>CM066313.1:47956190-52962983 GCA_033807775.1 Saussurea involucrata | reverse complement strand
TTGCGACTTCAGTCGAAGATTTTATAAGCTTAGTTTTAAAAAGAGATATTTGGTATTTTGTGTGATTTCAGATTCTGTGAAGGCTGGTCATACGTGATAATTATCTTGGAAAAGCTTTTGTGATAAACATATCAGGTGAGTTTTACTTTAAAAGTATTTTACTGGAATACATTACGTGAATAACAAATATTTGATATGTGGTATGAATATGTCATACGTGGGTGATTATAATATATTGAGATATTATAATTACGTGAGTATTATATGGGAATATAATACGTGGCCGGGCTTTGGACCGGTGTGTTAAATTGGCTCGTAACCAATTGGTGGAGGGATAAGGTGGGATGAGACAGGTATGATGCATAAACCGTAGTTGGTATTAATTTACGTGTAATATATGTGTTTTTGTATAAAGAGGATTTTGTATAAATGAATTTGTAATGATTTTTAAATATCAGATATTTTCTCACTAGACCTTTAGGTCTAACCCTCATTTTCTGTTTTAAAATATGTATTCCAGGTGGTGGATCCAGTAAGACCAAGTGATTAGAACACTTGTTGGATAGCTTTTGAGGAGATGATCGATAAGAAAAATGTGGATGCTTTTGTACTTATAAATTTGTTGTTAGTTATTATGTTATCTAAATAGAATCAAGTTTGTACAGCATTTTTATATATTGATTAGTCAGACTTTGGGGACCGAATGTGAAATATAATGTATTTTGTTGAAAGTATGTTATGAATTATATGTTATATGTACTTTTGGATATGTGGGATGTTACAGATGGTATCAGAGCCCTAGTTTAAGGGATTTAGGTATTAGTATCTGTACCTAGACTTAAACTGCATGTGAAGTAGGATGTCCTTATTATGATAGAACCTGGGGATGCTAAGTATAAAAGGTAGAAGGAACATCATGTAAGGTAATTTCAGATTACACCTGGCCAGTGTAATTATGATCTTACAGGTACATGTTTGAACTGGAATATCTTGTTATATGGGGTATGTGCTTATGTGTATATTAACTTTGTTTGAATCAACAGAATGGCAACTGGCACTAGACAAAGGAATCAAAGAGGAGGAAGGAATTCGAGTGGAGAGAATCCACCAATAGGAACAGGGGGAAGAGGAGGAGATCGTGGTAGAGGCAGAACCAGAAGAGGAACTGGGGGAAGAACACAACCGCATGGTACAGAGTTTGTTACACGGGATGATTTGACTACGGAAATGGGGAGATTACAGGATAGCATACAAGCTATGTTCGAACATAATCGTCATAATGAAACTGAAAGACCAAGTCCGGAACACGAAGTTGAAATACCACTTACCTCTACGGTCTTACCGATGATGAAAAGGTGTGACTATAAAATGTTTCTTAGTTGCAAGCCCCCTACATATTCAGGAGATCGGGATCCGGTAAAAGCGATGAGATGGCTGAAAGAAATAGAGGCTATATTCAAGACGTGTAAATGTGCTGAAGAAGATAAAGTACTTTATGGAGCTGCGATGCTGAAAGGTGATGCTTTGTATTGGTGGGAGGCTCATACAGAATCGAGAGGAACGGATGTATATACTACCTTTTCATGGGAGGAATTCGTGTTAGCTTTCACAACACACTTATGTCCACAAGCTGCTGTTAGACAATTGGAAGAAGAATTTATGAATCTACAACAAGGGAATCTGTCGGTTAGAGATTATACTGCACGATTTTTAGAAAAATCTCGTTTTGCAGGATATTATGTTGCTACAGAGAAGATGAAAATGGAGAGATTTGTCTATGGGTTAAATTCAGAGGTCCGAAGACTAGTGACTGCCATGGGGCCAAATACCTTTACAGTTGCGGTGGATGCTGCAGAAAATGTAGAACGGGATAATAAAAGAGATGCCGGAGATAAGAGCTTGGGGAAAAGGAAATGGGAAGGACCACCGCAGGATTCAAGGAAGCCTAGATTTTAGAGGTTCGATAACCGTCCGTCGTTTCGACCAGCGGATAGACCATGTCCAAGATGTAATCACTACCATCAGGGAAATTGTCAAGTGGAATCGCGGGTTTGTTTTAAGTGTGGGAAAACCGGTAATGTTGTTAAAGATTGTCGATTAACGCGGTTTTGCTTTTTGTGTAATTCTCTGGATCACCTCCAATCAGATTGTCCAAGAGGTAGAATACAACAAGGGGGAACATCCGGGAAACCAGCCATTACTAGACCAGTAGTCCCAAGAATAGAACCGCCGAAAACGAGGGGTCGTACATTCCAAATGACAGCTAAAGAGGCGGAGGAAACTCCGGATGTGGTCACAGGTACATTTCTCATAAACTCCACGAGTGCTAAAGTGTTATTTGATTCCGGTGCAAACCGATCTTTTGTGTCTCCCTCCTTTGCTGCTCACATGCATTTAGAGACTAAAATGTTAAAACATGCTTTATTAGTAGATACTGCAAATGATAGCCAGGTGGCAGTTAAAGAAGTTTTTGATCGTTGCATGATAAATATAGAGGGGTGTGGAGTACCGATACAACTATTTCCAATAGCTTTGATTGAATTTGATGTGGTAGTAGGAATGGATTGGTTAGCTGAAAATCAGGCTAACATAGTTTGTGATAAGAAAATAATCAATGTCGTTTTACCTGATAAGAGATCAGTAGTGATTTATGGAGATCGTAAGGATCATCAATCCAATCTTATATCTTTGGTAAAAGCCCGTAAATGTGTCAACAAGGGTTGTTCTAGTTATTTAGCTTATGTGATAGACAGTAGGCCTGAAAAGAGTAAGCTGGAAGATATTTCTATCGTTAGTGAATACCCAGAAGTTTTTCCTGAACACTTGAATAGTCTTCCTCCTATTAGACAAGTAGAATTTGGTATTGACTTAATCCCAGGAGCCGCTCCTATCGCCCGTGCGCCGTACCGATTAGCACCTCCAGAGATGAAAGAAATGATGGCACAGCTTCAAGACTTAACTGATAAAGGCTTCATCAGACCTAGCTCTTCGCCATGGGGTGCACCAGTTTTATTTGTAAAGAAGAAAGACAGTTCAATGAGAATGTGTATCGACTACCGAGAGCTGAACAAGCGCACGATCAAGAACAAGTATCCACTTCAGAGAATTGATGACCTCTTCGATCAATTAGTTGGAGCTTGTTACTTCTCCAAGATTGATCTTAGATCTGGCTACCATCAGTTGAAGGTTAAGGAAGAAGATGTTCTGAAGACTGCCTTTCGTACGAGGTACGGTCACTACGAATTTTTGGTGATGCCTTTCGGATTAACGAACGCTCCGGCCGCTTTTATGGATCTAATGAATCGGGTATGTAAGCCTTATCTCGATAAATTTGTCATTGTGTTTATCGATGATATACTTATTTATTCTCGATCCAAAGAGGATCACGCACAACATCTTCGTTTGATTCTGGAGTTGCTGAAGAAAGAAAAGTTGTACGCTAAGTTTTCTAAATGTGAATTCTGGTTGCGGGAAGTTCAGTTTTTGGGTCATGTAGTTTCAGAGAAGGGTATACAAGTTGATCCAGCGAAAGTGGAAGCAATTGAAAGATGGGAACCGCCGAAGACGCCAACCGAAGTACGTAGTTTTCTGGGTCTAGCTGGATACTATCGGAAATTTATAAAAGACTTTTCTTGAATCGCGACGCCATTGACTAAGCTGACTCGGAAGAATCTAAAGTTTGAATGGAAAGCAGAACAGGATGAGGCATTCAGAATATTGAATGAGAAACTTTGTAGCGCGCCGATATTAGCATTGCCAGAAGGTTCCGACGATTTTGTGGTCTACAGTGATGCTTCTAAACTGGGATTGGGATGTGTACTTATGCAGCGTGGAAAAGTGATTGCCTATGCTTCTCGTCAACTGAAGGATCACGAAAGACAATATCCTACCCATGATATGGAGCTTGCAGCAGTTGTCTTCGCATTGAAAATTTCGAGACATTATCTTTATGGTTCTAAATGCCAAATTTTTACTGATCATAAGAGTCTCCAACATCTTTTCGATCAAAAGGAACTGAATATGAGGCAAAGAAGATGGTTAGAATTAGTAAATGATTATGATTGTGAAATTCTTTATCACCCTGGGAAGGCGAACGTGGTAGCAGATGCACTGAGTCGTCAAGAAAGAAGTGGAACAATAAAAGCTATATCGTTACGAGCTGAACTCCTTCCTAATATCTTTGACGAATTGCTAAAATGCCAAATAGATGCTTATCAGGAAGAAAGTTTGAAGTCAGAACGGTTGGTGGGAATGTCAGCATTGCTTGGCAAAAAGATGACCGTGGGTTATTGTGTATGGGAAACAGAATTTGGGTACCTCGTTTGGGTGGATTACGTGATCGTGTACTACAAGAAGCTCATCAGTCTCGATTTTCTATTCATCCAGGTACAAATAAAATGTATAGAGATTTGAAACAGTTCTATTGGTGGCCGGGAATGAAGAGAAGTGTTGCTAAGTATGTGGAAGATTGTATTACTTGCAAGAAAGTAAAGATTGAACATCAGAAGCCGTTTGGACAGTTACAACGACTGGATATACCAATGTGGAAATGGGATCAGATCACTACTGATTTTATTACCAAGTTGCCTAGAACTTCAAAGGGATTCGATTCTATTTGGGTGATTGTGGATAGATTGACGAAGTCTGCTCATTTCTTGCCGATAAAAGAAACTGATTCCTTGGAACGTTTAGCTAAATTGTACATTAATGAAATAGTAACTCGACATGGAATTCCAATCTCGATTATTTCTGATCGAGATAGTCGTTTTACTTCCAGATTCTGGAGAAGCTTTCAAAAAGAGATGGGAACGCAGATAAAGTTGAGTACAGCATATCATCCTCATACTGACAGGCAGAGTGAAAGAACAATCCAGACTTTAGAAGATATGCTTCGGGCTTGTATAGTTGATTTTGGGGGATCATGGGATAAACATCTGCCTTTGATAGAATTTGCCTACAACAACAGTTATCATTCTAGCATTCAAGCGGCACCGTTTGAAGTATTGTATGGTAGAAAATGCCGAACGCCTTTGTGTTGGAATGAAGTGGGGGAGAAACAATTAGCAGGGCCAGAAATAGTACAATTAACAGCGGATAAGATCACTCAGATTCGGGACAGAGTAAAAGTGGCTCAGGACAGACAGAAAAGCTATGCAGATCGACGCCGGAAACCGTTAGAGTTCCAAGTTGGGGAATTTGTGATGTTGAAAGTGTCACCTTGGAAAGGAGTCATACGTTTTGGGAAGCAAGGTAAACTCAGTCCGCGGTATATTGGGCCATTTGAAATTTCGGAAAGAATTGGTGAAGTAGCTTACAGATTGGATCTTCCACCGGAATTAAGCAGGATTCACAACGCTTTTCATGTATCAAATTTTCGAAAGTGTTTGATTACACCAGACCAAGCAGTCTCTCTACCAGATATCCAGGTTGATGAAAAGTTGAACTACGTGGAGGAACCAGAAGCTATAGTTGATCACAAGATCAAAGTATTGAGGAACAAAGAGATTAGGCAGGTAAAGGTTCAGTGGAAACATCATAGAGGTCAGGATGCGACGTGGGAATCAGAGTCGGAAATGAGAGCCAAATACCCTCATCTTTTTACTTAACTGAATTCCGGGACGGAATTCTTTTAAGGGGGAGATGTTGTAATAACCAGGTATTTTATCTGATTTAAATTTGAGAAAATTTATAAGTCTTTATTAAAAGTGTTTTATGGAGTTAGGAGTTAAGGGGTAAGTTCTAATTTTCATTTGGAAGTTTGGGGGTAAGTTTTGCCAAATAGGATAAGTGTGAGGTTAGTTGGGTAAGGGTGAAGATATCTTCACCCAAACCGTCCTCTTTCACCTAATTGAGATGAGGTGTCTCATTTCTATGCATTTTATCAAAAGCAAAAAGGTGTGTGTGTGTGTGTGTTCGTACTTTCGGCAGAGAGAGAGAGAGGAATTGAGAGAGGATTAAGAAGAAGAAGGAAGCTGAAGATTTTCTGCTGGGTTTTGTTATATCAGTTGAAGAAACAAGGTAACAAATTTATCCTTTTTATGTGTAGAAATTTCTTTAAAGTGTTCATAAGTGTGATAAAAGAGTACATAGATGGGTTTTGGTATTTTTAGTAAGATATGGGTATTTTGGGTTTATAGATAGTTGTGGTTCATGATAGTGAACGCATCTGCAAAAATATCAGAAACATCCATGCTTTAAAACTGCAAAATTTCTGGGTTTAGGACGAACTTAGTTAACTGAGACATTCAACGAAGTCGCAATAGATGACTGCGACATTCAACGAAGTCGCAATGGTTGGTTGCGACTTGGTCTTGAAGTCGCAATGGTCGTTTGCGACTTGGCTTGAAATCGCAGTAGTTGATTGCGATTTGGGTTTGAGATCGCAGTAGTGGATTGCGACTTAGGATTGGAGTCGCAATAGTGGGTTGCGATTTCGGGGTGAAGTCGCAGTAGATGGTTGCGACTTGGCACTATGCATTGCGATTCTAAATTACTTTTAGAAGGTTGCGACTTCAGTCGAAGATTTTATAAGCTTAGTTTTTAAAAGAGATATTTGGTATTTTGTGTGATTTCAGATTCTGTGAAGGCTGGTCATACGTGATAATTATCTTGGAAAAGCTTTTGTGATAAACATATCAGGTGAGTTTTACTTTAAAAGTATTTTACTGGAATACATTACGTGAATAACAAATATTTGATATGTGGTATGAATATGTCATACGTGGGTGATTATAATATATTGAGATATTATAATTACGTGAGTATTATATGGGAATATAATACGTGGCCGGGCTTTGGACCGGTGTGTTAAATTGGCTCGTAACCAATTGATATTGGCCATTGGTGGAGGGATAAGGTGGGATGAGACAGGTATGATGCATAAACCGTAGTTGGTATTAATTTACGTGTAATATATGTGTTTTTGTATAAAGAGGATTTTGTATAAATGAATTTGTAATGATTTTTAAATATCAGAGATTTTCTCACTAGACCGTTAGGTCTAACCCTCATTTTCTGTTTTAAAATATGTATTCCAGGTGGTGGATCCAGTAAGACCAAGTGATTAGAACACTTGTTGGATAGCTTTTGAGGAGATGATCGATAAGAAAAATGTGGATGCTTTTGTACTTATAAATTTGTTGTTAGTTATTATGTTATCTAAATAGAATCAAGTTTGTACAGCATTTTTATATATTGATTAGTCAGACTTTGGGGACCGAATGTGAAATATAATGTATTTTGTTGAAAGTATGTTATGAATTATATGTTATATGTACTTTTGGATATGTGGGATGTTACAAGAACTTCGTCACCCGGTAAGTTTACTTTATCCGGTAAGTTGACTTGATTTTATTTTGTCCGGTAAACCAATTCTAACCGGAAAGCTCATCTCACCCGGTAAGGTATCTCATCATCCGGTAAGTCTCAATTCTCATCTTCATCGGGTAAGTTGTGTTTGGCAATTATTGATTGGTTTCACTCTCGAAGTTGATTTCGTTCGTTCCAACAATAATCAGATTTAAAATTTTTAAAGCGAATTTATTTTATAAATTTGTTTTTCTAATTTAATTTTTGATTTTCTTCCGCATTTTTGATTCTTCAAAATCAACACCGATTAACGATCATTTTTTCAGGTAACAATGTCGTCTTGCTATAATTCTGAGTGTGCAAAATTTCAAAGGCTATATGAACACAACATGAAGCAACAAGAGGAATTTTGCAGCAAGTTGAACAACGAACATAAACTGCAAATATCTGAATATTCTGATAGGCTTGCCATATCTGAAGAAAAGGCAACAGCATTAGAGTCTGAAAACTCTGAGCTGAAAAGGAAGCTTTCTGAATTGCCATCACCAGACGAGATAAAGGCACTTGAAAAGAAAGCGCATCAAAGACTATGTGAAAAGAATATCAGGCAGGCAGATGATTTGTGCAGCAAGTACATCAAGGAGCTGAAGGAACTGAAATCTCAAATCTGGAACAGTTCTGAGAAGCTTGCTGAAGAAGAAGAGGAAGGTAAACTTCTCAACTATGAAAACCTTGAGCTCAAATGTAAGCTATCTTCTCTTGAAAAGACTCTTGAAAAGGAAAAGGAAAGTTTTGAAAAAGAAAGACAATTGCTTAATCAAAAGCAATCTGGGCTTTCAACCAAATCTCTTGAAGAGAAGAAGAGACTTGAGCTTATGTGCTTAAAACTTTCAAAACAGATCTCCGACTTTGAAAGGATTTTAATTTCAGAAAGAGAGAAGTTTGAAATAGAACGCAATTCTTTTACTAAAACGAATGGAGAATTTTCTTTGAAAATATCTAATTTAGAAAAAGAATTGGACGTTCTAATCAAAGAGTCTGAGAAAGGGAAAGTTGAGGGCTTTAGGGCTAAATGCTTGAAAGATGATTTTCAAAAAGAGAGAAAGATCTTTCAAACTGAGATTTCTAAACTTACTCAGAGATTATCTAGATTAACAACCGAGATTTTGAAGGAACAATTGGTCAAATCTAATCTACAAAAGAAATTTGACCTAATTCTCGAAGAACGGAATGCCTTAGAAAGCAAGATCAAAGGTGTTCAACCTTCTTATGCTTCAAGTTCATTTTCGACAATTCGTTCTTCAAAGAATTTTGTCAAATCAAAGAATTTTTCAAAGGATCAGATTCGACCGTCCAATATTTTCTATAATTCTCGTGTTGACAATAAAGATAATCCATCTTTCAAGAAAGTAAAAATGGAGTGGAGAGTTAAAGGAACCACTCCTGCTCCAAAGTCATCCGTCCCTGTAAAGAATGCCAAGAATAACACAGCTTTCCATGCTAAATCTTTTGTGAAAACTGATCGTGTTTATTCTGTTAATAAACTGATCAGCTTATCTGTACAGAAGCTGTGTTGTTCTTATTGTGGAACAAATGACTTTGTGAAGAAAGGCCATGCTCAGTATTGGTATGGTACTTATAGTATCCCAGGTCCTCATAAGGCATCTAACCGTCAAGGATCCATCCCAAGATGGATACCAAAATCTTTCTAATCTGTTTTGCAGGAACGTCATGTGCGGTTTTAATTCCTATTATTCTTTTCACATGACTGCATTCAAAGGTTAGGCCAATTTTGAGGGGGAGTACTATCGTCTGCAAGGTATGTGAACTCTAACTGAATTCAAAAACCGTGGTAATTCATTCTGAATAACTAACTTGTGTTTGTTATTCTCCAATCTTAACTTCCATGATTGCCACGTGTTATGTTTCATTGCTTAGTTATTTCCATGTCTCAAATATTTGTTGATTTTTCGATGGAAATACACTCGTTTGAATTCATAGTTGATCCTCAAAGGTCGCTATTTCTTGCACATGATTCAATTCTTATCTGATATATTAATTGTGACTTGTTCTTCACAATTAAACTTTCTAATCATTGTTTCATTATTGCAAATACTGTGCTTACTGAGTCAATCTGTTTTGCGCTTGATCTTGATTCTTGAAACTCTGGTATTTCAAACTATGACTTCTGAATAATTCAGTTCAGAACTCGTTCTTAAAAGTATGACTTCTGATCAACCCAGATCAGGACTCGTTCTTAAATGTTTTGACTTCTAAACATTTCAGTTTAGAACTTGTAGTTCAACTGTTTTACTCGATGCATGAAAGGAGTGTTAGGTCTTACATTGTTTCTATGGTCAAGCCAGAACCGGAAGGACCTACCCAAGAAACACATCCTTTATAGACAACAGTGAGGGGTATAGCTTGATAGATGAGTTTGGAGAGAAAAGAATATGGTGAGGCTGTGACAGGACTTAAAAGAACTATTGGTCCTTACCAAACCGAGTCAGTTATCCGGGTAACCACACAATCTATTCATTCTCGTTCTTTGCAGATGAATATTGAAACAGACATGGACCCAGTGTCGATAACTCGTGTCACCCCACCCAGCCACTCAAGTATCTCACAACAGATGCTTGTTTCAGATATTCACAGAGTTTTAGCACATAATCTATCTATTCCTCACTCGGAGGTCTTAGATATTGAAAAAGGAAGACATCAGCTCCGGTCTCCGAACTTCATATTCTTATCACTGTGTCAATTGATTTTAACTTGCGTCCCAGGTTAAATCAATTTTTGAGCCTAATTGATATATCTTTTTTTTCCACACATGCACGAGTCTTTGTGATTCCAATTGCATATCTTCGTGATATTGCCGGAACAGTTTGAGAAGTAATTTTAAAATTTTACTTCAGTGATAACTGGAAGTCCTATCAGAGATACCCCCTTGCCAGCTCTGAACATAGGCTACGCAATTTTTTTAAATTGTTGTGATAACAGTTACTTCTGTGTTTCTGTGTTAGCTAATTACCCTGGTTACTATAATGCTTTATCTGGATTGTTTGCTACTCGTTACTATTGTCTTTGAACATGCATGATGCTCCGGATGCTCCTACTCATCATGAGGGGGAGAAAGGGTACAGATTCAAAGACACCGAAGATCAAGTTGAGGGGGAGTTAGCAAAAGCCGAGGGGGAGTAAGGAAGTCCACATGCAAAAGCAGAGGGGGAGTAACAGTTCCGAAAAGAGCTCAAAGCGAAAAGAGTTCAAAGTGCCTACAAGTGGTAAATTCTTCTGATCCTTCATCAAATAGTGTTCGCTACAAATCCCTATTTCCTCCATCGAGCATATTGGTTCTACAAGCTGAAGCTGAAAGCAAAGTCAACTCAAGGTTCAAAGACAAATTCGTTGTTCACCGAATCTGGTTACAAAGTTGAATATATGAAGACCACGAGCTTCATTCAAGGGGGAGCGCTGAAAAGACATGAAGACAAGCAACACCAAAGTTTTCAAAGATTCAAGAAGAAGAGAAGATCAAGATCTGAAGGTTTCAAGTCCAATTTTTATTTATATATCTTTAGGGGGAGATTGTTAGGACCATAAATGTCCTACATATTAGAAAGATATATAAATAATTATATAAAGCGTAATTAGTTTAATTATAGAGGTTAAATAATTGTAAAAGCTTTTATTGTTAATTTGGGCTTGATTAGATTAATGGGCTTAGGCCTTGTGTGTTTAAAGGCCTAAGTATATAAAGTTATGTTAACCTTAGAATTAGGTTAGCCTTTTGTTAAGACGATTCATTATCATTCATTAGGCTTAGAGAGAAAAAGTCGTTCCTTTACTTCCATTGTAATCTTGTTGAACGATTAATATTTTGAATGAATACGAGAGAGATGACAAGTTGAAATCATCAATCGTTCTTGTTATTTCTCATTGAATCGTTGTTACCTGATCAATTTGGGTCTAACATAAACAAACTCGTACACTTATATATAAATACATAGATACACCACCATATGGCATGAGAACATGTAAGAAGTGTTATTTTTGGTGAGAAGTGTGAGAAGTGCTTTTACACCGTTTATCACTTTTAATCAAATACTCTCCTATAAATTGTAACCTAAAAGGGAATTGATCTGGTGCATCTCAGTGCATCTTATCTCGGTGCATCTCATCTTAATGTTCGTCCATTTCTCATCCAACGGTTGATAACCATTTCTCATACTTCTCATCAAATTTGACATTTCTCACCGAAACCCAACCCGCCACCATATACCATACGTTGTGAAGTAAATAGTAATAGAGGGGTGATATAAATTTATTATCTCATTTTTTAGGATCTTGTTTCACCAACCATAAAATAGCTTATACTTATAACTATTAAAATGATTCAAATGATAAATAATAAACTAGCTTTTTTGTTATTAAAAAAAATACCATGAAGTAGCTTCTAAAATTCCACTTCCATGTATGTTTTCTATAAACTAAGGGGGCGTTTGGTTCGCAGAATGTTTTTGGATGGAATGAAATCTGTCAAATGAATTTGACTTTGAAGGAATTGGAATGGAATGTTGTCAGGTTTGACCAGCTGTTTGGTTGACAGAATTGGAATAGAATCTGTTAAAGGAATTGGAATCTGTCTGTTTGGTTCACAGAATGTAGCTTTGGAATTGGAATGAAATTTTGGTAAATGACCAAAATACCCTTTTGATAATTTTAATTGTTTTTTTCAAAAAAACGTTTTAATAAAATAGTCATTATATACTTCTTGTTTGTTTAATGATTCAATATTAATGAACACAAAAATCTTTTATTAATCTTTTTCACTTTTTGTATTAATCCACCTTTGGGCTTTTCAAACGAAAATGGAGATCGGCATCAATCGCTATTTCTTCTTCTCTCGCAGGAACTCCGATTCCATACCATGTTTCGTTTCTCCATCTTCTTCCGATCTCATGCGTTTCGCTACTCCACATCCACAACATCATCCCCCATTTCCGGCAATCGAAAACCCCATTTGTTCGTCGATTACCTTATGGATTCCCTCCGATTCTCCAAACAAGACGCCATCTCCGTTTCCACCAAAGCTAAGGTAACTCATCTCAAATCCACCATTAATTCCGATTTCTAGTTCTGGTACGATTTCTTCAAGGTTTCTACTTCTTCGATTAGAAGTGAGATGGGTTTACAAAATCGAACTAGATTGCGATGGAGAAGAAGCTAATTTACCAGATTGCGATGGAGAAGAAGCTAATATTGAAAAGTGATAAAACTAGGGCAAGGGTAATTTTGGCATTATGAAAATATTGAATTCCATTCCTTTAAAATCCCTGGTTTAGGTGATGGAATCTTATATGGCTCATTTATGGAATTCAATGGAATTGTAGTGATTTCATTTGCACAAAAGATTGAACCAAACACTGGAATGGAATCTGGTCAATGGAATGTCACATTCCAATTCCACCAGATTCCATCACTTTCCAGCGAACCAAACGCCACCTAAGGAGTTCATTTTTCTTTCTAATTTTTGCCCACCCAGTCATTTTATATCATAATCTCACTTAGGCCATCCGTACCGCATTAATAAAAGCCCTCAACGCCACATCAGCTAAGCCCTCAAGCCCTAAACACCCCCAGCACATAACTAAAAGCCCTCAATGCCACATCAGCGCCACCTCATTTTTTTAATTCTTTTATTTATACATTTAATTATTTAACAAAATAAAAATATTTATATATTTTTGAATAAATAAAAATAAGATAAATAATAAAAATAAAAATTCATATCATTCGTTAAAAAATTAAAAATTACAAAATAAATTTAAAAAGCTACTCGTCGTCATTGTTGGGAACTTGGATACGCCAAATATGTTCGACCAAATCCGACCGAAAGTTATTATGAGTGGCTCGGTTTTTGACTTCTCGAACATTTGCCGCGCGTTGTTCCTCACTAATTTGGGTTTCGTTATCATCCGTGAAAAGGCCGTTTTCATCGCCACCACAAATAGCATGGTATTCGTCTTCGAGTATCATATTGTGTAATATGACACAAGCGTACATAATGTTTCCCAATCTTGAGAGTTCCCATCCGCGTGTCGGGTTATGAAGTATATGCCAACGTTGTTTAAGCACGCCAAAAGCTCGTTCAACATCTTTACGTGCCGATTCTTGCGCGGACTTGAATTTTTGTCGTTTAGGGTCCCGTGGGCACGTAAATGATTTTACGAAAGTAGCCCATTCCGAATATATCCCATCCGCTAGATAATATCCGTGCTCGTAGGTGGCTCCATTCACCTCAAAAGGGCAGTCGGGTGCTTTTCCATCATATACATCGTTCAAGATGGGCGACTGATTGAGAACATCGATGTCGTTGTTGGAACCGGCAACACCAAAGTATGCGTGCCAGATCCATAGATCTTGAGAGGCCACTGCTTCTAGCATGATTGTCGGATGCTCATGATCACCTCTCATGAATTGACCTCGCCATGCATTCGGACAATTTGCCCACGCCCAATGAGTACAGTCTATGCTGTCGAGCATGCCGGGAAATCCGTGTTTAGCTTCATGCGCGGCGTACAACTTCTGAATATCAATAAAAGTAGGCTTGCGTAAATATTTTTGACCATACAGTTCAATAATACCTGTGCAGAATTTGTACAGACAATTTCGTGACGTTGTCTCTCCCATACGGATGTACTCGTCAAGTGCGTCAGCACTTACTCCATACGCCAATTGCCGAATAGCGGAAATACACTTTTGTATCGGAGAAAAACCTTGTTTGCGTCTGCCGTCCACCCGAAGTGTAAAATACGGATACTCTCCTGCTAAATCTTCAACTATTCGTTCGAATAGTTGCCTGCTCATCCTGAACCGCCGCCTAAACATATCCGGTGTATAAACCGGGTTGTTGCCAAAGTAGTCCCGCATAAGCCGCTCGTTTGCAGCTACTCGACCTCTTTCTATGTTCGCGGCCCTCTCTGTTGTTGACGACGAGGCGGTGCTACCATAAATCCATTGTGCAGCATGTCGAAAAACTTCTCTTTGTAGATTCAACAACTCGTCGATGTCTACGGATGATGATGATGCGGTCGGTGAACCGGGTTGTGGCGAATCCATATTGTTTAAAATATAGAGAATGAAAGAGTTTGAGAGATTGTTGGTGTGAAAAAATAAGAGGTTGAGGGTTAATATATATAGTGTGATTAAATTGAAAAAAAAATTAAAAAAAAATAAATAAAAAGTAGCCGTTGAAAGAGAGCCGTTTGAATAAAAAATTTAAAAAAAAATAAACAAAATATGCTTCGGGTTCCTCGGGTTTTCAAATCCGCACCCCAAGCCCGAGCCCCAAGCCCGCAGCCCCCGCAGCGCTGCCCGCAGGAGCCCGCAGCCGAGCCCGAGCTCGAGCCCGAGGCGGTGCGGATGGCCTTATCATTTAGTTTTGAGTTAAATACGAATTTGGTCCCTCTAGTTTACAAATATTAACGGCTAAGGCCCCTTAAAGATTTTTTTAACGATGAACGTCCCTTAACTTTCTATTTCATAATATGTAGAGTCCCTGTGGTTTACAAATATTAACGGCTAAGGTCCCTGTGGTTTACAAATATTAACGGCTAAGGTCCCTTAAAGTTAACTAACTTTGTAAACCACAGGGACTCTACATGTTATGAAATGGAAAGTTAAGGGACGTTCATCGTTAAAAAAATCTTTAAAGGACCTTAGCCGTTAATATTTGTAAACCACAGGGACCAAATTCGTATTTAACTCTTTAGTTTTTAATAAACATGATTATAAGACCATCCTCATCCATCTTGCACAAGATCTTATAAGATGACATGACAATGTCATGTAGATAGCAAGATTTTGCTAATTAGAAAGGTCTTGCTAATTTAGAAAGATCTTTCAAGATGTTACATGGTAAAATAAATACATTTTTGTTTAAATTTATTTCTTTATTAATTTGTTTAAACATTAATTATAAATATTTATATTAAATTTAACTTATTTATTAATTTATTTGAACATTTTTATTTGTCTATTAAAATTTCTATCCACAATTTATTTTAAATAAATGATATTTTTTATAGAATGTTTTTAATTAAACCACTAAAATAAAAATGCATTAATATAAAAAAATTACGAAAATACAAGATTTTGCAATAGGTCAACAAATCATCAATTGCAAACCCATTAGTTGAAGAGATTTGGAGTCAATTTGGAGAAAAAGAAAATAATTAGTAATATAATGTTTATTGTGTAGTTTTGTGTAATATTTGTATTTTAATAAACGTTGCATATTTTCAATATATGCATGTGTTTTATTCGTTAATTGAATTATATTTACATAAAATATAGTAAACAAAACAAAAACTAAAATTTTAGTTATATTATATATTTTATAATTAATTTATTATTTATATTATAATTATGTATATCATTTATATTATAATTAATCAGTTATTTATATTATAATTAATCAATTATTTATATTATAAACAAATTATATTTAATATTGATGTTAAATTATTAAAATACGTAAATAAACATAAAGTAGTTGATGATGTGGCAATAGGGACCACTTTAGAAATGAGTTTGGTCTTTCATTGATGTGGGAGGTGTTATTGCAAAGCTGACACTTTAGAAAAGAGTTTGGTCTTGCATGGATGCGGATGGTCTGAGTTAATTTACCAAATGATTTTTAATCACTCATGGAAATTTTCATCGGTGTTTACCCACAAAATAACAATGGTTTCGATGATTACTCATGGATCACCCACAAAATCCTTAGGTAATTTATCATTGGTTTGAATTTCCACCAACAACTAACCTACCAACTTTTGTGACGGTTTCTAATGAATCACCGTTTTAGCGACGAATTTCTCATGAAAAATTTTGTAGCTAAATGTATTTCGTTCGATAGCCAACAAGTAATTTTTCAACTATCAACTACTTTATCAACCAACACTTAAGGGGTCGTTTACTAAACACTTGGTAAACGCTTAACCGTTCAATAACCTTACCAGGTGAACATAACAAGGACCAATAAACTTACCCTGTAATCGCTTACTTGGTTATAAACGCTTACCATCAATTAATTTTGATAGTCGGGAATGTTACGTACCCTATAAGGTAAATTAGAATGATTACTCTTACGGGTAAACACTTATTCCGTAAAACGTTTGGTAAACCGTCTCTTATTTTATACACAGGGACGGAGGCCCATGGGGCTATTAGGGGCCACTTCCTGCGTTTTTTCCAATCTAATATAGGGTTGTCCATATTTCATGTGTTAAAGAAAAAAATACCCCCCCCCCCCTTACTTATAGTATGCAATCCAATAAGATAAGATTGGGTCCATTAGGAGTCTAACTTTGAGCTTTCCAAAGTCCAAATCAAATCTGAAACTCACTCCTCAACGGCTCAACCTAATCCAGAGTGAAGACACGAACGGGGAACGATGACTTTGGCCTCCAAATCAACAAACTCAACGTCTCGGACCACGGTCGACGGCTCTGCCGGTCGCAGACCAGTGACCAATGACAGTGTTCTTCGTCCTTCGATTTTCTGCTGCTCTCCTCTGAATCCTTTCGATTTTATGCTTGCTCTCCACAGTCGAATGATTTGTTGTTGTTCTCGATCTCAACCAGCTTCTAGTTTCAATGAACGACAACAATCAAATCCTCCGAATACAAATGAAGTTCCATTGATTTTAACTTCATCTTCATTAAATAATCCTTGAACAGCCCCTAAATCACAGGTTTATTTCATTTTATTCAAGTTTTAATTTTAAAATACCATTGATGTAACATCTCAGGTCAACCGTACCAGATATTGTTCGCTTTGTCCACACACCAGGACTAACCTACCAACTTTTGTGACGGTTTCTAATGAATCACCGTTTTAGCGACGAATTTCTCATGAAAAATTTTGTAGCTAAATGTATTTCGTTCGATAGCCAACAAGTAATTGTTCAACTATCAACTACTTTATCAACCAACACTTAAGGGGTCGTTTACTAAACACTTGGTAAACGCTTAACCGTTCAATAACCTTACCAGGTGAACATAACAAGGACCAATAAACTTACCCTGTAATCGCTTACTTGGTTATAAACGCTTACCATCAATTAATTTTGATAGTCGGGAATGTTACGTACCCTATAAGGTAAATTAGAATGATTACTCTTACGGGTAAACACTTATTCCGTAAAACGTTTGGTAAACCGTCTCTTATTTTATACACAGGGACGGAGGCCCATGGGGCTATTAGGGGCCACTTCCTGCGTTTTTTCCAATCTAATATAGGGTTGTCCATATTTCATGTGTTAAAGAAAAAAATACCCCCCCCCCCCCCCTTACTTATAGTATGCAATCCAATAAGATAAGATTGGGTCCATTAGGAGTCTAACTTTGAGCTTTCCAAAGTCCAAATCAAATCTGAAACTCACTCCTCAACGGCTCAACCTAATCCAGAGTGAAGACACGAACGGGGAACGATGACTTTGGCCTCCAAATCAACAAACTCAACGTCTCGGACCACGGTCGACGGCTCTGCCGGTCGCAGACCAGTGACCAATGACAGTGTTCTTCGTCCTTCGATTTTCTGCTGCTCTCCTCTGAATCCTTTCGATTTTATGCTTGCTCTCCACAGTCGAATGATTTGTTGTTGTTCTCGATCTCAACCAGCTTCTAGTTTCAATGAACGACAACAATCAAATCCTCCGAATACAAATGAAGTTCCATTGATTTTAACTTCATCTTCATTAAATAATCCTTGAACAGCCCCTAAATCACAGGTTTATTTCATTTTATTCAAGTTTTAATTTTAAAATACCATTGATGTAACATCTCAGGTCAACCGTACCAGATATTGTTCGCTTTGTCCACACACCAGGACTCCCCCCCCCCCCCCCCCCCCCCACCCCCTACCAATGTGGGATCTTACATTGGTCCAAATTTTGGATTTGGTCCCTAAAGTAAACTAACTACGGTGGTGGTCCCTATCTTTTTAAAAAACTTTCATTCATGGTCCTTCTATATTTAACGTCGTTTGTTAACTGTTCTTATCACCCATCAGGTTAAATAAATCAAGGGCAATTAAGTATTTTAATAAAACAAAAAATTTAACCTAATTAAAAAGAAATCAACCAGTCATATGAAGATATGGACTATTCAAATGTGTGCCTCTTCTTCTTCCTCAATTCTTCATCTTTTTTTCTCTGCAAATTCTCTCTCTAAACCCAACACGAAAAAGCATATTTTTAGGGTTTAGAGAGAGCCACCATTGTTGAGTTGCAGAATTTGCAGAGAAAAAAAAGAACATATTTGAATAGTCCATATCTTCAGTTTCTTTTTAATCAGGTTAAATATTTTGTTTTATTAAAAGACTTAGTTGCCCATGATTTATTTAATCTGATGGATGATAAGAACATTTAACAAACGGCGATAAATATAGAAGGACCATGAGTGAGCTTTTCAAAAGGTTCGGGGCCACCACCGTAGTTAGTTTACTTTAGGGACCAAATCAATAATTTGGACAAACCACAAGGACCACCGGTGTAATTCACTCTTTAAATTTATTTGAAATAATGAAATTGTTTGATTACTTTGACTGAATTTGAAATTATTTGATTAGCTAGGTTCGAATTTTGATAGAACATAGAAGATTTGAGGTTCCGACTACGGAAAACTCTTGGAAAAAAGTTCAAATGGAAAGTAATCGGCTACGGAATCACTATTTGGACCGGGACCGATTTGGGCCATCTCTAGGTCCAGCCATTGGTTACGGAATCACAATTGGGACCTGGACCGATTTGGGTCCGACCTGAGACCGATTTTTAGCTATCTCTAGGTCCGTCCCCTACGGTCGGAAAGCTTGTGTTCCGCCCCTGCTTATACATTAGCTTATTCGTTCTACATTTTTATGTGTGTACATATGATAAGATGATACAGAGTCATCCTTGGGGAGAGGGCGGGTCGGGGGTACGCCCAAGGCCCACGAGAATTGGTGCCCAAATTTGTTTACTATATAGTAGCAGCCGATTGCAAATAGTACCAATTGAATCTGTCTATTTTTCCGTTGATTTTACAGTAGAAAGTGTGAAGCTTACATAACAAATTGTTGCTAAATCAGTAATGGTTGTTTAAATATGCATAATTGCTAATATCATAACCGAACTAACCCAACCCAACCCAGTTGGGTTATGTTTATTGAAAAAATAGCTTTCAACCGGTTACCAATTGACTTGGATTGTTGAAACGTTTTTAAACCGGCCAACCTAACATATGTACAACCCTAGTAAATATTTTATAATAGAAATGGTATTCGATGATCCTTGATGTCTGAATGTGTACCAGATGAAATCAAAGGGCATTATGCACGATTTCTTTTATACTTGTTTACTTTTTTTTTTCTCAATCCATTTCTAATTTCTTCCATGTCAAGTGTCATTTTGCAGTTATATGAGCATCAACATCTACTTTGGAATTTAATAAAATAGAGTTTTCATACTTTATAGCCAGCCATTCTATTTCTGACGTGCAAGAAGCTACTATCTTATCTTATCTTATAACAACTGATGACATAGATACATGTTTAAATATCTATATCTATATCTATATCTATATCTATATCTATCCTATAACAACTGATGACATAGATACATGTTTAAATATCTATCCTATAACAACTGATGACATAGATACATGTTTAAATATCTATCTTAAAAGGATTTACAAATTTCTCAAGGAATGGGATGATAAACTTAGTATTTTATTTTATTTTATTTTATCAAACGTTACTAGATCTAAAATTAATGTAACAGGATCAAAATCTTTATTTGTTTAGAGGAAAAAACTTTATAGAAGAAAGCTACTGAATGACAATAAAAATAAACCATCAAATTAAACTAGATGCACCCAAAGAGTTGGTTAGGGTTTATGGTTTAGGATGTGGCTCCTCCTTTTATCCCTAACCGATCCAAGATCGATCCTAGTCCTTGCCTAAAATCAATATAATTCTCGAGTCCACATCACTACAATCAAGAAACCAGTTACCAAAGGGTCATTGGCGTAGTGGTATCCGGATTACTCACCAAAGATGACAAGTGGCATGAGTATTTGACGTAGATATTATATATACTTACCAGCAGGCATGGGGTCATGTGAGTGCTATTTTTGGTGACAAGTGTGAGAAATACTTTTAAACCCTTCCATCACTTTTAATCGAATACCCTCCCATGAATTGCACCTAAAAAGGGAATTGATCAGATCATCTCATCCTAATGTTCGCCCATTTCTCATCCAACGGTTGATAACCACTTCTCACCAAATTTGGCACTTGTCACCGGAATCCAACCCATACTTTCCATCAATAACTTCTAGGAAAACCGGAAGGTAAAGATGGCAAACCAAATCACTCTTGCATAAAAACTAATGCCCGTCTGGGCAACCAACACAAAGTGAGGGTAGACAAGTTGAGGGCAAAGATGTCAAAAAACATTACCGGAAAATAAGAAAGAAAAGGGTTACATATTACCACATACCTGAGAGGCTGACCACTTTGTTCCTTCAACTGTCCATAAACATTTACCACAACCAGCTGCTGCTAATCGTGTTGTTTAACATTTCTATCTCAAAGAAAACAACATCAATAAACCAAAACTACTCAAACTAAACAGGCCCGTTATATCCTAACCCACCCGAAGATCAATAAAAACTACTTGACCAAATAAAAATGACCCTTTTTAAGCATTATTTAAAATCTGTTAAGCTCAAGTCTTCCGAGGGTCCACAGTAGTTTGAATGCACCAAGTAAAGAATTTTCACATGGTTAACTAAAGAGATTGGCTTATCTAACTGCCAACAAAATAACATCTAAACAACACAAAATATTTAGATTTCAGTTAGGGTAGGTATTACAAGATAACCTGTTCAAATGCTGATGCAGGCAGACTAGCAGGATCCAGTTCATACGACCCCTTTGGAACGCCTTCTCTTTCTACTCCACTCATTTTACAAGACGGAACCATGTGGGAGAATCTGTACTTTTCGCTTGCTGGTATTAACAACCCTCCTTCCGCTTTCGCATTAAAAAGACATGTGAAACCCTTCGCTTTCTCCAAGTATGAAACACGCACACCAAGGTTGTCGTCATAATCGGATAAGATCTCCACAAACTCATATTCATAGTTCCTTGTATCATCAGAAGACCATTTTATAGACCAGTTCCGAAACAGGGCCCACGTCTCCCCTTTTCGTGGAAATATGTTAAACATCCCTTTTTTAGCTTCTTCCCATGTAACCATGTGTGAGAACATCGGAAGATCTTCAGCCGTGTCAGTTTTCCCGCGTTTAAATTTGCCACAAGAAACTGGCAACTCCTCTTCCACCCATTCTTTTTCATCTGTGTTTCCAGGAACGGCTTTTAACCATGTTATTTGGAGGCTAAACACGGGAGAAGATACAACTTTTCGAATGTAAGCGTAGAATCTGGGCATGGCATCTTCGTTATCATATACAGCCCATATCTGCCCTGCAGCAAAACTCTCTTCTTTTCGTTCTTTTTCAAAGTCGTTAAACTCTGGATCAGGACACTCGAAAACTTCTGGTTCTCGTTCTTCTTCAATATCACTCGATTTATCATCTACGTTAACCTCGGAATGAGATTCTTCATCGACTTTTTGTGTTTCTTTGACCTCTTTGGTCACCTCCGCCTTCCAGAATGTATCTTCCAAAGATGGGTCCTTTTTTGGTTGTTTTGAGTGAGTAGCATCATCATCGTTCTCGTTTAAATTTTCTTTGTACGATACGTTTCTTTTTGGACGCGAGGATCTTCGAGGCTGTTCACCAAACTCCTCATTACTTGGATTATTATCGCCGTTTTTGGGCACAAATTTATTCTCCAATCCATTGTCACTTTCATTGTCGGAGCTTTCACTATGTTCTACATCTTCTTCTTCTTCCTCAGATTCGGAGATGCTTTCACTGTCAGAGCTTTCACTGCTGGATTCCTCTACCTTCTTTTTCCTTTTTCTGTTCACGTTTCCATGTGTTTTAGAAGGTTCTTTTTCTTGTCTTCCAAATACTGGTTTTGATGTGAAATTACTATTATGGCCACCCTCTGTGCCTTTAGAAGGAACCTTGTTCTGTTGCGGAAACACAGGAACGTGGTGGGTTTGTGCAGCACCTTGGACGTTTAATTCATATGCGGTGAACGACTTCTTGCAACTTTGACAGTGAATAACTTTGTTAAGCACATCATCTCTATAAAACTGATACCTAACTGAACAGAAAGGACAAACTGTCCAGAAAGTTGACCGATTCCCAGTTTGTGGCTGCGAGAACTGAAAATTCCCAGTACGCCCTCCTGTAAAATTATTCTGATTAACAGAATGACCTTGTGCAAAACCGCTTTGATTCCATGGATGTTGGTGGACATTTGATTGCCTGCTTGGTTGTTTTGGTACCCAACTTGGCGTTGAGATATTCCCGAAAGCTCTACGCTTGCTATCGTGTATCATTCTCCTATCGCGATCCAAAAGCACTCTCTGAGCTTCACCAATTAGCTTAAAGGCGTCAGCGGAACCAGAAAACTTGTTCTTATCAGGATGAAGTATGAGAGCTAACTTTCTGTATTGCTTCTTAATTGCCAAATCATCAGCAGTGGTCTCGATTTTGAGAATACCGTACCAGTCTTTGTCGGAACCGAAAGACTTCTTTTCGGCAGAGCAATGAACTTCACATACTAAAATCATTTGGGAAACGTTTTCTAGTTCGGGATAAAGTTGTTGGGCTCTGACTGCAATCTTTAAAGCTGCAGAGAAGTCCTTGTTCTCCATCTTCTTCTCTGCCAGCTGTTTGGCCCTCAACGCTTCTTCTCTGTTGCAATCCATCACTGAAGAGGAAGGCCTGTAATAAGACTTCGATCACCTCACTTATTCAAAAAGTTGTCAAAAATGCTTTTTACATGTTAAAATGTACTCATAGTAGTCCTGCAAATGTATTAGAAATAGCAGTGTGAATTATATAAGTAAGCAATTACAGTCATTATATATCACATTAGGTTCTTTTAATGTCAAAATAATTTGATAATGTTTGTTTTCGTTTATTTCAATCATGTTAATTTCTATATAACATATTGTAGCAGCCAAAAAAGAGTGTCAATTTCATAATGACATACAAAGAGTGTGTTAGTTAGTTCTCAAAGGGCTCGGTGTAATTTTGATTTGCATGTGGTGTTAAGAGTTACCAAGTTAGGTGGTGTTTGTTTTTTAAGAGGTGCTGAAGTGTGAAGTCTTATTTCACTTCTGATTGATAAGAGGTGATGCTGAAAGTCTGAAATCTGAATCAATAAGACTATTTGTTTTATAAACCGATAAATGTCTGAATTTGTTTAAATCTGAACAAATAAGACTAGAAGGGTACTCGCGCAATGCAGCGCGATATATCTTGATTTTAATGTTTTGTTTTACTTTTTATCATTGTCGATTTTATAAATCGGTTTTGTGTAGTTTTGAGAAAATTATAATATTTTTTTAATAAATTTGTACAAAGAATGACGCTTTTTGAGGGGTTCATGATTTGAAGATTTGAAATGAGATAAGGATTAATTAGGTAACTAATGAGGATTAAAGAATGATGCTTTTTTAGGGGTTTACCATTTGAGAATTTGTAGGGAGTTGGAGATAAGGACTAAAAGGAAGGAGTTAGAGATAAGGACTAATTAAGTAATTAGCATTAACAGTGGTACATAAAGCTTCGTTGGTTGTTTTTAAAAGATTTTAAGTAGTCAGCATTAAATAGCAGTACATAAGGCTTTATGAATTGTTTTTAAGAGTTTTTCATAAATGCTTTATAATATAGTATATATATATTTATACAACTTCATATATTTATGCATCATCATTACGAAATTTACATCTAAATTATAAAATTAGCATTCATTTAAAGGAATACGTTTAATCGATAATAATATATTTAAATTATATAAATTTAAATTTGAAAGTCAACTGATTATCGTAAATTGAGTTTTATTATAATCCAAGTGAATCGATTGAGAGAAAGGATCTATTAAGGTTAATTCATTGTGAACAATAAGAGGCAAATAAGAGGTTGGTTTACCTCTTACCAGATAAGAGAACAAAAAGACATAAGTGGCTCTGAAATTTTGGAAAAAACAAACAGTCTGAATGGGCCTACCTCTTAACCAATCAGACATAAGAAGTTAATAAGAGTTTTTTTCTAAAAAACAAACTAGGCCTTAGTTGTGCAGCTACAGCTTTTCAACTCGATAGTAATCGGGCCAACAAACTTATCAGAGAAAACACAGAGACATAACTATTCACCACAACTAGATACAACTCAAATGGGCCATAATCACTATCTCATGGTTCAAGATACAAACCCACAAACGAATAACATAATTGCTTAAAAACAAAACCACATCTAGGCATGGAAATGAGATAAACCCAACGATAAAAGCACTACAGAAGGGCGTAATCAATACCTCAAACGACCCTGTCAGATTTTGTCATTGAACAAGTTTGTTGAACTAGAGGCTGCCTCGAAGTTCCAGCTGTGAAGGTACCATGACACCGCGTACAAAGTTTTGCACTAGTCTATAAACATAAAACAAAAGATCTTTTAATTTGTTTGAAAAGCTCTGATGCAGCATTCTGGCTTGGTTGTTCAGCACATTAACAAACGATTCCAAAGTTGACAAGAGACTAAGAAATTTTAGAGAACCTAAATATACACGATTATATTAAACTTAAAATAACACTGTTTTCATCATGCAAACATTAATAGCTAGAAAAAATTGTTTCTGCAAATTCTCTGTATGTTCTCCCTTAATAAATAACATTTAATATATACATACAGCCAAGTAGTGTTTTTTGTTTTGTTTTTTTTTTGTTTTTTGCATCTAATAGCTTCACAATATGTGGTCCTTAGATACAACTATACAACTATACAATATAACAAGGTGCCAAAAGATTTCAAGTTGCCACATCAATCATAAGATTAGTCTTTTTTTTTAAACTGGTCCATTATTCAAATATCAAATCACCGAGGTGCTCACGGGTTGGATTGATCGGGTTAACGGCATTTGAACAACTCAACCCAATGCTTGACGGTTTGAAAAATGTCAACCCAACCCAACCCATACGGGTTGGTCGGGTTAGTCGGGTTAATATTTTGGCACATCAAAATAGTCTCGTAACCTAAAATATATTTTTTACTCTACATACAATTTCTTTTCAGCATCAATCATTTGATACACTTTGTTATATTTCTTAAATCTTAATCATATATCATTCAATTGTTTTTCTCAATTTGCATATCTACATGTTCACATTTACTCAATATATATATATATGTGTGTGTGTGTGTGTGAAGGAGTTTTATAGAGATGGATAAGAGATTGAAATTATACATATATATATATATATAAATAGGGTACGTAATGGTGTAATGGTCTAATGTACATATTAGTAGAGACTTAACAATCATATTAAATTCAAGAAATAAAAGTATATCGGGTTCATCTTGTTGGGTTGGGTACTTGGGTTCAAATGATTGTAACCCGATATCAACCCAATACATACGGTTTGAAGATTTTACAACTCGATTGGACATCGGGTTGCTTCGGGTTGGGTTATTGACTTATTTCACGTCGGGTTGGGTTGGGTTGATCGGTTTAGTAGGGTTGGTCGGGTTTTTGAGCACCTATCACCCTAGCATAATCAACAAAATCGCTAAATCTGACAGTACAAACATCTACTCCAAAAGTAAAAAAAAAATATGATTAAAGTTGCTATAGTTTAAGCTGGAAAGAATTTGACAGCTACATCAAAACAAGGCCATTATCTAGTTACTAACCTAAAACTGTTTTGAGTCATTTTCAAATTTAGAAGTTCCAATTCCCAAATTAAAAGTCAACTATTTCTATGAGATGATGAAGTGCTTGGCAGCAAAAGGTTTCAAAGGGAAAAGATGGCATGCATTAAGCTGTCTACAAACAAAACAAACATTCAAGCAAACGACTTATTTTCCAATAATCTGAATACCCCTAAAAGGATGACAAGAAAAGAATTAAAGAAATCTGCAATTGGACAACAGAAAAAAAAAATATATATATATATACAAGTTAGAACCAATATTAAACTGAGTACACAAAGATGTTTACCTCTTCTCTAAAAAAGGCAGGATATAAAACTAATGCATGGTCTTACAAGAGTTCCAAGTTATTTTCACAAGCCATTAATCAACCAACAACTTAGATGAGAACGTAGTTGTCAATGATGAAATCTCCCTTTAGTGAATCTGATCATTAATCATCTCGAATCACAAGATTCATGTTAACTTTTAGATTGATTGTAACTATGCCTAAGCAATTGAACACATATATTCAATAGCGAAGAAATATTTTTATTCTCATTCATAAAAAGTAGGACCATGTTCTCCATGTGGTGGAATCCTAAGACTGATTCAACTCCCACCTTAACTGCTTCAGCGTCTTTGCTTGTCAAAACATTAATTTAGTAGGTGGTTACTAAATCGCCATTAACAATAACAGCCTTCAGTTTTCTTTTGTTTGATTAAAAGAAAGTTCTAAGTTACTAAAATAGATGGTTGAATTATCTTCAAGTAGGAATGGCAAAAAAGAAAATACACAAACCAAGACTAGGGTATCCCTGAATTTATAAAACAAAGATGGGGATAATAAAGTTCTACACTTCTATGTATATATTATAATAATAAAATGAGAAACCAAGGAGTATATATAATATATAAATAAAATAATTATAACCAATCTTCATAGGAAACTTGCAAAAGGAATTATATAATTGGTTTGATTGTTTGTGAAGAAACTTTTGGTGATATAACAATGTTATTGAATAAAATTGTAATTATTAGTATTATAATTGATATACTTGTGTTTGAATTAAAATGCATCAATTGAAATTTGGTTGATTAAAGTTTTAGCATGTTATGTTGTTTAAACATGAAAATGGCATTTATATGTATAATATATATACATACATTTATATAAAGATTCATAGTTGACATTTGTTTCATAAATCCAACTGAATGGCACAAGTATCATGAATCGAACAACTTGGCCAAAATCGCATTGGAAGTTGTTGATCCCTTCCTCCTTGTCAAGACTTGGATTTATAGATTACAACACTGCATAAGTGGTTTAACTCCGCACTAGTCAAATAAAAAACTAAAGAAAAAGCTAGTGAAGATAATTGTCATCTAAACTCAATAAAACAAGCAAAAGTCCAAAAGAGAGTTTCCACAACCTATCAACCTAACCACTAGGTCTTTGGCCTAGTGGCCACCTCTCTTCCGTAAACGCTTCCACCTGGGGGGCCTGTAGGTTGAGGCCTAGGGTTCGAATCCGGGGGAAGACAGGATGTCTTTTCCGGTGCAGGCTCATAGAGGTAGAGCTTGTAGGGCCCACAAAAGTGGACCACGGGGCCATGAGGTCCCCGCCAACAAACCTTTTTTTTTTTCAACCTATCAACCTAATAAATCATCCCTCATTAGATCTTACAAAGCAAGCAAAAAATAATATCGAACAAAACAAAGAAAGAGAGAAGAAGAACTGCTTAATTTAGAGTGAGGTTAACTGGAACTAACTAAATTCTACAAATTCACCAAATGTTACTAGTATCAATATCCTTTGTGATAGAAAGATCACCAACTTGAGTCGGTGGTAGTTTATCAAAGGCAAAAGATAGACTTTCTACAAACTTTCCCCTTCAACATTCATAAGCTCCAAAGATAACAAAATAAAAAAAGATTCTACAGCTCCATCAGACCATCACCAATCATACTATTAGTCTTTAAGAACAAATCAAATTCCTAGTCAACCAAGGGTATTCACTAAATGTCTTAAAACAAATACAAAATGAACCTTATTTATATGATAAGGAACTAACAAAATAAGCAAAAAACTCCCAATCATAAATTCATAATTAGATAATCAAATAACAAAATTTTGAGAATAAATGTGCATACTCCTTACCGCAAAGATTGAAACTTCAAAAGCCTTATAAAACTAATGGAGAAAGACAAAAAGGAAAGAAAAAAAATTAAAGGCTCAGAATAAACAGAGCCAACTACAAATACATCATACTCCTTTCGTCACCAAAAATAAGTCGTTTATTTATATGTTCCAAAAGCGTTACCCTTATAGTTGATAACTACTTCTTTTGTTTCAAGTATCACTTTAACTAACCAGAATCATGACAACTGGAGCATTTTGGAGCTACAATGCCAAAACTTATTGGCCAATTTTTTAGATTTGAGAAGTATAAGGATGAACTTCCAAACTCAAAATCTCTCTTCTAAAGAGCCGGAACGAATAGTTTACAGAAGAAATATTTGAAAACTGAAGAAAAACAGCGTCAACTAAGCTACTCAACAAGCCAAACAACTTAATTTTGCGTAATCTGGGAAACCCTAGATACGATTGCTCAAATATAAACGTATTTAGGTTAAACAAAATTAGACAACAAGAAAAATAGGGGAAAACACAACCTATAATCAATAGCAACGGATTAAACAAGACTTTTTTACCTGTTCTTGTTAAACTCGAAGTGAATTCATCGGAAATGAAGAAGAATTGAGAGCGAGTACTGACAGCAGGCGAAGTGTGTGCTCCTGGAAAATATGATTTTTGCCCTTCGCAGGAACAAAAACGGTCAATGGGGATTGGGGGGATGCATGTTTAGATGGGCTGGACCAATGGGCCCAAATATAAATTAGGGCTGGCCCAACAGGCCCATGTAAAACTGCTCAAAAGTTAATGGGCCCAATTCCTCCCCCTGGTCCATTGGCTAACCGGTTATAACTAGAGATGGTCAAATGGGACTAGAGATGGCTAAATGGGTTCTATCGGCCCGAGATCAACGGAGGATCAGGATCGGGACGGGCTTGAGACCAGCCTGGCTCGAGACCGGTTTGGGACCACCAGTTAAGGACCGATTACGGTTTTCCACCTAAAACAAGGTTCGGCCCATTAAGAGTAAAAGACGAATGATCGGGTGAGAAGTTGAGGTTGTCGTGAGAAACCTGACAAGTGGATCCGAGTCGTTGATTACTTTTAATCTCATGTCCTCCCTTGAATTGCGCCTTAGGACGGAATTGATCAAGTGCATCTCGATGCATCTCATCCTAATGTGTATCAATTTCTCATTCAATGGTTGATTACCACTTCTCACGTTAACCTCAACTTCTCACACGAACCCAACTATATATATATATAATGTTTTCTTTTAATTATTTTGAGTATATTGCAATTTTGGTTCATATGGTTTGTTGTCTTTGGTGAAAAAAGAAAGAGTAAAAGGACCAAAATGCCGCCATGTACAAGTCACATGGGGTTTTTAACGGAAGGAAATTTAACGGAGTTAGTTTGAGGGACTCAAACCAAGCACTTTTGCATACCACGAGGATCTTCTTGCAATAAAAATTGTGTAGGAACCAAAACTAAAAAATATAACATACCGACCAAATTTTCAATTTACTCTAATATTTAATTTTATATCTCACGAATAGGTGACATTGAAATTAAGTGTTTAGCAAAGATAAATAATACTTTATTAAATGTATTGAATATTTTAATAATATAATTGATAATAAAATTGCTAAAATAGAGTTGCTGTCAGAATTGAATGTAATTTTTCTAGAGATTTGAACTTTTAATACTTTATTTCAGAAAGAAAAAAAAACATAGCATAGTTGTTAAAGATGCTCTTATAGAACTGTTGTACTTTCTTTCCTATTCTTTCTAACTGCTAAGGCGAAAAATTGTTAGCAATTTGCAAATCCCTCCCTATATAGATTCTTAGTCTCGGCCACCGCTAAAAAAGACTAAGGGGGCGTTTACTAACACTTGCCAGGTAAGCATTTATCAATAGTAGTCAATACTTTCACTTAACAGCATTGTATGCAACATGTTTATCCGGCAAGGGCTTACTGGTTAACAGTCATCACTCTTACTTACCGGGTAAGACTCTTGGTCATTGTCATCGCTCTTACCGGGTAAGATTTTCAATTATTATCATGTTCACCCAACAAGGTAAAGTGAACCAGTAAGCACTTATCGGGTAAGCGTTCAGTAAACGACCCCTATATTTGCAAAACAAATTTTAAAATAGATACGAAGTTAAGTCGACCATATAATGGTTTTTGTAATTCATTCGCGGGCTATAAAATCAAAAGCCTTTGGTTTAGACATTCATACATAATTCTTTAAGTGAAAAAAGTCCGATGGTTAGGAACCGAAGACGTATGACTTCCTTTCCGATCATAAAAAGTTAGATACAAACCAACTAAACATTTTTTACAGTATATACCACAAAACTCACATAAAATGATTGAACTTTGACTTCCAATAAGGTTGGGATCTATCAGCAACACATATACCAGTGGACCCCTCATCCAGTCATCCTATTACCCACATACAGTCACACCAATATGAATATGAAGGTGAGAACAATATGTTTACAGACAAGACAACTGTATGAAAAAGAATTTAACATTACACAAATCCCAGACTATCTGCTGATTGTAAAAAAGAATGAAACTTCTATTTCCTTCAACTTGTCTTCATTGTCAAAACTCAAAGAATTCGGCTTGGTTTTGCGGTTTTCTCATCTTTTCCTGGATCCATTTATTCAAACTCCTCGAAAATCAAGAAGCGCTCTATGTATGTATGTATGTTGTTAGAGCATAATCGTTGCATTCCGACTTAGTACCTAATAGGCCCATCCAAGTTCCCAGAGGCAAACTGACAACCATACAACAACAACAATCTTGAGATGTGAAAATTCAAACAAAAAGATAATACATTTCTCCGCTTTTATTGTTACCCATTTTTCTATCAGGCAAATTGCAATGAAAATGTAATGTACTTTGATTCAATTCCTATTTTATGTAACATATACTCTCAAAACCTTCATTTTGGTACACCTTAGATATGACGTCTCAAACATTTAGCTTACATCTGAGATTGCATGTAAATTTGATAAGATCCTAATTTTGTGTAAAGAATTTTGGTCTAAATGTTTGGGATAATCAATTCGAGATACTAAACTTGGTTCACTGGGAAGGAATCCAACTCCATAAAAAAAATCCCCAAATTCCAGTGGTCGGTCGGATGAAGTAAACGCGACCACTAAAGGTGAAAACATAACGGCTTCCTTCTTTGCAAAGAAAACTATTTGTTTCATCTAGTCAAAGAAGTCTTGACCATCATACAAAACCAACCAAATCAAATCAAAACAAATGAAACCAAACGAGGACAGTACATCCCACCTAGAAAAGGGGTGTGAGGGTGGGATGTATCTCTACCCTAAAGGGTAGAGCGGTTGTTTCCATGAAGCTAATACTTATTTTACTCGAAGATTTATTTTTCCCATAAGTTCAGCAATCAGAAATAAACAAGATTACCTGCTGAACAATTGGATTTGTAGATGAAGTGAATTCATGAGTCATCCCTTCCCATACAACCTTTCCGTCATGAAGAAACACCAACCTGAAAACCCAATACCATTCATGAAGCTATTAATCCATTTGAGATTTTCATAATGGTTCGAATAAAAAATGAAGATATGATGGTGGGTCCCTTTTATTTGACGTAAGGAGAATTGAGACAAGATCCACTAAATGTAAAACGAACCCAGTAAATCCCACACCAAGTAGTAGGGATTTAGGATCAAAGGAAAATGATTGATTTTGTTTAAAAAAAAAAGTAAACACAACCTGTCAACAGCTCTTTTAATGGTACTGTGTTGATGAGTTACAACCACATAAGATGCGATTTTTCCAGGCTTTCCAAGTGCATCTTCACCTTTGCAATGAACGGACCGGATCAGATCTTCAACTACAGTAGATGCAATTGGATCAAGTCCCGCAGTTGGTTCATCGTACAACAGAACCTGCTCAAGTTATCAATTCAGTTAACAAAAAACTGTAACAATTACATTTCTAAAGCTATGTTAAATACTATCAAGACGGAAAAAGAAAAGGATCCTAAATAGCTAAATACATACCTCGGGTTCTATAGTATTACTTGTTGTATCATATATTATAGATCGTGCTAAAGCCACTCTCTTTTTCATCCCTCCAGACAACTCAGATGGCATCCGCTCCTCAACATCCTGCCAAACAAGTCAACCCAAGTTTAGAAGAAATTCGAGAAAACCCCAATAGTCAACTGATAATTTTTTTTCTGTACAATGATGTCATAAGCAAACAAAGTGCCATGTAACCTTCCAATGTAAACATGTGCACACTGCCAAACGATATAAAAGAAGACAAAACAATAAAAACAAAAAAGAAGCATTCAGGTGAAGATATAAACCAAAATATACTTATGTTAAGTGTTGTTTTGTGCTGTTGAATGTTCTTTACGACTCAATAAAAAGCAGCAAAAAAAAACTTTTCTAATATAAAGGTAAGAATTTTAAGGTAAAAGTAAAATATAACTACCCAATAACCATTCAAAGCCACTTTTCATATATATCTATAGAGGCAAAACCAACCATCATAATGCATGTTGTCATATTCGGGAAAAGGGGAAGAATGGGGGAATAACTGTTTTTAACTACATGGTCTAATCTCGAATGAAGAAATAAGTTTGAGTGAAACGATTTAATATTCGTGTTAAAGGTAAATTCCAGGGTAAATTTGGAAATTAACATAGAATGAGAATGCTTGATTTGCTTCTTAAACTCACCTTTAACCCAACTGCTGCCAACGTTTCTGCAACAAGTTCTTTAATCTTATCCTCAGGCATTCTTGAATTCTCGTACCTATGAAATTCAAAGAAGCCGAAAATGTTTCAAAAGAAGAAATGTGAATAAGCGGTGAGGAACATGTACAAAGGAGTTAATCAGCAAAGAGAACTTACAAAAGAAAACCAACATTTTCCCGAACCGTTAAAGAATCAAAAAGTGCTGCACTCTGAAATACCTGCTTATTGAAAGCAAGTCACAGAAAAATAATTATTATTAGTACCAATAAAAACACCCAGAAAAATTTAAAACCGTGAGTAGCTGAAGGACACTTCACCAGGCCAATTCGAAGGCCGGACATATCATCATCACTTATTAATCCATGTCTTCTTCGTCCTCGAATGTAAACTTCTCCCTGCTCCAATGCAAAACCAGTGGCATACAGAAGTAAGCTTATTATTATTATTATAATGCTGCATGCAAACTGATTTTCAAAATAGAAATTTAAGCACCTTATCTGGAGTAAGGAGGCCTGCAATGATCTTTAAAATGGTAGATTTTCCAGTGCCAGAAGGCCCAATGATTCCAACTGCTTCCCCATACTTGATCTGTACAAGTCCCACTTATTATCGTTCTTAACTTATTGCTTATTACAGGATAGAGACTTCAGATGATGAACAACAAAGCACAAAGTGATACAAATCTAAAAGAGAATAAATGATCTTCTTAAGAAGACATATCTTAAAATTTAAGCAGCCTTCACCTTAAAATTTACACCTCTTAAGATGTGTTTCTCCCCAAACGACTTGTAAACATCTTTACACTCAATAAGCACGTCTGTATCCTCCAAATCTTCCGTAAACAAATCCAAAGACGAATCCTGCTACAAAAAAACAAACAAAGTTACAATTCCACAACCGCAAAGTTGTGTACAAACAGAATACTAACTAAACGGATAATTTGTTGTATTAATATATTGGCCCGACTACTTTCCTATCTTCTTAATGTTCTTTTATTCCATATAACAGCAACAATTAAGCAAAGGTATGAAAAGAATGACACAAGTGCACCAAGGTTTGTTTGCTTTGTTGAGCATTCGGATAACTTCTCTTTTCCCTTGCATTTTCAAATAGGCGTAAGCCCAAACCGGTGACCTTATGCAAATTGCCGGTTGCTTCAAAAGATTTGTCCATTTATATATTCAAAATCAGTGCACCAAAGACTTCAAATAACCAAATGATGGAAAAATGCCCATATTTTAACATGTGATGTATGAATCCTTATTCTGGTTCCATTTTTCCTCTTGTGTGATTTTTCTTAGACCAATCATGTAAGAAATATTAGGGTATGTTTACTAAACACTTATTGCCTCTTACCCGGTAAGAGAGGCTTACCCACTTAGAGATTATGTTCTTTACCACCAATTTTATTGTGCCATTTTGCTGACCAAGAATCTTCTCGGTCCGTGAGGGTGGTGACTTTTACAAGAGATGATAGTGTTTAACAACAATTTTATTATGCCATTTTGCTGAACGAGTATCTCTTACCCAATCAGTATGGGTGTAAGAGACACTTATACTATGCTACTTGAATGACCAACAATCTTAGCCGGTAAGTTTAGTTGAACATCAAGTGATAATAAAATTGTGAACAAGTAAACTCAACCACTGAATTTTCAGGAACAACTTGATCAATTATAAAACTGGAAGTCACAATTCTATGAAATGGAAGGCAAATAAACAGTTTAAGTTACCAAACAAAATGGAACACAAACAAGGATAAGCAATTCATACATTGATTTTGGAGGAGCGAAAATTATCAGTAGGCTTTAAATTCTGAGGAGCCATACTAGAACAGACGAATCTCCTTGCGTAGATTGGATACCCAACAATCTTTTTGCCAGATTTACAATAATACCCAGTTGAGCGATAAGATACATTCCGCGAATTTAGAGGGAAAACAGATGAACCCACTAACGAAGTCATATTTTGCGAGAATTTGGGGGAAATCAAATCAAATCAAATCAAATCGAGAGAATTGGAGGGTGACCCAAATGGAGTTGAGAGTTCGGAATCATGTGAAATTGGTGGGTGTGACTGTAAATTAAAGATGAGTGGGGGTTATGATTATGGTCAGTTTGCGTCAAAGGTTTTGAAAATCGAAAGGAAATGAAATGATGGTGCCAAGAAGGTGAGGTAGTGGTACCTAAAAACTATTTCACCCTAAACCGTTTTCCTCGTTTAGAATGTGCATTAACCAATTCGTTTCTTCACATCCAAGTCAATACTAACATGATGATATTCTCTTTCCAAGATGATGGTGCTATTTGTTAAAGGTATAAAAAAAGATATAAGTAAGAGAGAAATGTTGGTAGATTGGATACTTCTTTGTAGATGTCCGGATCATTTTGCGTGCATCATGATAAATTTTGGGGCCGTGAAGAAAACAGACAGGAAGATCCCTTGTGAGCTTGCGGAACTCAAAATTATGACCTATAGGAGGAGTCTGAAAAGTCCATACTTTATTACTGTTAAGCAATTAAATGAAATTATTAAAATTCAGTTTTTAGTTATTGGTAAAAAGAATTCATGATTATGATTTAGATTGGTCAGAATAAGGGCTAAAATAAGCAGATTAGATAAATACATAAGATTACTTAATTCACTCATACTTTGATGAGTATTCTTTTATAGTAACTGTGCGTATTCGAGTCAGTTTACGTGCACCGACTACTCTTTCGGGCTACCAAAAATGGTTTGGAGTCCAGGTTGGTGAATTTCCATGGCTGCAAAGGTTTTGACAACACCTAGATTCGAACCCACGAAAGATAAAATTTTCACTACATCCTTTTAAGTCTTAACCACTCTGTCACAACTCAATTGGTTTGATATGTATACTTTGACAAACAATAGGGTTGTGTGTTTCTTGTAATGATTGTTTAATCAAATCGAACAAAGCTTAATCATGTTGTTGAAATAAATTGATATTAGGTTGTTTATAGAAGTGTTACATCAAAATTTCATATCATAGGTTGATACCCCTTTTCAGTTGTGGGTGTCTGTGCAAGCTTACACGCATCTCGACTAATCTTAGAGGAGACCAACAAGGAAAATCCCTAATAGCCATGGAGAGGCTTAAACCAATAATTTTTTAGGAAAAGCCCAAAAGCCCAATTCTTAGTGCGAGTGAGCTAACCCCTCAATGATGTTTGGGGGGGGGGGGGGGGCAAGGAGTAGGCCGAAATTATGATCGATGAGCATACACTTACAAACTCAAAACTGAGAACCTAATCTAATATCAGAATGCTTTTTGTTTCATATCGAAATATGTTTTACAAACGTCACGTGTATTATAGGAAAACAAAAAGGGTCATGTGACAAAGATTGTGACCGGTAACGGTTTCATTTCGATTAAGCATGTGAAACATTACTTGTTTACCTTTTTTATCATTAGAAATCAAATTGTAGCATTCACTGTACGCGCAGATTGAATCAAGATTTAACCAACTGTCTCCATTCCTATTCTGTAACCAACTTGCAAAACTTTCATTTGCGAAACCAACTTTAAAAACTTTTCGTTTAGGAAAATCAACTTTGTTTTCGTTCCTATTTTAGAAAATATCATCAATTTGATGCTTGTGTTTCTTAGAATGTAGGAAGTCATGAAAGTTGGTTCCTATACATAGTTCCTCAAAATATGAAAGAAAGCAAACTTGATTATGTTATAATGCAATTTGTCCTATTATTATATTTATTTTCATGGGTTTGTGTTTATATCGTGTTCGTACTGTTGTATTGAAAACCGGTTAAACCAGTTCCATTATGTTGGAAAGTAATCGTGTAAAGCCCGTATCCCGGTATGTAATTTCTTTTATTAATTCTTTTCTTTTTAAGTTTGATTTAATGTGGTTTCCGTTAGCGGGGTAGTCGAATCGGACCAAAAAGTTAAATGAGTCAACCTTTGTGGGTTTTTTGCAAGGAAAGGAAAGTTGAGGGGCTAATTGGGGCATCTCACCAAAGTTTGGCAAGGGATCGTCCAAGAGTCACCCCCTCCCCTTCCCCTTCCCTTCGGTTTCATGCTAGTAACCACCACAACCTTTAGTCATCCCCTCCCCCTTTCTTGTTGTGTTCGGCCAAGAAGAGAACTAGAGAGAGAGAGTGAAAGAAAGAAGCCGAGAGAGGGAGAGAGAAACCGAGAGGGTGATAGAGGTTGCTGCCGGCGACGAGGAGAGAGGAGGAAGGAGACGATCGCCGGCAAGTATGGTCGGAAAAGAGGAGGAAGAAGGGTTCGTCGAGGTAAGTTCGTCTATTTCTCGTTTGTTGTTATCGTATGTCAAAGAAACGCCGCCAACCACCACCGCCTCCGGAGGCGGTAGGGGGTGGTGCACGGCTGTTGTCCAGCCTAGGGTAACCCATATTCAGTAGTTCATATGCTTTTCGGGTCTGTTGGGATTAAGCCACGACTTAATGGGTTAATAATCAATAGTGTCATTTCATGTGAAAATTTAGTAATCTGCCACTGTTTTGCTTACCCCGTAACTTTTTCCTCGTAACTCGGATTGGGGCGAAATCGGTGCCAAAAGTTCCCATTTTGAGTCTAGTAACGTTTCTATGTTTTGTGCAAAAACCAGTTCGGAACGTAGCTTAGGTCAAATCGTCGTTTTGTACTGAAAGGTTCTGTTTTAGCTGCTCTGAGAGGTGTTTTTGTAAAATTCATATAGAGTGCTAGGAATATCGTTAGGACGCGTGCGATACGTCCCTGGAACCGTAAGACATTGAACTTCCTGAATATGGAATTAGATTTTTGGTTTGATCAGTTTAGCAGGGGTAAAATGGGTCCCGAACAGACCTGCATTTTTAGTATAAAAGCTGGAATTTTTAGTTTCGTTAAACTAGTAAAAGTGTCGTGAGTTGGGACCTTCCGTTGACGTTTTTAGTGCGTAATTAGGTGGGAAAATGTGAAGAAGGTTGACGTGCTGGTGTTGCGGCTCGGGAGCGCGTCGCTTTGCTTTGAGGTGAGTTCTCTCACTGCGTAGTTAGGAATTTCATGTATATCGTTGTTTTTGTGTTATGTGTTATTACGTGTTTACGTGGACCAATTTGGTTGGAATGATTTAGCTGTGATTGTTGAAATTATATGTCGATTATTTGTGCTTGCGTACACCTCAGTGGGACTGGGGGGCTCGGTGGGACCGAGGGCTCGGTGGGACTGAGCTGGTATCAATGTCTTTACTCGGTGGGACCGAGGGCTCGGTGGGACTGAGCTTGTGTGGATATATTTTTGGTGTACTCGGTGGGACCGAGGTTCGTATTTATGCATTTATCATTATGTGGTTTTATATTTGTGGTGATGGTGACGTTGCCTACTTGCGAGTAGGGGCGATATTCGTGGGGTTGCTACATGCGTGTGTGGTAGGACTCACTAAGCGATTAGCTTACCTTTTCCCAATATGTTGTGATTTCAGGTGCGAGCGGCAGTCGGGCTTGACGGTACACACACTATGCGCGGGGTGCTGAGAGTGTTTAAAATTTCACTTTTAAACCTTTAGATTTTATTTTATGAAATTTCCGTTGCGTAAACTTTATTGACTGTTTGAGTTAACGACGTTAATTTAATTTGAATTGCGAATTATTAAATTGGGGTTATTTTATAATGAAATGCATGTTTTAAAAATTTTAAATTCCTTGTAATTTTTGGGACGTTACAACTTGGTATTAGAGCACAGCTTGAGTGAATCAAACACATCTCGGTGTGTTTGGTCTCAAGTTGCGGCTATGAAGTTTTTTTTTTTTAACTCTCTTATTAAAATCTTTGAAAATAAATGAACGAAGAAAGCCCGTTTGGGAAACGGTGATCGTGGGCGCAGTGTGTACAGTCAGCCGACGCCAATTGGGAAGGTACAACACTTAGTGTATTTATTGCTTTTTAGGCATAGGGTATGCATGCTAAATTGCCGAGGTTGTTTACACTGTACTGTACGATGACTGCTTGCTAGTAGGAATCAATGCTAGTTATAGTAGGTTGTCAAGTGAAGGCCCTATAGGTTGCATGCAGTAAGAATCATATAGCCTTAGAATATTTGATTTAGTTCTATTGCGCAGCTCTTGTTTGAGTCCAACCGTTCTAGGATAGAATCTTGTATTCGAATGTCTATTTGATTCACGATGCGTGCGACTGGGTATTCGCGAGGCAACTCGTTATGGCTAACAGAGATTCCGTTGTAGCAAGAGTAGTGGGATGAGATGAAATTCCTAGTGAGCTGGGAATAGCGTTTACATATGAGTACGTATGCTAGATTGCTTTCTAGAACATAGGAGTATGTATGCTAGATTGCTTACGTGGATTTTGTGGTATTGTATGGTTGTTACTTGCTATTAGGAACTTATGCTAACCTTGATAGGTTGTTAAGCGAATGCACTATAGGCTGTATGCGGTAGGAACCGAATAGCCTTAGAATGTTAGATTTAGTTCTATTGCGCAGCTCTTGTTTGAGTCCAACCGTTGTAGGATAGAATCTTATATTCGAATGTCTATCTGGTTTCCACTGTATACGACTGTGCGTTCACGAGGCGACTCGTCAGGGCTAGTGGGGGTTCCGTTCTAGCAAGGGTAGTGGGGTATTACGACTTTTCTAGGGAGCTAGGAAAAGTGTTTGCATATGCCGGAATGGGCATATGTGTTTGTTTGTGGTAAGCAACTACTTGGACGTCCCGGGACAGGACTCAAAACGAGTAAGGATAGGTGTGAAGGGTAGTAGCAGAGCTCCTACTATCTGAAGCACAGGATCCGTGCTCGAGTCGGGGAAAGTCACGGAGAATCCGAAGAGTTGAGTGTGAGCGTAGTTAGCAGGTTTTAATGTGTGCTAGTAGCTCGTTAAGGAGGAACAACAATGCTGATCCAGATGCTGATGCTGGAATTATTGCTGATCAGATTCGTGAGATGTTTGCGGTCGAGGTGACGCATATTTTGAGGAGGCGATCCCCGAAATTATTACCGCCATTCGTGATGAGGTACTAGTGTCGATGGAGGAGCGCATCGCGGCGATTCCACCCCCTGCGGGTGGGCAGCCCCGAACAAGAGAGTCTGGATCGGTTATGGAGTGCACATTCCTTACCGGTGGTTGTCCTGCGAACTAGAAGGTTCGCTTCGCGGTGAATCTGTTACGAGACGGAGCGAAAGACTGGTGTGCTACTACTTTGACGCTTAACGGGCGCACTACTTGACCTGGGAGGAGTTCGTCGTATGTTTCGTGTAGAGCATGTGCCTCTAGTGGAGATGGAGAGGAGTGTCAAAGAGTTCTTGGAGCTCTCTCAGACTGCGGAGGCCATAAGGAGGTGAACCGAAAGTTCACGGAAATGACATTATTCTATCCTTAGCATGCTGCTTTTGAGGACATGAAGAGGACACGGTACAAGGATATGTTACGTACCAAGATCAGGGAGTTCGTGAGTACTGCGCAGTATGCTTCACTTGCTGTAGTGATGGAGGCGGCCTGAGGTAGAGTTCATCAACTGGGAGTGGAGGAGGCACAAGCTACATATAAAGTGGTGACAGGTACGTTCTTGGTTAACTCGGTGCTTGCTGGGGTGATGATTGATAGCGGGGCTACTTATCCTTCCGTGTCTCACATAGTCAGTGAGTGTTTGGGGCCGAGTTGTAGGACGGTTAGGCTGTCCACTTGTGGTTGCGGTTGCTGAAGACAGGACCCTGACGGTTACTGACGTGTACCGGGGGTGCACTTTGGAGATCTCTAGTGTGAAGTTCCCGATTGATTTGATTCCGATCGCTATGCGGGAGTTGTGCGTGACTGTGGGCATGGATTGGATGGATGCTTTTGATACTGAGATTGTTTGTCGTCGCAAACAAGTACAAGTTCGAACCCCAAACGGGGGAGAAATGCTAGTTCAGGGAGACTCACCCAGGCGGACCCCAGCGTTATGTTCGGGTGTAAGAGCTCGGAAATACTTGCAGCGCAGTGGCTAGGGGTAATTAGCGTATGTGATAGACACGCGCGGCGTCGGAGAGAAGAAGACTGTGGAGGATGTGCCGGTTGTACGTGAGTTTGTTGACGTATTTTCTGATGAGTTATCGGGGTATCATCGGATGCGGGTGAGGAGAGAGGATACGGAGTAGACGGCCTTTCGTTCACGTTAGGGCCATTTACAAGTTTGTGGTGATGCCTTTCGGGCTCACCAATGCACCCGCAGCGTTTATGGACCTCATGAACCGGATATGTAGCCCTATGTGGGATCGATCGGTGATCGTGTTCATCGACGATATTCTTGTGTAATCGAAGTCGAAGGAAGAGCATGAGATGCATTTGTGAGAAGTTTTGGAAGTTTTGAGGCGGGAGAAGCTGTATGCTAAGCTCTCCAAGTGCGAGTTCTGGTTACGAGAGGTCCACTTTCGAGGGCATGTCATGAACCAGAATGGTATTATGGTGGATCCGGCCAAGATTACGGCTGTGATGCGGTGGGAAGTGCCGAAGACTCTCACTGAAGTACGGAGTTTTCTTGGGTTAGCAGGGTACTTCCGGAGATCCATTCAGGATTTCTCCAAGATTGCTTTACCGATGTCCCGATTGACGAAGAAATCTGCGGCTTTTAGTTGGGGTGAAGAGCAGCAGAGGGCTTTGAGGAGCTACACAGGCGTTATGCGAGGCTCCGATGTTGACTTTGCCCGAGGGTATGTAAGATTTGATGGTGTTTGCTCTCAAGATTTGGAGGCACTATTTGTATGGCGTCAAGTGTATACACTAACCATAAAAGTCTCCAGTACTTGATGACCGGCAAAACCTCAACATGCGTCAGAGGAGGTGGCTTGACGTGGTCAAGGATTATGATGGTGAGATACTTTACCACCCCGGTAAAGCGGATGTTGTTACGGACGCACTTAGTCGACATCTGGATGGTGAGCCACTGCGGGGCTTGTGTCAACGGTTAACAGTGGTTGCACCTCTTCTCGAGTCGATAGGTAGTGCTCAGGAGGTGGCAGTTTTGGAGGAAAATGCCAAACGCGAGAGAGTTTCGGGGGAAATTCCGAATTTTGTCCGTGATAGTCATGGGTCAATTGCTCGGTCTTAATGGTCGGTTGGGTATCTCGGGGTGGGACCCCGGTATTCATGTGTTATGACTTTGACTTTCTAGTAGGCACTAGGAGGATATAGTCTTGAGCACGTACCTGGGAGGTAGACGTTAAGGTGTATCTTGATACGGTGTAACTAGGCTTCGTAGAGCGAGTGTAGGAAATACGTCAACGGTGGAAGGTTGGGTATTCCACGCGTGTTAGTACTGTAGGCCGAATAGTATCGGTTAGGGAATGATGCCCTTTGTAATAAAGAGGATATATGCGTAGAATTTTTGAGGTAAATAGTATATTTAGGTGTCGACTTTTGGGCTTGAAGCCAAACACCTTAGTGTAATTGGGGAATTGTAGCCGATTTTAAGGAAATTATGTTGATGGTAGTAGTAATCCTGAGGTGTTTGCTTGTGGTGAATGGTTATGGTGGAGTGACCTTCGTGAGTGATTTTAAATTTACTGGTTTGACGATTCTTGTAGGGTAATTTGTGGGAGTATAGTAGAACTCGTAGGAGTTAATCGACAGTTAATAGTAGGAATGATCGGATCCGAGTATCCAGTTGGGTATATTGGTAAGCAACTTGAGAATGTTTAGAGCTTGAGATTTGAATCGGGAGGTATGGAATATCTAAGGTTGGGAGACAACCGAAGTCGCTTGGCTAGGAATGAGTCCAATTGGTGAAGTGTTCTATCGATCATAATTTCAGTGTCCTAGAAGGAGTACGTTAGTAAGAAAAGTATTCGAGAAGTTTTAGAAGGGGTCTCAAGTGAACTTGGGAACCTGAGGTTGAGATGTGGGAGAACTATCTTTAGCTATGCACGGGCATAGACTTCGAGGACGAAGTCTAATCCAAGTGGGGGAGAGTTGTAAAGCCCGTATCCCGGTATGTAATTTCTTTTATTAATTCTTTTCTTTTTAAGTTTGATTTAATGTGGTTTCCGTTAGCGGGGTAGTCGAATCGGACCAAAAAGTTAAATGAGTCAACCTTTGTGGGTTTTTTGCAAGGAAAGGAAAGTTGAGGGGCTAATTGGGGCATCTCACCAAAGTTTGGCAAGGGATCGTCCAAGAGTCACCCCCTCCCCTTCCCCTTCCCTTCGGTTTCATGCTAGTAACCACCACAACCTTTAGTCATCCCCTCCCCCTTTCTTGTTGTGTTCGGCCAAGAAGAGAACTAGAGAGAGAGAGTGAAAGAAAGAAGCCGAGAGAGGGAGAGAGAAACCGAGAGGGTGATAGAGGTTGCTGCCGGCGACGAGGAGAGAGGAGGAAGGAGACGATCGCCGGCAAGTATGGTCGGAAAAGAGGAGGAAGAAGGGTTCGTCGAGGTAAGTTCGTCTATTTCTCGTTTGTTGTTATCGTATGTCAAAGAAACGCCGCCAACCACCACCGCCTCCGGAGGCGGTAGGGGGTGGTGCACGGCTGTTGTCCAGCCTAGGGTAACCCATATTCAGTAGTTCATATGCTTTTCGGGTCTGTTGGGATTAAGCCACGACTTAATGGGTTAATAATCAATAGTGTCATTTCATGTGAAAATTTAGTAATCTGCCACTGTTTTGCTTACCCCGTAACTTTTTCCTCGTAACTCGGATTGGGGCGAAATCGGTGCCAAAAGTTCCCATTTTGAGTCTAGTAACGTTTCTATGTTTTGTGCAAAAACCAGTTCGGAACGTAGCTTAGGTCAAATCGTCGTTTTGTACTGAAAGGTTCTGTTTTAGCTGCTCTGAGAGGTGTTTTTGTAAAATTCATATAGAGTGCTAGGAATATCGTTAGGACGCGTGCGATACGTCCCTGGAACCGTAAGACATTGAACTTCCTGAATATGGAATTAGATTTTTGGTTTGATCAGTTTAGCAGGGGTAAAATGGGTCCCGAACAGACCTGCATTTTTAGTATAAAAGCTGGAATTTTTAGTTTCGTTAAACTAGTAAAAGTGTCGTGAGTTGGGACCTTCCGTTGACGTTTTTAGTGCGTAATTAGGTGGGAAAATGTGAAGAAGGTTGACGTGCTGGTGTTGCGGCTCGGGAGCGCGTCGCTTTGCTTTGAGGTGAGTTCTCTCACTGCGTAGTTAGGAATTTCATGTATATCGTTGTTTTTGTGCTATGTGTTATTACGTGTTTACGTGGACCAATTTGGTTGGAATGATTTAGCTGTGATTGTTGAAATTATATGTCGATTATTTGTGCTTGCGTACACCTCAGTGGGACTGGGGGGCTCGGTGGGACCGAGGGCTCGGTGGGACTGAGCTGGTATCAATGTCTTTACTCGGTGGGACCGAGGGCTCGGTGGGACTGAGCTTGTGTGGATATATTTTTGGTGTACTCGGTGGGACCGAGGTTCGTATTTATGCATTTATCATTATGTGGTTTTATATTTGTGGTGATGGTGACGTTGCCTACTTGCGAGTAGGGGCGATATTCGTGGGGTTGCTACCTGCGTGTGTGGTAGGACTCACTAAGCGATTAGCTTACCTTTTCCCAATATGTTGTGATTTCAGGTGCGAGCGGCAGTCGGGCTTGACGGTACACACACTATGCGCGGGGTGCTGAGAGTGTTTAAAATTTCACTTTTAAACCTTTAGATTTTATTTTATGAAATTTCCGTTGCGTAAACTTTATTGACTGTTTGAGTTAACGACGTTAATTTAATTTGAATTGCGAATTATTAAATTGGGGTTATTTTATAATGAAATGCATGTTTTAAAAATTTTAAATTCCTTGTAATTTTTGGGACGTTACAACTTGGTATCAGAGCACAGCTTGAGTGAATCAAACACATCTCGGTGTGTTTGGTCTCAAGTTGCGGCTATGAAGTTTTTTTTTTAACTCTCTTATTAAAATCTTTGAAAATAAATGAACGGAGAAAGCCCGTTTGGGAAACGGTGATCGTGGGCGCAGTGTGTACAGTCAGCCGACGCCAATTGGGAAGGTACAGCACTTAGTGTATTTATTGCTTTTTAGGCATAGGGTATGCATGCTAAATTGCCGAGGTTGTTTACACTGTACTGTACGATGACTGCTTGCTAGTAGGAATCAATGCTAGTTATAGTAGGTTGTCAAGTGAAGGCCCTATAGGTTGCATGCAGTAAGAATCATATAGCCTTAGAATATTTGATTTAGTTCTATTGCGCAGCTCTTGTTTGAGTCCAACCGTTCTAGGATAGAATCTTGTATTCGAATGTCTATTTGATTCACGATGCGTGCGACTGGGTATTCGCGAGGCAACTCGTTATGGCTAACAGAGATTCCGTTGTAGCAAGAGTAGTGGGATGAGATGAAATTCCTAGTGAGCTGGGAATAGCGTTTACATATGAGTACGTATGCTAGATTGCTTTCTAGAACATAGGAGTATGTATGCTAGATTGCTTACGTGGATTTTGTGGTATTGTATGGTTGTTACTTGCTATTAGGAACTTATGCTAACCTTGATAGGTTGTTAAGCGAATGCACTATAGGCTGTATGCGGTAGGAACCGAATAGCCTTAGAATGTTAGATTTAGTTCTATTGCGCAGCTCTTGTTTGAGTCCAACCGTTGTAGGATAGAATCTTATATTCGAATGTCTATCTGGTTTCCACTGTATACGACTGTGCGTTCACGAGGCGACTCGTCAGGGCTAGTGGGGGTTCCGTTCTAGCAAGGGTAGTGGGGTATTACGACTTTTCTAGGGAGCTAGGAAAAGTGTTTGCATATGCCGGAATGGGCATATGTGTTTGTTTGTGGTAAGCAACTACTTGGACGTCCCGGGACAGGACTCGAAACGAGTAAGGATAGGTGTGAAGGGTAGTAGCAGAGCTCCTACTATCTGAAGCACAGGATCCGTGCTCGAGTCGGGGAAAGTCACGGAGAATCCGAAGAGTTGAGTGTGAGCGTAGTTAGCAGGTTTTAATGTGTGCTAGTAGCTCGTTAAGGAGGAACAACAATGCTGATCCAGATGATGATGCTGGAATTATTGCTGATCAGATTCGTGAGATGTTTGCGGTCGAGGTGACGCATATTTTGAGGAGGCGATCCCCGAAATTATTACCGCCATTCGTGATGAGGTACTAGTGTCGATGGAGGAGCGCATCGCGGCGATTCCACCCCCTGCGGGTGGGCAGCCCCGAACAAGAGAGTCTGGATCGGTTATGGAGTGCACATTCCTTACCGGTGGTTGTCCTGCGAACTAGAAGGTTCGCTTCGCGGTGAATCTGTTACGAGACGGAGCGAAAGACTGGTGTGCTACTACTTTGACGCTTAACGGGCGCACTACTTGACCTGGGAGGAGTTCGTCGTATGTTTCGTGTAGAGCATGTGCCTCTAGTGGAGATGGAGAGGAGTGTCAAAGAGTTCTTGGAGCTCTCTCAGACTGCGGAGGCCATAAGGAGGTGAACCGAAAGTTCACGGAAATGACATTATTCTATCCTTAGCATGCTGCTTTTGAGGACATGAAGAGGACACGGTACAAGGATATGTTACGTACCAAGATCAGGGAGTTCGTGAGTACTGCGCAGTATGCTTCACTTGCTGTAGTGATGGAGGCGGCCTGAGGTAGAGTTCATCAACTGGGAGTGGAGGAGGCACAAGCTACATATAAAGTGGTGACAGGTACGTTCTTGGTTAACTCGGTGCTTGCTGGGGTGATGATTGATAGCGGGGCTACTTATCCTTCCGTGTCTCACATAGTCAGTGAGTGTTTGGGGCCGAGTTGTAGGACGGTTAGGCTGTCCACTTGTGGTTGCGGTTGCTGAAGACAGGACCCTGACGGTTACTGACGTGTACCGGGGGTGCACTTTGGAGATCTCTAGTGTGAAGTTCCCGATTGATTTGATTCCGATCGCTATGCGGGAGTTGTGCGTGACTGTGGGCATGGATTGGATGGATGCTTTTGATACTGAGATTGTTTGTCGTCGCAAACAAGTACAAGTTCGAACCCCAAGCGGGGGAGAAATGCTAGTTCAGGGAGACTCACCCAGGCGGACCCCAGCGTTATGTTCGGGTGTAAGAGCTCGGAAATACTTGCAGCGCAGTGGCTAGGGGTAATTAGCGTATGTGATAGACACGCGCGGCGTCGGAGAGAAGAAGACTGTGGAGGATGTGCCGGTTGTACGTGAGTTTGTTGACGTATTTTCTGATGAGTTATCGGGGTATCATCGGATGCGGGTGAGGAGAGAGGATACGGAGTAGACGGCCTTTCGTTCACGTTAGGGCCATTTACAAGTTTGTGCAAAAACCAGTTCGGAACGTAGCTTAGGTCAAATCGTCGTTTTGTACTGAAAGGTTCTGTTTTAGCTGCTCTGAGAGGTGTTTTTGTAAAATTCATATAGAGTGCTAGGAATATCGTTAGGACGCGTGCGATACGTCCCTGGAACCGTAAGACATTGAACTTCCTGAATATGGAATTAGATTTTTGGTTTGATCAGTTTAGCAGGGGTAAAATGGGTCCCGAACAGACCTGCATTTTTAGTATAAAAGCTGGAATTTTTAGTTTCGTTAAACTAGTAAAAGTGTCGTGAGTTGGGACCTTCCGTTGACGTTTTTAGTGCGTAATTAGGTGGGAAAATGTGAAGAAGGTTGACGTGCTGGTGTTGCGGCTCGGGAGCGCGTCGCTTTGCTTTGAGGTGAGTTCTCTCACTGCGTAGTTAGGAATTTCATGTATATCGTTGTTTTTGTGCTATGTGTTATTACGTGTTTACGTGGACCAATTTGGTTGGAATGATTTAGCTGTGATTGTTGAAATTATATGTCGATTATTTGTGCTTGCGTACACCTCAGTGGGACTGGGGGGCTCGGTGGGACCGAGGGCTCGGTGGGACTGAGCTGGTATCAATGTCTTTACTCGGTGGGACCGAGGGCTCGGTGGGACTGAGCTTGTGTGGATATATTTTTGGTGTACTCGGTGGGACCGAGGTTCGTATTTATGCATTTATCATTATGTGGTTTTATATTTGTGGTGATGGTGACGTTGCCTACTTGCGAGTAGGGGCGATATTCGTGGGGTTGCTACCTGCGTGTGTGGTAGGACTCACTAAGCGATTAGCTTACCTTTTCCCAATATGTTGTGATTTCAGGTGCGAGCGGCAGTCGGGCTTGACGGTACACACACTATGCGCGGGGTGCTGAGAGTGTTTAAAATTTCACTTTTAAACCTTTAGATTTTATTTTATGAAATTTCCGTTGCGTAAACTTTATTGACTGTTTGAGTTAACGACGTTAATTTAATTTGAATTGCGAATTATTAAATTGGGGTTATTTTATAATGAAATGCATGTTTTAAAAATTTTAAATTCCTTGTAATTTTTGGGACGTTACAAATCGTCAATACCAAAATTACATGAAATGTTGGAATTCATCAAATCACCCTTTTATACATTTTTATATAATCGACAATGTTTTTCTTAATTATATAATATTTATATACAACAAATAAAACTCACATACATTCTTTATCTTTGGTGAGGTTAGAACCTTTGACATCTAGAAATGTTGAATAACCAGATACCGTCAGAACAATGGCATTTTATGGCAATGTCTTTATCAAGATGAATTTGATGATACCACAATCATGTAAAATAATAGCCTAAAATTTCATAAATTTGTTCTTATATGCATTTTCTTTATTATACACAACAACAATTTTTTAAGTCTGTGTCAAAATCAGTCAGGTGCAAATATGATATTATTGGAAATGTTTGAAAATCAGAAATCAAACTTCTCGGAACCTGGATGTGTTTGGGTATGGTGTTATTGAAGTCACTAAGTGTTAGTGGTTTGCCTCCTCATTATCTTCGACTCAAAATTGGTTGCCTCATAACATTATTATAAAATATGGAACCTACAGATTGATTATGTAATGACACGAGATTGACATGCAGAGGTTTTCAACATAACGCCATCGATGCATAAATAGTCGTTGGTCGACATGCTGGAAAGAGGGTATTTTTACCAAAAAATCCTTTATGTTCATCCGAAGATGACATGTTCCCATTAAACTAAAGCGAAAACAGTTTACAGTTCACTTGAGCTTTTCTATGACAATCAATAAAGCTCAAGGACAAACGATTCCAAATGTAGGAGTGTATCTACCGAAATTGGTATTCTCGCATGGAAAACTTTACGTGACATTATCTAGAGGTATATCAAGGGGAACTACAAAGGTATTGGTTAAACCTGCCAAAATAAGTAATCACCATGAAGTTTATACATCAAATGTGGTGTATTAAGACGTTGTAGGCGATTAATAAGATACAATCAACTATGAATTATTAAACACTTGTTGAATTATGTGTGTATATATTACCAGTACGTATATATTTATAAATAACTATGTATTTCTTACAACACACGTCTACATATGGACGTTTTGAGCAATTCACCTCTAAAGCCGACCTAGTCCTTGATTTTGTTACTTTCGTTTCACGTTGTTTTTTATGTACATGTATAACCTTATGGCATGTGTGCATATTTTTATTCTTCAAGCTTTCAAATTGGTCTCCATTTTACTGTAGCGTCATTGGTGACTATTCAAGTTGGAACTATATGTTGAGCAAATTTATCTGTCATGGATAATCTACAAATTTCTTAGGTCGACATAGATCACCTTTGTTGAGCACTAGAACTACTAATGACATTTAAGGAATATCTTTTGGACGATGTACACATAATAGACCGAAATGCATACCAAAGTACTTCCGAGTCGATTCGATACATGATTCACATATGTGCACTACGCGACTCAAGCACCACGCCTTCATAGAGTTAGTATTAAGAGGGGCGGAGAATACTAACTTAACATGAAACATGGTTGCTATTTCAAGTTCTTGACTTCAACCATCCTTCAGGCAACATCGCGCACGGGTACATACATAATAAAATAAAAATGATAATTTTTTTTGAAAGGGTGTCCTAGGCTATGCCTAGACTAATCCCTTGGCAAATCATGACTGTAAGACATCAGCCCTGATATTAAACCTCAGTGGCCACAAGCTATGTACGCCTGGATTCGAACCCTGAGTAGATGGGTTATTCCGCCACATCCCTCAAGCCCTTAACCAGTACGCCACAACCCTTGTGGTTAAAAATGATAACTTGCAGATCATGGAAGTGATACCTCATTTTGCCAAGAATATAGATTCCGTTTCTCAAAATCATTTGATCCCTCTACCCATAACAACCTTAAAGTAACATATGCATATAAACATATAAAAATTTGTCATAGAAAGCCTGAACTACTTTGTGTGGTGGCAGTTGCATCGGTTTGCAAACTCAAAACGGTTTCACCGACTTAGGTCTTACATAGGGGGCATGAAGCATTGATCTTCAACCATTTATCGACACAATTCTTGTGAAAGAAATGAGAACAAGGCAATTCTCTTAGTTCATCGTTGTTTGTGTATTTGGCCAAACAAATGCAGCAGACATGTTCAACAAATAAATAGCACATCGAATGAGCATATGATCTTATTTTATGAAAGGCCAAGTTTGATAAGCCATAAACTAGCTTATTAAAAAGCTACTTCAAGTAGTCTTTTACCTGTGGCGGACCTATGTGGGGGCATAAGGTGGTCTGTTGTATAGAACCAAATTTATAGGACCAAACACTTATGCGTCACAACTGAAATTTAAAAGTGTTACAATAAGTTTTATTAACGCTCTTGGATGTCTTAACAAGTTTTTTAGGACGATTTTGAAATAAAACATCCTATTAACTTTTTTATGGCATTATTTGAAAAAAGTGTCTTATATAAAACAAGTGTCCAATAAAAAATATGTGTACATAGTACATTTAAGTGTCATATAAACAAGCTAATAGGACACTTTATTTCAAAAGGGTCCTAAAAAAACTTGTTAAGGCACCAAAAAATGTCATATAAACTTATTGTAACACTTTTACATAAGACACACAATTGTTTGGTCCTAAAAACTTAAGTCTTGTAGGCGGACTATTAGGACACTTAGAGCCTGTTTCTTAAGAGCTTAATGGGACCCACACCTAATTCGGTCTGGTCGACATGATTGTTTGGTAGTGGCTTAATGATATAGAAAGTTCCAAACCTGCCCCACCCAATTAAAAAACACGTTCCTTCCATCTATGAAAAAAACCCTTCTAAATAAAAACTCTCACAATCTATACAGACAGATTAATCCACACAAGACTTAAGGACTTAATGGAAATCAACCAAACAGCCCCTTAGACATTTATGTTGTCCTATAAACCTATCGCGTGTTCTTTTTCTGTTCCTGCTGCCACAATCCCACCTTCACCCGCACCCAAATTGGTTTCTTTGTCATTTGCAGACTTATTTTTCTTAATCTTGAACTTGTAGATGGGCATAGAATTAATCGATTTTGTAGTCGCTCCTCTATTATGTGTTGGATCTTCTCTAAAACCCACGACTGAAATTATACATGGGAGGCAGCAACAGATTGTAGCGCACAAAATAAAGGACATTGCATATTGATGCGTTTTCGATGAAACTAGTTGAGTACCCGCACAATGCGGCTGGAGTCGTGAATGATAACGATTTTGAAGCTTTAATGATTTTGTAAGAGACAATTTAACGATGTTATGCTTTACAATTTGTCTTTAGATGTTAATACATTTTAAATAAATAGAAGTTATCTTCCAACTATAGTCCATCGGTATGACATTTTAAAATCCAATATATTCAAATCAATCCAATTTAATCTAATTATCTACTGAATTATAAAAAAAGAAATTAATTTATATTAATTTGTTTATTGCGGTCAACAGTCAACGGTTCACCCATCTCATTGAGCTTTGAAAGTGCCTGCTCATAATCACTGTCTATTGTATATAAACTGGGAAATTAACAGAGAAAACAATACCTTCAAATGGAAATTAACAGAGAAAACAAATATCAACTGTTAGATGGATATTTAAAACAAAACCCAGTTTCTACAACTAACACATTGCATATAAAGTGAAGGAAATTGCATTATAGATTCAAGTACCAAACCCATCCATCCACCCATTATTTATTTATTTATTTATTGGACAAAATCTCCAACAATTAATTCTATATTTTATTTTCTGGGTGTGGCCAAATAATCCACCATAACTTCTGCAACCAAATACATTTTCTTCTAGATCCCCAGTATAGACTTCACTTTTTGTAACACTTAAAAGATGGAGCAACATTTAAACAATCAGGTGCCGATTGCTTATCTAGTAAATGCTTACCAGAACATTTACCAAACCGGATGAACATGACAAGGTTCGGAACCTTCCCCGATAAGTATCGAGAGTCTTGCTTAGTAAATGGGGGTGACCACTTTTACCCGAGTTACCGGGTAAATTGTTGCATGTATATGAGGTCGTCCTGATGTGCTTATCTAGCTCTGAGGACTTCTAAATAAAATTTTACAAGTCTCTAACGACATATATATGGTGGCTTAATTTCATCAAACAACCTTCAACTTGGTTGTATGTTTAAAGTGAAAAAAGACAAATTTAATAACAGTAACTTTGACCAAGTACTAAATATGTTTCTCCAAGTACCAACAGTAACACATCACATGACATTTCTTTATTACCTTTGGCTATTTCAGCAAATGGAGCTTTATAGATGATTTCCATACTGAAAGCCAGTTCACATCGTGTTTCCTCTAGCAGAGGATAAAGAAAGAAAAGAACTGAGATGGTGTTCTTCAGAATGATAAGTATGTGGCATCTACGAACTCAACATTATACTTCATCATAATAATAAGATAAAAATATATATACTGATGTTAGTATCTCTTGTTTTCAAAATCATAAGGTATTAATAGGAAGAATAAACGCTGCAAGTTTAAAACAATAACTATGGGTATAAAAATGGGACAAACCCTCATGTTATTGTGCATGATGCCTTTTGATATCAACCCATAATAACCACATATCTCCACCACTTACAGATGTTGATGAGGTTGCTCGACCACTTGCCATACCTCCCTATTTCTATCTACTTTAAGTACCACATTAGCTGCAATTATGTCAAACACACACATAAATTCCAGCAAAAATCACTGTACAACAGAAACAATGCTGTATCAGTTTGGAGCAGATGCTTGACCATCTCTCTGGGCCTAAACTTTGTAGATTCAAGCTTCATAACTCCGAATACAACCATAAAATAGGAAATGGTAATTAAAAAAATGATAAAACTCAACCTGAATTGAGTGCTTGACATGTCTTTTCATCTTATTTATATAACATTAGCTTTCTTCAACTATACTTCATACAAAATCCTGCATTATTGATTATGTGTACTAACTTGTGCAATTTCTTCCCCAGTTAAAGAACAGAGATTGACGGGGCATATGGAGACAACACTTGCCGGAGGAGACGCACCTTGAGGATGAGTCGGCTAGGGATGTACACAGATTAGATTAGATGGACATTAAAAGCATACCTAGCGATAATCATTGGGGGAAAACTGAGAGGAATCGTCGTGCTGGAGTAAACCGAGAGGAACGATGAATCTTTGGGGGGAGACTGAGACTCTGAGAGGAAACGTATGTATGAATCGTGGTTGAGTTCAAAAAGTGGAACGGACGGGATGATTGGTTATGAGTCGTGAAGAAAGGAAGCAATCGTATGAAGCAAGCTATGGCTCTGGGACAACGTTGAAATATGAGGCAGAAGGAAAACATGGCTCAAAATGTACATAGGTATGGGCCTCATTTGGAAGGGGGGTGAAGGAAAGCATGGCTGAACATGTATTTAGGTATGGCCGCATGGGTCTCGTTTGAAAGGGAGAGTGAAGTACAAATATGAGGATGGTGATTAAAAATATGCATTCAAGAGTGTACATCAGCCTTCACAAGTTTGTATTTAAGATATTTTTCAATTTCATGTTTTAAAATGTTGTACATTATGCATCAAAATTGGTATTTAAGACTTTAAGACTTTATGCATCAAAGGATTGTACTTTATGTTTAAAAGGTAGTATTTAAGACTTTAAGACTTTTGATGAATATGGTTTATAAGATAATATAGATAACAAAGAAATAACAAAACGATTTGATTCACCAGTAGATTCACTGAAATCAAATGTTTATCCTCTGTTTACAAGATTTCTTCTCACTCTAAAACATTCCAGGGTTTCGAGAGCCTGGTCCTCCCTCTCTCTCCTCACGGATCGAGTAACTAGACAAGTATCAGAATGAACGCAACTTCTAACCCCCAACTTTATTTATACAACCTAGCCACCGATTCACTGCCCTCAAACCACCACTACAGTTGCCACTAACATAACCACTACAGCTGCCACTAACATATTTCCACTAACTCCAAACAAAAAGACCAAAAAGTCCTCATTTGCACCTTCTGGAATATGTCTTCAACTCTTGACTCTTATCAATACCCGCCCGCCAAAGACGCACCTTGTCCTCAAGGTGAAAAGACAGGAATTGCGACTTCAACAAATCATAATCCTCCCACGTAGCTTCGAACAAAGGCAACCCTTTCCACTTGACTAACACCTCCAAATCGTCTAGACCTGTCTTTGATCATGATAGACATTCTAACACCATCTCCGGCTCCACCAACATCTCCATCTCTGAAGTTAGTTGTGGTGGTAAAAAGTAAGAAGAAATGCAATCCTCTATGGCCCTTCGCAACTGGGATACATGAAAGGGGTGGATCTTTGTATTCGCCGGCAACTCCAACCGATATGCCACTTGACCCACCCTTTCTAAAACTTTGTAGGGACCATAAAAACGGGAACCCAGTTTTTGGTTACTATGAACAACCATGAACTGTTGTCGATAGGGTCGAATCTTATGGAACACCATATCCCCGACAGCAAACTCCATCTCCTTCCGATGATGATCAGCGTACCGTTTCATATCTTGTTGTGCTTGCAACAAATGCATCCTCAATTTATCTAAAAGATCATCCTGATCCTTAAGCAGTTGTTTGACTGAGGGAACGACCGTAGACCCTTCTTTGAATCGCAATAACGGTGGTGGATCTCTCATGTACAATGCCTTAAAAGGACAACATTTAATGGAACTATGGTAAGTCGTGTTATACCAATACTCAGGCCACGATAAACTCCTCACCCACTTCTTTGGTTTTTCAGATACAAAACAGTGTAGATATTGTTCCACACACCGGTTAACGACCTCACTTTGCCCGTCCGATTGTGGGTGATAGGCCGTAGTGTACTTTAAAGTTGTCCCTTGTAGTTTAAAAATCTCCTTCCAAAACAAACTAACAAATACCTTGTCTCGATCGGTGATAACCGACATCGGAATCCCATGCAATCGGATCACCTCCCGAACAAACAACTCAGTAACTGTATGAGCCGTAAATGGATGCCTTAATGCCATAAAATGACTATATTTGCTAAGACGATCCACTACCACCAATATAACTTCCATTCCCTCGGATTTGGGCAACCCCCCAATAAAATCCATCGTGACCTCTTCCCATGTTTGTAAAGGTAATGAAATCGGTTGTAGTAAACCTGCCAGAGACCCCCCCCAACACCTTGTTTCGCTGGCAAACTTCACATTGCCTAACCCTTTCTCTAGTATCCGCCTTCATACCAACCTAATATACTTCCGTTGCAATTCGTAGATAAGTCCACTCTTCCCCAGAATGTCCCCCCATAGGTGAACAATGGAACTCTTCCCAAAGCAACGGTATTACCGTAGATGATCGTGGTAGAACCAAACGGTCCATGTACCACAACAGGCCTTGCTTCACTTCAAACCCTTTATGCTCTCTTCGCCGTGACTGTATTTCTTCTCTAATAGTTTCTAGAATTTGATCTTTGTCTATCTCCTCCTTAATCAACTCATATTGTCTCCATTGAGGCCCCATCATCACCGCACATTCTACATCTCGTCGAGATAACGCATCAGCCACATTATTGGTCTTCCTTGCTCGATACTCGATCTCAAAATCATACGCCAACAATTACGTCAACCACCGTTGGTACTGTTGATCTATCACTCTTTGCTCCAACAAGAACATCAAACTCTTCTGATCTGTTCTCACCACAAACTTTATTCCCAACAGATACGGTCGCCATTTGATCACAACGAAAACGATCGCCATCAACTCCTTTTCATAAATCGGCTTCCCCGTTGCTTGTTGGCCCAAAATTTGACTATAATAAGCAATTGGTCTTCCTTCTTGCATTAACACAACACCAACTCCAAACCCCGATGCATCTGTTTCTACCACAAAAATCTTTACAAAATCTGGTAAAGCCAAAACCGGCGTAGTGGTAAAAACTCGCTTCAATTTAAAGAAAGAATCCTTGGCCTCATCGTTCCACCGAAACTCATCGATAATAGCCCGTTAGACCCAAAACCCCCCTCAATTGTGTAACATTTTTGGGTTGTGGCCAGTTCAGCATAGCCTCTACCTTGCTGTTCTCCATGGAAACCCCACTACCCAACACCACATGACCCAAATACACAAGCTCTCTTTGCCCAAACTCACACTTATTGTAATTAGCATACAACTGGTTATTCCGCAACATCGTAAGTACCTCCTCCAAATGTTGCGCATGCTCCTTTTCATCCCTACTATACACCAAGATATCTTCGAAAAATACTAACATAAATCTTCTAAAAAATGGTTTGAAGATTTTGTTCATAAGTGCTTGAAATGTAGCTGGAGCATTAGATAGCCCAAACGGCATTACCAAAATTCGTAATGCCCCTCATATACCCGGAATGCTGTCTTACACACGTCATCCTTTTTCATGCGGATCTGATGATACCCCGACTTCAAATCCAGTTTTGAAAAAATTGACGCACCATGCAGCTCATCCAATAGTTCCTCTATGATCGGTATCAGAAACTTGTCCAGAACCGTGCCTTTGTTAAGTGCCCTATAATCGACACAAAACCTCCAGCTCCCATCTTTTTTCTTCACGAGCAACATGGGACTGGAAAATGCACTTTGACTATGCTGAATTATTCTTGCCGACAACATCTCTGCAATAGTTTTTCGATCTCATCTTTTTGATATTGCGGGTACCTACAGGGTCGCACATTGATAGTCCCCACTCCGGTTAATGCCATGGTCTATAAACGACATAACTGATTTCCAAGATCATATTTTGTAGACTCAACTGAAGAAAAAAATAGAGAAATTAAAGTAGAAAGTAATAAAGAAGAAGAGAAAACTAAAGAAGTTCTAAATCAAGGTAATCCGAGGACAATTTGCTATTACTTTACAAAAATCTTAAGAATCGATTTGAGAATCGAGTTTTGGGGATACTGTACCAGAAAAAGAAGAAAGAAAGGGTTGATGTATAAGTCGTGGATTGATTCAACTCAAGAATAAAGTGTTTCCAAGGTAATTAAAACGACCCTTTAGTAACAGTTGAAGTTCCAAGCATATTTATGAGTTTTAAGGGTTTTCATTAATGATTTCAGTAGGGTGTATTTATAAAAACCAGGACAACAACGACGATGATTATGATGATGGAATAAGTTGTTCTGAGAATTAGTCAGGACTAAATGAGATAAATGATGTATATAAGTTGATGGTCAAGAAATTATGCATGCATGTGTCGAGGATGGTGTTGAAGGGTTTTATGAGTAATTATGATTAATCTCTTGGTAAATTGATCTTATTGGTATGAAATTATGGTTAACGGTGCATGTTGAGTGTAGGCATTAAAACATCACGATGTTTATGGGTGTTTATTATCCTATCCTTTGAGTTATTAGAGCTTATAAGAAGGAGGTTTATGAGTTAGAAAACTATGATAAATAGTAAAATATATGATTTAAGACGCTCGTAATGTTGTGTTGTAGGCAGCACATCGGATAAGTCACAAAGACATTAAAGTGATTTCATGTGCCTTTTCAAAACTGCATGTATATGTTTTAGCATTAATCAAGCATGTGAATGAATATAGGGTTAGGTTCCGGTGAGAAGTTGAAGCTAACATGAAAAGCATGAGAAGTGGTTATCAACCGTTGGATGAGAAATGGACGCACATAAGGAAGAGATGCACCAGATCAATTCTTTTCTAAGGCGCAACTCATGGGAGGGCATTAGATTAAAAGTGATCAACAGTTTAGATCCACTTCTCACGCTTCTCACGTTAACCTCAACTTCTCACGATTCGCCTCATGCTTCATATATATATATGTATGTATGTATATATATATAATATTCATAGGAGAAGGATCGAGTGAGAAGTCAAGGTTAACGTGAGAAGCGCGAAAAGTGGATCTGAACCATTGATCACTTTTAATCAAATGCCCTCCCATGAATTGCGCCTTAGAAGGGAATTGATCTGGTGCATCTTGTCTCTGTGCATCTCATCCTAATATGCGTTCATTTCTGTTAGCTCCAATCTTTATGTTTATAAAAGTATTGAAAAATAGGCTAAGTATAGAAGTCTTCGACAGAGGCTCTGCCGAGTCACCGAGAAGACCGAAGTGAAGAATCTCCAGAAGACTCTTCTCAGCGGACAAGGCCACAGATCCGCTGTCATACTTGACAGAGCCTCTGTGGTATAAAGACTAAAGATCTATACAAGGACAATCGTGCTTCTCACGATTTCTGCCGTACGAAGATTCTGAAGATCATTCGTACAAGGCGTGACCTGACAACTCCACGTGTCAAACTCTGATGGGTCTCAGCCTTAGCAGAAGTCGGCGCATTTAATTAACGTTGTACTAACAACAGTACCAGAATAGTGTTTTAGTACCTTCAGTCCTTGTTGTCTAGAACTTGTCCCCTTTAGAAGTAGTATAAATAGAAGACTCATGTTGAGTTCTTCTTGGTGGTCCCGAAGGCCTATACAAGTTTGTAGAAGGGGGGGGGGGTTGAATACAAACACACAGATTTTACTTTTCTAAATTGTTTATTGATAAATCATTAACAATTTACAGCTTGTTGCGGAGACAAGATTAAGGATAAACCTAAATCTAAACAAGTTGGAACACTAAGGTTTCTTGCACTAAGAGAGATAAGGAAATTACTAATAATAACCTATCTGAGATAAGAGATTTGAACTTGTCCAGAGTTAGCAAGTTACTTCAAAAGAAGTGAGTTCATCTCTTTATATACTGCATGCATTTAATGCAAGTCAGTATATACTTTACACGTGTCATCAGCTGGTTGGTTGCATGTCATTGACCTTGGTTGACAACCTTAGTAGCCGTATGGATGAATAGTGTAGTATCAGAGTGGTTGTACGATTTCAGATATTCGGAGGTTCTTTTCTGACAATTCGTACGGAGTCTTGCAAGGGTGGTTAAGACAAACGTACTTTGTACGGAGGACTTCATGATCAGCTTTCGTTGATTCAGCGATTATCATTTACTATTCAGCAGATGATAAAGTTCAGCGATAGCTGAAGTCTTGTACTTGATACTTCACGTTGAGTGGACAAATCTGAGTCTTCGCTGATCCGCATCAGTTCATTAGGAGACTTGTCGCTGGTTCTTGAGCTTGATCTTCGACTTCAGCGTAGAACCTTTGTTGACGTGAAACATGTCTTCAGGGATCATAAGTAAACAACTAACTTATCAGCGATCATCAAAATGACTGAACAGACTCAGAGCATTAATGATGAACAGTGTTCGCTGAATGTTTAATTTAAAAGAGCGAGAGTTCCTATCAGCGGTACTGGAAGATCTTAGTACTTATCAGCGATAGTGAAACTCTGATACATATTGTTTACTTACAATTTTCACTAAGTATATAAGAGAGGGTCATTATCAAATCATTGAGGGTTTGGATCAACAATCTCCCCCTATTTGATTATGACATAGCAACAAAGAAAATTGCTATTTAATGAAAACATAAGGATAAAAAGAACTCATAAAATATTTGTCCCTTTTACTGTTTTCTGGGATCTTTTCAGTACTGATGGAGTAAAGTACGTTCGCTGAAATCTTTCTTTAAAATATTGAATCAGGTTACAATGAAGAACAGAGAGATTACAAGTACAAGCGAAATAATTTACAAGTACAGAAGGATAACTGATACAATAGAGAAAAATGAGATTATATCTGTTTTCAAAGGGTTCTTCCTTAATGAGAAGTTAATCAAGGGTCTTTTTAGTGGGGATCATCCAGTCAGGGACTTTTACTCCTTGATTCTTTAACTTAAGAGCAGCTTCAAAAATCAAGGGCTTCAGGTGTCTAGCTTTGATGTCGCGTCTGACTTCACACCAGTGTACGAGATCTCTGAGTTGTTCGATGGGAGCGATTTGGAGCTCAGAGACACGTTGAAAGTGATGATTTCCATCATAGTCTAAGAAGAATATACCATATGGATCACTTACCACTGTACCAGGGATGAAGGTTTCTCCAGGGGGTAGGGAGGTGTCAAGCATTGAAAGATCAGCATCAGGGCCAAGAACTTCAGCACGAGAGAAACCAGTACCTGTTTCATTTCGAATGATTGGACCTGAATCAGAAACTTTCTTCTTCTTAGCAGAGGCTTTCTTCGGTTGAGGAAGAATAGGAGGAATATCCACAGCAGATGAAAGCAAGTCGATCTGTTTGTTTAAGATCATCTCAACATGGCTTTTGAATTTTGAGCGTGATCCCTGAATGGCTAATTTCGTTTCTAACCATTCAGAGAGACCAAACTTTTCTAATGAAGTAACATAGAAGGTTTGCTTGGTTTTGTCATCTCTGTAGACATCCACTTCAACAACAGGAACATCAACGAACATTTTTCCTCTGATGTTGGCTTTGATTATCTTGGATGGTCTTGATCGATAGGTCAACATTTGATTAGCCCATTCCAAGGTTGTATCAGATACCTTTGTCTTTTCTCTAACGATTTCTTGAGCATCATCCCAGAGCTGACGTTGAACATCAATGGGAACTCTTTTCAGCTTGGGGTCTTTGATTGATCGTTGAGTAAGCTTGATGGCTTATTCTCTGTCTTTCTCTTCAGCTTCCTTTCTTTCAGCGATGAGGCGTTCAGCTCTGAGGTGTTCCTTGTATTCAGCTTTTGAAATTCTGAACTTTGGAGGAACTGAAGGCAGTTGATCACGCCTTAGAATAATTCGCTGATCCTCGAATCGCTTTATTATTTCCTCTTTTCTCTTTTGATCCTCTTCACTCAGCTTTTGAGGAGCTGAGGAAGGTCTGTTTCTGTGCGAGAGAGGTTGTTCTTCTGGTTCATCAGTCTCAGAGATCAAATCTAAGACTGGGATTATTTCATCAGCAGCAGCTGGCTTTATTTGTGAAGTCGCAGTAGTAGAACCTTCAGCGACATCCTCAAACAGGGGAGAGGACTAGCTGAAACACAACGATCTTACAAATAAGAACATGGGTAGAAGAACTTGGGTAGAAAGAGAAAGATAAATATGTTCAGATGTAGGCTAGGGTAGTAGAACTTATAGTGTGGAGGAGGGATGGAGTAAGAGATGTTTAGTGTACCTGACAAACCGGCTTTTCAAGCAAGATCATCAGATTGTCATCTTCAGCGACGCTTTTGCCTTTACCTTTCTCAGCTCCAGAGGCTGAGGGGTTTGTCTTTGTCCGCTCCCCTGTTGGTTCTTTTATTGAAATTCCCTTAAGAGCTTTGATCCTTGGGGCAGGTTTGACGATAAAGAAATCATCGTCATCTTCGTCATCATCATCATCATCATTCTTCTTTGGAGAAGAAGATGGTTCATCATCAGGGATGTCGACGGCTTCATCATCTTCTGCTTCGGATTCTTCAGCGTCTTCTTCGAGTTGCTCCCCCTCAGATGCAGAGGCGAGCTTCTCGGTTCCCTCAGGGTTTTCATCTCCCTGAGGTCCAGCGATAAGATCTTCATTCTTCTCTCCCTGATAGATTCATCATGGGAAAGGTCTTCAGCGCTCTTTTCAGCGGGATGTTCAGCGCTCTTCTCCCCCTCTTTTTCATGATGACTGGGGGAGGAATGGGCAGACTCTTCAGCTGTGGGAGGCTCCCTGGCCAGAGATACCCACACAGCTTTCAATCTTTGCTAATCTGACTTCCAGGCCAGTTATAGCAGGATTGATCTTTTCCAGCTCTTCGCGATCCGCCGCTGTGAAAGTTTCCAAAGCAGGGGCAGGTTCAGGAGCAGGAGTTCTTGCCTTGTTGAGCAGCTCTTCAAGCATTGTTTTCATCGAACCAACGTCGGTCTTTACAGAGCCTAAGTTAGTCGTCAGAGTTTGAACATTTGTCTTCACAGCAGACATATCACCCTCTAGTGCTCCAACCGATGTCTTCAGCGTTGTTACTTCGCCGGACATGGAGGAAACTGATTGTTTGAGTGAGGTGTAGTCTGTGTAGATATCAGCGAGCACCTTAGCGAAATCGCTGAGAGTCTTATCAACTTGCTTCAAGTCATCTGCGGAAGCCTTCTTCTCCACCACCGTTTTCAGCTTTATCAAATCTTCTCCAGCGGTGGTTACAGCTGTAGAGTTGTTGGAGAGTGTGGTGGTGAGATCTGTCAGCTTTGTTTCCACGGACTTCAGAGAAGCGTTGATGTCTCCCAAATTAGGACCTGTAACACATAAGTACTTGTGAACAAAGGAAAGCTCAGAAGTTTCAGGTTTAGTTACAGTGTATATGGGTTGATTTGTACCTGCAGGAGGATTGACGAAATCATCAAAGTTGCGGATTCCTGAAAAATGTTCCATATCTTCCTCAAAAGTACGGTGAGGTATGGTGATCTCTGCAGGTCCTGTCTTCATCATTCGTTGAGAAGCGTCAGCGGTGGCTTCTGGAATGATGGCATCTCCAGTGTTCTTTGGAGGAGAGTCCAAGTGAGTGGAGGGAGAAGCGAAGGATAAGAATGGGGTTCGGGTACTGATTTCAGCGTTGGAATCGCTGACAATCACTTCATCAGTCTTTTGAGAGACTGAGGGAGGTTGGGTAGGTTCCAAGTTTCTAACCTCAGCGTTTAGAGACGCTGAAGCCTGGATTGAAGGGATGGCTTGAATGGGTGTGGCAGAGCGTACCACGGAACTTTCCTTCAGCTCTTCAGAATGAGCTGAGGAGTCTTCAGCATGGGATTGCTGGGGTTGCTCCTTGGTTTTCTTGATCCTTTTGGAATCAAGTTGGGTGTGAGAGTGTTTCCTTTTCTTAGAAGGAGAGGATTGTGTGGCCGGGGTATCATCGATGGGTATTGTCGCTGAAGGAGCCACAGAAGTCGAAGAATTAGGGTTAAGAAGAGAGAGAAGGGTAGAGAGACGTACCTCATTGTCGACAGGTTTGAAATCGAACACCTTAGGGCCAACCTGAGAAAGTTTCAGGTCACCCTCTTGAGGATAGCTGTCCTTCAGGCCATATTGAAAGATGGCGCTGATGAAACGGGGGTAGGGAACCCATGCATGTCTGTCAGCAGCAGAATCTACTCTTTGTACTAGGTCATCATAGATGATAGATGCCCAATCAATATGTAGACCTTTCAGCAGTGCGTATCCCATAGCCTGCTGAGGTTGAGCGGCTTGATCAGAGGAGCCGGTCTTCGCTGTGATGCAGCTGATCAGGTGTGCGAAGATGAAATTCATCTCGCTGGGCATTTTGGACTTCTTTATTAGCGTCAACTTCTTCTCGGGCTTCTTGTCCCTTCTAGTTTCCCAGATGTAACCCATTGCATCGAGGAATGCAATGATTTCTTCTCTGTCAGCATGCTTCTTATGGTCAGGGAATGGAACAAAAGGTTTTTCTTTGGTAGCATTGGGAAAGTTTAGAGCTTTTCGAATGATTGCGGGGGTTATCTTAATTGTACCATACTCAGTATCGCTGAGTATGCAATCGATGGTTTTGGATACATCTTTGGCGGAGGGTAGCTGAGTGTGTCTGGCAGAGTACCAGAACTGGGATAGTAGTAGCTGACTTACGGGAGGTGTGATGGTCAGGGCTGTTGAAATGCAGCAGTTTTTCAGGAAATTCACAGCATCATCCAGATGTGTGACTTGCTTTCGAGGAGGAAACTCGAGAAGCGCAGAGAGGTTGTTGACCTTAGTCCAATCTAGTTGATCCAGCTTGAACTTAACCTGAGGGGCTTTGATGATGTCCACTTCCTCAGAGTCAGCGGAGATGGACTCAGCGGTAACATTGATCTTTGAAGATGCCATTTCTCTGTATTATCAGTTCAACCAAAGATGTTAACAAATAAGAATTGTCTTAATATGGAAAGAATTTCCATTAAGATGGTTCGAATTTTGTCCATTTCATTCAGACATAAATGTCTTAATGAAGATTAGGGTTTTTCGTGATTTTGAAATGAAATGTAAAACCCATAAATTCTTGTATTCCAGTTTCTAAACAAATCTGGATACGAATGAAGAACAAGTTTAAGATTTAGATTTAAAACTTGAAGAACAACCATGAAATGGTTGTGTTCATAAAACCATGAAAGAAATGATTTTATTTTTAAGAAGTTCTTTTGTTTGATCTTGTTTAAAACAATGATAAGATCAAAAACAAGTTATCTGCATTTAAAAAAATGAACATATTAACCTTGATGTTTTGATGAAGAAGATGATGAACAGTTCTTTGAAGATTTGAGAGCACAAATGCAACAGTAATTCTTTTCTTGCGGAGAAAGATTGTTCGCGTAAAAGACAAATATAAACCAAGAGTTGTTTATATAGGGAGTTTTAGAGAGAGAAAACCTTGAGCGGGAAAAGGTTTTCATCATGACATGGACACGTGTTTGCATTTGATTGGAAGTTTGAACGAAACGTGCAAACGTGTGTCAGAAAGAAGTCGTGCCTGGTGTTATCCGTTGCAATGACGTCACAACTGTCCTTTCACATTCTTTTAGGATGTCTCTGAGGTTTTGAAAGCTCAGGGACTCTTTTGAAAAACATGAAGCACTGAATAGAAAATATCAGTGAAGGTTTTAAGAACTTTCAAAATATCGCTGTTAAGGAAGAGATATTCAGCGATGCATTTGTTTTGAAATCTTGCATTTTCATGCGTTTGTCAGAGAGAGAAAACATACCTGGATATCAGTTTAACCAAGTTTATTCAGAGAGAAGATGATTGAATAGGTTATACGAGTTGATTTTATCCTATCGCTGATCTAATGTGAACCGCTGAAGATTTTACCCTTCAAAGTTCAGCATTCCAAGCTCGCTGATGAGAAAGTTGAATCTTGTCTCATCAAGAGGTTTGGTAAATAAATCAGCTAACTGATAATCAGTTGGGATAAAATAAAGTTCTATATCACCATTCATCACATGATCTCTGATAAAATGATATCTGATTTCTATGTGTTTTGTCTTTGAGTGTAGCACTGGATTGTTTGCTATAGTGATGGCACTAGTGCTGTCGCAATAGATTGGAATTTTGGAGAGCTGAAGATCATAGTCTAGTAGCTGATTTCTCATCCACAAGACTTGAGAACAACAGCTTCCAGCGGCTACATATTCAGCTTCAGCTGTGGAAGTGGACACTGAGTTTTGCTTCTTACTTGTCCAACTTACCAGCTTTCCACCCAGGAGCTGACATCCTCCTGTGGTGCTTTTCCTATCCATTTTGCAACCTGCAAAATCACTGTCTGAATAGGCGGTTAGATCGAATCCTGAGTCTTTGGGATACCAAAGGCCTAGATTCGCTGTACCCTTAAGATATCGAAAGATTCGCTTTACAGCTTTCATATGAGATATCTTAGGTTCAGCTTGATATCGTGCACACAAGCATGTTGCAAACATAATATCGGGTCGGCTAGCTGTAAGATACAACAGTGAGCCGATCATCCCACGGTACAGCGTGACATTGACAGGAACACCCTTTGTGTCCTTATCAAGTGTCAGCGGTGGTGCCATAGGGGTTTTCATAGCTGAACTTTCAGTTAAGTCGAATTTCTTCAACATATCTTTAACATATTTTCCCTGATTAATAAACGTTCCTTTTTCAGTTTGCTTAATCTGAAGACCAAGGAAATATGTTAGTTCACCCATCATGCTCATTTTATACTCATCTTTCATTCTATCAGCGAAACGAGTACAAAGCTCAGGGTTAGTAGAACCAAATATAATGTCATCAACATATATTTGAACTAAAATGATATGACCTTTCACTTTTCTAAAAAAAAGAGTTTTGTCAATCTTACCTCTTTCAAATTGTTCAATATGGAGATAAGTAGAGAGAGTATCATACCATGCACGAGGAGCTTGCTTTAAGCCATAAAGTGCCTTGTCCAGTTTATAAACATAACCTGGACGCTTAGGATCTGAGAATCCTGGAGGTTGTTCCACATAAACTTCTTCATTCAGCTTTCCATTCAGAAACGCTGACTTAACATCCATCTGATGTACAGTGAAGTTTTTGTGTACAGCATATGCTAAGAAAAGACGAATAGATTCGAGTCTTGCTACTGGAGCAAACGTTTCGTCATAATCTATGCCTTCCTCTTGTCTGTATCCCTGAGCAACAAGATGAGCTTTGTTGCGAGTTACAGTACCATATTCGTCCAACTTGTTTCGATAGACCCATTTAGTGCCTATCACCGTTTTGTCAGTTGGTCTACGAACGAGTTTCCAAACTTTGTTTCTTTCGAATTCAGTCAGCTCTTCTTGCATAGCGCTGACCCAGTTTGGATCTCTGAGGGCATCATCTATTTTCTTTGGTTCAGTTAGAGAAATAAAGTTAACAAATAAACAAATATTACCTGCACTTCTACGAGTCTGAATACCAGCGTTTGGATCACCAAGAATTTGATCGATTGGGTGATTTATAGTCCATCGCTGAGCCGGAGCATACGTCGCTGACTCAGTCTGAACTGGAGAAACTGAAGATGAGGCTTCAGCTACTTCTGGATTATCAGCTAAGAGAGGAATGTTTGCATTTGTCACTTCATTCACTGATTGCTGAGAAATAGATGGAATTTCTGAGACATTTGGATCAACTGCAGGTATAGTGTTAATAGGAACAGCTGAGACCCAAGATGTTTCAGCTTCACTATTCTGCATATCTGGAATGATAGTAGGACCATCATTTTCTACGGTGTGAGCATGAGGAGTGGGAACTTCTTCTGAATCACCAAGATGAGAAAACATCCATTGATTCAGTTCTTCTGTATCAGCGTTCGGTTTAGAGTTCGCTGAACGGGATTCGTCAAACGTGACGTGAATAGTTTCTTCTACAGTTTGTCTTCTACGGTTGAAGACTCTGAAGGCTTTGGAGACTGAGGAGTATCCAAGAAAGATTCCATCATCAGCCTTAGGATCAAACTTTCCAAGGGCATCTCTGTTGTTCAGTATGAAACACTGACATCCAAAGATGTGAAGAAAGCTGATTGAAGGCTTTCTCCCTCGAAAGAGTTCATAGGATGTCTTTTTGAATCTTTTAACTATCAGCGACCTGTTTTGCGTAAAACAAACAGTGTTGACAGCTTCTGCCCAAAACTGAGTAGGCAGGTGAGAATCGCTGAGCATTGAACGTGCAGCTTCAATAATTGTTCTACTTCTTCTTTCAGCGACTCCATTTTGTTGCGGTGTTCTCACTGACGAAAAGTTGTGAGAAATACCCTTACTCTCAAGGAAGGAATCAAGAGAACTATTTTTGAATTCAGTTCCATGATCACTCCTTATTGAGCGAACAGTCATATTGTTCAGAGTTTCCATCTTCCGAACAAAGGTGATGAGTTCTTCAGGGGTGTCACTCTTAGAACGGAGAAACATTACCCATGTGTAACGAGAGAATTCATCAACTATGACCAGCGTATATTTCTTTCCAGCGATGGATTGTTTGTTAACAGGGCCAAACAAATCCATATGGAGTAGTTGTAGAGGAGATGACACTGAGGAGACTTGCTTTGACTTGAAGCCTGCCTTGGTCTGCTTCCCTTTTTCACACGCTGAACATAAAGACTCTTTGGCGTATGAATGCTGAGGTAGACCAGTGACTAACTCTTTGGAGGAAAGAGTATTCAGTGTCTTGAAATTTAGATGCGAGAGCCTCTTGTGCCATAGCCAGTTAACATCAGAAGATGCCTTTGAGAAGAAACAGGAGTTCTCAGTGGTTGTTGAGTCCATGTTTATTACATAAACATTTTCCAAACGATAACCGCTGAGAGCTATCTTCTCCTTTTTGTCAGTGACAAAGCAGGATTCCTTAGTGAAAATCACTTTGTTATCCCTGTCGCAAAGCTGACTGATGCTCAGAAGATTATGCTTCATCCCTTCAACATATGCGACTCTTCTGAAGGAGGTTGTACCATTTGAAAGTACACCATACCCTCGGGTGTGTCCTTTTCCATTTCCACCGAAAGTCACAGAGGGACCCTTCTCTTCCTTGTATTCAGCGAGCAGGTTTTTTTTTCCAGTCATGTGTCTAGAGCATCCGCTATCGAGATACCAGATACCCTTCTTAACCTGCATTTACAAAGGAAGATTAGTTTTGCTTGGGTACCCACTTAACCATGTATACACGTTTGTCAGTGGAGCTAGTTGGAATAGAAGGTTCAGCGGTCTTCGCAACATTTGAAGATTCAGCTTTGTCTTTCTTCACTTTGGTTAATTTCTTAACTTCAGTGGTAGGAGTCACCTTGACCTGATTTGCATCCAGGTTGGTCTTCTATGCCTTGGGGGCAATCTTCACCTTAGCTATCTTATCAGCTTTGGTGGCTGTGGGGCACTTACTAGCAATATGATCGGTAAGTCCACAGTGATAACATTTCCTATAACTAAAAGTAGTTCTAGGACCACTTGTATGCTGAGCTTTTAATTTCGAATTAGAAGTGCCAGCACCAAGTAAACTATTGGCTTTAGAAATGGGACGAACATTCAGTTCTTCAGATTTCTTACCAAGGACATCCACTCTGAGTCTAGGAGTAGATCGCTGAATAGATCCAGAGATCAGCTTTCTAGATCCAGAGGGGTAGGTCACTGAGGCTTTAGAAGCATTCAGCTTTGGTACTAAGGTACCCTTCTGAGGATTTTGATAAATAACAATTCCTTTACCTTTGTCTTTTTAGACAGAGGTAGGTTTTGAATAAACCATTTTTTCCTTACCTTTTGAGGAGGTAGGAGTTTCCTCAGGTATTGGTGTAATGGACGAGGAGCACTGAGATGATGAAGTGTCAGCGACTGAGGATACGAACGTTCCAAATTTAAGCATTGTTCAGTGATCTTTGTTGAAGAATTACACCATCCTTCAACAGTAGCTTGTTCAGCTTTTAATGCAGCGATAGCTTCTGCTCGTTCGATTTTGACTAGCTGATTTAAATAGACTTGATCTTTAAAATCATCTTCAATTTTAGAAAGCTTTTCTATTTGAAGGTGGCAGTTTTTAAGCTTTTCAGCGAGATCAAGATTTTGGTTTTCAACCACAGTTTTGCCGTCCATGGCTTCGTATAAACTTCTAGTCAAGAGATCGATCTTACGGAGACTATCAGCTTCATCAATATTTGCAATATTGGTAAAGAAAGAAGGTGATACCTGAATGACAGATGTTGAAGTGGAGGGAATGTATGAACTCTCTTCCTCTTCTTCAAACTTGGCCATGAGACATTGATTTGCTTCATCATCTTCAGAGTCAGATGATGATGCTTCTTCATCAGAAGCAGCCCAATCATAGTCAGCCATCAGGCCTTTCCCTTTCTTCTTAAAGCTTTTCAGCTTTGCATACTTCTCCTTCAGCTTTGAGTATTTGTCATCTTTATTCCTTGGAACAAAGTTTTTCTTTGGGAAAGCTGAAGGTCTTGTGACTTTCTTTGACCTGCACTCATTAGCAAAATGACCTGTCTTTTCGCAGTTGAAACAAGTAGCAGTAGCCTTATCAACAAAAGCTGATGATTTAGGCTTGTCAGTTATGGAAAGAGGTTTGTTCTTTCTAAACATTTTCTTCTTGGCGAATCTCCTGAACTTTTTGGTTAGGAGAGCCAAGGATTCATCATCTGAAAAATCAGAATCTGATGAACTTTCAGAGTTACTCTCTAACTCAGTGATAGTGACCGAGGGTCGCTGAGTAGAAGGTTCCTCTGAGATTAAAGCAACAGAGGTGCTTTTGGAATCTTTTACAAGATTCTTCTTAAGATGGCTAGATTGCTCATGATTCAGCAATGTACCATATAAGGTTGCAAGGGTCATAGATTTTAGATCCTTTGACAGCTTGAGACACATGGAATAATTGTCCCAGCTTTCAGGTAAACATTCTAGAAACTTTGTCAGCACTTCAAAGTTATAATATTCCTTACCAACAGTTTTTAGATCTATAATTAAGCAATTAAAACGTTGGTGAACTTCAGAGAGAGTTTCATTCTTACCAGAAATGAAGCTTTCGTATTGTCTTACCAGGTTGATCTTTCTTGAGTCCTGGACTTCAGACGTTCCTTCATACTGAACACATATTGTGTCCCACATGGCTTTTGATGATTTCAGGTTCATGACGGAATGGTAGACTTCGTCAGGAAGGGCCATGGATAGTATGGATCTGGCTTTTGTATCTATAGCCACTTTCTTCTTATCTTCGTCGGTCCATTGATGGATTTCCTTAGGAATCAGCCTTTCTGGAATAGCAGGTCTATTTGCAGTGGCTGGAACTAAAGGATCAATTGTTACAGGGATGTGTGGGCCGTTCTCAAGATAGTAAGGTATAGTAGGGTCTACACCTTCTAAGAAGAGTATCATCCTATTTTTCCGTAAGTTGAAGTTATCTCTGGAAAATCTAGGGGGTTTTGCAAGAGAACCATTGTCTATATAATGTGTGTTTGTGTTGGAGGCCATTTTCAGATAATAGCAAGAAAGAGAAATATCTTAGATTAGATCTTGTTTATGAGTTTAAACAAATCCGCTCTGATACCACTTGTTGGTCCCGAAGGCCTATACAAGTTTGTAGAAGGGGGGGGGGGGGGTTGAATACAAACACACAGATTTTACTTTTCTAAATTGTTTATTGATAAATCATTAACAATTTACAGCTTGTTGCAGAGACAAGATTAAGGATAAACCTAAATCTAAACAAGTTGGAACACTAAGGTATCTTGTACTAAGAGAGATAAGGAAATTACTAATAATAACCTATCTGAGATAAGAGATTTGAACTTGTCCAGAGTTAGCAAGTTACTTCAAAAGAAGTGAGTTCATCTCTTTATATACTGCATGCATTTAATGCAAGTCAGTATATACTTTACACGTGTCATCAGCTGGTTGGTTGCATGTCATTGACCTTGGTTGACAACCTTAGTAGCCGTATGGATGAATAGTGTAGTATCAGAGTGGTTGTACGAGTTCAGATATTCGGAGGTTCTTTTCTGACAATTCGTACGGAGTCGTGCAAGGGTGGTTAAGACAAAAGTACTTTGTACGAAGGACTTCATGATCAGCTTTCGTTGATTCAGCGATTATCATTTACTATTCAGCAGATGATAAAGTTCAGCGATAGCTGAAGTCTTGTACTTGATACTTCACGTTGAATGGACAAATCTGAGTCTTCGCTGATCCGCATCAGTTCATTAGGAGACTTGTCGCTGGTTCTTGAGCTTGATCTTCGACTTCAGCGTAGAACCTTTGTTGATGTGAAACTTGTCTTCAGGGATCATAAGTAAACAACTAACTTATCAGCGATCCTCAAAATGACTGAACAGACTCAGAGCATTAATGATGAACAGTGTTCGCTGAATGTTTAATTTAAAAGAGCGAGAGTTCCTATCAGCGGTACTGGAAGATCTTAGTACTTATCAGCGATAGTGAAACTCTGATACATATTGTTTACTTACAATTTTCACTAAGTATATAAGAGAGGGTCATTATCAAATCACTGAGGGTTTGGATCAACACTTCTATTAAGCTTGGCACGACACACACACAATTAGAACAGAAGTCGGCGCATTTAATTAACGTTGTACTAACAACAGTACCAGAATAGTGTTTTAGTACCTTCAGTCCTTGTTGTCTAGAACTTGTCCCCTTTAGAAGTAGTATAAATAGAAGACTCATGTTGAGTTCTTCTATTAAGCTTGGCACGACACACACACTATTAGAACAGAATTCTTGTTATAACTTCAGTGTTCTTGGTGTTCTTGTTTATATCAAATACAGTGAATCATTGAGTTATTTATCTGTGTTATTTACACTTCACGTATTTGATATTGTGTGTTCTTCTACCTTATTATATCTTTTAGTTCGTTAAAAACGCTTCCGCATTATATCTTGTTTGAACTATTAGATAGAATCATCATTGTTAAGCAAAACAGGAACCAACAATTGGTATCAGAGCCATCCTTGATTTTCTATATCAAGTGATCCTCTCTTGCAATGATTTTTGGTAGAAACCTGGAGTAATTTTAACCAGTTCTTCACTTATTTCAAAACAGCCTATGTTTTTCTGCCATTCTCGACCTATTCGACTTTGGTAAACTTACAGTCTGTTACTTCGGTTAAATCTCCATTTTAGTGCATTGTTCAAAGTTTCTAAGTTTATAAACACCATTCGAAGCATCCACTTCGTCTTCTGAAAGTTTACTGTTCATACCCTATTTTCTGGATTGCTCAACCTCTTTCAAAATGACAAACACAAACAACTTCTTCACCGTTGGTTCTTTAACCAAGCCACCCACACTACTGAGAGATGAGTACCCTCAGTGGAAGATACTAATGATTCACTTCTTCGAGGGTACTGACAAAGAACTCGTCTACTATATCAACAACCCTCCTTTCGTACCAATGATCACAGTACCCCGTGTACCTGCCACAGACGACACTCCAGAAATCCCTGAGCACGAGAAACCAAAGACCAAGGAAAACTGGCCAGACCCTGATTGGGCAAAATATGAAGTTGCTCAGAAAACTAAGAGACTTCTGATTATGGCCATCCCAAATGACCTCTTCCAATCCCTAGATGCGTGTGAATCTGCATACGATCTGTGGAAGGAACTGGAAAAACAACTGGAGGGTGGGGCCAAAACTCAGAAAAACCGCAGATCCCAATACATCAACGAGTACTACGCATTCAAAGCTCTGCCGACAGAATCTCTACAGTCAACATATGATCGGTTCAACTCTCTAATCAACAAGTGCAAGAAGTTCGGAATCCACAGAACTTCTGAGGAGAACAATGTCCCGTTCCTAAAGAGTCTCAATGAAGAATGGCTCCAGTTGTCTATGTCTCTGCAAACAAATCAGGACTTACACTCTTGGACTCTGTCAGATCTCTATGGAACGTTGGCAGCCCAAGAGCCTCAGATTGCACAAGCAAAAGCTCAAATCAGTGCACCTCTTGCGCTGGTTGGTAAGGCTACAGAAGCTAAAGAGAAGCCGAAGAAGGAGAAAGTGTAATACCCCGGGTAAGTTCGTTAGTTAAATTCTAGTTCCGTTAAATGACGTATGATTTGAAGGAGTAAGAATCCCGAGGTTTGATAGGCGTTTACCTTTCAGACCAGCTGAAAGACCATGTCCAAAATGCAACCGTGTTCATCAAGGAAACTGTTATGTGGATTCCCGAATTTATTAAAAGTGTGGAAAGACTGGTCACATTGCTAAAGACTGTCAGGTAACTCGATTCTGTTTCTCTTGCCACTCCCCTGATCATATTCAGTCAGATTGTCTACAATGGACAGCACAGCAGGGTAGTATGACGGTAAGACCAACGGGTGTTAGGTCGGGAGGGGTACAAGGGCCTGAGGTACCGAAAGCAAAAGGTCGTGTCTTCCAAATGACAACACAAGAAGAGGAGGAAATTCCGGATGTGGTTACAGGTACATTTCTAACAAACTTTATACGTGCTAAGGTGTTATCTGACTTCAGTGCAAAATGGTCATTTGTATTTCCCTTCTTTTGTTGCTTATCTGTGTTAGAGATATAGATAGGTGTGGGGTGTCTATTCAGTTAGTTTCTATGGTTTTGATTAAGTTCGAAGTAGTAGTGATAAGTATTCATACCTTTTCGTTTAACCGAATTCCGGGACAAAATTCTTTTAAAGGGGAGATGATGTAATACCCCGGGTAAGTTCGTTAGTTAAATTCTAGTTCCATTAAATTTATTTAACTCTATAATTGATGTTTAGGGTAAGTTTGGGTAAATTTATAAGTTTAGGGGTGTTTGGGTCTTTATTGAATAGTGCAAGGTCTAAAATGGTAAAATTGGGTTTGATATTACCCCTTTAGGATTTCAGATATTTCATACAACAGAAAAATATCAGTTTAAGTGTGTGTGTGTGTGTGTTTTGAGAAGAGAAGAAGAAGAAAGAAGGGTCTTGTGGCTAGGGATTCAAATTGATTTACTTGGAAGTGAAATTGAGGTATGTTGCTTTGTATTTTATGTTTGTATTTGCTAGTAGATGGTTTCTATCGGAATAGAATCACCGATTTCATGTCTGGTAGTAAAATCCGTCGATTCTGGGTTAAAAATAGGCAAACCGACAAAGGTTTCCGGACACAATTTGAATGTGTCCGGTAGTTTCTTTGGTGGTGTCCGGTAGTCTTGTTGATAGTATCCGGTAGTTCCTTTTGATGGTATCCGGACGAGTCGATTATCCGGTAAGTTCTCTTTTCTATGGTTTCCGGATGAATTAGATACCGGATGGCATCCGGATTACTTTGGTGTCCGGATGATGTCCGGATTGTTTATGCTGTCCGGGAAGTTGGGTTGTCCGGATTGGTCTTGTTGTCCGGAAAGTTCATGTTGTCCGGATAGTTCTTGGTATCCGGAAACATTGGCTGTTTGGTCATTTTTGAGGATAAGAGTTAGATAGATGTATCTAGAGTTCATAGCCTACTAGCACGTCTTGTGTGTTCAAGTGGTAAAGAGATATTTGTATTTAAAATGTTTCAGATTCTGAGAATTTTGGGTAAAAGATCGGATAGCTTGGAGCAAAGCTTGGAAGGGTTTTGATAAGCAATCAAGTGAGTTTTACTGTAAAACGTTTTCAAACTGGAATATATATATATATATATATGAGATGAATATGTGGTAGGAATGTGATGACGTGTTTATAAATAAAGTATGATATATTGAGTTGGATATTATATTTATTTATATGAGCATTACACTACATGAGAGCACGTTGACCGGGCTTAGGACCGGTGGAGTTTGGCTGTACGGAGGGACAGCGGTGTTGGCTGTAATTTTAGTACAACGGAGTAAATTGATTAGTTGGCTCGCAACCAACTAATATGGCCAGGGAAATGAGGAAAGGTACACAGTGCACAAGTCTTGTTTGGTATTTAAATATTTGTTGTATATTTGTGTTTTACAAAAGGATTACTAAGCTGACAGGGATTATCTCACTAGACCGTTTGGTCTAACCCTCATTTTGTTTTCAAAAATATGTATTCCAGGTCGAGGAACTTTTAATAGCAAAGGGAAGGATAAAGTGTAGGATGCGGTTGATAGCTGACGAAGATTAGGAAATGCTTATGTTTTGCATTGTATAATTTTGAGACTATGGGACCGTACATGGTTTATTATGTATCTTTTATTATGAATGTAACGATGTTATGCAATATATGTTATTTGTTGTATGTTTGGGAAACAGGGTCGTTACAGAAAGCTGTGGAAGAAAAGAAGGAGAAGAAGAATAAGATCTTGATCGTTGATAGTGAAGAGGAGGAGGTGGTGGAAGAAGAGGAGGCAACTATGGCCTCTATAGCTAAATCGTTAGCTCTTTTGACAAGGAAATTCAGCAGAGGATATCAGAAGAAGTCTGGTAATGAACGCTACGGAAGAGAAGGGTCAAATGACAAGAATGACAGAGGTGTCGACCAACAGAGGTCGAATGACAGGAATGACAGAGGTGGTGACCGACAGAGGTCAGACGACAAAGCTGGCAACGCTCCACAGAACCAAGGATGTTACAATTGTGGTAAGCCAGACCACTACGCCAATGAATGCAGGAGCAAATCAAACCGCCCTCAAAGGGATTCTGCTTTCTACAAAAAGAAAGCAGAATATTATGCTCAGAAGTCACTTATGGTGAATCAAGAAAACTGGCAGTCAGATACATCCTCTGACGAAGGAGAAAAGAAGAACGCCCTGTTCTGTGGCATGGCAGAGGTCAGCTCCGACTCCGATAGTCAGGTATCCACTTCTGACTCTTACTCTAATCAAGCAGAAGCTGATTTGCTTAAACTAAACATTGAATACACAGAACTTAAAAAGACCTGCAAAAGTGTTCAGAAGAAGCTTACCTTCTTTGAGAGAGAAGCTAGACTTCTCACTCAAGAAAAGGCTAAAATCTTTCAAGAAAAGGAAGAAATTGAAACAAACTGGAACAAACACCTAAATCCTTTGAAAGAAAAGATTTCTGAACTTAACTCAGCCTTAAAAGCAAAATCTAAAGAACTTATGAACGTTGAGAGCGACAGAATGAATATCCTAGCTCTTAAAAATTATTTTCAAAAGGAAAGAGAAGTCCTCTGTCAAGATTTACTCAGAAGAGATCTTTTAATTAAGAAATATCAAGATGCACAGAAGGTGTACAAGAAAATTAATACACAAATAGGGAGACGGGGAATTGGCTTCTATGATATAGATCCATACACCGGAAACAAAAGAAACAAGTCTCTGCCCTCTCTATTTCATATTGGAAGTACAAGAAAACCTGGATTTCCAAACTTACTCTTTGTGAGCAAAAGGCGAAAAGTCTCTGGGGAACCTCACCAGAGGAAACTTCTGAAGATGATAAATGTGTGGTTTGAAAACACAGATTTGTCACCTTCAATCTCTGTCAAAAGAGAATCCAAACCTAAGAAATATCTGAAAACTCAAGATCAGATAGGTATCTTTAAGTTTGGTGACCCCGAGACTCAAACACAGGTTGCCTTTGTCTGCATGATAAACTATGAAATGAAATTATCGGCAGAGGCACCTGAGTTCAAGCCTAACGTTTCAGAAGAAAAACTTAAAGATATCTCTGAAAAAGAGTTGATGGAAATCGGGAAAAATAACTTTTACGAAAACTTCTGTACACCCTCTATCGATCCAAATCTCTCTGATGAAACCTTAATAGATACTTCTGTTGACTTGGAAAATAATCTCAAAGAAAAAGATGAAAGCGAGTATGACACATGCTCTGAAAATCCAGCCTCTGTCGAAATAGAACTAAGTGACTCAACCTCTGTATATGAGGACGATTCATCCTCTGACGAATCTGAGACTGACTCTAAGTCAGAGATAGTACCTTGTGACTCAGAGGATTTTAAACTACCCTCTGGAGTTCTTAACAGAACTATTCCTCCCAAGCAGAAAATCACAAGAGTACCTATCTGTCCAGATTTTTTAGACATGTGTATACAAGCCAAAACCTCTCGTCAGCTTGAGAAAATCAAACAACAAAAGAAAACGCCCTCTCAAAATTCAACAAGTTCAAAGACTTCAAAACCCTTAAGGCCTATTAAAGAAAAACTAACATGGCAACAGAAGGGTAAATGGGCTGAAAATAACAAATTGTTTTCTTCTGTGACAGTGAAACCTGCAGAAGTTCACCACAGAAAGGGTCCACATAAGGCTATTCTCAACAAAGGATTATGCAAACAACAATCTAGCCTACATAGGTCTTCTTGTAATAGGAAGTCAAATGTTAGGATAGAATGTAATGCCTCTGTGCCCCCATTTAATGTTTTCAATGAAAAGTTCAAGCAAATCTCTTCGCACATTCATTATTGTCATTGCTTTGATCTCATGCATCAATTAAGCCAACACTTCTCAAGTCCACACTGTTTCCTCTCTGCACCCAAAAAGAATACTAAATTCAAGGGTAAGAAGAAACAAAATGGTTCTTCAAAAGAAGCTAAAACCAAACCCAAGAATGCTAAGGCAAACTTGAAGACCCCTAACAAAGCTGGACCCATTTGGATATGGGTACCTAAAACTCTCTGATTGTCTTGCAGAAGCAGTATGTGCCAATCTGGTATCTTGACTCCGGATGCTCGCGGCACATGACTGGCGACAGAGGTCTACTATCCTCCTACAAAGATAAACTCGATGGAGGATATGTGACCTTTGGTGACAACAAGAAGGGGTATATAAAAGGCTACGTAGTCATCAAGAAGGAAAACATAACCGTATGCAAAGTTGCATATGTGGATGGCCTTAAGCACAATCTTCTCAGTGTTAGCCAACTCTGCGATACGGGTTTCGACGTAATGTTCAAAAGAACCTTCTGCTCTCTACAAGGTGAGGACACAGGAGTCGAACTTCTGCGAGCCGAACGAAGAGGCGATCTTTACCTCATGAACCTCTGTGCCAAGAACAAGGAAGACAAGCTCTGCCTTGTTTCCAGTAAAAGCGAAGAAGCCTGGTTATGGCATAACATAACTTCTCTGCTGCACGCACCCCACAACAAAATGGCTTGGTTGAACGAAAGAACCGCACGCTTGTGGAGGCTGCAAGAACTATGCTGACAGCATCTGGATTACCAATGTCCTTTTGGGCAGAAGCAGTATCAACCACTTGCTACACCCAAAATCGATCAACCATTGTAAAGAGGCACATCAAGACACCGTATCATTTGATCAACAAAAGGCGACCAGACATCAAATTCTTTCATATATTTAAATGCAAGTGCTTTGTCTTAAATGATAGAGAAGCAAGAGGAAAGTTTGAGGTAAAAGCAGATGAAGGAAAGTTCATTGGGTACTCTGCCACCTCTAAGGCCTACAGAGTTTATCTTTTGTGATCACGAACCATTGTAGAAAGCATCAATGTGTGTTTTGACGATTCCTTTCAAAAGATTTCTGAACAAATCAGTTCAGAACTCGGTCTAAAGAAGGAATCCTCTGGCATCCCAAAGACAAGAGCAGAAGACTTAAATCTTCTATTTGAAGAGATGTTCCTTGATGATATTGATCCCTCTGCTGGAGCCGTCAGAGCCTCTGGAGAAACATCTTCTAACAACCAGACTGAGTCAGGTATATCTCTAACTGGTCCATTAAATACTTCATCCTCTTCTGTGAATCATACAGATGCACGCACTGAGGGGGAGCGAACAGAAGATAATACGACCAAGGACTCAACCACAGAGTCTCCTGAAATACCAACTCCAGCGACTACAGAGGAATCAATACCAGAGGAAAACGAAGACTCAGTCTCTACTTCCTCAGAGGAACAAATTCCAACTCACATTCCAATCCTTCCACAAGCTGAAGAACCAAGCACAAGCACAGAAGTACCATCTACAATAGAGGTTGCACCAGAACCGCAGTGTGCAACCACAGAGGTTCATCTTGATGATTCAAATGACCATCTTCCAAGAACAACACAGTGGACGAAAAGCCATCCTCCAAGCCTTATAATCGGCGACCCTTCTGAAAAGGTCAAGACAAGATCAGTCACTGCTAATTTTTGTTTCTTTACAAATTTCATCAGTGTGATCGAGCCAAAAAGAATCTCTGAAGCCCTAGATGATCCAAACTGGGTAGATGCTATGCAAGAAGAGCTTCTACAGTTTGAGAGAAACAAGGTATGGGACAAAATGGGTCTTCAGAAACAAGAAGGACGAGGATGGGGTGGTCATTAGAAACAAAGCGAGATTGGTGGCCAAGGGATATCGCCAAGAAGAAGGCATTGATTACGATGAAACTTTTGCCCCTGTCGCACGACTCGAAGCAATAAGAATCTTCTTAGCCTTCGCAGCCCATAGAGGTTTCAAAGTTTTTCAAATGGATGTAAAATTTGCTTTTCTGAATGGTGAAATCCAAGAAGAAGTATACGTCCAGCAGCCACCAGGGTTTGAAAGTTCCAAGTACCCAAAATATGTCAATTATCTTGACAAAGCTATGTATGGACTGAAACAGGCTCCAAGAGCATGGTACGAATGGATTTCAACCTTCCTTCTCAATAATGATTTCGACAGAGGTACAACCGATACTACTTTGTTTTATAAAAGAAAAGGTGATGAGATTCTGCTTGTACAGATTTATGTGGATGACATTATTTTTGGGTCTACAAATGCACAACAGTGCAAAGATTTTGAAAAACTCATGCAGAGTGAGTTTGAAATGAGTATGAGGGGAGAATTAAACTTCTTCCTCGGACTCCAAGTAAAACAATCATCAGAGGGAATTTTTATAAATCAAGCTAAATATGTCTCTGACATACTTTCAAAATTCAGTCTCTCTGATGCCTCTGTAATGAAGACCCCAATGGCCACTGGAAATAAGTTATTCTCAGATATAAATGGCAAATCTGTAGAGTGCAAGCTCTACAGAGGCATGATTAGGTCTCTTTTATACTTAACCGCAAGTAGACCTGACATAATGTATGCCACATGCCTTTGTGCAAGATATCAAGCTAACCCAAAGGAATCCCACTATATTGCTGTAAAGAGGATCTTCAGATACCTTAAAGGAACCAAAAATCTTGGGCTCTGGTATCCGAAGAACTCTGGCTTTGGTCTTAAGGCATACAAAGATTCAGATTATGGAGGATGTAAGCTTGATCGAAAAAGCACCTCTGGGAGTTGTCAATTCCTGGGTGGTAAACTAGTCAGCTGGACTTCGAAGAAGCAGAATTGTGTGTCTACATCTACAGCAGAAGCTGAATATGTTGCTGCTGCTAGCTGTTGCTCCCAAGTTCTGTGGATGAAAACTCAGCTAAAGGACTATGGCTTCACCATATACAAGATACCCATCCTCTGTGATTCAAAAAGTGCCATAGCAATCTCTGCCAATCCAGTTCAGCACTAAAAAACAAAGCATATCGATATCCGTTACCACTTTCTGAAGCATCATGTTGAACATGGCACAATCGAAATGCACTCTGTGTCCACTGAATACCAGCTTGCAGACTTATTCACCAAAGCACTTGATGAGAAAAGATTCCTTTTCTTGGTGGGTAAGTTGGGAATGATTAACATAAGTTGAATCCTCCGTAAGTAAGATTTGATCTTCTTGTAAATATGTATATATATTTAAACTCTTCTGTATGTAAATTCTTAATCATCAAAAGTTCAACAGAGCTTCTGTGGGATTGCTCAGAGCATGACAATCTCCACAGAACCTCTGGTAAGTTTGACCTATGTTATGTGCACTACTTATCTCATTTGATCCAAGCATAGGTCAAGGGGGAGCAGAAGGAGACCTTGAACTGATCTACAGAGGTTGATCATTCAAGGAGGAGCCAAAGAAGAGTTATGATCAATCAAATTCACAGAAGTGAAGATTGTTTGCCGAAGACGGGAGAGACAAAAGGTAAGTATCTCGTACAAATCCTTTCTGAAAAACAATTTTCTAGGACATCAATTTCCAAATACGTCCTAGAAATACTGTTTAAGACATTCCAAACAAGTAATGATCAAAAAGATTTTCGATCCTTCCGTTATGAGAAATTTAAGGTCATAGAGCCTCTGCTGAGCTCAACAGAGCTTCTGTAAGCCGGATCCTCCATAACTGCAAATTTCATACGGGAACTCTATCGATCAACTTCAATGTCCTCTTTAAGAATTCGCTCGAACAAATGCACACACAGAAGTACTGAAAGAAAATCTTTTGGTCGAAGAGCTCACTCCACCAAAGAGTCTCTGTCGCCCAACCTAGACACTCAAAAAGTGAGTATCTCGCACAAAATCTTCTCCAAAACAGTTTTCTAGGACTCTAATTTCTAAATATGTCGTAAAAACAATGTTTAAAACAATTAAAACTTTGGATGATCAAACTGTTTCATGAATCTTTAGTTATGAGAAATTTTCACTCATAGAGCCTCTGCTGGCTCCAACAGAGCCTCAAATCCTCTATGAATGCAAATTTTGCACTAAAGTTCTAACGATCATTTTCAAATGTTTTTCAAACATTTTTGGATAAAGATACAAGCTAAGAGGAGACAAAAAGAGCAAGTCTCAGACCACAGAGCTCATTCCACTACAGAGCTTCTATCGCTTATGATACTTGGCTTCTTTTAGAAATTCTGTAACATGCAGGTTATTTCTGAAGAGTGACAGTCATCTAAAAGTAGAAAGACCCACGTGCCAAGCATTAATGGGCCGCACACGCCATCTAATCGTGCTCTGACATCTATGACGTGACATTTTTTGATTGGACGTACATGGCACACGTTCTCCTGGAAAGTTGAACCCAGCCGTATTTACTCGATTGCGGACCCCAAATATTATTCACTTTCACCTATTTACCTCTTCAGATTCTACCATTATCTCTTCAGTATAAAACCCAACTTACCACTTCCTCTCAACGTTTACGAACTTACTCTCTTCAACTTCTCTGGCGAACCTTGCAATACCCTGCAACTTCTATTTTCTACTCTCTTTCTTCAAGATTATCGCAATGGCATCCACCTCCAATGCTCCGGTGAACTCCCCATCCCATTCTGAGTATTCTCAAAACCCAGAAATAGCCGGAAACCTAGAACAGGACAACTCCGGTGACACAACAGATTTTGCTCCGACAACCCACCTTCTAAACTTCATCGCTCATGAACACTTTGAAAGTGTTCTTCCCTTAAAACCCAATAACTACTACCTGGTTCCCTCAAAAACCGCATTTGGGGAAGAACATGCCATTCTTCTTCACATTCTAGAAAAACATTACCTCAACCCTCTATTAACCAAAACTGTCAACAAAATCCCTGCCAGATACCTCAATCAATTCTGGCAAAGCAGCAGGTATGACCCAGAAGATAGACAAATCAAGGGCTACATCTCAAACCCAACAGTCCCCTCCTCATGCAACAGAAGTCGGATCATCTACACCTCCCCCTCCTCCAAAAGACAAAAATAAGAGAAAACATAAGTCTTCTAAGGAGGGTGCCCCTAAACCAAAGAAAAGGAGGAGCAAGAAGAAATCCAAGAAACCTCACACTCCTCTACAAACCATCGCAGAGGAAGCAGAAATGGTCGAAGAAACCCATGAGCAACCTATGCAATCCCCTTCACCTATCAACTATGCAGAAGATCAAGGTGACTTCAACACTTTCCTTGAGCACCCCGAAATCGCCAATACTTTAGATACCTCTGGCTGGAACGCATAAGCCCTCTCCTATCAGTCAACAGAAGCTCCAAACTTCAGAATCTCTTCTGACTTAGATAAAGATGACGAAACCCCCAAGGGCATTCAAGTTGCCACACCAGAAGTTCTACAGAACCCCTTCACACAACCCGGATATGATGTGCTCAGAGCAAGCCCCTACATCCAAGAGTTCTTTTTCTGTTGTTGTGTAATTGATTTGTGCCTCATTCAAAGTCTTACTTGCATAATAAATTGAATGAAACACTTTTTCCTTTCTTTGACCTAAGACAGCTCCTACAGGCCAGTCACTTGCATCACACATGATTTCAAAAGGTTTTTCCCAATCTGGGGCCACAACCACTGGAGCAGTTATCAAAGCTTTCTTTAAAGTAATGAATGCATTTCTACATTCATCATTAAATTCAAATTTATGGTCATTTTGTAAAAGCAAACACAAAGGTTTTGAGATTTTTGAAAAGTCTTTGATAAACCTTCTGTAAAATCCAGCATGACCAAGAAAGCTTCTAATTCCTTTTACAGTGGTTGGTTCAGGTAGTTTTTCAATAACTTCCAATTTGGCTTTGTCTACCTCAACTCCCCTTTTTGAAATCAAGTGTCCAAGAACTATTCCTTCTTTGACCATGAAATGACACTTTTCCCAGTTTAGGACTAAATCAATTTTTTCACACCTTTCAAGACTCTTTTCAGATTTTCCAAACAATTATCAAAAGATGAGCCATATATACAGAAAAATCATCCATAAATATTTCAATGGAATCTTCAAGCATATCAGAAAATATGGACATCATACATCTTTGAAAAGTTGCAGGAGCATTACAGAGACCAAAGGGCATTCTCCCAAAGGCAAAAGTACCATAGGGACAAGTGAAGGTGGTCTTTTCTTGATCCTCAGGTGAAATGGCTATTGATTGTAACCGGAGTATCCATCTAAAAAGTAGTAATACTCTTTTCCGACTAACCTATCTAACATTTGGTCAACAAATGGTAGTGGAAAATGGTCCTTTTGTGTAGATGTGTTAAGTTTACGGTAGTCCATGCAATTTCTCCAACCTGAAACTACTCTAGTTGGGATGAGTTCATTCTTTTCATTGGGAACTACTATAAACCCTCCCTTCTTAGGGACACATTGGACAGGACTAACCCAAGAGCTACTGGATATAGGAAAAATGATTCCCGCATCTAACCATTTTAGCACTTCCTTTTTCACTACTTCTTTCATGACATGGTTTAGCCTTCTTTGTGGTTCAATGGATGTGAAGTTCTTGTCTTCTAAGATGATCTTATGTTGACAAATGGAGGGACTAATTCCTCTAAGGTCAGCAATGGTCCATCCTATGGCTTTTGAGTGTAACTTCAAAAAGTCCACTAACTTCTTTTCCTGATGCAATTCTAAAGAAGATGTAATAATGACAGGCAGTTTGTTCTCATCTTTTAGAAAAGCACATTTTAAATGGGACGGGAGTTGTTTCAACTCCAGGTCAGGTGGTGAAATGATTGATGGTGTGAAAGTCTTTTGTTCACTAGGATCCAAAGATTCAAACTTAGCAACAGTCTCATCTATAATCTTCTCATCATCATCATCATCATCATATTCCTCATCATCCTCTTCTTCCAACCTACAAATTTCCCTAACTCCCTCTTCATTACACAGGTTTTCAATCACACTTAGGCCAGAACATTCTTCCATATCATCAGGGTATTTCATGGAATTGAAGACACTGAATGTGACTTTTTGGTCTTGAAGTCTCATGGTCAACTCTCCCTTTTGGACATCTATCAAAGTTCGTCCAGTGGCTAAAAAGGGTCTTCCCAAAAGAATAGGAATATCTCTATCAGCCTCAAAATCTAAGATGATAAAGTCAGCAGGAAAGATGAATTTGTCAACCTGAACTAAGACATCTTCAATTTTACCTTTAGGATAGGCAATGGTTTTGTCAGCTAAGATGAGTGTGACAGTGGTTGGTCTAGCTTCTCCTATACCCAAGCTATTGAAAATAGACAAAGGCATAAGGTTGAGACTGGCTCCTTAATCACATAAGGCCTTTCCAACTTCTTTTCCACCTATGGAACAAGGAATGGTAAAACTCCCTGGGTCTTTGAGCTTAGGTGGAATTTTGTTGGTCAAGAGAGCACTACAACCTTCAGTCATGGCCACAGTTTCATATTCAGTCAACTTCTTTTTCTTGCTCAAAATGTCTTTAAGAAATTTGGCATAACTAGGCATCTACTCAATTGCTTCAACAAGAGGTATGTTGATATGCAACTGTTTAAACACATCCAAAAATTTCTTGAATTGCAATTCTTCCTTATTATTCTTTAACCTTTGGGGAAAAGGAACACAAGGAGGAATTGGTTCAATAACGGCTTTCTTTGTTTGTGTTGAGCTGTTAGGGTGGACTTCCTCCACCCTCAAATTTGTATCCTTGATACCTTTTGTTATGTTTTCTTTGACAGGGTTTGTTGGTTTAATGACCTTACTTTCTACTGTGTTTTCCTTTGGGAATGGGGTTGTTGGCTCTAAATCCTTAAGAGATTGGGATAGTTCTTCTAGGATGGTGGGTAATGCTGTAGCATTGGTCTTAGACTTTGGATTTTTTTTATTTCAGCTTGGGTTTTCTCTAAGTCTTTCTCACTCCTAAGTGTCACAGCTTTCACATGCTCTTTTCCTGGAAACCTTGGGATTTCTGTGTTACTAGGCAAAGTTCCTGCAGGTCTGTTATTTTGATTAAGAGCAATTTGATTGACCTGTGTTTCAAGGTTTCTTATGGAAGTGTTGGTTTGTGTGATAAAACTTTTCAGCATTGCTTCCAAAGAAGGTTCAGCTTGTGAAGAGGATTTGTTTTGAAAAGATGGTTTGTTGTTTTGAAAATTCTGATTCTGATGATTTTGATTGTTTTGGTAGTTTTGAGAACTGCTGGCATGATGCTGATTTTGAAAATTGGAGTTTCCTTGTTGCTTAAACTCCGGTTGATTTAAACTTGGACTGTTCCATGAAAAATTCGGATGTTGTTTCCAACTAGCATTGTAATTGTTAGAGTAAGGACCATTCCTATTATGAACATAGTTAACTGATTCAGAATTTATAGGACAATGTTCATAAGAATGATCTCCACTGCAACAAACACATTGCACTGAGAGGACAACTGGAGTGGGTGTAGTGGCAGTCGGCTGTGTTCCCTGACCGGTAGTTATGTTTTAAGCATATTGGTCATAGAAGCAAGCTGAGCTGTCAATGCAGTATAAGCATCTAAATCATGCATTCCAGCAGTCTTCTTTGTAGTTGGTGCCCTTGGATCAGCCCAATGCCCATTGTTTGTGGAAATCTTTTCAAGAATTTATACCCGGTATTATAGGTGTTGGAAGTAAAGGCCCCTCCTGATGTCGCATCGAGCATTTGTTTTGCATTGGAATCAAGTCCAGTGTAAAACGTCTCGAGTTGAATACAGTAGGGAATGCCATGGTGAGGGCATTTCCTTAATAATTCCTTAAACCTTTCCCATGCGTCGGGAATTGCTTCATCGTCCATTTGTTTGAACATGCAAATTTCATTTCGGGACTTAGCATTCCGGGTAGGTGGAAAATATTTTCTCAAACATTTTTCAGCCATGTCAGCCCATGATGGTATAGAACCTGGTGTCAATGAATTAAACCAAATCTTTGCTCGATCCCTTAATGAAAAAGGAAACAGTGTGAGTCTTAGAGCATCAGAAGATACTCCAGGAATCAGAAAAACATCGGTGATCTCTTTAAAAGATTTTAAATGTGAGTGTGGATCTTCCGATGGGAATCCGACAAATTGACCATTGGCTTGCAACATGTGAAACATAATGGGTTTTGGTTCAAAATGCGTCGTATCCATATGAGGCTTTACAATTCCCGAATTTAATTGCTCAAAGTTAGGAATTGCATAGTCCATAATTCTCCCATTTTTCGAGTTTGCAAGATCAATGATATTTAATGGTTCATTTTGGTCATTGTTACCATGAGATTCTTCCTCATCATCATCTTCATTATTAATGTGATGCTCTTGAAAATCTTGATTTTGTGGATTTCCAAAACGTGGCGGATTACCAAAAATTGGTGGGTTACCAAAAATTGGTGGGTTACCAAAAATTGGTGGAATTCCAAAATTGGGTGGTCTCATGTGGTTTCCTAAAGGTGGTGGTCGTACTTCTACCCCAGGTGGTCGTGGTTCTGCTATGGGTGGTCGTGGTTCTACAACGATTGGTCGTAGGTGTCTACGCTCAAATCCGGGTGGTGCATCCATGTCGGGAGGATCCATAGAACTTGAAGATCTTTGTAACCTCCGTCTATGATGAAAGGTTCTTTCTATGTCAGGATCTAACTCAAAAAGTTCCCCACGTTGGATTCGTGGCATATACCACACAAAGTATGATTCGGACGATGTTAGAAAAACTAAATCTTTTAAAATACTTTTAAAAACTTTTATCGTGCCAATCCCCAACAACGGCGCCAAAAACTTGACAGTGCTTTGAATACACCGATAGACGTGTAATTAATTAAACCTTAATGCAAGTATACATTAAAATCTAATGTCGTCTTTCAAGTAATAATATGGTAAGAACCATGTATCGTTCCCACAGAGATTGGAGTAAAAGCGTATTAAAAGTCTAGTAAAAGAAATGGTTTCCAAGGATCAGTTCGAAGATTAATATTTGTTTGTTGGAGTTTGGAATTATCACAGATTATATAACAATTAATAAAGGATAGCTAGGGTGTAAGATGTTGGGGTGAGATTTAAACAAAACTTCCAGCAGACCAATGCTGTGGCAATGCTACAGCATTGTGTCTTTCAACACTTAAGTTCACCATCTACTTTTCAGGTTTCCCTCTCGGGTTTTCTGCCATTCACTACTGATCTAGCAGCCACTCGACCCATCCCTGGTGTCATGTGTCAGAACTATCGATAGCAAAAGGAGTCCTTCCAAGTATATGGATAAACAAATCTCTTTGTAAAAAATCACTCTCTCGAGCTGATTCCCATATCAGTTAAGTTGACATGTTCTAAGTGGGTCATCTCTGACTCACACTCTGTTAGAGCATTGTTGTATTCAAGATTTACTGTAAAGTCAATGTACTGTATGAGTCTATACAGTATTGTGAATGCCTTTATACCTTGTATGTTATGGGTATAAATAGGCTTGTCTAGACCATTTGTTAGTAACACTTCAAAAACACTTTAGAAAGCTTTTGTAATCTTTTAGAAACCTTTTGTAATCCTTTGAGCTCAATACATGGATGACATATTTGCTCTCTAGATTCTCTCTCACTACATTCATATCTTATTGCTAGAGATCTGGGATTTCTCAATTGGTATCAGAGCCAAACAGAAGATACAAGCAGATCGAAGACCAAATTGAAGATTTTTTACACTGTTCTTGAAGAATTCGGACCAAGAAGAAAACACTGTTCATCTGAAGTCTTATCATTCAGACATGGAGTTTTTCTAGATTTTAAGTTTTTGAATCATTTCTTTGCATCGTTCAACTCGGATTTGAATTCTGAACACATTTAATTCTTGCATAAACATCAAAATCTGCACAGAATTGACAGATCTGATCGATTCTTGAATATTTTTTCAAAAACTTCAAGTTCACTGTTTGGATCTTAATTCGATTAAATTGATCGAATTGTGAATTGTGATCAACAGGAAAAGTGTGTGGATTTCAATTACGAACAATTTGATATAAGATTCATCACAATTGATCAAGAATTGAAGAAGTTATGGCAGATTAAGTGATTTTGAAGTTCGAAGTGCAGAATTCGGATCATTCTTGGTGAATTCGGATCATTCATAGAGAATTCGGAACATTCATAGAGAATTCGGATTGTTCTTGGCATCATAAGTGTAGAATTCGACTCAAGAAGAATTCGAATTCATAGAATTCGAATCCTATTAGATTCGAATTGTAGAGAATTCGAACCCTTGTGGATTCGAATTGGATGAATTCGAACCCTTATGGATTCGAATTGGATGAATTCGAACCCTTATGGATTCGAATTGGTTGAATTCGAACCTAAGTACATTCGAATTGAGTGAATTCGAACCAAGTTAAGTCCGAATTGGGTGAATTCGAACCAAGTTAAGTTCGAATTGATTGAATTCGAACCCAGTTACATCCGAATTCAGTGAATTCGAATCCTTCTTCATCCGAATTCCTTGAATTCGAACCCTTATTCATCCGAATTCATTGAATTCGAATCCTTCTACATCCGAATTCATTGAATTCGAACCTTTATTCATCCGAATTCATTGAATTCGAATCCTTATACATCCGAATTCATTGAATTCGAACCCTTCTTCATCCGAATTCGTTGAATTCGAACCCTTACTCATCCGAATTCTTGTGAATTAAAAAAAAAAAAAAAAGAGATTCCTATAGTGTATTTCATACACTGTAAGAGCTTTTCAAGAAAAAATTTTATATATTTTTTTTGTGTGTATTTTCATACACTGTCTGCTTGATCTTCTGAACGATCAATTTCTAGCAATATTCAAAATGGTTTTACAACAAGTTATTGTTAAAAGCAGTGGTGAAGATTTGAAGCAAACTCTGAAAAAGGAGATTCCTCCAATTGCAAAAGTTTTTGTTAAACCAAATGTAAAGTTGCAACAAGTCATTATAACAGAAACATCTGTTAATTCACATGTATCTGTTAAACCAAATAATGAAGTGTTGCAACAAGTCATAATAACAAAAACACCTCCAAAGCCACTTGAAAAAGCTAAGGCAAATAATGGAATTTTGCAACAAGTTATTTTATCAGAAACATCTCCTATATCAGAAACTCCTGTTAAAGATAATGCTTCAAATTCTTCAACTCCTATTTTAAATAAAGCATTGGAAGAAGAAAATGTTGATCTGAAAAGACAAATTTTAGACATTTCTTCTTCAAATGCTAAACTTACTAAAAGAATAACTGATCTTGAAATTTATATTGCAGATCTTGAAGCAAAGAAAGACAACTCAAGTCTGCACGATCAAATCGAGAATCTTCAAGAGAAAGTAACAACTCTTCAAAAAGAAAATGCCGATTTGAAGAGTAGAGAAGAAAAGAGAGTGAAGTGGAACTTAAAGTTACATGCTCAATTAAAAGAAGTTAAAGATATAGGGAAAATTTTGGACAGTGAAAATGCCGATCTAAAGAGAAAACTGTCTAATTTTTCTTTTGAAGAAAAGAAAGTTTTTGAAGAAAAGAAAGAGACTGAGCTGAAATGTATAAAACTTTCAAAACAAGTTTCAGACTTTGAGAAAGTTTTATTTTTAGAAAAAGACAAGCTCGAAAAAGAAAGAGCTAAATTTGAAACTGAACGCAAATCTTTTGAGATTAAAAGTTCTGAACTTTCCGTGAAAATCTCTGAATTAGAAAATCTTTTGGAAAAGGAAAGAAAAGATTTCACGGAAAAGAAAAATCTCTTTGAAAAGGAAAGTAAAACTCTTAAAAAGAAAAATATGGAAATTTTCAAAGAGATTACTGATAAAAGAAAGTTTTTGGAAAAAGATTTTGAATCGGAACGTGAATATTTTGAAGATGTGATTCTTAATCTTACCAAAAGATTATCTGGTTTATCAGCTGATATTATGAAGGATCAGTTGATCAAATCTGATCTCCAAAAGAAATTTGATCTAATTTCTAAAGAGAAAAATGTTTTAATAAACAAAGTCAAAGAACTTGAAGACGTCATTTTTAAATTTGATGTCTCAAAGCAGACTGGTCATAATTCTATCTTTCAGACTCCATTTGTTGATTCAAATGATTCTGAATGCTCTTTTAAAACTGCTTCAAGTTCAAGTTTTAAAAACATTTCTTCTAAACAATTTAATAGATCAACAGATTTCTCAAAAGGTCGGATTCGTTCAACAAATCTCTTCTATAATCCTCTATTTGATAAATCAGATAACAAAACAAAAGTGCCTAAAATTAATACTTCCAAATCTGAAGAAGTTCCAGTCTTCAAGAGGGTGAAGATGGAATGGAGAATCAAAGGCACAACAATTCCAAAGAAAGATGTGCCAAAATCATCTGTATTCACATCAAATGCCAAGAAGAACAATGCGCCGAAAGGTAAATCTTCTGTTCAACCTAATCCTATTCATTCTGTAAATCATCTGATTAGGTTGGCTCAAAAGAAAATTTGTTGTTCTTACTGTGGAACAAATAATTTTGTGCATAAAAATTATACTTCTTTTTGGTACGGTACTTATAGTATTCCTTGTAAGAAATCTACACCTAACCCACTAGGACCCAAGTGCCATTGGGTACCAAAATCTGCTTAATCTGTTTTGCAGGTTCATCATGTGTTGTACTGATTTGTAGATACATACCACACACATGACTGAAAACAGAAGAGAAGCGGCGTATTTTTTTTAAGAATATTTGTATCATTAAGGGGGAGACAAAGATAGATGGTTTCTGAATACATCAATTCAGGACCCGTGCTTAAATGTAAATGGCTTTTGAACATATCAGTTCAAAACCCGTGCTTCAACGACAATGGCTTCTGAACAATTCAGTTCAGGACCCGTACTTCAACGACTAAGACTTCTAAACAAATTAGTTTAGAACTCACATTTCTCAGGTGATATCCTTAACTGTTACATCTTTCTGTTTCAAGGAACGTGGCAAAAGGTAACATTGGATTATATTTGTTTCTACTGATTTGAAAACTTGAATCTTTACAAATTTAATTCAATGAGATGCAATTTTCAATTTTCATTCAATGAATTAAATGCGTGCTAAAAGATGTTATTTTCAAGTATTTTTGTATTATCTGAGTTAGATTTGTTTCAACTTTCACTTCTGAAATAAATCGAAAGGTCAGCAAAACATGAATGAAATTATGCTGAATGCTCAAAGATATGTGAATCTGGACTTATATAGAATATAATGCTCAAAAAGCCTATTTATCAGAATGATGAATGGAAACGAAAATATGGGGGAAGCACTATGATTAAGAACCAAGTGATTGAGATATCATTCATATTTTGTGATGGAAATTCGAACTTATATAGAATATCATTTAGTTTGAAAGTTTGTGCCTGTGGCCTTTCTGGTTTGGGAGAGTAAGTCCTAAGGGGTGCTCGACACCTAGTCCCTAAGATCAACTGGTCTGGGATCGGCTGACCCAAATCCTGCAATAGAACCAGATAGAAAGCCATGTTCTACTGGTACAAATGGGTTTAAGATATATCGATGTGGCCTTTCTGGTTTGGGAAATTAAGTTCTAAGGGGTGCTCGACACCTAGCACCTAAGGCCAACTGGTCTGGGATCTGCTAACCCAAATCCTTCTATAGAACCAGAAAGAAAGTCATGTTTAACGGTGTATCTTATTCTTACTAAATTTTTTGATCAAAAGATGCCAATGAGCACAAAATCAAAAGATGCCAATGTGCACAAATCAAAAGATGCCAATGAGCACAAAAGAAAAGATGCCAATGAGCACACATCTCTTGAAACTTGGGAAAATACAAAGTCGCGATAAACCCGTAAATTTGTGAAAATTCTGATTTTGGACAAATAGTGTGAGTAGAGCAAAATATTCTTATATGTTTTAGAATTGCATATGCTTGAAGCTAATCATATTTCCCATGCTAGCACACCAAATAGATTTAATAAAGGGGTTGAAACTGAACATTTTTAACTTGATATGCGATGACTTGTTCTTGAATCTAAACACATGCATTTGATTTCAGTTGATTGAAAAATTTGTTAAATTTCATTAAGCTGAATTTCTTTTATAAAGTTTTCAAATGATCAAATGTTTGTAGTTATAAAATAAAATTCAATGAATGTTATTTTCCTTGTGTAAATTTGTTTTAAAATTTGTGCTACAATTTCAAATACTGTACGTTATTGAAATATATGCATACTTTCAGGGGGAGAAAACAAATTGCTCCAGAATTCTTATTTTGAGGGGGATCAAGGTTATTCTGTATGGAGGAGATTGTTAGCAATACTCAAAGACACAACTGAAATTGAAAATGGTTTTCGATGCTCACCATCATCGAAAAAGGGGGAGAAAAGTTTAAATTCAATTTCATGTCAAAGATATCTCATGTCTAAGAGCTTTCAAGTCAATAATTCGTGAACAAAGACTGAAGATTGGGGAAAAGGTTCAAAGGTATGGATGGCTTCGCATCTTTCTAATCCTCATTCTAATGGTTTCGAATTCCATTTATTCAAGATAGGCATGGTTTCGCATCCAACATGACACCTAAAAGTTCAACAATGTGGATGGTTTCACATCTTTCTGATCCAAACTCTAATCGTTTCTGATTTATCTTGTTCCGAATTGATGGTTCTATACAAAGATCGGAATTTCATGTTCAAGACTTGAAGACAATCTGTTGAAGATTGTATTGAAGAAGGTTGATTTTTCAAAGAAAAAGACAATGACTTTTCATGTTTGTCTGAAGATTCTTCAAAGCTGAGTTCTTAAAGAGTGTCAAAGCATATAGTTCGCCGTGAACTAGTGGAGATAAAGCTATTTGAAGATGGTTTGATAGAATGTCTGTTTGAGAAGATTGACTTTACAAAGAGCTGAAGACTGCTGTCAAATTTTAAATCTTGAATCCAAAGGGGGAGATTGTTAGAGCATTGTTGTATTCAAGATTTACTGTAAAGTCAATGTACTGTATGAGTCTATACAGTATTGTGAATGCCTTTATACCTTGTATGTTATGGGTATAAATAGGCTTGTCTAGACCATTTGTTAGTAACACTTCAAAAACACTTTAGAAAGCTTTTGTAATCTTTTAGAAACCTTTTGTAATCCTTTGAGCTCAATACATGGATGACATATTTGCTCTCTAGATTCTCTCTCACTACATTCATATCTTATTGCTAGAGATCTGGGATTTCTCACACTCTACATTATTACCATCAAAACAGATGATCAACTTATCGGGCAAAATCAACCAGAAAGAACAGAGGTGACAAATCTCTTTGTCAGTAGCTCTCTCAAGCTTACTTTCTTTGTCATTCGGATTGACGTGCATATCAATGGTTCATCTCTGATACCATGGCACTTTAACACTTTCAAAGTGATCAACCGTCCTGAAGTAACTTGATATTTTATAAAACTTAACATGAAATGGTGAACATCATTATTGAGAAACGATGCCCACTTTTCATTGTGTTTAAAACCTCACCCTTTAATCTCACACCCAAGCTATTTAAATTTAGCTACTCATACTGAAATATAAATGACAGGAAATATAAATTACAGAAATGACAGACATAAAGTAAAGACTTAAATGTAAATGACTTGAATGTAAAGTGCAATAATATAAAGGATTATGAATTATTGCAGCAATGCTTGAACAATGCTGCAACAACTCATAAGTTGTATGAATATCAAGAACAAGATGAAGAACAAGATGAATAACATAAACTAAACTTGCATAAAATTAAAGATGATTCTGGAATTCAGCTATGTGAACTGATCTCCCAAGTTGTCTACTCCAAAATGAAAACATAACTCTCCTATTTATACTAATAGAGGAGAAGGTAACATACTAACTTTACTATTCTAACACTATTCAATCAGGTACAAAATACTATAGCACCCATGCCTCCAATGTTGATCTTTTAGAGTTTGCAAAAATTCACCAGGCATTGATTTAATTTCTTCTAGAAGATGGCTGAGTCATAGTCCCAAAACTCAGCAACAAAAAGTCTTCTAGAAATTGATTCTTCATTCGAAACGTCCAGTCTTCAATGCTGTAGCATTGGGCAGGGCTGCACTATAATAAACAAAATAAGCCTTCTTAAAACAGTAAATGACAGGTAAATCATAGTCTTAGCTCCATTAAACAAAGGGTGAAAATAAGTAAGAAAAAGGACTCAAATGTTGGGATACAATAGCAAAATCTAACTAAAAAGATAAGAAAAAGATACAATATGCATTAAATAAATAATGCATATCAGGTGCCCCCAAACCAAAGAAAAGGAGGAGCAAGAAGAAATCCAAGAAACCTCACACTCCTCTGCAAACCATCGCAGAGGAAGCAGAAATGGTCGAAGAAACCCATGAGCAACCTCTGCAATCCCCTTCACCTATCAACTATGGAGAAGATCAAGGTGACTTCAATACTTTCCTTGAGCACCCCGAAATCGCCAATACTTTAGATACCTCTGGCTGGAACGCAGAAGCCCTCTCCCATCAGTCAACAGAAGCTCCAGACTTCAGAATCTCTTCCGACTTAGATGAAGATGACGAAACCCCCAAGGGCATTCAAGTTGCCACACCAGAAGTTCTACAGAACCCCTTCACACAACCCGGATATGATGTGCTCAGAGCAAGCCCAGAGGTTCTGCCTAAAGCTACCACCAAAATCCCATCCGTCTTAATCTCAGAGGTGGATTCTGATGAAGAAGAAGATGATCAGGTAAACTACGGAAATCTACATCCAGATCTCAGGCATTTGCCTACTTTCCATCCCATGTACTCCACACTCGTACATGAAGCCGAAGGCACTATAGTACAAGCCGCAACAGAGGTAAGTGTTGTGAGCCACAGAAAAGAGAAAGAGGCTGAGACAATAGATGGTGAAGTAGTGATAGGATGCCCAACAGTGCAAGAATCCAGAACAGATGCCTGGAATAGTAGGGGCACACAACCCCAACCAACTCCTAGTGCAACCCACACTTCTATTACCGCCATTCTAGTGGCAGAAGGTAATATTGAACAAGAGCAGCACAACTCGAACCCACCCCAAACTGACCGGGCAGAGGAAATTCCTTCCACCTCTGTGCCACTAATAGCCGGGGAAACCATTCCAAGGGAGTACTCTCCAAGGGACTTGCCTTTAGTTCGTGATTCCTCGCCCCGGATCACATCTGACACTCTTGCAGAGGAATTTGTTTCCTCTGCCACACGCACACACGTAAGTCCAACCGGCCCTTTAGAGGGGCCTAGAGTGCACGCAGACGAAAGGATTATAGACAAGTCCCCGAGTCAACTTAAGGATACTCCTGTACCCACCTCTGGAGTGGATCAGGACAATGTCCTTAACAGAACCTCTATAGAGTCTGAGGATGATAAAGCCTCTGCTCGAGGATTAGAGGGAAATCCTTCCGTCCTCAACGTCAATACAGGAACGAAAGAAGGTGTCCAAGGAACAGGGACTCACTCTGGAGACGAATGTGTTCCCCCAGATGTTACACCAAGTCCACATGTATCAAGGGATGAGTTCCAAACCCTTGTCACCTCTGTGGACAACACATTAAGAGAGTTGAAAAGCTCTTTTGATTCTTTTGCAGATGTTACCACGAGGGCCTTTACAGATATGAACACCAAAATGGACAACCTGTCCACATAGGTGCAAAATGCTCTAGCCCAGATGAGAACAGCTGCAACAACCTCTGCCACCTCTGCTGCTGCTGAGTTCAAAAAAGCCACATCCTCTGCCTTCAAAAGCTCTGTCAAAGACTTGATTGAAAAGCTGAAGAAAGACCAATCCCCAACATCTTCGGGCCTTACTCCTAAAGATTTAAAGAAGGCCCTCGAGCAAGTTCAAGAGCATACTACTGAAGCAACTCTGGCCATGAAGCCTTCCGACTATATGACAAGAGCACATCTTACAGATCTCGGCCAGGGGATTCTCGATCAGATGACAGACTTCATCAAAGCCTTTACAATCGCCAATCACACCTACGTTAAAGGCTTTTAGAAGAGCGTCGACAGAATGCGCTTCAACACAGAGGCAGAGCTTGCAAATCTTTTTGGCCTCTGTGATGACTTGTGCGCAAAGATGATAGCTACAGGTGCCGTACCGCCCAAAAAGCCAGAAGCTTCATGCAGAGCAGGGGGTACGAAAAATAAGGGTCAGGATGACTATGATGATGACTTTGATGATTCATCAGATCATCCTGAGGGGGAGAAACAAAGGGAGAAAGCTGCAACCAGAGGTCTACAAGCTCCACCGGTATCAACAGAACCCCTAAACCAAGTTCCCCCAACTCAAACCCAAGGAAGAAATCAACAACAGACCACAGAGGAAACTACCACCTCTGTGGAAATATCTCCTGAAGAAACCCCAATTCAAACCCAAATACCCGAACCAACTGCAGATCAACAACAGAAGACCACAGAGGCAACACCCACCTCTGTGGAAACAACCTCTGTATTCGGAGAAGATGTGCCAACCCGTGAACAATTTCAAATCTTGACATCCTCCGAAGAAGACCAACCAACCCCTACTCCTAAACTAACAGAAGAACCCAAACTTCCATCTCCAACACCAGAAGCCGAGAAGACAAAATCTCCATCACCCACACAAAAAACCAAAACCAAGTCGATTGCTCGCAAACATAGAAAATATCTGAGCAAATCCGCAGAAGCCTCACCATCCAAGACCTCAGAAACTTCAAAGACAAAACCCACAGAGGCAACCCCATCTCTACAAGAAGATCTACAGCCGAAGGCAAAAGACAAAGGCAAGGGGATAATGACAGAGGAACCCAAGAAGAAGAAGCCAAAGCATCAACCAACAGAGGAATTGATGAAAACCTCCTTCGACGCCTATGTGACACCAAAGGCAGAAGAAGAAGACTGGGCTTTCGGTGCTACCCCTCTGTCAAATATACCTGTTCTGGATCCAAAGGTAAAACTCACAGAGGATCGAGTGGCCCAAATTAAGAAACAAATGGATGCTCTGCGCAGGCCCATGCCTCCACCCGGTGCATCTCCACGACAGATGGAAGAGGTGGTGTACATATATCTGTACAACAGAACTGCCAGAGATCCTCTGCCACCATCCATTCAAGATCCAGACTTTCGTGCTGACCTCGAAAATATCTTCACAAGAACAACACCCAAGCCAAAACACCAAGTCTTCTAAATCTCCAAAATCGACAAGATCATATACTGTAAGTTTTCTCAAACCAGAACCGCACCTAAGGCTTCCTACAACATATATAAGGTCAAAAGGGATGACAGAACCGTGAACCAATTCTCAGATGCTGATCTGAGAAATCTAAATCCCTACGACCTACCCGACCTTCTCAATTGGACGATAGAGAACTACACAACAGATGCAAATCGAAGGGCATACAGGGTAATAAGGAAAGCCATGCGTGAGAAACTTCTGCTATACAGCCTTGTCGACTTCCAATTAGGACGAGATCTTGGAGTAAGAAACCTAAGTCTAAAACCACCAGAAGATGACTGCCCATCCTCTGCCATACCAAACTCGATCATTACATCTCCAAGAGTTGGGTTAGTCTATCAAGATCCTGCTGGGAAGTCAAGACTGTTCGTAGAAATGGACTGTCAAAAGTATGCAACAAGTACTTTGACAGAGCTTAGAGTTATCCTCATGGAGCACAGAGGAACGGAGATCATGAATCAAGCTCTTGCAAATAGACTAATAGAGGTCATCGACTCAACAATCAACTTCAGAACCCTCTGCATCAGATTCTATCACGAGCTTAAAGAATTAGGATTCGACAACAGAAGTTTCAACGACTTCAAAGACGCCAACGTCTGATATCCTCTACCAACCTCTGCAAACCTTTCCTTTCATAATATAAATAAGTGTAAGTGCCTCTGGCATATTTTTGTATGGAAGAAAAGTAAAATCTTTTCGAGGTACATTGTTTCACCTCTTGTCATGTACTTAGCCTAGAAAACCTTGCACTTTTTAATTTTTTATTTTTCAATACTTAGGGGGAGATTGATAGCTCCAATCTTTATGTTTATAAAAGTATTGAAAAATAGGCTAAGTATAGAAGTCTTCGACAGAGGCTCTGTCGAGTCACCGAGAAGATTGAAGTGAAGAATCGCCAGAAGACTCTTCTCAGCGGACAAGGCCACAGAGCCTCTGTCATACTTGACAGAGCCTCTGTGGTATAAAGACTAAAGATCTATACAAGGACAATCGTGCTTCTCACGATTTCTGCTGTACGAAGATACTGAAGATCATTCGTACAAGGCGTGACCTGACAACTCCACGTGTCAAACTCTGATGGGTCTCAGCCTTAGCAGAAGTCGGCGCATTTAATTAACGTTGTACTAACAACAGTACCAGAATAGTGTTTTAGTACCTTCAGTCCTTGTTGTCTAGAACTTGTCCCCTTTAGAAGTAGTATAAATAGAAGACTCATGTTGAGTTCTTCTATTAAGCTTGGCACGACACACACACTATTAGAACAGAATTCTTGTTATAACTTCGGTGTTCTTGGTGTTCTTATTTATATCAAATACTGTGAATCATTGAGTTATTTATCTGTGTTATTTACACTTCACGTATTTGATATTGTGTGTTCTTCTACCTTATTATATCTTTTAGTTCGTTAAAAACGCTTCCGTATTATATCTTGTTTGAACTATTAGATATAATCATCATTGTTAAGCAAAACATGAACCAACAATTTCTCATCCAACGGTTGATAACCCTTTCTCATGCTTCTTGCATTAACTTTAACTTCTCACAAAAACTCAACCCTAAAGCATGAAACATGATCACATCAAAGATTACCTTGCACTCAGTAATCCGGTTGTCAGAAATCTCGCTGATGTTCGAGCCGTGTTGCCTCCAAAGTCCTTGCATTTGAAGGTGAAGTAAAAGATGCAGTGATAACATATAGACTGGTTGGAGCAGAACTCTGACGATTCCGGGATACATCTTGATGGTTGCGATTATGGAAACGCCAAAAGAGCAGAGGGAGAGTTGCAACACATCCAGAAGCATAACCGATAACCCACGTAAATAATGGAGCCTGAGGAAGTTCATCCCTCGATAAACATAAAACAACAACGGTCGCTATAATCTGGCTCATTGTTATAACTAACTCCATAGATATCCAATACCCAAAATTCAACAGGCTCTTTCGACTATATATTTCCACTCTCCCTCCTTATATTTCCACCATTGCCAATAGAAAAAGAATGTTTAAAGACTCGGGTTATGGTTGTATCTTCATTCAGCCTTGAGTTTGACTGATTGACTGTATCTTCATTCAGCCTTGAGTTTCCTTGAGTTTGACTGATTGACTGTATCTTCAGTTGAGGTAGAGGAGGAGGCTTCACTGGTACTTGTGATATCAATAACATGCCCGCTGTCATTATGGATTTCTGTTCGCTCCATTACCTTGTTTGTTTTGAATTTATGGTTTAGGCCCGATATGGAAATGACCATTTAAGCCCTCCAGAAAACATAAAGTGGATGAAACATGGGATGGAGATTTAAAAGAACTTCCAAAACTGCACACCCAAAATCAACCGTCAAACACGAGCTAGCACAAGATGATGAATGTATTGTGAGTATCCAGTTAGCCAAGAAGCAAAATATGTTGGTCACTTTAATTATTTTAACAAGTATGACATAATCGTCTTAAATTTAACAGAGAATTCAACTAAATTCAGTTGATTGTGTTATTTATCTAAATCCCTGCAAAACCTTGGGCACGAGCTTGGGTGGACCACCAATTAATATCATTATTTAGTATTTGTAGTTTAAGCAAGAAAGTATGAAAATGTCATAAAGAGGGATTTTGGTGTTCCCATTATTTCATTAAAATTCAGAATTTATATTTTGCAAGCCAAACAGACAGAATCCAATTCTTTTGGTAAATTTCATTCCAATTCTTGCCAACCAAACGCATGGTCAAACCTCATTGAATTTCATTGCAATTTCCTTTGACAGATTCCATTCTTAGAACCATACGCAACCTAAGGATGAAATGATGTTCTTGTAACATTTTACTAATCAGAGCTTCAGAGCATGAACATATTTTTCACATTCACTCAATTATATACTAAAATCTATTGAAGAAAAATTTAAATAATTTATTATTGAAGGAAAATGTTGGTTTAGAAGTAAAAGATGTACATTATCACTTTTCTTCTTTTTATTATCTTTATCCTAGTTTCTAGAGGTTTTTAGTTTCCTAACAATAAGGAAAACATCAATTTAAGAGATAAAGTTGTAGATTTGCCTTAACTTTTTTCATTAGCTCATCTTTATTCCACTAGAGTTTTAGTTTCCTAACAATGAACAAACTTCATGTATTTAAACTCTACCTTGTAAATTTCAAAGGTGATGAGAAAGAATTCTTATTTCTCAAAATTTGACAATTCCTTTAATTAATGTACACAAAATTACTTCAGTTCTCGGTTGAATAATCAGCTAAAAAAAATCTCAACGGTATACTTAATCACCAAGTAAATACAACCTCGTGAACAAAATTTTAAAACAAATTTCAAATCGCTAAAATGAACAGTAAAGTTGGAAAGGAAGTCAAAAAATAAGTTCACCATATATGAAAAACTTCCATAGTCAAATCATCCGATCCCTCACATCTACTTGATTGTAAAGATAACGAGGAAATAAACCTAAAGAGTTGACAATCGGATCCGATTCTAACAAGCATTGTAATCGAGAATTTATTGGCTATGAACTAATTTTTCAACAATATATAATTAAATCATAAGAATTAACGCCGATGGAGAGAGAGAGAGAACTTACCAGTACAAAATCCGAAGAAATTTCAGTTAAACTTTGTTTTGTTTGGAAGCGCTTAATCAATTATTCTGATGTTTGTTGTTTGGTGTGGGCTATGGATATTCCCAAATTTGTAGAGTAGTAGTGTGATTGTTGGAGTCACAGGCGACATCTACGTTCAGGGTGGACCATCCAAGCTCTTAGAACAACAATTCTCCATTATTTCTGTAGATACATAATGTTTTTTTGGATCGACTGAATTAGACATTGGAATCTATATTTTCAAGTAGTTTTTGAATTGAAATGAAATAATGTTAAATGATAAGAGTATTAATTAGCTTAGGGGTTGTTTGTGTAATAGTTCCATTAAGAGGCAACCTTTTTAATAGTTCCATTAAGAGGCAACCTCTTAATAGTTCCATTAAGAGGCAACCTCTGAATCGCTAAGAGGCGAATCTTGTTTGGCAAAAAATAGAAATAGTATGTCTCTTAATGGTTCTAAAACCCTAATTTCATTTTGAACAATTACCAGACAAACATATTTCATTTGCACTATATCATAAGAGACTCTTAATCATTCTGACCACTTAATCATCCTGCACCAAACCATTCAGTAACCGCCAAACAACCCCTTACTAACTTTAAATGAGGTTTTAAGCTTTTAATTAGTCATATAATCTTTTAAAATCTAAAATTACTTCAGTAACCTAATAAATGTGTTATTTGTACCCATGTTCTCCAACCGGACATAATGGCCTCCTCTCTTTGTCGTCGTCGGAATGTTACAAACTAACAACCTCCTCCTTTTGTCGTCACCAGAATGTTACAGACCTACCGGCCCCCTCCCTTTGTCGTCGCAAAAATGTTACAGACCTACCGGCCTCTTTGTAACACCCGTATTTTTCGGTAAACCTTTATCTCACACTTTCCTTTATTGACCTTTAATTATAAACTTTAATTGGGAACTTTTTAGTTGAATCAGTTGTGATTCGCATGTGCCACAACTCGAAGAAGAAGAAAGCCAAAAATCGGGCCCAGTACAGCCCGTGCGAGAATGCCAGCGATTGTGACAGAGTGTCACTTTCGCCGGTCACTCTCGCGGGTAGTGTACCAAGAGTAGTGCGGAGGGGGCGACAAAACCCGTGATTGTGACAGGGTGTCACTCTCGCGGGGCAAGGTTGCCGACAGGCATCTGAGGTATAAAATTGTGATTTTCCCCTTCTTCCTTATTTCACTTCACCCAGTTCATTTTTCTTCCCCAAGAGTCGAACCCTAACCCCTCTAAATCTTGTTTTGAGCCTCCTTGATGCCTTTCCTTATGGTGTAAAGTGATATTTCTCAATCTAGCGAAGATTTGGTAACACGGGTGTAAATCTCCTCCTCTCATCTCATTTAAAGGTTCCAAGCTTTTAGAGTTCATCAAACCCTTTCCTTCCTTTTTGAAGAAATGAGAATTAAGGTTCATTTTTTGTGACCCTATAAGTGTTTTGTTGGTCGATTCATGTTGTGGTTGACGTAATCTTCTCTTTTCTCCACCTAAGAAATTAGGGTTTTGGTATTTTGGTGATTTTGATGTTATTTATTTGGGGAAACGATTCAAAGTGTTTGGGGATGATTATTGATGGTTGGAAACTTATGGATCTAGGTTTTCGGAAGATTTGGCTTGAGGATTCAAGTTTCTTCAAAGGAGCTCGTGCTGGGGAAAAATCTAGATTTAGCCTAAATCTAGCAAGGTGAGTTCAAGTTGATTTGCGAAAACGTTGTACATTGCAAAATGTTTATTTTTAAAGTGTTTATGTTTTTAACATAAAAATATCAATTATTGAGTTATTTAGTGGGTTTTGATTATTTGAAGTGTTAAGCTTTACGAATCTTGTAAAACATCCATATTTGGGATTTTTGGGTAATTGATAAATAATTCACGGATGAAAGTGTTTTGTTAATTTATTGCATAAGTGGAGATTGTTTGGTCAAAATACACTTTTAGTGTTTGTTGAATTATGCAAGGTTTATGATATGGTACGTCTGAAAATATTGTTAGCTTAAATTAGCCCCTAATTTAATTGAATGTTTTATAAAGAATTATTGTGTAGGCTTTATTATTGTATTTGGGCTTTTTAGCTAGTTGTATGGGCTTAGCCCTTTTTACCTTGTATTTGGACCCTTTATAAAGAATTTTAGGGTTCATTTTTTTCATTAGGTCATTTGAAAGAACACACTTTCCACACATAGACTAAGTGAGCCTCTCATGAGAGTCAATTAAATTCCAAGTGTGGTGTTCTTCCATTTTTCCCTCCATATTATCAATTAATGAATATGAGATGATCTCTTTTATGATTGTTCTTCATGTTAATCATCTGTACATTTATATGGATTTCTTCTATTGTTTGCTGAAAAAGGGATCAACAATTGGTATCGGAGCCGATTGAAGAATCTTTTCTTCAAAATCGGTCATCTATGGCAACAATAGAAGTTATTAGATGATTTATTTGTTGTTTTGGTGCTTAGATTGATTCAATCACATGAGCCTAAACACAAATATCATTCTAATTGTTTATTTTCCTTTTTTGTGCTTATTGGAAACCCATTTCTTCATTTAAATAAGATTTGGATGATTTTTTCATAGAAAACTTTGTTGTTTCTTCACAAAATCTGATTCTGCACACCACATGTTTGATAAAATGCCTAAGTGAAGATTTGACTCTATTTGGTTCAAATCTGATCTAATATACTTTATGTGTGTGTTTTGATTCTTTCTCATTCATTGGTCTTATTTGATAAGCACTAAGCAGATGGTTGATCTATGATCTCATCCTTGTGTGTGCTTAAGTCCATATCATTTTTTTTGGCATCTTGGTAGTAAGGTTGTTGATCTTTGATCTGACCTTTATTTAAATCCAAGATTGGACTCTCTTTTACTCAGATTTTGTTTGTCTTCCGCTACTCATAATCATTTAAATGAAAAACAAAATCATTTGGGTTTTGAGAAAGTTGTTTGAGAAAGCTGTTTGAGAAAGCTTTAGTGGTGTGCTACATATTCTAAGTTTGATCTGAAAAGATTTTATACCTTTGAGTGCTTCTAATAAGTTTTTCTGACCTGATCAATTAGAGATCTGAGTATTTTCACTCATAGTTTTAAAAGATTTTTGGAGATCGGCTTATTTTTACATCAAATCGGTGTTGATGAGCATTTGATATAATTGGAGAAAAATGACAGCATGCTGAAAAATTTTGCGATGCTGCAGTAAATTGATCATATCTCACTCATCAAGGCACCAATCGATGTGATTCAAAAGGCACTGGATTGAAAACATATTGATGAACACATTTCATGTTTTGAGCTTTAACATATTCGAACTTTAGAAGTGTCATACGCATCGTTGAATTGGACAACAATGTGCTGATGGAAACCCGATGGACAGATCTGCACGACTGTGGTAAATCAACCATATCATTTTCGTACGATCTCCAAAAGAGGTGATTCAAAATGATCTGAACAGATAACAAAAAAATAAATATTTTTTATGTTTTGAGTATTTGGAAACTACAGAGATATAATGGTCTAAATCAGTGTCAAAGTTGGTGTAAGTTATCTGGCAGAGGCTGTTATGCGCAAAGGTTGTTATGCGCAGAGGTTACCATGCATAGGTTTGTGCAGAGCCTCTGTAAAGAGACACATAAGCTATACAGAGGGAGATCACAGAGCCTCTGAGGCTGGTTCACAGAGCCTCTGAGGCTGAGCACAGAGGCTGCACACGTACACAGAGCTTAACCGCAGAAGACTATAGATGATATTTTCTTCAAAGAGTAATAGATCAGATCACATCTGCAGAAGAAGAATTCAACCAGAGTTTAATCAAGCTTGCAGAGCTTAACCACAGAAGCTCTGTGAGTTTGTCCAGAGCCTCTATGGATGTGCACAGAGCCTCTGCAAAGGTTGTCCAGAAGACGTGCCAAAGCTGTTCGACAGAAGTTGTGTATACGCGAAAACATCAGGTTCTAAGGGTAAAATAGAGAAGTAGATCACAGAGCCTTTGTACTGATGTGCAGAGCCTCTGTGAGCAATAAGCCCGAAGCCCGAAACTTTTCAGATTTTCTGACAGCTTTGCGCTGTTTCAGAAAGACGTGCACAACTTTTTACTCGGTGCTCCGATTTGCATGAGTCCAGTTGAGTTGAATTCCTAAGACACAGATGAAACTTTTTCATGTTTTGAGTTTGTTCTGAATCAGTGTGATTAATGGTCAGAATCTGTGTCAAAGTCAATGGACACTTGCTTGACCAAAAGCATTGCATTTCACTCGTGCTCTTTCCGCTTTCAAGAACGGTGTTCTCTCGAAGGTTATTCACGGTTTCATGCTGCTATTGTGACATATTGATTGTCACTCACTCCTCTGTTATTCACGTTTAAAGCTAGGTGCTGAATGCTTACTCAATGGGATCTTAAGCGTCAAATTTTCTGTTTTGACGACCGTCCTGCGCAGTTGAGGGAAAACTTGCACAACTCACCCATTTTTCATCCAAAATGGATGAATTATAGCTCGTTGGAAATCTAAGAGGCTGGAGTTCAATGTACGTGTTTTATGTTTTCTCTCAAAAAGGCTCCTTGATGGTTCAAAACAGCGGTGAAGTTGAGTCATGAAAGCTGGACAAAATGGGGTTAATTGTCTCGGTCTTTCAAGAAGATGAGCCTACATTTGAGGGGGAGCTCATGATGCTTTGAAGACTCGAAGAACGGAACACCAAAGTTTCTAAAGAAATCAAGGGGGAGACTATAAGATGATGCTTTCTTTATAAAGTATTAGGGGAAGATTGTTAGCTTAAATTAGCCCCTAATTTAATTGAATGTTTTATAAAGAATTATTGTGTAGGCTTTATTATTGTATTTGGGCTTTTTAGCTAGTTGTATGGGCTTAGCCCTTTTTACCTTGTATTTGTACCCTTTATAAAGAATTTTAGGGTTCATTTTTTCATTAGGTCATTTGAAAGAACACACTTTCCACACATAGACTAAGTGAGCCTCTCATGAGAGTCAATTAAATTCCAAGTGTGGTGTTCTTCCGTTTTCCCCTGTATATTATCAGTTAATGAATATGAGATGATCTCTTTTATGATTGTTCTTCATGTTAATCATCTGTACATTTATATGGATTTCTTCTATTGTTTGCTGAAAAAGGGATCAACAAATATGAACGTGTGAGTTGTAGATTTTGGGTCAATCTCGACCTATGAATGTTTTGGGAATTGAAAACCTTTTGATTTTGGGCCGAAGGCCAATTGGGATTTAAGAGACAAATATTTTGGGTTAAGATGTATTTTGGTTTATGTAACCGTGTTGGCTCGTGTATTTAGCCAAACGTTTATTTTGCCTTTAAGGGCTTGATTTATACTCAAATGGGTCTTTGGGGTGTTTTCCGGTTTTAGCAGCTCGAGATGGAGCTTTGGATGTGTTAAACACTTAATTGCGTTTTATCTGTGAATGTGCCTTTGGGTGTTCAATCTCATAAATTAATATTAATTGACATTTATGCACTCTTGACACTCTCGGTTTTATAACCCATTGAAAGAGATATAAGTTATCGAGTTATAAAATATTTGGGTATATATATAAATGGTTTGACTTCATTTGGAAGGTGTCAATGAAGGGGTTTTGAGTTAGTCATGCCTTGGAGCAGGTATTTGCATAATGTGGATTAGATACACTTCATTTGCATGTGTTGACTTTTAACAAATGGTCATTTGATCTTTGAGCTTGTGGCTCGGGTTTTGACTATGTTAGGTCTTGGGGACATTTGTCCGATTTTGATAACTCAATGTAGAGCTTTGGTTATGATTTGCATGTATTGCATCTTAGTTGGATATTACATGACTTGAATGTGTTGGTTATTCGTTTGGAGTCATGTATAAATTTCTAAATTAAACAAGCTTGTTTTGGATGGCGATACCCCAAGGTAAAGATCCAGCTTGGGTTGAACTTGGTGGTTTTAGGCTAAAGATCCGGTTTGGGTTGATGCCTCAATAGACTAAAGATCCGGTTTGGTTTGATGTCTCCATGACTAAAGACCCGGTTTAGGTTGATGTCTCACTAGGCTAGAGATCCGGTTTGGGTTGATGTTTCACTTGACTAAAGATCCGGTTTGGGTTGATGTCATGACAGACTAAAGATCTGATTTGGATTGATGTCTCCTTAGACTAAAGACTCGGTTTGAGTTGATGTCTCTATGGACTAAAGATCCGGTTTGGGTTGATGTCCAAGATTGACGAAAGACCTGGATACAGTTGATGTCATAGGCTTTTCCATCCATGAAACATGCTTGTAACTTATAATTGTGGTTTAACTTATGTACCCGCCACATTTGATTAAATCGGATCTCCCCGTCACCGAAAGGTGTTGTTTGGGGCATTTCTTTTATCCACGTTGTCGGTGACGTATTATTTATATGGATTGTTTTCCATGATTTATGGGCGTTTTATTATGCCTCATCCTTGTTTGGATGTTTTGATTATTGGAGTTTTATTAGCGTTGATATTATTTGGAAAGTTAATATTTATTTACATCTTGAGTGAGTTTTGAATTGAGTCCATTGTTGAGAAATAATTTTCATTGGAGCTTTCGTAACGGAATTTATGTGCGTTTGGAAAATGGGTTGTTGGTATATTTAATACAAATCCATTTTTGGAAATCGTGATTTAAGTTGCATGCTTTTGTCTAACGAATTATTTAATTATGATGTAAACTCTTGAACTCACTAGGCGTTAGCCTAATCTTTTTATTTGTCGGCATGTGCAACAGGTTTATGTTGGGAATAGTTCTAGTGACACTGTGAAGAGATGAGTGCTAGTAGTGTGCTCGAGAAGTGACTTGCTTAGTGAAGTCTTCCGCATTCATTTTGGGAATAACAACTTGTATTTGGGTTAAGTAACACCCGACTTTAATTGTGAGAGTTGTTACGTTTTAAATTTTGAGGTATTTCCAAGGATGGTTTTTAGAAGGGATTTTTATCCTCATTTGGTTATTTTATCGAAGTTTTTAGTAGTTTCTATTTCCAATTTTGAGGGTGTTACACTCCTCCCTTTGCCGCCACCGAAACCTTAGCTTTTGGTTCCCTCGTCTTCGCTTTCGATCAGAATAGTAGGTAGGGGAGGAGGCCGTCGCTGGAACCTAGCTTTCGGTGTCCTCGTCTTCCCTTTCAATTATAATAGGAGGTAGGGGACGAGGTCGCCCTGAAACCCTGGCTTTCCTCGTCTTCGTTTTCGATCAGAATAGGGGGTAGGGGAGGAGGTCGCCGCCGGAACCCTAGCTTCTATTCCAGTTGATTTTGCACCTTGTGGTTGTCATTGACGAGGAGAGAGACAACGTTGTAAATTGGAGGCTGTAAATTAGGGTTTATCCCCCCGATAAGTTTAAGGGTACTATAGTCATTTATTGGATTTAAACTATTTAAAAAATATAAAAATTAAAATAAGAATAAGAGGAGGTTATTTTGCAAAAAAGAGGTATGTGGAAGGTCATATACCAAAAACGGTCTGATTAAAATAACCTTTTTAAAAATTTTGAAATCGAAATTCAACTACTGTAGTTAGGATCGGTGGTGGTCGACGGTGGTTTAGATCGGTGGTGGTTGGCGGTGTTTCAAAACGACGGTTCAGATTGATGGTGGTTGGTGGTGGTTTGATCATTCTAATTTCTTCGAATTTCGTCAAGATCATGTGAACCAAATGCCCCCGAAACTCAAAATCTATAATCTTTACTCCTTTAAAAAAAATTCTATTATGCTTATCTTGAATTTTTAAGAGGTACAAATTTACATACTTAATGCATAAGTTTAACAACCATTTATATTTCTTGAATCTTAAGAGATATACGTTTTGATGTGAAATGTACAAATTTAAAATGCACAACCTCCCACGTACCAAGATTATACAAAAAAATCAAATCTTTTTAATTTTCATATTGCACTTTATATCTTTATAATTAGTTATTTAATTTACTTTATATCTCTTACTTTTTCATTTTTCATTTTACACTCTTATAACACCAATAATCATATATGAGTCATTCTGTTATTGCTCGGCACGAGAGAACGAATTAGTAAAATATTCCTGGGACTCTCACCTTATTGAGTTAGTAAAATATTTGATTTTCACGTTTCCTAGATCTGTTATTGCAAGACACGAGAAGGAATTACACTTTTTTTGTTCGTTTTAGGCATTTTGTATGTGAATAAGTAAGTTAATTTTTCAGATTGATTAAATTCACCTATATCACTTAAATTGCTTTATGTTATTCAAGCCATGTATATAATTCTACATAAATCAAGGGAGAAACGAATATGCTATATGAAAATCTGGAGTTCTGATTCCAGAGTGGTGAACGCAAGGTCTTTTAGATTCACATATGCACATCATGTGTTTTGTTTAATCTCATATGTCTTCAGATAAGTTAAATTTGATTCACCAAAATCTTCTCAGTTTGAAATTCTTTTCATTTGACATCATCCAGGAACATGTTCCCTGAAACAACACAAAAGCATATTTGTGCATTCAAAGGTCTACACTATTTACAATGGAAACAAGCTCTCATTTATGACTACTCAAATTGGTCAAGCTTTCATAAATGAGTGCATGTGGTTTCTTGAAAATTTGTGATTACAATTGTGTAACACCCCGAATTTTCAAGTAAGTAATATTTCCTTAACGCTCCTCAAATTAATCAATTCAGCGTGTTTAGATGTTGAGAAGTGGGGAATTTGTGCATATGAACTCTCGATAGGTTGAACCTAGGCTGCACCGTCAAAATCACCAAGTTTCGGGGCCGGAGGTGTGCTGGGCGACATTGCCCGCGACAATGCCCAAGGGCAAAGTCGCATGGCATAGTCGCGACGGGCCACCTGATGTATAAAACTCACCCTTTGCAACTGTCAGCCTCATTCCTCACCCATCTCGTTTGGCAGCCGATTTTGGAGCTCTCAAGGGCGATTTTCTCACCCTCACACTCATCTTCTTCATTTATTGCACAGAAGGTTAGTTGGGATCATTTAAGAGCTTCAAAGGTTGTCCAAGGAACATTTATTGGAAGGGTTTCAAGGCTAGCACAAGCAACAATCCTCCCCACTCCACATTTCAAGGGTTTTACCCAACCCTCACCTAAACCTTTCCATTTCTTTGGAATGAAAATGAATTTTGGAGCTCATTGTGGTAACACTAGAAGTGTTTGGGTGGTGGATTCATATGGTGGTTGAGGTAATCTTCTCTTCTCTTCATTTTTGGAAATTAGGGGTTTGGGTATAAGTTGAGTTATTGGTGTAAAACGTTTGGGGAACGATTTTGTATGGTTGAATATGGTTTTTGATGGTTGGAAACTTATGGATCTAGGTTTTTGGAAGATTTGACCTAAGGATTCAAGTTTCTTCAAAGGAGTTCAATTTGGAGAAAATCTAGATTTAGCCTAAATCTAGCAAGGTGAGTTCAAGTTGATTTGTGAAAACGTTGTACATGCCAAAAATGTTATTTTTCCAAGTACTTATGTGTTTTACATGAAAATTATCAATTGTTGAGTTATTTGGTGGGTTTTGACTTTTTGAAGTATTTAACTTTGTAAATATTGTAAAACACCCATATTTGGGATTTTTGGGAAATTTGATAGATAAATCATAAATGAAAATGTTTTGATAATTTATTTCATAAATGGAGTTTACTTGATACGAAAATGCATTTTTAGTGTATATTTTGGAAATATGCATATAGTACGTTATGGGACGATTTGGAAATGTAACGGTGTGAGTTTCTGGGAAAAGAGGGTTGTCCTAACCCAACGTCTTGTTTCGGGTTTTCACGGATTCGAATTATTTATTGACAAAATGTGTGTTGCTACGTTTAATTTCATTTTATGACTTTTCACGGTTGATCTTTTGAGTTAGTCGAGCTTATGGTTCGGTAATGGATTTTGTTAAGTCTTGGGGACATTGGTCCAATTTTGATAGCTTAAAGTCGAGTTCTGATCATGGTTTATGTTTATTGAAGAATTACATGTTTTGAATGCATTTGTTCATTCGTTTAGAGTCATGAAATGTTTTAGATCTTAGTTTGCTATGGATCCATAGGCACTTGAGTTTTTACGTTCAATAATGAGACGCTAGTCTCTCCCATTGTAGCACAGAATAGGCATCGATGGTAAGGTGTAAGACCTATGTGCTAATATGTTGATTTGAGTATTATGCCAATGATGGGACGCTAGTTTTCCACATTGAGACACAGTTAGGCATCGATGGTATGGTATAAGTCCTACGTGCTATTACGTTCTTGGATGTCGACATTTCACGGGTGTGTGTTTTAAGTAGCCACACTCGGCATCCAATACTTGAATCTCAATAACATTGATAAGTGACCTAACTTTGTGTGTCCATCACATTCGATGGAACCGGGTCTCCCCCGTCACCAAAAGGTGTTGTTTTGGGTATTTATCTTTATCCATGTTTTCGGTGATGTTTTATACTTGTATGGATTGTTTTCCACGATATATGAGTTGTGGGTTATGCTTCATCCGTGTTTGGGATGTTTGAATAATAGCGATTTATTCATGATTTCAATTAGTTTGGAAATCAAATACTATTACACTTTTCAAGTAAGTTTTGGGATGAGTCCAGAGTGAGAATCGTTTTATATTAGAGCTTTCATCACGGGATTTGTGTGCGTTGGAAAATGGGTGGTTTTCATCTAAAGTAAATTCTTTTTGAACTCATGATTTAAATTGCATCTCTCTCGTTTTACGAATTATATAATCATGATAAAACTCTTGAACTCACTAGGCGTTAGCCTAACCTTTTTATTTGTCGGCGTGTGCAATAGGTTCCGGTTGGGAAGTAGTTCTAGTGACACTATGAAGAGTGGAGAGCTAGAGGTGTGTGCAAGGAGTAAGTGAATTGGCGAAGTCTTCCGCGTTGTGGAAATATCAACTTTGGTTTGGGTTGAGTAACAGCCGACTTCTGTAGTCACTTAGGTTATGGATAATGTCGAAGTTATTACGTTTTAAATCTTGAGGTAATCCCATGAATGATTTGTAGAATGAATATTATCCTTAAGTGGTCATTTTATTGAAAAGTTTATTTAGTTGCTCTTTCCAAATTTAAGGGTGTTACAAATTGGGTGCGTTAAGTCATGATATATGTATGTTTTTAAATTTTTTATTTAAAAGGTAATGCTTTTCTAGTATCATTTACCCCACATATGCAAAAATGCAATATTATGCTTGCTCTATTTAACTATCTTTGTATCATTTATTCAGTAGTTAGCAAGCTTTATTTAACTTTCTATGTCATGCTTGCATATAATCATTGGACTCGACCAACCGTCGATGCTTCTATGTTAAAGTGGTATAGATAAACCATTTGCATATAAACACAATTATTTTTTGGAGCCAAGTGATTTTTTCTAATTCCAATAGTTGTTTCATTGCCATGCAGACTTTAGAGCAAAGGAATTCTCCCATGTAGGATGTAGTTATTCGTGTCCATGGTAGAATTGTCGAAACTGGATTTAAACACGGTGCGGTAATTGGTGCTAGGCTTCTTGGTACACTCACAGTTGCTTGGTTGTCTATAGGGTAAAGGTGGCATGATAATTTTTTTTATCACAATTCATATAGTTATGGAGATGATGTCAATGATCGATAGATAATTGAAAGGATTCACATCAAGTTTTTGCAACCCACGCCACTAAAAAAATTCCGGATGAAATCCGCTTCGTGCAACGGATGATGCAAGTTTTTGCTTATACCTGTTACAACATTTCTTCTTCTTTTAAGTGCTCTTTAACTTCAATACAAAATGGAATTTCCACCGCTTTCCCTGTTTAGGTTTAAATTTTGGTATTTTTGATGTTTATTTTTGTCTATGTGATCTTTTGTTCTTTATGCTTATACAATTTAATTTCTCGTGCTATTGTTTTGTTCACCAAATAAAATTGAGGTATAAGCACGCGTGTTGGTGGCTATGTTATTGAAGATTCTAGTTGTTCTTTGTGATGAAGATATCATCTAGTTTCGGATCTTTATTTTGCATTATTATGTTAAAATTGGTGATGAATCGCTAAGGGATTTAGTTCAAGTTATTTCATTTTTTTGTACCTTCAACTTAATGCCACTATCCTTACATAAATGACATGTTATTGAATCTATGAAAAATATCATAGTGGAAATTGAGATTTTTGATCATAAATATGAACTTTTTTGTATTAGATACTGTAACACCCTCAAATTTGGAAAGAACAACTAATTTAAAACTTTCAATATTACATTAAATGAAGGGTACAACATTCTTCTACAATTCGATACTGGAAATACCTCAAAATAAATTCTATAACTAACCTCAACATATATGGCTCATGTTTAATATAAGGACAAAATAAAAGTCGGGTGTTACTAAACACCATAATAGTCGCTATCTCCAAATGCGGAAACATCACCCAATGTCACATCCTCCACGTGCACCTAACCCGCACTTGTCTCATCACAATGTCACTTGTTGGTTCCCGATTTGCTTATACAAGATTGTCAGATCTATTAGTTCGAGTTTATGTTTGATGCGGAAGCGTATTTGAAGAACTAACAGATATGTTTGATAGATTTAGAACACACACTATCAAATAAACAGTGAAGAGAATAGATTTATAGCACAAAGACCCACTGTATTTAATATATCAAGAACACTTAGTACATATTTGACGCTAATTGAGTGTAAGTGTTTTGTGTTGTGTGTTAAGTGATTGTGTAAACTTTTAAAGTGTAAAAACGGTGATTCTTAGGAAGAACTCAACATGAGTCTTCCTTTTATACTACTACAAAAGATCTATTCTAGACAAGAGACTGTTGCTACAGGAAAGAAGAGATGGTATGAACAGTTGGAAAACTGCATGCATTAAATGTCGCAGACGTCTATGTTGTACTAAGCCCTATTGAGTCCACTCAGAGTTTGACACGTGTTGAAGTTGGACAGGGCATGCTACCATACAAGTTGATGAACATATCCTGGAACAGTAGCAAGATATTTCTTTAACAGTGGTAAGATATTATAAGTATCTTGAGTCTTCAGTGAGGACAACAGAGGCTCTGTAAAGTGTTGCAGAGGTTCTGCAGTCTGGTCCTTTGTAGAGTAGTCCACTGGGTTCCTTGTCTTCTGAAGTTGTCTGCAGAGGCTCTATTATTGGTGACAGAGGTTCTGAGGTCTTGATCTTCTGTAGCGTTCTTCTGTAGTTTCTTCGGTCTTTGATCACTATTGATCAAACTTCCTTTGCTTCTTCTTAGATGCCCGACAGAGCTTCTGTTGCACTCAGCAGAGCTTCTGTGGAAGTTCTTCTGTACTTGGCCATTTTTCAATACTTCTAATGTTTCAGAATATTGGAGCTAACAATCCCCCCCTAAGTATTGAAAAATAAATTTTGACTTTTTGAATTTTTGGCTAATTTAAGATAGACAGAGGTTAAACAATACCTCAGAAGAATATTTCTTTCGTTTGGAATTTATGCCAGAGGCATTTACATTTGAGTATATTAAATGAACAGAAATAAAACGTTGACAGAGGTTATTTGAAGAGACTCAGATTTTTGCATTTGGGAAGTCGTCAAACTTTCTGTTGTCTTTTCCTACTTCCTTGAGTTCTTCATAGAATTTGAGGCAGAGATTTCTTAAGCTTAGTGTAGCATCAATCTCTTTGATCATCATTAGAGCAGAATCTTCATCCATAAGCTCTGTTGCTTTGTTCTCCTCTAGTATTTTTCTGAACATGTTCAGAGTACGGGTTGTGTACTTCTGACAGTCCATTGTCACAAACAGTTTAAGTTGATCAGCAGGATTCTTGAATACTAACCCGTACCTTGGAGTTTTGATGATCGAATTGTGTATGGCATTGGGTGGGCAGAAATCCTCTGGTGGTCTGATGCTTAGAGTAGTCACGCCTAGATCGATGGCTAGTTGAAAGTCGAGCATGCTGTAGATTAGGAGCTTTTCACGCATCGCCTTTCTGAGAACTCGATAAGATCTTTGGTGGCAGTTGTTATTGAAGTTGTCTTTCGTCCATTGTAGAAGGTCAGGTAAGTCATAGGGATTGAGGTTTCGGATATCAGCATCAGAGAATTGATTCTCTGATCTGTCAGACCTTTTGACTTTCCAGATTGTATACATCGTATGAGGATAGGTTCTCATTTTAGAGTATCTACAATAGATTACCTTCTTTATCTTGTGAATGGAGTAAACTTTATTGACCGATTTTGACTTTGTAGAGGTGAAGATGGCATTGAATTCCTCTCTTAGCTTCTGATCTCGGACATGAGCTGGCAGATCGCTCTGGAAGTGCTGTCTGTAGAGATAACTGTAAACATGCTCTTCCATTTGTTCAATGGTTGGAGTAGTTCTTGGAATTGGTCTCCTTAGCTTATCCATTTGTCGAGTGATGTCTGCTACTTTACCTTCTGTTACCTTAGCTGTGGGATCCAGGGTTGGGTTTTATGACAGAGGTTTCAAGTTGAATGCCCAGTCCTCCTTTTCAGGTTTAGGAGTGATGAAGGCATTAAAGGCACCTTTCATCAACTTCTCTGTAGCAACTGGCATCTTCTTCTTTGGCTCTTCTTCTGTCATTATTCCCTTGCCTTTGTCTTTTGGTTTTGAGGTTTCAGAGGTTGGGTTTTGGATTTGTGTGGGTGGAACCTCTGTAGATTTGACGGTTGAAGGTTCTGTGGGTTTTGGGGTTGGATGTTCTGATGTTTTGGTTGTTGCCTCTAAAGGTTTTGATACTTCGGGTTGTGAGGTCTCTGTTGGTGAGGAGTCTTCGGGTCTTGGAGGTGGGATGTCAAAACGCTTTGCTGATTGAAAAGTAGATACAAATTCCATTCTGCGAAGAATGAACTCTGCAGAGCGTTTTGGTCTTTGGGGTTTTCGAGCTATGGTTTTGACTCTAGTTTTGCGCGGTGTGAAATCCCAAATCTAGCAAGAAATCAAGAATGATGTAGAGAGAGAATCTAGAGAGAACTTGTCATCCATATATTGATCTCTAAAGTGTAAATGACAAAAGATACAAGAGGTTACAAGAGATCTAGATTTATCTCTAACTAAGAACTAGACATGCCTATTTATACTCATAACATACAAGGTATAAAGGCAAAGCTAACTAATACAGTACATTGACTTTACAGTAAATCTTGAATACAACAATGCTCTAACAATCTCCCCCTTTGGATTCAAGATTTAAAAAATATGACAGCAGTCTTCAGCTCTTTGTAAAGTCAATCTTCTCAAACAGACACTCTATCAAACCATCTTCAAATAGCTTTATCTCCACTAGTTCACGGCGAACTATATGCTTTGACACTCTTTAAGAACTCAGCTTTGAAGAATCTTCAGACAAACATGAAAAGTCATTGTCTTTTTCTTTGAAAAGTCAACCTTCTTCAATACAATCTTCAACAGATTGTCTTCAAGTCTTGAACATGGATTTCATATCTTTATATAGAACCATCAATTCGGAACAAGATAAATCAGAAACGATTAGAGTTTGGATCAGAAAGATGTGAAACCATCCACATTGTTGAACTTTTAGGTGTAAGCGCATTCCGAGAACCACTCAGAACTAAGATAACCAAATTCGGTGTAAGCGCATTCCGAGAACCACTCAGAACTAAGATAACCAAATTCAGAAACATTTGGACTTCACATGATCCTTCTCCCCCTAATCTTCAGTCTTTGTTCACGAATCTTGGACTTGAAATATCTTTGATTTGAAAGCTCTTTGACATGAAATTGAAATTAAACTTTTCTCCCCCTTTTTCGATGATGGTGAGCATCATTATCATCGAAAACCTTCTTCAATTTCAGTCGCGTCTCTTAGTATTACTAACAATCTCCTCCTTAGTGAATAACCTTGCTCCCCCTCAAAATAAGAATTCTGGAGCAATTTGTTTTCTCCCCCTGAAAGTATGCATATATTTCAATAACGCACAATATACAAATTTTAAAAAAAAATTACACAAGGAAAATAAAATTCATTGAACTTCATTTTATAACTACTAACATTTGATCATTTGAATGCTTTACAAAAGAAGTTCAACTTAATGAAATTTAACAGATATTTCAATCAAATGAAATCAAATGCATGTGTTTGGATTCAAAAACAAGACATCATTGCATATCAAGTTACAAATGTTCAGTTTCAACCCCTTTATTAAATCTATTTGGTGTGCTAGCATGCGAAATATGATTAGCATAAAGCTTATGCATTTCTAAAACATATAAGAATACTCTGCTCTACTCACACTATTTGTACCAGATCAGGATTTTCACAAATTCACGGGTTTATCGCGACTTTGTATTTTTCCAAGTTTCAAGAGATGTGTGCTCATTGGCATCTTTTCGATTTTGTGCACATTGGCATCTTTTGATTTTGTGCTCATTGGCATCTTTTGATTTTGTGCACATTGGCATCCTTTGATTTTGTGCTCATTGGCATCTTTTGATCAAAAAGTTTAGTAAGAATAAGATACACCGTTAAACATGACTTTCTATCTGGTTCTATAGTAGGATTTGGGTCAGCATATCCCAGACCAGTTGGCCTTAGGTGCTAGGTGACGAGCACCCCTTAGAACTTAATTTCCCAAACCAGAAAGGCCACATCGATATATCTTAAACCCATTTGTACCAGTAGAACATGGCTTTCTATCTGGTTCTATTGCAGGATTTGGGTCAGCCGATCCCAGACCAGTTGATCTTAGGGACTAGGTGTCGAGCACCCCTTAGGACTTACTCTCCCAAACCAGAAAGGCCACAGGCACAAACTTTCAAACTAAATGATAGTGCAACAATTTTATCTCAATCACTTGGTTCTAAAACATAGTGCTTTGCCCATATTTTCATTTCCATCCATCATTCTGACATTTAGGCTTTTTGAGCATTATATTCTATATAAGTCCAGATTCACATAACTTTGAGCATTTAACATAATTTCATTCATGTTTTGCTGACCTTTCGATTTATTTCAGAGGTGAGAGTTGAAACAAATCTAACTCAGATAATACAACAAGTCTTGTAAAATCATCTTTTAGCACACATTTAATTCATTGAATGAAAATTGAAAATTTCATCTCATTGAATTAAATTTGTAAAGATTCAAGTTTTCAAAGTAGTAGAAGCAAAATATAATCCAAAGTTACCTTTCACCACGTTCCTTGAAACAGAAAGATGTAACATTTAAGGATATCACCTGTGAAGTATGAGTTCTAAACTGATTTGTTTAGAAGTCTTAGTCTTTGAAGTACTGGTCCTGAACTGATTTGTCCAGAAGCCATAGTCGTTGAAGCACGGGTTTTGAACTGATTTGTTCAAAAACCAAAAAACGTTTAAGCACGGGTCCTGAACTGTTGTATTCAGAAACCATAATCTCTTTTAAGTGCGGGTCCTAAACTGATATGTTTAGAAACCATAGATCTTTGTCTCCCCCTTAATGGTACAAATATTCTTCAAAAAATACGCCGCTTCTCTTCTGTTTTTAGTCATGTGTGTGGTATGGATCTACAAATCAGTACAACACATGAAGAACCTACAAAACAGATTAAGCAGATTTTGGTACCCAATGGCACTTGGGTCCTAGTGGGTTAGGTGTAGATTTCTTAAAAGGAATACTGTAAGTACCGTACCAATAATAAGTATGATTTTTATGCACAAAATCATTTGAACCACAGTAGGAACAACAAATTTTTTTATGTGCCAACCTAATTAGATGATTTACAGAATGAATAGGATTAGGTTGAACAAAAGATTTACCTTTCGGCGCATTGTTCTTTTTGGCATTTGTTGTGGAGACAAATGATTTTGGCACATCTTTCTTTGGAATTGTTGTGCCTTTGACTCTCCATTCCATCTTCACCTTTTTGAAGACTGGAACTTCTTCAGGTTTGGAAGTATTAACTTTAGGCACATTTGTTTTGTTATCTGATTTATCAAGCAGAGGATTATAGAAGAGATTTGTTGAACGAATCTGATCTTTTGAGAAATCAGTTGATCTATTAAATTGTTTAGACGAAATGTTTTTAAAACTTGAACTTGAAGCAGTTTTGAAAGAGCATTCAGAATTAGTTGAATTTACAAGTGGAGTCTGAATGATCGAATTATGACTAGTCTGCTTTGAGACATCAAATTTAAAAATGATGTCTTCAAATTCTTTAACTTTATTTGTCAAAACATTATTTTCTTTAAAAATTAGATCAAATTTCTTTTGGAGATCAGATTTGATCAATTGATCCTTCATAATATCAGCAGATAAACCAGATAATCTTTTGGTAAGATTAAGAATCGTATCTTCAAAATATTCGCGTTCCGATTCAAAATCTTTTTCCAAAAACTTTCTTTTATCAGTAATCTCTTTGAAAATTTCCATATTTTTCTTTTTAAGGGTTTTGCTTTCCTTTTCAAAGAGATTTTTCCTTTCCGCAAAATCTTTTCTTTCTTTTTCCAAAAGATTTTCTAAATCAGAGATTTTCAAGGAAAGTTCAGAACTTTTAATCTCAAAGGATTTTCGTTCAGTTTCAAATTTAGCTCTTTCTTTTTCGAGCTTGTCTTTTTCTAAAAATAAAACTTTCTCAAAGTCAGAAACTTGTTTTGAAAGTTTTATACAATTAAGTTCAATTACTTCCTTTTCTTTAAGAATCTTCTCTCTCTTGTCTTCAATGCTCTTCAGATCAGCCTTTTCTTTTTGAAGAGTTGTTACTTTCTCTTGAAGTTTCGCGATTTGATCGTGCAGACTTGAGTTGTCTTTGTCTTTCTTTGTTTCAAGACCTGCAATATATACTTCAAGATCAGTAATTCTTTTAGTAAGTTTAGCATTTGAAGAAGAAAAGTCTAAAATCTGTCTCTTTAGATCAACATTTTCTTCCTCCAATGTCTTTATACTCCCTTGAAGCTCCTTCATGTTATCTTGATGAGTTGAAATCTCAAATGTCTTATTTTTCTCTTGAGTAACTTCAAGCACTACAATCTTGTCATTCAAATCTTTCAGTTCGGACTCAAGAGAAGAGACTTTGTCTTCTAATAAAGCTTTCTCAGACTTGAGCTTTGTATTTTTTCTTGCATCTTCATCAGAATGTCTTATGTATCTAGAAAGAAAACCTTCAAGACGCTTGATCTCATCTTTAGCTTCAGAAAGAGTCCATTTTCTCTCTTTTCCTAACCGATTCCATATTCTCCCACTTAAATTCTCTATGTCAGACATCTTGAAGAATGCTAGAAGATGATCTTTCAGAAAATCAATCAGAAAGTGTATGAAATACACTATAGAAAAAAATATATAAAATTTTTCTTGAAAAGCTCTTGAAGTGTATGAAAAACACTATAGAAAAAATTTCGGAATAATTTTTTTTTTCAAAATACTCTTTTTTTTATAAATCAACACTGAATTCAGATGTATAAGAGTTCGAAATCAATGAATTCGAATGAAGAAGGATTCGAAATCACTCAATTCGGACTTAACTGAATCCGAATTCACCCAATTCGAACTTAACAGGATTCGAATTCACTCAATTCGGACTTAACAGAGTTCGAATTCACCCAATTCGAACTTAACACGGTTCGAATTCACTCAATTCGGACTTAACTTGGTTCGAATTCACTCAATTCGGACTTAACTGGGTTCGAATTCACTCAATTCGGACTTAACTGGATTCGAATTCACCCAATTCGAACTTAACAGGGATCGAATTCTATCCTTGGTAAATCAAAACCAACTCAGATTTATCCACAACTTCTCAATTCGAATCTAACAGGGTTCGAATTCAACTCAATTCGAATCTAACAGGGTTCGAATTCAACTCAATTCGAACTTAACAGAGTTCGAATTCAATGAATTCGAAAGCTTCTTGAGTCGAATTCTATACTTGTGATGCCAAGAACACTCCGAATTCCCTTTGAATGATCCGAATTGTGTATGAATGATCCGAATTCACCAAGAATGATCCGAATTCTGCACTTCGAACTTAAAAAACACTAAAGCAGCCATAACTTTTCCAATTCTTGATCAATTGTTATGAAATTTGCACAGATTTGTTCGAAATTTGATTCCACACACTTTCTTAGTTAATCACAAATCCTAATTCGATCAATTTAATCGAATTATGATCCAAAATAGTAAGAAAATGTTTTCGAACAAAAACATATATAAAATGATCAGATCTGCAAATTCTGTGCAGATTTTGGTATAGATCCTTGAATTAAAGATGTTAAGGGATGAAAATCGAGTGCAATGATGTCAAGAATCAATCCAAAAGATCAAAAAATGAAAAAGATGATGATTCTGGATGAACAGTAAATGAATAAGGATTCGAAATCTTCAATGAATAGTGAATGATGTGTGATCCAAAATCTTCAAGAACAGTGTAAAAAATCTTCAATTTGCTCTTTGATTTGCTTGAATTTTCTGTTTAGCTCTGATACCAAATGTGAAATCCCAAATCTAGCAAGAAATCAAGAATGATGTAGAGAGAGAATCTAGAGAGAACTTGTCATCCATATATTGATCTCTAAAGTGTAAATGACAAAATATACAAGAGGTTACAAGAGATCTAGATTTATCTCTAACTAAGAACTAGACATGCTTATTTATACTCATAACATACAAGGTATAAAGGCAAAGCTAACTAATACAGTACATTGACTTTACAGTAAATCTTGAATACAACAATGCTCTAACACGCGGGATTGGTTGTGAGGTTGGTGTTGGTTCTTTGGATGAGGGTGGAGTTTGTTCTGTGGATGAGGATGCAAGAGTGATTACCTTAGGTTCTGTGGTTGGTGCATCCTCTGCTGAGATAGAGGTGTTTTGCCTCTGTTGTGTTCCTTGTGTTTCCTTCGGGGTTTCTGTTGTAGAGGGTTCTGCAGTTTTCTCTGTAGTTTTTGTAGAAGCAGCCTATGTTGTTTCCTTTGTTCTCTCCCCCTCAGGATGACCAGATGCACCATCATCAGGATCATCCTGCCTTCTTTTAGCAGCAACTTCTGTTCTGCAGGTGTCTTGAGCTGCTTGCCTTGCTGCTTGTTTCTTCATTGTTTCAAAGTAGATTGCGATCGAAGTCTTGAAGGCTTTGGTCGCACTTTTCTCGAATTCTACAGCGGTTGTTTTGGCAATGTCAGTGGCAGAGGCGATGGCAGCAGCAGCAGAAGTTTCTTTATTTGACTTTATTTCTGCAAGGGCTTCTTTAACTTCTGTGGATAAGGTATCCACTTTGGTATTTAATCCTGTAAGCGCGCCTGAAGTTGAATCTGTAAAAGTCGTGAATGAGCTTTGCAACTTATTCAATGTTTGAGTTACAGAGGTTACAAAGACTTGGAACTCATTCTTCGTAACATGTTCCTCTTGGGTAACTTCTGGAGGAACAACCCCTTCTCCAGAGTGAGTCCCTGTTCCTGGGACACCTTCTTTCATTCTTGTTTGATCGTTGAGAATGGAAGGATTTCCTTCTGATCTTCGAGAAGAAACAAGAGTTTCAGTCTCTACAGAAGGTCTGTGAAGAACAGTGTCCAAATCCACTCCAGAGGTGGGTATCGGAATGTCCTTCTTTTGACTTGGAGACTTGTCTAGAGTCTCTTCGTCTTTGTGCTTACTACTTCTCTCTGAAAGAAGTTTTGGCCCTATATTGTGAGTGGCAGAGGAAACAAATTCCTCTGTTGGGTGTTCTAGTGTGATCTGGGGCGATTGATCACGAACTATAGGTGAGTCTCTTTGAGGAGACTCCCTAGGAATGGATTCCCCGGTTTTTGTGGGCGCAGAAGTCGAAAGAGTGACTTCTGGCTGGATGGGTTGGGTAGGGGTCGAGTTGTGCGACTCTTTTTCAATAACTCCTTCTGCAGCTAGACCTGCGGAGTTAGATGTGTGGGTTGCACTAGGAGGGGGTGAGGGATGTGTGCCTTCTTCATCTTCGGCATCTTTTTCATTTTCTTTTCCTCCAGATGTTTCTACCCTATCCTCTAACCTATTTTCAGTAATTTTACCTATTTGGACCTCTTCTTCTGCAGTTTCTTGTCTTGGCAGAAGTGAATCAAGACCCTCTGTGATTGTATGGGTTTGCAGAGGTGGAGGTTGAGGTTGTTCTTTTTTGATTTCCTTTGTAATTGATTGCAGAGGAGAAGAGAGTTTCTTCTTCTTTGATTTCCTTTTCTTTGGTTTAGGTGCCCCCTCCTCTGTAGATTTTGACTTTCTTTTTCTTTTGGAAGAGGGAGGGGCAGAGTGACCTTGGATTTGTGGTGGAGATGAGGGTTCTGTGTTATGTTCAGTGGGTGGAGAAGATGGTTCTGCAGGGGGTCGTTGGATAGCAGAAGCAGAGGCAAGTGGTTCCTCTGTAGGGGTCTTGGTTTTCTTTCCCTTTTTCTTCTTCTTCTCTTTAGATCCCTCAGAAGACTTCCTCTTTGAAGGATAGAGGTATTTCCTTATATTTCTGAAGTTCTTCTGGTTGGCCTTGTGTTTAGCCAACTTCATCTTCCATTCTTCCTCTGTTAGTCTCTCTACAACACTACCTCCTATGGGTAATCCTATACGCGGGGGTGTTACAGAACTGGGTTCAGGAGTTCTGTAAACGCGTGTGTACTCACTAACTAGTTCTTCATTAGTAGCATAACCTAACATTACCTTTGACAGTGGTCTGCTGTGCGGGTAGCCGTCCTCATGTTCTGTGGGGGTGTTCTTGGACATAGGAAATTGCTTAGGTTTGGGACCGTCCATTGGCCATTTTTGGATAAGGAGTAGGGGTTCGAAAAGTACACTGAGGATTCGCTGGAACTGCAGAGGGGGCAACCAGTTGTGATCAGACATTTTGGCTTTCTGGGAGGCGATTTTTCGATCGATGGTGTTGACGATCTCTTGCATCATTATGGTGGCATAATCTAGTGGTAGATCACAGTACACACCATACATGATTGAGAGAATTTGAGGTGAGCTTTGATCGATGCTCCCGATTTTTCCCGTGAGGCAACGATTTAGGATGGAGAATAAGGTATTCCACAGAGGGGGTAGTCTTGCTCTGCGGAAATCGTTCCTCTTTTTCAACTGTTGGTTGTACCCTAACATGTGCAGAAAGTCGACAAGTTCTTCATTTGTTGGTTGGGGGGCATACTTTTTGATTCCCATGAGTCCTCTTGTTGGAAGGCCAAATTCTAATGAGAACATGGTACGGTTGAACATCAGTTCAAGACTGTTACTTTGGTTAGGTTTAGAAATATAGCCTCTGATCAAATCGGTGTCAGCGTCATAACGGCAAGATTGCCAAAACTGATGTAGGTAACGTACAGGTAATTGTTCAACGGTTTTGCTCAGAAGAGGGTAAAGAAAGTGGTTCTCTAGGATGTTTAGCAGGATAGCATGTTCTTTACCAAAAGCCGTAGGAGAAGGAACAAGATAACAATTGTTTGATTTAATGGGAAGGGTTTCCTCGAAATGGTCATTAGAGAAAAATTGTTGCAGGTGGGTAGTGGGTACAAAGGATGCCTCGTCGCCGGAGTCATGTCTGTTGGTATCGGCGGCGGTATGTGAGTTGTGGGAGTGCTCAGAATGTACTGGAGAGAGTGGTGTAGAGTTCATCGGTGAAACGTGAGTAGCTTTGGAACTGGAAGCCATTTGTAAGTTTGAAAGTTCTAGGTTTTCAGAAAGAAATAAGCAAGTTCGCCGGAGAAGATGAGAGAATAGTAAAGTTTTGAAAGTTATTTTAACTTAGGTTTTATACTGTGGTAACGGGTAGAAATTGGAATGGTGAAAATGTGAGAAAGTTAATAAAATTTGAGGTCCGCACTCGAGTTCATTTGGCGTGGAGCAAGTTTCCAGGATGACGTTATATGTACGTCAATGAAAACTCGACATGTCAATAGTGTCAGTGATGACGAGACGTCGTGGGCGGCCATATTAAATGAAAAGCGCGTGCGTTTAAATTTTCACCACAGAAAATTTACCGTTAAAAAGTTACCGTTACAGAAGTTCCTAAGTGAAAATCTTTACAGAAGCTCTGTGGGTACAGAAGCTCTGTGATTTTGAAAAACTTTTATCTCTGTAGATTGTATCTTATGAAAATTGTTTGAAAAACGTAAGTAGAGGATCGATAAATCTTTAGTAGAGAAATAGTCCTACAGAGGTTTTTGGACCTCTGCCAGAGCCAGCAGAGGCTCTGTTACAGGAAATTTCTAATAACTAATAATTTATAAAAAAAATTTAATCATCCAAGTTTTTGATCAGTTTTAACAATGTATTTAGGACCTATTTGAAAGTTGGTGTCCTAGAAAATTGTAAATCTCAAAGATTTTGTGCAGCAGAAGTCTTTTGAAAGATTTGAGTGATCTACAGAGGTTCTTTGGATGAAAGTACTCTGTAGCTTAAGACTTCTGTAGCATTGTGCGTGTAATTGGTTTCCGAGATGACATTCCAAAAGATCGATAGAGGTTAAATTTGTGTTCATAGAGCATATTCCTGGCAGAGCTTCTGTTGAGCCCAGCAGAAGCTCTATGACCTCAAATTTCTCATATCTCAAATTTCATGAAACTTTTTGATCTTTTGATTTTTGAAATGTTATCCACAGTATATTTAGGACATATTTGACACTTTTTGTCCTAGAAAACTGTTTTCAAAAACCTAAAAGTACGAGATACCAACCTTTTGTTCTTTTAGTTCGGCGAGTGTGATTTCTTCTGTCGCATTCTTAGCTCCCCTTGACTTATAAATCTCTGTAGATTTAGCAAGGTCTCCTTTTTCGCTCCCCCTTGATCTAACAACCTCTGTAGATCAAGTGTCTTCTTCTGCTCCCCCTTGACCTATGCTTGGTTCAGAATAAGATAAGTTGTGCACAGAACATAGGTCAAGATCATCAGAGGTTCTGTGAAGGTTGTCAGAGGTTCTGAGCAGACCTTACAGAAGTTCTGTGATATCAAGAACTATTGTAGATTTAAGAATTTACATACAGAAAATAATAAATAAACAAAAATATTTACAAAATATACAGTATCTATGTTATACTTACAGAGGTTTTGGGTACCCATAACCGTATGGGTCCTATTGTATGAAACGCCTTTATGCATTTGTCATACATACGAGAAATGAAAGGCTTTTTGTCTTTTTGAGCATTTTGAACAGGTATAGAGCCTTTCACTATCCAAACCTTTTTCACCTTTTTAAAAGTTTGATTAACTAATTTGTCCAACCTATGATCATGCAAAAATTTCGATGTTGAGGTCTGAAGTTTTGAAAACATATTAGGCTTAAAAGATCCTTCACGATTGAATTTCCTGATCTGTTTAGCAAAAATATTCTTTTTTCTTAAATTTTCCTCAAGCATCTTTTGGAGATTAGATTTGCATCTTTTCTCCAACATGATTTCAGTTGATAAATTAGAGAGTCCTTTTGTTAGTTTGGATATTTCTGTTTTAAAAATCCTTCTCTCTTTTTCAAAGTCATCTTTTTGACTTAAATCTTGAAATCTTTGAACCTTCAACTATTCAGATTCTTTTCTTTCAGAATCAGATTCTTTCCTTTCTTTTTCAAGGATATTCTGCAATTCTGAGATTTTATAAGTAAGCTTCATCGACTTTGTTTCAAGAACAATTTTCTTCTCTTCATAACTTCCTCTTTCATTGACCACAATCTTTTCAAAATTGAAAATTAGTTTAGAGAAGTTTAAACATTTTAGTTCAAGTCTTTTCTTTTCTTCATCTGACAAAGATAAGTTCCTTTTTAGTTCAAGATTTTCACAGTTTAAGTTTTTAACAGATTTTTCAAGTTTAGCAATTTTATCAGAAATAATAAAAATGCTTTTGTTCTTTTCATCTAGTTCTTTTTCAAGAGAAGGAATTATTTCGCGAAAATTTGTGCTGAGTTTTGAATAAAAAATTGAGTCAGCATCACCATAAAATTTCATTCTAGATATTTTAAATGAAGTTTTTAACGAAAGAAACAGTTTCTATGATGTTACATGATCAAATGAATCGAAGATGACAGTAAAACAGAAACTGTTTGAAGGAATGAAGAACAGGTTAAAAACAGACAATTTCTATAAAAAATCTTTGTAAAAACGAGGATCACTTGATATTGAAAATCAAGCTTTGCTCTGATACCAATTGTTGGTTCCCGATTTGCTTATACAAGATTGTCAGATCTATTAGTTCGAGATTATGTTTGATGCGGAAGCGTATTTGAAGAACTAACAGATATGTTTGATAGATTTAGAACACACACTATCAAATAAACAGTGAAGAGAATAGATTTATAGCACAAAGACCCACTGTATTTAATATATCAAGAACACTTAGTACAGATTTGACGCTAATTGAGTGTAAGTGTTTTGTGTTGTGTGTTAAGTGATTGTGTAAACTTTTAAAGTGTAAAAACGGTGATTCTTAGGAAGAACTCAACATGAGTCTTCCTTTTATACTACTACAAAAGATCTATTTTAGACAAGAGACTGTTGCTACAGGAAAGAAGAGATGGTATGAACAGTTGGAAAACTGCATGCATTAAATGTCGCAGACGTCTATGTTGTACTAAGCCCTATTGAGTCCACTCAGAGTTTGACATGTGTTGAAGTTGGACAGGGCATGCTACCATACAAGTTGATGAACAGATCATGGAACAGTAGCAAGATATTTCTTTAACAGTGGTAAGATATTATAAGTATCTTGAGTCTTCAGTGAGGACAACAGAGGCTCTGTAAAGTGTTGCAGAGGTTCTGCGGTCTGGTCCTTTGTAGAGTAGTCCATTGGGTTCCTTGTCTTCTGAAGTTGTCTGCAGAGGCTCTGTTATTGGTGACAGAGGTTCTGAGGTCTTGATCTTCTGTAGCGTTCTTCTGTAGTTTCTTCGGTCTTTGATCACTCTTGATCAAACTTCCTTTGCTTCTTCTTAGATGCCCGACAGAGCTTCTGTTGCACTCAGCAGAGCTTCTGTGGAAGTTCTTCTGTACTTGGCCATTTTTCAATACTTCTAATGTTTCAGAATATTGGAGCTAACATCACTAATACCATATCCCAACCGGTTGTTTGGGTAAAAAACCACACCTCACGATCGACGAAGAAAATTAAACATGATATTTATGTACGACAGAACTTGTATTAAGATAAGGTCATGTAAGCTACTTATGACTACGACATTTGTCACCTATTCCTGTAGCGGTCGTAAGATCCTTACGACCGACGATCGTGACTTCCAGATGGTCATACAGCCATACTAACCGTTAATAGTCAACAAGTGTTTCTTTGTATCATTAATGCAGGTCTCGAAGCAATCATTGCCCAACAGTCATAACTGAAAGACTATCAATGATAATTAATGATCAAGAACGGTTACAACACTCATCAATGCATATTGATTACCACCGAAGCTATATAAATGAAGGATTACATCACATTCGGGACAACAATTTGACATACAAAGAACATTAGAGCAAAACTCAGAGCATTCGAACAAGAAATAGCACTCTCGAAAGTTATTCACGACATCAGTTCATTTATATACGATCCAACACTGTTATTCACGATGTACGACATTAGTTTACGATTAAGTTTACTTTTACTTTTATTGTAATCTATTGTACTCACGACACCTGTTACTAAAGGACGTCGTCCCTGTTTGACAACCATAGTGCACCATCGACTTCTATAGTCGATCGCGATTTTTACCCTCGACGGGGTTTTCCGCGTCACCAAATTCTCTTGTCTTATTTACTTTCTATCGACGATCGTACAATTTGTCTTGAGATCCTTTTCTTTAGTTGTTAAAGCTCCACATCAACCTCAAGTTATCCTTTAGGTGATTTTTGGCATTAACAGTTTGGCGCCCACCGTGGGGCCCCATCTAGAGAAAGTCTCTGACAAAGCATACGTCATTCTAACGATCTTTTGAAGTTTGTTATTTACAGGAAAATGGCAGCTCAATATGATCCAATCGCTCAATTGCATATGGAGATGAATGTTGCGCGAAATCAGATCAACATCTTAAATGAACAAAACCGAAAGGTAGCCGAAGAAATTGCTTCCCTGAGGAATCCAGTAGTAGGCAATTCGTTTGGATCCCAAAATGGTCCAAGGCCTCCTTTTTGTGCACCTTTCGTAAAACCACCTCTTCCGACTGGTCCAAGGCCATTTGTCAACATTCCTTTCTCAGAACAACTTCCACCGCAACATTTAAGGCCACCTCCGCTGTACAATGGGGCTATGCCTTATCGCGTCCCGACAATTCCCATCCCAACGATACCGCAACCGACAATGATGATTTCCATGAACTTTCCTCTCAATGGAAAAACTGACTATTCGTCGTACATGAATGGTTTTCACACGACAGTCGGCATGACATCTCAAGATTCAGGAGTTATCCCTCTAGTCACCACCATGCTCAACCAAGACGACCCAGTCGCTCGACGGTTAAGACTTCTGGAAGAACAGAAGGAAAAGATGTTGTCGCTACTCTTAAAATTGCCTGGTGTTGCCGTCCCTGTCGACGTTGAGCCCCACTCAGGATTTCAAGCATCTCCTTTTGTCGACGAGATCGCAACAGTCGACATCCCAAAAAAGTACAGTATTCCAAGTTTTACGCCCAATTATTCAGGAATAACCAACTCGACATAACACATCGCCCAATACAAACAATTGATGTGGACCGCATCAATCCCGCATCAGTGCGAAGAAGTCTGCACGTGCAAGAGTTTTGGTGCGACCCTTACAGGAGTTGATCAACCTCAAGTTATCCTTTGGGTGATTTTTGTCATTAACAGTTTGGCACCCACTGTTGTTAGGTCAAGAGTTTTGTAAAAAACACAAGTGTTGAGTTCTGAGTAAGAAGACTAAAGAAGACTTAGAAGACTCAGAAGTTCTGAGTAGAAGACTCAGAAGTTCTGAGTAGAAGACTCAGAAGTTCTGAGTGAGAAATCTCAAAAAGATTCTAAGTGTTGGATTCTGACTAGAAGGTTCAGAGTTCTGAGTAGGAGACTCAGAACTTCTGACTATGAAGACAAATGTTCTGAAGCGCTTATTCAGAAGTATGATCAGAATTCATATCTTGGGATATTATCTGTTATATTCAGTTACTAATTAGGACACGTGTAATTGTTCTATTAGTCTGTTTCTTATATGTACTGTAGCTTTAGCTATTCTCTACAGTATATATAGGAGTTAGCAACTGTAGCTAATAGAATCTTTGGCTAACCTTTTGGATAACTCTTTACGCATAAATTGTTAGATCTATTGAGAGAGAAATTCATTGTAATATCTTTAATAGATCATATGACCAGTTGCTATTAATACGATCTTAATTGTTCATATTTGATTGTAAGAGTGTATCCTGAACTTTCAATTGGTATCAGAGCCAATCAACAAACAAATTCGTCCAAGAGTGTGTTTGATCGCGTTCTTGAAGTTTCTTGATCAATTCGTCAATTGATTCCGCTGCTGCTAACAATTCTTGAATTCCTAACAATTCTTGAATTCGTTTCTATCATTGATTCAAGAAATTTGAATTTGTCTTTCTGTTGAATCGATATCTTACAATCAAGTCATCCAAAGATTTTCTCTCTATGCTGATTAATTCTCAAAATTAAACAGAGATCACAGGTATGTTTTCGAAATTCTTGATTGATTTCTTGATCAAAGTGATTATATCTGCTGCATGTTGATTAGTATTCAAATTTTTTGTTGAAAAGAAGATTTCATTAATTCATGTACTCTAACTGTTTGATGAAATGCATGTGACAGATTTGATTAATTCTTGCATGTTCTAGATTTGTGTTGATTCTCATTTTTATCATAATTCATAGTTGATATTCGAATTTGTCATTTCATCATGCCTGAGATTATTGAAATTTTTGTGAGACCTGCAATTTCTATAACCAGTTCAGACAATTTACAAAAATTAAGTCCTGTAAAAGCAAAAGAAACAATTTCTAAACCAAAAACTGAGATTGTTCATTTTGAAAGCAAGATTGCTAATCTTGAAGCCAAATTTGAGGAAAGTGCAAAAGTTGTTGTAAATTTGCAAAAAGATAAATTCGATCTTCTAAAAGATTTCGAAAAGGCTCAAGAGAACACAAAGTTGTTAGAAAAAGAGAATGTTGATTTGAAAGAGAAAATCAATTTTGAAAGAAAGATGTTGACAGATTCTAAAAGTAGAATCAAATCATGTGAAATGAAAAATTGTCAACTCTTGAAACAAATCTATGATTTTGAACAAGTTCTTATACTTGAAAGAGAGAAATTTGAGAAAGAAAGAAGAGACTTTCAAACTGAGAGGAAAGGTTTTGAAACAAAGTCTGTTGAATTATCTTTGAAAATTTCTGATTTGGAGAAAATTCTTGCAAAAGAAAGAAAAGAATTTGAATGCAAGAAAAATGTTTTTCAAAAAGAAAAGAATGGTTTTGAGAAAAAGAAAACAGGAATGTTAAATGAGTTTTCTGTAAAAATCAATGAGTTGGAGAAAGAGTTAGAAGATGGAAGGAAAGAGACTGAAAAGAAGAAGGTAAATGGTTTTAAAGAAAAATGCTTAAAAGATAAGTTTGAGAAGGAAAAGAAAGTTTTTCATTTGGAGATAAGGAGGCTTATTAAGAAATTATCTGATTTATCAACTAAAATCATGATAGAGAGGAAGTCCAAATCTGATTTGCAGTCAAGGTTTGATTTGTATGCTAAAAAGTTTAGGGAATTTGAAACGAAAGTTGTTGACAAATCAAATCATAGTTCAAAAGATCAGATTCGATCTTCTAATCTGTTTTATGATTCTGCTATTGATAAATCTTATAATTGTTCTTTTAAAAAGATAAAAATGGAATGGAGAGTTAAAGGAACAACTTCCAAGAAAGAAGTGCCAAAATCAAAGGTTCCTAATTCAAATGTCAAGAAGAACAATACATTTCAAAGAAAATCTTTTGTTAAACCTGATGTGATTTATTCTGTAAATCAATTAGTCAGAATTGCACAAAAGAAACTTTGTTGTTCATATTGTGGGACTGATGATTTTGTGAACAAGAATGTTATTCAGCACTGGTATGGTTCTTATAGAATATCTGCATATACCACTGCACCTAACAAACCTGGACCCAAGTTCATATGGGTACCAAAGTCAACTTAATCTGTTTTGCAGGTTATTCATGTGTAGAGCTGAATGAATGATCCATACCGACACATGACTGAAAACAGATGTTGTGCTTAATTGAGAATTTTGACTTTTGGATAATTCAGTCCAAAACTCGGCCTGAATGAGAGAATATGTTCAGAATCACATTTTGAGCAACCCTGCAAATTTTGGTTGAAAAATTCTGATTTTTGAGCAAGTTATGGTGATTTGAAATTCAGAATGTTCAAAAATCACAAAATCCAAACATTTTTCTAAGGCATTTTCTCTGGATAGTTTTATCAGAATTCTGACTCTGATACTTAGAATTTTGAACAAGTTACTCAGAAGTTCTGACTCTATTACTCAGAATTCTGACTCAACTAATCAGAATTTTGAACAAGTTACTCAGACTTCTGACTCTACTACTCAGAATTCTGACTCAACTAATCAGAATTCTGACTCTGATACTTAGAATTTTGAGCAAGTTACTCAGAATTCTGACTCTTCTAATCAGAATTCTGACTCAACTACTCAGAATTTGGATTTTTGATATCTAATGAGGAATCATCGAAGATGATTACCATAATCTCTTGATTTTGCAGGTTTATCTTGATTTCAGAGGAAGCATTGACTCAAAATTTGATCTGATTGTTTCAAGATAATGTTCAAAACCCGTGATTCAACGTTTTAGGTTTTTGAACATATCAGTTCAAAACCCGTACTTAAATGACAATGGCTTCTGAATAATTCAGTTCAGGACCCGTACTTCAGAGACTAAGACTTCTAAACAAATCAGTTTAGAACTCATATTTCTCAGGTGATATCCTTAACTGTCATATTTTTATGTTTCAAGGAACAAGTGGTGAAAGGTAACATTGCATTACGTTTATTTCTATTGCTTTGAATGTTTGAATCTTAACAAATTTAATTCAATGATATGAATTTTTTTTTAATTTTCATTCAATGAATAAATGTGTGTCAAAGAGTGATTTTACAAGTATTTTGTATTATCTGAGCTATATTTGTTTCAACTTTCACTTTTGAATTAAATCGAAAGGTTAGCAAATCATGAATGAAATTATGCTGAATGCTCAATGTTATGAAATTTAGACTTATATAGAATATAATGCTCAAAAAGCATAATTTGTCAGAATGTTGGATGGAAACGAAAATATGGGGGAAGTACTACGTTTTAGAACCAAGTGATTGAGATGCAATATATATATACAAAATCATTTAGTTTGAAAGTTTGTACCTGTGGCCTTTCTGGTTTGGGAGAGTAAGTCCTAAGGGGTGCTAGTCACCTAGTCCCTAAGACCAACTGGTCTGGGATCGGCTGACCCAAATCCTGCAATAGAATCAGATAGAAATTTGATTGTGGAGCTTAACAACTAAAGAAAGGAATCGTTCGAAAAAATAGTGCGTTTAAGACAGAAAATGTAAAAGAGACAAGGATTTTGGTGACGCGGGAAAAACCTCAAAGAGAAAAAAACCCGCGGACGACTGTGGAAGTCGTCGCTGCACTATGATCGCCAAACAGGGGCGATGTCCTTTGTTTCTGGTGTCGGGGATACAATGATTACAATACAAATGACTTGAAATGCAAAAATAACAAGTGTATCGAATGTAAAACTAGTGTGTCGTGTGCTAAAACTGCTGGTCGAGAGTGTAAGTCGTGCGTCGAGAGCGATCACTTGAGAGAAAGTTCTTTGCTTCAGATGTGCTTGAGTACGCAGTGTGTGATTCTAGAATTCGATGATGTCTAAATGATAGCTTTGCCTTCGCACTTATAGTCTTCAAATGCATTCAATGGCTCCACTAATTCTTCTAGTAACGGTCGCAACGGTCATTGTTGTTTTAATGTTCATAACTGCTCTGTCGGTTTCGTCTGTTGGCCATAAATGTCGTTTTGACCTGCATTAAATGAGGAAAACATAACAGAAGAATCATATGTTAGTTGGTCGAGGTCATGTGTTTTTACACGACGGTCGAGGTCGTGAGGTACTATCGACCCCAGCTTTAGTCAAAGGATAAAGTGTCTTATGATTTGACCTTGTTATGAGAGAAGGAAAATAAATGTTCTTATTGTTTTGGTCGTGGTCGAGGCTGGTGAAATTTTACCCAAACAGTTTGCCCCCAAAATTTGAAAAAGTGGAGTGGCAAATTCAAATTTCAAAAGTTTTTTAAATTCTGCTAGTCGGACGTCTAGGGTCGTGACACGTGTAAAAAACCTTTTCAGTTGCTTTGGAACTGGATCGGTCCAATTCTAATTGAATGGGAAGTCGAAAAGGGGATAAGGTCGTGATGTCATTCTGACGCGCGATCGTGCATAACAGCTGTATTTTCCAGGTGTCGACAATCTGTCGAGCATTCGAAAAGGCGAGGACATTTTTCGAATATCGAGGGGCTCGACCTGACACGACTATTTGCATAAATAGAGACTTTCGACGGATCTTTTCCTTTTACGATTTCAAAGAGTTTTTAGAGAGAGATTCTCTTCTCGATTCTTGCTGTCATTTACTCAATCTTTTCCAAACCTGCAAGAATCTTCGACCAAGTTAGAATTTTCGAGGCTTGAAGCACGCTTATATATGGTACGATTTCTCGGTCTTTCATCAGTCTATTGCCATGAATCTTTGAGAAACTTTTAGTTTTTAAAAATGTCGATAGAACCTGTTAGTTCCATTGAAGATCTGGACGACCTTAGGAGTTTGGCAAAAATCCCTGCGGGGGTTACATTGGTTAAAGAAGGTCAAATCCGACCCGATTCTTGTCCCGATAGGTTTGCGGTCATTTACGAATACCCTTTTAAGATAGGATCCGAATGGACTTACTCGCCTTTGGCCAAGGCCTTCATGACCGAGTTCGATTTATCACCAGCCCAGTTAATGCCCCAAATCTGGAGGGTAATACAGGTGATCAAACGCCTCACCGAAAAATGGGAATCTCCCATGAACGTGCGCGATCTTCTCTTGGCCTACCAAGTCAAGAGGGATAAATGTCATCGCTATAGCCTGTTTTCTAGGTATAAAGGCGATAAAACCTTAGTCTTAAAAACCGCTGTAAACGATCGCAAGTGGAAGACTAGGTATGCGTTTGTGCGCAAGTCGACTCTCGACTCTGAGAGCAACTGGATCAGGGCTGGTTGGAATACGTCGGGTGAGATTCTATATTTTCATTGTCGCACGTCGTTTGCAATTTTTTGACTGATTTCTAACCTGTTTTTATGTGTCAACAGCTATAAAATTCGAAGACGTGAAGCCTTACGCTAATTCTCAGGCGAAGGTTGACGCGTTTCTAGAGTTTAGTATTGTCGAGCTATCGTTTGTCACTCGACATTTGGCGGACAACGACGAAGATCTGGTATACCTAGGAGAGAATCTGGGAGAGAAAGCGGAGAAAGAAGAGGAGACAGAGGAGGAAGAGTCAAGGGGAGAAGAAGAGATGACTGGTAAGTGTACCTTCTAATTGATCGACTATGATCCTTTTATGTTCGTCGTGTAACATTTCTCTCTTATCTGCTTCTAGGCAAATCTCAGATGAAGGTGCCGACGATCTCGGCTAAAAGAGCAGCTCTACTCGAGCTCGACCGCAAGGGAAAGGAGAGAAGACTACAGACCTCGACAACTGAGTCGGGGGTTTTACCGAAGTCGGGGTTGACGATCCCAAGGGAACCGTCTTGGAAGGTTGTTGACTCGTCGAGAGTCGTTACGCCTGAGAAGGCAAAGGTCGCATCGCCTTTGAAGACGAAGACGTCTTCCAGCGCGATTGCTGCGACACCCGTTAGTTCTGCGCCGCCGGCGAAAACGGCGAAGTCGGCGAAGTCTCCCTCTACCACGTCGATCCATTCGTCTGCCGACAAGGGCAAGGAGCATGCGACGGGAGGGGCTAAAGTCATGGAGGTTAACTTTACGTTGCCTTCGGACTTTATGGTCAATGATGTCCTGTCCTGTCTGGGACGGATTTGTTTCCTCATTTGGGGAAGTATTTGCTCCCTTCTTTTAGGGAGTGTTTTGAGGGATTCCCAATCGAGGAGACGGGATCCCATGTTGCCGGTCTGGCGTTCCTTGTAAGTTTTTCTTTCAAAACTTTGTGTTTCGATGTTTTCTTAGCTTCTGTCGAATGTTTACTAACAGTTTCTTGGTGTTTTACAGACGCTTCAATCTTCTCTTGCCTTGCGTGCAGAGACAGAGAAGGTCAAGGGTCTGGTGTCTTCCGCCCATGAGAGGGGGAACGCGTTGGCCAGGGCGAACATCGCTATGGAGCGTGAAGAGGCTATGTCCAAACAGCTCGACGAGGCTAAAAAAGAGTTGGAGGCCGTCGGTCGTGCGAAAGACGAGGTGAACCATCGTCTAAAGTAGTCCTTGTCGATGATCGATGGTCAAAGGGAGGAGCTGAACAAGATGAGGGAGTCCTTGGTCGCGAAGGAGGGGGAAGCTGAGAATTCCAAGGCCAAAGTGGTCAGTCTGGAAACGGAGGTGGGAAAGATAAAAGACCAGGCTACGTCTACCTTTGCTTTGGCTCAACTAACCGCTCGTGCTGCTATAATGAGGCAGCATTTGTCGGGAAAAAATCCCTTGGCCCTGGCGTCAGACGAGTTGGCCTACTTTTTGAGAGAGGTCGGGAGCATAAGGGACCTCGACTCTGATGATGAAAAAGAAGTCGAGGAGGAAGAGGTCGTGGATGAGGGTTCTAAGGACGGGGCCTTAGGTAAAGACGTGACCGATGCTCCTCCCCAACCTTAACATTAATCTTAAGAGCCACATTCTTAAAATACTGTGGAGTCATGACGCGCTGTGATTTACAGTACTGAGAAACTGTCACCGTCGTGCAAGAATCATTTTTGATGTTTGGACGTCGAGACCAATAATGACCTCGATCTAAGAAAGATTTTCTTCTTGTTGTTGTCTTTCTGTTTTTTCTGTTCGACCGCTGGAGGTCAGGTTATTTAGATGTAATTGTATATTTCGTGAATGGAATCTACTTTCTTGCCGAACGTACTATTTTGATTGTTGCAAATAGATATGATATTAGTTACGAAACTTGTTAAGAACAAACATGGGGTCGTGCGTCTTAGGCATCTATTGCAAAACAACCAAAATATAAGATGTACGTTTAAATCGTGTCGTTAAACATAAGCACATGCGACCAAGACATTCATTCAGAACATGGAACTTTTTCTAAGTTAAAAAGTTCAGATCATGGGATCGCTAGACCTGGATAATCATATGACTAAATCGTACGACGAAACTTAAGTCGTATGCCCCTGTGATAGAATGATCGTGCTGTAATCCTGAACATTTATACCATGCGACCTTGCGAGATTAAAGTCATGTAATAGACTTAATGATTTTAGTTCATGTGATCTGTGGTAAAACAACGTCAGAGGCTTGGTCGTTGGCTAACCAACGACCCTCCGATGCTTAAGTCAGTAATCGTTGTAATGAACGAAAATTGCGTGAGAAAAAAAAGACTTAGAAGAAATACCTTTTCAAATGTATTGCATTCCAGCTACGTGGGATATCTTGATTATCGAGGGTTTGGAGCCGATAGGCACCTTTACCTACGACTTCTGAGATACGATAAGGACCTTCCCATTTAATGGAAAGTTTCCCGGCATTGAGCTCCTGGGTGTTTTGGAACACTCGTCGGAGGACGTGGTCGCCTACTTGAAAGATTTTAATTCTAACATTTTTGTTGAAGTGTCGCTCGACCACTTGCTTTTGCGATGCCATTTTGATCAATGCTGATTCCCTGAGTTCCTCGAGGGCATCGAGGTCATAACTTAAGTCAACCAGATTGTGGTCGATGGATGTGTGCCTTGAGGTTGGGAGCTGAACCTCGACCGGTAAGACTGCTTCACAGCCATAGACCAAAGAGAAAGGGTTTTGTCCTATGGACGTGCGAGGCGTCGTGCGATTCGCCCACATGACTGAAGGAAGTTCTTCGACCCACCTTCCTTTTGCGGCTTGCAACCTTTTCTTAATTGAAGCAACGATGGTCTTATTGCTCGATTCAGCAAGTCCATTTTCCTGGGGATACCTGGGCGTTGAGGTCGTTAGCTTGATGTTATGGTCTTCACAGAACTGTCGAGTCATGTCGCTTATGAATTGGGATCCATTGTCGCAGACAATTTCGGATGGAATCCCAAACCTGCATATAATGTTACTATGGATAAAAGACATGACTTCCTTGCCCCGAATTTGGGAAAAGGCAGCTGCTTCTACCCATTTGGAGAAATAATCTGTAAGTACGAGGAGAAATACCTTTTGCCCAGGGGCATGTGGCAATTTTCCGACAATATCCATACCCCACCTCATGAAGGGCCATGTGATCAGTGTCGAGTGTAAGGGTTCAGATGGCTTATGAGACGTACCTGAATGTCGTTGACAAGGATCACAGTTCTGGACGTACCTGACGACGTCTTGTCGTAGCGTCGACCAAAAGTAGCCTTGCCGAGAGATACGATTAGCTAGACTGCGACCTCCGGAGTGATTGCCACACTCCCCATCGTGCATTTCTTGGAGGATCTTTTGAATTTGATTCTTACTGACGACGCATCTCAGGTTTAAACCAGTCGACGATCGTCGATAGAGTTTATCTCTGATCATGACGTACCTGGATGCCTCGAACCGGATCTTCCGAGCTTCCATCTTGTCTTCCGAGAGTTGGCCGTGCACAAGAAAATTTCGAATGTCACACGACCAATCATCTTCTTGCTCTTCGACCTGGACGACTTCGTCATTTTCGATGGACGATGTCGCTAGGTGGATCAGAGGAATACTGTCGAATACTGGTTCGACTAGAGCCGATCCAAGATTTGCCAGAGCGTCGGCCTGAGTATTCTGATCCCTCGGGATCTGTTCGATAGAAAATGATTTGAATTTTTATGATTTTCCTTTTGCTATCTTCAGGTACGATGTCATCTTTGAATCCTTGGCTGCAAATTCTCCATTCATCTGGTTCACGACCAAAAGAGAATCGCTTCTGACATGCAGCGAAGTTTCCCCCGAGTCGTAGGCCATATCCATTCCCACGATCAGGGCTTCGTACTCAGCTTCGTTGTTGGTGGTTTTGAAATCGCATCGTACGGAGTACACCATCTTGCCCCCATGTGGCGACTTTAAGACGACGCCAAGTCCCGAACCCCTAACGTTGGAGGACCCATCGACGTGTAAGGTCCAAGGCATGTCGTCGTGAGTCGCCACAGTAGACACTTCGAGCTCTGCTTCTTTCCCCAATTCGGGACTAAAGTCGGCGATAAAATCAGCTAAAGCTTGCGATTTGATCGCTGTCCTGGGTTTGAAATCGTTGTCGTAGATGCTGAGTTATACGCTCCATTTCGCCAATCGACCTGTCAACTCGGGTTTTCTCAAGACAGACTTATGGGGGTAGTTAGTAACGACAATAATCGGGTGTGATTCGAAGTAATGTCGTAATTTCTTTGTGGCTGTAACAAGCGACAAGAGTAGTTTTTCCATCGAGGAATACCTGGTTTCGGCGTCCAAAAGGGATTTACTTACATAGTAGATCGGAAATTGTTGGTTTTCATCTTCCCGCGTCAGGACGGCACTTACAGCATTTGGACTGACAGCTAGATATAGCTGCAAGGTCTCGTGATCGCGAGGCTTTGATAGCAACGGCGGTGATGTCATGTACTCTTTTAATTTTTTCAATGCTTGCTCATGATCGTCGGTCCAGTCGAAGCCTTTGTTTTTCCTGAGGACATTGTAAAATAAGTGACATCTATCTGAGGATCGAGAGATAAACCTGTTCAGAGCTGCCACTTGACCAGTGACCTTCTGGACTTCCTTGAAATTCCTCGGAGATTTGATCTCGACAATGGCCTTGATTTGGTCGGGATTGGCTTCGATTCCGCGACGAGTAACCAGGTAACCCAAGAACTTTCCAGCGCTGACACCGAAGGAGCATTTCGTCGGATTGAGCTTCATGCTATATTTTCGGAGGGTGTTGAACGACTGCCTTAAATGTTCGACGTGGTCGACTGCTTGCTTCGACTTGACGAGCATGTCGTCGATATAAACTTCCATTGTGTCACCGAGGTGATCTTTGAACATTTTGTTCACAAGACGTTGGTAGGTCAAACCTGCATTTTTTAGTCCGAAGGGCATAACCTTATAACAGTAAATACCTCGATCCGTCATGAACGCAGTTTTCTCCTGGTCCTCGACGTGCATTAGGATCTAATTGTATCCAGAATACGCATCCATGAACGTTAATAGTTCATGCCCAGTTGTCCCGTCGACCATGGCATCGATATGTGGCAATGGGAAAGGGTCTTTAGGACAGGCTTTGTTGAGATCTGTAAAATCGATACAGACTTTCCATTTGCCATTTTTCTTCGCCACGATCACGACATTAGCAAGCCAGTCGGGGTACTTTACTTCTCGAATTTTCCCTGTCTTGTGGAGGTTGTCGACCTCGTCATTTATTACCTTATTCCTCTCGGTAGCGAATTTCCGCCGCTTCTGCTTGATAGGCTTGAATGACGGGTCGACATTGAGCTTATGAGAAATGACGCCAGGATCAATACCGACCATGTCTTCATGCGACCAGGCAAAAGGATCGGCATACTCCTGCAAGAAAGATATTAGCTTGTCTTTAATGCAGGGATTGAGGGACGATCCTACAAAGACTTTTCGATCAGGCTTGCTCTGATCCAGGATGATTTCCTCTAGGCGATAGTCGTCAACTATCGTAGGGGAGTCTTGTGCATTCTTAAGCTCCTCATGCATTTGGGTAGCGGCTTGTTCTGGGTTTCCATCACCTGCCGTTTTCTTTTCAAAGAAAAGAAGGGGAACTCCAAGAAAATGTTAGTAAAGCGCACGTTTGTCAAAGATTTTCTCTAGATGGGGCCCCACGGTGGGCGCCAAACTGTTAATGCCAAAAATCGTCCAGAAGGATAACTTAAGGTTGATTGTGGAGCTTAACAACTAAAGAAATGAATCGTTCGACAAAACAGTGCGTTTAAGACAGAAAATGTAAAAGAGATAAGGATTTTGGTGACGCGGGAAAAACCTCAACGAGGAAAAAACCCGCGGACGACTGTGGAAGTCGTCGCTGCACTATGATCGCCAAACAGGGGCGATGTCCTTTGTTTATGGTGTCTGGGATACAATGATTACAATACAAATGACTTGAAATGCAAAAATAACAAGTGTATCGAATGTAAAACTAGTGTGTCGTGTGCTAAAACTGCAGGTCGATAGTGTAAGTCGTGCGTCGAGAGCGATCACTTGAGAGAAAGTTCTTTGCTTCGGATGTGCTTGAGTACGCAGTGTGTGATTCTAGAATTCGATGATGTCTAAATGATAGCTTTGCCTTCGTACTTATAGTCTTCAAATTCATTCAATGGATCCACTAATTCTTTTAGTAACGGTCGCAACGGTCATTGTTGTTTTAATGTTCATAATTGCTCTGTCGGTTTCGTCCGTTGGCCATAAATGTCGTTTTGACCTGCATTAAATGAGGAAAACATAACAGAAGAATCATATGTTAGTTGGTCGAGGTCGTGTGTTTTTACACGACGGTCGAGGTCGTGAGGTACTATCGACCTCAGCTTTAGTCAAAGGATAAAGTGTCTTATGATTTGACCTTGTTATGAGAGAAGGAAAATAAATGTCCTTATTGTTTTGGTCGTGGTCGAGGCTGGTGAAATTTTACCCAAACACCCACCGTGGGGCAATTTTGCTGAATTAGTCAACCAGTTTTCGCAAAAGTTTACCAGTAGTCGCAAGATGGAGAAATAGACCAGTGACTTGTTTACGTCACTCAAAAAGCTGGAGAGTCCATTCGCACCTACTTTAATCGTTTCAACGCAGAAATGATTAGTATCCGAAACTGCGACGTCAAAACCGCAATCGAGGCATACAAGCGAGGTCTTGATGATGACAGTTCAGGATTGTACACCGACCTTACGAAATACCCTCTAGAAAACTTTGAAGACGTCCGAGCTAGGACGTTGGCATACATGAGAGTAGAAGACGACATGGTGTTCCGTCGTAAGCATTCGGGCGACAATAAATCACTGGGTGTAAAGAAACCGGATTACAAGCCCAAGGCGAACGTCAAAACAGAACCCGCACGCCATATATCGAACGCCCGATTCGAAAAGAAGAAGAATAATCCTACGACTAAGTTTCCTCAGTATCCTAAGATTTCCTCCTATGGATTCAAGGGTATATCCAAGGACTTGGTCGAATCCCTCAAGAGCGTACAATCAACTATTCAATGGCCCAAGAAGAGCGAAAAATATGATGCCAAGAAAGACAAGTCCAAGTGGTGCGACTTCCATAGAGACTATGGTCACACGACGGACGATTGCATAGCACTACAAAAGGAAATGGCCTGACTCGTCCCCAAGGGTCATCACCAACGATTGATCGACAAAGAAGCAACACCTATCGATAATACACGACCAGCGTCCCCTGTCCACGCGAAGGTCGTTAACTGCGTGACAGGAGGATCAGACGTCTGTGGTCTAACTTATTCAGCAGCCAAAAGGCACGCCAGCCAAGTATCGGACGAGCACCCAATTCCTCGGTCGTCAAGACCAAAACATGAAATGGAGCTGGAAGCAATGCCCATAACATTTGACCAAGACGATCTTCAAGACAGCTGGCAAAAACATCACGACGGGTTAATTATCCAGCTTACCGTTGGAAATTGCTCGACCAAAAGAGTCTTGGTCGATGGGGGAAGTTCAGCTAATATTATTTTCCTCAGCACCATCAAGGCAATGGGTATCGACAAATCAAAGATCGTTCGCCGTTCAATAACTCTGGTAGGATTCAATGGAGACTCGACCAATACTCTGGGAGAGATTATTCTTCCAGTCTACGCTAAAGGGATCAACAAGCAGACAAAATTCAACGTCATCGACTGTTTGCCAGCTTATAACATAATTCTTGGTCGACCATGGATCCACGACATGAAAGTCGTCCCTTCGACGTACCATCAGACGATAAAGTTCACAACGCTATGGGGAATCCAGGAGATTAAAAGTGAACAAAAGACCGCTCGTGATTGCTACAAGGCGACGCTAAAACCTCGGAAAAAGGACATCTAGCAATTATAGAGTCAGGATGTCCCTGAGTCTGTCAACGACTATCGCCTGGAAGAAGTCGTCCGAAACCAGGGCAAGCCTGATGAAGTCGTCTATGTGGGGGCATCACTAGATCCTACCATAAAGAAAAAGCTAATCTTTTTTTGCAGGAACACGCTGACTATTTCGCCATGGTCTGCATAGACCCCAACGTCATTTCTCACAAATTAAACGTCGATCCATCGTATAAACATATAAATCAAAAACGGCTGAAATTTGCTCCCGAGCGAAATAAAGTGATCAACGATGAGGTCTACAATTTGCTCAAGACTGGGAAGATCAGAGAAGTGAAATACCTTGAATGGTTGGCCAACAGTGTGGTCGTACAGAAGAAAAAGGGGAAATGGCGAGTTTGCATCGATTTCACCGATCTCAACGAAGCCTGTCCTAAAGATCCATTTACATTACCTCATATCGACGCTATGGTCGATGCAACCGCATGACATGAACTGTTAACGTTCATGGATGCTTATTCAGGATATAACCAGATCCTAATGCACGCCGACGACTGTTTGGGTAAAATTTCACCAGTCTCGACCACGTCCAGATAAGGGAAAATATTTATTACACTTTTCTATAATAAAGATAAAATCATAAACACTTTATCGTCTGACCAAAGTTGGAATCAAAAGTTACTCACGACACTCGACCATCGTAAGGAACCTCACGACACTCGACTGTCGTAAGGAACCTTACGACCTCGACCGACTATCATACGATATTACTGTTATGTTTTCACTATTTAATGCAGGGTCAACACTATTAATGACCAACGGCTATAACCGACGAAGATCATTATGAGCATTAAACCCAGCAGCCGTTACGACCGTTACCTGAAGCTTCTGTGGAATCATTAAAGCATTCGAAGACTATAAATACAAGGATTCCATCCTCGTTTGCGAACAACTGAATTCCCGAGAACACTCACAGCGAAAACACTTGAAGCAAAGCTCTTTCACGACGCACGACGCACATAGTTTTTACACACGACACACTTGTTTTTACATTCGATACACCTGTTTTCTTTACATTTAAAGTCTTTCTTTCATTTGTATTGTAACCATTGTATTCTCGACACCTGAAACATAAGGACATCGCCCCTGTTTGGCGACCATAGTGCAGCGACGAAACCATCACTGTCGTCTGCGGGTTTTTTCCTCGTTGAGGTTTTTCCCGCGTCACCAAAATATCTGTCTCATTTACATTTTCTGTCATTATCGCATTTCTTTGTCGAAATATTCCTATCTTTAGTTGTTAAGCTCCACAATCAACCTTAAGTTATCCTTCTGGATGATTTTTGGCATTAACAGTTTGGCGCCCACCGTGGGGCCCCATCTAGAGAAAATCTTCGACAAACGTGCGTCTTACTAACGGTTTCTTGGAGTTTCCTCTTTTTTCTGTTACAGGAAAATGGCAGCCTATGGAAATCAAGAGCAACTCATTGCCCAGATGTATCAAGAGTTGGAAGCTGCGCGAAATCAAATCAACGTCCTTGCTGATCAAAGTCGAAGGGCAGCTGAGGAAATCGCGCGACTGAGAAATCAAAACCCGAATGGATCGTTCGGACCGCAGAATGGTCCTAGACCATTCGTCCAGAATCCAGGTCCAGGATCGTTCGGTCAGAATCCAGGATCCGCTCCATTCATCCAGAATCCAGGTTCGGGTCCATTCGTTCAGAATCCAGGGCCAGGATCGTTCGGTCAGAATCAGCAGCAAGCTCCATTCATGCAGAACCAGCAGTCGGGATCGTTCATCCCAAATCCCCAGTTCGGGCCGGTTCCTCCTCAGCATCTGAGGCCTCCACCCATGAACAATGGGTCCCAGCCGTACTTTGTCCCTTTCAATGGGGACGGCAACGGTTCGTCGTACGGAAATGGCACCAGTTCAGGAGTTAATTCTCCAACAGGTGCGAACTCCGATCCTAACGACCCCGTCGCTCAGCGGTTGAAGATGTTATAAGATCAGAACGAGCGTGTCCTGTCTCTACTCGCCAAGCTACCGGGGGCAGCCGTGCCCGTCGATGTCGAGCCTCATTCGGGATTTCAGGCGTCGCCTTTCATCGACACGATAGCGACCGTCGACGTCCCAAAGAAGTATAATATTCCCTCTTTCACGCCCAAGCATTCAGGGATAACCGATTCGACGGAGCACATCACACAGTACAAGCAGCTGATGTGGACGGTCTCGATCCCGCACATGTACCAGGAAGTTTGCATGTGCAAGAGTTTTAGGGCGACCCTCATAGGACCTGCCCTCCAATGGTTGATTAACCTCAAACCCAAATCTATCGGGTCGTTCGCTCAGTTAGTCAACCAGTTCGCCAGTAGTCGCAAGATGGAGAAGCAGACCAGCGACTTGTATTATGTCGTGCAGAAGGCCGGTGAATCCATCCGAAGTTATTTCAATAGGTTCAACGCGGAAATGATCAGTATCCGCAACTGCGACGTCAAGACCGCGATCGAAGCCTACAAATGCGGTCTAGACGACAGTTCGGGTCTATACACCGATCTGACCATGTATCCTCCAGAGAATTTCGAAGACGTCCGAGCCAGAACCCTTGCTTATATGAGGGTGGGAGACGACGTGGCCTTTCGTCGTAAGCACACTGACGACAAGAGGTCGCTAGGTGTAAAGAAGCCAAATTTCAAGACGAAGGCAGTATCCAAGTCAGAGCCTGCATGACAAATCTCGAACGTCTGATTCAAGACAAAAGCGGAGTTCAAAACCGCGACCGCGGCCAAATTTCTTCAGTACCTTAAGATATCCTCTTACGGATTCAAATGGACTACTAAGGACTTGGTCGAGGCCCTAAAGACCGTCCAGGCGACCATCCGGTTGCCGAAGAAGTCCGACAAAGACGACGGTAAGAAGGATAAGTCAAAGTGGTGCGACTTCCATGTCAACCACGGTCATCTGACAGACGACTGCATAACTCTCAAAAAGGAGCTAGCATATCACGTCCCGAAGGGAAATCTCAAGAGTATCATCGACGACGTCGTTACTCCAGCTAACGATGTTCGACCGCCAACTCTCGATCATGCAAAAATCATCAACTGCATAACTGGTGGTTCCGACGTATGTGGTTTGACGTATTCCGCAGCCAAACGTCACGCCAGCTAAGCACCTGACGATCGACCTGTTCCTCGTTCATCAAGACCCAAAGGAGATCTGGAGTTAGAAGCCATGAAGATTTCATTCGACCAAGACGACCTCGGCGATTCGTATCGAAAGCATCATGACGGGTTGATCATTCAACTCACGATTGGTAATTGTTTAACCCGGCGAGTCTTGGTCGATGGAGGCAGTTTAGCCAACGTCATCTTCCTTGACACCATCAAGGCCATGGGAATCGATTGCTCGGAAAACACCCTGACGCTCGACAACCTTGGTCGGTTTCAATGGAGACGCGACGAGTACCTTTGGAGAGATCACCCTGCTTGTCTATGCCGGTGGAATCAACAAGCAGACCAAGTTCAACGTCATCGACTGTGCGTCGGCCTATAACATCATCTTAGGTCGACCATGGATCCATGACATGAAAGCTGTTCCCTCGATGTATCATCAGACCATGAAGTTCCCTACGCCGTGGGGAATTCAGGAGATTAAAAGTGAGCCTAAAGTTGCCCGCGACTGCTATAAGACCACCCTGAAGCCGCAGAAGCAGGCCATCTAGCAATTACAGGTCCAGGATGCTCCTGGGACAGCCAACGACTATCGCCTGGAGGAAGTCGTCCTGGACCAGAGCAAGCCTGACCAGAAAGTGTTTGTAGGTTCGTCCCTCGATCCCTGCCTTAAAGACAAACTGATATCTTTTTTGCAGGAACATGTCGACTGCTTTGCCTGGTCGCACGAAGACATGGTCGACATAAACCCCAGTGTTATTTCTCATAAGCTCAATGTCGACCCGTCATTTAAACCTATCAAACAAAAGTGCCGAAAATTTGCTCTTGAAAGGAATAAGGTGATAAATGACGAGGTCGACAACCTCCTCAAGACAGGGAAAATCCGAGAAGTGAAGTACCCCGATGGCTTGCTAATGTCGTGGTCATGGCAAAGAAAAATGGCAAGTGGAGGGTCTGTATTGATTTTACAGATCTCAACAAATCCTGTCCAAAAGATCCTTTTCCATTGCCACATATCGATGACATGGTCGACGCGATAGCAGGGCATGAACTATTGACGTTCATGGATGCTTATTCTGGATACAATCAGATCCTGATGCACGTCGAGGACCAAGAAAAGACTGCATTCATGACGGATCGAGGTATTTACTGTTATAAAGTTATGTCTTTTGGACTAAAAAATGCAGGTTCCACCTACCAGCGTCCGGTGAATAAAATGTTCAAAGATCATCTTGGCGACACAATGGAGGTGTACATCGACGACATGCTCGTCAAGTGAAAGAAAGCAATCGACTACGTCGATCATTTGAGGCAGTCGTTCGACATCCTCCGGAAGTATAATATGAAGCTCAATCCGACGAAGTGTTCCTTTGGCGTCAGTGCAGGAAAACTCCTGGGCTACATGGTCACTCGACGAGGAATCGAGGCCAACCCCGACCAGATCATAGCCATTATCAAGATCAAATCTCCAAGAAATTTCAAAGAAGTCCAAAGGCTCACTGGTCGGGTGGAAGCTCTGAACAGGTTTATCTCTCGATCGTCAGATAAATGTCATTTATTTTACAAAGTCCAAAGACTGACGATCATGAGCAAGCACTGCAAAAATTAAAGGAGTACATGATGTCGCCTCCTTTGCTGTCAAAGCCTCACGATCATGAGACCCTGCAGCTATATTTGCCTGTTAGTCCTAATGCCGTAAGTGCCGTCCTGACACGAGAAGATGAAAATCAGCAACTGCCGATCTACTATGTAAGTAAATCTCTCTTGGACGCCAAAACCAGGTATTCCTCTATGGAAAAATTGCTTTTGTCGCTAGTCACAGTTGCTAAAAAATTGCGACACTACTTTGAATCGCATCCTATTACTGTCGTGACTAACTTTCCTCTTAAGTCTGTCTTGAGGAAACCAGAGTCGACAGGTCGTTTAGCAAAATAGAGCATATATCTCAACAGTTACGACATCGATTTTAAGCCCAAGACCGCGATCAAATCGCAAGCCTTGGCGGATTTCATTGCTGATTTCAGCCCTGAATTGGAGAAAGAAGCAGAGCTCGAAGTGTCTACTGTGGCGACTCACGACGACGTACCTTGGACTCTGTATGTCGACGGTTCATCCAACGCTATAGGTTCAGGACTAGGCCGTCGTCTTAAAGTCGCCACAGGGGGGCAAGATGGTGTATTCAGTACGATGCGACTTCAAAACCACTAACAATGAAGCCGAGTACGAAGCCCTGATCATGGGAATGAATATGGCCCACGACTCGGGGGCAATCGCGCTACATGACAAAAGCGATTCTCTCCTGGTCGTGAACCAGATGAAGGGAGAATTCGCAGCCAAAGATTCAAAGATGACAGCGTACCTAAGGGTAGTAAAAGAAAATTCTGAAAAGTTTAAATCTTTTTCTATTGAACAGATTCCAAGGGACTAGAACACTCAAGCCGACACTTTAGCAAACCTTGGATCTGCATTGGTCGAACCAATATTCGACAGTATTCCCATGATCCATCTGGCGACATCGTCCATCGAAAATGTCGATGTCGTCCAGATCGAAGACCAAGAAGATGATTGGTCGTGCGACATCCGAAATTTCCTTATGCACGACCAACTTCCAGAAGACAAGATGGAAGCTCAGAAGATAAGATTCAAAGCATCCAGGTATGTCGTGATCGGAGATAGACTCTATCGACGATCATCGACAGGCTTAAACCTGAGATGCGTCACCAGCAAGAGTCAAGTTCAGAAGATCCTTCAAGAGATGTACGATGGAGAGTGTGGCAACCACTCAGGAGGTCGCAGTTTGGCCAATCGTATCTTTCGACAAGGCTATTTTTGGCCGACACTGCGACAAGACGCCGTCAGGTATGTCCAGAACTGTGATCCCTGTCAACGACATTCAGGTACGTCCTATAAACCTTCTGAACCTTTACACTCGACACTTATCCCATGGCACTTCATAAGGTGGGGAATGGATATTGTCGGCAAGCTACCACCTGCCCCAGGGCAAAAGGTATTTCTCCTCGTACTTACGGATTATTTTTCTAAGTGGGTAGAAGCAGCTGCCTTCTCCCAAGTTCGGGACAAGGAAGTCATCTCTTTTATCCAGACTAACATCATATGCAGGTTTGGGATTCAATCCAAAATTGTCTGCGACAATGGATCCCAGTTCATAAGCAACAGAACTCGACAGTTCTGTGAAGACCGCAATATCAAGCTGACGACCTTGACACCCAGGTATCCCCAGGTAAACGGACTTGCTGAGTCGAGCAATAAAACCATCATTGCTTCAATCAAGAAAAGGTTAAAAGCTGCAAAGGGAAAGTGGGTCGAAGAACTCCCTTCGGTCCTGTGGGAGAATCGCACGACACCTCGCATGTCCACAGGGCAAACCCCTTTCTCTCTGGTCTATGGTTGTGAAGCAGTCTTACCGGTCGAGGTCCAGCTCCCAACCTCGAGGCATACTTCCGTCGACCATAACCTGGTTGATTTAAGTTATGACCTCGACGCCCTTGAAGAGCTTAGAGAATCGGCGTTAATCAGAATGGCGTCGCAAAAGCAAGCGGTCGAGCGACATTTCAATAAGAATGTCAAAGTTAAAGTCTTTCAAGAAGGCGACTATGTCCTACGTCGAGTGTTCCAAAGCACTCAAGAGCTCAATGCAGGTAAGCTTTCCACCAAGTGGGAAGGTCCTTATCGTATCTCAGAAGTCGTGGGTAAAGGTGCCTATCGGCTCCAGACCCTCGACAATCAAGATGTCCCACGTAGCTGGAATGCAACACACTTGAAAAGGTATTTCTTCTAAGTCTTTTTCCTTCTTTCGTACAATTTTTATTCATCACGACGATTACTGACTTAAGCATCAGAGGGTCGTTGGTTAGCCAACGACCAACCTCTGACATTGTTTTATCGCAGAGTCGCACGACACCAATTATTAAGTCTATCGTATGACTTCAATGCACTCTCGCAAGATCGCACGACATGAGTAGTTAGGTCTACCTTATGACTTGGCTACCTTATCGCAGGGACGCATGATTCAAGTTCGACGTACGATTTAATTGTTCGATCATAAGGTCTGACGACCCCACGATCTAAGTTTTCTAGCTTAGAAGAATTTCATGTTCTGAATGAATGCTTTGATCGCATGTACTTATGTTTTCTTACACGATTTAAAAATATAGAAGTCTTATGACTTGTGTTCTAATCGTTGTATTACAATGGATGCCTCAGTCGCACGACTTCTTGTTCACTTTATACTTAGTGAATTTCACCATTGATATTTTCACAAAACGTATAAGACATAAGTTCAAAAGAAATTTAAGCTTCATTCATTGAATAATCGGTCAGTTACATCCAAATAATTCGACCACTAACACTCGAGTGATAAAAACAAAAGACAAAAAAAAAATAAGTCTGAGGAAGATCGTCAGTCGCATCCTTTGAGCCCTCATCGACCTCCTCCTCTTCGACCTGTTTCTCGTAATCCGAGTCGAGGTCCCTTTCGGTCCCAACGTCCCTCAAGAAGAAGGCGAGCTCGTCCGACGCCAAGGCCAGAGGATTCTTTCCCGACAGGTGTTGTCGCATGATCGCCGCCCGCGCGGTCAGTCGAGCCAAGGCGAAGACGGACTTATCCCCGTCCTTCAGCTCTTTCACCTCATCCTCCAGCTCCGCCACCCTAGACTCAGAGTCTTCAGCCTCTTTCTCACTCGTAACCAAAGACTCCTTGGTCTTATCTAGCTCATCCCTTTGATCGGCGATCAAGGACAAAGACTGCTTCAGAAGGTGGTTTGCCTCATCCTTTGCACGTCCGATGGCCTCTAACTCATTCAGGGCCTCATCGAGACGTTTGGACATAGCCTCGGCACGCTCTAAAGCGACCTTCTCTCTGTCTAATGCCGCATTCCCCCTCTCATGAGCAGAGGACACCAAACCCCTTATCTTCACTGTTTCGGCGTGCAAGGCAAGAGAAGACTGGAACGCCTGAAAAACATAAGACACAAGTTAGTAAACGTACGACGAAGTTCTAAACGACAAAAGATAAACAAGTCTTGAAAGAAAGACTTACCATGAACGCCAGTCCGGCGACGTGAGATCCCGTCTCCTCGACTGGGACTCCCTCGAAACGCTCCTTGAAAGAAGGGAGCAGATATTTCCCCAAATGAAGAAACAGATTCGTCCCGTCTAGGACATTATCGGCCATAAAGTCTTACGGCAACGTAAAGTTGACCGTCGTGACCTTATCCTCTCCCGTCGCATGGCCCTTGCCCTTGTCGGCCGACAGAGGGGTCGACGTGGTAGACAGATACTTCGCCGTTTTCGTCGAAGGCGCCGAACTGATAGGTGTTGCATCAATCACACCAGAAGACGTCTTCGTCTTCACGGGTGATGCGACTGATACCTTCGCCTTCTCAGGCGTAACGACTCTCGACGAGTCATCAGCCCTTGAAGATGGTTCCCTCGGGATCGTCATCCTCGTTTTCTTTAAAATCCCCGACCCAGTGGTCGAAGTCACCTTCCTCTTTTCCTTGCCCTTACAAGCAAGTTCAGCTTGAGCCACCCTTTTGGCAGTCGCAGTCGACACCTTCACCAGAGAATCCCATGGAAAAAACAAAGAGAGAAATGTTACACGACAGACATAAGTGAAAAAAATCGAAGTCTAGTAGAAAAGAGTAAGGTACACTTACCAGTCATCTCTTCTTCTTCTTCTCTCGACTCCTCCTCTATCTCCTGTGTCTCCTCTTCTTCCTCATCCTCCTCGCGTTTCTTCCCCCGATTCTCTCCCAGATACACCAAGTCTTCGTCGTCGTCGTCTACAAGCTGTCGTGTGAAAAACGACCGCTCGACAGCGCTAAATTCCAAGAATGCGTCGACGTTTGCTTGAGAATTGGCGTAGGGCTTCACGTCCTCAAACTTAATATCTGTCGATACATAAAAGACAGATTAGAAACAAGTTGGAACTAGCATGCAAAACACGACAAAAAGGTATAAAATCTTGCCCGACATATTCCAGTCGGTCCTAATCCAGCCACTTTCAGAATCGAGCGTCGATACGCGCGCGAACGCATATATGGTATTCCACTTAAGGTCATTAACCGCAGTCTTTAGGACCAGGGTACGATCGCCCTTATGCCTAGAAAACAGGTTGTAACGGCGACATCCATCCCTCTTAACCTAATAAGCCAAGAGGAGGTCGCGCACATTCATGGGAGACTCCCAGTCTTTGGTAAGGTGCTCGATCACTTGTATGACTCGCCAACATTGAGGCATCAATTGGTCCGCCGCTAAATCGAATTCGACCATGAATGCCTTGGCCAAAGGCGAACAAGGCCATTCGAAACTTATCTTAAAAGGGTATTCGTATATAACGACGAACCCCTCTGGACACATATCAGGTCGACTCTGACCTGCTCTAATCAGTGTAATCCCCGCAAGGATTTTTCCTAGAATCCTAAGGTCATCAAGATCCTCTTGATCTCGAATAGAACTCTCAGGTTCGGTGGACATTGCTAACCTCCTCGTTAACCAGATTGGTAAGTCTGGAAAACCCCAGATATCCCAGTTTTTCCTAGGTTTTCTAGCGACAGACTTACGACGCAAACAAAGACTAAGAAGTCGTACCTTATATAGGCGCTCTAAACCTCGAAATGCCTAATCGGTTCGAAGGTTTTGCAGGTTTGGAAGTGATTCGCTGAAGAATGGCAAGGAATCGAGAAGAAATATCACTTTAAAATTCTCTGGCAAGGTCTCTATTTATGTAAACGATCATGTCAGGTCGAGTCACTCGATAATCGACACGTGCCTTCGCCTTTTCGTATGCACGCACGGATCGTCGACACTTGGCATTTACAGCTATTAAGCACGATCGAACGTCAGCATGACGTCACAATCTTATCCCCTTTTCGACTTCCCCTTTAGTTGGAAACAAACCGATTCAGTTGCCTAGCCAACGACTTTCGACACGTGTCATGACCCCAGACGTCCGACTGACAAAAATTTAAAAATTTGAAATTTGAATTTGCCACTCTATTTTTAAATTTTGGGGGCAAACTGTTTGGGTAAAATTTCACCAGTCTCGATCACGACCAGATAAGGGAAAATATTTATTACACTTTTCTATAATAAAGATAAAATCATAAACACTTTATCGTCTGACCAAAGTTGGAATCAAAAGTTACTCACGGCACTCGACCATCGTAAGGAACCTCACGACACTCGACCGTCGTAAGGAACCTTACGACCTCGACCGACTATCATACGATATTACTGTTATTATTTCACTATTTAATGCAGGGTCAACACTATTAATGACCAACGGCTATAACCAACGAAGATCATTATGAGCATTAAACCCAGCAGCCGTTACGACCGTTACCTGAAGCTTCTGTGGAATCATTAAAGCATTCGAAGACTATAAATACAAGGATTCCATCCTCATTTGCGAACAACTGAATTCCCGAGAACACTCACAGCGAAAACACTTGAAGAAAAGCTCTTTCACGACGCACGACGCACATAGTTTTTACACACGACGCACTTGTTTTTACATTCGATACACCTGTTTTCTTTACATTTAAAGTATTTCTTTCATTTGTATTGTAACCATTGTATTCTCGACACCTGAAACATAAGGACATCGCCCCTGTTTGGCGACCATAATGCAGCGACGACACCATCACTGTCGTCCGCGGGTTTTTTCCTCGTTGAGGTTTTTCCCGCGTCTCCAAAATCTCTGACTCATTTACATTTTCTGTCATTATCGCATTGCTTTGTCGAAAGATTCCTATGTTTAGTTGTTAAGCTCCACAATCAACCTTAAGTTATCCTTCTGGATGATTTTTGGCATTAACAACGACCAGGAGAAGACCGCTTTTATGACAAACAAAGGTATTTACTGTTATAAGGTCATGCCTTTTGGTTTAAAAAATGCAGGATCGACATATCAAAGATTGGTCAATAAGATGTTCAAAGAGCATCTTGGTGACACGATGGAAGTCTATATCGACGACATGCTTGTCAAATCAAAACAAGCGGCTGATCACATCGATCATCTGAAGAAATCTTTTGACGTCCTCCGGGAATATCAAATGAAGCTAAATCCTACGAAATGTGCCTTTGGAGTCGGTGCCAGGAAATTTCTAGGATACATGGTCATGCGACGAGGAATAGAGGCTAATCCTGATCAAATAAAAGCTTTGGTCGACAATAAGTCACCTAAAAACTTCAAAGAGGTCCAATGACTTACCGGTCGTATGGTAGCACTGAACAGGTTTATCTTACGATCATCGGACAAATGCCACCTATTCTATAACGTCATAAGAAAAAACAGGGGCTTCGATTGGACAGACGACCATGAGATTGCATTACAAAAATTAAAAAAATACATGGCGTCTCCACCCCTACTAGCGAAACCAAAAGACAACGAGGTCTTACAACTCTACCTTGCCGTAAGTCCTCATTTTGTAAGTGCCGTCTTAGCCAGAGAAAACGAAAAACAATAGCTCCTAATCTATTACGTAAGTAAATCCTTATTGGATGCTGAAACCAGGTACACGTCTATGGAGAAAATATTATTATCACTAGTCACAACGGCTAAAACGTTACGACATTATTTCGAATCTCATCCTATAACTGTCGTGACTAACTTTCCTCTTTCGATTGGCAAAATGGAGCATATATCTCAATAGTTACGACATCGACTTTAAGCCTAGGACGGTGATCAAATCGCAGGTCCTAGCAGATTTTGTCGCCGATTTTAGTCCTGAACTAGAGAAAGAAGCACAAGACGAGACTTTTACTATGGCGACTACAGACGACATGACCTAGATACTGCACGTCGACGGATCATCTAACACCTGGGGGCAGGATGGTGTACTCCAAACGATGCAACTTCAAAGCCATAAACAACGAAGCTGAATTTGAAGCCCTGATAGTAGAAATGAACATGGCCCATGACTTGGGGGCAATCGAACTTCACGTCAAAAGCGATTCCCTATTAGTCGTCAATCAGATGAATGGGGGAATTCGTGGCAAAAGACTCCAAGATGACAGCTTACCTTAAGGTAGCCAAGGAAAAATCAAAAATGTTTGATCCATTCTCAATCGAGCAAATCCCAAGAGATCAAAATACTCAAGCCGACGCACTATCAAATCTTGGGTCAACACTCAGTAAGCCATCGTTCGACGCCATCCCTATGACCCAACTAACGACCAGGTCTATCGAGGTATCTGAAGAAATTCATGTCCTGACGAAGAAAACAATTGGTCATACGATATCAAAAATTATCTCATGCACAACCAGTTACCCGAAGACGGGATGGAAGCTCGAAAACTTCGATTTAAGGCTTCGAAATATCTCATGATCGGTGACAAACATTATCGACGATCATCAACAGGTCTAAACCTAAGATGCATTGACAATCAAGCCCATGTGCAAAAAATTCTAAAAGAAATGCACGGCGGCGAATGTGGTAATCACTCAGGTGGTCGTAGTCTTGCGAATCGAATATCTCGACAAGGTTACTATTTGGGCAAAAATTCACCAGTCTCGGCCACGACCAAGGTAAGGAAAACGCTTATTTTACTTCCCCATAGTAAGGTAAATTCATAGTACTTTGTCCCTTGGTTAAAAGTCAAATCGTATGTTATTTACCTCACGACACTCGACCACGATGTCGTTTAGCTCTTACGACCGTCGCATAAGACCATGCGACCTCGACCAACTAACGTTCGTTATGACTGTTACGTTTGTTCAGTGTTTAATGCAGAAGTCAACGTCATTAATGACCAACGGCTACAACCAGTAAAGGGCCATTAACAGCATTAAAGACGACGTCCGTTACGACAGTTACGTACAGCACTCAAGAAATCAATCAAAGCACCCGAAGACTACAAATATAGAGTTCCATCATCACTGAAAGGGACCGCATCCAAGAATCACACTGCGTACTCAAGAACATCCGAAGCAAAGAACTTTCTCTCAAGTGATCGCTCTCGACGCACGACTCCCACGCTCGACGCATAGTTTTTACACACGACACACACTATTTTCACGATAAAATCACTTGTTACTTTACATTTCGAAGTCTATCTTTCATTTGTATTGTAATCTCTATACGATCGACACCTGAAAAAAGGGCATCGCCCCTGTTTGGCGACCATAGTGCAGCGACGACTTCCACTGTCGTCCGCGGGTTTTTTCCTCGTTGAGGTTTCTCCCGCGTCACCAAAATTCCTTGTCTCATTTACATTTTTCGCCTTTGTCGTGCTTTGTCGAAAGATTCTTTTCTTTAGTTGTTAAGCTCCACAATCAACCTCAAGTTGTACTTGTGTGCGATTTTTGGCATTAACAGTTTGGCGCCCACCGTGGGGCCCCATCTAGAGAAAATCTTCGACAAACGTGCGTCGTACTAACGGTTTCTTGCAGTCTCCTCTGTTTTCTGTTTCAGGAAAATGGCAGCTCCTGGAAATCAAGAGCATATCATCGCCCAGATGTACCAAGAGCTAGAAGTTGCTCGAAATCAAATCAATGCCATGGCTGAGCAGAGTCAAAGAGCAGCAGAGGAGATCGCGCGGCTGAGAAATCCCTCTGGACCCCAGAATAGTCCTAGGCCATTCATTCAGAATCCAGGCCAACGACCGTCCGGTCAGAATGGTCCTAGACCATTCGCGCATAATCCAGGTCCAGGGTCAGGTCTGTTTGCTCAGAATCAGCATCCGGGTCCGTTCGCCCAGAATCAGCATCCAGGTCCGTTCATGTAGAACCATCAGCCAGGGCAGTTCAACCCAAATCCCCAGTTCGGGACGGTTCCTCCTCAACATATAAGGCCACCACCCATGCAGAATGGATCGCAGCCATTCCATAATGGATCGCAGCCGTTTCAGAATGGATCGCAGCCATTTCAGAATGGATCGCAGCCGTTTCAGAATGGGCCGCAGCCGTATTTTGTCCCTTTCAACGGGGACGCCAATGGCTCGTCGAACGGCAATGGCACCAGTTCAGGAGTCAATCCGCAGACAGGTGCTAATCCTGATCCTATTGACCCCGTCGCCCAGTGGTTGAAGATGCTAGAAGATCAGAACGAGCGTGTCCTGTCTTTGCTCGCCAAGCTACCCGGGGCAGCCGTACTCGTCGACGTCGAGCCTCGATCAGGATTTTAGGCATCGCCCTTCATCGATGAAATTGCGACCGTCGAGGTCCCGAAGAAATACAACGTCCCCGCCTTCACGCCCAAATACTCAGGAGTGACAGATCCGACAGAGCATGCCGTGCAATATAAACAGCTCATGTGGATGATCCCAATCTCGTACATGTACCAAGAAGTATGCATGTGCAAGAGTTTGGGAGCAACCCTCACTGGTCCTGCCCTCCAATGGTTGATCAATCTCAAACCCAAATCCATCGGGTCATTCGCTGAGTTGGTCAATCAATTCTCTCAACAGATCGCCAGCAGTCGCAAGATGGAGAAGCATACCAGTGACCTATATTATGTTGTGCAGAAGGCTAATGAGTCTATTCGAAGTTATTTTAATAGATTCAACGCGGAAATGATTAGTATTCACAATTGCGACGTCAAGACCGCGATCGAAGCTTACAAGCGTGGTCTGGATGACAGTTCGGGTTTGTACACTGACCTGACCAAGTACCCTTCGGAGAATTTCGAGGATGTCTGAGCTCGAACCCTAGCGTATATGAGGGTAGAAGACGACGCTGCCTTCCGTCGCAAACATACAGACGACAAGAGGTCGTTAGGTGTGAAGAAGCCAGAATTCAAGACAAAGGCAATTTCCAAGGTAGAGCCCGCGCACCAGATTTCGAATGTCCGATTCAAGATGAAAGCGGAAGCCAAAACCGCGACCAAATTCCCTCAGTACCCCAAGATATCCTCTTATGGATTCAAAGGGACCACTAAGGACTTGGTCAAAGCTCTAAAGACCGCTCAGGCGACCATCCGGTGGCTAAAGAAATCCGAGCAGGATGATGCCAAGAAAGATAAGTCAAAGTGGTGCGACTTCCATGTCGACCAAGGTTACGCGACCGATGATTGCATAGCCCTCAAAAAGGAGTTATCATATCATGTCCCGAAAGGAAATCTCAAAGACGTCATCGATAACGTCGTTGCTCCAGCTAGCGACGATCGACCGCCGACCCCCAAGCATGCGAAGGTCGTCAATTGCATCACTGGTGGTTCCGACGTATGTGGTCTGACGTACTCCGCAGCCAAGCGTCACGCCAGTCAAGCACCTGACGATCGACCCATCCCGCGTTCATCAAGGCCCAAAGGAGATCTGGAGCTAGAAGCTATGAGGATTTCGTTCGACCAAGACGACCTCGGCGACTCCTATCAAAAGTATCATGACGGGTTGATCATTCAACTCACGATTGGTAATTGTTTAACCCGATAAGTCTTGATCGATGGGGACGGTTCAGCGAATGTCATTTTCCTTGACACCATCAAGTCCATGGGAATCGATCGCTCGGAAATCACTCGACGTTCGACAACCTTGGTCGGTTTCAACGGAGAAACGACGAGCACCTATGGAGAGATCATCTTGCCGGTCTATGCCGGAGGAATCAACAAGCAGACTAAGTTCAGTGTCATCGATTGCTCGTCAGCCTATAACGTCATCTTAGGTCGATCGTGGATCCATGAAATGAAAGCCGTTCCCTCGACGTATCATCAGACCCTGAAGTTCCCTACGCCGTGGGGAGTCCAAGAAATCAAAAGTGAGTCAAAAGTCGCACGTGACTGCTATAAGACCACCCTGTAGCCGCGAAAATAAGCTGTTTGGCAATCATAGGTCGAGGAAACCGTCCTAAAGAAGGAAAAACCTGACCATAAGGTCTCGAGATATACGTCTCTCTATCTCTGATCTTATAGACAAACTAATGCCTTTTTTACAGGAATATGCCGATTATTCTGCCCTGTCGCACGCAAACACGGTCGTCATAGACATCGATGTTAATCTTCAAAAACTCAGTGTCGATCCGTCATTTAAAACCTATTTTTCCTAGAAAAAATAGGATAGCAAATGACGGGGGGCAAATACCCGAAAAAGGAAAAGAGTCTGGGAAGGTACGTTTTTCTAAATTCTTTTCTTTTCTTTTATACGATTTTTTATCACAAACAACTACTGACTTAAGCATCGGAGGGTCGTTGATTAGCCAACGACCAACCTCTGATAGTATTTTATCGCAGGATCGCACGACATGAGTCTATCACATGACTCTCGCAAGACTGTATAACATAAATGTTCAAGCCAAGTACATGATTTGACGTATGATCTAGATTCATCGCACAGTTTAATTATACAAACGACATGCAATCTAAGTGTTCTTAGAAGCATCTCATATATGCTTTGAACATATGATCATTTACACGACTTGTATCGTTGGTTATCAATTAAGAAGCCTTTGTCGCACGTATCTATGGTTATCTGCAATTTAAAAGTGTTTTCTTACGATCGATATTGTACTCGATGATTGCTTGTAATGAATAGTGGAAAATCTCACGATCAAAAGGAATTTCATTAAAATACGATTACAGGAACTCGACCACCAACGGCCGATCGGTAAAAACAAACGCAAATAAATTTTTTAAATTTGAGGAGGGACATCAGTCGCATCCTTGCCAGAGGCCCCGCCTTGAGGATCCTCGCCTACCACCTCCTCATCGACGTCCTTCTCATCATCCGAATCGAGGTCTCTTTCAGACCCGACGCCCTTCAAGTAGACGTCAAGCTCCTCTGACACCGAGGCAAGAGGGTCCTTCCCTAGCAGATGTCGCCTCATAATCGCCGCCCTAGCGGTCAGGCGAGCCAAAGCAAAGACGGTCTTACCCTCGTCTTTAAGGTCCTTTACCTCTTTCTCCAGTTCCGCCACTCGGGACTTAGAATCCTCAGCTTCCTTTGCGGTCTTGGCCAAAGATTCTCTGACCTTGTCCATCTCCTCCCTCTGATCAGCGATCATGGACATGGACTGCGTCAAATGATGGTTGACATCATCCTTGGCACGACCGACAACCTCTAACTGTTTCAAGGCATCGTCAAGACGTGTTGACATAGTCTTTTCATGCTCTTCGGCGGCATTTGCCCTAGCCATCTCCACATTCTTCCTCTCATGGGCAGCGAATACCAGATCCTTGATCTTCGTCGTCTCGGCACGTAAAGCCAAAGAAGCTTGGAACGCCTGTAGAAGCATAAAACAAGCAATAAGCATACACAACGTAAACATCGACAAAATAAAATAAGGTCTTGAAAGAAAGACCTACCATAAACGCCAATCCGGCAACATGGGCTCCCGTCTCCTCGATAGGAAACCCCTTGAAACGCTCCCTGAAAGACGGGAGCAGATATTTCCCCAGATGAGGAAAGAGATTTGTCCCGTCTAGGACATTCTCGACCATAAAGTCCGACGGCAATATAAAATTAACTGTCGTGACCTTAGCCCCTCCCGTCGGGTGATCCTTGCCCTTGCCAGCCGACAAAGGGTCCGACGTGGCAGACGGGGACTTCACTGTTTCCGCCGGAGGTGCAGAATTAAGAGGTGTCATAGCGATCACGCTAGGAGACGTCCTCCTAGGCGATGCGACCTTCGCCTTTTCAGGGGTAACGACTCTCGATGAGTCATTGTTTGGGCAAAATTTCACAGGCCTCGACCACGACCAGAAAAGGTAAGACGTATGTCATGAGTTATACCTTGTATTAAAATAAGGTCCCGACAAAGACCCAAAGAACCTCCGCAATTCCTCCTAAAAGGTAAGTCGAGAGTTCCTCACGACACTCGACCTCGACGTCGCCCGTTCCGCACGGCCGTCGCATAAAACAGTACGACCTCGACTGATTGACGCGTTATACAACTGTTATATTTGTTTAAGTGTTTAATGCATGAGTCAGAGTCATTTATGGACAAACGGCTATAACCGACGAAATCAGTTATGAGCATCTAAACTCACATTGAAGACGACGACTGTTACAACAATCATCAAAGATCTTGATGATTCAATTAAAGTCATCCGAAGACTATAAAATCCCAGCTCAATCATCAGTTCAGGACACCTGATCAACACCGAATAACACAGAGAGAGAGAGATAGAACAAGAGCATCGAACAACAGAAGCAAACACAAACACTCGAAGAATATTCATTCGAAGCAAAGAGATCATTTATAAAAGATCACTCTAGACGCAAGACTCTCGCTCTCGACCAACAGCTTATACATAGTTTTCACACACGACGCACACTGTTTTTACATTCCAAACACTTGTACTTTACATTTCGAAGTCTTTCCTTCATTTGTATTGTAATCTCTGTACGATCGACACCCGGAACACCAAGGATATCGCCCCTGATTGGCGACCATAGTGCAGCGACGACATCTACTGTCGTCCGCAGGTTTTTTCCTCGTTGAGGTTTTTCCTGCGTCATCAAATCCCTTGTCTCATTTACATTTTTGTCTTTGTCGCACGCCTTTGTCGAAAGATTCCTTTCTTTAGTTGTTAAAGTCCACATCGACCTTAAGTTGTCCCTTTGGTGCGATTTTTGGCATTAACAGTTTGGCGCCATCCGTGGGACGCCATCTAGAGAAAATCTTCGACAAACGTTCGTCTTGCTAACGGTTTCTTGGAGTTTTCTTTGTTCTCTGTTGCAGGAAAATGGCAGCCCCTGGAGATCAGCAGCATGTCATTGCTCAGATGTACCAGGAGCTTGAAGTCGCCCGAAATCAAATCAACGCCATGGCGGAGCAAAGCCGTAGAGCAGCTGAAGAGATCGCACTGTTAAGGAATCCCTTTGGACCTCAGAGTGGTCCTAGGCCATTCGTTCAGAATCCAGGCCAAGGATCGTTCGGTCAGAATGGTCCTCGACCATTCGCGCATAATCCAGGTCTAGGATCAGGTCCGTTCGCTTAGAATCAGCATCCAGGCCCGACCATGAAAAACCAGTAGCCGGGACCGTTCAATCCAAATCCCCAGTTCGGGACGGTCCCTCCTCAGCATATAAGGCCTCCACCCATGCAGAATGGATCACAACCATTTCAGAATGGGTCGCAGCCATTTCAGAATGGGTCGCAACCGTATTTTGTTCCTTTCAACGGAGATGCCAATGGCTCGTCGCATGTCAATGGCACCAGCTCAGGAATCAATCTGCATGCAGGGGAAAATCTCAACCCCAATGACCCCGTCGCCCAGCGATTGAAAATGCTAGAAGATCAGAACGAGCGCGTCCTATCTTTGCTCGCCAAGCTGCCTGGGGTAGCCGTGCCCTTCGATGTCGAGCCCCGATCAGGATTTCAGGCGTCACCATTCCCGAAGAAGTACAATGTCCCCGCCTTCACGCCCATGTACTCGGGAGTGATCGATCCGACAGAGCACGTCGCACAGTATAAGCAGCTCATGTGGACGATCTCAATCCCACACATGTATCAGGAAGTCTGTATGTGCAAAAGCTTCGGTGCAACTCTCACTGGTCCTGCTCTCCAATGGCTGATCAATCTCAAACCCAAGTCCATCGGGTCGTTCGCTGAATTAGTCAATCAATTCTCCCAGCAATCGCAAGATGGAGAAGCAGACCAGTGACTTGTATTACGTCGTGCAGAAGACCAATGAGTCTATCCGTAGTTATTTCAATCGATTCAATGCAGAGATGATCATCATTCGCAATTGTGACATCAAGACCGCGATCGAAGCCTATAAGCGTGGTCTGGACGATAGTTCAGGTTTATACACTGACCTGACTAAGTATCCTCCGGAGAATTTCAAAGATGTCCGAGCTCGAACCCTAGCGTATATGAGAGTAGAGGACGACGCTGCCTTTCGTCGCAAGCATACCGACGACAAGAGGTCGTTAGGCGTAAAGAAGCCAGAGTTCAAGACGAAAGCGATTTCCAAAATGGAGCCCGCCCGCCAGATCTCGAACGTCCGATTCAAGACAAAAGCAGAGGCTAAGATCGCAACCAAATTTCCTCAATACCCCAAGATATCCTCTTACAGATTCAAAGGGTCCACTAAAGATTTGGTCGAAGCTCTGAAGACCGTTCAGGCGACTATTCGATGGCCAACGAAGTCCGGTCAGGACGACGTTAAGAAAGATAAATCTAAGTGGTGCGACTTTCACGTCGACCATGGCCACGCGACAGATGATTGCATAGCTCTCAAAAAGGAGCTGGCGTATCATGTCCCAAAAGGCAATCTCAAAGACATCATCGATGACGTCGTTACCCCAGCTAACGATGTTCGACCGTCAACCCCTGAGCATGCAAAGGTCGTCAATTGCATCACCGGTGGTTCAGACGTGTGTGGTTTGACGTATTCTGCAGCCAAACGTCATGCCAGCCAGGCACCAGACGATTGGCCTATTCCGCGTTCATCAAGGCCTAAAAGAGATTTGGAATTGGAAGCCATGAAAATCGTATTCGACCAAGATGACCTCGGCGACTTGTACCAGAAACACCACGACGGGTTGATCATTTAACTCACGGTTGGTAATTGTTTAACTCGACGAGTCTTAGTCGATGGGGGCAGTTCAGCTAACGTCATCTTCCTTGACACCATCAAGGCCATGGGAATTGATCACTCGGAAATCACCCGACGTTCGACAACTTTGGTCGGTTTCAATGGAGAAGCGACGAGTACTTTTGGAGATATCGTTCTGCCTGTCTATGCCGGAGGAATCAACAAGCAGACCAAGTTCAGCGTCATCGACTGTGCGTCGACCTATAACATCATCTTAGGCCGACCATGGATCCATGAGATGAAGGTCGTTCCCTCGACGTATCATCAGACTCTGAAGTTCCCTATTTATGTAAACGATCATGTCAGATCGAGTCCCTCGATGGTCGACACGCGCCCTCGTCTTTTTGAATGACCACACGGATCGCCGACACCTGTCTGTGACAGCTGCTAAGCATCATCATGCATCAACGTGACGTCACGATTTTACCCTCTTTTCGACTTCCCTCTCTAGTTTGAATTGAACCGATTCAGTTCCAAGACAACCAAGGTAACTTTTTGACACGTGTCATAACCTCGAACCCTCGACAAGCAAAATTTAAAAAACTTTTGGAATTTGCCACTCCACTTTTTCAAATTTTGGGGGCAAACTGTTTGGGCAAAAATTCACCAGGCTCGGCCACGACCAAGGTAAGGAAAACGCTTATTTTACTTCCCTATAGTACTTTGTCCCTTGGTTAAAAGTCAAATCGTATGTTATTTACCTCACGACACTCGACCACGATGTCGTTTAGCTCTTACGACCGTCGCATAAGACCATGCGACCTCGACCAACTAACGTTCGTTATGACTGTTACGTTTGTTCAGTGTTTAATGCAGAAGTTAACGTCATTAATGACCAACGGCTACAACCAGTAAAGGGCCATTAACAGCATTAAAGACGACGTCCATTACGACAGTTACGTACATCACTCAAGAAATCAATCAAAGCACCCGAAGACTATAAATATAGAGTTCCATCGTCACTGAAAGGGACCGCATCCAAGAATCACACTGCGTACTCAAGAACATCCGAAGCAAAGAACTTTCTCTCAAGTGATCGCTCTCGACGCACGACATCGACGCACGACTCCCACGCTCGACGCATAGTTTTTACACACGACACATGTTATTTTCACGATAAAATCACTTGTTACTTTACATTTCGAAGTCTATCTTTCATTTGTATTGTAATCTCTGTACGATCGACACCTGAAACAAAGGACATCGCCCCTGTTTGGCGACCATAGTGCAGCGACGACTTCCACTGTCGTCTGCGGGTTTTTTCCTCGTTGAGATTTTTCCCGCGTCACCAAAATTCCTTGTCTCATTTACATTTTTCACCTTTGTCGTACGCTTTGTCGAAAGATTCTTTTCTTTAGTTGTTAAGCTCCACAATCAACCTCAAGTTGTACTTGTGTGCGATTTTTGGCATTAACAGTTACTATTGGCCAACTTTGCGACAAGATGCCATCAGGTACGTCCAAGGTTGTGACTCATGTCAACGACATTCAGGTATGATTCACCAACCTTCTGAACCCTTACACACGACCTTGATCCCATGGTCCTTCGTGAGATAGGGAATGGATATCATCGGTAAGTTACCTTCTGCCCCTGGGCAGAAAGTCTTTTTATTAGTCCTCGCGGATTATTTCTCTAAGTGGATAGAGGCAGCCTCTTTTTCCCAAGTCCGGGATAAGGAAGTCGTCTCTTTTATCCAGACTAACATTATCTGCAGGTTTGGAATTCCCTCCGAGATCGTATGTGATAATGGATCACAATTCATAAGTGATCGCACCCGCAGTTCTACGAGGATCGTAATATCAAACTTACGACCTCGACCCCACGTTACCCTCGATCTAATGGTCTTGCAGAATCAAGCAACAAAGTCATCATCAATTCGATAAAGAAAAGACTTAAGGATGCAAAAGGAAGATGGGTCATAGAACTCCCATCGGTCTTATGGGCTAATCGTACGACGCCGCGTACATCCACGAGACAAACCCCATTTTCCTTGGTTTACGGCTGTGAAGCGGTCTAGCCTATCGAAGTACAACTGCCAACATCGAGACATACCTTAGTCGACCATAATTTGGTGGCCTTAAGTTATGATCTCGACGCTCTCGAAGAGCTAAGAGAATCTGCCTTTGTCAAAATGGCATCACATAGACAGGTCGTCGAGTGACACTTCAACAAAAATCTTAAGACCAAAGTCTTTCAGGAAGGCGACTTCATCTTACGCGAGTATTCCAAAATACTAAGGAATTAAACGCAGGTAAGTTGTCCACTAAGTGGGAAGGACCATATCGTATATCTGAGGTTGTAGGAAAAGGTGCTTATAAGCTCCAAACCCTTGATGATCAAGACGTCCCACGTAGCTGGAATGCGGTACATCTAAAAAAATATTTCATTTAAATATTTTTCTTACGATTTATTTATTACGACGACTACTGACTTAAGCATCAGAGGGTCGTTGGTCAAACCAACGACCACCCGCTAACTACGTGTATCGCAGGGCCGCATGATCGCACAAACGCCAGTCTTACGACCGATGTCGTATAACCAATGTCTCATGACTAATATATTACGACCAATGTCTCACGATCTAAGTTCTACAATTTAAGTCTTACGACCTTGAATTTATACTTAGCAAAATTTTGTGCCACAGTCGCATGATCGATGCAAGAATTTATTGGTACCCTAGTCGTACAATTATTCCTAAAAGACTTGCGTTATTTTGGCATAGTCGCATAATTCAAAGTCATGGGTCGTACGATTCATGTTATTTCGTACATCTCGATTTCCTATTTCCTTATACTATTTACTTGCGATAAAGTAAAGCATACGACAAAAGTTTCATAAGACAAAAAAGATACGTGTATTAGCATGATCCCAAAAAATTACAAGTATAGGGCAAGACCACCAACGGTCGCCCCAAGAAGAAAACAAAGACTAAGAAAGGAAAAAGCTAAGGCTGAGGAGGCTCTTTCTCCTGAGCGACTTCCTCACCACCACCACCTTCGGCCTCAGCGCCCACAAAGTCCCTGTCTACGAGCTCGTCTTCTTGGTCGAGGTCTTTCTCCTCTCCCACTTGCTCTAAGTACGTGGCAACCTCCGCCTCTGCCCCGACCATGGGATCTTGCCCCCTCAGGTGGCGACACATGATCACCTCTCTAACCCTTAAGTGCGTCAACGCCACAAAAAAGAGGAGTCTCTCCTCCAGGGAGGCGATCTCTTTCTCCTCAGCCTAAACAAACGACCTAAGGTCCTCGGCCTATTTTTCGCTCTCTGTCTCAAATGTCGAGGTCTTCTCAAGGGCCTCCTTCAAATGGTTCTGAAGGTCTTCCTTCTCCCTCGACGATGCCTCTAGAAAGTCTTGAGCTTCGTCAAGCTTCGTCGAGAGGACTTCAGCTCTGTCCCTGGTGATCTGCTCCAGCTTCCGTGCTTGGCGTTCTTCATCTTGCGCCAGGTGCATTTTCTCCCGTGCACGGGATATGACCCTTCAGATTTTTTCCATGTCGGTGTACAAGCAGAGCGACGTTTGGAACGCCTGCAGTCGTACAATCAACATAAGACATAGTACACGACAAAAAAGTCTATAACAAAGGAAAAAGAAAATACTTACCATAAAGGAGAGCCCTGCGACCTGCGATCCCATCTCGTAGACTGAGACCCCCAGGTCCCGGAAAATCTTGGTATTGTCCAAGACGCCGTCGACCATAAAGTCCGACTGCAACGTAAAGTTCACCGTCGAAACATTGGCCGACTCCTCGGTCGTCTATTTGGCTGTTTCTTCCCCTTGTCGACAGTTGAGGGAGATGGGATATCGATCTGAGGACCGGCCTCCTCGGCCTTCGGTATCGTCGTCGACACCGAAGGAGCCACGCTCACCGGTGTAGCATCAATAACGTCGGGTGGCGTCTTCGCCTTCTCAGCACTGACAACCCCAGATGGGCCACCACTCTTTGACGACGGGTTACTCCGGAGAACCGTCCTTGGTTTCCTCATCCTCGACGATGGGGATGGAGGAGCTTTCCTTTTCAACTCCTTGGCCTTTCAAGCCAATAGGAGTTGAGACTCCTTCTTGGAGAGGCCATGCGTGGGCATCGACCCGGATCCACTTACGACAAAAACAAAGCAAAACAGTTTGAAGAAAATGTATGAAAAGTCGTACGACTGATATTTGTACGACCATGACAAAACTACACGACGAAAGAGAGACGATGAATGCGTGCCATCTCCTCCTCTTCCTCCTTCTCTTCTTCCTCCTCTCTCTCAGCCTCCTCCTCCACAGGGGCCTCCAGACCCTCGACCACGATGACCTTTTCGTCTTCGTCCACTAAGGTGCGTTGGACGAAGAATGACCTATCTTCAAGGCTATAGGTCCGAAACTTGTTGATCTTCTCCTGAGAATCAGGAAGCTCCTCGACCTCGAAGAAATTGATGCCTGAGAAAAAAGCAAATCACAGTTAGAGTAAACATACGACCAAATGAAAAAACAAACGATATCGAACAATATATTACCAGCAATATTCCACCCGATAGTGACCTATGAAGTGTCCTCCTCAAGAAGGTCGAGTGATTGCACTCGACCGAAGACATACCTGGCCTTCCACCCCCGGTCATTGACCTGAGTATTTTGGACCAGGATTTTCTTACTCCTATGCTTGGAGAATAAGCTGCGAGAAGATCGTTCACATTGAACGGAACTGCCCAGTCGGCAGTGATCCTATCGATCACGCAAACAATCCACCAGAACTGCGGCATTGCTTATCCGGGCGACAAATTGAACCTCTCTAGGAACTCTCTGGCTAAAGGAGAGAAGGGCCATTTGAAACCTATCTTGAATGGGTATTCGTACAAGACAAAATGCCCATTCGGATACTCAGAAGGCCAAAGTTGGTCTGGTAAGTGGAGTCGTACGACATCAGGGATGCCTGATAACGTCCTAAAAGCATTGAGATCCTCCCTACTATTGATCGAACTTGCAGGTTCTAAAGACATTAGGAAATCGGGTGTTGACCCCTGGGCTACGTCTAACTCCTAAAGATCCCAATACTTCGCTCGCTTCCTAGCTATGGACATAAGGCACATATAAAAGTAGAAATCGTACCTTAGCAGGAGCTCTAAACCTCAACGATTTTTCGAAAAATCTTCTTTTTTAGGTACAAGCAACAGAATCGTACGAAAATCTCTCTAAAAATACACTAGAAGCGTAAAAAGGAAAGGATCGGTTGAAATCTCTTATTTATACGGTTTAGGGTGTCAGGGCGAGTCGATAGATGGTCGACACCTGTCCACCACCTTTTCGTATGCCACACCCGATACGTGACACCTGTCTTTTACAGCTGCCACGCCACCCTTACGCCTCCACGACGTCACTAGCCTTATCAACTTCCCCATACAAATTGGACCAAACCGGTTGGGATTCAAACGGTTTCTCTCCCTACACGACACGTGTCCTCCTGGTTGCTTGGATTCAAAAATTTAAAAATCAAATTTCACGCCAAAATTCAAATTTTGGGGGCAAACTATTTGGGTAAAAAACCATACCTCACGATCGACGAAGAAAATTAAACATGATATTTATGTACGACATAACTTTTATTAAGATAAGGTCATGTTGTTGGGTTTTGTTCAAAACAAGATTTCAAAAATCATAATATTTGCAACGGAAGCTTAAAATCTTTGAACAACATTAAAACATTTTAACCCCCACCAAGGATCCATTTGCATGAACATGAAAGATTAAAACACATACATAGGGGGTTTTAGAAAATACAACCTTTGTAGTCCTTTGCAAAGTCTTATAGTTTGATGAAGATGGTGATGGCAAGAACTCAAGGAAGAGTTCCTCTAGAGAAGTCCACCAACAAGCTCCAACACCTTTTGTATGCTAGTACCTTCTTGATGTTTGATGCAAAGAGAACTCCATAAACAACTCTACAATAAACTTGAGAAGAAGAAGAACAAAAACACACACACTATGTGTGTGTTTCGGCCGAAATGGAGAGAGGAGGGAGAGAGAGTGTGTTGATTTCCTTTTTCAAGTGTTTTTCAAAATGTTGGTCAAAAGCTTTTTTTATAAGTAAGTTGTCAAGCAAGTATATTAATAAAATATACTTGCACATGCCCATCACATTGCCTCCCAAATTGACCAATCAAAAGGAACTATGCCATGCAATGTTACAAAATAAACCTTGTAGTTTTAAGATGGTTAAATTTATATTTTAACTATCTTAAACTCTCTCCTCAAATCCCTCCTTACTATTTTAGTTACAAAATAAATCCATCATATGTATTATTTTATATAACCAAAATTTATTATTTGCATCTATTATTATAAATTATATTCAATAATATAATTTATAATATTTATCAAGAATCAAAATTCTTATAAATATTAATTCGGTGTCTACTTGTTATTCGGTGTGACCCTATAGGATCATATATTATCGGTAATATTATTTTATAATCATTTTTGAGCATATGGAACCAATAATCTCCCACTTGCTCAAGAATGTATTATAGAATGATATAGACAGTGGTGGGCGTCTAGCAACATCTCACTTCCCCCAGCAATATATGACTGTAAAAGCCATTCAGTAACATCTAATTCCTACAAGCTCATAGCTACAATTGATGTAAGAGGTGTGGTATCAGTTATCCCTTTGTTTAGACATCATGTTGAACATGAGACATGGATCACTATCATTCTCATCTATTGTTCAACTTTTGGTAAGGCGCCTTAGATGTCTCACTCTTAACACATTAAGAGAAACAAATCCCATCTTGACTACATACGCTTCTCATGCAGTTCATGTCATGCCCAATAATGGCCTTTATAGCTGCCCCTTTTCAAGAAAAACGGTTAACCATATCAAAGCATAACATTCCCTACACTTGAGTCCCAAATATGCATCTCAGGTCGAAGGATACAAAGATACTACCTTTATTCAAGAATCACTTATGACGACGATCCATGAAGTGATCTTGAAACGGGTCAGGTCCAGTACTTGTTCCCTAACAAGTACCTATGAACTTGGTTGCAATACTTTGCCACTTTTACTCTTAAAAGTCAACCAATCCAATTCATATTAGTCTTACTTCATGGTTGTTCCCACAACTATGATCGACTATGGACATTTAGAATAACTGGTTTATTCAAGGATTAAAACATGCTAATATAGAACACAACGAGTATGAAAAATATCATATCCTATATATCTAACTAAATAATATACTTGTTGCTTAACTGTTCCAATATCCAAATACTAATTCCAAATCGTATTGATTTGTGTGAACTTTGTGAATACTAACTTCTCTATTTTTTAACTTTATCCCGAATATAGTTAAAGTTTGGAGTAGGTGCTTGGTAATCTGATGTGACATCGGGTCCTTTAGCTTGCGTAACGGCACCCACATACTCACAAAAGATTTCTAGATGATCCTGAATGGGAGGTATCTACCTAGCTTTTCAATGAACTCTTTCATCCAAGCATCTTTCTTTTGCAGCTTCTAAAGCAGTGGTGTATTCTTATTTTGTAGTGTATTATGCAATTTTACCTTCGCTTGGAACCTTTTTCAAACGAACTACTTCTTCATTTATGATGAAGACATTTCCCCTTTTGTGATCGAGAACCTTCTCGATCTTTATGGAAGCTATCATCAGTGCAACATTTTACTATGATCTTCTTCCAACCCTCAGTTAAGGAACACTTCCTTGGTTCTTTGTAAGTACCTTAAATCGTTCTTTATAGTCATCCAATGACCTTCCCTCGTATTTCGTTGGTATCTCCTTCTAATGCTCTAAAGCATTATGATACACTCGATCTAGTGCATGTCATGGTATATATGATAGATCCAATTGCCGAAGCATATGGAATACTAATCATTTTATCTAGCTCAGCCTTTGTGCTAGAATATTGAGACATGCTCAAAATGATATGATATCATACTTGCAAGAAACTACCTTTAGAGCCTTGCATCTTGAACCTTTCAAGATCATGTCTACATATGCACTTTGACTTAAACCTATAAGTCGTCTTGATTCAATCTTTAAAGATCTCTATTTCAAGAACAAAATTAGCCCTTTCTAAGTCTTTTATTAAGGAAATACTGCCCGAGCCACAACATGATCTTTTGCTATGTCGGAAAGTTAATTTCCAAATACTAGTATGTCTTGCTCATACAGGTTTAGGAATTTTACTGCGCTCCCACTAGTTTTAGTAAATGCATGAGTAATCTTTTATTTTGATGAAAATTAAACTTTTAATTTTCCTGTCAAAATGAAGACTTCTGCTTTGTGATACTTGTACTGATCCATGAACGGATTGTATCTAAGTGTTCATGACTCTAAGCCACTCACCAGATTCAGAATCTGACATAGCACTTTAGCAGTTGATGGGTTTACTAGAACCCAGTCATACATCATTCTTTATTAGTTATAAGAAATCGATATCTCTCAAATTTCTGAATGATTCTACTAGATTTGCGAACACTTGGTGTTTTTACTAAGTTTCTGATCAATCAAATTGCTCAGTTTCAACAACCTTTGTTTGATAACTAGTGCCAACCAATAAGTGCATTAGGTTACGAGGTTCTTGATTTCCTTCAAGTTCCTTAAATCTCCCATTTGCATTGCCCATAAAAAACTTGCTTTTCTAAGAACTTGGCTTTGGAACAATAAACAATTTTATTGTTTGTGGGATTGTAGAATCGGTATCTTAAACAATTTATAGTATATTCTACAAAATATGCATTTAGTAGATTTTGGGTCGAGTTTACTTGAAGCTTATTGTCTCACATGAGCTTCATAAACCCACGCCTTCAACTAAGATTAAGGATGAAAAACTTTTCATACGAAATCTTATAAGGTGTTTTGTCTACCTTTTGGTTGGTGCCATAACATATGGTTTATGGTAACTAGGGCATAAAATTCCGATTTGATATAGGAATAGTACTTCTACTCATCATAGAGCGAACCATATTGAATAAGGTTCGGTTCATCCTTTCGGATACACACAATTTCTAAGATGATCCAAAAGTTCTTGGTTTAGTCACTATCCTCTTATATTAGAAAAAAACTTTAATGGTCCTGCTGAGTTGTTTTCTTAATCTTCACTTTGAAACAACTTGAATTACATCAAATGCTTCATCTTTATGTTCCAAATTCGTCAGTGAAGACTTTGTATTACCTATCACCATGTCTAGACTTGGTTTTGAAAAACCACATACATCAACATGTATCAATTCTAACAAAACCTTTTTTTTCTTCTCTATGAATTAGAGAAAATGAGCTATACTCAACTTTATCAAGATCGCATATATCAAATGAAAATATTTATATTTAGTTTCAAAATACCACAGTTTTGAAATTTAGATATGCGTTTAATATTTACTTGATTAAGTTGATTATTTCATGTGTAGACTTGATTCAAATCACATTTGAGTCTTATGGTGTTTATATAGAACTATGTTTTAGAAGGCTTTTGAGATTCACTTTATTATTCAATTAAGAGGACTAGTTCTCGAAATAGAATAATTCATTTTGAATATGAATATAATCGTTTCCAAAACGGTTAAGTGAATTTCATTCAATCAATAAACATGTGACTGAAAAATAATAATTTAGTCAAACTAAATTTAAACATTGTTCGAAACAAACTTGTTTAACAATACAAGCCATATGGTTTCATAATAAAATCTCCTATGAGCTTGGTACGCAATCTTGCTTCCTTGCTTATATGGATCACCATATTGCTTGTCTTTCAGTCATTTACCTTTCTTGATTATCTGTAACATATTACAAAAGTGAGTTCTACACTTAGTATTAAATACACAAGTGTAAGATAGACAGGAAAAAGTTCTATCTTAAATATTGATATCTGAAGGACTTTCCTTCGTTAGAAAAACATTTATTTCTCAGAAGGACAATCTCCTCTTCTATGACCAATGTTGCCTCATCTATCACTACATTCAGATTCTTGACAAAAACATCAAATGCGTTGGTCAGAGATTTGAGGATCACATCTACGGTTCTCCCATTGGAATAAGGATAGCCAAGTCTATCCAAATAGTCAAGGTGTGTCCTCATTTTGTGAATATGAGAGCTTACATTTTGGCCTTCCTCCAATTGTATCGAAGCGTTCACAGACTATATACATTTGGTAATAGACCCTTAATGGGTTTACCATGTCAAATGCCCTCAGTGGAAACGTTTCCATTCTTTCTAGTAAGGATGGAACCATAGTTTCAAGCATAAGACGTGATACATCGATTGAGTCATCATTATGTTTCAATCAAGTATCGTGAGCTTCTATGGAGGTAAGAGGAGGTTCTTGAGGACGAGGTACGATAAGTGCGTATGATTTGTTTTCACGTCTGAGAACGTGTCTCAATTTGTGAAACCAAATCGGGATGTTCTGAGTGTTTAACTTTTCTTTGTTAAGAAAAGCTCTTAGGGTTATGTCAATCGTAGTGTTTGCATTTTGGGCCATCTACAAAATTTAACAAAGTTAATATAGTATTTTCAATATTAATTATTAAGCAAATTAATTACCCTTTCGTTTTCTAAAAACATTAATTTGCATATAATCTAGGATCCAATATTGCAAAACAAATGAAACGGTTAGGTGACCTTTATCCCGTCCATTTAATCCAACAAGGTAGATAACGTTTATCGATTACATCGAATATAATTCCTAGCGTTATGGGATCCTTAACAACTTGTTTGTTAATTGGCATGTTTGATCCCATCTATGCCTTGGGTTTCTAATGCTTAGGTGACCTATATCACAAAAGATTCCCAATCAAGTCATCCTACTTGAAACAACGTGTGAAACTTACATCCATGCGGTTAGGTGACCTTTTTCCCACAAGGACATAAGAATCACCTCATCCATCTCTAGACAATCCAAGTGGTTAGGTGACCTTTATCCCACAAGGGTGTCATAGTGACGTATTGAGTGTTTCTCAAAAGGACGGCATAGACTTGCATTTTGAAAAAAGGGGATTTATAATGTTTTATAATTCTAGTTTTAAAACATTTTATTGTATGCATTCAAAGATACATGGTACTTTGATAATTTGAAACTTATTTCTCCTCAAATGGTTCCTATTAGTTTAAATAAAATCTTAATTTTATCAACTAATTATGTGTCATCAATTATTAATATCAAATATTGATATTTGAGTTTGAGCACTATAAGAACCGCTTATAGTCTATTAATAAACATTTTTATTAATTTAGACTATGAGTTTGTATGAGTTTTGAAATCCCTATTTTAAATCTCAAAAACTTTTAGTACCATATTATTGTATGCATCCAATATTCAAGGTTCTCTTTTAAGAAACTATTTCTCAAAATTTAACATCTCTATTTTAAATAATTTGGTTAATTTAAAATCTCTATTTTAAAAACAGGTTCATTTAAAATCTAATTTTAAAATTTGTCGCTTCATTTTAAACAATTTTAAATAAGCGCGTTTGAACCAATTTTATGTTCTTTACTAGCATGCAATATCTTATATTTTAACGCATCAAAAAGAACATAATATGTCACGTATATTGCATGCAACTAATAATACATGACACTTGGAGTTTGTATGAGTTTTAAAATCGCCATTTTAACTTACTTCGATATTTCAAAATTTTACGGGTTTTAGAATAAAACTCATTTTATTTATAAAACCCATTTTAACCATTTTTCCTTTAAAATGTTACTTTTGAAAAGACAAACTCCATATGTTGATTTCCAATTGCATATAAATTATTATCTAGCAATTAAAGTCCTATTTCAACCATGCAAGATACTAATAAAGCAAACAACCAACAAACATAATGTAAAAGTGCAATAAACAAGCCATTTTAACTAATGACAATTCATGCAAGCCACATGCATGAATCATCAAGTCTATTCCTAAGGGACAAGGGACCAAAAAAAAAACTTGATGCTCCCACTTGCAAAAACATCCATATGCATGAAAGATCTTCAAGACTCCATGAAGTGTTGTGTTGCTCCTCATCGATTCCGAGAAATGGTAGTGAACTTCACCAAGAGGCTTCCATTCTTCAATCTTTGTACATTTATGTAAAATACTAATCTATCATTCAACTTTTACATAAAAAAAATAACAAAGATGAAAAAAAACTTATTTACTATTACATACCTTATGAATAATAAATATTACATATTTTTGAATAAAACAACACAACCAACAACAAAGGGTCCATGGCTTGTTTATGCACAAACATCCATAAAAATAAAAAACACAAAACATCAAGATTTTTATTTTAAAGGCAACTTTTATGACCAAAATGCATGCAAAATTTTGGTCACATTAAATAACAATTTTAAAAAAAATGTCAAAGATGCCATGTATGAACTTCTTCATACAAAATGAAAAATCACCCATGGCTTCCAAAAACCAAGTATTTTTCATAAAAACAAAAATCTAAACATGCATGCAAAAGATGGCTCTGATACCACTTGTTGGGTTTTGTTCAAAACAAGATTTCAAAAATCATAATATTTGCAACGGAAGCTTAAAATCTTTGAACAACATTAAAACATTTTAACACCCACCAAGGATCCATTTGCATGAACATGAAAGATTAAAACACATACATAGGGGGTTTTAGAAAATACAACCTTTGTAGTCCTTTGCAAAGTCTTATAGTTTGATGAAGATGGTGATGGCAAGAACTCAAGGAAGAGTTCCTCTAGAGAAGTCCACCAACAAGCTCCAACACCTTTTGTATGCTAGTACCTTCTTGATGTTTGATGCAAAGAGAACTCCATAAACAAATCTACAATAGACTTGAGAAGAAGAAGAACAAAAACACACACACTATGTGTGTGTTTCGGCCGAAATGGAGAGAGGAGGGAGAGAGAGTGTGTTGATTTCCTTTTTCAAGTGTTTTTCAAAATGTTGGTCAAAAGCTTTTTTTATAAGTAAGTTGTCAAGCAAGTATATTAATAAAATATACTTGCACATGCCCATCACATTACCTCCCAAATTGACCAATCAAAAGGAACTAGGCCATGCAATGTTACAAAATAAACCTTGTAGTTTTAAGATGGTTAAATTTATATTTTAACTATCTTAAACTCTCTCCTCAAATCCCTCCTTACTATTTTAGTTACAAAATAAATCCATCATATGTATTATTTTATATAACCAAAATTTATTATTTGCATCTAATATTATAAATTATATTCAATAATATAATTAATAATATTTATCAAGAAATAATAATATTTATCAAGAATCAAAATTCTTATAAATATTAATTCGGTGTCTACTTGTTATTCGGTGTGACCCTATAGGATCATATATTACCGGTAATATTATTTTATAATCATTTTTGAGCATATGGAACCAACACATGTAAGCTACTTACGACTACGACCTTCGTCGCCTATTCCTGTAGCGGTCGTAAGATCCTTACGACCGACGATCGTGACTTCCAGATGGTCGTACGACCATACTAACCGTTAAAAGTCAAAAAGCATTTCTTTGTCTCGTTAATGCAAGTCTCGAAGCAATCATTGCCCAACGATCATAACTGAAAGACTATCAATGACAATTAATGATCAAGAATGGTTACAACACTCATCAAAGCATATTGATTACCACTGATGCTATATAAACGAAGGCTTTCATCACATTCGGGACAACGATTTGACATATGAAGAACATCAGAGAAAAACTCAGAGCATTCGAACAAGAAATAGCACTCTCGAAACTTATTCACGACAGTAGTTCATTTATACACGATACAACACTGTTATTTACGACGCACAACATTAGTTTACGATTAAGTTTACGATTAAGTTTACTTATATTGTAATCTATTGTACTCACGACACCTGTTACTAAAGGACGTTGTCCCTGTTTGACGACCATAGTGCACCGTCGACTTCTATAGCGACCGCGGTTTTTACCCTCGATGGGGTTTTTCGTGTCACCAAATTCTCTTGTCTTATTTACTTTTTGTCGACGATCGTACAATTTGTCTTGAGATTCTTTTCTTTAGTTGTTAAAGCTCCACATCAATCTCAAGTTATCCTTTGGATGATTTTTGGCATTAACACGGGTACCTGATGCACATGTTGACAATTAAAAAGGCTAGGCTAACGCCTAGTGAGTTCAAGAGTTTTCATCATGATTATATAAATCGTTAAAAGGAAAGAGTTGCAACATTAATCATTGAAAAAGTATTTAAAAATAAAAACTTTAGATATTTGTACCCTATCGAAATAAAGAACCATGGCATATATGTTTGGAATTTTCGCCCGAAGTCAGGCTGTCAATTGACCACGGAAAGGAGAGAAGGGATTTTCAAAAGAATTTATAATAAATACGAAAACAACTTGTTTCCCAATAACACGTTTTTTATGTGATGACAACACCAATATAAACATTTTCCAATCATAAGGTAAACTCAACCTGAAACTCACTCAAAACATGAATAATGATTTAATTTCCCAACTAATGAAAATGTGATAAAACTTTATATCCCAAAACATCCAAAACACGGATGTGGCATAGTACTCAACCCATAAATCATGGATAACAACCCATATATATATATATATATATATATATATAATGTCACCAAAAACATGGATAATAAAATTCAATACCCAAAACAACACATTTCGGTTTCGGGGGAGACCCGATTCCATCGAATGTGACGGAACACAAAAGTAGGTCACATGTCTATGTTATAGAGTTCCACTATGGATCGCACGATCATCAGGTTCAACCACCCACAATCTATAGCCCGAGTCCTCCGTCGATCCTAGTCATACTCGTTCACTAGAAATGATAATCATTATGGCCTGACGGTCATCAAGCTCAACACTTATGGTCGATAACTCGAGTCCTCCGTTACAGCTAACGCGGTCATCAAATTCAACCACTCACGGTTTGTACCTTGAGTTCTCCGCTAAGGATCACACGGTCATCAAGTTCAGCTACCCATGGTCTGTACCCCGAGTCCTCCGTTGATCCTAAATATTCCTAGTTACAAAACAAGATAAACTCTTATTTAAACAAATTGACAGACCCTTATGCTTATGGATCCAATGCATTACAGTCTAAAACGTTACATGACTCCCAAACGAATGTAGTAACGCATTCAAAACATATAACTCTCAAATAAGATGCAATTAAGTGAATCATACGCCCAAGGCTCCTTATCGAGCTGATAAAACGAGGCAAATACCCCAAAGAATCTGAGTATAAATCAAGCCCCAAAAGGCATAATAAATATTCGGCTAAATACGTGACCCAATATGGTTATATAAACCAAAATGCATCTTTTTCCAAAATCTTTGTCTATCAAATGACAATTGGCCTTCGGTTCAAACCCAAAAAGGTTTACATTTTCTAAAATGTCCGCAAGGCCGGGAATGACCAAAATCCAATAACTCACACGTTTGTACTTTTAAAACGTCCTATAAGGCTATAACCTAAACGATGCATATTTCCCAAAACACACTAAAGGTGCATTTTTACCAAATAACCTCCATTTATATGAATAATCATTAAAACACTTCCACTCATGATTTGTTCATCAAAACGCCCAAAAATCCTAATATGGGTGTTTTACAAAGTTTATAAAGTTAACACATCAAGTAAAGAAAACCCCATGAAATACCCCAACATTTGATAATTTTATGTAGAACACATAAACCCTTTAAAATGGACATTTTTGGCATGTACATAGTTTTCACAAAGCAACTTGAACTCACCTTGCTAGATTTATGCTAAATCTAGATTTTACCCCAAATGTTGAGCTTCCTTTGGTGAAGACTTTAGATCCACCAACACTCACCTCTTGAAACTTTAATAGGGTCACAATAGAATCCTAGAGATGCACCAAAAGTAACCCCAAACTTCAAAATACGGAAGATACTTCAAAATGGATGTTCTAGGAGGTTAAAATGGAAGGTTTTAACTTAAATAAAGGTTTAGAAGGTTAATATGAACTTACAAATGGGTTTTTAAGAAAACCCTAAAATAAGGTCAACAATGGTGATAGAATGGAGAGGATGAAGATCTTGAAGATTTAACCCTTTAACACTTGGATCATAATTACAACTTTAAATGCACACGAAGAAATCGATTGGATGAAACATTTGTGATTGATCCAAAAATAATAAAAGAGGAAATGAATGGTGAGGCATTAGTCAAAATGGTAATTAAGAGAGAGATAGAAATCAATTTCATCAAAAGAAGAGAGAGAGAGAGAGAGAGAGAGAGAGAGAGAGAGAGAGAGAGAGAGAGAGAGAGAGAGAGAGAGAGAGAGAGAGAGAGAGAGAGGTAGTGGGTTTTGACTACATTAAATAGATAGAGAGGGGAAGGAAGAGAAAGAGTGGAATCTTAGGTAAATAAATAAATGAGATGAAGGTGTATGGATGAGAGTGGGACGGTGGAAAAGAAAAGCCATGGTGAAGAGAGAAAGTGAAGTCAATAAATTAACTCATAAATATCCATCCAACCCCTTAAGTTTGTGATTTTCTTTCTTAACTGGCACTCAATCACAAATTAACTCATAAATCTTTCTAAGCGTTATTCTAAGGATAATAATAGAAATAAATAAATATAAAACTCGAAATTGGCTAAAATATGGTTGTACTTTTGCATAGAGTTGAGACTACTGCTTTTGACCTCTTTGGCTAAAATATGGTAGTACTTTTCTTAATTTTTTGGCGTTGGAGGATGTAGCATGATCTTTTCTCAGATAATTGTTCCTTGAGTGTTATATTATTGTCATTCCTTTTCGTTCTTACATATTTACCATCTACAGTTGGTTTGTCATGTTGTAGGATGATGTTTCTCTACAAAATGTTTTGGACATAACAATTAGTTGGACTCAATAAGAAGGGCAAGCATTGAAAATAAGGTAATATGACACATGAAAAATATTTTTTTACTTGTGTATCCAGATTTTTCATTATACAGTCCACATTTTTATGGGAGCTAAGTTCGTTGGAGGTGAGTTTCATCTAATAATTTTTTTGCTTGACAAAAGTTTTAAGAAAACATTTGATGAAGCTAATAAGGTCAAACAACAGTAGTCTAAACTCTAAAAAAAAATACATTAGTGTTCAACTAGTAACCCATTTTTGCAGCATCTTCACATCTCATTAATAGGCATGCTGCATCAGTGTTCAACACCTCAATTGGAGAGTGATGTTCAAAAAAAATTGTTATTGTACTTGTATTTGACGTTTTGGTTGTTCTTTGCAGGCCCATTCACTATCAACTATGAAAATGATAAGCTGCAAAATGGATGGGGAAGAAATGATCTAATCTATAAATACGACCATGTAAGAGTACCTTTTTACGATTAAGTTCTTCATCCTTGAACTTCTACTCTATTGTATGTTTGGAAATTACGAGGTTTTTGGTTTACAAAATGCATCAAATATTGCATTTTGTTAAACTGAAGAAGAAAGACAGCAATGATGGTTCAAAGTAACAAATGAATGTTTCCCAAATTATCTGAGGTTTTGATCTTTAATTACTTGATTCATTTTTAGTTAAAGGGTTCAATTTATTGTTTTCTGAAAAGAGTCAAAGACCTCCAAAAATAATGGAGGATTTTCTTGAAATTAGGTTCCAATGACCAAAATTGAATAGCAATGCTCTTGAACTTTGCTATTAAATAGCTTAATGAAGGAAATTGAAGTTTAGCATGCTTTAAATTTGTATTTTTGATTTAGGTTTTGACTTGTATGCTTATTTCTAACCGTCTTACTTGGTTTTGTGAGAAAATTATCCCCGATGTGAAAGCAAATGTTTGTGTTGTTTTGAGATGAATTTGATGTTTTCTCCTATATTTACATGTACTTTGAGTTCTATATTTCATATTTACTTATTTAGGTAGCACTTGGGAGTTATGAACCGATGATTGCTATTAGGATTGAAGCTTATTTCATTCAAATTAGTTATGAATTATGTCAACGACATAATCAAAAGAGATGTGCAACTATGCACTGGAGCTGAAGAACGTAACATGTAATACCCATATTCTTATTTTGAAAGGGATTTGGAGTTTATGTGGAAGTTAATGAAAACTCAAACTACAGGGACCAAGATGTAATTAACCAATCCCTAGAAACCCTCATTCCCTATTCATTTCAATTGTGGAGGCTAGAGAGGGTGCAGAGAAATTGAGTGTTTGTTCGGGTGTGCGATCTTGGAAGAGGTACAGATTTGAAGGGTGATTATTCTTCAATTGTTCTTCAAGGTAACCTCTATCTCTTATTATTTTATGGTGAAATCTAGTTTTGTTGGGTTTTGGTGATAAAGGGTTAATCAATTGATTGATTTCAATGAAGGGTTGTTTTATTACTGTTTGGACATTGTTATGATGTGTTTAGGTACTTAACCCCATTGATTAGGAGGGTATAAACTGAATTGGAATGGGTTAAGATCGCAAGGATGTGATTGTTGGTCGTAGACAGTGCGTGCCGAATCGCCTAGACCCGGATAGTGGTAAAACCCGATAGTGGTAAATCCGAGAAAGTGAAACCCGGCTAAGATCCGGTCGTAGGTGAAACCCGAAAGTGAGTGATATCCGGAGGGTGATACCCAAAGGGTAGGACCCGGGTAGGTGTAATCTGGATGGGGCCTAAAATCGGATAAATGTTATCCGGGTATGTGTTAACTAGGTATTTCTGTATGTTTGTTAGTTTCATCAGCTAGGTCCAGGTGTCATTTAGAGAGTCTTATAAGGGAGATGAGAGACAACCTTGAGGGATGATCGAGTGACTTATCACTCTTATGTATTTAATTAAATCGTAGGTGTTCGGTTTAAGGATCAAAAGCTTAAGTGAGAAAGAGCTAAGCGAGGACGACAAGTGAGTTTTTCTAACTGAAAATGTTGTTGACGTATGAATTTTTAACGCATGAGATGATTATGAAACTGCATGTATTATATTAACATGAAATGTGTTTTGATATGTATGCATATTTTTTAAAGTGGGCATGTGATGGCTTAAGTTGGGGGTGTGTCTCGTAAATGCTCATACCGGTGGGTGTGTCCTGTTTATCCCGATGGGGGGGGGGGGGTGTCCCAGTTAAAGGCAGTCTGAGCCAGACACGTTGTCACAGGTGTGCGTGACCTCAGCGTGTGCCATCAACATGTGTCGTACATGCGTTTAATGTTTTAGAATTTGTGAATTGTTTATAAATTCTTATAAACTATTTTAAATGTTATTTATGGCGCGAATGTTTGTTACTAGAAGGAACTCACTAGACCTCATGGTCTAACCCTCGCTTTTTAAAAACTAAACTATTTTTAGGTAAGCGCATAGTAGAGGGCTCTAGTAAGGGCAATGGGAAGATGTGAGCTCGGAGTTTTGGGTTTAAGAATGTCGTGGTTGTTTACTTAGTATACTAGACGTAGTATAATTTTATCCTCAGCTGTGTAATGGGTTGTTCTTCCACAAACCTTATTATGTACCCGTATGATTGTTATGGTATTTTGGGGCCGTTTTGGCGAGTTATTTATATCATGTCTTTTATGCTTGATTTTTCGAGTTGGGTTGTTAGATAACGTGGGAAACAGAAGAGGGTATGAAGAGACGGTATCCCACTTTCTTCGGATAATGCGAGATTTCGAGGGCGGACTCTTTTCTAAGGAAGGGATGATTGTAATACCCCAAATTTTGAGTAGGTAAGTCTCTAAGGCTTCTATTTATAAAATGCAAAGTTATTTATTGTGTTAGATTAATTATGTTTTGTTTTCGGCAATCGAGAAGAGTCATTGGATGAGTGAAATCCCAAAATTTTGGCTTTAGTACCTTCCACGCGATTGTGCCCGCGATTATGACAGTGGCACTGTCTCGAGGTCACTATCGTGCAGGGTTAGGGGAGCCATGGTACATTCTATGGGAGCCATGGTACATTCTATGCGGTTGTGCCTGCGATTATGACAGTGACATTATGGCCCTGTCATTCTCGCATAAAAAAGGGGTGCCACAGTACAATCTGGGCGATAGTGCCCCACGATTGTGCCTGTGGCACAATCTCCCTGTCACTCTCGAATGCATCATACTAGGGTTATAAACTTAAATCCGTTTCTATTGAAGGTATTCTTTTCCAGCTTGGTTCTAGAGCAATTTTTCTCTCTTTTTGGGTGATTTTCACTGCTCCTACCACCCCTCTCTTCATTGATTGCAAGTTACAGCTTCCAATGTAGTAAATGCTCATCTTCTAAGGTTCTAGTGTTCTTCAAGGGAAAACTTCAAGTATTTGGCAAAGCTTCAATTCACCATTCTATTTCCTAAGTTTCAACATCTTTAGGTTTTCTCCATACAAACCTAATAGGTGAGTTCATTGTTACATGTTAATTCATATTTGTGTAAATAATCACTCTTCTTATCCTTAGTGAACTATATTCATTATTTAACTTAAAAGTGAGATCTAGTCCATAAACTTCTTTTTGACCTAAAAATGATATTGAGATTTAAATGTGTTTGGTTCTTTTAAATGCTTGGTTTCAAGTTGGGAACTTGGTAATGTGTCGAACAACTTATATAGTTGGAGTGATTTAAATTATTAGAGGGCACATATATGATATGGAGTTGTTGGTTATCACTATGAAAACTTTGCATATACATGTGGAAATTTCATGAAAGGTTACTTACATATTAGTGCATATATGATGTTTGTCGAGTCCTAATTATGCCTGAGGGTTAGGTTTTATCACTATCATAAAGAATTATGTGATTTTGTTTAAAGGTTAGTGAGTAGAGACTAAATACCTTATGAGGTTCTTCACGTGAAACTTGACTAAACATTGGGAAAAAGCATTAAGGTTCAAGAGTGCTTGAGCTGGAACTCCTTGGAGTAGCCACTAAAGGTAAGTAGAGGTTTGAGGTGACGCCATGATGAGTATGTGTCCACTAAAACCATAAATCGGACGTGTAGCCCCATTAACATCATTAGGTGACAATACTTTTATGTTCCCATCAGCTTGATGGAAACGAGTCTCCCCGTCATTGAGAGATGGAGTCTGTGTGTATGTTCATGTGTTGAACATCTTTTAAGGCTATGGCTTATGGTAATGTACTACTATCGTGGAGCGGGTAACACTAAATTATGTATTTCTGTTACTTCAAATTGTATGTTGTGTGTGATCTTTTAGGCTTCTAAATGGTCTACAGGTCCCTCTAGTGGCGGCTCTAAGACTAAAAATGCCAGATCGATGTTGTTAGGAGCATCAAGGACATAGATTTTTAGGAAGCTTTTGAGAGGAGAATTATTTTGGAGACATAGTAACACCCACCAATAATATAGTCATTTAACAACCAGATTAATTATGTTGTTATGTATATTTCATTCATCATGATTGTACCTCAGTTACAAATTTTCCTTTGTTGGATTTAAGTAGTTTATAAACGTTGGAAGTTTTAGTCTTTTATGTAAGTATTATTCCCCTTTGCGTTATTTAAATTTTTACGGTGTTACAACTTTAAACAAAAATCATTGTTTTACTAATGAACTTTTTGGTTCAATCTATTAACTTTGATTATCTTGGTTTCACCTATAAACTTTAAACAAAAATCATTGTTTGATTTTATGGTTTCACCTATGAATTTTCTATTTTATTTTTAAACAAAAATCATTTAAATATTATTATTGATTATCTTCCAGAATTAAAAATATAATTATATTTAAAAAAATATAAAAATAAGAAAACTATTATTATTGATTGTTAAAAGTATAACCGCGTAATGAACCGCGATACCTTTCGATTGATATTTTATTTTTTTCTATTTTTGTCGATTTTATAATGATTTTAAGAAAATGATAATATTATTTTTTTTATAAATTTGTTTATGTTGATCCCACTTTAGACTCAACAATGATATTTAAACCACAAACGTTCAAAAACAGAGTATAATGGGATTTAAGTGTGGAAGCGTTTTAAAAAAACAGTTTGGGTTAGAATGTGATGGTAGAAAACACACAACAGAGATATGAATGCAGTAGATAAGAATAATGCTCAATGATTTATCTCTATTAATTCACCAGAATTACACCAAGAACACCACAAAGTGTGTGTTTCTCACAGATAATTTCTCTCTAAGTAGGTGTGTGTTATGCTTCGTTACCATAAAAGGTCTGGTAAGACTCTTTATTTATACTAAAGACAAAGGGGACAAGATGTACAGGAGACAAGGTCGTGGGACGCATTCAGGTACACGTTAAGGTTGTGCGCCGTTTGATAGTACTCTGTAAAAGCTGCAACCTCTCAGAAGATAACACGTAGAAAGTAGAGGAACGTGCCTTGTACTATTTGATCTTCAGGATCTTCGTACAATAGAGGAACATGAGCTGCACACTTGTCTTTGTCTTTAAGAGCCTTGATCTTCATCTCATTCTTTAGTTCCACAGAGGCTCTGTGGTCTTGAGTTCTGTCTTGGACTTGTTCTTCTGATGTTGATCGGCAGAGGCTTTGATGTCTCAGTGTATCTAGCAGAGGCTTCTGCCAGTGTTGTCCTTAGCTATTTTTCAATACTTCTATCATTTAATTGCTTGGAGTTAACAATCTCCCCCTAAGTATTGAAAAAATAAAATTTGGAGATATGCATTAAGCTAAGAGGACAAGAGGTGAATGAAACAACCTCTGTGAAAGAGAATCTTCGTTTTGTATATATGCAAGAGGCATTTACAGAGGTTCTTGAAACAAATTACAAAGCTTGAAAAAATTTAAACTAAGTACAAAAGTCAACGACAGAGATCATATTTTAGCATTAGGGAAGTCGATGATCTTCTTTCCCCAAGCTCCTTCCTTCTTGAGTTGAGTGTAGAAGAATATGAACAATTCTCTTAAACTGATAGTTGCATCAACGGCTTCAATGAGTCGATCCACAGTCTCAAGGTTTACGAATTCAGAGCCTCTGCTGTTGAGTAGATCATGTTTGAATTCTAGCAGAGTCTCTGTGGCATACTTCTGACAATCGTATTCAACGAAGAGCTTCTTTAGTCCTTGTGGATCAAGATACACATATCCAACTCTGGGATGATGAATGATAAAGTGGGGTCTGATGTCAGAGGATGAGGGGCAATTATCATCTGGGCGTGTTAGGGAGATCTTATTTACCCCGAGGTCTAGAGCTAATTGGAAATCGAGTAAGCTGTAGTACAGTAGCCTTTCTCTCATAAATGTTCTGACAACGTCATAGGCCCTTTGATGTTCGACTCTCCCAGATACATAGTTGCTTTATGCCCATGTGTATAGCTCTGCCAGGTCATAAGGGTGGAGATTTCTAATATCTGCGTCTGTGAATCTCATTCTGGAGCCATCTTCTCTCAACACAAAGTAGATGTTGTACCAGAAGTTTTGACAGGTTGTGTGTGAGAGTTTGACTCCAGTGACCTCTTTGATCTTCGAATTTGAGAACACATGGTCAACCTTTTGTGCCTTTTCTCTGTAGAATTTGTCCTTGATCTCTGAGATAATATCCTTGCTTAGGGTAGGCTTTGGCAGAGGATTGTTGAGGCCTCTGCTGTAAAGGTGATCGTATACAACCTCTTCCATGTCTCTCTTAGGTGCAAGGGGAGGCGGCATGGGTTTCCTCAGAGCGTCCATCTCTCTGAGGACCTGAGCAACTCTGTCTTCAGCAGGTTTGGCTTTTGGGACAAGGGAAGGAATGGCTGTCAGAGGAGGTCCAAATGCCCAATCCTCTTCCTTTGGTTTGGGAGTGATGAAAGAGTCGAAAGCACTCTTCATCAGTATTTCCATTGGTTGAGGCTTAGGTTTCTTGGATTTTGGCTCCTCTGTGACAATGGATTTGCCCTTGTCTTTGGTTGTTGGATTAGGTTTGGGTATCTCTGTTGAGCTCTTTGATTTGGTTTGAGGTGGGGGTTTAGTGGTTGCTTCTGTTGTTGGTTTGGTTGGGGGTACCTCTGTAGATTGTTGCTTCTGTTGAACACTTGGAGGATTTTGTTTTGGTTTTGGTGGGGGTACCTCTGTAGATTTAATCTTTTCAGTGGTGCTCTGAGGTTTGGCTTGGGTTTGTACTTTGGGTTGAGCTTTTGTTGGCGTCTTCAGGTATGTCCTTGGTTTCTGGGCTAAAGTTTTGACCCTAGGTGTTTTAGGTCGTTGTTCAAGGGGTGTGGGTGAGGGTAGGTTGGTTTCTAGTAGAGGTGATCGGGGTGTTAGAGATGGTAGATCTTCAGGCTGTTTAGTTTCCACAGAGGTGGGTGTTTCCTCTATGGTCTTCTTGGGTGAGTTGGTTGGTGAGTTGAGTGGTACTTGCTAAAGTGGTTTGATTGCCAGGGGTTGGATCATAGAGGTTCTACTCTTTTTCTCCATATTCTCCCCCTTATGATGACTTGAGGGTCCATCAGAGTCATCATACTCCCTCTGTTCTGTTCTACCCTCTGTTTGGCAATAAGTTGGAGGCTTCTTAGGCTGAGTTGCCCCTGCTGTGATCATCTTGGCACACAGATCATCATAGATCCCAAGTAGATAGGCTACCTTTGCTTCTGAGTTGAACCGCAGCTTACCTACGCTCGCTTGGAATTCTTTGACATATGAAGCGTTGGTAGTTGTAAAAGCCTTGATAAATTCGGTTATGTCGTTTAGAACACTTTGGCCCAGCTCTGTTAGTTGGGCTCTGGTGATGTAGTCTACTGGCTTCAGAACTTGCATCTGCTTTGTGGTGGACTCTTGCACTTTCTCCAAAGCCTTGCGTAGATCATCTGAGGTTAAGGCTGGAGTGGCAGAGGAGTGTTGCTTTGATAGATCTTTAGAAATTGCTCTGGCTTCCTTTAATTCTGTTGTCAATTTATCTATGGAAGCTTGTGTTGCAGAAGACTTTGTGCTCTATGCAGTTCTTTATGGAGTTTAGCAGAGTTGTATTTCCCTTGACTTCTGTGGATAGGTTTGCAACCTTTGAGGACAGCTCATCAAGGGCCTTCTTCGAACTTTCTACAAGAGAACTCACTAAGCTTTGCAACTCAGTGAGCTGATTGGTCACAGAGGTGACGAAGGTTTGGAACTCATCCTTCGCTACTTGTGATCCAGGGGTAACCTCTGCGGGAACACCTCCTTCCACAGAGTGAACCTCTGTTCTTGAGGTGCCTGCTTTCGACCCTGTGTTGAGGTTGAGGTCGACAGAACTTCCATCCAATCCTCGAGAAGAGGCTTTAGAAGCCTCTACCTCTATGGATGTTCTGTCGAGGGTCTTACTCTGATCCATTCCAGAGGTGGGGACAGAGGGAACCTTGAGTTGACTTGGGGATTTGTCTAGAATCCCTTCATCGACGTGCGCGCTACGCTCCTCTGAAGAGCGGTTTGTTTCTATTATAGTGTGTGTGGCAGAGGAAACAAATTCCTCTATTGGGATTTCTGGTGTGACTCGGGGAGAGGTGTCACCAAGTAGAGTAGTGTCCTTTGGAGAGGACACTATCTGTTGGGCTTCCCCGGTTTGTGCGAGCACAGAGGAGGAAAAAGGTTCCTCTGGATGGTCGACAGGGTTAGGGCTCGAGCTATGCAGCTCTTTTTCAATGATCTCTTCTGCCACTAGACTGGCAAGATCATATATGTGGGTAGCACGGGGAGGGAGGTTTAGATATGTGCCTCTTCTAACTCCGACATCTTTTTCACTCATCTCCTCACCCTCTAGTCCTAGAACTTCAGGAGTTTCTAGCTTAGACTCTACTTCTTCGTCGCATAGCCCCTCTGTAGTCTCGAATTCCACAGTATTCTCCAAGTTGGGGTCAAATTTTGTCGCATGAGATGCAATGACTTCTGTTCTGGCAGAGACTTCAGGGGTCTCTGCTTATATGCCTTTGGGGGTTGCATCTGCCATTTCCATATCAGAATCCACATCTGTTACTGTGAATTCCGGGGAATGGAGGATTGGAGGATCATTGACATCCCATCCAGAGGTATCCAGGGTTGTGTCCATCTGTGATCGTTCGAGAAAATCAGCAAATGTTTCAACAGTGGGTTGTTATGTTGATTCTTAGATGTTGGAGGGTTGGGCTTCTGCTTCTGTGAATCGTAGAGGGGTTGGAGAGCGGAGTTCAGGTGCAGCAAAAGTCACATCCTCTGCGATAGTTTGCAGAGGGGACTTAGGTTTATGGGTTTTCCTCTATTTGTGTTTAGAGGCTCCTTCCTCAGAGGTTTTGGATTTTCTTTTCTTCTTTTTCTCTTTCTGAGGAGGGGGTGCAGAAGACTCAACAACAATCTGTTCTGCTCGTGGGTCGACAGGGATAGCAGAGGTGGCTTCTTCTGTGGGTTTGGCTTTAGATGCCTTCTTCTTTTGTGCCACTTGCTTTGGTGGTTGGGTTTGTTCAGGGACATTTGATGGGGAGGCAGAGCTAGCGGCTGTAGAGGCTGTTCTGGCAGATCTTTGTCTTTTCACTCTCTCTATCTTAAGCCTATGCTTCGCTAGAGCCACTTCCCACTCCTCTTCTGTCATTCTTTCTACGACCTCACTACCAATGGGGGCTCCTAAGCGTGGGGGGTCATAGGACTTGGTTTGGGAGTCCTATGTGCACGCACGTAAGCTTCTACTAATGCTCTGTCATCTGCATAGACCAAAATCTTCTCACTCACTGGTCTGCAGTGAGGGTAACCAGCATGTTTGGTGGGGGTCATCTTCTGCAGGGGATAAGTTTTAACAGTTTCTCCCTCTAGCATCCATCCTTCTTTAGCAGAGGTTCTAGAATGATCCCCAAAATCCTTTGGAACTGCAGAGATGTGAGATTTCCTTTTGCTTTCTGAGTAGACATCGTGTGCTCTATTGTGGCAACCAACTCCTGATGGATTGATCCTGCATAGTCTAAAGGTAGATCATAGTATATACCGTACATTATCGAAAGGATCTAATGAGAGCTCTGGTCAGGGCTCCCAGTCTTTCCCGTTAGACTTCTGTTGAGGATGGAGAACAGGGTGTTCCACAGAAAAGGAAGGCGATTTCTTTTGAAGTCATTCCTCTTGGTCAGAGGTTCATTGTATCCAAGCATAAGGGCAAAGTCACAGAGCTCAACTTCTGTTGGTTCCTCTGCGTATTGTCTAATTCCAGCAGACCTCTGGTAGGTAAATTAAACTCGAATGAGATCATGGTTCTATTGATCCCAATGGTTAGGCTTTTGGAGTGATCAGGATTGGACATGTATCCAATGACAGAGTTTATATCCTCATCAACACGACAACTCTACTAGAATTGGTTCAGGTATCGTTCAGGGATGTTCTTGACATTCCTTGTCAAGATGTGTCTCAGGGGATGGTTTTTCAAAAGATTAATCAAAATGGCATGTTCTTGACCGAAGCTATTTTGATTTAGAACCACATAGTGGTTGTTTGGTTTTAAGGGTAGGGGGTTCTCAAACCACTGATTGTTAATGAAGTTCTACATATTTGTGAAGGGGTGATAATGAGCCGAATCACCACTGTTGGATTTCTCAGGTTGGTTTCTTGCCGCCGATGGGTTTTGAGAGTGCTCAGATGGAGCAGGGGAGTTAGCAGGTGAGATATTGGATGCCATTGAAGGTTTTTCTTGAGGAATCTTGAAGGAATAGCAAGAATATGCAGGTTTGCACTTGGTAGTTGCAGGTTCGCCGGAGTAATCAAAGAGAAATGAGTTTGTAAAGTTGAAGAAGAAGGGTAAATAAGGGTTTTATAATGGGTAAAGTGGATAGAGTTTGGGAGGTAAAAAATTTATTACATAATTTTTAGGGTCCGCACTCGAGTACACAACTGTGAAAAAACGCTTCAGTACTGAAGGTGTATTCCACGTCCAATAGTAGTGTGCCGCGTTAGAGGTGGCGATGCACGATGGAACGTCGTGTGGTTCCCATTGACTCTGAGCGCATGGCAGGTGCTATACCCAAATGTCTGTCACTTTGAAAATAACCCGCACCTTGGACATGTTCAAAAACACATAAGTGCTTAAGAATCACATAAGCTTTGTGGTGAAATAAGCTTCTGTGGTCTAAGGTCTTCCTCAAACATCACCAGAAAAGCACCTTTTCTGTACCAAAAGATGTTTGAAAAAGCAATGGAATGATCGAGAGAGCTTCCACTAGAAAATTCATGATTGTAGAGACTTCGTAGCACAGAGGCTCTGTCAAACGTGACAGAGGCTCTTTGACCAAGAATTTCTAATTGTGGAAAGTTCTCAAAAGATTTTGATCATCCAAAGTTTTTATTCGTTTAAATAGGTAATTCGGGACATATTTTGTAAATTGTGTCCTAGAAAAGTGCAGTGGAAAACTGGTTTGTACGATGTGCTTACCAAACGTCTCTCATTTGTCACGGCATGATCAACTACTTATGTTGATTGTTTTGATCAAAGAACTTCTTTGGCTCCCCCTTGAATGATCAATCTTTGTAGATCATAACAAGATCTCATTCTGCTCCCCCTTGATCTATGCTTGGGTCAGATAATGATAAGTAGAGCACAAAACATAGATCAAACTCACCAGAATCTCTGTGAGAATGGCCAGAGGCTCTGGCCATTTCACATAAGCTCTATTGGTTACAGAACTTTGGAAGATAAAGAATGTACATACTGAAAGATTGAAATATTTACATATGTACAGGAGGATTTGTACGCATTTACAGAGGGATTAACTCATGTTTAGCATACCTAACTTACCCACCAAGAATAGAAATCTCTTTTCATCGAGCACTTTGGTGAATAAATCCGCAAGCTGATACTCTGTAGGCACAAAGTACATCTCTATTGTGCCATGTTCAACATGATGCTTTAGAAAGTGTTACCTGATATCTATGTGCTTTGTCTTCGAGTGTTGTACGGGGTTGGCAGAGATAGCAATGGCGCTTTTGGAATCACAAAGGATGGGTATCTTTTGGATACTTAGACCATAGTCTTTGAGCTGAGTTCTCATCCACAGAACTTGTGAACAACAGCTAGCAGCAGCAACGTACTCCGCTTCTGCCGTGGATGTGGACACACAGTTCTGCTTCTTTGAAGTCCAGCTTACTAGTTTACCACCTAGGAATTGAAAACTCCCAGAGGTACTTTTTCTGTCTAGCTTGCATCCTCCGTAATCTGAATGTGTATAAGCCATAAAATCAAAGCCAGAGTTCTTTGGATACCAGAGGCCAAGATTTTTGGTTCCTTTAAGGTATCTAAATATTCTCTTGACAACATAGAGGTGGGATTCTTTAGGGTTAGCATGATACCTTGCACAAAGATACATGGCATACATGATATATGGCCTACTAGTAGTTAAGTACAATAGAGACCCAATCATGCCTCTCTAGAGTTTGCACTCAACAGATTTACTGTAACACCCCAAAACAGGGGTTAACAAAAACTTCCATAAAACGGAAGAGTGGTACTCATTACTAAAGTAAAAGTATACATAAATCATTATATAACCATTAATACGAAGATTTAGTTAATTACAACTAGTAATGGGCCACTAGCTTATCAGATAACAAAAGGTGTCGGAAAGTTCTATCATAATCTTCAAATCTTTAACTCTCCAACAATGATCCCATGCTCACAACCCCAGTCTAAACTTCTTGTATCCGGGACCACTAATATCTGTAACATATAAAACACATAACAAGTGTTAGGCTTGTAAAGCCTAAGTGAGGTTTACACATAGCACATAGAGCATAATCATAGCATGTAGGAATAACAATTCGATACATTCACAAATTGGATTCCATGGAGAAGGTCCATATCGCTACCCAGTTACATCATAATCGAAGATATACCTTGATCGATACCCCACGGTATCGTCACAAGGCATAACACAACGGAAAACCCCACGGTATCCGAAGGTATGAACCAAATACACTTACCCCACGGTAGGTATGAATATATCCTCCAATGCATACTAGGTGCTCCTCCAATTATGTGAATACCAAATATGTTAATCCAAATAATATTCAAAGCATATTAAACACTTAACCATGGTCCAACCATTTATCATAATCAATACTACTTCCATGTAGTTCATATACATCCATATGTAATAAATCATATTCTAGATAATATCAAGCATATTTAACACATAACAATGGTCCAACCATTTAACATGATCAATACTACTTCCATGTAGTTCATATACATCCACATGTATTTAAATCACTTTCTATATGATTTCAATAATAAACCACCATGTTTACAATTCAAGAATAAGTCCATTTTGACCATTAAGCCACCAATTCATCATTAAGACGTCTATTAAGCCATCATCTCAATATCCCATACCATTGATATATAATCAAAGTCAAACCCTTAGCACCAACATTTAACATAGTATACTAAGTAATAAACACAAATTATCCACATAACTTACTTGAACTCCTCTTGTTTTCCTCTTAACCATTAAGAGCATATAATTCAAGATTTCATATTAACTATACCAAAATCAAGATAAGAAATGGTAGATAAGTATAATAAAACATTTAGTTACAGATTACTCACCTTTAATCTTCATTTGGTATAACCTTACTTGAAGACTTGAGCCCTAATTCTCCAATCAAGATGAAATGAAGATACCAAGCCCTAATTGAAGTTTAATTGAGTAAGATTCATTTACTAATTACTTGAATTAGATTAAGATTGGTGAATATGAACTTACCCTAAACTTAGGATGAAAATCGCCTGGAGAGAGAGAGCAGCAGTGTTCTAAATTGAGAGAATACTGATTATGAATTAAGAGGTGGGTTTAATCCCCTTTTGGCACGTCAGGTGCTCGGCGCCGATCACCCGCGACGATGCATCGGCGCCAAACCATCGGCGCCGGCTTCTGTTTGCCAAACTTCTCAACTTCCACTAATTTAGCCGTAACTTCTTCGTTAGAACTCCGTTTTTGCTCCGGAAAGAACCGTTGGACTCGTATTCAAATTACCCATCCAACTAATCCATAAAATCTAATATTTAACTTTATCATCTATTTTTCATTTATTTCCTTAAGGAATAAACTTACTGATTTCTATCGGGAGTTCTCAAATAATAAGTGACAAACACGGAAATTACTTAGGAAATCAATTATAATCTAAGAAGTCAAAATATAAAGAAATATTAGGACTATTTTTACTCACAAGGATTTTCCGGGTGTTACAATTCTCCCAACCTTAAAACGATTTCGTCCTCGAAATCTATATCCTTTTCAACCCAAAGTCAACCGACTCGCGGTCGACCATAATTCAACAATTCCTAAAGGGAATCTAAGTTCCATCCACACGATCTATAAAGACAATTCTTCGAACAATTGTTTATTAACAAAGTCCCTACACATACGTTGAACTTATTTATGAATAAACGTTCCAACCATAGAAGACTCCCAACCATACGACTCCAGTCGTCTCCCAACCTTAAAATGTTCTATACATCTTGATTTCAGTTTCAAACTCTAAATCAATTTAAGGTTCAATTAATACTGAGACCAACCGAATTTCTAATTTCAATTGTCCCTATCGATAACGACCATTTACATCCAAAGAGTTCTAATAGACTCCAAAATCCATTTCAATAATTAATCATCAAACGGACAGGTTCATTAACCATTCTCAAAGATTAGTTCACTATCCCCACTCATCGCAAATGAGTATCTTATGGTTACTATTACCATCACCATCATTCTTTTTAAAATCAGCTACAATTTCCCGATTACCCTAAAGGTGTTTGGCCTTAAACCCAAAAGTTGACACCTAATTATCACCAACCTTTGCACTTTAACCAAACCCACACATGGGTTCCATTCACAAATAAAATCTAGAAGAAACAAGGTTTCATCTTTCATATTTTTGAACCTTACTTCTTTCCTCATTAACCGCTCCCCAACTTAGATTTGTAAGCCTCCTTAAAGTAACCGTTTATCATTAAACCTTTATCCGACTATTGCCTAGTCTTCCATACCGTCATCATCCACATCTCAATTTCCATATCTCAAAATAACATTAACGTATGCTGCTTGAAAATCCATACTCACTTTAAATTGGGCATACTCACCACTTTTGAATACTTCTATATCTACGGCACCCATCACTACATCTATGACCCACACGTTTCTTCAGTATAAAGTACTACCACTTCCTCACATCAATATCGTACTTTGCGACCACATTGCATCCAAGCACAAAAAATGCGATTAAGCATATAACACACCAAAATTATTGCACAACCACAATAAACTTCTAAAAGCGTATTTTGACCACCTAACTTTCACTTCTGTAGTAATTTAACCAAAACCTTTTCTACTCGTGATTTATTCGCCAATCACTCCAAATCCACACATGTGGTGTTTCACAAGATATGTATTGTCCGCATTCTATAACATTCTGTAACATTCTCAGTCCACCGTACACGATAATATTCGCTTTGCGCATACCCTCTGCATAAGAGCATGCCGGTACCGCTCATGGTTTAGTTTCTGTCCGCACAAGCATACACGGGACACACCCAGACTGTACTCTGTGACAGGCAAAAGGCCTCATACATCTTACACAACTGCCGACTTCAATGTCAATAGTCGACCTATCGATACTTCTTTAATCTATTCATCAACAAGGACTGAACTTAATCCTTTCGACAAAACATAAAACAATTTACATCTCATCGTCTTCATTTCAAACTTATTCGTGCAATACTAATATCACAAGATCACCATAAATTCTTATTTAACGTCGAGGGTATTTCCTTACTGTCTCACCACACTTCTTATAGCAATTTGCTAATTCCATCACCTTGATTACTACTAATCCTTCCTCCGGACACTACTGTCCCTTGTCAACTGTATTTCTAGTTACCAAACAAGGGTATAGACCTTCTTACAACCGACGCTAAAGTCCACTTTCAACTCTCCCATTATTCACCTTCCTCCTAAACACCATTACCAAAACTTACAAACATTCTCCCATGGTTTATCCAACACCTCTCCATTCTCAGAGTTCTTTCTTAGCTTATAGTAATATTTTACGACTTAGTTCGTTCATAACCTTCATACATAACAATGTATTAAATGTATTATTTCGCACATTTCCTCCTTTTAAAGAACAACACTTGGAGCAACTTGGGTACACATGACCCCAAGATTCTTATAACTTTAGTGTACTGCACAACGATCACGAGAATCATTTGCATACTACTTTCCGCAAAACTTAATCTTTTTCAACCAAAACGATATTGTTATGACCGTAGTATATTTAATGAAAATCTTTTCATACGACAAAAGTTGCAAGAAATTACCGACACAAAGTAAGCTAGTCGGTTCTCACACTCATCTATATTTAACTTTTCTTGTAAAGTATAATGTATTTTGCAAATTACTAAACTCAAAATTTGACTACGCGACGTAAATGGTATTACCTCTTTCTTTAAATACCCACGTGTACCTACTGACTCATCATCAACTAAATTGTTATTTATGCATTTGTTTTGAAATCACAAAAACCCATGTAACGCACACTCGAGGACACCATGCATAAAACTCTACTTGCAATTGAAGGCTATTTGCTCAAACAAGGTCTATCGTTTAACTCACGCAACTTATCATTGACGCCCTATTTTCAACCAGTGGTTACCCTCTCAACATTCTAACACTTCTTATACATGCCTTCCAAGGCTCACTTACTCAACCATTTCATACTATTCCCATCTTGATCAAACATCTTACATTCTATTTCCACACATTTTAATCCACTTATTTAAAGTTGTCTCGGCGGACTTTCATGAGTCCCGCCAGTTCCAGGTTGTCCTTCCTATCCTCAATCATTTTCCGATATGTCCTCTAAAGAATTGAAAGACCTTGGTGGCGTTTTTACCATCATTATGCTATAAAACAAAAAAAATAACCCTGAGAAATGGTTATATGAATATAGACACACGAAACGTACCTTACCGATCATTAGTCACCAGAACAATTTAGAAACAAGTATGCTTATGTAACAATATATTCATAATAACAGTAGCTAATTGCGATTATGAATGTATCATACATGAGAATCCTCATCACCGTCGTTACCGTACTAATTTCACGTATTTCTGTCGACCCTAAGGCCATCACGTCTTAATACTTCTACCCACTCTCACGATTCATAACTTAATTCATCTCAGCTTAAGTCTAAGTATTTCCTCATCATACTTAGTTCACTTAAACTAAAGCTCTGATACCAACTTGTAACACCCCAAAACAGGGGTTAACAAAAACTTCCATAAAACGGAAGAGTGGTACTCATTACTAAAGTAAAAGTATACATAAATCATTACATAACCATTAATACGAAGATTTAGTTAATTACAACTAGTAATGGACCACTAGCTTATCAGATAACAAAAGGTGTCGGAAAGTTCTATCATAATCTTCAAATCTTTAACTCTCCAACAATGATCCCATGCTCACAACCCCAGTCTAAACTTCTTGTATCCGGGACCACTAATATCTGTAACATATAAAACACATAACAAGTGTTAGGCTTTTAAAGCCTAAGTGAGGTTTACACATAGCACATAGAGCATAATCATAGCATGTAGGAATAACAATTCGATACATTCACAAATTGGATTCCATGGAGAAGGTCCATATCGCTACCCAGTTACATCATAATCGAAGATATACCTTGATCGATACCCCACGGTATCGTCACAAGGCATAACACAACGGAAAACCCCACGGTATCCGAAGGTATGAACCAAATACACTTACCCCACGGTAGGTATGAATATATCCTCCAATGCATACTAGGTGCTCCTCCAATTATGTGAATACCAAATATGTTAATCCAAATAATATTCAAAGCATATTAAACACTTAACCATGGTCCAACCATTTATCATAATCAATACTACTTCCATGTAGTTCATATACATCCATATGTAATAAATCATATTCTAGATAATATCAAGCATATTTAACACATAACAATGGTCCAACCATTTAACATGATCAATACTACTTCCATGTAGTTCATATACATCCACATGTATTTAAATCACTTTCTATATGATTTCAATAATAAACCACCATGTTTACAATTCAAGAATAAGTCCATTTTGACCATTAAGCCACCAATTCATCATTAAGACGTCTATTAAGCCATCATCTCAATATCCCATACCATTGATATATAATCAAAGTCAAACCCTTAGCACCAACATTTAACATAGTATACTAAGTAATAAACACAAATTATCCACATAACTTACTTGAACTCCTCTTGTTTTCCTCTTAACCATTAAGAGCATATAATTCAAGATTTCATATTAACTATACCAAAATCAAGATAAGAAATGGTAGATAAGTATAATAAAACATTTAGTTACAGATTACTCACCTTTAATCTTCATTTGGTATAACCTTACTTGAAGACTTGAGCCCTAATTCTCCAATCAAGATGAAATGAAGATACCAAGCCCTAATTGAAGTTTAATTGAGTAAGATTCATTTACTAATTACTTGAATTAGATTAAGATTGGTGAATATGAACTTACCCTAAACTTAGGATGAAAATCGCCTGGAGAGAGAGAGCAGCAGTGTTCTAAATTGAGAGAATACTGATTATGAATTAAGAGGTGGGTTTAATCCCCTTTTGGCACGTCATGTGCTCGGTGCCGATAACCCGCGCCGATGCATCGGCGCCAAACCATCGGCGCCGGCTTCTGTTTGCCAAACTTCTCAACTTCCACTAATTTAGCTGTAACTTCTTCGTTAGAACTCCGTTTTTGCTCCGGAAAGAACCGTTGGACTCGTATTCAAATTACCCATCCAACTAATCCATAAAATCTAATATTTAACTTTATCATCTATTTTTCATTTATTTCCTTAAGGAATAAACTTACTGATTTCTATCGGGAGTTCTCAAATAATAAGTGACAAACACGGAAATTACTTAGGAAATCAATTATAATCTAAGAAGTCAAAATATAAAGAAATATTAGGACTATTTTTACTCACAAGGATTTTCCGGGTGTTACATTTACCCTCTGGATCTGAGTGTAGCTTAGATCCAGTGGTCATGGGGGTCGTCATGACAGAGGAGTCAGAGAGTTTGAATTTTGAAAGAATGTCAGAGACATATTTAGATTGATTGATAAAATTCCCTCTGACGATTGTTTGACTTGAAGCCCGAGGAAGAAGTTTAATTCTTCTATCATGCTCATTTCAAATTCACTTTGCATGAGTGTTTCAAACTTTTTGCAGTATTTTTCATTTGTAGAACCGGATATAATGTCATCCACATAGATTTGTACAAGTAGAATCTCATCACCTTTTCTCTTGAAAAACAAAGTGGTATCGGTGGTACCTCTTTCGAACTTATTGACAAGGAGGAAGGTTGAAAGGCGTTCATACCATGCTCTTGGGGCCTGTTTGAGTCCATACAGGGCCTTATCTAGATAGTACACATGATTGGGGCATTTAGCACTTTCGAACCCTGGTGGTTGTTGGACATATACCTCTTCTTGAATCTGTCCGTTGAGGAAGGCAGATTTGACATCCATTTGGTACACCTTAAATCCTCTGTGGGTTGTGAAGGCTAAGAAGATCCTTATTGCTTCGAGCCGTGCGACAGGGGCAAAGGTCTCCTCATATTCAATGCCTTCTGCTTGACAGTATCCCTTGGCCACCAGTCTTGCCTTGTTTCTTATGACCACCCCATCCTCGTCTTTCTTGTTTCTGAAGACCCATTTGGTCCCTATGGCAGTTTTCCCTCTTGGCATAGGAACTAGGGACCATACTTTGTTTCTCTAAAATTGGAGAAGCTCCTCTTGCATTGCTTCCACCCAATTTGGATCTTCCATAGCCTCAGAAACTTTCTTTGGTTCGATCATACTAATAAAATTTGTGAAGAAACAAAAGTTAGCAGTTGCTGATCGAGTCTTGACATTATCTGAAGGACTTCCAATAATTTGGCTCTTAGGATGGTCTTTTGTCCACTTGGTCAATCTTGGGAGATGGTCATTTGTAGCATCGAGTTGAACTTCTGTAGGTATGATTGATGGTTCATTTATAGCTTCTGTAGTTGTGGTACTTATGTGCTTGTTCTTGGAGTTTTAGTATGAGGAGGTATTTCAATAAGAGTAGGAATTGAGTCCTCTAAAGATGTTGAAACAGAATCCTCATTCTCCTCTGGTGTTAATTCCTCTGTTGTCACAGGAGTTGGAATTTCCAGTTGCTCTGTCATGGAGCCATTGTTCACAATATCCTCTGCTTGCTCCCCCTCAACGTTTGTACCTACACAGTTAGTGGAAGAGGGTGAAGAATTTGAGGGACCAGTAAGAGATATACCTTGACTTGTCTGGTCCGCAGAGGATGACTCTCCAGAGGCTCTATGAACTACAACAGAGGGATCAACTTCATCGTTGAACATATATTCGAATAACAGATTTAACTCTGCTTCTCTTGATGTAGAAACGCCAGAGGTTTCATTGTTCAGCCCGAGTTCTGAACTGATTTGTTCAGAAGTCTTCTGGAATGAATTATCAAATGAAACTTTAATGCTTTCCACAATTGTTCGAGTCCGCAGAACATAGATTCTGTATGCCTTGGAAGTGGCAGAGTACCCAATGAATTTCCCTTCATCTGCCTTACGATCGAACTTCCTAAGGGTTTCTCTGTCGTTAAGGACAAAGCACCTACACCCAAACACATGAAAAATTTTGATGTTTGGCTTTCTCTAGTTTATCAACTGATATGGTGTCTTGATGTGCCTCTTCACTACTGTTGAACGATTTTGAGTGAAGCATGCAGTAGAGACATCTTCTGCCCATAAAGAGATGGGTAATCCAGATGCTGTGAGCATGGTTCTTGCAGCCTCCACAAGCGTGCGATTTTTGTGCTCAACCACGCCATTTTGTTGTGGAGTACGTGCAGCAGAGAAATTTTGCAATATTCCTTCCTCTGTGAGATAAGCTTCAATGGTCGAGTTCTTGAACTCTGTCCAATTGTTGCTCCTCGGTTTCTGCACCTTGCACTCATAGAGAACCTGGATTCTTTTCATTAGATTAATCAAGATGTTTGGAACATCTGACTTCTTTCAGACAAATTCTACCCAGGTATATCTTGAGAATTCATCAATTAACACAAGCATATACTTTTTACCACCTAGGCTTTGTGTAGCAATGGGACCGCAGAGGTCGACGTGAAACATATACAGAGGCCTAGTGCAAGACACATCATATTTGCCTTTATGGGAAGCTCTTTTGAGTTTTCCCATTTCACGGGTTTAGCATAGATGATCTTTGTCAAATTTAACATTTGGCAGACCACTTACCAGATCAAGCTTCACAAATTTATCAAGGGTGTGGAAGTTTAGATGACAGATTTTGTTGTGCCATAACCATGCTTCTTCATTTTTACTTGAGACAAGACAGAGCTTGTCACTTTAGTTTTTGCCTTTGAAGTTCATAAGGTACAGATCACCTTTAATTTCAGCTCGCAGAAGTTCTATGTTTGTATCCTCTCCAAGTAGAGAACAATAAGTTCTTTTGAACTCCACATCGAAACTTGTGTCGCAGAGTTGGCTTACACTTAGTAGGTTGTGCTTGAGGCCATCCATATATGCAACTTTGCACACGGTTACATATTCCTTTTTGATGACTCCGTAGCCTCTGATGAACCCCTTTTTATTGTCTCCAAAGGTTACAGATCCTCCTCCAAGTTTGTCTTTATATGAGGATAGTAAACCTCTGTCACCAGTCATATGCCTCGAGCACCCGGAGTCTAGGTACCAGATAGGCACATACTGTTTCTACAATACAATTAGAGAGATTTAGGTACCCATTTCCAAATGGGTCCAATCTTGTTAGGAGACTTTAAGGATGCCTTAGCATCCTTAGATTTGGTTTTAACTTCTTTTGAAGAACCATTTTGTTTCTTCTTACCCTTGAATTTTGCATTCTTTGCTTTGGGTTTATAGAGGAAACAGTGAGGACCAGAGAAATGTTGATTCAATTGATACATAAGTTCAAAGCAATGACAATAATCAACATGTGAAGAAACTTGCTTAAGCTTTTCATTAAAAACATTGAACATGGGTACAAAGGCTTTATGATTGCAATCTCTCCTAGCATCAAACTTTCTGTTACAAAATGACCTATCTAGGCTAGATTTATTTTTATAAAAATCTCTCTTCAGAGGAGCCTTCTGTTGTACCCATCTTCTGTGGTGAACTTCTGTCGATTTCACTGTCACAGAAGAAAAAGACTTGTTATTTTCAATCCATTTTCCTTTTTGTTGCCAAGTTAGTTTTTCTTGAGTTGGCCTTAAGGGTTTTGAAACTTTTGGAGTCTGAGAGGATTTTTCCTTTTGTTCTTTAATCTTTTCAAGCTCAAGAGAAGTTTTAGCTTGTATGCACATGTCTAGAAAATCTAGACAGATAGGAATACTTGTGAGTTTCTCCTTTGGAGGAATAGTTCTGTTAAGAATGCTAGAGGGAAGTGTAAATCCCTCTGATTCACAAGGTACTATGTCTGACTGGTCAGAATCAGTCTCTGAGTCAACAGAGGTTGAGTCATCCTCATATTATGAGTCTGAGTCAAGGAAATCTCTATCGACAGAGGCAGGATTCTCTGTACATGTGACCTGTTCATTTTCTTCCTTGTTTTTAGAGATGTTCGTCTCTTTTGAAGTACATGGAGCATTCTCTGTGGTCTCAAAATAGTCCATAGAGTTCTTTTCACCCAGATCATGTCCGACAGAGGAAATCTCATGATTTTCAATAGATTGATTTTCATAGGCTTCCAAGACATTTTTAGAATTATTTTGCTGCCTATTCTCTGTGGACGAAGGTATGAACTCATGTGCTTCTGCACATAACTCCTTTTTAGGGTTCATCATGCATACAAAAGCGACTTGAGTTTGAGTCTCTGGATCCCCAAACTTGAAGAGACCTATCTGATTCTGTGTTTTCAGATATTTCTTTGGTTTGGATGCTCTTTTGACAGAGTCCAAAGATGGTAAATTTGTGTTATGATGCCACACATTGATCATCTTTAGAGGTTTCCTCTTGTGAGGTTCCCTAGAGGTTTTTTGCCTTTTGTTCACAGAGAGTAAGTTAGGAAAACCTGGTTTTACAACATCTCCAACGCAAAATAGGGAAGATAAGGACTTGTTTCTTTTGGTTCCTGTGAAAGGATCCAAGTCACAGAAGAGATCTCTGTCGAGTCAGGAAGATAAGGACTTTTGTTTCTTTTGGTTCTTTTGGTTACTTTTTCATACACCTTCTGTGCGTCTTGATATTTTTTGATTAAGAGATCTCTGTCGAGTAGATCCTGGTGAAGAACTTCTCTTTCTTTTTGGAAAAATATTTTAAGAGCAAGTATGTTCAGTCTATCTCTCTCATTATTCAAAAGTTCTTTGGTTTTGGCTTTTAAGGCTAAATCAAGATCAAATCTTTTCTTTCAAATGATTTATTTCTTTATACCATTCCATTTCTAGATTTTCCTTTTCCAAAACAATCTTTGCCTTTTCCTGAGTGAGAAGTCTGGCTTCTCTCTCATAGAAGGCAAGTTTTTTTCTTAATGTCAGCACAAGTCTTTTCGAGTTCATTGTAATCTTCTGTTAGTTTAAGCAAATTTGCTTCAGTGTTATTTAAGGATGAATTAGAAGTGGATACCTCACAGTCGGAGTCGGAGTTGCTGACCTCTGCCATCCCACAGAACAATGCGTTTTTCTTCTCTCCCTCATCAGACACTCGGTTCTCTTGTTCTACCATAAGAGACTTTTGAGCATAATATTCTGCCTTCTTTTTGTAAAAGGCAGAGTCTCTTTGGGGTCTGTTGGGCTGGCTTCGGCATTCTGCCGTGTAGTGACCTGGCTTACCACATTTGAAGCACCCCGAGTTCTGTGGAGCCGTGACAGCTTTGTCTTGAGCTCTGTGCTCCTCCCTAGGCATACCCCTTTGAGGGTAATCATTCTGCCTATGTTGGTGATCTCCTCATCCCTTCTACTCATATCCTCTGTCATATATCCTCTGCTGGTCATGGAACTCCTCTCTTCCTTGACTTCTCTACTCATATCCTTGTGGTGGCCCATAGTTCTGATACTTGCCACCTCTGTCGTCTATCCCATCTCTGTCGTCTATCCCATCTCTGTCGTTTCCACCTCTGTTGAATCCGGACTTCTTCTTGAACCCTCTATTCCCAAATTCCTTGGTTAGCAGAGATAAAGATTTAACTATGGAGGCCATTGTTGCCTCGTCCTCATCCATCAACTCTTCTTCATCACTATCAACAACCAAAACCTTCTTTTTCTTCTTCTCTTTCTCCTCCAGAGCCTTATCCTTCTTTTGCTTTTCTTGCACCTCTGTGGCTTTGCCTACAAGTGCCAGAGGTCCACCCATCTGGGCTTTCGTCTGGGCTATTTGGCTTTCCTGCACAGCCAGAGTGCCATAGAGGTCTGTGAGGGTCCAAGTGTCCAAGTCTTGATTTGTTTGTAAAGACATGGATAGTTGAAGCCACTCATCATTCAGACTCTTGAGGAACATTACATTGTTTTCCTCAGAGATTATGTGAATACCAAACTTTTTGCATTTGTTTTTCAAAGAGTTGAATCTGTCGTAAGTGTTCTGCAGAGATTCTGATGGCAGAGCTTTGAATGCATAGTACTCATTTATGCACTGAGCTCTTCTATTTTTCTAGGTTTTAGCTCCACATTCTAGCTGCTTTTCTAGCTCTCTCCACAGATCATGGGCTATTTCACAAGCATCCAAGGATTGAAAGAGGTCATTTGGTATGACCATTATCAGAAGACGTTTTGCCTTCTCTGCACATTCATATTTTTTCCAATCCCGTGGGGACCATTTATCAATGTCCTTTGGCTTGTCATACTCAAGAATTTCTGGAGTAGTTGCAGTTTCAAGTACTCTTGGCATTGTAACCATGGGAACATAAGGTGGATTGTGAAGGTATGTGATTAAGTCTTTGTCAACACCTTCAAAGAAATGGATCATTCGAATTTTCCACTGTGGGTATTCATCTCTGAGAAGGGTTGGTGGTTTGGTTAAGGAACCGGCAGTGAAGAAGTTCGATGCGTTTGCCATTTTTGATGGAAAGTGGAGTTTTCGAAAAGAAGCAGAAAATAGAGTAAGGTACAGTGTCCTTCAATCGATGGGATTGACTTGAAATATTTGTTTGAGCTTATAGAGATTTGAACAAAGCACTAGATGGAATGATTTTAACAAGATAACAGTTCCTATTTGGCTGTTAGAATCAAACCGGTTGAAAACAACAGAGGCTGTTTTGAAACTGGAGAATAAAGCTTAAAATCAATCCATAAATCTACCAAAAGCGGGTCGAGATCATTGCAGAGTGGATCCTTTGATATTGAGAATCAAAGTCTGCTCTGATACCAATTGTTGATCCCATTTTAGACTCAACAATGATATTTAAACAACAAACGTTAAAAACAGAGTATAATGGGATTTAAGTGCGGAAGCGTTTTAAAGAACAGTTTGGGTTAGAATGTGATGGTAGAAAACACACAACAGAGATATGAATGTAGTAGATAAGAATAATGCTCAATGATTCATCTCTATTAATTCACCAGAATTACACCAAGAACACTACAAAGTGTGTGTTTCTCACATATAATTTCTCTCTAAGTAGGTGTGTGTATGTGTGTTGTGCTTCGTTACCAGAAAAGGTCTGGTAAGACTCTCTATTTATACTAAAGACAAAGGGGACAAGATGTACAGGAGACAAGGTCGTGGGACGCATTCTGGTGTTGTGCGCCATTTGATAGTACTCTGTAAAAGCTACAGCCGCTCAGAAGATAACACGTGGAAAGTAGAGGAACGTGCCTTGTACTATTTGATCTTAGGATCTTCGTACATCAGAGGCACGCGAGCTACACACCTGTCTTTGTCTTTAAGAGCCTTGATCTTCAACTTCAGTCTTTAGTTCCACAGAGGCTCTGTCAAGATTAACAGAGGCCTTGAGTTCTGTCTTGGACTTGTTCTTCTGATGTTGATCGGCAGAGGCTCTGATGTCTCGGTGTATCTGGCAGAGGCTTCTGCCAGAGTTGTCCTTAGCTATTTTTCAATACTTCTATCATTTAATTGCTTGGAGTTAACAGTTTAGTTTAGTTTTTTATTTTAGGTTAAATTAGGTTTAATAATGATGTAAATTATTTTAGGTTTAATAAAATAATATTTCTTAAAAAAATAATTAAATATTCAATTATAATTAAATAATTATCCTGTATATTTTACATTTTTGTATCTAAATTGAGATGTTTATTCTTATTTGATTATGTTTATCAGTTAGTTATGAATTCAAACATGCAACTTTAAACAATTATATTTATGCATCATTACTTGTAATCTTGAGTTTTGAGTAATATGCATTAATAAATAGTACTTGACACAAGAAAAACTTGTTTTTAGAAGTTTTTCTTAAATTCTTTAGAATATGGTATAAATATTTTAAAAATAGAAAATAATTAGTTTTTAAAAATAAAAACAATTTGTTTAAAAAAACCCTTTATTTAATATCATTTTTTTACCAATTTATAATTCTCCATCTAATCACAACTATTAATCCAAAAAATAAAAGATAGATATTAATTAATAAAACTAATATTATTTATTAACAAATAATTAAGACTTTATATAGATCTCTAAACAATCAAGGCAAACTTAATTTATTTTAGGGAAACTAATTATTTTACCCCAAGTTCAAAATTCACTTACAAATATATCATATCTCTCTCCAACTTTACCAAAATACCCAACAATCCCGTGAAACACCCTTCGATCGTGGACTCAGGGAAAAAAAATTCATTTTTAACCCTGGAGTCCGCGATGTTTGTCTGCGGATTCCGCGAAGCACCCTGAAAAAAAGTCAAGTTTACAACTTTGGTCCCTGAGTCCACGATTTTGGATTATGGTTCGCGATTTTGGCCGTGAAAAGCCATGTGATTTCATGTTTTATAGGTTTTTTATGTTTTTTTGCATGTTTTTACTGTTTTTTTCCAAACTTTTTTCTAATTGTCACATTATTGTACTATTGTCATTGAAATTGTGGTTGCAATTCATCTTATCCATCCAACTTTCGTCTATAAAGAGCAGTAAAATGTAATCCATAATCGTTAAGGGACCTAAGTTGTACTTATGCAAAGTTTGGGGACCTAAGTTGTAATTTAGCAAAGTTAAGGGACCTAAGTTGTAATTTAGCAAAGTTAAGGGACCTAAGTTGTAATTTAGCAAAGTTAAGGTACCTAAGTTGTAATTTAGCAAAGTTTAGGGACCTAAGTTGTAATTTTGCAAAGTTAAGGGGCCTAAGTTGTAATTATGCAAAGTTTGGTACCTAACTTGAACTATCTTTTTATGTAATTATTATTTTTACTAAATTATCTTTACAATTGAATATTTAACAATTGGAAATAAACATAATATTCTAAAATATTTTTGAAAAAAAACATTACTCTAAATTTAACACAATACTCAAAAATAAACGCATACTCTAAAATATTTTCGAAATAAACGCAATACTCTAAAATTAACACAATACTCTAAATAAGCATAATACTCTAAAATATTTTCGAAATAAACATAATACTCTAAAATTAACATTTACTCTAGAATATTTTCGAAATAAACGCAATACTCTAAAAATAACACAATATTCTAAGATAAAAACATACTCAAAAATATTTTCCAAACAAACACATAGTCTAAAATAAGCACATATATAACAACATGTATTTAAAAAAATATAAAACTACAACGGGGTTATGAAAACTTACCTGACGAGCCATGTCCGACTTCTAAAAACACTCACGAACCGAGTCGAGATCTGAGCGAGTAGGTTGCACGATATCTTTGAGAGAGTAGAGAGAGTTTGAGAAATTGTGGGGTTTATGGTCCAAGAAGGGGGGGGGGGGGGGGTTAATAAGGCCGCAATCGAGGTTGGGGTGGGTGGGGGAGTTTGTCGGTATTAAAAACTAGGGTTTCACCCCAGGCCGACACGTGGTGTGGCAAGTCCGCAATCGCGGCCTGGGGTCAATAATGTAATTATTCATCGCGGACTCAAGGACCAAAGTTGTAAACTTGACATTTTTCATGGGGCTTCGTGGCATTCGTGGACTCCAGTGGTTAAAAATGAATTTTTTTTATATGAGAGGAATGTTTCACTGATTTTTTCTAGTATTTTGATTAAATTGGAGAAATGAAGTATACATGTAAGTCAATTATAAAGTTGGGGTAAAGTAATTAATTTCCCTTTTTTTAATACGATTTTATACAAGGACATTATGAAGTTTGGGTAAAACACAAAGACCATTAATAATAATAATAAACTAGCAGTGTATCCGCGCAATGCGTCGGGATGCAAAATTTGTCTATATGTAAGAAAAAAGGTATGCGCAATCCATCCAAACAACACATAACATTTTAGCGATACTTCGATTTACTGACCAAACCTTTTCAAACGGTTATTACCACAACTATTTTGAAGCCAGTATAGTTGGCAAATTGCACAAAACTAATCATCAAAAAACTCACTAACTTTTGGTGCAATAATAATAAATCTGGCTCTCAAAAAATTCATGAAACTATATTTAAACACATATAATGATAATATGTTGGTACGTGTAGCCATAGAAGGGGTTCATGGTCTGTTTGGTTTGGTGTCTTGCTAGCCCATATAACCTGAAATTTTTAGATGTCACATAACCAATATATATTTACATATATATAATTCATGCTTAATGTACCCAACCATATTAAAGAAGGGAACTTTAAGAAAAGAAAAAAAAAAGCACAAATGAAGTATCTTAAAACTCATAATTAATGTAAGTCTTGCATCTTTTCTCCTTTTTGCTCGTTGATCGCTCTTAAAGGTTAAACCTGCAGCACCCTTATTGACATCCTGATTGATGTGTTGCTTACTCAAACCAACAGTCTGTTTAATCCTGTGAAGGTAAAGAAGAAAAAGTGAACAAAGGACTTCCTTCAATCTATTAAAAAAGTACAAAAGGGCTTTTGCCGAGTAATTGTATATACATGTGAATATCAATCTTTTAAATTGACACACACAAACACATATATAATGTATGTAACGCATGCATGTATATGTTGTTTAAATTGAAAAAAGTGAGAAACATAAAATTGGTTGATGGCTTGATCACATCTTTGTTGTTCTTGGATGAGTTCTGCAACTTCTTGTCGTTCAGATCAGTGGAAGAGGAAGATTGATCATTTGATTGAAGCTTTAGCATGAGATCAACAATCTCTAAGAAGCCACGTTTTCTTATTGTTATTGCATTTTCCACTACTGCTTCTTGATGGTTCCTTCTTTTAATTCTTGAAGAGTAAAAGGAACGACAGAAGAATCTGTCAGAGAGAAGGGAAGTCCTATTACTCGGGTAAGTGACATTTAAAGGCATACATAGATCATTTAGACCGTTTACAAGCATACCAAATACCATTCAAGAAAGTTTGAAACCCATAAAAAGTGACATTTAACGTTAAATGAGACGGAAAGTTTTATATTCATGTAATCACATTAATTGTTTTTATTAAATTATAGTGTATTATATGAATTTTTTTATCTTCTATAAACCGTTTTTTTCGATTTTTTTCATGTTCATAAACTGTTTGTTTGAGTTTTATAAATTATTTTTTCAAAAACTTCAAGATTTTTATGTTTCATAAATCGTTTTTCGAAATTTTCAAGTTTCATAAATGATTTAATAATCTGTTTGTTGGATTTTTAATTTTAATATATTTTTCTCTAACATGAATAATCATATTTTTTTCAAAATAATTATATATTTTTCAGGGTTAAATAAAGGAAGAAAAGGAATTTAATTAATTTTTTAAATAAAAAAAGATTTGAGTTTAAGCTGTTAAAGAGATAGGAAAAGATAACTAAAACAATTAATTTTCAGTTTTATTAAAAATAATAATAGAAAAAGCAGAATCAGCATGGTTAAATATAGAAAGAAAAGAAATATAATTAATTTTTAAATAAAAAAAAATTTAAGACTTTAAGACTTTTAGTCTATATGCTTTATAAGATAGTATAGATAATTAACGTTTTTGAATCCATTTAAAAAATAATCTGGTATTTATCCGTCTCGGGTTTCTCTAAATCTATCTCTGCTTTTTCTTCTGTCTTTATAGAATCTTGAGCCCTTTGAATTAACCATTAACTCTTTCTTTCTTTTCTCAATTCAATTCCCTCCATTCTTGAATCTGTTTGTTTCTATCTCTGAGAGAAACAAAGAAAGAAAAAAAGAGTTGTAAATGTAACGTGATCTTCACCAAAGACTCGTTATGCCAAAAAAAGATCGCAATGAACGCCTAAAAAGTGAAAAACTGAAGCTTTTTGGCTTCATGTGCCTTTGAATTTTTGTAATTTCATTTTTATCAGAAAGATCTACAAGATTTCACTCTTTTCTCTCTCTAACCTTACCATTTTGGTGAGAGAACTGGAAAAAAATCTCATTTTTTGATATGGGTTTTCTACTAGATCTGATTTTCTTTTTTTAATTTAATTCTAGGGTTCATGGAGTGGATCTTTTCTGGTCCAGATCTTGACACTTGAAACAGCTTTGTTCGATTGAAAGTTCTTTTTTCTTTTTATAATATCTTTTTCCAGAATTCCCAATCGAAATCTCCATTGTTGCCATGTTCATGTTCTAGGGTTTCTTCGATTCCGGGTCGGATTTTTCTAGGGTTTCTGAAGATGGGTTTTTTCCCCCAAATTGCGACAATGACTTTGATCTGATCGATTTTCATGCTGTTTTCAATTGAATTCAAGACTGTTACTGTCTTACAATGTTGAAGCAGCTTCTTAATAAGCTTCCGAGAAGATCAATCAAGTCTGATTCCTTCGAAGATGATTCCAACAATGGCGGCATTCAGAGAACAACAAGCTTAAATGGTGCATCACCAAAACCTAATCCAGCTAAAAGAACATCATCAGCAGTTTTCCCATCAAGTGTTATAGCTGGAATTGAGCCTCTTTTACCCTTCAAAGATGCTCCAACTTCAGAAAAAATGTCACTTTTCATCAGTAAGTTAAGCCTTTGCTGTATGGTTTTCGATTTCAATGATCCCACTAAAAACACAGCTGAAAAAGATCTCAAACGCTTAACATTACTTGAGCTTCTAGATTTTGTCTCATCTGGGCCTCCAAGATTCTCAGAGCCTGCCATTTTAGCATTATGTAAAATGTGTGCTGTTAATCTGTTTAGAGTATTTCCACCCAATTATCGATCATCTTCACGATCCAATGGTGGAGGAGAGAACGATGACGACGAACCCTCTTTCGACACCGCATGGCCTCATTTACAAATTGTGTATGATATATTGCTCAAATTCGTAACCTCATCTTCGGTCGAAGCCAAAGTTGCAAAAAAATACATAAACCATTCGTTCATATTGCGAGTGCTTGATCTCTTTGAATCCGAAGATCCGAGAGAAAGAGAGTCTTTAAAGGCCATAATGCATAGAATCTACGGAAAATTCATGGTTCATAGGCCTTTTATTCGAAAGAGCATAAGTAACATATTTTATCGGTTTGTTTTTGAAACTGAGCGCCATAATGGGATTGCGGAGTTGTTAGAGATATTTGGCAGTGTGATAACGGGGTTTGCGTTGCCTTTAAAAGAGGAGCACAAGATTTTTCTTTGGAGGGCTTTGATTCCGCTTCATAAGCCGAAATGTTTAGGGGTTTATTTTCAGCAGTTGTCTTATTGTATTACGCAGTTTATAGAAAAGGATCCGAAGTTAGCTAGCACGGTGATTAGGGGGTTGTTGAAGTATTGGCCTATTACTAATAGTCAGAAGGAAGTGATGTTTTTGGGAGAGGTTGAAGAAATTCTTGAAGGAATTAATATGGTTGAGTTTCAAAGAGTTATGGTTCCGTTGTTTTGGCGTATTGGATGCTGCATTAATAGTTCCCATTTTCAGGTATGTTTATTGTCTACCAACTATTGATAATTTTGATTATGCACACCATTGAATTGTTATTCTATTTGTTAAATTTCCTGATTGCCCGTCATAGAGGAAAGTTCCTTTAGGAACCCAAAATTGATTAGGAACCTGTGAAACGCCCCACGGCACGCCACGTGTCCGTCTTTAGAATGAATATTCATCGGGAATCACACGTTCATGGTGAATATGGAAGTGTTATTCATCATGAATCATGCGTTCATGGTGAATATGGAAGTGTTATTCATCATGAATCACACGTTCACACGTTCATGGTGAATATGGGAGCGTTATTCATCATGAATCACACGTTCATGGTGAATATGGAAGCGTTATTCATAATGAATCACACGTTCACGGTGAATATGGGAGCGTTATTCATCATGAATCACACGTTCACGGTGAATATGGGAGCGTTATTCATCATGAATCACACGTTCATGGTGAATATGGGAGCGTTACATCATGAATCACACGTTCACGGTGAATATGGGAGCGTTATTCATCATGAATCACACGTTCACGATGAATATGGACGTGTTTCAGATGTGTTATTCATCATAATCACACGTTCACGATGAATAACACCTTCATGATGAAAAACACGTCCATATTCTTGATAAGTATGCCACGTGTCGTGCTGTGGGTTGTTCCCAAGCTCTAACGGGCCCATCTTGTTGCTTGCTTGCGTACACCATTGAATAGTTATTCTACCTTTTATATTTTCTCATTCCCTGCTATTTTACCTATCTTATTGCCTACTTGCATTCACTGTTATTCTCCCCTGTTCCAACATAAAGATGGAGATTGTAATAGAAATGGAGGATCATGTAGATTGAAATCAACACCATGATTGATTTTGCATCGATAGCCATGGGCAAAATGGGTAGTTTAAGCTTAGAACTATGTCAATTAAAGCCGCCCCATATAATAAGTAAGATAGAATTGAGACACTTATTTTGGGAAAAAAAACTAAAATGGAAATGTGGACAATTATAATAGTTGCCAGCCTGACCTGACAACTAATTAAATTATACTTTCAGGTGGCGGAAAGGGCGTTGCTTTTATGGAACAACGATCAAATCTTCAATCTAATTGCACACAATCGACAAGTGATCTTGCCCATCATTTTCCCATCACTTGAAACGAATGTGCAGCGTCATTGGAACCAATCCGTTCTAAACTTAACTCTCAACGTGAGAAATGTGTTCACGGAGATGGATAACATGTTGTTTCTGGCCTGCCATGCTCGTTTCTTGGAGGAACAACAAAAACAGAGTTTGGCCATGGAAAAGAGGAAGGAGGAGTGGGATCGGCTTGAAAACGCTGCAAGTCTGCAGCCCATGTCAGGGAATACGACTGCTGTTCTCGTAACGCCGTTTTGCCACAACTAACGTAGCTCGTCGTTTCAAGTATGTGCGGTTTTTGTAACTTTTTTTTTGTTTTTTTTTTCAGGGGATCAGGGTCTTGTTGTAACTGTTTTTTTTTCATTCATTGTTGTAATCTCAGTTCTATTATGGAAATTAATTAATAGCCTTTTGTCAAAAATCTTTATTTGAGGATGGATTACTCTTTTTTAATGCATATTTGATGACAAGTAGAGATGAGCAAAACCCTCTAGGTATTCGATAAAAAGGTCTTTTTTATTTATTGATTCCGTTATAGGTAGCCAGTTTATTGCTTCTTGTCGCCCGTTTGTTATCGCACGCTTACAATCTTTATCGAACGCATAGTTCTTCATGGTTGTCAAAGAGATTTTGAGTTCATTTTGGTTGTAATTATTCTTGGTGTTGCTTTATATATAAACTCAATTGTTGTAAATGAAGCAGTTTGGGCATATTTTCACCTTAATCATATCGCAATTTGTCTATTTGTTTGAAAGAATGATGATTGTTTATGGCATGCAAATGTGAGTAGATGCCTAAAATTGCTGAGACATAAGTCCATGGCTTATTCGTTCAAATAAGTGTTGAGGAATTTAATCGCTCAAAATATAGAAGTTTATTATGGTTTTTTTGGGTTTTTTTCGGTGATTTTATACCATTAACCGGTTTTACAAAGTCCAATGATTTATTTATTAAAAAAATCTTCCCTCCCTCCCTCCCCCCCTTTTTTTTTGAAGACTAGGAACTCTATCGAGCTTCGGCAATGCCATCATCGAATGAGTTTCATTCATATCATTGATGGAATGGTTAATACAGACATTGTTAATACAAGAGTTTAGAAAAGGTGGCATGCTATAAAAGGTAACATGACAATCTAAGTTACGAGCGTGCCTCGCCATCAAATGAGCCGTTTCATTGGCTTGTCGATTTATAGCATGGACGGAGAGGTGATCCTTAGGTGTTGAGGATGCGTCTAATGTCTTTGATGATATCACCGAACTCCGAGTTGACGATATAAGGGGCATAAATAGCGTCCACAACAACCTTAGCGTCCGATTCAAAGATGACATTGGTATCATTACGGTTGGATACCCAAAGAAGAGCGTCTCAGATGGCCAGTGCCTCACATTCCCTAATGATGGGGAGAAAGCTAATCGGGGAGGCTTTGGCCGAGACGAAGTCACCCGTGTTATCTTGAAGAACAGCGCCAATGCCCGCTTTAGAATCAGACTTGTAAATTGCAGCGTCCACATTGCATTTTAAAAAACCGCGCCTTTGGTGGGTGCCAAGTGACCGAATAGGGAAGCTCGAGAATAGCGGGGGCCTTCAAGGTGAGGTTTTTGGAAGCATTTCAGTCTGCCAGAGTTTGGATTGCACGTCGGACTACCGAAGAAGGCTCACGAGAGTCTTCGTTCCAAAGCACATCGTTTCGACGATACGAAGTACTCCACAAAATCATGAGAAATTTGTCGCTCAAATGTCTTGGATTGTCATTGATGAAATTAAACAAAAACTCTTGGAAGGAATTGGACACAATGGCTTTCTCATCAATAATGTTCACAAGACCCGCCTCATACCAAATAGGACGAACCGTGGGGCAATCCACAATGGCATGCCAAACATTTTCCACATTGTGATTGCAAAGTAGACAAACAGAGGGAACCCGAATTCGACTGAAGAGCACTTCGAGTAGGCAAGACATCCCTTAGTGCACACCACGCAAAGAATTTGACTTTGCATGGGATATTAGCATTCCAAAGTTTCTTCCAATCTCCATTCAAAAAGAGATGCGCCGTCGGGACGATTTTTCCCGTGATAGCTCGGTAACTAGTTTTGACGGAATAGATTCCGTCATGAGCCCAATGCCAAATGAGCCTATCCTCGCGGGAGTATGACGGAGGGGGGAGTTAGAGTATCCGCAAACGGTCCAGGTGGGAGAAGGATTGTGATATCATATCTGTGTTCCAATCGTGAGTGTGAGGATCCACCAGATCATTTACGATCATACGGGTCCGGTTGGGGTCAATCGGCATTTCGATCATAAATCTAGCATCATCTCTAATCCAAGGATCATTCCACACGTTGATCAAGTGACCGTTTCCTATCTTCCATCGGAGAACCGCTTGGAGTGCAAGTTGAGAGTGCCAAATGCTTCTCCAAATGAAGCTTGGAGAGTTTCCCAAACGAGCCGTCATAAAATCTCCATGCGGGCAATATTTAGCTTTTAGAATACGGCCAACAAGGGAAGACGGGTTAGCAATGAGTCTCCATCTTTGCTTTCCGAGCATTGCGAGATTGAAAGTGGTAAAGTCTCGGAATCTGAGTCCACCAAACTTTTGTGGGGTGCAAAGCTAATCCCACGAGAGCCAATTGATAGAGCGGTGCCTATCAATTTTTCATCCCCACCAAAACAAACTAATCATTTTTTCAAGACTTTCGATGATAGAGCTCGGTATGAGAAAAACGTTCATATAGTAGACCGGGATAGCTTGGGCCACATGGGTTTTTTTTGCTCCAGATCTGTAATTTGGACCAAAGTCTGTCGCGGATGTGTCGGAAAATGTATTTCTTTGAACGACCCACAAGCGAAGGAAGGCCCAAATATCGACCCGTGTTGATGGGGTTGTGAATCCAAAGAATTTGGGAGAAAGCATGCATAAGGTCGGGGGCCAGAGATTACTGCTACCCATGATGCCCGATTTGGAATAGTTTATGGCTTGTTCGAAGCTTCTTCATAGGTCATGAGCATAAATTTAAAATGACAGATTTCGTCAATCGAGGCTCTGCAAAAGAAAAAAGCATCATCTGCAAAGAAAAGGTGAGAAATAGAGGGAGCTCCCCTAGCCGCTTTACAGCCGTGGATACGCCCGACCCAGTCTTCGTAATTCAAGAAGGCCGAGAGGCCTTCTATGCACATGATGAAGAGGTAGGAGGAGAGCGGGTCACCTTGGCGGATGCCCCTTTTTGGGGAGATAGGTCGACCAACTCGTTATTCACTTTCAGAAAGTATTTAACGGTTTCAACACTCATCATAATCATGTTGACCCAACCGAGGGGGGGGACCCCAAGCCCATTAGCATTTGTCGCAAGAAGTCCCAATTTAATCGATCATAGGCTTTGCTAATGTCAATTTTGAGGCCCACATCGCCCATTTTCTTACGGGTATTGCGATGCATGGAATGCAGCATTTCAAAAGCGATGATAATGTTATTCGTGATCAATCGGTCTTTAACAAAGGCCGTTTGGTTGGCCAAAATGAGAGAAGGAATGAAAGGTTTGATCCAGCCAAGATTTTGGTGACAATTTTCATTATGATATTACAAAGCGCGATGGGTCTATAATCTTTAAGAGACGACGAAGCTTCAACTTTTGGAATAAGGGTGATGATCGTGTCATTAATACCCGTCGGTAAAGTACCATTATCGAGCCAAAGTTTTCCGGCATAAACATTTCATCACCCAAAACGTCCCATTTCTTTTAGAAGAACCGAGGAATGAAACCGTCTGGGCCCGGGGATTTATCCGGGTGCATTTGGAAAATCGCTTGTTTGAATTCTTCCTTGTCGAAGGGGGCATCGAGACGTGCTAAGTCGTGCGTCGATAGTCTATTTTTGACAAATTTAGTGATCATCCCTGGATTTCCGGAGCTCACCTAAAAATTCGATTGAAGTGGTCGATTACAAGGTTACGCAGTTCGGAAGGATCCTCAATCCAATTTCCGAAGTCATTTTTTAACTTGAGGATGTGGTTTATTTTTCTACGTCCATTCGCAAAAGCGTGGAAAAAATTTGTATTGTGGTCCCCCTCCTTGAGCCAATGGTCCTCTTCTTTTATTAAGAGAGTGGCTAAGATCCGAAGCCTCTCTTCTTCGAAAGCCGTTGTGGCGATTTGATCTCTCGATTGCCGAAGGGCATTCAACTTGGAATAGGATTTTTTAATCTCATGCTTAAAAGACGCGTTTAGGTTCTGTTTATGCCAAAAATCACCCAAAAGGACAACTTAAGATTGATGTGGATTTTAACAACTAAAGAAATGGATCTCAAGACCAATCAACACAATCGCGAGAAAAATAAATAAGACAAGGGAATTGGTGACGTGGAAACCCCCAAAACGAGGGAAAAAACCGCGGTCGACTTGTGAGAGTCGACGGTGCACTATAGTCGCCAAACAGGGGCGAAAGTCCTTTTGTAACAGGTGTTTTGTGTACAACAGATTACAATATGAGAAAAAAATGAACTTAATCGTATGAAAAAATCATGCGTCGTGTGTAAATCGTGCGAAATAAACTATTGTCGTGCGGTTCGAACTGCTGTCGTGCGAAGGTTACGTTAGCGATATTTGCTCGAATGCTTCGTAGATTATTGTTGTGTTTGCGATGTGTAATAGCTCGGGAATAGATGATTTTTCGGTTGTAGAGCAGGTCTTTATATAGCTTCCGTTGGTCATTAAATGTGTCTTGATGACTTGTTTCGTAACCGCTGTCGGGTCTTTAATGCCATTAATAACTCGTCTGTTACTGGCCGTTGTACCATGAATGCTCGTGGACCTGCATTAATGAACAAAAGAAACGGGTGTTGACTGTTAACGGTTAGTGTGATCGTACGACCGTCTTATGTCTTGGACGTCGTTCGTACGGAACATACGACCATCAGAAAAATGTACGACCACATATTCGTCTGTAAATAACCTGCAAGACTTTATCTTAGTACAAGAGTGGTCTTATGTAAATGTTATTTGAGTTTTCTATCTTCGGTCGTGAGGTGTGATTTTTTACCCAAACAGTTTGCCCCCAAAATTTGAATTTAGGCGTGAAATTCGAATTTTAAATTCGACGAAGTGGTTTGACACGTGTCGCATGGGGAGAGGGTCTGGTTGAATTCCAACCGTCTTGGTTCGATTTGGATTGGAGAAAACGAAAAGGTCGTGACGTCACGACGGCATGGCAGAGGCATGGAGCCGTTTAGAGGACATGTGTCACCCATCCAGAGGATCGTTCTGACACGATCTTTGCCATAAATAGCGCGATCCTGGGGATCGTTTTCTTTTTACGCTCACTTGTGTTTTTAGGAAAGGATTTCAGAGAGATTTGCCAGAAACTTTTTCGAAGTCGGAAACTTGTTTTGAAAGTTTAATACATTTTAGCTCAACAACTTTCTTTTCTTCAAAAGATTTCTTTGAAAAATTAGATAACTTTTGTATAAAACCCTTTTCAAATTCTTCTTTTTCTTTTGCATAATTTGCTTCAAAACAGAAATTTTCCTTTTCAAATTAGCATTCTCACTTTCCAATGTTGTTGCTTTTTCTTCAAGTTTCTTCATCTGATCTGGAGAACATGATTTTTCAGGAACTTGAGTAGCTTCAAGATTTGAAATCTTACCTTTCAGATCTTTTATTTCAGTTTCAAGACTAGAAACCTTTTCCTTCAAATTGTCTCTCTCAGAATAAAGTTCTGAGTTATCCTTTCTGAGATCATTACATATTGCTTGAGCCCAATTTGCTTTGGATCTAAGTTTATCCATAAACTCGTCGGAATTCGGGGGGAGGTCGCTGGAGTGGGAGGACGTCGCCGGGAACTGGATGCTGAGGTGGAGAGAGAGAGAGAGAGAGAGAGAGAGAGAGAGAGGGGGATCGCCGAAATTGGGGGGAGGAGGTCTCGGTACGTGGGGTGGCGAAGGGGGCTGCTAGTAGATGGCGGCGCACGACGATCATCGAATGGAGTAGTGGAGAACAACGGTGGTTCTCGGTCGCCAGCGTAGTGATGGCAATGGAGATGATGGTGCTGGTGGCTGAAATTTTGAGAGAGAGAGAGAGAGAGAGAGAGGTAAATATGGAGATAATTAATGGTAGATTGTAACCATAATTAGGTAAATTTAAATTAACTAATAAATTTAAAATTTAAAATACCTTAAAACTTATTCCCAAACTACCCTTTTCCCTATTTTTTAATAAATAAATCCGAAAATCCTCATCCGTTGATCAAAAATTTATATGGCCTAGACGGGTTTGTAAGTTTACGTGGTTTAGAAAGTTTGCAAATGATTGTCATATATATATATATATGGGTGACTTCAAATGAAAACTCATTTTTTATTGTACACATGAGGACCAATCCTATCCATTGATCAAAATTTAGAAAACTAAACAATAGTTAAAACATAATAAGATTCATTGAGAAGTGACTAGGGGCAAAACTGGAAATTTAAATCAATGTCTACCTTATTTGACTTTTCATTTTCTTTTTTAACTAAATTTTTTTACCTGCTTAAAGTTTAAAATAAATTATCTTAAAAATTACTAATTTTTTAATCAAACAAATTAAATCAAAAACAAGAATTTCGTGTCTTCGATAGGACATCTATCTCGATATAACTTTTTTTTTCATTTTAACCGTTTTTTACGTGAAATGCTATATATGTGTTATATTCATTATGAATATTTATGCACGTCCCCGGGTGCCCACATTCAATATGAATAGCAAGGTGAACATTCATTCACTATTCATGACGAATAATACAACATTCAGTATGAATAATACACGAATACATGATTCATGTATTATTCATCATGAATCGTTTATTATTCACCCTGAATGATGTATTATTCATCCTGAATGATACATCCTGATGAATAATATATGAATGGCCTGTGAAGGTGTGGACACATAGCGCATGCTCTTTTGTTCCCCGATTCACAACCAAAACTTGGTGTTATTAATTGTGAATATGTATGCACATCCCCGGGTGTCCACATTCAGTATAAATAACAAATGTGAACGTTTATTCACTATTCAGGATGAATAATACAGTATTCGAGATTAATTATACAACATTCAGGATGAATAATACACGAATTCATGAATCGTGTATTATTCACCCTGAATGATGTGACCCGTGAAGGTGTGGAGACGTGGTCCGCTCTCTTTTGTTCTCCGGTTCACAACCAAAACTCGATAGGTTCTCGATTCGTCTCAATGGGTCACTAGTACAAAAACTCATAATGGCCACGGTTAAAAACCGTGGCCGTAGGCCTTTAGCCACAGTTTTTTTTCAATCAAACCATAGCCTATTCTGCCGTGACTTTTGATACCCTTGTGGCGACGTTTAAAATGCATCACCATATCACATGATAAAACGTAGCCATAGCCTAAAAATCGTGGCCATAAACGTATCCAATTTTTATGCTATTGGGGTATTTTTGCTATAACCGTGGCTATAAACTATTTATAGTCACACAAACTCACGCTAAACGCGACCATTAGCTACCTTTTGGTCACACAAATTAAATAAAACCATGACAATAAACTATTTATGGCCACATAATTTGTTTTTAAGGTGGCCAATGATTACCATATAATCACGTATATTTGTTTAAACGTGACCATAAACTACTTATCGTCATGCATATTTATATTAACCGTGACCAATTCCTGACATATGGTTACCATAAATGTTAGAACCATGCCTATTGGTTAGCTTCTGGTCATACAAAATAAATCAAAATGTAGCCATAAACAACTTTTAGTCATGCAATTCATGACATATGTTTACACTAAGTTATTTGAAACGTGACTATTAGTTACCTTTTGGTCACATGAACTAACTAAAATTGTAGCGATAAATTAGTTTTAGCCACACAAATTTTATATTAACCATTGACAATTGATAACATTTGGTTATACTAAATTGTTAGAAATGTGGCTATTGATTAACTTTTGTTCACATTAATTAATTAAAACCGTGACCATAAACTACTTACAACCATGTAAATTTTACATTAACCGTGGCCATTTAATGACATATGGTTATACTGAATCCTTAAAAACAGTGGCTATTAGTAGCCTTTTGGTTACACGAAATAGCTAAAATTGTGATCATATATTATTTACGGCCACACAATAGATGCTTCTCCATATGTACTTCTGTTTTGGTGCTACTTTGAAAGTACGTATGAAGTGACAATAACCCCAAGTTGCCTCTTCTTTATTTAAAGAAATTATTTGAATGCATTCCTCATCATCATGCTAACTTAGTTGTTGATCTAAAGTTTTCGAAGTGTTGTTTCTGCAATTTTACACAAATAGAAAACTTGATCTGTTAATTTCATGAACTGAACATTGCTAATTTTGGTCAACATGTATTAGATGGACACGATGTTGCATCTTATGCTAGAAATAACAACTTTGGTAGACGATGGGGTTGTTGTGAGCATGTTGCTAGAAGGTTAATGTGATGACAACGAAGCTCTTCAATGTGTTATTCATGTTGGTGTTGTATGAACGAAAGATGGTGTTGTTGGATTGTAAATCAAGGGGCTGCTATTGGCGATGGTGTTACTATTGGATTGACCAATGATTGGGTACTAAATCGAGTTGACAAAAGCTATTGTTGTTGTTCATTGTTGTTTAACTTCGAAATTGGTGTTGGTTTGGAGCTTTTGCTATTTTGTGACAAGTCTTGATCAAAATCAGTGGCTGCTAGTTCAACAAGGGGACTACTTACTAGCTCTTGGTGCTTTTTTTTGATTATGTGTTGATGTTTGTTTTAATTTGAAAAGAACACAAGATCCGGGAAGAGTGAAAAGCATTTAACTTTTGTACACAACTGATATTTGTAAATAAATGATTTGACATGCAAGACTAAGAGTCTGTTTGTATGTAGCTTAATGAGACAACTTATTTTGTCAGACTGTTTGACGGTGGCTTAATAATACAGAAATAGGCTTATTTAGTAAGCTTTTAGGAGAGTTTTATGTGGAAAACCATATTTTTTTTACCAAATCTCCACTTTCTAGTGAAAACCGTGTTTTCTCCGTTTAAAAAAAATCTCTTCCAAAACAAAAGCTTCTAATTTTGGACCGACATGTCAATCTACCAACCTAACACCCCCTAACAAAAAAGTGAATATATTATGTTGGTTGTTATTTGAATATGGTGTTATTATGATTTATGGCTTTGCTAGTTTATAAATATAAGTCGATTTTCTTAACAGTAGCGCCGTTAGTTTTTTTAGACTTTAAAATTTATTTTGGAAAGATAAATTATAAAAATATACAAAAACGTAAATAATAATAATAATAAAGTTACAACTATCGATCTATTTTTAATGTGACGATTGATTACCCACCCTAGAGGCAAATTAATTTGTTTAAGGTTGACACAAAAACTGTATATGAACCTAAAATAATTCAAGAGCTATACATTTTGGTCATACATAAATAATATAACCATGAAATATTCATGACATATATCTATGTATAACTTATAAAACCATGACTATTGATTACCTTTCATCATATAGAATAATAAAGACCGTAGTCCTAAACTATTTATCAGCCACACGAATTGAATTGTTAAAACCATGATATTACTTACCTTTTAGCAATGTTAACTTATTTTATTCGTGGCCTTAGCTATCCTTATAACCATACATATTTCACACTAATCATGGCCAAATCATGATATATAGTTACATTTAAAGTTTAGAATCGTGACTATTGGTTATCTTTAGGTCACAAAATTATTAAATAAAAACGTGGCGACGAACTACTTATTAGCCACACAAATTGAGTTGTTGAAACCGTGACCATTAATTACCTTTTAGTCACATGGATTAATTTTAATCATGAACTTAGCTATAGTTATAGCCACAAAATTTTATATTAACTGTAACCAAATCATAACATAGTTCTATTTATGTGGCTACCGATTAGCTTTTGGTCACACAAAATAATAAAATACTTAGTCAATTCATAGTATATAGTTACATTTAAATTTTAGAACTGTGGCTATTGGTTACCTTTAGTCACGCGAAATAATAAAACCGTGACCGTAAACTACTTATTAGCTACGTGAAGTAAATTGTTAGAAATGTGGTATTGGTTTATTTTTAGCCATACATAATTATTTTAACCGTGACCTTATGTATACTTGTAGCCATACATATTTCCGATTAACCGTTGCCAAATCATGACCTAAAGTTACACTCAATTATTATAGCCGTGACAGTTGGTTATCTTTTGGCCACACAAAATAATTAAAACTATGGTCGTAAACACACTGCCTTTTGGCCACATTTAAAAGATTTTCATGGCTATATATTTTTATGAATTTTGGTCACAAATAATTGGTTTCATGTAGCCATATGTTTGTCTATGGCTACAAAAAATAACCGTCACAACATAAAGCCTTTGGTTTAATAAAATACCGTGACTATATGTCTGTCTATTGTCACAATTATTTATTATTACAAGCCACGATCAAAAATCGTGGCCATAAGGAACCATTTGGTCATGGTTTCATTTAAACCATGACTTTATGTTTGGACATGTTTGATAATGGTCATGGTTATTGAGTTTGATCGTGGCTAAAAAACACTCTAATAGCATTGATGACCTTTAGCCACGGTTTTAAACCCAACTGTGGCTAACATGTATTTTCAAAACCATGGCAAAAAGACATGTTTGTACTAGTGGGTGTTGGGTTATGGTGATGAAGAACACGATACCTTACGACGTTGAAGAAGGTAATGTCGAGTTACGGACTTACGGTGTTGAGGTGTTGTACACACTTTGTTAGAACCCTAATCATCATGAATTTCATTGATCTTGAAAAACTAGAGATTTACATAAGAATGAAAGCTTTCTATTCGTGATGAATAATACAGTATTCAGGATTAATTATACAACATGAATAATACACGAATTCATGAATTGTCTATTATTCACCCTGAATGATGTGACCCGTGAAGGTGTGGAGACGTGGCTCGCTCTCTTTTGTTCCCCGGTTCACAACCGAAACTCGATAGGTTCTCGATTCGTCTCGATGGGTGTTGGGTTACGGTGATGAAGAACGCGATACCTTACGACGTTGAAGAAAGTCTTGAAGAAGGTGATGTCGAGTTACGGACTTACGGTGTCGAGGTGTTGTACACACTTTGTTAGAACCAAATCTATTAGATAATCATCATGAATTTCATTAATCTTGAGAAACTAGAGATTTACATAAGAATGAAAGCTTTCTCTTTCTGATTCTCTCACTAAAACTCTCTCTAGATCTATCTATGAATATTACAATAGAGTTCATTACCACATGCTTACAAACAAAGCAAACATATTTATACCTCCTAATTACAACACATTAAAACTAAGCTAGTTGGACTATATATGACATTAGCTTGACTTTGACTATCTTTGACTTTACACAATATTGACTTTTACAATTGACTTGCTATAAATCTTGAATACAATTTTGTGCCCTAACACACTTGAACGTACATGATATTCATAATGAATATAACACATATATAGCATTTCACGTAAAAACAGTTAAAATAACAACAAAAAACTATATCGAGATGGATGTCATATGGAAGAGCACGAAATTCTCGTTTTTTTGATGTAATTTGTTTGATTAATATATTAGTAGTTTTTAAGATAATTTATTTTAAACTTTAGGGGGGTAAAATTTTATAATTTAAAAAGAAAATAAAAAGTCAAATATGGTAGGCGTGAGTTTAAATTATGTTCCATTTTTACCCCTTATCACCTTAATTAATAATTTCAATTAAAAACTCTATTTAATACGAGTTGTTGGATCAATAGAGAGGGAGGGGCTAAGATTCATCTTCACATGTACAATGAAAATTGAGTTTTCATTTGAACTTTCCCCTCTCTCTCTCTCTCTCTCTCTATATATATATATATATATATATAGGGGAGGTTTCTTTTGCAAACCACTACATTTGTGGAAACTATGCAAACCACTCCTCCACCAATCATTTCATTTAATTTAATTAAAATTGATTATTAATTAATATAACCACGCAGGGGTATAGAAGTAATTATATAAATCCAGTTTTTTTAATTAATATTTACAAATCGTTTTTAGATGGCAGTTCCATGATTCAAGGGATTTTTTGATATCCAATTAAATTTAATCTCAATCTAAATCCCTTAATATTAATTTGTTTTTTTAATATATTTCTTGTTCTTCATCTGCAAGTCGTGTGAGTGATATTTTTCTCAGACTGATCAAAACTAACCCAGAATCATGAATCTCATTCAATCAATTCAGAATCATGAATCTAAAAAATGGATACAAGAATCATGAAACCAGGAACAAGAATCCTTAAAACAATCAACCCAGAATCATGAATCCATATAAATCTATGAAGCCAGAAACATGAAACCATATAAATTCATGAATCCAGAATCATGAATACAAAATCATGAAGACAAAACCCAGAAAAAAAAATTATTGTGGTGGTGACTGTGGTGGACAGCGGCGGTGGTGGTGGTGACTGTGGTGGTCAGCAGCGGTGGTGGTGGTGCGTTTGATATTGGTGGTGGCGGTGCTGAATCTAGCGGTGGTGGTGCATGTGGTGGACAGCGGCGGTGTACGGCACCATGGGACGTGGGAAACTACCTTGGACCCAGAAGCTTCTGTTAGGGATTGCACTCATCACCCTTTCTTCGCTTGAAAATGTTGGTGATGGTGGCAAGGGGTGAAGTCACGGTGGCGATATGCTTAATGAATTGGAAACAGTAGCATTCATGGATGAGAAGAGAGAGAGAGAAAAGGATTGTTGTAGAGAAGAGAGAAGAGAGAGAGAAAGTGATTGTTGTTGAGAAGAGAGAGAAAAAGGGATCCCATGATTTATGGGATTGCTTTACAAAAAAAATCAATGGAAGTTTTTTGCCAGATATACCCCTGTACGTGGCTGCTTTTTTATGAAATTAATTCATCAAGGACCACTTATTACCATCAATGCCATTGGATGAATGTAGACCCTTGATCAAATTAATGGATGGTGATTAAGGTAGTTGTATAGTTTCTAACAATGAGGTGGTTTGTAAAAAATACCACCCCTATATATATATTAGTTATGTACTCGCACAATGCATCAGAATGTAAATGAGTTTGAAGACTTTGTTGCTTTGTCCTTGTGAACAAAAATAAAGATTTTGTGACTTAAAGGTTATTTACCAAACACTTATCCGGATAGAGGAAGGATCATGCGAGAAGTTAAACATTATGCGAGAAGACGAGAAGTGTGATTTCCTATATGATTACACGACATGTCGGTGGGTGTGTTTAATCATATATGATTAAACGTCTATGTATTGCCAATGTAACTTCTGTTTAATCATATATGATTTAGCTTGTGTACATGGGCAGACCTAGTGTATAGAATACGGTTGCACGTGCTACCATATTATTTCTTCGGCGAGGGTATAAAAAAATTGGGTTCGTGAAAGGTGCAACTGTATCATTTTGAAAGGTGTTACCGTATTATTTTGGAAACTCCAAGAAGGTGCAACCGTATCTCGTAATCAACCAAAAAACAAAAAAAAACTCTTGAAATCAACCAAAAAACCGGAAAAAAAATCTTGAAAACAACCAACCGAAAAGAAAACTTTTAAAATTAACAAAAAAAACCGAAAAAATTCCTCGAAATCGATAAAAAAAACTTAAAAATCTCTTGAAATCAAGCAAAAAGTTTAAAAAATCCCCTCGAAACGGTGGAATTAGGCTAAAAGCATATCAGACAATATTGAACGTCGGTAAAAAAATGTAGACACGTCTTAAAAAACCGTGGTTTTTGAAATTATTTTTTGTCTATATTATATGGTGCCACCGTATGAAAAAAATTATGGGTCCGCCCATGCTTGTGTATCATATATGATATCACAGTTCTCGTCTTTTCGCATAAGGTTTAGCTTCTCGTTTGAACATGTCCCTACACGGATAAGCGTTTACCCGTAAAATTCAACACTTTCACTTAACGGGTAAGATTTTAGTTCATCAAAACGGTATCGCATGCAACAATTTTCCTAATAAGCACTAACCACGGTAAGAGTTTTCCAATCACTTGAAGGGTAAGACTCTCGGTCCTTACCATAGCTCTTACTGGGTAAGATTCTTGGTTATTAACTATATCATTATGATTTGATAAGCACTTACCCGGATATAACTCCCCATTAAGCAAGGAAATCAACACTTTAAGTCAAACAAAAACAACTTTCCTAAAAATAACATTCAACATCTTGTGAGCATCAAAATTATTAATCGGTAGCATAAATAAAAATGAGAATATTTACATTGCAATCCAAGAGTTTACATGCATAAATTTTAACCCAAAACTCAAAACTTTGGCCCACAAAATAAAAATAAAAACGGTCCAAATGAGAAATTTGGCTCACTATTGTCTACACACATCTCTAAGACTCTAACCACAAACTTCAACAAGACTAATATGCATCCAAATGAGAGCAACGTGTCCACGTGATGGGCTAATGCACAAATGGGTGGAAACAAAAAAATCCATTGATCCAGATAAAGGTACGTTTCCTCACATTTTATAGGCTATCGAGAAAATATAAAAATAGGTCGTCGATAACTAAAATATTATTTTCAATTTATTGTTTGTTATTAAAAATAATATTGAATTCAAGAAATATTAATTTATATAAAACGTTTTTCGATTATTTCTAGCATAAGATCAATTAATAATTATATCTAAATGAATATTATCAACCATACCACTTTTACATAATATCGTCAATTCGTTTCACCATCATAGGCATCTTATGATATACCTTTACTATATAGATTGAAATCATTTGAGATCACTATGTTGGTTATAGTTTGAAATTTTATTCTTGTTTTAGAGATAAAAGAGTACTTAAGATTCATACACTCAACCACAAGGCTTGTGGCGTACTGGTTAAGGCTTGTGGGGGATGTGGCTAGTAACCCATCTACCCCAAGTTCGAATCCAGGCGCTTCCAACTTGTGGCCACTGGGGATAAACTCAGGACTGCACGCTTTAGCAGCTGTGGTCTGAGGCAATTGCCTCACCTTGTCGGGATTAGTCGGGGCAATGTCCTCGGATACCCTTCCAAAAAAAATTCATACACTCAATATTAGGTAATAAGGAGTCGGTAGTGTATGGAAAAAAGAAAATGATGGTTTTGAAATTGTAAATATAGATATAAACCGGGTCGTCTTATATAGTTAGTAATTATTTTCAAAATATAAGGTGGCGTTTGGTTCGCAGATTCTGGAGGAATCTGATGGAATTGACCAAATTTCATTCCTTCTTTTTGGTTCGTTCTTTTTCATGGAAGAAATCTCTGAATTCCATCAAATTCCACAAATGAAGGAAATTCAACATTACATAACAACTATGAGGTATTTTGATGGAATATAATGTTATATTTTCATAATTTCAGATATACCCTTAACTTAAATATAATATAATATAATTTATTTACTAGTTTAGTATTTTATTTTATTTTATTTTTCTTTTTTATTTCATTTTTCTTTTCTTTTCATTTTTATTTTATTTAATATATTTTAATACATTTTTTCTCGAAATTTGTTTTATTTTTTCAAAATATAATTTTGTTCATCTGACAATATATTTTATTTGAGTTGTGTATATTACATCTTTTACACGTTAAAGCATTTAAAAATTATTTTATTAAAGATTTTTAGTTAAAAAAATATTTAATGATTATTTTATTAAAGAACTTTAAATTTTTTTTATCAAAAATGGTATTTTGCTCATTTACCAAAAATTTATTCCAATTTCAAAGCTACATTCTATGAACAAAATAGACAAATTCCAAATCCTTTAACAGATTTCATTCCAATTCTGTCAACCAAACACGTGGTCAAACCTGACAACATTTCATTCCAATTCCTTCAAAGTCAAATTCATTTGACAAATTTCATTCCATCCAAAAACATTCTTCGAACCAAACGCCACCTAAGAGTTTTCTTAGTTAATAACAAGAAATCTACTATGTTGTAAAAAAAAATAAACTTCATGCGGATAAAATAATCAAAAGAGTATGTGAAAGATGAGTAATGGAGTATATATCAAGGTTTCTAGGCAATAGTATTAGATAAAAAAAAAACTTAGAGAATAATAAGCAATACTATAAGATGAAAGACCAATTAACTTTCTATAAATTTTATTGTCCAATGTAATTAATTAATACATGTTTCACTACAAAACAAAGGACTATCACCGACGAAAAAATTCGTAGGTATTGGATTAAAAATCGTGGGCGATGGTATCACTGACGGATCCGTCGATAATATTCGCATCCGTGGGATATTACCGACGGTAATATCACTTGGATGATAGTCATTTGTTTTGTAGTGTTTGGGCGCTTAATAAAATACTAAATTAATCTTTTAGGTCCTATTATATACTAAATATTTTATCCTTTTTATTTACAATTTTTTAACTACTATTATATATTATATACTTAAAAAATTTAGGCCCCGGCTCCCCTCCCCTGTCCAGAAAGCTATGGTGGTCATGACTCATGAGTAGCATATCACATATCTTTTAGACCATGAAACATCATATTAATGAAGTTGATCCTAAAAAACTCACAACTCACATGAGATAAATCCTTACCAATAAAAATTCAAGCTCATTGTAACCGTCAAAGAGGAGTAAACAAAGAGGTACTATTTCTCGAAATATGGAAGTTTAACCCCAGTAGAGTAGAGTAGAGGCTGGTAAAATTCAATTCACCGATTACGCCTATTCCTAATCCTAAATGGAATGTAGGTATCCATAAGTACATAATGGATTCAAAAGAGATCTCATCACAATAACCAATAAAGTTGGTCAAATGAAACCCCAAGAGAAGTCCATAATAGAATCAATCATTAAACTCTAAAAACAAAAATAAGAGTGCATGATCAACATATTTCAGAAAATAATTTCTGAAGAACATACAACATAGTAATGATGCCTTCATTTGCAATTCGTTTTAAGTCTATGGTTAATGGGAAATCGAGTATAACATTATATGTGCAAAAAGGTTCGTAAATCAGATTCAGAGAGAAACATGTGTGCAGAAATTGGATGCTATGATTAATCGCAAATATCTACCTTACCTTAATGTAACACCGGCTACAACTTTCGAATTTTAGATCTGCTTTGTGAATTAACTTGCTTCCATCAACTGCATTTAAATATCATACAAAACGAAACTACAATTACTTTGAAAGTTTCACCATCGATATGCTTCGTGGTTTTCCATCTGTTCGATCAAATAAGTAGAAAAGAAACGACTTATTTAAGTACCTGAAAAGATGCCAAGCTCGAAGAAAACGACTTAATAGGTGCTCCCTTTTGTCTAAATGAAGATTCAAAGAACCGTGATGGGAACTACAATCTTTCAGGGTTCATCTTAGAGTTTAGTTACTTGTTGTGGAAACTTGTTACTCTGGCATAAAAATCACCTTCACGCGTCAAAAAGAAAATTAAAATATCGAGCAGACTTACCCTCTAGAATGCCGACTCCGTGCTTTCAGAAAGAACAACGACAACAGGTGACTCAGTAACACACATCAAAAGCTTCTATATAATTAGTGTAGATGAAACAATCATACCTGAAGCCAAACCAAAAGATAATTTAGGTGGTCTCTTTGGATGAATGACCTTAAATGAGTTTTCAATTAGGAATATGACCATCTAAAACAACCTACCCCTGGTTCGAAACAACTTGCTTCTGTAAAACATAGAAATACACGAGGTTAACATCACACTCAAATCTGTTATGTTTAAAGGAATCCTTATGTTCGAGTCTTTTGAATACTCAAGCATACCAGGAAATATGATATTGAACCCAAACGGAGCTGGTTGAGATTATTGACTCGATAAAACATAGACCTACTAGAAAGAAAAAACTCCAGTTCTTTTTTTTTTTGAAGAAAAATGGTTGCGTCACGATCGTGTAACGGCAAAGCCATCACCTGAACGGGAGAACAAACCTTTCATTAAAAACAAGAACAATACAGGAAGCATTAAAACATTGCGATAAAGAAAACATAGAAACATCATGAACTTTAGAACAAGCTAAAGAACGAAAGCGACCCGCCGTCAAGTGAGATGCTTCGTTATCTTGTCTGTCCATCGCCTGGATCGAGAGGCCCCGGTGATTCCAACTGAAGGTGATCATAGAAATGATTCCTTTTCTTGAACGCATAAACACATCATGAAGGTAAGGAGGAACAGTGGGAAGGTGCCACCTTGCTTTGAAGCAGTTCTCCATTATGAAAGTGTGTATGTTCCACTTTCCTGTTTTGAGGTTTCCTTTGATATGAATATGCTTTGAGACCAAAATAAAATTAAAAATGGTAGTACCAAGAGCGGAAGGGAATCGGAATTTCCAACGTTTCCGATATTTCCACATTTTAGCAATCTTTAAAGCTAACAAGTACACCCAACGAATGGGATTTCCACTGTCATCGGAGAAAGAGACTCCACCGGCTTTGACAACATTTACCGCAGCAACGCCGAGAAAGATGTGGAGGTTGGTGACGAAGGTCTCAAGATCTACCATGGCGTCACCGGAGAAGGGCCGCCTAACCGAAGTAAGGGTGGCTCGAGCTCGACGTAGATCTGGCCGGCGGACAGGGATTTAAACGGAGGTGGACTCCGGTGTTGGAGATGAACTCCTTTGCTACAAAGAGCGAGCCACTTAGGGATTTAGCGGAGAGAAGGAGATTAACTCCGGTTAAGGAGATGAACTCCGGTATGAGAGAGAGAGTCTACACCGGCAGGCAGCTGCGTCTGCAGGAGCAGCAGCGGCTGACCAACAGCACAGCACAGCAGCCGGTAGGCGGCGGCAGAGGAAGGTAGCAGTAGGTGGCCGGAGGAAGCAGCAGGCGGCAGCAGCCGCAGGATGGCGGAGACAGGCAGGCTGGGCGGTGGCGGCGGCTGTGCAAACACACAAACCCTAGGGAGCGTGTTCTCTCCCTCTCCAATACTAGCGGCGTAGCAGCAGCGGCACTCTCTCTCTCACTCACTCCCTCACACTAGAACCTGTTTTTTTTGCCTGAGTAGCAGCAGAGCAGCAGCTCAGGCCGGCGAGATGGTGGTGGCGTCGGCAAGATGGTGGTGGCGGCGGCGGCAGATCACCGGGCGAGATGGTGGTGGCGGCTAGGTTTAGGGTTTAGGAGAAGAGAAGAGAGAAGAGAGCGCCCTCTGCATTCATTCTAACTCCAGTTCTTTTCTAAACCCAGCTTCTGATTATATTGTCAAAGTAAAGATGTATATATATATATATATAGCTAAATAACCAATTTGGTTAAAACTGCTCAAATTCAAACACCTTTGAGGCATTTCCTCATACATCTTCTCTACAAGAAGAAAGAACCCCAGTTCTTTTCTAAACCAGTTCAAAAGAAATCAACAACCATTTTTTATCATGAATTGAACACAAGTGTGAATCAATGGAAATACAGGAAGCATGAATGAAGATGGAAATATATCAGGCAGTGTATCGATGGAAATAGATGGAAATACAGGAAGCATGAAGATGGAGATAAAAAGTCCAAATGAAATCAGCAGACAAATAGGAAGCGTGAATCGATGGAAAAATAAATAAATCACCTTGAATCAATGAGTCTCTTGAGCAGGGCCGGTCCTAGGGTTTTTTTGTGCCCCGGGCCAAATCAGTCAAAAGTGCCTCCAATAGAAAAAACCTTAATCTTTTTTACCTTTCGTAACAATGTCGAAAATGATGTTACCGTGCAAAAAAAACGGCACAAAATGAGCATTTCACTAGGGACAACATAAAACCTTTGTTTAATGGTTTCTAAAGTGTAAAAGAGTTGGTTCTCAAACAAGGTTTAAAATAGTCAATATATAGCAAACTCATACAATTCATTAAAAAATAAATACAAACCAAAGATACATGTGCAGTAGATGAAACAACAAAAGATAACTTACCAATTTCGTATATAAACATATTTGATAAAATCATACACATAATAAACGTAATTTGTTTTCAAGTATTACCATAGTGTTTTCTTAAAACAAAAACCATTACAAAATATTAATTGTTGGATTTTATTAACTTCATTTAGTTTTTTATTTTAATTCAAACAAAATATCATTATAAAGTGGGGAAAAAAAGCTAATAGACCCTAATATGGATATACTGTGTCTGTTCCACAGAAATCGATAGAAAACAAACAAAATCAGAAAAAATCTAATAAATTACCTTGAATCAATGAGAGTATTGAGCGATGGACCAAGCATAAAGATGAGAGTCTTGAGCGATGAGCATCTTGGGAAGTTGTACAATATGGATACACATACACTGTGTCTGTTCCATAGAAATCGATAGAAAACAAACAAAATCAGAGAAATCTAATAACAAACCAATCGATACAGAAATTGAAGAGGAAAAGGATGAGTAACCTAACCTCGATCGATTATGGGGGTGTTTGGGAGTGCTTATAAGTTAAATAAGTCAAAAATATAAGCACTTCCAAACACCCTCTATGTAGAGAAGTAGAAAAGAGAAGCTAGAAACGTCATATTGGGAGGAAGCTTTCTTGGAATAGAATTTGTTTTTGTCTGAAGCGTCACATTGAAAAAATAAAAGCATCCATGAGATTGAGAAGTGGTGTAACTTTTAAAAGCATTGAGAAAGTACAACATGTTTTCTCTTATTGTAATTAAGAGTTTTTTAAGATTGATGCTTGAAAAAATAGTACCTTAAGCTTTGTTGGTTGTCTTTTAACACTTTTAGCAAATCTGGTTTGTAAGATAGTATAGATATATATATATATATATATATATATATAGGGGGTGGGAGAACTTGTTTGTTTTGTGATAATTGTCACATCCAATCTTAACCACAAACTAAAGAATAAATTAGGAAATTAATAATTTGGTAAATTTTAATTAGAGGACATTTTTGGTATTTTAGAAATCTCCTCTCTTCTCTGTCCGGCAAACATTATTCCGACGAACACCACTTGAACACATGATGCACATTGTGATACCCTTTATAAAACAACGAAAATACATGTTGTATTACACTTCGTAAAGCAATACTACATGATACATTATGACATACTTTGTAAACCCACGAAAATACATTGTGATATAGGGGTGCTCATGGATTAGGTTGATCGGGTTGAAGGCATTTCAACAACCCAACCCAATGTTGGCGGTTTAAAATTTTCAACCCAACCCACGTGGTCATGTAGAAACGTATATATGTCACTGTCCCAAAGTTTTTTATTGGTGACAAAATATGATTTAATGACCCAAATAAATGATTAGTTTTTGACACATTAAGTTCTCTACATGTGTTTCCTTTCGTATTTATTAAGGTTTATGTACATATACCCATTTTCTATTCTCGTAATATGATTTTCGTGTGAAACAACGAATATCTTACCAAGAATCTATAGTTATTTAGCGTTGTATACTATTAAGAAACAAGAAAGTGACAAAGTGACAGTTCATCGTCTATGAATTTTGTTTGGAGGAATTATAAATATTAGTCTATCTCTTAAGATTGTGTAGGAGGTCCCACAAAAAAACACTCAAGTTCTCCTCGCTACATTCATACACGGAAGAGAGAATAATGAGAGTTTTTATGTATTTCTTTATATCTATAATGGGAATTTCAGGTGTACATGTGCAAATACAAAAAAATAGATACTTCATATAAAATTTCAAATAATCCAATAATCAACCAACATTATAAAATAATAATCTTAGCGCATAAGAGATGGTTTAATTAGCTAGTATCCGATGATACCGCACATGTATCAATGTTTATTTTCAACTTGTTCTTTTTTGTAGGAACAATTAGTGCATTTCTTATTTGATTGTCCATTATAACGTGGGGCAATAGTTGTATATCTGCTCTAGGTATTGAAATTTTCTTCCTGACTCTTGCCATGACCATGAACCTTTTGAGGGTCTTGTCCACATGGTGCCATAGATGTCACATTGTATTTAAGTCACAATCCTTTGGAGTTGTTTCCACCTTTAATGCTTTCATTATTGATCTCAAGAAATTTCTTTGTCGAGACATATCTTGTGTTGTTGTTCGAGAGAACCTTGTTATGTCTTTCAACCACTTGCAGTAGGTTGATGAGATAGTCAAAAGGTTACATTTCAACATATATTGGTTCACTAATATTTACTGATATATGAAAGGTGGAAATAATGTTATGAATCATGTTATCTTCTGTGAGTTCCTTGCCACGAATATTGAGATGAATTTTGTGATACAACATTTTTTGTTGAAATCAATCACCTTCTTGCAATCGAGTGAGTTGCATTCCATTGTATGATTGGTTTAGAAAGTACATGGTAATGAATACTCCCGATTTTCCTTCTCAAGGAGCCCTATGGTTCTTGGGGGATTAGTTAACGATATTTCTTATGAAGGTTGTGGCCGATGTATCGTTTCAAAATTCTCAAGGCATTTACTTGTACCAACAGTTCATCACGGAAGAAAGGACTCACTAAGTCGGGATCACTAACTAAGACTAATCTAATATGTTAGGATCAATAGGTTTTGATGTTTTTTACATATTTGTTTGTGTTCATTTGAACCTATCTTATGGTACTCAAATTCTTCTGAGTCGAGGATGTCGTAAATAATGAATAATATATGCTTGTCTAAAACAATGAATCATGGTCTATAATAATTATTTTATGCATGAAATTTCATTATCATAACAAAATTAGATTTTTGTATGCTTACATTTTGTTGATAATACTTCATCAATATTTCAAGTTGCAAAGAGAATCCACTCAATTTATTGGATTTTCAAGTAGCAGGAGAATCACATGTATTTCTTAAGTCCCTACAAACCTTAGGGCTATTTACACATGTTTGACAAAATCCAATCGATATGTTGCGATTTATTTAATTTGAAGATAAGATTGTTAATTATAGAGTTTTTGACATGAAGCCAAAATGAATATGAGTTTGATATATGAAGTCAAGTTCAATGTTTTATACATTAATAGTATTTTAAGAGATTTTGCCATTAGACAAATAAATATTAGTTTTGACATAAAATCAAATTCAAACTTTTAACATCTTAATAGTATTTTTGGAGCTTTTGATAAAAGACCAAAATAAATGAGGGTTAGAAGTGTAACTTTCAAAATTTAATTATAAGATAAGGATGCTTTACAACTAATATAAGGCCTTCGGTACCCGGCTCGGGATGAAGGCGGGATGGGGCTCGGGATGGTGCGGGATGGGCTACGGTTGATGCGGGGTTGGCGGGGCGGGATGGATTCCGGGGATGGGATCCCGATTCATCCCGAAGCTTTATTAAAAAAAAATTATTTAATTTTTAAAAATAATGCCGTTGAACGGCTATTTTTAAACAAAAATAAATAAAATTTTTTCTCAATTTAATCCCACTATATATTTAACCCTCAACCTCTTTTTTTTCACCTCTCTCAAACTCTCTCAAATTCTCTCAACCTCTTATTTCTAACACCTCTCAAACTCTCTCAAATTCTCTCAACCTCTTATTTTTTACACCTCTCAAACTCTCTCAAACACTATTCCATTCTCTATATTTTAAACAATATGGATTCGCCACAACCCGGTTCACCAACCGCATCATCATCATCCGTAGACACCGACGAGTTGTTGAATCTACAAAGGGAAATTTTTCGACAGACTGCACAATCGCTGTATGGTAGCACCGCCTCATCGTCAACAAGAGAGAGGGCCGCAAACATTGAAAGAGGTCGAGTAACTGCAAACGAGCGGCTTATGCGGGACTACTTTGGTGTCAACCCGATTTATACACCGAATATGTTTAGGCGGCGGTTCAGGATGAGCAGACAACTATTCGAACGAATAGTTGAAGATTTAGAAGTAGGGTATCGGTATTTTAGACTTCGGTTTGACGGGTTAGGCAAACAAGGTTTTTCTCCGATACAAAAGTGTATTTCCGCTATTCGGCAATTGGCGTATGGAGTAAGTGCTGACGCACTTGACGAGTACATCCGTATGGGAGAGAAAACGTCACGAGATTGTCTGTACAAATTCTGCACAGGTATTATTGAACTGTATGGTCAAAAATATTTACGCAAGCCTACTTTTATTGATATTCAGAAGTTGTACGCCGCGCATGAAGCTAAACACGGATTTCCCGGCATGCTCGGCAGCATAGACTGTACTCATTGGGCGTGGGCAAATTGTCCGAATGCATGGCGAGGTCAATTTATGAGAGGTGATCATGAGCACCCGACAATCATGCTAGAAGCAGTGGCCTCTCAAGATCTATGGATCTGGCACGCATACTTTGGTGTTGCCGGTTCCAACAACGACATCAATGTTCTCAATCAGTCGCCCATCTTCAACGATGTATATGATGGAAAAGCACCCGAGTGCCCTTTTGAGGTGAATGGAGCCACCTACAAGCACGGATATTATCTAACGGATGAGATATATCCGGAATGGGCTACTTTCGTAAAATCATTTACGTGCCCACAAGACCTTAAACGACAAAAGTTCAAGTCCGCGCAAGAATCCGCACGTAAAGATGTTGAACGAGCTTTTGGCGTGCTTAAAGCACGTTGGCATATACTTCATAACCCGGCACGCGGATGGGAACTCTCAAGATTGACAAACATTATGTACGCTTGTGTCATATTACACAATATAATACTCGAAGACGAAAACCATGCTATTTGTGGTGACGTGGAAACGACTTTTTCACGGATGATATCGAAAGCCAAATCAGTGAGACACAACGCGCGACAAATGTTCGAGAAGTCATAAACCGGGACACTCATAATAACCTTCGATCGGATTTGGTTGAACATATTTGGCGTATCCAAGTTCCCAACAATGACGACGAGTAGATTTTTAAATTTATTTTGTAATTTTTATTTTTAATGAATGATATGAATTTTTATTTTTATTATTTATCTTATTTTTATTTATTAAAAAATATATAAATATTTTTATTTTGTTAAATAATTAAATGTATAAATAAAAGAATTAAAATAAATAAGGTGGCAAAAGGGTTTGAGGGAATGAGGTAAGGGTATTTAGGGATTGAGTGATGGATGGGAGAAAAGCTGATGTGAAAGATTCTTGGATGGGGTACTGATGGCCTAAGAGTTTGAATATCATATGGAGAAATCAATCTAAAAAGCTAAATAAACATTTGAATAGTATACGGATAAATCACTTTGCCAATACATGATTAAGTTAATAAATATTTAAATAAAAAGATTAAATACTCAATAATCTCATTCAAATATGATTTATCCATCTATAATTCTAGAGATACCTACCAAATAAGTTAAGATAAACATAATAATAAATATAATTTTTAAATAATATAAGATTTTCATAAAAGTACTAGTTATGTACTCGCAGCGAGATGTAAAAGTTGATATAAATCGAGAATTGAAAAACAACAAAAAGTTATAAGTAAAATACAATCTGAAAACCATTGACATAAATGCATAAACATAGGTCATACCCAAATCATCCAACGTCTAATCAATAGTTATCTAAATCACAATCGATCCAACTACTACTAAAGTTCTTGAATTGATTTAGCTTTGAGTTGAAGAGGCGGCTATACAACGCTCATCAAGAAGCGGTAATAAAATGATCTAAATGACAAGATTTCCCATCTCGGTTAACCACGTATGATGTATCTACTGCATCATGGTAGCACATGGTCGGAAAAACTTGAAGAGCATCAAAGAACGGGTTACCATCTGAGTCAGACTCACGAGACGACCATTGGCCATGTGATTTCTTAAAAGTGAACATTGATCCTTGCCTTCCTCCCCATTGAGATTAATAACATGTTTCCTGCATTATTTGAACAACATCAAGTCTTCACACAACAAGAACATCAAATAACCATTTTGTTCAATCCAATGTGAATAAAAAACCAACACCATTCAAGAAAGAAAACATAAAACAGATAATTAAATAAATAAAAATAATGTAATTCAATAAAAAAACCAATATGACTTATTATCCGCCTTATAACAAGATTTCATCTAAAAGTAGTGAAAACACCCAAACAATAGATATGATAGAAATAATTTAAGATCAAAATAATTTGCCATCATCAATCTGAATATTAAGTACATCTATTTTTATGAGTTTGCATAATGCAAGTGCAAAATAATGAAGAAGATTTTGTTTTTGTCAACCATAAACAGAGAACTAACTTGATGTACTCAGAAGGTTAGGCAAAAAATTAGAAGCAAGCAAACTATCATTGACAGGTCGAAAGAACAACGGCAGCGGCCAACAACAAGATGAATCAAAAGTACCACAGATTGAATCCAATCAGATGAAAGAACCAATATCAAGAACATAAATGAATCCAATGAGATGAAAGAACAAAGTTTCTACCAATGAAACATACCCTTTTTGTATTTTTGTTTGTTTGAAATAACCCCAATGAAATAGATATGTTAATAGCCAAAATGACTGTATTTTCTAAGCATCAATTCATTGACTAATAATTGGTTCATGAGCTACTATTCAAACCAATAAGCATGCTGCCAATTGGCAAATAAAACTAAGAAAAAATGGATTTCAATTAGAAATCTAATCTTCTTGAATCAAAATGGTGATTCAAAAATATACTTGCATGATATTTAGGATGTTGAGACAATAAAGATAAAAATACCTTAAGAATTATTGTCTCCACGGCTACTTTGAGGAGTTTAAAAAGAGCCAAAATATCAAACTCAACCATCTTTCCAGACATGGGGAGAGGCCATTAAAAAATTAATACAAGAAATTGGTAAAGTTATACCTATATGTGCTTGCTTCTCCATTCGTAAAATCTGAAGTTGCCCGCGACTGTCTGTGGTTTCTACTTTTCTAGGCTGCAGGTTGATTTTTTGAAAAATGGTGGTTGTTTATCAAGCTGACAATAAAATGGTACTAAGTGAAAAAATATAATAAATTTACAGGATACAGAAGTAAAGGAAAAGAAGACTTCCCCATAATAGTCAAAGTTCCAAGCCAATCAACTGCAGTGTTTGCCTTCAGAGCCACAATATCCGCCCAATTGATTTTAAACTCTGTCTTTGTCCGCCATCAAGATATTCGCACACGATCTTACGTTTTAAGTAACATTTTGCCACTAAATCTTTTCATGTTTAACACATACTGTCACATAACTAAACAAGTAAGCATTCCCAATATGTAAAAATATGGAAAGTGATAGACCATAACAACTAAAGCAGAAAGTAGATGGCACTACAAAACTAGCATCTTCTTAAGAATACATATAATATGTACACAGGTAGCAAACACATTGCTTTCAGATCTAACTATGAGGTAAAAGAGAGTTACAAACCTGAAAAGATTTGTTAAAAATCTTAATATTAGTTGTGTTGTCCCTGACAGCATATTCACCGTCAGATGACCAAACAATCTCCAATGCAGAGCCAGAGGATCTATTTCTCGAGGTTAAAGCTGTGTATATGATGTATTCACCAACATCAGTGGACGCCAATTTGTAAGATGGCAATTATCCAGACTTAAAATCAGAACTACTTCAAAGATAAAAAAATATTATGGAATAGACAACTCATAATCACTCATCCACCGTTATATAGATTAAACAAAAAATAAAAAATTACTCTGTGCCAAATTCTGCATGTACAGAAAAGATTGGAACAGTGTGAAATTGATGCTTTAAGGTGCCAAATTCTGCCTTAAGAAATAGGTAAAAGCCAAAATGCTAATAACAACAATTTTTTTTATTAAACTTGAAAGGTTTACAACAAGACTTTTTTTATTTATTTATAAAATGAAAAATGTTGTCTAACTTCCGGTTTATTTTTTGTTAGGCTTTTGTGGGGTTAAGTCAATGATTTATGCTCAAGTTAAGTTATGCATCTAACTTGCATCTTTTATGGTCTGATATGTTAACTTGAACTTGTGATAATGCGTTTGTTTGTGGTTCACGTGAGTTTAGTAGATACGTTCTAGTAAAGTCGTAGAATTGAATATCTTTATATGAAAGTGTGGACCACAAGTAAAGCAAAGTTATGGTGTAACTCAATTCTCAGAGTATCATGTCTTTGTTTTCTTACTGCCTTCAACATCACTGTAACACTAAAAGATCATGAAGGAGCAACGAAACAATTGTAAACGATTTAGAGAACTAGAGAAGCGAACAAACAAGAAAAAGTACATGATTATGCGGACCATAATCAATTAATTAAGTTTGACAATCAAAACATTGTATTACTTGAAACAGTGTTCATCAATTTGAGCAGAAATTCCTAATAAACTTACAAGTATAGGTGTTTTGCTGCCAACTTTAAGCTCTAGTACCTGCCACACCTATCCTCCACCATACCAGAAAATAGAAATAAGTATTTAGGTAGCCCCCTGAGCTTTCTTGATACCTCAATCACCCACCTTTGCAAATAACAAATGAAAAAAAATACCATAAATGACAAACAAAATTTCAAATTTTCCAAAAACCTTAAATTTAAATGAAGAATCAGATAAAGGACATCTAAATTTCCAAAAACCCTAAATTTAGATGAAGAAGCACATGAAAGGATAGAGAAGAAATCAGATATAAAGGGAAGGAAACGTACCTGATAGGAAGAAATCCATTGTCTTCTTATACCAAAATTCCAAAATTAAAACATGTCTTCGTGTTTTGGGAAGAGCAGAGCAGAGAACAACCGAGAGCAACCGAGAACAGAGGACAATGACAACAGGGAAGAAGTTGCAGAGTGCAATGAAATCGAACATACCGTAAATTTGGTGAGGTTCGATTTTGAGAAAATCGGCTACTTAAGAGAGGAGAGGGGCTGGACGTGGGAGATAAGGCGGGGGTGTGGGGAGGCGATTCAGAAAATGTGATTGAAGGAGGTTGTTCTCTGCTCTGCTCTGCGGGGTGCTTGGAGTGCTTATATTTTTAACTTATACTTATTTGCTTAGGGTAAAAAGGTAATTTAGATAGATAAGGAAATAATGACAAATAAATAAGTAGGTATTGATTGACTTATCAAAAACAACTTATTTGTGGTGAAGAGAAGCAAATAAACACTTTTGATTTTTTCTATCCAAACACTCCAAACTGCTTATTACGGTGGGAAGAAGCTATAACCAAATAAGTCAAAAATATAAGCACTGCCAAACACCCCCTTCTTCACAACATATGAGGAGAAGAAGAGAAAAAGAGAAAAAGAAGTCAACGGGATTTCATCTAGATAGAGGAGAAATCGTAATTTCGTCGTGGCGCAGAAGAAAGGGAGGAAGTTGGCAGAGAAAACTGGGGCTCAATCCAGATTCCAGGGGACGTGGGTTTGGAAATTGGAATGGTTCGTTTGTTGCTTTATGCAGTTGTACATCACGTATAATGAATAGTACGACAACAACAATGCATTAATACTAGAAGGGTACTCGTGCAATGCAGCGCGATATATCTTGATTTTAATGTTTTGTTTCACTTTTTATCATTGTCGATTTTATAAAACGGATTTGTGTAGTTTTGAGAAAATTATAATATTTTTTTCTTATTAATTTGTACAAAGAATGACGCTTTTGAGGGGTTCATGATTTGAGGATTTGAAAGAAGTTAAGAGATAAAAATTAATTAGGTAACTAATGGGATTAAATAATGATGTTTTTTTAGAGGTTTACCATTTGAGAATTTATAGGGAGTTGGAGATAAGGACTAAAAGGAAAAAGTTAGAGATGATGACTAATTAAGTAATTAGCATTAACAGTGGTACATAAAGCTTCGTTAGTTGTTTTTAGAAGATTTTAAGTAATCAACATTAAATAGCAGTACATAAGGCTTTATGAATTGTTTTTAAGAGTTTTTCATAAATGATTTATAATATAGTATAGATATTTTAGTTAAAGTATGATTATGTGTTTTTAATATTATAAAGGTGTAAAATGAAAATGAATAATGTAAGGGATATAAAACAAATTAATTCGTACATGTTCATAGTATTTAATAATATGATTAAATCTATAAATATTCAATATTGGGCTCATTTCGAAGGTATTGACGAGACGATTACAATGGTATAATTTGTAAAAAAGAAATGTATTTTTTAACGCATTCTATTTCATATACGATTATTTATGATAATACGATAAGAGTGTAAAATAAAAAATGAAAAAGTAAGGGATTAAAAATAAATTGCATAACTAATTCTAAGGGTATAAAGTGTAACTTAGAAATTGAAAATTGTTTATTTTGAGGTGAACTTTTAAGGTTGTACATCATGCTTATTTTATTGTACGTGTTGAAAATAACAGTATGTTGAAAATAACCGTTATATTATTTTAATAAAGTAGTATACAAGTAACATCCTCCGTCCACGTGGTCCAGAACGGGCGATGTCACTAATAGGACTTAACATAAAATACCAGTAATTCAGAGTTACTAATAAACTCCAAAAAACGGATTACAACTTTTAATGTATGATTTACATCCTAAAATATTACATCTCAAAAAGGATTATAAACTTATAACACTTATATATTAAGACGAGTCTAAAAAACTCCAAAACTTCACGCTCAATCTCAAGTCCCGTCCCCATCAATGTCACTTGGAACCTGCCGTGTAAGAAAACAAGAAACACGACTGAGCATGGGCTCAGTGAATGGATTATAATATAAATTTGGAATAATAATAAACAAATCAACAATAAAGCGGAAGACTTAAAATTCAATTGAAGAACGTTTTATAAAACTCAAGACGATAATTCATTTAATTCAAAAGAGATGATCAGTAATATTCGAAAGCAAGAATCTCAATAACGGTTCACACTTTAACTTCAAAACGTAATATAAATCAATTCCTTCAATTCCTGTTCAAGTGTTCGTGGGGTGGCCAAACCACACGAACTATTGGGTCGGCGTGCGGGCACACACACCCGAGTCCCCCGTGAATTTAACCACGGTCACATGTTCTGTGGGTAAAAATTCTCTCTAGGATCGATCCATCCGCCCTGGAGCCAACAAAGTCGGCCTAGTCCACAGAGTCGGGTTCACGGAAGCCACTATCGGGCCTAACTCTGGTGAACCGAGTTCACCAGGACGCCATGACTCTAAAGCCGCCATAGAAGGCATCCCAACTAATGTGCCCATTAATTGGGTTTTTCTAAAATCATCGAAAACCACATATGCCACTTACCCGAATGGCGTTCATAAATCAAGTTCAATATAGTTCACAAGTTCACAATCACTTTCATATAAGACACGTTTTAATGAAACGTCAAAAGATTCAAACAAATGATTCAATAAACCAACATCAATGTTTTACGATAAAACTTTCATAATTCATATATATATATATATATATATATATATATATATATATTATTGACCACGTTCACGTGATCAATCATAAGGCGGTGAACCACCTTTAGGAAGGGTCAACTACATCAAATAGTTGCCCACGAATCAAAGGAAGTGAAATCCATACCTTAATCGAATTGAGATGTCTCACGCGATCAAACAAGACTCACGACGAAGATTTAACTTGATTTCGCGCCTAAATGAAATATAATCTGTTATTACTTTCCCGACATAAAACTCACACTATAATTATTCTAATACTGTATTTCGGTTCTAATGGTATCTAAGCAACTTAAATTTCAAAACGGACAGCCCGATACACATTTCGAAACTAAACTCGACACGTATTGCGGAACTGCACTTGACAGCTCCTAAACTCGTTCTTTTCGAGCATTTTTAGCATACTTAGAGACCAAAACAGATTATAAGATCTTAATGAAAGCTGTTCTATGACCTCTTAAGGTTCTACCCGAATTCGAATCACCTCATTTGGATCATCCATTGATTTTATATGATTTTTATAAAAACACAGGACTGATCCCGAGTACACAGTGATCAGTCCCAAAAACATGCTGTTTTGAGCTACTTAAAGTCAAAACTGGGTTTTAGGACCTTCATAAGAATTGTAGAACACACTTAGGACCTTCTACTTGTAAAATTTGAGCTCAATCGGACTTACGGTTTGTGAGTTATGCGCTGCCGAAGTACCGGACCTGCACATACCGTAACGTCCGATTTCCAAACTTTTCCAATTCACTTCTTAATGATCCAAACTTCATTTTTACTCAATTAATCTCTTTCTAAAAATAAACTAACAGACTAAATGTCAAAATTGAGCTTAATGATTAATTTCTTAAGCTTAATTATGAAATTTTATTCTCTTAAACATTTAACTGAACACTTGGTGAGCAACTAACTGTATAAACACAAAACTCACCATTTTGATTCTAAACTTACCCTTTTTAATCCTACTTCAATTTTAACCAAACAAAACATTTCTAAACATGTATCTTATCATCAAAATACATAATCACATCATAATTTAAACCTAAACCCAATTGAAAACTAATCTCAAGAAACTACACAAAAACTTAATAACATAGGGATAAAGTTATACCTCTACGAAGGATTTGACAAGAGGATTCCGAATTTGCACTTTAATTTTTGATTACTTCACCAGTTTAAGAGAAATCTTAGAGAGAAAAAAGAAGAGAGATTTTAGAGAGAGAGAAGAGAAGAGGCGGTGATGGTGTTCATGATGATGGACGATTTTAATCTTAAGAAATTTACTCTAAGAGTCCGTTTACAAAACGTTTACCTGGGTAAGTGCTTACCAAGTCACATCAGCTTACCGAATGAATATGGCAAGAACCAAGAATCTTACCCGGTAAGAGCGGAAGCAAGGACCGAGAGTCTTACCCGGTAAGTGAGCGCGACGACTCTTATCACGGTTAGCGCTTGCCGGTTAAATTGTTGCATACGATGCATTTTGGTGGACTAAAATCTTACCCGAAAGTAAGTGACAGTGTTGAATTTTACCGGTAAGCACTTACCCGGGTAAGTGATTAAGTAAACGGCCCCTAACTTTGCTAATAGATTGATATATGAGTTTATCAACTAGTTAACTTTAGTTAATTGACAGATTTAACCCTCAACTATAAATGATTGTCATTTAAATACGATACATTTAAAGTACACATTTTTAAAGCGGGGTATTACAATAGATACATATACGACATGGATATTTTCATTTGTTATCATTAGTCATGCTATTTTATCTAAGTACAACAACGTATGTTAATATGTTATATACAAACAAATATAATAATATGAATATCTATACTATCTTATAAAACATATAGACTAAAAGTCTTAAAGTCTTAAATTTTTTTTTAAAAAAAAATTAATTAAATTCCTGCAGATTCTGCTTTCTTTTATTTAAATTCCTGCTGAAAATTAATAGTCATCTCTAAAATCTTTTTTTTAAATTAATTAAATTCCTGCAGATTCTGCTTTCTTTTATTTAAATTCCTGCTGAAGATTAATAGTTCTCTCTAAAATCTTTTATTTTTAAAAAAATTAATTAAATTCCTGCAGATTCTGCTTTCTTTTATTTAAATTCCTGCTGAAAATTAATAGTTATCTCTAATTTTTTTTTAAAAATTAATTAAATTCCTGCAGATTCTGCTTTCTTTTATTTAAATTCCTGTTGAAGATTAATAGTTCTCTCTAAAATCTTTTTTTTAATTAATTAAATTCCTGCAGATTCTGCTTTCTTTTATTTAAATTCCTGCTGAAAATTAATAGTTGTCTCTAAAATCTTTTTTTTTAAATTAATTAAATTCCTGCAGATTCTGCTTTCTTTTATTTAAATTCCTGCTGAAGATTAATAGTTCTCTCTAAAATCCTTTTTTTAAATTAATTAAATTCCTGCAGATTCTGCTTTCTTTTATTTAAATTTCTGCTGAAAATTAATAGTTGTCTCTAAAATATTTTTTTTTAAATTAATTAAATTCTTGCAGATTCTGCTTTCTTTTATTTAAATTTCTGCTGAAAATTAATAGTTATCTCTAAAATCTTTTTTTTTAAATTAATTAAATTCCTGCAGATTCTGCTTTCTTTTATTTAAATTCATGCTGACTAAAAGTCTTAAAGTCTTAAATCTTTTTTATTTAAAAAATTAATCCAAGTCTTAAAGTCTTAATTTTTTTATTTAAAAAATTAATCCAACTAACTTCTAGAAATTCACGGTAACTTCCTCATCTTTTTTATTGATAATCCTAGAAATTTCCCACTGATATGTTGTTTTCTCTTACTTGAAGGTATTCTCCATCTTTCTAGGTAGGGTTTATCTTTGCTTCATTCTCCATCTCTTCACGGCAAGGTACTCTTCAAATTATTTTTGTACATGTTCCATGCTTCATCGTCTCTATTTCTCCAATTTTGCTAGGTTTCTTAATGGTTGGGTCTTCTGTGTTGATATTAAAAGGTACACTCCCATTAGCGCTTCAGATTTTTCAATTTGGTGATATATTTCAGCAGGGCTTCTAACAGCTTTTTTCTTTATCTTTACTTTCAACTATGGTTTTATGTTTTCCTTATGGTCAATTTTTCTTAGGGTTTGATCGTTTTTAGATTATTTTTTGACCTAAAGGTACCCATCGACACCTTTACCCGTTTTCCACTTATTTAAAATCGATTTTTCAGTTTTGAATTGCAACTGCAGAAACCATAAGGCTTTGGAGGAAACTTTAACTCTACTTGCAAAATTCTGCAGAATTGAGTCAATGATGACGACGGTAATTTTTGTAAGTAGCATCATCACCTTCTATTTGTATCAGAGTGCTACATCATAGCACAAGATTCCAAGACTCTTGCATCATGCTCAACACTTTCCACTATAATATATATTATTAAACTCATTTTAATTTTTTTCTTTAAAATTATGTCAGATCTATTGTGGTGGTGGTTTTGGTTGTAACTACTATATGTACAACCATAGCAATCCTGGAGTCTTGATATTTCCTGTTTGGTTTACTCTCAAACCTAATATATAGTTTGGAAAATTTTAATACAGAGCTGCATAAATTGAGGGAGACATGCTTTAATTTCAAAATTTATTCGTATAACCTGCTTCATTACTTTCGGAAGTATATTGTTTGAAAGACTGAGTTGTTCTGATGAAGAAGAAAATGATGAAGTATATTAGCGCTAAGTATTGTTATTGGCTCATATTTGTACTTATAGTCTATTTATTTGCAGGATTTTTAGGCGATCTACCGTGTTTTTATAGTTATTCAAATCTGCAAGTGGCTCTAAAAGTTGTTCAAAATGGGAATTTTCTTTATGGCATTCAGAGTGACCATTCAAACTCTACTCAATTTCATTGATTCCTTAGTCCTTCCATCGCCCCTCAATCCAGGTAATTTATTTTTGTTTTCTAACATTTCATCTTCACTTCGGTGTGTTTTCCATCGATTAAACATATATATATATATATATATATATATATATATATATATATATATATATATAGAGAGAGAGAGAGAGAGAGAGAGAGAGAGAGAGAGAGAGATTTACACTCCATCAACTGTGTGTTCACTCATTTATTTGTACCATTGACTGTTCACTCATCATTTATACCATTGACTGTATATTTCCAGCCTTCCAATGAATATAAGTTGGACTCTACCAGGAAGGGATCATAAGAATAAAGAAACATTGATTATATACCAAGAAGGGGATAATAAGAATAAAGAAACTAAGGGCCAAATTAAACATATACCATATTTTCTAGGAAGCTGCCATGACTTACATCTTTAGATTTACTATCTTTTCCATGTCTCACAATGGTTCTACTATGCCATATTCTACATTGATCGACCTGTATTTGGAAGAGTAAAACAAATAGCTATTGTCCACATAATACCACATCTCCTAGACAACAACCTTTAAAAGTGATTGACCAATTATTTGATTTACTACCACATACCTTACACATATCTATACTATCGTATAAAACATATTGACCAAAAGTCTTAAAAACAATCCTTAAAGCCTAAAGTACTACACTTTCAAGAATAAAAGTCTTATCTATATCTATATCTATACTATCTTATAAAGCATATTGACCAAAAGTCTTAAAACAATCATTAAAGCCTAAAGTACTACACTTTCAAGCATAAAAGTCTTAAAAACAACTCAAATTGCATAAGGTACTACCTTTTTATGCATATTTTTCAAAAAAGTCTTAATTACAAGCTTCAAAGTGTAATGTTGTAATTATGATATCCTCTTAATGTGATTATATGAATATAAAAACAAAAAGACTTTGGATAGTTATCATGGAAATCGATGGCAAAAATAAAAATTAAACGATAAATAAAATTCAATTTTCATTACGAGATGAAAATTAAACCAAAAAATCCTTTACTCTTAAGTAGAAAAATATTATAAAACTATAATATGACGTAAAACTGTTTTAGATAATTATCCTACCGTAACCAAGAATAAATAAATAAATAAACTATGAATTTGATAACATTTTATAGTTTGTTAAAATTGTATCATATATGAATATTGTATCACAATATATATTTGATACAATTTTAACAAACTATGAATTTGATAACATTTTATATATTTTATCAGATATCAGATATGAATAATTAGACTTTTAACTATTAGAGCTTATCTCTAAGATCTAAAAACAAAAAGACTTTGGATAGTTATCATGACTTATTCTATAATAATAATTTTAAATCTTCACGGTTCCCAAATTCATATTTTGGGTATACAATGTTGAATTTGTAATTGAGTTTTTTAGGATTAATCCACCGTTGATCAAAATAAAAATTTAGATCCAAGGAAAAGGAGATTCTTTTTTTGAAATGAACAAAACGTTATTTATAATTTAATTGTATAAAAATCTTTAATCTTTAATTATGTATTATGGTATTATAAAAAAAACTAAAATTAATTATGGTATAAATTTTCATAGTGATAATAAAAAGATTAATTGTTGTAGTTATCTTTTCCTATCTCTCTAACAACTTAAACTCACAAAATATCAAAAATTTCTTGCTTATCCCCAAATATAGCTCCTCCTAAATCGGTCTGGATCATCCTTATCAATTACCCAATCAGTTATTCTATACTCATATATATACATGCATCGGGTTCTTTCAAACCTTGTTTTGCATTCAGGTACATTTCTTTTTGTTTGATTATATTTCCAAATCGAAGCATCAACGATTCGTCATCCTCAATCCTTGTAATTTTTGTCAATTTAGTGTCTGTTTACTTCAAACTTTACACTTAGGTTAGCTGGTGTTTGTCAATTTTCGAATAGATCTATCTCTGAGATTTTGGATGCAAAAAGTCAAAAAAATAAAATAAAAAAATCTCTTCTTAAGTTCAATACTATTAATATGCTACATTCATGAGTTGAAAATTGTTAAGTTATGTTGTTGTTGAATGTATTTTGATCTTTTGTCTCTGTGACTTACTGAATTGTTTTATTACACATACATGTATAAAGTGTTTGATTGTTATAAAGTATTAATTCAAATACCCTTAAATAATAACAAAATAAGAGAAATACACAAAACATAAAGAAAGGTTGTAGAATTATGAGCTTGTATAATTAAGTATCCTTTTTTATTTGAGCAGCTTTCGTCAATTCTCAAGGCTTAATTTTCTTATAATTTGATTTCGTTTTGGTTACAGTTTGATTCTTTGGAGGATCCGGGGAATTGTTCTCTTCCACGAGCTCAAATTTAAGGTAATTGCAATTGTTTTAGGTCAGATATTTTCGATCTGTATTCATGTTCATTTATATTTTATGATCAATCTTCCTGTTGTATCTGACTAATCTGAGTGACTTTTTGTCATTTATAACGAAGGCTGATCGAAAAAGATTCAGAATTAGCCCTTATCCATGCTCCATCACCATCATATGTATATGAGTTTTAGCAAACATGCTATAATCACCAATTTACATGTTCACATTCCTATGATAAATATATATATATATATATATATGTATATATGTATAAATAATTATGGTAGACTAACTTCAACTGCACTCATCAAAGCCAGAAAACCAAGCCCAAACACTTTGTAGTATTCAACAATGGTCCTGCTGGCTCAAATTTGCAACTTTGTGAGGAACATGCAAATATCTGACAGTAAGCAGAGTACCTAGGAAATGATGCACACAGAACGAGATTATAGTTATTAATGCTAAGCGACTATCTCTCCATATACCTAAGTTATGCACATAGGAGTTGAGAATTTATGGCATAAAGGATAGGTAGGGTCAGGACTCAGGAGAGTTTGTGACCATGTTTGGTTAGTAATCCCACTTACCACCTTGAAGGAAAGAAAACTACCTTCTAAATGGAGCAAAAAAAATTATGATGAATTAACCCTAAATAAAATCCTAAATCCTAAGATATTGTGATCAATATGCCAAAGCTACGAATACATAATCCATCTAAAATCAAGCATTTCTATTTAAAAAATATACATTGTAACAATTAAGTTACAATATACCAAGTAAGATGACAGTAGCATAAAATTACTAATAATAATCACTACAATGTAACTAAGCATTTATCATTCACTAAATCAAGTAACAAGATACCAACTAATATACCAAGTAAGATAACAGTAGCATCAAATTACTATTAATTATTAGTACCAACTAAAAAACCAAGTAGCATCAGATTGCCAACTAAAAAACCAAGTAGCATCAGATTGCCAACTAAAAAACCAAGTAGCTTGCATACCTTGAGTGAGAATGTGAGAGTTGAGACAGAGGCAGAGGAGACGGTGGTCGGACTACGCCGTAGCCCGTAGCCCGTAGGACGCAGGTCAGTGGAGAGTGGAGACGGTGGTCGGAGCCTCGGAGGTCACGGTGGAGCGTCGCTGGAGACTGGAGCCGTGGAGCCGTGGAGCGATGGTGGTCTGGTGGTTTGTGGTCGCGATGTTCGTCACTGTGGTCGAAGGCTCTCAAAGCCCTAATACTGATTTGGGGGAAAGTGGGTGGGGACGTGGGATTTGGGCTGTATCAAGATAATTTATATTTTCACCCTTACACTTTCAATCATAAATCATTTTTACAAAAAGAAACATTAAATACACTATTAATATCCAAATTTTGTTTATTATCTATATCCACTATAAATTATTTTGTTTAATTACGGCTAAGAGGTCATTTACCATATGTTTACCCGGGTAAGCGTTTACCCTAAGTTATATTACCTTATCCGATGAATATGGCAAGGACCGAGAATCTTACCTGGTAAGAGATAAGGCAATAACAAGTCTTTCCCGGTAAGTGAGGGCGACAACTTTAACGGTTACCGGATAAATTATTGCACACGATGTTGTTCGAATGAACTAAAATTTTATTCAACAAGATAACTGACAGTGTTGAGTTTTACCGGCAAGCAGTTACCAGGTGGGTGTATGGTAGTAGTTAAACAAATGCAAGTTTTCAATTGCTAGGATACAATCTTAATCACCGTTTTTTATATATAGCTAATTTTTATCATCGGTGAAGTTTGAACATTTGATCTTGAATGTTGGCCTCTATCGATAACTTAGATCCCGCCGCATTGCGCGGATACTCAACTAGTATGATATAACAATGAATTATAAATATATAATACAAATCTATTTTACATTATGGTAATAATTGTAAAATCACAATAAGCAATAAACATCATAACTGTAATATATAGCAAAGCAGGGATATTGAATTTCTATCAATTATATCAAAATTCATAGTAATTTAACATCTAATATATCAATATAATAAATATGTATTAAATAAATAAAGGGAATTTAATTAAAATACCCAAAGTTTGACTTTGACTTACCAAAATACCCATTTTTCAACTTTTGCCAAAATACCCATTTTTCCCACGATCAATAGCGGGATCAACATTTTCATTTTATACCCTATCCCGCGATCGCGGGACAATAGCGGGACAAATAGCGGGATCAACATTTTCATTTTATACCCTATCCTGCGATCGCGGGACATATTGCGGGAAAAATGGGTATTTTGGCAAAAGTTAAAAAAAATGGGTATTTTGGTAAGTCAAAGTCAAACTTTGGGTATTTTAATTAATTTCCCATAAATAAACTGTAGTAACCGTGTCCAAAAAGGAAGGGTTCCAAGTCTTGTGGTGGATTAATAATAAATGGAAGTTGAGGGTAGTATTTTGTAAAATGGGACAAGGTATATAATGGGCACAAAACCCTAGAAACATTCCATTTTGGCTGAATTTAGTGTGTGTGTCGGCTGTGTCTTGGGAGAAAGAGAAGGAAGAAGTTTTTTGGAGCTCTTGTGGTTGTTGGAGAAGAAGGAGCTTGGTGCTTGGAAATCTAAAGCCAGGGTGTGTTTGGGATTCGAATTGCAGCAAGAAATCACCAGGTAAACTCTCATTTTAATCTCGAATCTGTGGTTTGATTATCAGAATAGTTATTTTGGGGTTTTGGTGTTGGAAGTGGGTTATGCGACTAAATGAGAGAGTTTGGGCCCTGTAGTGTGATTGAGTTGCTAAGATTTCAGGAACTTTTGAGGTTAATGACTTTGGTATTGCTGCTAATCTTCTTTTCGAGTATTTCGAGCTATTTAGTTAATTTCAGCTCCAAAAAGGGAGCAGGTCGACGTCCGGAAACCTCCCTGGACGTCCGGACATGTTGTTCAGATGAAGGTTTCCGGGTAAGTGTTCGTCAGTCGGATGTGTGTGTCCGGATAGGAGTTGTCCGGATATAATGTTGTCCGGATAGGAGTTGTCCGAATGTGATGTTGTCCGAATGGAGAGTTGTCCGGGTATAGAGTTGTCCGGGTATTGTGTTGTCCGGAAAAGGGGTGTTGTCCGGAAAAGGGGTGTTGTCCGGAAAAGGGGTTTTGTCCGGATAAGTGATGCAGTCGGCTTATGCGTTTTCATCCTTTCACTCAGGTAGGTCGTTTGGAAGTGCGGGTCAGAGTAGGAGAAGGACATAAGCATATCAGGTGAGTTTTTCTAGCCAAAGCTTGATGGTACTTGTTCATTTACTTGTACAAGTGTGTTTACTTAATGTATGTGCGTATATGTTACTTATGCATGATGTGAGCTTTATGGGGGGTGTGTCCCATACGATCTGATGTGTTACTTATGGGGGGTGTGACCCATATATGATGGTATGACGCCTATGGGGGGTGTGTCCCATATGTCATAGTGTGATGTTTATGGGGGGTGTGACCCATATGTTATTTGCCAAACTTCATATTGATTTATGTTTCGCAAAGTTTTAAATGATAAATGTGGTGTGATTGTAACCGAGGGATCTCACTAGACCTTGTGGTCTAACCCTCGCATTTTCAAAACTGAAACTCTTTTCAGGTAAGCAGGTTAAGGGCAGTTCCTCTAGTGGTAAAGAGAAGGCGTGAGAGCGGGCATGGCTTGGCATTAGTGGACTTCCTTTACATTTTTGTTGTTAGAAACTCTCAGTTGTAATTAGGGTTGTTCCGTGAACCCAAAGTTTTGAATTTTGATGGTGTGAACCTTGGGCCAAGTTTTGGCGATTTAATATTATATGTCTTGTTTTGGAATGGGTTGTTACAAATGGTATCAGAGCCGTAGTTTAAGGGATTTAGGTGACCGGATGGGCCTAAACTTAAACTGTAGAGTACAACTGAGAAAATAGGAAGGCCTAGGGAGACCTCACTAGGATGCGTACATAATAGGGTGGTGAAAACTATCATGTAAGGTAAGTTCGGGATTACACCTGGCCAGTGTAATTGTGAATTTACAGGTACATGACGGGGATCACTCTTGCCTTGTTACTTTGGGGCAGTTGTTAATCTATATTTTGTGTAATGTTACAGTAGTTGAAAATGTCAGAACGAAGTTTGAGGAGTAAGTCTGTGCCGTTTGTGGAAACTGTGCCGGCGGGGGAAATCCGCGTGGAGGAGATTTTGGAGGATGGATCAGTGGGTTCACCGAGACAACCGGCTACCCGCGGGAGAGGCAGAGGCCGTGGAAGGGGTCGGGGAAGAGTACCCCGACGAGCTGCCACCCAGACTGGGGATAACGGGATGGTGACCAGAGGTAAGAAAAAGGCGTCGACCGTCCGTCGAGCTAAGAGTGCGGGAGCACCGAAGGTACGCAAGCCGACCCAATCTGAGAGTACCGCTTCAGAGGAAGAGAGTCCGAGTCTGGACCGCAACCAAGCTTTTGTGACAGAAGAAAAGTTTACTGCTGAAATGGGTAAACTGCAAGAAACTTTGCAGGCATTGTTGAAGCATCGTATTGGGTCGACATCGGAATGGCAAACTGAAAGTGTGAAAGAGACTGAGACTGAGGCATCCAAATTACCTACAACTGAGGTGGGAAGTCATTCTCAGGTGACCCCATTTGTGGCAGGAGAGTCAAGGTCGATAAAGGGCTGTACCTTCAAAACCTTTATGTCTTGCAAGCCTCCATCTTTCAGTGGGGAACGTGACCCGGTTTTGGCAATGAGGTGGGTTCGGGAGATGGAGCTGGCGTTTGACACAAGTAAGTGTGCCGAAGGAGATAAGGCGCTGTTTGCCATGTCAATGCTGAAGGCAAACGCTATCTTTTGGTGGGATGTGGAAACAGGAGGTAAAGGTTCGGAAGTGGCAATGACGACATCGTGGGAAACTTTCACTAGAAGGTTCCAAGCCCAGTTTTGCCCATTGGCGGAAAGAAAGAGATTGGAAGAGGAGTTTATGGGACTTGAGCAGGGGTCGATGTCTGTGCAAGAATACACTTCTAAGTTCATTGAAAAGGCACGTTTCGCTGAAGTATATGTGCCTACTGAGGAAAGACGAGTTGAAAGGTATGTATGGGGTCTGAAGAGCAGTATAAGGGAGCTAGTGCAAAACCGTGGCCCCACGACGTTTCAAGCGGCGGTCGATGTGGCAGAGTTAACCGAGAAGGAAAAGAACCGACAGATGTCAGAGAGGAGTGTGGATAAGAGGAAGTGGGATGGACCCGTGCGGGATGTGAAGAGATCTAAGACCTCTAGACCCGAGCTGCGGAGGGGACCGAGGTTCAGTGATAGACCGTGTGGGAAGTGTAATAAAGTGCACCGTGGAGACTGCTTCGAACCGGATGGTTGTTATAAGTGTGGAAAACTGGGGCACATGGCGCGGGAATGTTCTAGCCCGAGAACGTGCTATCAGTGTGGCTCTCCAGATCATATCAAACCTGATTGCCCGCAGTTGAGGAAGGGATCTTCTGGTGGTTCGGGAGGGGGTCAAGGAGGAAGAGGTGGAGAAAAGAAGGTGGAACCAGGCCGAGTGAGGGCTAGGGCTTTTCACATGTCAGCGGAAGAGGCGGTTGATGAGCCTGACGTGGTATCAGGTACATTTCTTGTTAATTCGAAGCTTGCTAAAGTGTTGTTTGATTCGGGTGCAAACCGTTCGTTTGTATCGCTGACCTTTGCTCAGTGTCTGTCTGTGATGCCTAAAAGGTTAGAGTGTGGTATTGAGGTTGAAATTGCAGACGATAGTTGCGTCTTGGTGAAGGAGGTGTATGAGGGGTGTAGTATGGAAGTAGAGGGTCATACTTTTCCCTTGCGCCTATACCCGATGGGTATGGGAGAGTTTGATGTGGTGGTGGGGATGGATTGGTTGGCTAGTAATGATGCTAGCATTTTGTGCAATAAGAAGATGATACGTATCGCATTGCCGGATAAGTCCGAGGTAGTGATCTATGGGGATAGGCGTGAACGTAAGTCCTGCCTCATCACGGTGATGAAGGCGAGGCATTGTTTAGAAAAGGGGTGTCAGGGTTTTCTAGCATATGTGTTAGACGTTAAGAAAGAGAAGAAAAGTTTAGAAGACGTCCCGGTGGTGAGTGAGTTTCCGGAGGTATTTCCGGATGACCTGACGGGTTTACCCCCGGATCGACAGGTCGAGTTTAGAATTGATTTGATGCCCGGTGCGGCACCGATAGCGCGTGCACCGTATCGGTTGGCACCGGCAGAGATGAAGGAGATGATGACTCAGTTGCAAGAGTTGTTGGATAAGGGGTTCATACGCCCTAGTTCGTCACCCTGGGGAGCACCGGTACTGTTTGTCAAGAAGAAGGACAGATCGATGCGAATGTGCATTGATTATCACGAGCTCAACAAGGTAACGATCAAGAATAAGTACCCGCTTCCGAGGATCGACGATTTGTTTGACCAGTTGCAAGGGGCGAAATTCTTCTCGAAGATAGACCTGAGATCTGGCTATCATCAGTTGAAAGTAAGGGAAGAGGATGTGCCAAAGACGGCTTTTCGTACGAGGTACGGGCATTACGAGTTCTTAGTCATGCCCTTCGGGTTGACTAATGCTCCGGCGGTATTCATGGATCTGATGAATCGGGTGTGTAGTGCGCTGTTAGACAAATGTGTGATTGTGTTCATCGACGACATACTCATTTATTCCAAATCTGGAAGTGAGCATGAAGAGCATCTTCGCTTAGTGCTAGACCTGTTGCGACGAGAGAAGTTGTTTGCGAAATTCTCTAAGTGCGAGTTTTGGCTTAAAGAAGTCCAATTTTTAGGACACGTGGTGTCGGAAGATGGTGTCAAGGTAGACCCGGCTAAAGTGGAGGCCATTAAGGGGTGGGAGACCCCGAGATCGCCATCGGAGGTGAGAAGTTTTCTTGGGTTAGCAGGCTACTACCGGAAGTTCATTCAGGACTTTTCTCGGATAGCTACGCCGTTGACTGCTTTAACCAAAAAGAATTCTAAGTTTGTGTGGACTAAGGCCCAGGAGGAGGCGTTCAGCAAATTGAAAGACAAGTTGAGTAGTGCTCCGGTTCTATCCTTGCCTAATGGAACCGAAGGATTTGTAATCTACAGTGATGCGTCCAAGTTGGGGCTAGGGTGCGTTCTGATGCAAGACGGAAGGGTGACTGCCTATGCATCCCGTCAGTTGAAAGAGCACGAGAAGAATTATCCTACGCATGATATGGAATTAGCGGCGGTGATTTTCGTGCTAAAGATTTGGAGACACTACTTGTACGGGGTTAAGTGTCAGATTTATTCTAATCATAAGAGTCTCCAGCATTTGTTTGATCAAAAAGAGCTGAATATGAGACAGCGTCGTTGGGTGGAGTTGTTGAGTGATTATGATTTTGAGATCCTTTACCATCCAGGTAAAGCAAACGTCGTGGCCGACGCCTTGAGTCGGAAAGAAAGAAGAGAACCAACGAAAGTGGTGGCCTTTCGGATTGAAATGGTTCCTAATCTATTCGACGAGATCAGGAGGTTTCAAGAGGAAGCTCTAGTAGAGGAGAAGTGGAAAAGTGAGAGGATTGTCGGCTATGTGACATCCTTGAAGTGTGAGAAGAGTGGGGTGAAGTGTTTTGGAAACCAAGTGTGGGTTCCAAAGTTGGGAGGTCTGCGTGAGCGGATCTTAGAAGAAGTGCATAAGTCACGATATTCTGTTCACCCGGGTACTAATAAGATGTATCGAGACCTGAGGAAACTGTATTGGTGGCCGGGGTTGAAGAAAGATGTCGCGTACTTTGTGGAGCGCTGTGTAACTTGTTTAAAGGTCAAGGCAGAGCACCAAAGGCCGTATGGAGAAATGCAGCTCCTAGAGATACCCGTGTGGAAGTGGGATTGTATTACCATGGACTTTGTAACAAAGCTACCAAGGACCCCGAAGGATCATGATGCAATATGGGTGATAGTAGACCGTCTCACCAAGTTGGCTCACTTTCTACCTATTCGGGAGAGCGACTCGTTGGAGAGGTTGGCCAGATTGTATGTCAATGAGGTAGTGACGAGGCACGGAGTGCTGTCGTCCATTATCTCCGATCGTGATAGTCGCTTCACGTCGTCGTTTTGGAGGAGTCTGCAAAGGGAGTTAGGCACGCGGCTTTGTTTGAGCACCGCCTATCACCCTCAGACGGATGGGCAAAGCGAGAGGACGATCCAGACCTTGGAGGACATGTTGCGTGCATGTGTGATAGATTTCAAGGGTTCGTGGGAATCCCACCTACCGTTGATTGAGTTCTCGTATAACAACAGCTATCATGCCAGTCTTCAAGCGGCTCCGTTTGAAGCGTTGTATGGGCGTAAGTGTAGGACGCCGTTGTGCTGGAATGAAGTGGGAGAGAAGCAGTTGGCAGGACCGGAAATCGTGCAGTTAACTGCCGATAAGATCAATGTGATCAGGGAAAGATTGAAAGTGGCTCAGGATCGTCAAAGAGCGTACGCGAATAAGAGAAGAAAACCAATTGAATTCGCGGTGGGGGATAAAGTGATGCTCAAAGTATCACCGTGGAAGGGAGTAGCCCGATTTGGAAAAAGGGGGAAACTAAAACCAAGATACGTTGGACCTTTCGCCATCACCAAGCGAGTGGGTGAGGTGGCATACAGGTTGGAGTTGCCGGAGGAGTTAAGCAAAATTCATTCGACGTTTCATGTGTCGAACTTGAAGAAATGTTTGGCCGAGCCCGATGTGGCCATTCCGTTGGAAGATGTCAGTATTGACGAGAAATTGACGTTCGTGGAGGAACCAATAGAAATCGTGGACAATAAGGTTCGGAAGACAAGGAATAAAGAGGTTCGTCTAGTAAAGGTTCAGTGGAGATACCACAAAGGGAAGGAGGCTACGTGGGAGGTGGAATCGGAAATGAGGACCAGGTACCCTCATCTTTTCGAGAATGGAATTCCGGGGACAGAATTCTTTTGAGGGGGGAGTGTTGTAGTAACCGTGTCCAAAAAGGAAGGGTTCCAAGTCTTGTGGTGGATTAATAATAAATGGAAGTTGAGGGTAGTATTTCGTAAAATGGGACAAGGTATATAATGGGCACAAAACCCTAGAAACATTCCATTTTGGCTGAATTTAGTGTGTGTGTCGGCTGTGTCTTGGGAGAAGGAGAAGGAAGAAGTGTTTTGGAGCTCTTGTGGTTCTTGGAGAAGAAGGAGCTTGGTGCTTGGAAATCTAAAGCCAGGGTGTGTTTGGGATTCGAATTGCAGCAAGAAATCACCAGGTAAACTCTCATTTTAATCTCGAATCTGTGGTTTGATTATCAGAATAGTTATTTTGGGGTTTTGGTGTTGGAAGTGGGTTATGAGACTAAATGAGAGAGTTTGGGCCCTGTAGTGTGATTGAGTTGCTAAGATTTCAGGAACTTTTGAGGTTAATGACTTTGGTATTGCTGCTAATCTTCTTTTCGAGTATTTCGAGCTATTTAGTTAATTTCAGCTCCAAAAAGGGAGCAGGTCGACGTCCGGAAACCTCCCTGGACGTCCGGACACGTTGTTCAGATGAAGGTTTCCGGGTAAGTGTTCGTCAGTCGGATGTGTGTGTCCGGATAGGAGTTGTCCGGATATAATGTTGTCCGGATATAATGTTGTCCGGATAGGAGTTGTCCGGATGTGATGTTGTCCGAATGGAGAGTTGTCCGGGTATAGAGTTGTCCGGGTATTGTGTTGTCCGGAAAAGGGGTGTTGTCCGGAAAAGGGGTGTTGTCCGGAAAAGGGGTTTTGTCCGGATAAGTGATGCAGTCGGCTTATGCGTTTTCATCCTTTCGCTCAGGTAGGTCGTTTGGAAGTGCGGGTCAGAGTAGGAGAAGGACATAAGCATATCAGGTGAGTTTTTCTAGCCAAAGCTTGATGGTACTTGTTCATTTACTTGTACAAGTGTGTTTACTTAATGTATGTGCGTATATGTTACTTATGCATGATGTGAGCTTTATGGGGGGTGTGTCCCATACGATCTGATGTGTTACTTATGGGGGGTGTGACCCATATATGATGGTATGACGCCTATGGGGGGTGTGTCCCATATGTCATAGTGTGATGTTTATGGGGGGTGTGACCCATATGTTATTTGCCAAACTTCATATTGATTTATGTTTCGCAAAGTTTTAAATGATAAATGTGGTGTGATTGTAACCGAGGGATCTCACTAGACCTTGTGGTCTAACCCTTGCATTTTCAAAACTGAAACTCTTTTCAGGTAAGCAGGTTAAGGGCAGTTCCTCTAGTGGTAAAGAGAAGGCGTGAGAGCGGGCATGGCTTGGCATTAGTGGACTTCCTTTACATTTTTGTTGTTAGAAACTCTCAGTTGTAATTAGGGTTGTTCCGTGAACCCAAAGTTTTGAATTTTGATGGTGTGAACCTTGGGCCAAGTTTTGGCGATTTAATATTATATGTCTTGTTTTGGAATGGGTTGTTACATAAACCATTAAATAAATAATAATAAAAATACTTGTTTTAAATGAAAATGTAAACACCAGATCTATTAGGTAATCATTGAATCTTTCATTGATCTTTAACATATTAGAGAATTACATAAGAGTTGTGAACTTTCTCTCTCTAGATTGCTCTCATCTCTCTCTCTCTCTAGATCTAACAATTAACTCTTTTCGTTTTGCTTAAACACTAAGCAAACCTATTTATACCATCTAATTACAAGGCATTAAACTCTAATTACATTGATTTTCTACTAAAACTACTTTGACCTTCTATGACTTTGACTATCTTTGATTTTACAATTACAATGACTTTACAAGGATTTTACAATAAATATTGAATACAATTTCATGCGATAACATTCTCCCCCTTTGGATTCAAGATTTCAAAAAAATATCTTGATCTTCAAAACTTTAACTCTGACTGCTTTAAACTTTGAAGCTCTAACAATCTTCAAACAACTTTATCTTCACAAATTCACTTTGAATTAGATGCTTTGACAATCTTCAAACTTTCATATTTGAAGAATCTTCAATCAAACTTGAAAAGTCTTTGTCTCTCTTTGTAAAGTCACTCTTCTTGAATATAAACTTCAACAAATTGTCATCAAGTCTTGAACACGAATTTCAGATCTTTGCAGCTTTGAACTTTGTTGCTTTGAAATCTTTGCATCTTTGAAAACTTTGAAGCTTTGAACTCAAACTCTTTAAACAATCTTTAAACGATTTCTTGAACTTTGTATCTTCATCTCTTGAACAATAAAAATATTTGAAGATCGATCTCCCTCGAATCATCTCGAAACATCTTCATCTTGTTATCTCGAGCTTCTTGGCTTTGAAAAATATTTGACTTTATCTTGAAATTGAATTGTTCAAATTATCTCCCCTTTTCTTCAGTATGTTATTTCTCCTCCTTTTTGATGATTTTGAGCATCATGATCATCAAAACTCTTTTCAATTTCAGCACAGTCTTTGAATACCAAGTAACATTCCCCTCCTTTTGATTTGATATAGTCACCAATTCCAAAATATATTTATCCGAATCTTTTCAAATTCAGATAGAATGAATGTGGTAACCCTGAAACAACATATGAATCAGTTAAAATGCCTGTAAGTAGCACGAAGCCACTTAGTACAACGAATGTACTTTGGAAAGGATCTTTTTGATGTTCACTCCCCCAGGGCTTCCATTCAATCATCGAAAAACACAAAGGAATTTCTATGAACGTTATGACAAGAAAACATATTTCTTGTGTGTATGTGCATGTGTTAGAAATGATTGAAGCAACTTATGCTTGATCAGGATCAAAGTGTGTAAACTGTTGAGACAACAACAAGTTTTCCACGAACTCAATGTGCATGATTGAAGTGCGAAGGTGGGGCAAACTTCTTTTCTTTTTCAATATCCAAATCTTTCGAGTGAAGATCAAATAGATTATATGTTGCGTCCCCAAGAAACATGTAACACCCCGATTTCTGGAAGGTGACGATCTTTTAGGATAAACATGAAAAATATAATTTTGCAATAAATCCTAGATTTTATAGTCTTGTTATATGGAGAATTCAAATACGAGACCAACGGTCCTTTCCGGAGCGAAAACGGAGCTAAAACGAAGAAGTTATGGCCAAAACAGTTTCGGTACCTCCTGAGCTATATGACCAGCGACAATGACCAGTGTCAAAGTCGTTGTCATTGTCGCATGCAGGTAGCTGGGTGCTGTCAAATACGAATTTTCAGCCTTTTCTCTCATTTCTCACCTCCCAATCAACCCCTTTCTCTCCCAAACTATCTCTCACCCTCTTATATGAACCCTAAGTGATTTTAGGGCATTTCCTTGGGGTTTCAAAGTCTTCTTTCACCATCAAACTAATAAGTGGATGCTAGGATCAAGAGTTCATCTTCTCCATCTCCATCTTCAAGCTTCATCTCCATTTTCTTGGGATTTGTTAGGTCTAAATATGTCTTCAAGATTTAATATTATTGTCAAAGTCAAAGTCAATGTATTAAGTCTTGTGAGAAAGTCAAAGTTGCTTATTAGCCTTATTTAGTCCTTAGGTATAAATAGCTTTTGTTTAGTCTTTTCATGTAACGATTGAGAGAACACTTTGGACATAACTCACATCTTGTAATAGAGAGCCGACATAATACAATCAATACTTTCTCTCTCTACACTCTCTCTCTAGAATTCATATAGAAATCATGGATGCTTGATAAATTTGGGACTAACAATTGGTCTCAGTGCAAGTTAATGAAGATCTGCTGAAGAATTTGCACGAATTGAGATCAAATTTGTTAGGTTTTTGAGGAAAATCGATTGATTTTCTTGATTTTTTCAAGAAAATCTCTTTTTCTCAAATTCTTGCAATTTTGAGATTTATTCTACTGGAATTATAGTTCGTTGGATTCGTTTTTGATAGATGAACAAACCTTATTCAAGAATCGAGAGCTAATTTCAAGATTTTGAGGATCAATTTGAAGAAATTTGAGTTTTCTGTTCGGTTCGATCGTATCGTCTGGTTGATCATTCAGATTTTGATTCAGTGTTTTTCAGCGAAATTAGTTCACATAATCGTGTTAGAAATCAATTTTCTAACATCTCTGCAAATTTTGGAAGATTAATTCGAAGATTTGATGGAGATTTGAAGGATTTTTTAGATTGATCATCATCTTGTGCATCAGATCTGAACTTTGCGCCACCTTCATAATTCACTTTGTGCCACCTTCAGTTCAAGTAAACTTCAATTTTGTGCCATTTACTGATCAAGAGAACTCATCATCATCAACAACATCAACAATTCTAATTTTGCACCAATCATCATTCAAGAATTCTTGCCACCTCGTGTTGCACCTTTACGCCAAGAAAAAGAATTCAAACATTGCGGCTACATTCAATTTGTTTTGCAATACTTTAAATTCAAGGATTTCTTTGTTTAGCCACCTCCTGCTTCTGATTTGCACCACAAATTCATACAAGATAGTCAAAGATTGTGGCTCATTCTTATATCAATTTTGTAAACCTGACTTTGCGCCACCCCTTACTAGCGCAAACATCAACTTTGCGCCATGCACTTCTAGCGCAAACATCAACTTTGCGCCATGCACTTCTAGCGCAAACCATAAGTGTTTATAATTTTGTGGTGCATGTGTGTGTGTATAAGGTGTATGTGTGTGTGCTGTATGTTTAAACATGAGATGTGTGCTGCGTATGTTACTGTGTGCGTGAGTGTGTATTGTGTGTGTGTGTGAGTTGTCTAAAGAATTCTCAAGCAAACAATTCGCATCCTACTTCAACTTCAGCTACTTTTCGTATCCATCTGAAGTGGGTTTTTGCATCAGGCTAACTCAAGAACTCGCAACCTTCTTCCATAAAACTCACCGGAGTTTTCACCGGAAAACGTTTTTCGCCGGAAAAAGTGGGTCTTCGAAAATCGTAGTGTGATCGAGATTTGTTCATTGCATTTGATTGGTATTCGAATAACGATCTCAACGCAACAAAAATCAGTAATTTTCGTCGAGAAACGAAGAAAATATCAACGTTTAAAGTTTTCGTTCGGTGTTTATCGAAAACTTTCGGTTGCTTCGTTTGAGAGTTTGAAAGCGTGTTTTGGATTCTAATCAGTTAAGGGAGCTTAAGGGATCATAAACGAACAGTTTTGGTCGAAAAGTTTGATTCCATATCGACTTTTGCAGATTGGGTTTCAATGAAGATGATGATGAATAGTAAACTAACGGGGTTTCGTTAGTTTCGTTAGTTTTGTGACATTTTTGGTCCTTTTTCCGTTAGAGTCGTTAGTTTTGTTACAATTTTAGTACTTGTAGTTTATAGTTTAGAATTTTATCATTTTTAGTCCTTCTAGTTTTAAGTGTTAGGTTTTTACATTTTAAGTCCCTTGACTTGTAAGTTTTAGAATTTTACATTTTTAGTCCCTTGAGTATTTTTTTTGTTTGTGTCATTTTTAGTCCTTGTTTTTGTTGAGTCTTAGTATTTTTCACTTTTAGTTCCTATATTTTTTTACCTGCTTTTACTCATAACTGATAAATTTTTCTTGTATTTTGTAGGTTAATTTTTCTATTTTTCAGTAGATTTTTCATTATAAAGATCCGTTATCTTTAAGCAATCATGAACCAACCACCTGTGCTAATCAAAGATTCTGATTTTGAACGATGGAGAATTACGTTCATCGACTTTATTGCAAATAGAGAAAATGAAGAGAATATGATAAAATCATTCTCCGAAGGTCCAATGAGCAGAAATAAAATGGAGAATGATTTTACTGAAGAAGAGATAAAAAGGTTGAAAGCTGATACGGAAGCTTCGTCCAACTTGATTCTTGCACTTCCAAAACACATCTACAAAAGTGTTGACTGTTTCAAACACAATCCAATGCTTATGTGGAACGAATTATCTAAGCGAATGCATGGATCTGAAGTTGCATTTACAAAGAGAAAGGAAGAAGAAAAGAAAGTTGAGAAAGAGGATACTGAACAGAACATGTCAGAAGCTGAAAATGATGATCTTAAGAAAAAGGTTTTTGAGCTTACAAAGAAGCTGTCTGACATGGAAACGCTGCTAAAAGTGGAAAGAGAAAAGTTCAGAAAAGAAAAGGCTGATCGTTTGAATGACAAAAAGTGCTATGCAAAGCAAATTTTCTCTCTTTCTCAGAAAGTTTCTGAACTTGAAAAGACTTCAAATTCTGAGAAGAAAGAAGTTGAAGAAAAGAAAGCCCTTGAACTCAGATGCATAAAACTTTCTAAACAAAATTCAGATTTTGAGAAAGTTTTATTTCTTGAAAAAGAAAAATTGGAGAAGGAAAGGGTTGAGAATGAAAATTCAAGGAAAGTTTTTGAAGCGAAAAATGCGAAACTGTCAAAGAATATATCTGAGCTTCAAAAGGAATTAGATGAAGAAAGAAAAGAGCTAGAAAAGAGGAAGAAAGCTGACTTTTAGGCTAAGAGCGTTAAAGATGAATTTTCTGTTGAAAGGAAGATATTTCAGCAAGAAATACGAAAGCTAACAAAGAATTTGGCCGTGTTATCAACTGATATTATGATAGAGAAGAGGGTTAAGTCTGATATTCTGAAGAAGCTTGATTTTGTGACTAAAGAACGGAATGACTTAGCTTACAAAGTGAAGTCATTTAACAAATCCAAATGCTATTCAGAATGTCCGATTCGTCCTTCTAATCTATTCTATGATCACACAGTGGATAATTCTTCCAAATTTCAATCTGCTGATCTTCCTACATATAAGAAAGTCAACATGCAATGGAGAGTTAAAGGTACGTTTCCTGAAAAAGATGTACCAAAATCATCTGTTCCCAACAAGAACACTAACCTGAAAGGTAAATCTTTTGCTAAACCTGGTTCATTATATTCCGCAAATCATTTAATCAGGTTAGCACAAAAGAATTTTTGCTGTTCTTATTGTGGAACTAATGATTTTATTAAAAATAATGATGCTCAATATTGGTACGGTACTTATCATTTTCCTTCTTATAGAGCTCCGCTTAACAAGTCAGGACCCAAGACCCGTTGGGTACCAAAATCTACTTAATCTGTTTTTGCAGATTTAGAAGCAAAGCGTTGAACTCTCGGAAGAAGATGTATCTGTGCTTCATAATTGGTTTCTAAACACATCAGTTTAGAACCCGGATTTCACAGTTAATGGTTTCTGAATACATCAGTTCAGGACCCGTGCTTCAATGTTTTTGGCTTTTGAACATATCAGTTCAAAACCCGTGCTTCAACGACTATGGTTTCTGAACAATTCAGTTCAGGACCCGTACTTCAAAGACTAAGACTTCTAAACAAATCAGTTTAGAACTCATACTTCTCAGGTGATATCCTTAACTGTCATATCTTTTTGTTTCAAGGAACAAGTGGTGAAAGGTAACATTGTATTATGTTTTATCTCTACTGCTTTGAATGTTTGAATCTTTACAAATTTAATTCAATGAGATGATTTTTTTTCAACTTTCATTCAATGAATGAAATGTGTTACATCTGTTTCATCTTTCACTTCTGAAATAAATCGAAAGGTCAGCAAAACATGAATGAAATTATGCTGAATGCTCAAAATTATGGATTTCTGGACTTATATAGAATATAATGCTCAAAAAGCCTAGATGTCAGAATGATGGATGGAAACGAAAATATGGGGGAAGCACTATGTTTTAGAACCAAGTGATTGAGATGCTCTAAGTTTTAAATCTAATCATTTAGTTTGAAAGTTTGTGCCTGTGGCCTTTCTGGTTTGGGAGATTAAGTCCTAAGGGGTGCTCGACACCTAGTCCCTAAGGCCAACTGGTATGGGATCGGCTGACCCAAATCCTTCTATAGAACCAGATAGAAAGCCATGTTCTACTGGTACAAATGGGTTTACGATATATCGATTTGGCCTTTCTGGTTTGGGAAAGTAAGTTCTAAGGGGTGCTCGACACCTAGCACCTAAGGCCAACTGGTCTGGGATTGGCTGACCCAAATCCTGCTATAGAACCAGTTAGAAAGTCATGTTTAACGGTGTATCTTATTCCTACTAAACTTTGTGATTAAAGATGCCAATGAGCACAAAATCAAAAGATGTCAATGATGACAAAATCAAAAGATGCCAATGAGCACAAAAGAAAAGATGCCAATGAGCACACATCTCGTGAAACTTGGGGAAAATACAAAGTCGCGATAAACCTGTAAATTTGTGAAATTTCTGATTTTGGACAAATAGTGTGAGTAGAGCCGAGTATTCTGATATGTTTTAGAATTGCATATGCTTGTTGCTAATCATATTTCGCATGCTAGCACACCAAATAGATTTAATAAAGGGGTTGAAACTGAACATTTTATAACTTGATATGCAATGATGTCTTGTATTTGAATCCAAACACATGCATTTGATTTCATTTGATTGAAAAATCTGTTAAATTTCATTAAGTTGGATTTCTTTTGTACAGTTTTTCATATGATCAAATGTTAGTAGTTATAAAATGTAGTTCAATGAATTTTATTTTCCTTGAATAAAAATTTCAACTTTTGTGCTATTAATGAAATATATGCATACTTTCAGGGAGAGAAAACAAAATGCTCCAGAATTCTTATTTTGAGGGGGAGCAAGGTTATTCATAAAGGAGGAGATTGTTCGTGATACTCAGAGACGCGACTGAAATTGAGGAAGGTTTTTGATGATCGTGATGCTCACAATCATCGAAAAAGGGGGAGAAATGTATAATTCAATTTCATGTCAAAGAGATTTCAAGTCAAAGACTCGAGAAAAGAAGATTCCGTCTCAAGAAAGAAAAAGGGGGAGAATTCTTCAAGAGTTTAAGAGAAATCGATTGATCATCTTGTGATATCTTTTTCTTAAACTTGTGCTATATGGTGAATATCCTTACTGAAGTTTGAAGTTCTCAAGTCAAAGAAAGAAAAAGGGGGAGAATTCTTCAAGAGTTTAGGAAAAATCGATTGATCATCTTGGTTTCTCAAGAAGATCTCTTTTTCTTAGATTTGCGCTACATTGTATCAAAATGCCTTGTGTGAAGAAACAAATTCTCCATATCAAAGAAAGAAAATCCCCGTCTGAAGATTTTGTGACGATTTGACTTTGACAAGCCTTGATAAAGACCGAAGTTTTGAAGATTCAAGAAGCCGAAGACTGCTGTTCTCAAATGTTTAAATCTTGAATCAAAGGGGGAGATTGTTAGGTCTAAATATGTCTTCAAGATTTAATATTATTGTCAAAGTCAAAGTCAATGTATTAAGTCTTGTGAGAAAGTCAAAGTTGCTTATTAGCCTTATTTAGTCCTTAGGTATAAATAGCTTTTGTTTAGTCTTTTCATGTAACGATTGAGAGAACACTTTGGCCATAACTCACATCTTGTAATAGAGAGCCGACATAATACGATCAATACTTTCTCTCTCTACACTCTCTCTAGAATTCATATAGAAATCATGGATGCTTGATAAATTTGGGACTAACAGGATTCTAGAGTTTTGAGGTTTTACTCAAGATCCATGGGGGTTTTGGAAGATTTGGCTTGAGGATTCAAGTTTTTTCGAAGGAGCTCAAATTGGGGGAAAATCTAGATTTAGCCTAAATCTAGTAAGGTGAGTTCAAGTTGATTTACGAAAACGTTGTACATGCCAAAAATGTCCATTTTAAGATGTTTATGTGTTTTACATGAAAATTATCAAATGTTGAGTAATTGATGGGTTTTGATTATCTGAAGTGTTTGAGTTTGTAAATCTTGTAAAATACCCATATTTGGGATTTTTGGGTATTTTGGCGAATAAAGCATGAGTGAAATTTGATGATTAATTTTATAAATGGTGTCTACTTGATAAGAAAATGCATTTTAGTGTGTATTTTGGAAAAATACATATAGTACGTTATGGGATGATTTGAAAATGTAACAGTGTGAGTTCTTTGGAAAAGAGGGTTATCCTAACCCAATGTCTTGTTTCGGGTTTTCATGGATTTGAAATATTTATTGACAAAAGTATGTGATGTTACGTTTAATTTCATTTTATGACTTTTCACGATTGATCTTTTGAGTTAGTCGAGCTAATGGCTCGGTAATTGATTTCGTTAAGTCTTGGGGACATTTGTCCCGTTTTGATAGCTCAAAGACGAATTTTGGTCATGATTTATGTTTATTGGAGAATTACATGTTTTGAATGCATTTGCTCATTCGTTTGGAGTCATATAACATTTTAGACTGTAATGCATTGGATCCATAGGCATATGAGTCAGTCATTTGGTTTAATGGGAACTTTATCCCTGTTTTGGAATTGGAAATAATTTTGGTTAGCGAGCGAGGTATAGACCGTTGGTGGTTGAACTCGTAGACCGAAAGACCCTTTGCGAAGGACTGAAGGTATAGATCGTGGGTGATTGAACTTGATGTCCTTGCACTTGGGTATTATGCCAATGATGGGACGCTAGTTTTCCACATTGAGTCACATTTAGGCAGCGAGGTAAGGTGTAAGACCTATGTGCTAATATATTCCCTTGGATTTGGATAACTCAATGTACAGACCTAGAGGGGTTGAAGTTGATACTCCACAAGTGTACGCTTAAAGGTGCTGAGCTTGATATGTCTTTTGATTATAATCCAAGAACATTGATAAGTGTCTTAACTTTGTGTGCCCGTCACATTCGATGGAACCGGGTCTCCTCCGTCACCGAAAGGTGTTGTTTGGGTATTTATCTCTATCCATGTTTTCGGTGACATTTTATATTTATATGGATTATTTTCCATGATTTGTGGGTGGCGTATAATGCCTCATCCGTGTTTGGATGTTTTGAATAATAGAGTTTTATTCGTGTTTATATTGTTTGGAAATTAAATATTTATCCGCCTTTTTGAGTAAGTTATGGAATTGATTTCATTTTGGAAAGCGTTATATAATGAAGCTTTCGTCACAGAATTTGTGCGTGTTGAGAAAATGGGTTGTTTGCATAATTATTATAAATCCTTTTTGGGAAATTATGTTTTCAACCTACATCCTCGTCGTTTATTGAATTGCTCAATCATGATAAAACTCTTGAACTCACTAGGCGTTAGCCTAACCTTTTTATTTGTCGGCATGTGCAACAGGTTCCGGATGAGGAATAGTTGTAGTGACACTATGAAGAGTAGAGTGCTAGATGTGTGTTCGAGAAGTAAGTGGCTTGGTGAAGTCTTCCGCGGTTTTGGGATTAGCAACCTTGTTTGGGGTTGAGTAACACCCGACCTTTGTAGTCTTCGTGTATTGCTTAGGTTATGATTAATGTTGAAGTTGTTACATTTTAAATTTTGAGATGATTTCAAGGATGGTTCGTAGTAAGGATTTTATCTTCATTTGTATATCTAATCGAAGTTTTAATTAGTTGCTCTTCCCATTTTGAGGGTGTTACGAAACATTTCTTTGTTGAGAAAGAAATGAGTAGCTGGTGGGGTTAAAGCAAGAGTTGGCATGGGCTCACTGCCTGTTTCAATGATGGTCACCAAAGAATGTGAACCAAACAGTAGTGTGGTTGCCCGACTCAGAAATTGATTAGTGCAGAGTTCTCTTATTCTTTTAACTCTGTTCTCACACCCTCTTTCTGTTTTTAATCCACTCATTTCTAACCAAACTCTCATTTACATTTTACCGCTCAGCATAATGAGGTTGTTCAACCGAATGAACTTCCTCCCACACTCTTTGATGTACACATCTCACCCCTTAATCACTCAAGGATAACTTCTTGGGTAGGAAACATTGGTTAACGTGAATCCATAGAAGTTCTTTATGCTCTCACACTGATTCCCATGAAATTTTGTCTTAAAAATTTGTGTTGTTCAACAGTTTAGTTTGAACAAATATGAATCTCATCATATGAATGGGATTGTCATCAGAATAAATGAATTTGATATTCTTATGGAGTATTTGAATCTTTGATGAATTCTCACAACAAGAATATAGAATGAATGAAATGAATTCAAAAGACTTATCTGAGAATATGACAATGTATCAATCAGATCAATATTATGAATGATGATCATGAAGGATTAAGGTATCAAAGAATTTGAATAGTGTTTATATGAACAAATATAAACAATATTTGAATAAAACGTTTAAGCTCTTACGCTGAAAGAAATTATGATGCTAGATAAAATTTTAAATACAAACGGAAGTATTACCATCGAAAAATTGTTTCATTTTAAGACATGGTAACAACAAAATCAATAAGAATCTGAACCGGTGTGTATGAATACTTGACAGTATAGAAAAGATAATACGCAAATATTAATCTTTGGAAACACACGGTCAGAAATGATGTTATAATTCGAGATCAAAATAAAAACATTTAAAGTCACACTTCTAAATTCATAAAATCTGTTTGAATTAGAGAAGTGGTTTGAACATTTAAGAAAAACGTTTTTCATGCTTGAAAGTCGTTACAGTCAGAAATATTTGAGCTCCCCCTCAAATCATGATAGAATGATTTAAATCATATAAGCTCCCCCTTAACATGTGCAAAAGATCGTTATCTGAACAAAATCTACACAAATAACAAGGCTTGGATTAAAGTATCCTTAATCATTAAAATGAGTTCTGAATTACCAAGATTAAGGATAAACTCAGAAGTTATAGTCGTTGAAGAACGAGTCCTGATCTGATATGATCAGAACTCAAAATCTCTTTGAAGTACGGGTTCTGAACTGAATTATTCAGAAGCCATAAATCTTGTACTCCCCCCTTAAAAGCACAAATACTCTTCTTTAAAATTCTACACAATTTCTCTTCTGTTTTCCAGTCATGTGTTTGTGTTGGGTCACCAAGGATTTGAAATTGACTCACCGATGTTTTCCCTAAAACTCCTACTTAGAATATTTTAGTTCAGTTCTTTGAATGACTTGTACAAGATATCAAATGTTCGGTGAAGTCGAAGATCAACCGAAACCAAGCTTGAAGACTCTCTACTTGTGGAAAATAGAAGACTCTCAGCAACATTCAAACAAGTCATCACCACCGAAATCCTTGACATTTCGGTGGCTTTCTCTCCACCGAATTTATAGGACATTTTCGGTGGCCTTCTCTCACCGAAGTGCATGGACAGTTTCGGTGGCCCCATCCACCACTGATAATCATTTCGGTGTTTCTCTCACCACCGAAATATTCTTGTAATTTCGGTGGTCCTCTCCACCGAAACATGCTCGCAATTTCGGTGGACTAGTTACCACCGAAACATGCTTGCAACTTCGGTGGACTAGTCCTCTTTCCACCGAAGATTTCTCAAATCTCGGTGGAAACCATTTCGGTGCTAAAGGCTCAAGACAGAAGATCATTTATTATGGGACAATATCCTCCAGCATAGAAAAGTGACAATTTGTCTCTTTATCCACTTTCAGTTAAGGTCCCTATTATCTGCTCAAGCTACTCTGTCTGCACCTAGTGAAAAGTGACAAGGACTTCACAGTTCTCCTGAAGTCAACATTATCAGCATATGTGAAGATGACAAGTGTCCCAAGCATTTAATGCTTGGGCACTCCTTGGCACTATAAAAGGAGAAGTGCTCTTCATGCAATTCTCACGCTTTCAAGAAATTCTCTCAGTGCAAGAAACCTTCTTTTAAGCCTTAAAACTCAATAGCTTTGCTCTTAGTGTTCTTAGTTGTTTTGTTGTATACTTTGTGTAAGATTGTTAGAATAGTTTATCTGTTCTTTTCCGCAACAATCTTAAGTTTTCTGTGTGTAATTCTTTTGAAAGTTTTTCAAATATAAGAATTAAAATTGTGAAATTTTTGTGTATTGTATTCAACCCCCCCTTCTACAATACTTGTTAAGCCATCTGGGACTAACAAGTGGTATCAGAGCAGAAAGTTTAATTCCATAAACTTGATCTACGATGGCTGCCTCTTCTTCTTCTACTGTGAAAACTCTTTTCAAAATAACTTCTCTGAAAATGGCTCTATTTCAAAACCTCCTAAGTTCAATCCCAACAACTTCTCTTTGTGGAAAAGCCGCATGATGCTATTCATGGAAGGAGTGGATACTAGATATCCAACCATTCTCAACGAGGGACCCATTATCCCCAGAGTTGGGCTCGCTATGACACGCATAGGCCAGGTAAAGAGACCTTTGAAAAGGAAATCTCAAGTGATTCTGATGAGGAAAAATCCAGTGCTACTGGTCGGTATATTCTCAAAAATCCTAAAAAGTATACTGATGAGGAAAAACGCTTAGTTACTCTTGACTCCAAGGTAAGAGCTATTATTGCTCTCTCTCTTCCTGATGAGGTCTACCACTCTTTGGTGAACTTTGAAACTGCCAAAGAAATGTGGACCACTCTATGTGTTCTGTACGAAGGTACAGAGGAAGTCAAGAAATGTAAAAAGATTGGTCTTATCAGAAAGTATGAACTATTTTCTTTTGAAAAAGGAGAATCTCTTCCTAGCTTCTATAACCGCTTCAACTCTCTTTTAAATGATCTTAAGTTGTTGGACAGAGTCTATGATAATGAGGAAGTCTTGTGCAAATTCATGGATTGTCTCCCAGATTTTTGGGAAAATATATGTACTTGCATCAAAACTACCAAGGACCTTGAGTTCATGCCCTTAACCGTTTTATATGGTACTCTTTTCAACTTTGAGCAAACCAAGCTTCAACGGAAATCTTTCATCAAGGAAATAAAGAGCTCCTCTATAGCTCTTGTTAGTGAAAGTTCCAAGAATTCTCAAAATCTTCCTAGAATCACCTATCCTTCATCTGACTCTGACAATGACAGCCAAACAAATGTAACCCACCAAACGGAAGCATATCTTAGTGATGCTGATGATGAAGGTGAGGATATCATGGTTGAACAGTTGTCGGATGAGATGGCAATGATGGCCGGTTCTAAACACAAGTTTCGTCCCTTCAACAAATCTCGAAGTCTTAGAAAAACTTCATCTTTCAAAACTTCTTCTGACAAGTCTAATGAGGAATGCTACAACTGTGGCAAGAAAGGACATTTTGCATCTGAGTGTAGAAGCAAGCGTATCTCCAAGTCCAAATTTACTTCTTCTGACAATCCCTCTTCAAAAAGGGAAAAATCCAAACACATGCCTTTCAAATCAACCTTTCCCAAAAAGGAGTCCCCACCATCCTTCTTAAATCATCAGGAGCGTGCTGAGAAATACAAGGCCAAGTACAAGAAAGAGAAGGAAAGGAGTGAGGGTCTAGAGAGAAAAGGGAAGGGTCTCATGGCAGAAACCCACGATTGGGACGACGAAGACACCTCCGACAGTGATTCTCAGAATAGATGCTTCGTGGCCATCTCAGAAGAAATGGAAGTTTCCGAAAAGGCCACTTCACCTATGGCTCTAGTGGCAACTGGGTGCTCCACAGCCTACGCTCAGGTACATCCCTTCAATAATATGTCTGATATTGAAAAGATCAATGCCTATGAATCTTTAACTCAAGATTTTTATTATGTTAAAGACAGTAAGAATAGAAAATCTGCTCAAGTGAAAGAGCTCAAAGCTGAACTTGAAATTTGCATGTCTAAGCTTAAAAGGTTTGAGGAAATAAAAAATGAGCTTGAGGACTTGAAAACAATAAATCATGTGATCTCAAAAGAAAAGAACTCTCTGTTTAAGAAACTAAAAAGGGAACAAGAAGTCATCAAAAAATGGTCAAGCTCTTCCAAAAATCTTGAACAAATCTTTCAAAGTCAAATCTGTAGTTCAAACAAGTTCGGTCTAGGATTTGTAAAAACTGATGTTTGTGAGTCCACTCTTGCTCTTGTTCCCCCCACCAATGCATGTGATGATCTCTCTGATTCTAGCTCTTGTGATTCCATCTCTTTGAACTCGCTAGATCTGTGTGAAGCCTTAAAGTATGGCATATCCTTAAAGGCCAAAGACTCCTCATTGCAAGTTATTGAGAAGCAAGATTCAAATGACGTTTCCAAACCCATCCATGATCAGCTCAAATTTTCGGTCATGGATGAAGCCTCCTCCTCAAACTCTTCAAAAGCTAATCCTTCCAAAAGATCTAAACCCACCGATCTTATCCCCTTTGTGCCCACCGATCCCTCAATCTATGACCCTCCAATTCCTCTTCATGAAGTGTTGAAATCTATTCACATAGATACCTACACCGAACCTAAGCCCTCAAAGATCCCCAAAAGAGAAACTCCTGTTCACTCAAAAAGGATCTCCTGTGCCGACAAAGGAAAATCGGTGGTCAACTGCATGGCAAGCTCCCATCCTAAAAGTTCTACCCCAAACATTCCCTCTAACAACACTTATGTTCCTAGATCTGTGCTTTTAAGAAAATCAACTTCCAAAGATTTATCCAAAGGAATCCTTGGGTCCAAGCCTCCTGCACTGTTCTCCTCTAACAAGGTTATAAGAACAAATGATAAAAGCCAAAACATGAAAAATGCTAAAAAGGTGTTTATTTATAGAAAATGCTATAACTGTGGTGACACTTTTCATATGGCTAAGGACTGTCCCAAGGATAGGATTGATAGATCCAAGCTTAAGGAATCATGCTCTTCTAACCCCAAAGGACCCATTACAAAATGGGTACCAAAGAACTAATATGTGTTTGCATGCAGGCTTTTGAGCACCATCAAATTTGGTATTTAGACAGCGGGTGCTCACGCCACATGACGGGAAACAAGTCTCTTCTCATCAACTATGTGCCGGGAAAAGGTCCATCTGTAACTTTTGGTGATAATTCTAAGGGTTACACCAAAGGATACGGAACTCTCTCTAATGGATCTGTAACCTTCAATAAAGTGGCTTTTGTGGACGGCCTCATGCATAACCTCCTCAGCATTAGCCAACTGTGTGATCTTGGATACAAAGTTATCTTTGAACTTTGTGTCTGCTCCGTGGTAGACAAACAATTCAATGTGGTGTTATCGGGAAGACGGATGGAAAATGTCTACGTCATAGATATGGGACAATCCAATTCTTCTTCAAATGTCTGCTTTGTGTCAAATGATGCATCCAAAAGAAACTGGTTGTGGCACAAACGTCTCTCTCATCTAAACTTCAAGACCTTGCATAAAATCTCCAACAAAGAGCTGGTGACGGGCATGCCAAAGTTGAACTTTGTCAAAGAGAAGTTGTGTGATGCATGTGAAAAGGGAAAGCTCACCAAAACATCCTTCAAGACGAAGCAATGCTCTTCCATCACTCTTCCTCTTCAATTGCTGCACATGGATCTATGTGGACCAGTCAGCACTCCAAGTCTTGGAGGAAAAAGGTATATTCTTGTTATTGTTGATGAATTTACCAGATATACTTGGGTATTCTTTCTCAGGTACAAAAGTGATGCTACTGAAGAAATCATCAACTTTGTCAAGAAAAATGAAGTTCTCAATGGCCAGCTTGTCCGCTCGGTAAGGAGTGACAATGGCACTGAATTCAGAAATAGTGCTCTTGAAGACTTCTTCACCGAGAAAGGGATCTCTCAGAACTTCTCTGCTGTTCGTACTCCTCAGCAAAATGGAGTGGTGGAAAGGAAAAACAGAACACTGTGTGAGGCCGCTAGATCTATGCTGAGCGAATCAAATCTCCCCACCTATTTTTGGGCCGAAGCTGTGAATACTGCCTGCTTCACTCAAAACAGGTCAGTAATATCCAAAAGACATGATAAAACCCCGTATGAAGTTTTTCATGGCAGAAAACCAAATATTGGCTTTCTTCATGTCTTTGGGTGTATCTGCTTTATTCTTAATGATCGTGAAAATCTTGGGAAGTTTGATCCCAAGGCAGATGAGGGAATATTTGTTGGGTACTCCTTATCCTCCAAAGCTTATAGGGTGTACAATCTCAGAAGAAAATGCATTGATGAGTCCATTCATGTCAAGTTTGATGATCTCAGATGTTCATCACTTTCAAGTGATGAGGATGATTTACACAGATGGATCTCATCATGTATTGGTGATACCCCCTTAGTCACTTCCACCGATATCTCCTCTATTCCCTCAAATCCATCCACCTCAAAAAACCCAGCTGGATCACCCTCTCCCACCGAAATTGATCAACCCATCTCTCACACCAATTTCCCTATTCCCACCGAAACTCCACACCGAAGCCCTTCTTCCATCCCCAATCCCACCGAAAATCACATGGCTTCCACTACCGAAAATCCCATCTTACACCAAACCTCTGATCCCACTACTCCAGTTCACTCTACTCCTCATACCCCATCACCTTTACCCCCTGCTCTAAAATGGACCAAAGATCACCCCATAGATCAAATTATTGGTGATCAACAAGCAGGTGTCCAAACCCGCAGAGGAGTTGGAAATATTTGTCTCTATGTGAATTTCCTCTCTCTCTCTGAACCCAAGAAAGTGGATGAAGCTCTATCAGATCCTTGTTGGATCACTGCCATGCAAGAAGAACTTTCTCAGTTCCAGAGAAATAAAGTTTGGAGATTGGTTCCCAAACCCAGAAACAAGACAATCATTGGAACCAAGTGGGTATTCAGGAACAAAATGGATGAAGATGGTACTGTTATCAGGAACAAGGCCCGATTAGTAGCTCAAGGATACAGACAGGAAGAAGGCATTGACTATGATGAAACATTTGCTCCTGTTGCAAGACTCGAAGCTATAAGGATCTTTCTGGCTCATGCTGCCTACCGAAATTTTAGGGTCTTTCAAATGGATGTTAAAAGTGCCTTTCTCAATGGGGAACTTGCAGAGGAAGTCTATGTGAAACAACCTCCTGGCTTTGAAGACCCAGCTCATCCAGACTATGTGTACAGACTTGACAAAGCTTTGTATGGTCTCAAGCAAGCTCCACGTGCCTGGTATGACACTCTTGCCAACTTTCTTCTCAAGCATGGATATTCCAGAGGTAAAATTGACAATACTCTCTTCATCAAAGAAACCTCAGGTAATATCATTCTTGTTCAAATCTATGTTGATGACATCATCTTTGGTGCCACTGATGAATGCCTATGTGATGAGTTTGCTTCTCTCATGATGAGTGAATATGAGATGAGCATGATGGGAGAGCTTACATTTTTCTTGGGCCTTCAAGTCAAACAATCTTCAGAAGGGATTTTTATAAATCAAAGCAAATATATTCGGGACCTTCTGAAGAAATTTAACTTTCTAGATAGCTCTCCTATGAAAACTCCCATGGCACCTCCCTTGAAACTGTGTGCCGATCTAAAAGGTGAATCTGTGGATGTTACTCTTTACCGAGGTATGATAGGCTCTCTTCTTTACCTAACTGCTAGCAGACCGGATATTATGTTTGCTACCTGTCTATGTGCTCGTTATCAGGCCAATCCTAAAGTATCACATTTAAAGGCTGTAAAACGAATTTTTCGGTATCTCAAGGGCACACTGCACTTGGGTCTTTGGTATCCCAAAGACTCGAGTTTTGAACTAATTGGTTATTCAGATTCAGACTATGCAGGTTCCCAAATTGATAGAAAGAGTACTACAGGAAGCTGTCAGCTCCTTGGGGGAAAATTGGTAAGTTGGTCCAGCAAGAAACAAAACTCTGTATCAACCTCTACTGCTGAGGCTGAATATGTAGCTGCTGGGAGCTGCTGTGCTCAGATTCTATGGATGAGAAACCAACTAAGGGACTATAATCAATTCTTTTCTAAAGTCCCAATTCTGTGTGATAATTCCAGTGCTATAGCTATAGCAAATAATCCTGTTCTTCACTCTAGATCTAAACACATCGATATCAGGTATCATTTCATCAGGGATCACATTTCCAAAGGTGACATTGAACTGCACTTCATTCCCACCGATTTGCAGCTTGCTGATATTTTCACCAAACCTCTTGATGAAACCAGGTTCAACTTTCTCATCAGTGAACTTGGGATGTGCAATTTCCAAGAATAAACATGTGTTCATGCTCCACCGATCTCACATCGGTGGACACCTTCTTATCTACTTCTCTCTCTCTCCACCGATCTCTCATCGGTGGACAAACCTATGTGTTAAATCATTTCTATCTCTTTTCAACACCGAAGTCCAATTTCGGTGATAATCTCAAGTATCGGTGAAGCGTGTCTACCACCGAAGCTCATTTCGGTGAAAATCCTCAAAATCGGTGAAACCTGTCCACCACCGAAGTCTCATTTCGGTGGTCATCTCAAATCGGTGAAACTTGTCCACCTTCGAAGTCTAAAATCGGTGATCATCTCAAATCGGTGAAAACTTTCCACCACCGAAGTCCCATTTCGGTGGTACTATCCAAATCGGTGAAACCATTCTACCACCGAAGTCCCATGAACTTCCACCGATCCCTAAACCGAACTTCCACCGATCGTCTACCGAACGAACACCGAATCCTCCACCGAAGCATCACCGAGCCTACACCGATCCACACGGTTCCCAAAGCCCACTTGTGACCACTCAATTGCAGTTGTGTCAGACCCTTCGCCTATCCGCCGTTCCGTGTCCCGATTCCCAATAATCCCTTTCACCTCAGGAGCCGCATGTCCCCTCTCCCCATACAAAATCATCATCACAGTGCCTTATCATTTCCCTATATATACACACCTCCCTTCACTTCCTCCCCACTCCTTTCTCACAATTCAAACCTGCAACTCTGTCTTCTCTTTCAAACATATCTCTCTCATGGCATCCTCACGATATCCAATTCCTACACGTTTTGAAGACCTCCGCTTCAACCAGTGCAATCACGTTGCCCGCCTCGAATCCGATCCCGCTCATCCCGAGTTCTCTACTATTGCTAAATTTCTGTCTCGCTCTCCTCTTCTTCATGCCTTCACATGCAACCCCAAGATGAGCAAAATGCTCATTGGACAGTTCTGGCTCACCTCCGTGTACGATCCATCTAATGAGGCCATTCACGCCTCCATCTTCACCAATGCCGAAGGTGATCACGACCTCACGTTTGGGGTCGATGATGTTCGTCTCGCTCTTAAGATCGACGCCTTTTCCGTCTATGAAGACATGTATTTAGACACCATCCATGAAGACATTGTACTTACCACCGGTTATGTGCTCGACGACTCCTCCAAAAGCTCCAAAGGCCCCGGTACTCTTCTTCGCAGCAAAATGGGAGGCATTTGGAACTTTTTCTTTGCCCACGTTATCCATTGCCTCTCACGCAAAACAAGTGGGCATGATCAATCGCCTTCACACGTCAACAAACTCGCTCATGCCCTCATTTTCCAAAGGAAAGTGGATTTCGCCCAATATTTCTTCTCAGAGCTTGTCGAGGTAATCAAAACTCCCAAGAAGTGTTACGTAGCTTTTCCCCGCTTCATCTCCATGATCTTACAACACAAACTTTCCAAAGCTTTGGAAACCGATCGCCGCTCTTCCTCGCCCCGGTTCTCTTATGAATGGTCATCTCCCGTTGTGGGCACCAAAACCCTCAATGTCAAGCCGCTCGCCACCGATCGCCCATTACGCCCAGGTATGATTTCCTTCGCCCTATCTCCCGAACTTCATTGGGGTGATGCGGAAATTCCCGGGTTTCGCCACCTGGAAATTCCCGAGGTCACTCCAAATGTTGTGGTCCCTTCTCCCCGTTCCCGAGTGACGTCGGGTGGCACTCAAAAGAAACGACAAAAGGCCACCGACACCTCCGCTCCCGCTTCTCGAACCACGTCACCGAGAGATCCCTCGGAGACTTCCCCGGTTCACACCCCTTCTCACAAGCGGAGGCACTCACCTTCCCCTTCGGGATCTCTTCCAAAGAGGTCTCGGAAACCATCGGCCCAACCGACTCATCCAACCGTCGATTCTCCAAAATCGCCGGTTGTTGAACTTCATCCCTCCGGGCCAAGGGTACCTGCTACACACCCCACCGTCTCCTCTGTTGCCTCTCGAAAGGCCTCAGTTACATTTCAGGAGGACCCCCCACATACCTCCCCACTCGACTCTTTGGGTGGTGGAGATGACCTCGAGATCTCTCCGCTCGAGGGCTCTGACTTCACACTACACAGCTTTACACCCGATCAGTTTTCGATCGAAGACATTGCACAACCCTCTAAGGGTTCCCCCCCAATTTCACCCTTTGATTTTTTCGATTTTCTTTTAGCGGACACTGGTTCTCCCCAAACCATCCCGTCCACCGAAGAACATCACACCGAGTCTCCCTCGTCTTCACACCAATCACCCCCCGATCACCTACTCCCCCCCAATCACCTACTCCCCCCCGAATGTTACACACCGACGACTTGATACCTTACCTCCATATTCCCATTCCCGAACCTGACCCCCACCGACTCCTCTTCCAGTTTCCCGAAATCGGTGGCCAAACTTCCCCGCACATCGACCGCACCTCTACCTATCTTAAATCTACCATCACCTTAATCTCCCAAGCCAATTCCCGCATCTCTACCCTCGAGTCTCAGCTACCGCATCTTCTTCTTGATGCCATCACCGAAGCCCTACGCCCCATTCAAGAGAAATTATCTACCCTTTCTACCACAGTGGAGTCCCTCTGCAAACCTTCCACCGACTCACCCAGTCCTGAACGTTCCCAGTGGGAAATGGATCTCGGTGACTTTGCCTTGGTTCCCCATACCACCGAAACGAGTCTGGCCTTCCTACACTCGAAGTTTGATAAGGCCTTCTATGAGTTGGGTTTCAAGTTACCGGCTGTTCCTGAGGGGGAGAAAACCACGGCTCCACCGAAACTTCCATCCATAAAGAAACTTTCCAGTAACCAGCCTCCACCGAAACCCTCTCCACCGAAATCCTCCTCACCACCGAAACCCTCTTCTCCACCGAAACCCTCCTCACCACCGAAACCCTCCTCACCACCGAAACCCTCTTCTCCACCGAAACCCTCTTCTTCACCGAAACATGTCTCACTCTCACCGACCCATACTGGCTCCACCGAAGCTCTTGACCTTAATGCATCAGTTGAGGGGGAGCAGTCCAGCAATGCTCCCGAAGACAAAGGAAAAAGAACTCTTTCGGCCGAAGAATTGGCCAGAGAAGCAAAGAAGAAAAAGGATCTGGCAAGATATGGGGCTCGACCGAAGGACGCTGAAACTCTCAAACTCAAGCATGCTTCTCAACCTATCACCACCGAACTTGGCCTCTCTGCTCAAGAAATTGAGGAAGCAAGAATAGCTCAAATCGAATTAGACAAATCCAGAGATCTGTCTCTCAAAGCTGCCGAAGAAGAAGCTACAAAAGTCAAGTCCACCGATGCCATCCAAACACAGAAATCTGTGCTCAGTGCCTTGGAACAACAAAAGAATGAAGAAATAAATTGGTACAAAAAGACCATGCACCACCGAAGCTATAGGTCACAAATTTCTCCAGTAAAGATTGCCACCTCCAAGGCAAACCCTCAAGACATCAGATTGATTATTAACTGGGAAGATGGTTCTATGAAAAGTGTGAAAGAAAGCCATCTCCAACTCTTCGGTCTCTCGGAATGGTATGAAATCACTCAACACCTTGTCAGGAGTCCAAATCCAAGGAAAGACATCTTTGTCAAATACATTGATGGTCTAATGAATAAAATGAAGGAGATCAAAAGAAAACATAACATCATCCTCTCCACCGAAGAAAGAGCCAAACTGCTGTCTCTGAAAGAGAAGATCTTCCTCCCCAAAGTCAAAAATCCTCCTGACTCAGTCTTCAAGGAAATGGCAAGAGAAGGTAAAATCCCGAATGTAAACAATCTTAACCTTACCATTCCCACTTCTGTTCCCTATCCTACCACAACCTTAAGCCTCTCACCAATACCAGGATTGTTCTTTAACGACGGTCTCGGTCGTCGGGCATTCTTCAGATTTGCCCAGATGTCCATCGCCGATACTATATTTCTGGAAGGCATTCACAACCTCTTTCCGAACATCCCCGAAGCTCAACCGTTCTATAGAAACTTACTGGATGAAATCAAGCGCCACAAAACCTCAAAGAAGTAAGTTCTCTCCATTTGGTACTTGTAAAAGTTAGTTTCTCATTTTGTAAAATTGTACGAGAACTTATCTTAATACACGTATCTCTATTTGAATTTTATTTCCGTACATACTTTATCTTTCGTTACCTGTAAATACTGTACATAGTATACATACGCATACAAAAGAAAAAGATCAAAAAAGAACAAAAAGAATGGCCTATGTGAAAAGAACCCAAAAGAGTAAAAAGGGTCAAAATCGCACTTACTTTTATTTACTCTTGAATATTCTAAGATAAGGAGCTCAAATTCAAATAGGGGGAGATTGTTGGGTCACCAAGGATTTGAAATTGACTCACCGATGTTTTCCCTAAAACTCCTACTTAGAATATTTTAGTTCAGTTCTTTGAATGACTTGTACAAGATATCAAATGTTCGGTGAAGTCGAAGATCAACCGAAACCAAGCTTGAAGACTCTCTACTTGTGGAAAATAGAAGACTCTCAGCAGCATTCAAACAAGTCATCACCACCGAAATCCTTGACATTTCGGTGGCTTTCTCTCCACCGAATTTATAGGACATTTTCGGTGGCCTTCTCCCACCGAAGTGCATGGACAGTTTCGGTGGCCCCATCCACCACCGATAATCATTTCGGTGTTTCTCTCACCACCGAAATATTCTTGTAATTTCGGTGGTCCTCTCCACCGAAACATGCTCGCAATTTCGGTGGACTAGTTACCACCGAAACATGCTTGCAACTTCGGTGGACTAGTCCTCTTTCCACCGAAGATTTCTCAAATCTCGGTGGAAACCATTTCGGTGCTAAAGGCTCAAGACAGAAGATCATTTATTATGGGACAATATCCTCCAGCAGAGAAAAGTGACAGTTTGTCTCTTTATCCACTTTCAGTTAAGGTCCCTATTATCTGCTCAAGCTACTAAGTCTGCACCTAGTGAAAAGTGACAAGGACTTCACAGTTCTCCTGAAGTCAACATTATCAGCATATGTGAAGATGACAAGTGTCCCAAGCATTTAATGCTTGGGAACTCCTTGGCACTATAAAAGGAGAAGTGCTCTTCATGCAATTCTCACGCTTTCAAGAAATTCTCTCAGTGCAAGAAACCTTCTTTTAAGCCTTAAAACTCAATAGCTTTGCTCTTAGTGTTCTTAGTGTTCTTAGTTGTTTTGTTGTATACTTTGTGTAAGATTGTTAGAATAGTTTATCTGTTCTTTTCCGCAACAATCTTAAGTTTTCTGTGTGTAATTCTTTTGAAAGTTTTTCAAATATAAGAATTAAAATTGTGAAATTTTTGTGTATTGTATTCAACCCCCCTTCTACAATACTTGTTAAGCCATCTGGGACTAACAGTTTGTTATACTTCTAGCATTCAGCACTACACATGAAGAACCTGCAAAACAGATTAAGAAGATTTTGGTACCCAACGTGTAACACCTCGATTTTTGTATAAAGGATTACGTTTAACTTATTAAATAATTTGAGTATAATTATTTGATAAGTTATGATGTATTATAAGATAAATTAATTTTAGAGTTTAACCCCGAATAAGTTACGTTATTTATTTTACGGAGTTATAAGTTAAGGGGTAAACTTTAATTTTAATTTATAAGTTAAATGGTTAAAGTTGTCATTAGATGGAAGTTAGGGGTTTGGTTGGTTAAAATGGTGAAACTCATTTTGTTCCACCGCCTCATTTACATATGTATGGATAAAGAAGATAGTTTCTTCATTTTGGTTGGTGTGTGTGTGTGTGTGTTTTCACGACAAGAAAGAAGAGAGAAAGAGAGAGTGAACCAAGAAAGAAAGAAGAAGAAGAAAAAGAAAAAGACAAGATTATTAGCTGGAATTGAGGGTTCAATCTGGTGAGATTAAAGGTATGTTTTAATCACAATCTTGTTATGTTTATGTGTTTTTAGAGATGAATATTATTAGGTTAAAATTTGGGAAGGTCTTAGGTTGGTATATGCAAGAATCGATTTCATTTGTGAGATTGTACTCACAGACTAATCTGACTTCCATCTGGTACAGCTGATTGGAATTTTGGTCTGAATCTTTGATTTGTGCAGTGAAGTGGGTTTATCATTCTTCAAGGTGAGTTCATTCTACCTTTCTTATGTAAATTGTTTTAAGCATAAAATTAATGTTTGGAATATGTTAGAAAACTCATTTACAAAGTACTGGTAAGTTTGGTTTGGAAAGAATAGGTTTAAATCGATATCTGGATAGAAAATTTAGGTAACAGATCGAAGTTACCGGACAGACATGAAGGTGTTCGGTAATTCCTCTTTGTTGGTGTCCGGTAGATGAAGTATCCGGAAACCCCTGTGCTAAGGTATCCGGACGAGGGAATTATCCGGTAAGTTTCTTTTTGTAGTTTCCGGATGAAATTATATACCGGATGGTATCCGGATTTCTTTGGTTTTTGGACGTCGTCTGGATTGAGTATGTTTCCGCTAAGTATCCAGACAGTGTTAGTATCCGGTAAATATTTGCGTCCGGAAAGATTTTATACATTTGGTAAGTTGTGTGTATCCGGAAAGTTATGTTGTCCGGATAGTTTCATGGTGTCCGGAAACTTTGGTTGTCCAGTCACTTTTGAGGTTCCTGATACTTTTTGAGTATCCGGTAACTTTGTGTTTTGTCGACTCTTGGATAAAGTATGATTGAGGAATGGAAATACAATTCTAGTAGCTTGAACATACATACTGTTGGATGGTAGTGTGTTAGGCTTAAAGGTTGCTTTAGTTTGATACTAAGCAAGTGTGTAGTATATGTTATATAAACGTGAATCGTTTATACTGAATGATATGAGAAATTTATAAAGGAGATTTGCTCATACAGATTGCTATGAGGAATCTATGTGATATAAATGTGATTTGCTCATACAGATTTCTATGAGGAGTCTATGTGGTATAAATATGATTTGCTCATACCGATTGCTACGAGGAATCTATATTAAGTGTAATGGATCCATGGGCACTAGTGTTTTATGATCACATGGAATAGGCGTGTGGTACTAATCATTATTCCAGTGTGTGTGGGAAATCGTGGAATAGACGTAGATTTATTCGGAATTCCCGATTTCTAAGGAAGAAAAAGGGATTGACATGAGTGATTGTAATCTTTACTTCCTTTCCAATAAATGTGCATGTGTTATTGCGGTTTATTGGATAAGAGCATTAATCTAGAATTCGTGAAGATTCGTAGTGTGGCTCTGGAACATGAGAAATGACTGACTTAGTGTCAGGTCGTAGTCATGGAACCGGGTTTAACCCGTTATCAAAGGATGGTTACTCGTGTGGTAAGAAAAAGGGTAAATCAGGTTTGTTATGCCTTGTTTACATTGATTTGTACAAAATTTATTTTGAAACTGAGTGTTCTCACTAGGCGTTAGCCTAATCGTTTCAAATGATGTTTTCTTACCAGGTACTAGCTCGGGAAAATAAAGGGATGTGGGACGAGAGCTTTTGGATTAGCGGAGAAGTTAATTAATGCTGAGGTTTTGATAGATTGCTTAGATAATCTAGTTAATCTGATTATAGTGACATGATTAGATTAATAGGTTATTTGAAGAGTTCTATGTTTGTAAATATGACCCTCATGGTTAATTCTCCACTTATGTATAAAAGCTTAGAAAGTTTATGTTTAGATATTGTTATAATTTGAGATTTAAATTAGCCCTGATTTTAGGGTGTTACAATATGGTATCAGAGCATTAGTTTAAGTGAACTAGGTATGCTAAGTGAGATACCTAGACTTAAGCTGTGATGAACTAAGTTATGATTCGTGAGATTGGGTAGAAGTATTAAGACGGGATAGTCTTAGAGTCGACGGAAATACGTGAAATTAGTACTGTAACAATGGTAACGAGAATTCTTATGTATAGTATGTTCACAATTTCAATTAGCTACTGTAATTATGAATATATTACTACACAAGCATAATTGTTTCTAAATTGTTACAGTGACTAATGAACAGTAAAGTACGTTTCGTATATCTAGTTATGTGTAACCATTTCTTATGGTTATTTCTTTGTGTTATATCAGAATATGATGGTTAATACACCAATTAAGCCTTCTACTTCTTTAGAGGCTTGTGTGGCAAATGAAATTGTGGAAGGTCAACCTGAAAGAGGTGAAGTTAATGAAAATCCATCAAGGTTTCTTATCATGGGAGGAGAAGGAAGTCAAACTCATCGATCTAATGTCAGTATTTCTGATTCGGTGACGACGGAATCTAAGATGGAGTCCCGTATAATGGAAAACGTGATGCGGGTCATGAATGTTGCATTGACTCAACAATAGGAGATGTTTACAAAAATGTTGAATGGTCGTATCGATGAGTTACAAAGACCAGAGGTGAGTACCGGTGTTGTAATTCCACATGTTAATCCAGTGTCGAATACCGATGATAGAATAGAAGAAGTTTATGTTGGAAATAGAGTTGAAATAACTCAAGTGGGAGAGAAAAGAAAGTGGGAAGATAGACCAGAACCTTGCCAGAAGCCGAAAGCTTTTGTTAAGAATCCTTGTATTGAATCCCGTCGAGAAACTAATTTGTATATTAAATGTTTCATATGCGGAGAAGCTGGCCACAAGATTAAAACTGTCATATTCAAGGGACAACTTGCTATGAATGCAAGAAGCCTGGCCATTACCGAAGGGACTGTCCGAAACTGAAGAATAGTGGAAACTAAGAAAGGAAAACACAACGGTTGAACATTTTATGTGATGGCGGACGAAACTGAGGAATCATCGACTGTATTTTGATGCGTTCTTTGTTAGTTCTAGACAGAAGTATATGTATACTATGTAATGGTAGTACTAACTTGTCTTTTGTACTTTAATCTTTTGTTAAAAGTTAGCTATACCAGTTACTATTTTTGGAAGATACTTTGCAAGTTGATCTAACAAATGAAAGTTTACAACCTTTGGAGATTTCTGAGTGAAAATGGGATAACTTAACCAGTATCCACTTATTTCGTTTAGTTAGTTGAACGTTTTTGACAGCAATGGTTTCTTGAATCTAAGAGCCAAAAGACAGTAGGAGATTTAAAAATGCTTATGGTATTGATGGAATAATAGTTAATGGTTTCAAAGTTCTTATCTCCTTAGATGATTTGAGTATGTCTAAAGTTGATATTGAAGCTTACACCATGAATAAAGGATTTGAAGCTTTCATGGATGGTTTTGATTATTCTTTCTAATGATTGTTTGTTAGTTAAATGTTTCATTTGATGGAAAAAGAGAGTTGTAGTAGTCTAGATGTGTTTATGTCAAGTTTTCATGCATTTTCTTCATCAAAACGACATGGGTTTGAGTTGGGGTGTCAAAGGGTTGAACAGGGGCTGTTGCAGGTGCAAAATGGCTATCCAGAGACTTGCGCGGCCTTCTGCACGACTTCAAGTCGCGTGAGAAACCGCGTAACTCACTGTTTCAGCATTTTTCAGTTTTTGTTTCTTGCGTACCGGTGTCGTTTCAAGGTGTAATATAGGGGTATGGGTACTCGTTTTGAGTGTATAGTAGCATTTGAACCCATTGAACATGTTAGTTTTTGCCAATTCCAAATTCCAAGTCTTGGATTTGAAGTTGGTTGTCGGTTTCGATCCGTTGTCTGGTTTTGCTAATTTTGGTGATCAAAATCAAGGTGAGTTTTCTTTTAACCATTTTCGAATTGGAATTCATAGATTTTAAAATGGTTAATATGTATTATGTGTAGTAGTTTTTATGTTGTTCGAAAAGAGAAAAGGGAAAAGGGAGATATTAATACAAAGACGTAAAGAGGAAGGGAAAAGTAACAATGAACAAATTCTTCTGGAAAAAGGAAGAATGGAACTGTAAGCAGATAGGATATAAGTCGGGAGATGACGATGTTTTGCACATAAAAGAGTTTTAAGTATTGCACGACGAATTCGTGTCACTCGGTTAGAAAGATGAATTCCTCAGACAGAATTTACGAATATTATGATGTGTTCATGGCAATGAACCGGTATCAAATGGAAGATAATGTGGGTAGTCAAATCCCATTATTGATTTAAGTCATAAGATCAATTTCAAATGATGATGGTGACCTAATCCGATTCTAGACTAGTTTTCCTCCTAGTAACCGTGTCTTAATTCAATTGCAGATGGAAAACAGAAAATTAGATAAGTGGGATTGATGAAGTACGAATTATGATCCGAAAGAATATGGAGGACCTAGGAAAGCCTCTTAGTGTCATGTCATATTTAAACTTTTATAGTGGTGTTAAAGCTTCAATGGCACAATTATGGATAACCTTGTCCGGTAGTGGAATTTAGATTAATAACCAAAGGAGACCGATAGAATTTTAGGTCGTTTTCAAGTTGGGGAGCGAGTAATGTTGAAGGATATGAGATCCAAAAAATGTGGAAAGTCGAGTCCTTGTTCTTCCTAGACGTTTTACTGTGATTAAGTATATAAGACTTGAAATTAAAGGAGCACACGACATATTTCATGTTGATATGATGGGATTTCACTTACTGACGTAAGAGTGGACAAAAAGATCCGTTGTGTGGAAGAACCAGAGGCAATTTTGGAAAGATCGATTAGGAAGTTACGTAATAATAAGGAAGTGGTTATGTTAAAGGTACGATGGAAGCATCATCGAGGTGCTAATGTGACTTTAGAGTCGGAAGAGGATATGAAGATTAGATATCCTCACTTGTTTACCTAACCTTGATTTCGGGGACGAAATCATTTTCAAGTTGGGGAGTATTGTAACACCTCGATTTTTGTATAAAGGATTACGTTTGATTTATTAAATAATTTGAGTATAATTATTTGATAAGTTATGATGTATTATAAGATAAATTAATTTTAGAGTTTAACCCCGAATAAGTTACGTTATTTATTTTACGGAGTTATAAGTTAAGGGGTAAACTTTAATTTTAATTTATAAGTTAAAGGGTTAAAGTTGTCATTAGATGGAAGTTAGGGGTTTGGTTGGTTAAAATGGTGAAACTCATTTTGTTCCACCGCCTCATTTACATATGTATGGATAAAGAAGATAGTTTCTTCATTTTGGTTGGTGTGTGTGTGTGTTTTCACGACAAGAAAGAAGAGAGAAAGAGAGAGTGAACCAAGAAAGAAAGAAGAAGAAGAAGACAAGATTATTAGCTGGAATTGAGGGTTCAATCTGGTGAGATTAAAGGTATGTTTTAATCACAATCTTGTTATGTTTATGTGTTTTTAGAGATGAATATTATTAGGTTAAAATTTGGGAAGGTCTTAGGTTGGTATATGCAAGAATCGATTTCAGTTGTGAGATTGTACTCACAAACTAATCTGACTTCCATCTGGTACAGCTGATTGGAATTTTGGTCTGAATCTTTGATTTGTGCAGTGAAGTGGGTTTATCATTCTTCAAGGTGAGTTCATTCTACCTTTCTTATGTAAATTGTTTTAAGCATAAAATTAATGTTTGGAATATGTTAGAAAACTCATTTACAAAGTACTGGTATGTTTGGTTTGGAAAGAATGGGTTTAAATCGATATCTGGATAGAAATTTTAGGTAACAGATCGAAGTTACCGGACAGACATGAAGGTGTTCGGTAATTCCTCTTTTTTGGTGTCCGATAGATGAAGTATCCGGAAACCCCTGTGCTAAGGTATCCGGACGAGGGAATTATCCGGTAAGTTTCTTTTTGTAGTTTCCGGATGAAATTATATACCGGATGGTATCCGGATTTCTTTGGTTTTCGGACGTCGTCTGGATTGAGTATGTTTCCGGTAAGTATCCAAAAAGTGTTAGTATCCGGTAAATATTTGCGTCCGGAAAGATTTTATACATTCGGTAAATTGTGTGTATCCGGAAAGTTATGTTGTCCGGATAGTTTCATGGTGTCCGGAAACTTTGGTTGTCCAGTCACTTTTGAGGTTCCTGATACTTTTTGAGTATCCGGTAACTTTGTGTTTTGTCGACTCTTGGATAAAGTATGATTGAGGAATGGAAATACAATTCTAGTAGCTTGAACATACATACTGTTGGATGGTAGTGTGTTAGGCTTAAAGGTTGCTTTAGTTTGATACTAAGCAAGTGTGTAGTATATGTTATATAAACGTGAATCGTTTATACTGAATGATATGAGAAATTTATAAAGGAGATTTGCTCATACAGATTGCTATGAGGAATCTATGTGATATAAATGTGATTTGCTCATACAGATTTCTATGAAGAGTCTATGTGGTATAAATATGATTTGCTCATACCGATTGCTATGAGGAATCTATATTAAGTGTAATGGATCCATAGGCACTAGTGTTTTATGATCACATGGAATAGGCGTGTGGTACTAATCGTTATTCCAGTGTGTGTGGGAAATCGTGGAATAGACGTAGATTTATTCGGAATTCCCGATTTCTAAGGAAGAAAAAGGAATTGACATGAGTGATTGTAATCTCTACTTCTGTAATAACCGGCTATATTGTTGGTTTATTTAATTTTTATTATTTTGGTTTTTAGATAAGTTTGGGGTTAGTTGTATGGAGTTATAAGTTAAGGGTAGACTTTAATTTTAAATTATAAGATAAAGGGTGTAAATTGCCATTTTAAGATTTTTGAGGGGTTAGTTTGTAAATTGTTGGGTGAGGTGTCCATCACCACCGCCTCTTTTCTTTAGAAAGAGAGAGGTGTCTCTCCTTAAACCCTTTTAGCCAAAATATCTCAAAGTCTATTGTGTGTGTGTGTGAAATTGTTCACGACAAAAGAAAAGAGAGGAAAAGAGAGGAAAAGAGAGTGAATGAAGAAGGAAAACTAAAAAGAAGAAGAAAGGAATCTGATTAGTTGCAACTGGGTTTTAGGATTCAATTCAAGAAAAGCAAAGGTAACAATTCTACATAAACTACTCCTTTTATGTTTGTTAATTTCTTAAAGTTTACTAAAAGGTTTAGAAGTGGGTTTTGATGAAATATGGATGTTTTTGGGAAACTAAGTTTATGGGTAGTTGTTATTTATAGTCTTGAACATATCTGCAAAATATCATAAACATTCATGGTCGAAATCAGTAATTTCTGGGTAGAAGATGAATTTTAGGGTGCGTTTGGTACGCAGACAGGACGGGACGGGACAGGACGGAACAGGACAGGACAGAACAGGACAGGACAGCTGTTCAATGTTTGGTAACACATAAATAGGACTGGACAGGACATAACAGGACCGGTTAAATGACCCATTTACCCCTAGTGATTTGTTTAGTGGTGGTGGTGGTGGCGGCGGCGGTGGCGGTGGCGGTGGTGGTGGTGGCGGTGGTAGTGGCGGTGGTGGTGGTGGCGACGGTGGTGGTGGTGGTGGCGGCGACGGTGGTGGTGGTTGCGGCGACGGTGGTGGTGGTTGCGGTGGTGGTGGTGGTGGCGGTGGTGGTGGTGGTGGCGGCGGCGGCGGTGGAGGTGGTGGTTGTGGCGACGGTGGTGGTGGTGGTGGCGGCGACGGTGGTGGTGGTGGCGGTGTTGGTGGTGGCGGCGGTGGCAGTGGTGGTGGTGGTGGCGATGGCGGTGGTGGTGGCGACGACGGCAGTGGTGGTGGCGACGGTGGTGGTGGTGGTGGGAAAGAAAGAAGAAGAAGAAGAAGGGGTATATTTGTCAAAAAATCCTTATTCCACTTAGTTCTAGGGGGTAAGCATAGAACACACTTGTCCCATGATAGTTCCACTTAGTTTTACATTTGGTCGCACCAAACATGGGACAGGTGTGTCCTGTCCTGTCCTGTCCCATGCTGTCCACCCTACCAAACGCACCCTTAGTTAACTGAGACATTTATGAACATCATCAGTATCGCAGCCTTGAGTTGCGATATTCTTAGGTATCGCAACAGTGGGTTGCGATAAGAACATTGGTATCGCAATGGTTAGTTGCGATAAAGTGGTGCATCGCAACAAATGGTTACGATATAAGAAGAAGTCGCAGTAGTTGATTGCGACATGATGTGGCATCGCAATAGTGGGTTGCGATATGGTGTTATATCGCAGTAGTTGATTGCGACATGATGTGGCATCACAACAGTGGGTTGCGATATGGTGTTATATCGCAATAGTTGGTTGCGACTAAGGGGTTATGTTGATCCAAACCCTCAGTGATTTGATAATGACCTTCTCTTAAATACTTAGTGAAAATTGTAAGTAAACAATATGTATCAGAGTTTCACTATCGCTGATAAGTACTAAGACCTTACAGTACCGCTGATAGGAACTCTCAATCTTTAGATTAAACATTCAGCGAACACTGTTCACCATAATGCTCTGAGCCTGTTCAGTCCTTATGGTGATCGCTGATTAGTTAGTTGTTTACTTATGATCCCTGAAGACAAGTTTCACGTTAACATAGGTTCTACGCTGAAGTCGAAGATCAAGCTCAAGAATCGGCGACAAGTCTCCTAATGAACTGATGCGGATCAGCGAAGACTCAGATTTGTCCACTCAATGTGAAGTATCAAGTACAAGACTTCAGCTATCGCTGAACTTTGTCATTCGGTGATAAAGAATGATAAAGCGCTGAATCAACGAAAGTTGATCATGAAGTCCTCCGTACAAAGTACTTTTCTCTTAACCACCCTTGCACGACTCCGTACGATATGTCAGAAAAGAACCTCCTTATTGTCTGAAATCGTACAACCACTCTGATACTACACTGTTCATTCATGCGGCTACTAAGGTTGTCTACTCAAGTTAGATCCTACAACCAATGAGCTGCTGCCACGTGTAAAGTATAAACTGCCATGCATTAAATGCATGCAGTATATAAGAAGATGACCTCACTTCATTTTGAAGTAACTTGTTAACTCTGGTCAAGTTGTCTTTCTTGAGATAGGTTATCATTAGTAATTTCTTTCTCTTTCTTAGTGCAAGAAACTTAGTGTTCCAACTTGTTTAGATTTAGGTTTATCCTTAATCTTGTTCCGCAACAAGCTGTAAATTGTTAATGATTTATCAATAAACAATTTAGAAAAGTAAAATCTGTGTGTTTGTATTCAACCCCCCCCCTTCTACAAACTTGTATAGCCCTTCGGGACTAACAAGTGGTATCAGAGCAGATTTGTTTAAACTCATAAACAAGATCTGATCTATACTAAGATTTCTCTTCATTGCTATTTTCTAAAATGGCTACCAACACAAACACAAACTATGTTGACAACGGTTCTCTTGCAAAACCCCCTAGATTCTCCAGAGATAATTTTAATCTATGGAAAAATAGGATGATTCTCTTCTTAGAAGGTGTAGATCCTACTATGCCTTACTATCTTGAAAATGGCCCATATATCCCTGTAAGAATTGATGTTGCAGTTCCAGCTGCTGAGAATAGACATGCTATTCCAGAAAGGCTGATTCCTAAGGAAATTCATATGTGGACTGATGAAGATAAGAAGAAAGTGGCTATCGACACCAAAGCCAGATCCATACTCTCCATGGCTCTTCCTAACGAAGTCTACCATTCCGTCATGAACCTGAAAACCTAAAAAGCTATGTGGGACACAATTTGTGTTCAGTATGAAGGTACTTCTGAAGTCCAGGACTCTCGAAAAATCAATCTGGTAAGACAGTATGAAAGCTTCATTTGTGGTAAGAATGAAACTCTCTCTGAAGTACACCACCGTTTTAACTGTTTAATAATAGATCTAAAAACTGTTGGTAAGGAATATTCTAACTTTGAAGTGCTGACAAAGTTCTTAGAATGTTTACCTGAAAGCTGGGACAGTTATTCTATGTGTCTCAAGCTGTCAAAGGATCTAAAATTAATGACCTTTTCTACCTTATATGGCACGATGCTGAATCATGAGCAATCGAGTCATCTTAAGAAGAATCTTGTAAAAGATTCCAAAAGCACCCTTGTTGCTTTAATCTCAGAGTCACCTTCCACTCAGCGATCGACTATCACTGTCACTGAGTTGGAAACTAACTCTGAAAGATCATCAGACTCTGACGTCTCAGATAATGATGAAGCTCTGGCATTCCTGGCTAATAAGTTCAGGAGATTTGCTAGAAAGAGTAATTTCAAGAAGAATAAACCTCTTGCTATTACTGACAAGCCAAGATCATCAACCCCAGTTGATAAGGCTACTGCTACTTGCTATAACTGTGAAAAGACAGGACATTTTGCTAGCGAGTGCAGGTCAAAGAAAGTCTCTAGACCCTCAGCTTTTCCCAAGAAAAACTTTATTCCCAGGAATAGAGATGAAAAATATAAAAAGATGAAAGAAAAGTATGCAAAGCTGAAAAGCTTTAAGAAGAAAGGCAAAGGCTTCATGGCTGACTATGATTGGGCTGCCTCTGACGAAGAAGAATCATCTGACTCTGAAGATGATGAAGAAGCCAATCTATGTCTCATGGCCAAACTTGAAGATGAGGAAGACAACTCTGACATTCCCTCTACTTCAACCTCTGCAACTCAGGTATCACCTTCCTTCTTTACCAATATTGCAAATATTGATGAAGCTGATAGTTTTCGAAAGATCGATCTCTTGACTAGAAGTTTATATGAAGCCATGAATGGCAAAACTATAGTTGAAAATGAAAACCTTGATCTCGCTGAACAACTTAAAAACTGTCACCATCAAATAGAAAATCTTTCTAAAATTGAAGAAGATTTTAAAGATCAAGTTCACCTAAATCAGCTAGTCAAAATCGAGCGCGAAGAAGCTATCGCTGCATTGAAAGCTGAGAAAGCTACTGTTGAAGGATGGTGTAATTCTTCAACAAATATCACTGAGATAATTAAGTCTCAGATACCCCAGAGTGATAAACGTGGTTTAGGTTACAAATATGAAACTCCAACACCTACCACTGAGCGTTCCATGCTTAAATTCGGAACGTTCGTATCCTCAGTCGCTGACACTTCATCTTCTCAGTGCTGCTCTTCCTATACACCAATTCCTGAGGAAAAACCTACCTTAGTCTTGGACAAAGGTAAAGGTATTGCTTTTGAAAAACCTACCTTAGTATCTAAAGACAAAGGTAAGGGAATTGCTTTTAATCAAAACCTCAGAAGGGTATCTTTATACCAAAGCTGAATGTTTCTAAAGCCTCAGCGAATCATCCCCTTGATTCAAAGAACAAGAACACTGGATATATTAAGCATGGATATATTCATCGATCTTCTCCAAGAATTAAAGTGGATGTCACTGGTAAGAAATCTGAAGAACTGAAAGTTCCTTCTATTTCCACTGCCAGAGGTGTACTTGATGCTGGTCCTTCCAATTTTAAACAATTGAATCAACATGCAAAAGGTCCTAAAACTTTCAGTTATAGGAAATGTTATCACTGTGGACTTACTAATCATATTGCTAGTAAGTGCCCCACAGCCACCAAAGCTGAAAAGATAGCTAAGGTGAAGATCATTGCCCCCAAGGCAAAGAAGACCACTGAGGTTAAGAAATTAACCAAAGTGAAGACTGACAAAGCTGAATCTTCAAATGCTGCGAAGACTGCTGAACCTTCCATTCCAACTACTTCCACTGACAAATGTGTACACATGGTTAAGTGGGTACCCAAGAAAAACTAATCTTCCTTTGTAATGCAGGTTAAGAAGGGTATCTGGTATCTCGATAGCGGATGCTCTAGACACATGACTGGAAAGAAGAACCTGCACACTGAGTATAAGGAAGAGAAGGGTCCCTCTGTGACCTTCGGTGGAAATGGAAAAGGCTATACCCGAGGGTTTGGTGTACTTTCTAATGGTACAACAACCTTCAGAAGAGTCGCATATGTTGAAGGGCTGAAGCATAATCTTCTAAGCATTAGTCAGCTTTGTGACAAGGATAATAAAGTAATTTTTACTAAGGAATCCTGCTTTGTCGCTGACAAAAAGGAGAAGATAGCTCTCAGCGGTTATCGTTTGGAAAATGTTTATGTAATAAACATGGACTCAACAACCACTGAGAACTCCTGTTTCTTCTCAAAAGCCTCATCTGATGTCAACTGGCTATGGCATAAGAGACTCTCTCATCTAAACTTCAAGACACTGAACGCTCTTTCTTCAAAAGAGTTAGTCACTGGTCTACCTCAGCACTCATACGCCAAAGAGTCCTTATGTTCAGCGTGTGAGAAAGGCAAGCAGACCAAAGCAAGCTTTAAGTCTAAGCAAGTCTCCTCAGTGTCATCTCCTCTACAACTTCTCCATATGGATTTGTTTGGCCCTGTTAACAAACAATCCATTGCTGGAAAGAAATATACACTGGTCATAGTTGATGAATTCTCTCGCTATACATCGGTTATGTTTCTCCGTTCTAAGAGTGACACCCCTGAAGAACTCATCACCTTTATTCGGAAGATGGAAACCCTGAACAACTTGACCGTTCGCTCAATAAGGAGTGATCATGGGACTGAATTCAAAAACAGTTCTCTTGATTCCTTCTTTGAGAGTAAGGGTATTTCTCACAACCTTTCTTCAGTGAGAACACCGCAACAAAACGGAGTCGCTGAAAGAAGAAATAGAACTATTATTGAAGCTGCACGTTCAATGCTCAGCGATTCTCACCTGCCTACTCAGTTTTGGGCAGAAGCTGTCAACACTGCTTGTTTTACGCAAAACAGGTCGCTGATAGTCAAAAGATTTAATAAAGCAGCCTATGAACTTTTTCATGGGAGAAAGCCTTCAATTAGCTTTCTTCACATCTTTAGATGTCAGTGTTTCATACTGAACAACAGAGATGCCCTTGGAAAGTTTGATCCTAAGGCTGATGATAGAATCTTTCTTGGATATTCTTCAATCTCAAAAGCCTTCAGAGTCTTCAATCGAAGAAGACAAACTGTTGAAGAAACTATTCACGTCACTTTTGACGAATCCCGTTCAACAAACTCTAAACCGTCTGCTGATACTGAAGAACTGAATCAATGGATGTTTTCTCATCTTGGTGATTCAGAAAATATTCCCACTCCTCCTACTCATACAGTTGAAGATGATAGTCCTACTATCATTCCAAACATACAGAATAGTGAAGCTGAAACATCATGGGTCTCAGCAGTTCCTTTAAACACTATACCTGCTTCTGAACCAAATGTCTCAGAAATTCCATCTACTTCTCAGCAATCAGTGAATGGGATAACATCTGCACCTACTCCTCTCTTGGCTGATATTACAGAAGTTGCTGAAGCTTCATCTTTAGCTCCTCCAGTTCAATCTGAGTCAGCGACTTATGCTCCTGCTCAGCGATGGACTATAAATCACCCAATTGATCAAATTCTTGGTGATCCAAACGCTGGTGTTCAGACTCGACGAAGTGCAGGTAATATTTGTTTATTTGTTAACTTTATTTCTCTGACTGAACCAAAGAAAATAGATGATGCCCTCAAAGATCCAAACTGGGTCAGCGCCATGCAAGAAGATTTGACTGGATTCGAAAGAAACAAAGTTTGGAAACTTGTTCGAAGACCAACTAACAAAACACTGATAGGCACTAAATGGGTCTATCGAAACAATTTGGACGAACATGGAACTGTAACCCGCAACAAGGCTCGTCTTGTTGCTCAGGGATACAGACAAGAGGAAGGCATAAATTACGACGAAATATTTGCTCCAGTAGCAAGACTAGAATCTATTCGTCTATTCTTAGCATACGCTGTATACAAAGACTTCAAAGTATATCAGATGGATGTTAAGTCAGTGTTTCTAAATGGAAAGCTGAATGAAGAAGTCTATGTGGAACAACCTCCAGGATTCTCAGATCCTAAGCGTCCAGGTTATGTTTATAAACTGGATAAGGAACTCTATGGCTTAAAGCAAGCTCCTCGTGCATGGTATGACACTCTCTCTACTTATCTCCATATTGAACAATTTGAGCGTGGTAAAATTGATAAAACTCTATTCTTCAGGAAAGTAAAAGGTCATATTTTTCTTGTTCAGATATATGTTGATGACATTATATTTGGTTCTACTAACCCTGACCTTTGTACTCGTTTCGCTGATAGAATGAAAGAAGAGTATAAGATGAGTATGATGGGTGAGCTAACATATTTCCTTGGTCTTCAGATAAAGCAAAATGAAAAAGGAACTTTCATTAATCAGGGAAAGTATGTTAAAGATATGCTGAAGAAATTCGATTTAACTCAGAGTTCAGCTATGAAAACCCCTATGGCACCACCGCTGACACTAGACAAGGATTCAAATGGAATACATGTTAATGTCACGCTGTACCGCGGGATGATCGGCTCTCTCTTGTATCTTACAGCTAGCCGACCCGATATTATGTACGCAACCTGTTTGTGTGCATGATATCAAGTTGAACCTAAGGAATCTCATATGATCGCTGTAAAGGGAATCTTTCGTTACCTTAAGGGTACAATGAACCTAGGTCTTTGGTATCCCAAAGACTCAGGGTTTGATCTAATCGCCTATTCAGATAGTGATTTTGCAGGTTGCAAATTGGATAGGAAAAGCACCACAGGAGGCTGTCAGCTCCTGGGTGGAAAGCTGGTGAGTTGGACAAGTAAAAAGCAAAACTCAGTGTCCACCTCAACTGCTGAAGCTGAGTATGTAGCCACTGGAAGCTGTTGTTCTCAGGTCTTGTGGATGAGAAATCAACTACTGGACTATGACCTACAACTCAAAAAAATTCCAATCTATTGCGACAGCACAAGTGCCATCGCTATAGCCAACAACCCAGTGCTACACTCAAAGACAAAACACATCGAAATCAGGTATCATTTTATCAGAGATCATGTGATGAATGGTGATATAGAACTTCACTTTATCCCAACTGATTATCAGTTAGCTGATCTGTTCACCAAACCTCTTGATGAGACAAGATTTAACTTTCTCATCAGCGAGCTTGGAATGCTGAACTTTGAAGAGTAAAATCTTCAGCGGTTCACATTTGATCAGCGATAGGATAAAATCAACTTGTATAACCCATTCTATCATTTTCTCTCTGAATAAACTTGATTCGCTGATATCAAGGTATGTTTTTCTCTCGCTGACAGTCGCATGTAAATGCAAGATTTCAAGACAAATTGCATCGCTGAATATCTCTTCCTTAATCAGCGATACTTTGAAATTTCTAAAACCAACACTGATATTTCTATTCAGTGCTTCATGTTTTCAAAAGTGTCCCTGAGCTTTCAAAACCTCAGAGACATCCTAAAATATGAAAGGACAGTTGTGACGTCATCGCAACACGTTCTTTTTTCTGACACACGTTTGCACGTTTCGTTTACCTTCCAATCAAATGCAAACACGTGTCCGTGTCATGATGAAAATCTTATCCCGCTCAAGATTTTCTCTCTCTCTAATCTCACTATATAAACACATTTTGGGTTTATATTTTTCCTTTACGCGAACAACTTCTTCCTCAAGAAAACTACTGTTGCATTTTGAGCCCTCAAAATTTCCAGAAACTGTTCATCTCCTTCATCTTCAACGAACCAGGTTAATATTTCTTTTATTTACATGTTTCTTAATACTTGTTAATGATCTTCTCATTGTTTTTACAAGATCAAACAAAAGAACTTTTTCAAAAATGAAATCATTTCTTTCATGGTTTTATGAACACAACCTTTCATGGTTGTTCTTCAAGTTTAAACGCAAATATCTTAAACTTGTTCTTCATTCGTTCTTCCAGAATCCTAATCTTCAAAGGAAACTGGAAAACAAGATTTTTTTTGGGTTTGCATTTCTGTTTCAAAAAAAAAAACTAATCTTCATTAAGACATTTTTGTCTGAATGAAATGGACAAAATTCGAACCATCTTATTGGAAAATCTTTCCACATTAAGATTATTCTTATTTGTTATATCTTTGGTTGAACTGATAATACAGCAATGGCATCTACTGACATTCCTACTGCTGAGAACACTGTTGCTGCTGAGGAACTGGAAATCACCAAAGCTCCTCAGGTCAAGTTCACTCTTGAGGAACTTGATTGGACAAAAACAAACAATCTCTATGCGCTTCTCGAGTTTCCTCCTCGAAAGCAAGTCACAGATCTGAATGATGCTGTGAATTTCCTTAAAACCTGTTGCCTCTCTACAGCCCTGACCATAACACCCCCTGCTCATCAGCTACTACTATCTCAGTTCTGGTATTCTGCCAGACACACTCAGCTCACATCGACCAAAGACTCCACGAAGCAAATCGATTGCATCCTCTATGACACTGATTTTGGCACCATCAAAATCACCCATGCCATTATCAGAAAAGCCCTGAGCTTTCCCATCTCCACAAAAGAAAAACCCTTTGTTTCTCTCCCTGACCACAAGAAACATTCTGATAGGGAAGCCATCACTGCATTCTTTGATGCAATGGGTTATGTTTGGGAAACTGGGAGAGACAAGAAGCCTGAGAAGAAGCTGACACTCATCAAGAAATCGAAAATGCCCAGCGAGATGAACTTCATCTTCGCACATTTTATAAGCTGCATGACTGCAAAGACCGGCTCATATGATCAAGCCGCTCAACCTCAGCAAGCAATGGGATATGCATTGCTGAAAGGACTTCATGTTGATTGGGCCTCGATAATCTATGATGATCTTGTGCTCAGAGTAGACTCTGCCGCTGACCGACCATCATGGGTTCCATATCCTAGATTCATCAGCGTAGTCTTCCAAACTGGCCTGAAGGACAACTACCCAACAGTAGGAGACCTGAAACTCTCTCAGGTTGGTCCTAAGGTACTCGACTTCAAGCCAATGGCAAACGAGGTACGTCTCTCTACTCTCTTAACTATTCTCAATCCTCCTTCTTCGACTTATGCAGCTCATTCAGCGGAAATCCCCACCGCTGATACCCCAGCTGCAACCTCCATTCATTCTAGAAAAAGGAAACACTCTACTACCCAACTTGGTTCCAAAAGAGCTAAGAAAACCAAGGAGCAACCCCAGCATTCACATGCTGAAGACTCCTCAGCTCATCTTGAAGAGCTGATGGAAAGTTCAGTGGTACGCTCTGCCACAGCTGAACAAGCCACCCCTTCCATCCCAGCTTCAGCGTCTCTAAACGCTGAAGTTATAAACTTGGAATCGACCCAACCTCCTTCAATCCCTCAAAGGACTGAAGAAGTGATTCTTAGTGGATCCAACACTGAATCATCTCCACATCAAACCATCTCAACCCTCGCTTCTCTCTCTACTCCATTGGTCTCTAAAGGATACTTGTATTTTAATTGTTCCAGATTCTATAAATTTTGGGTGAAGGATTGGAATTCTAGAGAAAAGCTTGGAAGGAGTTTTGATAAACGATCAAGGTGAGTTTTATTTTAAAATGTTTTCAAACTGGGATAAATATATATATGTTTATATATATATGAGATGGATATGTGGTAGGAATGTGATGACGTGTTTATAAATGAAAATATCATATATTGAGATATGATGGGAATATGATAGATGGTGTGTTTATGTGTTTATGTTTGAAATATAATATATTGAGATGTATATTGTATTTACATGAGCATTACACTACACGAGTGCACATTGGTCGGGTTCCGAGTTTTGGACCGGCGGAGTATTGGCTGTAATATTCGTACGACGGTGTTGGCTGTAATTGTCGTACGGCGGAGTTAATTTACTAGTTGGCTTGCAACCAACTAATATGGCCATGGGAATGAGGAGGAGTTGTACACAGTGCACGAGTCTTGTGTGGTATTTAATTACTTGTGGTATATGTGTGTTTTGACAAAGGTTTTATATAAACTATTTTTGATACATGGTTTTATATAAATTGGTTTTATAACGATTTTGAAATGACAGGGATTATCTCACTAGACCGTTTGGTCTAACCCTCATTTTGTTTTCAAAAATATGAATTCCAGGTCGAGGAACTTTTAATAGCAAAGAGAAGGATAAAGTGTAGGATGCGGTTGATAGCTGACGGAGATTAGGAAATGTTTATGTTTTGTATTGTATAGTTTTGAGACTACGGGACCGTACGTGATTTATTATGTATCTTTTTGTTATGAATGTAACGATGTTATGCAATATATGTTATTTGTTGTATGTATGGGAAACCGGGTCGTTACAGATGGTATCAGAGCCCTAGTTTAAGGGATTTAGGTATTTGGATTTATACCTAGACTTAAACTGCATGTGAAGTAGGATGTCCCTATTATTTTAGAACCTTGGGATGTTAAGTATAAAAAGGTAGAAGGAACATCATGTAAGGTAATTTCGAATTACACCTGGCCAGTGTAATTGTGAACTTACAAGTACATGTTTGAACTGGAATACCTTATTATATGGGGAATGTGCTTATGTGTATATTAACCCTGTGAAAATCAACAGAATGGCATGTCGGACTCAATGTATGGATAGAGACGAAGACAGGTATATTTCTATAAACTCTACACGTGCTAAAGTGCTATTTGACTTCGGTACAAACCGATCAATTGTGTCTCCATCCTTTTGTTGCATATCTGCATTAGAAAAGTATTTGATAATTATGTTAGAGATATAGATGGGTGTGCTTAATTACTGTTGTTCTGATTTTGTTAGTGTGTGGAGTATGATGGCTTGAGTGTAAAGAATAATAGTAGTGTGTGGAACGTGATGATTATGTGTGGAGAGTAACAGTAGTGTGTGAAGTCTTGACCTGGTCATGAAGGCGACGATTTAGTGTGTTGTGTAGATTATACTTATTGTGATTGTAACGCTATCTAGAAGGGTATTGTGTAAATGTGTGGGGTGATGTGGATAAGATGGTGGCAGTTTATAATTAGTGAGCGTGCGAGGTGTAGTAGTAATGAATTTTTGTAAGGTTAAGTGGTGAATTAGTGATGATATGGGGTGAGTGGAAACCTCTGCTCGGGATTTTGTTTATAAGTTGTTCAGATGTGACAAAAATATGTGTGGAGAGGCATGGATGTCTAGGTGGTGCGTAGTATTGTTATTCGAGAATAAGAGAATGGAGTGGCAGTAGATGGTTAGCTAAGGAGTGGAGTATTACCATTTGAGAAATGAAAAGTGTGTGGTTGTTTTGAGCATTGAGTGTGATTTCGGATTAACTCGGTTAAGTTCCTGGTATGAGGTGTGGTGAAATTATTGGTTAAGTATGGTAATCGTTGAAATTGGGTGTGTGCGGTTGGTTTGGAAGTGAAAGAAAGCTAGCTCATGGGTGAGCACCTCCTAAGTGAGCTGTCCTTGGGGAAACATGTTTTATGTTGAGAAGAGAGTGGAAGAAAGTAGTCGAATGTAATGCTCAGGGTGAAGGACCATTGGATAGGGCGTGGTAGTAGTGCTAGAGTGATGTTGTGGCAAGTGTGGGAATCAATTGTTATCCATGGTTCGTGATCGGTACAATTAATGCAAGAAAGTGTTGTCTGTCTTAGACGTATTTTGGGTTAGAGAAGTGACGGTAGAGTTGTGTATAGTCTATGGAGAAAAGTTTAACTACGGGTTAAGGTGATACTCCAAGATTGATTCTGTGATTTATGGGAGAGTAGAGTGTCGTTATTTTTGGAGTGTTGGATTGTTGGGACGTTAACGTCGGTGGAATGCGTTCTTTTAAGAATGGTAAAATTCTGTGCGAAACCATTAGTTTGGGGCATGATTTAAAATCTGGAGTCTAGATATGTGAATGATATTGGTATGATTGATTTGAGATGTTATACCTTGTTTGTATCACGCGGGGTTTTCTTCTTGAAGTAAGAGCTGTTATAGTCGGGAGGGTACTAATTGTTTGTATGCGCCTTAGTAACGAAGGGTTACGCATAGTGGGAGTTCATTCGACCTTTCCCGTGTCGATTCTGCGGAAGGGGCTTAGCCGAAGCAAGTATGGTTGTACCGTTAGAAAACACCGGAATAGATTAAAGGTGGAATGATGTGGGGGAATCGTTGGCGATAGTAGGTCGCAAGGTTAGAAAACTAGGTTGCTGATAACCTAGACTTAAGCTGAGAGAGAATATTTATATTATGTTAATAATGTTATAAGAAATTGATGCTTGAGAGTTTTCTTGGTATAGAAAAATGGTTCAAATGAGTTGGGTGTTTACCTAATACTTCTCCTGGATTGGAGGATTTAAGTTGTAAAATGGATTTATATTATTAGTGTTATGATTAGCGGGAAGAAAGCGATATTTAAATATTTTAATGGTCGTGTGATGAACTTTGTGGTGTAGTTTGTAGTAGATGTATTATATGATTAGTTGGCGATTTTTACGGTTAAGTAAAGTGAGGGTAATGTTGATGAACTTTCTTTATGGAGTTGTTTAAGTTAAAGAGTGGTTTTAGACTTTATTTTAATTTGATGATGATATATTGATTGATGCGAAGAAGACGTAATTTGTTGAACGCGTCTGAAAGTTGTCATAAGGATTTTATGGTATCATTATTAGGGTATAATATTTTGGGGTGGTATTCGTACAATTAAGAAATTGGCGTTGTAAGTTAAGGTAGATGTGTAAGTCTTTGACTTCTCATTGAGTTTTGCAGTTATGTTAAGTGAAGACATTGGATTGTTATTGCAAACTATGTTATGATAGGAGTTCTATTTGGAAGGTTCTTGATGGGAAGTCAAGATTGAAAGGTGAAATCGATTAAAGTATCGGGATTTAGAGACAATAATATGTTCATGTTTGGATGAGATTATTTTACTCCGATTGGACATCGGGTAAAGTACGTTAATTCATAGTGTTTATTATTTGTTTTAACTAATTTGAATTGAATTGTTAGAAGTATTGTGATTTAGTTAACTATGTTTGGAGATCGAGAAGTGAGTTGTATCTTGAAGCATTTAGTGTTATTTTATTGTAACTTTTAGTGGAACCGTTTGATTAGACTTGGTCTTGCATGTGTAAATATGATTTTGATGAATGATTTAGTGTCAAGTGCAATTAAGTATTTATGTGTGATTATCGTGGTTATGCTATGCTAGCATGAGAAATGGGAATGGTAGAATGAGGTATACAGGTTTGATAAAATTAAGAAACTTATCCGTGATATAAAATTATTTTGTTGAGTATATATTTTATTCCATGAAAGAGTATAAGAAATAGGTTGTAATTGCTAAGCAAATTTTATATTGAAAGTGTATGTTTTAAGTTTCCAAGACAACTTCGAGTGGTGGATTTTATGAATAATGAAATTTTGGATGATGAATATAAATTTCAAATTAAGTGGTTAGCGTTAATGAGTTGGTGGTTACCGTTGTATTAAAGATGTGGTATTTTCATATGAGATTGAATTTTTTGATGTTTGAGTGCTATTGAGAATAGCATACTTGTTCGTCAAAGAGTTATTAGTTTTGACTCTAAGTGGAAAAGAAAATGGAGGGATGATCTTATTTTAAGATAGCGGAATATATGGTTTTGATTGAGTTTGATGTAGTAGTGAAAACTAAGTATCCATACCTTCTTGCTAACCCGAATTCCGGGACGGAATTCTTTTAAGGGGGAGATGTTGTAATAATCGGGTATATTGTTCGTTTATTTAATTTTTATTATTTTGGTTTTTAGATAAGTTTGGGGTTAGTTTTATGGAGTTATAAGTTAAGGGTAGACTTTAATTTTAAATTATAAGATAAAGGGTGTAAATTGCCATTTGAAGATTTTTGAGGGGTTAGATTGTAAATTGTTGGGTGAGGTGTCCATCACCACCGCCTCTTTTCTTTAGAAAGAGAGAGGTGTCTCTCTTTAAACCCTTATAGCCAAAATATCTCAAAGTCTAGTGTGTGTGTGTGTGTGTGAAATTGTTCACGGCAAAAGAAAAGAGAGGAAAAGAGAGTGAATGAAGAAGGAAAACTAAAAAGAAGAAGAAAGGAATCTGATTAGTTGCAGCTGGGTTTTAGGATTCAATTCAAGAAAAGAAAAGGTAACAATTCTACATAAACTACTCCTTTTATGTTTGTTAATTTCTTAAAGTTTACTAAAAGGTTTAGAAGTGGGTTTTGATGAAATATGGATGTTTTTGGGAAACTAAGTTTATGGGTAGTTGTTATTTATAGTCTTGAACATATTTGCAAAATATCAGAAACATTCATGGTCGAAATCAGTAATTTCTGGGTAGAAGATGAATTTTAGTTAATTGAGACATTTATGAACATCATCAGTATCGCAGCCTTGAGTTGCGATATTCTTAGGTATCGCAACAGTGGGTTGCGATAAGAACATTGGTATCGCAATGGTTAGTTGCGATAAAGTGGTGCATCGCAACAGTTGGTTGCGATATAAGAAGAAGTTGCAGTAGTTGATTGCGACATGATGTGGCATCGCAACAGTGGGTTGCGATATGGTGTTATATCGCAGTAGTTGATTGCGACATGATGTGGCATCGCAACAGTGGGTTGCGATATGGTGTTATATCGCAGTAGTTGGTTGTGACTAAGGGGTTATCATTTTAGTTGGTTGCGATAGCAGTCGAGTATTTTGGGATTTTTGAGATTCTTAGACATAAAGGATACTTGTATTTTAATTGTTCCAGATTCTATAAATTTTGGGTGAAGGATTGGAATTCTCGAGAAAAGCTTGGAAGGAGTTTTGATAAACGATCAAGGTGAGTTTTATTTTAAAATGTTTTCAAATTGGGATACATATATATATGTTTATATATATATGAGATGGATATGTGGTAGGAATGTGATGACGTGTTTATAAATGAAAATATCATATATTGAGATATGATGGGAATATGATAGATGGTGTGTTTATGTGTTTATGTTTGAAATATAATATATTGAGATGTATATTGTATTTACATGAGCATTACACTACACGAGTGCACGTTGGCCGGGTTCCGAGTTTCGGACCGGCGGAGTATTGGTTGTAATATTCGTACGACGGTGTTGGCTGTAATTGTCGTACAACGGAGTTAATTTATTAGTTGGCTTGCAACCAACTAATATGGCCATGGGAATGAGGAGGAGTTGTACACAGTGCACGAGTCTTGTGTGGTATTTAATTACTTGTGGTATATGTGTGTTTTGACAAAGGTTTTATATAAACTATTTTTGATACATGGTTTTATATAAATTGGTTTTATAACGATTTTGAAATGACATGGATTATCTCACTAGACCGTTTGGTCTAACCCTCATTTTGTTTTCAAAAATATGAATTCCAGGTCGAGAAACTTTTAATAGCAAAGAGAAGGATAAAGTGTAGGATGCGGTTGATAGCTGACGGAGATTAGGAAATGTTTATGTTTTGTATTGTATAGTTTTGAGACTACGGGACCGTACATGATTTATTATGTATCTTTTTGTTATGAATGTAACGATATTATGCAATATATGTTATTTGTTGAATGTATGGGAAACCGGGTCGTTACAACTTTCTTTCCAATAAATGTGCATGTGTTATTGCGGTTTATTGGATAAGAGCATTAATCTAGAATCCGTGAAGATTCGTAGTGTGTCTAGAACATGAGAAATGACTGACTTAGTGTCAGGTCGTAGTCATGGAACCGGGTTTAACCCGTTATCAAAGGATGGTTACTCGTGTGGTAAGAAAAAGGGTAAATCATGTTTGTTATGCCTTGTTTATATTGATTTGTACAAATATTATTTTGAAACTGAATGTTCTCACTAGGCGTTAGCCTAATCGTTTCAAATGATGTTTTCTTACCAGGTACTAGCTCGGGAAAATAAAGGGATGTGGGACGAGAGCTTTTGGATTAGCGGAGAAGTTAATTAATGCTGAGGTTTTGATAGATTGCTTAGATAATCTAGTTAATCTGATTATAGTGACATGATTAGATTAATAGGTTATTTGAAGAGTTCTATGTTTGTAAATATGACCCTCATGGTTAATTCTCCACTTATGTATAAAAGCTTAGAAAGTTTATGTTTAGATATTGTTATAATTTGAGGTTTAAATTAGCCCTGATTTTAGGGTGTTACACAACGAAACTTGGGTCCTGGTTTATTATGTGCAGTTTTATTTGAAAAGGTTCTATATGTATCGTACCTATATTGAACATAATTGTTATGAACAAAATCAATAGTTCCACAATAAGAACAATAAGTTTTCTTTTGTGCTAACCTGATTAAATGATTTATAAAATAAACTAAATCAGGTTTAACAAAAGACTTACCTTGAAAAGCATTGTTCTTCTTGACGTTTGGTGTGGGAACGGATGATTTGGGCACACGTTTCTCAGGAGTTGTACCTTTGACTCTCCATACCATTTTCACTTTCTTGAAAATATTGTTATCTTTAGACTTAGAAAAATTATTATCTGAACTATCAACAGAATCACTGAAAAGGTTGGAAGGACAAGTCTGATCTGTTGAAAAACTTTTTGATTTGACAGAAACATTTGCTTTAAGTGAACTTGAAACAGTTTTAAATGAAAGCACAAACTCAATTGAATCATCATATGGAGACTGAACAATAGTATCGGGACTAGCTTGTTCAAATAATTTAACCTTAAAATTTATATATTCAAGTTCTTTGACTTTGTTAAGCAAATTATTTTTCTCATCAAGAATCAGATCATATTTCTTTTGAAGATCAGATTTTTTACCTTTTGTTCCTTTAAAATCTTTTTCTAACATTTTTCTCTTATCAGATAATTCGTTGAAAACTCCAACATTTTTCTTCTCAAAACACTTCTTTTCTTTTTCAAAAGAATTTTCTTTTCTTCAAACTCCTTTCTTTCTCTTTCCAAAATTATTTCCAAATCAGAAATTTTTCTTGAAAGCTCAATGGACTTTTCTTCAAAAGATTTTCTTTCTGTTTCAAAAGTCATTATTTCCTTCTTAAAATTTTCTTTCATTTATCAAGACTTTCTCAAAGTCAGAAACTTGTTTTGAAAGTTTGATACATCTTAGCTCAATAACTTTCTTTTCTTTAAAGGGTTTTTTAGAAAAATCTGACAACTTCTGTACAAAACCCTTTTTAAATTGTTCTTTTTCTTTTGCAAAATAAGTTTTAAGAACATAAAGTTTCCTTTTCAAATCAACATTCTCACTTTCTAAAGTTGTTTCTTTCTCTAGAAGCTTCTTCATTTGATCCTGAAGGTTTGAGTTCTCAAGTTTCAACTTGTCTCGTTCTGCTTCAATACCTACAATTTTGTTTTCAAGATTAGTAATCTTAATATTTTGAACAAGAACATAAATGTCTTCATCAGAGGTTACTGAACGTGACATTGTGATGAGAAGATATCTTGATATAAACCTGAAAAGAAATCAAACACAAAAGTTAGACGTAAAAAGAATTTTTATCTAATAGAGTGATCGTCAAGAGAAACTTCGCTTAGAAGTTGAATTATGTGCACACTAAAAAATATAAAATCACAAACACACGATTAAAGTCAGAATTTTTTTCAAAAATTAAAATTTGAAAAACAAATTATAAATTTGTCTTCCAAAAATTAATTCTGAAAATTCAGCGTGAAATTATCGAACTTTAATCGGTGAACCTGCAAAAAATATGAGAAAATATATCAGTTACGAATAAAAGCAGGTATTATTGACAAAATTAAAAAAATGACTAAAATGAAAATTAAACGAAAAACAAGAACTAAAAAGGACACAAATGAAAATTAAAAAGATGGACTAAATTTGAACAAAAATGACAAAAATGAAAAAAATACAAAATATAGGGACTAACAATGACAAAATATAGAATTAACCCGAAAAACAAGGACTAAAAGTGAAAAATACTAAGACTCAACAAAAACACAAACTAAATTAGATAAAAACTAAAATCTAAAAACTTAAGGGACCAAAGATGTACAATTCTAAAAGATATAAACTACAATAGGGGTGAGCATAACCGGGTATCCGACGAAATTTCATGGAACCGGAATCGGAACTGGCGGTTCCTAGAATGAAGGAATCGGAACTAGAACCGCTTACATCAGTTCTCTATATTTTGGAACCGGTCCCGGAACCGACGGTTCCGGTTCCAAGTACCCGCAATCAATTTTTTTCTAAATTTTTTAACATTTCATACAATAAAAATGTAATTTTAAGTCTATTGCAAACTACAAAGTAATAACTTAAAGAAATAAACACAACGAATGGTGAAAAATAATCAGATAAAAACTAATTATTACATAAATAAATTAGAAACTTCGGCGTATTAAGTCTTGACATCAACAAAACTACTTACATAACACACAACGTCCTTACGTCAAGACCTAACAAATAAAACATTTGGATCAAAACGAATAAAACACCTGACAAAACCTATAACACATCATTAAATATTTAAATATAATAAATACATAAATAATTTTTATAAAAAAATAGCGGGTACTTGTCGGTTCTGGTTCTGGGTACCCAGCGGGTCTGGGTACCCGGAACCGGTCCCGATGGGTACCCAGCAGGTAACGGTTCCAAAAAAATGAGAACAAGAACCAGAACCAGTCCTAACTGGTTCCGTATTTTCGGAACCGGAACCGGAACCAATCACATCGGTTCCGGTTTTGGAACCGGCAGTTCCGGAGCGGTTCCGGTTCCAAAGGCGGGTACCCAGTTCCGATGCTCACCCCTAAACTACAAGGACTAAAAATGTAAAGTTGTAAACCTTAAAACTACAGGGACCAAAACTGTAAAAACACTAAACTCTAAACTCCAGGGACCAAAAGAGTAAAAATCTAAAACCTAAAAGTCTAGGGACCAAAACTGACACAAATGGAAACACAAACTACAGGGACTAAAATGATAAGAAACAAAAACACATACTACATAGACTAAAAAAAGACAATTCCTAAAACTTAACTAACAAACTTAACTAAAACACTAACTAAGGACTAAAATTGTAATAAAACCAACTGAAAAACTAACAAAACCGTTAACCAAATCCAACTAACTGAACAAACTGACCCTTAACAGAAATAGGACTAAAAATGTAAGAAAAACTAACAATCTAACAGACTCTGACGGGACTTAAAAGAAAAAGGAACAAAAATGTCAAGATTTTAACGGCCGACTAACAGAGCGCTGTTAAGTTACTGTTATCTTCAACACAACGTCGAGCAGCAGATTTCAGCTTCGATTTTTATCTTCTTTTCACGTCCAAATCAATTCTTCGATTTTTATGTGTTATAAAGCCAACAAAGAACAAGTTTGTCGTTTGAAATCGAATTCATGCATTGTGAAATCGATGGTGGCTAAGCAAGAACGCAAGTCAATCGGTTTTCCGGCGAGAAGGTTTTCAGGCGACTACACGTTCAGTTTTTTCAGTGTTGGGCGATAAAGCTAAGTTGTCGGGCAAAGGTTAGGCGACAAGTAAATTTCCTCGGGCAAGCTTTAGGCGACAACAAGTTTTCCGGCGACTTTTTTAGCGAGAACTTTCTGAGCGAGAACCTGGTTCTTATCGATCAACACTCAGGCGACAACTTCTGGGCGATCAAGATGAACTCTTCTCGCTCAAGAAATGAGCGATAAAGATGAACACGATGGGGATCAAGTTTTCCGGCGAGCACAACTGCAGAAACCGGCGAAGTCGTTTTTCCGGCGAGCAACTTTTCCGGCCACGTAACTCCTTGATTTCTCGACAATTTTCAAATCTGAAAGTTGCAACCTGAATAAAATCTCAAATCCAACAGGTCTGTCAAATCAAAACTCGAATAAAATCAAGAAAAATCAAGATCGATCGTCATCTTCATGTAGGCTTTGAAGAACAACCTGTCGAACCCAGATTTGTTTCTGATCACAAATTTGTTGTTGATTTTTGATTCTAGAAGCTGTAATCTATTTGAAATTATCACAGAAAGTTATCCGTGGAACAAAAATCAATCAAATATAATCCAAATCTGAGGATTGTGTTAGGAAATATTTATTGTGCAAAAGAAAATACGAGAAGATCACGAATGATTTCTAAGGTCCCAAAACGAGTAGAAATCCAAATGCACAATAATCCCAACAATAAATGCGGATAACAATGATCTAGATGTTTACAATAATTCTCTAACGTAGAAAATTAAACCCACGCGAAAAATATATATATAAATAGATAAAAAACGATGGAAACTAATAAATATATATATATATATATATATATATATATATATATATATATATATAATAGTCTTTGGCTCGCCCGTTGCGCGACGATCAAATTTGTGTTTTAAGTTAATTATTTGATGTTTAATAGTTGTTGAATAATTTTGTGACACATACAATAACTGATAAAAAGAAAACAAAAATTCCACAAATAGGGAATATTATTTTGAAGATAAAAATATGTCTATTAAGTTTGATACCTATTATAAATGTCGTTACTAAATTAATTTATCAAACGAATACACAATAATTGCATATTTATATTTTTGAAAAATGTTCGAACTCATAATCCAAAAGTCAGTTGATAAGTGATATTTTTTTTTCAAGTAATTAAATCTCTTATGATAATTCTAAGGATGTTTCGTTGACAGAATGAAATTTGATAGAATTGTAATTCGTCGAAATAATTCGACTTTGAAGTAAAAATTGATATGAAATTGCAAAAAGAAAATCACGACAATTTAGTGATTATTTGTATCAAATCCCATACTAATTTCAACAAATCTCATACTAATCACGACACATTAATTCGTATATATTTATGATATTTAATAATATAATTAAATCCAAAAATATTCAATATTGAGCTTATTTCGAAGGTATTGACAAAGCGATTACAATGATATAATTTATAAAAAATAGAAATGTTTTTAATTCATTTTAGTTCATATACATTATTTATGTTTATATGATAAGAGTTTAAAATGAAAAATAAAACAATAAGGGATTAAAAGTAAACTACATACCTGATTATAAGGGTAGTAAATGTAACGTACAAATTAAAAAAAATTGAATTAAGGAGAAGTGAATGTGAATGTGTTAATTGAACTTATAATGTAAACTGCGTCCAGATACATGTTTAGGCTGGAAAATACTGAAGTCGGCTCACCAGAAGACGACACGTGGCATGCTAGTTACTCATTTATTATATGTATAGATTTTTGGGATTACTATACACGATGGAGATTTTTTTGAATTTATTATAAGTATGGATATGTACGTATGTATCAAAAAATATTCAATATTGAGCTTATTTCGAAGGTATTGACGAAACGATTACAATGGTATAATTTGTAAAAAATAGAAATGTTTTTTTAATGCATTTTAGTTCATATACATTATTTATGTTTATATAATAAGAGTCTAAAATAAAAAATAAAAAAAATAATGGATTAAAAGTAAACTACATAGGTAATTATAAGACTAGTAAATGTAAGTATAAATATTAAAAATTTAATTAAGGAGAGATTTAAGGATGGGTGAATGTGAGTGTGTTAATTGAACCTATAATGTAAAGGCGTTCAGATACATGTTTAGGCGGGAAAACAATAAAGCCGGCTCATCAGACGACGACACGTGTCAATGTAGTTACTTATTTATTATATATATACTAGTCATCGTAGCCGCGCGATGCAGCGGGACGCAATTCGATTATGAAACCAAATACTCAAATCCTCAATCTTGCTACCTGCTTTGTATTATTTCTTATGAAATAGGCATTAGCTAAATATGTCTCAAAAAATTCAATTGATGCATAAGTCTCATTAGAGCTCACTTCTCAATCCAAGAGGAATAACTGAAAGATGAAGATAATTCATAATGCAATAGCCAATCCAACACAAACCGGTGAAAATCGACCAAAAAATCGAACATTAGATGCATAGTTTGATACCATCAACTTCTCGATATTAATTTTATAGATCTATGTGATTCTATATCGTAAATTGGATAGTATATAAAATAAATATTAATATGATCGATTGGTCAAAGATTTGGAAATGGAATTGATGGATAATGAGGTTTTCAAAGTCAAAACATTGGTTGTTTTTAGCTTTTAACAACCGACTTATGCATTAATAAGTTGTGATTTTTGCAACTTGTGACTAAAAAGAAAAATTAGAAATTTATATTTATGCATACTTAGAACGTTAAAACATTTATAAGAAATATATGTTAACAATGTCCAAAAGCTACGTCTTCTGTGATGAAAATATGTAGTTACACGAAATTCCAAACAAACAAACGCAACGCGGTAAAGAAAATGGAGTCTAATGAATTTCTTTAAGGACTATGCATGATATTCATATAGGACTATGCATGAAAATCAAGTCGACGACTTATAATTTAAAAAGTTATTCCTTTAAAAAAAGTTATTAAATATGAAACAATGTGAACCACAAGGGTTGTGGCGTACCGGTTAAGGCTTTAGGGATGTGGTGGAATATGTCATCTGCCCAGTATTCGAATCCAGGCGTACACATTGATTGGGAAAATATTATATACTTCAAATAAAAAGTGAGCAATCCAGTTGAGAAAATCAGGAGAGTTATTACTTCTAAATGCTAGCTAACGCAAATACAAGACAATCCCAATTTTCTAATGTTTAGTTACACTCTCTGTTCTTATGTGTTATGTTTTCTTTCCGAATGGAAGATAAGGTTGTACGATCCAATTAGCAAAGAATTTAGTGATGACCATATTGCTCGCAAAATCATATTGTCGATCAACCATGAATAGCAAGCAAATAAAACAGTCACTTCCACATAACGTTAAGTAAAACCGAATGGTCTAAAGATTTTGCATGAACAGATGTGCGTATTAATATGTGCACCTGGAGATGCTCGAGCATTAGCCGGTTACTATATCCCAAAAAACCCTCCTTAATTTCCTCATCATGTTGCAACCTCTTCTTCAACTTGCGAACTGAACACAAAGCTTGGAAAGGTCCTGCATTATAAGTTGCTTGGTTCGGGTATATTAGGAATCATCTCGAATGGTTTGTACCGTTGCTATAACAAAGTGATACACTTTCTCATTAAACTTTCCATTTTTTGGATCACGATCGAACTTCACAGTGTGGTTATTCCCAATAACAACTTCCATCTTTAACTTTGGCTTTCTCTAATCTGGTTGTCGGCTTTCTAGTATCAGCTGGAATGACAGTTATGATCAAGGTATCTCCTGCTAACTGTTTTAGTTGCGTATGCAAAGCCGATGATGCATGTAAGCATTAGACCACCAAGAAAATACTACTGGTCAATGTGAGTCTGACTTTTCTCAAACTATAAAACAGAACCATTTTCTTGACGTTGATTCAATAAGCATCTGTTACTTGGGGTTCAATTGAGTTATTGAATTTGAAAACAAAATATTATTTTTAACAAACTTAAAAGAAACAAAAAGTACCCAACAAAATTTCATTTAAGCATGTTGGTTACAAATTGATGAAAAAATTTCACCATATACGAACCAGATTCACCATTTTCAGTGCCTAGGATATGCAAGAAGAAACTAACAGATTTTATATGAATCTTGGAAGTAGTCACAAATTAAACCCAACATGCTTCAAGAAATGCAATGCAGGAGGATATAAGCAACCATTGATTTCCTTGATTTTAGTATTTTTAGAGATCTAGATGAAAAAAGGAGTTTCCAAATTACTATATAATTGCATATTATTTAGGAAACATTTATAGTTAATTATATAATTGCATTAACTTTCAGACAAATAATGCCTATATAAACTCAAACATTTAAACAAATTACCCGGGTAAGCACTTACCAAGTCACATTACCTACCAGATTGATATGACAAAGACCAAAAATCTTACCCGGTAAGAGCGCATACAAGCACCGAGAATCTTACCACGGTTAGCGTTTACCATTGTTGCATCTGAAACCGATTTGGCGGGCTATAATCTTACCCGGTAAGTAAGTGATAGTGTTAAATTTGATTGGTAAGCGCTTACCCGGGTAAACGTTTTGTAAACGGCTCCTAAGTATGCAATAATGCAATCAATCATTACAATGTAAATATACACATGAATAGATTATTAAACACCGGTTTAGATAATAAAAAAATACCTGAGTTGCATGAAATTTTTTCTTCTCGCTCCTCCATCTCGCCGACTTGAACATGTTCTCTCCCCTCAACGTTAACATCAAAAAGAGAAAAAAATTTGCACATGGAACAAACAATACAACATTTTCCATTCAGATTGGTCTGATTTAGTATTTATTCTTGGCGCCTCAAACATGTTTAATAGAACAAAAACAAATGGAAGAAAGAGGGAAAAGTGGTAGATGGTGAAACAAAAACAAGAGAAAAACATATGGTTAAAACACATGAAACTCTATAAGAAATCCACAAACCAAAATAAAATCCAAAATATATGTTGAAACAAACTTGAAAATAAAATTATCTATAAGAAATCCACAAACCAAAATAGTACATTCATAGGGTCCCTTCTATTGCAGTTGCTGTAAAACTTAGTAAACAACCTGTTTTCACCAAATAGTTTATCCCGTTTTGAATCCTTAATCACGACTCTATATATGAAATAAATTATCATATATCCCGGTTTAAGAATCAAACCTGGAATAACAAAACCCAAATGCATATCAAGCAACAAAATCACATACCAATAGACAAAAATGTAAACAATTTATAAATTTAAAATCACTTATAAATATAGACAACACAGAATCTCTAAAGACCAAATCTGAGAACAACTTTTAAACCTATTCTGATACAAACCTCGAACCAAGTCTGAGTCCAAAGTGAATAAGTCGAACAAGTTAAGGCAATCCCATTAATCAACCAGCTGAAGAAATACAAACTTGAGATACTGATGGGCATCTTTGAATCTTGTTCTTTTTGGTCAATAACATAAATCAAATGGGCATCTTTGAATCTTGTTTCCTGATTGATTAGGGTACATGATCAAGTCTTTGAAGAGAAAAAAAGAAAACATAATTGAAACTCTTTCCCACTTGTTCTTTTTGGTCAATAGCATAAATCAAATGGGCATCTTTGAATCTTGTTTTCTGATTGATTAGGGTACATGATCAAGTCTTTGAAGAGCAAAAAAGAAAACAGCTCCAAATTACATATATGGATGGTTCAGTCACCAACACATATGATTGATTGAACACCAATCCAATTTGCAAAAATAAATGGAATATTTAACTGAATTTTCACAAACCTAACATTGTCAAGAGTTGAAACTGATGATATCTGAGAATGTGTATTGGTTTTTTCCACAAAATCTTGCTCTCTTCTTGGCATCTTCTTTCTTGATTCCAAATCACGATTCCGGCTAACACCCGCAAACCCTACCTCATTCAAAAACTAACAACGATTATTGCAAATTTTCAACGCCATTTAACAAAAGAAAATTGAAATCGAAAGGGTTTAATTTACCTTCAGGAATGTAAGGAGGTTGATCGGTGATTATATAGTTGATCGGCAGACCTTCCATGTTGTTAAAGATCGGTTTATACATCCGGAGAAAATACAGAAATCAGACGTTCTAGGGTTTTACAATCGACGAAACAATAGGGGGGAACCACTGCCATTGGTGGTACCGGAGAAGTTGCAGAGTGATGACAAGGCAACAGCTTCTGCCGCCATGGTGAGAGGCTAGAAGTTTCTGGTGATGATGGTGGAAAGGGATAATGCCATCTTCAACTTAAATAAGCAATCCAAATGGGAGAGAGAAATCGGGGAGAACCAGTTAAGGGTTTAAAGAGAAGGGAGAGAAGTTGTGGATAAGAAGACGGGAGGGAGATCGTGGCTAAAAAAAACTGATTCTTGAATCTTGAAATAAACCGCTCCTTATTCTTTTAATAAAGGAGTATAGATATAGATTAGGGTACATGATCAAGTCTTTGAAGAGCAAAAAAGAAAATAGCTCCAAATTACATATATGGATGGTTCAGTCACCAACACATATGATTGATTGAACACCAATCCAATTTGCAAAAATAAATGGAATATTTACCTGAATTTTCACAAACCTAACATTGTCAAGAGTTGAAACTGATGATATCTGAGAATGTGTATTGGTTTTTTCCATAAAATCTTGCTCTCTTCTTGGCATCTTCTTTCTTGATTCCAAATCACGATTCCGGCTAACACCCGCAAACCCTACCTCATTCAAAAATTAACAGCGATTATTGCAAATTTTCAACGCCATTTAACAAAAGAAAATTGAAATCGAAAGGGTTTAATTTACCTTCAGGAATGTAAGGAGGTTGATCGGTGTTTATATAGTTGATCGGAAGACCTTCCATGTTGTTAAAGATCGGTTTATACATCCGGAGAAAATACAGAAATCAGACGTTCTAGGGTTTTACAATCGACGAAACAATAGGGGGGGAACCACTTCCATTGGTGGTACCGGAGAAGTTGCAGAGTGATGACAAGGCAACAGCTTCTGCCGCCATGGTGAGAGGCTAGAAGTTTCTGGTGATGATGGTGGAAAGGGATAATGCCATCTTCAACTTAAATAAGCAATCCAAATGGGAGAGAGAAATCGGGGAGAACCAGTTAAGGGTTTAAAGAGAAGGGAGAGAAGTTGTGGAGAAGAAGACGGGAGGGAGATCGTGGCTAAAAAAACTGATTCTTGAATCTTGAAATAAACCGCTCCTTATTCTTTTAATAAAGGAGTATATATATATATATATATATATATATATATATATATATATATATGAAGATATATATAAGGGTATATATCGACGATATATATATATATATATATAATAACGAGATATATATATATATAATATATATTGACGATATATATATATCTCGTCAATATATATATATATATATATAGGGGTGGTATTGGGTACAAACCAAATAGATTATACAAACTGTACAAACTCATCTCCACCAATCACGTAACTTCTTTTTTATATCGATAAGGGTATTTTAGGGCTTTTAGCATATTTTTTCATCTCCACCAACCACGTAACTTCTTTTTTTATATCCATAAGGGTATTTTAGGGCTCCACCGGAAAATATAGATTCATGAAGCCAAATTATATATTCATGAAGCCAAATTATCAGATTCATGAAGCTAGATTGAGTTTATAGGGGTTTGTACAATCCATTTGGTTTGTATTTGATACCCAGCCTATATATATATATATATATATATATATATATATATATATATAGGGTACAAATCAAATACAAACCATATATTTGTTGCACCCCTTACAAACCACAGTCTGCATATATGCATTGTTCCATATGAATGTATGTCCATTATATGTATATTCTTGCACGTATTCATATGCATATATGTAGAACCAGTCTGCACATATGCAGACTGTGGTTTGTAAGTGGTGCAACAAATGCAATGTTTACATTTTACGGAGCCTCTATATATATATAATAACGATATATATATATATATATATATATATATATATATATATATATATATATATGTATGTATGTATGTATGGCAAGTAAAACACAACCGAAAATAACACCGAGATTTAACGTGATTCCACTATCGCTGTGATAGTGTACGTCCACCAAAGAGAGAGAGCAATTGTTTATTACCAACCAAGGAGATTACAAAGTGCTTCGTACAAGGATCTTAAGATCCACGATCAACAAACAAATCTTCTCGAACACCACCGAATATCAAGAACACTCTCAACCTCACATAAACTCTAGATACCAAATGTAATTTAGGGAGAGTGTTTGTTGGGTTGTGGTTGTCGGCAGGAGAAGAACAAGAGAAGAGGAAGAAATGGGGTGGTTCAATATGGGAAGAGATAGTATGGGTATTTATAGGGATGAAGTTGAGTAGACCAAGCATAATGGTAATATGGTAATTTCATATTACCCCAACAAACCTCACGTGCAACATCTTAAAAAAAAAAGAGTATATATAATATATTTATATATATTTTAACAGATTGATCATCATCAAAATATAAACCTCCGATGAACACCATGTCGACTGGGGCTGTTTGTTTACCTCTTAATGGTTACATTAAGAGGTAACCTCTGAATCGATCAGAGGTATGTGTTGTTTGGTAAAAAAAAATTAACCTCTGAATGGTGACAAAAGACTCTGAACCATTTTGTGGTTAGGGTATCCCTCAACCGTTCAGATTACCGTTCAGATTACCATTTCTTCCAAATCTGCCCTTTTCAAGACTTTTTCACAGCCGCATCTCCCTCACCACATCTCGTCGCCATCTCCCTCACCACATCTCCATCACCGGTCGCCGGCGAATCTACCGCCGTGAGCAACCGCCAACCGTCGGCCACCACCACCAGGCGCCGTCTGTCTCCTCTCTCCTCTCGATTCTCCATCGTCATCTCCCTCAGGTATATCTGTAATATCCCAGACCAACCGTACCAGATATTGTCCGCTTTGTCCATACACCTGGACTCACGGTTTTAAAACGCGTCTGATAGGGGAGGTATCAAGTCCCTCTTATAAGGCAACCTTAGTTCTCCTCCCCAACCAATGTGGGATCTTACAATCCACCCCCCTCGGGAGCCCAGCGTCCTCGCTGGCACACCAGTCCGGTTCCCGGCTCTGATACCATCTGTAACATCCCAGACCAACCGTACCAGATATTGTCCGCTTTGTCCGCACACCTGGACTCACGGTTTTAAAACGCGTCTGATAGGGGAGGTATCAAGTCCCTCTTATAAGGCAACCTTAGTTCTCCTCCCCAACCAATGTGGGATCTTACAATCCACCCAATTCCACTACCCTTGCTATGACGAAATCCCCACTAGCCCTGACGAGTCGCCTCGTAAACGCACAGTCGCATACAGTGGAAACCAGATAGACATTCGAATATAAGATTCTATCCTACAACGGTTGGACTCAAACAAGAGCTGCGCAATAGAACTAAATCTGACATTCTAGGGCTATTCGGTTCCTACCGCATACAACCTATAGTGCATTCACTTAACAATCTACCAAGGCTAGCATAAACTCCTATTAGCAAGCAACAAATATGCGGTACAGTGTAATAAGCATCAAGCAATCTAGCACACATACTCCTATGTTCTAGAAAGCAATCTAGCATACATACTCATATGTAAACACTCTTCCCAGTTCACTAGGAATTTCATCTCATCCCACTACCCTTGCTACAACGGAATCCCTATTAGCCATAACGAGTTGCCTCGCGAATACCCAGTCGCATGCAGCGTGAATCAAATAGACATTCGAATACAAGATTCTATCCTAGAACGGTTGGACTCAAACAAGAGCTACGCAATAGAACTAAATCGAATATTCTAAGGCTATATGATTCTTACTGCATACAACCTATAGGGCCTTCACTTAACAACCTACTATAACTAGCATTGATTCCTACTAGCAAGCAGTCATCATACAGTACAGTGTAAACAACATAGGCAATCTAGCATGCATACCCTATGCCTAGAAAGCAATAAATACACTAAGTACTGTACCTTCCCACATAGCATCGGCTGACTGTACACACTGCGCCCTCGATCAACGTTTCCGAAACGGGTTTTCCTTTTTTTCTTTATTCTCAAAGATTTTAGTAAAAGAGTTTAAAACTTCATAGCCGCAACTTGAGACCAAACACACCGAGATGTGTTTGATTCACTCAAGCTGTGCTCTGATACCAAGTTATTGTAAGATCCCACATTGGTTGGGGAGGAGAACTAAGGTTGCCTTATAAGAGGGACTTGATACCTCCCCTATCAGACGCGTTTTAAAACCGTGAGTCCAGGTGTGCGGACAAAACGGACAATATCTGGTACGGTTGGCCTGGGATGTTACAGATGGTATCAGAGCCGGGAACCGGACTGGTGTGCCAGCGAGGACGCTGGGCTCCCGAGGGGGGTGGATTGTAAGATCCCACATTGGTTGGGGAGGAGAACTAAGGTTGCCTTATAAGAGGGACTTGATACCTCCCCTATCAGACGCGTTTTAAAACCGTGAGTCCAGGTGTGCGGACAAAGCGGACAATATCTGGTACGGTTGGTCTGGGATGTTACAATATCGATTTTCTTGATGTCTCTATCTTCTTCAATCGTGTTCTCCTCTGTTGGGTTTTGCTAATCGATTTCTCCTCTGTTGGGTCTCGAATCTTCTGTTGGGTTTTGGATCTCAGAATTTTTTGTTTGTTCCATGAAGGGCGGCGGTGTGGTGGATGAATTTTTGGATCTCAGAAATTTTTGTTTGGGCGTTGGCGGATGAATTTTTGGGCGTTGCCATTTTTTATGGTTTGAGCTTGCTCTCAATCGAGAAGAAAGAATGGTACTGTGATTTTGTTTGATTCATGGTATGTTAATTCATTGTAAACAATGATTCATGGTACTGTGATTTTGATTTTGTTAATTCATGGTATGTTAATTCATAAATGGAAATGTGATTTGATTTTGTTTGATTCATGGTATGTTAATTCATTGTAAACAATTGTCTAAACTGTTGATTAATCGTACTATTGATTAAATCATGGAAAGGGTTAAAATGGTAATTTGTCGTCATTCAGATTGATCATTCACAACGGTTACCAAATAACCAAATTTCATTCCGCACTCAACCATACAGAGCCTCTCAACCATTCTGACCTCTCAACCATTCTGCACTAAACCATTCAACAACTACCAAACAGCCCCTGATTTGTTTTTAAAAAACATTGATTTGTTTATTAACCAAAAAACTTTCAAATGGAATAAACTACAAACAACAATCTAAACAAATATGTGAACTTGAATCGATCCAAACACAAACGAGTTTCAAAATTGATCAAAAATATCAAAGAACACAAATTTTCTCAAAAATTCGATTTTAGATCAAGAAATCAACTTTAAGATTGAAAATTTGATTAACAAACCGATTTTAAAAGAATTTATATTGATCAAAACACCAAAATAATATCAAGTCCAAATCAAAATTCCAAGTTCTTGAGAGATTTCAAGAAAAAATGTCAAAAACTCAAAACTTTTCAATTTTCTTCAAAACTTGACAAAAATTCTTGATTCGATGCACAATTCGATCTCCTGATACCAAATGTAAACATCAGATCTATTAGGTAATCATTGAATCTTTCATTGATCTTGAACATACTAGAGAATTACATAAGAGTTATGAACTTTCTCTCTCTAGAATGCTCTCATCTATCTCTCTCTCTCTCTATATATATATATATATATGTATATATATATATATATATATATATATATATATATATATATATATATATATCTAACAATTAAGGGCTTGTTTGTTTTGATGTTTTCAGCCCTTAACAAGCCCTGAAGTCTAACTCGGTCAGACTTTTCCATATTCAGATTGTTTGTCTTTTTGTTATATTCAGAGACACTTAAGTCTAAGAAATATCTGAATAAAAAAGTGGCAGACCTAACTCTAAATCGGTCAGACATTTCCTCTATCCCCTTCTCTCACTCCGATCTGTCTCCTCCTCGGTGATTCCTATCTCTGAAAAAGCTTCGTCGGCCTCACTCGTGAATCCGACGTTCCCTCGTCCTCCTCCGGCACCATCATCTACAACACCCCAATCCCGTTCTTCGACCGAACCACGAACTCCACCGCCTCTTTTTCCACCAAATTCTCTTTCACCGTCAACAATATCAACCGTGAAGCATCGTCGTTTGGTGACGAACTTTCTTTCTTCCTTTCACCCGACAGCGAAACTCTCGGATCACCTTAACATTTAGGCTAAGATCATGGCTACATAGAGTGGAACCACGGCTGTGAGGACATGGTAAAGGTCCGAACCAGTGATCATTTTGGAAATCCAAAAAAACACCCACAAAAACCCAGATGGGATTAGGGAAAATAAGATGAAATGAGAGAGAACCCAGGTGTCATTTGGGATAAAACAGAAGTTGAAGATGAAAAAGAAGAAGAAGAGATTTTGAGCAAGATCTGTTGAAAATGGAAGGAAGGAAGGAACAAAAGTGAAGGAAGGGGATGAGGGGTGAAGCAGAGATGTGATGTGTTATATTTATGGGAATTAATGGCAGACAGGGAAATAAAAGCTGATGTCTTTTGAGAGCTTTTTTATAGTCTTTTGATGGTGAGAGAGAAATATGGGGGGATCTCAAGTGAGAAAGAAAGAAAAGGAAGAAAGACAGTGGACAAATACCAAGCATAAAAATGTTAAGAGGAGGTGGTGGAGATGATGCGGTAGCCATTTAAGAAACCAAAAGATTTGCACAAGTTTTTTTTTTTAATTTAAAATATGGATGTTTTCATAAATGTATGTGAGTTGTGAATAGATTTTTTTTATAAATTCAAAAAGTATAACATTTTGAGAGATAAAATATATAATTATACATATTCAGACATTTGTGGATAGACAAAAACAAACAGTCTAAGTGATTCAGATTTCAGACTTCAGCACCACCTCTTAAAAATCAGAAATGAAATCAGATTTCAGACTTCAGCACCTCTTAAAAAACAAACGCCACCTAACTCTCTTCGCTTTGATTAAACACTAAGCAAACCTATTTATACCATCTAATTACAAGGCATTAAACTCTAATTACATTGACTTTCTACTAAAACTACTTTGCCCTTCTATGACTTTGACTATCATTGACTTTACAATTACGTTGACTTTACAAGGCTTATACAATAAATCTTGAATACAATTTTATGCGCTAACAGGAAAAAAACATTTAGTCGAGCCTTAGAGGGGCGGCGAGACCCTTGAAACCATTCCCAAAGGAAATTCCTACTAGGGACTCAATCTCAACGTCAATGTTGATTGTTGATAGTAGAAAATTGGAGGAAAATAAATAAATAAATCTAGTCAGTCAAACACAAGATATAAACAACAATTTGTTATAGAAAACATAAAACAGATGACTTACGTCATTTACATGTTAAATAAATATGTTTACTTGATTATATATTGAGAGTAGGAGCGTTGTTTGGCAGCAATCGACATCGAGTGAACAACCGTCTAGCGGTGGCAAGAGCAATCCCAACTTACGTGTTGATAACGTGTTACAAGGGAAAACCAAATAGAACAACAATAAATGGAGATAATGAACCTATAATTTTCATTAACCATAAGCCCTTTATAAAGGGATGCGTTACAAGTAGATAACTGCGAGATATTTCAATTCTAACCCATCTCTGATATATTTATCTCTATCTCCATCACCATATCCTTTAGACGATAACAAACTTATCCTACAACACTCCCCCCCCCTCTCTCTCTCTCTATATATATATATATATATATATATATATATATATATATATTGGGTCATCAAAGATTTGAAGATGACCTGATCTCCTTACATACTTTGAAAAACATCTTTTATACTTAGAGAAATTTTAGATGGTTCTTTGTAATAGCTTAGTCATACTGTCAAAGTTCGGTGAAGTCAAAGATCAGCCGAAATCAAGAAGAAGTAAATCTACCAATGCGGATTGTTGATCCAAACCCTCAGTGATTTGATACTGACCCTGAGAAACACTTAGTGAAAAATGTATGTAGACAATATGTATTAGAGTTTCACTATCGCTGATAAATACTAAGTCTGTTTAGTACCACTGATAGGAAACTTATGTTCTTTAATTTACTTATTCAGCGAACACTGTTCATCAGTGAGCCCTGAGCCTGTTCAGTCTCACTGATGATCGCTGATAGTTTAAGTGGTTTACTTATGATCCCTGAAGACAAGATTCACGTCAACCATGTTCTACGCTGAAGTCGAAGATCAAGCCAAAGAACCAGCGACTAAGTCTACTAATGAACTGATGCGGATATCAGGGAAGCCAAGACTTGTCCACTCAACGTGAAGTTTCAAGTAGAAGACTTCAGCGAAACGCTGAACTTTATCATTCGCTGATAAAGAATCATTCAGCGAACGCTGATTATGAAGCTTCCTCTACAAGTAACTTTTGTCTTATCCCCTTGCACGCCTCCGTACGACTGTGTCAGAATGGACATCCCTTTTGTCCAGAATCGTACAACCAACTCTGATCTTACACTGTTCATCATGCGACCACTAGGTTGTCTACTGAAGTCAAAACATGCAACCAACTAGAGGCTGCCACGTGTAAAGGTATACTGACATGCATTAAATGCATGCAGTATATAAAGGAAAATCCTCTTCATTTTGAAGAAGCTTGAACCTTTCCTCTCGCTGAACTTACTGTGTGATAGTATAGTCTCCTTAGTATTCTAGCCTTTCTTAATCTCTATTTCTAGTGCAAGAAATCTTAGTGATTCTCATAGTTTGTTTAGATTAGGTTTATTCCTTAATCTTGTTCCGCAACAAACTGTAAATTGTTTGATACATATCAATAAACAATTTAGAAAGATAAAAATCATGTGTTTGTATTCAACCCCCCCTTCTACAAACTTGTATAACCCCTTTGGGACCAACAAGTGGTATCAGAGCAGATTGTTTAACCTAATAAACAAGATCTTGCTTATACTATTTTCTTTTCTCTTTCTTGCCATTTTCTCAATATGGCAAACTCCACAAACACAAACTATATCGATAATGGTTCTCTTGCAAAACCCCCTAGATTTTCCAAAGATAAATTTAATCTCTGGAAAAATAGGATGATGCTCTTCTTGGAAGGTGTAGATCCCAATATACCTTACTACATTGAAAATGGACCATATGTTCCTTTCATGTTAGACCCTGCTGTTCCAGACACTACTACTAGAGTTGCTATCCCTGAAAGAATCATTCCTAGGGAAGTTAGTACGTGGACTGATGAAGACAAGAAGAAGGTGGCCATTGATACTAAGGCTAAATCCATCATCTTTATGGCTCTTCCTCATGAAGTCTACCACTCCGTCATGAACCTGAAGAGTTCTAAAGCCATGTGGGACACAATACGTGTTCAATATGAAGGTACTTCTGAAGTCCAGGATTCGAGAAAGATCAACCTGATAAGACAGTACGAAAGTTTCATCTGTGGTAAGAATAAAACCCTCTCTGAAGTCCATCAACGGTTTAACTGTTTAATCATTGACTTAAAAACTGTTGGTAAGGAATATTCTAACTTTGAGATCGTGACAAAGTTTCTAGAAAGTCTACCTGAAAGCTGGGACAGTTATTCAATGTGTCTTAAGCTCTCAAAGGATCTGAAATTAATGACCCTTTCTACCTTATTTGGCACTATGCTCAATCATGAGCAGTCGTGTCATCTTAAGAAGAATCTTGTAAAAGATTCCAAAAGCACACCTGTTGATTTACTCTCTTTAGAGTTGATGCCTACTCAGCGATCTACCGTCACTATCACTGAGTTGGAGTCTAACTCTGATGAATCATCAGAAGCCGGTCCTTTAGAAATTGATGAGTCACTGGCACTCCTGACTAATACATTCAGGAGATTCGCCATAAAGAGTAAATTCAGAAGAAATAAACCTCTTTCCCTCACTGACAAGACAAAATCTTCAACCCCTGTAGATAAGGCCACTGCTACCTGCTTTAACTGTGAAAACGTAGGACACTTTGCTAGTGAATGCAGGTCAAAGAAAGTCTTCAGACCCTCATCTTCTTCCTACAAGAATTCCTCTAACCCCAAGGCTAGAGATGACAAGTACAAGAAGCTGAAAGAAAAATATGCAAAGCTGAAAAGCTTTAAGAAGAAAGGCAAAGGCATGATCGCTGAAGATCATGACTGGGCTCTTTCTGATGAAGAATCATCTGACTCTGAAGATGATGATGAGGCCAATCTCTGCCTCATGGCTAAAATAGAAGAAGAGGAAGAACAAACTGAAATTCCCTCTACTTCTACCTTCACCTCTCAGGTATCAAACTCTCTCACTGATACTCACACTTCAACCCTCAGTGACATCGAAAGACGTCGGACCGTCGATCTTTTGACTATTGATTTATATGATGCCATGAATGGCAAGACCAAAGCTGAAAATCTAAATATTGATCTCGCTGAACAGCTTAAGAATTGTCATTTGGAAACTCAAAAGCTTTCTAAAATAGAAGAAAATTTGAAAGATCAGGTCTGTATAAATCAAATCATTCGTATCGAGCGAGAAGATGCTATCACTTCATTAAAGGCTGAAAGGCTACTGTTGAAGGATGGTGTAAATCCTCAACAACGATCACTGAGATATTAGGTGCTCAGATTCCTCTCGCTGATAAACGTGGTCTTGGTCATAAAGCTGACGCTGAAGAACCAACCACTGATCGTTCCATGCTTAAGTTTGGAATGTTCGTGTCATGTATCCCTGTCACCTCCTCGTCTCAGTGTTCCTCTTCTAAAACCCCCATTCCTGAGGAAACCTCTACCTCAAGTTCGAAACTGAAAGGTCAAGAGAAAATTATTTTCCAAAAACCTCAGAAGGGTACCAAAGTACCTAAGCTGAAGAATGTTAAACCTTAAGCTAATCAATCCTCAACTTCTAAGGATAAGATTAATGAGCACGCTCAACGATCAACTCCTAGGATTAGGATTAATTTCTTAGCTAAGAATCTTGATGAACCTAAGGTTCCTCCAACATCTGAAGCTAAAGGTATTCTTGGTACAGGCCCTGCCCATTTGAAAATTTCAAATAAAAATGCCTATGGTTCTAAAGCTACTTTTAGCTATAGGAAATGTTAATACTGTGGACTTACCGATCATATTGCTAGTAAGTGCCCCACAGCTACCAAGGATGAAACAATGGCCAAGGTAAAGAAGGATGCCTTCAAGGCAAAGAAGACCAATCCTGATTCAAATCAGGTTAAGGTGAAACCAACCACTGAGGTTAAGAAATTGACCAAAGTGAAGACTAGTCCTGAAGCTGAATCTTCAAATGTTGCGAAGATTGTTGAACCTTCCACTTCCTCTACCACCACTGACAAATGTGGACCCATAGTGAAATGGGTGCCCAAGTCAAGCTAATCTTCCTTTGTTTGCAGGTCCTGAAGGGTATCTGGTATCTCGATAGCAGATGCTCTAGACATATGACTGGTAAAAAGAACCTGCTCGCTGAATATAAGGAAGAGAAAGGTCCCTCTGTGACCTTTGGTGGAAATGGAAAAGGCTATACCCGAGGGTTTGGTGTACTTTCTAATGGTACAACAACCTTCAGAAGAGTCGCATATGTTGAAGGACTGAAGCACAATCTTCTGAGCATCAGTCAGCTATGTAACAAGGATTACAAAGTGTGTTTCACTAAGGAATCCTGCTTTGTCACTGACAAAAAGGAGAAGATCGCTCTCAGCGGATACCATTTGGAAAATGTTTATGTTATAAACATGGATTCTACAACCACTGAGAACTCCTGTTTCTTCTCAAAAGCCTCATCTGATGTCAACTGGCTATGGCATAAGAGGCTCTATCATCTCAACTTCAAGACACTGAATACTCTTTCTTCAAAAGAGTTGGTCACTGGTCTTCCTCAACATTCATACGCTAAGGAATCCCTATGTTCAGCGTGTGAAAAAGGGAAACAAACCAAAGCAAGCTTCAAATCTAAGCAAGTTTGCTCAGTATCATCTCCTCTTCAACTTCTTCACATGGATTTGTTTGGCCCTTTTAACAAACAATCCATCGCTGGAAAGAAATATACGTTGGTCATAGTTGATGAATTCTCTCGCTACACCTGGGTTATGTTTCTCCGTTCTAAGAGTGACACCCCTGAAGAACTCATCACTTTCGTCAGGAAAATGGAAGTCCTGAATAATATGACCGTTCGCTCAATAAGAAGTGATAATGGGACTGAATTCAAAAACAGTTCCCTTGATAACTTCTTTGAAAGCAAGGGTATTTCTCACAACTTTTCTTCAGTGAGAACACCACAACAAAATGGAGTCGCTGAAAGAAGAAATCGAACGATCATCGAAGTGCACGTTCAATGCTCATCGATTCTCATCTACCTACTCAGTTCGGGGCAGAAGCTGTCACCACTGCTTGTTTCACTCAAAACAGGTCGCTGATCGTCAAAAGATTCAAGAAGACAGCCTATGAACGTTTCCATGGGAGAAAGCCTTCAATTAGCTTTCTTCACATCTTTGGATGTCAGTGTTTCATACTGAACAACAGGGATGCCCTAGGAAAGTTTGATCCAAAGGCTGATGATGGAATATTTCTTGGATATTCTTCAATCTTTAAAGCCTTCAGAGTCTTCAATCGTAGAAGAAAAACTGTAGAAGAAACAATCCACGTCACTTTTGACGAATCCCATTCAGCGAACTCAAGATCTTCTGCTGATACTGAAGAACTGAATCAATGGATGTTTTCTCATCTTGGTGATTCAGAAGCTGCTCCTATTCCTCAAGTTAATACTCCTACCGCTGATGATGATCCTACTATCATCCCAAGCATGCAGTCAAGTGAAGCTGAATCTTCATGGGTTTCAGTTGTTCCTCTCACCACTATGCCTGCTTCTGAACCATCTACCTCAGATATCCCATCTACTTCTCAGCAATCAGTGAATGAAATGACATCTGAATCTCTTCCTCTCTTACCTGAAATACCAGAAGCTGCTGAAGCCTCTTCTTCAGCTCCTCCAGAAGTTCAAATTGAGTCAACGAATCATGCTCTGGCTCAGCGATGGACTATAAATCACCCCCTTGATCAGATTCTTGGTGATCCAAACGCTGGTGTTCAGACTCGACGAAGTGCAGGTAACATTTGTTTATTTGTTAACTTTATTTCTCTGATTGAACCAAAGAAAACAGATGATGCCACCAGAGATCCAAACTGGGTCAGCGCTATGCAAGAAGAGCTGATAGAATTTGAAAGAAATAAAGTTTGGAATCTCGTTCCAAGACCATCTGACAAGTCAGTGATAGGCACTAAATGGGTCTATCGAAACAAGTTGGATGAATATGGAACTGTAACCCGCAACAAGGCTCGTCTTGTTGCTCAGGGATACGGACAAGAGGAAGGCATAGACTACGACGAAACATTTGCCCCAGTGGCAAGACTCGAAGCTATTCGTCTATTCTTAGCATACGATGTTCACTAAGACTTCAAGGTTTATCAAATGGATGTGAAATCTGCATTTCTCAACGGAAGGCTGAATGAAGAAGTCTATGTTGAACAACCTCCATGATTCAATGATCCTAAGCATCCAGGTTATGTATATAAACTGGATAAGGCACTTTATAGCTTAAAGCAAGCTCCTCGTGCATGGTACGACCTCTCTCTACTTATCTCCATATTGAAAAATTTGAGCGAGGTAAAATCGATAAAACTCTATTTTTCAGGAAAGTAAAAGGTCATATCATTCTTGTTCAAATATATGTCGATGATATTATATTTGGTTCTACTAACCCTGATTTATGTTCCCGTTTCACTGAAAGAATGAAAGCTGAATATAAAATGAGTATGATGGGTGAACTGACATATTTCCTTGGTCTTCAAATCAAGCAGAATGAAAAAGGTACTTTCATTCACCAAGGTAAGTATGTTAAAGATATGCTGAAAAAGTTTGATTTAACTCAAAGCTCAGCTATGAAAACCCTAATGGCATCGCCGCTGACACTTAACAAAGATCCTTCAGGGAAACCTGTTAATGTCATAGCGTACCGTGGGATGATCAGCTCTCTTCTGTATCTTACAGCTAGCCGTCCTGATATTATGTATGCAACTTGTTTGTGTGCACGATATCAATCTAAACCTAAGGAATCTCATTTGATCGCTGTAAAGCGTATTTTTCGATACCTTAAGGGTACTCCTAACCTAGGTCTTTGGTATCCCAAAGACTCAGGGTTTGATCTAATCGCCTATTCAGATAGTGATTTTGCAGGATGCAAATTGGATAGGAAAAGCACCACAGGAGGCTGTCAGCTCCTGGGTGGAAAGTTGGTGAGTTGGACAAGTAAAAAGCAAAATTCAGTGTCCACCTCAACCACTGAAGCTGAGTACGTAGCCGCTGGAAGCTGTTGTTCTCAAGTCTTATGGATGAGAAATCAACTATTGGACTATTGTTAGATTAAATTAGCCCCCGATTTATTAAAATGTTTTATAAAGAAATTATTGTATGGGCTTTATAATTAGATTTATGTTATCTTTGTAATTAGCCTTATGGGCTTAAGCCTTTTGTGTAAATGGGCCCTATATAAAGGTGTCCATAGGCTTATTTTAGGTTAAGTGAGAAATCTGGAGAGTTCACATTTTACACACACAGACTAGTTTCTTATGAGAGTCGATTTCACGTTTAGTGTGGTGTTCTTCCAATTTCCCCCTCCATACCTTGAATCAATGAATATGAGATATGATTTCTATGAGTATTGTTCTTCATGTTCATCTTATCTCTACTTTCTGTATGGACTTTAATCTTCTATTGTTTGTCTGTCATAAAAATGGGATCAACAATTGGTATCAGAGCTGGATTGAAGAAACTCTTCTTCAATCGGTCATCTATAGCAACAATAGAAGTATTCAATGATTTATTTGTTGTTTTGGTGCTTAGATTGATTCAATCACATGAGCCTAAACACAAATATAATTTGTAATGTTTATTTTCTGTTTTGTGCTTATTTGGAATCCATTTTTGCTTTGAATCAAATCTGGATAAGTTTTGACAGAAAATTAGTGTTTCTCTTCACAAAATCTGATTCTGCACACCACATGTTTGATGAAATGCCTAAGTGAATATTTGGTTCTGTTTGGATCAAATCTGATCAGATTTAATACATGTGTGTGTTTTGATTCTTTCTCATTCATTGGTCTTATTTGATAAGCACTAAGTAGATGGTTGATCTATGATCTCATCCTTGTGTGTGCTTAAGTCCATAGCATTTTTTTTGGCATCTTGGTAGTAAGGTTGTTGATCTTTGATCTGACCTTTATTTAAATCCAAGATTGGACTCTCTTTTACTCAGATTTTGTTTGTCTTCCGCTGCTCATAATCATTTAAATGAAAAACAAAATCATTTGGGTCTTGGAAATTGTTTGAGAAAGGTTTGATGTTGTGTTAATAGTAAAAAGTCAGATCTGGAACTATTTTTGGATCTTCGATTGATTAAGCTTAACCTTTTGAAGTGATCAATCAGAAAGTTAAGTTTCGGCAATCTTTGTTCTAAGAAGATATACGGAGATCGACTTATTGTTCTACATCAAATTCGATTGGAATTTGGATCTGTTCGTTGTCAGAAATATTTTTGGGACAAGTTTGATATGAATAGGAGTTTACTGCTGTTGTGTTAATCGATCCAGAAACCTTGCTGCTGTGTTGTAAATTAAAACAACAAGTTGCTGTCATAGAAGTTTTTACTGCTGTTTGTTGCTGTCAAACATGAAAATAGTTGTTGTTTGCTGAAAATAGTTGCTGTTTGTTGAAAATAGCTGCTGTTTGTTGCTGTCAAACATGAAAATAACTGCTGTTTGTTGAAAATAGCTGCTGTTTGTTGCTGTCAAACATGAAAATTGCTGCTGTTTGCTGAAAATAGTTGTTGTTTGTTGCTGTCAAAGCTGAAATAGCTGCTGTTTGCTGAAAAAAAGTTGAAGTTTGTGGCTGAAAAAGCTGAAAATAGTTGTTGTGAGAGCTGAAAATAGTTGTTGTTTGGTGTTACAAGCTGTACAAATCTGGTGCTAAACAGAAGGATATTTAGGTGTCTTATTGCTGTCCAGATTTAGTGATCGAACAGATGACAGAAGTTGTTGTCCAACAGAAGCTCATGCAGCAACAAAGAACATGAGATAGGTGCAGAAGTTCGATCATACAGCTGCTGTGTAGGAGCAGATTCCGATTCGAAGTGCAGCATGTAAATTAGGAAAAGAAGATCAAAAGTGTGCAATACTTTGATCTTAACTTAAAGCTGCAGTTGTTCGTGTTTAGCAGCAGATTGCAATTAGGTGCTGCTATGTTCCTATTTTACAGAAGCAGAACCAGACCTCAACTTATTCAGAAACTTGTGCAGATCCTGTGCATAGGTACAGAAGATCAAAACAACAAAACTTGATTGACTGTCCAGATGGTATTATGTCCAGATTAAGCGGATGTCAAGAACTCACAGAGCCTTTGCTAGTCCAAAAATTGGCAGAAGTTATACAGATGTGACCCTGTGATAAATTCAGAAGCTGCAACAAGTTAAGAGGTTGATGCAGAGCCTATTCAAATAAGTTCTGGTCTTTGACAGAAGCGTGCAGAGATTTCCAAAGCTCATAAGAAGTAAAAGGCTGCACATAGATCGGTTCAATGTCTTCAGAACCTCTGTGTGACTATCCAGATTCTCTGCGATTAAAAGGATGCATTTTTGTACATAGGCATAGGATATAAGAGGCTGCAATTCAGAAGTGAACTGTGCAGAAGAAGATCATAAAAGCTGTCTGTAGACCTGCAAACAGTCCAGAAGTAGATGTGTGTTGAGATATTCGCAGAAGTTGTGTTCAAAGAGCTTGAGAAAGGCAGATCACAGAACCTCTATGAGGCTGTACAGAGCCTCTGTGATGATGTGTAGAGCCTCTGTGCACACGTAGAAGCTTATCCAAATCAGCCGTGGGTCATCATGTAGAAGCAATCCAGAAGTGCTCAAGGCTGTGCAGAGAGTATAAAGAGGTTGCTGTGTAAACAGATTAAAGTTGTCTTTGCCCGAGGCTGTTGTGAAATGTTAATCCAGAGCTTATTCAAGGCTTTCAAAGTTTAATTAAATGTTCAGATAACATGTAGATCACATAAGTCTAATCTGCTCTGTGATTCCAGAAGTTCGACTGTGCAGAAGTGCTTGTTATGACAAAATATGCAGAATACGAGAAAGGCTATCTAGAAGACCACAGAGGCTGCTGTCCAGGAGCAGAAACAAATTTTAAGTGTGGTGCTTCTAGTTCATGTTGTGCAGAACTTCAGAGATCTCACACAGAGCTTCTGTGAATGAGCACAGAGCCTCTGTGGCTACTGCAAGGAGCCTCTGTAGGCTATCCAGAAGCTGACATTCAGAAGTGATGTCCACAATTAAGCACCAGTTCGAAATCTCTGCTATTGTCAATCAATTAATCCGTTGCTGTTTGAGCTTATTGAGCACAGAACTCGGTTCAAAGAAGCAACAGTTACAGAGGAAGAAGCTTAGGCTGCTGTGCAGAGCTCTTATTCACAGAGCCTCTGAGGCAGTTCACAGAGCCTCTGAGGCAAACCACAGAGCCTCTGAGGCAAACCACAGAGCCTCTGCGGGTATCCAGAAGCAGAAGTCATCCAAACTGATGATTAAGCCGCTGCCATTAAGCTACTAAGCTATTGTTGATGCTGTAAGCTGTCAAATGCTTAATTGGTACAAAACTATTATGCAAGAAGTGAACATAAGCTCTGTAAGGCTATCCAGAGCCTCTGTAGGTTGTTAAGATGTGGCTGTCCAGATTAAGCCACTGCTGGACAGAGCTTAATTACGCTTAATTCATACACAGGTGATACATATAACCTCTATGCATGTTTAGAAGCTCAAAAGGTGTCACAGAGGATATCCAGAGGGACGTATAGAGGCTCTGTAAGTTATAATCCAAAGGTATGCACAAGACATATGCACAGAGCCTCTGTTAGCCGAACAGAAGCATACACCTCTGTGGACCAAAATCTCCGTTTTAAGAGAAAATACCAGGGTGGAACAGAGGTTGACCAGAGTATGTACATCAGAGGTTGCTGGTCCAGAGGTCACGACAAGCCAAAAGGCCTTAGCCTGAAATTTTTGGATTTTTTGACAGCTTTGCGCTGTTTCAGAAACACGCGCACAACTTTTCACTCGGTGCTCCGATTCGCATGAGTCCAGATGAGTTGAATTCCTAAGACACAGATGATACTTTTTCATGTTTTGAGTTTGGTCTGGATCAGTGTGCTTAATGGTCAGAATCTGTGTCAAAGTCAATGGACTCTTGCTGGACCAAAAGCATTGCATTTCACTCGTGCTCTTTCCGCTTTCAAGAACGGTGTTCTCTCGACGGTTCTTCACGGTTTCATGCTGCTATTGTGACATATTGATTGTCACTCACTCCTCTGTTATTCATGTTTAAAGCTCAGTGCTGAATGCTTACTCAACGGGATCTTTTAGAGTCAAATTTTCTGTTTTATGACCGTTCTGCGCAGCTGAGGGAAAACTTACACAACTCACTCGTTTTTCATCCAAAATGGATGAATCATAGCTCGTTGGAATGCTAAGAGGATGGAGTTCATTATACATGTTTTATGTTTTCTTTCAATCAGTCTCCATGATGGTCAAAAACAGTGGTGAAGTTGAGACATGAAAGCTGGACAAAAAGTGTTAATTATCTCGGTTTTTCAAGAAGATGAGCCTACATTTGAGGGGGAGCTCGTGATGCTTTGAAGACTCGAAGAATGGAACGCCAAAGTTTCTAAAGAAAGCAAGGGGGAGACTATAAGATGATGCTTTCTTTATAAAACATTAGGGGGAGATTGTTAGATTAAATTAGCCCCCGATTTATTAAAATGTTTTATAAAGAAATTATTGTATGGGCTTTATAATTAGATTTATGTTATCTTTGTAATTAGCCTTATGGGCTTAAGCCTTTTGTGTAAATGGGCCCTATATAAAGGTGTCCATAGGCTTATTTTAGGTTAAGTGAGAAATCTGGAGAGTTCACATTTTACACACACAGACTAGTTTCTTATGAGAGTCGATTTCACGTTTAGTGTGGTGTTCTTCCAATTTCCCCCTCCATACCTTGAATCAATGAATATGAGATATGATTTCTATGAGTATTGTTCTTCATGTTCATCTTATCTCTACTTTCTGTATGGACTTTAATCTTCTATTGTTTGTCTGTCATAAAAATGGGATCAACAACTATGATCTTCAGCTCTCCAAAATTCCAATCTATTGCGACAGCACTAGTGCCATCGCCATAGCAAACAATCCAGTGCTACACTAAAAAACCAAACACATCGAGATCAGGTATCATTTTATCAGAGATCATGTGATGAATGGTGATATAGAACTTCATTTTATTCCCACTGACTTTCAATTAGCTTATCTTTTCACCAAACCTCTTGATGAGACAAGATTTAACTTTCTCATCAGCGAGCTTGGAATGCTGAACCTGGAAGAGTAAAATCTTTAGTGGTTCACATTTGATCAATGATAACATGAACTTGTATATCCCTATTAATCATCTAATCTCTGAACAAAACTGATTCACTGATATCAAGGTATGTTCTCTGTTAACCGCTGACGCTCGCCTCAGCATGTAGATTTCAAAATAAATTACATCGCTGAATATCTCTTCCTTTCAGTGATTCTTTTGAAACTCTAAATCACACTGATATTTCTAATCAGTGCTTCTTATTTTTAAAATGTCCCTGAGCTTTTCAAAACCCTCAGAGACACCTTAAAATATGAAAGGACGTTTGTGACGTCATCACAACGGATAAACCATGGCACGCCTTTTCGTTTGACACAGTCGCCCGTTTCGTTTTCTTGTCCAACAAGATTTAAGGGACGTGTCACGTGCCATCATGAAAAACTTTTCCCGCTCTTAGTTTTTCTCTCTCTATTCTCACTATATAAACCCTTTGAGTTTATATTTTTACCTTTTACGCGAACTTACTCTCGAAAACAAGAACTCACAGTTACATTCGGATTATTTTCTCAAGAACATGTTTATCATCTTCTACATCACGAAATAGGTTAACATTTCTTTTATTTTTCATCTAATAAACTTGTTTTTGATCTTATTATTATTATTAACAGATCAAACAAAGGAACTTTCTCAAAATAAAATCATTTTATTCATGGTTTTAAGTCCACAATCTGTTTACATGTTGTTCTTCGAGTTTATAATCAAAATCTTAAACTTGACACTTTCATATGTTTTTCCAGAATCCTTTCCATAAAAGGAAACTGGAAAACAAGAATTTCTACTAGTTTTGTATCTCTTTTCAAAACTGGAAAATCCTAAAAACCTTATTTTGGAAACTTTTCCATTTTAAGAAATCTTCTTCATCTTCTTCATCTTTGTGTATTATGAACAAAAATGGCATCTACTGATAGTACAAACGCTGCATCCCCCACTTCTTCTGACAAAGCTGAAATTACCAAGGCTCCAATGATGAAACTCTCAATGGACCAGATTACGTTCCATAGTAACAACCCCTATGCTCTACTGGAATTCCCTCCAAAGAAAATGGCCACTCATCTGAATGACGCAGTGAACTTTATCAAAACCTGTCCTCTGGCGACATCATTCACCATCAAGCCCCTTGCTCATAAACACATTTTAGCTCAGTTCTGGTACACGGATCATCGTATCCAAGTCCCCTCTACCAAAAACCCAAAGAAAAAGATCGATGCTATCGCCTTCGAGACTGAATTCGGCGGAGCAAAGATCACCCCTGCAGTTATCAGACATGCCCTGAACCTCCCTTCAAGCAAAAAGGACAACAAACTTGTTCCTTTCCCTGACCCCAACACAAACGAAGGAAAAGCTGAAATCATCACATTCTTGGATGCGATGAAATACAAATGGAACACAGGGAGAGATGACCTCCCTGAGAAGAAGATAACCATTGTGCTGAAAAGCAAAATGCCCAACGAGATGAACTTCATCTTCGCTCATCTCATCAGCTGCATGACAGCAAAAGTCGGGTCCACTGATCAGGCCTCGAAGACCCAATCTGCCATGGGGTGCGCATTGATGAAAGGCCTACACGTGGACTGGGCTATTCCAATCTTTGAAGACCTGATGGAATGCATCGAAGCCCCCTACTAGGCCAGCGAATGTTCCATACCCACGATTTCTCAGCGCCCTATTCTTGCATGGGCTGAATAAAGAGTATCCTAATAACGGGGACATGAGACTTTCTCAGGTTGGCCCTAAGGTACTGGACTTCAAACCACTCGCCAACGAGGTACGTCTCTCTACTCTTTTACTTCTTCTCCGCCCCTCTACTTCTTCTACTTCTGCGGCTACCTTAACGGCAGCGGTCGTCCCAACCGCTGGTACCCAGGCCGCACCATCCACTCCATCTCGAAAGAGTAAACAATCTGAATCCCCACTTGGACTCCATAAGACCAAGAAGATTTCCAAGGAGCAACCTTCCAAGCCTTCCCAGACTGAAGACTCCACGTCGGTCCCTCTAACGACACGCTGGAAAGTTCTGTGGTACACTCCGCCACATCTGCTGAAACCATCCCTTCCATTCCCACTTCAGTGCCTCAAGACACTGAAGTTACCATGGATCAGGACCCCCACTCTCAGTACCTCTAAGTACTGAATAGATTTTCTTTGGCGGATCCAACGCTGAATCTGCTACCCACACCCTCTTCTCAACTTTGTTCCCCCCTCATCTTCTTTGGTCACTCCAAACTTCATAATTCCCCCACTCTCAAACTCAGGCGTTATTCACCTAAGTGACACAGCGGCTGATGATCTACAACAATTGATAGATCAAAATAAAGGACCTGAAGGCACTTCCACTCATCCCTACATGGAAGACGATATGGTGCATGCCTTAGGATACAGAGACATTCACTCCCCCTATCCGCCCTCAGGTAACCTAAACACTACAACTCTCTCTAAATCTCTCTCTGAACCCCCAACTTCTGAGCTTTCCTTTGTTCATAAGTTTTTCTCTGTTACAGGTCCTAATTTGAGCACCATCAACAACTCCATCATGGACTTGTCGAAAAAGGTAGATTCTCTCATCACCACTCTCTCGACAAACTCCTCAGCGGTTACAGACGCTGGGGAATCTTTAAAGAAACTCACCACTGAGGTGAAAGAGAAGGCCTCCAGCGCTAATTTGCAAAAGCTGGAAGGTGGCTTATCCACTGTTGCTACAACTATCGCCGATAACTCCTCTTCCATCAACACTTTGAACGCCACCAACTTGATAGGCGGGTTCACACCCCCTAGATCTAACCGCAAGTGTACGGTAAGTACGAGTATCGAACCAAGGGAACTAGGAACTAAGTATCACAATGACTACAAGTTCTATTAACTGAATGATCGCAATTTTGGTTTGTGGTTTGGAAATTGTTTAAAACTAAATAAAACTAAAATGGATTAACAAAAGATCTGAAGAGACTTTGATATAGAAAAAGGTTGAGGGTTGGATTCCCTATGGTTATGATATCGATGAACAAAACCCGAACAATGATTACCGACTTGGGTCAGGTCTTGAATTGGATCTTGGGTCGTGCACTTTGGGCCTGATTCTTGGGCTTGGATCGGGAATTTTCATTTGGCCCAATGTAGCTCCTTTTTTGGTCCTTTTCTGCTCGTTTTCTCGACTGTCGTTTACTCTCGGGATACCTGCACAATTCACTGGAAAAACATAAAAGCGACACCGCTTTGCTTCAAAACAAGCCACTCTCCGTGGTTTGTAGGCCGAAAATAACGCCAAAAATTGGCGTTATCAACAACCCCAAACCGAGCGTTGCTTGTCCTCAAGCAAAATAGCGATAAAAAGCATAAAAGCACACCTCAATGAATCAATAACTGCATACTTCCCAAGCGGACACCCGTATTGCACGTCTATTTTATCCATACCCATGAATGTTCATCTTATCCTCACCGCATCTCTATCTTGTTTAACCGATCCCTTCCATTGTGAGTTGAACTTACAACTGCTCCGCTCGCATTAAGTTCGCACTAAGTCCAAGCATGCTAAGGAAAACATTTCGCCTCGACCCTACCTCACAGGATGCTCTCTATTCACTCGAACCTAGGTTGTCGCACGTGTTGTCATATATAGGGAAGTTATGTACAATGATACTCGAGAATTTACATGACAACTCTAATGAAAGACGCATAAATGTTCAAAAAGTCGATCTCAGAAAGGAATCAAGTAGCAAGACAGGGACTATTGGTAAAGGTGGTCGTATACCCTAATCACATTTTCCAGAAGATGATCCAGGTCTTTTACATGGGTTGTAGCGGGGCTAGGGTTATGGCTAAGAAGCGAAGGGTAAGCGGATAAAAAATCCTCGGTGTGTCAATCTTTAGCAGTTCTGACTCTCCTGGCTTCATTTTCTATCATTTGGCCCTCTTTGTCATTGCTGGAGTCGCGTTGACTCTCTTATTTATCTGCTGTAGATAACTGTCTAGACTATTTTATTTTATTTATATTTTTTTTGGGGAATCATTGGCCCTCTTTTTTTGATTGGGGCTGCATTGGTTCTCTTTTCTATCTCTTGGGTTAGAATGACCCAATTTATCTTCATGACTGACTTGTACTTTTCTTTTCTGCTCTATCTTCCGCTGTTCATTACCGCTTCTGATTGACACACTTTCAGATAAGGGTTGGCTAAGGCTTTTGGCTAGGGTTTAATGGTGGGGTTCGAAACGAATAGGTGATGAGTGTTTGGCTGCAAAAGGGGTTTTGGATACACACATAATGGGTCAAAAGGGACGATAGATAAAAAACGGGTTAAAATGCACACAATGCCTGGAATCATCTCTTAAGGTCCACACGATATGGTTTACTATACCCTTACCTAATATCCCAATGGTCGTCTTTGCTACTCAATGCAATATTATAGCGAGATCACTCTATAATCACGACAAGGAATTTGAAAAAGTGTACACGAATTAAGTGTTTAAATCCCTCGAAATGAAATACGCCATTTTAGGCTCAAATCTCGCTATTGGGGTGGTCTCCACTAATGTCACTAGTCATGCCTTTCCCCGGTCCTCCCTTAATGGTCACATTGCTATCGTAAGATTCATCCCTCAATGGTCGGTCTCAATCATTCAACATAGAGATTTTGGCTTACATGATCTAGACATTCAAAATACGGATAAAATCTACGTGCAATAAAGGGGCCCGATTGGGCAACCCCAAACCTTACCTACACATTGTCCCCAATGTGCAAGTGGTGATTCAGAGCGGTACAAAATGTGACGATACAAGTATGCGGTTATTACAGTTATCCGAGATTGAGTAAACATCAACAAAATACATCAAACCAATGAAACAGAAACATCAATAGAAAAGCTAACGAAACGACAAACCATGACTAATGGGACCGTGAAGAAGATGCTCCACCCGATTGCCTTCCGCGTACTCTCCTTCGGCCTTGTGCGGGATCGGGAATCTCCGGTATGTCGTACTGAGTAAGGCTGTTGGAAAATCCATCCATGCAGTCGTTCACCCCTCGAAACCCAACCTCCATCTGCTGGGTTAACCTCCGGATGTACGGGGGTGTGTCTCCTGAGTGCTCCTCCTGGTCAGCCTGTGGTGCGACAGGATCGAAATCTGGATCCTCGGAATCTGAGTCGGGAAGAATCGGCTCCGCCCGGGCTGTCCTTCATCGCCAAGTACCTAGGTCCTCCTCTCGTTGTCTATCGCGCTTCGCCACTGCTGTGATTTGTGCCCTGTATTGGCGCTCGCCAAAATCTCCCTTCGGCCTGCTTAGGTTCCCGATCGGGACCCCCGCTTCCCTGAAAAAGTGTGTGATAAGACATGGAAAGGGTAAAATCCCATCAAGTGACATACCCGCATCTAGAATCTCCATCCAAATAATGTGGCCGACGTCCATGGGTAGATTGTGCTGAAGTGAATAGAGCACTTCAGCAATTTGACTATCGGCCGTGGTGTTGTGACTGGACGGCTTCAGACTGGCCTTGACGAATAACATAAGGAAAGCGAGGACGTAGTGAAGGTCACTCTTAAGGATGTGCGTGATTGTGTTGTCCCAATCCATCTCCCCGTTCCGTCGTAGGGATCCCGCAATGACCGGGCTTAGCTGGACGTTGAACGCCTCATGACGAGACATTCCGTAACTCATGGCCAACTTGCGGCGTCGTGGCACTCGGTGATACGCACAAATGTCGTCTGGTGAGATCCGGACGCGTACCCCTTAGACCATCACAGTGTAGCGGTCGTGGTATGTGGCCGCGTGCATGCTAGCGTAAAACGTCTTGACAAGGTCACCATCAAACATTGGTGTGGCCCAGATAAAATAAGACCACCGCTGTTGCCGGATGATCTCGGCGACCCGTGACCCCGCTGATAGGCCGTCCAGTTTGATGCCTAACTCTGCAAATGGTTGACAGTTCTTTTCAGCCATTTGCTCAAGGCGGTCATCCTTCTCGTCATTCTCGATGTTCTGCAGTCGGTCTCTCTCGACCACCCGAGTGCATGAGTAGTCACCGAAATTAAGTTGTTTGCTTGGGTGGTGCCTTATGGTGCTACAAAATAAGGAAGTGTAATTAGACATGACTAGCAGTGTACCCGCGCAATGCGGCGGGATGCAAAATTTGTCTATATGTAAGAAAAAAGGTATGCGCAATCCATCCAAACAACACATAACATTTTAGCGATACTTCGATTTACTGACCAAACTTTTTCAAACGGTATTTACCACAACTATTTTGAACCAGTATAGTTGGCAAATTGCACAAAACTAATCATCAAACTCACTAACTTTTGGTGCAATAATAATAAATCTGGCTCTCAAAAAATTCATGAAACTATATTTAAACACATATAATGATAATATGTTGGTACGTGTTGCCATAGAAGGGGTTCGTGGTCTGTTTGGTTTGGTGTCTTGCTAGCCCATATAACCTGAAATTTTTAGATGTGACATAACCAATATATATACTTACATATATATAATTCATGCTTAATGTACCCAACCATAGTAAAGAAGGGAATTTCAAGAAAAGAAAAAAAGCACAAATGAAGTATCCTAAAACTCATAATTAATGTAAGTCTTGCATCTTTTCTCCTTTCTGCTCGTTGATCGCTCTTAAAGGTTAAACCTGCAGCACCCTTATTGACATCCTGATTGATGTGTTGCTTACTCACACTAACAGTCTGTTTAATCCTGTGAAGGTAAAGAAGAAAAAGTGAACAAAGTGCTTCCTTCAATCTATGAAAAAAGTACAAAAGGGCTTTTGCCGAGTAATTGTATATACATGTGAATATCAATCTTTTAAATTGACACACACAAATACATATATAATGTATGTAACGCATGCATGTATATGTTGTTTAAATTGAAAAAAGTGAGAAACATACAATTGGCTGATGGCTTGATCACATCTTTGTTGTTCTTGGATGAGTTCTGCAACTTGTTGTCGTTCAGATAAGTGGAAGAGGAAGATTGATAATTTGATTGAAGCTTTAGCATGATATCAACAATCTCTAAGAAGCCACGTTTTCTTATTGTTATTGCATTTTCCACTACTGCTTCTTGATGGTTCCTTCTTTTAATTCTTGAAGAGTAAAGGAACGACAGAAGAATATGTCAGAGAGAAGGGAAGTCCTATTACTCGGGTAAGTGACATTTAAAGGCATACATAGATCATTTAGACCGTTTACAAGCATACCAAATACCATTCAAGAATGTTTGAAACCCATAAAAAGTGACATTTAACGTTAAATGAAACAGAAAAATAGATCTCTAGGAAACTTAGATTGGTTTCGATCATGAAGTAATTAAAAAACAAACTCAGAATAAAACGCAGGTCATATTCACATTGAAATCGCACCACATGCATTGTATAAATTTCCATGAAAAAGTTGATGCAAAAAGCCATCTGGGTAAATTTTCCAAAAAAAGAAAGACAAAAACAAAAACAAAGAACAAAAACACAAATCACATTAAGAACTTTAAAGAGAAATCACATTTTTCATTATGTTTGTTTGTGGTAACAAGGACATGAAAAATCCCCAGTACAGAATATTATGAATATTTTAGCACCAAAACACAAATCACATTAATGGGACCAAAAAGTCCAGATGGATCTAAACATTGGCAACTTGAAGTAGAATATAAAGTAACTGAAACAGTAGTCCAATAAAAATGGACAAAATAAGATTGCATCAGAATTTTAATTCTTACAAAACACACTATATTTAATGAAATTGTTTATGCTTTTGCGAAATCCCTGCTTAGGTAATTAATGCTTTTTTGAACACTGGTGTAGAAAGAATAAGGGGCTGTTTGGCAGAATGGTTTTGTGCAGGATGATTAAGTGGTCAGAATGATTAAGAGGCTCTTATGGTATAATGCAAAATGCAATATGGTTGTTTGGTAATTGTTCAAAATGAAATTAGGGCGCTGAATGTTTGATTCAGAGGGTTTTAGAACCATTAAGAGGCAGGCTTTTTATCGCCAAACAAGATTCACCTCTTAGCGATTCAGAGGTTGCCTGTTAATGGAACTATTAAGTAGTTTAAACTTTAAAGGACTTACTGCAGGCATCAAGTCAGCTGGTCCCGAAATATGTACAACCGAGATGAACTGTAGCCAAAGAAGCAAAAGAAAGAACATGTATGATCATTAGGCATAAATCAAAGATATAATATTTATTTGTTCTTATCTTTCCAGGAATGAGCATGCCCATTGAACATGTGGAACTATTAAGTAGTTTAAGGGACTTGATGCTGGCATCAAGTCAGCTGGTCCCTGAAATATGTACAACCGAGATGAACATAAGTATGAAATCAATTTTGAAAAACCAAAAATGAACATAAGTATGAAATCAATTTTGAAAAACCTTGAAAAAACAAAAAAGAACAAAAGTATGAAATCGATTTTGAAACCAAAAATCAAACAGAAATCGTACCTGAGAAGTGATCAGAAGTATGAAATCGATTTTGAAATCGATTGTGAAACCCCAAACTCTTACTTGAAACCCTAAACCAGAAATCGATTTTGAACAGAAGTATGAAATCATCGATTTTGAACAGAAGTATGAAATCATCGATTTTGAAATCGATTGTGAAACCTTAAACCAGATTTTGAAACCAAAAATCAAACATAAAAGTAAGAAATCGTACCTGAGAAGAGAAGAAGGTGGTTGACCCTGAGAAGAAAAGTGATTGAATCCATTGAATCTGCACGGTATAATCGGAGAGTCTTGTAGGCGAATTGAGGCGAAGAGTTGCCTCGAAAAGGAACGTGTTCGCCAGAATAAAATGCAATATGGTTCCTGGTTTAAAAAAAAACAAGGTCTAGTTTAACCCGATGCATGTATATATATGAGTATAGAATAACTGATAGGGATGATCCAGAGGAGCTATATTTGGGGATAAGCTTGATTCTTTTAATATTTTGTGAGTTTAAGTTGTTAGAGAGATAGGAAAAGATAAATACAACAATTAATTTTCAGTTTTATTAAAAATAATAAAAGAAAAAGCAGAATCAGCAGGCTTAAATAAAGGAAAAAAGAAATTTAATTAATTTTTTAAATAAAAAAAGATTTGAGTTTAAGTTGTTAGAGAGATAGGAAAAGATAACTACAACAATTAATTTTCAGTTTTATTAAAAATAATAAAAGAAAAAGCAGAATCAGCAGGCTTAAATAAAGGAAGAAAATGAATTTAATTAATTTTTTAAATAAAAAAAGATTTAAGACTTTAAGACTTTTGAAAATATATCATGTGATCGTAATTAATTGTTTTTATATTCATGGAATCAAATTAATTGTTTTTATTAAATTATAGTGTATTATATGAATTTTTTATCGTCTATAAACCGTTTTTTCGATTTTTTTCATGTTCATAAACTGTTTGTTTGAGTTTTATAAATTATTTTTTCAAAAACTTCAAGATTTTTATGTTTCATAAATCGTTTTTCTAAATTTTCAAGTTTCATAAATGATTTAATAATCTGTTTGTTGGATTTTTAATTTTAATATATTTTTCTCTAACATGAATAATCATATTTTTTTTAAAAATAATTATATATTTTTCAGGCTTAAATAAAGAAAGAAAATGAATTTAATTAATTTTTTAAATAAAAAAAGATTTGAGTTTAAGCTGTTAGAGAGATAGGAAAAGATAACTACAACAATTAATTTTGAGTTTTATTAAAAATAATAATAGAAAAAGCAGAATCAGCATGCTTAAATATAGGAAGAAAATGAATATAATTAATTTTTTAAATAAAAAAAGATTTAAGACTTTAAGACTTTTGAAAATATATCATGTGATCGTAATTAATTGTTTTTATATTCATGTAATCACATTAATTATTTTTATTAAATTATAGTGTATTATATGAATTTTTTTAACTTCTATAAACCGTTTTTTTCGATTTTCTCATGTTCATAAACTATTTGTTTGAGTTTTATAAATTATATTTTCAAAAACTTCAAGATTTTTATGTTTCATAAATCGTTTTTCGAAATTTTCAAGTTTCATAAATGATTTAATAATCTGTTTGTTGGATTTTTAATTTTAATATATTTTTCTCTAACATGAATAATCATATTTTTTTTCAAAATAATTATATATTTTTCAGGCTTAAATAAAGGAAGAAAAGGAATTTAATTAATTTTTTAAATAAAAAAAGATTTGAGTTTAAGCTGTTAGAGAGATAGGAAAAGATAACTACAACAATTAATTTTCAGTTTTATTAAAAATAATAATAGAAAAAGCAGAATCAGCATGCTTAAATATAGGAAGAAAAGGAATATAATTAATTTTTAAATAAAAAAAGATTTAAGACTTAAAGACTTTAAGACTTTAAGACTTTTAGTCTATATGCTTTATAAGATAGTATAGATAGAGTACTTGGCACCCCAAACCTAGGCATTGGCCTAGGTTTGACCAGATATGGAATCCCAAACCTCGGTAGAATCGAGGTTTGCTATGGGGTGTCTGTGTGTGTGTGTGTGGATGTTGAACCATTACCACCCCAAACCTAAGTGAAACTTAGGTTTGTTGGGTCGCGTGCGACTACAATGTACACCACAGATAACACACTAATCATCAAAGCACATAATAGACCCCCAATTGGACTTGTTAACTCAAGTGGCTTATTCATTAAGCACATTGTCACAAAATTCCTAATGCATGCATCTATAAGTACACAATGATTTTCCTTATGAAATAAATTGATGAACCCCAAACCTAAGTGAAACTTAGGTTTGTTGATGCTTGCATTATTAATCCCACAAATAATGACATAAAAACTTCCGGTTACCCAAAAAAATCCCAATGTTACCAATTTAGCACAATGATGGGTGTGACTCACAAAATTATGGCAACCCAAAATTACCCCCTCATAGTATTTCCCCAACAGGTCCCATGTACACATTTTAATAACACTTTCTCACAAAATTTTAGGCATACTAGAGTGCTTACACGATGAGACATCCCATGTGAAGTTACAAGTAACAACAAGAGACATACATTTACACTCCACACATTAACTACCATGAATGCCCTACCCTTGCAAGAAATCTAAACCTTTGGAGAGCAAATTTGTGAAAAAGGTGGAGAAACATGAAGAACTTGGGGGGAAGCATGAAGAAATTGGGGGAAACACATAATTTTTTTTTGGGGAAACATCACAACAATCACACAATGTGTAGTTTACATGAAGAACAAAAGGAAATAGGAACACATACCTTGTTAGATCTTGAAAGGGATGAAGAAAACCTTGAAGATTGGTAGAGAGAGAGAAAAATTCGGGAGAGAGAAAGAGAGAGATGAAGAAGAAAGAAGAGGGAAATGAAAAAGAAAGAAGAAGTAAGAACAAAAAGAAATGAAACCCTAGGCGCAGGGTCAGTGAGGTGTGCGGTTTCCACCGCGGTTTCAATCCGCATGGAAAGCCGCGTAACTCACTGTTTGATCAGCGCGGTGTCAAACCGCGTGGAAAGCAGCGTAACTCACTGTTTGATCAGGGGGTTGCGCGGTTTCCACCGCGGTGTCAAACCGCGAAACTCACTGTTCACCTTTTTTTTATAAAATCACAAACACACTCAAAACAACGTAAATTGAAACGAAAACAGACCTCGGTGGGTTGCCTCCTACCCAGCGCCTTGGTTTCGGTCGTGGCTCGACTGTCTGACGGATCATTCCTTCGGTTCGTCCAGAAACGTGGCGTCAGCTACCACCGTCTCTCCTCCATAGTAGGGCTTCACTCGCTGGCCGTTCACTTTGAAGGTCGCCCCATCTTTTCTTTGCAATTCAACTGCTCCATGTGGGTATACCTCCTTGACGGTGAACGACCCCGACCACTTTGACTTGAGTTTTCCTGGAAAGAGACGAAGACGTGAGTTAAACAGAAGAACTTGCATTTCAGGAACGAGTACCTTTGGGTGCAGGTTCTTGTCGTGGAACCTCTTGGTGCGTTCCTTGTAAATGGCCACATTCTCGAAGGCGTCATGTCGGAGTTCTTCAAGTTCATTCAGTTGTAGTAACCGACGTTGCCCGACCGCCTTCATATCCATGTTCAGTCGCTTGATTGCCCAGTAAGCTCGATGCTCAATTTCAACCGGAAGGTGGCATGATTTCCCATATACGAGACGATAAGGAGTGGTACCAAGAGGAGTCTTAAATGCCGTGCGGTAGGCCCACAGGGCATCGTCCAGTTTAGTCGACCAATCCTTACGCGAGGTGTTCACGGTTTTCTCGAGAATTTGCTTGAGTTCCCGGTTGGAAACTTCGGCTAACCCGTTCTCTTGAGGATGATAGGGCGTGGTGACCTTGTGCTTGACATAATACTTCTTTAGGACAGCGTCGAGGTACCGGTTACAATAATGACTCCCCCCGTCACTGATCAGTGCTCGTGGGACTCCAAAGCGTGAGAAGATGTTTTTTTTGCAAAAAATTGATTACCACTTTGGAGTCAATTGTTGGGCTTGCGATTACTTCCACCCATTTTGAAACGTAGTCCACGACTACCAGAATATACTCATTACGGAATGAGTTGGGGAACGGTCCCATGAAATCTATCCCCCACACGTCGAAGAGTTCGACTTCCATGAAAATATGCATTGGCATCTCATCCCTCTAGGATATGTTCCCCGTTCTTTGGCACCGATCACACTTAGAGATGAAGTCGCGAGTCTCTTTGAACATTGAAGGCCAAAAGAATCCTGACTGTAAGACTTTTGCAACGGTTCTGTCGGTGCTGAAGTGGCCTCCACATTCTAAGGTATGATAGTGGTTTAGAATGTCGGCCTTCTCTTCGTCCGGTACACATCTCTGGATCATGCCGTCGGCACATAACTTGTATAGATAGGGCTCATCCCAATAATATCTCTTGGCTTCGGATAAGAATCTCTTCTTTTGGTAGGAGTTCATTTGATAGGGCACTACTCCTCCCACCAAATAATTTACCAAGTCGGCATACCAAGGTTCTGAGTGACTAACCTTGAAGAGCTGTTCATCCGGAAATGAATCGTTGATGACGGACTTATCCTTGCTTTGATCTTCACCTCCCTCAAGTCTCGAGAGGTGATCCGCCACAGTATTCTTGGAACCCTTCTTATCCAGAATCTCCAAATCAAACTCTTGAAGAAAAAGTACCCAACGGATGAGTCTCGGCTTAGCATCTTTCTTGGCCATTAGGTACTTTAAAGCAGAATGGTCGGTGTACACTATCACCTTGGCCCCAACCAAATAAGGACGAAATTTCTCACATGCATAGACGACGGCTAATAGCTCTTTCTCGGTTGTCGCGTAATTGATTTGAGCGTCGTCTAGCGTCTTGCTGGCATAGTAGATCACATGAATCCGCTTCTATTTTCTTTGGCTCAACACCGCTCCAACAGCAGTGTCACTCGCATCATACATCAGAATAAATGGAAGACTCCAATCCGGGGCCGTGAGGATAGTTACCGAAATCAGTTCCTTCTTTAACCTGTCAAAAGCCAAGATACAATCATTAGTGAACTCAAATTTAGCATCTTTAAGAAGTAATGAACACAAAGGTTTAGTAATTTTCAAAAAATCCTTTATAAACCGCCGGTAAAACCCGGCATGCCCCAAGAAGCTTCGTACTCCCTTGACGGAGTTCAGATATGTAAGATTCTCAATCACCGCGACCTTTGCTTTATCCAATTCAATACCCTCCTTTGACACTTTGTGGCCGAGCACAATCCCTTTGGTCACCATGAAATGACACTTCTCCCAATTCAAAACGAGACTCGTTTCCTTACACCTTTGCAACACAGCTTCCAAATGCTCTAAGCATGTGTCGAAAGATGGACCAAACACAGAAAAATTGTCCATGAAGATCTCGATGGTCCATTCCACCATATCCGAGAATATTGCCATCATGCATCGCTGGAAGGTGGCCGGAGCATTGCACAAGTCGAATGGCATATAACGGTATGCGAATGTGCCGTACGAATAAGTGAATGTCGTCTTGTCTTGGTCCTCGGGTGCAATAGGAATCTGGTTGTACCCGAAATAGTCGTCTAGGAAATAGTAGTACTCATGTCCGGATAATCGTTCCAACATCTGATCAATGAATGGAATAGGAAAGTGATCTTTCTTGGTTGCATCATTCAGTTTCCGGTAGTCTATACACACCCTCCAACCGGTAACTTTCTGAGAAGGGATCAATTCGTTGTTGTTGTCCCGGATCACTGTGATGCCGCCTTTCTTGGGTATGACTTGAATCGTGCTCACCCACGGACTGTCAGGAACTGGATAGATAATTCCAGCATCAAGGAGTTTCAATACCTCCTTACGGACCACTTCTTTCATATTCGGGTTTAACCGGCGTTGGTGTTGGACAACCGGTCGATGCCCTTCTTCAAGATTGATGCGGTGCGAGCAAAATGTGGGGCTTAAACCCTTTAGATCAGCTATCATCCATCCAATAGCGGTTTGATGCTCTCTAAGAACCCATAGTAACTTTTCTTTATTGTCGGGACTTAACTTTGACGATATGATTACCGGAAGCGTGTCTTTTTCTCCCAAGTATGCATACTCAAGATGATCAGGAAATGGTTTAAGTTTGATCTTTGGAGGTGTCTTTGATGAGGGTTCAGACTTAGGGATTGGTTCCCCCAAATCCTCAATGACTGGTCTTCTAGGGCCTTTGTACGATGGTAGTGCATTGAGTTGCAATACCGGATCGCTTTCTAGATCGGTCTCAATTCCCACTAAAGCCCTCATGAGATGATCGTTTGATACTTGATGCTTGTACATCTTTTGAGGCATAGCTTCCATTACCTCTACCCGATAACACTCATTCACTCAAAATAGGTCGCTGATCGTCAAAAGATTCAAGAAGACAGCCTATGAACTTTTCCATGGGAGAAAGCCTTCAATTAGCTTTCTTCACATCTTTGGATGTCAGTGTTTCATACTGAACAACATAGATGCCCTTGGAAAGTTTGATCCTAAGGCTGATGATGGAATTTTTCTTGGATATTCTTCTATCTCTAAAGCCTTCAGAGTCTTCAATCGAAGAAGACAAACCGTAGAAGAAACAATCCACGTTACTTTTGACGAATCCCGGTCAGCGAACTCTAGACCTTCTGCTGATACTGAAGAACTGAATCAATGGATGTTTTCTCATATTGGTGATTCAGAAGATACTCATATCCCTCCTACTCATACTCATACCGCTGAAGATGATGATCCTACTATCATCCCAAGCATACAGACAAGTGAAGCTGAATCCCCATGGGTCTCAGCTGTTCCTCTTAACACTATGCCTGCTTCTGAACCTTCTATCTCAGATATACCATCTACTTCTCAGCAATCAGTGAATGAAATGACATATGAACCTCTTCCTCTCTTGGCTGATATACCAGAAGCTGCTGAAGCCTCATCTTCAGCTCCTCCAGAAGTTCAAACTGAGTCAACGACTTATGCTCCGACTCAGCGATGGACTATTAATCACCCTATTGATCAGATTCTTGGTAATCCAAATGCTGGTGTTCAGACTCAACGAAGTGCATGTAACATTTGTTTATTTGTTAACTTTATTTTTTCTGATTGAACCAAAGAAAACAGATGACGCCCTCAGAGATCCAAACTGGGTCAACGCTATGCAAAAAGAGCTGACAGAATTCGAAAGAAACAAAGTTTGGAAGCTCGTTCCAAGACCATCTGACAAGTCAGTGATAGGCACTAAATGGGTCTATCGAAACAAGTTGGATGAACATGGAACTGTAACCCGCAACAAGGCTCGTCTTGTTGCTCAGGGGTACAGACAAGAGGAAGGTATAGATTATGACGAAACATTCGCTTCAATGGCAAGACTCGAAGCCATTCGTCTCTTATTACCTTACGCTGTACACAAAGACTTCAAGGTTTATCAGATGGATGTTAAATCAGCGTTCCTCAATGGAAAGCTGAATGAAGAAGTCTACGTGGAACAACCTCCAGGATTCTAAGATCCTAAGCATCTAGGTTATGTTTATAAACTGTATAAGGCACTTTATGGCTTAAAGCAAGCTCCTCGTGCATGGTATGACACTCTCTCTACTTATCTCCATATTGAAAAATTTGAGCGTGGTCAAATCGATAAAACTCTATTTTTCAGGAAAGTAAAAGCTCATATTATTCTTATTCAAATTTATGTCGATGATATTATATTTGGTTCCACTAATCCTGACCTTTGTACTCGTTTCGCTGATAGAATGAAAGTTAAATATAAAATGAGTACGATGGGTGAGCTAACCTATTTCCTTGGTCTTCAAATCAAGCAGAGTGAAAAAGGAACTTTCATTCACCAAGGAAAATATGTTAAATATATGCTGAAAAAGTTTGATTTAACTCAGAGCTCAGCTATGAAAACCCCTATGGCACCGCCGCTGACACTAAACAAGGATCCTTCGGAAAACCTGTTAATGTCACAGCGTACCGAGGGATGATCGGCTCTCTTATGTATCTTACAACTAGCCGTCTTGATATTATGTACGCAACCTGTTTGTGTGCACGATATCAAGCTGAACCTAAGGAATCTCATTTGATCGCTGTGAAGCGTATTTTTCGATACCTTAAGGGTACTCCTAACCTAGGTCTTTGGTATCCCAAAAGCCCAGGGTTTGATCTAATCGCCTATTCAGATAGTGATTTTGCAGGTCGCAAATTGGATAGGAAAAGCACCACATGAGGCTATTAACTCCTGGGTGGAAAGCTGGTGAGTTGGATAAGTAAAAAGCAAAACTCAGTGTCCACCTCAACTGCTGAAGCTGAATACGTAGCTGCTGGAAGCTGTTGTTCTCAGGTCTTGTGGATGAGAAATCAGCTACTTGACTATGACCTTCAGCTCTCGAAAATTCCAATCTATTGCGACAGCACTTGTGCCATCGCCATAGCAAATAATCCAGTGCTACACTCAAAGACCAAACACATCGAAATCAGGTATAGTTTTTTCAGAGATCATGTGATGAATGGTGATATAGAACTTCATTTTATCCCAACTGATTTTCAGTTAGATGATCTGTTCACCAAACCTCTTGATGAGACAAGATTCAACTTTCTCATCAGCGAGCTCGGAATGCTGAACTTAGAAGAGTAAAATCTTCAGCGGTTCACATTTGATCAGCGATTATAAAATGAACTTCTATAACCCTATTGTTGGATCCCAGATTCACTTAATCAAGATTAACAATCTATTAGTGGAGTTTAGAGTTTGATGCGGAAGCGTATTAAACTAACAGATATGTTTGATAGATATTAGAACGCACATATATAAAGAAAACAGTAAATAATGAAAAGGATTTTTTGAACAGTTACTGTTATTCAATATATAATAACAACACGAAGAACAGATTAAGAACTGTTGGTTTGTGTGAGAATATAACACTCAGATGTTTGACAATAAAGCTTGAGAGTATTAGTGATTCCTTGTGTATTCGTTCTTAGGAAGATCTCAACATGAGACTTCCTTTTATACTACTCTTAGAAGACTATGAAGTAGGTCACTGTTCCTTTTACGGCATGAATAGTGAACTGAATGGTGTGAACAGTGGACTGGATGGTGTGAGCAGTTGTTTGAGCCATACGCATTTAATGGAGCAGATGTACTATTGGTAAATGCATTAAATGGCGCAGACGTCTATTTTGTACCATGCCCTATTGAGTCCACTCAGAGCTTGACACGTGTTTTGACAGTACTTTTCCATGCAAGTTGATGAACGTATCCAGTAATATCTTCCAAGTCTTCATAGCAGACCACAGAGGCTCTGTAAGGCATTACAGAGGTTCTATGGTCTGACCTTCTGTGGAGCAGTCCACTTGTTTCTGAGTTGATCTTCTTCTTGCGCACTACAGAGGTTCTGTGATTACCTCTGTAGCTTCTGTGGCTTTCTGGACTTGATCTTCTGGAAGAAGTGGCAGAGCCTCTGTGAGAGGCTTTTCTATACTTAGCCTATTTTTCACTACTTCTAAGTATTTCTATGATTAGGAAGATTGAAGCTAACACCTATTAATCACCTACTCTCTGAACAAAATTGATTCGCTGATATCAAGGTATGTTCTCTCTTACTCGCTGACGTTCGCCTAAGAATGCAAGATTTCAAAACAAATTGCATCGCTGAATATCTCTTCCTTTCAGTGATACTTTTAAAATTTCTAAATCTCACTGATATTTCTAGTCAGTGCTTCATGTTTTCAAAATGTCCCTAAATTTTTCCAAAACCCTCAGAGACATCTTAAGATGTGAAAGGACGTTTGTGACGTCTTCACAACGGATAGACCATGGCACGACTTTTCTCTGACAAGTTCGCCCATTTCGTTTCCTTGACCAATCAAATTCAAGGGACGTGTCCGTGTCATCATGAAATACTTTCCCGCTCATAGTTTTTCTCTCTCTACTCTCACTATATAAACCCTTTGAGTTTATATTTTTACCTTTTACGCGAACATCATCTCTCTCAAGCAAGAATCAACTGTTGCATTTGAAATATTTTCTTAAGAACCTGTTCATCTTCATCTTCTTCAACACTACAGGTTAATATTTCTTCTATTTAGCAACTAATAAACTTGTTTTTGATCTTATTCTTGTTTCTAAATGATCAAACAAAAGAACTTTTTCCAAATGAAATCATTTTCTTCATGGTTTTATGAACACAATCTGTTTTCAGATTGTTCTTCAAGTTTAAAATAAAAATCTTAAACTTGACCATTTCATATGTTTTTCCAGAATCCCTTCCTTAAAAAGGAAACTGGAAAACAAGAACATTAACTATGTTTTGTATTTATCCAAAACTAGAAAAACCCTAATTTCCATTTTTTTCTCTAAATGGAAATTACAAAACCCAAAAAACCCTTATTCTGGAATTTTATCCATCTTAAGAACTTATTTTCATATTCTTCATATTTATGTTATGTGAACAGAAATGGCAACCACTGAAGCAACTCCTCAGTCTCGTACTACATCATCTGACAAGACTGAACTTGTCAAAGCCCCACATGTCAACTTCGAAATAGAACAAGTAACATTTCAGGGAAACAATCCTTATGCTCTCTTCAACTTTCCTCCGAAGAAGAAGATCACTCACGTGAATGACGCTGTCAATTTCCTCCAGACCTGTCCTCTGTCGACAGCTCTGACCGTGACACCCCCTGCTCACAAATACCTTCTCGCTCAGTTCTAGTATACTGCCAGAAGAGCTCAGATCACCTCCACCAAAGACCCCAAAAAGAAAAGCGATGTCATCCTCTTCGACACCGAACATGGTAGTTCCACGATTACTCCCGGCTCTATCAGGTCTGCCCTCAACCTCCCTGGTAGTTCAAAGGAAAAACGTTTTGTTCCTCTACCCGACCCCAAGAACCCAACTGATAGAGAAGCCCTCATTGCATTCTTTGATGCAATGAAGTATGTATGGGAAACAGGGAGAGACACACTCCCTGAGAAGAAGCTGACCTCAATCAAAAAATCCAAAATGCCCAGCGAGATGAACTTCATCTTCGCTCATCTGATCAGCTGCATGACAGCTAAGGTTGGTTCAACTGACCAAGCATCCAAACCCCTGCAGGCTATGGGGTATGCACTACTGAAGGGCCTTCACATCGATTGGGCAAAAATCATTTTCGACGATATGATGCTAAGAGTCGACGAACTAAAGAGACCAACGACTGTTCCATATCCCCGTTTTCTCAGTGCTCTCTTCCGACAAGGGCTAGGGGACGAATACCCGAAGGTGGGCGACCTAAAGTTATCACAGGTGGTCCCTAAGGTTCTCGACTTCAAGCCCCTTCCAAACGAGGTACGTCTCTCTACTCCCTTACCTCTTCTAATACCTCACTGTTCTTCTACGGCAGCGGTAATCCCAACCACTGGTACCCAGGCTACAACCTCCACTCCTTCTCGAAAAAGGAAACCATCTGACACCCCACTTGGCACTCCGAAGCCCAAGAAGTCCTCCAAGGAGCAACCCCCTAAGCCTACCTAGGCTGAAGACTCCACGTCTATCTCTCCAAAGAAGACGCTGGATAGTTCCATGGTATGCTCTGCCACAGCTGCTGAACAAACCCCTTCAATACTCGCTTCAGCGTCTCTAAACGCTGAGGTTGTCTTGGAACAGAACCTCCCTCCCTCAGTACCTCCAAGTACTGTGGAAGTATTTCTCGGCGGATCCAACGCTGAATCCGACACCCAATCCCTCTTCTCAACCTTCATTCCTCCCACTATTTCTTTGGTCACTCCACCTGTTTTCCCCCCACTCTCTACAACAAACATCGTTCTGAGTGATACATCTGCTGAAGCTCTACAGCGGATGATGGATCAAAACACAGGACCTGCGGGCACCTCTATGCGTCAAGGCTCTCTAGAAGACGACATGGAAAAATATTCAGGTTATCGAAGCTTCGATGACTTCGTCAACCACCCCGCAAATATACATAACACCCTAAACACTCCTCTCTCAAAATACCCAACTTCTGAGCTTTCCTTTGTTCATAAGTTTTTATCTTTTACAAGTCCTAATTTGGGCGACATCAACAATTCGCTCAAGGATTTGTCAATCAAGGTGGAATCTCTCACCACAACACTCTCCACCAACTCTTCAGTGGTTACAAATGCTGGAGAGGCTCTCAAGACACTCACCGACGAGGTGAAAGGAAAAGCCTCCAATGATGATTTGCTGAAGGTGGAAGGTAGTCTCTCCAATGTTGCTCAGGCTCTCGCTGACAACTCTACCTCCATCAACACCCTGAACTCTACCAACAGCACCCTCTCCAACAACTTCACCACCCTGTCAAACGAAGTCACATCGTTGTCGACAGTGGTTGGAAATCTTCAAGGAAAGGTTTATACATTAAAATCAGAGGTGAGCACTACGACAAAGCTCCTGCAGCAAATCCTCGATCGCCTGGACGCTCCAACATGTCTTCCATCCCACTTTACTCAGGCCGATCGGGAGAATCTAGAAAAGATCAACCCTGCTATTTTTGGCCTGGAAGACAGATTAGCAAAGGTGGAAACTTGCGTTGGGATCACTGGCCTGGAAGACAGTGACCCAAAGCATGCTGATGATGCTGCTACTGATATTGCCTCCCCCATCCGTCATGTGGAAGAGGGGGAGAAGAATCAAGAAGACCTTCCCCATAACTCTAAGGGGGAGGGTATTATTTCTGATGTTGCTGATAAACCTCAGGGAGTTGAAAACCCTGAGGGGACTGAGAAACCTCCCTCTGATTCTGAGGGGGAGTAACTCAATGAGGACATTGATGTTGAAGTCCTAGAACCGTCTGTTGAGGACGAGGTTGAAGAAGAAGAAGAAGACGAAGACGAAGAAGATCTCGATCTTGCTGATGATGAACCATCATCATCCCCTAAAAATGATGATGATGATGACGATGATGATGATTGTGACTTCTCCTTCCAGCCTATCAAAAGGACCCCTGCTCTCAAAGGGATAATTATTACAGAATCATCAGGGGAGGGGAACACCAAAAAGCCTGCAGCAACTGAAGCCGATAAAGGTAAAAATAAAGGCCTCGCTGCAGAAGGCAATCTGACTATCCTTCAAAGAAAGCCAGTTTGTCAGGTACAATATATTTTCTTCCCTTACACTGCATCCCTCCTCTATCCCTTCTCAACCTCAATTATCCTCTCCATAAAACCTCTATACACTTAAACCTCATTATTTTCTCTATCTCTTCTCCCAAATGATCTCACTTAAACGATTGTTATGTTTCAGCCAGTCCTCTCCCCTGCTTGAGGATCCAGCTGAAGTTCCTCCTGCTACATCAATAATAAATCCAGCCCCAAGCGCTGGAGAAATAATCCCAGTCTTAGACTTCACTGAGACTGATGAACCAGAAGAAGAACTGCTCTCTCACAAAAATAGACCTTCCTTGGCTCCTTAAAAGCTAAGTGAAGAAGAACTGAAAAGGAGAGAAGCAATGATCAAACAGCTTGAGGATCAGCGAATCCTGCGTGCTCCTCGATTCAAAATATCTAGAAAAGAACTCGCTGAACACCGCAAAGCTGAGAAACTCCTCGCCGATCGGAAGGAAGCTGAAGAAAAAGACAAAGCTTATGCTATTGAGCTCGCTCAACGATTGGTTGAAAGATCCTGCACTGAAGAAGACTTCCATCGCTGTTCAATGTCAACTATGGAAGGACGCCACAAAGATCATCGAGAAGAAGACCAAGGTATCTGAGTCAACCCTGATATGGTGCAAAGAAAAATTAAGCTATCGATATCAGGTCTCCAGAATCAACAAGGTGAACATCAGAGGAAGGATGTCAATAAACGTTCCAATTGTTGACGTCGACATATTCATAGACAGTGGTAGTAAGGAAACCATCTACGCTTCTTCAATCAGCAAGTACGGTTTCTCTGAGTGGTTGGAGATGCGGATAGCCATTCAGCGATCACGTTCAACTTTTAAAGACCATGTCGAGAAAGTTTTGAATAAGCAGATCTACTTGGTTACATCTACTGTGGATATTCCTCCTGCTCCAGTTCAACGAAGAAGGGCCTCTGCAAAGAAAAAGATAACACCTTCAGACTCAGGTCCTCCTATCAGAAACGAAACCAGAATTGGCTTTTCACGTGAAGAAGTTCTTGGTCCCAAACCTGATCTCTCAGCTCTCGACATCTCCCTGCCCCCTGGTGAACGCTTTGTCCCTGGAAAAGTCTTAAGCGATTCTTATGGTATATTCTTCACAGACTACGATGGACGAGAATGCTTTCAACGCATCTCTGAGCTATGCATTGCCCCTATCGAACAACTCAGAGATCTCGTCTATTGGTGCGGATTCACAGTTTATCTTCTCGGACACTTCTTCAAGCCCCTGATCTTTAAAGAAGCAAAGTGAAGAAGGGATCTTGGAGAAAATGTCCCTGATTGGATGATCCCTACCACAAAGACCCTTGATGAACTTCTTATCAAAGATGAACCTGAATAGTTGATAGAATTCCCTTGCAAATTCTTCTTCATTTTATCAACTGTATCTTCTGAACTTGTAATTTTATTTGATGTACTTGTAATTTTTCCACTTCCCTATGTAACTTATACGAAGTTTAAAGAAAAATTTCAGCGAATGTACTTTACTCCATCAGTACTTAAAAATTTCAGCGAATGGGACAAATATTTTATGAGTTCCTTTTATCCTTATGTTTTCCTATTTAGCAATTTTCTTTTATTGCTATGTCATAATCAAATAGGGGGAGATTGTTGATCCAAACCCTCAGTGATTTGATAATGACTCTATGAGAAACACTTAGTGAAAATTGTAAGTAGACAATATGTATTAATGTTTTGTCATCAAAGAATATATACTAAGTCTGTTTACTATTGCTGATGAACACATGTGCTTTAGATTATACATTCAGAGAACACTGTTCATCAGTGAGCCCCGAGTCAGTTCAGCCTCACTGATGATCGCTGATAAAATATGTTGTTTACTTATGATCCATGAAGACAAGTTTCACGTCAACTATGTTCTACGCTGAAGTCGAAGATTAAGCCAAAGAAACAGCGATAAGTCTATTAATGAACTGATACGGATATCAGCGAAGCCAAGACCTGTCCACTCAACGAGAAGTTTCGAGTAGAAGACTTCAGCGAACGCTGAACTTTATCATTCGCTGATAAAGATTTATTCAGCGAACGCTGATCATGAAGTCTTCCTCTACAAGTTACTTTTGTCTTATACCCTTGCACGCCTCCGTACGAAAATGTCAGAACAAACATCCCTTCTGTCCATAATCGTACAACCAACTCTGATTCTACACTGTTCATCATGCGGCTACTAGGTTGTCTACCAAGGTCAAACCATGCAACCAACCAGCTTCTGCCACGTGTAAAGTTGTACGGTTGTGCATTAAATGCATGCAGTATATAAAGGAAACCCTACTTTAGAATTGAAGTGCTTGGCCATCTCCTTCTCCTTACTATTCTGTGTGTTAGAATATTTATCTTAAGTATTCTAAATTCCTTCTCTCTTAGTTCTAGTGCAAGAAATCTTAGTGATTCTCTTAACTTGTTTAGATTAGGTTTATTCCTTAATTTTGTTCCGCAACAAGTTGTAAATTGTTTGATACATATCAATAAACAATTTAGAAAAGTAAAAATCGTGTGTTTGTATTCAACCCCCCCTTCTACAAACTTGTATAACCCTTCCGGGACCAACATTTTCCTTCATCACAACCTCTTCATCGGCTTCCATCTCATCCACTTCTATGATCTCAACGTCTGGCCCCTTAGGCTTGGTCTCCTTTGATGAAGATTCTCGTGTAGGGTCTCTAATCAACTCTTTGCCACTTCTCAAGTGGATGGCTTTGCAATCCTCCCGGGTTTTCCTTTCGGGTTGACTCGGAAATGCTCTGGGAACTCGATTTTGTAAGACTTCAGAAATTTGCCCTACTTGCCTTTCAAGGAGCTTTATAGAAGCCATATTCTGATCAATAGTTGCCTTGACCGTGTTAACCGTACCGGCTAGTCCCTCAACCGTGCTATCCATTTTAGACATGAATTTCATCATCATGTCCTCTAGCCCCGGCTTCTTCTCCCCGGATTGTCCTTCATCGAATTTCTTTTGGTTGTAACCTGGAGGACGATAAACATTGTTAGAATTAGAAGAATTGGAAAAGTTGGAATTATTACCGTATTATTGATGCTGTTGATGGGCCATGGTTTCTTTCGGTTGGCCTTGCGGTTGACTCCATGAGAAATTCGGGTGTCTCTTCAAACCCTCATTGTACGTGTTCGAGAAAGGATCATTCTGTGGCCGGTTGTTCCAATTTTGAAGAAATTGAACTTGTTCCGGTTCATTATTAGGGGGAAACCCTTCCGGCATGCCTTCTTCTACCATAAATGTTGGTTGGATAGAAGATCCCTTCAACTGACTCGTGAGTGCGGCTAATTGAACCTTTATGGCCTTCAGCTCATCGTTTTCTTGCACACTAGCAACCCTTCTAACTGATGATCTCGTGGTGGGATAGCTGTGTTCAGCCAAGTTGTCGATCAACTCACATGCTTCCTTATACGACTTATCTATTAGATCTCCGCCCGTTGCAGCTGTAATATCATTTTTGAACTGCGGGTGAAGTCCACTGAAGAATGTCTGGATAACGACCCAACCGTGTAAGCCATGATGAGGACATCCTTCCAGCATGTCCTTATACCTCCCCCATGCTTTATACAACGTTTCTTAGTCCCATTGAGCAAAATGGGTAATCTCGGCCATAAGCTGTGCGGTTCTGCTCGGTGGAAAGAATTTCTGGAGGAAGGCAGCTTTCAGTTCTGCCCAAGTGGTGATCTGATCCGGTTGTACACTTTCTGTCCAAGTTTCTGCTCTGCCCTTGAGTGAAAAGCTGAATAATTGCAACTTGATTGCGTCATAGTTCACTCCGTTGATCTTGAAAGTGTTGCATATCCTTTCAAATGAACGGAGGTGTGCATGAGGATCTTCTGTTGGCGCTCCTCCAAATTGGTTATGCTGTACCATAACTGTTAGCTCCAATCTTTCTGTTAATAGAAGTATTGAAAAATAGGCTAAGTATAGAAGTCGTCGACAGAGACTCTGCCGAGTAGCCGAGAAGACAGAAGTCTTCGACAGAGGCTCTGCCAGGTTAGCCAAGAAGACCGAAGTGAAGAAGCAACAGAAGATTCTTCTAAGCGGACAAGGCCACAGAGCTTCTGTCATACTTGACAGAGCCTCTGTGGTAAAAAGAAGATCTACGCAAAAGATCTAAACAAGGACAAACGTGCTTCTTACAATATCTACCATTTGAAGGTTCTGAAGATCATTCTTACAAGGCGTGACCTGACAACTCCACGTGTCAAACTCTGATAGGTTTCAGCCTAAAGCAAAATACGGAGCATTTAATGCACGTTGTATCAACATTAACAGAATAGTGTATTAGTACATTCCAACAACTGTTCATCAACTGTATCCTAGTACCTTCGGTCCTTGTCATCTAAGATCTTGCCCCCTTTAGAAATAGTATAAATAGAAGACTCATGTTGAGTTCTTCTATTAAGCTTTGCACAACACACACACCTTTAGAGTAGTTTCTTGTCAAACCTTTCGGTGTTCTTGGTGTTCTTATTATATCAAATACAGTGAATCATTGAGCTATTTATCTGTGTTATTTACACTTCATATATTTGATATTGTGTGTTATTCTACCTCATTATATCTGTTATTTCATTAAAACGCTTCCGCATTATATATTGATTGAACTAATTAGATAGAATCATCATTGTTAAGCAAAACAGGAACCGACAATTGGTATCAGAGCCGGTCTTGATTTTCTATATCAAGTGATCCTCTCTTGCAATGATTTTTGGTAGAAACTTGGACTGATCTTTAACCTATTATTCATATCTTTCAAAACAACATATGTGTTTCTGCCATTCTCGACAAGTTCGACTTTGGCAAACTTACAGATCTGTTTCTTCGGTTAAATCTCCATTTTAGTGCATTGTTTAAGGTATTTTAACTTATAAACACTGTTCAAAACTTCCACTTCATCTAAAAAGTGTACCGTTCATACCCTACTTTCTTGATTTTCCATCCTCTTTCAAAATGACAAACACAAACAACTACTTTTTTGCCGGTTCTTTAACAAAACCACCCACTCTACTCAGAGATGAGTACCCTCAGTGGAAAATACGAATGATTCATTTTTTCGAGGGTACTGACAAAGAAGCTTTTCACTACATCAACAACCCTCCTTTCGTTCCTATGCTATATGTACCACGTGTACCTCAAACAGATGACACTCCAGAGATTCCTGCGCACGAGAAACCAAAGGCAAAAGATAAATGGTCTGATACGGACTGGGCTAAATACGAATTGGCACAGAAGGAAAAACGACTTCTGATAATGGCCATCCCCAATGACCTTTTCAAATCCCTAGATGCGTGTGAATCTGCACACGATCTATGGAAGGAACTGGAGAAACAATTGGAAGGAGGGGCTAAAACTCAGAAAAATCGCAGAGCCCAATGTATCAATGAATATTACTCATTCAAAGCTCTGCCGACAGAACCTCTACAGACAACATATGATCGGTTCAACTCTCTAATCAACAAGTGCAAGAAGTTCGGAATCCACAGAACTTCCGAGGAAAACAATGTCATGTTCCTAAAGAGTCTCAATGATGAATGGCTCCAGTTGTCTATGTCTCTGCAATTAAATCAAGACTTAGACTCCTGGACTCTGTCAGATCTCTATGGAACGTTGGCAGCCCAAGAGCCTCAGATTGCACAAGCAAAAATTCAAATCAGTGCACCTCTTGCGCTGGTTGGTAAGGCTACAGAAGATAAAGAGAAACCGAAAAAGGAGAAAGAAGTGGAAGAAAAGAAAAAGAAGAAGATCTTGATCGTTGATAGTGAAGATGAGGAAGTGGTGGAAGAAGAAGAGACATCAATGGCCTCTATTGCTAAATCGTTAGCCCTTTTGACAAGGGAATTCAGCAGAGGTTACCAGAAGAAGTCTGGTAATGAACGCTATGGAAGAGATGATCGAGGAAGAGAAGGGTCAAATGAAAGGAACGACAGAGGTAGCGACCAACAGAGGTCGACTGACAGAGGTGGTGACCGACAAAGGTCAGACGATAAAGTTGGCAAAACTCCACAGAACCAAGTATGTTACAACTGTGGTAAGCCAGACCACTACGCCAATGAATGTAGAACTGAAAGAGGTGGTGACCGACAGAGGTCGGACGACAGAGCTGGCAACGGTTCCCAGAACCAAGGATGTTTTAACTGTGGCAAGTCAGGTCATTATGCCGCTGACTGCAGGAGCAAATCAAACCGCCCACAAAAAGAAAGCGGAGTTTTATGCTCAGAAATCGCTAATGGTGAATTAGGAGAACTGGTTGTCAGACGAATCATCTGATGAAGGCGACAAAAACGCCTTGTTCTGTGGAATGGCAGAGGTCAGCTCATCCGACTCCGATAGTGAGGTATCCACTTCTGACTCTAACTCTAGTCAAGCAAAACCTGATTTGCTCAAACTAAACATTGAATGCACATAACTTAAAAAGACCTGCGAAAGTATTCAAAAGAAGCTTACCTTCTTTGAGAGAGAAGCTAGACTTCTCGCTCGAGAAAAGGCTAAAATCTTTCAAGAAAAGGAAGAAATTGAAACAAATTGGAACAAACACCTAAATCCTTTGAAAGAAAAGATTTATGAACTTAACTCTGCATTAAAAACAAAATCTAAAGAACTAGTGGACGTTGAGACCGACAGAATGAAAATTCTAGCTCTCAAACATTATTTTCAAAAGGAAAGAGAAGTCCTCTGTCAAGATTTACTCAGAAGAGATCTTTTAATTAAGAAATACCAAGATGCACAGAAGGTGTACGAGAAAATTAATACACAAATAGGGAGACGGGGAATTGGCTTCTGTGATATAGATCCATACACTGGAAACAAAAGAAACAAGTCTCTGTCCTCTCTATTTCATATTGGAAGTACAAGAAAACCCGGTTTTCCAAATTTACTTTCTCTAAGCAAAAGGCGAAAAGTCTCTGGTGAACCTCACAGAAGGAAACCTCTGAAGATGGTGAATGTGTGGTTTGAAAACACAGATCTACCATCATCAGCCTCTGTCAAAAGAGCGTCCAAACCTAAGAAATATCTGAAAACACAAGATCAGATAGGAATCTTTAAGTTTGGTAAACCCGAGACTCAATCACAGGTTGCCTTTGTCTGCACTATAGACTCTGAAAAGAAACTATCGGCAGAGGCACCTGAGTTCTTGCCTGCTTCAACAGAAGAAAAACTGACTCATATTTCTGAAAAGGAATTATTGGAAATCGGTGAAAACAACTTTTATGAATGCCCCAGTACTTTCAATAATGGCCAAAATCTCTTTGAGGAAAGCGAGTATGGCACATGCTCTGAAAATCTAGGCTCTGTCGAAAGAGAACTAAGTGACTCAACCTCTGTATATGAGGATGATTCATCCTCTGACGAATCTGAGACTGACTCTAAGTCAGAGATAGGACCTTGTGACACAGAGGATTTTAAACTACCCTCTGGAGTTCTTAACAGAACTATTCCTCCCAAGGAGAAAATCACAAGAGTTCCTATTTGTCCAGATTTTTTGGACATGTGTATACAAGTCAAAACCTCCATTGAGCTTGAGAAAATCAAACAACAAAGGAAAACGTCCTCCCAAAATTCAACAAGTTCAAAGATTTCAAAACCCTTAAAACCTATTAAAGAAAAACTTACATGGCAACAGAAGGGTAAGTGGGTTGAAAATAACAAAACGTTTTCTTCTGTGACAGTGAAACTAGCAGAAGTTCACCACAGAAGGGGTCCACAGAAGGCTGCTCTCAACAAAGGATTTTGCAAACAACAATCTAGCCTACATAGGTCTTATTGTAATAGGAAGTCAAATGTTAGGATAGAATGTAATGCCTCTGTGCCCCCATTTAATGTTTTCAATGTAAAGTTCAAGCAAATATCTTCGCACATTTATTATTGTCATTGCTTTGATCTCATGTATCGATTAAATCAACACTTCTCAAGTCCACACTGTTTCCTCTCTACACCCAAAAAGAACACTAAATTCAAGGGTAAGAAGAAACAAAATGGTTCTTCAAAAGAAGCTAAATCCAAACCCAAGAATGCTAAGGCAAACTTGAAGACCCCTAACAAAGCTGGACCCATTTGGATATGGCTACCTAAAACTCTCTGACTGTCTTGCAGAAGCAGTATGTGCCAATCTGGTATCTTGACTCCGGATGCTCGCGGCACATGACTGGCGACAGAGGTCTACTATCCTCCTACAAAGATAAATTCGATGGAGGATCTGTGACCTTTGGTGACAACAAAAAGGGGTATATAAAAGACTACGGAGTCATCAAGAAGAAAAACATAACCGTATGCAAAGTTGCATATGTGGATGGCCTTAAACACAATCTTCTCAGTGTTAGCCAACTCTGCGATACGGGTTTCGACGTAATGTTCAAAAGAACCTTCTGTTCTCTACAAGGTGAGGACACATGAGTCGAACTTCTGCGAGCCGAACGAAGAGGCGATATCTACCTCATGAACTTCTGTGCCAAGAACAAGGAAGACAAGATCTGCCTTGTAGCCTGTAAAAGCGAAGAAGCCTGGTTATGGCACAACAGGTTCTGCCACCTAAACTTTCATACTCTAGATAAGCTTGTTAAACTCGATCTAGTCAAAGGTCTGCCAAATGTTAAATTTAATAAAGATCATTTGTGCTCTGCTTGCGAAATGGGAAAACTCAAAAGAGCTTCCCATAAAGGCAAAACTGATATATCTTGCACTAGGCCTCTGTACATGCTTTATGTCGACCTCTGCGGTCCCATTGCTACACAGAGCCTAGGTGGCAAGAAATATATACTTGTTCTGATCGATGAATATTCAAGATTTACATGGGTTGAATTTGTCAGAAAGAAATCAGATGTTCCAAACGTTCTGATAAATTTAATGAAAAGAATCCAAGTTCTGTATGAGTGCAGGATTCAGAAACTAAGAAGCGACAATGGCACCAAATTCAAAAACTCTGCCATTGAAGCCTATCTTACAGAAGAAGGCATTTCACAGAACTTCTCCGCTGCACGCACCCCACAACAGAACGGCGTGGTTGAGCGAAAGAACCGCACGCTTGTGGAGGCTGCAAGAACTATGCTGATAGCATGTGGATTACCAATGTCTTTTTGGGCAGAAGCAGTATCAACCGCATGCTACACCCAAAATCGATCAACCATTGTAAAGAGGCACATCAAGACACCGTATCATTTGATCAACAAAAGGCGACCAAACATCAAATTATTTCATGTATTTGGATGCAAGTGCTTCGTCTTAAATGATAGAGAAGCAAGAGGAAAGTTTGAGGTGAAAGCAGATGAAGGAAAGTTCATAGGATACTCTGCCACTTCAAAAGCTTACAGAGTGTACCTTCTGAAGTCTCGATCCATCGTAGAAAGCATCAATGTATCTTTTGACGATTCCTTTCAAAAGACTTCTGAACAAATCAGTTCAGAACTCGGTCTAAAGAAGGAATCCTCTGGCATCTCAAAGACAAGAGAAGAAGACTTAAATCTTCTATTTGAAGAGATGTTCCATGATGATATTGATCCTTCTGCTGGAGCCGTCAGAGCCTCTGGAGAAACATCTTCTGCAAACTTGACTGAGTCAGGTATATCTCTAACTGGTCCATAAAATACTTCATCCTCTTCTGTGAATCATACAGATGCACATGCTGAGGGGGAGCGAACAGAAGCTGAAGATAACACAACCAAGGAATCAACCACAAAGGCTCCTGAAATACCTACTCCAGCGACTACAGAAGAATCAATACCAGAGGAAAACGAAGACTCAGTCTCTACTTCATCAGAGGAACAAATTCCAACTCTCATTCCAATCCTCCCACAAGCTGAAGAACCAAGCATAAGCACAGAAGTACCATCAACAACAGAGGTTGCACCAGAACCGCAGTGGGCAACCACATAAGTTAATCTTGATGACTCAAATGACCATCTTCCAAGAACAACACAGTGGACGAAAAGCCATCCTCCAAGCCTTATAATCGGTGACCCTTCTGAAAAGGCCAAAACAAGATCAGCCACTGCTAATTTTTGTTTCTTTACAAATTTTATCAGTGTGATCGAGCCAAAAAGAATCTCTGAAGCCCTAGATGATCCAAACTGGGTAGATGCTATGCAAGAAGAGCTTCTACAGTTTGAGAGAAATAAGGTATGGACCCTAGTACCTCTGCCACGAGGAAAACAAGCCATAGGGACAAAATGGGTCTTCAGAAACAAGAAGGACGAGGATGGGGTGGTCATTAGAAACAAAGAAAGATTGGTGGCCAAGGGATATCGCCAAGAAGAAGGCATTGATTACGATGAAACTTTTCCCCTGTCGCACGACTCGAAGCAATAAGGATCTTCCTAGCCTTCGCTGCCCACAGAGGTTTCAAAGTCTTTCAGATGGATGTAAAATCTGCCTTTCTGAATGGTGAATTCCAAGAAGAAGTATACGTCCAACAGCCACCAGGGTTTGAAAGTTCCAAGTACCCAAAATATGTCTATTATCTCGACAAAGCTCTGTATGGACTGAAACATGCTCCAAGAGCATGGTACGAACAGCTTTCAACTTTTCTTCTCAATAATGATTACGAGAGAGGTACGACATATACTACATTGTTTTACAAAAGAAAAGGTGATGAGATTCTGCTTGTACAGATTTATGTGGATGACATTATTTTTGGGTCTACAAATGCACAACAGTGCAAAGATTTCGAAAAACTAATGCAGATTGAGTTTGAAATGAGTATGATGGGAGAATTAACTTTCATCCTTGGACTCCAAGTAAAACAATCATCAGAGGGAATTTTTATAAATCAAGCTAAATATGTCTCTGACATACTTTTAAAATACAGTCTCTCCGATGCCTCTGTAATGAAGACCCCAATTGCCAATGGAAATAAATTATTCTCAGATCCAAATGGCACATCTGTAGAGTGCAAACTCTACAGAGGTATGATTGGGTCCCTTTTATAATTAACCGCAAGTAGACCTGACATAATGTATGCCACATGCCTCTGTGCAAGATATCAAGCTAACCCAAAGGAATCCCACTATATTGCTGTAAAGAGAATCTTCAGATACCTAAAAGGGACCAAAAATCTTGGACTCTGGTATCCGAAGAACTCTGGTTTTGGTCTTAAGGCATACACAGATTCAGATTATGGAGGATGCAAGCTTGATCGAAAGAGCACCTCTGGGAGTTGTCAATTCCTGGGAGGTAAACTAGTCAGCTGGACTTCGAAGAAGCAGAACTGTGTGTCTACATCTACAGCATAAGCAGAATATGTTGCTGCTGCTAGCTGTTGCTCTCATGTTCTGTGGATGAAAACTCAGCTCAAGGACTATGGGTACAACATATACAAGATTCCCATCCTCTGTGATTCGAAAAGTGCCATAGCAATCTCTGCCAATCCAGTACAACACTAAAAAACAAAGCATATCGATATTCGTTATCACTTTATGAAGCATCATGTTGAACATGGCACAATCGAAATGCACTTTGTGTCCACTGAATACCAGTTTGCAGACTTATTCACCAAGGCACTAGATGAAAAAAGATTCCTTTTCTTGGTGGGTAAGTTGGGAATGATTAACATGAGTTGAACCCTCTGTAAGTAAGATTTGATCTTCTTGTAAATATGTATATATTTAAACTCTTCTGTATATAAATTCTTAATCATCAAAAGTTCTGTAACCAACAGAGCTTCTGTGGGATTGCTCAGAATATGACAATCTCCACAGAACCTCTGATAACCTTGACCTATGTTCTGTGCACAACTTATCTCATTTGATCCAAGCATAGGTCAAGGGGGAGCAGAAGGATTTGACAGAGGTTGATCATTCAAGGGGGAGCCAAAGAAGAGATATGATCAACCAAATCTACAGAAGTCAGGTATTTTTACCGAACAAAGGAGAACTAAAGGCGAGTAACTCGTACAAATCCTTTTTGAAAACAATTTTCTAGGACACAAATTTCAAAATACGTCCTATAAACACTGTTTAAGACATTCCAAACAAGAAATGATCAAAAAGATTTTCGAACCTTCCGTTATGGGAAATTTAAGGTCATAGAGCTTCTGCTGAGCTCAACAGACCCTCTGTAAGTTGGATCCTCTAGAACTGCAAAATTCATACGAAAACTCTGTCGATCAACCTTAAATGTCTTCTTTAAGGATTTGTACGTACAAATGCACACACAAGAATACTAAAAGAAAGTCTTATGGGCAAATAGCTCACTCAACCAAGGAGTCTCTGTCGCCCAAACTAGACACTCTAAGAGTATGTCTCGAACAAAATCCATTTCCAAAACAGTTTTCCAGGACACACAATTCCAAATATGTCCTAAAAACAGTGTTTAACACAATGAAAACCTTGGATGATCAAAAAGTTCTCTACATTTGTAGTTATGAGAAATTTTCACTCTCAGAGCCTCTGCTGGCCTCGACAGAGCCTCAAAGCCTCGGTGAATGAAAATTTTGTACTAAAGATCTATCGATCCTCTCCAATGATCTTTCAAACGTTTTTGGTAAAGGTACAAGCATCAGAGGAGACAAAAAGACAAGTTTCAGATCACAGAACTCACTCCACCACAGAGCCTCTGTTGACTCTGACTTTGACCTTTTATGGAAATTCTGTAACAGTATGGGTTATTTACTGCGAGTGACAGAACTCACAAAGAAGAAATGCCCACGCGCCAAGCATTAATGGGCCGCACACGGCGTCTAATCGTGTTCTGACACTTCTGACGTGGCATTCTCCCATTGGACGTGTGTGGCATACGTTCTCCTGGAAAGTTGAACCAGCCGTATATACTCAATTACGGATCCCAAATTTTATTCACTTACACATATTTACCCTTTCAGATTCTACCATTCTCTTCAGTATAAAACCCAACTTACCATTACCTCTAAACATTTACGAACTTACTCTCTTCATCTTCTCCGGCGAACCTTGCAAAAAAACCTGCAACTTCCATTTTCTACTCTCTTTCTTCAAGATTAATCCAATGGCTTCCACCTCCAACGCTCCAGTGAACTCTCCATCTCATTCTGAGAACTCCCAAAACCAATAAATCGCCAGAAACCTAGAACAAGACCACTCCGGCGATGAAGCAGATTTTGCTCCGACCATCCATCTTCTAAACTTCATCGAACATGAACGTGTTCTTCCTTTAAAACCAAACAACTACTATCTGGTTCCCTCAAAAACCGCTTTTGGGGAAGCACATGTCATTCTTCTTCACATTCTGGAAAAACCACTATCTTTACCCCCTGTTATCCAAAACTGTCCATAAAATCCCTGCCAGATACCTAAATCAATTCTGAATGAGCAGCAGATTTGACCCCACAGATAGATAAATCAAGGGCTACATCTCCAAACCGGACAAATCCGATCACCTTGAACTCAAGTTCAACAGAACCATGTTCTCACTTGAGTTCAGTCTACCTACCAGAGGTCTTCTTGGAATAAAGCAGTACGCAGAGGAACCCACTGACAAAGAGCTCTACCATTTTGTTGAAATGCTGGGGTACAACACAACCCTAAGGAAAAGAAACGATTTCAGAAGAAATCGATTACCTCCTCTGTGGAATACGCTCTTCTCAATCCTAAACCGGTGCCTAACAGGGAAGGTGGGTAGTCCAGACCAAACTTCTCACCAAATCATGACCATAATGTACGGGGTATATTATGATCTACCTCTGGACTATTCCACCCTCATGATGCAAGAAATGGTTAACACCATTGATCGCAGAATCTCCTCCCAGAAGGCCAAGGGACGATCGAAAGAAGCTCTACCTCCTCTGCAATATCAGCGTATTCTGGGTGTCCTGCTAGAGCCTCTGCTACGTCTACAAAAGTGGCCAATGGAGGGACCAACGGCCAGAATGTACCCCCTGAACAAAAACACCCCAACAGAGCACGAAGATGAATACCCATTATGCAGACCTCTGCCAAAGAAACTTTTGGGATTCGCTACAGACAAGACCCTTAAGTTAGAATACATACGCGATCAAATGACTCCAGAACCGAGTCCTGTGACACCCCCACGTCTAGGAGTCCCCTTAGGATATAGGGTTGTAGAAAGAATGTCTGACGAAGAATGGGCAGTGGCCTTGGCTAAGCACGAACAGGTACAAGAAAGCTTCTATCCTCTGCGAAACACAATCCCCTCTACTCCTAAGAGCAAAACCCCTGCCTCCACCCCCAAGAAGAAGAAAGCTCACAAGAAGAGGAAGACAACAAAGGGTACTTCTACCAGTGCTGCACAAATCCAACAATCCCCTCCTCATGCAACAGAAGCAGGATCCTCTGCACAACCCCCTCCTCCAAAAGAAAAGAAGAAAAGAAAACATAAGTCTTCAGAGAAGGGTGCCCCAAAGCCAAAAAGAAAGAAGAGCAAGAAGAAATCCAAGCAACCCCACACTCCTCTGCAATCCATCGCAGAGGAAGCAGATATGGTCGAAGAAACCCAAGAACAACCTCTGCAATCACCCTCACCCATCAATTATGCAGAAGATCAGGGTGATTTTTCTATCTTCCTCCAACAACCTGGGATCGCACACTCTTTAGACCCTTCTGGATGGACTGCAGAAGCTCTATCTCATCATTCAACAGAAGCTCCAAACTTCAAAATCTCTTCTGACTTGGATGATGATGACCAAACCCCACAGAATAATCAGTCTAAGACTCCGGAAGTTCTACAGAACCCCTTCACCCAACCTGGTTTTGATGTTCTACGAGCAAGTCTAGAGGATTTGGCTAAAACCACCACCAAAACCCCACCAGTCATAGTCTCAGAGGTGGACTCTGATGAAGAAGATGATCAGGCAGAAGAAGGACCTCTGCATCCCCACGTACGACAATTAATTGGCTCACATCCAATGTACGACTCTTTACGCACTGGTGCAGAAGCCGCTACAGAAGTTAGGGTAGAAGCACCGAGCCATAGGGTAGCTACAGAGGTTGAGACTATAGATGGAGAAGAAGTGGTTGGATGCTCCACAGAAGCAGAAGCTAGAACTGATGCCTGGAATAGAAGAGGCACACTCCCACAACCAACACCCAGTGCGACCCATACTTCTAACATCGCCAGTCTAGTGGCAGAAGATGTTACTGAAAAAGAGCAGCATGGCTCGACCCCAACCCTAACTGACCGGGCAGAGGTAACTCTTTCTACCTCTGTGCCAATCGTAGCCGGGGAAACCATTCCAGGGGAGTCCTCTCAAAAGGACTTACCCTTAGTTCGTGGTCCATCGCCCCAGACCACAATCGCCAACCTTACAGAGGAATTTGTTTCCTCTGCCACACATACTACTATAGGTCCAAACAGCTCTTCAGAGGAGGTTAGAGTGCACAAAGACGGAGAGACTCTAGACAAGTCTCCAAGTCAACCTAAGGATAATATTGAACCCACCTCTGGAGTGGATCAAGACAATATATTTACTAGAACTTCTGTAGAGTCTGAGGCACAAGATGCCTCTGCTCGAGGATCAGAGGGAAATCCTTCCACCCCCAACGTACAAACAAGGGCGAAAGAAGGTGTCCTAGGAACAGGGACTCACTCTGGGGACGAATGTGTTCCCCCAGAGGTTACACCAAGTCCACTTGTATCAAGGGATGAGTTCCAAACCCTTGTCACCTCTGTGGACAATACATTAAAAGAGTTGAAAAGTTCTTTTAATTCTTTTGTAGATACTACATCCAGGGCACTCACAAACCTGAACACCAAAATGGACAACCTGTCCACCGAGGTGCAAAATGCCTTAGCCCAGATGAGAACAACTGCTGATACCTCTGCTGCAACTGCTGCCACTGAATTCGGGAAAGCCGCCACCTCTACATTCAAAACCTCTATCAAACTCTTCCTTGAAACGATGAATGACAAAGCCTCCACCTCTAAGGGCCTTACCCCTGAAGACCTAAAGAAGGCATTAGAGGAAGTTCAAGAGCAAACTATGCAACAAACTCTGGCCATGAAGCCTTCTGACTATATGACCAGAGCTCAGCTGACAGAGCTTGGGCAAGGAATAGTTGATCGAATGACAGAATTCATTTGAGCCTTCACTGCTGCCAATGCAGACTATGTCAAAGAATTCAGGACAAGTGTGGGCAAAATGCGCTTCAAGACAGAAGCAGAGGTCTATGCCCTTCTCGGCCTCTGTGATGACGTATGCGCAAAACTCATAGCCTGTTAGCTTTAATTAGCCCCTAATTTATATGAATGTTTTATAAAGAAATAATGTCAAGGACTTATTTGTATTTGTTGAGTGTCAAGGGCTAAAATTGTAAATAACCAATTGTTGTTTTTGGTTATAAAGTCTTGCTTTAGAGTTTATTAGGTTAAGTCTCTCTTTTACATTTTAATACATTTTACTGATAGAGAAAGAGCTTCATTTTGTAAGAGAGTGTTTTTCAATCTTATCTTGTAAACTCTCAATCAATACAATATATTGCCATTATTATTGTTACTTGTTATATCTGGGTTCCAACAATTGGTATCAGAGCAAAGACAATTATTGATTCAAAGTCCAGACACAACCTCTTCGAATTCAGCCCCTGATCAGTTCAATAAACGCAAAAGTAAGAGGAAGCTCAATTCGATTTTTGCTACTTCATCCCAGAATCTGTCTACAGCAGCCCTGGTAAGCGCGAACAGTAGATTTCTAGGCTGATTCATCACAGGTTCGAACTTTTGAGTTTAACTCTTAAATTCTTATGTTCAAATAAGTTAACCTAAACTGCTGAGTTTGACCTAACTGTGTTTAAAAAGTCAGAAATTAATCTGTGTTTGAACTGTAAATTAAAACCTTTGTGATATCAACATTATATCTGTGTTTTAAACCTTTGAATCACCATTAAAATTGTCTCACGATCTCTCAAGTAACATTTTTAAAAGAGTGCTTATCTTTTTATTCCCTGTTTTCATTTAAATGGCAGACTCTAAATGCTCCACATCAGGTCGTTCTAATATTCTTGATCTCAATTTCTATATAAGAGAATGTGGACTTTTGACTCAGGAGAAAGAAAAGCTTATTCTTGAAAAAACCAAGCTTGTTCTTGAAAAAGACAAGAGGGATAAGATTAGAATTGCTGAAGTAAGTATGCCAAGACTAAGATTTAGTTGTGATGCAGATTATAAACATTATTCTAAACTTAGTTCCAGCTTTCGCAAAATTATTCCTAATCTTGAGAAAGAGTTGGATGAAAGGAACAAAAGCATTCTGATCGATTCAGAAAAGATTGCAAAGCTTGAAGAATCAGGTAAAATCTTATCCCGTGAAAATATTGAGCTGGAGAGAAAACTGTCTGGTTCAGAAAAGTTTTTTGAAAAAGAGAAAAATAGACTTGAACTTAAATGTTTAACATTTTCTAATCTGGTTTCAGATTTTAAAAAGGTTGTGGTCTGTGAAAGAGAGAATTTTGAAAAGAAGAAATCTGTTTTTGAAACAAAGTCTGTGGAGTTTTCTTGCAAAATCTCAGAATTACATAAAACTCTTGAAAAAGAGAGGAAAGTGTCTGATTTTGAAAGAAAAGAATCTGAACAGTTGAAGGTTCAAAGATTTCAAGAATTAAGTCAAAAAGATGACTTTGAAAGAGAAAGAAGGATTTTTAAAACCGAAATATCCAAACTGACAAAGAGACTCTCTGATTTGTTAACTAAGATCATGATGGAGAAGAGATGTAAATCTGATCTCCAAAAGATGTTTGAGGTAAATTTAAAGGAAAAGAATGATTTAGCTAAAAGGCTCAAGGAATTTGACTTTGTAGACTCCAAGTGTTCACTTAAAACAACTTCAAGTTCAATAAACAAGAACAGTTCTTCAAAAGGGTTCATTAAGCCAAATAAGTTTTCAAAAAATCAGATTTCCACTTCTAATTTTTTCCATGATCGTAGGCTAGACAATTCAGTTAATCAAGCTTTTAGAAGAGTGAAAATGGTTTGGATAGTGAAAGGCTCTAAACTCGTTCAAAATGTTCAAAAGCCATTCATTTCTGTTGAGTATGACAAGATCAACAAAGCATTTCATGCAAATTCTAACAAAATAGGACCCATTTGGATATGGGTACCAAAAATTGTTTGATCTGTCTTGCAGGTAAACGGACTCCTAAACACATCTGTTTAGGACTCAATCTTCAGTTGAAATGGACTCTTAAACACTCAGTTTAAGACTCATCCTTCAAAGGCAATTGATTTCTGTGCACAACAGTACAGAACTCAGCCCTAAATGGCTTATTGGATTTCTGCACACATCTGGATTCAGATCAAGACAGGGTTTATTGTTCATAATTGTTTAAAAATCAATTTGTTGTTTTTGAGAAAAATTTTCTCGAAAAGGTTCAGTTTACTGTGGTGTGATCGAACTCATACTTGTAGGTGTTTTTAGTAGAAAACATTTCCAGAGAATGTGTTCAGAATCACATTTCGAGTAACCCTGTAAAATTTCATTGCAAAATTCTGATTTTTGAGCAAGTTATGGTCATTTGAAGTTCTAAAAGTTAAAAAAATCGCAAAACCCAAGTTGTAAAATGATTTGTTGACTGCTGTTTGCTTTTAAATGATTTTATCTGTTGTTTGCTGTTGTAATAACAGATTTAATGTTTATGATTCAGAGATGCTTATCCAGAAGTTGTCCATGTTATCCAAAAGATTGATCCAGAGCTTTGAGCAGAAGTTGATCATCCAGAGCATGAGCTAAATTTTATCAGAGGTGAACTACATAAGATCATTATGTGCAGCTGCAAGAGAAGTGAATGTTCAGAAGTTCAGAAGTTCAGGCTATATTGAGCTTAATCACAGAAACTTGGGCAGAAGCACAATCTAAAGGCTTGCACAGAGCCTATGTGAAACTATCCAAAGTTGCCCTTATAGATATTTGTTGTGCTATTATTGTTTGCTATTAAGCTACTGCAGCAAATCAAAGCTCCTACTGCTATCCATTCGAAAGAACTATAAGCCAATGCCGTTAAGCTCATGCTGATGCTAAGATGATTAAGCTGCTGTACATCTCGAACTCTTGTAGGCAGCTCAAGTACATGGCAGAGAGATTGTCACCTGGATTGCATCAGATTTTGGAAAGTGCAGCAATAGTAGACATGCAGCAGTACTTAATATGAAAGCAACATATTTCCATCAAAGACCATCAAATGGGCAGTCACTTGAGTTTGCAGACCTGCAGATCCAGCCACTTTCAAATATGCAAACAAAAATCTGCTGCTGAGCTGTCAATACAGCAAGTTGTTTGCTGTTGGAGATGTCCATGTGCTGTCAAAATAATTTTGCTGCTATGTTTGTGTTTAAAACAGAAAATTATCAGACTTGTTGCTGTTGTGCAGATCTGCAGATGATAAATCTGTCCAGAAAACAAACGTGTTGCTGCGGTGCCTATTATATGCTGTCAAAAGGAGCAGAATTCGATCGGAGTCATGGACGCTTATCAGATGTGTCTGAAGCTCAGAGACCGATCACAAAGGACCTCTGTAAAGCTGTCACAGAGGCTCTGCAATCTTCTGTCATTTGTAGGTAGAGAAAGATGGGAGACACAGCAGTCAAAGCTGCAGCAGAAGAATTGGAAGTGTGCAGCAGTTCAGAGTTTGTGACTTTGTTTGGAGAGCTGAATGACAAATACAGAAGTAGTTTTATCAGAGATGATCTGTATAGAAGAAGACGAGTTTTTGTCCATAAGTTGCTGTCCAAAATCAGACCAGAAGCTCAATGTGAATGTGCAGCACCAGCTTGTTCAGCTGTCTTTTAGCTTTAGATGCTTTTCGTAGTAGCCGGGCGGTTCTTTCGATTTTCGGATCGATCGGTTCGATGTCTTTTCCTCGGGTTTTTCTTGGCATAAACCAGTTAGTACCTGAAAAGAAAGATGATTCAAAATTAGCAATCCAGAAACTAAAAGTAATAAAACAAAATAACACAATAAAAAATGTTCAATGTAATAGCGCTTATAGCTGGTAGTGCTATCAGTTTCAACTATTTCCCCGGCAACGGCGCCAAAAACTTGATAGGCGGGTTCACACCCCCTAGATCTAACCGCAAGTGTACGGGTCGAATCAAGTAATAGTACGGTAAGTACGAGTATCAAACCAAGGGAACTAGGAAGTAAGTATCACAATGACTACAAGTTCTATTAACTGAACGGTCGCAATTTTGGTTTGTGGTTTGGAAATTGTTTAAAACTAAATAATACTAAAATTGATTAACAAAAGATCTGAAGAGACTTTGATAGAGAAAAAGGTTGAGGGTTGGATTCCCTATGGTTATGATATCGATGAACAAAACCCGAACAACGATTACCGACTCTTACTATAAACCCTAGTTTGCGAAAGCTCACCGCTATTCTTTCTCAAGCAATAACGGATCTTATTCTTAGGTTAAACGTTTCTGAGCGAAAAGGTGATTCGACTATCTCTACCCGAACCTCTTTTCCGGCACTTGATTATCCGATCTAGTTGTCAATTACGCCTCTCGGACTTAATCAACAACCATTAAATCAATTAAAGTTGATCAGACTTCAATTGGTTAAGAAAACTCAAATCAAATGCTTTATAAATCAAGTCGATAACGTTAGTCGTTTACAGGTCATCTCTAATTGAAACCATAGTTCCTCCAACCCCCAACATCTGAAGATTAGCTCATGTTGGGGTTGGATAAGAACGCAAGAATAAAGTAGAATTCAATCATGTAAAACATTGTTCGTAATGTAAAAATGTAGTACTGATCAGTTCCCTTCTATCAGTTCTAATCCGTAAACGGTATGTCAATCCCCTACAGTCGGTGCTCTATCGTGATGCGAAAATGATGAACTCTGCTCTCCAAAATCGCCTCTTTCCTACCTTCGGCCGTCTTGAATCTCGTATGACCTAACTTTTGAATCGCCAAGTAATAATAAGCCAACAGTGAGTTGCGCGGGTTTCCCCGCAACTTGAAGTCGCGTGGGAAACCGTGCGTGTCCCAGATCAGCTTGGGTCAGGTCTTGAATTGGATCTTGGGTCGTGGACTTTGGGCCTGATTCTTGGGCTTGGATCTGGAATTTTCATTTGGCCCAATGTAGCTCCTTTTTCGGTCCTTTTATGCTCGTTTTCTCGACTGTCGTTTACTCTCGGGATACCTGAACAATTCACTGGAAAAACGTAAAAGCGACACCGCTTTGCTTCAAAACAAGCCACTCTTCTTGGTTTATAGGCCAAAAATAATGCCAAAAATTGGCGTTATCAACCAACGACACCCTCTCCAATAACTTCACCACCCTGTCCAGCGAAGTCACATCGTTGAAGACAGTGGTCGACAACCTTCAGGGAGAGGTGTCATCTCTGAAGACGGAGGTAGGCACCCTTACCCAAACAGTGGGTAATTCCAATAATATACTCCTACAGATCTTGGAGCGCCTGAATGCTCCAACCGTTCCACTATCCCACTTTTCTTAGGATGACCGGGCAAAGCTGGAAAAGGTGGTGGAACACGTTCAGAAGAACAACCCTACTATGTCTGGCCTTGAAGACAGTCTTGTAGCGGTTGAGCGTCGTTTAGGTTCCCTTGGCCAAGAAGACAGGGAACTTAGACACTCTGTTGCTGCTGCTGCTGTTGTTTCCTCCCCTCCTTCGCATGAGGAAGAGGGGGAGAAGACTGAGAAAGACCTTCCCCATACTTCTGAGGGGGAGGAAAATGCTGATAAACCTCAGGGAGTTGAAAACCCTGAGGAAACCGAATTCTCCCTAAACGCAAATTCTAAGGGGAGAATTTCGAAGAACATGCTGAATCTCCAGTGCATGTTGAATCCGACGACAACGCTAAGTTTGAGGAAGAAGAAGAAGACAAATAAGACCTAGATCTTCAGGAGGACGAACCTTCATCATCACCAAAAAATGATGATGATGATGATGATGATGATGATGATGATGATGATAATGATGACTTCGATGGCTTCGTCTTCCAACCCAAGACCAAGAAAACCCCAGCTCTTAAAGGGGTCGTTATCAAAGAATCAGGGGAGGGGACCACCAAAACCAAACCTGCAGTGTATGAAGTTGATAAAGGCAAAAATAAAGGCCTTGCTGAAGGCAACTTGGCTATTCTTTACAACAAGCCACTTTGTCAGGTAACTTACTTATTCTTCCCTTACACTGCATCCCTCCTCTATCCCTTCTCAACCTCAGTTCTACTCTCCATCAAACCTCTAAACACTTAACACACTCTTTCTCTATCTCTTCTCCCAAATGATCTTACCTCTGTGATCGTTTTGTTTTAGCTAGTCCTCTCCCCTGCTTGAGGGTCAAGCTGAAGCTCCTCCTACATCTCCAATAATCCCAGCCCCGAGTGTTGATGAAATAATCCCGGTCTTAGACTTCGCTGAGACTGATGAACCTGAAGAAGAACTTCTCTCGCAAAAGAAAAGACCTTCCTTGGTTCCTCAAAAGCCAAGTGAAGAAGAACTGAAAAAAAGAGATCATCCATGATTCAAAAGCTTGAGGATCAACGCATCGTTCCTTATCTCAACATCCTATCAAAAAAGGAAATCGTTGAATCCCTCAGAGCTGAAAAACTCCTGACTTAACGAAAGAAGGCTGAAGAAAAAGATAAAGAATATGCCTTAGAACTTGCTCAGTGTCAGTTGTTGATCCAGACCTGAAGAAGTTCCTTGTTGATGTTCAAAGAAAACTGATTAAGGACGTACAGAAGATCAACCAGGAGGAAAAGACCAAAGTCAGTGACACCACACTGGACTGGTGCAAGCAGATATGCCACTACAGAAGTCATGGATCAAGGATAAGCGATGTAAATGTAAAAGGGAGATGTGCTATGAAATATAATAAAAAGGTACCATTTGTTCGTGTCCAAGTAGTCAGAGAACGGCTACTTCAGAACTTGCTACATGTCATACCTGGATAAATCCGGCTTCCCTGAATGGTTGGAAATGAGAATCGCAATTCAGCGATCCCGCTCTACTTTCAAGACCTATGTTGAACAAGCCATAAACAGGCTGATTGACTTGGTAACCTCAGCAGTTGATATTCCTCCTCCACCAATTCAGAAGAAGCGAGCTGCTCCAAAGAAGAAGAAGACTCCTTCCTCTCCAGGCCCGACAATAAGAAACGAGACAGGGATTGATTTCTCTCGTGAAGCAGTTCTTGGCCCTAACCCTGATCTTTCTGGACTCGACGTACATCTACCTCCAGCTGAAGATTTCGTCCCTGGCAAGGTTATCAGCGATCCTTATGGCATTTTCTTCTATGACTTTTCTGGTCGGGAATGCTTTCAACGCATCTCTGAGTTATACAAAACTCCAATCAAACAACGCAGAGATTTACTCTACTGGTGCGAATACATACACAGTATAATTGGATCACTCCTAAAACCCCACATCTACCGCGAAGCTAAGAAAAGACGAGAACAGGGAGTCACAGTCCCTGACTGGATGATTCCAAAGACTGATACTCTTGATGAACTCATCAAGAAAGAACCTGAGTAGCTGATAAGATCATCTTTTGTTATTCTTCTATCTTTATCAGCTTGTAACTTTTAGTACTTGTAATTATTCATTCACTGTACTTGTAATTTTTCCACTTCCCTTTGTAACTGATACGAAGTTTAATGAAAAATTTCAGTGAATGTACTTTACTCCATCAGTACTTAAAAAGATCCTTGAAAACAGTAAATGGGACAAATATTTTATGAGTCCTTTTTATCCTTTTGTTTTCTTACTTAGCAATTTTCCTTTATTGCTATGTCATCATCAAATAGGGGGAGATTGTTGTTCCAAACCCTCAGTGATTTGATAATGACCCTGAGAAACACTTAGTAAAAATTGTATGTAGACAATATGTATTAGAGTTTCACTATCGCTGATAAATACTAAGTTTGTTTAGTACCACTGATAGGAAACTTATGTTCTTTAGTTTATTTATTCAGCGAACACTGTTCATCAGTGAGCCCTGAGCCTATTTAGTCTCACTGATGATCGCTGATAGTTTAAGTTGTTTACTTATGATCCCTGAAGACAAGATTCACGTCAACCATGTTCTACGCTGAAGTCGAAGATCAAGCCAAAGAACCAGCGACTAAGTCTACTAATGAACTGATGTGGATATCAGCGAAGCCAATACTTGTCCACTCAACGTGAAGTTTCAAGTAGAAGACTTCAGCGAAACGCTGAACTTTATCATTCACTGATAAAGAATCATTCAGCGAACGCTGATTATGAAGCCTCCTATACAAGTAACTTTTGTCTTATGCCCTTGCACGCCTTCGTACGACTGTGTCAGAATGGACATCCCTTTTGTCCAGAATCGTACAACCAACTCTGATCTTACACTGTTCATCATGCGGCCACTAGGTTGTCTACTGAAGTCAAAACATGCAACCAACCAGAGGCTGCCATGTGTAAAGGTATACTGACATGCATTAAATGCATGAAGTATATAAAGGAAACTCCTCTTCATTTTGAAGAAGCTTGAACCTTTCCTCTCGTTGAACTTACTGTGTGATAGAATACTCTCCTTAGTATTCTAGCTTTTCTTAATCTCTATTTCTAGTGCAAGAAATCTTAGTGATTCTCATAGTTTGTTTAGATTAGGTTTATTCCTTAATCTTGTTCCGTAACAAACTGTAAATTGTTTGATACATATCAATAAACAATTTAGAAAGATAAAACTTGTGTGTTTGTATTCAACCCCCCTTCTACAAACTTGTATAACCCCTTTGGGACCAACACGGATTGAAGATGGATTTCTCAACCCAAACTAAGCTGTCACACCGATTGTCTCTATGAAAATCAGTGAGATCATCAAACAGGAGAATCCTCCCTTATCTCCTTGCCAAGAAGACTTTCATCACAAGAAGAAATGTTTGCCATCTCACCGATCTTCTCCATGAGAAATCGGTGGGATCCTCAAAATAGGAGGATCCTCACATGACTCATTCCTAAGAAGACTCTCACCTACTTTGTCCATGACAAATCGGTGGGATCCTCAAATAGGAGGATGCTCCCTTGTGTCTTTGCTAAAAGGTTTTCTCATCAAAGAAGGAATGTCTGAGTATGGAAGAAAAAGATGCATTTGTCCTTTTTCTCATTCTTAGATATTGTCACCATCAAACCTTTCTAGCATCATAGGAAAAGACACATCAACTTTTGAGAGTCAAACCTAACGTTCAAATGATATAGTGACAAGTGCCTCATGCATCAAATACTCATGGCACTATATAAAGATGAAGATCTCTCCATGCAAACTACTTACAACAACTCTTGAAGATTACTCTGTGCTCAAGACATTCTACTCCTTTCTCTCCTTGAACTTTATAGCTTTCAATCTTTGTGTTTTAAAAGTTGTTTAGTTTTCAGTATTACTTTGTGAAGATTGTTAGAATAGATTTTATCTGTTCTTTCCGCAACAATCTATTTGTTCTATGTGTTCTATGTGTAATTCTTGATTTGAAGATTTTCAATAAAAGAATTAATTAAAGTGAAAAATTTGTGTATTGTATTCAAACCCCCCCCCCTTCTACAATACCTGTTCTTGTTCCTATTAGCCATCTGGGACTAACAAGTGGTATCAGAGCAGAAAGTTTAATTTCAATAAACTTGATCTGCAATGGCTGCTTCTTCTTCCAAAAATGAATCTTTCTCTCAAAACAATTTTTCTGAAAATGGTTCTATAGCCAAACCTCCCAAGTTTAACCCCAACAACTTTTCTCTGTGGAAAAGCTGGATGATGATCTTCATGGAAGGAGTGGATAGTAGATATCCAACCATTCTCAGTGAGGGACCCATAGTCCCTAGAGTCTGGTCTCGCTATGAAACCAAAAAATTCGGTAAGGAAGTTCTTGGCAAAGATGATTCTGATGATTCCTCTGATGATGAAAAATCTGCTGCTACTGGTCGTTACATTCTTAAGAATCCCAAGAAATATACTGATAAAGAAAAACGTCTTGTGTCTCTTGATTCTAAAGTCAGAACTATCATTTCTCTCTCTCTTCCTGATGAAGTGTACCACTCTCTGGTAAATCTCTCTACTCCAAAGAGATGTGGTCCACTCTGTGTGTTTTGTATGAAGATACAAATGAAGTTAAAAAGACCAAAAAGATTGCTCTTGTTAGAAAATTTGAACTCTTTTCTTATGGAAAAAGAGAATCTCTCTCCAACTACTATAACCGCTTTAACAGTCTTCTTAATGATTTAAAGCTGTTAGGTAGAGTGTATGACAATGAGGAAATCATGTGCAAGTTTATGATTTGTCTTCCTGATTTTTAGGAAAATATTTGTTCTTGTATAAAGACAACCAAGGATCTTGATCATATGCCTCTCACTGTTCTTTATGGAACTCTCTTCAACTATGAGCAGACTAAGATGCAAAGGAAGTCTGTCATCACATATATAAAGAGCTATCCTCTAGCTCTCTTAAGCGACTCTTCCAAAAGAACTAAGTGTATTCCAAGAATCACCTACCCATCTGACTCTGACCATGATAGTCAAGAAGATCCCAATGAGCATTCAGAAGCATATCTTAGTGATGCTGAGGATGAACGTGAGGAAACTTCAGTTGACAAGTTATCAGATGGAATAGCCATGTTGGATGGGTATTCTAAATCCAAATCTCACCTCTCTTCTGGAAAATCTAAGTTCAGTAGAAAATCCTCCTCTTCTCTCTCCAAACACTCCTCTTTGGACAAAACTAATGAGGAATGTTTTAACTGTGGTAAAAAGGGTCATTTTGCCTCTGAGTGCAGAAGTAAACACTTTGAAAGACCTAGGACTTCTTCCTCAGGCCGATTTTCCTCAAAATCAAGAAGATCCAAATATGATTCCACCAATCTCTCCTCTTCTTCTGACCGGACTGAAAGATACCAAGAAAAATATACAAGAGAGAAAAGAAAAGAAATGAAAGACTTGTCAGAAAAGCAAAGGGTCTGCCTGCTAAAACAAATGATTTGGCAGATGAACCCACATCTAAAAGCGAGAATGACACTCCAAATGTGTGCTTCATGGTCAAGATAAATGACATGGATGATCCAGAAGGCCACACCCCCTCAACTTCCATTGTATCAGCTAAGTGCTTATCCTCCTCATCACAGGTACATCCATTTTTATCTCTTTCTGATGCTAAAAAGAATGAAGCATTTGATTCTTTAACCATTAATCTTTATGATGCTAAAATTGCTAAGAAAAAGGCAAATGCTCAAGTTAAATCTCTCTCTTCTCAACTTCAAATATGTCTTTCCCAACTTGATCAGTTTGACAAAGTTAAGGCTGAGCTTGAAGATCTAAAATACATAAACTTTATTCTTGCTAAGGAGAAAAACAAAATATTTAAACGTTTTCAAAAGGAGCAAGAAATTGTGAGAAAATGGACCAGCTCTTCCAAAAATCTAGAATAGATTTTTCAAGATCAGATTTCTTGTGATGACAAAACCGGTTTAGGCTTTGAAAAAATGGAATCTGATCAATCTTCAAAAACTCTTGCTTCCACCTCTGGTGTTTCACCATCTTTTTATGAAACCTCTTATTCTAATTCCATTGGGTCTGTGTCCATGAATTATGGTGATTTGTCTGAAGCCTTAAAATTTGGAATGTTTGTAAAGGCCAAAGATCCCATTTCCTCTCCAAATGAAGAAGCTCAAGATTCCAATGACTCTTCCAAACCTATCCATGACTTTCTAAAAATCTTGACTTTAGATGAAGCATCCTCCTCTGAACCCATGCCTTCCAAAACTCAAAGGAAAATTTTCAAACTCAAACAAAAGTTTTTCTGCTTCTGAAAATGGCAAGTCTGTGGCTGCCGACTTTTTCTTAAAAAGAAGTTCCTCAAATCTTTCTAAAAATACCTTTGTGACTTCTTCCACCGACTTTGTTCCCCGATCTGTGAACCTCAAATTGTCTAATTCAAAAGAGAGGATTCCTTTCCTCCCAAATTTTGAAAAAGGAATTTTAGGTGTTGCACCCTAAATCTTTGATACTTCATCAAAATCTATGAGGACAAACATAAAAGGCAAAAGTAAGGAAAAATGTCAAGGTTCTAAAAAGGCATTTCTTTATAGAAAATGTTATATCTGTGGTGATATTTTTCATTTTGCCAAAGACTGTCTAAAGGGAAGAATTGACCTAAGTGATACGAATTCTTTTTTTTTCAACATCTAACCCAAAAGGACCCACTACCAAATGGGTACCTAGGAAATAAATTCTTTGTGATTGCAGGTTTTGAGCTAGACAGATAGATCTATGTGGACCAGCATAAAAGTGACACAATTGAAGAAATCATCAAGTTCATCAAAAAATCTGAAGTGTCAAATGGTAAACTTTTGGATCTCCTCTTATATTGAAAATCCTTCCCATTGGCACACTCACTAGTGCCAACCTCTTCTCTGCCGACATCATTACATCTCCCATCACTCTCCATTATTACCTACATTTTATTTCCCACCATACTTCTCACCATCCTTTTCCAGCTAAACAAACACAACCTACTTTCTCTCCTACACCAATCTTTTCCCTTCACATATTTTGGCCACATATTCTTCCCATCATCACACCTCAAAAATACTTTTTTCTTTCATTGACAATCCTCCACCGATCCAACTCTCTCTTAAACAAAATTGGTGACCATCAGTGAGACTCCCACCGATCCAATCGGTGATGTCACCCACCGAAGCCCTACCGACGCCCTCAAAATCGGTGGATCTTTAAAAAAATGCTTTTCTTCTTGTGTTGATGATTTAAGTTGGTGAAAGATCACAACGTACTTCATTAGACCCAACTCCCTATGTGTCATTTTCTCAAAATTTCTCTCTCATAATGGTGATCCTCCTATTTCATCAAATTCCACTCTTGGTCAGCAACCCAACTTTCATTTTCCACAAAACTATCCTACTACAAACTCTTCTAAAGATGTCATCCCAAATCCTTCTCCTCAAAATATTCCTCCTACTTCTCCTCAAAATATTTCTCCTCAAATCCTCCGAAATTTATCTTTCTTGGGTCATCAAAAAAAAAATTGGATGATGCAACTCCAATCTTCTCTTCACCTTTAAATTCTTCTTTTCGGTGGCTTTCAAAAAAAACAAATCGGTGAGATTTATATATCGGTGAGTTGCAACATAAAAAAGATCCAATTGTAAGTGCATCATTGGTGAGTGTAAAAAAAATAATAATAATCCAATTGTAAGTGCATCATCGGAGAGTGTGAAAAAAAAAGAAAAAAAAGAAAAAAAATTGTTTGTAGATACATCGGTGAGTTCCCAATATATATATATATATATATATATATATATATATATATATATATATATATATATATATATATATATATATATATATATATATATTTGCCGAAGTTTCATATCTTCATGGTGTTTTTTCTCCGTCGGATGCTGAGGGGGAGAAACCATCTAAGGGGGAGAACCATCTGACTAAGGAGCAATATCATCGTCCAACTCGATCAACACCAACCCTCATTACTCATATTCCTCATCCAACTCAAATTTTGGTCAAAGATAAGGGAACCGGCGAACCAACTCAGGGGAAGCAGATCAGTCTAGCCAATGTAACTAAGGGGAAGGCAAACAAAGACAAATGAAGAAGGGTGATGACTACCGAACATGAAGCTAAGGGGAAGGCAAACAAAGACAAATGAAGAAGGGTGATGACTACCGAACCAGAAGCTGAAGATGCTATGAGAAAGAAAGAAGATGCAAGATATTGGCAAAGGCATCTGGGCATATCTGTTTCTTCTATGATGGAAGTACATTCTATTTCATTCATATTGTTCATTCTTTATTCTTTCATTCAGTTCATTCATCTGTAAATATCATGTACAAAAAAAAAATATAGACTGTGTGAAAAAGAACCCAAAAGAGTAAAACAGGGTCAACATGTATTATTCGTTGTTTTACTCATGTTTTTCTAAGTATGGATGTCATCATCAAATAGGGGGAGATTGTTGGGTCATCAAAGATTTTAAGATGACATGATCTCCTTACATACTTTGAAAAACATCTTTTATACTTAGAGAAATTTTAGATGGTTCTTTGTAATAGCTTAGTCATACTGTCAAAGTTCGGTGCAGTCAAAGATCAGCCGAAATCAAGAAGAAGAAAATCTACCAATGTGGATTGAATATTGACTTCTCAACCCAAACTAAGTTGTCTCACCGATTGTCTCTATGAAAATCGATGAGATCATCAAACATGAGAATCCTCCCTTATCTCCTTGCCAAGAAGACATTCATCATAAGAAGAATCGTTTGCCATCTCACCGATCTTCTCCATGAGAAATCGGTGGGATCCTTAAAATAGGAGGATCCTCACATGACTCTTCCTAAGAAGGCTCTCACCTACTTTGTCCATGACAAATCGGTGGGATCCTCAAATAGGAGGATGCTCCCTTGTGTCTTTGCTAAAAGGTTTTCTCATCAAAGAAGGAATGTCTGAGTATGGAAGAAAAAGGTGCATTTGTCCTTTTTCCCAATATTAGATGTAACACCCATAGTTTTGGTAAGCAAACGTTACACCGACCCCATTTGATGGTTGGTATTTGTGAACTTTGTGTGTGGGAGGACCTACTTCTAACCCTCAGATGCATCGGGAGCGTTCGGGATGAGAAACTTCGATGTTGGGCCTCGGTACGCAGGGAGCGACTATGACACATGTCAATGTCGTGCTGAAGGGACACCCTACGGTACACTTCGTGCGACTATGCCCGCGACTATGACACATGTCACTGTCGCTAGGCAATGTTGCGGTCGGCCCCTAAGCCTCTTAAAAACCCGATTTTTGTCATCTTCATCTCATTTTTGGCTATTCCCTTCCCACCATTCTCTTCCAAGTTGAAACCCCTCCCCCTATTTCGTTTTGGTGCTCCAAGTGGTGTAAATCCTTGAGTTTTAAAGGGAACACTCAACTTTTAGCAAGGATTTGGATGCAAGGGTTGAAGTTCTTCATCTCACCATCATTCATGGAGATTTCTAAGCTTTCTAAGGTTTCATCCAACCTTTTTTCCTTCATTTCGAAGATTGAGAGTTTGTGGTTTATTTTGGTGACTCTAGAGGTATTTTGGTTGGTGGATTCAAGTTATGGTTAAGGTAATCTTCTCTTCTCTTCATTTTTGTAAATTAGGGTTTTGGGTATAGGTTGAGATAATTGATGAAAATGTTTGGGGAACGATTTTGTATGGTTGAATATGGTTTTGATGGTTTGAAACTTATGGATCTAGGTTTTGGAGGATTTGGCTTGAAGATTCAAGTTTCTTCAAAGGAGCTCAAATTTGGGGAAAATCTAGATTTAGCCTAAATCTAGCGAGGTGAGTTCAAGTTGCTTTGTGAAAACTTTGTACATGCCAAAAATGTTATTTTCCAAGTGTTTATGTGTTTACATGAAAATTATCTAATGTTGGGTTATTTGGTGGGTTTTGACTTTTGAAATGTTTAACTTGGTAAATGTGGTAAAATGCCCATATTTGAGATTCTTGGGAAACTTGATAGATAAACCATAAATGAAAATGCTTTTATGATTTATTTTATAAATGGAGTCTACTTGATATGAAAATGCATTTTGTGTATATTTTGGAAATATGCATTTAGTACGTTATTGGACGATTTGAAAACGTAACGGGTGAGTCCCTTGGAAAAGAGGGCAAGGTTTTGTTTCGGGTTTTTCATGGATTCGAAATATTTATTGGCAAAGGTGTGTGTTGCTACGTTTAATTTCATTTTATGACTTTTCACGAGTAATCTTTTGACTTAGTTGAGCTTATGGCTCGGTAATGGATTTTGTTAAGTCTTGGGGACAGTTGTCCAGTTTTGATGGCTTCAAGTCGAGTTTTGGTCGTGATCTATGTTTATTGGGGAATTACATGTTTTGAATGCATTGGTTCATTCGTTTGGGGTCGTGTAATGTTTTAGACCTTATTAGCTATGGATCCATAGGCACTTGAGTTTTACGTTCAATGATGAGACGCTAGTTTCACTTTTGTAGCACGGAATATGCATCGGGTTCCATGATAAGTAAGATGTGGGCCTATACGGTCGGGCATCGTCTCATGGGAAGTAAGGTGTAATTCCATATGTGCTTGGCACGGGATAGGCATCGGGTTCCATGGTAAGTAAGGTGTGGGCCTATATGGTCGGGCAACATCCGATGGGCAGTAAGGTGTAATCCCAATTGTGCTTGTTTTGTGGATTTGGAGTGACCCAATGTATAGACCTGGAGTGGTTGAAATTGGGGGCTCCCAAGTCTCGCAGGCAATAGATCTGAAGTGATTGAGCTCAATATTTTACGAGAATAATCCACATGGTTGTTTTATTGCATAGTATGTGACCCTCTTTTGTGTTCCGTCACGTGCAATGTAAACGGGCCTCCCCCGTCACCGAAAGGTGTTGCGTTGGGTATTTGTTTTTATCCATGTTTTTGGTGACGTATCATATTTATATGAACTGTTTTCCACGTTATGTGAATTATGGGTTATGCTTCATCCATGTTTGGGATGTTTGGGATAATAACGACTTACGTATGAATTCAATCGTTTTGGAAATCAAATGATATTTCACTTTTCAAGTGGGTTTTGGGATGAGTCCATTTTTAGAATCATTTTACATTAAAGATTTCAGCACGGGATTTGTGTGCGTTGGAAAAATGAGTGAATTGCATCTAAAGTAAATTCTTTTGAACTCATGACTTAAATTGCATCTCTCTCGTTTTCTGAATTATATGGTCATGATAAAACTCTTGAACTCACTAGGCGTTAGCCTAACCCTTTTTATTTGTCGGCATGTGCAACAGGTTCAGGTTGGGAATAACTTTAGCTACACTGTGAGGTAACGAGTGTAGTAGAGCGCACGAGAAGTGATTTGCTTAGTGAAGTTTTCCGCACTTATTTTGGGATTAGCAACTTGTACTTGTGTTAAGTAACACCCGACCTTATGTAGTCGCATAGTATGATTTGAGTTATTAACTGTGAGAGTTGTTACGTTTTATCTTGAGGTTATTCCAAGAATGGTTTGTAGAAGGAATTTTATTCCTTAAGTAGTTATTTTATCGAAATTTTATTTAGTTGCTCTTTCTAATTTTGAGGGTGTTACATTAAATATTGTCACCATCAAACCTTTCTAGCATCATAGGAAAAGACACATCAACTTTTGAGAGTCAAACCTAACCTTCAAATGATATAGTGACAAGTGTCCCATGCATCAAATACTCATGGCACTATATAAAGATGAAGACATCTCCATGCAAACTACTTACAACAACTCTTGAAGATTACTCTGTGCTCAAGACATTCTGCTCCTTTCTCTCTTTGAACTTTATAGCTTTCAATCTTTGTGTTTTAAAAGTTCTTTAGTTTTCAGTATTACTTTGTGAAGATTGTTAGAATAGATTTTATCTGTTCTTTCCGCAACAATCTATTTGTTCTATGTGTAATTCTTGATTTGAAGATTTTCAATAAAAGAATTAATTAAAATGAAAAATTTGTGTATTGTATTCAACCCCCCCTTCTACAATACATGTTCTTGTTCCTATTAGCCATCTGGGACTAACAATATAAGGTCAGGTTCAGGAGAAAACCTCAAAAAAACGGAAAACTAAAGAACAATCTGGTAGCCCTAGATAGAGAACTCACCTTGTCTTCTCTCCTAGAAATATTGTTTACACGAGCTTTAGTAAGCCTATCCTTTTAACATCCTATCGCCTGCCTGCCACTACGCTTGTTGCCAAGCCACCTCCGACTCCTTGAACGAGGGGATGAAAGAGCATGAATTAATCTCTAAACCGATGGACATCTCTCATAAATGAGATTGGTTAGCTGCTCCCTCACAATATCGGCTCATTGATCGGAATAGAAGGCATCGAAATCTTCGAACACCCAATGCCCGAGGTTCCCCAAAAACTGATTCCTCTAGAATCGAATATTTGCGTTTGATCCGACTTCGATCGGAGGAAGCCTCTAGAATTGGAATAGATGTAGTTCGCCCGTCACCCGGTTGCTTATCGATCCATGGACGGTATGCACTTGTACATACATGTAATTTGTAACATGCACACATGCATATATGCACTTGTGCATACAACCAAAAAAACAACTTAACTTACTTGTATGCACAAGTGCATACCGTGTAGATGGAGGGCTATTATGTGTTCTTCAGTTTTTCATTTTTTTGATGTTTTCCCCTGAACCTCCATCTATATATATACCAAGATTATTTTACAAAGCAGTGAAAATTCAAATTAAAACCACAAATAATTTGATACCTTATCAATCAATATTTTATATATTATTTATGGTGTATAACCATTATTATTTACTTAATATTATTTATCATAAGTATCATATATTTATATTATTTACGATATCATATATTTTCAATTTTTCATCATAAATATAAGATATTCTTATTACAAAAATCATATATATTCATCATTAATAATTTCTATATAAATATATATGGAAGTTAATTAAAGTGACCAAAGTTCAAATGTCAGTTACCAAAATGCCCAAAATTTCTCATAATTTATAAAAATACCCCATTTTCATGCAATTAGACCCACGATCGCGGACCCAGCCATTTGGCTCGCGATTGGGAGGTTGCGAGTCCCGCGATGCACACTATACATTTTGATTTGAAATTTACATTTTATATCCCTATAACTATTTATTACTTAGTTTACTTTATACCTTTTACTTTTCTAATTTTAATTTTACACCTTCATCATATTAACACATATAATCGTATATTAACTAAAATACGTTTTAATTTTAACAAGTTACACCATCGTAATCGTCTCTTCGAGACCTTCGAAATGAGCCCAATATTTTTGATTTTTTGATTTTTTGATTTAATTATATATCATATATACTACATAAAAATATTTTTACTATTTACAATTCGTACCCTTATAGTTAATTATTTAATTTATACCTTTTAGTTTTCTATTTTTCATTTTACACTTTTATTGTATTAACACATATAATCGTATATTAATTAAAATACGTTAAAAAAAATACTTTTTAGTTTTAACAAGTTACACCATTATAATCGTCTCGTCGATACCTTTGAAATGAGCCTAATATAGAATATTTTTTGATTTAATTGATTAAATCATCAAATTATTTGGATTATACGTCTCGCTGCATTGCAGGCTTGCAGCGGGTAAATAACTAGTCTTTATATATATATATATATATATATATATATATATATATATATATATATATATATAACTCCTTAACATATTTTAACGTAATTATGTATGTTAATGTGATATGTTAAAACGTATTTATTAACATATTTTAGTTAATATATGATTATTATGTTAATGCGATAAAAGTGTAAAACGAAAATTGAAAAAGTAAGAGATATACCATAAATTAAATAATTAACTATAAGGGTATGAATTCTAAATATTAAAAATATTTCTATGTGTATATATGATATATAATAATAAATAAATCAAAAAATATTCAACATTGGTCTCATTTCGAAGGTATTGAGGAGACGATTACAATGGTGTAACTTGTTAAAATTAAAACGTATTTTTTAACGTATTTTAGTTAATATACCATTATATGTGTTAATATTATAAATATGTAAAATTAAAATTAGAAAAGTAAAAGATATAAAGTAAACTAAGCAAATAATTATAGGGATATAAAATGTAAATTTCAAATCAAAATGTATCAAATTGATATGGCTGAGTGAGTGTGCATCGCGGGACTCGCGGCCTCTCAATCGCGAGCCAAATGGCTTGGTCCGCGATTGCTGACCAATCGCGAGAAAATGAGATATTTTTTGCAAATTGGGAGATATTTTGGGCATTTAAATTAATTTCCCAAATATATATGATAAAATTCAACAACAACAATATATTAATAGTTAATTCATATCCGTTATATATAAAAAGAATAGCGACATAATAGAATTTAATTTACCATATTTTCCTTAATTTACATCATTTTTATCATGTTTTTTAAAAGGGATTTGCCTTTTTTTTTTATCATTTATTACCCAACAAACTCATTTATAAAATTTATACAAGGTAAATTACTAAATTCTATTTCTTTTCTATGGTCAACATGTTGAAAACCTAAACCTCCCCCACTATAAATCATCCCAAATATCTTCAATTCACTCCAAATCAAACCACAAAAATGAAGACGATGACTACACTTTCAGTCCTTATCGCCATGGTTCTTGCTTCCTCCGCCATGGCAGCAACAGCAGATGAAGAATTCCAAGCAAGTTATAATGCACTTTTTGGGTGGCCATCCCTAACCAACAACCACGAATCCGCCTATTTGATCAAGAAATTCCGTTGCGGTGTTTCCGTCCACCATGTTTACTCGTGTTTACGATTATCTTTATTCAAGTTTCACCCCCAGAAATTCGATCTCCTCCACCCAGCTGAAGACTGTTGCACCGCCGTTAGCAATTTCCGCGACAAATGCGGCGACTTCAATATCGCAAAATTTGAGTCCTTTATTTTCCCTCCTTTGCTTTTTAAACAATGTTATGCAGCCGGTGATGCACCGGCTGCAACGACGCCGGCACCGGCGCCAACACCGGCACCAGCTGTTGCCGCTGAACTGGCGGCTGATGTTGAATAATATTATTGTAATACTAGCTTTTGTTATAAATATATATTTTGGAAAAAATGTATGCACACAGTAGATAGTTCATTGATTCTTGATTAGTTGAAACTGTGTCGGTAATTTGTTAACTGTTGCCAATTTAGTTTTTGTGGTTTTAAAATTGTGGTTTTCTGTCTCTAAGATTTATAATTTATTGTTATTTTCATCTTTGGGCTAATTCCTAGTTTTAACACCGTGTTCTCGAATTTGGGGAGAAAGAGAAGTTCAAGAAAAGATTTTTTGTTTATGTTCTCAAGCACGAAAAAAAAGGAAGGAAAAGAAAAAAAAGAAAAAAAATAAAAAATAAATATTCATGTTCTTGAACAAAATAGAAAATAAAGAAAATATGTCATTTTAACAAAATATACTATTTTAATTTCTATCATTTTAAATGTAAGATTGGTTAGTTTTAATTTCTTTTCTTCCAATTTCTCACATTTATAAAGAAAATTTTGGGAGAAGTTATCATTATTTTATTTCTATTTTCTTTGCTTTCACTTGTGGTTGATGTCAAATATTCAAAAAACTATCATTGATTTAGAGCATATTCAACAACTATGTTAAAATGAAAAAAAAAAACAAATAATATTTTAGTATTTTTGTTGTTTCAACAACTATGCTATTCTTTATGCTAAAATAAAGAAAATAGGTTTAGAGAAATCTCTAAATAAATAGTTTCCCGGCATAACTAATTATTACCTTCGAAAAGCAAACTTTTTCTCACATAACTTTTCATATATTGAATATTTTAATAATATAAATGAAGAAATTGAATATTTTAATAAAATAATTAATACTAGAGTTGCTAAAATAGCATAACTGTTGGAGTTGTATGCAAACTTTTTTAGAGATTAAAAGTTTTTCTACTCTATTAAAAAAAAATCTAGCATAGCTGTTGGAGATGCTCTTAATTAGAATCTCATTTACAGTTATAAACCTACAAATTCTATGTAATAACCGGGATCTTATCGTATAGGAAGTGGATGTTTAGTTGAATTTTGATGGAAACTCAAGTTCAAGGGTCTCAGTGCAAATAAAAGAAATGGACCATTTTGCCATAAAGGAAAGTAATAAAAGACCCTAAAACCCTATTTTCATCTAGTTAGTGAAAATGGAGGCTAGGGAGAGAGCAGAGAGATTTTGGAAGATTGATCAGAGTGCAATTTCAAGGAATCGAGAAGGGTGCTGGATTGGATGTGATCTCTACATCAATATTCTTCAAGGTAACCTCAAATACTCTAACTCTTATTACTGCTTCTGGTGGAATTTCATGCTTAAAAGGTTTTAGAACAAATGGGGTTAATCGATGGTGGGATTTTGATAGAAATGGGTTTATGGATGCTTAGTTAACGATATGAAAGTGATTTGGATGAAAACCTATTGATTTTGAAGGCTTGAAACCGTTTGGTTTTGGGGATTAAACTTAAAAGGGTTTTTCTAATCACACAGTGGGATTATCCGGAAAATCGCTAGTGTCCGGGTAAGTTTGAAATCCGGAAATGAGGTATCCGGAAATGGGTATCCGAACGTGGTATCCGAAAATTGGCTATCCGGACGTGGTATCTGGAAATGGAATCCGGATGGGTTATCCGGAAATTTGTTTTCGGGCTCTGTTGGTTTTAACTTTCGTGAGTAGTCAAAAACTTGATGTGTTTTAAATTTATACCGCAAGCGTACAGGTTATGTAGCATACGGGTCGATCACGGGGAGGTGACGGTCTAAACATTAACTACTTAATAATCATGGCTAGTTATGCGAATCGGATAATTGGTTTGATTTCTTTATCTAGATGAACTTAAACTAAAAGGGATTAACGAAAGGAGACACAAAAAGAAGCAATTAGAACTGAAATTTAATAAAAGAAAATATCACTAACACTAAGAACATTGGGTAATATCAACCTCGGCTTTCGGTAATGGTGGTAATTCAATTTTCTAAAATACTTCAACCCTCTCTCGAGGTGAGAAGGCTTTTCTAACCAAGATATGTGTTTACTTTCGCAACACATATACATTGGGAAGAAACATTAATATTTAAAACGAATATATTTCCCAATCAAAGTCCCTAACTATTTACATGTTAGGACCGTTGTCATTGATCAATTCAACCCAAGTGAAGACCAAACTTTCGTTTTTATCAACAACCAATTGAAGTAACTAGATGATTTGTTAATACCCAATTAAATCAATTCAACTTTCGTTACAATCGAAATAGATTAAAACTCAACATCCGTTTTAAGAACAATTGATCAATACCAAGACTTCAATCCTAAGGCGATGATTACCCAATTAAACGAATTATTTAAACGAGACCAACACAAATTACTTAATTAGACTCTAACGGAATAAAAACCAAAATTAAACTTAGACTAACAAAGAAATTACATTAGACTCACTCTAATTACAATTAACACTAACAATCAAGAGATGAACAATGGATTACTAAGTAAACATGTGCTAGAAAATTAATCTAACCTATTTTTATGCAGAAAATTGGAGTGCAGAAAATTAATTAACCCTAAAATTAAGTGCTGAATTTAATCAAGTGCAGAATTTTAAATATAGTGGAAGAAATTAGGGTAGAGATGAGAAATAGAGATGCAAAGTAGTAGAGAAAATACAATAAACACGAAAGAGATGAAGAGAAACTAAATCTAACACTTCAATTAAGAACAAAGATGAATTCATGAACTAAACATTGTTTCCAACCAAATAAAATTAGAATTCAACAACAAAATAAGTTAAGAAGAAAGGGAAGAAGATACTAGTATGAAAACCGGTAGCAAATCGGTTCCAATGGCCTAAGCTTCTTGCAATTTCATCTTCTTCCCCCTATTTATTCAATGAAGTCGTTCAAGGTTGAGAGAAACTTCCCAAGAAAAACTGAAAAATGTCGTGTGATGTGGATCTCAAGAGAGAGTTAAGGGTAAATCTCAAGAGATGATCGGGTGACTTATCACTCTCTTATATTTTATCGTAGGTGTTCGGTTTGAAGAACACAGGCGTAAGTGAGAAGGAATTAAGCGGGGACTGCAGGTGAGTCTTTCTAACTAAAAATGTGTTGGCTTATGTACTATTTAAAACGCGTGATATGTTGTGAAACTACATGTTTTATCTTTATATGAAACTGCATGTTTTGATATGTTTGAGGAAGTTGAAATACTATGTATGCATACAATTGGAAGTGGACATGTGATGGCTAAGTCGGGGTGTGTCCCGCCAGTGCTTATACCGGGGGGTGTGTCCCGTTTATGCCATGGAGGGTGTGTTCCAGTTAAGGCAGTGTGAGACTGACACGTTGTCACAGGTGTGCGTGACTTCAGTGTGCCATTTACATGTGTAGTTCTTGTGTTTGGAAGTTTGAATGTTTTAAAGTTAAGAATTGTGTATAAATGCTTATAAACTGTTTAAAATGTTTTATGTGGTGCGGATGTTTGTTTTTAGAGGGAACTCATTAGACCTAATGGTCTAACCCTCGCATTTCCAAAAACTAAACCATTTTCAGGTAAGCACTTAGTAGAAGGCTCTAGTAAGAGCAAAGAGAAAGCGCGAGCGTGATGCTTTGGACTAGAAGGAAACCGTTATATTTAGCAGGTCAAACATAGTCTTTAGAAATCTCAACTGTGTAATAGGTTGTTTCCGCAAACCTTGTGTTGTACTCGTATGTTTGAGATGGTATTTTGAGGCCGTTTAGGTAAGTTATTTATTTTAATATCGTTATGCTTTATTGGTTGAGTTGGGTTGTTACATTCTATCGTTTTTTCACTTCCATAGGTTGGGCATAGAAAAATACTAATCATAAATAGATTTAAATCTTTTTCTAGAAAGAAAAACTTTTATAAAAACTGGTGGTTTTACGCATACACATACAAATGTAATGGATTTTGTCTAGATGACCTGGGAGTATAAGAGCATTTCCAATAGATATGCTAAAATGAAAAAATTGATATTTTAACATTTTTGTTGCTCCAATAGTTATGCTATCCTCTATGTTAAAATAGAGAAAAGATGAGACAGATTGTAAAAATCTCTAAATTTAGAGAAATCTCTAAATAGATGGTTTTCCCCTAAAACTAATTATTACCCCCAAAAGGCAAACTTTTCTTCACCCAACTTTCTATATATTGAATATTTTTATAAAATAATAAAATAAATTGAATATTTTAATAAAAAATTAATTCTAGAGTTGTTAAAATAGCATCGCTGTTGGAGTTGGATATAAACTTTTTAAGATTTTTTTTACTCATTTTAGAAAAACTTTAAAATAGTTGTTGGAGATGCTATAATACAACACCATTTCAAATGAAGGCTAGATGGTGCATATACGTTGAGCTCATTTAAATCTCTCAATAGAAAAACCTTTGTAAAGAAAAATATTCTTTTATATATTTGTTAATGCCAAAAATCGTCTAGAAAGATAACTTAAGGTTGATTGTGGAGCTTAACAACTAAAGAATGAGAATCTTTCGACAAACCGTACGACAAAGACAGAAAACGTAAATAAGACAAAGATTTTGGTGACGCGGGAAAAACCTCAACGAGGAAAAAACCCGCGGACGACAGTGAGGTGTCGTCGCTGCACTATGTTCGCCAAACAGGGGCGATGTCCTTCTGTTTCGAGTGTCGAGAGTACAATGATTACAGTACAAATGAAAGAAAGACTTTAAATGTAAAGTAAACAAGTGTATCGAATGTAAAAACTGGTGCGTCGTGTGTAGAAACTAAGTGTCGTGTGAGTAAGTCGTGCGTCGAGAGCGATCTTTCGAGAGAGAGTTCTTTGCTTTGATTTTAGTTTGAGGCTTCACTTCTTTTATCTTTTCTTTTCTCTGAGTTTGAGGAACAGAAACATTCTTCTTTTCTGTATTTTGAATATCTTTTCTTATAAAAGAAACATATGTTATTGTGATTGGACATTTCTGAGAATATTGAAAAGAATCACTTCCACATTGAACACAAATGAGATTTTTCTTTGCAAGTAACAACAGATCTGTACCATAAGTCTTGTAACATCTCGATTTTCTATAAAAAAAAAAGATTTCATTTGGTTTATTAAATAATTCAAGTATAATTATTTGAAAGATTAATTTTAGAGTTTATCCCCGAATAAGTTACGTTATGTGTTTTATTGGAATTAGAAGTTAAAGGGTAAGCTTTAATTTTAATTTATAAGTTGGAGGGTTAAAGTTGCCAAATGATGAAAGTATGGGGTTTGTTTGGTTAAGATGATGAAAATTATTTCATCCACCACCTCTTTTGGATAAAAAGGATTAGTTGAGATATTTGTCTTCATTTTTGGTACTTGTGTGTGTACGATAGAACAAAAGAGAGATAAAGAGAGAGTTAAAAGAGAAGAAAGAAATCAAAGTTTTGTTGAGGAAGAAGGGATTGATTTCTGCAGTAAAATAAAGGTATGTTTCTATTACAATTGTTGTTTATAGATATATAGAGATGAATCCTTTTGGGTTAAAATTTGGGTAATGGTGTTTTTTTAAAGTAATGGAAAAACTGGGTTTATCAGTCTCTTCTATTAGTAATCTTAAGCATATCTGCAAATTTATAGAAACATGCATGGCTTAAAAGTATAGATTATGGCTTAAATACGTTTTCAGTTGGTTGAGACAAAGACGAACACAGTTAGTTGCAATAAGATTAATAGTTGCGATAGTTATGAATGTCGCAACCTTGGGTTGCGACAAGTTAGTTGTATCGCAATAGTTGGTTGCGATAAAGTTATGTATCGCAACAGTTGGTTGCGATAAGTTGTTATATCGCAGTAGTTGGTTGCGAGAAGAGGGTGATATCGCAATAATGGGTTGCGATAAGTGTGGTGTCGCAAGAAGTGGGTTGCGACAAGTGCAGGTGTATTCCTTTGGGTTGCGATAAGTGACGAGGTTTTGGGTTATTTAGGATTTTAAGAGTCCTAATCAGTAGATAATACATGTATATTATGTATTTGGATATATTAGATCTTGGAAGTTTGATGGCGGAAATCTTTACACCGGTTAAGAAGTAAAGTAAGAGTGACGCTACTGCTATCAGGTGAGTTCATTCTTACCTTACCCCTTTTATAACGTATTTAAATTACGGTAATGTATACTTTTATAAAGAAGTATTTCCTGAATGAGTTTTGGATGGACGATTGTACGAGCTTTAACTATTTGTGTTAATGGGAAAATTGTGTATACAAAATTATATAAAGGACCCATAAGTGATGATATTGATGGTTAGACTTATATTATGAGAAATTGACATATTAAATGTGATTTGCTCATACTGAGTAATATAAGGGATCTATAAAGGAGGTTTGCTTTTACTAAATAATATGATAAATTAGCATTATTCTGTACGAATACGATTAAGTGGAATGAATCCATAGACACTAGTTTTATTGGATAACGTAGGATAGGCAAAGTATAATTGCTATTCCTATTTGTATTGGAATGAAATGAATAGGTAAAGTATAATTGCTATTTATATGACTGGATAGGCAAAATATAATTGCTATTCATGTAAAAAAGGAGGAATAGACAAAGTATAATTGTTATTCCCGTGTATCCTTAAAAGGAGGAATAGACAAAGTATAATTGTTATTCCCGTGTATCCTTGAAATGATTGGATAGGCAAAGTATAATTGCTATTCATGTAGAAAGGAGGAATAGACAAAGTATAATTGTTATTCCCGTGTATCCTTAAAAGGAGGAATAGACAAAGTATAATTGTTATTCCCGTGTATCCTTAAAAGGAGGAATAGACAAAGTATAATTGTTATTCTCGTGTATCCTTGAAATGATTGGATAGGCAAAGTATAATTGCTATTCATGTAGAAAGGAGGAATAGACAAAGTATAATTGTTATTCCCGTGTATCCTTGAAATGATTGGATAGGCAAAGTATAATTGCTATTCATGTAGAAAGGAGGAATAGACAAAGTATAATTGTTATTCCCGTGTATCCTTAAAAGGAGGAATATACAAAGTATAATTGTTATTCCCGTGTATCCTTGAAATGATTGGATAGGCAAAGTATAATTGTTATTCATGTAGAAAGGAGGAATAGACAAAGTATAATTGTTATTCCCGTGTATCCTTGAAATGATTGGATAGGCAAAGTATAATTGCTATTCATGTAGAAAGGAGGAATAGACAAAGTATAATTGTTATTCCCGTGTATCCTTAAAAGGAGGAATAGACAAAGTATAATTGTTATTCAGGTTGAATGATTGAATAGGCAAAGTAGAATTGCTATTCATGTAGAAATGAGGGAATAGGTAAAGTATAAATGGTTATTATATTAATTGTAGTGAATAGGAAAAGTATAGTTGCTATTCGGATTTGAGATGTGGAAATATGAATTAGACGAAGTGTTGTTTTCCTGTATTTACGAAGGATTAGAAATAGGCAATATATAAGTGCTATTTCTGCTTCCATTCTAAGGAGAAGGTATGGCGATTGAATGTAAGTCTTTAGGCTTGATCGATAAACTAGAATCCGTGATGATTTGTAGTAGGCTATTGAATATGGTGTTATGACTTTTTGAAAGATAGTCATACTCATGGGATTGAGTATGATTATGTTGTTATGAGATAAGTACGAGTACGGTAAGAACGAGTGTAAGTCAAGTTTTGATAAACCTTGTTTACATTGATTTAAAAGTATTATTTTGAAACTGAATGTTCTCACTAGGCGTTAGCCTAATCGTTTCAAATTATATTTTCTTACCAGGTATGAGCTCAGGGAAGTAATGGGATGAGTGAAGAGTTTATGGTGACGATAAGTTGATGTAAATTAACTATTGTCATTATTTTCACTAGTTGAGAACGTTTATGTTATGGATATTAGATGCGTAAACCCTTTTATTTCAAGTTTAAATTTACCCTGATTTTTAGGGTGTTACAAGTATTTTCACTGTTATTGCTATTTTTCAAAGTACAGGTGCATTTATTACAAAAACTATGTGCTTTTGGTACAGAAGCAGGATTCAATCCAATCTTCTCAGAGACTCTTTTCAGATCATCTTTCCTTTTGCTTTCCTCTTTTTCTGAAAAATTCAACCTATTTGTGTTAGAGGGTGAAGTAGATGATTCACCTTTTTTCATATGTACTTGATTCATTAAAGAATTTATCATTGTCTTTTAGAGCATTAATCTTGAAAAGATCATATTCAGCTTTCAGTTTCTCAAGCTCTATTATTTTCTGAATAAAGACACTCTTTTATTTTAAAACTTTTTCAAGTCTAACATCCACGTCACAGTAATCATTTTCAAGTTCATCAAAAGATTTCCTTAAGTCCTCAAGTTCTTGACTTACAAGATTAAATCTCTTTTCAAGTTCTAAAAAGTCGTCTGACTTTGTTTCAGAATATTCAGTTGATTAGAATTCTGACTCTTTGAATCAGAATTCTGATTAACAGACTCAGACTTCTGACCTTCAGACTCAGACTTCTGACCTTCAGACTCAGAGATCTGATTTAAACAATCAGAATTCTGATTAGAAGATTCAGATTTCTGACTAACTGTTTCAGAAACCTTACTAGTATCAAATATACTTTCTATGTCAGAATGTGAAAAACTTTGTTGTTTATTTTTGTAACTGACATTTAGAGAGTCATATTTGAATTTAGTGTCATTGTATCTTGGTTTCTCTTCTGTTGGTTTAGAAATTTCTTTCTTAACCTTATCTTCTGAAACATCTGACTTTTCTGTTTTTGATTCAGAAACTGTTTCCTTTGTCTTTTTAGAACTTGATTTCTGCAAACTATCAGAACTTGTTATAGAACTTGCAGGTCTGATAAAAACTTCAACAACTTCTGGAATTTTTGGTTTAGGAACATGAAGCTTTTCAAAATCATACAAGTTGACTGGAGCTCTTTTCAAAACAACATTTTCTTCCAATCCCAATCCCTTCTTTGGATTGTAAAACCTTGTATCTTTAACATTGCTTGTTAGAAGATTTAATGTTTGCTGAGTCTGACCTCTTTTCAAATTAAGATCTTCTAATTCTTTGATTTTGGTGTACAAATTCTTTCTTTCCTCAAATAGCATATCAAACTTTATTTGTAAATCACCCTTTTCATCTTTAACTTTTAAAAGCTCATTTTTTAATTCAGAAGCTTTTTCAACAATTCAGAATTTTCAGTTTTAACTTTCTGTTTCTCAACCTCTGATTCCTCATACTGTTCTCTTATTACTTCTTTTTCAATTCTGAATTTGTTAACCAGACTTCTTTCACCTTTTATCTGTTTTCTGAGTTTAACAAATTCAGCTTTCATGTCACCAATCTGTGTCATTAAATCAATTTCAAGTGCAGAATGTACCTCAGTGGATGACTCAGAATCAGCATCTTCAAAGTCAGAATCATCCTCATTCTTCATCTTTGCCATGTAACTCTGCATCTGTGAAAAGTGAATGCAGTCATCTTCATCTGAAGTGTAATACAACCAATTTTCCTGTTCAGCTAACATTGCTACTTCATCATCTCTTTTCTTGGCTAGCTGAGCTTTCTTGGTGTAGTACTCATAATCCTTCACAATCTTCACTTTACAATCCTTTGCATAGTGGCCAGATTTTCCACATTTGAAGCACATATCCTTTTCTTTTCTTTCTTCCTTCTCTTCTCTCTTTTCTTCTCTTCTCTCTACCTTCTTTTCATATTTACTCTCTCCTCTTTCTTCTCTTTTCTTGAAATCTGAATTTCCCTGCTCTCTCTTGTAATTTCCCTGAAATTTACCCTTTCCATACCTCTTGTTGAAAGTGTTAGTCAACAAAGCCAACTTCTCAGCAATTATTTTGATATCTTCATGTTCTTCTGATCCCTCTTCCTTATCAGATTCCTCCAGCTTTGGTATCTCAGATAGATACGCAGTCTTCTTGGGTGCTTTGACGATTTTGGACTTTGACAGAAAAGCTAACTGTTCTGCAACATTTTTCTTCTCTTCAACAACAATCTTAACAGAATCTTCATGCTGATTAAGAACACAAAATAGATCATTGAGATCTTCTTCACACATATCCTTATTCATTTGCAGACTGATAGCAAACGATGACCATTCTGAATTTAGACTGTTCAGAAACTTGTAGTTTATTTCTGACTTTGTCTTTTTCAACCCATTTCTTCTCAAATCATTCAGTATAGTGCAAAATTTACTATACGTCTGAGTCAAACTTTCTGATTCTTTAGCCTTGAACTTTTCATAAGCATTTATGCTTTGGTTTAACTTTGCTTGTATTGACCTAACAGTTCCTAACATCTGTCTTTCCAGTTCATCCCACATTTCCTTAGCAGATGATCCACTGTTAATTCTGTTTAGAACTTCATTTGGGACGGCCAATGTCATCAATGTGATGGCTCTTTTGTCTATAACATGCCTGTTTTTCTGTTCTGCTGTGTATTGAGAGAAATTCTTCTTCACCCTTGTAGCAGGAATTTCTGGAGTTGTCTCTGTTTCAGGAGTTGCAGCAACATCTACATAGACTTCGATAGGACCTTCTCGGATAGAAACCATCAGATTTTCATCTATGTTATCCAAGAATTGGATCATTCGGATTTTCCATTGCTGATACTCTTCAGGTATGAGAACAGGTTGTAACACCCCAAAATCTTAGCCAATATAAACCTCAAGTTATAACAGGTTATGACAATAAATACTTCAACTTATAAAAACAGGCAGTGGATTAACCATCAAGAGTATATTCACATTACAAGATCCTTCAAATATCCAATCAATCTAATTATTTCACTACAACCAGATTAATCATGTTATCTATCAATCCATCAAAATCTCTTCTTTGTTAAATTCATCCACCTCTGCTATATCAAAACGCTCGTCCCACAACCCTTTACCTCCCCGAGCTGGTACCTGGTAAGAAAACATCAATTGAGACGATTAGGCCAACGCCTAGTGAGAACATTCGTTTCCAAGATAACATTTGTAAAAATCAATGTAAACAAGTTATAACAAACCTGATTCCCCTTTTCTTACCATACGTATAACTCTATTCTGTTAACACGATTTTTACCCAGTTCCATGAATATGACTGATACCCATTCCCTCATCATATCATGTCTCAGAGCCACATTACGAATCTTCACTGATTCTAGAGTAATGCTCTTATTCCAGAGATCGCAATATACACATGCCCATTTCCATCTTTCATGAATATGACTGACAATAATTCCGTCATAATATCATACCCCAGAGTCACACTACGAATCTTCAAAGATTCTAGATCAATGCTCTCCACCAATAAATCGCGATTACACACGCCCATTTATCAGTTAAGGAAGCAGAGATTACAAGTACTTATGTCAACCTCACTCTCTTCCTTAGAAATCAGGAATAACGATTAATACCACACGCCTATTCCATGATTTCCCACACACACTGGAATAACGATTAAACGAGTTATACCACACGCCTATTCCATGTGATTTCCCACACACACTGGAATAACGATTAAACGAGTTATACCACACGCTTATTCCATGTGATTTCCAAACTTTAGTGCCTAAGGATCCATTACACTTATTTCTATTTGTGCAAATTAATGCTTAATACAGATTTCTCATATCATTCAGTATGAGCAAATCGCCTTTATACCATATAGATTCCTCATATCATTCAGTATGAGCAAATTATATATATAAATCGTACAGATTCCTCATATCATTCAGTATGAGCAAATCACATTTAACACAATCCTGCCTAGTATCACACTAGCGCAGTCTATAAACCTAACATACTACTTTTCAAGGGTATGTATGTTCAAGCTATAAAATTCCCATCACAAATCCTAAATCGCATATTTCCACGATTTACATAAATGCACATTTCATTACATCCGGAAAGATACATAAAATACAAGGCCTCTAGAAACTTAACTTATCAGATCCTTGAGCCATATCAAATTTTGATACCATTTAGATATACTGGTTTCTTTACTCAACTCCCGATATGCTGTACCGGGACTCACCTGTACCGGGACTTACCTCTACCGGGACTTGCCTCTATCGGGACTTCCAACTACCGGGACTTGCCACTACCGGGACTTGCCACTACCGAGACTTTCAAGTACCGGGACTTTCAACTACCGGGACTTTTAACTACCGGGACTTTCAACTACCGGGACTTTCAAGGTTTTGCGTACTGTCCGTTCAACAAGTCCTCAAATCGATTTAAAACATGAAATCAGTTCAATCTACTCATTCTAATCAATCCTCAGTCAGTTCATACAAATATACCAAGGTTACTATAACTTAAAAACACTGATTTGTACAAAGAATCGAATGAACTCACCTCTTTGAAGAAAACCCACTTTAATCTCGATATGTTGCTCCAATCTGTTTTGAACGATTTTGAATCCAAACACAGATTCGTTTATAACCCAACGTCTATAACAATTATATCAGAAAACATGATCACTTTCCTTACCAATTTGATGATCAAAGCTTGCTTTCTTCTTTTTTTCCTTTTCTCTCTATCTCTTTCTCTCTACCGACTCAAAGAACCAAGAATGAGATATTTCTCATTCTCAGCCTCTTATCCAAACACACAATTCACCAATGACCCAATACACCCTCAAGTTCCATTTATTCCAGAATTAACACTTAACTTTGGTCACTTGCATTTTAACCCAATGAATTATAAAACTTCCATATAATCCAAGGTTTACGCAAAATAAGGTATATCCCAATTCTCATTAAATTAATATTATTTGAAAATCCAGGATGTTACAATACTCCCCAACTTGAAAATGATTTCGTCCCCGAAATCAAAATCAGGTAAACAAAGAAGGGTACCTATCTCACATACTCTCTTCCGACTATAAAGTCACACTAACAACTCAAAGATATAATACCATTATACCTATATTCACCCTCTTAGATTGTAATTTATCAAAAGGTTTTTCTAAAAACGATTCCCGCTCCTTCACATAACAACTTTTCTCATCAATTATAGCTTCAAAAACTACGGCAATCCATCATTGCATCCATGACTTACACGTTTCTTCGACACAAAATGCTATCACCTTCTCACATCACTATCGCACCACACAAACACATCTCAACCAAGCACTAAAGGGTTGTATATTGGTGATAACTCCAATTAACTTGTAGTAAGACTACATTCTTAAGTCCAATCTTTCTATCATTGCTTCCCCACGTTAGCGTGGAATACTATCTTTCAAGTATTACTTGTCTTTTTCTCCCAATTTTCCACATATCAATAGTATTTTCTCATTACGAACCATAACCAAACAGTTTCACTAAGATTTCTAACTTAAAATATTTAACCAAGTTATCTTGAAACTACATTACCGTTCGAAGTTACTACCCATTCTTAGATCTTCAACTAATCTTTTCTCGTACAATTCTTTCACACCTAAGGAGCAACTTATATTCTTTAACGATTTTCCTTCACTATACCACACCAATTACAAGCTACATGCTCCATCAACTTTATTGACAAATAGTACTTTTCATCCGGAATCCCCGAAAACTTCCATTCGGATACTCCCTCTTTCTGACTTCACATTACATACTAGTTGACATATCTATCTTGGCAATTCATGCCACTACTCGTTCGTACAATCTCCACCCATAACATTAACCACAGACCAGGTCTCTCATAAACTCGTACACAAATAATTTTATATTCTTGTTTTATCGCCCAAATAACTGGGTTTATTTCACTAAATAACTCCTCCCCAATTTTAGTTGAACTACCACTCACGATTTTCTAATTAACTTGAACTTATTCGTTCATACTAGCTCCTTGTGATTCCAAACCAATACAAAAACATGGTACAATCCCTCACAGATCAACATTTTCTATACACTCCCTTGGTTCGTCTCTAGTACTTCATCTTTTATAAATCTTCCACATCATAAGTAAAACACTTATCTAAAAACAACAGTCCTTCACTGTTCTTACCATCCCACAAGGTGGTCCTTCAACTTTTAAACTTCTGATTCAAGACTTAACATTTATACATGACCCCAAAAGGATAACCAAAGCATTTACGTCAAGTAAACTTCAATTACAATATCATTCATGCAATTTCAACCCCAAGCCTACGTCGAGCTTATCAAATCGGGTCAATGCTCTTAAGACTCAACTGAGTTCAAAACCGAGCCATCTACTCAAAGGATCTAATGATCATTATGCAACATACGCTCCGAGGCATGATAATCCTACGACCCCTTCATTGCTACTTTCCCAACGAAGTCAATTATACAGGTATATATATATATATATATATATGCAACTCTTTTATACTCCACAATGTATATATTTCGCCAAGGTTCATTAGTTCCAAAGGTATTAAGAATGTTGGTGCAAGTGTACCACATCTCTATATATTTATACATATTTATTTTGATGATTACAAACACACCGTATTATTGTTTATCTAACAATCCTATCCAAGTGTACAGTTCTTGAAGAACACGAAGATTTTATCTGAAGAATTCAAGACGGAAGTTTCTACGTCGTCATTATTGTTTATAACTAATAATGATAAACACCCTAAAATAATATACCACTTGGATATTTATAAAACCCTAAACTGTTTTTAATTAAAGATATTTAAAATTATTTAAAACTAAAGTTTTATTAATTTTTATTAAAATATCAAAAATCAGTTTCCTATGCATTTTACTGTTGCACTTTTATTGAAGAAATGTCTTCAGCCGAAAGAAGGACCTGCGTGCAGCCTGCTCTTTGTCAGTTTCTGACCGCGGTATACCGCGGTGTGCAAGGCGGTATACCGCCACCTCTTATAGCCGTTGGTGTGTCAGTTTCTGACCGCGGTATACCGCGGTGTGCAAGGCGGTATACCGCCACCTCATATATCCGTTGGAAGTGGGTTGCTATATAATGATGCTTGCTGGTGATGAAGTAGAAAGAAGAACACACAACAGCAACAACCAACAGCAAACTCTCAGCTCTCTCACTCTCACTTATTTTATATATATATATTTTATAAAACACTTTTTATAAAATATCCAAGTGTGAGATATTATACAAGAGTGATTACCCATTGTGAGTTATACTCCTCTTGTAAGTATTTGAATAACGGGTGTGTGATCCTGTACATCTCAATAAGCTGAGGCTTAGAGAACCGTTTACTTTGCTCTGTATTTGGTTTGTATTCTACCGTAAAGAATACATTTATTGGATCGTGTCGGGAAGTGTCTCGGCTGCTGGTTTATCACAGTTGGTGGTAAATCAGTAAATCTCTGTGTCAAGTATCTCTATCCCTTATCTCTTTATTTATTCCGCTGTGCTATATTATATTTATTTATATAAACTGCTTTGCATTTATATTTATTTATATAATCTCTGTGCATTTAAATTATATCTGTTTATATAATTGTTGTATACTTATTTATTTATACTCTGCTTTATTTATTCTGTATTTATTTGTAAAAAGAATTTTTGAAAGTAAAAGTTTTAAAATACAACCTTACCCCCCCCTAGGTTGTCTAACATTTGGTATCAGAGCGGGGCTTTCAAAAATTATCTTTTAAATTTTTAAAGTTATATCTTTTATTTAATGGCTCAACAAAATACTTGGTTTTCTAAATCTCTTCTTATTGATTTCGAAAATTTTGATCTTTGGGCAAATTCTTTTGAACGTTATGTTCGTGGGATAAATCAAAAAATTTGGGATATTATTATTAAAGGAAATTTCAAACCCACAAAATTTCAAAACAACAAAGTTGTTGAAAAACCTAGCTCGGAATGGTCCGACGAAGATAAGGCTAATTATTGTTTAAATTATGAAGCCAAAAATTTTCTCTTTTCGGTTCTTACTAACGATGATATTGAGCGTGTTTATCTCTTTGAAACTGCTCGTGATATTTGGGAGAACTTGAACATCACCTATGGTGAAAACTCAAAAGAAAAGAGAGACGAAACCCGAGATCAAAGAAATGAAGAAACTTGTCTCATCGTCGACTGCGAGAAAGAGGTATGTACTTCATACTCAAGTTATTCTAGTTGTAGTGATAACGATGATGATATTGATATGTTAAATGTCTCTTTTCAAAAATTGATTGTTCTCGTTAATAGTTTTAAAAATGAGAATGCTAAATTAAAAGAAGAATTATTATTATGTCAAAATGAGTTGAATAATTGTAAACAAACCATTGCATGTGATAATAAAATAAAAAATGAGTTAAATGATAAAGTTATCACTTTAGAAAAGAAAGCATGCGAAAATATTGTTTGCAAGTCTTGCATTGTCTTAAATGATAAAATTGCATGTTTAGAGAAAAGAACATGTGAAAATATTTTATGTACAAAATGCGATATACTTGAAAATGATAATGCATGTTTAAAAGCTAAATGCGATTTATATGAAAAAGATAATCTGTTAGCTAATGCATTTCAAAATAGCAATGATAAAGTGTTAAAAATGCTAAATATGCCTAATCGTATAAATTGTCGTAAAGGCATTGGTTCCGATACATGTGTTGATAAATGTTCGTGTAAACCCATTAAAAGATTTTTTGCATCTCCTAAAGTTGAAACGAGAAAACCCTATGTGCAAAAACCCCCATATATGTCAAAAATGAAAAATGTGAATTATGGGAGGAAACCGCATACTTCCTTTTACGTCTATGATGAATACGATCGTAAAATTAAAATGGTTAGAAAATGGATTCCGAAAGGAATGTTTAATGTTGATAATCCCGGTGGGATGCGTTTGTGGTTTTAAACCATTTTTATGGTTTTATATGTTGTCGTATTTTGTTTTATGTCGACAACATATTTTTTGCAGTTTATGTTTTATACTAACTGTTAAAAGGACCCATAAGAAAAGGGTACCACGAAATATTTTCTTTGCCTTTTGTAGGTGTTACCTGCCGAGGTTATAATACGTGGTTTCCTGACGAGGTTATAATACGTGGTTACCTGCCGAGGTTATAATACGTGGTTACCTGCCGAGGTTATAATACGTGGTTACCTGCCGAGGTTATAATACGTGGTTACCTGCCGAGGTTATAATACGTGGTTACCTGCCGAGGTTATAATACGTGGTTACCTGCCGAGGTTATAATACGTGGTTACCTGACGAGGTCATAATACGTGGTGATTTTTTTTATCACATAAAATTAACCGAAAATTGAAGCCTTAAGATCCGTTTTGGTGCAAGTGTTTCGTATTGGTTTGTATATCTTATGTCTCTATTGCTTTTTGCATTTTATTTTATCCCTCAAATTTTATAAAATCAAATTGATATCGTTATTAATTTGAGGGGGAGCGTTTTAGCTCTTTTACCCATGAGTTTATGCTCTCTCAATTATATGCATATTTTGAGGGGGAGCATCTCTCGAGGGGGAGCATACCGTCTTTCTTAACCCTTTTTTGCTTCGACAAACGGGGGAGAGAAACCGCATATGCTCATGCTTAGCGGTTGTGTTTGTCATCATCAAAAAGGGGGAGATTGTTGGTGCAAGTGTACCACATCTCTATATATTTATACATATTTATTTTGATGATTACAAACACACCGTATTATTGTTTATCTAACAATCCTATCCAAGTGTACAGTTCTTGAAGAACACGAAGATTTTATCTGAAGAATTCAAGACGGAAGTTTCTACGTCGTCATTATTGTTTATAACTAATAATGATAAACACCCTAAAATAACATACCACTTGGATATTTATAAAACCCTAAACTGTTTTTAATTAAAGATATTTAAAATTATTTAAAACTAAAGTTTTATTAATTTTTATTAAAATATCAAAAATCAGTTTCCTATGCATTTTACTGTTGCACTTTTATTGAAGAAATGTCTTCAGCCGAAAGAAGGACCTGCGTGCAGCCTGCTCTTTGTCAGTTTCTGACCGCGGTATACCGCGGTGTGCAAGGCGGTATACCGCCACCTCTTATAGCCGTTGGTGTGTCAGTTTCTGACCGCGGTATACCGCGGTGTGCAAGGCGGTATACCGCCACCTCATATATCCGTTGGAAGTGGGTTGCTATATAATGATGCTTGCTGGTGATGAAGTAGAAAGAAGAACACACAACAGCAACAACCAACAGCAAACTCTCAGCTCTCTCACTCTCACTTATTTTATATATATATATTTTATAAAACACTTTTTATAAAATATCCAAGTGTGAGATATTATACAAGAGTGATTACCCATTGTGAGTTATACTCCTCTTGTAAGTATTTGAATAACGGGTGTGTGATCCTGTACATCTCAATAAGCTGAGGCTTAGAGAACCGTTTACTTTGCTCTGTATTTGGTTTGTATTCTACCGTAAAGAATACATTTATTGGATCGTGTCGGGAAGTGTCTCGGCTGCTGGTTTATCACAGTTGGTGGTAAATCAGTAAATCTCTGTGTCAAGTATCTCTATCCCTTATCTCTTTATTTATTCCGCTGTGCTATATTATATTTATTTATATAAACTGCTTTGCATTTATATTTATTTATATAATCTCTGTGCATTTAAATTATATCTGTTTATATAATTGTTGTATACTTATTTATTTATACTCTGCTTTATTTATTCTGTATTTATTTGTAAAAAGAATTTTTGAAAGTAAAAGTTTTAAAATACAACCTTACCCCCCCCCTAGGTTGTCTAACAAAGAACACGAAATTTATCAAACAGTCTTTACACCTAATACCGACACTTGTTCAAATAGAAAGCAGTTAAGCATATAACACATCCAAGACTCCATCTCGAGTCACTAAAACTGACAAACATTCAAAAGACTCATTTGAATATAAATCAAGCCTTTAAGGCCAAAATAAACGTTTGGTTAAACATGCGTCACTCACACGATTACATAAACCAAAATACATTGTTACCCAAAATCTTTACCCTTTTTAATCCCTTAATTGGCCATCGGCCCCAAAACAAAGGTTTACCACTCTTAAAACTTTACATGGTCGGATTTACCAAAATCCCCCAACCCACATGTTCACATTTTTAAAACGTAATACATCATAAATATTGCACATCCACAATAAACATTAAAAGCGTGTTTTGACTACATATATTTCGCTTGTGCAATAATAACTCGAAACTTCTTTCATTAGTGATTTATTCGTCAATCACTCAAAAATCCTTAACTATGTCGTACGCAATAATATATGCTTTGCGCATACCCTCTGCATAACAGCATACCGGTACCGCTCACGGTCTTTGTTCCTGTCCGCACATGCATACGCGGGACGCACCCAGACCGCACCCAATGACAGACGAAAGGTCTCATACACCTTACACAACTATCGACTTCAAAGTCAAAATTTGACATGTCGACACTTCCTTAACCTTAAGGTCCTTAACTGAACCTAATTCTTCCTCCGGGCACAACCATCCCTCGGAAACTGTATTCCTAGTCAGCGAACAAGGGTACAGACTCTCATGCAACCGACACTAAAGTCCACTTTCGACTCTTACACTGTTCATCTCTCATTTGAACACAATTACCAAAACTACAAATTTTCTCTCAAGGTTTATCCAACACCTCTCCACTCTTGGAGTTCTTTCTTAGCTTATAACGTTATACTCTACGACCTAGCGAGTTCATAGCCTTTATGCATGACAAATCATTTTGCACATTTTCTCATTTTAAATAACCCTACTGAGAACAACTTGGGCACACATACCCCAAAGTACTGCACAACGATCTCGAGAATCGTTTGCATATTAAATTTCCGAAAACTCAAGCCTTCTCAAACAAAACAGTGTTGTTACGACGGTAATATACTAAATGAAAATCTCTTCGTACGACAACAGTTCGAAAAAGTTTGACCGACACGAAATAAATTAGTCGGTTCTCTCACTTATTTATATGATGTTTAATAGGTCCATACTCCTGTTAGTTATTAGACGTTTTGCTGACCAACGCTTTCTTGCTACCATTCAACTTTTCATGTAAAGTAAGAAATACTTTGTAAAAACTTCAAAAATTTCGCTGTGCGACGTAAATGGGATTGCCTTTTCTTTAAATACACTTTCGCACATGCTAATTCAACCTTGACTAAAACTGTTATTTATGCATTTGGTTTGAAATCATGAAAAATTCATGTAACACACACTAAAACACCATGCATAAAACTTTCCTCGCAATTAAAGGCTACTTACTCAAACGAGGTCAATCGTCTTACTTACGTAACTTATCATTGACATTCTACTTCCGACCAGTGGTCGCCCTCTCGGCCTTATAACATTTGCTATACTGGCATTCCACGATCCACATACTCCACCATGTCATACCATTTCCATCTTGATCAATCATCTCATATTCTATCTCCACACATATCAATCCACATACTAAAGGTTGCCTTGGCGGACTTTCATGAGTCCCGCCAATTCCAGGTTATCCTTCCAACCTCCAATCAATACTGATCTGTCCTTCAAAGGACCTTGGTGGCATATTCACCATCATTCTACTATAACATAAAGGGATAACCATAAGAAATGGTTATGCACGTACACACATACAAAACGTACCTTATCGATCGTTAGTCACTGTAATAATTCATAAATAAGCATGCTCGTGTAAATATATATTCATAATAAAAGTAGCTAATTGGAATTGTGAACATATCATACAAGAGAATCCTCGTTACCATTGTCACAGTACTAATTTCACGTATTTCCGTTGACTCTAAGACTATCCCGTCTTAACACTTCTACCCATATCTCACATATCATAACCTACTCCATCTCAGCTTAAGTCTAAGTATCTTATCAACATACTTAGTTCGCTTAAACTAGTGCTCTGATACCATATTGTAACACCCCAAAATCTTAGACAATATAAACCTCAAGTTATAACAGGTTATGACAATAAATACTTCAACTTATAAAAACAGGCAGTGGATTAACCATCAAGAGTATATTCACATTACAAGATCCTTCAAATAACCTATCAATCTAAGTATGTCACTATAACCAGATTAATCAAGTTATCTATCAATCCATCAAAATCTCTTCTTTGTTAAATTCATCCACCTCTGCTATATCAAAACGCTCGTCCCACAACCCTTTACCTCCCCGAGCTGGTACCTGGTAAGAAAACATCAATTGAGACGATTAGGCCAACGCCTAGTGAGAACATTCGTTTCCAAGATAACATTTGTAAAAATCAATGTAAACAAGTTATAACAAACCTGATTCCCCTTTTCTTACCATACGTATAACTCTATTCTGTTAACACGATTTTTACCCAGTTCCATGAATATGACTGATACCCATTCCATCATCATATCATGTCTCAAAGCCACATTACGAATCTTCACTGATTCTAGAGTAATGCTCTTATTCCAGAAATCGCAATATATACATGCCCATTTCCATCTTTCATGAATATGACTGACAATAATTCCGTCATCATATCATACCCCAAAGCCATACTACGAATCTTCAAAGATTCTAGATCAATGCTCTCCACCAATAAGTCACGATTACACACGCCCATTTATCAGTTAAGGAAGCAGAGATTACAAGTAATTATGTCAACCTCACTCTCTTCCTTAGAAATCAGGAATAACGATTAATACCACACGCCTATTCCATGATTTCCCACACACACTGGAATAACGATTAAACAAGTTATACCACACACCTATTCCATGTGATTTCCCACACATACTGGAATAACGATTAAACGAGGTATACCACACGCCTATTCCATGTGATTTCCAAACTTTAGTGCCTATGGATCCATTACACTTATTTCTATTCGTGCAAATTAATGCTTAATACAGATTTCTCATATCATTCAGTATGAGCAAATCGCCTTTATACCATATAGATTCCTCATATCATTCAGTATGAGCAAATTATATATATAAATCGTACAGATTCCTCATATCATTCAGTATGAGCAAATCACATTTAACACAATCCTGCCTAGTATCACACTAGCGCAGTCTATAAACCTAACATACTACTTTTCAAGGGTATGTATGTTCAAGCTATAAAATTCCCATCACAAATCCAAAATCGCATATTTCCACGATTTACATAAATGCACATTTCATTACATCCGGAAAGATACATAAAATACAAGGCCTCTAGATACTTAACTTATCAGATCCTTGAGCCATATCAAATTTTGATACCATTTAGATATACTGGTTTCTTTAGTCAACTCCCGATATGCTGTACCGGGACTCACCTGTACCGGGACTTACCTCTATCGGGACTTGCCTCTATCGGGACTCCTAACTACCGGGACTTGCCACTACCGGGACTTGCCACTACCAGGACTTTCAAGTACCGGGACTTTCAACTACCGGGACTTTTAACTACCAGGACTTTCAACTACCGGGACTTTCAAGGTTTTGCATACTGTCCGTTCAACAAGTCCTCAAATCGATTTAAAACATGAAATCAGTTCAATCTACTCATTCTAATCAATCCTCAGTCAGTTCATACAAATATACCAAGGTTACTATAACTTAAAAACACTGATTTGTACAAAGAATCGAATGAACTCACCTCTTTGAAGAAAACCCACTTTAATCTCGATCTGTTGCTCCAATCTGTTTTGAACGATTTTGTAAACCTAATCCAAACACAGATTCGTTTATAACCCAACGTCTATAACAATTATATCAGAAAACATGATCACTTTCCTTACCAATTTGATGATCAAAGCTTGCTTTCTTCTTTTTTCCTTTTCTATCTTTCTCTTTCTCTCTGCCGACTCAAAGAACCAAGAATGAGATATTTCTCATTCTCAGCCTGTTATCCAAACACACAATTCACCAATGACCCAATGCACCCTCAAGTTCCATTTATTCCAGAATTAACACTTAACTTTGGTCACTTGCATTTTAACCCAATGAATTATAAAACTTCCATATAATCCAAGGTTTACGCAAAATAAGGTATATCCCAATTCTCATTAAATTAATATTATTTGAAAATCCAGGATGTTACACAGGTGGCTTGGTTTCAGATCCCATGGCTAGATACTCTTTTGAAGACATGATTGTAAGATATTTCAACAGATAGACAAATTTGAATTTCTTGATCGAAAAACAACAATTAATTCAAGAATTGCTAAGAATTCAAGAATTAGAACTAGCAGCGGAATCGATTTTTGAACGAATCAAGAAATCTTCAAGAAATTGATCAATAACCTTCACGATCACGATCTTGAACAAATTTGTTTGTTGATTGGCTCTGATACCAATTGTAAGAACAGGATCCACTCTTACAATCAATATATCAATGTATAGAACAGTAATTGAGAAGTAATATGATCAAACCAACTTGTATTCAATGAAGAACAGATTTACAGATCTTAGAGAGAGAGTATCTCAAAGATTACAGAAGATGAATACAAATATATGCGGGAAAGTTAGTTAGCGTAATATTGCTAACCACTATATATACTGTAACGGAAATACTAAAGCTACAGTACATATATGAAAGACTAATAGGAACAATACACGTGTCCTAATTAGTTAACTAAATACAAAGTAAAGCATCTAGTTATAAGTTCTGAACATGTTGTTCAAAACTCTGAACATTATTCTGATTAAGCTTCTCAGAACTTCTGACACTTCTTCTCAGACTTCTATACTTGGCAAACTTTCAGAGCAATACTTCTGAGCCTTCTTAGTCAGAACTCTGACTCTTCACTTCAGAACTTCTGAGCCTTCTTAGTCAGAATTCAACACTTAGTTTATTGACAAAACTCAGATCTAACAATTCCAGATGTCCCAAATGATGATTGAGGCCTTGGTATTTATAGTCTTCGAGTGCTTTAAATGATTCTTCAAAAGCTTCAAATAACGGTCGTAACAAACGCTGAGTTTAATGCTGTTAATGGCCTTCGTCGGTTATGTCTGTTGGTCATTAATAACATTGACCCTGCATTAAACAATGAAAACATAACATAAATGTCATACATTAGTCGGTCGAGGTCGTGAGGTTCCATACGACGGTCGAGTGTCGCGAGTAACTTTCGATTTCAACTTTGGTTAAAAGATAAAGTGCTTATGATTTTGCCTCATCATGGAAAAGTGTAATAAATGTTTTCCTTGTTTTGGTCGTGGTCGAGACTGGTGAAATTTTATCCAAACAGTTCCCCCCAAAATTTAAAAAAAAGAGTGGCAAATTCGAATTTTAAAATTTTGTCAGTCGGACGTCTAGGGTTGTGACACGTGTCGAAAGTCGTTGGCTAGGCAACTGAATCGGTTTGATTCCAACTAAAGGGGGATTCGAAAAGGGGATAATATCATGACGTCACGACGACGTGCGATCATGGCTAACAGTTGTAAACGCCAGGTGTCGACAATCCGTCGAGTCTTTCGCAAAGGAGAAGCCACGTGTCATTCATCGAGTGACTCGACCTAACACGATCATTTACATAAATAGAGACATGCGATGGATCTTTTCCTTTTTACGCTTACAGAGAGTTTTTAGAGTGAAATTTCTTCTCGATTCCTAGCCATTCTTCAGCGAATCCCTTCCAAACCTGCAAAATCTTTGAGCCGTTTAGAGTTTTCAAGGTTTTGAGCGCCTATATAAGGTACGATCTCTTAGTCTTTGCATGCGTCGTAAGTTTACAGCTAGAAAGCTTAGGAATAATTGGGACATTTGGGGGTTTTTTAGAATTATAAATCTGGTTAACGAGGTTAGCAATGTCCACCGAACCTGAAAGTTCTATCCGAGATCAAGAGGATCTCGACGACCTTCGTATTCTAGCAAAAATCCATGCGGGGATTACACTGATTAGAGCAGGTCAGACTCGACCTGATATGTGTCCGGCGGGATTCTCCGTTATATACGAGTACCCTTTTAAGATAGGTTTTGAATGACCTTATTCGCCTTTGACCAAGGCTTTCATGATTGAATTTGACTTAGCGCCGGCCCAATTGATGCCTCAATTTTGGCGAGTCATACAAGTGATCGAGCGCCTTACCAAAGACTGGGAGTCTCCCATGAACGTGTGCGACCTCCTCTTGGCTTATCAGGTTAAGAAGGATGGATGTCGCCGTTATAGCCTGTTTTCTAGGCATACCGGTTAATGACCGTAAGTGGAAGACCAGGTATGCATTTGCGCAGGTATGCATTTGCGCGCATACCGGCGCTTGATTCTGAAAGCAATTGGATTAGGACCAACAGGAATATGTCGGGTAAGATTTTGTGTCTCTCTGCCGCGTTTTGTACGCTAGTTCCAACTTATTTCTAATCTATCTTCTATATGCCGACAGATATTAAGTTTGAGGACTTGAAGCCCTACGCCAATTCTCAAGCTAAGATCGACGCATTCTTGGAATTTAGCGTTGTTGAGCGATCGTTTTTCACACGACATCTGGTAGACGACGACGAAGACTTTGGTGTATTTAGGAGAGAATCGGGGAGAGAAACGTGAGGAGGAGGAAGAAGAAGAGACAGAGGAGAAAGAGGAAGAGTCGAGAGAAGAAGAAGAAGAGATGACAGGTAAGTATATTTTATTCTTTTCTGCTCGGCTCCGATCTTTTCACTTATGTCAATCGTATAACATTTCTCTCTTCTTTGTTTTCAGGAGAATCTCAGGCAAAGGTGTCGATTACCTCCAAAAGAGCAGCTCAACTTGAGCTTGCTCGTAAAGGCAAGGAAAGGAGGATGGCGACCTCGACCACTGGGTCGGGGGTTTTAAAGAAAGCGAGGATGAGGATCCCGAGGGAACCGTCTTCGAGGGATGATGATTCGTCGAGAGTTGTTACGCCTGAGAAGGCGAAGGTATCAGTCGCATCACCCGTGAAGACGAAGACGTCTTCTGGTGTGATTGATGCAACACCTAGCAGTTCGGCACCTCCGGCGAAAACGGTGAAGTCTCCGTCTACCACGTCGACCCCTCTGTCGGCCGACAAGGGCAAGAGCCATGCGACGGGAGAGGATAAGGTCACGACGGTCAACTTTACGTTGCCGTCAGACTTTATGGTTGATAATTTCCTAGACGAGACGAATCTGCTTCCTCATCTGGGGAAATACCTGCTCCCTTCTTTCAAGGAGCGTTTCAAGGGAGACCCGGTCGAGGAGACGGGATCTCACGTCGCCGGTCTGACGTTCATGGTAAGTCTTTCTTTCAAGACTTGTTTATATTTTATCGTTTAGAACTTCGTCGTGCGTTTACTAACTTATGTCTTATGTATTACAGGCGTTCCAGTCTTTCCTTGCCTTATATGCCGAAACGGTGAAGATAAGGGGTTTGGTGTCCTCTGCTCATGAGAGGGGGAACGCGGCATTGGACAGAGAGAAGGTCGCTTTAGAGCGTGAAGAGGCTATGTCCAAACGCCTTAATGAGGCCCTGAAAGAGTTAGAGGCCGTCGGACGTGCAAAGGACGAGGCAAACCATCGTTTGAAACAGTCTCTGTCCATGATCGCCGACCAAAGGGAAGAGCTGGACAGGACTAAGGAATCCTTGGCTGCGAATGAAAAAGAAGTTGAGGATTCCAATTCTAGGGTGGCGAATTTGGAGAAAGAGGTGAAGGAGCTCAAGGACGAGGCTAAGTCCGTCTTTGCCTTGGCTCGTCTGACTGCCAGGGCGGCGATCATGAGGCAACACCTGCTGGGAAAAAATCCCATTGCCTCAGCGTCGGAGGAGCTTGCCTTCTTCTTGAGGGATGTCGGAGCTGGAAGAGACCTTGACTCGGACGACAAGAGGGAGGTCGAGGAGGAGGGGATCGAAGAGAGTTCTAAGGGTGAAGCCTCCGGCAAGGACGCAACTGTCGATCCTCCTCTGCCTTAGGAATTTTTATCCTTTGCTTTGCTTTCTACTGCTCGACCGTTGGTGGTCGAGCCATTTTGGTGTGACTAACCATTTGATGAAATGAAATTTACATTTCCTTTGAACTTGTGCATTATTTTGTTGTCAATCAATAAACAAACATCGAGCACAATACTGATCGTACGATAATAAACATAAGTCGTATATATAACAAACGTAGGCACTTGCGACAAAGGCATTTGTTGAAATACAACGATTAAAACATAAATCGTAAGTTAAAACGTAGGCACTTGCGACAAAGGCATTTTTTAAATCGTGTAGGCAAACATAAACACATGTGATCAAAGCATACATTCAGAATACGAAATTTCTCTAAGTTAAAACACTTAGATCGTGGGTCGATCGCACAATTAAATCGTGCGGTGAATCTGAATCATGCGTCCATGCGATAAGATAATTAAATCATACAATGGACCCGATTACTTATGTCATGCGACCCTGCGAAAGTATACTGATGTCATGTGATAGACTTAGTAACTTATGTCGTGCGATCCTGCGATAAAACAATGTCAGAGGTTGGTCGTTGGCTAACCAACGACCCTCCGATGCTTAAGTCAATAATCGTTGTGATGAATAAATTGTATGAAAGAAGGAAAAAGATTTAGAAGATTTTTTTTTCAAATGTGTTGCATTCCAGCTACGTGGGACATCTTGATTGTCGAGGGTTTGTGTTAGGGTAATATTTGGTTGATTAGAAGTTCAAGGGGTTAATTTGTATTTGTTTAATTTGAGCTTATTAGTGAACGGGTCGTGGGCTTGTTAACCACGGGCCCGCCATATATAAAGCAATATAGCCTTAGAAAAATAGGCTAGTTGTCTCATTTGCTTTCCTACACTTTTATTGTAATCCTCTCAATATTGAAAGCTAATACAGAGATGACCAGTGGAAATCATATACTTTACTGTTTAATCGTTTGATTTCATTATCGTTGCACGGATCTGGATCTAACAATTGGTATCAGAGCAAACAGACAAGATTGATTCAAAGCATTCAAGTTGACTTCTGGTAAATTTTTGACTTTTCTCGTCTGTGTCATTCTTGAATGTTCAAAACCTTGATTCTGACAAAATTGATTGTCTTTGTTTATTGGGTTGTGTTAGCATCGTTGTTATATTCGTTTCTACAAATTTTCACATCCTAATTCGATCGTTTGAGTGGTTTATTAAGCAATTTAAAATCAAAAGTTTTGGTTGTGTTCTTCATCAAAAATCAAATTTTTACCATCAAAACTTGTTGTTTTTGCTTTAAAATCGATTGGGTTAGTGTTATTTTTGTGTTTGGTATTGTTCCTAATCTTTCAGGATCGATTTTGAGCAACCCTAATCGAGTTTCAATCGATTTGGAAAAGTCAGCCGTAGTTCCCGGATAGATCAGCTGTGGTTTCCGGACAGCCCCAATCTTTCCGGATAATTGTGTAATCCATCCGGACACGTCTCTCCTTTCCGGGTAAGTCTTCCGGGTACATCCAACATTTCTGGGTAAGTCAAACATTCCGGGTATGTCAATGAAACCTAATTCTTTCCGGGTAAATTAGTTCCGGAACCCAAAGTTCCCGGTAACCAATCTTCCCGGATATTCCATCTCCCGGTAAGTGCTTTCGTCCGGAAACCCTTCACATCTGGTCAGTATTTTATCTGGACATATCATTTACCCGGTAACTCTTTGTTTACTTTCCTTATCCGGTAACTACTGTCTTCCGGTAACCCCTGTGTTATCTGGAAACCTTAGGCTATCCGGATTCTTCAGTTTTATCCGGATATTTTGTGATTTTTTTTGAACTGTTTTGTCTATAGATCTGATTCGGACACTTCCTGACCAGACTCTTATTTGGATTCCTATCCAGTAAGATCATTCTTAGTTCACATTAGTCGTAGAATCTGCGTTAGGACCACTCTTAGTGCCTTGCGTTAGGTTTACACTTTGAATCAATCTACACGTCTGACGATCACTCCGTTGCAACCAAAGATGTCTACTTTGCGCGAAGCTCTTGCAATCGGCACCGACTCCAAACCACCGTGTCTCTTTCCAAATGAGTACAGCCAATGGCGCAATAGGTTCATGCTTATCATAGAGTCCAAGGACAACTACGAGTACATCAAGAGAGCTCTTGAAGATGGTCCAATCCCTTGGCCGATGAATGACATAGCAGCAACTGCAAAGAGTGGGGAATCGGATATGATAACCCACACTATTTGAAAAAGGGAAGATATCAAACTCCTACTCTGTATGATTTTGCATGTTTTTGGTTAGATAAAACGTATCCGGAATATGCCATTCAATGGACTGGCCCTCTTGAACCTGAAAAGGAAGAGGAAACCGAGGAATATAAACGCGCACACAAACGAGGAATACAACTTCCGTTTTGTTATGAACCTTTGAATTATTCCTATCAAAAGAACAAAAAGTATCTCTCAAATGACTACTTCGACCCTTACAAGGTTGCTAAGCCTAAGGATTCCTCCAAAAAGGATAAGGACCAAACACCTGCAACCAAGACTGAGACGGACGAGTTTAAACTCTATGTTCCCCCTCTCATCTTGGAAGCAAAGATTGTCGAGTTGGAGGAGTCGTTTGAGAAAGAAATGTCTGTTTTTCAAAACGAAAAGAAAGCGCTAATCTGTGAGATTGAGAAACTCAATTCTGAGAAACTTGAGAATCCACAACCGGTCAAAACCGAAGTTGTGTCTGATGAAGGACAGGAAATCCTTCGGGAAGAAATCACGAAACTCACATCAAAGCTGGCTGCCTTGGCAACAGATGCAATGCAAGAGTATGCGAAAAATGGTCAGCTCCAAGAGCAAATTGACCAACTCAATTCTGAGAAGCAGATTTCCCCCGAATCTTCCTCGAATTCATCTGATACGTCTTCGTGCAAAGTTTTCTTAGGTAAAATATCTACCACACAAGACGGTAATGATTCTCAAGATGAGTGTGTTAAAAGGAATTTTAACACTGACACTAAGTGTTCCTCGCCTTCCTCACCTAATCCAAGTCCTGCAATTCCGGAGATAAATTTTTCTGAATACATGAACTCTGAAGGTAACTCTGATGTAGAGTTTGAGTCGTTCCCTTTCGACAAACCTCTCCCGAGTCACACTGATTTTTTGTCTCCAGTAGTCAATCGTCCGGTCAATTTTTTAAAGGGTAGCAGTTCTAACACAAAGGCCCCAACTGTGATCAAGATTTCACAATCAAAACCAACTTCTAAACCTGTTTCTAAAAAGCAGTCACAGCCGAGGCAAAAGACCGAGCAATTGCCTACCAAAGATACCGTTCCTTCAAAAGTCACTGACCATTCCGTCCCTGTTGTTTCAGATAAAATTGGTCAAGCAAAACAAGAAACCCAAAGTGGCTGAACAAGGAACCTGTCAAGAAGGAAGAATCAAAGTCTTTCCCTACTGCATTCAATTTTAGAATAAACAAAGAAAATTGTGTTTGGAATAATTGGAATCGTTTTAAAGTTTCTTTTCCGATTAAACTTAATTCAGTTCATCAATTGATTCAATTATCGCGTGATTGTTTATGTTGTTCTAGATGTGGTTGGAATGATTTTGATGAAATTAATTTAAATGATTGGTTTGGGTCATATCACATGTATAATCATAAACCCAAAAATAAACCCCGTAATAATAAACAGAAATACTATAAACAACGGGGTTTCCAATCTGAGGTTAAACCACAGCGGGAGACCAAACCCACTCCTAGATGGGTTGCTCCTACCGAGGTTAAACCGGCACCAAAGAGGCAACCTGCTAAAAATACTGTTCCTCCAAAAGGTGTAAAATCTACACCAAGGAGGCAACCGATGCTAAAACCAGTTTCCGCGAACGGTGTACAATCTACACCTAAGGGGAAAGCTGTGTCAAAGCAAGTTCCTTCGAGAGGTGCCAAACCTAACCCTCCAGGACCCAAACAAATTTGGGTACCTAAAATTCGTTAACTCGATTTTGCAGCACGGTCATGTGTGCTACTTAGATTCTGGATGCTCCAAGCACATGACCGGAAGGAGGGAGCTTCTCACGAACTACAAGGAAGAATATGGTGGACATGTGAGATTTGGCAACGACGACAAGTCGCCGATCGTGGGCTACGACGACATTGTCCAAGATAAGACCACAATCAAGAAGGTTTCACACGTCGCGGGATTGGGACACAATTTGTTCAGCATCGGGTAATTCTGCGACAAAGATCTTGAGGTTAGCTTCAAAAAGACAAGGTGTAGAATTCTCAATGACGATGGAGTGGAGCTACTGGTTGGGAAACGCAAGACCAACCTCTACACAATCGACCTCGCAGCCCTCACGATTGATAACCCTGTCTGCCTCATGTCAAAGGCCAATTCCCAGCAAGCTTGGATTTGGCATCGACGTCTTTCGCACCTCAATTTCAAAACAATCAACAAACTGGTGCTGGGCGGACACGTGAAAGGCATGCCCGATCTTCAATTCGTGAAAGATCGTCTCTGCGGGGCATGTGAGATGGGAAAGATGAAGAGAGTACCACATCAGCCGAAGGCAACTCCGAGCACGTCCCAGACCCTCGAACTTATCCATATGGATTTGTGTGGACCGATGTGTGTTCCGAGCATTAATAAGCGCAAATACGTTCTCGTGATGGTGGACGACTTCTCGCGCTACACTTGGGTGTTGTTTCTACGCTCAAAGGACGAAACACCAGAGTTGATCATTAATCACCTGAAGACTGTCCAGCTGTACAAACTACAACAAGTTCAGTCTATCAGAACCGACAACGGGACGGAGTTCATACTGTGTGTTTCTTTCTTCATGTGTTTCTTTCTTCACGTGTTTCTTTTCTTTCATACTGTCGTCTACTTTTAAATGTCACTATCTGTGCTTTCACGGTGTGTTCATGTGTTCAGGGGGAGCACAAAGAAGTATCAGGTAAGTTTCCTCATCAGTTAAGGGGGAGTGTCACACACAGTTTTCTTAAAATGATTAAAAGTTTTTGTGTGTGTGGGCACTCCCGTGCGATTCTCAAATTAAATTCATCATTTTAGGTGGAGCGACACAATATTTTTTCTTTAAATGCTAAAAGTTTTTGTTTGTGTCGGACTCTCCATAGCACACTTCTGCACTGTCCGAGGGGGAGCAAGGTTTTCCCCATGCTAAGTATGAGGGGGAGCGAGAGCAGGTCCTCTTCAGTTCCAATTTTCTCTGCAAAACTCCTAAGAACAGGACATTTTTTCTTGAAAATCTAGGGTATCCGGACATTTATCCGGAAACTCTACCTTTCCGGGTAGGTTTCCGGACCGGGTCACCATCCGGGTTGGATGGGAACCCGGATACCATCCGGACTCACGGGTGACATTTAAGGCTTCCGTGTTCATTCACTCTTTTCTATCCGGAAAATCGTGCTCAAAACCCTAAAACCCTCTCGAGTTCTCTCTCTCGCTCGGACGAACTACCAATCCCCGATTCTCATTCGTTTTCGTTCCTACTTCAGGTATGATGCTCCTAACTTGTTCTAGACTGTTATTCGGTTTCATTCACGGTCTCATTCACATATCTCAACCATAGATTTGTGTGATTACATGAGTCCGAAACTCTGTTCGGAGATCCATCGATTTCGGGTCCATACCATGTGTGTGTGTTAAGTTTAGATCATTCTGTGTGCTCACATAAGTCAAACTATACTACTTTTATGCTTTCACGCACATTAGGAACCCCATTTTGGTCTATTGTGAGTTTGAAATTCGTCCGGACACATTCGTTGTGTCCGGGAACATTCAACTTCTTGAGTGTTTGTCCGGTAAGCATCATACGTCGAAGACATTTTGTCCGGATTGGCTAAACACCCGGAAACCCTAGTTGTCCGGAAACCTTCGGGTTTTCGGTAAGTTCAACTACCGGCTTGTTTGCTTATCCGGACTCCCATTTTTTCCGGATTGTTATATCATAAGGAATCCCATGTCATCCGAAATCCCTTTTGTCCGGATTGAACTTCTTATCCGGACACGTTCATACCATCCGGGATCCCTAGTTGTCCGGAGACCTATTATCCGGAAACCTTTGGTTGTCCGGAAAGTTTGTGTTTCCTCACTTATGTCCGGACACCCCTGGTTTAACAGTCCTGTACCTATTTCGTCACTGCCAATCCTCAATTTGTCTCAAATTGAGCATATTAATGCAAAGGTACGCGCCGACATTTACTCATCCGACTGAGTTACTAACTGTGCGTTATTTTTCAGATATTATGGCGGATCAAGAGCAAAATCCTTCATAGAACCAGGAAGAGCAACAAATTCCTCAAGAGGAATTGATAGACGAAGCGGCTGATAACGCCTTGGTCGCACCTGACCATGGCACGGAGTTAGAATCCAACAACCATCATTTGGACCCGGCGCTGTTCCGTCCACTAGCACAACATCGGGTAATTGTCGACATCCTTATGCGTCACCCTCTCCGTGAGGCCCTCACCGCCACCGCCGACGTTCCTCTGCTATAATCAGCAGTTCACGCTCACACTGGATTCCTTCCGCCGACTACTTTCACTTCTAGCTGCAGACGTCGCCGGACATGCATAGTACGATCCTGCCGTCAATGATGAAACGTTGTGCGCTCAAATCCGCGCGCTCAGCTACAATTTCGTTCTTCAGCGGCCATCGGCGTTCACTCGTAAGTATCTGGCCCCCATATGGTACACCCTATTCACAATTGTGAACATGTGTCTGTCTTCAAGATGGAAAAGCATAGACCAATGCACCGGTGACTTTCTACGCCTCTTCCATGCCGTGTGCTACAATCGCTACGTCGACTTCGCCATGATCATCTGGCGTGAACTCGTGCAAGCTATTAGACATATCGGAGGTACAAAACAGAAGAAGTTTATTTCGTACCCGCGTTTCCTTTCGCTTGCCGTACGCCAACACATGGATGCCAATCCAGCCATTCCACGTCGCCTAACTCATCCGGTATGTCCCCATCATCATCTACAGTACATGGTCATCCGCAATCCATCCAACGCGGTGGCCATGCCAATCCCTGAAGTTCTTTTAGACATCGCCGATCCCGCTGCACCAAGGGTAGTTGCTTATAGGGAAGAGATGGGAAATCCCATGGTCCAACCAGAACCGGAAGGACCTGCCCAGGGACCTAGACCCGAGCGTCGTGAGGGTCCAAGAGTGAGAGGTGGCAGGGCCCGGCAAGCAGGTGCTGCCGGGCAGGGTGTGATGATAGTTAGAGGAAGGGGAACTAGAGAGTGCGTTGCAGTGGAATCGCAACCCATCATCCCTATCACCCGTCCAACAGGCGAAGCCAGAGCATCGTCATCACGACCGATGCTTCATCATGATTCTGAACCGTACTTATCCGACCCACCTACACCACGTATGCAAGTTCACAGCGTGGAATCCGACTCCGACACGGAATCCGATACGACCCGTGCCATTCGGCTCTCAAAAATACCTCCCCGTATCGGACCGAACCCCGACTTCACCGAAGGCATCCCACTTGCCTCACCTACCCATGCTTCACCTAGGATTGAGGGAGTAGAAGGAGTTGAGTTAGAAACTGCGAGCCGGAGAGAACTGCGTTCGAAAGCGAACCAGGAAAGATTTGGCCGTAAAGATAACGAGGCTCTTGAGCGACCCGAACCGAGTGTAATCCGGGTAGACACATCTACTATCTCGTCTCATTTGTTGGGACGGGGTATTGAAGAAGCCTCCGTGGACCCAGCGGAGTAATTACACGACCCCCTTATCCACTCATCCATCTCTCGAAAGACGGATGTTTCAATTTCACACGGGGAAATAGCACAACTTCCACCGGCCTCTTACTCGGAGAGTGCTGGTGTTGAAATTAGCGACCAGCAGCCCCCGATCGCGACTTTATTTCGTGCACAATCGAGTCTAGAGCCTTTTGACATTGAAAATTCTTCGGCTAGGACACAAACGGAGCAACACCAAGTCGAGACTCTTCGTGACTCGACCGGAACCACCGTAGTGTCGCCGCCTTTAGGTAGAACGCGAGGATCGGAGGAAAATCCTACCACAGCTACCATCTTGCCAACTGTGAACGTAGGTGGCTCTGCCTCTTAGGTAGATGCCTCAACGGGTAACCTAAGTGGTCCCGGAGTTAGTAACCCAGACTTTGTGTCGCAAGGGTCCCTGGACAGCACCCTCAAGGCTGTCCGAGAGGCAATGGAGCAGCATGTCGCCGCCGAGCTCGCCAAAATAATCAAAGGCAAAGAAAAGATCGTCGAAGCTGAAACCGCACCTCCACCTCCACCGACATTCGTTCAGCCAATCTATTCGGTGGATACACATGCTTTTGGCTCAGTTACTCCAACAATCTGAATCCGACGCCTCAACTGAAGCAGACCTGATCTCCGTTCTGAAACTCAGGTCACTGCTCCTTCATCATCCATTACCACTCGCTTGGATGCAATTGACTCGACTCTCAAGGACTACAACCAAGCGCTCACAACGCTGTCCGAGAGAGTCCATTCACTCGAAGATACCTGTAAGAGTCAAGCAGGCGGTCTGAAGCGCAAGCACGATGACCAGGATGATCCTGATCACCGTGAGGGGGAGAAAAGACTACGACCTACCAAGACCGCCCCTATCCTCGCCGAAACGACAACCGTGGTTCATCTGGAACCAGCAACTGCGGCAACAACAACCGACGCCGAACCTGAAGCCGAGTTGCCATTAGCCGAGATGGTAATCGACATGGAAATTTTAGATGATGAAGGCCCGACGGTTGAAAAGCCCGAGGGTTCAACACAGGAATTGGTCGACTTTGACTCATTAGACAAATCATTACTGGATATGATTGATCTAGACTGAGAAGCCAACCCGGAGACCGAAGATGCATGGTACGAAAAAGCCGCCAGTGCCGTAAATCTCCAGGTAAACATGGTTTTCCCGACTGATGAAGACGACAACATCGACTATGATCAGTTCCTGATACAGAATTTTTATGGCACTTCTCCCGTTCACTCAAGCAAAGTCGCCGAAACTTCTGAAAGACCCCAATCTGCAACTGTCAATCCTACGACATCTCCTCTACAACAACAAACAGCTTCTGATCTCCCCCCCCTCCTCAGCAACAAATCCGTTGGGAGAAGATCCCTATATTTATTCCTCACCTGGAGGAATCCATGAAGAAGTTGTTTGTTCACAAGCTGCGCACGATCGAGCCGACCTTTTGCCTTGGTATTTACAACTACAGCCCTGAGTACCAACACCGATACATCTGCGCAATGCAACGGTGTCTTCCAGTCAGTCAAGTCAGAACAAAACATATAATCACTGAGGTACTCAACATCCAGTCAAGCCGTATGATGAAAATCGTGTATCCAGTGTTCACTGTCAGACACGAAGACGGTAATGAATGGATATTTTCTGAAGCCGACTTCCAACACCTCCGACCTTTCGACTTTCTGGGAATTCTGAAAGACCTTCGCACTAGAACTATTCGACCGTTACAAAGGCGCTCGAAGCTGTTCGTCGATTCCTGGTCCGCACAATCATGATGTCTTATCTAACGGACTTCCAAATGGCTATCGAGAACAGGGCGAAGAAGGTAAATCTGATAAAGCCGAATTTGCAAGCTCCTGAGTTGAATATGTATCCCGAGAACGCTATGCTTCTAGAACCAGAATGTGGGATCGTCTTCATCAATGAACAGAAAGAGAAAAGATTTCTGTGGTTCAGTTAGGTAGAAATATTCTACGACGGCACGCTCTTCAAAGTTCAAGATGCTCTTCGAAAGATCATTCAGAACGAGTCTGAAAATCCAAGGGTTTCGTATGTTCCTAATCCGAATGAAATAACTGCTCAGAATGCCTTGGAAATGGTTGAAGAACGCATCGACTATCGCCGTGCTATCAGATGGTTCGAGATCCACTTCGCGCTTCGAAAAAGATATGTCGCGAACTGGCGCCAAATCGAACTTCAAATCAAAGGGGGAGATTGTTAGGGTAATATTTGGTTGATTAGAAGTTCAAGGGGTTAATTTGTATTTGTTTAATTTGAGCTTATTAGTGAACGGGCCGTGGGCTTGTTAACCACAGGCCCGCCATATATAAAGCAATCTAGCCTTAGAAAAATAGGCTAGTTGTCTCATTTGCTTTCCTACACTTTTATTGTAATCCTCTCAATATTGAAAGCTAATACAAAGATGACCAGTTGAAATCGTATACTTTACTGTTTAATCGTTTGATTTCATTATCGTTGCACGAATTTGGATCTAACAGTTTGGAGCCGATAGGTGTTTGGGCAAAATTTCACCAGTCTCGACTATGACCAAGGCACTAATAACATTTATTACACTTCTCGCTAACACAAGTCAAACCATAAGCATTTTACTCTTTGACCAAAGCCAAAGTCGAACGTACCTCTCGACCTCGACCGTCGTGTAGAAACACACGACCTCGACCAACTAACGTACGATTCTTCTGTTATGTTTTCCTCATTTAATGCAGGTCAAACGACACTTATGGCCAACGGACGAAACCGACAGAGCAGTTATGAACATTAAACAACAAAGACCGTTGCGACCGTTACAAGAGGAATTCATGGAGTCATTAAATACATTCGAAGACTATAAATATGAAGAAAAAGTCATCATTGAAAAAGGACCCCGAACTTTGAATCACACACTGCGTACTCAAGAAAATCTGAAGCAAAGAAATCTCTCTCAAGTTTTAGATTCGATACACTCTCGACTAGCAGTCTCGACTTACACTCTCGACCAGCAGTCTTAGTACACGACACACTACTTTTACATTCGATACACTTGTTATTTTTACATTTCATGTCATTTGTATTGTAATCACTGTATCCCCGACACCTGAAACAAAGTATACCGCCCCTGTTTGACGATCATAGTGCAACGACGACACCTCACTGTCGTCCGCGGGTTTTTTCCTCGTTGAGGTTTTTCCCGGGTCACCAAAATCTCTGTCTCTTTTACATTTTCTCTCTTTTTCGCATTGCTTTGTCGCAAGATTCCTTTCTTTAGTTGTTAAGCTCCACAATCAACCTTAAGTTATCCTTCTGGACGATTTTTGGCATTAACAGTTTGGCGCCCACCGTGGGGCCCCATCTAGAGAAAATCTTCGACAAACGTGCGTTTTACTAACGGTTTCTTGTAGTATCCTCTGTTTTCTGTATCAGGAAAATGGCAGCCCCTGGAAAACCCGAGCAAGTCATTGCCCAGATGTACTAGGAGTTGGAAGTTGCGCGAAATCAAATCAATGCCATGGCTGAGCAGAGTCGAAAAGCAGCTGAGGAAATCGCCCGGCTGAGGAATCCCTTTGGACCTCAGAATGGTCCTAGGCCATTCGTTCAGAATCCAGGCCAAGGATCGTTCGGTCAGAATGGTTCTCGACCATTCGCGCATAATCCAGGTCCAAGATCAGGTCCGTTCACTCAGAATCAGCATCCAGGTTCGTTCATGCGGAACCAGCAGGTGAGACCGTTCAATCCAAATCCCCAGTTCGGGACGGTTCCTCCTCAGTACATAAGGCCACCACCCATGCAAAATGGGTTGCAGCCATTTCAGAGTGGGTCGAAGCCATTTCAGAATGGATCGCAGCCATTTAAGAATGAGTCGCAGCCGTATTTTGTTCCTTTCAACAAAGACGCCAATGGCTCGTCGCATGGCAATGACACCAGTTCAGGAATCAATCCACAGTGGCAGAACGGTCCAAGACCATTCCTCCAGAATCCAGGTCAAGGATCGTTCGGTCAGAACCCAGGATCTGCTCCGTTCGTCCATAACCCTGGTTCGGCTCCGTTCGTCCGTAATCCAGGACCAGGTCCATTCATGCAGAATCAACAGCCAGGTCCGTTCGTGTAGAACCAGCAGCCGAGATCGTTTAACCCAAATCCCCAGTCTGGGCATATTCCTCCTCAGTATATCAGACCTCCACCCATGCAGAATGGGTCGCAGTCGTTTCAGCATGGGTCGCAGCCATTTCAGAATGGGTCACAGCCGTTTCAGAATGGGTTGCGGCCGCATTTTGTCCCTTTTAACGGCGATGCCAATGGCTCGTCGTACGGCAATGGCACTAGTTCAGGTGTTGATCCCCTGGCAGGTGCTAATCCCGATCCTAATGACCCCGTCGCCCAACGATTAAGGATGCTAGAAGATCAAAATGAGCGTGTCCTGTCTCTGCTCGCTAAGCTACCCGGGGCAGTCGTGCCCGTCGACGTCGAGCCACGCTCAGGGTATCAAGCGTCGCCTTTCGTCAACAAGATCGCGACAGTCGACGTCCCGAAGAAGTTCAACATCCCCGCCTTTACGCCCAAGTATTCAGGGGTGACCGATCCGACGGAGCACATAGTGCAGTATAAGCATCTCATGTGGACGGTCTCGATCCCACACATGTATGACGAAGTATGCATGTGCAAGAGCTTTGGGGCGACTCTCACTGGTCCTGCCCTCCAATGGTTGATCAATCTCAAACCCAAGTCCATCGGGTCGTTCGCTGAGTTGGTCAATCAATTCTCTCAACAGTTCGCCAGTAGTCGCAAGATGGAGAAGCAAACCAGTGACCTGTATTATGCCGTGCAGAAAGATAATGAGTCTATTCGAATCTATTTCAATAGGTTCAATGCAGAGATGATCAGTATTAGTAACTGCGACGTCAAGACCGTGATCGAAGCTTATAAACGTGGTTTGGACGACAGTTCAGGTTTATACACTGATCTGACCAAGTATCCTACAGAAAATTTCGAAGACGTCCGAGATCGAACCCTAGCGTATATGAGGGTAGAGGACGATGATGCCTTTCGTCGTAAGCATACCGACGACAAGAGGTCGTTAGGTGTAAAGAAGCCAGAGTTCAAGACAAAGGCAATTTCCAAGGTAGAACCAGCACGCCAAATCTCGAACGTCCGATTCAAGACAAAAGCGGAAGCCAAGACCGCGGCCAAATTTCCTCAGTACCCCAAGATATCCTCATACGGATTCAAAGGGACCACTAAAGACCTGGTCGAAGCTCTGAAGACCGCCCATGAGACCATTCGTTGGCCGAAGAAATCTGATCAAGATGACGCCAAGAAAGATAAGTCGAAGTGGTGCGACTTCCATGTCGACCATGGCCATGCGACAGATGATTGTATAGCTCTAAAAAAGGAGCTAGCATATCATGTCCCAAAAGGAAACCTCAAAGATATCGTTGACAATGTCATTACTCTAGGTAACGATGTTCGACCGCCTACCCCCGAGCATGCTAAGGTCATCAGTTGCATCACTGGTGGTTCCGACGTATGCGGTCTGACATATTCCACGGCCAAACGTCACGCCAGTCAAGCACCTGACGATCGACCTGTCCCGCGTTCATCGAGACCCAAAGGAGATCTGGAGTTGGAAGCTATGAAGATCGTGTTCGACCAAGACGACCTCGGCGACTCGTATCAGAAGCATCATGACAGGTTGATCATTCAACTCACGATTGGTAATTGTTTAACCCGACGAGTCTTGGTCGATGGAGGTAGTTCAACGAACGTCATTTTCCTTGACACCATCAAGGTCATGGGAATCGATCGATCGGAAATCACCCGACGTTCGACAACCTTGGTCGGTTTCAATGGAGAAGCGACGAGTACCTTCGGAGAGATCATTTTGCCTGTCTATGCTGGAGGAATCAACAAGCAGATCAAGTTCAGTGTCATCGATTGTTCGTCGGCCTATAACATCATCTTAGGTCGACCGTGGATTCGTGAAATGAAAGTCGTTCCCTCGATGTATCACCAGATTATGAAGTTCCCTACGCCGTGGGGAATCCAGGAGATCAAAAGTGAGCCGAAAGTCGCTCGTGACTGCTATAAAACCACACTGAAACCGCAAAAGTAGGCCATCTTGCAGTTACAGGTCGACACATGCATCCTAGATCAAAGCAAGCACGACTGGAAAGTCTCGACAGGTTCGTCTCTCGATCTCTACCTTAAAGACAAACTAATATCTTGTTTACAGGAACATGTCGATTGTTTTTGCTTGGTCGCGTGAAGAGGTCAACGTGTCTACTGTGGCGACTCACGACGACATATCCTAGATTTCGTGTATCGTCTTAAAGTCTCCACAGGGGGGCAATATGGTGTGGTATACCCGAAAATTTTGAAAATCGAAAAATTCAATGTCCTCCAAGTAATCCTCCGACGAGTGTTGAGTGTTTCATGACACTCAAAAACCCCAGCGCAGGTATCAATAACCAAGACATCCCACATAGATGGGATGCGACACATCAAAAAAGGTATGTCTTCTAAGTCCTTTTCTATTTCTCATTCGATTTTTTACCACGACGATTACTGACTTAAGCATCGGAGGGTCGTTGGCTAGCCAACGACCAACCTCTGACATTGTTTCATAGCAGGATCGCACGATATTGGCTACTAAGTCTTCTATATGACTTTAGTCCCGCAGGATCGAACGACATATATTACTAAATTTATCATACGACTTTAATCTCACAGAGTCGCATGATATAAGTGCTCAAGTCTATGACTTGATTATTTTACCACAGGGGCATACGACTCAAGTTTCGCCGTACGATCTAGTCATACGATCGTCTGGTTTAGCGATCCATGATCTAAGTTTCTTAACTTAGACAAACTACATGTTCTGAATGAATGCTTTGATCGCATGTACTTATGTTTTCTAATATAATCCTAAAGTATGAAAACCCTATGGCTTATGTGTTAGTCTTGGTAATTACAATAGATGCTTAAGTCGCACGATTCTCTGTTTGTTCCGTACTTAACGAGTTTTCACAGCTGATATTATATCTATCTACGACATGTGTAAATTGACATCGTACATAAGTTCGATGAAAAAGCAAAATTTCATTCATAAACGAACGATTACATCTAAAAGTGACTCGACACCAACGGTCGAGCATTCACAAAAACAAACAAAATTCTCTAAGGATTAGAAGGAGCGTCAGCAGCATCCTTCCCCGAAGCTTCGCCCTGGAGGCCCTCGTCTGCAGCCTCTTCTTCTTCAGCCTCCTTCTCATCGTCGAAGTCGAGATCCCTGTCGGTCCCGACCTTGGCTAAGAAGAAGGCCAGCTCCTCAGTCGCGGACGTAAGGGGGTTCTTCCCCGACAAATGCTGTCGCATGATCGCCGCCCGAGCTGTTAGACGAGCAAGGGTAAAGGTAGACGCAACCTCGTCTTTTAGCTTTCCCACCTCCTTCTCCAGGACCGCCACCTTGGATTTGGAATCCTCGACCTCTTTCTCCTTCATGACTAAGGACGCTTGCATCCTGTCCAGCTCCTCTCTCTGAATCGCAATCACAGAGAAGTACTTCTTCAGACGAGAATTCACGTCGTCCCTCGCATGACTGACGGCTTCTAGCTGGTCCAAGGCATCGTCAAGTTTTACCGACATGTCCTCGACACGTGCCAGGGCGGACTTCTCCCTCGCCAACGCCGCATCCTCTCTCTTAATGGCGGAGGACACTAGACCCTCGATCTTCATCGTCTCGGCCTGCAGGGCCAATGAAGACTGAAACGTCTGAAATACATATGAAAACTCGTTAGTAAAAACATACGACAATGACACCGATAAATGATAACAACAACGAAAAACAAAGTCTTTAAAGATAGACTTACCATAAACGCCATTCCGGCAACATAAGCCCCCAAGCTCTCGATGGAGCACCCGTTGAAACGCTCCCTGAAAGAGGGGAGCTGAAATTTATCCAAATGGGGGAACAAGCTTGTCCCGTCCAGGACATTGTCCGTCATGACATCCGCCGGCAATGTAAAATTCACCGTCGTTTCCTCTCCCGTCCATGCGCCCTTGCCCTTGTCAGCCGACGCGGGGCCTAACGCAGCAGCAGGAGACCCCATCGATTTCGCCGGATGCGCAGGATTGACGGGTGTCGTGTCGACCATGTCGGAAGTATTCTCGACAGATGCGGTCGACACCTTCGCCTTCTCAGGCGCCCGTCTTTAAAGACGGTTCCCTCCGGACGGACGTCCTCGTCCTCTTAAGGACTCCCGACCCAGTTGTCGGAGCCTCTTTTCTCTTAAGGACCTCCGACCCAGCTGTCGAGGCTTCCTTCCTTCTTTCCCTCGCCTGGCAAGCCAATTCGGCCTGAGCCTCCCTCTTAGGCATCGCAGACGACATTTTCGGTTGTGGCTGTTGGGATTCTTGTTGGGATTCTTGTCGGGATTCTCCTGTGAAACAAAGAAAGAAGAACAAGTTAGGCGACTGAAACAAAGAGAGAAACATGTCGAACAAAGTAAGGTACACTTACCACTCATCTCTTCTTTCGACTCCTCTTTCTTCTCCTCTTCCTCAGTCTCCTCGGTATCCTCAGACTCGCCGTTTTCTTCTTTCTCCTTTTCTTCTTTCTCTCTCTCCTCTCGACCCAACCGTATCCTATCACTCAAGAAAACCGTGTCGTCGTCTTCATCTATTAGACGACGTGTGACGAACGATCGATCATCTATGCTAATTTCCAAGAACTTCTCGATTTTAGCCTTGGAATCTTCGTTGGGCTCCACGCTATCAAAGTTGATGTCTAAAAACACAGAGAAAGAAGGTTAGCCAAAAAGCAAAGTGACAAATATAACAAAGCAGACGCTCGACCATAGCTAAAACTCACCGGCCATGTTCCATCCAGACCTGATCCAATCACTGTCAGAGTCCAGTGTTGCTACCCTCACGAGGACGTACCTGGTCTTCCATTTACGGTCGTTGACCGCAGTTTTTTGGACCAATGTACAGTCGCCCTTATGCTTTGAAAACAAGCTGTAGCGACGATATCTGTCCGGCTTAACCTGGTAAGCGGTCAAGAGATATTTTACGTTCATCGGCGACTCCCAGTGCGAAGTAAGTCGCTTGATAACCAGAATTACATGCCAGAACTGGGGCATCAGTTGCCCTGGCGACAGGTCTAACTCACACATAAACGCCTTAGCTAAAGACGAATATGGCCAGTGGAATCCTATCTTGAAAGGGTACTGTTTGGGCAAAACTTCACCAGTCTTGACCACGACCAGAAAAGGTAAGACACATATTATGAGCTATATCTTGTATTAAGATAAGGTCCCGACAAAGACCCAAAAAACCTCCGTCGTCCCTCCTAAAAGGTAAGTCGAGAGTTCCTCACGACACTCGACCTCGACGTCGCCCGTTCCGCACGACCGTCGCACAAAACCGTACGACCTTGACTAACGTGTGTCTTGCTAACGGTTTCTTGGAGTTTTCTTTGTTCTCTGTTTCAGGAAAATGGCAGCCCCTGGAAATCAGCAGCATGTCATTGCCCAGATGTACCAGGAGCTTGAAGTCGCTCGAAATCAAATCAACGCCATGGCAGAGCAAAGTCATAGAGCGGCTGAGGAGATCGCACGGTTAAGGAATCCCTTTGGACCTCAGAATGGTCCAAGGCCATTCGTTCAGAATCCAGGCCAAGGATCGTTCGGTCAGAATGGTCCTCGACCATTAGCGCATAATGCAGGTCCAAGATCAGGTCCGTTCGCTCAGAATCAGCATCCAGGTCCGTTCATGCGGAACCAGCAGGCGAGACCGTTCAATCCAAATCCCCAGTTCGGGACGGTTCCTCCTCAGCACATAAGGCAACCACCCATGCAAAATGGGTCGCAACCATTTCAGAATGAGTCGCAGCCGTATTTTGTTCCTTTCAACGGAGACGCCAATGGCTCGTCGCATGGCAATGACACCAGTTCAGGAATCAATCCGCAAGCAGGGGCAAATCTCGACCCCAATAACCCCGTAGCCCAACGATTGAAAATGCTAGAAGATCAGAACGAGCGTGTCATATCTTTGCTCGCCAAGCTACCTGAGGCAGCCGTACCCGTCGACGTCGAGCCTCAATCGGGATATCAGGCGTCGCCCTTCGTCGATGAGATCGCGACCGTTGAGGTCCCAAAGAAATACAACGTCCCCGCCTTCACGCCCAAATATTCGGGAGTGACTGGTCCGACAGAGCACGTCGCACAGTATAAGCAGCTTATGTGGACGATCTCGATCCCACACATGTATTAGGAGGTCTGTATGTGCAAAAGCTTCGGTATGACTCTCACCGGTCCTGTTCTCTAATGGTTGATCAATCTCAAACCCAAGTCCATCGGGTCGTTCGCTGAATTGGTCAACCAATTCTCCCAGCAATTCGCCAGCAGTCGCAAGATGGAGAAGCAGACCAGTGAACTATATTACATCGTGCAGAAGACCAGTGAGTCTATCCGCAGTTATTTCAATCGATTCAATGCGGAGATGATCAGCATTCGCAATTGTGACGTCAAGACTGCAATTGAAGCCTATAAGCGCGGTCTGGACGACACCTCTGGTTTATACACTGAGCTGACCAAGTATCCTCCAGAGAATTTCGAAGACGTCCGAGCTCGAACCCTAGCGTATATGAGAGTAGAGGACGACGCTGCCTTTCGTCGCAAGCATACCGACGACAAAAGGTCTTTAGGTGTGAAAAAGCCCGAGTTCAAGACAAAAGCAATATCCAAAATAGAGCCCGCGCGCCAGATCCCGAACGTCCGATTCAAGACAAAAGCAGAGGCTAAGACCGCGACCAAATTTTCTCAGTACCCCAAGATATCCTCTTATAGATTCAAAGGATCCACTAAAGATTTGGTCGAAGCTCTGAAACCCGCCAGGCGACTATTCGATGGCCAAAGAAGTCCGATCAGGACGACGCTAAGAAAGACAAATCTAAATGGTGTGACTTTCATGTCGACCATGGTCATGTGACGGATGATTGCATAGCTCTCAAAAAAGAACTAGCGTATCATGTCCCGAAAGGAAATCTCAAAGATATCATCGACGATGTCGTTACCCCAGCTAACGACGTTCGACCGCCAACCCCCGAGCATGCGAAAGTCATCAATTCTATCACTGGTGGATCCAACGTATGTGGTCTGACGTACTTCGCGGCCAAACGTCACGCCAGTCAAGCGCCTGACGATCGACCTATTCCGCGTTCATCAAGGCCTAAAGGAGATCTGGAGTTGGAAGCTATGAAGATTGTATTCGACCAAGACGACCTCGGCGACTCGTATCAGAAGCATCATAACGGGTTGATCATTCAACTCACGATTGGTAATTGTTTAACCCGTCGAGTCTTGGTCGATGGGGGCAGTTCAGCGAACGTCATTTTCATTGACACCATCAAGGCCATGGGAATCGATCGTTCGGAAATCACCCAACGTTCGACAACTTTGGTCGGTTTCAATGGAGAAGCGACGAGCACCTTTGGAGATATCATCTTGCCCGTCTATGCCGGAGGAATCAACAAGCAGACTAAGTTCAGTGTCATCGACTGTGCGTCGGCCTATAACATCATCTTAGGTCGACTATAGATCCATGAAATGAAAGTCGTTCCCTCGACGTATCATCAGACACTAAAGTTCCCCACGCCATGAGGAATCCAAGAAATCAAGAGTGAGCCGAAAGTTGCTCATGATTGCTATAAATCCACTCTGAAGCCGCAAAAGTAAATTATCTAGCAAACACAACATGACCAAAAGGTCTCGACAGGTTCATCCTCCTATCCTTAAAGACAAACTTATGCCTTTTATACAGGAGTATGCCGACTATCTTGCCTTGTCGCACGAAAACACAGTCGACGCAGATATAGATGGTATTTTCCAAGATCCCTGTGTCGATTTGTCATTTAAAACCTATTTTCCTCCTGAAAGGAATAGGATAATAAATGACAGGGGCAAATACCCCGTCAAATAAAAGAAATAAATCTGAGAAGGTACGTATCCTAATTTCTTCTCTCTTACTTCCTATGATTTCTCATCACGGACGATTATTGACTTAAGCATCGGAGGGTCGTTGGCTAGTCAACGACCAACCTCTAATATTATTTTATTGCAGAAACACACGACAATAATCACTAAGTCTACTATGTGACTTTAAATTCACAAGGTCGCCCGACATAGACGATCACGTCTACGACTTGATCACTCTTCTGCAGGGACACACGATTAAAGCTCGTCGCACAACTTAGTCGTATGATCGCAAAGTCTACACGACTTTTTCATTCTAAGTTTCTTAAACTTAGAAAAGTTTCATACTCTGAATGTATGCTTTGGTCGCACATTCCTATGTTTGTTTACACGATTTACATGCGCTATGTTTTACATTCTAAGCTGTTGCGTTGCAATAGATGCCTAGGTTGCATGATTTCTATTATACTCAGTAAATTTCATAATTGATGTTTGGGCAAAAAATCACGTCGTACGACCGCGACCAAAACAGATAAGTCGTACGTCCCTCATGACGCTCGACCATAGTGTCGTCCGTCTAGCATGACCATCGCTTAAGATCATTATAACCTCGACCTATACTAACGTTCACTTAACCGTTATGTTTAAGTGTTTAATGCAGGAGTCAAAGCCATTAAAGAAGAAACAGCTATATCCGACGCAAGCCGTTGTCCGACGCAAGCCGTTACCCGAGGATAGTCGTAACGGACGAATGCCATTATGAACGTTCACGCCGGCAGCCGTTACAGACCGTTGCGACCATTATAGCTGTTAATGAAGCAACCAATGAGCTAATCAAAAGCTCCCAAAGACTATAAATATCAAGCTCAATCAACATTTCAAGAGAGACATCTAGCGGCCAATATTCGTAGCTAAATTCGAGAAATACATACTGAAAGCTATCATTTGAGACCGAGCTCAAGAATCCTACAGCGAACTCAAGAACAATAGAAGCAAAAGAGCTCTTTCTTGAAGAATCACTCTCGACGCACGACAACAGCCCTCGACCAGCAGTTTACACTTTGTATTCACACACGACAAACAACTGTTTTACATTTCAAACACTTGTACTTTACATTTCGAAGCATTTTCTTCATTTGTATTGTAATCACTGTACGATCGACACCAGTATCCAAGGACATCGCCCCCGATTGGCGACCATAGTGCAGCGACAACACCCCCTGTCGTCCGCAGGTTTTTTCCTCGATTGAGGTTTTTTCTACGTCATCAAATCCCTTGTCTTCTTTATTTTTATCCTCGTCGCATGTCTCATCGAAAGATCCTTTCTTTAGTTGTTTAAGTCCACATCGACCTTAAGTTGTTCCTTTGGTGCAATTTTTGGCATTAACAGTTTGGCGCCATCCATGGGACTACATCTAGAGAAAATCCTCGACGAACGTGCATTCTACTAATAGTTTCTTGGAGTTTTCTCTATTTTCTGTTGCAGGAAAATGGCAGCCCCTGGAAATCCACAGCAAGCTGTTGCTCAGATGTATCAGGAGCTCGAGGTTTCCAGGAATCAACTCAATGCAATGGCAGAGCAGAATCACAGAGCAGCTGAAGAGATCGCGCGGCTAAGGAATCCTTTTGGACCCCAGAATGGTCCTAGACCATTCGTCCAGAATCCAGGTCCGTCCGCGCAGAATCAGCATCCAGGTCCATTCATGCAGAACCAGCAGTCGGGTCCGTTCATTCCTAATTCGCAGTCTGGGAAGATTCCTCCTCAGCACATTCGACCACCACCCTTGAACAATGGATCACAACCATTGCAAGGTGGTGCCCAGCCGTTTCAAAATGGATCCCAGCCGTTTTCCCAGCCATTCCAAAGTGGTCCGCAACCTTTCCAGCAAGGATCGCAATCTTTCCAGCAGAGATCGCAGCCACTTCAGACTCAGCATGGACCACAATCGTTTCAGAATGGACCGCATCAATTTTACTATGGGTCGCAGCCATATTTTGTTCCATTCAACGGGGACACCAATGGTTCATCGCATGGTAATGGCACCAGTCCAGGGACCACTCCCTCGACAGGGGCAAACCCTGATCTTAACGATCCCATCGCCCAGCGTTTGAAGATGTTGGAAGATCAAAATGAGCGCGTCCTGTCCTTGCTCGCCAAGTTGCCTGGGGCAGCCGTGCCTGTTGACGTCGAGCCTTGCTCGGGGTATCAGGCGTCGCCCTTCATCGACGAGATCGCCATCGTCGAGGTTCCAAAGAAGTATAACATTCCTGCCTTCACTCCCAAATATTCGGGTGTGACCGATCCAACCGAGCATGTCGCGCAGTATAAGCAGCTCATGTGGACGATCTCGATTCCACACATGTACCAGGAAGTATGCATGTGTAAAAGTTTCGGGGCGACTCTCACTGGTCCAGCTCTCCAGTGGCTGATCAATCTCAAACCCAAATCTATCGGGTCGTTCGCCGAATTGGTCAACCAATTCTCCCGGCAATTCGCCAACATTCGTAAGATGGAAAAGCAGACTAGTGATCTGTACTATGTCGTGCAAAAGACCAACGAGTCTATTCGAAGTTATTTCAATAGATTCAATGCTGAAATGATCAGTATCCGCAATTGTGATATCAAAACGGCGATCGAAGCTTATAAGCGTGGTCTAGACGATAGTTCAGGTTTGTATATCGATCTAACCAAGTATCCCCCAGAGACTTTCGAAGACGTCCGAGCTCGAACCTTAGCATATATGAGGGTCGAAGATGATGCAGGATTTCGTCGCAAACACATTGGCGACAAGAAGCCGTTAGGTGTCAAGAAGCCAGATTTCAAGTCGAAAGCCATATCTAAAATAGAGCCAGCGCGACAGATTTCAAACGTCCGTTTCAAGACGAAATCAGAAGCTAAAACTGCGACTAAATTCCCCGTATACCCCAAGATCTCCTATCATGGATTCAAAGGGTCACCTAAAGACTTAGTCGAAGCTCTGAAGACCACCAAAGCAACCATCCGGTGGCCGAAGAAGTCTGACTTGGACGATGCTAAGAAGGATAAATCAAAGTGGTGCGACTTCCACGTCGATCATGGTCATGCGACAGATGATTGTATCGCACTCAAGAAGGAATTGGCATATCATGTTCCACAAGGTAGTCTGAAAGGTATTATTGATGATGTCGTTCTTCCAGCTGATAGCCACCGGTCGTCAGTGCCCAAACGTGCAAAGATCATCAATTGCATCACTGGTGGTTCGGACGTATGCGGTCTGACGTACTCCGCAGCTAAGCGTCATGCCAGTCAAGCGCCTGACGACCGGCCTATTCCTCGTTCATCCAGACCCAAAGGAGATTTGGAACTAGAAGCCATGAAGATCGTGTTCGACCAAGTCGACCTCGGCGACTCGTACCAAAGACATCACGACGGGTTGATCATTCAACTCACGGTAGGTAACTGTTTGACACGTCGAGTATTGGTCGACGAGGCAGTTCAGCAAATGTCATTTTTCTCAACACCATCAAAGCCATGGGAATCGATCGCTCAAAAATCACCCGACGATCGACAACTTTGGTCGGTTTCAATGGAGAAGCGACGAGCACCTTTGGAGAAATAATTTTGCCCGTCTATGCCGGAGGAGTTAACAAGCAAACCAAGTTCAGCGTCATCGACTGTGCGTCAGCCTATAACATCATCTTAGGTCGGCCATGGATTCATGAAATGAAAGCTGTTCCCTCGACGTATCATCAAATGTTGAAATTCCCGACGCCATGGGGAATTCAGGAGATCAGGAGTGAGCCAACAGTCGCTCGTGAATGCTACAAGTCTACCTTGAAGCCGAGAAAATAAACTGAGGTCGCAAGATCAAGCTCTCGACAGGTTCGTTCTCCTATCCCCAAATTAATATCTTTTCCACAGGGATAAATCTACTATGGTGCCTTGTCGCACGACAACATGGTCAACGCAAAACAGTATTTCACAGGATCGTCGTGTCGTTCTGTCGTTTAAAACTTATCTTTTTCCTGCCAAAAAAGAATAAGGTACCAAACGACAGGGGGCAAATAGAGAGAATCTGAGAAGGTATGTTCCCTAACTCTTTTTCATATGATTTCATATGATTTTTTCTCACAAAACGACTACTGACTTAAGCATCGGAGGGTCGTCGGCTAGCCGACGACCAACCCTCGACATCGTTTTATCACAGAAACGCACGATGAACCTTGCAAAAACATTTCGACATCAGCGACCAATCCTGTGACTCAACTATTTTATCACAGGGGGCATGCGACTCAAGTTTTTACATACGACGAGACGATTATCTAAGTCGTGCAGCCGCATGTCTTGAGTATTTTTAGCTTAGAAAAATTTCATGCTTTAAACGAACACCTTAATTGTGTGTATTTATATTTTCGCCGTAATCGCACGTTCCTACGTTTATTTTACGACCTGGTTGCTGTATCGCTAGTAGATGCCTTAATCGTACGATTACTTATATATTTTATGGTCAAATTCCATAATTAATGTGACGTATGATACATTAACACAAAAAGATATATTCATCAAATAAAACCATCAGGAACATAAGCAACCATCAGAAGGTCGAAAGGTGGAAACAAAGAGAAAATTCTAAACTACAGGAGGAACGTCGGATGCATCCTTGCCTGAAGGCCCGTCCTGAGGATCTTCATCTACCACTTCCCTTGTACGACGGAGAGCCTGTAGTTCATATTGAGCATCGAAGAGTTGAACAGCCAGTTCGTCAGCACGAGCCGAAGCCAACCTCTCTTTCTCTAACACCGCCTTCTCTCTTTCCAAAGCCAACGCCACCAGTTCCTCGACTTCTGACATTTCGGCGCACATTGCCAAAGACGACTGGAACGTCTGAAAATACACGAGAAAATGTTAAAACAACGTCGAAACAACGAAACAAGTCATGAAAGATTGACACTCACTGAGAACGCCAGATTGGCAACTTGAGATCTTATCTCACTGGCCGGAACTCCGCCAAAACGCTCCCTGAAAGATGGAAGCAAACACCCCTCCAAGTGAGGGAACAACGACGTCCTGTCTAAGACACCGTCCGCCATAAAATCAGACGGCAATGAAAAATTGACCGTCGAAACTTTGGCCGACGACCCCTCGCCCCGGGCGGCAGAAGATGGGGCCGACATTTTGAACACCGGTCTCGTTGTTGTCGCCAAAGGCGCCAAACTTACCGGTGTCGCGTCCATCACGCCTGGACGACTAGATGACGCCTTCGCCTTCTTAGGCAAGATGACTCTCGACGAGTCATCAACCCTCGACGACGGTTCCCTCAGGACCGTACTCCTGGTTCTCTTCTGGCTCGATCCAGCTGTCGAGACACCTCCTAAGGGCACGCATGATTTGCTTCCCTCTCGACCTAGAAACTGATTTCCTTTCAGTTGGCACTGACCAGGAAAAATGCGAAGCGTCAGACAGGAATAAGAAATAAATGGTAAAAGACAGGAAACCATAATACACCCACCAGTCGCCTCATGTCGTCCACCTTCCTCTTCTCCTTCTCCTTCTTTCCTCGTCCTCGGTCTCCAGTTGCCACGTGGCGAAAGATCGATCCTCGACGCTGTGACTAAGGAATCTGTCAATCTTGGCACGTGAACCTTCATTCGGGTGCGGAATGCCGAACTGAATCTCTGAAGACAACAAAAAGAGAAGAGTAAATAAAAGGTTAGAAACACCATACTATGATCAAAAAAGAGCATACCTCCCATATTCCAGTCGGGACGAATCCACTTGCTGGTGGCGTCCAGCGAATCAACACGTACGAACACATACCTGGACCCCCACCCCCGATCGTTCACTCCAGTATTCAAAACTAAGGCACGATCGCCTTTATATCTGGAATACAGGCTATAACGCCCACGCTTATCTCCCTTAACTTGGTATGCTGCCAAGAAATCATTCAAAGACATAGGGGGATCCTAATCCGTAGACAAACGCTCAATAACCAAAAGAACCCGCCAAAGTTGAGGCATCAACTGCCTCGGCGACAAACCAAAGCATCACATCAAATTCGTAGTCAAAGTCGAAAACGGTCATTCGAAGCCAATCTCGAAAGGATATTCGTATATCACGAAATACCCCTCGGGGCAATCCTTAGGACAAACAGCCCCCGGACTTGTTAACTCTATTTCTACGGGAATCTTCGCTAGACGCCTAAAGTCGTCTAAATCTTCCTGGCTAACGATGGAACTCTCTGGGTCAGTCGACATTTCTTATCAAGGGAAAGATGGCAGTGAAAGCTGAAAGGAAGAAGCAATGCGTTATATAAACGCCCTAAATCCTAAAAAATCTCCGCTAAATCAAAGAGATTCAGAAGAAGAATGGCAAGAAGAGCAAAGAGGAATTTCTCTCCGAAATAAACTCAGCGTAAGAAAAGAAAGGATTCGTCGCAACCCTTATTTATGCATTAGATCAAGTCAGATCTAGTCCCTTGATAGACAAACATGCGTCTTCGCCCTTTCGTATACCCACCCGGATCGTCGACACCTGGTAACAACAGCTGGTAAGCGCAATCGTACATCATCATGACGTCACGACCCTAGTTGCCTTTTCAACTTCTCGTTCAGTTAAAGGCAAACCAGTCTGGTTCCACGACAACCAGGTAAGTCCCGCAACCCAGGTCACAAGTCTGAGCGTTCGACAAGCAAAATTTAAAACTTAAATTTGACATTCAATTTTCAAATTTTGGGGGCAAACTGTTTGGGCAAAAAATCACGTCGTACGACCGCGACCAAAACAGATAAGTCGTACGTCCCTCATGACGCTCGACCATAGTGTCGCCCGTCTAGCATGACCATCGCGTAAGATCATTATAACCTCGACCTATACTAACGTTCACTTAACCGTTATGTTTAAGTGTTTAATGCAGGAGTCAAAGCCATTAAAGAAGCAACAACTATATCCAACGCAAGCCGTTGTCCGACGCAAGCCGTTACCCGAGGATAGCCGTAACGGACGAAGGCCATTATGAACGTTCACGCCGGCAGCCGTTACAGACCGTTGCGGCCATTATAGCTGTTAATGAAGCAATCAATGAGCTAATCAAAAGCTCCCAAAGACTATAAATATCAAGCTCAATCAACATTTCAAGAGAGACATCTAGCGGCCAATATTCGAAGCTAAATTCGAGAAATACATACTGAAAGCTATCATCTGAGACCGAGGTCAAGAATCCTACAGTGAACTCAAGAACAACAGAAGCAAAAGAGCTCTTTCTTGAAGAATCACTCTCGACACACGACAACAGCCCTCGACCAGCAGTTTACACTTTGTATTCACACACGACAAACACCTGATTTACATTTCAAACACTTGTACTTTACATTTTGAAGCATTTTCTTCATTTGTATTGTAATCACTATACGATCGACACCAGTATCCAAAGACATCGCCCCCGATTGGTGACCATAGTGCAGTGACGACACCCCCTGTCGTCTGCAGGTTTTTTCCTCGATTGAGGTTTTTCCTGCGTCATCAAATCCCTTGTCTTCTTTATTTTTATCCTCGTCGCACGTCTCGTCGAAAGATCCTTTCTTTAGTTGTTTAAGTCCACATCGACGTTAAGTTGTTCCTTTGGTGCGATTTTTGGCATTAACAATTGACATGATATTTATTTACTGAATATACGTAACACGAGTACGACGGAAATATAAATTTCATTCCCTGAATAGTTTGTCATTTACATTCAAAATAACTCGACCACTGACAGTCGAGCAGCAAAAGAAACAACAAATGACAAAGACATTTCCTAAGGAAAAGGGGGAGCGTCGGTCGCGTCCCTGTTTGACGCCTCACCCTGGAGACCTTCCTCCTCCTCAATCTCCTTCTCGAGATCCCTCTCAGTCCCGACCTCTTTGTAGAAAAGGTATAGCTCATCCGATGCCGACGCCAGAGGACTCTTGCCTAACAAGTAACGACGTATGATTGCCGTATGCGCAGTAAGTCGGGCATAGGAGAAGATAGATTTGTTCTCATCCTTCAGCTCCTCTAGCTCCTTCTCTAAATTCACCGCCTTAGATTTAGAATCCTCGGTCTTTCTCTTCTTCATGACCAAAGATTATTTCATCCCTTCCAGCTTCTCCCTTTGATCGTGCATCAGAGTTAGGGACTCCTTTAAGCGCGAGTTCACTTCGTCCCTCGACGACTTCCAGCTCATTTAGAACATCGTCAAGACGCACTGACATCGCCTCTTTGCGCTCCAGAGCGGATTTTTCCTTCCCCAATGTTGCAACCTCTTCCTCAATGGCAGAAGCCATTAAACCTACAAACTTCGACGTCTCGACATGTAATTCCAAGGAAACTTGGAACGCCTAATAGAATCATAAAGCAAACATCGTTAGAAAACATACGACAACGACAATGACAAACAAACCAAGTCTTGAAAGAGAGACTTACCATGAACACAAGCCCAGCAACGTGGGACTCTATATCTTCAAGAAAATCCCCGCTGAAATGTTCTTTGAAAGAAGGGAGCTGATACTTTCCCAAGTGGGGGAATAATTTCGTCTCGTCAAAGACGTTATCATCAAATAAATCTGACGGCAACGTGAAGTTGACTGTCGTTTCCCCCACAGAGCCCGTCTACGCGCCTTTGCCCTTGTCGGTCGTCGAAGGGCCGAATGCGGTAATGGGAGACATCGTCGCCGGTTGCGCAGTATAAGACATCGTCGCCGGTTGCGCAGTATGAGACATCATCGCCGGTTACGCAGTATGAGACATCATCGCCAGTTGTGCAGTATCAACGGATCTAATCCAATCACTGTCCGTATCCAGCATTGCCACCCGCACAAGTACATACCTCGTCCTCCATTTGCGATCATTGACAGCAGTGTTCAAAACTAAGGTACGATTACCTTTAAGCCTTGAAAGTAAACTATAACGACGATATTGATCGCTCGTGACTTTATACGCCACTCCTAGTGCGAAGTAAGTCGCTCGATGACTAGAATGACTCGCCAAAACTGGGGCATCAGTTGCCCTGGCGACAGGTCAAACTCACACAGAAATGCCTTGGCCAGAGGCAAATACGGCCAGTGGAAGCCTATCTTAAACAGGTACTCGTATATCGCGACATACCCCTCGGGACACATCTCCGGTCGAACCCCGCCAGCCTTGCTTACAGTAATCCCCATGGGAATTTTCGCTAGACTTCTGAAGTCGTCTAGATCGTCTTCATTTCTAATAGTACCTCTGGGCTCCGTCGACATTTCTAAAATTACAGTTGGTAAGCATAATCGTGCGTCAGTATGACGTCACAATCCCATTTTTCTCTTCAAATTCTCGTTCAGTTAGAATCGGATCAATCCAGTTCCGAGACAACCAAGGTAACCTTCGACACATGTCAAAACCCTAAACACCCGACAAGCAAAATTTAAAATTCGAATTTGCCATCCTACTTTCAAATTTTGGGGGCAAACTGTTTGGGCAAAATTTTACCAGTCTCGACCACGACCAGAAAAGGTAAGACACATGTTATGAGCTATATCTTGTATTAAGATAAGGTCTCGAAAAAGACCCAAAAAACCTCTGTCGTCCACCTAAAAGGTAAGTCGAGAGTTCCTCTCGACACTCGACCTCGACGTCGCCCGTTCCGCACGACCGTCGCACAAAACCGTACGACCTTGACTAACTCGATATACGACTGTTACGTTTGTTCAATGATTAATGCAGGAGTCAAAGTCGTTAATGGGCAACGGTCATAACCGACGAAGAGCAATTATGAAGAGTTACAACTGGCGACCGTTATGGCTGTTATCGAAGTAATTAATGAGCTAATCAAAGCACCCGAAGGCTAAAAAGATCAAGTTAAACCTCAGTTCCGGGGACCGAAACACCGAACATCGAACAACAGAAGCAAACGCAAACACTCGAAGAATATTCATTCGAAGCAAAGAGATCATTCATAGAAGATCACTCTCGACGCACGACTTTCACTCTCGACCGACAGTTTACACATTGTTTTCACACACGACGCACACTGTTTTTACATTTCAAACACTTGTACTTTACATTTTGAAGTCTTTCCCTTCATTTGTATTGTAATCTCTGTACGATCGACACCTGGAACACCAAGGACATCGCCCCTGATTGGCGACCATAGTGCAGCGACGACTTCCACAGTCGTCCGCAGGTTTTTTCCTCGTTGAGGTTTTTCCTACGTCATCAAATCCTCTATCTCGTCTCTATTTTTATCTTTGTCGCACGCTTTTGTCGAGAGATTCCTTTCTTTAGTTGTTAAAGTCCACATCGACCTTAAGTTGTCCATTTGGTGCGATTTTTAGCATTAACAGGCACTCGTATATTACGACGTACCCCTCAGGGCACATCTCTGGTCGGATATTAGCGGCTTTGCTCACAGTAATCCCCGCAGGGATTTTTGCTAAAATCCTAAAGTCATCTAGAGCGTCCTGATCCTGGATGGCGCTCCTAGGCTCCGTCGACATCGATAAACCAGTTAACAAGATTTGACGCTCTGAAAAGCCCCATATATCCCAGTTCTTCCTAGGTTTCCTAGCGATTGACTTATGACGCATACAAAGACTGGAAATTCGTACCTTTTATAAGCGCTCTAAACCTCGAATTGCTAAACAAGTCAAAGATCTCTCGCAAGTTTGAAAAGGATTCGGCGAAGAATAACAAACAAATCAAAGAAAATCTCTCTTAAAAACTCTTCGAAATCGTAAAAGAGAAAGATTCGTCGAAGGTTTCTATTTATGCTAATGATCGTGTCAGGTCGAACCTCTCGATAGTTGACACGTGTCCTCACCGTTTCAAATGCTCGACAGATCGACGACATCTGGCATTTACAGCTGTTATGCACGATCGCGCGTCAGCATGACGTCACAACCTTTTCCCCTTTTCGACTTCCCATTCAGTTAGAATTGGACTAGTCCAGTTCCAAGGCAACTGAAAAGGTTTTTTACACGTGTCACGACCCTAGACGTCCGACTAGCAAAATTTAAAAAACTTTTGAAACTTGAATTTGCCACTTTACTTTTTCAAATTTTGGGGGCAAACTGTTTGGGCAAAATTTCACCAGTCTCGACTACGACCAAGGCACTAATAACATTTATTACACTTCTCCCTAACACAAGTCAAACCATAAGCATTTTACTCTTTGACCAAAGCAAAAGTCAAACGTACCTCTCGACCTCGACCGTCGTGTAGAAACACACGACCTCGACCAACTAACGTACGATTCTTCTGTTATGTTTTCCTCATTTAATGCAGGTCAAACGACACTTATGGCCAACGGACGAAACCGACAGAGCAGTTATGAACATTAAACAACAAAGACCGTTGCGACCGTTACAAGAGGAATTCATGGAGTCATTAAATACATTCGAAGACTATAAATATGAAGAAAAAGTCATCATTGAAAAAGGACCCCAAACTTTGAATCACACCCTGCGTACTCAAGAACATCTGAAGCAAAGAAATCTATCTCAAGTGATCGCTCTCGATGCACGACTTACACTCTCGACCAGCAGTCTTAGCACACGACACACTAGTTTTACATTGGATACACTTGTTATTTTTACATTTCAAGTCATTTGTATTGTAATCACTGTATCCCCGACACCTGAAACAAAGGATATCGCCCCTGTTTGGCGATCATAGTGCAGCGACGACACCTCACTGTCGTCCGCGGGTTTTTTCCTCGTTGAGGTTTTTCCCGCGTCACCAAAATCTCTGTCTCTTTTACATTTTCTCTCTTTGTCGCATTGCTTTGTCGCAAGATTCCTTTCTTTAGTTGTTAAGCTCCACAATCAACCTTAAGTTATCCTTCTGGATGATTTTTGGCATTAACAATAGGCACCTTTACCCACGACGTCTGAGATACGATAAGGACCTTCCCACTTAATGGAAAGCTTACCTGCATTGAGCTCTTGAGTGCTTTGGAAAACTCGACGGAGGACGTAGTCGCCTTCTTGAAAGACTTAAACTTTGACGTTCTAATTGAAATATCGCTCGACCCCTTGCTTCTGCGATTCCATTCTGATCAATGCTGATTCTCTAAGCTCTCAAAGAGCATCGAGGTCATAACTTAAATCGACCAAGTTGTGGTCGACAGAAGTATGCCTCGAAGTTGGGAGTTGGGCCTTGACCGGCAAAATTGCTTCACAACCGTAGACTAAACAGAAACGGGTTTCTTCTGTGGACGTGCGAGGCGTCGTGCGACTTGCCCACAGGACCGAAGGGAGTTCTTCGACCCACTTTCCCTTCGCAGCTTTTAACCTTTTCTTGATCGAGGCAATGATGGTTTTATTGCTCGACTCAGCAAGTCCATTTGCCTGTGGATATCTGGGGGTCGAGGTCGTCAGCTTGATATTACGATCTTCACAGAACTGTTGAGTCCTGTTGCTTATGAACTGGGATCCATTGTCGCAGACAATTTCGGATGGAATCCTAAACCTGCATATGATGTTAGTCTGGATAAAAGAGACGACTTCCTTGTCCCGAACTTGGGAAAAAACAGCCGCTTCTACCCACTTAGAAAATTAATCTGTAAGTACAAGGAGGAATACCTTTTGCCCTGGAGAAAGTGGTAGCTAGCCGACAATATCCATTCCCCACCTCATGAAGGGCCATGGGATAAGTGTCGAGTGTAAAGGTTCAGAAGGTTTATGGGACATACATGAATGTTGTTGACAGGGGTCACAGTTCTAGAGATACCTGACGGCGTCTTGTCGCAGTGTCGGCCAAAAATAGCCTTGTCGAGAGATTCGATTAGCCAAACTACGACCGCCTGAGTGATTGCCACACTCTCCATCGTGCATCTCTTGAAGGATCTTTTGAACTTGGCTTTTGATGACGATGCATCTCAGGTTTAAACCTGTCAATGATCGTCGATAGAGTCTATCTCTGATCACGACATACCTGGATGCTTTGAATCTGATCTTTCGAGCTTCCATCTTGTCTTCTAGGAGTTGGTCGTGCATCAGGAAATTTCAGATATCGCACGACCAATCATCTTCTTGGTCTTTGATCTGGACGACATCGTTATTTTCGATAGACGATGTCGCCAAATGGATCATAAAAATGCTATGGAATATTGGTTCGACCAACGCAGATCCAAGGTCCGCTAAAGCGTCGGCTTGAGTGTTCTGGTCCCTTGGAATCTGTTCAATGGAGAATGTCTTAAATTTTTCGGAATTTTCTTTTGCTACCTTCAGGTACGCTGTCATATTTGAATCTTTAGCCGCAAATTCTCCATTGATCTGGTTCACGACCAGGAGAGAATCGCTTTTGACATGTAACGTGGTTGCCCCCGAGTCATGGGCCATATTCATTCCTATGATCAGGGCTTCATATTCAGCTTCGTTGTTGGTGGTTTTGTGTAACACCCCCCTTACCACGACACAATATTGTCCGCTTTGCTCCACTGGCTCACGGCTTTGTTCTTGGCGACCTGGCAAGGATTTCGCAAGGACTTCCCAGGAGGTAACTCATCCTGGTACTACTCCCACCCAAGCACGCTTAACCACAGAGTTCCCAAGGAACCCGCATGCTTGTGGCCCCAAAAACGCGTTGTGTCTGGTAAGGGCAAGGTTTACTAATATACCCAGCATCTCTCCTGTCCACGACCGATATGGGATATGCCTAAGGTGTTACATTTTGAAGTCGCACCAGACTGAATATACCATCTTGCCCCCCTGTGGCGACTTTAAGACGACGCCTAGTCCTGAACCTCTAGTGTTGGATGAACCGTCGACATACAGAGTCTAGGGTACGTCGTCGTGAGTCACCACAGTAGACACTTCGAGCTCTGCTTCTTTTTCCAACTCAGGGCTGAAATCAGCAATGAAATCCGCCAAGGCTTGCGATTTGATCGTGGTTCTGGGCTTGAAATCGATGTCGTAACTGCTGAGATATATGCTCCATTTTGCTAAGCGACCTGTCAACTCAGGTTTCCTCAAGACAGACTTAAGAGGAAAGTTAGTCACGATAGTAATAGGATGCGATTCAAAATAGTGTCGCAATTTCTTGGCAGCTGTGACTAGCGATAAAAGCAATTTTTCCATAGAGGAATACCTGGTTTCTGCGTCCAAGAGAGATTTACTTACATAGTAGATCGGCAGTTGCTGCTTTTCATATTCTCGTGTCAGGACGACACTTACTGCATTAGGACTAATAGCCATATATAGCTGCAAGACCTCATGATCGTGAGGTTTTGACAACAAAGGAGGCGACGTCAGTTACTCCTTAAGTTTTTGCAATGCTTGCTCATGACCGTCAGTCCAGTCGAAGCCTCTATTTTTCCTGAGGACATTGTAAAATCGATGGCATTTATCTGAGGATCGAGAGATAAACCTGTTCAAAGTTGCCACCCGACCAGTGAGCCTTTGGACTTCTTTGAAATTTCTCGGAGATTTGATCTCGATAATAGCTTTGATCTGGTCGGGGTTGGCCTCGATTCCTCGTCGAGTGACCATATAACCCAGGAATTTCCTGGCACTGACACCAAAGAACATTTCGTGGGGTTGAGCTTCATGCTGTGTTTTCGAAGGATGTCGAACGAATGCCTCAAATGATCGACGTGGTCAATTGCTTGCTTTGACTTGACCAGCATATCGTCGATATAAACCTCCATCGTGTCGCCGAGATGATCTTTGAACATTTTGTTCACCAGACGCTGGTAGGTGGAACCTGCATTTTTTAGACCGAACGGCATAACTTTATAACAATAAATACCTCGATCCGTCATGAATGCAGTTTTTTCTTGGTCCTCAACGTGCATCAAGATCTGATTGTATCCAGAATAAACATCCATGAACATCAATAGTTCATGCCCTGCCGTCGCGTCGACCATGGCATCGATATGTGGCAATGGGAAAGGATCTTTTGGACAGGCTTTGTTGAGACCTGTAAAGTTAATACAGACCCTCCACTTGCCATTTTTCTTTGCTACGACCACGACATTAGCAAGCCAGTCGGGGTACTTTACTTCTCGTATCTTCCCTGTCCTCAAAAGGTTGTCGACCTCGTCATTTATCACCTTATTCCTTTCAGGAGCAAATTTCTGACGCTTTTGTTTGATAGGTTTGAACGACGGGTCGATATTAAGCTTGTGGGAAATGACGCCAGGGTCTATGCCGACCATGTCTTCGTGCGACAAAGCAAAACAATCGGCATGGTCCTGCAAGAAAGATATTAGCTTGTCTTTTAGGCAGGGATCGAGGGACGACCCTACAAGGACTTTCTGGTAAGGCTTGCTCTGGTCCAGGACTACTTCCTCTAGGTGATAGTCGTCGACTATCTCAGGAGCGTTGTGAATGCCAAAAATCGTCCAGAAGGATAACTTAAGGTTGATTGTGGAGCTTAACAACTAAAGAATAGGAATCTTACGACAAACTGTGCGATAAAGACAAAAAATGTAAAAGGGACAAAGATTTTGATGACGCGGGAAAAACCTCAACGAGGAAAAAACCCGCGGACGACTTTGGGGGTCGTCGCTGCACTATGGTCGCCAAACAGGGGCGATATCCTTGTGTTTCGGATGTCAAAGTACAATGATTACAATACAAATGAAGTAAAGACTGGAAATGTAAAGTAACAAATGAATCGTGCGTAAGAAACTGGTGTGTCGTGTGTAAAAACTATGCATTGTGCGTCGTGAGCGAACTATTGAGAGTGAAATCTTTGCTTCGTGGCCTTCATCCCCAAAATCAGATATCCGCAAGTCAGGCTGTGATCTTCACATTTATAGTCTTCGTAGCTTTAATTGACCCTCATGAATGTAGGAGTAACGGTCGCAACGGTTATCGCATTCAATGCTCGTAATTGCCTCTGTCGGTTACGGTCGTCGGGCATTAATGACATTAACCCTGCATTAAATAGTGAAAAAAATATAACAGTAATATCATACGTTAGTCAGTCGAGGTCGTGAGGTATGTCACGTCGGTCGAGTGTCGTGAGCAACTTTCAATTTTACTTTGGTCAAAAGATAAAATGTTTATGACTTGACTTTATTGTGATAAAGTGTAATAAATGTTCTCAGTGTTTGGTCGTGGTCGAGACTGGTGAAATTTTGCCCAAACAGTTTGCCCCTAAAATTTAAAAAATGGAGTGGCAAATTCAAGTTTCAAAAAGCAAGGTCGGTCAAATTCGACCGGAGATGTGCCCCGATGGGTACGTCGTAATATACGAGTACCCTTTCAAGATAGGATTCCATTGGCCATATTCGCCTTTAGCTAAGGCGTTTATGTGTGAGTTCGACCTCTCGCCAGGGCAACTGATGCCCCAGTTCTGGCGTGTTATCCAGATCATCGAGCGACTTACCCCGCATTGGGAGTCGCCGATGAATGTGAAAGACCTCTTGACCGCCTATCAGGTCAAGATAGATATGTACCGTCGCTACAGCCTATTCTCCAAGCATAAGGGCGATCGTACCTTGGTCCTAAAAACTGTGGTCAACGACCACAAATGGAAGACCAGGTACGTCTTTATGCGGGTAGCGACATTGGACTCCGACAGTGATTGGATCAGGTCCGGATGGAACATGGCAGGTGAGTTTTAGCTATTGTCAAACGTCTTTGTTAGGTTTATTGCTTTGCTTTTTTGGCTAATCTCCTCTTTCTGTATTTTCAGATATTAATTTTGACAACGTGAAGCCCAACGACGACTCCAAGACTAAGATCGAAAAGTTCTTGGAGCTCAGTCCTGATGATCGGTCATTCGTCATACGTCACTTGGTAGACAAGGACGACGACGTGGTTTTCTTGGGTGACATGCGACAGACGAGTCGAGAGGAGGGAGAGAAAGAAGAAGAAGAAGAGGAGGAAGAAGAGGAGGAGGAGACTGAGAAAGAAGAGAAGGAGGAAGAGTCGAGAGAGGAAGCAGAGGTAGAGATGATTGGTAAGTGTACCTTACTCTGTTTCGACATATTTATTCTCTGGTTTCAGTCGTTTAATTGTTCTTTCTTCTTCGTTTCACAGGAGAATCTCTGCAATCCCAACCGAAAATGTCATTGGCGATGGCCAAGAGGGCAGCTCAAGCAAAACTGGCTCGTAAGGCGAGAGAGAAGAGGAAGGATGCCCCGACAACTGGGTCGGGAGTCCTGAAGAGGACGAGGATGTCTATCCCGAAGGAACCGTATTTGAAGACGGGCGGCTCGTCGAGAGTCGTCTCGCCTGAGAAGGCGAAGGCGTCGGCCACATCCGTCGAGGAGACTTCCGATGCGATCGACGTGACACCCGTCGTTCCTGCGCATTCGGTGAAATCGACGGTGTCTCCTGCTGCCACGTCGGGCCCCCCATCGGCCGACAAGGGCAAGGGCACGCAAACGGGAGAGGGTGAGAAAGAAGTCAAGATGGTAAACTTTAGGTTGTCGTCGGATTTCATGGTTGATAATGTCCTGGACGGGACGACCTTGTTCCCTCACTTGGACAAGTTTCAGCTCCCCTCTTTCAAGGAGCGTTTCAACGGAGTCTCTGTCGAAAGCGTGGGGTCTTATGTTGCCGGACTGGCATTTATGGTGAGTCTCTCTTTCAAGACTTGTTTTACGTTGTCGTAGTCGAGTGTTTATTAACATGTGTTTTTACCTTTCTCAGACGTTTCAGTCTTCCTTGGCCCTGCATGCCGAGACGACGAAGATCGGAGGTCTAGTATCTTCGGCCTTCAAGAGGGAGGACGCGACATTGGAGAGGGAGAAGTCCGCCCTGGCGCGTGCCGAGGACATGTCGGTTCGACTCGATGATGCTCTGAACGAGCTGGAGGCTGCCAGACATGCTAAGGATGAGGTGAACTCTCGTCTGAAGCAATCCTTGTCTTTGATCGCCAACCAGAGGGAGGAACTGGATAGGACGAAGGGGTCCTTGGCCATAAAGGAGAAAGAGGTCGAGGAGTCCAGGTCCAAGGTGGCGGATTTGGAGAAGGAGGTGAGGGAGCTTAAGGAAGAGGCGGCGTCGACCTTTGCCTTAGCTTGATTGACTGCGTGTGCCACCATAATGAGGCAACACCTATCGGGGAAGAATCCCCTCGCGTCCGCGACTCAGGAACTAGCCTTCTTTTTGGCCAAAGTCATGTCTGATAGAGATCTCGACTCCGACGATGAGAAGGAGGCCGAGGAAGAAGAGGCGGACGAGGGCCTCCAGGGTGAAGCCTCGGGCAAAGACGCGAGTGTTGATCCTCCTTTGCCTTAGAGAATTTTTTGGTTTCATCCCTTCTTTGCTAGTCGACCGTCGATGGTCGACTCTTTTTTATGTAACCGTACATTTTGACGTGAATGAAATATTATGTTTGCTTTATTCTATCATCCAGTAAATAGAATCCATAATATCGGTCACATATGAATGAACTTTGGACTTTGTGACGTAAAATAACACGACATTCATCTAATTGGATCGTAAGATCCTGAGATCTTTATGTCATACAAAGCAAACATAAATACTTGCGACTGAGGCGCTTGTCAAAAATGCAAAGAAATTTTTCTAAGTCACGAAACTTAGATCGTGAGACTTTGCAATCGAATCGATGAACTCGAGTCGTATATTCTATTGGTCGTGCGATTAGACCTGTATAACTTTGTGGCTTTTGTTTTTGATTGTTCGACCGTTGGTGGTCGAGCTGCTTAGATGTAATCGCCCATTTCGTGAATGAAACTTTACGCAAGTCATCAGACTTTCATACTTTCAGATCATGTTGGCAAACATAAGCACATACGTTCATTCACCCAGAATACGAAACTTTTCTAAGTTAAGAAACTTAGATCATGGGGTCACTAGACCTGGTGATCGTACAACTAGATCGTGCGACGAACTTGAATCGTGTGTCCCTGTGATAGAATAATCAAGTCATAGACCTGAACACTTATGTCATGCGACCTTGCGAGATTAAAGTCGTGTATTAGACTTAGAAATCTTATGTCATGCGATCTGCGATAAAAAATGTTAGAGGTTGGTCATTGGCTAACCAACGACCTTCCGATGCTTAAGTCAGTAATCGTCGCAATGAATAAAAATTGTGTGAGAAAAGGAAAAGACTTAGAATAAATACCTTTTCAAATGTGTCGCATTCCAGCTACGTGGGACATCTTGATTGCCGAGGGTTTGGAGCTGATAGGCACCTTTACCCACGACTTTTCTGCGGCTTCAAGGTGGTCTTGTAGCAATCACGGGCGACTTTCGGCTCACTTTTGATCTCCTGGACTCCCTATGGCGTAGGGAATTTCATGGTCTGGTGGTACGTCGAGGGAACTTCTTTCATTTCATGGATCCACGGTCGGCCTAAGATGATGTTATAGGCCGACGAGCAATCAATGACGCTGAACTTGGTCTGCTTGTTGATTCCTCCAGCATAGACGGGCAAGATGATCTCTCCAAAGGTACTCGTCGCATCTCCATTGAAACCGACCAAGGTTGTCGAGCGTCGGGTGATTTCTGATTGATCGATTCCCATGGCCTTGATGGTGTCAAGGAAGATGACGTGCGTTAAACTGCCTCCATCGACCAAGACTCGACGGGTTAAACAATTACCAATCGTGAGTTGAATGATCAACCCATCATGACGCTTCTGATACGAATCACCGAGGTCGTCTTGGTCGAACGTGATCTTCATGGCTTCTAACTCCAGATCTCCTTTTGGTCTTGATGAACGCGGGATAGGTCGATCGTCAGGTGCTTGACTGACATGACGTTTGGCTGCGGAATATGTCAGACCGCATATGTCAGAACCACCAGTGATGCAATTGATGACCTTTGCATATTCAGGGGATGGCGGTCGAGCGTCGTTAACCGGGGTAACGATGTCATCGATGATATCCTTGAGATTGCCCTTCAGGAAGTGATATGCTAGCTCCGTTTTGAGATCTATGCAATCATCTGTCGCATGACCATGGTCGACATGGAAGTCGCACCATTTTGACTTATCTTTCTTATCATCGCTTTGGTCGGACTTCTTTGGCCACCGGATGGTCGCCTGGACGGTCTTTAGAGCCTCGACCAAGTCCCTAGTGGTCCCTTTGAATCCGTAAGAGGATATCTTAGGGTACTGAGGGAATTTGGTCGCGGTCTTGAACTCCGCTTTCGTCTTGAATCGGACGTTCGAGATGTGTCGCGCGGGCTCCGGCTTAGATACGGTCTTTGTCTTGAACTCTGGCTTCCTCACACTCAACGACCTCTTGTCATCAGTGTGCTTACGACGAAAGGCGGCGTCGTCCTCTACCCTCATTTTAAGACTCGTAGGTTTTATCTCTCGATCTACACCTAGGGGTTGAAATACATTAGGTTAAACTATTCCGAGCAGAAAGTGATTCGGCTATCTATACCCGAATCTCCTTTCCGGCACTTGATTACTTGATCTAACATTTAATCAATTTTCTCAAACTTAATCAAAAACCATGTAAGTCAATTGAAGGTGATCAAACTACAATTGATAATGAAAACGGAATTCAAATGCTTTCATTGATCAAATCAGGTAACAAGAATCCTTTGGTTACACGTCATCCATCATAAAATCCTTAGTTGTTCCAACCCCCAACATCTAAAGATTAGTTCATGTTGGGGTGGACAAAAACACTAGAAAAATGGTATAAAGTGGTGTGTGTAAACATGGTGATCGTGGTAAACGTATAGAATGTACGATTAAATCCCTTCTCTTCGCTCTAATCCGCTTCGCGTGGTGAACTCTCTTCAATCCCCCCTCTAACGTGGCTCCAAAGTACGTGAAATAGCTCTGAAAATCGCCCTTCAGCTGCCTCCCGTCGCACGTGTCAAAATATTGACCTAAATCCGGAAAATCGCAAAGTATAGAAAACTCTAGAGGGTTACGCTGTTTGTCCCGCGGCTTCAAGCCGCGTGGAAAGTCGCGCGCTTTCTTGAGACTCCCGGGTCTGGTTTTGTTTGCGGATATGGGTATGGTTCTTGGGCTTGGATCTCGGGCTTCCGTTGGGCTTCGCTTTGGACTCTCTTTTAGCTCTTTTCCGCTTCTTTTCTCGATGCTCGTCTTCTTTCAGATAACCTGCACATTTCACTCGATACACCATAAAATTCCGCCTTTTCGCTTCAACACAAGCCAATCTCATTGGTTTATGGACTAAAAATAACGCCAAAAAGTGGCGTTATCAATATACGCTAGGGTTCGAGCTCGGACGTCTTCGAAATTCTCTGGGGGATACTTGGTCAGATCGGTGTATAAACCCGAACTGTCGTCTAGACCGCGTTTGTAGGATTCGATCGCGGTCTTGACGTCACAGTTGCGGACAATGATCATCTCTGCGTTGAATCTATTGAAATTTCTTCGGATCGACTCTCCAGCTTTTTGCACGACATAGTACAAATCGCTGGTCTGTTTTCCATCTTGCGACTACTGGTGAATTGCTGGGAGAACTGGTTGACCAACTCGGCGAACGACCCGATGGATTTGGGCTTGAGGTTGATCAACCATTAGAGGGCAGGACCTGTGAGAGTCGTCCCAAAACTCTTGCACATACATACTTCTTGATACATGTGCGGGATCGAGACTGTCCACATGAGCTGTTTATACTGCTCGATGTGCTATGTCGGATCGGTCACCCCCGAATATTTGGGCGTGAAGGCGGGGATGTTATACTTCTTCGGGACGTCGACGGTCACGATCTTATCGACGAAAGGCGACGCCTGATACCCTGAGCGAGGCTCGATGTCGACAGGCATGACTGCTTCTGGCAGCTTTGCGAGCAAAGATAGGACACACTCATTCTGATCTTCTAGCATTTTCAACCTCTGAGCGACGGGGTCATTAGGATCGGAATTCGCGCCTGCCAAGGGATCAACACCCGAACTGGTACCATTTTCGTACGACGAGCCATTAGCGTCTCCATTGAAAGGGATAAAGTACGGCTGAGACCCATTGTTCATGGGAGGTGGCCTTAGATGCTGAGGAGGAATTGGCCCGAACTGGGGATTTGGGATGAATGACCCCGGCTGCTGGTTCTACATGAAGGGGCCAGGCTGCTGATTCTAACCGAACGGCCCTGGTCCCGGGTTCTGTATGAATGGACCCGGACCTGGATTCTGGACGAAGGGATTGGATCCTGGATTCTGACCGAATGATCCTGGACCTGGATTCTGAAAGAATGGTCTAGGACCATTCTGCGGTCCAAACGACCCATTCGGATTCTGATTTCTCAGTCGCGCGATCTCCTCAGCTGCCCTTCGACTTTGATCAGCAAGGACGTTGATTTGATATCTTGCTGCTTCCAGCTCCTGATACATCTGGGCAATGATTTGCTCTGGATTTCCATTACCTGCCATCTTCCTGGAAAAGAAAAGAGAGGAAAACTCCAAGAAAACGTTAGTAAGACGCACGTTTGTCGAAGATCTTCATTAGATGGGGCCCCACGGTGGGCGCCAAACTGTTAATGCCAAAAATCGTCCAGAAGGATAACTTAAGGTTGATTATGGAGCTTAACAACTAAAGAATAGGAATCTTACGACAAACCGTGCGATAAAGACAGAAAATGTAAAAGAGACAAAGATTTTGATGACGCGGGAAAAACCTCAACGAGGAAAAAACCCGCTGACGACTTTGGGGGTCATCGTTGCACTATGGTCGCCAAACAGGGGCGATATCCTTGGGTTTTGGGTGTCGAAGTACAATGATTACAATACAAATGAAGTAAAGACTGGAAATGTAAAGTAACAAATGAATCGTGCGTAAGAAATTAGTGTGTCGTGTGTAAAAACTATGCGTCGTGCATCGTGAGTTGTGCGTCGTGAGCGAACTGATGAGAGTGAATTCTTTATTCGTGGCCTTCTTCCCAAAATCAGATATCCGCAAGTGAGGCTGTGATCTTCACATTTATAGTCTTCGTAGCTTTAATTGACCCTCATGAATGTAGGAGTAACGGTCGCAACGGTCATCGCATTCAATGCTCGTAATTGCCTCTGTCGGTAACGGTCGTCGGGCATTAATGACATTGACCGTGCATTAAACAGTGAAAAAAATGTAACAGTAATATCATACGTTAGTCGGTCGAGGTTGTGAGGTATGTCACGTCGGTCAATTGTCGTGAGCAACTTTCGATTTTACTTTGGTCAAAAGATAAAGTGTTTATGACTTGACTTTATTGTGAGAAAGTGTAATAAATGTTCTCAGTGTTTGGTAGTGGTCGAGACTGGTGAAATTTTGCCCAAACAAGCGTCATCTGCCTTCTCAAGCTGCCCATACATCTGGGCAATGATCTGCTCTTGGTTTCCGTTATCTGCCATTTTCCTAAAAAAGAAAAGAGAGGAAACTCCAAGAAAACGTTAGTAAGACGCACGTTTGTCGAAGATTTTCTCTAGATGGGGCCCCATGGTGGGCGCTAAACTGTTAATGCCAAAAATCGTCCAGAAGGATAACTTAAGGTTGATTGTGGAGCTTAACAACTAAAGAATGGGAATCTTTCGACAAACCGTATGATAAAGACAGAAAACGTAAATAAGACAAATATTTTGGTGACGCGGGAAAAACCTCAACGAGGAAAAAACCTGCGGATAACAGTGAGGTGTCGTCGCTGCACTATGATCACCAAACAGGGGCGATGTCCTTCTATTTCGGGTGTCGAGAGTACAATGATTACAGTACAAATGAAAGAAAGACTTTAAATGTAAAGTAAACAAGTGTATCGAATGTAAAAACTGGTGCGTCGTGTGTAGAAACTAAGTGTCGTGTGAGTAAGTCGTGCGTCGAGAGCGATCTTTCGAGAGAGAGTTCTTTGCTTTGAGTGTTCTTGAGAGTTCTTTGAGGGTTCAGATGATTCCAGATGTCCCAAATGATGATTGAGGCCTTGTTATTTATAGTCTTCGAGTGCTTTAAATGATTCTTCAAAAGCTTCAAATAACGGTCGTAACTGACGCTGAGTTTAATGCTGTTAATGGCCTTCGTTGGTTATGTTTGTTGGTCATTAATAGCATTGACCCTGCATTAAACAATGAAAACATAACAGAATTGTCATACGTTAGTCGGTCGAGGTCGTAAAGTTCCATACGATGGTCTAGTGTCGCGAGTAACTTTCGATTTCAACTTTGGTTAAAAGATAAAGTGCTTATGATTTTGCCTCATCATGGAAAAGTGTAATAAATGTTTTCCTTGTTTTGGTCGTGGTCGAGACTGGTGAAATTTTACCCAAACAATATATATATATATATATATATATATATATATATATATATATATATATATTGTAACAACCACATGATTCAAACATGCATATAACATAAATTAAGCCCAAAATGGGTCCCAGTACATTGCTATTACGGAGTTACAAAATCCCAACAAAATTTGGTAGTGGAGAGTGTCTACCACAACCGAGTAACTCTAAGGAAACTACATTCAAGCAAATAAGGATCTAGAATGCTCTACTACTGAAGCCCTAATCCAACCTTCAAACTTTCTCTTTCCCCTTGGAAGAAGCTCCACTACTTTGAATCCCTGAAAATGGTTTTAGTTTTGAAAGCGAGGGTTAGACCATGAGGTCTAGTGAATCACCTTATATAACAGTTTTAAAAGTAATATCCAATTAACTGATAAAACTTTAAAGAAGTAAAGCATAACAGTTAGAAATCATCATCACGCAAGGGTATGCACAGTGGCCAAACAACTCCGTCACTCATATGCGACACTCGCGATCGGGGCCACCCTAGTAGATCCCCATGTCTGTGTGCACGAGAAACAAATTCAAGGCACACCCTCACTATAGCTTCCGAGAATCTAGAGGACTCAAGGTAGCTCTGCCACCACTGTGAAAACCGACTCCCACATATGCAAATAAAACAAGTTATGGATAACTCAACAATACATGTATTTAGTAATAGTTGATAACATGCAGCTATATCATTTCCAAACAGTTGTTCATGCGATTTATAGCAATTCGTAAGTATCACGATCGTTTTCGTGCCATTTCAGGAATATCAAAACATGTTTATACTTCAAATAAAATGCGTAAGGGAACTCACCTGATTGTCGAAGTTAAAAGCACACTCGCCCTACCTTCGAGCTAACCGAGTTTGACACCTAAAAGATCAGATATCTCACATCAGTTCAAACTGTCCGGACACCACTGTCCGGACACTAAACTTTCTGGACACTACCCCTTTCCGGACACTGCACTTTCCGGATATACCTTCCGAATCAGACACCCTATCCGGATACTGCACTTTCCGAATACACCTTCCGGATCAGACATTCTATCCGGATACTCTATCCGGACGTCCACTCGGTCACTAATCGCACACTACCCGTTCGGACACCCTAATGATTGAGGCGACGTCCGAACACCTCATACTGTCCGAAAGAGAAGAAATCATGGTTTACCTTTTTTCAATAAGGAGCTAAACCTTCACGATTTTGTTCTTCTCCTCTTTCTCGTTCCTAGCTGCACACCAACAATTTCAAAGGAATAAGTGAGGTGACCTAGGGATCTGTTCCCTTTTATAACTTCTGAAATTGCTCATTAGTTCCTCCCTAACTTTGCCACTTTTATACTTTGACCCCCACTTCTCCATTTTATTAAAATTTAGAACACGGATGTTACAACTCTCCCCCCTTTAAAAGAATTCCGTCCCCGGGATTCCTTGAGCGAAAAGGTGTGGCTACTTATCCCTCATCTCGGCCTCCACTTCCCAGGTCACTTCCTGACCCATATGAAAGCGCCACTGGACCTTCACGAGACCGGTCTCTTTGTTCCTCAATTCCTTACCTTATGATCAATAATCGCTTCGGGCTCTTCGGTGAAATTTAATTTCTCGTCCACTTGCACCTCATGCAATGGCACAAGCTTATCCACCTACGCCAAACATTTCCTTAGGTTGGAGACGTGGAACGTATTGTGGATGCATTGCAACCCGGCGGGTAAGTCTAATTTATACGCCACCTCCCCAACCTTTGCGATAATCTCAAACGGCCCAATATAACGTGGGCTTAACTTACCTCTTTTCCTAAAATGTATCACCCCTTTCCATGGAGATATCTTTAACATCACGTGATCCCCAACTTGGAACTCTATGTCCTTTCATCTCTTATCAGCGTAACTCTTTTGGCGATCACGTGCCACTTTCAACCTTTCCCGTACTTGCACTATTTTGTCTGCGGTCATTTGAACGATTTCGGGTCTCGCCAGCTGCTTTTCTCCAACCTCATTCCAGCACAAGGGCGTCCGACACTTTCTCCTATAGAGTACTTCGTAAGGAGCCGCCATGATGCTCGCGTGGTAACTATTGTTGTAGTCAAATTCGACCAGAGGTAAGTGGCTCTCCCACGATCCTTGAAAATATATGGCACAAGCCCTTAGCATGTCTTCCAAGGTCTGAATTGTCCACTCTGACCGTCCGTTTGCGGATGATAAGCAGTACTCATCTTAAGACGCGATCCTAATTCTCTTTGGAAACTCCTCCAAAATGTCGATGTAAAACGACTATCTCGATCCGACACAATTGACGATGGTACTCCGTGTCGCGATACTATTTCGTCAATATACAGCTTAGCTAGCTTTTCCAACGAGCAATCTCTCTTTATCGGCAGGAAATGCACTGATTTAGTAAGTCGTTCCACAATTACCCAAATGGTATCGTTCCCCTTCGGAGATTTGGGTAGTCCGGTCACGAAGTCCATAGTGATTTGATCCCATTTCTACATCGGAATATCTAACGGTTGAAGTTTCCCATACGGACGTTGGTACCCCACCTTCACTTGCAGACACGTCCCACATCTCTCCACAAAATACGCTATATCCTTCTTCATACCCGGCCACCAAAAAATTTGTCGCAGATCCCCGAACATCTTATTAGTTCCCGGGTGGATCGAGTACTTCGATCTATGTGCCTTTTCCAAAATAACCTTTCTAACCTCACCGAGCTTGGGTATCCAGATTCTCCCGTTGAAACACTTTATCCCACGATGGTCCTCTGTTAAGGAAGTCACGTAACCAACCATCCGTTCTCCTTTTACATTTTCCGATGACAAGGCCTCTACTTGCCACTTCTTGATGTCATCTAACAATTTAAACGTCACTTCGGCTCTCATGGCCACTATCTTCGAGGCTTCTCCCCTTTCCTTCCGGCTCAGCGCGTCGGCCACCACATTGGCCTTTCCCGGATGATATTCAATTTGACAATCGTAATCCGTCAATAGTTCCATCCATCTCAAATGTCGCATATTCAAGCCTTTCTGATAAAAAAAGGTGGGAAAGGATCTTCTAATCAGTAAAAATTTGGCACTTCGTCCCGTAAAGATAATGTCGCCATATTTTCAAAGCTAACACAACTGTCACTAGCTCCAAATCGTGAGTGGGGTACCACGTCTTGTGTTCCTTCAACTGGCGAGATGCATATGCTGTCACCTTTCCTCAGTGCATGAGCACACATTCCAACCCGAGCCCAGACGCGTCGCTATACACAACGAAGTCATCCATGCCGTCCGGTAACGACAAAACCGGAGCGCTGCTTAACATATCCTTCAGCTTCTGAAAAGCCTCACCTTGCACCTCAGTTCACATAAACTTCACGCTCTTTATGGTCAGCGAAGTCAGTGGAGTTGCGATGCGTGAGAAATCTTTGATGAATTTACGGTGATAACCCGCCAATCCAAGAAAGCTTCGAACTTCCGAGGGGTTCCTAGGCTGCTCCCAGCCCTGGATCGCCTCAATCTTCGTCGGGTCCACCTTAATCCCATCTTGCGACACTACATGTCCAATAAACTGAACTTCTCGAAGCCAGAACTCGCACTTCAAGAATTTCGCGTAGAGTTTCTCCCTTTTTAATAACTCTAACACAACTCGAAGGTGGTTTTCATGCTCCTGCTCGGACTTAGAATACACTAATGTGTCGTCTATGAACAAGATCACGAACTTATCTAAATAAGGCTGACACACCCTATTCATCAGATCCATAAAAGCTGTCGGCGTATTGGTTAATCCAAACGGCATCACGAGAAACTTATAGTGACCATACCTAGTCCGAAAAGCCGTTTTCGGTATGTCCTCCTCCCTCACCTTGAGTTGATGATAACCCGACCTCAAGTCGATCTTAGAGAAGTAGCTAGCTCCCTGTAGTTGGTCAAACAAATCGTCTATCCTCGGAATCGGATACTTATTCTTGACGGTGACCTTCTAAATTTTAATAAAATGGAGAAGTGGGGGGTCAATGTATAAAAGTGTAACGTCCCAAAAATTACCAGGAATTTAAAATTTTTAAAAGTAATACATTTCATTATAACCAAACCAAAGGTTAACCAATCCCATTACAATAATTTGACACTAGCTATGGTCCGAACTGGTTTTTCCGTAAAACATATGAAACTTACTAGACTCAGAATAGGAGCTTTTGGCACTGGTTTCACCCCAATACGACGTTCCTATAAAAAGTTATGGCTTTCCCAAAAACAGTGGCAGAAACTGTGTAATTCACATGAAATGACAAATATTGATTATAAATCCATTAAGTCATAGCTTAACCCAAACAGACCCGAATGAACCTTTGAGGATGCAAACAAATAAGGTATTCTAAATGCGAGTAAAAACAACCCCCAAACATACAATCAACAACCACAATGAGACCCCAAAATTTTAGCGTGGAAAACCCCTCAAAATCGAGAGTAAAAACCACGGGACTACTAGAGCCGCTTCAAATCCACTACCACCAATATTAGCGCAATACAAAGTCTTCTCTAGATTATACTAAAGGCATACAAAACCATCATACACTTGGAAATAAGCACATCAAGATGTATGGAACCAAAATAGAGCAAGAATGTAGAGAAATCACCACAAAGTTACTGCTGTGCAGAACCCCACGAAACCATGATCTCCGGACATCAAAACCACGATCCCACCGTCCAGAATGTTTAAGAAGATGTCGTGAAGCTGCTCACCAAAAATCACGACGATCCGACCGTTCAATCTCCGGGAAACAGAAGTTTTCTGCAGCTAGGTTTATAAATACGAAAAATGGAGCTCTCTCACTTTTTCTTGTTTCTCTCTACTCTCTCTTTTGTTGCTACTCTCTCTCGGCCGAACTCACAAGGGAAGGGGAGGGAGGGGCCGTAGGGTTTTTCCTTCTCCCTTTCTTTCCTCTTTTCTTCCTTGCCAAGCCACGAAACCAACACCCTCAAAATGAAACATGAAATCGGTTTTGGGTTGTGCATGGGCCGAAATGTACATTGTTTTGGCCCTTTAACAATTTGATCCCTCAACTAATTCCATCTCGCACTCTAACCAACGATTTGACATAATTAACTATTAGGTCCAATTCGTCTAACCCCGTTAACGGAAACCACGTTAAATAAAACTTAAGAGAAAATAATTAATAAAAAGAAAATACATATTGGGATACGGGCTTTACAACTCTCCCCCACTTGGATTAGACTTCGTCCTCGAAGTCTAGGCTAGCGAATAACTCGGAATAGTTCTTGCGCATCTTCGCTCCGGGTTCCCACGTCCACTCGAACCCCTTTGGTGCTGCCACTGGACTTTCCTCAACTAGAATCTAAATTTCTCACCCCGTCTAGAATTTCTCGAATACTTATCTTACTACCAAAACTCCTTCAAGGACACTGAAATTATGACCGAAAGAACACTCCAACAACTGGATTCATTCCTAGCCAAACGACTTCGGTTGCCTCCCAACCTTAGATGTTCCATACATCCCGATTCAACTTTCAAGCTCTAACCATTCTAAAGGTACTCACCAATATACCCTACAGGATACTCGAATCCGATCATTCCTACCATTACTGCCGATTACTTCCACGAGTTCTATAGGCTCCCAAAATTTATTTCACGCGGATCATCAAACCAGTAAACTTATAATCACCCACGAAGGTCATTTCACCATAACCATTCATCACAATTAAGCATTTCAGGGTTACTACTACCATCGCCATTATTATTTCAAAATCGGCTACAAATCTCCGATTACACTAAGGGTGTTTGGCCTCAAGCCCAAAAGTCGACACCTAAATATACTACTTACTTCAAAAAGGTTACTGCGCATTTATTCTCTTAATTACAAAGGGCATCATTCCCTTAACCGACACTATTCGGTCTACACTAACATCACGTGTGGAACACCCAAATCTTCCACCGTCTACTTATCCTCCACGCTCACTCTAGGAAACCTAGTTACACTGTATCAAGATACGCCTTAACGCCTACCTCCCAGGTACGTCTCAAGGCCCGGCACATCGGAACTACCTCTCAGGTAAGTGCCCAAGACTATATCCTCCCAGTGCCTACTGGAATGTCAAGGTCATAACACATGAATACCGGGGTCCCACCCCGAAATACTCAACCGACCATTACCAACGACTGACTGACATGACCAAGGATCCAATGCAAAACAGTCTACCAACAACATGCCTATCCCAGAATGACTCACTCACCCAACATGTAAATACGCAACGTGCAATAAGTGCAAAACCGTGCAACAAAACAACCCATCAACAAAACTCCACATCGAGCCATTAAAAACTGTGCAATCGACCCATGACTATCTCAAAGTCAAAACCGAGCAAAATGCTCCACGCTTGCTAGACCCATAAGTCGGTCAAAAACGCGTTTAAATAAAGTTTAAGCAAGCAATACTCTAAAATCAACATTAGTCCCAAACTCGACACTGGTTAAACAAAAGAGTTTTCCAAAAGGACTCACACCCTTAAAATTCTCAAAATGACACATAACACTTATAAGCGCACTTCCCAAATGGTTTACAAAATCATTTACAAAATATTTTCAACGTCAAGATTTTTCATTTCCAAAAGACCGTAAGCAATAAAACTACTATTACCAGGTCAGTAGTTACGCAAAAATGGACACACTCGTCCCACATATGAAAATCATGTTGAAAATCATTTCATTGCAGCTTAGTTTACTCACAAAACGTAAGCGAAATAAATAAGAAAATGTCGTGAAGCTGCTCACCAAAAATCACGACGATCCGACCGTTCAATCTCCGGAAAACAGAAGTTTTCTGCAGCTAGGTTTATAAATACGAAAAATGGAGCTCTCTCACTTTTTCTTGTTTCTCTCTACTCTCTCTTTTGTTGCTACTCTCTCTCGGCCGAACTCACAAGGGAAGGGGAGGGAAGGGCCGTAGGGTTTTTCCTTCTCCCTTTCTTTCCTCTTTTCTTCCTTGCAAAGCCACGAAACCAACACCCTCAAAATGAAACATGAAATCGGTTTTGGGTTGTGCATGGGCCGAAATGTACATTGTTTTGGCCCTTTAACAATTTGATCCCTCAACTAATTCCATCTCGCACTCTAACCAACGATTTGACATAATTAACTATTAGGTCCAATTCGTCTAACCCCGTTAACGGAAACCACGTTAAATAAAACTTAAGAGAAAAGAATTAATAAAAAGAAAATACATATTGGGATACGGGCTTTACAAAAAGTGGCAAAGTTAGGGAGGGACTAATGAGAAATTTCAGAAAGTTATAAAAGGAACCAGATCCCTAGGTCACCTCACATATTCCTTTGAAATTGTTAGTGTGTGTTTGGGTAAAAAAATCACACCCTCGACCGACTTGGGAAATCCCCTCGATATGACCCACGAACCACAATATCTACAAAAGACATACCCCCGGTCGACAAAGGTGGTACCCATTATTACTATATCCCGACACACACTAATCGGGTATTAAAAGACATATTAGATCAATAGTCGTCTTACGTCTAATGATCGCACGTCACGTGTCGCACGTGGTAACCACGACCAAGGTAAGGAAAACCCTTAATCCTTTTTTCGCGACGAAGGTAAAATCATAGTACTTTATCTCTTAATCGAAAGTCTTTTACCTTACGACACTCGACCTCGACGTCGCCCGCTCCGCACGACCGTCGCATAAGATCATGCGACCCCAGCTGACTGACATATAAAGTTACTGTTACATTTGTTTGATCTTTAATGCAGGAGTCAACACTCTTAATGAACAACGGCTATAACCGACGAAGTCATTAACAGCCATTAACAGCATTAAAGAAGACGGCGACCATTACAACAAGCCATTAAAGCCTTTAATGAGCTAATTAAAGCTCCCAAAGACTATAAATATGAAGCTAAATCTTCATTCCAGAAAACAACAAACAATTTCAGAACCACACGGTGAACTCAAGAACACACTAAGCAAAGAGTTTCTCTCTCGAAGAATCGCTCTCGACGCACGACAACCACTCACGACACATTGTTTTCACACACGACATACACCTGTTTTACATTACAAACACTTGTACTTTACATTTCGAAGCATTTCCTTCACTTGTATTGTAATCATCTGTACGATCGACGCAAGGACATCGCCCCTGATTGGCGACCATAGTACATCGACGACACCCACTGTCGTCCGCAGGTTTTTTCCCTCGTTCGGGGTTTTTCCTGCGTCATCAAAATCTCTTGTCTCGTCTACATTTCCTTCGTATTTTTTCTTGCTTATTTCAATGGTTCAATCTTTAGTTGATAAGGTCCGAAACCGTACCTTAAATCGTATTTTTATATGGTTTTCGGCATAAGACAGTTTGGTGCGATTTTTGGCATCTTTGGTGCGATTTTTGGCATTAACAGTTTGGCGCCATCCGTGGGACCCAACTAAGGATTTCTTTTGAAATGGACATCGTATTACTAACGTTTCATCTTATGCAGATATTCGTTTTCTATTTATCGACTTCAAGTCTCGACCACGTGACGAAGATCCAAGTGAAGTTGGAAGACACTGATCATAAAAAATGCTCAGTCAATGTATCGCAGGTATCGCATCATCCGAAGGGCTCGGGGGCTCGGAACGCCCGTCGCAAAATGGGAAATACCATATATTTGATTTCAAAAGTCTTTGAAAAATTGAGCTTATCGACTCCAAGTTACGGTAACTGAATATGGTAAAACAACTCTATATATATATACTCTAAGTATATTCTCCTCGTTCAAATATTATGATCTAAATGTTGATTTAAGCATCAAAGGATCATTGGTCAATCCAACGACCACCCCCGATTTTACATTGCAGGCTCGTCTTACGATTTATATCGTGAGAAACAAAGTCTCTAAGACTTACATCACAGCTCTTACGATTTATAGTCGTCAATAAGAGACGACTCATTTTTTTTTAATCTTATGATCGCCAGTCATGGCCGACGCAGGTTGCGATTTATAATCGTCAATAAGAGACGATCCGCGTGTTAAATCTTATTATCGCCAGTTATGGCAAGCGCAGGTTGTAATTTGTAGTCGTCAATACAGACGACTCACCTTTTTAATTTTATGATCGCCAGTCATGGCAAACACAGATTAAAATTCTCGGTTGTCAGGTTAAAATTCTCGGCCGCCAATAAAAGCGATTCGCATATCGAAATTTCATGATCGCTAGTCATGACATATGTCGTCAATAAAGACGACTTGTACATTGAATCTCACAATCACCAGTCATGGTAAGACGCACGTCAAAACGCAAAAGTCACCCATAAGAAATTTAAATTAATTGGTCGTACGACACCCAAAATTGTCTGCGACAATGGATCCTAGGCAACAGGACTCAACAGTTCCATAAAGATCGTAACATCGATCTGACGACCTCAACACCCAGGGACAAGCGGTCAAGCGACATTTTAACAAGAACGTCAAAGCTAAAATCTTTCAAGAAGGCGACTACGTCCACTGTCGAGTGTTCCAAAGCACTCAAAAGCTTAATGCATGTAAACTTTTCACCAAGTGGGAAGGTCCTTATCGTATCTCAGAAGTCGTGGATAAAGGCACCTATCGGGTCCCAACCCTCGACAATCGAGATATCCCACGAAGCTGGAATGCAACGCATCTGAAAAGGTATTTCTTCTAAATCTTTTTCCTTCTTTCATACGTTTTATCACGACGATTACTGACTTAAGCATCGGAGGGTCGTTGGCTAGCCGACGACCAACCTCTGACATTGTTTTACGCAGGATCGCACGACATAAGTTACCAAGTCTACTATACGACTTTATTCTCGCAGGATCGCACGATATATATTGCTAAGTCTATTGTACGACTTTAGTACACTCTCACAGGATCGTACGATATAAACAATCAGTTTTATTAGACGACTCGATTGTATAACTACAGGAACACATGATCCAAGTTCATCGTATGATCAAATCACACAATCGTAAGGTCTAACGACCCCCCAATCTAAGTTCTTTAACTTAGAAAAAATTCATGTTCTGAATGAATGCTTTGATCGCATGCGCTTATGTTTGCTTATACGATTCAGAAATATGAAAGTCTTATGACTTACGTTCTAATCGTTGTGTTACAATGGATGCCCAAGTCGCACGACTCTTTGTACTTAATGAATTTTTATAGTTGACATTACATATGTCCATGACATATATAAGTCGAAATAATACTCAGGTTCAATACAAAGGTAAAATTCTTACCGACTATCGCTAAAGCGAAACTTACAACTAGCTAAAAATGCTAGACACAACGTATCATAGGTCTCTAGCGACCGTATCGGCTGTAAACGCTAGATCAAAGGTATTTAATGACCAAATCGGCTCGAGCGCCAGAACATATGTCTCTAAACGACCGTATCGGCTGTGAACGCCAGACCACAGGACCACGTCGACCGAGAATACCAACCCGGCGACATGGACCCCTGTCTCCTCGATAGGAAAGCGTTCCCTGAAAGATGGGAGCAAATATTTCCTCAGATGAGGAAACAAAGTCGTCCCGTCTAGGACACCCACAACGTCGTCCCGTCTAGGACACCAACAACGTCGTCCCATCTAGGACACCATCGGCCGATGACCCGTCCCCCTTGTCGTCAGACGCTGGGGACAACACCTTGGACACTAGCCTCGTCACTGTCGCCAGAAGCGCCGAACTTGCTGGTGTCGCGTCCATCACGCCAGAACGGCTGGATGACGCCCTCGCCTCCTTAGACGTGACAACTTTCGACGAAACGTCAGCCCTCGAAGACGGTTCCTTCAGGACCACCGTCCTTGTCTTCTTCAAAGTTCCCGACCCAGCTGTCGGGACATTATTTCTCCTTTCCCGGCCTCGAAGGGCAAACGCAACTTGCGTCGCCTTCTTTGGCTGACCAAGTCAAATTTTCCTATGATGATCTTAGCAAAAGTAACACGTCTCCGTAGCAACGCATTTTACTTTAGTGTGAGATCTGAAATTCCAATGGCCTTGAAATTCAGATCTCGGGGGGCTAACTGTTTGGGTAAAAAATCACACCCTCGACCGACTTGGGAAATCCCCTCGATATGACCCACGAACCACAATATCTACAAAAGACATACCCCCGGTCGACAAAGGTGGTACCCATTATTACTATATCCCCGACACACACTAATCGGGTATTAAAAGACATATTAGATCAATAGTCGTCTTACGTCTAATGATCGCACGTCACGTGTCGCACGTCGTAACCACGACCAAGGTAAGGAAAACCCTTAATCCTTTTTCCGCGACGAAGGTAAAATCATAGTACTTTATCTCTTAATCGAAAGTCTTTTACCTTACGACACTTGACCTCGACGTCGCCCGCTCCGCACGACCGTCGCATAAGATCATGCGACCCCGGCTGACTGACATATAACATTACTGTTACATTTGTTTGATCTTTAATGCATGAGTCAACACTCTTAATGAACAACGGCTATAACCGACGATGTCATTAACATCCATTAACAACCATTAATAGCATTAAAGAAGACGGCGACCGTTACAACAAGCCATTAAAGCCTTTAATGAGCTAATTAAAGCTCTCAAAGACTATAAAATATGAAGCTAAATCTTCATTCCAGAAAACAACAGACAATTTCAGAACCACACGGTGAACTCAAGAACACACGAAGCAAAGAGTTTCTCTCTCGAAGAATCGCTCTCGACGCACGACATTCGCTCTCGGCGCACGACAACCACTCACGACACATTGTTTTCACACACGACATACACCTGTTTTATAGTACAAACACTTGTACTTTACATTTCGAATCATTTCCTTCACTTGTATTGTAATCATCTGTACGATCGACGCAAGGACATCGCCCCTGATTGGCGACCATAGTACATCGACGACACCCACTGTCGTCCGCAGGTTTTTTTCCTCGTTCGAGGTTTTTCCTGCGTCATCAAAATCTCTTGTCTCGTCTACATTTCCTTCGTATTTTTTCTTGCTTATTTCAATGGTTCAATCTTTAGTTGATAAGGTCCGAAACCGTACCTTAATGCAATTTTTGGCATCTTTGGTGCGATTTTTGGCATTAACAGTGTGCGGCTAGGAACGAGAAAGAGGAGAAGAACAAAATCGGGAAGGTTCAGCTCCTTATTGGAAAAAGGTAAACCATGATTTCTTTTCTATTCCCTCCTCTTATAGTTTACTGATTTGTGGGATTTCATTATGGTTGAACACCATGATTTCTCACAGTGTAGCCCTATATTGTGAGTCTTGGAAGTTTGCGAGTGTTGGGCCGATTAGAGACTTTTTGGCTAAAGAAAACGGATTGTCCTAAGCTAGAAGCATGAATCAAATCGATTATTTAGCTAAGTTGGAGTCTAATCGCTTAAAACAAAGATTTTGAGGAAGTTGGGTTTCAGACAGTACGAGGTGTCCGGACTGTAACACCTCGAATTTCCATTATATTATATTTAATATGAATGGGGTCGATTTGAGACTATTTTGCAAATATAAAACTCAAAGGGCTGAAATTTCAATTGATTCAAAGTTTAAGTAAAATTGAGGAACTTGAATTTAGAGGGTAAATATTGTCAATAGTTGAAAGTTGATTGATATAAAAAGTCTGAGTTGGCTAAGCTATGAAAAATATCTCAATTTCATAGCAGAAGTCGGTTCAAGAAGGAAGGGTGCGATATCCATCTTTGGTTTGGTAAGGAATCGAAATTCTTTTCTTTCAATTCGTTTATTAAGATTGTTATTCTTAAGCAATTGGATTTCATTTTAGGTTATTGAATCAGTTGGGAAAAAGATTGGAATCAGTTTGGTTCAGAACTTGATTACCCAGGTGAGTTCATCTTTTTCTAAACAATTTTATGTGAAATTGAATAAGATATCTGATAGCAATCTATCAATGACTTGATAAACATGTATTGAAATGAAATCGACCAAGAAACTGAACTTAGATAAGTTTTTAGAGTAGAATCGAAGTGCCGATCGAAGTCCCGTTATCGAAGATCCGGTATTGGATCCGGAATTTGGGAAATCGGGTATTGGATCCGGAATTTGGGAAATCCGGTATGGGATCCGGAATTGGGAAACCCGGTATGGAATCCGGATTCGGTGAGTCCCGGTATTGGGATCCGGATTCGGTGAGATCCGGTTTAGGATCCGGTTTCAATAGGATCCGGTTTCAATTTCAGTTCCAGTTCCTGACAGTTCCGGATTTGGGAATGGATTCCGGATGGTTCCGGACTTTGAGTCCGGAATACTTTTTGATGTGTTATCCAAATAAACTTTTCTAAAAAATTTCCCTAGGTTGGAGACCCCACAAGGGCGTTGCCCCTTGACCCCATCCGCTAACCGGTTAGCAGAACCCCCGTGCTAAGTCGCCGAAAGGGGGCATTTGAGGATAAGGATACGATAGGTTATCTAGTAATCTTAGAGTTGAGAATATGATACGAGATGTGGCGTGATATGTTGTTATGCATATACGCTAGTAAGTGTAATGAATCCATAGACACTGACAGTATTTGTAACGTGGAATAGGCATAAAGTAACTTGTAATTCCCGTTGACCTGAAATGAGGAATAGGCATAAAGTAAATTGTAATTCCTATTTCGTAAGGAGATGAAAAATGAGGAAGGCATAAAGTAAATTGTAATTCCTATTTCGTGTTGTGAGTAGAAATCTGGGAATAGGCATAAAGTAAATTGTAATTTCTGATTTCTATGGGAAGGTAAGAGATAGGCATAAAGTAAATTGTAATCTCTACTTACACTCCAAGAAATAGGCATAAAGTAAATTGTAATTTCTTGGACATGAGTGATAATCTATAATCTGTAATGATTCGTAGTAGGCTCTCGAATGTGATGATATGACTTTCTGAATGTTAGTGATACTTACGGAATCGGGTATGTTCCCGTCAGGGTAAGATGTGTAGACGTACGGTAAGAATGATGGCAAACCAGGTTTGTTTATACACTTTGATTACTTGAAATTCCAAAGTTGATAAAGTTTTAATTTGAAAATGGATGTTCTCACTAGGCGTAAGTCTAATCGTTTCAAATTAAATTTTCTTACCAGGTACGAGCTCGGGGAAGTAATGGGAAGAGGGACGAGTGTTTTGGTATTCAACTTTTGGTGCTAAGCGGAGAAGTTAGCATATGCGAGGATGCTTTTGATGAATGGCCTAGACAACCAATTTAATCTAATCATAGTTGTCAGGATTAGATTAATAGGTTGTTTTGATAATTCGAAAATGTATATGAAACCTCATAGTTAATTATCCGCTTATGTATAAAAGTTTAGATGATTTATGATTTACTCTGATAAATGTTAAGGTTTAATTTTGCTCCGTTTTTAGGATGTTACAGTCGCCTCAATCGGTGAGGGTGTCCGGACGGGTAGTTTCCAGGTGCGATTAGTGACCGAGTGGACATCCGGATAGAGTATCCGGATAGGGTGTCTGATACGGAAGGTGTATCCGGAAAGTGCAATATCCGAATAGGGTGTCCGATTCGAAAGGTGTATTCGGAAAGTGCAGTGTCCGGAAAGGGGTAGTGTCCGGAAAGTTTAGTTCCCGAATAGTGGTGTCCAGACAGTTTGAACTGATGTGAGATATCTGATCTTTTAGGTGTCAAACTCGGTTAGCTCGAAGGTAGGGCGAGTGTGCTTTTAACTTCGATAATCAGGTGAGTTCCCTTACGCGTTTTTACTTGAAGTATAAACATGTTTTGATATTCCTGAAATGGCACGAAAACGAGCATGATACTTACGAATTGTTATAAATCGCATGAACAACCGTTTGGAAATGATATAGCTGCATGTTCTCAACTATTATTAAATACATGTATTGTTGAGTTATCCATAACTTGTTTTATATGCATATGTGGGAGTCGGGTTGCACAGTGGTGGAAGAGCTACCTTGAGTCCTTTAGATTCTCGGAAGCTATAGTGAGGGTGTGCCTTGAATCTATTTCTCGTGCACACGGACATGGGGATCTACTAGCGGGCCCCGATCGCGAGTGTCACATGTGAGTGACGAAGTTGTTTGGCCACTGTGCATACCCTTGCGTGATGATTTCTAACTGTTATGATTTACTTCTTTAAAGTTTTATCAGTTAATTGGATATTACTTTTAAAACTGTTATATTAGGGGATTCACTAGACCTCATGGTCTAACCCTCGCTTTCAAAACTAAAACCATTTTCAGGGATTCGAAGTAGTGGAGCTTCTTCCAACGGGAAGGAGAAAGTTTGAAGGTTGGATTGGGGCTTCAGGAGTAGAGCATTCTAGATCCTTATTTGCTTTAATGTAGTTTCCTTAGAGTTACTCGGTTGTGGTAGACACTTTCCACTGCCAAATTTTGTTGGGATTTTGTAACTCTGTAATAGCAATGTACTGGGACCCATTTTGGGCTTAATTTATGTTATATGCATGCTTGAATCATGTGGTTGTTACAAGTGGTATCAGAGCCGGGAATCGGACTGGTATGCCAGCGAGGACGATGGGCTTCCAAGGGGGTGGATTGTAAGATCCCACATTGGTTGGGGAGGGGAACAAAGGTTGCCTTATAAGAGGGACTTGATACCTCCCCTATCAGACGCGTTTTAAAACCGTGAGTCCAGGTATGGACAAAGCGGACAATATCTGATACGGTTGCTTAGGATGTTACATATATATATATATATATATATATATATATATATATATATATATATATGGTTAGGTTCAAGGGAAAACCTCAAAAAAACGGAAAACTGAAGAACACCCTAGGAGCCTTTTATCTGGACGGTATGCACTTGTGCATGCAGATTATTTGTAACATGCACTTGTGCATAAAACCAAAAAGTCAACTATTTACTTGTATGCACAAATGCATACCGTTCAGATGAAGGGCTCCTAGGGTGTTATTCAATTTTCCGTTTTTTGAGGTTTTCCCTTGAACCTCTCTCTCTCTCTCTCTCTCTCTCTATATATATATATATATATATATATATATATATATATATATATATATATATATACTAGCTGTCTACCCGCGCGATGCAGCGCGGGTGAATGACAATTCTGAAGCAAATAACTTTTCTGACACTAACGTTTTTTGTTCGTATTATTCTCGTTTTCTCTCAAATTTTTATAGGCTAGTATGATTTAATTAGGAAACAGTTATTACCATAAATTATGTTTATCAACAAGATATATAGAAAAATAATCGCAAAAGTATCAAGTTCCAAAATTCATAAATTCACAACTCGTTTAAAATTTGAAGATAATGACTAAACAAGAGTGACATTACAATCATATGTAAAAATGCACATCCGGAACTTCATAATATAATAAGACATGTGAAGCATCAATCCGTAAGCATGTTCTGCAAAAAAATAAACATAATTATTTTAAGAGTTTTGCATATATGCTTTTAAATAGAAACATATTGTAGCAGTTGTGTAATAGTAATTAGTTGAGTGTACCTTATTCATCACGTAAAACTTCTTTATAAACGACGTTTGATGTGTAGACTCCAACATGATTGAATTTTTTCATAGGTTTCACTAATACCTTTGTATTGGCCCGTGATATCCCTCTAGACAACGCCACATAAAGTTGTCCGTGCGAGAATACTGATTCAGGTAGATAAACACCTACGTTCGGTATTGTCTGTCCTTGAGCTTTATTTATTGTCATAGAAAAGCTAAGCCGAACTGGAAACTGTTTTCGCTTCAGTTTGAATGGGAACATGTTATCCTCAGACGGACATAAAGAAATTCTCGGCAAAAATACTCTTTTGCCAGCATGTTGACCAATGGCTATTTCTGCATCGATGACATTTTGCTGAAAACCCCTACATATCAATCTGGTGCCATTACATAAGCCATTCGAGGGATCGATATTTCGTAATAGAATAATTGGGCATCCAAGTTTGAGCCGAAGGTAATGAGGGGGCAAACCACTAACAGTTAGCGAATTTAAGAACTCCATCGGATAAAAGTTATTTCTATCTTCTTCTGCTTCATCGAAACTGTAGTATACTTTTTCATCTCCGCAAAATTTGTTGATCAACTTATCGTTTATCTCGTCAACATTCTCATTTTTAGTTGATAATATCGCCCTGGAAATGATATAATCTGAATCAACTCCGTTGATTTGCAGAGATGGAAAGATTGCATCAATGAGAGCATCTGTTCGATCAACATTGTCAGTATAAGGAATGGTCATGTCATCAAGTATGCGAATAAAGTTTTCGTCCAATGCTTCTTCATTTCCATCGCCGACTCGTAATAGAAATCCTAAAAACCATGGATCAGTCAGTGCTCTCATGTTGAGAGTTAACCGTATCTTTTTAATCATTGACCATAGTGGTGACATCCGTAAGCTAGAATCTACAATTTGTGCTCGGGTTCCACGCCTCACAACCGGTAAGACTTGTCTAAAATCACCTCCCATAACCATTATCTTTCCACCAAATGGTAACGTCACACCTATGATATCTTGCATTGTTCGATCAAGCGCCTCCACCGCCTGCCTTTTAGCCATTGATGCTTCGTCCCAAATGATAATTTTTGCATTTCGAAGCAATTGAGCCGCCCCACTTTGTTTCTTTATGTTGCACATTGAGTTGTTATCAATATTGAGGGGAATCTTGAATCGAGAGTGAGCTGTTCTCCCTCCGGGCATATTATTGGCAGCAACACCCGACGAAGCAGAAGCGAGAGCAATAAAACCACGGGAACGAACGTTGGCAAGCAAAGCTTTATATAAAAATGTCTTTCCAGTTCCACCTGGACCATCAATGAAGAACACGCCTGGACAATCAGCATCCACATGCCTCATGATTTCATGATTTCATTATATGCGTATTTCTGGTCGGAATTGAGAGAGTCTCGGGCACGTAGGTGTTCTTCTTCCACAACTATGGAGTACTCCTCTTGTACCTCACGAAAGCCTCCAAATTGTAAATTTGCATCTGCATTTATCTTTGGAAGATCGAAATCGACAAGATTTTTACCCATAGATTGTAGAAAGATCGTGATATCGGTTAGAACCATATTCCGGACTTGGTCAACACTTTCGCATTGTCGCCTATAATCTTCAGAAAATGAGTCATAGTGGTCATCCCATAGCTTACGAACATCTCCAGGCTCACAATAAATCAATATTGTCGCAAAAAGCCTTCTAAGAGCACCGGGAAACTGAAATAAGGAGGCGTCAGCAAGACATTGAGATAAGTTATCGTCGGTCTCTATTAACCCTTTCTCAAGAGCTGCTTTACGAAATGTCGGGTGTAATAAGCCATTGACGGTGTATAGATCTTCAAAACAAGTAGGCCCAGTGATGTGAGATAAAATTACACGTAGGTAGTATCGCTCTCCTTCAGCTGGATTAGCATAAACCAGTCTGCCTCTCATTAATCCTTTTTGTCGAGTATTCCAACGACGTGTTTTCGGGTTCCACGTGTAGTGTCTTGGAAAATCTTTGTACAAATGTTGCCTCGCACTCTTGTCTACTTTATTTCTATCAAAAAATGCGGTCAACATCGTTCGCTTATCTCGCTCTCTATCAAGAATATCCGTCATTATATCATCATCTCTGAACCTGACCATCTGTTTATTTGGCAGATGGAGTTGCAAAGCCATCACGTAGGGGTGGATTTGAGAAAGAGCGAAGCCAAATATACGCCATATTGCCTCGGGAGGGGAGACATAACGTGCATCTTGAAACTTCTTAATCTCGTTAACAACCAACCCGACTTCCCCTGGATCAACATGAACAACTTGTTTGTCATGGCCCTTATAAACATACTTGAACACATACTTCACAGATGTTATACTCGAGCAAGCCTCAACATTGATATGACAGTTGAACATCATCAGCAGCTTTGGGTTATACGGGACCACCCATCGATTATCAAGGGTATGACCTCGTACATGTGCATTTATTCCATTATTTATTCGTCGATACAATGGATATGAGTCCTCACCTTGTGCCGTCTGATCGTTGAATTGCCTAGGATATCTGGAACGACATTTTTTCGGCTCACCTTGCATACAAGGACAAGATGGTTTTAAATGACCGCAAGGACCATGCATCATGTGTTGGGCGACCAGTTGGTGCATTTGGGGATACTTTGTGAGTTCCGGAATTTCAGCGCACACGATCTTGTCATAATGATCTGGATTGGTCAGCTTGTGCCCAGGTTTCATTATGAGAAGGAAATGTGCATTTGGCAAACCACGCTTCTGAAACTCGATGACATAAACATAGGCCCCGACAACACCGAGGATGTGCTTCTTGAATAGTTGCTTCTTCATATCTTCTAATTTGGCACGAAAAACTCTTGTAACAAGGTCCGGTCAATCTTGTGCATCTTGGCCCGATAATAGCTCTTTATCGATTTCAGGCCACTTTGGATTGCACGTCATTGTAAGGAATATATCAGGCTTACCGTCATCTTGCACCAAAGTCATGGCATCCATAAAACGTCTCCGCATGTCACGTGGGCCTCCAATGAAGCTTGCAGGTAACACAACTCGTTGTCCAACTCTACTTGGTTGAACCTCACCGGCATTCACGCAATCCACAACACCTTGGTATAAATCCGCTCTTATCTTTGCTTGGTTTTTTTCACAAAATTCCAAACGTGAAGTCTCAATCCTTATATAGACATCTACCACGAACTGCTGTAACAGTCTCCCCCCCCCCAATAGAATCACATTGTCATTCGAACGAATCTGGAATTTGTAACAATAGTATTCCCGCATAGATACATTCCTCCCGCTTCTTTCGCTATTTTCTGTGTAATGTAGATGTTGCCAAACAGAAATTATAAATTGATGACATTTATGTTTAAAATGTAAAAAATTGTGATAATTGAGGTACCTTCAAAATCTTCCTCGATATTTTCTTCATCATTAACAATTTGATTGATGCAAACTTCATGTCTTGGTATATTAGAATGCCATCCAGGCTCACCATTAGGGAAGAATAAAGGATAAGACAATGGGTCATAACAACTGAAGTAAGATTTAATATATTGATTGTAGTCAGACCTCCCATACACAACGATACTTCTCTTGTATGCACATATGTTGTCATTGCCCTCAACCCAAATACCAGCAACCTGCCATATTTATAGAATTAGTTAGTGTATAATATGTATACGATATCTTTTATTATAATAACATGTATACCTCAGATGTGGTCGGTCGGTTGTACACCCTCTGGTCGAGCTCCACCGAAGCATTCAAAGTGACTCTATAATTATCAAGTGGCCCTAGCTCAGCAAGGCTTCGAAATGTTTTCACGTATGGGTTCGTAGCAAGAACATGAGTCGAAATTTGAATGATGTTTCTATCAAGATTTGGCCACTGGAGTCTATGTGAAAATTCAGTTTCAGAATCATAAAAATACAACTGCAAGTACCTATGTTGTCCATCCCTGGGAACTAACTGGTCGATTTTATGATATATTCCTCCGTGCGCACGAAATGTATATACTCCAGATTTCATATTATTTGTTGTAGTATCTAACGTTACTCCCATTGATGTGAATGAAAAGTTTGTGTTGTATGCACGTATGTTATGCCTAAACATTTCACCTAACTGGGATTGTTCTTTGAAGAGATGGTTTAATTCTTTAGGAATGGGCGAGTATGCCAAATGTGTCTTCCCATTCATACAACAAAAGGTATTGAATTCAAATTGTAACCGTTTTGCTCCACAATGTACACATGAATTTCGTTCCTTCAAGACACGATGTTGTCTAGGGATACCATCATAAACAAAATCGTACGGATCCACCTGGAGGATGTTATCTTGGGTTGATGAATTGACATTGACTATAGTACAACCTCCTACATATAAGACATATTCAAAATGTTGTTTGAAGAAAATCTTTCTTAAAATTTTATGTCATAATCATTAAATTAATGACATGAAAAAGGTGATTAACGACTAACCTCTCGGTACTTGATTAACGACTTCATCAAAGAGAGGTCACAATATGCGACGGTTACTTCGAACACCTATTATAGAGAACAACATAATGGTAATGAGACCTTAATTTATGACATTAGAAAATTCAAAAATAATAATAATTGCATGGTTTTTACCGTTAAAGTTTTCATGTGTCAACCCCGAACATATTGTAGCCGTTCTTTCTTTACCCGTAACACTTGTTCCTTGTGTGTTAACACTTGTTCTAATCCGTATATTTTCTTTATTTCGAAGATAATAATTTCTGTTATAGATTCTTCTCTTTTCAGCGATACTTAATGCACTGACAGGGGTTGTTTCATTGATATTCATCTGCGTTGTCTCCACAAGTGTCGTAGATTGACTACTTCCTTCACCAATAGCTATTTTTCTCATTTTGTTCTTCTCTTTTTGTCGTGCATAATATCTACTACAATATTCATTTTGTTTTTCTGCAACAATATTAATTTATTTCATTATAGATACATAATTAGTATATCATAAACTAATATACAAATAGTACGAAATCATATATTCGACGTACCTTTTGCTATATCTACATCACTGTTTGCAAATTTCTTAACATCGATCCTCATTGCACACTGTAAAATTGCATCGATTGCTATAATATACAATTTATCTACATTTTGATGTGTAATAGTTCATGTATGAATAACTTAAATCAAGGTAACAAATTTCAAGATTGAACAAAACTTAACTCATTCTTTATTTGTCTAACAAAAGGACCATCCAATACAAAACCGACCGAACCATCAAATACCCCATCCAATGAATATAATATAATTTTATTTGTTATTTTATTTAATAAAACTAATAAATTTGAAAAGAGTGTAAAAAGTAAAGACCATGCTTTTTCCCCTCTTTCAATTCAAATTTTAGGGGTGTTTGGGAGTGCTTATATTTCCATCCAAAAACATTCCAGTGAACCAAACGCAGCCTTAGGGTTTAGATTTCCATTCCCGTTCACATTCAGTCATTCATCGCTTCACTCTAACTCTCAGTCTCTCACTGTTTAGGGGTTGTTTGTTTGCATCTGAATGATGCCATTCAGATGTTAATGTCTGAATCGGTCAGACATAGGGATGTTTGGTTGAAACTTTATTCAGATGAATCATTTAGGGGGTGTTTGGGAGTGCTTATATTTTTAACTTATGCTTATTTGCTTATGTGGTGAGGAAAAGCTGTTTTTTAAAAGTATTTATTAAAAATTGAGGGTAAAAAGGTAATTTAGATAGATAAGGAAATAAGGAGAAGTAAATAAGTAGGTATGGATTGATTTATAAAAAAACAACTTATTTGTGGTGAGGAGAAGCAAATAAGCACTTTTGAAAATTTCTATCCAAACACTCCAAAGTGCTTATTTGCGTTGGAGAAAAGCTATAAGCAAATAAGTTAAAAATATAAGCGCTCCCAAACACCCCCTTAATTGCCCTGAATCGGTCATTCACCCATTAGCTTCCTTTATGATTATGATACAGACCCTAAAAATTCCTTCATTGCCCTCGATTTCTCCCATCGTCGCCTCTCCCATTCACGCCTTCTCCCCCCATCGTCGCCTCTCCCATCGTTGCCTTCTCCCCCCATCGCCGCCTCTCCCATCGTCGCATTCTCCCCCCATCGTCGCCTTCTCCCATCTCAACAGGTAAGCTCTCGATTTCTCGTTTTAGGGTTCTGAAATTCTCGATTTCTCGTTTTATGGATTTCATTTGTTGTTGAAATATTCATTTGTTGTTGAAAGATTTCATTTGTTGTTGAAATATTCATTTGTTGTTGAAATATTCGATTTCTCGTTTTATGGATTTCATCTCAACAAGTATACAGATGAATAATGCATTTCATTTGTTGTTGAAATATTCATTTGTTGTGGATTTATGATTCATCTTCTGAAATGTTTGGTTTCATCTTCTTACTGCATATTTTGATGAACCCATATTTTGCAATATCTGATGTGCAAGATTGGGCCAAAGTAACAAGGACAGGGAAGTACATATCCTTGGTGAGGAAGAAATTGGCCACAAAATTCATCTTGATATTGCATTTCAAAAGTGTTAGGTTTGATGATTAGATACAGCCGTTTCTGATATTTGTATCCATTTTTTATATACAGGTTTATTTGTTGAAAGTTGAAGGAATTGCATTTCGATTTTTGCCTGATCCTGTTCAACTTAAGAATGCCATGGAGGTTGGTGATCATTTGGGCCTGTTTGCTTACCTCTTAATAGTTCCATTAAGAGGCAACCTCTGAATTGCTAAGAGGTGAATCTTGTTTGTCAAAAATCAATCTGCCTCTAAATGGTTCTAAAACCCTCTGAATGATTTTGTATTGTGGGCCTCTCTTAACCATTCAGCGCCCTAATTTCATTCTAAACAATTATGAAACAACCATATTTCATTTTGTACTATATCATAAGAGCCTCTTAATCATTCTGACCACCTAATCATTCTGCACCAAACCATTAGCAACTGCCAAACAGCCCATTCTAGTTAAAATTAAGTGGCAGCCAATAATCAGTATCATCATTTAATATACATGAAAACACACTTGTTTTATAGACTTTCTTTCAAAAGTTTAATACCCACAAGGCCATATGTATCAACAAGGTACAAAAACTAAAACCCATGGTTTTAAAGATCACACTTGAGTTAAGAATCAATTTTTTGCCTTATGCCCTTATTAACATCATTTAGCATATATTTGCTTATTGTTTGTCCTTGGAATAAAATGTATTCCATTAATGTTTGAGTTGCTACTTTATTTTGATCTTGGTATTCTAATTCTGAGTAGTTCTTATTGTCATGTTTATAGCTAAAATCTTCTGCTACCAAGAGTGGATTTGATGGAGTCCCTGTTTTTCAGGTATGTGAAATTATTTATCTGTAATCTAGTGACTTCTCTTTCTCTAAGGTGGCGATATAAATATATAATGAATATAAACAGTTGAAAAACTTAAAACCTGTACAAAACTATCATGGATCTGGGTTATTGCTTTTTCGATACACTTATGTTTGTTTTTCTTTTTTCTCTTCATAGTCGGACCTCCTGGTTATAAAGAAAAAAAACAAGCGTTACTGCCCCATATATTTTCGGAAGGTTTGTTATTACAAGCCCACAACTGGTGAGATGGGAGATTTGGTTAAAATGCTTTACTAACTGGAACTTGAATTGCACAAGCAGGAGGATATCGAGAAAGAATTGTTAATGGTTCCACGTGGACCAAGAGGACCAGGGATGTCGCAACATATCATGGTATTTCAAACCTTTTTACATTTCATGTTTCTTATATATATATATATATATATGGAAATCTCCAGCCAGTAGTGTACTTTCTTATTATATTCATCATATTGAACGAGTTCTTGATTAATCAAAGGTTTTACGTATCCGATTTTTTTCATGCTAAAAGTTCTAGTTACTTGCAAGGTTTTAAAAGGCGGAATCGAGCCTCGAGGCGTTTTCCAGTTTGGTACGTGAGGCGTAAAGTTACAAAAAACCATGATAACACTAATAAGCTTGATCAATCACATTTTTTTTATCTCATCAAGACCCTCATATTGTCTGCTTCCGGCATCTGTGGTTCGAACTTGTAACTTGTTAAGTCAGTAGACCTCAAAACATTCACTGAAAATAATTAAATATACATTTTCAATAATATAATAATATGTAAATAATATAATAGAATATTGATTATTGAAATAAGTTATAACGTACTGTGAGGCAAACGGATAATTTTCACGCGGGATACATATATTATGGATTTATTTTTAATTGCACGAGCTACCCTCCCAGGAAACATTGGTCGAACATCATACAAGCGCAACTTTATAACGCTTCCCCTATATAATAGGAATGTTAGTGATTATAATATTTTGTTAATAATTATAATAATACACACACTTACGTTACATCTTGCAGAAACAGTTCACACGAGCCAAGTTGGAAAACGTTATCATTTATGAAATAGGTTCTTCGTCCTCCCATGATGATTTTTCCAACAACATCTAAAATATTTTAGGATATTTATATTTTAAAATTAGATTTATATTATAAAATCTATATTTAATAGTATATAAAAATTATAAATGTAATGAATAACTTAAATGTACCGATCATCATTTTTTTAGTAGTACGATCATCAAGAAGGTCTCTTATCGAGGGCACCAATGGGTAGAACGCAAATCCATTTTCGACATCGCTCGTTAATGGTTTTAACTTTGTGTCTTTACTTATTAGGATTACTTGATCATTGTATACCAACCTATAGCCTTCATACCTTGGAGGATCATTATAATTGTATTCAATTCGAAAATGATCCAAAGAAAAAACGCCTCCGACCAAATTCCTTTGTTTGTATGATTGCATCAAATAGCCTCGAACAATTGCTACCATTTTCTCTCTCTAATATAAAATGAAATATTTGTTAAATAGATTTAAAAATATCAATTTTTACCATGCATTGAAAGTATGAATATTTTTAACTTACATTTTGATCAAGTAAAATAATATATAGGCATTCTTGTTTGACATCTTCCCAAACAAGCTCCACACGGACAGTTCTCAAGTTCCACCAAGCCAAACATACGTTTTGTAGAGATGAAAACACTTCAACGTTATACGGAGAATCCATTTACTACAAGTTTGTAAACATTAATAATATTGTTAACATAATTAAAAAATTATACTTAAACCACACTCTAAAAGAACACCAAATTTATAATTGTACTTATAGATGTATTTAGCAGCTTGGTTCAAGATCAACGGTAACAAGTAAGTTTATTTTTTAATCTTTCAATATTCCATTTTTATCAATTTATTCAGATACCCATTTGCATCTTTCATCCTCAAACTCTGTTTTCCTCCCAAGATTCAGTTTTTATATAATTCCATTTAGGATTGATTTGGGTTTTTTGTTCTACATTTATTAAAGGTAATAGTTAGCTTTTCAAGTGTCTTGTGACACCGTTATTTTACAGTTTCTAGGATGGCAGCCATTCTGGTGCTTCATTGCACAAACTTATACGGGGAACCCACCCATACATAATAGTATTGGATGGTTCTTTGAAACACGGTTTGCAGCCATGTTTTAACCACTATAAAACAGTGTTCTAAAACAGTGTTAAGTGGAGCTAGGTGATCCAGTTTCTGGGTGCAATGTTGACAACAAATAGGAGTAAAAAATGTTGACAACCATGTTTTCCATGTTTTCCATAGGTACAATGTTGACAACAAATATCGGCAAAATGGGGAGTGAACACTTTAACACCACATAAATCACATAAATGGAAACATGTTTACACAAATATGAGCAAAATGGAGCAAAATGGTGAAGGGGTGAAGGGGGCGTCGTACCTTATTACACGGAGCAAAATGGAGATGAAGCAAAATGGAGATGAAGCAAAATGAAGAGCTTCAATGCTGAGGTTTTTTTTGTTACCTACAAGATGAAATTTGTAAGTAAAAACTTGTTGTTAAAGAAACCATTCGATATGTTGGTTTCTTACCTTACAGATGAAGCAAAATGGAAGCAAAATGGAGCTGGTGCTTTGTTGGTAGCTTGTAACTTATGAGAGCTTGTAAGTGATGAGAGCTTGTTATATATACTACAAACCTTTATAAAACCAGGGTTTTTTTTATGTTTACTGCATAGATCAAAATGGGGGAAGAAAACTTTTCTTGCTAGAAAGAGAAGTCTTCAGGCATCTAGTTTGGTGATGACTGCAAGGTTAAATAGTCTTGGGTAAAATCATTCATAAACAAAGAAGGTTTTTGTACATTTGACTTTTTTTATAAGAAAGATAGCCTGCAAAAGAGCAAAATGGAGCAGGAGCCAAAAAATGGGGGAGCTGGAGCAAAAAAAAAAGGTACAAAAAGCCTGTTTTTCAAGAAAGATAGCTGCGAAATAGCCTGCAAAAGATATCAAGATCAAAAAGCCTGTTTCAACAAGTTGTACCTCATACTTAAAAAGTTGTAAATTCATAGTTTTTCTTAATGTATGCATAAAATGATTTGTACCATGTGCTTTGTGGGTAGTAAGTAAGAATTTTTACATGAATGCATTATAAGGTAGTAATAGATATATATATATATATATATATATATATATATAAACTGGTTTGATGAACTACGACTTTTCGATGTAACAATTACATTATTTTCTTCTACTTTCATTTAAATTATTTAACATAAATAATCAAATTAGTACTGAGATAATAATATCATCTCTATGAAAATGATTTTCGATTTAGGTAGGCTAATTGTACTCCTAGGTATTACTAAATGAATCACCACCTATTAATCTTTCTCACATACATCAACATCAATACCTATTTTTTCACTTTGTAATTAAAAGGAATAGATATAGCAGCACACTTTTGATTTTCTTATTATAAGCTTACATGTAATGTTTTCATATTATTAGGCATCGTTTGGCAACAAAAAAACTATCTTATAAGTTAGTTTTTTGATAAGCTACTTGGAGTAGATTTTGAGTAGTTTTTGGTGAATATTTCAATTATGACCTCATTAATATTAATTATTATTTATTAACTATTATTATAAATCAATATTAATTTTTTAAATTAAATTATTATTACTTAATTAATATTAATTGAAAATTATTAAATTAAATTTTACTTATACATTGATATTAATTTTTAATTATTTAGAGTTATTGTTAATCATATAAAATATTTTTATATATTTTTAATATTAATTAACCTGTTTTAATCATCAATTACTGTTATCTTTTAATTATTATTTGATTATTTTTTTCATATTGTATGTAACGGTTATTTAAAATCATAAGTTAATATATATTTTTTCTAAAACTTGTTTTAACAAATTCAAAATTTCTAGTATGTAATAATAAATTTTAATTTCTTTTAATTAATATTCTAGATTGGAATCCTTAAAAGAGGTCTATGGAATCATATGGATGTTTATTCGTGTTTTTACTCCGATATTAGGAATCATAATAGATGTACTAGTAATTGTTTAGTTAGAAAGAGAAATCTCTGCGGGTATACAACAACGTATTGGCCATTCTTCAAGCTCTAGTAGATGATACCAAATTACTTTTTAAAGAGAATCATTATATTATTTAACTTTTCTTTACTACATTGCTTGTATTAATTAACATATTATATTGCTATAATATTGTTTCAATTATATAATTAAATATTGTAACTGATAATTTTTTGAAAATGTCCCTTTTGATCATTTTATATGCTTATGAGCTAGTTTTTGTTAAACGTGACTTTTTAATCAGCTAACTTATCAGCTACCAGCTATATCAATCAACAGCTAGCTTATCAGCTAGTTTTCAAAACATAGCCTTAATGTAATAGAGATGGTTTCTGCTAAGAATATATAGTAGTTATCGTGAGAATGTTAAGAATAGATCTCTATCCTTAGATTAATCATAATTGAACATTTATTGGATTTTTTTTCTAACTAATTTATAGGTTATTTTAAAACTTATTCTAAATCATTAAATCAATATTAATTAAAAATAATCAATGATGCAACTTCTATTTTACACTTCTCGCATTACTTCTATTCATACACAATTCTAGTCTAGTCTCTTATTAATAATAGTATCATCCCATAAATATCATGGTGCATTATACGTGAGATTTTTTATCCAGGAAAATAACCGTATAAATTTTGAACTAGAAAAAGTCAAAGGTAAAATATGTGACGACATAAATGCTTTCTTTGATTATAGAGAACTACGATTTTCGTTCTTATGGTTTGATATTTATAACAATTTTTGTCCTGTGGTTATTGTTTTGATTCCATTAGTTAACCCATGAGGCCATGAGTCCATATGTTTGAAAGTAAATAAAGATGATAGAAGTAAATTACATATTTAGTCTTTGTGGTGTATAATATTTTACAAACTTATCCTCTAAAGTTCCTTTATTACCTTATATTCATTTTACTCATCTTTTTTCTTTCTTTATATATTAATGAAGCCAAATTATATATTCATGAAAACAAAATATAGATTCATGAAGCCAAATTATCAGATTATCAGATTCATGAAGCTAGATTGAGTTTGTAGGGGTTTGTACAATCCATTTGGTTTGTATTTGACACCCAGCCTATATATATATATATATATATATATATATATAGGGAAATGTTCAATAGAGAATTGCAAATATTTAGAGAAATAGAGAAGTAAAAAAACACGGGACCGTTCATATATAAACAGTCATATATGAACGTTCATATAACAGTCATATCTGAACGTTCATATATGACTGTTTATATATGACTGTTCATATATGAACGTTCATATATGAACGTTCATATATGAACGGTCCCGTGTTTTTTTACTTCTCTATTTCTCTAAATATTTGCACTTCTCTATTGAACCTAAGGCTATATATATATATATATATATATGTTTTTAAGTTAGATATTAAACAAAATTGATTAATTAAAAAAAATATAGTTGATAAATACTTATTTACTTCACATTTTATTCTAATTTTTGTTATGGATCAAGTATTCTAGTTATATATAGTTTACTATTTTTTACCTTTTTATTATATTTTAATACTATATATATGTGTATATATATGTATATATATATATATATATATATATATATATATATATATATATATATATATATATATATAGAGAGAGAGAGAGAGAAGGGGGGGAGGATTCAAGGGAAAACCTCAAAAAAAATTGAAAATTGAAGAACATTTTGGTAGTCATTCATTTGGACGGTATGCAATTGTGCAGACAAATAACTTAATTGTTTTTGGTTTTTATGAACGTGTACATGTTACAAATTACTTGTATCCACAAGGTCATAACGCTTGGATGAAAGACTATGAAGGTGCTTTTCAGTTTGCCCTACTTTGAGATTTTCCCCTGGACCTAAACATACATACACACACACACACAGAGGAGCTTAATCGTTTAAGAACTTCGAAATATATGAGATCCATGAAATCCACCCTAAGCCACTAATTTAAGATAGTTAATAAGATAATTAAAAGGATAACTATCATTAGTTATTAAATAAAAATTAATACATTTGTTAACTTTGTGTGCACGGTGTGTGTTAATACGAAGATAGGAGAAAAGAGGAGAAAGAGATAAGTATAGAATTTCCTAAGAAAATGCATTAATTTTTATTTATAAAATACTAATTATTATCTAGTTAATGTATAACATTGATTATGTTAAATTAGTGGTTTAGGATGGTGTAATAACCTTGTTCTGTTTGAGAATAAAGATTTATTTTGGGGTGAACAGTGTGAAGTCTAAATTTGAGGGTCTGATTTGTAAATTGGTTGGAAGGTATTTAAACGTCAAATTAGGCCCAAAACCCTAGGGAAAACCCTATTGCATATGGGTGGCGGCTTAGAGAGAGAGCAGGAGAAGAAATTGGTCAAGTGCTTGGAGAAGAAAGTTCATCAGTCCTAAATTTGGAAGAGGAAAGAGGAGTGGAATCTGGTTCTACTTCGATTTTTGGCAGGTAATCCCTATATTCAAACCCTAAATTAGATTTGTTGCTAAATTTGACTATGTGGGAGTTTTGCTTAAAAATAGAAAAAAGTGCTTTAAAAAGGGATTAAATAACTTTAATAAGAGGATTAATAGAGTTAGATCAATCACTTTGTTGGAAAAGAGGCTTGGTAATCGATTGAAATGGTTTATTTTCGGTCCTAATGATAATCTGTACCGCATCGCTATTTTATGAAATTCCGGAACATATTAGGATCCGGAATAAAAGCTCAATAGATCCGGTATTTATATAAATAGATCCGGAACTGGGCTTAAGTTACAATAGATCCGGAATGGGCTATATACTAATTCCGGAGTTGGACTTTAAAAGAATGGATCCGGAACTTGTTTTATTGGATCCGGAATTGTTTACATCATCCGAAATTAAAGTTATTAAAATGGGCTAAATGGATCCGGTGTTAGTGGGCTTAGTTAATTCTGATCCGGAATTCAGTTTTTGCGGTCCGGAATTTAATAATGGGGTTTGTGATCCGGAATTAAAAATGGACCACGTGATATGGAAATTTATATCTGATCCGGAAGTTTATTGGACCCGGAATTGAATCTCTTGGGCCTGGAACCGGAGTTTTGAATTTAGAATCCGGAATTGGTTGAGTTGGGCTTTAAAAGGGACTGGATCCGGTATTTTCTGTTAGGTCTATGATCTTCATACAATTCAAGAACTAGTAACAAGAAGATGTAGAAGCTTTATTAGAAAAGTAAATCTAATCTAGAGAGAATACAATGTGATTTGAGAGCTACATCTTGAATTATGAAACTTGTTATTACAAACTACATTACATGTCCTATTTATAGTCTACATCACTTGTTACAACAGTTAAGCATAAGCCCTTTTACAAAGCCATTGCTTTACAAAACTTTCTAATATAAAGGACAACTTAAGTGTCCTAACATTCTCCCCCTAAAGTTTTGGAAAGCAAATCATCTTTAAATCCTTAGCTCCTCTCCCCCTTGATTTCCTTGAAAAAACTTTAGCGGTGCTTCGATCAAATGTAGGCTCGGCTCCCCCTTGAAAGTTGCTCTTACTCATCATATTTTCAACCTTGAACAAAGTCAGATTCAATGTACTCCATAACCTCGACTAAGTGCACTAAAATCATCTTCAAAGTATATGCATCTTAGTATAAAACAGAGAATCCGTCGTTGGACCACGAGTTGAGTAAGAATTCGGCTTAAGAGCTTGGTCCGAATTTGCTCGAAGGAGGAACGGTAAAAAGCACACGCTACTCGTTAGGGATGAGACGACCCAAGCAAATAACATTGTTCAGCAACTGTAGAGAAATGCTCATCTTCAAAATACTTCAAACCACTGAATGAAGAGAATCCAGAACTTCAATCTTCAAGAAATAGCTGGATGATTATAAGCACTCAAAAGTCTGAATCACAACCAAAGCACCAGAACAATGATTGCAAGCAATCACAATTCTGATTGATCAGGTCAGAAAAATGATTAAAAGCACTCAAAGGTCTAGCATCGTCAACAAAACTTCAGAATAATGATTGCAAATACTCAAGCGTCTCTTCCAATCCAATCAAAGACTGAACTCCAACAATCAACTTCTAAAAATCTTGAAAGACTAGAGCCCTTTTAAACTTTGACAGTTGCTAAATGTATGTGGCAAGCTGAATATCAGAATGATGTCACACACGCGTTATGCTAAAGTCCATGAACAATGTCCCCCTCCTGAGACTTAGCACGGGGGTTCCGCTAACTGTATGTGGCAAGCGGATTTTTTTTAAAGAGAAATATTTTTCAATAAATTTCTTGGATCCGAAACCATCAGAATTCGGATGTAGGCAGATTCGAACCATCAATTCGGATGCAAGAGGATGCGAAATCATATGATTTCGGATGTAGTTGGGTGCGAAACCATGAATTCGGATGATGAAGAGTGCGAAACCATGGGGATTCGTACCAAGAAGGGTGAGAAACCATGGAATTCGTACCAAGAATGGTGCGAAACCATGGGGATTCGGGCCAATAAGGGTGCGAAATCAAGGAATCCGGATCAAGGCAAGTACGAAACCAACGGAAGTCGAATCAAGTTGGATGCAAAATCATGGAAGTCAGATTGTGTTGGATGCGAAACCAATAGAAGTCGAATCATAAGGATACGAAACCAATAGAATTCGTACCAAGGCTCATGCGAAACCATGTCAATTCGGAATAAATGGAATCCGAAACCATTAGAGTTCTGATTAGAAAGATGCGAAACCTCCACATATTTGAACCTTTAGGTGTAAGCACATTCCGAAACGCTCAGAACTAAGATAACCAAATTCAGCAATATTTCGGACTTCACATGATCCGAAACCATCACTCTGAACAATTCGAATCCATCTAAACCATAAAAAATTATGTGAATGATTCGAAATCCACAGTAGCATCCGAAAGCAACAGTAATCAATGAGTGATCCGAAACCAACAGTAATTGATGAGTGATTCGAAACCAACAGTAATTGATGAGCGATCCGAAACCATCTATGAATCATCCGAAACCATGATGAATGATCTGAAACCATCAAGAATGATCTGAAACCAAGCAACAACATCCAAAAATCACTATTATACATTCCTCCACCATACATACCACCCGGACCGCCCATGCCCATGCCCATCCCCATACCCATGCCCATCCCCGTGCCCATGCCGTAGCCGCCCATTGAGCCTCCATACATGATGTTTCCATATAGACCGCTATTATATGATGATCCCATTCGGTTTATCATTTTCATTAACTAAGATCCGGTATATATATATATTGTTATGTTGGGCCGATATTCCGGAAGATAAAATAAGATCTGATATATATTTAAATGGGCCGTAGGATCCGGTAAACTGGTTAGTGAAAGGGTTCCGGTAATATTTTAAAGGGTGACCCGGTATTGTTTAAATCTTGGACCGGTATTTAATTAATGTTGGGCTGATCCAGTTTTGTAACAAAGAGAACCAGTATTTAATCAATTGTTTGGGCCATAATTAGATCCGGTACTAAAATAAATAGATCCGAAAATTAGTGTGTGGGTCGATTGATCCGGAGTCCAATGGATCTGAAATTTAGTGGTTGGGCCGATTGTATCCAGAACCCGGGTATTTTCGGCTGAGACTTTTCAAGGTAGTAAAATTAGTAAAATCCAGTGTGTCTTACTTGGTATGTGTGTTGGGTTTAAATTGTAGGTGCAAGTAGAGACGATAGGTGCGAGTAAGAATTTCTAATCAGGACCCCAGGTGAGTCTTTCTAAACCTAAATTTTATACAAGTGTGGTTGATGGTTATTATCTAACTGTGTGCTTTTCAACTGCTTTTTATTTCAAAGCGAATAGTAAGTGTGTGGCAAAATGTGTGATTTAAATGTGTGTGAACATGCTCTGGCTTTGGTGTGAAATGGGGATGTGTCCCATAATAGTATATATGAATTTGTTTCATATATGGGCGGTGTGTGCCCTATTGTGCTGTCACGGTGTGTGTGACTATATCGTGTATACTCTATTGCGCTGTCATGGTGTGTGTGACTATAGCGTGTGCCAGTAGCATGTGTCATTGTGTGCATATCATTTTAAGTGTGCTTGTTATGATTTGTATAAACTCTTTCATAACTGATTTACAAATTGTGATATTTTGGTGTGACTTGGTGTGGAGGGAACTCACTAGACCTCATGGTCTAACCCTCGCTTTTCAAAACTAAAACCTTTTCAGGTAAGCAGGTAGTCGAAAGCTTGCTTAGAAGTTTGGCAAGGTGTGAGGCGGAGGTTGCGTATAGAAGGATTAGAAGGCTTTCCTTTATTTTGTAGTTATGATCTCAGCTGTAGTTAGGGTTATTTGCGCAAACCCAGTATGTAATCTTGATAGTATGACTATGTTGAGTCGTTTATGGGATTATGAATTAAAGAAGTAGCTTTTAGCATGATAGTTTGGTGTGGGTTGTTACAGTTGGTATCATAGCACTAGTTTAAGGGATTTAGGTGACCGGATGGGCCTAAACTTAAACAGTGGAGTAGGAGAATACATCTGAGATATAGGAAGCCTTTACGGAAGACCTTAACCACTGAGAATTTAGAACGATGGTAGTGAGGCCTCTCATGTAAGGTAAATTCAAATCACATCTGGCCAATGTCATTATGAATTTACATGTGCATGGGTGTGCTTGGTTACCGTTGTTCTGATATTGGTAGTGTGTGGAGTGTGATGGATTGAGTGTGGAGAATAATAGTAGTGCGTGGAGTGTGGTGATTAGTGTGTGGAGAGTATCATTAGTGTGTAAAGTTTTAACCTTGTCATGATGGCAACGGTTTAGTGTGTTGTGCAGATTATTCTTGGGTGATTGATGACAGTATCTAAAAGGGTATTATTTGAATGTGTGGTGTGAGTGTCCGCGTGAAGTAGAATCTTTAGGGTTCTTAAGGAAAATAATTGGTTAGAAGTGAACTCCTAATCCCTGATGAGTCTTAATTCTGGGAGTTCCCGATGTTGGTGGATTGAGATCCTGAGAGTTTTAACTCAAGGATCGGTTAGTAGAGATGTGCTTTCTTACACTCTAGCCAGTGGAAGAGGGACAAGGGTGGTTGAGAAATGATAGACGTATGGATTGGTAGCACTAGTGTTGGTTAACCTATTTGGGGTCGAGGTGATGCCGTATTTATTTTACAAATTAGTAGTCAGGTGGTAACTGTGAGGTTGGAGCATCCAAGTGTGTGGGGATGTACCGGTACCGAAAGTTGTTCCAAATTTAAGGAATCTGATGGTTTGGTTGGAAGTAGGGGGTAGGCGTTGATTTGTTGTAACTGCAAAGGGTTGACCTTGCTTGAGAGAATAACCTTCAATGTAAAGTGAGTCATGTGGTGCGTTTTCAAACAAGTTACATAAGTCCTTCCTGTCAAAAGGTGTGAGTGTGTGTGTGCCTTGTAAGTTTCTGGTTTTGAAAATGAGTTGGCGCGTGCAAGTGTATGCTTTAAGGAAAAGATAAATTTATTTACGTGGTGTGATAAAATTCGAACTTGGAGAAATGGTGAATTATTTCACTTCTTTTATGAGTGAGTTAAACCTTGTTGTAAAAATCATAACAATATTTGATCGCATGGTTTTGTGGGTGATTTTGCTGTATTTTTAAAATTTTGCACGAAGAGAGTTTCAGTGAATGCACTATCAATTGATGGACAAGGTTGCGTGTGAGCGATCCTTGAGATCAGTGTGTGTGGTTGTCCTTTATGGAGGTGTCGTGTCGTGCATATCAAACCTTGTTTTGTGGGTATTTCAAGTGAGTAAAAAGATTTAAATCATTGTGTTGTCATGCATGAAGGCTATGAACTCGCTAGGTAGTAAGAGATATCGTGCTTGAGAATGTACAAAGTTCCGAGGGTGGAAATTGCTGTTGAGACATCGATGGTCGATTCGTGACCTTGGTGTTACAGTTTAGGGAGGGTGGCGTCTAACTATAGTCTCGGTCTTTGACTTTAGAGATGTTTGCGTGATGGTAGCCTTTGCTCTTGTTTGGTAAGTTGACGTGTGGCTGACGGCGGGGGGAGTGTCCCGGATGATTTCGACATAGGCAAAATATTTCGAAGGGTAGCGTTGTGATATGTGGATGAAACGGTATCGGCGTGGAGCCGGAGTTGAGGAGAACTTGTATTTAGGTTAAGTGTCAGGCATTGATGTTGAAGTCAACGACGGGTGTTGAGTCGTTGTCGAGAGATTTGAAATTGAAAGGTTAGCCCTGGTGTGATTATTTTGTCGGGTGTGTGCGCGGAGATAAGAGGTCAGTTGGGATAGGTGTGTATCTGTCAAGAGGGTGGACCGCCTTTTTGTGAGTATCCTGAAGGTGAAGATTTAATAGTTGGATTATGTGGGGGAACCGTTGGCGATTATAGATCGCAAGGTTAGAAAGCTGAAGAACCGTTTCCTCGATTGTTCGAAGATGGAATTTCGGGGACGGAATTCTTTTGAGGGGAGGATGATGTAATAACCGTGTTCTGTTTGAGAATAAATATTTATTTTGGGGTGAACAGTGTGAAGTCTAAATTTGAGGGTCTGATTTGTAAATTGGTTGGAAGGTATTTAAACGTCAAATTAGGCCTAAAACCCTAGGGAAAACCCTATTGCATATGGGTGGCGGCTTAGAGAGAGAGCAGGAGAGGAAATTGTTCAAGTGCTTGGTGAAGAAAGTTCATCAGTCCTCAATTTGGAAGAGGAAAGAGGAGTGGAATATGGTTCTACTTTGATTTTTGGCAGGTAATCCCTATATTCAAACCCTAAATTAGATTTGTTGCTAAATTTGACTCTGTGGGAGTTTTGCTTAAGAATTGAAAAGAGGGCTTTAAAAAGGGACTTAATAACCTTAATAAGAGGATTAATAGAGTTAGATCAATCACTTTGATGGAAAAGAGGCTTGGTAATCGATTGAAATGGTTTATTTTCGGTCCTAATGATAATCTGTACCGCATCGCTATTTTATGAAATTCCGGAACATATTAGGATCCGGAATAAAAGCTCAATAGATCCGGTATTTATATAAATAGATCCGGAACTGGGCTTAAGTTACAATAGATCCGGAATGGGCTATATACTAATTCCGAAGTTGGACTTTAAAAGAATAGATCCGAAACTTGTTTTATTGGATCCGAAATTGTTTACATCATCCGAAATTAAAGTTATTAAAATGGGCTAAATGGATCCGGTGTTAGTGGGCTTAGTTAATTCTGATCCGGAATTCAGTTTTTGCGGTCCAGAATTTAATAATGGGGTTTGTGATCCGGAATTAAAAATGGACCACGTGATATGGAAATTTATATCTGATCCGGAAGTTTATTGGACCCGGAATTGAATCTCTTGGGCCTGGAACTGGAGTTTTGAGTTTTGAATTTAGAATCCGGAATTGGTTGAGTTGGGCTTTAAATGGGGTTGGATCCGGTATTTTCATTAAGTAAGATCCGGTATATATATATATATATATATATATATATATATATATATATATATTGTTATGTTGGGCCGATATTCCGGAAGATAAAATAAGATCCGATATATATTTAAATGGGCCGTAGGATCCGGTAAATTGGTTAGTGAAAGGGTTCCGGTAATATTTTAAAGGGTGACCCGGTATTGTTTAAATCTTGGGCCGGTATTTAATTAATGTTGGGCTGATCCAGTTTTGTAACAAAGAGAACCGGTATTTAATCAATTGTTTGGGCCATAATTAGATCCGGTACTAAAAAAAATAGATCCGGAAATTAGTGTGTGGGCCGATTGATCTGGAGTCCAATGGATCCGAAATTTAGTGGTTGGGCCGATTGTATCCGGAACCCGGGTATTTTTCAAGGTAGTAAGATTAGTAAAATCCAGTGTGTCTTACCTGGTATGTGTGTTGGGTTTAAATTGTAGGTGCGAGTAGAGACGATCGGTGCGAGTAAGAATTTCTAATCAGGACCCCAGGTGAGTCTTTCTAAACCTAAATTTTATACAAGTGTGGTTGATGGTTATTATCTAACTGTGTGCTTTTCAACTGCTTTTTTATTACAAAGCGAAGAGTAAGTGTGTGGCATGGTTATTATCTAATTGTGTGCTTTTCAACTGTTTTTAATTTCAAAGCGAAGAGAAAGTGTGTGGTAAAATGTGTGATTTAAATGTGTGTGAACATGCTCTGGCTTTGGTGTGAAATGGGGGTGTGTCCCATAATAGTATATATGAATTTGTTTCATATATGGGAGGTGTGTACCCTATTGCGCTGTCACGGTGTGTGTGACTGATAGGCGGGTATCACCCCCCCTAAATCTTACCGCAAGTGTACGGGTCGAAATCAAGTAATAGTACTAGAAAGTACGAGTATTGAACACAGGGAACTAGGAACTAAGTATCACAATGACTACAACTGCTATTAACTGAACGATTGATATTTTGAGTTGTGGTTTATAACTGATTAATTGCAAACAACTAAATCAAACACGGAACAGTAAACAACTTATGAAACTTTGATAGAGAAAATAGTTGAGGGTTGGAAATCCTAAGACTTTCACATATAAACGCTTGACTCAAAACAGTTACCAGTTATTCCCCTTAATGAATACTCAATCTTTAAATTACCGTTGTTCTTTCTCAAGAAACAACGACTTTTATTCTAAAAGCATGGTTCTTTCTCAAGCAACCACGGGTTTTATCTTGAAAACACAAGTTTTATCTCTCGATCTCAACCTATGGGATTCAAAACACATTAAGCTCAAGATTTAATGGGACTAAAGCTTAATTTGATATCTCTATCAAAATTTCCACTTTAGGCATGCAATTTCTAGTTCTAGATTAACAATTAATTCTCTCGAACTTAATTGTTCACAACAAATCAAATGTAAATTGGCCAAATTCACACAAGCATTAAGAACTAAATCACATGCTTCATTAAATTAGGAAAAACTGATAAAAGTCTCAAGTTACATGTTCATATGCTTAAATCAAATTCATTCCAACCCCCAACATCTAGAAATTAGTTCATGCTGGTGGTGGATTCAAACACAAGAGAAAGAAAAGCGAAATTGTATGTAAACATGATAATTGTAAACGTGATAGCTGTGATGATGAACTCCCCTCTCTCGTGATCGTATCTGCTTTCCATAGTGAACGTGCCTCCAATCGATCGTCTATCGTGGCTCCAAAAGCTCCGAAAAGTCTCCAGAAATCGCCCCTAAGTCGCTGCCGTTCGTCGTGTGTGAGTCGTATCGAGAATGACCTAAAATCTGGAAAAACGGCAAACTTATTGGCTGAAACAGAGGGCTACGCGACTTGTCCCGCGGTTTGCAAACCGCGTGGAAAGTCGCGCGTGTTCTGATGGCCTCCGGGTCAGATGCTGGTCCTGGTTCGGGCGCGAGTCTTGGGTTTGGATCTCGGGTTTCTGTTGGGCTTCGTTTTGGCTCTTTTTGGGGTCTTTTCAGCTTCTTTTCTCGATGATTACTGCCTTTTAAATAACCTGCACATTTCACTAAATAAAGCGTAAAATCTCGCCACAAGCCAATCTCATTAGATTGAGGACCGAAAATAACGCCAAAAAGTGGCGTCATCAACAACCCCAAACCGAGCGTTGCTTGTCCTCAAGAAAATTAGCGATAAAATAGAATAAAAGTACACATCAGTGAAATAATAATAAATGCACAACTCCCAATCGGTACCATGTAATGCACTGGTGATTTCCCATACCCGTGAATGCCTATCTCACTCTCGTCTCATCCTTATTTTGTTTGATCTATGGCCTTCCATTGTAAGTTGAACTCGTGACTGCTCCGATTACATTAAGGTGGTACTAGGTCCAAACATACTAGGGAAAACATTTCGCCTCGACCCTACCTCATGGGATTCTCTCATTTCGCTCGAACCTAGGTTATCGCACATGTTGTCATGTATAGGGAGGTTATGTACAAGAATACTCAAACATTACATGACAACTCTAATGGAAGACGCACAAATGTCCAAAAAGTCGATCTCAGAAGGAATCAAGTAGCAAGACAGGGAATATTGGTAAAAATTGTAGCATACCGTAATCACGTTTTCCAGAAGATCATCCAGGTCTTTACACGGGTTGTAACGGGGCTAAGGTTATGGCTAAGAAGTGAAGGGTACAACGGCTCAAAGATCCTTGGTGTGTCAACTTTTAGCCGTTATGAACTTTTCTAATTTCAATTCCTATCCTTTGGCCCTCTTTGTCACTGCTGGAGTCGCTTTGACTCTCTTATTTTCTGCTGTAGATAATATCTAAACTATTTTTTTTGAAGCATCATTGGCTCTCTTTATTTGTTTGGGACTGCATTGGCCCTCTTTTCTAACTCTTATTTGTTTTCATGACTGACCTGTATTCCTTCTTTTCCGCTCTATCTTTCATTGTTCATTACCGCCTCTGATTGACACACTTTCGGATAAGGGTTGGCTAAGGCTTTTGGTTAGGGTTTAATGGTGGGTCTGAAATGAACAAGTGGTGAGTGTTTGGCTTCAAAAGGGGGTTATGGTTGCACACATAATGGGTAAAAGGGAACGATAGATAAAAACAGGGTTAAACATACACACAATGCCTGGAATCATTTCTTAAGGTCCACACGATATGGTCTACTATACCCTTACCCAATATCCCGATGGTTGTCTTTGCTACTCAATGCAATAATATAGCGAGATCATTCTATATTCATGACAAGGAACTTGAAAAAGTGTATACGATTTTCGTGTATGAATCCCTCGAAATGAAAAACGTCTTTTCGGCTCAAATCTCACTAATGGGTGGTCTCCACTAATGTCCCTAGTCATGTCCTTTCCCGGTCCTTCCCTAATGGTCACGTCACTATCACGAGATTCTCCCCACAATGGTTGGTCTCAACCATTCGAAACAAAATTTTTAGCTAATGCGATCTAAGCATGCAGAGGTGCGGGAAATCTACGTGCATAAACGTGGGCCCGATTGGGCAACCCCAAACCTTACCCACACATTGTCCCCAATGTGCAAGTGTTGGCGTAGGCGATACTTAAACAAGTATCGTTGTGCGATTATTACAGGTATCAGACAGGTAAGGTATAACATTAAAGCACAAGCAACAAAGAGTGATTCCATTAGAATATGGCCACCCCAAACCTAGGCCGTGGCCTAGGTTTGTCAAAACAAACGCCAACCCCAAACCTCGGTGAAACCGAGGTATGCACAGGATTAAAATTGAGTGTGTTGATGCTGGAAAAGTGAGGCACCCCAAACCTAAGTGAAACTTAGGTTTGTTGCATCTCGTTAAGTAATCGGGACACAAAACATCATACACCACTCGTTAGCTACAGAGTTAGAACGTACTTGTTTGCCCGGAAGGAAGAGATTCTCTTGAAATTGGATCGCCCGGTTGGAACACATCGGAGAGGGCGGAGAAGGGGAATACGAAAAAAACAAAGCAAACAAAACAAAAGACGAAAAGAAACAAAGAGAAAGAAGAACATAAAGCAAGAAAGGATAAAACTGCAAAGAACAACAACCCAGAAGCCACCGGGGAGCCGCGCGGTTTGGCGTGTGGTTTGGAAACCGCGGCATAACCCGCGGGACCCTTTGTTCTCCAAGACTTCCAGTGACTTACGCGGTTTGGCTCGCGGTTTGAAAACCGCGGCATAGACCGCGTAGGTCTATGTTCCAGGATTTATTTTTATAAAAACACACCAAAAGCAGAAAATAAAGAAAACACAAACCTCGGTGGGTTGCCTCCCACCCAGCGCCTTGGTTAAAGTCATGGCACGACTGTGTGGATCTCAACTTGGCTCGGTATCCGTGGAATCGAATTGCCCACACTTGCGGTTCTTCTCGGATTCTTCCACATCTGGCTCTCCTTGACCAGCTCCGTCTCTACACCTTCCACTCTCGAACATCTTGAACATCACCTTTTCACCGCCAACTCTTAGAGTCATTTCCCCTTCTACCATGTCAATCAACGCTCTACTCGTCGCCAGGAATGATCTTCCTAATATCAGCGGAACCTTTTCGTCTTCATCCATATCCAGCACCATAAAGTCTACCGGGAAGTAGAACTTGTCAGCCTTGATCAGTACGTCTTCTATCACTCCATATGGATATATGAGCGATCTATCCGCGAGTTGAAGTGTCATGTATGTCGGTTTCACCTCTCCCAAGCCGAGTTTCCTGAAAACAGATAAAGGCATTAAGTTAATACTGGCTCCTAAGTCGCATAACACCTTATCAAAATTAAAATTCCCAATTTGAATAGAAATCAAAAAACTCCCTGGATCCTTAAGCTTCGGGGGAAGCTTGTTCTGGATGATCGCGATGCACTCCTCAGTAAGTGCAATGGTAGCTTGGTGTTCGATTGCCCTCTTCTTGGATAAGATCTCTTTCATGAACTTCATGTATGAGGGCATTTGTGCCAACGCATCTGCAAAATGGATGTTAATATGTAACTTTTTAAATACATCAAGAAATTTAGAAGAATTAACATCATCCTTATTCGGTTTAAGTCTGTTCGGATAAGGCACTCTTGGAGTTTCCGGCTTGACTGGTGGTTGCTCTTGCTTCTTCTTTTCACTCTTCGAGTTCTCTTCAATCACAATCTCTTCATCAGCTTCCAACTCATCCATGTCCACAATCTCAACCTCTTTAGGATCGGTTTCCTTTGATGACGGTTCTCGTGTAGGCTCCTTGATCAGCTCCTTGCCACTTCTTAGGTAGATGGCATTACATTCTTCTTGGTTCTTCCTTTCTGTCATGCTCGGGAATGTTCCGGGAGCTTGATTTTGTAGGGCTTCAGAAATTTGCCCCACTTGCCTTTCAAGGAGCTTTATGGATGTCGTGTTCTGATTAGTCGCCTCTTTGACCATGTTAACCGTGCTCGCTAGCTCTCCAACCGTGTTGTCCATCTTGGTCATGAACTTCATCATCATATCTTCTAACCCTGGTTTCTTCTCCATAGATGGCCCATCATTGAAATTCCTTTGGTTGAAACCTGGAGGACGATAAGCATTGTTAGTATTGGAAGAATTAGAAAAGTTAGAAAAATTACCTTGCTGTTGTTGACCGGGTTGACTCCAAGAGAAGTTCGGGTGCTTCTTCCACCCCTCATTACAGGTATTCGAGAAAGGATCATTCCTCAGTTGGTTGTTCCGGTTCTGTAAGAACCGAACTTGCTCAGGTTCTTGTGGACTTCCTCCTTTCAGGTGGTTCGTGATCGCAGCTAATTGAGCTTTTATTTCTTTCAGCTCATCCGATTCTTGCATACTTGCAACTCTTCTAACAGTTGATCGTGGAGTAGAAAAACTATGTTCGCCTAGGTTCTCGATCAGCTCGCATGCTTCCTCATAAGACTTCTCCATTAGGGCTCCACCCGCGGCAGCTGTGATGTCGTTTTTGAACTGCGGGTGGAGTCCACTAAAGAAGGTTTGGATGATGACCCAACCTTGTAACCCATGATGAGGGCATTTCTTGATCATGTCTTTGTACCTCTCCCAAGCTTCATACAGTGTTTCTTGATCCCATTGAGCGAAATGGGTGATTTCATCCATGAGTTGGGCGGTTCTGCTTGGTGGGAAAAACTTCTGAAGAAAAGCCGCTTTCAATTGCGCCCAAGTGGTGATCGAGTCCGGTTGGATACTCTCGGTCCATTTTTCAGTTCGGCCTTTGATAGAAAAGCTGAACAGCCTCAGCTTACTTGTATCCTCGCTCATCCTGTTGATCTTAAACGTGTTATAAATCCTCTGAAATGCACGGAGATGTGCGTGAGGATCTTCTGTCAGCGCTCCTCCATACTGGTTTTGTTGTACCATCACGATGGTACTTGGTTTAAGCTCAAAATAGTTTGCCCCAGTGGTGGGCGCTTGGATGCCTATGCGTGCCGCTGCCACATTCGGATCGGCAAACGACCGCATAGGACGTCTTTCTGGTGGTGGTGGAGGTGGATCATTGCGAGGTATCTCGTTATTGATAGGTCTCTCGTCACCCATCTTCAATTGCCTTTTAGCTTTTGATTCCTTCAGTAACTTATGGGAGGTCCTTTCGATTTCCGGATCGAGTGGTTCGAGTCTTTCCCCTCGGGTTTTCCTTGGCATAAACCAATTAGTACCTGAAACAGAAAGTAACCAAATTAACAATCCAAAAACTAAAGTGATGAAATAAAATAAAAAAATGTTCAATGTAATAGCGCTTATAGCTGGTAGTGCAATCAGTTGCAACTAGTTCCCCGGCAACGGCGCCAAAAACTTGATAGGCGGGTATCACCCCCCTAAATCTTACCGCAAGTGTACGGGTCGAAATCAAGTAATAGTACTAGAAAGTACGAGTATCGAACACAGGGAACTAGGAACTAAGTATCACAATGACTACAATTGCTATTAACTAAACGATTGATATTTTGAGTTGTGGTTTATAACTGATTAATTGCAAACAACTAAATCAAACACGGAACAGTAAACAACTTAAGAAACTTTGATAGAGAAAAAAGTTGAGGGTTGGAAATCCTAAGACTTTCACATATAAACGCTTGACTCAAAACAGTTACCAGTTATTCCCCTTAATGAATACTTAATCTTTAAATTACCGTTGTTATTTCTCAAGCAACAACGACTTTTATTCTAAAAGCATGGTTCTTTCTCAAGCAACCACGGGTTTTATCTTGAAAACACAAGTTTTATCTCTCGATCTCAACCTATGGGATTCAAAACACATTAAGCTCAAGATTTAACGGGACTAAAGCTTAATTTGATATCTCTATCCAAATTTCCACCTTAGGCATGCAATTTCTAGTTCTAGATTAACAATTAATTCTCTCGAACTTAATTGTTCACAACCAATCAAATGTAAATTGGCCAAATTCACACAAGCATTAAGAACTAAATCACATGCTTCATTAAATTAGGAAAAACTGATAAAAGTCTCAAGTTACATGTTCATATGCTTAAATCAAATTCATTCCAACCCCCAACATCTAGAAATTAGTTCATGCTGGTGGTGGATTCAAACACAAGAGAAAGAAAAGCAAAATTGTATGTAAACATGATAATTGTAAACGTGATAGCTGTGATGATGAACTCCCCTCTCTCGTGATCGTATCTACTTTCCGTTGTGAACGTGCCTCCAATCGATCCTCTATCGTGGCTCCAAAAGCTCCGAAAAGTCTCCAGAAATCGCCCCTAAGTCGCTGCCGTTCGTCGTGTGTGAGTCGTATCGAGAATGACCTAAAATCTGGAAAAACGCCAAACTTATTGGCTAAAACAGAGGGCTACGCGACTTGTCCCGCGGTTTGCAAACCGCGTGGAAAGTCGCGCGTGTTCTGATGGCCTCCAGGTCAGATTTGGGTCCTGGTTCGGGCGCGGGTCTTGGGCTTGGATCTCGGTTTTCCGTTGGGCTTCGTTTTGGCTCTTTTTGGGCTCTTTTCAGCTTCTTTTCTCGATGATTACTGCTTTTTAAATAACCTGCACATTTCACTAAATAAAGCGTAAAATCTCGCCTTTTTGCTAGAACACAAGCCAATCTCATTGGATTGAGGACCGAAAATAACGCCAAAAAGTGGCGTTATCAACAACCCCAAACCGAGCGTTTCTTGTCCTCAAGCAAATTAGCGATAAAATAGAATAAAAGTACACATCAGTGAAATAATAATAACTGCACAACTCCCAATCGGTACCATGTAATGCACTGGTGATTTTCCATACCCGTGAATGCCTATCTCACTCTCGCCTCATCCTTATTTTGTTTGATCTATGGCCTTCCATTGTAAGTTGAACTCGTGACTGCTCCGATTACATTAAGGTGGTACTAGGTCCAAACATACTAGGGAAAACATTTCGCCTCGACCCTACCTCACGGGATTCTCTCATTTCGCTCGAACCTAGGTTATCGCACATGCTGTCATGTATAGGGAGGTTATGTACAAGAATACTCAAACGTTACATGACAACTCTAATGGAAGACGCACAAATGTCCAAAAAGTCGATCTCAGAAGGAATCAAGTAGCAAGACAGGGAATATTGGTAAAAGTGGTAGCATACCGTAATCACGTTTTCCAGAAGATCATCCAGGTCTTTACACGGGTTGTAACGGGGCTAAGGTTATGGCTAAGAAGTGAAGGGTACAACGGCTCAAAGATCCTTGGTGTGTCAACTTTTAGCCGTTATGAACTTTTCTAATTTCAATTCCTATCCTTTGGCCCTCTTTGTCACTGCTGGAGTCGCTTTGACTCTCTTATTTTCTGCTGTAGATAATATCTAAACTATTTTTTTTGAAGCATCATTGGCTCTCTTTATTTGTTTGGGACTGCATTGGCCCTCTTTTCTAACTCTTATTTGTTTTCATGACTGACCTGTATTCCTTCTTTTCCGCTCTATCTTTCATTGTTCATTACCTCTTTTGATTGACACACTTTCGGATAAGGGTTGGCTAAGGCTTTTGGTTAGGGTTTAATGGTGGGTCTGAAATGAACAAGTGGTGAGTGTTTGGCTTCAAAAGGGGGTTATGGTTGCACACATAATGGGTAAAAGGGAACGATAGATAAAAACAGGGTTAAACATACACACAATGCCTGGAATCATTTCTTAAGGTCCACACGATATGGTCTACTATACCCTTACCCAATATCCCGATGGTTGTCTTTGCTTCTCAATGCAATAATATAGCGAGATCATTCTATATTCACGACAAGGAACTTGAAAAAGTGTATACGATTTTCGTGTATGAATCCCTCGAAATGAAAAACGGCTTTTAGGCTCAAATCTCACTAATGGGTGGTCTCCACTAATGTCCCTAGTCATGTCCTTTCCCGGTCCTTCCCTAACGGTCACGTCACTATCACGAGATTCTCCCCACTATGGTTGGTCTCAATCAGTCGAAACAAAAATTTTAGCTAATGCGATCTAAGCATGCAGAGGTGCGGGAAATCTACGTGCATAAACGTGGGCCCGATTGGGCAACCCCAAACCTTACCCACACATTGTCCCCAATGTGCAAGTGTCGGCGTAGGCGATACTTAAACAAGTATCGTTGTGCGGTTATTATAGGTATCAGACAGGTAAGGTATAACATTAAAGCACAAGCATCAAAGAGTGATTCCATTAAAATATGGCCACCCCAAACCTAGGCCGTGGCCTAGGTTTGTGAAAACAAACGCCAACCCCAAACCTCGGTGAAACCGAGGTATGCACAGGATTAAAATTGAGTGTGTTGATGTTGGAAAAGTGAGGCACCCCAAACCTAAGTGAAACTTAGGTTTGTTGCATCTCGTTAACTAATCGGGACACAAAACATCATACACCACTCGTTAGCTACAGAGTTAGAACATACCTGTTTGCCCGGACGGAAGAGATTCTCTTGAAATTGGATCGCCCGGTTGGAACACATCGGAGAGGGCGGAGAAGGGGAATACGAAAAAAAACAAAGCAAACAAAACAAAAGACGAAAAGAAACAAAGAGAAAGAAGAACATAAAGCAAGAAAGGATAAAACTGCAAAGAACAACAACCCAGAAGCCACCGGGGAGCCACGCGGTTTGGCGTGCGGATTGGAAACCGCGGCATAACCCGCGGGACCCTTTGTTCCCCAAGACTTCCAGTGACTTACGCGGTTTGGCTCGCGGTTTGAAAACCACGGCATAGACCGCGTACGTCTATGTTCCAGGATTTTTTTTATTTATAAAAACACACCAAAAGCAGAAAATAAAGAAAACACAAACCTCGGTGGGTTGCCTCCCACCCAGCGCCTTGGTTAAAGTCGTGGCACGACTGTGTGGATCTCAACTTGGCTCGGTATCCGCGGAATCGAATTGCCCACACTTGCGGTTCTTCGCGGATTCTTCCACATCTGGCTCTCCTTGACCAGCTCCGTCTCTACGCCTTCCACTCTCGAACATCTTGAACATCACCTTTTCGCCGCCAACTCTTAGAGTCATTTCCCCTTCTACCATGTCAATCAACGCTCTACTCGTGGCCAGGATTGATCTTCCTAATATCAGCGGAACCTTTTCGTCTTCGTCCATATCCAGCACCACAAAGTCTACCGGGAAGTAGAACTTGTCAACCTTGATCAGTACGTCTTCTGTCACTCCATATGGATATATGAGCGATCTATCCGCGAGTTGAAGTGTCATGTATGTCGGTTTCACCTCTCTCAAGCCGAGTTTCCTGAAAACAGATAAAGGCATTAAGTTAATACTGGCTCCTAAGTCGCATAACACCTTATCAAAATTAAAATTCCCAATTTGAATAGAAATCGAAAAACTCCCTGGATCCTTAAGCTTCGGGGGAAGCTTGTTCTGGATGATCGTGATGCACTCCTCAGTAAGTGCAATGGTAGCTTGGTGTTCGATTGCCCTCTTCTTGGATAAGATCTCTTTCATGAACTTCATGTATGAGGGCATTTGTGCCAACGCATCTGCAAAATGGATGTTAATATGTAACTTTTTAAATACATCAAGAAATTTAGAAGAATTAACATCATCCTTATTCGGTTTAAGTCTGTTCGGATAAGGTACTCTTGGAGTTTCCGGCTTGACTGGTGGTTGCTCTTGCTTCTTCTTTTCACTCTTCGAGTTCTCTTCAATCACAATCTCTTCATCAGCTTCCAACTCATCCATGTCCACGATCTCAACCTCTTTAGGATCGGTTTCCTTTGATGACGGTTCTCGTGTAGGCTCCTTGATCAGCTCCTTGCCACTTCTTAGGTAGATGGCATTACATTCTTCTTGGTTCTTCCTTTCAGTCATGCTCGGGAATGTTCCGGGAGCTTGATTTTGTAGGGCTTCAGAAATTTGCCCCACTTGCCTTTCAATGAGCTTTATGGATGCCGTGTTCTGATCAGTCGCCGCTTTGACCGTGTTAACCGTGCTCGCTAGCTCTCCAACCGTGTTGTCCATCTTGGTCATGAACTTCATCATCATATCTTCTAACCCTGGTTTCTCCTCCATAGATGGTCCCTCATTGAAATTCCTTTGGTTGAAACCTGGAGGACGATAAGCATTGTTAGTATTGGAAGAATTAGAAAAGTTAGAAAAATTACTTTGCTGTTGTTGACCGGGTTGACTCCAAGAGAAGTTCGGGTGCTTCTTCCACCCCTCATTATAGGTATTCGAGAAAGGATCATTCCTCGGTTGGTTGTTCCGGTTCTGTAAGAACTGAACTTGCTCAGGTTCTTGTGGACTTCCTTCTTTCAGGTGGTTCGTGATCGCAGCTAATTGAGCTTTTATTTCTTTCAGCTCATCCGATTCTTGCACACTTGCAACTCTTCTAACAGTTGATCGTGGAGTAGAAAAACTATGTTCGGCTAGGTTCTCGATCATCTCGCATGCTTCCTCATAAGACTTCTCCATTAGGGCTCCACCCGCGGCAGCTGTGATGTCGTTTTTGAACTGCGGGTGGAGTCCACTAAAGAAGGTTTGGATGATGACCCAACCTTGTAACCCATGATGAGGGCATTTCTTGATCATGTCTTTGTACCTCTCCCAAGCTTCATACAGTGTTTCTTGATCCCATTGAGCGAAATGGGTGATTTCAGCCATGAGTTGGGCGGTTCTGCTTGGTGGGAAAAACTTCTAAAGAAAAGCCGCTTTCAATTGCGCCCAAGTGGTGATCGAGTCCGGTTGGATACTCTCGGTCCATGTTTCAGCTCGGCCTTTGAGAGAAAAGCTGAACAGCCTCAGCTTAATTGCATCCTCGCTCATCCTGTTGATCTTAAACGTGTTACAAATCCTCTCAAACGCACGGAGATGTGCGTGAGGATCTTCTGTCGGCGCTCCTCCATACTGGTTTTGTTGTACCATCACGATGGTACTTGGTTTAAGCTCAAAATAGTTTGCCCCAGTGGTGGGCGCTTGGATGCCTATGCGTGCCGCTGCCACATTCGGATCGGCAAACGACCGCATAGGACGTCTTTCTGGTGGTGGTGGAGGTGGATCATTGCGAGGTATCTCGTTATTGATAGGTCTCTCGTCACCCATCTTCAATTGCCTTTTAGCTTTTGATTCTTTCAGTAACTTATGGGCGGTCCTTTCGATTTCCGGATCGAGTGGTTAGAGTCTTTCCCCTCGGGTTTTCCTTGGCATAAACCAATTAGTACCTGAAACAGAAAGTAACCAAATTAGCAATCCAAAAACTGAAGTGATGAAATAAAATAAAATAAAAATGTTCAATGTAATAGCGCTTATAGCTGGTAGTGCTATCGGTTGCAACTAGTTCCCCGACAACGGCGCCAAAAACTTGATAGGCGGGTATCACCCCCCTAAATCTTACCGCAAGTGTACGGGTCGAAATCAAGTAATAGTACTAGAAAGTACGAGTATCGAACACAGGGAACTAGGAACTAAGTATCACAATGACTACAATTGCTATTAACTAAACGATTGATATTTTGAGTTGTGGTTTATAACTGATTAATTGCAAACAACTAAATCAAACACGGAACTGTAAACAACTTAAGAAACTTTGATAGAGAAAAAAGTTGAGGGTTGGAAATCCTAAGACTTTCACATATAAACGCTTGACTCAAAACAGTTACCAGTTATTCCCCTTAATGAATACTTAATCTTTAAATTACCGTTGTTATTTCTCAAGCAACAACGACTTTTATTCTAAAAGCATGGTTCTTTCTCAAGCAACCACGGGTTTTATCTTGAAAACACAAGTTTTATCTCTCGATCTCAACCTATGGGATTCAAAACACATTAAGCTCAAGATTTAACAGGACTAAAGCTTAATTTGATATCTCTATCCAAATTTCCACCTTAGGCATGCAATTTCTAGTTCTAGATTAACAATTAATTCTCTCGAACTTAATTGTTCACAACCAATCAAATGTAAATTGGCCAAATTCACACAAGCATTAAGAACTAAATCACATGCTTCATTAAATTAGGAAAAACTGATAAAAGTCTCAAGTTACATGTTCATATGCTTAAATCAAATTCATTCCAACCCCCAACATCTAGAAATTAGTTCATGCTGGTGGTGGATTCAAACACAAGAGAAAGAAAAGCAAAATTGTATGTAAGCATGATAATTGTAAACGTGATAGCTGTGATGATGAACTCCCCTCTCTCGTGATCGTATCTACTTTCCGTAGTGAATGTGCCTCCAATCGATCCTCTATCGTGGCTCCAAAAGCTCCGAAAAGTCTCCAGAAATCGCCCCTAAGTCGCTGCCGTTCGTCGTGTGTGAGTCGTATCGAGAATGACCTAAAATCCGGAAAAACGCCAAAACTTATTGGCTGAAACAGAGGGCTACGCGAATTGTCCCGCGGTTTACAAACCGCGTGGAAAGTCGCGCGTGTTCTGATGGCCTCCGGGTCAGATTCGGGTCCTGGTTCGGGCGCGGGTCTTGGGCTTGGATCTCGGGTTTCCGTTGGGCTTCGTTTTGGCTCTTTTTGGGCTCTTTTCAGCTTCTTTTCTCGATGATTACTGCCTTTTAAATAACCTGCACATTTCACTAAATAAAGCGTAAAATCTCGCCTTTTTGCTAGAACACAAGCCAATCTCATTGGATTGAGGACCGAAAATAACGCCAAAAAGTGGCGTTATCAACAACCCCAAACCGAGCGTTTCTTGTCCTCAAGCAAATTAGCGATAAAATAGAATAAAAGTACACATCAGTGAAATAATAATAACTGCACAACTCCCAATCGGTACCATGTAATGCACTGGTGATTTTCCATACCCGTGAATGCCTATCTCACTCTCGCCTCATCCTTATTTTGTTTGATCTATGGCCTTCCATTGTAAGTTGAACTCGTGACTGCTCCGATTACATTAAGGTGGTACTAGGTCCAAACATACTAGGGAAAACATTTCGCCTCGACCCTACCTCACGAGATTCTCTCATTTCGCTCGAACCTAGGTTATCGCACATGCTGTCATGTATAGGGAGGTTATGTACAAGAATACTCAAACGTTACATGACAACTCTAATGGAAGACGCACAAATGTCCAAAAAGTCGATCTCAGAAGGAATCAAGTAGCAAGACAGGGAATATTGGTAAAAGTGGTAGCATACCGTAATCACGTTTTCCAGAAGATCATCCAAGTCTTTACACGGGTTGTAACGGGGCTAAGGTTATGGCTAAGAAGTGAAGGGTACAACGGCTCAAAGATCCTTGGTGTAGAGGGAACTCACTAGACCTCATGGTCTAACCCTCGCTTTTCAAAACTAAAGCCTTTTCAGGTAAATTGGTAGTCGAAAGCTTGCTTAGAAGTTTGGCAAGGCGTGAGGCGGTTACAGATGGATTTTAGCATGTTAGTTTGGTATGGGTTGTTATAGATGGATTTCATGGATCTCATATATTTTGGAGTTCACAAACGATTAAGTCCTATATATAGTATTAAAATATAATAAAAAAGAAGAAGTTAAAAGAGTAAACTATGTATATATATATATATACATGTTTATAACTAGAATACTTAACTCAAATAAATATTAGAATAAATGTGAAATAAATTAGTATTTATTTTTTATTAAATAATCAAATTTGTTTATTATGTAAATTGAAAACATATAAGTGTGTGTATATATATAACTATAGTATTAAAATATAGTAAAGAAAGACAAACTAAAATAAAGATTATAATAAATATAATGTAATAAATTAAATTTAAAGGATATGTTTGTAGAAATTTGTACACCACAAAGACCAAATATGTAATTTACTACTATCACCTTTTTAAACTTTCAAACATGTGGGCACATGGATTAACCACCAATTTTTAACGCTTTTGATGAGGGATGAAAATTGAATCAAAAGGAAAACCATAGGTATCAAAAAGGCAGTTTTTAAATCGTTATAAATATGAAACCACAGGGGCAAAAATCGTAGTTTACTTTAAACAAAGCTTTCATGTACAACCACACATGTAAATGGCACACTAAAGTCACTCGAAAGTGACAACGTGTCAGTCTCATACTACCTTACTGGGTCACTCCTCCCATGGCACTGGCGGGCCACACCCCCCGGTATGAGCACTGACGGGCCACACCCCCCGACTTAGCCAATTCACATCTGTCAACAATGTATGCATACACTTTAAACTAACTTTCCAAACACATCATCATACAACATAAATAAAACATTTCATATTCCTTCCTTGCTTCTGAAATCACGTTGAAAACACGTAAAGTTAGAAAAACTCACATGTTGCGTTTGATCGGATCTTTCTATCACTCTTGCCCTCCAAAGTAAATACCTGAGTAAATGGATGAGAAGCATAAGCTAACCGGATACCAAACTACCCGGACACTTCTTTCGGATACTACACTATCCGAACGCTACTTACCGGACTACACTATCCGGACTCCACTTTTCGGACAACTACGCTATCCGGACAAGTACACTATCCGGACATCTCTTCCGGACTCTACGCTATCCGGACAACTACACTATTCAGACATTTCTTCCGGATACCGATCGATCTGGAGACCTGCACAGGGTCACTTACCGGACGCGGTTTGATGACTGATTGGAATGCGAAACCCCAAACAATTTTTTTTTCACAATAATAATAGCATTACAACAATACTTAACCCTTTCTTAACAAACCCTATGCTGCTTAAACATAAAGATGATGCCTAAATACCCCTTAGAGCATCATTTACAACCATTCAACTACAAAACCCACATAATCTGATTTCCTCAATGTAAACCAAGTGCAAGGATTGGGATATGAGATTACCTGGTAGAATTAATGCAGAAGTAGACTCCAATTTCCACTTCTTTGCTTTCTTCTAATGTGAAATTGATAGCTTAATTTTCTTCTCAGCTTCTTCTAACGCCGCTCCAAGTAAGAAATGGTGAAACCTAGGGTTTTGTGCCCAAAACAAGGATTTTATACCTTCTCCCAAAATTATAAACCAGCCCCAAAGTCTTAGCCTCTTAACATTTCTCACTAAATGTGACAACCGTCAAAATCGCGTTCAGGTTAGAACTGCACTAATTATGTCAGATACAGTTATTCTATGTCACACTGTCTAGTTTTAGCAGTAAACCCGACACAGTAGGGAAAATTTAGAAATCCAGTCTAAAATCCCTCAATTTAGGAAATTATCCATACATCTCATAAAATGCCAACTAAAAACATGTATACACTAAAATATATATATATATATACAAAATAAATACTAGCAAATTAAACTAGTATTATTATCAATAACAATTAATTAAGAATATCTAATAATTCAATTAATTAAAAGATTTAAATAAAAATTTAATTTAAATACAAACACAATCATTTTATACAAAACCACACTCCACACACTCCCTTTCCCCTCTCCCAAAACCGGCCACACACCACCATCACCACCCTAACCCCTCTTTCTCACTCCATAAATACCCCCTCTCCCTCTCCATTTTCACTCTTCACTCACTTCACAAACTCTTCTCTCAAAACCTCCATATTCTCTCAAGAATTCTCTTCTCCAAGGCTCCAAGATCAGCCACATATCTTCAAGAAATCAAGGTAAAAATATTTTAGTAACTTTCTTTAATCATCCTCCTACAACTTTCCCTTCTCTTTCAAAGTTCAACTTCTAAAAACTCTAAGTTTTCATCTTTTTCTTGCTAAATCCAACTCTTGGTAAACTAATGTTTGTAGATCTATCACCATGACATCTTGCATGTCATTAAAAAAGGGTGATGAATCCATAATCAAACCTATATTAGTGACCTAAGAATGTTTGGTATGCATGTGTTTACAAAAGCTCAAAAACAACAAGTTTTGAAAGTATTTTGGCAAGATGATTTTCTAAAGTTCCTTGCATGTTGCTTGGGATGATTAAAAAGCAAAGATTTCATCTGAAAATATGTGATTTAGTTGAGTAAAAATCGTGTCTTGACAAAAAGAACAAAATCTTTTGAAGAACCAATTAGAAAATAGCTTTTATATAAAAGACCTTTTTCATCAGCTTGCTGTCAGAAATTTCTACTGACTTTGCATGCCCTTATCTCTCTCAAAAGTGATCCAAATACAGTGATTCTTTTTCTGGAATTTACTTTTATGAGTTGGGAATCAATACCCACTGGAATCACCGAAAAATATTAAGTTTTGAACCCTCAAACAGTTTTTACAAAAACAGTGTGCAACAGCTACGTGTTTCTGTCACTGTTTTTGTCAAGTGTTATTTTATGTACTTATGTTGATCCAAAAATCATGAATATTATGTCAAAAGTTTCCTAACACATGGAGGTACCCGACTACAAAATACCAGGACCAAATAATCTCTGGAAGTTATCCAAACAGTAACCGAAAGTGACTACAAATTCTGACTACTAACAACTATATTGTATACTAGCTATACGCTATCTCTTGATCCTTTTCCTCACCTTTGGTGATGAAATTGTGGTATATTATACATATATTACTTAGACATAATTACTAATCTAACTCTACCCGTTTCACCATTTGCATGGTGGAATTGTGGAATATATCTATACGTATTTATTTACGCATTTCATTTACGCATCTAACATCTAACATCTAACATCTAACTACTAACTTTTCTTATCTTTTATGATGGAATTGTGGTACATACATACATAATACACATAACCTAACACCAAACCATATTTACACATGGACCTAAACATTTATTTTTCGTTATTTCTACTACAACACTTCGGTAATTTTAAACCATCACATGTAACGTTCTTTCTAAGTATGAACTATTAAAGAACATTTAACGTCATACAAATTTAACAACAAAGGCATTTTATGATGAGATGGAGATTTAAGTGACCAAAGTCTAGAACCTAGAATCTTACTAGTGTCCTTACATTCGTAGGATCGAAGTAGGATCTCATTTCGGAATCACATTACGCATTCGGGAAACACCTACGCAAACCACCGTGAGTATTCATAGCCCCTTTTTACTGTTTTATACATTTTGGGGTGAAAAGCATGTTACTATTATTTCAACCGTGAGTATTCATAGCCCCTTTTTACTGTTTTATACATTTTGGGGTGAAAAGCATGTTACTATTATTTCAACATTATCAGTCTTCGTAACCCTTTTTACTGTTTTACATATTTTGGGGTGAAGAACATGATTCAAAACTTTATTCGAAATAAATTGTTTTATTTCCGAACTTTTACGCATGATTAACGCTCTTTATGGTACATATGCACATGTGAAAGCTTCTAAGTTTGCATCTATCATATACAAAAAGTCCCCAACACTCTTAACATTACTTATTAACTCACATGCGTGTGAGCCATGGTAATTATGGATAACGTTATTTGGTTGACCACCCACCTACGATAAAAACAGGGTGCATTAATTACTACACTGCCATGTTAATGATAGGACATGATGACTCGGGGCAAATGAATACAAGGTCATGAGGCTTAGTAATGGCTTAGTTTGCTACCTCTGAGGCATTACACATTACATTACATTTTTTTATATATACCATGAGCATGCGTTACAAAACAATATCGTACAACTTATACTACATTTTTGCGTATACCAACACCTATGAACTCACCAACTATTTTTAGTTGACACTCTCTTTTACATGCTTTTCAGGAAATAGCAAGTAAGGACGCACTTTAGAAGGCATCACTTTAGCGTCATCAAATTATTTCATCATGTCATTGTACTTTGCGTTTTTATGGACAAGTTGTATTTTCTTTTAAAACTCGTTGTATTGGTACTATTTTGATGTGATGAGTTGGTGTTGTCTTCTACCTATTGCTTTTGAAACATTAACTGTGACATCCCGTGTTTCCGCTTTAGCGGGGTGTGACAGAAGTGGTATCAGAGCCAAAGGTTATAGAGAACATCGGTCTTTCATCGGAAGAACCCAACTATAACCAATTGTCCAAAAACTGACATGAAAACATTTAAACTTACTACTAGTATAACTAAGTCTAGAATGGCATTAACAGACTTCAATTAAACATAGCCTGATCACCTATGTTTGATTAAGGTAGGTTAATGCGAGACTAGAAATGGTTATAGTAGGAGTATGTCGATTTTCACTTGCACTCTTTAGGAGCATGCTTAGAACATAGACATGGCATAGGATAGGATACATCCTTTATGCGATAGGTTACTAAGTACACTTTTGCTTCAGTATTCGCTATGTCGTCGTCAAATCCTTCTTACACTCCCGCGTCATACTCAACCAATGCATCGGGCCACAACACGGGGCGATCGCAAGATATCCCGTCTAGCAACCGACAAGAAGATGACCCCTACAATAGCACGGACTCGGAACCCGAGGTGTCGAGCGAACGAGACCCATACGATGGACCGAGAGTATCACCCAACATGGTTCTACCAAGACCCACTCCAATAATCGTACAACCGTCGTCCGGAGGACTTCGTATCCGTCAAACGGCTAGGAAAAGTGTTCCGATCCCTAGGAGAGTCACGCTAGCAACTCCTCGTCCCGAGGCGCCAGAACCATCAAGGGTTGCCCCCGGCGTACCGATTGGACGCTTGACTGAGTTAGGAATAGCAAGGGATCAACACATTCGGGCCATGACAACCGAGTTGCGTGGATGTCAAGTCAGAGTGACTCATCAAGCCCAAGTTCTAACAGAGCTAGTAGAACTCACGCACCAACTAACCGTCGTGTCGACGCAAGCAAGAGATAGTGCAAGAATGGCGAGAGAGATGGCTTCAAGGGCTCAAGCTACAAGCTTGGTTGTAGGAATGGCGCTAATGTTGTTGTTGTTTCTACTCGTGCTAGGAGCATACTTGGCATAGTATGAACGGGTTTGGCATGGGGAATGATCTTTTGGAGAAAATATTTTATTACTTATCATTTATTTTAAGTTGTACTTCCATTTAAAATTGTACCGGTATATGATACACGCCGGAAATTTTGTAAAACCACCAAAAATTAATGAAAATGTCTGGGAAGTTTTTAGTTAAATTGTCTAATTACTCTACACTTTACTTATTGCTCAAATATCCGAATGAAAACTTGTTGATCTTAAACTTTTTGAAAATACGAATTCAAAGACTTTACAAACTATACTAAAACAAATTTCTTCTACAAATATGTTTTAGAATCATGCCTCCAAGAAGGTCTACACGTCACACGGAAGATACCCCCGAAAACCAAACGCCCGACATCGCACGAATCATTGCACAACGCATTCAAGAAGCCATACCTAACATCGTCTCACAAGTAACCGCCGGCCTCAATGCAATCCCAAGGAATCAAGGAGGTAGCGGAGGAAGCTCGGGAAATAACGACACCGGATGTAACTACAAGACCTTTATGTCTTGTAAGCCCAAAGAATTCCATGGAAAGGAAGGCGTCGTAGGATTGCTTACATGGATTGATAGCATGGAGTCGGTGCTCCATATTAGCAAGTGTTCGGAGGACCGCAAGGTGGAATATGCTACATGTCAACTCCAAGGTAGGGCACTAACTTGGTGGAATATCCAGGTGCAGACCCGTGGAAGGGAAGATGCCTACAAGCTCACATGGGAGGAATTCAAAGAGTTGCTCATTGAGGAGTACTGCCCAAAGAGTGAACTCCAGAAGCTAGAAGTTGAATTCTGGAACCATACTATGATCGGAGCTGACATAGATCGATACACAGCTCGTTTCCACGAACTTGCAAAACTGGTACCTCACATGGTCACTCCCGAGAGTAAGAGAATTGACCGATACTTATGGGGACTAGCACCGGGAATTCGAGGAATGGTTACCTCGGCAAAAATTGACCATAATTCAAGAGGTTGTAGCAATGGCAACTACCCTAACAAACGATGCTGTGAGAGCTGGAACTCTATCATCGGGTAGTGCTAGCCATAAGAGGAAGCCGGAGTACCAGTCAGGGAAGAAATCCCTTGGTAGTGCAAGTAAGGATAGGAGTATTGTAAGGAATTTCGGACTAAGCACAGAGGAACCAGGTCAGTACAAGGGATCCTTTCCTAAGTGTAACAAGTGTAACTACCATCACGAAGGAGCCTGCGTCATCTGTGATAACTGTAAGCGGCTAGGTCATCCCGCTAAGTTCTGTAAAAGCGGAAAGGGCCCTATAGAAGGAAGGAGGGCATGTTATGAATGTGGAAGTCCGGATCACTACCGGAATACCTGCCCAAAGTTTGGAAGGAAACCGAACAATAACTACAAGGGGAATCAGGCGAGACAAGTCAATCAGGGAAACCAAGGAGGACAGGCTCGAGGACGGGCATTTGTCATTGGAGCTGACGAAGCACGTCGCGACCCTAATGTGGTGACATGTACGTTTCTCATAAACAACCACTACGCATCAGTATTATTTGACACTGGAGCGGATAGAAGTTTTATTTCATTGGAGTTTAGACCACTAATTAACTTGGAATCTAGGAGAATGTCGAATGCTTATGTTATTGAAGTTGCTAATGGTCACAAATTCGAGGCTAAGGATGTAATCTTAGATTGTACTTTAAATCTAGCCGATAAATTGTTTAGCGTTGATCTTATTCCTATCGAATTGGGGAGTTTTGACATAGTTATAGGAATGGACTGGTTATCTAAGAATCGAGCGGAGATTTGCTGTTTTGATAAGTCGGTTAGAATACCTTTGCAAGACGGAGGAACCCTAGTAATACAAGGACACAAAGTTGGAAGAAGCGTAGAGCTGGTGTCAAGTATTAAGGCTCGTAAGTATCTAAGGAAGGAATGTGTTGCATTTTTGGCACTCATAGACGAGAAGAAGTCCAAGGAAAGGCAAATTCAAGACATTCCCGTGGTAAAGGATCACCCGGAAGTGTTTCCTGACGAATTGCCAGGACTGCCCCCGTTTAGACAAGTTGAATTTCAAATTGACCTTATACCCGGAGCAGCGCCTGTAGCTAAGGCACCCTATCGTTTAGCACCCGCCGAAATGCAAGAGTTGTCAAGCCAACTTCAGGAACTGTTGGACAAGGACTTTATTAGACCAAGTTATTCACCTTGGGGAGCTCCAGTTCTGTTCGTTAAGAAAAAGGATGGATCGCTGCGGATGTGCATCGACTATAGGGAATTGAACAAGTTGACGATCAAGAACCGATATCCTCTACCTCGAATAGACGATTTATTCGACCAGTTGCAAGGTGCAACGTATTTCTCTAAGATTGATCTTCGATCAGGTTATCATCAATTAAGAGTTCGAGAGGAGGACATTCCTAAGACAGCCTTTAGGACCCGTTATGGACACTACGAGTTTTTGGTTATGCCTTTCGGTTTAACCAATGCTCCAGCAGTATTCATGGATTTAATGAACAGGGTATGCCGACCATACCTTGACAAGTTTGTGATAGTGTTTATAGATGACATTCTGATTTACTCTCGAAGTAAGGAGGATCATGAGCAGCATTTAAGCGTAATTCTAGAACTCCTTAAGGAACAGAAATTGTACGCCAAATTCTCTAAGTGCGAATTTTGGATTAGAGAAGTACACTTTCTTGGGCACGTAATTGGAGAAAAAGGAATTCACGTAGATCCAGCCAAAGTAGAAGCCGTTAAGAAATGGGAAGCTCCCAAAACGCCAACAGAAATTCGTCAATTTCTGGGATTGGCAGGGTATTACAGGCGATTTATTGAAAATTTCTCCAAAATCGCTAAACCACTCACAACACTGACCCAAAAGGATAGTAAATTTATTTGGGGAGAATCACAAGAAAAGGCCTTTCAGTTATTGAAGAAGAAGTTGTGCAATGCACCAATTCTGGCGTTACCGGAAGGAACCGATAACTTTGTGGTATATTGCGACGCGTCTCATCAAGGATTAGGTTGCGTATTGATGCAAAAGGACAAGGTGATAGCATACGCCTCGCGACAACTGAAAGTTCATGAGAAGAACTATACCACACACGATTTAGAGCTCGGAGCTGTGGTTTTTGCTCTAAAGATTTGGAGACATTATTTGTACGGCACCAAGTGTACCATCTTCACCGATCATAAAAGCCTTCAGCATATTCTAGACCAGAAAATGTTGAACATGAGACAAAGAAGATGGGTAGAACTACTCAGTGATTACGATTGTGATATTCGTTATCATCCAGGTAAAGCCAATGTAGTGGCTGATGCCTTGAGTAGGAAGGAAAGGACAAAACCGTCACGTATACGAGCAATGGGAGCACTGGTACAAACAAGCTTAAAGACTCGAATTCTTGAAGCTCAGACCGAAGCAATGAAAACGGAAAACTTGAAGGACGAAACCCTTCACGGCATAGAAAGCAGATTTGAGACTAAGGTGGATGGAGTACGTTATTTCAAGGATAGAGTTTGGATCCCAAAAGCTAACGACGTACGGGAGATAATCCTGCACGAAGCTCACAAGTCACGATATTCAATTCATCCTGGTGCGGATAAGATGTATAAGGATTTAAGGGAATATTATTGGTGGCCAGGAATGAAAAAGGATATTGCTGTGTACGTAGGAAAATGTGTAACTTGCTCAAAAGTCAAAGCTGTATATCAGAAACCATCTGGTTTGCTTCAACAACCAGAGATTCCCCAGTGGAAATGGGAACAAATAACCATGGATTTTATAACCAAATTGCCAAGAACTGCCCGAGGGCACGACTCAATTTGGGTTATAGTCGATCGGTTCACGAAATCTGCACATTTCCTACCGATTCGAGAAGACTACAAGATGGAAAAACTGGCTCAGATCTACATCAAGGAAATTGTTACGCGACATGGAGTCCCGATTTCTATCATCTCAGATAGAGATAGCCGTTTCACGTCTCGATTTTGGCAGTCACTTCAAAGAGCATTGGGAACGCAATTGAATTTAAGTACCGCCTATCATCCCCAAACAGACGGCCAAAGTGAGAGAACCATTCAAACGTTAGAGGACATGCTTCGAGCATGTGTGTTAGACTTCGGAGGAAGTTGGGATAACCACTTGCCATTAGTTGAGTTTTCCTACAACAATAGCTATCACACTAGTATCAAGTGTGCGCCATATAAGGCACTGTATGGACGCAAGTGTCGATCACCTCTTTGTTGGTTGGAGATTGGAGATAGACAATTGTCTAGTCCAGACATTGTACAAGAAACCACCGACAAGATCACAATCATCAGGGATAGACTCAAAGCAGCTCAAGATCGTCAAAAGAGCTATGCTGACAACCGTAGGAAACCGTTAGAGTTTCAGATTGGAGATAGAGTATTTCTGAAAGTATCCCCTTGGAAGGGAACCGTCCGATTTGGAAAACGAGGAAAGTTGAGCCCTCGATACATTGGACCCTTCAAAATCACCGAAAGAATCGGACCAGTAGCATACAGGCTGGAATTGCCAAAGGAACTAAGTGCAATTCACAACACCTTTCACGTGTCCAATCTAAAGAAATGCCTAGTCAACGAGGAAATAACCGTACCTTTGGAGGAAGTCCAAGTCAATGAAAAACTGTGCATTGTTAAAAAAACCAATCGAAATACTTGACCGAGAGGTCAAGCGTCTTAGGCGAAGCAAGATTCCAATAGTGAAAGTTCATTGGAACACAAGGCGTGGGCCTGAGTACACATGGGAACGAGAGGATTACATGAAACATAAGTATCCTCACTTATTTGCTAAACAACCGGTTACGGACGAAAGTTCTTGAATTTCGGGACGAAATTCTTTTAACCGGGGGAGACTGTGACAACCGTCAAAATCGCGTTCAGGTTAGAACTGCACTAATTATGTCAGATACAGTTATTCTATGTCACACTGTCTAGTTTTAGCAGTAAACCCGACACAGTAGGGAAAATTTAGAAATCCAGTCTAAAATCCCTCAATTTAGGAAATTATCCATACATCTCATAAAATGCCAACTAAAAACATGTATACACTAAAATATATATATATATATATATATATATATATATATATATACAAAATAAATACTAGCAAATTAAACTAGTATGTTGGGAACTGAAGATATGCTAAGTATAGTTAGTACTGCTAAGTCTTCATTACTACTGCCAGTTCTTCGTTACTACTGCTGGGCAAGGTTACTGCTGCTAGATGAAGTTAGTGCTGCTAGACCAAATTACTACTGCTAGACATGGTTAGTACTGCTGAGCTGAGTTACTACTGCTTGAAGACTGTGAAGATTAATACTGCTGAAGGTTGTTAATGCTGCTGAGCCAAATCATCATTAATACTGCTGAGTTGATAAGTTTGGTATGCGATGCTTTTGGAGACAAAGAAGGAAATGATCAAGATATGTTTAACGAAGATTCAGAAGATCAATTTACTTTTTATGGTTATCTTGTAATTACTTTTGTATAAATAGTATTGATAGATAGCTATTAGAAGATACGAAAACAGAAGATAGATAGTATACAGAATTCGATATTCATTCAAGAGTGAATTAACCTCAAGATCATAGATCCTATTTCTAGAGAAGTAGAAATCGTCTTGTTGAGTCTGTTCAACAAGATTGAGGTTTTGGTGTAAAACTTGTGAGTTATAACTGTTTGATATATATACAGTTTATTGAATTTCTATTGATTGTTCTTTAATTGATTTAGAGTTCTATTCCGCAAGATTCTCTAAATTCTGTTTCTAAGAAGTTTAATTCTTGTTAAGAATCGATCCTGACAAGTGGTATCAGAGCATTGGTATCTTAGAAATTATGGACAACTCAATGGATTCTCACAGTACTCTTGTTTCAAAGGTTCCCATGCTCAAACCCAATGAATTTGACATGTGGAAACTAAGAATCAAGCAGTACATTCTTCTTACTGATTATGCAATATGGGACATTATAGAAAATGGCCCATGTAATGAAGGAAAGATTGGAGCAGATGGAAAGAGACCTCCTCCCAAGACAGATGCTGAAAAGAAAGTAAGACAAACAGAGATGAAGGCCTTAAGCACTCTGCTTTTGGCTATTCCTAATGAGTACCAACATCAATTCCAACACTGCACAGATGCACAGATGTTGTGGAATGCTCTGGAGAAAAGATTTACTGGAACAAAGAGCACAAAGAGAAATCAAAAGGCTATTCTCAGGCAACAATATGAAAACTTTATGTCTGCAAAGAATGAGTCTATGACTCAAACTTTTGACAGATTTAACAAGTTAATTGGAGAATTAGCAACTGTGGGTGTACACATGGATGCTGATGATGTCAACAGAAAGTTCCTTAGATCATTGGGAGAAGAATGGACCATGTACACTGTCTCATTCAGACAGAATGACCAATTGGAGGACAAAGAGCTAGATGACCTCTACAATGATTTGAGAGTATTTGAGGCTGAAGTTGAAGCCAAGAAAAGGCCATCAGGATTTGTTTATAATGCTGCTTTATTATCTTCATCCTCTGATACTGCTGCTAATCCTGATTCTGTTAATACTGCAGGTTCTGTTAATTCTGCTAGTGGAACCAATCAAGAGAAGACCACAGATTCTGTACTAGAAGCATTCTTTTCTAGTCATGTCCACTCTTCTCTAATCAATGATGATTTAGAGCAGATCAATGCTGATGATCTGGAAGAGATGGACATCAAGTGGCAGATGGCTATGCTATCAATGAGGGTGAAGAAATTCATCAAAAGGACTGGGAGAAACAACTTTTCCCAAAGAAGAGAAGATGGTGCAGGCTTTGACAAGTCAAAGGTTGAATGCTATAAGTGTCACAAGATGGGACACTTTGCCAGAGAATGCAGAAGTGGAGGATCACAGACTCCAAATGGAAACCAAAACAGAAGCTCCTCTCAAGCCCTTGTTTCTCAACAAGGAATGGGATTTGATTGGAGTGATCAAGCTGAAGAAGCCTGTCAGAATCAAGCTCTTATGGCAGAAGTGTCTGATATCCCCACTGAGGTACAATCTAAACTCTGTTCTCAAGCTTGCATTGATGCTGTTAAAAGATATAGGGATCACAATCAGGGTATGTGTGATGACCTTAAGAGGCTAGAGAAAGATGTAAAAGATTATGTTAGGATTGTAGAAAGGTTTGAGGAACAGATTAGAGCTTTTCAAGCTAATGAACTTCAACACCACTATGATACTAACTATTGGAAGTGGGAGAAGAATGAGTATGAGATTAAGCTGAAAGTGTCTGGGGAGGAGAATGAAAAGTTAAAAGAAGAGCTTAAAAAGGTTAAACTTGATGTTGAAAAGTTTACCTGTGCTTCTAAAACCATGGACACCATCATTAAAGCACAAATCCATGACAAGATGAAAGTAGGGATAGGATACAATACCACACCTCCACCCTACAATAACAACTACATACCTCCTAAGTCTGATTTGTTAGAGACCAAGGATAGAAAGGAACCTGAATTAAAGATTGATATAGATCCTTGTGAAAAAGAAATAGTTGTTGAGGATGAGACTGACAAAGTAGACTCTGATGAGGAATGTGAGAGTCCATGTGTCAAGAACACAGAGATCAAAAGGACTGAAGAGAAAAAGGAAGTTCATTACACACAGCCCAAAGTTGTGAACTCAAATACTTGTAAACAGTGTTCCTGCAAGAAATTCAAAGAGAACAAGCCCCAAAAACATGATAATCAGAGGGGAAATCAAAGGAACTGGAATAACCAGTGGGCTATGAGACAAGGAGTTGACCTGAAAAGAATCAACAGGCCAAAACCTTGTTTCATCTGTGGTAAGCTAAATCACTTAGCCAAACACTGTTATTTCAATCCTGTTAACCAAAGGTTTAATGCTCAAAGATCTTTTCAAAAACCTGGTGGTTACAGAAAGAATGGTGGATATAAAAAGTCTGCAAAGAAAAATGTGGCAAAGAAACAAGATAAACCCAAAAGCCACATAAAGAAAATGACTGAAAAGGAATGTGATACTATGTGGGTTCCAAAAAGCACTAAAAACAATACTGCTGCTAGCAGTGTTAGTACTGCTAACACTGCTAGTACTGCTTCAAAAGTTAGTGCTTCTAGCAGTATTAATACTGCTAGTAATCATTCCAAAGTTAGTGCTGCTAGCAGTGTTAATACTGCTAGTATTCAGTCCAATGTTAGTGCTGCTAATACTTTTAGTGCTTCTTCTTCAGATAGTACTGCTGCTAGCAGTATTAACTCTGTTAATACTGCTTCTAGCAGTGTTAACTCGGTTAATACTGCTACCTCTGTTAGTACTTCTGAGGTTAATACTGCTAGCACTGTTAGTACTGCTGCAAGTGCTGCTACACCAATAATTTTTACAAAGTATTCCAGCACAGCAGTACCAAAAGTTAAAAATCTCATCAAAACCAAGTGTAAGTATTTTGATGAGCAAGGGAGACCCAAGACCACTTCGGCTTGGGTTCCAAATAAAACTAACTGATTTATCTTGATGTGCAGGGCAACCAACAGCTCAAGGGGAAGAGCATTTGGCATGTTGATAGTGGTTGCTCCAGGCACATGACAGGTAACATGTCCTGCCTCAAAAATTTCAAAAAGGTTGATGGAGGACATGTTGCATTTGGGGATAATCCTGCTGGTGGAAAGATAAGTGGTAAGGGTGATGTTTCAAAGGGTAAGATGACCTTTGAAGATGTATACTATGTTGAACAATTGAGATACAACCTGTTAAGTGTATCACAGGTTTGTGACAAGAAGCATAGTATATTGTTTACAGACTCTGAATGCATTATCCTTGCTCCTGGATACAAAGTGGTTGATGAAAACATGATACTTCTGAGAACTCCTAGGAAGGATAATGTTTATTGTTTAGATTTGGAAAGTGTTTCATCTGATTCATCTCTAAATTGTTTAGTTTCAAAAGCTTCTTTAGATGAATCATCACTCTGGCACAGAAGGATGTGTCACATGAACTTTAAAACAATAAATAAACTTGTTAAGAATAACCTTGTAAGGGGTTTGCCATCCAAAGTATATTCATGTGATGATCATTGTGTTGCTTGTCTCAAAGGCAAACAACACAAAACTTCTCATAAGTCCAAAGAGATAAACACTATATCAAATCCTCTTCAACTGTTACATATGGATCTGTTTGGTCCTACCAATGTGATGAGTATTGGCAAGAAATCATACTGCTTAGTTATTGTTGATGATTATTCTAGATTTACTTGGGTATATTTTCTGAGAACTAAAGATGAGACAAGTGGACTGATCAAATCTTTCATTCTCAAAATTGAAAACCAATCAAATCAAAGAGTGAAAGTCATTAGATCAGATAATGGAACTGAGTTTAAAAATTCTGATCTAAACACCTTTTGTGAAGAAAAAGGAATTGAGAGACAATACAGTGCTCCTAGGACTCCACAACAAAATGGTGTTGCTGAGAGAAGGAATAGGACACTAATTGAGGCTGCTAGATCTCTGTTAGCTGACTCAAAGTTACCAATTACTTTTTGGGCAGAAGCAGTTAATACTGCCTGCTATGTTCAAAACAGAGTTTTAGTTGTAAAGCCTAAAAACAAGACACCTTATGAGCTTTTCCATAAAAGGAAACCATATATTGGATTTTTCAAGCCATTTGGATGTCCTTGTACTATTCTCAATACCAAATCTCACTTAGGCAAGTTTGATAGCAAAGCAGATGATGGTTTTCTTGTTGGGTATTCATCTCAAAGTAAGGCCTACAGAGTTTTTAATACCTCTTCTAGAATAATTGAAGAAAGTGACAATGTCAAATGCAATGAGAACACACCAAATCCTATTGGTTCAGGTCCTAATTGGCTATTTGACATTGATTCACTCACTAATTCTTTGGGTTTCGGTGGTGATGTATATGCAGGACAAAGGGATACACCATCATCAGAACACAGAATTCAATCTGTGATATTTCCAATCCCTTCCATTGATCCTGTGGAATTCTGTGAACACCATGAGGAGACTGAACCTATTCAGAATGAAGAAGAGGGGAGAGCAGAGGAAAATCAGTCTTCAGGTTCAAATTCCAGAGAATCTGAGGTGACTGAAGAAGCAGAAACAAATCCAGAATTAAATGAGTCTAATCTGGATGAGGACTTACAAGAGGAAGCTGGTCATCAAACAAGAACTCAGAAAAATCATCCTCCTGAGTTGGTAATTGGAGATATTGCATCTCCAATGATGACTAGAAAGCAAAGCAGACTCCAAGAGTTGCAAGAGCAGCAAAATACAGTTAACACTGTTCTTACTTGCTTTCTGTCCCAGATTGAGCCCAAAAAGGCTTATGATGCCATGAAAGACCCAAGCTGGATAGAGGCAATGCAAGAGGAGCTGCTACAGTTCAAATTACAGGATGTTTGGGACTTGGTAGACCTTCCAAAAGGTCATAGAGCAATTGGCACCAAGTGGATTTTCAGGAACAAGAAGGATGACAGAGGGATTGTAATCAGAAACAAAGCTAGACTGGTTGCACAAGGGTACACTCAGGAAGAAGGAATAGATTATGAGGAAGTCTTTGCTCCTGTGGCAAGGATTGAAGCAATCAGGTTATTTCTAGCCTATGCCTCATACATGAAGTTCAAAGTGTACCAAATGGATGTCAAAAGTGCATTTCTGTATGGAAGCATTGAGGAAGAAGTATATGTCTGTCAACCCCCTGGATTTGAGAATCCATTGCACCCTGACAGAGTATACAAGCTGAAGAAGGCTCTCTATGGTTTGCATCAGGCCCCAAGAGCATGGTATGACACTTTGTCTACCTATCTCTTGAAAAATGACTTTGAAAGAGGAGTCATTGACAAGACCCTGTTCATCAAGAGGAGAAAGAGAGGTACTTTACTTGTTCAGATCTATGTGGATGATATCATCTTTGGATCCACCAATGATCAAATGTGTAAAGAGTTTGAAGAATTGATGCACAAAAGCTTCAAGATGAGCTCCATGGGAGAACTTACATTCTTTCTTGGGCTTCAGGTAAAACAGAGGAAAGATGGAATTTTTATTAGCCAATCCAAGTATGTGAAAGACATCCTGGACAAGTTTGGTTTATCAGACTCAAAGTCAGCAAGCACTCCAATGGAAACACATAAACAGATCACTGCAGATCTTGAGGGGGAGGATGTGGATGTCCATCATTACAGATCAATGATTGGATCTCTCATGTATCTCACAGCCTCTAGACCTGACATTATGTTTTCAGTCTGTGTTTGTGCCAGATTTCAGGTTTCTCCTAAGCAATCACACCTTCATGCTGTCAAGAGAATATTCAGATACTTAAAAGGGCAACCTAGATTAGGTCTCTGGTATCCTCATGAATCCTCTTTTGACTTGCTTGCATATTCAGATAGTGATTTGGGAGGAGCCAACATGGATAGGAAGTCTACTTCAGGTGGATGTCAGTTTTTGGGTACAAGACTAGTATCTTGGCAGTGTAAGAAACAAACCACAGTGTCCTTATCTACCACAGAAGCTGAGTACATAGCTGCTGCAAGCTGCTGCTCTCAGGTTCTATGGATTCAGAATCAGATGTTGGACTATGGGGTAACTTTTCTTCACACACCAATCTTCATTGATAACAACAGTGCTATTAGCATTGTTAATAATCCAGTCAAACACTCAAAAACAAAGCATATAGAGATAAGGTATCACTTTATAAGAGATTGCAATGAAAAGAAATTAATTCAGGTTGCTAAAGTTCATACAAATGACCAGTTTGCTGATCTATTCACAAAAGCTTTTGATGTGGGTAGATTCACCTTTTTGGTAACAAGTGTGGGCATGATCAACCTAGAATAAATTCATGACTTTCTGTTTTTATACCTATATTTCTTCATATATTTGGTGCTACTAACTTTCTTTCTCAGGATCCTCTGTTTTCCTCTGATTACCAAGTGAAGAAAAGTGTAAGTGTGGTTACTACTGCCAGTACAGAAGTTACTACTGTCGGTGTTCTAGTAGTTACTACTGCTTGTGCAGTTACTACTGCTCAGTAGTTAATACTGCTCAGTAGTTAATACTGCTAGTGCAGTTAATACTGCTAGTGTAGTTAATACTGCTTGGTCGTTAATACTGCTCAGCAGTTAATACTGCTCAGTAGTTAATACTGCTAGTGCAGTTAATACTGCTAGGTAGTTAATATTGCTTGGCAGTTAATACTGCTCGGTAGTTAATACTGCTCGGTAGTTAATACTGCTAAGTAGTTAATACTGCTTGGCAGTTAATACTGCTTGGCAGTTAATACTGCTCAGTAGTTAATACTGCTAGTTTATTTAATACTGCTAGTGGAGTTAATACTGCTCGGTAGTTAATACTGCTCGGTAGTTAATACTGCTAGGTAGTTAATACTGCTTGGCAGTTAATACTGCTTGGCAGTTAATACTGCTCGGTAGTTAATACTGCGAGGTAGTTAATACTGCTTCTGATAATCTAGGGCATATAAATACCCCTGTTTGCCCGCCCATGTTCATAACGACTCTTCGCATTTACTTCTTCTCTCTCGTTCTAACCTAGACTCCCCAGAATCTCTGTGCTTTTTCTTTCAAGAATCCTTAGGCATCATGGAGTTTGTGGATGAGCACAATGAAATAGCCATGCTTCAGAAGCCGAAACAAGCTGCGGGATTCCACGCCATTGTCGATTTTCTAAAATCCTCGCACATCTCCTATGCACTCACGGTGAGCCCAACAATCTATATCGAACATCAGAAACAATTTTGGGAGAATGCCACTGTTAGTGTTGAAGAAGGGCAGAAAACCATTCGAACAAGGGTTTGTGATAAACCCTTGAAAGTCACTGAAGAGGTTATTCGCATCTCCCTTCAGTTGAATGATGCTTCAGGTATAACTTCTATTCCTAATGAAGAACTCTTTTCTACTTTACAAAGAATGGGGTATGAAGGTCCCATTGGTGTTTTTAAATTCTACAAGTCAAAATTTTTCAACCAATGGAGATTTCTTGTTCATACCCTGATGCACTGTATTTCCAAGAAAACTACTGGATGGAGTGAGTTCAGCAGTCCCATTGCATATGCCTTGGTCTGCTTATCCACTGCCAGAAAGTACAATTTCTCAGCAATGATCTTTAATGATCTTGTATCAAACTTGGAATCCAAAAAGACCTTTTTCATGTATCCAAGGTTTGTGCAAGAAGTTCTTAACAAGGAATTGATGGACTTACCTCAGTTTACTGAGGTATATGTACCCAAATCCCCTAAAGGGAAGGTTTTTTCAAATATGAAAAGACTTCCTAGGGACTCGGAAGGAGTTGACACACCATTGTTCTCTACAATGATGGTTGTGTCCCACCCCTCTGAAGGTATGGCATCAGGATCAAGGCCCTCATTAGATCAACCCACTGATGACCAATCCCAACCTTCCATCTCAAAAGACATCCCACAGTCCATTCTTGAACAGCCCACTCCCACAATCACCAAAAGGTTTCAAAGAAGAAAGGTGCACAAGGCTCCTTCCCTTGTTGTACCTACTCAAAGCCCTACGCCTTTAAGCCCTCAATTGGAGCATTCTCCAATTGAGAATATCAACAGGGAAACCACAGGGGTGTCTCCCAACCTCAAGAAGGTGGTCTCTAAGGAGAAGGATGACCATATGGGTGCTAAGGCTGCCACTACTTCTGCTAGCACAGAGAAGGACAGTGGTAACATAAATAAGACCTTCCCCATGGCAACTCTAAATGAGAAATCATTAGGAGGACCCAGGTGCCAAGAAACCAAGGGGGCAGGTAGTGCTTCTGCTAGGCAGAAGGCTTCTGCTGAAACTTCCAAGGATCCTTTAAAGAAGGTAAATACTTCTAAACAAGGTGAGGATAGATATAACTATGAGGAATTGATGGAAACCTTAGGGAATATCAACTTGGATGTCATGGCACAAAAGAAAGAGATTGAGCAACTTAAGACTGTGGTCACCTACCAACAGTCTCAAATTGAGAAGCTCAAAAAGATGGTCACCAAGTTGCTGAACAAAAAGAAAAAGGCAAGGTTTGTGCTAAGAAAGAGAACCTCAACTGATGATGCTCCCAAAAAGGGGGAGTCAGAGTCAGAAGCAGAACTGAAACTGAAGGGTCCACAAATTGAGGGGGAGACTGCTCACATAGAGACTGAGATGGAAATGGACTATGCACAGTTTAAGGGGGAGTCCAGTGAGACAAAAAAGGGGGAAGAGTGTGTTAAAGAAACCAAAGCAGCAGAAACCACAGCAGCAGAAACCACAGCAGCAGAAACTGTTAATGCTGCTGAGTTTGAACAAGCAGCAGAAACAGTTAATGCTGCTGAAGGCCAAACAGTCAAAGCAGCAGAAACTGAGCAGGAAGCAGTAACTACATCTCAAGCTGAAATAGATGAAGAAATTTACTGGATTGTAAAGAACTGTATTGAAGCAGCATCACTACATGTACTAAGAGAAGCAGTAACAGCCATAGCAGCAGAAATGGTTATTGCTGCTGAAAAACTTAAAGCAGCTGAACCAACTCCTGAGGCTGTCAAAACTCTTAAAAGAACCAAGATGATGTCCAAGAAAAGACCAAGAACCCAGCCCATAACTTCAAAGAAGAAAAATGAAAAGAAGCCAAGGGTGGAGTCATCTGCAGAAGAGGCCCAGGAGGAAACAGTGAAATCTGATGGAAAAGTTGCTGAAGAAGAAGTGGCAACTCCATCAGGGCAATCAGGCAATGTGCAATCACAAACGGATGCCCAATGTGACTTGTACATTACTAGTGTTGACTCTAACCCAATTCCACTTCAGGCTGAACCAATATCATCTAAGGCTCCTGAAATCATCTTTTGGGACACTTTGAAAGATGGTAGAAAGGAGTTCATTAGGATAAAAAGAGCTGATGGAAAATTTGAAGTATTTTCTACTTGGGGAAAAATTGTCAGAACTTGCTCAAGATCAGACTTAGAAGAGATGTTCAAAGTTGGGATGAAGATATATGGAAACATGCTGACTGAGCCAGGGATGTCAATTTCTAAAATGGTACTTGAATTCTTGTGCCAAATGTTCAAACCTGAAGCAGTTCAGCATAGGTTAAACACACAGTTTCAAGTCATTACCAACTGGATGCTCTATGAAAACTGTGGAGTATATGTCATCTCCCTTGACTCTGCAACTCAAGAATACTATCTTGTAGATGAAATATACAATCACAGCATGAAGAGGCTGCAAGGAATGTTACACACTAAGCTGACCTGCAACAAGGATTCAGCAATGGGTAGATTCTTGGTAAAGAGGATTCTCAATCAGAGTCTAGGCCTAAGTCCTAATCTGTGTGTACATGATGACTAAGTTTTGGAAGCATCATCTGAAGAACTTGACTTCTTTTCCTAAAAGTCAAGTTAGGGGGAGATTGTTGGGAACTGAAGATATGCTAAGTATAGTTAGTACTGCTAAGTCTTCATTACTACTGCCAGTTCTTCGTTACTACTGCTGGGCAAGGTTACTGCTGCTAGATGAAGTTAGTGCTGCTAGACCAAATTACTACTGCTAGACATGGTTAGTACTGCTGAGCTGAGTTACTACTGCTTGAAGACTGTGAAGATTAATACTGCTGAAGGTTGTTAATGCTGCTGAGCCAAATCATCATTAATACTGCTGAGTTGATAAGTTTGGTATGCGATGCTTTTGGAGACAAAGAAGGAAATGATCAAGATATGTTTAACGAAGATTCAGAAGATCAATTTACTTTTTATGGTTATCTTGTAATTACTTTTGTATAAATAGTATTGATAGATAGCTATTAGAAGATACGAAAACAGAAGATAGATAGTATACAGAATTCGATATTCATTCAAGAGTGAATTAACCTCAAGATCATAGATCCTATTTCTAGAGAAGTAGAAATCGTCTTGTTGAGTCTGTTCAACAAGATTGAGGTTTTGGTGTAAAACTTGTGAGTTATAACTGTTTGATATATATACAGTTTATTGAATTTCTATTGATTGTTCTTTAATTGATTTAGAGTTCTATTCCGCAAGATTCTCTAAATTCTGTTTCTAAGAAGTTTAATTCTTGTTAAGAATCGATCCTGACATAGTATTATTATCAATAACAATTAATTAAGAATATCTAATAATTCAATTAATTAAAAGATTTAAATAAAAATTTAATTTAAATACAAACACAATCATTTTATACAAAACCACACTCCACACACTCCCTTTCCCCTCTCCCAAAACCGGCCACACACCACCATCACCACCCTAACCCCTCTTTCTCACTCCATAAATACCCCCTCTCCCTCTCCATTTTCACTCTTCACTCACTTCACAAACTCTTCTCTCAAAACCTCCATATTCTCTCAAGAATTCTCTTCTCCAAGGCTCCAAGATCAGCCACATATCTTCAAGAAATCAAGGTAAAAATATTTTAGTAACTTTCTTTAATCATCCTCCTACAACTTTCCCTTCTCTTTCAAAGTTCAACTTCTAAAAACTCTAAGTTTTCATCTTTTTCTTGCTAAATCCAACTCTTGGTAAACTAATGTTTGTAGATCTATCACCATGACATCTTGCATGTCATTAAAAAAGGGTGATGAATCCATAATCAAACCTATATTAGTGACCTAAGAATGTTTGGTATGCATGTGTTTACAAAAGCTCAAAAACAACAAGTTTTGAAAGTATTTTGGCAAGATGATTTTCTAAAGTTCCTTGCATGTTGCTTGGGATGATTAAAAAGAAAAGATTTCATCTGAAAATATGTGATTTAGTTGAGTAAAAATCGTGTCTTGACAAAAAGAAAAAAATCTTTTGAAGAACCAATTAGAAAATAGCTTTTATATAAAAGACCTTTTTCATCAGCTTGCTGTCAGAAATTTCTACTGACTTTGCATGCCCTTATCTCTCTCAAAAGTGATCCAAATACAGTGATTCTTTTTTTGGAATTTACTTTTATGCGTTGGGAATCAATCCCCACTGGAATCACCGAAAAATATTAAGTTTTGAACCCTCAAACAGTTTTTACAAAACAGTGTGCAACAGCTACGTGTTTCTGTCACTGTTTTTGTCAAGTGTTATTTTATGTACTTATGTTGATCCAAAAATCATGAATATTATGTCAAAAGTTTCCTAACACATGGAGGTACCCGACTACAAAATACCAGGACCAAATAATCTCTGGAAGTTATCCAAACAGTAACCGAAAGTGACTACAAATTCTGACTACTAACAACTATATTGTATACTAGCTATACGCTATCTCTTGATCCTTTTCCTCACCTTTGGTGATGAAATTGTGGTATATTATACATATATTACTTAGACATAATTACTAATCTAACTCTACCCGTTTCACCATTTGCATGGTGGAATTGTGGAATATATCTATACGTATTTATTTACGCATTTCATTTACGCATCTAACATCTAACATCTAACATCTAACTACTAACTTTTCTTATCTTTTATGATGGAATTGTGGTACATACATACATAATACACATAACCTAACACCAAACCATATTTACACATGGACCTAAACATTTATTTTTCGTTATTTCTACTACAACACTTCGGTAATTTTAAACCATCACATGTAACGTTCTTTCTAAGTATGAACTATTAAAGAACATTTAACGTAATACAAATTTAACAACAAAGGCATTTTATGATGAGATGGAGATTTAAGTGACCAAAGTCTAGAACCTAGAATCTTACTAGTGTCCTTACATTCGTAGGATCGAAGTAGGATCTCATTTCGGAATCACATTACGCATTCGGGAAACACCTACGCAAACCACCGTGAGTATTCATAGCCCCTTTTTACTGTTTTATACATTTTGGGGTGAAAAGCATGTTACTATTATTTCAACCGTGAGTATTCATAGCCCCTTTTTACTGTTTTATACATTTTGGGGTGAAAAGCATGTTACTATTATTTCAACATTATCAGTCTTCGTAACCCTTTTTACTGTTTTACATATTTTGGGGTGAAGAACATGATTCAAAACTTTATTCGAAATAAATTGTTTTATTTCCGAACTTTTACGCATGATTAACGCTCTTTATGGTACATATGCACATGTGAAAGCTTCTAAGTTTGCAACTATCATATACAAAAAGTCCCCAACACTCTTAACATTACTTATTAACTCACATGCGTGTGAGCCATGGTAATTATGGATAACGTTATTTGGTTGACCACCCACCTACGATAAAAACAGGGTGCATTAATTACTACACTGCCATGTTAATGATAGGACATGATGACTCGGGGCAAATGAATACAAGGTCATGAGGCTTAGTAATGGCTTAGTTTGCTACCTCTGAGGCATTACACATTACATTACATTTTTTTATATATACCATGAGCATGCGTTACAAAACAATATCGTACAACTTATACTACATTTTTGCGTATACCAACACCTATGAACTCACCAACTATTTTTAGTTGACACTCTCTTTTACATGCTTTTCAGGAAATAGCAAGTAAGGACGCACTTTAGAAGGCATCACTTTAGCGTCATCAAATTATTTCATCATGTCATTGTACTTTGCGTTTTTATGGACAAGTTGTATTTTCTTTTAAAACTCGTTGTATTGGTACTATTTTGATGTGATGAGTTGGTGTTGTCTTCTACCTATTGCTTTTGAAACATTAACTGTGACATCCCGTGTTTCCGCTTTAGCGGGGTGTGACACTAAATTCTCAAATCTTCACATTAGAACCCCGAATATTCCAATACTCCCCCCTCAAAAGAATTCCGTCCCTGGAATTCCTTGGTCGAAGAGAGGAGGGTGCTTGGCCCTCATGTCCGCCTCTACTTCCCAAGTTGCCTCTTGGTCTTTATGAAACCGCCACTGGACGTTTACCAATCTGATCTCCTTGTTCCTTAACTTTCAAATCTTACTGTCCACAATCTCTTCCGGTTCCTCTACGTACGTCAGCCTCTCATCGACATTGATATCCTCCAATGGAACAGCCACATGTGTCTCATCCAAAAACTTCTTTAGGTTCGAAACATGAAACGTTGGATGAAGTCCCTTTAATTCTTCCGATAAGTCCAACTTGTAGGCTACTGCTCCAACCCTTCAGTAACGACGAAAGGCCCTACATATCTCGGCCTCAACTTTCCTTTCTTTCCGAAGCGCACTACTCCTTTTTAAGGCGAGACTTTTAGCATCACTTTGTCACCCACTTGAAACTCGATAGGTTTCCTTCTTTTGTTTGCATACTTTCTTTGTCGATCCCGCGCGATCCTCATTTTCTCGCGGATTAGTTCTATCTTATCCGCAGTCATTTGCACAATTTATGGACCTGCTAACTGTCTTTCTCCCACTTCGTTCCAGCACAACGGCGTCCGACACTTTCTTCCGTACAAGGCTTCGAATGGTGCGGTTTGGATACTCGTGTGGTAACTGTTGTTATACGAGAACTCTATAAGGGGCAAGTGCACTTCCCACGATCCTTTGAAATCTATTACACAGGCTCGGAGCATATCTTCTAATGTTTGGATGGTTCTCTCGCTTTGACCATCGGTCTAAGGATGGTAAGTCGTACTCAACTTCAATTGCGAGCCCAATTCCCGCTGAAGACTTCTCCAGAACGACGATGTAAACCGACTATCCCGATCGGACACAATAGATCGTGGCACCCCGTGCCTAGACACGATCTCATTAATATATAACCTTGCTAACTTTTCCAGCGGATCCGATTCTCTAATTGGTAGCAATTGCGCTGACTTGGTGAGACTATCCACGATCACCCATATTGCATCGTGACCCTTCGGAGTCCTTGGTAATTTTGTGACAAAATCCATGGTTATTTTATCCCATTTCCACACTGGCATATCCAAAGACTGAAGTTCCCCATATGGTCGTTGATGTTCTGCTTTAACCTTCAGACACGTCACATATCGTTCCACAAAGTGAGCGATGTCCTTCTTCATTCTTGGCCACCAGTAAAACTGCCTTAAGTCCCGGTACATCTTATTCGTCCCTGGGTGTACCGAATACCACGACTTATGCTATTCTTATAGAATGCTTACCCTCAAGTCCCCCAACTTAGGAACCCACACTCGGTTACCTAAGCATCTTAAGTTGTTACTGTTGACGCTTAGCGAGGATTCCACTCCGACTATTCGTTCACTCTTCACTTTTTTTTCAGCACTGCCACTTCTTGAAACTTTTTAATCTCGTCGAGAAGATTTGAAGTTGCATCTACCCGGAAAGCCACCACTTTGGTCGGCTCGCCTCTCTCCTTTCGACTTAACGCATCAGCCACCACATTCGCTTTACCCGGGTGGTAAAGGATTTCACAGTCATAATCATTTAGTAGCTCCATCCATCTTCTTTGCCTCATGTTTAACTCTTTCTGATCGAAGAGATGCTTAAGACTCTTGTGGTCGGTGTAGATCTGACACTTAACCCCATATAGGTAGTGTCGCCAAATCTTTAAAGCAAACACTACTGCCGCTAATTCCATATCATGCGTAGGGTAATTCTTTTCGTGATCTTTTAATTGTCGAGACGCGTAGGCGATCACCTTTCCATTTTGCATCAATACACACCCTAATCCAAGCTTGGATGCATCAATGAAAATTACAAATCCTTGAGATCCGTCAGGTAATGACAGGATCGGAGCACTACACAGACTTTCTTTCAACTCCCCGAATGCGGCCTCCTGAGCTTCGGTCCAAACGAATTTGACGTTCTTCCTCGTCAATGCTGTCAACGATGTGGATATTCAAGAGAAGTCCTGAATGAACTTCCGGTAGTAGCCCGCCAGCCCAAGAAAACTTCTTACTTCTGATGGCGACTTTGGCGGCTCCCATTCTTGTATTGCTTCGATCTTAGTCGGGTCCACTTTGATACCATCTGCTGAAACCACGTGACCTAGAAAGTAAACTTCTCTCAACCAGAACTCGCACTTTGAGAACTTAGCATACAACTTCTCGCGTTTCAACAATTTCAAAACCGCCCGGAGGTGCTCCTCGTGATTATTACGGGATCGGGAGTAGATCAGGATGTCGTCAATGACGAAGATTACACATTTGTCCAACAACGAACTACATACTCTGTCCATCAAGTCCATGAACAATGTTGGGGCGTTAGTCATGCCAAAGGGCATAAATAAAAACTCGGAGTGTCCACATCTCGTGCGAAAGGACGTCTTAGGCACGTCTTCCTTTCTCACCTTCAGCTGATGGTAACCCGATCTTAAGTCTATCTTCGAGAAATAGCTTGCGCCTTGCACCTGGTCGAAGAGGCCATCAATCCTCGGAAACAGGTACTTGTTCTTAACTGTTACCTTGTTGAGCTCCCGATACTCTTTGCACATCCTCATAGACCTATCTTTCTTCTTAACAAATAGTACCGGGGCTCCCCACGGTGATGAGCTCGGACGAATGAAACCCTTGTCGAGTAGATCTTGTAGCTGCGTCATCATCTACTTCATTTCCGCTGGTGCCAAGCGGTAGGGTGCACGTGCAATCGGTGTCGTACCAGGCATCAAATCTATTCTAAACTCTACTTGACGATCTGGGGGCAGACTTGTCAAGTCACCCGGAAACACTTCCGGGTACTCACTTACTATAGGCACATCCTCCACTCCCTTCTTCTATTTCTTAGCATCTAGCACGTAAGCTAAATACCCCAGACATCCCTTCCCTAAACATCGCCTAGCTTTCATCATAGATATCATACACGGCTTTCTATCCCGACGATCCCATTAGATTACTACTTCCTTCTTATCAGGAAAGGCGATACGAATCAACTTCTTATTAGCGTCGTTATCCGCTAACCAGTCCATTCCTATTATCACATCAAACTCTTCCATGCCCATGGGGTACAAATGCAAAGGAAACAAATGACCATCTACATCAATGCTACACCACTCACAGACCTCCTTTACCCAGACTCGACTATCATCCGCTACCAATATCTCAAACCCAAAGTTCAACCTCTTGGGTTTCACTTGCAATTTCCGAATAAAATTCGGCGACACAAAAGAACGATTGGCGCCCGAATCAAACAGTACTTTAGCAAAAGTCGAGTCAATAGAGAAAATACCTGTCACCACATCTGGCGTATTCACCGCTTCCTCTGCCGACATGTGGAAAGCCCTCACCTTCGCGCGAGCAGGCTCCACCTTTCTATCTCCATCCCTTCCACCACTATTACCGCTATAGCCACCAGCAAATCCCTTCCTTAGCTACGGACAGTCCATTTTGACATGGTCTGGCGAACCAAACTAATAACATGATCTCGAACTACGACAATCCCGTGCCATGTGCCCCGTCTTTTCACACTTGAAACACCCTTCCTTATCAGCCAAACATTCCCTGCTATGCATCCGGTTACATTTCCAACACGGTTTCTCTCTTGCTCTGGGTCCCACCTATAGCTCGGGTCTAGGAGCATTCGGCCTCTTAACATCACGATTCGACCCTTCCTACTTCCGTTTATCCCCGACTCTCTCCGACATCTGCCTATTCTTATCTTTTTCCGTGAGCTCCGCAGTATCTACCGCAACTTGAAAAGTAGCGGGATCCTTTACCTGAACCAGCTCTCTCACATTGCTCTTCAATCCCCAAATGTACCTCTCTATGCGCCTCTCCTCAGTAGGCACATACAATTCGGCAAATCGAGCTTTCTCAATAAACTTTGACGTATACTCTTGTACTGACATCGTCCCTTGTTCCAACCCCAGAAATTCCTCCTCAAGCCTCTTAACGGCCGCCACCGGGCAAAACTGGGCTTTGAACCTCTTAGTGAACAAATCCCAGGTAGTTACCTTTGCTATCTCTGAACCCTTACCACCAGTCTCGACATCCCACCAAAAGATGGCATCTGCCTTCAGCATAGACATGGCAAACAACACCTTGTCTTCCTCAACACACTTACTTGTGTCAAAAGCTAGTTCCATCTCACGAATCCATCTCAGAGCCAAGACTGGATTGCGTTCCCCGCTGAAAGATGGTGGTTTGCACGACGCAAAAGTCTTAAAAGTACATCCTTTTGTTGTCTTCGGTTCACTAGCCACGAACGGAGTTGACAACGAATGATCTCCCACCACAGTCGGAGGTAGGCTAGACACCTCGGTCTTCGTCTCGTTCCCACTCTTAGATCGTCCCCCCGACATGGTCTTAATCTGATTTTCCAACAATGCTTGCAGAGTCTCTTGCAGTTTGCCCATTTCAGCAGTAAACTTTTCCTCAGTCACGAACGCTTGGTTCCGGTTTCTCCTCGGACTATTCGACTGGCTCCCTCCTCCTACCAAGGCGGTACTTTCCTGATGGAAAGACTCACGCACTTCAGGTGCTCCCACATTCTTAGCCCGACGGGTGGTTGGCATCTTTTTCCCTCCTCGAGTTGCCATGCCAGCCCCCACCGCCTGGGAGGTAGCTCGCAACGGCGGTCTTCCCCGTCCTCTTCCTCGGCCTCCGCCCCTTCCGTCGGTGGCCGCCCGACTCGGAGGATCCACTGGTCCCTCCTCCAGAATTTCCTCCACACGAATCTCCCCCGCAACCGGAATTGTACCCACTACCGATACGGATCTACTCCTCAAACTTTTTTCAGACATTCTTGATTACTGTAACATGCCAAAATAAATAACCAAGACTACAGCTCCAGAATAATAAGGAAAATTAAGCACATACATGTATCTGTAAATTCGCAATTACACTGACCAGGTGTAACCCCTAATCTACCTTACATGACTGTCCTCGCTACCCTATTAGTCTTATTCCTGATATAGTGCTCTCCTAACGCTTTCCTAATTCTCAGTTGTGATCTACGCTCACAGTTTAAGTCTAGGCCTGTTCGGTCACCTAAATCCCTTAAACTATGGCTCTAATACCAACTGTAACAACCCAAACAAAAATATAAAGCATAACATTAAATATAAATCAACCAGCCCAACGGGGTCCCACAATTTCTCAAATACAATTGTCTCAAAACTAGGTTTGCGGAAGCAACCTATACACAACTGAGAATATAAACTGAAAGTCTAAAAGGCAACTAAAAAAATAACTATCATCTAACAGCATCCACGCCTTAACTCTTCTCCTTGCCCTTCCCAAAGCCTCCTACTAACGACTTCCCTGAAAAGGTTTAGTTTTGGAAAGGCGAGGGTTAGACCATGAGATCTATTGAGCTCCCTCTAGTGACAACAGTTTCATTATCAAGTATTTAAAACATTTTATAACATTTATAAACAACAACTTTAAACAAAGGTTTCATGTACAACCACACATGTAAATGGCACACTAAAGTCACTCGGAAGTGACAACGTGTTAGTCTCACACTGCCTTACTGGGTCACTTCTCCCATAGCATAAACGGGACACCCCCCCCCCCCCCCCCCGGTATGAGCACTGGCAGGTCACACCCCCCGACTTAGCCAATTCACATCTATCAACAATATATTCATACACTTTAAACTAACTTTCCAAACACATCATCATACAACATAAATAAACCATTTCATATTCCTTCCTTGCTTCTAAAATCACGTTGAAAACGCGTATTTAGTTAGAAAAACTCACCTGTTGCGTTTGATCGGGTCTTTCTGTCACTCTTTCCCTCCAAAGTAAATACGTGAGTAAATGGATGAGAAGCATAAGCTAACCGGATACCAAACTACCCGGACACTACTTTCGGATAATACACTATCCGGACGCTACTTACCGGACTACACTATCTGGACTCCACTTTCCGGACAACTACCCTATCCGGACAACTACATTATCCGGACATCTCTTCCGGACTCTACGCTATCCGGACAACTACACTATCCAGACAACTACACTATCCAGACATATCTTTTGGACTCTACGCTATCCGGACAACTACACTATCCGGCTATTTCTTTCGGATACCGATCGATCCGGAGACCTGCACAGGGTCACTTACCGGACACGGTCTGATGACCGATTGGAATAAGAAATCTACTGCTAAGCCCCAAACAAATTTGATTTCACAATAATAATAGCATTACAACAATACTTAACCCTTTCTTAACAAACCCTTTGCTGCTTAAACATAAAGATGATGCCTAAATACCCCTTAAAGCATCATTTACCACCATTCAACCACAAAACCCACATAATCTGATTTCCTCAATGTAAACCAAGTGCAAGGATTGGGATCTGAGATTACCAGGTAGAATTAATGCAGAAGTAGACTCCAATTTCCACTTCTTTGCTTTCTTCTAATGTGAAATTGATAGCTTGATTTTCTTCTCAGCTTCTTCTAACGCCGCTCCAAGTAAGAAATGGTGAAACCTAGGGTTTTGTGCCCAAAACAAGGATTTTATACATTCTCCCAAAATTACAAACCAGCCTCCAAACTCTTAGCCTCTTAACATTTCTCACTAAATTCTCAAATCTTCACATTAGAACCCCATATATTACAGAGATCTATGGGATCATATGGATGCTTATCCTTGTTTTTACTCTTATATTTGGAATCATAATAGGTGTACTAGTAATTGTTTGGTTAGAAAGAGAAATCTCTACGGGTATACCACAACGTATTGGCCATTCTTCAAGCTCTAGCAGATAGTACCAAATTACTTTTCAAAGCGGATCATTATATTATTTAACTTTTCTTTACTACATTGCTTGTATCAATTAACATATTATATTTCTATAATATTGTTTTAATTATATAATTAAACATTGTGACTGATAATTTTTTAAAAATGTCCTTTTTGATCATTTTAAATGCTTATAAGCTAGATTTTGTCAAACGTGACTTTTTAGTCAGCTAACTTATCAGCTATCAGCTATATCAGTCAACAGCTAGCTTATCAGGTAGTTTTTGAAACATAGCCTTAATGCAATAAAGACAGTGGCGGACCCAGGATTTTAGGTGAACGGGTGCATAAACGAAAAGTCCAATCTTTTGGTTGATTTCGAGGGATTTTTGAAGTTTTTTTTGTCGATTTCGATTATTTTTTTTTTGGTTTTTTATGTCAATTTGAGATAATGTTTTAGGTTTTTTTTATTGATTTCAAGAGAATTTTTTGATTTTTTGGTTGATTTCGAGAATAAATTTTTGGATGTTTTGCAAATCAAAATTAACTACGCATATAAACTTTTATGTAATAATAATCAAATCAATAACTAAAAACAAAATAGAAATATAAAAACGAAAATTTTATAATTTTGGAGAGAGTTAATGATCAAATTACATTATATTAATAGAGTATTTAATGTGTATTAAATGTATTTTATGAAGATGAGTTAATGGGCTTTCTCTGGTTTTAACAAAAATTAAAAACATAAATGCTAAGAGTGGGAATCGAACCGCAAACCTCTTGAAACTGGAACCACTAATTAGGTTGACAAAAACCATCACGCTGAAAGCTCATTTTGTTTAAGTGTTCAGATTAAAAATACTTAAGAGCACTCTTAAAATTAAGCGGGTGCACCGTCAAACGATCTACATTTTTTCCCCTTACAGTAAACAAGTGAGCGGGTGCACGGGACCCCCCCCCCCCCCCCTGGAGTGAAGGTAGGTCCGCCCCTGAATAGAGATGGTTTCTGCTAAGAATAGTAGTTATCGTGATAATGTTAAGAATAGCTGTCTATCCTTAGATCAATCATAATTGAACATCAATTGGATTTTTTTTTCTAGCTAATTTGTAACATGCACTTGTGCATAAAACCAAAAAGTCAACTATTTACCTGTATGCACAAATGCATACCGTCCAGATGAAGAGCTCCTAGGGTGTTCTTCAATTTTACGTTTTTTTGAGGTTTTCCCTTGAACCTCCCTCTTTATATATATATATATATATATATATATATATATATATATATATATATATATATAGGGAAATGTTCAATAGAGAAGTGCAAATATTTAGAGAAATAGAGAAGTAAAAAAACACGGGACCATTCATATATGAACGGTCATATATAAACAATCATATATGAATGTTCATATATGAACGTTCATATGAACGTTCATATATGACTGTTATATGAACGTTCATTTATGAACGTTAATATATAAACAGTCATATATGACTGTTTATATATGAACGTTCATATATGAACGGTCCCGTGTTTTTTTACTTCTCTATTTCTCTAAATATTTGCACTTCTCTATTGAACCTAAGGCTATATATATATATATATATATATATATATATATATATATAAACTGGTTTGATGAACTACGACTTTTCGATGTAACAATTACATTATTTTCTTCTACTTTAATTTAAATTATTTAACATAAATAATCAAATTAGTACTGAGATAATAATATCATCTCTATGAAAATGATTTTCGATTTAGGTAGGCTAATTGTACTCCTAGGTATTACTAAGGTGCCGTTTGTTTTTTAAGAGGTCTGAAGTCTGAAGTCTTATTTCAGTTCTGATTTATAAGAGGTGATGCTAAAGTCTGAAATCTGAATCAATAAGACTGTTTGTTTTTGTAATATCTGAAGTCTGAAATCTGAATCAAAAATACTGTTTATTTTTGTAAATTAAACGTCTGAATCTGAAACTCAATCATTAGATGATTTATTTTTGTAAATTAATAGAACATTAAACCCATTATAATGTATTAAATAAACTATATTTTCCATTATATTGTATTAAATAAGCCACATTACATTATATTAAATATATATATATATATATATATATATATATATATATATATATATATATATATAATTTACCTCTTTTTTCCAAAAGTAATCACTGACAAACAGCAACTACTCTATCATAAAGTACTCTACTTTGCTTTTATATGTGCTTATTTACCTCGAGAATCATAAACATTAAAAAGATAAAAAGTAAATTTCTTTCTTCAAGACACTTTCACCTCCATTATTCTCCATAGCAATTTTCTTTCTCATTTCTTCATAAAGATGATGCTTTCTTTCTTCATTTCTTCAAAAACGTTTCATCGTGAGTTGCAGAGAATCCATGATGTGTTTGTCTTCTCTTCCCTGAATCCTTCGCCGCCGGATCATCCTGGTTGCCGGAATTTCACCGTCGCCGCCAACAACATCGTCGGACCTATCCCTCCTGAGATCTCGTTAATCTCCGGCATTCGTCTTCTTAACATGTCCAACAACATCTTCAAGGAGGCGATGGAGGCTCCTATTATAAGAGGCATTAAGAGTTTCATTTTCCTCTTGTGAAATAAGAGAAAGTCAGAGCTTTTCAGCTCTTGTTTGGAGAAAAAAATCAAACGGTCTTAATGACCCATTGTCTGACCGAATCAGATTTCAGAAGTTTTCAGAGGTTTTTTTTAGAAAACAAACAAACCCTAAATGAATCACCACCTATTAATCTCTTTCTCACATACATCAACATCAATACCTATTTTTTCACTTTGTAATTAAAAGGAATAGATATAGCAGCACACTTTTGATTTTCTTATTATAAGCTTACATGTAATGTTTTCATATTATTAGGCATCGTTTGGCAACAAAAAAACTATCTTATAAGTTAGTTTTTTGATAAGCTACTTGGAGTAGATTTTGAGTAGTTTTTTTATGAATATTTCAATTATGACCTCATTAATATTAATTATTATTTATTAATTATTATTATAAATCAATATTAATTTGTTAAATTAAATTATTATTATTTAATTAATATTAACTGAAATTTATTAAATTAAGTTTTACTTATACATTGATATTAATTTTTAATTATTTAGAGTTATTGTTAATCATATAAAATATTTTTATATATTTTTAATATTAATTAACATGTTTTAATTATCAATTATTGTTATCTTTTAATTATTATTTGATTATTTCTTTCATATCATACGTAACGGTTATTTAAAATGATAAGTTAATATATATTTTTTCTAAAACTTGTTTTTACAAATTCAAAATTTCTAGTATGTAATAATAAATTTTAATTTCTTTTAATTAATATTCTAGATTGGAATCATTAAAAGAGGTCTATGGGATCATATGGATGCTTATTCGTGTATTTACTCTTATATTAGGAATCATAATAGGTGTATTAGTAATTGTTTGGTTAGAAAGAGAAATCTCCGCCAGTATACAACAACGTATTGGCCATTCTTCAATGTCTAGCTGATGATACCAAATTACTTTTTAAAGAGAATCATTATATTATTTAACTTTTCTTTACTACATTGCTTGTATTAATTAACATATTATATTGCTATAATATTGTTTTAATTATATAATTAAATATTGTAACTGATAATTTTTTAAAAATGTCCCTTTTGATCATTTTATATGCTTATGAGCTAGTTTTTGTCAAACGTGACTTTTTAATCAGCTAACTTATCAGCTACCAGTTATATCAATCAACAGCTAGCTTATCAGCTAGTTTTCGAAACATAGCCTTAATGTAATAGAGATGGTTTCTGCTAAGAATAGTAGTTATCGTGAGAATGTTAAGAATAGATCTCTATCCTTAGATTAATCATAATTGAACATTTGTTGGATTTTTTTTCTAGCTAATTTATAAGTTATTTTAAAACTTATTCTAATTCATTAAATCAATATTAATTAAAAATAATCAATAATGCAACTTCTATTTTACTCTTCTCGCATTACTTCTATTCATACACAATTCTAGTCTAGTTATTAATAATAGTATCATCCCATAAATATCATGGTGCATTATATGTGAGATTTTTTATCCAGGAAAATAACCATATAAATTTTGAACTAGAAAAAGTCAAAGGTAAAATATGTGACGACATAAATGCTTTCTTTGATTATATTCTAAAACATAAAATTTAAAGATACTCGACTTTATTATATGCAATAAAATACTATATTTATAAAATTAAAAGATGTCAATGAGCACAAAATTAAAAGATGCCAATGAGCACAAAATTAAAAGATACCAATGAGCATAAAACTAAAAGATGCTAATGAGCACACATCTCTTGAAACTTTGGGAAAATACAAAGTCGCAATAAATCTGTAAATTTGTGAAAATCCTGATTTTGGACAAATAGTGTGAGTAGAGCAAAGTATTCGTATATGTTTTTAGAATTGCATATTCTTGAAGCTAATCATATTTCGCATGCTAAGCACACCATATAGATTTAATAAAGGGATTGAAACTGAACATTTTTAACTTGATATGCAATGATGACTTGTATTTGAATCCAAACACATCATTTGATTTCATTTGATTGAAAAATCTGTTAAATTTCATTAAGTTGGATTTCTTTTATAAAATTTTTAAATGATCAAATGTTAGTAGTTATCAAGTGTAGTTCAATGAATCATATTTTCCTTGTATAAATGTTTTATTAATGCACTATATTTGAAATGAATAATTTTAATGAAATATATGCATACTTTCAGGGGGAGAAAACAAATTGCTCCAGAATTATTATTTTAAGGGGGAGCAAGGTTATTCATTAAGGAGGAGAAAAAACATAGACTTCATTCGAAGAAAAAGCATCGCTAAAGTTTTTCCAAGAAAATCAAGGGGGAGAAAAGCTAAAGATTTTGAAGATTGATATGATTTTGCTTTACAAAACTTTAGGGGGAGAAGAAAATAGAAAATGATTTGTTCAGAAACAACAAAAGAGAAAAATGTTATTTTAAGGGGGAGAAGAGGAAAAGGAAACTGATCTGTTGTTTCTTATAAAGAAATCTTATGAAAGCTGATTGATTGATTCAAAAGGGAGAAGAAAGTCATAAAAAGACAGAAATTTGATTTGATCACATGAAGATGAGAATTATCATTTCAAGGGGGAGCAAAGAAAAAGCAAATATGTAACAGAAATCAGTTTGGAAATCGTTGCTACTACTGATTAAAGACTAACCAAAAGTTGTTAACTCAGATTATTCAGAATTCTGAGCAGAAGTTGTCAAAGCATTCAGAAGAGATCCTTCTGAAGATTGTTCCTACTCTAAAAAAAATTGATGATGAAAAGTACAAGTGTGTTTGACAAAAAAGGGGGAGATTGTTAGATCTAGAGTTTTGTCAAAAACACAAGTGTTGGGATTTGGTCAGAAGACTCAGAAGTTCTGAGTAGGAGACTCAGAAATTCTGAGTGAGAAGTCTCGAAAAGATTCTAAGTGTTGGATTCTGACTAGAAGGTTCAGAGTTCTGAGTAGGAGACTCATAACTTCTGACTATGAAGACAAATGTTCTGAAGCGCCTATTCAGAAGTATGTTCAGAACTTATGACTTGGATATTCTGTTATATTCAGTTACTAATTAGGACACGTGTAATTGTTCTATTAGTCTGTTTCTCATATGTACTGTAGCTTTAGCTTTTCTTTACAGTATATATAGGAGTTAGCAACAATTAGCTAAATAATCTTTCGAATAACTCTTCACGCATAACTTTGTGAGATCTATTGAGAGAGAAATTCATTGTAATATCTTGTAATTCACAGATTGTTAATAAATCATATGACCAGTTGCTGTGAATACGATCTTGAATGTTCATTCTATATTGAATCTTGATTATCAGTGATGATTATGGAACTTACAAGAACTCAAAGAGTGAAGGGAAGAAGAAAGAGCAGTCAACCACGCCAAAGCAAACACCGGTCAAGTCGGTAGTTCCGAAAGTGCCATATCCAAATAGGCTTAAAGCCCAAAGGGAGGATCTCAATTTTTCTAAATTTCTTGAAGTTTTTAAGAAATTGCATATTAACATCCCTTTTGCATATGCGTTGGCACAAATGCCCTCATACATGAAGTTCATGAAAGAGATCTTATCCAAGAAGAGGGCAATCGAACACCAGTCTACCATTGCACTTACTGAGGAGTGCAGCGCGATCAATCAGAACAAGCTTCCCTCGAAGCTTAAGGATCCAGGGAGTTTTTCGATTCCTATTCAAATTAGGGGCGAGTATTAACTTAATGCCTCTATCTATTTTCAGGAAACTCGAATTGGGGGAAGTGAAGCCGACATACATGACACTTAAGCTCACGGATAGATCCATAGTGTACCCTTATGGAGTGGTAGAGGATGTGCTCATCAAGGTTGGAAATTTCTATTTCTCGGTGGACTTCGTGGTGCTGGACATTGATGAAGATGTAGAGGTCCCGCTGATATTGGGAAGATCCTTTCTGGCCACGAGCAGAGCGTTGATCGACATGGAAGAAGGTGAAATGACCCTAAGGGTGGGTGATGAGAAGGCGGTGTTCAAGATGTTCGAGACTGGAAAGCGTAGAGACGGAGCTGGTCAAGGAGAGACAGATGTGGAAGAATCCGCAAAGAACCGCAAGTGTGGGCGATTCGATTCCGCAGATACCGAGCCAAGTTGAGATCTACATAGCCATGCCACGACTTTAACTACGGCGCTGGGTGGGAGGCAACCCACCGAGGTTTTTCCCTCGTTTGGGTTTTCCGCGTCACCAATTCTCCTATCTTATTTACTTTCTGTTTGCGATTGTGTTGTTTGTCTTGAGATCCCTTTCTTTAGTTGTTAAAGCTCCACATCGACCTTAAGTTATCCTTTGGGTGATTTTTGGCATTAACAAGCACTAGTGTCATCGCTATAGCAAACAATCCAGTGCTACACTCAAAGACTAAACACATCGAAATCAGATATCATTTTAATCAGAGATCCTATGATGAATGGAGACATAGAACTTCATCTTATTCCAACTGATTTTCAGTTAGCTGACCTTTTCACCAAACCTCTTGATGAGACAAGATTCAACTTTCTCATCAGCGAGCTTGGAATGCTGATCTATGAAGAATAACTCTTCAGTGGTTGTGCATTGGGCCAGTGATAAAATTCTCTCTCTTTTATTCATCATCTAATCTATGAACGAATGTCCACTGATACCAAGGTATGTTTTTCTATCCCTAATCACTGAAGTTCACTTCAGTAAGATGTTTTAAAAAACAAGGATTATATCACTGACATTTTTCTATCAGTGATATCTTTTGAACTAACATAAAATTCCATCACTGATATTTCTCATAAGTGATCCTTCATTAAACAAAATCATCTTTGATAATTTCCAAACTATCATGGATATTTTTTTGAAAATGAAAAGACAGTTTTTATTTGTGACGTCATCAAACGGATAAACCATGGAACGACTTTTTGTCTGACACGTTCGTCCGTTTCGAATTCTTGTCCAATAAGCTTCGTGGGACGTGTCAAGTGTCATGATGAGTACTTTTTCCCGCTCATCATTTCTTTCTCTCTCCTCTCACTATATAAACCCTTTGAGTTTATATTTTTACCTTTTACGCGCACTAAACTCTCTCAAGCAAGAAAGAATTCCTTTGCATTTGTGTTCTCGGATTAACACTCAATCTAAGATCAAGTTCATCATACTTTTCAACACAAATAGGTTCACATTTCTTCTCATTTCTACTTTTAATCCTCTTCAAACTTGTTTTGAACAACATCTTTTGTTTACAAAGATCAAAACAAACGTTTTTCTCACATAAAATCATCTTCTTCGTGACTTTATAAACAAAACTTGAAATATAGTTTTTCATAAAGTTTGAAAATAAAATCTTAAACTTTAAATCTTCATACGTTTTTCCAGAATCCTTTCCTTAAAAGGAAACTGAAAAACTGTTTTTCTACCTAGTTTTGTTTTTTTTTTCAAAACTAGAAACCCACCTTTTGGTATCTTTTCTCAAAAAGGAAACTGAAGAAAACCCTAAGAACTCTTATTTCGGAATTCTTTCCATACTAAGACAGTTTCTCCTTCTTCAACTTTGGTTTATTTTTGTTCAGAAATGGCCTCTGCAACTGCTGCTACTGCTCCCAAACCTTTGACCAAGAATAAGTCCAAAAACATAAATGGTGAACTGAACCAAATCACCTTTGCAGCAAACAACCTCCTAGCCCTGATGGTGTTTCCCAAAAAAACCTAGCCCTCATCTCACTGAAGTCGTGGCCTTCTTGAAACAATCCCCCATCCACACTGCTATCACCATAGCCCCTCCTACTCATCGTCACCTTCTACAACAATTCTGGTTCACTACTGAACGAACCACCCAAACCTCCCAAAAGACAGGAAAACAACTAACTGTCATTGGCTTTCAAACCGAGTTTGGCCAAGGGTACGTATCTCCTTCAGCGATCCGTGCTGCACTGCACTTACCCTCTGGTCCTTTTGACCCCATCCCTGACAATGACGATAAACTGATTGCCTTCCTTGATCTCATGAAGTATTCATGGGACAAGAAGCCCCACACAAATGAGGATGACAAGCGCATTACCAAGATCCTTACAGCCAATATGCCCACTGAACTCAACTACATCTTTGCCCACGTCATCTCATGCGTGACAGTGAAGTTCGTCTCTACTGATCAAGACAGCAAGACCCAACTGCAAATAGGTTACTCCTTGCTGCCCGGGCGTATGATCGACTATGCCCGAATCATCTTCGAATACCAGATGGACAAGGTCTAGAAACCTGAAAGGGACATGAAGGTCCCATATGTCCGTTTTGTTTCAGCACTTCTCCAACTCTTCATTCAGAAGAAGTACCCTAAACAAGGTGACTACAAGCTACCTCAGCTTGGAGTGAAAATCCTCGACTTTCAGCCAATCGAGGGGGAGGTAAGTCTTTCTACTCTGTTAACTCTTCTTCCCTCCATTTCTTCTCTTCCAGTGGCAAATTCAGCGGCCAAACCCAATGCTGAGACCCAAGCCACCACCACCAAATCCTCCAAGAAGAGGAAACAATCTGAACATCCCCTTGGCACCTATAAGTTCAAGAAGTCTTTCAAGGAGAAGCCCCAACCTTCTCAAGGTTTCTATTCAACGTTTTCCTCTTCACAGGAATCGATTGAAACATTCGCTGTACGATCCACCACACCTGAACCCGTTTCTCCAACCACCTCAGAGCCTCTAAACGCTGAAGCTTTGCTGGTATCTTCCCCAACACCTTTAGTGTCTCGACACACTGAAGAGGTCATTCTCGGTAACACCAGTGCCGAACCTGCCACTACATTCTCAGCCATCGCTTCTTCTCCTCCAGTCTTGCTCTTCAACACCACTGCACCAACATTTTCTGTCGTTGACACACAAGCCTCATTGCTCTGAAGTCTCATACAACAGAACTCTACAGGACCTGTTGGGTCCAGCATCCCTGCTACTTCTGTTTCTCTTATGGGAAATAACATGGAGTACTGGGGTGGCAACACAGATATTCACCACTTATCTCACCCAACAGGTATCCAAACCTTATCCTCTATCCCTTCTCAACCACCAACTTCTTTTGAGTTTTCCTTTGCTCACAAGTTAGTTTCTTTTACAAGTCATAACTTGGGGACCATCGCTGCATCCCTCAAGGAGGTAAGCGATAAAGTAGATAATCTCTCCACCAACCTCTCCAACAACACCTCAGCGGTGAACAATGCTGGATAATTGCTAAATACACTCTCCACCTCTCTTATTAGCAAAGCTGACAATGCTGACGTTACAAAGATGCAAGAGGAGGTGAAGACCCTGCAACTGGACGTGGTAAACAACTCCACTTCCATACAGACCCTCACCACCAGCGTTTCCACTCTCTCCACCAACTTCAACAATCTCAGCAGCGAAGTTGGGATGCTGAAGAATGCAGTCTTCGGGCTCCAGGGCGAGGTACGTAACCTTGCCTCCAAGGTCAGTGATTCCAACATTCTACTCACTAAAATTTTCGACCACCTGGAAGCTCCCACTGTCCATTTCTTCTACTTTACATCGGATGACCGCGCAAAGTTAGGCATGGCAGGCTGGCAGCGGACTTTGTTGTTCAGGACACCTTTGCCCTCCCTGGCCTAGAAGACAGGGTTGGCAAACTAGGAAAAGCTCAGGCTTTAGGAGCCCCTGGCCTAGAAGACAGGGCTCCTCAAAACGCTGCTGCAACCTGTTGATCCAAACCCTTAGTGATTTGATAATGACCCTGAGAAACACTTAGAGAAAATTATAAGTAGACAACATGTATTAGAGTTTCACTATCACTGATAAATACTAAGTCTGTTCAGTACCGCTGATAGGAAGCTCTCGTTCTTTAATTCAAACATTCAGCGAACACTGTTGTAGAAACCAGGATTCAATCTTCCAATGAATTAACCAATAAGAACACAATCAAACAGTATAAAAATAGAGAATTGGATCCAAAAGCTTTGTATTCATTCAAGAACATATTACAGATCTAGAGAGAGTCTCTCAAAGATTACAAAGTGAATACGAAAGCTATTCAAACGTTATGCGAAAGTTAGTTAGCTTACAGTTGCTAACTCCTATATATACTGTAAAGAAACACTAAAGCTACAGTACTTAAACATGACAAACCAATAGAACATCTACACGTGTTCTAATTAGTAACAGAATATAACTGAAAATGTCTAAGACATAAGTTCTGAACAACATGTTCAGAACTTCTGAACATCCTTCTGATTAAGCACTTCAGAACATATATACTTCAGCACTTGACATTTTCATCTTCTTATTTAGAACATCTGAGTCTTCTACTCAGAACTCTGAGTCTTCTGTTCAGAACTGATACTTAGCAATCTTTGCAATACTTTCCAATCAGAACTTCTGACCCTTCTTTCTCAGAAGTCTGAGTCTTCAGTTCAGACTTCAACACTTAGGCTTTTTGACAAACTCCAGTGCTAACAATATCCCCCTTTTGTCAAACAAGCTTGTATTGATCAACATTAAATTTTCAGATGAATTATATTCCTCAAAGCTAATCTTCTGTCAACCCATTCAATGATTTCTTGTATCTCTTCAATTTGTTTTCCTCTTGATAGTTTCTTCTGTAAGCTGTGTTTGATAAATCTTAGAGTTCCAGAACAATACTTGGCCACTTCACTAGCTCTGAAGAAAATCTTTTCACTTCTTTTGTTTTTCAAAAAGACCCCTAATTCTGGCCATTTACAAATGTTTCCACTCTTCAGAAGATTTAGTTGCTCATGATCATTGTTTGGCTTGGAAAGATAAACACATGGTCTATGCATATACAGAGCAACTTGGAAATCTGTATAAGCATACCATCTCAGACTGTAAAACATTGCTTCTCTAACTGTAGCCAATGCTCCTCTTTCCTTCTTGAACTTACTACAATCTTTATTCTCCAAAACGCAGTACAATCGATAGAAATCACATACAGAGATCTTATCAAAATCAGCTTCAGTGAAGTAGTATACTTTTCCATCCTCTCTCAAAACTTCAAATCCATAGTATTCATTTTTCATGAACTTCTTGACACAAATCTCTCTGATTCCAGTGATCATAAAATCAGAATATACAGACTCTTTGGGTTTTCCTATGCATCTAGACAATTCAGAACGAAATCTCTGAGAAAACTCTGTTTTATCATGAAACACACTCAGAAAATGCACATCTCTTGGTTGAAAGAACTTTGGCAAATCATATTCCAGAAATAAACCATTCAAATCAACTGACACTTCTTCTTCATTTGCTTCAGATTTTTTTGCTTTTTCAGCATCTTGCATCTGAACATCTTCTCGTGTTAACAATACTTCTGGAATGACTTCTTCAACCTCATCAAAATAGACACCATTGACTTGGTATTCTGAAGGAAATACAAAATCAATGTGTAGAAGTTTTTTTGGATTTTCTTCTGATAGCATACAATCACTGCATTCTTTGACTCTTGTTCTCAGATCCAATCTTTCTTTAATATGCCTTGTACACTTGTCCCTCAATATTGCTTTCTCACCTTCAGCAATTACCTCCATCTCTTCCAACAACCATTGCAATGTAGCATCACTATACTTTAAAAGATCATTCAGTTTGAAAAACATTGGTTTAGCAGAAGCTAAGCAAAATAAACCTTCATTTTCCATTCCTACATTTATAAACCCACGAACACAGCTTTCATGTTTTGGCTTTCTGATTGGACAACTCAGATTGCACTTGTATTTTCCTGATTCAATGGCAAGCTGAAAATCATACACATGCATATTCCTGACATAGATGCCCAATATCCTTCTGCATTCAATCTCCACCCATGTTTCTTCAGTACTTGCAAAGAACTTCACAAGAAAGATCTGATCATCTAGAAATAATCTGTGAAAGTCAAAGCTAGTAAGATTCATTTTCAAGTTTCCTTCTTTCTGAACTTCCATACTTACATACTTGAGACCATCAAACTCTTCAATTTGAAACTCCAACACTTTCTCAATCTTTTTCTGAATAAGTAACTTCTCATCTGGTTTCCTGAATCTGTTGGAAGCTTCAACATATACCATCTGTACTTTCTCATCCATAAATCCATCAATAAAATTCTCAATATCAACATATTCATCTTCTTTGCAATAGAGATCTTCATAGTTATCTTCAGGAAAGATGTCACAAAAATAATTCCTGGCAAGTGGAGTATCACTCTGTTCAATAATGAAATCACATAGGGGTTCCTCCAGTATTGGCAATTCAAGTCTTGGAATGACAATTGGTCTTCTGTACACATATTCCAGAGGCATGAAGTAATTTTCAACTCTATCATACTCTCCATAAAAAACTGTCAACTCATCCAGAAAATGAAATAGAAACTCATTTTGAAACCTAACTGAATATCCAACTGAGTAGTCTTCTTCTCCCATCATATCAATTGGTCTCACCATTCTGATACATTTGTGAACATTCTGAACATTAAGAGCACTTATCAACACACTGTGCATTCTCCTTATCAGAATATCATTCATCCTCCTTTCTTCAAACTCTGAGATAAGATCACCTCTAGTATAAGGAATAATATCTGAATATGAAACCACTCTATCCATTTCAGAACTTTCTGTCATAATCACCTCAGAAGTATCCACCATAGAAGTATCTGCCATAACCATTTCAGAACCAGTGACCATCTCTTCTTCAGAACAAGTGATTTTCAGAACATTATCAGTATCCATATTAGAAGACTTTTCAAGTACTACATCTTCTGATTCCATAACATCCTCAGAACTTAGACTTTCAGAACTTGTAGTTGAAACAACTATTAACTCAGTACTTTGCTTCTGCTTTTTCTCCCCCTTTTGATGATGATGAAGTTCATTATCATCAAACTTCCTCTTCAAAGACTGAGTTGATTCAGATTCTGGCACTGCTATAGACAAAGGCATGATTTGTAAAGGCTTTGATACAACAGCCAGATTTGAACTGAATGCCTGAAGCAGAGAAGACTTCATGGCATCCATACTTTTGAGAATATCTTCTTGAAACTCTGAAAACTTTTCTGTGATCTCCTTTTGATGAGATTCCACAGATACTTTAACACTATCCACTTTCTTTTCAACAAACTTAGCTTTTTCTTCCAACTTTGTTCTGAGATCTTTTACTTCATCTTTCAAAGAAGTAACTGTGTTTTCCAAGTTCTGAACTTTTTAACCCAAGTCATGATTTTGTTTCTGAATCTTTTCAAATTCAGAATGTGCTAACGGTAATCCTAGATCAACAGATGAACCAGTTTTCATATGTTCTGAGAACACATGGCCTGTAGGTGTCACAGAGTCACCATGTACAACAAATGCACTGTGTAAAGAGGCTTTTAAGATGTTCACCTCCCCAAGGCTTCCATCCAATCCTTGACACCCAATATTAGGTATGTCTATGGAAGTTGATACAGGAAAACGAATTTCTTGTGACGTGCTTGTGTGAAAAGAAAAATAAGGCCCAAATAGGATATTACTGTGAAATCCTGACTCAGTGTGATGAATAAAAGGTTGAGATTGATTGCCAAACTCCAAATGAGTAAGCAATGGTTCCCCTGTTTGAATTGAAACAGTAGCATATTGAGATGCTTCTGAGTGGATGGGATTGGGTAATTCAAGTTCTACCATGGGCTCAATGGTATTTTCTTCAATATTGGTCACCAAGATATGTGAACCAATAGCAGATGTGGATGCCCATTTTAGATCAGCTGGTTCAGAGTTATCTCTATTTTCTAACTCTTGTGACATTCTCTCATCCTCACCTCTCTCTATCTGTTTTTCACTTTCATTTCTAACCAAGCTCTCAGAATTTTCCCTCTCAATTCTTTCAGAATGTTCTCCCACCTGAACATCCTCCCCCTCTCTTTCTGCATTTGACCCCTAACCTCTCCTCTCTGGGTTGTCCTCATGGGTAGGGACCTGAGGTTGTTCAAGTCCCATTGAGGTGCAATATGCTTTTAAAATCTCACTCTCCCTTGGAATGTATGACCTAAATGCTCTTGTCAAAGGTTTGTGATTAGGAAAATTCACAAGTTTAAGAACAGATGTTAATTTACCCATGTAGAAAACTGGCACATGCTCCTCATTTGCTCTCCTTGGAATGTTAGGATCTTGCCTCATTGCATACCAAATCACCATCTTCCAGTACCTCTGATAAGGTATATATGTCAAAGGATTATCTATTGTTTCTCCCCTCAGTGCCTTCTGATTTCTTTCAAAGGTATTCTTGATATCTTCCCATAAGATAGAAGCATAGTCATAATGTCTGTTCTTCACTAACCCATGAAAAATCTGCATGATTTGTCTTGATCCTTGATCTGGAGAACTGTTCTTCCCAGATAAACATTTGTTAACAATTGTGGAGAAGCATGCCCATATCGGTGGTAGTTTATTTCTTCTGAAAGAACTAAGATTTCTCAAATCATCATTATATCCCAATCTTCTGAATTCAGCCTACATCTCCTCTGTTAATGGTGAATCCTCAAAATCTGATCTCCCCTCCAAATCATCTTTCTCAGGCAACCTTAACATGATTCTTAAGAAACATACAGTCAGAGTTAAAGAAACCCCCCTATATTTGACACAAACTTATTCCCTTGTAATTCCAAATTTTTCCACCACTATTGAATATACTGAATTGGAACAGTCTTTTTCATAGTAAACCACTTCTTGAATGAATGATATTTCAACAATTCTATTACAATCCTATGTTCTTCCTTGAAATTTCTTTCATCAAGCACTAAGACACAGTTGTTTTCTAATAAACCCAAATATCCATCCTCTGGTACTGACCTTTCCATTGAAATGTGTCTAGAAGACATTTCAGACCTTACAGCACTTTGTTGGTGTTCAATATTTTCATTTCCTTCCTCTGCATTGCCCTCAGACTCAACCATTTGATCATCCTATGCATTTCCTCCAACATTTCCTCCTAAAACATTTCCTCCTATAGCCACTTCTTCTGCGACTATATTATCAGGCATTCGTACTTCATCATCGTCATCCGAAGACGACATTAAGGTCTTTGCTGAGTGCAAAGATCGAGTAACACTTCTACGTGCAGTAGACATGATTATCACTCAAGAAGTATGAAAGAAAACAGAATCGATGAACTCAGGAATTTTTCGTATCTTACTTTTCACTCTTGGAATTCGAATGAATTTGAAAGAGGGATTTTAAGGTCTATTTAAAATCCGCGAAGCTGAAAGGATTTAAACGATGAAAAACTGATTTATGTCAGAGTTATAACGGTTTCTAACACTGTGAAATACCACAAAAGATGTTAAATGAAACGTGGTATTATCAAATGAATAAGATGCTGACATATGTTATTTGATAGAAATCAACACAAGTTAAAGTTCTGAATAACATGTTCAGAATTCTGAGAATGCATACTCAGAATCTCTGAGTATACAATTCAGAAGAAATTCCCTTGAAGTTAAAATTCATTTAAACCCTCAACTTCTGATGATATAAATCTTTTAAGCATACAGAAGTAGTTTGAACAGATTTAAAATTGTTTTATCATCAAAAGTCTGTCCCTCTTGAGATGATTTGTGATTTCTGAAAATCATTTAAAATCTAACTTCTGACCTTGAAAACCTTTTTAAGTATTCAGAAGTTGTTTGAACAAGTATAAAGAAATTTATCATTAAAAGTTTGTCTTTCTTATAATGATTTTAGATAAGAAAAGAATACAAACCTTGCAAACAACTCAGAATACTTTCTGAAAGATATGAACACTCCCCCTTGACTTAAGCATATGCTCAAACACATATTAGACATAAAGGAATATGAAAAAGATAAAATAGAAAGAACTTAACAACAAATTGAAATACTTGTAAATTTCCAGAAATAAGTTCTGAGAGGTAAAGTCAGAAGATCTGAGTAACCTAATCAGAAGAAAAAATTATTAAGTCAGATTTCTGAAGTATTGACTCAGAAGTTCTGAACTCAAGACTCAGAACATCTGAGAAAGAGAGTCAGAATTCTGAGTACACTACTCAGAAAATCTTACTTAGAAAAATTTTATTTCTGAAAATAACAAATATACTCAATTAGTCAGATTAAGCATTCATATCTTACATATGAGAAAAGTAAACCTTTTGTGATCAAGAGGCTTTGTGAACAAGTCAGCCAATTGATACTTTGTGTGCACAAAATGCATTTCTATAGTTCACTTTTCCACATAATTCTAAATAAATCGATACCTTACATCAATATGTTTGGTCTTTGAGTGTTGAACAAGATTTTGAGTGATGCCAATGGCACTTTCTGAATCACAATAAGTGGCAATCTTGTTGAGTTGATAGCAATAATCCATGAGTTGTGTTTTCATCCACAGAGTTTGAGAACAGCAAGCAGCAGCAGCTACATATTATGCCTCAGAAGTTGATGTGGACACACAATTTTGCTTCTTTTAAACCCAACTCACTATTTTATCTCCCAAAAAGTGACAAGCACCAGAAGTACTTTTCCTGTCCAATCTGCTTCCTGCATGATCAGCATCGGTAAAGGCAGTTAACTTGAAATCAGTCTCTTTTGGATACCAAAGGCCCAAATCAGGTGAACTTTTGAGATATCTTAAGATCCTTTTAACAGCCAGCAAATGAGATTCTTTTGGATTTGATTGAAATCTAGCACATAAACATGTAGCAAACATGATATCTGGTCTACTTGCAGTCAGATAAAGTAAAGAACCAATCATGCCCCTATAAACCTTGTTATCTACTGAAACTCCAGAGAGATCAGCATCTAACTTGACATTGGTAGCCATAGGTGTTCTCTTAGCAGCACAATTAGACATCTTAAACTTTTCAGAATATCTTTTACATATTTTCCTTGATTTATAAAAATCCTATTTGGTAATTGTTTTACTTGAAGACCAAGGAAAAAATTCAATTCTCCCATCATGCTCATTTCAAATTTAGATTTCATGATATCTGAGAATTCATCACATAATTCTGCATTTGTAGAACCAAATATTATATCATCTACATATATCTGAATCAGGATTAAATCATCACCTTATTTCTTTAAAAATAAGGTAGTATCAATTTTACCTTTCTTGAAGCCAGATTCTAATAAGTATTGAGTTAGAGTGTCATACCAGGCTCTTGGTGCTTGTTTCAGACCATACAATGCTTTATCTAAGACATACACATGATCTGGAAACTCAGAATCAACAAACCCTTCAGGTTGATAGACATAAACTTCTTCATTTAGTATACCATTTAAAAATGCTGATTTGACATCCATTTGGTATACTTTGAAGTTTTTATGTGCAGCACATGCCAAGAATATTCTGATTGCTTCAATTCTGGCAACTGGTGAAAATGTCTCATCATAGTCAATTCCTTCTATTTGTGAGTATCCCTTAGCAACCAATCTAGCCTTATTTCTGACTACAACACCTGACTCATCTTTCTTGTTTCTGAACACCCATTTTGTTCCAATAATTGATTTTCCTTCAGGCCTTGGAATAAGTCTCCAAACTTTATTTCTTTCAAACTGTAGCAATTCATCTTGCAGTGCTAAAATCCAGTCTGGATCTTCTAGGGCTTCAGTGGATTTCTTAGGTTCAATTATACTTGGAAATCCTGCAAACATTGCTTCATTTGCTGTTGCTGATCTTGTTTGCACTCCCACTGATGGATCTCCTATCACTTGATGAATAGGATGGTCTTTTGTCCATTTGTTTGAACTTGGAAGCACATCAATATCTGATAGGTTGTTGTTTGTATCATTCTCATCTATAACAGCATGTAATTCTGAATTATTCCTTTGAGGTGTGACATTCAAGTCTGGATTCTGATTAGTAGAGTCAGAATTCTGAACAACTTGTTCAGAGTTCTGAGTACCTTGTTTAGAATTCTGAGTTTGTTGTTCAGAATTCTGAGTTCCTTGTTCAAAATTCTGAGTACCTTGTCCAGAATTCTGAGTACCAGACTCAGAAAAATCACTTGTATTTACTAAAATTGGACATTCCTCAGATGGACCAGAATCAAAAATTATAGTTTTTTGAACCTCTGAACTTCCCTTTTTCATTTCTTGAACCATTTTAGGATTTACAAAATCTGCATAAGATTCAGAAGTTAGTTCCAGAAATGCATCCTTAAACAATAAATTGAGTTCTGAACAGTTAGGATTAGAATCTGATTCAGAAGTCATTGTTTTTGTCTTATCTTGATTGAGTCCTGAACTGTTTTGTTCAGAAGTCTTTAATCTTGACTCATCAAATGTAACATTGATGCTTTCCATAATCCTCTTGGTTCTTCTATTGTAGATTCTGAATGCTTTGGAAGTTAGTGAGTAACCAACAAAGTATCCTTCATCTGCCTTTTTGTCAAATTTACCAAGATTTTCTCTATCCTTGAGAACATAGCATCTGCATCCAAAAACATGACAGAATTTGATTAGTGGTTTTCTTTTATTAATCAATTCATAAGCAGTTTTATTTAGTCTTTTATTAATCAAAGTTATGTTCTGAGTAAAACAAGCAGTGGCAATTGCTTCAGCCCGTAAGAAGGTTGGAAGATTTGAATAGGCCAACATGGTTCTTGCAGCTTCAACTAGAGTCATGTTCTTTCTTTCAACAACACCATTTTGTTGTGGAGTTTTGACAGCAAAGAAATTATTCCAGAGCTTTGCAAAAAGTTTTGAAGAGTCTCATTTCTGAATTCTGTTCCATTGTCACTCCTGATCTTCTGAACTGGAAGTTGTAAGAACACTTGAATTCTTTTGATGAAATTTATCAATGTTTCAGCAGCCTCAGATTTTACTCTTAAGAATTCAACCCATGTATATCTGGAATACTCATCAACAAAGACAAGTATATACTTGTTCCCTCCCATTGATTGAACTACAATAGGACCACATAAGTCAGTATGTAGCATCTCTAATGGTGACATGCATGAGGAGTCCATTTTCACCTTGTGAGAACTCTTCTTCATCTTGCCCATTTCACATGCTGAACATAATGAGTCCTTCTCAAACTTAATATTAGGCAGCCCTTTAACCAGATGTTTGCCAACTAGATTGTTCAACTCCTTAAAATTCAAATGAGAACATCTTCTGTGCCATAGCCAACATTCATTTGCAGTTGCATTTGACAATAGACATATTGGAGTTAATCTTTGAAAAATTAACCACAAATAAGTCCATGTGTCTTTTTGCCCAGAACACCTTTATCTTATCCTCACTTAGAATTAAACATCCTGTTATACTGAATTTGATCTCACAAAGACTATCCAAAAACTGACTTATGCTGAACAGATTATGTTGTAAACCTTCTACATAAAATATTTTCTGAATGGTTAGATCACCCTTTGTTAAATCACCATATCCTCTAACTTGTCCTTTACTGTTATTACCAAAGTTAACTGCTCTTCCAGCCTTTTCTGTGAAATTTGTCACAGAAGACTTATGACCTGTCATGTGTCTTGATGCTCCAGAATCTAAAAACCACACATGACAGCACTACAAAAACAGTTAGTTAGATTTAGGTACCCATATTGGAATGGGTCCTTCTTTGTTAGCTTCAATATTAGATTTAACAAAAGTTCCTTTAACTTTACATTCATAGTTCTCTTTTAAGCACCATTTTCCTTTTATTTTAATAAAATCAGAACATCTTCTGTTCACAAAATTATTTTTCTTCATTTTGGAAACTTTAGGTTGAGACTGAGAAACATTTTCAGTTTTCTTTTCTTTTGATTTAGATTGAATCAAGTTTTCAATCTTCTTTCCTTTTGACTGTGATTGAGAAATAGTTTCAGTCTTCTTTTCTGAATTCTGTTTTACTTTAGACTTAAAAGATGTTTTAGAATTTTGAGTCATCTTCTTCTGAGAAAGTTGAAATGATTTACTACCACATTGAACACATTTCAGATGTCTTCTTGCATGAAACAACAAATCTGAATGAAAAGATTTTTCATTTTTATTGATAGTATTCAGATTACAATTGCATCTATTACAAGAACTATTTGCTCTGAGTTCAGAAGTAGTATTCAACAAGATATTCTCAGAAATCTTTTTCAAATCATCTTTCCTTTTGCTTTCCTCCTTTTATGAAACATTCAACTTTTCAGAATTAGTAGATGATACAGATGATTCACCATGCTAAAAAATACTTGATTCATCAAAGAATTTCTTATTTTCTTTTAAGGCATTAATCTTAAAAAGATCATACTCAGATTTTAACTTCTCAAGCTCTGTTATTTTCTGAACATAAGTTTTTTTTCCTTTAAAACTTCTTCAAGTTTAAAATCAACATCACATAAATCATTTACAAGCTCATCAAAACTTTTCCTTAACTCTTCAAGTTCTTTATTAACAAGTTTAAACCTCTTTTCAAGTTCTGAGAAACTTTCTGATTTTGACTCAGAATTTTCAATTGACTCAGAATTCTGACTACCAGTTTCAGAATTCTGATTAACAGTGTTAGCTCCAACTTCTACTGTTTATAGAAGTATTGAAAAATAGGCTAAGTGTTGACATCGACAGAGCTTCTGCCAAGACACCGATAGAAGACCAAGTGAAGACTTAACTGAAGACATTCACAGAAGACAAGGCCACAAAGCCTCTGCCATACTTGACAGAGCCTCTGTGGTATGAAGACTGAAGACTTAGAAGAATGCTTGAAGATCAAGACAAAGACAATCGTGGTTCTCACGTTCTCTGTTGTACGAAGATCCCGAAGATCATTCGTACAAGGCGTTCCCTGCACATTCCACGTGTCAACCTCTGATGGGTTACAGCCTTTGCAGAAAACGGCGCACTACATTAACGTTGTACCTGTAGCAGTCCCACGATCGTGTCTTGTACTCTTTAGTCCTCTTTGTCTAGAACTTGTCCCATAGTGAATAGAATAAATAGAAGGCTCATGTCGAGCTCTTCAATTAAGCTTTGCACAACACATACACCCTTAAGAGCAGAATTCTTATTAACCTTTCGGTGTTCTTGGTGTTCTCATTTTGATCAATACAAAGTGAATCTTTGAGATAATCTAGTGTTTATTTAATCTCTGTTTACTTGATCTCGTGTGTTATTCTACCTAAGTGTATCTTTTAGTTCGTTAAAACGCTTCCGCACTCTATCTTGTTTGAACTAATAGATATAAACATCATTGTTGAGTAATTTCGGGATCATCAATTTGTATCAGAGCCATCCTTGATTTTGTATATCAAGAGATCCTCTCTTACAATGATTTTTGGTAGAAACTTGGAGTGATTTTAACATGTTCTTCATTTATTTCAATACAGCCTCTGTTTTTCTGCCATTCTCGACAAGTTCGACTTTGGTAAACTTACAGAACCTGTTTTCTCGGTTAAACTCTCCATTTTAGTGTATTGCTTAAAGTTTTTACACTCATAAGCTCTTTTCTAAAAATCTGACCCATCATCAAAAAGTTTTAGTTCATACTCTGTTTTCTGGTATTTTCAAAAACCATTTAAAATGGCGAACACCAACAACTACTTTTCTGCCGGTTCCTTAACCAAACCACCCACTTTGCTCAAAGATGAGTACCCTTAGTGGAAGATACGAATGATTCACTTCTTCGAGGGCTCTGACAAAGAACATCTGAAATATGTTTACAATCCTCCCCTCGTCCCTATGATCACAGTACCACGTGTACCTGCGACAGACGACACTCCAGAAATTCCTGAGCACGAGAAACCTAAGACAAAAGATAAATGGTCTACACCTGACTGGGAGCAATACGAACTTGCTCAGAAGGCCAAGAGACTTCTGATAATGGCCATCCCCAATGACCTCTTCCAATCCCTAGATGCGTGTGAATCTGCGTACGATCTATGGAAGGAATTGGAGAAACAATTGGAAGGAGGGGTTAAGACTCAGAAAAATCGCAGAGCCCAATGTATCAATGAATATCACTCTTTCAAAGCTCTGCCGACAGAGTCTCTGCAGGCAACTTATGACAGGTTTAACTCTCTGATAAACAAGTGCAGAAAGTTTGGGATCCACAGAACCTCTGAAGAAAACAATGTCATGTTCCTAAAAAGCCTCAACGAAGAATGGCTCCAGTTGTCTATGTCCCTTTAAACTAATCATGACTTAGCCACCTGGAGTTTATCAGATCTTTATGGAACTTTGATAGCCCAAGAACCCCAAATCGCCCAGACAAAATCTCAAACTGTTGGGCCTCTGGCACTTGTCGGCAAGACTACAGAGGCAAAAGAGAAGCCTAAGAAGATGGAAGCTGTGGAAGAGAGAAGAAGGAAAAGAAGAAGAAAGTGGTGATGGTTGATAGTTTTGATGAATAAATGGTGGAAGAGGAGGAGGCAACGATGGCCTCGATAGCTAAATCTTTAGCTCTATTGACAAAAGAGTTTGGAAGAGGAGGATACAGGAAGAAAGGTTATGAACGTGATGGAAGGGATGATAGAGGTGAGAAGTACGAGTCAAGAAACCAGGGAAGAGAAGGTTCGAACGACCAACAGAGGTCAAATGACAGGAATGACAGAGGTGGTGACTGATAGAGGTCAGACAACAAAGCTGGCATCGCTCCCCAGAACCAAGGATGTTACAATTGTGGCAAGCCAGACCACTATGTTGCTGACTGCAGGAGCAAACCAAACCGCCCTCAGAGGGATTCTGCTTTATACAAAAAGAAAGCAGAATATTATGCTCAAAAGTCGCTAATGGTGAATCAGGAGAACTGACTATCAGACGAATCATCTGATGAGGGCGACAAGAACGCCTTGTTCTGTGGAATGGCAGAGGTCAGCTCATCCGACTCTGATAGTGAGGTATCCACTTCTGACTCCTACTCTAATCAAGCAGAAGCTGATTTTATTTAACTGACCATTGAATACACATAACTTAAAAAGACCTGTGAAAGTGTTCAGAAGAAGCTCACCTTCTTTGAGAGAGAAGCTAGACTTCTCACCCAAGAAAAGGCCAAAAAATTTCAAGAAAAGGAAGAAATTGAAACAAATTGGAACAAACATCTAAATCGTTTGAAAGAAACGATTTCTGAACTCAACTCTGCCTTAAAAGCAAAACTAAAGAACTTGTGGACGTTGAGAGGGACAGAATGAATATCCTAGCTCTTAAACATTATTTTCAAAAAGAAAGAGAAGTCCTCTGTCAAGATCTACTCAGAAGAGATCTTTTAATTAAGAAATATCAAGATGCACAGAAGGTGTACGAGAAAATTAATACATAAATAGGGAGACGGGGAATTGGCTTCTGTGATATAGATCCATACACTGGAACCAAAAGAGACAAGTCTCTGTCCTCTCTATTTCATATTGGAAGTACAAGAAAACCTGGATTTCCAAACCTACTCTCTGTAAGTAAAAGACGAAAAGTCTCTAGGGAACCTCACGAGAGGAAACCTCTGAAGATGATTGTGTGGTATCAAAACACAGATCTATCACCTTCAATCTCTGTAAAAGAGAATCCAAACCTAAGAAATATCTGAAAACTCAAGATCCGATAGGAATCTTCAAGTTTGGTGACCCCGAGACTCAAACACAGGTTGCTTTTGTCTGCATGATAAACTCTGAAAAGAAACTATCGGCAGAGGCACCTGAGTTCAAGCCTACCTCTTCAGAAGAAAAACTTAAAAATATCTCTGAAAAGGAGTTGATGGAAATCGGGAAAAATAACTTTTATGAAAACTTCTGTACATCCTCTGTCGATCAAAACCTCTCTGATGAAATCTTAATTGATACTTCTTTTGACTTGGAAGATAGTCCCATAGAAAAGGAAGAAAGCGAGTATGGCACATGCTCTGAAAGTCCAGCCTCTGTCGAAAGAGATCAAAGTGACTCGACCTCTGTATATGAGGACGACTCATCCTCTGACGAATCTGAGACTGACTCAAATGAGTCAGAGATAATACCTTGTGATTCAAAAGATCTTAAGCTACCCTCTGGAGTTCTTAACAGAACTATTCCTCCCAAGGAGAAAATCACAAGTGTTCCTATCTGTCAAGACTTTTTGGACATGTGTATACAAGCCAAAACCTCTCTTGAGCTTGAGAAATCGAAATAACAAAATGAAATGTCTTCTCAAAAACCAACAAGTTCAAAGAATTTAAAACCCTTAAGGCCCATTAAAGAAAAATTAACATGGCAACAGAAGGGTAAGTGGGCTGAAAATAACAAATCTTTTTCTTCTGTGACAGTGAAACCTGCAGAAGTTCACCACATAAGGGGTCCACAGAAGGCTACTCCCAATAGAGGATTTTCCAAACAACAATCTAGCCTATATAGGTCTTCATGTAATAGGAAGTCAAATATTAGGATAGAATGTAATGCCTCTGTGCCCCCATTTAATGTTTTCAATGAAAAGTTCAAGCAAATCTCTTCGCATATTCATTACTGTCATTGCTTTGATCTCATGTATCAATTGAATCAACACTTCTCAAGCCCACACTGTTTCCTCTATTTGCCCAAAAAGAATGCTAAATTCAAGGGAAAGAAGAAACAAAATGGTTCTTCAACAGAAGTTAAAACCAAACCCAAGGATGCTAAGGCAACCTTGAAGACCTCTGACAAAAGGGACCCATTTGGATATGGGTACCTAAAAATCTCGGATTGTCTTGTAGAAGCAGTGTGTGCCGATCTAGTATCTCGACTCCGGGTGCTCGCGGCACATGACTGGCGACAGAGGTCTACTATCCTCTTACAAAGACAAACTTGATGGAGGATCTGTAACCTTTGGCGACAATAAGAAGGGGTATATAAAAGGCTACGGAGTCATCAAGAAGGAAAACATAACCGTATGCAAAGTTGCATATGTGGATGGCCTTAAGCACAATCTTCTCAGTGTTAGCCAACTTTGCGATACGTGATTCGATGTAACGTTCAACAGAACCTTCTGCTCTCTACAAGGTGAGGACACAGGAGTCGAACTTCTGCGAGCTGAACGAAGAGGCGATCTATACCTCATGAACTTCTGTGCCATGAACAAGAAGGACAAGCTCTGCCTTGTTGCCTGTAAAAATGAAGAAGCCTGGTTATGGCACAACAGGTTCTGCCACTTAAATTTTCATACTCTAGATAAGCTTGTTAAACTTGATTTAGTCAAATGTCTGCCAAATGTCAAACTTAATAAAGATCATTTGTGCTCTACTTGCAAAATGGAAAAACTCAAAAGAGCTTCCCATAAAGGCAAGACTGATGTGTCTTGCCGTAGGCCTCTGTACATGCTTCATGTTGACCTCTGCAGTCCAATCGCTACACAGAGCCTAGGTGGCAAGAAATATATACTTGTTTTGATCGATGAATACTCTAGATTTACATGGGTTGAATTTGTCAGAAAGAAATCAGATGTTCCAAATATTCTGATAAATTTAATGAAAAGAATCCAAGTTCTATATGAGTGAAGAATTCATAAATTAAGAAGCGACAATGACACAGAATTTAAAAACTCTGTCATTGAAGCCTATCTTACAGAAGAAGGCATATCACAAAACTTCTCTGCTGCACGCACCCAACAACAGAATGGCGTGGTTGAACGAAAAAACCGCACGCTTGTGGAGGCTGCAAGAACTATGCTGACAGCATCTGGATTACCAATCTCTTCCGGGGCAGAAGCAGTATCAACAGCTTGCTACACCCAAAATCGATCAACCATAGAAAGAGGCACATCAAGACATCGTATCATTTGATCAACAAAAGGCGACCAAACATCAAGTTCTTCCATGTATTTGGATGCAAATGCTTTGTCTTAAATGATAGAGAAGCAAGAGGAAAGTTTGAGGTGAAAGCAGACGAAGGCAAGTTCATTGGCTACTCTGCCACCTCTAAGGCTTACAGAGTTTATCTTCTGCGATCCAAAACCATTGTAGAAAGCATCAATGTATCTTTTGACGATTCCTTTCAAAAGACTTCTGAACAAATCAGTTCAGAACTCGGTCTAAAGAAGGAATCCTCTGGCATCTCAAAGACAAGAGAAGCAGACCTAAATCTGCTATTTGAAGAGATGTTCCACGACGATATCAATCCCTCTGCTGGAGCCGTCAGAGCCTCTGGAGAATCATCTTCTGCCAACCAGACTGAGTCAGGTATATCTCTAACTGGTCCATTAAATACTTCATCCTCTTCTGTGAATCATGCAGATGCTAATACCGAGGTGGAGAGAACAGAAGATGACACAAGCAAAGATACAGCAACAGAGGCACTGGAAACACCAACTCCAGCTTCAACAGAGGAACCGATACCAGAGGAAAATGAGGATTCAGTCTCCATCGCATCAGAGGAATCTATTCCAGCTCTAATCCCAATACCTACATAAGCTGAAGAACCAAGTTCAAGCACAGAAGTACCTTCTACCACAGAGGTTGTACAAGAACAACCATGTACAACCTCAAAAGTTCAACTTGATGATGCTAATGACCATCTTCCAAGAACAACACAATGGATAAAGAGCCATCCTCCGAGCCTTATAATCGGCGATCCTTCTGAGAAAGTCAAGACAAGATCAGCCACTGCTAATTTTTGTTTCTTTACAAATTTTATCAGTGTGATCGAGCCAAAACGTATTTCTAAAGCCCTAAATGATCCAAACTGGGTAGATGCTACGCAAGAAGAGCTTCTACAGTTTGAGAGAAACAAGGTATGGACCCTGGTTCCTCTGCCAAAGGGGAAACAAGCAATAGGGACTAAATGGGTCTTCAGAAACTAGAAGGATGAGGACAGGGTGGTCATTAGAAATAAAGCGAGATTGGTGGCCAAGGGATATCGCCAAGAAGAAGGTATTGATTACGATGAAACTTTTGCCCATGTCGCACGGCTCGAAGCAATAAGAATCTTCTTAGCCTTCGCAGCCCACAGAGGTTTTAAAGTCTTTCAAAAGGATGTAAAATCTGCCTTTCTGAATGGTGAAATCGAAGAAGAAGTATACGTGTTGGTCCCGAAGGGCTTACAAAAGTTTGTAGAAGGGGGGGGGGGGTTGAATACAAACACACCTTTTTACTTTTCTAAATTGTTTATTGATAAATCATTAACAATTTACAGCTTGTTGCGGAAACAAGATTAAGGATAAACCTAAATCTAAACAAGTTGGAACACTAAGGTTTTCTTGCACTAAGAAAGATAAGGAAATTACTAATAATAACCTATCTTGAGATTAGAGGATGAACTTGTCCAGAGTTAGTAAGTTACTTCAAAATGAAGTGGGTTCATCTCTTTATATACTACATGCATTTAATGCAAGTCAGTATACACTTTACACGTGTCATCAGCTGATTGGTTGCATGTCATTGACCTTTGTAGACAACCTTTGTAGTCGCATGAATGAACAGTGTAGTATCAGAGTGGTTGTACGATTTCAGACAATAAGGAGGTTCTTTTCTGACATATCGTACGGAGTCATGCAAGGGTGGTTAAGACAACAGTACTTTGTACGGAGGACTTCATGATCAGCTTTCGTTGATTCAGAGCATTATCATTATATATCAGCGAATGATAAAGTTCAGCGATAGCTGAAGTCTTGTACTAGATACTTCACGTTGAGTGGACAAATCTGAGTCTTCGCTGATCCACATCAGTTCATTAGGAGACTTGTCGCTGGTTCTTGAGCTTGATCTTCGACTTCAGCGTAGAACCTATGTTGACGTGAAACTTGTCTTCAGAGATCATAAGTAAACAACTAACTTATCAGCGATCACCATAAGGACTGAACAGACTCAGAGCATATTATGGTGAACAGTGTTCGCTGAATGTTTAATCTAAAGAGCGAGAGTTCCTATCAGCAGTACTGTAAGATCTTAGTACTTAATCAGCGATAGTGAAACTCTAATACATATTGTTTACTTACAATTTTCACTAAGTATTTAAGATAGGGTCATTATCAAATCACTGAGGGTTTGGATCAACAATCTCCCCCTATTTGATTATGACATATCAACAGAGAAAATTGCTATTTAATGAAAAACATAAGGATAAAAAGAACTCATAAAATATTTGTCCCTTTTACTATTTTCTGGGATCTTTTCAGTACTGATGGAGTAAAGTACATTCGCTGAAATCTTTCTTTAAAACATTGAATCAGGTTACAAAGGGAATTGGAAAGATTATAAGTACAAGCGAAATAAATTACAAGTACAGAAGAATAACTGATACAATAGAGAATTTAGGCGATCATATCAGCTTATAAAGGTTCTTCCTTAATGAGAAGTTCATCAAGGGTCTTTGATGTGGGAATCATCCAGTCAGGAACGGTTACACCTTGTTTTCTTTTGTTCAGCGCTTCTTCAAAAATCAAGGGTTTCAGATGTCTTGCCTGAAGGTCATTCTTGAAATCACACCAGTAGATAAGATCTTTCAGCTGTTCGATGGGAGTGATGTGAAGTTCAGAGATGCGTTGAAAATGCTTTCGACCATCGTAGTCAATGAAGAATATCCCATAGGGTTCGCTTATGACTTTCCCAGGGATGAAAGTCTCACCTTCAAGAAGAGATGTATCAAGTCCGGAGAGATCAGGATCAGGACCAAGGACTTCAGCGCGGGAAAAACCAATACCAGTTTCGTTTTTTATGACAGGACCATCATTTGAAGATTTAGACTTCTTCTTCGCTGAGGCCTTTCTTTTCTGACTTTCGAGAGGAGGAGGAGGAGGAATATCCACACAAGAGTAGACCATGTCGATCTGCTTGTTTATCAGCTTTTCGAAATGTTCTTTGTATCTGGACTGAGACTTCTGTATGGCTAACCTGATCTCCAACCATTCAGAGAGACCATACTTCGTGACAGCTTCAACATAGAATTTTTTGTACTGGTCATTCTCTCTGAATATCTCGATTTCAGCGATTGAAACTTTAAGGGTTGATCTTCCAGTGATGAGTACCTTGATTATTCTGGAAGCTCGATATCTGAAATGAACTTTTTCTTTACACCAGGATAAGGTAGATTTGGACATTGTTCTCTTTTCTTCCACGATCTTCTTTGCATCTTCCCATAGATGACGTTGAACTTCGATAGGAGCTCTTTTCATCTTGGGGTCTTTCACTGATCGTTGAGAAAGCTGGATGGCGTATTCTCTGTCTTTTTCTTCAGCTTCTCTTCTTTCAGCGAGTAGACGTTCAGCTCTGATGTGATCCTTGAATTCCTTTTTAGAAATTTTGAACTTTTTAGGAATGGAAGGAAGTTGATCACGCTTCAGAATGATTCGCTGAGCCTCGAATGCCTTTATTATTTCTTCTCTTCTTCTCTGATCCTCTTCACTTAGCTTTTGAGGAGCCAAGGAAGGTCTGTTTGTATGAGTGAGCATCTGTTCTTCTGGTTCATCAGTCTCAGAGATCAAATCCAAGACTGGGATTATTTCTTCAGCAACAGCTGGTATTATTGTTGGTGAAGTCGCAGTTGTGGGAACTTCAGCGATATCCTCAAACAGGGGAGAGGACTAGCTGAGACACAGCGATCTTACAAGTAAGAACTTGGGTAGAATCAGAGAAAGGAAATTGGTTTAAGTGTATAGGCTTGTGGATAGTAGAACTGATAGTATATAGATAGAGGAGTGTTGGAGTAAGAAAGATTTAGTGTACCTGACGAACCGGCTTTTCAAGCAAGATCGCCAGATTATCATCGTCTTCAGCGACGCCTTTTCCTTTGCCTTTTTCAGCTTCAGACGCTGAAGGCTTTAAGAGCTTTCCCTGTGGATTCTTTTATTACAATCCCTTTAAGAGCTTTAAGAGCCTTTTCTGCTCCCCTGTGGATTCTTTTATTACAATCCCTTTAAGAGCTTTCCTCTGAGCAGGCTTGACGAAAAAAGAGTCATCATCATCATCATCGTCATCATCACCCTTATCACTGAATAATGGTTCATCTTCAGAGATGTCGACGGCTTCATCGTCTTCTGCTTCAGATTCTTCAGCTTCTTCTTCGAGTTTCTCCCCCTCAGATACAGAGGCAAGCTTCTCGGTTCCCTCAGGGTTTTCAACTCCCTGAGGTCTAGCAGTAGTTTCTTCAGCTGTCTTCTCACTCTCTTCAGCGAGGGTGAGGTCTTCAGTCTTCTCCTCCTCGATAGATTCATCGTGGAGAAGGTCTTCAGAGTTCTTCTTCTCCGCCCCTTCTTCATGATGAATGGGGGAGGAATGTGTTGACTCAGCAGCTGTTTTGGGTTCCCTGTCTTCTTGGCCAGGGATCCCTATAAGAACTTCAATCTCTGCTATTCTGTCTTCTAGGCCAGTAATAGCATGACTGATCTTCAAGAGCTCAGTACGATCCGCCTTAGTGAATTGCTCAGGTGCATGGGCAGGAGCAGGAGGGTTCGCTTTGTTCAGTAGCTGCTCCATCATAGTTTTCATCGAACCAATGCCAGTCTTGACAGAACTTAGATCAGTCTTCAGAGAGCCAACGTCAGTCTTTACAGCAGACATGTCCCCCTCGAGTTTTCCAACCGATGTCTTCAGCGTTGTGACTTCGCTGGACATGGATGAAACTGAAGTCTTGATTGAGAGATAGTCTGTGTAGATGTCAGCGAGCACTTTGGCTAAGTCGTTGAGGCTCTTATCAACATTTTCCAAGTCATCTTTGGAGGCTTTCTTCTCTACCACTGTTGTCAACTTGTTCAGATTCTCTCCAGCGTTTGTTACAGCTGTAGAGTTGTCAGAAAGAGTAGTGGTGAGACCTGTCAGCTTTGTCTCCACGGCTTTCAGAGAGGCGTTGATGTCTCCCAAATTAGGACCTGTAACAGATAAGTACTTGTGAACAAAGGAAAGCTCAGAAGTTTGGGGTTTAGTTACAGTGTATATGGGTTGGTGTGTACCTGCAGGAGGATTGATGAATTCGTCAAAATCACGGTGTCCTAAAAAGTGTTCCATGTCGTCTTCAAGAGTGTGCATGGGTTGTTCTGCAGGTCCTGTCTTCATCATTCCTGGAGTATCAGCTTTAGCTTCCGTAGGAATGACGGTTGTTCCAGTGAAAACTGGAGTTGAGACCAATGGAGTAGAGAGAGAAGCAAAGGTTGAGAATTTGCATTAGGTACGGAGTTCAGTTTTGGATCCGCTGAGAATCACTTCTTCAGTCTGTTGAGAGACTGGAGGAGGTTGGGTAGGTTCCAAGTTTGTAACCTCAGCGTTTAGAGACGCTGAAGTTGGAATAGAATGGATGGCTTGTTCAGGTGTGGCAGAGCGTACCACTGAACGACCCTTCAGCTCTTCTGAATGAGCTGAGGAGTCTTCAGCATCAGATTGCTAGAGTTGCTCCTTGGTTATCTTAGTCCTTTTGGAACTAAGTTGGGTAGCTGAGTGTTTCCTTTTCTTTGAAGGAGAGGATTTTGTGACCTGGGTATCAGCGAGGGGTATTGTCGCTGAAGTAGCCACAGAAATAGAAGAAGTAGGGTTGAGAAGAGTTAAAAGGGTAGAAAGACGTACCTCGTTTTCCACCGGTTTGAAGTCAAGTACCTTAGGGCCAACCTGAGAGAGTTTCAGGTCACCCTCTTATGGGTAGTTGTCCTTCAGGACAAATTGGAAGATGGCGCTGATGAATCTTGGGTATGGAACCCAAGGAGGTCTGTCAGCGACAGAGTCTACTCTTTGCACCAAGTCATCATAGATTATTGATGCCCAGTCAATATGTAGACCTTTCAGCAGAGCGTATCCCATTGCTTGCTGAGGTTGAGCGGCTTGGTCAGAAGAGCCGGTCTTCGCAGTCATGCAGCTGATTAAGTGAGCGAAGATGAAATTCATCTCGCTGGGCATTTTTGACTTCTTGGTCAGTGTCAGTTTCTTCTCGGGCTTCTTGTCCCTTCCAGTTTCCCATATGTAGCCCATTGCATCGAAGAATCCAATGATGGCTTCCTTGTCAGCGAATCTTTTGTGGTCGGGGAAAGGAACAAAAGGTTTTTCTTTTGAGGCTAAGGGAAGGTTCAGGGATTTTTGAATTATGGCAGGAGTAATCTTAATAGTGCCATACTCAGTATCGTGGAGGATGCAGTCGATTGTTTTTTAGGGATCTTTGGCGGATGGTAGCTGAGAGTGTCTGGCAGAGTACCAGAACTGGGAGAGTCGTAGCTGATTTGCAGGAGGTGTTATGGTCAGGGCTGTTGAAATGCAGCAATTCTTTAGGAAATTCACAGCATCATTCAGATGTGTGACTTGCTTTCGAGGAGGAAACTCGAAAAGCGTATACAAGTTGTTCGTCTTGGTCCAATCAAGTTGTTCGAGAGTGAACTTAACCTGAGGAGCTTTGATAATTTCCACTTCCTCAGTATCAGCGGCAATGTTTTCAGCGGTCGAAATATTAGCAGATGCCATTTTCTGTATTATCAGTTCAACCAAAGATGTTAACAAATAAGAATAATCTTAATGTGGAAAGAATTTCCAATAAGATGGTTCGAATTTTGTCCATTTCATTCAGACGAAAATGTCTTAATGAAGATTAGGGTTTTTCTTGTTTTTGAAAAAAAAAATGAAATGAAAAGCCCATTGAGTCTTGTTTTCCAGTTTCTTTTGAAGATTTGAGATTCTGGAAACGAATGAAGAACAAGTTTAAGATTTTTGCATTTAAACTTGAAGAACAACCATGAATGGTTGTGTTCATAAAACCATGAAAGAAATGATTTCATTTTTAAGAGGTTCTTTTGTTTGATCTTATTAAAACAATGAGAAGATCAGAAACAAGTTATACGCATTTGGTAAAAAAATAAGAACATATTAACCTTGATGTTTGATGAAGAAGATGATGAACAGTTCTTGAAGGTTTGATAGCACAAGTGCAACAGTGAATTCTTTCTTGCGGAGGAAGATTGTTCGCGTAAAAGGAAAATATAAACCAAGAGTTTGTTTATATAGAGAGATTAGAGAGAGAAAATCTTGAGCGGGAAAAGATTTTCATCATGACACGGACACGTGTTTGCATTTAATTGGAAGTTTGAACGAAACGTGCAAACGTGTGTCAGAAAAAGAACGTGCCGGGGTTTATCCGTTGCAATGACGCCACAACTGTCCGTTCATATTCTTTTAGGATGTCTCTGAGGTTTTGAAAGCTCAGGGACTCTTTTTGAAAACATGAAGCACTGAATAGAAATATCAGTGATGGTTTTAGAAATTTCAAAATATCGCTGATTAAGAAGGAGATTCAGCGATGCAATTTGTTTTGAAATCTTGCATTTACATGCGATTGTCAGAGAGAGAAAAACATACCTTGATATCAACGAATCAAGTTTATTCAAAGAGAAGATGACGGAGTAGGTTATACAAGTTGATTTTATCCTGTCGCTGATCAAATGTGAACCGCTGAAGATTTTACCCTTCAAAGTTCAGCATTCCAAGCTCGCTGATGAGAAAGTTGAATCTTGTCTCATCAAGAGGTTTGGTGAACAAATCAGCTAACTGATAATCAGTTGGGATAAAATGAAGTTCTATATCACCATTCATCACATGATCTCTGATAAAATGATATCTGATTTCGATGTGTTTCGTCTTTGAATGTAGCACTGGATTGTTGGCTATAGCGATGGCACTTGTGCTGTCGCAATAGATTGGAATTTTTGAGAACTGAAGGTCATAGTCTAGTAGTTGATTTCTCATCCACAAGACTTGAGAACAACAGCTTCCAGCGACAACATATTCAGCTTCAGCTGTGGAGGTGGACACTGAGTTTTGCTTTTTACTTGTCCAACTCACCAGCTTTCCACCCAGGAGCTGACATCCTCCTATGGTGCTTTTCCTATCCATTTTGCAACCTGCAAAATCACTATCTGAATAGGCGGTTAGATCGAATCCTGAATCTTTGGGATACCAAAGACCTAGGTTCGATGTACCCTTAAGGTATCGAAAAATTCGCTTTACAGCGATCATATGAGATTCCTTAGGTCCAGCTTGATATCGTGCACACAAACAGGTTGCATACATAATATCGGGTCGGCTAGCTGTAAGATACAAAAGAGAGCCGATCATCCCACGATACAGTGTGACATTAACAGGTATTCCCTTTGAATCCTTGTTTAGTGTCAGCGGTGGTGCCATAGGGGGTTTCATCGCTGAACTATGAGTTAAATCGAATTTCTTCAGCATATCTTTAACATACTTTCCCTGATTAATGAAAGTTCCCTTTTCAGTTTTCTTTATCTGAAGACCAAGGAAATATGTTAGTTCACCCATCATGCTCATTTTATACTCATCTTTCATTCTATCAGCGAAACGAGTACAAAGTCCAGGGTTAGTAGAACCAAATATAATGTCATCAACATATATCTGAACTAGAATAATATGACCTTTTACTTTCCTGAAGAATAGAGTTTTATCTATTTTACCTCGCTCAAATTGTTCAATATGGAGATAAGTAGAAAGAGTATCACACCATGCAAGTGGAGCTTGCTTCAAGCCATAAAGTGCCTTATCGAGTTTATAAACATAACATGGACGCTTAGGATCTGAGAATCCTGGAGGTTGTTCCACATAGACTTCTTCATTCAGCTTTCCATTTAGAAACGCTGACTTAACATCTTCCAATGTACTTTGAAGTCTTTGTGTACAACATATGCTAAGAATAGACGAATAGACTCTAGTCTTGCTACTGGAGCAAATGTTTCGTCATAATCTATGCCTTCCTCTTGTCTGTATCCCTGAGCAACAAGACGAGCTTTGTTGCGGGTTACAATACCATGTTCGTCCAACTTGTTTCGATAGACCCATTTAGTGCCTATTACTGTTTTGTCTGTTGGTCTTCGAACAAGTTTCCAAACTTTGTTTCTTTCGAATTCAGTCAGCTCTTCTTGCATGGCGCTGACCCAGTTTGGATCTTTGAGGGCATCATCTATTTTCTTTGGTTCAGTTAGAGAAATAAAGTTAACAAATAAACAAATATTACCTGCACTTCGTCGAGTCTGAACACCAGTGTTTGGATCACCAAGAATTTGATCAATTGGGTGATTTACAGTCCACCGTTGAGCCGGAGCGTGAGACGCTGACTCAAATTGAACTGGAGGAGCTGAAGATGAAGCTTCAGCAACTTCTGGAGTATCAGCCAAGAGAGGAGTGCTTGCAGTTGTCATTTCATTCACTGATTGCTGAGAAATAGATGGAATGTCTGAAACATTTGGTTCAGTGGCATGTATAGTGTTTAAAGGAACAGCTGAGACCCATGATGTTTCAGCTTCACTATTCTGCATATTTGGAATGATAGTAGGACTATCATCAACTGTATGAGTATGAGGAGTGGGAACATCTTCTGAATCACCAAGATGAGAAAACATCCATTGATTCAGTTCTTCAGTATCAGCGGACGGTTTAGAGTTCACTGAACGGGATTCGTCAAACGTGACGTGAATAGTTTCTTCAACAGTTTGTCTTCTACGATTGAAGACTCTGAAGGCTTTGGAAACTGAGGAGTATCCAAGAAAGATTCCATCATCAGCCTTAGGATCGAATTTTCCAAGGGCATCTCAGTTGTTCAGTATAAAACACTGACATCCAAAGATGTGAAGAAAGCTGATTGAAGGCTTTCTCCCATGAAAATGTTCATAGGCTGTCTTTTTGAATCTTTTGACTATCAGCGACCTGTTTTGCGTAAAACAAGCAGTGTTGACAGCTTCTGCCCAAAACTGAGTAGGCAGGTGAGAATCGCTGAGCATTGAACGTGCAGCTTCAATAATTGTTCTATTTCTTCTTTCAGCGACTCCATTTTGTTGCGGTGTTCTCACTGAGGAAAAGTTGTGAGAAATACCCTTGCTCTCAAAGAAGGAATCAAGAGAACTGTTTTTGAATTCAGTCCCATGATCACTCCTTATTGAGCGAACGGTCAAGTTGTTCAGGGTTTCCATCTTCCGAACAAAGGTGATGAGTTCTTCAGGGGTGTCACTCTTAGAACGGAGAAACATTACCCATGTATAGCGAGAGAATTCATCAACTATGACCAGCATATATTTCTTTCCAGCGATGGATTGTTTGTTAACATGGCCAAAAAATCCATATGGAGTAGTTGTAGAGTAGATGACACTGAGGAGACTTGCTTTGACTTAAAGCTTGCTTTGGTCTGCTTCCCTTTTTCACACGCTGAACATAAAGACTCTTTGGCGTATGAGAGTTGAGGTAGACCAGTGACTAACTCTTTTGAAGAAAAGAGTATTCAGTGTCTTGAAATTCAAATGAGAGAGCCTCTTATGCCATAGCCAGTTGACATCAGATGAGGCTTTTGAGAAGAAACATGAGTTCTCAGTGGTTGTTGAGTCCATGTTTATTACATAAACATTTTCCAAACGATAACCGCTGAGAGCTATCTTCTCCTTTTTTGTCAGTGACAAAGCAGGATTCCTTAGTGAAGATCACTTTGTTATCCTTGTCACAAAGCTGACTGATGCTTAAAAGATTATGCTTCATCCCTTCAACATATGCGACTCTTCTGAAGGTGGTTGTACCGTTAGAGAGTACACCAAACCCTCGGGTATGTCCTTTTCCATTTCCACCAAAAGTCACAGAGGGACCCTTCTCTTCCTTGTATTCAACGAGCAGGTTTTTCTTTCCAGTCATGTGTCTAGAGCATCCGCTATCGAGATACCAGATACCCTTCTTAACCTGCATTTACATAGGAAGATTAGTTTTGCTTGGGTACCCACTTAACGATGCATACACATTTGTCAGTGGAAGTAGTTGGAATAGAAGGTTCAGCAGTCTTCGCAGCATTTGAAGATTCAGCTTTGTCTTTCTTCACTTTGGTTAATTTCTTAACCTCAGTGGTAGAATTCACCTTGACCTGATTTGCACCAGAGTTGGTCTTCTTTGCCTTGGGGGCAATCTTCACCTTAGCTATCTTTTCAGCTTTGGTGGTTGTGGGGCACCTACTAGCAATATGATCAGTGAGTCCACAGTGATAACATTTCCTATAACTAAACGTAGTTCTAGGACCATTTGAATGCTGAGCTTTTAATTTTAAATTAGAAGTACCAGCACCATGTAAACTATTGGCTTTTGAAATGGGAGGAACATTCAGTTCTTCAGACTTCTTGCCAAGGACATCTACTCTGATTCTAGGAGTAGATCGCTGAATAGATCCACGCTGAGTATATCCAGAGATCTAATTCCTTGATCCAGAGGGGTAGGTCACTGAAGCTTTAGAAGCATTCAGCTTAGGTACTAAGGTACCCTTCTGAGGATTTTGGTAAATAACAATTCCTTTACCTTTATCTTTAAAGACAGAGGTAGGTTTTGGATAAACCATTTTCTCTTTACCTTTTGAGGAGGTAGGAGTTTCCTCAGGGATAGTCGGTCTCGACGAGGAACACTGAGAGGATGAAGTGTCAGCGACTGAGGATACGAAAGTTACAAATAAGAGTGTGAAACGATCAGTGGTTGGTTCTTGAGTATTAGCTTTATAACCAAGACCACGTTTATCACTCAGGGGAATCTGAGACTTAATTATCTCAGTGATCTTTGTTGATGATTTACACCATCCTTCAACAGTAGCTTTTTCAGCTCTTAAAGCAGCGATAGCTTCTTCTCGTTCGATTTTGACTAGTTGATTTAAGTGAACTTGATCTTTAAAGTTTTCTTCAATTTTAGAAAGATTTTCTATTTGAAGGTGACAGTTTTTGAGTTGTTCAGCGAGATCAAGATTCTGATTTTCAGCTATTGTTTTGCCATTCATGGCTTCATATAAACTTCTAGTCAAGAGATCGATCTTACGAAGACTATCAGCTTCATCAATATTAGCAATATTGGTAAAGAAGGAAGGTGATACCTGAATTGCAGAGGTTGAAGTGGAGGGAATGTCTGAACTTTCTTCCTCATCTTCAATCTTGGCCATAAGACATAGATTGGCTTCATCATCTTCAGAGTCAGATGATGATACTTCTTCATCAGAAGCAGCCCAATCATAGTTAGCCATCAGGCCTTTGCTCTTCTTCTTGAAGCTTTTCAGCTTCGCATACTTTTCTTTCAGCTTTGAGTATTTGTCATCTTTATTCCTGGGAATAAAGGATTTCTTTGGAAAAGCTGCGGGTCTAGAAACTTTCTTTGACCTGCACTCATTAGCGAAATGTCCTATCTTTTCGCAGTTGAAACAAGTAGCAGTAGCCTTATCAATAAGAGCTGATGATCTTGGTTTGTCAGTTATGGAAAGAGGTTTGTTCTTTCTAAATAATTTCTTTTTGGCGAATCTCCTGAACTTTTTAGTTAGGAGAGCCAAAGATTTTTCATCATCTGAAGAATCAGAATCTGATGACCTTTCAGAGTTACTCTCCAACTTAGTGATTGTGACCGAGGGTCATTGAGTAGAGGGTTCCTCTGAGATTAAAGCAACAGGGGTGCTTTTGGAATCTTTTACAAGATTCTTCTTAAGATGGCTCGATTGCTCATGATTCAGCAACGTGCCATATAAGGTAGCAAGGGTCATTGATTTCAGATCCTTTGACAGCTTGAGACACATGGAATAACTGTCCCAGCTTTCAGGTAAACATTCTAGAAACTTTGTCAGCACATCAAAGTTAGAATATTCCTTACCAACAGTTTTCAGATCTATAATTAAACAGTTGAAACGTTGGTGAACTTCAGAGAGAGTTTCATTCTTACCAGAAATGAAGCTTTCATACTGTCTTACCAGGTTGATCTTTCGAGAGTCCTGGACTTCAGCAGTACCTTCATACTGATCACATATTGTGTCCCACATGACTTTTGATGTTTTCAGGTTCATGACGGAATGGTAGACTTCGTCAGGAAGAGCCATGGATAGTATGGATCTGGCTTTTGTATCGATAGCCACTTTCTTCTTGTCTTCATCAGTCCACATGTAAATTTCCTTGGGCACCAATCTTTCAGGAATTGCAGCTCTAGTAGCAGTGCCTGGAACTTCAGCATCGATTCTTACAAGGATGTATGGACCGTTTTCAAGATAGAAAGGCATAGTAGGGTCTACACCTTCTAAGAAGAGAATCATCCTATTTTTCCATAGATTAAAATTGTCTCTGGAAAATCTAGGGGGTTTTGCAAGAGAACCATTGTCGATATAATTTGTGTTTGTGTTGGTGGCCATTTTCAGAAAATAGCAAGGAAGAGAAAAATCTTAGATTAGATCTTGTTTATGAGATTAAACAAATATGCTCTGATACCACTTGTTGGTCCCGAAGGGCTTACACAAGTTTGTAGAAGGGGGGGGGGGGGGTTGAATACAAACACACGTTTTTACTTTTTTAAATTATTTATTGATAAATCATTAACAATTTACAGCTTGTTGCGGAAACAAGATTAAGGATAAACCTAAGTCTAAACAAGTTGGAACACTAAGGTTTTCTTGCACTAAGAAAGATAAGGAAATTACTAATAATAACCTATCTTGAGATTAGAGGATGAACTTGTCCAGAGTTAGCAAGTTACTTCAAAATGAAGCGGGTTCATCTCTTTATATACTGCATGCATTTAATGCAAGTCAGTATACACTTTACACGTGTCATCAGCTGATTGGTTGCATGTCATTGACCTTTGTAGACAACCTTTGTAGCCGCATGAATGAACAGTGTAGTATCAGAGTGGTTGTACGATTTCAGACAATAAGGAGGTTCTTTTCTGACATATCGTACGGAGTCGTGCAAGGGTGGTTAAGACAACAGTACTTTGTACGGAGGACTTCATGATCAGCTTTCGTTGATTCAGAGCATTATCATTATATATCAGCGAATGATAAAGTTCAGCGATAGCTGAAGTCTTGTACTAGATACTTCACGTTGAGTGGACAAATCTGAGTCTTCGTTGATCCGCATCAGTTCATTAGGAGACTTGTCGCTGGTTCTTGAGCTTGATTTTCGACTTCAGCGTAGAACCTATGTTGACGTGAAACTTGTATTCAGAGATCATAAGTAAACAACTAACTTATCAGCGATCACCATAAGGACTGAACAGGCTCAGAGCATATTATGGTGAACATTGTTCGCTGAATGTTTAATCTAAAGTGCGAGAGTTCCTATCAGCGGTACTGTAAGATCTTAGTACTTAATCAGCGATAGTGAAACTCTAATACATATTGTTTACTTACAATTTTCACTAAGTATTTAAGATAGGGTCATTATCAAATCACTGAGGGTTTGGATCAACAATATGTCCAGCAACCACCAAGGTTTGAAAGTGCCAAGTACCCAAACTACGTCTATTATCAAGACAAAGCTCTATATGAACTGAAACAGGCTCCAAGAGCAAGGTACGAACGTCTTTCAACACTTCTTCTCGATAATGATTCCGACAGAGGTACGACAGATACTACTTTGTTTTACAAAAGAAAAGGTGATGAGATTCTGCTTGTACAGATCTATGTGGACGACATTATTTTTGGTTCTACAAATGCACAACAGTGCAAAGATTTTGAAAAACTCATGCAGACTGAGTTTGAAATGAGTATGATGGGAGAATTAAACTTCTTCCTAGGACTCCAAATAAAACAATCATCAGAGGGAATTTTTATAAATCAAGCTAAATATGTCTCCGATATTCTTTCAAAATTCAAGCTCTCTGATGCCTCTGTAATGAAGACCCCCATGGCCACTGGAAATAAGCTATACTCAGATCCAAATGGCAAATCTGTAGAGTGCAAGCTCTACAGAGGCATGATTGGGTCTCTTTTATACTTAACAGCAAGTAGACCTGATATAATGTATGCCACATGCCTCTGTGCAAGATATCAAGCTAACCCAAAGGAATCCCACCTTATTGCTGTAAAGAGGATCTTCACATACCTTAAAAGGACCAAAAACCTTGGGCTCTGGTATCCAAAGAACTCTGGCTTTGATCTTAAGGCATACACAGATTCAAATTATGTAGGATGCAAGTTTGATCGAAAAAGTACCTCTGGAAGTTGTCAATTCCTGGGTGGTAAACTAGTCAGCTGGACTTCAAAGAAGCAGAACTGCGTGTCTACATCTACAACAGAAGCTGAATATGTTGCTGCTGCTAGCTGTTGCTCCCAAGTTATGTGGATGAAGACTCAGCTAAAGGACTACAATTACACCATATACAGAATACCCATCCTATGTGATTCAAAAAGTGCCATAGCTATCTCTGCCAATCCAGTACAGCACTAAAAAACAAAGCATATCGATATTCGTTACCACTTTCTGAAGCATCATGTTGAACATGGCACAATCAAGATGTACTTTGTGTCCACTGAATACCAGCTTGCAGACTTATTTACCAAGGCACTTGATGAGAAAAGATTCCTTTTCTTGGTAGGTAAGTTAGGTATGATCAACATGAGTTAAGACCTCTGTAAGTAAGATTTGATCCTCGTGTATATATGTATATATTTAAATTCTTCTGCATATAAATTCTTCATCACCAAATGTTCTATACCCAACAGAGCTTCTGGGAGATTGCTCAGAGCCTCTGACGATATCCACAGAACCTCTGGTGAGTTTGACCTATTGTCACGTGCGAAATGTGTGTTTTAATCGCAGTGGGTAGCAAACTGTCCACAGTGGGAAGTGCAAGTGTACACTGTCCACTATGATCGTCACAGCAAGTAATAGTTGGTAAAATACCAGAATCGAATCCACAGAGACTGGACAATCAAGACAATACGGTTCTCATGAGCTCCTTTTACAAGTTTCAACTAGAGAGGAAAATAAAACTTGGGTTTGTTTGGTGAAAATAGCTACTTTAACGATTTTACTAAGGTTTTAAAAAGAGGAATGTAGGTTAGATTTTCCCTAGATTTTATACTAAATACTCGGTCCTAAAAATGATCCTTGTATTCGAGGTAGGCATTTTCGCTAGAAAAGCCCGGTTACAAAATACTCACACCGTTAGATAAGAATCTCATACTTGTCCTATTTATTGTTTTGTCAATGGTAATCTCAAAAATGGACCTTTTCAGGTCTCGATGGAATGTGTAGAGACAAATACTCTAAGTGTTTTTAATACACAAATTAGCTTGCCTACTACTCCAGTGGGTTGAGATTAGCTCACTGTGCCGACCTCACTTTCGTAAGTGTCAAAAGAATTCTTTAGAATCCCCTAGCATCATTCAAGCTCGTGTCACTGCGTTCTACTTATTTCTAAGTTAAGAACTAGACTTTAGATCCTTGCAAGTGATCGGCTTGTTCGCATCCTTGGGTAAATATCGAGAATGAAAGACCAAAATAACAAATATTCTAAGTATAAAGATTACTCAAGCATTTTTAATAAAATCCAGGTACTTCTCCTTCCTACATCCCAAAGGATGTTTAGCCTAGCATTTCCGAAATAAAGAAAACAAAAGATGAAGATTTGCACACAATAAAACTGAAAGTGACTTAAATTAACTGCTCACAGTAGGGAACGAGAAGTCGTCCCTGCACTTTGTAGTCCGAATTACAATTAAACTAAGAAAGTAAAGTACTGAAAATTAAAGCTAGTTACTGCAGTAAATAAAAGACTAAAGCTAATGTGGTAGTTGAGAGAATTTGAGACTTAACAAGTATTCAAGGATGATATCTAAGCATGCATTTAATGGCACCCAAGTGCTCCTTTATATACTAGGAGAAGGAGTTGGGTATTACACAAAAGAGGTGGGTCTTCCAATGGGTAAAGACTGCTGTGTTGTGGCAGAATTTAGCTCTTATGGGTAATCCTTTTATCCAATGGTCCCTTTTCCAAGTCAATCTCCAAGTACAAAGAGGTGTACTTGATGCTATCTCCAATGAGAACTACCTTGTACTTCTCTAGCCATTTCTCTGCCATATGAACCTTCCTCCTCCATAACATTAGATCCCAACGAATAGTTTCTTTTTGATCAGCTCGAAGAGTGGGGACCCGGAGTGGGCACAACAGTGGTCACTGCAGGATAAAACGTGAAAAACACCCAAAATCCACCAAATAATTTATTAAAAGCTATGGTTCACTCCTTTTGCTCGTTTTCGTGAAATAAACCAAGAATGGGGGTTTTAAGAAGTGAAATGGCTAAAATTGACAAAATAAAGTGGAAATTAAATGGAAATAATAACTCTAAAAATAGAGTTATCACAACCTCAAACTTAAACCATTACTTGTCCCCAAGTAATAAAAAGAAAGAAAATAAAATGAAAAAAATACAGCAGAACTTTTAGGGACTTACATACTTTTTGACTTGAATGGGCGTTGATCTCCTTCCTTCGATACTTCCTTCGGTTCCAAACTTGAAAATTTCACTTTTGTGTTTGACGAAATCTTTCCCTTGTTTTCTATTAATCAATAGGGCTTTCTTGGGTTCGATGGGTTTATGGCTTTGAATATTTTCCCAAGGGGTTTTCAAGTACTTCCAAACATGGACCGAAAATCTCGCTTGGAGATTTTTATTTCAAGAAGTGGGTGTTTTGGATTTTTCATGGGTATGTACGCACACTTTCAGGCTTTATTTGGGTATGGCTACTTTTCTGATGGTCCAGAATAGGCACACCATCTTATTCTGGGAGTGAGCACTTTGAAGGTCCAGAAAAGGCACACCATCAATTTTGCTAGTGACACTCCGTTTTTTTTTGTATTTTTGTGTGTTTTTTTTTGGGAGGTGGGCATGGCTTTACCCACCTCAAACTTAGACTTCGCAGTGTCCCCACTGTGGGCAGACTGGAAGTCACTCTGGAAGTTCCCACCTTAAACTTAAAATCTCACAGTGTCCCCACTATGACATTGAATTAACGAACAAATGTGGTGGTTTGGGGTACAAAAAGGATCGTGTTTGGATGCGAAAAAATGGCCTATATCATTTCATGGTATCAAGTTGAGATTCGTACTTACAAAAGGGACCTTTTTAAGTCGGAAGCCGAAAGTTGTACCTTGAAATGGAAACGAGATCAAACAAGCATTCAAATAACAATTACGTTAGTACCCAAAAGTACCTACCCAGTGGTAGGATTTCATGCATCATTAAACCAAAAATAAAAAGTAGCAAATTGTCAGAAAGCCTAGCCATAGGCACAAAATATGAAACAAACACAAAATAAAATTGTTTTGGGAGCAAACGAGATAAACCATTGTTTTAACAAACCATTCAGGGGGTTGGGGTGGCTTGCAGCGACAGATCCGCATCATCATCATCGAACTCGTCTTCACTATCAAAAGTAGGGCATATATCCTCGGGGAAATCGGGGAGTTGTGCGGCTAACTCGGGATTAGCTACTTCGTACATCTTTGTTGGAACCCAGATACACTTAATCAAGATTAACAGTCTATTAGTTGAGTTTAGAGTTTGATGCGGAAGCGTATTAAACTAACAGATATGTTTGATAGATATTAGAACGCACATATATAAAGAAAACAGTAAGGAATAAAAAGGATTTCTTGAACAGTTACTGTTTATTCAATATATAATAAGAACACGAAGAACAGATTAAGAACTGTTGGTGTGTGTGAGAATATAACACTCAGATATTTGACAATAACGTTTGAGAGTATTAGTGATTCCTTGTGTATTCGTTCTTAGGAAGATCTCAACATGAGACTTCCTTTTATACTATTCTTAGAAGACTATGAAGTAGGTCACTGTTCCTTTTACGGCATGAATAGTGAACTGAATGGTGTGAATAGTGGACTGGATGGTGTGAGCAGTTTTTTGAGCCATGCGCATTTAATGGAGCAGATGTACTATTGGTAAATGCATTAAATGGCGCAGACGTCTATTTTGTACCATGCCCTATTGAGTCCACTCAGAGCTTGACACGTGTTTTGACAGTACTTTTCCATGCAAGTTGATGAACGTATCCAGTAATATCTTCCAAGTCTTCATAGCAGACCACAGAGGCTCTGTAAGGCATTACAGAGGTTCTATGGTCTGACCTTCTGTGGAGCAGTCCACTTGTTTCCGAGTTGATCTTCTTCTTGCGCACTACAGAGGTTCTGTGATTACCTCTGTAGCTTCTGTGGCTTTCTGGACTTGATCTTCTGGAAGAAGTGGCAGAGCCTCTGTGAGAGGCTTTTCTATACTTAGCCTATTTTTCACTACTTCTAAGTATTTCTATGATTAGGAAGATTGAAGCTAACAATCTTCTTTTTCACCTCATCACGCTCCCGGGTGTACATCCAAAATGATGCCGTCGCCCTGTTTTGATATTTCTGTTGGGCCTCCATTAGTTCGACTCGATACGTGAGCTTCTTCAAAGATTTCTGTGGGATTTGAGGTTTGCACTTCTGTAGGATTGATGGAGGTTGCCTCTGTGGATTTTGATGATTGTGACTTAGAGGACTTTTGTGGCGATGGTTCTGTTGGCTTGACTTTCTCTGTAACCTCTGTTGGAGGTTGTTTGGTGACTTCTTCTGTGAGCTCAGTTTATGTTGATGAAGTGTTGTCATTGAATCTTCTTGCCATTCTGAAAGCTAAAGTGAACCTGTGCCTTTCTTCTTCTCTCTTCACCATACGATCATTAATTGTTGTGTGTATCCTTTTCAGAATGTCAGAAGCAGAGGTCGTTGCTCTTTTTGGTTTGGTGGCAATCGACTTTCTTCAGGGTATGGTTTGGGGTGTTTCCACAGAGGTGGGTGTTTTCTCTGTGGTTGGTTCATCTGTTTCTTCCAAAATGATTACCTCAGGGGCGGTTGTTGCCTCTGAGGTTTGCTTATCTGCTTCTGTAGTGTTGGGTTCTTCAGAGGTTGAATCCACAGAGATGGGTGTATTCTTTGTGGTTCTTTGAGTTTGTTGTTGGGTTTGTTCTGGAGGTGCTTGACTCAGAGGTTCTGCGGCTATTGGTGGACCTGTAAGTCCTCTGCTTGCAGTTTTCTCTGTAGTTTTCTCCCCCTCAGGATGATCTGATGGACCAGGATGGTCATCATCATCAGAGTCATCCTGACCCTTGTCTGATGTACCCTCTGCTCTGCAGGAAGCATCGGGTTTCTTTGGCATTGTGGCTCCAGCAGCGATCAGTTTCGCGCAGACATCATCACAGAGGCCAAGAAGAGTTGCTAGCTTTGCCTCTGTTTTGAATCTCATCCTTCCTACACTTTCTCTGAAATCTTTGACGAAGTTAGCATTGGCAGTGGTGAAGGAAAGGATGACTTCTGTCACTTGATTAATCACGTTCTGCCCAAGCTCTGTCAGCTGTGCTCTTGTCATGTAGTCTTTGGGTTGCATCAGCATGGTATTTCATATGGCTTCTTCTTGAACTTTTTGTAGGGCCTTCTGTAGATCTGCAGGAGTGATGCCCGTTGACACTGAAGTCTGTTTGTTCAATTGATCAAGGAATTCTTTGACCGAGTCCCTGAACGCAGAAGTTGCAGTTGTTTTGAATTGATGAGCGGCAGAAGTGGCTGTTTCTTTGGCAGTGGTTGTTGTAGAAGACTTCATCTCTGAGATGGCGTTTTTCACCTCTGTGGACAGATCGTCCATTTTGGTGTTCAGATTCAAGAGAGCTGTAGATGTTGTCTCTGCAAAAGATTTGAAAGAGCTTTGCAACTCTTTCATTGTTTGGTTCACAGAGGTGACAAGGGTTTGGAACTCATCCCTTGATACTTGTGTTCCTTGTGTAACCTCTGGAGGAACACATTCGTCTCCAGAGTGAATCCCTGTTCCTGGGACACCTTCGTTCACCCTTGTTTGTACGATGGGGGTGGAAGGATTTCCTTCTGATCCTCGAGAGGAAACCTGAGTTTCGTTCTCTACAGAAGTTCTGTGAAGAACAGAGTCCAAATCCACTCCAGAGGTGGGTATTGGAATGTCCTTCTGTTGACTAGGAGACTTGTCTAGAGTCTCTTCGTCTCTGTGCTCACTACTTCTCTCTGAAAGAAGGTTTGGCCTTAATGTGTGCGTGACAGAGGAAACGAATTCCTCTGTAGGGTGTTCTTGTGTGATCTGGGGCGATTGATCACGAACATTAGGTGAGTCTCTTTGAGGAGACTCCCTAGGAATGGATTCCCCGGTTTCTGTGGGCACAGAGGTTGAAAGAGTAACCTCTGGCTGGATGGGTTGGGTGAGGTTCGAGCTGTGCTGCTCTTTTTCAATGACACCTTCTGCAGCTAGACCTGCGGTGTCAGAAATGTGGGTTGCACTGGGAGGGGGTGATTGATGTGTGCCTTCTTCAACTTCGGCATCTTTTCTTGTTTCTTCTTCTGGTTCTGTGGAAGTTCCTTTCTCTGTGCTCAAGGAGTCATACATGTGATGAGATCCGTATAATCTCATGACATGAGGATGATAGAGACCTTTTCGTATCCAGATAGCCTCTTCTTCATCTGAATCTACCTCTGAGATTTCTATCCCTGTTCTGTGGTTTCTTCTACAGCCGTTGCCTCTGTAACTTCAGTTGTATTCCACTCAGCTTCGGTTTGTTCTGTATCTTCTGAAGCTTGGTTTGGACTTCTTCTGTGGACGTCCAATCCTTGAATGAAAGGGTTTTGTAAAATCACAGGGGTTTCGGCTGGTTGATTTCTGGGTGTTGTGTCATCTTCTTGTAGATGAGTGTCAATACCAGAAATGAAGAAATCATGTTCTTCTGGAGAGTGGTGGTCGAGAGGTTGTGCCGTCCACCCTGCTGTATTAAGGGTGTTTGCAATTTCGGGGTTCTGTAGGAAATCATTCAGGTCTCCCTGGTGAGCAAATCTATCTAGAGATTGATAGGGTGATTGATATCCTTCTTCTGTCATTCCTATTTCTGCATCTTCTTCTTCTGCAGTTTCACCCTCTATGATTGCCTCTTCTGCAATGGTAACCAATTTTTTAAATGATTTACCATGCTTCTTTTTGGTTTTCCTCCTTTTTGGTTTTGGTGCCCCTTCCTCTGTTGATTTGGATCTTTTCTTTTTCTGTTTTGTGAAAAGGGGAGGAGCAGAGGAGCCAATCTCTGTGGCATGGGGAGGTGAAGGTCTATCTTCTGCAGTGCTAGTTGATGTGCCTTCTGCAGTTTTTCTCTTCTTAGCTTTTGGAGTAGAAGCAGAGATCTTTGCTGAAGATTTCTTTCCCATTATTTCTGCGCGTTTGGCTATGAAGCTGAGTTGAATAGCCATGTGTTTTGCTAACTTTTGATCCTTTTCTGCTTGAGTGGAAAGAGGTTTTGCTATCATTGTTCCTAGGGGGACACCTAAACGCGGGGGTGTCATAGGACTCGGTTTTGGAGTTCTATGATCGCGTATATACTCTTTCTTAAGGGATATGTTCGATGCGTAGCGCAGAAGTTTCTTTGACAGAGGTCTGCAGTGTGAGTAGCCATCAGCATGATCAGTAGGGGTATTTTTGTTCATCAGGAACTGTTTGGGAGTTGGCCCTTCCATTGGCCAATTTTGGATTAGCAGCAGAGGTTCGAACAGTACTCCCAATATTCTTTGGAATTGCAGAGGTGGTAGAAAGTTGGGATCGTTCTCTTTGACCCTTTTCGAGTTGTTCTTTCTGTCGATGGTGTTTATGATCTCTTGCATCATTATGGTCGCATAATCTAGTGGAAGATCATAGTAAACCCCATACATGATGCTCAAGATTTGATGTGAGCTCTGGTCAATACTCCCTATCTTTCCTGTCAGGCATCTGTTAAGAATAGAGAACAAGGTGTTCCACAGAGGTGGTAATCGGCCTCTGCGGAAGTCATTTCTCTTCCGTAGTTGGGTGTTGTACCCAAGCATTTCCACGAATCGACAGAGCTCTTCGTCTGTTGGTTGCTCTGCATAACTTTTCAAACCCAGAAGACCCCTTGTTGGTAGGTTGAATTCAAGTGAGAACATTGTTCTGTTGAACTTGATTTCAAGATGCTCAGATTTATCAGGTCTTGAAATGTACCCTTTGATAAGAGAATCGTCTTTATCAAATCTGCAGCTTTGCCAAAATTGGTTCAAATAACGGACTGGAATTTTGTTAGGGGTTCTTGATAGTAGAGGGAAGAGGACATGGTTTTCCATGATGTTCAGAAGTATGGCATGGGCTTCGCCGAAAGTAGTGGGTGAGGGGACCAAATAGCAGTTGTTGGATTTGATGGGAAGATTGGCTTCGAAATGATCCTTAGCTATGAAGTTTTGCAGGTGAGTCGTCGGAGCAAAGTCTGCGGAGTCCCCGGAATCTTGTTGTTCAATATCTCTTGCAAGGCTGGGGTTTTCAGAATGTTCTGAATGAGCAGGGGAGTTTTCCGTTGAGTTCGCCGGAGAGAGTTCAGAGGATGTAGCTCGAGAAGATGAAGCCATTTGCAAGTGTTTTGCAGGGTTTCGCCGGAGAAGAAGATGAGAGTTTGTAAAAGGTTTTATGTGAGGGTAAGCTTTGTTTTTATAGGATGGTAAAACGGTAGAATTCGAAAGAGTAAAATATATGGCAATGGATTAAAGTTTGGAATCCGCACTCGAGTTTGAGCGACGGGTTCAACTTTCCAAATAAAAACGTTCCATGTACGCCCAATGAAAATGGGACACGTAGGCCTTGTCAGAATATGACAGGACGTCGTGCGCGGCCCATTAATGCTAGGCGCGTGAGGTTGATTTTAGCCATATGAGTTTCACTCGCAGTAAAAGTAACCGTTATTACTACAGAGATGCCCAAGTAATCAGATTGGCAGAGCTTCTGTAGTTTACAGAGGCTCTGTGATCTTGAAAATCTTTGATGTTTATCCCTTTTTCATATATCTCATTGTTATCATGACTTCTGTGAGGTTCTTCTTTAACCAAAACATTTGTAAAGGCATTGGAGAGGATAAAATCGGATTTTTGTGAAGAAATTTGCTTCGCAGAGGTTTTGTGGCTCTGTTGGAACTTGCAGAAGTTCTGTGAGGGCCAGCAGAAGCTCTATGAGAGAAAAAATCTCATAACAAAAATTTTATTAGTATTTTTGATCATCCAATTTTTGATTTGGTTTAAGAGATGTTTTTCGGACATATTTGAAAGTTTGTGTCCGAGAAAACTGTTTTAAAAAAACGGTTTGTTCGAGAAGGTCATGGTCTGCGTTTTCGGTTTTCGAGATAACATTCCAAAAGATCGACAGAAGGTTAATTTGTGATCACAGAGCATATTTCCTGCAGAAGCTCTGTTGAGCTCAGCAGAAGCTCTATGACCTTAAATTTCTCCTAATTCGAATCTTGTGAAACTTTTTGAGCTTTTGATTTTTGAAATGTTATTCACAGTATATTTAGGACATATTTGACAATTCTTGTCCTAGAAAATTGTTTTCCAAAAACCTTTTGTGCGAGAGACATACCTTTTGGTTCTTCTTTTCTCGGCAGTGATATCTGACTTCTGTCGATATGGAGTCATCGACATTTTTCTTTGGCTTTCCCTTGAAAGTTTTATCTCTTTAGATCATTTCAGGGTTCCCTTCTGCTCCCCCTTGATCTAATCACCTCTGTAGATCAAGTAATTTCCTTTTGCTCCCCCTTGATCTGATCACTTCTGTAGATCAAGAATTTTCCTTTTGCTCCCCCTTGATCTATGCTTGGATCAGAATATGATAAGTTTTGCATAGTACATAGGTCAAGTCTATCAGAGGTTCTGTGAAGGTTGTCAGAGGTTCTGAGCAGACCTTACAGAAGTTCTGTAGTTTCAAGAACTATTGAAGATTTTAAGAATTTACATATAGAAGTAGAATCTTTCAAGACAATAATTTAAGCAATGTATTTACTTATTATTTACAGAAGATAAAACTATACTTACTGAGGATTTTCACACCATGTTAATCATTCCTATCTTACCCACCAAGAAGTTGAATCTTTTCTCGTCTAGTGCTTTGGTGAATAAGTCAGCGAGTTGATATTCTGTGGGCACAAAATGCATTTCGATTGTACCGTATTCAACATGATGTTTCAAGAAGTGATACCTTATATCGATATGCTTGGTTTTTGAGTGTTGCACAGGGTTGGCAGAGATAGCAATAGCACTTTTGGAATCGCAGAAGATGGGTATTTTGAACAGGATGTGGCCGTAGTCTTTTAGCTGAGTGTTCATCCATAGAACCTGAGAACAACAGCTAGCGGCAGCAACGTATTCAGCTTCTGCAGTGGATGTGGAAACACAATTCTGCTTCTTGGAGGTCCAACTGACTAGTTTACCACCTAGGAATTGACAACTCCCAGAGGTACTTTTTCTGTCGAGCATGCATCCTCCATAGTCTGAATCTGTATAAGCTTTAAGACCAAAACCAGAGTTCTGTGGATACCAGAGACCAAGATTTTTGGTCCCTTTTAGGTATCTAAAGATTCTCTTTACGGCATCATAATGTGATTTCTTTGGATTAGCTTGATAGCGTGCACAGAGACATGTGGCATGCATAATGTCAGGTCTGCTTGTTGTTAAGTATAACAGAGATCCAATCATGCCTCTGTAGAGAGTGCATTCTACAGAGATGCCATCTGAATCTAAGAATAACTTGTTTCCAGTGGCCATTGGAGTTTTCATTGCAGAGGCATCAGAGAAGCTATACTTGGAAAGAATGTCAGAGACATATTTAGCTTGATTTATAAAAATTCCCTCTGATGATTGTTTGACTTGGAGTCCAAGGAAGAAAGTTAATTCTCCCATCATACTCATTTCAAACTCACTCTGCATGAGTTTTTCAAATCTTTTACACTCTTCTGAATTAGTAGACCCAAAAATTATGTCATCTACGTATATTTGTACAAGCATTATCTCACTACTTTTGCGTTTATAGAATAAGGTAGTATCTGTTGTACCTCTGTTGTAACCATTGACTAGAAGAAAGGTAGAAAGTCGTTCATACCATGCTCGTGGAGCCTGTTTCAGTCCATATAGAGCTTTTTCAAGGTAGTATACATGCCTTGGAAACTTTGAGCTTTCAAATCCTGGTGGCTGATTAACGTAGACCTCTTCTTGGATTTCACCGTTGAGAAAAGCTGATTTTACGTCCATCTGATAGACTTTAAAACCTCTGTGGGCTGCGAAGGCTAAGAATATTCTTATTGCTTCGAGCCGTGCGACAGGGGCAAAAGTTTCATCGTAGTCTATGCCTTCTTCTTGTCTATATCCCTTTGCTACTAATCTTGCTTTGTTTCTGATGACCACTCCATCTTCATCCTTCTTGTTTCTGTAGACCCATTTAGTCCCAATGGCCTGTTTTCCTCTTGGCAGAGGTACTAGAGTCCATACTCTGTTACGCTCAAATTGCAAAAGTTCTTCTTGCATGGCGTCTACCCAGTTTGGGTCATCTAGGGCTTCAGAAATCTTCTTTGGTTCTATCACACTAATAAAATTTGTAAAGAAACAAAAGTTAGCAGTGGCAGACCTTGTTTTTACTGCGTCAGAAGGTTCTCCGATTATTTGGCTTGGAGGATGGCTTTTTGTCCATTGAGTTGTGCGTGGAAGATGATCATCAATGTCATTCAGACTTTCTTCTTGTGTTTCTTCTTGTGTAGCCTCTGTTGTTCTTCGTGCCTTAGTAGTTGATTCTACCGTTTGTGGAATGATTGGTATGAGTGGTGGTGGAGTTTGTTCCTCTGAGGACGTATAGTCTTGGTCCTCGATTTCCTCTGTAATTGGTTCTTCTGTGGTTTGTGCAGCTTCTGTGGTCGTTTTCCTTGATGTTTCATCTTCTGCACTTTCTTCTGCTTCGGCAATTGCATCTGTAGTATTTACAGAAGAAGATGAAGCATTGTTAGGACTAGTGAGAGACAAACCTGTAGGATTTTGTCCGACAGAGGATGGTTCTTCAGAAACCCTGATTGTTCCAACAGAAGGATCAATGTTTTCGTGGAGCATCTCCAAAATAGAAGATCCAAGTCTTCTTTTGCTTGTGAGATAACAGAGGATTTCCCTTTAATTCCAAGTTCTGAACTGATTTGTTCAGAAGTCATTTGGAATGAATCATCAAAAGAAACATTGATGCTTTCTACAATCTTGTGAGACTTTGTAAGGAATGTTCTGTAGGCTTTTGAAGTGGCAGAGTATCCAATGAATTTGCCTTCATCTGCTTTTACATCAAACTTTCCTCTTGCATCTCTGTCGTTTAAGACGAAGCATTTGCATCCGAATACATGGAAAAATTTGATGTTTGGCCGCCGTTTGTTAAGCAATTCGTAAGGCGTCTTGAGGTGTCTTTTCACAATGGTTGATCGGTTTTGAGTATAACACGCAGTAGAAATTGCTTCTGCCCAAAAGTTCATTGATAATCCGCATGCTGACATCATAGTTCTTGCGGCTTCCACAAGTGTTCGATTTTTTCTTTCGACAACACCGTTCTGTTGTGGAGTGCGAGCTGCAGAGAAGTTCTGTGATATTCCTTCTGTTGAAAGATAGGCTTCAATGACAGAGTTTTTAAATTCTGTGCCATTGTCACTTCTTAACTTCTGTATTCTGCAATTATAAAGAACTTGGATTCTTTTCATTAGATTTATCAATATATTTGGAACATCTGATTTCTTTCTAACGAATTCAACCCATGTGAAACGCGAATACTCATCAATTAGGACAAGTATGTATTTCTTGCCACCTAGGCTCTGTATGGCAATGGGACCGCAGAGGTCGACATGAAGCATATACAGAGGTCTAGTGCAAGATACATCTGTTTTGCCTTTGTGGGAAGCTCTTTTGAGTTTTCCCATCTCACAGGCAGAACATAAATGATCCTTATTGAATTTAACATTTGGCAAACCTTTAACTAGATCAAGTTTGACCAGTTTTTCCAATGTGTGAAAATTCAAATGACAGAACCTGTTGTGCCATAACCAGGCTTCTTCACTTTTGCAGGCAACAATGCAAACTTTGTCTTTGTTCTTTGAGTTGAAGTTCATTAGATATAGATCACCTATTCTTTCAGCTCGCAGAAGTTCCATACTTGTTTCTTCACTTTGTAGAGAGCAGAAAGTTCTTTTGAACAACACATTGAATCCTGTATCACATAGTTGACTTACACTGAGTAGGTTGTGCTTAAGGCCATCCACATATGCAACTTTGTATACAGAAACATCTTCTTTCCTTATGACTCCATAGCCTTTTATGTGTCCTTTCTTGTTGTCTCCAAAAGTCACAGATCCACCATCTTGTGTTTCTTTGTACGTGGATAGTGCACTTTTGTCACCAGTCATGTGCCTTGAGCATCCGGAGTCTAGATACCAGATTGGCACATACTTCTTCTGCAGGACAATCACAGAGATTTAGGTACCCATATCCATATGGGTCCAATATTGTTAGAGTTTTTCAAGTTTGCCTTGGCATTCTTGAAATACATTTTGTTCTCTGCAGAAGAGTCAGATTGTTTCTTTGTGGGATTTGACTTTTGAATTGTCGTAGAGAGTAAACAGACTTGACTTGAAAAATGATTATTAAGTTTAGACATAAGATCAAAGCAATGACAGTATTGAATATGAGATGTAATTTGCTTGAACTTTTCATTGAATTTTTTAAACTCAGCCACAGAGGCATTACATTCTTTCTTTACATTAGATTTCCTATTACTAGAAGATCTATGAATACTCGAATGTTGTTTGCAAAAGCTCTGTTTAGGACCTGCCTTCTGTGGGTTGCTTCTGTGGTGAACTTCTTTCATCACTATCACAGAAGAAAAAGATTTATTAACCTTGGGTTTTGAAAATCTAGAATTTATAGGATTAATAGAGGTCTTCTGTAACATTTTAAGCTCAGCAGAGGTTTTGATATGTAGATTCATTTTTAGAAAATCTTGGCAGATTGGAATCTCTGTGAGTTTCTCTTTTGGAGAAATAGTTCTGTGAGGAACTTCAGAGGAGAATTTGACATCCTCTGTGTCACAGTGAATTATCCCTGATTTGAAATCAGTCTCTGAGTTGTCAGAGGATGAATCGTCCTCGTATACAGAGGTTGAGTCAATTCTTTCAATAGAGGCTGGATTTTCTGAGCATGTATCGTACGAGCTTTCTTCCTCTGTAGAATAGTTTTCATAGATTGCAGAGGTTTCTAATAAGATTTCTTCAGTGAGAGTTTTATCTATAGAAGATGTACAGAAATTTTCTAAAACGCTTGATTTCCATATTTCCAAAATTTCTTTTTCAATTAAATTTTTAAAGTTTTCTTCTGAAAAAATGGGTTTAAATTCAGGAGCTTCTGCTGATAATTTCTTTTCAATGTTTATCAAACAGACAAAAGCAACCTGTGTTTGGGTCTCTGGTTTACCAAACTTGAAGATACCAATCTGATCTTGTGTTTTCAAATATTTCTTTGGTTTGATACCTCTATTGACAGAGGTTGAAGATGATGAGTCTGTGTTTTCAAACCACACGTTAATCATCTTCTTATGTTTCTTCAAGTAAGGATCCACATATATTTTCGCCCTTTTGCTTACAGAGATTAGATTTGGAAAATCTGGTTTGTTCGTTTTTCCAATCACAAATAAAGAGGACAGAGGTTTGTTTCTTTTTCCTTCAACACCTAGGGTGATATCATCATACCCTATACCTCGTCTTCCTATTTGTGAGTTTACTTTTTCATAAACTTTCTGTGCATCTTTATAGTTTTTAATCAAAACTTCTCTTCTGAGTAAATCTTGCCATAATACCTCTCTTTCTCTTTGAAAGTATTCTTTAAGAGCTCTTATGTCAGTAGTTTCGCTCCTTGAAACTGAAAGTTCTTTTGCTTTATCTTTTAACGTATTGGTTAATTCAGAAATTTGTTTTTTTAAAGGATCTAGAGTTTTGTTCCAATTCTTTTCTATTCTCTCTTTTTCCTCAAAAATCTTTGCTTTTTCTTGAGTGAGAAGCCGTTCTTCTCTCTCATTGAAGGTGAGTCTTTTCTGAATACTTTGATTTATCTCTTTCAGTTCATATAATTCAATGTTAATTCTAAGTGTATTATCATCTACAGAGGTAATACAAGAGTTGGAATTTGAAGTAGATACCTCAGAGTCAGTGCAGGAGTCGACTTCTGCCATGCCACAGAAGAGGGCATTGGCGGTATGTTCATCGTCAGAAGTAGAGTCTGACTGGAAGTCTTCTGTGTTCTCCTCAGAATGTCCTTTTGCCATTAAGGATTTTTGAGCATAATACTCAGCTTTCTTTTTGTAGAAAGCAGAGTCCCTCTGTGGGCGATTTGATCTGCTTCTGCATTCATTCGCAAAATGGCCGGGTTTGCCGCAGTTAAAACACCCTTGAGGAGTGTTTCCTGTTCGATCATTGGACTTCTGTAGGTCTCCACCTTTCTCTGATCTACATTCATTTGCATAGTGACCAGGTTTGCCGCATTTGTAGCATTCTTGCTGTATGTGGCTTACCGAGTCATCTGACCTCTGTCGGTCATTTCCTCTGTAATGTCTTCCGCTTGACCTCTGTCGGCCACTCGATTCTTCTTCTCTTCTGTCATCTCTTCTGTTTTCTCTATCATATCTTTCATTTCCGGAACCTCTTCTGTTTCCTCTGAACTCTTTTGTCAATAGAGCTAAAGATTTAGCTAGTGACGCAAGAGTTATTTCTTTTTCTGCTTGTTCTTCTTCTTCACTGTCTATTCTCACCATCTTCTTCTTCTCCTTCTTCTTCTCCTCTGTGGCTTTTTCATTTCTTGGTCTCTGTGCATCTTCTTTAGTTTTACTAACCAATGCATATGGTACAATGGTTAGTGTTTTAGCCTGTGCTATCTGAGGTTCTTGTGCGGCTAATGTTCCGTAAAGATCAGAGAGAGTCCAGGTGTCTAGATCCTGATTTGTCTGTAGGGACATAGACAGCTGGAGCCATTCTTCATTTAGACTTTTTAAAAACATGACATTGTTTTCTTCAGAAGTTCTGTCAATGCCTGATTTTCTGCACTTGTTGATTAGAGAGTTGAATCTGTCGTATGTTGTTTGCAGAGATTCTGTTGAAGAGGCTCTGAATGCATGATATTCATTGATGTACTGTGCTCTTCGGTTTTTTTGTGTTTTAGCACCTCCTTCCAACTGTCTTTCCAGTTCTTTCCACAGATCATGCGCTGTTTCACATGAATCCAAGGATTGAAAGAGTTCGTTGGGTATTGCCATAATCAATGTCCTCTTGGTTTTCTGAGCAACTTCATCTTCTGCTTTATCTTCGGTTGACCACTCCCCTTTTGGCTTTGGTTTTTGATGTTCGGGGATTTCGGCAGATTCAGCAGTAGCAGGTATACGAGGTACTACTGTCATGGGAATAGGAGGAGGATTGTACAGATATTGTACTTGATTTTTTTCAGTGCCCTCGAAAAAATGGACCATTCTTATTTTCCACTGAGGATACTCATCTTGAAGGAGACTAGGAGGTTTAGTGAGAGAACCAGTAGTAAAGAAATTATTTGTATTTGTCATTTTTGAAGATTTTAGAAAGAAGGTATGACTAAAGAGTTACTTCGATGAACTTGAAGATTTTCTGAGTTTAAGCCGTTTCCAGACACAATAATATCTATCACGAATCTTGATAAGTGGATCACTTGATATTGAAAATCAAGGATGGCTCTGATACCAATTGTTGGAACCCAGATACACTTAATCAAGATTAACAGTCTATTAGTTGAGTTTAGAGTTTGATGCGGAAGCGTATTAAACTAACAGATATGTTTGATAGATATTAGAACGCACATATATAAAGAAAACAGTAAGGAATAAAAAGGATTTCTTGAACAGTTACTGTTTATTCAATATATAATAAGAACACGAAGAACAGATTAAGAACTGTTGGTGTGTGTGAGAATATAACACTCAGATATTTGACAATAACGTTTGAGAGTATTAGTGATTCCTTGTGTATTCGTTCTTAGGAAGATCTCAACATGAGACTTCCTTTTATACTATTCTTAGAAGACTATGAAGTAGGTCACTGTTCCTTTTACGGCATGAATAGTGAACTGAATGGTGTGAATAGTGGACTGGATGGTGTGAGCAGTTGTTTGAGCCATGCGCATTTAATGGAGCAGATGTACTATTGGTAAATGCATTAAATGGCGCAGACGTCTATTTTGTACCATGCCCTATTGAGTCCACTCAGAGCTTGACACGTGTTTTGACAGTACTTTTCCATGCAAGTTGATGAACGTATCCAGTAATATCTTCCAAGTCTTCATAGCAGACCACAGAGGCTCTGTAAGGCATTACAGAGGTTCTATGGTCTGGCCTTCTGTGGAGCAGTCCACTTGTTTCCGAGTTGATCTTCTTCTTGCGCACTACAGAGGTTCTGTGATTACCTCTGTAGCTTCTGTGGCTTTCTGGACTTGATCTTCTGGAAGAAGTGGCAGAGCCTCTGTGAGAGGCTTTTCTATACTTAGCCTATTTTTCACTACTTCTAAGTATTTCTATGATTAGGAAGATTGAAGCTAACAATCTTCTTTTTCACCTCATCACGCTCCCGGGTGTACATCCAAAATGATGCCGTCGCCCTGTTTTGATATTTCTGTTGGGCCTCCATTAGTTCGACTCGATACGTGAGCTTCTTCAAAGATTTCAGGATTTCGGACATGGGATTACTGTTGCCTGTGCTTTCGGTTCCTGCAGTGGGTTGTAGGAGTGGGGTACCAGCGGTTCTCACAATGTGCTCATCAGCAATCCTCACTGTGGGATCATCAGTGGGAGTAGTGACCGCTTGTCCCATCTTTCTTATTGTTGCCACACTAATATTGCTTGTGGAAACAAGCCATTGATCTTCCGCAGCTGTGGGCACTCCAACAGTTATTAGCAATGAAGTAATGAGACAAGGGAGGGGCAGATTTACTTTCTTTCTGGTGCGAGCTTGGTCGATGGCAGCATACATGAGGGTCCCCATATTGATCGGTTTACCAGTTAAGACGCAGTACAACAGGGCGCACTTGTGCATCGATAACGTGGTGTCATGAGAAGTGGGGGATATGGATGCCCGCACAAACTGGAACCATACAGCGGCTTCAGTTGTGAGGGCATTAGCAGGCAAGCATTTGCGTTGACCATCCTTACCCCAGGGCTTTCCCTCAGCTGCTAATTCCTTTAAAATCAACTCTTCATCTGCTTCGGTCATCTTTTTCAAAAATCGGACAAATTCGCAAACAGTGGGGGTCCTTATGCCAAGAACTTGGTTGATAGCACTAGCATGATAGAATACAGTTTTACCCCAGACTTTTACAGAAGTTTCTTTGGATTGAGAGGCCTCGGTATATTATTCCCTCACTAAAGAGGCATTTGCGCGACGGTTGGCAGCTGCCAACGTCGACCAATCTTGCTCGACGATCCTATTCTTAATAAATGCATTGGCTTCTATAAAGTCGGGGTCAAAACCCCTTTCTAGGTTCAACTTCTGATGAGAAATACATTCAAAGTGGGCAGCCACAGCGGGAGTGGTGAATTGCTTGGGTACCCCACTGGGGGCATGCGCAGTCCCCACTGTGGATTTGTGTGGGTTTTCAGATGGGATTTGCATATCCCCAGCATCAGTTTCTAAATAAGAAGAACTCAAAGAGGGTTCTATACCCTTACCTTTTCTAGCGGTCTTCCTTGGCTTCTTAGTGGGTGTCTTCGCTGATTTGGTCACCAAAGACCTGGTGACCATTCCCTTGTTCCTCAAAGCTTTCCTCATTGGATTCTCCCCACTGTGGGAAGCAGTTGTTATTGCTTCCAAGCCAACAGCAGTTGTGGCTTCTGTTCCCGTCTGAATATGCTCCTTACCCATTCTTTGAACTTCTTCTTCTTTTCTTGCACTCTCTTCAGCCGCTTTTTGCATTACTTCCTCAAGAAGCCTTTCATTCTCAATTCTTCTTTGCTCTTCCTCAACCTTTTTCTTCTCCTTTTCGACCCGAAGTTTTTCTTCTTCAGCCTTTCTTTTTTCCTCCACTTTTGCCAATCTCTCGGCCTCCTCTTTCTGCTTCTGCTCCTCTTCTTCTTTACGTAACCGTTCCGCTTCTCGTAACCTTTCCTCTTCTTCTTTTCTCAGTCTTTCGGCTTCCTCTTCTTCTTTTCTCAGTCTCTCCTCCTCCTCTTTTCGCTTTCGTTCGACCTCTTCTTTTCTCTTTCTGATGGCCGACATGTGCAGGTTGAACTCTTCTTCCAATTTTCTTTCTTCCTCTTCGGCTTGTAATGCCTCATCATCGAAATGGCTAGAACCAGAATCTGCCACTTTAGATGAAGAAACAGCCTTGGGACTCTCTTGTTTTGACGAACCTGTGTCTGGAACAACCGGATTGTCGTCGGAGATCGGTGGTGGTTCATTCAGGTCGTCGGTGACAGTTTCCGGCTGCTGTCCTTCGACGGTTCTCCGGCGAATCGCCGGACGTGTGGGTGCCTCCGGGTGAGTGTTTAATCTCTTGCTCCTGGCCATTACTAGGGTTTTGGAAAGGTTTTGGGTCGGAAGAGAGAGAGAGATGAGAAAAGGTAGTGTTTGAACTTTTAGGAGAAAAAGTGGTATTTGGAAGTTAAGGTGGATTAGGAAAAGGAAAAGGTTTAATTGTTTTTCTTTTCAAAAATGGGGGGAACCGTCGGTTTTAGGAGAGAGAGAGAGAGAGAGAGAGAGAGAGAAAGGACAATGATAGTTTTTCTTAGGAAATGATGGATTATGACACCATGGCCGAAAAGTAGACCTGATGGCAGCAAAAGGTGAAAGCTTGTCAGCATTGGGCCCCAAAAATTGTCCCATCTTCCGTCAGATTTAAGAGTGGGGAGTGCAGTGACATGCATTTTCCCTACTGCGAAGCCTTTTTCTCGATTTTTCTTCAAAAAGTGGCACGTTCTTCTACACACTTAAAAACAAACTACCAAGCAGAATTAAAAAGACCAAAAATAATAAAAACGCAGCAAATAACTGAAATAAAATATTTACAAGTGGTCCCGATGTTTCTTAATCAAGGTGGGGTGGAGAGTGGGCAGGGATGTGGGCACTCTCGTTCAGAAAATGCTTCACCCTTTGCCCATTGACTTTGAACGTTTGACCAGATTGTGGGGACTTCATCTCCACTGTTCCAAAGGGGCTTACTTTGACAATGGTATATGGTCCCATCCAACGAGATTTTAGCTTACCCGGAAAGAGTTTAAGACGAGAATTGAACAATAGTACCTGTTGTCCCTCCATGAACTCCCTATGGTTAATTCGACGATCATGCCACATCTTGGTCTTCTCCTTATACAACCTTGCGTTTTCATAAGAGTGATAACACAACTCTTCTAACTCATGCAACTGTAGAGTCCTCTTGATTCCCGCAGCACCTTCACTCATGTTAAGCTCTTTAAGGGTCCAAAATGCCTTGTGTTCCAATTCAATCGGTAGATGGCAAGCTTTGCCAAAAACTAATTTAAATGGAGACATTCCCAAAGGAGTTTTATAGGCCGTTCGGTAGGCCCAAAGAGCATCATCGAGTTTGGTTGACCAATCTTTTCGGTGCGGTTTAACAACTTTTTCTAAAATTCCTTTGATCTCACGGTTTGAAAGCTCGGCCAAACCGTTGGTTTGCGGGTGGTATGCGGTAGCCACTCTATGATGTATGTCATATTTAGCAAGAACCGAAGCCATGACTTTGTTTATAAAATGGGTACCTTCGTCACTAATCAATGCCCGTGGTGTTCCAAATCGAGTGAAAATATTTTTATGCAAAAATTTCACCACGGTATTGGCATCATTAGAGTGACATGCGACGGCTTCTACCCATTTCGAAACATAGTCTACCGCAACCAAGATATAAAAATTATTATTGGAATTTGGAAAGGGTCCCATGAAATCGATCCCCCAAACATCAAAAAGTTCTACCTCTAGAATGTTATTAAGAGGCATCTCATTTCTTTGCGAAATATTCCCGGTGCGTTGGCATTGCTCACAACTTTTTACACATTCGTAAGAGTCTTTAAACACAGTGGACCAAAAGAACCCACTTTGCAAATTTTTTGCAGCAGTGCGGTTTCCACCAAAGTGGCCACCGTAGTGGGATGCATGACAACCATGGAGTATTTGATGTTGTTCACTCCCGTGGACACAACGCCTCAATATTTGGTCCGTCCCTATCTTATATAAGAAAGGATCGTCCCAAACATATTGACGAGTGTCATGTAAAAACTTCTTAAATGGTTGTCCACTCATCCCGTGGGGCTTAAGTCCACTTGCTAAAAAGTTCGCAATATCAGCATACCAAGGAATATTATTTTCATGATGTTGAGCGGATAATAATTGCTCATCGGGAAAAGTTTCTTTTACCGGAGTGGGATCAACAGTGCCCACTATCTTCTCGAGCCTGGACAAGTGGTCGGCTACAAGATTGCTTGTTCCTTTCATGTCGACGATTTCAAGGTCAAATTCTTGTAGCAATAAAACCCATCTAATTAACCGAGGCATAGAATCAACCTTAGTAATTAAATATTTTATTGCTGCATGATCAGTGTGCACTATGACCTTCGTCCCTATCAAGTATGACCTGAAACGATCAAAAGCAAACACCACCGCAAGTAATTTTTTTTTTCAGTTACAATGTAATTAATCTGAGCTTCAATTAGCGTTTTACTTGCATAATAAATGGGATGAAAAACTTTGTTCTTTTTCTGTCCGAGAACAGCCCCCACAGCCCAATCGCTGGCATCACACATCACTTCGAATGGCAGTGACCAATCAGGAGTGGTCACTATGGGTGCTGTGACTAAAGCTTCCTTGATTTTTTCAAAAGCATCTCGGCATTCTTTTGTGAAGATGAAATCTTTTTCATGTTGTAACAGGTTACATAGGGGTTTTGTAATTTTCGAAAAATCCTTGATGAACCTCCTATAAAAACCTGCGTGACCCAGAAAACTTCGAATACCTTTCACCGTTGTGGGTTCGGGAAGTTGTTCCACTACCTCAAGCTTGGCTTTATCAACTTCCAACCCTCTTTTTGAGACAAGGTGTCCTAAAACAATACCCTCTTCGACCATAAAATAACATTTTTCCCAATTTAACACTAGGTCGTGGGTCTCACATCTCACTAGGCTTTTTTCTAAATTTCCCAAACAATTGTCAAATGATGTCCCTATCATAGAAAAATCGTCCATAAAAACTTCTATAGTATCTTCTATCATGTCGGAAAAAATGGCCATCATACAACGTTGAAAAGTGGCGGGAGCATTACACAATCCAAATGGCATTCTCCAGAATGCAAAAGTGCCGTAGGGACAAGTAAAGGTGGTCTTTTCTTGGTCCTCGGGTGCAATGTGGATTTGGTTGTATCCGGAGTATCCATCTAGAAAAAAATAAAATTCCTTTCCCGCTAACCTATCAAGCATTTGGTCAATGAAAGGTAAGGGGAAATGGTCTTTCTTAGTGGCCAAATTGAGTTGTCTATAGTCCATGCATATTCTCCATCCCGTGACAGTCCTAGTGGGAATGAGCTCGTTCTTTTCGTTCTTTACTACGGTCGTCCCTCCCTTTTTAGGGACACATTGGACGGGGCTCACCCAACTACTACTAGCAATGGGATAGATAATACTGGCATCTAACCACTTCAAGACTTCTTTCTTAACTACCTCCTTCATGATGGGGTTCAACCTTCTTTGAGGTTGGACTTTCCCCGGGTGATCACTCTCCAAGTTAATCTTATGTTGACATAAAGAGGGGCTAATTCCTCGAATGTCCGCTATGGTCCAACCAATTGCTCCCTTATGCTTCATCAACAAATCGATCAGAAGTTGTTCTTGTTTCTCACTAAGTTTGGAAGAGATAATAACGGGAAGTTTATTATCCTTAGCGAGATAAGCATATTTTAAATGGGAAGGCAATGGTTTAAGCTCTAACTCGGGAGGTTGTGCTATTGAAGGAGGTTGAACATTTCTATCCTTAAAGTCCAGAGGTTCAAAAGCTGCAACCATTTCGTTACACTCATCCTCAAAAGTGTCATCACCCTCAGATTCAGAGTGCTCACTATCACTCCCCACTGTGGGAACTGTACTCCCCACTGTGGGCAGTGTGTCAAGACTGTGGGTTCCATAAATCGAACTCAAGGCAAAGCAATCTTCGGTGTCTATATATTTAAGAGACTTAAAAACATTGAATGTCACCTCTTGGTCATTAACTCTCATCGTGAGTTCCCCTTTGTGCACATCAATCAAAGTACGTCCGGTTGCAAGAAACGGACGCCCTAAGATGATTGGGATTTCTTTATCGGCCTCATAATATAGAACTAGAAAATCGGCGGGGAAGATAAATTTATCTACTTGGACCAAAACGTCTTCTATTTTTCCCTTGGGATAGGCAATGGACCGGTCGGCTAGTTGTAATGTCACGGTTGTGGGTCTAGCCTCTCCAATCCCAACTTGTTAAAAATGGACAAAGGCATCAAGTTGACACTAGCTCCTAAATCACAGAGTGCTTGACCTACTTCTTGTCCTCCTATTGTGCATGGAATGGTGAAACTACCCGGGTCTTTCAACTTAGGTGGAATCTTGTTAGTAAGGAGGGCACTACATTCTTCGGTCAAAGCCACGGTCTCAAACTCACCCAACTTTCTCTTTTTGTTCAAAATATCCTTTAAAAATTTAACATAGCTTGGCATTTGCTCGAGAGCCTCTACCAAGGGTATGTTAATGTGAAGTTGTTTAAAAATGTCTAAGAATTTTTTAAATTGAACATCGACATTTTTCGGCTTCATTCTTTCAGGAAAAGGAATACTTCGCGGGTCAATTTGAGCTTGCTGTGGTATTGGCTTTGGAATAGTAGGCTTTGGGACAGGTCCAAGAGTGGGAAGGTCAGGGATGTCGGTCCCCACTGTGGGGACCGCAGTGACTTGAGGAGTGCCCACTGTGGTGCTTACAGTGGGTTTTTGAGGCGAATCATCAGAAAAAATGATATCTTTCAGATCCTTTCCACTCCTCAGTGTTATGGACTTGACATGTTCTGGTCCTTTTCCTATCACCCTAGCCTGCTCGGTGTCACTAGGTAATGTTCCGGGCGGTCTATTTTTAACTTCAACGGCTAGTTGTCCTACTTGAGTCTCTATGTTCCTAATGGCTTCTTGCGTTTGATTCATAAAACTTTTGAGAATAGATTCAAGCGTTTGTTGAACCTCAGCTGGTTGATTGGTTCGTGGTTGGTATGGTTGTGAGGACTGCCCTTGGTGAAAGTTCTGTGGGTGCTGCCCACTGTGATGTGAGGATTGCCCACTGTGATGTGATTGAAATCCAGGGGGGTTGTGTGGTCTTTGCTGGATATGACTCGGCCCTTGGGGTTGGAGTCCTTGATTACCAGACCAAGAGAAATTCGGATGATTTCTCCATCCTGGATTATAAGTCTGCGAATAAGGGTTGTTCCTCGGGTTGGTCCCTATAACATTAACAGATTCGGGATTTGCTGGACAAAAATCAAAAACATGCTCCTCTCCACAGAGGGAGCAGTTTTCAGGGAGATGTGTTGCGGAATTGACTTGGCCTCTATTTTGATTTAAAACGATTTTGGTCAAGGCTACTAATTGCGCATTCATGCTTTTAAGTGCCTCGGAATCGATGGTGTTGGTCTTTGACATGGGTGCTCTCGGATTTGATCATTCGGTATTGTTGTTGGACACTTTTTCTAAGATTTGATATCCTTCATTGTAAGTCATACTCGTAAATGTTCCACCGGCTGTTGCATCTAAGATGATTTTGGCTGCATTGGAAAGACCATTGTAAAAGGTCTCCAATTGAATGCAATGTGGGATGCCATGATGTGGGCACTTTCGAAGTAAATCTTTAAATCGTTCCCATGCATCCGAAACAGCCTCATCTTCCTCTTGCCTAAACAAAATTATATCATTTCGAAACCTTACATTCCTTGTTGGAGGAAAGTATTTTTGCAAAAATTTATCGGCAAGCTCTTGCCAAGTGGTTATCGAGTGAGGTGCATGTGCGTTCAGCCAAGACTTTGCCTTGTCCCTTAATGAAAAAGGGAAAAGCCTTAGTCTTAATGCCTCATCACTAACACCTTGCAACTGAAAGGAATCGGTCATTTCTAAAAAAGACTTTAAGTGTGAGTGCGGATCCTCAGATGGCGATCCTCCAAATTGACCCATGGCTTGGATCATTTGAAACATCACCGGTTTGAGTTCAAAATGCGTTGTTTCAAGGATGGGCCTTCGAATCCCAGAGCCTAAATCATTAACTCCGGAAGTAGCATAGTCCCGTATCTTTCGATCTTTGCTATCGGCAATCGTGATTGTGGTCTCCACTATAGGTGGCGGTATTGCAGCCATGTTCACAGTGGGGATCACAGGGGGTTGTCGATTTCTGTTTCTGCGTCTTCTTCGAAAAGTTTTCTCTATTTCAAGATCGATTGGTAACAAAGGTTCGTGTTGTTGCCTTGGCATGCAACACGAAAAGCTTAGAAAAACGAGTTACTTGGGCTCGAACAAAAACTAATGTCTTGAGATTTAAAATCACTCCAGTCCCCGGCAACGGCGCCAAAAACTTGTCACGTGCGAAATGTGTGTTTTAATCGCAGTGGGTTGCAAACTGTCCACAGTGGAAGTGCAAGTGTACACTGTCCACTATGATCGTCACATCAAGTAATAGTTGGTAAAATACCAGAATCGAATCCACAGAGACTGGACAATCAAGACAATACGGTTCTCATGAGCTCCTTTTACAAGTTTCAACTAGAGAGGAAAATAAAACTTGGGTTTGTTTGGTGAAAATAGCTACTTTAACGATTTTACTAAGGTTTTAAAAAGAGGAATGTAGGTTAGATTTTCCCTAGATTTTATACTAAATACTCGGTCCTAAAAATGATCCTTGTATTCGAGGTAGGCATTTTCGCTAGAAAAGCCCGGTTACAAAATACTCACACCGTTAGATAAGAATCTCATACTTGTCCTATTTATTGTTTTGTCAATGGTAATCTCAAAAATGGACCTTTTCAGGTCTCGATGGAATGTGTAGAGACAAACACTCTAAGTGTTTTTAATACACAAATTAGCTTGCCTACTACTCCAGTGGGTTGAGATTAGCTCACTGTGCCGACCTCACTTTCGTAAGTGTCAAAAGAATTCTTTCGAATCCCCTAGCATCATTCAAGCTCATGTCACTGCGTTCTACATATTTCTAAGTTAAGAACTAGACTTTAGATCCTTGCAAGTGATCGGCTTGTTCGCATCCTTGGGTAAATATCGAGAATGAAAGACCAAAACAACAAATATTCTAAGTATAAAGATTACTCAAGCATTTTTAATAAAATCCAGGTACTTCTCCTTCCTACATCCCAAAGGATGTTTAGCCTAGCATTTCCGAAATAAAGAAAACAAAAGATGAAGATTTGCACATAAAACTGAAAGTGACTTAAATTAACTGCTCACAGTGGGGAACGAGAAGTCGTCCCTGCACTGTGTAGTTCGAATTACAATTAAACTAAGAAAGTAAATTACTGAAAATTAAAGCTAGTTACTGCAGTAAATAAAAGACTAAAGCTAATGTGGTAGTTGAGAGAATTTGAGACTAAACAAGTATTCAAGGATGATATCTAAGCATGCATTTAATGGCACCCAAGTGCTCCTTTATATACTAGGAGAAGGAGTTGGGTATTACACAAAAGAGGTGGGTCTTCCAATGGGTAAAGACTGCTGTGCTGTGGCAGAATTTAGCTCTTATGGGTAATCCTTTTATCCAATGGTCCATTTTCCAAGTCAATCTCCAAGTACATAGAGGTGTACTTGATGCTATCTCCAATGAGAACTACCTTGTACTTCTCCAGCCATTTCTCTGCCATATGAACCTTCCTCTTCCAGAAAATTAGATCCCAACTAATAGTTTCTTTTTTATCAGCTCGAAGAGTGGGGACCCGGAGTGGGCACAACAGTGGTCACTGCAGGATAAAACGTGAAAAACACCCAAATTCCACCAAATAATTTATTAAAAGCTATGGTTCACTCCTTTTGCTCGTTTTCGTGAAATAAACCAAGAATGGGGGTTTTAAGAAGTGAAATGGCTAAAATTGACAAAATAAAGTGGAAATTAAATGGAAATAATAACTCTAAAAATAGAGTTATCACCTATGCTCCATGCATTGCTTATCTATTCTGATCCAAGCATAGGTCAAGGGGGGCAGAAAGAGACCTTGAATTAATCCATAAAAGTTGTTAATTCAAGGGGGAGCCAAAGAGGAGTCGTGGTCAATCATATCCACAAAAGCCAGGTAGTTTGCCGGGCAAAGTAGAATCAAAAGATGAGTGTCTCGCACAAAACCTTTTTCCAAAACAGTTTTCCGGGACACAAACTTTCAAATATGTCCTAAAAACAGTGTTTAAAAGAATGAAAACTTTGGATGATCAAAAAGTTTCATAAATCTTTAGTTATTAGAAATTTGCACTCATAGAGCCTCTGTTGGCTTCAACAGAGCCTCAAAACCTCTGTAAGTACAAATTCTGCACTAAAGATTTATCGATCCTCTCCAATGGATTTAAAAACATTTATGGTAAAGGTGCAAACATAAGAGGAGAAAAAGAGTAGGTTTCAGTCCACAGAGCTCATTCCACTATAGAGGCTCTGTTGATTCTGACACTTGGCTCTTTATGGAAATTCTGTAACATACGGGTTAATTCTGCGAGTGACAGACATCTGCAAGTGGAAACGCCCACGCGCCAAGCATTAATGGGCCGTGCACGACGTCTAATCGTGCCCTGACACCTCTGACGTGGCATGTTTTCATTGGACGTGCATGCCACACGTTCTTCTGAAACGTCTCACCAGCTGTAGAACTCGAGTGCGGACCCCAAATGTTTATGGAATTCACTTTTTACCACATAATTCTATCCATTTCTACCCCACTATATAACCCCGTTCATCTCATTTCTCATTCCTGTTACGAATTTACTGATACCTTCTTCTCCAGCGAACATTGCAAACCTGTAACTTCCCCATTTCTACTCCATTCTTCAAGAATAACACAATGGCTTCCACTTCAAACACTCTGGCGAACTCCCCAGTTCACTCAGAACACTCACAGAACCCAAACTTGGCCGGAAACCTCGAACAAGACAACTCCGGTGATTCAGTGGACTTCACTCCGACAACCCACCTCCAAAACGTTTTAGAACATGAACACTTTGAATGTGTTCTCCCCCTTAAACCCAACAACCATTTTCTTGTTCCTTCAAGAACAACCTTTGGTGAGGAACACGCCATTCTACTTAATATCATGGAAAATCATTACCTATTCCCTCTGCTAACCAAGAACGTTAACAGAATCCCTGCGAGGTATCTTTACCAATTCTGGCAGAGCTGCCATTTTGACTCAGAGACTAGGAAAATCAAGGGATACATATCCAAACCTGACCAATCAGAATACCTAGAAATTAAGTTCAACAGAACTATGTTCTCCCTTGAATTTGGCCTACCCACAAGAGGACTTCTGGGAATCAAGAGGTATGCAGAGGATCCTTCTGATACAGAGCTCTGCAGATTCGCAGAGATGTTGGGGTACAACACAACATTGAAGAAGAGGAACGATTTCCGAAGAAATAGGTTCCCCCCTCTGTGGAATACTCTCTTCTCTATCCTGAACAGATGCCTAACTGGGAAAGTGGTAGTCCAGATCAATCATCACACCAAATCATGGCAATCATGTATGGGGTATACTATGATCTGCCTCTGGACTATGGCACTCTTATGCTGCAGGAGATTGTCAACACAATAGACCACAGAATCTCCTCGCAGAGGGCAAAAGGACCCACAAACACAGATCTTCCCCCACTACAATATCAGAGGATCCTTAGGGTACTTCTAGAACCCCTTCTCCTCATAGAAAAATGGCCTATGGAGGGACCAATAGTCAAAACCTAGTCCATGACAAAGAACACCCCAACAAAGCACGTGGATGGCTACAACTTCTACAGACCTCTCACAACCAAACTTCTGGCATATGCAAATGATGAGGGACTTAGACTAGCGTACATACGCGATCACAGGACTCCAGAACCGAGTCCTGTGACACCCCCGCGTCTAGGAGCCTCTATAAGTGACCAGATAGTAGAGAGAATGAGCGATGAAGAGTGGGCAGTGGCCTATGCAAAACACGAACAAATACAGGAAAATTTCCATCTTCTGAGAAGCCAGCTAGAAACCTCTGCTACGAAGAGAAAACCCTCTGCAACTACACCCAAGAAGAAAAACGCCCTCAAAACAAATAAAACTACAGAGGGTACTTCTACCAGTACTGCACAAACCCGACACTCTCCACCACATGAAACCGTGGTTGGATCTTCTGCACCTTCCCCTCCTCCTAAAGACAAGAAGAAGAGAAAACATAAGTCTTCTGAGGAGGATGCCCCCAAGCCCAAAAGAAAGAAAAGCAAGAAGAAAACCAAAAAGCCTCATACTCCTCTGCAGACTATCGCAGAGGAAACTGAAATGATCGTAGAAACCCGTGAACAACCTCTGCAAACCCCAACTCATATCAACTATGCAGATCAGGGTGACTTCTCTGCCTTCCTATAACGCTCTGATATAGCTGATTCTTTAGACACTTCTGGCTGGAACGCAGAAGCCCTCTCCAATCAATCAACAGAAGAACCAGACTTCAGAATCTCTTCTGACTTGGATGAAGATGACCAAACTCCTAAGGATATTCAGAGTGCGACACCAAAAGTGCTACAGAACCCCTTCCTCCATCCCGGATATGATGTTCTAAGAAAGAGTCCAGAGGAAGAGGTAGCCACAGAGGATATGATAGATTCTGAGATAGGGGCCATTGACAGAACCTCAGAATATATCCAGGCACAAACACCAGGTCCTCTGCATCTACTTGTCCAAAGCCTAGTTGGTTCTCATCCATGCTATGATTCCTTAGTGTCTAGGATAGAAACCCAAGTGGTAGCCACAGCGGAAACTCACATGGTTGATTTTGATGAGATAGAAACTAGTAGAGAAACCGTCAGGTTAGGATGTATGACAGAGGTGGAGGCCCTAAAAGATGCCGAAGTTGGAAGAGGCACACAACCCCAACCAACTCCCAGTGCAACCCACATTTCTATTACTGCCAGTCTAGTGGCAGAAGGTAATATTGAACTAGAGCAGCATGGCTCGACCCCACCCCAAACTGACCGGGCAAAGGAACCTATTCCTACCTTTGTGCCATTAGAAACCGGGGAAACCATTCCATGGGAGTCCTTTCCAAAGGACTTGCCTTTAGTTCGTGATCCCTCGCCCTGGATCACATCTGACTTCCCTGCAGAGAAATCTGTTTTCTCTGCCACACGCACACACATAAGTCCAACCGGCTCTTTAGAGGAGCCTAGAGTGCACAAAGACGAAAGAACTATAGACAAGTCCCCAAGTCAACCTAAGGATATTCCTGTACCCATCTCTGGAGTGGATCAGGACAATGTTCTTACCAGAACTTCTGTAGAGCATTAGGCCTTAAAAACCTCTGCTTAAGGATCAGAAGGAAATCCTTCTGCCCTCAACGTACAAACAGGGGCGAAAGAAGGTGTCCAAGGAACACGGACTCACTCTGGGGACGAATGTGTTCCCCCAGAGGTTACACTAGGTACACATGTCTCAAGGGATGAGTTCCAAACCCTTGTCACCTCTGTGACCAACTCGTTGAGAGAGTTGAAAAGCTCTCTTGATTCTTTTGCAGATTCAACGAAGAGGGCCATTACTAATCTGAACACCAAAGTGGACAACGTGTTTCACAGAGGTGAGAAATGCCCGTGCCCAGATGAATGCAACTGCAACAACCTCTGCTACCACCACTGCTGTTGAATTCGAGAAGGCCACAACCTCTGCCATCCAAAGCTCGGTCAAATACCTACTCGACAAACTGAAGAAAGAACAATCCCCAACCTCTACGGGCCTAACTCCTGAAGATCTAAAGAAAGCCCTAGAGCATGTCCAGGAACAAACTACAAGAGAAACTCTAGCCATGACACCCTCTGACTACATGACCAGAGCCCAAATCACAGAGCTTGGACAAGGGGTACTCGACCAGATCACAGAGTTCATCAGAGCCTTCACCGCTGCCAACGCTAACTATGTCAAAGACTTCCGAGCAAGCATGGGCAAAATGTGCTTCAACACAGAGGCAGAAGTCCACAACCTTCTAGGCATCTGCGATGACTTGTGCGCTAAAACGATAGCCGCAGGTGCCTCTCCACCCAAAAAGCCATAAGCATCGTGCAGAGCAGAGGGTACCAAAGATAAGGGTCAGGATGACTCTGATGATGATTCTGGTGGTACATCAGGTCATCCTGAGGGGGAGAAGACAAGGGAGAAAGCTGCAAACAGAGGTCTACCAGCTTAACCAATTTCAGCAGAACCTATATCCCAAGCACCCCAACTGAAACCCAAGAAGAAACCCAACATAAGTCTACAGAGGCAACAACCACCTCTGTGGAAACAACCTCTGGAAAAATCCAAATCCAAACCCAAGTACCAGAAACAACCTCTATAATAATCGAAGACTTACCATCTCCAACCCCAAACCAACTGAACAAGTACAAATCCTCACATCTTCTGAAGAAGACCAACCAACACCAACAACACCTAAACCAACATAAGACAAACAACCTTCCCCAATACTAGAAGAACCCAAACTACCATCTCCTACACCAGAAGCTGCAAAGCCAAAATCTCCATCTCCACAACCTAAACCAACAGAACCCAAAACCACAGAAGAATCCAAAACCAGAACCAAGACTTTAGCTCACAAAAGAAAATATCTGAGGAAGTCTACAGAAGCCTCACCAACAAAACCTCAAACAAAACCAACATCACCAATTAAGCCCTCAGAAGCTCAAGTGCCAAAATCAACAGAGGAAACCCCTACAAAGCCAGTAGAAGCACCTCCATCTAAGCCCTCAGAAACTTCAAAGACAAAACCTACAGAGGCAACCCAATCACAACAAGCTGAACAGCCTAAGGCCAAAGACAATGGGAAGAGAATAATGACACAGGAACCAAAAAGAAAAGGCCGAAGCATCAACCCACAAAGAAATTGATGAAGAGCGCCTTCGATGCCTTTGTCACCCCGAAACCTGAAGAAGAAGACTGGGCTTTTGGTTTAGACACTCTGTCAAACAAGCCAGTACTTGACCCAAAGGCAAAACCCACAGAAGATCAAGTGGCCAAACTGAAAAGTGACTTGGATGCTCTGCGAAAGCCCATGCCTCCACCCCCTGCTCAACAAAGAAAAATGGAAGAGGTGGTGCACAAATACCTATATAACAGAGCAGTCAATGATCCTCTGCCACCATCCAAACTGTACCCTGACCTTATTAAAGAGCTACGAGACCAATTCTACAGAAAGAAAGCCAAATCTGTCAAAGAAGTCTTCTCAAACTCCAAGATAGATAAAGTTATCTACTGTAAATTGTCCCATACCCACGGAGGAGAGGTTCACTACAACCTCTACAGAGTTAAGAGGGTAGACAGATCAGAAACTACGTTCTCAGATGCAGATTTGAGATATCTAAACCTCTATAATCTACCTGATCTTCTGCAATGGGCAAGGCAGAATTACGGCCGTAGACTCGAAGTCCAAAGTGCTTACCATGAAATCAGGGTGGCCATGCATGAAAGACTTCTGTTGTATAGCATGACTGACTTCTACCTTGGACTTGACCTTGGGGTAAGAGGGTTGAGTATTCCCCCACCAGAAGATGACTGCTCACCTTCTACAAGACCAAACTCTATCATCACTTTTCAAAGGATTGGATATGTCTTTCAAGATCTAGCAGGAAAATCAAAGTTGTTCCTAGAGGTTGACTGTCAGAAATATGCTACAGAGACTCGGATCGGATTCAGAAGCAACCTCATGGAGCACAGAGGAACGGAGTTCATGGATGAAGCACTCGCCGACAGATTGATAGAGGTCATCGATTCTGTCATCAACTTCAGAAACCTCTGCATCAGAATCTACCTGGAGCTAAAAGATGGAGGAATCAGAGGACATAAAGTCGATGACTTCCCAAATGCCATAATCGGACGTCCATAACTCACCTCTGCTTATTTTTCATATCACGCACTGTAACTGAATGTAAATGCCTCAGGCATATCTCCATATGAAAGTAAATTTTCAACAGAGGTCAATTACCTTTTGTCATGTACTTAGCCTAGAAAACCACGCATCTTTCAATTTTTTATTTTTCAATACTTAAGGGGAGATTGTTAGCTCCAACTTCTACTGTTTATAGAAGTATTGAAAAATAGGCTAAGTGTTGACATCGACAGAGCTTCTACCAAGACACCGATAGAAGACCAAGTGAAGACTTAACTGAAGACATTCACAGAAGACAAGGCCACAGAGCCTCTGCCATACTTGACAGAGCCTCTGTGGTATGAAGACTGAAGACTTAGAAGAATGCTTGAAGATCAAGACAAAGACAATCGTGGTTCTCACGTTCTCTGATGTACGAAGATCCTAAAGATCATTCGTACAAGGCGTGCCCTGCACATTCCACGTGTCAACCTCTGATGGATTACAGCCTTTGCAGAAAACGGCACACTACATTAACGTTGTACCTGTAGCAGTCCCACGATCGTGTCTTGTACTCTTTAGTTCTCTTTGTCTTGAACTTGTCCCATGGTGAATAGTATAAATAGAAGGCTCATGTTGAGCTCTTCAATTAAGCTTTGCACGACACACACACCCTTAAGAGCATAATTCTTATTAACCTTTCGGTGTTCTTGGTGTTCTCATTTTGATCAATACAAAGGGAATCTTTGAGATAATCTAGTGTTTATTTAATCTCTATTTACTTGATCTCGTGTGTTATTCTACCTAAGTATATCTGTTAGTTCGTTAAAACTCTTCCGCACTCTATCTTGTTTAAACTAATAGATATAAACATCATTGTTGAGTAATTTCGGGATCATCAAACAGACTCAGAATTCTGACTAACAGACTCATAATTTTGACTAGAGAACTCAGAATTCTGACTAACTATTTCAGAATTTTCTTTGTTTTCAGACACCTTGCTTGTTTCAAATATATTCTCAATTTCAGTATAAGAAAAACTTGGTTGTTTATCTTTGTAACTTACATTCAGAGAATCATATTTGAATTTAGCATCATTGTATCTTGGTTTCTCTTCTGTTGGTTTTGAAATTTCTTTCTTAACCTTGTCTTCTGAAATTTCTGATTTTTCAACTTTTGGATCAGAAATGATTTCCTTTGATTTTGGTAAATTATCAGAAGTTGTTATTGAACTTGCTGGTCTTCCAAAAATTTCAACTATATCTGGGATTTCTGGTTTAGGTCCTTTTAGGTCCTCAAAATCATAAAGATTTATTGGAGCCTTTTTCAAAATAGCATTTTCTTCCAAACCTAATTCCATTTTTGGATTGTAAAACCTTGTGTCTTTTATATTGCTTGTGAGAAGACTCAATGTTTGTTGAGTTTTACCTCTTTTCAGATTAAGATCTTCTAACTCTTTGATTTTAGTATATAAATTCTTTCTTTCAACAAGTAGCATATCTACTTTAATTTTCAAATCAACTTTTTCATCTTTTACTTCTAAAAGTTCAACTTTTAACTCAGAAATCTTTTTCAAAAGATCAGAATTCTCTTTTCTGACTTCTTGTTTCTCAACCTCTGTTTCCTCAAATCTAACTTTAAACATTTATTTTTCTGTTCTGAATTTGTTAACCAGAATCCTTTCACCTTTAATCTGTTTTCTCAGATTAACAAATTCAGATTTCATGTTTCCAATTTGGATTATTAAATAAATTTCAAGACTAGAATGTACCTCAGCTGAAGATTCAGAACCTTCTTCTTCATAATCTGAATCATCTTCATCACCCATCTTAGCCATATAACTTTGCATTAGTGAGAATTGAATGCAATCTTCTTCATCGGATGAATAATACAGCCAATTCTCTTGTTATGCTAGGAGTGCAATCCCACTGTCTTTGGTTTTGGCCAGCTGAGCTTTCTTAGCATAATACTCATAGTCTTTAACAACCTTTACTCTGTAATCCCTTGTAAAATGACCAGGTTTCCCACACTTAAAACATAGATCCTTCTCTCTTCCCTCTTCCTTATCTTCTTTCTTCTCATACATGTTTTCTTCTTTCTTCTCATACTTATTCTCTTCTCTATCATCTTTCTTCTTGTATCTCTCATCTGAACTCCCCTGTCTACTTCTTCTGTACTTACCTTCAAATTTCTTGTTTCCATACCTTTTATTAAAGGTATTTGTCAACAATGCCAATTTCTCAGCTATCAACTTGATATCATCATCCTCATCAGATCCTTCTTCCTTCTCAGGTTCCTCCTCTAACTTTGGAATTTCAAACAGAAACACATATTTCTTTGATGTTTTGTTGATCTTGGACTTTCTTTCTGAAAGCAAAGCTAACTGATCTGACACACATTTCTTTTCTTCAACTACCTGTTTAACAGAATCTTCATGTTGATTTAACACACATAATAAATCATTCAGATCTTCCTCACACATATCTTTGTTCATCTGAAGACTTATAGCAAAATATGACCATTCTGAATTAAGACAATTCAAAAATTTGTAGTTTATCTCTGACTTGGTTTTCTTTAGCCCATTCCTCCTAAGATCATTCAAAATAGTGCAAAACTTGTTGTATGTTTGAGTTAAACTCTCACAATCCTTTGCTTTGAATCTTTCATATGCATTGATGCATTGATTCTGTTTTGCTTGAAGAGATTTGGTTGTTCCAAGCTTCTGCTTCTCCAGTTCATCCCACATTTCTTTAGCAGATGTTCCACTGTCAATTCGATTGACGACTTCATCAGGAATTGTCAAAGTTAACAAAGTTACAGCCCTTTTGTCTATTGCATGTCTCTGTTTCTGTGCTTCAGTGTACTGTGAGAAAAGTTTCTTCACTCTAGTAGCAGGAATCTCTGGTGTAGTAGTAGTTGCAGGTGTAGAAGCAACATCAACATATACTTCAATTGGACCTTCTCGAATTGAGATCATGAAATTCTCATCAATATTATCCAAGAACTGAATAATACGGATCTTCTATTGTTGATACTCTTCAGGAATTAGAACATGTGGCTTCGTCTCAGATCCCATCGAGAGAAACTCTTTAGAAGACATGATTGTAAGATAAATTGAATCGATTCGACAGAAAGACAAATTCTAATTTCTTGAACAAAAACAGAACGAATTCAAGAATTAAGAACAATTCAAGAATTACGAGTAGCAGCGGAATTCAATTATCAAATTTAACAAGAAATCTTCAAGAACACAATCAAGAAACCCTCCAGAACGCGATCTTGACCAAGTTTGTTTGTTGATTGGCTCTGATACCAATTGTAGAAACCAGGATTCAATCTTACAATGAATTAACCAATAAGAACACAATCAAACAGTATAGAAATAGAGAATTGGATCCAAAAGATTTGTATTCATTCAAGAACAGATTACAGATCTAGAGAGAGAGAGTCTCTCAAAGATTACAAAGTGAATACGAAAGCTATTCAAAAGTTATGCGAAAGTTAGTTAGCTTACAGTTGCTAACTCCTATATACACAATAAAGAAACACTAAAGCTACAGTACATAAACATAACAAACCAATAGAACAATTACACGTGTTCTAATTAGTAATAGAATATAACTGAAAATGTCTAAGACATAAGTTCTGAACATCATTCTGATTAAGCACTTCAGAACATATACTTTAGCACTTGACATTTTCATCTTCTTATTCAGAACATCTGAGTCTCCTACTCAGAACTCTGAGTCTTCTGTTCAGAACTGATACTTAGCAATCTTTGCAATACTTTCCAATCAGGACTTCTGAGACTTCTTTCTCAGAAGTCTGATGATCGTTGATAACTTATGTTGTTTACTTATGATCCCTGAAGACAAATTTCACGTTAACCATGTTCTACGCTGAAGTCGAAGATCAAGCCAAAGAACCAGCGACAAAGTCTACTAATGAACTGATGCGGATATCAGTGAAGTCAAGACCTGTCCAATCAACGTGAAGTTTCAAGTAGAAGACTTCAGCGAATGCTGAACTTTATCATTCGCTGATAAAGAATCATTCAGTTAACGTTGATCATGAAGCCTCCTCTACAAGAAACTTTTGTCTTACCCCCTTGCACGCCTCCGTACGATTATGTCAGAACGGACATCCCTTTTGTCCAGAATCGTACAACCAACTCTGATCCTACACTGTTCATCATGCGGCCACTAGGTTGTCTACTGAAGTCAAACCATGTAACCAACCAGAGGCTGCCACGTGTAAAGTTGTACTGTTGTGCATTAAATGCATGCAGTATATAAAGGAAACCCTAGTTCATTTCTTGAACACTTCGGCCATTCCTTATTTTGCTGAATCTGTGTGTTAGAATATTTATCTTAAGTATTCTTATTTCCTTCTCTCTTATTTCTAGTGCAAGAAATCTTAGTGATTCTCATAGTTTGTTTAGATTAGGTTTATTCCTTAATCTTGTTCCGCAACAAACTATAAATTGTTTGATACATATCAATAAACAATTTAGAAAAGTAAAAATTGTGTGTTTTTATTCAACCCCCCTTCTACAAACTTGTATAACCCCTTTGGGACCAACAAGTGGTATCAGAGCAGTTTGTTTAATCTAATAAACAAGATCTTGCTTATACTATTCTCTTTTCTCTTCCTTGCTATTTTCTAAAATGTCTAACACCACAAACACAAATTATATTGATAATGGTTCTCTTGCAAAACCCCCTAGATTTTCCAAAGATAACTTCAATCTCTGGAAAAATAGGATAATGCTCTTCTTAGAATGTGTAGATCCTACTATGCCTTACTACATCGAAAATGGTCCATATATTCCTGTCATGACAGACCCTGAAATTCTAGGCACTGCTACTAGAGCTGCCATCCCTGAAAGAATTATTCCCAGGGCGTTTAACACATGGACTGATGACGACAAGAAGAAGGTGGCTATCGACACTAAGACCATATCTATTCTCTCTATGGCTCTTCCTGATGAAGTCTACCACTCCGTCATGAACCTGAAAAGTTCTAAAGCCATGTGGGACACAATATGTGTTCAATATGAAGGTACATCTGAAGTCCAGGATTCAAGAAAGATTAACCTGGTAAGACAGTACAAAAGCTTCATTTGTGGTAAGAATGAAACTCTCTATCAAGTTCACCAATGTTTTAACTGTTTAATCATTGACTTAAAAACTGTTGGTAAGGAATATTATAACTTTGAGATCCTGACAAAGTTTCTAGAAAGTCTTCCTAAAAGTTGGGACAGTTATTCAATGTGTCTTAAGCTATCAAAGGATCTGAAATTAATGACCCTTTCTACCTTATTTGGCACTATGCTAAATCATGAGCAGTCGTGTCATCTTAAGAAGAATCTTGTGAAAGATTCCAAAAGCACACTTGTTGCTTTACTCTCAGAGTTAATGCCCACTCAGCGCTCCACTGTTACTATCACTGAGTTGGAATCTAACTCTGATGAATCATCAGAAGCTGATCCTTCAGAAATTGAAGAGTCACTGGCACTCCTGACTAACACATTCAGGAGATTTGACAGAAAGAGTAACTTCAGAAGAAATAAACCTTTTTCCCTCACTGATAAGCCAAAATCTTCAACCCCTGTAGATAAGGCCTGTAACGACCCGGTTCCCAAACATACAACAAATAACATATTTTACATAACACTGTTTCATAACAAAAGATACATCATATAACATGTACGGTCCCTTAGTCTTTACATTCATAACAAGTAATTCATTACAAACTTTTCACTAATTAATTTACATTATAACTAATAATAAAGTTATAAGTACGAAACACATCACGGTCTTCATAACATAAGTCTTCCTAAAAGCTAGTCGTAGATTAACCTTTTCACTTGTTCTTACTTGGTCCATGACCTGGAATACATATTTTTAAAACAAAATGAGGGTTAGACATAGTGGTCTAAGTGAGAAAATCCCTGTCAGTTTAAAATCATTTGCACAAACATCATATATATAACACAAATATGAATACCCATTATGACTCATGCATTGTGTACTTTCCTGTCTCATTCCCATGGCCATATTAGCTGGTTGCGAGCCAACTAATCATTTTACTCCGCTACACTACTATACAGCCAACTCCGTTGTCCCTCCGTACAGCCAAACTCCACCGGTCCTAAGCCCGGCCAACGTGCATTTGTGTAGTGTAATGCTCATATAAATACAATATGCATCTCAATATATTATATTTCAATCATAAGCATATAATCACATTATCATTCCACATATATGCATTCCAGTTTGAAAACATTTTATAGTAAAACTCACCTGATTGCTTATTAAAACGCTTCCAAGCTTTTCTCAAAACGGTTCGATCTTTCACCCAGGATTCATAGAATCTGAAACAATTTAAATACAATAATCTTTTTACCAATTGAACACATGAGACTTATAAAAAGGCTAGGAATTCTAGATAAATCTATCTAACTCTTATCCTCAAATGTTTCCCCCAAACCCGAACTTAAGTCGAGTACACAGTGTTCCTAGTCCTCGATCATACTCCATCTAAGAGTCGACAAAACACAAAGTTATCGGATACTCAAAAGTATCTGAAATCTCATAAGTGACCGGACAACCAAAGTTTCCGGACACCTTGATACTGTCCGGACAACATACTTTCCGGATATACTAGACCTGTCCGGGTGATACAACTTTCCGGTCACCATAACTTTCTGGACACAAACAATCCAGATAACATCCGGAAACCAAGGTAATCCGGATACCATCCGGTATCTATTTCTTCCGGACACTACAAAATAAAATACTTACCGGATAAATTGCCTCGTCCGGATACTACCAAAACTGTCCGGAAACCTCTAAACTCAGTCGGTGAAACTTTCAACCCAGAATCAAATAACTCATCCAAATCGAAAAATTGATAAATCTAAACCGATAGGAACTTACTACTAATGATTACAAACACAAAACATAAAAGAAACATACCTCAAAATCACTTCCAGGTAGACCAATTTGAGCCTTAACCTCACTTCTTCTTCTTCTTCTTCTTTTCGTTTCAAAACACACACACACACACACTCACTGATTTTTGTTTCTGAAAATATCTAAAGCTTAAGGGGTATATTAACCCCAATTTTACACTTTTGGCTTGAACTATTCATAAATAACCAAGGCACCCTTAAACTTATAAATTAACCCAAACTTATCCTAAACATCCAATTTTAAAGTTAACTAAATTTATCGGAAAGAAAATTTAACTAACGAACTTACCCGGGGTATTACATCATCTCCCCCTTAAAAGAATTCCGTCCCGGAATTCGGTTAGGCAAAGAGGTACGGATACTTAGTTCTCATTTCTGATTCTAATTCCCATGTAGCGTCCTGCCCTTTATGATGTCGCCACTGCACTTTTACTTGTTTGATCTCCTTACCATTCCGCAAAACTTTAACTTTACTGTCGACAATGGCTTCAGGTTCCTCCACATAATTCAGCCTTTCATCAACCTGTATATCTGGTAGTGAAACTGCCAGATCTGGCGTAACCAAACACTTTCGAAAATTTGAAACGTGAAAAGTGTTGTGGATACTGCTTAATTCAGACGGAAGATCCAACCTGTAAGCTACTTCACCGATTCTTTCTGTGATTGCAAATGGTCCAATGTACCTTGGACTAAGTTTACCTTGTTTCCCAAATCGAATGACTCCTTTCCAAGGTGAGACTTTTAACATTATGAAATCTCCGACTTGGAATTCTAAAGGTTTTCGGCGTCGGTCAGCGTAGCTTTTCTGTCTGTCTTGAGCCACTTTCAATCGTTCCCGAATCTGAGTAATCCTATCCGCGGTCAACTGAACTATGTCTGGCACAGCTAATTGTTTCTCTCCCATTTCGTTCCAACACAAAGGAGTTCAGCATTTTCTACCATACAGAACTTCGAACGGTGCCGCTTGTATGCTGGAATGATAACTGTTATTGTAGGCAAATTCAATCAATGGCAAATGCTTATCCCACGATCTCCCAAAATCAACAATGCGGGCTCATAACATATCTTCCAACGTCTAAATTGTTCATTCACTCTGACCGTCAGTTTGAGGATGATACGCCATACTTAGCTTTATTTGCGTTCCCATTTCTTTTTGAAAACTTCTCCAGAACCGTGAAGTAAAACGACTATCACGATCATAAATAATTGAGATTGGAACTCCATGTCGAGTTATGTAACACCCTCAAATTTGGAAAGAGCAACTAATTAAAATTTCAACAAAATATCTAAATACATTAGATCATCTCTACAATTCCTTCATCAAAATACCTCAGAATTAAAACATCTCAATATCTACAAGAAAATAACTCAATCGGGTGTCACTTAATACAATGCAAGTTGCTAGTCCAAACGAATGCGGAAGACTTCACTAAACAATTCACCTCTCGTGCACTTTACTAGCACTATCCACTTCACAATATAGCTAGAGCTACCCTAACCTGAGCATGTTGCACATGTCGACAAATAAAAAGGGTTAGGCTTACGTCTAGTGAGTTCAAACATTTTATCATGACTATATAAAATCATAAATAGAGAGGAGTGTAGTTTTAGTCATGACTTCAAAAGAGTTTACTTTAAATATAAAACACCCATTTTCCAACTCACGCATTTCTCATCCTAAAATCTTTAATATAACAGGATTTCCCAAAATAGACTTATTCACAAGTCCACGAAAAATGTGAAATAGCATTTGATACCCAAAACAATTTAAACTCATAATTATTTGTCATTATCCCAAAACATCCCAAAACCTGGATGAAACGTAATCAACAACACATATACGTGGAAAGTAATTCTCATAAATATAACACATTACCGAAAACATGGTTAAACACGAATACCCAAAACATCACACACGGATGAGATATAAACCACAACTTACATACCATGGAAAACAATCCATATAAATACAACACGTCACCGAAAACATGAGTAGCAACAAATACCCAAAACAACACCTTTCGGTGACGGGGGAGACCCGTATACATCGTACGTGACGGAACACTAAAGTGGGTCACCTACTATGCAATAAAAACACCCACATGGATTACTCTCGTAAACTGAGCTCAATCACTCCAGATCTATTGCCCGCGAGACTAGGGAGCCCCCAACTTCAACCACTCCAGGTCTATACATTGGGTCACTCCAAATCCACAACAGCACATTTGGGATTACACCTTACTGCCCATGAGACGACGCCCGACCATATAGGTCCACGCCTTACATATCATGGATCCTGATGCCTATCCCGTGCTAAGCACATATATGAATTACGCCTTACTGCCCATGAGACGACGCCCGACCATCTAGGTCCACGCCTTACTTATCATGGAACCCGATGCCTATTCCGTGCTACAAAATAAACTAACGTCTCGTAAACTAAGCTCAACCAATTTCGACATCTTGCCCGCGAGACTAAGGAAACTCAATTGCCTATGGATCCATGGCTAACAAGGTCTAAATATTACACGACCCCAAGTGAATAAATAAATGCATTCAAAACATGCAATTTCCCAATAACATAATTCGTTAACAAAACTCAACCTTGAGTTACCAAAACTGGACAAATGTCCCCAATACTTAATAAAATTCAATACCGAGCCACAAGCTCAACTAACTTCAAAAAGGTGGTTTATGAAAGTCATAAAATGACATCAAATATAACAACACACCGTTTGCCGGTAAATACTTCAATTCCATGAAAACCCGAAATAAAACCTTGGATCGGGAAAACCCTCCTTTCCAAGGACTCACACATTTACATTTTCAAAACATCACATGATGTACTATATGCATATTTTCCAAAATATTCACAAAAACATTTTCATAACAAATAAATCCCATTTATCACATAACTCAATAATCCATTTTTTGTAAGATTTATCTATTACATTTTTCCAAATTTCCAAAAGTGGTGTTTTACTACATTTATCACAATTAATACCTCAAAAGGTAAAATCCACCAAATAACCCCACCTTGATAATTTTCAAGTAAAATACATAATCACATGGAAAAATAACATTTTGGCATGTACAAAGTTTTTGAAAAGTAACTTGAACTCACATTTGCTAGATTAAGCTAAATCTAGTATTTCTCCAAACGTAAGCTCCTTTGATGAAGTTTGCATCCTCAAGCCAAAAATTCCAATAACCTAGATTTTTAAAATTCCAACCATCAATACCCAATTCTATCCAAAAGGATTCATCATCCATCCAATATATCAAAATATCCATCTATACCAAACCCTAGCTTTCATACATGAAGGAGATAACGATTTTTCCCAATCAATCACTACCAAAATCGTTCTACACCATCTCAAGATGAAAGGAATATGAAATCAACATCAATAACACTTTTGGGTAGAGATATTACCTTATCCACTTGAATCCCCCTAGAGATAGCTTCCTAAACTCCCAAAAGCTTCAAACCTTCAAGATGGTCAACAATGGTGGAGTGGGTTTAACTTATGTGGAGAAGATGAAGAGGAGAGGAGAGGGGTTGTAGGGTTTCTAGTGAGAGAAACCGATTTTTTAGAGAGAGAGAGTTGAGAGAGATGAGTGAAATGGGGAAGAAGAAAGAAGAAAAGGGGTTTAAAACACCCTGGAGCCCGTCGGCTATAGTGACATGGCGATAGTGACAGTGTCACTATCGCCAGGGCACAATCGCCCGCGTCCCCCAACTCTCGGTACATTATGGGCGATAGTGACACGGCGATTGTGACAGTGTCACTATCGCCGGGCACAATAGCTCAGAGTGTACCGAAACTCGTTTTGGCCATAACTTTCTCGTTTTAGCTCCGTTTTCGCTCCGGAAAGGACCGTTGGACTCGTATTTGAATTCCTCATCCAACAAGACCATAAAATCTAAGATTTGACCCAAAATCTTATTTTTCATATTTTTTTAAAGATCGGTTCTACACTGATTCGAAGTCGTACTTATCCGAAATTACGGGTGTTACAATCCTCCCAACCTTAGGATGATTTCGTCCTCGAAATCTACATCCTTTGCAACCCAAGGCTAATCGACTCAACGCCGACTATAATTTATCAGTTCCTAACTGTAATCTAAATTTCCCACACAGCCTTAAAGACAAATCCTCGAACAACTGTTTATCAACAAAGCCCCTTTCACGTACACTGTACTCATGTCCGGGAGAACACTCCGACAACTGGAATAATTTATAGTCGGACGACTTCGGTTGTCTCCCAACCTTAAAGCTTTCCATACTTCTCGATTTCAGTTCAGACTCCAAGTCAATTCAAGGCCTACTAATACTGAGACCAACCGAATTTCTGATTTCAATTGTCCATATCGTTCACGGCCATCCACATCCAACAAGTTCTAATATACTCAAAGAGTCCATCAAAATACAATCATAAACCGACGAGTCCTTTAACCATACACGAAGGTTATTCTACCAAAGCCACTCCTCACAATTGAGCATCTTATGGTTACTGCTACCATTACCGTCTTTCTTTTAAAATCGGACTACGATTCCCGATTACACCAACGGTTTCCGACCTCAAACCCACAAAGGTTGACCTAGTTTTATCACCAAGTTTTGAACTCTAATAGGACTTCACACATGAGTTCCGTTTACCGAGTGTTTCTACAAAACTAGGGTTGTCAACAAAGCGGCTACACCAACCTCGAAATGCATTACCGCAAGTCTAACCATCCAATTACCACAACCACTTTTACTTCGCTACCAATATCATCCGGCCCATAATACCAACACGCGTGGAATACTCAACCTTCAACCGTCGAAGTGCTACACGCACTTACCCTTGACGGGGTTACTTACTCTTTCCAAGGTCCTAACGAGTTCAAGGTTTTCGAGTGTGTTATTCAATAAATATGTCAATAAATCAAAACCATTCACAAAATATTTTCAATACTAAGATTTTCATATCGAATACACCGTAAGCATAAAACTACTACTATCAGTCGGTAGTTACGTAAAACAAGACACGCTCGTCCCACATATGAAAATCATATTGAAAATCATTTCATTGCAGTTCAGTTTACCCACAAAACGCAAAAGCGTAATAAACAATTTCTTTAAAAACGAACCGCCACGGTTCTAGTATGGATTGACTCATGACATGCATGTAAAGTGACTGCTCGACCTAAAACGGGGTGCAACACAAGGTGTGCACGTATTTCAAAAGCGATCCAAATGACATTTGACTCCAACATTTCCTTGCCAACCATAAAACGACATGAAACATAGATCACCAACAAAATTTTGCGCGCGTCAGTTTCTTATACTAAATGATGAAACGGTTTGCACATACACCTTAGTCAACACAAAATGACTTGTGTAAATTTCATATTTAAAACAAAGCCCATACATTTCCATCATTTGAAAATATCGACTAAAACATCACAAAACCACAAATTGGGGTAGGCATGCAAGCTTGTAACACTCCCATTAGAAATTTTCTTGAAACGAAAAGACATGCATCAAACGGTTCGCAACCAAATTTCCAAAAGAGGAAGCTCTTTAAATCAATTTCTCCAAAATATCTATGTTTAAATAAAACGCCTTTCGCAAACTTGCACACAACAATGCGTTTTTCTAAAACATATGAGGAAATAAGTGTTAATAATTAGTTGACATCAAAAGGGTTCAACTTATTTTCAAATCCCAAATTGTACCAACGGTGCGCGTCAATGTTCAAAACACAAGAAGTTACACGCACCAGTGTTTTATGCAACAATTTTATAAAATCTTCGTCACGAAGCATTTCCTCAAGGTTTCGTACTTGGGACACAAAACGTCAAAACGTAGATGTTTAAAATGTATTTGTCAAAAATACTACAAGTACAGATTTCTTCCAAACCAAAGGTTTTCCATTTTCCAAAACACTTGGCAAAATAAAAATTGACCAATGTCAATGGCTAACACATTTGTGTTTTCAAAATGTACAATAATGTGAACTATGCATAATTTCCACAACACCAAAACACCCTTTGACCGAATGGTCATCAGTTGTACAATGAGTTAATAAAATAATTTAACTCACGATTTGTTCAACAAGTGACGAGAAATAATGGTTGCCAAGCTATGCATACCCCTAACTCGATATAACGTATTTTCATGAAATGATAATAAAACGTTTAACTGACCAAAAGCGCACCAAGTAAATCATTATGAAATGTTACCATAATGTTCTTTCATGCATCACTTAAGTCATGTATAAATCAATCCATACACTAAACTATTTGCAATGAAATACTTAATAACACAAACCTTTTGAAAGAAAAGTTACGCGACACTAGAGTTCCAAACTCATCTCTTTTTAGTCGCCTTATGGCATAAAATTAATTTTTCTCAACAAAACTCGAGTGGGACCAAATGCCCAACATAACTTATAAACCTTTCACATAAGTAATTAAAGTTTGCACCTTGTGAAATTATACTCACACGACTCAACATGTCGTAAAATAAAGCTCCATGAACCTCCATGGACTCAATGACTCCAAGTCAATAAAATGGCGTGAAACACCATGCTTCCAAAGCCAAATCGCTATAAGCAAAATCATAAATGAGACGCCAAAATCTTAAAAATCCCCTTCTAGGGTAATACCACATAATCCACATTGTTTAACAACTCTCATTAAACAAAATCCCCAAAATAACTTCACATAAACAAAATGGAAAATAACTTTCCGTCCAAACTCTAACATATGTGGAGGAGATCCAATGTTAAAGTCACAAGCCGTAGTTATTGCCCAACATCTCAAACATCATAAAAATACGATTGTCATTACATCCAAAACAAATGTTGAACAACAATGACGTAAGGCCAAACAGATCCCGGCGGAGTTTGCAACTCCCGCAATAAAACGGTTTCATTCACTTTTAAAACCATAATTTGAAATCTTGTGTGCGTGCCAAACATTTCTCGAAATTCATAACACAATCCGCATAAGGATTGGAAACACAAGAAATAGTTGATGCAATTTGTTCCAAAATAAATTTCGTGCATGATTTAGTCGGCATTCAACGTCTCACTCATACTCCTCCATAATCCTCCGGTCCACTATTGTCATCCGGATATTCAAACCTCTTAAGGCAAGTTGGGAAATACATCAATTAACCTTACGGTTTTTTTTCTCAATTCAAAGTCGGCTCAATAAGCCTATGGTTCTAATCTAACCATCAACCTCGACCCGAAACGGTCTACTTAAAGCAATTATCATGCTTATCGTCACTCCAAGTGACTAATACTAGAATCGTCCATCTATTCCTACAACTACTAGTTTAGAACGTCCTTCACTACCCCAACGATTATCACATGAAAGCAATTCAAGAATGCACATGTATTAGTAAGTTCACCATGACACTGGCCAGGTATCACTATGAACGAACCGTACATGATTATCCTTGCTACTCTCGACGTGATTCTCGTTTCTAACAACATCCATTGATCCCAAAACATCCTATCTTAAAGTGCCTAAAGGTGAACTTCACTCTCATTTACTTAAACAAACGCTAGTTTGAGTCTAGGTATCCAAAATCAACACCTAAATATCTCAAACTTATGCTCTGATACCAACTTGTAACACCCTCAAATTTGGAAAGAGCAACTAATTAAAATTTCAACAAAATATCTAAATACATTAGATCATCTCTACAATTCCTTCATCAAAATACCTCAGAATTAAAACATCTCAATATCTACAAGAAAATAACTCAATCGGGTGTCACTTAATACAATGCAAGTTGCTAGTCCAAACGAATGCGGAAGACTTCACTAAACAATTCACCTCTCGTGCACTTTACTAGCACTCTCCACTTCACAATGTAGCTAGAGCTACCCTAACCTGAGCCTGTTGCACATGTCGACAAATAAAAAGGGTTAGGCTTACGCCTAGTGAGTTCAAGCATTTTATCATGACTATATAAAATCATAAATAGAGAGGAGTGTAGTTTTAGTCATGACTTCAAAAGAGTTTACTTTAAATATAAAACACCCATTTTCCAACTCACACATTTCTCATGCTAAAATCTTTAATATAACAAGATTTCCCAAAATTGACTTATTCACAAGTCCACGAAAAATGTGAAATAGCATTTGATACCTAAAACGATTTAAACTCATAATTATTTGTCATTATCCCAAAACATCCCAAAACCTTGATGAAACGTAATCAACAACTCATATACATGGAAAGTAATTCTCATAAATATAACACATTACCGAAAACATGGTTAAACACGAATACCCAAAACATCACACACGGATGAGATATAAACCACAACTTACATACCATGGAAAACAATCCATATAAATACAACACGTCAACGAAAACATGAGTAGCAACAAATACCCAAAACAACACCTTTCGGTGACGGGGGAGACCCGTATACATTGTACGTGACGGAACACTAAAGTGGGTCACCTACTATGCAATAAAAACACCCACATGGATTACTCTCGTAAACTGAGCTCAATCACTCCAGATCTATTGCCCGCGAGACTAGGGAGCCCCCAACATCAACCACTCCAGGTCTATACATTGGGTCTCTCCAAATCCACAACAACACATTTGGGATTACACCTTACTGCCCATGAGACGACGCCAGACCATATAGGTCCACGCCTTACTTATCATGGATCCTGATGCCTATTCCGTGCTAAGCACATATATGAATTACAGCTTACTCCCCATGAGACGACGCCCGACCATCTAGGTCCACGCCTTACTTATCATGGAACCCGATGCCTATTCCGTGCTACAAAATAAACTAACGTCCCGTAAACTGAGCTCAACCAATTCCGACATCTTGCCCGCGAGACTAAGGAAACTCAATTGCCTATGGATCCATGGCTAACAAGGTCTAAATATTACACGACCCCAAGTGAATAAATAAATGCATTCAAAACATGCAATTCCCCAATAACATAATTCGTTAACAAAACTCAACCTTGAGTTACCAAAACTGGACAAATGTCCCCAATACTTAATAAAATTCAATACCGATCCACAAGCTCAACTAACTTCAAAAAGGTGGTTTTTGAAAGTCATAAAATGACATCAAATATAATAACACACACCGTTTGCCGGTAAATACTTCAATTCCATGAAAACCCGAAATAAAACCTTGGATCGGGAAAACCCTCCTTTCCAAGGACTCACACATTTACATTTTCAAAACATCACATGATGTACTATATGCATATTTTCCAAAATATTCACAAAAACATTTTCATAACAAATAAATCTCATTTATCACATAACTCAATAATCCATTTTTTGTAAGATTTATCTATTACATTTTTCCAAAATTCCAAAAGTAGTGTTTTACTACATTTATCACAATTAATACCTCAAAAGGTAAAATCCACCAAATAACTCCACCTTGATAATTTTCAAGTAAAACACATAATCACTTGGAAAAATAACATTTTGGCATTTACAAAGTTTTCGCAAAGTAACTTGAACTCACCTTTGCTAGATTAAGCTAAATCTAGTATTTCTCCAAACGTAAGCTCCTTGATGAAGTTTGCATCCTCAAGCCAAAACTTCCAATAACCTAGATTTATAAATTTCCAACCATCAATACCCAATTCTAACCAAAATGAATCATCATCCATCCAATATATCAAAATATCCATCTATACCAAACCCTAGCTTTCATACATGAAGGACATAACGATTTTTCCCAATCAATCACTACCAAAATCGTTCCACAACATCTCAAGATGAAAGGAATAAGAAATCAACATCAATAACACTTTTAGCTAGAGATATTACCTTATCCACTTGAATCCCCCAAGAGATAGCTTCCTAAACTCCCAAAAGCTTCAAACCTTCAAGATGGTCAACAATGGTGGAGTGGGTTTAATTTATGTGGAAAAGATGAATAGGAGAGGAGAGGGGTTGTAGGGTTTCTAGTGAGAGAAAGCGATTTTTTTAGAGAGAGAGAGTTGAGAGAGATGAGTGAAAAGGGGAAGAAGAAAGAAGAAAAGGGCTTTAAAACACCCTGGAGCCCGTCGGCTATAGTGATACGGCAATAGTGACAGTGTCACTATCGCCGGGGCACAATCGCCCGCGTCCCCCAACTCTCGGTACATTATGGGCGATAGTGACACGGCGATTGTGACAGTGTCACTATCGCCGGGCACAATAGCTCAGAGCGTACCGAAACTCGCTTTGTCCATAACTTTCTCGTTTTAGCTCCGTTTTCGTTCTGGAAAGGACCGTTGGACTCGTATTTGAATTCCTCATCCAACAAGACCATAAAATCTAAGATTTGACCCAAAATATTATTTTTCATATTTTTCTTAAAGATCGGTTCTACACTGATTCGAAGTCGTACTTATCCGAAATTACGGGTGTTACAAGTTACTATTTCATTGATGAACAATTTGGCTAGTCTATCTAATGAATAGGTTTCTTTTATCGGTAGAAAGTGAGCTGACTTTGACAATCTGTCAACAATCACCCAAATGTCATCAAACCCTTTCGGAGTCCTTGGTAGCTTCATGATGAAGTCTGTAGTAATCTGATCCCATTTCCACATAGGTGTTTCTAACCGTTGCAACTGACCAAAAGGCTTTTGATGTTCAATCTTTACTTTCTTACAAGTGGAGCAACCTTCCACATGCTAAGCAATACTTCTTTTCATTCCTGGCCACCAATAAAATTGTCGTAGATCTTTATACATCTTATTCGTACCCGGATGAATAGAGAAACGAGATTGGTGAGCTTCTTGTAGTACTCGATCACGTAAATTACCCAAACGAGGCACCCATATTCTATTTTCCAGACACAGTAACCCACGATCATCTTTTACAAGTGATGCTGATATCCCCACTAACCGTTCTGATTTCAAGTGTTCCTCTTGAAAAGCTTCTACTTGACACTTATTCAATTCGTCAAAGATGTTAGGTAGAAGTTCAGCTCGTAGTGCAATTGTCTTTATTGTTCCGCTTCTCTCTTGGCGACTCAGTGCATCTGCTACCACGTTTGCCTTCCCCGGATGATAGAGAATTTCGCAGTCGTAATCATTCACCAGTTCTAACCATCTTCTTTTCCTCATATTCAATTTTCGTTGATCGAAGAGGTGTTGGAGACTCTTATGATCGGTATAAATTTGACATTTAGAGCCGTATAGATAATGTCTCCAAATCTTCAGCGCGAAAACAACTGCTGCAAGTTCCATGTCATGTGTAGGATACTGTCGTTCATGATCCTTCAATTGACGAGAAGCATAAGCAATAACTTTCCCACGCTGCATTAATACACATCCCAATCCTAGTTTGGAAGCATCACTATAAACAACAAAGTCGTTGGAACCTTCAGGTAGTGACAGTATTGGAGCACTACAGAGTTTTTCTTTCAAAATTCGGAATGCTTCATCATGTTCTGCTTTCCATTCAAACTTTATATTTATCGGGTCAGCTTCGTCAAGGGCGTAGCGATATGAGAGAAATCTTGTATAAACTTTCGATAGTAGCCGGATAAACCCAGAAAACTTCGTACTTCGGTTGGCGTTCTCGGCGGTTCCCACTTTTCAATTGCTTCTATTTTCATCGGATCAACTTGAATGCCTTTCTCCGAACTACATGCCCATGAAATTGGACTTCCCATAGCCAGAATTCACATTTAGAAAATTTGGCGTACAATTGTTCCTTCTTCAATAATTCAAGAATCAAACGAAGATGTTGGGCGTGCTCTTCTTTAGATCGGGAATAGATAAGGATATCATCGATAAACACAATAACAAATTTATCGAGATATGGCCTACATACCCGATTCATTAGATCCATAAAAGCAGCTGGGATTTCGTCAGTCCGAATGACATCACTAAGAATTCACAGTGACCATACCTCGTACGAAAAGCAGTTTTCAGAACATCCTCTTCTTTAACCTTTAGCTGATGATAACCGGATCTTAGATCAATCTTGGAAAAATAACAAGCTCCAATTAATTGATCAAAGAGGTCATCAATTCTGGGAAGCGGATACTTATTCTTGATCGTACGCTTATTCAGTTCTCGATAGTCAATACACATTCTCATCGATCCGTCTTTATTTTTCACAAACAGAACTGGTGCTCCCCACGGTGAAGTACTTGGTCTGATGAAGCCCTTATCAGAAAGATCTTGCAATTGTGTCATCATTTCTTTCATCTCTAGAGGTGCCAGACGATACGGTGCACGGGCTATAGGAGCGGCTCCACGAATCAGATCTATACCAATTTCTACTTGTCTAACGGGCGGAAGACTATTCAAATATTCTGGGAAAACATCCGGAAATTCACAAACAACAGGAATATCTTCCATCTTATTCTTTTCTAGCTTAGTATCTATCACATAAGCTAAATAACTCGGGCAACCTTTATTAACACACTTACAAGCTTTCATCAAAGAGACAAGGCAAGACTGATGATTTCTACGGTCACCGTAAATCACTACCGGTCCCTTCTCAGGTAAGACAACATTAATCAACTTCTTATCACAAACTATACTAGCCTGATTCTCGGCTAACCAATCCATTCCCACTACTACATCAAACTCGATTAAAGCTATAGGAAATAACTGAATAGGTACTCCACACCCATCTATATTTATAACACAACTATCAAATACCTCTTTAACCGGTACTTGATTATCATTTGAAGTATCTACCATTAACGCATGATCTAACACTTTAGGCTTTAAATGCATAACAACAGCAAAAGAAGGAGACACAAATGATCGGTTTGCACCGGAGTCAAATAACACTTTAGCACGTGTAGAGTTTATTAGAAATGTACTTGTAACCACATCAGGGGTTTCTTCTGCTTCTTGTGCTGTCATTTGAAAGGCTCGACCCCTTGCTTTTGGTAGCTCTGGCTTTTATACTACTGGCCTAACACCCGTTGGTCTCAATGACGTACCACCCTGTTGTACTCTCCCCCGTGGACAATCAGACTGAATGTGATCAGGAGAATTGCGTGAGAAACAAAATCGAGTTACCCGACAGTCTTTAGCAATATGGTCGGTCTTTCCACACTTGTAACAAACTCGAGGATCAACTTGGCAATTTCCTTGATGAATACGGTTGCATTTTGAACAAGGTCTTTCAGCTGGTCTGAAAGGTGGACGACTATCAAATCTCTGGAATCTGGACTTCTTTGGATCATAATGTGGTCCTTCCCATTTTCTTTTTCCAATATTGTTATCACTAGCATCTCTTCCTTTATCCCGTTCCACATTTTCCGCGGCATCAACTGCGGCTGAGAAGGTATCTGATTTCTGATTTCTGAATTTAACCCGAAGATAAACCTTTCCATCTTAAGTGCCTCTGTGGAAACGTAGTACTCAGCGAACCGAGACTTCTCCAGAAAACGAGCAGTATAATCCCGAACTGATAAGCTTCCCTGTTGCAGGTTCATGAACTCTTCTTCCAGTTGTCTAACTGCTGCTTGAGGACAAAACTGTCTCTTGAAGGTTATAGTGAATTCTTCCCAAGAAAAAGTAGAATACACATCAGATGCTCTAGAGGTAATAAGAGCCTCCCACCAATATAGAGCATCGGCTTTCAGCATTGCGGTTCCATATAGCACTCTATCTTCATCGGTACATTTGCTGGTTTTAAATATAGCTTCTATCTCTTTTAGCCACCTCATAGCCTTCACCGGATCTCTTTCCCCTGAATAAGTTGGAGGTTTACAACTTAGAAACATCTTATAATCACACTTCTTTAGCACCGGTATGACAACAGGTGTAACATGCATCTCGTCTTCCAGAGTAGGATCTGGTATTTCAGTTCCAATATGACGAGTTCGGTCGAACATAGCTTGTATATTTTCTTGTAGTCTTCCCATTTCAGCCGCCAAATCGTCTCTTGTAAAAAATTCGGTGGCTTGTGACTGCACTCTACCTCCAGTTCTGCCCCTACCTCGTTCTCCACCTCTTCCCCTTGTACCGATTGTTGGATTTGTTCTATTAGGATTTCCTTCTCCCTCTCTATTCGTACGTCGAGTACCACTTGCCATTATGTTGATTTCAACAAGGTTAATATACACATAAGCACATACCCCAATATAATAAGGTATTCCAGTACAAACATGTACCTGTAAGTTCATGAATACACTGGCCAAATGTAATTTGAAATTACCTTACATGATGTTCCTTCTACCTTTTTTCTATATTTAACATCCCAAGGTTCTAAAATAATAGGGACATCCTACTTCACATGCAGTTTAAGTCTTGGTATGGATCTGAATACCTAAATCCCTTAAACTAGGGCTCTGATACCATCTGTAACGACCCGGTTCCCAAACATACAACAAATAACATATTTTACATAACACTGTTTCATAACAAAAGATACATCATATAACATGTACGGTCCCTTAGTCTTTACATTCATAACAAGTAATTCATTACAAACTTTTCACTAATTAATTTACATTATAACTAATAATAAAGTTATAAGTACGAAACACATCACGGTCTTTATCACATAAGTCTTCCCAAAAGCTAGTCGTAGATTAACCTTTTCACTTGTTCTTACTTGATCCATGACCTGGAATACATATTTTCAAAACAAAATGAGGGTTAGACCTTGTGGTCTAAGTGAGAAAATCCCTGTCAGTTTAAAATCATTTGCACAAACATCATATATATAACACAAATATGAATACCCATTATGACTCATACATTGTGTACTTTCCTGTCTCATTCCCATGGCCATATTAGTTGGTTGCGAGCCAACTAATCATTTTACTCCGCTGCACTACTATACAGCCAACTCTGCTGTCCCTCCGTACAGCCAAACTCCACCGGTCCTAAGCACGGCCAACGTGCACTTGTGTAGTGTAATGCTCATATAAATACAATATACATCTCAATATATTATATTTGAATCATAAGCATATAATCACATTATCAATCTACATATATGCATTCCAGTTTGAAAACATTTTATAGTAAAACTCACCTGATTGCTTATTAAAACGCTTCCAAGCTTTTCTCAAAACGGTTCGATCTTTCACCCATGATTCATAGAATCTGAAACAATTTAAATACAATAATCTTTTTACCAATTGAACACATGAGACTTATAAAAAGGCTAGGAATTCTAGATAAATCTATCTAACTCTTATCCTCAAATGTTTCCCCCAAACCCGAACTTAAGTCGAGTACACAGTGTTCCTAGTCCTCAATCATACTCCATCCAAGAGTCGACAAAACACAAAGTTATCGGATACTCAAAAGTATCTGAAATCTCAGAAGTGACCGGACAACCAATGTTTCCGCACACCTTGTTACTGTCCGGACAACATACTTTCCGGATACACTAGACCTGTCCGGGTGATACAACATACTTTCCGGATACACTTGACCTGTCCGGACAACCATAACTTTCCGGACACAAACAATCCGGATGACATCCGGAAACCAAGGTAATCCGGATACCATCCGATATCTATTTCTTCTGGACACTACAAAATAAACATACTTACCGGATAAATTGCCTCCTCCGGATACTACCAAAACTGTCCGGAAACCTCTGAACTCAGTCGGTGAAACTTTCAACCCAGAATCAAATAAGTCATCCAAATCGAAAAATTGATAAATCTAAACCGATAGGAACTTACTACTAATGATTACAAACACAAAACATAAAAGAAACATACCTCAAAATCACTTCCAAGTAGACCAATTTGAGCCTTAACCTTACTTATTCTTCTTCTTCTGCTTCTTTTCGTTTCAAAACACACACACACACACACTCATAGATTTTTGTTTCTGAAAATATCTAGAGCTTAAGGGGTATATTAACCCCAATTTTACACTTTTGGCTTGAACTATTAATAAATAACTAAGGCACCCTTAAACTTATAAATTAACCCAAACTTATCCTAAACATCCAATTTTAAAGTTAACTAAATTTATTGGAAAGAAAATTTAACTAACGAACTTACCCGGGGTATTACAAGGCCACTGCAACCTGCTTTTAGTGTGAAAAAGTAGGACACTTTGCTAGTGAATGCAGGTCAAAGAAGGTCTTCAAACCCTCATCTTCTTCCTACAAGAAATCCTCTAACCCAGGGCTAGAGATGACAAATACAAGAAGCTGAAAGAAAATTATGCAAAGCGGAAAAGCTTTAAGAAGAAAGGCAAAGGCATGATCGGTGAAGATCATGACTGGGCTCTTTCTGATGAAGAATTATCTGACTTTGAATATGATGATGAGGCCAATCTCTGCCTCATGGCCAAAATAGAAGAAGAGGAATAACAAACTGAAATTCCCTCTACTTCTACCTCTACCTCTCGGGTATCAAACTCTCTCACTGATACTCAAACTTCAGCCCTCAGTGACATCGAAATACGTCGGACCGTCGATCTTTTGACTGTTGATTTATATGATGCCATGAATGGCAAGACCAAAGCTGAAAAAATAAATATTGATCTTGCGGAATAACTTAAGAATTGTCACTTAGAAATTCAAAAACTTTCTAAAATTGAAGAAAATTTGAAAGATCAAGTCTGTATAAATCAAATCATTCGTATAGAGCGAGAAGATGTTGTCGCTGCATTAATGGCTGAAAATGCCACTTTTGAAAGATGGTGTAAATCCTCAACAACGATCACTGAGATATTAAGTGCTCAGATTCCCCTGAGTGACAAAAGTGGTATTGGTTATAAAGCTGATGCTAAAGAACCAACCACTGATCGTATCATGCTTAAGTTTGGAATGTTCGTGTCCTCTATCCCTGACACCTCCTCGTCTCAGTGTTCTTCTTCTAAAACTCTCATTCCTGACGAAAAACCTACCTTAAACTCTAAAGGTAAAGGTAAGGAAAAGGTTTTCAATCAAAAACCTCAGAAGGGTACCTTTGTACCTAAGCTGAATGTTTCTAAACCTTCAGTGATTCATCCCTCTACTTCTAAGAACAGGATCCCTATATTTATTCAGCGATCTACTCCTAGAATCAGAGTGGATGTAATTGGTAAGAAATCTGAAGAAGTGATAGTTCCTCCAATTTCCAATGCCAAAGGTATTCTTGGGGCTGGCCCTGCTCATTTAAAAATTTCGGCTAAGCATGCAAATGGTCCTAAAGCTACTTTTAGCTATAGGAAATGTTATCACTGTGGACTTACCAATCATATTGCTAGTAAGTGACACACAGCCACCAAAGCTGAAAAGTTAGCTAAGGTGAAGATCACTGCCCCCAAGGCAAAGAAGACCAATCCTGGTGCAAATCAGGTTAAGGTGAAACCAACCACTGAGGTTAAGAAATTAACCAAAGTGAAGACTAGTCCTGAAGCTGAATCTTCAAATGTTGCGAAGATTGTTGAACCTTCTACTTCTTCTACCACCACTGACAAATGTGGACCCATAGTGAAATGGGTGCCTAAGTCAAACTAATCTTCCTTTGTTTTGCAGGTCCTGAAGGGTATCTGGTATCTCGATAGCGGATGCTCTAGACATATGACTGGCAAAAAGAACCTGCTCTCTAAATATAAGGAAGAGAGGTCCCTCAGTGACCTTTGGTGGAAATGGAAAAGGCTATACCCGAGGGTTTAGTTTACTCTCTAATGGTACAACAACCTTCAGAAGAGTCGTATATGTTGAAGGACTGAAGCACAATCTTCTGAGCATCAGTCAGCTATGTGACAAGGACTACAAGGTGTGTTTCACTAAGGAATCCTGCTTTGTTACTGACAAAAAAGAGAAGATCGCTCTCAGCGGATACCGTTTGGAAATTGTTTATGTTATAAACATGGACTCGACAACCACTGAGAATTCCTGTTTCTTCTCAAAAGCCTCATCTTATGTCAACTGGCTATGTCATAAGAGGCTCTCTCATCTCAACTTTAAGACACTGAATACTCTTTCTTCAAAAGAGTTGGTCACTGGTCTACCTCAACACTCATATGCTAAGGAATTTTTATGTTCAGCGTGTGAGAAAGGGAAACAAACCAAAGCAAGCTTCAAATCTAAGCACGTTTCCTTGGTGGCATCTCCTCTTCAACTTCTCCACATGGATTTGTTTGGTCCTGTCAACAAACAATCCCTCGTTGGAAAGAAATATACACTGGTCATAGTTGATGAATTCTCTCGCTATACTTGGGTTATGTTTCTCCGTTCTAAGAGTGACACCCCTGAAGAACTCATCGTTTTCGTCAGGAAAATGGATGTCCTGAATAATATGACCGTTCGCTCAATAAGGAGTGATCATGGGACTGAATTTAAAAATGGTTCCCTTGATAACTTCTTTGAAAGCAAGGGTATTTCTCACAACTTTTCTTCAGTGAGAACACCACAACAAAATGGAGTCGCTGAAAGAAGGAATCGAACGATCATCGAAGCTGCACGATCAATGCTCAGCGATTCTCATCTACCTACTCAGTTCTGGGCAGAAGCTTTCAACACTGCTTGTTTTACTCAAAATAGGTCGCTGATTGTCAAAAGATTCAAGAAGACAGCCTATGAACTTTTCCATGGGAGAAAGCCTTCAATTAGCTTTCTTCACATATTTGGTTGTCAGTGTTTCATACTAAACAACAGGGATGCCCTAGGAAAGTTTGATCCCGAGGCTGATGATGGAATATTTCTTGGATATTCTTCTATCTCTAAAGCCTTCATAGTCTTCAATCGAAGAAGACAAACTGTAGAAGAAACAATCCACGTCACTTTTGATGAATCCCGTTCAGCGAACTCAAGACCTTCTGCTGATACTGAAGAACAGAATCAATGGATGTTTTCTCATCTTGGTGATTCAAAAGATGCTACTATTCCTTAAGTTAATACTCCTACCGCTGATGATGATCCTACTATCATCTCTAGCATGTAGACAAGTGAAGCTAAATCTTCATGGATTTCAGCTGTTCCTCTCACTACTATGCCTGCTTCTAAACCATCTACATCAGATATACCATCTACTTCTCAGCAATCAGTGAATGAAATGACATTTGAACCCCTACCTCTCTTGCCTGATATACCAGAAGTTGCTGAAGCCTCTTCTTCAGCTCCTCCAAAAGTTCAAATTGAGTCAGCGAATCATGCTCCGGCTCAACGATGGACTATTAATAACCCCATTGATCAGATTCTTGGTGATCCAAACGCTGGTGTTCAGACTCGACGAAGTGCAGGTAATATTTGTTTATTTGTTAACTTTATTTCTCTGATTGAACCAAAGAAAACAGATGATGCCCTCAGAGATCCAAATTGGGTCAGCGCTATGCAAGAAGAGCTGACAGAATTTGAAAGAAATAAAGTTTGGAATCTCGTTCCAAGACCATCTGATAAGTTAGTGATAGGCACCAAATGGTTCTATCGAAACAAGTTGGATGAACATGGAACTGTAACCAGTGGCAAGACTCGAAGCTATTCGTCTATTCTTAGCATACACTGTTACAAAGACTTCAAAGTATATCAGATGGATGTGAAATCAGCATTCCTCAACGGAAGGCTGAATGAAGAAGTCTATGTTGAACAACCTCCAGGATTCAATGATCCTAAGCATCCAGGTTATGTATATAAACTGGATAAGGCACTTTATGGCTTAAAGCAAGCTCCTCGTGCATGGTATGACACTCTCTCTACTTATCTCCATATTGAAAACTTTGAGTGTGGTAAAATCGATAAAACTCTATTTTTCAGGAAAGTAAAAGGTCATATCATTCTTGTTCAAATATATGTCGATGATATTATATTTCGTTCTACTAACCCGGACTTATGTACTCGTTTCGCTGAAAGAATGAAAGCTGAATATAAAATGAGTATGATGGGTGAACTAACCTATTTCCTTGGTCTTCAAATCAAACAGAATGAAAAAGGTACTTTCATTCACCAAGGTAAGTATGTTAAAGATATGCTGAAAAAGTTTGATTTAACTCAAATCTCAGCTATGAAAACCCCAATGGCACCGCCGCTGACACTTAACAAATATCCTTCAGGGAAACCTGTTAATTTCACAGCGTACCGTGGGATGATCGACTCTCTTTTGTATCTTACAGCTAGCCATCTTGATATTATGTATGCAACTTATTTATGTGCACGATATCAAGCTGAACCTAAGGAATCTCATTTGATCGCTGTAAAACGTATTTTTCGATACCTTAAGGGTAATCCTAACCTAGGTCTTTGGTATCCCAAAGACTCAGGGTTCGATCTAATCTCCTATTCAGATAGTGATTTTGCAGGATGCAAATTGGATAGGAAAAGCACCACAGGCGGCTGTCAGCTCCTGGGTGGAAAGCTGGTGAGTTGGACAAGTAAAAAGCTAAACTCAGTGTCTACCTCAACCGCTGAAGCTTAGTACGTAGCCGCTGGAAGTTGTTGTTCTCAGGTCTTGTGGATGAGAAATCAACTACTTGACTATGATCTTCAGCTCTCTAAAATTTCAATCTATTACGACAGCACTAGTGTCATCGCCATAACAAACAATCCAGTGCTACACTCAAAGACCAAAGGCATCGAAATCAGGTATCATTTTATCAGAGATCATGTGATGAATGGTGATATAGAACTTCATTTTATTCCCACTGACTTTCAGTTAGCTGATCTTTTCACCACACCTCTTGATGAAACAAGATTTAACTTTCTCATCAGCGAGCTTGGAATGCTGAACCTGGAAGAGTAAATTCTTCAGTGGTTCACATTTGATCGGTGATAAAATGAACCTGTATACCCCTGTTAATCATCTAATCTCTGAACACAATAGATTCGCTGATATCAAGGTATGTTCTCTTTCTTAATCGTTGACGTTCGCCTCAGCATGCAAGATTTCAAAACAAATTACATCGCTGAATATCTCTTCCTTTCAGTGATACTTTGAAATTCTAAAAACTCTGGTATTTCTATTCAGTGCTTCTCTATTTTTAAAATATTCCTGAGTTTTTCAAAACCCTTAGAGACACCTTAAAATGAAAGGACGTTTGTGACGTCATCACAACGGATAAACAATGGCACGCCTTTTTGTCTGACACGTTCGCCCATTTCGTTTTCTTGTCCAATAAGATTTAAGGGACGTGTCCGTGTCATCATGAAAAACTTTTCCCGCTCTTAGTTTTTCTCTCTCTACTCTCACTATATAAACCCTTTTGAGTTTATATTTTTACCTCTTATGCGAACTTACTCTCCGTTGCATTTGGATTATTTTCTCAAGAACCTGTTAATCTTCATCTTCTACATCACACAACAGGTTAATATATCTTTTATTTTCCATCAAACAAACTTGCTTTTGATTGTATTATTGTTTTTAAAAGATCAAACAAAAGAACTTTCTCAAAAGTAAAATCGTTTTATTCATGATTTTATGCCCACAATCTGTTTTCAGATTGCTCTTCGAGTTTATATTCAAAATCTTAAATTTGACACATTCATACCTTTTTGCATAATCCTTTCCATAAAAGGAAACTGGAAAACAAGATTTTTCACTATGTTTTGTACTTCTTTTTGTTAGATCTGAAGTTTTGTCAATAAACCAAGTGTTGAAGATCTGATAAGAAGACTCAGATGTTCTGAGTAGAGGAGTCAGAGATCTGAGAAGAGAAGTCAGAGTTCTGAGAGAGAGTCAGAAGCTCTGAGAAGCGTTATCAGAAGAATGTTCAGAAGTTCTGAACTACCTGTTCAGAACTTATGACTACATACTTTACTTAGTATTTAGTAAACTAATTAGGACACGTGTTATGTTCTTATTAGTCTTTCTTATTTGTACTGTAGCTTTAACATGTCCGTTGCAGTATAAATAGAGTGGTTAGCACTACGTTGCTAACTGATTGATTTTCCCGTATATCTTTGTATTCATTCTTTGTAATCTTTGAGATTCTCTCTCTCTTTGATTTGTAATCCTGTTCATCATTGAATACAATTGGGCTTGATCATACAACTTCTCAATTACTGCTTTCTATATTGATTGTAAGATTAGATCCTGTACTTACAATTGGTATCAGAGCCAATCAACAAACAAATTCATTCAAGATTGTGATTGCGAAGATCGATTGATCAATTTCTTGAAGATTTCTTGATTCATTCAAAAATCGATTCCGCTGCTAGGGCTAGTTCTTGAATTCTTGGCAATTCTTGAATTACCTGTTACATTTCGATCAAGAAACTCGAATTTGTCTTTCTGTTGAATTTTCTTACAATCATGTCTTCTAAAGAATATCTAGCCATTGGATCTGAAACCAAACCGCCTATTCTTATACCTGAAGAGTATCAGCAATGGAAAATTCGTATGATCCAATTCCTAGACAACATTGATGAAAATCTTATGATCTCCATTCGAGAAGGTCCAATTGAAGTGTATATCGATGTTGCCGCAACCCCTGCTACAGAGACAACTCCAGAAATTCCAGCGACCAGGGTGAAGAAGAGTTATTCCCAATACACAGCTGAACAGAAGAATAGGCATGCTATTGACAATAGAGCAATTACTTTGATGACTTTGGCTGTCCCAAATGAGGTTCTTAACAGGATTGACAGTGGATCATCAGCTAAAGAAATGTGGGACGAATTGGAAAGGCAGATGTTAGGAACTGTGAGATCTATTCAGGCAAAGTTAAATCAAAGCATAAATGCTTATGAAAAGTTCAAAGCAAAAGAGTCAGAAAGTTTGACACAGACATACAGTAAATTTTGCACTATTCTAAATGACTTGAGAAGAAATGGACTGAAGAAAACGAAGTCAGAAATAAATTACAAATTTCTGAACAGTCTAAATTCAGAATGGTCATCATTTGCCATAAGTCTGCAAATGAACAAGGATATGTGTGAAGAAGACTTAAATGATCTGTTATGTGTTCTTAATCAACATGAAGACTCTGTCAAGTTAGTTGTGGAAGAGAAGAAAAATGTTGCTGATCAGTTAGCGTTCTTATCAAAGTCCAAAGCAATCAAAGCACCTAAAAAGACTGCATATCTATCAGAGATACCTAATCTGGAAGAATCTGACAAGGAAGAAGGATCAGAAGATGATGAAGATATCAAGATAATGGCTGAGAAACTAGCTTTGTTGACAAATACTTTCAACAAAAGGTATGGGAAGGGTAGATTTCAAGGAAATTATAAGAGAGTTGGGAGTTCAGATTATAAGAAGAAAGAAGACAGAGAAGAAAATAAGTTTGAAAAGAGAGTAGAGAGAAGTGAAGAAAACAAAGAAGAGAAGGATGAGAGAAAAGAAAAGAATCTGTGTTTCAAGTGTGGAAAATCTGGCCACTATGCTAAGGATTGCAGAGTTAAAATTGTGAAAGACTATGAGTACTACACCAAGAAGGCTCAGCTTGCAAAGAAGAGAGATGATAAAATTGCTTTATTGGCTGAACAGGAGAATTGGTTGTACTACACTTCTGATGAAGATGATCATATCAACTTTCCACAGATGCAAAGCTATATGGCAAAAATGAGGAATGAGGATGATTCTGATTTTGAAGATGCTGATTCTGAGTCATCTGCTGAGGTACATTCTTCACTTGAAATAGAGTTAATGACACAGATTGGTGAAATGAAAACTGAATTTGCTAATCTAAGAAAACAGATAAAAGGAGAAAGAAATTTGGTTAACAAATTCAGAATTGAAAAAGAAGTAATAAAAGAACAATATGAAGAATCTGAGGCTGAGAAACAGAAAGTTAAAGATGAAAATTCTGAATTGTTGAAAAAGCTTTCTGAACTAAAAGTTGAGTTTTCAAAAATAAAGGATGAAAAAGGTGATGTACAAATAAAATTTGATATGTTATTTGAAGAAAGAAAGAATTTATACACCAAAATCAAAGAATTGGAAGATCTGAATTTGAAAAGGGGTCAGACTCAGCAAACATTAAATCTTTTATTAAGCAATGTTAAAGATACAAGATTTTACAACCCAAAGAAGGGATTGGGATTGGAAGAAAATGTCACTTTAAAAAGAGCTCCAATCAACTTGTATGAAAAACTTCAAGTTTCTAAGCCAAAAATCCCAGAAATTGTTGAAGTTTTCATAAGACCTGCTAGTTCTATAACAAGTTCTGACAATTTGCAAAGACCAAACTCTAAAAAGTCAGATGAGAAAATTTCTGAGTCTAAAACAGAAAAGTCAGTTGTTTCAGAAGAAAAGGTTAAGAAAGAAGTTTCTAAACCAACAGATGAGAAGCCGAAATACAATGATACTAAATTCAAGTATGACTCTTTAAATGTCAGGTACAAAAATAAACAACCAAGTTTTTCATATCATGACATTGAGAGCATATTTGACACAAGTAAAAATTCTGAAACAGTCAATCAGAAGTCTGAAACTTCTAGTCAGGATTCTGAACTTTGTAGTCAGAACTCTGAGTCTAAAGATCAGACATCTGAGTCTGTAAATCAGAACTCTGACTCAGGTAGTCAGAAGTCTGATTCAACTGGATTTTCTGAAACAAAGTCAGATGAATTTTTACAACTTGAAAAGAGATTTAATCTTGTGAGTCAAGAACTTGAGGACTTAAGGAAAGCTTATGACGAACTTGAAAATGATTTCTGTGAGGTGGATATTAAACTTGAAGAAGCTTTGAAAGAAAAGAATATTTTTATTCAGAAAATAACAGAGCTTGAAAAACTGAAGACTGAGTATGATCTTTTTAAAATTAATGCTCTAAAAGAAAATGATAAATTCTTTAATAAATCAAGTACATATGAAAAAGGTGAATCATCTAATTCTTCTAACAAAAAGGACTTGAACTTTTCAGAAAAAGAAGAAAGCAAAAGGAAAGATGATCTTGCAAAGTTGAATGATCTGAAAAGGGATCTTGAGAAGCTTAGAATGAAATCTACTTCTGAACTCAAAGCTAGAAATTCTTGTAATAAGGGCAATTGTACTCTGAACAGTATCAATAAAAATGAAATGACCTATGTTTCAGATTTATTGTCACTTGCAAAGAAAAATCTTGTTTGTGTTAGATGTAAAAATGATTCATTCCAATATTCTCATAAATGTCAAGTCAAAATAACTTTTGTTTCATACATAAGAAAAGATATTCAGAATACAGAAAAGAAGAAAATTTTTGTTCCTCAGACTGAGAAGAAAGAAAAGATAAAAGAAAAGAAAGTTGAAAATGTTGCAAAATCAAAAGATACAACTTTCAAAAAGAAAGTGAATAAGTTTGTAAGCAGAAAATGTTCTGACTTCATAAAAGTTCAAGGAAAGTGGTGTTTGAAGAAAGATTTTGAGTGGAAAGTAAAAGGTACTAATGTTAAATCCAATGACAAAACTAACAAAGATGGACCCATTCCAAAATGGGTACCTAAAACTAACTGATCCTTTTGCAGGTCTGTCATGTGTGGTTTTTAGATTCAGGAGCTTCAAGACACATGACAGGTCAGAAGTCTTTTCTATCAAACTTCACAGAAAAGGCTGGAGGAGAAGTAAACTTTGGAAATAACAGCAAAGGACAAGTCAAAGGTTATGGGGATTTAACTAAAGGGGATCTGACTATCCAAAAGGTTTTCTATGTTGAAGGATTACAGCATAATCTTTTCAGCATAAGTCAGTTTTTAGACAGCCTTTGTCAAATCAAGTTTCAAATAACAGGTTGCATGATTTTAACTGAAAATGATGTTAAAGTCTTCTGGGCCAAAAGACATATGGACTTATTTGTAGTTAATTTTTCAAAATTGAAAACATTAAATACAGTTTGTCTTTTATCAAAATCAACTGCAAATGAATGCTGGCTTTGGCACAGAAGATGTTCTCATCTGAATTTCAAAGATCTTAATAATCTCGTTGCAAAACATCTGGTTAAAGGCTTACCAAAGCTTAAATTTGAAAAAGAATCATTATGCTCAGCTTGTGAAATGGGCAAGATGAAAAAGAGTTCTCACAAATTAAAAATGGACTCATCTTGCAAAGCACCATTAGAAATGATTCATACTGATCTTTGTGGTCCAATTTCAGTTCAATCTATGGGAGGAAAGAAATATATGCTTGTGATTGTTGATGAATTCTCCAGATACACATGGGTTGAGTTCCTAAGAGCTAAGTCAGAAGCTGCTACTACATTGATAAATTTTATCAAAAGGATTCAAGTTCTCTTACAACTTCCAGTTCAGAAAATCAGAAGTGATAATGGAACAGGGTTCAGAAATGAGACTCTTCAGAATTTTTTAGAAAGTTCTGGGATTTCTCACAATTTTTCTGCTGTCAGAACTCCTCAACAAAATGGTGTTGTTGAAAGGAAAAATAGAACTCTAGTTGAAGCTGCGAGAACAATGCTGGCTTATGCAAATCTTCCTACCTTCCTATGGGCTGAAGCAATTGCAACTGCTTGTTTTACACAGAATAGAACTTTAATCAATAAGAGATTAAATAAGACTGTTTATGAACTGATAAATAAAAGAAAACCATTAATCAAATTCTTTCATGTTTTTGGTTGCAGGTGCTATATTCTAAGAGACAGAGAAAATCTTGCCAAATTCGATAAAAAGGCAGATGAAGGATACTTTGTGGGTTATTCTTTAACTTCCAAAGCATTCAGAATCTACAATAGAAGAACCAAAGGGATGATGGAGAGCATAAATGTAACTTTTGATGAAGCCAGAATGAGGACTTCTGAACAAGACAGTTCAGAACTCATGCTGAACAAGACAAATATGACTTCTGATACAAATTCTAATTCTATTTGTTCAGAACTCAATTTACTGTTTAAGGATGCTTTTATTGAACTAATTTCTGATTCTTATGCAGAATATGAAAACCCAAAGATGGTCAAAGAGATGAAAAATAAGACTCCAGAAATAGTTCAATCAACTGTAATTTCTGACAAAGGTCCATCAGAGGAATGTCCAAATCTAATAAATACAAGTGGTGAAAATTCTGAACCTTGTAATCAGAATTCTGATTCTTGTACTCAGAACTCTGAACAAGTCACTCAGAATTCTGACTTCATTGATCAGAACCCAAACTTGGATGTAACTCCTACTAATACATCAGAACAAGGGGACAGTTCAGAATTACAAGCAATCATTGATGAGAATGATGCAAACAACAATTATTCAGAGATTGATGTACTCCCTAGTGCAAATAAATGGACTAAAAATCATCCTATTCATCAAGTAATAGGTGATCCATCAGCAGGAGTAAAAACCAGATCAACTACAGCAAATGAAGCAATGTTTGCTGGTTTCTTGAGTGTGATTGAACCAAAGAAAGCTAATGAAGCCCTAGAGGACCCAGACTGGATTTCAGCAATGCAAGAGGAATTGCTTCAATTTGAAAGAAATAAAGTTTGGAGACTCATTCCAAAGCCTGAAGGTAAATCTATTATTGGAACTAAATGGGTGTTCAGAAATAAAAAGGATGAATCAGGTGTTGTCATCAGAAACAAGGCAAGATTGGTTGCTAAGGGATACTGTCAACAAGAGGGAATTGATTATGATGAGACATTTGCACCAGTGGCAAGAATAGAGGCAATCAGAATATTTTTGGCCTATGCTGCACATAAAAACATCAAGGTGTATCAAATGGATGTCAAATCAGCCTTTCTAAATGGCAAACTTAATGAAGAGGTGTATGTTCATCAACCTGAAGGTTTTGTTGATCCAGAATTCCCTGATCATGTTTATATTTTAGAGAAAGCTTTATATGGTCTAAAACAAGCACCACGAGCCTGGTATGACACTCTTACTAAACACTTGTTAGGTTCAGGGTTCAAGAAAGGTAAGATTGACACAACTTTGTTTTTAAAGAAACAGGGTGATGATTTAATTCTGATTCAGATTTATGTTGATGACATAATATTTGGTTCTACCAGTCCAGAATTATGTAATAATTTTTCAAAAATCATGTCATCTGAATTTGAAATGAGCATGATGGGTGAACTGAATTTTTTCCTTGGTCTTCAAGTCAAACAATTACTAAAAGGTATTTTTATAAATCAAGGAAAATATGTCAGAGACATTCTGAAAAAGTTCAAAATGTCTGATTGTGCTTCTATGAGAACACCTATGGCAACTAACATAAAGTTAGATGCTGATCTCAAAGGTGTTTCAGCAGATATCAAACTCTATAGAGGCATGATTGGACCATTACTTTATTTGACTGCAAGTAGACCAGATATCATGTTTTCTACCTGTTTCTGTGCTAGATTTCAATCTAACCCAAAAGAATAACATATGTTGGCTGTCAAAAGGATTTTAAGATATCTCAAAGGAACACCTGATCTAGGTTTATGGTATCCAAAAGAAACTGACTTCAAATTGACTGCTTTCACTGATGCTGATCATGCAGGAAGTAGGTTGGACAGAAAGAGTACATCTGGTGCTTGTCACTTTTTGGGAGATAAAATAGTGAGTTGGGCATCAAAGAAGCAGAATTGTGTGTCCACTTCAACAGATGAAGCAGAGTATGTTGTTGCTGCTGCTTCATGCTCTCAAACATTGTGGATGAGAACACAACTCATGGACTATGGATATCAGCGTAACAAGATTCCCATATATTGTGACTCAGAAAGTGCAATCGCCATTACTCATAACCCTGTTCAACATTCAAAGACTAAGCATATAGATGTGAGGTATCATTTTATAAAGGACTATGTGGAAAAAGGAACTATAGAGATGCACTTTGTGCATACAAAGTATCAATTGGCTGACTTGTTCACAAAGCCTCTTGATCACAAAAGATTCTCTTTTCTCATATGTAAAATAGGAATGCTTAATTTGACTAATTGAAAATATTTGTTTTTCTTAAAAATGCTAAATTTTTCTAAGTAAAATTGTCTGAGTAGCGTACTCAGAACTCTGAGTCTTGAGTTCAGAACTTCTGAGTCTTGAGATCAGAACTTCTGAGTCTTAAGGTCAGAGATTCTGAGTCAATACTTCAGCAATCTAACTTTCAAAAATTTATTTTTGAGAAATACAAATACTTCAACTGTGTGGATTATGCTTCTTCTATTATCTTTTTATCTCATCTTTATGTATCATAAATAGTCAAATGCATGCTCAAGTCAAGGGGGAGCATCAAAAAATTTTTGTTTGGAAATTATTTTGTGATGCTTAAAAAGGTTTGTTTTCATTTCTTATCTCTGATCATTCTAAGAAGAACAAGCTTTTAATGATAAATATTTTTTTGTTGTTCAAACTATATCTGAATTAAAAAAAAATTCATATTCAGATATAAGATTTTAAATGATTTATTTTAAAAATCATCATAATATGAACAGAATTTTGATGATAAAAAGTGTTTCTATCTGTTCAAACCTCTTCTGAATAATCAAAATGTTTTATATTTGTCAGAAGTTGATTTTAAATGACATTTTGGTTACAAGGCAAAATTCTTCTGAGTAGAACAATCAGATATCTGATAAAGAAAAGTCAAAACATCTGAGCGTGTTATTCAGATCTTTGACTTGAGTCAAAATTCTATCCACTAACACGTGTCAGCTTCATATTTGTTTGATTATGCCACGCATTTCATTTAAATCCTCTGTGGCATTTCAAATGTGTTGACTCCGTTATAACATTGATTTCGCTTTTCCGTTAAACCTTTCAACTTCACGGATTTTAAATAGGTCTTAAAATCCCTATTCCAAATCTTTTCAAATTCCAGAGCGAAAAGTGAGATACGAATCAAATCCAGAGTTCTTTGAGTTTGTTTTCTTCTTAAATCATGTCTGGAATACGAAGGAGTGGTCCAATTTAGCTACATTCTACAAAATCGATAATGGATTCATCTGATTCGGATAATGATGAAGTACAGAATAGAGCTGTAGAGGAAGAGGCAATAAGAAATGATAAAGAAGATGAACAAATGGATGAATCAGAAGGAAATGCAGATGAGGTAAACATTAATATTGAACATGAACAGAGTGCTGCAGGGTCAATTATGTCAGATAGACCTATTTTCGTGGAAAGGGCTGTTCCTGAGAGTGAATGGTTGAAATTGTCTGAAAATAACTGTGTTATATTGTTTGAGGAAAGTCGATTTAAACCCGAACACAGAATTATCATGGAGTTATTCAAACATCATCCTTATAGAAAATGGTTTACAAGAAGCAAAAATGTTCATGTTCGGTACATACAACAATGGTGGAAACATCTGAGGTTATAAGATAATAAGTTTGTGTCTGAAATTGGAGGAGTGACATTTGCCTTATCTATCTCTGCACTAAGAGAAATGCTGAATCTACCAGAGAAAGATGATGTACAAAGAAGGACAGATTTTGAAGACTCACCCCTATCAGAGGAATTAATAGCAGAATTTATGAAATTGGGATACAATGAAGGATTGAGGACTCTCGGTTTGTTCAGAAGAAACAAATTACCACCTATTTGGGCTTGCTTCTTTCATGTGGTAAATAAATGTTTGTCAGGGAAGAATAGTTCTGCTGATCAAGGTTCTAAACAAATTCTTCAGATCTTTCAGGGCTTAGTGAAGAATAGGCATTATGACTATACTTTAATACTTTGGGAAGACATGAAGAATACATTTGAGAAGAATCAGAAAGCAATTCAGAGGAAAACAAAGGATGCTCCACTGACATACATTCCTTATATAAGGTACTGGCAAATTGTTATTTGGTATGCCATGCAGGAAAACAGCACAATCTCAAGAAGAACAAATGAGAAGCATGGTCCCACATTTTATTTGGGTAAGATGACCTCAGTAACAAGACTTGAAAACTATCCCAATCATAAATTGTTGCCAAAATCACTTAGGAATTATATTCCAAGGGAGAGTGAGATTTTAAAAGCTTATTGCACCTCTATGGGAATTGAATTACCTCAAATCCCTACCCAAGAGGACCAACCTGAGAAGAGAGGTGAGGGGTCTAGTCGAATTAGAGAGGGGGAGGATGTTCAGATGGGTGAACATTCTGAGAGACTTGAGGGGGAAAACTCTGAGAGCTTGGTTAGATTTGGTGAGGAAAAACAGAATGAGAGTGGTGAGGATGAGAGATTGTCAACAGAGGTTCAAACAGAAAGAGATGCCTCTGAACCAGCTAATCTTGACCAGGTAACCACAAATGCTATTGGTTCACATCTCTTGGTGTCCAATATTGAAACAAACACCATGGACCTAGTGGTGGATCTTGAACAACCCATCCATATCCACTCAGAAGCATTTCAACATGCTACTGTTTCACACAAATCCGGGGAACCATCCCAAACTCATTTGGAGGGAGGTGATAAATCCCAATCTATTTTTCAACACATTGAGTCTGAATATCACAGTCCTATTCATATTGAGCCTGAAATTCCTTCTGACACTTGCACAAATCAAGAATTTCGTATTCCTGAAACAACATTCATAGACATACCTAATGTTGGGTGTCGAGGATTGGATGGAAGTCCTGGTGAGGTGAACATTACAAAAGCCTCATTCAAACGTGCATCTGTTGTACAATATGACTTTGTGTTATCTACAGGCCATGAGCCCTCTGGGCACATGAAAACTGGACCATCTGTTGGTTCAGGTTTACTGTTAGAAACTTCTGAATTTGAAAAGATTCAGAAACAAAACAAGGAGATGGGGGAAAAAGTAGAAAATTTGGAGAAGAGGATGGAGGATCTGAATGATGAGGTATCAGATTTGAAAGGTGTGTTGGAGAAAAAGTTAATTTCTGTTGAAACCAAGGTAGATGATGTAAAGAAATCCTTGGATTCTCACAAAAAGGAGATCATGGATATAATGTCTGGTTTTCAAAAAGATATGTTAAAACAGATGCAAGGTATGCAGGAATCTATACTGAAAGCACTGAGTGTAACATTGGCTTCTACTTCAAAGCCTCTTGATCCTGTTCCTATTGCAGAAGCTGAACCTGAAGTTACTTTTAATCAGAACTTGAAAAAAAAGTTTGATGATAATGAGCCTCATGATCATCAAAAGGGGGAGAAAAGACAGAGGTTAAGTTCTGATGATGACATTGGCATAGAAGATTTTGAGATAGCAGATATGCACTTAGCCAGTACAAAAAGTTCAGAAGATCAGACACAAGAAAAGTTAAAGGCAATAACTCAGATAGTTCAAATTGATAGTTCAGATACAGAGGAAATGGAGTTGGAAAGTACAGATGGTGGTGATTCAGATAAAACAGAGGAATTGAACTTAGACACAGAGATGGAAGGAAACTCAGATGAAACTGAAGCTATTGAGGAATCTGTATTGAGATCAGAAAAGACAGTGGAAAGTGAAGTGGTCAACATGTGTACAGATATTGTGGTGTATAACAAAGAAAATATGACGGAATCCGAATTAGAAGAAAGGAGGTTAAGTGAAGAGTTGATCAGAAGGATGCATAATAATTTAGTCAGAGCTTTGAATGTTCAAAAAGTTCAGCAAGGAATAAAAATGGTAAGACCTATTGATCTAATGGGAGAAGAAGACAGAACTGTGAATTATACTCAGGATTTTGAAGATGATTTTAGATTTAGCTTTTGTGATGAGTTAAATACAGAAGAAGAGTATGTGAAAGTGAAAGACTACTTTATGCCTTCTGAGTATGTATTCAGAAAACCAATTGAGATTCCAAAGATTAACTTGCAAAGACTAGAAGAACCTATATGTGATTTCATCTTAGAGTTAAGTGATGTGCCATTAGCCAGACAATTTCATGATGATATTTTTCCTGAGGAAATATATGATAATCTCTACTACACAGAAGGAGAGTATGAGCTTTTGGAAAGTAACATTGATGGTTTTATGGATGACAGAGCTCAGATAGTCTACTCAGAAGCTTCTAACAGATTCAGAGTTCCTGACTCAAAACTGCATATTCAGAAAAGAATTGAGAAAGTTCTGATGTTTCAACAAGAAGAATTCAATGGTTTAATGTTTGTTAGAATGGAAGTACTGAAAGAAAGAAATACAAAGGTTTCCATGTCTACTTTTGATTTTCACAGATTGACTCTTGATGATCAGATCTTTCTAGTCAAGTTCTTTGCCAGCACTGAAGAAGCCTTGATGGAAATTGAATGCAGAAGACTTCTGGGTATCTATGTCAGAAATATACACTTGTATGACTTCCAATTAGCTATTGAAGAAAGAAAAGAGAAGTGTAATCTGAGTTCTCCCACAAAGAAAACAGAAATTGGTTTATATTTGAAGGGATTTGTGAATGAAGGAATGGAGACAGAAGGGTTCACATATACAGTTCACGAAAGGCTTGAAATGTTCAGATTAAAAGAGTTGAGTTGGTGAAGTACAGTGATGCAACTCTGAATTGGTTATTGATTAAAATGGAAGTAAGTGTGGAAACTGAAAGAGAGAGTTTAAAGAAGAGATGTATGAACTCTGTGAAGAGGAGGTTGGATCTTAGAAGAAAAATCAGAAATTGTAGTGAATGGTTGCTATCTGAGGTGAATCCCAAAAAGATTCTACATAATGATTTTGTGTTTCCTGCTGAGTATGAAGTGAATGAAATTCTGTCAGATGAAGTTGAAGAAGTCCAGAACACAACACCTCAGAATGTGCAGATAACTAGTTTTGATCAAGCTGAACAGTCTGAACCCAAAGAAGATGAAATATCCATTGATCTAAATGGATACTTTCTTGAATTTGATTTGCCTGAGTTCTTCAAACCAAAAGAAGTACAATTCTTGGATGTGTATTATGATAGACCTAAGGAGACTCAGATCTGGTTGGCTGAAAAATCAAGATGTCTTGGCAAAGCAAAGCAAGCTGTTTACTCAGATTTTCTAATCACTGGAATCAGAGAATTGAAGGTTAAGAAATTCAGAAAGATGGAGTACTTATCCTTTGAAGTTCTGAGAGAAGATGGCAAGATTTATTACTTTACTGATGCAGATTTTGAGAAACTATCAGTGGTTGACTTCTACAGATTACACAGCTTTCTATGCTTCAAAGAGTCAAGCAAAGACAGAAATGAAAGGAAGGCAAGAAGTGTGGTGATTGAGGCCATGTTCTACATCTTAAGGTGGCACTGTTATACAGATTTCCAAATAGCTTTGTACTTACAAAAGCCATGTGTTTATCTGGCAAATCCCAACACAGATCATGAACAGAAAAAGGTGTTAAAGACTGGAAGTGTTCACAAATATCCAGATTTGGGAGTATTTTTGAAAAACAAAAGTGGAAAGATCTTCTTCAGAGCAAAGGAAACTGCAAAATACTGTTCTGGAACTTTAAGAATCATAAAGCATAATTTGGAGAAAAAGATGCTGAAAGTGAAGGAAGCAAATATAATTCAAGAAGTAATCAATCAGCAAGTTGAAATTATTCAAGAAATCATTGTCAAAATTGATAAGAGGCTTAATCTGAGAAATGTGCTACTTCAGAAAATCGTTCCTGCTCTGAAAGACCTGGATGATGCTAAATTCAAGTTTATTTGACAAAAAGGGGGAGATTGTTAGATCTGAAGTTTTGTCAATAAACCAAGTGTTGAAGATCTGATAAGAAGACTCAGATGTTCTGAGTAGAGGAGTCAGAGATCTGAGAAGAGAAGTCAGAGTTCTGAGAGAAAGAGTCAGAAGCTCTGAGAAGCGTTATCAGAAGAATGTTCAGAAGTTCTGAACTACCTGTTCAGAACTTATGACTACATACTTTACTTAGTATTTAGTAAACTAATTAGGACACGTGTTATGTTCTTATTAGTCTTTCTTATTTGTACTGTAGCTTTAACATGTCCGTTGCAGTATAAATAGAGTGGTTAGCACTACGTTGCTAACTGATTGATTTTCCCGTATATCTTTGTATTCATTCTTTGTAATCTTTGAGATTCTCCCTCTCTTTGATTTGTAATCCTGTTCATCATTGAATACAATTGGGCTTGATCATACAACTTCTCAATTACTGCTTTCTATATTGATTGTAAGATTAGATCCTGTACTTACACTTTTCAAAACTAGAAAACCCTAGTTTCCATTTCTTTCTTCAAATGGAAACTGCAAAACCCTTAAAAACCCTTATTTTGGAATCTTTAAGAACTTCTCTTTATATTCTTCATCTTTGTGTTGTATGAACAGAAATGGCAACTACTGACTCTACCAACACTCAATCTCCTACGACTTCTGACAAGGCTAAAATTACCAAAGCCCCCAACGTAAGCTTCTCAATGGAACAAATCACCTTCCATGGTAACAACCCCTACGCCCTATTCAACTTCCCTCCAAAGAAACAGATCACTCATCTTGATGATGTTGTAAACTTCCTCAAGAGCTGTCCTCTGGCGACAGCCCTAACAATCAAACCCCCAGCCCACAAGAACCTACTTGCCCAATTCTGGTATACTGCCCGAAGATATCAGGTTGCCTCCACCAAGAACCCTAAAAAGATGGTGGAAGTCATCCTCTTTGACACCAAATTTGGAGAAGCAAAGATCCATCCCGGGGCGATCAGGTCTGCTATCAATCTCCCTGGAAGTTCAAAAGAAACACGCTTCATTTCCTTACCTGACGTCAAAACCACGGAAGGTAAAGCTGAAATCATTGCATTTCTGGAAGCAATGAAGTACAAGTGGAACACAGGGAGAGATGACCTCCCTGAGAAGAAGCTTACGACCATCCTAAAGTTCAAAATGCCAAGCGAGATGAACTTCATCTTCGCACATTTCATCAACTGCATGACAGCAAAAGTTAGGTCAACTGATCAGGCCTCAAAACCCTAGACTGCTATGGGGTATGCGCTGATGAAAGGGCTCCATGTAGATTGGGCAAAAATAATTTTTGAAGACATGATGGCAAGGGTCGAAGAACTGAAGTGACCAACGAATGTCCCCTATCCTCGCTTCCTCAGTGCTCTCTTCAAGCAAGCACTTGGGGATAAGTACCCTAAAGAGGGAGACCTAAGGTTGTCCCAGGTTGGCTCTAAGGTACTGGACTTCAAACCACTCTCCAATGTGGTACGTCTTTCTACAATTTAACCTCTTCTCCGCCCTCCTACTTCTTCTACTTCTGCGGCTACCTCCTTGGCAGCTGTCGTCCCAACCGCTGGTACCCAGGCCGTACCATCCACTCCATCTCGAAAGAGAAAACAATCTGAAACCCCACTTGGCATCCATAAGACCAAGAATATTTCCAAGGAGCAACCCCCCAAGTCTTCCCAGGATGAAGACTCCGCGTCTGTCTCTCTACAGAAGACGTTGGACAGTTTCGTGGCACGCTCCGCCACATCTGCTGAACCAACCTCTTCTATACCCACTTCAGTGCCTCAAGACACTGAAGTTATCCTGGATCAGGACCCCCCTTCTTCAGCACCTATAAGTGCTGCTGAACTATTCTTCAGTGGATCCAACGTTGAATCTGCTACCCACACCCTCTTCTCAACTCTTGTTCCTCCCTCGTCTTCTTTGGTCACTCCACCTCTCTTTCCCTCTTTCTCTACAACAAATCTCATTCATTTGGAAGACACTCATGCCGCTGAACTACAAGGCATTCGGGAACGCAATAAAGGACCTAAAGGCACTCCCAGTCATCGAACGCTGGAAGATGACATGGAAGACGCATCCGGATATCGTGACTTCTATCAGTTTTCGAACCCGCCTCCAGGTACCCTAAACACTCTTCTCTCTGGACCCCAACTTATGAGCTTTCCTTTGTTCATAAGTTTTTATCTATTGCAGGTCCTAATTTGGGGACAATCAACACATCCCTCACGGATCTGTCAACAAAGGTGGAATCTCTCACCACCACTCTCTCCACCAACTCCTCAGCGGTTACAGATGCTTGGGAAGCTTTAAAGAAACTCACCACTGAGGTGAAAGAAAAGGCCTCCAATACTGACTTACAAAAGCTGGAAGGTGGCCTCTCAAATGTTGCTACAGCTCTCGCCGACAACTCCACATCCATCAACACCTTGAACACCACCAACAGCGAACTCTCTAACAACTTCACCACACTGTCCAGCGAGGTCACAACGCTGAAGACAATGGTGGGCAAACTTGAAGGAGAAGTCTCTTTGCTGAAGACGGAGATGAGCGATCTAGGTAAAAAGTTCAACTCATCCAATGCTCCGATTCAACAGCTCTTGGATCACCTCAACGCTCCCACTGTTCCTCTATCCCATTTCTCTCAGGATGACCGGGAGAAGGTGGAGATGGAAGTGGACTTCATAATCAATAGTACCCCTGCTATTTCTGGCCTGGAAGTCAGAATGGCAGCGGTGAAAACCACTATTGGGATCCCTGGCCACGAAGACAGGGACCCTAAGGACACTGCTGCTGACACTACTACCTCACCTATCCGTCATGTGGAAGAGGGGAGAATACTCACGAAGACCTTCCACATAACTCTGAGGGGGAGGAAAACTGCTGCTGCTAAACCTCACGGAGTTGAAAACCCTGAGGGAACTGAATTCTCTGACCCTGCAAATTCTGAGGGGGAGAATGTCGAAGAACATGTTGATTCTCCATGGCATGTTGCGTCTAAATAAGAAGCTGAAGAAGAAGAAGACGATGAAGATCTTGATCTTCAAGATGATTAACCGTCATCATCACCCAAAGATGATGATGATGATCTCGACTTCTCCTTCCAGCCCAAGACCAAGAAAACCCCAGCTCAAAAAGGGGTAATCATCAAAGAATCAGGGGAGGGGAACAGAACCAAACCTGCATCGACTGAAACTGACAAAGGCAAAAACAAAGGCATCGCTGCTGAAGACAATCTGAGTATCCTTCTCAGAAAGCCAGTTTGTCAGGTAACATATATTTTCTTCCCTTACACTGCATCCCTCCTCTATCCTTTTTCAAACACAGTTCTACTCTCCATAAATCCTCTATACACTTAACCTCATTCTTTCTCTATCTCTTCTCCCAAATGATCTTACCTATGTGATCATTTTGTTTCAGCTAGTCCTCTCCCCTGCTTGAGGGTCAAGCTGAAGCTCCTACTATAACTCCAATAATCCCAGCCCCGAGTGCTGATGAAATAATCCCGGTCCTGAATCTCGATGGGACTGATGATTCTTTTGAAGAAGAAGAAGAAGAACTGCTCTCTCACAAGAAAAGACCATCCTTGATTCCTCAAAAGCCATGTGAAGAAGAAATGAAAAAGAGAGCAGCTATGATTCAAAAGCTTGAGGATCAACGCATTGTCCCTACTCATATCAACATCCTATCAAAAAGGGAAATTGTTGAATCCATCAGAGCTGAGAAACTCTTCGCTGAACGAAAGAAGGCTGAAGAAAAAGATAAAGAATATGCCTTAGAGATTGCTCAGGGTTCAGTTGATGATCCAACCCTGGAGAAATTTCTTGTTGCTGTTCAAAAGAAACTGTTAAAGAACGCATAGAAGATCCACCAGGAGGAAAAGACCAAAGTCAGTGACACCACACTCGAATGGTGCAAGAAAATGTGCCACTATAGACAACATGGATCAAGGATAAGCGATGTAAACGTCAAAGGGATATATGCTATGAAAAATACTAAAAAGGTACCGATTGTTCGTGTTCAAGTTGTCAGAGAAAGCTGCTACTTCAAAACTTGCTACATGTCAGCCCTGGACAAATTTGGTTTCCCTGAATGGTTGGAAATGAGAATCGCAATTCAGCGATCCCGCTCAACTTTCAAGACCTATGTTGAATAAGCCATAAACAGGCTGATCGACTTAGTTACCTCAGCGGTTGATATTCCACCTCATCCACCAATTCAGAAGAAACGAGCTGCTCCAAAGAAGAAGAAAACTACTTCCTCTCCAGGCCCGACAATAAGAAACGAGACAGGGATTGATTTCTATCGTGAAGCAGTTCTTGGCCCTGTCCCTGATCTCTCCGGACTCGACACATCTCTACCTCCCGCTAAAGCTTTCTTCCCTGGTAAAGTTATCAGCAATCCTTATGGAATTTTCTTCTATGACTTCAATGGTCGCGAACGCTTTCAACGCATCTCTGAGTTTTACAAAACTCCAATCGAACAACTCAAATATTTACTCTACTGGTGCGAATACAAACGCAGTCTACTTGGATCACTCCTAAAACCCCACATCTACCGCGAAGCAAAGAAAAGAAGGGAACAGGGAGTTACAGTCCCTGATTGGATGATTCCAAAGACTGATACTCTTGATGAACTCGTCAAGAAAGAACCTGAGTAGTTGATAAGATCATCTTTTGTAATTCTTCTATCTTTATCATCTTGTATCGTATTGTACTTGTAATTATTATTCGTTGTACTTGTAATTTTTCCACTTCCCTTTGTAACTGATACGAAGTTTAATGAAAAATTTCAGTGAATGTACTTTACTCCATTAGTACTTAAAAAAATCCCTGAAAACAGTAAATGGGACAAATATTTTATGAGTCCTTTTTTTAACCTTATGTTTTCTTACTTAGCAATTTTCTTTTATTGCTATGTCATCATCAAATAGGGGGAGATTGTTGATCCAAACCCTCAGTGATTTGATAATGACCCTGAGAAATACTTAGTGAAAATTGTAAGTAGACAATATGTATTAGAGTTTCACTATCGTTGATAAATACTAAGTCTGTTCAGTACAACTGATAGGAATCTCTCGTTCTTTAATTCATACATTCAGCGAACATTGTTCATCAGTGAGCCCTGAGCCTGTTTAGCCTCACTGATGATTGCTGATAACTTATGTTGTCTACTTATGATCCCTGAAGACAAGTTTCACGTCAACCATGTTCTATGTTGAAGTCGAAGATCAAGCCAAAGAACCATCAACAAAGTCTACTAATGAACTGATGCGGATATCAGTGAAGCCAAGACCTGTCCACTCAACAGGAAGTTTCATGTAGAAGACTTCAGCGAACGCTGAACTTTATCATTCGCTGATAAAGAATCATTCAATGAACGCTAATCATGAAGCCTCCTCTACAAGCAGCTTTTGTCTTACCCCCTTGCACGCCTCCGTACGATTATGTCAGAACGGACATCCCTTTTGTCCAGAATCGTACAACCAACTCTGATCCTACACTGTTCATCATGCGGCCACTAGGTTGTCTACTGAAGTTAAACCATGCAACCAACCAGAGGCTGCCATGTGTAAAGTTGTACTGTTGTGCATTAAATGCATGCAATATATAAAGGAAACCCTAGTTCATTTCTTGAACACTTCGGTCATTCCTTATCTTGCTGAATCTGTGTGTTAGAATATTAATCTTAAGTATTCTTATTTCCTTTTCTCTTATTTCTAGTGCAAGAAATCTTAGTGATTCTCATAGCTTGTTTAGATTAGGTTTATTCCTTAATCTTGTTCCGCAACAAACTGTAAATTGTTTGATACATATCAATAAACAATTTAGAAAAGTAAAAATCGTGTGTTTGTATTCAACCCCCCCCCCCCCCCCCCTTCTACAAACTTGTATAACCCCTTTGGGACCAACACAACCACTGAAGTCGCTCCTCCCTCCCCCATGTTGATGAAGAGGGGGAGAAGAACCAAGATGATCTTCCCCAACACTCTGAGGGGGAGAAAAATGAAGAAAACTCTTCCCTTGTTGAGGGGGAGGGAACGCTGAAGAACCCTCTCTTTCTTAGGGGGAGAAAGGCGAAGACAATGAACCCACTTCTCCTTCCTCCCCGCAGTTCACTGTTGATATTCCCTCTACTGATGAGGATGATGAAGAAGAAGAGGAAGATGAGGTGGAAATTCCGGATGATGAACCCTCTTCAAACCCTGGTGGCAAAGACGACGACGATGATGATGATGAATTCGGCTGGTTTCAGCCAACTGCCATCAGGGTCCCTGAACCCAAAGGGGTCGTTCTTAGTGAAGCAGGGGAGACGACCAAGAAGTCTCCAGCGAAGAAGGCTTCCCAGGGCAAGCATAAAGGACTTGCTCCTAAAGGGAACTTGACTATTCTCCTCAACAAGTCAACGTCTCAGGTGTGTCTATCTCTGATCCCTTACACTGCTTCTATCCTCCACCCCTTCAATACTTCTATCCTTCATCACCTCAAACCTCTAAGCACATAGCCATTTTTTTCTATCTTCTTCTTATCCTTAAAAGATCTAACTCTTTGATATTTTATTCAGCTAGTCCTCTCCCCTGCTTGAGGATACCGCTGAAGCTCTCCAGCAACAACAACTGCTCCAAATAATCCCAGCTGCTCTAGTTGATGACAACCAAATAATCCCGGTCTCAGTGAATGAGACTGATGACCCAGAAGAAGACGAAGAACTGCTCTCACACCCAAACAAACCCTCTCGACAACCTCATTGGTTAGGGGATGAACTTTCAAGAAGAGCAGCGATGATTCAGCTTTTAGAGAATCAGAGACTAAAGATCATCCCTCCAGCCAGCCTTGCATTCTTGTCACCTAAAGAAATCGACGAAGCCATCAGGGCTAAGAAACTTCTAGTTGAAAGACAGAATTCAGATCTTAAAGACAAAGAGTTCTCTCTACAAATTACTAAGCGTTGCGTAGTCGATAAGAAGATGAAACGTTTTTCCCTGAAGGCGCAAGAAGAATTGCTTAAGGAGATTGGTAAGAAGTCTCAATCGAAGAAGCAAGTCGTCAGCGATACTACAAAGAATTGGTGGAAGAAGAAGGTTGATTTCAGATACCATCCTAGTTGTATCATAAATTTCAACCTGAAGGGTAAAACGGTGATGGGTGTTCCAATTGTAGACATCTCGGTGTTCAGGGAAAATGGAGAAATCAAGACATGTTTCGTATCAAAGCTCGAGGCGTATGGTCTGGATGAATGGATGGAAATCAGGGTTGCTATTCAATGTTCAAGATCCACTTTCAAATCTTATGTCGAGAAGTTTTTAAACAAACTAATTGACAAAGTCTCCTTAGTGATTGATCAGCCTCCTCCTCCAGCGCTCCTCCAAAACCAAAGACCTGCACCTACAAAGAAGTAGAAACGTGCCTCCTCCTCCTCAGGGCCTGCTATCCGCAATGAAACAAGGATTGAATTCTCTAGGGAAGCAGTGCTCGGTCCCCCACCTGATCTCTCAGCCCTCAACCTCTCGCTGCCACCTTGTGAAGACTTTGTCCCTAGACAAGTGGTCAGTGAGCCCCTCAGAATATTCTTTATTAACTGGTACGGTAAGAATTGTTTCCAACGCTTCTCTGAATTATCCATCTGCCCAGTTGTACCTCTCGGAATGCTAAAGTTTCTAAAGAAAGCAAGGGGGAGACTATAAGATGATGCTTTCTTTATAAAATATTAGGGGGAGATTATTAGCATTTCGAAAGAGGTACAACAGATACCACTTTGTTTTATAAAAGAAAAGGTGATGAGATTCTGCCTGTACAGATATATGTGGACGACATTATCTTTGGCTCTACAAATGCACAACAATGCACAGATTTTGAGAAACTCATGCAGAGTGAGTTGAAATGAGTATGATGGGATAATTAAACTTCTTCCTAGGACTCCAAGTCAAACAATCATCAGAGGGAATTTTTATAAATCAAGCTAAATATGTCTCTGACATTCTTTCAAAATTCAAGCTCTTTGATGCCTCTGTCATGAAGACCCCCATGTCAACTGGAAATAAGTTACACTCAGATCTAGGTGGAAAATCTGTAGAGTGCAAGCTCTACAGAGGCATGATTGGGTCTCTTTTATACTTAACAGCCTCTAGACCAGATATAATGTATGTCACATGCCTCTGTGTAAGATATCAAGCTAACCCTAAAGAATCCCACCTTCTTGCTGTAAAGAGGATATTTAGATATCTAAAGGGAACCAAGAATCTTGGCCTCTGGTATCCAAAGAACTCTGGCTTTTATCTTATGGCCTACACAGATTCAGATTATGGAAGATGCAAGCTCGATCGAAAGAGTACCTCTGGTAGTTGCCAATTCCTAGGTGGTAAACTAGTCAGTCGGACTTCAAAGAAGCAGAATTGTGTGTTGACATCTATGGCAGAAGCTGAATACGTTGCTGCTGCTAGTTGTTGCTCCCATGTTCTGTGGATGTGAACTCAGCTAAAGGACTACGGATTCGACATTCAGAAGATTCCCATCCTCTGTGATTCAAAGAGTGCCATTGCGATCTCTGCCAATCCTGTACAACACTAAAAAACAAAACATATTGATATATGTTACCACTTTCTGAAGCATCATGTTGAACAAGGCACAATCGAGATGTACTTTGTGTCAACGGAATTTCAGCTTGCGGACTTATTCACCAAGGCACTCGATGAGAAAAGATTTATTTTCTTGGTGGGTAAGTTGGGTATGCTCAACATGAGTTGACCCCTCTGTAAGTGTGACTTGATCTACTTGTACATGTGTATATATTCAAATCTTTTTGTATGTAAATTATCTATCATCAAAAGTTCTGTACCCAACAGAGCTTCTATGGGACTGCTCAGAGCCTCTAACGTTTCCCACAGAATCTCTGGTGAGTCTGACCTATGTTTTATGCTATACTTATTACATATGATCCAAGCATAGGTCAAGGGGGAGCAAAAGGAGAACTTGAATGAACTACAGAGGTTAGTCATTCAAGGGGAGCCAAAGAAATGCTTTGATCAAACATATACACAGAAGTCAGAGTTTATGCCGAGCAAAGGAGACTCTAAGAGTGAGTATCTCGCACAAAACAAGTTTCCAAAACAGTTTTCTAGGACACCAATCTCAAAATATGTCCTAAAAACATTGTTTAAAACTGTCAAAACTTTGGATGATCAAAAAGTTTTATGAGATGTCCGTTATTAAAAAATTTCGGTCATAGAGCCTCTGTAAGCCAGAGCCTCTGTGACTGCAAATTTTGTTCGGAAACTCTATCGATCATTTCCACTGTCTTTTCAAATGTTTTGGTAAAGGTGCAAGCTCAGAGGTAATGGAAGAAGGGTTCAGTTCACAGAGCTCATTCCACCATAGAGCTTCTGTCGTTTTGACACTTGTGCACAGAAACGGATTCTGTAATAGCGGATTATTTTTCTGCAGTGACAGTCATTTGTGAATAGAGGATCCCACGCGCTCAGCATTAATGGGCCGCGCACGACGTCTAATCGTGCTCTGACACTTCTGACGTGGCATGCCTCTATTGGACGTGTCAGTCAAACGACATTTCAGAGGCGTGGTAACAGTTGTATGATCTCGAGTACGGACCCCAAATTTCATTAAATTCACTTTTTATTGTGGAATTCTATCCGTTTCTACCCTCGACTATATAACCCCGTTTACCTCTCTCTTCTTCTTCCTTTACGAATTTTTACTCCCCATTATCTCCGGCGAACTTTGCAAACCTGCAACTCCTACTTTCTACTCATTTCTTCAAGAATCACAAGCAATGGCTTCCATCTCCAACTCTCCGGTGAACTCCCCAGCTCAATCTGAGCACTCACAGAACCCATCCATAACAAGAAACCTTGAGCAAGAAAACTCAGGTAACTCAGTGGACTTTGCTCCGACCACCCACCTACAAAACTTCTTGGACCTTCACCAGTTCGAGAATGTTCTTCTCCTTAAACCTAATAATCATTACTTGGTTCCCTCAAGAACTGCCTTTGGGGATGAACATTTGTTGAACATCCTGGAAAACCACTACCTGAACCCTCTGCTAACCAAGAACGTCACAAGGATCCCTGCCAGATACCTCAACCAATTCTGGCAGAGCTGCTACTATGACCAAGATAACAGACAAATCAGAGGCTACATTTCTACACCCGACAACTCCCAAAATATAGAACTCAAATTCAACAGAACCATGCTCACATTGGAGTTTGGCCTACCAACCAGATGTCTCTGGGAATTAAGGATTATGCAGAGTCTCCCTCTGACAGAGAGCTATGTGATTTTGTGTTGATGCTAGGATACAACTCTCCCTAGAAAAGAGGAACGCCTTCAAAAGAAACCACCTTCCACCTCTGTGGAACACTCTATTTTCCATCTTAAATAGATGTCTCACAGGGAAGGTTGGAAGCCCAGACCAAACCTCTCACCAGATCCTTGCCATAATGTACGGGGTATATTATGACCTGCCCCTTGACTACGCAACCCTAATAATGCAGGAGATAGTGAACACCATCGACCACAGAATCTCCACGCAGAAGGCAAAGGGTGAAAGAAGCATCGAACTACCTACTCTTCAATTCCAGAGGACTCTGGGAGTAATTCTAGAGCCTCTGATTCTGCTGGAAAATTGGCCAATGGAAGGGCCAGTGGTAAAAACCTACCTTATGGCAAAGATGACCCCAACCAGACACATAGATGGATATTACTTCTGCAGACCTCTACCATCTACACTTCTGTCATATGCAAGTGATGAGGGACTTAGGTTAGCTTACATACGCGATCACAGGACTCCAGAACTGAGTCCAGTGAACCCCCGCGTCTAGGAGCCCCTGCAGGATTTCAGGTAGTAGAAAGGATGGGTGATGAAGAGTGGGCAGCGACCTATGTTTTATGTTATACTTATTACATATGATCCAAGCATAGGTCAAGGGGGAGCAGAAGGAGAACTTGAATGAACTACAGAGTTTAGTCATTCAAGGGGGAGCCAAAGAAATGCTTTGATCAAACATATACACAGAAGTCAGAGTTTATGCCGAGCAAAGGAGAATCTAAAAGTGAATATCTCGCACAAAACAACTTTCCAAAACAGTTTTCTAGGACACCAATCTCAAAATATGTCCTAAAAACATTGTTTAAAATTGTCAAAACTTAGGATGATCAAAAAGTTTTATGAGATGTCCGTTATTAGAAATTTTCGGTCATAGAGCCTCTGCTAAGCTCAACAGAGCCTCTGTAAGCCAGAGCCTCTGTGACTGCAAATTTTGTTCGGAAACTCTATCGATCATTTCCACTGTCTTTTAAAATGTTTTGGTAAAGGTGCAAGCTCAGAGGTAATGGAAGAAGGGTTCAATTCACATAGCTCATTCCACCATAGAGCTTCTGTCGTTTTGACACTTGTGCACAGAAACGGATTCTGTAAGAGCGGGTTATTTTTCTGCAGTGACAGTCATTTGTGAATAGAGGATCCCACGCGCTCAGCATTAATGGGCCGCGCACGACGTCTAATCGTGCTCTGACACTTCTGATGTGGCATGCCTCTATTGGATGTGTCAGTCAAACGACGTTTCAGAGGCGTGGTAACAGCTGTATGATCTCGAGTGCGGACCCCAAATTTCATTAAATTCACTTTTTACTGTGGAATTCTATCAGTTTCTACCCTCGACTATATAACCCCGTTTACCCCTCTCTTCTTCTTCCTTTACGAATTTTTACTCCCCATTATCTCCGACGAACTTTGCAAACATGCAACTCCTACTTTCTACTCATTTCTTCAAGAATCACAAGCAATGGCTTCCATCTCCAACCCTCCGGCGAACTCCCCAGCTCAATCTGAGCACTCACAGAACCCATCCATAGCAAGAAACCTTGAACAAGAAAACTCAGGTAACTCAGTGGACTTTGCTCCGACCACCCACCTACAAAACTTCTTGGACCTTGACCAGTTCGAGAATGTTCTTCTCCTTAAACCTAATAATCATTACTTGGTTCCCTCAAGAACTGCCTTTGGGGATGAACATTTGTTGAACATCCTGGAAAACCACTACCTGAACACTCTGCTAACCAAGAACGTCACAAGGATCCCTGCCAGATACCTCAACCAATTCTGGCAGAGCTACTACTATGACCAAGATAACAGACAAATCAGAGGCTACATTTCTACACCCGACAACTCCCAATATATAGAACTCAAATTCAACAGAACCATGCTCAAATTGGAGTTTGGCCTACCAACCAGATGTCTTCTGGGAATTAAGGATTATGCAGAGACTCCCTCGGACAGAGAGCTATGTGATTTTGTGTTGATGCTAGGCTACAACTCTCGCCTAGAAATAAGGAACGCCTTCAAAAGAAACCACCTTCCACCTCTGTGGAACACTCTATTTTCCATCTTAAATAGATGTCTCACAGGGAAGGTTGGAAGCCCAGACCAAACCTCTCACCAGATCCTTGCCATAATGTACGGGGTATATTATGACCTGCCCCTTGACTACGCAACCCTAATAATGCAGGAGATAGTGAACACCATCGACCACAAAATCTCCACGCAGAAGGCAAAGGGTGAAAGAAGCCTCGAACTACCTACTCTTCAATTCCAGAGGACTCTAGGAGTAATTCTAGAGCTTCTGCTTCTGTTGGAAAATTGGCCAATGGAAGGGCCAGTGGTAAAAACCTACCTTCTGGCAAAGATGACCCCAACCAGACACATAGATGGATATTACTTCTGCACACCTCTACCATCCACACTTCTGTCATATGCAAGTGATGAGGGACTTAGGTTAGCTTACATACGCGATCACAGGACTCCAGAACCGAGTCCAGTGAACCCTCGCGTCTAGGAGCCCCCGCAGGATTTCAGGTAGTAGAAAGGATGGGTGACGAAGAGTGAGCAGCGGCCTTAGCAAAGCACGAGCAGGTACAACAAAGATTTCATCTTCTGAGAAGCACAATCAGACCCTCTGTTTCCAAGAGTAAAACCTCTGCTACCCCCTCCAAAACGAAGAGGGCTCCCAAACCAAAGAAAAAACAGAGGGTACTTCTACAAGTGTTGAACCTCCACAACGATCCCAACAATCACCACCACAAGAAACAGTGGTTGGATCCTCTGCACCCCCTCCATCTAAGAAAAAGAAGAAGAAACGAAAGACCAAATCTTCTGAAGAGGGAGCCCCGAAGGTGAAGAAGAAGAAGACAAAGAAGCACAGAACTCCTCTGCAGAGCATCGCAGAGGAAGCTGAAGCAGAAGAAGAAGTCATCCCTGAAATACCTCTGCAATCCCCCACTCCAATTCAATATGCAGAGGCCATAGACTTCTCTGCTTTCCTCAAACGACCTGACATAACATAATCTTTAGACACTTCTGGGTGGACCGCAGAAGCCATCCCAGTGTGGACCACAAACCCAACTGTCAGCGTCTCTGAGTTTGATTCTGACATGGAGGAAGATGACAGAACCCCTGAGCGTATTCAGGCAGATACCCCAGAAGGACTTCTGCACCCAGACCTACTTACTCTATATGCCTCTCATCCCTGCTATGATACTCTTCGAAAGAGTCTAGAGGAAATGGTAGAAGCTGAAGACACTAGGGTAGAAATACTGTTAGGGTGCATGACAGAGGAAGAATCAAGAAACGATGTCGTAGAAAGTAGAGGCACACAACCCCAACCCCCTCCCAGTGCAACCCATACTTCTGATTCCGCCAGTCTAGTGGCAGACGAAATCATTGAAAAAGAGCAGCACAACTCGACCCCAACCCAAGCAAACCGGACAGAGGAACTTCTTTCCACCTCTGTACCATTAGAATCCGCGGAAACCATTCGAAGGGAGTCCTCTCCAAAGGACTCACCTTAAGTTCGTGATCATTCGCCCCAGATTGCATCAGAAATCCCCGCAGAGGAATTTGTTTCCCTCTGCCACACGCACACAAATAGGTCCAATTGGCTCTTTAGAGGAGCTTAGTGAGCACAGAGACGAAAGGGACTCTAGACAAGTCCTCAAGTCAACTTAAGGATACTCTTGTACCCATCTCTGGAGTGGATCAGGACAATGTTCTTAACAGAACTTCTGTAGAGCATGAGGCCTCAAAAACCTCTGCTCAAGGATGAGAAGGAAATCCTTCTGCTCTCAACCTCAATACAGGAGCGAAAGAAGGTGTCCAAGGAAGACGGACAAACTCTGGGGAAGAATGTGTTCCCCCAGAGGTTACACCTGGTTCATATGTCGCAAGGGATGAGTTCCAAACCCTTGTCACCTCTATGACCAATTCGTTGAAGGAGTTGAAAAGCTCCTTCAACACTTTTGCAGATTCAACCTCCAGGGCACTATCTGAACTGGCCACCAAAGTTGACAACCTGTCTACAGAGGTAAAAAATGCCAACCCCCAGATGAAAACAACGGCAACAACCTTTGCTGCAACTGCCGCCTCTGAATTCGAGAACGCATCCACCTCTGCATTTCAGGCTTCTGTCAGAGATCTCCTCGCGCAGCTAAAAAAAGAACAAACCCTTGCTTCTACTGGCCTTACACCTGAAGATCTTAAGAGAGCCCTAGAAGAATTCCAAGAGCATACAACCAGAGAAACTCAGGCCATGAAGCCATCTGACTACATGACCAGAGCACAGATCATAGAGCTTGGTCAGGGGATTTATAATGAGATGACATAATTCATCAAGGCCTTCACCACAGCCAACGCCAACTACGTGAAAGAATTTCAGGCTAGTGTGGGAAGACTCAAATTCAATTCAGAAGCAGAGGTTGCCTAACTGTTAGGCATCTGTGACGACCTATGCGCGAAGATGATCGCCGCAGGGGTAAGCCAACCCAAGAAGACACCTACATCATGTCGAGCAGAAGGTACATCTACCAGAGGACAGGATGACTCTGATGATGATTCAGAAGGACCATCATATCATCATGAAGGGGAGAGACGGGAAAGAGCTGCAAACAGAGGTCTGCCAGCTCCACCACCATTATCTGCAAAACCATTAACCCAAGTACCACCATCTGAAACCCAAGGAACCCAACAGAAGACCACAGAGGATACACGCACCTCTGTGGAAACAACCCCTATAACTGTAGAAGATGTACCATCACCAACTCCCAAACCAACTGAACAATTCCAGATCCTTACCTCATCTGAAGAAGACCAAACATCCCAAAAACCTAAACCAACAGAAGACAAACTACCTTGCCCAACACCAAAAACACCAGAGGAACCTAAGTTACCATCTCCTACACCATTAGCAGAAGAACAACCCACACCCAAAACAACAGAAAAACCTAAATCGAAACCCAGAACCAAAACACTTGCTCAAAAACGGAAATATCTGAGCAAAACCTCTGAAGCATCACCAACCAAACCCCAACCCAAACCCACATCACCAACCAAGTCCCCTGTAAAACCAACATAGGCAACCCCTCCTAAAACTGCAGAAGCACCCCCATCTAAGCCCTTAGAAGCTCAAAAGACAAAACCAACAGAGGCAACACAATCCCAACTAGCAGAACAACAAAAGCTGAAGGCAAAAGACAAGGGAAAAGGAATAGTGACAGAGGAACCAAAAATGAAAAAGCAAAAGCATCAACCCACAGAGAAACTAATGAAAAACGCCTTTGATGCTTTTGTCACACCCAAACCAGAAGAAGAAGACTGGGCCTTCAGAATTCCTCTTCTATCAACCAAGCCCGTATTAGATCCAAAGGCAAAGCCATCAGAAGATCGAGTGGCCCAACTGATAAGCAATCTTGACGCTCTGCGAAAACCCATGCCACCACCTCCTGTTCAACAAAGACAAATGGAAGAGGTGGTGTACAAATACTTATACATCAGAGCCGTCAACGATACTCTGCCACCATCCATTTTGCCACCTGATATGCTCAAGCATATGCGAATAGACTTTTACAGAGATAAAGCCAAACCTGTACATGAAGTCTTCTCAAACTCAAAGATCGACAAGGTCATCTACTGCAAGTTGTCCCATACCAGAGGTACACAGATTTACTACAACCTCTACCACGTAAAAAGGGTGGACAGATCTGAGAACAAGTTCTCAGATGCAGATCTGAGAAATCTAAACGTCTATGATCTACCTGATCTTCTGAGCTGGGCAAGGCAGAACTTCAATCGCAGATTGGAAGTTCAAAGAGCTTACCGTGAAATCAAGAAGGCAATGCGCGAAAGACTTCTGCTATACAGCCTGACAGACTTCCAAGTGCGACTCGACCTTGGAGTACAAAGAATAAACCTCCCACCACCAGAAGACCAATTCCCCTCCTCTGCAGACATCAGACCAAACTCCATCATCATTAGTCCAAAGATTGGGTACGTCTTTCGTGATCCCTCTGGAAAGTTAAATATATTCCTAGAGATTGACTGCCAAAAATATGCAACAAAGACTCTCCTCGAGTTCAGAGCCAATCTCCTAGAACACAGAGGATCAGAGTTCATGGATCGAGCTCTCGCTGACAGATTAATAGAGGTCATTGACTCTGTCATCAACTTCAGAAACCTCTGCATCAGAATATATCGTGAACTCAAAGATGGAGGACTCTTAGGAGGCAAAATTAACGACTTCCCACATGCCTGAGTCTGACATCCTCAACCATCCTTTGTTTACTTTTCATACTTTGCACTACAATCGAATGTAAGTGCCTCTGGCATAATCTTCTATGAAAAGTAAATTCCTGTTACAGAGGTCAAATACCTCTTGTCGTGTTCTTAGCTTAGAAAACCATGCAATTTTCAATTTTTTATTTTTCAATACTTAAGGGGAGATTGTTAGCTCCAACTTCTATGTTTAAAGAAGTATTGAAAAATAGGCTAAGTGTAAAAACATTGACAGAGCCTCTGACAAGGCACCAAGTGAAGACTCTACAGAAGACGTTCTTAGAGGACAAGGCCACGGAGCCACTATCACACTTGACAGAGCCTCTGTGGTATGAAGACTTCGAATACTGAAGATTTATGAATATCCAGACAAAGAGGATCGTGCCTTTCACGTGCCTCTGCTGTACGAAGATCCTGAAGATCATTCGTAAAAGGTGTGCCCTGTACATTCCACGTGTCAACTTCTGATGAGTTACAGCCTTAGCAGAAAATGGTGCACTATATTAACGTTGTACATGGTGTCAGTCCACCATCATGTCTTGTACCTTAGTACTTATTGTCTAAAGCTTGTCCCCTGTAGAATAGTATAAATAGAAGGCTCTTGTAGAGCACTTCAAGTAACTTTGCACAATACGCACACACCTGTTTAGAGCAGAATATTTTTCACATACTTACGATGTTCTTGGTGTTTTATGAGAATCAATATACAGTGAATCTTTGGGCTAAACTCTTGTTTATTAATTATTCACTTGTTTGTTTCTGTGTGTATCTTCTACCAAGCATCTTTTTAGTTCTTTAAAACGCTTCTGCATACTCATTTGTTCGAACTATTAGATATTAATATCATTGTTGAGTAATATTGGGATCAAAAACTTGGAGTCTTCCTGAAACCTCAAGTGCTGAACAAAGCAAAGCTTAGAAGACAAAAGAAAAGTTCCCTGATTGGATGATCCCAACGACCAACGCCTTTGACGAAATTCTCTTCAAGGATGAACTTATCTAGCTGATGAATCACCTTTTGTATTTTTTTTACTTATTAGCTATAAACTTTTAGTACTTGTATTTATTTCATTGTTCTTGTATTTTTCAACTTCCCTTGTAATCTTATTTTACGAAGTAATTAAAAATTCAATGAAGCACTTTACTCCATCAGTACTGAAAAAGATCCCTGAAAACAGTAAATGGGACACGTATTTATGAGTCATCTTTATCCTTATGTTTTTAACTTAGCAATTCTCTTATGTTGCTTAGTCATCACCAAATAGGGGTGATTGTTGATCCAAACACTTCAGTGATTTGATGATGACCCATTAGAATCACTTAGTGAAAATTATAAGTAAACATTATGTATCAGTGTTTTACCATCAAAGAATAAATACTAATTATTTTTAGTATCGCTGATGTGAAACCACCGTTTTTAATTTATTGTTCAGTGATACATGTACATCAGCGACAACTGAGCCTGTTCAAATTGGTTGATGATTACTGATTGATCATTTGTAAATGTTTGCTTATAATCCCTGAAGACAAGTTTCGCGACAAAAGAGTTATACGTCGAATCGAAGACCAAGCTGAAGAACAAGTGACAAGTCTACTAATGATCTGATGCGGATATCAGTGAAACCAAGACTTATCCACAACACGCGATGTTTCAAGTAGAAGACTTCAGCGAGAGAAGGTCAGGCCTCCCTGAAGAAGATCAACTCAGCGATCGCTGATCATGAAGCATGCTCTACAAGGAATGTTTGTCTTATCCCCTTGCACACTTTTGTACGATTTGTCAGAAGGACATACCCTTGTCCAGAATCGTACAAACCACTCTGCCACTACATTGTTCACCATGCGGTCAAAGGCATGTTTGCAAAAGTGAGAATCATACATCCAACTAAATGATGACACGTGTAATGTCCTCCTGACATGCATTAAATTCATGTAGAATAAATAGGAGGATTTCACCTTCACGTCGAAGTGCGCCTTCCCTGAACTACTTTGTGCCTTAAGAAAATTACTCTTAAATTTCTTTCCTTCTTTTCTCTCTACTTCTAATGCAAGAAATATGTGTGATTCTCATAGTTTGTTTAGATTAGGTGTTGTACTTAGTCTTGTTCTACAACAAGCTGTAAATTGTTTGATTTATTCAATAAAACACTTTAGAAAGATAAAAATTTGTGTTTGTATTCAACCCCCCCTTCTACAAACTAATACTTGTATAACCCTTCGGGACCAACAATATATATATATATATATATATACAGCCATAGGTTGAAATGATAAATGCTAAGTGTGTGAGAAATAGAGAAGTAATCCTAGCCATTCATACGGTCAAGATCAGATTTGATTGGTCAAAAATTACGGCTTTGACCGGTCAAAAGTTGCGGCTAATCCAAAAATAGAAGGACAATTTCGTAACTTTTACAAATACGCGGGACGAGTTCATATGCGAATCTCTGTGATTCACATATGAACTATATGTTCCTACGTGAACCTCTGTAATTCACATATGAACTCTTTTTAGCTGATTCACAGATGAACTTTTGTGATTCACATATGAACCTTTGTGATTCATATATGAACTAATTAACTGATTCACATATGAACTAATTAACTGTATTCACATATGAACGCATAGTGTTGGTTCCTGTTTTGCTTAAACAATGATCTTAACTTTCAGTTAGTTCAGATTTAGATATGGTGCGGAAGCGTATTTAAGAACTGAAAGCTAATGTAAGGTAGAAGAACACACAATATCAAATAAACAGTATATAAGAACAGATGAATATCTCCAAGATTATTGTATTTGATATATATTAAGAACACCAACAACTTCAAAGGATTAACAAGAAATCTGCAATTAATGGTGTGTGTGAGAAGTGCAAAGCTTAATGACATATGTGTATTTTTGTGGTATTAAGCTTAATAGAAGAGCTCACATGAGCCTTTTATTTATACTACTTCTAAAGGGGACAATAAGGACTGAAGGTACAAAGACACTGTTGAGGCATAGTAGCTGGAAGGTACAAAACACTATTCTGGAACTGTTGCAGATACAACGTTCATTAAATGCTCCGTAATCAGCTTTAGGCGAAAACCTATCAGAGTTTGACATGTGGAGTTGTCAGTTCATGCCTTTGTACGATTGATCTTTAGAACCTTCGAATGGCAGATATTGTAAGAAGCATGTTCGTCCTTGTTAAGATCTTTTGCGTAGATCTTCTTTTTACCACAGAAGCTCTGTCAAGTATGACAGAAGCTCTGTGGCTTTGTCCGCTTAGAAGTGTCTTATGTTGCTTCTTTACTTCGTTCTTCTTGGTTAACCCGACAGAGCCTCTGTCGAAGACTTCTGTCTTCTCGGTTACTCGGCTACTCGACAGAGCCTCTGTCGAACACTTCTATACTTAGCCTATTTTTCACTACTTTCATAAACTGAAAGGTTGGAGCTAACAATCTCCCCCTAAGTAGTGAAAAAATAAATTTTGAAAAGTACATGGATTTTTAGGCTAAGTACATACTAAGAACACTTTTCTTTTCACATTTGATTATGCCAGAGGCATTTACATTAGATTGTATTGAAAAGAAAATATTACAGAGGATCTGTTTGACTGACTCAGACGTTGGCATCCTTTCTTGTATGAGTTCGTGATAGAAGCTGATGCATAGAGTTCGAAAGTTGATTGTTGCATCGATAACCTCTATCAGTCTGTCGGCAAGACTTTTATTCATGAGTTGTGTTCCTCTGTGCTCCACTAGTATCGCTCTAAACTCTGTCAAAGTACTTTTTGCGTACTTCTGACAGCCCATCTCTACGAACAACTTTGATTTACCAGAAGGATCTAGAAATACTAACCTGACCCTTGGATTTGTGATGATTGAGTTTGGTGTAGCAGAGGGAGGGCAGTAGTCTTCTGGTGGTTGAACGTTTAAGCTTTTCACTCCAAGATCTCAAGCCAATTGGAAATCTACCATGCTGTATAGCAGAAGCTTTTCACGTATGGCCTTTCTAATTACCCTGTAGGCTCTGCAAACTTCGTCGGTTGTGAAGTTCTCTTTCGTCCATTCCAGAAGATCAGGTAGATCATAAGGATTGAGATTCCTAATATCTGCATCTGCAAATTGGTTCTCTGATCTGTCCTCTCTTTTGACCTTGTAGATGTTGTAAGAGAGTTTAGGCCAGGTTCTGGTTCTTGAGAACTTACAATATAGGACTTTGACGATCTTGGATGTTGAGAAGACTTCATGTTTAGGCTTGGGTTTTGTTCTGGTGAAGAGGTTTTCGAGGTCAACACGGAAGTTAGGGTCTTGAATGGTTGGTTCTGATTGATCCATTATGCCCATTCTGCTGTATAAGTACCTGTATACCACTTCTTCCATTTGTGGTGGTGGTGGTTGAGGTAAGGTTCTGCGCAGAGCATCTAATTGGTTCTTGACTTCTGCCACTCGATCTTCTGAAGGTTTTGTCTTTGGATCTAGAACAGGAATATTTGACAGAGGTATAGTGCCGAAAGCCCAGTCTTCTTCTTCAGGCTTTGGTATCTTATACGCATCGAAAGAGCTCTTCATCAGTTTTTCTGTCGAAGGTTGATGCTTGGGCTTTTTCTTCTGCAGTTCTTCTGTTATAATCCCTTTTCCCTTGTCTTTTGCCTTCGGCTGTTCTGCTTGTTGAGATGGGGTTGCCTCTGTAGGATTTAACGCTTGAGTCTCAGAGGGCTTTGTTGTTGATGTTTCTGTTGGTTTGGGGATTGCCTCTGTTGGTTCTGACACTTGAGTTTCAGAGGGCTTTGTTGTTGATGTGGGTTCTGTTGGAGAGGTTTCATGTGTTTTGCTCAGATATTTTCTTTTGTGAGCAATGGTTTTGGTTCTTGGGTTTGTTTTGGGTGTTGGGGAAGGTAGTTCATCTTCGGAGGATGTCAGAAGTTGGACCTCTTCTTGGATTTGGACATCTTCTCCAAATACAGAAGGAAATTCCACAGAGGTGGGTGTTTCCTCTATGGTCTTCTGTTGAACTGTTGTTTTGGGTACTTGGGTTTCTTCAGTAATGGATTCCACAGAGATGGTTGTTGTCTCTGTGGTTTTGTTTCTGCTTTGGGTTTCAGGTTTTTGGGTTTTAGCAGGGGTTTCTTCAGAGATCATTTCCACAGAGGTGGTTGTTGCCTCTGTGGACTGTTGTTGGTTTCCTCCTTGGTTTTGAGTTGGGGGAATTTGGTTCAGGGGTTCTGCGGATACTGGTGGTTCTGGTAGACCTCTGCTTGCAGCTACTTCCCTTTGTTTCTCCCCTTGATTCTCCCCCTCAGGATGATCTGATGAATCGTCAGAATCATCATCAGAGTCATCCTGACCCTTGTCTGTTTTACCTTCTGCCCTGCAAGATGTATCTGGTTTCTTTGGTGGATCAGCCCCTGCAACAATCATCTTTGGCACAAGTCATCACAGAGGCCGAGCAGTGTTTCAACCTCTGCTTCTGTGTTGAAGCGCATTCTGCCGACGCTTGCTTGAAACTCTCTGACATAGTTTGCGTTGGCAGCGGTGAAAGCTTTGATGAATTCGGTCATCTGATCAAGTATTCCTTGGCCGAGTTCTTTCACTTGAGCTCTTGTCATGTAATCAGAAGGCTTCATGGCCTGAGTATTTTTGGTTGTTTGCTCTTGAACTTCGTCTAAGGCCTTCTGCAGGTCTTCAGGTGTAAGACCCTTAGATTTTGAGGATTGCTCTTTTAGTTGTTGAAGAAAGTGCTTGACAGATTCTTTGAATGCAGAGGTTGCGGCTTTTCCAAATTCAGTTGCTGCAGAGGTAGTAGTGGTGGTAGCAGTTGACTTCATCTGGGTTACGGCATTTTGCACCTCTGTGGACAGTTTGTCCATTTTGGTGTTTAGATCAAGAATTGCCCTGGATGATGTTTCTGCAAAAGATTTGAAAGAGCTTTGCAACTCCTTCAATGTATTGTTCACAGAGGTGACAAGGGTTTGGAACTCATCCCTTGATACATGTGAACTAGTTGTAACCTCTTGGGGAACACATTCGTCCCTAGAGTGAGTCTCTGTTCCTGAGACACCTTCTTTCGTCCCTGTTTTGATGTTGAGGACGGAAGGATTTCCTTCTGATCTTCGAGCAGAAGCATCTATTGCTTCAGACTCTACAGAAGTTCTGAGAATGACATTGTCTAGATCCACTCCAGAGGTGGGTACTAGATTATCCTTCTGTTGACTCGGAGACTTGTCTAGAGTCTCTCCGTCTTTGTGCACCCTAATCTCCTCTGAAGAGATGTTTGTACCTAGTTGTGTGCGTGTGGCAGAGGAAACAAATTCCTCTGCAAGGATTTCTGTTGTGATCCAGGGCAATAGATCACTTACTACGGATGAATCCTTTAGAGAGGATTCCCTGGAATGGTTTCCCCGGTTATTAATGGTACAGAGGATGAAAGAATTTCCTCTGTCCAGATGGTTTGGGTTGGGGTCGAGTCGTGCTGCTCTTTTTCAATATTGCCCTCTGCCACTAGACTGGCGGCAATAGAAGTGTGGGTTGCACTGGGAGTTGGTTTTGATTGTGTGCCTCTATTAATCCAGGCATCTTTTCTTGCTTCTGCTTCTGTGAAGCATCCAACCACTTGTTCTCCATCTATGGTCTCAACCTCTGTTGCTACCATATGGGTTGAGACTTCTACCTTAGTCTCCCCTTCTTCTGTTACCTCTTCTTCCCTTGGACCTATGGAGTCGTACATAGGATGAGTACCAAAAAGTTGTTGTACTTGGGGGTGAATAACCTGTGTACAGTCAGAGGCAGAGATTACTTGCTCTGGGCTTCTTCTGTGAATATCAAAGCCAGGTTGAAGGAAGGGGTTCTGCAGTACCTCTGGGGTCTCAGCCGGATTGTCCCTTGGAGTTTGATCATCATCATCAAGATCAGAATCAACTCCAGAGATTGTGAAATCTGGATCTTCTGTGGCTTCTTCGTTTTCATGTGACAGAGCTTCTGCAGTCCATCCTGCAGTGTCAAGAGTGTTGGCAAATTCAGGGCGTTGAAGGAAGTCAGAGATATTCCCATGATGTGCATAGTTGAGCAGATTTGGGGATTGCAGAGGGGATTCTTGTGCTACTTCTTCTGTTACCTGTTCCTCTACGTCTTCTGCTACTCCTTCCTCTACAATTGTTTGCATAGGAGACAGAGGTTTCCCAGTTTTCTTCTTGCTCTTTCTCCTCTTAGGTTTAGGTGCCCCTTCCTCTGAGGCTTTGGATTGTCTCTTCTTTTTGTGCTTTGGAGGAGAGGGAGGTGCAGATGATCCAACCTCTGTTTCATGAGATGGAGATTGTTGAGCTTCGACAGCAGAAGTTGAAGTACTCTCTGTGGTTTTCCTCTTTGTTTTCCTTTTAGGAGTTGAGGCAGAGTAGATGGATTTCCTCTGAGCAAGGAACTTGGTTTGAACTTCTTCATGCTTCTGGAAAGTCTTAGCCCATTCTTCATCTGTCATTCTTTCAACTACCCTAGTTTCTAAAGGCACACCTAAACGCGGGGGTGTCACAGGGCTCGGTTCTAGAGTCCTATGATCGTGTATGTAAGCTAAGCTTAGGGTTTCATCTATAGCATATCCCAGAAGTCTTGATGGTAGAGGTATGCAGAAAGGATATCCATCGACGTGCACAGTTGGAACATTTTTTGTCATGGCATATATTTTGGCAGTTGGACCTTCTAAAGACCATTTTTCTAGAAGGAGTAGGGGCTCCAGAAGTACTCCAAGAATTCGTTGATACTGCAGAGGAGGTAGAGATGATTTTGAGCGTTCTTTGGCTTTCTGGGTGGAGATTTTTCTGTTAATGGTATTTATCATTTCATGCATCATCAAGGTCGAGTAGTCTAGAGGCAGATCATAATATACCCCGTACATTATGGATAGAATCTGATGGGAGGTTTGATCTGGACTACCGATTTTGCCAGTGAGGCATATGTTTAGAATTGAGAAGAGGGTATTCCACAGAGGGGGTAATCGACCTCTTCTAAAGTCGTTCCTTTTTCTTAGGGTTGTGTTGTACCCTAACATTTCAACAAATCTACATAGTTCTTCGTCTGTAGGTGCTTCAGCGTAATTCTTTATACCTAGCAGACCTTTGGTTGGAAGTTGGAACTCAGAGTTCTATTGAACTTGAGTTCCATGTGTTGGGTTTTATCAGGTTTAGAAATGTAGCCCTTGATCTGTCGGTCCGCTGGGTCATATCTGCTGTTTTGCCAAAATTAGTTTAGATATTTTGCTGGTATTTTGCTGACGGTTTTTGTCAACAGGGGGAAGAGGTAATGTTTCTCCAAAATGTGAAGGAGAATGGCATGAGATTCCCCAAAAGTGGTTCTTGAAGGAACAAGATAATAGTAGTTGGGTTTGAGAGGAAGAATACTTTCAAAGTGTTCATTTGCGATGAAGTTTTTCTCGTGTGTGGTTGGAGAGAAATTAGCTTCATCGCCGGAGTTGTCTTTTTCCAGGTCTGCGGCCATATTTGGGTTTTGGGAATGCTCAGATTGAGCGGGTGTGTTTTCTTGAACAGGGGAGTCTTCAGGAATGTTGGAGGATGATGCCATTGTTGTTTATCTTGAAGAAATAGAATGAAAAATAGGTAGGTTGCAGGTTTTGCAAGGTTCGCCGGAGAAGAAGATGAGAGTTTGTAACGTTTATGAGGATTGGTAACTTGGGTTTTATACTGAAGGGTAACGGATAGAATTCTGAAGAGGTAAATATATGGAAGTGAATAAAATTTGGAATCCGTACTCGAGTGTAAACGGCTGGTTCAACTTTCTAGAAGAACGTGTGCCATGTACGCCCATTGAAAATGAGACACTTCAGCAGTGTCAGAGTATGACAGGACGTCGTGCGCGGCCCATTAATGCTTGGCGTGTGGGTTTCCTTTCCTCCACATAATTTTTACTCGCAGTAAAAATAGCCATTACTGTTACAGAGTTTCCCAATTTTAAAAATGACAGAAGCTCTGTTGAGATAGAGCTTTGTTGTTTGAAACTCCCTTTGTATCCTCTGTTGCTTGCACCTTTACCAAAAACGTTTGAAAAGCATTGGAGAGAATCTATAGATTTTTAGAGAAGAAAAATTGCATTCACAGAGGTTTTGGAGCTCTGTCAGAGCTAGCAGAAGCTCTATGAGATGGAATTTCTCATAACTAAAAAATTATAATATATTTTTATCATCCAAAGTTTTCACTGCTTTATAAACTATTTTTAGGACATATTTGAAAATTTGTGTCCTAGAAAACTGTTCTGGAAAAGTTTTTGTGCGTGATGCTCCTTTTTGAGTGTCAAGATTGGTCGACAGAGACTTTTTGATGGAATGAGCTCTTTGTCCCAAAAGACCTTCTTCTGTAACCTTTTGTTCGAGTAAATCCTTAAAGAGAACATTTGAGTTTGATCGGTAGAGTTCTTGTATGAGATTTGTAGTTTATAGAGGATTCTGCATACAGAAGCTCTGTTGAGCTCAGCAGAAGCTCTATTACACTAAAAATCTCATAACAGAAGTCTCGTAAATCTTTTTGATCAAAACTTGTTTGGTATATTTTAAACAATGTTTCTAGGACATATTTATTAATGTTTGTCCTAGAAAACTGTTTTCAAAAATGATTTGTTTCGAGATACTTATCTTTTGGCTCTCTCTTGCTCGGTATAATACCTGATTTTTGTGAATCATGAGTGATCACTTCTCTTCTTTGTCTCCCCCTTGAATGATCAACTTTTGTAGATCATCTCAAGGTCTCCTTCTGCTCCCCCTTGATCTATGCTTGGGTCAAAATTTGATAAGTTGTGCATATAACATAGATCAAGATTTTCAGAGGTTCTGTAAGGACTGTCAGAGGTTCTGAGCAATCCTATAGAAGCTCTGTTGAGTATTGAACACTTGGTGAATGAGAATTTACATATAGAAATAAAATAAAATAAATAAAACAACAGAAACATGTATATATATATATATTTATAGAAGATTTAAGTTATACTTACAGAGGTTTTAACTCATGTTTATCATTCCCAACTTACCCACCAAGAAAAAAATTATTTTCTCATCTAGTGCCTTGGTGAATAAGTCTGCAAGATGGTACTCTGTAGACACGAAGTGCATTTCGATTGTCCCATATTCAACATGGTGTTTCAGAAAGTGGTATCGGATATCGATATGCTTTGTTTTTAGTGCTGTACTGGATTGGCAGAGATGGCTATGGCGCTCTTTGAGTCACAGAAGATGGGAATCTTGAATATGATGTGGCCATAGTCCTTAAGCTGAGTTTTCATCCACAGAACCTGGGAGCAACAACTAGCAGCAGCAACATATTCGGCTTCTGCTATAGATGTGGATACGCAGTTCTGCTTCTTAGAGGTCCAGCTGACTAGTTTACCACCTAGGAATTGACAACTCCCAGAGGTACTCTTTCTGTCGAGCTTGCATCCTCCATAATCTGAATCTGTATAAGCTTTAAGACCAAAACCAGAGTTCTTCGGATACCAGAGGCCAAGATTTTTGGTCCCTTTGAGGTATCTGAAGATCCTCTTTACAGCATTATAATGGGATTCCTTCGAGTTAGCTTGATATCTTGCACAGAGACATGTGGCATGCATTATGTCAGGTCTACTTGCAGTTAAGTATAACAGAGACCCAATCATTCCTATGTAGAGCGTGCACTCTATAGGTATGCCATTTGGATCTGAGTCTAACTTATTTCCTGTGGCCATTGGAGTTCTCATTACAGAGGCATCGGAGAGACTGTATTTTGAAAGTATGTCAGAGACATATTTAGCTTGATTTATGAAAATTCCCTCTGATGATTGTTTTACCTGGAGTCCGAGGAAGAAAGTTAATTCTCCCATCATACTCATTTCAAACTCACTCTGCATGAGTTTTTCAAACTTTTTGCACTCTTCTGTATTTGTAGACCCAAAAATTTTGTCGTCCACATATATTTGTACAAGCATAATTTCATCACTTTTTCGTTTATAAAACAAAGTTGTATCCGCCGTACCTCTGTCGTAACCATTATCGAGAAGAAAGGTAGAGAGTCTTTCGTACCATGCTCTTGGAGCCTGTTTCAGTCCATACAGAGCTTTGTCGAGGTAGTACACGTATTTTGGGTACTTGGAGCTTTCAAACCCTGGTGGCTGTTGGACGTATACTTCTTCTTGGATTTTGCCATTTAGAAAGGCAGATTTTACGTCCATTTGAAATACTTTAAAACCTTTGTGGGCTGCGAAGGCTAAGAAGATTCTTATGGCTTCGAGCCGTGCGACAGGGGAAAAAGTTTCATCGTAATCTATGCCTTCTTCTTGGCGATATCCCTTGGCCACCAATCTTGCTTTGTTTCTTATGACCACTCCATCTTCATCCTTCTTATTTCTGAAGACCTATTTAGTTCCTATGGTTTGTTTTCCTTGTGGCAGAGGAACTAAAGTCCAGACTTTGTTTGGTTCAAACTGTAGAAGCTCTTCTTGCATAGCATCTACCCAGTTTGGGTCGTCAAGGGCTTCAGAGATCCTTTTTGGCTCGATCATACTAATAAAGTTTGTAAAGAAACAAAAGTTAGCAGTGGCAGATCTTATTTTTACCTTTTCAGAAGGTTCGCCAATTATAAGACTTGGAGGATGGCTCTTTGTCCACTTTGTTGTTCTTGGGAGATGGTCATCGGTTTCATCAAGTTGATGTTCAGAGGTTTCTAATTGTTGTTCTGGTGTAGCCTCTGTCGTAGATTTTGCTTTCGTGCTTGATCCTACAGATTGTGGAATGATTGGAATGAGTGGCGGTGTTTGTTCCTCTGAGGAAGTATAGACTGAGTCTTCTTGTTCCTCTGTTATTGGTTCCTCTGTGGTTTCTGGAGTTGGTTCTTCAGTAGCTTCTGTGGTTGTTTTCCTTGTTGTATCATCTTCTGTTGGCTCCCCTCGGCATTTGCATCTGTATGATTAACAGAGGAAGATGAATTATTTAAGGGACCAGTTAGAGAGATACCTATTGCGTTCTGGTTGGCAGAAGGTGATTCTCCAGAAGCTCTGACGGCTCCAGCAGAGGGATCAATATCGTCATGGAACATCTCTTGAAATAGAAGATTTAAGTCTTCTTCTCTTGTTTTTGAGATGCCAGAGGATTCCCCTTTTAGATCGAGTTCTGAACTGATTTGTTCAGAAGTCTTCTGGAAGGTGTCGTCAAAAGAAACATTTATGCTTTCTACGATGGATCGAGACTTCAGAAGGTACACTCTGTAAGCTTTTGAAGTGGCAGAGTATCCTATGAACTTTCCTTCATCTGCTTTCACCTCAAACTTTCCTCTTGGTTCTCTATCATTTAAGACAAATCACTTGCATCCAAATACATGAAAGAATTTTGATGTTTGGTCGCCTTTTGTTGATCAAATGATAAGGTGTTTTGATGTGCCTCTTTACAATGGTTGATCGATTATGGGTGTAGCATGCGGTTGATACTGCTTCTGCCCAAAAAGACATTGGTAATCCACATGCTGTCAGCATAGTTCTTGCAGCCTCCACAAGCGTGCGGTTCTTTCGTTCAACCACGCCATTTTGTTGTGGGGAGCGTGCAGCAGAGAAGTTCTATGAAATGCCTTCTTCTGTAAGATAGGTTTCAATGACAGAGTTTTTGAACTCTGTGCCATTGTCGCTTCTTAGTTTCTGAATCTTGCACTCATACAGAACTTGGATTCTTTTCATTAAATTTATCAGAATGTTTGGAACATCTGATTTCTTTCTAACAAATTCAACCCATGTAAATCTTGAGTATTCTTCGATCAAAACAAGTATATATTTCTTGCCACCTAGGCTCTGTGTAGCGATTGGACCGCAGAGGTCGACATGAAGCATGTACAGAGGCCTAGTGCAAGATATATCAGTTTTGCCTTTATGGGAAGCTCTTTTGAGTTTTCCCATTTCGCAGGCAGAGCACAAGTGATCTTTATTAAACTTAACATTTGGCAGACCTTTGACTAGATCAAGTTTTACAAGTTTATCAAGAGTATGAACGTTTAAATGGCAGAACCTATTGTGCCATAACCAGGCTTCTTCGCTTTTGCATGCAACAAGGCAGATTTTGTCTTTCTTGTTCTTTGCATTGAAGATCATGAGATATAGATCTCCTCTTCTTTCGGCTCGCAGAAGTTCAATTCCTGTGTCCTCGCTCTGTAGAGAGCAAAAGGTTCTTTTGAACATTATGTCGAATCCCGTATCGCAGAGAACACTGAGAAGATTGTGTTTAAGGCCATCAACATATGCAACTTTGCATACGGTTATATTTTCCTTCTTTATGACTCTGTAGCCTTTGATGTACCCCTTTTTATTGTCTCCAAAGGTCACATATCCACCATCGTTCTTTTCTTTGTATGTGGATAGAAGAACTCTATCGCCAGTCATGTGCCTCGAGCATCCGGAGTCTAGATACCAGATTGGCACATACTGCTTCTGCAAGACAATTAGAGAGTTTTAGTTACCCATATCCACATGGGTCCAGTTTTGTCAGGGGTCTTTGTTTTAGCTTCTGTTGAAGAAGCATTTTGTTTCTTCTTACCCTTGGATTTATCTTTTGCTTTGGGTACAGAGAGAAGACAGTGTGGACTTTTGAAATGTTGGTTTATTTTAAACATAAGATCAAAGCAATAAAAGTATTGAATGTGCGAAGAGATTTGCTTGAACTTTTCATTAAATACATTAAATGGGGGCACAGAGGCATTACAATTTATCCTAACATTAGACTTACTATTACAAGAAGGTTTATGTAGGCTAGATCGTTATTTGCAAAATCCTTTGTTGAGTGCGGCCTTCTGTGTTCCCCTTCTGTGGTGAACTTCTGTAGATTTCACTGTCACAGAAGAAAAAGATTTGTTAATTTTAGTCCATTTACCCTTCTGTTGCCATGTTAGTTTTTCTTTAACAGGTTTTAAGGGTTTTAAAATCTTTGAATTTGTTGGAATTTGAGTGGACATTAACTTCTGTTGTTTGAAATTTTCAAGCTCAAGAGAGGTTTTGGCTTGTATGCACATATCCAAAAAATCTGGACAGATAGGAATTCCAGTGATTTTCTCCTTGGGAGAAATAGTTCTGTTAAGAACTTCAGAGGTTTGTTTAAAAACCTCTGTGTCACTAGGTCCGATCTCTGACTTAGAGTCAGTCTCTGATTCGTCAGAGGATGAATCGTCCTCATATACAGAGGTTGAGTCACTTGGTTCACTTTCGACAGAGGCTGGGCTTTCAGAACATGTGTCATGCTCACTTTCTTCCTTTTCTAAGGAACTATCTTCTAAGTTAACAGAAGTATTTGTTAAGTTTTCTTCAGAGAGATCTTGATCGCTGGAAGATGTACAGAGGTTTTCTTCAGAGATATCAAGTTTTTCTTCTGTAATTCTTGGCTTGAACTCAGGTGCCTCTGCTGATAATTTCTTTTCAGAATTCATCATGCAGACAAATGCAACTTGAGTTTGAGTCTCAGGATTACCAAACTTGAAGATTCCTATCTGATCTAGAGTTTTCAGATACCTCTTAGGTTTGGATTCTCTTTTGACAGAGATTGAATGTGACAAATCTGTGTTTTCAAACCACACATTTGTCATCTTCAGAGGTTTCCTCTTGTGAGGTTCCCCAGAGACTTTCTGCCTTTTACTTATAGAGAGAAGATTTGGAAATCCAGGTTTTCTTGTATCTCCAATGTGAAATAGAGAGGACAGAGACTTGTCTCTTTTGGTTCCGGTATAAGGATCTATATCACAGAAGCCAATTCCTCGTCTCCCTATTTGTGTGTTTATTTTTTCGTACACCTTCTGAGCATCTTGAAATTTTTTAATTTGAAGATCTCTTTTGAGTAAATCTTGACAGAGGACTTCTCTTTCCTTTTGAAAAAAAAAAATTTAAGAGCTAGGATGTTCATTCTGTCACACTCAACGTCCATTAGTTCTTTAGACTTTGTTTTCAAAGAAGAATTAAGTTCAGAAATCTTTTCTTTTAAAGGATTTAACTTTTTGTTCCAGTCCATTTCAATTTCTTCTTTTTCTTTAAAGATTTTAGCTTTTTCTTGAGTGAGAAGTCTAGCTTCTCTCTCATAGAAGGTGAGCTTTTTCTGAATATTTTCACATGTCTTTTTCATTTCAGTGTATTCAATGTTAAGTTTAATTAAATCATCTTCTGCAGTATTAGAGTTAGAGGTAGAAGTGGATACCTCACTGTCGGAGTCGGAGCTGACTTCTGCCATGCCACAGAATAGAGCATTCGTTGTTTTGCCTTCGTCAGAGGATGTGTCTGACTCCCAGATTTCTCTATTCACCATTAGTGACGTCTGAGCATAGTATTCAGCTTTCTTTTTGTAGAAAGTTGCATCCCTCTGAGGGCGATTTGACTTGCTCCTGCATTCGTTGGCAAAGTGACCTGGCTTTCCACAGTTGTAGCATCATTGGTTATGTGTGGAGTTTCCAGCTCTGTCGTCTGACCTCTGTCGGTCACCACTTTTTTTGGTTATGCACTCATTTGCGTAGTGGCCTAGCTTACCACATTTGTAACACTCTTGAATCTGTGGAGTGTTGCCAGCTTTGTCTTCCGACCTCTGTCGGTCATTTCCTCTGTCATTTCTATCACTTGACCTCTGTCGGTCACCACTTCTGTCATTTGACCCTTCTCTTTCTCGATTTTCTCTTTCATATCGTTCATTACCAGATTTCTTCTGGTATCCTCTGCTGATTTCCCTAGTCAAGAGAGCTAAAGATTTAGCTATCGAGGCCAGGGTCGTTTCTTCTTCTGCTGCTACTTCCTCTTCTTCTTCACTTTCCACCATCATGTTTTTAATCTTCTTCTCCTTTCTTTCCTCTATTGCTTTTTCTTTCTTTGGTTTCTCTTTAGCCTCTGTAGTCTTACCAACCAATGCAAGAGGTGCAATGATCTGGGATTTTGCTTGTGCTACCTGAGGCTCTTGTGCTGCCAATGTTCCATAGAGGTCTGATAGGGTGCAGGAATCTAAGTCTTGATTTGTTTGCAGAGACATAGATAACTGAATCCATTCTTCATTCAGAGACTTCAGGAACATAACGTTGTTTTCTTCAGAGGTTCTGTGGATGCCGAACTTCTTGCACTTGTTTATTAGAGAGTTGAACCTATCATACGTAGTTTGCAGAGATTCGGTTGGTAGAGCTTTAAAGGCATAGTATTCATTTATGTATTGAGCTATGCGGTTCTTCTGGGTTTTGACTCCTCCTTCTAGTTGTTTTTCCAGTTCTTTCAATAGATCATATGCAGATTCACATGCATCCATGGACTGGAAAAGGTCATTTGGAATGGCCATAATCAGAATTCTCTTAGTTTTCTAAGCAACTTCTTATTTAGCCCAATCAGGATCAGACCAATTTTCCTGGGTCTTTGGTTTCGTGTGTTCTGGGATTTCAAGTGTGTCGTATGTGCTAGGAACACGAGGTACAGTTATCATGGTGTTGGTTCCATAACCGTCACTGGTAATCAAGATTCAATATAGAATGAACATTCAAGATCGTATTCACAGCAACTGGTCATATGATTTATTAACAATCTGTGAATTACAAGATATTATAATGAATTTCTCTTTCAATAGATCTCACAAAGTTATGCGTGAAGAGTTATACAAAAGATTAGTTAGCAAACTGTTGCTAACACCTATATATATTGTAAAGAAAAGCTAAAGCTACAGTACATATGAGAAACAGACTAATAGAACAATTACACGTGTCCTAATTAGTAACTGAATATAACAGAATATCCAAGTCATAAGTTCTGAACATGTTATTCAGAACTTCTGAACATACTTCTGAGTAAGCGCTTCAGAACATTTGTCTTCATAGTCAAAAGTTCTGAGTCTCCCACTCAGAACTCTGAACCTTCTAGTCAGAATTCTGAACCTTCTAGTCAGAATTCAACACTTAGTATCTTTTTGAGACTTCTCACTCAGAACTTCTGAGTCTCCTACTCAGAACTTCTGAGTCTTCTGACCAAATCCCAACACTTAGAATCTTTTCTAGACTTCTCTATTCAGAAGTTCTGAGTCTTCTACTCAGAACTCTGAGTCTTCAAATCGGAAACCAACACTTGTGTTTTTGACAAAACTCTAGATCTTTTGTGCAATGTATTGTTAGGTGCAGTGGTATATGCAGACACTCTGTAAGAACCATACCAGTGCTGAATAAAATTCTTGTTCACAAAATCATCAGTTCCACAATATGAACAACAAAGTTTCTTTTGTGCAATGTATTGTTCTTCTTGACAAAATTGATTTACAGAATAAATCACATCAGGTTTAACAAAAGATTTGTCTTGAAATGTATTGTTCTTCTTGACATTTGAATTAGGAACTTTTGATTTTGGCACTTCTTTCTTGGAAGTTGTTCCTTTAACTCTCCATTCCATCTTAACTCTTTTGAAGATAAGATTATCTTTAGGATTAGAAGAAGTATTCACTTTAGACACATGCGAATTATTATCTAATTTATCAAACAGAGAATTATAGAAAAGATTTGAAGGATGAATCTGATCCTTTGAGAAATCATTTGATCTTTTTAATTCTTTTAAAGAAATGTTTTTAAAAATTGAACTTGAAGCTGTTTTAAATGAATATTCAGAGTTAGTTGAGTTTACAAGCGGAGTCTGATCAATTGTATCAGGACTTGCTTGTTTTGAAACACCAACTTTAAAAATAATATCTTCAAGTTCTTTCACCTTGTTGATTAAAACATTATTTTCTTTAAAAATCAGATCATATTTCTTTTGAAGATCAGATTTTACCATTTGCTCCTTCATAATATCTGTTGATAAACCAGATAATTTCTTTGTTAGCTTCTTTATCTCATTTTGAAAAATCTTTCCTTCATCTGAAAAATTATCTTTGAAGCATTTTTCTTTAAAATCATTTACCTTCTTCTTTTCAGTTTCTTTTCTTCCATCTTCTAACTCTTTCTCCAACTCATTGATTTTCATAGAAAACTCATTTAACATTCCTGTTTTCTTTTTCTCAAAACCATTCTTTTCTTTTTGAAAAACATTTTTCTTGCATTCAAACTCTTTTCTTTCTTTTGCAAGAATTTTCTCCAAATCAGAAATTTTCAGAGAGAATTCAACAGACTTTGATTCAAAAACTTTCCTCTCAGTTTGAAAGTCTCTTCTCTCTTTCTCAAATTTCTCTCTTTCAAGTATAAGAACTTGTTCAAAATCAGATATCTGTTTCAAGAGTTGACCATTTTTTATTTCACATGATTTAATTCTATTTTTAGAATCTGTCAACATCTTTCTTTCAAAATTGATTTTCTCTTTCAAATCAACATTCTCTTTTTCTAACAACTTTGTGTTCTCTTGAGCCTTTTCAAAATCTTTTAGAAGATCGAATTTATCTTTTTGCAAATTTACAACAACTTTTGCACTTTCCTCAAATTTGGCTTCAAGATTAGCAATCTTGCTTTCAAAATAAACAATCTCAGTTTTTAGTTCAGAAATTGTTTCTTTTGCTTTTACAGGACTTGATTTTTGTAAATTGTCTGAACTTGTTATAGAACTTGCAGGTCTCACAAAAACTTCAACAATCACAGGCATATACAAAATATTTGTTTCTCTTCTTGAATAAGACTTATTTCCATTTATCATAAGTAGGCATGATGAAATAACAAATTAAAATATCAACTATGAATTATAATCAAAAATGAGAATCAACACAGATCTAGAACATGCAAGAATTGATCAAATCTGTCACAGACATTTCATCAAACAGTTAGAGTATATAAACTGATAAAATCTTCTTTTCAACAAAGAATCTTCAAGAATGAATGAATTAATGAATCAATCAAGAATTATATCAACAATAAAATCCGATAATCTTGAAAGTGATCTTGAAAACTTGAAAATCTTGAAAACTAGTTAAATGTGATCTTTTCAACAATAAAACCCAAAAATCTCGATCAAATTGAATTTGAAATCAACATGCAGCGGAAAGAATCACTTTGATCAAGAAACCAATCAAGAAATTCGAAAACATACCTGTGATCTATGTCTAATTTCAAAAATTAATCAGCAGATCAGAATGTTCTTGATTCTGTCGAGTTCTTGGAATAACTAGGGTTTTTGTTGTTTTGCTCTGATACCAATTGTAGGTTCCATAATCGTCACTGGTAATCAAGATTCAATATAGAATGAACATTCAAGATCGTATTCACAGCAACTGGTCAAATGATTTATTAACAATCTGTGAATTACAAGATATTACAATGAATTTCTCTTTCAATAGATCTCACAAAGTTATGCGTGAAGAGTTATACAAAAGATTAGTTAGCAAACTGTTGCTAACACCTATATATACTGTAAAGAAAAGCTAAAGCTACAGTACATATGAGAAACAGACTAATAGAACAATTACACGTGTCCTAATTAGTAACTGAATATAACATAATATCCAAGTCATAAGTTCTGAACATGTTATTCAGAACTTCTGAACATACTTCTGAGTAAGCGCTTCAGAACATTTGTCTTCATAGTCAGAAGTTCTGAGTCTCCCACTCAGAACTCTGAACCTTCTAGTCAGAATTCAACACTTAGTATCTTTTTTAGACTTCTCACTCAGAACTTCTGAGTCTCCTACACAGAACTTCTGAGTCTTCTGACCAAATCCAAACACTTAGAATCTTTTCTAGACTTCTCTATTCAGAAGTTCTGAGTCTTCTACTCAGAACTCTGAGTCTTCAAATCAGAAACCAACACTTGTGTTTTTGACAAAACTCTAGATCTAACACATGGGAATGAAAGGAGGGTTACGGATATAATAAACCAATTCTTTGTCAGTATCCTCAAAGAAGTGAATCATTCGAATCTTCCATTGAGGGTATTCTTCTCTAAGAAGAGTGGGAGGTTTGGTTAAGGAACCAGCAGAGAGGAAGTTGTTTGTACTTGTCATTTTTAGAGAGATAAATTATCCAGAAAAGGGTTTTAACAGCAGACTTTTTAGAGTATGAAGTGGATGCTTCGTATGAAGTTTTTAAGCTTAAAAGCTTTAAGTTGAGCACTACAATGGTGTTTCTAACCAGAATAACAGATTCTATAAGTTTACCAAAGTTCGAATGAATCGAAAATGGCAGAAAAACAGAAACTGTTTGAATAATATGAAGAATAGGTTAAAAATCCAAGTTTCTACCAAAGATCATAGTTTTAGAGTGGATCCCTTGATATTAAAAATCAAGGTTTGCTCTGATACCAATTGTTGGTTCCTGTTTTGCTTAAACAATGATCTTAACTTTCAGTTAGTTCAGATTTAGATATGGCGCAGAAGCGTATTTAAGAACTGAAAGATAATGTAAGGTAGAAGAACACACAATATCAAATAAACAGTATGTAAGAACAGATGAATATCTCCAAGATTACTGTATTTGATATATATTAAGAACACCAAGAACTTCAAAGGATTAACAAGAAATCTGCAGTTAATGGTGTGTGTGAGAAGTGCAAAGCTTAATGATATATGTGTATTTTTGTGGTATTAAGCTTAATAGAAGAGCTCACCTGAGCCTTCTATTTATACTACTTCTAAAGGGGACAATAAGGACAGAAGGTACAAAGACACTGTTGAGGCATAGTAGCTGGAAGGTACAAAACACTATTCTGGAACTGTTGTAGATACAACGTTCATTAAATGCTCCGTATTCAGCTTTAGGCGGAAACCTATCAGAGTTTGACACGTGGAATTGTCAGGTCACGCCTTTGTACGATTGATCTTTAGAATCTTCGAATGGCAGATATTGTAAGAAGCATGTTCGTCCTTGTTAAGATCTTTTGCGTAGATCTTCTTTTTACCACAGAAGCTATGTCAAGTATGACAGAAGCTCTGTGGCCTTGTCCGCTTAGAAGTGTCTTTTGTTGCTTCTTTACTTCGTTCTTCTTGGTTAACCCGGCAGAGCCTTTGTCGAAGACTTCTGTCTTCTCGGTTACTCGGCAGAGCCTCTGTCGAACACTTCTATACTTAGCCTATTTTTCACTACTTTCATAAACTGAAAGATTGGAGCTAACACATAGTTTATATGTAATCACATACGTTCACATATGAACTCATCCCGTGTATTTTACGAAGCTACCCCTCTATCTTATGCAAACCACGCGAGGAATTATCTGGTGCTTCATAGTCAAAGTCGTAAATATTGACCAGATGAAGGGCTATGATCATTTCTCTATTTCTCACACACTTAGCATTTCTCATTTGAACCTCTCCCTATATATATATATATATATCTATACTACTTATATATTGATTCTAACCTAATGTCTTAAATACCACTTCTGATGCATGATGTACCATCTTCTAAAGCATAAAATCTCAAAATCTCTTAATTACAAGTTACGTAGCATTATGTACAACTCTAAAACCTTTTGTTTACACAACACAAAAAGACCGGCCCTTCTGCCTTTTCACGTCTCAACCCATACCATACCTATACCCATGCCCTCAGTAGTCAGTACCACATGCATTCTTCTTCTACTCTTCACGGCCATACTGAGAGTACGAAATGCAGCCATACTCTTCTTCTACTCTTGACGTATCGGACCATACTGAGAGAACGAAACTACAACCATACTGAAATGGAAGATTTCTTCACTTTCTTCTACCTGCTACTTGATGGGCTCCAAGCTTCACGTTGCATATAAATTGCGGTCGAAGATGAGAGCTCTTTTCAATCTAAAATCTCATCTATCTCTCAAACGTATCGCAAGCTTCTGTTTGATTTTGAATTGAAGAAACCTACCTACATCACTACTCCTCTCAGATTTTGATTTCAGGTAGCGAAACCCTAACTCTTGATTTCATCAATTTAATAAATATACCCTGGTGCTTTCATCCTTTGATTTTACCTATTTTTCAAGTGTACATCAATTTTTTTACATTGTTATGTTCAAACAAGCACTTCAATTTTGATATTTAGAGAGCGTGTTTTTGCTCGAGAGAAAATGTAGCTATTATTTCTGAAAAGCAGGAGTGATGGTTTGAAGTTTAAGAACTTGACTGTTGTTTGTAGTCAATTTCATTTGATTAAGCATAAAACCCTTGTTATTGCTATCGATTTTGGGTATGATCGATAAAAATGGTATAGTTTGGGAGCTTAGGTGAAGTAGTTTGCTTTATGGTAGTATAATATTTAATATTCTTTTCTTTTGGCACTAGGAATCATGTAATCAATTTTGTTCCAGAACTCGTGTATTAGAAATCGGTTTTTTGCTTGGACCGACCAAGGGTTCTATTTGTTTTAGTTGAGCTGTATACGATTCAAAATAGTTAGTTGTTGGGTTGTGTTCTTAAAAGAAATGGGATTGCAATCTGATGCTTCTACCATTGTGTGGTGTGGTGTGACTGCTGAATCTCGGTTTATCTTTTTCTAATACATAACAGGATCATACATCCACGTATATTTATTCTTGACCAGAATTATTTTATAACAAACAATGTATTTTATAACTGAATTTGAATGAATTTAAAGTCAACTGTGATATAATAGTTGTGGAATCTCTTAAGGTTCAACAATATGGTTACTGGACAGTAAGGTTTAATTCAAAAGTTGAAGTTATAGTTGATCTTGAGCCCACTTCAATCATATCAGGCTCAAGATACAAATACACGAGTTGTGGTTGTATTTGTGTATACACGAGTTTTGATTTCTTTGGTGCAAAATTGGTTTTGTTCTTTTTATGCTGGTTCACCAAGTTTGCATGAGCAATTCCTTATAGATAAGCTAACGACTCAGCTGGTTGTTGTTTATCGAAACCGGTGGATCCTTCAACAATTACTATACAATAACTCAAATGTTCTGTTTCAGTTTTTATTGACCTGGTGCTTGATAAAAGTTCATTTTTTTTGGTATTTTGAGAGTACAATGAAGTACAAGCCATTTCCAGTGAGAAGTGCCAAATTTGGTGAGAAGCGTAAGAAGTGGTTTTGATTTATCAACGAACAGCTGTAACCTATTGCTCCATATAACTATCGCTCTGAGGTTTTCATTTCTCCAAAGGTTCTTCTCAACCCTACACTTTTTTACCAGGTATGCTATTCCTTTTAATTTCGATTTCCATTTTGATTAGATTTAATTTCCATCTCGATTTTGATTTTGATTTCCATTTTGATTTTGTATCTAAATAGCACAACGTGGTTTGATTTATGCTCTGTTTCTCAATTGATTTTGACAGAGATAGGCTGATGATTTTTTTATTTTGATTTCCATTTCCATTTCAAATTCAAAACACAAAAGTGGTTAGGTGCTTATGTTAACATCTGAGATTTTGATTTTTTTTTTATTTTTTTTTATTTTCATCTCGAACTCATGTATCGATGTTGCAACTAATTCATACACTTTTGTATTTGAACAGAGGAGTAGCTATAACAAAGTGGCTTTGTTTTTACCTGTTAAGTTGGATAGTTATAACAAAGTGATGTACTTTCTACACTTGTATGTATGCTTTCATATATGTGGTGCTAATTTGTTACCAGAAGATAAATACTAAATGAATATGAGGATTTTATTATTTTTGGATTTCTACGGCATCCCTGTCCTTACATATTTTATGAAATGATTATGAGATTTAATGATCTTTGGATTAAGAATATTACTATATTTTTCTTCCATCATCTTCCTACTTGAATAAATTTAGTATAGAAACCATGTTTTTTCCTCTGTTAGCTTGTTTTATATACATTCTCCACAAGGACTACACATCCACTAGAATGAAATACATTTAGTATAGAAACCATGTTTTTCTCTGTTAGTTTATCTACTCTTCTTTTTCTTTGAAGCTTATATAATGAAATAGCTTCTCTTTCATATATAATAGTATGTTTCTAGCTTTTGGTAGCTTTCATGTGGGATTATAAGAAGGATAAATATGATGTCTCCTATATTGCCATAAGCCCGCTTCTTAAAAGCATTGTCCGTGTAGTAAATGACCACTAATAGGCAAAGTATCCAAAGTGTAAAGGCGATACATAAGTCTTAAATCTTGCATAAAAATCCAATTAAACTAGAAAAATAAAAAATCTAAAGATACGGGACCTCTTAATGCCTAGCTAAGTTGATTGGATATCTTCCTAACAAGAAAATATAAGACAACATGTCTTTTCTAGATTTGAATCCAGGTTGTATAGTAATTAATCAGAAAATATACATGAACTAAATTAAATCAGCATTCAAGAATTTCAAAGATTACGCCTTTGAATACCACTAACTGTCGATCAATTTTTTTCCGTGAAGACCTGTTCAAGTCCATACCAAGATTACTAGAAAACCCACTTATATTAAGCACAATCGGAAGTTCCTTCACTCAAATAACAGGTCCAAAGGGGCCGATACAGATTTTTTTGCTCATCTTCTTATTGGTGGTTGGTGTCGTAAGGGGCCCTATATAGATTTTTGTTAGCCCCAAGTATCTGTTATGTAAAAGTATTGAAAATAGTTCAAGTTAGAAGACCAACAGAGATCAGACAGAAGACATGGAAGAAGTTCATCAAGAAGACCAACAGAGCTCAACAGAGCTCTGCCGGATCCAACAGAGCTCAACAGAGCTCTGCCAGATCCAACAGAGCTCAACAGAGCTCTGTCGAAGACTTCCAACAGAAGAACAAGTATTCAACAGAAGACCAACAGAGCTCTTTCAACAGAGCTCTGGTGAAGTGAAGACCTCTGTCAGCCTAAGTCTCATAGGAAATTCCAAGTGTTAGACAAGTGTCCATACTTTCCACGTATGCCCTAAGAATTGGAGACACACCTTCCACGTGTCATTCCAGGGTACGATAGTACACTGTCTATGCTTTTTCAGGGCTATATATAGTGAGGTAGTGGAACAAACAATTGTAAGCTTTGGGAAGAGTAGTTTTTCCACAATTGTTTAAGCACACACTGCAGCAATCCCGAGCACTACCTCCGTACGATATTGTTGTCCTATGAGATTTCCGAACACACTTTAACATGTTCTTGGTGTGATTCATTATCAATATATGAGCAGCTTTTATATCTGATCTTGTTATCATTTTACTGTTCAATATTTGATTCTCATAGTTCATTTATCGTTTACACAATCACTCATGTTAATGGCTTTATTTAATATGCTTCCGCTGTCTATTTTACTACCATTAATATGATACAACGTGAATCTGGGAACCTACAATTGGTATCAGAGCTTCTTTGGTTTTCTTAAACCAAACGATCCAATCTACCAAGGTTGACTCACTGTTGTTGATTGTGTCTGTGTGACTTTAAAAGCTTCATTATATACTCTGTTTTTACTGCTTCCTGGTCTAAACAAGCTTTCAGAACTCATATAACTGTGTTTAAAGCTTTCTAGTGTAGTTTAAACGTTTTCTCTCAAGAGTTACTGTTCCATTGATTACTGTTTAAACTCATCTTCTTGTTGAAAATCTTTTTGCAACAACTGTACTCTGTTTTTTTAAATGGCGAACAACGGTATAAATGCTATCTATACTGCTGGTTCTTTAACAAAACCTCCTACTCTTCTGAGAGATGAATATGCTCAGTGGAAGATCAGGATGGTTAACTTTTTCGATGGTATGGATAAAGACTTAATGCGATCTGTCACGGATGGACCATTCCAACCCATGGTTTTTGTTCCTCGTGTACCCGCAACAGGAACTACTGCTGAGATTCTAGCTCATTATGAGATTAAAACCACAGGTTTTACTGATGAGGAAAATCTAAAAATGGAAAATGATCTTAAAGCAGTTAGACTACTGATAATGGCCATTCCAAACGAAATATTTCAAGAACTAGATTCATGTGTTACTGCTAAGGAAATCTGGGATCAACTTCTTAACCAACTTGAGGGTGGTATCAAGACCCAAAAGAACAGAAGGACCCAATGTATAAATGAATACAACGATTTCAAAGCACTTCCTGAGGAAACCTTACAACAAACCTACAACAGATTTAATGTGTTGATCAACAAATGCAAAAAATGTGGGGTTATTAGGTCGAAGGAAGATAACAATGTTCTGTTTTTGAAAAGTTTGAATGATGAATGGTTAAATCTGTCCATGTCTTTACAAGCTAACCAGGACTTAGATGCATGGTCTCTAACAGATGTGTATGGCACTTTGGCCGCACAAGAGAAGGATGTTGTCAAACAAAGAGGCAAATCCACCATTGCAGGCCCAATCGCTTTAGTCTCTGATTCTAAGAAAACCACATCAGAAAAGTCCAACAGAGAGAGTTCAAACAGAGAGAAAAAGAAAGATAAGTCAGTTAAAAAGAAAGGAAAGAAGAGTTTAGTTGCAGAGAGTGATACAGAGGAAATCTCATCAGAGGATGATGACATTCAAGCTTTTGCTCAATCTCTTGCTCTGATAACTCAGCAATTTAACAAGAGATTTGGCAATAAGTTTGACAGAAGAGGTAGATATGAGAGAAAAGAAGACAGAAAGGAATACGCTGCACCAGAACAAAGTAACAACAGAGTTCCCACAGAACAAAGACAACCTCCACAACACAGAAGAGAAAATCCACCAGCACAACAGAAGGCCGATGCTGCTCAACCCATCAATCAGAATGATGGACGTTGCTTCAGATGTGGCAAACCTGGGCACTTCTCTGTTAATTGTAGAGGCAAACTGGTAAAAGACCAGGACTACTACAAGAACCAGTACAAGTACAACTACAGAGAAAGAAGCTACGTGGCTTAAATGGAGAACTAGGTTTCTGATTCATCCTCTAATGATGAACCAGAACAAGCCAACTTTTGTGGAGTTGTTGTGGATGATGAAAGCCTAGAAGAAGCTGTTGACTGGATGACTGGAGAACCAGAAATAACGAAGGGAACAACAGAAGAAGAAGATCTAGCTCATGCATTTGCTCTTACCATGACAGAGTCTGACGACAGAACGCTGGAGACCACCAGACCCACTGCAAAGGTATGTTCATCTGAATCCAAGTCTGACTCAGAATTAGAAATGCATGTTTCTATGCTGAATGAGGAATTTCAACTTCTTAAACAAAAACTTTCTGAAGAAAAAGAGCTGAGAAAACTAGCTCAGAAGGATCTATCCTTTTACAAGAGAGAGAAAACTCTCTTGGAACAAGAAAAGGAAGAAATCTTCAAAGAAAAATCTGAGCTAGAAATCTTGCAAAAGAAGAAAGAGAGCTTGTTTTCAGATAAGATTAAAGATTATGAAAATGCTTTGAAAAAGAAGTCTGAAGAAATGAAAAAGTCTGAAACAGAGAGACTTAACTCTGTTGCTCTAACTGATTATTTTCAAAGAGAGAGGGAAGTTCTGCATCAATCCCTACAGAGAAAAGAAATTCAGATCAAAAAGTACCAAGATGCACAAGATGTACACGTCAAGATAAATTCACAGATGGATACGCAAGGTCTTGGTTTCTCTGACCTTGCTCCCTATGACAAAAGAAAGAAGACATCTCTGTCCTCTGTCTTTTGTATTGGGAAAATCCAAGAGGATGTGATATCTGGTAATGTTGTTTTTAAAAGAACCAAAATCTCAGATGCTTTCTCAAAACCAAGGCATCTTAACTTTAGGAACGTCAGCTATGACTCCTCTGATCATAAGATGGTTTTAAAACCATCCTCAGAGTTTATTCTTGATCAAGGAAGAGCTAGAATCATACTTCCTAACTCTGTCAAGAACTTGGATACAAAAGAGATTTTTAACTTCAACTCATTCTTAGGACAGAAGTCTGTTACTTCTGTGACAGAGCCCTCTGTTGAAATACCTCTGTGACAGAGCCCTCTGAATCTATAAGAACATCTTTTGAGGAGGATTTGTTGAAAGTTATCGAAGAAAATGTTGTTTCAGATTCCTTAAAACCCAAGTTGAGAAGGTTCAGAACTGTTAAGCCAAACATCTCTGTTATACCTATCGAGACTAATTCCTCTAACAGAGCCACCAGAGACTTTCTAGCCTCTGACTGTGACTCTGACTCCGAGGTAGATGAACAGATCTTTTGCGGTCAAAAGAAAATTTTACACAAGTTAAAGCAGATACCGATAGAATCTACGAATCTAAAGGATGACATTTCTTTCTTCAAGAAACAATCAAGGTTTATACCGGTAACTGAGTTTAACAACAAAGGTTTTAAGATTCTTGCTTCTAATGCAGTAGAAGTGGAGAAGAGAGAGAAAAACAAAAGTGTTTTTGTAAACCAAAATGTTCCTCTTGCTTTCAAACCAGTAAAGTTCACACCAGAACAGAAGGGAAAATGGATAGCAAACAACAGATCTATTCCAAATTCTGGTGTAAATCAAAGAGGAAATTCTGTCTGGTCAAAAGAGTCAAATTCAAAGAACTTCATATCAACAGAGTCTGTTTCTAAGAAACAAAATCAGGACATATTGTATGCAAAGACATCTGGTCCTAAAATCTTTCAGAATCAAGCTCCATTCAAACAGTTCTTGAATAAAAACAATGTGCATCAGTCATGCTCCATAAACTGCAATTGCATTCAGCTGTTACTTAAGTTGCAAAACCATCTGAATGGTCCCCACTGTGTTCTGAATAAGTCGGTTCAAAAGAAAATTTTCAAGACTGTTCAGAATACACAGAGGAAAACCTCTGGCACACCATCTCAGTATAAAAAATCCCAAGGAAAGTCTGTTAATCCACCTAAGCCTAACAGGAAAGGACCCATTATGCAATGGGTACCTAAAAGAAATTAATCTGTCTTGCAGAAACCTCATGTGCAGATCTGGTACTTGGATTCTGGATGCTCCAGGCACATGACGGGGAATAAGGAGCTGTTAACTTCTTTTAAAAACAAGATTCGAAGTGCAGTAACCTTCGGAGGAGACAATGGTGGACAGATTAAAGGTTATGGTACATTAGTAAATGGTGGTGTTTCAGTCTCTGAAGTTGCTTATGTTGAAGGATTAAATCATAATCTTCTCAGTATAAGTCAACTTTGTGATCACGGATTTGATGTCAATTTCAGGAAGAAATATTGTTCCTTGTTACTTTCCGAGTCTGGTCAAGAACTTTTAAGGGCTGACAGAAAAGGCAATCTTTATAAGATGAATTTTAAACCAAACCAAAACTCTACAACAGAGAAACTCTGTTTAGTGTCTTTGAAAAATGAAGATGCCTGGCTCTGGCATAAAAGATTTGCCCATTTGAACTTTCAAAACCTTGACAAACTCGTGAAACTGAAATTAGTAAAAGGACTACCTTCTCTGAAGTTTGACAAAGACCATCTCTGTTCTGCTTGTGAGCTGGGTAAGATGAAAAGATCTTCACACGGAACAAAGAGTGATCATAGTTGTCCCAGACCGTTGCATATGCTTCATGTGGATCTCTGTGGTCCAATCTCTGTGCAAAGTCTGTCGGGCAAGAAGTATATCCTTGTTTTAATTGATGAATATTCTAGATATACCTGGATTGAGTTCATCAGAGTAAAATCTGATGTCCCAGAGATTCTGATAAGTTTGTTGAAAAGGATACAGGTTCTGTTACATCTGAAGGTACAGAAGTTGAGAAGTGATAATGGAACAGAATTCAAGAATGCCAAAATTGATGCCTACCTAACAGAGGAAGGTATTTCCCAAAACTTCTCAGCAGCAAGAACTCCACAACAAAATGGAGTTGTGGAGAGAACGAACAGAACTCTGGTAGAAGCCGCCAGAACCATGTTAGCTGGCTCTGTCCTTCCAATGAACTTCTGGGCAGAAGCAGTCTCAACAGCATGTTTTACCCAAAACAGAGCTGTAATAGTGAAAAGATTTAAGAAGACTCCTTATGAACTCATCAACAGAAGAAGACCAAATGTGAAATTCTTTCATGTTTTTGGTTGCAAGTGTTACATATTGAATGACAGAGATCAACTGGGAAAGTTTGATAAGAAAGCAGACGAAGGAATCTTTATTGGTTACTCCTTAACCTCTAAAGCCTACAGAGTCTACAACTCCAGATATCGGGTCATTCAAGAAAGTGTAAATATGTCCTTTGATGAAAGTACATCAAGGTTCTCTGATCGAAAATCAACAGAGGGGAAACATACAGAGCAGAAGAAGACAAATTCTTCAAAGACAAGGGAAGAAGATATAAATCTTATGTTCAATGATTTTTTCAATGATGATGATTCCTCTGATAACGTCAACAGAGGAGTTCAAGCTCAGAACTCAACAGAACAAAATCTGACAGGTACATCTCTCACTGGTCCCTCCAATATTTCACCATCTACTTCTCTGTCCACAGGAGTAATACAGAGAAATGAGGAATCACATCAAAGCGAGAGAGAACCTGAAAAGGAGCCATCATCACCTCTGCTGACTAGTATTGGCAAAGACTCCTTGTTTGAAAGCTCACCCTCACAGAGCCCTGTTAATGACTCTCAGAGCAATGAGGCCACTCTCCAAAGTTGTGTGCCACAGAGCCCTGGTCCCAACCTACAGAGCTCTGACGCTGAAGTTCGTCTTTTCCCATCAGAAGCACAAACCCCACCTATTGTCCATGCTCCCATGACGCGATGGACAAAGGATCACCCTCATCATCTGATTATTGGTGCTGCTGAAGATGGTGTGAAGACAAGATCAGCCACAATCAATGAAGCTTTCTTTGTAAATTTTTTAAGCATGATTGAGCCGAAGAAGATTTCTGAAGCCCTGGAGGACCCAAATTGGATCGAAGCTATGCAAGAAGAGCTTCTGAATTCGAAAGAAATAAAGTCTGGTTCTTGGTTCCACTCCCAAAAGGCAAAACGGCCATTGGAACCAAATGGTGTTTAGAAACAAAAAGGATGAAGATGGGATTATCATCAGAAACAAAGCCCGTCTGGTTGCAAAGGGATACAGACAGGAAGAAGGAATTGACTATGACGAAACCTTTGCACATGTGGCTAGGCTAGAAGCCATCAGAATCTTCCTAGCCTATGCTGCTCATAAAGGTTTCAAGGTCTACCAAATGGACGTCAAGTCTGCCTTTCTGAATGGAAAACTGCAAGAAGAAGTTTATGTCCAGCAACCACCTGGTTTTGAATGTTCAGAGTTTCCAGACCACGTTTACAAGTTAGACAAAGCTCTCTATGGCCTTAAGCAAGCTCCCAGAGCCTGGTATGAAATTTTGTCCAAATTTCTGTTGATCAATCACTTCGAGAAAGGTACCGTCGATAAAACTCTATTCTTTAGAAGGTATAAGAATGATATACTTCTGGTACAAATATATGTTGATGATATTATTTTCGGGTCTACATGGCAAGAGTATTGTGACAAGTTTGAGAGTTTAATGAAAAGTGAATTTAAAATGAGCATGATGGGAGAACTTTCGTTCTTCCTTGGTTTACAAGTTAAACAATCTGACAGAGGGACTTTTATAAGTCAGTCTAAGTACATCTCTGACATGTTGAAGAAATATAAGCTCAATGATTCAAAACCTATGAAAACTCCTATTGCCACTGGAGTTAAACTTGACTTAGATCTTAAGGGTAAACCAACAGATGTCAAGCACTATAGAGGCATGATAGGGTCACTTCTATACTTGACTGCCAGCAGACCTGATATAATGTTTGCAACCTGTCTCTGTGCCAGATTTCAGGCTAATCCAATAGAAACTCATTTAACTGATGTCAAACGTATTTTTAAATATCTAAAAGGGACTCAATTCTTGGGTCTCTGGTATCCTCTTAACTCTGGTTTCGAGCTTGTAGCATATACAGATTCAGACTATGGAGGATGTAAGAATGACAGAAAGAGTACTTCTGGTAGCTGCCAACTGCTTGGAGATAAGCTGGTGAGTTGGACATCCAAGAAACAGAACTGTGTCTCAACTTCTATAGCAGAAGCAGAATATGTTGCTGCTGCTAGCTGTTGCTCTCAAGTAATCTGGATGAAAACTCAACTCAAAGATTATGGTTTGGAGTATGGTAAAATTCCAATTCTATGTGACTCCAAGAGTGCCATTGCCATAACTGCAAATCTAGTTCAGCACTCAAAGACTAAGCACATCGACATAAGGTATCACTTCATAAAGGATCATGTTGAAAAAGGAACTATTGAAATGTACTTTGTTTCAACAGACTTCCAGCTTGCTGACTTGTTTACAAAAGCCCTTGATGAAAGGAGATTTAACTTCCTAATCAGCAAACTGGGTATGCTGAACTTGTCCTCCTAACTCTGTTCAAAATCAACAGAGGCTCTGATGTTCCTACCAGAGCTCTGTCAAATAGTTGGGTAGGCTAGTTCAACAGAACTCTGTTGTTCACCAGAATTCTGTCACGCATACTTTTTCATCTCTGTGAACATTCTGTTTGTATATAAAGTGATCTTTTCAAAAGTTTTTTTTTAGATTTAAGCTCAATTTTCTAGGGGGAGCGTTTTTATTAAAAAAAAATTGCATGGTTTTAGGGGGAGCAAGTCAGTACTCAAACGTTCAAATCCAAATTGACTCTGCTTGTTGATCTTCATTGACAAATATTTTTGAAGGAGGAGAACCTGTTCTGATGAAAATCCTTATGACAATGTCAAGAATCTGCCAGAACTCTGACTACTCACCAGAACCTCTATTGTTTCTCACCAGAGCTCTGTTGTTTGTCTAAGTTCTCTATTCTTTTCTTTTTTACATCAGAACAGAATTTTAAATATTTTGAAGGTAAAGGTACATCTTGGGTCACTCAACAGAGGCAACTTAACAAAACTCCATCAGAGCTCTGTTAGTTTGTTCTGCCACGTCATCAGAACACGTCATCAGAGGTGCGGGTTATTTCTAAGCGTCAACCACTTGTTACCCACACATCTCTAACCGCGACGGTTTACTTGCACAAAAGTGGTCAGAACAAATCCACGTGGCAATCTCTAATTGAAAGCTAAACCACTACTTGTCCCCACGATACATATTTCAGGCCACTCCACCGTCTGACACTCGAGTGCCTACAGTATCTGCGGCAATTTCCCAGCCACAAGCTCTGACTATAAAAATCCAAAGCCTTGACCCATTTCTTTTCTAAATTTCCTAAACCTTTCACCTTTCCCTCTTTTATTTTAATCCTCAGTATTCTTCAAGAAAACCCAAACCTGCAACAATGGCGGAACCCCAAAACTCTGCTGATTCAAGCCGAATAGAACCCACCGATGATATCATTGTTCTTCCATACGAGTTTGCTGACAACAACTACAGATTCGATCCCACTCCAGGACTCTATCTACCCCTATATCACGTTTTCATTGAGTTCTTTAGAAACTCTGACATCTTCAGAGCCCTAACAGAGTTCGATGACCACCTTCCAGCGATCAATGTTCAACAATGGTGGACCACATGCCAATACATCGAAGAACAAGACGGGATAATAGGGAGCGTCAACGCGAGTAATGGAGGAGCGGGAACAATCCGCATTAGAGCAAGTACCTTCAGAAGAATCTTCCGAATGAAAACCAAACAACAGCTAGGAATAGAAGCTTATGAGAAACCACCAACAACAGCTGTTCTTCTTGATTTCATGAAGTTTCTGGGTTACAACAAGGATCTGAATAGGATTGGAGAGTTCAAGCGACAGAATCTACCCACTATGTGGAATTTCATGTTCTCCACCTTAAACAGAACCCCTACCAGCAAATCTGGTAGTCAAGACCAAGCCACAACAGAAATCCTACAAATCATGTATGGATTGTTCTTCAATCGAAACTTTGACTACGCCAGCATTCTCTACAACGATCTTCTTACGACTGTAAAGACAAAAAACTCATCCATCGCAAGAGGAGGAGTCGTTGGATCTCATAAGTTCCTGAAGATGATCAAGTTTCCACGCTTCATCAGTCTGGTGATCAGAAGAGCCTTCGACAGACTGGAACTAACTCATCAGGGTCGCTCAACACCTGTTTGGACGATGTCCAAATTCCACCCCACCACTTCTGGCGAATACCCCTTCATAAGAAGAATTCCAGGTACAATGCTTGCTCTTATCGCCCCTGACCATATTTCTATCCAAAACTATCAGAGTGCTGCTCAACCTCAAGAACCTGAGGTGAGAACCCCAGCATACTTAGGATCTGAGCCTTCTTTGGAGAGCTTGAGTGAGGAGATTGATGAGGAAATTAACAGAGCAGAGGCAAGAGTACCCGAAGTGGGGTCTTCCTCTAGAAGAGGCGAATTAGAGGACAGAGCATCTCCTAGAGAGGCTGTTCATGAGGAAGTACAAGAAACACCAGAGGTAGAAACTATCTCTTCTGATAGTGATGAGCAAGAGGGAAACATCAGAGAGAATCCAGAGAGTTCTACAGCCATAGGAGCCGAGGATAATGAGAGAATAGAAAAAGATGCTCAACAGAGCACATCTGAGGGTAACCTTAACCAAAATCCCAGTGCTTCCACACAATCTAATCCTGGTGATCAAGCCCAAAGGATTATTGAAACAGAGGTGCACACCTCGAACCCCAACCAGCCTATACCATCAGAGGCACCTCTTCATGCCTCTGATACGCACGAAGCCGGGGAAACCATCTTTGTTAGTGATGTTCATTCGCCCCAGAACATCAATAGGTCACCTCCACACGATGATGCCTTTGTGGCTCATTTAGAGTCCACACAAAATAGACCAGAGATCTTTGTAATCTCACGTAGCATCTGTCCGACTCAGGGACAATGGGAGACCATAGTAGAACAAGGGAAGACATTGCTTGATCCAAATGCTTCCCATCACACCAGATTTCCTTCTTTAGAACCTGAGCTGGAAGAGGAAACTTTGGTCAAAACACCTGTAGTTGTTTCCCCTCAAAGGGAACATCAAGGATCAGGTGGAAGTCCTCCAAGAGCCAACATTAACACAACTCTTGACGGAGGCGCCTCTGAACTCGAGGCAGAATTGGATCCATGTGTTGGAACCAAGGAGACCCCCGTTGACACTGTCACAAGAGCAGAGTTCGAAAGCTTCTGTGACAGTATCAACAACTCTTTGAACGAGTATAAACTTATCAATGAACAAAAGGAGGAGTTGATCCGCAAGGAAAATGCTTCTCTTAGGAAAGAACTGCTGAACATCTCAAACAAGCATGCTGAAATAACTCGAAAATATGCCGAAGCTGAAGCACTCAGAACAGAGTCTGAACGGGTCAGAGGAGAAGAGATTGGAAAGCTGACAACAGAGATAGCCGACCTAAGATCAGTCAGATCAGAGGAAGTTAAAAAGACTTCGACAGAACTTGCAGACCTAAAGCGACTCATAACAGAGAATCACACAGCGCAGATGAATAGAACCCTTCCCATCCCCACGGTTATTCTTTCAGAATCAAATGTCAGAACCTTGACAGAGATAATTACCAACTCTGTTAAGGAATCCATAAAAGAAGCAACCACCTCGTCTGCTACTCCACTCAACATCTTCAGTCCTAACCCAAATGACCTACCCATGACAGTTGGACAAATGGGAGACTTCAGAAAATCAGTTCTAAGCCGAATGATGACGATCTCATAAAAATTCGTAATGAAAGCTAAGGCAACAGAGCAACATGTGAAAGCGTCTCTTGATACTCACAAGGTCAACTTCGAGGCTCAAGTAGAAGAAGTCAGAGCTGCTGCAACAGAGGTAGAAGAAGTGATGACAAAGGCAGCCTCAAACTTTACTAATATCATTTTACAGGCCACCTCTACAAAAAAAAGACCTGCAGAAGAAGCACCCACAGACGAACCCTCAAGCAAGAGACAAAAAGCTGGTATAAAGTTTGTTGTTCAGTCCCCACCAAAAGCTCGAATTGAATCCTCTGACGATGATGATGACTTCGAAGACGCTCAAGAAGGTCAATCAGACAACCAACTGGGTGAGGCCTCCGAACAACAAAAGGGGGAGAAGGAGAAGGAGAAGGAAAAGGAGACCGAAAAGGAGAAAGAGGCAGAGAAGGAGAAAGAGGTTGAAAAAGAAAAAGAAGCCAAGGGAAAAGGGAAAATCACAGAAGCAGCTGAGGCGGAGACTATAGAAGGAGAAAAGGGGATGACAGATATGACTGAAGTGGCATTTGACTACATGTTCAAAGACAGAGTCATCAAATCGACAGAAGAGTCAACACAAGAACCACTAGAGATCATCTGCCTAGATACCCCTCCTACTTCTCCAACAAAAGAACCAGAAAGGACAGACCCATCCTCTGCTGAAGGACAAAGAAGTCAAGCCCAATCTGCTCACATCGACACTCTTATGGCTGAAACCCATAATGACCCAAATCCAACGGCAACAGAACAGAACCCAGAAACCTCTACCCTTCACATCGAAAAACCTGCCTTAGAAACGGTATTTGCATTTCTATATGCTGACAGAGATATCATCCCTGTAAATGCCGTACCCATTAACCCATACCTCAACCCAATCAGAATAAACACCATTTCTGATGCAAGGCTAAAGTTCATCCAAACCAAGTCAAATCAGAACAGAGCCATCAATATAACTTCGGTATCCGCAGAATTCTGGACATCAAGCACAAGAAGTTTCAACACGACAGGGTCACATACCATGAGTATAATGTGGAATCAACAGAAGGCAGAAATGAAATCTTCAATGACAATGATCTCGTCCTTCTGAATCCATATGACCTGATCTTACTCCACGCATATTGCTTGAACTTCTCAGAAAGGTACACACCAGCCAGAACTGCGCTACCAGAAGTCAAATTCGCTATGCAAGAGCACATCAATCTCAGAATACAGATTGATTATCAACTTGGCATAGAGTTTGAAGTAGAGAAACTAGCGATTGCACCTCCAAATGAAAATCTTGAGGGTTATGGCCATCACAGAACTGGAACCGTAGTAGAAGATCCTCCAGTCTTTGTCTGCAGACAGAAGGGAATAAAGAAGGCCATCAGAGCAGCTGAAGCCCACAAGTACTCAAGTGAGTCACTAGTATACCTCAAGAACATAATCCAAGATCTCCCAAGAAACAAGTGTCCAGAAGAACAGCAGAAACTCTTCATCGACCAGATTGATCTGATGCTGGACTTCCGCACTCTAATCAGAAGATTCGACAGAATTCTTAGGGGAGATAATTATGCTTAAATGTACTGATCTTTTAATCTTTCTGTAATATTCCAAAAGATTAGTGCAAGGTTTCGACAGAGGTAAAAGTTCTCTGTTCTTTTGTTTAAATCTCTGTCAAGTGTAAATTTTTTATTTTCAATACTTAGGGGGAGATTGTTAGCCCCAAGTATCTGTTATGTAAAAGTATTGAAAATAGTTCAAGTTAGAAGACCAACAGAGATCAGACAGAAGACATGGAAGAAGTTCATCAAGAAGACCAACAGAGATCAACAGAGCTCTGTCGGATCCAACAGAGCTCAACAGAGCTCTGTCAAAGACTTCCAACAGAAGAACAAGTATTCAACAGAAGACCAACAGAGCTCTTTCAACAGAGCTCTGGTGAAGTGAAGACCTCTGTCAGCCTAAGTCTCATAGGAAATTCCAAGTGTTAGACAAGTGTCCATACTTTCCACGTATGCCCTAAGAATTGGAGACACACCTTCCACGTGTCATTCCAGGGTACGATAGTACACTGTCTATGCTTTTTCAGGGCTATATATAGTGAGGTAGTGGAACAAACAATTGTAATCTTTGGGAAGAGTAGTTTTTCCACAATTGTTTAAGCACACACTGCAGCAATCCCGAGCACTACCTCCGTACGATATTGTTGTCCTATGAGATTTCCGAACACACTTTAACATGTTCTTGGTGTGATTCATTATCAATATATGAGCAGCTTTTATATCTGATCTTGTTATCATTTTACTGTTCAATATTTGATTCTCATAGTTCATTTATCGTTTACACAATCACTCATGTTAATGGCTTTATTTAATATGCTTCCGCTGTCTATTTTACTACCATTAATATGATACAACGTGAATCTGGGAACCTACAATTTTCTTAAAAGAAACTTGTATTTTTGAAAGGTTGTTTCACCTTACAAGAGGGGCATCAGCAAGGCCTCCAATTCTGTGCTCCTATGTTTCACCCGTTATGTTGATTGGTTTCCTTGAGCTTATTGTTTCTTTCTTCATGTTCAGGGTTCAATTCTAACTTCGTGAAGGTATTGTCACATACCACCAATACATACAAGTTAGCAAAGGGAGGGATGTTGGTCTAAATCAAATATCTCTGTTTGAGGCAAAGATAGCCAGTGGAAATGGGAAGCAAGCAGACACTTAGCCATGAACAATACAGGCTTGGATACCGCTTTGACTTTTTCAGGATGTTGTCATGTTACTTCATTTTGTTCTCAGCTCTTCACAATTGCCTCTTGCAGATCACTATATTGACTGTGTACGTGCTCCTTTACGGGCATCTTTATCTTGTACTTAGTGGGCTTGAGCAGGGGCTAAGTACCCAACCCGCCATTTGAAAACCACTTCAAGTGGCGGTGCAAAGTACAGGCCAATAGGTCGTGGTTTTGTCGTGTTTCATGCCATGTTTGCCTAAAAATACCATCTTTACTCTCCTAATCATCTCATATTCTCATTAATAGGAATTGAACTTTTGATCTTCTTGTTTATCAAATATTGAGAGAATCATATAGAGCACTTGCGTACATCTTGATCACCATCTCAATATGGTTTATGTCTCTGCTTTTCTTCAATCCCTTGGGTTTTGAGTGGCAAAAGATTATTGATGATTGGTCTGATTGGAATAAGTGGATTAGCAAACCAAGGTGGTATCAGAGTTCCCCCTGATGTGTTGTTATCTTACTACTAAATAGAGTTAGGTGTTGTGTTGTTAATTATTCGGTGAATTAACAACTAACATCATGTGCAAACTGCACATCACTCCAAAATTTTGCTTTAGATTGTGCAGAGGAGGGATTCAAGTCCGTCTCCTGAAGTATTCAAATTTAAACCTGTTGTGTATTTTAGCAAAATCGTGAACTCCTTTGCGAACTGAGCTACATGTTAGAAGGTTTTTCATTTTTCATTTACGATAAATATTTCACACATTGCTCACCCGGTGCATTGCACGGGTACACGGCTAGTATATATATATATATATATATATATATATATACTAGCTGTCTACCCGCGCGATGCAGCGCGGGTGAATGACAATTCTGAAGCAAATAACTTTTCTGACACTGACGTTTTTTGTTCGTATTATTCTCGTTTTCTCTCAAATTTTTATAGGCTAGTATGATTTAATTAGGAAACAGTTATTACCATAAATTATGTTTATCAACAAGATATATAGAAAAATAATCTCAAAAGTATCAAGTTCCAAAATTCATAAATTCACAACTCGTTTAAAATTTGAAGATAATGACTAAACAAGAGTGACATTACAATCATATGTAAAAATGCACATCCGGAACTTCATAATATAATAAGACATGTGAAGCATCAATCCGTAAGCATGTTCTGCAAAAAAATAAACATAATTATTTTAAGAGTTTTGCATATATGCTTTTAAATATAAACATATTGTAGCAGTTGTGTAATAGTAATTAGTTGAGTGTACCTTATTCATCACGTAAAACTTCTTTATAAACGACGTTTGATGTGTAGACTCCAACATGATTGAATTTTTTCATAGGTTTCACTAATACCTTTGTATTTCCCCGTGATATCCCTCTAGACAACGCCACATAAAGTTGTTCGTGCGAGAATACTGATTCAGGTAGATAAACACCTACGTTCGGTATTGTCTGTCCTTGAGCTTTATTTATTGTCATAGAAAAGCTAAGCCGAACTGGAAACTGTTTTCGCTTCAGTTTGAATGGGAACATGTTATCCTCAGACGGACATAAAGGAATTCTCGGCAAAAATACTCTTTTGCCAGCATGTTGACCAATGGCTATTTCTGCATCGATGACATTTTGCTGAAAACCCCTACATATCAATCTGGTGCCATTACATAAGCCATTCGAGGGATCGATATTTCGTAATAGAATAATTGGGCATCCAAGTTTGAGCCGAAGGTAATGAGGGGGCAAACCACTAACAGTTAGCGAATTTAAGAACTCCATCGGATAAAAGTTATTTCTATCATCTTCTGCTTCATCGAAACTGTAGTATACTTTTTCATCTCCGCAAAATTTGTTGATCAACTTATCGTTTATCTCGTCAACATTCTCATTTTTAGTTGATAATATCGCCCTGGAAATGATATAATCTGAATCAACTCCGTTGATTTGCAGAGATGGAAAGATTGCATCAATGAGAGCATCTGTTGGATCAACATTGTCAGTATAAGGAATGGTCATGTCATCAGGTATGCGAATAAAGTTTTCGTCCAATGCTTCTTCATTTCCATCGCCGACTCGTAATAGAAATCCTGAAAACCATGGATCAGTCAGTGCTCTCATGTTGAGAGTTAACCGTATCTTTTTAATCATTGACCATAGTGGTGACATCCGTAAGCTAGAATCTACAATTTGTGCTCGGGTTCCACGCCTCACAACCGGTAAGACTTGTCTAAAATCACCTCCCATAACCATTATCTTTCCACCAAATGGTAACGTCACACCTATGATATCTTGCATTGTTCGATCAAGCGCCTCCACCGCCTGCCTTTTAGCCATTGATGCTTCGTCCCAAATGATAATTTTTGCATTTCGAAGCAATTGAGCCGCCCCACTTTGTTTCTTTATGTTGCACATTGAGTTGTTATCAAGATTGAGGGGAATCTTGAATCGAGAGTGAGTTGTTCTCCCTCCGGGCATATTATTGGCAGCAACACCCGACGAAGCAGTAGCGAGAGCAATAAAACCACGGGAACGGACGTTGGCAAGCAAAGCTTTATATAAAAATGTCTTTCCAGTTCCACCTGGACCATCAATGAAGAACACGCCTGGACAATCAGCATCCACATGCCTCATGATTTCATTATATGCGTATTTCTGGTCGGAATTGAGAGAGTCTCGGGCACGTAGGTGTTCTTCTTCCACAACTATGGAGTACTCCTCTTGTACCTCACGAAAGCCTCCAAATTGTAAACTTGCATCTGCATTTATCTTTGGAAGATCGAAATCGACAAGATTTTTACCCATAGATTGTAGAAAGATCGTGATATCGGTTAGAACCATATTCCGGACTTGGTCAACACTTTCGCATTGTCGCCTATAATCTTCAGAAAATGAGTCATAGTGGTCATCCCATAGCTTACGAACATCTCCAGGCTCACAATAAATCAATATTGTCGCAAAAAGCCTTCTAAGAGCACCGGGAAACTGAAATAAGGAGGCCTCAGCAAGACATTGAGATAAGTTATCTTCGGTCTCTATTAACCCTTTCTCAAGAGCTGCTTTACGAAATGTCGGGTGTAATAAGCCATTGACGGTGTATAGATCTTCAAAACAAGTAGGCCCAGTGATGTGAGATAAAATTACACGTAGGTAGTATCGCTCTCCTTCAGCTGGATTAGCAGAAACCAGTCTGCCTCTCATTAATCCTTTTTGTCGAGTATTCCAACGACGTGTTTTCGGGTTCCCCGTGTAGTGTCTTGGAAAATCTTTGTACAAATGTTGCCTCGCACTCTTGTCTACTTTATTTCTATCAAAAAATGCGGTCAACATCGTTCGCTTATCTCGCTCTCTATCAAGAATATCCGTCATTATATCATCATCTCTGAACCTGACCATCTGTTTATTTGGCAGATGGAGTTGCAAAGCCATCACGTAGGGGTGGATTTGAGAAAGAGCGAAGCCAAATATACGCCATATTGCCTCGGGAGGGGAGACATAACGTGCATCTTGAAACTTCTTAATCTCGTTAACAACCAACCCGACTTCCCCTGGATCAATATGAACAACTTGTTTGTCATGGCCCTTATAAACATACTTGAACACATACTTCACAGATGTTATACTCGAGCAAGCCTCAACATTGATATGACAGTTGAACATCATCAGCAGCTTTGGGTTATACGGGACCACCCATCGATTATCAAGGGTATGACCTCGTACATGTGCATTTATTCCTTTATTTCTTCGTCGATACAATGGATATGAGTCCTCACCTTGTGCCGTCTGATCGTTGAATTGCCTAGGATATCTGGAACGACATTTTTTCGGCTCACCTTGCATACAAGGACAAGATGGTTTTAAATGACCTTAAGGACCATGCATCATGTGTTGGGCGACCAGTTGGTGCATTTGGGGATACTTTGTGAGTTCCGGAATTTCAGCGCACACGATCTTGTCATAATGATCTGGATTGGTCAGCTTGTGCCCAGGTTTCATTATGAGAAGGAAATGTGCATGTGGCAAACCACGCTTCTGAAACTCGATGACATAAACATAGGCCCCGACAACACCGAGGATGTGCTTCTTGAATAGTTGCTTCTTCATATCTTCTAATTTGGCACGAAAAACTCTTGTAACAAGGTCCGGTCGATCTTGTGCATCTTGGCCCGATAATAGCTCTTTATCGATTTCAGGCCACTTTGGATTGCACGTCATTGTAAGGAATATATCAGGCTTACCGTCATCTTGCACCAAATTCATGGCATCCATAAATCGTCTCCACATGTCACGTGGGCCTCCAATGAAGCTTGCAGGTAACACAACTCGTTGTCCAACTCTACTTGGTTGAACCTCACCGGCATTCACGCAATCCACAACACCTTGGTATAAATCCGCTCTTATCTTTGCTTGGTTTTTTTCACAAAATTCCAAACGTGAAGTCTCAATCCTTATATAGACATCTACCACGAACTGCTGTAACAGTCTCCCCCCCCCCCCCCCCCCAATAGAATCACATTGTCATTCGAACGAATCTGGAATTTGTAACAATAGTATTTCCGCATAGATACATTCCTCCCGCTTCTTTCGCTATTTTCTGTGTAATGTAGATGTTGCCAAACAGAAATTATAAATTGATGACATTTATGTTTAAAATGTAAAAAATTGTGATAATTGAGGTACCTTCAAAATCTTCCTCGATATTTTCTTCATCATTAACAATTTGATTGATGCAAACTTCATGTCTTGGTATATTAGAATGCCATCCAGGCTCACCATTAGGGAAGAATAAAGGATAAGACAATGGGTCATAACAACTGAAGTAAGATTTAATATATTGATTGTAGTCAGACCTCCCATACACAACGATACTTCTCTTGTATGCACATATGTTGTCATTGCCCTCAACCCAAATACTAGCAACCTGCCATATTTATAGAATTAGTTAGTGTATAATATGTATACGATATCTTTTATTATAATAACATGTATACCTCAGATGTGGTCGGTCGGTTGTACACCCTCTGGTCGAGCTCCACCGAAGCATTCAAAGTGACTCTATAATTATCAAGTGGCCCTAGCTCAGCAAGGCTTCGAAATGTTTTCACGTATGGGTTCGTAGCAAGAACATGAGTCAAAATTTGAATGATGTTTCTATCAAGATTTGGCCACTGGAGTCTATGTGAAAATTCAGTTTCAGAATCATAAAAATACAACTGCAAGTACCTAGGTTGTCCATCCCTGGGAACTAACTGGTCGATTTTATGATATATTCCTCCGTGCGCACGAAATGTATATACTCCAGATTTCATATTATTTGTTGTAGTATCTAACGTTACTCCCATTGATGTGAATGAAAAGTTTGTGTTGTATGCACGTATGTTATGCCTAAACATTTCACCTAACTGGGATTGTTCTTTGAAGAGATGGTTTAATTCTTTAGGAATGGGCGAGTATGCCAAATGTGTCTTCCCATTCATACAACAAAAGGTATTGAATTCAAATTGTAACCGTTTTGCTCTACAATGTACACATGAATTTCGTTCCTTCAAGACACGATGTTGTCTAGGGATACCATCATAAACAAAATCGTACGGATCAACCTGGAGGATGTTATCTTGGGTTGATGAATTGACATTGACTATAGTACAACCTCCTACATATAAGACATATTCAAAATGTTGTTTGAAGAAAATCTTTCTTAAAATTTTATGTCATAATCATTAAATTAATGACATGAAAAAGGTGATTAACGACTAACCTCTCGGTACTTGATTAACGACTTCATCAAAGAGAGGTAACAATATGCAACGGTTACTTCGAACACCTATTATAGAGAACAACATAATGGTAATGAGACCTTAATTTATGACATTAGAAAATTCAAAAATAATAATAATTGAATGGTTTTTACCGTTAAAGTTTTCATGTGTCAACCCCGAACATATTGTAGCCGTTCTTTCTTTACCCGTAACACTTGTTCCTTGTGTGTTAACACTTGTTCTAATCCGTATATTTTCTTTATTTCGAAGATAATAATTTCTGTTATAGATTCTTCTCTTTTCAGCGATACTTAATGCACTGACAGGGGTTGTTTCATTGATATTCATCTGCGTTGTCTCCACAAGTGTCGTAGATTGACTACTTCCTTCACCAATAGCTATTTTTCTCATTTTGTTCTTCTCTTTTTGTCGTGCATAATATCTACTACAATATTCATTTTGTTTTTCTGCAACAATATTAATTTATTTCATTATAGATACATAATTAGTATATCATAAACTAATATACAAATAGTACGAAATCATATATTCGACGTACCTTTTGCTATATCTACATCAACAGGGTTTACATCACTGTTTGCTAATTTCTTATCATCGATCCTCATTGCACACTGTAAAATTGCATCGATTGCTATAATATACAATTTATCTACATTTTGATGTGTAATAGTTCAGGTATGAATAACTTAAATCAAGGTAACAAATTTCAAGATTGAACAAAACTTAACTCATTCTTTATTTGTCTAACAAAAGGACCATCCAATACAAAACCGACCGAACCATCAAATACCCCATCCAATGAATATAATTTTATTTTATTTGTTATTTTATTTAATAAAACTAATAAATTTGAAAAGAGTGTAAAAAGTAAAGACCATGCTTTTTCCCCTCTTTCAATTCAGATTTTAGGGGTGTTTGGGAGTGCTTATATTTCCATCCAAAAACATTCCAGTGAACCAAACGCAGCCTTAGGGTTTAGATTTCCATTCCCGTTCACATTCAGTCATTCATCGCTTCACTCTAACTCTCAGTCTCTCACTGTTTAGGGGCTGTTTGTTTGCATCTGAATGATGCCATTCAGATGTTAATGTCTGAATCGGTCAGACATAGGGATGTTTGGTTGAAACTTTATTCAAATGAATCATTTAGGGGGTGTTTGGGAGTGCTTATATTTTTAACTTATGCTTATTTGCTTATGTGGTGAGGAAAAGCTGTTTTTTAAAAGTATTTATTAAAAATTGAGGGTAAAAAGGTAATTTAGATAGATAAGGAAATAAGGAGAAGTAAATAAGTAGGTATGGATTGACTTATAAAAAACAACTTATTTGTGGTGAGGAGAAGCAAATAAGCACTTTTGAAAATTTCTATCCAAACACTCCAAAGTGCTTATTTGCGTTGGAGAAAAGCTATAAGCAAATAAGTTAAAAATATAAGTGTTAGGTCCATGATCTTCATACAATCCAAGTATTGTGTAACAAGATGATGAAGAACATTATTGAAAAGGAAATCTAACCTAGAGAGAACACAAAGTGATTAGAGATCTACATCTTGTATTAATGAATTCACTCTTTACAAACTACAAGTAAAGACCTATTTATAGTCTTCATCACTTGCTACAACAGTTAAGCATAAGCCCTTTAACACAGCTATTGCTTTACAAAACTTTCTATTACTCTCCCAAACCAGAAAGGCCACAGATACAAACTTTCAAACTAAATGATATTCTATATAAGCTTGGATTTCCATCACAAAATATGAATGATATCTCAATCACTTGGTTCTAAAACATAGTGCTTCTCCCATATTTTCATTACCATCCATCATTCTGACATATAGGCTTTTTGAGCATTATATTCTATATATATCCAGATTCACATAACTCTGAGCATTCAGCATAATTTCATTCATGTTTTGCTGACCTTTCGATTATTTCAGAGGTGAAAATTGAAGCAAATCCATCTCAGATAATACAAAGTTTCTTGTAAAAGCATCTTTTAGCACACATTTGATTTATTGAGTGAAGATTGAAAATTTCATGTCATTGAATTAAATTTGTAAAGTTTCAAGTTTTCAAAGTGGTAGAAACAAAATATAATCCAATGTTACCTTTCACCACTTGTTCCTTGAATTAAAAAGATATAACAGTTAAGGATATTACCTGAGAATTGTGAGTTCTAAACTGATTTGTTTAGAAGTTTTAGTCTTTGAAGTACGGGTCCTGAACTGAATTGTTCAGAAGCCATAGTCGTTGAAGCACGGGTTCTAAACTGTGATGTTTAGAAGCCATAGACGTTGAAATCCGGGTTCTAAACTGATGTGTTTAGAAACCATAATTCTTTGTCTCCCCCTTAATGGTACAAATATTCTTCAAAAAAAACAAATCCACCGCTTCTCTTCTGTTTTCAGTCATGTGTGTGGAATGTATTTACAAATCAGTACAACACATGATAAACCTGCAAAACAGATTAAGCAGATTTTGGTACCCAATGGCACTTGGGTCCTAGTGGGTTAGGTGTAGATTTCTTAGAAGGAATACTATAAGTACCGTACCAAAAAGAAGTATAATTTTTATGCACAAAATCATTTGTTCCACAGTAAGAACAACAAATTTTCTTTTGAGCTAACCTGATTAATTGATTTATAGAATAAACCAAATCAGGTTTGACAAAAGATTTACCTTGAAATGTATTGCTCTTCTTAGCATTTGGAGTGGGAACCTTTGATTTTGGAATATCTTTCTTCGGAACTGTTGTGCCTTTGACTCTCCATTCCATCTTCACTTTCTTGAAGACTGGAACTTCTTCAGGTTTGGAAGTATTAACTTTAGGCACATTTGTTTTGTTATCTGATTTATCAAGCAGAGGATTATAGAAGAGATTTGTTGAACGAATCTGATCTTTTGAGAAATCATTTGATCTATTAAATTGTTTAGAAGGAATGTTTTTAAAACTTGAACTTGAAGCAGTTTTAAAAGAGCATTCAGAATCATTTGAATTAACAAATGGAGTCTGAAAGATAGAATTATGACTGGTCTGCTTTGAGACATCACATTTAAAAATGACGTCTTCAAGTTCTTTGACTTTGTTTATCAAAACATTTTTCTCTTTAGAAATTAGATCAAATTTCTTTTGGAGATCAGATTTGAACTGTTGATCCTTCATAATATCAGCTGATAAACCAGATAATCTTTTGGTAAGATTAAGAATCGTGTCTTCAAAATATTCGCGTTCCGATTCAAAATCTTTTTCCAAAAACTTTCTTTTATCAGTAATCTCTTTGAAAATTTCCATATTTTTCTTTTTAAGGGTTTTACATTCCTTTTCAAAGAGATTTTTCTTTTCCGTGAAATCTTTTCTTTCCTTTTCCAAAAGATTTTCTAATTCAGAGATTTTCACGGAAAGTTCAGAACTTTTAATCTCAAAAGATTTGCGTTCTGTTTCAAATTCATTTCTTTCCTTCTCTTGCTTCTCTTTTTCAAGATATAAAACTTTCTCAAAATCGAAGATTTGTTTCAAAAGTTTTATATAATTACGTTCAATTACTTCCTTTTCTTTAAGAACTTTCTTTGAAGAAGGTGACACTCCTTCACGTTCAGAAAGCTTCTTCTTCAATTCAACGTTTTCACTTTCCAACGTTGTTGTCTTTTCTTGAACTCTTTTTATTTGATTTCGTAAATATGAGTTCCCCTTTTCACTCTTGTCTTTCTCACTCTTCATATCAGCATTTTCTCTTTGAAGAGTTGTTACTTTCTCTTGAAGTTTCTCGATTTGATCGTGCAGACTTGAGTTGTCTTTGTCTTTCTTTGTTTCAAGACCTGCAATATATACTTCAAGATCAGTAATTCTTTTAGTAAGTTCAGTATTTTGTTCTTTCAAAATAGAATTTTCATTTGAAGAAGAAATGTCAAAAATTTGTCTCTTCAGATCTGCATTTTCTTCTTCCAATGCCTTTTTACTCCCTTGAAGCTCTTTCATATTTTCTTGATGAGTTGAGATATCAAGTGTCTTGTTCTTCTCTTCAAGAACTACAATCTTGCGAATCAAATACTTCAGCTCGGATTCAAGAGAAGAGACTTTGTCTTCTATTGAAGCTTTTTCAGACTTGAGCTTTATGTTTTTCATTCCCTCCTCATCAGAATATCTCATGTATTTAGAAACCAAACAATCAAGGCGCTTGATCTCATCCTTAGCTTCAAGAAGAGTCCATTTTCTTCCTTTCTCTATATGATACATTTTTTTTTAATTCACAAGAATTCAGATGTATAAGGATTCGAAATCAATGAATTCGAATGAAGAAGGATTCGAGTTCAATGAATTCGGATGCTGAAGGGTTCGAATTCAATGAATTCGGATGCTGAAGGGTTCGAATTCAATGAATTCGGTTGCTGAAGGGTTCGAATTCAATGAATTCGGTTGCTGAAGGGTTCGAATTCAATGAATTCGGATGCTGAAGGGTTCGAATCCTTTACTTGGAAAAATAAACCAACTCAGATGAATCCACAACTTCTCAATTCGAATCTAACAGGGTTCGAATTCAACTCAATTCGAATCCATAAGGGTTCGAATTCAACTCAATTCGAATGCTTCTTGAGTCGAATTCTATACTTGTGATGCCAAGAACACTCCGAATTCCCTTTGAATGATCCGAATTGTGTATGAATGATCCGAATTCACCAAGAATGATCCGAATTCTGCACTTCGAACACAAAAATCACTAATTCAGCCATAACTTTTTCAAATCTTGATCAATTGATATGAAACTTGTATCGATTTGTTCGAAATTGAAATCCGCACACTTTTCTTGTTGATCACAACTCGTAATTTGATCGATTTAAACAATTTTTGATCCAAAACAGTGAATTTTGGGTTTTCGAACAAAAACCAAAAAAATCGATCAAATCAGATGATTCTGTGCAGTTTTTGATGTTGATCCAAGAATTAATGTTGTTCAGATATCAATTCCGAGTTCAGTGATGCTAAGAAACGATCCAAGAAATCAAAATCCAGAAAAAGTCTATGTCTGAATGATAAGTGTTCAGATGAACAGTGATGAACACCCAATCCGAATTCTTCGTGTTTAGTGTAAAAAATCTTCAATTTGGTCTTCGATCTGCTTGAATCTTCTGTTTAGCTCTGATACCAAATGTTAGGTCCATGATATTCATACAATCCAAGTATTGTGTAACAAGATGATGAAGAACATTATTGAAAAGGAAATCTAACCTAGAGAGAACACAAAGTGATTAGAGATCTACATCTTGTATTAATGAATTCACTCTTTACAAACTACAAGTAAAGACCTATTTATAGTCTTCATCACTTGCTACAACAATTAAGCATAAGCCCTTTAACACAGCTATTGCTTTACAAAACTTTCTATTATAAAGGACAACTTCAGTGTCCTAACATTCTCCCCCTAAAGTTTTGGAAAGCAAATCATCTTCAAATCATTAGCTCCTATCCCCCTTGATTTCCTTGTAAAAACTTTAGCGGTGCATTCTTCAAATGTAGGCTTGGCTCCCCCTTGAATGTTGCTCTTATTCATCATATTTTCAACCTTGAGTAAACTTAGATCCAATGTACTCCACTAAGTGCACGAACAACATCTCCAAAATGTAGAAACTCGAGCTCGTTCCGATAAGCCCACAAGAATGATAACGAGTGAGTTTTGAATGAAAAACCAAATGCATTCTTAGTGTAAAACAAGGAATCCGTCGTTTTATCACGATTTGAGTAGGAATTCGGCTTAAGAACTTGGTACGAATTTGCTCGAAGAAGGAACGGTAAAAACACGCGCTACACGGTAGGGATGAGATGACCCAAGCAAATAACATTGTTCAGCAACTGTAGAGAAATGCTCGTCTTCAAAATACTTCAAGCCACTGAATGAAGAGAATCCAGAACTTCAATCTTCAAGAAATAGCTGGATGATTATAAGCATTCAAAAGTCTGAATCACAACCAAAGCACCAGAACAATGATTGCAAGCACTCACAATTCTGATTGATCAGGTCAGAAGAAAGATTAAGAGCATTCAACGGTCTAGCATCGTCAACAAAACTTCAGAATAATGATTGCAAATACTCAAGCGTCTCTTCCAATCCAACCAAAGACTGAACTCCAACAATCAACTTCTGAAAATCTTGAAAGACTTGAGCTCTTTTAAACTTTGACAGTTGCTAAATGTATGTGGCAAGCTGAATATCTGAATGATGTCACACACGCGTTATGCTAAAATCCATGAACAATGTCCCCCTCCTGAGACTTAATTTTTTTTTTTAATGAGAAATATTTTTCAATAAATTTCTTGGATCCGAAACCATCAGAATTCGGACCATGAAGCATCCGAAACCAATGAATCCGGATTAAGTAGGGTGCGAAATCACTCAATTCGGATCATGTTGAGTGCGAATTCACTCAATTCGGATCATGCTGGGTGCGAATTCACTCAATTCGGATCATGTTGGGTGCGAATTCACTCAATTCGGATCATGCTGGGTGCGAATTCACTCAATTCGGATCATGCTAGGTGCGAATTCACTCAATTCGGATCATGTTGGGTGCGAATTCACTCAATTCGGATCATGTTGGGTTCGAAATCAAGACAATTCGGATCATGAAGGGTTCGAAATCATGGCAATTTCGTGTCATGTTGGATGCGAAACCATGCCTATCTTGAATAAATGGAATTCGAAACCATTAGAATGAGGATTAGAAAGATGCGAAGCCATCCATACCTTTGAACCTTTAGGTGTAAGCACATTCCGAAATTCAGAACTAAGATGACCAAATTCAGCAATATTTCGGACTTCACAAGATCCGAAACCAACAACTCTGAACAGTTCGAAACCATCTAAGCCATCCAAACAATAGTAGCATCCGAAACCATGAACAGTAAAACATGAAGGATCCGAAATCATCAATGAACAGTAAACGATGAAGGATCCGAATTCATCAATGAACAGTAAATGATGAAGGATCCGAATTCATCAATGAACAGTAAACGATGAAGGATCCGAATTCATCAAGAATAATCCGAATTCATCAAGAATAATCCGAATTCAAGTAACAGCATCCGAAAATCACTAAAATCATCATAACTTCTTCAATTCTTGACCAATTTCAGTGATTCTTTCGCAGACTTATTCGAAAAATGAAGATGAACAGATTTCTAGTTGATCAAAACTTGTAATTTGATCGATTTGGCATACTTTTGATCCAAAAAGTGAGTTCGACTTTTTCTTGAACAAACACCATAAGAATCCGAAATCTGAGCAAAATAGGGCTAAAAACGCTTGAACTGTGAAGATCCGATGATCGTATCGATGAAAAATTCTTCGATTTGGCTCTGATACCACTTGTTAGGTCCATGATCTTCATACAATCCAAGTATTGTGTAACAAGATGATGAAGAACATTATTGAAAAAGAAATCTAACCTAGAGAGAACACAAAGTGATTAGAGATCTACATCTTGTATTAATGAATTCACTTCTTACAAACTACAAGTAAAGACCTATTTATAGTCTTCATCACTTGCTACAACAATTAAGCATAAGCCCTTTAACACAGCTATTGCTTTACAAAACTTTCTATTATAATGGACAACTTCAGTGTCCTAACAATAAGCGCTCCCAAACACCCCCTTAATTGCCCTGAATCGGTCATTCACCCATTAGCTTCCTTTATGATTATGATACAGACCCTAAAAATTCCTTCCTTGCCCTCGATTTCTCCCATCGTCGCCTCTCCCATTCACGCCTTCTCCCCCCATCGTCGTCTCTCCCATCGTCGCCTTCTCCCCCCATCGCCGCCTCTTCCATCGTCGCATTCTCCCCCCATCGTCGCCTCTCCCATCGTCGCCTTCTCCCATCTCAACAGGTAAGCTCTCGATTTCTCGTTTTAGGGTTCTGAAATTCTCGATTTCTCGTTTTATGGATTTCATTTGTTGTTGAAATATTCATTTGTTGTTGAAATATTTCATTTGTTGTTGAAATATTCATTTGTTGTTGAAATATTCGATTTCTCGTTTTATGGATTTCATCTCAACAGGTATACAGATGAATAATGCATTTCATTTGTTGTTGAAATATTCATTTGTTGTGGATTTATGATTCATCTTCTGAAATGTTTGGTTTCATCTTCTTACTGCATATTTTGATGAACCCATATTTTGCAATATCTTATGTGCAAGATTGGGCCAAAGTAACAAGGACAGGGAAGTACATATCCTTGGTGAGGAAGAAATTGGCCACAAAATTCATCTTGATATTGCATTTCAAAAGTGTTAGGTTTGATGATTAGATACAGCCGTTTCTGATATTTGTATCCATTTTTTATATCCAGGTTTATTTGTTGAAAGTTGAAGGAATTGCATTTCGGTTTTTGCCTGATCCTGTTCAACTTAAGAATGCCATGGAGGTTGGTGATCATTTGGGCCTGTTTGCTTACCTCTTAATAGTTCCATTAAGAGGCAACCTTTGAATTGCTAAGAGGTGAATCTTGTTTGTCAAAAATCAATCTGCCTCTTAATGGTTCTAAAACCCTCTGAATGATTTTGTATTGTGGGCCTCTCTTAACCATTCAGCGCCCTAATTTCATTCTAAACAATTATGAAACAACCATATTTCATTTTGTACTATATCATAAGAGCCTCTTAATCATTCTGACCACCTAATCATTCTGCACCAAACCATTCAGCAACTGCCAAACAGCCCATTCTAGTTAAAATTCAGTGGCAGCCAATAATCAGTATCATCATTTAATATACATGAAAACACACTTGTTTTATAGACTTTCTTTCAAAAGTTTAATACCCACAAGGCCATATGTATCAACAAGGTACAAAAACTAAAACCCATGGTTTTAAAGATCACACTTGAGTTAAGAATCAATTTTTTGCCTTATGCCCTTATTAACATCATTTAGCATATATTTGCTTATTGTTTGTCCTTGGAATAAAATGTATTCCATTAATGTTTGAGTTGCTACTTTATTTTGATCTTGGTATTCTAATTCTGAGTAGTTCTTATTGTCATGTTTATAGCTAAAATCTTCTGCTACCAAGAGTGGATTTGATGGAGTCCCTGTTTTTCAGGTATGTGAAATTATTTATCTGTAATCTAGTGACTTCTCTTTCTCTAAGGTGGCGATATAAATATATAATGAATATAAACAGTTGAAAAACTTAAAACCTGTACAAAACTATCATGGATCTGGGTTATTGCTTTTTCGATACACTTATGTTTTTTTTCTTTTTTCTCTTCATAGTCGGACCTCCTGGTTATAAAGAAAAAAACAAGCGTTACTGCCCCATATATTTTCGGAAGGTTTGTTATTACAAACCCACAACTGGTGAGATGGGAGATTTGGTTAAAATGCTTTACTAACTGGAACTTGAATTGCACAAGCAGGAGGATATCGAGAAAGAATTGTTAATGGTTCCACGTGGACCAAGAGGACCAGGGATGTCGCAACATATCATGGTATTTCAAACCTTTTTACATTTCATGTTTCTTATATATATATATAAATGGAAATCTCCAGCCAGTAGTGTACTTTCTTATTAAATTCATCATATTGAACGAGTTCTTGATTAATCAAAGGTTTTACGTATCCGATTTTTTTCATGCTAAAAGTTCTAGTTACTTGCAAGGTTTTAAAAGGCGAAATCGAGCCTCGAGGCGTTTTCCAGTTTGGTACGTGAGGCGTAAAGTTACAAAAAACCATGATAACACTAATAAGCTTGATCAATCACATTTTTTTATCTCATCAAGACCCTCATATTGTCTGCTTCCGGCATCTGTGGTTCGAACTTGTAACTTGTTAAGTCAGTAGACCTCAAAACATTCACTGAAAATAATTAAATATACATTTTCAATAATATAATAATATGTAAATAATATAATAGAATATTGATTATTGAAATAAGTTATAACGTACTGTGAGGCAAACGGATAAGTTTCACGCGGGATACATATATTATGGATTTATTTTTAATTGCACGAGCTACCCTCCCAGGAAACATTGGTCGAACATCATACAAGCGCAACTTTATAACGCTTCCCCTATATAATAGGAATGTTAGTGATTATAATATTTTGTTAATAATTATAATAATACACACACTTACGTTACATCTTGCAGAAACAGTTCACACGAGCCAAGTTGGAAAACGTTATCATTTCTGAAATAGGTTCTTCGTCCTCCCATGATGATTTTTCCAACAACATCTAAAATAAGGATATTTATATTTTAAAATTAGATTTATATTATAAAATCTATATTTAATAGTATATAAAAATTATAAATGTAATGAATAACTTAAATGTACCGATCATCATTTTTTTAGTAGTACGATCATCAAGAAGGTCTCTTATCGAGGGCACCAATGGGTAGAACGCAAATCCATTTTCGACATCGCTCGTTAATGGTTTTAACTTTGTGTCTTTACTTATTAGGATTACTTGATCATTGTAGACCAACCTATAGCCTTCATACCTTGGAGGATCATTATAATTGTATTCAATTCGAAAATGATCCAAAGAAAAAACGCCTCCGACCAAATTCCTTTGTTTGTATGATTGCATCAAATAGCCTCGAACAATTGCTACCATTTTCTCTCTCTAATATAAAATGAAATATTTGTTAAATAGATTTAAAAATATCAATTTTTACCATGCATTGAAAGTATGAATATTTTTAACTTACATTTTGATCAAGTAAAATAATATATAGGCATTCTTGTTTGACATCTTCCCAAACAAGCTCCACACGGACAGTTCTCAAGTTCCACCAAGCCAAACATACGTTTTGTAGAGATGAAAACACTTCAACGTTATACGGAGAATCCATTTACTACAAGTTTGTAAACATTAATAATATTGTTAACATAATTAAAAAATCATACTTAAACCACACTCTAAAAGAACACCAAATTTATAATTGTACTTATAGATGTATTTGAAGCAACTTCATGATGTTGTCATCTTCGTGAAGCTAAGTGTTATATTCTTCTGTTGAATTTTGTAAACAGTTAGGATAGCACTACAAAATAGTTGTTTTTTATGGTTTGACATAGTTTCGTTTTCTTCTTCAATATGTTTCATACTTTCATATGTTCATCTTTTTATTCCAAAACTAACCTTTTGTAGGGGTGGTGTTAGAGAATGGGATTCCCAATGAGTTAGGTTGTTCTTGTAAAGAAGATTTAGCAGCTGCTCATAAGCATTGTGCTGAAGCTTGGTTCAAGATCAACGGTAACAAGTAAGTTTATTTTTTAATCTTTCAAGATTCCATTTTTTATCAATTTATTCAGATACCCATTTGCATCTTTCATCCTCAAACTCTGTTTTCCTCCCAAGATTCAGTTTTTATATAATTCCATTTAGGATTGATTTGGGTTTTTTGTTCTACATTTATTAAAGGTAATAGTTAGCTTTTCAAGTGTCTTGTGACACCGTTATTTTACAGTTTCTAGGATGGCAGCCATTCTGGTGCTTCATTGCACAAACTTATACGGGGAACCCACCCATACATAATAGTATTGGATGGTTCTTTGAAACACGGTTTGCAGCCATGTTTTAACCACTATAAAACAGTGTTCTAAAATAGTGTTAAGTGGAGCTAGGTGATCCAGTTTCTGGGTGCAATGTTGACAACAAATAGGAGTAAAAAATGTTTTCAACCATGTTTTCCATGTTTTCCATAGGTGCAATGTTGACAACAAATATCGGCAAAATGGGGAGTGAACACTTTAACACCACATAAATCACATAAATGGAAACATGTTTACACAAATATGAGCAAAATGGTGAAGGGGTGAAGGGGGCGTCGTACCTTAGTACACGGAGCAAAATGGAGATGAAGCAAAATGGAGAGCTTCAATGCTGAGGTTTTTTTTTGTTACCTACAAGATGAAATTTGTAAGTAAAAACTTGTTGTTAAAGAAACCATTCGATATGTTGGTTTCTTACCTTACAGATGAAGCAAAATGGAGCTGGTGCTTTGTTGGTAGCTTGTAACTTATGAGAGCTTGTAAGTGATGAGAGCTTGTTATATATACTACAAACCTTTATAAAACCAGGGGTTTTTTTATGTTTACTGCATAGATCAAAATGGGGGAAGAAAACTTTTCTTGCTAGAAAGAGAAGTCTTCAGGCATCTAGTTTGGTGATAACTGCAAGGTTAAATAGTCTTGGGTAAAATCATTCATAAACAAAGAAGGTTTTTGTACATTTGACTTTTTTTTATAAGAAAGATAGCCTGCAAAAGAGCAAAATGGAGCAGGAGCCAAAAAATGGGGGAGCTGGAGCAAAAAAAAGGGTACAAAAAGCCTGTTTTCAAGAAAGATAGCCTGCGAAATAGGCTGCAAAAGAGCAAAATGGAGCAGGAGCCAAAAAATGGGGGAGTTGGAGCAAAAAAAAAAGGTACAAAAAGCCTGTTTTTCAAGAAAGATAGCTGCGAAATAGCCTGCAAAAGATATCAAGATCAAAAAGCCTGTTTCAACAAGTTGTACCTCATACTTAAAAAGTTGTAAATTCATAGTTTTTCTTAATGTATGCATAAAATGATTTGTACCATGTGCTTTGTGGGTAGTAATTAAGAGTTTTTACATGAATGCATTATAAGGTAGTAATATATATATATATATATATATATATATAGAGAGAGAGAGAGAGAGACTCCTTTTGTTAAGCAAGTAAATAGTGTTAATTTTACAAACCCGTCTAAGTCGTTCATTTTTTTATCAACGATTATGATTAAATGGAATGTTATAAAATAATAAAAAAGAAAATAAATTAAATTGCATTAAATTGAGGATAATTTTGGGATAAATTATTTATAATTTTGGAATATAATTGTGTTTTATATTTGGACTCATATATGCACAACAAAACAAAGTTCATAAATGCACATACATTCAAGTTTCATATATGCACATTTATCACAATTTCATATATGCACAACAAAACCAAATTCATATATGAACATACATCCAATTTTTTTTTATAAGGTTTATCTAGGCTTTGCCTAGACTACATCCTTGGCAATTTGAAAACAAATAAACAAAGCGGCCGTCTAAGACTAAGTCTGGCCACAGAATGCTGACGCCTGGACTCGAACCCGGGATGGATGGAATATTCCACCACATCCCCCAAGCCCTTGCCAACACGCCACCACCCTTGTGGTTAACATACATCCAATTTTCATATGTGCACATATAAGACATAATTCATATATGCACAATTCAGAATAAATCAATAAGTTAACATACCACAAGTGTTTGACTTTCATTGTTTACTCATAATACAATTCATATATGCACAAGTCATATTAAATCAATAACTGAACATACTTGTCGTTCACAGTGAAAAAAAATCGTGAATATGATGCAATGAATTAGAAAGAAGAGATTATGATTAGTCTGTTTTTAAACGATTAACAAAGTTTGTTCTAACTAAATGTTAACAAAAGGTGACCCCATATAGATATATTGATATATAATTGATATGAAATTCTATTAATTAATATATTATATTATTTAACTTTTTAATATCTAGTTTGTTGTGTACTAATTAAGATATTATATTTTTAATAATGTTTTGTATATATTATGAAATGTTAAAATTGACTAATTTTTAACATATCATTTCGGTTATTTTGCAATTTTCAAGTAGTTTATCAGCTAATTTTTGTCAAATGTGATTAATGAATCAACTAATTTGCCAAATGAATCTTTATTATTGCTTACATAAAATTTCTAAAAGTGTACATTTAACTCTGTAAAACTAAAGCACAATAAATTAAAAAAAATACAAGATTAATATTATCTATACAATAGAATATACCTATGAAATGAAATCATATTGGACTGCCTAAATAAAATACGATTCCATGACAATACGGTAAGAATATATATATATATATAGAGTCAAGTTATTTTATTAACCAAAATTTTGGTGTTAACTCTATTAACCCTATCTCATCCCTTGATTATTTAGATCAATGGTTGAGATTAAATAATCATTAAACTCTTAAAATAAATGCTGAAATTTTAATGATGATATGTGAACCATCACGATAGGGGCAAAATAGGAAATTATATTGTGAGTATATTCTCTAATAATTAACCAAAACATTTAATGCTTCAACTCCATTAAAATATCATATCAAGTTTCACCCTCATGAATATATTTGTCTGTGCACATTTGTGAAATTCTGTGTTCACCATGTTTCACCCTCATGAATATCCTAAAATATCATATCAGTCTATGCACATTTGTGAAATTCTATGTTCACCATGTTTCACCCTCATGAATATCCTAAAATATCATATTAGTCTATGCACATTTGTGAAATTCTGTGTTCACCATATTACAATCTGTGCGAAACACAAATGTTCACGGAATAGCAGGGTTTGTTCATGTAATAATAGGTTTTATTTGGCAAAAGGTTGGATCAATTTTAGAGGTTTTAATTGAAGGATCAATTTTGATGAACAATAGAAAATTCAAAACACCAAGCTATTAACTAAAAAAGTTATGAATTCCTAATTTAAATTTGTAACTCCCAAATCCCAATTAATTATTAAAATTTGTAACTCCAAACTAAAAACTATAAAAAAAATCTATTTATAAAATTCCAAGTATACCCTTGAGCATTAATTCATATGTTACTAACAACCAACTCAAAAGAAGAGCTCTCATTGGTGAAAAAGGGTTAACAAAGTTAACACATTTTGTATAGTTAGGATAATAACTTGACTCTGTATATATATGTATGTTCTTCATCCAATAAAAATACAACTTTGATATTTCTATATTCTATCTTTGTCTCTATATTTATCTAGGTGAAGATCATGTCTACTTTGGTATATATATCATGTAATATCAAAATGCTCCTTATTTGACGGAAATTTTAACGACCATTTATAAAGAGGAACTAAATCCACATGTTTTTACAAAAACAAATCACGAGACCAAATTTGTGTTTACCCTTTTTTTTTCAAAAATTGGCCATGCAAATCAAAAGTGAAAACCACAATAATAATAAAAAGAGTAAATTACGGATTTGGTCCCTGTGGTTTTTCAAAATTTTGGATTGGATCCCTCTAAAGATTTAATTACGGTCATGGTCACCGTGGTTTATGTTTTGTTGCGAATTAAGTCCCTCACTAACTCCGTATAGTTAACTGATGTTAACCCTCTCTAACATGCCCCCACATGAGGGGTATTTTTGTCATTCTAATATACATTTTTAATACCTTTTCAAAAACGTTTTTTGATTAGATACAAGTACGACCATTCCAGTCTTCGCGATTGCTTTGCCAATGAAGAACATGACAACTCTCAAGACTGATAACCAGGTTCTTCTAGATTATTGTTTGTTGATTTCGATTGCACTCATCTTTCTTGATAGTTTCTTTCGATTGATTTGATTTCGATTTCGATTACTGATAACCAGGTTCTTCTTGATTACTTTTTTAAAAAATCCTTTCATTTTCACTCATCTTTCTTGATTGTTGCTTTAGATTCGATTCGATTACTGATAACCAGGTTTATGTTTATTACTTTTTTAAAAAGCCTTTTGATTTCACTCATCTTTCTTGATTGTTTCTTTTTGATTACTTGATTGTTTGATTACCGTTTCTTTAGAATTGGTAAACCCTAACCCATAAATCCCTAAATCTAGTGCGAACAATGCCATTTGTATATTTAGCCAGAGATGAAGTGGGCTCAGATGGAAGACAAATTATTCATCACATTGGTATTGGTCGATACCAAAGATGCTAGGGTCAATCTTGCTCCAGAAGGAGTTTTTACATTCTCTGCCTCTGTTGGTACACATATTTAATATTGGATCTGGATATTATTCTCACAATTGTTACGAAGAGAAGTGACGCCTACTTCACAAAAACCTTCGTCCTTCATTCTGATGCTCTTGCCTTAGAGTTTTAATCGCTAGATCTCTCTTAATTCCATTTCACTTGTAGGTAAATCATCGTCTACATGCAATTCAATTTACTTTACTAGTAATTCACCATCAATTTTCGAAGCAAATTGCTCATTTCAGTAGTGTATCAGCTGTGTTCCTTGAGGGTTTTCAAGGGTTTTGATCTTTCGTATGGTTTTTAGGTCTGATTGTGTGTCCAAGTTCAAGATCTTAATATCGATGGGGGTTTTCGGTGGGTTTAGTTTCAATCTTGTTGTTTAATTGAACTTCCGTCATGCCGAACCAGTTTGATTTGTGTCCGCTTGATGAACATAGGTTTATGCTACGATTTACCCGATTTAATTGTAGCTGGTGTATGAAAAATCAGTTGTTTGGATTCATCTTAGACGACTATTGTCATTGTTAATGTTTTGATATGTTTTAGCCTACTATGTTAAATTCGTTGCATGATCGTAGGATTTTTGCATTTGGAACTTTGTAGTGTGTAATCAATTTAGCTATTTCATGTTGTCTGCTATGTTTAGCCTTGATAAAATTTTGATCATTTCAAAAGAAAATTTGTGTGTAAGATTCTTTAAGGGTATTCATCATCATCTAAACACTTTATAATCACAAAAATATATATGCATGGTTAAACCCTAAAAGGAAAAGGTCAACCAAGGAACCTAAAACGGGTTTCCTTCACCTCCTCCTTTCACCGGCTCCAATAACTTGAAAAGCAAGGATTTTGCATGGTCTTTTGAGAGGAAGTGTGTATAAACGAATCTTAAATTGTTACTATTCGTACTATTTATAGGTTGTTCTTCAATCCCATGTGCTCCCATATGTGTCTATACCATCAAATTTGTAGTGAACAAATAAATAACAATTCTGCGAGACTTATTTGACATTTTGTTATTAACAGGTAAGTTAACCATAAGTTAACCATATACAGGTTATAGACAAAGAGTTACAATGGCTGCTTCAGAAGAGAACAATGCACTCTTTCCGATCTTCATTTTGACGATGATTGCACTGCCGCTTGTACCTTATACAATTATGCAGTCTTGACTAAATTACTTTAAGTTTCTTGTTGCTATATTTTTTTGGTTTATTAAAAACGTTAGCTTGAACTCCTGCAGATCCTCATGTCCTCCCAGCAACACACATCAATTATGCAATAATAGCAATCTGGATTGTCACTTGTTTCAATCAAGAACTTGCAGTTCCAAGCATTCTCAGATGTTGTTGTTTCAAGCATTCTCAAGCAAGATGTTGCAGTTTCAAGTATTCTCAAGCAAAGCAATGAAGAAAGAATGAACTTGGTCTTTTATTGTTTCTTAGTTGTCCTAAAATGGTTTAATAGGTTACTTTTGTTTATTGATAATCGTTAGGAATTATGCAAATTATGTAACGGAAATTCTTAGTTTGTTTAATGGAAATTCTCAGTTTGTTTAATGAACTTTTATTGTTTCTTTGTTGGCCTAAATTGGTTTAATAGGTAATTTTTGGTGATTTGTCTATTTGGGATACCACATTACAGACTTTACTTACAAATACTTTTGGACATTACAGACTTTCCAAATTGGTTTAAACCGGTTCACAAGCTTGAGAAAGGACAGTAGTTCAACATGATGAACTTTTTTGCACAATTTGTTTTTGCAAATCTGGTTTTTATTGGACAAGTTGTTTTTTACATGTTGTTTTTATAAGTTGTTTTCACAAACCTGTTTTTACAAGTTGTTTTCACAAACCTGTTTTTACAAGTTGTTTTTACAAACCTGTTTTTTACAAGCTGTTTTTTACCAGATTTTTTTTAATGTTTTTACAAGTTATATAAACAGATTTTCATTGTTTTAAACACACCACACATAACAATCTATTTATGTACCTGCTTTTTACAAACCTTTTTTGCAAACCTTTTTTACACAACCTATTTTTGCATACAAACATACAAACATGTTCATTGTTACAATGTATTCTTTGTGATTAGAAAGCAGTCATCGATCTTATCCATGAATTGAAAGTCTATGAAGAAATAAGTTCAGAAGATCATAGTCATACTCAGATGATCGTTCTAGAAAAAAGAGACGAAGAAGTTTTGGTTGGATATTGAACTTCCAGTGAACTACTAAACACTTCATGCATTTTGGATAAATGTGAATAGATAACAGAGAACCATAAAGTAATTTTCTAAAACTGAATGAAAACAAAAATCAGGTGATCGCTATCAATTGAAGAAAGAGATGCAACTACGAAAAAGCTAGTAACACAAATTACAACACTGATACCGAAAGCTTTTTCACTACTATTAAAGGTTTGGTTATTTTCCTTTCATCTTATTGGATTGGAGCTATAAGGATGGGATGTATCTGGTTGTTTGGATGGATTGTTGTATGGCTACTAACTTTACAGTTGGTTGTGGTCTTGTGTTAAAAATAGTTGTGCATAGTTGTTTGAGGGATAAGGTGTTAGGGCTGCACATCTGTTAGTTTTGGACATTACACAAGTGTTTACACAAGTATGTACAATTGAACAAACAGGTTCCAAATCCCATTAAACAAAAACAAACGTGTAACCGTAATTCAACATTGAACAAAGCAAGTATAAACATTCAAACCAATCATTTTTATTAAAGAAATAACAATAATACATAATTCTGAAAGCGAGTATAATCATTCTGAGCCTATCACAGAGTTGAGAAATTACAATCGTTTCAGGATTAATACAAGTCAATTGTTTTCTTATATCCCATGATGGCCACTACTTCTTTGTCTGTGGTATCACTTCGGCAATTGTCATCGGTGAATTCGGTAGGATGTGAAAAATAACGGAGCTTTGGCTACCATTTCATCCACACTGCTACATGAAACAGGATGGGTCAGTTTAGGCACTCTGATTGCTGCCATTCGTCTTGATTTATACTTGACTTGTCTATGTAATACCTTGGAACACACTGAGGCTTTGGCACACTACATGTTGGTCCAGAATAACTAAGCAAATCGTCAAACTCCGGTTTTGGTCTCTGTAAACTAATCAGCTCATTAGTGTGGACTTATGTACATATGGACTTACTGAAACTGCACAACTTGGTGTTGCACAACAGTGTCCCAATTAGATTAAAAGCATATAATCAAAGAGTTGATGGCCATGGGAATGCATTAACCAAATTATCACTCTCTTTGCGTACTAATCTTAAGAATGTGAGAAAAAAAATAAAATTTTCTCTTCTTCTAATTAGATGAAAAAATCATCAGTTGGTGCCTTAAACCGAAAGTTGTTAAAGTAAAATATCAAAGAGGAGTGAAGTAAAATTGAAATCGTAAAAACACATGGGCTTCCCCTTTGTGGACAACTAAATTAACAAAGAGGAGTGAAATCAAAATTGAAATCCAAATGAAATTCATGTCGGCTCTTGAAATTGAAATCAAAATATGAAAATTAACCTGCAATTACGCAGAAGAAATACAAGCAAACCAGTCTTGAAATCCTTAGTTTCTGATTCGTTCCACCGGCAAAGCAAACGACATCCATGAAATCGTATGAGCCGAAAGGTGGAAATCGATTTCTTGATCTCTGGAGTATGCCCTATCGACGTAAGCCATGAGCTTTCAAAAGAATAGGTATTATTAGAAAAGGGGGTTTTAAAATAACATAAAAGGAAATAAAAAATGTTTTTTTAACGACAGAAATACCCCTCATATGAGGAGCATGTGAGGGGTTTAACGGACTTCAGTTAAACAGAGTTATGTAGAGGACCTGATCCGAAACAAAACTAATACCACGATGATCTAATCTGTAATTTAATCGTTAGAGGGACCCAATCCAAAAATTCGGAAGACCACAGGGATCAAATCCGTAATTTACTCTAAAAAAATGTTATTAATTTAAATAAGAGTAAATTACATATTTGGTCCCTGTTGTTTCGTACCTATTACGATGGAGGTCCCTGAACCCTAAAATTCATGGATGGGTCATGTGCTACGCTTTTCTCACGACTGGGTCCCTGAACCTAACTTTTGTTAAAAGTGCTCCGTTAAGCTCTCCATGTGCCCCTCACGTGAGGGGCATTTTAGTCATTTCAGGTTTTCTTATTGAATACCATCTTCTCCGGTGAATACCATCTTCTTCGGCTACCTTCTGCGATGAAAACCACCTTCTCCGATGAAAACCCACCTTTGTCGGAGTTCCACCACCAACGACCACCTCCAATTCTTTATTTTTCGGCTACCTCTCATATACCTGTTTATAACAAAAATGCTATGGGAAATGAAAGCTTCCATCTTTCAACTAAAAGATTCAATTTCTACACAAACCCACAAAAAATAAGTCATATTTTACAAATCTGAAATTATCAATCTGTTCGAAATCTAAAGAAACCTTGATCTGTGGAAACAAAAAGGATCAAATCACAACTAATCTTTAGAATCGAACAAATGATCTGTGATGAACATGAACAGGAAGCAACTGTCGATCTATACAATTTTCAAATACCATTGATTTGTCGTTGATTTTCGATTCTGAAAATTGTAAACAACTCTAAAGGCACAAACGAACTGATCTGTGTAACACAGACGAACGGTGGTCTGTGGAGTTGAGAGGGAGGAGTTGGTCGGAAAAAACAAAGGTGAGGGAGGGTGGCCGCCGGTGGTCTAAAATCGAAGGTAAGGGAGGAAGGGTGGCCGCCGGTGGTGAATACGTCCATGTTCAGCAGAGAGAGAGAGAGAGAGATATTCCGACGATTGATGTGGCCGGTGGTTGGTCAACCGGCGATGGATGTGGCCGGTGGAGGCGTCGACGGTTTGGTTTGCTAGGGTAGATATTTCAATTAGTGGTGGCCAAATTGACCCGAACCGACCCGACCCGACAGGCCAACCCGAATCGAAACCGGTCAAGAACGGTTCCAGCCCGGCCCGGTCAAGAACCGGTTTCCAGCCCGAGAGCCGGGACCGGTTTGGGTTTTTAGAGATTTCTTCGGCCCGACCCGAAACCGGTTCCGATTTTTTCAAAAAAAGTAATCGTTTTCTAGCCGTTGGAATAGTATTGTGACCGTTTTTTGGCTAAAATATCACCCTCCAACCCCATATAAATACTAGTGGTGTTATGGAGGCCATCACCACCTTACATTGCTTACAAAACGCAAAAAACGCTTACAATTCTCATTTCTCGGCTCTCTCGCTATATTCGTTTCTCGCAAAAAACGCATACAATTATCATTTCTCGGCTCTCGCTATATTCGTTTCTCGCAAAAAACGCATACAATTCTCTAGTCTCTACTCTCTACTCTCTAGTCTCTACTATCAAAAAAATGGCCGAACAATTACAATCCATACGGATGGGGTGATGGGGGTGGGAGTTCGGGAGCGGGACCTTCGGGTGTTTAGAATTTATGTATTGTAACAATGTAACTTGTAAGTTTGTAACTTAAAATTATATATAAATTATAAAACGTAAAAAGTGTATTTTAGTGATATATATTATAAATAAAACGTATTTTTAAAGTGTATTTTAGTGATCCAATCCAATTTTTTACTTTTTAAAGTTTACTAATTAATTAATTATACAAAGAAATTTAAAAAAAAATTCGCCGGCCCGATCAAGAACCGGTTTTGGGCCCGGCCCGGTTTTATACAAACCGGTTTTCTATACCAGTAAACGGGTCAGTGATTTTTGGGTTAAACCCGACCCAACCCGACCCGGTTTTCGTCAGAACCGGTTTTAGCCTTTACTGTTTGAACCCGGTTTTTCCTCCGGCTCGGCCTGACCCGGCCCGAACCCGAAATTTGGCCACCACTAATTTCAATATATAATATCAAGAGTAAGTTACATATTTGGTCCCTGTGGTTTGGTACAATAAAAAATAAGAAAACCTGAAATGACGCTTAGCAGAGCATTTTTAACGACAGTTAGGTTCAGGGACCCAAGTCGTGAGAAAAGCGTAGCACATGGACCCCATCCATGAATTTTTGAGTTCAGGGACCTTCATCGTAATAGGTACCAAACCATAGGGACCAAATATGTAATTTACTCTTTAAATAAAGACTATAATTAATAATTAGGGGACACATAAAGAGCCCCAAAATATAATTCACTCAATTATCTCCTATCTCTCTCGTCTTCCCTGTCTCACACGAGAAACCCCTGCCGCCATCGGTGCTCTTCTCTCTTTGTTTGCGCCCCTCCCCATATAACTCTTCATTTTCTCCGGTCCCATCTACATACACAATGATTCTAGTTCTACCCACTACCTTTGCCTCACACCACATCTCTATCTCTCTCTGTCGATCATGGTTTCTGGCCTCATTGACCTACTGTTTCTAAAGCCATCCGGTCCCTACCACCAACGACGATTCGTCTTCTCCAAATTCATCTTTTACATCTTATAAATCGAGATCGGGCCTTTCTAATCTGTTGTGTTACCCCAAAGGGTTAAGGTGTTAATTTTGATTCGGGAGAAGCCAATCAATTCTCGTAACAACCGACCGTACTAATTTAGTTGGTTCTATAGCTTGATTGGTATCAATCTAATCGGTTGATAGTACCTTACAGTAATACTAACATACTCCCTCCGTCCCAAATTAAGTGTCCACATTTCTATTTTAGTTTGTCCCGAATTAAGTGTCTCTTTTAAAAGTAAATTTTCATTTTTCTATTCTACCCTTAGTTATGAAATGAAGAAATTTTCTCAAACTATTATGAAGGGTAAAAATGTGACTTGGTTATTTAAAAAGTGTAATAATTACACAATCTTAAAACTGTGTGTCATTTTCATTGTGGACATTTATTTTGAGACGGAGGGAGTATTTCATCACCGGTCTTCAATTATATAATATATTACGATTTTAGGGTTTTAAACATCCTATTTTAGATTTTACTAAATTATATTATGGATGAGTATCAACAATTTAATTGAATTCATTCGCTTATTCTTAACAACATTAGTAATTTATCCATGATCGATCGTCGGTCTTCAATGCCCGCTAGTATTACGTGGTGTTTGTTTTTTAAGAGGTGCATGCTGAAGTATGAAGTCTTATTTCACTTCTCATTGATAAGAGGTGGCGTTGAAGTCAGAAATCTTAATCAATAACATTGTTTGTTTTTGTAAAATGATAAATGTCTGAATTAGTTTAAATTGTCTATTTCAGCCGATTAGAATGTTATAGTGTTTAACTTATATATAAATTTTTACAGTTTCACATATTTATTCATCATCATTACAAAATTTATATCTAAATTATAAAATTAACATTCATTTAACGAAAAGGATTGATTGAGAAAAGTGAGCATCGATTAAGGTTAATTGATTAAGAGAGGTGAGCATCGATTTGGCAAGGATCATATGAAAAAATGGATCAATCAAGAAACGTTGTTGTTGACGGTATGGAGAGCAAAGAGGCAAATAAGGGGTTTGTTTACCTCTTACTAGATAAGTGACTCTGAAAATTTTGAAAAGACAAACAGTTTAAATGGCCCTATCTTACCGAATCAGACATAAGAGGTTGACAAAGTTATTTTTCAAAAAACAAACAAGGCATTGACCTCTATAGATTGTTTGTAATATATGAAAGTTATTTGAATACTTCTATAAGCAAGTATAAGTGATACAACACACATTCAAACGTTATTTGAATGCTCGACGGTTTTAGCTCGTCCAAATCTAATTGGTAAAAATATAATTATAAATTTGTAACTTCCAACTTTTGTGATGATACAAAACCATATCATGTACCAACCAAAAAGTTGGTAATGATTTAATTGGTACCAATTATAAGTTGGTTGGTTCATAGTATTTGAAAAAAGACATGGTATTATACCATGTTCACCCCTACCATGGTACTAATAACCGGAACCCTTCCTAACCGGTTAGCCCAAAGGGTTACATCAGTTACAATCAAGTCAATTTCGAAGCCATAATCGGTTAATAAACTATTAACCGGACCGGTGACTAGCTTAACTAGTTACTAGCATCGGTGTCCAATAATGATTTTAGGGTTTTAATCATCCTATTATCGGTTTTACAAAATTATAATACAGATGGGTATGAACAACTTAATTGAATTCATTCGCTTATACTTAACAACATTAGTAACTTATTCACACTTCCATGATCGATTGTCGGTCTTCAATGCCCGCTAGTATTAGACTTCTATAGACTGCTTGTAATATATGAAAGTTATTTGAATAAGCAAGTATAAGTGGTACAATACAACATTAAAACGTTATTTGAATGTTTGATAGTTTTAGCTCGTCCAAATCTAATTGGTGAAAATGTGATTATAAATAAATTTGTAACTTCAACTTTTACGATGATACAAAACCATATTATCTACCAACGTAAAAAGTTGGTACTAATTTAGTTGGTACCAATTATAATTGGTTGGTTCACAGTATTTAAAAAAGAAATTGATTCAAATAGCCAAACCAAACATCAAAATTGGTCTTCTACCCATTTATCTCCCACTTTTGCTCAAATGTCACTACATCCACAATATCCATATCTATAACTTGCAGACCTGACATAAACGACACCAAAAAATGACATTTTTCCTAAAAAAATAATTATTGTGAACCTAAGTCCGTAATTGCGGATGTGCGGTTCGCAATTACAGATCTAGGCCTAAAAAAACTTTTCTTAAAGGGAAATTGGCCAGATTCGGATTTTTTTCAAGTTTTTGAGCTAGGTCCTCAATTACGAACCAATATTGCAAAAGTAGCTATTTTCTGCAAAATCGGGAGAGAAATGGCTAAGTGACCAATTTTGATGTTTGTTTAGGCTATTTGAGTCAATTTCCCTATGAAAAAGGACGTAGTACTATACCATGTTCATCTCTACAAAGGGTTACGATCAGTCCTCATATTTCAAAGTCATAACTGAACCCTTCCTAACCGGTGCTCAAAGGGTTACATCAGTTATGACCAAGTCATATTTCGAAGCCATAACCTGTTAATAACTGGGACTGGTGACCAATAACCCCCCACTGGAGACCCTATAAGTACACCAATAAGTGTGTTTAGTAAAGAACCCCTTCGTTCACATAATATTGTCGAAAAGATGCAATGGGAAACTGAAAGATACCAATGAGAGTAGCAGTATCATACAGACACAGGCATACAACAATGTGCCCAACCCAAACCAGGTTCTATTTGTAAGATATCAGAATGCCAAAATCAATATCAAAGCAATCCCCAAATCTATCTATACAAGCAGCAGCAAAACAACAACTCCTCTATATGTGCAACCACATTGATATACACAAACAGACAGACAGACAACACCACCCCTCTTTTACCAACTGCCTTCACCACTAGCAGCCACCTTCTTCAGTTTTTGCGATCCACCCTCGCTAGATGACCCCGCTTCTGATACATCACCAATGTCTAATGACTCCGGAAGATTCTCCGAGAAGTCACCACTCTGCACCTACCAAACACGGTTTTCGACCAAATTAGATCACATATATCATATATTTATTTAGACCTCACCTCACCTCACCTCTACCTCCAACAGTAGAGCGGGACTTGCAAACAAACCGAAACAGGACCAATAAAATCCGATTTAGCATACCATATTATTTGGGTTTGATTTTTATGGTCACATACATAAAACATAGCAGAAATAGATGGGTGTAAATCAAATCAACATGTTTTCTAAATTGTAATTTTAGTAAAAGAACATGCATACTTGCACGATATATTGTGCATCTTTAAGACCATCGATGCATGTAAATTTGACCACTTTGATCATCATATAAGTTGAAAATGCAAGTGATGTGTGAAATGGATGCATCGACTAAATTTTACCTCAAGTTGATTCAGCATTTCAACTGTGGCTTCCATATCACCTCCGTTTGCTGTATAAACACTGGAAAGAGATTCATCGGATACACCAGGAAATATCATTTGAAGATATGCCAAATTCATGTCATGATCAACATCCATTGCCTGTTTTCCAGCTAACTCTGCGCTATGTGACGATGATGAGCCAAAAACAGAATGATTCTTAAGTTTCAAGCTCTCAGGACTCTCAGGAACAGCAGCAGACGAATCATGGTTTTGTGTAGTACTCCCAGAATCATATGATAGCCAAGCAGCCTGATTCCTCATCTTGGAATCTGTCACTGTCGATTCATGGCCTTTGGTTTCATCAGTTGGCCCTCTTCTGGAGAGTGGAACGTATGAAGTAGCATATGGATTCAACGAAGAAGCCCTTGCCTTCATTGTCTTAGTTCATCAAACGACTACTCAGGTACCCAGCAAAGAAAATTAATTTTCATGAAGAAATATCTCATTGTTATCATTTGGTATAACTACAGAAATACAACGCTTCTAAAAGATAATATATATATATATATAATAACCGTACATGAATCATATTACCATTACTTTCACCTCAAACTAGCTTTAATTTCACAACTACATGGTCATGCACAAAATGATAGAGAAAAACACACAGGGTTATTGCAGTGCCTGAAAATTAAGGCTGTAACACGAAAAAGGTAGGGAAAAACATAGAGTTGTAACATTAATCTAGTCTGCTAAATACACTGAGGAGCTGTTTGGTTCAAGCACAGGAATGAAAATGAGAATGAATTTTCATTTCCCGTTTAACCTGGAATGAAAACTTGCGCTTCAAGGGGAGTGGACCCATTATATTATATAAAATCAAACAGTTCCTTTTATTTTCATTCCCATTAATTTCTATTTGATACCTCTTACCGAACATCCCCAGTTGGAGTTTAACAAGTGGATGAAGTCTATGCTAATAGTCGAATTTTACGACCGTGTTTAAAAAAAAAGCAATGATAGGCATGTGATCAAAATTTATGGTATCGAAATGTACAGTATAATAAGCATGATGAAGGGTTTAAAGCACGGAAGGAAATGAGAGTGAGCATTGCTTTGTGATATTTCTGTAGTTAGACTATTGGCAAAAAGGTATATCAGCATGCTACAATGTTTGTTGAATATGACTTATCATCTATTCTCCAAGTCAATTAGTATCAAGAACGAAATTAAATCCCACCATATGAGAAAAAAGAGTAATCAATATATATCAATTACTTCAATCAAAATAGAGATCCGGTAGGCTGACCATCTCAAGCTTTTGAACCCTACTTTTGTCCTTCTAAATACAAGGCAGGTCTACCACTCCTTCCATCATTCCTGGCAGCATGCAGGTAAAGTAGTACAAGTATATTTTAGATGCAATGTTTCCAGTTAGTACCCTCCTTAAGTTAGAAGAAACACGTAACATAAGGAAGCACCAAGCACGTTCCTTGTCATTTTCCCCCTTCTTAATGCAGGGGTCTAGACTCTAGAAATGTTCCTGGAGTCGTTGCAACTTAATGATCTTATGGGTATGAAGGTGCTAATAACAAATCTTGCCACATTTTACAAATAGGAGCACATGCTCCCACGACTATCCCTGATTTACAACATGAAGTTATACCAGATAACCAGAAAATACCGGTCAGAGCCTTAAGATCAAACTCCAACTCCTAGTCACAAACAAAAACCTACCGCAGGCCAACAAAACCATATTTAACGTCACCTCAATGTTCACAAGCACCGCTGTAGATTAGTGCCATTGAGATTTCACCTAGCAAAGTAACTGCCACCACTCTCCAATGGAGTTATTCATCAATTGGTAAGTTACAATCAATGTGTGTTGGGAATCCAAAGTGAAATTAGCTTTGGATTAAATCTGCCTAGACGAGAGACTGACAAGGCGGAAGAAGGCCTGGGAATTGTGGCATTCACAAATTACGTAAATACCATGCTACTGGCTCCTAGTTGCTCCTCTAGATATACACAAAACATCAAGAATTCAGAAACTATGGAGTAAAAGACTGACAACTTATGGTGGAGCAATTATCAAGAGTTACATTCCATATCCACGGTCCCAAAAATACACCTAACCAAACCACTAAAACTTCAGATTTCGTGAAGTAATAGATCACCTGATGAAATCTCAGATAGACATGACAAAGAAACAGGTGCATACTCGATAAACAATATGTTGCCAATCGTCTGCAGCGTATTTATCGTACGTCAACGAATAAACTTTCAAATTCATTATACGGATATATAAGAAAAAACTAATACATAAGTATGATTCGTAATACGGATATACAAAAAAAAAACTAATACACAAACATTCACGAGAATACAAACACGTTTATAATGAATAGCAATTCGAATAAAATTTAACCTAAAGATAACCTCAACGCATATGCACGAACCAAAAGATCGAAGAAAACAGATCAAACGCAGAAAAAGTAGATCAAGATGCAGCGAAAAAAATTGACATGAAAGGAGATTCTATTAACTTAAAAATATCTTACATGATGATCGATAATGGATGATCAAGTAACGCGACAAGCAAGCAACCGATCCAACAAGCGGAAACCCTAAATTTTTGCTCGCGTCGAAGAAGATCGTCTCTCTCTCTCTCTAAGAAGAATCTAAGTTTCTCTCTCTAGAAATGGAATTGGGGAGAATAAAAAAGGGATCGCAGGCTAAACGGGGAGGGAGGCTCGCTTTTGTCTGGCCCCTTTTTCCCAAAATCTGGAATTAGCAAATGTGGAGTACCAAGTTCATAGCATAACGTACATACCGCGACGATGATGCCCTCTTTTTAGTTGCAAGCAACGTTCTAAATGGCGTCAAACGTGGCGTGACGGCGAGGCCAAACCCCAAGCCTTATAAGCCACGGCGAGGTCATAGCGTTCATCGCGTGACTTGTGACGACAAATCTCTATATCATATATAATATTATATATAAAAACATATATTTTGTACTATCGATAAGTCAATAACAATAAACAAGTTAAATTAGGTTATATATTAAAACCTAAAAAATAAGACATTAAAAATGTAAAAAAAATCAAATATCGCATCATAAAAGACTGCACATTAGGCCAGACATAGTGTGGCGTGAGACACAAACTTTGAGCCACGATGCGCCATAGCGGCTGTCACGGCGAGCCTTTTAGAACGATGATCGTAAGATATAATAGAGTAAACTACAATTCTAGTCCATGTGGTTTGATGTTTATGACTATTTTTTATCATTGGTCTTAAAAAAATTATTGTCAATTTGGTTTTTATTTCATTTTACTTTCAGTTCCTCATATAGACTATGTTAAATAAGTTCGTTAAGTCGGTAATTTGGTACTTTTTAATTTAGGGAAATTAATTAAAATACCCAAAGTCAAACCAACTGTTACCAAAATACCCTAAAATTTTTCAATTTTGCAAAAATACCCAAAATACCCGCGATGGGGTCCCGCGATCGCGGGATACGCTGACGTGGCACGTATTTTGGGCACAAATGCCCCGCGAAGCCCCTAAACTTTGGCCGCGGTGCACTTTTGGTCCCTGCCCGCGATGGCCCGCGATGGGCCAAAATTTACAGTTTTGGTCCCTGAAAATTTACACTTTCAGCCCCTATACTTAGACGAATCTTGATGCTTTTACTGTTTTTTCCACAATTATTGCAATTTAAAGACCGATTTGTGGTTGAAATTCAATTGCATGTTTCAATCAATGTTAAATCAATGTTTTTGGAATATCAGTTTGTGGATGAAATGAGAGATTGGTTTTCTGATATGTTGGTTGTTTCATTCATAAATAGACGTAAAATTCAAGCCATAATTCTCACACAACGATTTCATTGTTGCAATATTTCTTTCTGCAATATTTTGTGTTTGAGATACTACTGAAAAAATGAGTTCATCTGTTGCAAAAGCTAAGCTATATTTCTGTTTTGATGGTGAATGGGTGCAAGATAACAATGAGTGGAATTTTGCTTATAAATCTAAGAATGGTGTAAAAGTGTCAGTAAACTATACTTATCAGAAGTTTGTTGCATACGCCATGCAAAAATGTGGAATCAACTCTTCTGATATTTGCAAGTTAGTGTTTAAAAATGGCGATGGGTCATTTGTGGATTTATCCAACGATGGGGATATCTCTACTTTTTTGCACCCTGCAGTCGATTCAGAAAGACCCCCATTACTCTTTGTGTATCCCGGCGTATCCGACGGTGACGACGACGGTGACGAGGAGGGTGACGACGACGAAGACCTCCAAATAGAGCAGCCTGATTCTCAACAACAACAACCACCACCACCATCACCACAACCACACGAATGGCGTACTGCTGGAGTTGCTGATGACGAAACCCACGTTTTCAGAACGGGTAATTCTGAAATAGACAGATCAGACACCGATAATGATGATCACGAAGAATATACCCCTAGTAGAAAATCATGTAGTCAGATAAATGACTTTTTTGATATGCCCCCTATTCTTCCAGACTCCCATACCCAGACACAAAGCTACGAACCTACACCTTATATTCGTAGCGAAAGTTTAACAGCAGGTCAGATATTCGATTCGAAGGATCCCTTAGCAAGTCAGATCGGACTCAAGTTCTTGGAAGAGGGTTTCCAAAGTCGCGTGTGGGCATCTGACAAAATCAAATACGTAGTTGAATGTGCTAGAGAAAAGTGTGAGTGGAGGTTGTACGCGATTCACACGGGTCCCAAAGGAGGGGCGATAATGATTAGAAAGTTGCACGACGTACACACTTGTACGAGGACGCAACTTAATCCCCACCACAAACAAGCCGGCAAAAAGACTTTGGGTGCGATCCTGAAAAACAAATTTCTTGATGTTAGCAGGTCATTGCGTCCAAAGGACATCGTCCACGACGTTCACCGGCAGTTCGGCGTCACGATTGATTACCACCAAGCGTGGCGTGCGCGCTGCCATGCACTGTTTATGGTGAGAGGCACGTTCGAGGAGTCGTATGAACGACTCCCGACATATTTATATAATTTGCAGCTGCAGAACCCTGGTACTGTCACGCAGCTACGGACCGATTCACGTGGACGGTTTGAGATGTGCTTCGTGGCCCTTGGACCCGCGGTACGTATTTTAACACGTCATATGTTTACACATTATAAACTATAACATTTACACATTATAAACTATAACATTTTAACCTATGTTTTTGCAGATCCGCACATTTCTGGAAAATCTACGTCGTGTCCTGATAATAGACGCAACCCATTTAAAGGGCCGTTACTTGGGTATGATGTTCCTGGCGGTTGCCATGGACGGGGATAACTCCATTGTTCCAGTAGCTTTCGGCGTAGGCAAGTCCGAAACCGGGGACGAGTGGACTTGGTTTCTGTCCATGTTGAGACAAGCTATCGGAGACCCGCAAGGGTTGGTGTTTATGTCTGACAGGGCTCCTTCCATAAGCGCCGCAATCTCTGCCATGTACCCAAACGCCCCTCACGCCATATGCTGTCGACATTTGGAGATGAACGCCAAATCCAAGGACAAACGTATTACCACCTACAAGGATGTCTATTGGGCGGCATGCAGAGCATATACGGATCGGGAGGTTAACAAGTACATGAATATGCTACGATACAGTGTCAAGGAAGCAGCCAAAGTCTTTGACGATGCTGGACCGGAGAGGTGGTCCGCGGCCCATTTTCCTGGACAACGGTATGACATTCTGACCTCGAATAGTGCAGAGTCTGTGAATTCACTCTCCCGTTTTGCGCGTAGATGTCCGATTGTTAATCTTATGGACTACTTTCGGGCCTTTCAACAAGAGTGGTACCAAATTCGACGCCTAAAAGGAGCTAAGATACAAAATGCACTCGCACCAACGGCGGAGAATATCGTTCAGTACAGGGCGCGTCGTGCGGCGACATGGCCGGTAAGAGCAATCGGGTATGGGAAGTACGAGGTGCATGATGACTATATTAACGCGATTGTGAATATGGAAGACCACCTTTGTTCGTGTCGCGAATGGGATAAATCTGGGTTACCGTGCGGCCATGCCATCGCTGCAGCAACATATATGGGTCGTACAGATTGCAGCGACTTGGCTGTACCTTTCTTCACGTCCGAATATTACCGGAAAACATACGTGGAGGTAATAAACCCAGCTGGACCCCCTGCAGCATGGGTGTATCCACCCGACCCGCTTCCACCATGCTATCCACCTTTAATGGATAAGAACAGGGCCGGGAGACCGAGAAAGAACGACCGACGTCCATCACGTGGTGAAAGTTCGATACAACGAAGATATACTCGGTGCCAATGCGTAGGACACACTCGTGGAGAGTGTCCAAATCCCGCCCCTTCAACCGTGCCAAGGAGACATTATGTCAGTCACACCCCGGGCCCGTCACAGCTTGAACCATATGGAACAAACCCATATGATACTGTTGATCTAAACACTGATTTGTAAATGATATATATACACACATACATATGCTTCTAAATGAACATTGATAACACAGCTAGTTTGTAAATGATATATATATATATATATATTCGTATTATATATTTACACACATAAAGAAAATAGGAGACCTTCAATTTTTCTTAGTATTTTCTTGACCTTGTTCTTGCATCCATGGCAGTGAATGTTAACTCTGAGTACACATGTCTGTTTATATATTCATATTAGATACGTTTTAATTTTAACAAATTACACCATTATAGTTAATTATTTAATTTATGGTACATCTCATATTTTTTTTTCAATTTTGTTTTACACTCCTATCGCATTAACATAATAATCATATATTAACTAATTCATTAAATCGTTTTAAATTATTATTATTTGAATGTGTTTATAGATATCGTGAATGGCAATAGGAGAAGGTAGAATTGTTTATAAATGGGGTTTTGACAAGTTGGTATCACTGGACTCATTTAAGAATTGTGAAAATGGGTATTTGGCGAATGATGATTCATGTGTGTTTAAAACACTTCAGCTCCAAACACACATGAATCATCATTCGTCAAATACCCATTTTCACAATTCTTAAATGAGTCCAGTGATACCAACTTGTCAAAACCCCATTTCATATTATATATATACACACACATACATATGCTTCTAAATGAACATTGACAACACAGCTAGTTTGTATTCCATCCAACAAGCTCTTCATCTTCAATCTTTCTGACCCTTCTTCAACGGCTTCTGCTTTTGCAACCACGTATGGCCATTGTGTACCACAACTCGCACACACTTTAGCAAATGAGTTGACTTCAATCTTTCTGACCCTTCTTCAACAGCTTCTGCTTTTGCAACCACGTATGGCCATTGTGTACCACAACCCACACACACTTTAGCAAATGAGTTGAGGGTTGTCATATATTCTACAAGAGGAGTAGGCCCATGAATGAGGTAACCTCTGACTTGACCTTGCATGATGTATCCAACCTAACCGTGGTTCAGCAACTTAAAAACTACTTTTCAGAGAAATTAACAACAACAAAAAATACAAAACAACAACACAGTAAAAAAAATACAAACAACAACACAGTAAAAAAAATACAAAACAAAAAAAAATATAACCACCACCTACTTAAAAATTGATTTAGTTTCATCAATCCAAGCTTGCTTCTCGTTTACCTTCGCTTGAATAATTGCGAAGTCTTGCAGAATATGGTGAATTGCTTCTTGTTCTCGACGAACACGAGCCTCCCGAGCTTTTATATCCCCTTTCATCCTTTTGATCTCCCTGTCTTCCTCTTCGATCTTTCTCAAATGGACTGCCTTCCTGTCCATCATTTTTTTCCACTCTTCTGTTAGTTCATCTATCTCCTTTTCCTTTTTTGCTATGGCGACCTCGATTTGAGGTGGCATTTTTTCAGGAGTAGACTTAGGGTTTGATGACGATGCCATTTGTGGATGAAATGAGAGAAGAGAGAAATCAATTCAAAGAAAGAAAGCAAGAGATAAATCAAGAAAGAAAGCAAGAGGAAGTGTGAATTGTGAATTGCATACTACTGATATTTATGGATGAAATCTCAAACATGCAAATGAATTTCAACCACAAATCGGTCTTCAAAGTACAATAATTGTGGAAAAAAAATAGTAAAAGCATGCAAGATTCGTCTAAGTACAGGGGCTGAAAGTGTAAATTTTCAAGGACCAAAAGTGTAAATTTTCAGGGACCAAAAGTGTAAATTTTGGTCCATCGCGGGCTGCGATCGCGGGCAGGGACCAAAAGTGCACCGCGGCCAAAGTTGAGGGGCTTCGCGGGGCATTTGGGGCCAAAATACGTGCCACGTCAGCCCTAGCCCGCGATCGCGGGATCCATCGCGGGTATTTTGGGTATTTTTGCAAAATGAAATTTTTTTTGGGTATTTTGGTAACAGTTGGTCAAACTTTGGGTATTTTAATTAATTTCCCTTTAATTTATCTAATTTCTAATACAATAAGTAAATATTAGATAATTTATATTATATATTATCTTATTACGTAGTTACGTACTATATAAACTAATTTATAGAGTAAATTTCGGTCCTTGTGGTTTGTTATTTCTTTTGGTTTGGCATCCGAGACCCCACTTTGAAGTTTTTGTTTCTTTACCAAACTCTTAATTTGAGGTTTTGACTTTCCAAGAGGGGGGAGACTTTTTCCCGATTGAGATTGGGATTGGGATGATTGGGGTTGACATTGAGAAGATTCAGAATATTGTCGTACATAATCTTCAAACAATAAAGTGAGTTGAGACTTTACTTTCCTAAAACATGTTTCACCTTTATCGTCACCAAACAACTGAGTGAATTGTGCTGGCATGTACTCAAATTTATCTCTAGGATCAAAAATGTTGGCAAAGAACATTACCATGTTCATCTTCTCCGGATCACCCCAATATTTATCAAACTTCATCTTCATTTTTTGACCCATATTCTGTATATAGAAAATTCAAGAAAACTAAATCAAGTTAAATATGTAATATAAATTATAAATAAACAATATAAACTATAAAGTAGTAAGCTAAATAGTTGTACCTTCTCGGTTAAGTTCTCCGAACACATCATCGTTGTAAGGAACAACCCCAACTCAGATATCTCGGTTAAGTAAACATTAGAAGTGAGATAAAGAGACCCCGAGATTTTTATCGTCAAATCATAAAAGGTCTCCAAAAGGGTTGCAAAACTCTCTAAGTACACCCAATCATAATCCGCAAGCACAGAATCACCCAAATCTTTCTTCAACGAGTCATCATTTCCGTCGTAGACTTCAAACACGTTTTTGTAAGGAATGGCATTTCTAATCATCATGTAGGTAGAGTTCCATCGAGTAGGAACATCAAGACAAAGTGAGTTTTTTTCTTCTACACCAATTAAAGTAGCAAACTCTCTAAATTTGTGCAACCTAGCTAGAGAGCCCCTTACCCATCTAACTGTATCCCTAAGCTTCTTCACCGCTGGCTCTGCCATCCTCAAGCCATCTTGGACAACCAAGTTCAAAATATGAGCAACACATCTAACATGCAAGTATTGTGCCCTAACAGATGAACACCCCCAAGATACGAGCTTGCTTTTCAGAAACACAAGTGCAGTATCGTTACTGGATGCATTGTCTACTGTGATGGTAGATATGTTTTTTATGCCCCAGTCAAGCAAACAACCCTCTAAAGCTTTGGCTATTGCTTCTCCCTTGTGTGATTGGATTGGCACAAAAGAGATTACTTGTTTGTTCAATTTCCATTCGGCATCAATATAATGTGCAGTTATGCACATATAATTGATCTGTTGGACCGATGTCCAAGTGTCGGTGGTTAAGCTAACATATTGCGCGTGTTCCTTAAAAAACCTTTTTAGGATACTCCGCTCTTCATAATAAATGGCAAAAATGTCTCTATTAACCGTCCATCTTGACGGTATTTTAAACATCGGACATGCTTCTTGCACCCATTGTTTCCACCCCCTACCCTCTACGAACTTAAAAGGAAGTTCGTCCATGATAATCATTTTAGCTGTTGCTTTCCTAACTCTATCTTGATTAAAAGCCCAATTGGTCAAGACACTTTCATTATCCGAGTTTGAAGCAAATGCCAGCAATGTTTGTCTAGTCTCTTTAGCGGACGGGTTTTTTAGGCATGAATTGGCATGGTTTTTTAAAGAAGAAGTGCCATGATTTTTTGGGTCGGCCGCGTATACTTTTGGGCAATATTTACACTTTGCTTTTATTTGGTTACCGTTTGCGTCTAAGATTCTTTCAAAGTGCTTCCATACATCCGACCTTGGACCCGTAGCTTTTCTCTTTTTAGTTTCGGTTTCGGGTGGTGGTGCACTACTATCCGCTTGAGATTGAGACATTTCAATTTAAAACTACATTTATTTAACAACATTTAACAACATTAGTAAACTACATTTAAGATTTAACCATTTAAAACTAAAGTAAAGTTAGTAATTGCATCAAAACCAATCGCTTATGTTAGACTCAGACCAACAGCACGAAATATATATGATTAATCCATCATGCTAAAATTGATGAGATACTCTAAGAATTGCACTTTTTGTATGTTGAGATACTCTAATCCACTGATACACAGGCCCAAGAATGACTAAATTTAAAGCATGTTTATAGAACTGGTTTAGTGTATCAGGGCATTAATTTGGGTATGGCTCACATGATGCTACATTTATAACTAAATCGGTTACCAAATCCACCCAATTTTATAAACATAAAATTGACAAACTAGTGAATTAAGGATTACCAAACTACCACAGCAAGTTGAACTATTTTGTACTTCTTGATGGATTATAGTTTACTTGAAACAGTGTACAGTGTGATTGGGCATGCTAAGGTTGATTAAGCAGCTCAAGTACATCACAGTTACATGTTCTTTCTCTAGCAAATGAAAATTTTAGAATAAAATGCTTCAGATAGAATACATAATCGCAAAGTTCAAATATTTTTCTCAACACACCCTGCATTTTCAGATTGCAGATTGAACAAGAATAATGTGGTCCTATTGGAACACTTATTCCCTACTATACTGTCTAATTAAGCCATGAAATAGTTAAATTATTGGGATTCAAGACTTGAATGATCTTATACTTTGATGTTGAAGATTGTACTACCTGCTCTGCTCATTAGTATATAACTTTTACAATAGGAAGCTTTCTGAAATATAGAATCATAGATAAGATACCTGAGTTCGAGATAGGGGTGAGCAAACGACTTCCGATCTTCCACAATCCAGTGATCCACAGAGCCGAGATGGGTGATTGGGTTCGCGTCTTCGCGACTTCGAGAATCGAAATGAGTTATGAGAGAGTGAGAGTGAGAGATCAGAGATGAGAGATGAGAGAAATCGAGAATAGAGATCAGAGATGACGAGAACGGAGAACCCTAATTATTTGGGGGTATATGAAAAATGAATAAATCGGGTTTCGGGCGGGTTCGGCCTGGACTTTTAGCCACCCGCCCCGATCCGCTACACCCGAGATCAAACTTCGGGTTCGGGCCGAGCGGGCTAACGGGTGATCGGGTTTGCCCTTTTCGGGTTTTTCGGGTCTCGGGTCGGGCGGGTAGTTCGGGTTGGGCGGGTTTTGCTCACCCCTATTACGTACTATATAAACTAATTTATAGAGTAAATTTCGGTCCTTGTGGTTTGTTATTTCTTTTGGTTTGGATTCCTACAAAGTATTTATTGCAAGAAAATGTTGGTTGTATGCAAAAGTATTTCGTTTGGGTCCCTACCCCCTAACGTCGTTAAAATAATTCATTAAATCAAGGAGTTAAGTTCGGTTTTGGTCTCTAACATTTGTTACTTTTAATGAATATAGTCCCTCAACTTCGTTTTCTTGGAATTTTCGCTCACGTTTTGGATCATTCTTCCAACGGCCGTTAAGTTTCTCCATTATGTCCAATTAAATGAAAAGTATTTTAGTTATTTTAAACATTCTTATTTTAGAAACTACTGTGATTATCTATTTATCTCTATATACGGGGGCAGATGCAGAGTTATAAAGGTGGGGGCCCACCCACTAAAACAAAAAAAAGATGATTTTTTAGTTTAGAAATAATGTTTTTAACATTCTATCATGGTTCAACCCCCCCCCCCCCCCCTAAGTGATTTTCTGCCTATCCCCCACCACACACTCTCTCTCTCTCTCTCTCTCTATATATATATATATATATATATATATATATATATATATATATGGGAGGGATCTTTTAAAAACCACCCTTATTTAACAAACTCTGCAAGCTAATTTCAACCAATCAGCGATTTTCTTTTTTTCTGTTTTATTTTAATTTTAGGGGCGTATATTAGGGTGTACAAAAAACCGTCAATCCGCGAAACCCGACCAACCTAACCCGCTAACAACCCAATTAAACCCAACTCGTCGAGCCGCCGAACCGCCAAACCGCCAAACCGCTAATTATAAGGGTTGAAATTGGGTTAGGAAAACTCAACCCAACCCAAACCGCCAACCCGCCGCTAATATTTTTTATTTTAATAAAAAAATATTATATATATATATATACACACACGATACTTGTAGGTGCAGCCCAAATTAAAAATAAATTAATAACTGTTAACTAGTATAAATCATGAGGCCCAAAATACTTACCATTGGGTTGTATCTTAGGATCATAGTTGTTAGATAGTAAACTCTTTGCAATTTGCATCAAGCATTATAAGTTACTCAATATTTTTTTATATGTTGTAACTTTGTATTTTTTACATCTTAGCATCATAAGTTAGATAGTAAACTGTTTGACTTTTGATTTTTTGTAACTTTGTATTTTGTACATCTTAGCATCATAAGTTAGATAGTAAACTCTATGCATAGGAGCAATGGAAATACTCCTAAATATGCAAAAAATGAAGATAATGATGAACAAAATACTTGTAAGAAAAGGGGTGGTAGAACTTCAAACATTTGGGATCATTTTTTTGAAAAAGACTCTAGGTGTGTTTGTAACTGTTGATCCAAACCCTCAGTGATTTGATAATGACTCTTTAAGAAACACTTAGTGAAAATTGTAAGTAAACAATATGTATTAGAGTTTCACTATCGCTGATAAGTACTATGTCTCTACAGTACCGCTGATAGGAAACTTGTGCTTTTTAGATTAGACATTCAGCGAAACTGTTCATCAATAAAGCGTTGAGCCTGTTCAGTCTTGTTGATGATCGCTGATAAGTCTTAGTTGTTTACTTATGATCCCTGAAGACAAGTTTCACGTCAAACAAAGGTTCTACGCTGAAGTCGAAGATTAAGCCCAAGAACCAGCGACAAGTCTACTAATGAACTGATGCGGATATCAGCGAAGACAAGACCTGTCCACTCAACGTGAAGTTTCAAGTAGAAGACTTCAGCGATCGTTGAGCTTTGTCACTCGCTGATAAAGTATTGTTAAGTAAACGCTGATCATGAAGTTTCCTCTACAAGTTACTTTTGTCTTATCCCCTTGCACATCTCCGTACGAACTGTCAGAACAGATATCCCTTTTGTCCAGAATCGTACAACCAACTCTGATTCTACACTGTACATCATGCAGCTACTAAGGTTGTCTACAAAGGTCAAACCATGCAACCAATCAGTTGCTGACACGTGTAAAGTTGTACTGCTATGCATTAAATGAATGCAATTTATAAGAAGAACTCTACTTCAGAAATGAAGTGCTCGACCATTCTTCTTCTCTCTACTACTTAGTGTTAGAATATTAGTCTTTAATATTCTTATCTCCTTTCTGTCTTAATTCTAGTGCAAGAAACTTAGTGTTCTCATAACTTGTTTAGATTAGGCTTAGTCCTTAATCTTGTTCCGCAACAAGTTGTAAATTGTTTGATAAATATCAATAAACAATTTAGAAAAGTAAAATCTGTGTGTTTGTATTCAACCCCCCCCCCCTTCTACAAACTTGTATAACCCTTTCGGGACCAACAAGTGGTATCAGAGCAGATTGTTTAATCTCATAAACAAGATCTTGCTTATACTAATCTTTTCTCTTCCTTACTATTTCTCATTATGGCTACCAACACAAACACAAACTATATTGACAATGGTTCTCTTGCAAAACCCCCTAGATTTTCCAAAGATAACTTTAATCTATGGAAAAATAGGATGATACTCTTCTTAGAAGGTGTAGACCCTACTATGCCTCATTACATCGAAAACGGCCCATATATTCCTGTAAGAATTGATCCTGAAGTTCCAGGCAATGCTACTAGAGCTGCCATTCCTGAAAGATTAGTTCATAAGGAAATTCATATATGGACTGATGAAGATAAGAAGAAAGTGGCTATCGACACCAAAGCCAGATGGCTATCGACACCAAAGCCAGATCCATTCTTTCTATGGCTCTTCCTGACGAAGTCTACCATTCCGTCATGAATCTAAAAACCTCCAAAGCCATGTGGGACACAATCTGTGTTCAATATGAAGGTACGTCTGAAGTCCAGGACTCAAGAAAGATCAACCTGGTAAGACAGTACAAAAGCTTCATTTGTGGTAAGAATGAATCTCTCTCTGAAGTACATCAACGCTTTAACTGCTTAATAATAGATTTAAAGACTATTGGTAAGGAATATTCTAACTTTGACGTTCTGACAAAGTTCTTAGAATGTTTACCTGAAAGCTGGGACAGTTATTCAATGTGTCTCAAGCTATCTAAGGATCTAAAATCTATGACTCTTTCTACCTTATATGGCACTATGCTCAATCATGAGCAGTCGAGTCATCTTAAGAAGAATCTTGTAAAAGATTCCAAAAGCACCCTTGTTGCTTTAATCTCATAGTCACCTTCCACTCAGCAATCCACTGTCACTATCACTGAGTTGGAAACTAACTCTGAATGCTCATCAGATGCTGACTCTTCAGATCTTGATGAATCTATGGCTCTCCTATCTAATAAGTTCAGGAGATTCGCCAAAAAGAAAATTTTCAGAAAGAACAAACCTCTCGCACTCACTGACAAGCCTAGATCATCAACCCCTATTGATAAGGCTACTGCTACTTGCTATAACTGTGAAAAGATATGACATTTTGCTAGCGAGTGCAGGTCAAAGAAAGTTTCTAGACCCTCAGCTTTCACCAAGAAATCCTCTAACCCCAGGGCTAGAGATGACACGTACAACAAGCTGAAAGAAAAGTATGCAAAGCTGAAAGGCTTTAAGAAGAAAGGCAAATGCCTGATGGCTGACTATGATTGGGCTGCTTCTGATGAAGAAGAATCATCTGACTCTGAAGATGATGATGAGGCCAATCTCTGTCTTATAGCCAAAATTGAAGATGAGGAAGAAAATTCTGACATTCCCTCTACTTCAACCTCTGCTACTAAGGTATCACCTTCTTTCTTTACACATATTTCAGATATTGATGAAGCTGATAGTCTTCGAAAGATCGATCTCCTGACTATGAGTTTATATGATGCCGTGAATGGTAAAACTGTTATTGAAAATCAAAACCTTGATCTCGCTGAACAACTTAAAAATTGTCACCTTCAAATAGAAAAGCTTTCTAAAATTGAAGAAGATTTAAAAGATCAAGTTCATATAAATCAGCTAGTCAAAATCGAGCGTGAAGAAACTATCGCTGCATTAAAAGCTGAAAAATCTACTGTTGAAGGATGGTGTAAATCCTCAACAACGATCACTGAGATAATTAAGTCTCAGATTCCCCTGAGTGACAAACGTGGTCTTGGTTACAAAGCTGACGCTGAAAAACCAACCACTGATCATTCCATGCTTAAGTTTGGAATGTTCGTGTCCTCAATCCCTGACACTTCCTCATCTCAGTGTTCCTCTTCAAAAACTCCCATCCCTGAGGAAAAACCTATCTTAATCACTAAAGATAAAGGTAAAGAAAAAGTTTTAAATCAAAAACCTCAGAAGGGTACCTTTGTACCAAAACTGAAGGCTTCTAAAGCTTCAATGACTTATCCCTCTACTTCTAAGAACAAGATCCCTGGATTTATTCAGCGATCTACTCCTAGAATCAGAGTGGATATTATTGTTAAGAAATCTGAAGAACTGATTGTTCCTCCTATTTCCAATGCCAAAGGTATACTTGGTGCTGGCCCTGCTCATTTAAAGTTAAAGGGTAAGCATGCAAATGGTCCTCAAGCTACTTTTAGCTATAGGAAATGTTATTACTGTGGACTTACCGATCATATTGCTAGTAAGTGCCCCACAACCACCAAAGCTGAAAAATTAGCTAAGGTGAATATTTCTGCCCCCATGGCAAAGAAGACCACTGAGGTTAAGAAATTAACCAAAGTGAAGACAAGTTCTGAAAATGTTGCGAAGATTGTTGAACCTTCCACTTCCTCTACCACCACTAACAAGTGTGTACCCATGGTTAAATGGGTGCCCAAGTCGAACTAATCTTCCTTTGTTTGCAGGTTCGGAAGGGTATCTGGTATCTTGATAGCGGACGCTCTAGACACATGACTGGAAAGAAAAACCTGCTCACTGAATACAAGGAAGAGAAGGGTCCCTCAGTGACCTTCGGTGGAAATGGAAAAGGCTATACCCGAGGTTTTGGTGTACTCTCAAATGGTACAACAACCTTTGGAAGAGTTGCATATGTTGAAGGACTGAAGCATAATCTTCTAAGCATTAGTCAGCTATGTGACAAGGATAACAAAGCGATTTTCACTAAGGAATCCTGCTTTGTCACTGACAAAAAGGAGAAGATAGCTCTCAACGGATATCGTCTGGAAAATGTTTACGTTATAAACATGGACTCCACAACCACTGAGAACTCCTGTTTCTTCTCAAAAGCCTCATCTGATGTCAACTGGCTATGGCACAAGAGGCTCTCTCATCTCAACTTCAAGACACTGAATACTCTTTCTTCTAAAGAGTTAGTCACTGGTCTACCTCATCACTCATACGCCAAGGAGTCCTTATGTTCAGCGTGTGAGAAAGGGAAACAGACCAAAGCAAGCTTCAAATCTAAGCTAGTTTCCTCAGTGTCATCTCCCCTACAACTTCTCCATATGGATTTGTTTGGCCCTGTTAACAAACAATCCACCGCTGGAAATAAATACACACTGGTCATAGTTGATGAATTCTCTCGCTATACCTGGGTAATGTTTCTCCGTTCTAAGAGTGACACCCCTGAAGAACTCATCACTTTTGTCAGGAAAATGGAAGTCCTGAACAACATGACCGTTCGCTCAATAAGGAGTGATCATGGGACTGAATTCAAAAATAGTTCTCTTGATTCCTTCTTTGAAAGTAAGGGTATTTCTCACAACTTTTCTTCAGTGAGAACACCGCAGCAAAATGGAGTCGCTGAAAGAAGAAATCGAACTATCATCAAAGCTGCACGTTCAATGCTCATCGATTCTCACCTACCTACTCAGTTTTGGGCAGAAGCCGTCTGTTGGTTCCGTTTTTACTTACCAATGATGATTATATCTATTAGTTCAAAATAGAGTGATATGCGGAAGCGTTTTAGAGAACTAATAAGGTATTTAAGGTAGAAGAACACACTATATCAAATATGTGAGATGTAAATAACACAAGTTTTAACTCAATAACCCACTGTATATTGATATAAATAGAACACCAAGAACACCGAAGGTTAAACATGAATTCTGCTCTTAAGGATGTGTGTGTTGTGCAAAGCTTAATAGAAGAGCTCAACATGAGTCTTCTATTTATACTATTCATCATGGGACAAGCTCTAGACATAAAGGACTAAAGGTACAAGACACGATCGTGAAACTGCCACTGGTACAACGTTAATGTAGTGCGCCATTTTCTGCAAAGGCTGAAACCCATCAGAGTTTGACACGTGGAATTATCAGGGCACGCCTTGTACGAATGATCTTCAGGATCTTCGTACAGCATAGAACGTGTGAGGCACGATTGTCTTCGTCTTGATCTTCAAGTAATCTTCCAAGTCTTCAGTCTTCAAACCAAAGAGGCTCTGTCAAGTTTGGCAGAGGCTCTGTGGCCTTGTCTTCTGTGAACATCTTCACTTGAGTCTTCACTTGGTCTTCTATCGATGTCTTGGCAGAACCTCTGTCGGTGTCAACAATTAGTCTAATTTTCAATACTTCTATAACTAGTAGAAGTTGGAGCTAACAATCTCCCCCTAAGTATTGAAAATAAAATTTTGAAACATGCATGGTTTTCTAGACTAAGAACACGACAAGAGGTATTTGACCTCTGTAAACTATTTTCTTTTCATATACGATTATGCCAGAGGCACTTACATTTGATTGCTTGATGAAAGAAAAAGTAGCAGAGATTTGTAGACTAACTCAGACGTTGGCATTTTGGAAGTCGTTGAAACTTCTGTTGTTGAGTCCTACTTCTTTAAGCTCATGATAGATTCTGATGCAGAGGGTTCTGAAGTTGATTACCGAGTCGATGACCTCTATCAGTCTATCGGCGGAGGCTGTGTCCATCAATTCCGTTCCTTTATGCTCCATTAGGATGGCTCTGAACTCTGTCAAAGTACTTGTTGCATACTTTTGACAGTCCATCTCTAGGAACAGTCTCGACTTCCCCGCAGGATCTTGATAGACTAACCCAACCTTTGGAAATGTAATGATTGAGTTTGGTATGGCAGAGGATGGGCAGTCATCTTCTGGTGATCTGAGACTTAGGTTTCTCACTCCAATATCTCGTCCTACTTGGAAATCGACTAGGCTGTATAGCAGAAGTTTCTCACGCATGGCTTTCCTGATCACCCTGTATGCCCTTCGATTTGCATCTATTGTGAAGTTCTGTTTTGTCCAATTCAGAAGGTCGGGTAGGTCGTAGGGGCTTAAGTTCCTAAGATCAGCATCTGGGAATTGGTTCTCGGTTCTGTCCATTCTTTTGACCTTATAGATGTTGTAGGAGATCTTAGGTGTGGTTCTGGTGTGAGAGAACTTACAGTATATGACCTTGTCGATTTTGGAGATTGAGTAGACTTGATTGACAGGTTTGGGTGTTGTTCTGGTGAAGATGTTTTCGAGCTCAGCACGGAAGTTTGGATCTTGAATGGATGGTGGCAGAGGATCTCTGATAGTTCTGTTGTATAGGTACCTGTACACTACTTCTTCCATTTGTCATGGAGGTGCACTAGGTGGAGGCATGGGTCTGCGCAGAGCATCCATTTGCTTTTTAATTTGCTTTTTAATTTGCTTCACTCGATCCTCTGTAGGTTTTGCCTTCGGATCCAGAACTTGTATGTTTGACAGAGGGGTAACACCGAAAGCCCAGTCTTCTTCTTCTGGCTTTGGTGTTACATATGCATCGAAGGCACTCTTCATCAGCTTTTCTGTGGGTTGATGCTTTGGCTTCTTTCATTGTGGTTCCTCTGTCAATATTCCCTTGCCTTTGTCTTTTGCCTTCGGCTAAAGATCTTCTTGTAGAGATGGGATTGCCTCTGTGGGTTTTGTCTTTGAAGTTTCTGAGGGTTTGGATGATGGTGCTTCTGTAGGTTTTGTGGGGGTTGCCTCTGTTGGTTTTGACACTTGTGTTTCTGAGCTCTTGGATGGTGAGGTAGGTTTGGTTGGTGAGACTTCTATAGACTTGCTCAAATATTTTCTTTTGTGAGCCATAGTCTTGGTTCTGGTTTTGGTTTTGGGTGTGGGAGATAGAGATTTTGTTGTTGTATCTTCTGGTGTGGGGGATGGTAACTTAGGTTCTTTTGGTGTTTTTGGTGTTGGAGAGGGGAGTTTTTCTTCTGGTGATTTTGGTTTTGGTAATTGGGATGGTTGATCTTCTTCGGAGGATGTCAAGATTTGAAATTGTTCACGAGTTGGCACATCTTCTCCGAATATAGAGGTTGTTTCCACAGAGGTGGGTGTTACCTCTGTGGTTTTCTGTTGTTGATCTTGATTGGTTTCAGGTACTTGGGTTTGGATTTGTATTTCTTCAGGTGATGTTTCCACAGAGGTGGTTGTTGCCTCTGTGGTCTGTTGTTGGTTTCTTCCTTGGGTTTGAGTTGGAGGAGCTTGGGAAACAGGTTCTGCTGAAATTGATGGAGCTGGTAGACCTCTGGTTGCAGCTTTCTCCCTTGTCATCTCCCCCTCAGGATGATCTGATGAATCATCAGAACCATCATCAGAGTCATCCTGACCCTTGTCATTGGTACCCTCTGCCCTGCACGATGCTTCTGGTTTCTTTGGAAGAGTGGCACCTGTAGCTATCATTTTTGCGCATAGATCATCGCAGAGGCCAAGAAGATTGTGGACCTCTGCCTGTGTGTTGAATCGCAATTTGCCGATACTTCTGCGAAAGTCTTTGACGTAGTTGGCGTTGGCAGCAGTGAAGGCTCTGATGAACTCTGTGACCTGATCAAGTATCCCTTGTCCAAGCTCTGTGAGTTGTGCTCTGGTCATGTAGTCAGAAGGCTTCATGGCTAGAGTTTCTTTCGTAGTATGCTCTTGGACTTGTTCTAAGGCCTTCTTTAGGTCTTCTAGAGTTAGGCCCTTAGAGGTAGAGGATAACTCTTTCTTCAGCTTTTCAATCAAGTTTTTGACAGAGCTTTGGAAGGCAGAGGATGTGGTTTTCTCGAACTCAGCAGCAGCAAAGGTGGCAGAGGTTGTGGCAGTTGACTTCATCTGGGCTAAGGCATTTTGCACCTCTGTGGACAGGTTGTCCATTTTGGTGTTTAGATCGGTTAAGGCCTTGGATGTAGTATCTGCAAAAGAATCAAAAGAGCTTTTCAACCCTTTCAATGTGTTGTCCACAGAGGTGACAAGGGTTTAGAACTCATCCCTTGATACTTGTGGACTAGGTGTAACCTCTGGGGAACACATTCATCCCCAGAGTGAGTCTCTGTTCCTAAGACGCCTTCTTTCGCTCATGTTTGAACGTTGAGAGCGGAAGGACTTCCCTTCGATCCTAGAGCAGCGGCCTTTTGAGCCTCAGATTCTACAAAGGTTCTGTTAAGCACATTGTCTTGATCCACTCCAGAGGTGGGTACAAGAGTATCCTTAAGTTGACTTAGGGACTTGTCTAGAGTCCCTTCATCCACGTGCACTCCAGGCTCCTCTAAAGAGTCGGTCGGTCCTACGTGTGTGCGTGTAGCAGAGGAAACAAATTCCTCTGCATGGATGTCAGATGTGATCCGGGGTGAGGGATCACGAACTAAAGGTGAGTCCTTTGGAGAGGACTCCCTTGGAATAGTTTCCCCGACTAAGATTGGCACAAAGGTAGAAAGAGTTACCTCTGCCCGGTTTGGTGGGGTTGGGGTCGAGCTGTGCTGCTCTTTTTCAATATTACCTTCTGCCACTAGACTGGCGGTAATAGAAGTGTGGGTTGCACTGGGAGTTGGTTGGGGTTGTGTGCCACTACCTTCTTCGTCATCTTTTCGGTCTTCAGCCTCTGTTAAACACCCTAACCTAACAGTTTCTCCGCTAGCCTCTATCTCATCAAAATCAACCACTTCCTCTGGGCTTTTTCGGGCTTCGCCTTCTGTCACGCCCTCAACCACTGGGGTTTCTATTCTAGGTGCTAAGGAATCATAGCACGGATGAGAACCAACTAAGCTTTGGGCAAGTGGATGCAGAGGTCCTGGAATTTGTGCCTGAATGACTTCTGAGGTTCTGTGCACAACCCCAATCTCAGAGTCTATCATATCCTCTGTGTCGTCCTCTTCCTCTGGACCTTTCCTTAGAACATCATAACTGGGATGGAGGAAGGGGTTCTGTAGTACTTCTGGTGTCGCACTCTGAATATCCTTAGGGGTTTGATCATTTGTATCCAGGCTCGAGTCAATTTCAGAGATTCGGAAATCTGGTGCTTCTGTTGACTGAGTGGAGAGGGCTTCTGCGTTCCAGCCAGAAGTGTCTAAGGAATCTGCAATATCGGGGCGTTGGAGGAAGTCGTTGAAGTCACCATGTTCTGCGTAGTGTAGTGGCGTTGGGGATTGCAGAGGTTGTTCATGGGTTTCTTCCTTTGTTCCTTCTTCCATTTCAACTCCCTCTGCTATGGTTTGCAGAGGAGAGTGGGGTTTCTTGGATTTCTTCTTGCTCCTTTTTCTCTTTGGCTCGGGGGCACCCTCCTCAGAAGACTTGTGTTTTCTTTTCTTCTTCTTTTCTTTTGGAGGAGGGGGTGCAGAGGATCCAATCATTGTTTCTGCTGGAGGGGTTTGATCGATTTATTGGGCAACACTGGTAGAGGTTCCTTCTGCAGATTTCTTTTTCTTGTGTGCTTTCTTCTTCTTTAGAGTGGTTGTAGAGGTTTTGCTCTTCGAGGCAGAGGTTTCTAGTTGCCATCTCTGACGAAGGAAATTCTCCTGAATCTTTTCATGTTTAGCCAAAGCTACTACCCATTCTTCATCACTCATTCTCTCAACTACCGGATCTCCTACAGAGGCTCCTAGATGCGGGGGTGTCACTGGACTCGGTTCAGGAGTCCGATGATCGCGTATATATGCTAGCTTAAGTTCTTCATCAGTTGCGTATCCCAGAAGCTCTTTCGATAGAGGTCTGCAGAAGTCGTACCCAACTTAATGTTCTGTTGGGGTGTTCTTGCCCATAGGGTATATTTTGATGACAGGGCCCTCCATTGGCCATTTTTGTAGTCGAAGCAGAGGTTCTATTAGGACACCGAGAATCCTCTGATATTGTAGAGGGGGAAGATCTTTGTCTTTGGTTGAGTTTTCGTTTGCCCTCTGTGCTGAAATTCTGTGGTCTATTGTGTTGATGACACCTCCTGCATCATAAGGGTACCATAATCTAAGGGCAGGTCATAATAAACTCCAAACATTATGGGCATGATCTGGTGGGTGGTTTGGTCAGGGCTACCAATTTTGCCAGTTAGGCATCTATTTAGGATTGAGAAGAGGGTATTCCACAGAGGGGGAAATCTGTTCCTCCTGAAATCATTCCTCTTCTTTAAATGGGTGTTGTAGCCTAACATCTCTGCAAACCTGCAGAGTTCTTCATCTGATGGTTCATCTGCATACTTCTTTATGCCAAGAAGTCCTCTTGTCGGTAGGCTGAATTCTAGTGAGAACATGGTTCTGTTGAACTTGATTTCCAGGTATTCAGATTGGTCGGGTTTGGAGATGTATCCCTTGATTTGTCTATCTTCTGGGTCAAAATGGCAACTCTGCCAAAATTGGTAAAGGTATCTGGCAGGGATCTTCTTCACATTCTTGGTTAATAGTGGGAACAAATAATGGTTTTCCAGAATGTGCAGAAGGATATCATGTTCTTCCCCAAAAGCTGTTCTTGAGGGGACAAGGTAGTGGTTGTTGGGTTTCAGGGGAAGATTTCTTTCGAAATGATCATGTTCCAAAAGTTTTGCAGGTGGGTGGTCAGAGTAAAGGCTACTGACTCACCAGAGTTATCTTGTCCTAAGGTTCCGGCTATTTCTGGATTATGTGAGTGCTCTGAATGTGCAGGGGAGTTCGCCGAAGATCTCGAAGTGGAAGCCATTGTCTTAATCTTGAAGAAAAGAGTAGAAATGGAGAAGTTGCAGGTATTTGCAAGGTTCGTCGGAGAAGAATATGGGAGTAAATGCGTAAAAGGAATAGGAAATGGAGTAAACGGGGTTATATAGTGGAGTAGATAACGGATAGAATTCCACGGTAAAAGTGAATTTAATAAACATTTGGGGTCCGCACTCGAGTTCTACAGTTGGGGAAACGTTTCAGAAGGATCGTGTGGCACGCACGTCCAATGAAAATCTGCCACGTCAGATGTGTCAGAGTACGATTAGACGTCGTGCGCGACCCATTAATGCTTGGCGCGTGGGCATTTCTTCTGTCTGGGGTCTGTCACTCGCAGTAAATATCTTGCTTTTACAGAATTGCCACAAAGAGTCAAGTATCAGAATCAACAGAGGCTCTGTAGTGGAGTGAGCTTTGTGATCTGAAACCTGTCCTTTTGTCTCCTCTTAGCTTGCACCTTTACCAAAAATGTTTGAAAATTAATTGGAGAGGATCGATAGAGTCTTTAGCACAAAATTTTCATCCACAAAGGCTTTGGAGCTCTGTCAAAGCCAGCAGAGGCTCTATGAATGAAAATTTCTAATAACTAAAGATTCATAAAAGTTTTTGATCATCCAAGTTTTTCACTGTCTTACACACTAGTTTTAGGACATATTTTGAGATTGGTGTCCTAGAAAACGTTTTTAGAAAATGGTTTTGTGCGAGACATTCTCCATTTGGCTTACCTTTGCTCGGTGAGCTACCTGGCTTCTGTAGATTTGGTTGACCACTTCTCTTCTTTGGCTCCCCCTTGAATTAGCAACTTCTGTAGACTAGTTCAAGGTCTCCTTCTGCTCCCCCTCGACCTATTCTTGGATCAAATGAGATAAGTAATGCACAGAACGTAGGTCAAACTCACTAGAGGTTCTGTGGAGATCGACAGAGGTTCGGATCAATCCCACAGAAGCTCTGTTGGTTACAGAACTTTTGGTGGTAAAGAATTTATATGCAGAGGTTTTTAAATATATACATATATACAAGAGGATCAAGTCTTACTTACAGAGGTCTCAACTCATGTTTATCATACCTAACTTACCCACCAAGAAAAGGAATCTTTTCCCATCAAGTGCCTTGGTGAATAAGTCAGCAAGCTGGTATTCGGTGCTTACGAAGTACATCTCAATTGTTCCTTTTTCAACATGATGTTTCAGAAAGTGGTAACGGATATCGATGTGCTTTGTTTTGGAATGCTGTACAGGATTAGCTGAAATCGCTATGGCGCTTTTGGAGTCACAGAGGATGGGTATCTTGTAGATATTGTGACCGTAGTCTCTTAGCTGAGTTCGCATCCACAGAACTTGGGAGCAACAACTGGCAGCAGCAACATATTCAGCTTCTGCCGTGGATGTTGATACACAGTTCTGCTTCTTTGAAGTCCAGCTGACTAGTTTACCACCTTGGAATTGACAACTCCCAGAGGTGCTCTTTCGATCAAGTTTGCATCCCCCGTAGTCTGAATCTGAGTAAGTCGTTAGATTAAAGCTAGAGTTCTTCGGATACCAGAGGCCAAGATTTTTGGTGCCCTTTAGGTATCTGAAGATCCTCTTTACAGCATGAAAGTGTGATTCTTTTGGATTTTCTTGATATCTTGCACAGAGGCATGTAGCAAACATTATATCGGGTCTACTTGCGGTTAAGTATAACAAAGACCTAATCATGCCTCTGTAGAGTTTGCACTCTACAGATTTTCCACCTGGATCAGAATGTAGCTTATTTCCAGTTGACATGGGGGTCTTCATGACAGAGGACTCAGAAAGATTGAATTTTGAAAGTATGTCGGAGACATATTTTGCTTGATTTATAAAAATTCCTTCTGAGGATTGTTTGACTTGGAGTCCTAGGAAGAAGGTTAGTTCTCCCATCATACTCATTTCAAACTCACTCTGCATGAGTTTTTCAAAATCTTTGCACTGTTTGTCATTTGTAGAACCAAAGATAATGTAGTCCACATAGATCTGTACAAGCAGAATCTCATCACCTTTTCTTTTATAAAACAAAGTCGTATCTGTTGTACCTCTTTCGAAATTGTTACCGAGAAGAAAGGTTTAAAGGCGTTCATACCATGCTCTTGGAGCCTGTTTCAGTCCATACAGAGCTTTGTCGAGGTAATACACGTAGTTTGGGTACTTGGCGCTTTCAAACCCTGGTGGCTGCTGGACATATACTTCTTCTTGGATTACACCATTAAGAAAGGCAGATTTTACATCCATATGAAAGACTTTGAAACCTCTGTGGGCTGCGAAGGCTAAGAAGATTCTTATAGCTTCGAGTCGTGCGACAGGGGCAAAAGTTTCATCGTAATCAATGCCTTCTTCTTAGCGATATCCCTTGGCCACCAATCTCGCTTTGTTTCTAATGACCACCCCATCCTCATCCTTTTTGTTTCTGAAGACCCATTTAGTCCCTATTGTTTGTTTCCTTTTCGGCAGAGGAACTAGGGTCCAGACTTTGTTTCTCTCAAACTGTAGAAGATCTTCTTGCATAGCATCTACCCAGTTTGGATCATCTAGGGCTTCAGAGACACGTTTTGGCTCGATCACACTGATAAAATTTGTAAAGAAACAAAAATTAGCAGAGGCTGATCTTGTCTTTACTTTCTCAGAAGGATCGCCGATTATCAGGCAAGGAGGATGGCTCATCATCCACTTTGTTGTTCTTAGAAGATGGTCATTGGCATCATCTAGTTGAGCTTCTGAGGCTGCACTTGTTGGTTCTTACGCAACCTCTGTAGTAGAAGGTACTTCTGCGCTAGAGCTTGGTTCTTCAGCTTGTGTAGCTATTGGGATCACATTTGGAATTGATTCCTCTGATTCGGTAGAGACTGCATCTTCATTTTCCTCTATTATCGGTTCCTCTGTTGTAGCTGGTGTTTCTAGTGCCTCAGTTGTTGTATATTTGCTTGTGTCATATTCTGTCCGCTCCCCCTCGGCATTAGCATCTGCATGATTCTCAGAAGAGGATGAAGTATTTAATGGACCAGTTAGAGAAATACCTGACTCAGTCTGGTTGACAGAAGATGGTTCTCCAGAGGCTCTGACAGCTCCAGCAGAGGGATCGATATCGTCATGGAACATCTCTTCAAATAGTAGATTTAAGTCTGCTTCTCTTGTCTTTGAGATGCCAGAGGATTCCTTCTTTAGACCAAGTTCTGAACTGACTTGTTCAGAAGTCTTCTTAAAGGAATCATCAAATGAAACGTTGATGCTTTCCACGATGGATCGAGACCGCATAAGATATACTCTGTAGGCTTTTGAAGTGGCAGAGTATCCTATGAACTTTCCTTCATCTGCTTTCACATCGAACTTCCCTCTGGCTTCTCTATCGTTTAAGACGAAGCATTTGCATCCAACGACATGAAAGAACTTAATGTTGGGTCGCCTCTTATTGATTAATTGATATGGTGTCTTGATGTGTCTTTTGACTATGGCAAATCGATTCTGGGTATAACATGTTGTTGATATGGCTTCTGCCCAGAAAGAGATTGGTAATCCAGATGCTGTGAGCATGGTCCTCGCAGCCTCTACAAGCGTTCGGTTCTTTCGTTCAACAACGCCATTTTGTTGAGGAGTACGTGCTGCAGAGAAGTTATGGGAAATGCCTTCTTCTGTGAGATAAGCTTCAATGACAGAGTTTTTGAATTTTGTGCCATTGTCGCTTCTCAACCTTTGGATTTTCCATTCGTACAGAACCTGGATCTTCTTCATTAGGTTTATCAGAGTGTTAGGAACATCTGATTTCTTTCTGACAAACTCCACCCATGTATATCTTGAGTATTCATCGATTACCACTAGTATGTATTTCTTGCCTCCTAGGCTCTGCATAGCAATCGGATCACAGAGGTCGACATGTAGCATGCGTAGAGTCTAAGGACAAGACACATCAGTCTTTCCTTTGTGGGAAGCTCTCTTAAGCTTGCCCATTTCACATGCAGAGCATAGATGATCCTTACTGAATTTAACATTCGGCAGACCTTTAACAAGATCAAGTTTTACAAGCTTGTCTAGAGTTTGGAAGTTCATGTGGCAGAACCTGTTGTGCCATAACCAGGCTTCTTCGTTTTTTCAAGCAACAAAGCAGAGCTTGTCTTCTTTTTTCTTGACGCAAAAGTTCATACGGTATAAATCTCCCCTTCTTTCAGTCCACAGAAGCTCGACTCCAGTATCTTCTCCTTGCAGAGAGCAGAAAGTTATTTTGAACATCACATCGAAGCCAGTATCGCAAAGTTGGCTAACACTCAGAAGATTGTGCTTAAGGCCATCCACATATGCAACTTTGCATACTTCGATCTTTTCCTTCTTGATGACTCCGTAGCCTTTAATATATCCTTTCTTGTTGTCCCCAAAGGTTACTGATCCTCCATTGAGTTTATCTTTGTAGGAGGATAGTAAACCTCTGTCGCCAGTCATGTGCCGCGAGCACCCGGAGTCAAGATACCAGATCGACACATACTGCTTCTGCAAGACAATCAAAGATTTTTAGGTACCCATATCCAAATGGATCCCTTTTTGTCAGAGGTCTTCAAGGTTGCCTTAGCATCCTTGGGTTTGGTTTTATCTTCTGTTGAAGAACCATTTTGTTTCTTCTTTCTCTTGAATTTAGCATTCTTTTTGGGCAAAGAGAGGAAACAGTGAGGACTTGAGAAATGTTGGTTCAATTTAAATATAAGATCAAAACAATGACAATAATGAATTTGCGAAGAGATTTGCTTGAACTTTTCATTGAAATCATTAAAACAGGGTACAGAGGCTTTATTTTTACAATCTATCCTAGCACTAGACTTCCTATTACAAGGAGACCTATGCTGACTAGACTGTTGTTTTGAAAATTCTCCGGTTGGAGTAGCCTTCTGTGGACCCTTTCTTCTGTGGTGAACTTCTACAGGTTTAACTGTCACAGAAGTAAAAGACTTGTTATTTTCAACCCACTTACCTTTTTGTTGCCAAGTTAATTTTTCTTTGAAAGGCCCAAAAGGTTTAGCTTCTTTTGAATAGGGAGAGGATTTTTCCTTTATAGGTTTGATTTTCTCAAGCTCCAGAGAGGTTTTGGCTTGTACACACGTGTCCACAAAATCCGGGCATATAGGAGCACTTGTGATTATCTCCTTAGGAGTAATTGTTCTGTTAAGAATCTCAGAGGGAAGTTTAAGTCCCTCTGCTTCACAAGGAACTACTTCTGATTCAATTGAATCAGTCTCAGAATCGTCAGAGGTTGAGTCGTCCTCATATACAGAGATTGAGTCACTTAGATATCTGTCGATAGAGGCTGGATTTTCTGAGCAGGTACTATACTCGCTTTCTTCCTTTCTTTCGGGGATATCTTCTAAGTCAACAGAAGTTTTCATCGAGGTTTCTTCAGAGAGATTTTGGCTATTATTGGAAGTACTGGGACATTCAAAAAAATTGTTTTCACCGATTTCCAATAATTCCTTTTCAGAAATATGAGTCAGTTTTTCTTCTGTTGAAGCAGGCAAGAACTCAGGTGCCTCTGCCGATAGTTTCTTCTCAGAATCTATAGTGCAGACAAAGGCAACCTGGGATTGAGTCTCGGGTTCACCAAATTTAAAGATTCCCATCTGATCTTGTGTTTTTAGATATTTCTTAGGTTTGGAAGCTCTTTTGACAGAGGCTGAAGATGGTAAATCCATGTTTTCAAACCACACATTTATCATCTTCAGAGGTTTCCTTATGTGAGGTTCTCCAGAGACTTTCCGCCTTTTGCTAACAGAGAGTAAATTCGGAAAACCGGGTTTTCTTGTACTTCCTATACAAAATAAAGAGGACATAGATTTATCTCTTTTGGTTCCAGAGTATGGATCAATGTCACAGAATCCAATTCCCCGTCTCCCTATTTGTGTGTTTATCTTTTCGTAAACCATCTGAGCATCTTGATATTTTTTCATTAAAAGGTCTCTCCTGAGTAGGTCTTGATGAAGGACTTCTCTTTCCTTTTGAAAATAATGTTTAAGAGCAAGGATGTTCATTCTGTCGCTCTCAACATTCACAAGTTCTTTAGACTTAGCTTTTAAGGCAGAATTGAGTTCTAAAATATTTTTTTTTCAAAGGATTTAGATTTTTGTTCCAATTAGTTTCAATCTCTTCCTTTTCTTTAAATAATTTTGCTTTTTCTTGAGTGAGAAGTTTTGTTTCTCTCTCAAAGAATGCAAGTTTCTTTTGAGTATTCTCACAAGTCTTTTTGAGATTATCGTATTCAATGGTCAGTTTAAGCATATCGCCTTCATTATCATCAGAGGAAGAGTTAGAAGTGGATACCTCACTGTCGGAATCTGATGAGCTGACCTCTGCCATTCCACAGAACAAGGCTTTTTTGTCGCCTTCATCAGATGATTCGTCTGACAGCCAGTTCTCCTGATTCACCATTAGTGACTTCTGAGCATAATAATCCGCTTTCTTTTTGTAGTAAGCAGAATCCCTCTGAGGGCGGTTTGGCTTGCTTCTGCAGTCAGCAGCATAATGGCCTGGCTTGCCACAGTTGAAACATCCTTGGTTCTGGGGAGCGTTGCCAGCTCTGTCGTCTGACCTCTGTCGGTCACCACCTTTATCACCTCTTTCTCCTCTGTCATTTGAACCATCTCTTCCTTGGTTCCTTGGCTCATACCTCTCTCCTCTGTCGTCCTTTCCATCACGTTCATACCCCTTCTTCTTGTATCCTCCTCTTCCAAACTCCTTTGTCAGCAGAGCTAATGATTTAGCTATCGAGGCCATCGTTGCCTCCTCTTCTATCACCTCATCTTCAGAGTTATCGACAATCATCACTTTCTTCTTTTTCTCCTTTTTCTCTTTCTTTTCCTCCTCTTCCACAGCTTTCTTAGGCTTCTCCTTTGCCTCTGTAGTCTTCTCCACAAGTGCCAGAGGCCCAACAGTCTGAGTTTTTGCCTAGGCTATTTGGGGTTCTTGAGCTGCCAATGTTCCATAAAGATTTGATAGGCTCGAGGTGTCTAGGTCCTGATTTGTCTGTAGGGACATAGACAGTTGGAGCCATTCTTCGTTGAGACTCTTTAAGAACATGACATTGTTTTCTTCTGAAGTTCTATGGATCCCAAACTTCTTGCACTTGTTTATCAAGGAGTTAAACCTGTCATACGTAGACTGCAGAGACTCAGTCGGCAGAGCTTTGAATGAGTAATACTCATTGATACATTGGGCTCTGCGATTTTTCTGAGTTTTAGCCCCTCCTTCCAATTGTTTCTCCAGTTCCTTCCATAGATCGTATGCAGATTCACACGCATCTAGGGATTGGAAGAGGTTATTGGGGATGGCCATTATCAGAATTCGTTTTGCCTTTTGTGCCAACTCGTATTTCGCCCAGTCAGGATCAGACCATTTATCTTTTGACTTAGGTTTCTCGTGCGCAGGAATCTCTGGAGTGTTGTCTGTTGCAGGTACACGTGGTACAGAGAGCATATGAACGAAAGGAGGATTGTGGATGTAGTGAAGAGCTTCTTTGTCAGTACCCTCGAAGAAATGAATCATTCGTATTTTCCACTGAGGGTATTCATCTCTGAGTAGAGTGGGTGGTTTTGTTAAAGAACCGGTAGAGAAGTAGTTGTTGGTGTCCGCTGCCATTTGAATGGTTTTGGAAAATACCAGAAAACAGAGTATAAACTGAGATTTTCAGATGATGGGTCAAGATTTCAGAAAAGAAGTTACAAGCTTGAAGACCTTAAGCGATGCACTAAAATGGAGAGTTTTAACCTAGAAAACAGATTCTGCAGGTTTACCAAAGTCGAACAGGTCGAGAATGGCAGAAAAACAGAGTCAGTTTAGAATATATGAAGAACAGGTCAAAAGCTAGCCAAGTTTCTACCAAAAATCATTGTAAGAGAGGATCTCTTGATATAGAAAATCAAGGATGGCTCTGATACCAATTGTTGGTTCCGTTTTTACTTACCAATGATGATTATATCTATTAGTTCAAAACATAGTGATATGCGGAAGCGTTTTAGAGAACTAATAAGATATTTAAGGTAGAAGAACACACTATATCAAATATGTGAGATGTAAATAACACAAGTTTTAACTCAATAACCCACTGTATATTGATATAAATAGAACACCAAGAACACCGAAGGTTAAACAGGAATTCTGCTCTTAAGGATGTGTGTGTTGTGCAAAGCTTAATAGAAGAGCTCAACATGAGTCTTCTATTTATACTATTCATCATGGGACAAGCTCTAGACATAAAGGACTAAAGGTACAAGACACGATCGTGAAACTGCCACTGGTACAACGTTAATGTAGTGCGCCATTTTCTGCAGAGGCTGAAACCCATCAGAGTTTGACACGTGGAATTGTCAGGGCACGCCTTGTACGAATGATCTTCAGGATCTTCGTACAGCAGAGAACGTGTGAGGCACGATTGTCTTCGTCTTGATCTTCAAGTAATCTTCCAAGTCTTCAGTCTTCAAACCACAGAGGCTCTGTCAAGTTTGGCAAAGGCTCTATGGCCTTGTCTTCTGTGAACATCTTCACTTGAGTCTTCACTTGGTCTTCTATCGATGTCTTGGCAGAACCTCTGTCGGTGTCAACACTTAGTCTAATTTTCAATACTTCTATAACTAGTAGAAGTTGGAGCTAACACCGTCAACACTGCTTGTTTTACTCAAAACAGGTCGCTGATTGTCAAAAGATTCAAGAAGACAACCTATGAACTTTTCCATGGGAGAAAGCCTTCAATTAGCTTTCTTCACATCTTTGGATGGCAGTGTTTCGTACTGAACAACAGAGATGCCCTTGGAAAGTTTGATCCTAAGGCTGATGATGGAATCTTTCTTGGATATTCTTCAATCTCTAAAGCCTTCAGAGTCTTTAATCGAAGAAGACAAACTGTTGAAGAAACTATCCACGTCACCTTTGACAAATCCCGTTCAACGAACTCTAGACCTTCTGCTGATACTGAAGAACTGAATCAATGGATGTTTTCTCATCTTGGTGATTCAGAAGACATTCCTACTCCTCCATCTCATACTCATCCCGCTGAAGATGATGACACTACCATCATCCCAAGCATGCAGACAAGTGAAGCTGAAACATCATGGGTCTCAGATGTTCCTCTAAACACTATGGCTGCCTCTGAACCTTCTATCTCAGATATACCATCAACTTCTCAGCAATCAGTGAATGAAATGACATCTGCACCTTTTCCTCTCTTAGCTGATATACCAGAAGTTGCTGAAGCCTCATCTTCAGCTCCTCAAGTTCAGGTTGAGTCAGCGACTTATGCTCCAGCTCAGTGATGGACTATAAATCACCCTATTGAACAAATTCTTGGTGATCCAAACTCTGGTGTTCAGACTCGACGAAGTGTAGGTAATATTTTTTTTATTTGTTAACTTTATTTCTCTGATTGAACCAAAGAAAACAGATGATGCTCTCCAAGATCCAAACTGGGTCAGCGTTATGCAAGAAGAGCTGACTGAATTTGAAAGAAACAAAGTTTGGAAGCTTGTTCCTCGTCCATCTGACAAGTCAGTGATAGGCACTAAATGGGTCTATCGAAACAAGTTGGATTAACATGGAACTGTAACCCGCAACAAGGCTCGACTTGTTGCTCAGGGATACAAACAAGAGGAAGGTATAGATTATGACGAAACCTTTGCTCCAGGGGCAAGACTAGAAGCCATTCGTCTATTCTTAGCTTACGCTATACATAAAGACTTCAAAGTTTATCAAATGGATGTTAAGTCAGCATTCCTAAATGGAAAGCTGAATGAAGAAGTCTACGTGGAACAACCTCCAGGATTCTCAGATCCTAAGCATCCAGGTTATGTTTAAAAAACTGGATAAGGCACTCTATGGATTAAAACAAGCTCCCCGTGCATGGTATGACACTCTCTCTACTTATCTCCATATTGAAAAATTTGAGCGTGGTCAAATCGATAAAACTCTATTTTTCAGGAAAGTAAAAGGTCATATTATTCTTGTTCAAATATATGTCGATGATATTATATTTGGTTCTACTAACCCTGACCTTTGTACTCGTTTCGCTGATAGAATGAAAGCTGAATATAAAATGAGTATGATGGGTGAACTAACATATTTCCTTGGTCTTCAAATCAAACAAAATGAAAAAGGAACTTTCATTAATCAGGGAAAGTATGTTAAAGATATGCTAAAGAAATTTGATTTAACTCAGAGTTCAGCTATGAAAACCGCTATGGCACCGCCGCTGACACTAAACAAGGATCCTTCTGGAAAACCTGTTAATGTCACAGCGTACCGTGGGATGATCGGCTCTCTCCTGTATCGTACAGCTAGCCGATCTGATACTATGTATGCAACTTGTTTGTATGCACGATATCAAGCTGAACCTAAGGAATCTCATTTGATTGCTGTAAAGCGAATCTTTCGTTACCTTAAGGGTACTCCTAACCTAGGTCTTTGGTATCCCAAAGACTCAGGGTTTGATCTAATCGCCTATTTAGATAGTGATTTTGCAGATTGCAAATTGGATAGGAAAAGCACCACAGGAGGCTGTCAGCTCCTGGGTGGAAAGCTGGTGAGTTGGACAAGTAAGAAGCAAAACTCGGTGTCCACCTCAACCGCTGAGGCTGAGTACGTAGCCGTTGGAAGCTGTTGTTCTCAGGTCTTATGGATGTGAAATCAACTACTGGACTATGACCTTCAGCTCTCAAAGATTCCAATCTATTGCGACAGCACAAGTGCCATCGCTATAGCAAATAATCCAGTGCTACACTCAAAGACCAAACACATTTAAATCAGGTATCATTTTATCATAGATCATGTGATGAATGGTGATATAGAACTTCATTTTATCCCAACTGACTTTCAGTTAGCTGATCTGTTCACCAAACCTCTTGATGAGACAAGATTTAACTTTCTCATCAGCGAGCTTGGAATGCTGAACTTAGAAGAGTAAAATCTTTAGCGGTTCACATTGGATCAGGGATAAAACAAACTTGTATAACCCATACTTATCACCTACTCTCTGAACAAAATTGATTCGCTGATATCAAGGTATGTTCTCTCTTGCTCGCTGACGTTCGCCTAGAACTGAAAGATTTCAAAACAAATTGCATCGCTGAATATCTCTTCCTTTCAGCGATACTTTTGAAATTTCTAAATCTAACACTGATATTTCTATTCAGTGCTTCATGTTTTCAAAAAAAATGTCCCTGAGTTTTCAAAACCCTCAGAGACATCCTAAAATATGAAAGAACGTTTGTTACGTCATCACAACGGATAACTCATGGTACATTTTCTCTGACACGTTCGCCCGTTTCGACTTCCTTGTCCAATCAAATTCAAGGGACGTGTCCGTATCATCATGAAAAACTTTCCCGCTCATTGTTTTTCTCTCTCTACTCTCACTATATAAACCCTTTGAGTTTATATTTTTACCTTACGCGAACATCATCTCCTTCAAGCAAGAAATCTCTGTTGCATTCAAACTATTTTCTTCAAGAACTGTTCATCTTCGTCTTCAACAACTAAGGTTAATATTCTTATTATTTACCTTTTGTTAAACTTGTTTCTGATCTCATTCTTGTTTTTTTAACAGATCAAACAAAAGAACGTTTTAAAATGAATTCATTTTCTTTTCATGATTTTATGAACACAATCTTCATGGTTGTTCTTCAAGTTTAAAACAAAAATCTTAAACTTGTTCTTCATATGTTTTTCCAGAATCCTTACTTTAAAAGGAAACTGGAAAATAAGGCATTCACTAGTTTTGAATCTTTGCCAAAACTAGAAAAACCCTGATTTCTACTATACCCTAAAAACCCTTATTTTGGATATTTTATTCATTTTAAGATCTTCTGTTCCTATTCTTATATTATAAACAGAAATGGCATATACTGAAGCTCCTACCTCAAAGTCTCCTACTGCTGCTGAGAAAGTGGTTCTCACAAAAGCTCCTCAGGTTAAGTTCAAACTTGAGCAAGTTACCTTCCAACACAACAACCCATATGCTCTCTTCGATTTCCCTCAGAAGAAGCAGGTCACACATCTTGATGATGCTGTGAACTTTCTCAAAACCTGTTCTATATCGATAACTCTGACTATTGCACCCCCTGCTCATCGATCTCTTCTAGCTCAGTTCTGGTATACTGCCAGAAGAGCTCAGGTACCCTATCCCAAAGACCCAAAGAAAGTGCTTGATGTCATTCTTTGTGACACCAAATATGGTACTTCCAAAATCAACTCTGGTACTATCAGGCGTGTACTAAACCTCCCAGCTGCCACAAAATAGAAACGCTTTGTCCCTCTGCCAAACCCCAAATACCTAGATGACAGGGAAGCACTCATTGCATTCTTTGATGCAATGAAGTACGTGTGGGAAACAGGGAGAGATGAACTCCCTGACAAGAAGCTAACCCTGATCAAGAAGTCCAAGATGCCAAGCGAGATGAACTTCATCTTCGCTCACCTGATAAGCTGTATGACAGCTAAAGTTGGTTCTTATGACCAAGCTTCACAACCTCAACAGGCCATGGGATATGCTCTGCTGAAAGGTCTTCATGTTGACTGCGCATCAATCATCTACGACGATCTGGTGCTAAGGGTGGATGCGGCTGACAGACCAACATGTGTTCCATATCCCAGGTTTGTCAGTGCTATCTTTCTAACCAGACTTGGGGACAAGTACCCAAAAGTGGGTGACCTGAAACTCTCTGAGGCTGGCCCTAAGGTGCTCGACTACAACCCCATGCCAAACGAGGTACGTCTTTTTACTATCTTATCTATTCTCAATCCTCCTTCTTCTACTTCTGCGGCTACCTCACCGGCAATCCCAACCGCTGATACCCAGGCTACAAAAACACTCCTTCTCGAAAAAGGAAACACTCTTCTACCCAACTTGATTCCGAAAGGATCAAGAAAACCAAGGAGCAACCCCCCAAGCATTCACATGCTGAAGACTCCACGACTCTCTCTATACAAGAGCCGCTGGATAGTTCCATGGTACGCTAGCCACAGCTGATAAAGCCACCCCTTCCATCCCAACTTCAGCGTCTCTAAACGCTGAGGTTATAAACCTGGAACTGAACCCCCCTCGTTCAGACTCTTTACAGACTGAAGAAGTATTTTCTCAGCGGATCCAACGTTGAACCTCTCACCAAAACCCTCTTCTCAACCATCACTCCTCCCACCATTTCTTTGGACACTCCACCAGTATTCCCTCCATTCTCTGCACAGAACATCATCCTCGATACATCAGCTGCTACTTTACAGGGGATGATGCATCAAAATATAGGATCTGCAGGCACTTTTATGCGCCAAGGCACTCTGGAAGGCGACATGGAACACTACTCAGGTTATCGAGGTTTTGACGACTTCACCAACCCGCCTGCAGGTATACACAAAACCATACCCACTTCTCTCTCAAAATCCCCAACTTCTGAGCTTTCCTTTGTTAACAAGTTATTAACTATTGCAGGTCCTAATTTGGGAGATATTCACAACTCCCTGAAAGATCTGGTGACGAAGGTGGAATCTCACACCACCACATTATCTGCTAACTCTTCAGCGGTTACAGACGCTGGAGAGAATCTCAAAAAGTTGACCACCGAGGTAGAAAAGAAAGCCTTCAGTGCTGATCTGGAGAAGGTGGATGGTAGCATTGGTCAATTTGCTACCACCCTCGCTGAAAACTCTACCGCCAACATCACTCTCTCCACCAACTTTATGGCCCTGTCTAGCGAAGTCACATCGCTGAAGACAGCGGTTGGTAACCTTCAGGAAGAGATGTCTACCTTGAAGACGGATGTCAGCGCTGCCACTAGTCTACTGCAGCAAATCCTCGACCGCCTGAATGCTGCTACCTGTGCTCCTTCGCACAGGAGCACTTTACTCAGGTGGATCGAGAGGATCTTCAAAGAATCACTCCTGCTATATCAGGCCTGGAAGACAGATTAGGTAGGATTAAAACCTGTGGCCTGGAAGACAGGGACCCAATGCACACTGACACTGCTGTTGCTGACACTGCAAATTCCTCCCCCATCCATCATGTGGAAGAGGGGGAGAAGACTGAAGACCTTCCCCATAATGTTGAGGGGGAGGAGAAAAATCTTGAAGACCTTCCCCATAACGCTGAGGGGGAGGGTATTGCTTCTGATGTTCTTGCTGCTACAACCGAGAAACCTCAGGGAGATGAAAACCCTGAGGGAACCGAGAAACCTCCCTCTGGACTTGAGGGGGAGCAACTCGATGAGCACCTCGAAACTGATGCTGATGTCACCAAACCCTATGCCGACGAGGAAGAATCTGAAGAAGAAGCTGAAGACGATGAAATCGTCGACATCGCTGATGATGAACCATCATCATCTCCTAAAAATGATGATGATGATGAAGATGATGATGACGACTTCTTTTTCGTTCAGCCAATCAAGAAAACCCCAGCTCAAAAAGGGGTTATGATAAATGAACCATCAGGGGAGGGACAAAGACAAAGCCTGCAGCGTCCGAAGCTGACAAAGGCAAGAACAAAGGTGTTTCCTCTAAAGATAACTTGGCTATTCTCTTCAGCAAGCCAGTTTGTCAGGTAACATACACTTTATTCCCTTACACTGCATCCCTCCTCTATCCATTCTCAATCTCAGTTCTCCTCTCCATAAAACCTCTAAACACTTAAAACCCATTCTTTTCTCTATCTCTTCCTTTCCCAAATTATCTTACTTAAACGATCGTTGTGTTTCAGCTAGTCCTCTCCCCTGTTTGAGGATCCTGCTGAAGTCTCTCCTGCTACAACTCCAATAATCCCAGCCACAAGAGCTGAAGAAATAATCCCAGTCTTAGACCTTGCTGAGACTGATGAACATGAAGAACAACTGCTCTCTCACAAAAACAGACCTTCCTTGGCTCCTCAAAAGCTAAGTGAAGAGGATCAGAAAAAGAGAGAAGCAATGATCAAGAAGCTTGAAGATCAGCGAATCATTCTTCCTCCCAACAAAGTCATCCCTAAAAAGTTCAGACTATCAAAGAAGGAGTTCGCTGATCACCTCAGAGCTGAAAGACTACTCGCCGATCGAAGGGAAGCTGAAGAAAAAGATAAAGCCTACGCCATTCAGCTTGTCCAACAATCGGTGAAAGACCCTGATCTGAAGAAGACTCCCATCGAGGTTCAACGCCAATTATGGGAAGACGCCCAGAAGATCATCGAAGAAAAGACCAAGGTATCTGACTCTACCTTGGAATGGTGCAAAGAAAGACTGCACTATCGATCTCGGGCAGCCAAAATCAACAAGGTGAACATCAGGGGAAGAACGACCATAAGCGTTCCCTTCGTTGAAGTTGACATATTCAGAGAAAATGGTACCAAGGAGACCATCTATGCTGCTACAATCAAGAAGTACGGTCTCTCTGAATGGTTGGAGATGCGAATAGCCATTCAGCGATCTCGCTCACAATATAAAAGCCATGTCGAGAAAATTATAAATTCTCAGATCGAATTGGTTTCATCTGCTGTGGATATTCCTCCTCCTCCTAATCCAACTCAACAAAGAAGGGCCTCTGCAAAGAAAAAGATAATACCTTCAGACTCAGGTCCTCCTATCCGAAACAAAACATGTATTGGTTTTTCACGTGCTGAAGTACTTGGTCCTGAACCTGACCTCTCAGCGCTCGACACCTCCCTGCCCCCTGGTGAATGCTTCATCCCTGGAAAAGTCCTAAGCGAACCTTACAGTATCTTCTTTCACGACTACGATGGACGAGAACACTTTCAACGCATCTCTGAGCTTCCCATCACTCCTATCGAACAGCTCAGGGATCTCGTCTATTGGTGCGAATTCAGAAAAGATCTTCTCGGACAATACATGAAGCCCCTGATCTTTACTGAAGCACAGAATAGACGAAATCTTGGTGAAACAGTCCCTGACTGGATGATTCCCTCTACAAGAACCCTTGATGAACTTCTCATTAAGGAAGAACCTTTCTAGCTGATAGGATTTCCTTGTAATTCCTCTATCTTTATCAGCTTGTATCTTTTGTACTTGTAAATTTATTTGTTGTACTTGTAATTTTTCCACTTCCCTTTGTAACCTTATACGAAGTGTAAAGGAAAATCTCAGCGAATGTACTTTACTCTATCAGTACTTAAAAAGATCCCAGAATACAGTAAAAGGGACAAATATTTTATGAGTTCTTTTTATCCTTATGTTTTCTTACTTAGCAATTTTCCTTTATTGCTTTGTCATAATCAAATAGGGGGAGATTGTTGATCCAAACCCTCGGTGATTTGATAATGACTCTTTAAGAAACACTTAGTGAAAATTGTAAGTAAACAATATGTATTAGAGTTTCACTATCGCTGATAAGTACTATGTCTCTACAGTACCGCTGATAGGAAACTTGTGCTTTTTAGATTAGATATTCAGCGAAACTGTTCATCAATAAAGCGTTGAGCCTGTTCAGTCTTGTTGATGATCGCTGATAAGTCTTAGTTGTTTACTTATGATCCCTGAAGACAAGTTTCACGTCAAACAAAGGTTCTACGCTGAAGTCGAAGATCAAGCCCAAGAACCAGCGACAAGTCTACTAATGAACTGATGCGGATATCAGCGAAGACAAGACCTGTCCACTCAACGTGAAGCTTCAAGTAGAAGACTTCAGCGATCGCTGAGCTTTGTCACTCGCTGATAAAGTACTGTTCAGTAAACGCTGATCATGAAGTTTCCTCTACAAGTTACTTTTGTCTTATCCCCTTGCACATCTCGGTACGAACTGTCAGAACGGATATCCCTTTTGTCCAGAATCGTACAACCAACTCTGATTCTACACTGAACATCATGCGGCTACTAAGGTTGTCTACAAAGGTCAAACCATGCAACCAATCTGCTGCTGCCACGTGTAAAGTTGTACTGCTATGCATTATATGCATGTAGTATATAAGAAGTACTCTACTTCAGAAATGAAGTGCTCGGCCATTCTTCTTCTCTCTACTACTTAGTGTTAGAATATTAGTCTTTAATACTCTTATCTCCTTTCTGTCTTAATTCTAGTGCAAGAAACTTAGTGTTCTCATAACTTGTTTAGATTAGGCTTAGTCCTTAATCTTGTTCCGCAACAAGTTGTAAATTGTTTGATAAATATCAATAAACAATTTAGAAAAGTAAAATCTGTGTGTTTGTATTCAACACCCCCCCCCCCCCCCCGCTTCTACAAACTTGTATAACCCTTTCGGGACCAACAGTAACTATTGAGGAAAAGACAATGCTTATCATAGTAAAAGAGTTGGTACAAATTCTTGTGGAATCACTTAAGAAACCAATGTAAGAAATATTCAGATAGTGTATGTGATAAGAAACAAAAATTGCTTAGCTTTTGGTGTTGTTTAATAAAGAGAGATATCGAAAAGTCGTGGCTAGGTTTGTGGTTAAGGACGAACAACTTACGCTTTTGAAGTTTAAGACTTAAGGATTTTAATATCTATTTGAATGATTGTAATGACTAATAACTTTGTTGGGTATATTTTTAGTTTACTTTGTCGTATTTCAATCGTGAACTTTATGTATACTACCAAACCGCTCAACCCGCCCAACCCGCCACAACCCGCAAGGGTTGGGTTGGGTTGGGTTATACTTTTGAATGGGTTGGGTTGGGTTGAGATTTTCCAAACCGCCATAATTGGGTTGGGTTGTAAAAATGTCAAAAACCGCCCAACCCAACCCGCGTACACCCCTAGCGTATATGTCATTTTGAGTAGGAGCCTTTAATTTTGGTATTTATCTAATTGTTATATTTATTTGTTTATTTCAAAACGGTTTTTCCTATATGGTAACTATGTAATGGTGGAAAGATAATTTTTATTTTTAATGGGAACCAATTTCCTATGATAATGGTTGATGATATTCTAGTAAATTAGATATCAAGGTAGTGACGTGCTATGATAAGGTGGAATAGATGCATCACCAATTCACCATTCTTATGAAAATGAAGGAAAGCAGATTTTTTGCAACGTTGAAGGTGATACATCATTGTGCATACATTGAATAAGGTATGGTTGAAGTCGTTTCACTCAATGAAATTCATGAAACGGAGATGCCACTGCGATGAACTACGATGAACGGAGATGAAACGGAGATAAACGATATGAAACGAATATGACCTAGCGATGAACGAAGATGAAACGGCGATGACCCGACGATGAATGAAGATGAAATCGATGAAAACGGAGATGAAATCTGATGAAAACAAGATGAAACGAAGATGAATCAGAGGTGAACGGGGTTCGTGAAGGCTTATATTGTTCATCGTCTGGTCCAGGTTCATCACCATGTTCATCGTTCTGTCCAGGTTCATCACCATGCTCATCGTCATCGTATGGGTTCATCGTCTATGTTGAGTTTAGAAAACCACACGGACCAACAATGTAATTTACTTTATTTATCTGTATTTTATCTTTGAATCAAGATAATGTGGGTATATCCCTTCGAATTCCAGATGCACCGATGATAACCATCGGCAAAGAAACAAGCCCATAACCATTCCCCTTGCGATAACCGTTGGCTAAGAAACCACCATCGCCACCGAAGAACCATCCCAACTCAACCTCTAGGGACACCAAAAATTTATACAAGTCAAATAGTATCATTTGATGGGAATTTTTCTGAAGTTAAATCAATGATGTTAGGTATTGGTTCTGAGGTTAATGTTAATTCAGAGGCCAAAAAAGATGAGATCATCAATGAAGGTCCAAAATATCAACAATGACAAAGACTGGTTTGAAATTTTCAGAGGATACTCAAGTCGGTTCAAAAGTCTCAGAAAAGGGAGAGGGGGTTGTGAATGAAAAAAAATAAAGGTTATTCATGTTGGTGATGGAATCGAGCGACGTTTAAAAGCTTCAGATATGTTTGGGTCTACCACAGTTGGTTCGAAAACCGTTGATGTAGCAAGAAGTTTAGTTTAGGTAGATTTTGGTGTGTTTGATTTGATCTTGAAGGATGTATATGTTAAGTTTGATGCCAATCAAAAACCTGGGTTCAGTTATGGAGATCGAAAATTTGTTAACAGGGAAGGCATTGTTTTGGTTATTGGTTCATGTAATGACCCGGGTAAGTTAGTTGTTTATTTATTTATTTTATGTTTATAAGTTTAGGGGTGTATCCGTCGTTTTAGTAAACTTTGAACCCTCAATTGCAATTTTGGCTTATTATATATAAGTGTTGATCCAAACCCTCAGTGATTTGATAATGACCCTCTCTTTAATACTTAATGAAAATTGTAAGTAAACAATATGTATCAGAGTTTCACTATCGCTGATAAGTACTAAGACCTTACAGTACCGCTGATAGGAACTCTCGCTCTTTAGATTAAACATTCAGCGAACACTGTTCACCATAATGCTCTGAGCCTGTTCAGTCCTTATGGTGATCGCTGATACGTTAGTTGTTTACTTATGATCCCTGAAGACAAGTTTCACGTCAACATAGGTTCTACGCTGAAGTCGAAGATCAAGCTCAAGAACCAGCGACAAGTCTCCTAATGAACTGATGCGGATCAGCGAAGACTCAGATTTGTCCACTCAATGTGAAGTATCAAGTACAAGACTTCAGCTATCGCTGAACTTTATCATTCGCTGATAAACAATGATGAAGCGCTGAATCAACGAAAAGCTGATCATGAAGTCCTCCGTACAAAGTACTTTTGTCTTAACCACCCTTGCACGACTCCGTACGATATGTCAGAAAAGAACCTCCTTATTGTCTGAAATCGTACAACCACTCTAATACTACGCTGTTCAAACATGCGGCTACTAAGGTTGTCTACAAAGGTCAATGACATACAACCAATGAGCTGCTGCCACGTGTAAAGTGTAAACTGCCATGCATTAAATGCATACAGTATATAAGAAGAAGAACTCACTTTTTTTTGAAGTAACTTGCTAACTCTGGACAAGTTCATCATTCTTCTTATCTTGAGATAGGTTATTATTAGTAATTTCCTTCTCTTTCTTAGTGCAAGAAACTTAGTGTTCCAACTTGTTTAGATTTAGGTTTATCCTTAATCTTGTTCCGCAACAAGCTGTAAATTGTTAATGATTTATCAAATGCAAACACGTGTCCGTGTCATCATGAAAATCTTCCAATCAAATGCAAACACGTGTCCGTGTCATCATGAAAATCTTCCAATCATTGTACCGGCACGTTCTTTTTCTGACACACGTTTGCACGTTTCGTTTACCTTCCAATCAAATGCAAACACGTGTCCGTGTCATCATGAAAATCTTTTCCCGCTCAAGATTTTCTCTCTCTAATCTCTCTATATAAACACATTCTGGGTTTATATTTTTCCTTTACGCGAAAAACTTCTCCTCCAAGCAAGAAAGATTTACTGTTGCATTTCGAGCTATCAAAATTTCAAGAAACTGTTCATCTTCTTAAACGAACCAGGTTAATACTCTTGTTATTTACCTACATTACTTGTTTATGATTTTATTCTTTGTTTTTACAAGATCAAACAAAAGAACTTTTTTCAAAAATGAAATCATTTCTTTCATGGTTTTATGAACACAACCTTTCATGGTTGTTCTTCAAGTTTAAACGCAAAATCTTAAACTTGTTCTTCATACGTTTTTCCAGAATCCTAATTCTCAAAGGAAACTCGAAAACAAGATTTTTATTGGGTTTGCTTTTCTTTTTAAAAAACCAAGAAAAACCGTAATCTTCATTAAGACATTTTCGTCTGAATGAAATGGACAAAATTTGAACCATCTTATTGTAAAATCTTTCCACATTAAGATTATTCTTATTTGTTATATCTTTGGTTGAACTGATAATACAGAAATAGCATCTGCTAACATACCTACCGCTGAGAACACTGCTGCTGAGGAATTGGAAATCACCAAGGCTCCTCAGGTCAAGTTCACTCTTGAAGAACTTGATTGGACAAAGTCAAACAACCTCTATGCGCTTTTCGAGTTTCCTCCTCGAAAGCAAGTCACACATCTGAATGATGCTGTGAATTTCCTAAAAACCTGTTGCCTCTCGACAGCCCTGACCATAACACCTCCTGCACATCAGCTACTGCTATCTCAGTTCTGGTATTCTGCCAGACACTCTCAGCTACCATCAGCCAAAGATCCTTCAAAGAAAATTGATTGCATCCTCTGTGATACTGATTTTGGCACTATAAAGATCACCCCTGCCATTATCTGCAAAGCCCTGAGCCTTCCCTTCGCCACAAAAGAAAAACCTTTTGTTCCTCTCCCTGACCACAAGAAACATTCTGATAGGGAAGCCATCACTGCATTCTTCGATGCAATGGGATATGTATGGGAAACTGGGAGGGATAAGAAGCCTGAGAAGAAGCTGACCCTCATCAAGAAATCAAAAATGCCCAGCGAGATGAACTTCATCTTCGCACATTTGATAAGTTGCATGACTGCAAAGACCGGCTCCTCTGATCAAGCCGCTCAACCTCAGCAAGCAATGGGATATGCATTGCTGAAAGGTCTACATATAGACTGGGCATCGATAATCTACGATGATCTTGTACTCAGAGTTGACTCTGCCGCCGACCGATCTCCATGGGTTCCATATCCAAGATTCATCAGCGCCGTCTTCCAAACAGGCCTGAAGGACAACTACACACAAGAGGGTGACCTGAAACTCTCTCAGGTTGGCCCTAAAGTACTCGACTTCAAGCCGGTGGAAAACGAGGTACGTCTCTCTACACTCTTAACTCTTCTCAATCCTTCTTCTTCTACTTCTGCAGCTCCTTCAGCGGACAAACCCATCGCTGATACCCAAGATGCAACCTCCATTCCCTCTCATAAAAGGAAACACTCATCTACCCAACTTAGTTCCAAAAGAACTAAGAAAACCAAGGAGCAACCCCAGCAATCTTATGCTGAAGACTCCTCAGCTCATCTTGAAGAGCTGAAGGAAAGTTCAGTGGTACGCTCTGCCACAGCTGAACAAGCCACCCATTCCATCCCAGCTTCAACGTCTCTAAACGTTGAAGTTATAAACTTGGAATCTACCCAACCTCCTTCAGTCTCTCTACAGACTGAAGAACTAATTCTCAGCGAATCCAACGCTGAACACCGCACCCAACCAACATTCTCAACCTTCGCTTCTCTCTCCTCTCCATTGGTCTCTAATCCACCCGTCATTCCTCCAGAAGCTAAAGCTGATACTTTTCAAGGAATGATGGATGCAGGACCTGCAGAACTGACCATGCGTACACGCACTCTAGCTGACGACATGGAACTCTTTTCAGGACACCGAGGTTTTGACGAATTCACCAATCCTCCTGCAGGTATACACCAACCCATAAACACTGTAACTGAACCCCAAACTTCTGAGCATTCCTCTGTTCACAAGTACTTATATGTTACAGGTCCTAATTTGGGAGACATCAACGCTTCTCTGAAGAACCTGGATACAAAGCTGACAGGTCTCACCACTACACTCTCAGACAACTCTTCAGCTGTAACAAACGCTGGAGAGAATCTCAACAAGCTGACAACAGTGGTGGAACAGAAAGCCTCCAAAGCTGACTTGGAGAAGGTTGATCATACTCTCAGCGACTTTGCCAAAGTTCTCGCTGACATCTACACAGACTACACCTCTCTCAAAACATCAGTTCAATCCATGTCCAGCGAATTCACAACGCTGAAGACATCGGTTGGAAAACTCGAGGGAGACATGTCCGCTGTAAAGATTGACGTGAGTTCTGTAAAAACTGACGTTGGTTCAATGAAGACAATGATGCAGCAGATCCTGAATCTCATGATCGCCCCTGCTCCTGCACCTTCGCACTTTACTACGGCGGATCGTGCTGAACTTCTAAAGATCAGTCCTGCTATTACTGGCCTAGAAGACAGAGTAGCAGCGATTGAAGATTATATGGGGATCCCTGGCCAAGAAGACAGGGAACCAAAACCAGCTGCTGAGTCATCGCATTCCTCCCCCATTCATCATGAGGAAGGGGGGGGGGGGGAAGAACTCTGAAGACCTTCCCCAAGATGAATCTATCGAGGGGGAGAAGACTGAAGACCTTACCCTTACTGAAGAGGGTGAGAAGACAACTGTTGGACCTCAGGGAGATGAAAACCCTGAGGGAACCGAGAAGCTTACCTCTGTATCTGAGGGGGAGCAACTCGAAGAAGATGCTGAAGAATCTGAATCTGAAGCTGAAGATGAAGAAGCCGTCGACATATCTGATGATGAACCATCCTTTTCTTCAAAGAATGATGATGATGATGATGGCTCCTTTATCGTCAAGCCTGCTTAGAGGACTAAAGGTCTTAAAGGGATCTCGATAAAAGAACCTTCAGGGGAGCGGACCAAGACAAAGCCTGCAGCGTTTGAAGCTGACAAAGGCAAAAACAAAGGCCTCGCTGAAGATGACAATCTGACGATCTTGCTTAAAAAGCGGGTTTGTCAAGTACACTAAATCTTCCTTATACTACATCCCTCCTCTATCTATACACATTATCAGCTCTCCTCTCCATAAAACCTCTATACACAACCACATTATTTCTCTATCTATGTTCTACCCAAGTTCTTATTCGTAAGATCGCTGTGTTTCAGCTAGTCCTCTCCCCTGTTTGAGGATATCGCTGAAGTTTCTACAGCTGCGACTTCACCAACAATAATCCCAGCTCCCAACGCTGAAGAAATAATCCCAGTCTTGGATTTGATCTCTGAAACTGACTGATGAACTTGAAAAAACGGCTGCTCTCTCATACAAGCAGACCTTCCTTGGTTCCTCAAAAACCAAGTGAAGAGGATCAGAAAAGAAGAGAAGAGATAATAAAGAAGTTTGAGGCTCAGCGATTCATTCTGAAGTGTGATCAACTTCCTTCCATTCCTCCAAAGTTCAGACTTTCACAAAAGGAATACAAGGATCACCGCAGAGCTGAAAGGTTAATCGCTGAAAGAAGAGAAGCTGAAGAAAAAGACAGAGAACTCGCCATCCAGCTTACTCAACAATCGGTGAAAGACCCCAATCTGAAAAGAACATCAATCGAAGTTCAACGTCAGCTATGGGAAGACGCCAAGAAGATCGTTGAAGAAAAGAGAACTGTGTCTAAATCTACTTTAATCTGGTGCAAAGAAAAGGTACACTTCAGATATCGACCTGACAGAATCATCAAGGTACTCATCGCTGGAAGATCAACCCTCAAAGTTTCAATCGCTGAAATCGAGATATTCAGAGAGAATGGACAGTACAAAAAATTCTATGCTGAAGCCATCACGAAGTACGGTCTCTCTGAATGGTTGGAGATCAGATTAGCCATCCAGAAGTCTCAATCTAAGTACAAGGATCATGTTGAAAAGCTGATAAACAAACAGATCGGCTTAGTCTCTTCTTGTGTGGATATTCCTCCTCCCCCTCCTCTCGAAAGTCAGAAAAGAAGGGCCTCTGCAAAGAAAAAGTCTAAATCTTCAAATGATGGTTCTCGTATACGGAACGAAACAGGTATTGGTTTTTCTCGTGCTGAAGTCCTTGGTCCAGAACCTGACCTTTCTGCACTTGACACATCTCTTCCTCTTGGTGAGACTTTCATCCCTGGGAAAGTCATAAGCAAACCCTATGGGATATTCTTTATTGACTATGATGGACGAAAACGTTTTCAACGTATCTCTGAGCTTCCCATCACTCCCATCGAACAGCTGAAAGATCTCATCTACTGGTGTGATTTCAAAAACGACATTCAGGCACGACATCTTAAACCCTTGAGTTTTTAAGAAGCTCTGAACAAAAGGAATCAAGGAGTAAAAGTCCCTGACTGGATGATTCCCACATCAAATACCCTTGATGAACTTCTCATTAAGGAAGAACCTTTATAAACTGATAGGATCGCCTTATTCTTCTATTGTATCAGTTATTCTTTTGTACTTGTAATTTATTTCGCTTGTACTTGTAATATTTCCACTTCCCTTTGTAATCTGATACGAAGTTATAAAGAAAGATTTCAGCGAAAGTACTTTACTCCATCAGTACAGAAAAGATCCCAGAAAACAGTAAAAGGGACAAATATTTTATGAGTTCTTTTTATCCTTATGTTTTCATTAAATAGCAATTTTCTCTGTTGCTATGTCATAATCAAATAGGGGGAGATTGTTGATCCAAACCCTCAGTGATTTGATAATGACCCTCTCTTTAATACTTAGTGAAAATTGTAAGTAAACAATATGTATCAGAGTTTCACTATCGCTGATAAGTACTAAGACCTTACAGTACCGCTGATAGGAACTCCCGCTCTTTAGATTAAACATTCAGCGAACACTGTTCACCATAATGCTCTGAGCCTGTTCAGTCCTTATGGTGATCGCTGATACGTTAGTTGTTTACTTATGATCCCTGAAGACAAGTTTCACGTCAACATAGGTTCTACGCTGAAGTCGAAGATCAAGCTCAAGAACCAGCGACAAGTCTCCTAATGAACTGATGCGGATCAGCGAAGATTCAGATTTGTCCACTCAATGTGAAGTATCAAGTACAAGACTTCAGCTATCGCTGAACTTTATCATTCGCTGATAAACAATGATGAAGCGCTGAATCAACGAAAAGCTGATCATGAAGTCCTCCGTACAAAGTACTTTTGTCTTAACCACCCTTGCACGACTCCATACGATATGTCATAAAAGAACCTCCTTATTGTCTGAAATCGTACAACCACTCTGATACTAAACTGTTCAAATATGCGGCTACTAAGGTTGTCTACAAAGGTCAATGACATACAACCAATGAGCTGCTGCCACGTGTAAAGTGTAAACTGCCATGCATTAAATGCATACAGTATATATGAAGAAGAACTCACTTCTTTTTGAAGTAACTTGCTAACTCTGGACAAGTTCATCATTCTTCTTATCTTGATATAGGTTATTATTAGTAATTTCCTTCTCTTTCTTAGTGCAAGAAACTTAGTGTTCCAACTTGTTTAGATTTGGGTTTATCCTTAATCTTGTTCCGCAACAAGCTGTAAATTGTTAATGATTTATCAATAAACAATTTAGAAAAGTAAAATCTGTGTGTTTGTATTCAACCCCCCCCCCCCCCCTTCTACAAACTTGTATAGCCCTTCGGGACCAACAATAAGCCTCACCTCCTTAAGAGTTCATAAGTCGGTTTTTGTGTGTGTGTTTGTGGAGTCGAGAAAAGTAGGAGAAATGAATCGATCGTTTTGGGCTCAAGGAAATGTCGTGTAATCAATTCTCAGGTATTTGTCTTTTCGAATTATGTTTGTATCCAGTAGTAGACAATTTCTATCGGTAGAATTTAGAAATCTTTGATTCTGAGTTGGTGTAATTCAAATCTGGGGTTCGAACTTTTGTCCGGATTTCCTTGGTTTCCGGATTCGAATTTCCCGGATTCCAGTGTTTTCTGGGAAGAGTATTTCCCGGATGGTACCCGGATTTGGTTACCGGGTTTTAGTTGTCCGGACAGGGGGTATCCGGATTCTTGGGATTTCCGGGTAAGTTCCGGATGGATTCCCGAGTGGTTTATCCGGATACTTATTCCCGGATTCTTTATAGTTTCCGGATGAGATGTATCCGAATTGTGTACCGAATTCTCTAAGTTTTCCGAATGGTTTTCCGGGTGAGTTACCCGGATAAGTTCTCGGATCACATATCCGGAAGCTTTCTAACCTCTCACAATTTTAAAAAATTTGGCGTGGCCCCTAGACCCCACCTGCTAATCGGGTAGCGGAACCCCCGTGCTAAGTCGCCGAAGAGGGACAATTGTGAATGTTTAAATGGTAAGGGTATGATAGGCTTTTTTAGAATTCTTAGCCTGTCGATTAGTTTTATGTGGTAAGTAGTTATGTGTATTTTGTGTAATTCAGATTTTGTGAACTTTTTGGAAAAGTAAGGTTCTTGCAAGTTTTCAAGAGAAAGTGATATTGCGTCATTTCTTTCAGGTGAGTTTTACTTTAACCATTTTCAAACTGGAATACATATATACTGGATAAATATGTGGTAGATAGTGTGATGATGTGCTTATGATTGTAATATGATATATTGATGTATGTTGAATTTATATAAGCATTACACTACACGATTGCACATTGGTCGGACTTAGGACCGGTAGAGTTTGGTTGTACGGAGGGACAACAGAGTTGGCTGTATTTTAGTGCAGCGGAGTAAATTGATTAGTTGGTTTAGCGCAACCAACTAATATGGCATTGTGAAAGAGTTGTACACAGTGCATACAAGACATGCTTGGTATTCAAATACTTGTTGTATATCTGTGTTTTACAAAATGATTATTAAAGTGACAGGGATTTTCTCAGTTAGACCAATTGGTCTAACCCTCATTTTGTTTTCAAAAATATGTATTCCAGGTCAAGGAACGTTTAAAGGCAAAGGCAAGGATAAGGTGTAATGTGTTTTCGAAGGTTGTTTGTGATTAAGAAGTTTTCCTAAATCGTTTTGTATGGATTATATTGTAATATATTAGCGAAAAGTTTGTACTGATATATGTAATGTACGATTTTGGGACGTTTGGACCTTATGTGATATAATATATATCTTTGTTATCTTATACAAGAGATGTAAATTGTATTATATGATGTATGTTTGGGATGGGTTGTTACAGTTCAAGTGTGGTAGAAAAAATTGCTCAATAACAGAAAAATTCTAATCAAGATTTAAGAATGTAAATTGGTTCTTGTTCTAATGTTATCCATGTTGGTCTGAAAGGGTTCTATAAGTAATAGTTGTTTGTGTTTACAACAATTTTAGAAAATAACATATAAGAGATTTGCAAGAGTTTTTAGAAAACACTTCTCTGATACCACTTATTGGTCCAAGGGTTCTAAAAGTAATAAACAATTTGTATAAGGGGGGATGAATACAAACACACAAGTTATTACTTTTTTTTTATTGATTATTGAACAAATCAACATAATTTATCAGATTGTTGCAGAATAAGATAGGGCTAAGGAAAAACCTAATCTAAATCATCCACAGAATCACTAAGTTTTCTTGCACCGAAAATAAGAACAACAGATAAGAGAGAAAACTAAGAAGGTACAAGATGTGGTAAAGAGATAGTGTGAAGAAGAGTGTCTTCACTACTACTTATACCTAGTGTATTAAATTAACCTTAGAAGGTACGGTTCACGTGTCATCAAATGAGTGGAATGCATGTCCTTGTCCTTTACTTTACCATGCTTTTAGCCGCATGTGAACAGTAGGGCAAATAGTTGGTAAGCACGATTGCAGACAGAAAAACAATAGTACTATTGTACCTTCGCCCTTTTTGTTCAAGAGAGTAAGACAAACTAATCCTGTAGAGCAATACTCTTTGATTAGTGATGGGCTTGAATCGTTGAGAAGCTCTTCGGCTATCACTGAGTCTTGGTTAGATCTTCACACTCTATAGACAATCTTGATTTCTGAAAGGCGCTTTAGATCATGAGTAGACTATTTCTTCAACGTTGCTAAATGGCTCTTTGGTGTGAGGTTTTTTGTTCAGGGATTACTTAGGTAAACTGTTTATAACATGTGTTCAACGATCACTGAACAGACTCAGTGATGATTACTGAAACTGAAACAATTATACTAAACAGATTAAAGTAATTTTCACTATGTATAAGGATCATTAACATATCAATGAGAGAGTTTAGATAAAAGATCAATCCAAAGCTGCTAGTGGGGGTGACCTGCGTTCTTAGTCTAGTGCTAGAATTGCTAAAGGTATTAGAGAGTCAGTTATGTGAATTGTAGCCATTTGAAAAATTATCAGATAAGTAATGTGACACATAAAGTGAGTGTATATAATTCCTTTGTTAATGCTTTAAGAGCTCGAAGAGGTGACATTGAATTTACCTATGAATACATTCCACCCCTTCGTGAGTTAAATGGTTAGAACGTGGTGGTTGACTCTTGGATTTGGTTGAGTTCTTGTGATTAAAGTTTGATTTTGTATTTAATTTGTGTGTATGGATGTTTTTGATGTAAGGTGGTCGAAGATGGAACATTGCCCGGAGAAGGGGTCTTTGCCAAAGAAGATGACGAAAGAAACTTATAGCTTTGCCCTGAAAACAAAAATAACATTACATTGAAGAAAAGAAAATTACAGTTTTGACCCCTGGTCTTTGATTTTTTGTTATTATGTATATACATAATTTTAATTTTAATAGAAAACAATACATAATTTAGAATTTACCCTTAATTTAATTGGACTTAATGGAAAAAGTTAACGAACGTCATGAGGAGGGACCAAAATTGTTGCGAAGTGACAAACGCGAGGGGAAAATCCAAGAAAACAAAGTTGAGGGACGATATACATTAAAAGTGACAAACGTTAGGGAACAAATGTGAGCTTAACTCTTAAATCAAGGGTATTGTGGTCATTTTACCTTTTAATATAGTTTTCTACTAAAAATGCAATTTACTCAAAAACACGAACAAACCACATGGACCAAAAATGAAGTTTACTCAAAAAATTAAAAGAAAACATAATATATATTTATAGGTAAACGATTGTGTGATAAGTTGATGTTAACGTGAAAAGCGTGATAAGTAGATCTGAACCGTTGATCAATTTTAATCAAATGTCCTCCCATGAATTGCGGCTTAGAAGGGAATTGATTAGGTACATCTCGGTGCATATTATCTTAGTGCATCTCATCCTAATGTGTGTTCATTTTTCAACCAACGGTTGATAACCACTTTTCATGCTTCTAACATTAACCTCAAATTCTCACCGACGCCCAACCCTTACAGATATTGGTGTTTTAACGTGGCATTAACATGTGCTACTGGGTTACTATTGTTATTAAATCTTGAAATCTGAATGAATTTAGTTCGTACTTCTAAGTTTGCTCATCTAGCTTCATATTCTCTTGAATTGAGTATGATTTACAAGGATATCACATATTCTTCTTGTCCTAGCAGACTAGATTAATGTTACAACTCTATGTTTTTCCCCACCTTTTTCGTGTTACAGCATTATTTTTCAGGCACTACAATAACCCTGTGTGTTTTTCTCTATCTTTTTGGGTATGAGTATGACCATGTAGTTGTGAAATCAAAGCTAGTTTTAGGTGAAAGTTTTGGTAATATGATTCATGTACGGTGACTATTATATATATATACATAGAGAGAGGAAGGTTCAAACGAGGAGCGCACCAAAACGTGAGAACGTGAGGAGCAATTGACAGTTATAAATCACATGTGATTGGCAGTTGTGGATCACATGTGATTCACAACTGATCTGGAGGAGCAATTGACAGTTATGAATCACATATGATTAACAGTTGTGAATCATTAATGATCCGCGACTTGCCACCTCGCGCCACATCTTGCGCGAATTTTTGATTTGTTCCGATTTTTTAGCAGTTGTTGATCACATGTGATCAGAAGCATGGGAGTGCTCCTCACGTTCTCTTAAATTGATGCGCTCCTCGTTTGAACCCGCCTATATATATATATATATATATATATATATATATATATATATATATATATATATATATATATACGGCGATAATCAAATGAAAATCATAAATATGTTGCAAACCTGTGAGAACCAATATAAAAATATTTTTTTAAATTATTTTTTTTTCATCAGAACCTATTATTTAATATATTGTTTCACGTATGTTCGTGTTATGACCTTGTGAAAAGATTACATGTGAATTTTTTTTTTATTCACCTAATTAAATGAAAAATACACGTAAAAAATATTCATATAGTGAAACAAAACAATGTGAAACTATCATAATTATGAAACAAATATATTTGAAGCAAAATATCTTAATCCTAGCATTTGATGATAAAGTATAATGTAAAAAAATATTTTTATATCTATTCTCATAGATTTGTAACATATTTGTGGTTCTCATTTGATTTAACCCCCATATATATATATATATATATATGGAGAGGTTCAATTGAGAAATGCTAAGTGTGTGAGAAATAAGGAAGTCATCTTAGTCATTCATTCGGTCAACATTTGCGGCTTTGATCGAGAAGCAGCGGATAATTCCTCGCATGGTCTGCACATGATAGATGGGTAGTTTCGTAAAATACGCGGGACGAGTTCATATATGAACTTGTGTGATTCACATATGAACAAATAGTTCATATGTGAATTACACAGGTTCATATATGAACCCGTCCTGTGTATTTGTGTTTCTGTAGTTATACCAAATGATAACACTGAGAAATATTTCTTCATGAAAATACATTTCCTCTTATGGGTCCTGAGAAGTCGTTTGATGAACTAAGACAATGAAGGCAAGGGCATGTTCGTTGAATCCATACACTACTTCATATGCTCCACTCTCCAGAAGAGGGCCAACTGATGAAAGCAACGGCCATGAATCGACAGTGGCAGATTCCAAGATGAGGAATCGGGCTTCTTGGCTATCATATGATTCTGGGAGCACTACACAAAACTATGATGCTTTTGCTGTTGTTCCTGAGAATCCCGAGAGCTTGAAACTTAAGAGTCATTTTGTATTTGGCTCATCATCATCACATAGAGCAGAGTTAGCAGGGAATGGATGTTGATCATGACATGAATTTGGCATATCTTCAAATGATATATATTTCTTGGTGTATCCGATGAATCTCTTTCCAGTGTCTATACAGCAAACGAAGGTGATATGGAAGCCACTGTTGAAATGCTGAATCAACTTGAGGTAAAATTTAGTCAATGAATCCATTTCACACACCACTTGCATTTTCAACTTATATGATGATCAGGGTGGTCAATTTTACATACATGGATGGTCTTAAAGATCCACAATATATCGTGAAGTATGCATGTTCTTTAACTAAAATTATAATATAAAAAACATCTTTATTTGATTTACACCCATCTAATTCTGCTATGTTTTATGTATGCAACAATAAAAATCAAACCCAAACGAACCCAGTTATACCAAATAATATGGTAGGCTAAATTGGATTTTATTGGTCCTACCAACCAATTAGATTGATATCGATCAACCTGGAAATAAATGAAATAAATACTTGTGGAGAAGATGAAGAAGAGTATAATTAAACGATTATATGTGTTAAATGTAAAATTAAAATAATGAAAGTAAAAGGTATAAAGTAAATTTAGTAAATAAGTATAGGGGTTGAAAGTGTAACATTTCATTTTAAATTCCTAAAATTGGACGAAAGCGGGGTGAACAGTGTCAAACGCGGGTCAAATTTTGAAAAATGGTCCCTGAAATTTTTCAAAAATGATCCCTTCCGATTGAAAAGTCACAAAAAGTATCCCATCGCGGGATGAATTACATCACAACCCCACTCCTCCAGGTCTCTGTGTTGAAAACCGCCATTCAGTTGTGTACACCAATAAATATCTCGGCGATTCTCCAATATATATAATTCCTGCTTCAATTCCATCGTTCCTGCTTCAAGAAATCTATAGTGTTTCTTCGTTTTGGGTTTTGTGAAAAACTGATTCAAGACTTCGTTTTTGGGTTTTGTGAAAAACGATTCATCTACATTTCTGCTCCTCTACGTTTCCTCTCGATTCTCCCACTCAATTTTGTTCATCTAAGCTGTTTGGATGGGTGGAATTTATGGGTTTTCAATTTTTCAACCAAAAGTTTAGTTTCACTGTTTACATCAGAGCATGCCTACTAAATTTTTTTGTTGGTAAAATTTATGCAATCAAGTGTTTGAATTCATAGCCGATCGTCTCCCTCTATCTCTCACGGCGTGCGATCTCTCAGGTGAAGCTCTTACTGATTTAGTGATTTATCTCCTCTTTTTAAGTATATAATGTATATAGGGAAAAATGTATAAAAATGTATGATCTTATAACATATCGTTTCACTTTCATCTTTGTTCAGATCCGTCGTGCGCTTAACTACGTTCACAATATGCCATCGTGATATTAAGCCACAAAATTTATTGGTAAGAATAGATCTTATAACATATGTATTGCTTGTCTTAATACTTTTACTTAACAAATGGTATTCTTATTGCCATATCAGTTGACAGGTTGGACAAAGGTTGGATAATTTTTCAACTTTTGATTGGCTTTATGTTCTCTGTCAAAATTTGGATCAACTTTTGGAGTTATAAGGATAGTGCTTGCATTGTCAATTCTGTACATTAAGATCAACTTTTGATCTTCATTAAGCACTTTTATCCTACATAAATGCATTAATTCATTATAACTTGTTGTTGGCTTTTCTATGATGATCTTGATTATATATAGATATGAGTAGCAAGAAATTATGATAAGATTGCAATTGAGATAATACAAATTAAGTTGCTTTTTATACCAAGGTGTCAAATCAAATTATGAATGGTGAATTAGACTTCTCAAGTGACTAACAAATTGAAAAGAGTGAATAATTAAAAAAGTAGTAGCTACTTTTGTTTGTGTGATTCTTAATGGATCCTTGGTTTGCACTATGTAAAGTAACATCTTCCATCATTGTCTTGCTAGCCTGTACATCACTTTCAACGTCTCCTTTATATGTTAACTACAAAAATGACTGTGTGTACATGTGAGAGAGAGAGAGAGAGGGATTAAGAAATACTCTTGCCTGTCTCTGAAGGCTAGAACAATGGCCTATAGCCGGTACATATTTGAGCATTTGAGCCATGTTTCAAGTTCTAAGACATGATGTTTAATCTGTCTAAGGGTCTGTTTGTTAGCAGCTTAACGAGGTTAATGGGACTCACAGCTTATTCTGTCACCTATACATTGTCTAATAGATTATTTGAACAGAGTGTAAAGCTATATAATTTGGTCTCTTATTTGGTAACATAATGAAATGTTCATACTTGATATGATTTAATTTTGGTCACTTGGGATTATATCTGAGTGTTATGGTTTGTATTCCTCTTGTTGATCATCTAACTGTTGCATATTTTGATCACAGTTTGTTCCTGCAGCTTCCGTCTACGGTTCATCTTGGGTTGATTGGCATCTTATATTTGCACATACAAAGAGTAACATCAAAACAGTAAAAGGAAAAAGAAGTAGCAAGAATTTAATAAGTACAATCAAATACTTTACTTTCTACCAACCAAAATAAGAATTTCTGTAATATCTTGGTTCGACATTCATTTTTCTGTGGTGTTGTTACATGTGCATGTTTTCACTTGCAGGACAATTGGATCTACTGATTATATATATGATCTGTCTACCTGCGCATGGTGCAATAATTGGGGTTTTTGTCGTAAGTCAAAATCGTAAAACCGAAGTCACAGTGAAAGGAGAAACAATATCATATCCTCTTTTATCTTGATATTGTTTCGGGTGGTCTCTTTTGTACCATATTTACACATATTTTTCTGTTATGTTATTCAGACATACAATTATGTTAGGTTAGATATTGGTCTTTTTAAAAGGTTTGTTACTAATCACTGGTCTCAATTTTGATATATATATATATATAGATATCCGAGTTTAATTGATTGTACATTAATTAATTTAGTTGCTTAAATTTTATGTTGATGCTAATGGCATAAATATAAAAACCAGTGATTGAGCTAGATAGGACCTGAGGAATGGAGCTCGTCGAGAAGAGACATGGTCCTTCACTTATCTCACTCTTTGCAAAGTCTAATACCATTGGGTGAATCTCAAACAAGTGCCCTTTAGCTACTTGAGTTGAGGCCATCAAGTCAAGCCTGTATTTCCTAAATGCAAATAATCTAATTAGATGTATTTAAGTTTATCTCTATATCTTGTGATATATTTAATTGATAAGCGTGTTTGGAAATAAAGATACATGACAAAATAAAACATAGATTTTTTATAAAAGGAAAATAAACCACTATAGTCTTGGTGCTTCAAACATTTTATATTCATGGATTCCTATGCCTCGTCTATTTTGTCAATCTAATTCTATAATACAATGTTTCTTTATATCCAAATCATCAGTGTGTACTTAAACAATCAGAAAAACACGATTAAACTCAGAAAATTTTCAAAATCGGAACTTGAAAAACAAATTATAAATTTGTCTCTCAAAATTTAATTTTAAAAATTAATGCGGAAAACTAAAACTTTGATCGGCAAACCTACAAAACACGAGAAAAATATATCAGTTACGAGCAATTACAAGTAAGAATTGATAAAATCGACAAAAATGAAGAATTACGAAGAATAGGGACTAAAAATGACAACTTATGAAACTAAAACGAAAAACAAGGACAAAAAGTGTAAAACACTAGAACTTGCAAAGACAAGACTAAAAATGACAAATTCCTAAAGTAAAAACTCAAGGGACTGAAAATGACACAAACAGAAACTTAAACTTAAGGACTCCAAGTGACGGAAACTGAAACTAAGAGTACATGGACTAAAACTGTAAAACTTATAAACTGCTAAACAGACTTAACGAAAACTTAATGAAGGACTAAAATTGTAAAGAAATTAACGAAAAATTTAACGGACGGTTAAAAAAATGACTCTAACCAACCTAACGACAACTTAACGAAAAGGACTAAAAATGTTAGAAAACTAACGAATCTAATTGAACAATGCTGACGGACACTATCGAAACTAACGAAAAAGGCCCAAATTAGTTAGAAAACTAACGAAGTACTAACGGAACTCCGTTAGTTACTGTTCATCGTCATCCCCGACGATCCACAATTTCAGCTTTTGTTTCCGTCGATTTCACACGTCCAAATTGCTTCGATTTTGTTTCTTTACACTTTTAGATCACAACCGAATCTATTTCCACGATTAAAAGAGGTTCTGATATAGAGCGCCTAGCAATCTGATACGAAGAGCAAATGGACCAAGCTAAGGAAAACCGAAACAGGGACATACGCGGTTTAGCACGCGACTTAAACCCGCGGCACAAACCGCGCAGCCCTCTGGACGATTAAACCAAACAGTCCCTTACGCGGATTGTTTCGCGACTTACACCCGCGACACAAACCGCGCGGTTCCTGCAGTTGCAACCTATCAGCTATTTCGTTTTTTCAGTATTTAGAGTTGTTTCCTAATAAGAGTTCTTTCCCTTATGGATTGATCTCAACTTAGTTTCCATAGTTATCCTATTTAGTTTAGCTACAAATAGGGTTTCCGTATTCATTGTTTTTCATTCAGTTTTATTCCAGATTAATATTAGTTCTTGACATTCAAGGCTTCTTAATTACTTTTCGGGTTTACGTTTGTAAACTTGTCTACTTTTAAGGCTCGACGATTGTCGATCCGTTCCACGCATAATCCTACTGCGTCAGTTGGTATCAGAGCACAAACTTACCTGTCTCTTCACCTTCGAGATGGCAGAACAACCGCTACCACCACCACCCCTCACGAGAGCAGATCTTGATGGGTTAACAACGGCTTTTACCGCATCCCTCAACACACTGACGACCGCATTCACCAATCAGCTTAACGCCAACAACAACAACCGACAAAGACGAGACAGGTACGAGGGCCGTCATCGACCCCAACACGGTGGCCGCCGCCACCCGATCACCAGTTCTAGTTCTGACTCCGAATCCGACGGAGATATGGAACCACCACGGAGAGACCCCGATTACCGAATGAAGGCCGACATTCCCTACTTCTACGGGAATATGGGCGTCGAAGAATTTTTGGATTGGCAAATCGAGGTCGACCGTTTCTTCGACATCATGGAAATCCCCGAACACAAGCAGGTAAAGATGGTTGCTTTCCGCCTGAAAAGCACCGCAGCCGTATGGTGGGATAAGCTGACAGTCCAACGACAACGGCAACGGAAAGGTCCGGTACGTTCATGGAGGAGAGTGAAACAACTTATGGCCGAACGATTCCTGCCGGAGGACTACGAGCAAATCTTGTACAAAATGTACTTGGATTGCTCCCAAGGATCAAGGACCGTAGCCGAATACACCACTGATTTCATATATCACTCCGAACGGAACGAAATCGGCGAAACCGAAGGGCAAAGAGTTTTACGATACATCAACGGCCTCAAAGGTTCGATACAAGACAAAATCGGACTTCAAACCGTTTGGACGGTAACGGAAGCATCAAGCTTAGCCATGAAGGCCGAGCTTATGGAGAAAACTACTCGAACCTCATCCTATCGCCGATACGCCACACCGACTCCCACCGAAGCCACTAGTTCCGCATCTGATAAAGGAAAAGGTATCGCACCAAGTCCATCCGTCCGCGACACCAATCCACCACGAAACCCTAACAGGTCTCAAAGCAAACCCGACACACCAAAGTCGTCCAACCCCTACGCCAAACCGACAGGATCTAAATGTTACCGTTGTGGCCAACCGGGCCATAGATCCAATGAGTGTACCAACCGAAGAACAGTCGGTTTCGTAGACGAACAAGGAAGCGAAGAGGAAGATGATTATAATGGAGTCGATTTCGCGGAAGAAGAGTCCGAAGAAAGAGTGAACATCGTACTCCAACGGGTTCTCCTCTCCCCAAAAGAGGAAGGCCAAAGGAAGAACCTTTTTCGTACTTATTGCTCTATCAACAAAAAGGTTTGCAACCTAATTGTCGACAACGGAAGCTGCGAAAATCTTGTGTCCAAAAAGTTAGTGGACTACCTTAATCTACCAACCCAACCGCACGACGCACCATATTCCCTTGGGTAGGTAAAGAAAGGACCACAAGTTCACGTGACCCAAGCATGCAAAGTTCCCCTCGCCATAGGGTAATACTACAAGGAAGATGTCCTTTGCGACGTCCTCGACATGGACGCTTGCCGCATCTTACTCGGCCGACCATGGCAATACGACAACGACGTTACCTACAAAGGAAGAGACAATGTGATGATATTCCGTTGGGGCGACCGTAAAATCGCCATGACACCCGTGGCTAGCTTTCACAAGGCCCCGGAAAAGAAAGGTGAGAACGTCCTAATCATCACCTCCGACGAACAACTCCTTGAGAACGACTTCAAGGAGACCCAACTCTTCTGTCCCATAGTCATAAAAGGCTTAATGAGCGCCGAAAAGGTCAACGAGGAAATCCCGGAAGAAATCAGCGAAATACTCAAAGACTTCACGGATCTAATCTCCGACGACCTACCACCGGAATTGCAACCTATGAGAGATATCCAGCATCAAATAGATCTCATTCCGGGCGCGAACTTACCAAACCTCCTTCACTACCGCATGAGCCCCAAAGAAAACGAGATATTGAGAGATCAAGTTGAAAACCTATTGAGAAAAGGGTTTATCCAAGAAAGCCTAAGCCCTTGTGCAGTCCCCGTTCTTCTCGTACCAAAGAAAGGTAACCAATGGAGGATGTGCATTGACAACCGCGGCATTGATAACTCTATTTTTAGAGTTATTATTTCCTTTTGTTTTCCAGTTTATTTTGTCAATTTTAAACATTTCACTTCTTAAAACCCCCATTCTTTGTATATTTCATGAAAACGAGCAAAAGGAGTGAACCATGGTCTTTAATAAATTATTTGGTGGAGTTTGGGTGTTTTCACGATTTTTATCCACAGTGACTTGCGGAGTGCCCACTCCGCTACTCCTGAGATGACGAGAAGGAAAAAGAGAAAGAAAGTAGCAGCTGGGATTTAAACATTTCTGGAGAAAAGAATGGGTCAAAGAGCAGGTCAAATGAAGATAAAGGAGGACATGCCTTCCTTAAAGAGGAATAGTGAAAAGTACAACAACCTTGTACTATAAAGCAACATTTGGTGAAAAGGTGTTTACTATTCAAGGTATGGTGTGCAAATCTGCAGATCTGAAACATGGGACTAAACCATGGTTTTATGCCATGCCCATACCTTCCTCTTAGTATTTAATGAGGCCTTGGGGTGCCATTCAAAGGATCAATGTTTTTACCTTCTTAGAATTAAAGTCAAGTAGTAGTTTTTGCTAGATATTGTAGTAGCTTTGAATTCTCTCAACTACCACATTGTTTTAGTTTTAGTTCTTTATTTTACTGCATTAGTTAAGTTTAAATTTCTGTATTTCTTTCCTTGTAGTTCGTAATCCACAGTGGACAGGGACGAATTCTCGTTCCCCCACTGTGGGCTAAAGTCAAATCACTTTCAGTTTTATTATGTGCAACTTCTACTCTTTTGCTTTCTTTACTTTAGTTATGGGCTAAACATCCTTAGGGATGTAGGAAGGAGAAGTACCTGGATTTTATTAAAAATGCTTGAGTAATCTTTATACTTGGAATATTTGTTGTTTTGGTCATTCATTCTCGATTCATACCCAAGGATGCGAACAAGCCGATCACTTGCAAGGATCTAATATCTAGTTCTTAATTCAGAAATGAGTAGAACGCAGTGACACGAGCTTGGATGATGCTAGGGGATTCGAAAGAATCCTTATGACACTTACGAAAGTGAGGTCGGCACAGTGAGCTAATCTCATCCCACTGGAGTAGTAGGCAAGCTAGTTGGTGTATCTAAAAACACTTAGAGTATTTGTCTCTACACTTTCCATCGAGGCCTGAAAAGGTCCGCTTTTGGGATTACCATTGACAAGACAACAAATATTAAGAGTATGGGACTTTTATCTAAACGGTGTGAGTATTTCGTAACCGGGCTTTTCTAGCGAAAATGCCTACCTCGAATACAAGGATCACTTTGAAGACCGAGTATTTAGTATAAAATCTAGGGAAAATCTAACCCACATTCCTTCTTTTAAATCTTTAGTAAATCGTTAAAAGTAGCTATTTCACCAATCAAACCAAAGTATTATTTTCTTCTGTTATTGAAACTTGTAAAAGGAGCTCATGAGAACCATATTGTCTTGATTGCCCAGTCTCTGTGGATTCGATTCTGGTATTTTACCAACTATTACTTGCTGTGACGATCATAGTGGACAGTGTACACTTGCACTTCCCGCTGTGGACAGTTTGCAACCCACTGCGATTAAAACACATATTTCGCACGTACCAAGTTTTTGGCGCCGTTGCCGGGGACTGGCGTGATTTTTAATCTCAAGACATTAGTTTTTGTTCGAGCCCGAGTAACTCGTTTTTCTAAGCTGTTCGTGTTGTATGCCACGGCGACAACTCGAACATTTGGTTCCAATAGATCTTGAAATAGAAAAAACGTTGCGAAAAACACGAAGAAGCAAGAAAACAAATCGACAACCCCCTGTGATCCCCACTGTGAACATGGCCGAAAGACCACTTATCATGGAGACCACAATAACGATTGCCGATAGCAAAGATCGAAAAATACGAGACTATGCTACTTCCGGAGCTAGTGATTTAAGCTCCGGGATGCTAAGGCCCAACATTGTAGCAAACCATTTTGAACTTAAACCGGTAATGTTTCAAATGATCCAAGCCATGGGTCAGTTTGGAGGATCACCAATTGAGGATCTGCAGTCACACTTAAAATCGTTCTTGGAAATGACAGATTCCTTTCAGTTGCAAGGTGTGAGTGATGAAGCATTAAGACTAAGACTTTTTCCTTTTTCACTAAGGGATAAGGCGAAGTCATGGCTGAACTCGCATACACCTTACTCGATAACCACTTGGCAAGAGCTTGCCGATAAATTTTTGCAAAAATACTTTCCTCCAACGAGGAATGTAAGATTTCGAAATGATATAATTTTGTTTAGGCAAGAAGAAGATGAGGCTGTATCGGATGCATGGGAACGATTTAAAGATTTACTTCGAAAGTGCCCACATCATGGCATCCCACATTGCATCCAATTGGAGACCTTTTACAATGGACTTTCCAATGCAGCAAAAATCATTTTAGATGCAACAGCCGGTGGAACATTCACGAGTAAAACCTACAATGAAGGATATCAAATCTTAGAAAAAGTGTCCAAAAACAATACCGAGTGGTCCAATCCTAGAGCGGTAGTACCAAAGACCAACACCATCGATTCCGAAGCGCTCAAAACCATGAATGCGCAGTTAGTGGCCTTAACAAAAATCGTTTTGAATCAAAATAGAGGCCAAGTCAATTCTGCAACTCATCTAGCCGAAAATTGCTCCCTCTGTGGAGAGGAGGATCTTTTTGACTATTGTCCAGCAAATCTCGAAGCCGTTAATGTTATAGGGACCAACCCGAGGAACAATCCATATTCGCAGACTTATAACCCAGGTTGGATAAACCACCCAAATTTCTCTTGGGCTGGTAATCTAGGACTCCAACCCCACGGGGCGAGTCATACTCAGCAAAGACCACACAATCCCCCTGGATTTCAACAACACCACAGTGGGCAGTCCCCACATCACAGTGGGCAGTCCTCACAGAACTTTCACCAAGGACAGTCCTCACAACCATACCAACCACGATCCAATCAACCAGCTGAGGTTCAACAATCGATTGAACCTATTCTCAAAGGTTTTATGAATCAAACTCAAGCTGCCATTAGGAACATAGAGACTCAAGTAGGACAACTAGCCGTTGAAGTTAAGAATAGACCACCAAGGACATTACCTAGTGACACCGAACACGCTAAGGTGATAGGAAAAGAGCACGTCAAGTCCATCACTCTAAGGAGTGGAAAGGATCTGAAATATATCGTTTTTGAGTTTGATGATTCGCCTCAAATACCCACCGTGGTCACCACAGTGGGCACTTCTCAAGTCACTGTGATCCCCACAGTGGGGACCGACATCCCTGACCTTCCCACTCTTGGACCTGTTCCAAAGCCAATACCACAACAAGCTCAAATTGACCCACGAAGCATTCCCTTTCCTCAAAGAATGAAGCCTAAAAATGTCGATGTTCAGTTTAAAAAATTCTTAGACATTTTTAAGCAGCTTCACATTAACATACCCTTTGTAGAAGCTCTCGAGCAAATGCCAAGCTATGTTAAATTTTTAAAGGATATTTTGAACAAAAAAAGAAAGTTGGGTGAGTTTGAGACTGTGGCTTTGACCGAAGAATGTAGCCTAACTAGCAAGATTCCACCTAAGTTGAAAGACCCGGGTAGTTTCACCATTCCATGCACAATAGGAGGACAAGAAGTAGGTCAAGCACTCTGTGATTTAGGAGCTAGTGTCAATTTGATGCCATTGTCTATTTTTAACAAGTTAGGTATTGGAGAGGCTAGACCCACAACCGTGACTTTACAACTAGCCGACCGGTCCATTGCCTACCCAAAGGGTAAAATAGAAGACGTTTTGGTCCAAGTGGATAAATTTATCTTCCCTGCCGATTTTCTAGTTCTAGATTATGAGGTCGATAAAGAGATCCCAATCATCTTAGGACGTCCGTTTCTTGCAACCGGACGAACTTTGATTGATGTGCACAAAGGAGAACTCACGATGAGAGTTAATCACCTAGAGGTAACATTCAATGCGTTTAAATCCCTCAAGTATATAGACACCGAAGACTGCTTTGCTTTAAGTTTGATTTATGGATCCTACAGTCTGTGCACAGTGCCCACAGTGGGAAGTACAGTGCCCACAGTGGGGAGTGAGAGTGAGCACTCTGACCTTGAAAGTGATGACACTTTTTAGGATGAGTGTAACGAAATAGTGGCAGCCTTTGAACCTTTGGATTTTAAGGACAGAAATATTCAGCCCCCTTCAATAGAACAACCTCCTGAGTTAGAGCTTAAACCATTGCCTTCCCACTTGAAATATGCTTATCTCGCTAAGGATAATAAACTTCCCGTTATTATCTCTTCCAAACTTAGCGAGAACCAAGAACAACGTCTGATTGATTTGTTGATAAAGCATAAGAAGGCAATAGGTTGGACCATAGCGGACATTAGAGGTATTAGCCCCTCTTTATGTCAACATAAGATTAACTTGGAGAGTGACCACCCTGGGAAAGTCCAACCTCAAAGAAGGTTGAATCCCATCATGAAGGAGGTAGTTAAGAAAGAAGTTTTGAAGTGGTTAGATGCCGGTATTATCTATCCCATTGCTAGTAGTAGTTGGGTGAGCCCCGTCCAATGTGTCCCTAAAAAGGGAGGGACAACCGTAGTGAAGAACGAAAAGAACGAGCTCATCCCCACTAGGACTGTCACGGGGTGGCGAATATGCATGGACTATAGACAACTCAACCTAGCCACTAAGAAAGACCATTTTCCCATACCTTTCATCGACCAAATGCTTGATAGGTTAGCAGGAAATGAATTTTACTATTTTCTAGATGGATACTCCGGATACAACCAAATCCATATCGCCCCCGAGGACCAAGAAAAGACCACCTTTACTTGTCCCTACAGTACTTTTGCATTCCGGAGAATGCCATTTGGATTGTGTAATGCCCCCGCTACTTTCCAACGTTGTATGATGGCCATTTTTACCGACATGATAGAGGACACCATAGAAGTTTTTATGGATGACTTTTCTGTGACAGGGACATCATTTGACAACTGTTTAGGAAATCTAGAAAAAAGCCTAGTGAGACGCGAGACCCACGACCTTATTTTAAATTAGGAAAAATGCCATTTTATGGTAGAAGAGGGTATTGTCCTAGGTCATCTTGTTTCAAAAAGAGGGTTGGAAGTTGACAAAGCCAAGCTTGAAGTAGTGGCACAACTTCCCGAACCCACAATTGTAAAAGGCATACGAAGTTTTTTGGGTCACGCAGGTTTTTATAGGAGGTTCATCAAAGATTTTTCAAAAATTACCAAACCCCTATGTAACCTGTTGCAGCTTGAAAAAGAATTTATTTTTACCCAAGAATGCCGAGATGCTTTTGAAAAAATCAAAGAGGCCTTAGTTACTGCACCCATAGTGACCACTCCTGACTGGTCACTCCCCTTCGAGGTCATGTGTGACGCAAGCGATTGGGCAATGGGGGCAGTTCTCGGGCAAAAGAAGAACAAAATCTTTCACCCCATTTATTATGCAAGTAAAACACTGATTGAAGCTCAGATTAATTATACTGTCACTGAAAAAGAATTACTTGCGGTGGTGTTTGCTTTTGATCGTTTCAGGTCATATTTAATAGGGACGAAGGTAATAGTGCACACGGATCATGCAGCGATAAAATACTTGATCACCAAGGCCGATTCCAAGCCTCGGTTGATCAGGTGGGTTCTATTGTTGCAAGAATTCGACCTTGAGATCGTTGATAGGAAAGGAACAAGCAACCAAATAGCTGACCACTTGTCCAGGCTCGAGAAGATAGTGGGCACTGTTGATCCCACTCCAGTCAAAGAGAATTTTCCCGATGAGCAATTGTTAGCAGCTCAACATCACGAAAATAATATTCCTTGGTATGCTGACATTGCAAACTTTTTAGCAAGTGGACTAAAACCCCACGGGATGAGTGGACAACCATTTAAAAAGTTTTTACATGATACTCGTCAATATGTTTGGGACGATCCTTTCTTATATAAGATAGGGACTGACCAAATATTGAGACGTTGTGTCCACGGGAGTGAGCAACATCATATACTCCAAGGTTGTCACACATCCCACTACGGTGGAAACCGCACTGCTGCAAATTTTTTACAAAGTGGGTTCTTTTGGCCCAATGTGTTTAAAGACTCTTTTGCATTTGTGAAAAATTGTGAGCAATGTCAACGCACAGGGAACATTTCACAAAAGAACGAAATGCCTCTTAACAACATTCTAGAGGTAGAACTTTTTGATGTTTGGGGGATCGATTTCATGGGACCTTTTCCAAATTCAAACAATAATTTTTATATCTTGGTAGCGGTAGACTATGTTTCGAAATGGGTGGAAGCCGTTGCTTGTCATTCTAATGATGCCAACACCGTGGTGAAATTTTTGCATAAAAATATTTTCACCCGATTTGGAACACCACGGGCATTAATTAGTGATGAAGGCACCCATTTTATAAACAAAGTCATGGCCTCGGTCCTTGCTAAATATAATATACATCATAGAGTGGCCACCGCATACCACCCGCAAACCAACGGTTTAGCCGAACTTTCAAACCGCGAAATCAAAAGTATTTTAGAGAAAGTCGTTAAACCACATCGTAAAGATTGGTCAACCAAACTTGATGATGCTCTTTGGGCCTATCGCACGGCCTACAAAACTCCTTTGGGAATGTCTCCATTTAAATTAGTTTTTGGCAAAGCGTGACATTTACCGATTGAATTGGAGCACAAGGCATTTTGGGCCCTTAAAGAGCTTAACATGAGTGAGGGTGCTGCGGGAATTAAAAGATGTTTGCAATTGCATGAGTTAGAAGAGTTGCGTTACCACTCTTATGAAAACGCAAAATTATACAAGGAAAAGACCAAGATGTGGCACGATCGAAGAATCAACCATAGGGAATTCATGGAAGGCCAACAGGTTTTATTGTTCAATTCTCGTCTTAAACTTTTTCCGGGTAAGCTAAAATCCCGATGGACGGGACCATACACCGTGGTCAAGGTTAATCCCTTTGGAACAGTGGAGTTAAAGTCCCCACAGTCAGATCAAACATTCAAAGTCAATGGGCAGAGAGTGAAGCATTTTCTGAACGAAAGTGCCCACATTCCATCCCACTCTCCACCCCACTATGATTAAGAAACATCGGGACCACTTGTAAATATTTTATTTCAGTTGTTTGCTGTCTCTTTATTATTTTTGGTCTTTTTAATTCTGCATGGTAGTTTATTTTGCATGTGTGTAGGAGAGTTTGTCGATTTTTGAGGAAAAGGCGAACAAAAAGCAGCGCAATGGGCAGGAACAAGTCCCTGCGTTCCCCACTACCAATCTGGCGCTTGAAAGGACAAGTTAGGTGACCTAATGGCTGACACACATCACCTTTTACTACACAAGATGTCTACTTTTATGCCACTTGTCCTTTTTGCGTTGTTTCAAGAAAAAAACCCATCATTATTCCCTCTCTCTGTAACGTCCCAAAAACTACAAGGAATTTAAAAAAATTTAAAACATGCATTTCATTATAAAAACCACCCCAATTTAATAATTCGCAATTCAAATTAAATTAACGTCGTTAACTCAAACAGTCAATAAAGTTTACGCAGCGGAAATTTTATAAAACAAAATCTAAAGGTTTAAAAGTGAAATTTAAACACTCTCGGCACCCCGCGCTTTGTGTGTGTACCGTCAAGCCCGACTGCCGCTCCCACCTGAAATTACAACATATTGGGAAGGGGTAAGCTAAACGCTTAGTGAATCCAACCACACACGTAGGTAGCAACCCCACGTATATCGCCCCTACTCGCAAGTAGGCCACATCACTATCACCATGAATACAAACCACAAAATGATTATTATATAAATACAAACCTCGGTCCCACCGAGTACACAAAATATATTTATACAAGCTCAGTCCCACCGAGCCCTCGGTCCCACCGAGTAAAGATAACTGTACTAGCTCAGTCCCACCGAGCCCTCGGTCCCACCGAGTAAAGATAACTGTACTAGCTCAGTCCCACCGAGCCCTCGGTCCCACCGAGCCCCTCAGTCCCACCGAGGTGTACACATGCATAAATATTCCACATAAGAATTCAACAAATCACAACCAGTTATCACGTCCCAACTAGTTCATGTAAGCACATATATACACGTAATAACACGTAACACAAAAGAACGACATACATGAAATTCTTAACTACGCGGTGAGAGAACTCACCTCAAAGCAAAGCAACACGCTCACGAGCCGCAACACCAATACGTCAGCTTCCTCACTTTTTCCCACCTAAATACGTACTAAAAACGTCAAAGGGAAATCCCGACCCAAAACACATTCACTAGTTTTTATAAGATTAAAATTCAGCTTTTATAATGAAAATGCAGGTCTGTTCGGGACCCGTTTAACCTCTTTTAAACTGATAAATCCAGGAATCTATTTCTATATTCAAACAGTTCTAAGTCTTACGGTTCCAGGGACGTATAGAACGCGGTCTAGCGATTTTTCTACGATTTAATACGGATTTTACAAAAACGGTTCGCAGAACAGCGAGAAACAGAACCTTTCAGTACAAAACGACGATTTGACATAGGCTACGGTCCGAACTGGTTTTTCCCCAAAACATAGAAAAGTTACTAGGCTCAGAATGGGAACTTTTGACACCAGTTTCATCCCAATCCGACATTCCTATCAGGAGTTATGCTCCATACAAAACAGGGACAGAAAGCTGTCTAAAATCCCGACCTGCTGTAAAAACCACACTTTTTCGCCTAGCTAGAGGCCGAACCAAACTTTCTCTAAAACACGAAAAACGTGCCCGACACAGAATGTGAACCGTGGGCACCGGATTCGCCTCAATCTGAGTTACGACGAGAAAGTTACGCACGATTGAAGAACTGGACAGAACACTAAAAATTACATAAAATGATAACTATTGAATTTTTACACCATTAAGCCATGTCTTAAATCAAACAGACCCGGAAACCTACAAGCTTACTGAGACAAGGGCCATGCCACGCTGGGCAGCATCCGAGCACCACCCACTGCCGCCTCCGGTGGCGGTGGTGGCTGGTGGCGGCGACGATGGTTACGGTAACACCTTCCGACGAAACCTCCCAACATCACCCACTTCCGACTTAACCGCAACTAACACTCGCACTCACCCACACAATCACGCCACACGCACCCTCTGCCACCACCACAGCGGCGGCCCCACCGCCGGCAGCCGTGGCTGCGGCGGTGGTGGTGGCGGTTTACGACGGTGTTTAGACAACAAAAGAACAACCGAAAAGATTAAACGGGACTACCTCACCGCGTCTCCTTTCTCTTCTTTTCCGACCAAAACCCGACGTCTTATTCCTCTCTTTTTCCGGCAACCACGCGGCGGCAGCCTCCTCTCTCTCTCTTCTCCTTGCTAGCGGCCGACTCTCTCCCTCTCTCTCTCGGTTTCTCTCTTACCCTCGGTTTTTCCTTCTCACGGCTGAACACCAACAACAATGAAATGGGAAGGTGGCAATTGGTTTTGGGGGGGAGGATTGCTAAACAAGAAAGAAACGAATGGGAGGGAAGGGGGTCGGTCATTTGGCCGATCCCTTGCCCAAGTTATGCCTTTGCCCACTTTTGGCCCCTAGACTCCTAAGGTATGTCCAAAATTCCCCAAATTAGGTTAGGATTTAACGTTACGATCATTGACCCACTAGTTAACTCGTTTTAGCTCCTTGACGCCTAACCCCGTTAAATAAAAATATATATTATAAATAATTAAATAAAAAAGTACCGGGACACGGGCTTTACAACTCTCCCCCACTTGGATTAGACTTCGTCCTCGAAGTCTCTGCCTACGAATAGCTCCGGATAGATCTCCCTCATCTCAACCTCAGGTTCCTAAGTCCACTTGAAATTCCTTCTAAAACTCCTCGAACACTTTTCTAACTAACGTACTCCTTCTAGGACACTGGGATTATAACCGACAGAACACCCCAACAATTGGAATCAATCCTAGCCAAGCGACTTCGGTTGTCCCCCAACCTTAGATATTCCATACATCCCGATTCAAATTTCAAGCTCTAACCATTCTAAAGTTGCTCACCAATATACCCTACAGGATACTCGAATTCGATCATTCCTATCATTAACTGTCGATTAACTTTCACGAGTTCTAATAGACTCCCACAATTTATTCCACATGAATTATCAAACTAGTAAATTTATAATCATCCACGAAGGTCATTCCACCACAACCATTCACCACAAGCAAACATCTCAGGATTACTACTACCATCAACATAATTTCCTTAAAATCGGCTACAATTCCCCAATTACACTAAGGCATTTGGCCTCAAGCCCAAAAGTCGACACCTAAGTATACTATTTACCTCAAAAATTCTACGCATTTATCCTCTTTATTACAAAGGGCAGCATTCCCTAACCGATAATATTCGGCCTACAGTACCCATACGCGTGGGATACCCAACCTTCCATTAAGACCGAGCCATTGACCCATGACTATCACGGACAAAATTCGGAATTTCCCTCGAAACTCTCTCGCTATTGGCATTTTCCTCCAAAACTGCCACCTCCTGAGCACTACCTATCGACTCGAGAAGAGGTGCAACCACTGTTAACCGTTGACACAAGCCCCACAGTGGCTCACCATCCAGATGTCGACTAAGTGCGTCCGTAACAACATCCGCTTTACCGGGGTGGTAAAGTATCTCACCATCATAATCCTTGACTACGTCAAGCCACCTCCTCTGACGCATGTTGAGGTTTTGCCGGTCATCAAGTACTGGAGGCTTTTATGGTTAGTCTATACACTTGACGCCATACAAATAGTGCTTCCAAATCTTGAGAGCAAACACCACCAATTCTTACATACCCTCCGGCAAAGTCAGCATCGGAGCCTCGCATAACGCCTGTGTAGCTCCCCAAAGCCCTCTGTTGCTCTTCACCCCAACTAAAAGCCGCAGATTTCTTCGTCGATCGGGTCATCGGTAAAGCAATCTTGGAGAAATCCTGAATGGATCTCCGAAAGTACCCTGCTAACCCAAGAAAACTCCGTACTTCAGTGAGAGTCTTTGGCACTTCCCACCGCATCACAGCCGTAATCTTGGCCGGATCCACCATAATACCATTCTGGTTCACGACATGTTCTCGAAAGTGGACCTCTCGTAACCAGAACTCACACTTGGAGAGCTTAGCATACAGCTTCTCCCGCCTCAAAACTTCCAAAACTTCTCGCAAATGCATCTCATGCTCTTCCTTCGACTTCGATTACACAAGAATATCGTCGATGAACACGATCACCGATCGATCCCACATAGGGCTACATACCCGGTTCATGAGGTCCATGAACGCTGCGGGTGCATTGGTGAGCCCGAGAGGCATCACCACAAGCTTGTAAATGGCCATGACGTGAACGAAAGGCCGTCTACTCCGTATCCTCTCTCCTCACCCGCATCCGATGATACCCCGATCTCAAATCAACCTTAGAGAACCACGAGGCTCCCTGAAGCTGATCGAACAAGTCATCGATCCTTGGCGGAGGATAACGATTCTTCACCGTAAGCTTATTCAACTCACGGTAGTCTATACACATCCGTTGGGACCCGTCTTTCTTTTTCACAAACAGAATCGGGGCTCCCCACGGTGGACAACTCGGCCTGATGAACTCCTTTTTGATAAGTTCCTGCAACGAGTGTACAACTCCTTCATTTCCGGTGGAGCCAGGCGATAAGGTGCCTTGGCCACCGAAGCAGCATCCGGAATCAAATCAACGTGGAACTCTACCTGTCGCTCGGGAGGTATCCCCGGTAACTCCTCGGGAAAATACGTCAGCAAACTCCCGTACAACTGGCACATCCTCCACAGACTTCTTCTCTCCGTCGACGCGCGTGTCGATCACATACGCCAAAAATCCCTGACCACTATGCTGCAAGTACCTCCGAGTCCTCGCAGCCGAACATATCGCTGAGGTCCGCCTGGGCAAGCCGCCCTGAACTAGCATTTCTCCCCCGCTTGGGGTTCGAACTCGTACTTGTTTGCGACGACAAACAATCTCCGCATCATACGCATCCATCCAATCCATGCCCACAGTCACGCATAACTCCCGCATAGCGATCGGAATCAAATCAATCGGGAACCTCACACCAGAGATCTCCATAGTGCACCCCCGGTACACGTCAGTAACCGTCAAGGTCCTGTCTTCAGCAACTGCAACCACAAGTGGACAGCCTAACCGTCCTACAACTCGGCCCCAAACACTCACTGACTATGTGAGACACGGAAGGATGAGTAGCCCCGCTATCAATCGTCACCACAGCAAGCACCGAGTTAACCAAGAACGTACCTGTCACCACTTTATACGTAGCTTGTGCCTCCTCCACTCCTAGTTGACGAACTCTACCTCAGGCCGCCTCCATCACTACAGCAAGTGAAGCATACTGCACGGTACTCACGAACTCCCTGATCTTGGTACGTAACATATCCTTGCACCGTGTCCTCTTCATGTCCTCAAAAGCAGCATGCTAAGGATAGAATAATGTCATTTCCGTAAACTTTCGGTTCACCTCCTTTATGGCCTCCGCAGTCTGATAGAGCTCCAAGAACTCTTTGGCACTCCTCTCCATCTCCACTAGAGGCATATGCTCTACACGAAACATGCGACGAACTCCTCCCAGGTCAAGTAGTGCGCCCGTTAAGCGTCAAAGCAATAGCACACCAGTCCTTCGCTCCGTCTCGTAACAGATTCTCTGCGAAGCGAACCTTCTAGTTCGCAGGACAACCCCGGTAAGGAATGTGCACTCTATAACCGATCCCGACCCTCTTGTTCGAGGCTGCCCACCCGCAGGGGGTGGAATCGCCGCGATGCTCTCCTCCATCGACACTATTACCTCATCACGAATGGCGGTAATAATTTCGGGGATCGCCTCCTCAAAATATGCGTCACCTCGACCGCAAACATCTCACGAATCTGATCAACAATAATTCCAGCATCAGCATCTGGATCAACATTGTTGTTCCTCCTTAACGAGCTACTAACACACATTAAAACCTGCTAACTACACTCACACTCAACTCTTCGGATTCTCCGTGACTTTCCCCGACTCGAGCACGGATCCTGTGCTTCAGATAGTAGGAGCTCTGCTACTACCCTTCACACCTATCCTTACTCGTTTCGAGTCCTGTCCCGGGACGTCCAAGTAGTTGCTTACCACAAACAAACACATATGCCCATTCCGGCATATGCAAACACTTTTCCTAGCTCCCTAGAAAAGTCGTAATACCCCACCACCCTTGCTAGAACGGAACCCCCACTAGCCCTGACGAGTCGCTTCGTAAACGCACAGTCGTATACAGTGAAACCCGATAGACATTCGAATATAAGATTCTATCCTACAACGGTTGGACTCAAACAAGAGCTGCGCAATAGAACTAAATCCAACATTCTAAGGCTATTCAGTTCCTACTGTATACAACCTAAGGTGCATTCACATAACAACCTATAAAGGCTAGCATGTGTTCCTAATAGCAAGTAACAATTATACAGTACCACAAAATCCACGTAAGCAATCTAGCATACATACTCCTATGTCTAGGAAGCAATAAATACACTAAGTGCTGTACCTTCCCAATTGGCGTCGGCTGACTGTACACACTGCGCCCACGATCACCGTTTCCCAAACGGGCTTTCTCCGTTCATTTATTTTCAAAGATTTTAATAAGAGAGTTTAAAAACTTCATAGCCGCAACTTGAGACCAAACACACCGAGATGTGTTTGATTCACTCAAGCTGTGCTCTGATACCAAGTTGTAACGTCCCAAAAACTACAAGGAATTTAAAAAAATTTAAAACATGCATTTCATTATAAAAACCACCCCAATTTAATAATTCGCAATTCAAATTAAATTAACGTCGTTAACTCAAACAGTCAATAAAGTTTACGCAGCGGAAATTTTATAAAACAAAATCTAAAGGTTTAAAAGTGAAATTTAAACACTCTCGGCACCCCGCGCTTTGTGTGTGTACCGTCAAGCCCGACTGCCGCTCCCACCTGAAATTACAACATATTGGGAAGGGGTAAGCTAAACGCTTAGTGAATCCAACCACACACGTAGGTAGCAACCCCACGTATATCGCCCCTACTCGCAAGTAGGCCACATCACTATCACCATGAATACAAACCACAAAATGATTATTATATAAATACAAACCTCGGTCCCACCGAGTACACAAAATATATTTATACAAGCTCAGTCCCACCGAGCCCTCGGTCCCACCGAGTAAAGATAACTGTACTAGCTCAGTCCCACCGAGCCCTCGGTCCCACCGAGTAAAGATAACTGTACTAGCTCAGTCCCACCGAGCCCTCGGTCCCACCGAGCCCCTCAGTCCCACCGAGGTGTACACATGCATAAATATTCCACATAAGAATTCAACAAATCACAACCAGTTATCACGTCCCAACTAGTTCATGTAAGCACATATATACACGTAATAACACGTAACACAAAAGAACGACATACATGAAATTCTTAACTACGCGGTGAGAGAACTCACCTCAAAGCAAAGCAACACGCTCACGAGCCGCAACACCAATACGTCAGCTTCCTCACTTTTTCCCACCTAAATACGTACTAAAAACGTCAAAGGGAAATCCCGACCCAAAACACATTCACTAGTTTTTATAAGATTAAAATTCAGCTTTTATAATGAAAATGCAGGTCTGTTCGGGACCCGTTTAACCTCTTTTAAACTGATAAATCCAGGAATCTATTTCTATATTCAAACAGTTCTAAGTCTTACGGTTCCAGGGACGTATAGAACGCGGTCTAGCGATTTTTCTACGATTTAATACGGATTTTACAAAAACGGTTCGCAGAACAGCGAGAAACAGAACCTTTCAGTACAAAACGACGATTTGACATAGGCTACGGTCCGAACTGGTTTTTCCCCAAAACATAGAAAAGTTACTAGGCTCAGAATGGGAACTTTTGACACCAGTTTCATCCCAATCCGACATTCCTATCAGGAGTTATGCTCCATACAAAACAGGGACAGAAAGCTGTCTAAAATCCCGACCTGCTGTAAAAACCACACTTTTTCGCCTAGCTAGAGGCCGAACCAAACTTTCTCTAAAACACGAAAAACGTGCCCGACACAGAATGTGAACCGTGGGCACCGGATTCGCCTCAATCTGAGTTACGACGAGAAAGTTACGCACGATTGAAGAACTGGACAGAACACTAAAAATTACATAAAATGATAACTATTGAATTTTTACACCATTAAGCCATGTCTTAAATCAAACAGACCCGGAAACCTACAAGCTTACTGAGACAAGGGCCATGCCACGCTGGGCAGCATCCGAGCACCACCCACTGCCGCCTCCGGTGGCGGTGGTGGCTGGTGGCGGCGACGATGGTTACGGTAACACCTTCCGACGAAACCTCCCAACATCACCCACTTCCGACTTAACCGCAACTAACACTCGCACTCACCCACACAATCACGCCACACGCACCCTCTGCCACCACCACAGCGGCGGCCCCACCGCCGGCAGCCGTGGCTGCGGCGGTGGTGGTGGCGGTTTACGACGGTGTTTAGACAACAAAAGAACAACCGAAAAGATTAAACGGGACTACCTCACCGCGTCTCCTTTCTCTTCTTTTCCGACCAAAACCCGACGTCTTATTCCTCTCTTTTTCCGGCAACCACGCGGCGGCAGCCTCCTCTCTCTCTCTTCTCCTTGCTAGCGGCCGACTCTCTCCCTCTCTCTCTCGGTTTCTCTCTTACCCTCGGTTTTTCCTTCTCACGGCTGAACACCAACAACAATGAAATGGGAAGGTGGCAATTGGTTTTGGGGGGAGGATTGCTAAACAAGAAAGAAACGAATGGGAGGGAAGGGGGTCGGTCATTTGGCCGATCCCTTGCCCAAGTTATGCCTTTGCCCACTTTTGGCCCCTAGACTCCTAAGGTATGTCCAAAATTCCCCAAATTAGGTTAGGATTTAACGTTACGATCATTGACCCACTAGTTAACTCGTTTTAGCTCCTTGACGCCTAACCCCGTTAAATAAAAATATATATTATAAATAATTAAATAAAAAAGTACCGGGACACGGGCTTTACACTCTCTCACTCAACCGTTCCCTCCATACCCAATAACCAAACAAATCTTTTCAAATCCTAAAAACCACTTTTTCTTCTAATTAACCCAAAATACTTTCTCTCTTCTCCATTTCCCTCTCTCGAACCAGACAAAGAAAAACCCATATCCTTCTCAAAACCCTAACAATGGCCAGGAGTAAGAGATTGAACACGAACCCGGATGCAACCACCCGTGCGGCGGTCCGCCGCAGAACCGCCGAGGACCACCAGCCAGAGACTGTCACCGGCGACCTGAACGAACCGCCACCGGTCTCCGGCGAACATCCAATAACCTCTGATGCACCGGACGCAAGTTCCTCTAAACACGAAAGCCCGAAGGCTATGTCTTCTTCACGAGTGTCGGACACCAGCACCATCCATTTCGATACCGAGGCATTACAAGCCGAGGAAGAAGAAAGAAGATTAGAGGAGGAGTTCAATCAGAAAATGGCTGCCATTAGAAAACGAAAAGAGGAAGTCGAAAAGAGGCGAAGAGAGGAGGAGGAAAGGATCCGAAAAGAAGAGGAAGAAAGAAGAATAGAAGAAGCAAGGATTAGGGCTGAAAAAGAGAAGATTTTTGAAGAGGAAAGAAAGAGGGCTGAGGCTGAGGTATTTGCTGAAGAAGCGGAATTGCAGAGAAAGGTTGAGGAAGATTATCAGGACCAGTATAGTAAACTTGGGGATATTATGGAAAAGGATGCAGTGATGAAAGATGCCCACAGTGGGGAGAGCCCCATTCTTCGGGCCATGAGGAAAAAGGGAGTGGTCACCAGGTCTAAGGTGACCATGGCACAGAAAGAACCGACCAAGAAGCCATAAAGACAAGCGTCACGAAAAGGTAAAACTCCCGAACCCTCTTTGAGTTCATCCTCTATGGAAATTGATGTTGGGGATGAACAAATCCAAGCCAAAAACCCACATCAATCCACAGCGGGCACTAAGCATGCCCCCAGTGGGGTGCCCAGGCAATTCACCACTCCAGAAGTGGCTGCCCACTATGAATGCATTTCAAAACAGAAACTGAACTTAGAGAGGGGTTTCGACCCCGATTTCATTGAGGCCAACCCATTTGTTAAGGATAGAATTGTGGCGCAAGACTGGTCGATATTAGCCGCTGCCAATAGACGCGCCAATGCCTCTTTAGTTCGTGAATTTTACGCCGAGGCCTCTCAAGTAAAGGACCCCACTGTGATGATTCGGGGAAAACAAGTTAGTTATAATCCAGGAGCTATTAACCGGGTATTGGGAAGAAGGAGCCCGGGTGTTTGTGAGTTTGCGCAGTTTTTAAATAAGATGACCCCGGCGGATGAGGATCTCATCTTACGAGAGATAGCAGCCGAGGGGAAGCCATGGAATAAAGATGGCCAGAGAAGGTGTCTAAACGCTAGCTCCCTCACTACCGAGGCCGCTGTTTGGTTCCAATTTCTCCGTGCCTCTTTGTCCCCGACATCACACGATACAACTTTGTCAATGCATAAGTGTGCTCTGTTATACTGCATCCTCACTGAGAAAAAGATCAACGTGGGAATTGTCATGCATGCGGCCATTGATCAAGCGCGAACCCGAAAGAAGGTAATCTTGCCCCTACCTTGCCTTATTACTTTATTGATGATAGAAGCAGGTGTACCCTCAGCTGTGGAGGATCAGTGGGTTGATTCCACAAGTAACATCAGTGTGGCAACAGTCCGAAAAATGGGAAGATGCATCACCACTCCTCCCAACGAGCCTGCTGAAGATATTCCCACAGTGGGGACTGTTAACCCCACTTTGGGCATTGCTGAGGAACACATTGTGTGAACACCTCGTACACCACTCCGTCCATCCGCTGCAGAAAGTTCAAACAACCAAATGACTGAGATCCTGAGAGCTTTAAAGAAGCTCACGTACCGAATCGATCTGCTGGAAGGTGAGCAAAGGTATTAAAACAGGGCCACCCAAAAATTTTGGATGTATACGAGAGAGCGGGATGAAGTGCAGGCCCACATTTTCAAAGAAACCAACCTGGTGTTAGCAGCTCAACTCCCAGAATTTCCAGAAGATATCTGCCCGACATATGCTAGTGATGACGACTTTGAAGAGGACGACGCCGCAAGTTCACCGGATGCAACCCCGACTCCCTGATTGGTTTGTTAAAAACAATGGTTTCACTCGTTTGATCCCTAAAACAATTTTAATTTCTGTTTGTTTTATATTTTGTGCCTATGGCTAGGCTTTCTGACAATTTGCTACATTTTTATTTTGGTTGTGAATGCATGAAATCCTACCGCTAGGTAGGTACTTTTGGGTACTAACATGTTTATTGTTTGAATGCGTGTTTGATCTCGTTTCCATTTCAAGGTACAACTTTCGGCTTCCAACTTAAAAAGGTCCCTTTTGTAAGTACAAAATCTCAACTTGTCCCGTGAAATGAAATAGGCCATTTTTCGCATCCAAACACAACCCTTTTTGTACCCTCAACCACCTAGTTCGCCCCATATTTCCATGTCACAGTGGGGACACTGTGAATTTTTAAGTTTGAGGTGAGGGAACTTCCAGAGTGACTTCCAGTCTGCCCACAGTGGGGACACTGTGAAGTCTAAGTTTGAGGTGGGTAAGCAATACCCACCTCCCAAAAAAAAAGAGAAAAAAAACACAAAAATACAAAAACAAAAGAAAATCGGAGTGTCACTAACAAACTTGATGGTGTGCCTTTTCTGGACCATCAAAGTGCTAACTCCCAAAAAAAGATGGTGTGCCTATTCTGGACCATCAGAAGAAAAAATAGCCATACCCAAATAAAGCCTGAAAGTGTACGTACTTATCATTGCAAAATACTAAACACCCACTTCTTGAAATAAAAATCTCAAAGCGAGATCTTCGGTCCATGTTTGGAAATTCTTGCCAAAACCCTTGGGAAAAGATTCAAAGCCATAAACCCTTCAAACCCAAGAAAGCCCTATTGATCAAATGGTAAACAAGGGAAAGATTTCGTCAAGTACAAAAGTGAAGTTTTAAGTTTGGGACCGAAGGAAGTATCGAAAGAAGGAGATCAACGCCCATTCAAGTCAAGAAGTATGTAAGTCCCTCAAGGTTCAAATGCATTGTTTTTCATTTTATTTCTTTCTTTTTATTACTTGGGGACAAGTAATGATTTAAGTTTGAGGTTGTGATAACTCTATTTTTAGAGTTATTATTTCCTTTTATTTTCCAGTTTATTTTGTCAATTTTAGCCATTTCACTTCTTAAAACCCCCATTCTTGGTATATTTCATGAAAAGGAGAAAAAAGAGTGAACCATGGTCTTTAATAAATTATTTGGTGGAGTTTGGGTGTTTTTTCACGATTTTTATCCACAGTGACTTGCGGAGTGCCCACTCCGCTCCCCACTCCTGAGATGACGAGAAGGAAAAAGAGAAAGAAAGTAGCAGCTGGGATTTAAACATTTCTGGAGAAAAGAATGGGTCAAAGAGTAGGTCAAATGAAGATAAAGGAGGACATGCCTTCCTTAAAGAGGAATAGTGAAAAGTACAACAACCTTGTACTATAAAGCAACATTTGGTGAAAAGGTGTTTACTATTCAAGGTATGGTGTGCAAATCTGCAGATCTGAAACATGGGACTAAACCATGGTTTTATGCCATGCCCATACCTTCCTCCTAGTATTTAATGAGGCCTTGGGGTGCCATTCAAAGGATCAATGTTTTTACCTTCTTAGAATTAAAGTCAAGTAGTAGTTTTTGCTAGATATTGTAGTAGCTTTGAATTCTCTCAACTACCACATTGTTTTAGTTTTAGTTCTTTATTTTACTGCATTAGTTAAGTTTAAATTTCTGTATTTCTTTCCTTGTAGTTCGTAATCCACAGTGGACAGGGACGAATTCTCGTTCCCCACTGTGGGCTAAAGTCAAATCACTTTCAGTTTTATTATGTGCAACTTCTACTCTTTTGCTTTCTTTACTTTAGTTATGGGCTAAACATCCTTAGGGATGTAGGAAGGAGAAGTACCTGGATTTTATTAAAAATTCTTGAGTAATCTTTATACTTGGAATATTTATTGTTTTAGTCATTCATTCTCGATTCATACCCAAGGATGCGAACAAGCCGATCACTTGCAAGGATCTAATATCTAGTTCTTAATTCAGAAATGAGTAGAACGTAGTGACACGAGCTTGGATGATGCTAGGGGATTCGAAAGAATCCTTATGACACTTACGAAAGTGAGGTCGGCACAGTGAGCTAATCTCATCCCACTGGAGTAGTAGGCAAGCTAGTTGGTGTATCTAAAAACACTTAGAGTATTTGTCTCTACACTTTCCATCGAGGCCTGAAAAGGTCCGCTTTTGAGATTACCATTGACAAGACAACAAATATTAAGAGTATGGGATTTTTATCTAAACGGTGTGAGTATTTCGTAACCGGGCTTTTCTAGCGAAAATGCCTACCTCGAATATAAGGATCACTTTGAAGACCGAGTATTTAGTATAAAATCTAAGGAAAATCTAACCTACATTCCTTCTTTTAAATCTTTAGTAAATCGTTAAAAGTAGCTATTTCACCAATCAAACCAAAGTATTATTTTCTTCTGTTATTGAAACTTGTAAAAGGAGCTCATGAGAACCATATTGTCTTGATTGCCCAGTCTCTGTGGATTCGATTCTGGTATTTTACCAACTATTACTTGCTGTGACGATCATAGTGGACAGTGTACACTTGCACTTCCCGCTGTGGACAGTTTGCAACCCACTGCGATTAAAACACATATTTCGCACGTACCAGCCATCAATAAATTCACCATCAAGTACCGATTCCCCATTCCCCATTTGGAAGATATGCTAGATGAACTAGCCGGCGCAAAGCTATTTTCAAAGATCGACCTTCGCAGCGGCTATCATCAAATCCGAATCCGACCCGACGATGGATGGAAAACCGCGTTCAAAACACCATTCAGGCTTTATGAATGGTTAGTCATGTCATTCGGAACTTCTAACGCCCCTAGCACGTTTATGAGGACAATGAACCAAATCCTCCGCCCGTTCATCGGATCGTTCGTAGTAGTATACTTCGACGATATACTCATCTATAACCGAAATAAAACGGATCACCTCGCTCATCTCCGACAAATCTTGACCATGCTCCAAGAAAACAAGCTCTATGTTAACCTCAAGAAGTGCACTTTCTGCACCAACAAGCTCCTATTTCTAGGATTCATTGTTGGAGAATCCGGCATAGAAGTAGACGAAGACAAGGTCCGTGCAATAAAAGAATGGCCAACCCCCAAAACCGTTTCCGATGTCCGAAGCTTTCACGGTTTGGTAACATTCTATCGGCGGTTCGTACGAGATTTCAGCACCATCACCGCCCCAATGACCGAATGTCTGAAAAAAGGAAAGTTCCAATGGGGGCCCGATCAAGACAAAAGTTTTGCCGAAATCAAACGCAAGCTAAGCTCCGCACCGGTACTCGCTCTACCCGACTTTGACAAAGTCTTTGAAGTTAAATGTGATGCAAGCGGAATAGGAGTAGGAGCTGTCCTCTCCCAAGAAAAGCGTCCCATCGCCTTCTTTAGCGAGAAACTAAGTGATGCTCGTCAAAAGTGGAGCACCTATGATCAAGAGTTCTACGCCGTGTTCCGAGCTTTGAAGCAATGGGAACATTATCTCGTGCAAAAGGAATTCGTACTTTTTACCGACCACCAAGCCCTCAAGTTCATCAATAGCCAAAAGTCGGTAAGCAAAATGCACGCACGATAGGTAAGTTACCTTCAGAAATTCCCTTTTGTCATCAAACACAAATCCGGAGTCCTCAATCGTGTGGCCGATGCCTTGAGTAGACGAGCCACACTAATGATCACACTAACCCAAGAAATCATCGGATTTGAGGTCCTAAAGGATCAATACGAAGAAGATAATGACTTCAAGGATATTTGGAATAAATGCAACACGGGCACACCAATGGAAGACTACTACATCCACGACGGCTACCTCTTCAAAGGTAACCAATTATGCATCCCTAACTCTTCTCTTCGTGAAAAACTAATCCGAGACTTACATGGAGGAGGATTAGGCGGCCATCTCGGCCGAGACAAAACCATTGCTAGTGTACTCGACCGATATCATTGGCCACACCTAAAGCGCGATGTGGGGGCAATTGTCCGCAAATGCTATATTTGTCATGTTGCAAAAGGCCAATCTCAAAACACCGGTCTCTACTTGCCATTACCGGTTCCCGATGACATTTGGCAAGATCTTTCAATGGATTTAGTTTTAGGACTACCCCGCACACAACGAGGAGTCGACTCTATCTTTGTGGTAGTCGACCGTTTCTCCAAGATGACGCACTTCATTGCTTGCAAAAAGACCGCCGACGCAAGCAACATTGCCAAGCTATTCTTCAAAGAAGTAGTCCGTCTACATGGGGTTCCGAAAACCATCACTTCCTATCGTGACACAAAGTTCTTAAGTCACTTTTGGATCACTCTTTGGCGCCTATTCGGAACCACACTAAACAAAAGCAGCACCGCTCACCCCCAATCGGATGGGCAAACTGAGGTAACTAACCGAACTCTAGGCAACATGCTTCGAAGTATTTGTGGGGACAAGCCTAAACAATGGGACCTTGCTCTCCCGTAAATCGAATTCGCCTATAACAGCGCACCCCACACATCAACGGGCTGTTCCACTTTTTCCTTGGTCTATACATCGGTTCCCAAACATGTGGTCGACTTGGTCAAACTACCACCACTCCCGGGCACTAGCCTCGCCGCCAAAAATATGGATACGGATGTACAAACGGTCAAAGATGAAGTCAAAGCCAGACTTGAACTCACGGGCGCAAAGAACAAAACCGACGCCAACATGCACCGACGCCGCAAAACTTTCAAGGTAGGCGATGACGTCATGATTTTCTTGCGAAAAGAGCGTTTTCCCGTTGGCACTTACAACAAGTTACAACCACAAAAGTATGGTCCGTTCAAGATTTCACGGAAAATAAACGACAATGCATATGTGGTCACACTTCCCGACTCCCTCCACATATCGAACACCTTCAACGTCGCGGATATCTACGACTACCACCCGGATGATACGTCTCTTTTTTATGAGAACTCGGGGTCGAGTTCTTCAGAGGTGGAGGAGACTGATATAGAGCGCCTAGCAATCCGATACGAAGAGCAAATGGACCAAGCTAAGGAAAACCGAAACAGGGACATACGCGGTTTAGCACGCGACTTAAACCCGCGGCACAAACCGCGCAACCCTCTGGACGATTAAACCAAACAGGCCCTTACGCGCGTGACTTACACCCGCGGCACAAACCACGCGGTTCCTGCAGTTGCAACCTATTAGCTATTTCGTTTTTTCAGTATTTAGAGTTGTTTCCTAATAAGAGTTCTTTCCCTTATGGATTGATCTCAACTTACTTTCCATAGTTATCCTATTTAGTTTAGCTACAAATAGGGTTTCGGTATTCATTGTTTTTCATTCAGTTTTATTCCAGATTAATATTAGTTCTTGACATTCAAGGCTTCTTAATTACTTTTCGGGTTTACGTTTGTAAACTTGTCTACTTTTAAGGCTCGACGATTGTCGATCCGTTCCACGCATAATCCTACTGCGTCAGGTTCATGCAAGAGTTTTGATGGTTGAAAACTCAAAAAACACAACTCCGGCGGTATTCCTGTTTTTCCGACGAGATGGGTTTTGTACGACAAAAATTTAATCGCACACACATTTTTATCGCACAAGAAACGCGTGACAAAGATGAACAATGTGGTATGCGACAAAGATGAACACTTGTCGCATACGAGTCACGCGATAAAGATGAACTCCGGCGAGAAAAAAACCCAGATTCCGGCAAACCCGTTTTTTCCGATCTGTCGACTTTCAGCAACTCAAATACCTTGAATTCTTGCTGTTTTTTCACGTCTAAATGTTTAAAATCGATTGAAATCAGAAGATAAGTGATCTGTGGACTTCAAACTGATTGAAGCACAACTGAATTATGGATCGATCACCACGATTTCTTTAACAACGTCGAACTTTTCTGTCGAACTCCAGATTTTTAGATCTTAATGAAATGTTGTTGTTTTAAATATGTAAATTGTAAACAACTCTAAAGGCATAGACGAACTGATCTGTGTAACACATAAAGATCAAATCAATCGTTAAACATCAAAATCGAAAAACAACTTCATCTCACTGTCGATGAAAATTGTGTCGACTTGCAGGATATCCAAACTCACAATTTTAATTCTGAAATCTGTAAGATGTTAGAAATCCACAAAAAAGATGATCTGTAACAATTAAGGTGTTCAAAACATAGCCAAAAATATGAATCACACACTATATTCAAATCTAAAACTTCAAACTCACCGTTGAGATTTTAAAATTTTCCAAAAACAAGATTTTAATCCTTAAATGGATATTGTGAATTGAAAACAGATTTGAAATGATTTGCTACTAATCAAAACACCAAAATGAACATGAATTCAATCCAAAAAGATCAAATTCTTGAGAATTTTTCAAGAAAATCTCAACAACTCAAAATTCTTTCAATTCTTCAAAAGTTGATAAAAATCTTTACAAATTCAAAGTATTAGGCTCTGATACCAATTGTGATTCAAGTATTGAAATGGATCTTGTATTGAGATTAAGAGAAAGTTACAAGTCAATCAAGTTGTAGCGCAGTGGTTGATCGCCCTGGGTGATGTGGTGGAATATCCCATCTACCCAGGGTTCGATCCCAGGCGTTCTCAACATTGATAAGACATCTTTAAGTTTCAAAATTGCCAGGGATTAGTTCGGGTTGTACCTGGGATACCCTTCCCAAAAAAAAGAGAAAGTTACAAGTATGGAGTTGAGATCTACTTTCTCTCTAGAAGCTCTCTCTATAATATACAAATGTCACACTTATCTAGTCTCTCACACACTCTCTTAGAACTCACTATATATACATTTGACTTTCACTAGACTTTACTTTGACTTTGACCTTTACTAACTATTACAAGACTTTGTTTATTGTTGTGACTAAATCTTGAATACATTTTATGCACTAACAAAACTACCCACTATCTTCTGCAGATCATGCGAGGAATTATCCGGTGTTTCAAAGTCAAAGCCTCAAATGATGACCAAATGATGCATTAGGATCATTTCTTTATTTCTCACAGGCTTAACATTTCTCATTTAAACGTCTCCATATATATATATATATATATATATAGAGGGTGGGTTCAAACAAGAACGCTAACTATTTACGAGAACACGAGAACGGCCGCCCATGTACAAAATCTCATGTGATTCACGTACAAAATCACATGTGATTTTACACTACCTGGAAATCTGGACGTGAATCACATGTGATTTTGTACAAAATCCAGGTAGTGTAAAATCACATGTGATTTTGTACGTGAATCACATGTGATTTTGTATATGAGCGGCCGTTCTCGTGTTCTCGTAAATAGTTAGCGTTCTCGTTTGAAACTTTCTATATATATATATATATATATATATATATATATATATATATATATATATATATATATATATATATATATATATGAAGCATCGTTTGAAACCAATTTTTTTTATAAAACCCATGAAACTCAGTCATAACTATTCATTAGCGTTTTCAAATTTAATCGTGATTATTCTAATATGAAGGGCAATCCTGTCTTTATATATTTTTAATCTTTATCTTTGTTTATTCTAGTAATAAACAAAACATTGCAGAAGAAGACGAATACGCTACTTAACAATCGAATTTTAATAAAGAATGCAAATTTTTTTCGAACTACAGAATTTTATAAAACTAGCAAGAAAAGCTAGAAAAATAAAACAATTACATAGAGATAATGGCAAGAGAAGGATTTGTAAGCCATCCAACCAATTAATAGACAAGTTGCTACTTCTATGATTAACCCAAAATTAAGCACGAGTTATAATATTCTCAAAAATCGCCGTCTTCCTTGGCTTCGGGTTGCCAAAGAGAATACCATTCCGAAACATCCATATAGACCATAAAGTGGTAAGCGTAACTGCCTCAAAGCACAGAAAAACCTCCATCTTCAACTGAATTGAATCAATCCAAGAGACCCAATCTGAATAAGTCGGAGATTCGGAATATCCATTTACCACCAACGGCCAATAAAAACCCATAAAACTTTAGCGATTACTTCATTCGTTTATTAATATAAAAAAGTTTTTCATGGAGTGTCATATATGAAATCGTAGTTTATAGATCGTAACTTTTTAATTTCTATGATTTTGTGTTAATATATGAATTTGTTATGTTTGTATGAAATTTTTATTTGTGTATGAATTTTTTAGTATTTTACGAATTTTTTAGTATGGGTTGGATTTGTTGATTATTGTATGAAATTGTTATTTCTTTAATCAATTTTTGTTTATTGTATGAATCCTTGACTATTGTAGCTTTTTAATATTTTGAATAAATATTTTTTGTGTTTTGTTTGTATGTGTTCGTTTTATTTGTTTGTAGTTGATATCATTGAAACTTTCGAAACACCCGATGGCACGAAGTGTTGGATCTCACATGTTGATGATGAAATTAAGTTACCTGTTGCGTACGAATTTTCATCAATTGAGAAAGCAAAAGCCACATATACGAAATATGCCCAAATTAACTGCAGGATTTGATGTTAGGCGTTCAAATAAAAATATGGATGGTCACATATTGTCTAGGTATCTATTATGTAGTCGTGAAGGATGGTCATAAAAAAAATACAAATCTAATTGATAATAGTAGCCGTGATCGTAAAATACGTAACTCAAACGTGAAAAGATCGGGGTGTAAGACATGTATGAAGTTCTGTCTAAAGAAAGAGAATAATTCATTTGTTGTTTATAAATTTGAAGAGAGGCATAATCATTCGTTATATAATTTTGAGGACAAGATGTTTTCTAAATCAAGAAGGCAACTTCAATATGCTGATTATAAGAATGTGCATATTGCGTCTTCGGCAAGTATTGGTGGGTCTAGGTCTCATATGATACAAGCGGCCTTAAAAGGTGGTTACGAGTATATCGGAGCTACTCCGGTTGACTATGAAAATGCTAGAAGGGAAATGGGTTCATTTGTTGGTAATAAAGATGCACATATGTTTATTGATTTGATAGCGAAACGTAGAAGTAATGTTCCCGGTTTTTACTTTGACTATTTAATTTATGAACGAGAGTTGCAAGCCATTTATTTATTTTTTAATTTTAATAAATTCATAAACTTTTTTTATCAAGTTTTATATAATTTTTTTCTAGATACACTTGTGAAAAAAAATCATAATTTTCATCAAATATCACATGTGATATCCACAATCAATTCATAATCTTTGTCATCATTTCTCTCTATTTTTTTAATCCACGTTTTGAATCACATGTGATTAACTTCGTTTAACATATGATCTATTAATGTTGTTTTCACATCCTTTATTACAGGATGTATTATTTCCATACAATTGTTGATATGCTCAATAACATCCTGTGTATGAAAAACTTATCTTATAATATAATTAACTTCTGTAATTTACAATTTACAATATTCAAATAGATAATAAAAAAGTTTAGTACCTCCAACTTATTTAATTACTTTGAAGTTGAATCATCTTCTATTGAATGTTCAACCTCTCCTGCTCCAAAAATATCATGCATCATTTTAAATGTAATAATCGTTGTCCTCAATTCCCACTTTTTATGGGAAGTTGTGGTTAAAGTCTGAAAAAAGGAAGAACTTAAGAACCTGGTGGCAATTCCTGAAAGGTATAAAAGGGATGAAATCCCTAGTTTTCCTCATTAGTGGCTGCTGCCGTGAAAGAGAGAAGAGGAGAGGTTGAGAAGAGATTCTTAGCAAGGGTTATGCTATAAGAAATCTTGAGAAATCATCATCTGTAAGGTAAAACCCTGATTCATTACCTAACTAATTCTTCTTTATCTTGCTATGTAATGAGTTTGGGAAACAACATTCAAGCCACTGTGTTCCCATTTTGAGAATATTGAAATTGATCGATTGGGTTGTAAGTGTGCTTACATCAGTAGGAAATCGTTATAATAAGTTAAGGTGTTAATCTCCCCATATACTGGGTTTGATTTGGGACGAAAATCTTGGCTTTGAGATAGAAAATGGGAATTTGGGGTTTACAATTCGAGTACCCGGAAATCGCCTCATCCGGATTTGAGGTTTCCGGATAAGATGTTTCGTTCGGATTGTTTGGTTTTCGGATAAGATGTTTCGTTCTGATTGTTTGGTTTCCGGATAGTGTTTTCTGGATTGTTCGGTTTCCGGATAGTGTTTTCCGGATTGAGAGTGTTTTCCGGATAGTGGTTTCCAGAAAAGGGTATCCCGATAGTGGTGTCCGGATTTCTCCTTGTCCGGATGTTGAGAGAGAGAGAGAGAGAGAGAGAGAGAGTCTGGATTTGGGAGGGTCTGGTTTAGAAAGAACTTTCGGTTATGTTGCGTTCGATTTATCAGTGAGTCCGATAGAACCTCATATCCTATTTGGGACACGTGTAGGTTTTCGACCTGTTCGGGAGTGAGACTCGGTGTTAAGCGGATTCATTGCTTTCAGGTGAGTTCCCTTACACCCTTTTTGGTGCAAAGATATGATAAACGTTTTTGTTTAAAACTGAATATGGTATGAGATGCGGGCATGTTTCATATATAAATTCTTTATAAATTCCTCGCATAAACGATATGTTTTGGAAATGTTTACTTCGCATGCTACGAACCGTTTTATAATGATGCATTGCTATTTTATTCCTAGCCTTGCTTGTATGTTATGTGGAGTCGGGTTGCACAGTGGGATTAGTGTACCTTGGAAACTAACGATCCCTTGGGAGTAAAAAATATTTACCTGAGGTGCACGGAATCCGTTTCCTACACATGAGGGAGATGGGGAGTCAGCTTGGGCCCCGAAGGCGAGAGGGGAGTCTGCTTGGGCACCGATCGTGGTTGTTTATGGGAGTGCATATGGTCTATGAACACTATGCAAATACCCTTGCTTGTTATGGAATTAATTGTTGGGCCTCATGGCGGATTAGACAATGATTTTATGCATGCTTTCGTATAAACTGTTTTGAGGGAATTCACTAGACCTCATGGTCTAATCCTCGCTTTCAAAACTAAAACCATTTTCAGGGCAAAGTGGTAGTGGTGCTTCCAGTAAGGGCAAGGTGAAGGTCTGAAGGTAGTGGCAGAGGACTAGAGTTTAGAGCACTGTAATTCCCGTTTACTTAGTTTATTTGTATAGTTAGTTCTCGGCTGTAAAAGTTTGTTTCCGCTGCAAGTGTTTTTTGTAACTCTGATTCAGGGTGTTGTTATATGTTGGGACCCGTTTTAGGATGTTTTATCTATATTGCATGTTCAGATTTTTGGGTTGTTACATTAAATCCTTCTCTTTCTTTTAACAAAGTTGTTGTCCAGCTTTTTAGTGCTGGTTTTTTCTTTGTAATTCCCATCTCTTTTGTTCTTGTAGAGTCCACATAAAAAAGCTATAAAAGCACAAAATATTAGAATATGTTAAAGTCTTGAATTAAATTCATAATTATATTATAATAAATAATTTAACTAATAGAAAATTCATACAGTTAAGAAAGTCATTGGCTCACAATAGTAGTAATTTTGAGTCCTTTGCCCTCAATTTTTCTTACTGACCTTGAAACAATCAATGATAAAGCCACACCAATCCATTTGTTTGATAGCAATATCTTCAATAAGGCAATGTAAGAATCTTTGGTTTACATTTCCATATTTCATTGCTTCCCTAAGACAACTTCCCATGAGGACAAGAAAGTTTAGTTTGAACAATCTTTCAGGATCTGTTGTCTCCTTCATTAGTTTGACTACCGGAGTTGGCTTTATAATTGTTGTTTTTAAACTGTTTTCTCCACTCACTTACAACATTGTCACTTTCTAATTCTCTTTTGTTAAGTTATGCTAGTGGAATATGAAGTACATGGACCGTTTATGACAGTTTGTGTAAATACCCTGTTGGTATAAATAGTTTGCATAATCCCTTAGTTAGGGTTAATGATCATTAGTTTAATTCCAGAATACTTTGTACGGCTACTTCCTGATAACTCTTTCTGTTCAATCTATTCAAGTGAGATTTATGACGTATTTGCTAATTGTGTTGATTACATTGTGATTGCTTATTGAATCTGGGATCCACAATTACCTTTGAATCAGACGTCCTTGTGCTCGGATACCAATTGTGGATCCCAGATTCAATAAGCAATCACAATGTAATCAACACAATTAGCAATATATTCAGAACCCGCGCTTACTGGAGTGCTGGCTTCTGATCTCTCTAGATCGGAACCCAAGCACACAACAGTAGATCCGTCGGTGTCCAATACGTCGAAATCACAACCATCCGAGTTAGATCTACTGTTTGAAATTTTTTATAAAGATTTTTATCTTCCCCAAGTTACTACTAATGCTTCTTTGAATGCAGATGGAGCTGTAGTGGTGTCGACCAACATATCCGGTCCTCCACCAACCCCCAACGTTACATCTTCGGAGGACACGCCCACTTCATCTGTGTTAGCGGCGACTCCATCCTCAAGTTCAACGACGGTGACCGCGTCTCCCTCACCAGTGGTTCAACCCACTCCATCTAACCCCGGTACGAGCAACGGTACTGACGCATCTGCTGAATCCTCGTCAACCGCTGATGTCTCTCAACCTGCGGCCGCCACACGCTTACATCCAGTTCCATCTCTAGAAGCGGTTCAGAATCTACCCCTTGGGTCCTACATCGATGCTGACAATTCAGAACCTCTATTGGACCCACTACCTCAAACCCGGAAATGGACTCGAGCGCATCCCCTGGAGCAAATTATTGGCAATCCGTCTGCTCCTGTTCAAACTAGAGCAACGACGGAAGCTGAAGATAAAGCCGCCCCTGCACTGCTAAGCAATACTAAAAAGGGGCGGCTACGGGAAATGAGTGCATCTTCTCCATTTTCCTGAGCAATGTTGAACCATCGACGGTGAAAGATGCCTTACACGACCCGGACTGGATAATGGCCATGCAAGAAGAGTTGAACGAATTCGAGAGTCTCAAAGTATGGCGTCTGGTCCCTCGCCCGAAGCACCGAACCATCATCGAAACGAAATGGATATTCAAGAATAAGAAGGACGAGAACGGGGTCGTGGTTCGAAACAAGGCTCGATTAGTCGCTAAAGGGCATCGACAGCAAGAGGGGATCGATTACGAAGAGACGTTCGCACCGGTTGCCTGAATCGAAGCAATTCAGATGTTCCTCGCGTACGCCGCTCACAAGAACTTCACCGTATACCAAATGGACGCGAAGACGGCGTTTCTTAATGGCGATCTCAAAGAGGAAGTGTACGTCTCCCAGCCGGACGGTTTCGTAGATCCGGATCATCCCAATCATGTGTACCGACTTGACAAAGCCTTATACGGACTCAAGCAAGCACCGATAGCCTGGTACGATAAATTGTCTACTTTTCTCATCAATCCCGGCTTCTCAAAGGTAAGATCGACACAACCCTTTTCATAAAAAGGGAAGGTGAGCACATTCTTTTAATTCAGGTCTATGTCGATGACATTATTTTCTGCTCCTCGAATCCTCAATACTGTCGTAACTTTTCGCTCCTCATGAAAGAGTATTTTAAAATGAGTATGATGGGTCAGATGAACTTCTTTCTCGGTCTTCAAGTTAGACAACTGTCGACCGGGATATTCATCAATCAATCTAAGTACATCGCGGATATTCTTCAGAAATTCAGGATGGAACAGTGTTCACCCATGCGTACTCCTATGTCATCGGGTACAAAGTTATACGCCGATCCTGACGGAAAGGTCGTGAACACTACTACCTATCGAGGAATGATTAGTTCGCTGATGTATTTGATGGCAAGTCGGCCGGATATAATGTTCTCAACCTTTATGTGTGCTAGATTTTAGTCTAATCCTAAAGAGTCACACATGATAGCAGTTAAGCGTATTATTCGATATTTGAAAGGTACTACTAATCTTGGCCTTTGGTACCCCAAGGATACAGGTTTTGAGCTTACAACGTTTTCTGACGCGGATCATGCGGGAAGTATGCTCGACCGGAAAAGCACTATGGGGCACGTCCAGTTCTTGGGCGACAAATTGGTTAGCTGGGCCTCCAAGAAGCAGACTTGCGTCTCCACCTCCACGGCGGAAGCGGAGTACGTGGCCGCGGCTAGCTGCTGTTCTCAAGTGATCTGGATGCGGATGCAACTGGAGGATTATGGGTACAACTACTCAAACATCCCGATCTACTGTGACTCCAAGAGTGCTATCGCCATCACAAGCAATCCGGTTCGGCATACAAAAACGAAGCATATAGACGTGCTCTACCAGTTCATTAAAGATCATGTGGAAAAAGGTACGGTAGAACTCTACTTCGTGAGTACGGAAAACCAACTGGCAGATTTGTTTACCAAACCTTTGGACGAAAAACGGTTCAATGAACTCGTGTCCAAGCTTGGTATGCTCAATCTGAAAGTTTGAGTCACGGTTGTACTTGTCACACCTTTCCTACACTACGGGATACTTGTACCTTTCGCGGTTACACTTGTCTCGCAACGTGGTTTAGGTGTTTCAAGCACATCGGTGATAAGTTCTCTGTATTTACATTTGTCTCGCAGCGTGGTTTAGCACTAGTCTCTGTTTTTGGTTTATTCCCGTGCTACTAACCGTTTGCTCTTCAAGCTGTTTTCTCGGTTGCCAAAGTGCTAAGGTATGTTTTCTCGACTTTGTGAGGGTAGAACAGAAATTTTTGGGAAATTGAGGGGGAGAAGTGTCAGTTTGAAAAGTCGAGGGCGAGCTTTTACACTTTCTAGCGTTTAAAAAGGGGAAATCTTTCAAGTTTTTGTTCAATTTTTTTTTGTGTTTAAGTTTTTTTTAAGAAAAAAAAAACGGGGACTTTATTTTGAAAAGTTGAGGGGGAGAGTCAGTTTTCGAAATGTTGAGGGGGAGAAGTGAAATTTCCAAACCTGAGGGACTAAAAGTGTAAACTTTGAGTTCAGGGGAAATTTTGGAAGTTTTTCAAACTTCAGGGGTAATTTTTGCCAATTGTCAATAGTGGAGACAAATTGGGTACCGGGAGAGTTTAAGGCATTCGGTACCGGACTCACTTCCGGTATCGACCGATATAAATACCAGATTTTCCAAAGTGTTCTTCATATTTTCAAACTTTTCGCGCCCAAACTCTCTCAACACAACTTTCTCTCACATTCTCTCCAACTGTGTGTTTTTTCTTCGAATCGAACTCACATCTTCATTCGATTCACCAGGTATGTATCCTAATCTAGTCTTAATCGATTTCCTTTCAAGAGTTCGATCCAAATAGCACCTACGATCGATCGATTCGATCCTGTTCTTATATATCGGCGCTGTTAGGGTTTTAGAAACTCGTCGGCTGTGCACTCGAGTCTCAAAATCGACTCACAAACGATCGATATCGGCTTTAATCATGCATAATATGTGGTGTCGTTTCTTTATTTATGCGAGAGACAAGTTTAATTTCGAGTCTATATGTCGATTGGATTCCGGAAGTTCATAGTTCCGGAATGTGTTCTTCGAGTTCCGGTATTGAATAATTCTGGATCCCTTAAAGTTCCGGTATTGATTCCGGATCTTGTGAGTTCCGGTGTTATCAATGTTTAAGTTCCGGTATCGTCCATATTTGGTTCCGGAAGTCTAGTAGTTTCGGAATTTTGCTCAATATATGTTCCGGATCTCGCATAGTTCCGGTATTGACCAATTCCGGATCCGGTATGCACCAACTCCGGATCTCATCATGTTCCGGTATGATTTGCATTCCGGATCTAGTCCCATTTCACTCCGGAAGTACTGTGTCATTAATGCTAAATGGATGTTTGATGTTCTGAATGCACACATTATATTCTCAAAATTGCATTGTGACTTCGGACTCGTTAAGATCCGAGTAGTGATCAGTCTTGGACCGTACCGACTATCGGTTTCACAAATCCGAGAATACGGGGCCAGAGACTCGTTTTTGCCTTCACACGTGCCATGATCACTCAACACTCTATTGCACATTCACAGGTACACCATGGCTAATCCAAATCCGCAAGGCGTTGCCCCACTCCTTCCCGAAGGTCCGAACCTTCCGTTGGTGGAAAATAACTTCCACTTGGACACGACAAACCTCATATGCCAATGTCCAGTCATTGTGGAGATTCTTAAGAACCACTCGATCAACCGAGCACTGACGGCCACCACTCCAGTTCCTACCGTCTACGTACATCAGCTATGGCGCTCACTTACTCCAGTCGCACGCGGCCAAAACTTTGACCTTCGAGGCCGTCTTGGCGACTCCGATATCCTAATTACTCGAGACATCTTCTGACGGATCCTTGAGCTGCCAGAACCGACCACCGTTCAAGGACGCACTGCCTATGATGCTCAAGTATCTGATGCAATCCTATGCCGAGACATTCGTGCTCTCGGATATGCCGGCCAGCTAGTACAGCCATCGCATTTCTCCCGGATCCATCTACAGCCGGTCTGGTACACGTTGTTCACAATATTGAGCAGGTGTCTATCAGCAGTGAACAAAGGCATAGATCAAACGACAATCAACCTACTCGGCCTATTCCATGCAGTCATCTACAGCCGACATGTCGACTACGCAACGATACTCTGGACGGAGCTCGTCTCACAAGTTCAGAAGAAGCAAGGAAGCAACCGACGCCTCACCTTTCTGCCATATCCACGGTTTCTGCAGCTGATAGTCGCGCACTACATGGAGACCGACCTCACAATACCTCGACGCGCTGACCATGAGGTAATGCTCTCAACTCGTATGACTAGAATTCAGAATAAGCTAGTCATTGAAGACCTAGAACCCATGGTGATTCCTACTGACTTACTAGCTATCGCGGACCAAACGACACTGAGTGTGATAGAGTATAGGAGAGAGAACCACCTAGAAGCTCCGATGGACCAGCCAGATCCGGCTGGACCTGCCCAAGGAGCGCAGCCTGAGCGACGTCAGGGTCCACGTATGCGAGGAAGAGGGGTCCGACGAGCAGGGGCTCTCGGACGGGGCGTGATGAGAGAAAACATTGTGAGGGGAACAGGCGTGGGCAGTGCCGGGAGGTCAACACGCGTAGCTAGTTCGTCCAGACCCCCACGTACACCGACTCCACCTAGAGACGCAGATTCAGGACTACATGACGTGGAGGTAGAAGGTGTATCTCAAGAACATGTCACTGAAAAGGCAACCTCCACTTCCAGCTCCGAGCTCGGCTCAGCCTCCGGAACAGCTTCCGGTTCCTCTTCTGGCTCCCAATCTGGGTCCGAATCCGAGTCTCAATCAGGCTCGGCTTCCGGTTCCCAATCCGGATCAGAGGAATCCGGTAGTGAGGCTACAGAGTCGGATGATGATGAAGACGATGATGATGACACACCTAACCCCGAAGCCATTTCTAGAGAGACAAGGAGAGCGGAGGGAGAAATAGTCGAAAAAGAAATAGAAGGTGAGAATTTGCGAGAAAGGAGGAGTAAATGAAAAAAATAAGAGTGAGCGTGTGATGGAGCATTCTTCACAGGATGCTCCCAACCAGCCTCCACCAAGCCAGGCAGCCACATCTGCTATCCCGTTGCATCCGTTGCGACGAGGTATTGAAGAAGACGTCGTGGGCCTAGCGACACAAGTGCACACCCCACCCAACCACTCCGTTTCCTCTCAAAAGGAAATGGTTTCATCTTCACACGGGGACTTAGCACAACTTCCACCGGTCTCTCACTTGGAGAGTTTTGGTGTTGAAACAAGATAACATCCTCCCCCGTTCTCGACTTCCTTCGATGAACTATTGAGTCTAGATCCGTTTGATACATCCATTCCTTTGGCTAGGACACCAGTGTCATCTGCTAATGTCAAGAGTCTTCGTGCCTCGACCGGACCACCCAGAGTGAGTCTACCTTTCGGTAGCTTGCAAGGACAGGGCGAAAGACCTACCACAGCTACCATCAAGCCAACCGTGAACGTAGGCAGTACTGTAGTGCAATCCACCACAGCTACTACAACGGAATGGCTAAGTGCCACCGGAGTTACTCACCCGGAGTTCGTCTCCAAGGAGCAAATGGACAGCGCCTTAAAGGCTGTCCAAACAGCGTTCATGAAGCAGCTATCCGATGATATGGCCTTTATCTGAAGGGCCGTCGCGGGTAAAGGCGTGGCTACAAATATTCCCCTAGTGCAACCTCAGATCCGAATGTCGCCGCCGACTTCGACACCGAGTATACAGAATATGAGCGTCGAGGCTCTAAAAGCCGCATTACTGGATAAGCTTCTTTCCCAGTCAAACATCGACGCCTCATCGGAAGCTGACTTAGTGAGCATCTTACGCTCACAATCCCAACCACCGCCCCCGGTTACACCGACAGATGCCCAACTTGATACTCTTACAGCGACACTAACCGACGTAAAGAAGGCCCTCAATTCTCTAACCGAGAGGGTTGCCAGCCTTGAAGACACTTGTAAGGCTCATGTACTGGGCACAAAGAGAAGACATGATGATCAGGACGATCCTGATCAGCATGAGGGGGAGAAAAGAATGAGACTGACCGAACTGTCAACCGCAACGACAGAAACTACAACTAATACTCCAGCTGAACCATAACCACAACAACAGCCTACAGAGTCAGAAATGGTTCAAGACATGGAGATTTCTACACCGGTCAGGGAAACGATGCCAGAGTCAGCAGACCCAACGGTTGAAAAGCCTGAGGGTCAATCAGAAGACATCTTAGTGCTGACAGTTCCGGAGCGGCCAGACCTAGAGTTGATCGATGAGGACTCTGCCGACGATCCGGAACTAGAGACAGAATGAAGACACAAAGCGATAATAGCCATCCAGTCAGAGACAAATGCTTTGTGGGATTATGCTGACGAAGATGAATTTATGGACGATGACGACTATGACCAGTTCCTCCTCCAGAGCGAACATGTATTGGCAATTCAACATGACATACACGATACAACAAGCACTTCAGAGCTTCTAACTCCAGCACCGGTACCGGTTCCACCTCAACCTGCTCAACCAGTTCGTTGTGAACGAGTTCGGATATTGGTTCCTTATCTGGAGGAATCACAGAAGAAAATCTTTGCTCACTTGATCAGGCCACTTGACCCGGTAAAGTGTCACGGGGTCTCATTTCTCAAAGATCCAGTCCGCAATCAGTATTTGGAGGTAATGAAGCGACACAGATTGGTCTCCCACGTCCGCACGCGACACAGGATCACTGAAATTGTGGAGATCGTGTATGACAGAGTTCTCAACGTATGGTTTCTGATCTTCACTGTAAAAAGGGACGATGGAAAGGAATGGACCTTCTCAGAAGCCGAATTCAGGCATCTATACCTGAACGACTTCCCCGTACTGCTTAAAGAGTTAAAGACTCACACCATCCGCCCGTTACCCTACACGAAGGCCCCCGAGACTATCAAAAGGTTTATGAAGTGCACGATAACGCTCACCTACATCAACGACTTTCAGTTAGGCTTATAAAGCAACCAGAAAAAGATCAACATTCTGAAGCCTAATCTGAATCTTCCTGAAGACGTACAGGTACATACACTCCTTACCCAACCAGAAACAGGTATAGTGTATCTGAACAACAAAGGGGAGAAACGATACATGCGGATCAGCGAGCTGCACAAGTTTAGCGAGGGAACACTGATGAAGATACAGACTGTGCTGAAGAAGATCATCAAAGAAGAAGAGTCGTCAGAGAATTTTGCCAACGTCAGAAAGTATCTAGCTGCAGAGCTTCTCAGAGCTATCGAAGATCGACTAGAGTACAGAAACTCCATTCGACGTTTTGAAATGTTATTCGCCATTCGAAGGCGATATGTCCCTAACTGGCGTGACATCGAACTTCAATTCCAAGGGGGGAGATTGTTAGGTCATGCTAGTGGAATATGAAGTACAAGGACCGTTTATGACAGTTTGTATAAATACCATGTTGGTATAAATAGTTTATATAATCCCTTAGTTAGGGTTAATGATCATTAGTTTAATTCCAGAATACTTTGTACGACTACTTCCTGATAACTCTTTCTGTTCAATCTATTCAAGTGAGATTTATGACGTATTTGCTAATTGTGTTGATTACATTGTGATTGCTTATTAAATCTGGGATCCACATCTTTGTTGATTAATATATTTCCGATTGGAAGACCTAACATTTCTTGAACATTTTTCTTGGTAATCTTAATTTTGCATTTTTCCAAGTTCAATGCCATTGTTGATGGATCAAATCTATCAACTATGTAATATCCAATCTTTGTAGAAAGGCTTTCTATTTTGAAGGCTTAGAAAGTAACTCAAAGCCCATTTCCACAACCATTTGTTTCTGATTGTCATTCTTCTTAATATTCTTTATAGCTAACTCTAATTGTGATTGGGAACTTCTCAACTTCAACCATTCTAAAACTTTTATATCATCATCTTCATTGTAGACAATTGATTTTCCCCTTTCTGTTATTATCATCTTTTTCTTCTTATTTTACTTTCGTCTTTACTATTTTTTTCTTATTTTCCTCAACCTTAATTTGTTGAATTGCATCTGATTCAGTCTTCCCATCTCCTCCATAATGTTTTTGACTTCCTGTTTTATACAAAATGCATAAAATTCAAGTAAAAATACATAACATAAAATTAGAAAAAAATCACACATATTATATTATATAACATACAAACACATTCAATAAAAGTTCAATAACTTTCAATAAACTTCAATAACATTCAATTATATTCAAGTTAACTCAATTTCAATCATATACCTTAAAAACATTAAGCTAGTTAACCACAAGGCTTGTGGCGTACTGGTTAAGGCTTGTGGGGGGATGTGGCTAGTAACCCATCTACCCCAAGTTCGAATCCAGGCGCTTCCAACTTGTGGCCACTGGGGATAAACTCAGGGCTGCACGCTTTAGCAGCTGGGGCAATTGTCTCACCTTGTCGGGATTAGTCGGGGCAATGTCCTCGGATACCCTTTCAAAAAAAAAAACATTCAGCTAGTTGATATACTTCAAATACTTTCTATAATTGTTAATAAAATTTCAATCCCATTCAATAAAGTTCAATTAAATTCAGTAAAGTTCAATAACATCAATTTGTTCAACTTATTATAAGGCCATCCGTACCCCATGGAGGGAATCTTTCAAATATTCCACTCCACATCAGCGCCACATCAGCTTTTCTCCCATCCCTCACTCCATCCCTAACAATCCCTAAACACCCGTACCTCATTCCCTCAAACCCTTTTGCCACCTCATTTATTTTAATTCTTTTATTTATACATTTAATTATTTAACAAAATAAAAATATTTATATATTTTTTAATAAATAAAAATAAGATAAATAATAAAAATTAAAATTCATACCATTCATTAAAAATAAAAATTACAAAATACAAAACACTACCAATCATGAAATTTTTGAATTTGCTCTTTTCTCGCTAAAGTAACCCTCAAAGCTTTTCCCGTAAGGTGATCATGTGAGGCCATGAAATACTCGAAGTCTTTATCAAATCAGTTTGCGCGTTCGATTTCGCGTTCTTGATCCAACCTATGTCGTTCGAGTTTTGAGCGTTCGATTTCGAGATCGAGTTTTTTCATTTTGTATTCCATTGTATCATCAATTTTGTCGTTGAACGTTGTCAACAACTGAGTAACACTTTCGTCCGTATTCGCCCCGGACGTATTACTCGTTGATGATTTTTTTGCCTTGTTTCTCCCGATGGGTCGTTGAATTTGCTCGTCATCGTCATCATCGGAAGGTTGGGTACGTTTTGAACCCCGCGATGAAGTTGTCGTCATCGTTGGAACGGCTCCCCATTTTGGACATTTTTTTAGGACGTCCCAAGCTTGTTCGTGAGTGAAAGCAACTTTATGGCGTGCTAGATACCGTTCGTGTGCCGTTCGGGATATATCGGCCTCACTCATCCCGCTTGATCTATTATTGAGCAAGTTGTTGTAGATGCCGCCAAACGAATTAACTCTTTTATTGAGGTCGTTGAACTTGCTATTGAGTTGATGGGATGATCTATAACCTGGTTCACGACCCATGCGAGTAAAGAACACATGCCCGATTCGGCCCCAAAAATTTTCTACATTTATGTAAAATTAAGTATAATAATAATAATAATAATAATAACAATAAAAATAATTACCACCGCTTTGTGCGTTACCGACCACGGGGTCCTCCGAAACGTCAACCCACGCCGACACTAACGCGAGTTCCTCGGCTTTACTCCACGTTTGTTTGGCGGCTTTCTTTGGTATCGGATTTGATGGTTCCGGGTTAGATTGTTGTGTCGGGATAGATTGTGGTGTGTTCGGGGTAGAAGGTTGGGTTTCCGGAACAATGTCGTCGTCGAGATTGAAGTTGGCCGGAGTAAAACCTTGTTCAATCAACCCGGGACGTGTAAATTGGTAAGGAATTTGTTGGTGAAATTGTTGGGGAAATTGTTGCGGATATTGTGGCGGATTTTGTTGCGACCATTGTGGCGGAATTTGTTGCGAAAATTGCGGATGATAACCTTGTTGTGTAAACGCTTGGAAACCAAGCTCTTGATCTTCTTGCGATTGTGGTGTATTCGGTCGGTTACGACGGGATGTAGGTGTTCTGTTTGAATTCATGATGAGAGAGGTGTGAAAAATAAGAGGTTGAGAGAATTTGAGAGAGTTTGAGAGGTGTGAGAAATAAGAGGTTGAGAGAATTTGAGAGGTGTGAAAAATAAGAGGTTGAGAGGTGTGAGAAATAAGAGGTTGAGAGGTGTGAGAAATAAGAGGTTGAGGGTTAAATATATAGTGAGATTAAATTGAGATTTTTTTTTAAAAACCCTTCGGGATGGATCGGGATCCCATCCCCGGATTCCATCCCGCCCCGCATACCCCGCATGGGCCGTAGCCCTTCTCGCTCCATCCCGCCCTCCATCCCGCTGGGCTACGGATGGCCTAACTATAGTTTATATACCTTCAAACACATTCTCATATAAACATTAAAATAAATTTCTTAGAGTTCAATAACATTCAATTATATTCAACTTAATTCAACTACAGTCTCAAATATTCAATTAAATATGAAATTAGATTTATACCAACTTTATCAAAATAAAAATTAAATTATGTTCAATGACTTTTTTAAGAATCTCAATTTTTCCAAGAATCAAAAAGAAATTCATAGATCTATTATGCTAATTATGTTTACCTAATGTTGTTTCTTTCAATAAGGTTATAATTGAGGAACTTTTTCTCCTACTCATTCTGTAATGGAGGCTATAGATTCAAAATTAACTAAAAATAAAAAGATTTTTGAAAGTTTTATATAAATTATGAAGAAACTAACAAAGTTTAGTGTTTCTTACAAATTTGCTCAGAAAACTTTATGTCGTTATTGCTTGTCTTCCCTTTATTTCTTAAAAAACAAAACAAATTTGACAAATTGACGATTATTTGTGCTAATCGACGACTCTAGATTTTACAAATCGACGATTATTTGTGCTAATCGTCTGCAGTAGAAGATTTTAGAAACTTTGTATGTTCCATTTCTGATTTCGTCTTCGTCGACTATTTCTGCTTCACCAGAGTTTTTTGTTCGTCGCCGGAATATTTCTTAGAGAGAGGACGAATTTCGATTTCAGGTTTCAACTGTGTGCATGTTTTTTTACCCTATAAAACCATTTGAGTAAAGTATCCTTCCAGATTAAATTACACAATTACCCTCAACCTATTTTTTAGGTTAATCTTATGTTTCAGCCATTGATCTTGCATTAATTTTGATGTAAGGGCAAGAAAGCACTTCTCACCATAATTAACACTTCTCATCGGAACCCAACCCTATATTTATAATATAAGCACGTACATATATTTTGTACAACACCAAGTTACTTTTTAAATAAAAAAAAGTCACATCATATGAAGACGATGTACTTTAAGTATTCAACTACGTAAAAAGATGATTCACCTAGGTTTTTTACAATTTTTATTTAATTTAAATCGAAAGTGTTCATTACATGATTAACCCTTTCCTTTTCGGGAAATTAATTAAAATGCCAAAAGTTTGACCCTTTGTTACCAAAATGCCATAAATCTCTCCCATCTTACCGAAATGCCACAAAAAACCGCGGTGGGCCCCGCGATCGCGGGCCCCAGGCCCACATGTCACCCAAGTTTGCCCACTTTGCCCGCGTTGGTCCCTCAGGAATGCCCGCGGCCCAGCTTTCCCCCCTCAAGAATGCCCGTGTTAGCAGTTTTGGTCCCTGCCCGCGTTGGGCCCCCGCGATCGCGGGCTAACCCGCTACTTTTCGAATTTACAGTTTGGTCCCTGAAGTTTGTTGCAAATTTAAAAAAACATTAATGGTCCCTATAGTTTTTAGGTTATCATTTTATGCGGTTTTTAATGTATTGTTTCCTTTCCATTTTAATGTTTTTAATATAGAAATTCACTTAAGTTATTTAACAAGGAAAATAATTAACAACATCATATAAAAATTATTGCAAATCATCTTCCCAACCGAAACGGATACAGTGCATGTAAACAAAGAAATCTATTACTGGAAGGCGTCCTGGAGTCCTGTGATCAAGTTAACCTTTTCCTTGATCACGTCCTCCATTCCTATGTAGTCCGATTCGAGTTCTTCTAGTTCCTCTTCAGCTTCCTTAATCTCTCGTTGCAGCCGCCGAACGTGAGCCCTAGTCATGGCCAGTTCTCGTTTCTTCTCCGCTAGATACTTCATTTTCCCTTGCTGAATCCCCCTGTTATGGTTCCACATACCCTTTACCTTTTCGACACCGGCGTTCGCCTCATCAATGGCTTTTTGCACTGCGGGAATAATTCGTTGACTTTGTCGAAGACCCGTCGGCATAAAATCATACATTGGTGGGGTTCTCATGCCATTATCGAAGTAGTAATTGTCGGATGCCATCTCCCAGTCTGCTTCCTCCTCAGGCGTGAATGGAAAATCGGCCGCAGTTCGCCCACAGTTTGTCCACTCCTCCTCTGTTTCTGGTACCTTCCAGGTACTCCGGCGACCTCCATCGTTCAGTGGTTGGTAGGCTCCCGAACGTGAAGTTCCAGCCACATTCGCCGACCTGTTCCCCCTTGATCTTGAACCTCCAGCCATGGTTCATCTGAATAGTTCACTGCATGATTCGTCTGAATAGTTCACTACAAGATTCGTTTGAAAAGAGCCTGTAAGATTCGACTGAAAAAGTAATTGCAATATTCGTCTGCTCTTGAATAAAGGTCTTTCATTAGGCAGAAAATTAGTCTTTAAGTAGTCAAACGTAGCTAATTAATGAGAATTTAGATCAGATTTATATGGTACTGTCAAATGCAAGTTTCTATAATATAGATACTGTTCTACATTACATAATACCAATTTTTGCATCAGAAGGAAGACACCAAATGGCCGCGATGATATTTTTAAGCATTCAAACCAAAGAAAACTCGGTTTCGAGAATAAGAATTCCATTTAACAAAAACCCCTTCGCCGGTTCATTGAGTTCACTCAGTAGCACACACACACACATATATATATATATATATATATATATATATATATATATATATATATATATATATGGGTTTTACAAAACTTTGGACACATTTATATATATATATATATATGTTATATATAACTAACTCTTAGTAGGTTTATGTTCTCCTATATGAGAGCTTCGAAACGATATATAATGCGTCCAAAATGGAGTATGTGTGAAAGAGATATCGATACTCAAAGTTGAGTAATTGGATGAAATTAGCAAAAACCAAATGAAGTAAACACTAAGTCAATCACAATACTTTAATAAAACAAGTTAATACTAAAAATAACAATTATTTAATGTTACATAAACAACCTAACTTTGCTTTATTTGACAATGTGCATAAATGGACTCCGCCATATGTATGCGAAATGCATTGGCCTCGGCCACGGTGTGGTCAGGGTGTACAAATACCACATCTTTATTTATCAACATGCTGGCATTACGGCATACCCAGACACCGTAATCCGCATTCATCCAGGCCTGCTGGGGTGTATTGTTGGCGAACTTATGGCGAAAGAGCTCTGACCTATCGCGACGCCTCGTGTCCTTGACCCGACAAAAGAAGTCAAATAGCACAGCTTTAAACCTTCTCATCTGGTCTTCCAATTGGTCTTTGAAGAGACTGGCACTGTCGCTGTCATATATGGTCATGGTCATAGCGTCAAGCTCAAACACTCCAAGCAGCCAATGTTTGGGATGAATGCATATTGGGATGTACACCTGAAATATTACAATATTAGACAACTTAGTTAGCAACAAAACAACTTAAATAAAATAAGAGTAAAACGATTTACATACTACATCGAGGAGAGCCCAAGAAATCCCTTCCACGCCATTGCATGAGTTGGCCACGGAGGCGGGACCTTGATGGGGGAGCACCAGGTAGGGAAAGAAAATACTGTACATCATGGTCCACCTCGTGTCTGTTCCACGAGATTTTTGGAGCAGCGAGACCCAACAATCCATGTGCTATACATAAAAAATAGATGGTTAGACATGTAATATAAATATATTTGATTATATGACTATAGTTAAACTTCATACTAACCACATCCCGTAACTCAGACTCCAAAGGGTCATCCGCCAGCAATACTTGGAAAAAGCGGGGGGTGATTTCCAGGCTCAAGTAAGGGACGAATATCATGGGGGGGGGGGGGGGGGGGGAGGTGACCAGTCTTGCACATCCTCAATATATCGGATGCCGGTAGACGCTCCGGTGAAGCCACCTTTCCCTTTCTCTTTTCCGCTTTCTTTCCTCCCTTGTTTCCCCCCGCAATCTTTGCTTGCATTTTAGGGGGCAGTGGTGTCGTAGATCCTTGTTGTCCAAACGGGTAACTCAACCATTTTGAAAGTTTATGCTGCCGCTTTTGACAGAGCGGGGTCACCTGTGGATCAACAACATCCATCGGGTCATCTTCCGGCTCCGAGAAGTGCTCCTCGAGAATAGGAGACCCCATCGTCTGAAAGTTAAGTTATTAGATGTTTTAAGTACAATTTAGGAAATGTTCACAATTAAACCAAAACTACCAAAATAACTTACAGTATGCATGGAAGGTGGCTGTGTGACGAACGTCGACCCCGACATTTCCGGCCTGTAATACTCTCTGGCCGAACCGCCAAAGATGTCCGTGAATGCTGAGGTGTATGCCCCCGACATCCCGTCCTGCATGACATTGATCATTATAAGAGTTACAAAATTAGGAACAAACATATAACTATAATGGTTACTCAGTGTCACTTACACTCTCCGGGATAGTAGAACCATATGTGGTGCCAAACGGCACCATTTGGGATGTGTAACCCCCTGCACTCGACATCCCGGCCTGCGTGACATTGATCATTATAAGAGTTACAAACTTAGGAACAAACATATAACTATAATGGTTACTCAGTGTCACTTACACTCTCCGGGATAGTAGAATAGGATGTGGTAGCGAACGTCGTTTGGGAGGTGTATGCCCCCGACATCCCGGCCTGCGTGACATTGATCATTATAAGAGTTACAAACTTAGGAACAAACATATAACTATAATGGTTACTCAGTGTCACTTACACTCTCCGAGATAGTAGAATAGGATGTGGTGGCGAACGTCGTTTGGGAGGTGCATGCCCCCGACATCCCGGCCTGCGTGACATTGATCATTATAAGAGTTACAAACTTAGGAACAAACATATAACTATAATGGTTACTCAGTGTCACTTACACTCTCCAGGATAGTAGAATAGGATGTGGTGGCGAACGTCGTTTGGGAGGTGTATGCCCCCGATATCCCGGCCTGCGTGACATTGATCATTATAAGAGTTACAAACTTAGGAACAAACATATAACTATAATGGTTACTCAATGTCACTTACATTTTCAGGGAATGACGGATAGGAAGTGGTGGCAAACGTCGCCTGTGCCCCCTGTCCAAACGGAGCGGGGATCGGTGTCGTACTCGACAGCTAAAATAAATTTAGAACGTAATATTAATATACAAACTAAATAAACGTGGCCAACAAATTAAGTTAAACACTAACATGGACAACGCTAAACTGTCTGTAGACTCCCTCCAGAAACTCTACACGTGACTCTAGCGGCCCGTGGACATAGTCCCACAGGTACTCATGACAACCACGATGTGGCCCGTAGGAAGGGGCCGCCTGATATGGATCGTAAGGGGGCGGTTGGTAGGAGGAGGAAGGGGGCGGCAGATAGGAGGAGGAAGGGGGCGGCGGATAAGAGGAGGAAGGGGGCTGTTAATATCCACCAGAAGGGGGCCTGTCGTCGTCTTCCTCATCTTCGTGAGATGTGGAAGGAGAGGGACGTCGAGCCCTTGCCGCCTCTGCGTCAATAAAGGCCATGCTGTCTCTGTACCAATCCGTCTCCATCTCGTCGGCAGTAGGCTCAAGGCGAGCGAAAGGCAAGAGTGGCAGCTAAATATATGATAAAACATAAAAAAAATTAATAAGCGGGACTAACGTATGCAAATTGTAAACATAGTAAAAGAACTTACATTTCTAGATTCATTGAAGAACTGAACCCAAAGCGACCTACTTAGGGTAACACGCTTGTCCCAACGGGTTCTCCTAAGTACTCGGTCGTCGCGCTTGACGAAATATTTGATTGATGCGGGAAACATCTCCAAGATCCATATCTGGAATTAGACAAGAAGAGCAAGTACGTAAAAAGAAAAGCCAAACAGTTTGTATGTATTATTAACAATTGTTATACTACGTATCTAACCTTGAAGGCGTATGTAAAACCACAAAGGTTCATCTTTCCATGTCGATCGGAGTCGCGTCTGGTTATGGCTCGGTGCAAGATTGAGTAGCAATGTGTCCAGATATGGCTACCCTACGGGTAGCTGTTAAACAGCTCAAGGTCCTCGACGGCCCTAAGGACCGTCGAGGAAGCATACTGGCTATACTCACGGCCCATGAAGCCCATATCCACGATCACCACCAAGCATACACGGACATCATCGGCGTCGCTTAGGGCACTAAGGCCCTCTTTCATCATGTCCCGGGCTGCCTTCAGCTTCAAACGAGATGCTGAAATGTCCCAAACCCTAGGAACGAAGGAGCAGCCTGCTAAGGGAGGAAGGGGGGAGCCTCTCCAAAATGTAGTCCTGTAATTAGACAGAACTCACGACGCCCAAAATGAAATCGATCACCGAAGAAATCAAAATGCATCTCCTCCGGCTCAGCGTTGGCGTCCTCGACCTCCAACTGTAGAAACATGTGTACTAGCGTAGGGTCGCCAGCAGAGTAAGACACATCCATCCATGGCCAAAACGGTGTCCCTCTAAAGATGGCCTCAAGGGTATCCGCGCGATCACCTAATCTCCTAAAGCGCAATCCTAACTCCTCGATGTAGGCAACTTTGCACTTTAGCGTCAAGTCGATGTTAAAGAAAATTCCTCTACATAGTCATTCACAGATGTTATAGTTAGTGTTATATATAGATGTTGCGGTTTATTTTATTTCAACGTATAATAGTGTTATAAATAGATAAAGTGCGGTTTATTTTATTTCAACGTATAATAGTGTTATATAAAGATGTTGCGGTTTATTTTATTTCAACATATAATAGTGTTATAAATAGATAAAGTGCGGTTTATTTTATTTCAACGTATAATAGTGTTATATATAGATGTTGCGGTTTATTTTATTTCAACGTATAATAGTGTTATAAATAGATAAAGTGCGGTTTATTTTATTTCAACGTATAATAGTGTTATATATAGATGTTGCGGTTTATTTTATTTCAACATATAATAGTGTTATAAATAGATAAAGTGCGGTTTATTTTATTTCAACGTATAATAGTGTTATATATAGATGTTGCGGTTTATTTTATTTCAACATATAATAGTGTTATAAATAGATAAAGTGCGGTTTATTTTATTTCAACGTATAATAGTGTTATATATAGATGTTGCGGTTTATTTTATTTCAACGTATCATATTGTTATATATATATGTTGCGGTTTATTTTATTTCAACGTATCATAGTGTTATATATAGATGTTGCGGTTTAGGGACCCTAGTTGTCATTCTTAAAAGTTTAGGGACCTAATTGGCATTCTTAAAAGTTTAGGGACCTAAATTGTCATTCTTAAAAGTTTAGGGACCTAAGTTGTCATTCTTAAAACCGTAGGGACCTAAGTTGTCATTCTTAAAAGTTTAGGGACCTAATTGGCATTCTTAAAAGTTTAGGGACCTAAATTGTCATTCTTAAAAGTTTAGGGACCTAAGTTGTCATTCTTAAAACCGTAGGGACCTAAGTTAACATTTTTTTTTATAAAAAAACACATTCTTAACAATTTTTTTTATAAAAACACTCTTAACAATTTTTATAAAAAAACACATTCTTAACAATTTTTTTTATAAAAACACACTCTTAACAATTTTTTTTATAAAAAAACACATTCTTAACATTTTTTTTATAAAAACACACTCTTTAGAATTATTTTTATAAAAACAATCTCTTAACAATTATTTTTATAAAAAACATTCTTAACAAGTTTTTTTTTATAAAAATACATTCTTAACAATTTTTTTTTTATAAAAACACACTTTTAAGAATTATTTTTATAAAAACACACTCTTAACAATTTTTTTATAAAAACACTCTTAACAATTTTTTTATAAAAAACACTTTCTTAACATTTTTTTTATAAAAACACACTTTTAAGAATTATTTTTATAAGAACACATTGTTAACAATTTTTTTTATAAAAAAACACATTCTTAACAATTTTTTTTTATAAAAACATACTTTTAAGAATTATTTTTATAAGAACACACTCTTAAGAATTATTTTTATAAAAGCACACTCTTAAGAATTATTTTTTATAAAAACACACTTTTAAGAATTATTTTTATAAGAACACACTCTTAACAATTTTTTTATAAAAACACATTGTTAACAATTTTTTTATAAAAAAAACACATTCTTAACAATTTTTTATAAAAACACACTTTTAAGAATTATTTTTATAAAAACACACTTTTAACAATTTTTTTATAAAAATACTCCTATAACAACATACACATTATAACATACAAATATCACATTCAAACATAAAACCATACATATCATATATCTTAAAAATGTTAAACATAGAACATATTCAAACATAACAAAAGTTATAAACACTCTAACAACATACAAATCATATATCTTAACTTAAAATAACATACAAAAAATAACAAAAAACATAAGGAAAACATACCATAGAGGTAATTTGAGACATCTTCACAAAACTCGAACACGTGTTCCACACGACAAAATTGAGAGAGTGGAGAAAATTGAGAGAGAGTTATTAAAAAATTTGAGATGGTTTAAAATAATGAGAGGTGGCCGAAGTTGGTCCCCCCACCCTTTATATAGTGCGGCTATGAGTATAAAATTAGGGTTTTTGTCTTCAATTTTTTTAGGGTTAACCGTGTGCCGACGCGTGGCGGGTTAGCCCACGATCGCGGGCAGGGACTAAAACTGCCAACACGGGCATTCTTGAGGGACCAACGCGGGAAAAGTGGGCAAACCTGGGTGACACGTGGGCCTGCGGCCAGCGATCGCGGGGCCCACCACGGTTTTTTGTGGCATTTCGGTAAGATGGGAGAGATTTGTGGCATTTTGGTAACAAATGGTCAAACTTTTGGCATTTTAATTAATTTCCCTTCCTTTTCTACATTTTATTTTATTTATATAACTATTATTTATACAATATCTAACATAATTAAAAGGTTTTATTTTTATTTACCCTATATTTTATTAGTTTAACATTTCTTTTACAAAGGTCAATATTAATTTTTTTTGGCAAGCCTTTTACGATCCTATCATGAATAAGCCTGTTGCAAAAGAAATTGTTTGAGCTTTGAAAGTGAATTACTTCGTGAAATATTTGTCAACACTTGATTAACACTTTTACAAATCCTAGTAAAACCCAATTTGGTTTACAAAGAATGTATTTTAAGTTACAAAAATACGGATTTTATAACACAAAAAATATTACAATTTGCATAGGTAGGTACATGATATTATAACATAGTAAAAAGAAACATCACTTAAATGAACATAGTTACGGAAAACATAATGGGCGATTTTTTTTAATCTTTATCTTCTTTAGGATGGAGAATATTGATGATAAGAGTTCAAACCAAAAAAGCACTCAGACGTTTAAACAAACTGTTTGTGTTCAAGTGTAGCAATGAATATAACAACCAAGAGAAAAGAGCACAAAGTTATAAAATTTCCATTCACGGCAAAATTTCACCGTGCTAATCTTTCGCTATGAAGTAGACTTGGTTGAAGTTGGGTGCGTGTGAATGTTTTAAAAAACATAACCGATTGTTTCTTGATATTAATTATGTCAAAACTAAATGGAGAGGAATAGATTGAAAAATTAAGAAATGGAGAAACTAAAGCTATAACAACCGAGAGAAAAGGGCATAAAAGTATAAAAATTACCATTCTTGGCAAAATTTCACCGTACTAATCTTCCGCTATGAAGTAGTCCCGATTGAAGTTAGGTGCATATGAATGTTTTCAAGAACATAATTGACTGTTTTCTTTATGCAAAATGTTGATCCAAACCCTCAGTGATTTGATAATGACCCTCTCTTGTACTTAGTGAAAATTGTAAGTAAACAATATGTATCAGACTTTCACTATCGCTGATAAGTACTAAGATCTTCCAGTACCGCTGATAGGAACTCTCGCTCTTTAAGTTAAACATTCAGCGAAACTGTTCACCATAAATGCTCTGAGTCTGTTCAGTCATTATGATGATCGCTGATAAATTAATTGTTTACTTATGATCCCTAAAGACAAGTTTCACGTCAACAAAGGTTCTACGCTGAAGTCGAAGATCAAGCTCAAGAACCAGCGACAAGTCTCCTAATGAACTGATGCGGATCAGCGAAGACTCAGATTTGTCCACTCAACGTGAAGTATCAAGTACAAGACTTCAGCTATCGCTGAACTCTATCATTCGCTGATATGAAATGATAGATCGCTAAATCAACGAAAGCTGATCATGAAGTCCTCCGTACAAAGTACTTTTGTCTTATCCACCCTTGCACGACTCCGTACGAAATGTCAGAAAAGAACCTTCGAATATCTAAAATCGTACAACCACTCTGATACTACACTGTTCATCCATGCGGCTACTAAGGTTGTCAACCAAGGTCAATGACATGCAACCAACCAGCTGATGACACGTGTAAAGTATATACTGACTTGCATTAAATGCATGCGGTATATAAAGAGATGAACTCACTTCATTTGAAGTAACTTGCTAACTCTGGACAAGTTCAAATCTCTTATCTCAAGATAGGTTATTATTAGTAATTTCCTTATCTCTCTTAGTGCAAGAAACCTTAGTGTTCCAACTTGTTTAGATTTAGGTTTATCCTTAATCTTGTTTCCGCAACAAGCTGTAAATTGTTAATGATTTATCAATAAACAATTTAGAAAAGTAAAATCCGTGTGTTTGTATTCAACCCCCCCTTCTACAAACTTGTATAGGCCTTCGGGACCAACAAGTGGTATCAGAGCAGATTTGTTTAATCTCATAAACAAGATCTAATCTAAGATATTTCTCTTCCTTGCTATTATCTGAAAATGGCCACCAACACAAACACAAATTATATAGACAATGGTTCTCTTGCAAAACCCCCTAGATTTTCCAGAGACAACTTCAACTTATGGAAAAATAGGATGACACTCTTCTTAGAAGGTGTAGACCCCACTATGCCTTACTATCTTGAAAACGGCCCATACATCCCTGTAACAATTGATCCTTCAGTTTCAGCCACTGCAAATAGACCTGCTATTCCAGAAAGCCTGATTCCTAAGGAAATACACATGTGGACCGACGAAGATAAGAAGAAAGTGGCTATAGATACAAAAGCCAGATCCATACTATCCATGGCCCTTCCTGACGAAGTCTACCATTCCGTCATGAACCTGAAAACATCAAAAGCCATGTGGGACACAATATGTGTTCAGTATGAAGGAACGTCTGAAGTCCAGGACTCAAGAAAGATCAACCTGGTAAGACAATACGAAAGCTTCATTTCTGGTAAGAATGAAACTCTCTCTGAAGTTCACCAACGTTTTAATTGTTTAATTATAGATCTGAAAACTGTTGGTAAGGAATATTCTAACTTTGAGGTGCTGACAAAGTTTCTAGAATGTTTACCTTAAAGCTAGGACAATTATTCTATGTGTCTCAAGCTGTCAAAGGATCTAAAATCAATGACCCTTGCTACCTTATATGGCACGTTGCTGAATCATGAGCAATCAAGCCATCTTAAGAAGAATCTTGTAAAAGATTCCAAAAGCACCACTGTTGCTTTAATCTCAGAGGAACCTTCTACTCAGCGACCCTCGGTCACTATCACTGAGTTAGAGAGTAACTCTGAAAGGTCATCAGATTCTGATTTTTCAGATGATGAATCTTTGGCTCTCCTAACTAAGAAGTTCAGGAGATTTGCCAAGAAGAAAATGTTTAGAAAGAACAAACCTCTTTCCATAACTGACAAGCCTAAATCATCAGTTTTTGTTGATAAGGCTACTGCTACTTGTTTTAACTGCGAAAAAGTAGGACATTTTGCTAACGAGTGCAGGTTTTAGAAAGTTTCTAGACCCTCAGCTTTTAAAAAGAAATCCTTTGTTCCAAGGAATAAAGATGACAAATACTCAAAGCTGAAAGAAAAATATGCGAAGCTGAAAAGCTTTAAGAAGAAAGGCAAAGGCCTGATGGCTGACTATGATTGGGCTGCTTCTGATGAAGAAGCATAATCATCTGACTCTGAAGATGATGAAGCAAATCAATGTCTCATGGCCAAGATTGAAGAAGAGGAAGAAAGTTCAGACATTCCCTCCACTTCAACATCTGCTATTCAGGTATCACCTTCTTTCTTTACCAATATTGCAAATATTGATGAAGATGATAATTTCCGTAAGATCGATCTCTTGATTAGAAGTTTATACGAAGCCATGAACGGCAAAACTGTGGTTGAAAACCAAAATCTTGATCTCGCTGAAAAGCTTAAAAACTGCCACCTTCAAATAGAAAAGCTTTCTAAAATTGAAGAAGATTTTAAAGATCAAGTATATTTAAATCAGCTAGTCAAAATCGAACGAGCAGAAGCTATCGCTGCTTCAAAAGCTGAAAAAGCTACTGTTGAAGGATGGTGTAACTCTTAAACAAAGATCACTGAGATAATAAAGTCTCAAATTCCACTGAGTGATAAACGTGGTTTGGGTTACAAATATGAAACTTCAAAACCAACCACTGAGCGTTCAATGCTTAAATTTGGAACGTTCGTATCCTCAGTCGCTGACACTTCATCTTCTCAGTGCTCCTCGTCCATTACACCAATCCCTGAGGAAACTCCTACCTCAAAAGGCAAGGAGAAAATGGTTTATTCAAAACCTACCTCTGTCTGTAAAGACAAAGGTAAAGGAATTGTTATTTACCAGAATCCTCAGAAGGGTACCTTAGTACCAAAACTGAATGCTTCTAAAGCTTCAGTGGCTCATCCCTCTGGATCAAGGAAGCAGATATCTGGATTTATTCAGCGATCTACTCCTAGACTCAGATTGGATGTCCTTGTTAAGAAATCTGAAGAACTAAATGTTCGTCCCATTTCTAAAGCAAATAGCTTACTTGGTGCTGGTACTTCTAATTCTAAATTAAAAGCTCAGCATACAAATGGTCCTAGAACTACTTTTAGCTATAGGAAATGTTATCACTGTGGACTCACTGATCATATTGCTAGTAAGTGCCCCACAGCCACCAAAGCTGAAAAGATAGCTAAGGTGAAGATTGCCCCCAAGGCAAAGAAGACCAACCCTGGTGCAAATCAGGTCAAGGTGAATTCTACCACTGAGGTTAAGAAATCAACCAAAGTGAAGAAAGACAAAGCTAAATCTTCAAATGCTGTGAAGACTGCTGAACCTTCCATTCCAACTACTTCCACTGACAAACGTGTATACATGGTTAAGTGGGTACCCAAGAAAAACTAATATTCCTTTGTATTACAGGTTAAGAAGGGTATCTGGTATCTCGATAGCGGATGCTCTAGACACATGACTGGTAAGAAAAGCCTGCTCGCTGAATACAAGGAAGAGAAGGGTCCCTCTGTGACTTTCGGTGGATATGGAAAAGGACATACCCGAGGGTATGGTGTACATTCAAATGGTACAACCTCCTTCAGAAGAGTCGCATATGTTGAAGGGCTAAAGCATAATCTTCTAAGCATCAGTCAGCTTTGCGACATGGATAACAAAGTAATCTTTACTAAGGAATCCTGCTTTGTCACTGACAAAAAGGAGAAGATAGCTCTCAGCGGTTATCGTTTGGAAAATGTTTATGTAATAAACATGGACTCAACAACCACTGAGAACTCCTGTTTCTTCTCAAAGGCCTCATCTGATGTCAACTGACTATGGCATAAGAGGCTATCTCATCTAAATTTCAAGACACTGAACACTCTTTCTTCAAAAGAGTTAGTCACTGGTCTACCTCAGCATTCATACGCCAAAGAGTCGTTATGTTCAGCGTGTGAAAAAGGGAAGCAGACAAAAGGAAGCTTTAAATCAAAGCAAGTTTCTTTAGTCTCATCTCCTCTACAACTACTCAATATGGATTTGTTTGGCCCTGTTAACAAACAATCCATCGCTGGAAAGAAATATACGCTGGTCATAGTTGATGAATTCTCTCGCTTCACTTGGGTAATGTTTCTCCGTTTGAGTGACACCCCTGAAGAACTCATCACCTTTGTTCGGAAGATGGAAACCCTGAACAATCTGACCGTTCGCTCAATAAGGAGTGATCATGGAACTGAATTCAAAAACAGTTCTCTTGATTCCTTCTTTGAGAGTAAGGGTATTTCTCACAACTTTCCTTCAGTGAGAACACCGCAACAAAATGGAGTCGCTGAAAGAAGAAATAGAACAATTATTGAAGCTGCACGTTCAATGCTCAACGATTCTCACCTGCCTACTCAGTTTTGGGCAGAAGCTGTCAACACTGCTTGTTTTACGCAAAACAGGTCGCTGATAGTCAAAAGATTCAATAAAACAGCCTATGAACTTTTTCATGGGAGAAAGCCCTCAATCAACTTTCTTCACATCTTTGGATGTCAGTGTTTCATACTGAACAATAGAGATACTCTTGGAAAGTTCGATCATAAGGCTGATGATGGAATCTTTCTTGGATACTCCTCAGTTTCCAAAGCCTTCAGAGTCTTCAATCGAAGAAGACAAACTGTGGAAGAAACTATTCACGTCACGTTTGACGAATCCCGTTCAGCGAACTCTAAACCGAACGCTGATACAGAAGAACTGAATCAATGGATGTTTTCTCATCTTGGTGATTCAGAAGACAGTCCTACTCCTCATGCTTATCCAGTAGAAGATGATAGTCCCACTATCATTCCAAACATGCAGAATAGTGAAGCTGAAACATCATGGATCTCAGCTGTTCGTATAAACACTATACCTGCAGTTGATCCAAATATCTCAGACATTCCATCTACTTCTCAGCAATCAGTGAATATAATGACAACTGCATCAATTCCTCTCTTGGCTGATACTCCCGACGTCGCTGAAGCTTCATCTTCAGCTCCTCAAGTTCAAGTTGACTCAGCGTCTCACGCTCCGGCTCAGGGATGGACTATAAATCACCCAATTGATCAAATTCTTGGTGATCCAAACGCTGGGATTCAGACTCGACGAAGTGCAGGTAATATTTGTTTATTTGTAAATTTTATTTCACTAACTGAACCAAAGAAAGTAGATGATGCCCTCAAAGATCCAAACTGGGTCAGCGCCATGCAAGAAGAGCTGACTGAATTTGAAAGAAACAAAGTTTGGAAACTTGTTCGAAGACCAACTGACAAAACTGTGATAGGCACTAAATGGGTCTATCGAAACAAGTTGGACGAACATGGTACTGTAACCCGCAACAAAGCTCGACTTGTTGCTCAGGGATACAGACAAGAGGAAGGTATAGATTACGACGAAACATTTGCTCCAGTAGCAAGACTTGAATCTATTCGTCTATTGTTAGCATATGCTATACACAAGAACTTCAAAGTACATCAGATGGATGTCAAGTCAGCGTTTCTAAATGGAAAGCTGAATGAAGAAGTGTATGTGGAACAACCTCCAGGATTCTCAGATCCTAAGCGTCCAGATTATGTTTATAAACTGGATAAGGCACTTTATGGCTTGAAGCAAGCTCCACGTGCATGGTATGACACTCTTTCCACTTATCTCCATATTGAAAAATTTGAGCGAGGTAAGATTGATAAAACGCTATTTTTTAGAAAAGTGAAAGGTCATATCATTCTAGTTCAAATATATGTTGATGACATTATATTTGGTTCTACTAACCCTGAGCTTTGTACTCGTTTCGCTGATAGAATGAAAGATGAGTATAAAATGAGCATGATGGGTGAACTAACATATTTCCTTGGTCTTCAGATTAAGCAAACTGAAAAAGGAACTTTCATTAATCAGGGAAAATATGTTAAAGATATGCTGAAGAAATTCGACTTAACTGAAAGTTCAGCTATGAAAACCCCTATGGCACCACCGCTGACACTTGATAAGGACACTAAGGGTGTTCCTGTCAATGTCACGCTGTACCGTGGGATGATCGGCTGACTATTGTATCTTACAGCTAGCCGACCCGATATTATGTTTGCAACATGCTTGTGTGCATGATATCAAGCTGAACCTAAGATATCTCATATGAAAGCTGTAAAGCGAATCTTTCGATATCTTAAGGGTACATCGAATCTAGGTCTTTGGTATCCCAAAGATTCAGGATTCGATCTAACTGCATATTCAGATAGTGATTTTGCAGGTTGCAAAATGGATAGGAAAAGCACCACAGGAGGATGTTAGCTCATGGGTGGAAAGCTGGTAAGTTGGACAAGTAAAAAGCAAAATTCAGTGTCCACTTCCACAGCTGAAGCTGAATATGTAGCTGCTGGAAGCTGTTGTTGTCAAGTCTTGTGGATGAGAAATCAGCTACTAGACTATGATCTTCAGCTCTCTAAAATTCCAATCTATTGCGACAGCACAAGTGCCATCGCTATAGCAAACAATCCAGTACTACATTCAAAGACCAAACATATAGAAATCAGATATCATTTTATCAGAGATCATGTGATGAATGGTGATATAGAACTTCATTTTATCCCAACTGATTATCAGTTAGCTGACTTATTTACCAAACCTCTTGATGAGACAAGATTCAACTTTCTCATCAGCGAGCTTGGATTGCTGAACTTTGAAGGATAAAATCTTCAGCGGTTCACATAAATCAGCGAAAGGATAAAATCAACTTGTATAACCCATTCTATCATCTTCTCTCTGAATAAACTTGATTCACTGATATCAAGGTATGTTCTCTCTCTGACAATCGCATGAAAATGCAAGATTTCAAAACAAAATGAATCGCTGAATATCTCTTCCTTAACAGCGATATTTTGAAATTTCTTAAAACCTTCACTGAATATTTTCATTCAGTACTTCATGTTTTCAAAAGTATCTCTGAGTTTTTCAAAACCTCAGAGACAACCAAGAATATGAAAGGACAGTTGTGACGTCATTGCAACGGATAAACCCCGACACGTTTTCTCTTCCTTACACACGTTTGCACGTCTCGTTCAAACTTCCAATCAAATGCAAACACATGTCCGTGTCATGATGAAAATCTTTTCCCGCTCAAGATTTTATCTTTCTAAAATCTCTATATAAACAAAGTCTTTGTTTATATTTTTCTTTTACGCGATCAATCTTCCTCCGCAAGAAAGAATTCACTGTTGCATTTGTGCTTTCAAACTTCAAGAACTGTTCATCATCTTCTTCATCAAACATCAAGGTTAATATGTTCTTATTTATTACCGAATGCGTATAACTTGTTTCCGATCTTCTCATTGTTTTAACAAGATCAAACAAAAGAACTTCTTAAAAATAAAATCATTTTCTTTCATGGTTTTATGAACACAACCATTTCATGGTTGTTCTTCAAGTTTAAATGCAAAATCTTAAACTTGTTCTTCATTCGTTTCCAGAATCTATTTCGTCATAGAAAACTGGAAAACAAGAAAATGGGTTTTACATTTCGTTTCAAAAATCAAGAAAAACCCTAATCTTCATTAAGACATTTGTGTCTGAATGAAATGGATAAAATTCGAAACATCTTATTGGAAATTCTTTCCACATTAAGATCATTCTTATCTGTTAACATCTTTGGTTGAACTGTTAATACAGAGAAATGGCCTCGTCTGACATTCCTGCTACCGCTGAGAACATCTCCGCTGACTCTGAGGAAGTGGAAATCCTCAAGGCTCCACAAGTCAAGTTTGAACTTGACAAACTGGATTGGACTAAGGTGAACAACCTCTCTGCGCTTCTCGAGTTTCCTCCTCAAAAGCAAATCACACATCTAGATGATGCTGTGAAATTTCTGAAGAATTGCTGCATCTCCACAGCCCTGACCATAACACCTCCTGCACATCAGCTTTTGCTCTCACAATTCTGGTACTCAGCGAGACACACTCAATTACCTTCAGCCAAAGATCCCTCCAAAATAATAGATTGCATCCTCTACGATATCGAATATGGCACCATAAAGATCACCCCAGCCATTATTCGCAAAGCTCTCAGCCTTCCCATCGCTACCAAGGAAAAACCTTTTGTTCCCCTCCCTGACCCCAAGAAAAACTCAGACAGGGAAGCCATCATTGCATTCTTAGATGCAATGGGCTATGTATGGGAAATAGGCAGAGACATGAAGCCCGAGAAGAAGCTGACGATCATCAAGAAATCGAAAATGCCCAGCGAGATGAATTTCATCTTCGCTCATCTGATAAGCTGCATGACTGCAAAGAGTGGCTCCTCCGACCAAGCCACTAAACCTCAGCAAGCAATGGGTTATGCACTACTGAAAGGTCTCAACATAGACTGGGCATCGATCATCTATGATGACCTGGTTCTACGAGTGGACACCGTCGCTGACAGACCTCCATGGGTTCCTTACCCACGTTTCATCAGCGCCATCTTCCAATGTGGCCTGAAGGAAACCTACCCAACTGATGGTGACCTGAAACTTTCTCAGGTCGGTCCAAAGATACTCGACTTTAAACCAACCGTAAATGAGGTACGTCTTTCTACACTCTTAACTCTTCTTAACCCTCATACTTCTTCTACTTCTGCAGCTCCTTCAGCGGACAAACCCACCACTGATACCCCAGCTGCTACTTCCATTCCTCTTAAAAGGAAACACTCTCACACCCCACTTGATTCTAAAAGGATCAAGAAAACAAAGGAGCAACCCCAGCAATCTCATGCTGAAGACTCCTCAGCTCTTTCTGCAGAGCTAAAGGAACGTTCAGTGGTACGCTCTACCACACCTGAACAAGCCATCCCTTCAATCCCAATCTCAGCGTCTCCAAACGTTGAGATTACAGACTTGGAAACTTCCCAACCTCCCTCAGTCTCTCAAAAGACTGATGAAGTGTTTCTCAGCGATTCCAACGCTGAACTCAAAACCCAACCTCCAATCTTATCCTTCGCTTCTCCCTCCACTCATTTGGTCTCTCCTCCAGTTATCACTAGAGATGCCATCATTTCTACGGAAGCTAAAGCTGATAATCCAGAAATGATGAAGACAGGACCTGCAGACCAATCCATGGGCACTTTTGAAGACGACATGGAACTTTTTTCAGGAACCCGTGATTTCGATGAATTCACAAATCCTCCTGCAGGTAATCAACAACCCATAAACACTGTAACTAAACCCCAAACTTCTGATCTTTCCTTTGTTCACAAGTTCTTATCTGTTACAGGTCCTAACTTGGGAGACATCAACGCCTCTCTGAAGTCCGTGGAAACAAAGCTGACAGGTCTCACCACCACTCTCTCCAACAACTCTTCAGCTGTAACAAACGCTGGAGAGAATCTTCAAAAGCTGACAACGGTGGTAGAGAAGAAGGCTTCCACAGATGACATGAAACAGCTTGACAAGACTCTCAGCGACTTCGCCAAGGTGCTCGCTGATATCTACACAGACTACACCTCTCTCAAAAGCTCAGTTTCGTCCATGTCCAGCGAATTTACAACGCTGAAGACATCGGTTGGAACACTAGAGGGAGATATGTCTGCTGTGAAGACAAATGTCAACACTCTGACGACTGACTTAAGCTCTGTAAAGACTGACGTTGGTTCGATGAAGACTATGATCGAACAGCTGCTGCACAAGGCGAATACTCCTGCTCCTGCCCCTGTCCCTGAACCTGAACATTTTACAGCGATAGATCGCATTGAGCTCGGGAAGATCAATCCTTCTATTTCTGGCCTTGAAGACAGATTAGCAAAGATTGAAGCTTGTGTATGTCTCTCTGGCCAAGAAGACAGAGAACCTACCAACGCTGCTGAATCTACCCATTCCTCCCCCAGTCATCATGAAAAAGAGGGGGAGAAGAGCGCTGAAAACCCTTCCAAGAGCGCTGAAGACCTTTCCCATGATGAATCTATCAGGGGAGAGAAGAACGAAGACCTCACCTTCACTGAAGAGGGTGAGAAGACTATTGAAGCTGAAGCAGCCGCTGGACCTCAGGGAGATGAACACCCTGAGGGAACCGAGAAGCTCGCCTCTGTATCTGAGGGGGAGCAACTCGAAGAAGACGCTGAAGAATCCGAAGCTGAAGATGATGAAGCCGTCGACATTCCTGATGATGAACCATCTTCTTCTCCAAAGAATGATGATGATGGCGAAGATGACGATGACTTCTTTATCGTCAAATCTGCTCCGAAGATCAAAGCTCTTAAGGGAATCTCGATAAATGAACCTTCAGGGGAGCGGACAAAGACAAAGCCCTCAGCCTCTGGAGCTGAGAAAGGCAAAGGCAAAAGCGTCGCTGAAGATGACAATCTGATGATCTTGCTTGAAAAGCCAGTTTGTCAGGTACACTAAACATCTCAAACTCCATCCCTCCTCTATCATACACTATCAGTTCCTTTACCGAAGCCTATACACTTGAACCAATTCTCTCTATCTGATTCTACCCAAGTTCTTACTCGTAAGATCGCTGTGTTTCAGCTAGTCCTCTCCCCTGTTTGAGGATATCGCTGAAGGCTCCACAACTGCGACTTCACCAATAATACCAGCTGTCGCTGAAGAAATAATCCCAGTCTTGGATTTGATCTCTGAGACTGATGAACCTGAAGAACAGACTCTCTCACACAGACACAGACCTTCCTTAGCTCCTCAAAAGCTAAGAGAAGAAGAACAGAAGAAAAGAGAGGAAATAATAAAGCGATTCGAGGATCAGCGAATCATTCTAAGGCGTGATCAACTGCCTTCAGTTCCTCCAAAGTTCAGAATTTCAAAAGCTGAATACAAGGAACACCTCAGAGCTGAACGCCTCATCGCTGAAAGAAAGGAAGCTGAAGAAAAAGACAGAGAATACGCCATCAAGCTTACTCAAGAATCTGTCAAAGACCCCAAGCTGAAACGTGTTCCCATTCAAGTCCAACGAAAGCTTTGGGAAGAAGCCCAGAAGATCGTGGAAAAGAAAACTGAAGTTTCTCAGACCACCCTGATATGGTGTAAAGAGAAAATACACTTCAGATATCGTCCAGCGAAGATCAACAAGGTATTCATCTCTGGAAGAACCTCTATCGGAGTACCTATTGTTGACATCAAACTTTTCAGAGAAGATGGCCAATCTGAAACCTTTCGCGCCGACACTGTAAAAAGGTATGCTCTCTCTGAATGGCTGGAGACGAGGTTAGCTATCCAAAAATCATAATCTAAGTACAAGGATCATTTCGAAAAGCTGATAAACAGACAGATCGATTTGATATCTTCTTGTGTGGACATTCCTCCTCTTCCTGATCTTAAGCTGAAAAGAAAAAGGGCCTCTCCAAAGAAGAAACGTCAAGATTCAAACTCAGGTCCTGTCATACGAAATGAAACTGGAATTGGTTTCTCTCGCGCTGAAGTGCTTGGTCCTAACCCTGATCTATCTGCCCTTGACATTTCTTTGCCACCATGTGAACTTTTCCTCCCTGGTAAAGTCATCAGTAATCCTTATGGAATATTCTTTCTCGACTACGACGGACGTAAATGTTTTCAACGGATCGCTGAGCTTCCAATCCCTCCAATCGAACAGCTCAGAGATCTCATCTACTGGTGTGACTTCAGAAAAGACATTCAGGCACGACACCTAAAACACTTGATTTTTGAAGAAGCGCTGAACAAAAGAAAACGAGGTGTAACGGTTCCTGACTGGATGATCCCCACTGAAAAGACCCTTGATGAACTTCTCATTAAGGAAGAACCTCTGTAAGCTGATAGGATCGCCTCTTTCATCTATTTTATCAGTTATCCTTTTGTACATGTAATTTATTTCGCTTGTACTTGTAATCTTTTCATTTTCTTTGTATCCTGTTTCAAAGTTTTAAAGAAAGATTTCAGCGAATGTACTTTACTCCATCAGTACTGAAAAGATCCCAGAAAACAGTAAAAGGGACAAATATTTTATGAGTTCTTTTTATCCTTATGTTTTTCATTAAATAGCAATTTTCTCTGTTGCTATGTCATAATCAAATAGGGGGAGATTGTTGATCCAAACCCTCAGCGATTTGATAATGACCCTCTCTTGTACTTCGTGAAAATTGTAAGTAAACAATATGTATCAGAGTTTCACTATCGCTGATAAGTACTAAGATCTTCCAGTACCGCTGATAGGAACTCTCGCTCTTTAAGTTAAACATTCAGCGAAACTGTTCACCATAAATGCTCTGAGTCTGTTCAGTCATTATGATGATCGCTGATAAATTAATTGTTTACTTATGATCCCTGAAGACAAGTTTCACGTCAACAAAGGTTCTACGCTGAAGTCGAAGATCAAGCTCAAGAACCAGCGACAAGTCTCCTAATGAACTGATGCGGATCAGCGAAGACTCAGATTTGTCCACTCAACGTGAAGTATCAAGTACAAGACTTCAGCTATCGCTGAACTCTATCATTCGCTGATATGAAATGATAGATCGCTGAATCAACGAAAGCTGATCATGAAGTCCTCCGTACAAAGTACTTTTGTCTTATCCACCCTTGCACGACTCCGTACGAAATGTCAGAAAAGAACCTCCGAATATCTGAAATCGTACAACCACTCTGATACTACACTGTTCATCCATGCGGCTACTAAGGTTGTCAACCAAGGTCATTGACATGCAACCAACCAGCTGATGACACGTGTAAAGTATATACTGACTTGCATTAAATGCATGCAGTATATAAAGAGATGAACTCACTTCATTTGAAGTAACTTGCTAACTCTGGACAAGTTCAAATCTCTTATCTCAAGATAGGTTATTATTAGTAATTTCCTTATCTCTCTTAGTGCAAGAAACCTTAGTGTTCCAACTTGTTTAGATTTAGGTTTATCCTTAATCTTGTTTCCGCAACAAGCTGTAAATTGTTAATGATTTATCAATAAACAATTTAGAAAAGTAAAATCCGTGTGTTTGTAATCAACCCCCCCCCCCCCCCCTTCTACAAACTTGTATAGGCCTTCGGGACCAACACAAAAACTAAATGGAGAGGAAGAGATTGAGAAATAAAGCAATGGAGAGATGATGAGTTGGAGAGTTGGAGAAAGTAAATTAATTGCAACAAAACAATCAAGTGAATGTGTAACACCCTAAAAATTAGACAATAAATATAGGAATTTTTTTTCGGAAAATGGGTAAAATTAAAACTTCTAAAATCGTGCCAACTAAAACCTAAATAAAGTAACATGATAGTTTGGACAAAAATAATGTAACGAGTATTGAGACATAATACACAACAACCTATTAATCTAGAATTAAAGTAAGCTAGATTAATCTAGGTGTCACTATATCTCCAAAACGTTTCTCATCTCGATCCCAAAAGCCCGAACCTCCAAGCTCCTAAGCAAGGCCGGCAACACGACGCAATCTAGACACGCCGCTAGGTGGAACCTGTAATCCACAACATACACCAAGGTGTTAGACCAAAAGTCTACTACGATTTAAATCATTGCTGCAATATAAAAGAAATATCACAATGGCGCCGAAAAGTAAAGATATCGGCTCCACTTGATACCCAAATTACCAATTTCCACGAGTCACAACGATCCACACCTGATCATAGGATAAAAGAGGTACTTCTCTAAATACGGGGGAGACCCGTTACCATCTAGGTGACGAGAACATGTGAATGGGTTCACCTTTGATGTTATGGATTGCACCTTAAGTCCCGGTCTTAGTTCCCATGCCATAAAGACATCACAACCTCAAACCATATAAATGTTGCCTTTATTGCCTACTCCGTCGAGTTACACCTCAAGGACTTACGGGGACCATATTGCCTATCCAATCTAGACGAGTTACACCTCAAGGACGGGATGTCCCTTATTGCCTACTCGCTAGCATCCACAAACGGCTAACAATACAATGAACATAATGCCCATAGGGGTCTAACACCTTGTGCACAAGGAGAGAGACTATATCAATGCTCAAAACATGATCGAGACTGTATGGAGGAAATTTACAAGGTAATATGGTAATAAATTGCGCATGTTATCATACACGAGCGCTCCATAGCACACACATAGCATACAATTCCATGTACTTCTCCTTTCATTCGAACTACCATAATAATATGTGAAGTTGTCCATTTAGTTATGACATAACCATCTACATTCCCACACAAGTACATCACCAAGATATATGAATATCCATATATATATATATATATATATATATATATATATATATATATATATAAATATATGTATACATACATATGTCCATTAATTTATAATCAAGTAGGAGGCAAACAATATATGTAAATATACATGTACACGTATTTATGGTGTGTAAGGAAGTAACTAACTACCTATACATGTATACATACTTACATACATGTCTCAAATAACAATTTAGGGAAAGCTCTAGCTTTTCTTTCTAAATTACTATCCAATAATATTGCACAAGTTATATGTAACACCAAGTCATGACAATAATAGGATGTAGAGGTTTAGACACTCACCAAATAGGGTTTGTAAAGTGAAAACCCCAAGAAATGGAGGAAACCCTAGATTTAACAAAATCAAGTAATTAGATTCTACAGCTAATGTAAACCATAGCTCAAGTAAAGATATAAAAGGTTAAACAACTCACTTAAGGGTCTATGGAGAAAACCCTAGAATGTTGGAACCCTATATTTTCTTGTAGAAGACTTGAACTCTAGCTAGCAAAGCTAGAAATCCACTTGTGAGAATGACAAACAAGAAGCTAGAACCCTAGAGGATCTCCATTAAATGCGTCTAGGGTTAAGATTGGGAAGTAAATGAGGAGGGTGGTGGTTTGGGTGAAAATCGCCAAGAGAGAGAGATAAAGGTTGCACAAAAGTCAGCCAAATGAAATGAGGTTGTTTTTCTCCCCAAGAGCTGCTTCCCGTCGATTTAAAAGAACAAAACAGCCGCCGACGACTGTGACACTCGCGAGAGTGCCTCTGGCAATATCGTCGGACACTCTCGCCCATATTGTACCGCAAGTAGTCGAAGGTAGCACCTGAACTCGACGAGAATGACACTCGCGAGAGTGCCCATGGCATACTCACCGTGGCACTCTCGCCACCCCTGTACCGCAAATACATTCCAGCGTGCAGTTGGCTCGTGCGAGAAGAGGATAGATGGCTTCGATCGATGCATAAGGTAGGCCTAACCGAACCGTCCGAAAAAGCATTATACTACAGATCTCATGCAATTATCGGCCAAGTGGAAGCGACTTACACTACGTGCATGTACATATGCATGCATCCGAAGCTTGCAACAATAAGAAAACAAGGGTGGTAGCAAGGAATCCAAATTGAAGTCATTAACTTGGAAAGAAACACACCCAAGAATTTGGGGTGTTACAATCCTCCCCTTCTTGAGGAAAATTTCGTCCTGAAATCTTGTGTTAGGCAAAACGATGGGGGTAGCGCCTCTTCATGTCCTCCTCGGACTCCCACGTCACGTTGGCACCCCGATGGTGATTCCATTGAACCTTCACCATTACAACTTCCTTATGACGAAGCTTCTTCATTTCCCTTTCCAAAATAGATTCTGGCTCCTCTACACATCGGTTGCTGTCCACGCGGATTTCCGATAGGGGAATGATGTCCCTTTCTTCTGCTAAACACTTCCGTAAGTAGCAAACATGAAATGTAGCTCTAGCTTGTAGGCTTGCAGTCCCACACGCTCGACTATCGGAAAAGGTCTAAGGAAATGGGGACTAAGCTTCCCACGCCTTCCAAATCTAATGATCTCCTTCCAACAGGAGACTTTCAACATTACACGATCACCCACTTGGAACTCAATCAACCGCCTCTTCTTATCAACGTAGCTCTTTTGACGGTCTTGAGCGGCTTTCAACCGTTCCCGAATGCCTTTTTCCTTGTCGGCCGTCTCTTACACAATCTCGGGTCCAGCAAACTGCTTTTCACCTGCCTCTAGCCAATAAACGGGTGTTCTACATTACCGCTCGTACAACACCTCAAACGGTGCCACACCAAGACTCGAATGATAACTGTTGTTGTAAGCGAATTTCACCAATGGAAGATGAGATTCCTAATTTCCCCCAAAGTCGATAACACACGACCTCAACATGTCCTCCAAGGTTTGGATTATCCGCTCGCTTTGTCCGTCTGTTTGAGGGTGATAAGCCATGCTCAAATTTACCTTCGTTCCCAATTCTCGTTGAAAGGCATTCCAAAAGTGAGAAGTGAAGCGACTATCCCGGTCAGATACAATAGACAATGGTACTCCGTGCCTTGAGACCACTTCGTTGATATACAGTCTCGCCAATTTGTCCAACAACGTCTCTCTCATAGCTAAGAAATGAGCGCTTTTGGTCATTCGATCCATAATCACTCAAATGGTGTCGTGATCTTTCAATGTCCTGGGCAGTTTCGTCACAAAGTCCATCGTAATGTGATCCCACTTCCAATTCGGTATTTCAAGTGATTGCAAACTACCATAGGGTCATTGGTGCTCGACTTTTACTAGCGAACATGTGATGCACTTCTCCACAACACCGGCCACGTCAAGCTTCATGACTGGCCACCAATAGTTCAACTTCAGATCTCTATACATCTTGGTACTTCCGGGATGTATAGAGTACTTTGACTTGTGGGCTTCTTCCATAAGTAACTCCCGGCACCCTCCGATTTTAGGCACCTAAATCTGTCCTCGGAAAAGTTTTAGTCCTATACCATCTTCCGTCAATAGAAGATGATGCTTCACCATCGATTCCTCCTTGAGGTTCGCCTCAAGCAAAGCTTCGGCTTGAGCGGTCTTAATCATGTCCATCAAGCTCGAGATAATTTCAATTCTTGCCAATGACGTTTGCACTTTCCCACTATACTCCTTCCGACTCAAAGTGTCCGCTACCACATTCGCCTTGCCTAGATGGTATAGCAGTTCGCAGTCATAGTCTTTAAGCAACTCTAGCCATCTTCGTTGATGCATATTCAACTCCTTTTGGTCAAAGACATACTTCAAACTTTTATGGTCGGTGTAAAGCATGCATTTTGTACCATACATGTAGTGTCGCCATAACTTCAAAGAAAACACGATCGCCGCCAACTCGAGGGCGTGAGTTGGGTAAATCTTTTTGTGCTCTTTTAACTACCTCGACGCATGTGCTATTACCTTCCCTCTTTGCATCAAAACACAACCCAAACCCATCTTGGATACATCACTATATACGACGAAGTCTTCAGTTCCTTCAGGTAAGGACAGGATTGGAGCTTCACACAGTTTTCGTTGCAAGGTTCGAAGTGATTCCTCTTGCGCGTTAGTCCACACGAATTTCACATTCTTTCGGGTCAAAGCCGTTAGTGACGAATCAATCTTGGATGAATCTTCGGTAGTACTCGACTAGCCCCAAAAAGCTTCGAATTTCCGTAGGACTCTTTAGAGGCTCCCAATTCATCATCGCCTCAACTTTCGCAGGATCCACTTTCACACCTTATCGGGTCACCACATGCCCGAGGAACTGTACTTCCCGCAACCAAAACTCTCACTTAGAGAATTTAGCATACAATTTCTCCTTCCTTAACACTTCCAAAACTTCCCTAAGGTGTTGCTCATGCTCTACCTCATCTTTGGAGTACACTAAGATATCGTCTATGAACACGATAACTGACTTATCCAAGAACGGTCGGCACACCCGATTCATCAAATCCATAAACATTGTCGGTGCGTTCGTTAAACCGAATGGCATGACTAAGAACTCGTAGTGCCCATACCGAGTCCTAAATGCCGTCTTTGAGACGTCTTCTTCCTTAACTCTCACTTGGTGGTAACCCGATCCGAGATCAATCTTGGAGAAGCATCCGGCTCCTTGAAGTTGGTCAAATAGGTCGTCTATTCGGGGTAGTGGATACTTATTCTTCACGGTTACCTTTTTTAACTCTCGGTAGTCGATACACATCCGCATCGACCCATCCATCTTCTTGACAAAAAGCACCGAAGATCCCCAAGACGATGAGCTCGGTCTCACGAAACCCTTCTCTAAGAGTTCTTGTAGTTGAGTCATCATCTCTTGCATTTCTGTTGGAGCGAGACAATAAGGGCGCAGACTATCGGTGCCGCTCCCGGAACCAAATCAATCTTGAACTCCACTTGACGGTCGGGTGGAAAACCCGGCAAGTCATCGGGAAAAACGTCTTGATACAAGCTGACAACTTTCACATCTTCTACTTTCTTTTTCTCTAACTTGGTGTCCACCACTACGTAGGCTAAAAACGACGGGTACTTCTTTATTAGGCATTTCCTTGCCTTGATGGTAGAAATGATAGCCACCTCGCCCTTACGTTTTTCTCCGTACACTAGTAAAAAATCCCCACTTAGAAGAGGTATCCTTATAAGTTTCTTTGAGCACAAAATCTCCGCTTTGTGTTTAGCCAACCAATCCATCCCGATCACTACGTCAAAACTCCCAATAGCCATGGGAAGTAGGTCTACTTCGAAGGTTTCACCACTAATCTCTAGACGACATCTTTCCAAGATTTCCTGCAAAACCATATTTTCCCCATTTGCTACCTCAATGACTAAAGCATCGCGTAGAGTACTAATAGGCACATTCATAGACTTGCAAAACATATTTGACACGAAAGAACAATTCGCACCCGAATCAAACAATACTCTAGCGGGTAAAGAGTTGAGTAAGAACGTACCCGACACCACATCGGTGGTTTCCTTCGCCTCTTCTTTCGTCATTTGGAAAGCCCTCCCTTGAGGCTTGGGGATGGCCTCCCGCCACGGTTGACTTCCCGTGCTGGTCCCTCTAGTGTCCCCTTTCAGCTTGGGGCATTCCCGCTTCACATGTCCAATTTCCTTGCACTCAAAACAAACTACTCCCTTTATATGGCACTCCGGACTAGTGTGCCTTGTCTTCCCACACTTAAAGCATGTAACTTGACCCGTATTGCAAGACCCGAAGTGCTTGCTCTTGCACTTAGGGCACCACCTCGCCTCTCGACGGTTGTCCCCTCCTAAACCACTCGGTTGAAACCTCGGCTTTTTTAATGAATTTTGTGGGTTCTCCCACTTCCTCTTCTCCCCAAATTTTGCTTTCTCCTCTTTGTCTCTAGCATAGACCTTTTCCATAACTTTGGCCTCTTCAATAGTCTAACGAAGATTTGTCGCTTTGGAGTTCCGAACCAGTGCCATCATATCAGCAGGCAATCCTTTCAGATATGCTTTCATCTTCTCCTTTTCAGTAGGGGCCACGTGCCCCACAAGGTTAAGCTTTTCCATAAAGAGTCGGGTGTACTCTCTAACCGATAAATTCCCCTTCTTGATTGACCGAAACTCTTCTTCGATCAAGTCCATCTCTTGTTCGTTGCAATACTCCTATAAAATCTTCTTCTTAAAAGCGGCCCAAGACATTTTGGCCAGAACAGAAGCTTCAAGGGTGGAAGTGTAGACGTTCCACTAAGTTAAAGCCGAACTTCGAAGCATTTGTGAACTAAACTTCACTTTCTAATTTTCTTCACAGTTGTTCAATTTCCCGGATCCAGTTCATCCAGGCCACTGGATTGTCAGAACTGGCAAACTCCGGTGGTTTACAACATAGAAAAGTTTTGTAGGAGCATACCCTTCCCGTTGGCCTCGTCTCCAAAGTAACTAACCCATCAGTCCGGTTCTCATCACCTGTTCCGCCGGATCCCACAACAACCACATGTTCTTTAATCGTTTCATGACGGCGCGGGTTAGCATCCCTGTCCTCTAACAGTTTCATGAATAATTCTTGTTGTTTGACCATGGTATCATTCATAGCCCGCATCATGTTCATCATTTGAGTCTGAGGGGTCACTTCCGTTATGACCGGGTTGGTAGAGGCAATATTTCTCCTTGGAATCTATTCCACTCTCCCTCCCAACAAAGGCGGAAGTAGGGGAGGCAAAGTTGACACGTTCACGTCCGGTTGGTCGGCCGTGGATTCAGTCACGACGTTAACCTCCGGTGAAGCTGTAGGGCTGTTTCTCGTATTTACCATTTATGTCTGTCACTTCAGAGATAAGGATAAGAACGTAGACTACGAGATATACATAAGGAAACGTACTAGAACAATCATTGATCCTCATAATCATAGTAAATCAAGCATGCTCACGTAACAATATATTCATAACATAGTAGCTAATTGAAATTATGAACATACTACACATAAGAATTCTCATTAACACTTTCATAATTCACAACAATTTAATTTCCGTCGACTCCGAAACATCCTATCTTAGTGTTTCTACCCAATTTCCTCACATTTCGTCACCTAATGGTCTCAGCTTAAATCTAGGCATCATACTAGCACACCTAGTTCACTTAAACTAGAGCTCTGATACCAACTTGTAAGACCCTAAAAATTAGAATCTAAATATAGGGAATTTTTTGCGGAAAATGGGTAAAATTAAAACTTCTAAAATCGTGCCAAGTAAAACCCAAATAAAGTACCGGGATAGTATGGACAAAAATAATGTAACGAGTATTGAGACATAAAACACAACAACCAATTAATCTAGAATTAAAGTAAGCTAGATTAATCCGGGTGTCACTATATTTCCAAAAAGTCTCTCATCTCGATCCCAAAAGCCCGACCTCCAAGCTCCTAAGCAAGGCCGGCAACACGACGCAATCTAGACACGCCGCTAGGTGGAACCTGTAATCCACAACATACACCAAGGTGATAGACCAAAAGTCTATTAAAATTCAAATCATTGCTGCAATATAAAAGAAATATAACAATGGCGTCGAAAAGTAAAGATATCGGCTCCACTTGATACCGAAATTACCAATTTCCACTAGTCACAACGATCCACACCTGATCATAGAATAAAAGAGATACTTCTCTAAATACAGGACCATCTAGGTGACGAGAACATGTGAATGGGGTCACCTTTGACGTTATGGATGCACCTTAAGTCCCGGTCTTAGTTCTCATGCCATAAAGACATCACAACCTCAAACCATATAAATGTTGCCTTTATTGCCTACTCCACCGAGTTACACCTCAAGGACTTACGGGGACCATATTGCCTATCCAATCTAGACGAGTTACACCTCAAGTACGGGATGTCCCTTATTGCCTACTCGCTAGCAGCCACAAACGGCTAACAATACAATGAACATAATGCCCATAGGGGTCTAACTCCTCGTGCACAAGGAGAGAGACTATATCAATGCTAAAAACATGCTCAAGACTGTATGCAAGAAATTTACAAGGTAATATGGTAATAAATTGCGCATGTTATCATACACGAACTCTCCATAGCACACACGTAGTATACAATTCCATTTACTTCTCCTTTCATTCAAACTACCATAATAATATGTGAAGTTGTCCATTTAGTTATGACATAACCATCTACATTCCCACACAAGTACATCACCAAGATATATGAATATGCACATATATATACTTATATATATATACTTATATATATATATATATACTTATATATATATATATACTTATATATATATATATAAATATATATATATATACATGCATACATACATATGTCCATTCATTTATAATCAAGTAGGAGTCAAACAATATATGTAAATACACATGTACACGTATTTATGGTCTGTAAGGAAGGTAACTACCTATACATGTATACATACTTACATACTTGTCTCAAATAACAATTTAGGGAGAACCCTAGCTTTTCTTTCTAAATTACTATCCAATAATATTGCACAAGTTATATGTAACACCAAGTCATGACAATAACCCTAAGAAATGGGGGAAACCCTAGATCTAACAAAATCAAGTAATTAGATTCTACAATTAATGTAAACCATAGCTCAAGTAAGGAGATTAAAGGTTAAACAACTCACTTAAGGGTCTATGGAGAAAACCCTAGAATGTTGGAACCCTAACTTTTCTTGTAGAAGACTTGAACTCTAGCTAGCAAAGCTTGAAACCCACTTGTGAGAATAACAAACAAGAAGCTAGAACCCTAGAGGATCTCCATTAAATGCATCTAGGGTTAATATTGGGAAGTAAATGAAGAGGGTGGTGGTTTGGGTGAAAAGCGCCAAGAGAGAGAGAGGAAGGTTGCACAAAAGTCAGCCAAATTAAATGAGGTTGTTTTTCTCCCCAAGAGTTGCTTCCCGTCGATCTAAAAGAACAAAACCACTGCCGACGACTGTGACACTCGCGAGAGTGCCCCGGGCAATATTTCCGGGCACTCTCGCCCATATTGTACCACGAGTAGTCGAAGGTAGCAGCTGAACTCGGTGGGAATGTCACTCGCTAGAGTGCCCATGGCATACTCGCCGTGGCACTCTCGCCACCCCTGTACCGCAAGTGCATTCCAGCGTGCAGTTGGCTCATGCGAGAAGAGGATGGATGGCTTCGTTAATGCATAAGGTAGGCCTAACCGAACCGTCCGAAAAAGCATTATACCACAGATCTCATGCAATTATCGGCCAAGTCGAAGCGACTTACACTACGTGCATGTACATATGCATGCATCCGAAACTTGCAACAATAAGAAAACGAGGGTGGTAACAAGGAATCCAAATTGAAGTCATTAACTTAGAAAGAAACGCACCCAAGAATTTGGGGTGTTACAGAATGTAAAATCACCAAAAAGTGCCATTTATTACGAAATATACAATTTTCATATAGTGGCATAAAAGCCTTTAACTTAATTAGTAAATGGATAAATGAGACCCTAGTTTTTAGAAGATGCCACATCATACACAGTGGTTTCTCATTTAATATATATCTATATATCTATATATATATATATATATATAGAGAGAGAGAGAGGGAGGTTCAAGGGAAAACCTCAAAAAAATGAAAAACTGAAGAACACCCTAATAACCCTTCATCTACACGGTATGCACTTGTGCATACAAGTAAGTTAAGTTGTTTTTTTGGTTTTATGCACAAGTGCATCATGCATTTGTGCATATATGAACGTGTGCATGTTACAAATTACTTGTATGCACAAGTGCATACCGTCCAGATGGAGGGCTACCAAAGTGTTCCTTAATTTTCTGTTTTTTGAGGTTTTCCCCTGAACCTGACCCTGTATATATATATATATACATATAGAGGGAGGTTCATTTGTTAACCTCCCATTTTGTTTTAACTTTATTAACTTCGTCTTAGCCATTCATTTTCTTGTTAATGGTTGAGATTAAAACCATTAATTAATTAAGTCGTGTAATTAATTCTCCCATTGAACACAAATGAAGAGGGTAATTTTGGAATTTGACACAACCTACTTTTTTCCATTCATTAAGTCGTGTAATTAATGTTCCTATAGTTGAACATATTGTTCCTATGTTCAATCCAATGTTCCTAATTGTTCAACAATATGTTCATATTTGTTCAATTATATGTTCATATTGGTTCAATTATATGTTCATAATTGTTCAATTATATGCTAACAACAGATTGTTCATATATGAGCAACTATATGTTCATTCATGTCCGATTACTCCGAAATTACATGGTGTTACTTACTAGTTAATTACTATTCCCCTTAGAGCATGTAATATTGATGTCACATCATGTATGATGTGCAAATACTAAGACTATGCATGAACAATGATGAAATATAAGCCTAAGTGAACCTATATGAACAATATATATTTGTTATATTTGTTCATGTTCAAATGAAAATCTACGTCTACTCTTTCTTCTAAGTCGTTGAATGTAACACCCTAAATTTTAAACAATAAATATAGGGAATTTCCGGAAAATGGGTAAAATTTAAACCTCAAAATATAGTTCAACTATAACCCTTAAATGCAATGGGGTAGTTTAGACACTACTTAAACACAAGAGTTTTGAGACATAATACATAACAACCTAATAATCTAGAATTATAGCCAACTAGATTAATCGGGGTGTCACTATATCTCCAAAAAGTGTCTCGTCTCGATCCCAAAAGCCCGACCTTCCCATGCTCCTAAGCATGGTCGGCAATACGACGATATAGACGCCGCTAGGTGGAACCTGTAATCCACAAACATGTAACATCAAGTGTTAGACACAAGTCTAGTGAGATTTCGTGAAATGTACATTTATATATTTGTGACAAAGAAACATAAGTAATGTTACCGGCTCCGTGTGGTCTCAAATTACCACAAATCAACTCGTTAAGCGTTCCCACCTGAACATGATTATATAACCGAGAAGCATTTCTTTAACAACAAAATTACGGGGGAGACCCGTTACCATCGGGGTGACAAGAACACGGGAATGGAGTCACCCACGATGTTATCGAATAGCACCTCAAGTCCCGGTCCTAGTTCCCATGCCATAAAGACATCACAACCTCAAACCATCTCGTACCATGCCTTTAGTGCCTACTCCGTCGAGTTACACCTCAAGGACTTAAGGGACCACATTGCATATCCGAACTAGACAAGTTACACCTCAAGGACCCCTACGTCCCCTATTGCCTACTCGCTAGTGACCCAAATCGACCAACAGTAAAATGGGCCATTAGTCCATAAAGGTCTAAATCCTCGTGCACAAGGAAATAGACTATGACAATTCCAAATCATGATCATGTATGCATATAGTTTACTTACTACCATTATGGTACGATAATTGTCTCCCCGAAATATTGTAAACGAAATGCCATAACCACACATAACAAATAAAGGCCATATCATCTTCGTTTCCTTAAGACTACTTAACCATACATGAGGTATATCCAATTAATTATGGTACTTATATGCATATTCATACATGTACATTACCAATACACACACACACACACACACATATATATATATATATATATATATATATATATATATATAAACATGTATATTTATGTACATGTATACATATGTATATATATATATATATCCATGCTTGTATACTTTTATAAATCACAACACTTTCCCATATTTATATATATATATATATATGTATACACATTCATCATACGTGAAGGAAAACAAATATATATAGTTATATTCATTCGTTTCAAACAATTAATATAGGGTAAACCCTAGCTTTAAGATCGACATCTATACCCACAATAGTCATCCTTTCCACCTGTAGAAACTTTTAAGAGAAATGAATATTATGTTTAAGGGAACCTTTAAATCAACTCTTAAAACCATAATTTGTTCTTAAATGAATATAGCCTCTTTTCAAGTATAAAATGCATATGAGGACATTTAAAGTAAACTTTCAAGTAAGAGAACTCACCTAAGGGTCCTTACAACGAAACCCTAGAAAAGATGAACTACTTGAATCTTGAAGAAGGAGACCCTAAAATCAAATGTACTCCTCAATATAGTTGTAGTTAAGAAGAATGGTGTAGAGATAAGGTCAAAGATAACTTACTTGAAGTGTTGGGAGTATCAAGTTTCTAAACAAAGAAACCCTAGGTTTCCTAATAACCATTCCTCCTAAAGATCTTGGAGAGAGATGGTAGCTTCCAAAATTCATGTCAAGATCACTTAGGTTGTAACCACCAACACCATTAATGAACCCAAGCTTAAATGAGGTAAAAGAAGAGGGAGAGATGAAGAAGAAATCGCCTAGAGGGGGAGAGAAAGGAAAAGTCGAGCAGCTGCAGAAAAAAGAAGAAAAATGATGCTGTCAATGCCCTAACTCGACTAAGAAGCCTGCTCAACATCAACCCGATCGCGACTATGCCCCTCGCGACTTTACCCGGGCATTGTCGCGCCCCGTACCCAGCTTTCTGTTTGATTCGATGTCGAAACTGCCATAGTGCGACTATGCCCCAACGACTTTGCCAGTGGCATTGTCGCCGGTCATAGTCACCGGTGACCACCCAACTGCTGCCCAAAACCCATTTTGGCGACGAACGAGCTCCCTTGCTTCGAAACATAATCGGGGATGTAGTTTGCATGCCGAAACGAAGCCCTTGCATGAAAACGGTGCATGCACACACACTCATAAATATATATATACCATCATATATACATATACTGTCGCGAGTAAAGTGAACTTAAAACGTCAAGTGGCGATTCAGAACGATTAAACTTACGAGAATTTCGTGGTGTTACAATCCTCCCCTCCTTGGACAAAATTTCGTCCTCGAAATTTGGCGCTAACCGAAATGATGAGGGTGCCTCCTCTTCATATCATCTGCCGATTCTCACGTGACATTTGTCCCTCGGTGATGCTTCTATTGCACCATTACCACAAAAACTTTCCTCAATACCACTTGTTGACCAATCGCTATTCTATAACTAAAACCTCGAGTAGTGTACTACAGACACAGATAAAGATTTGCAAAACACAATCGAACAAAAGAGAAGTTGGTGCTAGCATCAAACAATGCTCAAGCTGGTAAGAAATTGAGTAAGAACGTACCCGACACGACATCTGCGGTTTCCTTCGTCTCCTCCTTTGTCATTTGAAAGGCTCTCCCTTGAGCCTTAGGTATGGCCTCTCTTCTTTGTTGTGCCCCTGAGTGAGTCCCCTCCACGGCTCACTTCAACTTGGGACACTCCCTCCTCATGTATCCCATCTCCTTGCACTCATAGCACACCGTCCCCCTTATAGGACAATCCGGGCTGATATGCCCCGGTTTTCCACACTTGTAGCATAAAGTTTGGCGCGCGTTGTAAGAGCCGAAGTGCCTACTCTTGCATTTAGGGCACCTCCTTGCCTCCCATCGACTATCCCCTTCCTTTCCACATGGTTGAAGTCTCGTCTCCTCAAACGAGCTTGAAGAGTTCTCCCACTTTATCTTCTCTCCGACCCTTTGCTTTTCCTCGCTATCCCTTGCATAAACCCTTTCCATCACCTTCGCTTCTTCAATAGTCTCCCGAAGATTAGTGGCTCTCGAATTTCGGACCATCCCCATCATGTCCGCTAGCAATCCCTTCAAATATGCCTTCATTCTTTCCTTCTCAGTCGGGGCCACATGCCCTACAAGGTTCAGCTTTTCCATAAAAATGTGGGTGTACTCCTTTACCGACATATTTCTCTTCTTTAATGACCGGAACTCCTCCTCGATCAAATCCAACTCGTGCTCGTTACAATACTCCTCCAAAATCTTCTTCTTGAAAGTCGCCCAAGACATTTTAGCTAATACCTAAACCTCTAGAGTGGAGGTGTAGATGTTCCACCAAGTTAGGGCTGAACTTCAGAGCATTTGAGAACCAAACTTTACTTTCTGGTTTTCTTCACAGTCACAAGCCCGGAAGGCCTGTTCAATCTCCTGAATCCAGTTCATGCAGGCAACTGGATTGTCAGAACCGGCGAACTCCGGTGGTTTACAACATAGGAAGGTCTTGTAAGAGCATACCCTACTCGTTGGCCTCGTCTCCAAAGTAACTAATCCATCTGTCCGGTTTTCATCACCGGTACCACCGGATCCCATAACACCCATATTTTCTTCAATTGTCTCGTGACGGCGCGGGTTAGCATCCCTATCCTCTAAAAGTTTCATGAACAACTCTTGATGCTTAACCATAGTATCATTCATGGCCCGCATCATGTCCATCATTTGAGTTTGAGGGGTCACTTCCGTTATGACCGGGTTGGTAGTGGCAATATTTCTCCTTGGGATCTTCTCCACTCTCCCGCCCAACAGAGACGGAAGTGGAGGAGGTAAAAATGACGTGCCGTTGTTTGGTTGGTGATAGGCGGGTATCACCCCCCTAAATCTAACCGCAAGTGTACGGGTCGAAGTCAAGTAATAGTACTTATAGAAGTACGAGTATCGAATCACGGGGAACTAGGAACTAAGTATCACAATTGCTATAAGAACTATAAATTGAACTGTCGAGTTTGGAAGATTGGTTTTAACCACTTAATTGCAATAAGTAAACAAATCAAACACAAGACAAAACAGAAACAACTTTGGAAACTTTGATAGAGAGAAAAGTTGAGGGATGGAAATCCTCAGGTTCTACACATGCAAACAATTGACTCAAAACAGTTACCAGTTAATCCCCTTAATGATTCCCAAATCTTTTAAGATCACCGTCGTTCTCTTTCGAACAACAACGAGTTTTATTTTGAAAAGGATAAGTTCAATCTCTCGATCTCACCTATGGATTCCAAAACACATTAAGTACACGATTTAAATTTAAATTGGCTAGATTTTATCTCTCGACATCGACCTAACGGTTTAATTGGGACTAAAGCTTACTCGGTATATCTCTATCACCTTTCGGACTTTAGGTATGCAATTCCTAATTCTAAATAGCAATTAATTCTCCCGAACTCATTTACTAACAACAAGTTAATTGTAAATTGGCCAAATTCACAAAAGCATTAAGAACAAAATCACATACTTCATTAATTAGGGAAAACTGATAAAAGTTCAATTCAATTCGTCACATGCTTACAAACCGAATTCATTCCAACCCCCAACACGAACCGGTTAGTTCATGTCGGTGGTGGATTCAAACACAAGAGAAAAAGATGCAAAAGTGTATGTAAACATGATTAATCGTGAAAGATGAAATCGTGATAAAAGTGATGATAACTCCCTCCTCTCGTGTTCGTCTCTACGTTCCGTGATGAATGTCTCCTTGATCGGCTCTCTAACGTGGCTTCGAGGACTCCGAAAAATCGCCCATAATCGCCCCTCCATTGCTCCCGATCGTCTACCGTCTGAATCCTTCTCGAAAAGTGACCTAAAACCCGAAATAAAATACTGAAAATCGCGAAACAGTGGGTTACGCGACTTGCCACGCGACTTGCAAGTCACGTGGAATGTCGCGCATATGGATTTGGCTACGTGGGTCGACGTTTGGTTCGCGGATCGGGTCCTGGTTCGGTCGCGGGTCTTGGGCTTGACTTTTGGGTTTCCGTTAGGCTTCGTTTTGGCTCTTTTTGGACTCTTTTTAGCTTCTTTTCTCGATGATTGCTGCCTTTTAGATAACCTGTATAAATCACTGAATAAACCGTAAAATACACGCCTTTTTACTTGAACACAAGCCAATATCATAGGTTTGAGAATCGAAAATAACGCCAAAAAGTGACGTTATCAATAACCCCAAACCGAGCGTTGCTTGTCCCCAAGAAAATTAGCGATAAAATAGAAATAAAGCACACATAAGTGAAATACTAAAATAACAACTGCACAAGTCCCAATCGGTACCAAGTGGTGCATCGGTGATTTCCCATACCCGTGAATATCTGTCTCACTCTCGCCTCATTCTTATTTCGTTTGATCTATGACCTTCCATTGGGGGTTGAACTCGTGACTGTTCCGATTACATTAAGGTTAGACTAGGGCCGAACATACTAGGGAAAACATTTCGCCTCGACCCTACCTCACGGGATACTCTCTTTGCACTCGAACCTAGGTTATCGCTCGTGTTGTCATGTTTAAGGAGGTTATGTACAATAATACGCAAAGTATTACATGGCAACTCTCTAGAAAGACGCACAAATGTCCAAAAGTTGATCTCAGAAGGAATCAAGTAGCAAGACAGGGAATATCGGTAAAGGCAGTCGTAGACTCTAATCACATTTTCCAAAAGATCATCCAGGTCTTTACAAGTGTTATAACGGGGCTAAGGTTAAGGCTTAGAAACGAAGGGTAAAAGGATCAAAGGTCCTCTATGTGTCAATCATTGGCAATTATGAACTTTCTCATCCACTTTCTATCACTTGGCCCTATTTGTTACTCTTGGAGTCACTTTGACTCACTTATTATGCAGCTCTAAGTGCTATCTAAGTACTGTATTTAATCTTTTTTTTTTTCTCGGGTTACATTGACCCGTTTTATTCTCATGACTGGCCTGAATTCTTTCTTTTCTGCTCGATCTCTCGCTGTTCATTACCGGTTCCGATCGACACACTTTCGGATAAGGTTGGCTAAGGCTTATGGCTAAAGGTTTAATGATGGGTTTAGAAACGAAGAGGGTGCGTGTTTAGGTGCAAAAGGGCTATGGATACACACAGAAGGGTGAAAGGGAACGATAGCTAAAACGGGTTAAAACAAAACACACAATGCCTGGAATCATATCTTAAGGTCCACACGATATGGTCTACTATACCCTTACCCAATATCCTGAGGTTCATCTTTGCTACTCAATGCAATAATGTAGCGAGATCATTCTACATTCACGACAAGGAATTCGAAAAGTGTATAAGAATTATGTAACGTCCCAAAAATTACAAGCAAATTTAAATATTTAAATAAACAATTCATTGATAACAACTCAATAAATGATCCCAACGTTTCGTTTGCAAACACATAATTAATGTCTTTATAAAATAAAACCAGCGGAATAAACGTTTAATTATTAAAATCATAAAGCAACCAGCTCTTCTCGCGCGCCAGTGTGTACTCGTCACGCTTTGGAGCCGCCCGTACCTGAAACCACAGTTTATTGGGAAAGGGTAAGCACGAAGCTTAGTGAATTCCAACACATGCGCAGATAGAAATTATATACACATCACCCCTATCCGCACATAAGCAACAACATCACAGTTACATAAAACGAGTAAACATCTACAAGTAATTATGTATCCAACACCTCAGTACCATCGAGGCCTCGGTCCCACCGAATCGTAATGTATCCAACACCTCAGTACCATCGAGGCCTCGGTCCCACCGAATTGTAATGTATCCAACACCTCAGTACCATCGAGGCCTCGGTCCCACCGAATTGTAATGTATCCAACACCTCAGTACCATCGAGGCCTCGGTTCCACCGAATTGTAATGTAACCAACACCTCAGTACCATCGAGGCCTCGGTCCCACCGAATTGTAATGTAATCAACACCTCAGTACCATCGAGGCCTCGGTCCCACCGAATTGTAATGTAACACATTTATACCAAGCATTCAAACCAATCAAATATTACCCACCACAAACAACTAGTTCACACTACAAAGACAATAGTACATACAAACTATTATGACATGCATACAACCCCTAACTACACAGTGAGAGAACTCACCTCGAATGCGCGCCGAGCTTAATAACACAATTCAAGCTCCATAATTACGGTCACTTCCCAGCACCTAAACGCATGTTAAAACGTGTCAATACGAGACCCGGACCCTATGACACGACACACGCTTAAACCGTCACTAAAACTATTTTCCGTTCTCGCCAAACAGGTCAGTTCGGGACCTGTTTCGACCCCTCTAAACCCAGAAAATTCCCAATATTATTTCATGATTAGAAAGTACTCTGAGATAGGGTTTCAAGGACATATTATATGCCTCCTAACGATTTTTCTATAATTTATTATGAATTAAAAACGAACGATCACAAAAACTGTCGGTTTCCGGACCAGCCGCGCAAACTGCCCGAAACAGCCTAGCTACGGGCTTAATCAGACTTTCGGCAAAACACTAAAAACCTCCCCAACTCAATTTGGGAACTTTGGGCACCAATTTCACGTCCAAACGAGTTACGAGTGAAAAGTTAAGGCTTTCGCAAGATCAAGGCAGATTCCAGAAATTTTTACATGAAATGACGAAACACCGAACTTGCGACCACTTTTCCGCCCAGCTAGAGACCGAACCAGTTTTCCGCTAAAACACGGAAAACGTGCCCGACCCCGAACTTGAACCGTGAGCGCCAGATTCGGCTCAAACGGAGTTACGAAGAAAAAGTTATAGCCGTCGCAAAAACAGTGGCTGCACCATTTTCCACATGAATTGATGATTATAAAAACGACGGTTTTAACGAAACGGCTTAAACGATTAAGTCATGGCTTAACGGGTTCGCTGATTATAGACAGGTCACGGGCACGCACCACCCACTGCCCTCCGGCAGTGGTGGTCGCCGGTGGCGGTTTTCGACGAAACAATAAAACGAACCGCAAACCACCGCGAGATCGCTACCCCCCCTCGATCGGCTGACCTCTTGCACCCACACACGCACGGCGCACACAGCCACCACCACCCGACACCCAGCCACCATGGTGGCGGCGCGCAGCGGCGGCGGCGGCGTCCGCCGTTGACCCGTTCGCCGGAAACGAAAGAACGAAAAAGGAACGGGGGATTCTTACCTTACTCCGGCGACTATGGCGCACTCACGGTACCTGGTCCCGTCCTTTCTTCCTCCTCACGACTCCTCCGGCGTCAAACTGGCGGCGGAGAAAGACCTTGCGGCGGCGGCGATCCGAGACAGGCGGCCTCCGCTCGATTTCCTCCTCTACACTCTTGCTGATCTCTCTCTCTCCGGCCAACACCAGCAGCGGCGCTGGTGTGGTGGTTCTTGGTGGCGACGAACAAAAAAAACGAGGAGGGGAAGGGAGGTCTCGGCCGAACACAAGGAAGACCAAAAAAATAGGGTTTGCTTTCTTTTCTATCCTTCTACTTCACGGCAATAACACACAATCTAAAAAAAATATTATGGGTTTTCTACTCTAAGCTGCATGGGCCGAATCCATACAAGATTTGCAAACATAACACCTTTAGTCCCCTTTCTTACCAATACTTTGCACATTGGTCAAAGTTAACCATACTTTAACATATATGGTCTTTCCTAACCGAACTCGCTAAAGCTTCGATAATAAAATTCACTAAGGAAGAAAATATTAAGACAATAAATAATAAAGAAATATCCGTACCGGGACACGGGCTTTACAACTCTCCCCCGCTTGAATTAGACTTCGTCCTCGAAGTCTATGTCCGTGAACAGCTCTGGATAGCTCTCCCTCATCTCAGCCTCAGGTTCCCATGTCCACTCAGAACCCTTTCTGAGTTGCCACTGGACTTCCACTAACTGGAACCTAATTTCTCACACCGTCTAAGAATCTCCCGAATACTTCCTTACTACAACACTCCTTCAAGAACACTGAAAACGCGATTGGAAGAACACTGCAACAATCGGAATCATTCCTAGTTAAACGATTTCGGTTGTCTCCCAACCTTAGATATTCCAACCATCCCTATTCAAATTCCAAACTCTAACCATTCCAAGGTTGCTCACAGAATACCCTACAGGATACTCGTCTACGATCATTCCTACCCTTAACTGTCGATTAACTTCCACGAATTCTAGTAGACTCCAATGATTCTCAACAGATTATATTAACGAAACATCGACCCCTTGCCGAACATCGGTCCAACCGATTACAATGATAAACATCGGCCACCCGCCGAACATCGGTCCCACCGATTACAATAACAAACATCGGCCACCCGCCGAACATCGGTCCAACCGATTACCATAACAATCGTCGGCCACCCGCCGAACCGATTACAATGAATCACATAAGCGTGGTATTATCCTAGACACTCACACAAATAGATATCCCCCACACCCAAATCAACTAACACACACGTAGGTCATTCCACCATAACCATTCATCACAAGTGATCATTTCAGGGTACTACTACCATCACCATGATTATCTTAAAATCGGCTACAACTCTCCGATTATACTAAAGGTGTTTGGCCTCAAGCCTAAAAGTCGATACCTAAATATACCACCTACCTCAAAATGGTTGATGCGCATTTATTCTCTTAATAACAAAGGGCATCAATCCCTTAACCGATACTATTCGGCCTACAGTACTAACGCGCGTGGAATACCTACCTTCCACCGTCGACGCACCATCCACACTTGCTCTACGAAGCCAAGTCACACCGTATCGAGGATACACCTTGACGTCTACCTCCCAGGTAACGCCTCAAGACCCAGCACACCGGAACTACCTCCCAGGTAAGTGCCCACAACTATATCCTCCTAGTACCTACTGGAAAGTCTAGGTTAAAACACATGAATACCGGGGTCCCACCCCGAGATACCCAACCGACCATTACCAACGACTGACTAACGTGTCTAAAGATCCAAAGCAAACAGCCTACCGCAACATGCCTATTCCGGATTGACTCACTCACCCAAACATGTAAACACTCAACGTGCAAAGAATTCCAAACGGTGCGACAAAAATAACTCATCAACTAGACTCCACATCGAGCCATTAAAACCGGGAAATTGGCCCATGACTAACTCCAAGTCAAAACCGAGCAAAATGCTCCACGCTTGCTAGACCCATAGATCGGAAAAAAATGCGTTTAAACACAGTTTAAGCAAGCAATACTCTGAACTCAACCTTAGTCCCAGACTCAACACGGGTTAAACAAAAGAGTTTTCCAAAAGGACTCACACCCTTAAAATTCTCGAAATGACACTTAAAAGCACATTTCCCCCAAATGGTTTACAAAATCATTTACCAAAAATTTTCAACATCAGGATTTTCATCTCAAAAAGATCGTATATAAAAAAAACTACTATTACCAGATCGATAGTTACGCAAAACTGGACACGCTCGTCCCATATAGGAAAATCATGTTGAAAATCGACCCATTGCAGTTCAGTTTACTCACACAAAAGCAAAACGTAAGAAATAAAAATGAACCGCCTCGATTCCAGTATGGATTGACTCATGACATGCACTTAAGGTAACCGCTTGACCTTAAACAGGGTCCGACAAAGGTGTGCACATAATTCAAAATAAGTTTCACGACATTTGATTCAAAAATTCCTCTTTTTAATCATAAATGACGTGGCACAGGGTTCGCCACAATTTTTTTGCGCGTCAGCTAGTCACACAAAACGATGACACGGTTTACAAATATATTTTTGTTAAAACACAATTGTCTCGTGTAAGTTGCAAACTTGAAGACAGAAACCAGTCCGCTTCTAAAAATTGGAAATATCGGCTAAAACCTCGTAAAATCTCAAACTGGGGGCAGGCATGCAAGCTTGTAACACTTCCTCAAGTTTCGTATTTGGGACATATAATGTCAAAACATTATAGTTTAAAAATGTATTTATCGAAAATGCTCAAAATACTCGTTTCCTCCAAAGCAAAAGTTTTTAATTTTCCAAAAAAAAAATGATCGGTAATTCTAAATTAACCGAATGCCAAAAATCTACGCATCTATATTTCTAAAATATAATACATTTTAATCATATGCATGATGTTCACAACATTAAAACACTCCTTGGATCAAATGGTCTTTCATTTCGACAAAAAGGAACTAAAACATTTTCATGCACGACTCGTTCATCAAAATGTCGAGAACAAAGGTTACTCCAGTATGCATACCCCTAAGTCGATAATTCGCATTTTTATGGAAATGCCAATAAAACCTTTAGCTGACTAACAAGCGCACTAAACAACTCCTTATGAAATGTTACCAAAATTCCCCCATGCACCATTTATGTCACGCATGAATCAATCCACACGCTGAACTATTTGCAATAAAAAAAACTTAGTAATACAAACTCTCGAACGAAAAGTTAAGCGACACTAGAATTCCAAACTCATTTTAGACAAATCACTAAAATAGCCTTTAAACAGACATCGTGGAATGTAACTTTCCGTCTCAACTCTAACACATGTGGAGGAGTTCCAATGTTAGAGTCTCAAGCCGTAGTCACTTACCCACCATCTTAACCACCACAAAACACGGATATTATCGTACCCGAAAGAACCGTTGGAAAATAATCAAATGAAACAATCTTTTACAAAGTTTTCAACTCCCGTGATAAAACGGTTTCAAGCTTTTTCAAAACTATAATTCGAAATCTTGTGTGTGTGCTAAACATTTCCCAAAGTTTCAAAACACAATCCATAAAAGGATTGGAAACACAAGGATTAGTTAATGCAATCCTATTTTCAAAATAAACTCTGTGCACGACTCAGTCGACATTCAACGTCTCGACTCATGCTCCTCTCTACCTTTCCAATCCACTATCGTCCTCCGAACATTTAAGCCTCTTAGGGCAAGATGGAAAATTACGTCAAATAATCCCTATGATTTCTCCTCAATCAAAGTCGGCTCTATAAGCCTATGACTCTAGCACAATCTTCCATCTTGGTTCGAAATGATCTGCTTACAACAAATATCATCCTTATCGTCACTCCAAGTGACTAATACTATAATCGTCTTTCTCTTCCAACGACTGCCAGTTTAGAGCCTTCGACACTACCCCAACGATCATCCCATCAAAGCAAGTCAAGTATACACATGTACCAGTGAATCTACTATATTTGTCTCACCTCGTGACGGCTATTCAGGGTAGATAATACAACGCGTTATTAGCACATAATAACTCATACTAACAACACTCACGCTCAACTCCTTGGATTCCTCGTGACTTCCCCGACTCGAGCATTGATCTTGTGCTTCCGGTAGTAGGAGCTCTACTACTACCATCCACACCTATCATCACCCGTTCCGAGTTCCATCCCCAAGGATCCAAGTAGTTTCTCGTCGAAACTATACACATAATACAATTAATCCACACATGCCAGTTCGAGAACATATCCTAAACAGGCAAACTCATACAACTACTGTATATATAAAACCATCGGTCTCCCCGATCAGACAACCACAATTGTATACATAATAAACCATCGGTCACCCCGATCATACAACAACAATTAAATATATAATTAACCATATGCCTGCACCAGCATATATATACATCCACCCTTCCTAGCTCCCTAGGAATTTCCTCTTATCCCACTACCCTTGCTACTACCGAATCCCTACTAATTATGACGAGTGACCTCGCAAATACCCGATTATATGCAGTGCGAAATAAATAGACAGTCGAATACAAGACTCTATCCTAGAACGGTTGGACTCAAACAAGAGCTGCGCAATAGAACTAAATCGAATATTCTAAGGCTATAAATCTCTTACTGCATACAACCTAGAGGGCATCCACTTAGTAACCTATCATAATTCGCATAAATTCCTAATAGCAAGTAGTTCAACATACATCATAGTGTCCACAACAAGCAATCTAGTATGCATACTCTATGATCTAGAAAGCAATAAAACACTAAGTACTGTACCTTTCCCCTTTTGCTCCGGCTGACTGTACACATTGCGCCTCCAATCACCGTTCTCAACGGAATTTTACTTTTTCTTTTATTTCCAAAAAGATTTAATAAAGAATTTGAAAATTTCCCAGCCGCAACTTGAGACCAAACACACCGAGGTGCGTTTGATTCACTCAAGCTGTGCTCTGATACCAAGTTGTAACGTCCCAAAAATTACAAGCAAATTTAAATTTTTAAATAAACAATTCATTGATAACAACTCAATAAATGATCCCAACGTTTCGTTTGCAAACACATAATTAATGTCTTTATAAAATAAAACCAGCGGAATAAACGTTTAATTATTAAAATCATAAAGCAACCAGCTCTTCTCGCGCGCCAGTGTGTACTCGTCACGCCTTGGAGCCGCCCGTACCTGAAACCACAGTTTATTGGGAAAGGGTAAGCACGAAGCTTAGTGAATTCCAACACATGCGCAGATAGGAATTATATACACATCACCCCTATCCGCACATAAGCAACAACATCACAGTTACATAAAACGAGTAAACATCTACAAGTAATTATGTATCCAACACCTCAGTACCATCGAGGCCTCGGTCCCACCGAATCGTAATGTATCCAACACCTCAGTACCATCGAGGTCTCGGTCCCACCGAATTGTAATGTATCCAACACCTCAGTACCATCGAGGCCTCGGTCCCACCGAATTGTAATGTATCCAACACCTCAGTACCATCGAGGCCTCGGTCCCACCGAATTGTAATGTAACCAACACCTCAGTACCATCGAGGCCTCGGTCCCACCGAATTGTAATGTAACCAACACCTCAGTACCATCGAGGCCTCGATCCCACCGAATTGTAATGTAACACATGTATACCAAGCATTCAAACCAATCAAATATTACCCACCACAAACAACTAGTTCACACCACAAAGACAATAGTACATACAAACTATTATGACATGCATACAACCCCTAACTACACAGTGAGAGAACTCACCTCGAATGCGCGCCGAGCTTAATAACACAATTCAAGCTCCACAATTACGGTCACTTCCCAGCACCTAAACGCATGTTAAAACGTGTCAATACGAGACCCGGACCCTATGACACGACACACGCTTAAACCGTCACTAAAACTATTTTCCGTTCTAGCCAAACAGGTCAGTTCGGGACCTGTTTCGACCCCTCTAAACCCAGAAAATTCCCATTATTATTTCATGATTAGAAAGTACTCTGAGATAGGGTTTCAAGGACATATTATACGCCTCCTAACGACTTTTCTATAATTTATTATGAATTAAAAACGAACGATCACAAAAACTGTCCGTTTCCGGACCAGCCGCGCAAACAGCCCGAAACAGACTAGCTACGGGCTTAATCAGACTTTCGGCAAAACACGAAAAACCTCCCCAACTCAATTTGGGAACTTTGGGCACCAATTTCACGTCCAAACGAGTTACGAGTGAAAAGTTAAGGCTTTCGCAAGATCAAGGCAGATTCCAGAAATGTTTACATGAAATGACGAAACACCGAACTTGCGACCACTTTTCCGCCCAGCTAGAGACCGAACCAGTTTTCCGCTAAAACACGGAAAACGTGCCCGACCCTGAACTTGAACCGTGAGCGCCAGATTCGGCTCAAACGGAGTTACGAAGAAAACGTTATAGCCGTCGCAAAAACAGTGGCTGCACCATTTTCCACATGAATTGATGATTATAAAAACGACGGTTTTAACGAAACGGCTTAAACGATTAAGTCATGGCTTAACGGGTTCGCTGATTAAAGACAGGTCACGGGCACGCACCACCCACTGCCCTCCGGCAGTGGTGGTCGCCGGCGGCGGTTTTCGACGAAACAATAAAACGAACCGCAAACCACCGCGAGATCGCTACCCCCCCCTCGATCGGCTGACCTCTTGCACCCACACACGCACGGCGCACACAGCCACCACCACCCAACACCCAGCCACCACGGTGGCGGCGCGCAGCGGCGGCGGCGGCGTCCGCCGTTGACCCCTTCGCCGGAAACGAAAGAACGAAAAAGGAAAGGGGGATTCTTACCTTACTCCGGCGACTATGGCGCACTCACGGTACCTGGTCCCGTCCTTTCTTCCTCCTCACGACTCCTTCGGCGTCAAACTGGCGGCGGCGAAAGACCTTGCGGCGGCGGCGATCCGAGACAGGCGGCCTCCGCTCGATTTCCTCCTCTACACTCTTGCTGATCTCTCTCTCTCCGGCCAACACCAGCAGCGGCGCTGGTGTGGTGGTTCTTGGTGGCGACGAACAAAAAAAACGAGGAGGGGAAGGGAGGTCTCGGCCGAACACAAGGAAGACCAAAAAAATAGGGTTTGCTTTCTTTTCTATCCTTCTACTTCACGGCAATAACACACAATCTAAAAAAAATATTATGGGTTTTCTACTCTAAGCTGCATGGGCCGAATCCATACAAGATTTGCAAACATAACACCTTTAGTCCCCTTTCTTACCAATACTTTGCACATTGGTTAAAGTTAACCATACTTTAACATATATGGTCTTTCCTAACCGAACTCGCTAAAGCTTCGATAATAAAATTCACTAAGGAAGAAAATATTAAGACAATAAATAATAAAGAAATATCCGTACCGGGACACGGGCTTTAGAAATTAGGTGTATGAATCCCTCGAAATGAAAAACGTCTTTTAGGCTCAAAACTCACAATCGGGTGGTCTCCACTAATGTCCCTAGTCATGTCCTTCCCCGGTCTTTCCCTAACGGTCACGTCACTATCGCAAGATTCTTCCCACAATGGTTGGTCTCAATCATTCAAAACAAAAAAAATTAGCTATTATGATCTAGACACGCAGGAGTGCTGGAAATCTACGTGCATAACTTGTACCCGATTGGGCAACCCCAAACCTTACCCACACATTGTCCCCAATGTGCAAGTAAAGTCGTATGTGATCCGACTCGAATCATTGTGCAGTTATTACAGTTATCAAAAGGACGGGCAAGGCATTACATAGCAAGCAAAAGAAATCCCAAAATTTCTAATATGGGCACCCCAAACCTAGGCCGTGGCCTAGGTTTGCCAAATAAAAGCCAACCCCAAACCTCGGTAAAACCGAGGTTTGCACAGGGTCTAAAGAATTGAGTGTGTAGATGATGAAAAATACGGCACCCCAAACCTAAGTGAAACTTAGGTTTGTGGCATCTCGCTTAACTAATAATAACAAACATCTTACACCACTCGTTATTATGCAAAGTTTAGAGCGTACTTGTTTTGCCCGGATGAAGGAGGATTCTTGACAGGTTCGAGCACCAATCAACGAAGATCGGGGGAGAATGCAAACACAAACAGAAGAGAAACAAGCAACGAAAGAAAAACAGAAAAATGAAACACACAAAGCAAGAAAACAAACAAAAACTGCACGAAAAAGCGAACAGGGGATACCTGCGGTTTAGCCCGCGACTTGCAAGTCGCGTGGCAAACCGCGTAACCTACTGTTTCAGAAAACAAACAGAGGGTCCCGCGGCTTGCTGCGCGGTATGCAAACCGCGTGGCAAGTCGCGTATGTCCCTGTTCCAGCTATTTTCAATTTTTCAATTTTTCGATTTTTATGGTTTTTTCGGAAATAAAAACACACTCAAACTAAAAATAATAAAAGGAACCAAACCTTGGTGGGTTGCCTCCCACCCAGTGCCGTATTTAAAGTCGTGGCACGACTGTGTGGCTTTCAGATTGGCTCAGTATCCGCAGAATTGGATCGCCCACACTTGCGATTTTTCGCGGATTCTTTCACAATTGGTCTTCCTTTACCATCTCCGGATTCTTTTTCACTTCGACCTTCCACTTTCTCGAACATCTTGAATATAACCTTTTCGCCACCTACCGGGAAGGTTATCTCACCTTCTTCCATGTCGATCAAAGCTCGGCTCGTGGCCAGAAATGATCGTCCGAATATCAACGGGACCTCTTCGTCTTCGTCTATATCTATGACTACGAAGTCGACTGGAAAGTAAAACTTACCGACCTTGATGAGCACATCTTCTATCACTCCGTAAGGATATCTGATCGATCTATCCGCGAGCTTCAGCGTCATGTACGTTGGGCTTACTTCTCCCAATCCGAGTTTCCTGAAAATAGAAAGGGGCATCAGGTTAATACTTGCCCCTAAATCACATAAAACTTTATTAAATGTAAACTCCCCAATCTGAATAGGGATCGAAAAACTCCCTGGATCTTTAAGCTTCGGGGGGAGCTTATTTTGGAAAATCGCGCTGCACTCTTCAGTGAGTGCAACGGTGGACTGGTGATCAAGTGCCCTCTTCTTTGTCAGGATCTCTTTCATGAACTTCATGTAGGAGGGCATTTGTGCCAACGCATCTGCAAAAGGGATATTAATGGTTAACTTTTTAAAAACATCTAGAAATTTAGAAAAATGAACATCATCGTTGTTTGCTTTCAATCTGTTCGGATATGGCACGCTCGGTGCTGCCGGCTTGGTCGGTGGTGTCATTTCTTTCTCTTTCGGCTTCTGTTTCCTCATACGCTCTTCATCAGCCTCCAATGCATCCATGTCAATGATCTCCACATCATTCTCGGCTTCCTTTGGTAACGGCTCTCGTGTAGAGTCTCTAGTCAGTTCTTTACCACTTCTCAGGTATATGGCGTTAAACTCCTCTTGATTCCTCTTTTCAGCCATGCTTGGAAAGGTACCGAGAGGTCGGTTTTGTAGGGCTTCAGAAATCTGCCCCACTTGCCTCTCGAGAATCTTGATTGCAGCTGTATTCTGATCAGTTGCGGCTTTTACCGTGTTCAACGTGCTTGCTAAACCTTCAACCGTGCTGTCCATTTTCGTCATGAACTTCATCATCATCTCTTCCTGCCCCGGTTTCTTCTCTCCGGATGGTCCTTCGTTTCTTTGATTAAAACCTGGAGGACGGTACACATTATTAGTATGAGAAAAAATAGAAGAGCTAGACAAATTACCTGGCTGTGGTTGACCGGGCTGATTCCATGAAAGATTGGGATGCTTCTTCCATCCCTCATTATAGGTATTCGAGAAAGGGTCGTTTCTCGGTTGGTTCCGGTTTTGCACAAATTGAACCTGATCAGGTTCTTGAGGATTTCCTCCATTCAGCCGATTTGTGATAAAGGCTAGTTGAGCTTTAAGTTCCTTCAGCTCATCAGATTCTTGAATATTAGCAACCCTTCTAACCGATGATCTTGGAGTGGAAAAACTATGCTCCGCAAGGTTCTCGATCAGCTCGCATGCTTCCTCATATGTCTTCTCCATTAAGGCTCCACCCGCTGCAGCAGTGATATCATTTTTAAACTGCGGGTGAAGGCCTCCAAAGAAGGTCTGGATGATGACCCAACCGTGTAATCCATGATGCGGGCATTTCTTCAACATCTCTTTATACCTCTCCCATGCTTCATAAAGGGTCTCTTGCTCCCATTGAGCAAAGTGTGTAATGTCGGCCATTAACTGCGCGGTTCTTCCCGGTGGGAAGAATTTTTGAAGAAATGCGGCTTTTAGGTCGGCCCATGTGGTGATAAGATCTGCTGGCAAACTCTCTATCCAAATTTCAGCTCTACCTTTGAGTGAGAAGCTGAATAGCCTTAGCTTGATCGCATCTTCATTCACCCCATTGATTTTGAAGGTGTTGCAGATTCGTTCGAATGCTCGTAGATGCGCATGGGGATCTTCAGTCGGTGATCCCCCAAATTGGTTCTGTTGTACCATGACTATGGTACTCGGCTTAATCTCGTAATAATTAGCCACGGTGGTAGGAGGTTGGATCCCTATTCGTGCGGCTGCCACATTTGGATTGGCAAAAGACCGCATAGGTACCCTTTTCGGAGGTGGTGGTGGTGGATTGTTGCGAGGTGGTCTCTCGTCACCCATATTTGACTGTTTCTTGGCTTTTGATTCTCTTCGTAGGCGACGTGCAGTTCTTTCAATCTCCGGATCGACTTCTTCAATCTCTTTCCCTCGGGTCGTCCTTGGCATAAACCAAGTGGTACCTGAAAAGAAAGAAAGTAAAGTCAGTAATCTAAAAACTGAAAGTGATAAGGTAAAATAACAAAAATAAAAAGGCTCAATGTAATAGCGCGTATAGCTGGTAGTGCTATTAGTTACAACTAGTTCCCCGGCAACGGCGCCAAAAACTTGATAGGCGGGTATCACCCCCCTAAATCTAACCGCAAGTGTACGGGTCGAAGTCAAGTAATAGTACTTATAGAAGTACGAGTATCGAATCACGGGGAACTAGGAACTAAGTATCACAATTGCTATAAGAACTATTAATTGAACTGTCGAGTTTGGAAGATTGGTTTTAGCCACTTAATTGCAATAAGTAAACAAATCAAACACAAGACAAAACAGAAACAACTTTGGAAACTTTGATAGAGAAAAAAGTTGAGGGATGGAAATCCTCAGGTTCTACACATGCAAACAATTGACTCAAAACAGTTACCAGTTAATCCCTTTAATGATTCCCAAATCTTTTAAGATCACCGTCGTTCTCTTTCGAACAACAACGGGTTTTATCTTGAAAAGGATAAGTTCAATCTCTCGATCTCACCTATGGATTCCAAAACACATTAAGTACACGATTTAAATTTAAATTGGCTAGATTTTATCTCTCGACATCGACCTAACGGTTTAATTGGGACTAAATTTTACTCAGTATATCTCTATCACCTTTCGGACTTTAGGTATGCAATTCCTAATTCTAAATAGCAATTATTTCTCCCGAACTCAGTTACTAACAACAAGTCAATTGTAAATTGGCCAAATTCACAAAAGCATTAAGAACAAAATCACATACTTCATTAATTAGGGAAAACTGATAAAAGTTCAATTCAATTCGTCACATGCTTACAAACCGAATTCATTCCAACCCCGAACATGAACCGGTTAGTTCATGTCGGTGGTGGATTCAAACACAAGAGAAAAAGATGCAAAAGTGTATGTAAACATGATTAATCGTGAAAGATGAAATCGTGATAAAAGTGATGATAACTCCCTCCTCTCGTGTTCGTCTCTACGTTCCGTGATGAATGTCTCCTTGATCGGCTCTCTAACGTGGCTTCGAGGACTCCGAAAAATCGCCCAGAATCGCCCCTCCGTTGCTCTCGATCGTCTGCTGTCTGAATCCTTCTCGAAAAGTGACCTAAAACCCGAAATAAAATACTGAAAATCGCGAAACAGTGGGTTACGCGACTTGCTACGCGACTTACAAGTCGCGTGGTAAGTCGCGCGTATGGATTTGGCTACGTGGGTCGACGTTTGGTTCGCGGATCGGGTCCTGGTTCGGTCGCAGGTCTTGGGCTTGACTTTTGGGCTTCTGTTAGGCTTCGTTTTGGCTTTTTGGGCTCTTTTTAGCTTCTTTTCTCGATGATTGCCGCCTTTTAGATAACCTGTATAAATCACTGAATAAACCGTAAAATACACGCCTTTTTACTTGAACACAAGCCAATCTCATAGGTTTGAGAACCGAAAATAACGCCAAAAAGTGGCGTTATCAACAACCCCAAACCGAGCGTTGCTTGTCCCCAAGCAAATTAGCGATAAAATAGAAATAAAGCACACATAAGTGAAATACTAAAATAACAACTGCACAAGTCCCAATCGGTACCAAGTGGTGCATCGGTGATTTCCCATACCCGTGAATATCTGTCTCACTCTCGCCTCATTCTTATTTCGTTTGATCTATGACCTTCCATTGGGGGTTGAACTCGTGACTGTTCCGATTACATTAAGGTTAGACTAGGGCCGAACATACTAGGAAAAACATTTCGCCTCGACCCTACCTCACGGGATACTCTTTTTGCACTCGAACCTAGGTTATCGCTCGTGTTGTCATGTTTAAGGAGGTTATGTACAATAATACGCAAAGTATTACATGGCAACTCTCTAGAAAGACGCACAAATGTCCAAAAGTTGATCTCAGAAGGAATCAAGTAGCAAGACAGGGAATATCGGTAAAGGCAGTCGTAGACTCTAATCACATTTTCCAAAAGATCATCCAGGTCTTTACAAGGGTTATAACGGGGCTAAGGTTAAGGCTTAGAAACGAAGGGTAAAAGGATCAAAGGTCCTCGGTGTGTCAATCATTGGCAATTATGAACTTTCTCCTCCACTTTGTATCACTTGGCCCTATTTGTTACTCTTGGAGTCACTTTGACTCACTTATTATGCAGCTCTAAGTGCTATCTAAGTACTGTATTTAATCTTTTTTTTTTCTCGGGTTACATTGACCCGTTTTATTCTCATGACTGGCCTGAATTCTTTCTTTTCTGCTCGATCTCTCGCTGTTCATTACCGCTTCCGATCGACACACTTTCGGATATGGTTGGCTAAGGCTTATGGCTAAAGGTTTAATGATGGGTTTAGAAACGAAGCGGGTGCGTGTTTGGATTCAAAAGGGCTATGGATACACACAGAAGGGTGAAAGGGAACGATAGCTAAAACGGGTTAAAACAAAACACACAATGCCTGGAATCATATCTTAAGGTCCACACGATATGGTCTACTATACCCTTACCCAATATCCCGAGGTTCATCTTTGCTACTCAATGCAATAATGTAGCGAGATCATTCTACATTCACGACAAGGAATTCGAAAAAGTGTATAAGAATTAGGTGTATGAATCCCTCGAAATGAAAAACGTCTTTTAGGCTCAAAACTCACAATCGGGTGGTCTCCACTAATGTCCCTAGTCATGTCCTTCCCCGGTCTTTCCCTAACGGTCACGTCACTATCGCAAGATTCTTCCCACAATGGTTGGTCTCAATCATTCAAAACAAATTTTTTTAGCTATTATGATCTAGACACTCAGGAGTGCAGGAAATCTACGTGCATAACTTGTGCCCGATTGGGCAACCCCAAACCTTACCCACGCATTGTCCCCAATGTGCAAGTAAAGTCGTAGGTGATGCGACACGAATCATTGTGCAGTTATTACAGTTATCAAAAGGACGGGCAAGGCATTACATAGCAAGCAAAAGAAATCCCAAAATTTCTAATATGGGCACCCCAAACCTAGGCCGTGGCCTAGGTTTGCCAAATATAGGGAATTTTTTGCGGAAAATGGGTAAAATTAAAACTTCTAAAATCGTGCCAACTAAAACCCAAATAAAGTACCGGGATAGTTTGGATAAAAATAATGTAACGAGTATTGAGACATAAAACACAACAACCTATTAATCTAGAATTAAAGTAAGCTAGATTAATCCGGGTGTCACTATATCTCCAAAAAGTCTCTCATCTCGATCCCAAAAGCCCGACCTCCAAGCTCCTAAGCAAGGCCGGCAACACGACGCAATCTAGACACGCCGCTAGGTGGAACCTGTAATCCACAACATACACCAAGGTGATAGACCAAAAGTCTATTAAAATTCAAATCATTGCTGCAATATAAAAGAAATATAACAATGGCGCCGAAAAGTAAAGATATCGGCTCCACTTGATACCGAAATTACCAATTTCCACGAGTCACAACGATCCACACCTGATCATAGAATAAAAGAGGTACTTCTCTAAATACAGGGGAGACCCGTTACCATCTAGGTGACGAGAACATGTGAATGGGGTCACCTTTGATGTTATGGATGCACCTTAAGTCCCGGTCTTAGTTCTCATGCCATAAAGACATCACAACCTCAAACCATATAAATGTTGCCTTTATTGCCTACTCTGTCGAGTTACACCTCAAGGACTTACGAGGACCATATTGCCTATCCAATCAAGACGAGTTACACCTCAAGTACGGGATGTCCCTTATTGCCTACTCGCTAGCAGCCACAAACGGCTAACAATACAATGAACATAATGCCCATAGGGGTCTAACTCCTCGTGCACAAGGAGAGAGACTATATCAATGCTGAAAACATGCTCAAGACTGTATGCAAGAAATTTACAAGGTAATATGGTAATAAATTGCGCATGTTATCATACACGAACTCTCCATAGCACACACGTAGTATACAATTCCATTTACTTCTCCTTTCATTCGAACTACCATAATAATATGTGAAGTTGTCCATTTAGTTATGACATAACCATCTACATTCCCACACAAGTACATCACCAAGATATATGATTATCCACATATATATACTTATATATATATATATATACTTATATATATATATATACTTATATATATACTTATATATATATACTTATATATATATAAATATATATATATATATATATATATACATGCATACATACATATGTCCATTCATTTATAATCAAGTAGGAGTCAAACAATATATGTAAATATACATGTACACGTATTTATGGTCTGTAAGGAAGGTAACTACCTATACATGTATACATACTTACATACTTGTCTCAAATAACAATTTAGGGAGAACCCTAGCTTTTCTTTCTAAATTACTATCCAATAATATTGCACAAGTTATATGTAACACCAAGTCATGGAAATAACCCCAAGAAATGGAGGAAACCCTAGATCTAACAAAATCAAGTAATTAGATTCTACAATTAATGTAAACTATAGCTCAAGTAAGGAGATTAAAGGTTAAACAACTCACTTAAGGGTCTATGGAGAAAACCCTAGAATGTTGGAACCCTAACTTTTCTTGTAGAAGACTTGAACTCTAGCTAGCAAAGCTTGAAACCCACTTGTGAGAATAACAAAGAAGAAGCTAGAACCCTAGAGGATCTCCATTAAATGCATCTAGGGTTAAGATTGGGAAGTAAATGAAGAGGGTGGTGGTTTGGGTGAAAAGCGCCAAGAGAGAGAGAGAAAGGTTGCACAAAAGTCAGCCAAATTAAATGAGGTTGTTTTTCTCCCCAAGAGTTGTTTCCCGTCGATCTAAAAGAACAAAACAACTGCCGACGACTGTGACACTCGCGAGAGTGCCCCGGGCAATATCTCCGGGCACTCTCGCCCATATTGTACCACGAGTAGTCGAAGGTAGCAGCTGAACTCGGTGGGAATGTCACTCGCTAGAGTGCCCATGGCATACTCGCCGTGGCACTCTCGCCACCCCTGTACCGCAAGTGCATTCCAGCGTGCAGTTGGCTCATGCGAGAAGAGGATGGATGGCTTCGTTGATGCATAAGGTAGGCCTAACCGAACCGTTCGAAAAAGAATTATACCACAGATCTCATGCAATTATCGGCCAAGTCGAAGCGACTTACACTACGTGCATTTACATATGCATGCATCCGAAACTTGCAACAATAAGAAAACGAGGGTGGTAACAAGGAATCCAAATTGAAGTCATTAACTTAGAAAGAAACGCACCCAAGAATTTGGGGTGTTACAGAATGTAAAATCACCAAAAAGTGCCATTTATTACGAAATATACAATTTTCATATAGTGGCATAAAAGCCTTTAACTTAATTAGTATTTTTTAAAAATGAAAACAGGAGAAAAAGGATAAATGAGACCCTAGTTTTTAGAAGATGCCACATCATACACAGTGGTTTCTCATTTAATATATATATATATATATATATATATATATATATAGAGAGAGAGAGAGAGAGAGAGGGAGGTTCAAGGGAAAACCTCAAAAAAATGAAAAACTGAAGAACACCCTAATAACCCTTCATCTACACGGTATGCACTTGTGCATACAAGTAAGTTAAGTTGTTTTTTTGGTTTTATGCACAAGTGCATCATGCATTTGTGCATATATGAACGTGTGCATGTTACAAATTACCTGTATGCACAAGTGCATACCGTCCAGATGGAGGGCTACCAAAGTGTTCCTTAATTTTCTGTTTTTTTGAGGTTTTCCCCTGAACCTGACCATGTATATATATATATATATACATATAGAGGGAGGTTCATTTGTTAACCTCCCATTTTGTATTAACTTTATTAACTTCATCTTAGCCATTCATTTTCTTGTTAATGGTTGAGATTAAAACCATTAATTAATTAATTAATTAATTAATTAAGTCGTGTAATTAATTCTCCCATTGAACACAAATGAAGAGGGTAATTTTGGAATTTGACACAACCTACGTTTTTCCATTCATTAAGTCGTGTAATTAATGTTCCTATAGTTGAACATATTGTTCCTATGTTCAATCCAATGTTCCTAATTGTTCAACAATATGTTCATATTTGTTCAATTATATGTTCATATTGGTTCAATTATATGTTCATAATTGTTCAATTATATGCTAACAACAGATTGTTCATATATGAGCAACTATATGTTCATTCATGTCCGATTACTCCGAAATTACATGGTGTTACTTACTAGTTAATTACTATTCCATTTAGAGCATGTAATATTGATGTCACATCATGTATGATGTGCAAATACTAAGACTATGCATGAACAATAATGAAATATAAGCCTAAGTGAACCTATATGAACAATATATATTTGTTATATTTGTTCATGTTCAAATGAAAATCTACGTCTACTCTTTCTTCTAAGTCGTTGAATGTAACACCCTAAATTTTAAACAATAAATATAGGGAATTTCCGGAAAATAGGTAAAATTTAAACCTCAAAATATAGTTCAACTATAACCCTTAAATGCAATGGGGTAGTTTAGACACTACTTAAACACAAGAGTTTTGAGACATAATACATAACAACCTAATAATCTAGAATTATAGCCAACTAGATTAATCCGGGTGTCACTATATCTCCAAAAAGTCTCTCGTCTCGATCCCAAAAGCCCGACCTTCCCATGCTCCTAAGCATGGTCGGCAACACGACGATCTAGACGCCGCTAGGTGGAACCTGTAATCCACAAACATGTAACATCAAGTGTTAGACAAAAGTCTAGTGAGATTTCGTGAAATGTACATTTATATATTTGTGACAAAGAAACATAAGTAATGTTACCGGCTCCGTGTGGTCTCAAATTACCACAAATCAACTCGTTAAGCGTTCCCACCTGAACATGATTATATAACCGAGAAGCATTTCTTTAACAACAAAATTACGGGGGAGACCCGTTACCATCGGGGTGACAAGAACACGGGAATGGAGTCACCCACGATGTTATCGAATAGCACCTCAAGTCCCGGTCCTAGTTCCCATGCCATAAAGACATCACAACCTCAAACCATCTCGTACCATGCCTTTAGTGCCTACTCCGTCGAGTTACACCTCAAGGACTTATGTGACCACATTGCATATCCGAACTAGACAAGTTACACCTCAAGGACCCCTACGTCCCCTATTGCCTACTCTCTAGTGACCCAAATCGACCAACAGTAAAATGGGCCATTAGTCCATAAAGGTCTAAATCCCCGTGCACAAGGAAATAGACTATGACAATTCCAAATCATGATCATGTATGCATATAGTTTACTTACTACCATTATGGTACGATAATTGTCTCCACGAAATATTGTAAACGAAATGCCATAACCACACATAACAAATAAAGGCCATATCATCTTCGTTTCCTTAAGACTACTTAACCATACATGAGGTCTATCCAATTAATTATGGTACTTATATGCATATTCATACATGTACATTACCAATACACACACACACACACATATATATATATATATATATATATATATATATATATATATAAACATGTATATTTATGTACATGTATACATATGTATGTATATATATATATATCCATGCTTGTATACTTTTATAAATCACAACACTTTCCCATATTTATATATATATATATATATATATATATATATATACATTCATCATCCGTGAAGGAAAACAAATATATATAGTTATATTCTTTCGTTTCAAACAATTAATATAGGGTAAACCCTAGCTTTAAGATCGACATCTATACCCACAATAGTCATCCTTTCCACCTGTAGAAACTTTTAAGAGAAATGAATATTATGTTTAAGGGAACCTTTAAATCAACTCTTAAAACCATAATTTTTTCTTAAATGAATATAGCCTCTTTTCAAGTATAAAATGCATATGAGGACATTTAAAGTAAACTTTCAAGTAAGAGAACTCACCTAAGGGTCCTTACAAGGAAACCCTAGAAAAGATGAACTACTTGAATCTTGAAGAAGGAGACCCTAAAATCAAATGTACTCCTCATTATAGTTGTAGTTAAGAAGAATGATGTAGAGATAAGGTCAAAGATAACTTACTTGAAGTGTTGGGAGTATCAAGTTTCTAAACAAAGAAACCCTAGGTTTCCTAATAACATTTCCTCCTAAAGATCTTGTAGAGAGATGGTAGCTTCCAAAATTCATGTCAAGATCACTTAGGTTGTAACCACCAACACCATTAATGAACCCAAGCTTAAATGAGGTAAAAGAAGAGGGAGAGATGAAGAAGAAATCGCGTAGAGGGGGAGAGAAAGGAAAAGTCGAGCAGCTGCAGAAAAGAGAAGAAAAATGATGCTGTCAATGCCCTAACTCGACTAAGAAGCCTGTTCAACATCAACCCGATCGCGACTATGCCCCTCGCGACTTTGCCCGGGCATTGTCGCGCCCCGTACCCAACTTTCTGTTTGATTCGATGTCGAAACTGCCATAGTGCGACTATGCCCCAACGACTTTGCCAGTGGCATTGTCGCCGGTCATAGTCGCCGGTGAACACCCAACTGCTGCCCAAAACCCATTTTGGCGACGAACGAGCTCCTTTGCTTCAAAACATAATCGGGGATGTAGTTTGCATGCCGAAACGAAGCCCTTGCATGAAAACGGTGCATGCACACACACTCATAAATATATATATACCATCATATATACATATACTGTCGCAAGTAAAGTGAACTTAAAACGTCAAGTGGTGATTCGGAACGATTTAACTTACGAGAATTTCGGGGTGTTACAATCCTCCCCTCCTTGGACAAAATTTCGTACTCGAAATTTGGCGCTAACCGAAATGATGAGGGTGCCTCCTCTTCATATCATCTGCCGATTCTTACGTGACATTTGTCCCTCAGTGATGCTTCTATTGCACCATTACCACAAAAACTTTCCTCAATACCACTTGTTGACCAATCGCTATTCTATAACTAAAACCTCGAGTAGTGTACTACAGACACAGATAAAGATTTGCAAAACACAATCGAACAAAAGAGAAGTTGGTGCTAGCATCAAACAATGCTCAAGCTGGTAAGAAATTGAGTAAGAAAGTACCCGATACTACGTCTGCGGTTTCCTTCGTCTCCTCCTTTGTCATTTGAAAGGCTCTCCCTTGAGCCTTAGGTATGGCCTCTCTTCTTTGTTGTGCCCCTGAGTGAGTCCCCTCCACGGCTCACTTCAACTTGGGACACTCCCTCCTCATGTATCCCATCTCCTTGCACTCATAGCACACCGTCCCCCTTATAGGACAATCCGGGCTGATATGCCCCAGTTTTCCACACTTGTAGCATGAAGTTTGGCGCGTGTTGTAAGAGCCGAAGTGCCTACTCTTGCATTTAGGGTACCTCCTTGCCTACCGTCGACTGTCCCCTTCCTTTCCACATGGTTGAAGTCTCGGCTCCTCAAACGAGCTTGAAGAGTTCTCCCACTTTCTCTTCTCTCTGACCCTTTGCTTTTCCTCGCTATCCCTTGCATAAACCCTTTCCATCACCTTCGCTTCTTCAATAGTCTCCCGAAGATTAGTGGCTCTCGAATTTCGGACCATCGCAATCATGTCCGCCAGCAATCCCTTCAAATATGCCTTCATTCTTTCCTTCTCAGTCGGGGCCACATGCCCCACAAGGTTCAGCTTTTCCATAAAAATGTGGGTGTACTCCTTTACCGACATATTTCTCTTCTTTAATGACCGGAACTCCTCCTCGATCAAATCCAACTCGTGCTCGTTACAATACTCCTCCAAAATCTTCTTCTTGAAAGTCGCCCAAGACATTTTAGCTAATACCGAAACCTCTAGAGTGGAGGTGTAGATGTTCCACCAAGTTAGGGCTGAACTTCGGAGCATTTGAGAACCAAACTTTACTTTCTGGTTTTCTTCACAGTCACAAGCCCGGAAGGCCTGTTCAATCTCTTGAATCCAGTTCATGCAGGCAACTGGATTGTCCGAACCGGCAAACTCCGGTGGTTTACAACATAGGAAGGTCTTGTAAGAGCATACCCTACCCGTGGCCTCGTCTCCAAAGTAACTAATCCATCTGTCCGGTTTTCATCACCGGTACCACCGGATCCCATAACACCCACATTTTCTTCAATTGTCTTGTGACGGCGCGGGTTAGCATCCCTATCCTCTAAAAGTTTAATGAACAACTCTTGATGCTTAACCATAGTATCATTCATGGCCCGCATCATGTCCATCATTTGAGTTTGAGGGGTCACTTCCATTATGACCGGGTTGGTAGTGGCAATATTTCTCCTTGGGATCTGCTCCACTCTCCCGACCAACAGAGACGGAAGTGGAGGAGGTAAAACTGACGTGTCGTTGTTTGGTTGGTGATAGGCGGGTATCACCCCCCTAAATCTAACCGCAAGTGTATGGGTCGAAGTAAAGTAATAGTACTTATGGAAGTACGAGTATCGAATCACGGGGAACTAGGAACTAAGTATCACAATTGCTATAAGAACTATTAATTGAACTGTCGAGTTTGGAAGATTGGTTTTAACCACTTAATTGCAATAAGTAAACAAATCAAACACAAGACAAAACAGAAACAGCTTTGGAAACTTTGATAGAGAGAAAAGTTGAGGGTTGGAAATCCTCAGGTTCTACACATTCAAACAATTGACTCAAAACAGTTACCAGTTAATCCCCTTAATGATTCCCAAATCTTTTAAGATCACCGTCGTTCTCTTTCGAACAACAACGGGTTTTATTTTGAAAAGGATAAGTTCAATCTCTCGATCTCACCTATGGATTCCAAAACACATTAAGTACACGATTTAAATTTAAATTGGCTAGATTTTATCTCTAGACATCGACCTAACGGTTTAATTGGGACTAAATCTTACTCGGTATATCTCTATCACCTTTCAGACTTTAGGTATGCAATTCCTAATTCTAAATAGCAATTAATTCTCCCGAACTCAGTTACTAACAACAAGTCAATTGTAAATTGGCCAAACTCACAAAAGCATTAAGAACAAAATCACATACTTCATTAATTAGGGAAAACTGATAAAGGTTCAATTCAATTCGTCACATGCTTACAAACCGAATTCATTACAACCCCCAACATGAACCGGTTAGTTCATGTCGGTGGTGGATTCAAACACAAGAGAAAAAGATGCAAAATTGTATGTAAACATGATTAATCATGAAAGATGAAATCGTGATAAAAGTGATGATAACTCCCTCCTCCCATGTTCGTCTCTACGTTCCGTGATGAATGTCTCCTTGATCGGCTCTCTAACGTGGCTTCAAGGACTCTGAAAATCGCCCAGAATCGCCCCTCCGTTGCTCCCGATCGTCTACCGTTTGAATCCTTCTCGAAAAGTGACCTAAAACCCGAAATAAAATACTGAAAATCGCGAAACAGTGGGTTAAGCGACTTGCCACGCGACTTACAAGTCGCGTGGTAAGTCGCGCGTATGGATTTGGCTACGTGGGTCGACGTTTGGTTCGCGGATCGGGTCCTGGTTCGGTCGCGGGTCTTGGGCTTGACTTTTGGGCTTCCGTTAGGCTTCGTTTTGGCTTTTTTGGGCTCTTTTTAGCTTCTTTTCTCGATGATTGCCGCCTTTTAGATAACCTGTATAAATCACTGAATAAACCGTAAAATACACGCCTTTTTACTTGAACACAAGCCAATCTCATAGGTTTGAGAACCGAAAATAACGCCAAAAAGTGGCGTTATCAACAACCCCAAACCGAGCGTTGCTTGTCCCCAAGCAAATTAGCGATAAAATAGAAATAAAGCACACATAAGTGAAATACTAAAATAACAACTGCACAAGTCCCAATCGGTACCAAGTGGTGCATCGGTGATTTCCCATACCCGTGAATATCTGTCTCACTCTCGCCTCATTCTTATTTCGTTTGATCTATGACCTTCCATTGGGGGTTGAACTCGTGACTGTTCCGATTACATTAAGGTTAGACTAGGGCCGAACATACTAGGGAAAACATTTCGCCTCGACCCTACCTCACGGGATACTCTTTTTGCACTCGAATCTAGGTTATCGCTCGTGTTGTCATGTTTAAGGAGGTTATGTACAATAATACGCAAAGTATTACATGGCAACTCTCTAGAAAGACGCACAAATGTCCAAAAGTTGATCTCAGAAGGAATCAAGTAGCAAGACAGGGAATATCGGTAAAGGCAGTCGTAGACTCTAATCACATTTTCCAAAAGATCATCCAGGTCTTTACAAGGGTTATAACGGGGCTAAGGTTAAGGCTTAGAAACGAAGGGTAAAAGGATCAAAGGTCCTCGGTGTGTCAATCATTGGCAATTATGAACTTTCTCCTCCACTTTCTATCACTTGGCCCTATTTGTTACTCTTGGAGTCACTTTTACTCACTTATTATGCAGCTCTAAGTGCTATCTAAGTACTGCATTTATTTATTTTTTTCTCGGGTTACATTGACCCGTTTTATTCTCATGACTGGCATGAATTCTTTCTTTTCTGCTCGATCTCTCGCTGTTCATTACTGCTTCCGATCGACACACTTTCGGATAAGGTTGGCTAAGGCTTATGGCTAAAGGTTTAATGATGGGTTTAGAAACGAAGAGGGTGCGTGTTTGGGTGCAAAAGGGCTATGGATACACACAGAAGGGTGAAAGGGAACGATAGCTAAAACGGGTTAAAACAAAACACACAATGCCTGGAATCATATCTTAAGGTCCACACGATATGGTCTACTATACCCTTACCCAATATCCCGAGGTTCATCTTTGCTACTCAATGCAATAATGTAGCGAGATCATTCTACATTCACGACAAGGAATTCGAAAAAGTGTATAAGAATTAGGTGTATGAATCCCTCGAAATGAAAAACGTCTTTTAGGCTCAAAACACACAATCGGGTGGTCTCCACTAATGTCCCTAGTCATGTCCTTCCCCGGTCTTTCCCTAACGGTCACGTCACTATCGCAAGATTCTTCCCACAATGGTTGGTCTCAATCATTCAAAAAAAAACAAAATTTAGCTATTATGATCTAGACACTCAGGAGTGCAGGAAATCTACGTGCATAACTTGTGCCCGATTGGGCAACCCCAAACCTTACCCACACATTGTCCCCAATGTGCAAGTAAAGTCGTAGGTGATGCGACTCGAATCATTGTGCAGTTATTACAGTTATCAAAAGGACGGGCAAGGCATTACATAGCAAGCAAAAGAAATCCCAAAATTTCTAATATGGGCACCCCAAACCTAGGCCGTGGCCTAGGTTTGCCAAATAAAAGCCAACCCCAAACCTCGGTAAAATCGAGGTTTGCACAGGGTCTAAAGAATTGAGTGTGTAGATGATGAAAAATACGGGACCCCAAACCTAAGTGAAACTTAGGTTTGTGGCATCTCGCTTAACTAATAATAACAAACATCTTACACCACTCGTTATTATGCAAAGTTTAGAGCGTACCTGTTTTGCCCGGATGAAGGAGGATTCTTGACAGGTTCGAGCACCAATCAGCGAAGATGGGGGGAGAATGCAAACACAAACAGAAGAGAAACAAGCAACGAAAGAAAAACAGAAAAATGAAACACACAAAGCAAGAAAACAAACAAAAACTGCACGTAAAGCGAACAGGGGACACCCACGGTTTAGCCCGCGACTTGCAAGTCGCGTGGCAAACCGCGTAACCTACTGTTTCAGAAAACAAACAGAGGGTCCTGCGGCTTGCTGCGCGGTATGCAAACCGCGTGGCAAGTCGCGTATGTCCCTGTTCCAGCTATTTTTGATTTTTCAATTTTTCGATTTTATGGTTTTTTCGGAAATAAAAACACACTCAAACTAAAAATAATAAAAGGAACCAAACCATGGTGGGTTGCCTCCCACCCAGCGCCGTATTTAAAGTCGTGGCACGACTGTGTTGCTTTCAGCTTGGCTCAGTATCCGCATAATAGGATCGCCCACACTTGCGATTTTTCGCGGATTCTTTCACAATTGGTCTTCCTTTACCATCTCCGGATTCTTTTTCACTTCGACCTTCCACTTTCTCGAACATCTTGAATATAACCTTTTCGCCACCTACCTGGAAGGTTATCTCACCTTCTTCCATGTCGATCAAAGCTCGGCTCGTGGCCATAAATGATCGTCCGAATATCAACGGGACCTCTTCGTCTTCGTCTATATCTATGACTACGAAGTCGACTGGAAAGTAAAACTTACCGACCTTGATGAGCACATCTTCTATCACTCCGTAAGGATATCTGATCGATCTATCCGCGAGCTTCAGCGTCATGTACGTTGGGCTTACTTCTGCCAATCCGAGTTTCCTGAAAATAGAAAGGGGCATCAGGTTAATACTTGCCCCTAAATCACATAAAACTTTATTAAAAGTAAACTCCCCAATCTGAATAGGGATCGAAAAACTCCCTGGATCTTTAAGCTTCGGGGGGAGCTTATTTTGGAAAATCGTGCTGCACTCTTCAGTGAGTGCAACGGTGGAATGGTGATCAAGTGCCCTCTTCTTTGTCAGGATCTCTTTCATGAACTTCATGTAGGAGGGCATTTGTGCCAACGCATCTGCAAAAGGGATATTAATGGTTAACTTTTTAAAAACATCTAGAAATTTAGAAAAATGAACATCATCCTTGTTTGCTTTCAATCTGTTCGGATATGGCACGCTCGGTGCTGCCGGCTTGGTCGGTGGTGTCATTTCTTTCTCCTTCGTCTTCTCTTTCCTCATACGCTCTTCATCAGCCTCCAATGCATCTGTGTCAATGATATCCACATCATTCTCGGCTTCCTTTGGTAACGGCTCTCGTGTAGAGTCTCTAGTCAGTTCTTTACCACTTCTCTGGTATATGGCGTTACACTCCTCTTGATTCCTCTTTTCAGCCATGCTTGGAAAGATACCGAGAGGTCGGTTTTGTAGGGCTTCAGAAATCTGCCCCACTTGCCTCTCGAGAATCTTGATTGCAGTTGTATTCTGATCAGTTGCGGCTTTTACCGTGTTCACCGTGCTTGCTAAACCTTCAACTGTGCTGTCCATTTTCGTCATGAACTTCATCATCATCTCTTCCAGCCCCGGTTTCTTCTCTCCGGATGGTCCTTCATTTCTTTGATTAAAACCTGGAGGACGGGCTGATTCCATGAAAGATTGGGATGCTTCTTCCATCCCTCATTATAGGTATTCGAGAAAGGGTCGTTTCTCGGTTGGTTCCGGTTTTGTACAAATTGAACCTGATCAGGTTCTTGAGGAATTCCTCCATTCAGCCGATTTGTGATAAAGGCTAGTTGAGCTTTAAGTTCCTTCAGCTCATCAGATTCTTGAATATTAGCAACCCTTCTAACCGATGATCTTGGAGTGGAAAAACTATGCTCCGCAAGGTTCTCGATCAGCTCGCATGCTTCCTCATATGTCTTCTCCATTAAGGCTCCACCCGCTGCAGCAGTGATATCATTTTTAAACTGCGGGTGAAGGCCTCCAAAGAAGGTCTGTATGATGACCCAACCGTGTAATCCATGATGCGGGCATTTCTTCAACATCTCTTTATACCTCTCCCATGCTTCATAAAGGGTCTCTTGCTCCCATTGAGCAAAGTGTGTAATGTCGGCCATTAACTGCGCGGTTCTTCCCGGTGGGAAGATTTTTTGAAGAAATGCGGCTTTTAGGTCGGCCCATGTGGTGATAAGATCTGCTGGCAAACTCTCTATCCAAATTTCAGCTCTACCTTTGAGTGAGAAGCTGAATAGCCTTAGCTTGATCGCATCTTCATTCACCCCATTGATTTTGAAGGTGTTGCAGATTCGTTCGAATGCTCGTAGATGCGCATGGGGATCTTCAGTCGGTGATCCCCCAAATTGGTTCTGTTGTACCATGACTATGGTACTCGGCTTAATCTCAAAATAATTAGCAGCGGTGGTAGGAGGTTGGATCCCTATTCGTGCGGCTGCCACATTTGGATTGGCAAAAGACCGCATAGGTACCCTTTTCCGGAGGTGGTGGTGGTGGATTGTTGCGAGGTGGTCTCTCGTCACCCATATTTGACTGTTTCTTGGCTTTTGATTCTCTTCGTAGGCGACGTGCAGTTCTTTCAATCTCCGGATCGACTTCTTCAATCTCTTTCCCTCGGGTCGTCCTTGGCATAAACCAAGTGGTACCTAAAAAGAAAGAAAGTAAAGTCAGTAATCTAAAAACTGAAAGTGATAAGGTAAAATAACAAAAATAAAAAGGCTCAATCTAATAGCGCGTATAGCTGGTAGTGCTATTAGTTACAACTAGTTCCCCGGCAACGTCGCCAAAAACTTGATAGGCGGGTATCACCCCCCTAAATCTAACCGCAAGTGTACGGGTCGAAGTCAAGTAATAGTACTTATAGAAGTACGAGTATCGAATCACGGGGAACTAGGAACTAAGTATCACAATTGCTATAAGAACTATTAATTGAACTGTCGAGTTTGGAAGATTGGTTTTAGCCACTTAATTGCAATAAGTAAACAAATCAAACACAAGTCAAAACAGAAACAACTTTGGAAACTTTGATAGAGAGAAAAGTTGAGGGTTGGAAATCCTCAGGTTCTACACATGCAAACAATTGACTCAAAACAGTTACCAGTTAATCCCCTTAATGATTCCCAAATCTTTTAAGATCACCGTCGTTCTCTTTCGAACAACAACGGGTTTTATTTTGAAAAGGATAAGTTCAATCTCTCGATCTCACCTATGGATTCCAAAACACGTTATGTACACGATTTAAATTTAAATTGGCTAGATTTTATCTCTCGACATCGACCTAACGGTTTAATTGGGACTAAAGCTTACTCGGTATATCTCTATCACCTTTCGGACTTTAGGTATGCAATTTCTAATTTTAAATAGCAATTAATTCTCCCGAACTCAGTTACTAACAACAAGTCAATTGTAAATTGGCCAAATTCACAAAAGCATTAAGAACAAAATCACATACTTCATTAATTAGGGAAAACTGATAAAAGTTCAATTCAATTCGTCACATGCTTACAAACCGAATTCATTCCAACCCCCAACACGAACCGGTTAGTTCATGTCGGTGGTGGATTCAAACACAATAGAAAAAGATGCAAAAGTGTATGTAAACATGATTAATCGTGAAAGATGAAATCGTGATAAAAGTGATGATAACTCCCTCCTCTCGTGTTCGTCTCTACGTTCCGTGATGAATGTCTCCTTGATCGGCTGTCTAACGTGGCTTCGAGGACTCCGAAAAATCGCCCAGAATCTCCCCTCCGTTGCTCCCGATCGTCTGCCGTCTGAATCCTTCTCGAAAAGTGACCTAAAACCCGAAATAAAATACTGAAAATCGTGAAACAGTGGGTTACGCGACTTGCCACGCGACTTGCAAGTCGCATGGTAAGTCGCGCGTATGGATTTGGCTACGTGGGTCGACGTTTGGTTCGCGGATCGGGTCCTGGTTCGGTCGCGGGTCTTGGGCTTCCGTTAGGCTTCCGTTAGGCTTCGTTTTGGCTCTTTTTGGGCTCTTTTTAGCTTCTTTTCTCGATGATTACCGCCTTTTAGATAACCTGTATAAATCACTGAATAAACCGTAAAATACATGCCTTTTTACTTGAACACAAGCCAATCTCATAGGTTTGAGAACCGAAAATAACGCCAAAAAGTGGCGTTATTAGTTGGTCGGTCGTGGTTTCATTCACGACATTATCTTCCTGAGTTCTGCCCCGAGTATTTACCATTTTGGTCTGTAACATCATAGGGTAAGAATGAGAATATAGACTAAGAGATAACATAAGGAAACGTACTAGAACAATCATTGATCCTCATAATCATAGCAATCAAGCATGCTCACGTAACAATATATTCATAATAGCAGTAGCTAATTGAAATTATGAACACATTACACATAAGAATTCTCGTTACCACTTTTATAATTCGCAACAACGTAATTTCCGTTGACTCCAAAACGTCCCATATTAGTGTTTCTACCCAATTTCCTCACATTCCATTACCTAATGGTATCAGCTTAAGTCTAGGCATCACACTAACACACCTAGTTCACTTAAACTAGAGCTCTAATACCAACTTGTAACACCCTAAATTTTAAACAATAAATATAGGGAATTTCCGGAAAATGGGTAAAATTTAAACCACAAAATATAGTTCAACTATAACCCTTAAATGCAATGGGGTAGTTTAGACACTACTTAAACACAAGAGTTTTGAGACATAATACATAACAACCTAATAATATAGAATTATAGCCAACTAGATTAATCCGGGTGTCACTATATCTCCAAAAAGTCTCTCGTTTCGATCCCAAAAGCCCGACCTTCCCAAGCTCCTAAGCATGGTCGGCAACACGACGATCTAGACGTCGCTAGGTGGAACCTGTAATCCACAAACATGTAACATCAAGTGTTAGACAAAAGTCTAGTGAGATTTCGTGAAATGTACATTTATATATTTGTAAAAAAGAAACATAAGTAATGTTACCGGCTCCGTGTGGTCTCAAATTACCACAAATCAACTCGTTAAGCGTTCCCACCTGAACATTCTTATATAACCGAGAAGCATTTCTTTAACAACAAAATTACGGGGGAGACCCGTTACCATCGGGGTGACAAGAACACGGGAATGGAGTCACCCACGATGCCTTTAGTGCCTACTCCGTCGAGTTACACCTCAAGGACTTATGGGACCACATTGCATATCCGAACTAGACGAGTTACACCTCAAGGACCCCTACGTCCCCTATTGCCTACTCGCTAGTGACCCAAATCGACCAACAGTAAAATGGGCCATTAGTCCATAAAGGTCTAAATCCTCGTGCACAAGGAAATAGACTATGACAATTCCAAATCATGATCATGTATGCATATAGTTTACTTACTACCATTATGGTACGATAATTGTCTCCACGAAATATTGTAAACGAAATGCCATAACCACACATAACACATAAAGGCCATATCATCTTCGTTTCCTTAAGACTACTTAACCATACATGAGGTCTATCCAATTAATTATGGTACTTATATGCATATTCATACATGTACATTACCAATATATATATATATATATATATATATATATATATATATATATATATATATATATATATATATAAACATGTATATTTATGTACATGTATACATATGTATATATATATATATATATATCCATGCTTGTATACTTTTATAAATCACAACACTTTCCCATATATATATATATATATATATACACACATTCATCATCCGTGAAGGAAAACAAATATATATAGTTATATTCATTCGTTTCAAACAATTAATATAGGGTAAACCCTAGTTTTAAGATCGACATCTATATCCACAATAGTCGTCCTTTCCACATGTAGAAACTTTTAAGAGAAATGAATATTATGTTTAAGGGAACCTTTAAATCAACTCTTAAAACCCTAATTTGTTCTTAAATGAATATAGCCTCTTTTCAAGTATAAAATGCATATGAATATAGCCTCTTTTAAAGTAAACTTTCAAGTAAGAGAACTCACCTAAGGGTCCTTACAAGGAAACCCTAGAAAATATGAACTACTTGAATCTTGAAGAAGGAGACCCTAAAATCAAATGTACTCCTCAATATAGTTGTAGTTAAGAAGAATGATGTAGAGATAAGGTCAAAGATAACTTACTTGAAGTGTTGGGAGTATCAAGTTTCTAAACAAAGAAACCCTAGGTTTCCTAATAACCTTTCCTCCTAAAGATCTTGGAGAGAGATGGTAGCTTCCAAAATTCATGTCAAGATCACTTAGGTTGTAACCACCAACACCATTAATGAACCCAAGCTTAAATGAGGTAAAAGAAGAGGGAGAGATGAAGAAGAAATCGCCTAGAGGGGGAGAGAAAGGAAAAGTCGAGCAACTGCAGAAAAGAGAAGAAAAATGATGTTGTCAATGCCCTAACTCGACTAAGAAGCCTGCTCAACATCAACCCGATCGCGACTATGCCCCTCGCGACTTTGCCCAGGCATTGTCGCGGGGATAGTCGCGCCCCGTACCCAGCTTTCTGTTTGATTCGATGTCGAAACTGCCATAGTGCGACTATGCCCCGACGACTTTGCCAGTGGCATTGTCACCGGTCATAGTCGTTGGTGACCACCCAGCTGCTGCCCAAAACCCATTTTGTCGACGAACGAGCTCCCTTTCTTCGAAACATAATCGGGGATGTAGTTTGCATGCCGAAACGAAGCCCTTGCATGGAAACGGTGCATGCACACACACTCATAAATAAATAAATAAATAAATATATATATATATATATATATATATATATATATATATACCATCATATATACATATACTATCGCGAGTAAAGTGAACTTAAAACGTCAAGTGGCGATTCGAAACGATTAAACTTACGAGAATTTCGAGGTGTTACATTGAACAACTTGATCACTCATGTTCATGATGCAATAATAGGAATTCAAACACTAATTTGATAGAAAAGACTACAAAATATTTGAGAAATAATAATATAGCTAGAATCAAGGAGATTTTGATTTTTGTAACTCCCTTAATAAATCAATGTAATAAAACAAAAACATGGAATTCCATCCATGCCCCTATTTAATGGTTATATATAAATTTGAAACCACCAACTAAAATGGATTCCTATTGGTCGAATGAAGTTAATAAAGTTAACACAAAATATGAGGTTAACAAATGAACTCAACCACACACACACACACACACACACATATATATATATATTGGCAGTGGCGGATCTAGAAATTTAAGTGATGGGGGTCGGAATTTTCGAAATTCAATTAACATAATATAGGTTGAGGAATATTACGATAATTATTACTAATGAAATAAAAAAAAATTATAGCTTTCTAATGAAATAATAAAAAACTTTAACAATTAGCTCACAATGCAATTTATAATTAGGCATATTGAGATTTTGGAATTTAAACATGACACAATTAGCACAAAACAAGTAATAATAATATATCAAGACAAAAGATCGGTGAGAAGCGAAGAAGAGATCTGAACTATTGACCGGTTTTAATCTCAAACTCATTCCATAAATTGCGCTTGATAAGAAATTGATCTGATGCATCTCATCCTAATGTGCATTCAAGTGTCCATATCTCTTCTCACATTTATCAAAATAACTTCGTTTCTCACCGGAATCCGACCCTATGTATCAAACTCTAAAAATTAGTAATTAGACATCAAACAACTAAACAAGTTTTGTCAATTAACAAACCCTAAGAGTTAGGCATCAACCCCTAACAATTACATACGCATCAAACAACTAAACAAGTTTACTAATTAACAAGTCCTAACAACTAACAAAAAAAACAAATTGATATTCATTAAATCTTAACTTAATAAACAACTAAATAAGTCTTGTTAATTAATCATCTTAATAATTAATAAATAAAAAATAAGTTAATAACAAACAATAATATTAAATTGGGCCTTTTCTCTTTCACGGCTTTGGACTTAAAAGAAATTAATAATAAACAAATAATATTAAATTAGATCTCTTCTCTTTCATGGGTTTGGAAATTTTTAATTGGATGTCAAACCCATTTTTGGATGGGTGTCAAGTCCATAGGAACCATAAATTTGTAATAAAAATCTTATTTTTGTTGAAATTATATGGAGGTCAGCTGACCCCCTTTTCTAATAGGTAAATCCGCCCCTGTATTTTGGCTTCTTTCTCCTTTTATAATCAACTTCATCTTTCAACTTTTCAGCTTTCTATCAATGTGGGATAGCCAAAGTTAACCATAATTCAACATTTTAAAATTCTCAATCAACATTTTTATACATCATGTACAAGTCAATAAAGCTTTTTATTCTTGAGAAACACATGGTACAATATAACACCCTAAAAATTGGGTAAATTTAAATAACGTAACGAGCATAAATAAATCCCCCAAAGAAGAGAAATATTATGACGTTTACATAACCAGTTAATAAGGAGATACAACTCAACAACCTACTAATCTAAACAACAACGGCTTAGATTACAGATGGGTGTTGCTATCTCACATCAAAAATAATGTCGGCTAAAACCAAAATGTACGCCTCTAATGCTTCACCAAAAATTCTATTTACCCTTCTCGACTCTTCGCTCAAACCCGAGAAGTCCCACCGCTAAAAAGACCTGTTATACATGTCATTTTAAGAAAAAGTGTTAGGCTAACGCCTAGTGAGAACAAACATTTATATTTGATAATGATAGAAATAAAATCTTTGAAATGTAAAGCATAAAACTATAATATTAACATTGGGTAGAAAACCACCATTTGCACAATACCTCATGCGTTGACGGGGGAGACCCGTTTACCATAATCAATGACGAAACACGAAAGTAAGTCACATGACATATTAGTAAAATCAAACACATACAACATAAACAAATGGATATCAAGCTCAGCTCTTCTAAGTCTATTGCTTGTGGATTCCCAATCTCAACCCCTCTATGTCTATACATTGAGATATCCAAATCCAAGAAAACAAACAAGCACATAGGAATTACACCTTACTGCTCATGGGACAATGCCCGATCGTAGGGGTCCACACCTTACTTACCATGAGACCCGATGCCTATTTTGTGCTACAATGTGAAAAACTATCGTCCCAACATTGAACATACAGACTCAAGTGCCTATTGATCCATTACACTAAATCAATTAAAATAACAAGTTCATCGTAAGAGTAATAACTCCATATATCATAATTAAACTTGTACCCAGGGGCGGACCTACGTATACGGGAGCAGGGTCCCGTGCACCCGCTCACTCGATTATCGCAAGAGGAAAAAAATGAGAGGTTAAAGTAGTGCACCCGCTTAATTATAAGTGTGCCCTTAAAATTTTGAAAGACAAATTTAAAACAATAAAAGTAGACTGGCGAGATGGCTTGAAAAGTTTGCTAAACGTGCGCCTCCTATCCAAGAGGTCTTGGGTTCAAGCCTTAGTATTTACCAGTTATGCTTATTTTTTTATTTTTTCTCCTAAATTGTTTTAATTTCATTATTTATATTTATCTTTTATCCTAAATTGTTTTAATTTCATTATTGACCGTTTAACTTGTTTTAGATATGGAAGGTGCATTTGTTAAGTTTTTTAATGGTTGGTTTTGTTATTAAATATCTAAAATAGATGTATCTTTTATCCTAAATTGTATTAATTTCATTATTGACGCTTAACTTGTTTTCACAATAAAACAGATGTATCTTTTATCCTAAATTGCATTAATTTCATTATTGACTGCTTAACTTGTTTTCGCAAGTACCTTGAAATCAACCAAAAAATCGGAAAAATCTCTCGAACTCGACCCAAAAAACGGGAAAAAAGTCTATCAAAATCAACCAAAAAATTTAAAATCCTCAACGGAATTCGGTTAAAAAAAATTGGACGACTTTGCGAGCCGATGATCTACCTTAAATGTGCCCTCGCTCGGTAAAAATCCTGGGTCCGCCACTGCTTGTACCCAAAACATGTCACGAAATAAACATTTCCTTATTTCCTTAACTTGGTCTCAAAATCAATAGCAAGACACTTATTTCCCGAAAACCCATCAAATACCGTAAATAGCATTATTTTATCGTAAGAAACCATCCAACATGTTTCTTTCTTTAAAATCTATAAAACATTTCAAACCCTGTTTTTGACCTAGATTTCCCAAACTCCAAATAAATCTTCAACACAACTTAAACACCTTTACCAAAATTTCCATCAAGCAAGAACCCTAAAATCTCCAACATTAGGTTTTTGGTAAAAACTTATCCAAATCAAGAAATAAGTGGTGAGGAGATGTTTAGAAGGTTTAAACACATATTTTAACATGTATAAAGTTTAGAAAATGAGAATGAACTCACCTTGTTGAGTTTTTGTAGAAAACCCAAACCCTATAAATGGAGAACTCTTGAGACTTGATCAAACCTTGCTTAAGCTCACTTTAAAGCTTAACAACACCTAAAAAGGGCATTTAATAACCATGAATCCTCATAATCATGCCACAAATGAGGAGATATGAGGGAGATAGAAGCTTACCTAGGTTGGAGAGGAAAATTGCCTAAAATCGGCTCCCAATGATTACAAATGCTGAAAAACGCGCTGCTCCCTCGTATTTAAAACTGGACCCTTCCAGCGACCTTGCTAGGCGATGGTGACAAGTTGTCACTCTAGCTGGCACTATCGCCCGTGCCTGACCCTTCGCGGTTAAATTCTCGTGAGTATGACACCCAATAGTGCCGGACACTATCGCCGCTAGTGTATCGAGCCCAATCTGACCCCCTCCATGCCCGATTCGCTTGTGTTCTAGACGTGGGTCGAGGTTATATGATGCTATGAAATTATTACACATTAAAAATGGAAATGAAGACCCTTTTGATTACCGAATTTCTAGGTGTTACAATCCTCCCCAACTTGGAAAAGATTTCGTCCTCGAAATCCCAACTATTCGAATAAGTGGGGGTATCTCTGTTTCATGTCTTTCTTGGCTTCAAAAGTCATGTTGGCTCCACGGTGATGCTTCCATTGCACTTTGACCATTTTGACTTCTTTGTATCGAAGTTCTTTGACTTTCTTTTCAAAATTGCATCGGGTTCTTCCACACAACGATTATTCTCGTCCACTCTTATTTCCCAGAGTGGAATGACACTTTCCTCTTCCGCTAAACACTTACGGAGGTAACAAACATGAAATGTGTTGTGAATTCCATTCATTTCCGGTGGAAGTTCCAATTGATAAGCTTGGAGCCCAATCATCTTTGTTAGACAACCTTATGGGGGGTAAAGGTTGTATTAGGATCTTTTCACTTTCAAAAATTTGTTTCATTAATCACAACAGCAGTTTAAATGCACAACAAGATATATAATTGAGATAAGGGTAGAGAGAATGATACCAACACCGTTGTTTAGAGTGGTTCACCAACTTGGCTAATCCACTTTCTGAGACACTTCTCGAGACACAGATCCACTATGAATGTTCTTTATGGTAAAACGTAAACCTTGATACAAATATTAGAATCGATCTCTTGCTTCTACTTGAGATTGGAATGGATCACTCACTCTCAATGTAAATACTTACAATATGATAAATTTCTTAATGGTAATCACTCTTGTATAAGTATAACACTTGGATGATTTTGAGATTTAAATGCTTGAGTTGTTTTTCTAATCACAATTGCCAGAAATCAGAGATTTCTATCTTTTATAAACTCAAGACTTATTTTATTTTTGACTGAACGTTGGATTTAAATGGGAAGCTAAAAAGTAAACCAGAGCACTTGCGGACGTTCGTATGGGTATGTGACGGACGTCCACAATCAATAAGGTGGTTGTGAAAAGTAGTCGTTTGTTCTCTAAGCATTTCAGAGATTGAACTTGAGTGTGGACGTCCGCCAGCACTTTGCGAACGTCCGCGGCCTATTTTTCACCAACCCAAATTAATTGCGGGTCATTTCAACTTTTTCAATTCAACAAATTTTCCAACATTCGGAAATAATTTTGAAACAGATATTTGTTTGATTTTTGAAATATCCAAGTGGTATACTTATTTTAGTGTTTTACCTTTAGGAAATGTGAAGACTAATAATAGTATAGATCCTAGTCTTGAATTATTCAGAAAGAGTCTTCGTGTTTCCATTTCTTTGAGCTGGAATACTTGGAATAACTTAGATGATGCTTTTCCATTCTTCAGAACTTTGTTTCATATACTTGGATCAAATTGTTAGAAACAAATAACATTTGTCTATTTATTTGTTAATCATCAAAACAATGAGATTTATGATTTTTAATCACTTGCACCAACAATCTCCCCATTTTTTATGATGACAAATAAATAGACATATAGGCATATATGGTGATACATAATTTCTCCCCCTTTTGTCGAGATCCAAAAGGGTGCTCCCCCTCAAACTAGTAGCGAGAGCTCCCCCTTAAAATAAGCTTCCCCTTAAATAAGAAGCAATAACACCAATAGGGAGGAACTAGACGAAACATAGTTATTAACAAAACATAAGTAGCAAAGCTTAACACGAAGCCGTTCTAATATGTAGCAAGGAAACTAATCACTATCACCAAGTGAAAATACGCGCATCTCCTCATGCAACATCCAAACATCTTGGTGAACGTCATCAATTCGTTGATTAATCGCTTCCCAACGTTCCTCTTGAAGATGTTGAAATCCCATGACAGCAGTGAGGATGTCTCGGTTGGAAACCGGCCCCGGTGGAATAGAGAAAGGAGGAGGAGCTTCCGCTTCGGCATTCTCGAGAACCGGGTTACGAACAAGAGCATGACGTCTACGAGAAGGACCCGGTTGGGCACCCATGCGAACAAGACTTAAGCTATCCAAAGGAGTTGGCTCAGGAATGGGTCTACCGACGAACCGGAGTTGAAGATTTTGAAAGAGAGTTTTAATTAGATACTCGAATGGAAGAGAGTGATTGCTTTTCTCTAACCCATCCATGCGATGTGCAATGATGAAGACCGCATCAACAAAGATGCCTCTCTCAAGACAGTACATGAGATAACATTGAAGACTGCTCAAGCGTTCGGTGTTGCCGGCACGACCAAGAACATTAAAAAGAAGGATTTTGTTCCAAAAACATTTTTTGTTGGTCAAACATTGATCAGTTAATTGAGAAGGGTCAAAGTTAAGTGGAAAGATGGGGCAAGAATAGATTCTAAGATAGTGTTTTGAGAAACATTAATTTGACTAAGTAAAGGAGAAAAGGAGGTGGCAATTGTAAAGACACGATTAGTAGACCGGGGAAGACCTAATGTTGGGTCCAGAAAGCCCCAATTATATGGAAAGTTTTATAAAGTCAAAGACGTCCATGTAAAGTCAAAGTCAAGTCTATTTTACTTTGTAATATGTTATATAGGCTTTGGGAGTTTAATACGAGTTTAATGGGCTTGGGCTTATGTCATGTAATAGGCTAAGTATATAATGTGTAGTTTGGGTCATTTGTAAAGTGCACAAAAATGTAGAGTGAGAGAACGTGTGATTAGAGAGAGAAAGTCCTCAAGAGCTTCAAAGTTTGTAAATCTAATATGAGGATGGCTATTGTTCTCTCATCTCTATTCTCCATCTTAATCACTTCTCAATGAATAAGAAACTTCACTGTGTTCTATTTTATCTTCTTATTCATACATTTATGGAGAGAATTCTTGATTGTTGTCAATTTTGGGTCCTACAATTGGTATCAGAGCTAAATCGAATAAATTCTCATTCGATACGATCATTTCTTGGCAACAATTCAAGATTTGAAGAATTGGTGATTCAAGATCGTTCTTAATCGTGTGCTATAATTGAAGGTAAATTTTCTGTGATCTTATACATCTTGAAGATAGTTTTTGTTTTTGGAGAAGATTTTCTTGATCTTGATAATTCTTGGAGAAGAGAAGAAGTTAGATGTTCATGATCTACTTCTAAATCAGTTTCTGGACACAATTTGCTCGATGAAATGTCTGGGAAAGAATTGGTACTGAATTTCATGGTGAAAGTCAGATCTGAAACGAGTTTTAGATCTTTGATTGCTTAAATTCAACTTTCTGAATTGATCAATCAGAAACTTAAGTTTCTGCAATCTTTGTTCTAAGAAATGTATGGAGATCGGCTTATCGTTCTACATAAAATTAAATTGGTGGGCATTTGATATGTTTTGGAGGATTTATGATAGATCATGATTCTGGAAGTTAATTTGATCTTGAGACAGAAAGATTTCATGTTTAGTACTTGATCAAGAGGTTATCTAATTTTTCAAGAAGATGTTATTAGTTTGATGTTCAATCAAGATTCTAAGGAAGTCAAAACAGAAAGAAGTTGTTGATTGTTTCAAAACAGCAAAATGATAATTGTAACAGAAAGATGTTAGCGTGTCCACAAAAATCAAACAGAAAACAGTAAACAGTCACTGTTGTTTGCTACCGTCAAACAAATGTTGTTCAAGAAAATTTGTGGCTGATCGTTTGCTGTTGTGCTTAATAACTAAAATAGAAAGTTGCTGTTAACCAACAGTTTTTGCTGTTTGCTGCTGTCTGGATGCTGTCATAATAGAAAACAACAGCTGTAACAGAAGGTGTTGATCTAAACAGAAAATTAGTTGTTGTCTTCGATGTGTGGAACAGAAATGTTGTTGCCCTGATTGATGTTGAGTCGTTGTTGCTGTTTGTTAAGTATAAAAATAGAAAACTACGACTGCTGCTCAATCCATAACATTTCTGCTGTCAGTTTCGAACAAATAGTAAGTTGTTTGCTGTCAGATCAGAGTGTTTGCTGTCAGAGATTTTTATGCAGATCCAAGAAACTATTGGATGTATATCCAGAATTTGATGTTGTTTATTCAAGATTTTAAGCCTTGTGTAATCAGAGATTACTTGCAGCGTATTCAGAGTTATGTTCAGATTCCATTATGTTCAGAGTCCAATTCAAGTAGTTCGGAATTAAGTCTTCGAAGTTTTATCAGAGTTCTGATCGTGTTTAATCAGAATTCTGATCATGTGCAATCAGATTTGGATGACTCCTCAGAAGTTTAAGTATTCTGAACTCAGAAGTTCTGATATGCTCTTCAAATGTTAACTCTTAGACTTCAGAATTATGATCAAGTATATTCAGAATTCTGATCAAGTATATTCATAATTCTGAGCTAGACCACTCATAACTTATACTTAGCTTATATCAGAGCAAAGTCGATTTTTCAGAATTATTTGACAGCTTTGCGCACCTGTTGTATTTTGCTCAGAACTACCTCCTCGAAGCTCCAAATTTGACGAGTCCAGATGCGTTGGTTTCCTAAGAAACAGATGAACATTTTTCATGTTTTGAGTTTGATCTGAATAAGTGTGCTTAATGGTCTTCTCAGTAAATGTCTGAATAAGTGTGCTTAATGAACACTATACCTGCTTCTGAACCAAATGTCTCAGACATTCCATCTACTTCTCAGCAATCAGTGAATACAATGACAACTGCACCCATTCCTCTCTTGGCTGATACTCCAGAAGCTGCTGAAGCCTCATCTTCAGCTCCTCCAGTTCAGTATGAGTCAGCGTCTCACGCTCCGGCTCAGCGATGGACTGTAAATCACCCAATTGATCAAATTATTGGTGATCCAAACGCTGGTGTTCAGACTCGACGAAGTGCAGGTAATATTTGTTTATTTGTTAACTTTATTTCTCTGACTGAACCAAAGAAAGTAGATGATGCCCTCAAAGATCCAAACTGGGTCAGCGCCATGCAAGAAGAGCTGACTGAATTCGAAAGAAACAAAGTTTGGAAACTTGTTCGAAGACTAACTGACAAAACAGTGATAGACACTAAATGGGTCTATCGAAACAAGTTGGACGAACATGGAACTGTAACCCGCAACAAGGCTCGTCTTGTTGCTCAGGGATACAGACAAGACGAAGGCATAGATTACGACGAAACATTTGCTCCAGTAGCAAGACTAGAATCTATTCGTCTATTCTTAGCATACGCTGTGCACAAAGACTTCAAAGTATATCAGATGGATGTTAAGTCAGCGTTTCTAAATGGAAAGCTGAATGAAGAAGTCTATGTGGAACAACCTCCAGGATTCTCAGATTCTAAGCGTCCAGGTTATGTTTATAAACTGGATAAGGCACTTTATGGTTTGAAGCAAGCTCCTCGTGCATGGTATGACACTCTTTCTACTTATCTCCATATTGAAAATTTTGAGCGAGGTAAGATTGACAAAACTCTATTTTTTAGAAAAGTGAAAGGTCATATCAGTTTAGTTCAAATATATGTTGATGACATTATATTTGGTTCTACTAACCCTGACCTTTGTACTCGTTTCGCTGATAGAATGAAAGATGAGTATAAAATGAGCATGATGGGTGAACTAACATATTTCCTTGGTCTTCAAATAAAGCAAAATGAGAAAGGAACTTTCATAAATCAGCGAAAATATGTTAAAGATATGCTGAAGAAATTCGACTTAACTGAAAGTTCAGCTATGAAAACCCCTATGGCACCACCGCTGACACTTGATAAGGACACTAAGGGTGTTCCTGTCAATGTCACGTTGTACCGTGGGATGATCGGCTCACTATTGTATCTTACAGCTAGCCGACCCGATATTATGTTTGCAACATGCTTATGTGCACAATATCAAGCTGAACCTAAGATATCTCATATGAAAGCTGTAAAGCGAATCTTTCGATATCTTAAGGGTACAGCGAATCTAGGTCTTAAGGGTACAGCGAATCTTTCGATATCCTTGGTCTTCAGATAAAGCAAAATGAAAAAGGAACTTTCATTAATCAGGGAAAGTATGTTAAAGATATGCTGAAGAAATTCGATTTAACTCAGAGTTCAGCTATGAAAACCCCTATGGCACCACCGCTGGCACTAGACAAGGATACTAATGGTATTCCTGTTGATGTCACGCTGTACCATGGGATGATCGGCTCTCTCTTGTATCTTACAGCTAGCCGACCCGATATTATGTACGCAACCTGTTTGTGTGCACGATATCAAGCTGAACCCAAGATATCTCATATGACCGCTGTAAAGAAAATTTTTCGATACCTTAAGGGTACTGCTAATCTAGGTCTTTGGTATCCCAAAGACTCAGGATTCGATCTAATCGCCTATTCATATAGTGATTTTGCAGGTTGCAAATTGGATAGGAAAAGCACCACAGGAGGATGTCAGCTCCTGGGTGGAAAGCTGGTGAGTTGGACAAGTAAAAAGCAAAACTAAGTGTCCACCTCCACAGCTGAAGCTGAGTATGTAGCCGCTGGAAGATGTTGTTCTCAGGTCTTATGGATGAGAAATCAACTACTGGACTATCACCTACAGCTCTCAAACATTCCAATCTATTGCGACAGCACAAATGCCATTGCTATAGCCAACAATCCAGTGCTACACTCAAAGACAAAACACATCGAAATCAGGTATCATTTTATCAGAGATCATGTGATGAATGGTGATATAGAACTTCACTTTATCCCAACTGATTATCAGTTAGCTGATCTGTTCACCAAACCTCTTGATGAGACAAGATTCAACTTTCTCATCAGCGAGCTTGGAATGCTGAACTTTGAAGAGTAAAATCTTCAGCGGTTCACATTTGACCATCGATAGGATAAAATCAACTTGTATAACCTATTCTATCATCTTCTCTCTAAATAAACTTGATTCGCTGATATCAAGGTATGTTTTTCTCTCTCTGACAATCGCATGTGAATGCAAGATTTCAAAACAAATTGCATCGCTGAATATCTCTTTCTTAATCAGCGATACTTTGAAATTTCTAAAACCAACTGATATTTCTATTCAGTGCTTCATGTTTTCAAATGTGTCCCTGAGTTTTTAAAACCTCAGAGACATCCTAGAATATGAAAGGACAGTTGTGACGTCATTACAACGGATAAGCCCCGGCACGTTCTTTTTCTGACACACGTTTGCACGTTTCGTTTACCATCCAATCAAATGCAAACACGTGTCCGTGTCATGATGAAAAACTTTCCCGCTCGAGTTTTTTTCTCTCTCTAATCTCACTATATAAACACTTCATGGGTTTATATTTTTTCTTTTACGCGAAAAAACTTCTCCTCCAAGCAAGAAAGATTTACTATTGCATTTGTGCTTTCAAGTTCTCAAGAACTTCTTCTTCTTCAACGAACCAGGTTAATAATTCTGTTATTTACCTACTTCTTAAACTTGTTAATGATCTTCTCATTGTTTTTACAAGATCAAACAAAAGAACTTTTTCAAATGAAATAATTTCTTTCATGGTTTTATGAACACAGCCTTTCATGGTTGTTCTTCAAGTTTAAACGCAAAATCTTAAACTTGTTCTTCACACATTCGTTTCCAGGATCCTATTTCTCAAAGGAAACCGGAAAACAAGATTTTTATTGGATTTGCATTTCGTTTTTCAAAAACAAGAAAAACCCTAATCTTCATTAAGACATTTTTGTCTGAATGAAATGGACAAAATTCGAACTATCTTATTGGAAAATCTTTCCACATTAAGATTATTCTTATTTGTTAATCTTTGGTTGAACTGATATACAGAAATGACATCTACTGACATTTCCTCTGCCAAGAACACCATCGTTGAGAACACTGCTGCTGATACTACTGAGGAATTGGAAATCATCAAGGCTCCTCAGGTTAAGTTCTCTCTTGAATAACTGGATTGGACGAAGACCAATAACCTCTATGAGCTTCTCGAGTTTCTTCCTCGAAAGCAAGTCACACATCTGAATGATGCTATGAACTTCCTGAAAAATTGTTGCATCTCCACAGCCCTAGCCATAACACCTCCTGCACATCAGCTACTGCTATCCCAGTTCTGGTACTCTGCCAGACATTCTCAGCTACCGTCAACCAAAGACTCCTAAAAAACAATAAACTGCATCCTCTGTGATACTGAATATGGCACTATAAAAATCACCCCTGCCATTATTCGCAAAGCCCTGAGCCTTCCCACAGCCTCAAAAGAAAAACCTTTTGTTCCTCTCCCTGACCACAAGAAACACTCAGATAGGGAAGCCATCACTGCATTCTTCGATGCAATGGGCTATGTATGGGAAACTGGGAGGGACAAGAAGCCTGAGAAGAAGTTGACCCTGATCAAGAAATCTAAAATGCCCAGCGAGATGAATTTCGTCTTGGCTCACTTAATCAGCTGCATGACTGCAAAGACCGGCTCCTCTGATCAAGCCGCTCAACCTCAGCAAGCAATGGGATATGCTTTGCTGAAAGGTCTACATATAGACTGGGTATCGATAATCTACGATGATCTAGTACTCAGAGTTGACTCCGCTGCTGACCGATCTCCATGGGTTCCGTATCCACGATTCATCAGTGTCGTCTTCCAAACAGGCCTGAAGGACAGCTACCCAAAAGAGGCTGACCTGAAACTCTCTCAGGTTGGCCCTAAGGTTCTCGACTTCAAACCTGTGGAAAACGAGGTACGTCTTTCTACACTTTTAACACTTCTCAACCCTACTTCTTCGACTTCTGCAGCTCCTTCAGCGGACAAACCCATCGCTGATACCCAAGCTGCAACCTCCATTCCTTCTCATAAAAGGAAACACTCCTCTACCCAACTTAGTTTCAAAAGAACTAAGAAAACCAAGGAGCAACCCCAGCAATCTCTTGCTGAAGACTCCTCAGCTCATCTTGAAGAGCTGAAGGAATGTTCAGTGGTCCGCTCTGCCACAGCTGAACAAGCCACCCATTCAATCCCAGCTTCAGCGTCTCTAAATGCTGAGGTTTTAAACTTGGAACCTACCCAACCTCTTCAGTCTCTCCACAGACTGGAGAAGCGATTCTCAGCGGATCCAACGCTGAACTCCGCACCCACCCAACATTCTCAACCTTCGCTCCTCCCTCTACTCAATTGGACTCTACTCCAGTTGTCACTGAAGCACTTGTCATTCCTCCAGAAGCTAAAGCTGATACTCTTCAAGGAATGATGGATGTAGGACCTGCAGAGATGACCATGCGTACACGCACTCTAGCTGACGACATGGAACTCTTCTTAGGACACAGAGATTTTGATGAATTCACCAATCCTCCTGCAGGTATACACCAACCCATATACACTGTAACTGAACCCCAAACTTCTGAGCTTTCCTCTGTTCACAAGTACTTATATGTTACAGGTCCTAATTTGGGAGACATCAACGCCTCTCTAAAGACCTTGGAGACGAAGCTGACAGGTCTCACCACTACTCTTTCCGACAACTCTTCAGCTGTAACAAATGCTGGAGAGAATCTTACAAAGCTGACAACAGTGGTGGAAGGAAAAGCCTCCAAAGCCGACTTGGAGAAGGTTGATAAAACTTTAGGCGACTTTGCCAAAGTGCTCGCTGATATCTACACAGACTACCTCTCCATCAAAACATCAGCTCACACCATGTCTAGCGAGGTCACAACGCTGAAGACATCGGTTGGAAAACTCGAAGGAGATATGTCTGCTGTAAAGACCGACGTGAGTTCCTTAAAGACTGACGTAAGTTCCTTAAAAACTGACATTAGTTCTGTAAAGACTGACGTAGGTTCGATGAAGACAATGATACAGCAGATCATGCACAACATGACCGCCCCTCCTGCACCTGAGCATTTTTCTACGGCGGATCGTGCTGAACTCGTGAAGATCAATCCTGCTATTTCTGGTCTAGAAAACAGACTAACAACGATTGAAATTTGTGTGGGGATCCCTGGTCAAGAAGACAGGGACCTAAAACCAGCTGTGGAGTCATCACATTCCTCCCCCAGTCATCATGAGGAAGGGGGGGAGAAGAGCGCTGAAGACCTTCCCCATGATGAATCTATCAGGGGGGAGAAGACTGAAGACCTCACCCTTACTGAAGAGGGTGAGAAGACAAATGAAGACACAACCGCTGGACCTCAGGGAGATGAAAACCCTGAGGGAACCGAGAAGCTTACCTCTGTATCTGAGGGGGAGCAACTCGAAGAAGAAGCTGAAAAATCTGAATCTGAAGCTGAAGATGAAGATGAAGAAGCCATCGACTTATTTGATGATGAACCATCCTCTTCTCCAAAGAATGATGATGATGACGATGATGATGATGATGACGATGGTGATGATGATGATGACTCTTTTATCGTCAAGCTTGCTCAGAGGACTACAGTTCTTAAAGGGATCGTGATAAACGAACCTTCAGGGGAGCGGACTGTAATACCCCGGGTAAGTTCGTTAGTTAAAAGTTAGTTTTGTTAAATTTATGTAACGTTATAATTAATAATTAGGGTGAATTTGGGATAAATTAGGAGTTAAGGGTATTTTGAGTCATTAGTGGATAGTTTAAGGTTTAAAGGGTAAAATTGAGTTAGATATTATCCCTTGCAATATTCAGATATTTCATAAAAACAGAAATATCCAGATCTGTAGGTGTGTGTGTTGAGAGCAAAAGAAGAAGAAAAAGAAAGGGGAAAGGTTAGGGCTTCAAATTTGATCTATTGGAAGTGTTTGAGGTATGTTTTCTTTACATATTATGTGTATAATTGATAGATGAATGTTTCTATCAGAGTAGAATAGTTAGAATTACATCTGGTAATGAATCAACCAATTTCTGGGTGAAAAATGGGTAAACCGACAGTGGTGTCTGGATAAAGTAGAAGGTGTCCGAGTAGTTTTGTTGATGGTATCCGGACAGGGTTTTATCCGGGTAAGTTCCTCTTTTCTTATGTTTTCAGGATGAAATGAGATACCGGATAGTGTCCGGGTTACTTTGGTATCCGGATGTCGTCCGGATGGTTGTGGTGTCCAGAAAAGTTAAGTTGTCCGGATTCTTTGTGTTGTCCGGAAAGTTGTCCGGATACTTTGAGGTTTCCGGATAACTTGGCTGTTTGGGTAATTTTGAGGATAAGAGTTATGTAGATGTATCTAGAGTCCATAACCTGCTAGTAAGTCTTATACATAAGTTGGTAAGGAAATATTTGTATGTAAATGGTTTCAGATTCTGAGGATTTTGGATAAAAGATCGGATAGCTCGGAAAAAGGTTTGGAAGCATATTGTAAGCATTCAGGTGAGTTTTTCTTTAAAACGTTTTTGAACTAGGATACATATATATGTGTATATATATATGAGATGATTATGTGGTAGGAATATGATTATGTGTATATAAATGACAATATTATGTAATGAGATATATATTGTATTTATATAAGCTTTGCACTACACGAGTGCACTTGTTGCCGGGTTCCGGTGTGCGGACCGGTGTGTAGTCGGGTTCTGGTGTGCGGACCGGTGAGTAGTCGGGTTCCGGTGTGCGGACCGACGGGTAGCCGGGTTCCGGTGAGCGGACCGGTTGTTGATTTATTAGTTGGCTAGCTACCAACTAATATGGCCATTTGTGGAGGAATAAGGTGAATGAGATGTACACGATGCACGAGTCTGGATTGGTATTTAAATACGTGTGGTATGTTTATATTTTACGAAAGAATTACCAAAGGTTTATCTAAACTATTTTGATACCAAGGATTTACATAAAAGGTTTTATAATGATTTTGGAAAGGACCGGGTATAACTCACTAGACCCGTTTGGTCTAACCCTCATTTTGTTTTCAAAAATATGTTTTCCAGGTTAAGGATCGGCAGGAGAGGATGAAGTGTAGGAAGCTTTTGATGGATGTTGATTATGATGTAATGAGATATATATTGTATTTATATAAGCTTTTGATGGATGTTTTCAAAAAATGAGACCGTACTTGGTTTGTTATGTACCTTTTGTTGTAAATCAATGATATGTATGAATGTTATGTATTATGATGTATGTTATGGGATTTGGGTTGTTACAAATGGTATCAGAGCCCTAGTTTAAGGGATTTAGGTATTTGTACCCGTACCTAGACTTAAACTGCATGTGAAGTAGGATGTCCTTGATATATTAGAACCTTGGGATGCTAAGTATAAAAGGTAGAAGGAACATCATGTAAGGTAATTTCAGATTACACCTGGCCAATGTAATTGTGATCTTACAGGTGCATGTTTGGACTGGGATACCTTATTATATGGGGTATGTGCTTATGTGTATATTAATCTTGTCTGAATCTACAGAATGGCAAGCGGTACTCGAAATACGAATAGAAGAGGAGGAGGAAATCCGAATAGTACGAATCCACCAATAGGAAAGGGGGGGAGAAGAGGAGAGCGAGGGGGAGGTAGATCCGGAGGTAGAACGGGGAGTAGAACTGGGGGCAGAACCGGAAGTAGAATTCAGGGGCGAGGTACGGAGTTTATTACAAGAGACAATTTGATGGCGGAGATGGGAAGACTTCAAGCAAATATCCAGAAGCTCGTCATACTGAAACACCAGATCCTGGTTTGGAAGACGAAATGCCCATTACACCTACGGTCATACCAGTGTCAAGAAGGTGTGATTACAAGATGTTCTTAAACTGTAGACCTCCAACTTACTCAGGAGATAGAGACCCAGTGAAGGCGATGAGATGGTTAAAAGAAATAGAAGCCATCTTCAAGACCAGTAAGTGTGCGGATGAGGACAGAGTATTATACGGAACGGCGATGTTGAAGGCAGAAGCTCTGTACTGGTGGGAAGCTCACATTGATTCCACATGGTCGGATGTATACTCTACTTTTACTTGGGAAGAATTCACAACAGCATTCAAAGGACAGTTTTGTTCTCAAGCAGCTGTTAGATAATTGGAAGAGGAGTTCATGAACCTACACCAGCGAAGTTTATCGGTTAGGGATTACACCGCTCTATTTCTGGAGAAGTCTCGCTTTGCAGAGTACTATGTTGCCACGGAGGCTTTAAAGATGGAAAGGTTTATTTTTGGGTTAAATGCAGAAATTAGAAAGCTAGTGACTGCAAGAGGACCCGATACCTTCTCAGCCGCAGTGGATGCTGCAGAAAATGTGGAACAGGATAACCGGAGAGACTTTGGTGATAAGAGTGTTGGGAAAAGAAAACTGGAAGAAACGATGTACGAATCGGAAGAATACGAATCCCCGAGGTTTGATAGTTATTCACCTTTCAGACCAGTTGAAAGACCATGCCCAAAATGCAATCGTGTTCATCAAGGAAACTGTTATGTGGATTCCCGAAGTTGTTACAAATGTGGAAAGACTGGTCACATTGTTAGAGACTGTCGGGTAACTCGATTCTGTTTCGTTTGCAATTCCCCGGATCATATTCAGTCAGATTGTCTGCAATGGAAAGCACAACAGGGTAGTATGGCGGTGAGATCAACGGGTGTTAGGCCGGGAGAGGAACAAGGGCCTGAGGTATCGAAAGCAAAGGGCCGTGTTTTTCAGATGACGGAACAAGAGGTGCAAGAAAGTCCTGATGAGGTTACAGGTATATTTCTATAAACTCTATATGTGCTAAGGTGTTATCTGACTCCGGTGCAACCTGGTTATTGATATTTCCGTGCTTTTGTTGCATATCTGTGTTAGAGATATAGGTGGGTGTGGGGTGGCTATTCATTTAGTTTCTATGGTTTTGATTGAGTTCGAAGTAGTAGAGATAAGTATTCATACCTTTTCGCTTAACCGAATTCCGGGACGAAATTCTTTTAAGGGGGAGATAATGTAATACCCCGGGTAAGTTCGTTAGTTAAAAGTTAGTTTTGTTAAATTTATGTAACGTTATAATTACTAATTAGAGTGAATTTGGGATAAATTATGAGTTAAGGGTATTTTGAGTCATTAGTGGATAGTTTAAGGTTTAAAGGGTAAAATTGAGTTAGATATTATCCCTTGCAATATTCAGATATTTCATAAAAACAGAAATATCCAGATCTGTAGGTGTGTGTGTTGAGAGCAAAAGAAGAAGAAAAAGAAAGGGGAAAGGTTAGGGCTTCAAATTTGAACTATTGGAAGTGTTTGAGGTATGTTTTCTTTACATATTATGTGTATAATTGATAGTTGAATGTTTCTATCGCAGTAGAATAGTTGGAATTACATCTGGTTATGAATCAGCCAATTTCTGGGTGAAAAATGGGTAAAACGACAGTGGTGTCCGGATAAAGTAGAAGGTGTCCGGGTAGTTTTGTTGATGGTGTCCGGATGACTTTCTGAAGGTGTCCGTACAGGGTTTTATCCGGGTAAGTTCCTCTTTTCTTATGTTTTCCGGATGAAATGAGATACCGGATATTGTCCGAGTTACTTTGGTATCCGGATGTCGTCCGGATGGTTGTGGTGTCCGGAAAAGTTAAGTTGTCCGGATTCTTTGTGTTGTCAGGAAAGTTGTCCGGATACTTTGAGGTTTCCGGATAACTTGGTTGTTTGGGTAATTTTGAGGATAAGAGTTACGTAGATGTATCTAGAGTCCATAACCTGCTAGTAAGTCTTAGACATAAGTTGGTAAGGAGATATTTGTATGTAAATGGTTTCAGATTCTGAGGATTTTGGATAAAAGATCGGATAGCTCGGAGAAAGGTTTGGAAGCATATTGTAAGCATTCAGGTGAGTTTTGCTTTAAAATGTTTTTGAACTGGGATACATATATATGTGTACATATATATATATGAGATGATTATGTGGTAGGAATATGATTATGGGTATATAAATGACAATACGATGTAATGAGATATATATTGTATTTATATAAGCTTTGCACTACACGAGTGCACTTGTTGTCAGATTCCGACGTGCGGACCGGTGTGTAGCCGGGTTCCGGTGTGCGGACCGGTGAGTAGTCGGGTTCCGGTGTGCGGACCGACGGGTAGCCGGGTTCCGGTGAGCGGACCGGTTGTTGATTTATTAGTTGGCTTGCTACCAACTAATATGGCCATTTGTGGAGGAATAAGGTGAATGAGATGTACACGGTGCACGAGTCTGGATTGGTATTTAAATATGTGTGGTATGTTTATATTTTACGAAAGAATTACCAAAGGTTTATCTAAACTATTTTGATACAAAGGATTTACATAAAAGGTTTTATAATGATTTTGGAAAGGACCGGGATTAACTCACTAGACCCGTTTGGTCTAACCCTCATTTTGTTTTCAAAAATATGTTTTCCGGGTTAAGGATCGGCAGGAGAGGATGAAGTGTAGGAAGCTTTTGATGGATGTTGATTAGGAAGCTTTTATATATTTTGTAATGTCAAGACTAATGAGACCGTACTTGGTTTGTTATGTAACTTTTGTTGTAAATCAATGATATGTATGAATGTTATGTATTATGATGTATGTTATGGGATTTGGGTTGTTACACGGACCAAATCAAAGCCTTCAGCGTCTGAAGCTGACAAGGGCAAAGGAAAAGGTGTCGCTGAAGAAAATGACAATCTGATGATCTCGCTTCCAAAGCCAGTTTGTCAGGTACACTAAATCTTCCTTACACTCATCCCTCCTCTATCTATCTATACACATTATCAGCTCTCCTCTCCATAAACCTCTATACACAACCACATTCTTTATCTATCTCTATTCTACCCAAGTTCTTACTCGTACGATCGATGTGTTTCAGCTAGTCCTCTCCCCTGTTTGAGGATATCGCTGAAGTTCCTACAGCTGCGACTTCACCAACAATAATCCCAGCTCCCAACACTGAAAAAATAATCCCAGTATTGGATTTGATCTCTGAGACTGATGAACCTGAAGAACAGATGCTCTCTCACAAAAACAGACCTTCCTTGGTTCCTCAAAAGCTAAGTGAAGAGGATCAGAAAAGAAGAGAAGAGATAATAAAGAAGTTCAAGGATCAGCGAATCATTCTGAAGCGTGATCAACTTCCTTCTGTTCCACCAAAGTTCAAACTTTCTCAAAAGGAATACAAGGATCACCTCAGAGCTGAACGTCTTATCGCTGAAAGAAGGGAAGTTGAAGAAAAAGACAGAAAACTCACCATCCGGCTCACTCAACAATCAGTGAAAGACCCCAAGCTGAAAAGAACTCCAATCGAAGTTCAACGTCAGCTATGGGAAGACGCAAAGAAGATCGTTGAGGAAAAGAGGACTGTGTCTCAATCTACTTTAGCCTGGTGCAAAGAAAAGGTATACTTCAGACATCGAACTTCCAGAATCAACAATGTACTCATCGCTGGAAGATCAACCCTCAAAGTTTCAATCGCTGAAATCGAGATATTCAGAGAGAATGGACAGTACGAAAAATTCTATGCTGAAGCCATCATGAAGTACGGTCTCTCTGAATGGTTGGAGATCAGATTAGCCATCCAGAAGTCTCAGTCTAAGTATAAGGATCATGTTGAAAAGCTGATAAACAAACAGATCGACTTAGTTTATTCTTGTGTGGATATTCCTCCTCCTCCTCCTCCTCTCGAAAGTCAGAAAAGAAGGGCCTCTGCAAAGAAAAAGTCTAGATCTTCAGAAGATGGTCCTCAGATACGAAACGAAACAGGTATTGGTTTTTCTCTAGCTGAAGTCCTTGGTCCAGAACCTGACCTTTCTGCACTTGACACATCTCTTCCTCCTGATAAGACTTTCATCCCTGGGAAAGTCTTAAGCAAACCCTACGGGATATTCTTTATTGACTGGGATGGACGAAAGCGTTTTCAACGTATCTTTGAACTTCCCATCACTCCCATCGAACAGCTGAAAGATCTCATCTACTGGTGTGATTTCAAAAACGACATTCAGGCACGGCATCTTAAACCTTTGATTTTTAAAGAAGTGTTGAACAAAATAAATCAAGGAGTAAATGTCCATGACTGGATGATCCCCACATCAAAGACCCTTGATGAACTTCTCATTAAGGAAGAACCTTTATAAACTGATAGGATCACCTTATTCTTCTATCGTATCAGTTATTCTTTTGTACTTGTAATTTATTTCGCTTGTACTTGTAATCTTTCCACTTCCTTTTGTAATCTGATTCAAAATTTAAAGAAAGATTTCAGCGAAAGTACTTTACTCCATCAGTACAGAAAAGATCCCAGAAAACAGTAAAAGGGACAAATATTTTATGAGTTCTGTTTATCCTTATGTTTTCATTAAATAGCAATTTTCTCTGTTGCTATGTCATAATCAAATAGGGGGAGATTGTTGATCCAAACCCTCAGTGATTCGATAATGACCCTCTCTTATATACTTAGTGAAAATTGTAAGTAAACAATATGTATCAAAGTTTCACTATCGCTGATAAGTACTAAGATCTTACAGTACCGCTGATAGGAACTCTCTCTTTAGATTAAACATTCAGCGAACGCTGTTCACCATAATGCTCTGAGTCTGTTCAGTCCTTATGGTGATCGTTGATAAGTTAGTTGTTTACTTATGATCTCTGAAGACAATTTTCACGTCAACATAGGTTCTACACTGAAGTCGAAGATCAAGCTCAAGAACCAGCGACAAGTCTCCTAATGAACTGATGCGGATCAGCGAAGACTCAGATTTGTCCACTCAACGTGAAGTATCAAGTACAAGACTTCAGCTATCGCTGAACTTTATCATTCGCTGATATAGAATGACGAAGCACTGAATCAACGAAAAGCTGATCATGAAGTCCTCCGTACAAAGTACTTTTGTCTTAACCACCCTTGCACGACTTCGTACGATATGTCAGAAAAGAAACCCCTTATTGTCTAAAATCGTACAACCACTCTGATTCTACACTGTTCAAACATGCGGCTACTAAGGTTGTCAACAAAGGTCAATGACATGCAACCAATCAGCTACTGCCACGTGTAAAGTGTAAACTGCCATGCATTAAATGCATGCAATATATAAGAAGAAGAACTCCCTTCATTTTGAAGTAACTTGCTAACTCTGGACAACTTCATCCTTCTTATCTTGAGATAGGTTATTATTAGTAATTTCCTTCTCTTTCTTAGTGCAAGAAACTTAGTGTTCCAACTTGTTTAGATTTAGGTTTATCCTTAATCTTGTTTCCGCAACAAGCTGTAAATTGTTAATGATTTATCAAAAAACAATTTAGAAAAGTAAAATCTGTGTGTTTGTATTCAACCCCCCCCCCCCCCCTTCTACAATCTTGTATAGCCCTTCGGGACCAACAGGTATTTATACTCGAAATATCTGGCTGGATAACCATCGTAGGTACTGTAGGCACTTGAGTGTCAGATAGTGGAACGGCCTCTACAGTAGAACGTGGAAACAGCTAACGATTGGTCATTCAATCAGAAAATGCCATGTGGGTTTTGGGTCTGACAACTTTTGGGCAATAGAACCGTCACGGTTAGATATTTGTGGGTGACATGAGGTTGACGCTCAAAAATAACCCGCATCTCTGATTACAGTACTTCTGATGACAAGGCAGAGGATTGGCAGAGCTCTGGTGGAACTTTTAGCACATTTTTCTCTCTGATGAGTGATGTAACCCAAAATGTTTCACCTTTACCCTAAAATCATTTGCAAATCCTGTATCTGATGTGAGAATAGTCAAGGAACGAGAGCAGAATTGCCTCAGAGATTTCACAGAGTTCTGGTGAATTTCATCAGAGGCTATGGTGAAATGTTAAAGTTCTGGTAGGTTCTTGACATTATCAAGAAAAATGTTTTTCATCAGAACAGGTTTTCCCTTTCCTTAAAAAGATTTTTCCTTTATGTCCAACGAGCAAAGTCATGAAGATTTAATACTGTTTTGACTTGCTCCCCCTTAAACCATGCTTATTTTCCTTTTAAGCTTCCCCTAGAATGATGAGCTTAAATTGACAGATTTTTCTTTTCAACTATTCTTGCAACTTTTTGAAAGATTAATGAATATTTACAAAGAAAACAAAGAATGTACAGAATTGAAACGCACAGAAGAAATATATTGAAAAAATATGCTGGCAGAGCTCTGAGATGAACATCAGAGGCTCTGGTGATATAACCTACCTAACTATTTTGACAGAGCTCTGGTATGAACATCAGAGGCTCCGATGAATTTTAAACAGAGTTAGGAGGACATGTTCAGCATACCCATCTTGCTGATTAAGAAATTATATATTTTTTCATCAAGGGCTTTTGTAAAAAAATCAGCAAGTTGGAAGTCGGTTGAAACAAAATACATTTCAATCGTCCCTTTCTCAACATGATCCTTTATAAAATGGTACCTTATGTCGATATGTTTTGTCTTTGAGTGCTGAACTGGATTAGCTGTAATTGCTATTGCACTCTTGGAGTCACACAGAATTGGGACTTTGTTGTACTCCATGCCATAATCTTTTAGCTGTGTTTTCATCCAGATTACTTGAGAACAACAACTAACAGCAGCAACATATTCTGCTTCTGCTGTAGAGGTTGATACGCAGTTCTGTTTCTTGGATGTCCAACTCACCAGTTTATCTCCTAGCAATTGACAGCTACCAGAAGTACTCTTTCTGTCATTCCTGGATCCTCCATAATCTGAATCTGTGTATGCTACATGCTCGAAACCAGAATTAAGAGGATACCAGAGACCCAAGAATTGAGTCCCTTTGAGATATTTAAAGATGCGTTTGACAGCAGACAAATGGGATTCCTTTGGATTTGCTTGAAATCTTGTACAAAGACATGTTGCAAACATTATATCAGGTCTGCTTGCAGTTAAATACAAAAGTGACCCTATCATGCCTCTGTAGTTTTTGATATCCACAGATTGACCTTGAGGATCATGCTCAAGTTTAACTCCAGTGGCAATAGGAGTTTTCATAGGATTTGAGTTGTTGAGCTTATACTTTTTCAAAATATCAGAGACATATTTTGATTGGCTAATAAAGGTGCCTCTGATGGATTGTTTAACTTGTAAACCAAAGAAGAAAGAAAGTTCTCCCATCATGCGCATTTTAAATTCACTTTTCATCAAATCCTCAAACCTGTCACAATATTCCTGCCTAGTAGACCCAAAGATAATGTCATCAACATATATTTGTACAAGAAGAATATCATTTTTATACCTCCTAATGAATAAGGTTGTATCGATAGTACCTTTTTCGAAGTGATTGACCAACAGAAAATTTGACAGAATTTCATACCAGGCTCTGGGGGCTTGTTTAAGGCCATACAAAGCTTTGTCTAGCTTGTATACGTGGCCTGGAAACTCTGAGCTTTCAAAACCTGGTGGTTGTTGGACGTAGACTTCCTCTTGCAGTCTCCCATTCAGAAAGTTAAATTTTACATCCATTTGATAGACCTTGAAACCTTTATGGGCAACATGGGCTAAGAAGATTATGATAGCTTCTAGCCTAGCCACAGGTGCAAAGGTTTCATCATAATCAATGCCTTCTTCTTGGCAATATCCCTTGGCAACCAGCCGTGCTTTGTTTCTGATGATAATACCATCCTCATCTTTCTTGTTTTAGAACACCCACTTGGTTCCAATAGAGACTTTGTTTTTTGGTAGTGGAACCAAGGACCAAACTTTATTTCTTTCAAACTCAAGAAGCTCCTCTTGCATGGCTTCAATCCAGTTTCGGTCTTCAAGGGCTTCAGAAATCTTCTTTAGCTCAATCATGCTTAAAAAATTTACAAAGAAAGCTTCATTGATTGTTGTCGATCTTGTCTTTACACCATCTTCAGCAGCACCTATAATTAGATGATGGGGGTGATCCTTTGTCCATCTGGTCATTGGAGCATGGACAACAGGTGGAGTCTATGCTTCTGATGGGAAAAGACGTATGTCAGCATCAGAGCTCTAAGGATTGGCACCAGGGCTCTGAGGCACACAGCTCTGGAGAGTGGCTTCATTGCTCTGTGATGTACCAACAGGGCTCTAATAAGGTGAGCTTTCATACAATGAATTTCTTCCAATATGGGTCACAGGTGGTGATGATGGCTCTTGTTCAGATTTTCTTATATCAGATTGTTGTCCCTCATTTCTCTAAATTTGAACTGTAGACAGAGAAGTAGATGGTGAAGAATTGGAGGGACCTGTTAGAGATGTACCTGTTAAGTTTTGTTCAGCAGAGTTCTGAGCTTGATTTCCTCTGGTGATGTCTTCAGAGGAATCATCGTCATCGAAGAAGTCGTTGAATATCAAGTTGATATCATCTTCTCTTGTCTTGGAAGAGCTTGGCTTCTCTTAAGTCTATATCCCCTCTGGTGATTTGCAATCAGAGGAACTTGATGATTTTTCATCAAAGGATACATTTATGCTCTCTTGAATGACTCTGGTTCTTGTGTTGTAGACTCTATAGGATTTAGAGGTCAAAGAGTAACCAATAAAGATTCCCTCTGTCATTCAAGATGAAGCATTTGCAGCCAAAAACATGAAAGAATTTCACATTTGGCCTTCGGTTGTTGATGAGTTCATAAGCAGTCTTTTTGAATCTTTTTACTATGACAGCTCTGTTCTGGGTAAAACAGGCTGTTGAGACTGCTTCTGCCCAGAAGTTGATAGGAAGAATAGATCCTGCCAATATAGTTCTGGCGGCTTCTACCAGAGTTCTGTTTTTTCTCTCCACAACACCATTCTGTTGGGGAGTTCTGGCAGCTGAGAAGTTCTGGGAGATTCCTTCCTCTGATAGGTAGGCATCAATTCTTGCATTCTTGAACTCTGTCCCATTATCACTTCTCAACTTTTGGACTTTAAGACCTAACAGAACCTGTATCCTTTTCAACAAACTTATCAGAATTTCTGGGACATCAGATTTTACTCTGATGAACCCAACCCAAGTATATCTAGAATATTCATCAATAAGGACAAGAATATACTTTCTGCTAGATAGACTTTGCATAGAAATTGGACCACAGAGATCCACATGAAGCATCTGCAAAGGTCTAAGGCAGTTGTAATCACTTTTCGTTCTGTGTGAAGCTCTTTTCAGCTTACCCAATTCACATGCAGAACAAATATGGTCTTTGTCAAATTTAAGCGAAGGCAGACCTTTAACTAAGTTGAGTTTCACGAGCTTGTCAAGGTTTGAAAAATTTAAGTGAGCAAATCTTTTATGCCAGAGCCAGGCATCTTCCTTATTCAAAGAGACTAAACAGAGTTTTTTTGTTGTAGCACTTTGATTCGGATTAAAATTCATTTTGTAAAGATTGCCTTTTCTATCGGCTCTAAGAAGCTCTTGACCAGACTCATAAAGCAACAAAGAACAATATTTCTTCTTAAAATTGACATCGAATCCATGATCACACAGTTGACTTATGCTAAGTAGATTATGATTTAATCCTTCAACATAAGCAACTTTTGATACTAAAACACCACCATTATTTAAGACACCATAACCTCTAATCTGTCCCTGTCCATCTCCTCCAAAGGTTACTGCACTTCCCATTTTGTCTTTGAATGAAGTCAGCAGCTCCTTATTGCCTGTCATGTGCCTGGAACATCCTGAATCTAAGTACCAGATCCGCACATGAGGCTTCTGCAAGACATATTAGTTCCTTTTAGGTACTCATTTCATAATGGGTCCTTTCTGGTTAGGCTTAGGGGTGTTAACAGATTTACCTGCTGGCTTTCAATTCTATGATGGTGTGCCAGAGGATTTTCTCTGCATATTCTGGTGGACAGTCTTAGGATTTCTCCTTTCAGATGACTGATTCAGAATACAGTGAGGACCGTTCAAGTGATTTTGCAGCTTTAACAGAAGTTGAATGCAATTGCAGTTAATAGAACATGAAGATGATTGGTGCATATTGTTGCTTCTATTCAACATCTGTGAATTGTATGCCATTTGAGATTGAAAAACTTTAGGACCAGATGTTTTAACAGGCATTCTGTCCTGATTTGCTCTCTTGAAACTGGCATTGTTCCTTGGAACAGATTCTTTGACCAAAAGGTGTTTTTCCTTTGATTTACTGCAGAATTAGGGTTAGGTTGGTCATTGACTTTCCATTTACCCTTTTGTTCTGGAGTAAATTTGATTGGTTTATAAGCATAGGGAACAGAAGTATGGTTCACATGAATACTCTTAGCTTTTTCTCTTCTCTTCTATTCTAACTCGTTAGAAGAGAGGATTCTGATACCCTTGTTATTGAAATCAGGGACCGATGGAACTCTGGATTGGTTTTTAAACGCGGGTATGACAGTTTTCAAAACTCCAGATCCAACAAGTACCTGTTTGGGTTTGTGCAAAATATTCTTTTGAGCACAGAAAATCTGCTCATCCACCTTAGAGTCAGAGTCAGAATCATAGTGTAGAAAGTCTCTGGTGGCTCTGGCAGAGGTGTGAGACTCTTTGGGTAATTCAGAAACGTTTGCTCTGGTGGACTTAAACTTTCTTAATCTTGGTTTCAAAGCATCAGATGCAGCATTTTCTTCAAGAACTCTTTTAAGATCCTCTTCAAAATATGTTCTTATTGATTCAGAGGTAGGGGAGAAGACCGGGGCTTCAGGGTTGAGCTCACTCTGTATTTTGGCACCAGAGGACTCAACCATAGAAGTAACAGACTTCTGACCCTTAAAAGAGTTGAAGTGAAAGATTTCTTTAAGATCAAGACTTTTGACAGAATCAGGAAATTTGATCTCAGCTCTTCCTTGATCATGAATGAACTTGACAGATGGTTTTGTAACCTTTTCATGAGCTAAGGAGTCATAGCTGACATTCCTGAAATTTAGTCTTCTGGTTTTTGAAACATCTAAAGTTTTAGCTCTTTTAAAAACTGCAGTACCAGTGATCACATCTTCTTGGATTTTTCCAACACAGAAGGCAGAGGACAATGAAGCCTTCTTCCTTCCAATGAAGGGAACAAGGTTTTGAAACCCAGACCTTGAGTTTCCTTTTGAGAATTGATTTTAATATACACATCTTGTGCATCCTGGTACTTTTGATCAAAATCTCTTTTCTCTGTAAAGATTGGTGTAAAACCTCTCTTTCTCTTTGAAAATAGTCCTTAAGAGCGGCAGAGTTAAGCCTTTCGTATTCAGATTTCTTAACCACTTCTGTCTTTTGCTTTAAAACTTCCTCATATTCCTTACATTTTCCAGAAAAAGAATTTTCCTTCTGTTTTTGCAAAGTTTCTAGCTCAGATTTTTCTTTGGAGATCTCTTCCTTCTCCATTTCCAAGAGATTTTTCTCTCTCTTGTAGAAGGACAGATCCTTCTGAGCTAGCTTTCTTAATTCTTTTTCTTCTGAAAGCTTTTGTTTCAACAGTTGAAATTCTTTAGTGAGTAATGACACATGCATCTCTAGCTCAGAGTCAGATTTTGATTCAGAAGTGGTACATACCTTGGCACTGGGTTTAGTGGTCTCCAGTGCTCTGTCGTTTGACTCTATCACAGAAAGAGCACATGCATTCAGAGACACATCTGCCTCTGTTGATCTTTCTGGCATCTCTCCAGTCATCCAGTCAGCTACCTCTTCTAAACTCTCATCATCAACAGCTACCCCGCAAAAATTGGCTTGCTCTGGTTCGTCATCAGAGGACGAGTCAGAGATCTAATTTTCCATCTCAGCTACATAACTTCTCTCTCTGAAGTTATATTTATACTTATTCTTATAGTAGTCCTGGTCCTTTACCAGTCTACTCTTACAGTTTGTTGAGAAATAGCCGGGTTTGCCACATCGAAAACATCTTCCATCATTCTGGTTGATGGGATGGGCAGCATCAGCTTGCTTCTGAGGGGATGGAGGATTGTACTTCTGTTGTGGTCTTTGCTCTGGTGTAGCTCTGTTGTTATTTTGATGGTGAGGTGCAGCATAATCTCTCTTCTGGTCTTTCTCTTATCTCTCATATCTTCCTCTTCTATCAAATACTTTGTTACCAAATCTCTTGTTAAACTTTTGAGTTATTAGGGCAAGAGATTAGGCAAAAGCATTGATATCATCATCCTCTGATGAACTCTCCTCTTCATCACTTTCAGCAATCAGACCTTTTTCCCTTCTTTTTCACAGCTTTCTCTTTCTTCTTTTCTCTGCTAGTACCTTCTCTGTTGGACTTTCCTTCAGTGGGAGTTTTTGAATCAGAGATCAAAGCTATTGGACCTGCAATGGTGGATTTGCCTTTTTACTTGACAACATCCTTCTCTTGTGCAGCAAGAGTGCCATACACATCAGTAAGAGACCATGCATCCAAATCTTGGTTAGCTTGTAGAGACATGGATAGATTTAACCATTCATCATTTAAACTTTTCAAGAATAAGACATTGTTATCTTCCTTCGACCGTACAACCCCACATTTCTTACATTTGTTTATTAAAACATTGAATCTGTTGTAGGTTTGTTGTAAGGTTTCCTCACGAAGTGCTTTGAAATCATTGTATTCATTAATACTGTTGGAACCCAGATATAACAAGTAACAATAATAATAGCAATAATCTTTGTATTGATTGATAAAGAGAAGAGTTTACTTGATAAGATTGATGAACATTCTCTCTTTGAAGCTCTCTTGCTTTCTGCGTATGTATGAATATTGAAAATAGAGGCTTAACCTAAAATTACTCTAAAACATGACTTTATAACCAATACAACAATTGGTTATTTACAATTTTAGCCCTTGACACTCAACAAATACAAATAAGTCCTTGACACTATTCTTTATAAAACATTTATATAAATTAGGGGCTAATAAAGCTAACAATCTCCCCCTAATGTTTTATAAAGAAAGCATCATCTTGTAGTCTCCCCCTTGCTTTCTTTAGAGGCGTTGGAGTGTCAATCTTCAAGTCTTGTGAGAGTCTTCTTTTCCTGATCTTCCACAATGTCAGTTGCTTCAATTTCTTCTTTAACTCCCCCTTGATCGTTGCATACTCCCCCTTGAATGTTGCTTTGCTTTTCTGATCCCAGTTATCTCCCATAGATTAAACTCAAACAATCAGAGAACGATTTGATGTGCGGAAGCTTGTATAACCAGTTTGAGTAATAACTGATGGTAGATAAACAGCTAGGAGATGAAGAGTAGCGAACACTTTCGGCTCATGAGAATCTGCATTAAAGAATAAGTAACCAGGGGTAATCATCTAACACAAAAGCACATAGCAACTGTTATCACAACAATTAAAATAATTGTGTGGCCTATGTTCAGAGTTGGCAATGATGAAGCTCTGACAGGACTTCCAGTTATCATTGAAGTAAATTAAAAAATAAACTTCTCAAGCTGTTCTTGGCAATATCACATAGATAAGCATGTGGAATCACAAAGATTCGTGATATTGTGTGGAAGAAAATAGAATATTATCTATTAAGGTCAAAAGTGTGTAAACTGTTTGGACATAACAGGTTTCCACAGACTCAATGTGCATGAGTGAAGTGTGAAGGTGGGGCAACTTTCCTTCTTTTCTGTTGGTGCAAGTGTACCCAGCTTTAAATATTGTGATATATTTTTGGTACACATAAAATCACATCTCCATATTTATTTTGATGATTACAAAACACACCGCATTATTTGTTATCTAATATTTTATCTGAGTGTGCAGTTATTAAATGATCTCGATAAATTTTTTATCTGAAGAATCCAAGTCTGAAGATTTGCGTCATTTTATTTTAAAATGATAAATCACCCTAAAATAATATACCACTTGGATTTTTCTAATACTGTGTTTTTAAAATAAACCAAGTCAGACATCTTATCATCTTGCTGTCTTTGAGAAGGATTTGTTTCTAGAAGAAATCTGCGATGCGTACTTCTTCCTGCACCTTTTATCTGGGCGGTATACCGCGATGGAAAGCCGGTATACCGCGGCGGCATGCTGATTGATTGGACCACCCTTTTTGTACGACTGTCAGGCGGTATACCGCCGTGTGCAACGCGGTATACCGCGGGTACCATTACCGTTTGTTCTTTGCAGGGTTGACCTTCTCTCTGACAACTGACAAGTACTCTTTGTTCTGCACGGTATACCGCGGGGGATAGCCGGTATACCGCGAATGCTTCTGCACTATTGCTCATCCAGTATAAATACATGCAACCACCAGCTTTCAATGCTACCAATTCACATTAACTCCTCTGCATTTGATAAAGACTCTGCAGCATCTTCTCTTGATATTTAAACTGTTAAAATTATAAAACTCGTTTTTGAGTAAGAAATCTTGAGTTGATAGCAGATTAAAATCTCTCGATTAGTTGAATCAGCAACACAACTCAAGTGATCAAACTCTCTAAAAATATCCAAGTGATAAACCTTATTCAAGAGTGATTATTCATATTAAAATTATACCCTCTTGTAAGTGTTTGAATAAGAGTGAGTGATCCACATTAATCTCTCAAAGTAGAGTGATTCGCGTTTGTTGTATTAAGGTTTGTGTTTCTACCGTAAAGAACACGTTCGTATTGGATCTCCGAGAAGTGTTATTTTCTCGAGGTGGACTAGCCAACTTTGTGTTTGGTGAACCACTTTAAAAATTTCGTTGTCAAGTATTTTCTTTCCCTTATCTATTTACATTTCCGCTGTGCATTTAAATTATATCTGTTTATATAATTGTTGTTTATTTATTATTTCTATACTCTGATTTATTTATACTGTTTCTGTACTGTATTTATATATAAAAGAATTTTTGAAAGTAAAAGATTTAAATTACAACCTTACCCCCCCCTTAGGTTGTCCAACATTTGGTATCAGAGCAGGTCTTTCAAAATTTTTTGCATAAATTTCTCTTATTCTTCTAAATGGCTCAACAAACTAATATTGTGTTTTCAAAACCTCCTTTGATAGATACTGAAAAGTTTGGCATTTGGGCCGAGCTATTTGAATGTCACGTGCGTGGCAAAAATCAAAAGATTTGGAATATTATAGAAAAAGGGAATTTTAAACCCACCATTGTGAAAGATGATGTTTATATTGATAAACCTATAGATGAATGGACTACTTCTGATGAAACTCATTTTTGTTTAAACTTTGAAGCTAAGAATATATTATATGCTGCTTTAACAACTGATGAAATTGAAAGAGTATATACATATAAAACTGCAAATCAAATATGGGAAAGTTTAAATAATACTCATCGTGGAAACACGGAGGTTAAATCTAGTAAAGTGAATATTTTAGTTCACGATTATGAACTATTCGAAATGAAACAAGATGAGTCAATTGACTCAATGTTTAAAAGATTTAACCTTATTGTGACTACTTTGAAAGGTTTGGATCGCACTTATCCTAACGAGGACTATATAAGGAAAATCCTACGAGCCCTTCCTTCGGAGTGGATGCAAAAGATAACATCTTTAGAAGACTCCCGTGACCTTTCCATAATGAAGATAGATGACTTGATCGGTAATCTTAAAGTGCATGAAATTGCACTTAAAAGAAACAAAGATCGGGAGCAAGTTAAAAAGAAGTCAATCGCTCTCAATGCCTCAACACCAAAAGTCGAGAAGAAAAAGGAGAAAGCTAGCTCCTCGAAAGATCCATCCGAAACTCTCGATGAAGTCGCCATGTTGGTAAGAAACTTTTCCAAATTTCTTAATAATAATAATAAATTTTCTAACAATGGCAGATTTCAAAGAAACGGTAACTACCGTCGTGGTGGTGAAAATCGAAGTCGTAAGTTCCATAAACGAGACGAAAAAGTTAAGAAAAATGGCGACTCGAGTGAAGACGATAAAGCTAAGCCAAAGAGAGGCTTTTGCTACTCATGTGGTGACAAAGACCACTACGCCAATGAATGTCCGAAAAAGAACAAGTTCCAAAAGAAGAAGGAGAAAGCCTTCATTGGAGGCGCGTGGAGCGAGAGTGAAGAAGAAGATGACTATCAAGCCATTTGTCTTATGGCCGAAAGCGACGACGAGGTAAAATCTTCTTACTCGAATTACGATAGTGATTATGAAAGTGATAATGAAAATAATCTTGAAGAATTATATGAATCTTTTCATAAAATGGCCGCTCTTGCAAATCGTTACCAAGATGAGAATGCTATGTTAAAAGAAACTGTAAATGCATGTAAAAAGGAAATAAATAATGTTAAACAAAAATCTGAAAATGATATGGATATAATTGCTAAATTAGAAACTAAATTAGGAGAAAAAGATTTTTGTAAATCTTGTGATGCTTTAAATAAAGAAATTGCATGCTTAAATAAAAAATCACATGAAAATATTATTTGTACAAAATGTGATATTCTTGAGAATGAGATTACATGTTTAAAAGCTAAATGTGCTTCATATGAAAAAGATAACATGCTAGCTAAAGCCTTTGAAAGTAGTAATAAAAAGGTTCTTAACATGCTTAATATGCCTAACCGTATAAAATGTAGAAAAGGCATTGGTTCCAATACTTGTGTTGATAAATGTTCATGTAAACCCATCAAAAGATTTTATGAATCACCTAAAGTAAATACAAGAAATCAATATGTGCAAAAACCTCCGTATGTGCGTAAAATGAATAATGCAAATTATATACCGAGAAAACCGTATGCTCGCATGTATCATGATAAATATTCTAAACCCAATAATAATGCGAATGTAAATGCTTGTTTTTATGTGTATGATAAATATAATCGCAAAATTAAAATGGTAAATAAATGGATTCCAAAAGGAATGTTTAGTAATGATAATCCCGGTGGTATGCGTTTATGGTTTTAAATGTGTTATATATTATATATATAGTTTTAAAATTTATATATGATTTCTTGTATATATTATATATAAGTAAAATATTGTTATTTGTACTTTTTATACTATTCATATATATATATACATACGTACTGCACATATATATATATATATATATTTTATTTAATTTTTTTTAATTCTTATATATATATATTTTGTTTGACTTGACATGTGTTATATATATATATTTGTGTTTGATATATTATATATTAAAGTTGTGTAATGTATTATATATGTATATATTCTGTTTGACTTGTTATGCATATTATTTGTCTTGGAACTAATTATCAAGGACCCACGAGAAATGGGGACCATAAAAGTTACAACTTCATTATTGTAGATTGACCTCGATATGGACTGGATACTCGATAGTGGGTGCACGCGTCACATGACCGGAAACAATAATCTCTTTTCATCATATAAGTCATGTGATGGTGGACAGGTAATTTTTGGAGGAAACTCCAAAGGAAATATAATTGGTAGAGGTACAGTCTCTTGCAATAATGTTCAATTTCTTAATGTGAATCATGTTGATAATTTACATTTTAATTTGTTAAGTGTTCGCCAATTGTGTAAAAATAATACAACTGTTGTCTTCGAAGAAGATTCTTGTAAAATCATAAAAAATGGCAAAGTTCTTTTAAATGGTTTTGTAAAAGGAAATTTATATATTTGTAAAACTGTTGTATCTGAAAATGTATGCTTATCTTCTATTAATGATGTTTCTACTTTATGGCATAGGCGTTTAGGTCACGCTAATCTAAGATTAATGCAAAACTTAAAAAATAAGGAGCTTGTGAGTGACCTGCCAAAATTAAAGTTTGATAATCATTTTTGTGATGCTTGTCGTGTCGGCAAACAACATCACGTTTCTCATAAATCAAAAAATGTTATTTCTACTCAAAGAGTTTTAGAACTTTTACATATGGATCTTTTTGGCCCGATGGCTATTCAAAGTTTTGGAGGAAATTTTTATACTTTGGTTATTGTGGATGATTATTCCCGTTATACTTGGACTTTATTTTTAAGACATAAAAATGAGGCTTTCGAAAAGTTTAAAATTTTAGGAAAAAGAATTCAAAACCAACAAGGTTGTACGATAGTTTCCATACGTACGGACCATGGACGAGAATTCGATAATGAAGTACAATTTGGTGCCTTTTGTGATAAACATGGTATAACTCATAACTTTTCGGCTCCTCGAACTCCTCAGTCAAACGGGGTTGTTGAAAGGAAAAATCGAACGTTGCAAGAAATGAGTAGAACTATGCTAAACGAACATCAAGTTCCCCAAAAGTTTTGGTGTGATGCCGTTGCTACCGCGACCTATGTGCTTAACCGTGTCCTAATTAGAGGTATCCTAAATAAGACACCCTATGAACTTTACCGTGGTAGAAAACCTTCCTTAGCTCACCTGAAAGTTTTTGGTTGTAAATGTTTCATTTTAAACACCAAATCCTACCTAACCAAATTTGACCCCAAAGCCTATGAGGGAGTTTTCCTAGGTTATTCTTGGAATAGCAAAGCCTATAGAATCCTAAATAAGGAGACCATGGTAGTAGAAGAATCCTTAAATGTTAGCTTTGACGAGAGTCCTCCCAAACCGAGTGCACCCTTAGCAAATGACAATGTTTGTGAAGGAAATGTCTTAGCCCAACAACTTAGTACCTTGGATTTAGGTACCCAACCTTCCACAAATAATATTGAATCTAGTGATGCCCCTCCGTGTTTTATTCCACAAGGTGTAGATGATCCTAACCTTAGAACCGCTCGAGGCCATCCCGTAGACCAAATTATAGGTGACCTAAACCAAAGGACAACTAGATCACAAATCCATACCCATTGTGCTTTCCATGCCTTTATCTCAACCATAGAACCTAAAACCATAGATGAAGCTTTAGGTGATGAGGATTGGATATTGGCCATGCAAGAAGAGTTAAACCAATTTACTAGGAATGATGTGTGGGACTTAGTGCCTAGCCCTAGTAGTCAAACCATTATTGGCACAAGATGGGTCTTCCGAAATAAGGTAGACGAGAACGGTGGAGTCACACGAAACAAGGCACGTTTAGTTGCCAAGGGGTACAGTCAACAAGAAGGTATAGATTATGACGAAACCTTTGCACCAGTTGCAAGGTTGGAGTCTATTCGAATGCTTCTCGCTTTTGCAAATGCTAAAGATTTTAAATTATTTCAAATGGATGTTAAAAGTGCTTTCTTAAATGGTATTATAAATGAGGAGGTATACGTTTCTCAACCTCCCGGTTTTGAAAATTTTGAAAATCCGACACATGTTTATAAATTAAAAAAGGCGCTTTATGGTTTAAAGCAGGCTCCGCGTGCGTGGTATGATAGATTAAAAACCTTTTTAATTTCTAGTGGTTATATTATGGGTAAAATAGATAATACTTTATTTGTGAAATATGTTCAAAATGATATTGTGGTTGTGCAAGTATATGTTGATGATATTATTTTTGGTTCCACTAATGAAAAACTGTGTAATGAATTCTCTGCGAAAATGACAAGCGAATTTGAAATGAGCATGATGGGAGAGTTAAAATACTTCTTAGGATTGCAAATAAAACAATGTGAAACTGGTATTTTTATTAGTCAATCTAAATATTGTAAAGATATGTTGAAAAAGTTTAACTTTGAAAATGTCAAACCCGTTGAAACTCCAATGACCACAAACTTACAATTATCTCGTGACGAGGAGGGAAACGATTTTAATGAAAAGATTTATCGTGGTATGATTGGTAGTTTATTATATTTAACTGCTAGTAGACCTGATATTATGTTTAGTGTATGTTTATGTGCTCGCTTTCAATCTTCACCTAAACAAACTCACTATGAAGCTGTCAAGCGTATTTTTCGATATTTACGAGGTACTACTAATCTTGGCTTATGGTACGCAAAGAAACCCGAGTTAGAAGTAACGTGTTTCGCCGATTCCGATCTTGGTGGATCTATTGTTGACCGAAAGAGTACTAGTGGGGTATGTGCCTTTATAGGTCTCTCACTTGTGTCTTGGTTCTCTAAGAAACAACAATCCGTAGCTTTGTCTACAACCGAAGCGGAATATGTAGCCGCCGCAAGAGCGTGTGCTCAAGTCCTTTGGATGAAACACACACTTACCGATTTTGAGGTACACCTAACCAAAATTCCAATTATGTGTGATAACTCAAGTGCTATAAACTTAAGCAAAAATCCCGTTTTACACTCTCGTACAAAACATATTGAATTGAGACATCACTTTTTACGAGATAATGTTCAAAAAGGCAAAATCGTGCTTGAAAAGGTTGATTCGGAAGATAATTTGGCCGATATTTTTACAAAAGCCCTTAACAAAAAAGCGTTCTTTAAATTAAGACTTGGTTTAGGCATGCTTGAGTATAACCCTTGATAAATACTAACTCTCAAATATTTCATATTTTGAGGGGGAGCATCTTTCGAGGGGGAGCATAAGCGACTTTCTTAAACCCTTTTTGCTTCGACAAAAGGGGGAGAGAAACCGAGTATGCTCTCGTGTTTAGCGTTGTGTTTGTCATCATCAAAAAGGGGGAGATTGTTGGTGCAAGTGTACCCAGCTTTAAATATTGTGATATATTTTTGGTACACATAAAATCACATCTACATATTTATTTTGATGATTACAAAACACACCGCATTATTTGTTATCTAATATTTTATCTGAGTGTGCAGTTATTAAATGATCTCGATAAATTTTTTATCTGAAGAATCCAAGTCTGAAGATTTGCGTCATTTTATTTTAAAATGATAAATCACCCTAAAATAATATACCACTTGGATTTTTCTAATACTGTGTTTTTAAAATAAACCAAGTCAGACATCTTATCATCTTGCTGTCTTTGAGAAGGATTTGTTTCTAGAAGAAATCTGCGATGCGTACTTCTTCCTGCACCTTTTATCTGGGCGGTATACCGCGATGGAAAGCCGGTATACCGCGGCGGCATGCTGATTGATTGGACCACCCTTTTTGTACGACTGTCAGGCGGTATACCGCCGTGTGCAACGCGGTATACCGCGGGTACCATTACCGTTTGTTCTTTGCAGGGTTGACCTTCTCTCTGACAACTGACAAGTACTCTTTGTTCTGCACGGTATACCGCGGGGGATAGCCGGTATACCGCGAATGCTTCTGCACTATTGCTCATCCAGTATAAATACATGCAACCACCAGCTTTCAATGCTACCAATTCACATTAACTCCTCTGCATTTGATAAAGACTCTGCAGCATCTTCTCTTGATATTTAAACTGTTAAAATTATAAAACTCGTTTTTGAGTAAGAAATCTTGAGTTGATAGCAGATTAAAATCTCTCGATTAGTTGAATCAGCAACACAACTCAAGTGATCAAACTCTCTAAAAATATCCAAGTGATAAACCTTATTCAAGAGTGATTATTCATATTAAAATTATACCCTCTTGTAAGTGTTTGAATAAGAGTGAGTGATCCACATTAATCTCTCAAAGTAGAGTGATTCGCGTTTGTTGTATTAAGGTTTGTGTTTCTACCGTAAAGAACACGTTCGTATTGGATCTCCGAGAAGTGTTATTTTCTCGAGGTGGACTAGCCAACTTTGTGTTTGGTGAACCACTTTAAAAATTTCGTTGTCAAGTATTTTCTTTCCCTTATCTATTTACATTTCCGCTGTGCATTTAAATTATATCTGTTTATATAATTGTTGTTTATTTATTATTTCTATACTCTGATTTATTTATACTGTTTCTGTACTGTATTTATATATAAAAGAATTTTTGAAAGTAAAAGATTTAAATTACAACCTTACCCCCCCCTTAGGTTGTCCAACATTTTCAATATCCAACCTTCCAAAGAAAGATCAGATAGCATATGTGCTGCTTCCCCGTTGGAAAGTGAAACAGTTCCTTGTGGAGAAGGAAGTGAGTAGTTGGTGGGGTTAAGACAATAGTTGGCATGGGCTCACTGCCTGTTTCAATGACAATCACCAAAAATTTGTGATAAATCAGAAATGTGGTTTGCCCGGCTCAGAAAAAGTTAGTGTAGAGTTGTATAATTCTTTTGACTCTGTTCTCACACCCTCTTTCTTTTTATCATTTAGCTCACATCTAACCAAACTCTCTCTTCATTTTTACCTCTCAAGCACAATGAGAAAAACTCAGATGAGTTGTCTCCCCCACTCTTTAATGTAGACCCTTTACCTCTCAACCACTCAAGGTTTACTTCTTTGGTAGGAAACACAGGTTTAAGTGAATCCATAGAAGTGTTATATATGCTCACACATTGATCCCATGAAATTGTTGTCCTAAAGATTGTATTGTTCCACACACTGACTCTTTGAAGTCTCAGAAAAGCATTTAAAATCCAAATTTCTATAGCAGATAAAGCATTTTAGCATGTAGAAGTGGTTTGACCATTTGAAAGAGGTTTTATCATTCTAAAGATGGCCTTTCTCTAAAAATGATGAGTTTAAAGGTTTAGAAATTTTACCTTTACACGAACATGGTCAGATCTGATTTGTTTTCTCCCCCTCAAATTGAGCAGTAAATTTCATTTAAGCTCAATTGGAAATCAGATATACTATAAGAATCAGAAAGTGTTGGTAATCATCTTTGATGATTCCACATTTGTTAGGAATATCCAACAACACAAATAATTCCACTTAAAAAAAAATACAAGGTGCGGGGGATCAGAGTTTAGAAATTACCGGCCAAAAACTCTGATTTGAACATATCTGAAGTACTGGTCCTACACTGAATTACGTAGAAGCAATGAGAACACCGTTCTTGAAAGCGGAAGGAGCATGAATTAAATGTAATGCTTTCGGTCCAGCACCTTACAGCACATTTTGAAGCTGTTTTCGGCATATCAGCACACATAATTTGAGAAAACGCAAAACATCAAAGTCGTGCGTCTGTGAATTATCTTTCCAATGCAACTGGAATCGAGTAATTTGGAGAACCGAGTCAAAAGTTATGCGCATATTTCTGAAGCAGTGCAAAGCTGATAGCAAGTAAACATAAATCGGGCTCTGAGGTTGAGTCGCAGAGGTTCAGTCCACAGAGGCTCTATCGGATTTCACAGAGGTTCTGTGGTGAATATTACCACAGAGGTTGATCGGCAGAGGTTGTGCGGCAGAGGTTGCTCGTAGTGCCGACAGAGCTCTGATGATGATTTTTGTGAAACACAACTTTCTGTCCAGCAGATGTATACTGACTTTAGCAGAGACTCTGACCAAGAAGAACACCGATTCAGACCAAACTCAAAACATGAAAAAGTTTCATCTTTGTCTTACGAGTTCAACGCAACTGGACTCATCAAATTTGGAGCTTCGAGGAGGGAGTTCTGTTGAAAATACGACAGGTGGGCAAAGCTGATAGCAAGTACTAAGACGTAGGGCTACGGGCTCTGAGGTTCGGTCGCAGAGGTTCAGTCCACAGAGGCTCTGTCGGGTTTCACAGAGGCTCTGTGGTGAACAGTACCACAGAGGGTGGTCGCAAAAATCTGAGCCAAAGTATGAGTTGTCGCCAGAAGTTGGTCTGAGTGGTCGACAAAAAAATGATCGTGGCTTGACAAACGCTTGACAAAGGCTCTGCAGAGGTTTGGTCGCGACTCGACAGAGGTTGTCGCTGCTCGGCAAAGGTTGGTCGCGTGCGGCAGAGGTTTGGTCGTGTGCGGCAGAGGCTTGGTCGCGTGCGGCAGAGGCTTGGTCGCCGCTCGGCAGAAGCTTAACAGAAGTGTTACACTTACTTTGACACTGATTTATACCATTTTACCTCTGGATTTTGCAAGAACACAAAAGACAAACATTTTTTATTTGTTTGTTATATATTTAGATCATCTTGAATCACCTCTTTTCGAGCTCGTACGACAAATATATGGTTGATTTACCACAGTCGCGCAGATCTGTCCATCAGCTTTCCATCAGCACACTGTTATCTACTTCAACGATGCATATGACCCTTATAAATTTCGAATCTCTGAATTCTCAAAACATGAAAATTGTTCATCTGTGTCTTAGGAATCCAGGGCTTTTTGAATCGTATCAATCGGTGTCTTAATCAGTGAGATATGATCAATTTACTACGGCATCGCAAATCTGCCAGCATGCTGTCATAGTACTTGATTGTTGTGCACCGAAATCAATTGCCTTTGAAGGATGAGTCTTAAACTGAGTGTTTATGAGTCCAATGTCCAGTGAAGTGTGAGTCCTTAACAGATGTATTAAGGAGTACATGTACCTGCAAGACAGATCAAACAATTTTTGGTACCCATTTCCAAATGGGTCCTATTTTGTTAGGATTTTTATGAAGTGCTTTGCTGATCTTGTTATGTTCAACAGAAACAAATAGCTTTTGAACATTTTGAACAAGTGAAGAGCCTTTGACTATTCAAACCATTTTTACTCTTCTAAAAACTTGATTAACTGATTGATCTAGCCTACGATAATAGAAAGGATTAGAAGTAGAGATCTGATTTGTTGAAAACTTGTTTGGCTTAATGAACTCTTTTGTTTTAACATAACTTTTAGAATTTAATTTGAGAACCAAATCATTTCGTTCTTTAATGCACAGATCAACTTGTGATTGTAAATCAGATTTCAACTTCCTCTCTTTCCTAATCTCAACAGATAAATCAAAGAACCTTATTGTTAGTCTCTTCTCTTCAGATCTAAAGTACAATCTCTCTCTTTCAAAGTCATCTTTTAGGCATTTCTTTTGAAATCCTTGAACCTTCAACTTTTCGGACTCTTTTCTTTCAAAAACACACTCTTTCCTCTCCTTTTCAAGAGTTTTCTGTAACTCTGAAATTTTGCAAGAAAACTCCATAGATTTTGTTTCAAAAGTAGTTTTCTCATTTTCAAACTTTTCTCTTTCACAGATCACAAGCTTTTTAAAATCAGAAACCAACTTAGAAAATTTTAAACATTTAAGTTCACGTCTTTTCTTCTCTTGTTCATACTCAGATAAATTCCTTTTCAGTTCAAGATTTTCACACTTTAGGAGTTTACCTGATTCTTCAAGCTTAGAAATTTTATCAGAATCAATAAGAATGCTCTTGTTCCTTTCTTCCAACTCTTTCTCAAGATTAGGAATAATTTTGCGAAAATTAGTACTGAGTTTAGAATAATAATGAAAATCAGCATCCGCACTAAATTTTAGTCTTGACATATTGTTACTTGAAAAAATGATCGTTAACAGATACTTTGTGAGAAGTAGAATTTGTGCACTTGAGTCAACTTTTTCAAATCTTATCGGATTGAGCTGAAATTTGGTAGGTAGGTGCACGAGAATATTCTGGGCAACTTTAATTCTTCGAGTTTTGTCAAAAAACCGACAGAAAATGGTTTTCCGAAGCAAAATAGAGTGCAGCAAAAATAAAACTCCGAAAATTGATAAAAAAACAATGGATTGAAGCACAAATTCGAATCTGTTTGGCTCTGATACCAATTGTTGGAACCCAGATATAACAAGTAACAATAATAATAGCAATAATCTTTGTATTGATTGATAAAGAGAAGAGTTTACTTGATAAGATTGATGAACATTCTCTCTTTGAAGCTCTCTTGCTTTCTGCGTATGTATGAATATTGAAAATAGAGGTTTAACCTAAAATTACTCTAAAACATGACTTTATAACCAATACAACAATTGGTTATTTACAATTTTAGCCCTTGACACTCAACAAATACAAATAAGTCCTTGACACTATTCTTTATAAAACATTTATATAAATTAGGGGCTAATAAAGCTAACAAATACATTGGGTCCTTCTATACTTTTGGGTTTTTATACCACCTTCGAGTTGATTTAGAAGTTGATCCCAGATTTCTTTTGCAGTAACACATGAGTCTAGTTCTTGGAAAATATCGTTGGGAATGGACATAATCAGAAGTCTAACTGCCTTGAGGTCATTTTCCATTTTTAGCTTTTCTTCTTCAGTAAACCCAGTGGTTTTAACTTCAAAGTGAGCTGGAACCTCAGCAGTAGTTTCTGTTGCGGGTACACGAGGAACCAAAACCATAGGTTGGAATGGTCCATCAGTGACAGATCGCATAAGGTCTCTATCCATTCCATCAAAGAACTTAACCATCCTAATATTCCATTGAGGATATTCATCTCTCAGAAGAGAAGGAGGTTTGGTTAGAGAACCTGCCGTATAGATAGCATTGATGTTGTTGTTAGCCATCTTTTCAGAGAAAAAAACAGAGTATGAAGGTTTTGAAAGATTTTAAAAGCGTTTTAAGCAGAAAGGGATGAACAGTAACCAATGGAACAGTAAATAGAGTAGAGAAGATATTTAGACTAACTGGAATGCTTAAATACTTATTAAAAGAACTCTGAAGCTTTGTTTCAAACTTTTAAACAGTAAACCAGAGTATACTATGAAGCTTTAAAGAACAGACACAATCAACAACAGTGAATCAACCTGGTTAGATTGGATCGATTTGATTTGAGCAAATCAATCTGCTCTGATACCAATTGTAGGTTCCCAGATTCAAGTTGTCTCATATAAACATCATAAACACAAATAGCAGAAGCATAATATAAAGCTATTTAAATATGAGTGATTGTGTAAATGAATATGAAACAGTGAGAGTATCAATAATAATGAACAGTAAAATGATAACAAGATCAATAAATAAGCTGCTCGTATATTGATATATTTGAATAACACCAAGAACACTTTCTTGTGTGTGTATTCTGAAATCTCTCAGGTGACAATTCGTATAGTGGTAGTGGAAAGGAATGTGCAGTGTTTTGCTCTCACAATTGTGGTAATAATTCGTACCAAAAGCTCACAAATGTGTGTTCCACTACCCTTCTATTTATAGCCTGATAAAGTGAAAGACAGTGTACTATCTAACCCTGGGATGACACGTGGAAAGTGTGTCTCTGTTCTTTTAGGGCTGACGTGGAAAGTACGGACACGTGTCTGATAGTTAGAGATTTCTACGAGACTTGAGCTTCACATAGGTCTTCATTTACCAGAGCTCTTGCGCCAGAGCTCTGATGGTCTTTTGGTGTGAACAGTTCTTCTGATAGAACAGAAGAAGTCTTCTGCCAGAGCTCTGTCGAGCTCTGATGATCTTCTGGTTGATTTTCTTCTAAGTCTTCTGCTGGATCTCTGGTGGTCTTCTGACTTGTGATATTTTCAATACTTTTACATATGGTATTCTTGGGGCTAACAATATGATTTGAAGAGAGGAAAAGGGAAAAATTCCGTCAGATGCGATGCAGACGTCCGGAAGGTAACACGCGGACGTCCGTACTTAAAAAAAATGAAATTCGACAAAAGTTTATGTTGCTTCCGCGGATGATACGCGAACATCTGAGGTCCGCGGACGTCCGAATTGAGCAAGTGCGGACGTCCGTAAGAGAAAAATTTTGATTTTTTTAACACAAACTCAAGGATTGTATTCTATTAATCCCAATCCAAGTCTCAATTTGCAGAAAGCTTCTTTATTTAACGCTTTGGTGAAAATATCAGCTAAGTTATCTTTACAGTCAACCTTTTCAAGTATGATGTTTCCTTTTTGAACATTATCCCTTAAGAAGTGATGTCTAAGTTCTATGTGTTTAGTGCGTGAGTGCAAGACAGGATTTTTACTTAAATTGATAGCACTTGTATGATCACATAGTATGGGCACTTTATTTAAATGTACCTCAAGATCCGTAAGAGTGTGTTTCATCCAAAGCACTTGAGCACAGGCTCTTGCAGCAGCTACATATTCTGGTTCAGTTGTTGAAAGAGCAACAGATTGTTGCTTCTTTGAGAACCAGGATACAAGAGATTGACCAATGAATGCACATACCCCACTTGTGCTTTTTCTATCAATGAGAGATCCACCTAGATCAGAATTCGTGTAGCATGTAACTTCCACCTCAGGTATTTTTGGATACCATAAGCCAAGGTTTGCGGTTCCTCTTATATAGAAAAATATTCTTTTGACCGCTTCATAGTGAGATTGTCGAGGACTTCCCTGAAATCTTGCACACAATCATACACTATACATAATATCGGGCCTACTTGCGGTTAGATAAAGTAAGCTACCAATCATAGCGCGATATATCTTTTCATTGAAGTCATTTCCTTCTTCATCACGAGATAACTTAATATTTGTGGTCATAAGAGTGTCCACGGGCTTTACATCCTCAAAATTAAATTTCTTAAACATATCTTTGGTATATTTTGATTGAGTTACGAAAATGCCATCATCAAGTTGTTTAATTTGTAAACCGAGAAAGTAATTTAGTTCACCTATCATGCTCATTTCAAATTCATTTTTCTTTTTTGTGGCAAATTCTTCACATAAGAGATTGTTGCTAGACCCAAAAATAATATCATCAACATAGTTTGTACAACTACCAAATCATTATTTGATTGCTTGACAAACAAAGTGTTATCAACTTTTCCCATAATATAACCATTATCTATTAAGAAGGATTTTAATGTATCATACCAAGCACGAGGTGCTTGTTTAAGACCATAAAGCGCCTTCTTAAGTTTAAAAACATGAGTTGGTTTTTCAAAGATTTCAAAACCGGGAGGTTGTGTGACAAACACTTCTTCATTAATAACCCCATTTAAGAAAGCACTTTTAACATCCATTTGATAAAGTTTGAAGCCTTTTGCATTAGCATAGGGCAAAAGCATTCTTATGGATTCTAATCTTGCAACCGGAGCAAAAGTTTCATCATAGTCGATGCCCTCTTGTTGATTGTACCCCTTTGCTACTAAACGAGCTTTGTTTCGTGTGACTCCACCGTGTTCATCTACCTTGTTACGAAAGACCCATTTTATTCCTATGATGGTTTGACCACTAGGTTGAGGTACTAAGTCCCAAACATCATTTCTAGTGAATTGGTTGAGTTCTTCTTGCATTGCCGAAATCCAATCTTCATCTTTCAAGGCTTCTTCTATGGTTTTGGGTTCTATAGAGGACACAAAAGCATGGAAGGCACTATGGGTGTGAATTTGGGATCTTGTGGTCCTTTGATTTAGGTCATCTATGATTTTTTGTACGGGGTGATTTCTTGCTTCTCTTAAATTTGGATCTTCTAATCCTTGAGGGATATAACAAGGAGGTGTATTACTAGGTTCTTCTTGACTTGAAGAGGGTTGAAGTCCTAAATTTAAGGTTCTAAGGTTTCGAGCCAAAGTTTCTTCCTCATTCACGTTATCGTCTACTAGAGGAGGACTTGGCTTTAGTGGAGATTCATCAAAGCTTACGTTTAAGGATTCTTCAACTACCATGGTGGTCTTGTTAAGGACTCTATAGGCTTTGCTATTCCATGAGTATCCTAGGAAAATACCTTCATAGGCTTTGGGATCAAATTTTGTTAAGTAATCCCTATTGTTTAGAATGTAACACTTGCATCCAAAAACTCTAAGGTAACCAATGGAAGGTTTTCTACCTCGATATAGCTCATGTGGTGTCTTTTCTAGAATGCCTCTAATTAGGACATGGTTCAAGACATAAGTCGCGGTAGCCACGACATCACACCAAAACCTTTGGGTATATTTTGCTCATTTAACATAGTACGCCTCATTTCTTGCAAAGTTCGGTTCTTCCTCTCAACAACCCCATTTGATTGAGGAGTTCGAGGAGCCGAGAAGTTATGAGTGATTCTGTACTTGTTACAAAATTCTACGAATTGCGTTTCATTATCGAATTCTCTTCCATGGTCCGTACGAATAGAAACAATCGTACAACCTTGTTGGTTTTGAATTCTCTTACCTAAGATTTTGAATTTTTTGAAAGCTTCATTTTTATGCTTTAAAAATAAAGTCCAAGTGTAGCGCGAAAAATCATCAACATTTACAAGTGTATAGAAATTTCCTCCATGGCTTTGGATTGCCGAGGGACCGAAGAGATCCATGTGGAGTAATTCTAACACTCTCTTTGTTGAGACCATATTTTTGGATTTATGAGAAACATGGACTTGTTTTCCGATGCGACATGCATCACAAAAATGATTATCAAACTTGATTGTAGGGAGGTCGCTTACAAGATCTTTATTTTTCAATTTTTGAATCAAATGAAGGTTCGCATGTCCTAGCCTTCTATGCCACAAGGTAGTATTATCATGTATGGATGATAAACACGTAAGACTGTTAACATGCGTTTTGCAAATATATAAGTCTCTTTTTTTAACACCTGTTAGGATTACCTTGCCATTTCTAATTATCTCACACTCATTTTCTTTGAAGAGAACATGGATATTATTCTTGCATAATTGACCAACACTTAGCAAGTTAAAATTTAAGTTATTTACATGCTCGACATTTGAAAATCTAACATTGTTGCAGGCGATGTTACCTCTACCGATAACCTTTCCTTTTGCATTTCCGCCGAAGACAACTTGTCCACCGTCACATTCCTCATATGATGAGAATAGACTTTTATTTCCGGTCATGTGATGAGTGCACCCACTATCAAGAATCCAATCTAGATCTTCGATTTCATTTCCAAAAACCATCTACATAAAATCATTAGAAAAAAACTAGGCTCCTAATGATTCATGGGTAAGAAAAAGAATTAAAGAATTAAACATCAAAAACCCAACATCTCATTGGTCCGGGATTATTAGAGTAAAAAACACCCTTAGCTAGCCATCTAGGAGTTATCTTTATTCTTTGATTGTTTTCATTATACACAAAATAGGGCGTTAGTATATTTATTCTTCTTCTAACTTCGGAGTGATTTTGGTTATGCATGTTACCCATCTTATCTTTATTTTGTATGACATTCCTATTTGGAATGTAGTTTTTATTTTGTGTGTGAGGAGATCTATAAGAAAAATTGTTTGACATCACTTTTGAATTCACAAAGTATTTAATAGGACAACTATTCAAAACAAATTAATTGCTAACTCCTTCACTTTTAGAAGGATTGTCTATCTTCGAAGCTTTTTCAAAGACAATGGTTTTTGAATGAGTTTTGGTACTAGATTCACCGTGAGAGTCATTAAAACCGAGACCACGTTTATCACCAAACTTTCTTTGCATTTTCAACATATTAAGCATTTTTTCATTTCCATCTTTGAAGTTTGAAGCCATTTGATTTTTTCTTTCAAAATCTTCACATTTTGAATTTAGATAGGCAATCTCAATCTTCAACTTATCACATTTAGCACATAAATTATTTTCACTAATTCTTTTTTCTAGACAAGCAACTTTTTCATTTAGCTTGACACAAGAATCACAGTTTTCTTTTTCATTCAATTTCTCTTTTAAGCATGCAATCTATTTGTTCATATCCTCGTGTATCTTAGTGTCATAGGCAATTTTCTTGTTAAGATCATGAATCTCTTTTTCTTGTAATATAAGTGATCTACTCATTTCTTTGTTGGTTTCACTATATTTCTTAGCAAGGTTAACCATTTGATTATATGATTCTTCCAGTTCATCAAGATCTTCATCCTCATGCATATCATCATTGTTATCATAGCAATTATCACTATAATCACTATCATCATCAGTTGAGTAGCAAGTAGTTACCTCTTTCTCATGGTCGGCCATGAGACATATTTCTTCCTTTCTTTCATCTTCTTCACTGTCACTCCAAGCTCCTCCAACAAACGCCTTTTGAGTGTCGCTTTGCTTTGCTCGTTTGGGACACATATTTGCGTAATGATTCTTGTCTCCGCATACGTAACAATAATCATTGTTACTTGAGTTGTCATTGAAGTTCTCGCGGCTATTGAACTTGTTGAATCGTTGAGGTCTTCCATTTCTTCTTGGAAATCTTGAAGCACGATTCTGTTCTCGATCATTTCCATCTCTTCGATTGAAGTTTGACCTATCATTTTTTGCATAACGTTTGTTAGTTAAAAATTTATTAAAATTCTTTACCAAAAGTGCAATGTCGTTCGTAGAGTCTATCTTTTCGGGTTCTTCTTTGGGTTTACTAGCTTTTTCGTCTTTAGTCTTTTCTTTCGCAACATTGGCTTGATGGGCCAATGATTTCTTCTTTCCTTGATCTCGAGCTTTGTTTCTCTTTAGAGCTATTTCGTGAACTTTTAGGTTGCCAATGAGATCATCCAACTTCATTTTTGAAAGATCGCGAGAATCTTCCAAGGATGTTATTTTTGGCATCCACTCCGGAGGTAGAGCTCGAAGGATTTTTCGTACATAATCTTCATTTTCATACACACGACCTAATACTTTCAATGTAGTCATGATGAGGTTAAAACGTTTAAACATAGAATCAATTGATTCATCTTGAGTCATTTCAAACAATTCGTAGTCATGAACCAAAATATTTATTTTGCTACTTTTAACGTGTAAGTTTCCACGATGAGTATCATTTAAGCTTTGCCAAATTAAATTAGCGGTTTTACAAGTAAAGACTCTCTCAATTTCATCTGAATTTAAGGCAGCACAAATCATATTTTTTGCTTCAAAGTTCAAACAATTCCAAGTGTCATCATTATTAGACCACTCAGCAATAGGTTTTTCAACACTTTTGCCATCTTGTATTTTTGTGGGAACAAAATTTCCGTTAGCAATAATATCCCATATTTTTCTACTTTTACCCCGAACATGACATTCAAAGAGCTCGGCCCAAATACCAATTTTTTTGAGGTCAATAGGAGGTGGTTTAACAGATAGAGAACCTTCATGATGAGCCATTAGGTGACAATATTTGTTTTTAAAAAACTTGTTAAACTTGTGAAATCTTTGAAAGACCCGCTCTGATACCAATTGTTAGACAACCTTAGGGGGGGGTAAAAGTTGTATTAGGATCTTTTCACTTTCAAAAATTTGTTTCTTTAATCACAACAGCAGTTTAAATGCACAACAAGATATATATTTGAGATAAGGGTAGAGAGAATGATACCAACACCGTTGTTTAGAGTGGTTCACCAACTTGGCTAATCCACTTTCCGAGACACTTCTCGAGACACATATCCACTATGAATGTTCTTTATGGTAGAACATAAACCTTGATTCAAATATGAGAATCGATCTCTTGCTTCTACTTGATATTGGAATGGATCACTCACACTCAAAGTAAATACTTACAAGATGATAAATTTCTTAATGGTAATCACTCTTGTATAAGTATAACACTTGGATGATTTTGAGATTTAAATGCTTGAGTTGTTTTGCTAATCAAAATTGCCAGAAATCAGAGATTTCTATCTTTTATAAACTCAAGACTTATTTTATTTTTAACTGAACGTTGGATTTAAATAGGAAGGTAAAAAGTGACCCAGAGCACTTGCGGACGTCCGCATGGGCATGTGCCGGACGTCCACAATCAATAAGGTGGTTGTGAAAAGTAGCCGTTTGTTCTCTGAGCATTTCAAAGAACTTGAGTGCGGGCGTCCGCTAGCACTTTGCGGACGTCTGCGGCCTATTTTTCACCAACCCAAATTAATTGCTGGTCATTTCAACTTTTTCAATTCAACAGATTTTCCAACGTTCGGAAATAATTTTGAAACAGATATTTGTTTGATTTTTGAAATATCCAAGTGGTATACTTATTTTAGTGTTTTACCTTTAGGAAATGTGAAGACTAATAATAGTATAGATCCTAGTCTTGAATTCTTCAGAAAGAGTCTTCGTGTTTCCATTTCTTTGAGCTGGAATACTTGGAATAACTGAGATGATGCTTTTCCATTCTTCGGAACTTTGTTTCATATACTTGGATCAAATTGTTAGAAACAAATAACATTTGTCTATTTATTTGTTAATCATCAAAACAATGAGATTTATGATTTTTAATCACTTGCACCAACAATCTTAGTTATAGTGAACGGTCCAAGGAATGGGGACTCAACTTCCCATGCTTTCCGAATCGAATAAAACCTTTCCAAGGAGATACCTTCAACATCACTCAGTATCCCACTTGGAACACCACCGACCACCTTTTCTTGTCGGCATAACTCTTTTCCTGATCTTGCGCCGCTTTCAAGCGTTCTCTTATAACTTTGACCTTGTCGGCCGTTTCTTGCACAATTTCCGGTCCGACAAACTGTTTTTCTCCCGCCTCCAGCCAACACACGAGAGTCCCCTTCCTTCCATACAATGCTTCAAATGGCGCCACTTTCAAATTGGTATGATAACTATTGTTGTAAGCAAACTGCACCAAAGGTAGGTGACTATCCCAATTGCCACCAAAATTGATCACACGTGATCTTAACATATCCTCTAACGTTTGATCATTCTTTCTCTTTGTCCATCCATTTAAGGATGGTAGGTCGTTCTCAAGTTCACCCTCGTACCCAATTCCTTATGCAATCCTTCCCAAAATATTGAAGTAAACCGACTACCGCTATCCGAAACTATAGACAAAGGTACGCCATGTCTGGAAACTACCTCATCAATGTATAGCTTTGCCAATTTATCTATCGGTAAAGTTTCCCGCATTGCTAGGAAGTGAGCACTCTTAGTTAAACGATCAACTATCACCCAAATAGTATCATGACCCCTTAAGGTCTTTGGAAACTTAGTCACAAAATCCATGGTGATACGATCCCACTTCCATAGGGTCGTTGATGTTCGGCTTTTACTTGTGAACAAGTCACACACGGCTCTCCATAATGTGCTACATCCAACTTCATAACTGGCCACCAATAATGTAGCTTAAAGTCTCTATACATCTTGGTGCTTCCCGGATGGATGGAGTACTTTTTCCTGTGAGCATCTTCCAAAAGTAGTTCCCGATTTCCTCCAATTTTGGGCACCCACACGCGCCCATTAAACAACTTCCCTCCACGGCTATGCTCTGTTAAGAGTAGTCTTTGCTTGGTTAATCACTTTTTCTTTGAGGTTCTCCTCCAACAAGGCTTCGGTTTGCGACGATCTAATTCTCTCTATGAGGCTTGACACTAACTCGACTCTTGAGAGGTTGGCCTTTAAACTCCCACTGTAATCCTTCTGACTCAAGGCGTCGGCAACCACATTTGCTTTACCCGGATGATAGAGAAATTCACAATCATAATCTCTAAGTAGTTCCAACCACCACGCCTCATGTTCAACTCCTTTTGATCGAACACATATTTCAAACTCTTATGGTCTATATACAACATACATTACGTATCGTAAAGGTAGTGCCGCCACAACTTCAAAGCGAACACCACTGCTGTAACTCCAAGTCGTGAGTAGGATAATTCTTTTCATGCATCTTGAGTTTCCTCGACGCGTATGCAATTACCTTTCCTTTTTGCATCAATACACAACCCAAGCCCATCTTTGATGCGTCGCTATAGACCACAAAGCCCTTCGATTCTTCGGGAAAGGATAGGATTGGAGCCTCACATAACTTCTTTTGTAATGTTCGGAACGCCTTCTTTTGCGCCTCGGTCCAAACGAACTTTACATTCTTCCGAGTCAAAGCCGTCAATGAAGAAGCAATCTTGGAAAAGTCTTGAATAAATCTTCGCTAGTAACCCGCTAAACCCAAGAAACTTCGAATCTCCGATGGATTCTTGAGAGGTTCCAAATTCATCATTGCCTCGATCTTGGTAGGATCTACCTTTACTCCGTCTAGGGTGACCACATGCCCCAAGAATTGGACCTCTTCCAACCAAAAATCGCATTTGGAGGATTTTGCATACAACTTCTCCCTCCTTAGAACTTCTAATAATTCCCAAAGATGTTGCTCATGCTCCGACTCGTTCTTAGAGTACACCAAATATCATCTATGAACAACATAACCGATTTGTTGAGGAATGGTCGACACACCCGGTTCATCAAATCTATGAACACTGCCGGTGCGTTAGTCAAACCAAAAGGCATTACCAAAAATTTGTAGTGGCCGTAACGGGTCCTAAATGCCGTCTTTGGGATGTCGTCTTTCTTCACCTTGACTTGATGATAGCCCGAACGTAAATCGATCTTTGAGAAACATCCCGCTCCTTGAAGTTGATCAATCAAATCGTCGATCCTCGGGAGTGGGTACTTTCTCTTTACGGTTACCTTGTTTAACTCCCGATAGTTTATGCACATTCACATCGTGTTGACTTTCTTCTTTACAAACAAGAGCGACACGCCCTACGGTGACAAGTTCGGCCTTATGAATCCTTTCTCTATAAGCTCTTGAAGTTGCGCCATCATTTATTACATTTCGGACGGAGCTAAACGGTAGGGAGCTCTAGGCATCGGAGCCGCTCCCGGAACCATTTCTATTTTAAATTCTACTTGATGGTCGGGTGGTAAACCGACAAGTCTTCCGGAAACACATCGGGAAATTCGCGTACCATCCTTACGTCCTCGAACTTCTTCTTGTCACTCTTGGCATCAATCACGTATGCCAAGAAAGATGAACACCGTTTAACCAAACACTTACATGCCTTAATCGTGGAGATGATCGCCACTTCCCCTTTTATCTTTTCACCATAAATGGTCACCACTCCTCCATCCGCAGTTGGGATACAGATTAGATTTTTTGCGCATAAAATCTCGGCTTGATTCATCGATAGCGAATCCATTCCAATAACTATATCAAATCCCCCAATTACCATTGGAATCAAGTCGATTGGAAACTTAATTCCTTCAACCTCCGGCGTAAAAGCCCTTCACACATCCCGAACTACTACTTGACCATTGTCTGCTATTTCTACCACTATGGAATCCTCTAGACTACTAGTGGGCATAGACAACTATTGGCAAAAGGAATTCGACACAAACGAAAAACTTGCACCCGGATCAAATAATACATGTGTAGGTACGGAGTTTAGGAGAAACGTACCCGACATCACATCTGTCGAAGCCTTTGCCTCCTTGGCTGTCACTTGAAAAGCCCTTCCCGACGCTCTTTGAGGATCCACTTTCTTTCCTCTGCTTCCTCTCATCTTCAACTTTGGGCACTCACCTCTAAAGTGACCCGACTCCTTGTACTCAAAACATATTTTCTCCTTGACGGGACAATCCTTGAAGGAATGATCGGTCTTACCGCACCTGTAGCAATTTCTGGGAACAAAGCCTTTAACTTAATTAGTATTTTTATAAAAATGAAAAAAGAAGAAAAAGGACAAATGAGATCCTAGTCTTTAGAAGAGGCCACATCATATATAGTGGTTTCTCCTTATATATATATATATGTATATAGAGGGTTGGTATATTTTACAAACCACTTAATTCTTACAAACTCTAGAAACCACTTCATAGCCAATCATTTTGAATATTATTATATTTTTTAAAATTTAATAATTAAGTAAACGGAAGGGCTTTATTGTCAATCTGTCATTCGGTTTTTTGATTATTGTATATTAGTAATATATTTAATTATAGAACATTCCATTTTTTTAGGGATTCCATCATCAACCATACTGTCATATTTAATTCATGATTCATTATTTATGAACATGAATTCAGCTATCTTCCAAATGGAAACCCAGAAACATGAATTCAACTATCTTCCAAATGGAAACCATAAACATGAAACCCATCTTCATGAAGCTGTAAAACCAGAAACGTGAAACCATCTTCATGAAAGTCGTCGAAAACCCATCTTCATGAAGCCGTCTAAACCCAGAAACATGAAACCCATCTTCATGAAGCTTTCTAAACCCAGAAACATGAAACCCATCTTCATGAAAGTCGTTGAAAACCCATCTTCATGAAGCCGTCTAAACCCAGAAACATGAAACCCATCTTCATGAAAGTCGTCGAAAACCCATCTTCATGAAGCTGTAAACCCAGAAACATGAAACCCATCTTCGTGAAAATCGTCGAAAACCCATCTTCATGAAGCCGTCTAAACCCAGAAACATGAAACCCATCTTCATGAAAGACGTCGAAACTTAAAAATATGAAACCTGTTGAAACCGCCATCTCCATCGAAAACACATCTTCTGAAAACGATCTCCGTCAAAACCCATATTCAAGGGGTATGTTGATACAAATCTGTTTCGGAGATCTGTAGAGATCGGTCGGAGATGTAGACCGACAAGTTGGCAGGGGAGGACTGAGAGGATGAATGGAGGCCGAAGATGGTGACTGACAAGTCGGCAAGGGAAGAGTGATCGAAGGAATGGAAGCTGGAGATGGTAACCGACAAGTCGTCCGGAGATGAGTGAGAGTAGGAATCTCGGCCCGTAAATTCAGTGTGTATATTGAAGAGATTAAAAGGTGTTTTATTGTTCCAAAAGTACCCTTATGCGTCTAAATTTTTAATGGAAATAATTGAAAACTTTCCACTAATTACAAATGATGCCACCGCTACTATAAGAACCGTAGATCAAGATTTTGAATGGTAGAGATTGGTTTCTATAGTTTGTAAGAATTGAGTGGTTTGCAAAAGAAACTCACCCTATATATATATATATATATATATATATGTACATATATATATATATATATATATATTGATATAGAAATAGATTCTTATTAAAAGTAAATTCTAAAGCATGATGTGATATCTTTTAAAGTATAAAGTATTAAGGTGTTAAATCTCTTAATTACTACTTTTTATACATCATGTACAAGTCAATAAAGCTTTTTATTCTTGAGAAACACATGGTACAATGTAACACCCTAAAAATTGGGGTGAATTTAAACCTAAATAATTGCGAAATAACGTAACTAGCATAAATAAATCACCCAAAGAGGGGAATTAGGGTGGTGTTTACATAACAAGTTAATAAGGAGATACTACTTAACCACCTACTAATCTAAACTACAACAACTTAGATTATAGACGAGTGTTGCTATCTCACTTCCAAAAGAATGTCGGCTAAAACCAAAATGTACGCCTCTAATGCTTCACCAAAAATGCTATTTACCCTTCTCGACTCTTCGCTCAAACCCGAGAAGTCCCACCGCTAGAAAGATCTGTTATACATGTCATTTTAAGAAAAAGTGTTAGGCTAATGCCTACTGAGAACAAACAATTATATTTGATAGTGATAGAAATAAAATCTTTGGAATGTAAAGCAGCAAATCATAATACTAACCTTGGGTAGAAAACCACCATTTACACAATATCTCATGTGTTGCTGGGGAAGACCCGTTTACCATAATCAGTGACGAAACACGAAAGTAAGCCACAAGACATATTAGTAAAATCAAACACCTACAACATAAACAAATGGATATCAAGCTCAACCCTTCTAAGTCTATTGCTTGTGGATTCCCAATCTCAACCCCTCTAGGTTTATACATTAAGATATCCAAATCAAAGAAAACAAACAAACACATTGGAATTGCACCTTACTGCTCATGGGACAATGCCCGACCGTACGGGTTCACACCTTACTTACCATGAGACCTGATGCCTATTTCGTGCTATAATGTGGAAAACGATCGTCCCAACATTGAACATAAAGACTTAAGTGTCTATAGATCCATTACACTAAATCAATTAAAATAGCAAGTTTATAGTAAGAGTAGTAACTCCACATATCATATTAAACTTGTACCCAAAACATGCCATGAAATAAACATTTCCTTATTTCCTTAACTTGGTCTCAAAATCAATAGCAAGACATTTATTTCCCAAAAACCCATCAAATACCAATAATAGCATATAAAAACCATCAAACATATTTCTTTCCTTAAAATCTTTAAAACATTTCAAAACCCTAATTTTGACCTAGATTTTCCAAACTCCAAACTTGTAAGAAAATGTGGTCAGACATATAGAGACCCCAAATAAATCTTCAACATAACTTAAACACCTTTACCAAAAATTTCCATCAAGCAAGAACCTAAAATCTCCAAAATTAGGTTTTTGGTAAAAACTCATCCAAATCAAGAAATAAGTAGTGAGAAGATGTTTAGAAGGGTTAAACACACATTTTAACATGTATAAGGTTTAGAAAATGAGAATGAACTCACCTTGTAGAGTTTTTGTAGAATACCCAAACCCTAGAAATCGAGAACTCTTGAGACTTGATCAAACCTTGCTTAAGCTCACTTTAAAGCTTAACAACACCTAAGAAAAGAGCATTTAATGACCATGAATCCCCATAATCATGCCATAAATGAGGAGAGATGAGGGAGATAGAAGCCTACCTAGGTTAGAGAGGAAAATCACCTAAAATCGGCTCCCAATGACCACAAATGCTGAAAAACGCGCTGCTCTCTCGTATTTAAACCTGGCCCTTCCGGCGACCTTGCCAGGCGATTGTGACAAGTTGTCACTCTCGCTGGCACTATCGCCCATGTCTGACCCCTCACAGTACAATTCTCGCGAGTATGACATGCGAAAGTGTCATTGGGCACTGTCGTCGGACACTATTGCCGCTGGTGTACCGAGCCCAATCTAACCCCCTTCATGCCCCGATTCGCTTGCGTCTTAGACCGTGGGTCGAGGTTATCCGATGCTATGAAATTATTACACAATAAGAATGGAAATGAAGACCCTTTAGATTACGGAATTTCGGGGTGTTACATACAATGGCATTCCTTTTTCCAATATACTCTATTTGGCCCCCAAATGGTATTCCCGCTTCTTCCAAAGAAAGTTATGTTTCCAATTGAGCAACTATCTAGGTGACTATTGAGTTCTCTAGGTTGCAGATCATATCATATGAACTCTGCCTTCCTCCTCCTTCTCCCCAATGTCATCGATGTTGTTCCATCTCTGCCTCAAAGAGTGTCTAATTTTTGCTGTTAATTCGTTCGTCTTCGAATGCTTATGGTATTTGTTTTGAGGTTATATATCGGTTTCTTTTAAGTTTGTTGAAATCTCACGCCGATTAGCTATGTTTTTTGTATTGGGTTTTAGTATTATTTTGATTGATTGATTGTTGTTTCTTTGGTGTGTGATGCCAGAATTAGGGTTTTCTTTCACATCACACGTTTGGGTTTCTCCATCGATCTCCAGACTCGAGGTTTGACATCTCTTTAGTTTGTTTTTCTTTAAATAGGCATATGTCTCTATTGTTTTCAGGCACTAATTGCTTCAATCCATTCAAATTATGTCGACTTCAATTCATTAGGTGGCTGATTCCATACAACGGATTAGTCTCAAAACAACCCATGTTGTAAACAATTACAGATTGCCCCTTTTTGAGAAGCTACAACATCGTGGAAGCAGAAGAGCATTATCTTTGCCCAACAACAAACAGTAGTGCAACAAATTTAACAGAAAAGAATATCCCGAGCACCAAATATAAGCTTTCTTTTCTCTCACACATTTTCTTAGATATTGTTTCATAATATCGGATGCATGCATGGGATATCATGTAATTTGGTTTGGTAGAAAGCACACAAACCTGCCTGCCAATCGGATGTTCATTAATTATTTTGATTGCCCTACTTTATTTATTTATTTATTTATTTGGTTTGTGATATTCATTCGTATAAAAGACAGATCTGAGAAAAAAGCAGTTAAAAATTGAAGTTTAGTTTTCATTTAGAGCTATACTATAGCGGTTCTAGTTACTTGTGTAATGGTATGGACTGGCTTATTTAGCATAATTTTAAAGGAACTTGCTATGAAATTTCATATAACTGACTGTAAATTATCATCCATATATATATATATATATATATATATTCACTTTTGAGATATTGCAATATTTTCACGCTGTTTGGTTTTCACTCACATCTTTCTCAAAACACCCAGATGGGTTTTACAACAACAACAACAAGAAGAAGAAGAAGAAGAAGAAGAAGAAGAAGAAGAAGAAGAAGAAGAAGAAGAAGAAGAAGAAGAAGAAGAAGAAGAAGAAGAAGAAGAAGAAGAAGAAGAAGAAGAAGAAGAAGAAGAAGAAGAAGAAGAAGAAGAAGAAGCTCTGAAGATTTGATTTTCATTATTTTGATTGGGGTTTGTTTTCAGATTGTGCTTGTATTTTCAAATCTATGTGTAGCAAAAATTGTTTTCAGACTGCTTCTTCCTTGCAAGTCCATCCTCTTCCCTATCAAAAATTTAGATCTTGAAGGCATAAATATATATATATATAGAGAGAGAGAGAAAAAAAAAGTTCAAACGAGAACGCTAACTATTTAAGAAAACAAGAAAAAGGTCGTTCATGAACAAAATCACATGTGATTTTGCACTGCCTGGACACGCGCGGCCTAGGCCGCGACTTACAAGTCGCGTGGCAAGTCGTGCGATCACATGTGATTTTGTACGTGTGTAGTGTAAAATCACATGTGATTTTGTACACGGGCGACCTTATTCGTGTTTTCTTAAATTGTTAGCGTTCTCGTTTGAACCCACCTCTCTCTCTCTCTATATATATATATATATATATATATATCAACGTCATTCATCCAACATTTTCAAACGGTTATTTTAGTCGGACAAAATATAGACAGGGGGTAAAATAGTCATTTTTAACATTCAGATTGTTTATTCGGCACAACAACCGAACAACAATTATCTATTAACACCAGACAACTATATCTATACAGACAACTATATCAACACAGGTCTTAACAGAAAACGAAACGAATAACACCTTAGTCTGTTTAGAAGCTCGATCAAGATAATGTGTTGTTTAAATTTAATCGACTTTTGCTAAAATCGTGAAAACGATTGAGAATTACGTCTATTTTTCGCTAACCATGATTGTATTTGTGGATTTCTTTGTTGTCCGAAATTCGCTTAATTCAATCCTGTTACACATTAACAATTAGCAAAAAAAAAAGGAATATATTTTTTCCATAAAATATATTTTTTATATGTATATATATTATTAAAAAATATATTAAAACATAAAATTCACGAAATTATATCCAAGTGAATCATCGCCTGTTTACATTTATGTTGAGAGTCCTTGAAGGTGCATGGTTCTGAAAAATATGAGTGAGAACATCCCACAGAAGAAAATGTTCATCCATTTCATACCCTTTCTTCATCATCAAATGCTTCACACCAACATCTTCGTGCTCTTCCTCATTCTCACCAGTACGGCGGATCGCCACAACTGTTACGCCCTGCAATACACGCCCTGATTCCGGCAGCCGGAGCAGTTGCACATGCCAAAGTTTTCCATATCCAGATGCCGGCAATTTCACCTCCGGATCAAGAAGATCATGTAATTGTTGTTTTCCTTTCATAACAACCCTTCCTTTGTTGCTCGAATCGCTGATCTCCGCTGCATCTAGGGTTTGGCGGTGGTTCTCCACCACATGTCGAAGAACATGTTGCCGCCATGTCGCTTCTCTAAAACACTGATTCGCGGATGCGATTCTCGATTGGAGAAGCTGATTCGTTAACAGAGTGTCTGGATTCTGGATCTGCATCTGGTGGTTTGATGATGTTGTTTGATGTAAAGATGTTGCGAATAATATCACGCATAGATTCAGATCTCTACCGAACTCTGCGTGCCATTTGATTATCGAATCGTCTTGCTGAAACGAAGGGAGTTCGATTTGCAGGTTTCTTATATTTTGGAAATGGTTCAGTGAATCAACCGCCGATTGGAACAGCGCTCCATCGAATTTATTTGGCGGTGGCTTCCGGAAGAAGGATTTTGACAGGTAATTGAATAATTTTTTTGGTAAATTTTCGTTACGATCGTTGGATTTCCGGTGAGGAAATGAGAGGAATATGGACGGCGTTTGGTGGACGACGGCGGAGAAACGCTTGGATACTAGATTGCAGATACAAAGCGATTTTGCATTGTTTAATTTGGTGAATATTAGGAGTAATAACTCGTCGGGGAGGCGATTAATGTGAACGACCTCTGCTTCTTCTCCGGCGGAAAAAGGTGGCGACGGTGGTGGTGATGATGACGGTGACGACGTCATTTTATTAATTTTCTCCACAGAAATTAAAAAGAAAAATTAGGTTCCTCTTTCCCCGTTTTCTAGAGGACAACTCACCGTAAAATACGCTATACAAATCCCCAATTTACTTTTTGTTTTCCAAAAATATCACAAATCTTTATTTGGTTTTTAATTTTTTTGTTAAAAATGGTGGAGAGTTTTTTTCTAAATAAATGAATAAAAGATGGTATTCTTTATAAAAAAAAAAGTTAAATACTTTCTTAGTTACATATTCAAATAAAACATTTCTCATATGCTTATTTTTCATAATCATATTGCATGTTGAATATATAATTGGTATATTTTCTTTTTCGCAAAACTAAAGAAAAAAGAATTTTTTTTGAGAAATTAATTAAAATGGACGAAGTTCAAAATTCGGTTACAAAAATACTCACTCTCTCTCCTACTTTATAAAAATACCCACTTTTCCTGCGATATGATCTTCGATCGCGGACCTAGATAAATATACCCTCATCGCGGACAAAAGTTGGAAAATCGCGGACCAATAGTGCTTCGCGGACAAATGAAAAAAGTGGTTGGGTGGAATTTGAGGTGTTAAACGAGCTAATCGAGCTCGTCAAAACACGAACAGGTCGAGCTATTAAACGAGCTTAGAAAAATGCGAATCTTTGGAAGAAATAAACGAGCTTAAACGAGCATCGAGCTCGAGTTCAAACAACACAAAAGTAATCGAGCTCGAGCTCGGACACAATTTAGGAAAAAAATTCGAGCTCGAGCTCAAGCTTAACATTATTTTCGCGAGCCGAGCTCAAACACTCTACAACTCGACTCGACGCGTTAACACCCCTAGGTGGAATTCCTTGAGTGCTATCGCGGATAAAATATTTTGTAGCTTTTATTATTAATAATAGATAGATTCTATTTATATACCTTGAGTGCATCACGGACAAAATATGAAATTCACGGATTTGGGCATTTTAGTGGAGTTTGGAGAAACCTCAACATGTGAGAGTTTAGACAAACTAAATATATTCTTAAAGAAAGTGGAGTGCATCGCGGATAAAATTGAGTGTATCGCGGACCTATCTCATTTTTTAACTGAGTCCGCGATCAAGGGTTAAATCGCAGGAAAATTGGGTAGTTTTGTATAGTGGGAGAGATATGGGGTACTTTTGCAACCGAATTTTGAACTTCGTCTTTTTTAATTAATTTCTCATTTTGTTTTCCTTCCATGTAAATAAAATACTTACTAATGATACAAAATATAATAATGTCAATTCTTTTTTCTTTAACTAAATGTCATTCAAATTTGTGAAAATAAATCATTAACACCGTAAAAAGGGTTTGCGTTCGCCGGGAACCGCTGTCTCCTTGTTTTTAATAGGCAAACAGTTCAGGGACAATATTCTTTTCAATAAATTGATTTTCTGCTATATCCTTTTGTACGACCTAAGACACAGATTAATGATTGAATATTAATTTATCTACTTAATGTTAAATTAAATATTATTGGCATTATTAAAAACAAGTAGAAATAAGTCCCTTGGAGATAACTATATATATACTAGTCAATGAACAAATTATATCAAAATTGGACCATATAAATATATGAATAAGAATGTTTTTTTTATTCAAGTATGTAACAGAAAAAGTATGTTTTTTTTATTCAAGTATGTAACTGAAAAAGTATGTTTTTTTATTCAAGTATGTAAGTGAAAAAGTTTACATATTCATGTTTTCCTAAATCTTGTATGATAGGAAATACATTGGCCTCAAGAAAGGTAGGGTTAAAGAAAAACTCTAATATAAATGTAAAAGAGTAAATTATAAACATTGTCTATGTGATATCTGTTTAGGTAAAATTTTACCAGTCTCGACCACGATCAAAAAGTTACCCACGACATTCGACCGTCGTAAGACACCTCGCGACCTCGACCTACTAACGTGTGATAGCTGTTATGATTTCTATGTTTAATGCAGGGTCAACATCATTAATGGCCAACGAACATAACCGACGAGGTTAATTACGAGCATTAACCACAACGACCGTTACGACTGTTACTCTTACATTCATGAGGGTCATTCAAAACTACGAAGACTATAAATGCAAAGATTCCAGCCTCATTTGCGGACATCTGATTTCAAGAACAATCACACAGCGAAAGCACTTGAAGCAAGGAAATCTCTCTCGACAGATCGCTCTCGACGCACGATTCCTACGCACGACGCTTTACTTTTATACACGACGCACTTGTTTATTTTACATCTAAAGTCTTTCTTTCACTTGTATTGTAACTATTGTACTCTCGACACCTGAAACACAAGGACATCGCCCCTGTTTGGCGATCATAGTGCAGCGACGACCATCCCTGTCGTCCGCGGATTTTTTCCTCGTTGAGGTTTTTCCCGCGTCACCAAAACCCTTTCGTCTCATTTACGTCTTATTTATCTTTGTCGCATTGCTTTGTCGAAAGATTTCTATCTTTAGTTGTTAAGCTCCACAATCAACCTTAAGTTATCCTTCTAGACGATTTTTGGCATTACTAGTTTGGCGCCCACCGTGGGGCCCCATCTAGAGAAAATATTCGACAAACGTGCGTCTTACTAACGGTTTCTTGGAGTTTCCTCTTTTTTTTGTTTCGGGAAAATGGCAGGTAATGGAAACCCATAGCAGATCATCGCCCAGATGCATTGGGAGCTTGAAAATGCGCGTCGACAGATCGATGCCCTTGCTGATCAAAGTCGAAGGGCAGCTGAAGAAATCGTGCGACTGAGGAATCCATTCGGACCGCAGAACGGTCCCAGACCATTCGTTCAGAATACAGGTCCAGGATCGTTCGGTCAGAATCCAAGATCCACTCCATTCGCCCATAATCCAGGTTCGGGTCCATTCGTTCGGAATCCAGGACCAGGATCGTTCGGACAGAACCAGCAGCAAGCTCCATTCATGCAGAACCAGCAGCAGGGGTCGTTCATCCCAAATCCCTAGTTCGGGTCGGTTCCTCCTCAGCATTTGAGGCCACCACCCATGAACAATGGGTCTCAGCCGTACTTCGTCCCTTTCAACGGGGACGCCAACGGTTCGTCGTACGGAAATGGCACCAGTTCAGGAGTTAATCCTCCGACAGGTGCGAACTCCGATCCTAACGACCCCGTCGCTCAGCGATTGAAGATGTTAGAAGATCTGAATGAACGTGTCCTGTCTTTGCTTGCTAAGCTACCGGGGGCAGCCGTGCCTGTCGACGTCGAGCCTCGCTCAGGATTTCAAGCGTCACCTTTCGTCGACACGATAGCGACCGTCGACGTCCCAAAGAAGTATAATATTCCCTCTTTCACGCCCAAGTATTCAGGAATAACCGATCCAACGGAGCACATCGCACAGTACAAGCAGCTGATGTGGGCGGTCTCGATCCCGCATATGTACCAGGAAGTTTGCATGTGCAAGAGTTTTGGGGCGACCCTCACGGGTCCTGCCCTTCAATGGTTGATTAATCTCCAACCCAAATCCATCGGGTCGTTTGTCGAGTTAGTCAACCAGTTCTCCCAGCAATTCGCCAGTAGTCGCAAGATGGAGAAGCAGACCAGCGACTTGTATTATGTCATACAGAAGACCGGTGAATCCATCCAGAGTTATTTCAATAGGTTTAATGCCGAGATGATCAGTGTCCGTAACTGCGATGTCAAGACCGCGATCGAAGCCTACAAACGTGGTCTAGACGACAGTTCGGGTTTATACACTGACTTGACCAAGTATCCTCCGGAGAATTTCGAAGACGTCCGAGCAAGAACCCTAGCCTATATGAGGGTGGTAGACGACGCGGCCTTTCGTCGTAAGCATTCTGACGACAAGAGATCACTAAGTGTAAAGAAGCCAGAGTTCAAGACGAAGGCGGTGTCCAAGTCAGAGCCTGCACGCCAAATACCGAACGTCCGGTTCAAGACGAAAGCGGAGTTCAAGACCGCGACCGTGACCAAATTTCCTCAGTACCCTAAGATATCCTCCTATGGATTCAAAGGGACTACTAAGGACTTGGTCGAGGCCCTGAAGACCGTCCAGGCGACCATCCGGTGGCCAAAGAAATCCGACAAAGACGACGATAAGAAAGATAAATCGAAGTGGTGCGATTTCCACGTCGACCACGGTCATCTGACGGACGACTGCATAGCTCTCAAAAAAGAGCTAGCATATCACGTCCCGAAAGGTAACCTCAAGGATACTATCAACGACGTCGTTACTCCAGCTAACGACGTTCGACCGCCAACTCCAGATCATGCAATGGTCGTCAACTGCATAACTGGCGGGTCCGACGTCTGTGGTCTGACTAATTCCGCAGCCAAGCGTCATGCCAGCCAAGCGCCTGACGATCGACCTACCCCTCGTTCATCAAGACCCAAAGGAGATCTGGATTTAGAAGCTATGAAGATTTCATTCGACCAAGACGACCTCGGCGATTTGTATCGAAAGCATCATGACGGGTTGATCATTCAACTCACGATTGGTAATTGTTTAACCCAACGAGTCTTGGTCGACGGAGGCAGTTCAGCAAACGTCATCTTCCTTGATACCATCAAGACCATGGGAATCGATCGTTCGGAAATCATCCGACGCTCGACAACCTTGGTCGGTTTCAATGGAGACCCGACGAGCACCTTTGGAGAGATCACCTTGCCTGTCTATGCCGGATGAATCAACAGGCAGACCAAGTTCAACGTCATCGACTGTGCGTTGGCCTATAACATCATCTTAGGTCGATCATCGATCCATGACATGAAAGCCGTTCCCTCGACCTATCATCAGACCATGAAGTTTCCTACGCCGTGGGGAGTCCAGGAGATCAAAAGTGAGCCGAAAGTCGCCCGTGATTGCTATAAGACCACCCTGAAGCCGCAGAAGCAGGCCATCTAGCAATTACAGGTCCAGGATGCTCCTGAGACAGCCGACGACTATCGCCTGGAGGAAGTCGTCCTGGACCCGAGCAAGCCTGACCAGAAATTCTTTGTAGGTTCGTCCCTCGATGTAATTCCCGGGTAAGTTCGTTAGTTAAATTCTCTTTCCGTTAAATTATTTAACTTTAAAATTGAATGTTTAGGGTAAGTTTGGGTTAATTTATAAGTTAATGGTGTTTTGGTCATTAGTGAATAGTTCAAGTTCAAAATGGTAAAATTGGTCTAATATTATCCCTTAAGCCTCTAGATATTTTCAGAAATAAAATACAGTGTGTGTGTGTGTGTGTGTGTTTTGAGACAAAAAGAAGAAAGAGAAGAAGAATAAGGTTAGGGCTTCAATTGGTTTACTTGGAAGTGATTTTGAGGTATGTTTCCTTTATGTTTTATGTTTGTAATTGTTAGTAGAAGGTTTCTATCGGATTAGAATTATCAATTTCATGGTTGGTGTTAATTTCAATTGATTCTGGGTAGAATTTGGGTAAACCGACAGAGGTTTCCGGACACAATTTGATGGTGTCCGGTAGTTCCTTTTTGATAGTGTCCGGTAGATTCTTTTGGTGGTGTCCGGTAGTTGAAGTGCTCGGTAAGTTCCTATTTTTGTAAGTTTTCGAACGAAATTAGATACCGGATGGTATCCTGATTGCATTGGTTTCCGGATAGTTTATGTTGTCCTGATTGTATATGTTGTCCGGATAGTTCATGTTGTCCGGAAAGTATGTTGTCCGGATAGTTCATGGTGTCCGGAAAACTTGAGTTGTCCGGTCACTTTTGAGGTTCCAAATACTTTTTAGTACCAGGTAACTTTGTGTTTTGTCGACTCCTGGATAGGGTATGAATGAGGACTGGAAATACTGTGGACTCGACTTAAGTTTGGGTTTGGGGGAAACATTTGAGGATAAGAGTTAGATAGATTTATCTAGAGTTCTTAGCCCTAGTAAGTCTTATGTGTTCCATTTGGTAAAAAGATAATTGTATCTAATTGTTTCAGATTCTGTGAATTTAGGGTGAAAGCTGAATCGTTTTGAGAAAAGCTTGGAAACGTTTTGATAAGCAAACAGGTGAGTTTTACTTTAAAACGTTTTCAAACTGGAATACATATATGTGGATTAAGATTGTGATATGTAGTGTAATAATGTGCACATATATGAAGTATGATATATTGAGGTGTATTCTATATTTACATGAACATCACACTACACTAGTGCACGTTGGCCGGGCTTAGGACCGGTGGAGTTTGGTTGTATGGAGGGACAACGGAGTTGGCTGTATATTAGTGCAGCAGAGTAAAATGATTAGTTGGCTCGCAACCAACTAATATGGCCATGGGAATGAGACAGGAAAGTACACAATGCATGAGTCATAATTGGTATTCATATTTGTGTTATGTATATGGTGTTTGTGCAAATGATTTTAACTGACAGGGATTTTCTCACTTAGACCACTAGGTCTAACCCTCATTTTGTTTTAAAAATATGTATTCCAGGTCGTGGATCAAGTAAGAGCAAGTGAAAAGGGTAATTTGTGACTGGCTTTTGGAAGACTTATGTTTTTGAAGATCATGACATGTTTTGCAGTTATAACTTTGTTATTAGTTATAATGTAAATTAATTAGCAAAAAGTTTGTAATGAAATACTTATTATGATTGTAAAGACTAAGGGACCGTACATGTTATATGATGTATCTTTTGTTATGGAACAATGTTATGTAAAATATGTTATTTGTTGTATGTTTGGGAACCGGGTCGTTACACTCGATCCCTGCCTTAAAGACAAACTGATATCTTTTTTGCAGGAACATGTCGACTGCTTTGCCTGGTCGCACGACGACATGGTCGACATAGACCCCAGTGTTATTTCTCATAAGCTCAACGTCGACCCGTCAGTTAAGCCTATCAAACAAAAGCGGCGGAAATTTGCTCCTGAAGTAATAAATGACGAGGTCGACAACCTCCTCAAGACAACAAGATTCAAGAAGTAAAGTACCCCGACTGGCTTGCTAATGTCGTGGTCGTAGCGAAGAAAAATGGCAAGTGGAGGGTCTGTATTGACTTCACAGATCTCAACAAAGCTTGTCCGAAAGATCCTTTTCCATTGCCACATATCGATGCCATGGTCGACGCGACAGCCGTACATGAATTATTAACATTCATGGATGCTTATTCTGGATACAATCAGATCCTGATGCACATCGAAGACCAAGAAAAGACTGCATTCATGACAGATCGAGGTATTTACTGTTATAAAGTTATGTCTTTTGGACTAAAAAATGCCGGTTCCACCTACCAGCGTCTGGTGAATAAGATGTTCAAGGATCATCTTGGCGACACGATGGAGGTTTATATCGACGACATGCTGGTCAAGTCAAAGCAAGCAATCGACCACGTCGATCATTTGAGGCAGTCGTCCGACATCCTCTGGAAATATAGCATGAAGCTCAACCCAACGAATTGTTCCTTTGGTGTCAGTGCTGGGAAATTCTTGGGTTACATGGTCACTCGATGAGGAATCTAGGCCAACCCCGACCAGATCAAAGCCATTATCGAGATCAAATCTCCAAGAAATTTCAAAGAAGTCCAAAGGCTCACTGGTCGGGTGGCAGCTCTGAACAGGTTTATCTCTCGATCCTCAGATAGATGTCATTTATTTTATAACGTCCTCAGGAAAAATAAAGTCTTCGACTGGACCAACGATCACGAGCAAGCACTGCAAAAACTAAAGGAGTACATGACGTCGCCTCCTTTGCTGTCAAAGCCTCACGATCATGAGGTCTTGCAGCTATATTTGGCTGTTAGTCCTAATGCAGTAAGTGTCGTCCTGACACGAGAAGATGAAAAGCAGCAACTGCCGATCTACTATGTAACTAAATCTCTCTTGGACGCAGAAACCAGGTATTCCTCTATGGAAAAATTGCTTTTATCGCTAGTCACAGCTGCTAAAAAACTGCGACACTACTTTGAATCGCATCTTATTACTGTCGTGACTAACTTTCCTCTTTAGTTTGTCTTGAGGAAACCTGAGTTGACAGGACGTTTGGCAAAATGGAGCATCTATCTCAGCAGTTACGACATTGATTTCAAGCCGAGGACCGCGATCAAATCGCAAGCCTTGGCGGATTTCATTGATGATTTCAGCCGTGAGCTGGAAAAAGAAGCAGAGTTCGAGGTATTAACCGTGGCGACTCACGACGACATACCATGGACTCTGTATGTCGACGGTTCATCCAACACTAGAGGTTCAGGACTAGGCGTCGTCTTAAAGTTGCCACAGGGGGACAAGATGGTGTATTCCGTGCGATGCGACTTCAAAACCACCAACAACGAAGCCGAGTACGAAGCCCTGATCGTGGGGATGAATATGGCCCACGACTCGGGGGCAACCGCGCTACATTTCAAAAGCGATTCTCTCCTGGTCGTGAACTAGATCAATGGAGAATTCGCGGCCAAAGATTCAAAAATGACAGCGTACCTAAAGGTAGCAAAAGAAAAATCCGAAAAGTTCAAATCATTTTCTATTGAACAGATTCCAAGGGACCAGAACACTCAAGCCGACGCTTTAGCAAACCTTGGATCTGCATTGGTCGAACCAATATTCGACAGTATTCCCGTGATCCATCTGGCGACATCGTCCATCGAAAATGTCGACGTCGTCCAGATCGAAAACGAAGAAGATGATTGGTCGTGCGACATCCGAAATTTCCTTATGCACGACCAACTCCCAGAAGACAAGATGGAAGCTCGGAAGATCAGATTCAAAGCATCCAGGTATGTCGTGATCGGAGATAGACTCTATCGACGATCATCGACAGGCTTAAACTTGAGATGCATCATCAGCAAAAGTCAAGTTCAGAAGATCCTTCAAGAGATGCACGATGGAGAGTGTGGCAATCACTCGGGAGGTCGCAGTTTGGCCAATCGTATCTCTCGACAAGGCTATTTTTGGCCAACACTGCGCCGAGACACCATCAAGTATGTCCAGAACTGTGATCCCTGTCAACGACATTCAGGTACTTCCCATAAACCTTCTGAACCTTTACACTCGACACTGATCCCATGGCCCTTCATGAGATGGGGGATGGATATTGTCGGCAAGCTACCACCTGCCTCTGGGCAAAAGGTATTTCTCCTCGTACTTACATGTAACCACCTGGTATCCCATAACATATATAATATACATCATTTTACATGTCATACATAACGTCGTTACTTTCATAACAAAATACATAATAATTCACATTCGGTCCCAAAGTCTCAAAACTATACAATACAAAAGAAACGTAAACATATCCTAATCTTCGTCAGCTAGCAACCGCCTCCTATGCTTTATTCTTCCCTTTGCTAACAAAAGATCCTTGACTTGGAATACATATTTTTTAAAGGAAAATGAGGGTTAGACCAAAAGGTCTAGTGAGATAATCCTTGTCAGTTTAGAAATCCTTTTTTATAAAATACACATATACCACAAATATTAACTACCAAGCAAGACTCGTGCATCGTGTTCCTCTCCTCATTCCCCTGGCCAAATTAGTTGGTTGCGAGCCAACAACACCGCTGTACAACAACTACAGCACCGTTGTACAACAACTACAACAAACACCTCCGCCGACTATAGTTTCGGCTAACGTATATTCGTGTAGTGTAATGCACAGATAAATACAATATATATATGTACCAATATATCATATTGTCATTTATAAAACTTTCATTACATTTCAATCACATATCCATCTCAATCATAAACACGTAATCACACCATATATCACGTATCCAATCCATACATATCCATCTCATATATATATCACATATATATGTATCCCAGTTGAAAACGTTTTAAAAGTAAAACTCACCTGATTGCTTATCAACACCCTTTCAAGCCTTTCTCCAAAAGATTCAGTCTTTCAATCCAAATCCACAGAATCTGAAACAGATTAAAATACAAATATCCCCTTACCAATTGAACACATGAACTCTAGATAAATCTACCTAACTCTCGCCATCAAAACAACCAAACAGCTATAGTTTCCGGACAGCCCAAAGCAACCCGGACAGCCCAACTTTTCCGGACAGCATAACTAACCCAGATAACATGAATTATCCGGACAACACAGCACCAATCCGGACAACTCGACTTTTCCGGACAACACAAGGAATCCGGACACCAAAGTAATCCGGACGTCATCCGGTATTTAATTCATCCGGAAACCATCAAACAAATCATCCGGACACTATCAATAAACTACCCGGACACCACCCAAGAAACTACCCGGATACCTTCATATCATCCGGATACCTCTGTCGGTTTACCTCAATTTTACCCAGATTTGACAGATTTTAACCTCAGGTCCGAATTTAATGATTCTACTCCGATAGGAACTATTAACTAGAAATTATAGACATAAATGTAAAGGAACATACCTGAAATCACCTCCAAGCACACCAAATGGAGTCCTAACCTTTCCTTTCTTCTTCTCCTTTTGCTCTAAAAAACACACACTTACACACATTGAAATATCTGAGTTTCTGCTGTTTTTAAAATATCTGAACATCTTAAGGGTGTATATCAATTCCATATTTACCCTTTAGACCTTGAACTTCTCAATAATAACCCAAACATACCTTAAACATCTAACTTTAAAGTTAACTAAATTTAACGGAAAGGGGATTTAACTAACGGACTTACCCGGGGTATTACATTATCTCCCCCTTAAAAGAATTCCGTCCCGGAATTCGGTTAAGCGAAAAGTATGAATACTTAGTTTCCACTAGTACCTCGAACTCAATCAAAACCATAGGAAATAACTAAATAGACATCCCACACCTATCTATACTTCTAACACAGATAAGCAACAAAAGAACAGAAAATACTAATAATCATTTTACACCGAAGTCATATAACACTTTTAGCACATATAGAGTTTGTTAGAATATACCTGTAACCTCATCCGGAATTTCCTCTTGTTCTTGTGTCGTCATTTGGTAGACTCGACCCTTTGCTTTCGGTACCTCAGGCCCTTGTTCCTCTCCCGGCCTAACACCCGTTGGTCTCACCGTCATACTACCCTGGTGTGCTTTCCATTGTGGACATTCAGACTGAATATGATCAGGGGAGTTGCAAACAAAACAAAATCGAGTTACCCGACAATCTCTCGTGATATGACCAGCCTTTCCACATTTGTAGCATTTTCGGGAATCACCATAGCAGTTTCCTTGATGAATACGGTCACATGTTGAACATGGTCTTCTTTCAGCTGGCCTGAAAGGTGAATAACTATCAAACCTCGGGGATTCGTATTCTTCCGAATCGTACGTTGTTTCTTCCAATTTTCTTTTCCCAGCACTCTTATAACCAACGTCTCTCCTATTATCCCGTTCCACATTTTCCGCGGCATCTACTGCGGCTGAGAAGGTATCAGGCCCTTTTGCAATCACTAGCTTTCTAATTTCTGAATTTAACCCGAAAATAAACCTTTCCATCTTCAGAGCCTCCGTGGCAACATAGTACTCCGCAAAGCGAGACTTCTCCAGAAAGCAAGCAGTGTAATCCCTAACCGATAAACTTTTCTGATGTAGGTTCATGAATTCCTCTTCCAGTTGTCTAACTGCTGCTTGAGGACAGAAATGTCCTTTGAAAGCTGTTGTGAAATCGTCCCAAGTAAAAGTTGAGTATACATCAGATACTCTAGAGGTAATATGAGCTTCCCACCAAAATAGAGCATCTGCCTTCAACATCGCGGTTCCGTATAGCACTTTATCTTCTTCTACACACTTGCTGGTCCTGAAGACAACTTCTTTCTCCTTCAGCCACCTCATGGCCTTCACTGGATCTCTTTCTCCTGTATATGTCGGGGGTTTGCAATTTAAAAACGTTTTATAATCGCACTTCCTTGGCACCAGTGTGACAGTATGTGTAATGGGCATTTCGTCTTCCAGACTAGGATCTGGTATTCCAGTTTCAGTGTGACGAGTTCTATCAAACATAGCTTGTACATTGGCTTGAAGTCTTCCCATTTCCGCCGTCAAATCATTTCGTGTAACAAACTCCGTACCTCGCCCCTGAACTCTGCCTCCAGTTCTGCCCCTACCTCTTTCTCCCCCTCGTCCCCTTGTCCCAACTGTTGGATTTGTTCTATTAGGATTTCCTCCTCCCCGATTCGTTTGTCTAGTACCGCTTGCCATATTGTAGATTCAAACAATGTTAACATACACATAAGCACATACCCCATATAACAAGGTATTCCAGTTCAAACATGCACCTGTAAGATCACAATTACACTGGCCAGGTGTAATCTGAAATTACCTTACATGATGTTTCTTCTACCTTTTATACTTAGCATCCCAAGGTTCTAATATATCAAGGACATCCTACTTCACATGCAGTTTAAGTCTAGGTACGGGTATAAATACCTAAATCCCTTAAACTAGGGCTCTGATACCATCTGTAACGACCCGGTATCCCATAACATATATAATATACATCATTTTACATGTCATACATAACGTCGTTACTTTCATAACAAAATACATAATAATTCACATTCGGTCCCAAAGTCTCAAAACTATACAATACAAAAGAAACGTAAACATATCCTAATCTTCGTCGGCTAGCAACCGCCTCCTATGCTTTATTCTTCCCTTTGCTAACAAAAGATCCTTGACCTGGAATACATATTTTTGAAAGGAAAATGAGGGTTAGACCAAAAGGTCTAGTGAGATAATCCCTATCAGTTTAGAAATCCTTTTTTATAAAATACACATATACCACAAATATTAACTACCAAGCAAGACTCGTGCATCGTGTTCCTCTCCTCATTCCCCTGGCCAAATTAGTTGGTTGCGAGCCAACAACACCGCTGTACAACAACTACAGCACCGTTGTACAACAACTACAACAAACACCTCCGCCGACTATAGTTTCGGCTAACGTATATTCGTGTAGTGTAATGCACAGATAAATACAATATATATATGTACCAATATATCATATTGTCATTTATAAAACTTTCATTACATTTCAATCACATATCCATCTCAATCATAAACACGTAATCACACCATATATCACGTATCCAATCCATACATATCCATCTCATATATATATCACATATATATGTATCCCAGTTGAAAACGTTTTAAAAGTAAAACTCACCTGATTGTTTATCAACACCTTTTCAAGCCTTCCTCCAAAAGATTCAGTCTTTCAATCCAAATCCACAGAATCTGAAACAGATTAAAATACAAATATCCCCTTACCAATTGAACACATGAACTCTAGATAAATCTACCTAACTCTCGCCATCAAAACAACCAAACAGCTATAGTTTCCGGACAGCCCAAAGCAACCCGGACAGCCCAACTTTTCCGGACAGCATAACTAACCCAGATAACATGAATTATCCGGACAACACAGCACCAATCCGGACAACTCGACTTTTCCGGACAACACAAGGAATCCGGACACCAAAGTAATCCGAACGTCATCCGGTATCTAATTCATCCGGAAACCATCAAACAAATCATCCGGACACTATCAATAAACTACCCAGACACCACCCAAGAAACTACCCGGATACCTTCATATCATCCGGACACCTCTGTCGGTTTACCTCAATTTTACCCAGATTTGACAGATTTTAACCTCATGTCCGAATTTAATGATTCTACTCCGATAGGAACTATTAACTAGCAATTATAGACATAAATTATAAAGGAACATACCTGAAATCACCTCCAAGCACACCAAATGGAGTCCTAACCTTTCCTTTCTTCTTCTCCTTTTGCTCTAAAAAACACACACTTACACACACTGAAATATCTGAGTTTCTGCTGTTTTTAAAATATCTGAACATCTTAAGGGTATATATCAATTCTATATTTACCCTTTAGACCTTGAACTTCTCAATAATAACCCAAACATACCTTAAACATCTAACTTTAAAGTTAACTAAATTTAACGGAAAGGGGATTTAACTAACGGACTTACCCGGGGTATTACATTACATATTATTTTTCTAAGTGGGTAGAAGCAGCTACCTTTTCCCAAGTTCGGGACAAGGAAGTCGTCTCTGTTATCCAGACTAACATCATATGCAGGTTTGGGATTCCATCCGAAATTGTCTGCGACAATGGATCCCAGTTCATAAGCAACAGAACTCGACAGTTCTGTGAAGACCGCAATATCAAGCTAACGACCTCGACCCCCAGATATCCCCAAGCAAATGGGCTTGCAGAGTCGAGCAATAAGACCATTATTGCTTCAATCAAGAAAAGGTTAAAAGCTGCCAAAGGAAAGTGGGTCGAATAACTCCCTTCAGTCATGTGGGCGAATCGCACGATGCCTCGCACATCCACATGACAAACCCCTTTCTCTTTGGTCTATGGTAGTGAAGCAGTTTTGACCGGTCGAGGTCCAGCTCCCAACCTCGAGGCATACTTCTGTCGACCATAACCTGGTTGATTTAAGTTATGACCTCGATGCCCTTGAAGAACTTAGAGAATAAGCATTGATCAGAATGGCGTCGCAAAAGCAAGCAGTCGAGCGACATTTCAACAAGAATGTCAAAGCTAAAATCTTTCAAGAAGGCGACTACGTCCTCCGACGAGTGTTCCAGAGCACTCAAGAGCTCAATGTAGGTAAGCTTTCCACCAAGTGGGAAGGTCCTTATCGTATCTCAAAAGTCGTGGGCAAAGGTTCCTATCGGCTCCAAACCCTCGACAATCGAGATGTCCCACGTAGCTGGAATGTAACACACTTGAAAAGGTATTTCTTCTAAACCCTTTTTTCTCATACGATTTTTTATTCGTCACAACGATTACTGACTTACGCATCGGAGGGTCGTTGGTTAGCCAACGACCAACCTCTGACATTGTTTTATCGCAGAATCGCACGACATAAGTTACTTAATCTATTATACGACTTCCGTAAACTGTCGCAGGATCGCATGACTTAAGTACGTCGCATAATTTAATCACACGATCATAAGGCCTAACGACTTCATGATCTAAGTTCTTGACTTAGAAAAAATTCCAGTGTTTTGAATGAATGCTTTAATCGCACGTATCTATGTTTGCTTTACACGATTGAAAGGTCTCACGATCTTACAGTCCGCATTTTAACTTAAAAGAATCGGTGTATTGAATGCCTATGTCGCATGTCATGATGTTCATTTTTATATGATGAATGATTGCTTGATGATATTGTATCAATGTATAAGACAATGCAATATAAAAATATTTTTTCATTCACCAAAAAATCGATTACATCAGACGACTCGACCACCAACGGTCAAGCGGTAAGAGGCAAGACAAAAGATAAAAAATTCCTAAGGCTGAGGAGGATCGATAGCCGCATCCTTGCCCGAGGCGTCGCCCTTGGAGCCCTCGACCACCACCTCCTCATCGGCTTCCTTCTCGTCATCCGAGTCGAGGTCCCTATCGGCTCCGACGTTCTCCAGGTAGAAGGCCAGCTCATCCGACGCTGAGGCGAGGGAATTCTTCCCCAACAGGTGTTGTCGCATGATCGCCGCCCAGGCGGTCAGTCGAGCCAAGGCAAAGACAGACTTCGCCTCGTCCTTCAGTTCTTTCACCTCTCCCTCTAGTTCTGCCACCTTGGACTTGGAGTCCTTGGCTTCCTCTTCGCTTGCAGCTAAAGACTCCTTGGTCTTGTCTAGCTCGGTCCTTTGGTCGGCGATCAAGGACAAGGACTGCTTCAGACGGAAGTTCGCCTCGTCCTTTCCACGTACGACGGCCTCTAGCTTATTCTGAGCGTCGTCGAGCCGAACGGACATAGCTTCAGCACCCTCTAGAGCGGCCTTCTCCCTGTCCAGTGCCGCATTCCCCCTCTCGTGAGCAGAGGACACCAAACCTCTTATTTTCTCCAGTTCGGAGTGCAAAGCGAGGGAGTACTGGAACGCCTGGAAATGCACAAACGACATAAGTTAGAAAACACTTGACACAAGTTATAAACATCAAAGACAAGTCTTGAAAGAAAGACTTACCAAAAACGCAAGTCCTGCAACATGGGATCCCGTCTCCTCGACCGGGACTCCCTGGAAACGCTCCCTGAAAGAGGGGAACTGATATTTCCCCAGATGAGGGAACAGCTTCGTCCCGTCTAGGACGTTGTCAGCCATAAAGTCTGACGGCAACGTGAAGTTAACCGTCGTGACTTCTCTCTCTCCAGTCGCGTGACCCTTGCCCTTGTCGGCTGACGAAGGGGTCGACGTGGCAGACGGAGGCATCGTCGTTTTCGCCGGAGGCGCGAAACTTAATGGTGTCGCATCAATCACACCAGTAGACGTCTTCGTCTTCGTCGGTGATGCGACCGATACCTTCACCTTCTCAGGCGTGACGACTCTCGGCGAGTCGCCCGCCTTTGAAGACGGTTCCTTCGGGACCGACGACCTGGTCCACTTCAAAACCCCCGGCCCGATGGTCGAGGTCGCCTTCCTTTTTTCCCTGCCCCGACGGGCCAGTTCAGCTTCGGCCACCTTCTTGGCCATCGCAGACGACACCTTCGCCTGAGATTCCCCTGGAAAAAACAAAGAGAAAGGAACATTACACGACAGATATAAGCGAAAAGATTGAGGTCGAGCAAAAAAGAGTAAGGTACACTCACCGGTAATCTCTTCATCTTCTCCTCTCGATTCCTCTGTCTCCTCTGTCTCCTCTTCCTCGCGTGTCTGCTCCCGATTTTCTCCCAGACACACTAAGTCTTCGTCGTCGTCGTCCACCAGGTGTCGTGTGAAAAACGACCGCTCGATAGAAGTAAACTCCAAGAATTTGTTGGTTTTTGCTTGAGAGTTAGCATAGGGATTTACGTCCTCGAACTTGATATCTGTCGACTCATAAAAAAACAAGTTAAAACAATTTGAAACTAATACACGACACACGACAAAAAGCTAAAAATCTCACACGACATGTTCCAGCCGGTCCTAATCCAGTTGCTGTAGGGGTCTAACGTCGCCACACGCACAAATGCGTACCTAGTCTTCCACTTACGGTCATTAACCGCAGTCTTCAGGACCAGGGTGTGATCGCCCTTATGCCTAGAAAACAGGCTGTAGCGACGACGTCCGTCCCACTTGACTTGATAAGAAAAGAGGAGGTCGCGTACATTCATGGGAGATTCCCATTCTTTGGTAAGGCGCTCGATCACTTGTACGACTCGCCAGAATTGGGGCATTAATTGGCCCGGTGCTAAATCAAACTCGACCATGAATGCCTTGGCCAGAGGCGAATAAGGCCATTCGAAGCCTATCTTAAAGGGGTATTCATATATAACAACGAACCCCTCGAGACACATATCAGGTCGAATCTGACCTGTCCTGATCAATGTAATCCCCGCAGGGATTTTTGCTAAACTCCTAAGGTCGTCGAGATCATCTTGATCTCGGATGGAACTTTGAGGTTCGGTTGACATCGCTAACCCTGTTAACCAAGTTTGCAAGTCTGAAAAACCCCAAATATCCCAGTTTTTCCTAGGTTTTCTCGCAACAGACTTACGACGCATACAAGAGATGAAAGTCGTACCTTATATAGGCGCTCTAAAACCTCGAAAACTCTCTAATCAAGATTTTGCAGGTTTAGAAGTGATTCGCTGGAGAATGGCAAGAAATCGAGAAGAAATCTCACTCTAAAACTCTCAGAAATCGTAAACTGGAAAAGATCCACCGAGGGTCACTATTTATGTAAACGATCGTGTCAATTCTAGTCACCCGATGAACGACACGTGGCTTCTCCTTTTCGAAAGATCGACAGATCGTCGACACCTGATAATTACAACTGTTAAGCACGATCGCACGTCAGCATGACGTCATGATCTTATCCCCTATTCAACTTCCTCTTTAGTTAGGATCAAACTGATTCAGTTGCCGAACCAATGACTTTCGACACGTGTCACATCCCTCGACATTTCTTTAGATGAGAATTTTTAAAGATTTTCTTCCGGCAAAAATTCAAAATTCAAAATTTTAAATTGCTTTTTCATTTTAAATTTTGGGGGCAAACTGTTTGGGTAAAATTTCACCAGTTTCGACCACGACCAAAAAATTACCTACGACATTCGACCGTCACAAGACACCTCGTGACCTCGACCTACTAATGTGTGATAGCTGTTATGATTTCTATGTTTAATGCAGGGTCAACATCATTAATGGCCAACGGACATAACCGACGAGGTTAATTACGAGCATTAACCACATCGACCGTTACGACTGTTACTCTTACATTCATGAGGGTCATTCAAAGCTACGAAGACTATAAATGCAAAGATCCCAGCCTCATTTGCGGACATCTGATTTCAAGAACAACCACACAGCGAAAGCACTTGAAGCAAGGAAATCTCTCTCGACAGATCGCTCTCGACGCACGATTCCTACGTACGACGCTTTACTTTTATACAAGAAGCACTAGTTTTAACGCACGACGCACTTGTTTATTTTACATCTAAAGTCTTTCTTTCCCTTGTATTGTAACCATTATACTCTCGACACTTGAAAAACAAGGGCATCGCCCCTGTTTGGCGATCATAGTTCAGCGACGACCATCCCTGTCGTCAGCGGGGTTTTTCCTCGTTAAGGTTTTTCCCGCGTCACCAAAACCCTTTCGTCTCATTTACGTCTTACTTATCTTTGATGCATTGCTTTGTCGAAAGATTTCTATCTTTAGTTGTTAAGCTCCACAATCAACCTTAAATTATCATTCTGGACGATTTTGGCATTAACAATATCATCTATATTTTGGGGGCGTTTGGTTTGCATAATGGAATTTGATGGAATTGGAATTCACCAAAAGCCAAAATTTGACTTTAAAAGAATTGAAATGGAATTTGATAGAATTTGACCACACACTTTGATTGCATCTGGTTGGATGGAATTGGAATAAAATCCCCAAAAATACTTGTAATCTCCATCTTTGTTTGGATGAGGGCAGGGGCAGGGGTGGAAGGAGAAAGGGTGGGGTATGTCAAGGATAGAGGCAGGGTGGGGTGTGGGGGTGCGTGGGTTGGTGGAGGGGGCAGGTGGGGTGGGTGGGGTAGGATGATTGGGTAGGCAGGGGTGTGGTGGGTGGTCAAGGTAGGGAAGGCAAGGGCACGTTAGGGTAGGGTAGGGTAAGGGGCACAACTGAGTGGGGGTGGTGGTAGGAGGGGTTGACAGGGGTGGAAGGTGGATAGTAGGACAAGGTGGGTGTGGCAGCAGGGTGGGGTGGTGATGGAGGCCTAACAGGACAATATTGCATGGCCAAGGTGGGGTAGGGGGTGGTCGGTGTTGGTCAAATTGAATGCAAAAATATGGAATTCAATTCCCTCCATTAGGTCAAAAAATCTTCATTGATTTGTGGAATTCAATTGAATTCAAAGAATTCCATCCATTTCAAGAATTGAACCAAATAAAGGAATTGCAAATTGGTAAAAGGAATTTGTCATACCAATTCCTTCAAATTACTTTGAATTTTGCGAACCAAACGGCCCCTCCTACTTGGATGAGTACACCTTTAATTTTTTGGTTTACAGATGGTTCTGGTTTGGATTCCTAAGTCTAACGATCCATAAGCATATATGATTTAAGAACTTATAAAAACAAATAGTAAAAGAATATGAAAAATAACCAAAATGTGTTGAGCATCTCTAAGGATTTGTTCTTATAACATATATCATTTTAGAGAGTTCTTATAAGACACTTATCATTGAAGTTCTTATTTTGACCCTTGTGTCAAATGAAATTCAATAGTTTTTTTGTTTCTGGCGTGTATCTCAGTTGGCAAAAGGGTGGGACGACTTTGCCCAAATACATATCAGGTCATGGGTTTGATCCTAGGCCCCCCATTAGCCTCTACCGTTGAGTGAGGCAAACAGATGCCCTCACACAATGGTGTCCTTGAATGCATGTTAGTACACTAATGTATCCAAGATTTAGGACTAATTGTAATTAGTCAATATTAGTCAGAGTCAAGTAATTAGCTAGTGTTCGCCAATGGTATAAATACCCTAATTGTAGGGTTTGTGAGGAGAGGTCATTGTGAAAAGCATACTGAATGTGTGTGTGTATGTGTGTGTGAAATAGAGAGAAGGCCTCCAAGAGAGAGAAATGAGATATAATTCCTATCTTTGCATTTTTCTCTCAATCCATTGTAGCTTATTAGATTAATCATTGTTACTTGAAAACTCTCAATTGGTATCAGAGCCTAGCAGAGAAGAATTTGTACATCAATCCAGTAATTTTTATCAATTTTTGAGAAATTGATGGGTTTTTTGAGTTTTTGAAATTTTATTGAATTTTTTCAAAAATTTAGAAATCGTTTGTGTTTTTGGATTGATTTCTGCTCATAAACTTGTTTTAAATGTGGTTTTGAATCATTCGAAAACACTGAGAATCCTTTTTAAAGCATAGAAATGGTGTTTTTGAAATTTTTAGAAATTGACAGTGGGTGTTCTTCATGTTCATCGAAGGTTAAGATGATGATGATTGATTTCTATTCTTGTTAGTATTTTGTTTGATTTGTGCTTCACAGATCAATTTCTTCAAATAGATTATAGCTTTTAAGATCATTTTTTCAGCAATATACAGAAAGATATTCAGAGCTGGGTTTCGATTTTTTTTAAGTTCATCGAAGTAGTAGTGATTCTTCATGATCAATCTTGTTTTTGTGTGTTTTTAATTGAGTTTAAGTCCACAGATCTGCTCGTTTTTTATTTTCGATCAGATAGCAATGCTCAGATCTGAAAAGCATCAGGAAAATCATTGAGTTATAGTTGCTGCAGTAGTTCGCCGGATTCTGCATTTTACATCGCCGGCAAAACGTGATTTTCACTGGGAAATTCATGTTTGTCGCAACTTGATGTTTTATCGCAAATCTTATCGCAACTTGATGTTTATCGCAGCATTTTATCGCAACTAATCCCTTATCGCAACCGAGTTTGTCGCAACTGGATAAATAAATGTATATATATATAGGGGTGAGTTCAAATGAAAACTCATTTTCAATTGTGAACATGAGGACAAGTCACAACCATTGATCAAGATTTGGAAAACTAATCAATGGTTAAAACTTAATTAAACCAATTGAGAAGTGATTAGGGGCAAATCTGAAAATTTGAATAAACGCCAACCATGTTTGACTTTTTATTTTCTTTTTTAATTAAAAAACTTTTACCCCCTTAAAGTTTAAAATAATTTATCTTAAAAATTACTAATATTTTAATCAAACAAATTACATCAAAAAAACGAGAATTTCGTGCTCTTCGATATGACATCCATCTCGATATAGTTTTTTCTTCATTTTAACCATTTTTACGTGAAATGCTATGTATGTGTTATATTCGGTATGAATATGTATGCACGTTTCCTGGTGTGCATATTCAGTATGAATAACAAAGAGGAACGTTCATTCACTATTCATGACGAATAATACAGTATTCAAAATGAATAATACAACATTCAGGATGAATAATACACGAATTCCTGATTAATGTATTATAAAACATGAATCGTGTATTATTCATCCTGAATAACACATTATTCACCCTGAATAACACATTATTCACCCTGAATAACACATTATTCACCTTGAATAACACATTATTCATGTTGAATAATATATGAATGACCCGTGAAGGTTGAACACATGATGCACTCTCTTTGTTTTCTGATTCACAACCGAAACTTGGTTTTATTCTTTATGAATATGTATGCAATTCTTCAAGTGTCCACATTCAGTATGAATAACAAATGTGAACATTCATTCACTATTCATGATGAATAATACAATATTCGGGATGAATAATACAGTATTCAGGATGAATAATACATGAATTTATGAATCGTGTATTATTCACCCTGAATGATGTATTATTCATACTGAATGATACATTTTTCATGAAGAATAATACATTATTCATGAAGAATAATACATGAGTGACTCGTGAAGGTGTGGAGACGTGACGCACTCTCTTTTGTTCATCGGTTCACAATCGAAACTCAATAGGTTCCCGATTCATCTCGATAGGTGTTGGGTTATGGTAATGAAGAACACGATACCTTAGGACGCTGAAGAAAGTGTTGTAGAAGGTGATGTCGAGTTACGGACTTACGGTGTCGAGATGTTGTACGCACTTGAACATACATAAATATTCATACCGAATATAACACATATATGACATTTCACGTAAAAACAGTTAAAACAAAAAAAAAACTATATCGAGATGGAAGTCATATCGAAGAGCACGAAATTCTCATTTTTTTGATGTAATTTGTTTGATTAAAATGTTAGTAATTTTTAAGTTAATTTATTTTAAACTTTAAGGGGGGTAAAAAAATTTAATTAAAAAAGAAAATAAAAAGTCAAACATGGTAAGCGTGAGTTTTAATTATCTTCCATTTTTACCTCTAATCACCTTAATTAATAAATTCAATTAAAAACTCTATTTAATATGAGTCATTGGATCAATATAAATGGAAGGGCCAAGATTCGTCCTCATGTTCACAATTGAAAATGAGTTTTTATTTGAACATTCCTCTCTCTCTCTCTCTCTCTCTCTCTCTCTCTCTCTCTCTCTCTCTCTCTCTCTCTCTATATATATATATATATATATATATATATATATATATATATATATATATATATATATATATATATATATATATATATATTTGTCGCAACCCTCTCTATCGCCGGAAAATTCAGTTTATATCGCAAGCTTCACCTTTTTGTCGCAAGTTCATAACTATCGCAACTTCAAAGTGTGTCGCAAGTGGAATTTTCTTGTCGCAACTGAGTTTGTTATCTCAACTGATTATCGCAAGGTTTGTCTCAAACTACACATCGCCGGAGTTTTGAGTTTATCGCCGGAGAAACGTGTTCTTCAACGAAGAGATGGTTTTGTGTTGCATAATATTGATTTTATTGTGAAAATCGGTTGCTTGGTGATCTAACAACGTAAAGAAATCGAAAGAAACCAATTTTGACGTGAGAAAAGGAAGAAAATCGAATTGATAAACTCACAGATCGTGATTGTTGTTGATGATGAATAGTACTAATGGAGTCCGTTAGTACTCCGTTAAATTCTTTACATTTTTGTTCCTTTTCCGTTAATGGCGTTAAACTCATTAGTTTTTCCGTTTATTTAGTTAGTTTTTGTTACATTTTAGGTCCTAATTCAGTTAGAGTCCGTTAGGTTAGTTAGTTAACTTTTCCGTTAGGTTTTTTAGTTTATTTTCTAACAAATTTGGTCCTTAGTTAAGTTTTCCGTTAAGTCCAGTTAAAAGGTTTTGAGTCTGTCACTTTCAGTCCCTAGACTTCTAGTTTTAGGTTGTGTCAATTTCAGTCCCTAGAGTTGTTAAGTTTTAGAATTTTATATTTTTAGTCCCTTGAGTTTTTAAGTTTTAGTTTTTGTCAAATTGAGTCCTTTTAGTTTTTAACTTTAGGATTTTGTCACCTTTAGTCCTTATTTTTGTCAAGTTTTAGTATTTTACACTTTTAGTCCTTGTTTTTCGTTTTAGTTTCGTAAGTGGTCAGTTTTAGTCCTTATTCTTCATTATTTTTCATGTTTCATCGTTTTTATTAGTTTTTGCCTGCAATTAATCGTAACTGATATATTTTTCTCATATTTGACAGGTTTGACGATTTAAAGTCCAGTTTTCCGCATTAATTTTTCGAAATTAATTTTTGAAAACAAATTTACAATTTGTTTTTCAAATTTGATTTTTGAAATATTTTTTTGACGTTAATCGTGTTTTCTCTGATCGTACAAGCGCACAAATTCTACTTCTCACGAAGTATTTGTTAACGATCCGACATTTTAAATTTTCAGGTAACAATGCCTCTAAAGGAAGAAGATGAGGTAGATTCATGCACTATTAATCACTTTGCTAATCAGTTTAAAGTCTTCCAACTAAAACAAGATGACTTAAATGAGAAACTCAAAAATGCGCTTAAGACAATAGAATCTCAAAGACAGATAATCACTGAACATATCAAGTTAAGTGATGCGTTGAAAAAGGAACGAGTTGAGATCGAGCAATCTCGAACTTATTTCCGGAACAGAATGGATGAAATGGAAGAAAAAGTAAGAGTTTATGAAAATAGGAAGAATGAGCTTGAACAATTGTTGCAATCCTATAAAGATATTAACAACGAATTGACCGAAAAAGCAAGTGGTCTGAAAGAGAAGCTGTACAAACTTGGTCAATCTGAACAAACCATTTTTCTAAACACGCCTAAGAATTTCAGATATGACAACTCGAAATGGGGATTGGGATATGACAATCCTCATTACTTGGAAAATGATTTGAAAAAGGCACCTTGTCTTTACAAGTTTCAATGGCTTCGCCTTCCATCCATAGAACCTAAATATATAATCAACTGGCTTAATGTGGAAGAACATGGGGCCGAGGAAGAGCTTAAGAGAAAGACGACTGTGACGATGCAACTTCCTTTTTGCTACGGATGGGAAAATCGGAAGGGTTTGGTTTGGAATTGGAAGCAAACCTTGTCTAATGACTATTTTCAGAGCTATGCTATAGAAAAACCAAAGGATACTGAAGCAAAACCCGTTTTTGAAGGAAAAATATATTATCCTCCTTTGGTACTTGAACAGAAGCTCGTAGAACTCGAAAGCAAGATTGAAGACATTCGAAATGAAGACATAATTGCTTTTGAGATAGAAAAGGAAGTCATGCTAACTGTTCTTGTTAACAGTGAGAGAGAAAAGTCTGAAAAGAAGTTTTCTGATTTTTTGAAGAAATCAGTTGAGGAAAAGAAAGCTGTTAAACTTAAATGCATAAAACTTTCAAAACTAAACTCTGATTTTGAAAAGGTTTTATTTTTAGAGAAGGAAAAGCTTGAGATAAAGATGTCTGAGTTTGATATTGAAAGAAAAGTTTTTGAATCAAAAAGTGTTGAGCTTTCAATGAAAATATCTAATTTGGAGAAAGAATTAGACATCGAAAGAAAAGAATCTGAAAAGAAGAAAATTGAAGATTTTCAAACAAAGAGTGTGAAAGATGTCTATTCAAATGAAAGAAAGATCTTTCAGGCCGAAATCTCAAAGCTAACGAGGAGATTGTCTGCTTTAGCAACGGAAGCTATGAAAGAGCAGAAGATCAAATATGATCTACAAAAGAAGTTTGATTTGATTTCTCGAGAAAGGAATGTTCTGTTCGACAAGGTTCAGAAACTGGAAGCGGTTAACTTCAAAGTTGAATTATCTGAATAATTTAGTGTCGATACAATTGTTCAATCGCCATATGATGATTTAACTGCTTTGGAATGTTCATTTAAGACTGCTTCTGGTTCAGTTCATGAACATCTTTCTTCGACAAAGTCCGTCAAATCAAGCACTTCTTCAAAAGATCAGATGCGCCCTTCTAATCTTTTCTATAACCATGCTGCTACAAGTTCAGATACTCCTATCTTTAAGCCTGTTAAGATGGTTTGGAAAGTAAAAGGATCTACTCCTGAAAGAGATGCCCCAAAATCATTTGTTCCTCCACCTGCGGTGAACAAGAAGAACAACGCTCCTAAAGGTAAGTCTTTTGTAAAACCTAATCTTGTTTATTCTGCAAATCATTTGATTAGGTTAGCACAAAAGCAAATCTGTTGTTCTTATTGTGGAACTCATGATTTTGTCAAGAAAGAACATGTTCAGTACTAGTCAATATTTCTTCAAATCGAACTGCACATAACAAGCCAGGACCCAAGTTCCGTTGGGTACCAAAATCTACTTAATCTGTTTTGCAGGTTTATCATGTGTGGAGCTGATTGTCAGAACTATACCAAACACATGACTGGGAAATAGAAGAGAATTGTGCAGATTTGGAGAAGAGTACCTGTGCTGAGATATATGCATAATTTCAGGGGGAGAATTTCTCTATTCTTGTTATATTTTGGGCTTATTGATATATCTTTCTACATGTTTATGGTTTCTGAATAATTCAGTTCAGAACCCGCACTTCAATGATGTTTATGGTTTCTAAACACATCAGTTTAGAACCCGAATTTAGAAGATAATGGCTTCTGAATAATTCAGTTCAGAACCCGTACTTCAATGAGATTTTTGGTTTCTAAACACCTTAGTTTAAAACCCGAACTTACAAGATTTATGGTTTCTAAACACATCAGTTTAGAACCCGGATTTCAAATAGATTATGGCTTCTAAACACTTCAGTTTAGAACCCGAGCTTTCAATGTGTTTGACTTCTGATTATTTCAGGTCAGGACTCGTTCTTAATCTTAAAAAAAGTTTTTACTGATCTTGTTTTGTTAAGATCTTTTGCAGATTTGGAGGGGGAGCTTATCTGATTCTTAATCAGTCTATCATCATTTGAGGGGGAGATGAGACATTTGAATGTAAGTATCTTCTGAACTCAATCTAAGATTGTTTGAAAGAAGAACGACTTTCAAGCATGAAAAACCTGTTCTTAAATGTTCAAACCACTTCTATAATTCAATCAGATTTTATAATTCTAGAAATGTGATTTTAAATGTTTTTCATGTATATCTCGGGTAGTTATACCATTATTTCTAACCGTGTGTTTCCAAAGATTAATACTTGCGTATTATCTTGTCTATACTTTCAAGTATTCATACACACCGGTTCAGCTTCTTATTGACTTTGTTATTACCATGTCTCAAAACGAAACAATTTTTCGATGGTAATACTCCCGTTTGTACTTTACTTTTGTTGAGCATCATATTCATTTCAGTGTAAGAGCTTAAACGTTTCATTCAAAAAAAATGTTTATATTTGTTCATATAAACAAAATCCAATTCTTTGATACCCTAAGCGTTCATGATTATATTTCATATTTGATCTGATTGATACATTGTCAGATTCTCAAACAAGTCTTACGAATTCATTTCATTTCATTCTATATTCTTGTTTTGAGAAGTCTTCATTGTTCAAATGCTCAAATATTTCATAAATATTTTTTAGGAGCATACATTCTGATGACAATGTTATTCAAAAGCTGAGATTTATAATTGTTCAAGCTAAACTGTTGAACAACACATCTTTTTAGGACAAAATTTCATGGGATCAGTGTGTGAGATTAACTGTACTTTTATGGATTCACGTTAACCAGTGTTTCCTACCCAAGAAGTTATCCTTGAGTGATTGAGGGGTGAAGGGTCGAAATCAAAGAGTGGGGGAGGAAGTTCATCCTGTTGAACAACCTCATTGTGCTGAGCGGTAAAATGTAAAAGAGAGTTTGGTTAGAAGTGAGCAGATTAAAAACAGAAAGAGGGTGTCGGAACAGAGTTAAAAAAAATACGAGAACTCTGCCCCAACCACTTTCTGAGTCGGGCAGCCACATTACTGATTGGTTCACATTCTTTGGTGACCATCATTGAAACATGCAACTAGCCCATGCCAACTCTTGTTTTAAACCCCACTAGCTACTCATTTCTTTCTTAACAAATAAATGTTTCAATTTTCTTGGGGACACAACATATTATCTATTTAATCTTCACTCGGAAGGTTAGATATTGAAAAAGAAGAAAGTTTGCCCCCACCTTCGCATTTCAATCATGCACATTGAGTCCGTGGAAAACTTGTTGTTGTCTTAACAATTTTCACATTTTTAGCCTATTAATCAAGCATAAGTTGATTCAATCATTTCTACACTTGCACTTACACACAAGGAATATGTTTTCTTGTCATAAAGTTCATAGAAATTCCTTCGTGTTTTTCGATGATTGAATGGAAGCCCTGGAGGAGTGAACATAAAAAAGATTCTTTCCTAAGTACATTCGTTGTACTAAGTGGCTCCGTGCAACTTACAGGCATTTTAACTGTCTCATTTGTTGATTCAGGGTTACAACTGTTATATTATTTGAATTTGAAAAGATTTGGATAAACATTTTCGGAATTGACGGTTATACAAATAAAAAGGAGGAGATTGTTTCTGGTACTCAAAGAGAATGCTGAAATTGAAAAGAATTTTGATGATCATGATGCTCACAATCATCAAAAAGGGGGAGAAATATCAAACAGAAGAAAAGGTAAATATTTCAATTTCCAAGAATCAAAGAGATATTCGTCAAAGTCAAAGAAAGGAAACTCAAGATATTTCACGATGTTCAAAAGAAGATAAGTTCAAGACAGTTTGTGCAAGAAGATCAAATGTGTGAAGATACAAACACAGTTCGTGCTTAAAGATTATTCAAGAATGTCTTAAAGCTCAAAGCCCGTTAAACCTCAAATCCTGTTCGTAATTCAAAGACTGAAGAAACTTTCCAAAAGTCAAAGCTGCAAAGATCGAAGATTCAAAGATACAAAGATTTTGTTTTGAAGACCTTGATCACTGCTACACAAATTTGAAGTTCGTGTTTCAAGACTTGATGACTATTTGACTTTAAAGAGCCTAAATGAAGATTAAAACCGCCAAAGTGGATTCTTGAAGATAAATCCTATCTGAAGATTAAAGAGCAGAAGACTATTGTCATAATTTTTAAATCTTAGATCCATAGGGGGAGATTGTTAGTTGATAACGCCACTTTTTGGCGTTATTTTCGGTCCTCAATCCAATGAGATTGGCTTGTGTTCTAGCAAAAAGGCGAGATTTTACGCTTTATTTAGTGAAATGTGCAGGTTATTTAAAAGGCAGTAATCATCGAGAAAAGAAGCTAAAAAGAGCCCAAAAAGAGCCAAAACGAAACCCAACGGAAGCCCGAGATCCAAGCCCAAGACCTGCGCCCGAACCAGGACCCGAAGCAGACCTAAACCACATCAGAAAAGCGCGCGACTTGTGCCGCGACTTGCAAGTCGCTAGACAAGTCACCTAAAGTCCCTGTTTCAGCCTATTAGTTTGGCGTTTTTCCAGATTTTAGGTCATTCTCGACACAACTCTCACACGACGAACCGGAGCAGTTAAGGGGCGATTTTCAGAGGTTTTTCGGAGCTTTTGGAGCCACGATAGAGGATCGATTGGAGTCACGTTCAACACGTAAAGTAGATACGAGCACTCAAGAAGGGAGTCACCATTACATTCCTCGTTTCCATATTCATTATGTTTGCACACGTTTTTCCATCTTCTTTCTTTGTGTTTGAATCCACCACCAACATGAACTAATCCTTAGATGTTGGGGGTTGGAATGAATTTGGTTTAAGCATGTGAACATATGACTTGAGACTTTTATCAGTTTTCTTATTTAATGAAGCATGTGATTTGGTTTTTAATGCTTTTGTGAGTTTAGCTAGCTTTCAATTGTTGTGTAGTTTTCAATTAAGTTCGAGAGAATTAATTGTCAACTAGAACTAGAAAATTGCATGCCTAAGGTGAGAAAGGGGATAGAGATATACCGAGTAAGCCTTAGTCCCATTACAATCTTGAGCTTAATGTGTTTTGAATTACATAGGTTGAGATCGAGAGATAAAACTTGTGTTTTCAAGATAAAAACCGTGGTTGCTTGAGAAAGAACCATGCTTTTAAAATAAAACCCACTGTTGCTTGAGAAAGAACAACGGTGACTTTAAAGATTGGGTATTCATTAAAGAGAACGACTGGTAATTGTTTTGAGTCAGATGTTTATATGTGAGAACCATTGGATTTCCATCCCTCAACTGTTTTCTCTATCAAAGTTTCTTAAGTTGTTTACTGTTCCGTGTTTGATTTAGTTTGTTTGCAATTAATTAGTTATAAACCACAACTCAAAATATCAATCGTTCAGTTAATAGCAATTGTAGTAATTGTGATACTTAGTTCCTAGTTTCCTGTGTTCGATACTCGTACTTTCTAGTACTATTACTTGACTTCGACCCGTACACTTGCGGAAAGATTTAGGGGGTGTGATACCCGCCTATCAAGTTTTTGGCGCCGTTGCCGGGGAACTAGTTGCAACTGATAGCACTACCAGCTATAAGCGCTATTAGATTGAACATTTTTTTATTTATTTACCTTGTTCCATCACTTTCAGTTTTTGGGTTGCTAATTTTGTTTGTTTCTCATTTCAGGTACTAATTGGTTTATGCCAAGGAAAACCCGAGGGGAGAAACTCGAACCGATCGATCCGGAAATCGAAAGAACCGCCCGTCGATTACTCAAGGAATCTAAAGCCAAAAGGCAACTGAAGATGGGTGACGAATTACCTTCGGAAAGACGTCCTATGCGGTCGTTTGCCAATCCTAATGTGGCAGCCACACGGATAGGCGTCCAACCGCCCACTACTGGGGCGAACTCGTTTGAGATCAAGCCGAGTACCATTGTGATGGTACACCAGAATCAGTTCGGGGGAGCTCCAACTGAAGATCCCTAGGCACATCTTCGCGCGTTTGAGCGGATTTGTAATACATTCAAGATTAATGGGATGGAGGAAAATGCGATCAAACTGAGGTTATTCAGTTTCTCCCTAAAGGGTAGAGCTGAAATTTGGATAGAGGGTTTGCCAGCGGATCTGATCACTACATGGGCAGACCTGAAAGCCGCATTCCTCCAGAAATTCTTCCCACCGGGAATAATCGCTCAATTAATGGCTGACATTACTCATTCCGCGCAATGGGATCAAGAGAGCTTGTATGAAGCGTGGGAGAGATACAAAGACATGATCAAGAAGTGCCCTCATCAGGGATTGCAAGGTTGGGTCATCATTCAAACGTTCTTCAGTGGACTTCACCCTCAGTTCAAAAATGACATCACAGCTGCAGCGGGTGGAGCCCTAATGGAGAAGTCTTATGAGGAAGCATGCGAGCTGATCGAGAACCTAGCCGAACATAGTTTTTCTACTCCACGATCAGCTGTTAGAAGAGTTGCGAGTGTTCAAGAATCGGATGAGCTGAAAGAAATAAAAGCTCAATTAGCTGCTATCACGAACCACCTGAAAGGAGGAAGTCCACAAGAACCTGAGCAAGTTCAGTTCTTACAGAACCGGAACAACCAACCGAGGAATGATCCTTTCTCGAATACCTATAATGAGGGGTGGAAGAAGCACCCAAACTTCTCTTGGAGTCAACCCGGTCAACAACAGCAAGGTAATTTTTCTAACTTTTAATTCTTCCAATACTAACAATGTTTATCGTCCTCCAGGTTTTAACCAAAGGAATTTCAATGAGAGACCATCTATGGAGAAGAAACCGGGGCTGGAGGATATGATGATGAAGTTCATGACCAAGATGGACAGCACGGTTGGAGAGTTAGCGAGCACGGTTAATACGGTAAAAGCTGCAACCGATCAGAACACCGCATCCATCAGAATTCTAGAGAGGCAAGTGGGGCAGATTTCAGAAGCCCTACAAAACCAACCCCCCGGAACCTTGCCGAGTCAAACCGAGAGGAAAACTGGGAAGAATGTAATGCCATTTACCTAAGAAGTGGCAAGGAGCTGAAGGGAGACCCTACAAGAGAACCGTCATCAAAGAAAACCGATCCCAAAGGGAAAGAGGTTGAGACCATAGAGGTGGACGAGTTGGAAGCCGAGAAAGAGTTTGAGATGGAGGAAAACCCGGAGGATGAAGAGAAAAAGAAGGAGCAATCAAGGGTCCCAAAGCAACTACCGGTCAAGCCGGTAGTCAAACCGTTCGTGCCACCGCTACCATTTCCAAATCGAGTGAAGGCACGCAAGGATGAGGAACAGTTCAAGAAATTCCTCGACATATTCAAGAAGCTTCACATCAACATCCCATTTGCGGAGGCACTTGCTCAAATGCCGACGTACCTCAAGTTTATGAAAGAGATCCTATCCAAGAAAAGGGCAATCGAGCACCAGTCCACCATTACACTTACTGAAGAGTGTAGTGCGATCATTCAAAACAAGCTCCCCCTGAAGCTCAAAGATCCAGGAAGTTTTTCGATCCCTATTCAAATTGGGAATCTTAGTTTCAATAAAGTATTATGTGATTTAGGGGCAAGTATTAACTTAATGCCTCTTTCTATTTTCAGGAAACTGGGATTGGGGGAAGTAAAACCTACATACATGACATTTCAACTCGCGGATAGATCGCTCATATATCCATATGGAGTGATAGAAGACGTACCGATCAAGGTTGACAAGTTCTACTTCCGTGTAGACTTTGTGGTACTAGATATGGATGAAGACGAAAAGGTTCCGTTGATATTGGGAAGATCCTTTCTGGCCACGAGCAGAGCACTGATAGATATGGAGGAAGGAGAGATGACCCTGAGGGTTGGTGGCGAGAAGTTAGTCTTCAAGATGTTCGATAGGGTGAGAGAAAGAAGTGAAGAGGAGTCCGAGGATCGAGTAAAACCAGCTGTGGAAGAAACTGCGGAAGACCGTAAGTGTGGGCGAGTCAATTCCACGAACACCGAGCCAAGTTGAGAGCCACATAGTCGTGCCACGACTGTAACTACGGCGCTGGGTGGGAGGCAACCCACCGAGGTTTGCGTTTTCTTTTATTTTCTGTTTTTGAGTGATTTTATTTACAAAAAAAAACTGAAACAGGGACATACGCGGTATATCCTGCGGCTTCCATACCGCGCGGAAAACCGCGGGTGTCTCTAGAGGATTTCTGAAACAGGAGCTTACGCGGTTTGTGCTGCGGTTTCCAAACCGCGCGCCAAACTGCGCGGCTTCCTGTTGCTTTTTGTCGTTTCTCGTGCAGTGTTTTCCTAATCTTGCTTGGTGTTTTAGTTTTCCTTTCTTTCTTTCGTCTTTTTCTATGTTTCTTTTGTTTTTTTTGCAATTCCCTTCTCCGCCTTCTCCGATGTGTTCCAACCGGGCGATCCAATTTCAAGAGAATCTCCTCCGTCCGGGCAACCAGGTATGTTCCTAATCTGTATGTAACGAGTGGTGTATGATGCTTTGTTGTCTTATTAGTTAAACGAGATGCAACAAACCTAAGTTTCACTTAGGTTTGGGGTGCCTCACTTTGCAAACATCTACACACTCCCTTTTAATCCTGTGTAAACCTCGGTTTCACCGAGGTTTGGGATTGGCTTTAGTTGACAAACCTAGGCCACGGCGTAGGTTTGGGGTGGCCACATTTTAATGAGAATAGCTCTTTGATGTTTGTGCTTTAAATGTTATGCCTTACCTGTCTGATACCTGTAATAACCACACAACGATACTTGTTGTAGTATCGCCTACGCCGACACTTGCACATTGGGGACAATGTGTGGGTAAGGTTTGGGGTTGCCCAATCGGGCCCACGTTTATGCACGTAGATTTCCCACACCTCTGCATGCTTAGATCACATTAGCCAAAAATTTTGTTGTGATTGATTGAGACCGACCATTGTGGGAAGAATCTTGTGATAGCAACGTGACCATTAGGGAAGGACCGGGAAAGGACATGACTAGGGACATTAGTGGAGACCACCCAATAGCGAGAATTGAGCCTAAATGACGCCTTTCACTTCGAGGGATTTATACACTTTACTCATATACACTTTTTCGAGTTCCTTGTCGTGAATATAGAATGATCTCGCTATATTATTGCATTGAGTAGCAAAGACAACCATCAGGATATTAGGTAAAGGTGTAGTAGACCATATCGTGTGGACCTTAAGAGATGATTCCAGGCATTGTGTGTATGTTTAACCCTGTTTTTAGCTACCGTACCTTTTCACCCATTATGTGTGTAACCGTAACCCCTTTGTAGCCAAACACTCACCTTGTTCATTCCATACCCACCATCAAACCCTAGCCAAAAGCCGTAGCCAACCCTTATCCGAAAGTGTGTCAAACAGAGGCGGTAATGAACTGCGATAGATAGAGAAGAAAAGAAAGAATACAGGTCAGTCATGAAAATTAATAGAAAAGAGGGCCAATGCAGCCCCAAGCAAATAAAGAGGACCAATGAAGTCCCAACTTTAAAAAAAATAACATTTAGTATAGACAGCTATCTCCAGCTGAAAAATAAGAGAGCCAATCGACTCCAATAGTGACAAAGAGGGCCGAGTGATAGGAATTGAAGTTATAAAGTTCAGAATTGCTAAAGTTTGACACACCAAGGATCTTTGAACCGTTTTACCCTTCATTTCTTAGCCAGTACCTTAGCCCCGTTACAACCCTTGTAAAGACCTGGATGATCTTCTGGAAAATACGATTACGGTATGCTACCACTTTTACCAATATTCCCTGTCTTGCTACTTGATTCCTTCCTGAGATCGACTTTTGAACATTTGTGCGTCTTTCGTTAGAGTTGTCATGTAAATCTCGAGTATTCTTGTACATAACCTCCTATACATGACAACATGTGCGACAACCTAGGTTCGAGCGAAATGAGAGAATCCCGTGAGGTAGGGTCGAGGCGAAACGTTTTCCCTAGTATGTTTAGACCTAGTACGACCTTAATGGAAACAGAGCAGTCACGAGTTCAACTTACAATGGAAGGCCATAGATCAAACAGAATAAGAATGAGGCGAGAGTGAGACAGGCATTCACGGGTATGGGAAATCACCAGTGCATTACGTGGTACCGATTGAGAGTTATGCAATTATTATATTTCACTGATGTGTGCTTTTATTCTATTTTATCGCTAATTTGCTTGGGGACAAGCAACGCTCGGTTTGGGGTTGTTGATAACGCCACTTTTTGGCGTTATTTTCGGTCCTCAATCCATTGAGATTGGCTTGTGTTCAAGCAAAAAGGCGAGATTTTACGCTTTATTTAGTGAAATGTGCAGGTTATTTAAAAGGCAGTAATCATCGAGAAAAGAAGCTAAAAAGAGCCCAAAAAGAGCCAAAACGAAGCCCAATGGAAGCCCGAGATCCAAGCCCAAGACCCGTGCCCGAACCAGGACCCGAAGCTGACCCAAACCACATCAGAAAAGCGCGCGACTTGTGCCGCGACTTGCATGTCGCGGGACAAGTCGCCTAAGTCCCCGTTTCAGCCTATTAGTTTGGCGTTTTTCCAGATTTTAGGTCATTCTCTACACAGCTCTCACACGAAGAACGGGAGCCGTTAAGGGGCGATTTTCAGAGGTTTTTCGGAGCTTTTGGAGCCACGATAGAGGATCGATTGGAGTCACGTTCAACACGTAAAGTAGATACGAGCACACGTGAAAGGAGTCACCATTACATTCATCGTTTCCATATTCATTATGTTTGCACACGTTTTTCCATCTTCTTTCTTTGTGTTTGAATCCACCACCAACATGAACTAATCCTTAGATGTTGGGGGTTGGAATGAATTTGGTTTAAGCATATGAACATATGACTTGAGACTTTTATCATTTTTCTTATTTAATGAAGCATGTGATTTGGGTTTTAATGCTTTTGTGAGTTTAGCTAGCTTTCAATTGTTGTGTTGTTTTCAATTAAGTTCGAGAGAATTAATTGTCAACTAGAACTAGAAAATTGCATGCCTAAGGTGAGAAAGGGGATAGAGATATACCGAGTAATCCTTAGTCCCATTACAATCTTGAGCTTAATGTGTTTTGAATTACATAGGTTGAGATCGAGAGATAAAACTTGTGTTTTCAAGATAAAAACCGTGGTTGATTGAGAAAGAACCATGCTTTTAAAATAAAACCCGATGTTGCTTGAGAAAGAACAACGGTGAATTTAAAGATTGGGTATTCATTAAAGAGAACGACTGGTAATTGTTTTGAGTCAGATGTTTATATGTGAGAACCATTGGATTTCCAACCCTCAACTGTTTTCTCTATCAAAGTTTCTTAAGGTGTTTACTGTTCCGTGTTTGATTTAGTTTGTTTGCAATTAATTAGTTATAAACCACAACTCAAAATATCAATCGTTCAGTTAATAGCAATTGTAGTAATTGTGATACTTAGTTCCTAGTTCCCTGTGTTCGATACTCGTACTTTCTAGTACTATTACTTGACTTCGACCCGTACACTTGCGGAAAGATTTAGGGGGTGTGATACCCGCCTATCATTAGTACACTAATGTATCCAAGATTTAGGGCTAATTGTAATTAGTCAATATTAGTCAACGTCAAGTAATTAGCTAGTGTTGGTCAATGGTATAAATATATATATATATATGTGTGTGTGTGTGTGTGTGTGTGTGTGTGTTTATGTCATTGTTTTGAACATAAATGATTAAGTAATTAACAATTTAAATTTATATAAAATGATACACAAAAGAACTTCTAAATTCTAATCGATACTAATGGGCAAATTCTAATTGATACTGTTGGGTTTTAAAGCGATTCGTAACCGTTAAAACACAACGGAAAAATGAACAATATTGGTTACGATATGATAGAAAACTTTTCTAAACAATTAAACTAAACCCCAATAGGATCCATTGATGCATTTAATTGAAATATACCACACCATATGGTGTTTAGAATTGTACCTTGTTGAGGTCTGTTGTGGTTAAACGATCGGGGCACTTAGAAACCAACCGATGTTTCCTCTAACGGTATCCACACACGAACACGTGAATTCCACCGAGTGCTAGCCCAAAAGGAACTCTATTCTAATATGTGTATATGTCAGATCCAGAGGATTCAACCAGTGCTTCAAACAACTAACCTGGCCTCCTATTTATATAGACAGTAAATAGGATTTATGTTTATTTGTATTTATTTGAATTCAAATCATTTGAAATCGAATAATTATCTGAATTTGAATAATTATCCTTATCTAAACAAATAATAATTATTCATATTTACAGATAAAACCCTGTAATTATCATAATTACATTTTACACATATTATATAATTATTTTTTCAAGAATAACTATTTAACTGTCAAACATGACTTTAACGGATTTTTTTCTAATGGAAGCAAACGTGTTCTTTGAGTGCGACCCTTTAGGTTTACATACTCATTGGTAGCATTTCTGTGTGACACGTGTCGTGGCTATATAATAACCTACAATCTCTCACTTTCACACGATACACAGTAACACATACGGTGGTAAGCGTCTAGCAACACGTCACCGCCCCCAAGGCTATGTAAATGTGCTTTTATCTTCGAGCAATTTGATTGATCCAATCAATCACATAGTAGAATCATTCATTATCCTTTTGCTTCATGATATTTTATTTTGAACTTAAGGTATAGATCTATGTAATCCTTTATAGTTCAAAGATTATGTTTCTCGATCCCAACATATTTGATTATACAAGTGCCATTACTCCAACTAATCCACTTGTTCATGCATGTAAATCAAACTATGTCATCGAGGGGCCCATAAATATCTCTCTCATCTTGAGAGGAGCAAATCCCATGTTGCATGTACACGACTAACTACACAATTCGTGTTATACCCAATATAACCCTTATGGCTACCCGATTAAGGGTAACGTTAGGCTATATCAAATCATAACACTTGTTGTGCATTAGGTCCCAATGCACACATCAGGTCTGAGGATAAAAGAGTGTTTTACTATATCAGGACTCACCTTATGACGCCGATCTATGAGGTGATCCTGACTGTGGGTCTTGTCCAACGCTTTGAACACCGACAAACACATTTGACTCTGGTTGCACCCAGTGCACTTCCAACTTGAACTATGACCAGACTTCACAATGATCTTGATTTATTACCAGTCCCCTAGTAATAATCGATCAAGGACGGTTCTAAACAATATGAACTTCATATTTGTTTATGGATATTTAAACATGCTAATAAAAGAACACAGTAATGTTTAATGTATACACTCATACCCAGTATCCCATATCACATGGTAGAACATAACTGTTTAATGTTCCAAAGTTTAAAGTTTACTTAAATTATTAATTGGAAAAACTTCAATCCTATAGAACTACCATGAACATCATGACTGTTCTAACACATAGGATTTATAGGTAGATCTGCATTTAAGCTCTCACAGCTTACATCACCTCAATTCTATATATTTCTCTTACTACGATTTTGGTCATCATGGTTGATTTGAAACTAGCATCCGTGTATCCTAAGACACACGAATCTCTTTCCTAACCATTGTACAATAAGAACATATCTTTAGTTCTTCTCAGATACTTCAGATTATTCTTCACTGTTATACAGTGAGCATCACTTGTGTCTGACTAATATCTACTCGTCATGCTTAAGGCATACGAGATGTCCGGTCTTTTAGTACATAAACATGGCGTACATGTTTGAACCAACGGCCGAAGCACGAGAACACCCTTCATTCAGTTCATGTACTATTGACAAACTTCCTTTCTTATAACCCTTCATCTTGAAGTGTTTCTAGATCTTGTCAATGTATGTACTTTTTGCTTAATCTAATTAAGCACTTTGAACTATAACAATAGATCTTTACACCAAGGAATTTTCTCTTAGACCCTTTATCATGAATACTTCCTTAGTCAGGCTTTTACACCTTCAAGCACTAGGATGTCATTTCTGATGATTTAGAGTACTATTATGCTCCTATTGACCTTCTTGTAAATATACAAGATTTTAAATACGAGATGATTGTCCAAATCCATAACTGGACTTTTGCAATTTGCAATTTTGGGTTTGATGTTTTAAAGCCTTGTATACGTACTCGCTTAAAATTCCCTTTTGAGGAATGTGGCTTTAACATGACACCTTGCCATTTATCAGTGATTAAAAGTAATCCGATCTTCGGATAGTTTGTGCATCTCGTTCATTAGTTTCAACAACTTGTTGAAGCTCAACATCTTGTTGTTTGTCAGTGTCATCCATTTTACCATCTTTGTAGTTCTTGAATTTTTTCAAGATCTACTGTGTCTCCCCATTTTGGTTCTTTGTGAGAAAATCATTTTCTAAGAACTCATTATGGTGCGCAACAAAACTTTTGTTCTCGCTAGATCTTGTATAAATGATATCCGATTGGATATTTTATAAAGATGTACATTTCAGACCTTTTCCTTAAGCTTCCCAAAAGCTTCATGCTTATCTTAAGCATTATTACCCCATATTCTCATGTATGAATTCTTTGAGATCTTCCCAATTCATATTTTAAGAATAGGTGTTATCGGTCCTTGTTGGTTGAAGCATAATTTAGTATTGGGTAGTTGTTTCTAGGAAACAGTATCAGAAAAACTCTTTTAGGCAGATTCGTGAGACCCGTCATAGAGTGAATCATGTTTAACAGGATTCTATTTCTCCTTTTGACACACCATTAAGATGCGGTGTTCCGAGAGAAGTTATTTGGGATACAATCTCGATCTCTAGGATGATATCTTGGCTTAGATATTCATAACCTCAATCTGACTGAAGCATCCTTATCTTCGCCAACTATATTCACTACTTCTTTTGAAACTCTTTGAAGAGCAAAGAATTCACATTTCCTCTCTTTTGGTAAACATACCCATATCTACTAGACTTAGTAGAGTGTCATGAAGAAGTGATGACCGTGTCTTGTGACTGAACTTTAAGGCTCACATACATTAGTATGGATCACTCCTATTAGTTCTTGTGACCCCTTAAGGGATTTAAAATATCATTTTGTCATCTTGACCAATAATATACACATTTATCATGTGAATCATCACATGATTCCAACCCTCAGTCCGTCTGGAGTTTGGTTATGTGTTTAAGTGTCACAAATAGGTCTGACTTAAGCCCTGCTTAATTCATTATTTTGATTGGTAATTACAACTATAAATCTGATAAAACATTTATTGAGATCAAAAGAAAATCTATTTCTTGAAAACATAAATATAAATTCGGTTTGTTGTAATTTGAGAAAATGAAACTAAAATCCTAGTACTACTAGGTACAAAAACACTTGCTAAGTGTTAATATTAGGCCATCTAGAATGTTCATATCATATGTCCCTTCGAGCAACAACAACCAACTTAGCTTCATCTGGTCTGGTTTCATCTTCTCTTCACTTCTTACTTTCTGAAAAGTAGTATTAATATAAGTATCATACCCAATACTTAATACCTAGTCAGAAGTGAACAAATCAATGGTAAACATACCTGAAGTTCCGGCTTCATTAGCCTTCTTCCTCCTCATTTATGCCAATAGGGCAGGGCAGTTTCTCTTCCAATGTCCCTTCTGGTTGCAACTAAAGCAAACTGCATCTTCATGAATCTTTCCTTTGCCTATTATCTTGGTAGAGCTTCCAACATTTGCTTTACCCTTGGTAACTCCCCTATTCTTCTTGATTATCCCACTTTTAGATGTGATCATCAAGACATGTTTTGGTTCGGATAAATCCAACTTGGATTTCATATTTCTCTCAGCAGTTTTAAGCATGCCGTGAAGCTCTGTGAGAGTTTTCTCCAAACCATTCATATTATAGTTCAGAATGAACTGATCATATGATTTAAGCATGCCGTGAAGTAATGATGTCTCTTGGTACTGAGTCTAGACCTCCAATTCTGTTTGAGAATGAGTATGAACAATGAAAAGACAAATTCTTGGATTTTATTGAAAGAAAAGATAATGGAGATAATCTACGACTGTCTTTGGAAGAAGGACCAATGAAAGTACCTACAACTAAAGTTCCTGGTGTACAAGGAGGAAATGAGACTGATAAGGAGAAACCTCTTAGAGAATATTCACCTGAAGAGAAGGAACGTTATGATGCAGATAAGAAAGTCAGATCTTACTTAATCATGAGCTTACCGAATGGAATTTTCAACAAGATAGATAGTTATAAGGAAAATGAAAACGAGATGTGGAATCAGTTACAGAAGATGTTGCAAGGTTCTCAGACTGGAAATCAAATGAAGACGACTCTCTGCATTAATAGATATGAAGAGTTTAAGGCAAAAGAGGGTGAGAGTTTGTCTCCGACTTATGATAGGTTTATTTTTCTGTTGAACGAGCTAAGCAAGAACAAGATAAGGAAAGATGCAATAGAGGTCAATGTTAAGTTTCTAAGCATTCTTCAACCAGAGTGGAAGAGTGTGTGTCGAAGAATGAAACGAAACCCGAGACTATCCACAATGCCTTTACATGAGTTGTTCGAGACTATACAACAGGATGAAGAAGAAGTGGAAGAATTCAAAGAGAAAAGGAATAAGAATAAGAATAAGAAGAAAGAATTTCCTGACCCGATGGCACTCAAAGTTGATACATATTCAAACAGTCTTCTGAATGAGAGTTCTGACAATTTTGAAACTTGGTATAAAGGAAATATCTCAGATGACGGAGCTGAGTTAGAACAAGCCATGATTTTATTGACCAAGCATCTTCAGAGAAAGTTTTATAGAAATCTGTCATCTAACAATCTGAGATACACATCTGGTTCAAGGAAATTTGATAGCAAGAATAGGTTTGAAGGAAAATCGTCTGATGAAAGGAAGTATGGGGAAGAAGATAAGAAGGTTGAGGAAAAGAACAAAGCCGATGGAAAGAAAAAGTTTGAGGATAAAAGGTTAGCTGAAATTCCGAAGTGTTACAACTGCGGCACACCTGGTCATTATGCTAAGGATTGTAGGAAGAAGATTGTTCGAAATGCAGACTACTACAAAACCAAGCTGATGTTAGCCAAACAAAAGGAAGCAAGTAAGGCTTAGCTTGTTGAGGATGAATACTGGCTGGATATGACCGATGATGAAGCTGAAAATGAAGAGCAGGCTAATATGTGCCAAGCAAAAGATGTTTCAGATGAAGAGAACACTTCTAACTGTGACTCTGAGGTAAACTCAATTCGTATACCTCCTTATGTTACTCGTGAATTAGATACTATGAGATTTGGTGTTCAAGATTTAAGGGCTAAACTGGAAAAAGCAAACAAAGAAAACAAAAATCTAAGTCAAACTATTCTTGAGGTTAATCTTGAGAGAAATGAGAAAAATGATAAAATTAAATTTCTCATAGATCAACAAGAAAAGCTTGATAAGGATAAGCAAACTTCTGATTCTCAAATATCTGAACTTACCAAGAAAATCAAAGAGTTAGAAGAAAAGAAGAGTGAGAATGAAGTTTCTTTGCAAAATCTTAACATTCAAAATACAGAGTTTTTAAACAAAATCAAAGATTTGGAAAAGAAGCTTTATCTGAGAGGTCAAACTGATCAAACCATTCACTTAAACAAACCAAGGTTAGTAAGCTCTCTTAATAAATATTGGGGACTTGGTTATGAAAATCCCGAATATTTAGCAAAGGAAAATGCATATCTACCAACGTTATATGATTTCAAATATTTGAGATATGGTAGATATTTTCTTGAATGTGTTATCAAATGGATGAATGTGTTATCAAATGGATGAATGCAGAAGAAACATATATTTGAGATCGTTCGTTCAGATAATGACACGAAGTTTAAGAACAATATATTGGGAGATTTCTATGAATATAACGGGATTACACAACAATTCTCTACGGCTAGAACACCTGAACATAATGGTGTAGTTGAGAGGCGCAACAGAACATTAGTCGAATCCGCGCGTACAATGTTGGCTTATTCCAATCTACCGTTATTCTTATGAGTTGAGGGTGTCGCAACTGCGTGTTACACTCAGAATCGTTCAATAATTCATCGACGGTTTGGCAAAACTCCTTATGAGATCATGAACAACCGGAAACCGACCATAAAACATTTTCATGTTTTTGGTTGTAAATGTTTTGTATTGAACGACAAGGAGAATCAGGATCTGTTCCAAACCCGAATCAGGATCAACCTTCTACTTCTAAATCTCATTTATCTGATCTTGATTTGTTATTTGTAGATTTCTATGATGAGTATTTTGGTACTTACAATTCTTCTAATGTTCTTAACAGGAAGAAACCCGCATCTACAATAGGTTCCGCTGCCATTGATAATACAAAAACATATGCACTTCAACAATCAACCGTTGATGTTTCTACTCCTGTTCAAGACAATTCTTTACCAAAGAACACTGCTACACAAGGCTATATTCCTACAAATGTGGAAGTTCCAACACAAGATGTTCATTCTTCAGCTAATGCTACAACCGAACCTCAGCAAACACACGAATCTTCTGGAGTAACCATTCTTACGAATGATAATCCTCCATAAATTCCAAGTGCTGAAGCTCCGGCACCATTAGTTAATGAAGAAGAAAATGCCAACCTTGACAATGTTCAAACATCGTATGTTCCACACTGATAGGGTTATTTTATTAACCCTATTTTAGCCATGTTTTCCCATAATTTTGAGCTAAATCCCACCTTTATCGCTTTATTTATAGTTATTTTCAGTCAAATGCAATAAAAAAAATATTAGATACGTTTTGTATGTAATCACAAAAATACACAAAAAAATCAAAAAAATGAGTAAAATTTATATATGTTTTGTAGGTACGAAGATGCGTCCATTTGAAGTCTATTTATTTCGGATCTTGAAGAAATATGGATCACAAAGCTTAAAGTAAAAGACTTCAACTTTTGGGCCAATTGTCAGCATTGTTTTTTGAACTCACGGATTAATAGCTATTGTTGGGTCAAGCTCTCGGTTATTGTTAGGGCCGAAGGCAACGTTACATTTGGGCCGGAAAACAACCGTTTTGTGGATCGATTTTGAGACATCATGTGGGCCGGTTCTTGTAACCACTCTTGGGCCGAAAGTATTGCCACCCATGAGCCGGATCTTATGACCCATGGAGCCCCATTTTCAATTGCTTAGCCACCAAGAAAGATTACTAGTATATATATGTGTGCTTGGTACTTGATACGCTTGATACTCGGTTACTGTGGTTCGGTTTTAAGGCACCAAGCCGAACACTCCCTTTCATGAGCTGAAGTCCACAGTTTTGTATCATTAAACATCAGGACCTGTTCCAAACCCGAATCAGGATCAACTTTCTACTTCAAAATCTCATTTATCTGATCTTGATTTGTTATTTGTAGATTTCTATGATGAGTATTTTGGTACTTACAATTCTTCTGATGTTCTTAACAGGAAGAAACCCGCATCTACAATAGGTTCCGCTGCCATTGATAATACAAAAACAGATGCACTTCAACAATCAACCGTTGATGTTTCTACTCCTGTTCAAGACAATTCTTTACCAGAGAACACTGCTACACAAGGCTCTATTCCTACAAATGTGGAAGTTCCAACACAAGATGTTCATTCTTCAGCTAATGCTACAACCGAACCTCAGTAAACACACGAATCTTCTGGAGTAACCATTACAAATGATAATCCTCCATAAATTCCAAGTGCTGAAGCTCCAACACCATTAGTTAATGAAGAAGAAAATGCCAACCTTGACAATGTTCAAACATCGTATGTTCCACACTGATAGGGTTATTTTATTAACCCTATTTTAGCCATGTTTTCCCATAATTTTGACCTAAATCCCACCTTTATCGCTTTATTTATAGTTATTTTCAGTCAAATACAATAAAAATAAATATCAGATACGTTTTGTATGTAATCACAAAAATACACCAAAAAAAATCAAAAAAATTAGTAAAATTTATATATGTTTTGTAGGTACGAAGATGCGGCCATTTGAAGTCTATTTATTTCAGATCTTGAAGAAATATGGATCACAAAGCTTAAAGTAAAAGACTTCAATTTTTGGGACAATTGTCAACATCGTTTTTTGAACTCATGGATTAATAGCTATTGTTGGGCCAAGCTCTCGATTTTTGTTTGGGCCGGAAAACAACCATTTTGTGGATCAATTTTGAGACATCATGTGGGCCGGTTCTTGTAATCTTGGGCCGAAAGTATTGCCACCCATGGGCCGGATCTTATGACCCATGGAGCCCCATTTTCAATTGCTTAGCCACCAAGAAAGATTACTAGTATATATATGTGTATTAGGCTAGTGGATTAAGTGTGCTTGGTACTTGGATACTCTTGATACTCGGTTACTATGGTTCGGCTTTAAGGCACCAAGCCGAACACTCCCTTTCATGAGCCGAAGTCCACGGTTTTGTATCATTAAACATCTTGGTTTGCAACTCTAATCTTAATCCATCAATTACATCTTAAGTTTAATTGACTCTTAGTGTTAAAACTCATTTTCTAATTGCTTGCTAAAACTTGTTCTCACAACTCTTAATTAATCAACTAATCATCTTTTGAAACTCATCTTAGTTAACTTAAATTGCTTTTAAAATTGTGTTTTTAATTAATCTTTCCTCAACCAACTCACGATTCCCTTCCCTTCTCTTATTCTCGGTTTTTGACAAAACTTGGTCCTCGCATAAACTCACTTGCAATATAAGCCGGAAGTCTGAATTAATCACTTCGGATTCCCAAGTAAAATTGGTTCACGGTTTGGTAAGTGATTTCACAAAAGTTCCACTTTTTCTCGTCTCAAACTCATGTTTTAATTAAGTTTTCATAATTAGCCTGTTAACAAACACGCAAAGAAACCATCAAGAACTTCTAGTTTCCAAACTACATTTAAAACACGATTTTCCTCTTCGCTTAATAATCTCATTTTAGTGAACTTTAGTTTTAAAATCAATGGTTAAATTTCTCGTCAACTTTGTAGGAATTAATGTTACATGTTTTAAAAGTCATTTTATAATTGTCATGTTATATTAGTAATTTCTCTCAAAGCTTTGGTAACTTGTGCAACAAGTCACGACGTTCCATTCAAGTAAGTTTAATTTAATTAATGCATTGTCCATTGTCCATTATTTGTTTTAAAACTCGTAAATCTTTTATAATTGGAATCTGAACGATGATGGGCTAATCGCCTTAGTTCGGGGTATAAAGAGAAATTGGGACCAAAACTGATAAAAAGATAAAAAGGTGTATCGTATGTTATGATTATCTGACGTTATTTAATTCAAGGTTATATTTTGTGGTGGATCACAATTGATCAACTGACAACTGGTCCGTTGTATCATAAAATATTCGACACTTGAGATAACTAAGGAATATTGTCTCGTTTTTTTATCTAATTATTAATCTAATCCAAATGGATCTTTATACCTTGTGCTTTCCTCTTATAATTGTTACTTTTCATTAGTTGTTAGTCACAAACCTCCAACAAAGATTACCTTCGAATTCGTCATCTGAAACCTGCTTTTACAAATTAGACTTTAAAGAGAAACTTTTCCACGCTTCCCTGTGGGATCAATATTAAGTACTTAGTACCATTATTACTTGTTATAAGGTTGATAATAGCCTGAGATGTATATTTGCGTCATGGTTTATTTCTGACTGATATTGCTGATAATACTCTCTTTTATAGGGTACACCAATGCAGAACAACAAGTTTTTGGCGCCGCTGCCGGGGAAGCACGCTAGAAGTTTTTCTTTTTATAAGTAAAGTTTTTAAAAGCAAGTTTTTCTACCACAATTTTCAGAAAAGAAAAAAATATATATATTATTTTAATTATAGTGTATGCCAAGGTTGCCGCACGGTGAAATTTTTCTACTTGATCCCGACATTGAAAGAACTTTTAGACAACGAAGAAGAATTCAAAGAGCTATTCGAGGCTTAAATTCTTTAAAGATGTCTGAAAGCGATTCTTCGTCAGATTATGAAGAAGTTCCCCCTGTATGACCTAACGGGCAGCCTAATAATGAAGAAAACCCAGAAAACCCGCCAATAATAAATAATCTTGGCGATGAGGAGCAAAATATTTTTCGGTTAGCTAATTCAAAGGATGGTGGCATTATGTCTATGTCGTTCCAGTTTTAACTCAGTTACATTCAGGAATTCTTAAACCAACACTGCAAACCCGCCACTTTGAATTAAAACCAATAATGTTTCATATGCTTCAAACTAACGACCAATACGCTGGTTTGGCATCTAAAGATCCTCATTCTCATTTAAGGTCCTTCATGGAAATTACAGACTTTTTTAAGCTTCCAGGTGTAGAAGACGATGCGCTAAAATTAAAACTTTTTCCATACTCTTTAAGAGATAGTTCACGGTCTTGGTACAACTCAATGAAGCTAGATTTTATAGTTACCTGGGCCCAAATGGCGGAGAAATTTCTAAAAAAACATTTTCCACTCACGAGGAATGCTAAGTCCAGAAACCCAATTTGCACTTTTAAACAAATGGATGATTACATTCTAGAGAGAGAGTTTAGAGAGAGAGAGAAAGTGGATCTCAATTCTTATATTGTATTCTTTCTCAATCTATACAAGATCTCTTGTATTGTTGCATTGTTACTTGATTAGATTGGACTTTTCGTAAAGTGAGAGAGATGACATTCTAGAGAGAGAGTTTAAAGAGAGAAAGTGGATCTCAATTCTTATATTGTATTCTTTCTCAATCTATACAAGATCTCTTGGATTGTTGCATTGTTACTTGATTAGATTGGACTCACAAGTGGTATCAGAGTCTGATCAGATCGAATTATGCACTGATTTGAAGATATTTTTATCAATTTTTGAGAAAATTAAAAGTTTTTGGTGTTCTTGAGTTTTTCTTAAATTTCTCAAGAATTTGATAATTTTTGGGTTGATTCTGTGATTGTTTTGGTGATTTGATCATTAGTAAATCATTCAAAATCATCTTTGTTAATCAAATTGCCATTTCAAATCGATTTTTAGTTCTAAACTCAATTTTTTTTGAAAATCGTGTTCTTCGAAAATCTTTGATTGAGTTTGTAAATCCTTTGTGTTTTGGTTGAAATTGATTTCTTAGATCAATAGTGTATGTGGTTTGAAACATTTTTCAATTCATAGAATCATTTTTCATTATTGAATTAGTGATTTTTGAAAATCAAAGTGTCTAAAGTGGGTTTCATTTGCTCATGTTCTTTGTGGAAGATGATAATCCATTTTTTTGAAGATTAAGTATGCTTTGATTGATGAAACTTTCACAGATCGATCTCATTTGTGATTTAAATCAGATTACAAGCATCAGACTTGAAAAATAACATCAAAATCACTGATCTTGATGTTTTGCAGATCGACACGAGCTCTTCGATAATCAGATTCATGATAGTGATCGATCTATGTTTTGATTGTATTTGAAACATTTTGGTGTTTACAGATCAGTTTTTCTGTTGATTTGGAACAGATTTTAATTTTCAGAATTGAAAAATATTAACAAATCAATGAATTTGTGATTTTGCAGCTCGTCGTCGCCGGAAAACATAACTTCGCCGGTTTCTGGAAATATCGCCGGAAAACACATCTTCATAGTGTTCATCTTGCTCGCACGAAGCCCATCCGATCAGAGTTCATGTTTGTCGTATAAACCTCATCCGATCAACTCCTCGCATGATCACTTGTCCGATAACTTTTTCAATGTCCGATAACTTTTTGTTGTCCGATCAAACTGGTTCTCGCACGCTCTTTGTCCGATCAGACTCTTTGATCCATCAACTGTTGCCCGACAAGAACATTTAAACGCACAAGATCTTAGGTTTTCGTTTGAAAAGCACCTCGTCGGAAAATCGTATTCTTGTCGGAGCTTGATTCAAATTTTAGCCACGATCGTTTTTGTTGCATGATCGATAAGTTTGTGTTGGATTTGTTTGTTTGTTGTACTGGGAACACGAAGAAACACAAAGAAATAGAATTGGACGTGAGTTGACAAAGAAATCAGAAGTTGAAAACAATCAGATCGTCAATCTTGAAGATGAACAGTAACTTAACGGTACCATTAAGTGTCCGTTACGTTTCTGATATTTTTGGTCCTTTTTCCGTTAAAATCTGTTAAGTCCGTTAGTTTGTTCCGTTAAATCAGTTAGAATTGTTTCATTTTTAGTCCTAAGTCAGTTAGTTATGTTAAGTGTCAGTTTGTTAACGATCCGTTAGAGGGTGTTTGGGAATGCTTTTTAAATCTCCTTATTGACTTATTGGCTTTTCAAAAAGTCAATAAGTCAAAAATGGTGTTTGGCAAATCCAAAAGTGCTTTTAAAATAGCTTTTGGCCAAGTCTTGGAAACGTGATTTTAAGAAGTCAAGGAAACCTGACTTTTGGATTGGAAAATGACTTCTTGGTAGCAAATTTACAGAAATACATCATCCTATAAAATATAACAACAAAACTATAAATACATATGTTTACCATAATTTAATAATAATAATTTGATACGAAAAATAAAATAATTATTGTAAAATAAAATAAATTATTTAAATAAAATATCATGTAATATATCTTGTTTTGCGTTGTATAATTAAATAACAAGGCATGTCTTTTTTGGTCATTTTACATGTATAAGCTAAGTCAAACATTTTTTTAAAAATAACTTATTGACTTATTGACTTTTTCTATCTCAAAAGCTAATCCAAACACTTTTTTAAAAACTCATTTTCCAAAAGCAATAAGTCAATAAGCACTTTTGGCCAAAAGCACTTTTGGACTAAAAAAGCACTCCCAAACACCCCCTTAGTGTCCGATCAATTTTCCGTTAGTTTTCTTTACAATTTTGGTCCTCAGTTAGTTTTTCAGTTAAGCCATTAGACAGTTTCAAATTTTGGCAATTTCAGTCCCTGTAGTGTTATAGTTTCAGTTTATTACATTTCTGGTCCTTCTAGTTTTAAGTTTCCACTTTTTTACAATTTTAGTCCCTGTTGTTTAGAGTTTAAAGTTTTTGCAGTTTTAGTCCCTGTAGTTTGTGTTTCATTTTGTGTGACTTTTAGTCCTTAGAGTTTTAAGTTTCTAGTTGTGTCATTTTTAGTCCTTTGAGTTTAATTTTTAGGATTTTATCATTTTTAGTCCTTGTCTTTTATAAGTGTTAGTACTTTACACTTTTAGTCCTTATTTTTCGTTTTAGTTTCGTCAATTGTCTTTGTTAGTCTCTATTTTCCTTATTTTATCCTTATTTTATCAATTTTATCGATTTTTACCTGCTTTTGCTCGCAACTGATATATTTTTCTTATATCTTGCAGGTTTGCCGATTTAAAGTCCAGTTTTCCACATTAATTTTTCGGAATTAATTTTTGAACGACAAATTTATAATTTGTTTTTCAAATTTTGATTTTGAAAATTTTTCTGACTTTCATCGTATTTTTTTCTGATTAATCGTGTGTGCATAATTCTACTTCTCACGAAGTAGCTGATAACGATCATTTTTACTCTTTTCAGGTAACAATGTCGAAATATCCAAGTTGGTGGTGTGATACACTGAAGATAAACCATTTAGAACAGGAACTTGAAAAAGAAAGAATGAGTAGTAGCATACTTCAAACTAATAATTTTAAATATAAAGCTGAAAATGCAAAATTATGTAAAAAGATATTGGCCTTTATAGAACAGCACTTGCTGAGCTGCAAACACAAGTTGATGTGAAGAAGTGTAATTGTGAATCTAAAGCAAATCTGATGATTTCTTTAGAAGAAAAGAATGCTGAATTGACAAAGACATTCACTGAGCTTCAAAACCAAGTGACAAAAGCAAAGAAGAGTTTGAGTTGAAGGAAAATTTGTTAGAAACTGAAAACACTGAGCTGAAAAAGAAGCTATATGATTTGTCATCACGAGGCGATATCAAGGAGATTGAGGAAAAAGCAAAATCTTTAGATATTGAAAACGCTAATCTGAAGAAGAAGAAGAATTTAGAGTTTGACAAAGAACTTTCTGCTTTGGAAACAAAGATGAGAAAAGAAAGAAAAGTGTCAGAGGATTTGTTGAAAGTAGAGATCAATACTTTACAGAAGAATAATCAAGATCTCCAGCAACAACTTTCTGACGTGAAGACTCAAGCTGATTTAAAGCAACGTGAATGTGATTCAAAATCAAACATGGTGATTTCTTTAGAAGAAACGAATGCCGAGCTGATAAAGAAAATATCTGATTTTGAACAGGTGACGAGAAAGGAAAAAGAAGAGTTACAAAAAGAAAGAAACGAGATGGAAAAGGAAAGAAGTATGTTCCTAAAGATTATAAACGATATTAAAAAAGAAAGAACGTTTTTAAAAGAAATCTTTGGAAATAATTTTTTTGATTTTTCAAAGAAATGTTTTGAAGAAAAGAAAGCTGTAGAGCTTAGATGCATACAACTTTCAAAACAAGTTTCTGATTTTGAGAAGGTGTTATTTTTAGAAAAGGAAAAGTTTGAGAAGGAAAGACTGAATTTTGACGTCGAAAGAAAATCCTTTGAGGCAAAGAATGTTGAGCTTTCTTTAAAGATATCTTCTTTGGAAAAGTTGTTGGATAAAGAGAGAAAGGATTTTGCTGAAAAGAAGAATGTTTTTGAAAATGAAAAGAAAAGTTTTCAAAAGAAAAACATGGAAATTTTCAAAGACATATATGAGAACAGTTTTGATGAAGAAAGCAACATCTTTACGGACGAAATCTTGAAGCTAACAAGGAAGTTATCTGCTTTAGCAACGGAAGTTATGAAAGAGCAGAAAATCAAATCTGATCTACAGAAGAAATTTGACTTGACTGTTCAAGAAAGAAATGTTCTGTCCGACAAGGTTCAGAAACTGGAAGCAATTAACTTCAAAGTTGAATTATCTGAACAATTTAGTGCCGATACTATTGTTCAACCGCCGTATGATGATTCAACTGCTTCGGAATGTTCATTCAAGACTGCATCTGGTTCTATTCATGAACACATTTCTTCGACAAAGTCTATCAATTCAAAAGATCAGATGCGTCCTTCTATTCTTTTCTACAATCGTGATGCTACAAGTTCAGATACACCTATCTTTAAGCCTATAAAGATGGTATGGAAGGTAAAAGGTTCTTCACCTGAAAGAGATGTGCCTAAGTCATTTGTTCCTCCACCCGCGGTGAACTAGAAGAACACTGCTCATAAAGGTAAGTCTTTTGTTAAACCTAATCCTATATATTCTGCAAATCATTTGATTAGGTTGGCACAAAAGCAACTTTGTTGTTCTTATTGTGGAACTCATGCATTTGTTAAGCAGAAAAATGTTCATTTTTGGTATGGTACTTATACTATTTCTTCAAAAAGAACTACATATAACAAGCCATGACCCAAGTTCCGTTGGGTACCAAAATCTACTTAATCTGTTTTGCAGGTTCATCATGTGTGGTGCTGATTTTCAGAACTATACGAAACACATGACTGGAAAACAGAAGAGAAGTGTGCAATTTGAAGTAGAGTACCTATGCTGAAATATATGCATAATTTCAGGGGAAAAATTCTAATATTTGGTTATATTTTCTATATTTGTGCTTATTGACATATTATTTTTATGCTTCTTCGTAGGAGGAGCATACACAATCATGGTTTCTAAACACATCAGTTTAGAACCCGGATTTCAAAGAGATTATGGCTTCTAAACACTTCAGTTTAGAACCCGATCTTACAAGCTAATTGACTTCTGATCATATCAGATCAGGACTCGTATTTCAACGTGTTTTACTTCTAAACACATCAGTTTAGAACTCGTACTTAATTGTTTTTAGAACTTTGATTGTTACATATACTGATTTTGTTTTGTTAAGATCATTTGCAGATTTTGAGGGGGAGCTTATCTGATTTTTAATCAGTATATCATGATTTGAGGGGGAGCTTAAACATTTCACTGTAAGTATCTTCTAAACTTAATCTGAGATTGTTTGAAAGAAGAACGACTTTCAAGCATGAAAAACACTTTCCTTAAATGTTCAAACCACTTCTCTAATTCAAACAGATTTTATGAATATATAAGTGTGATTTTAAATGTTTTTCATATATTTATATATATATATATATGTATATATATATATATATATATCTCGGATTACCGTAACATCATTTCTGACCGTGTGTTTCCAAAGATTAATACTTGTGTATTATCTTTTCTATATACTTTCAAGTATTCATACACACTGATACAACTTCTTATTGACTTTGTTATTACCATATCTCAAAATGAAACATTTTTTCGATGGTAATACTCGCGTTTGTACTTTAAATTTTGTTGAACATCATATTCTTTCAGCGTGAGAATTAACTGTTTCATTCAAAGATAGTTTATATTTGTTCATATAAACAAATTTCAATTCTTTGATACCCTAAACCTGAAATGATTATCTTTCATATTTGATCTGATTGATACATTGTCAGATTCTCAAACAAGTCTTTCGAATTCATTTCATTCATTCAATATCCTTGTTTTGAGAAGTCTTCAAAGTTCAAATGCTCAAATATTCATGATATTATTGAGGATCATACATTCTGATGGCAATGTTTATCAAATGCCGATATTCATAATTGTTCAAACTAAACTGTTGAACAACACATCTTTTTAGGACAAAATTTCATGGGAATTAGTGTGAGAATTTAAAGAACTTCTATGGATCCACGTTAACCAGTGTTTCCTACCCAAGAAGTTATCCTTGAGTGTTTGAGGGGTGAGGGATCTAAATCAAAGAGTGGGAGAGATAACTCATTCGGTTGAGTATCTCATTGTGCTGAGGTAAAATGTAAATGAGAGTTTGGGTAGAAGTGAGCAAATTAAAAACAGAAAGGGGGTGTGAGAACATAGTTAAAAGAATAAGAGAACTCTGCATCAACCACTTTCTAAGCCGGGCAACCAAATTACTGATTGATTCACATTCTTTGGTGACCATCATTGAAACAGGCAGTTAGCCCATGTCAACTCTTACTATAACCCCACCAGCTACTCATTTCTTTCTTAACAAAGAAATGTTTCAATTTTCTTAGGGACGCAACATATTATCTATCTAATCTTCACTCAGAAGGTTTGGATATTGAAAAAGAAGGAAGTTTGCCCCACCTTCGCTCTTCATTAATGCACATTGAGTCCGTGGAAAACTTGTTGCTATCTCAACAGTTTACACAATTTGAGCCTATATTATTCAAGCATAAGTTGCTTCAATCATTTCTACACAAGCACGTACACACAAGGAATATGTTTTCTTGTCATAACGTTCATAGAAATTCCTTTGTATTTTTCGATGATTGAATGGAAGCCCTGGAGGAGTGAACATCAAAAAACTCCTTTCCAAAGTGCATTCGTTGGTCTAAGTGGCTCCGTGCAACTTACAGGCATTTTAACTGATTCATCCGTTGTTTCAGGGTTACCACTTTCATATTGTCTGAATTTGAAAAGATTCGGATAAATATTTTTGGAATTGACGGTTATTCAGATCAAAGGGAGGAGATTGTTATTGGTATATTCAAAGACTGCTGAAATTGATATTGAAGTTTTGATGATCATGATGCTCACAATCATCAAAAAGGGGGAGAACATATGAAAGTTTCAATTTCAAGATAATGAGAAGTTTTTGTTACAGTCAAGAAGCTCGCGATAAAAAGTCAAGATGTTTCGGGATATTTCGAGATGATTCGAGAAAGTTCAAAATTTCAAAGATTGTTACTGTTGAAGAGATGAAGATACACAGTTCAAGATTTTCAAAGGTACAAAGATTCAAAGCTCAAACCCCGTTAAAGCTCAAAGACTTGTTCATATTCAAAGACTGAAGATATTTCTCAAAGATGCAAAGATCCGTGCTACAATGATTCAAAGATCAGTGATATAAAGATTTATAGAAATGAAAGTTTTGTTTGAAGACTTTGACCAACACTACAAAGATTTGAAGCTTGTGTTTCAAGACTTTGATGACTATTTGATTTTGAAGATCCAGATGAAGATTAAAGCAGTCAAATTAGATTTCTGAAGAGAAAGCTTATTTGAAGATTCTTCAGAGCTACTTTCAAAGATTGATCTTCCTTCAAAGCAAAGAGGGAGACTGTTCGAAGTGCTGAAGTGTCAAAGATCTGAAGATCACAAAGAGCTGAAGACTGCTTTCATAAATTTTTAAAATTTGAATCCATAGGGCGAGATTGTTAGAGCAAAAATGTATTCAAGATTTATGTTTAATTGTAAGGAGTCAAAGTCTTTGTAAAAGTCAAAGTAAGGGAGTTGAGAGTCAAAGTCAAAGTACTTAAAGTGTTAGTCAAGGAGTATAAATAGGTTCTTTTTAATAGAAAATGAAAGAGAAGTCTCATACGTGTGGTTCATTGTAAAGTGAGAGAGATGACATTCTAGAGAGAGAGTTTAGAGGGAGAAAGTGAATCTCAATTCATATATTGTATTCTTTCTCAATCTATACAAGATCTCTTGGATTGTTGCACTGTTACTTGATTAGATTGGACTCACATAGGTACAAGGAGCTTTTGAGAAAATGCCCTCACCATGGCATTCCGTACTACATTCAGTTAAAGACGTTTTACAGTGGTTTAAATATTACTACAAAACAAATGCTCGACGCTACTGCAAACGGAGCTTTCACATCTTGTACCTATAATGAGGGATATGATATTCCTGAAAGAATTTCTAACAACAATGGTCAGTGGGCTGATCCACGTGCATTACCACCAAGAAAAAACGGAGGAGCACCAGATCCTGATGCATATGCATTAATATCTACACAGTTGAATGATATGGCATCTTTGATTAGAAACCTTAATGCTGTGTCAGTCAACCCTGTTATGCCTCCTGCTACTGTTCAGTCTATCCAATGCACATATTGTGGTGATGGTCACAACTTTGAACATTGTCCAGGAAATCCTGAGCGTATCAATTTATCGGTAATAATAATAACAATAATAATAATCATAATAACAATAACAAAGGAGGACCCTTTTCTCAGACTTACAACCCTGAGTGGAGGAACCATCCTAATTTTTCATGGCATAGTCCTGCATTAAATCCACCACCACCTAAGATGCAAGGTCAAACCCAGCAATTTTATCACAGACCTCAAAACAACTAGCACACGAATTCTCAAAATAATCAACATGCCTTTCAACAAAAGTCAAACCACCATGCTGAGTCATCTACTTCCTTAGAAGCAATGATGAAGGGATTCATATCCCAAACTCAGGCATTAACTTGGAGACCCAAGTAGGTCAAATGGCTTTATAAATGAGAAAACGTGTTTCCGGTTCTCTACCAAGTGATATAGAGATACCCCCAAGAATTGGAAAAAAAGCATGTAAAAGCTGTAACTTTGAGGAGTGGTAGGGATTTACTAGAAAACATACAAAAAGATTTAATAAAGTCAACCAAAGCAGAGCTAGAAAAGAAAAACACAGTTTTAGACTCTGCTAAGTCTAGTGGAAATATTGGGCCAGAAAACACTGTTGGGCCCAATAACACCATTCCCATTCCAACAATCCCAATGTTAATTCCTGAAGACCCTAAGAAAGATCAAACAACCACAGACAAGCCTGTTGTGGATGTGTCACAAGCTGGTGACAGTCCCAAAATTCCAGGTGAAAGTAAGATAGACAAGACCTCACCACCAGTTTCAGCACCAACTCTTCAAAAGACTACACCTCCCACTACAGTTCCTCTTTATATTCCCTATCCCCAAAGGATAAGAAATGAGAGAGATGAACTGCAATTCAAAAAGTTTTTAAATATTTTTAAACAGCTGCATATCAACATACCTTTGGTGGAAGATGATAGACGGGTATCACACCCCCTAAATCTTTCCGCAAGTGTACGGGTCGAAGTCAAGTAATAGTACTAGAAAGTACGAGTATCGAACACAGGGAACTAGGAACTAAGTATCACAATTACTACAATTGCTATTAACTGAACGATTGATATTTTGAGTTGTGGTTTATAACTAATTAATTGCAAACAAACTAAATCAAACACGGAACAGTAAACAACTTAAGAAACTTTGATAGAGAAAACAGTTGAGGGTTGGAAATCCAATGGTTCTCACATATAAACATCTGACTCAAAACAATTACCAGTCGTTCTCTTTAATGAATACCCAATCTATAAAGTCACCGTTGTTCTTTCTCAAGCAACAGCGGGTTTTATTTTAAAAGCATGGTTCTTTCTCAAGCAACCACGATTTTTATCTTGAAAACACAAGTTTTATCTCTCGATCTCAACCTATGTAATTCAAAACACATTAAGCTCAATATTGTAATGGGACTAAGGCTTACTCGGTATATCTCTATCCCCTTTCTCACCTTAGGCATGCAATTTTCTAGTTCTAGTTGACAATTAATTCTCTCGAACTTAATTGAAAACAACACAACAATTGAAAGCTAGTTAAACTCACAAAAGCATTAAAAACCAAATCACATGCTTCATTAAATAAGAAAACTGATAAAAGTCTCAAGTCATATGTTCACATGCTTAAACCAAATTCATTCCAACCCCCAACATTTAAGGATTAGTTCATGTTGGTGGTGGATTCAAACACAAAGAAAGAAGATGGAAAAACGTGTGCAAACATAATGAATATGGAAACGATGAATGTAATGGTGACTCCCTTCTCGTGTGCTCGTATCTACTTTACGTGTTGAACGTGACTCCAAACAATCCTCTATCGTGGCTCCAAAAGCTCCGAAAAACCTCTGAAAATTGCCCCTTAACTGCTCCCGTTCGTCGTGTGAGAGCTGTGTCGAGAATGACCTAAAATCTGGAAAAACGCCAAACTAATAGGCTGAAACAGGGACTTAGGCGACTTGTCCCACGACTTGCAAGTCGCGGCACAAGTTGCGCGCTTTTCTGATGTGGTTTGGGTCACCTTCGGGTCCTGGTTCGGGCGCGGGTCTTGGGCTTCGATCTCGGGCTTCCATTGGGCTTCGTTTTGGCTCTTTTTGGGCTCTTTTTAGCTTCTTTTCTCGATGATTACTTCCTTTTAAATAACCTGCAAATTTCACTAAATAAAGCGTAAAATCTCGCCTTTTTGCTAGAACACAAGCCAATCTCATTGGATTGAGGACCGAAAATAACGCCAAAAAGTGGTGTTATCAACAACCCCAAACCGAGCGTTGCTTGTCCCCAAGCATTACATTCGTCCCGGTTTTTCCTCTCGGTTTGACTCGACAAGGTTCCGGGGGGTTGGTTTTGTAGGGCTTCCGAAATTTGCCCCACTTGCCTCTCTAGAATTCTGATGGATGCGGTGTTCTGATCGATTACAGCTTTTACTGTATTAACCGTGCTCGCTAACTCTCCAACCGTGCTGTCCATCTTGGTCATGAACTTCATCATCATATCCTCCAGCCCCAGTTTCTTCTCCATAGATGGCCCCTCATTGAAATTCCTTTGGTTAAAACCTGGAGGACGATAAACATTGTTAGTATTGGAAGAATTAGAAAAGTTAGAAAAAATACCTTGCTGTTGTTGACCGGGTTGACTCCAAGAGAAGTTTGGATGCTTCTTCCACCCCTCTTTATAGGTATTCGAGAAAGTATCATTCCTCGATTGGTTGTTCCGATTTTGTAAGAACTGAACTTGCTCAGGTTCTTGTGGACTTCCTCCTTTCAGGTGGTTCGTGATAGCAGCTAATTGAGCTTTTATTTCTTTCGGCTCATCCGATTCTTGAACACTCGTAACTCTTCTAACAGCTGATCGTGGAGTAGAAAAACTATGTTCGGCTAGGTTCTCGATCAGCTCGCATGCTTCCTCATAAGACTTCTCCATTAGGGCTCCACCCGCTGCAGCTGTGATGTCATTTTTGAACTGCGGGTGAAGTCCATTGAAGAACGTTTGAATGATGACCCAACCTTGCAATCCATGATGAGGGAACTTCTTGATCATGTCTTTGTATCTCTCCCACGCTTCATACAAGGTCTCTTGATCCCATTGCGCGAAATGAGTAATGTCAGCCATTAATTGAGCGGTTCTTCCCGGTGGGAAGAATTTATGGAGGAATGCGGCTTTCAGGTCTGCCCATGTAGTGATTAGATCCGCTGGCAAACCCTCTATCCAAATTTCAGCTCTACCCTTTAGGGAGAAACTGAATAACCTCAGTTTGATCGCATTTTCCTCCATCCCATTAATCTTGAATGTATTACAAATCCGCTCAAACGCGCGAAGATGTGCATGGGGTTCTTCAGTTGGCGCTCCCCCGAACTGATTCTGCTGTACCATCACAATGGTACTTGGCTTGATCTCAAATGAGTTCGCCCCAGTAGTGGGCGGTTGGACGCCTATCCGTACGTCTGCCACATTTGGATTGGCAAACAACCGCATAGGACGTCTTTTCGGAGGTAATTCGTCACCCATCTTCAGTTGCCTTTTGGCTTTAGATTCCTTGAGTAATCGACGGGCGGTTCTTTCGATTTCCGGATCGATCGGTTCGAGTTTCTCCCCTCGGGTTTTCCTTGGCATAAACCAATTAGTACCTGAAACGAGAAACAAACAAAATTAGCAACCCGAAAACTGAAAGTGATGGAACAAGGTAAATAAATAAAAAAATGTTCAATCTAATAGCGCTTATAGCTGGTAGTGCTATCAGTTGCAACTAGTTCCCCGGCAACGGCGCCAAAAACTTGATAGGCGGGTATCACACCCCCTAAATCTTTCCGCAAGTGTACGGGTCGAAATCAAGTAATAGTACTAGATAGTACGAGTATCGAACACAGGGAACTAGGAACTAAGTATCACAATTACTACAATTGCTATTAACTGAACGATTGATATTTTGAGTTGTGGTTTATAACTAATTAATTGCGAACAAACTAAATCAAACACGGAACATTAAACAACTTAAGAAATTTTGATAGAGAAAACAGTTGAGGGTGGGAAATCCAATGGTTCTCACATATAAACATCTGACTCAAAACAATTACCAGTCGTTCTCTTTAATGAATACCCAATCTTTAAAGTCACCGTTGTTCTTTCTCAAGCAACAACGGGTTTTATTTTAAAAGCATGGTTCTTTCTCAAGCAACCACGGTTTTTATCTTGAAAACACAAGTTTTATCTCTCGATCTCAACCTATGTAATTCAAAACACATTAAGCTCATGATTGTAATGGGACTAAGGCTTACTCGGTATATCTTTATCCCCTTTCTCACCTTAGGCATGCATTTTTCTAGTTCTAGTTGACAATTAATTCTCTCGAACTTAATTGAAAACAACACAACAATTAAAAGCTAGCTAAACTCACAAAAGCATTAAAAACCAAATCACATGCTTCATTAAATAAGAAAACTGATAAAAGTCTCAAGTCATATGATCACATGCTTAAACCAAATTCATTACAACCCCCAACATCTAAGGATTAGTTCATGTTGGTGGTGGATTCAAACACAAAGAAAGAAGATGGAAAAACGTGTGCAAACATAATGAATATGGAAACGATGAATGTAATGGTGACTCCCTTCTCGTGTGCTCGTATCTACTTTACGTGTTGAACGTGACTCCAATCGATCCTCTATCGTGGCTCCAAAAGCTCCGAAAAACCTCTGAAAATCGCCCCTTAACTGCTCCCGTTCGTCGTGTGAGAGCTGTGTCGAGAATGACCTAAAATATGGAAAAACACCAAACTAATAGGCTGAAACAGGGACTTAGGCGACTTGTCCCGCGACTTGCAAGTCGCGGCACAAGTCGCGCGCTTTTCAGATGTGGTTTGGGTCAGCTTCGGGTCCTGGTTCAGGCGCGGGTTTGGGCTTGGATCTCGGGCTTCCGTTGGGCTTCGTTTTGGCTCTTTTTGGGCTCTTTTTAGCTTCTTTTCTCGATGATTACTGCCTTTCAAATAACCTGCACATTTCACTAAATAAAGCGTTAAATCTCGCCTTTTTGCTACAACACAAGCCAATCTCATTGGATTGAAGACCGAAAATAACGCCAAAAAGTGGCGTTATCAGAAGCCATTGAACAAATGCCAAGTTATGCAAAGTTTTTAAAAGATATTTTAAGTAAAAAGAAAAAATTGAATGAGTATGAGACTGTAGCTCTGACTGAAGGCTGTAGTGCTATGTTGTCTAATAGGATCCCTCCAAAGATGAAAGATCCTGGAAGTTTTACCATCCCATGTTCCATAGGAGGTAAAGAAGTAGAACAAACTTTATGTGACTTAGGTGCCAGTGTGAACCTTATGCCTCTATATGTTTTCAACACCTTAGGCATAGGTGAAGCTAGACCCACAACTGTATCTATCTTATTAGCTGACAAGTCCATAGCTTGGCCTAAAGGTAAAATTGAGGATGTCCTAGTCCAGGTTGATAAGTTTATTTTCCCTGCAGATTTTATTATCTTAGACTTTGAAGCTGACAAAGACATTCCCATCATTTTAGGAAGACCTTTCCTAGCCACTAGAAGAATTCTGATAGATGTCCAAAAGGGTGAACTCACCATGAGAGTTCAATACCAACAAGTAACTTTTAATGTGTTGGATTCCCTTAAGTATCCCGAGGAGAGAGAGTAATGTTCTACCTTAAGTTTGATTGAATCTTGGTGTCTAGATCAAAAATTTGGGGAGGGGATGGAAATGGAAGAATCTGATAGTGAAGAAGATAGAGCAGAGTTTGATGACTTAGAAGACATACAGGTCACCTCTGCTGTTGAAGTTTTAGAAAATAAGGACAGGAAAACCCTTGTGCCTTCCTTAGAATGTGCTCTAGACTTAGAGTTAAAGCAACTTCCCTCACATTTGAAATATGCCTTCTTAGGAGAACCAGGGAAGCTGCCAGTCATTATTTCATCATCCTTAGATCTGACTAGGAAGAAAAATTGGTGAGCATGTTGAAACAACACACCAAGGCCATAGGATGGACCATTGCTGATTTGAAAGGCATAAGCCCTACTATTTGTCAATATAAAATCATTTTAGAAAACAAAGATTTTACCTCAGTTGAGCCTCAAAGAAGACTCAATCCAATGATGAAAGAGGTTGTGAAGAAGGAAATTTGAAAATGGTTGGATGCTGGCATAATTTATCATATTGTCAGTAGTACTTGTGTCAGTCCTGTGCACTGTGTACCCAAAAAGGGTGGAGTTACTGTGGTAACTAATGAAAAGAATGAACTTATACCTACTAGAGTAGTGTTAGGATGGAGGATCTGTAGGGACTATAGGAAGCTTAACCAGGCTACCCAGAAAGACCATTTTCCGCTACCTTTCATTGACCAGATGTTAGACAGACGAGCATGTAAGGAGTTTTATTGTTTCTTAGACGGTTACTCCGGTTACAATCAAATTGCCATTGCACCTGAAGATCAGGAGAAAACCACTTTCACCCGCCCTTATGGCACTTTTGCTTTTAGAAGAATGCCTTTTGGACTATGTAATGCACCTGCCACTTTCCAAAGATGTATGATGTCTATTTTCCCAGATATGCTTGAACAATCCATGAAAATCTTCATGGATGATTTTTCAGTTTATGGGACATCATATGATCTGTGTTTACAAAACCTAGAAAATAGTCTTAAAAGATGTGAAGAAACAGATTTGGTTTTGAATTGGGAAAAATCCACTTTATGATTAAAGAGGGCATTGTGTTAGGGCATCTCATTTGCAATAGAGGTATTGAGGTTGATAAGGCAAAATTAGAGGTAATTGCAAAATTACCTGAACCAGCCACTGTTAAAGGAATCAGAAGTTTCTTAGGACATGCAGGTTTTTACAGGAAGTTTATCAAAGATTTTTCTAAAATATCCAAACCTCTGTACTCAATATTACAGCATGACCATGTTTTTAACTTTGATGAAGATTGTAAAAAGGATTTTAAAATTTTGAAAAAAGCATTGGTCACTGCACCTGTAATAGTGACTCCTGATTGGTCTTTACCTTTTGAAATAATGAGTGATGCTAGTGACTGGGTTGTTGGAGCTGTTCTAGGTCAAAAAAGAATAAAGTTTTTCACTCTATTTACTATGCTAGTAGAACTCTCAATGAAGCTCAAATCAATTACACCACTACTGAAAAGGAATCATTAGCTGTGGTTTTTGCTTTTGAAAAATTCAGATCATATTTAATGGGTGCCAAAGTGATTGTGCATACTGATCATGCAACCATCAATTATCTTTGTTGATCCCACAATAGACTCAACAATGATATTTATATTGATAGTTCAAACAAATATATATGCAGAAGCGTTTTAATAGAACTAAAGAGAGATACTCGGTAGAAAATACACACATAATCAAACAAGTGAAACAATAATAAGACAAGAATTTAGCTCAATGATTCACTTTCTATTGATTCTCCAAGAACACCAAGAACACTGTAAGTGTGTGTAATACAAGAGAATGTGCCTTAATCTGGTGTGTGTAGTACAAAAGTTCCTTTTAAAAGGTCTGGATGGACCCTCTATTTTTACTACTTTACAGGGGACAAGTTGGAGACAGGAAGTACTAAGGTACAAAGACAAGGTCGTGGGACTGAATCCCGGTACAACGTTAATGTAGTGCGCCGCCTACTGGAAAGGCTATAACCCATCAGAGGATGACACGTGGAATATGCGGGGCACACCTTGTACGAATGATCTTTAGAATCTTCATACAACAGAGGAACGTGAGATGCACGATTGTCTGTGTATTTATCTTCAAGTATCTTCAAGCTTCAAGTCTTCATACCACAGAGGCTCTGTCAAGGGTGACAGAGGCTCTGTAGCCTTCTCCTCTGAAAGTCTTCTGTAGAATGGTTGCTCTTGGTGTATTGGCAGAGGCTCTGTCGATGATCTTGACTTAGCCTATTTTTCAATACTTCTTCTAACAGAAGTTAGAGCTAACAATCTCCCCCTAAGTATTGAATGTGAAATCCCAGATCTAGCAATCAAACATAATCACAAGTAGAGAGAATCTAGAGAACAAAGTTGTCATCCATATATTGACATCAAAATACAAAATGACATATGCATAAAAGTGTTTCTCTAAGTTCTAGATTGTTACTAGCTAATGAACTAGACATGCCTATTTATACCCATAACATACAAGGTATAAAGGCATTTACAATGCAGTATAGACTATTACAGTACATTGAATTTACAGTAAATCTTGAATACAATAATGCTCTAACAATCTCCCCCTTTGGATTCAAGATTTAAAAAAATATGGCAGCAGTCTTTAGCTCTTGATCTTCAAAACTTTAACTATGACCGCTTAGAACGTTGAAGCTCTTATCGTCTTCAAACATAGAATAATCTTCAATTTGCTCTTTGTAAAGTCAATATTCTCAAACAGACACTCTATCAAATCATCTTGAAGTCTTGTATATGAAAAACAGATCTTTGCAGCTTTACCAGTCTTTGACAAACAGTAACTTCTCGTATCCTTCTTGATGCAAGACCCTTAGTTCTCATATTAACTTTCTCATATTAAAAGGATCCGAAACCATCAATTCGGATGTAGGCAGATCAGAAACCAATAGAATTCGGATGTAGACAGATCCGAAACCAAGAGAACTTGGAACAAGAAGAATGCGAAATCATCAATTCGTATCATGTTGGATGCGGAACCATGTGAATTCGTTTCAAGGCAAATGCGAAACCATGGGAATTCGTATTATGTTGGATGCGAAACCAACAATTCGGATCAAGTTGGATGCGAAACCTCTATATTTTTGAACTTTTAGGTGTAAGCACAATCTGAGAACAATACCTCTTAGATCTAAGATAACCAAATTCAGCAACATTTCAGACTTCACATGATCCGAAACCAATGCAATTTTGAACAATCCGAATCCAGCATGCGAATTTTGGACTTCTTGTAACCTTCAGCATGTGAACAACAGTGTATTATTTCTCCCCTGTTCTTCAATATACTATATCTCCCCCTTTTTGATGATTGTGAGCATCATGATCATCAAAACCTTCATCAAATTACAGCACGTACTTTGTTCACCACAAGAAACATTCTCCTCCTTTTTGATCTGATAAACCGTCAATTCCAAAAGAATTTATCCGAATCTTTTCAAATTCAGACAAAAAAATGTGGTAACCCTGAAACAACGGATGAATCAGTTAAGATGCTTGTAAGTAGCACGGAGCCACTTAGTACAACATATGTACTTTGTAAAGGAGCTTTTTGATGTTCACTCCTCCAGGGCTTCCATTCAATCATCGCAAAACCACAAAGGAATTTCTATGAACGTTATGACAAGAAAACATATTCCTTGTGTGAACGTGCATGTGTAGAAAGAATAAAGCAACATATAGGCTCAAAGTGTGTAAACTGTTGAGACAGCAACAATTTTCCACGGACTCAATGTGCATGAATGAAGAGCGAAGGTGGGGGCAAACTTCCTTCTTTTTCAATATCTAGACCTTCCGGGTGAAGATCAGATAGATTATATGCTGCGTCCCCAAGAAAAATGAAACATTCCTTTGTTAAGAAAGAAATGAGTGGCTGGTGGGGTTAATTTCAAGAGTTGGCATGGGCTGACTGCCTGTTTCAATGATGGTCACCAAAGAATGTGAACCAATCAGTAATGTGGCTTCCCGGCTCAGAAAATGGATGGTGCAGAGTTCTCTTATTCTTTTAACCTTGTTCTCACACCCTCTTTCTGTTTTTAATCTGCTCACTTTTACCCAAACTCTCATTTACATTTTACCTCAGCGCAATGAGATACTCAACCGGATGAGTAATCTCCCCCACTCTTTGATTTTGACCCCACACCCCTCAATCACTCAAGGATAACTTCTTGGGTAGGAAACATTGGTTAACGTGAATCCATAGAAGTTCTGTATGCTCACACACAGTGTAACGACCCGGTTTCCCAAACATGCTTCAAATAACATATATTTCATAACCTCATTACATTCATAAAAGAAAATACATAATAAACACGTACGGTCCCAAAGTCTCATAACTATACAATACAAAACATGAGTAATTCCTAATCTCCGTCAGCTATCAACCGCGTCCTACACTTTATTCTTCCCTTTGCTAATAAATGATTCCCGACCTGGAATACATATTTTTGAAAACAAAATGAGGGTTAGATAAAATCATTACAAAACCAATTTATATAAAATCCTTTATATAAACACACATATATCACAAATACTTAAATACCAAACAAGACTCGTGCATCGTGTACCACTCATCCTTCACATCCTTCACATCATTCCCATGGCCAAATTAGTTGGTAGCAAGCCAACTAATCAATCAACAACGTTGTACGACAACTACAACCAAAAACGTTGTACAACAACTACAGCCAACAACGCTGTACAAATACTACAGCCAACACACCGGTCCTAAGCCCAGCCAACATATTATCGTATAGTATAATACTCATATAAATACAATATCCCAATATATTATATTTTCATTTATAAAACGTCATCACTTTTCAACCACACATCCACTTTAATATAAACACATAATCACACCATCTATCACATATGCATCTCATATATATATATATTTATATATATGTATTCCAGTTTGAAAACGTTTTAAAGTAAAACTCACCTTGTTGATAGTTTGAAGCCATACACGTGCAAACGATACAAATGAGCAAAACCGGCAAATAACGGCACAACCGAACACCACCCACGCCACACTAACGAGGGGCAACCGAACCTGTAATATATACACATTGATGAAATCCACATACTTATATGTATACAAGACTCACTACGACAAATGACAACCTTAACAACTCACCGGACACCCCCGAATCGCAACCGAGCTAGAAACCGAACAACCGACATTAAAAACAATACTTGGAGTTGTCATATGCCCAAACTAACATGTTCAAAGTGTTCAAATAGTATCTTACACTAAAAATGAGTACCCATACGCCTATATTACGCCTTAAAACGACACCGGTACGCAAGAAACAAAAATCAGAAAAAGCTGAAACAGTGCTGTGCGCGCCTTGTGGCGCGCCCAGACACGCGCCGACGTCTGTTGGGCACCAAACAGCCCTTGTTCAGCCCCTTTAACACCCCAACTCAACCCCCACTTAATTAGGTTCATTCTATGGAAGTTTTAGCATCAAAAATGAGGGTTTTAACATAAAAAACATGAAGGAATCCATTAAATCCATCTAATGATTCACCACATTTAACCTCAAAAACTCAAAACTCCATTAACACCTAAAACTTGCTAGAATAAACTTCCACCATGAAATGATGGATGATTCACACAGAAAAGTTTCTAAACCAATAATAAACTCATTAATCAACATCAAAACTATCTTAGATTTCTCAAAGATTTACTCAAATGGTACCAAACCCAACTCTTACCAAAATCAACAAGAAGATATGGAAATGGAGTAGAAGCCATACCTAGAAGATGAAGTCTTCAAGTTCTTGATGCTCTTCTTCTTCCCCTCTTCTTCTTCTCTTTTCTTTCTCTGAATACGTCTCTCTCTCACTCTCTCCTCCTAAATCACACACATACACATACTACACATAATATCTAGATATTAATCATATTTACCAAACGAACCCCAAACTCCTCTTAATTGGCAAAACACATCCTTAAACTTCCAAATAAGAATTAAAACTCACCCCTTAACTTCTAACTCCATAAAATACTAAAATAAAGACTTATAAAGTTTCCCCAAATCTATTTTAACTAAAATACCACTAGTTAAATAAATAAATAATATACCCGTTTATTACACACTGATCCCATGAAATTTTCCTAAAATGATTTGTGTTGTTCAACAGTTTAGCTTGAACAAATATACTTCAGCATTTGAATGACATTGTCATCATAATGTATGCTACTAAATAATATCATGAAATATTTGAGCATTTTACGATGAAGAATTCTCAAAACAAGAATATTGAATGAATGAAATGAATTCGAAAGACTTGTTTGAGAATCTGACAATGTATCAATCAGATCAAATATGAATGATGATCATAAAAGGATAGGGTATCAAAGAATTGAAATTTGTTTATATGAACAAATATGAACAATCTTTGAATGAAACGTTTAAGTAATACACTGGAAAAAAATGTATGATGCTCAACAACATTGAAATACAAGCGGGAGTATTACCATCAAAAATTTGTTTCGTTTGGAGACATGGTAATAACAAATTCAATATGAAGCTGAACCGATGTGTATGAATACTTGAAAGTATATAGAAAAGATAATACACAAGTATTAATCTTTGGAAACACACGGTCAGAAATGATGTAACAGTAATCCGAGATTTCCATGAAAAACATTTAAAATCACACTTCTAAATTCATAAAATCTGTTTGAGAATAGAGAAGTGGTTTGAACATTTAAGAAAACGTTTTTCATGCTTGAAAGTCGTTCTTCTTTCAAACAATCTCAGATTAAGTTCAGAAGATACGTACAGTTAAACGTTTAAGCTCCCCCTTAACACGTGCAAAAGATCTCTTATTTTGACAAAATCTGCACAAATAACAAGACTTGGATTAAAATATCCTTAAACATGAAAACGAGTTCTGAATTACCAGGATTGAGGTCAATTCAGAAGTCATAGTCGTTGAAGAACGAGTCCTGATCTGATATGATCAGAAGTCAAAGTCTTTTTGAAATACGGGTTCTAAACTGATATATTTAGAAGCCATTTATCTTTGCTCCCCCTTAATAACACATGTAATCTTCTTCAAAAATTTACCGCTTCTCTTCTGTTTTCAGTCATGTGTGTGGTATACATTTCCAAATCAGCACTACACATGATGAACCTACAAAACGGATTAAGCAGATTTTGGTACCCAACGGCACTTGGGTCCTAGTGTGTTAGGTGTAGATTTCTTAAAAGGAATGCTGTAAGTACCGTACCAATAAGAAGTATAATCTTTATGCACAAAATCATTTGACCCACAGTAAGAACAACAAATTTTCTTATGTGCCAACCTAATCAGATGATTTGCAGAACGAATAGGATTAGGTTTAGCAGAAGATTTACCTTTTGGCGCATTGTTCTTCTTGGCCTTTGATGTGGAAGCAGATGATTTTGGTACATCTTTCTTTGGAAGTGTTGTGCCTTTGACTCTCCATTCCATCTTCACTTTCTTGAAGACTGAAACTTCTTTAGAATTGGAAGTATTTACTTTGGGCACATTTGGTTTGTTATCTGATTTATCAAACAGAGGATTATAGAAGAGATTTGTTGAACGAATCTAATCTTTTGAGAAATCAGTTGATCTATTAAATTGTTTAGAAGGAATGTTTTTAAAGCTTGAACTTGAAGCAGTTTTAAAAGAGCATTCAGAATCATTTGAATCAACAAATGAAGTCTGAAAGATAGTATAATGACTGGCCTGCTTTGAGACATCAAATTTAAAAATGATGTCTTCAAGTTCTTTGACTTTGTTTTTCAAAACATTTTTCTCTTTAAAAATTAGATCAAATTTCTTTTGGAGATCAGATTTGATCAATTGATCCTTCATAATGTTAGTTGATAAACCAAATAATCTTTTGGTAAGATTAAGAATCGCATCTTCAAAATATTTGCGTTCCGATTCAAAATCTTTTTCCAAAAACTTTCTTTTATCAGTAATCTCTTTGTAAGTTTCCATATTTTTCTTTTTAAGGGTTTTATTTTCCTTTTCAAAGAGATTTTTCTTTTCCGCAAATTCTTTTCTTTCCTTTTCCAAAAGATTTTCTAAATCAGAGATTTTCACGGAAAGCTCAGAACTTTTAATCTCAAAAGATTTTCGTTCAGTTTCAAAATCAGCTCTTTCTTTCTCTTGGTTCTGTTTTTCAAGATATAAAACTTTTTCAAAATCGAAGATTTGTTTCAAAAGTTTTATATATTTAAGCTCAATAACTTTCTTTTCTTCAAGAGCTTTCTTTTGAACATTTGTGTTGTCAAACACAAGCTTCTTGACAACTTTCTCTTTTTCAAGATTAGACAGTTTTCTTTGTAGCTCAACATTTTCACTGTCCAAACTTTTTCTTTTATCTTGAACTTCTTTTAATTGAACTTGTAAATGCAAGTTCCACTTCTCTCTCTTTTTTTCCCTACTCTTCATATCAGTATTCTCTCTTTGAAGAGTTGTTACTTTCTCTTGAAGTTTCCCGATTTGATTGTGCAGACTTGAGTCGTCTTTATTTGTTTCAAGACCTGCAATATAAACTTCAAGATCAGTAATTCTTTTTGTAAGTTCAACATTTTGTTCTTTCAAGATAGATTTTTCATTTGAAGAAGAAATGACTAAAATCTGTCTCTTCAGATCAGCATTTTCTTCCTCCAATGCTTTTATATTCCCTTGAAGCTCTTTTATATTTTCTTGATGAGTTGAGATGTCAAGTGTCTTGTTCTTCTCTTGTGTATCTTCAAGGACTACAATCTTGCCATTCAAATCTTTCAGTTCGGACTTAAGAGAAGAAACTTTGTCTTCTAAAGAAGCTTTCTCAGACTTAAGCTTTGTATTTTTTCTTTCTTCTTCACTAAAATATCTCATGTACTTATCGGATAAACATTCAAGACGCTTGATCTCATCTTTAGCTTCAGAAAGAGTCTATTTTCTCTCATTTAACTTCTCTATATAATTCATCTTGATAAACATTTTGAAAAGAAACCTAAAAAGAAACACACACAAAAAAAGATTAGATGAAAAATATCAAAAATAATACTACCTAATAGAGTGATCGTCAAAAGAAACTTCGCTTAGAAGTTAGAATTATGTGCACACTCTTAAAAATCAGAAAAACAAACACAATTAAAGTCAGAAAAATTTTCAACAATAAAATTTGAAAAACAAATTAGAAATTTGTCTTCCAAAAATTAATTCTGAAAATTTTACGCGGATATGTTGGACTTTAATCGTCAAACCTGCAAAATACAAGAAAAATTTATCAGTTATAAGCAATTACAGGTAAAAATTAATAAAATCGACAAAAAATTGACTAAAACAAAATGAAATGAAAAACAAATACTAAAAATGTAAAATTCTAAAAACTAACAAGTCTAGGGACTGAAAATGTAAAAACCCAAAACTTAACTACAAGGACCAAACTTGACAGATTCTGAAATTACTTACTACAGGGACCAAATCTACCAAAAACTGAAACTACTACTACTGTTCATCTTCATCAACGTGAAACCTATCAACGAACTGAAAATTTCAACCGCTGATAACTTCTTCGTTTCTCAACGAAAATCGATGATTTTTGTTTCGTTGCGATCCTTGATTGAAACCCAATCAAATTCTACCAGAATCTTCCGATCATGCAACAAATTCCGATGACCCACTAATTTTCCGGCGAAAAACGTTTTTCCGGCGGAGACGATTTCAAGCGACGATATCTTCTTCGTTTCTCAACCAAGTTTGATAATTTTTGTTGCTAGGTGATCCTACAACGAATACCAATCGATTCCAAGCAACAAAACTCGATCAAACACTGATTTTCGAAGACCCACTAGATTTTCCGACGAGCCTGTTTTCCGGCAAAAGAAAGATCCGAAATGATGATGGTTTCGTATCAAAGAGGGTCCTAAACGATATGGTTTCGTATCAAAGAGGGTCCGAAACATATGGTTTCGTATCAAAGAGGGTCCGAAACCTTCACAAAATTGAAAACACACACACACTCGTGATACTTACACACATACATGTAGCTCAAACACTTTAAACACAGACGTATCTAACACAAAAAAGTGAGATGAGATGGATTCGTATCAAGCAGGAACCGAAATCTGAGGAATTCGTATCCTCTATGATCCGAAATCTGAGGAATTCGTATCCTCTATGATCCGAATCGAGTTTCTGTTTGATTCGAAATCTTCTTGGCACACACACAACTCACTCACTCACTCTCACGTATCAAGATTAAAAGACAAACACACACACTAACATCTTAAACACACACACTCACTTCTCATGCACATACACATACACGTGATACACACAAACACACATCACACATTCATACGAAGAAGGATCTGAAATAAGTATCAGTTTGATCCGAAATCAATATACAACACCCACCCAACTCAAACAAACATACATGCAGCACACATTTCACATAGTAAACTATGTGTGATCCGAAACCATGAATTCGTATGCTTTTGACTTTTGATATTTCAGATGCTGCTATTGACTTTTAACCTTCTTTCTTCTTTTTCTCAATTGATTATCTGCAAAAATCAAACACTCAAAAACATTTGTTAGATCATGACTTTATAAGATCAAAACTAATCAAAAACACATTTTAATAACAGCTCAACAATTAATTTGGACAAAAAATCAAGATCTAAACTTTTTCACTCAAGAACACTTAAGAACATCAAGAACATCATCAACCCAAAAATTTCAAAGATGATTTTTATGGATTAAAACTTGAAATTTTTGATTGATACATGTCTAAAAACACTGTTTGGAAGCGATTTTGCACAAAAATAGATCAAAACATCAACAAATTTGTCACACCCCGCTAAAGCGGAAACACGAGATGTAACAGATAGAGTTTCATAGCATTAGGAAATAAACAACACCAACCATACAATTACACAAAGTATACATTACAAAGTCCCAAAAATTTAAAGTTAAGGGTTTACAATCCCAAAGATTACATGTAACCCAAAATAATGTTTTTATCAAGATATGACAAAAGACGAGTCTCGGTTGATGTCGACATGCATGCTAAATTAAACCTTGTCAGTTACCTTCTTAGCCCCTGAAAAGCGTGTTTAAAACAAAAGGTCAACTACAAAGAGTTGGTGAGTTCACAGGTTTTTCCATACACAACAATTTTTCTTCCAATGGTTACTCTCATGAAACGTTCGTTCATGACAAGCTCCAAAGTTAAAAGGTTTATGAGTACAATTTACAATGAGTGATTTTTGTAAGATATAACAGTGTTGAGCCACTACTAAGCCTCCGACAATCTACGCCCCGCGAACTACCTCAGAGGTGGTATACTAACCCACGTGAGAAGAACATTATTACCAGATAAAGTGCACCCCTACTCGTCAGTTAAGGTGGGTTTGTCAAACCAAATAGCGCTATCCACAAGTATCACCGGCTCGTTACGAGTTAATAAGTAGTGTATTTACTGGGGACTTACCATTTTCATTATCACTCAACATATCTTTATCACTTATGTACAATTGTCCATTCATTAGTACTCATTCTTCAAAGCATAAATATCCACAATTTAATATCATGAATCATTTAGCATTTTAAAAACATAACATGCTTTTCACCCCAAACATTTAAACAAGTAAAAAAAACGGGGCTGTGATTACTCACCTTATCGTGTAGACGCGGAGTTGCGCAAGCTTGATTGCTTAATGCCTTACGGTTCTCCTATAAAGTCAAATAAGCTCTATAAGTCCTTCATAGCTACTCAAGGTTGAACTTAGCTAATTTAGTCCACCTCTTGTGAAATGCCATTGTTTTAGTTTTTAATTTAACATGATGAATTTAATATTTTCCCAATGTTTTAATCATGTATAGGTACCTATAAGGTTAAAATAGTAAAATCCCACACTTTTTCCAAAATACATAATCTGGCAGAAACTTTGTTCCTCAAAAATGGTTATTGAAATACACTTTCTGGAATGACAAATTTGCCCATCTTTTTATATGTGGTACTACACTGAGCTAAGAAGGTTTTGACCAAATTTCATAAATTTTGAAGGTGTTTAAGGGGTTCAAATAATTTTTACAAAATAATGCAACACAGAACCTAAAACAGTTTACACCCTTCTGCCATAACCGGCTTTTGGAGGGTCAAAACATAGTATTTTTCAGAGATTTTGCATGGTTTGGAAACCTAACACATAAAGGTGTCTTATGGAAAAAGATTCACAAGTTTTTGATGAATTTTGAGTGAGTTATGGTCAAAAGAAGTTGCATGTACCAATCTGCCATTTCTGGACAGCTTGACATACTTGGTTTGCACAAAATCTTTAAATGACCAAAACATCGTATATTGTTATGAAATTTTAGCATGTGAAACCTAACTCATAAGAGTAGCTTCCAGAAGAAAAATGAGAAAGTTTTATGCATTTTTCAAAGAGTTATATACAAAATAAACTGACACAAAAATCTGTCAGACTAACTGCTGCACACCAATTTTGTTCTAAGGAGTTTAAGGCTCAAAACTCAATGTTTTTGCATGAGACCAGTGGGGTTCGACTCCCAACTCATTAAACCTTACTCCAGAAGAAAAATGGAGGAATTTGGACATGATTTGACCAAGATAGGGTCGTCCAAAGTGCATGCAATAAATCTGGCAGAATCTGGAACTTACATAAACTCCATAAAAATCACATTTTTAACATTTTAACATCCATAGATATGGATTTCTTTGGTAAGGGTTTAGTTCCCACATCAAATAACATGTTTTTAAAAGAAAATGCTTTGAACTTACAAGAAACATGTGCATGCAAAAACCCCAAAACTCAGATTCTAAAATAAGAACAAAAACCCACATTTTGATGATTTTGCTCATTTCTCTTGAGTTCATGATGGAAGCTCATAGATTATCACCATTTTATGGACATTTATCATGTCATGGGTGTTTAATCTCACTTCTAGAACATCAAGAAGAGTTCATCCATTTGAACAATACGAAAAGTGTAGAAATGCAAGGAAATAGCATAAAAAGATGTTAAAAACTTATGAAGAACACTAGTTAGAGTTCTTACCTTGAGAGATGATTTCTAACACTTTAAGTTTTCTGGAAATTTGGTTTTGGATGCTTGAATAAGGCTGGAATTTTGAAGTATCTTTGGTTGAAGAAAAGTGAAGAAGAAGAGAAGGAGAAGGTAGAGAGAAAGTAGAGGAAGTTGGATGGTCTTTGGATGAGAGTTTGAAAAATGAAGTAGCAAAAAAAAAAAAAAGAGAAGGTAATAGAGGGGGGGGGGGGGGGGGGAGGGGCCGGCCAAACATGGGCCCCCAAACCCTTTGCATAATATATATTTTTTTTTAAAAAATAAGCCCATAACTATTTCTTAAAAAAAATCATTTTTTATCTAGAATTTTCATTGCAACATAAGCTTCTAAAATACATTCTTGTTTTATTATTAAATCTTATAAAAAGAAAGATTTATGTTTAAGGTAAAACCCTATATTTTATATAGGTTATATGTTATTTAAGGTATTTTGGCATTTCACAAGGTGTTCCGGTTAGTCTTGGGTCAAAACCGGGTCTTTTAAGCTACTACCGGGAATTTTAGCGATTTTTCGCTTTAATATTTTCTGGATGAGTCCTATTAGGGTATATTCTCTTTATTAATCATTAGTGAGGGCTTAACAGATGCTAACCTGGAAGTTTCGATTTTTTTTGCCGAATGTTACAGTTTTCCCCCGTTAGAGAAATTTCGTCCCGAAATTTAATGACTGGCATTCCCAGCTAGTTCCTTGACGAACAGCTGAGGATATTTACTTTTCATAAAATCCTCCCGCTCCCAAGTGTATTCTGGTCCATGCCTTGCACTCCATCGAACTTTTACTATCGGGATTTTGCTACGTCTTAACCGCTTAACATCTCGGTCAAGTATCTCCACGGGTTCTTCTATAATGCGTAACTGCTCGCTCACTTGAATATCTTCCAACGGTAGCACCAATGATTCATCCGATAGGCATTTCTTCAGATTCGACACATGAAATGTGTCGTGAATAGCGCTTAACTCTTGTGGTAGTTTGAGTCTGTAAGCAACTGGTCCAATCTTTTCCAGTATCTCAAACGGACCGATATATCTTGGGCTCAACTTGCCCTTCTTCCCAAATCGTACTAATCCTTTCCATGGTGATACCTTTAATAGTACCTTATCGCCCACCTGAAATTCCAATGGCTTCCTGCGATTATCTGCATAACTCTTCTGACGAGTTCTAGCAACTTTCAGTCTTTCCTGAATGGTTACGATCTTGTCCGTGGTCTCCTGTATTATGTCGGGTCTTATCAGCTGCCTGTCACCAACCTCCAACCAGCTGAGTGGGGATCTACATTTGCGTCCATATAAGGCTTCGTATGGTGCGCACTTTAAGCTGGTATGGTAGCTATTGTTGTAAGAGAATTCAACCAGCGGTAAGTGAGTATCCCAACTTCCACCAAAATCCATTACACAGGCTCGTAACATGTCTTCCAGTGTTTGTATAGTCCTTTCCGTCTGACCGTCCGTCTGCGGGTGGTAGGCAGTGCTCAAGTCCAAACGTGTGCCCAACGCTTTCTGGACTGACCGCCAAAGGCGTGACGTAAAACGGCTATCTCTGTCTGAGATTATAGCAGTGGGTACTCCATGACGCATAACGATTTCGTTGACGTAAATTTGAGCGAGTTTTTCTACCTTGAAATCTTCCCGAATAGGCAGAAAATGTGCAGATTTCGTCAGTCGGTCCACTATAACCCAGATTGAATCATGTCCTTTCCCAGTTCTGGGTAACTTGGTTATGAAATCCATGCTTATCTGTTCCCATTTCCATTCGGGAATCTCCGGTTGCTGAAGAAGACCTGATGGTTTCTGATGTTCAGCCTTAACCAGTGAACAAGTTTGGCACTTGCTTACATACAAGGCAACATCTTTCTTCATCCCTGGCCACCAATAGTATTCCTTCAGATCCTTATACATTTTATCGGCTCCGGGGTGAATTGAATATCTTGATTTATGGGCTTCATCCAGGATTATTGATCGCAGATTGACAACCTTAGGTACCCAAACTCTATTTCGGAAGTAACGCACCCCGTCTGGTTGTGTATCAAATTCCTTTTCCAGATGATGTAGAGTTTCGCCCTTCAAATTCTCCCCTTTTAATGCTTCTTCTTGTGCTTCGAGGATTTGATCCTTAAGGCTCGTCCGGACCATCGTTCCCATGGCTCTTGCCCTTGATGGTTTCACCCTTTCCTTTCGGCTTAACGCGTCAGCCACAACATTAGCTTTGCCCGGATGGTACTTTATCTCGCAATCGTAGTCGCTAAGCAGTTCAACCCATCTCCGTTGTCGCATATTCAGCATTTTCTGATCAAAAATGTGTTGTAAGCTCTTGTGATCGGTAAAGACGGTACATTTAGTGCCGTAGAGATAGTGTCTCCAAATCTTGAGTGCGAACACTACGGCTCCTAGCTCCAAATCATGGGTGGTATAATTCTTTTCATGAACCTTAAGTTGCCTTGATGCGTAGGCAATAACCTTGTCTTTTTGCATTAGCACACACCCCAATCCTTGGTGTGAGGCATCGCAGTAAACCACAAAGTTGTCAACTCCCTCTGGTAAAGCTAAGATCGGTGCATTGCATAACTTATGCTTAAGCGTCTGAAAGGCTTCCTCTTGTTTTTCTCCCCAATCGAACTTTTTATCTTTCTGGGTTAATGCCGTCAATGGTTGCGCAATCTTAGAGAAATTTGCAATGAAACGCCGATAGTAACCCGCTAAACCAAGAAACGAACGAATTTCTGTCGGAGTCTTCGGGGCTTCCCACTTCTTTATGGCTTCTATCTTGGCCGGATCAACATGAATTCCATCTTTATTAACTACATGACCAAGAAATTGTACTTCACGAATCCAAAATTCGCATTTGGAAAGTTTAGCATACAGCTTCTGATCTTTGAGCAGTTCTAGTATTTGCTTTAAATGTTGCTCATGTTCCTTCTTGCTTTGCGAATAAATTAATATATCATCTATGAACACAATTACGAACTTGTCCAAGTATGGTCGACATACTCTGTTCATCAGATCCATAAAGACTGCTGGAGCGTTTGTCAGACCAAAAGGCATGACTAGGAACTCATAATGTCCATATCGAGTCCTAAACGCTGTCTTAGGAATGTCCTCCTCACGAACTCTCATCTGATGATATCCAGACCGAAGATCGATCTTTGAAAAGTACGTAGCTCCTTGAAGTTGGTCGAACAGATCATCGATTCGAGGAAGGGGATATCGGTTCTTGATGGTCCGCTTGTTGAGTTCTCTGTAGTCGATACACATTCGAAAAGAACCATCTTTCTTTCTAACGAACAAAACTGGAGCTCCCCAGGGTGAAGAGCTGGGTCGTATGAATCCTTTATCGAGCAGCTCTTTGAGTTGGCCTGACAACTCCTGCATTTCTGAAGGTGCTAACCGGTACGGTGACTTCGCTACGGGTGCCGCTCCTGGAATTAAGTCGATATGAAATTCGACTTGTCTTGGTGGTGGTAATCCAGGTAATTCATCTGGGAATACCTCAGGAAAATCTCGTACTATTGGAAAGTCTTGAATATTCTTCTCTTTGATCTCCTTATCCACCACGTGTGTCAGAAACGCAACACAATCTTTTCGCAAATATTTTCGCATCTTTATACCCGACACTATTTTGAATTTCCTCCCAGAGCTGTCTCCCTGTATTTCCAGTACTCTTCCTTCGGTTTGGGGTATTCGGACGATCTTTTCGGAGCAAACGATCTCAGCGCGATTCTTTGATAACCAATCCATACCTACGACTATATCGAAGCTTCCTAATCTGATTGGAATTAAATCTATGCTAAAATCTTTTTCCGCCAATTTTAAGGTACAGTTCATAATTACATCTTTGGCCCTAACTTCTTGTCCATTAGCAAATTCTATAATATAGGCTTCTTTCAACTTTTGAGGTTCCAAGTCAATTTTCGGCCTAAATTCTAGTGATACAAAGCTCCTATCTGCTCCCGAATCAAATAGTACTGTTGCATAATGATTATTCAAGAGAAACGTACCTGTGACTACATCTGGGTTTCGTCTTGCCTCATCTGCTCCAATTTCAAACACTCGGCCTCGTGCCTGACCTCCTTGATTCCCTTGATTAAATGGTCGCGCTTGATTTGTATTAGGCCTTCGGTTCAGTCTCGGACATGCGTTCCGATAGTGATCAGGGCTCCCACACTCGTGACATGTTCTCCTTCCTCCGCTCTTGCAATCTTTAGCGACATGGCCTCCTTTGCTACACTTGGAGCAAATGATGCATCTTCCGAGGTGTCGATTATTGCACTTGGTGCATCTTGGGCATAGCCCTCTTTCCTTCTCTTCGACCTGTGCTTGAACCCCAAAATTTCCTGTCACCCTATGACCCTTGTCTGTTCTTCCCCCAAACTGCCTTCTTGCAGGCTCTTCTATCTTTCTTTTCCCAGCGGCCTTGTCATTCCCTGATGTTCTTGAACGATTCGCGTTGTTGGTGAGTCTTGTTGCTAAATTTACTGCTTCTTGGAGAGTCTTTGGGTCAGCTGAAGTGACATTTCCTCTGATTCCTTCAGATAAACCCCACACATACCTATCCACTCTGTTTTCCTCGGGCGTCACCAAATGTGGCACCAGCTTTGCCAACTCATGGAAACGGGCAGTGTAAGAGTCTATATCGTTTCCCTTCATTTCATGATTCCACAGTTCTGCCTCCAGCTTCTGGATTTCACTTCTTGGGCAATACTCTCCCTTGAGTAGCTTCTTGAACTCTTCCCACGTAAGGTTGTAAGCCGCTTCCCGTCCACGGGTTTGTACTTGTGTGTTCCACCATGTTAGTGCTCGGCCTTGCAACAAACAAGCAGCAAATTCTACTTTGTTTCCTTCTGTGCACTTGCTGATATGAAGAACGGATTCCATACCCTCAATCCATGTCAGTAATCCCACAGCTCCTTCAGTTCCATGGAATTCTTTAGGGTTGCAGCCCCTAAAGGTCTTATATGTGCATTCCCGATTTCCAGTCGCTCCCGCATTGCTTGAATTAGCATTCAGCCCAGCTGCTACTTGGCTGACAATGTTCGGAAGTGCAGCCATAATTTGCTCCGCCACGAGCCGTGCGACTTCAGGATTCTCTCTTCTTGGAGGCATAGTCCTACAGTTATGGTTTTAATTAAAGGTTTAGTCGCATGGTTACTAATACTATTATTTGGTTACACTTCCTACTTGTTATGTTAATCTAAGTTATGGTACTACTTCATGCATACTATCTTTGTTATCTACACGTATTGTCATAACAACATACCATAATTTCACAATCATGCATCTAAAAGTACTTGAGATACGTAAACATTAACCAAGCATTTCATTCATAAACCATAAATATTCAAATTCCAACAGAAACAATTAACAAAAATTTTCAATGTTTGGAATTTAATGGCTACATGCCCCAAAAATATAAGTTCAAGTTTTAAATAAATCCCCAAAAGCTTCTAATAGTGGTCTTCTAATGCATCAGTGCCCACAACAGCAGTCCCAACACTAAAACCAAGGCTCCTATCACCCAAGCCAGGTACCTACGTAGGGCTCTCACCTCCCTCCTTGTGATGTCAATGATCTCCATAGTTCGGTCTGAGGCTTCACTATGTGATTTCAGTACTTCCATCACTCCATTCAGTGTTTGGTGCTGCTGGTCCAACCTCTCACCATGGAGTTGTATGTCGTGAGACATCATTAGAACCCAATGGCTTTCCTGGGCAGTCATGCCAGGAGGGTGAGCCACAGGTACTCCTGTTACCACCTGGGGGTTTCCTCGCTGCACTCCCGATCGGGAGGACTCTCCTTCGCCTCTTGGTGGTTGGGTAAGACTCACACGTCTAGGTAATGGGACACTCTTCCTTGCCGTGGCCCTAACTCTTGGTCCTCGCAGGATACGTGGAGGGGACCTAGTGAGTGGTGCACTGGATTCTTCTTGGTCGTCTTCATAAGGGTCTCTCTCAACTACAACCGGTGCAATGCCCCTCGGTCGGCCAGTAACGTAGCCGGAAAGGTCTGCCGAGTACGATTGCTCGGAATGGGTATACTCCGAAGGAGTGTGCTCGGACGGGTCATATTCAGACGACATAGTGAGCTGCGATAATAGTAGACTTTGTTATTATGTGTACTATTGTAAGTGCTAAAAATATGCAAGGTTTATGCAACACACACCAAGTCATGCTTACCATGTTTTGGTAGAAAATTTATTTATAAGCATACTTCCATTATGACCAACCCGAGTCTCTCATTATATTTACCCGAATTAAACATAGGTGATCAAGCTTTGTTTAATTGAGGTATAATAATGTGACATTCGACTTGGTTATATTAGCAATATACTTCAGATTTTTTTTTTTTGACACTCCTTTCGAAAGCCTTTTTGAAAATAGTTTGTGTTATGGTTGGGTTATAGATGTGGTTTCCATAAGAAAACCGGCATTCTCTATAACCTATGGCTCTGATACCAATTTCTGTCACACCCCGCTAAAGCGGAAACACGAGATGTAACAGATAGAGTTTCATAGCATTAGGAAATAAACAACACCAACCATACAATTACACAAAGTATACATTACAAAGTCCCAAAAATTTAAAGTTAAGGGTTTACAATCCCAAAGATTACATGTAACCCAAAATAATGTTTTTATCAAGATATGACAAAAGACGAGTCTCGGTTGATGTCGACATGCATGCTAAATTAAACCTTGTCAGTTACCTTCTTAGCCCCTGAAAAGCGTGTTTAAAACAAAAGGTCAACTACAAAGAGTTGGTGAGTTCACAGGTTTTTCCATACACAACAATTTTTCTTCCAATGGTTACTCTCATGAAACGTTCGTTCATGACAAGCTCCAAAGTTAAAAGGTTTATGAGTACAATTTACAATGAGTGATTTTTGTAAGATATAACAGTGTTGAGCCACTACTAAGCCTCCGACAATCTACGCCCCGCGAACTACCTCAGAGGTGGTATACTAACCCACGTGAGAAGAACATTATTACCAGATAAAGTGCACCCCTACTCGTCAGTTAAGGTGGGTTTGTCAAACCAAATAGCGCTATCCACAAGTATCACCGGCTCGTTACGAGTTAATAAGTAGTGTATTTACTGGGGACTTACCATTTTCATTATCACTCAACATATCTTTATCACTTATGTACAATTGTCCATTCATTAGTACTCATTCTTCAAAGCATAAATATCCACAATTTAATATCATGAATCATTTAGCATTTTAAAAACATAACATGCTTTTCACCCCAAACATTTAAACAAGTAAAAAAACGGGGCTGTGATTACTCACCTTATCGTGTAGACGCGGAGTTGCGCAAGCTTGATTGCTTAATGCCTTACGGTTCTCCTATAAAGTCAAATAAGCTCTATAAGTCCTTCATAGCTACTCAAGGTTGAACTTAGCTAATTTAGTCCACCTCTTGTGAAATGCCATTGTTTTAGTTTTTAATTTGACATGATGAATTTAATATTTTCCCAATGTTTTAATCATGTATAGGTACCTATAAGGTTAAAATAGTAAAATCCCACACTTTTTCCAAAATACATAATCTGGCAGAAACTTTGTTCCTCAAAAATGGTTATTGAAATACACTTTCTGGAATGACAAATTTGCCCATCTTTTTATATGTGGTACTACACTGAGGTAAGAAGGTTTTGACCAAATTTCATAAATTTTGAAGGTGTTTAAGGGGTTCAAATAATTTTTACAAAATAATGCAACACAGAACCTAAAACAGTTTACACCCTTCTGCCATAACCGGCTTTTGGAGGGTCAAAACATAGTATTTTTCAGAGATTTTGCATGGTTTGGAAACCTAACACATAAAGGTGTCTTATGGAAAAAGATTCACAAGTTTTTGATGAATTTTGAGTGAGTTATGGTCAAAAGAAGTTGCATGTACCAATCTGCCATTTCTGGACAGCTTGACATACTTGGTTTGCACAAAATCTTTAAATGACCAAAACATCGTATATTGTTATGAAATTTTAGCATGTGAAACCTAACTCATAAGAGTAGCTTCCAGAAGAAAAATGAGAAAGTTTTATGCATTTTTCAAAGAGTTATATACAAAATAAACTGACACAAAAATCTGTCAGACTAACTGCTGCACACCAATTTTGTTCTAAGGAGTTTAAGGCTCAAAACTCAATGTTTTTGCATGAGACCAGTGGGGTTCGACTCCCAACTCATTAAACCTTACTCCAGAAGAAAAATGGAGGAATTTGGACATGATTTGACCAAGATAGGGTCGTCCAAAGTGCATGCAATAAATCTGGCAGAATCTGGAACTTACATAAACTCCATAAAAATCACATTTTTAACATTTTAACATCCATAGATATGGATTTCTTTGGTAAGGGTTTAGTTCCCACATCAAATAACATGTTTTTAAAAGAAAATGCTTTGAACTTACAAGAAACATGTGCATGCAAAAACCCCAAAACTCAGATTCTAAAATAAGAACAAAAACCCACATTTTGATGATTTTGCTCATTTCTCTTGAGTTCATGATAGAAGCTCATAGATTATCACCATTTTATGGACATTTATCATGTCATGGGTGTTTAATCTCACTTCTAGAACATCAAGAAGAGTTCATCCATTTGAACAATACGAAAAGTGTAGAAATGCAAGGAAATAGCATAAAAAGATGTTAAAAACTTATGAAGAACACTAGTTAGAGTTCTTACCTTGAGAGATGATTTCTAACACTTTAAGTTTTCTGGAAATTTGGTTTTGGATGCTTGAATAAGGCTGGAATTTTGAAGTATCTTTGGTTGAAGAAAAGTGAAGAAGAAGAGAAGGAGAAGGTAGAGAGAAAGTAGAGGAAGTTGGATGGTCTTTGGATGAGAGTTTGAAAAATGAAGTAGCAAAAAAAAAAAAGAGAAGGTAATAGAGGGGGGGGGGGGGGGGGGGGGAGGGGCCGGCCAAACATGGGCCCCCAAACCCTTTGCATAATATTTTTTTTTTTTTAAAAAATAAGCCCATAACTATTTCTTAAAAAAAATCATTTTTTATCTAGAATTTTCATTGCAACATAAGCTTCTAAAATACATTCTTGTTTTATTATTAAATCTTATAAAAAGAAAGATTTATGTTTAAGGTAAAACCCTATATTTTATATAGGTTATATGTTATTTAAGGTATTTTGGCATTTCACAAGGTGTTCCGGTTAGTCTTGGGTCAAAACCGGGTCTTTTAAGCTACTACCGGGAATTTTAGCGATTTTTTCGCTTTAATATTTTCTGGATGAGTCCTATTAGGGTATATTCTCTTTATTAATCATTAGTGAGGGCTTAACAGATGCTAACCTGGAAGTTTCGATTTTTTTTGCCGAATGTTACAAAATTGCAAAATCAAATCACAAAAATTTTCACAGCCTCCATTTTCTCAAGAACACCAAAATATTCAAAATCTTCAAATTGATCAATTCTTGATGTGTTTTTGCGAAATTGATGATGCAAATCATGTTTATAATGATGGAGAAACACTTTGCAATCAAAATCAAACACAAAAACACTCTAAAAATCCATAACCCATTTGTGTTCTTCAAGTTCTTCAAAAATGGTGGATTTCTTAAAAAATCTTCAAATTTTCTTCAAATCTTCATCAAATTGGATGAATTTTGCACATAATTCGATCTTCCAAAGCTCTGATACCACATGTTAGTCCATGATCTTCAACAATCCAAGATCTAGTATCAAGAAGATGTAGAAGAAGACTAAAACATTATTAGAAATGAAAAACTAAACTAGAGAGAACACAAGAGTGTTTAGAATCTACATCTTGAATTATGAAACTGTTATGAATGTATGATTACAAACAACATTACAAGACCTATTTATAGTCTTCCTCACTTGTTACACTGCCTAAGCACAAGCCCATTTACAAAGCCTTTGCTTTACAAAACTTTCTAATATTAAGGACAACTGTAGTGTCCTAACATTCTCCCCCTAAAGTTTTGAAAAGCAAAATCATCTTGAAATCTTTCGCTCCTCTCCCCCTTGATTTTTCTTGAAAAAACTTTAGCGGTGCATTCTTCAAATTTAGGCTTGGCTCCCCCTTGAAAGTTGCTCTTATTCATCATATTTTCAACCTTGAAAAATCAGATTCAATGTACTCCATAACCCCGACTAATTGCACGAAAATCATCTTCAAAGTGTATGCATTTAGTTTAAAAAAAAGAATCCGTCATTGAACCACGAGTTGAATAAGAATTCGGCTTAAGAGCTTGGTCCGAAGTTGCTCGAAGGAGGAACGATAAAAAGCACGCGCTACTCGGTAGGGATGAGACGACCCAAGCAAATAACATTGTTCAGCAACTGTAGAGAAATGCTCATCTTCAAAATACTTCAAACCACTGAATGAATAGAATCCAGAACTTCAATCTTCAAGAAATAGTTGGATGATTATAAGCACTCAAAAGTCTGAATCACAACCAAAGCACCAGAACAATGATTGCAAGCACTCACAATTCTGATTGATCAGGTCAGAAGAATGATTAAGAGCACTCAAAGGTCTAGCATCGTCAACAAAACTTCAGAATAATGATTGCAAATACTCAAGCGTCTCTTCCAATTCAATCAAAGACTGAATTCCAACACCCACCTTCTGAAAATCTTGAAAAACTTGAGCTCTTTTAAACTTTGACAATTGCTAAAAGTATTGGCAAACTGAATATGAGAATGATGTCACACAGGCTTTATGCTAAAATCCATGAACAATGTCCCCCTCCTGAAACTTTGACATTTTTTTTATTTGAAATATTTTTCACATCCAAAAAATAAATTTCTTGGATCCTAAACCATCAGAATTCGGATGTAGGCAGATCCGAAACCATCAATTCGGATACAAGAGGATACAATTGTAAACACCAGTTCTATTAGGTAACAACAAATCATCCATTGATCTTCAAGAATCTAGAGTTTTACATAAGAATTCAAGACTTTCTCTCTCTAGATTCTCTCTCTAGAAACTCTCTCTAGATTTACAATTATGCTCTCTCACTAATGACTTTCTTAAGACTTGAGCTTTGTATTTTTTCTTTCTTCTTCACTAAAATATCTCATGTACTTATCGGATAAACATTCAAGACGCTTGATCTCATCTTTAGCTTCAGAAAGAGTCCATTTTCTCTCATTTAACTTCTCTAGATAATTCATCTTGATAAACATTTTGAAAAGAATGTTAGATGGATCTTTCAGAAAATCAAGCAGAAAGTGTATGAAATATACTATAGAAAAAAAATTATATAAATTTTTTTCTTGAAAAACTCTTAAAGTGTATGAAATACACTATAGAAAAAGTTTCTATATAAAAAATTTTCTCAAAATACTTTTTTTAATCAACACTGTAGAGTAGTTACAATTCGGATCCAACACTAATCACACGATTTCGGATAAAGTTGAATGGGAAACCATATGAATTCGGATCAAGAAGGATGCAAAATCATGGAATCCGGATCAAGAAGGATGCGAAACCACGGAATCCGGATCAAGAAGGATGCGAAACCACGGAATCCGGATTGGTCTTGATGCGAAACAAAAGATTTCGTATTGGTCTTGATGCGAAACCAAAGATTTCGGATGTAACGTGATCCGAAACCACTAGAATTCGGACTGGCCTGGATGCGAAACCATCAGATTTCAGATGTATAAGGATCCGAAACTGTTAGGATCCAAGCGCTTACCACTACGCCAAAAGCAATTGCTGGTGGAGAAGGCGCAACTTATTTCCATATAGCGTAGCAGCCAGCGCCACGTTTCGATTTAGGAAGATGCTGGTCAATGAACAATCCCCCCCCCCCCCCAGCATCTGCCAGCACACTTGGCTGCACAGCATGCCTTTGGCATTATAATGCACTCCATGGGATTCGAACCCGTGACCTGCTCTGATACCACATGTTAGGATCCAAGCGCTTACCACTACGCCAAAAGCAATTGCTGGTGGAGAAGGCGCAACTTATTTCCATATAGCGTAGCAGCCAGCGCCACGTTTCGATTTAGGAAGATGCTGGTCAATGACCCAACAGAAACCAACAGATTTCGTATGTATAAGGATCCAAAACCAACAGATTTCGGATGTATAAGGATGCGAAACCACAGATTTCGGATGTATAAGGATCCGAAACCCAAACTTGTGAAATTACAAATCCCAATGTGATTCGAAACCAAGCTTGAATGATCCGAAACCCGTTTAAATGATCCGAAACCCTCTTGAATGATCCGAAACCTTCACTTAAACACCAAAAAACACTGAATCAACCATAAATTTTTCAATTCTTGATCAATTGAAATGAAACTTGCACAGATTTTCTCGAAATTTGATTCCACACACTTTCTTAGTTAATCACAAATCTTAATTCGATCAATTTAATCGAATTAAGATCCAAAACAGTAAGAATATGGTTTTCGAACAAACAGATATAAATTGATGAATTTGATGATTTCTGTGCAGAATTTGGTATAGATCCTTGAATTTAAGATGATTAGGAATGAAAATCGAGTGCAGAAACGTCAAGAATCAATCCAAAAGATTAAAAATGGCAGAAAAGATGAATTCTGGATGAACAGTAAATGCAGAAGGATCCAAAATCATGATGAACAGTGTATGAAGATCAATCCGAAACCATGATGAACAGTGTAAAAAATCTCTGAAATGGTCTGAATCTGCTTGAATTTCCTGTTTGTGCTCTGATACCAAATGTGAAATCCCAGATCTAGCAATCAAACATAATCACAAGTAGAGAGAATCTAGAGAACAAAGTTTTCATCCATATATTGACATCAAAATACAAAATGACATATGCAAAAAAGTGTTTCTCTAAGTTCTAGATTGTTACTAGCTAATGAACTAGACATGCCTATTTATACCCATAACGTACAAGGTATAAAGGCATTTACAATGCAGTATAGACTATTACAGTACATTGACTTTACAGTAAATCTTGAATACAATAATGCTCTAACAATGAAAAATAAAAATTTAGAAGTTGCATGTTTTTCTAAGCTAAGAACAAGAGGTGGATCATTTGACCTCTGTAATAAATTTACTTTTCATTCACTAAGATGCCATAGGCACTTACATTGGATTAAATTGAAGTGCAGAAAAAGAAAAGTAAGCAGAGGTAAGATAGTGGCAGATGTGAAACTCTGGCATTTGAGAAGTTATTGATTGACTTGGTGAGTCCTCCATCTCTGAGTTCACGGAACATGTTGATGCAGAGGTTTCTGAAGTTGATGATTGCATCAATGGCCTCTATCAATCTGTTAGCGAATGTTAGATCCATGAACTCTGATCCTCTGTGTTCTAAGAGGTTGGCCCTAAACTCGAGCAAAGTCTTCGTGGCATACCTCTGGCAATCAATCTCTAAGAACAACTTCAATTTTCCTTGAGGATCTCTGAAGACATACCCAACTTTTGGATTGGTGATGATGGAGTTTGGTCTGATGTCCGCAGAGGAGGGGCAGTGGTCTTCTGGAGGTGGGAGTCTTATTCTTTGTACTCCAAGGTCAAGTCCTACTTGGAAGTCTGTCAGGCTATAGAGCAGAAGCTTTTCTCGCATGGCCTTCTTGATCTCTTCATACGCTCTCTGGACTTCAAGTCTGTGACCATAGTTTTGCCTTGCCCAGCTCAGAAGATCTGGTAGGTCATAGGGGCTTAGGTTCCTCAGATCTGCATCTGAGAATTTGTTCTCAGATAGGTTGTAGTGAAATTGACCTCCTTTGGTGTGTGAGAGCTTGCAGTAGACAACTTGTGTGATCTTTTAGTTTGAGAAGACTTGGTGGACATGTTTGGCTTTATCTTTATAGAAGTCTTCTCTTATCCGCTAAAGCAAATCATGGTTCAAAATCGGAGTTGGCAGAGGATCATTGACGGCTCTGCTGTAGAGGTACTTATACACCACCTCTTCCATTTGTCTTTAAGGTACAGAGGGTAGAGGCATCGGTTTGCGCAGAGCCTCCAAGTTGCTGATCAGTGTGGCCACTCGGTCCTCTGTTGGCTTAGACTTGGGATCTATGACATGTTTGGTTGACAGAGGAGGAATTCCGAAAGCCCAGTCTTCTTCTTCTGGCTTTGGAGTGACAAAAGCATCAAATGAGCTATTTAGCAGTTTTTCAGAAGGTTGATGCTTTTGTTTCCTGGGTTTCAGTTCCTCTGTAATGATGGACTTTCCTTTGTCCTTGGCATTCGGCTGTTGTTCTTCTGTTGGCTTAGATTGGGTTGCCTCTGTTGGTTTTGTCAGTTGAGTTTCTGAGGACTTTGTTGGGGGTGCCTCTACCGTTGGTTTTGTATGGGTTGTCTTTGTTGGTTTAGATGGTGGTTGGGTTGAAGAATCTTCTGTTGTTTTGGTTTGGGGTTTGGTTGGGGATGCTTCTGCGGTTTTGCTCAGATACTTGCGATGTTTTTGTTCTGGGTTTGGATTTGGGCTCTTCTGTTGTTTTGGGTGTGGGTGATTCTTCGGTTATTGGTGTGGGTGATGGTTCCTTGGTTTCTTCTGTTGGTTTTGATGTAGATCATCTTCAGAATAAGTGAGAATATGGATCTGCTCTGAGGCTGTCTTAGGTTTAGGTGAGGGTAGGTGTCCCTGTTGTGTTGTTTCCACAGAGGTGGGTATTTCCTCTGTGGTCTTCTTCTGGCTTTGGGCTTCAGGGGATGGTGGTCTTTGGGTTATTGGTTCGACACTTAGTGGTGGTGGAGCTGGCAGACCTCTAAGGTTCCTCTCTGTCCTGTTCTCCCCCTCAGGATGACCTGATGGCCCATTTGAATCATCATCAGAGTCATCATGTCCTCTGTCCGAGGTACCTTCTGTTCGGCATGTGGAGGATGGTTTCTTTGGTTGAGTGGCCCCTGCAGCTATCATTTTCGAGCAGTGGTTATCACATATGCCCCGCAGATAGGCAACTTCAGCTTCTGAGTTAAATCTCAGCTTTCCCACTCTTGCCTGGAAGTCTTTCACGTAGTTGGCATTGGCAGTGGTGAAGGCCTTGATTAACTCTGTCATCTCGTTCAGTATCCTATGGCCAAAATCTGTGATTTGAGCTCGAGTCATGTAGTTAGAGGGCTTCATGGCTTGAGTTTCCTTTGTAGTATGTTCTTAAACTTGCTCTTGAACCCTTTTGAGATCTTCTACTGTAAAGCTGGGCGAAGCAGGGGTCTGAGCTGAGAGATCTGTGGCCACTTGGTGTGCCTTCTTTAGCTGTTCGGTGAGTTCTTTGACAGAAGCTGCAAGTGCAGAGGTGGAAGCTGTTTCAGGAGCAGAGGCTTTTGTAGCGGCAGAGGCTGTTGCAGCAGTTTTCATCAACGTGTTGGCATTCTTCACCTCAGTTGACAGATGGTCAACTTTGGTTGTTAGATCTTTCAGTGCGCTGTTGGTGGAATCTGCAAGGGAGTCGAAAGAGCTTTTCAACTCTTTCAACGAGGTAGTCATAGTGGTGACAAGAGTTTGGAACTCATCCTTTGCGACATATGTTCCTGGTGTAACCTCTGGGGGAACACATTCTTCCCCAGAGTAAGTCCTTGTTCCTAGGACGCCTTCTTTCGTTCCGGTTTTTATGTTAAGAACGGAAGGACTTCCCTTCGATCCTAGAGTAGATGCTTTTTGGGCCTCAGACTCTACAAAGGTTCGGTCAGAGACCTGATGCTGATCCACTCCAGAGGTGGGGACAGCAGTATCTCCGAGTTTGCTCTGGGACTTGTCTAGAGTCCCTTCGCCATCGTGCATTCTAAGCTCCTCTGAAGAGCTGTGGGGTCCTAAGTGTGTGCGTGTGGCAGAGGAAACAAATTCCTCTGCTAGGACTTCAGATGTGATCTGGGGCAATTGATCACGAATAAGATGAGAGTCCTTTTGAGAGGACTCCCTCTGAATGGTTTCCCCGGATATAAGTGGCACAGAGGAGGAAAAAGGTTCCTCTATCCGGTTAGATGGGGATGGGATCGAGTCGTGCTGCTCTTTTTCAATAGCTCTTTCTGCCACTAGACTGGCAGAGCTAGATATGTGGGTTTCACTGGGAAGGGGTTGTGGTTGTGTGCCTCTTCGCTCTTCGGTATCCTCTGTTTCTACCATCTCCTCTGTGAGATCAAGTTCTTGGTCGTAGTTGGGAGGAGAGGCAAACAGGTCAGAGTTCATTCTGCCTTCTGGGGTGTCTGCTCAAAGATCCTCAGGTGTTCTATCATTGGCCTCCAGATCAGAGTCAAATTCTGAGACAATTACATTGGGGTTTGTAGTTGTCCAATTTGTGAGGGCTTCTGGTACCCAACCAGAAGTATCCAAGGTGGTTGCTATATCCTGTCGTTCAAGGAATGTAGAGAAGTCAGTGGCCTCTGCGTAGTGAATGGGAGTGGGGGATTGCAGAGGGTGTTCATGGACTACTTCTTCTGCAGTTTCTTCCTCTGTGATGCTCTGCAGAGGTGTTTTGGGTTTCTTGGACATCTTCATTTGGGTTTTGGGGCTCCCTCCTCAGAATATTTGGCTTTTCTTTTCTTCTTTTCTTTTGGAGGAGGGGGTGCAGAGGATGTAACAACGGTGGCTTCTGGTTTTGACTGTTGGGGAGGTTCAACACTGGTAGAGGTACCTGCAGTCGCTGTCTTGGCTTTGGAAGCCTTCTGTGATTTGGAGGGTGGCCCTGTGGTTTTTCTTTTGGATGCAGAGGATCCAATCCTGCTTCTGTGAAGTCGTATTTTCTCTAGTTTATGCTCATGCTTGGCTACAACTTTTGCCCACACTTCTGCGCTCACTCGCTCTACTACTAAGGATCGTACAGGGCTCATAGACACGAGGGTGTCACAGGAATCGGTTCTGGAGTTCTGTGATCGCGTATGTAAGCTAACCTAAGGTCCTCATCGGTAACATACGTCAGCAGTTTTGATGGCAGAGGCTTGCAGAATTGGTAACTATCTGCGTGCCTTGTAGGGGTCATTCTGGTCAGAGGGTAGGTCTTAACAACTGGCCCTTCCATTGGCCAGTTATTGAGGATCAACAGAGGTTCCAAGATGACTCCGATAGTCCTCTGGAATTGTAAAGCAGGGAGGTCTTTGGCTTTGGGGCCCTTCGCTTTCTGTGTAGAGATCCGGTGGTCGATGGTGTTGACGAGTTCCTGTATCATAAGGGCTGCAAAGTCCAGAGGCAAATCATAGTACACCCCGTACATGATTGCCAATATCTGGTGAGAGGTTTGGTCAGGGCTACCCACTTTGCCTGTTAGGCATCTGTTAAGCACTGAGAACAGAGTGTTCCACAGAGGGGGGAAGCGATTTCTTCTGAAGTCGTTCCTTTTGTTAAGTTTTGTGTTATAGCCCAACATCTCTGCGAAGTCGCAAAGCTCTCTGTCCGATGGGATCTTTCCATAGTCTTTTATCCCCAAAAGACCTCTGGTGGGTAAGTTGAACTCCAAGGAGAGCATAGTTCTATTGAACCTTAGCTCAATATTTTCTGATCTGTATGGCTTCGATACATACCCGGGGATTTGTCTGTCTTCTTCGTTGTAATAGAAGCTCTGTCAGAACTAGTTCAGGTATCTGGCAGGGATTTTAGTGACGTTCTTGGTCAACAGAGGATTTAAGGATTGATTTTCTAGTATGTTCATCAGTATTCCGTGTTCATCCCCAAAAGCAGTTCGTGAGGGAACAAGGTAATGGTTATTGGGTTTAAGGGGAAGGGAGTTTTCGAATTGGTCATGGTCTAGGAAATTCTGTAGATGGGTGGTCGGAGCAAAGTCCACTGATTCGCCGCCTTGTTCTTGTTCCAGATTTCTGGCCATAGATTGGTGTTGTGAGTGCTCAGATCGAGCAGGGGAGTTTGCCGGAGAGTTCCTTGTGGAAGCCATTGCTTATAAATTTGAAGAAATGAGTAGGAAATGAGAAGTTGCAGGTTTTGCACAGGTTCGCCGGAGATATTGAGGAGAGAAATTCGTAAAATATGAAGAAGAGGGGTGAACGGGGTTATATAGTTGGGGGTAGAAACGGATAGAATTCCAACAGTAAAAGTGAATTCAATTTAATTTGGGGTCCGCACTCGAGTTTGTACAGCTGTTACGACGCTTCTGTACCGTCGTTTGACTGACACAACCAATAGAGGCGTGCCACGTCAGAAGTGTCAGAGCACGATGAGACGTCGTGCGACGCCCATTAATGCTAGGCGCGTGGGCGTCTCTAAACCCAGATGACTGTTACTGTGGTAAATAACCCACACTTACAGAACCCGTTTCTGTGCACAAGTACCAAATCGACAGAGGCTCTGTTGTGAATAGAGCTCTGTGATCTGAAGTCTTCTTCCATTTTCTCTGTGCTTGCACCTTTACCAAAAACTTTTGAAAAGACAGTGGATGTAATCGATAGAGTTTCCGAACAAAATTTGCAGTCACAGAGGCTCTGGCGTACACAGGCTCTATGACCGAAAATTTCTAATAACGGAAAATTCATAAAACTTTTTGATCATCCAAAGTGTTAGGACCATAAATCTCTTAACTGTAACATTCTCTGAACGATACTTTGAATGAATACGAGAGGGATGACAAGTTGAAATCATCAATCGTTCTTGTTATTTCTTATTGATTTATTGTTACCTGATCAAACTGGGATTCACAATTGGTATCAGAGCCGAATCGGTGATTTGAAGAATAGAAGAAATCGAACGAAAGCAAAAAAAACTTAAAATTCGTATTGAATTTTCTGGAAAACGCAGTGAGCCGTTTTGCCTATTTCCGGAGTTTGAACCGTCGGATCGTTGCGATTTTTGAACATTAGCTTCTTGACATTCTGTTCTACATTCTGAACGGTGGGATTGATCGTTTGAGGTTCAGAAGGCATCCATATTTTTCTCGACAGACTGTAGTTTTTCTGTGAGAAAATCGTTCATCAATCGGGTTTGCAAAGTTCTTTCGTCAATTAAATAATTTTCTGTTAGATCTCGATTGCTTAATAGTTTAATCTGGTGTTTATCTGCGTTTACATCGATTCTCAAAGGTATTAATTTTTCAATCTAAAAATCAATTCTTGATTTTTGGTGTTCTTAAATTTTTGTGGTGATTATTGAAAATAGGATATACTTTGCTTAGAAATCGATTTGGGTATGTTTGTTTTTGTGTTTTTGGTCAAAATCTAACCCTACAGGAGTTAAATCAAGTAATCCTATCGATCCTAGATCCGAATTGCAACCACAGCCGTGGTTACCGGACATTATCTCATTCTTACCGGTTTCCGGTAAGTTTCACCCGGTCTCTCTCACACCCAGTCTCTCTCACGCCCGGTCACCTCAGACTTCACCCAGGTAAGCCTTGTCTCTTTTATTTTGTTCGGTAACTTGGGTCCGGTAACCGCATCCGGAAAGTGCTTTATCTGGTAAACCAACCTTCGTCCGGTGAGTTCTTTGTTGTCCGGTAAGTCACAATTTTTGTTGTCTGGTAAGTTTTCTTTATTGCAAGAAACTCAATCACCTGGTAAGTTTTGGTTGGTATGTTTTGATTAGTAAACCCAATTGACCATCTCTTGAAAGTTTTTCGCTCGAATCTGATCGGTACCCGAGTTACCGCACGTCTCGTGATTAAAAGTTTTAACGAAAGTTGCGATTTTTCTTAACGATCTCTTTTCAATTTTTTTGTGACGTTTCAGACTATTTGCGACGATTTGCAATTATTAGTGACTCTCATCATTTTTTGTGATTCATTTTGTCGTCTTAATCTAACTTGGTTTGTTTATCGTGTAGGTTTCACCATCGAAGTTTGATTTCGTTCGTTCCAATAATAATCAAATTTTAATTTTTTGAAAACGAATTTATTTTTAGATTTGTTTTTCAAATTTAATTTTTGATTTTCTTCCGGATTTTTGATTCTTCAAAATAACACCGATCAACGATCAAAATTTTCAGGTAACAATGTCGTATTCATCTCAGTCTGAAGCAAGTTGTCAGGACGAAGATGAGGTGATGGAGATTCTGAGCGAAAATAAGTCTGCATCCAAGCCAGCTGCTGATCACTGGCACTTATATCTTCCAAATGAGGCCAATCTTCTGACCGCCATTCCAAACGTGCCCAAAAGCCAAGCAAATCTGAGTCAGAACCTGAGGAAAATGAAGACAGTGATTCTGATCCTGAATTCACAGCCATTAAGAAAACAATGGCTCTGCTCACCAGATCCTTCCAGCAGCAATGCCATGACTATCAGGATAAATACGAAGACAAGAAGAAGATAGATGAGCACAAGCAGCCTGATAAGAAAAAGAAGACTGGGAAAGAGCAAGCAAGACTATATGAAAAGAAGATCAAGCAAGCAGATGAATTGTGCAGTAAGTATATCAAAGAACTGAAGGAACTGAAATCTCAAATCTGGAATAGTTCTAAGAAGCTAGCTAGATCTGAAGAAAAGGCAGCGATCTTAGAAACTGAGAACACTGAGCTGAAACAAAATATTTCTGATTTGCCATCACAAGAAGAGATAAAGGCACTTGAAGAGAATGGTAAACTACTGAACTGTGAAAACCTTGAGCTTAAACGAAAACTAACTACTCTTGAAAAGGTTTTTGAAAAGGAGAAAGAAAGTTTTACAAAGGAAAGGCAAATGCTTATACAAAAGCCATCTGATTCTTCAAAGAAATCTCTTGAAGAGAAGAAATGTCTTGAGCTTATGTGTTTAAAACTTTCAAAACAGACCTCAGACTTTGAAAAAGTTTTGATTTTAGAAAGAGAGAAGTTTGAAACTGAACGCAAATCTTTTACTAAAAGGAATGGAGCACTTTCTTTAAAAATAACTGAATTGGAGAAAGAATTGGACGTTCTAATCAAAGAGTCTGAAAAGAAGAAAGTTGAAGGTTTTAGAGAAAAAAGTTTGAAAGATGATTTTACATTCGAAAGAAAGATTTTTTAGACTGAGATTTCTAAACTTACACAGAGATTATCTGGATTAGCAACCGAGATTTTGAAGGAACAAATGGTTAAATCTGATTTACAAAAGAAATTTGATTTAATTCTCAAAGAACGAAATGCTTTATCCATTAAGGTCAAGAAACTTGAAGAAAGCAAGTTCAAAGGTGTTCAACCTTCTTATGCTTCAAGTTCATTTTCTACAAATCGTTCTTCAAAAAATTTTGTCAAATCAAATGATTTTTCAAAAGATCAGATTCGACATTCCAATCTTTTCTATAATTCTCGTTTTGATAATAAAGATAATCAATCTTTAAAGAAATTAAACATGGTTTGGAGAGCTAAAGGATCCACTCCTGCTCCAAAGCCATTTGTCTCTGTTAAGAGTGCCAAGAACAACAAAGTTTTCCACGCTAAACCTTTTGTGAAAACTGGTCATGTTTATTCTGTTCATAAGCTGATCAGCTTATCTACATAGAAGCTGTGTTGTTCTTATTGTGGAACAAGTGAGTTTGTGAATAAAGACCGTGCTAACTATTGGTATGGTACTTATAGTTTCCCAGGTCCTCATAGGGCATCTAACCAACAAGGATCCATCAAAAGATGGATACCAAAATCCCTCTAATCTATTTTGCAGGAACGTCATGTGCGGTTTCAATTCCTATTATTCACAACACATGACGAGCATTCAAAGGTTATTGAGGGGGAGTACTATCTCATGAAAGGTAAGTGAACTTCTAAGTGAATTCAAAGACATTGGCAATTTATTCTGAATAACTTACTTGCGTTTGTTATTATCTAAGCTTAACTTCCATGATTGCCATGTCCAAAACTTTCTTGATTTAGTTATTTCCATGTCTCATATTCGTTGATTTTTCGATGGAAATACACTCGTTTTGAATTCCACTTTGTGTTCATAGTTCATCATTTCATTTTTATTATTCAATTCTTATCTGATAAAATAATTGTGACTTGTTCCTCACAAATAAACTTTCTGATCATTGTCTCATTTATTGCAAATACTGTGCTTACTGAGTCAATCTGTTTAGCGCTTGATCTTGTCTCTTGAAATTCCATATTTCAAATGATTTTTAATGACTTCTGATCATCTCAGATCAGGACTCGTTCTTAAATGTTTTGACTTCTACACATTTCAGTTTAGAACTCGTACTTCAACTGTTTACTAAACTGTTCTACTCGATGCATGAAAGGTGTGTTAGGAATTGCATTGTTTCTATGGTCAATCCAGAACCGAAAGGACCTACCCAAGAAACACATCCCTTATAGACAATAGTGAGGGGTCTAGATGATAGATGAGTTTGGAGAGAAAAGAAAATGGTGAGGCTATGACAGGACTTAAAAGAATTATTGGTCCTTACCAAACCAAGTCAGTTATCCGGGTAACCACACAATCTATTCATTCTCGTTCTTTGGAGATGAATATTGAAACATACATGGACCAGTGTCGATAACTTGTGTCACCCCACCCAGCCACTCAAGTATCTCACAAAAGATGCTTGTTTCATATATTCACGGAGATTTAACACATAATCTATCTATTCCTCACTCGGAGGGCATAGATATTGAAAAAAGAAGACATCAGCTCCGGTGTCCGAACTTCATATTCTACGCACTGTGTACATTGATTTTAACTTGCGTCCCAGGTTAATTCAATATTTGAGCCAAACCGACTTAATTTATTTCTTTCACACATGCACGAGTCTTTGTGATTCCATTTGCATATCTTCGTGATATTGCCGGAATAGTTTGAGAAGTAATTTTTAAAATTTTACTTCAGTGATAATTGGAAGTCCTATCAAAGATACCCCATTTCCAACTCTAAACATAGGCCACATAATTTTTTAAATTGTTGTGATAACAGTTACTATGTGTTTATGTGTTAGATTTTTACCCCATGTTGGTTACTTAATGTTTCAATAGGAGGGTTCGATCGAACATACTTAGCTACAAACCAGTTTTTATTGAACTATGGACCCCGACCTAGGGGTGCTCACGGGTTGGGTTGATCGGGTTGAAGCCATTTCGACACATCAACCCAATGTTGGCGGTTTGAAAATTTTTCAACCCAACCCAACCCAAACAAAGATACAACGCAACCCAACCCAACCCGTTCGGGTTGATCGGGTTGGTCGGGTTGTGTTTAAACAAGGTAAAATCAAAATTAGAAACATAAAAATAAAGGAAACATGTTTTTAAAATACAACCGATAATTCATACAATATTTATATACTACATAGAAAAATGTCTAAACCAAATATGATCAAATAACTTGACGTCTCCAATTTGCATATTTCTAAAATCTTAAAAATATAACCATCAACTATTTTTCTCAATTTTCATATATATGGGTGTGTGAAGGAGTTATACAGAGATGGATAAGAGGTTGAATATATATATATATATATATATATATATATATATATATATATATATATATATATATATGTCGGGTTCATCGGGTTGGGCTGGGTTCAAATTCTCGTAACCCGATATCAACCCAATACATACGGTTTGAAGATTTTACAACTCGATTGGACATCGGGTTGCTTCGGGTTGGGTTATTTCACGTCGGGTTGGGTTGATCGGGTTGGTCGGATTGGTCGGGTTTTTGAGCACCCCTACCCCGACCCATGTTTTATCGGCCAAATATCCGACCACCCCCGGGGTATCCAAACCCTTGTTTTGCTCCGAGAAACGTGCGACCACAACCCCCTCGACCCTAATTCCCTTATGCGGTGGTCTTGAACTCACAATGAGACCCAATCTCGGGTTGACCCTCGGCCTTTCGGCCATACAACCCAGTTCGAGCATCATTGGTTTCTAACCCCCGATTACCACCCGTAGCACCTACTGTTGTGCCTACTGATCATCGACAACTGTAATAACCCGGGTAAGTTCGTTAGTTAAAATCTCCTTCCGTTAAATTTAGTTAACTTTAAAATTGAATGTTTAGGGTAAGTTTGGGTTAATTTATAAGTTAAGGGTGTTTTGGTCATTTGTGAATAGTTCAAGTCCAAAATGGTAAAATTGGTCTAATATTACCCCTTAAGCCTCCAGATATTTTCAGAAATAAAAATCAGTGTGTGTGTTTTGAGACAAAAAGAAGAAAAAAGAAGAAGAATAAGGTTAGGGTTTCAATTGGTTTACTTGGAAGTGATTTTGAGGTATGTTTCCTTTATGTTTTATGTTTGTAATAGTTAGTAGTAGATTCCTATCGGTTTAGATTTCTCAATTTTTTGATTTGTAGCAGTTAATTGATTCTGGGTAGAAGTTTTGGTAAACAGACAGAGGTTTCCGGACGATTTTGAATGTGTCCGGTAATTTCTCCTTGCTAGTGTCCGGAAGATGAAGTATCCGGAAACCCTGTGCTAAAGGTATCCGGACATACAATTACCCGGTAAGTTTATTTTAATAGTGTCCAGAAGAAATTAGATACCGGATGGTATCCGGATTACCTTGGTTTCCGGATGTCATCCGGATTATGTATGTTGTCCGGAAAGAGTCATACATCCGGTAAGATGTGTGTATCCGGAAAGTATGTTGTCCGGATAGTTCATGGTGTCCGGAAACTGTGGTTGTCCGGTCACTTTTGAGATTCTAGATATTTTTAAATATCCGGTAACTTTGTGTTTTGTCGACTCTTGAATGGAGTATGATTGAGGACTGGAAATACTATGGACTCGACTTAAGTTCGGGTTTGGGGGAAACATTTGAGGATAAGAGTTAGATAGATTTATCTAGAGTTTTTAGCCATAGTAATTCTTATGAGTTCCATTTGGTAAAGAGATAATTGTATCTAATTGTTTCAGATTCTGTGAATTTGGGGTGAAAGCTGAATCGTTTTGAGAAAAGCTTGGAAGCGTTTTAATAAGCAAACAGGTGAGTTTTACATTAAACCATTTTCAATCTGGAATACATATATTGAGATGTATATTGTATTTATATGAGCATTACACTACACGAGTGCACGTTGGCCGGACTTAGGACCGGTGGAGTTTGGCTGTACGGAGGGACAGCGGAGTTGGCTGTCTATTAGTGCATCGGAGTAAAATGATTAGTTGGCTCGCAACCAACTAATATGGCCATGGGAATGAGACAGGAAAGTACACAATGCATGAGTCATAATTGGTATTCATATTTGTGTTATGTATATGGTGTTTGTGCAAATGATTTTCACGGACATGGATTTTCTCACTTAGACCACTAGGTCCAACCCTCATTTTGTGTTAAAAATATGTATTCCAGGTCTTGGATCAAGTAAGAGCAAGTGAAAAGGGTAATCTGTGACTGGATTTTGGAAGACTTATGTTTTTGAAGATTATGACATGTTTTGCAGTTATAACTTTGTTATTAGTTATAATGTAAATTAATTAGCAAAAAGTTTGTAATGAAACACTTATTATGATTGTAAAGACTAAGGGACCGTATATGTTATATGATGTATCTTTTGTTATGGAACAATGTTACGATAAATATGTTATTTGTTGTATGTTTGGGAACCGGGTCATTACAGATGGTATCAGAGCCCTAGTTTAAGGGATTTAGGTATTCGGATCCATACCTAGACATAAACTGCATGTGAAGTAGGATGTCCATATTATTTTAGAACCTTGGGATGCTAAATATAAAAGGTAGAAGGAACATCATGTAAGGTAATTTCAAATTACATATGGCCAGTGTTGTTGATCCAAACCCTCAGTGATTTGATAATGACCCTCTCTTATATACTTAGTGAAAATTGTAAGTAAACAATATGTATCAGAGTTTCACTATCGCTGATAAGTACTAAGATCTTCCAGTACCGCTGATAGGAACTCTCGCTCTTTAGATTAAACATTCAGCGAAACTGTTCACCATAAAACTCTGAGTCTGTTCAGTACTTATGGTGATCGCTAATAAGTTACTTGTTTACTTATGATCTCTGAAGACAAGTTTCACGTCAACATAGGTTCTACGTTGAAGTCGAAGATCAAGCTCAAGAACCAGCGACAAGTCTCCTAATGAACTGATGCGGATCAGCGAAGACTCAGATTTGTCCAATCAACGTGAAGTATCAAGTGTAAGACTTCAGCTATCGCTGAACTCTATCATTCACTGATGAAGAATGATAGATCGCTGAATCAACGAAAAGCTGATCATGAAGTCCTCCGTACAAAGTAGTTTTGTCTTAACCACCCTTGCACGACTCCGTACGATATGACAGAAAAGAACCTCCTTATTGTCTGAAATCCTACAACCACTCTGATACTACACTGTTCAAACATGCGGCTACTTAGGTTGTCAACAAAGGTCAATGACATGCAACCAATCAGTTGCTGCCACGTGTAAAGTGTAAACTGCAATGCATTAAATGCATGCAGTATATAAGAAGAAGAACTCACTTCATTTTGAAGTAACTTGCTACCTCTGGACAAGTTCATCCTTCTTATCTTGAGATAGGTTATTATTAGTAATTTCCTTCTCCTTCTTAGTGCAAGAAACTTAGTGTTCCAACTTGTTTAGATTTAGGATTTATCCTTAATCTTGTTTCCGCAACAAGCTGTAAATTGTTAATGATTTATCAATAAACAATTTAGAAAAGTAAAATCTGTGTGTTTGTATTCAACCCCCCCCTCTTCTACAAACTTGTATAGCCCTTCGGGACCAAAAAGTGGTATCAGAGCGGATTTTTTTAATCTCATAAAGAAGATCTAATCTATACTAAGATTTCTCTTCCTTGCTATTTCTGAAAAATGACTACTAACACAAACACAAATTATATCGACAATGGTTCTCTTGCAAAACCCCCTAGATTCTCCAGAGATAATTTTAATCTATGGAAAAATAGGATGACTCTCTTCTTAGAAGGTGTAGACCCTACTATGCCTTATTATCTTGAAAACGGCCCATTTATTCCTGTAAGAATTGATGCCGCTGTACATGCCGCTGAGAATAGACCTGCTATTCCAGAAAGGATGGTACCCAAAGAAGTTCATACGTGGACTTACGAAGATAAGAAGAAAGTGGCTATCGACACAAAAGCCAGATCCATACAATCCATGGCTCTTCCTGACGAAGTCTACCATTCCGTCATGAACCTGAAATCCTCAAAAGCCATGTGGGACACAATATGTGTTCAGTATGAAGGTACTGCTGAAGTCCAGGACTCTCGAAAGATCAAACTGGTAAGACAGTATGAAAGTTTCATTTGTGGTAAGAATGAGACTCTCTCTGAAGTCCACCAACGTTTTAATTGCTTAATAATAGATCTGAAAACTGTTGGTAAGGAATATTCTAACTTTGAAGTGCTGACAAAGTTTCTAGAATGTTTACCTGAAAGTTGGGACAGTTATTCTATGTGTCTCAAGCTGTCAAAAGATCTAAGATCAATGACCCTTGCTACCTTATATGGCACGATGCTGAATCATGAGCAATCAAGCCATCTTAAGAAGAATCTTATAAAAGATTCCAAAAGCACCCCTGTTGCTTTAATCTCAGAGGAACCTTCTACTCAGCGACCCTCGGTCACTATCACTGAGTTACAGAGTAACTCTGAAAGGTCATCAGATTCTGACTTTTCAGATGATGATGAATCTTTGGCTCTCCTAACTAAAAAGTTCAGGAGATTCGCCAAAAAGAAAATGTTCAGAAAGAACAAACCTCTTTCAATAGCTGATAAGCCAAGATCATCAGCTACTGTTGATAAGGCTACTGCTACTTGTTTTAACTGCGAAAAGATTGGACATTTCGCTAACGAGTGCAGGTCTAAGAAAGTATCGAGAAACTCAGTGTTTCCCAAGAAATCCTTTATTCCCAGGAATAAAGATGACAAATATTCTAAGCTGAAAGAAAAATATGCAAAGCTGAAAAGCTTCAAGAAGAAAGGCAAAGGCCTGATGGTTTACGATTGGGTTGCTTCTGAAGAAGAAGAATCATCATCTGATTCTGAGGATGATGAAGCAAATCTTTGTCTTATGGCAAAGATTGAAGATGAGGAAGAAAGTTCAGACATTCCCTCTACTTCAACATCTGCAATTCAGGTATCACCTTCCTTCTTTTCAAATATTGCAAATATTGATGAAGCTGATAGTCTCCGCAAAATTGATCTCTTGACTAGAAGTTTATATGAAGCCATGAATGGAAAAACAATAGTTGAAAACCAAAACCTTGATCTCGCTGAACAGCTTAAAAACTGTCACCTTCAAATAGAAAAGCTTTCTAAAATTGAAGAAGATTTTAAAGATCAAGTGCATTTAAATCAGCTAGTCAAAATCGAACGAGCAGAAGCTATCGCTGCTTTGGAAGCTGAAAAAGCTACTGTTGAAGGATGGTGTAACTGTTCAACAAAGATCACTGAGATAATTAAGTCTCAGATACCCCTGAGTGATAAATGTGGTCTTGGTTACAAATATGAAACTAAAGAACCAACCACTGATCGTTCCATGCTCTTATTTGGAACTTTCGTATCCTCAGTCGCTGATACTTCATCCTCTCAGTGTTCCTCGTCCAGACCGCCTATCCCTGAGGAAATATCTGCGTCTTCAAAAGGTAAAGAGAAAATGGTTTATCCAAAGCCTACCTCCGTCTTTAAAGATAAAGGTAAAGGAATTGCGTTGAACCAAAATCCTCAGAAGGGTACTTTATTACCAAAGCTGAATGCTTCTAAAGCTTTAGTGATTTGTTCCTCTGGATCAAGGAATCAGATCTCTGGATCTACTCAGCGTGGGTCTATTTAGCGATCTACTCCTAGACTCAGAGTGGATGTCCTTGGTAAGAAATCTGAAGAAGTAAATGTTCCTCCCATTTCTAAAGCCAAAAGCTTATTTGGTGCTGGTCCTTCTATCTCAAAATCAAAAGCTCAGCACTCAAATGGTCCTAGAACTACCGTTAGTTATAGGAAATGTTATCACTGTGGACTCACTGATCATATTGCTAGTAAGTTCCCCACAGCCACCAAAGCTGATAAGATAGCTAAGGTGAAGATTGCCCCCATAGCAAAGAAGACCACTGAGGTTAAGAAATTAACTAAAGTGAAGACTGACAAAGCTGAATCTTCAAATGCTGCGAAGACTGCTGAACCTTCCATTCCAACTGCTTCCACTGACAAACGTGTACACATGGTTAAGTGGATACCCAAGAAAAACTAATCTTCCTTTGTGATGCAGGTTCAGAAGGGTATCCGGTATCTCGATAGCGGATGCTCTAGACACATGACTGGAAAGAAAAGCCTGCTCGCTGAATACAAGGAAGAGAAGGGTCCCTCTGTGACTTTCAGTGGAAATGGAAAAGGACATACCCGAGGGTTTGGTGTACTCTCAAATGGTACAACCACCTTCTGAAGAGTCGCATATGTTGAAGGGATGAAGCATAATCTTCTAAGCATCAGTCAGCTTTGCGACAAGGATAACAAAGTAATCTTTACTAAGGAATCCTGCTTTGTCACTGACAAAAAGGAGAAGATAGCTCTCAGCGGTTATCGTTTGGAAAATGTTTATGTAATAAACATGGACTCAACAACCACTGAGAACTCCTGTTTCTTCTCAAAAGCCTCATCTGATGTCAACTGGCTATGGCATAAGAGGCTCTCTCATCTGAATTTCAAGACACTGAACACTCTTTCTTCAAAAGAGTTAGTCACTGGTCTACCTCAACACTCATACGCCAAAGAGCCTTTATGTTCAGCGTGTGAAAAAGGGAAGCAGACCAAAGAAAGCTTTAAATCAAAGCAAATTTCCTTAGTGTCATCTCCTCTACAACTACTCCATATGGATTTGTTTGGCCCTGTTAACAAACAATCCAACGCGGGAAAGAAATATACATTGGTCATTGTTGATGAATTTTCTCGTTATACGTGGGCTATGTTTCTCCGTTCCAAGAGTGACACCCCTGAAGAACTCATCACCTTTGTTCGGAAGATGGAAACCTAGAACAATTTGACCGTTCGCTCAATAAGGAGTGATCATGGGACTGAATTCAAAAACAGTTCTCTTGATTCCTTCTTTAAGAGTAAGGGTATTTCTCACAACTGTTCTTCAGTGAGAACACCGCAACAAAATGGAGTCGCTGAAAGAAGAAATAGAACAATTATTGAAGCTGCACGTTCAATGCTCAGCGATTCTCACCTGCCTACTCAGTTTTGAGCAGAAGCTGTCAACACCGCTTGTTTTACGCAAAACAGATCGCTGATAGTCAAAAGATTCAATAAAACAGCCTATGAACTTTTTCATGGGAGAAAGCCTTCAATCAGGTTTCTTCACATCTTTGGATGTCAGTGTTTCATACTGAACAACAGAGATGCCCTTGGAAAGTTTGATCCTAAGGCTGATGATGGAATCTTTCTTAGATACTCCTCAGTTTCCAAAGCCTTCAGAGTCTTCAATCGAAGAAGAGAAACTGTTGAAGAAACAATTCACGTCACGTTTGACGAGTCCCATTCAGCGAACTCTAAATCGTCCGCTGATACTGAAGAACTGAATCAATGGATGTTTTCTCATCTTGGTGATTCAGAAGATATTCCCACTCCTCGTGCTCACACTGTTGAAGATGATGGTCCTACTATCATTCCAAATATGCAGAACAGTGAAGCTGAAACATCATGGGTCTCAGCTGTTCCTATAAACACTATACCTGCTTCTGAAACGAATGTCTCAGACATTCCATCTACTTCTCAGCAATCAGTGAATATAATGTCAACTGCATCCATTCCTCTCTTGGCTGATACTCTAGACGTCGCTGAAGCCTCATCTTCAGCTCCTCCAGTTCAGGTTGAGTCAGCGTCTCACGCTCCGGCTCAGCAATGGACTATAAATCACCCAATTGATCAAATTCTTGGTGATCCAAACGCTGGTATTCAGACTCGACGAAGTGCAGGTATTATTTGTTTATTTGTTAACTTTATTTCACTAACTGAACCAAAGAAAGTAGATGATGCCCTCAAAGATCCAAACTGGGTCAGCGCCATGCAAGAAGAGCTGACTGAATTCGAAAGAAACAAAGTTTGGAAACTTGTTCGAAGACCAACTGATAAAACAATGATAGGCACTAAATGGGTCTATCGAAACAAGTTGGACGAACATGGAACTGTAACCCGCAACAAGGCTCGTCTTGTTGCTCAGGGATACAGACAAGAGGAAGGCATAGATTATGATTGCTCCAGTAGCAAGATTAGAATCTATTCGTCTATTCTTAGCATACGCTGTACACAAAGACTTCAAAGTATATCAGATGGATGTTAAGTCAGCGTTTCTAAATGGAAAGCTGAATGAAGAAGTCTATGTGGAACAACCTCCAAGATTCTCAGATCCTAAGCGTCCAGGTTATGTTTATAAACTGGATAAGGCACTTTATGGCTTAAAACAAGCTCCACATGCATGGTATGACACTCTTTCTACTTATCTCCATATTGAAAAATTTGAGCGAGGTAAAATCGACAAAACTCTATTTTCAGGAAAGTAAAAGGTCATATCATTCTTGTTCAAATATATGTTGATGATATTATATTTGGCTCTACTAACCCTGATCTTTGTACTCGTTTCACTGATAGAATGAAAGATGAGTATAAGATGAGCATGATGGGTGAACTAACATATTTCCTTGGTCTTCAGATAAAGCAAAATGAAAAAGGAACTTTCATTAATCAGGGAAAGTATGTTAAAGATATGCTGAAGAAATTCGACTTAACTGAAAGTTCAGCTATGAAAACCCCTATGGCACCACCGCTGACACTTGATAAGGATACTAAGGGTATTCCTGTTAATGTCACTTTGTACCGTGGGATGATCGGCTCACTTTTGTATCTTACAGCTAGCCGACCCGATATTATGTTTGCAACATGCTTGTGTGCACGATATCAAGCTGAACCTAAGATATCTCATATGAAAGCTGTAAAGCGAATTTTTCGATATCTTAAGGGTACAGCGAATCTAGGTCTTTGGTATCCCAAAGACTCAGGATTCGATCTAATCGCCTATTCAGATAGTGATTTTGCAGGTTGCAGAATGGATAGGAAAAGCACCACAAGTGGATGTCAGCTCCTGGGTGGAAAGCTGGTAAGTTGGACAAGTAAAAAGCAAAACTCAGTGTCCACCTCTACAGCGGAAGCTGAGTATGTAGCCGCTGGAAGCTGCTGTTCTCAGGTCTTGTGGATGAGAAATCAACTACTGGACTATGACCTTCAGCTCTCAAATATTCCAATCTATTGCGACATCACAAGTGCCATCGCTATAGCCAATAATCCAGTGCTACACTCAAAGACAAAACACATCGAAATCAGGTATCATTTTATCAGAGATCATGTGATGAATGGTGATATAGAACTTCACTTTATCCCAACTGATTACCAGTTAGCTGATCTGTTCACCAAACCTCTTGATGAGACAAGATTCAACTTTCTCATCAGCGAGCTTGGAATGCTGAACTTTGAAGAGTAAAATCTTCAGCGGTTCACATTTGATCAGCGATACGATTATACAAACTTGTATAGCCCTCGGGATAAAATCAACTTGTATAACCTATTCTATCATCTTCTCTCTGAATAAACTTGATTCGCTGATATCAAGGTATGTTTTTCTCTCTCTGACAATCGCATGTAAGTGCAAGATTTCAAAATAAATTACATCGCTGAATATCTCTTCCTTATCAGCGATACTTTGAAATTTCTAAAAACCTTCACTGATATTTCTAAATTCAGTGCTTCATGTTTTCAAAAATGTCCCTGAGTTTTCAAAACCTCAGAGACAACCAAGAATATGAAAGGACAGTTGTGACGTCATTGCAACGGATAAGCCCTGGTACGTTCTTCTTTCTGACACACGTTTGCACGTTTCGTTTACTCGCCAATCAAATGCAAACACGTGCCCGTGTCATGATGAAAATCTTCTCCCGCTCAAGATTTTCTCTTTCTAAAATCTCTCTATATAAACAAATTCTTCGTTTATATTTTCCTTTTACGCGAACTTCTCCTCCAAGCAAAGAAAGGATTCATTGTTGCATTTTGCTCTCGATTTTTCAAGAACAACTGTTCATCTTCTTCAAACATGAAAGGTTAATATGTTCTTATTATTTACCAAATTCAAATAACTTGTTTATGATCTTCTCATTGTTTTAACAAGATCAAACAAAAGAACTTCTCAAAAATGAAATCATTCTCTTTCATGGTTTTATAAACACAACCATTTCATGGTTGTTCTTCAAGTTTAAATGCAAAAATCTTAAACTTGTTCTTCATTCGTTTTTCTAGAATCCCAATCTTCAAAGGAAACTGGAAAACAAGATTTTTATTGGGTTTGAAATTTCGTTTTTCAAAAACAAGAAAAACCCTAAACTTCATTAAGACATTTTGTCTGAATGAAATGGACAAAATTCGAACCATTTTATTGGAAAATCTTTCCACATTAAGATTATTCTTATTTGTTAATTTTTGGTTGAACTGATAATACAGAAAATGGCATCTTCTGACATTCCCAAGAACATCATCGCTGAAAACACTACTGCTGATGATACTGCTAAGGAAGTGGACATCCTCAAGGCTCCTCAGGTCAAGTTCTCTCTTGACAAGCTGGATTGGACTAAGGTAAATAACCTTTATGCGCTTCTCGAGTTTCCTACTCGAAAGCAAGTCACACATCTAGATGATGCTGTGAAATTCCTCAAGAATTGTTGCATCTCCACAGCCCTGACCATAACCCCTCCCGCACATCAGCTTTTGCTATCACAATTCTGGTACTTTGCCAGACACTCTCAGTTACCATCAGCCAAAGACCCCTCCAAAACAATTGATTGCATCCTTTGGGATATCGAATATGGAACCATGAAGATCACCCCTGCCATCATTCGGAAAGCCCTCAACCTTCCCATAGCAACCAAAGAAAAACCCTTCGTTCCCCTCCCTGACCCCAAGAAAAACTCAGACAGGGAAGCCATCATTGCATTCTTTGATGCAATGGACTATGTATGGGAAACTGGAAGGGATATGAAGCCCGAGAAGAAGCTGACCATTATAAAGAAATCAGAAAATGCCCAACGAGATGAATTTCATCTTCGCTCATGTGATCAGCTGCATGACTGCCAAGAGCGGCTCCTCTGACCAAGCCGCTAAGCCTCAGCAAGCAATGGGATATGCATTGCTGAAAGGTCTACATATAGACTGGGCATCGATCATCTATGATGACCTGGTGCTAAGAGTGGACTCCGTCGCTGACAGACCTCCATGGGTTCCGTATCCTCGATTCATCAGCGCCATTTTCCAAAAAGGCCTGAAGGACAGCTATCCTCAAGAGGGTGACCTGAAACTTTCTCAGGTTGGCCCTAAGATACTCGACTTCAAACCAGTGGCGAATGAGGTACGTCTTTATACACTCTTAACTCTTCTAAATCCTTCTATTTCTTCTACTTCTGCAGCTCCTTCAGCGGACAAACCCACCGCTGATACCCCAGCTGCAACCTCCATTCCTCTTAAAAGGAAACATTCTGACACCCAACTTGGTTCCAAAAGAACTAAGAAACCCAAGGAGCAACCCCAGCAATCTATTGCTAAAGACTCCTCAGCTCCTCCTATTGAGCTGAAGGAAAGTTCAGTGGTACGCTCTGCCACAGCTGAACAAGCCACCCACTCTATCCCGACTTCAGTGTCTCTAAACGATGAGGTTACAAACTTGGAAACTACCCAACCTCCCGCAGTCTCTCAAAAGACTGATGAAGTGATTCTCAGCGATTCCAACGCTGAACTCAGTAACCAACCTCCATTATTACCCTTCGCTTCTCCCTCCACTCATTTGGACACAACTCCAGTTATCACTGATGCACCTGTCATTCCTCCAGAAGCGAAAGGAACGACGGAAGTAGGACATGCAGAGATGATCATACGTTCAGGTTCTCTCGCTGACGATATGGAACTTTACTCAGGAACCCGCGATTTTGATGAATTAATCAATCCTCCTGCAGGTATACAACAACCCCTAAACACTGTTACTAAACCCCAAACTTCTGAGCTTTCCTCTGTTCACAAGTTTTTATATGTTACAGGTCCTAATTTAGGAGACATCAACGCGTCTCTGAAGACAGTAGAGACAAAGGTGACAGGTCTCACGTCTACTCTTTCCGGCAACTCTTAAGCTGTCACAACCGCTGGAAAAGGTTGATAAATCACTCGGTGATTTTGCCAAAGTTCTCGCTGACATCTACACAGACTACCTCGACATCAAGAAATCAGTTGACACCATGTCCAGCAAAGTCACAACGCTGAAGACATCGGTTGGCACACTCGAAGGTGATATGTCTGCTGTAAAGGCTGATGTCAGTTCAGTAAAAACTGATATGAGTTCTGTGAAGACTGATGTCAACACGATGAAAAATGACATCTCTTCAATTCAGAACTTGTTGACGCAGATCCTGACCAACACAACCGCCCCTGCACCTGCCCCTGCTCCTGCACCTGAGCATTTTACTCCGGCAGATCGTGCTGAACTCGTCAAAATCAATCCTGGTATTTCTGCTCTTCAAACCAGATTATCAACGATTGAGACTTATGTCGGGGTCCCTGGCCAAGAAGACAGGGAGAAAACCACAGCTGCTGAATCATCTCATTCCTCCCCAAGTCATCATGAAAAGGAGGGGGAGAAGAGCGCTGAAGACCCTTCCAAGAGCACTGAAGACCTTTCCCATGATGAATCTATCATGGGAGAGAAGACCGAAGACCTCACCTTCACTGAAGAGGGTGAGAAGACAATTGAAGCTGAAGTAGCCGCTGGACCTCAGGGAGATGAACACCCTGAGGGAACCGAGAAGCTCGCCTTTGTATCTGAGGGGGAGCAACTCGAAGAAGAAGCTAAAGAAACTGAGTCTGAAGCTGAAGATGAAGAAGCCATCGACTTGTCTGATGCTGACCATCCTCTTCTTCAAAGAATGATGATGACGAAGATGACGATGATGATGATTCTTTTTTCGTCAAGCCTGCTCAGAGATCTAAAGCTCTTAAAGGGATTCTGATAAATGAACCTTCAGGGGAGCGGACAAAGACAAAGCCATCAGCATCTGAAGCTGACAAAGGCAAAGGAAAAGGTGTCGCTGAAGATAAAAATCTGACGATCTTGCTTAAAAAGCCGGTTTGTCAGGTACACTAACACCTTACTCCACATCCCTCCTCTATACACTTTATCAGCTCTCTACCTCCGCAAACCTACATACACTATCCCATTCTTTCTGTCTCTGGTCTACCCAAATTCTTACTTGTAAGATCGCTGCGTTTCAGCTAGTCCTCTCCCCTGTTTGAGGATATCGCTGAAGTTCCTACAGCTGCGACTTCAACAAAAATCCCAGCTCTCAACGCTGAAGACATAATCCCAGTCTTGGATTTGATCTCTGAGACTGATGAACCTGAAGAACAGACTCTCTCTCACAAAAACAGACCTTCCTTGGCTCCTCAAAAGCTAAGTGAAGAGGATCCAGAAAAGAGAGATGCAATGATCAAGAGACTCGAAGATCAGCGAATCATTCTAAAGCGTGAACAACTTCCTACCGTTCATCCAAAGTTCAGAATTTCCCAAAAGGAATACAAGGAACACCTCAGAGCTGAATGCTTAATCGTTGAAAGAAAGGATGCTGAAGAAAAAGACAGAGAATACGCCATCAAGCTTACTCAACGATCAATAAAAGACACCAAGCTGAAAAGAGTTCCCATTGATGTTCAACGTCAGCTATGGGATGATGCTCAAGAGATCGTTAGAGAAAAGACTAAGGTCTCTGATACGACTTTGGAATGGTCTAAACAAATGCTGACCTATCGATCTAGACCATCCAAAATCATCAAAGTAAACATCAGAGGAAGACTGTACGCCGACGTTCCTGTTGTTGAAGTGGATGTCTACAGAGAAGACAAAACCAAGAAAACTTTTTATGCTGCTACCTTAGAAAAGTTTGGTCTCTCTGAATGGTTAGAAACGAAATTAGCCATTCAGGGATCGCGCTCAAAGTTCAAAAGCCATGTCGAGAAGATCTTAAACAAACAGATCGACATGCTTTCTTCTGCTGTGGATATTCCTCCTCTTCCTCCTCAACAAAGAAAAGTCTCTGCTAAAAAGAAGAAAGTCTCTGATTCAGGTCCTCCCATACGAAATGAAACAGGTATTGGTTTCTCTCGTGCTGAAGTTCTTGGCCCTGATGCTGATCTCTCAGCGCTTGACACCTCCCTACCACCTGGAGAAACTTTCATTCCTGGCACAGTTTTAAATGATCCATACGGTATATTCTTTCTAGACTATGATGGAAACCATCACTTTCAACGTATCTCTGAGCTCCACATCGCTCCCATCGAACAACTCAGAGATCTCTTATACTGGTGTGAAGTCAGACGCGACATCAAAGCTAGACACCTGAAGCCTAGATTTTTGAAGAAACTCTGAAGAAAAAGAATCAAGGAGCAGATGTCCCTGACTGGATGATTGCCACATCAATGACCCTTGATGAACAACTCATTAAGGAAGAACCTTTTGACGGATAGGATCGCCCTGTAATACTTTCTATCCTTTATCTGTCTACATCTTTTGTACTTGTAATTTTATTCGCTGTACTTGTAATTTTTCCACTTCTCTCTGTAATCTTTACACAGTTTAAAGAAAAATTTCAGCGAATGTACTTTACTCCATCAGTACAGAAAAGATCCCAGAAAACAGTAAAAGGGACAAATATTTTATGAGTTCTTTTTATCCTTATGTTTTCATTATATAGCAATTTTCTCTGTTGCTATGTCATAATCAAATAAGGGGAGATTGTTGATCCAAACCCTCAGTGATTTGATAATGACCCTCTCTTATATACTTAGTGAAAATTGTAAGTAAACAATATGTATCAGAGTTTCATTATCGCTGATAAGTACTAAGATCTTCCAGTACCGCTGATAGGAACTCTCGCTCTTTAGATTAAACATTCAGCGAAATTGTTCACCATAAAACTCTGAGTCTGTTCAGTACTTATGGTGACCGCTGATAAGTTAGTTGTTTACTTATGATCTCTGAAGACAAGTTTCACGTCAACATAGGTTCTACGCTGAAGTAGAAGATCAAGCTCAAGAACCAGCGACAAGTCTCCTAATGAACTGATGCGGATCAGCGAAGACACAGATTTGTCCAATCAACGTGAAGTATCAAGTACAACACTTCAGCTATCGCTGAACTCTATCATTCGCTGATGAAGAATAATAGATCGCTGAATCAACGAAAAGTTGATCATGAAGTCCTCCGTACAAAGTACTTTTGTCTTAACCACCCTTGCACGACTCCGTACGATATGTCAGAAAAGAACCTCCTTATTATCTGAAATCGTACAACCACTCTGATACTACACTGTTCAAACATGCGGCTACTTAGGTTGTCAACAAAGGTCAATGACATTCAACCAATCAGCTGCTGCTACGTGTAAAGTGTAAACTGCAATGCATTAAATGCATGCAGTATATAAGAAGAAGAACTCACTTCATTTTTGAAGTAACTTGCTAACTCTGGACAAGTTCATCCTTCTTATCTTGAGATAGGTTATTATTAGTAATTTCCTTCTCCTTCTTAGTGCAAGAAACTTAGTGTTCCAACTTGTTTAGATTTAGGATTTATCCTTAATCTTGTTTCCGCAACAAGGTGTAAATTGTTAATGATTTATCAATAAACAATTTAGAAAAGTAAAATATGTGTGTTTGTATTCAACCCCCCCTTCTACAAACTTGTATAGCCCTTCGGGACCAACAAGTGTAATCATGAACTTACAGGTACATGTCTGAACTGGAAAACCTTATTATATGGGGTATGTGCTTATGTGTATATTAACCTTGTTGAAATCTACAGAATGGTAAGTGGTACTCGACGTACGAATAGAGAGGGAGAAGAAAATCCTAATAGAACGAATCCAATAATCGGGACAAGGGGAAGAGGTGGAGAACGAGGTAGGGGCAGAACTGGAGGCACAGTTCAGTCGCAAGGCACCGAGTTTGTTAGAAGAGACGATTTGGCGGCTGAAATGGGAAGACTACAAGCAAATATACAAGCTATGTTCGACCAAACTCGTCATACTAAAACTGAAATACCAGATCCTAGTCTGGAAGACGAGATGCCCATTACACCTACTGTCATACAGGTGCCAAAGAAGTGTGATTATAAGATGTTTCTAAGTTGCAAACCTCCGACTTACTCAGGAGAAAGAGACCCAGTAAAGGCTATGAGGTGGCTAAAAGAGATAGAAGCTATCTTCAAAACCAGTAAATATGCTGAGGAAGATAGAGTGCTATATGGAACCGCGATGCTGAAAGCCGATGCTCTATATTGGTGGGAAGCTCTTATTACCTCTAGAGGACCTGATGTGTATTCTACTTTTTCTTGGGAAGAATTCACTATAGCTTTCAAGAGACATTTTTGTCCTCAAGCAGCAGTTAGACAACTGGAAGAAGAGTTCATGAACCTGCAACAGGGAAGTTTATCGGTTCAGGATTATACTGCTCGTTTTCTGGAGAAGTCTCGTTTCGCTGAGTACTACGTTGCCATGGAGGCACTTAAGATGGAAAGGTTTATCTTCGGGTTAAATTCAGAAATCAGAAGTCTAGTGATTGCAAAGGGATCAGATACCTTCTCAGTCGCAGTAGATGCCGCGGAAAATGTGGAACGGGATAAAGGAAGAGATGTTAGTGATAAAAGTACTGGAAAAAGAAAATGGGAAAGGCCACATTATGATCCAAAGAAGTCCAGATCCCAGAGATTTGATAGTCGTCCACCTTTCAGACCAGCTGAAGGACCTTGTCCAAAATGCAACCGTATTCATCAGGGAAATTGTCAAGTTGATCCGCGAGTTTGTTACAAGTGTGGAAAGACCGGCCATATTGCTAAAGACTGTCGGGTAACTCAGTTTTGTTTCTCATGCAATTCTCCTGATCACATCCAGTCTGATTGTCCACGGGGGAGAGTACAGCAGGGTGGTATGTCAGTGAGACCAACGGGTGTTAGGCCGGTAGTACAAAGGCCAGAGCTACCAAGAGCAAGGGGTCGCGCCTTTCAAATGACAGCACACGAAGCAGAAGAAACTCCTGATGTGGTTACAGGTACATTCTTAATAAACTCTACACGTGCTAAAGTGCTATTTGACTCCAGTGCGAACCGATCATTTGTGTCTCCTTCTTTTGCTGCTTATATGCATTTAAAGCCTAAAATGTTAGATCATGCTTTAATGGTAGAAACTGCAAATGATAATCAAGTATCAATTAGAGAGGTATTTGATAGATGTGTTATAAATATAGATGGGTATGGAGTACCTATTCAGCTATTTCCTATAGCTTTGATCGAGTTTGATGTGGTAGTGGGAATGGATTGGTTAGCCGAGAATCAGGGTAGTATAGTTTGTGATAAGAAGTTGATTAATGTTGTCTTACCTGAGAAGGGACCGATAGTGATTTATGGTGATCGTAGAAATCATCAGTCTTGCCTTATATCTATGATGAAAGCTCATAAGTGTGTTAGTAAGGGCTGCCTGAGTTACTTAGCTTATGTGATAGATACTAAGCTAGAAAAGAATAAGTTGGAAGATATTCCTGTTGTTTGTGAATTTCTGGAAGTTTTCCCAGAAGACTTGAATAGTCTTCCGCCCGTTAGACAAGTAGAGTTTGGTATAGATATGATTCCTGGAGCCGCTCCTGTAGCCCGTGCACCGTATCGTCTGGCACCTCCAGAGATGAAAGAAATGATGACGCAACTGCAAGATCTTTCTGATAAGGGCTTCATCAGACCCAATACGTCACCGTGGGGAGCACCAATTCTGTTTGTGAAAAAGAAAGATGGGTCGATGAGAATGTGTATTGATTATCGAGAACTGAATAAGCGTACGATCAAGAACAAGTATTCGCTTTCCAGAATTGATGACCTCTTTGATCAATTAGTTGGAGCTTGTTATTTTTCCAAGATTGACCTAAGATCCGGTTATCATCAGTTAAAGGTTAAAGAAGAAGATGTTCTGAAAACTGCTTTTCGCACAAGGTATGGTCACTATGAATTCCTAGTGATGCCTCCAAACTAGGATTGGGATGTGTATTAATGCAGCGTGGGAAAGTTATTGCTTATGCTTCTCGACAACTGAAGGATCATGAACGATAGTATCCTACACACGACATGGAACTTACCGCAATTGTTTTGCTCTAAAGATCTGGAGACATTATCTATACGACTCTAAATGTCAAATTTATACCGATCATAAGAGTCTCCAACATCTCTTCGATCAACGAGAATTGAATATGAGGCAAAGAAGATGGTTAGAATTGGTGAATAATTACGACTGCGAAATTCTCTATCATCCGGGGAAGGAGAATGTGGTAGCTGATGCACTGAGTCGCCAAGAGAGAAGCGGAACAATAAAGGCAATTGCACTACGAGCTGAACTTCTACCTAACATCTTTGACGAATTGAAGAAGTGTTAAGTGGAAGCCTTTCAAGAGGAACACTTGAAACCAGAACGGTTAGTGGGTATATCAGCATCACTCGTAAAAGATGATCGTGGGTTACTGTGTCTGGGAAACAGAACTTGGGTGCCTCGTCTGGGTAATTTACGCGATCGAGTACTACAAGAAGCTCACCAATCTCGTTTCTCTATTCATCCAGGTGCAAATAAGATGTATAAAGATCTACGACCATTTTACTGGTGGCCGGGAATGAAAAAAAAAGAATTGCTCAGCATGTGGAAGGTTGTTCTACTTGTAAGAAAGTAAAGATTGAACATCAAAAGCCTTTTGGTCAGTTGCAACGTTTTGAAATACCTATGTGGAAATGGGATCAAATTACTACAGACTTCATCATGAATCTACCAAACACTCCTAAAGGGTTTGATGCCATTTGGGTAATCGTTGACAGATTATCAAAGTCTGCTCACTTTTTACCGATAAAAGAAACCTATTCATTGGATAGACTAGCCAAATTGTATATCGATGAAATAGTAACTCGACATGGAGTTCCAATCACGATTATTTCTGATCGTGATAGTCGTTTCACTTCAAGGTTCTGGAGGAGTTTTCAAAAAGAAATGGGGACGCAAATAAAGTTAAGTACAGCGTATCATCCTCAAACTGACGGTCAGAGTGAACGAACAATTCAGACTTTGGAAGATATGCTACGGGCCTACATTGTTGATTTTGGGGGATCGTGGGATAAGCATTTGCCATTGATTGAATTTTCCTACAATAACAGTTACCATTCCTACATACAAGCGACACCGTTCGAAGTTCTGTATGGTAGAAAATGTCGAACTCCTCTGTGTTGGAACGAAGTGGGAGAGAAACAATTAGCGGGGCCAGATATAGTTCAGTTAACCGCGGATAAGATTTCTCAGATTCGGGAACGATTGAAAGTGGCTCAAGACAGTCAGAAAAGCTACGCTGACCAACGCCGAAAACCGATAGAATTTCAAGTTGGAGATTTTGTAATGTTAAAAGTCTCGCCTTGGAGAGGAGTCATTCGATTTGGGAAACAAGGTAAACTGAGCCCAAGGTACGTTGGACCGTTTGCAATTACAGAAAGAATCGGTGAAGTAGCCTACAGGTTAGATCTTCCGCCAGAGTTAAGCAGTATCCACAACGCTTTTCACGTATCAAATTTTCGAAAGTGTTTGGTTACGCCAGATCAGGCAGTTTCTCTACCAGATATACAGGTTGATGAAAGGCTGAATTACGTGGAGTAACCTGAAGCCATTGTTGACAGTAAAGTCAAAGTTTTGCGGAATGGTAAGGAGATCAAACAAGTAAAAGTTCAGTGGCGACATCATAAGGAACATGATGCTACTTGGGAATCAAAATCAGAAATGAGGACTACATACCCATATCTTTTAACCTAACCGAATTCCGAGATGGAATTCTTTTAAGGGGGAGATGATGTAATAACCTGGGAAAGTTCGTTAGTTAAAATCTCCTTCCGTTAAATTTAGTTAACTTTAAAATTGAATGTTTAGGGTAAGTTTGGGTTATTTAATAAGTTAAGGGTGTTTTGGTCATTTGTGAATAGTTCAAGTCCAAAATGGTAAAATTGGTCTAATATTACCCCTTAAGCCTCCAGATATTTTCAGAAATAAAAATCAGTGTGTGTGTGTGTTTTGAGACAAAAAGAAGAAAAAAGAAGAAGAATAAGGTTAGGGCTTCAATTGGTTTACTTGGAAGTGATTTTGAGGTATGTTTCCTTTATGTTTTATGTTTGTAATAGTTAGTAGTAGATTCCTATCGGTTTAGATTTCGGATTACCTTGGTTTCCGGATGGTATCCGGATTACCTTGGTTTCCGGATGTCATCCGGATTATGTATGTTGTCCGGAAAGAGTCATACATCCGGTAAGATGTGTGTATCCGGAAAGTATGTTGTACGGATAGTTCATGGTGTCCGGAAACTGTGGTTGTCCGGACACTTTTGAGAATCCAGATACTTTTAAATATCCGGTAACTTTGTGTTTTGTCGACTCTTGAATGGAGTATGATTGAGGACTGGAAATACTATAGACTCGACTTAAGTTCGGGTTTGGGGGAAACATTTGAGGATAAGAGTTAGATAGATTTATCTAGAGTTCTTAGCCAAGTAAGTCTTATGTGTTCCATTTGGTAAAGAGATAATTGTATCTAATTGTTTCAGATTCTGTGAATTTGGAGTGAAAGCTGAATCGTTTTGAGAAAAGCTTGGAAGCGTTTTAATAAGTAAACTGGTGAGTTTTACTTTAAACCATTTTCAAATTGGAATACATATATTGAGATGTATATTGTATTTATATGAGCATTACACTACACAAGTGCACGTTGGCCGGACTTAGGACCGGTGGAGTTTGGCTGTACGGAGGGACAACAGAGTTGGCTGTATATTAGTGCAGCGGAGTAAAATGATTAGTTGGCTCACAACCAACTAATATGGCCATGGGAATGAGACAGGAAAGTACACAATGCATGAGTCATAATTGGTATTCATATTTGTGTTATGTATATGGTGTTTGTGCAAATGATTTTAATTGACAGGGATTTTCTCACTTAGACCACTAGGTCTAACCCTCATTTTGTTTTAAAAATATGTATTCCAGGTCGTGGATCAAGTAAGAGCAAGTGAAAAGGGTAATCTATGACTGGATTTTGGAAGACTTGTGTTTTTGAAGATTATGACATGTTTTGCAGTTATAACTTTGTTATTAGTTATAATGTAAATTAATTAGCAAACAGTTTGTAATGAAACACTTATTATGATTGTAAAGACTAAGGGACCGTACATGTTATATGATTTATCTTTTGTTATGGAACAATGTTATGATAAATATGTTATTTGTTGTATGTTTGGGAACCGGGTCGTTACGACAACCACTTACCTACCTTACTCTCGAACCACCTTCTGTATCTCCTACACTCATAAAACCTACTCCCATCTCTCCGAAACACACACCTAAGCTTAACCCTATTCCTACCATATACCAATATAGTCGAAGGGACAAGAAAGAAATGGGGAATAAAATGCAACCAATTAAAAAACGAAAGGTGATAGTGGACCTTGAAGATAGTGAGTTTATCGCGACTGAAGAGGGTACTGGTCAAGATATAGAAGCAAAGGAATCAGAGAACTCTCAAGGAGTTCATGTTTTGGACAACGGAAAACAAAAAGTCGGTACTTCTTCAAACCCTAATTTAACTCGCTTTGACTTATTTTCTTGTCATGAGGCATTGGTTAAATTCCCCACTTTAGCACGTAAAATTTGCCATGCACCACGTGGATTTCAAGTTAATGCACTACTTGCACACCCGCACATTGGTTATTTGATCACCAAACTAGGTTGGGAAATATTATGTGAACCACCAAGTCAATATAATATTGACTGGGTGAGGGATTTTTATAGCGAACTATCTGTAACGGATGGTGTGGAAATCCTAGTCAGACAAACCAAGGTTGATTTTTCGGCCACGACCATAAATAACCTTTTGGGTATTGTCCCACCTAAGCATTCTGAATTGCAACGTTTGATCGCAAATTTAACTAATGAGGATCTGGATGATATTTTAGACACGATCGCACATAAAGGATCCGAGTGGGAATTCACCAGAAACTCACGTATAATTCGCACGCACTGTTTAAAACATGAGACAAATGTCTGGTTTTTCTTTTTGAGACACAGTTTATTTCCAACAACTCACGACACTAGCCTTTGTGTTAGGGTCAATTTATGTTGATTTAAAGTTCAGGGTTTAAACTGTAATTCTTTATTTTGAGCCTTATTAGTGAACGGGCCGTGGGCTTGTTAACCACGGGCCCGCCATATAAATAGATAGCCTTGCCTTAGAAAATAGGCTAGTTGTCTCATTTGCTCTCATTCATTCGTATTGTAATTCTCTAATATTGAAAGCATAATACATGGATGACCAGTTGAAATCATTACTCATATTGTTTATCTATTCGATTTCATAATTGTTGCACGGATCTGGAACTAACAATTGGTATCAGAGCAGACGGACACGATTGATTCAAAGCATTCAAGTTGACCTTTTGGTAATTTCTTGACTTTTCTCGTCTGTGTCATTCTTGAATCTTCAAAATCTTGATTCTGTCAAAATTGACTGTTTCTGCTTATCGAGTTGTGTTAGCATTATACTCATTAGTGTTTCTGCAAATTTTCACATTCTAATTCGATCGTTTGAGTGGTTAATTTAACAAATTAAGTTCAAAGTTTTTGTGTGTGTTCTTCAATAAAAATCGAATTTTTACCATCAAAACGTGTTCTTTTTGCTTAGAAATCGATTGGGTTAGTGTTAGTTTTATGTTTGGTAGTGTTTCTAATCTTTCAGGAACCTTCTTGTGCAACCCTAATCGAAAAATTGATCGAATTGAAAAGGCAGCCGCAGAATCCGGACAACACAGCCGTGGTTTCCGGACAAGTATACACTGTCCGAACGTTTGTGTTAATTTCATCCGGGTTCTTCCTTCTTTCCGGGTAAGTCATCAGTCCGGGTAAGTATCCTAAACTCAATCTATCCGGGTAAATATTGTTTCCGGAAACTCAAAGTTCCTGGTCATAATTTTTCCCAGACATCCTTGCATCCGGTAAGTACTTCATCTGGAAACTCTTATCATCCGAAAAGCCTTTTTTTATCCGGAATCTCTTGTCACCCGGTAAGCCCAGTTTTCCGGATTCCTTATCCGGAAACCACCCGGACACAATCCGGGAGCTGTTTTGAACCCCCGTGCTAAGTCGCAGGAGGGGGACATTTAAGTATTCTTGATACTGTTCCACTTTGAATCGAACAATCGTCTGACGATCACTCCAGTGCAACTGAAGATGTCTCCTGCTGAAGAAGACAAGACAAAGCTGTGTCAGGTATGTAAACCTATCTATTTAGAACTTTCTGACCGAATGACACCTCTTGCTGAACGAATAGATTCCTACAAGGCCACCAGTAATGAACAACTACATGAGATTATATCACTATCTGAAAAGTTAAATGTTCAAATGCAAATAACTGAGAAATACAAGTCTGAAAATGCCATTTTAAAAGAAAAATGCAAAAATCTTTCAATAGCACATAAAGACTTAAGGGCCAAGTTATCTGATCTTCAGTCTCAGTTTGATCAGTGCAGGAATGAGAACGAAGAATTTGTTTATCAATGTTCTTCTCTTCAAATTCAGCACAAGGAGTTTGTTGCTAAAATTCTTGATCTTGAAACCAAACTCCACAAAAGGGGTCAAACTGATCAAACCATTTTTTTGAATAAACCCAAAGAGTTCACGTATTTTAACAAAGCCTGGGGAATCGGATATGATAACCCACGTTATTTGAAAAGTGAAGATGGCATACACCCACTTTGTATGTTTTGCTTGTTTTGGGTTAGATAAAAAGTATCCTGAATATGGAATTCAATGGACTGGTCCTCTTGAACCTGAGAAGGAAGAGGACACCGAGGAATATAAGCACACACACAAACGAGGAATTCAACTCCCATTTTGTTATGAACCTTTAAATTACTCTTATAAAAAGAAGAAAAAGTATCTCTCAAATGATTACTTCGACGGCTACAAGGTTACTACGCCCAAGGATTCCTCCAAGAAGGATGAGGACCAAGTAACCGCAACCAATACTGAGACGGATGAGTTTAAACTCTATGTTCCCCCTCTCATCTTGGAAGCAAAGATAGTCGAGTTGGAGGAGTCCTTTGAGAAAGAAAGGTCAAATTTTCAAATGGAAAAGCAAGCTTTAATTGAAAAACTTGAGAATCTTAAATCGGTCAAAACCGAAACTGTGTCGGATGAGGGACAGGAGATCCTTCGGTTTGAAATCAATTGACTCACATCACAACTGTCCACTTTGGCAACAGAAGTGATGCAAGAGAAAGTGAGCAAAGGTCAACTCTAAAAGCAGTTTGACCAACTCCAATCTGAAAAGAAGATTTCAACCGAACTTTCCTCTAGCTCATCGGACACGTCTTCGTGTAAAGCTTTCTTAGAAAAAACTTTTTCAACACAAGACGAGAGTGTTTTAAGGAATTTGAACTCTGATTTTTTATTAGCTTCCGTACCAAATTCCCCAAAACACACAAGCACAAGGTGTCCCTCGCCTTCCTCGACCGAACCAAGTCCTGTAATTTCGGAAGTCGATTTTTCAGAATATATGAACTCTGAAGGTAATTCTGAGGGAGAGTTTGAGTCATTCCCTTTCGATAAACCTCTTTCGAGCCATACTGATTTTCTCTCCCCCGTAGTCAATCGACCGGTTAACTTTGAAAAGGGTACTTGTTCTAACACCAAGGCCCCAACTGTGATTGCGGTTCCCAAACATAAGTCTGTCTCTCAAAAACAAGCACAGCCGAGGCAAAAGACCGAGCGATTTCCTGCCAAAAATCATGTTCCTTCAAAAGTCACTGACCGCACTGTCCATGTTGTTTCGGATAAAACCGGTCGCGCTAAACAAGAAAAACCAAAGTGGCTAAAGAAGGAACCTGTCAAGGTTGCTGCATCAAAGTCTTTCCCTCCTGTCTTTAATTCTAGGATAAACAAAGATAATTATGCTTGGAATCATTGGAATCATTTTGAAGTTTCTTTTCCAATTAAACTTAACTCTCTTAATCAATTGATTCAATTATCGCGTGATTGTTTATGTTGTTCTAATTGTGGTTGGAATGATTTTGATGATATTCAGAATAATGATTGGTTTGGGTCATATAATATGTGTAATTTATTTCCCAAACGCAAACCCCGTAATAACCAGCAAAGACACTATAAAAAACGGGGTTACCAATCAGCGGTTAAACCACAGCGGGAGACCAAACCCATTCCTAAACGGGTTGCTCCTACTGAGGTTAAACCAGCACCCAACTACAAAACCTGTTCCTCCAAAAGGTGTAAATTCTACACCTAAGAGGCAACATGTGCCAAAACCAGTTACTCCAAACGGTGTACAATCTGCACCTAAGGGGAAGTCTGAGTCAAAGCAAGTTCCTCCTCGAGGTGCCAAACCTAACCCTCCGGGACCCAGGCAAATCTGGGTACCCAAGGTCCGCTAAACTTGTTTTGCAGGACGGTCATGTGTGACTCTTAGACACTGGATGCTCCACACACATGACCGGAAGGAGGGAGCTGCTCACGATCTACAAGGAAACACATTAAGAAGACGTGAGATTTGTCTATACCTGTAATTTCACGACTGCTCATGTGTTTAGGGGGAGCATGATCATCCATCAGGTAAGTATACTCTACTATTTATGGGGAGCGTCACACACAATTTTTTAAATGCGGAAAAGTTTTTGTGTGTGTGTGGATACTCCCGTGTTCATTTCACACTACGCGCACATTTTGAGGGGGAGCATCCAACTGGATGTTCATCAGTTGAGGGGGAGCGACACAGTGCTTTTCTTTAAACGTTCAAAAGTTTTTTCTGTGTGTCGTACTCTCCATTGCACAAGTTTGCAATATTCGAGGGGGAGCAAGGTAATACCCACGCTCAATTTGAGGGGGAGCAAGAGAAGGTTCGTTTCTTAAATCCACATAGTCCTTTTTCTGCAAAATCAACAAGGACATGAAAAGTTTTTTTTTAAAAATCCAGAGTTTCCAGACAGGTATCCGGAAACCCAATCTGTCGGGATGAGTTTCCGGACCGGGTCCCTATCCGGAAAAATTCAATTCATCCGGAATCCTTCGTTGTCCGGATAGTTGGGTTTGTCCGGTAAGCTTTGCACTTCCAGTGTGTTGTTCAGACACCCCTGTTTCGTCTATCCAGTACCTGTTTTCCTACTGCTAGTCCTCAATCTGTCTCAGATTGATCCATTTACAGCAAAGGTACGCGCCGGAACTTGTTTATCCGTCTTGTTTACTAACTTTGGATCTTTTACAGTTATTCCATGGCGGATCAACAACCTCAACAAAATCCGAGGGGAAGCTTCACCCTGTTTTTCTTAAAAGTCTAAATGTTTTTTGTGTTGATCACTCCCAAGTAAGTAACACTCTCACTCTGAGGGGAAGCAAGTCAATCCCCATGTATGTTTTGAGGAGGAGCAGGATATTATATCCATACTATGCATATGCCTGAAACCCTACCTGTGATAGCATATAGCCAAGAGCTAGGGAATCCTATGGTCCAGCCAACGCCGGAGGGACCTTCCCCGGGACATAGAACATGTGAGAAAGAGGGAGTTAAGGTCGAAAGCGAACCAAAAAGATTAAGCCATAAAGATAACGAGGCTCCAGAGCGACCCCAACCGAGTGACATCCGGGTAGCCACATCTGCTATCCCGTCTCATACGTTGGGATGGGATATTAAAGAAGCCTCCGTAGACCCAATGGAGCAATTGCACGACCCCCTTATCCACTCATCCGTCTCTCAAAAGACGGATGTTTCAACTTCACACGGGGAAATAGCACAACTTCCACCGGCCTCTCTCTCGGAGAGTGCTGGGGTTGAAACAAGCGACCAACAGCCCCCGGTCGCGACTTCTTTTCGTGCACAATCGAGTTTAGAGCCATTTGCTATTGAAAATCCTTTGGCTAGGACACAAGAGGAGCAACACCAAGTCGATAATCTTCGTGACTCGACCGGAACCACCGTAGTGTCGTCACCTTTAGGTGGCATGCGAGGATCGGAGGGAAATCCTACCACAGCTACCGACATGCCAACTGTGAACGTAGGTGGCTCTATCTCTCAGGTAGACGCCTCAACGGGTAATCTAAGTGATCCCGGTGTTACTCACCTTGACTTTGTGTCGCAAGGGTCCCTGGACAGCACCCTCAAGGCTGTCCGAGAAGCAAGGGAGCAGTATGTCGCCGCCGAGATCGACACCGTCAAACGCATAATCAAAGGTAAAGGGCACATCGTTGACACTGAAACCGCACCCATACCTCCACCGGGTCCTACTCAGCCTACATATTAGAAAGATATATAAATAATTATAGAGTTTAATTATAGAGTTTATTTAATTAATTGTAAAAGCCTTTAATCATAAATGGGCTTAGATTAGCTTGATGGGCCATGAGCCTGTGTGTTTAAGGCCTTGGTATATAAGGTTAGTGTTAACCTTGAATTAGGTTAAGCGAGTCATAATCATTCACTAGAGCTTATTGTTAGAGGTCGTTATTTTGCATTGAATTGTAATATTCTAATAACGATACTTTGAATGAATACGAGAGAGATGACAAGTTGAAATCATCAATCGTTCTTGTTATTTCTTTTTGAATCGTTGTTACCTGATCAATCTAGGACTAAAACTTGGTATCAGAGCCGAATCGGTGATTTGAAGATACGAAAGAAATCGAACGAAAGCGAGAAAAAGAAAGAATTTCGTAGTGATTTTTCAGTAAAACGCAGCCGAGCCGTTTCGTCTATTCCCGGAGATTGAACCGTCGGATCGTCGTGATTTTTGGACAGTAGCTTCACGGCACCTCGTTTTATATTCTGAACGGTTGGATTATTCGTTTGAGGTCCAGAAGACATCCAAATTATTTTCGTAATAGTGCAGAATTTTCTTGAAGAAAAGTGTTCTTCAATCGGGTTTGCAAGTTCTTTCGTTGCTTTATTAATTCGTTTGTTTGATCTCGATTGTTTACACACGATTATTTGCTGTTTACCTGCGTTTACAAGGACTCAAAAGAATTAATTTTTCAAGTTAAAAATCAAATCTTGAGTTTTTGGTGTTCTAAAAGTTTTGTGGTGATTTTTGAAAAATAGGATTTGTTTTGCTTAGAAATCGATTTGGGTGTGTTTGTTTTTGTGTTTTTGGTCAAAAAAACTAACCCTACAGGTGTGAAATCAAGCAACCCTATCGAACCCAGATCCTAATTTCAATCACAACCGTGGTTACCGGACGTTTCCCATTGTTACCGGGTAAGTTTCCTTATTTCTAAATTGTTAACGGATGAAATCAACTTCCCGGATGAAATTTCTTTCCGGATAATTGCACTTCAAAGTCTTTCCGGATAAGAGAAAGTATCCGGACACTCTCACAATTCAATAGAGATTGTGTGTCCATCTATTTGAGCCTCCATTGTTGACTTTCCTGATTTTCTATTCGACCATCATTACAAATATACACTTCACGTGTAATTTGTATTTGCTTTATTTGCCATTTATTTGTTTTTTCTAGAAGCAATCCATATATACATTCATCACACATGCATGTATTCTTATACAATAGTTAATCCATCTCTTACATGCATTGTTGATCGCTCAAACATCCGAGAACCAATTGTGTCCGGAAAGTACATCGCATCCGGTAAGCACTCCTCGTCCGGTAAGCTCTTTCTCACCCGGTAAGTTAATTTTTGCGAGAACCTCAATCAACCGGTAAGTCCTTCTTCCACCCGGTTAGCTTTGTTTGGAAAGTACGTTATCCGGTAAACCAACTTCAACTGGGAAGTTACATTGTTCCGGAAAGTGCATCTTTTGTCCGGTAAGTCGCAAATAACTTCCACCCGGTAAGTCCAATTCACATCCGGAATCTCATTTCACCCGGATAAGTCGCAAATAACTTTTATCCGGTAAACTTTCAACCACCCGTGTTAGAACACTGAAGTTGTCCTTTATAATAGAAAGTTTTGTAAAGCAATAGCTGTGTTAAAGGGCTTATGCTTAACTGTTGTAGCAAGTGATGAAGACTATAAATAGGTCTTTACTTGTAGTTTGTAAGAAGTGAATTCATTAATACAAGATGTAGATCTCTAATCACTTTGTGTTCTCTCTAGGTTAGATTTCCTTTTCAATAATGTTCTTCATCATCTTGTTACACAATACTTGGATTGTATGAAGATCATGGACCTAACAACCCGGTAAGTCTTTATCCGGTAACCGCATCCATCCGGTAAGTGGTTCTTTCCGGTAACTTCCTTATTTTCGGTAAGTTTGGTTGGTTAGTTCTCGACGGTACCTGAGTTACCGCACGTCTCGTGATTGAGAATCTTTAACGAAAGTTGCGATTTTTCTTAACGATCGATTTTCATTTTTTTGCGACGCTTGAGACTTTTTGCGACGATTTGATCTTGCTCGCGACGCTTATCAATTTTGTTGTGATCTATTTTTCGTCGTGTTTGATCTAACTTGGTTTGTTTATCTTGCAGATTCCACTATCGAAGAGTGATCTCGTTCGTTCGAATTCGATAATAATCAGATCTTAAATCTTGGAAACAAATTTAATTTTAGATTTGTTTTTCAAATTTAATTTTTTTGATTTTTCTTCCGCATTTTGATTCTTCAAAATAACACCGATTAACGATCATATTTTTTCAGGTAACAAATGTCTTATTCATCTCAGTATGAAGCAGCTCTTCAGGATTTTGATGATGAAATCGCAACCTTTAAAGAAGCAGTGGCTCAGCTCTCCAGATCCTTCCAGCAGCATTGCCATAAAAACGAAGGTAAGAAGAAGGTAGATGAGCACAAGCAGCCTGATAAGAAGGAGAAGACTGAAGAAGAGCAAACAAGACTATATGAAAAGAATATCAAGCAGAAAGATGATTTGATCAGCAAGTACGTCAAAGAACTGAAGGAACTGAAGTCTCAAATCTGGAATATTCTGAGAAGCTGACTCAAGAAGAAGAGAAAGGTAAACTCCTAAACTTTGAAAACCTTGAACTTAAAAGTAACTAACTACTCTTGAAAAGGTTTTTGAAAAGGAGAAAGAAATTTTTGAAAAGAAAGACAATTGCTTACAAAAAAGCAATCTGGTCTTTCTACCAAATCTCTTGAAGAAAAGAAGAGACTTGAGCTTATGTGTTTAAAACTTTCAAAACAGATCTCCGACTTTGAAAAGGTTTTGATTTCAGAAAGAGAGAAGTTTGAATTAGAACGCAATTCTTTTTCTAAAAAGAATGGAGATCTTTCTTTGAAAATATCCGATTTGGAAAAAGAATTAGACGTTCTAATCAAAGAGTCTGAGAAAGGGAAAGTTGAAGGTTTTAGGGCTAAATGCTTGAAAGATGATTTTGAAAAAGAGAGAAAGATCTTTAAGACTGAGATTTCTAAACTTACACAGAGATTATCTGGATTAGCAACCGAGATCTTGAAAGAACAAATGGTTAAATCTGATTTACAAAAGAAATTTGACTTAATTCTCAAAGAACGAAATGATTTATCCGTTAAGGTCAAGAAACTTGAAGAAAGCAAGTTCAAAGGTGTTCAACCTTCTTATGCTTCAAGTTCATTTTCTACAAATCGTTCTTCAAAGAATTTTGTTAAATCAAATGATTTTTCAAAGGATCAGATTCGACCTTCCAATTTGTTCTATAATTCTCGTGTTGATAATAAAGATACTCAATATTTCAAGAAAGTAAACATGGTTTGGAGAGTTAAAGGATCCACTCCTGCTCCAAAGCCATTTGTCTCTGTTAAGAATGAAAAGAACAACAAAGCTTTCCACGCTAAACCTTTTGTGAAAACCGATCGTGCTTACTCTGTTAATAAGCTGATCAGTTTATCTACTCAGAAGCTGTGTTGTACTTATTGTGGAACAAGTGAGTTTGTGAAGAAAGACCATGCTAAGTATTGGTATGGTACTTATAGTATCCCAGGTCCTCATAGGGCATCTAACCAACAAGGATCTATCAAAAGATGGATACCAAAATATGTCTAATCTGTTTTGCAGGAATGTCATGTGCGGTTTTAATTCCTATTATTCACATCACATGACTGCATTCAAAGGTTATGCCACATTTGAGGGGGAGTACTATGAAAGGTAAGTGAACTCTAACTGAATTCAAAGACCGTGGTCAGTCATTCTGAATAACTAACTTGTGTTTGTTATTCTCTTTGTTCAACTTCCATGATTGCCACGTGTCATTTTTCATTGACTTAGTTATTTCCATGTCGCACATATTTGTTGATTTTTCGATGGAAATACACTCGTTTGAATTCCCAGTTGTTTTCAAAGTTCGCTATTTTTTGCAAATAATTCCATTCTTATCTGATATATTAATTGTGACTTGTTCTTCACAATTAAACTTTCTGATCTTTGTATTATTTCTTGCAAAATACTGTGCTTACTGAGTCAAATCTGTTTTGCGCTTGATCTTTTATTCTTGAAATTCTGGTATTTTAACCATGACTTCTGATTACCTTAGATCAGAACTCGGACTTAATTTTTATGACTTCTAAACATTTCAGTTTAGAACTCGTACTTAACTGTTTTTCTAAACTGTTCAACTCGTTGCAGGAAAGTGAGTGTTAGGAATTACATCGTTTCTATGGTCTATCCAGAACCGGAAGGACCTACCCAAGAAACACATCCCTTATAGACATCAGTGAGGGGTCTAGATTGATAGATGAGTTTGTAGAGAAAAGAATATGGTAAGGATGTGACAGGGCTTAAAAGAATTATTGGTCCTTACCAAACCGAGTCAGTTATCCGGGTTACCACACAATCTATTCATTCTCGTTCCTTAGAGATGAATATTGAAACAGACATGGACCCAGTGTCGATAACTCGTGTCACCCCACCCAGCCACTCAAGTATCTCACAACAGATGCTTGTTTCATATATTCACGGAGGCTTAGCACATAATCTATCTATTCCTCACTCGGAGGTCTTAGATATTGAAACAGGAAGACATCAGCTCCGGTCTCCGAACTTCATATTCTATTCACTGTGTCTATTGATTTTAACTTGCGTCCCAGGTTAAATCAATTTTTGAGCCTAATTGATATAACTTATATCTTTCACACATGCACGAGTCTTTGTGATTCCCATTGCATATCTTCGTGATATTGCCGGAACAGTTTGAGAAGTAATATTTATGATTTTTCAGTGATAACTGGAAGTCCTATCAGAGATACCCCATTGCCAACTCTGAACATAGGCCACATAATTTTTTAAAATTGTTGTGATAACAGTTACTAACGTGTTTCTGTGTTAGCTTTTTACCCCGTTCTGGTTACTTACTGTTTTACCTGGATTCTTTGCTACTCGTCACAATTGTCTTTGAACGTGCATGATGCTCCAGATTCTCCTACTCATCATGAGGGGGAGAAAGGGTACAGATTCAAAGACACCGAATATCAAGTTGAGGGGGAGTTAGCAAAAGCCGAGGGGGAGTAAATAAGTCCCCATGCAAAAGCCGAGGGGGAGTAACTGTTGATCAATTCTTAATCGAATGATTGATCTATTCCGAGCATATTGGGTCTACAAGTTCTTAAAGCTGAAGCTGAAAGCAAAGTCAACACGTGGTTCAAAGACAAATTCGTTGTTCACCAAATCTGGTTACAAAGTTGAAGATATGAAGACCAAGAGCTTTATTCAAGGGGGGGCGCTGAAAAGACATGAAGACAAGCAACACCGAAGTCTTCCAATGATTCAAAAGAAGGAGAGAAGATCAAGATCTGAAGATTTCAAGACCGATTTTTATTTATATATCTTTAGGGGGAGATTGTTAGGACCATAAATGTCCTACATATTAGAAAGATATATAAATAATTATATAGTTTAATTATAGAGTTTATTTAATTAATTGTAAAAGCCTTTAATCATAAATGGGCTTAGATTAGCTTGATGGGCCATGGGCCTGTGTGTTTAAGGCCTTGGTATATAAGGTTAGTGTTAACCTTGAATTAGGTTAAGCGATTCATAATCATTCACTAGAGCTTATTGTTAGAGGTCGTTATTTTGCATTGAATTGTAATATTCTAATAACGATACTTTGAATGAATACGAGAGGGATGACAAGTTGAAATCATCAATCGTTCTTGTTATTTCTCTTTGAATCGTTGTTACCTGATCAATCAATCTGGGACTAACACTTTGCATGGTTAGAATTTTGATTTTGTATTGCATCCTAAAAGGCCATAGGTTTGATGTTGGACGTCTCATCTCCAATAATATACGCGGAGGTGTTGACCGGTGCAACGCTAAAATGTCACATCCGTCCATAATCCACGCACTCATGAAAAATGCAGATGTTACCATTCTATCCATAGATACATTTTCAAAAGAAAAACTAGTTATGGAAAAACAACACGTGGATAGATTGATGTGTAACAACATGTGCGTTTATTCGGATTCAGAAAAATCTGACAGTGATGGAATTGCTTCTTTGGAAGCAAGTCTCCAGTCACTTAAGATTGAGCTTAGGACAAATCAAATCAAGTGTTGATTGCAAAACAAATCAAACAGCAAGAACGTGAGGTTAGTGAGAGGAAAGACGAGACTGATGCTAGATTGAGGCGAATTGATGGCATGTTGGTAAGTTGGCTAATGTATGAGAAAGCCAAGGACGATGTGATGAGAGGAATCTGGATCAAGGAAAACCCAGAGTTGACAAAGAACCTTCCACATTTTCCCATTCATTTGTTATGGGAACCAGTTGAGCGTACGCCTACGCACCATGAGTAGGGCAAGTTCAATTTCCCATCCTTATCTATAAAATTTCGCGCACTTTAGATAATTGAACTTTAATTTAACTGTCTAGATTTGGGAATTTGTGTTGTAACTTTGTGTTAATTTTTGCTTGACATTACCATGCGTTGATTTGACATGTTGAGGATTGCTGTATACATGCTTGTTTGATAGCCAGAGTAAAACGGAAATTTTTCTCACCTGCACATTTCATGTCACTAGAACTAGCCCCCGAATTTTTGTTTCCAATTTTTGTTAGAATCACCTTTGCAACAACACCATACACCAAAGCCAATTTTCTTGCTTGATCAATGGTTGTCCAATGAGGACATTGAACCCTTCTAAATTTTGGGGAGGGGAAATGATATGGTAACTCATGTTCATTCAAAAACCATATCATTTTAAAGTGTACACCCCTTTTGCAAAATACGCCGCACCCACCAAAAACTAACCAAGGAATTAAAAATGCACAAAGGAGCAAAGCTTCGCATTTGTTTTTCCTTACATCAAGAAAGTGTCAAAGACACCGAAGGGACCAATGTGTCTCATTTCAAATCGTCAACAAAAGAAAAGGCAGAAAATTGTGACAAATTCGAAGAATCGCGAAAAATTGGTAAAACTCACCATTTTTACCAAAACAAAAAGCCAAACACTCACCCCAATACCTGTTGCATTGTGATTTTAATTAAACAGGAATTTTGTGGCTAGCTTATGGATTGACATTGTTTCTTGTGAACTAGTTGAGAGATGTCATTTTACAAAGGGCTATCAATACATGTTTTGTGAATAACGTGAACCAAATGGTGATGGATACGCATGTTGATTGATTGGGAAAATTGTGGCAAATTTACGACAAATAAGCAGCTCAAAATTTATTTTTCATAATAAAGTTGCTTGAGGACAAGCAACAGTTCGAATTCGTGGTTGTGATAGGGTTATTTTATTAACCCTATTTTAGCCATATTTTCCCATAATTTTGAGCTAAATCCCACCTTTATCACTTTATTTATAGTTATTTTCAGTCAAATACAATAAAAATAAATATCAGATACGTTTTGTATGTAATCACAAAAATACACCAAAAAATTCAAAAAAATGAGTAAAATTTATATATGTTTTGTAGGTACGAAGATGCGGCCATTTGAAGTCTATTTATTTCGGATCTTGAAGAAATATGGATCACAAAGCTTAAAGTAAAAGACTTCAATTTTTGGGCCAATTGTCAGCATCGTTTTTTGAACTCACGGATTAATAGCTATTGTTAGGCCAAGCTCTAGATTTTTGTTTGGGCCGAAGGCAACGTTACATTTGGGCCGGAAAACAAACATTTTGTGGATCGATTTTGAGACATCATGTGGGCCGGTTCTTGTAACCACTCGTGGGCCGAAAGTATTGCCACCCATGGGCCGGATCTTATGACCCATGGAGCCCCATTTTCAATTGCTTAGCCTCCAAGAAAGATTACGAGTATATATATGTGTATTAGGATAGTGGATTAAGTGTGCTTGGTGCTTGGATACTCTTGATACTCGGTTACTATGGTTCGGCTTTAAGGCACCAAGCCGAACACTCCCTTTCATGAGCCGAAGTCCACGGTTTTGTATCATTAAACATCTTGGTTTGCAACTCTAATCTTAATCCATCAATTATATCTTAAGTTTAATTGAATCTTAGTGTTAAAACTCATTTTCTAATTGCTTGCTAAAACTTGTTCTCACAACTCTTAATTAATCAACTAATCATCTTTTGAAACTCATCGTAGTTAACTTAAATTGCTTTTAAAATTGTGTTTTTAATTACTCTTTCGTCAACCAACTCACGATTCCCTTCCCTTCTCTTATTCTCGGTTTTTGACAAAACTTGGTCCTCGCATAAACTCACTTGCAATATAAGCTGGAAGTCTGAATTAATCACTTTGGATTCCCAAGTAAAATTGGTTCACGGTTTGGTAAGTGATTTCACAAAAGTTCCATTTTTTCTCGTCTCAAACTCATGTTTTAATTAAGTTTTCACAATTAACCCGTTAACAAACACGCAAAGAAACCATCAAGAACTTCTAGTTTTCAAACTACATTTAAAACACGATTTTCCTCTTCGCTTAATAATCTCATTTTAGTGAACTTTATTTTTAAAATCAATGGTTAAATTTCTCGTCAACTTTGTAGGAATTAATGTTACATGTTTTAAAAGTCATTTTATAATGGTCATGTTAAATTAGTAACTTCTCTCAAAGCTTTGGTAACTTGTGCAACAAGTCACGACGTTCCATTCAAGTAAGTTTAATTTAATTAACGCATTGTCTATTGTCCATTATTTGTTTTAAAACTCGTAAATCTTTTATAATTGGAATCTGAACGATGATGGGCTAATCGCCTTAGTTCGGGGTATAAAGAGAAATTGGGACCAAGACTGATAAAAGGATAAAAAGGTGTATTGTATGGTATGATTGTCTGACGTTATTTAATTCAAGGTTATATTTTGTGGTGGATCACAATTGACCAACTGACAACTGGTCCGTTGTATCATAAAATATTCGACACTTGAGATAACTGAGGAATATTGTCTCGTCTTTTTGTCTAATTATTAATCTAATCCAAATGGATCTTTACACCCTGTGCTTTCCTCTTATAATTGTTATTTTTCATTAGTTGTTAGTCACAAACCTCCAACAAAGATTACCTTCGAATTCGTCATCTGAAACCTGCTTTTACAAATTGGACTTTAAAGAAAAACTTTTCCACGCTTCCCTGTGGGATCGATATTCGGTACTTAGTACCATTATTACTTGTTATAAGGCGATAATAGAATGAGATGTATACTTGCGTCATGGTTTATTTCTGACTGATATTGCTGATAATACTCTCTTTTATATGGTACACCAACGCAGAACAACAAGTTTTTGGCGCCGCTGCCGGGGAAGCACGCTAGAAGTTTTTCTTTTTATAAGTAAAGTTTTTAAAAGAAAGTTTTTAAAAGAAAGTTTTTCTACCACAATTTTGAGAAAAGAAAAAAAATATATATATATATATATATATTATTTTAATTATAGTGTATGCCAAGGTTGCCGCACAGTGAAATTTTCTAACTTGATCCCGATATTGAAAGAACTTTTAGACAACGAAGAAGAATTCAAAGAGCTAATCGAGTCTTAAAATCTTTAAAGGTTTCTAAAAACGATTCTTCGTCAGATTACGGGGAAGTTCCCCTGTAGGACTTAACGGGTAGCCTAATAATGAAGAAAACCCAGAAACCCCGCCAATAATAAATAATCTTGACGACGAGGAACAAAATATTTTTTGGTTAGCTAATTCAAAGGATGGTGGCATTATGTCTTATGCCGTTCCTGTTTTAACTCAGTTACATTCAGGAATTCAAAACCAACACTGCAAACCCGCCACTTTGAATTAAAACCAATAGTGTTTCATATGCTTCAAACTAACGGCCAGTACGCTGGTTTGGCATCTGAAGATCCTTATTCTCATTTAAGGTCCTTCATGGAAATTACACACTCTTTTAAGCTTCCAGGTGTAGAAGACGATGCGCTAAAATTAAAACGTTTTCCATACTCTTTAAGAGATAGTGCACGGTCTTGGTACAACTCAATGAAGCAAAATTCTATAGTTACCTGGGCCCAAATGGCGGAGGAATTTCTAAAAAAATATTTTCCACCCACGAGGAATACTAAGTCTAGAAACGCAATTTGCACTTTTAAACAAATGGACGATGAGGAAATTCCTGATGCATGGGATAGGTACAAGAAGCTTTTGAGAAAATGCCATCACCATGGCATTCCGTACTGCATTCAGTTATAGACGTTTTACAGTGGTTTAAATATTACTGCAAAACAAATGCTCGACGCTACTACAAACGGAGCTTTCACATCTTGTACCTATAATGAGGGATATGATATTCTTGAAAGAATTTCTAACAACAATGGTCAGTGGGCTGATCCACGTGCATTACCACCAAGAAAAAACGGAGGAGCACAAGATCCTGATGCATATGCATTAATATCTACACAGCTGAATGACATGGCATCTTTGATTAGAAACCTTAATGTTGTGTCAGTCAACCCTGTTATGCCTCCTGCTACTGTTCAGTATATCCAGTGCACATACTGTGGTTATAGTCACAACTTTGAACATTGTCCAGGAAATCCTGAGCATGTCAATTATATCGGTAATAATAATAACAATAATAATAATAATCATAATAACAATAACAAACCCAACAATCCTAATTTTTCTCAGACTTACAACCCTGAGTGGAGGAACCATCCTAATTTTTCATGGCATAGTCCTGCATTAAATCCACCACCACCTAAATTGCAAGGTCAAACCCAACAATTTTATCACAGACCTCAAAACAACCAGCACACGAATTCTCAAATTAATCAACATGCCTTTCAACAAAAGTTAAACCACCATGCTGAGTTATCTACTTCCTTGGAAGCAATGATGAAGGGAATCATATCCCAAACTCAGGCATCAATTACAAATTTGGAGACCCAAGTAGGTCAAATGGCTTTAGAAATGAGAAAACGTCCTTCCGGTTCTCTACCAAGTGATATAGAGATACCCCCGAGAATAGGAAAAAAAGCATGTAAAAGCTGTAACTTTGAGGAGTGGTAGGGATTTACTAGAAAACATACAAAAAGATTTAATAATGTCATCCAAAGCAGAGCTAGAAAAGAAAAACACAGTTTTAGTCTCTGCTAAGTCTAGTGGAATTATTGGGCCAGAAAACACTGTTGGGCCCAATAACACCATTCCCATTCCAACAATCCCAATGTTAATTCCTGAAGACCCTAAGAAAGATCAAACAACCACAGACAAGCCTGTTGTGGATGTGTCACAAGCTGGTGATAGTCCCAAAATTCCGGGTGAAACTAAGATAGACAAGACCTCACCACCAGTTTCAGCACCAACTCTTCAAAAGACTACACGTCCCACTATAGTTCCTCTTTATATTCCCTATCCCAAAGGATGAGGAATGAGAGAGATGAACTGCAACTCAAAAAGTTTTTAAATGTTTTTAAACAGCTGCATATCAACATACCTTTGGTGGAAGCCATTGAACAAATGGCAAGTTATGCAAAGTTTTTAAAAGATATTTTAAGTAAAAAGAAAAAATTGAATGAGTATGAGACAGTAGCTCTGACTGAAGGTTGTAGTGCTATGTTGTCTAATAGGATCCCTCCAAAGATGAAAGATCCTGGAAGTTTTACCATCCCATGTTCCATAGGAGGTAAAGAAGTAGGACAAGTTTTATCTGACTTAGGTGCCAGTGTCAACCTTATGCCTCCAGTTGCGAGAATCGAAGCAATTCGAATATTTTTAACATTTGCAGCCTATAATTCACTGTCTATCAAATGGACGTGAAAACAACTTTCTTAAATGGAGTGCTCAAAGAAGAGGTATATGTTTCTCAACCCGAAGGTTTCGTCGACAAGGATCATCCAAATCATGTATATATTCTAGATAAAGCCTTGTACGGACTGAAACACGCCCCTCGAGCGTGGTACGAAGTTTTATCCACTTTCTACTTGAGTCCGGTTTCGACAAAGGTAAAATCGACACGACTTTATTCATAAAACGCAAAGAAAGTGATGTGATCATTGTACAAATATATGTAGATGATATTATTTTCTATGCGACTAATCCTAATTTGTGTACCTGGTTTTCTAACTTCATGGTGACTAGGTTTCAAATGAGCATGATGGGAGACATCAACTTCTTTCTCGGACTGCAAGTGAAGCAATTCTCAAAGAGAATCTTCATAAATCAATCCAAGTATGTGTTTGATATTTTGAAGAAATTCAAAATGGAAAACAGTACCACAATTGGAACCCAATGGCACCAGGTTCAAAGATTGGTCTAGATCCCGATGGTAAGAAAGCAGACCTTCGAACTTACAAAGGTATGATAGGTTCACTTATGTACTTAACGTCTAGTCGTCCAGATATGATGCTTGCTACATGCTTGTGTGCAAGATTTCAGGCAAATCCTAAGGAATGACATCTTGGAGCGGTAAAACGCATCTTTCAATACTTGAAGGGCACACCGTATCTTGGTTTATGGTATCCAAAAGGTATGGGTTACGAACTGACAGCTTATTCTGACGCATATCATGGCGGAAGCTTATTGGATAGGAAAAGCACAACGGGACATGTACAATTCTTGGGAGACAAATTAGTGAGGTGGGCATCCAAGAAACAAATTTGTGTGTCAACATCTATGGCGGAGGCTGAATATGTTGCTGCCGCAAGCTATTGTTCACAAGTCTTACGGATGAAGACTCAACTAATGGATTTTGGCTGTAAGTATGATAAAATTCCCATTTATTGTGACAGTAAATCTGCGATTGCTATTTCATTGAATCCTGTCCAACACACAAAGACGAAGCACATCGACATTCGATATCATTTCATCAAGAACCATGTGGAGAAAGGTACAATTGAACTTTACTATGTATCTACTGAATTTAAAACTTGCCGATATTTTCACTAAAGCTTTGGATGAGAAACGTTTCAAAATTTTAATTTCAAAGCTTGGCATGTTGAACATGAAAGTTTGAATATTCATAATATTCACTCAATAATTTGAAAATCTCTATTATTCATTCAAGCTTAATATCTTGATTCAAAAATATTAATTTTCATCTTATTGAATCTTTATTATGCTTATTTCAACAATTTATGTCTTTATGTAGTACACAAAGTTTATTTCAATTTTGTATCTTTTGTTTGTCAATTTCAATTCTATATCTTCATCATTTCTTTGTGCAGCTTAATGTGTGTGTGCATGTCTCTAGGGGGAGACAAAATAATTCTTGGTTATTTGTCAAGGGTGGGCATGATATATTACTCACATATGTATTGATCATGTCATGTCTAAGTCTAAGTCTATGTGCAGATGTTCAGATCATTCATTGATGAGGGAAGTATGTTTTTCTAAACTGAATTTTTATGCAAACCCTACTTGATGGAAAATTAATTTTTTTGAAAATAATATGCATCATTGTAGGGGGATAAAAATGGTTTGCAAAAGTCATTTAATGAGAACCAGTTAAAAGTTGGAGATCTTTTAACTTGGAAAATCAATTTTCGGAAATGTTTGAAAAAGTGAAATTTTATGATTTTCAAGAAAATGTCTAAGTGTTGGTAGTTGTCGCTCAAAACTTCATGTGATTAAGTTTCTAATCGCACATACGTTGATCGAGAACTTGTCTAATCGCACAAGCTTCATGCGACTAACACTGTTCATTGCATAGGTTTCATGCGATAAACACTGTTCATCGCACAAGTAGTGTGCGATCAAAATTTTCATTGCCTAAGGGTTGTTCGATAACGTTGATGTGACAACCGTCAAATTCGTGTTCAGGTTAGAACTGCACTAAACATATCAGATACTGATACTATATGTCGCACTATCCAATTTTTTAAGTCAACCCGGTACAGTAGGAAAAATTGAGAATTTTTACCTAAAACCCCTCAAATTAGGGAATTATCCATATATCTCATAAAATGTCAACCAAAAATATCTTAAATACATACATATATATATATATACATATATATATATATATATATATATATATATATAAACCATACTAAAATAATACTAGTAAAGTTAACTAGTAACCTTACAACTAACTAAATTATTGTGTTAAATAATTCAAACAATTAAAATAAAAATAAAATTTAAAAAGAAATAAAAGACACAATTATTTTATACAAAACCACACTCCACACTCTCTCTCTCCCCTCTCCAAAACCGGCCCACCCCCATATATACCCCACTCTCCCAAAATTTGCTACTCTCTCATTATCATTCCTCTCTCTTTTCTTCCAACTATTTCTCTCTTTATTTCTCTCTTTATTCCTCACTAAAACACACCCAAAGTCCAGCCATTTTTACTCAAGAACATCAAGTGTTCAAGTCTTCACAAAGGTAAAAATAACATGTAGTGCAAAGCCTACACCTTTCTTTGTTATTGTTCTTTCATTTTATTTAGATTCCTTCTTCTACACTAGTTGCATGTTGTTTTACTTTATCAATATCTTTGGATCTTGATGTTGGGGAGCTTCATCACCATAACATCTTGAATGTTACTAAAAAGGGGATGAATCCATGATCAAACCCATGTTAAGACCAAAGAAGGACTTTTACAATGTTCTAACAAACATGCGTGTGTTCTTCATCAAAACCAACCCTTTAATCTCTAAGAAATTTTATGAACTACTCTTTAAATCCACTAAAAATATGTTTGAACTAACATGCATGAGCTAAAAAAATTCACTATTATAAGTTGCATGAAGGTGTTCTTGTCATAAACACCCAAGAACCATAAAAAATAACCATTTTCAAGTATTTGACAAAAAGGAGTTTTATAAATAAATTGCATGTATTGTAAATGGCTGAGAAATATATTTTTAAACTGAAAATATATGTATGGGGATGTGTCAAATCGGATTTCATGCAAAAAGAATAAGAATATTGTTAAAAGACAAAAGGAGTGCACATGCATAAAGTCTTGTTTTGACAGCATGCTACCAGATTTTTCTTCTCTCTTTGAAAAACCATATCTCACTCAATAATACTCCAAATTAAGTGATTCTTTTCTGGAGTTCACTCTTATGAGTCATGAATCAAACCCAACTGGAATCATTGAAAAATATTAAGATTTCGACCTTCAAACATTTTTCAGAAAGACAGTGCGCAAACAGCAATGTTCTCTGTCGCAGTTTACGTCAAGAATCATTTTATGTACTTAAAACCACTCTAAAAATCATGAATCTTATGTCAAAAGTTTCGTAACACATTTGACAGACTGGTCATAAAATATCATGACCTAAATGTCCCTGGAAATTATCCAAAAAGGAACCGAAAGTGACTACATATTTTGGACATCAACTGACTATATTCTATTATAGCTATAAGCTAACTCTTGAATCTGTTTCATCATTCTTATGATGAAATTGTGGAATATGTATATATACTATATGATTATGCATTTTACTATAGCTAAAAGCTAATTCTTGAACCCGTTTCATCATCTATATGATGAAATTGTGGAATATACCTTTATATATTACGAATACACATTTTATATACTCTAACTCCTAACATCATATATATTATATATATGACTCCTAGTTATAGACCCTTTTCGTCACTCGTTATGACGAAATTGCGGTAATCTCAAATTATCATATGTAATGTTATAGATATTAACTACTAATATCGACGAACTTATTATAACATACAAACTAAATCTCAACAAAGGCATTTTATGTTGATTTGGATAATTACACGATACCAAGGACTAAGGTTTAGAACATAGAATCTTACTAGTGTCCTTACATTCGTAGGATCGATGTAGGACCGCGTTACGGATCGCATTACGCACCACTTGGGAACAACTACGTTTATCACCGTGAGTTTTCGCAGCCCCTTTTTTTTTACTATTTTATACATTTTGGGGTGGAAAACATGTTACAAATTCTATTTCACATCATTATTTTGTTACTGAAATACTACAAATATTTGATGCTCTATGGTACGTGTGCACATGTTAAAGATTCTGAGTTACGCTATCGCACAAAAGTCCCCAACTTGTTTTTACATTACCTATTTAACTCACGAGTGTGAGCCATGGTAATTATGGATAACGTTATTTGGTTGACCGCCCACTTACTGTGATGTGAGTGCATAATTACTACAGTGCCATGTTGACGATAGAACATGATGAACGGGGCAAACTAATACTATGGTCAGGAGGTTTGGGTAATGGCTCAGTATGCTACCTCTAAGACAACACACTTATATACCTTGAGCAAAACAGAACGCAAAAACGGAACTTTTACAACCGAGAGTTGTACTACAATCTTTTGAAAGCGCGAATGCTATCAACTTGCATTAAAACTTTTAGTGCATACGCAAACCTGTGAACTCACCAACTATTTTATAGTTGACACTCTCCTTTACATGCTTTTCAGGAAACATCAAGTAAGGATGAGTTCTAGAAAGCACTACACTTAGCAGCATCCAACTTTATTTCATCATGTCAAGTCTCTTTTTGCTTTGGACAATTTGTATTTCATAAACATGTTGTATTTTGTAACCTTAATGATATGATGATTGTGTGTTGTCTTCTACCTTGTGCTTTTGAAACATTAAACTGTGACATCCCGTGTTTCCGCTTTAGCGGGGTGTGACAGAAGTGGTATCAGAGCCGAAGGTTATAGAGAATACCGGTCTTTCATTTGAAAAACCCAACTATAACCAAAGTCCAAAACTGACATGAAAATAACTAAACCTACTACTAGTATAACTAAGTCTAGAATGGCATTAACATATTTTAATTAAACATAGCCTGATCACCTATGTTCGATTAAGGAAGGTTAATGCGAGACTAGAAATGGTTATAGTAGGAGTATGTCGATTTTACTTACACTCTCTAGAAGCATGCTTAGTGCATAGACATTGTATAGGATAGACATATCATTTATGCGATTAGTTACTAAGTACACTTCTGCTTCAGTTTCACTATGTCATCGTCGTCACCATCCTACACTCCTGAATCGTACTCGGCCGATGTATCGGGATACGTCACCGGGCGACCACAAGTTAACCCACCCGACAACCGAGAAGAAGAGGATTACAGTAGTACGGAACCGGAACCCGAAGTGTCCAGCGAGCGAGACTATCACCAACCACGGTTTTACCCCGACCCACTCCAGTGATTGTTCAACCACATCCCGAAGGACTTCGCGTTAGGCAAACGGCAAGGAAGAATGTTCCAATCCCAAGGAGGTAGTGGAGGAAATCTGGGAAGTAACAGTACCGGATGTAACTACAAGTCCTTCATGTCCTGTAAGCCCAAAGAGTTCTACGGAAAGGAAGGTGCCGTAGGATTGCTTTCTTGGATTGATAGCATGGAGTCGGTACTCCATATTAGCAAATGCTCGGAGGACCACAAGGTGGAATATGCTACATGTCAACTACAAGGCAGGGCACTAACATGGTGGAACATCCAGGTTCAAACCCGTGGAAGGGAAGATGCATACAGACTCACATGGGAGGAGTTCAAGAAGTTGCCCATTGAGGAGTACTGCCCTAAGAGTGAAATTCAGAAACTAGAAGCTGAATTCTGGAATAACGCCATGATCGGAACCGACATAGACCGATACACAGCTCGCTTCCACGAACTCGCAAAACTGGTACCTCACATGGTCACTCCCGAGAGCAAGAGAATCGACCGATACTTATGGGGATTAGCATCGGAGATCCGAGGAATGGTCACCTTGGCCAATCTGACCACCATCCAAGTTGTTGTGGCCTTGGCAACTACTTTAACCAATGATGCGGTAAAATCGGGAACTCTGACATCGGGAAGTGCCAGCAATAAGAGGAAGCTAGAGCATCAGTCAGGAAAGAAATCCTTTAGTAGTGCAAGCAAGGATAGGAACATCATGAGAAACTTCGGAGTAAAGACACAGGACCCATGGCAATACAAGGGTTCACTCCCTAAATGCTACAAGTGCAACCGTCATCATGAGGGAACCTGCGTTGTTTGTGACAACTGTAAACGGCCAGGTCATCTCACTAGGTTCTGTAGAAGTGAAAAAGGGCCCAATGAAGGGAGAAGGGCATGTTTTGAGTGCGGAAGTCCGGATCACTATCGGAACACGTGCCCGACGTTTGGTAGGAGACCGAACAATAACAATAATGGGAATCAGGCAAGACAAGCCAACCAGGGGAATCAAGGAGGTCAGGCTCGAGGTCGAGCATTTGTCATTGGAGCTGACGAAGCACGTCGCGACCCTAATGTGGTGACAGGTACGTTTCTCCTAAACAACCACTTTGCATCAGTATTATTTGACACTTGAGCGGATAGAAGTTTTGTTTCATTGGAATTTAGGCCACTAATTGACTTGGAATCTAGGAGAATGTCGGATGCTTATATTGTTAAGGTTGCTAATGGTCATAAATTTGAGGAGCGTTGATCTTATTCCTATCGAATTGGGGAGTTTTGACATAGTTATAGGCATGGATTGGTTATCCAAGAATCGAGCGAATATTTGTTGTTTGGCTAAGTCGGTTAGAATACCGTTGCAAGACGGAAAAACCCTCGTGATACAAGGAAACAAAGTTGGAAGAAGCCTAGAGATGGTGTCAAGTATTAAGGTTCATAAGTATTTGAGGAAGAAGTGTGTTGCATTTTTGGCACTCATAGTTGAGAAGAAGTCCGAGAAAAGGCGAATCCAAGACATTCCTGTGGTAAAGGATCACCTGGAAGTGTTCCCCGACGATTTGCCTGGACTGCCCCCGTTTAAAAAAATTGAATTCCAAATTGACCTCATACCTGGAGCAGCACCTGTAGGTAAGGCACCGTACCGCTTAGCACCTGCCGAAATGCAAGAGTTGTCAAGTCAACTCCAAGAACTTCTGGACAAGGAATTTATTAGGCCAAGTTCCTCACCTTGGGGAGCTCCAGTCCTGTTTGTCAAGAAGAAGGATGGATCGTTTCGAATGTGCATCGACTATAGGCAATTGAACAAGTTAACAATAAAGAATCGATATCCTCTCCCTCGAATAGATGATTTATTCAACCTATTGCAAGGTGCAACATATTTCTCAAAGATTGATCTTCGATCAGGTTATCATCAGTTAAGAGTCCATGAGGAGGACATTACTAAGACAGCTTTTAGGACACGTTATGGACACTACGAGTTTTTGGTTATGCCTTTCGGTTTAACCAATGCACCAGTTGTGTTCATGGATTTAATGAATAGGATATGCCGACCCTACCTTGACAAGTTTGTGATCGTGTTCATAGATGACATTTTGATCTACTCCCGAAGTAAAGAGGATCACGAGCAACATTTGAGAGTAATTCTAGAACTTCTTAAGGAACAGAAATTGTACGCCAAATTCTCTAAGTGCGAATTTTGGATTAGAGAAGTACACTTTCTTGGTCACGTGATTGGAGAAAAAATCCACGTGGATCCGGCTAAGGTAGAGGCTGTTAAGAAATGGGAAGCTCCAAAGACACCGACAGAAATTCGTCAATTTCTGGGTTTGGCAGGATATTATAGGCAATTGATCGAGAACTTCTAAAAAATTGCTAAACCACTCACAACACTGACCCAAAAGGATAGTGAATTCATTTGGGGAGAACCACAAGAAGAGGCGTTCCAGCCATTGAAGAAAAAGTTGTGCAATGCACCAATTATGGTGTTACCGGAAGGAACAGAAAATTTTGTGGTGTATTGTGACGCGTCGCATCAAGGTTTAGGTTTTGTATTGATGCAAAGGGACAAAGTGATAGCATACGCCTCGCGACAACTAAAAGTTCATGATAAGAACTATACCACGCACGACTTGGAGCTCGGAGCCGTAGTATTCGCTTTAAAGATTTGGAGACATTATTTGTACGGCACTAAGTGCACCGTCTTCACCGATCATAAAAGTCTTCAGCATATTCTAGACCAGAAAATGCTCAACATGAGACAAAGAAGGTGGGTAGAGTTACTCAGTGATTACGATTGTGATATTTGTTGCGGTGTTCTCACTGAAGAAAAGTTGTGAGAAATACCCTTACTCTCAAGGAAGGAATCAAGAGAACTGTTTTTGAATTCAGTCCCATGATTACTCCTTATTGAGCGAACGGTCAGATTGTTCAGGGTTTCCATCTTCCGAACAAAGGTGATGAGTTCTTCAGGGGTGTCACTCTTAGAACGGAGAAACATTACCCAAGTGAAGTGAGAGAATTCATCAACTATGACCAGCGTATATTTCTTTCCAGCGATGGATTGTTTGTTAACAGGGCCAAACAAATCCATATGGAGTAGTTGCAGAGGAGATGACACTGAAGAAACTTGCTTTGATTTAAAGCTTGTTTTGGTCTGCTTCCCTTTTTCACACGCTGAACATAAAGACTCTTTGGCGTATGAATGCTGAGGTAGACCAGTGACTAACTCTTTTGAAGAAAGAGTGTTCAGTGTCTTGAAGTTTAGATGAGATAGCCTCTTATGCCATAGCCAGTTGACATCAGATGAGGCCTTTGAGAAGAAACAGGAGTTCTCAGTGGTTGTTGAGTCCATGTTTATTACATAAACATTTTCCAAACGATAACCGCTGAGAGGTATCTTCTCCTTTTTGTCAGCGACAAAGCAGGATTCCTTAGTAAAGATTACTTTGTTATCCATGTCGCAAAGCTGACTGATGCTTAGAAGATTATGCTTCAGCCCTTCAACATATGTGACTCTTCTGAAGGAGGTTGTACCATTTGAAAGTACACCATACCCTCGGGTATGTCCTTTTCCATTTCCACCGAAAGTTACAGAGGGACCCTTCTCTTCATTGTATTCAGCGAGCAGACTTTTCTTTCCAGTCATGTATCTAGAGCATCCGCTATCGAGATACCAGATACCCTTCTTAACCTGCAATACAAAGGAAGATTAGTTTTTCTTGGGTACCCACTTAACCATGTATACACATTTGTCAGTGGAAGTAGTTGGAATGGAAGATTCAGCAGTCTTCGCAGCATTTGAAGATTCAGCTTTGTCTTTCTTCACTTTGGTTAATTTCCTAACCTCAGTGGTAGGATTCATCTTGACCTGATTTGCACCAGGGTTGGTCTTCTTTGCCTTGGGGGCAATCTTCACCTTAGCTATCTTTTCAGCTTTGGTGGCTGTGGGGCACTTACTAGCAATATGATCGGTAAGTCCACAGTGATAACATTTCCTATAACTAAAAGTAGTTCTAGGACCATTTGAATGCTGAGCTTTTAATTTCGAATTAGAAGTGCCAGCACCAAGTAAACTATTGGCTTTAGAAATGGGACGAACATTCAGTTCTTCAGATTTCTTACCAAGGACATCCAATCTGAGTCTAGGAGTAGATCGCTGAATAGATCCAGAGATCTGCTTCCTTGATCCAGAGGGATGAGCCACTGAAGCTTTAGAAGCATTCAGCTTTGGTACTAAGGTACCCTTCTGAGGATTCTAGTAAATAACAATTTCTTTACCTTTGTCTTTAGAGACAGAGGTAGGTTTTGAATAAACCATTTTCTCCTTGTCTTTTGAGGAGGTAGGAGTTTCCTCAGGGATTGGTGTAATGGACGAGGAGCACTGAGAAGATGAAGTGTCAGCGACTGAGGATACGAACGTTCCAAATTTAAGCATTGAACGCTCAGTGGTTGGTTTTGGAGTATCATATTTGTAACCCAAACCACGTTTATCACTCAGGGGAATCTGAGACTTTATTATCTCAGTGATCTTTGTTGAAGAGTTACACCATCCTTCAACAGTAGCTTTTTCAGCTTTTAATGCAGCGATAGCTTCTGCTCGTTCGATTTTGACTAGCTGATTTAAATATACTTGATCTTTAAAATCTTCTTCAATTTTAGAAAGCTTTTCTATTTGAAGGTGGCAGTTTTTAAGCTTTTCAGCGAGATCAAGATTTTGGTTTTCAACCACAGTTTTGCCGTTCATGGCTTCGTATAAACTTCTAGTCAAGAGATCGATCTTACGGAGACTATCAGCTTCATCAATATTTGCAATATTGGTAAAGAAAGAAGGTGATACCTGAATAGCAGATGTTGAAGTGGAGGGAATGTCTGAGCTTTCTTCCTCTTCTTCAATCTTGGCCATGAGACATAGATTTGCTTCATCATCTTCAGAGTCAGATGATGATGCTTCTTCATCAGAAGCAGCCCAGTCATAGTCAGCCATCAGGCCTTTATTCTTCTTCTTAAAGCTTTTCAGCTTAGCATATTTTTCTTTCAGCTTTGAATATTTGTCATCTTTATTCCTTGGAACAATGGATTTCTTTGTAAAAGCTGAGGGTCTAGAAACTTTCTTAGACCTGCACTCGTTAGCGAAATGTCCTGTCTTTTCGCAGTTAAAACAAGTAGCAGTAGCCTTATCAACAAAAGCTGATGATCTAGGCTTGTCAGTTATGGAAAGAGGTTTGTTCTTTCTAAACATTTTCTTTTTGGCAAATCTCCTGAACTTTTTAGTTAGGAGAGCCAAAGATTCATCATCATCTGAAGAATCAGAATCTGATGACCTTTCAGAGTTACTTTCTAACTCAGTGATAGTGACCGAGGGTCGCTGAGTAGAAGGTTCCTCTGAGATTAAAGCAACATGGGTGCTTTTGGAATCTTTTACAAGATTCTTCTTAAGATGGCTCGATTGCTCATGATTCAGCAACGTGCCATATAAGGTTGAAAGGGTCATTGATTTTAGATCCTTTGATAGCTTGAGACATTGAGACACATAGCATAATTGTCCCAGCTTTCAGGTAAACATTCTAGAAACTTTGTCAGTACTTCAAAGTTAGAATATTCCTTACCAATAGTTTTCAGATCTATAATTAAACAATTAAAACGTTGGTGAACTTCAGAGAGAGATTCATTCTTACCAGAAATGAAGCTTTCGTATTGTCTTACCAGGTTGATCTTTCTTGAGTCCTGGACTTCAGACGTTCCTTCATACTGAACACATATTGTGTCCCACATGGCTTTTGATGTTTTCAGATTCATGACGGAATGGTAGACTTCGTCAGGAAGAGCCATGGATAGTATGGATCTGGCTTTTGTATCTATAGCCACTTTCTTCTTATCTTTGTCAGTCCATTGAAAGATTTCCTTAGGTACCGGCCTTTCTGGAATAGCAGGTCTATTCTCAGCGGCTGGAACAGCAACATCAATTCTTACAGGGATGAATGGACCATTTTCGAAATAGTAAGGCATAGTAGGGTCTACACCTTCTAAGAAGAGTGTCATCCTATTTTTCCATAAGTTGAAGTTATCTTTGGAAAATCTAGGGGGTTTAGCAAGAGAACCATTGTCTATATAATTTGTGTTTGTGTTGGTGGCCATTTTCAGATAATAGCAAGGAAGAGAAATATCTTAGATTAGATCTTGTTTATGAGATTAAACAAATCCGCTCTGATACCACTTGTTGGTCCCGAAGGCCTATACAAGTTTGTAGAAGGGGGGGTTGAATACAAACACACAGATTTTACTTTTCTAAATTGTTTATTGATAAATCATTAACAATTTACAGCTTGTTGCGGAAACAAGATTAAGGATAAACTTAAATCTAAACAAGTTGGAACACTAAGCTTTCTTGCACTAAGAGAGATAAGGAAATTACTAATAATAACCTATCTTGAGAAAAGAGATTAAACTTGTCCAGAGTTAGCAAGTTACTTCAAAAGAAGTGGGTTCATCTCTTTATATACTGCATGCATTTAATGCAAGTCAGTATACACTTTACACGTGTCATCAGCTGGTTGGTTGCATGTCATTGACCTTGGTTGACAACCTTAGTAGCCGCATGGATGAACAGTGTAGTATAATAGTGGTTGTACGATTTCAGACAGTCGGAGGTTCTTTTCGGACATTTCGTACAGAGTCGTGCAAGGGGGGTTAAGACAAAAGTACTTTGTACGGAGGACTTCATGATCAGCTTTTCGTTGATTCAGCGATTATCATTTTCTATTCAGCGAATGATAAAGTTCAGCGATAGCTGAAGTCTTGTACTTGATACTTCATGTTGAGTGGACAAATCTGAGTCTTCGCTGATCCGCATCAGTTCATTAGGAGACTTGTCGCTGGTTCTTGAGCTTGATCTTCGACTTCAGCGTAGAACCTTTGTTGACGTGAAACTTGTCTTCAGGGATCATAAGTAAACAACTAACTTATCAGCGATCATCATAATGACTGAACAGACTCAGAGCATTAATGATGAACAGTTTTCGCTGAATGTTTAACTTAAAAGAGCGAGAGTTCCTATCAGCGGTACTGTAAGATCTTAGTACTTATCAGCGATAGTGAAACTCTGATACATATTGTTTACTTACAATTTTCACTAAGTATATAAGAGAGGGTCATTATCAAATCACTGAGGGTTTGGATCAACAGAAAGCAGATTTGAAACTAAGGTTGATGGAGTACGTTATTACAAGGACAGAGTTTGGATTCCAAAAGCTAGCAAAGTACGGGAGACAATCCTGAATGAAGCCCACAAGTCACGATATTCAATTCATCCTGGTGCGGATAAGATGTATAAGGATTTAAGGGAATATTATTGGTGGCCAGGAATGAAGAAGGATATTGCCCTATACGTAGGAAAATGTGTAACTTGCTCAAAGGTCAAGGCTGTATATCAGAAACCGTCTGGTTTGCTACAACAACCAGAGATTCCCCAGTGGAAATGGGAACAAATAACCATGGATTTCTTAACCAAACTGCCGAGGACTGCCAAAGGGCACGACTCGATTTGGGTTATAGTAGACCGATTCACGAAATCTGCACATTTCTTACCGATTCAAGAAGATGATAAGATGGAAAAGATGGCTCAGATATACATCAAGGAATTTTTTTACGCGACATGGAGTCCCGATTTCCATCATATCAGATAGAGATAGCTGTTTCACATCTCGGTTTTGGCAGTCACTTCAAAGAGCATTGGGGACACAATTGAATTTAAGTACTGCCTATCATCCCCAAACAGACGGCCAAAACGAGCGAACCATTCAAACATTGGAAGACATGCTTCGAGCATGTGTAATAGATTTCGGAGGAAGTGGGGATAACCATTTACCGTTAGTCGAGTTTTCCTACAACAATAGTTATCACACCAGTATTAAGTGTGCGCCATATGAAGCACTGTATGGACGCAAGTGTCGATCACCCCTTTGTTGGTTGGAGATCGGAGATAGACAGTTGTCTAGTCCAGACATTGTACAAGAAACCACCGACAAAATTGCAATCATCAGTGATAGACTTAAAGCAGCTCAAGATCGTCAAAAGAGCTATGCGGACAATCGTAGGAAGCCTTTAGAGTTTCAGATTGGAAATAGAGTTTTTCTAAAAGTATCCCCTTGGAAGGGAACCCTACGATTTGGAAAACGAGGAAAGTTGAACCCTCGATACGTTGGACCATTTAAAATCACCGAAAGAATTGGACCAGTAGCATATAGACTGGAGTTGCCAACAGAACTAAGTGCTATTCATGACACGTTTCATGTGTCAAACTTGAAGAAATGTCTAGCCAACGAGGAGATAATCGTGCCTTTGAAAGAAGTCAAAATCAATGATAAGCTGCACATCATAGAGAAACCAATTGAAATACTTGACCGAGAGGTCAAGCGTCTTAAGCAAAGTAAGATTCCATTGGTGAAAGTCCACTGGAACACAAGGAGTGGACCTGAGTACACATGGGAACGGGAGGACTACATGAAACATAAGTATCCTCACTTATTTGCTAAACAACCGGTTATAGACGAAAGTTCTTAAATTTCGGGACGAAATTCTTTTAACCGGGGGAGACTGTGACAACCGTCAAATTCACGTTCAGGTTAGAACTGCACTAAACATATCACATACTGATACTATATGTCACACTGTCCAATTTTAGCAGTCAACCTGGTACAGTAGGAAAAATTGAGAATTTTTGCCTAAAACCCCTCAAATTAGGGAATTATCCATATATCTCATAAAATGCCAACCATAAATATCTTAAATACATACATATATATATATATATACATATATATAAACCATACTAAAATAATACTAGTAAAGTTAACTAGTAACCTTACAACTAACTAAATTATTGTGTTAAATAATTCAAACAATTAAAATAAAAATAAAATTTAAAAAGAAATAAAAGACACAATTATTTTATACAAAACCACACTCCACACTCTCTCTCCCCTCTCCAAAACCGCCCCCCCCCATATATACCCCTCACTCTTCCAAAATTTGCTACTCTCTCATTATCATCCCTCTCCCTTTTCTCCCAACAATTTCTCTCTTTATTTCTCTCTTTATTCCTCAATAAAACACACCCAAAGTCCAGTCATTTTCACTCAAGAACATCAAGTGTTCAAGTCTTCACAAAGGTAAAAATAACATGTAGTGCAAAGCCTACACCTTTCTTTGTTATTGTTCTTTCATTTTATTTAGATTCCTTCTTCTACACTAGTTGCATGTTGTTTTACTTTATCAATATCTTTGGATCTTGATGTTTAGGAGCTTAATCACCATAACATCTTGAATGTTACTAAAAAGGGGATGAATCCATGACCAAACCCATGTTAAGACCAAAGAAGGACTTTTACAATGTTCTAACAAACATGCATGGGTTCTTCATCAAAACCAACCCTTTAATCTCTAAGAAATTTTCTGAACTACTCTTTAAATCCACTAAAAATATGTTTGAACTAACATGCATGAGCTAAAAAAATTCACTATTATAAGTTGCATGAAGGTGTTCTTGTCATAAACACCCAAGAACCATAAAAAATAACCATTTTCAAGTATTTGCCAAAAAGGAGTTTTATAAATAAATTGCATGTATTGTAAATAGCTGAGAAATATATTTTTAAACTGAAAATATATGTATGGGGATGTGTCAAATTGGATTTCATGCAAAAAGAATAAGAATATTGGTAAAAGACAAAAAGGAGTGCACATGCATAAAGTCTTGTTTTGACAGCATGCCGCCAGATTTTTCTTCTCTCTTTGAAAAGCCATATCTGACTCAATAATACTCCAAATTAAGTGATTCTTTTCTGGAGTTCACTTTTACGAGTCATGAATCAAACCCAACTGGAATCATTGAAAATATTAAGATTGCGACGACCTTCAAACATTTTTTCACAAAGACAGTGCGCAAACAGCAATGTTCTTTGTCGCACTTTACGTCAAGAATTATTTTATGTACTTAAACCACTCTAAAATTCATGAATCTTATGTCAAAAGTTTCGTAACACATTTGACAAACTGGTCATAAAATATCATGACCTAACTGTCCCTGGAAGTTATCCAAAAACGAACCGAAAGTGACTACATATTCTGGACAACAACTGACTATATTCTATTATAGCTATAAGCTAACTCTTGAACCCTTTCATCATTCTTGTGATGAAATTGTGGAATATGTATATATACTATATGATTATACATTTTACTATAGCTAAAAGCTAACTCTTGAACCCGTTTCATTATCTATATGATGAAATTGTGGAATATACCTTTATATATTACGAATACACATTTTATATACTCTAACTCCTAACATCATATATATTATATATATGACTCCTAGTTATAGACCCTTTTCGTCCATCGTTATGACGAAATTGCGGTAATCTCAAATTATCATATGTAATGTTATAGATATTAACTACTAATATCGACGAACTTATTATAACATACAAACTAAATCTCAACAAAGGCATTTTTTGTTTACACGATACCAAGGACGAAGGTTTAGAACATAGAATCTTACTAGTGTCCTTACATTCGTAGGATCACGTTACGGATCGCATTACGCACCACTTGGGAACAACTACGTTTATCACCGTGAGTTTTCGCAGCCCCTTTTTTTTTTTACTATTTTATACATTTTGGGGTGGAAAGCATGTTACAAATTCTATTTCACATCATTATTTTGTTACTGAAATACTACAAATATTTGATGCTCTATGGTACGTGTGCACATGTTAAAGATTCTGAGTTACGCTATCGCACAAAAGTCCCCAACTTGTTTTTACATTACCTATTTAACTCACGAGTGTGAGCCACGGTAATTATGGATAACGTTATTTGGTTGACCGCCCACTTACTGTGATGTGAGTGCATAATTACTACAGTGCCATGTTGACGATAGAACATGATGAACGGGGCAAACTAATACTATGGTCTGGAGGTTTGGGTAATGGCTCAGTATGCTACCTCTGAGGCAACACACTTATATACCTTGAGCAAAACAGAACGCAAAAACAGAACTTTTACAACCGAGAGTTGTACTACAATCTTTTGAAAGCGCGAATGCTATCAAGTTGCATTAAAACTTTTAGTGCATACGCAAACCTGTGAACTCACCAACTATTTTATAGTTGACACTCTCCTTTACATGCTTTTCAGGAAACATCAAGTAAGGATGAGTTCTAGAAGGCACTACACTTAGCAGCATCCAACTTTATTTCATCATGTCAAGTCTCTTTTTGCTTTGGACAATTTGTATTTCACAAACATGTTGTATTTTGTAACCTTAATGATATGATGATTGTGTGTTGTCTTCTACCTTGTGCTTTTGAAACATTAAACTGTGACATCCCGTGTTTCCGCTTTAGCGGGGTGTGACAGTTGAATACCTTCATCGCATATGTTTCATGCGATGAAGATGAACTTCTCGCCCATTGTTTCAGGCGATAAGTTGACACGTGGAAGGTCAATCGTTGGATCACTCATTTTTTGCCACGTGTCACTGTGACCTAAGTTGTATACATATAACGTCATTTTGACCTCTCTTCTTTTTCTGACTTTTTGCGAACCCGCATATCCTCTCAACTGAAATTTCGTGAAGTGAAAGATTATTGTTGTTTCTTTGTTTGATCCTACTCGTTTTCACTTCAGGTCAGTTAATCCATTCATTTCATTCCATATCACCTGTACATTGTTGGTGATTTGTTGATTTAGTTGGTATTATGTTGAGACTTTTCATATTCTGATCTAAATCATTCGATGTGTTAGTGTCAAGGTTCAAAATAGCGTAAGGCGTGGCGGCGAGGTCAAGCCTCAAGCCTTACACGCCACGGCGAGGACGCGGCGTTTTTTAAGGCGTGATAAGGCGGCAAATTTGTATGTCAAATATATAACTATATATACACATATTTGTTTAATCATATATTATTCTAGTAAGATAGTTATATTAAAAAATACATTCATATTAGAAGGAGAACATACATATTGATTATTATTATAAAAATAGTTTTTGATTGAATATTTAAAATAGAACATATAAAGGTAAATTTACAACGTTCGTTTTAATCGTAATTGCATAATGTTTATGAAATTTTGAAACAATGTGTGTCGTGATTAGATAAATCCATAAAGGTAGAAAATATAAAGTTAAAAATGTAAAAACAAAAAAGATAAAAAAATAAAAAAATAGAAAATAATAATAAAAAATTGTGAAAATATCACGTCTTAGAAAAAACTCGCGCCGCGGCACGCCATGGCGCGCCTTAAGACGCCATGGCGTGAGCCACGCCATATAGAAACGTGATGGGCCATTTCGTAACGGCGGAGACGCGTCTTACGCCATATCGCGCCATGGCGCACCTTTTTGAACACTGGTTAGTGTTTCGTTTAAAACATGATAAGATAGGCTTCCTGTTAGAAAACCGACACTAGGGAATTTGATTTTATGCGATTTCATGTTGTTTCTTAGAAATTGGGTGAATGCTTAAAGTTAGTTTCTAAGTGTTCAATGTTGTCGCACAAACCATGTCTTCAAGTATTCATAGTTGTCGCTTAACACTAAGATTCATCTTGATCGCATAAGCTTTATGCGATAACCTTTTTGATCGCATAAGCTTTGTGCGATCAGACACTCTATGCGACTAGTTTGTAGTTTTGTGCGATAACATCCCAGACTTAGGAATTTTTGAGATTTTTCTTAAAACTGGAAACTTGGCAATTTTATCCCGGTGTTCTAACTTGTTCCCAAACAGATCCAATGGCACATGTTCATGAGCATGGTGATGGTAATTCCTCGGACGAAAACACTGTCATTCCATCACATCGTTCATCCCATCCTTCGGTGAATGCCAGAAACTTGGATGATGATCTGATTAAGCCGTCTGATTTTCTGAAGATTCAGCACAACAATTTTACATTCGATATGAATGTGAGAATGGATTATAACATCATAGTCGAAATATTGAAGGGTCATCCGCTCAGAACCGCACTAGAAAAGACAGAGTTAGTTACGTTGATCTATTTGCAACAAGCATGGTTTACTCTGCAATTTATTCCAGTGTCTGAGACCAATCAATTCTTTACTCTAAAGATTGATCATTTTGATGCAAAGATTACATTAAAGTGGCTTAGAACAGTTCTGGATTTTCCAAGGTTAAACAACTTTGAGGATTTAATTTCTGAAGAGGATCTATGTCGGGATATTATGGCTTTGGGGTACAAGGAGACACTTGATGGTGACTTGGTACGTGCTTCAAACTTTAAGAGGAAATATCTACCACCTATTTGGTATATTTTATTCAGTATCATTAACTGATGTATGACTTCCAAGCATACGGGCCTTGATAGATGTACCATTTCCGTTTTAAGGATGTTTCATGTTATCGCGTATGATCGAAAGATAGATTTTGCTGTGCTGATATGGAACGATCTGATAGAGGTGGTTACTGATAAAGTTCAACCGTCGAAAGCAAGGAAGTTTGTTCCATTTTAGAGGTTCTTAAAAATTATTATCCAGAGTATCATGAATTCAAATCAAGAGATTCTGAGACGACAAGGAGTAGTACTTGGTCCAGCCCAGTGGATGCATTATCTCCGCATTCCAACCAACATGCAATTTATCACATCAAGGTAATACCCGAGGCTGTACTTGCTTACGCTGACCAAGAGTCACCATTCGTGAGTGAGTATAGAGAAAAACCTGCACTAATGGTCCGGCCAGACCCGAAAGGACCTCCCCAACGTGAAAACCAACCAGGTGAGAGGAGTGAGGGTATAGATCTAGGTGAAAGAGTTCGGGATACTGGGGTACCTGAACAGGACGTGTTGAGTGGTGAAAATATAGTGAGGGGAACTGGAGATGGGGGTGCTCCTGGTCAGTCATCCCGAGAAAATGATGATGAAGAAAGTCTTGGTTCTTCTGACTCTGAAGAAGAAACCAGTGAGATTTTTCATGACATAGATGATCCTGTAAATGTTTATTCTACTAATTCCAGTTCAGACGAGGCAACTGATGAGGCAACCACTGAAAGCTCGGATAGTGATGATGATGATCAACCTGATGATCATAATGATTTTGAAATTGTTGTAAATGCCGAGACCAACTCTGGTACTCGGGGAGATATAAGGAGTTCTGAGGGAGAAGGTATGAAGTGAGGTTATGTGAGAAGGAAAGACAAAAAGATGGTGAGAGTGTGAAAGGATCAACAAACGTTTTAACTGATGATCCTATCCAAACCGTGTCAACCCGGGTAGCCACATCCACTGTCAATGAGCGTTCGTCGCCATTAGACATTGAAAAAGACATAGTGGACCCAGCTATGCGTTGCACAACCCCACTCGGCCACTCATCGACTTCTCAACAAGTTGATGTCTCATAGGGAATTAGCACAAACGCTATCGGCAACACAATCGGTGTTCGCTGGTATTGAAACAGGTAGGCAATTGCCTCAGCCACCGACTTCTATTCTACGCACATCGAGTCTAGGACCCTTTGGAACAACTTCTTTTCCTAGGACACTTATGACGACAGTCACGACACCGTTGGTGACACCAAACATTGGACTTCCTGCTCCAATCGGAACACCCCGAGTATTGCCGCCATTTGTTGGTGATTTACGAGGAACGAGTGGAAGTCCTGTCAATGTTAACACCATGCCAGCGTTGAACACATGCCATGTAGTTTCTTCAACTGTCATGCAAACCAGTAACCTAAGTGGTCTGGGTTGTAGTTTCGTTCAAGCACAACACATACGATCTTTGATGGGTCCTCCTCCCCATAACTTTGTTTCGCTGAATTTGTTGGAGTTGGCGACTGGTTCATTGAATTATTCTTACAAAGCTCAGACTGAAGAGATTAAAAAGATTGTGGGAAAGCTTTCGGAGGATGTAAGCCGAGCTGTAAAAGGAAAATCCGTGATTGAAACAATGGTAATTTGATCCGAATCTCAACCTGAACAACCAATTAAGGTACCTCCTACTCTACCTTTACATGAATTAAAATCACAATTGTTAACCTGATTACTTGAGCAAGGTGATAATAACTCTGAAGAAGAAGTGGAGTTACTTGGTTTACTTAGACAACAAACCGAACAACAAAACCAGCTACCTACCCAAACAAACATTCATTCCCTAAAACAATCCATTTCTGATATGACTGAAGCCATTACTTTTGGTTTCACAACCCTGTCTAATCGTATAACTATGTTAGAACAATCTTGCGGTGCTCAATCCCAAACCACTAAGAGAAAACATGATGATAAAGATCCTAATCCTGATCACCATGAGGGGGAGATGAGTAAGAGACAGAAAGTGGGAGAAGCAAGTGGTTCTGGTACAAGAATTGAAACCACAGTTGATGTTAATTTTGGTACAAGTTCTGGTGGAAATGTACAATAAGGTGGTGTACATGAAGTTTTTGATAATATCATTCCTACGGTTGATAATCCTGATGGAAGTGATAAAAGGACTGAAGAGGAGAGAATGGCTGATGACATGATACAAGATATAATCTATGGGATTCTGAGGATGAACCCGAGAATACAATTATCAAGATTAAAGAGGAACTTGATGATGTATTTGATGCCGTGAATGTTTAACCTGTTGGTTCAGATTCTGAAGATGAAAATGTTCAAAAGGCAAGTGATCCAGTGATAGATGTTCCAGTCATTCCAGATATTCCTGAAGGGCAAATTAAAGATACGGTATCTGAAACTGAAATGAGAGTGTTGTTAGTCCCAGATGGCTTAACAAATATTGTAGAATGGGGGGGGGGGGGGGGTTGAATACAATACTCAAAAAATTTCACAATTTTAATTCTTATATTGAAAATCTTTCAACAAGAATTACACAAAGAAACTTAAAGACTGTTGCGGAAAAGAACACATAAACTATTCTAACAATCTTTCATAAAGTATACTAAACAAAACAACCAAGAACACTGAGAACAAAGCTATTAAGTTATCAAGCAATATGGAGATTTCTTGCACTGAGAGAATTCCAGAAAGCGTGGTTTGCATGGGGATATCTTCTTCATTTTATAGTGGCAAGGAGTGTACAAGCATTGAATGCTTGGGACACTTGTCATCATCATATTTGCTGAGGATGTTGACTCCTGAAAAGCTGATATGTCCTTATCACCTTTTACTAGGTACTGGAAATAGAGCCCATGCTGAAGAAAAGGACTTTAACTGATAATAGATAAAACGACAAACAGTCACTTTTATCTGTCAAAGGATATTGTCCCATAATAAATGATCTTCTTGATGTGTATTCTAAGACAGTCACACCGATGAAGTTTCACCGATATAATTGACTTTAGAACTTGAAACAATCTGCAGAGATAAAATCTTTTATTTGATAACACATAGATCCCACCGATTTCAGCACCCTTATCGGTGAGATGAGGCTGACCGACAACGGATATGTCGGTAGAAGGGTTGTCCACCGATTTTTTTAGAACAAGATCGGTGAAGGGTTGTCCACCGATTTGTGAGAACAAAATCGGTGAAGTATTGTCCACCGATTTGTAAGAACCAATTCGGTGGAGGGTTGTCCACCGATTTGTAAGAACAAATTCGGTGGAAGGTTGTCCACCGATTTGTAAGAACAAATTCGGTGAAAAATGACTTGGTTGAATGCAGAGAATAGTTTTCTATTTTCCACAAGTAGAATGTCTTCAAGCTTGGTTTCGATTGATCTTCGACTTCACCGAATAGTTGATATCTTGTACAAGTCATCTTTAAAAGAACCATGCTACAATATTCTAAGTAAGATATAAGGGAGAACATCGGAGAGTCAATTTCAAATCTAGGTGACCCAACAATCTCCCCTATTTGAATTTAAGCTCTTCCCTTATAATATTTAAGAGTATAGAAAAGTAAAATGCATTTTGACCCTTTTTACTCTTTTTGGGTTCTTTTCACATAGACCATTATTTTTGTTCTTTCGATCTATTTTTCCTTTGTATGAGTATGTATACTGTATACTGTATCTACAAGTAAATGTAAGTAAGGTTATGTACCGAAAAAAGTCAAATAGAAAGGTACTTGTATTTAGATAAGTTTTCTCGTACAATCGTAAGAAGAGAAGCAAACTTTTACAAGCACCATTGAGAGAGAGAACCTATTTCTTGGAAGTTTGACGTTGCTTGATTTCGTCCAACAAATTTCGGTAGAAAGGTTGAGCTTCGGGGATGTTGGGAAAGAGGTTGGAGATGCCTTGAAGAAACACGGTATCGGCGATGGGAATTTGAGCAAATCTGAAGAAGGCACGATGACCAAAACCATCATTGAAGAACAGTCCAGGAATCGGTGAGAGGCTCAAGGTTGTGGTAGGATAAGGCACAGATGTGGGGAGGGACAGATTTAGGTTGCTTACATTTGGAATTTTCCCTTCACTTGCCATTTCTTTGAACACCTTGTCGATAGGATTCTTGACTTTGGGAAGACGGATTTCTTCTTTCATTGATTGAAGTTTCGCCCTTTCATCGGAGGAAAGGATGACGTTTTGTTTTCTTTTAATCTCCTTCATCTTTTCCATCAGTCCTTCAATGCATTTGATAAAAATGTTTTTCTTTGGGTTTGCACTTCTGCCCAAGTTTTGAGAGATCTCATACCATTCGGGAAGACCATAATGTTGGAGGTTAACGTCTCTCACACTTTTCATTGATCCGTCTTCTCTATCGATGATCATCCTGATATCCTTTGGGTTGGCTCTGGAGGTAGCAATTTTGACATTTATGATCGGGGATTTGGACATTCGGTGGTACATGGTCTTTTTGTACCAACTTATTTCTTCATTCTTTTCTTTTTCAATAGCACTCAGCACCGATTTTTTGGTTAAGAGAGGATCGGTAGACTTAGCTTTGATGGCCTCTTCTTGTGCAGCTTTCAAAGATAGAGCTCTGGAGTCATCTAAATCTTTTTGAGCAAGTCTGGCTTCATCAATCTCCTGAGGAGTCAGACCGAGGTTGGATTCCTGAGATTGTAGAGAAGGAGGCTTTAACTTCAAAGTTTGGGCATCAGCAGGTCAATTCCCATATTTTGTCAACTCTTTTTTTTCTTCTCTTCTTCGGCCAACTGTTCAGTATTGAGGGTTTTCTTGCCTTTGTCTTTGGGGGTTTTAGAAACTTGCTCCCCCTCAGACGTTGCCTTACCTTGCACCCCTGATGGAGACTTGGTCGGTGTGGAGATTTGATCGGTGGTACCTGCAGTTTTCGGTGAGGGTATAAGTGGTGTTTCGGTGGCCTTAGGTGATGATTCGGTGGAGGATGAAGATGTTTTGGTGGTAGGTGAGGTTTCGGTGGAGGGTGAGGATTTTTCGGTGGTGGGTGAAGGCTTGTTGATGATAGATCTCTTAATTGACGGCATTTTTGGATGACTAAGAGTCTTTTCCCCCTCAACAGCAGCCGGAACCTTAAAACCCAACTGTTTAAAAACACTATCAAACTTGGTGTGAAGATGAGCCAAGATTTGATTGGTGTCACCGGAGATCATAGAAAAATCACCCAAGTCCATTTCCCATTGAGCTTTCTCCAGCATGTTGTCAGCTTTGGTGTGAAGAGAGCTAAGAGAATCGGCGATGCTTTTGTCAAAATCCTGATGAGTTTTGGCCTCTTGAATAAGTCTCTGAAGTTCAGTATCCTTGACTATATATGAAGCCTTGAAAGCATCGAATGAAGCTGCAATGTTGGAGTGGGAAGTGGTCAAAGTATCCACTTTGTTGGCTAAGAAGGCCAAGTTGTCAGACAGAGACCGAAGAGTTTCACGAAGAGCATCGGTACGGGAGGACTGAGAGCTCGTAGATGGGGTTCTGTTGGTGCCAAACTGGAATGAGGTAGTATTCGATCCTCAATAAAGTGAGAGGAAGTTGATTGAACCCAGGAAGGTTCGGTGTAAAGGAACCGATGTCGGGGAGAGGGGATCGGTGGAGATGCCTTCGGTGGGATTAATCTGCGTTGAGGGAGGCTCGGTGTGAATTTCGTCGGTGGACGGGATGGTTCGGGGAGAACCAGTGTCCTCCAAAAGAAATTCAAAGAAGTCATTCGGGGGGGGGGGGGGGGGGTTGGGGGGGAACTCAGATCGACTTGTGCTTCATCATCGATCATAAACTGACCGGGTGAAAGGCCGTGCAGTGACAAGTCAACTCCTTCGAGGGGAGAGTCCTCGAAGTCATCTCTACCACCCGAAGAGGTGAGGGAAGAGGCATATGGGTTCTCCATTTCTACAACTGTAGTCTTTTGAGAAACTGCAGAGGAGTCGGTGGGGATAATGACGGATTCCCTTGGCCCGGAGGGGTGAAGTTCAACAACTGGCGATTTTCAAGAATCGACAGTTGGATTAGTCGGTTGGGCCGATGGTTTCCGAGACCTCTTTGAAAGAGATCTCGAAGGGGAAGTTGAGTGCCTCCGCTTACGAGATGGGGATTAAACCGGGGAATCCTCCGAGGGATCTCTCGGTGGCATAGTTCGAGAAGCGTGAGCGGAGGTGTCGGGGGCCGTACGTTGTTTCTTTTTCGCGCCACCCGACCTTACTCGAGAAAGGGAAGAAGGGGCCACTACAACTTGGGGTGCCTCGGGAACTTCCGGGTGTTGAAACCCGGGAGCTTCCGCATCACCCCAGTGAAGATCGGGAGATAAAGCGAAAGAAATCATACCTTGGCGTAAGGGAAGATCAGTAGCGAGATGGCCAATATTGAGCTTCTTTTGGCCAACAAAGGGTGATGACCAATCGTAGATGAAGCGAGGAGTTTTAGACTTACGATCCGCATCCAAGGACGCACCGAGTTTGTGTTGAAGGATCATGGAGATGAAACGAGGATATGCGACATAACACTTTTTCGGGTGTCTGATTACTTCAGTCAGCCCAGTAAAGAAATACTGAGCAAAGTCCACCTTTCTTTGAAAAATCAGTGCATGAGAAAGCTTTGTAATATAAGATGGGGATTGGTCTTGACCACTTGTCTTTCTAGAGAGACAATGGGCTACGTGAGCAAAGAAGAAGTTCCGAACCCCACCCATATGTTTGCGAAGAAGGGTACCTGGTCCTTTAGAAGACTTGGAAGCTTTATCCTCATAATGTTGGACATAGCCAATAGTGCTGATGACTTGCTCAAGAAAGTTGTTGGCATGCATGTCCACATATTCTGAAAAGGCTTCGATCCGGAGAGCACGACGGACATCATCCACGCCAAAAGTAACATCGTGATCACCCTCTTCGTCAGAAAAGATAGAGGGATAAATTGCTTCATTTGAAATATCATACACACAGGACAGCCAAAATTTGCCAATGAGCATTTTACTCATCTTTGGGTTGCAGGAGAAAGCATGGAGAAGAGGTGAGCGGGTTAAGAACTTGATAATGGTGTTGAACTCGGGATGAGCGGGATCGAATTCGAACCTTGCTACATGGTTGCAAGGGTTGAATATGAGGTCTTCAAAGCACGTAGGAATCTTGGTGGGTGCCATTGAGAGTGAGAATGATAGGAAGAAGAAAGTGGAGGAGGAGTTGCAGGTTTCGAAATGAGAAAATGAAGAAGGAGGAAAGTGAAGGGAAAAGGGTCGTTTATATAGAAGGAAAGTGAAGGGTTTAGAAGTAGTTTTAAAAGGAGACGAGGAGGGAACGGTTATGAATAAAAAATTTAAATAAATTAAACAAGTTGGAAAAGGTAATGATGAGGGTTTCAGGGTATGTGGTTTAAAGGGTTTTACATGGAAAAGGGACGGTCAAGGTCACTGACATCTAGGGTATTAGGGGTGATATGAGCATGGGGAAGCGTATGGGATAAGGTTAGGGATTCAGTGATGTATTTCGGTGTGCAGATCTTACCGACGGGGATGAATTTGTCATGGATATCGTTGGTGAGTATGGTGTGCGATCGGTGTAGAAAGAGGAAAGAAGAGAGTGTCCACCGATGAGATTTCGGTGGAAGAAGAGAGACTAAGAGAGTGTCCACCGATGTGAGATCGGTGGAAAGTGAAGACTCACAGTTATTGAAAATTACACATGCCAAGTTCACTTATTAGGAAGTTGAACCTGGCTTTATCTAGGGGTTTGGTGAACAGATCATCAAGCTGTAGATCGGTGGGAATGAAATGTAACTCTATGTCACCTTTGGATATATGGTCCCTGATGAAATGATATCTGATATCTATGTGCTTTGATCTGGAATGAAGAACTGGGTTAGCAATTACTATTGCACTTGAGTTATCACACAGAATTGGGACTTTGGAGTAGATATGAGCATAGTCCCTGAGTTGATTTCTCATCCACAGGATCTGAGCACAGCAGCTTCCAGCAGCTACATATTCAGCCTCAGCAGTAGAGGTTGACACAGGGTTTTGTTTCTTGCTGGACCAACTTACCAATTTTCCACCAAGAAGCTGGCAGTTTCCTGTAGTACTTTTTCTATCAATCTGGGAACCTGCATAATCTGAATCTGAATACCCAATTAGTTCAAAACCTGAGTCTTTGGGATACCAAAGACCCAAGTGCAAGGTACCCATTGAGATACCGAAAAATTCGTTTTACAGCCTTTAAATGTGATTCTTTTGGATTGGCCTGATAACGGGCACATAGACAAGTAGCAAACCTAATATCCGGTCTGCTAGCAGTTAAGTACAGAAGAGAACCAATCATGCCTCGATAAAGGGTAACATCCACAGATTCACCTTTAAGATCAGCATTGAGTTTCAAAGGTGGAGCCATGGGAGTTTTCATAGGAGAGCTATCTAAAAAATTTAATTTCTTCAGAAGGTCACGAATATATTTACTTTGGTTTATAAAAATCCATTCTGAAGATTGTTTGACCTGAAGGCCCAAAAAGAATGTAAGCTCTCCCATCATGCTCATCTCATATTCACTCATCATGAGAGAAGAAAACTCATCACATAGTGACTTATCAGTGGCACCAAAGATGATGTCATCAACATAGATTTGGACAAGAATAACATTACCTGAGGTCTCCTTGATGAAGAGAGTATTGTCAATTTTACCTCTGGAATATCCATGCTTTAGAAGGAAGTTGGCAAGTGTGTCATACCAAGCACGAGGGGCTTGCTTGAGACCATAAAGGGCCTTGTCAAGTCTGTACACATAGTCTGGATGAGCTGGATCTTCAAAACCAGGAGGTTGTTTCACATAGACTTCCTCTGTAAGTTCCCCATTGAGGAAGGCACTTTTGACATTCATTTGAAAGACTCTGAAATTTCCCTGAGTTGATTTCTCATCCACAGAATCTGAGCACAGCAGCTTCCAGCAGCTACATATTCAGCCTCAGCAGTAGAGGTTGACACAGAGTTTTGTTTCTTGCTGGACCAATTTACCAATTTGCCACCAAGAAGCTGGCAGCTTCCTGTTGTACTTTTTCTATCAATCTGGGTACCTGCATAATCTGAATCTGAATATCCAATTAGTTCAAACCGTGTCAACCCGGGTAGCCGCATCCACTGTCAATGAGCGTTCGTCGCCATTAGACATTGAAAAAGACATAGTGGACCCAGCTATGCGTTGCACAACCCCACTCAGCCACTCATCGACTTCTCAACAAGTTGATGTCTCATAGGGAATTAGCACAAACGCTATCGGCAACACAATCGGTGTTCGCTAGTATTGAAACAGGTAGGCAATTGCCTCAGCCACCGACTTCTATTCTACGCACATCGAGTCTAGGACCCTTTGGAACAACTTCTTTTCCTAGGACACTTATGACGACAGTCACGACACCGTTGGTGACACCAAACATTGGACTTCGTGCTCCAATCGGAACACCCCGAGTATTGCCGCCATTTGTTGGTGATTTACGAGGATCGAGTGGAAGTCCTGTCAACGTTAACACCATGCCAGCGTTGAACACATGCCATGTAGTTTCTTCAACTGTCATGCAAACCAGTAACCTAAGTGGTCTGGGTTGTAGTTTCGTTCAAGCACAACACATACGATCTTTGATGGGTCCTCCTCCCCATAACTTTGTTTCGCTGAATTTGTTGGAGTTGGCGATTGGTTCATAGAATTATTCTTACAAAGCTCAGACTGAAGAGATGAAAAGATTGTGGGAAAGCTTTCGGAGGATGTAAGCCGAGCTGTAAAAGGAAAATCCGTGATTGAAACAATGGTAATTTGATCCGAATCTCAACCTGAACAACCAATCAAGGTACCTCCTACTCTACCTTTACATGAATTAAAATCACAATTGTTAACCCGATTACTTGAGCAAGGTGATAATAACTCCGGAAAAGAAGTGGAGTTACTTGGTTTACTTAGACAACAAACAGAACAACAAAACCAGCTACCTACCCAAACAAACATTCATTCCCTAAAACAATCCATTTCTGATATGACTGAAGCCATTACTTTTGGTTTCACAACCCTGTCTAATCGTATAACTATGTTAGAACAATCTTGCGGTGCTCAATCCCAAACCACTAAGAGAAAACATGATGATAAAGATCCTAATCCTGATCACCATGAGGGGGAGATGAGTAAGAGACAGAAAGTGGGAGAAGCAAGTGGTTCTGGTACAAGAATTGAAACCACAGTTGATGTTAATGTTGGTACAAGTTCTGGTGGAAATGTACAATAAGGTGGTGTACATGAAGTTTTTGATAATATCATTCCTACGGTTGATAATCCTGATGGAAGTGATAAAAGGACTGAAGAGGAGAGAATGGCTGATGACATGATACAAGATATAATCTATGGGATTCTGAGGATGAACCCGAGAATACAGTTATCAAGATTAAAGAGGAACTTGATGATGTATTTGATGCCGTGAATGTTTAACCTGTTGGTTCAGATTCTGAAGATGAAAATGTTCAAAAGGCAAGTGATCCAGTGATAGATGTTCCAGTCATTCCAGATATTCCTGAAGGGCAAATTAAAGATACGGTATCTGAAACTGAAATGAGAGTGTTGTTAGTCCCAGATGGCTTAACAAATATTGTAGAATGGGGGGGGGGGGGGGGGGTTGAATACAATACTCAAAAAATTTCACAATTTTAATTCTTATTTTGAAAATCTTTCAACAAGAATTACACAAAGAAACTTAAAGACTGTTGCGGAAAAGAACACATAAACTATTCTAACAATCTTTTCATAAAGTATACTAAAAAAACAACCAAGAACACTGAGAACAAAGCTATTAAGTTATCAAGCAATATGGAGATTTCTTGCACTGAGAGAATTCCAGAAAGCGTGGTTTGCATGGGGATATCTTCTTCATTTTATAGTGGCAAGGAGTGTACAAGCATTGAATGCTTGGGACACTTGTCATCATCATATTTGCTGAGGATGTTGACTCCTAAAAAGCTGATATGTCCTTATCACCTTTTACTAGGTACTGGAAATAGAGCCCATGCTGAAGAAAAGGACTTTAACTGATAATAGATAAAACGACAAACAGTCACTTTTATCTGTCAAAGGATATTGTCCCATAATAAATGATCTTCTTGATGTGTATTCTAAGACAGTCACACCGATGAAGTTTCACCGATATAATTGACTTTGGAACTTGAAACAATCTGCAGAGAGAAAATCTTTTATTTGATAACACATAGATCCCACCGATTTCAGCACCCTTATCGGTGAGTTGAGGCTGACCGACAACGGATATGTCGGTAGAAGGGTTGTCCACCGATTTGTTGAGAACAAGATCGGTGAAGGGTTGTCCACCGATTTGTGAGAACAAAATCGGTGAAGTATTGTCCACCGATTTGTAAGAACCAATTCGGTGGAGGGTTGTCCACCGATTTGTAAGAACAAATTCGGTGGAAGGTTGTCCACCGATTTGTAAGAACAAATTCAGTGAAAAATGACTTGGTTGAATGCAGAGAATAGTCTTCTATTTTCCACAAGTAAAATGTCTTCAAGCTTGGTTTCGGTTGATCTTCGACTTCACCGAATAGTTGATATCTTGTACAAGTCATCTTTAAAAGAACCATGCTACAATATTCTAAGTAAGATATAAGGGAGAACATCGGAGAGTCAATTTCAAATCTAGGTGACCCAACAATCTCCCCCTATTTTAATTTGAGCTCTTCCCTTAGAATATTTAAGAGTATAGAAAAGTAAAATGCATTTTGACCCTTTTTACTCTTTTTGGGTTCTTTTCACATAGACCATTATTTTTGTTCTTTCGATCTATTTTTCTTTTGTATGAGTATGTATACTGTATACTGTATCTACAAGTAAATGTAAGTAAGGTTATGCACCGAAAAAAGTCAAATAGAAAGGTACTTGTATTTAGATAAGTTTTCTCGTACAATCGTAAGAAGAGAAGCAAACTTTTACAAGCACCATTGAGAGAGAGAACCTATTTCTTGGAAGTTTGACGTTGCTTGATTTCGTCCAACAAATTTCGGTAGAAAGGTTGAGCTTCGGGGATGTTGGGAAAGAGGTTGGAGATGCCTTGAAGAAACATGGTATCGGCGATGGGAATTTGAGCAAATCTGAAGAAGGCACGATGACCAAAACCATCATTGAAGAACAGTCCAGGAATCGGTGAGAGGCTCAAGGTTGTGGTAGGATAAGGCACAGATGTGGGGAGGGACAGATTTAGGTTGCTTACATTTGGAATTTTCCCTTCACTTGCCATTTCTTTGAACACCTTGTCGATAGGATTCTTGACTTTGGGAAGACGGATTTCTTCTTTCATTGATTGAAGTTTCGCCCTTTCATCGGAGGAAAGGATGATGTTGTGTTTTCTTTTAATCTCCTTCATCTTTTCCATCAGGCCTTCAATGCATTTGATAAAAATGTCTTTCTTTGGGTTTGCACTTCTGCCCAAGTTTTGAGAGATCTCATACCATTCGGGAAGACCGTAATGTTGGAGGTTAACATCTCTCACACTTTTCATTGATCCGTCTTCTCTATCGATGATCATCCTGATATCCTTTGGGTTGCCTCTGGAGGTAGCAATTTTGACATTTATGATCGGGGATTTGGACATTCGGTGGTACATGGTCTTTTTGTACCAACTTATTTCTTCATTCTTTTCTTTTTTAATAGCACTCAACACCGATTTTTTGGTTAAGAGAGGATCGGTAGACTTAGCTTTGATGGCCTCTTCTTGTGCAGCTTTCAAAGATAGAGCTCTGGAGTCATCTAAATCTTTTTGAGCAAGTCTGGCTTCATCAATCTCCTGAGGAGTCAGACCGAGGTTGGATTCCTGAGATTGTAGAGAAGGAGGCTTTAACTTCAAAGTTTGGGCATCAGCAGGTCAATTCCCATATTTTGTCAACTCTTTCTTTTTCTTTTCTTCTTCGGCCAACTGTTCAGTATTGAGGGTTTTCTTGCCTTTGTCTTTGGGGGTTTTAGAAACTTGCTCCCCCTCAGACGTTGCCTTACCTTTCACCCCTGATGGAGACTTGGTCGGTGTGGATATTTGATCGGTGGTACCTGCAGTTTTCGGTGAGGGTATAAGTGGTGTTTCGGTGGCCTGAGGTGATGATTCGGTGGAGGATGAAGATGTTTCGGTGGTAGCTGAGGTTTCGGTGGAGGGTGAGGATTTTTCGGTGGTGGGTGTAGGCTTGTTGATGATAGATCTCTTAATTGACGGCATTTTTGGATGACTAAGAGTGTTCTCCCCCTCAACAGCAGCCGGGACCTTAAAACCCAACTGTTTAAAAACACTATCAAACTTGGTGTGAAGATGAGCCAAGCTTTGATTGGTGTCACCGGAGATCATAGAAAAATCACCCAAGTCCATTTCCCATTGAGCTTTCTCCAGCATGTTGTCAGCTTTGGTGTGAAGAGAGCTAAGAGAATCGGCGATGCTTTTGTCAAAATCCTGATGAGTTTTGGCCTCTTGAATAAGTCTCTGAAGTTCAGTATCCTTGACTATATATGAAGCCTTGAAAGCATCGAATGAAGCTGCAATGTTGGAGTGGGAAGTGGTCAAAGTATCCACTTTGTTGGCTAAGCAGGCCAAGTTGTCAGACAGAGACCGAAGAGTTTCACGAAAAGCATCAGTAGGGGGAGGATTGAGAGCTCGTAGATGGGGTTCTATTGGTGCCAAACTGGAATGAGGTAGTATTCGATCCTCAATAAAGTGAGAGGAAGTTGATTGAACCCAGGAAGGTTCGGTGTAAAGGAACCGATGTCGGGGAGAGGGCGGCTTCGGTATCGGGGAGAGGGGATCGGTGGAGATGCCTTCGGTGGGATTAATCTGCGTTGAGGGAGGATCGGTGTGAATTTCGTCGGTGGACGGGATGGTTCGGGGAGAACCAATGTCCTCCAAAAGAAATTCAAAGAAGTCATTCGGGGGGGGGGGGGGGGGGGGTTTGGGGGGAACTCAGATCGACTTGTGCTTCATCATCGATCATAAACTGACCGGGTGAAAGGCCGTGCAGTGACAAGTCAACTCCTTCGAGGGGAGAGTCCTCGAAGTCATCTCTACCACCCGAAGAGGTGAGGGAAGAGGCATATGGGTTCTCCATTTCTACAACTGTAGTCTTTTGAGAAACTGCAGAGGAGTCGGTGGGGATAATGACGGATTCCCTTGGCCCGGAGGGGTGAAGTTCAACAACTGGCGATTTTCAAGAATCGACAGTTGGATTAGTCGGTTGGGCCGATGGTTTCCGAGACCTCTTTGAAAGAGATCTCGAAGGGGAAGTTGAGTGCCTCCGCTTACGAGATGGGGATTAAACCGGGGAATCCTCCGAGGGATCTCTCGGTGGCATAGTTCGAGAAGCGTGAGCGGAGGTGTCGGGGGCCGTACGTTGTTTCTTTTTCGCGCCGCCCGACTTTACTCGAGAAAGGGAAGAAGGGGCCACTACAACTTGGGGTGCCTCGGGAACTTCCGGGTGTTGAAACCCGGGAGCTTCCGCATCACCCCAGTGAAGATCGGGAGATAAAGCGAAAGAAATCATACCTTGGCGTAAGGGAAGATCAGTAGCGAGATGGCCAATATTGAGCTTCTTTTGGCCAACAAAGGGTGATGACCAATCGTAGATGAAGCGAGGAGTTTTAGACTTACGATCCGCATCCAAGGACGCACCGAGTTTGTGTTGAAGGATCATGGAGATGAAACAAGGATATGCGACATAACACTTTTTCGGGTGTCTGATTACTTCAGTCAGCTCAGTAAAGAAATACTGAGCAAAGTCCACCTTTCTTTGAAAAATCAGTGCATGAGAAAGCTTTGTAATATAAGATGGGGATTGGTCTTGACCACTTGTCTTTCTAGAGAGACAATGGGCTACGTGAGCAAAGAAGAAGTTCCGAACCCCACCCATATGTTTGCGAAGAAGGGTACCTGGTCCTTTAGAAAACTTGGAAGCTTTATCCTCATAATGTTGGACATAGCCAATAGTGCTGATGACTTGCTCAAGAAAGTTGTTGGCATGCATGTCCACATATTCTGAAAAGGCTTCGATCCGGAGAGCACGACGGACATCATCCACGCCAAAAGTAACATCGTGATCACCCTCTTCGTCAGAAAAGATAGAGGGATAAATTGCTTCATTTGAAATATCATACACACAAGACAGCCAAAATTTGCCAATGAGCATTTTACTCATCTTTGGGTTGCAGGAGAAAGCATGGAGAAGAGGTGAGCGGGTTAAGAACTTGATAATGGTGTTGAACTCGGGATGAGCGGGATCGGATTCGAACCTTGCTACATGGTTGCAAGGGTTGAATATGAGGTCTTCAAAGCACGTAGGAATCTTGGTGGGTGCCATTGAGAGTGAGAATGATAGGAAGAAGAAAGTGGAGGAGGAGTTGCAGGTTTCGAAATGAGAAAATGAAGAAGGAGGAAAGTGAAGGGAAAAGGGTCGTATATATAGAAGGAAAGTGAAGGGTTTAGAAGTAGTTTTAAAAGGAGACGAGGAGGGAACGGTTATGAATAAAAAATTTAAATAAATTAAACAAGTTGGAAAAGGTAATGATGAGGGTTTCAGGGTATGTGGTTTAAAGGGTTTTACATGGAAAAGGGACGGTCAAGGTCACTGACATCTAGGGTCTTAGGGGTGATATGAGCATGGGCAAGCGTATGGGATAAGGTTAGGGATTCGGTGATGTATTTCGGTGTGCAGATATTACCGACGGGGATGAATTTGTCATGGATATCGTTGGTGAGTATGGTGTGCGATCGGTGTAGAAAGAGGAAAGAAGAGAGTGTCCACCGATGAGATTTCGGTGGAAGAAGAGAGACTAAGAGAGTGTCCACCGATGTGAGATCGGTGGAAAGTGAAGACTCACAGTTATTGAAAATTACACATGCCAAGTTCACTTATTAGGAAGTTGAACCTGCCTTTATCTAGGGGTTTGGTGAACAGATCAGCAAGCTGTAGATCGGTGGGAATGAAATGTAACTCAATGTCACCTTTGGAGATTCGGTCCCTGATGAAATGATATCTGATATCTATGTGCTTTGATCTGGAATGAAGAACAGGGTTAGCAATTTCTATTGCACTTGAGTTATGACACAGAATTGGGACTTTGGATTAGATATGAGCATAGTCCCTGAGTTGATTTCTCATCCACAGGATCTGAGCACAACAGCTTCCAGCAGCTACATATTCAGCCTCAGCAGTAGAGGTTGACACAGGGTTTTGTTTCTTGCTGGACCAACTTTCCAATTTGCCACCAAGAAGCTGGCAGCTTCCTGTAGTACTTTTTCTATCAATCTGGGAACCTGCATAATATGAATCTGAATACCCAATTAGTTCAAAACCTGAGTCTTTGGGATACCAAAGACCCAAGTGCAAGGTACCCTTGAGATACCAAAAAATTCATTTTACAGCCTTTAAATGTGATTCTTTTGGATTGGCCTAATAACGGGCACATAGACAAGTAGCAAACCTAATAGATGGTCTGCTAGCAGTTAAGTACAGAAGAGAACCAATCATGCCTCGATAAAGGGTAACATCCACAGATTCACCTTTAAGATCAGCATTGAGTTTCAAATGTGGAGCCATGGGAGTTTTCATAGGAGAGCTATCTACAAAATTTAATTTCTTCAGAAGGTCACAAATATATTTACTTTGGTTTATAAAAATCCATTCTGAAGATTGTTTGACCTGAAGGCCCAAAAAGAATGTAAGCTCTCCCATCATGCTCATCTCATATTCACTCATCATGAGAGAAGAAAACTCATCACATAGTGACTTATCAGTGGCACCAAAGATGATGTCATCAACATATATTTGGACAAGAATAAGATTACCTGAGGTCTCCTTGATGAAGAGAGTATTGTCAATTTTACCTCTGGAATATCCATGCTTTAGAAGGAAATTGGCAAGTGTGTCATACCAAGCACGAGGGGCTTGCTTGAGACCATAAAGGGCCTTGTCAAGTCTGTACACATAGTTTGGATGAGCTGGATCTTCAAAACCAGGAGGTTGTTTCACATAGACTTCCTTTGTAAGTTCCCCATTGAGGAAGGCACTTTTGACATTCATTTGAAAGACTCTGAAATTTCGGTAGGCAGCATGGGCCAGAAAGATTCTTATTGCTTCAATTCTTGCAATAGGGGCAAAGGTTTCATCATAATCAATGCCTTCTTCCTGTCGGTATCCTTGAGCAACCAGTCTGGCTTTATTTCTGATAATTGTACCATCTTCATCCATTTTATTTCTGAAGATCCATTTGGTTCCAATGATTGTTTTCTTTCGGGGTCTGGGAACCAATCTCCAAAATTTGTTTCTCTTAAATTGAGAAAGCTCTTCTTGCATGGCAGTGATCCAACATGGATCTGCAAGAGCTTCATCAATCTTCTTGGGTTCAGAAAGAGAGAGAAAATTCACATAGAGACAAATGTTTCCAACTCCTCGATGTGTTTGGATACCTGCTTGTTGATCACCGATGATTTTATATATGGGGTGATCTTTGGTCCATTTAGATGCAGGAGGTAAAGGTGGTGGAATATTTTGTGTTAGGGGTGAAGATGGAGTGGGATCAGAGGTTCGGTGAGAGGCAATATTTTCGGTGGAAGAGATTAGGTCGGTGGAAGGCTGTTCGTCGGTGGAGGGTTGCACATTGGTGGGAGAAAGTACATCGGTGGAAACATGGTCAATTTCGGTGGGAATTATAGAGGATGACCCGACTTGGTTATTTGATAGAGATGGATTGGAGGAAGTGAAAGATGTATCGGTGGAGTTTGATAAAGGTGCATCACCGGTGCAAGAAGAGATCCATCTGTGTAAATCATCATCATCATTTGACAGAGATGATGATCTAAGATCATCAAATTTGACATGAATAGACTCATCAATGCATTTTCTCCTGAGGTTGTACACACGATAAGCTTTGGAGGATAGGGAGTATCCAACAAATATTCCCTCATCAGCTTTGGGATCAAATTTCCCAAGATTATCACGATCATTTAGAATAAAGCACACACAGCCAAAAACATGAAGAAAGCCAATATTTGGTTTTCTGCCATGGAAAACTTCATATGGGGTTTTATCATGTCTTTTGGATATCACTGACCTATTTTGGGTAAAGCAAGCAGTATTTACAGCTTCAGCCCAAAAATAAATGGGAAGATTTGATTCACTTAGCATTGATCTAGCAGCCTCACATAGAGTTCTGTTTTTCCTTTCCACCACTCCATTTTGCTGAGGAGTACGGACGGCAGAGAAGTTTTGAGAAATTCCTTTCTCAGTGAAGAAGTCTTCAAGAGCACTGTTTCGGAATTCAGTGTCGTTATCATTTCTTACCGAACGAACAAGTTGACCATTAAGAACTTCATTTTTCTTGACAAAATTGATGATTTCTTCAGTTGCATCACTTTTATACCTGAGAAAAGACACCCAAGTATATCTAGTAAATTCATCAACAATTACAAGAATGTACCTTTTGCCTCCTAGACTTGGAGTGCTGATTGGTCCACATAGGTCCATGTGCAGCATCTGGAGAGGAAGAGTGATGGAAGAGCATTGCTTGGTCTTGAAGGAAGTTTTGGTGAGCTTCCCTTTTTCACATGCATCACACAGCTTCTCTTTGACAAAGTTCAACTTTGGCATACCAGTCACCAGCTCTTTGTTGGAGATTTTATGAAGGGTTTTGAAATTTAGATGAGAGAAACGCTTATGCCACAACCAGTTCCTTTTGGATGTGTCATCTGACACAAAGCAGACATTGGATAAATTGTTATTTGGTCCCATATCAATGATATAGACATTTTCCACCCTTTTCCAGATAACACCACATTGAAGTTCTTGTCCACCACAGTACAGACACAAAGTTCAAAGATAACTTTATATCCAAGATCACACAGTTGGCTAATGTTGAGAAGATTATGCATGAGGCCGTCAACAAAGGCCACTTTATTGAAGGTGACTGATCCATTAGTGAGAGTTCCATATCCTTTGGTATAACCTTTAGAGTTATCACCAAAAGTTATAGATGGACCTTTTCCAGGCACATAGTTGATAAGGAGAGATTTGTTTCCCGTCATGTGGCGTGAGCACCCACTATCCAGATACCATATTTGATGGTGCTCAAAAGCCTGCATGCAAAAACAGATTAGTTCTTTGGTACCCATTTGGTGATGGGTCCTTTAGGGTTAGAAGAAGAAGAGTCCTTAGGTTTGGTTCTATCTATTCTTTCCTTGGGACAATCCTTAGCCATGTGAAAAGTGTCACCACAGTTATAGCATTTTCTATAGATAAAGATCTTTTTATAATTGTGACCACTTTCCTTGAATTTACTTTTCCCATTAATCTTTATTATCTTGGTAGAAGAGGATGAGGCAAAAGGTTTGGGTCCAAGGATTCCTTTGTCAGAGTTATAAGATGATGATTCCTTGAGAGTTGAATTTTTCAAAAGCACCAATCTGGGAATGGGAAGAACAGATGAGTTGCCAGAAAATATCTTTGGAGTATTACTTTTGGGATGGAGATCAACAACATATTTCCTTTTGTCGGAAGATGAGAGTCTATTTGATGAAGGTTGGTGTTCTCTCTTAGGGATCTTTGAGGGTTTATGATCAGAAGAGGGGTATTCATCTATGTGAATAGATTTCAACAGCTCATGAAGAGGTATGGGAAGATCATCGGTGGAGAAATCGATGGGATTTGAGGGTTGATCATCAGTGGAGAAATCGGTGGGATTTGCTCTTTGAAAAGGTTTAGCTTTTGAGGAGTTAGAGGAAGAGGCTTCATCCATGACTGAATCTTTTAAAAAATCATGGTTGGGTTTTGAAACATCATTGGAATTTTGCTTCTCAATGTTTTGAAATGAAGAAGATTCTTTTGCCTTTATAAACATTCCATACTTTAAGGCTTCACCCAGATCTAAAGAGTTTACGGAAATGGAGTCACAAGAACTTGACTCTGAGGCATCATCCCATGCATTGGAGGAAGGGATGAGTGTAAGAGAAGAGTTATCAGCAACAGTTTTCCCAAATCCTAGACCGAATTTATCATTACCACTGATTTGGCCTTGAAAGATTTGTTCAAGATTTTTGGAAAAATTTGACCATTTTCTAACAACCTCTTGTTCCCTTTTTAGTTTATTAAAAAGGTGATTTTTCTCTTTTGAAATCACGTGATTTATGGTTTTCACATTTTCAAGCTCAACTTTGATTTCCTCAAACTTTTCAAGTTTAGCCATGCAGACTTCAAGTTGAGAGGTGAGAGTTTTAATTTGAATGGATTTTCTTTTCTTGCTATCCTTGACACCATAAAAATCATTAGTTAATAATTCGTAAGCATCAATCTATTCATTATCAGTCATATCATTAAAAGGATGTACCTGAGCATAAGTTGTCAAGCACCCAGTTGCCACAAGAGCCACTGGAGAGGTAGCTTTTTCAGAATCTTCCATCTCTTCAGAAATGGCCATGAAGCACATATTGTGAAAATCACTGTCAGAGGTGTCTTCTTCATCCCAGTCATGAGTTTCTGCCATTAGACCTTTTCCTTTTCTTTCAAGACTGTAACATCCCGCAAAACGAACATACATATAACATATAATTCATAACATGGTTTCAACAAAATAATTCACATTACACATTTGGTCCCCAAAGTCAGACTAATATAAAATTCAGTACAAACTTTTTCAAATAAAATTACAAAAACAACTGATCATCTATTTTATAATCACAAAATGCATCCCTAACTTCATAATGATAATCTTCACAAAAGCTAGCCAACAAGTACTCAATCTACTTGTTCTTACTGGAACCATCACCTGGAATACAAAATTTTGAAAACAGAAATGAGGGTTAGACCTAAGGGTCTAGTGAGTAAATCCCTGATATTTGAAAATCATTAAAATTCATTTATATAAATACACACCTTCATATAATTACATATACTTCACACGTAAATTAATACCAACTAAAATTTACACAACATACCTGTCCCATTCCACCTTATCCCTCCACCAATGGCCAATAACAATTGGTTGTGAGCCAATTTAACACACCGGTCCAAAGCCCGGCCACGTATTATATTTTCATATAATACTCACGTAATTATAATATCCCATTATAATCACTCACGTATGACATATTCATACACTATTCACAATTCGTTATTCACATATCGTATTCCAGTAAAATATTCTTTTAAATAAAACTCACCTGATCAGTTTATCAGCAAAAGCCTTCTCAAGTTTATATCACGTATTTCCACCCTTCACAGAATCTGAAATTACACAAAATAACAGATATTTCTTCTTAAAACTAGATTTACGAAATCCTTAACTCAAATCGCAACCCAAAATAACATGAAATCGCAATGAACAGTACAAGTCGCAACGGTAATGAACAGTACTAAGTCGCAACCTCTTATTGCGACTTCACCCCGAAATCGCAACCCACTATTGCGACTTCACCCTAAGTCGCAATCAACTATTGCGATTCCACCCTGGAGTCGCAACCCACTATTGCGACTTCACCCTAAGTCGCAATCAACTATTGCGATTCCACCCTGGAGTCGCAACCCTCTATTGCGATCCCAAACCCGAATCGCAATCAACAACTGCGATTCCAAGCCAAGTCGCAAATGACCATTGCGACTTCAATGCCAAGTCGCAACCAACTGTTGCGACTTCGTTGAATGTCGCAGTCGTCTATTGCGACTCCGATGAATGTCTCAGTCCACTGTTTCATCCTAAAACCCAGATTTTGCAGTTTTTATACTATGCATGTTGCTATAAAGATGCAGAATAGTTTAAGACCAATAACATAACCTAAACATAAGCTTAGATTCATCAAAACATCCATTTCTAACCAAAACCCTCTTAGAACTTATCTTGTAAACTCAAGAACACTTTAAAGAGATTAATACATAAACAAGGATAGATTTATTACCTGGATTACTTCAGATTAAACCTTATATTACTGCTGCAAATCTGCTTGCTCTTCCTTCTTCTTCTTTTCGATTTTCTCTCTAGTCTCTCTTTCTTTCACGTAACACACACACACTTATAATCCTAAGTATAACTAAAGGAGGACACCTCCTCTACATGAGGTGGAAGTGGCGGTGGGGTGATAGGTTTGGACAATTAGACCAAACAAACCCTAGGTTTATCTCACTTGACACTTAATACCCCTTTCTTTCAAACTAAACTTATCTCTTAATTTCTAATTCCGTAAAATACTAACATAAAGACTTATAAAATTTCAAATTTTAAAATAGATAAAATACCTGGTTATTACAACATCTCCCCCTTAAAAGAATTCCGTCCCGGAATTCAGTTAAGAGAATAGATGAGGGTATTTGGTTCTCATCTCTGATTCTGATTCCCATGTCGCATCCTGACCTCGATGATGTTTCCACTGGACCTTTACTTGCCTGATCTCCTTATTCCTTAATACTTTAACCTTGTGATCAACTATTGCTTCCGGTTCCTCCACATAGTTCAACTTTTCATCCACGTGAATATCTGGTAGTGAGACTGCTTGGTCTGGTGCAACTAAACATTTCCAAAAAGTCGACACATGGAACGCGTTATGAATCCTGCTCAGCTCCAACGAAAGATCCAATCTGTAAGCTACTTCTCTGATCCTTTCTGTAATTTCAAATGGTCCAATATAACGCGGACTGAGTTTACCTTGCTTCCCAAAACGTATGACTCCTTTCCAAGGCGAAACTTTTAACATCACAAATTCTCCAACCTGAAATTCCAACGGTTTCCGGCGTCGATCTGCATAACTTTTCTGTCTGTCTTGGGCCGTTTTCAATCTAACCCGGATCTGAGTAATCTTATCTGATGTTAACTGTACTATCTCTGGCCCTGCCAATTGCTTCTCTCCCACTTCATTCCAACACAAAGGCGTTCGGCATTTTCTACCATACAGTACTTCAAACGGTGCCGCCTGAATGCTAGAATGATAACTGTTGTTGTAGGCGAATTCTATCAAAGGTAGATGTTTATCCCATGATCCCCCAAAATCCACTATACAAGCCCGAAGCATATCCTCTAAAGTTTGGATTGTTCTTTCACTCTGCCCGTCAGTCTGTGGATGATATGTTGTGCTCAACTTTATCTGCGTTCCCATCTCTTTTTGAAAGCTTCTCCAAAACCTAGAAGTAAAACGACTATCTCGATCGGAAATAATCGAGATTGGAACTCCATGTCAAGTTACTATTTCATTAATGTACAACTTAGCTAAACGTTCCAAAGAATCAGTTTTTCTTTTATCGGCAAGAAATGAGCAGACTTCGTCAACCTATCCACAATAACCCAAATAGAATCGAATCCCTTTGAAGTTCTAGGCAACTTGGTAATGAAATCAGTAGTGATCTGATCCTATTTCCACATTGGTATATCTAGTCGTTGTAACTGGCCAAACGGTTTCTGATGCTCAATCTTTACTTTCTTGCAGGTAGTACAATCTTCCACATACTTAGCAACACTTCTCTTCATTCCCGGCCACCAATAGAATTGTTTCAAATCTCTATACATTTTATTTGTACCTGGGTGAATAGAAAATCGAGATTGATGAGCCTCTTGTAGTACACGATCCCGTAATCCACCCAAACGAGGTACCCAAATTCTGTTTCCCATACACAACAACCCACGGTCATCTTTCCCAAGCAGTGCTGATATCCCAACCAACCGTTCTGACTTCAAACTTTCTTCTTGATAAGCATCTATTTGGCATTTCAATAATTCGTCAAAAATATTTGGAAGCAGTTTAGCTCGAAGAGATATTGCTTTTATCGTTCCACTCCTTTCTTGACGACTTAGCGCATCTGCCACCACGTTCGCCTTCCCGGGGTGATAAAGGATTTCACAATCATAATCATTTACCAATTCCAACCACCTTCTTTGCCTCATATTCAGTTCCTTCTGATCAAAAAGATGTTGGAGACTCTTATGGTCAGTGAAAATTTGACATTTAGAACCATAAAGATAATGTCTCCAAATCTTCAAGGCAAAAACAACTGCTGCTAGTTCCATATCATGAGTAGGATATTGTCTTTCATGATCCTTCAGTTGACGAGAAGCATAAGCAATCACCTTTCCACGTTGCATAAGTACACATCCCAAACCCAGCTTAGAAGCATCACTGTAGACCACAAAATCCTCTGAACCTTCTGGCAATGCTAATATCGGCGCGCTGCAGAGTTTCTCCTTCAATATTCTGAATGCCTCATCTTGTTCTGCTTTCCATTCAAACTTTAAATTCTTCCGAGTTAACTTAGTCAATGGTGTCGCGATTCGAGAAAAGTCTTTTATGAACTTCCGATAGTATCCAGCTAGACCCAAAAAACTGCGTACCTCGGTTGCCGTCTTCGGCGGTTCCCATCTTTCAATTGCTTCCACTTTCGCTGGATCAACTTGTATTCCCTTCTCTGAAACTATATGACCCAAAAACTGAACTTCCCGCAACCAGAATTCACATTTAGAGAACTTAGCGTACAACTTTTCTTTCTTCAGTAATTCCAAAATCAAACGAAGATGTTGCGCATGATCCTCTTTGGATCGGGAATAAATAAGTATATCATCAATAAACACAATAACAAATTTATCGAGATATGGCTTACATACCCGATTCATCAGATCCATAAAAGCGGCTGGAGCGTTCGTCAATCCAAAAGGCATTACCAAAAATTCGTAGTGGCCGTATCTTGTGCGAAATGCAGTCTTTAAAACATCCTCTTCCTTAACCTTCAACTGATGGTAGCCAGATCTAAGATCAATCTTGGAGAAATAACAAGCTCCAACTAATTGATCAAAAAGGTCATCAATTCTTGGGAGTGGATACTTGTTCTTGATTGTGCGCTTGTTCAGCTCCCGGTAATCGATACACATTCTCATTGAACCGTCTTTCTTCTTCACAAATAAAACTGGTGCACCCCATGGCGATGAGCTGGGTCTGATGAAGCCCTTATCAGATAAATCTTGAAGCTGTGACATCATTTCTTTCATTTCTGGTGGTGCTAATCTGTACGGCGCGCGAGCAATAGGATTGGCTCCAGGTACCAGGTCTATTCCAAATTCTACTTGCCTAACAGGAGGAAGACTATTCAAGTCTTCAGGAAAAACTTCTGGGTATTTACTAACAATGGAAATATTTTCCAGCTTACACTTTTCAGGCCTACTATCTATCACATAGGCTAGATAACTAGAGCAACCCTTATTAACACATTTACGGGCCTTTATCATAGATATAAGACTGGACTGGTGATTCTTACGATCCCCATAAATTACTACCGATCTCTTATCAGGTAAAACGACATTGATTATTTTCTTATCACAAACTATATTAGCCTGATTCTCCGCTAGCCAATCCATTCCTACTACCACATCAAATTCAATCAAAGCTATTGGGAACAGTTGTATCGGTACTCCACATCCCTCTATATTTATCATGCAATGATCAAAAACCTCTTTAACTGCCACTTGGTTATCATTTGCAGTATCTACTAATAAGGCACGTTTTAACATTTTAGGCTCTAAATGCATGTGAGCAGCAAAAGAAGGAGACACAAAAGATTGGTTTGCACCGGAATCAACTAACACTTTTGCACGCGTGGAGTTTATGAAAAACGTACCTGTGACCACATCAGGAGTTTCCTCCGCCTCTTTAGCTGTCATTTGGAATGTACGACCCCTCGTTCTCGGCGGTTTTATTCTTGGAACTACTGGTCTCGTAATGGCCGGTTTCCCCGATGTACCCCCTGATTGTATTCTGCCTCGCGGACAGTCTGATTGGAGGTGATCCGGAGAGTTGCACAAAAAGCAAAACCGTGTTACTCGACAGTCTTTAACAACATGACCCGTTTTCCCACATTTAAAGCAAACCCGCGACTCTACTTGGCAATTTCCCTGATGGTAACGATTACACTTTGAACATGGTCTTTCTGTTGGTCGAAATGACGGACGGTTGTCAAACCTCTGAAATCTAGGTTTCCTCGAATCCTGTGGTGGTCCTTCCCATTTTCTTTTTCCTAAGCTCTTATCGCCAGTATCTCTTTTATTATCTCTTTCCACATTCTCGGCAGCCTCCACCGCAGCTGTAAAAGTATTTGGCCCTGTGGCAGTCACCAATCTTCGAACTTCGGAATTCAACCCAAAAATAAACCTCTCCATCTTCATCTTATCTGTAGCAACATAATATCCTGCAAAACGAGACTTCTCCAAAAATCGTGCAGTATAATCTCTAACCGACAGATTTCCTTGTTGTAGATTCATGAATTCTTCTTCTAACTGTCTGACAGCGGCTTGTGGACAGAAGTGTGTTGTGAAAGCTAACACGAATTCCTCCCATGAAAAAGTAGTATATACATCTGCTCCTCTCGATTCTGTATGAGCATCCCACCAATACAGAGCATCCCCTTTCAGCATCACAGCTCCATAAAGCACTTTGTCTTCTTCAGCACATTTACACGTCTTGAAGATGGCCTCTATTTCTTTCAGACATCTCATCGCCTTTACCGGATCCCGATCTCCTGAGTATGTAGGGGACTTACAACTAAGAAACATTTTATAATCGCACCTTTTCACCCCTGGTAGAACAGTAGAGGTAAGTGGTATCTCCACTTCATGTTCCGGATCTGGTCTTTCAGTTTCATTAAGACGATTACGTTCGAACATGGCTTGTATGCTATCCTGTAATCTTCCCATTTCAGCAGTCAGATCATCTCGTGTAACAAACTCTGTACCATGCTGTTGTGTTCTACCTCCAGTTCGGCCTCCTGTTCCCCTTCCAGTTCTACCTCTACCACGATCTCCTCCTCTTCCCCCTGTTCCTAACGGCGGATTTCCTCCACTTGAATTCCTTCCTCTTCCCTGATTCCCTTGTCTGGTGCCACTCGCCATTCTGTGGATTCAAACAAGGTTAATATACACACATAAGCACATACCCCATATAATAAGATATTCCAGTTCAAACATGTACCTGTAAGATCATAATTACACTGGCCTGGTGTAATTTGAAATTACCTTACATGATGTTCCTTCTACCTTTTATACTTAATATCCCCAGGTTCTAATTTAATCGGGACATCCTACTTCACATGCAGTTTAAGTCTAGGTACGGATACTAATACCTAAATCCCTTAAACTAGGGCTCTGATACCATCTGTAACATCCCGCAAAACTAACATACATATAACATATAATTCATAACATGGTTTCAACAAAATAATTCACATTACACATTTGGTCCCCAAAGTCAGACTATTTTAAATAATTCAGTACAAACTTTTTCAAATAAAATTACAAAAACAACTGATCATCTATTTTATAATCACAAAATGCATCCCTAACTTCATAATGATAATCTTCACAAAAGCTAGCCAACAAGTACTCAATCTACTTGTTCTTACTGGAACCATCACCTGGAATACAAAATTTTGAAAACAGAAATGAGGGTTAGACCTAAGGGTCTAGTGAGTAAATCCCTGATATTTGAAAATCATTAAAATTCATTTATATAAATACACACCTTCATATAATTACATATACTTCACACGTAAATTAATACCAACTAAAATTTACACAACATACATGTCCCATTCCACCTTATCCCTCCACCAATGGCCAATAACAATTGGTTGCGAGCCAATTTAACACACCGGTCCAAAGCCCGGCCACGTATTATATTTTCATATAATACTCACGTAATTATAATATCCCATTATAATCACTCACGTATGACATATTCATACACTATTCACAATTCGTTATTCACATATCGTATTCCAGTAAAATATTCTTTTAAATAAAACTCACCTGATCAGTTTATCAGCAAAAGCCTTCTCAAGTTTATATCACGTATTTCCACCCTTCACAGAATCTGAAATTACACAAAATAACAGATATTTCTTCTTAAAACTAGATTTACGAAATCCTTAACTCAAATCGCAACCCAAAATAACATGAAATCGCAATGAACAGTACAAGTCGCAACGGTAATGAACAGTACTAAGTCGCAACCTCTTATTGCGACTTCACCCCGAAATCGCAACCCACTATTGCGACTTCACCCTAAGTCGCAATCAACTATTGCGATTCCACCCTGGAGTCGCAACCCACTATTGCGACTTCACCCTAAGTCGCAATCAACTATTGCGATTCCACCCTGGAGTCGCAACCCACTATTGCGACTTCACCCTAAGTCGCAATCAACTATTGCGATTCCACCCTGGAGTCGCAACCCTCTATTGCGATCCCAAACCCGAATCGCAATCAACTACTGCGATTCCAAGCCAAGTCGGAAATGACCATTGCGACTTCAATGCCAAGTCGCAACCAACTGTTGCGACTTCGTTGAATGTCGCAGTCGTCTATTGCGACTCCGATGAATGTCTCAGTCCACTGTTTCATCCTAAAACCCAGATTTTGCAGTTTTTATACTATGCATGTTGCTATAAAGATGCAGAATAGTTTAAGACCAATAACATAACCTAAACATAAGCTTAGATTCATCAAAACATCCATTTCTAACCAAAACCCACTTAGAACTTATCTTGTAAACTCAAGAACACTTTAAAGAGATTAATACATAAACAAGGATAGATTTATTACCTGGATTACTTCAGATTAAACCTTATATTACTGCTGCAAATCTGCTTACTCTTCCTTCTTCTTCTTTTCGATTTTCTCTCTAGTCTCTCTTTCTTTCACGTAACACACACACACACTTATAATCCTAAGTATAGCTAAATGAGGACACGTCCTCTACATGAGGTGGAAGTGGCGGTGGGGTGATAGGTTTGGAAAATTAGACCAAACAAACCCTAGGTTTATCTCACTTGACACTTAATACCCCTTTCTTTCAAACTAAACTTATCCCTTAATTTCTAATTCCGTAAAATACTAACATAAAGACTTATAAAATTTCAAATTTTAAAATAGATAAAATACCTGGTTATTACAAAGACCCTCACTCCTTTCTTTCTATTTCTTGTACTTGGCTTTATACTTCTCAGCACGCTCCTGATGGTCTAAGCAAGAGGATTGGGAATCCTTTTTGGAAAAGGTTGATTTGAAAGGATTATTTCTGGGTTTCTCATTCTTTGAAGAATATTTGTCAGAGGATGGGTTCCTAGACTTAGTAACACGCTTGCTCCTACACTCAGATGCAAAGTGTCCTTTCTTGCCACAGTTATAGCACTCTTCATTTGACTTATCAGATGAAGTCTTGGAAGATTAAGATTTTCTACAATTTCTGGATTTGTTCAAAGGACGAAATTTGTTCTTAGAACCAGCCATCATTGCCATTTCATCAGACAACTGTTCAACCATAATTTCCTCACCTTCATCATCAGCATCACTAAGATATGCCTCCGTTTGGTGGGTAGAGTTATTTTGACTGTCATTGTCAGAGTCTGATGAAGGATAGGTGAATCTAGGAACATTTTGAGATTTCTTGGAACTTTCCCTGACAAGAGCTATAGAAGAGCTATTTATCTCTTTGATGAAAGATTTCCTTTGAAACTTGGTTTGCTCAAAATTGAAGAGAGTTCCATACAAAACAGTTAAGGGCACGAACTCAAGGTCCTTGGTAGTTTTAATGAAAGTACATATATTCTCCCAAAATTCTGGAAGACAATCCATGAACTTGCATAAGACTTCCTCATTATCATAGAATCTGCCCAATAACTTCAGATCATTTAAAAGAGAGTTGAAACGATTATAGTAGCTAGGAATAGATTCTCCTTTTTCAAAAGCAAAGAGTTCATACTTTCTAATAAGACCAATCTTTTTACATTTATTTACTTCCATTGTACCTTCGTACAGTACACACAGTGTGGTCTACATCTCTTTAGCAGTTTCAAAGTTAACTAGAGAGTGATAGACCTCATCAGGAAGTGAGAGTGCAATAATTGCTCTTAGCTTAGAGTCAAGAGAAACCAACCGTTTTTCCTCATCAGTATATTTCTTAGGATTTTTGAGGATGTAACGACCAGTAGCACTGGATTTTTCTTCATCAGAATCACTAGAGATTTCTTTTTTCCATGGTTTCTTTACCAGGCCTCTGCGTTTCATAGCGAGCCCAAACTCTGGGGATGATAGGTCCCTCTTTGAGAATGGTTGGATATCTAGTATCCACTCCTTCCATGAATAGCATCACGCGGCTTTTCCACAGAGAAAAGTTGTTAGCATTAAACTTAGGCGGTTTTGTTATGGAGCCATTCTCAGAAAAATTGTTTTGAAAAGAGTTTTCAATGGTTGAAGAAGAAGAGGCAGCCATCGCAGATCAAGTTTATGGAATTAAACTTTCTGCTCTGATACCACTTGTTAGTCCCAGATGGATTAACAAGTATTGTAGAAGGGGGGGGGGGGGGGGTTGAATACAATACTCAAAAAAATTCACAATTTTAATTCTTTTATTGAAAATCTTTCAACAAGAATTACACAAAGAAACTTAAAGACTGTTGCGGAAAATAACAGATAAACTATTCTAACAATCTTTCACAAAGTATACTAAACAAAACAACCAAGAACACTGAGAACAAAGCTATTAAGTTATCAAGCAATATGGAGATTTCTTGCACTGAGAGAATTCCAGAAAGCGTGGTTTGCATGGGGATATCTTCTTCCTTTTATAGTGGCAAGGAGTGTACAAGCATTGAATGCTTGGGACAGTTGTCATCATCATATTTGCCGAGGATGTTGACTCCTGAAAAGCTGAGATGTCCTTATCACCTTTTACTAGGTACTGGAAATAGAGCCCATGCTGAAAAAAAAGAACTTTAACTGATAACGGATAAAACGACAAACAGTCACTTTTATCTGTCAGAGGATATTGTCCCATAATAAATGATCTTCTTGATGTGTATTCTAAGACAGTCACACCGATGAAGTTTCACCGATATAATTGACTTTGGAACTTGAAACAATCTGCAGAGAGAAAATCTTTTATTTGATAACACATAGATCCCACCGATTTCAGCACCCTTATCGGTGAGATGAGGCTGACTGACAACGGATATGTCGGTAGAAGGGTTGTCCACCAATTTGTTGAGAACAAGATCGGTGAAGGGTTGTCCACCGATTTGTGAGAACAAAATTCGGTGGAGGGTTGTCCACCGATTTGTAAGAACAAATTCGGTGGAGGGTTGTCCACCGATTTGTAAGAACAAATTCGGTGGAAGGTTGTCCACCGATTTGTAAGAACAAATTCGGTGAAAAATGACTTGGTTGATTGCAGAGAAGAGTCTTCTATTTTCCACAAGTAGAATGTCTTCAAGCTTGGTTTCAGTTGATCTTCGACTTCACCGAATAGTTGATATCTTGTACAAGTCATCTTTAAAAGAACCATGCTACAATATTCTAAGTAAGATATAAGGGAGAACATCGGAGAGTCAATTTCAAATCTAGGTGACCCAACAAGTGTTCCAGCAGTTAATAGACAGAGAATCTTTGATTGAAAGAAGATGGCACATGATAAGGATTCTTACTTCATTCCAAGAGGATGTAAGAAGAGATTTGTTTGTGAGCAGAGTTCAACCCATTGATAAGGTGAAACTTTATTCCATTGAGAAGTTACCATCTCTGCATCAGATAGAATATTTGCACTTGATGAATAACAAAGACCAGAATCTAAAGTTGGTGAGAACAGACAAAGAAATTGTGAGGATTACAAAGATTGAGTCATAAAGAATACTCAATGTGCGGTATCCAAGGTTCACGGTATATAGAACAGATGGCAAAGAATGGTCATTCACTGAAGTTGATTTCAAGTCTTTAACCTGTGAAGACTTTTTCCGACTATATGACATTCTTGCCAGGCTTCCCAACAAAGATAAAACATGGTCTGAGGCATATCAATCTGTTAAACGCTTCATGAAGAATTTGGTAAAGCTTGCTTACTTGACTGACTTTCAAATGGCGTTAGAGGCAGGTCAGATCAGAGTGAACGTGTTAAAGCCAAACAGAGGATTGCCTGATGCTCAAGGTATACATGTGTACAAGATTTTAGAAAAGCCAGAATTTGGGATCATTTACTTCAACGTTCAGAAAAGAAAGAAGTTCATGAGACTTTCAGAATTCAACAAGTACAGTGATGGCACGTTTAAAATTCTGAAGATTCATCTGACTGAAAAACTCATGTTAGATGAGAAGAAGCTGGTTCCTCTAACTGACAAAGAGAAGATACTGATCAAGAGGGCACTGGAAGCTATGGAGAAAAGACTGGAATACAGGAATGCTCTAAGGGGGTTTGAAATCATTTTTGGGATAAGGAAGAGATATATTCCTCTAGAGGAGCTTGCTTAAATGTTTTGTTCTTCTAACTTGGATCCAAAGGGGGAGACTGTTAGTGCAAGAAATGCTAATTGTATCCAAGTTAAAGGACTTGTTTTGTAACTTTCTAGTCTAGGTATAAATAGCCTAGATTCATTGTTTAAAATATATCTTTGGTCATAATATTGGAAGTACATCACTTCTAATTCTCTCTACTCCTGTAAACACAATCTTTGATGTTAATGAGATATGACTTGTGATTACTAATCATATCTTTACATACTTGTTTATGGGATCACAATGATGATGAACTCTTGATCTTTACTTCCACTCCACTGCCAAATACCTTTGGATCATCCCAAAACTAACACTCTATCCTAAAAAATCTCTTAAAAATGATACCATATTAATTTGAATCGCCAAAAATGGAGTAGAAATGAGAGAGATATGACCAAATGAAGAAAGAAGCTCAAAATCGGATTTTATGCACTACACTCGCCCGCGAGAGTGACATGCGAAAGTGACAGTGTCACTTTAGCATGTCACTTTCGCCTAAAATGTACCGAGGGACAATTTTCCTCTGTGAAAGTGACATGCTTAATTGCCAGTGTCACTTTCTTATGGCACTTTCGCCCAGAAGGTACCGAACACTGTTTAGTCGTAACTTCTTCGTTTTAGCTCCGTTTTCGCTCCGGAAAGGTACGTTGGATTCGTATTTGAATTCTACATCCAACAAGACTAAAAAATTTAGGATTCAATTCAAAATCCTATTTCTTCTATTTCTCTCGAAAGATCAATTTCTACACTGACTTGAAATTATACTTACACGAATAATTACAGGTGTTACAATCCTCCCAACCTTAAAAGAGATTTCGTCCTCGAAATCTGGCTTCCCATTTAACGTTGCCCTCGTAATTGACTGTCGCTGTTTACAGGGAGTTGTCTCTGATGCACTTGACAAAACAGTCACGATATACTTCATGCTAATACTCACAACAAATGTCCCCTTTCGCACATTACACTTATATCCGAGTGAACGCTTAACATACTAGAGTAGCTTCTAACCATAAGACTTCAGTTGTCTCCCATCCTTAGGTGATCCATACTTCCCCAACGACAGATGCCGACTTCCATACAGTCTAGATCTACACGCTTTTAAACTCTTTCTCAAACCAATCCAAGGTTTGACCACTACCGAAACCAACAAAATTCCCAAATTCAACTATTCCCGTTACTGAACTTCCATATAGCTTTAACGAGTACCCTTAGACTCCAAAACGGACGGGCGCCCTTGACCAAAGAATTATACAACTTCCACTTATCACAATCCGAACTTATTAAAATCACTTACTAGCCAAGGAAAATCATTCAACTATAACCACTTATTACAATTCGAACTTCCTATAATCACTACAAGCGAAACAATTATCCTTTAAGATTGGACTACAACACTCCAAATACACTAACGGTTCATGGTCTCGAAATCCGAAAGTTGACACCTAACCATTCCATGAAGATTCGAACCATTGCGGAGCTCCATACACGAGTTTCATTCATCGAGTATACCCACAAAACCAAGGTTATCAACACAATGTCTAAAGGGTTATACACATCACTTATTCAATAATTGACCGATTCCCATAACAGGGTTGTTGAAACGAACAATTTACCACAAGCATTAACAGCAGACACCGCGAGCCCCACCCTTCGGTTACAAAAATACATCGACTTTGAAACCGATACCATTCGGCCTACTGTACTATCACGCGTCGGAATACCCAACCTTCCATTGACAAGGTTTTACATGCTCACACCCTTAACCGGGGTTGCTTAACATTCCAAAGCCTAATGAGTTCAAGGTTTTTCAAGTGACAGACTCAACAATTATGCCAATCGAAAATTTCATAAGATTCTTTTCAACACGAAGATTTTTATAACAATTTATCGTACGTGTAAAATGGACACACTCGTCCCACTTATGAAAAATCATCCTTGAAAACTACGTGATCACTATTCAAGATACTAATGAAACGCAAGATTATGTTCAACAAACTTTAAAAACTGACTGCTATGGTCCTAGGATGTATTAATTCATGCCACACACACATATACTTTCCCCAAAATAAAAGAGCATGCAATGGAAGGTTTATACGAAATTTCAAAGGAGGAGACTCATTAAATCAAATTATGAAATTTTCTCATTTAGCCATATAACGACATGGAAATAGAACCTTCTGACAAGACTCGCACACATCAATGGAGTTTCTCAGAACCTAGGAAAACGACAAGTGCATGTAATTTGGTTGACACGTAAAATAATTTAAATTGACTTAAATTTTCAAGTCATACAAACTAGGCGCATTAACGTTCCAAAATACTGACTACAATGCTATGCATACCGATAAATCAATATAATGCATGTGCGTGAAACGATAACAAAGTTCCAATAACCGAAAGTGAATAAACCAAAACATCAAGATAAACTATGATGGTACTCTTATACGTTTACTCACGCCATAAATATAAATCAACTCGTACTCCAAATAGTATGCCATAAAACGTACTAGCACAAAATTCAAAAGAGAAAACCATACGACATCAAAACTCCCAAAACTACCCTTTTATTGCAATACGATATAGAGTAACATTTCTCAACAAAACTCGCATGAGACAAAATGCTCAATAAAACCCATGAACTAACACACACCATTACGCCTACGTATTTCAAAATTCGTCCATACGTCGTAAAAAGTCGTAAAATAAAACTCCGTAAGACTCAACAAACTTTCGTAAAACTCAATGAAATTCAATGGTACCCAAACAATCAAATGGTGCCAATTTTTTTGTTATCAATGGTCAAATCGCGTGATACAAAGTTATGATTAAAATATCAAAATTCCAAAATTTTCTTTTTGTTGCAACACGGCATAAAGTGACACTTTTCAGCAAAACCCGCATGGAATAAAATTCCTAATAAAACTCAAGCACCAAAATAATGCTAGGTAACTCTTCATCCAAACCTTAACATATGTGGAGGAGATCCAATGTTAAAGTCATAAATCGCAGTTACTTGTCCAAAACCCTAAACAACGTTTAAAATATGGATATCACAGTATCCGTAAGTAGCGTTGGACGACAACAAAATTCAAGAGTTCTCGACAAAGTTTGCAATCACCTGCAATAAAAATAATTTAGTGCATGTTTAAAATCATGGTTTAAAATCTTGTGTACGCTAAACGTTTTCCAAGATTTCGTAATATAACCCACGTGATGGTTTGGATTACAAAAAACAATTGATGCAATTTATTTTTTAAGGTAAATTTCGTGCATGAATTTGGTCGGCACTCAACGTCTCAAAAATACACTCTTCAAATTCCTCCGGTCACACTATCGTCATCCGAATGTTAAAACGTCTTAAGGCAACAATCAAAATTACATCGGTTGTCCTTACAATTTCTCCTTGAATTAAGGTCAATCCAATAAGCCTATGGTTCAAATCCAACCAACAATTCCGACCCAAGACGGTCCACTTAATGCAACTATCCTGCTTAATGTCACTCCAAGCGACAAACGCTAAAATCATCAACCTCTTCTAATGGCTACTCGCTTAGAAACATCTCCACTACCCCAACGGTCATCACATCAAGGCAGTACACGCATACACATGTAACTTGTAAGTTCACCATAACACTATCCAGGTGCAATTGTAAACGTACCTTACATGATCATCCTTGCTATCCTAGACGTGATTCACGTTTATAGTGACCCATCAACCTTAAAATATCCTGTCTTAGAGTGCCTAATGGTGCAGTTTCACTCTCAGTCACTTAAAAAATGCTAGTTTGAGTATATGTATCCAAAATCAACACCTAATTCTCTCAAACTTAAGCTCTGATACCAACTTGTAACACCCACAAAATTTGGAAAGAGCAACTAAATAAAAACTTCAATAAAATAAACGAATAAGGATAAAATATCTTATACAAACCATCCTTGGAAATACCTCAATAATAAAAATGTAAAAACTTCAATAATTCATCATCCTAAGTCATACACCAAGACTATAAAAGGTCGGGTGCTACTCAACTCAATGCAAAATTGCCGTTCCCAAAACGCGGATGACTTTACCAAGCCACTTACTTCTTGAACACACATCTAGCTCTCCCCTCTTGATAGTGTCACTAGAACTATTCGCCAACCAGAACCTGTTGCACATGCCGACAAATAAAAAGGTTAGGTTAACGCCTAGTGAGTTCAAGAGTTTTCATCGTTATAGAATAATTCGTTAAACGAAAAGGATATAGTTTAAAAACATAATTTCCAAAAGGATTTATAATAATTTTGCAAACAACCCATTTTCCCAAGGCACACAATTTTTGTGACGAAAGCTCTCATATAAAGCGTTTCCCAAATATAAACTCAAATCCAAAACTCACTCAAAGCGTGGATAAATATTAGGTTTCCAAATAATATAAATGTGAATAAAAATCCATTATTCAAAACATCCAAACAAGGATGAGACATAATACATCGGCCATAAATCATTAAAAACAATCCATTTGAATATATATAATTACGTCACCGAAAACATGGATAAAAGTAAATACCCAAAATAACACCTTTCGATGATGGGGGAGACCCGGTTCCCTCGAATGCGACGAGCACACAAAGTTTGGTTACTTATCAATGTTATCGAGATTCATGTATTGGATGTCGAGCTCGGCTACTTAAAGCGTACACCCATGGAGTGTCAACTTCAACCCCTCTAGGTCTATATATTTAGTTATCCATATCTAAGAAACATACTAGCACATAGGACTTACTTCTTACCTCGATGCCTATTTCGTGCTACATTGTGGAAAACTAGCGTACCATCATTGAACGTAAAACTTGAGTGCCTATGGATACATAGCAATAAGGTCTAAAACATTACATGACTCTAAACGAATAAACTAGCGCATTCAAAACATGTAATTCTCAAATAAGTATAACTCATGACTAAAGCTCTACGTTGAGCCATCAAAACTTAGACAAATGTCCCCAAAACCCATCTAAATCAAATACCGATCCACAAGTTCAATAAATCAAAAGTCCATTGGTTAAAAGTCATAAAATGCAATAAAACGTAAATATCCCACCTTTATACGAAACATGCTCCATATACGTAAGTAACTCCACCCACTCTAGATTAAGAAAAATCATTTTCCAAAACACCCATTAAGGTGCATTTATACCACGAGATTTACACTCGTAAGTTAAATCGTTAAAATATCAATACATAAGATTTACAAATACTCAAAACACATCTTTTCCCCAAACCAAAATGTTTACAACTTCCAAAATGTTCGCAAGGACGGGAGTGTTCAAAATCTAAAGACTCACACGTCGTATTTTCAAAGCATACCATAACACAACCTATGCATATTTCCAACAAACAATAAAACACATTTTTACCAAATAACCTCCATTTATGCAATAAATCATCAAAACATTTTCATTTATGATTCATTTATCAACTTACCCAAAAATCTCAAATGTGGGTGTTTTATACGATTTGTAAAGTTAAACACTTCAAATAATCAAAACCCACCAAATAACTCAAAATGGATCATTTTCATGTAAAACGCATTAACACTTTAAAATAAACATTTTTGGCATGTCGTAGGTTTCTAGATTCACCTTGTCTCATATGACAAACAAAACAGATCAAGCGGAAGCATAGTAAAGATGTTTGTAAACGAGTGATTGTTTGAATAAGAACACTTAAGAGAGAGTCAATATACTGAACAAATGTAAGATATGAAACATTAACAACTTGCTCGTATATCAATGAAGAACACCAAGAACACCGAGGTGTGTGTGTTTTCTTCTGAATCTCTCAGGCTATAATTCGTACAAATGATAATGGAATGGAATTTGCAGTGAGCGTGTTCTTATAAGAATTCTTATAATTGTGTGCTCCACTACTCACTATTTATATCCTGATTAAGTGTTAAACAGTGTACTATGATAGGAGGGTATCAACCCCCCTAAATCTAACCGCAAGTGTACGATGTCGAAATCAAGTAATAACGTACGGTAAGTACGAGTATCGAATCCACGAGAACTAGGAACTAAGTATCACAATTACTATAAGCTCTATTAACTGAACTATCGAAATTGAATTGGTTGTTGTTAACTAATTAAGTGCAAGAAAATAAATCAAACACAAGACAGTAAACAACTTTGGAAACTTCCGATAGAGAAAACAGTTGAGGGTTGGAAATCCTTAGGTTTTCACATACGAATATCAGACTTAAAACGATTACCAGTTAATCCCCTTAATGAATACCCAATCTCTAAAATCACCGTTGTTCTCTTTCGAGCAACATCGGGTTTTATTTTGAAAAGGATAAGTTTTATCTTTCGATCTCAACCTATGGATTCCAAAACACATTAAGTGCAAGATTCATAATTGAACGGATAGATTTAATCTCTCGATCTCAACCTAAATGGTTCACTTAGGACTAAGGCATATTCGGTATATCTCTATCACCAAAATCTCGCCTTATACATGCAATTCCTAGTTCTATCTAGCAGTTAATTCTCTCGAACTCAACTGAAAGCAACAAAACAATTGAAAGCTAGCTAAACTCTCAAAAGCATTAGGAATCAAATTACATGCATTCATTAAAAAGGAAAAACTGATAAAAGTCATTCGTCATCCGTTCATATGTTCAAACCTAATTCAATCCAACCCGCAACATCTAAATATTAGTTCACGATGTTGGGGAATACAAACGCAGGAAAAGGGGATGTAAAAATGTGTGCAAACATAATAACGAGAATGTAAAAGATGTAATGGTGAATGATGATGAACTCCCTTCTCCTAGCTTGAATCCGCTTCGCGTCGTGAATCACTCATCTATTCCTCCTCTATCGTGGCTCCAAAATCTCCACAAGTTCTTTGAAAATCGCCCATGGACTGCCCACCGTCGTCGTGTGTGAGTTGCGTCTCGAAAAATGACCTAAAATCCTGAATAAAAGCTGAAAGTCGCGCAAACAGAGGGTTAGGCGACTTGTCACGTGACTTGCAAGTCGCGTGGCAAGTCTCCCTCTTTTCAGAATGCTTCTGGGTCGGTTTCTGGTTCGCGGTTCGGGTCCTGGTTCGGTCGCGGGTCTTGGGCTTGGATCTCGGGCTCCCGTTGGGCTTCGTTTTGGCTCTTTTTAGCTTCTTTTCTCGAAGATTACTACCTGTTAAAGAACCTGCACATTCCACTAAATAAACCATAAAATTCTGCTTCTTTGCTTAAATACAAGCCAATCTCATTGGTTTGAGAACCGAAAATAACGCCAAAAAGTGGCGTTATCAACAACCCCAAACCGAGCGTTGCTTGTCCCTAAGCAAATTAGCGATAAAAATAGAATAAAAGCACACTTCAGTGAAATATAAAAACTGCACAATTTCCAATTGGTACCACGTGATGCATCGGTGATTTCCCATACCCGTGAATGCTTATCTTACTCTCGCCTCATCCTTATTCTGTTTGATCTATGACCTTCCATTGTAAGTTGAACTCGTGACTGCTCCGATTACACTAAGGTTCTTCTAGGTCCAGCCATACTAGGGAAAACATTTCGCCTCGACCCTACCTCACAGGGTACTCTCGTTTCACTCGAACCTAGGTTGTCACACATGTTGTCATGGTTAGGAGGTTATGTACAAGAATACTCGAAATTCACATGACAACTAAACTGAAAGACGCACAAATGTCCAAAAAATTGATCTCAGAAAGGAATCAAGTAGCAAGACAAGGAATATCAGTAAAGGTGGTAGCATACCGTAATCACGTTTTCCAGAAGATCATCCATGTCTTTACACGGGTTGTAACGGGGCTAAGGTTATGGCTAAGAAGTGAAGGGTAAAACGGTACAAAGGTCCTTGGTGTGTCAAGCTTTAGTAATTCTGAACTTCCTAGCTTTATGCTCTATCATTTGGCCCTCTTTGTCACTAATGGAGTCGCTTTGACTCTCTTATTTCTGCTGTAAATAATATCTGAACTAAGTTTTTTTTGGGACTTCATTTGTCCTCTTTATTCAAGTTGGTGCTGCATTGGCCCTCTTTTCTATTTCTTTTCATGAATGGCCTGATTTCCTTCTTTTCCGCTCTAGCTTTTTCAGTTCATTACCGCTCAGATTGACACACTTTCGGATAAGGTTGGCTAAGGCTTTTGGCTCGGGTTTAAAGATGGGTCTGAATGAAAAGGTGAGTGTATGGCTACAAAGGGGGCTATGGTTACACACAAATGGGTGAAAAGGGTACGATAGCTAAAAACAGGGTTAAACAAACACACAATGCCTGGAATCATCTCTTAAGGTCCACACGATATGGTCTACTACACCCTTTCCCAATATCCCGATGGTCGTCCTTGCTACTCGATGCAATAATATAGCGAGATCATTCTATATTCACGACAAGGACTCGAAAAGTGTATATGAATTGAGTGTATGAATCTCTCGAAGTGAAAAACATCTTTTAGGCTCAAAACTCGCTATTGGGTGGTCTCCACTAATGTCCCTAGTCATGTCCTTTCCCGGTCCTTCCCTAGCGGTCACGTCACTCTCACAAGATTCTTCCTACAATGATTAGTCTCAATCATTCAAAACAAAAATTTTAGCTAAAGTGATCTAAGTACTCAGAAGTGCAGGAAATATACGTGCATAACGTGGGCCCGATTGGGCAACCCCAAACCTTACCCACACATTGTCCCCAATGTGCAAGTGTCGGCGTAGGCGATACTAAAACAAGTATCGTTGTGCGGTTATTACAGGTAGTAGACAGGCAAAACATAACATTAAGTACAAGCATCAAAAGGCTATTCTCATTAAATTATGGCCACCCCAAACTTAGGTCGTGGCCTAGGTTTGTCAAAACAAACGCCAACCCCAAACCTCGTTGAAACCGAGGTTTGCAGAGGATTAAATGTGAGTGTGTAGATGTTAATAGTGAGGCACCCCAAACCTAAGTGAAACTTAGGTTTGTTGCATCTCGTTAACTTATAAGAAATCCAAACATCTTACACACCCGTTAACTACGGAGTTAGAACGTACCTGTTTGCCCGGATGACGGAGATTCTCTTAAAAGATTTGAGCGACCTCGGACGAGAGAAATCGGGGAAGGCGGAGAAGGGGAAAGCACAAACAAAACAAAACAAAACGACAGAAAGCAAAGCAACGAAACACACTAAGCAGGGAAAGAAAACACAGCACGAAAACGAAAATAGGGGAGCCGCGCGGTTTGGCGCGCGGTTTGGAACCCGCGGCACAAGCCGCGTAACTCCCTGCTTCAGAAAACAAACAGAGGACCCCGCGGTTTGGCACGCGGTTTGTAGGTCGCGGCACAAGCCGCGTAAGTCCCTGTTTCAGCTATTTTTTTGATTTTTTGTTTTTTTCACCCAGCACCGTAGTTAAATTTGTGGCACGACTATGTGGTTCTCAACTCGGCTCGGTATCCGCGGACTCGACTCGCCCACACTTGCGATTCTCCGCGGAATCTTCCTCATCCGGTTTTCCTTTACCAATTCCGGATCCCTCGTCACTTCGACCTCTAACCTTCTCAAACATCTTGAATGTCACCCTTTCGCCGCCAACTCTTAACGTCATCTCACCTTCTTCCATGTCAATTAGAGCTCTGCTAGTGGCCAGAAAAGATCTTCCCAAAATCAGTGAGACTTCTATGTCTTCATCGATGTCTAGCACCACGAAATCCACCGGGAAGTAGAATTTGCCAACTTTGATCAACACATCTTCTACCACTCCATACGGGTACACGATCGATCGATCCGCGAGTTTGAGCGTCATGTACGTCGGCTGCACTTCTCTCAATCCCAGTTTCCTGAAAACAGATAAAGGCATTAAATTAATACTAGCTCCTAAATCACATAATACCTTATCAAAAGAAAACTCCCCAATTTGAATAGGGATTGAAAAACTCCCTGCACTTCTCTCGGGGGAAGCTTGTTCTGAATAATTGCACTGCACTCCTCAGTAAGTGCAACGGTGGATTGGTGATCGATTGCCCTCTTCTTGGATAGAATATCCTTCATGAATTTCGCGTAGGAGGGCATTTGTGCCAAAGCATCTGCAAAAGGAATGTTAATATGCAACTTTTTAAATATATCAAGAAATTTAGAAAAAATAACATCATCCTTATGTGATTTAAGTCTGCTCGGATAGGGCACTCTCGGTACCACCGGCTTGACCGGTGGTTGCTTTGGCTTCGTCTCCTCACTCTTCTTGTTCTCTTCATCCTCCGGGTTCTCCTTCATCACGAACTCTTTATCAGCCTCCAACTCCTCCATGTCAATGATCTCCACATCTTGCTCGATCTCTTTTGATGACGATTCTCGTGTTGGGTTTCCAATCAGCTCCTTGCCACTTCTCAGGTAAATGGCATTACACTCCTCTCTTGGTTTCTTCTCAGTCATACTTGGGAATGCGCCGGGAGGTCGGTTTTGTAGGGCTTCAGAAATTTGCCCCACTTGCCTCTCCAAGATCTTGATGGATGCGGTGTTCTGATCAGTGGCCGCCTTTACCGTGTTGATCGTGCTTGCTAACTCTCCAACCGTGCTATCCATCTTGGTCATGAACTTCATCATCATCTCTTCCAGCCCAGGTTTCTTCTCCCCGGATGGTCCTTCGTTCCTTTGGTGGAAACCTGGAGGACGGTAAGCATTGTTAGTATTAGGAGGATTATAAGAGTTAGAAAAATTACCTTGTTGTTGACCGGGTTGACTCCATGAAAAGTTGGGGTGTTTCTTCCACCCTTCGTTATATGTATTGGAGAATGGGTCGTTCCTTGGTTGATTGTTGCGGTTTTGCACAAACTGAACCTGATCCGATTCTTGAGGGTTTCCTCCCTTCAAGTGGTTCGTGATAAACGCTAGTTGAGCTTTCAGTTCCTTCAGCTCATCATTTTCTTGAATACTAGAGACCCTTCTAACAGACGATCTCGGAGTGGCATAGCTATGCTCAGCTAAGTTCTCGATCAACTCGCATGCCTCTTCATAAGATTTATCCATTAGTGCTCCACCAGATGCGGCAGTGATATCGTTTTTGAACTGCGGGTGGAGTCCACTAAAGAATGTCTGGATGATGACCCATCCATGCAACCCATGATGAGGGCACTTCTTGATCATATCTTTGTAACGCTCCCAAGCCTCGTATAAGGTCTCTTGCTCCCATTGCGCAAAATGAGTGATGTCAGCCATTAATTGAGCGGTTCTTCCCAGGGGGAAGAATTTCTGAAGAAATGCGGCCTTCAGGTCGGCCCAGGTGGTGATCTGCCCCACTGGTAAAATCTCTATCCAGATTTCAGCTCTCCCCTTGAGTGAGAAGCCGAACAATCTTAACTTGACGGCATCCTCGTTCATGTCATTAATCTTGAAGGTGCTGCAAATTCTCTCGAATGCACGGAGATGTGCATGAGGATCTTCGGTCGGTGCTCCTCCATATTGATTTTGTTGCACCATCACGATGGTGCTCGGCTTGATCTCGAAATAATTCGCCGCAGTAGCGGGCGGTTGGATGCCTATCCGTGCGGTTGCCACGTTTGGGTTGGCAAATGACCGCATCGGAACTCTCGCCGGAGGGGGCGGAGGATTGTTGCGAGGAGGTGCTTCGTCGGCCATCTTTAATTTTCTTTGGGCTTTGGACGCTTTTCGTATCTGGCGGGCGGTTCTTTCGATCTCCGGATCAAATGGCTCGATTTCCTTCCCTTGGGTCTTCCTTGGCATAAGCCAGTTAGTACCTGAAAAGAAAGTAACAAAACAAGTAATCCAGAAATTGAAGGTGGTCAAATAAAATAACAGAAATAAAAAATAATGTTCAATCTAATAGCGCTTATAGCTGGTAGTGCTATCAGTTGCAACTAGTTCCCCGGCAACGACGCCAAAAACTTGATAGGAGGGTAACAACCCCCTAAATCTAACCGCAAGTGTACGGTGTCGAAATCAAGTAATAACGTACGGTAAGTATGAGTATCGAATCCACAGGAACTAGTGACTAAGTATCACAATTACTATAAGCTCTATTAACTGAACTATCGAAATTGAATTGGTTGGTGTTAACTAATTAAGTGCAAGAAAATAAATCAAACACCAGACAGTAAACAGCTTTGGAAACTTCCGATAGAGAAAACAGTTGAGGGTTGGAAATCCTTAGGTTTTCACATACGAATATCAGACTTAAAACGATTACTAGTTAATCCCCTTAACGAATACCCAATCTCTAAAATCACCGTTGTTCTCTTTCGAGCAACATCGGGTTTTATTTTGAAAAGGATAAGTTTTATCTTTCGATCTCAACCTATGGATTCCAAAACACATTAAGTGCAAGATTCATAATTGAACGGATAGATTTAATCTCTCGATCTCAACCTAAATGGTTCACTTAGGACTAAGGCGTATTCGGTATATCTCTATCACCAAAATCTCGCCTTAGACATGCAATTCCTAGTTCTATCTAGCAGTTAATTCTGTCGAACTCAACTGAAGCAACAAAACAATTGAAAGCTAGCTAAACTCTCAAAAGCATTAAGAATCAAATTACATGCATTCATTAATAAGAAAAAACTGATAAAAGTCATTCGTCATCCGTTCATATGTTCAAACCTAATTCAATCCAACCCCCAACATCTAAAGATTAGTTCATGATGTTGGGGAATTCAAACGCAAGAAAAGGGGATGTAAAAGTGTGTGCAAACATGATAACGAGAATGTAAAAGATGTAATGGTGAATGATGATGAACTCCTTTCTCCTAGCTCGAATCCGCTTCGCGTCGTGAATTACTCATCGATTCCTCCTCTATCGTGGCTCCAAAAGCTCCCCAAGGTCTCTGAAAATCGCCCCTGGACTGCCCACCGTCGTCGTGTGTGAGTTGCGTCTCGAAAAATGACCTAAAATCCCGAATAAAAGCTGAAAGTCGCGCAAACAGAGGGTTAGGCAACTTGTCACGCGACTTGCAAGTCGCGTGGCAAGTCGCCCGCTTTTCAGAATGCTTCTGGGTCGGTTTCTGGTTCGCGGTTCGGGTCCTGGTTCGGTCGCGGGTCTTGGGCTTGGATCTCGGGCTCCCGTTGGGCTTCGTTTTGGCTCTTTTTGGGCTCTTTTTAGCTTCTTTTCTCGAAGATTACTACCTGTTAAAGAACCTGCACATTCCACTAAAAAAAACCATAAAATTCTGCTTCTTTGCTTAAATACAAGCCAATCTCATTGGTTTGAGAACCGAAAATAACGCCAAAAAGTGGCGTTATCATACTATCTATCCCTGGAATGACACGTGTAAAGTGTGTAGTTGTCCTTTAAGGATGACGTGTAAAGTGTAAACACTGCTTCAACACTTGTGAGATTTCTTCGAATCTTGTGCTCTACAGAGGACTTGGTCATCAGAGGGTGTTCTTCAAAGCTTTGATGATCTTCTGAAGTCTAGTCTCTGACGCTCCTCTGTTTGGTCTTCAGAGCTATCTCTGAGGTCTTCTGACTTGTAGTATTTTCAATACTTTTACATCAGAGATACTTGGGACTAACAATCTCCCCCTAAGTATTGAAAATACAATGTTTAACTGTTTATAGAGATTGACTAATAAAGACAAAGAGGAGAAAGTCATCCTCTATAAAAATGTTTACTTCTTGAAAGGTTAAGTACATTACATAGCAAAGAAAGTAAACCTAATTATAACAGTTTCCTCTCAGAATCCTATCAAATCTCAAGATCGGATTTCTAAACTCTAAAGTAAGATCTATGTTTTGGAGGAAACTTCTGATGAGCTCTTCTGGGCATTTGGGGTTGCAGTGTGTCCTTGGATGATCTTCCTTAGCATCTTCATAGATTGGGTCGAATACTTAGGCACTTCACTTCCTCTGATGGCCTTTTTGATCCCTTTCTGTCGAATGATGAAGGCTTTGGGTTCTTCTATCAGTGATCCAGTAGGATGGTGCTCAATTCCCTCAATGCTCTCATTTGGTGGTGCAATGCTCAGCTTCTCCAGTTCAAAGGTAATACCATGTTTGAAATCGATCTGGGTTCTGAGATTGACATGTTCTTCCATCACCATCTCTATTTCAAATCTTGTAGTTCTAGCAGCCTTGAATTTATCAGAGAAGTTTATGCAGTAAGAGTGAAGATGTAGTAGGTCGTAGGGGTTGAGGAGTACAAGATCGTTATCAATGAATATGTACATCTGTTTGTCAGATCTTTCCACAACATATTCTTGATAAATAACCCTGTTGTGAGCGAACTTCTTATGGTACAACCTCTCGATCCTGTTGATGTGAAACTCTGAGTAGATCTTGTCAGTGATGCTCAACTTGTCTCTGATAAATCGTCTTCTTTCAAGATAGACGGTCTTCTCTCTTTTGGTATTAACCCCGGGGTTGATGGGAGTGGTATTCTGTGGAATTAAGTCTTTGTCATTATAAAGAAAATGGAATACCTCTTTCATGGATGGAGTTGGTTCTGGTCTGGAAGAACTTTCTGGCATCTGCTGTTGTTGTGTCTCTGGAGCTGCATGGTGTTCTGTTGGTGGTTCTGTACGAACTTCAACATTAATCTATGACAGGACTTCCAGTATAACTTGATAAGGATCAAGTTCTTGTCCTTCTGTCATCTTTCGTTTCCCTCACTCTTTTTCGATTCTTTCTCTCTCTCTTCTCTTTCTCTTTTTTCTTCCTCTGTCAAGATCTCCATTGCCTCTGATGTTTCGCTGTGAAAAGGGTCATGGATGATCATTTGTTGTTCATGGTTGGTTTGTTCATCAGCAGAGGCTCGGTGTTCTGGCCTCTCTGGTTCAGTTCTAGTGGTTTCTGCTCTGATGGGTGAGTTGGTTGGTGTTTCCATAAGGATGGCTTATTTGATTGGTTTTGATGAGGTTGAGGTTTCTTCTTTTGGGGCTTTGATCTGTTTGTCTTTGAATCTGTACTCCCTCTTTTGTTGTACAGATGGATTATGTTCAGCGTCTGATACTTCCTCAGAATCTTCGTCATCTGTATCAAGAAACGCATACTTCTTTGAGACTTTGGGGGCTTTACCCGCAAGCTTTTCCTCATATTCCTTTTCTTGTACATCAGTCTTCAATGTATCTTCCACCTCATTTGCCGCAGAGCGAATCCCATGCCCCTGATCAATAAAAGTTACCTTGTGTATATCTAAGAAGGCTTGGACGTGTTTCTCTGTGGCAGTCACCTTCGCCACAAACTTGGATGATATTGCCATCATTCTGCTTAGGAGCTCCTTTCTGAACTCTTTAAAGTCTTCTTGAATGATGGCTTATTGAGGTGGAGCAGAAGTAGAAGTAGTAGCAGCAGCAGGAATGGAGACTGGAGTGGGTTCTGGAGTAGGTTTGGGCATGGCAGAGAATGCAGCTGAGATACCTCTGGAGATCTCTTTGGAGATGGCCTTTAGATTGTCTTCAGTAAGCACAACAGAGGGAGTTGGAGTTGTTCTGTTGGCATGCTCCCTCTGGTAGGTAGCTAGCTTATCTTTAAGAGCTTTAAGTTTAGCTTGTGTGGCCTTTGATTCTTCTGAGGCCTTATTCTCAAGATTTGTTAGCTTCTAAGAAGTTTTTGATAATTTAAGTTTAAGATCTTTGAGATCGTTCTGGATTGTAGTGTCAGAGGTGGATCTCTGCTCTGTTGGAATGGTACCTGTGAGTGCAAGTTTATACTCATTCAAGGAGTTTCTAATCTCATCACAGAAGCTTGTGAACTCTGCTTTAGTGATGGGGTTATAGGAGGTATCCTTGGAACCAACACATCCTCTGGTTGTGAGATCTCTAGTGTTCCATCAGCAGAGCTTGCCTCTGACAGGTCTTCTTCTATTTCCATACCACGGAAGTTGGCATGCTCTGACTCCTCATCAGAGGATGAGTCAAAGATCCAGTTCTCCATCTCTGCCACTAAACTTCTTTCTTTGAAGTTGTACTTGTATTTGTTCTTGTAGTAGTCCTGATCTTTCACCAGTCTACCTTTACAGTTGGCAGAGAAATGGCCTGGTTTGCCACATCTAAAACATCTTCCATCATTCTGATTGATGGGTTATACAACATCATTTGGTTTCTGTGGAGCTTGATGAGTGTACCTCTATTGAATTTGAGCTGGTCTCTGATCCTGAAACTGCACAGCTCTGTGATTCTGAAATGGTACAGGTCTCTGTTCATTGTGGTAGCCTCTTCTTTCTTCCTTCTCTTCTCTCTCAAATCTTCCTACTCTATCAAATACCTTCTTCCCAAACCTCTTATTAAACTGTTGACTTATAAGAGCAAGAGATTGGGCAAACGCATTGATATCCTCATCTTCATCAGCATCAGACATGCTTTCTTCATCACTTTCTGCAATCAGGTTGTTCTTTGCCTTCTTCTTCAACACCTTTTCTTTCCTTTTCTTTTCTCTTGTGACACTAACTATGATAGATTTCCCTTCAGAGGGTGTTTTTGCATCTGAGATCAATGCCAGAGGTCCTCCCACAGTTGTTTTGCCCATCTGCTTTACAACATCCTTTTCTTGGGCAACCAGAGTACCATAAACATCAGTGAGTGACCATGTATCAAGGCTCTGATTTGCTTGCAAAGACATAGATAGGTGCAACCATTCATCATTTAAATTTTTCAAAAATAGAACATTGTTATCTTCCTTAGATCTGACAACCCCACACTTTATGCATTTGTTAATCAACACATTGAACCTATTGTAGGTTTGTTGCAGGGTTTCATCAGAAAGAGCAGAGAAATCATTGTATTTTTTAATACATTGGGTTCTTCTATTTATCTGAATTTGTATTCCCCCTTCAAGTTGATTCAGAAGTTGATCCCATATTTCCTTAGCTGTAACACATGAGTCTAGTTCTTGAAAAAATTCATTTGGAATGGCCATTATCAGAAGTCTCACTGCTTTGGAATAATTTTCAATTTTAGCTTTCTCTTCTTCAGTAAAACCAGAGGTTTTAGGTTCAAGATGAGAAGGGATTTCAGCAGTGGCATCTGTAGCAGGAACACGAGGAACCATAACCATTGGTTAGAATGGTCCACTTGTGACAGATCTCATACAATCTTTATCCATGCCTTTGAAAAAGTTAACCATCCTAATCTTCCATTGAGGATATTCATCTCTCATAAGAGTAGGAGGTTTGGTTAACGAACCAGCAGTGTAAATGGCATTTATGTTGTTGTTTGTCATTTATGCAGAAAACAGAGTATGAAGATGTTCTTTGTTTGAGAATGAGTTTGACTTGAGTAGGAGTAACACAGATGAAAAGAGTAACTGAAAATAAGTTCTAAACTAGAGTTTGATATTTGAGAAACGATTTAGAGCTTGAAATCAAAAGTTACAAATATTTTGATAAACAGAGTAATATAATCAGAGAACTATTAACTTAATAATAGAGAACAATCAACAAGAGTGAATCAACCTGGATATATTGGATCAATTTGATTTGAGCAAATCAATCTGCTCTGATACCAATTGTAGGTTCCCAGATTCACCTTGTCTCATATGACAAACAAAATAGATAGAGCGGAACCATTGTAAAGATGTTTGTAAATGAGTGATTGTTTGAATAAGAACACCTAAGAGAGAGTCAATATACTGAACAAATGTAAGATATGAAACGTAAACAACTTGCTCGTATATTAATGAAGAACACCGAGTTGTGTGTTTTTTTTATGAATCCCTTTGGCTACAATTCGTACAAATGATAATGGAATGGAATTTGTAGTGAGCGTGTTCTTACAGGAATTCTTACAATTGTGTGCTCCACTACTCACTATTTATAGCCTGATAAAGTGTAAAACAGTATACTATCTAACCCTGGAATGACATGTGTAAAGTGTGTAGTTGTCCTTTAGGGCTGACGTGTAAAGTGTAAACACTGCTTCAACACTTGTGAGATTTCTACGAATTTTGAGCTCTACATAGGGCTTGGTCAACAAAGGGTATTCTTCAGAGCTCTGATGATCTTCTGAAGTCTTGTTCTCTGAAGTCTAGTCTCTAACGCTCCCCTGCTTGGTCTTTAGCGCTATCTCTTAGGTTTTCTAACTTGGAGTATTTTCAATACTTTTAAATCAGAGATACTTGGGACTAACACATGTACAACGTTTTCACAAATCAACTTGAACTCACCTTGCTAGATTTAGGCTAAATCTAGATTTTACCCCAATAAGAGCTCCTTGAAAAAACTTGAATGCACAAGCAATTCCTTCAAAGGTTTTCCAAACATAAATATACATGTCCAAGCATTTAGAACCATTCCCCAAACATCTTATATCAAAATCTCCATTCTAACCAAAACTCCAATTTGACCTAACTTCCCCAAAATCATTCAAACCAAAATTTGAGAAACATAAACACTAGGAAGTCATTAATTGAGCATTTATAAGTAATATGAAAGTTTAGAATCTAAGAGGCTGAACTCACCACTTAGGTTTTGATGAAAACCTTGAAAACCCTAATTTTCTTAAAGATTGAGGTGATGACGATGAACTCTTGATCTTTGCTTCCACTACACCACTAAATACCCCTCGATCTTCCCAAACCTAACACTCTATCCTAAAAAAGATCTCAAAAACGAAACCATAACAATTTTAATCGCCAAAAACGGAGTAAAAATGAGAGAGATGTGACCAAATGAAGAAAGAGACTCAAAATCAGATTTTATGCACTGCACCCGCCCACGAGAGTGACATGCAAAAGTGACAGTGTCACTTTAGCATGTAACATTCACCCAAAATGTACCGAGGGCCAATGTTCCTTTGCGAAGGTGACATGCAAAAGTGCCAGTGTCACTTTCGCATGGCACTTTCGTCCAGAAGGTACCGGGCACTTTTTTGGCCGTAACTTCTTCGTTTTAGCTCCGTTTTAGCTCTGGAAAGGCCTGTTGGATTCGTACTTGAATTATGCATCCAACAAGACTATAAAATATAGCATTCAATCCAAAATCATATTTCTTCTATTTCTATTGAAAGATCGATTTCTACACTGACTTGAAATTATACTTACCCGAAAATTACGGGTGTTACAGACCACTCTTGTAGTATCGCCAGCTTTGGCGACAAACTTGGATGAGACAATGAGGATTCTACTCATAATATCTTTTTAAATTCATCAAGATCGGCTTTGTTGACCAAGTCCTCAGATGGTCTTCTGGGTGAAGGGGATGGATGGTGTGGAGTTAGGGTAGGTAGAGAGGTAATTGACGCAGAGATCCCCTTGGTGATGGCTTCAGAGAGTGCCTTAAAGTCTGCTTCGCTGAGGCCAACAGAGGGAGAAGGTTCAGAGGTGGGAACCCGGTCTCTTTGAACATTGGCCATCTCCTCTCGGAGAGTCTTAACCTCATCCAGAATTTTCTTTGAATCTTCACCACTTCTCTTCTCTTACTCAGGAACCCTCTGAGTAGACTCTGATAGCTTCTTCTTCAGATCTAGGACTTCTGCTTTTAGATTTGTCTCTATAAGGACAGAAGGAGAAGGCTCTGATATACTTGTTTTGATAAGTTTAAACTCATTCAAGGAGCCTCAGATGTCGTTACAGAAACCTTCGAATTATGTCTTTGTAACGAGATCAGAGATGGGAATCTTAGCTGCAACACATGCTGCTAATTTATCCTCGAATTCAGAGGAGCATTCTTTTAGAGATTGTTTCATTTGTCTCTGGAAGGACTTCCACTCCTATGCACAACTTATTGCAGAATTCAAAAAATATATGGAGAACAAGTTTGAGATGACAGGTCTAGGAGAGTTGAATTACTTCCGAGGCCTTGAAGTAAAGCAAACCAAGAATGCTATATTTCTATTTCAACAGAAATATGCAATGGGTATACTAGAGCAGTTTGACATGGTAGCTTGCAAAACAAATGCAACGCCAATGAATGTGAGCGAGAAACTTATTATTGAAGATGCAAGGAAGTTCAAAATCCTAGTGGGACGTCTCATCTATCTCACTCGTTCAAGGCTTGATCTAGCTTATGTTGTTAGCTTAGTTTCAAGGTTCATGCACTATCCAAGTATCCATCACTTTGAAGCAACAAAAAGGATCATTCGATATGTTGTTGGAACTGTCTCTTATGGAATATGGTATTCAAAATAAGAGACGTTCAAACTAAAAGGGTACATTGGCTGTTATTGGGAAGGATCTCATGAAGACAGAACGGGTACTACATGAAACCTCTTTAACTTCGGATCATGACATGTAACTTGGGTATGAAAGAAGCAAACCACGGTTGCCTTATCATCTACAAACGCATAGTACATTGCAACAACGACGTATGCATGTCAAGCGGTATAGCTGAGAAGATTGGTTGCAGACCTGAATCAAAAACAAAAGAATGCAACAATGATCTTATGTGATAACATATCAGCAACGATAATGACCATGGAAGATCAAAACATATTGATATTAAGCATCGCTTTCTCAAAGACTTGGTGGCCAATGAAGAAATTACGCTAGAATTTTCCAGATCTGATAAATAGGTACCTAATGTATTACCATGTCACTTCCAACAACAAAGTTTGAAGAATTTCGAGATCAATTGGGATTTGTTAACTTTGAATCAAGGGGGAGTATTGGAAGGTGACTGATTCAAAGTCTAACACTAAAGATCACAACTTTTTGTTTTTTAGTCTTTATCTGTTTAGTTTTACTCTTTATCTAGAGTTTTGCTAAAGTTATAGTTATCCGTGAGGCCTTTAAAAAGGGCTCTAGATTTTTCATTATCAATCAAGTTCTATAGCATCAAAATACTTTCTTACTCTGTTAATTTCCAACACATTCTTGTGAAACCAAAATGTTAGAGCATTGTTGTATTCAAGATTTACTGTAAAAGTCAATGTACTGTATGAGTCTATACAGTATTGTGAATGCCTTTATACCTTGTATGTTATGGGTATAAATAGGCTTGTCTAGACCATTTGTTAGTAACACTTCAAAAGCTTTAGTAATCTTTTAGAAACCTTTTGTAATCCTTTGAGATCAATACATGGATGACATATTTGCTCTCTAGATTCTCTCTCACTACATTCATATCTTATTGCTAGAGATCTGGGTTTTATCAATTGGTATCAGAGCTAAACAGAAGATACAAGCAGATCGAAGACCAAATTGAAGATTTTTTACACTGTTCTTGAAGAATTCGGACCAAGAAGAAAACACTGTTCATCTGAAGTCTTATCATTCAGACATGGAGTTTTTCTAGATTTTGAGTTTTTGAATCATTTCTTTGCATCGTTCAACTCGGATTTGGATTCTGAACACATTTAATTCTTGCATAAACATCAAAATCTGCACAGAATTGACAGATCTGATCGATTCTTGAATATTTTATCAAAAACTTCAAGTTCACTGTTTGGATCTTAATTCGATTAAATTGATCGAATTGTGAATTGTGATCAACAGGAAAAGTGTGCAGATTTCAATTACGAACAATTTGATATAAGATTCATCACAATTGATCAAGAATTGAAGAAGTTATGGCAGATTAAGTGATTTTGAAGTTCGAAGTGCAGAATTCGGATCATTCTTGGTGAATTCGGATCATTCAAAGAGAATTCGGAACATTCATAGAGAATTCGAACCCTATTACATTCGAATTGAGTGAATTCGAACCTTATTACATTCGAATTGAGTGAATTCGAAACTAAGTAAATTCGAATTGAGTGAATTCGAATCCAGTTACATTCGAATTGAGTGAATTCGCACTCAACATAATCCGAATTGAGTGAATTCGAACCTTAGTACATCCGAATTGAGTGAATTCGAACGCTGTTAAGTTCGAATTGGAGGATTTCGAAATCTATCAAGTCCGAATTGATTATCCGAATTGAGCATCCGAATTGATCATCCGAATTGATCATCCGAATTGAGCATCCGAATTGAGCATCCGAATTCTTAGGAATGTTGATTAAATTCTCATAAGTGTAATTTTTCTTACACTAACTGCTTTATCTTCTGAACGATCGTTTATCTAGCCAATTATCAGAAGATGTCGAGAGATATGCTGAGCATGGGTTCTAAGAATAAGCCTCCGGTATTGATAGCTGAAGAATATTCTCAATGGAAAAGGAGAATGATTCAATTTCTGAATCATCAGAACAGAGATCTTATGCTGTCCATTCAGAACGGTCCTTACAAAGCCTACATAGAGGTTGGTGGCATTGCTGCAACAGAAACAAGTCAAGAGATTCTTCCAAGAAGAATAGAAAAGGAATACAAATATTACAGTGATGCTGATAAAGCTAGAGTTGAAATTGATGAGCAAGCATTGACATACTTGACTATGGCCATTCCAAACAATATCTATAATCGCGTAGACAGCCGAAATTCAGCAAAGGATATTTGGGATGAGCTAGAAAGGCAGTTTGAAGGTTCATCAAAATCAATGAAGACCAAAAAGAATCAGAGCATCAATGCGTATGAAGGGTTTAAAGCTAGAGATGGAGAATCGTTGAAAGATACCTATGATCGTTACAACATCATTCTGAATGATTTAAGAAGGAATGGAGTTGACAAGTCTGAATCAGAGATTAATTACAAGTTTGTCAAGAATTTACTGCCGGAATGGGATTCATACTCTATTCAGCTTCAAATGTCAAGGGATATGGATGATGAAAAGTTGACCGATATTTTCAGCATTCTGGGTCAACATGAAGAAAAATTAAAAATGGTCAAAGAAAAGGAGAAAAAGGTCGAAGAATCTTTAGCCCTTCTAAGTGAACACAAGAAAAGTGGAGCGATGAAAACAAAGGCTTTGATCTCTGGTTTAAGCAAAAAGAAGATAAGTTCTGATGATGATGATGAAAGCAGCAGTTCTGGAGATGAAATGAGTGAGATAGCTGAAAAATTAGCCTTGTTAACTACAAGATTTCAAAACAGATATGGAAAGAAGAAGTTTCATTCAAAAAGCAAACCTGATTACAACAAAGTGAACAGATACAAAAGGTTTGAGAAAAGGTATGAGAACAAGGATCAAAAGGAAGAAGAAAAAGAGGAGAAAGTTGAGAAAAAGGAGAGGGAAGAAAAGAAGGATATGGATGACCGAAACTGCTATAACTGCGGTAAGCCGGGTCATTTTGCCAGAGATTGTCAGTTGAAGAAAGTTAAGGATTCTGAATACTATCAGCGTAAAGCACATCTCGCAAAAGCCAAAGAAACCGGAAAGCCAGTAAATGCTGAAGAAGAAATATGGCTGATGGATTCTTCAGATGATGAAGAAGCTCACTTCACTCAAGTGAAGCACAGTTTAATGGCTAAACTTGATGAGGAAGATCTGGAATCTGAGGTACAATCTCTATATCCTTCTCTTTATGATAACACTTCTCTTTATTCTGATAATTCTGAAAATGAATCTGAAACTGAAAATGATAAATATGAAGAAATGCAAGTTGTGATATTTGAGCTTAACGAGAAATTTAAAAAGGCACAAAAGAAAATTGAAAAAGTGCAAAAGCAATATGAAGATGAGAAAAGCTCAAAGCTGAAATATCATGATGAAGCACTTCTTTATAAGTGTTTAGCTGAAGATAGAGAAAAGGAGAAAGAAATTATTAGATCAAATGTTAAAATACTTGAATCTGAAATTTCTGAGTTAAAAAAGAAAATAACTGATTTAAATGATGAAAACATAGATTTTCAGTTCAAAATCAAGGTTCTTTCTGATGAAAGAAAAGAAGAAATTGAAAAGATTAAGCAGCTTGAAGATTTAAATTACAAAAGAGGCCAATCTGAGCAAACGCTGAATTTGTTGACTAGAAACCCAAAAGATAAACGATTTTATAATCCAAAAATGGGTCTAGGATTATCTGATGACAAGAGTTTCAAAACAATAAAACCTCATGAGAAAAAGGAAGTTTTGAAGCAAACTCTGATAAAGGAGATTCCTCCAATTGCAAAAGTTTTTGTTAAACCAGCAAATGTAAAGTTGCAACAAGTCATTATAACAGAAACACCTGTTAATTCACCTGTATCTGTTAAATCAAATAATGAAGTGTTGCAACAAGTCATAATAACAAAAACACCTCCAAAGACACAAGAAAAAGCAAAGGCAAGTAATGGAATTTTGCAACAAGTTATTGTATCAGAAACATCTCCTAAATCAGAAACTCCTATCAAAGATAATGCTTCAAATTCTTCAACTCCAATTTCAAAGAAAGATGAAGCTAAAACAGACAAAGGTTCAAAAGAAAAGCCTAGATACAATATAACAAATTTTAAATATGATGAATTAAACTCCAGTTACAAAACCAAAATGTTTGAACCAACTGGATTTAGTTCGTTGTTTTCCGATGAATCTATGGCTAAAACAATTGTTGACAAAATCAATGAACCTATATCTGTTAAAACTAAATCTAACGTTGAAATGGAGTCAAATAATACATCAGATTCTGACAAAAGGGAGTTTGTTCCAGAAACTTCTTCTGAATTTCCTAATTTGGACTCAGCTTTACTTAAAATTGTTGATTTAGAAAATCAAATTTCCAAATGGCAATTAGATTTTGAAAAATTAGAGGATGATCGTGATAATATTGGACTAGAATTTGATCATACAAAAAGGATCAATCTTGATCTTAAGAGTGAGATTCAAAGACTAGAATCCAAATTATATGAAATATCAAACTCTAAGGCCTCAAAAAGTTGTGAAAAATGTTCAAAACAAGCTGAATCTAAAGATCAAAATAAATCTTCAAGTATGTTTGATCCTTTTGAAAAGCTCAAATTTTTTAAAGAAAAGAAAAATCTTGAATTAAGATGTGTAGAACTTTCGAAACAAATTTCAGATTTTGAAAAAGTTCTATTTCTAGAAAAAGAAAAGCAGAAGAAAGAAAGAACTGAATTTGAAATAGAATTAAAGTTTTGTGAAGTCTACCATAAAAAGTTTTCATCAAAGGTATCTGATTTAAAAACAGAACCAGCTTCAAAAGGAAAAGAGAAACAAAAATCATCTGAAAATAAATCTAATTTGTTTTCAAGTGATCCAGTTTCAAAAGGAAAAGAGAAAGAAAAATCATCCGAAAATAAATCTAATTTGTTTTCAAGTGATCATTCTACCTCTAAAGGTTCTGACAATGTTTCTTCTTCTTTCTCAGAAATGGATGAAGAAAAGTATGTGGATTTGAAGGAACAAGTTCTGAATAGCAAGAATAGAAGCACCGACTCTGAGAAATGTAGTTCTTTGAATAAAAATTGTATACATTCTTGTAAGGTTTGCAATGTTTGTGGCAATAATAATTCCGCAATTTCAGATTTCAAATTATTGTCACAAGCTAAAAGAAGAATTCATTGTGCTCACTGTTGGGATAACTATTTCAAGCTAAACAGAAATGCTCCAACGAATAAGAAGTCTAAAACTTCTTCCTTCTCTTTAAAATCCTCAGCAAACAAATTTGCCAAAATGTTTGGTTTCAGATCAAACAAACAGAATAAAAAGATGAAAGAAAAGAAAACAGTTGAAGTAAATATGGATTGGAAATGGATTCCAAAAAATGAAGTTAACAAACCAAATTTACTTAATCGTTTAACTTTTAAAGGCAAAATTCAGGGGGCATCAAATGTCATTAATAAACTGATCCATACTAACAAGAAAGGACCCATGCAGATATGGGTACCTAAAATAAGATAATTGTTTCTTAACAGGACCGTCATGTGTGGGTCATTGATTCGGGAGCATCTAGACACATGACGGGGTACAAGCACTTCTTGCAAGATTTTATTGTACATCCTGGAGGATCAGTGGGATTTGGAAATGACTCAAAAGGTCACGTTCGAGGCTACGGAACGTTGAAAAATGACTCAATGCAAATTGAAAAGATTTTGTATGTTGAAGGTTTAGGGAATAACCTTTTCAGTATAAGTCAGTTCTGCGACAAGAACTGTAAGGTGTTATTTGATAAAGATTTTTGCTACATCTTGGATGCAAATTGGTCAGAAATCTTCAGAGCAAAAAGATGCGGAGACTTATACATGACTGATTTTACAACTCTTGTTGCTTCTAATCAAGTCTGTCTTGTATCAAAAGCTCCACAAGAAGAGTGTTGGTTATGGCATCGAAGGCTCTCGCATCAAAATTTTCGCAGTATCAACAAGCTTCGAATTGATGGATTAGTTTCCGGGCTTCCTGAAATGAAAATTGACAAAGTTTCTGTGTGTCCAGCTTGTGAAATGGGAAAGATGAAACATGTTTCTCACAAGACCAAGACTTTGTCTAATTGTAACAATGCCTTGGAATTAATTCATATGGATCTCTGTGGCCCAATGCGAACTCAGTCAATGGGAGGAAAGAAATATATCTTGGTTATGGTTGATGAGTTTTCGCGATATACTTGGTTGGATTTCTTACGACTCAAGTCTGAAGCACCCGAGCAGATCATTAAATTCATCAAGAAGATTCAAACTCTTCTACAACGCCCTGTTCGAAAAATCCGAAGTGACAACGGAACTGAATTCAAGAATGCAACTCTTCAATATTTTCTTGAATCCGTTGGAATAACTCATAATTTTTCTGCCCCAATTACTCCACAACAAAATGGAGTAGTTGAAAGGAAAAATCGAACTCTTGTAGAAGCTGCTAGGACGATGCTTGCTTACTCGGGTCTTCCACCAAGTCTATGGGCTGAAGCAGTATCCACAGCGTGTTTTACTCAAAACAGAACTATTATAAATAAACGCTTTAACAAAACTGCATATGAATTAATCAACAATCGCAAACCTAACATCAAATTTCTGCGTGTATTTGGATGCAGGTGTTTTGTGATGAAAGATCGTGAATATCTTACAAAGCTTCAAGTTAAAGCTGATGAGGGCATCTTTATAGGCTATTCCTTGAACTCGAAAGCATACAGGATTTATAATAATCGAACAAAATCAGTAATCGAGAGGTCAGCAAAACATGAATGAAATTATGCTGAATGCTCAAAGTTATGTGAATCTGGACTTATATAGAATATAATGCTCAAAAAGCCTATTTTGTCAAAATGATGGATGGAAATGAAAATATGGGAGAAGCACTATGTTTTAGAATCAAGTGATTGAGATGCATTATGTTTTTAAATCAAATCATTTAGTTTGAAAGTTTGTGCCTGTGGCCTTTCTGGTTTGGGAGAGTAAGTCCTAAGGGGTGCTCGACACATAGTCCCTAAGATCAACTGGTCTGGGATCGGCTGACCCAAATCCTGCAATAGAACCAGATAGAAAGCCATGTTCTACTAGTACAAATGGGTTTAAGATATATCGATGTGGCCTTTCTGGTTTGGGAAATTAAGTTCTAAGGGGTGCTCGTCACCTAGCACCTAAGGCCAACTGGTATGGGATCTGCTAACCCAAATCCTGCTATAGAACCAGATAGAAAGTCATGTTTAACGGTGTATCTTATTCTTACTAAACTTTTTGATCAAAAGATGCCAATGAGCACAAAATCAAAGGATGCCAATGTGCACAAAATCAAAAGATGCCAATGTGCACAAAATCAAAGGATGCCAATGAGCACAAAAGAAAAGATGCCAATGTGTACACATCTCTTGAAACTTGGGGAAAATACAAAGTCGCGATAAACCCGTAAATTTGTGAAATTCTGATTTTGGACAAATAGTGTGAGTAGAGCAAAGTATTCTTATATGTTTTAGAATTGCATACGCTTGATGCTAATCATATTTCGCATGCTAGCACACCAAATAGATTTAATAAAGGGGTTGAAACTGAACGTTTGTAACTTGATATGCAATGATGTCTTGTTTTTGAATCCAAACACATGCATTTGATTTCAGTTGATTGAAAAATTTGTTAAATTTCATTAAGCTGAATTTCTTTTATAAAGTTTTCAAATGATCAAATGTTTGTAGTTATAAAATAAAATTCAATGAATGTTATTTTCCTTGTGTAAATTTGTTTTAAAATTTGTGCTACAATTTCAAATACTGTACGTTATTGAAATATATGCATACTTTCAGGGGGAGAAAATAAATTGCTCCAGAATTCTTATTTTGAGGGGGAGCAAGGTTATTCTGTAAGGAGGAGATTGTTAGCAATACTCAAAGACACGACTGAAATTGAAAATGGTTTTCGATGCTCACCATCATCGAAAAAGGGGGAGAAAGGTTTAATTTCAATTTCATGTCAAAGAATTTTCAAATCAAAGATATTTCAAGTCAAAGATTCGTGAACAAAGACTGAAGATTGGGGAGAAGGATCATGTGAAGTCCAAATGTTGCTGAATTTGGTTATCTTAGTTCTGAGTGGTTATCGGAATGCGCTTACACCTAAAAGTTCAACAATGTGGATGGTTTCACATCTTTCTGATCCAAACTCTAATCGTTTCTGATTTATCTTGTTCCGAATTGATGGTTCTATATAAAGATATGAAATCCATGTTCAAGACTTGAAGACAATCTGTTGAAGATTGTATTGAAGAAGGTTGATTTTTCAAAGAAAAAGACAATGACTTTTCATGTTTGTCTGAAGATTCTTCAAAGCTGAGTTCTTAAAGAGTGTCAAAGCATATAGTTCGCCGTGAACTAGTGGAGATAAAGCTATTTGAAGATGGTTTGATAGAGTGTCTGTTTGAGAAGATTGACTTTACAAAGAGCTGAAGACTGCTGTCATATTTTTTTAAATCTTGAATCCAAAGGGGGAGATTGTTAGAGCATTGTTGTATTCAAGATTTACTGTAAAAGTCAATGTACTGTATGAGTCTATACAGTATTGTGAATGCCTTTATACCTTGTATGTTATGGGTATAAATAGGCTTGTCTAGACCATTTGTTAGTAACACTTCAAAAGCTTTAGTAATCTTTTAGAAACCTTTTGTAATCCTTTGAGATCAATACATGGATGACATATTTGCTCTCTAGATTCTCTCTCACTACATTCATATCTTATTGCTAGAGATCTGGGTTTTATCACAAAAACTATCAACATTACAAAAACAAAAACACCCAATCACTTCAGACATTAAAATCCGTCACAACATCTCTGTTTTTACATAAACAAAAAGATATTGAAAAGGAACAACTTAACTAAAAGGAGGGACGTTGGATTTGTTTTAGTTATGAGGGTGTGTATGTTCCAAATTTGTTTCTCCCTTATTATTCCAAGGGTCATTTGTTAGCAACTTAATGAGCTTAGTTAGACTCACAATTATTCTATTTGTTATACATGATTGTTTGGTAGTGGCTTAATGATATAGAAAGTGGCTTATTCAATAAGCTTCTAGGGGCAGTTTTGTGTAGAAAGCCAAGTTTTTTTTTTTCAAACATGCCCCTACCAATTAAAACTGATGCTCCTTTCATCTATGAAAAAAATCCTTCCAAACAAAAACCTTCACAATACATACACACAAATTAATCCACACAAGCAAATTTATTTATGCATGACTTAATAAAAAACCAACCTAACAACCATAAAGTGTGTGTAGTGATTAGGTGAAGAGGGATTAAAGGGGCTTTAGAGCATTCATATGATTTTCACAACTTTTTCCTTACATATTGTTGTCACTTCAACACTTAAAAACCTCTACATACCTCTACTATGTGAAAACCTCACCCATGTTTTTTCATAGCTTTTTCATTCTTTTCACGGTCCCACCATTTTAACTTTATATCATTTATATTAGTATTTGTAATAATAAATACTTTAAAATTTATACAGATACATATTTATTTATATCGAGGAAATATTATTAATTTAATTATGTATTTATTTTACATACCTTTTTAAAATATAAAAATTGAACTATCAAGAAATCTATAAAAACTGTATAAAAGTATGTACAATAAAAATAAAAAAAATAAAAAAATCTAAAATATGTACACTAAAAAGTAAAAATTTGGTTGTCAAGAAAGCTGTAAAAATTGTATATTTGAGACATTAAGTTAAATATAAAAAATATATAATTACTTTAGTTATATATTTATGCTATTTATTTAATAGTTTTATTTAATATGAGTACTTTAAATATAGTAACACATAAAACTGATAAACTTTAATAAAATTCAATAAAGTTAAAACTAATTAAATAGGAAAAATCTATGAGAAAGCAGGTCGTGCAGTTACGGCCTATGATAAAAAAAAACCTTGTTGATCCAAACCCTTCAGTGATTTGATAATGACTCTCAAAATTACTTAGTGAAAAATGTAAGTAAACAATATGTATAAGTGTTTCACGATCTAAGAAAATATACTAAGTCTATTTAGTATCGCAGATGGAAAACACATGCTTTAATTTATACTTCAGCGATGTATGTACATCAGTGTGCCCTGAGCCTGTTCAGTCTCACTGATGATCGCTGATAGTTTCATTTATAATTGTTTGCTTATGATCCTGGAAGACAAGATTCGCGACAACTGAGTTCAAAGCTGAAATCGAAGACCAAGATGACGAACAAGTGACTAAGTCTACTAGTGACCTGATGCAGATATCAACCAAGCCAAGACTTGTCCATTTCACGCGAAGTTTCAAGTAGAAGACTTCAGGGAACGCTGAACTTTATCATTCGCTGACAGAGATCTATTCAGCGAGCGCTGATCATGAAGCGTGTTCTATAAGTTACTTTTGTCTTATCTCCTTGCACACCCCATACGGTTTGTCAGAACGGACATCCCTTTTGTCCAGGATCGTACAAACCACTCTGCAACTACACTGTTCATCATGCGGCCACTAGGATGTTTGCTAAAGTTAAATTCATACAACCAACCAGACGCTGCCACGTATAAAATTGTACTGACTTGCATTAAATGCATGCAAGATAAATAGGAAACCATTCTACAATTTGAAGAGCTTGCCTTTTGTTAGTGCATAAAATGTATTCAAGATTTAATGTTTAATTGTAAAATGGTCAAAGCATTGTAAAAGTCAAAGTAGAGGCTTAAAGGTCAAAGTCAAGGCAATTAGAGTGGAAAGTCAATGTGTATAAATAGGATGTTGTAATAGAATTAGAAAAGGAGTCTAAAACGTTTAATTCATAATCGTAAGAGAGGGATGACATCTTAGAGAGAGAAGTTAGAGAGAGAAAGTAGATCTCACTCTCATTCTTGTACATTTCTCTATTCTAATGAAGATCTAAGTGTGTTCTTGATTGTTACTTGATTAAATCTGGGATCACAAGTGGTATCAGAGCTAGATCAGATCTGATTATGCACAAATTGAAGAATTTTTTTGTCAATTTTGAGAAAATTGAAAGTTTTTGGTGTTCTTGAGGTTTTTCTAAAAATTCTCAAGAATTTGATCTTTTTGGATTAGATTCGTTGATGTTTTGGTGAATTGATAATAAGTAAATCATTCAAAGTCGTTTTCAAACAAATTACAATCCTCAAAATCAATTTTAAGAAACAGATCTTGATTTTGAAATTTTTTAAGATGAACAATAAGTTCTTCATGATTTTGGTTTGAAAATGGTGATTGATCTTCTTTGATTAATTGTGATTTTGCTTGCGATTTGATATGGTTTGCAATCACAGACTTGTTTCTATGTTGAATTCGAACAAGTAGCAGGTGTTACAATCCAAATAGAGAAACTAATCAGCTAGATAAGTGATCGACGATGAACATGTGATGAACATCGAAGTTTCTTTGATGATGATCGATTTCATTTTTGGTTGACATTTGTTCGTTCTAAATATCACAAATTTGTTCATCTTTCATTTCTAATCATCGAGCATCTCTCAAATTCGAAAAACAGCAAGATTTCAGGAAGTTTGAGGTGCTGAATGTATTTCGCCGGAAAAACGAGCTCACTGGAGTCTCGCCGGAATCTGGAAATTTGACCTGAGTTCAAAACTGTCGTACGCTCAAAACTGTCGTACACATTTTGTACGACTTGTTCATAATTGTCGGACGTTGATACACATAACTGTCGTACACTACATGCCATCATAACTGTCGCACGCCATTTTGTTCATTTTTAGTCGGACGATATTTTCTGTCGTACACTCTCGCACACTCTCGTATACCATATCAAACTTTGTTGTCGTACAACTCTTGTCGTACAACTCTAGTCGTACACATCTCTAGTCGTACATAACTTCAAGTCAGACAAAGCTCAGACAGGTCTTGCCTGAAACAACTCGTCGGAAAAACGTGGTGTTCATCAGAGTTATTCAAGCTCACTTCATTGTCAATTATGCTTGCATGATCGTATAATTCTTGTTCCATTCGATTTGTCTTTGTTTGTGGAACAATTTGAAACCAAAATCATTAATTTTGGTTGAGAATTGGCAAAGATATTGATCTCAAAAACCATCAGATCGTTATTTGGAGGAGATGATGAACAGTACCAGGTTTTACTTTTAGGGTTCGTCAGTTCCAGCCCCTCTAGTTTGTAGTTTAGGTTTTGGTCAATTTTAGTCCTTTTCGTTAGTTTGTTTGTTTTCTTTACATTTTTGGTCATTTTTGTTAAGTTTAGTCGTTAGTTTGTTAAGTTTAGATAGTTTTTTAGTTTGTGTCATTTTTGGTCCCTGTAGTTTAAGTTTTGTATTTTTACAATTTTGGTCCTTTTACAAGTTTGTGTTTTAGATTTTGACATTTTTAGTCCCTAGACTTCTAAGTGTTTTAGAGTTTTTCATTTTTAGTCCTTTGAGTCTTAAATTTAAGATTTTTGTCATTTTTAGTCCTTGTCTTTTATAAGTCTTAGTATTTTACACCTTTAGTCCTTATTTTTTGTTTTAGTTTCGTATTTTGTCACTTTTAGTCCCTATGTTTTAGTAATTTTTCATTTTTAGTCCGTTTTATCTATTTTTACTTGCTTTTGCTCGCAACTGATATATTTTTCTTATTTTTTGCAGGTTTGCCGATTTAAAGTCCAGTATTCCGCATTAATTTTTGAACAACAAATTTTATAATTTGTTATTCAAAATTTTAATTTTGAAAAATTTTCTGACTTTAATCGATTTTTCTCTAATTATCGTGTGTGCATAATTCTACTTCTCACGAAGTATCCGACAACGATCAATTTTTAATCTTTTCAGGTAACAATGGATGATTATGAATATATGGGTTGGAATGAGTCACTTAAGGACAGAGACAATAGAATAAAGATCCAAGATCTTGAACAAAAAGAATTTAATTATAGGATAACAATTGAGAATCTGAACAAAAGATTGAGTGTGTTGGAGAACTCAACGACTGATCAAGATCTCAAAAGCAAGGATGCTGAGATCAGTAATCTAAAGAAAAAGAATAGTGAGAGCGAACTTTCTTTGAAAAATATTACCTCTCAAAACACATAATTTTTGGACAAAATCAAAGATTTGCAAAAGAAGCTGTATTTGAGAGATCAAACTGATCAAACAATTTTTCTAAACAAGCCAATAATGGTAAGCAATGTTAATAAATATTGGGGACTTGGTTACGATAACCCAAATCATTTGACCAAAGCTATGATTGAATTACCGACATTATATAGGTTCGAATGTCTAAGATATGCAGAATATTGGCCAGATTTTGAAATCCATTGGACTGGTGATAAGGAAACACAAGAAGAGGAACATAGAAAAAAAGGTTTAACAACTCATATACAACATCCATTTTGTTATACTAATGAGACGTTGAAGATTCTCAACAATCTAAATAAACCACTTCCAAATAACTACTTTGACATTTTTGCTACAAAGCCAGTCAATAACCAAAACCAAGTCGTTGAAACAAAGAAATATGTTCCTACATTGGTTCTTGAAGGGAAAATTGTTGAACTGGAAATCTCTATTGCAGAACAAAGGATCAAATTTGAGTATGAAAATGATCTTCTTGCAACAATTTTTTCAACTACATTTAAGGAAATATCTTCTTGTTTCAATGATGAGGTGAAAAAGGAAACTGGTAGAATTGAACATGGTTTGATCAAAAAGTTTTCTGAATAAACAAAAAGCATATTTGATACAAAACAGAAGATTGATAAAAAATGTATCAAACTGTCAAAGAAAGTGGTAGATCTTGAGAATGTTCTTCTTTCTGAGCATAACAATTTGGAAAATGAGAAAGTCGACTTTGTAACTCAAATCAATTTTTTGGAAAAGAAGTTGACTGATTTGTTAAAGACAAACTCAGATTTAGAAATCGTTTTAGAAAATGAAAGAAAGGAATTTGCTTTGAAAAACTGGTTCAATCTTGAAGAAAGCAACTTTCTTAAAGAACAAAACTGTGAGCTTTCTCAAAAAGTGATGACATTAGAAAAATATTTGAAAGAAGGAAAGCCTAATATAATGTCTGATTTTGAAGATTCTTTCAATCTTGAAAGAGCACAGTTTGAGTTTGAGAAAGTCAAATTCGAAAATGAAAAACAATCTTATGAAATAAGAATAATTGAGCTTTCTCAAGATGTGGATGAGTTAGAAAAGGAATTAGCAAAAGAAAGAAAAGAGAATGCTTTCAAAAGATGGAATTCACCTGAGTCCACTAAAGATTTTGAAGTTCACAACGCCGATTCTGATTCGGATTGTGACTTTAAACCTAATGAGCAAGGTTTCGAAACCAAGTGAAAACCAATAGAAAATGAAAAAGGAAAAGCTTGTGCATTTGATTTCTCAAAGAAGCTTCCGGGCCATAGTGATTTTATCTTTACAAATGAAAAACCTTCAAGTACTTTTTGTAAAGGTGAGTGTTCAAACACAAAGACACCACCGTTAGAGAAAAGAAAGAAGGGTAACATGTCAAAGACAACTCCTGTTCAAAGTTCTCAAGGTTCTAATTCTAAATCTTCTATTGGTTCAAATACACCCATCTACAAGCCTGTGAAGATGGAATGGAGAGTTAAAGGTACAACACCTTTAAAGAATGATGTAACAAAATCATTTGCTTCCACCTCAAATGCCAAGAAGAACAACACTCCAAAAGGTTAGTCTTCTGCTAAACCTAATCCTATTCATTCTGCAAATTATCTGATTAGGTTGGCACATAAGAAATTTTGTTGTTCTTACTGTGGATCAAATGATTGTGTGCATAAAGATTATACTTCTTATTGGTACGGTACTTACAATATTCTTTCAAAGAAATCTACATCTAACACACTAGGACCCAAGGACCGTTGGGTACCAAAATCTGCTTAATCTGTTTTGCAGGTTCATCATGTGTTGTGCTGAATGTTACATATATATCACACACATGACTGAAAACAGAAGAGAAACGGTGCAAATTTTTCAAGAGTATATGTACCATTAAGGGGGAGCAAAACACTATGGTTTCTAAACACTTCAGTTTAGAACCCGAACATAAAAGAGATTATGACTTCTAAACATATCAGTTTAGGACCTGTGCTTCAACGAGTTTGATTTCTAAACACATCAGTTTAGAACTCGTACTTCATTGTTTTACACTTTGAATGCTACATATACTAATCTTGTTTGATTAAGATCTTTTGCAGATTTTGAGGGGGAGCTTATCTGATTGTAAATCAGTCTATCATGATTTGAGGGGGAGCTTAAACATTTAACTGTATGTATCTTCTGAACTTAATCTGAGATTGTTTGAAAGAAGAACGACTTTCAAGCATGAAAATATTTTCGTAAATGTTCAAACCACTTCTCTAATTCAAAAAGATTTTTATAATTTTAGAAGTGTGATTTTAAATGTTTTTCCTATATATATACATATATAGATCTTGGATTGTCGTTACATCAACTCTGACCGTGTGTTTCTAAAGATTAATACTTGCGTATTATTTTTTTGTATATACTTTCAAGTATTCCTACACACCGGTTCAACTTCTTATTGACTTTGTTATTACCATATCTCAAAACGAAACAATTTTTCGATGGTAATACTCCCGTTTGCATTTTCAAATTTTGATTGAGCATCATATTCATTTCAGCGTAAGACTTAAGCGTTTCATTCAAAGATTGTTTATATTTGTTCATATAAACAACATTCAATTCTTTGATACCCTATACCTTACATGATTATCCTTCATGATTATTATTCATATTTTGATCTGATTGATACATTGTCAGATTCTCAAACAAGTCTTTCGAATTCATTTCATTCATTCAATATTCTTGTTTTGAGAATTCTTCAAAGTTCAAATGCTCAAATCTTGATGATATTATTGAGGAGCATACATTCTGATGGCAATGTTAATCAAATGCCGAGATTTATACTTGTTCAAGCTAAACTGTTGAACAACACATCTTTTTAGGACAAAATTTCATGGGAATCAGTATGAGATATTAAAGAACTTCTATGGATCCACGTTAACCATTGTTTCCTACCCAAGAAGTTATCCCTGAGTGATTGAGGGGTGAGGGGTCGAAATCAAAGAGTGGGGGAGATTACTCATACGGTTGAGTATCTCATTGTGCTGAGGTAAAATGTAATGAGAGTGGGTAGAAGTTAGTGGATTAAAAACAGAAAGAGGGTGTGAGAACAGAATTAAAAGAATAAGAGAACTCTGCACCAGCCACTTTTTGAGCCGGGCAGCCACATTATTGATTGGTTCACATTCTTTGGTGACCATCATTGAAATAGGCAACTAGCCCATGCCAACTCTTGCATTTAACCCCACCAAAACTCATTTTTTTTTAATAAAGGAATGTTTCATATTTCTTGGGGACGCAACATATAATCTATCTGATCTTTACTCGAAAGGTCTAGATATTGAAAAAGAAGGAAGTTTGCCCCACCTTCGCTCTTCATTCATGCACATTGAGTACGTGGAAACTTGTTGTTGTCTCAACAGTTTACACAATTTGAGCCTATAATTTTCAAGCATAAGTTGCTTCAATAATTTTACACTCGCACATACACACAAGGAATATGTTTTCTTGTCATAACGTTCATATAAATTTCCTTTGTGGTTTTTTCGATGATTGAATGGAAGCCCTGGAGGAGTGAACATCAAAAAGCTCATTTCCAAAGTGCATTCGTTGTACTAAGTGGCTCCATGCAACTTACAGGCATTTTAACTAATTCATTAGTTGTTTCAGGGTTACCACTTTCATTTTGTCTGAATTTGAAAAGATTCGGATAAATATTTTTGGAAGTGACGGATATTCAAATCGAAAGGAGGAGATTGTTATTGATATATTCAAAGATTGCTGAAATTGAAAAGAGAATTTTGATGATCATGATGCTCACAATCATCAAAAAGGGGGAGAAGATTTGAGAGTTTCAATTTCAAGATAAAGTGAAGTTTTTGTTAGAGTCAAGAAGCCCAAGTTAAAAAGTTCAAGACAATTCAAGATGTTTCGAGACGATTCGAGAAAGTTCAAAGTTCGAAGATTGTTATTATTGAAGAAGTGAAGATACGCAGTTCAAGGTACTCAAAGCTACACAGATTCAAGCTCATTCAATAATGTTTTCAAAGCTCAAAACCTGTTAAAACTCATAGACCAGTTCATAATCAAAGACTAAAGATATTTCTCAAAGATGCAAAGATCCGTGCTACAATGATTCGAAGAGATGAAGTTTTTATTTGAAGACTTTGACCGACACCACAAAGATATGAAGTTTGTGTTTCAAGACTTTGATGACTATTTGATTTTGAAGATCCAGTTGAAGACTAAAGCAATCAGATTTAATTTCTGAAGATAACGCTTACTTGAAGATTCTTCAGAGTTATTTTTCGAAGATTGATCTTCCTTCAAAGCGAAGAGGAAGATTGTTCAAAGTGCTAAAGTGTTGAAGATCTGAAGATCACAAAGAGCTGAAGACTATCGTCGTCAATTTTTTAAATCTTGAATCCATAGGGGGAGATTGTTAGTGCATAAAATGTATTCAAGATTTAGTGTTTAATTGTAAAATGGTCAAAACATTGTAAAAGTCAAAGTAGAGGCTTAAAGGTCAAAGTCAAGGCAATTAGAGTGGAAAGTCAATGTGTATAAATAGGATGTTGTAATAGAATTAGAAAAGAAGTCTAAAACGTTTAATTCATAATCGTAAGAGAGGGATGACATCTTAGAGAGAAAGTGGATCTCACTCCCATTCTTGTACATTCCTCTATTCTAATGAAGATCTAAGTGTGTTCTTGATTGTTACTTGATTAAATCTGGGATCACACCTTTCCTTGCTGAACTACTTCGTGAAAGAAAATATCTCCTTAGGTTTTCTTATTTCCTCTCTATTATTTCTAGTGCAAGAAATCTGTGTGTTTCTCATAGTTTGTTTAGATTAGGTTTTATACTTGATCATATTCCGCAACAAACTGTAAATTGTTTGATATATATCAATAAACAATTTATAAAGATAAAAATCTGTGTTTGTATTCAACCCTCCCCCCCCCCCCCCCCCCCTTCTACAAACTTGTATAACCCTTCGTGACCAACAGGTGGTATCAGAGCAGATTGTTTAAACCCATAAACAAGATCTTGCTTATACTCTCTTCCTTGTTATTTCTTCAAATATGGCAAACAACACAAACACTAACTACATAGATAATGGCACTCTTGCCAAACCTCCTCGATTTAGCAAAGATAACTTTAATCTTTGGAAAAATCGAATGATGCTCTTCTTGGAAGGTGTAGATCCCACTATACCTTACTACGTTGGACCATATATTCTTCATGTGATCCATGGTGTTGTTCCAGCCACTGCGAATACTCCTGCTATTCCTGAACGAATAATAATAAGAGAAGTCTCTCAGTGGACTGAAGAAGACAAGAAGAAAGTGGCCATCGACACCAAGGCCTGATCCATCATCTCCATGGCTCTTCCTGATGAAGTCTACCATTCCATCATGAATCTAAAGAGCTCAAAGGCCATGTGGGACACTATATGTGTTCAATATGAAGGTACTGCTGAAGTCCAGGACTCTAGAAGAATAAACCTGGTAAGGCAGTATGAAAGTTTCATCTGTGGTAAAAATGAAACTCTTTCTGAAGTACATCAACGGTGTAACTGTTTAATCATAGACTTAAAAACTGTTGGTAAGACCTATGCTAATTCTGACAAAGTTCTTAGACTACCCACAATGGTGATCCTATCCAATCCATTTGAAGTAAAAGACAAAATAGATTAATAAAAAGAAAAGATAAAATGAATTGATTGGAGACGGTCAACACAATCTGAATCGCAATCCAATCTTGGATTGTGCATTTTATTTTTTATTTTTTTAACTAAATATTTTACACATGGCATTATATAATTGGTTAATGTAGATTTTTTTAGATAAATCTTATCTTAATAAAAAGATAAGTTTAACAAAAAAATAAAAAATATACCAAAAGTCATATTTTTCAATTCCCTACAAATAGAGACCAATATTGACATATTTTCATCACACCAATCTTTCTCTCTATTTCAATACACTCTTATCTTGAAAACTCTATTTTTTGCAATTTTCTGTTATGGATCCAAACTACCCAAAGTATTGTTTGAGTTCTGAATATCCTGATAACCTTCAAAATTACTCAAACACACAATATGAAAACCCCGAGTTACCTTCTTATGATAATCACATTAGCATCCCTGAAAATGTCCAAACTTCGCAAAAGGGTTCAAGAGTCGATTCATGGGATACGAGAGAATATATGGTTCTGATGTCAGCATGGATGTTCGTTAGTGAAGATGCTACTCGTGGAAAAAACCAAAAGAAAGGAAAGTTGTGGTCACGAGTGAAAGAACACTATGATGCAACTCGAGCAGAAAATCCAGAAGGGCTTGGTGTCCGAAACGAAAATCAAATGAAAGGTCGTTGGTCTCGACATAACGAAAATGCAAGGAAGTGGGTTGGTGCTTACAGAGATACATACCGTCAAAAAAAGAGTGGAATGAGTAACACGGATGTAGAGAACGTAGCTCACAAAACTTATGAGGCGACTGGGAAAAAGTTTAATGATCTGAAGGTATTTAATGAAGTTATGTGTAAACATCCCAAGTGGGACTTACAGTTACATCGTGAAACAACACGTTCTCGCTCGGTATATGAAGCGGGTGATGAAGAAAGTGGTGGAAACACAAAAAGATCAAGAACTACGGAGGAAGGAGATTCTGTCGATATCAACCAAGAATCGCCAACTAGTGGTTCAACAATTCAACGTCCTGCAGGCAGAGATGCAACCAAAAAAAAGGAAAAGGTAAGGCATCACAATTTTCTTCGATTTCAAATAACTTTAATGAAAATCTTCGTGCATTGACGATTACAAGGAACAATAAAGTTGAAGTGATGAAAAAGAAAAACAATTTTGATCAAGAGAATTTTCAAATCGTTGAAGACCACAAAATGTTGCGCGTACTAATGTCCAAAGAAAGCCTGTCACCAGCATAAGAAAAGTTGAAAGAACGTCTTTTGGCAAAGTTGTATGGATAGTGATGTGTTTGTAATTTTATTATTATGTATTAGTAATTTAGTATTTCGTGTATTTGTTTGTACTTCTCGTATTCTGTATTTGTAATTTGTATTATGTATTGTTTTTATGTTAAAATGAATGGCTGTCTTTTTCCCTAAATATCACATGCTATTGTCCCCCACTGATTATGTCTTGTCTTTTTCCCTAAATATCACATGCCATTGTCCCCCACTGATTATGTATTGTCGTTTCCCCTATAGATCATATGCCATTGTCCCCCACTAATAATTCAAAACTTTATTATATATTTGGTTGTCTTTCATCAACATTTATTCATACAATCTTTCCTCAAACACCTTACAAAAAATTCCATATTTCACTATAATGCCTTTCAATGAAAACTCATCACCCGAATCAAATGATGAATTTGACGCATGGCAATCACGAGTTCTTGAACAAAACCAACAAATTGATTGCATGCTTGAAGATATCCTCATCAACTCCTCCAATCTGTTCATAGGAGATCAACCCACAAGAGTAAGAAGAAGGTATCATGACAGGCAACGCGAGATGGGTGAAGCGCGTTTGATGCAAGGCTACTTTGTGGACAATCCGACGTATGATGACGCTATTTTCCGAAGAAGATTTCGAATGAGAAGACCTTTATTTTATCGTATATTTGATGCTGTGACTGCTAATGATGAATATTTTCAACGGATACCTGATGCCAAAGTCTTTCACCATTGCAAAAATGTACTGGAGCCATGAGGGTGTTGGCGTATGGCACATCAGTCGACGCAGTTGACGAATATTTGAGAATGAGTGGAACCACAACAAGGGATGCTCTTATGAACTTTATTGATGGTGTCATCTCATGTTTTGGTGATGAGTACCTCCGAAAGCCTAACAACAATGATTTGGCAAGACTACTACATGCTGGAGATCAACGTGGATTCCCGAGCATGATAGGTAGTATTGACTGCATGTATTGGGAATGGAAAAATTGTCTGAGCGCATGGGCTAGACAATATACCGGAAGAAGTGGAAAGCCAACAATCATTTTAGAAGTCGTTGCATCATATGATTTATGGATATGGCACGCTTTCTTTGGAACACCAGTTTCGTTAAATGATATTAATGTACTCCATCGATCTCCTGTTTTTGATGATGTATTGACAGGTATAGCACCAAAAGTTAGTTATATCGTGAATGGTCGCGAAAACGATAGGGCATGTTATCTCACAAATGGCATCTATCCTTCATGGTCTACGTTTGTCAAGTCAATTACATTTCCCACTATCGAGAAACACAAGTTGTTCGCTCAATGTCAAGAGTCTGCCAGAAAAGATGTTGAACGAGCATTTGGAGTTCTACAAGCGCGTTTTGCATTTATTCGACACCCATGTCTTGTTTGGGACAAAGATAATATGGGACGAATTATGATTGCTTGTATCATCCTGCATAGTATGATAGTTGAAGACAAACGAGAGACATACCAACATTATTATGATCCAACTGAATTTCTTAATGATATACCCACAAAACGACAACCCGAAAGCTATGCAGAAGATGATGGTCAACCGTTTGCATTCTCTTCAGAGCGGATTGGAAACCTAGCCAGTTATATGGCTAATAGAGAACAACTTCGTGACAGGGAAGCACATAGTGCTCTAAAAATGATTTGATTGAGCATATATGGCAAAAGTTCGGCACTAATACTTAATTATGTCATTTATGTCTTTTAATTAGATATGTAATTCCGTATTTCTCTTTGTAACTTGTTTTAATTATTTTCAATTATAAGTTTTTTTAATTAAGATTATGTTTTAAAGTATCAAATAGTTTAAGAAATTTAATTTTTTATATGCAAGAATAATAAAAAAATTATAGATATGATGAAATATTAAAAATTAATATTTTGTAAAAAAATATTTGAGATTGGATTGGATCACTGATAAAACATAAAAAATATGGGATTGAATTGGAATTAGAGATTGGGTAGGTGGAAGAGAGAGAAATTAATGTTTTAATAAAGATTGGGTTGGATTGGATTGTGGATGGTGATAGTCTTAGAATGTCTACCTGAAAGTTGGGACAACTATACCATGTGTCTCAAACTATCAAATGATCTAAAATTCATGACCATTTCTACCTTATTTGGCACTATGCTCAATCATGAGTAGTCGTGTCAACTTAAGAAGAATCTTGTCAAAGATTCCAAAAGTACACCTGTTGCTTTACTCTCCTCAGAGTCTGTGCCCACTCGGCGATCCACTCTCATGATCACTGAATTGGAATCAAACTCTGATGACTCATCAGAATCTGACCCTTCAGATCTCGATGAATCTCTGGATCTCCTAACAAATTCTTTCAGGAGATTCGCCAAAAAGAGTAAATTCAGAAGATCTAAACCTCTTCCCTCACTGACAAGCCTAAATCTACACCTGTTGATAAGGCTACTGCTATCTGCTTTAACTCTCAAAAACTAGGACACTTCGCTAGTAAATGCAGGTCCAAGAAAGCTCTCAAACCTTCTTCTTCATCCCACAAGAAATCCTTTACTCCTAGGAGTAAAGATGACAAGTACCAAAGGCTCAAAGAAAAGTATGAAAAGATGAAGAGCTACAAAAAGAAAGGCAAAGGTCTGATCGCTGAAGATCATGATTGGGCCGAGTCTGAAGAAGAATCAGATTCAGTAGAAGAAGATGAGGCCAGCCTCAGAAGGGTACCAATGTACCTAAGCTGAAAGTTTCAAAACCTTCAGCGAGCCATCCCTCCACTTCTAGGAATAAGATCCCTGAATTCGTTCAGCGATCTACTCCTAAACTAAGAGTGGATGTCACTGGTAAGAAAATTGAAGAACTTATAGTTCCTCCGATATCCAATGCCAAATGTATTCTCGGTGCTGGCCCTGCTCATTTAAAATTATCTAATAAGCATGCCACTAGTCCTAAATATACTTTTAGCTATATGAAATGTTATCACTGTGGACTTATCGATCACATTGCTAGCAAATGCCATACAACCACCAAAGCTGAGAAATTAGCTAAGGTGAAGATCAATACCCCAAGGCAAAGAAGACCATCCCTGGTGCAAATCAGGTTAAGGTGAAAACCACCACTGAGGTTAGGAAATTAACCAAAGTGAAGAACGTCACTGACGCTGAGTCTTTAAATGTTGTGAAGACCGCTGATCCTTCTTCATCCTCTGCCACTAACAAGTGTGGACCTGTCGTAGTGTGGGTGCCTAATCAAAACCAATCTTTATTTGTTTGCAGGTCTTGAAGGGCATCTGGTATCTCGATAGCGGATGTTCTCGACACATGACTGGTAGAAGACACGTGCTAACTGACTACAAGGATGAGAAAGGTCCCTCATTGACCTTTGGCGGAAATGGCAAAGGATATACCCGAGGGTTTGGTGTACTTTCTAATGGTACTACCACCTTCAGAAGAGTCGCATATGTAGAAGGACTGAAGCATAATATTCTTCGCATCAGCCAACTGTACGACAAGGACTACAAAGTTTGCTTTACTAAAGAACATGCTTTGTCACTAATCAGAAGGAGAAAATCGCTCTTAGTGGATACCGTTTGGAAAATGTTTACGTTATAAACATGGAATCAAAAACCACTGAGAATGCTTGTTTTCTATCTAAGGCCTCATCTGATGTCAACTGGCTTTGCATAAGAGGCTCTCTCGTCTAAACTTCAAGACGCTGAATACATTTTCTTCAAAAGAGTTGGTTACTGGACTTCCTCAACACTCATACGCTAAGGAATATCTCTGTTCAGCGTGTGAGAAAGGAAAACAAACAAAAGCAAGCTTCAAGACCAAGCAAGTAACTTCAGTGACAATTCCTCTTCAACTTCTCCACATGGATTTGTTTGGCCCTGTCAACATTCAATCCATCGCTGAAAAGAAATTTACACTGGTCATTGTAGATGAACTTTCTCGCTACACCTGGGTGATGTTTCTCCGTTCTAAGAGTGACACCTCAGAAGAACTCATATCTTTTGTCAGGAGAATGGAAGTCCTGAACAACCTCACTGTTCGCTCAATAAGGAGTGATCATGGGACTGAATTCAAAAATAGTTCCCTTGATAACTTATTTGAGAGTAAGGGTATTTCTCATAAGTTTTCTTCAGTGAGAACTCCACAACAAAATGGCGTCGCTGAAAGAAGAAACCGAACGATCATCGAAGCTGCTCGTTCAATGCTCAGCGATTCACATCTTCCAACTCAACTTTGGGCAGAAGCTGTCAACACTGCATGTTTCATGCAGAATAGATCGCTGATTGTCAAGAGATTCAACAAGACTGCCTATGAACATTTTCATTGAAGAAAACCATCCATCAGCTTTCTTCACATCTTTGGTTGTCAGTGTTTTATCTTAAACAACAGAGATGCTCTTGGAAAGTTTAATCCCAAAGCTGACGACGAAATATTTCTTGGATATTCTTTTGTTTCCAAAGCCTTCAGAGTCTTCAACAAGCGAAGACAAACTGTAGAAGAAACTATTCATGTCACCTTTGACGAATCTCGTTCAGCGAACTCAAGAACCACTGCTGATAACGAAGAACTTAACCAGTAGATGTTTACTCACTTTGGGGATTCAGAAGCTAATGTTAACCCTGACCCTCGGGTCAATAATCCCACCGCTGATGATGATCCTGTCATCATTCCCAGCATGCAGACAAGTGAAGCTGATTCCACATCTTGGGTTTCAGCTGTTCCCATCAACACTATGCCTGCTTCTAAACCATCAACCTCTGATATTCCATCTACTTCTCAACAATCAGTGAATGAATTCTCATATGAACCTCTACCAATCTTGCCCGAATTACCTGGGATCGCTGAAGCCTCTTCTTCAGCACATCCAGTGGTTCACTATGAGTCAGCGGCTCATGCTCCTGCTCAGCGATGGACTATAAATCACCCAATTGATCAAATTTTTGGTGATCCAAAAGCATGTGTTCAGAATCGACGTAGTGTGGGTAACATTTGTTTATATGTTAATTTTATTTCACTGATTGAACCAAAGAAGGTTGATGATGCCCTCGGAGATCCGAACTGGGTCAGCGATATGCAAGAAGAGATGACTGAATTCGAAAGAAACAAAGATTGGAATCTCATTCCTAGACCATCTAACAAGTCAGTGATAGACACTAAGTGGGTCTATCGAAACAAGTTAGATGTAAATGGAACTGTAACCCGCAATAAGGATCGTCTAGTTGCTTAGGGATACAGACAAGAGGAAGGCATAGATTACGACGAAACGTTTGCCCCAGTGGCAAGACTCGAAGCTATTCGTCTATTTCTAGCATACGCTATTCATAGAGACTTCAAAGTTTATCAGATGGATGTTAAGTCAGCATTCCTTAATGGAAGGCTGAATGAAGATGTCTATGTTGAACAACCTCCATGATTCTCTGATCCTAAGCATCCAGGTTATGCATATAAGCTGGATAAGGCACTCTATGGTCTGAAACAAGCACCACGTGCATGGTATGACACTTTATCCTTTTTTCTCCTTATTGAAAAAGTTGAGCGTGGTAAAATCGACAATACTCTATTTTCAGGAAACTAAAAGGTCATATTATTCGTGTTCAAATATATGTTGATGACATTATATTTTGGTTGAACTAATCCTTCTCTGTGTACTCGTTTTGCTGAAAGAATGAAATCTGAATATAAAATTAGTATGATTGGTGAGCTGACTTATTTCCTTGGACTCCAAATCAAGCAAACTGATAAGGGAACGTTTATCCACTAAGGTAAGTATGTCAAAGATATGCTGAAGAAATTTGATTTAACTCAAAGCTCAGCTATGAAAACCCCTATGGCACCTCCACTGACACTTAACAAAGATCCTTCAGGGAAGCCTGTTAATGTCACTGCCTATAGAGGGATGATCGACTCTCTTCTTTATCTTAAAGTTATCCAACCTGATATTATGTATGCAACTTGTTTAGATGCACGATATCAATCTGAACCCAAAGAATCTCATTTGCTCGCTGTAAAACAAATTTTCAGATATCTTAAGGGTACTCCCAACATAGGTCTTTGGTATCCTAAAGACTCAAGGTTTGATCTAAATGCCTATTCAGATAGCGACTTTTCAGGTTGCAAGCTGGATAGAAAAAGCACCACAGGAGGCTGTCAACTCCCGGGTTGGACAAGTAAGAAGCAAAGCTCAGTGTCCACTTCTACCGCTGAAGCTGAGTATGTAGTTGCTAGAAGCTGTTGTGCTTAGGTCTTATGGATGAGAAATCAGCTATTAGACTACGACCTTAAGCTCTCCAAAATTCCAATCTATTGCGATAGCACAAGTGCCATCGCTATAGCTAATAATCAAGTGCTACACTCAAAGAATAAACACATCGAGATCTGGTATCATTTTATCAGAGATCATGTGATTAATGGTAATATAGAACATCAGTTTATCCCTACTGACTTTCAGTTAGCTGATATTTTCACCAAACCTCTTGATGAGACAAGATTCAACTTTCTCATCAGCGAGCTTGGCATGCTGAACCATGAAGATTAAATCTTCAGTGGTTACGCATTATGTCAGTGATAAAGGAAATTCTATCTCCTAATTTATCATCTAATCTCTGAACAAAATTGATTCGCTGATACCAAGGTATGTTTTTCTATTCTCATTCGCTAAAGCTTACTTCAGTATGCTGTGTTTCAAAATAAATTGATCGCTGAACCTTTTCCTTCAGTGATTCTTTTGAAATAACAAAGCTCACAGATTTTTTTTCAATCAGTGACTCTTCCTTTTAAAATCCTCTCTGATGTTTTCAAAACCTTCAGGGAAACGTTTTTGAAAGTGAAAAGACATTTTTGACTGTGACGTCATCAAAACGGATAACCTATGGCACGACTTTTTCTCCGACAAGTTCGTCCGTTTGAATTCTTTCCCAATAAGCTTCGTGGGACGTGTCCGTGTCATGATGAGTAACTTTTCCCCTCATCATTTTCTCTCCCTACACTCACTATATAAACTCTTCATGTTTATATTTTTACCTTTTATGCACATAAACTCTCTCAAGCAAGAAATCTTCAAACATTTTGTTCTTTGATTTGTGATATTCAAACTGTTAGTCGAATCTTCAACCTTCACTCAAACAGGTTCATATCTTCTTATATTAAATCTTTTTATATCTTGTTTTGGTCTTATTTCTTGATACATTGAATCAAAACAAACGTTTTTCAAACATAAAATCAACTTCTTCATGATCTTATGCTCAAAACTTGAAATATAGTTTTTCTTTTAAGTTTAAAATAAAAATCTTAAACTTAAACATTCATACATTTTTCCAGAATCCCTTTCCTTAAAAAGGAAACTGGAAAACATATTTTTTCACAAGTTTTAAACTTTTCTAAAACTAGAAAACCCACATTTTATTGTTTCTTCCCTAAAAAGGATATTGTAAAACCCTAAAACCCTTCAAAACCCTTATTTTTTGATAAAACATTTCCATTTTAAGAAGTTCATCTTTTTCCTCTCTACCTTTTGTTTCTACACAGAAATGGCATCCTCAAACGTCTTGACAAGGGCTGAAATTTTGAAGTGTGAGCTGAACCAAATTGTCCTTGCCTCAAACAACTTCTATGCCCTGCTAGAATTTCCAAAGAAAAAGCCATCCCCACATCTAACTGACGCAGTGAACTTCATCAAAACCTGCCCCCTAGCCACTGCTATGACCATCACACCTCTTGCACACCGCAATCTTATACATCAGTTCTTGTACACTGCTCATAGTACCACTGCTACCTCCATAAAAACTGGAAAGGAATACTAAGTGATCGGTTTTCAAACCGAAATGGGTCAAGGAGCCATATCTCCTGCACCCATCTGCCAGGCACTGAATCTCCCTGGCAGTACCAAAACTAACCCCTTCGTCCCTCTCACTGACCCCAACACCACTGAAGGTGAGGCTGAACTGATAGCCTTCCTTGACCTCATGAACTATTTATGGGACACAACCCGCAGTGGGGAGCCCGATAAAAAGCTTACCAAGGTCCTAAAAAACAAGATGTCTGCTGACTTAAACTTCATCTTCGCCCACATCATAAGCTGCATGACGGCCAAAACAGACTCTACTGATCAAGCCTCCAAGACTCAGGGCGCCATGGCTTATGCTCAACTGAAGGGTATGAATGTGGACTATGCCCGCATTATCTTTGAAGAACTAATGGACCGGGTCGAGAAACCTGAACGCTCCACAACCGTTCCCTACCCGCGTTTCATCTCAGCCATCCTATAATTGCCTCTGGGTAGCCACTACCCTTGGCAGGGAGACTACAAGCTCTCCTAAGTTGGCCCCAAGGTACTCGATTTCAAACCCATCGAAGGAGAGGTAAGTCTCTCTACTCTACTCTCTCTTCTATGCCCGACTTCTTCTCCTTCAGCGGCTCATTTAGCGGCACAACCCTCCGGTAATACCCAGGCTGCTACAACTACCTCTATTAGAAATAGGAAACAATCTACTATCCCCCTTGGCATCCATAAGTCCAAGAAGATCCACAAGGAGAAACCTCAGCCTTCAAAGGCTCCAAAATTAGAGATTGCCTCTTCACGGGCATCGTTTGATGATTTTGTGGTCACTTCCTCCACAACTGCAACAACCATCCCATCATCCACTCAAGAGACTCAAATCTCTGAAGCTTCTATGGAACCTACCTCAACATCTTCAGTGCCTCCAAGCACTGAAGAGGTCTTCCTCGGTGACTCCAACGCTGAATCTTTTGCCCTACTCTTCTCAACCACTGCTTCTACTCCTTTTGTCTACACCACCTTCAGTATTTAACCAACGCTACCATCATTTCTGTTGATGGATACAAACGCTGCCACTCTTCAGAGCATGATTAGGCGAAACTTCACAGGACCTGTAGGTTCTTCTACAGTAATCCCTGCTCTTTCTTTCGAGGACGACATGGAACATTGGGGAGGAACTCGAGAGTTTCGTGCCTTATACAATCCAAATCCTATTGGTATCCAAACACAATCCATTCCCCTCTCTGAAATAACAACTTCTAAGCTTTCATTTGCTCACAAGTTATTTTTTTTCAGGTCCTAATTTGGGGACAATCAGCTCGTCCCTTACGGATATCGCTGATAAGGTGAAAAATCTCTCCACCAATATCTCCACCAACACCTCGGAAATCACTGATGTTGGGGAAATGCTGAAGACCATCTCCACTACCCTTGCAGAGAAAGCCAACTCTGCTGATATCTCTAATCTGCAAGGGGGAGTGAAAGATATGGAGCTCGCTCTCAACAATAACACTTCTGCGCTCCAGGATGTAAAATCATAGGTCGCCAATCTTGCCAGCGACCAGAAGCAGCTCTCCACCCAATTCACCAGTCTCAGCGGTGACGTTGGGTCCCTGAACACCACTGTTACAAACCTCCACGGTGAGGTGCGCGGCCTTTCCACAAAGGTAGATAATTGCAACTCGCTACTCACCAAGATCCTGGAGAGGATGGAAGCCCCGACGGTCCCTGTTTCCCACTTCTCTCAAAATGATCGCAAACTATTGGGGATGATAGCGGATTTCGTCATTCTGCCTACATCTCGCATACCTGACCTGGAAACCAGGTTAGAGACCGTTGAGGTGTTAACGGACAACACTTCAGGGCACCAGGGTCCCTGAGGAAACTGCTGCTACTGATGCTGTCGTTATTGTTACCTCCTCCCATTCGGTGGAAGAGAAGGAGAAGACAGCTGAAGAACTCCCCCGAATTGTTGAGGGGGACGAAGAGAATGCTGAACAAGAAGACCCTCAGGAACTTGATCATCTTGATTGAACTGCTGAACAACCCTCTCCTTCTAAGGGGGAGCTAGGCGAAGACCTTCCTCATTCTACCGCTGACAAAATCCTCAATATCGACTCTGAGGACGAGGAAGAGGATGATGAAGAGGATGAAGAACTAGAGATAGCTGATGAAGAACCCTCATCCCATCCTTCTCCCAAGGATGATGATGATGAAGATGATGATCCCTTTTGGTTTCATCTTGAAGTCATCAAAGTCCCTGCTCTAACGGTAAATGGACTAGGGGAGAAGACCGCTGCAAAGTCTCCTGCTAAGAAAATGTTGCACGACAAAAATAAAGGCCTTGTAGATGACAACTTGGCTATCCTCCTTAAGAAGCCAACTTGTCAAGTATGACATTTCTTCTTTCCATACACTGCCTCCCTCCTCTACCCATTCTCAATTTCTACCCTTCTCCTCCTAAAACCTCTAAACACTTGGCCAATTCTTTCTCTATCTCCTTCTACCATCAAAAGATCTAACTCAATTGATCATTTTATTTCAGCTAGTCCTCTCCCCTGCTTGAGGCTACTGCTGAAGCTCCTTCAACAACAATGCTACAAGTATTCCCAACTCTCCAAGCTGATGAGCAAATAATCCCGGTCTATGTCATGAATGAGACTAATGAACAAGCTGAAGAACAACTGCTTTCCCATCCCAGAATACCTTCTCTGCCTCCTCAAAGGTCAGATGAAGATGAACAAAGAAGGAAAGAAGCGATGATCCTAAAAATCGAAAGTCAGCGTCTCATCCCTGCCCATCTTAGCTGCCTGACTCCGAAGGAAATTGCTGGAAGTCTCAAGACTGAGAAGATTGTCGCTGAACAACGTAAGAGTGAGCTCACTGATAAAAACATCGCTCTTGAAATTGCTCAATGCTCAGTAAAGGATCCTCAACTGAAGAAATTTCCTCTCAAAGTCCATCAACAACTACTTAAAGACGCTGGAAAGAAGAAGACAGAGAAGACAAAGGTTAGCGACACCACCTTGGCCTGGTGCAAAAAGAAACTCCATTTCAGGTTATTACCAGCAAGAATAAAATATGTAAACCTGAAAGGGAGGACTGTCAGTGGTTCTGCTATTATCGATGTCCAGATGATCAGATAAAACGGAGTGTCAAGAACTTGTTATCTCTCAGAGCTTGATAAACTTGGGCTTAATGAATGGTTGGAAATCCGGATCGCAATTCAACGATCTCGATCAAGCTACAAGCCTTGTGTTGAAAACGCTATTTTAGAAGCTAATCGGCCAAGTCTCTTCAGAGGTTGATCTGCCTATTCCAACCATCCAAACAAAACGAAGTGCTCAAAAGAAAAAGCCTCCACCATCTTCATGCCCTGTTATACGGAACGAGACTGGTGTTGACTTCTCTCGTGAAGCTATACTTGGTCAAGATGCTGATCTTTCAGGACTCGACATCTCACTGCCTCCCGCTGAAGAATTCGAAGATGGAAAGGAAGTCAATGAACCTTATGGCATATTCTTTCTTGACTAATATGGTCGCAAGTGCTTTCAACGTCTATCTGAGTTCCCCATCGCTCATATCGAACAACTGTTGGTCCCGTAAGGGTTATACAAGTTTGTAGAGGAGGGGTTGAATACAAACACACAGATTTAACTTTTTTAAAATTGTTTATTGATCTTTATCAAACAATTTACAACTTGTTGCGGAACAAGATTAAGGAATAAACATAATCTAAACAAGTTAAGAGAATCACTAAGATTTTCTTGCACTAGAAATAAGATAGAGATAAAGTAAGAATATTAAAGACTAATATTCTAACACATAGAAATAGTAAGAAGGAGATGGCCGAGCACTTCATTTCTGAAGTAGGGTTTCCTTTATATACTGCATGCATTTAATGCATATCAGTACAACTTTACACGTGGCAGCAGCTGATTGGTTGCATGGTTTGACCTTTGTAGACAACCTAGTAGCCACATGATGAATAGTGTAGAATCAGAGTTGGTTGTACGATTTTGAACAAAAGGGATGTCCATTCTAACGATTTTGAATGTAGCACTTGATTGTTGGCTATAGCGATGGCACTAGTGCTGTCGCAATAGATTGGAATTTTTGAGAACTGAAGGTCATAGTCCAGTAGTTGATTTCTCATCCACAAGACCTGAGAACAACAGCTTCCAGCGGCTACGTATTCAGCTTCAGCGGTTGAGGTGGACACTGAGTTTTGCTTTTTTACTTGTCCAACTCACCAGCTTTCCACCCAGGAGCTGACAGCCTCCTGTGGTGCTTTTCCTATCCAATTTGCATCCTGCAAAATCACTATCTGAATAGGTGATTAGATCAAACCCTGAGTCTTTGGGATACCAAAGACCTAGGTTAGGAGTACCCTTAAGGTAACGAAATATTTGCTTTACAGCGATTAAATGAGATTCCTTAGGTTCAGCTTGATATCGTGCACACAAACAGGTTGCATACATAATATCAGGTCAGCTAGCTGTAAGATACAAAAGAGAGTCGATCATCCTACGGTACGCTGTGACATTAACAGGTTTTCTTGAGGGATCCTTGTTTAGTGTCAGCGGCAGTGCCATAGGGGTTTTCATAGCTGAGCTTTAAGTTAAATCAAACTTTTTCAGCATATCTTTAACATATTTTCCCTGGTGAATGAAAGTTCCTTTTTCACTCTGTTGATTTGAATACAAAGGAAATATGTTAGCTTACCCATCATACTCATTTTATATTCAACTTTCATTCTCTCAGCGAAACGAGTACATAAGTCAGGGTTAGTGGAACCAAATATAATATCATCGACATATATTTGAACAAGAATAATATGACCTTTTACTTTGCTGAAAAATAGAGTTTTATCGATTATTTTAATAGTACGAACATAATTATAACTCGACTGCAAGTTGATATGTGTTTTGATTTGGTAGGCCCACATGCTAGGAAGTGTAATGGATCCATAGGCACTAGCATTAGTTGATAAACGTGGAATAGGCATGGCGCTTTGTGACATCCGTCAAAATAATATTTCAGGTTAGTACTGAACTGAACATCTTAGTATTATATGTTAGACGTGTCACATACTAGATTTAGTAATTAGAAGCAATGTTATTAGAAAAATTTAGAAATGTTGCTTAGGTTTTACTAGGATTAGTGAATTATCTAACAATCTTATAAAATGCCAATTCTAATATCATATACATATATATGTACAATGTTAAAAAAATATACTAGCTTAAAACAAGTATTATTAATGTAAAACAATTCAAATAGATAAAATAAACCTACCTCTTAAAATTCCAAGAAATGCAATCATGATGCTAAAACCAAAACCCAATACAACCCTTCATCTCCTCTCCTCTCTCTCCCACTCCCTATGGTCGGCCACCCTCACCCACCCCTAAACCTTACACACACTCTTCTCTTTCTCTCATTTCACACACAAACCCACCTTCATTTCTTGAATTCCATCGTTAAATTTTAGTAATCTCAAATTCGAAGTTGAAAATTGAATCAATCGTTTACCGAAATAGGATTTGGAGCTTAAGTGTTATTGTGTTCTATTCAGGAATTGAGTTTACAGGTGAGTTCATCTTACTGTGTAAAATGATGATTATATGTTTTCAAAAGTTGGTAAACTGATATGAAATGGTCTCAAAGCCTTACTTATGTGTTTAAGAGAATTGATGTGAATTATTTTATGGAACAAGGTGTAAATTGCAAATGACCAGATTGGTATCGAACGAAATCCGGAAGATATCTTTTCCGGTATATCCGGATTTGTATTTTCCGGATGTATCCGGACTTGATTTTCCAGATAGTTTCGGATTCGTTTTCCGGATACTTTTTCGTATTGTTTTCCAGATTTGGTTCCGGATTGGCTTATCGGATATGTTTTCCCGGATGGTTCCGGACCCGAATTCTGGATACTTTTTCCGGTGTTACTGGATATGTTTTCAAGAATACTTTTCCGGATTGTTTTCCGGACTTGATTCCGGATTAGTTTACCTGACAAGTTTGTTCTGAATAATTTATGTACGAGGTTTTCTTGATCAAGTGTTTTCCGAATATGAAACATATCTTGATTATTTTACTAGTACGAACATAATTATAACTCGACTGCGAGTTGATATGTGTTTTGATTTGGTAGGCCCGAATGCTAGGAAGTGTAATAGATCCATAGGCACTAGAATTAGTTGATAAACGTGGAATAGGCATGGCGCTTTGTGACATCCGTCAAAATAACATTTCATGTTCGTACTGGACTGAACGTCTTAGTATTATATGTTAGACGTGTCACATACTAGATTTAGTAATTAGAAGCAATGTTATTAGAAAAATTTATAAATTTTGCTTAGGTTTTACTAGGATGAGTGAATTATCCAACAATCTTATAAAATGCCAATTCTAATATCATATACATATATATGTACAATGTTAAAAAAAATATACTAGCTTAAAACAAGTATTATTAATTTAAAACAATTCAAATAGATAAAATAAACCTACCTCTTAAAATTCCAAGAAATGCAATCATGATGCTAAAACCAAAACCCAATACAACCCTTCATCTCCTCTTCTCTCTCCCCCACTCCCTATGGCCGGCCACCCTCACCCCCCCTTAACCTGACACACACTATTCTCTTTCTCTCATTTCACACACAAACCCACCTTCATTTCTTGAATTCCATCGTTAAATTTTAGTAATCTCAAATTCGAAGTTGGAAATTGAATCAATCGTTTACTGAAATAGGATTTGGAGCTTAAGTGTTATTGTGTTATATTCAGGAATTGAGTTTACAGGTGAGTTCATCTTACTGTGTAAAATGATGATTATATGTTTTCAAAAGATGGTATACTGAATTGAAATGGTCTGAAAGCCTTACTAATGTGTTTAAGAGAATTGATGTGAATTATTTTATGGAACAAGGTGTAAATTGCAAATGACCACATTGGTATCGAACGAAATCCGGAAGATAGCTTTTTCGGTATATCCGGATTTGTATTTTTCGGATGTATCCGGACATGATTTTCCAGATAGTTCCGGATTCGTTTTCCGGATACTTTTTCAGATTTTTTTCCAGATTTGGTTCCGGATTAGCTTACCGGATATGTTTTCCCGGATGGTTCTGGACCCGAATCCCGGATTGTTTTTCAGACTCGATTCCGGATTAGTTTACCTAAAAAGTTTGTTCTGAATAATTTATGTACGAGGTTTTCTTGATCAAGTGTTTTCCGAATATGAAACATATCTTGATTATTTTACTAGTACGAACATAATTATAACTCGACTGCGAGTTGATATGTGTTTTTATTTGGTACGCCCGCATGCTAGGAAGTGTAATGGATCCATAGGCACTAGCATTAGTTGATAAACGTGGAATAGGCATGGCGCTTTGTGACATCCGTCAAAATAACATTTCAGGTTAGTACTGGACTGAACATCTTAGTATTATATGTTAGACGTGTCACATACTAGATTTAGTAATTAGAAGCAATGTTATTAGAAAATATTAGAAATTTTTCTTAGGTTTTACTAGGATGAGTGAATTATCTAACAATCTTATAAAATGTCAATTCTAATATCACACACATATATATATATATATATATATATATATATATATATGTGTGTGTGTACAATGTTAAAAAAATATACTAGCATAAAACAAGTATTATTAATGTAAAACAATTCAAATTGATAAAATAAACCTACCTCTTAAAATTCCAAGAAATGCAATCATGATGCTAAAACCAAAACCCAATACAACCCTTCATCTCCTCTCCTCTCTCTCTCCCACTCCCTATGGTCGGCCACCCTCACCCCCCCTAACCTCACACACGCTCTTCTCTTTCTCTCATTTCACACATAAACCCACCTCCATTTCTCTCTCTAACTTCTCTTTAGTTTTTCTCTCTATTTTCTCTCAAACATAATCAACATTTCAGCCAACTAAAACCAGAAATCCAAGGCATTTGAAGGTATTCATAGAGCTAAAATTATGTATAGATGAAAGATTACTCATCTTTTGTTTTGTTTTCTTCCATATTTTCTTGAGTTTTCTTCTTCTATTTTAATTTTCAAGCTTGTTTTGCTAGAAAAACGACTTCTTGATTCTTAATGTTTGTAGATTTTTCCCCAAAACATGTTGCATGTTCTTAAAAGGTGATAAATCAATGATCAAACCAAAGTTAAGATCAAAGAAATGACTTTTGAAAGTTCTAACTAGCATCCAAGTGTTTTATTCAAACTTCTACCTCTTAGATTCTAAAAATGTTGTATAAAAACCTCCCTTACTCATCAAATACCTACTTTAAACTTTATGCATGTGATTAAACTTCATATTTTATGTGCCAAAAATCGAGCTCAAAGCGTGGATTTCAAAGGATTTCTCAATAAGAACTTATAATGGTCATTTCTGGAACTTAGATCTGTGTTTTAGATTTCAAACCCAAGTGGTCTCACTTAAAAACATAAAGATTTTGACTTCCAGACAGTCGTTATAAAACAAGTGTGCAAACAGCTATACTTTCTGTGATAGTTGCTAATACAAGGATGATTTGAAGGACCTAACTATCTTCAAAAATTATGATTTTTATGTTAAAAGTTTTCTAACACAATATTTTAACTTGGATAAAAAGCCTCTGATTAAAAGAATTATGGAAGAAAATTAAAAATAACCATAAAGTAGCAACAAAATTTTGGACAGAAAAGAAAATTTAAAAACTTAGTTTTAAAAATCAAAATTGTTAAAACCCTTTTACCATTTTATTTTATAAATTTGAGGTTTGTGTTAAAATGAACAAGTTAAACATAACATATGTATAAATGTTAATATTAAATATAATAAATTATAAAGAATTACAATAATGAAAAGTTAATAAGGTTTTTATCTTTAAAATTTGTAAATTTTCTCATTAACACAAAAACTAAACCTCCAACAAAAATCAAATATACTTAAGGCATTTTATGATATTTTAGATAATTACGCTTTACCCGAAACCATAAGATCTAGGCTTAAATCTTACTAGCATCTTTACGTTTCGTAGGATTGAAGTAGGATCAGACCTTGGTTTGCATTCAGTGGACATCTTGAATCCGTCATCGCATATCACCGTGAGTTTTCACAGCCCCTTTTTACCATTTTCGTATATTTTGGGGGAAAAGCATGCTACTATTTTTTTTACGCACCGGTTGTACTGTTTATCTTGAAACTACTAAACCTTGCTCTGAATGCTTATGCACTATGGTATGTATGCTTATGTTAGTTGATTCTGAGTTTACTATCGTTCCTTAAGTCCCCGTTTTCTCTCACACTACCCATTTAACTCAACTATTGAGCCATTGGTAATTATGAATAGCGCTATTTGGTTGACTCCCCACTTACATTGCGTGAGTGCATAATTATTGTTTTTATATACACGTGTTAGCGATAGAACATGCACCTAGGGGCGTTCAGTCGTTAGGTTTGGGTAGTGGGCTAAATGATTTAACATTTTGCATACAAAGATACCATGGGCAAGCTGACAACTGAATTATCTATCCACTGTGCGGATTCAAACAACTTTTGCATTAAAAAAATTTATTGCATTCAGAAAACCTGTGATCTCACCAACTATTTCAGTACTTGACCTCTTAATGGCATGCTTTTTAGGTGTACATCAGCAAGGTTGACATCTAGAAAGGCACCACGTGTAGCAGCATCCTGCATGTGTTCATCTATGTTATTTCCATTTGAATTTTTTTTGTTTTAAGACATGTTGTAAACTTTTGTACTTCTTTAAACTACTATGGTTGGTGTTATGTTGTACCTTATGCTGTGAAACCCTAAACTGTTACATCTTGTGTTTCCGCTTTAGCGGGGTGTGACAGATTTGGTATCAGAGCCACAGGTTATAGAGAATACCGGTTTTCTTTTGGAAGACCCAAACTATATCCGAAAATTGGAAATAACTTTCAAACTACTAAACATATTACTAGTATAACCAAGCCGGGGATTGCATTATTGGACCTCAATTAAACAAAGTCTGATCACCTATGTTTAATTAAGAAAAGATTAATGCGACACTAGAAATGGTTATAGTAGAAGTATGCTTAAGTTGATTTTTACTTAAACCCTCAAGTAGCATGCATTATGTGTGTGTAGTCATTGCATACCATAGACATTTACACCTGTACATGTAGTAACTAAGTACACTCTTACCTCAGTATTACTATGTCGTCGTCATCGTCGTTTTCCTGCACTGTCTACTCGGCCGATGAGTCGGGTTACGTTATTGGTCGTCCCCAAGACAACCCACCCAACATTCAGGAGGAGGACCCCCTCTCCCCCCATGGACACCGATTCGGAGCTTGAGGTGACTAGACAGAGAGATTCTAGTGACAGTCCGAGAGTGTCGCCGACTTCAGTGTTACCCCAGCCGACCCCAGTACTTCCCCAGCCGATTCACCTAGGACCGCGCATTCGGCAGACGGCCCGAAAGAGCGTCCCAATTCCCAAGAGAGTGGCGTTAGGGATGTCGTGTCAAGAGATAACAGAGACACCCCGAGTGACCACCGGAATACCAGTAGTGCGTGTTACCGGTATGACTCGGGAGGAGGCGCAGCGTGTACAGGCCATGGCAGCCGAGCTGCGTAACTGCTAGACGAGGGTGGCCCACTAGGAGCAGGTCACGACCAACCTGGCAGAGCTGACGTACCTCCTATATAACTGCTCGACCCTGGCATGGGAGAACGCCCGTGTAGCTAGACGGACCGTGAGGAAGATGGAGCTTTTGTGTCAGTTGGTTGGAGGAGTTGTGCTGGCTACATTGATATTATTGCTCTTGGCGGTTGCGTATCGGAGATGGTTTTGATTAGGATAGTTGATAGTTTGACAGCTTTTGATAAAACTTTTGGTTCAAAGGAAAACATTTTCTCGTGGTTATTACGAACTACGTATTTTGGTAATTTCAAATGTTTGGTTGTATTGGGATTTAAAAACTTTGGTATTGATGTATGTTAAACATCAAAATTTTGTATTAATGGCATTATTCAAAACATGAATGGAAAAAAAATCATTTAGTGAAATACAAACCTATAATTGTCATATTTATTTACATGATTATTATTATTTCAAAAATTCAAAGTGGTAGTGTAGATCCTTGAAATTTTTTTATGGTAAAAAAAATTGTACAAAAATTTTAATAAAACCACTATTTGTAAATGTATTTTAGAATCATGCCTCCAAGAAGATCCCCACGCAACACGGGAGCAAATCCTGAAGACCAAACGCGGATATAGCACGTATCATAGCTCAACAAATCTAGGAGGCGATACCCAATATTGTCACCCAAGTTACCGCAGGCATTAACGCTGACCGAAGGAATGATGGAGACAGAGGCGGAAATCCGATCAACAACAATAGGGGATGTAATTACAAGGCATTCATGTCTTGTAAGCCCAAGGAGTTTTACGGAAATGAAGGTGTCGTAGGATTACTAACATGGATTGAGAGCATGGAATCGATACTCCATATCAGCAAATGTTCAGAGGACTGCATGGTGGAGTATGCAGCATGTCAATTCCAAGGCAGGGCTCTAACTTGGTGGAACATACAAGTCCAGACTCGTGGTAGAGAGGATGCATACAAACTTTTGTGGGAAGAGTTTAAGAAGCTACTCATTGAAGAGTACTGTCCCAAAAGTGAGATTCAGAAGCTGGAAGCTGAATTTTGGAATCACACCATGGTTGGAACAGACATAGATCGATACACTGCCCGCTTCCATGATCTCGCAAAACTGGTGCCCCACATGGTTACCCCCGAGAACAAAAGGATTGATCGATACTTATGCGGGTTGGCCCCGGAAATCCGAGGGATGGTCACGTCGGCAAACCCAACCACAATCCAAGCCGCAGTGGCATTGGCATCTAGTCTAACCAATTATGCGGTTAGAGCAGGAACTTTTACTCAAGGAAGTGCTAGTAATAAGAGGAAGTCAGAAGAATCAGTCAAGGAAGAAGACTGGTGGTAATTCAAGCAAGAATCAGAAGGTGGTGAATTTTTTTGGAGTGAAGGCTCAAGACCCAAGGTAGTACAATGGTCCTCTCCTAAAATGCAACAAATGTACCTATCACCATGAACGGGATTGTCCTGTTTGTGGCAATTGTAAACGAACGGGTCATTTCACCAAGAACTGCAAAATGGAAAAGAGCATTAAGGAAGGTAGAAAGGTGTGCTTTAAGTGCGGAAGTCAGGACCACTTCCGGAATGTGTGCCCGAGATTGAATAGGGGACCGAGCAATAACAACATTGGAAACCAGGCGAGGCAAGCCAATCAGGGAAATCAAAGAGGCCAGGCTCGAGGACGGACATTCGCCATTGGAGCTGAAGAAGCTCGCCGATACCCCAATGTGGTAACAGGTACGTTTCTCCTAAACAACCACTATGCATCAGTATTATTTGACACTGAAGCAGATAAGAATTTTGTTTCATTAGAATTTAGGCCACTGATCGATTTGAAATCCAGGAGATTGTGGGATGCTTATACTGTTGAAATTGCTAATGGTCACGAAATTGAGGCTAAAGATGTAATCTTAAATTGTACCTTGAAGCTAGCTGATAGGTTATTTAACATTGATCTTATTCCGATTGAATTGGGGGGTTTCGACGTAGTAGTAGGAATGGACTGGTTGTCTAAGAATCGAGCGGATATTTGCTACTTTGAAAAGGCCGTTAGAGTACCTCTACAAGGCGGATAAACCCTTATCATACAAGAAGATAGACATGGAAAGAGCCTAAAAATAGTATCGAGTATGAAGGTCCATAAGTATTTGAGGAAGAACTGCGTCGCATTCTTGGCACACGTAGTTGAAAAGAAGTCCGAGGAAATGCGAATCCAAAATATTCATGTGATGAGGGATCACCCAGAAGTATTTCAAGATGATTTGCCTGGACTTCCCTCGTCTAGACAAGTCGAATTCCGAATTGACCTCATTCCCGGAGCAGCACCTGTAGCTAAAGCACCGTACCGCTTAGCACCGGCTGAAATGCAGGAGCTGTCGGGTCAACTTCAGGAACTTCTGGACAAGGGATTCATTCGGCCAAGTTCCTCACCTTGGGGAGCCCCATACCAGTTCGTCAAAAAGAAGGATGGATCGTTTAGAATGTGCATCGATTATAGGGAGTTGAACAAGTTGACGATCAAGAATCGATATCCCCTTCCCCGAATTGATGATCTGTTCGACCAGTTACATGGTGCTACTTATTTTTCAAAAAATGATCTTCGATCAGGGTATCACCAGTTGGGATTTCGTGAGTAGGACATCCCTAAGACAACTTTTAGGACTCGATACGGGCACTATGAGTTCTTAGTTATGCATTTTTGGTTAACAAACGCACCGACTGTGTTCATGGATTTAATGAACAGGGTGTGCAGGCCATACCTTGACAAGTTGGTGATTGTGTTTATCGATGACATACTAATTTACTCACGGAGTAAGGAAGATCACGAGCAGCACCTGAATATAATATTAGAATTACTCAAGGATCAGAAGTTGTATGCCAAATTCTCAAAGTGCGAATTTTGGATTCGGGAGGTACACTTTCATGGTCACGTGGTTGGCGAGAAAGGAATTCATGTGGATCCGGCTAAGGTGGAGGCCATTAAGAAGTGGGAAGCCCCAAATACCCCGATAGAAATTCGTCAATTTTTGGGTTTGGCAGGTTATTACCGACGATTCATCGAGAACTTCTCGAAGATTTCCCAACCACAAACAGCGCTGACTCAAAAGGATAAGAAATTCTTTTGGAGAAAACCGCAAGAGGAATCATTTCAACTGATAAAGCAAAAGTTGTGCAACGCGCCAATTCTGGCATTACCAGAAGGAACCGACAACTTTGTGGTGTATTGTGATGCATCGCATCAACGTTTGGGTTGTGTATTGATGCAGAGGGACAAGGTTATAGCATACGCTTCAAGACAACTCAAAGTTCATGAGAAGAACTATACCACCTACGATTTGGAGCTTGGAGATATGGTGTTCGCTCTTAAAATTTGGAGACATTATTTGTACAGCACTAAGTGCACTGTTTTTACTGATCACAAGAGTCTTCAACATATCTTCGATCAGAAAATGCTTAATAGGAGGAAGAGAAGATGGGTAGAATTACTCAGTGACTATGATTGTGAAATTCGATACCACCCAGGTAAGGCCAATGTGGTAGCTGATGCCCTGAGCAGGAAAGAAAAGGGTAAAACCCTCATGGGTGCGAGCATTAGGAGCGCTTGTTCAGACGAGCTTAAGAACTCGAATTCTTGAAGCCCAGGATGAAGCGATGAAAACAGAAAATTTGAAGAACGAGACCCTACATCATTTGTAGAAGAGATTTAAAACTAAATCTGATGGAGTACGTTACTTCGAGGACAGAGTTTGGATTCCAAAAACTAACAACCTACGGGAAATTGTTTTGTAGGAAGCCTATAAATCTAAGTATTCGATTCACCTAGGGGTGGATAAGATGTACAAGGACCTAAAGAAATATTATTGGTGGCCAGGAATGAAGAAAGATATCGCCTTGTATGTGGGGAAATGCTTAACTTGCTCGAAGGTCAAAGCCGAATACCAAAAGCCATCCGGTCTGTTGCAACAACCGGAGATTCCACAGTGGAAATGGGAACAAATAACAATGAATTTTATAACCAAACTACCCAGAACTGCTAAGGGGCACGACTCGATTTGGGTTATAGTGGATCGATTTACGAAATATGCACACTTCCTACCTATTCAGGAAGATTATAAGATGGAGAAGCTTGCCCAGATCTACATCAACGAGATTGTTACACGTCACGGAGTACCTATTTCGTTCATTTCGGATAGAGACAGTCGTTTCACATCACAGTTTTGGCAGTCACTCCTGAAAGCATTGGGTACACGATTGAGCTTGAGCATTGCCTATCATCGTCAAACTGACGGGCAGAGTGAAATGAACTATACAGACCTTAGAAGATATGCTTCGTGCATGTGTGATATATGAAGCCTTGTATGGGCGTAAGTGTCGTTCACCACTTTGCTGGTTAGAAATTGGAGATAGACAATTAACTAGACTCGACATTGTGCAGGAGACTACTGACAAGATCTCAATCATCAGAGATAGACTTAAGGCATCCAGGGATAGTCAGAAAAGTTATGCGGATAACCGTAGAAAGCCTTTAGAGTTTCATGTTGGTGATAAAGTGCTTTTAAAGGTGTCACCCTGGAAAGGATTAGTACGGTTTGGGAAGAAAAGTAAGTTGAGCCCCAAGTATTTTGGACCGTTCGAGATCACTGAAATGATTGGTCTAGTGGCATACAAACTCAAGTTACCTAAGGAGCTAAGTAATATTCATGATACATTCCATGTGTCGAATCTCAAGAAACGTCTAGCTGATGACTTCTTAATTGTACCCCAAGAAGAAGTTCAGATCAATGATAAGTTCCACATCGTAGAAGAACCAATTGAAGTTCTCGACAGAGAAGTTAAGCAACATAAACGAAGTAAAATTCCGATCATTAAAAGTTCGTTGGAACACAAGGCATGGGCCTGAGTACACATGGGAACATGAGGATTATATGAAGCACAAGTATCCTCACCTCTTTACTAAAGAACCGGTCAAAGATGGCAATCCTTGAATTTCGGGACGAAAATCTTTTAACTGTGGGAGATTGTGACATCCGTCAAAATAACATTTCAGGTTAGTACTGGACTGAACATCTTAGTATTATATGTTAGACGTGTCACATACTAGATTTAGTAATTAGAAGCAATGTTATTAGAAAAAATTTAGAAATTTTGCTTAGGTTTTACTAGGATGACTGAATTATCTAACAATCTTATAAAATGTCAATTCTAATATCATATATATATATATATATATATATATGTATAATGTTAAAAAAAATATACTAGCTTAAAACAAGTATTATTAATGTTAAACAATTCAAAATGATAAAATAAACCTACCTCTTAAAATTCCAAGAAATGCAATCATGATGCTAAAACCAAAACCCAATACAACCCTTCATCTCCTCTCCTCTCTCTCCCACTCCCTATGGCCGGCCACCCTCACCCCCCCCCTAACCTCACACACATTCTTCACTTTCTCTCATTTCACACACAAACCCACCTTCATTTCTTGAATTCCATCGTTAAGTTTTAGTAATCTCAAATTCGAAGTTGGAAATTGAATCAATCGTTTACTGAAATAGGATTTGGAGCTTAAGTGTTATTGTGTTCTATTCAGGAATTGAGTTTACATATGAGTTCATCTTACTGTGTAAAATGATGATTATATGTTTTCAAAAGATGGTAAACTGAATTGAAATGGTCTCAAAGCCTTACTAATGTGTTTAAGAGAATTGATGTGAATTATTTTATGGAACAAGGTGTAAATGTAACACCCCGCTTACCACGACACAATATTGTCCGCTTTGCCCCACTGGCTCACGGCTTTGTTCTTGGCGACCTGGCAAGGACTTCCCAGGAGGTCACCCATCCTGGTACTACTCCCACCCAAGCACGCTTAACCACAGAGTTCCCAAGGAACCCGCATGCTTGTGGCCCCAAAACGCGTTGTATCTGGTAAGGCCAAGGTTTACTAATATACCCAGCATCTCTCCTGTCCACGGCCGATGTGGGATATGCCTAAGGTGTTACACACACCCCCCCTTTGGGACTCATCGTCCTCGATGAGGTTTGCCCCACCATCCCGAACGGCACAGGAGTGGCTCTGATACCATTTGTAACACCCCGCTTACCACGACACAATATTGTCCGCTTTGCCCCACTGGCTCACGGCTTTGTTCTTGGCGACCTGGCAAGGACTTCCCAGGAGGTCACCCATCCTGGTACTACTCCCACCCAAGCACGCTTAACCACAGAGTTCCCAAGGAACCCGCATGCTTGTGGCCCCAAAACGCGTTGTATCTGGTAAGGCCAAGGTTTACTAATATACCCAGCATCTCTCCTGTTATGCTCTGATACCAAAGTTGTAACGCCCCAAAATTTCAAGAAAATTTAAATTTTTTAATTAAACGCTTTATATAAAAACTCAATAAATAATTCCATCATATTAATTGCAAGGACATAAATATTGTTCAAGAAATCAGAAACCAGCGGAAACGAAGTTTAATAATTAAAATAAATAACAGTCAGCTCATCCCGCGTGCCAGTGTGTACCCGTCACGCCTTAGAGCCACTCGTACCTGAAACCACAGATTATTGGGAAAGGGTAAGCACGAAGCTTAGTGAATTCAAACACATGCGCAGGTAGGAATTATATACACATCATCCCTACCCGCACATAAGCAGCAATATCACAGATACATAAAATGAGTAAACATCCACAGGAAATTATGTATCCCACCACCTCAGTACCATCGAGGCCTCGGTCCCACCGAATTGCAAGATAACCAACACCTCAGTACCATCGAGGCCTCGGTCCCGCCGAATTATAACATAACCAACACCTCAGTACCATCGAGGCCTCGGTCACGTAACCAACACCTCAGTACCATCGAGGCCTCGGTCACGTAACCATCATTCAATTCAATCAAATAATATGCACCACAACAACTAGTTCACACCACAAAGACAGAAATACAAGCAACTATTATGACATGCATATAACCCCTAACTACACAGTGAGAGAACTCACCTCAAATGCGCGCCTAGCTTAATCAACACGAATCAAGCTTCGCAATTACGGTCACCTTCCAGCACCTAAACGTATGTTAAAACGTGTCAATACGAGACCCGGACCCTAAGACACGACACACGCTTAAACCGTCACTAAAACTAATTTTCGTTCTCACCAAAACAGGTCTGTTCGGGACCCATTTCGACCCTCTTAAATCCAGAAAAATCCCAATATTATTTCATGACCAGAAAGTCCTCTGAGTTAGGGTTCCAAGGACATATTATACGCCTCCTAACGATTTTTCTATAATTTACTATGAATTAAATACGAACGGTTACCCGAAACTGCCAGTTTCGGTCCAGCTGCATAAACAGTCCAAAACAGCCTAGCTACGGTTTAAATCAGACTTTCGGCAAAACACGAAAAACCTTCCCGACTCGAATAGGGAACTATGGCCACCAAAATCACCTCAAAACGAGTTACGAGTAAAAAGTTACGGTCCACGCAAAACAGTGGCAGATTCCAGGAAATTCACATAAAATGACGAACCGCAGAACTTGCGACCACTTTTTCTCCCAACTCAAGGCCGAATCAGTTCTCCGCCAAAACACAGAAAACGTACTCGGTCCCGAGCTCGAAGCGTGGGCGCCAGTTTCGGCTCAATCGGAGTTACGACGGAGAAGTTATTGCCGTCACAAAACAGGGGCTGGACCATTTTTCGCATAAAAGAAAGATTTTAGAAGCAACGGTTTACGTTATACGGCTTAACGATTAAGTCACGGGTTAAGGGTTCGATAGGGACAGGGTCTGGTCACGGCCACGCGCCACCCACTGCCATCACCGGCAGTGGTGGTCGCCGGTGGCGACCGGCGGCGGCCGGCGGTGGTCTCCCTTTTTTTTTTCGATTACGATTGCACGCAACAAAACCCGATCATTCTCCCTCTCACTCTCGACCCGCCTCACGCACCCACAACGGCAGCCACGGCCGTCCATCCACCACCGCCACAGCGGCGGCGAACGGCGGCGGCCACGGGAAAGAGAAGGAAAGAAAACGGAACAAAAAGGGTGATTACCTTACGACGACGCTACGCAAACGCACACGATCCTTCTCTTCCTCGAAACTCCGGCGAACTGCAGGTCCCTCTCTCTCTCTCTTTTCCGGTGAACTGCATGTTGCTCTCTTCTTCCTCTCGGTTTCTTCTCTATCTCGCTCTCTCTCGTTCGCTGCTCACTATCGCACCAAAAAGGAGAACACGGCTGCAGTAGGGTTTTTTTGGAAAACAACGTTTGGGTTTTTTTTTTGGCTTGGCTTCCACGAAAAGAAAAACAAACGGGAAAAGGGGATGGGAATCCGGCCATGGGCCGTGACCCATGCAAACCAATCCCAATGTTTCACTTTAGCCCCCCAAACTATCCCTATTTTACAAACTTCACTAAAAGACATGGTTTCTAACATTTTGGTCCTTTTTGACACCAACCCACTAACCACAAACAATTAAAATAAAACGCCTTAAATAATTAAAAGATAATTAGACAAAAACGTACCGGGACGCGGGCTTTACAACTCTCCCCCGCTTGGATTAGACTTCGTCCCCGAAGTCCATGCCCGCAAACAGCTCCGGGTAATTCTCTCGCATTTCGGCTTCTGGTTCCCATGTCCATTCCGAACCTTTCCGGTGCTGCCACTGGACCTTCACCAATCCAATGACTTTGTTCCGCAGAGTCTTCGTCTTCCTCTCGACGATGGCTACCGGCTTCTCCACATAGTTGAGTCGCTCGTCAATCTGAATATCCTCAAGGGGAACTACTGCAGACTCATCCAACACACACTTCCGCAACTGGGAGACATGGAACGTGTTGTGGATCAGGCTCAACTCCTCAGGTAGCTCTAATCGGTAAGCTACTTTCCCCACACGCGCGATGACCTTGAATGGTCCGATATATCGGGGACCCAACTTTCCCCGCTTGCGAAAACGGATTACCCCCTTCCAGGGTGACACTTTCAAAAGAACGTAATCCCCGACTTGGAATTCCAAGTCCGATCGTCTCTTATCGGCGTAACTCTTTTGTCGGCTCTGAGCAGTGACTAACCGATCCCGCACCATCTGGATCATTTCCGTCGTCTTTAGCACAATATCGGTGCTCCCCAGCACCCTGTGACCAACCTCGCCCCAGCAAATGGGCGTCCGACACTTCCTGCCATACAACACTTCGTACGGCGCTCTACCGATGCTAGCGTGATAGCTGTTATTGTAGGAGAACTCAGCTAGTGGAAGATTTTGATCCCAACTACCACCAAAGTCAATCACACATGCCCGCAGCATGTCCTCAAGTGTCTGAATAGTACGCTCACTCTGCCCGTCGGTCTGAGGATGAAATGCTGTACTGAAATGCAACCGCGTACCCATCTCATTCTGAAACTTCTCCCAAAACCGGGAGGTGAAACGAGTATCCCGATCCGAGACAATCGAGACTGGCACCCCGTGCCTAGTTACAATCTCTCGGATGAAGACCTCCGCGAGCTTATCCGCTGAAAAGCTCTCTTTAATCGCCAAGAAGTGAGCGCTCTTAGTCAGACGATCCACAATTACCCAGATGGTATCATTCCCTCGCTGAGTTTTGGGAAGCTTCGTGATGAAATCCATCGTAATCTGCTCCCACTTCCACACCGGAATCTCCAACGGCTGCAATTTCCCGTGCGGTCGCTGGTGCTCCGCCTTGACCTTCCGACAGGTCAAACATACCTCCACACACTTGGCTACATCCCGCTTCATGCCGGGCCACCAATAGCCTTCCCGTAAGTCTCTGTACATTTTGGTAGCTCCCGGATGAATCGAAAACTTGGACTTATGCGCCTCGTCCAATAGTATCTGTCGGTTCCCACCGGTGAATGGGACCCAAACTCTACCATATCGGGTCAATAATCCTCGACTATCCCGTATTAATTTCGGAATCTCTCCCGAAACCCTCTCACGTTTTGCATTTTCCGCCAATACGGCCACCTCCTGAGCGACACCTATCGCCTCCAGAAGAGGTGCAACTACTGTCAAACGCTGACACAGACCCTTCAGCGGTCCCCCGACCGGATGTCGGCTAAGCGCGTCCGCGACTACGTTCGCTTTACCCGGGTGGTAAAGTATCTCGCAGTCGTAATCCTTGACCACATCAAGCCATCTTCGCTGCCGCATATTAAGGTTTTGCTGATCCATCAGGTATTTAAGGCTCTTATGATCAGTGTAGATAGTACACTTGACGCCATAAAGATAGTGTCTCCAAATCTTCAGAGCAAACACCACTGCTCCCAACTCCAAGTCATGAGTCGGGTAGTTCGCTTCGTGAGGCTTCAGCTGCCTCGAAGCGTAAGCTATGACCTTGCCGCGTTGCATGAGCACGGCACCCAACCCCTGATATGAAGCATCACAATAAACTACCAAATCCTCCATACCCTCGGGCAAGGTCAACACAGGAGCCTCACATAAACGCCTGCGTAGCTCCTCAAACGCCTTCTGTTGCTCTTCACCCCAACTGAAAGCTGCAGTTTTCTTCGTCAGTCGAGTCATAGGCAAGGCAATCTTGGAGAAATCTTGGATAAATCTCCGATAGTACCCTGCTAACCCGAGAAAACTCCGCACCTCGGTAGGAGTTTTCGGCACCTCCCACCGCATTACCGCTGAGATCTTGGCCGGATCGACCATGATACCGTTCTGATTCACGACATGTCCTAGGAATTGGACCTCCCGTAACCAGAATTCACACTTGGAGAACTTAGCATAAAGCTTCTCTCGCCTTAACACATCCAAAACTTCCCGCAAATGCACCTCGTGCTCTTCTTTCGTCTTCGAATATACAAGAATATCGTCGATGAATACGATCACCGAGCGATCCAGCATCGGGCTGCATACCCTGTTCATGAGGTCCATGAACGCTGCTGGTGCGTTGGTGAGCCCGAAAGGCATCACCACGAACTCGTAATGGCCATACCGCGTCCGGAAGGCCGTTTTCTCCGTATCCTCACTTCGTACCCGCATCTGATGATACCCGGATCTCAGGTCAATCTTAGAGAACCACGAGGCTCCCTGCAACTGATCGAACAAGTCGTCAATCCTTGGCAGAGGATAACGATTCTTTACCGTAAGCTTATTCAGCTCCCGGTAATCAATGCACATTCGTTGAGATCCATCCTTCTTTTTCACGAACAAGATCGGAGCTCCCCACGGTGAACAACTCGGCTTAATGAACTCTTTCTCGAGAAGTTCCTGCAACTGATCATACAGTTCCTTCATTTCCGGTGGAGCCAGACGATAGGGTGCCTTGGCCACCGGAGCAGCACCCGGAATCAGATCGATTCGAAATTCCACCTGTCGTTCGGGAGGTATCCCCGGTAACTCGTCGGGAAATACATCGGCAAACTCCCTCACGACTGGCACATCTACGGAAGTCTTCTTTGTCTCATCAAAGCGCGTATCTATCACATACGTCAAATACCCCTGACCGCTATGCTGAAGGTGTCTCCGAGCCCTCGCCGCTGAACATATTGTCGTAGACCGTCTGGGCGAGTCTACCTGAATCAACAGCTCTCCCCCGCTTGGGGTTCGAACCCGCACTTGTTTGTGGCGACAAACAATTTCCGCATCAAACGCGTCCATCCAATCCATGCCCACAATCACACAAAGCTCTCGCATAGCTATCGGAATCAAATCTATGGGAAACCTCACACCCGAGATTTCCAACGTGCATCCCCGATACACATCCGTAACCGTCAAGGTCCTAACATCGGCAACCTCGACTACCAAAGGACATCCTAACCGTCCCACCACTCGGCCCAAGCCCTCGCTAAAGGTGCGAGACACAAATGAATGAGTAGTCCCGCTATCAAACATTACAACCGCAGGTACCGAGTTAACTAGAAACGTACCTGTCACCACCTTAGGCGTCGCCTGCGCCTCTTCCACCTTCAGCTGGTGGACTCTACCTCGGGCTGCCTCTGTCCCCGGCTGACCCGTACGACCGTCAGTGATGCGCAGTGGGGCATTTGCAGGAGCCCTCTGTGCACCACCCCCATCAGTTGCCCTAGCATTCGGACAATTGGCCCTCACGTGACCCGTCTGCTTGCAGCTAAAACAGATCATCAAAGGCGACTTGCAATCCCGGCTGTGATGACCGGACTGCCCACATTTGAAACACCCGCCAGTTTTCTTCCCACTAGAAACCCCGTGATTAAACCCACCACTCTTCGAACTTCCGCGCGAATCAGAAAACTTTGACTTCTTCTGCACCGCAGAGATTGGCGTCACAGCCTGTGCTGCCTTCCTCTTTTTGGCTTGGGTCTCTAGCTCCAGCTCCCTTCTCCGGGCTGCATCCATCATTGCTGACAGAGAGGCGTACGGTACCGTGCTCACGAACTCCCTGATCTCGGTACGTAACATATCTTTATACCGAGCCATCTTCATTTCCTCCGAAGCGGCATATTGAGGACAAAACAGCGCCATCTCAGTGAATTTCTTGTTCATCTCTTTAATAGTCTCAGTGGTCTGGGTCAGCTCCAAGAACTCCTTCGCTATCCGCTCCATCTCTACCGGAGGCACGTATTCAGCACGGAAACGAGTAACGAACTCCTCCCACGTAAGGGTAGTACGCTCGGCCAGAGTCAGCGCTGAGGCGCACCAATCCTTCGCCCCATCGCGAAGCAAATTCACAGCAAAACGGACCTTCAGATTATCCGGGCAGCCGCAGGTCAAGAAGGCACACTCCATATCAGAAACCCAACGCATGCTAACTATTGGGTTCGAGTCTCCCTTGAACTCCGGGGGAGAACAGGCAGAGAGATCCCGGTACTGGAACTCTCGATTACGGGGCTGTCCCCCAGCAGGCGGCGGAATCGCTGCAATGCGCTCCTCTAGCAAAACCGTCACCTGATCTTGTATGGCGGTGATAATCTCGGGGATTGCCTCCCCAATCGCATTCGCTACCTCAGTTGCAATCAACTCACGAATCCGTTCCTCCGTGATTCCCGCCTCAGCTCGCGGCTCAGTCGCATTGCTCCTCCTAGTGATGGCCATTCTATAAAGAAGAAACATACAACGAGTTATTAGTACCTAATAACTCACATCAACAACACTCACGCTCAGCTCCTTGGATTCCTCGCGACTTTCCCGACTCGAGCACTGATCCTGTGCTTCCGGTAGTAGGAGCTCTACTACTACCTTCCGCACCTATCATCGCTCGTTCCGAGTCCCATCCCGAGGGGTCCAAGTAGCTTCTCGCCGCAACTACACACATATGCCCGCACCGGCATATATACCCACTCTTCCTAGCTCCCTAGGAATTCCATCCCAACCACTACCCTTGCTACTACCGAATCCCCACTAATCATAAAGAGTGGCCTCGCGAATACCCGATTACATGCAGTGCAAAACAAATAGACAGTCGAATACAAGATTCTATCCTAGAACGGTTGGACTCAAACAAGAGCTGCGCAATAGAACTAAATCGAATATTCTAAGGCTATAAGTCTTTTACTGCATACAACCTAGAGGGCATTCACTTAGTAACCTATCATAATTAGCATAAAATTCCTAATAGCAAGCAATTCACATACCGCATAGTGTCAACAACAGGCAATCTAGCATGCATACTCTATGATCTAGAAAGCAATAAAACACTAAGCATTGTACCTTTCCCTTCGGCTCTGGCTGACTGTACACACTGCGCCCTCGATCACCGTTCTTCGAACGGGTTTTTACTTTTCCTTATATTTCTAAAAAGATTTAATAAGGAATTTGAAAATTTCCCAGCCGCAACTTGAGACCAAACACACCAAGGTGCGTTTGATTCACTCAAGCTGTAATCTGATACCAAGTTGTAACGCCCCAAAATTTCAAGAAAATTTAAAATTTTTAATTAAACGCTTTATATAAAAACTCAATAAATAATTCCATCATATTAATTGCAAGGACATAAATATTGTTCAAGAAATCAGAAACCAGCGGAAACGAAGTTTAATAATTAAAATAAATAACAGTCAGCTCATCCCGCGCGCCAGTGTGTACCCGTCACGCCTTAGAGCCACTCGTACCTGAAACCACATATTATTGGGAAAGGGTAAGCACGAAGCTTAGTGAATTCAAACACATGCGCAGGTAGGAATTATATACACATCATCCCTACCCGCACATAAGCAGCAATATCACAGATACATAAAATGAGTAAACATCCACAGGAAATTATGTATCCCACCACCTCAGTACCATCGAGGCCTCGGTCCCACCGAATTGCAAGATAACCAACACCTCAGTACCATCGAGGCCTCGGTCCCGCCGAATTATAACATAACCAACACCTCAGTACCATCGAGGCCTCGGTCACGTAACCAACACCTCAGTACCATCGAGGCCTCGGTCACGTAACCATCATTCAATTCAATCAAATAATATGCACCACAACAACTAGTTCACACCACAAAGACAGAAATACAAGCAACTATTATGACATGCATATAACCCCTAACTACACAGTGAGAGAACTCACCTCAAATGCGCGCCTAGCTTAATCAACACGAATCAAGCTTCGCAATTACGGTCACCTTCCAGCACCTAAACGTATGTTAAAACGTGTCAATACGAGACCCGGACCCTAAGACACGACACACGCTTAAACCGTCACTAAAACTAATTTTCGTTCTCACCAAAACAGGTCTGTTCGGGACCCATTTCGACCCTCTTAAATCCAGAAAAATCCCAATATTATTTCATGACCAGAAAGTCCTCTGAGTTAGGGTTCCAAGGACATATTATACGCCTCCTAACGATTTTTCTATAATTTACTATGAATTAAATACGAACGGTTACCCGAAACTGCCAGTTTCGGTCCAGCTGCATAAACAGTCCAAAACAGCCTAGCTACGGTTTAAATCAGACTTTCGGCAAAACACGAAAAACCTTCCCGACTCGAATAGGGAACTATGGCCACCAAAATCACCTCAAAACGAGTTACGAGTAAAAAGTTACGGTCCACGCAAAACAGTGGCAGATTCCAGGAAATTCACATAAAATGACGAACCGCAGAACTTGCGACCACTTTTTCTCCCAACTCGAGGCCGAATCAGTTCTCCGCCAAAACACAGAAAACGTACTCGGTCCCGAGCTCGAAGCGTGGGCGCCAGTTTCGGCTCAATCGGAGTTACGACGGAGAAGTTATTGCCGTCACAAAACAGGGGCTGGACCATTTTTCGCATAAAAGAAAGATTTTAGAAGCAACGGTTTACGTTATACGGCTTAACGATTAAGTCACGGGTTAAGGGTTCGATAGGGACAGGGTCTGGTCACGGCCACGCGCCACCCACTGCCATCACCGGCAGTGGTGGTCGCCGGTGGCGACCGGCGGCGGCCAGCGGCGGCCGGCGGTGGTCTCCCTTTTTTTTTTCGATTACGATTGCACGCAACAAAACCCGATCATTCTCCCTCTCACTCTCGACCCGCCTCACGCACACGCACCCACAACGGCAGCCACGGCCGTCCATCCACCACCGCCACAGCGGCGGCGAACGGCGGCGGCCACGGGAAAGAGAAGGAAAGAAAACGGAACAAAAAGGGTGATTACCTTACGACGACGCTACGCAAACGCACACGATCCTTCTCTTCCTCGAAACTCCGGCGAACTGCAGGTCCCTCTCTCTCTCTTTTCCGGTGAACTGCAGGTTGCTCTCTTCTTCCTCTCGGTTTCTTCTCTATCTCGCTCTCTCTCGTTCGCTGCTCACTATCGCACCAAAAAGGAGAACACGGCTGCAGTAGGGTTTTTTTGGAAAACAACGTTTGGGTTTTTTTTTTGGCTTGGCTTCCACGAAAAGAAAAACAAACGGGAAAAGGGGATGGGAATCCGGCCATGGGCCGTGACCCATGCAAACCAATCCCAATGTTTCACTTTAGCCCCCCAAACTATCCCTATTTTACAAACTTCACTAAAAGACATGGTTTCTAACATTTTGGTCCTTTTTGACACCAACCCACTAACCACAAACAATTAAACTAAAACGCCTTAAATAATTAAAAGATAATTAGACAAAAACGTACCGGGACGCGGGCTTTACAGTAAATTGCAAATGACCAAATTGGTATCGAACGAATTCCGGAAGATAGCTTTTCCGGATGTATCCGGACTTGATTTTCCGGATAGTTCCGGATTCGTTTTTCGGATACTTTTTCGGATTGTTTTCCAGATTTGGTTCCGGATTAGCTTACTGGATATGTTTTCCCGGATGGTTCTGGACCCAAATTCCGGATACTTTTTCCGGATGTTACCGGATATGTTTTCAAGAATACTTTTCCGGATTGTTTGCCGAACTCGATTCCGGATTAGTTTACCTGACAAGTTTGTTCTGAATAATTTATGTACGAGGTTTTCTTGATCAAGTGTTTTCCAAATATGAAACATATCTTGATTATTTTACTAGTACGAACATAATTATAACTCGACTGCGAGTTGATATGTGTTTTGATTTGGTACGCCTGCATGCTAGGAAGTGTAATGGATCCATAGGCACTAGCATTAGTTGATAAACGTCGAATAGGCATGGCGCTTTGTGACATCCGTCAAAATAACATTTCAGGTTAGTACTGGACTGAACATCTTAGTATTATATGTTAGACGTGTCACATAGTAGATTTAGTAATTAGAAGCAATGTTATTAGAAAAATTTAGAAATTTTGCTTAGGTTTTACTAGGATGAGTGAATTATCTAACAATCCTATAAAATGCCAATTCTAATATCATATATATATATATATATATATATATGTACAATGTTAAAAAAAATATACTAGCTTAAAACAAGTATTATTAATGTAAAACAATTCAAATTGATAAAATAAACCTACCTCTTAAAATTCCAAGACCCAATACAACCCTTCATCTCCTCTCCTCTCTCTCCCACTCCCTATGGCCGGCCACCCTCACCCCCCTTAACCTCACACACACTCTTCTCTTTCTCTCATTTCACACATAAACCCACCTCTTAGATTCTAAAAATGTTGTATAAAAATCTCCCTTACTCATCAAATACCTACTTTAAACTTTATGCATGTGATTAAACTTCAAATTTTATTTGCCAAAAATCGAGCTCAAAGCTTGGATTTCAAAGGATTTCTCAATAAGAACTTATAATGGTCATTTCTAAGGTTTTTGCAAGTTAACTTTGCTTAGCTTGAGTGCTTGCAAATTTTGATGGTTAAAAACAAGTTTCTCATCAGAATATTCTTGGTATGATGTTGATAAATGACAATCTAAGCAAAAGAAACTGAAATCATTGGAAGAAATAAGAGTTTGAACACGTTTTCTTGAGCTCATTTTCGTACAGCAATCTGGCAGATTGCAACACCTGACTTTGAAAGACCATAACTCTCTCAATTCTTAACCAAATGAGGTGCAATTTCTTCTGGAACTTAGATCTGTGTGTTAGATTTCAAACCCAAGTGGTCTCACTTAAAAACACTAAGATTTCGACCTCCAAACAGTAGTTATAAAACAAGTGTGCAAACAGCTATACTTTCTGTGATAGTTGCTAATACAAGAATGATTTGAAGGACCTAACTATCTTCAAAAATTATGATTTTTATGTCAAAAGTTTCCTAACACAGTATGTTAACTTGGATAAAAAACCTCTGACTACAAGAATTATGGAATACAATTAAAAATAACCATAAAGTAGCAACAAAATTTTGGACAGAAAAGAAATTTAAAAACATAGTTTAAAAATCAAAATTGTTAAAACCCTTTTACCATTTTATTTTATAAATTTGAGGTTTGTGTTAAAATGAACAAGTTAAACATAACATATGTATAAATGTTAATATTAAATGTAATAAATTATAAAGAATTACTATAATGAAAAGTTAATAAGGTTTTTATCTTTAAAATATGTAAATTTTCTCATTAACACAAAAACGAAACCTCAAACAAAAATCAAATATACTGTTGGTGATTTTAGTGAAATCATCATGTTCATTTTATGTAATTGGATTCACAAAGATAATAACGGGGTTGTTAGCTAAGCTATAACATGAGTTAGGAGGTGTGGAGTGCACACTCGTGTAAGCTAACTAGAACCCGAGATTGTGGGAAGGTTAAAATCGACAGGTTACAAAGTGGTTTCATGAGCTGGGTGTCGGGGCCAGTACTGGCGCCAGTTGGCTAGCGCCAAGACTGGCGCCAGGCTCTGGAAAGTTGCCCACGCCCTTTGTGGCGCCAGTTGGCTAGCGCCAAGTCTGGCGTCAAGCTCTGGAATGTTACCCGTGCCCTTTGTGTCGCCAGTTGTCTAGCGCGGAAAGTAGCGCCGGCGTCTGGACTGGTTTTTCACGTTTGTAACTGCCGTCATTAATTCCACAATCAATCTCATTAAATGAGAGATTATTATCAGTATTCAAAATAGGTCGGTTACGATTCTCTAAATGTGTATAAGTATGAATCGATTTATGCCTTAATCGATACATCGAAAAATAGAGATTATCCTCGAGAGAATTTCGTGATACCCTGGCAGTATAGGGTCGAAATATCTCTTACGGAAAGCGAGCTCTCACGCGATCTCTATCTTTTATCCAAGTTCCATACACTTTATCTCTCCTACGAATTACCCGAAATTCCCCAATAATCGTAAGAGATATTTGTCTTCGTGAATAGAGATGGCGAGTGAACAGTCCGTGAGAGACATGACGTCCAAGTTCTCAAAATTGGAGAAGTTCGAGGGCATTGATTTCCGTAGATGGCAGAAGAAGATGCACTTCTTGCTGACGACGTTGAAGGTCATGTACGTGCTGAGCACCTAAATGCCAGAGGTGATGGAGAACGAGACATTGGAGGTGACCCGGCGTCGCGGCAAATGGAAGAACGACGAATACATCTGTCATGGCCACATCTTAAATGGTATGTGGGACTCCCTCTTTGACATCTATCAAAACGTTGAATCCGCCAAAGAGCTATGGGACTCTCTCGAGTCCAAATACATGGCGGAGGATGCTTCTAGTAAGAAGTTCCTGGTTAGTAATTTCAATAATTACAAAATGGTGGACTCAAGGCCGGTGATGGAGCAATACAATGAGCTTCTTCGCCTTCTCGGCCAATAGGCTCAACATGATATAAAGATGGACGAATCTATCTCCGTATCTTGTATTATAGATAAACTGCCCCCCTCCTGGAAAGACTTCAAACATATGTTGAAACACAAGAAGGAATAGTTGTCTCTTGTACAACTCGGTAGTCACTTGCGCATAGAGGAATCTCTTCGGGCGCAAGAGGCTGAGAAACCAAAGATAAAAGAGGTTTCTGCACCTTCGGTGAACATGGTGGAAGAGGGAAAGACTAATAATTTCAAGGGAAAATGAAAGTTCAACGAAGCCAAGAAAGGGCCCAACAAGAAGGTTAAATTAACCTGTTGGACCTGTGGGATGACCGACCATCTCAAGCGGGATTGTCGGATTGTCAAGAATAAGAATGGTGCAAGCGCAAGTGGTAGTGGGCAAGGATCAAAACCCACGGCAAGGTCAGAATTTTGACTTTGGTTTTAATTCAAATTTGAATTATGTACCACTAATATCCGAATCTTTTTATGTGCAGGATGATGATGTCGCTTGGTGGATCGACTCGGGTGCTACAAGTCATGTGTGCAAAGATCTCCGTTGGTTCACCTCTTTGGAACCGGTTGAAGACGGATCAATGCTACGCATGGGGAACGAGTCGATGGCCCCCATTCTAGGATGAGACTTAGTTAGGCTAGAATTTAGTTCTGGCAAAGTAGTTGAACTTTTTGATGTTTTGTTTGTACCGCGAGTTCGAAAGAATTTGGTTTCCGGTAGTATCTTGAATAAGTTAGGGTATAGGCAAGTTTATGAGTCCGACAAGTTTATCTTGTCAAAGGGTGGCTCTTTTGTTGGATTTGGTTATTTGCTTAATAATATGTTTATGTTGAATTTGAATAAAATGAATGTTGTTTCAAATTCTGTTTTTGTTGCAAATAGAGTTTGTGTTGATTCTAATTTATGGCATGCAAGACTTGGTCACGTTAATTATAAACGTATGGTTGAAATGTCAAAAGACGGTCTTATTCCGGATTTTGATATTAAGACTGATAAGTGTAAAACTTGCATGTTAACAAAGATCACTAGACAACCTTTTCCTAACGTGAAAAGGGACTCGTCGGTGCTTGATTTAATTCATAGTGATCTTTGTGATTTGCATTCAACTCCGTCTTTTGCTAATAAAAAGTATGTTGTCACTTTTATTGACGAAGCTTCACGTTTTTGCTATGTTTATTTGTTACATTCAAAAGATGAAGCGTTGGTTAAATTTAAAGTTTATAAAACGGAGGTTGAATTGCAAATGAATTTCCATATAAAGTGTTTACGCACCGATCGTGGTGGGGAGTATTACGACCCCATGTTTTTCCAAACCGTAGGAATCATTCATGAGACTACGGCGCCTTATACACCACTGCAAAATGGTGTGGCGGAACGGAAAAATATATTTCTCAAAGAAATGGTGAACTCTATGTTTTCCTACTCGGGTTTGAGTAATGGATTTTGGGGTGAAGCCATGCTAACGGCTTGTTATTTGCTGAATCGAGTTCCCAATAAAAGGAACAAGATTACCCCATATGAACTTTGGTTCAAGAAAAGGCCGAACTTGAGTTATATTCGAGTTTGGGGCTGTCGAGCGGTTGTTCGACTACCCGAACCCAAAAGGAAGACTTTGGGTGAGAAAGGTATTGACTGCATCTTTGTTGGATATGCCGAGCATTCCAAAGCTTATAGGTTCTATGTTATTGAACCTAATGATTCTATAGCGATTCACACCGTTATAGAATCGAGAGATGCAATTTTTTATGAGACTAGTTTCTCCTCAATACCGAGGGCAAAGGACATAGTTCCAAGTACTAGTGAAACTAGTGAGGTTGAAGAACAAGCAATTGTTCCAACCGAATCTCCGATGCTTCGAAGGAGCAAGAGAGGAAGGATTGAAAAATCATTTGGTCCCGATTTCCAAGTATACTTGGTAGAGGGATCAAGAGATGAGATTGGATCCCAATTCCTTTACTGTTATAGTGTTGAGGAGGATCCAAAATCATTTGATGAGGCTATGAAGTCTCAAGATGTTGCTTTCTGGAAAGAAGCAAAACATGATGAGATGGACTCCATCATGGGGAATAATATTTGGGTATTATCGGACTTGCCACCGGGTTACAAACCTTTGGGTTGCAAGTGGATCTTCAAAAGGACGATGAAAGCGGATGGGTCAATCGACAAGTTCAAAGCTCGATTAGTAATCCAAGGCTTTAGGCAACGGGAAGGCATCGATTATTTCGATACTTATCCCCCGGTTGCAAGGATCTCCATGATTAGATTTTTGATAGCCTTAGGAGCTATCCACAATTTAGTGATCCACCAAATGGATGTCAAAACGGCATTCTTGAATGGTGACTTGGAGGATGAAGTTTACATGAAACAACCGGAAGGTTTTGTTATGCCCGGAATGGAGCGTAAGGTGTGTAAACTTGTAAAATCATTGTATGGGCTGAAACAAGCACCCAAACAATGGCATCAGAAATTTGATGAGGTTATCTTGTCCAATGGTTTTGTGATAAACCAAGCGGACAAGTGTGTATATAGCAAATTTGACACATCCGGTAATGGTGTAATCATTTGCCTATATGTTGACAACATGTTGATCTTTGGCACCGACCAAAATCAAGTTGGGAAAACCAAAGAGTTTTTGTCGTTGAGTTTCTCCATGAAAGATATGGGAGAGGCGGAGGTGATCCTTGGTATAAGGATCAAGCGTGAGAACAAAGGGATTGCAATTACGCAATCTCATTACATTGAGAAAGTATTAAAGAAATTTAATTGCTTTGATTGTTCTCCGGTGAGTACTCCATGGGATCCGAGTGTGAAGCTTATGCCCAACTCGGGTGAAGCGGTGTCACAACTCGAGTACTCAAAGGCTATTGGATGCTTGATGTATGCCATGATAAGCACTAGGCCGGATATCGCTTTTGCCATAGGAAAGTTGAGTAGATATACTAGTAATCCAAATATTCATCATTGGCAAGCGATAAGACGAGTATTCAAATACTTGAAGAAAACCATTGATTATGGTTTGTCATATGTCGGGTTTCCTTCAATATTGGAGGGATATTCGGATGCAAGTTGGATCACCAATTTGGAAGATCACTCTTCTACGAGTGTTTGGGTATACTTGCTTGGGGGAGGTGCCATCTCATGGGCTTCCAAGAAGCAAACTTGCATCACGAGTTCGACTATGGAATCGGAATTTGTGGCATTAGCCGCTTCCGGTAAAGAGGCGGAATGGCTAAGGAATTTGGTCCATGAAATTTCATTATGGTCGAAACCAATATCACCCGTTTCTATCTGTTGTGATAGTGAGGCTACTTTGGCTAAAGCTTATAGTCAAGTGTATAATGGCAAGTCTAGACACTTAGGTGTTAGACATAGCATGATTCGTGAGCTAATCACGAATGGGGTGATTTCGGTTGAATTTGTTCGGTCGCAACAAAATCTAGCGGACCACTTGACGAAGGGGTTAGCTAGGGACTTGGTTCACAAGTCGGTGATAGGGATGGGATTAAAGTCCATCTAAATCTCTAAAAGTGGGATACCTAATTCCCTTCTAATACAACGTTAGAAGCTAACTTCAATGGGAAAGCTCACTCTAAGGGATTGGAGCACAAGATGATCATCCCACGGTTAGTGCTCGGTACTGCAAGTGAAGGAGGTAATTGTTCTTTTGCAAAAATGCATGTGCAGTTGCATGAAGAAAAGAAATACCTATATGAGTGGGAAGTGTGGCCGCTTCAAGAAGCTTGGACTTGGCTTTGATGCACTCACGAATGGATAAGGACACATGGCTTGTATAGTGTCAAGTTTATCTTTAGAGAATCTTTTAAATTCATGTGTATGTTATTTTCTGGTACTCAAATGGGTTGACGGGTTCAATCCATATGACACCCGGATTCTCGAGTATTTGAAACGTGTAATGTACTAAGATGGAAATTCAATCTTTTAGATATTTTCATTTATGCATGAGTTTGTTTACCTGTATTGAACTTTTATTTTGTGAATCAAGGATTGCACTAAAATGAGGGAGGAATGTTGGTGATTTTAGTGAAATAATCATGTTCATTTTATGTAATTGGATTCACAAAGATAATAATGGGGTTGTTAGCTAAGCTATAACATGAGTTAGGAGGTGTGGAGTGCACACTCGTGTAAGCTAACTAGAACCCGGGATTGTTGGACGGTTAAAATCGACAAGTTACAAAGTGGTTTCATGAGCTGGGTGTCGGGGCCAGTACTGGCGCTAGTTGGCTAGCGCCAAGACTGGCGCCAGGCTCTGGAAAGTTGCCCGCGCCCTTTGTAGCGCCAAGTCTGGCGCCAAGCTCTGGAATGTTACCCGCGCCCTTTGTGGCGCCAGTTGTCTAGCGCGGAAAGTAGCGCCGACGTCAGGACTGGTTTTTCACGTTTGTAACTGTCGTCATTAATTCCATAATCAATCTCATTAAATGAAAGATTATTATCAGTATTCAAATTAGGTCGGTTACGATTCTCTAAAGGTGTATAAGTATGAATCGATTTCTGCCTTAATCGATACACCGAAAAATAGAGATTATCCTCGAGAGAATTTCGTGATACCCTGGCAGTATAGGGTTGAAATATCTCTTACGAAAAGAGAGCTCTCACGCGATCTCTGTCTTTTATCCATGTTCCATACACTCTATCTCTCCCACGAATTACCCGAAATTCCCCAACATATACTTAAGGCATTTTATGATATTTTAGATAATCACGCTTTACCCGAAACCATAAGATCTAGGCTTAAATCTTACTAGCATCTTTACGTTTCGTAGGATTGAAATAGGATCAGACCTTGGTTTGCATTCAGTGGACATCTTGAATCCGTCATCGCATATTACCGTGAGTTTTCACAGTCCCTTTTTACCATTTTCGTATATTTTGGGGGAAAAGCATGCTACTATTTTTTTTACGCACCGGTTGTACTGTTTATCTTGAAACTACTAAACCTTGCTCTGAATGCTTATGCACTATGGTATGTATGCTTATGTTAGTTGATTCTGAGTTTACTATCGTGCGTTAAGTCCCCGTTTTCTCTCACATTACCCATTTAACTCAACTATTGATCCGTTGGTAATTATGAATATCGTTATTTGGTTGACTCCCCACTTACATTGCGTGAGTGCATAATTATTGTTTTCATATACGCATGTTAGCGATAGAACATGCACCTAGGGCCGTTCCGTTGTTAGGTTTGGGTAGTGAGCTCATTGTTTTAACATTTTGCATACAAAGATACCTTGGGTAAGTTGACAACCGGATTATCTATCCACTGTGCGGATTCAAACAACTTTTGCATTAAAATTTCTTATTTCATTCAGAAAACCTGTGATCTCACCAACTATTTCAGTAGTTGACCTCTAATTGGCATGCTTTTTAGGTGTACGTCAGTAAGGTTGGCATCTAGTAAGGCACCACGTGTAGCAGCATCCTGCATGTGTTCATCTATGTTATTTCCATTTGAAAAATTGTAGTTTTAAGACATGTTGTAAACTTGTGTACTTCTTTAAACTACTATGGTTGGTGTTATCTTGTACCTTATACTGTGAAACCCTAAACTGTTACATCTCGTGTTTCCGCTTTAGTGGGGTGTGACACGCTTAATTGTAATTCCCGTTGATTTGAAATGAGGAATAGGCATGGCACTTAATTGTAATTCCCATTTCGTATTGTGACGTGAAATCGTGGAATAGGCATGACGCTTAATTGTAATTCCCGATTTCTATTGGAAGATAAGGGATAGGCATTGCTTAATTGTAATCCCCACTTCCGCACCAAGAAATAGGCATGGCGATTAATTGTAATTTTTTGGACATGAACTGTAATCTAGAATCCGTAGTGATTCGTAGTGGCGCTCTTAAACATGATACTATGACTTACTTAGTGTTCGTCATACTCGTGAATCGAGTATGATTCCCGTCATCGAGAGATGTTATATGTACAATACGAAGGTTTGCGAACAGGTTATTTTTTATGCTTTGTTTACAATTTGTGTTTTCAAAGCTTATAAACTTTTTGATTTTAACTGGATGTTCACACTAGGCGCAAGCCTAATGTTTTCAAATTAAATTTTGTTATCAGGTTCTGGCTCGGGAAGGGATATGAAGTGATACGGAGGGTGACTTTTGAGTCATAGCTTTTGGAGATGTAATAGAGGGATTTGTTTATGACGAAGATATTCTGGGAGATAACCTAGACAACCCTTATAATCTGATCTTATTGTTATGGATTAGATTAGTAGGTTGTTTTTGATAATTCAGTTGTAAATATGAATCTTCATTACTAATGCTCCATTTATGTATGAAGTCTTGGATGATATTATTGTAGTACAGTTTAATAAATTTAAGGTATAAATTTATTGTGATTTTAGGGTGTTTCAGTTTGGTATCAGAGCTGTAGTTTAAGCGAACTAGGTATGATCGTAAGATACCTAGACTTAAGCTGAGATGAATACGTTTTTATTTGTGAGATTGGGTATAAATACTAAGACGGGATAGTGTTAGCTTCAATCTTCCTAATCATAGAAGTATTTAGAAGTAGTGAAAAATAGGCTAAGTGAAGAAAGCCTCTTACAGAGGCTCTGCCGACATTACCGAGAAATCAAGATCAAGAAGCTACAGAAGCAGCAGAGGCTTCCTACAGAAGCTTTGTCATACGCACAAAGAAGACCAAAGACTCAGAATCCGGCGAAGACTGCTCCACAGAGGACCAGACCGCAGAACCTCTGTAACTCATTACAGAGCCTCTGTGGTCCTCACTGAGACTTGAAGATATTTATAATATCTTGCTACTGTTCCAAGACCTGTTCATCAACTTGCATGGAAAAGTACTGTCAAAACACGTGTCAAGCTCTGAGTGGACTCAATAGGGCATGGTACAAAATAGACGTCTGCGCCATTTAATGCATTTACCAATAGTACATCTGCTCCATTAAATGCGCATGGCTCAAACAACTGCTCACACCATCCAGTTCACTATTCATGCCGTAAAAGGAACAGTGACCTACTTCATAGTCTTCTACGAGTAGTATAAAAGGAAGTCTCATGTTGAGATCTTCCTAAGGACGAATACACAAGGAATCACTAATACTCTCAAGCTTTATTGTCAAATATCTGAGTGTTATATTCTCACACACACCAACAGTTCTTAATCTGTTCTTCGTGTTGTTATTATATATTGAATAACAGTAACTGTTCAAGAAATCCTTTTCATTCTTTACTGTTTTCTTTATATGTGTGCGTTCTAATATCTATCAAACATATCTGTTAGTTTAATACGCTTCCGCATCAAACTCTAAACTCAACTAATAGACTGTTAATCTTGATTAAGTGTATCTGGGAACCAACAATTGGTATCAGAGCCTTCCTTGATTTTCAATATCAAGTGATCCACTTATCAAGATTCGTGATAGATATTATTGAGATTTAAAATTGTGTCTGGAAACTGCTTAAACCCAGAAAATCTCCAAGTTCATCGAAGTAACTCTTTAGTCATACTTTCTTTCTAAAATCTTCAAATGACAAATACAAATAATTTCTTTACTACTGGTTCTCTCACTAAACCTCCTACTCTCCTTCGAGATGAGTATCCTCAGTGGAAAATAAGAATGGTCCATTTTTTCGAGGGCACTGAAAGAAATCAAGTACAATATCTGTACAATCCTCCTCCTATGCCCATGACAGTAGTACCTCGTGTACCTGCTACTGCTGAATCTGCCGAAATCCCCGAACATCAAAAACCAAAGCCAAAAGGGGAGTGGTCAACCGAAGATAAAGCAGAAGATGAAGTTGCTCAGAAAACCAAGAGGACATTAATTATGGCAATACCCAACGAACTCTTTCAATCCTTGGATTCATGTGAAACAGCGCATGATCTGTGGAAAGAACTGGAAAGACAGTTGGAAGGAGGTGCTAAAACACAAAAAACCGAAAAGCACAGTACATCAATGAATATCATGCATTCAGAGCCTCTGCAACAGAATCTCTGCAAACAACATACGACAGATTCAACTCTCTAATCAACAAGTGCAGAAAATCAGGCATTGACAGAACTTCTGAAGAAAACAATGTTATGTTTTTAAAAAGTCTAAATGAAGAATGGCTCCAGCTGTCTATGTCCCTACAGACAAATCAGGATCTAGACACCTGGACTCTCTCTGATCTTTACAGAACATTAGCCGCACAAGAACCTCAGATAGCACAGGCTAAAACACTAACCATTGCACCATATGCATTGGTTAGTAAAACTAAAGAGGATGCACAGAGACCAACAAATGATAAAGCCACAGATGAGAAGAAGAAGGAGAAGAAGAAGATGGTGATAATTGACAGTGAAGAAGAAGATCAAGCAGAAAAGGAAATAACTCTTGCGTCACTAGCTAAATCTTTAGCTCTATTGACAAAAGAGTTCAGAGGAAACATAAGAGGTTCCGGAAATGAAAGATATGATAGAGACAACCAGGATGACAGAAGAGACAACAGAAGAGATGACAGAAGAGGAGAAGAATCAAGTGGCAGACAGAGATCAAGCGATAGAAATTACAGAGGGAATGACCGACAGAGGTCAGATGACTCGGTAAGCCACACGCAGCAAGAATGCTACAAGTGCGGCAAACCTGGTCACTATGCAAATGAATGTAGATCAGAGAAAGGCGGAGACCTACAGAAGTCCAATGATCGAACAGGAAACACTCCTCAAGGGTGTTTTAACTGCGGAAAACCAGGCCATTTTGCGAATGAATGCAGAAACAGATCAAATCGGCCACAGAGGGACTCTGCTTTCTACAAAAGGAAAGCCGAATATTATGCTCAAAAATCCTTAATGGCAAAAGGACATTCTGAGGAGAACACAGAAGACTTCCAGTCAGACTCTACTTCTGACGATGAACATACCGCCAATGCCCTCTTCTGTGGCATGGCAGAAGTCGACTCCTGCACTGACTCTGAGGTATCTACTTCAAATTCCAACTCTTGTATTACCTCTGTAGATGATAATACACTTAGAATTAACATTGAATTAATTGAACTGAAAGAGATAAATCAAAGTATTCAGAAAAGACTCACTTTCAATGAGAGAGAAGTACGGCTTCTCACTCAAGAAAAAACAAAGATTTTTGAGGAAAAAGAGAGAATAGAAAAGAAATGGAACAAAACTCTAGATCCTTTAAAAAAACAAATTTATGAATTAACCAATACTTTAAAAGATAAAACAAAAGAACTTTCAGTTTCAAGGAGCGAAACTACTGACATAAGATCTCTTAAAGAATACTTTCAAAGAGAAAGAGAGGTATTATGGCAAGATATACTCAGAAGAGAAGTTTTGCTTAAAAACTATAAAGATGCACATAAAGTTTATGAAAAAATAAACTCACAAATAGGGAGACGAGGTATAGGGTATGATGATATCACCCTAGGTGTTGAAGGCAAAAGAAACAAACCTCTGTCCTCGTTATTTGTGATTGGAAAAACAAACAAACCAGATTTTCCAAATCTAATCTCTGTAAGCAAACGGGCGAAAATCTCTGTGGGTCCTTACTTGAAGAAACATAAGAAGATGATTAACGTGTGGTTTGAAAACACAGACTCATCATCTTCAACCTCTATCAATAGAGGTATTAAACTAAAGAAATATCTGAAAACACAAGATCAGATTGGTATCTTCAAGTTTGGTAAACCAGAGACCCAAACACAGGTTGCTTTTGTCTGTTTGATAAACGTTGAAAAGAAGTTATCAGCAGAAGCTCCTGAGTTTAAACCCATTTTTTCAGAAGAAAACTTAAAAAATTTAATTGAAAAAGAAATTTTGGAAATATGGAAATCAAGCGTTTTAGAAAAATTATGTACATCTTCTATAGATAAAACTCTCACTGAAGAAATCTTATTAGAAACCTCTGCAATCTATGAAAACTATTCTACAGAGGAAGAAAGCTCGTACGATACATGCTCAGAAAATCCAGCCTCTATTGAAAGAATTGACTCAACCTCTGTATACGAGGAAGATTCATCCTCTGACGACTCAGAGACTGATTTCAAATCAGGGATAATTCACTGTGACACAGAGGATGTCAAATTCTCCTCTGAAGTTCCTCACAGAACTATTTCTCCAAAAGAGAAACTCACAGAGATTCCAATCTGCCAAGATTTTCTAAATTTGAATCTACATATCAAAACCTCTGCTGAGCTTAAAATGTTACAGAAGACCTCTATTGATCCTATAAGTTCTAGATTTTCAAAACCCAAGGTTAATAAATCTTTTTCTTCTGTGACAGTGATGAAAGAAGTTCACCACAGAAGCAACCCACAGAAGGCAGGTCCTAAACAGAGCTTTTGCAAACAACATTCGAGTATTCATAGATCTTCTAGTAATAGGAAATCTAATGTAAAGAAAGAGTGTAATGCCTCTGTGGCTGAGTTTAAAAAGTTCAATGAAAAGTTCAAGCAAATTACATCTCATATTCAATACTGTCATTGCTTTGATCTTATGTCTAAACTTAATAATCATTTTTCAAGTCAAGTCTGTTTACTCTCTACGACAATTCAAAAGTCAAATCCCACAAAGAAACAATCTGACTCTTCTGCAGAGAACAAAATGTATTTCAAGAATGCCAAGGCAAACTTGAAAAACTCTAACAATATTGGACCCATATGGATATGGGTACCTAAATCTCTGTGATTGTCCTGCAGAAGAAGTATGTGCCAATCTGGTATATAGACTCCGGATGCTCAAGGCACATGACTGGTGACAGAAGTGCACTATCCACGTACAAAGAAACACAAGATGGTGGATCTGTGACTTTTGGAGACAACAAGAAAGGACACATAAAAGGCTATGGAGTCATAAGGAAAGAAGACGTTTCTGTATACAAAGTTGCATATGTGGATGGCCTTAAGCACAACCTACTCAGTGTAAGTCAACTTTGTGATACAGCCTTCTGCTCTCTACAAAGTGAAGAAACAAGTATGGAACTTCTGCGAGCTGAAAGAATAGGTGATCTATATCTAATGAACTTCAACTCAAAGAACAAGGACAAAGTTTGCCTTGTTCCCTGCAAAAGTGAAGAAGCCTGGTTATGGCACAACAGGTTCTGTCACTTGAATTTTCACACATTGGAAAAACTGGTCAAACTTGATCTAGTTAAAGGTTTGCCAAATGTTAAATTCAATAAGGATCATTTATGTTCTGCTTGTGAGATGGGAAAACTCAAAAGAGCTTCCCACAAAGGCAAAACAGATGTGTCTTGCACCAGGCCTCTGTACATGCTTCATGTCGACCTCTGCGGTCCCATTGCAATACAGAGCCTAGGTGGCAAGAAATATATACTTGTCTTAGTTGATGAGTATTCACGTTTCACATGGGTTGAATTTATCAGAAAGAAATCAGATGTTCCAATTATATTGATAAATCTAATGAAAAGAATCCAAGTTCTTTATGACTGCAAAATACAGAAGTTAAGAAGTGACAACGGCACAGAATTCAAAAACTGTGTCATTGAAACTTATCTTTCAACAGAAGGAATTTCACAGAACTTCTCTGCAGCTCGCACTCCACAACAGAACGGTGTTGTCGAAAGAAAGAATCGAACACTTGTGGAAGTCGCAAGAACTATGATGTCAGCATGCGGATTATCAATGAACTTTTGGGCAGAAGCAATTTCTACTGCGTGTTATACTCAAAATCGATCAACCATTGTGAAAAGACACCTCAAGACGCCTTACGAATTGCTTAACAAACGGCGGCCAAACATCAAATTTTTCCATGTATTCGGATGCAAATGTTTCGTCTTAAACGACAGATATTCAAGAGGAAAGTTTGATGTGAAAGCAGATGAAGGCAAATTCATTGGATACTCTGCCACTTCCAAAGCCTACAGAACATTCCTTACAAAGTCTCACAAGATTGTAGAAAGCATCAATGTTTCTTTTGATGATTCATTCCAAATGACTTCTGAGCAAATAAGCTCAGAACTCGGAATTAAAGGGAAATTCTCTGACATCTCAAGAACAAAAGAAGATTTGAATCTTCTATTTTTGGAGATGTTCCACAATGACATTGATCCTTCTGTCGGAACCATCAGAGTTTCTGAAGAACCATCCTCTGTCGGACAAAATACTACAGGTATGACTCTAACTGGTCCAAATAATGCTTCATCTTCTTCTATAAATACTACAGATGCAATTGCCGAAGCAGAAGAAAGTGCAGAAGATGAAACATCAAGAAAAACGACCACAGAAGCTGCACAAACCACAAAAGAACCAATTACAGAGGAGATCGAGGACCAAGACTATACATCCTCAGAGGAACAAACTCCACCACCACTCGTACCATTCATTCCACAAACGGTAGAATCAACTACCAAGGCACGAAGAACATCAGAGGCTGCACAAGAAGAAACACAAGAAGCCTCTGAAGAAAGTTTTGATGACATTGATGATCATCTTCCACGCACAACTCAGTGGACAAAAAGCCATCCTCCAAGCCAAATAATTGGAGAACCTTCTGACTCAGTAAAAACAAGGTCTGCCACTGCTAATTTTGGTTTCTTTACAAATTTTATTAGTGTTATAGAACCAAAGAAGATTTCTGAAGCCCTAGATGACCCAAACTGGGTAGACGCCATGCAAGAAGAACTTCTGCAATTTGAGCGTAACAGAGTATGGACTTTAGTACCTCTGCCAAGAGGGAAACAGGCCATTGGGACTAAATGGGTCTACAGAAACAAGAAGGATGAAGATGGAGTGGTCATCAGAAACAAAGCAAGATTAGTAGCAAAAGGATATAGACAAGAAGAAGGCATAGACTACGATGAGACTTTTGCCCCTGTCGCACGTCTCGAAGCAATAAGAATATTCTTAGCCTTCGCAGCCCACAGAGGTTTTAAAGTTTATCAGATGGACGTAAAATCAGCTTTTCTAAACGGTGAAATCCAAGAAGAGGTTTACGTAAATCAGCCACCAGGTTTTGAAAGCTCAAAGTTTCCAAGGCATGTATACTACCTTGAAAAGGCTCTATACGGACTGAAACAGGCTCCAAGAGCATGGTACGAACGACTTTCTACCTTCCTTCTAGTCAATGGCTACAACAGAGGTACAACAGATACTAACTTATTCTATAAACGCAAAAATAGTGAGATAATGCTTGTACAAATATACGTAGATGACATAATTTTTGGGTCTACAAATTCAGAAGAGTGCAAAATTTTTGAAAAACTCATGCAGAGTGAGTTTGAAATGAGTATGATGGGAGAATTAACATTCTTCCTCGGACTTCAAGTCAAACAATCTTCAGAGGGAATTTTTATAAATCAAGCCAAATATGTCCCTGACATACTTTTAAAATATAATCTCTCTGATACCTCTGCAATGAAGACTCCAATGGCCACTGGAAATAAGTTATTCTTAGATCCAAATGGTATTTCTGTAGAATGTACTCTCTACAGAGGCATGATTGGATCTCTGTTATACTTAACAGCAAGCAGACCTGACATTATGCATGCCACATGTCTTTGTGCACGTTATCAAGCTAATCCAAAGAAATCACATTATGATGCTGTAAAAAGAATCTTTAGATACCTGAAGGGGACCAACAATCTTGGTCTCTGGTATCCACAGAACTCTGGTTTTAGTCTTAAAGCTTATACAGATTCAGACTATGGAGGATGCATGCTCGACAGAAAGAGTACCTCTGGGAGTTGTCAATTCCTAGGTGGTAAACTAGTCAGTTGGACCTCCAAGAAGCAGAATTGTGTCTCCACATCCACTGCAGAAGCTGAATACGTTGCTGCTGCTAGCTGTTGTTCTCATGTTCTATGGATGAAGACTCAGCTAAAAGACTACGGCCACATTCTGTTCAAAATACCCATCTTCTGTGATTCCAAAAGTGCTATTGCTATCTCTGCCAACCCTGTGCAACACTAAAAAACCAAGCATATCGATATAAGGTATCATTTCTTGAAACATCATGTTGAATACGGTACAATCGAAATGCATTTCGTGCCCACAGAATATCAACTCGCTGACTTATTCACCAAAGCATTAGACGAGAAAAGATTCAACTTCTTGGTGGGTAAGTTAGGAATGATTAACATGGTGTGAAAATCCTCTGTAAGTATAGCTTTATCTTCTGTAAATAATAAGTAAATACATTGCTTAATTTATTGCTTTGATTGATTCTACTTCTGTATGTAAATTCTTAAAACCTTAAATAGTTCTTAAAATCACAGAGCTTCTGTAAGTCAATTCAGAACCTCTGACGACCCCTACAGAACCTCTGAAAAACATGACCTATGTTCTATGCAAAACTTATCATTCTTTGATCCAAGCATAGGTCAAGGGGGAGCAAAAGGAAATTACTTGATCTACAGAGGTGATTAGATCAAGGGGGAGCAGAAGGAAACCCTGAAATGATCTAAAGAGATAAAACTTTCAAGGGAAAGCCAAAGAAAAATGTCGATGACTCCATATCGACAGAAGTCAGATATCACTGCCGAGAAAAGAAGAACCAAAAGGTATGTCTCTCGCACAAAAGGTTTTTGGAAAACAATTTTCTAGGACAAGAATTGTCAAATATGTCCTAAATATACTGTGAATAACATTTCAAAAATCAAAAGCTCAAAAAGTTTCACAAAATTCGAATTAGGAGAAATTTAAGGTCATAGAGCTTCTGCTGAGCTCAACAGAGGTTCTGCAAGAAATATGCTATGTGATCATAAATTAACCCTCTGTCGATCTTTTGGAATGTTATCTCGGAAACCGAAAACGCAGACCATGACCTTCTCGAACAAACCGTTTTTTTTAACAGTTTTCTCGGACACAAACTTTCAAATATGTCCGAAAAACATCTCTTAAACCAAATCAAAAATTGGATGATCAAAAATATTAATAAAATTTTTGTTATGAGATTTTTTCTCTCATAGAGCTTCTGCTGGCCCTCACAGAACTTCTGCAAGTTCCAACAGAGCCACAAAACCTCTGCGAAGCAAATTTCTTCACAAAAATCCGATTTTATCCTCTCCAATGCCTTTACAAATGTTTTGGTTAAAGAAGAACCCCACAGAAGTCATGATAACAATGAGATATATGAAAAAGGGATAAACATCAAAGATTTTCAAGATCACAGAGCCTCTGTAAACTACAGAAGCTCTGTCAATCTGATTACTTGGGCATCTCTGTAGTAATAACGGTTACTTTTACTGCGAGTGAAACTCATATGGCTAAAATCAACCTCACGCGCCTAGCATTAATGGGCCGCGCACGACGTCCTGTCATATTCTGACAAGGCCTACGTGTCCCATTTTCATTGGGCGTACATGGAACGTTTTTATTTGGAAAGTTGAACCCGCCGCTCAAACTCGAGTGCGGATTCCAAACTTTAAAAAACAAAGCTTACCCTCTCATAAAACATTTTACAAACTCTCATCTTCTTCTCCGGCGAAACCCTGCAAAAAGCTTGCAAAAATCTTATTCTTAAAATCAAATGGCTTCATCTTCTAGAGCTACATCCTCTGAACTCTCTCCGGCGAACTCACCGGAACACTCCCCTGCACATTCAGAACATTCTGAAAACCCCAGCCTTGCAAGAAATATTGAACAACAAGATTCCGGGGACTCAGCAGACTTTGCTCCGACGACACACTTGCAAAACTTTATAGCAAAGGATCATTTCGAAGCCATTCTTCCTATCAAATCCAACAACTACTATTTGGTCCCCTCACCCACTACTTTCGGCGAAGCCCATGCCATACTTCTGAACATCATGGAGAATCATGTCCTCTTCCCTCTACTATCAAGAACCCCGAACAAAATTCCAGTCCGTTATTTGAACCAATTTTGGCAAAGCTGCCAATTTAATAAAGACGATTCTCTTATCAAAGGGTACATTTCAAGACCTGATAAATCTGAGCATCTTGAAATCAAGTTCAACAGAACAATGTTCTCACTTGAATTCAACCTACCAACAAGGGGTCTTCTAGGATTGAAGAGTTATGCAAAGCAACCAACAGACGAAGAGCTCTGTCGATTCGTGGAAATGCTTGGGTACAACACCCAACTACGGAAGAGAAATGACTTCCGCAGAGGCCGATTACCACCTCTGTGGAACACTTTGTTCTCTATTCTTAACAGATGCCTGATAGGAAAGATAGGCAGTATTGACCAGAGCTCACATCAAATCTTGAGCATCATGTATGGGGTTTACTATGATCTACCACTAGATTATGCGACCATAATGATGCAAGAGATCATAAACACCATCGACAGAAAGAACAACTCGAAAAGGGTCAAAGAGAACGATCCCAACTTTCTACCACCTATGCAATTCCAAAGAATATTAGGAGTACTGTTCGAACCTCTGCTGCTAATCCAAAATTGGCCAATGGAAGGGCCAACTCCCAAACAGTTCCCGATGAACAAGAATACCCCCACTGATCATGCTGATGGCTACTCACACTGCAGACCTCTGTCAAAGAAGCTTCTGCAATACGCATCGAATAAATCCCTTAAGAAAGAGTATATACGCGATCATAGAACTCCTAAACCGAGTCCTATGACACCCCCGCGTTTAGGTGTCCCCTTAGGAACAATGATAGCAAAACCTCTTTCCACTCAAGAAGAAAAGGATCAGAAGTTAGCAAAGCACATGGCTATTCAACTCAGCTTTATAGCCAAACATGCAGAACTAATGGGAAAGAAGTCTTCATCAAGAACCTCTGCATCTACTCCAAAAGCTAAGAAGAGGAAAACTGCAGAAGGCACCTCAACAAGCGCTGCAGAAGATCAACCCTCACCTCCTCATACCACAGAAATTGGCTCCTCTGCTCCTCCCTCCTCCCCAAAAATGAAGAAGAAAAGATCAAAATCAACAGAAGAAGGGGCACCAAATCCTAAGAGGAGGAAAACCAAAAAGAGGCATGGTAAATCACTTGCAAAGTTGGTAACCATTGCAGAAGAGGAAACTGCTGAAGAAGAAGTTGCAGAAGAAGAAATGGCTACAGAAAGGTATCAATCACCCTATCAATCTCCAGATAGATTTGCTCACCAAGGAGACCTGAACGACTTCTTACAGAACCCTGAAATTGCCAACACCCTAAATACAGCAGGGTGGACGGTACAACCTCTCGACCACCACTCTCCAGAAGAACAAGATTTCTTCATTTCTGGCATTGACACACATCTGCAAGAAGATGACACAACACCCAGAAATCAACCAGCCGAAACCCCTGTTATTTTACAAAACCCTTTCATTCAAGGATTGGATGTCCACAGAAGAAGTCCAAACCCAGCTTCAGAAGAAATAGAACAAACTGAAGCTGAATGGAACAGAGGTGAAATTACAGAGGCTTCTGAGAACATGATGGGAGAAGAGAAAGAAAAAGGGGCCGAAGTTGTACAAAAAGAGGGATTAGCAACAACGGAAACAGAAATAGAGATCTTAGAGACAGATTCAGATGAAGAAGAAGCTGTCTGGATACGTAAGGGTCTTTATCATCCACATGTCATGAGATTATTTGGATCTCATCAAATGTATGACTTCTTAAGACCAGAACAAGGAACTTTCACAGAACTTAGGGAAGAAGCACCAAGCCATAGGATAGTTACAGAGGATGATATGATAGAAAATGAAGTAGTGCTTGGATGCTTATCAGAGGAAGAAGCAAGAAAAGATGCCTGGATAAATAGAGGCACACAACCAAAACCAACTCCCAGTGCAACCCACATTTCTGACACCGCAGGTCTAGCTGCAGAAGGTGTCATTGAAAAAGAGCAGCACAGCTCGAACCTCACCCAAACCATCCAGCCAGAGGTTATTCTTTCAACCTCTGTGCCCACAAAAACCGGGGAAACCATTCCTAGGGAGTCTCCTCAAAGAGACTCACCTATAGTTCGTGATCAATTGCCCCAGATCACAGAAGAACGCCCAACAGAGGAATTTGTTTCCTCTGCCACGCACTTATTAAGACCCACACTTCTTTCAGAGAGAAGTAGAGAGCACAAAGACAAAGAGACTCTAGACAAGTCTCCTAGTCAACAGAAGGATATTCCAATACCCACCTCTGGAGTGGATTTGGACAATGTTCTTCTCAGAACTTCTGTATGGATTGAAACTCATGTTTCTTCTCAAGGATCAGAAGGAAATCCTTCCATTCTCAACGTACAAACAGGAATGAAAGAAGGTATCCCAGGAACAGGGATTCACTCTGGAGACGAATGTGTTCCTCCAAAGGTTACCACCGGAACACAAGTTACAAGGGATGAGTTCCAAACCCTTGAGACCTCTGTGAACCAAACCTTGAAAGAGTTGCAAAGCTCTTTCAAATCTTTTGCAGAGACAACATCACTGGCACTGCTAAACCTGAACACCAAAATGGACAACCTGTCCACAGAGGTGAAAACTGCCATCTCACAGATGAAGTCTGCTGCTACCGCATCCACCACTTCTGCCGCAACAACTACTCCTTCTTCGATTGAGAACTCCATCAACAAGTTCCTTGATAAATTGAACAAACAGACTTCAGTGTCAACGGGCATCACTCCTGCAGATCTACAGAAGGCCCTACAAAAAGTTCAAGAAGAAGCCATGCGAAATACCATGCTGATGCAACCCAAAGACTACATGACAAGAGCACAGCTGACAAAGCTTGGGCAGAACGTGATTAATCAAGTGACAGAAGTCATCCTTTCCTTCACCACTGCCAATGCTAACTTCGTCAAAGATTTCAGAGCAAGTGTAGGAAGGATGAGATTCAAAACAGAGGCAGAGCTAGCAACTCTTCTTGGCCTCTGCGATGATGTCTGTGAAAAGTTGATGGCAGCAGGAGCTGAATTACCGAAGAAGCCCAACACTTCTTGCAGAGCAGAGGGTACTTCTGATAATAGTCAGGATGATTCTGATAATGACCAACCTGGTCCATCAGATAATCCTGAGGGGGGGAATCTAAGAGAGAAAGCTACGAGCAGAGGAATACAAAGTCCACCAATCGCAGCAGAACCAATCAACCAAGCCCCTCCAGAAGAAACCCAACAACAAACCCAAAAGACCACAGAGACAACACCCATCTCTGTGGAATCATCTCCTGACGAAACCAAAACTCCAGAAGCAGAACAGCAAGCCACAGAGGCAACAACCGCCCCTGAGGTAATCATTTTGGAAGAAATAGATGAACAAACCACAGAGAAAACACCCACCTCTGTGGAAACACCCCAAACCATACCCAGAAGAAAGTCGATTGCCACCAAACCAAAAAGAGCAACGACCTCTGCTTCTGATGTTCTGAAAAGAATGCACAAAACAATGAGTGATCGAATGGCACAGAGAGAAGAAGAAAGGCACAGGTTCACTTTAGCTTTCAGAATGGCAAGAAGATTCGATGTCAATACTTCATCAACAGAAACTGAGCTCGCAGAAGAAGTCATCAAACAACCTCCAACAGAGGTTACAGAGCAAGTCAAGCCAACAGAACCATCGCCACAAAAGTCCTCTAAATCACAATCGTCAAAATCCACAGAGGCAACCTTCATCAAACCAACAGAAGTGCCAACCTCAAAACCCACAGAAGCAACAGGTTCTGCCACGACAATAGCAAAAGATAAGGGCAAATGGATACTGACAGAAGAGCCAAAGAAGAAGAAAACATTGCCAAAGCCAACAGAAAAACTAATGAAGAGTGCGTTTGATGCCTTTCAAACCCCAAAACCCGAAGAAGTTGACTGGGCACATGGATTGAAGCCTCTGTCAGAAATTCCTCTAACTGGTAGAGCTGCAGAAGTTGTTCAACAGATGGAGAGTCTCAGAAGAAAAATTCCACGACCTGGTCCAACACATGAAGAGATGGAAGAAGTGGTATACAAATACCTCTACAAACAATCCTATCAGACAAATCATCCAGTAGATCATGTGACAGATCCAAGGATCAGAGAAGAATTTGAGAACATCTTCACAAGAACAAAGCCAAGAACCAAAGCAGATGTCTTCTCAATTCACAAAATCAAAAAGGTGATCTTCTGCAGATTCTCCTTCACAAGAACCTATCCAAGGGTCAGGTACAATCTTTACAAAGTCGGAAGAGAGAACAATTCAGAATCTACCTTCGCTGACGCTGACTTAAGAAACATCAATCCTTACGATCTACCTGACCTTCTGCAATGGACAAAAGACAACTACAACACAGAGCCTAATACCAGAGCCTATCAAGTGTTGAGAAAAGCGATGAGGGAAAAGCTTCTGCTATACCACATGATAGATTTTCAGCTGGGAAAGGATCTTGGTCTCAAACATCTAGATCTACGACCACCAGAAGATCGCTGCCCACCAGACGCTGTGCCCAACTCAATCATCAGAGAACCAAGATTTGGGTTAGTATTTCAAAACCCACAACACTAGGTTAAACTTTTTGTACTCATGGATTGTCAGAAGTATGCAACCAGTACTCTGAGCAAATTCAGAGCAAGCCTTGTAAAATACAGAGGTATAGAGAAAATGGATAGAGATGATGCAGATACTTTCATCAGAGAAATAGACTCAACAATCCGCCTAAGAGAACTCTGCATCAGATTCTACAAAGAGATCAGAAAAGTCGGCAGAGACATAAGAAGCTACAACGATTTCAAAGATGCCAAAATCTGATTCTCAGACCTCCAATCTCTCCAAACAAAGTTAAAGTTTATCTTTCATTGTACTCAAATGAAAAATGCATCTGGCATATTTCTAAACGAAAGAAATTTCGATGTATTGTTTAACCTCTGTCTTATCTAACTTAGCCAAACTTAACTCAAGTTCAAATCTTTTATTTTTCACTACTTAGGGGGAGATTGTTAGCTTCAATCTTCCTAGTCATAGAAGTATTTAGAAGTAGTGAAAAATAGGCTAAGTGAAGAAAGCCTCTTACAGAGGCTCTGTCGACCTTACCGAGAAATCAAGATCAAGAAGCTACAGAAGCAGCAGAGGCTTCCTACAGAAGCTCTGTCATACGCACAAAGAAGACCAAAGACTCAGAATCCGGCGAAGACTGCTCCACAGAGGACCAGACCGCAGAACCTCTGTAACTCATTACAGAGCCTCTGTGGTCCTCACTGAGACTTGAAGATATTTATAATATCTTGCTACTGCTCCAAGACCTGTTCATCAACTTGCATGGAAAAGTACTGTCAAAACACGTGTCAAGCTCTGAGTGGACTCAATAGGGCATGGTACAAAATAGACGTCTGCGCCATTTAATGCATTTACCAATAGTACATCTGCTCCATTAAATGCGCATGGCTCAAACAACTGCTCACACCATCCAGTTCACTATTCATGCCGTAAAAGGAACAGTGACCTACTTTATAGTCTTCTAAGAGTAGTATAAAAGGAAGTCTCATGTTGAGATCTTCCTAAGGACGAATACACAAGGAATCACTAATACTCTCAAGCTTTATTGTCAAATATCTGAGTGTTATATTCTCACACACACCAACAGTTCTTAATTTGTTCTTCGTGTTGTTATTATATATTGAATAACAGTAACTGTTCAAGAAATCCTTTTCATTCTTTACTGTTTTCTTTATATGTGTGCGTTCTAATATCTATCAAACATATATGTTAGTTTAATACGCTTCCGCATCAAACTCTAAACTCAACTAATAGACTGTTAATCTTGATTAAGTGTATCTGGGAACCAACAGTTAGTCTTAGAGTCGACGGAAATACGTGAATTACGAACTGTGATGATGGTAATGAGAATTCTTATGTGTAGTATGTTCATAATTTCAATTAGCTACTGCTATTATGAATATATTTACGTAAGTGTACTTGTTTCTAATTGTTATGGTGATTAATGAACATTAAAGTACGTTTCTTTGTGGTTGGGTTGCGTATAGCCATTTCTTGTGGTTATTCTTATGTGCTTCAGCGGAATACGATGGTTAATACACCAAATAGATCTTCTACTTCCTCGGAGGATTGTGCGGCAAATGAAATGGTGGAAAATCAACCTGAAAGTGGGGGGAGCTAATACAAGTCCACCAAGGCCACCTATCATAGGAGAAGGAGGCCAAACTCATCGACCTAATGTCGGTACTTCTAACCCAGTAACAACGGAATCTACTATGGAGTCCCGTATGATGGAAAATATGATGCGGGTCATGAATACTGCATTGACTCAACAAGAGATGTTTATGAAAATGTTGAATGACCGAAGCGTTGAGTCACAATGACCAGAGATGGGTACTGGTACTGTAACTTCACCTGTTAATCCAGTACTTAATGTTAATAAGAGAATGGAGAAAGTTTGTTCATACAAGATGTTTTTGAGTTGCAAGCCACAAGAATTTGCTGGATCAGATAATCCAATTACGTGCATGAATTGGATTAGAGAGATGGAACAAGCATTTAGAGCATGTGAATGTGATAGAGAATCGAAGGTGAGGTTCGGATCCCAAATGTTACGAGTAAATGCTTTGACATGGTGGAATGTCGTGACATTAACTGTGATGGCTCTGGTTTTGGCAGCACTGACCTGGGAGTCGTTCAAAAGGAAGATATTGGAAGAATATTGTAACGAAAACGAAAGGGATCAGATTAAGGAAGAATTTAGAACGCTTAAGAAGGGCACTTCATCAGTAAGGGAATACACTCACGTCTTTCTGGAGAAGCTGAATTTAGTAGGGCATGTAGCCCCAACTGAAAAAGAAAAGATCAAGACTTGCTTGAAGGGTTTGCCGGTAGATATGATGTCCAAAGTCAAAAATTCCAAAGCCTTGACTCTGAGAGAGACGATTGAGGAAGAAAAGATTATAGAAGAAGTTTATGCAAGAGATAAAGCTGAGAACGCTCAAGTGGGAGAGAAGAGAAAGTGCGAAGGTCGATCGGTGTTAATCCCAAATCAATCAAGCAACCAAGAAATCGATAAGAATTCTAGAGAGAGAAAGTAGAGAGAGAAAGCTAAGATCTTATTCATGTCGGCTCTGTATTACAATATGAGAGTTATGTCCAAAAGCCTTACAAAGAAAGTCTAAACAAAGCCTTATATACCCTAAGACTAAATAAGGCTAATAAGCAACTTTGACTTTCTCACAAGACTTAATACATTGACTTTGACTTTGACTTGAACATTAAATCTTGAAGACATATTTAGACTTAACAATCTCCCCCTTGGACTCAAGATTTAAACATTTGAGAACAGCAGTCTTCGGCATCTTGAATCTTCAAAAGTTCGGTCTTTATCAAGGCTTGTCAAAGTCAAATCGTCACAAAATCTTCAGACGGAGATTTTCTTTCTTTGATATGGAGAATTTGTTTCTTCACACAAGGCATTTTGATACAATGTAGCGCAAATCTAAGAAAAAGATATCTTCTTGAGAAACCAAGATGATCAATCGATTTTTCCTAAACTCTTGAAGAATTCTCCCCCTTTTCTTTCTTTGACTTGAGAACTTCAAACTTCAGTAAAGATATTCACCATATAGCACAAGTTTAAGAAAAAGAGATCACAAGATGATCAATCGATTTCTCTTAAACTCTTGAAGAATTCTCCCCCTTTTTCTTTCTTGAGACAAAATCTTCTTTTCTCGAGTCTTTGACTTGAAAGCTCTTTGACATGAAATTGAATTAAACATTTCTCCCCCTTTTTCGATGATAGTGAGCATAACGATCATCAAAAACCTTCTTCAATTTCAGTCGCGTCTCTGAGTATCACGAACAATCTCCTCCTTTATGAATAACCTTGCTCCCCCTCAAAATAAGAATTCTGGAGCATGTTGTATTCTCCCCCTGAAAATATGCATATATTTCATTAATGAACATTATTTGAAATTTTAGCACAGATTTAAAAGAATTGATACAAGGAAGATAAAATTCATTGAACTACACTTTATAACTACTAATATTTGATCATTTGAAAACTTTACAAAAGAAATTCAACTCAATGAAATTTAACAGATTTTTTTCAATCAAATGAAATCAAATGCATGTGTTTGGATTCAAATACAAGACATCATTGCATATCAAGTTAAAAATGTTCAGTTTCAACACCTATATTAAATCTATTTGGTGCGCTAGCATGCGAAATATGATTAGCACCAAGCATATGCAATTCTAAAACATATAAGAATACTTTGATCTACTTACACTATTTGTCCAAAATCAGGATTTTCACAAATTTACAGGTTTATTGCGACTTTGTATTTTCCCCAAGTATCAAGAGATATGTGCTCATTGGCATCTTTTCTTTTGTGCTCATTGGCATCTTTTGATTTTGTCATCATTGACATTGTTGGAACCCAGATACACTTTAATCAAGATTAACAGTCTATTAGTTGAGTTTAGAGTTTGATGCGGGGGCGTATTAAACTAACAGATATGTTTGATAGATATTAGAACGTACACATATAAAGAAAACAGTAAAGAATGAAAAAGGATTTCTTGAACAGTTACTGTTATTCAATATATAATAACAACACGAAGAATAGATTAAGAACTTGGTGTGTGTGAGAATATAACACTCAGATATTTGACAATAAAGCTTGAGAGTATTAGTGATTCCTTTTGTTTTCGTCGTTAGGAAGATCTCAACATGAGACTTCCTTTTATACTACTCTTAGAAGACTATGAAGTAGGTCACTGTTCCTTTTACGGCATGAATAGTAAACTGGATGGTGTGAACAGTGGACTGGATGGTGTGAGCAGTTGTTTGAGCCATGCGCATTTAATGGAGCAGATGTACTTTTGGTAAATGCATTAAATGGCACAGACGTCTATTTTGTACCTTGCCCTATTGAGTCCACTCAGAGCTTGACACGTGTTTTGATAGTACTTTTCCATGCAAGTTGATGAACGTATTCAGTAATATCTTCCAAGTCTTCATTGAGGACCACAGAGGCTCTGTAATGAGTTACAGAGGTTCTGCGGTCTGGTCCTCTGTGGAGCAGTCTTCGCCGGATTCCGAGTCTTTGGTCTTCTTTGTGCGTATGACAGAGCTTCTGTAGGAAGTCTCTGCTGCTTCTGTAGCTTCTTGATATTGATTTCTCGGTAATGTCGGCAGAGCCTCTGTAAGAGGCTTTCTTCACTTAGCCTATTTTTCACTACTTCTAAATACTTCTATGATTAGGAAGATTGAAGCTAACAATCTCCCCCTAAGTAGTGAAAAATAAAAAAATTGAATCTTGAGTTAAGTTTGGCTAAGTTAGATAAGACAGAGGTTAAACAATACCTCGAAATTTCTTTCATTTAGAAATATGCCAGAGGCATTTTACATTTGAGTACAATGAAAGATAAACTTTATCTTTGTTTGCAGAGATTGGAGGTCTGAGAATCAGATTTTGGCATCTTTGAAATCGTTGTAGCTTCTGTTGTCTCTGTCGACTTTTCTGATCTCTTGTAGAATCTGATGCAGAGTTCTCTTAGGCGGATTGTTGAGTCTATTTCTCTGATGAAAGTATCTGCATCATCTCTATCCATTTTCTCTGTACCTCTGTATTTTACAAGGCTTGCTCTGAATTTGCTCAGAGTACTGGTTGCGTACTTCTGACAATCCATGAGTACAAAAAGTTTAACCTGGTGTTGTGGGTTTTGAAATACTAACCCAAATCTTGGTTCTCTGATGATTGAGTTGGGCACAGCGTCTGGTGGGCAGCGATCTTCTGGTGGTCGTAGATCTAGATGTTTGAGACCAAGATCCTTTCCCAGCTGAAAATCTATCATGCTGTATAGCAGAAGCTTTTCCTTCATCGCTTTTCTCAACACTTGATAGGCTCTGGTATTAGGCTATGTGTTGTAGTTGTCTTTTGTCCATTGCAGAAGGTCAGGTGGATCGTAAGGATTGATGTTTCTTAAGTCAGCATCAACGAAGGTAGATTCTGAATTGTTCTCTCTTCTGACTTTGTACAGATTGTACCTGACCCTTGGATAGGTTCTTGTGAAGGAGAATCTGCAGAAGATCACCTTTTTGATTTTGTGAATTGAGAAGACATCTGCTTTGGTTCTTGGCTTTGTTCTTGTGAAGATGTTCTCAAATTCTTCTCTGATCCTTGGATCTGTCACATGATCTACTGGATGATTTGTCTGATAGGATTGTTTGTAGAGGTATTTGTATACCACTTCTTCCATCTCTTCATGTGTTGGACCAGGTCGTGGAATTTGTCTTCTGAGACTCTCCATCTGTTGAACAACTTCTGCAGCTCTACCAGTTAGAGGAATTTCTGACAGAGGCTTCAATCCATGTGCCCAGTCAACTTCTTCGGGTTTTGGGGTTTGAAAGGCGTCAAACGCACTCTTCATTAGTTTTTCTGTTGGCTTTGGCAATGTTTTCTTCTTCTTTGGCTCTTCTGTCAGTATCCCTTTTCCCTTATCTTTTGCTATTGTTGTGGCAGAACCTGTTGCTTCTGTGGGTTTTGAGGTTGGCACTTATGTTGGTTTGATGGAGGTTGCCTCTGTGGATTTTGACGATTGTGATTTAGAGGACTTTTGTGGCGATGGTTCTGTTGGCTTGACTTGCTCTGTAACCTCTGTTGGAGGTTGTTTGATGACTTCTTCTGCGAGCTCAGTTTCTGTTGATGAAGTGTTGACATTGAATCTTGCCATTATGAAAGCTAAAGTGAACCTGTGCCTTTCTTCTTCTCTCTTCACCATACGATCACTCATTGTTGTGTGCATCCTTTTCAGAATGTCAGAAGCAGAGGTCGTTGCTCTTTTTGGTTTGGTGGCAATCGACTTTCTTCTGGGTATGGTTTGGGGTGTTTCCACAGAGGTGGGTGTTTTCTCTGTGGTTGGTTCATCTGTTTCTTCCAAAATGATTACCTCAGGGGCGGTTGTTGCCTCTATGGCTTGTTGTTCTGCTTCTGGAGTTTTGGTTTCGTCAGGAGATGATTCCACAGAGATGGGTGTTGTCTCTGTGGTCTTTTGGGTTTGTTGTTGTCGGGTCTGTTCTGGAGGTGCTTGACTCAGAGGTTCTGCGGCTATTGGTGGACCTGTAAGTCCTCTGCTTGCAGTTTTCTCTGTAGTTTTCTCCCCCTCAGGATGATCTGATGGACCATGATGGTCATCATCATTAGAGTCATCCTGACCCTTGTCTGATGTACCCTCTGCTCTGCATGAAGCATCGGGTTTCTTTGGCATTGTGGCTCCAGCAGCGATCAGTTTCGCGCAGGCATCATCACAGAGGCCAAGAAGAGTTGCTAGCTCTGCCTCTGTTTTGAATCTCATCCTTCCTACACTTTCTCTGAAATCTTTGACGAAGTTAGCATTTGCAGTGGTGAAGGAAAGGATGACTTCTGTCACTTGATTAATCACGTTCTGCCCAAGCTCTGTCAGCTGTGCTCTTGTTATGTAGTCTTTGGGTTGCATCAGCATGGTATTTCGCATGGCTTCTTCTTGAACTTTTTGTAGGGCCTTCTGTAGATCTGCAGGAGTGATGCCCGTTGACACTGAAGTCTGTTTGTTCAATTGATCAAGGAACTTGTTGATGGAGTTCTCAATCGAAGGAGTAGTTGTTGCGGCAGAAGTGGTGGATGCAGTAGCAGCAGACTTCATCTGTGAGATGGCAGTTTTCACCTCTGTGGACAGGTTGTCCATTTGGTGTTCAGGTTTAGCAGTGCCAGTGATGTTGTCTCTGCAAAAGATTTGAAAGAGCTTTGCAACTCTTTCAAGGTTTGGTTCACAGAGGTTTCAAGGGTTTGGAACTCATCCCTTGTAACTTGTGTTCCGGTGGTAACCTCTGGAGGAACACATTCGTCTCCAGAGTGAATCCCTGTTCCTGGGATACCTTCTTTCATTCTTGTTTGTACGTTGAGAATGGAAGGATTTCCTTCTGATCCTTGAGAAGAAACATGAGTTTCAATCCCTACAGAAGTTCTGAGAAGAACATTGTCCAAATCCACTCCAGAGGTGGGTATTGGAATATCCTTCTGTTGACTAGGAGACTTGTCTAGAGTCTCTTTGTCTTTGTGCTCTCTACTTCTCTCTGAAAGAAGTGTGGGTCTTAATAAGTGCGTGGTAGAGGAAACAAATTCCTCTGTTGGGCGTTCTTCTGTGATCTGGGGCAATTGATCACGAACTATAGGTGAGTCTCTTTGAGGAGACTCCCTAGGAATGGATTCCCCGGTTTCTGTGGGCACAGAGGTTGAAAGAGTAACCCCTGGCTGGATGGGTTGGGTTAGGTTCGAGCTGTGCTGCTCTTTTTCAATGACACCTTCTGCAGCTAGACCTGCGGTGTCAGAAATGTGGGTTGCACTGGGAGTTGGTTTTGGTTGTGTGCCTCTATTAATCCAGGCATCTTTTCTTGCTTCTTCCCTAAGTTCTGTGGAAGTTCCTTGCTCTGGTCGTAATTGGTCATACACTTGATGAGATCCAAATAATCTCATGACATGTGGATGATAAAGACCCTTACGTATCCAGACAGCTTCTTCTTCATCTGAATCTGTCTCTAAGATCTCTATTTCTGTCTCCGTTGTTGCTAATCCCTCTTTTTGTACAACTTCGGCCCCTTTTTCTTTCTCTTCTTCCATCATGTTCTCAGAAGCCTCTGTAATTTCACCTCTGTTCAATTCAGCTTCAGTTTGTTCTATTTCTTCTGAAGCTGGGTTTGGACTTCTTCTGTGGACATCCAATCCTTGAATGAAAGGGTTTTGTAAAATAACAGGGGTTTCGGCTGGTTGATTTCTGGGTGTTGTGTCATCTTCTTGCAGATGTGTGTCGATGCCAGAAATGAAGAAATCTTCTTCTGGAGAGTGGTGGTCGAGAGGTTGTGCCGTCCACCCTACTGTATTTAGGGTGTTGGCAATTTCAGGGTTCTGTAAGAAGTCGTTCAGGTCTCCTTGGTGAGCAAATCTATCTGGAGATTGATAGGGTGATTGATACCTTTCTGTAGCCATTTCTTCTTCTGCAACTTCTTCTTCAGCGGTTTCCTCTTCTGCAATGGTTACCAACTTTGTAAGTGATTTACCATGCCTCTTTTTGGTTTTCCTCCTCTTAGGATTTGGTGCCCCTTCTTCTGTTGATTTTGATCTTTTCTTCTTCATTTTTGGAGAGGAGGGAGGAGCAGAGGAGCCAATTTCTGTGGCATGAGGAGGTGAGGGTTGATCTTCTGCAGCGCTTGTGGAGGTGCCTTCTGCAGTTTTCCTCTTGTTAGCTTTTGGTGTAAATGCAGAGGTTCTTGATGAAGACTTCTTTCCCATTAGTTCCTAGGGGGACACCTAAACGCAGGGGTGTCATAGGACTCGGTTTAGGAGTTCTATGATCGCGTATATACTCTTTCTTAAGGGATTTATTCGATGCGTATTGTAGAAGCTTCTTTGACAGAGGTCTGCAGTGTGAGTAGCCATCAGCATGATCAGTGGGGGTATTCTTGTTCATCGGGAACTGTTTGGGAGTTGGCCCTTCCATTGGCCAATTTTGGATTAGCAGCAGTGGTTCGAACAGTACTCCTAATATTCTTTGGAATTGCAGAGGTGGTAGAAAGTTGGGATCGTTCTCTTTGACCCTTTTCGAGTTGTTCTTTCTGTCGATGGTGTTTATGATCTCTTGCATCATTATGGTCGCATAATCTAGTGGAAGATCATAGTAAACCCCATACATGATGCTCAAGATTTGATGTGAGCTCTGGTCAATACTGCCTATCTTTCCTGTCAGGCATCTGTTAAGAATCGATAACAAAGTGTTCCACAGAGGTGGTAATCGGCCTCTGCGGAAGTCATTTCTCTTCCCTAGTTGGGTGTTGTACCCAAGCATTTCCACGAATCGACAGAGCTCTTCGTCTGTTGGTTGCTCTGCATAACTCTTCAATCCCAGAAGACCCCTTGTTGGTAGGTTGAATTCAAGTGAGAACATTGTTCTGTTGAACTTGATTTCAAGATGCTCAGATTTACCAGGTCTTGAAATGTACCCTTTGATAAGAGAATCGTCTTTATCAAATCGGCAGCTTTGCCAAAATTGGTTCAAATAGCGGACTGGAATTTTGTTCGGGGTGCTTGATAGTAGAGGGGAGAGGACATGATTCTCCATGATGTTCAGAAGTATGGCATGGGCTTCGCCGAAAGTAGTGGGTGAGGGGACCAAATAGCAGTTGTTGGATTTGATAGGAAGAATGGCTTCGAAATGATCCTTTGCTATAAAGTTTTGCAAGTGAGTCGTCGGAGCAAAGTCTGCTGAGTCCCCGGAATCTTGTTGTTCAATATTTCTTGCAAGGCTGGGGTTTTCAGAATGTTCTGAATGTGCAGGGGAGTGTTCCGGTGAGTTCGCCGGAGAGAGTTCAGAGGATGTAGCTCGAGAAGATGAAGCCATTTGATTTTAAGAATAAGATTTTTGCAAGCTTTTTGCAGGGTTTCGCCGGAGAAGAAGATGAGAGTTTGTAAAAGGTTTTATGTGAGGGTAAGCTTTGTTTTTATAGGATGGTAAAACGGTAGAATTCGAAAGAGTAAAATATATGGCAATGGATTAAAGTTTGGAATCCGCACTCGAGTTTGAGCGGCGGGTTCAACTTTCCAAATAAAAACGTTCCATGTACGCCCAATGAAAATGGGACACGTAGGCCTTGTCAGAATATGACAGGACGTCGTGCGCGGCCCATTAATGCTAGGCGCGTGAGGTTGATTTTAGCCATATGAGTTTCACTCGCAGTAAAAGTAACCGTTATTACTCCAGAGATGCCCAAGTAATCAGATTGACAGAGCTTCTGTAGTTTACAGAGGCTCTGTGATCTTGAAAATCTTTGATGTTTATCCCTTTTTCATATATCTCATTGTTATCATGACTTCTGTGGGGTTCTTCTTTAACCAAAACATTTGTAAAGGCATTGGAGAGGATAAAATCGGATTTTTGTGAAGAAATTTGCTTCGCAGAGGTTTTGTGGCTCTGTTGGAACTTGCAGAAGTTCTGTGAGTGCCAGCAGAAGCTCTATGAGAGAAAAAATCTCATAACAAAAATTTTATTAATATTTTTGATCATCCAATTTTTGATTTGGTTTAAGAGATGTTTTTCGGATATATTTGAAAGTTTGTGTCCGAGAAAACTGTTAAAAAAAACGGTTTGTTCGAGAAGGTCATGGTCTGCGTTTTCGGTTTCCGAGATAACATTCCAAACGATCGACAGAGGGTTAATTTGTGATCATATAGCATATTTCTTGCAGAACCTCTGTTGAGCTCAGCAGAAGCTCTATGACCTTAAATTTCTCCTAATTCGAATTTTGTGAAACTATTTGAGCTTTTGATTTTTGAAATGTTATTCACAGTATATTTAGGACATATTTGACAATTCTTGTCCTAGAAAATTGTTTTCCAAAAACCTTTTGTGCGAGAGACATACCTTTTGGTTCTTCTTTTCTCGGCAGTGATATCTGACTTCTGTCGATATGGAGTCATCGACATTTTTCTTTGGCTTTCCCTTGAAAGTTTTATCTCTTTAGATCATTTCAGGGTTCCCTTCTGCTCCCCATTGATCTAATCACCTCTGTAGATCAAGTAATTTCCTTTTGCTCCCCCTTGACCTATGCTTGGATCAAAGAATGATAAGTTTTGTATAGAACATAGGTAATGTTTTTCAGAGGTTCTGTAGGGGTCGTCAGAGGTTCTGAGTTGACTTACAGAAGCTCTGTGATTTTAAGAACTATTTAAGGTTTTAAGAATTTACATACAGAAGTAGAATCAATCAAAGCAATAAATTAAGCAATGTATTTACTTATTATTTACAGAAGATAAAGCTATACTTACAGAGGATTTTCACACCATGTTAATCATTCCTAACTTACCCACCAAGAAGTTGAATCTTTTCTCGTCTAATGCTTTGGTGAATAAGTCAGCGAGTTGATATTCTGTGGGGACGAAATGCATTTCGATTGTACCGTATTCAACATGATGTTTCAAGAAATGATACCTTATATCGATATGCTTGGTTTTTGAGTGTTGCACAGGGTTGGCAGAGATAGCAATAGCACTTTTGGAATCACAGAAGATGGGTATTTTGAACAGAATGTGGCCGTAGTCTTTTAGCTGAGTCTTCATCCATAGAACCTGAGAACAACAGCAAGCGGCAACAACGTATTCAGCTTCTGCAGTGGATGTGGAGACACAATTCTGCTTCTTGGAGGTCCAACTGACTAGTTTACCACCTAGGAATTGACAACTCCCAGAGGTACTCTTTCTGTCGAGCATGCATCCTCCATAGTCTGAATCTGTATAAGCTTTAAGACTAAAACCAGAGTTCTGTGGATACCAGAGACCAAGATTGTTGGTCCCCTTCAGGTATCTCAAGATTCTTTTTACAGCATCATAATGTGATTTCTTTGGATTAGCTTGATAACGTGCACAAAGACATGTGGCATGCATAATGTCAGGTCTGCTTGCTGTTAAGTATAACAGAGATCCAATCATGCCTCTGTAGAGAGTACATTCTACAGAAATACCATTTGGATCTAAGAACAACTTATTTCCAGTGGCCATTGGAGTCTTCATTGCAGAGGTATCAGAGAGATTATATTTTAAAAGTATGTCAGAGACATATTTGGCTTGATTTATAAAAATTCCCTCTGAAGATTGTTTGACTTGATGTCCGAGGAAGAATGTTAATTCTCCCATCATACTCATTTCAAACTCACTCTTCATGAGTTTTTCAAAAAATTTGCACTCTTCAGAATTTGTAGACCCAAAAATTATGTCATCTACGTATATTTGTACAAGCATTATCTCACTATTTTTGCGTTTATAGAATAAGGTAGTATCTGTTGTACCTCTGTTGTAGCCATTGACTAGAAGGAAGGTAGAAAGTCGTTCGTACCATGCTCTTGGAGCCTGTTTCAGTCCGTATAGAGCCTTTTCAAGGTAGTATACATGCCTTGGAAACTTTGAGCTTTCAAAACCTGGTGGCTGATTTACGTAAACCCCTTCTTGGATTTCACCGTTTAGAAAAGCTGATTTTACGTCCATCTGATAGACTTTAAAACCTCTGTGGGCTGCGAAGGCTAAGAATATTCTTATTGCTTCGAGACGTGCGACAGGGGCAAAAGTCTCATCGTAGTCTATGCCTTCTTCTTGTCTATATCCTTTTGCTACTAATCTTGCTTTGTTTCTGACGACCACTCCATCTTCATCCTTCTTGTTTCTGTAGACCCATTTAGTCCTAATGGCCTGTTTCCCTCTTGGCAGAGGTACTAAAGTCCATACTCTGTTACGCTCAAATTGCAGAAGTTCTTCTTGCATGGCGTCTACCCAGTTTGGGTCATCTAGGGCTTCAGAAATCTTCTTTGGTTCTATAACACTAATAAAATTTGTAAAGAAACAAAAATTAGCAGTGGCAGACCTTGTTTTTACTGAGTCAGAAGGTTCTCCAATTATTTGGCTTGGAGGATGGCTTTTTGTCCACTGAGTTGTGCGTGGAAGATGATCATCAATGTCATCAAAACTTTCTTCAGAGGCTTCTTGTGTTTCTTCTTGTGCAGCCTCTGATGTTCTTCGTGCCTTGGTAGTTGATTCTACCGTTTGTGGAATGATTGGGACGAGTGGTGGTGGAGTTTGTTCCTCTGAGGATGTATAGTCTTGGTCCTCGATCTCCTCTGTAATTGGTTCTTCTGTGGTTTGTGCAGCTTCTGTGGTCGTTTTTCTTGATGTTTCATCTTCTGCACTTTCTTCTGCTTCGGCAATTGCATCTGTAGTATTTATAGAAGAAGATGAAGCATTATTTGGACCAGTTAGAGTCATACCTGTAGGATTTTGTCCGACAGAGGATGGTTCTTCAGAAACTCTGATGGTTCCGACAGAAGGATCAATGTCATTGTGGAACATCTCCAAAAATAGAAAATTCAAATCTTCTTTTGTTCTTGAGATGTCAGAGAATTTCCCTTTAATTTCGAGTTCTGAACATATTTGCTCAGAAGTCATTTGGAATGAATCATCAAAAGAAACATTGATGCTTTCTACAATCTTGTGAGACTTTGTAAGGAATGTTCTGTGGGCTTTGGAAGTGGCAGAGTATCCAATGAATTTGCCTTCATCTGCTTTTACATCAAACTTTCCTCTTGAATCTCTGTCGTTTAAGACGAAGCATTTGCATCCGAATACATGGAAAAATTTGATGTTTGGCCGCCGTTTGTTAAGCAATTCGTAAGGCGTCTTGAGGTGTCTTTTCACAATGGTTGATCGATTTTGAGTATAACACGCAGTAGAAATTGCTTCTGCCCAAAAGTTCATTGATAATCCGCATGCTGACATCATAGTTCTTGCGGCTTCCACAAGTGTTCGATTCTTTCTTTCGACAACACCGTTCTGTTGTGGAGTGCGAGCTGCAGAGAAGTTCTGTGATATTCCTTCTGTTGAAAGATAGGCTTCAATGACAGAGTTTTTAAATTCTGTGCCAGTGTCACTTCTTAACTTCTGTATTCTGCAATTATAAAGAACTTGGATTCTTTTCATTAGATTTATCAATATATTTGGAACATCTGATTTCTTTCTAACGAATTCAACCCATGTGAAACGCGAATACTCATCAATTAGGACAAGTATGTATTTCTTGCCACCTAGGCTCTGTATGGCAATGGGACCGCAGAGGTCGACATGAAGCATGTATAGAGGTCTAGTGCAAGATACATCTGTTTTGCCTTTGTGGGAAGCTCTTTTGAGTTTTCCCATCTCACAGGCAGAACATAAATGATCCTTATTGAATTTAACATTTGGCAAACCTTTAACTAGATCAAGTTTGACCAGTTTTTCCAATGTGTGAAAATTCAAGTGACAGAACCTGTTGTGCCATAACCAGGCTTCTTCACTTTTGCAGGCAACAAGGCAAACTTTGTCCTTGTTCTTTGAGTTGAAGTTCATTAGATATAGATCACCTATTCTTTCAGCTCGCAGAAGTTCCATACTTGTTTCTTCACTTTGTAGAGAGCAGAAAGTTCTTTTGAACAACACATTGAATCCTGTATCACAAAGTTGACTGACACTGAGTAGGCTGTGCTTAAGGCCATCCACATATGCAACTTTGTATACAAAAACGTCTTCTTTCCTTATGACTCCATAGCCTTTTATGTGTCCTTTCTTGTTGTCTCCAAAAGTCACAGATCCACCATCTTGTGTTTCTTTGTACGTGGATAGTGCACTTCTGTCACCAGTCATGTGCCTTGAGCATCCGGAGTCTAGATACCAGATTGGCACATACTTCTTCTGCAGGACAATCACAGAGATTTAGGTACCCATATCCATATGGGTCCAATATTGTTAGAGTTTTTCAAGTTTGCCTTGGCATTCTTGAAATACATTTTGTTCTCTGCAGAAGAGTCAGATTGTTTCTTTGTGGGATTTGACTTTTGAATTGTCGTAGAGAGTAAACAGACTTGTCTTGAAAAATGATTATTAAGTTTAGACATAAGATCAAAGCAATGACAGTATTGAATATGAGATGTAATTTGCTTGAACTTTTCATTGAACTTTTTAAACTCAGCCACAGAGGCTTTACATTCTTTCTTTACATTAGATTTCCTATTACTAGAAGATCTATGAATACTCGAATGTTGTTTGCAAAAGCTCTGTTTAGGGCCTGCCTTCTGTGGGTTGCTTCTGTGGTGAACTTCTTTCATCACTGTCACAGAAGAAAAAGATTTATCAACCTTGGGTTTTGAAAATCTAGAACTTATAGGATCAATAGAGGTATTCTGTAACATTTTAAGTTCAGCAGAGGTTTTGACATGTAGATTCAAATTTAGAAAATCTTGGCAGATTGGAATCTCTGTGAGTTTCTCTTTTGGAGAAATAGTTCTGTGAGGAACTTCAGAGGAGTATTTAACATCCTCTGTGTCATAGAGAGTTATTCCAGATGTAACATCTGTCTCTGAATCGTCAGAAGATGAGTCGTCCTCGTATACAAAGGTTGAGTCAATTATTTCAATAGAGGCTGGATTTTCTGAGCATGTATCGTACGAGCTTTCTTCCTCTGTAGAATAGTTTTCATAGATTGCAGAGGTTTCTAATAAGATTTCTTCAGTGAGAGTTTTATCTATAGAAGATGTACAGAAATTTTCTAAAACGCTTGATTTCCATATTTCCAAAATTTCTTTTTCAATTAAATTTTTAAAGTTTTCTTCTGAAAAATGGGTTTAAACTCAGGAGCTTCTGCTGATAATTTCTTTTCAACGTTTATCAAACAGACAAAAGCAACCTGTGTTTGGGTCTCTGGTTTACCAAACTTGAAGATACCAATCTGATCTTGTGTTTTCAGATATTTCTTTGGTTTGATACCTCTATTGACAGAGTTTGAAGATGATGAGTCTGTGTTTTCAAACCACACGTTAATCATCTTCTTATGTTTCTTCAAGTAAGGATCCACAGAGATTTTCGCCCGTTTGCTTACAGAGATTAGATTTGGAAAATCTGGTTTGTTTGTTTTTCCAATCACAAATAACGAGGACAAAGGTTTGTTTCTTTTGCCTTCAACACCTAGGGTGATATCATCATACCCTATACCTCGTCTCCATATTTGTGAGTTTATTTTTTCATAAACTTTCTGTGCATCTTTATAGTTTTTAAGCAAAACTTCTCTTCTGAGTAAATCTTGCCATAATACCTCTCTTTCTCTTTGAAAGTATTCTTTAAGAGCTCTTATGTCAGTAGTTTCGCTCCTTGAAACTGAAAGTTCTTTTGTTTTATCTTTTAAAGTATTGGTTAATTCAGAAATTTGTTTTTTTTAAAGGATCTAGAGTTTTGTTCCAATTCTTTTCTATTCTCTCTTTTTCCTCAAAAATCTTTGCTTTTTCTTGAGTGAGAAGCCGTACTTCTCTCTCATTGAAAGTGAGTCTTTTATGAATACTTTGATTTATCTCTTTCAGTTCAATTAATTCAATGTTAATTCTAAGTGTATTATCATCTACAGAGGTAATACAAGAGTTGGAATTTGAAGTAGATACCTCAGAGTCAGTGCAGGAGTCGACTTCTGCCATGCCACAGAAGAGGGCATTGGCGGTATGTTCATCGTCAGAATTAGAGTCTGACTGTAAGTCTTCTGTGTTCTCCTCAGAATGTCCTTTTGCCATTAAGGATTTTTTAGCATAATATTCGGCTTTCTTTTTGTAGAAAGCAGAGTCCCTCTGTAGGCGATTTGATCTGCTTTTGCATTCATTCGCAAAATGGCCTGGTTTTCCGCAGTTAAAACACCCTTGAGGAGTGTTTCCTGTTCGATCATTGGACTTCTGTAGGTCTCCGCCTTTCTCTGATCTACATTCATTTGCATAGTGACCAGGTTTGCCGCACTTGTAGCATTCTTGCTGCGTGTGGCTTACCGAGTCATCTGACCTCTGTCGGTCATTCCCTCTGTAATTTCTATCGCTTGACCTCTGTCGGCCACTTGATTCTTCTCCTCTTCTGTCATCTCTTCTGTTGTCTCTTCTGTCATCCTGGTTGTCTCTATCATATCTTTCATTTCCGGAACCTCTTCTGTTTCCTCTGAACTCTTTTGTCAATAGAGCTAAAGATTTAGCTAGTGACGCAAGAGTTATTTCCTTTTCTGCTTGCTCTTCTTCTTCACTGTCAATTATCACCATCTTCTTCTTCTCCTTCTTCTTCTCCTCTGTGGCTTTATCATTTCTTGGTCTCTGTGCATCCTCTTTAGTTTTACTAACCAATGCATATGGTGCAATGGTTAGTGTTTTAGCCTGTGCTATCTGAGGTTCTTGTGCGGCTAATGTTCCGTAAAGATCAGAGAGAGTCCAGGTGTCTAGATCCTGATTTGTCTGTAGGGACATAGACAGCTGGAGCCATTCTTCATTTAGACTTTTTAAAAACATGACATTGTTTTCTTCAGAAGTTCTGTCAATGCCTGATTTTCTGCACTTGTTGATTAGAGAGTTGAATCTGTCGTATGTTGTTTGCAGAGATTCTGTTGCAGAGGCTCTGAATGCATGATATTCATTGATGTACTGTGCTCTTCGGTTTTTTTGTGTTTTAGCACCTCCTTCCAACTGTCTTTCCAGTTCATTCCACAGATCATGCGCTGTTTCACATGAATCCAAGGATTGAAAGAGTTTGTTGGGTATTGCCATAATTAATGTCCTCTTGGTTTTCTGAGCAACTTCATCTTCTGCTTTATCTTCGGTTGACCACTCCCCTTTTGGCTTTGGTTTTTGATGTTCGGGGATTTCGGCAGATTCAGCAGTAGCAGGTATACGAGGTACTACTGTCATGGGAATAGGAGGAGGATTGTACAGATATTGTACTTGATTTTTTTCAGTGCCCTCGAAAAAATGGACCATTCTTATTTTCCACTGAGGATACTCATCTCGAAGGAGAGTAGGAGGTTTAGTGAGAGAACCAGTAGTAAAGAAATTATTTGTATTTGTCATTTGAAGATTTTAGAAAGAAAGTATGACTAAAGAGTTACTTCGATAAGCTTGAAGATTTTCTGGGTTTAAGCAGTTTCCAGACACAATTTTAAATCCCAATAATATCTATCACGAATCTTGATAAGTGGATCACTTGATATTGAAAATCAAGGAAGGCTCTGATACCAATTGTTGGAACCCAGATACACTTTAATCAAGATTAACAGTCTATTAGTTGAGTTTAGAGTTTGATGCGGAAGCGTATTAAACTAACAGATATGTTTGATAGATATTAGAACGTACACATATAAAGAAAACAGTAATGAATGAAAAAGGATTTCTTGAACAGTTACTGTTATTCAATATATAATAACAACACGAAGAATAGATTAAGAACTTGGTGTGTGTGAGAATATAACACTCAGATATTTGACAATAAAGCTTGAGAGTATTAGTGATTCCTTTTGTTTTCGTCGTTAGGAAGATCTCAACATGATACTTCCTTTTATACTACTCTTAGAAGACTATGAAGTAGGTCACTATTCCTTTTACGGCATGAATAGTAAACTGGATGGTGTGAACAGTGGACTGGATGGTGTGAGCAGTTGTTTGAGCCATGCGCATTTAATGGAGCAGATGTACTTTTGGTAAATGCATTATATGGCGCAGACGTCTATTTTGTACCTTGCCCTATTGAGTCCACTCAGAGCTTGACACGTGTTTTGATAGTACTTTTCCATGCAAGTTGATGAACGTATTCAGTAATATCTTCCAAGTCTTCATTGAGGACCACAGAGGCTCTGTAATGAGTTACAGAGGTTCTGCGGTCTGGTCCTTTGTGGAGCAGTCTTCGCCGGATTCCGAGTCTTTGGTCTTCTTTGTGCGTATGACAGAGCTTCTGTAGGAAGTCTCTGCTGCTTCTGTAGCTTCTTGATCTTGATTTCTCGGTAATGTCGGCAGAGCCTCTGTAAGAGGCTTTCTTCACTTAGCCTATTTTTCACTACTTCTAAATACTTCTATGATTAGGAAGATTAAAGCTAACAGACATCTTTTGATTTTGTGCTCATTGGCATCTTTTAATCAAAAAGTTTAGTAGGAATAAGATACACCGTTAAACATGGCTTTCTATCTGGTTCTATAGCAGGATTTGGGTCAGCGGATCCCAGACCAGTTGGCCTTAGGGACTAGGTGTCGAGCACCCCTTAGGACTTAATCTCCCAAACCAGAAAGGCCACAGGCACAAACTTTCAAACTAAATGATTATATTTAAAACTTAGAGCATCTCAATCACTTGGTTCTAAAACATAGTGCTTCCCCCATATTTTCGTTTCCATCCATCATTCTGACATCTAGGCTTTTTGAGCATTATATTCTATATAAGTCCAGAAATCCATAATTTTGAGCATTCAGCATAATTTCATTCATGTTTTGCTGACCTTTCGATTTATTTCAGAAGTGAAAGATGAAACAGATGTAACTCAGATTATACAAAAATACTTGTAAAATCATCTTTTAGCACACATGTAATTCATTGAATGAAAATTGGAAATTTCATCTCATTGAATTAAATTTGTAAAGATTCAAATTTTCAAAGCAGTAGAAACAAAGTATAATACAATGTTACCTTTTACCACTTGTTCCTTGAAATAGAAAGATGTGACAGTTAAGGATATCACCTGAGAAGTATGATCATGCGGTAAAATATTTAACCTGATAAGTACGAGTTCTAAACTGATTTGTTTAGAAGTCTTAGCCATTGAAGTACGGGTCCTGAACTGATTTGTCCAGAAGCCATTGTCGTTGAAGCACAGGTCCTGAACTGATGTATTCAGAAACCAATTATGTTAAATTCACAGATACATCTTCTTCCGAGAGTTCAACGCTTTGCTTCTAAATCTGCAAAAACAGATTAAGTAGATTTTGGTACCCAACGCGTCTTAGGTCCTGACTTGTTAAGCGGAGCTCTATAGGAAGGAAAATGATAAGTGCCATACCAAAATTGCGCATCATTATTTTTAACAAAATCATTAGTTACACAATAAGAACAGCAAATATTCTTTTGTGCAAACCTGATTAAATTATTTGTGGAATATAATGAACCAGGTTTAGCAAAAGATTTACCTTTCAGGTTAGTGTTCTTGTTGGGAACTGATGATTTTAGTACAATTTTTTCAGGAAACGTACCTTTAACTCCCCATTGCATGTTGACTTTCTTATACGTAGGAAGATCAGCAGATTGAAATTTGGAAGAATTATCCACTGAATGATCATAGAATAGATTAGAAGGACGAATCAGACATTCTGAATAGCATTTGGATTTGTTAAATGACTTCACTTTGTAAGCTAAGTCATTCCGTTCTTTTGTCACAAAATCAAGCTTCTTCAGAATATCACACTTAATCCTCTTTTCTATCACGATATCTGTGCAAAACAGTACAGAACCCGAGTTAGCTGGTATTCTAGCATCTGGACAATTTCGTCCAATGATGACTAGATTGTCAAACAAGGATCAAGCTTCCACTTCTAACTCTACTCCTAATGAACTTGATTTATTGTTTGAACATTTTTATGATGACTATTTTAACAGTGACAAACCTAATTCATCTATGACTGACAGGAGCAATGTTGTCCCACCACCAGCTAATGCTACTTTGTCAGGGCCTTCACCGGAACTGACTACTCCTTCAACTGGTGCAACAACTCCTGCTACAACTTCAAGTAATATGCAAAGGGAATCTCCACAAGCAACACAACACGTATCCACGAATGGTGCTTCTTCGTCAGGTACATCTTCTAATGACAATGGTGAGGATTCTGCAACTCAACATGAGTCATCTTCTGAAGCAGAACCGGAGGCAGTTACTGTTGACACTTCTGTCAATGAACCCGCCCGACAACCGGAACCTACCTTGACAATAGAGCTGAATTTTGATAAAGATCCTACCTTAGTGGATCCCAACTATGGTGCTATAATTGTTCACCCTCATGCTTCGAGATGGACTAAGAGTCACCCAATTGAACAAGTCATTGGTGACGTCTCCGAACCTGTGAAGACTAGATCTGCAACGGCCAATGAAGTCCTTTACGCGCTTTTTCTAAGTCAAGTTGAACCTACATCAGTTCGACAAGCCTTGGAAGATCCGGATTGGATCATTGCCATGCAAGATGAGCTGAATTCGTTTGAAGCATTGAATGTGTGGCGTTTAGTTCCTAGACCCAAAGGTAAAACAGTGATTGGTACCAAGTGGGTCCTCAAGAATAAGAAAGATAAAGATGGGATTGTTGTGCGAAATAAAGCACGCCTTGTAGCCAAAGGGTATAGGCAACAAGAGGGAATTGACTATGATGAGACGTATGCACTGGTGGCTCGCTTAGAAGCAATTCGGATGTTTCTTGCATTTGCCGCTTTCAGAAACTTCACTGTCTATCAAATGGACGTGAAGACTGCTTTCTTGAACGATATCTTGAAAGAAGAAGTATATGTTTCTCAACCAGAGGGTTTTGTGGACAAAGATAAACCAGATCACGTCTACATTCTTGACAAAGCTCTCTACGGTCTAAAGCAAGCCCCTCGCGCCTGGTATGAAATCTTATCTACCTACCTACTTGGTGCTGACTTTCGAAAAGGTAAAATCGACACAACTCTCTTCACTCTGCATAAAAACGGTGAGATCCTTTTAGTACAAATTTACGTTGATGATATTATATTTGGTTCAACTGACCCTGGATTGTGTACTTGGTTCTCGGGTATAATGATGACCAAATTCCAGATGAGTATGATGGGAGAGATTAATTTCTTTCTTGGATTACAAGTCAAGCAATTTTCCTCAGGCATCTTCATTAACCAGTCGAAGTATGTGTTTGACATCTTGAAGAAATTTAAGATGGAAAACTGCACCTCTATTGGAACACCTATGGCTCCTGGATCTAAAATAGGTCCGGATCCAGAAGGTGAGGATGTAGATGTTAAGGATTATCGCGGGATGATAGGCTCTTTAATGTACCTGACGGCAAGTCGTCCAGATATAATGTTTGCAACATGTCTCTGTGCAAGATATCAGGCACAACCAAAGGTATCTCATCGGAGTGATGTTAAAAGAATCTTTCGATACTTGAAGGGGACACCGTACCTTGGTCTGTGGTACCCAAAAGGAACAGGATTTGAACTCGCTGCATATTCTGATGCCGATCATGGTGGTAGTATGCTAGACCGGAAGAGCACATCTGGCCATGTCCAGTTTTTGGGTGATAAACTAGTAAGTTGGTCCTCTAGGAAACAGAATTGTGTTTCAACATCAACTGCGGAAGCAGAATATGTGGCCGCTGCCAGTTGTTGTTCACAGGTTCTGTGGATGAAGACTCAACTATCTGACTATGACTTCAAGTATGAGAAGATCCCCATTTACTGCGATAGCAAGAGTGCAATTGCAATATCAGCTAATCCGGTCCAACATACAAAGACCAAACACATCGACATAAGGTATCATTTCATCAAAGATCACGTTGAAAAAGGTACAATTGAGCTATACTTTGTCACAACTGAGTTTCAACTTGCCGATCTTTTCACCAAAGCCTTGGATGAAAAACGTTTTAATTTCTTAGTATCCAAGCTCGGCATGTTGAACATGAAAATTTAATATTCTATATTGATCATATAATGCTTGGAAATATGTGTAACTCAATCTAGTTTTCTCTATCTAGATTGATACATACAAATTTTCATCTCATTCTATTCTCAATCTAAAATATTTATTTTCATGTCTTTGTTGTTTTTCATTGTCTATTATCTTTGTTGCCTTTTATTTCTGGTTATGATATCTATGTCTGCATAAGGTGTGTTCATAGTCTCAGGGGTAGCACAATTTTTATAGAGTATGCACAACAATAGGGGGAGCGTGTATCTCTAAATGAGCTTGTAAGTGTTGAATTCCTGCGCTTCTTATTTGAAGATCTACAGGTAAGTTTTCTACTCTGTTTTTAAACCACTTGCTTTTAAATGATGAAATTCTATTTGCAAAATCTTTGCATCATTTAAGGGGGAGTGAAAACCGTGTTTTAAAACCTTTTGTGCTTAATCAATTGGAAGTTGGACATCTTCCAATGTGATAAAATCTTTCTTTTATCTGAAAAAAATGTCCAGTTTTACATCAATATCGCTTGCGATTTCACATGTGGACATTGAGATGTCGCAGCCTTCTATTGCGACTTCTCAATGAGCTTAAAAAGTATCAAATCGCAATGTAGCATTGAGACTTGGAAGTTTGAACAGTGCCAAATCGCAATGGTCTATTGCGATTTGGAAGTTTGAACAGTGCAAGTCGCAATGGACTACTGCGATTTGACCATGTGAACAGTACCAAGTCGCAGTGACCTATTGCGACTTGGAGTGATGAACAGTACCAAGTCGCAATCGCCTATTGCGACTTGGGTGAATGAACAGTACTGAATCGCAATAGTGCATTGCGACTTGGTCAGGTGAACAGTGTAAATCGCAATGGTCGATTGCGATTTCAAAATTGTCAAGTTGTGATTTGTTCATTGCGACTTGATGACACGTGGCTGGTCAACCCTTGGACCAATCAGATTGTGCCACGTGTCACTTTTTTTTTGAAAAACTTCGTATATGGTTGAGACTTTGACTTTTCAAATTTCAAAACCCTCTTAAACCCTCTCGAAATCTCTCTCTACTGCTTTTCGATTCAAGTGCATATTCGAAGTTTCTGGTTCGTGCTATCCATTCACATCATCATCGAGGTAATGAATCTCGATTCCCATCGTTTTCCATCCATAAATCAGTATGCTATGATTGTGTTTTAGGGTTTTAGGTTCGATATTGCTTAATCTGCCTAAATGTCGATATCTGTTGTTGTTAGATAGGGTGTTTAAATGCTTAGGGTTAGTTCTTGTTAGGATTGCGAGTCCAGTGGTGTGGGTTTTAACATGTTTTGAGCGAAAAAGCAAAAATTTGGGCCTGAACACTTAGGAATAGTTCGGTGTTCATCGAAGTCGCAGTCAATAGGACTTCAAATATTCAAGCAAGTCGTAATGGTCAGATATTCAACCAAGTCGCAGTCCTTCATTGCGACTTGGGGACCAAATCGCAGTCTTGCATTGCGACTTTAACTGTTCTCAACCTCTTCCCATTGCGATGTCGCAGTGGCCTGTGACATGCTTCTATTAGTTGATTGCGACTTGGTCTAGACTTAGAATTTTTTTTTTTTTAACAATAAAATGTCCACCTCTATATTCAATGATTCAAACAAAGCTCACACAATACAATAAAGAACAAATTAAGTGTGTGTGGCTAGTGTGTGTAGGTGAACCTTGTAAATTGCTTGACCTAAAAAGGAAAGAAGTAAACATTATATACCTAGGGTAAAGAATCACCCTATTACAAGATAGGCCCCTCTACTTAGTACAACTAGAATTTTAGGCACTAACACAAATTCCTTGTCAGCTTACGTATTTCTTGCTGAAATATCTTCCGTTCAACAGAAAATTCATCTTTAACGCTCCTAGCTTGAAATTCAACTTTCTTCCTCTTTTCTAGTTCTTGTCTTTCTTCATCTAATTCCTTTTGAAGCTCAGAAAATTGCTTTGACAATTTCTCATTGTTCGCTTCAAAGACTTTCCTTTTATTTTCAAATTCAAGCCTTTCCTTCTCCAATTTCTCCTTTTCAAGAAATAAAACCTTCTCAAAGTCTGAATTTTTCTTCGAAAGTTTTATGCATCGGAGTTCAAGAGCTTTCTTTTCTTCATTTTCTTTCTTCTCAGAAATTGAAGTCTTTTCAAGTTTAGAAATTTTCTGAGAAAGAGAAAGAATTTGCTTTGCATAGCGATTTTTGTCATTTAAACAATTAGCTCTTTCCTTTCTGAAATCCTCTCTTTCTACTTTGAGCAGCTTTTCCATGTCAGATAACTTCTTTGAAAGCTCGATGAGCTTTTCCTTAAGACCATCATTTTCAGCTTCTGACATGTTCTGTTCAGTATCCTCTTTCTCAACTTTCTTTTCTTCTTCCTTTCTCTTTGTAAATGCAACTTCAGATCCATGCATTCGCTTAGATAATTCGTTCCACATAAGCATTGGATTGTGTTTGAAACAATCAATGCTTTTGTTAATATGTTTTGGAAGTGCAAGGATCAAGTTGGATGAAGCTTCCTTATCAGCTCTCAATCTTTTCTTCTCTTCTTCTGTAAAATCATTCTCCATTTTATTTCTGCTCATTGGACCTTCGGAGAATGATTTTATCATATTCTCTCCATTTTCTCTACCTGCAATAAAGTCGATGAACGTAATTCTCCATCGTTCAAAATCAGAATCTTTGATTAGCACAGGTGGTTGGTTCATGATTGCTTAAAGATAACGGATCTTTATAATGAAAAATCTACTGAATATGCGGAAAATGACCAATCAGAAAAAAATTATATAAAACTATTTCTTGAAAAACTCTTAAAGTGTATGAAATACACTATAGAAAAAATTTCAATATAAAAAATTTTCTCAAAATTCTTAAAGTGTATGACTTGTCAGAATTCTCAGAGACCAAATATGAACTGGCGCAAAGTTCGAATCTGGCCCAAACTGTCCAAAATCGATCCAAATCTCTCAAAAAGCAGAAATACACTTCCAAATTCTGCAAATTTGAAGGAAAAACAGTTTCTAACACAATCAAATACAACAGATTCACAGAAAAACTAGAAAAATGCCTAAATCGGAAGAACAGATCTGAGAAACTCGAACAGAACAAAAATCCTGAAAAACTTCAAATCGATCCCCAAATCCGCAAAATTAGTCCATGATCCTTGAATCAAAACTGATCTTCTTTCAAGAACGAATCCAGCGATCACAAACTCGAATCCAAATTCACACAAACTTGTAAGATTTCAAGAAAAATAGATTTTCTTGAAAAACAAGAATCTCGATCGATTTTTCTCTGAATATCACAAATTTGATGGATGAATTTGAGAAATCTCTACAGAATTATCCTTGATCACTTGCTCTGATACCAATTGTTAATCCCAAATCAATCAAGCAACCAAGAAATCGATAAGAATTCTAGAGAGAGAAAGCTTAGATCTTATTCATGTCGGCTCTGTATTACAATATGAGAGTTATGTCCAAAAGCCTTACAAAGAAAGTCTAAACAAAGCCTTATATACCCTAAGACTAAATAAGGCTAATAAGCAACTTTGAATTTCTCACAAGACTTAATACATTGACTTTGACTTTGACTTGAACATTAAATCTTGAAGACATATTTAGACTTAACAATCGGAATCTTCGCAAAGACCGAAGCATTTTACTAAGAACACTCGTTTTGAGCCTCGTCGGCAACCGAATTGGTGCCAGAAATGTAAAAGCAAACACTTTGGTCTGTGTTGAGTAACTTCATTAGAATGTTTCAAGTGTGGTAAAAGTGGTCACACCATGGGGAACTGTCCCATCCAAGGACCGACATGTTTTGATAGTAAGTAGCTCGGTTATTACCGAAGGGATTGCCCAAAGCTAAAGAAGGGTGGGAATCAAGAGAAGAAACCTAATACCCCAAGACCAACGGGCCGAGCATTTCAAATGACGGTTGAAGAGGCTAAAGAATCGGTGGATGTAGTTTCTGGTACATTCCTTGTTAACTATATACCTGCACGTGTGTTATTTGATTGTGGTGCCAATATGTCTTTTATATCACGATCGTTTTTCCAAAAGTTAGCCATACCTGTCACTACCTTGGAAGATTTCTTAGTAGTTGAAATAGCTAACGGGGGTCAAGTCTTAGTTCGTGATAAACTTGAAGGCTGCACCCTTATGGTAGAAGGAAAGGAATTTCCAATTGATTTGATTTGATGGAAATAGGTGGGTTCCATATTGTTGTTGGTATGGATTGGTTGGTGAGTAATCAGGTAGAAATTCTTTGCGCTAAGAAATTAATATGGATCCCTATATCCGAAAATGATGTTGTTTTCATTTATGGAGAAAAGAGAAAAGGGGATGTTCCGTTGATTTCGATAGCTAAAGCTCACAGATGTTTAGTTAAGGGATGTTCATCATATTTGGCATATGTGGTGGATGCTAAAGTTGAAAGGAACCAAATGGAGAGTATAAATGTGGTATGTGAATTTCCAGATGTGTTTCCTGATGATCTTCCAGGCCTACCACCAAAACGACAAGTGGACATCAAAATTGATCTTATTCCAGGAGCGGCACCAATAACACGTGCGCTGTATCGATTAGCACCGACTGAAATGAGGAAGATGATATCTCAGCTACAAGAACTACTTGAGAAAGGTTTAGTTAGACCAAGTTCATCACCCTAGGGAGCTCCAGTGTTATTCGTCAAGAAGAAGGACGGCACTATGAGAATGTGCATTGATTATAGAGAATTGAATAAAGTGACCATTAAAAATAAGTATCCACTCCCAAGGATTGACGACTTATTCGATCAACTTCAAGGCGCGGGATGCTTCTCAAAGATTGATCTAAGGTCGGGCTACCGCCAAGTAAGGGTGAGGGATGAAGATGTTCCCAAGACGGCGTTCAGAATGCGATATGGGCATTAAGAATTCCTCGTGATGCCTTTTGGGTTAACAGATGCTCCTGATGTGTTCATAAATTTAATGAACAGGGTGTGTCGCCCTTTCTTAGACAAGTCGGTCATCGTATTCATTGATGACATACTTGTTTATTCAAAGAATGAAGTCGATCACGAATGTCACCTTCGTGAAGTCTTAAATGTTCTAAGAAAAGAGAAATTATATGCCAAATTCTCAAAATGTGAATTTTGGTTAAAAGAGGTACAATTTCTCGGCCATGTAATCACTTCTGAAGGAGTCAAAGTGGATCCGGCGAAGATAGAAGCGATGACGAGTTGGGAAACACCAAAGAACTCATCCAATATATGGATTTTCTTGGGTTTGGCAGGCTATTATCGACGGTTTATAAAGGAATTTTCCAAGATTGCCTCTTCCCTGACTGTTCTAACACGGAAGAATGTAATGTTCATACAGACTGAAAAGCAAGAGTAGTCTTTTAGGACTTTACAAAAGAAGTTATGTGAAGCTCCTGTCCTTGCACTACCGGAAGGAACAGAAGATTTGGTTGTATATAGTGATGCATCAAAGATGGGTTTGGGGTGTGTATTGATGCAACACGGCAAAGTGATTGCTTATGCATCAAGACAACTCAAAGAGCACGAAAAGAATTATCCTACCCATGATCTAGAACTAGCAGCAGTAGTGTTTGCTTTGAAATTATGGCGAAATTACTTGTATGGAATGAAGTGCACTCTTTTTACTGATCATAAAAGTTTAAAACATGTCTTTGATCAGAAAGAACTGAATATGAGGCAACAACATTGGTTATAACTACTTAAGGATTATGACTGTGAATTGCATTACCATCCTAGTAAAGCAAATGTAGTAGCTGATGCCTTGAGTAGGAAAGAATACAGTGGATGCTTGAAAGCGACCAACACCAGAATGGATGTGACGTCGAGTCTGATTGAAAAGATCAAAGTGGCACAAACAGAAGCGTTATTAGAAGAAATTCTTAAAGATGAAGTAATGGCTAAGCAACGTCTTCAATTAACTGAAGATAGTCGAGGGGTCAAATTATTTCAAGGCCGTATTTGGGTGCCAAAGATTGGAGGAAATCGGGAGTTACTTCTTGAAGATGCCCACAAGTCCAAATATTCTATACATCCTGGAAGTACCAAGATGTTTAGAGATTAAAAGCTACATTATTGGTGGTCGGCTATGAAGCTAGATGTGGCACACTGTGTAGAAAAATGTGTGACGTGTTTGTTGGTAATGGCCGAACATCAACAACCTTATGGGAGTCTACATTCTCTGGAGATTCCTGAATGGAAGTGGGATAAGATTACCATGGACTTTGTGACTAAATTACCAAGGACGTTAAAAGGTAACGATACTATTTGGGTAATCATGGACCGCTTAATTAAAAGTGCTCACTTCTTACCAATGAAAGAAGCTTCACCAATAGATAAACTAGCCAAGTTATATATTGATGAAGTCGTGTCAAGACATGATATACCTGTGTCTATAGTTTCTGACCGTGACAGTCGATTTACTTCAAGATTTTGGCAGTCATTACAATAAGAGTTGGGTACAAGAGTAAATTTGAGAACAACATATCATCCCCAAACTAACGGACAAAGTGAAAGAACAATTCAGACTTCGGAAGACATGCTCAGGTCTTGTGTAATCGATTTTGGAGGTAACTGGGATACACATTTACCCTTAGTGGAGTTCGCGTATAATAATAGTTATCATTCCAGTATCGGAAGGGCATCTTTCGAAGCCTTATATGGACGGAAATGTAGAACTCCAGTATGTTGGTTGGAAGCTGGCGAAAAGAAATTTGCTAGTCCCGAATTTGTGCAACACACGGCTGATAAAATGAAGGAAATTCGGAAACACATGAAGGCGGCTCAAGGTCGACAAAAGAGTTACGCCGATCAGAAAAGGAGACCTAAAGAATTTCAAGTTAGGGAGCGAGTGATGTTAAAGGTATCCTCGTGGAAAGGCATTATAAGATTTGGGAAACGTGGAAAGCTGAGTCCTTGTTTTCTTGGACCTTTCACCATAACCAAGAGAGTAGGACTTCAAGCATACCAGTTTGATCTTCCACCAGAATTTGAAGGAATCCATAACATTTTTCACGTGTGTTATCTTCGAAAATGTCTAGCTGAAGAAAAGAATGTTATACCAATGTCTGAAATAAAAGTTGACGAAAAGAACCGTTGCATGGAGGAACCTGAAGCAATTTTGAAAGGACGACTAAGAAGCTACGCCATAAAGATGTTATCATGGTCAAGGTACAGTGGAAACATCATAGAGGTGCTAATGTGACTTGGGAAGCTGAAGAGGATATGAAGATTTTAGGGTCAATTTTAAGTTGATTAGAAGTTCAAGGGCTTGTTTGTATTTGTTTAATTTGAGCCTTGTTAGTGAACGGGCCGTGGGCTTGTTAACCACGGGCCCAGAGTATTTAAAGTTATGTTTAGCTTAGAATTAAGCTATTGTCATTTTAGCTTTCCAAAACATATTGTAATCTCTCTGAATTATTGAAAGCAAATTGGATGACCAGTTGAAATCATAACCTTTGTTATTCATCTATTGATTTCATCATTGTTCGTTGCACGGATCTGAGACTCACAATTGGTATCAGAGCAGACGGACAAATCGATTTAAAGTGTTCTTCTTGAATTCTGGTAAGTTTTTCTCTCATACGGCTGTGTTCTTACTTTGAAATCTCATATTTTGATTCAGATTAAATTGCTTCGTTTCGTTTATACCATTCTGATAGCACTATCTTTCTTAGCGATTATGCAATTTTTCTCGTTCTAATTCAATCGTTTGAGTGGTTTTTAAGCAAAATAAAAGTCTTGGTTTTTGAGTTCTGTTCATATCAAGAATCAAAAATTTATTCAAAATCGTACTATTTTGCTTGTCTATCGATTTGGGTACTGTTATTTTGTTCTTTTTGGAAAGTTTCTAACGTTCCAGGAAGTTATCTATCAACCCTAGTCGCAATCCATCGAATTATTGAAACTCCAGTCGTTGTTTTCGAATAACAGTCGCACTTTCCGGACAATCACATTCAACCTTTCCGGATACCACTCAGCTTTCCGGGTAAGTTCACTAATTTCAATCATTCCGGATACAATTGTTCCGGAAACACCCAAAGTTTCTGGTAAAATATTGTATTCGGACAACTCAACGTTTCCGCTAACCTATTTTATCCGGACAACTCGAAGTTTCCGGTCAAATTGATTCTTTCCGGATACCCTGTCATCCGGTAAGTACAACACCCGGAAAGCATTTCATCCGAAAACCCGTTTCATCCGGTAAGTTTTGTGTTTTCTATTTTCATTCGGAAACTATTGTCATCCGGATACCCATTGTTATCCGGAAACTCTAGTTTTTCTGGACACTCTTGTTTATCCGGACACTTCTGTGTTTTTATCTGCTTTTCATTCAATCTGATCCGGACACTTCCAGATCAGACATCACATCCGTATTCCTATCCAGTAAGTTCAGTTCTGTTGAAATCTTACCTGTTTCTAGTACACTTCATTCGTAGAACCTACGTTAGGATACCACTCATAGTGCCTTGCGTTAGGTTATCACTTTGAATCGAATCTATCTTCTGACGATCACTCCAGTGCAACTGAAGATGTCTTCACGCGACGCTCTTGCCATCGATACCGATTCTATCGTCTGAAGATGTCTTTACCAAGGTGAGTACAGCAGTGGCGAGACAGATTCAAAATCTTCATCGAGTCGAAGGACAACTTCGAGTACATTTGGCGAGCATTAGAAAATGGACCAATTCCACCACCCATGAAGACTATACCAGCAACTGCAAATGCTGAGACCCGTGTCGAGAAAAAGGCGGTCTCCGAGATGACTGATGACGAAAGAGGCATGCTTGAGGGAGAAAAGCATGCTAAGAGGTACTTGGTTCAAGCTCTACCCAACACGATCTACACCACCATCGATAGCTACAAAGACACGGCTAAGGGCATGTGGGATCATGTGGAGAAGATGATGCGCGGGAGCAAAGTCGGGAATCAATTGAAGATCAACAACTTCATAACCAAGTTTGATGGGTTTAAGCAGCACACCGGCGAAACCCTCTCTCAAACTTAGGAACGGTTCTGTCTTCTTCTCAACGAGCTCCACTAGAACAAGATTACTCGTTCCAACACGGAGAATGCACTAAAGTTCCTCCACAACCTTCTGTCTGAGTGGAAAGTGTTTGCATCACATGTCAAGCATAACCACTTAATGGAGAAAGTCGACATCCACGAACTCTATGAGACGCTTCTTCAAGATGAAGATGAGGTGATGGAAATTCTGAACGAGAAGAAGGCTGCATCCAAGCCAGCTGCTGATCCTCTAGCACTCATCTCTTCCAAACGAGGGAAATCTTCTGGCCGTCACTCCAAACGTGCCCAAAAGCAAAGCGAGTCTGAATCAGAAGCTGAGGAAAAAGAAGACAGTGATTCTGACTCTGAAATAGCTGCCATCAAGAAAGCAATGACCCTGCTCTCCAAATCCTTCCAACAGAAGTTTTACAAGCAACCAACTTCTAATAATCAGCGCTACTCAACCTCCTCCAACAAGCGCCATGATTATAAGGACAAATATGAAGGGAAGAAGAAAGCTGATGAGCCCGATCAGTCTGACAAGAAAGAGAAGACAGAGAAAGATGACCGCAAGAAGAAAGACGAACCCGTGACTTGTTATAACTGCGGGAATCTTGGTCATTTTGCAAAAGATTGTCGGAGGCCCGTTGTAAAGAATTCCCACTATTACAAGGCGAAGCTGGCATTGATAGAACAGAAGGAAGCTAGAGAAGCCTTACTTGTTGAAGACGGCTACTGGTTGGGTCATTCTGATGATGAAAACGAGTCTGATAGTGCTGATGCTTTCATGGGATATCACTCTCCTGCCGATGAAGAAAAGGCAAAGTCAAGTAAGGTATGTAAATCTACTTCTCAAGATTTCTTTGATCAAATACAATCTCTTGCTGAACAGTTAGATTCCCATAAGGCCACTTCTAATGAACAACTGCTTGAGATTAGATCACTATCTAAAAAGCTAGATGTTTAAAAGCGAATAACTGAGAAATACAAGTCCAAAAATGCTATTTTAAAAGAAAAATGCAAAAATCTTTCACTAGCACCTAAGGACTTAAGGGCCAAAATATATGAACTTCAGTCACAGTTTGATCAGTGTATGAATGAGAAAGCAGAAATCATTTATCAATGTTCTGCTCTTCAAATTCAGCACAAGGAGTTTGTTAACAAAATCACAGATCTTGAAACAAAACTCCACAAAAGAGGTCAAACTGACCAGACCATCCATATCAATAAACCCAAAGAGTTCACGTATTTTAACAAAGAATGGGGAATCGGATACGATAACCTACACTATTTGAAAAAGGGTATCTCCAAAAGACCTACACTGTATGATTTTGGGATAGAGAAAATATATCTGGAATATGCGATTAGATGGACTGGTCCTCTTGAACCTGAAAAAGAAGAGGAAACTGAGGAATACAAGCGCACAAACACGTCTAAAATGCAACTTCCGTTTTGTTATGAACCTTTGAATTATTCTTATGAAAAGAACAAAAGGTACCTCTCGAATGACTACTTCGATTGCTATAAGGTTGTAACACCCAAGGATTCCTCTAAGAAGGATGAGGTCCAAACAACCGAAACCAAGACTGAGACGGAAGAGTTCAAGCTCTATGTTCCCCCTCTCATCTTGGAAGCAAAGATAGTCGAGTTGGAGGAGTCACTCGAGAAAGAAAGGTCGATTTTTCAAAAAGAGAAGCAAGCGCTAATCAATGAACTTGAGAATCTAAAATCGGTCAAAACCGAAACTGTGTCTGATGAAGGACAGGAAATCCTTTGGTGTGAAATCTCTAAGCTCACATCAAAATTGGCTGCCTTGGCAACAGATGCGATGAAGGAGCATACGAAAATTGGTCAACTCCAAGAGAAGATTGACCATCTCCAATCTGAAAAGCAGATTTCACAAGAAATTTCCTCAAGCTCATCTGACACGTCTTCGTGTAAAGCTTTCATCAGCAAAATCTTTTCGACACAAGACGGTCTAGAATCTCAAGATAAGAGTGTTTCAAGGAATTTAAACTCTGATTTTTTCCTAGCTTCCGCACCAAATTCCCCGAAACACACGAGCACAAAGTGTTCCTCACCTTCCTCGGCCCATCCAAGTCCTGTAATTCCGGATGTTAATTTTTCAGAATTTATGAACTCCGAAGGCAATTCTGATGAAGAGTTTGAGTCGTTCCCCTTCGACAAACCTCTTCCAAATCATACTGATTTTTTGTCACCAGTAGTCAATCGACCGGTCAATTTTCTAAAGGGTGATTGTTCTAAAACAAAGACCCCAGCTGTGACTAAGATTTCTAAATCTAAACCTGTTTCTCAAACACAATCACAACCGACGCAAAAGACCGAGCGATTGCCTACCAAAAATATTGCTTCCTCAAAAGCCACTGACCATGCTGTCCATGTTGGTTCAAATAAAACCGGTCGCGCTAAACAAGACAACCCAAAGTGGATAGCCAAGGAATCTATCGAGGATGTTGCGTCAAAGTCATTTAATACGGTTTTCTATCCTAGAATGAACAAAAACGATTGTGCTTGGAATCATAGGAATGATTTTTTTTAACAAGATGTTAATTTTCCGATTAAACTTTATTCCATTCAGCAATTGATTCAGTTATCGCATGATTGTTTGTGTTGTTCTAGTTGTGGTTGGAATGACTTTGATGATATCAATAATAATGATTGGTTTGGGTCATATCATATATATAATCATACACCCAAAAGAAAACCCCGTAAGAACAAAAAGAAACACCATAAACAACGGGGTCCCCAATCAGAGGTTAAACCTATGTAGAAAAGGAAACCCACCTCAAAACGGGTTCCTCCTACTGAGGTTAAACGTACACCTAAGAGGCAACCTGCTTCAAAACAGGTTCCTCCGAAAGGTGTAAAACCTAACCCTCCAGGACTCATGCAAATATGGGTACCAAAAATCTGTTAATCTCATTTTGCAGGACGGTCATGTGTGGTACTTAGATCCTAGATGCTCCAAGCACATGACCGAAAGGAGGGAGCTACTCACGCAACAATATTGAGACATGATATTTGGGAACGATAACAAAGCACATCGACGTTCGGGGGAGCACGACCAACTATCAGGTATGTTACATGTATTGTTGAGGGGGAGTGTCGCACATAGAATTTTTAAACTGTCAGAATTTTTTTTATGTGCAAGGACATTCCCTAGTGCCCTACATATCACACCATGTGCACATTCTGAGGGGGAGCAAAACATTAGTTGCTCATCATTTGAGGGGGAGCGTCACACATTATTCTTAAAAGAGTCAACATTTTTTTGTGATTGACGTCTCCCAAACCATTCACATTCCTGTTTCGAGGGGGAGCAGGGTAATAACCATGCTCAGGTCGAGGGAGAGCAGGAAATTTCTCAAACTTCTCAAAGTTAGGCTTTTTGGATTCTTACCCGGTAAGATTCATTCATCCGGTATGTCCTCACAATAACCTAAAATAAATGGTGATTCGGAATCCGTCCAATGCCATAGCCATACCCTTACCTGAAGCCTTACTGGCACACGCGGACCCGACTGCACCGAGTGTAATAGAATATAGGCGAGAGTTAGGGAATCCCATGGTCCAGCCAGCGCCGGAGGGACCTCCCCAGGGACATAGAACCGAGGGACGTGAGGGTCCTAGGATGAGATGAGGAAGGTCCCAGGAAGCAGGAGCTCCCGGGCGGGGAGTGATGAGATTACACGGGAGGGGAACCGGAGCGGGCGGTGCAGTGGATAAGCGTCCCAGTTCTAGCCAATCCCATCCAGCTGGTACATCCTCTCGACCGATGCTCCATCGTGACACCGAGCCCTATATATCTGACCCTCTTTCCCCACAACGCCAAGTTGAAGACGTGGAATATGACTCCACTGAATCCGATACGGACCGTGCCATCCGCGCATCCCTAATCCCACCCCGTATCGGACCAAACCCGGACTTTACCGAAGGAACCACTTCTGACTCACCGGTACCCCCTCCTATCCCTACTACTCAACCTGATATGGGAGATACAAGGAGAACCGAGGGAGTATTAGGTGATGATTTAGAACATGTGAGACGAAGGGAATTACGGTCGAAAGCGAACCAAGAAAGATTAAGCCGTAAAGATAAAGATACTTATGAGCGAATCCAGCCAAGTATCATCCGGGTAGCCACATCTGCTATCCCGTCTCATCCGTTGGGATGGGGTATTGAAGAAGCCGCCGTGGACCCAGCGGTGCAATTGCACAACCTCCTCAGCCACTCACTCGTCTCTCAAAAGACGGATGTTTCAACTTCACACGGGAAATTAGCACAACTTCTACTGGTCTCTCACTCGGAGGGTACCGGTATTGAAACAAGAGACCAGCCTCCCCCGGTCTCGACTTCTTTGGATGCACTCTTGAGTCTAGAGCCATTTCCGAATATTACTTTTTCGACTAGGACACAAGATGAGGAAACGAATATCGGTGCTCTTGGTGACCCGATCAGAACCTCCGTAGTGTCTCCGCATTTAAGCGGAACGCGAGGATAGGAGGGAAATCCTACCACGGCTACCCTTGTTCCAACCGTGAACGTAGGTGGCTCTGCCTCTAAGGTAGATGCCTCTAAGGTAGATGCCTCAACGGGTAATCTAAGTGACCCCGGAGTTACATTACCCGACTTGGTGTCAAAAGGATATCTGGACGACGCCCTAAAGGCCGTCCGCGAGGCCATGGAGCAGCGATTCACCAATGAGCTCGATAAACTGAAGACTCTGATCAAAGGTAAAGAGAAAATGGTCGAACCTGAAACTGCACCAACACCACCACCGGCTCCCATTCAGCCTATCTATTCGGTAGATACTTTGGAGACCATGCGTCTAGCTCAGTTGCTCCAATACCAAGATACCGATGCCTCTACCGAAGCAGACCTGATCTCCGTTCTGAAATCACAGGTCAATGCTCCTTCGTCATCCATTACTACTAGATTGGACCAGCTTGACACGACTCTCAAGGACGTTCAACAAGCGCTCAAAACGCTTTACGAGAGAGTCGCCTCCGTCGAAGAAACCTGTAAGAGTCAAGCTGGCGGACTCAAGAGAAGGCACGATGACCAGGATCATCCTGATCACCGTGAGGGGGGAGAACAGGAGACAAAGATTAACTGAGTCCGCCCCAATTGTACCTGAAGCTACTGTGGTTCAACCGGAACTTTAAACTGCGGCAACTACAACCGAAACCGGACCCGAAGCTGAGTTGCCTTTAATCGAGATGGTAATGGATATGGACATCTCCGATGACGAAGACCCGATGGTTGAAAAGCCTGAGGGAACAACACAGGTATTGGTCAACTTTGATACATCAGATGGGTCTACACTCAATCTTATTGATCGAAACACTGAGATCGACTCGGAGACCGAAAATGCATGGTACGAAAAATCCGCCACTGCTGTAAATCTCCAGGTAAACCTGATCTTCCCTACTGATGAAGACGATAATGTTGACTACGACCAATTTCTGCTGCAAAATCTGTATGGTTCACCCGTTCACTCTGCTCAAGCCGCCGAAACTTCTACAAGACCCGAGACTACATCTGCTGAATTTCCGACATCTCCTTAGCTACCGACAGCTTCTGATCTTCCTCCTCGTCAACAGCAACAAATCCGTTGGGAGAAGATCACAATATTTATTCCTCACCTGGAGGAATCTCTCAAAACGATGTTCGTTCACAACTTACGCCCTATCGAGCCTACTTTTTGCATTGGTATTTATAGTTCCAACCCAGAATACTAAAGCAAGTACATAAACGCAATGAAGCGGTGTCTGCCAGTTAGCCAAGTCCGAACAAAGCACAAGATCACCGAAGTGCTCAACGTCCAAACAGGTAGAATTCTGAAAGTTATGTTTCCCATCTTCACCGTCCGACGAGAAGACAGAAATGAATGGATTTTTTTCGAAGCTGATTTCAAGAATCTCCAACCGTTCGACTTCTATGCTATCCTGAAAGACCTCCGTACCAGAACTATCCGACCGCTTCAAGTAACCAAAGCGCTCGAAGCTGTTCGTCGATTCCTAGTCCGTACCATCATGATGTCCTATCTTACGGACTTCCAAATGGCAATCGAGAACAAAGCTAAGAAGGTAAACATGATAAAGCCAAATCTGGAAGCGCCCGAACTGAAGATGTATCTCGAGAACGCACTGCTTCTGGAACCAGAATTTTGGATAGTCTACATCAACGATCAGAATGAAAAAATATTTCTATGCTTTAGTCAGGTAGACAGATTCTGCGACAGCACGCTCTTCAAAGTTCAAGATGCTCTTCGAAAAATCATCTCCTTCGAATTTGAAAATCAAAGGCTCTTGTATGTTCCCAATCCGAATGAAACTACGGTTCGAAAAGCCTAAGAAGTGGTTGAAGAACGCATCGACTATCGCCACGCCATCCGAATGTTCGAGGTACACTTTGCGCTCCGAAAAAGATATGTCGCAAACTGGCGCAAACTCGAACTTCAAATCAAAGGGGAGATTGTTAGGGTCAATTTTAAGTTGATTAGAAGTTCAAGGCCTTGTTTGTATTTGTTTAATTTGAGCCTTGTTAGTGAACGGGCCGTGGGCTTGTTAACCACGGGCCCAGAGTATTTAAAATTATGTTTAGCTTAGAATTAAGCTAGTTGTCATTTTATCTTTCCAAAACATATTGTAATCTCTCTGAATTATTGAAAGCAAATTGGATGACCAGTTGAAATCATAACCTTTGTTATTCATCTATTGATTTCATCATTGTTCGTTGCACGGATCTGAGACTCACAGAAGAATGGATATCCTCATTTATTTACCTAACCTTGATTTCGAGAACGAAATCATTTCAAGTTGGGGAGATTTGTAACACCTCGAATTTTCCATGATTAAAGTATGTTATTGTAGAGGATGTTAATTTCTTATGAGTGTGTTAATTTTGGAAACTATGTTATAAATTGATGTCGAAGGGTCGAAAGTGTAATTAGCCATAGTTTTGGGCTAAATTGTGAAATTGTGAAATTGAGGTATAAACTCTAGAAGTCGGTTGAAAATTGAGAGATATCTCATTACAATCCAGAGTGAAGTCGGTTCTATAATCCGGAAAAGAGAAGAGGAGAACTCAGTACCCATTTTGATTTGGTAATAATCGATTGAATTCCTTCGTTAAGTTTTTGTAATCTCAAATTCGAAGTTGGAAATTGAATCAATCGTTTACTAAAATAGGATTTGGATCCGAAGTGTTATTGCTTTCTATTCAGGAATTGAGTTTACAGGTGAGTTCATCTTACTGTGTAAAATGATGATTATATGTTTTCAAAAGTTGGTAAACTGAATTGAAATGGTCTCAAAGGCTTACTAATGTGTTTAAGAGAATTGATGTGAATTATTTTATGGAACAAGGTGTAAATTGCAAATGACCAGATTGGTATCGAACGAAATCTGGAAGATAGCTTTTTCGGTATATCTAAATTTGTATTTTCCGGATATATCCGGACTTGATTTACCGGATAGTTACGGATTCGTTTTCCAGATTGTTTTCCGGATTTGGTTCTGGATTAGCTTACCGGATAAGTTTTCCCGGATGGTTCCAAACTCAAATTCTGGATACTTTTTCCGGATGTTACCGGATATGTTTTCCGGATACTTTTTTGGATTGTTTTCCAGACTCGATTCCGGATTAGTTTACCTGTCAAGTTTGTTCTGAATAATTTATGTACGAGGTTTTCTTGATCAAGTGTATTCCGAGTATGAAACATATCTTGATCATTTTAACAGTACGAACATAATTATAACTCGACTGTGAGTTAATATGTGTTTTGATTTGGTACGCCCGCATGCTATGAAGTGTAGTGGATCCATAGGCACTAACATTAGTTGATAAACGTGGAATAGGCATGGAGCTTAATTGTAATTCCTGTTGATTTGAAATGAGGAATAGGCATGGCACTTAATTGTAATTCCCATTTCGTATAGTGACGTGAAATCGTGGAATAGGCATGGCACTTAATTGTAATTGCCGATTTCTATTGGAAGATAAGGGATAGGCATGGATTAATTGTAATCCCTACTTCCGCACCAAGAAATAGGCATGGCGCTTATTTGTAATTTCTTGGACATGAGCTGTAATCTAGAATCCGTAGTGGCGTTCTTAAAGATACTATGACTTACTTAGTGTTCGTCATACTCATGGAATCGGGTATGATTCCCGTCATCGAAAGATGTTATGTGTACAATATGAAGGTTTGCGAACAAGTTATTTTATATGCTTTGTTTACAATTTGGGTTTTTCAAAGCTTATAAATGTTTTGATTTTAACTGGATGTTCTCACTAGGCGCAAGCCTAATGTTTTCAAATTAATTTTTCTTATCAGGTTCTGGCTCGGGAAGGGATATGAAGTGATGAGCGGAGGGTGACTTTTGAGTCATAGCTTTTGGAGATGTAATGGAGGGATAAGTTTATGACGAAGATATTTTGGAAGATTACCTAGACAACCCTTATAATCTGATCTTATTGTTATGGATCAGATTAGTAGGTTGCTTTTGATAATTCAGTTGTAAATATGAATCTTTGTTCTAATGCTCCATTTATGTATGAAGTCTTGGAAGATATTATTGTAGTATACTTTGATAAATTTACGGTTTAAATTTATTGTGATTTTAGGGTGTTTCACACGTAAGCATTGATTGGTGAGCTTTGGGTAGAACTCTTAAGATAGGATGGTCTTAGAGTCGACGAAAATACATAAGTTGAAAGTTGTGACTATGGTAACGATAGTTCTTATGTGAAGTATGTTCATAATTTCAGTTAGCTACTGATTATGAATATATTGTCACGTGAGTATTCTTAGATTGCTAATGTTATAATGATTGATGCATGTAATAGTACGTTTCCTTATGTTTACTTCTCATAGCTTATTTCGCGTCCCCATTCTCGAATGTTTGGCAGACTTCTATGCTTAACACTCGTAGTAGGCCGGATGGCCATGAAGCTACGGCATCCACGGTCGACCAACCAAGAGTGACAATGACAGAAATGCCTCTACTCGGTACCAATTTGTTGGGTGGCGGACATGAGCACATACCCCATCATGATCTGGAAACGTCTAATCCTGTTATAGATAAAGTAACGGTCGAGGCAAGCATGATGGACATGATGATGAAGGCCATAAACAAGGCCATGGCGCAACAATAGGTACAATTTTTGAAACTATTGGAAGACAGAGATACTAATAAACGTAGGCGTGAGACGGTTGCTAAAAACGTCATAGTGGTTGGATCCGGGGGTACCAGAAATGAAATTCCTATAGATGGTTTGGGGACAACAGAAATCGGGCAAGCGGGGAAAGTTTGCTCTTTCAAAACCTTTCTTAGCTACAGGCCGCCTGAATTTAAAGGTACAGATGACCCAGTGGTTTGCATGAACTGGATCCGGAAGCGGGAGAAGGAGCAGGACTTCCGAACAAGTAAATGTGGGTAGAACCAAAAGGAGAAATTTGGTTCTCAGATGTTGAGAGGGGCAGACCTCATTTGGTGGAATATTTACTCCACTTCACTAGAGGCCTCAGTATTGGCCAAACTGAGTTGAGCGATCTTCAAGAAGAAGGTTTTGGAGGAGTATTGCATTGAAAGGAAAATGGACCGAATAGAAGAGGATTTTCGGAACTTGAAAAGGGGAAGCTTGCCGATGAAGGAGTAAAATCGGCAATTCATGGATAAACTAGGGTTGGTGGACATCTGGTCCCAACTGAAAAGGAAAAGATCAAGGCTTACATCAAGGGCCTCCCATCGGAAATGATGACAATGGTACGAGTGTCTAAGGCCTCTACCCTTCGAGAAGCGGTAGAGGAGGCTCAACTTGTGGAAGATGCCTAAAGTCGAGGCAAGGATAAAAACGTTGGTTTACCCGAGAATAGGAAATGGGAGGGGAACTTCATGCCCTTCAAGAAGTCAAGACCGTTCAACAACAATCAACGGGGGACCGAACCAAGGCGTGAGGCCAAGTGGTGCCCCAAGTGCCGAAGCAAACACTTTGGCCCATGTAACCTAGCGTCCAGGGGTTGCTATAAGTGTAGCAAAATTGGCCATAATTTCAAGGATTGCCCGGTCAGAGGTAAAATTTGTTTCGAGTGCAAGGAGTCGGGCCACTTTAGAGGTGAATGCCCGAAGTTGAAGTCGGGAGGAAGTGGAGGAAAGAAGATGTCGGGTACGTTTCTCCTAAACTTCGTACCTATGCGTGTGTTATTTGATTCTGGTGCAAGTTTTTCATTTGTGTCGAGTTCCTTTTGCCAAAAGTTGTCTATGCCCACTAGTAGTTTAGAGGATTTTATAGTGGTAGAAATAGCAAACGGTGGACAAGTGGTAGTTCGCGAGGTATTAAGGGGTTGTATGGAGATCGAAGGGAAGAAATTTTCGATCGACTTGTTGCCTATGGTTATTGGGGGATTTGATGTGGTAGTCGGAATGGATTGGCTAGCTGTAAATCAAGCAGAGATCGTATGCACGAAGAAGTTGATATGTATTCGTATTCCTGACGGAAGTTTCGTGATTGTCTATGGCGAACGAAAGAAAGGGGAAGTGGCAATCATCTCCATGTTTAGAGCGCATAAATTCTTGATCAAAGGGTGTACGTATTTCTTCGAATACGTAATCGACGCTAAGTTGGAGAAGAAGAGGCTTGTGGACGTGAAGATGGTGTGCGAGTTTCTCGACGTATTTCTGGAAGACTTTCCGGGTTTGCCAACGGAACGTCAAGTAGAATTCAAAATAGATTTGGTTTTGGGAGCGGCTCCGATAGCTAGGGCTCACTACCGTTTGGATCCATCCGAGATGCAAGAAATGATGGTGCAACTTCAAGAGCTTCTAGAAAAGGGATTTGTGAGGCCGAGCACATCTCCTTGGGGAGCACCAGTCTTGTTCGTGAAGAAGAAAGACGGCACGATGAGAATGTGCATCGACTATCGAAAATTGAACAAGGTAACTGTGAAGAACAAGTACCTACTCCCTAGGATCGATGACTTGTTCGACCAACTCCAAGGAGCGGGATGCTTCTCAAAGATCGATTTACGTTCGGGTTACCACCAAGTGAAGGTGAAGGAAGAGGACATTCCAAATATGACATTTAGAACGCGGTACGGCCACTATGAGTTTTTGGTGATGCCTTTCGGGACGACTAATGCACCAACGGTGTTCATGGATTTGATGAACCGGGTGGGTCGACCATTCCTTGACAAGTCGGTTATTGTGTTCATAGACAATATCTTGGTGTACTCTAAAGATGAAGCAGACCATGAACATCTTCAGGAAGTATTGGAAGTCCTAAGAAAAGAGAAGTTGTTTGCAAAATTCTCCAAGTGTGACTTTTGGTTAGAATAAGTTGAATTCTTTGGTCATGTTGTCACTCGAGATGGCGTAAAGGTGGATCCTTCCAAAATCGAAGCAATGATGAATTGGGAGCCTCCCAAGAGCCCGTAGGAAATTCGAAGCATCTTGGGTTTAGCAGGTCACTATCAAAGGTTTATCCAAAAAAATTCCAAGATTGCTTATTCTTTGACGACTTTGACGCGGAAGAACGTAAAGTTTGTTTGGACCGAGGCGCAAGAAAAGGCGTCCCGTACACTACAAAAGAAGTTATGTGAAGCTCCAATTTTATCCTTGCCCGAAGGATCGGAGGACTTTGTAGTCTATAGCGATACATCCAAGTTGGAATTGGGATGCATGTTGATGCAAAGGGGAAAGGTGATTGCCTACGCATCAAGGCAACTCAAAGTGCACGAGAAGAACTACCCTACGCATAACTTAGAGTTAGCCGCGGTGGTGTTCGCACTAAAGTTGTAGCGACATTATTTATATGGCACGAAATGCACTTTATACACATACATAAGAGTTTGAAATATGTCTTCGATCAAAAGGAATTGAACATGAGGCAAAGGACATGGTTGGACTTGCTTAAGGACTATGATTGTGAACTGGTTTACCATCCGGGTAAAGCAAATGTGGTTGCTGATGCCTTCAGCCGAAATGATTATAGCGGGAGTTTCCAGGCCAACCTTTCAACGATCGAGTTGGTGTCAAGCCTTGTGGAACGGATTAGGACGGCGCAAGTCGAAGCATTGTTGGAAGAGAACCTCAAAGAAGAGGTGATGACGAAGCAATGACTACTCTTAACGGAGGATAGCCGTGGAGTGAAATTATTCAATAGGCATGTGTGGGTGCCTAAGATCGGGGGAAATCGAGAGCTACTTATGGACGATGCTCACAAGTCCATGTATTCCATACACCCGAGGAGTTCCAAGATGTACAGAGTCTTGAAGTTACATTATTGGTGGCCAGTTATGAAACTGGATGTGGCACACTATGTGGAACGATATGGGACATGTTACCAAGTGAAGGCCGAACATCAATAACCTTATGGCAGTTTGCAATCTTTAGAAATTTCCAAGTGGAAGTGGGATATAATCACGATGGATTTTGTGACCAAATTACCGAGAACTTTGAGGGGTTATGACCAAGTTATCGAGGACTTTGAGGGGTCATGACACCATTTGGGTGATAGTGGACCGTTTAACTAAAAGTGCAAACTTCCTAGTAATGCCGGAAACTTTATCGATGGACAAATTGGCAAAACTTTACATTAATGAGGTGGTTTCTAGACATGGCATACCCGTGTCTATAGTCTCCGATCGTGATAGTCAGTTTACTTCAAGGTTTTGGAAAGCCTTGCAAGAATAATTGGGCACAAGGGTGAACTTGAGCACAACATACCACCCACAAACAGATGGACAAAGCGAAAGGACAATTCAAACTTTAGAAGACATGTTGGGATACCCATCTGCCTTTGGTGGAGTTTGCCTACAATGATAATTACCATTCTAGCTTGAAAGCAGCACCATCAGAAGCATTATGTGAGAGAAAGTGGACGACTCCCGTTTGTTGGCTCGATGCGGGAGAGAAACAATTTTCGGGACCTGAAGTTGTTCAGGAAACGACTGATAAAGTCAAGATCATTAGAGAACGCTTGAAAGCGGAACAAGACCGGCAAAAGAGTTATGCAGGCAAGAAAAGGCGATCGGTGGAATTTCAAGTGGGGGGCGAGTGATGTTGAAGGTATCTCCTTGGAAGGGATTGATTCGTTTCGGAAAACGTGGGAAGTTGAGTCCCCGTTTCCTTAGACCTTTCACTATATTAGAACGTGTCGGGTTGCAAGCCTACAAGTTGGAATTACCACCGGAGATGGATGGGATTCACTCTACATTCCACATATGTTATTTGAGGAAATGCCTAGCGGAGGAAGGAAGCGTAATACCATTGTCAGAAATTCGGGTAGACGACAACCGTTGCATCGAAGAACCCGAAGCCATTTTGGAAAGAGAAACTAAGAGACTTCGACACAAGGAGGTCACCATGGTGAAAGTGTGATGGAAGCATGTTGGTTCCCGTTTTGCTTTAAACAAGATTATCAGATCTATTAGTTCAAGTTAATGTTTGATGCGGAAGCGTATTTAAAGAACTAACAGATAAGTTTGATAGATTTAGAACAAAATATAAATAAACAGTGAACAGAATATTATATCTCAAAATTTACTGAATATATATATCAAGAACAGGTTTATGAACCGTGAGTAAGAAAATCTTTAAAACAGATATGACTTTTAAGGTGAATAAGCTTTTGTGTTCTTGATGTTCGATTGAAGTGGTGTAAGGAAGAACTCAACATGAGTCTTCCTTATATACTACTCTAAAGGGGACCATAAAGCATATGCTACTATTCAAAAGGTACGTATGAATAGTAGAACGGATGTCGTGAACAGTTGCAAGGATGGCATGAACAGTCAGACGTGCTGTATTGCATTTAATGCAGCAGACGTCTATTATGTACTAAGCCCTATTGAATCCAATCAGAGTTTGACACGTCGACGTTGGACAGGGTATGTTTCCATGCAAGTTGATGAACGGGTTCTGGAATAGTAGCAAGATATTAATAATATCTTTGAAGTCTTTGTTGAAGACCACAGAGGCTCTGTGAAGTGTCACAGAGGCTCTGCGGTTTGGTCCTTCGTAGAGCAGTCTTCTTTTGTTTCCGAGTCTTGGGTCTTCATTAAGTTCAACAGAGGTTCTGTAGGACGTCTCTTTTGCTTCTGTGGCTTCTTGACTCTGATCTCTCGGTAAGTTCGGCAGAGCCTCTGTAAGATGCTTTTCTTCACTTAGCCTATTTTTCACTACTTCTAAATATTTCTATGATTAGGAAGATTGAAGCTAACAATCTCCCCCTAAGTAGTGAAAAATAAAAATTTGAACTTGAGTTAAGTTAGGCTAAGTTAGATAAGACAGAGGTTAAACAATACCTCGAAATTTCTTTCATTTAGAAATATGCCAGAGGCATTTTACATTTGAGTACAATGAAAGATAAACTTTGACTTGGTTTGCAGAGATTTGAGGTCTGAGAATCAGATTTTGGCATCTTTGAAATCGTTGTAGCTTCTGTTGTCTCTTCCGACTCTTCTGATCTCTTTGTAGAAGCTGATGCAGAGTTCTCTTAGGCGGATTGTTGCGTCAATCTCTCTGATGATAGTATCTGCAGCATCTTTATCCATTTTCTTTGTACCTCTGTATTTCACAAGGCTTGCTCTGAACTTGTTCAGAGTACTTGTTGCGTACTTCTGACAGTCCATGCATACAAATAGTTTAGTTTCTCCTTGAGGGTTTTGAAATACTAACCCAAACCGTGGTTCTGTGATGATTGAGTTAGGTACGGCGTCCGGTGGGCAGCGATCCGCTGGTGGTCGTAAATCCAGATGCTTGAGACTAAGATCCTTTCCCAGCTGGAAATCTATCATGCTGTAGAGCAGAAGCTTTTCCCTCATCGCTTTTCTCAACACTTGATAGGCTCTGGTGTTTGCCTCTGTGTTGTAGTTGTCCTTTGTCCATTGCAGAAGGTCAGGTAGATCATAAGGATTGATATTTCTTAAATCAGCATCAGCGAAGGTAGTTTCTGAATTGTCTTCTCTTCTGACTTTGTAAAGATTGTACCTGACCTTTGGATAGGTTCTTGTGAAGGAGAATTTGCAGAAGATTACCTTTTTGATCTTGTGGATTGAGAAGACATCTGCTTTGGTTCTTGGCTTTGTCCTTGTGATGATGTTCTCAAATTCTTCTCTGATCCTTGGATCTGTCACATGATCTGTTGGATGATTGGTCTGAAAGGATTGTTTATAGAGGTATTTGTAGACCACTTCTTCCATCTCTTCATGTGTTGGACCAGGTTGTGGTACTCGTCTTCTGAGACTCTCCATTTCTTGAACAACTTCTGCAGCTCTACCAGTTAGTGGAATGTCTGACAGAGGCTTCAATCCAAATGCCCAGTCAACTTCTTCAGGTTTTGGAGTTTGAAAGGCATCAAACGCACTCTTCATTAGTTTCTCTGTTGGCTTTGGCAATGATTTCTTCTTCTTAGGCTCTTCTGTCAGTATTCCTTTGCCCTTGTCTTTTCCTTTTGGCAGGGCAGAGGCTGTTGCTTCTGTAGGTTTGGAGGTTGGCCCTTCTGTTGGTTTAATGGGGATTGCCTCTGTAGGTTTTGACATTTTTGATTTAGAGGACTTTTGTGGCGATGGTTCTGTTGGCTTGAGTTGCTCTGTAACCTCTGTTGGAGGTTGTTTGTTGATTTCTTCTGTGAGCTCAGTTTCTGTTGATGAAGTATTGACATCGAATCTTCTTGCCATTTTGAAAGCTAAAGTGAACCTGTGCCTTTCTTCTTCTCTCTGCGCCATACGATAACTCATTGTTGTGTGCATCCTTTTTAGAACGTCAGAAGCAGAGGTCGTTGCTCTTTTTGGTTTGGTAGCAATCGACTTTCTTCTCGGTAAGGTTTGGGGTGTTTCCATAGAGGTGGGTGTTTTCTCTGTGGTTTGTTCATCTGTTTCTTCCAAAATGATTACCTCAGGGGCGGTTGTTGCCTCTGTGGTTTGCTGATCTGCTTCTGGAATTTTGGTTTCGTCAGGAGATGATTCCACAGAGATGGGTGTTGTCTCTGTGGTCTTTTGGGTTTGTTGTTTTTGGGTTTGTTCTGGAGGGGCTTGGCTGATTGGTTCTGCTGCGATTGGTGGACCTTGTATTCCTCTGCTCGTAGCTTTCTCCCTTAGATTCTCCCCCTCAGGATTATCTGATGGACCAGGTTGGTCATCATCAGAATCATCCTGACTTTTATCAGAAGTACCCTCTGCTCTGCAAGAAGTGTTGGGCTTCTTCGGTAATTCAGCTCCTGCTGCCATCAACTTTTCACAGACATCATCGCAGAGGCCAATCAATGTCGCAAGCTCTGCTTCTGTTTTGAAACGCATTCTGCCGACACTCTTTCTGAAATCCTTGACATAGTTGGCATTTGCAGTTGTGAAGGAGACAATGACTTCTGTGACCTGGTTAATGACGTTCTGTCCGAGCTCTGTAAGATGTGCTCTGGTCATATAGTCTTTTGGTTGCATCATTGTCGTGTTGCGTATTGCCTCTGCTTGTACTTGTGTTAGGGCATTCTGTAGATCTGCAGGAGTAATGCCCTCTGCTCTGTTGGATTGCGTATTCATTTGTTCAAGGAAGTTTTTGACAGAGTCCTTGAACGCAGAAGTTGCAGCTGTTCCAAATTCTTGAGCGGCAGAAGTAGCTGTAGCTTTGGCAGTAGTTTCGGCAGAAGACTTCATCTGTGAGATGGCGGTTTTTACCTCTATGGACAGATTGTCCATTTTGGTGTTCAGATTCAGGATAGCCGTAGATGTTGTCTCTGTAAAGGATTTGAAAGAGCTTTGCAACTCTTTCATTGTTTGGTTCACAGAGGTGACAAGGGTTTGGAACTCATCCCTTGATACTTGTGTTCCTTGTGTAACCTCTGGAGGAACACATTCGTCTCCAGAGTGAGTCCCTGTTCCTGGGACACCTTCGTTCACCCTTGTTTGTACGATGGGGGTGGAAGGATTTCCTTCTGATCCTCGAGAAGAAACCTGAGTTTCGATCTCTACAGAAGTTCTGTGAAGAACAGTGTCCAAATCCACTCCAGAGGTGGGTATTGGAATGTCCTTCTGTTGACTAGGAGACTTGTCTAGAGTCTCTTCGTCTCTGTGCTCACTACTTCTCTCTAAAAGAAGTTTTGGTCCTAATGTGTGTGTGGCAGAGGAAACGAATTCCTCTGTAGGGTGTTCTAGGGTGATCTGGGGCGATTGATCACGAACAATAGGTGAGTCTCTTTGAGGAGACTCCCTAGGAATGGATTCCCCGGTTTTTGTGGGCACAGAGGTTGAAAGAGTAACCTCTGGCTGGATGGGTTGGGTTAGGATCGAGCTGTGCTGCTCTTTTTCAATAACTCCTTCTGTAGCTAGACCTGCGGAGTTAGAAATGTGGGTTGCACTGGGAGTTGGTTTTGGTTGTGTGCCTCTATTTATCCAGGCATCTTTTCTTGCTTCTTCCTCTGTTAAGCATCCAAGCAATACATCATTGTCTATCATTTCATCCTCTGTAGCTATCCTTCGGCTTGGTGCTTCTTCCCTACGTTCTGTTGAAGTTCCTTGCTCTGGTCGTAAAAAGTCATACATTTGATGAGATCCGTATAATCTCATGACATGTGAATGATAGAGACCTTTACGTATCCATACAGCTTCTTCTTCATCTGAATCCACCGCTGAGATTTCTATTCCTGTCTCTGTTGTTGCAAATCCCTCTTTTTGTACAACTTCGGCCCCTTTTCTTTTTCTTCTTCCATTATTTTCTCAGAAGCCTCTGTTATTTTACCTCTATTCCACTCAGCTTCTGTTTGTTCTATTTCTTCTGAAGCTGGGTTTGGACTCCTTCTGTGGACGTCCAATCCTTGAATGAAAGGGTTTTGTAAAATAACAGGGGTGTTGGCTGGTTGATCTTTGGGTGTTGTGTCATCTTCTTGCAGATGTGTGTCAATGCCAGAAATGGAGAAATCTTGTTCTTCTGGAGAGTGGTGGTCGAGAGGTTGTGCCGTCCACCCTGCTGTATTTAGGGTGTTGGCAATGTCAGGGTTCTGTAAGAAGTCGTTCAGGTCTCCTTGGTGAGCAAATCTATCTGGAGATTGATAGGGTGATTGATACTCTTCTGTAGCCATTCCTTCTTCTGCAACTTCTTCTTCAGTTCTTTCTTCTGCATTTTCTTCTTCTGCAGTTTCCTCTTCTGCAATGGTAACCAACTTTTCAAGTGATTTACCATGCTTCTTTTTGGTTTTCCTTCTCTTAGGTTTTGGTGCCCCTTCCTCTGTTGATTTCGATCTTCTTTTCTTCTTCATTTTTGGGGAAGAGGGAGGAGCAGAGGAGCCAATTTCTGTGGCATGAGGAGGTGAAGGTTTATCTTCTGCAGCGCTTGTTGAGGTGCCTTCTGTAGTTTTTCTCTTCTTAGCTTTTGGAGTAGATGCAGAGGTTCTTGATGAAGACTTCTTTCCCATAAGTTCTGCACGTTTGGCTATAAAGCTGAGTTGAATAGCCATGTGCTTTGCTAACTTCTGATCCTTTTCTTCTTGAGTGGAAAGAGGTTTTGCTATCATTGTTCCTAGGGGGACACCTAAACGCGGGGGTGTCATAGGACTCGGTTTAGGAGTTCTATGATCGCGTATATACTCTTTCTTAAGGGATTTATTCGATGTGTAGCGCAGAAGCTTCTTTGACAGAGGTCTGCAGTGTGAGTAGCCATCAGTATGATCAGTGGGGGTATTCTTGTTCATCGGGAACTGTTTGGGAGTTGGTCCTTCCATTGGCCAGTTTTGGATTAGCAGTAGAGGTTCGAACAGTACTCCCAATATTCTTTGGAATTGCAGAGGTGGTAGAAAGTTGGGATCGTTCTCTTTGACCCTTCTCGTGTTGTTCTTTCTGTCGATGGTGTTTATGATCTCTTGCATCATTATGGTCGCATAATCTAGTGGAAGATCATAGTAAACCCCATACATGATGCTCAAGATTTGATGTGAGCTTTGGTCAATACTCCCTATTTTCCCTGTCAGGCATCTGTTAAGAACAGAGAACAAAGTGTTCCACAGAGGTGGTAATCTTCCTCTGCGGAAGTCATTTCTCTTCCGTAGTTGGGTGTTGTACCCAAGCATTTCCACGAAGCCACAGAGCTCTTCGTCTGTTGGTTGCTCTGCATAACTCTTCAATCCCAGAAGACCCCTTGTTGGTAGGTTGAATTCAAGTGAGAACATTGTTCTGTTGAACTTGATTTCAAGATGCTCAGATTTATCAGGTCTTGAAATGTACCCTTTGATAAGAGAATCGTCTTTATCAAATCGGCAGCTTTGCCAAAATTGGTTTAGATAACGGACTGGAATTTTGTTTGGGGTTCTTGAGAGTAGAGGGAAGAGGATGTGATTTTCCATTATGTTCAGAAGAATAGCATGGGCTTCGCCGAAAGCAGTGGGTGAGGGGACCAAATAGCAGTTGTTGGATTTGATAGGAAGTATGGTTTCAAAGTGATCTTTTGCTATGAAGTTTTGCAAGTGTGTCGTCGGAGCAAATTCTACTGAGTCCCCGGAATCTTGTTGTTCAATAGTTCTTGCAAGGTTGGGGTTTTCTGAATGTTCAGAATGGGCAGGTGAGTGTTCCGGTGAGTTCGCCGGAGAGAGTTCTTGGGAAATAGCTTTAGAAGATGAAGCCATTTGATTTTAAGAACAAGGTTTTTGCAAGCTTTTGCAGGGTTTCGCCGGAGAAGAAGATAAGAGTTTGTAAAAGGTTTTATGAGAGGGTAAGCATGGTTTTTATAGGAGGATAAAACGGTAGAAATCGAAAGAGTAAAATATATGGCAATGGATTAACATTTGGAATCCGTACTCAAGTGAGAACGACGGGTTCAACTTTCCACATAAAACGTTCCATGTACGCCTAATGAAAATGGGACACGTAGGCCTTGTCAGAGGATGACAGGACGTCGTGCGCGGCCCATTAATGCTAGGCGCGTGAGGTTGTTTTTAGCCACATGAGTTTCACTCGCAGTAAAAGTACCCGTTATTACTACAGAAATGCCCAGATAACAAAATGGCAGAACTTTTGTGTTTTACAGAAGCTCTATGATTTTGAAAATCTTGATTTCTAACCTCTTCTCATATATCTCATTGTTATCATGACTCTGTAGGTTCTTCTTTTAACGAAAATGTTTGTAAAGACATTGGAGAGGATCAAATAGGATTTTGTCAAGATATTTGACTCACAGAGGTTTTGTGGCTCTGATGAAACTTGCAGAAGCTCTGTGAGAGCCAGCAGAAGCTCTATGAGAGAAAAAATCTTATAACTTGAATTCTATTAACTTTCTGATCATCCAATTTTTGATCTGTGTTAAGAGATGTTTTTCGCACATTATTGAAAGTTGGTGTCCGAGAAAACTGTTTTGAAAAACGTTTTGTTCGAGAAGGTCATGGTGTATCTATCCGATTTCCGAGATAACATTTCAAACGATCGATAGAGGGTTAATTTGCGATTACAGAGCTTTTTCTGACAAAACCTCTGTTTAGCTCAGCAGAAGCTCTATGACCTTAAATTTCTCCTAATTCGAATTTTGTTAAACTTTTTGAACTTTTGATTTTTGAAATGTTATTCATAGTATATTTAGGACATATTTGACAATTCTTGTCCTAGAAAACTGTTTTCCAAAAACCTTTTGTGCGAGAGACATACCTTTTGGTTCTTCTGTTCTCGGCAGTTTTGTCGTACTTCTGTCGATGGAGAATTATCGACATTCTTCTTTGGCTTTCCTTTGAAAGATTTACCTCTGTAGATCATTTCAGGGTCCCTTTTGCTCCCCCTTGATCTAATCACTTCTGTAGATCAAGAATTTTCCTTTTGCTCCCCCTTTGATCTATGCTTGGTTCAAAGAATGGTAAGATTTGTATTGAGCATAGATCATGTTTACCAGAGGTTCTGTAAGGGTTATCAGAAGATCTGAGCGGACCCACAGAAGCTCTGTAACCAAGAATTATTTTTGCACACAAAAAAAATACATACAGAAATAAATTTATCAAAGCAATAACTTAAGTAATAATAGATATTTATACTTATTTACAGAAGATAAAGCTATACTTACAGAGGATTTTCATACCATGTTAATCATTCCTAACTTACCCACCAAGAAGTTGAATCTTTTCTCGTCTAGTGCTTTGGTGAATAAGTCAGTGAGTTGATATTCTGTGGGCACGAAATGCATTTCGATTGTACCGTATTCAACATGATGTTTCAAGAAATGGTACCTTATATCGATATGCTTGGTTTTTGAGTGTTGCACAGGGTTGGCAGAGATAGCAATGGCACTTTTGGAATCACAGAAGATGGGTATTTTGAATAGGATGTGGTCGTAGTCTTTTAGCTGAGTCTTCATCCATAGAACCTGAGAACAACAGCTAGCAGCAGCAACGTATTCAGCTTCTGCAGTGGATGTGGAGACACAATTCTGCTTCTTGGAGGTCCAACTGACTAGTTTACCACCTAGGAATTGACAACTCCCAGAGTTACTCTTTCTGTCTAGCATGCATCCTCCATAGTCTGAATCTGTATAAGCTTTAAGACTAAAACCAGAGTTCTGTGGATACCAGAGACCAAGATTGTTGGTCCCCTTCAGGTATCTAAAGATTCTCTTTACAGCATCATAATGTGATTTCTTTGGATTAGCTTGATAACGTGCACAAAGACATGTGGTATGCATAATGTCAGGTCTGCTTGCTGTTAAGTATAACAGAGATCCAATCATGCCTCTGTAGAGAGTACATTCTACAGAAATACCATTTGGATCTAAGTATAACTTATTTCCAGTGGCCATTGGAGTCTTCATTGCAGAGGTATCAGAGAGATTATATTTTAAAAGAATGTCAGAGACATATTTGGCTTGATTTATAAAAATTCCCTCTGAAGATTGTTTGACTTGAAGTCCGAGGAAGAATGTTAATTCTCCCATCATACTCATTTCAAACTCACTCTGCATGAGTTTTTCAAAAATTTTGCACTCTTCTGAATTTGTAGACCCAAAAATTATGTCATCTACATATATTTGTACAAGAATTATCTCACTATTGTTGCGTTTATAAAATAATGTAGTATCTGTTGTACCTCTGTTGTAGCCATTTTCTAGAAGAAAGGTGGAAAGTCGTTCGTACCATGCTTTTGGAGCCTGTTTTAGTCCGTATAGAGCCTTTTCAAGGTAGTATACATGCCTTGGGAACTTTGAGCTTTCAAAACCTGGTGGCTGATTTACGTAAACCTCTTCTTGGATTTCACCGTTTAGAAAAGCTGATTTTACGTCCATCTGATAGACTTTAAAACCTCTGTGGGCTGCGAAGGCTAAGAATATTCTTATTGCTTCGAGCCGTGCGACAGGGGCAAAAGTCTCATCGTAGTCTATGCCTTCTTCTTGTCTATATCCTTTTGCTACTAATCTTGCTTTTTTTCTGATGACCACTCCATCTTCATCCTTCTTGTTTCTGTAGACCCATTTAGTCCCAATGGCCTGTTTCCCTCTTGGCAGAGGTACTAAAGTCCAGACTCTGTTACGCTCAAATTGCAGAAGTTCTTCTTGCATGGCGTCTACCCAGTTTGGGTCATCTAGGGCTTCAGAAATCTTCTTTGGTTCTATCACACTAATAAAATTTGTAAAGAAACAAAAATTAGCAGTGGCAGACCTTGTTTTTACTGAGTCAGAAGGTTCTCCAATTATTTGGCTTGGAGGATGGCTTTTTGTCCACTGAGTTGTGCGTGGAAGATGATCATCAATGTCATCAAAACTTTCTTCAGAGGCTTCTGATGTTTCTTCTTCTCGTGTAGCCTCTGTCGTTTTTCGTGCCTTGGTAGTTGATCCTACCGTTTGCTGAATGATTGGTATGAGTGGTGGTGGAGTTTTTTCCTCTGAGGACGTATAGTCTTGGTCCTCAACTTCCTCTATAATTGGTTCTTCTGTGGATTGTGGAGTTTGATTTTCAGCAGCTTCTGTGGTCGTTTTTCTTGAAGTTTCATCTTCTGCATTTTCTTCTTCGGCATTTGCATCTGTAGTATTTATAGAAGAAGATGAAGCATTATTTGGACCAGTTAGAGTCATACTTGTAGGATTTTGTCCGACAGAGGATGGTTCTTCAGAAACTCTGATGGTTCCAACAGAAGGATCAATGTTATCGTGTAACATCTCTAAAAATAGAAGATTCAAGTCTTCTTTAGCTTGTGAGATGACAGAGGATTTTCTTTTAATTCCGAGTTCTGAACTGATTTGCTCAGAAGTCATTTGGAATGAATCATCAAAAGAAACATTGATGCTTTCTACAATCTTGTGAGACTTTGTAAGGAATGTTCTGTAGGCTTTGGAAGTGGCAGAGTATCCAATGAATTTGCCTTCATCAGCTTTTACATCAAACTTTCCTCTTGAATCTCTGTCGTTTAAGACAAAGCATTTGCATCCAAATACATGGAAAAATTTGATGTTTGGCCGCCTTTTGTTAAGCAATTCGTAAGGCGTCTTGAGGTGTCTTTTCACAACGATTGAACGATTCTGAGTATAACACGCAGTAGAAATTGCTTCTGCCCAAAAGTTCATTGATAATCCGCATGCTGACAGCATAGTTCTTGCGGCTTCCACAAGTGTTCGATTCTTTCTTTCGACAACACCGTTCTGTTGTGGAGTGTGAGCTGCAGAGAAGTTCTGTGATATTCCTTCTGTTGAAAGATAGGTTTCAATGACACAGTTTTTAAATTCTGTGTCGTTGTCACTTCTTAACTTCTGTATTCTGCAGTCATAAAGAACTTGGATTCTTTTCATTAGATTTATCAATACATTTGGAACATCTGATTTCTTTCTAACAAATTCATCCCATGTGAAACGTGAATACTCATCAATTAGGACAAGTATGTATTTCTTGCCACCTAGGATCTGTATGGCAATGGGACCGCAGAGGTCGACATGAAGCATGTACAGAGGCCTAGTGCAAGACACGTCTGTTTTGCCTTTGTGGGAAGCCCTTCTGTGTTTTCCCATTTCACAGGCCGAACACAAGTGATCCTTATTGAATTTAACATTTGGCAAACCTTTAACTAGATTGAGTTTTACTAGTTTATCCAAGGTGTGAAAGTTTAAGTGACAGAACCTCTTGTGCCATAACCAAGCTTCTTCACTTTTGCAGGCTACTAGGCAAACTTTGTCCTTGGATTTTGAAGTAAAATTCATTAGGTATAGATCACCTCTTCTTTCAGCTCGCAGAAGTTCCATTCCTGTGTTTTCACTCTGTAGAGAGCAGAAAGTTCTTTTGAATAACACATCGAATCCTGTATCACAGAGTTGACTTACGCTTAGTAGGTTGTGTTTGAGGCCATTCACATATGCAACTTTGTATACAGAGACATTTTCTTTCTGTATGACTCCATAGCCTTTGATGTGTCCCTTCATGTTGTCTCCAAAAGTTACAGATCCACCATCGTGTGTTTCTTTGTATGTGGATAGTAATCTTCTGTTGCCAGTCATGTGCCTTGAGCATCCGGAGTCAAGATACCAAATTGGCACATGTTGCTTCTGTAAGACAATCACAGAGATTTAGGTACCCATATCCACATGGGTCCAATATTGTTAGAATTTTTCAAGTTTGCCTTAGCATTCTTGAAATACATTTTATCTTTTGTAGAAGAATCAGATTGTTTCTCTTTTGGTTCTGACTTTCGAATTTCAGTGGTGAGAAAGCAATCTGGACTTGAGAAGTGTTTATTCAATTTAAACATAAGATCAAAACAATGACAGTATTGAATATGAGATGTGATTTGTTTGAACTTTTCATTGAATTCTTTGAACTGAGCCACAGAGACATTACACTCTTTCTTTACATTAGATTTCCTATTACAAGAAGATCTATGAATACAAGAATGTTGTTTGAAAAAGTCTTGTTTAGTTCCTTCCTTTTGTGACCTTCTTCTGTGGTGAACATCTTTCTTCACTGTCACAGAGGAAAAATATTTGTTAGCTTCAGGCCATTTTCCCTTTTGTTGCCAAGTGGGATTCTCTTTGATTTTCCTTAAAGGTTTTGAAAATTTTAAGCTTTTTGGATTTTTAGATGCCTTTTTCAGATTTTCATGCTCTATAGAGGTTTTGACTTGCATACACATTTTGAGAAAATCTGGATGGATAGGTATCTCTGTGATTTTCTCTTTTGGAGAAATTGTTCTGTTAAGAACTTCAGAGGAGAATTTGACATCCTCTGTGTCATAGTGAATTATCCCTGATTTGAAATCAGTCTCTGAGTCGTTAGAGGATGAATCGTCCTCATATGCAGAGGTTGAGTCATTTCTTTCGACAGAGGCTGGATTTTCTGAGCATGTATCATACGAGCTTTCTTCCTCTGTAGAAAAACTTTCATAGATGGCAGAGGTTTCTGATGAGATCTCTTCAGCGAGTTTTTGATCTATAGAGGATGTACAGAGATTTTCTAAAACATTTGATTTCAAAACTTCCAAAATTTCTTTTTCAATAGATTCTTCAAGTTTTTCTTCTGAAAAGATGGGTTTAAACTCAGGAGCTTCTGCTGACAATTTCTTTTCGACATTTATCATACAGACAAAAGCGTCCTGTGTTTGAGTCTCTGGTTTACCAAACTTAAAGATACCAATCTGATCTTGTGTTTTCAGATATTTCTTTGGTTTGATTCCTCTATTGACAGAGGTTGAAGATGATGAATCTGTGTTTTCAAACCACACATTGATCATCTTTGTATGTTTTCTCAAGTGAGGTTCTGCTGAGATTTTAACCCTTTTACTTACAGAGAGTAAGTTTGGAAAGTTTGGTTTGTTAGTTTTTCCCAAAACAAATAGAGAGGACAGAGGTTTTAGTCGTTTATTTTCAACTCCTAAGGTAATATCACTGTACCCTATACCTCGTCTTACTATTTGAGAGTTTACCTTTTCATACACCTTCTGTGCATCTTTATAGTTTTTAAGTAAAACTTCTCTTCTTAAAAGATCTTGCCAAAGTACCTCTCTTTCTTTTTGAAAGTATTCTTTGAGAGCTCTTATGTCTGTAGTTTCACTTCTTGAAACTGAAAGTTCTTTTGTTTTGATTTTTAAAGCATAGGTTAAATCAGAAATTTGCCTTTTTAAAGGATCTATATTTTTGCTCCAATATTTTTCGACTTTTCCTTTTTCTTCAAAGATTTTGGCTTTTTCTTGAGTGAGAAGCCTTACTTCTCTCTCATTAAAGGTCAGCTTTTTCTGAATGCTTTCAATTATATCTTTCAGTTCAATGTTAAGTTTAAATAAATCATCATCTACAGAATTAGTACTTAAGGTAGAGTTTGAAATGGATACCTCATTGTCAGTGCCGGAGTCAACTTCTGCCATGCCACAGAACAGGGCATTTGTGGGAAATTCATCATCAGAGGTAGAGTCTGATTCGAAGTCTTCTTTGTTTGCCTCAGAATGCCCTTTATTCGCCATTAGGGATTTTTGCGCATAATACTCGGCCTTCTTTTTGTAAAAAGCTGAGTCCTTCTGTGGGCGATTTTGTCTACTTCTGCGTTCTTGTGCGAAATGACCTGGCTTGCCGCAGTTGAAACAACCTTGGGAGGTGTTTCCTGTTCGATCTTAGGACATCTGTTGGTCTCCACCTTTCTCTGTTCGGCATTCGTTTGCGTAATGACCAGGCTTACCACATTTGTAGCATTCTTGTGTGTGGCCTACCTTGTCATTTGATCTCTGTCGGTCATTTCCTCTGTAGCTTATGTCGCTCGACCTCTGTTGGTCATCATTTCTGTAGTCTGACCTCTGTCGGTCACTTGATTCTTCTCTTCTTCCACCATCTCTTCTACCATAATTCCTTTGGTTATTTCTAAACTCTCTTGTCAATAGAGCCATTGATTTAGCTAATGACGCAAGAGTTATTTCTTCCTCTATCAGCTCATCTTCTTCGCTATCAACCATTACTATCTTCTTTTTCTCCTCTGTAGATCTCTCATTTCTTGGTCTGTCCGTAGCCTCTGTAGATTTACTAACCAATGTGTATGGTACAATGGTTAGTGTTTTAGCTTGAGCTATTTGAGGCTCTTGTGCGGCTAGTGTTCCATAGAGATCAGAGAGTGTCCAGGAGTCTAGATCTTGATTTGTTTGTAAAGACATAGACAGCTGAAACCACTCATCGTTCAGGCTATTTAGAAACATGACGTTATTTTCTTCCTTGGTTCTGTGAATACCAGACTTTCTGCATTTGTTTATGAGAGAGTTGAACCGATCATATGTTGTTTGCAGAGATTCTGTTGCAAAAGCTCTGAAGGCATGATACTCGTTTATGTATTGTGCCCTTCGGTTCTTTTGTGTTTTAGCACCCCCTTCCAACTGTCTTTCTAATTCTTTCAAGAGATCGTGCGCTGTTTCGTATGCATCTAAGGATTGAAAATTTTCGTTGGGGATAGCCATGATCAGTATTCTTTTTGTTTTCTGTGCAACTTCATCTTCTGCCTTATCTTCATTTGACCATTCTTCTCTTGGCTTAGGTTTTTGATGTTCAGGGATTTCAGCAGATTCAGCAGTAGCTGGTACACGTGGCATAGTTATCATAGGAACTGGAGGAAGATTGTAAAGATATTGTTTGAGAGTTTTTTCAGTACCCTCAAAGAAATGAACCATTCTTATCTTCCATTGAGGATACTCATCTCTAAGAAGAGTAGGAGGTTTGGTTAGTGAGCCAGCAGTGAAAAAGTTATTTGTATTTGTCATTTTGAGGAAAGGATAATCTGATGGAGGATTTCTAAGTATGAAGATCTGGAAGGTTTTCTGGGTACAACTAATATCTAGAAATATGGTGATGAAGAGAAAGAAAATAATCTATCAAATAAAAGTTGTAAAACGAGGATCACTTGATATTGAAAATCAAGCTTTGCTCTGATACCAATTGTTGGTTCCCGTTTTGCTTTAAACAAGATTATCAGATCTATTAGTTCAAGTTAATGTTTGATGCGGAAGCGTATTTAAAGAACTAACAGATAAGTTTGATAGATTTAGAACAAAATATAAATAAACAATGAACAGAATATTATATCTCAAAATTTACTGAATATATATATCAAGAACAGGTTTATGAACCGTGAGTAAGAAAAGCTTTAAAACAGATATGACTTTTAAGGTGAATAAGCTTTTGTGTTCTTGATGTTCGATTGAAGTGGTGTAAGGAAGAACTCAACATGAGTCTTCCTTATATACTACTCTAAAGGGGACCATAAAGCATATGCTACTATTCAAAAGGTACGTATGAATAGTAGAACGGATGTCGTGAACAGTTGCAAGGATGGCATGAACAGTCAGACGTGCTGTATTGCATTTAATGCAGCAGACGTCTATTATGTACTAAGCCCTATTGAATTCAATCAGAGTTTGACACGTCGACGTTGGACAGGGTATGTTTCCATGCAAGTTGACGAACGGGTTCTGGAATAGTAGCAAGATATTAATAATATCTTTGAAGTCTTTGTTGAAGACCAGAGAGGCTCTGTGAAGTGTCACAGAGGCTCTGCGGTTTGGTCCTTCGTAGAGCAGTCTTCTTTTGTTTCCGAGTCTCGGGTCTTCTTTAAGTTCAACAGAGGTTCTGTAGGACGTCTCTGTTGCTTCTGTGGCTTCTTGACTCTGATCTCTCTGTAAGTTCGGCAGAGCCTCTGTTAGATGCTTTTCTTCACTTAGCCTATTTTTCACTACTTCTAAATATTTCTATGATTAGGAAGATTGAAGCTAACAAAGCACCATCGAGGTGCCAACGTAACTTGGGAAGTGGAGGAGGACATGAAACGTCGATACCCTCACTTGTTTATCTAATCTATGATTTTGAGGACGAAATCATTCCCAAGTTGGGGAGGACTGTAACACCCCAAAATTTATAAGACATATTATCCGTATCTTGGAATTGAAGCTACATTTTGGTCATATTAATAGTAATAAGTCGTTGGCCTCCCTATCATCGAAGCATGCAACGAAAAACCCCAAGATTGGGCTCGGTACATAACCGATGATAGTGCCTAGTGGCACTATCGAATGTCATTCTCGTGGAGATTGTACCGCAATTTTTGGGGGTAGCGGACGAGAGTGCCCGGCGATAGTGACACATGGCACTATCGCGTGTCAAAATCGTGGACGGCATTTGGGTATTTAAATGTGGTGCAGCTGGGTTTTTGGAGAGAAGTCTCATTTCTAGGTTTTCAAGTCACGTTATTCTTCCATCCAATTGGTAAGTTTTCACTACCCACTTCCTTCTTCATTAAATGCTTTAATCTTCCTTCCTAATGTTCATTAATGAACATTTCTACGTTATTAAGTGGTGCAAGTCTTTAAGATTCACTCCTTTCTCAAGAGATTTCACCATCCTCATTTTAGGGTTTTGACTAACAACCCTCCAAGGTGAGTTCATTCCTTTTTATAAACCCTATACATGTTAAAATGAGTATTTTAACCTTCTAAACATCTCCTTGTTACATTTCTTGATTTGGATGAATTTTCCTCAAAACTTTATTTTGGAGAGTTTTAGGGTTTTACTTGGATGGAAAAGTCTATAATGATAAATAGTGGTTACCCTTGGTTCACTTGTGGTTTACCCACTTGTAGAATGTATTTTCTCAAAATTTGTGAGTTGGACATTTTATGTCAAAATTAGGGTTTTGACCCTTTGGGGATTTTTGGTAAAATGATTGTGAAGAAGGGTTTCTTATGAGGTAATGTTGTTCAAAATGGTATTTTTGGAATTACGGAGTATCATGATGCATTATTGGTGGATGTTAGTAGTAGCATTATAATGGTATTTGTTATGGATAAGTATTTGAAAGGGAATCATTTTATGGTCCTTGCATTATGTTTTGGGAATTATTTGTTGGTATTGAGTGTAATGGATCCATAGGCACTACAGTCTTTATGATCAATGTTGGGGCGCTAGTTTTCCACATTGTAGCACACAATAGGCATCGAGATAAGGTGTAAGTCATATGTGCTAGTATGTTATTGGATGAGGATAACTCAATGCACAGACCTAGAGGGGTTGAAGTTGATATTCCATGAGTGTACATTTAACTAGTCGAGCTCGACATATAATATGTGTGTGATTTATGTGATTGGTTTTGCTAACATGTCAAGTAGCTTACTTTTGTGTTATGTCACTTATGTTGGTAAGCGGGTCTCCCCCGTCAACCCAAGAGATAATTGTATGAAAATAGATTTCTACCCAAGGTTATTTATCTTATTGCCCGCTCTTATTACGCCAAAAACTTATTATTTCTTCATTATAATTGTTTGTTCTCACTAGGCTTTAGCCTAATACTTTTTCTTGAAATGACGTGTATAACAGGTCCTCCTAGCGGCGGGACTCCTCAGGTTTGAGTGAAGGGTCTTGAAGGGATTGTAGCATTTTTGGAAGTACATAGAGGCGTACAATTTAGGAATAGTAACATTATGTTTTGAAGTGAGATAGCAACACCAGAGCATAATCTAAGCAACAATAGTTTAGATTAGTAGGTTTTTGAACTTTATTTCACAAATTATTTTGTATTGTAAACACCATACAATTGTTCCCCTTTTATGGTTGATTTGTCTATGTCATTATCTTTGTATTATGCATATATCCAGGTTTAAGTTTACCCCAATTTTTAGGATGATACATCTTATCTACATGAAGAAGTGCATGACTGATGTTGTGAAGGGTGTTATACCAGATGCAGACCGTTTTGAGGAATATTTCACATCAATTGCAGAAAAATATTAACTGTCTTGACAAAGCTGAAATTGGCATTCTAATCAACAAATTGATTAAGATAATTTTTAATGGACAAGGAAGCATCAGAGAATATATTTTGCAAGGAATTGACACATCCATTAAACTCAAGGAGTTAAATGTGAGAATTGATGATGCATTCTTGGTTCATCTGTTACTGAACTCTCTACCTTATCAGTACAGTCACTTGAGAAGCCTTTACAATACTCAAAATTAAAAGTGGAGTCTGGATGAGTTGATATCTCTATGTGTTGATGTGTAGAAGAAAGGAAAGGCAGTAATGATCAACTACATGGCTAAATCTAAGAATAAGAAATTTTCTGGTAAGTTTCATAAGGGAAGCACCTCTTGTAATTCTGGAAAATGACTTCAAAAAGGGAAAATATCCTTAGAATCCAAAGGAAGTGAAATGCTTCTTTTGTAAGAAGGTTGGTCACTTCAAAAGGGACTGTGAATGTAACATCCGTAATTTTCGGGTAAGTATAATTTCAAGTTTGTGTAGAAATCGATCTTTTAAGAGAAATAGAAGAAATAGGATTTTGGATTGAATCCTACATTTTATAGTCTTTTTGGATGGTGAATTCAAATACGAATCCAACGGTTCTTTCCGGAGCGAAAACGGAGCTAAAACGAAGAAATTATGGCCAAAAAGGGGTTGTGCGGGTTGGTGCGCGACCGTGGGTCGCGACTTAGGCCACATAAGTCTATGGAGTCAGGTTTTGGGAAGCGCGCGGTTTCCCACGCGACTTGAAGTCGCACGAAAGGCAGCGCGAAATAGTTTGGAGCTTTAAATCGCAATTTTGAGCCATTTCCTTCATTTCATCATAACTATCTTCGCACAACTCCGATTTTAGTGATTCAAGTTGCTATAATTTCGTTTTTGAGAGCTCTTCAATGATCTTGTAAGAGTATTAAAGTTTATTGGAAGATCCAAGAGTATTTGGTGGTGGTTGAGGTAAGCTTCCCTCCTTTCTCCATCGAAGAAATTAGGGTTTTGGTATTTATGTGAAATGTTTGGGAAACGATTCTAGGTGGTTGGATATGAACATTTATGGTTGGAAACTTGTGGATCTAGGTTTTCAGAGTTTTGGCTTGAAGGTCCAAGTTTCTTCAAAGGAGCTCTAGTTTGGGGAAAATCTAGATTTAGCATAAATCTAGCAAGGTGAGTTCAAGTTGATTTGTGAAAATGTTGTACATCCCAAAAATGTCTGTTAGCTTTAATTAGCTCCTAATTAAATGAATGTTTTATAAAGATATTTTAATGTTTTAGATATTTTCTTATAGATATTTACTTAGATATTTTATATAGATATTTTAGATATTGTCTAGATTTTAGATATCTTAAATATCAAATGTGTAAATGGCCTTATATAAGAGGTGTCCATAGTCTTATTTCAAGAAGTGAGAAATCTGGAGAGTTCACAATTAACACACACATACTAGTTTCTTATGAGAGTCGATTTCACGTTTAGTGTGGTGTTCTTCCAATTTCCCTCTCCATATTGAATCATCAATGAATATTAGATGAGTTCTTGAATGTTATGTTCTTAATATTTCATCTTATCTCTACATTTTCTATGGATTTCTTCTATTGTTGCTAAAAAATGGGATCAACAATTGGTATCAGAGCCGATTGAAGAAACTTTTCTTCAAAATCGATCATCTATGCAACAATGGAAGTTTTAGATGGTTTAGTTTATGATATACTTCATGTGTGTGTTTTGATTCTTTCTCATTCATTGGTTTTATTTGATAAGCACTAAGTAGATGGTTGATCTATGATCTTATCCTTGTGTGTGCTTAAGTCCATAGCAATTCTTTTTGCATCTTGGTAGTAAGGTTGTTGATCTTTGTTTGATCTGACCTTTATTTTCAAGATTGGACTATCTTTGATCCAGATTTTGTTTGTCTTCCGCTGCTCATAAACATTTATATATGAATAACAAAATCATTTGGGTCTTGATAAAGTTGTTTGAGAAAGATTTGATGTTTTGTTAAATGTTCAAAGTCTGATCTGAAACGTTTTTTTTTAAACTTTGAGTTCTTCTAATTAGTTTTCTGACTTGATCAATTAGAGATCGAATTATTTGCACTCACGGTTTTAAAAATTATATGAAGATCGTCTTATCTTTTACATCAAATCAGATTTAATGACAGATTTGCGCTGTTGTATTAAACTGATCATATCTCACTCATAAAAACACCGATTGATGCTATTCAAATGGTCCTGGATTCCAAAGACACAGATGAACAGATTTCGTGTTTTGAGAATTCAGAGATTCGAAATTTATAAGGGTCATATGCATCGTTGAAGTAGACAACAGTGTGCTGATGGAAAGCAGTGTGCTGATGGCTGTCGCTGAAAGCTGAAGAAATCCATCGCTGAAAGCTGAAGAAAGGCATCGCTGAAAGCTGAAGAAAGCTGTCGCTGAAAGCTGAAGGCTGAAACCCAAGTGCTGTCGCTGAAAGCTGGAGCTGAGAGCTGAAAACCATCGCAGAAAAGAGCCATCGCTGAAACATCGTTGAACCATCGCTGAGCTGTCGCTGAAGGCCGTCGCTGAAGTAATCCATCGCTGAGGTCAGCCATCGCTGAATGTCAGCCGTTGAAAGCTATCAGTTGTCGCTGGAAAGTGCTGTCAGCTTTGCACTGTTTCAGAAACACGGGCATAACTTCCTACTCGGTGCTCCGATTCGCATGAGTCCAGTTGCGTTGAATTCCTAAGACACAGGTGAAACTTTTTAATGTTTTGATTTTGGTCTGAATCAGTGTGCTTAATGGTCAGAATCTGTGTCAAAGTCAATGGACTCTTGCTGCACCGAAAGCATCGCATTTCACTCATGCTCTTTCCGCTTTCAAGAACGATGTTCTCTCAACGGTTCTTCATGGTGTCAAGCTACATTTGTCACATTTTAAATGTCACTCCATCATCTGTTATTCACGTTTAAAGCTCGGTGGATGAGCCTACATTTGAGGGGGAGCACATGATGCTTTGAAGACTTGAAGAACGGAACATCAAAGGTTCTAAAGAAAGCAAAGGGGAGACTATAAGATGATGCTTTCTTTATAAAACATTAGGGGGAGATTGTTAGCTTTAATTAGCTCCTAATTAAATGAATGTTTTATAAAGATATTTTAATGTTTTAGATATTTTCTTATAGATATTTACTTCGATATTTTAGATATTGTCTAGATTTTAGATATCTTAAATATCAAATGTGTAAATGGCCTTATATAAGAGGTGTCCATAGTCTTATTTCAAGAAGTGAGAAATCTGGAGAGTTCACAATTAACACACACATACTAGTTTCTTATGAGAGTCGATTTCACGTTTAGTGTGGTGTTCTTCCAATTTCCCTCTCCATATTGAATCATCAATGAATATGAGATGAGTTCTTGAATGTTATGTTCTTAATATTTCATCTTATCTCTACATTTTCTATGGATTTCTTCTATTGTTGCTCAAAAATGGAATCAACAATGTCCAATTTCAAGTGTTTATGTGTTTTCCATGAAAACTATCTAGGGTTGAGTCGTTTGGTAAGTTTTGACTATTTGAAGTGTTTAACCTTGAAAATCTTATAAAACACCCACATTGGGATTTTTGGGTAATTTGATAATTATATCTCAAAGAAAAGTGTTTTGAAGGTTTATAGTATAAATGGGGGTCTTTGGTAAAAATGCACTTTAGTGTTGTGGAAAAATGCATGATTATTGTTTTGGATCATTTGGAAATATATATGGTTGTGAGTTGTGTGGAAAATGATTTGATCAAATAAATGATGGGATTTTTGATTTATCATATCTTGGAGGTATGTGTTTGCATATGTGACACTTAAATGCATTTTATTGTATTAGTGATCTTCATTGTTGGTCAATTGTATGGTTGAGCCTTTGGCTCGTATTTGTCTTGAGTGAGTCTTTGGGACTTTGGTCCGATGTAAACTACTCTATGTTGAGTTTTGAGATTATATGCATTTGAGTCATATTTATTATTTAATTACATGTGTTAAAGATGTTGGACATTCTTTTGGGAGTCATGTAATTGTTAGACTATAATGCATTGGATGCATAGGCATATGAGTCGGTCTTATTTATAGGGTCGAATGGGTATTACGGGGTTGGACTCCGGGACCCATGTCTTATGACCTTAAACTTTCCAAGTGGTCACTAGGAGGGTCGAGTCTCGAGTGTTGCCTTGGAGGTGAGTACTAGGACCTTCGCCGATGGGGTAATGCCTTGGAAGTAGTCCCGTAGTGTACCGAGCCTTGTGGTGGATAAAGTCTTGGGGGCGGACACTAAGGTCGACTATCTCTTGAGGTGATGTTTGTCGAGGAATCGAAGGAACACTTGGACATATAGTCAAGAAGTGTTATACGATTAACATTATAAGGGTGGTATACTTACGTGTTCCCTCCACCCTCAATGGATACGGGTCTCCCCTATTGTTGTCAAATAATATGTTGAGTATTGTGACATGCATGTTTTATTACCGCTTGAGCATTGTGCTAGTAATTACAACAAGTATTGACTTTAATATTGGAACCCCTCCATGTATATTAAGGTTTGCTTGAATGATTACTCCCGTGGTTGGGTATTTGGACTTTACTTATATTTACGCTTTGTGTGGGTTGTTGAGTCGGTCACATGCTTTCGAGAACGTATTGTACTTATATGGATTGTTCTCCATGTTTTAAGGGTGGTGTATTATGCATCCTCCTTGTTGTGGTGGTTTGAATAATAGAGTTTTATTCAAGCCAACTTTATTTGGAAATTTAATATTTAATCATGAATAAGTGAGTTTTGGATTTGAGTCCATTATTGAGAAATGTTTTATAGTAGAGCTTTTGGCACGGGATTTGTGTGCATTGGAAAATGAGTTGTTTTCATACTTAAATATAATCCTTTTTTGGGAAATAATGATTTGAGTTGTACTCCTTTCGTTTAACAAACTATTTTAATCATGATGAAAACTCTTGAACTCACTATGCGTTAGCTTATCCTTTTTTTTTGTTGGAATGTGCAACAGTTCCGGTTGGGAAATAGTACTGTGAAGAGTGGAGAGCTAGTTGTGTGCTCAAGAAGTAAGTGGCTCGGTGAAGTATTCCTCATTTTGGGATTAGCAACTTTGTATTGGGTCAAGTAACACCCGACCTTTTGTAGTCTTGGCGTATGACTTAGGTTAATGAAGGTTGAAGTTATTACGTTTTTAATATTGAGGTATTTCCAAGAATGGTTTGTAGAAGGGATTTTATCCTTATTTGATTATTTTATCGAACTTTTTTATTAGTTGCTTTTTCCAATTTTGAGGCTGTTACAGTGAAGGTTTTAAGGATTAGCTCAACAAGAAAGGTACATTTGGTCATTTCATTTCTTTAGAGTCTTTTGACAACTTTAGTGACAATTCATGGTGGTTTGACACTGCTTCACCCATACATATTGTGAATTTACTGCAGGGATTATCAAGAACAACGATCCCAAGGTTGCATGAATCTAGAATTTGTACCGCAAATGGTCAAGCATTAAAAGTTCAAGTTGTGGGGGAATGTAGACTCTTGTTTAGGAAAAACTATGTCCTTGTTTTAAATAACGTGTATTGTATTCCAAATATAAGGAGAAACCTTATTAGATAACAGTATAAGCTTCTATGCCAATAAAAATACTATGTTTTTTTTTATAGTGGTGACTTCTGTTTTGGAAATGCTGATTTAATAGAAGGTTATTGGCATGTTAATTGTGTAAATTAAATTATTAACAAAATTTTTTAAAAGGGAGGTGTATTGTATAAATAAAGTAATAGGGGCAAAAAGAAAACTTAAACAAAAAGTAATAGGATTGTTGGTCCCGAAGGGTTATACAAGTTTGTAGATACAAACACATAATTTTTATCTTTCTAAATTGTTTATTGATATAATCAACAATTTACAGTTTGTTGCGGAATAAGACTAAGTATAAAACCTAATAAAAACAAATTAAGAGAATCACACAGATTTCTTGCACTTAGAATGAGAATGAAAGAAGTTAAGAAAAGCCAAGGATAGTTTTTCTTGGCACTAAGAAGTTCAGGGAATTTAGAGCGAGCACTTCAGAAATGAAGTAGAACTTCTATTTGTACTGCATGCATTAAATGCGTGTCAGTATGACTTTACACGTGTCAGCACTTGGTTGGTTACATGATTCTGACTTTTGCAAGACATGCTCTTGGCCGCATGATGAACAGTGTAGTTGGCAGAGTGGTTTGTACGATCCTGGACAAAGGCATGTCCTTCTGATAAATCGTACAAAAGTGTGCAAGGGGATAAGACAAAATGTTCCTTGTAGAACAGGCTTCATGATCAGCGATCGTTGAGTTGATCTTTATCAGGGAATGATAAAGGTCAGCTTTCGCTGAAGTCTTCTACTTGAAACATCGCGTGAAAAGGACAACTCTTGGCTTCGCTGATATCCGCATCAGGTCATTAGTAGACTTAGTCACTTGTTCGTTAGCTTGGTCTTCGATTTCAACTTTGAACTCTGTTGTCGCGAATCTTGTCTTCAGGAATCATAAGCAAACATTTACATAATGAACGTTCAGCGATCATCAACGATATTGAACATACTCAGGTGTCGCTGATGTACATTTATCACTGAATTAATTTAAAGAGCATATGTTTCCCATCAGCGATACTAAACAGACTTAGTGTATTTTCTTAGATTGTGAAACACTGATACATAATGTTTACTTACAATTTTCACTAACTGATTCTAAGGGTCATCATCAAAACTGAAGGGTTTGGATCAACAAGGATATATTTCCAAAACCAGATTGCAAGAGTTAGTTAAACAAGAAATTCTACCTACATTGGATTTCACCAATTTTGAGATTTGCATAGATTGTTTCAAAGCAAAAATGACTAATTCTGGAAGTTTCAACTCTAAAAGAAGTCAATCCATGCTTAAACTTATACACAATGATGTGTGTGGACCATTCCCAATTGAAACCATATGTGGTAACTTGTATTTCGTCACATTTATTGACGACTTTTCCAGATTCTGTTATATATAGCTTATATGAGAAAGTCACAAGTCTTAGATTGTTTTATAAAATTTAAGACATAAGTAGAAAGACAAACCAAAAAGTCATTAAAACTGTTAGATCAGATAGAGGAGGTGAGTACTTTGGAAAATACTCAGAAAAAGGACAACATAAAGGACAATTTGCTATTTATCTAGAAGAGTATGGTATTAAAGCACAATACACCACATCTTACACTTCTAGTCAGAATGGAGTTTCAGAAAGAAGGAATAGGACATTAATGAACATGGTCAGAACGTATGTTTGCAAGATCAGGGTTGACAATTTTTTTATGGGGAGAAGCCTTGAGAACTGCAAATTCTATTAGCAACAGGTCTCAAGGCTGTAATAGGTACACCATTTGAGCATTGGCATGGTTATAAACCAAGTTTGAACCACTTACATGTATGGGGTTGCAAAGCTAAAACTAGAGAATATAATGTACAAAAAATAAGCTCGATTCAAGATCCTTATCAACATATTTTAATTGTTATTCTGAGAAGTCCAAAGGTTTCAAATTCTATAATTTTGACAGAGGTCAAAGAATATTTGAAACACACAAGGCTGTATTTTATGATGAGCTATTTAATGAAAATGAAATTTTATCAGGTTCAGCAGATTCCACCAGAAATATGGAAGAATGGTTTATATATCCTGATTTTGATCAAGCCATTGTTACTGAAAATGAAAATAGAGATACGTTATTTCATCCCTTACCATAATAGAACTTGATGTTGCAACACAAGATGTCAACGATACTATAGTCGAAAACATGGAACAGGTTACTCAATATCCACCAATAGAACAAGTACAAGATGTGGTACTTCTTAGAAGATCTATTAGAGATAGAAGACCAGCAATCCCTGATGATTATTACGTATATGCAACTGAAATAGAGATTGATTTGGTAGAAGATCATGATCCAAGGAATTTCAAAGTGGCTATGGAATCTGTGGACATGGAGATGTGGTTGACAGCCATAAAGGAGTTGATGAGCATGTCTAAAAATGGAGTTTGGGATCTAGTTGAGAAATCAAACTCTATAAAGCCAATACGTTGAAAATAGGTCTTTAAGACCAAGAGAGATGCAAATGGCAAGATTAAAGGATACAAAGATAGGTTAGTCGCTAAGGGTTATTGTGGATCCCAATATCAAGTGCAATCAATGAAATCAACACAATAGAATCAACACAACCAGATGATTGCGATTGAATAGCATAAATCGTAAGAACACTGTTTTAGCCGTACAAGGTAATTAGAAAAAGTAATTAGGTCATTGAACCCTAATTCTAAAACATCATCTATGTTTATACCCCCTAAAGGATATTTACAAGAAATGTCAATAATGGTCCCTGAACTTCTATTCAACAATACATTGAGACCTAACAATCTTCCCCTTTGAATTGAAGTTCAATCTCGCGCTAGCTTGGGACGTATAACTTGCGGATGGAAAATAGTATCTCAAATTGTCGAATGGAGTTTCTGTACTCGAGCCTTTCTTCGATCTATTTCAGCATTTCTTTGGCAAGGTACTTCCTCAGATTGACGATCTTTTCTGATGAGCCCATTTCTTCTTCAACAACTATACTTCTCAGCCCTTTACGGATTTCCATCAACATTCCTTTACTGAACTTATGTAGCTCACTGATTCTCATGAAGCGCTTTTCTTTCTTCTCATTTAGATACACTATTCCAGTCTCGGGCTTTGACAATAGAGTGTGTACCTGTAAGTCTTCAAGGTCGGGAAGAGTCAGATTGGGCTTGAGCACGTTGACGTTTCTTTGGTTGCTTTCAATCCCCATCTGAAAGTCATTTATGTATGATAACGTGATAATACACGTCATGATACGTTTGACGGTTTCGAGAGCTTTAGTGTAAGGAAGTGGTCTGATGGTTCGAGTTCTTAGCTCACGCAGGATAACCGAAAAATCTTTCAGATTCATATTTCTGAAATCAGCCTATGAGAATACCCATTATTTCCCATCTTCTCTTCTGAAAGTGAATAGGGGGAGCCATACCTTCATAACTTTGTCAGACACAATTTCAACGATCTCGGTAATTCTGTAATTACCTCTGACTTCATTCACCATTCGACTCCTCATCATTACTTCTAGATACTGAGTTCGAATAGGTTCATCCAAGTCTGATACCTCATAACACATGACTGGGTCGAGCGGCCTGATCCAGTGAACAAAAATTTTCTTCTGAGACTTTTTTAGGTAGGGTACCAAGATCCGAACTCTCTCCCAACGCACGGGTTGATTAAGTTGAGGTTGAGTCGTTTCTGGTTCTGGAATCGGTATCTTAGAAGAAGTTCATGCAGTATCATGTTACGTATGCTGAGTTTCGGTTACCTGTTTGCTCTGAAGAAAAAACTGGTCTTTATCATCTTCATCCATTCTTTCATCATCTGAGTAGTGCCACAGTGAATCTGTCTCAGATTGAATGGCTACCATGGCTTTTTCACTCCATATTCGTTTCGTTTCTAGATCAGTTTTTGATTCTTCATCTATGAATTCTAGATCCGCTCTTTCAGGAACTGTCAGCATCAAAATCTCATCTATTTCTCCCTCGGGCTTTTCAACCGTCGGGTTTGCTGACTCATGCACTTGCTCTTCTCTGACCTGTGACAATAACTCCATGTCCTGAACCATGTTCTGATCTTCACTTTGGTTGGTTGGCTCGGTATAAGCTGGAGTTTTGGTGATTGGCGTTGTCGTTGAGGTTGTCGGCTCGGTCAATCTTAGACGCTTCTCCCCCTCATGCTGATCAGGATCATCCTGATCATCATGCTTTTGTTTCAATCCCTGAGCATGACCCCTACACGTCATTTCAAGGCTGGCAACCCTGTCTGTTAGAGTGGAAAAGGTGCGATGAACATCGGTTAGGGTGGTGGTAAGGTTGTCAAGTTTTGTATGTATTTGGGCTTGGGATTCGGGTTGAGTGCTTGGGGGTGGAGTTTGTGAGCGAAGGAGACTCATGAGATCGGCTTCTATGGATGTATCATTGTTGGTTTGGGACAAGAGCTTGTCTAGTATGGCTGCTTTGAGGGCGTCGATGCTCATGTCTGTTGTAGAGGGTTTATGTTGTGGGGGAGGAGTCCGTGCTTGTACTGGTGGTTCGGTTATCACTTCCTTTTCTTTGATGGACCGTTTGATGAAGTTCATTTCCTCTTATAACTCTCTCAAAATCTCAATTGGATGGCCTTTAAGGCGCCATCCAAGGTTTCCTTGGAGGCGAACTCCGGGACACTAACTGTTAGCTCCAATATTCTGAAACTTTAGAAGTATTGAAAAATGGCCAAGTACAGAAGAACTTCCAAAGAAGCTCTGCTGAGTGTAACAAAAGCTCTGACGGGTATCTAAGAAGAAACAAAGGAAGTTTTGATCAAGAGTGATCAAAGACCGAAGAAACTATAGAAGAACGCTACAGAAGATCAAGACCTCAGAACCTCTGTCACCAATAACAGAGCCTCTGCAGACAACTTCAGAAGACAAGGAACCCAGTGGACTACTCTACAAAGGACCAGACCACAGAACCTCTGCAACACTTTACAGAGCCTCTGTTTACCTCACTGAAGACTCAAGATATTTATAATATCTTATCACTGTTAAAGAAATATCTTGCTACTGTTCCAGGATCTGTTCATCAATTTGCATGGCAACGTACCCTGTCCAACTTCAACACGTGTCAAACTCTGAGTGGACTCAATAGGGCTTAGTACAACATAGACGTCTGCGACATTTAATGCATGCAGTTTTCCAGCTGTTCATACCATCTCTTCTTTCCTGTAGCAACAGTCTCTTGTCTAGAATAGATCTTTTGTGGTAGTATAAAAGGAAGACTCATGTTGAGTTCTTCCTAAGAATCACCAGTTTTTACACTTTACAAGTTTTACACAATCACTTAACACACAACACAAAACACTTACACTCAATTAGCGTCAAATCTGTACTAAGTGTTCTTGATATATTAAATACAGTGGGTCTTTGTGCTATAAATCTATTCTCTTTACTGTTTATTTGATATTGTGTGTTCTAAATCTATCAAACATATATGTTAGTTCTTCAAATACGCTTCCGCATCAAACATAAACTCGAACTAATAGATCTGACAATCTTGTATAAACAAAACGGGAACCAACAATTGGTATCAGAGCAAAGCTTGATTTTCAATATCAAGTGATCCTCGGTTTTACAAAGATATTTGATAGAAATTGTCTGTTTTTAACCTGTTCTTGATTCCTTCAAACAGTTTCTGTTTTAATGTCATCTTCGATTCATTTGATCTGGTAACATAATAGAAACTGTTTCTTTCGTTAAAAACTTCATTTAAAATATATAGAATGAAATTTTATGGTGATGCTGACTCAATTTTTTTATTCAAAACTCAGCACAAATTTTCGCGAAATAATTCTTTCTCTTGAAAAAGAACTACTTGAAAAGAACAAAAGCATTTTTATTATTTCTGATAAAATTGCTAAACTTGAAAAATCTGTTAAAAACTTAAACTGTGAAAATCTTGAACTAAAAAGGAACTTATCTTTGTCAGATGAAGAAAAGAAAAGACTTGAACTAAAATGTTTAAACTTCTCTAAACTAATTTTCAATTTTGAAAAGATTGTGGTCAATGAAAGAGGAGATTATGAAGAGAAGAAAACTGTTCTTGAAACAAAGTCGATGAAGCTTACTTATAAAATCTCAGAATTGCAGAATATCCTTGAAAAAGAAAGGAAAGAATCTGATTCTGAAAGAAAAGAATCTGAACAGTTGAAGGTTCAAAGATTTCAATATTTAAGTCAGAAAGATGACTTTGAAAAAGAGAGAAGGATTTTTAAAACAGAAATATCCAAACTAACAAAAGGACTCTAATTTATCAATTGAAATCATGTTGGAGAAAAGATGCAAATCTAATCTCCAAAAGATGCTTGAGGAAAATTTAAGGAAAAAGAATATTTTTGCTAAACAGATCAGGAAATTCAATCGTGAAGGATCTTTTAAGCCTAATATGTTTTCAAAACTTCAGACCTCAACATCGAAATTTTTGCATGATCATAGGTTGGACAAATTAGTTAATCAAACTTTTAAAAAGGTGAAAAAGGTTTGGATAGTGAAAGGCTCTATACCTGTTCAAAATGCTCAAAAAAACAAAAAGCCTTTCATTTCTGGTATGTATGACAAATGCATAAAGGCGTTTCATACAATAGGACCCATACGGTTATGGGTACCCAAAACCTCTGTAAGTATAACATAGATAATGTATATTATGTAAATATTTTTGTTTATTTATCATTTTCTGTATGTAAATTCTTAAATCTATAATAGTTCTTGATATCACAGAACTTCGGTAAGGTCTGCTCAGAACTTCTGACAACCTTCACAGAACCTCTGATGATCTTGACCTATGTCCTGTGCACAACTTATCTTATTCTGAACCAAGCATAGGTCAAGGGGGAGCAGAAGAAGACACTTGATCTACAGAGGTTGTTAAATCAAGGGGGAGCGAAAAAGGAGACCTTGCTGAATCTACAGAGATTTATAAGTCAAGGGAGAGCTAAGAATGCGTCAGAAGAAATCACACTCGCCGAACTAAAAGAACAAAAGGTTGGTATCTCATACTTTTAGGTTTTTTTAAAACAGTTTTCTAGGACAAAAAAGTGTCAAATATGTCCTAAATATACTGTGGATAACATTTCAAGAATCAAAAGATCAAAAAGTTTCATAAAATTTGAGATATGAGAAATTTGAGGTCATAGAGCTTCTGCTGGGCTCAACAGAAGCTCTGCAAGGAATATGCTCTATGATCGCAAATTTAACATCTATCGATCTTTTGGAATGTCATCTCGGAAACCAATTACACGCACAATGCTACAGAAGTCTTAAGCTACTGAGTACTTTCATCCAAAGAACCTCTGTAGATCACTCAAATCTTTCAAAAGACTTCTGCTGCACAAAATCTTTGAGATTTACAATTTTCTAGGACACCAACTTTCAAATAGGTCCTAAATACATTGTTAAAACTGATCAAAAACTTGGATGATTAAAAAATGTTTATAAATTATTAGTTATTAGAAATTTCCTGTAACAGAGCCTCTGCTGGCTCTGGCAGAGGTCCAAAAACCTCTGTAGGACTATTTCTCTACTAAAGATTTATCGATCCTCTCCTTGCATTTTTTAAACAATTTTCATAAGATACAATCTACAGAGATAAAAGTTTTTCAAAATCACAGAGCTTCTGTACCCACAGAGCTTCTGTAAAGATTTTCACTTAGGAACTTCTGTAACGGTAACTTTTTAACGGTAACTTTTCTGTGGTGAAAATTTAAACGCACGCGCTTTTCATTTAATATGGCCGCCCACGACGTCTCGTCATCACTGACACTATTGACATGTCGAGTTTTCAATGACGTACATATAACGTCGTCCTGGAAACTTGCTCCACGCCAAATGAACTCGAGTGCGGACCTCAAATTTTATTAACTTTCTCACATTTTCACCGTTCCAAATTCTACCTGTTACCACAGTATAAAACCTAAGTTAAAATAACTTTCAAAACTTTACTATTCTCTCATCTTCTCCGGCGAACTTGCTTATTTCTTTCTGAAAACCTAGAACTTTCAAACTTACAAATGGCTTCCAGTTCCAAAGCTACTCACGTTTCACCGATGAACTCTACGCCACTCTCTCCAGTACATTCTGAGCACTCCCACAACTCACATACCGCCGCCGATACCAACAGACATGACTCCGGCGACGAGACATCCTTTGTACCCACTACCCACCTGCAACAATTTTTCTCTAATGACCATTTCGAGCAAACCCTTCCCATTAAATCAAACAATTGTTATCTTGTTCCTTCTCCTACGGCTTTTGGTAAAGAACATGCCATCCTGCTAAACATCCTAGACAACCACTTTATTTACCCTCTTCTAAGGAAAACTGTTGAACAATTACCTGTACGTTACCTACATCAATTTTGGCAATCTTGCCGTTATGACGCTGACACCGATTTGATCAGAGGCTATATTTCTAAACCTAACCAAAGTAACAGTCTTGAACTGATGTTCAACCGCACCATGTTCTCATTAGAATTTGGCCTTCCAACAAGAGGACTCATGGGAATCAAAAAGTATGCCCCCAACCAACAAATGAAGAACTTGTCGACTTTCTGCACATGTTAGGGTACAACCAACAGTTGAAAAAGAGGAACGATATCCGCAGAGCAAGACTACCCCCTCTATGGAATACCTTATTCTCCATCCTAAATCGTTGCCTTACGGGAAAAATCGGGAGCATCGATCAAAGCTCACCTCAAATTCTCTCAATCATGTATGGTGTGTACTATGATCTACCACTAGATTATGCCACCATAATGATGCAAGAGATCATCAACACCATCGATCGAAAAATCGCCTCTCAGAAAGCCAAAATGTCTGATCACAACTGGTTGCCCCCTCTGCAGTTCCAGCGAATCCTCAGTGTACTTTTCGAACCCCTACTCCTTATCCAAAAATGGCCAATGGACGGTCCCAAACCTAAGCAATTTCCTATGTCCAAAAACACCCCTACAGAACATGAGGACGGCTACCCGCACAGCAGACCACTGTCAAAGGTAATGTTAGGTTATGCTACTAATGAAGAACTAGTTAGTGAGTACACACGCGTTTACAGAACTCCTGAACCCAGTTCTGTAACACCCCCGCGTATAGGATTACCCATAGGAGGTAGTGTTGTAGAGAGACTAACAGAAGAAGAATGGAAGATGAAGTTGGCTAAACACAAGGCCAACCAGAAGAACTTCAGAAATATAAGGAAAGACCTCTATCCTTCAAAGAGGAAGTCTTCTGAGGGATCTAAAGAGAAGAAGAAGAAAAAGGGAAAGAAAACCAAGACCCCTACAGAGGAACCACTTGCCTCTACTTCTGCTATCCAACAACCCCCTACAGAACCATCTTCTCCACCCACTGAACATAACACAGAACCCTCATCTCCACCACAAACCCAAGGTCACTCTGCCCCTCCCTCTTCCAAAAGAAAAAGAAAGTCAAAATCTACAGAGGAGGGGGCACCTAAACCGAAGAAAAGGAAATCAAAGAAGAAACTCTCTTCTCCCCTGCAATCAATTACAGAGGGAATCGAAAAAGAACAACCTCAACCTCCACCTCTGCAAACCCATACAATCACAGAGGGACTTGATTCACTTCTGCCAAGACAAGAAACTGCAGAAGAAGAGGTCCAAATAAGTAAGATTACTGAAAATAGGTTAGAGGATAGGGTAGAAACATCTGGAGGAAAAGAAAATGAAAAAGAAAAAGATGCCGAAGATGAAGAAGGCACACATCCCTCACCCCCTCCTAGTGCAACCCACACATCTAACTCCGCAGGTCTAGCTGCAGAAGGAGTTATTGAAAAAGAGTCACACAACTCGACCCCTACCCAAACCAAACAGCCAGAAGTCACTCTTTCGACTTCTGCGCCCACAGAAACCGGGGAATCCATTCCTAGGGAGTCTCCTCAAAGAGACTCACCAAATGTTCGTGATCAATCGCCCCAGATCACACTAGAACACCCAACAGAGGAATTCGTTTCCTCTGCCACGCACAATATAGGGCCAAAACTTCTTTCAGAGAGAAGTAGTAAGCACAAAGACGAAGAGACTCTAGACAAGTCTCCAAGTCAAAAGAAGGACATTCCGATACCCACCTCTGGAGTGGATTTGGACACTGTTCTTCACAGAACTTCTGTAGAGACTGAAACTCTTGTTTCTTCTCGAAGATCAGAAGGAAATCCTTCCATTCTCAACGATCAAACAGGAATGAAAGAAGGTGTCCCAGGAACAGGGACTCACTCTGGAGAAGGGGTTGTTCCTCCAGAGGTTACCCAAGAGGAACATGTTACGAAGAATGAGTTCCAAGTCTTTGTAACCTCTGTAACTCAAACATTGAATAAGTTGCAAAGCTCATTCACAACTTTTACAGATTCAACTTCAGGCGCGCTTACAGGATTAAATACCAAAGTGGATACCTTATCCACAGAAGTTAAAGAAGCCCTTGCAGAAATAAAGTCAAATAAAGAAACTTCTGCTGCTACTGCCATCGCCTCTGCCACTGACATTGCCAAAACAACCGCTGCAGAATTCGAGAAAATTGCGATCAAAGCCTTCAAGACTTCGATCGCAATCTACTTTGAAACAATGAAGAAACAAGCAGCAAGGCAAGCAGCTCAAGACACCTGCAGAACAGAAGTTGCTGCTAAAAGAAGGCAGGATGATCCTGATGATTGTGCATCTGGTCATCCTGAGGGGGAGAGAACAAAGGAAACAACAGAGTTCTGTAAAAACTACAGAGAAAACTGCAGAACCCTCTACAACAGAAACCCCGAAGGAAACACAAGGAACACAACAGAGGCAAAACACCTCTATCTCAGCAGAGGATGCATCAACCACGGAACCTAAGGTAATCACTCTTGCATCCTCATCCACAGAACAAACTCCACCATCACCCAAAGAACCAACACCAACCTCACAACCAATCCCGCGCAAAACTAGAGTCAAAACCATAGCTCGAAAACCCCAAAGACCAAAATGCTCTGCAGAGTTCATTCTTCGCAGAATGGAATTTGTATCGGCTTTTCAATCAACAAAGCGTTTTGACATCCCACCTCCAAGACCCGAAGACTCCTCACCAACAGAGACCTCACAACCCGAAGTATCAAAACCTTTAGAGGCAACAACCAGAACATCAGACCATCCAACCCCAAAACCCACAGAACCTTCAAACGTCAAATCTACAGAGGTTCCACCCACACAAATCCAAAACCCAACCTCTGAAACCTCAAAACCAAAAGATAAGAGCCAAAGAAGAAGATACTAGTTGCTACAGAGAAGTTGATGAAAGGTGCCTTTAATTCCTTCATCACTCCTAAACCCGAAGAAGAAGACTGGGCATTCAACTTGAAACCTTTGTCAGAAAACCCAACCCTGGATCCCACAGCTAAGGTAACAGAAGGTAAAGTAGCAGACATCACTCGACAAATGGATAAGCTAAGGAGACCAATTCCAAGAACTACTCCAACCATTGAACAAATGGAAGAGCATGTTTACAGTTATCTCTACAGACAACACTTCCAGAGCGATATGCCAGCTCATGTCCGAGATCAGAAGCTAAGAGAGGAATTCAATGCCATATTCACCTCTACAAAGTCAAAATCGGTCAATCAAGTTTACTCCATTCACAAGATAAAGAAGGTAATCTATTGTAGATACTCTAAAATGAGAACCTATCCTCATACGATGTATACAATCTGGAAAGTCAAAAGGTCTGACAAATCAGAGAATCAATTCTCTGATGCTGATATCCGAAACCTCAATCCCTATGACTTACCTGACCTTCTGCAATGGACGAAAGACAACTTCAATGACGACTGCCACCAAAGATCTTATCGAGTTCTCAGAAAAGCGATGCGTGAAAAGCTCCTAATCTACAGCATGCTCGACTTTCAACTAGCCATCGATCTAGACGTGACTACTCTAAGCATCAGACCACCAGAGGATTTCTGCCCACCCAATGCCATACACAATTCGATCATCAAAACTCCAAGGTACGGGTTAGTATTCAAGAATCCTGCTGATCAACTTAAACTGTTTGTAACAATGGACTGTCAGAAGTACACAACCCGTACTCTGAACAAGTTCAGAAAAATACTAGAGGAGAACAAAGCAACAGAGCTTATGGATGAAGAATCTGCTCTGATGATGATCAAAGAGATTGATGCTACACTAGACCTAAGAAATCTCTACCTCAAATTCTATGAAGAACTCAAGGAAGTAGGAAAAGACAACAGAAAGTTCGACGACTTCCCAAATGCAAAAATCTGAGTCTCTTCAAAGAACCTCTGTCAATGTTTTATTTCTGTTCATTTAATGTACTCAAATGTAAATGCCTCTGGCAAAAATTCCAAATGAAAGAAATAATCTTCTGAGGTATTGTTTAACCTCTGTCTATCTTAACTTAGCCTAAAAATTCAAAAAGTCAAAAATTATTTCAATACTTAGGGGGAGATTGTTAGCTCCAATATTCTGAAACTTTAGAAGTATTGAAAAATAGCCAAGTACAGAAGAACTTCCAAAGAAGCTCTGCTGAGTGTAACAGAAGCTCTGCCGGGCATCTAAGAAGAAACAAAGGAAGTTTTGATCAAGAGTGATCAAAGACCGAAGAAACTACAGAAGAACGCTACAGAAGATCAAGACCTCAGAACCTCTGTCACCAATAACAGAGCCTCTGCAGACAACTTCAGAAGACAAGGAACCCAGTGGACTACTCTACAACGGACCAGACCACAGAACCTCTACAACACTTTACAGAGCCTCTGTTGTCCTCACTGAAGACTCAAGATATTTATAATATCTTATCACTGTTAAAGAAATATCTTGCTACTGTTCCAGGATCTGTTCATCAACTTGCATGGCAATGTACCCTGTCCAACTTCAACACGTGTCAAACTCTGAGTGGACTCAATAGGGCTTAGTACAACATAGACGTCTGCGACATTTAATGCATGCAGTTTTCCAACTGTTCATACCATCTCTTCTTTCCTGTAGCAACAGTCTCTTGTCTAGAATATATCTTTTGTAGTAGTATAAAAGGAAGACTCATGTTGAGTTCTTCCTAAGAATCACCAGTTTTTACACTTTACAAGTTTTACACAATCACTTAACACACAACACAAAACACTTATACTCAATTAGCGTCAAATCTGTACTAAGTGTTCTTGATATATTAAATACAGTGGGTCTTTGTGCTATAAATCTATTCTCTTCACTGTTTATTTGATATTGTGTGTTCTAAATCATTCAAACATATATGTTAGTTCTTCAAATACGCTTCCGCATCAAACATAAACTCGAACTAATAGATCTGACAATCTTGTATAAACAAAACGGGAACCAACACTAACGCCTGGTGCACTTAGACTGCCAGTTGTAGTAACTACGGTGGATTGTACCGCAGTACCGTTTGCGCTCACGGTTGGCTTAATGATAGTCGTGGCAAGACTTCCACCCTGTCCTCGTAATCCACCTAGCGGTAGACTTACTCAGGGTGTTCCGGTCGAGTCACAAAGAATCTCGACATTAGCCGTACTGAGTTGAAGTGTCTTAGCCGAAGAAAGTATATTATCAAGTGGCTCTAGACTCAAATGTGCATCGAAAGAAGTCGAGAACTGAGGCAAGAGTTCTCTTGCTTCAACTTTATCAACAGATTCGGTGACATTTCACAATGCAACTTCAGTTAAAAATTAAGAATATGTCTTTGAACTGCGAGTTGAATTAGCTTTGAAAAACTTCAGAATTTGTCGAACCAATATGCTCGAAGAAGGAATCAACTTGTTACGAACACTTCTTGATAAGGGATTAGAAGAACCATGCACTTGTAATCTTTTCTGCACATATCATAACAGTTACTCCCCCTAAACTTTTGCTTACTCCCCTTCAACTTGATAATCTGGGTCTTTGAACTTTTATAATGTTTCTCCCCCTCATGATGATGATCTGTGTCTTTGAATCTGTATCATTTTTCCCCCTTGTGATGATTAGGAGCATTATGAGCATCATGTAACTTCAAAGACAACACTGATGAGTAGCAAAATACCAGATAAGACATTAAGTAACCAAAATGGGGAAATATCGAACACAGAAACACAATAGTAATTGTTATCACACCAATTAAAATAATTGTGTGGCCTATGTTCAGGGTTGGCATTAGGGTATCTCTGATAGGACTTCCAGTTATCACCGAAGTAAAATATTTAAAATTACTTCTCAAACTGTTCCGGCAATATCACGAAGATATGCGATGGAAATCACAAAGACTCGTGCATGTGTGAAAGAAATAATTTATATCTGTTTGGCTCAAATATTGATTTAACTTGGGACGTAAGTAAAAAATCAATAGACATAGTGGTAGAAAATGAATTCGGAGACCGGAGCTGATGTCTTCCTTTTTTCAATGTCTAAGTCCTCTGAGTGAGGAATAGATAGATTATGTGCTAAACCTCCGTGAATATATTAAACAAGCATCTTTTGTGAGATACTTGAGTGGCTATGTGGGGTGACACGAGTTATCGACAGTGGATCCATGTATGTTTCAATATTCATCTCCAAAGAACGAGAATGAATAGATTGTGTGGTTACCCGGATAACTGACTCGGTTTGGTAAGGACCAATAAATCTTTTAAGTCATGTCACATCCTCACCATATTCTTTTCACTCCAAACTCATCTATCAAGTGACACGAGGTTTTAACACCTCGTGGATCTAAACCGCAAGTGTACGGGTCGAAGTCAAGTAATAGTACTTGGAGAGTACGAGTATCGAATCACGGGGAACTAGGAACTAAGTATCACAATTACTATAATCGCTATTAACTGAACTATCGAATTTAGGAGACGGGTTTTAAACTAATTAATTGCAGCAAATAAAATAAACCAAACACAAGACAACTAGTAAGCAGCTTTGGGATTCAGATGGAGAAAACAGTTGAGGGTTGGATATCCTTAGGTTTTCACATATGAACATCAGACTAAAACAAATACCAGTTAATTCCGTTGATGAATACTCAACCTTGATCTAACCATTGCTCTCTCTCAAGTAACAACAGTTATATTTGTAAAACATGGTGCTTTCTCAAGCTACCATGAAGTTTATCTCGAAAAGCACAAGATTAATCTCTCGATCTCACCCTATGTAATTCAAAACACATTAAGCGCAAGTTATTATGAGACTAAGGCTTACTCGGTATATCTCTATCCTTTCTTACCTTAGACATGTAATTCCTAATTCTAGATCTCAATTAATTCTCTCGAACATAATTGAAAACAATAAAACAATTGTAAGTTAGCTACGCTCACAAAAGCATTAAGAACAAAATCACATGCATTCATTAAATCAGAAAACTGATAAAAGTCATTCGTCATCCATCTATATGTTCAATCCTAATTCAATCCAACCCCCAACATCTTAAAGTAAGTTCATGATGTTGGGGGATTCAAACACAAAAGAAAGAGAGACGAAAGTGTAAGCAAACATGGTAAACGTGATCATGGTGACTGTGTAAAATGAATTGATGAACTCCCTTTTCCCGTGATTGAATCTACTTCACGTCTTGAATGTTCCTTCGATTGATCCTCGATCTTTGCTCCAAACGGTGTCACTTGGCTCTGAAAATCGCCCCCGGGACTGCTCTGGCCGTCGTCTGTAATCTGGATACCGAAAACAATGACCTAAAATCGGATTTAAAGCTGAAAGTCGCAAAACAGAGGGTTACGCGACCTGCCACGCGACATGCAAGTCGCGTGGTAAGTCGCGCGTGTCTTAAATGCTGCTTGGGTTGATTTCTGGTTCGCGGGTCGGGTCCTGGTTCGGTCGCGGGTCTTGGGCTTGACTTTTGGGCTTTCGTTAGGCTTCGTTTGGGCTCGTTTTGGGCTCTTTTTAGCTTCTTTTCTCGAGGAATGCCGCCTTTTAGATAACCTGTGTAAATCACTAGATAAACCGTAAAATACACGCCTTTTTACTTGAATACAAGCCAATCTCATTGGTTTGAGAACCGGAAATAACGCCAAAAAGTGGCGTTATCAACAACCCCAACCCGAGCGTTGCTTGTCCCCAAGCAAATTAGCGATAAAACAGAATTAAAGCACATATCAGTGAAAATATAATAACAGCACAATTTCCAATCGGTACCAAGTGATGCATCGGTGATTTCCCATACCCGTGAATATCTATCTCACTCTCGCCTAATTTTCATTTCGTTTGACCTATGACCTTCCATTGGGAGTTGAACTCGTGACTGTTCCGATCACATCAGGGTTAGACTAAGTCTGAACATACTGGGGAAAACATTTCGCCTCGACCCTACCTCACAGATACTCTCGTTTCGCTCTCGAACTTAGGTTATCGCTCGTGTTGTCATGTTTAAGGAGGTTATGTACAAGAATACTCAAATTATTACATGACAACTTTAAAGAAAGACGCACAAATGTCCAAACAGTTGATCTCAGAAGGAATCAAGTAGCAAGACAGGGAATATTGGTAAAGGCAGTCGTAGACTCTAATCAGATTTTCCAGAAGATCATCCAGGTCTTTACAAGGTTGTAATGGGGCTAAGGTTAAGGTTATGAATTGAAGGGTAAGATGGTTCAAAGATCCTTGGCGTGTCAATCATTGGCAGTTCCGAACTTTTCTACTTCAGCCTCTATCATTTGGCCCTTTTTGTCACTATTGGAGTCACTTTGACTCACTTATTATGCAGCTCTACTAGAGACTATCTAACTAACGGTATTTTTTTTATTGGGACTTCATTGGTCCTCTTTATTTGATTGGGGAATCATTGGCCCTCTTTTCTATTTCTTGACTGGCCTGATTTCTTTCTTTTCCGCTCTATCTCTCTAAGTTCATTACTTCTTCCGATTGACACACTTTCGGATTGGGTTGGCTAAGGCTTATGGCTGAGGGTTCAATGATGGGTCTAGAAACGAAAAGGTGAGTGTTTGGCTGCAAAGGGGCTAAGGGTACACGCAGAAGGGTAAAAGGTACGGTAGCTAAAAACAGGTTAAATAAAACACACAATGCCTGGAATCATATCTTAAGGTCCACACGATATGGTCTACTGTACCCTTACCTAATCCCGATGTTCGTCTTTGCTACTCAATGCTATAATGTAGCGAGATCATTCTACATTTCACGACAAGGAATTCGAAAAAGTGTATAAGAATTTAAGTGTATGAATCCCTCGAAATGAAAAACGTCTTTTAGGCTCAAAGCTCACTATCGGGTGGTCTTCACTAATGTCCCTAGTCATGTCCTTTCCCGGTCCTTCCCTAACGGTCACGTCACTATCACAAGATTCTTCCCACAATGGTCGGTCTCAATCATTCAAAACAAAAATTTTAGCTAATGTGATCTAAATACTCAGAAATGTAGAAAATCTACGTGCATGAGCTTGGGCCCGATTGGGCAACCCCAAACCTTACCCACACATTGTCCCCAATGTGCAAGTAAAATCGCAGGCGATGCGACTCAATCATTGTGCATTTATTACAGTTATCAAAAGGACGGGCAAGGCATTATATAGCATAGCATAAAAAAACTACCCAAAGTTTCCAAACATAGGCACCCCAAACCTAGGCCGTGGCCTAGGTTTGACAAATAAAAGCCAACCCCAAACCTCGGTAAAACCGAGGTTTGCACAGGGTCTAATGTGAGTGTGTAGATGGTTCTAAAATGAGGCACCCCAAACCTAAGTGAAACTTAGGTTTGTTGCATCTCGTGCAATTAAAATAGAACAACACATCAAACACCACTCTTTTAGCAGAGGAATGATTAGAACGTACCTGTTTTGCCCGGCCAGAGGAGATTCTTGAAAGATTGAGCATTTGGAGAAGGAGGGGAGAGCATGCACACACAAAAGAAACAAACAAACGACGAAAGAAAAACAGGAAAACAAAAACACACAAAGCAAGAAAGGAAAAAAAACTGCATGAAAAACGAAAAACGAGGCATATGGGACTCCCGCGGTTTAGCCCGCGACTTGCAAGTCGCGTGGCAAACCGCGTAACCCTCTGTTTCAGAAAACCAACAGAGGGCCCCGCGACTTGCTGCGCGGTATGCAAACCGCGTGACAAGTCGCGTATGTCCCTGTTTCAGCTATTTTTGACTTTTTCGATTTTTTCAATTTTTAAGGTTTTTCCGGAATTAAAAGCACACACAAGATAAAAGAATACTAAAAGGAAACAAACCTTGGTGGGTTGCCTCCCACCCAGCGCCGTATTTAAAGTCGTGGCACGACTATGTGGTTTCAACTCGGCTCAGTATCCGCGGGATTGTACCGTCCCCACATACGGTTCTTCGCGGACTCTTTTACTTTTGGCCCTCCATGACCAGCTTCAGATCCTTCATCTCTTCCAACTCTTACCTTCTCGAACATCTTGAAGATTTCGCTTTGGCCGCCGACTCGGAAGGTTATCTCGCCTTCTTCCATGTCAATCAAAGCTCGGCTCGTAGCCAGGAAGGATCTCCCCAGAATTAACAGGACCTCTTCGTCTTCGTCTATATCTATGACTACGAAGTCGACGGGAAAATAGAACCTACCTACTTTGATGAGCACGTCCTCGACCACTCCATACGGGTATCGGATTGATCTATCCGCGAGCTTCAGAGTCATGTATGTCGGGCTTACCTCACCCAGGCCAAGTTTCCTGAAAATAGAAAGAGGCATCAGATTAATACTAGCCCCTAAATCACATAAAACCTTATTAAAAGTAAACTCCCCAATCTGAATAGGGATAGAAAAACTCCCTGGATCTTTAAGCTTCAAGGGAAGCTTATTCTGAAAAATCGCGCTGCACTCTTCAGTGAGTGCAACGGTGGCCTGGTGATCAAGTGTCCTCTTCTTCGATATAATCTCCTTCATGAACTTAGCGTAAGAGGGCATTTGTGAAAGCGCATCTGCAAAAGGGATGTTGATAGTTAGCTTTTTGAAAACATCAAGAAATTTTGAAAAATTGACATCATCCATTTTGCGCTTTCAATCTGTTTGGGTAAGGCATTTTTGGTTTTTCCAGCTTGGCCGGTGGTTTGATTTCTTTCTCTTTCGGTTTCTTGCTCTCTTCAACCACGACCTCTTCTTCATTCTTCTCGTTTTCATCATTCGAACTCTCTCTATCGGCCCCCAACTCTTCCACATCTACTATCTCAAACTCTTCTTTGGCTTCCTTTGGTGAAGACTTGCTTACCGGATCTCTGGTCAACTCCTTGCCACTTCTAAGGTAGATGGCATTGCAGTGTTCCCGGTTTTGTTGTTCGGGTTGACTCGGAAAAGTACCGGAAGGTCGGTTTTGTAGGGCCTCGGAGATCTGCCCCACTTGCCTTTCGAGGATCTTTATTGCAGCCGTATTTTGATCAGTGGCGGTTTTGACTGTGTTGATTGTGCTCGCTAATCCCTCGACTGTGCTATCCATCTTCGTCATGAACTTCATCATCATCTCTTCTAGGCCCGGCTTCTTCTCCTCGGATGGTCCCTCGTTTCTTTGCTGAAAACCTGGAGGACGGTACACATTATTAGTTTGAGCAGAATTAGAAGAGTTAGAAAAATTACCTGACTGTGGTTGACCGGGCTGATTCCATGAAAGATTGGGATGCCTTTTCCACCCCTCGTTATAAGTATTCGAGAAAGGATCGTTTCTTGGTTGGTTCCGGTTTGACACAAATTGAACCTGATCAGGTTCTTGAGGGTTTCCTCCATTCAGCCGATTCGTGATGACGGTCAGTTGAGCTTTCAGTTCGTTCATCTCGTTACTCTCTTGGAAATTAGCAACTCTTCTTACCGCTGATCTCGGAGTGGAAAAACTATGCTCGGCCAAGTTCTCAATCAGCTCTCACGCTTCCTCATACGACTTGTCCATTAGTGCTCCACCCGCGGCAGCAGTGATATCATTTTTAAATTGTGGGTGGAGCCCACTAAAGAAGGTCTGGATGATGACCCAGCCTTGTAGCCCATGATGAGGACACTTCTTGATCATGTCCTTGTAACGTTCCCACGCCTCATATAGCATTTCTTGATCCCATTGAGAAAAATGGGTGATCTCCGCCATTAGTTGGGCGGTTTTGCTCGGTGGGAAAAACTTTTGGAGGAAGGCTGCTTTCAACTGTGCCCAAGTAGTAATTTGATCTGACGGTAAGCCTTCTATCCATATTTCAGCTCGACCTTTTAATGAAAAACTGAACAGCCTCAGTTTGATTGCGTTCTCCTCCATTCCGTTGATCTTGAAGGTGCTACAAATGCGCTCGAAAGCCCGGAGATTAGCGTGAGGATCTTCGGTCGGTGCCCCTCCATATTGATTTTGCTGCACCATTACGATGGTGCTCGGCTTTATCTCGAAGTAGTTAGCCGCAGTGGTAGGTGGTTGAATGCCTATCCGTGCGGCCGCCACATTAGGATCGGCAAACGACTGCATCAGAACTCTTTCCGGAGGTGGTGGTGGATTGTTGCGGCGAGGTGGTCTCTCGTCGTCGGACATCTCGAATTTCAGATTCCTTTTGGCTTTCGCTTCCTTACGCAGCCGACGAGCGGTTCTTTCGATCTCTGGGTCGATAGGCTCGAGTTCTTTTCCTCGGGTTTTCCTTGGCATAAACCAAGCAGCACCTGAAATAGCAATTACACGAACTTAGCAATCCAGAAATTCAAAGTGATGAAATAAAATACGAAAATAAAAAAAATGTCCAATCTAATAGCGCGTATAGCTGGTAGTGCTATTAGCTACAACTAGTTCCCCGGCAACGGCGCCAAAAACTTGACACGAGGTTTTAACACCTCGTGGATCTAAACCGTAAGTGTACGGGTCGAAGTCAAGTAATAGTACTTGGAAAGTACGAGTATCGAATCACGGGGAACTAAGAACTAAGTATCACAATTACTATAATCGCTATTAACTGAACTATCGAATTTAGGAGACGGGTTTTAAACTAATTAATTGCAGCAAATAAAATAAACCAAACACAAGACAACTAGTAAGCAGCTTTGGGATTCAGATGGAGAAAACAGTTGAGGGTTGGATATCCTTAGGTTTTCACATATGAACATCAGACTAAAACAAATACCAGTTAATTCCGTTGATGAATACTCAACCTTGATCTAACCATTGCTCTCTCTCAAGTAACAACAGTTATATTTGTAAAACATGGTGCTTTCTCAAGCTACCATGAAGTTTATCTCGAAAAGCACAAGATTAATCTCTCGATCTCACCCTATGTAATTCAAAACACATTAAGCGCAAGTTATTATGAGACTAAGGCTTACTCGGTATATCTCTATCCTTTCTTACCTTAGACATGTAATTCCTAATTCTAGATCTCAATTAATTCTCTCGAACATAATTGAAAACAATAAAACAATTGTAAGTTAGCTACGCTCACAAAAGCATTAAGAACAAAATCACATGCACTCATTAAATCAGAAAACTGATAAAAGTCATTCGGCATCCATCTATATGTTCAATCTTAATTCAATCCAACCCCCAACATCTTAAAGTTAGTTCATGATGTTGGGGGATTCAAACACAAAAGAAAGAGAGACGAAAGTGTAAGCAAACATGGTAAACGTGATCGTGGTGACTCTGTAAAATGAATTGATGAACTCCCTTTTCCCGTGATTGAATCTACTTCACGTCTTGAACGTTCCTTCGATTGATCCTCGATCTTTGCTCCAAACGGTGTCACTTGGCTCTGAAAATCGCCCCCGGGACTGCTCTGGCCGTTGTCTGTAATCTGGATACCGAAAACAATGACCTAAAATCGGATTTAAAGCTGAAAGTCGCGAAACAGAGGGTTACGCGACCTGCCACGTGACTTGCAAGTCGTGTGGTAAGTCGCGCGTGTCTTAAATGCTGCTTGGGTTGATTTCTGGTTCGCGGGTCGGGTCCTGGTTCGGTCGCGGGTCTTGGGCTTGACTTTTGGGCTTTCGTTTGGGCTCGTTTTGGGCTCTTTTTAGCTTCTTTTCTCGAGGAATGCCGCCTTTTAGATAACCTGTGTAAATCACTAGATAAACCGTAAAATACACGCCTTTTTACTTGAATACAAGCCAATCTCATTGGTTTGAGAACCGGAAATAACGCCAAAAAGTGGCGTTATCATCAAGCTAGACCCCTCACTGATGTCTATAATTGGATGTGTTTCTTGGGTAGGTCCTTCCGGTTCTGGGTAGACCATAGAAACAATATAATTCCTAACACTCCTTTCAAACATCCAATAAAAACATTGAAGTACACAATGAAGTACGAGTCCTGAACTGATTTGTTCAGAAGTCATAGCATTTAAGAACGAGTCCTGATCTTAGAAGATCAGAAGTCATAAAAATGATAATGAATGTCAAACAACAAATTCAAACACGAACTAGAATGACTCAATAAGCACAGTATTTGCAATAAATGAAACAATTGATCATAAAGTTTAATCGTGAAGAAAAAGTCACAATTAATGTGTAAGATAAGAATTGAATCATTAATAGAAATGACGTATTATAAACAACAAATTGGTATTCAAGCGAGTGTATTTCCACCGAAATAATGCAACGAATATGTGAGGCATGGAAACAACTAAATCAAGAAAATATAACACCTGGTAATTTGGGAGTTTAATATCGAAGAAAAACAAACGCAAGTGAGTTTTTCAGAATAGATTACCACGGTTCTTTGAATTCACAAAAAAATTCATGTATGTGACAAACACCTGATACCCCCCCCCCCCTCAAATGTGGCATAACCTTCGAATGCAGTCATGTGAAAAGATTATTCTAGATTGTATCCCACATGACATTCTTGCAAAAACAGATCAAAAATATTTTGGTATCCATGCCTTGATGGATCCTTGGTGGTTAGATGCCTTAACTGTAAAATGGGGATTGGGGATACTATAGGTACCATACCAGTTGTTCACATACCTTGGATGTATGAAGTCACTCATTCCACAATAAGTGCCACAGATCTTTGCTCGGTTTAAACTTATCAGCTTAGCTATAGGTTAAACATTAGCAGGTGAACTAGTCTTGGAAATAGATGACTTTGTATCAACTACAGAAGAATTATGAGACTTGTTACATTACAGTCTTCTGTAGTTGATTTCTTTTTCCAAACCATTTTTACTTTTCTAAAAACATGATTATCTGAAGAATCATTAAGCTTACTGTCAGAAGAACTTGTCAGAAGAACTAGAGTAGTACAATTGTCGTTTGTGAGTGTTACTTGATTTAGAACGTTTATTTGACCGTCTTTTTGATTTAGATTTTGAAGATTTTGGTTTAGAAACGGTTTTGGAACACTCTCCTCTCTCAAAATTTACCTATGAAGGAAGTTTGTTAAGAAATTGAACATGACTCACAAGCTTTGGGGCAAAATCAATTTTAGCAATGTCATCATCAGGACAAACCGTGGAATTCATAAACGCGGAGAACCTGAGTTCATCAGCAGATTTGTCATCATTATCTGATTCGGATGAGAAACAGTCCACATTTGGATTTTGGAAGGAATTGGCAGCGAAAGGGTTTTCAAAATCAGAGAGAAGATTCCTTTTACAAAAATCCGTTTGAACTTCTTTACCTTTAGATGAAAAATTCAAAGCCCTGTCATTTGTGTCAGAAGACAACACTCTTAAGAAGGCTTTGCACGAGGAACTATCTGAAGGAGTGGAATTTTGATCAACTGATATTGGGTCGGGGTTGCTATTTTTGATCAGAGTACCATCATTATCAGCCTTAGAAACCCTTTCCTTTAGAGCTTCTGCCGCCAAAGCAGACAGATTAGACGTTAGTCTAGCAATCTCGGTTTTAAAAGTCGTTCTTTCATATTCAGATAAGATCTTGGTTTTGTTTTGTTTAAGCTCTTGAAAGGTGGAGAAAAGTATGGTCCTTTCGAAGTCAAAAGCAGCCTTGTCCCTTTCAATTGATTCTTCGAGTTGGAAAATGATGTTTTCCAATATCAGTGGTGGAACATATTGTTTGAACTCTGATGGATCATAAGATCCTACATCTGGTGTTGCCTCAACCGGAACAGGAGTTTTCGTGGCTTTGGCAAGTGAACAGATGTCGAAATAATCATTTGAAAGATAAGGTGTTTTGTTTTTCAAATAAGAGGCATTAAGCTTTTAATAAACAAAAGGAACCTGCACATTAATGTTCTTGCGAGGTTGTTCATCTTCCTTATTAGAATCGGCATTATCAGGCTTTTCCCCTACTTTTGGTAGAGGAATACCAGTTTGTCTTTTGATGGTTTCTTTTTCCTAATCCTCCGAAGACAATTTGGTCCATTTGATCTTGTACTTCAGATATCTCTTATCGAGTCCCAAAAAGTTAAATTCATAAGAGTAGGGACTCTTGATAGGATTTTTTTAGGTAACACGGATTGTCATATCCGAGTCCCCAAAGGGCGTTGTAGTATTTGAATTCATTCGGTTTGTTCAAATGAATCGTTTGGTTCGATTGACCTTGCTTATTGAGTTTGGGTTCAAGATCCTTAAGCTTGTTAGTCAATTCATCGTTTTCTTTGATCGAAGTTTGACAATCTTATTATACTCCTCCTGAGACTTATTTAGCTTTTCTGTGAATTCAAATAATCGAGTCTTTAAGGATTCTGTCTTTTTGGAAATAGCTATACATTCAGGTTTATAGTTTTCAATTACGCACTTATGTTCAGCTTTTTCAATCTCTAGTTTGCCTATGGTGTCATAAGAAACATGTCAGAAACATGGGAATTTCAAGTTTGTATCGGTGATTAAGGTATTACTATAAAGATAATTAATGAATACTTTTATGTATTTATTGGTAATAACACAAGTTTATGTACCTGATCATTTTATTAAATTCATGACGTTAAGTTTGTACATATTAGGATACTGATCAGTAACGGTTTTGAATGTAAGAAATGGCACATATATCTTGAAGATTGAAATACTCTAATACTTAAAGGTTGTTGATAACAACATTAGTTGTTTGAGTATGAAATACTATACATTTGAGGTAGTTCATGTGGTTATATTTGCATTATCATGATTATAGAAGTCTGTACAATCTTATTGGGCAGTATACTTGTGTAGTCTGATATGGAAAATTTGACTGACAGAACTTCGAAGGATCAAGTGACAAATGATAAATTTTGCGCACACTTTAGAGTGGTTAGATGTTAAGTTACTTTTGGTGAAATATCTTGTTGAGGTTGTTAGAACTCTAATAGAACAAGATATATATATATATATATATATATATATATATATATATATATATATATATATATATAGGGTTAGGTTCATTTGTTAACCTCACCTTCTGTGCTAACTTTGTTAACTCCTAACAACCAATAGGAAGTCATTTTACATGGTGGTTTCAAATGTGTATATAACCATTAAAAAGGGGCATGGATGGAATTCCATGTATTTGTTTTATGGCATTGATTTATTAAGGGAGTTACAAACATCAAATTTTCCTTGATTCTAGCTATATTATTAATTCTCAAATATTTTGTAAGTTTTTAGTATCAAATTAGTGTATGAACTCATATTGTTGCATCATGAACATGAGCGATCAAGGTGTTTTTAACGACGTTGAGGAGAGAGTAGACGCATATGTTCATTTGATTGATGAACATGATGAAACGCACCGCGATCAAATTGGTCATTTAAACATTTGTGAACAATTTTATTATGAACATGTGTTGAACATTTATGAACAATTTGATTATGAACATGTGTTGAACAAATGTATGAGATCTTCATCTAATCTGGTTGTATAAGTTTATAGTTCATGTGTCTTCATGCGTGGGTTTATAGTTCATATAAACAAATTTATCAGATGTTCATGTAATTTGGTCGTATGGATTAATAGTTCATGTGTGAATAAATTGTTTATGTGTTAATAAATTGAACATTTGAACATGTGTTGTTCATCGTTAACTAATGTGTTAACATCAAATGAACTCATTAATATTTACACATGACCCAATTTCCACAAATACCCCTAACACTGATGTTCATTTCATTAAATAACCCATGGCCCAATTTATAATTAATGTGTTGATTACTTTTGATCTCATCCGCCAGATTTAACATCAAGGGCTAAGATCTTGGTTAACAAAGTTAGCCATGAAATATAGGGTTAACAAATGAACTCAACCCTATATATATAATATATATATAGCCATAGGTTCAAAAGAGAAGTGCAAATATTTTGAGAAATAGAGAAGTGATCTTGACCATTCATTCGGTCAAGATCGGTTATAATTGGTCAAAAGTTGCGGCTTTGACCGGTCAAAAGTTGCGGCTTTGACCGGTCAAAAGTTGCGGTTGTTCCAAAAATAGAAGGGCAATTTCGTAACTTTTACAAAAAACACGGGCTGAGTTCATATATGAATCTGTGTGATTCACATATGAACTTTTGCAATTCACATATGAACTCTTTATAACTAATTCATATATGAATCTTGTGATTCATATATGAACCTTTGTGTTTCATATATGAAACTAATTAACTGTAGGTTCATATATGAATCAGTTGAACCAACTAACTGATTCATATATGAATCTTTGTGTTCATATATGAACCTTTGTAATTTACATATAAACTTTTTTAACTAAGGCCATCCGTAGCGGAGGCGGGTATAGGGCGGGCTCGGGCTCGGGTTTGTGTGGGTACCTCTACGGGGGGGCTCGGGCTCAAGCGGGTTCCTTCCCTGGGTTCCCCAACCCGTTCATACCCGATAGAAATTAATTTTTTTTATTTTTTTAAATAAAATTCAATATATACGTTGGCAACGGCTATATTTGTAATATTGTTTTTCAATTTAATCACACTATATATATAATCCTAACCCATTTTATTTTTCACACAAAACAACTCTCTCATTCTTTTCCATTTTCTTCCATTCTCTTCCATTCTCTATATTTTAAACAATATGGATTCGCCACAACCCGGTTCACCGACCGCATCATCATCATCCGTAGACACCGACGAGTTCTTGCATTTACAAAGGGAAATTTTTTTAGGCTTGGTTCGAGAGACTGCACAATTAATTTATGGTAGCACCGCCTCATCGTCAAGAAGAGAGAGGGCCGCGAACATAGAAAAAGGTCGAGTAGCTGCAAACGAGCGGCTTATGCGGGATATGTTTAGGCGGCGGTTCAGGATGAGGAGGCAACTATTCGAACAAATAGTTGAAGATTTACAAGGACAATATCCATATTTTACACTTCGGTTGGACGCCAGTTACAAAAAAGGTTTTTCTCCGATACAAAAGTGTACATCCGCTATTCGGCAATTGGCGTATGGAGTAGCTGCTGACTCACTTGACGAGTACATCCGTATGGGAGAGAAAACGTCACGAGATTGTCTGCACAAATTCTGCAAAAGGTATTATTGAACTGTATGGTCAAAAATATTTACGCAAGCCTACTTTTATTGATATTCAGAAGTTGTACGCCGCGCATGAAGCTAAACACGGATTTCCCGGCATGCTCGGAAGCATAGACTGTACTCATTGGGCGTGCGCAAATTGACCGGTAGCATGGCGAGGTCAATTCATGAGATGTGATCATGAGCACCCGACAATCATGCTAGAAGCAGTAGCCTCTCAAGATCTATGGATCTGGCACGCATACTTTGGTGTTGCCTGTTCCAACAACGACATCAATGTTCTCAATCAGTCGCCCATCTTCAACGATGTATATGATGGAAAAGCACCCGACTGCCCTTTTAAGGTGAATGGAGCCACCTACGAGCAAGGATATTATCTAGCGGATGGGATATATCTGGAATGGGCTACTTTCGTAAAATCATTTACGTGCCCACATAACCCTAAACGACAAAAGTTCAAGTCCGCGCAAGAAGCGGCACGTAAAGATGTTGAACGAGCTTTTGGCGTGCTTAAACAACGTTGGCATATACTTCATAACCCGGCACGCGGATGGGAACCAACAAGATTGGAAAACATTATGTACGCTTGTGTCATATTACACAATATGATACTCGAAGACGAAGACCATGCTATTTGTGGTGGCGATGAAAACGACCTTTTCACGGATGATATCGAAACCCAAATCAGTGAGAAACAACGCGCAGCAAATGTTCGAGAAGTCAAAAACCGGGACACTCATAATAACCTTCGGTCGGATTTGGTCGAACATATTTGGCGTATCCAAGTTCCCAACAATGACAACGAGTAGATTATTTATTTTGTAATTTTTTAATTTATTTTGTAATTTTTATTTTTAATGAATGATATGAATTTTTATTTTTATTATTTATCTTATTTTTATTTATTAAAAAATATATAAATATTTTTATTTTGCTAAATAATTAAATGTATAAATAAAAGAATTAAATACTTGAGGTGGCAAGAGGGCTTTAGGGTATTGCTACTCCACTTTTGGGTTTGTAGAGGGTTTGGAGAAAAGTTGATGTGGCACTGAGGTGGCTTTAGGGCTTTTGGGTATTGCTACGGATGGCCTAATTCATATATGAACCTGTAGGATCCAGATCCGTGCAACAATCGTGTTTATGTGAATAAAGATATGAACGAATAAAGTAATCACAAAGGCTGCCCACTTAGCTATTTGATCAGAGAATAATCGTTACAATGCTGAAAGCTAAATGAGACAACTAACTGTTTTTTTAAGCTAGTTGCACATTATATATGCTGGGCCCGTGGTAACAAGCCCACGGCCCGTTCACTATGGACTATGTTTAAGGAAATACAAATTACACCCTTGAACTTTAAATCAACACATAAAACTTGCCCTAACAATCTCCCCCTTTGATTTGAAGTTCAAATTCGCGCTCTATCTATTTCCAGTTGAATACATACCGTTTGCGTAGTGCAAAATGAACCTCGAAGAATCTGATGGCGCGGTGGTAGTCGAGACGATCTTCAACAATATCCAAAGCATTCTGTGCAGTTCTTTCATTCAGATTTGGAACATAGGATACCTTTGGATTTTCTGATTCGTGCTTGATGATCTTCCGAAGAGCGTCTTGAACCTTTGAGCAGTGTGCCGTCGCAAAATCTATCTACCTGACTGAACCTCATAAACTTCTTTTCTTTCTGAGCGTTGAGGAAGACAATCCCAAATTCCGGTTGAAGCAGCATTGCGTTCTCGGGATACATCGACAGTTCAGGAGCTTTCAGATTCGGTTTGAGCAGATTTACCTTCTTTGATCGGTTCTCGATTGCCATTTGAAAGTCCGTAAGATAAGACATCATAATAGAACGGACGAGGAATCGTCGAACCGCTTCGAGCGCCTTTGTTACAGCAAGCGGTCGGATGGTTCTGGTGCGAAGGTCTTTCAAAAGGACCAGGAGGTCGAACGGATGGAGATGCTTAAAGTCAGCCTCAGAAAAAATCCATTATTTTCCGTCTTCACGTCGAACAGTGAAAACGGGAAAGACGATCTTCATAATTTTGTTTGACTGAATCTTTAGCACCTCTGAAATTTTATATTTGGTTCGAACCTGATCTCTCGGAAGACACCGCTTCATGGCTTCTACGTATCGGAGTTGACGTGCTGGTTCAGGACTGTAGATGCCAAGGCAGAAGGTCGGCTCGATCGGGCGAATTCGGTGAACGAACAGCTTCTTCAGGGATTCCTCCAGATGAGGGATGAGTATCTTGATCTTCTCCCAACAGTTTTGTTGCTGAGGAGGGGGAGGAAGATCAGGAGCTGTCGTTTGTAGAGGAGATGTCGGGATTTCTGCATTGTAGTTGTCGGGTTGATCTGAAGTCGTGGCGGGTGGAGTCGAGTGAACGGGAGGCGCACCATAGTAGTTCTGAAGCAGAAATTGGTCGTAGTCTATGTTGTCGTCTTCATCAGTAGGAAACACCAAATTTACCTCGAAGTTGACGGCTCTGGCAGCTTTTTCGTACCATACGTCTTCAGTTTCCGGGTTGGTGTCACATGCTGGATCTCTCAAGGTGAGCGAAGGCATGTCTGATGGTTCTTCAGTGACCAATTCCTGTCTTGTACCCTCGGGCTTTTCAACCGTTGGGGCTTCATCATATGAGATGTCCATATCAATGACCATCTGGGCTAGAGGCAACTCGGCTTCAGGTTCGGCTGTTGTAGCTGCCGCAGTTGGGGGTTCCTGATGAACCGCAAATGTACCTTCAGTGTGGAGCAGAGAGGCGGTCTCGGTTAGACGTTGTCGCTTCTCCCCCTCACGGTGATCAGGATCCTCTTGGTCATCGTGATTGCGTTTGAGACCGCCGGCTTGATTCTTACAAGTGTCTTCTAGGGAGCGGACCCTCTCAGACAGCGTGGCAAGCGCTTTGTTGTAGTCGTTGAGGGTCGAGTCAATGGCGTCAAGGCGTGATGTGATGGACGAAGAAGAGGCAGTGACCTGTGATCGGAGAACGGAGATCAGGTCTGCTTCAGCAGATGCGGCAGTGCCGGATTCCTGGAGCAGCTGGGCTAAGAGCATCGTCTAAAGAGTATCCACCGAGTAAGTAGGTTGCGGTTGAGGCGGTGGGTGCACGGAGAAAGATTCAGTGCTGACGAGAGGGCCCTTTCCTTTGAAAGCATGCGTCGCTTTGGCAATCTCAGCGGCTACATGTTCTTGCATTTGGTGCTCCATAACCTGTCGGACAGCCTCAAGGGTGCTGTCCAGAGACCCTTTTGACACAAAGTCGGGTAACGTAACTCCGGGCTCACTTAGAGGACCCGTTGAGGCATCTACCACTAGGGTAGAGCCACCTACGTTCACAGCTGGCGTGATGATGACTGTGGTAGGATTTCCGTCCAATCCTCGTGTTCCGGCAGTCGGAGACACTATAGACGTTCCGGTCGGGTCACTAAGAGCTGCGACGTGGTGTTGTTCCGCATCAAGTGTCCTAGGCGAAGAATGTTCAGTAACAATTGGCTCTAGACTCGATGGTGCACACAAAGAAGTCGAGACCGGGGGCTGCTGGTCTCTTATTTCCACACTAGCACTCTCCGAATGAGAGACCGGTGGAAGTTGTGCTTGTTCCCCGTGTAATATTGAAACATCCGTCTGTTTTGAGACGGATGAGTGGCTAAGGGGGTGTGCAATTGCTCCGCTGGGTCCACGGAGGCTTCTTCAATACCCCGTCCCAACGGATGAGACGGGATAGCAGATGTGGCAACCCGGATAACACTCGGTGTGGGTAGCTCTTGAGCCTCGTTATCTTTACGGCTCGATCTTTCTTGGTGCGCTTTCGACCTTAACTCCCTCCTTCTTACATGTTCTATGTCCCGTGGAAGGTCCCTCCGGCTCTGGCTGGACCATGGGATTCCCTAACTCTCGTCTATATGCTATCACAGGTAGGGTTTCAGGCATATGCATAGTGCGGATATTATCCTGCTCCCCCTCAAAACATACATGGGGATTGACTTGCTCCCCCTCGGAGTGAGAGTGATATCAACACAAGAAGAATATTTAGACTTTTAAGAAAAAACAGTGTGATTCTTCCCCTCGGATTGAGGTTGTTGATCCGCCATGGAATATCTGTAAAAGGACCCAAGGTTAGTAAACAAGACGGATTAACAAGTATCAGCGCGTACCTTTGCTGTAAATGGATCAATCTGAGACAGATTGAGGACTGGCAATAGGAAACCAGGTACTGAATAGACGGAATAGGGGGTGTCCGGACAACATGTTGGAAAACAATAGTTTCCGGACAAACCATTGTATCCGGACAAAAGGTGTCCGGACAGCAACAGTTTCCGGATGGCATGATAGATTCCGGATAATGTTGAGGATTCCGGACGAGTTGTATTTTTCCGGATAGGGACCCGGTCCGGAAGCTCATCCGGACAGATTTGGTTTCCGGATACCTTTCCGGAAACTCTGGATTTTTAAAAAAAAACTTTTCATGTCCTTGTTGATTTTGCAGAAATAGGACTATGTTGATTTAAAATTGAGCCTTCTCTCTCTCCCCCTCAAACTGAGCATGGGGATAGCTTTGCTCCCCCTCAGAATGTGCGCGTAGAGTGAAGTGCACACGGGAGTATCCACACACTAAAAAACTTTTAACATATTTAAGGAAAAAGTGTGTGTGACGCTCCCCCTCAACAGTAGAGTAACATACCTGATAGCTGATCATGCTCCCCCTAAACACGTGAGCAGCTTGTTAAAGCACAGGTATAGACAAACCTCACGTCTTCGTAATATTGTTCCTTGTAGATCGTGAGCAGCTCCCTCCTTTCGGTCATGTGTGTGGAGCATCCTGAGTCTGAGAATCACACATGACCGTCCTGCAAAACAAATTTAGCGGACTTTGGGTACCCAGATCTGCCTGGGTCCCGGAGGGTTAGGTTTTACACCTTTCGGAGGAACCTGTTTTGAAGCAGGTTGCCTCTTGGGTGTTGGTTTTGCCTCAGTAGGAGGAACCTGTTTGGAATTAGGTTTCCTCACTTCCTTTGGTTTCACCTCTGATTGGGGACCCCGTTTGGATTTGGATTTCTTTTTGTTCTTACGGGGTCTGTGTTTGGGTGTATGATTATACATGTGATATGACCCAAACCAATCATTATTGTTAATGTCATCAAAGTCATTCCAACCACAACTAGAACAACACAAACGATCGTGTGATAATTGAATCAATTGCTGAATGGAATAAAATTTTCATCGGAAAATTAACATCTCTATGAACAAAATTATTCCTATGATTCCAGGCACAGTCGTTTTTGTTCTTCCTAGGATGAAAGACGGTATTGAACGACTTTGATGCATCATCCTTGACAGATTCCTTGGCTGGCCACTTTGGTTTATCTGGTTTAGCGCGACCGGTTTTATCAGAACCAACAGGGACAGTGCGGTCAGTGACTTTCGAAGGAGTAGGATTTTTAGCAGGTGGTTGACCGGTCTTTTGCTTCGGCTGTGATTGTTTTTGAGAATTTGAAGCATTTTTAAGAATCTTGATCACAGCCGGAGTCTTGGATTGAGAACAGTCGCCCTTTTGAAAATTGACCGGACGATTAACCACTGGAGACAAAAAGTCAGAATGACTTGGAAGAGGTTTGTCGAAAGGGAACGACTCAAACTCTCTATCAGAATTACCTTCGGAGTTCATGTATTTGGAAAAATCGACATCCGGAATTACTGGACTTGGATCGGTCGAGGAAGGCGAGGAACACTTTGTGCTTGTGTGCTTTGGGGAATTTGGTGCGGAAGCTAAGAAAAAATCAGAGTTCAAATTCCTTAAAACACTCTCGTCTTGAGAATCTTGACCGGTTTGTAAACTAGAAATCTTGCCTAAGTAAGCTTTGCACGAAGACTTGTCGGATGAATTTGAGGAAGGTTCGGGTGAAATCTCCTTTTCAGATTGGAGTTGGTCAATTTGCTCTTGAAGCTGACCATTTCTCGCATATTCTTCCATCTTTTCTGTTGCCAAAGCAGACAGTTGTGATGTAAGTCGATGGATTTCACTCCGAAGGATCTCCTGTCCTTCATCAGACACAGCTTCGGTTTTGACCGGTTGTTGTTTCTCAAGTTTGTCAAGTAAAGCTTGCTTTTCTTTTGTCATTTCAGACAATTTAGATGAAAGCGTATTGATTTCCCACAGAAAATTTTCCTTTGCTTCACTTGTCATACCATCGGTTATCTCAACTTTGAGTTTCTCAAGAGCTTTGTTTAAATCGTTCTTCTCATTTTGAAAAACCAGCCGTTCTCTTTCCAATAACTCCTCCAACTCTACTATCTTTGCTTCCAAGATGAGAGGGGGAACATAGAGTTTAAACTCATCCGTCTCAGTCTTGGTTGCTGGTGCTACATCCTCATCCTTCTTGGAGGAATCCTTGGGTGTTGGCACTTTGTAGGGGTCGAAGTAGTCATTCGAGAGGTACTTCTTTGGATTTTTCTGATAAGAATAATTTAAAGGCTCATAACAAAATGGAAGTTGTATTCCTCGTTTGTGTGTGCGCTTATATTCCTCTGTTTCCTCCTCCTTTTCAGGTTCTAGAGGACCAGTCCACTTGATTTTGTACTCCGGGTACTTTGTAGATAAACCATAGCAGGCAAAGTCATACAAAATGGGTACATGCCATCTTCCCTTTTTCAAATAGTGGGGATTATCATATCCGATTCCCCACTCTTTGTTAAAATATGTGAACTCTTTGGGTTTGTTCAGGAAAATGGTTTGATTTGTTTGTCCCCTTTGGTGGAGTTTGGTTTCAAGGTTTAGGATTTTAGCCACATACTCCTTGTGTTGAACTTGAAGGGAAGAACATTGATAAATAATGTCTTCTTTCTCATTCAAGCACTGATCAAGCTGACGCTGAAGTTCAGATATTCTGGCCCTTAAGTCTTTGGGTGCTAATGAAAGGATTTTGCATTTATCCTTTAAATCAGCATTTTCAGACTTATACTTCTCAGTTAACTTTATTTGAACATTAAGCTTTTCTGTTAGAGTTTTAATTTCAAGCTTTTGTTCTTTAGAAGTGGCCTTAAAGGATTCTGCCTGACTATAAAATGATTTCATAACATTCAAAAAATCTGATTGACAAGATTCACATACCTGATTTGCAAGTGCAGTTGCGGTTTCCTCATCAGTGGAGGAATGATATCCCATGAAAGCATTAGCAACTTCATCTTCATCTTCATTGTCAGATCTTTGCAGCCAGTAATCATCCTCAGCGAACATTGCTTCTCCAGTCGCCTTTTGTTTTGCTAAAGCTAGCTTGGCCTCGTAGTAGTGGACATTCTTCACTGTAGGCTGGCGGCAATCTTTGGCAAAGTGACCAAGTTTCCCGCAATTATAGCATTTCACGGGCTCATCTTTCTTCTTGCGGTCAACTTTCTCAGTCTTGTCCTTCTTCTCAGTCTGATCCTGCTCATCGACCTTCTTCTTACCTTCATATTTGTCTTTGTAGTCATGACGCTTGTTGGCAGAAGTGGAGTAGCGCTGACCATTAGACGTTGGTTTCTTGTAAAACTGTTGTTGCTTGAAGGTCTTTGTCAGGAGGGCAATGGCTTTCATGAAGTCGTTTACTTCACTATCAGAATCTTCAGCATGAGACATCTTCAGTTGCACTGGAGTGATCGTCAGACGTGTAGATTGATTCAAAGTGTAAACCTAACGCAAGGCACTAATAGTGGAATCCTAACGCAGGTTCTATGACTGGTATGAACTAAGAGTGATCTTACTGGATAGGAATCCAAGTAAGGGTCTGATCAGGAAGTGTCCAAATCAGATCAATTAAGAACAGTTCAATAAATCACAAAGTGTCCGGGTAAAACAACGAATCCGGATGGCACAGATTCACGAATACTTAAAAGTCCCCCTCCTGCGACTTAGCACGGGGGTCCCGCGAAAATGAAAGAGTCTGGATAACTTGAGTTGTCCGGATAGATTAGAGAGTCCGGATATTTTGAGTTGTCCGGATAACCAAGGTTACCGGATGCTCTAAAGATACCGGATGGAATTAACCGGATAAGCAAGACTTTACCGGATACAATAGAGTCCGGAAAATTAAGGAATTTCCGGGTACTTTGAAGTTTCCGGAAAGAATGATGTGTCCGGATACTATGATGATTCCGGGTAAATAAGGATTTCCGGATAAAACGAATTCCGGAAACTTTGAGTTGTCCGGAACTAGATTACCCGGAAAGATTGAGATTTGAAAAAATTACCCGGATGATTGACTTACCAGGATGACTGGCTTGTCCGGATGACTGACTTGTCCGGATGGAACCACAAACGTCCGGACACCTTGATCTGTCCGGAAAACGCGGCTGTTTTGTCCGGAAAAGTCGGCTGTTTTTGCTAAATTCGATCGAAACTCGACTAGGGTTACTCTAATGTGTTCCTGAAAGATTAGAAACAACACCAAGCACAAAACAACACTAACCCAATCGATTTTAGAGCAAAAACAACACTTTTTGGTAGCAAAAATCGGATTTTTGAGTAAGAACACAACCAAAAGTTTTGAACTTGATTTGCAAAATTGACCAATCAAACGAACGAATTAGGATGTGAAATTTTGCAGAAACTCTTAGAATGATAATGCTAACACAACCCAATAAGCAAAAACAACTGATTTCGATTGAATCAAAAATATCAAGAATTCAAGAAAAGTCAGACGAGTGAAAGTCAAACTAACCAGTATTTGATGAATTCAAACCTTAGAATCAATCCGTCCGTCTGCTCTGATACCAATTGTAGGATCCAGATCCGTGCAACAATCGTGTTTATGTGAATAAAGATATGAACGAATAAAGTAATCACAAAGGCTGCCCACTTAGCTATTTGATCAGAGAATAATCGTTACAATGCTGAAAGCTAAATGAGACAACTAACTGTTTTTTTAAGCTAGTTGCACATTATATATGTTGGGCCCGTGGTAACAAGCCCACGGCCCGTTCACTAGGGACTATGTTTAAGGAAATACAAATTACACCCTTGAACTTTAAATCAACACATAAAACTTGCCCTAACAGAACCTTTGTGATTTATATATGAATTTTTTTTAACTAATTCTCATATGAACAAATTAACTGATTCATTTATGAATCACAAAGATTCATATATGAATCACAAAGGTTCATATATGAATTAGTTAAAAATATTTTATATGTGAATTACAAAGGTTCATATATGAACACAAAGGTTCATATATGAATCACACAAATTCATATATGAACCTGTCCCGCGTATATTTTACGAAATTACCCATCTATCTTGTGCAGACCACGTGCAGACCACGCGAGGAATTATCCTCTACTTCTCGGTCAAAGCCGATGTTGACCGAATGCATGGCCAAGATCACTTCTCTATTTCTCAAAAAATTTGCACTTCTCTTTTGAACCTCTCCCTATATATATATAGCCTTAGGTTTAATAGAGAAGTGCAAAGTTTTTGAGAAATAGAGAAGTGATCTTGACCATTCATTCGGTCAAGATCGGTTATAATTGGTCAAAAGTTGTGGCTTTGACCGGTCAAAATTTACTGCTTTGACTGGTCAAAAGTTGTGGCTGTTCCAAAAATAGAAGGGCAATTTCGTAACTTTTACAAAAAAACACGTGCTGAGTTCATATATGAATCTGTGTGATTCACATATGAACTATACGTTCATATATGAACCTTTGTAATTCACATATGAACTCTTTATAACTAATTCATATATGAATCTTGTGATTCATATATGAACCTTTGTGTTTCATATATGAAACTAATTAACTGTAGGTTCATATATGAATCAGTTGAACCAATTAACTGATTCATATATGAATCTTTGTGTTCATATATGAACCTTTGTAATTTACATATAAACTTTTTTTAACAAATTAATATATGAACCTTTGTGATTTATATATGAATTTTTTTAACTAATTCTCATACGAACAAATTAACTGATTCATATATGAATCACAAAGGTTCATATATGAATCACAAAGGTTCATATGTGAATCACAAAGATTCATATATGAATTAGTTATAAATATTTTATATGTGAATTACAAAGGTTCATATATGAACCTGTCCCGCGTATTTTTTACGAAACTACCCCTCTTTCTTGTGCAGACCACGCGAGGAATTATCCTCTGCTTCTGGGTCAAAGCCGCCGATCTTGACCGAATGCATGACCAAGATCACTTCTCTATTTCTCAAAATATTTGTACTTCTCTTTTGAACCCTTCCCTATATATATATATATATATGCATACATATATCAACCACTAAGATTTATTTAATTGTCAGTGATTTAGTTAAATGATCAATTAATATATTTATGTTACTTTAAATAATGCAATTGATCTGAAATTTAATGTTCAAATTATGTATAGATTAATTTAGGGAATGCTATAATAATTATTAATTGGTTGACAGTTATATGACAGTTTCTTGATGGAATAAATTGCCATAACCAACTCATGCTATACGCGTGTGTATATATATGGCGTTAAAGTCCAGTTTCATTCCCAACAAGAACACAACCCTTCTCATATACGTTAGAGTCCCATCATGGTTGAGAATAAAAGTGTGGATCTTGAAGAAGAGAATGGAACAACACAGCAACAACACACCCGTTACTGTGGTTAGTAATACATATACGTATATAAGTAAGTAAGACTACATTGATTAATCTAACCCACAAGGTTTTGTTATTTACTTGCACAAATCAAACATTGTTAATAAGGAAAAAAAAATTCAAGGAACATATGAATTATATATTTGTATATATGGCACAATGAAATATGTATATTGGGGATGTTGGTCTTAGAGTACCACATCCGCTAAACTTGAACACTTTCTTTTTCATATATGTTGAAAACCCTCCATTCTCTTTTCAAGGGCTCAAGTAATCTAATGGGGTTCTTACATATTCTAACTTCTAAAAACAAGAATCTTGTTATATATATGGATTTCATATCGAAATCCTAATTATTCCAATATATATTACAAATAAGTATCCAACACGTCGTAGAAACATCATACTTTAGAGGCGACAGCAACCTTTGATCCCGATGTACGGCCCAAATACTTGCAAATAAAATCACCCGTTTGCAAGAGCTTTTGTAGATCAACATCGGTTTTGATACCAAGCCCGTTAAGCATGTACACCACATCTTCGGTGGCAACATTCCCTGAAGCTCCCTTAGCATATGGGCATCCTCCTAATCCCGCTACTGATGCATCAACTACACTTATTCCCATCTGTCATAAATTAAATAAAAATTTCTTCTAAGTCTTGATCTTCACACCCAAAGCCCGTTCTAACTTTTGCTTACTAAAAACGGGCTTGGAAGATTTGGGCATTGTGCATGTTAATTTATTAACAAGTATGGATTTAGCTTACTTGGAGGGATACTAAGATGTTGGGAAGAGATTGGCCGTAAGTGTCGTGAAAGTGAACCGCAAGCTTCTCAACCGGAACAACTTCCATGACTGCTTCAAGCATAGGAATTACGGTTCCTATGTACAAGAAAACATTGTTTATATAAACTCAAGCTTATAAATAAAATAAGGGAAGTCAGAAGCCGATAGGAAAATGAATAACGTTACCTGGTGTACCAATCCCGGTTGTATCACCAAGTGAGATTTCCCAGCAACCCATGTCGTAAAGTTGTTTCGCAACATATGCAACTTTTGATGGACTAATTGCACCTTCAACTGGGCACCCAATCACACATGATACATACCTGCTTCATATCAGACTTCATTACTCCATTTATTTATATTTGTTAGTTAAATGACCTTCTATTTTTACAAACTAACGTTCTACTCCCTCCATCTCAATACAAGGGGCCGTTTCCAAACGTTTATCGGGTAAGCATCGCAAGGAGTGAGAATCTTACCCGGTAAAAGGCATAACAATAACCGAAAATCTTACCCGGTAAGCGAGATAAAAGACTCTTGCCTAGTTAGTACTTAGCGGGTAAGAGATGCTTGCCAACAATCATTTTGATGGCTGAGAATGTTACCCGATAAGTGAAGTGAAAGTGGTGACTCTTGTTGTAAGAACTTACCCGGTAAGTGTCCACATTTCCATTGTGGTTTGTTCCAATGAAGTGTCCACATGTCCAATTCTACTCTTAAATAAGAGATGGATTAATTCATTACTCTGTCTATTAAGGGTAAAATCATTATTTAATTAATTACAATGTGTAATAATTATGTAAAGATTTATTTTGGGATGGAGGGAGTGGTCATTTTTTCAAGATTTTATCGTTTGAAAGTAATTCATTTTACATAGTTAATTAACTCATTTCAGGTTAATTAACTTAAAGACCCACAGAATAGAAGCATGAACAAAAGGAACCGATGCATACCCACGAACAGGTATCGAGAGCTTTGTTGAAGCACGAACAACATCACGGTAACGCGCAAGACTTTGTTCTATACTACAATTAATGTTTGCCTTTGAAAAAGACTCGGAAGCGGAAGCAAAAACCGCTATTTCCTTTGCTCCGGCTGCAACAGCAGCTTCAAAACCCTGCTCCAAACCAACAACATTAGCAATTATTTATAATATTCCATCTCTCTTATTAATATAAATGGATGAACATTACACACTTTTAAGTTTGGTGTCAATACAGGCAATCTTCCAGCTTCCAAGTTTTTAATTGCTTCAACAACTTCCTTTGCATCTGCCAGCTTTATAATACCATATTTGTAATTAGATACATTCATATATATATATATATATATACACACACACATACATGAAGCTTTATATAAGAGATATATAGGCTACCTGAGGTACCCATTTAGGTGAAACAAAGCTTGTGGCCTCAACAACAGATAAACCAGCAGAAAGAAGCCTGTGAATTAGATCTATCTTCACAGATGTAGGTACCATATTCTTCTCATTCTGTAAGCCATCCCTTGGACCAACTTCCACTATCTTGACATACTTTGGCATGCCTTTGAAAATCTGACCCCAAATACAACAAGATTAGAGGATATAACTTTAATTAAAAACACGGTTTTATTAACAAAAGTTAACCTGAAATATTAATTAATTATTCCCACTTTCAAGAATTCCATGTTTTTCTTTATACAATAAAATCTATGGTTTCACCTTTATCAATATTTTTACCCTTTATGGGAACAAATATGTGGTTGCATGTGATACCACAATGCTCCATGTGGACGCAAACATGACCTCTACCTTAAAAGGTTTAGCAGTTGTTTTCGTGAAGAGCCCCGGCTTGTGAAAAGTGTACTTTCAAAATGTACACTTTATATTCAAAAGTGTAACCTAATCTCTACCTTATTTGTTATGTCTCTCGGGCTTGCATCTTTGCAGTAGGAGCTATGCTGAAGGTTTGCTATATGTCGTGAACGACACCAGTTTCCATTTGCTTCGTAGTTCCTTCCTTTGCTTTCCCACACAATATCATTCTCTCTTGTATGGTGTCTCCAACCGAAAGCTCCTTGCCTATTTTCTTTTAAATCTTCCCTGAGAATGTAAGTAGATTGGTATCAAATGCATCCGGAAGGAGGAAAAAACCACATGGATAATATATATATATATATAATGATGTAAAAATGATGGTAGCATTAAGTCACTTTTTAGTGAGGTAATCATAAAGCGTAATTGGAGCTTGAAGGCAAATCAATTACAGTTTCAACTTGCTTAACTAAATTATTGAGTACATGTTCTAAAGATTAATGTGATTATGGTGTGTTCTTATTTTCGAAATAGCCTGTTCCATCTTAAATAGAAAATTGTACCAAAAAGCAGAACAAGAGTTGTAGAAATGACACGCACTCGTAGGTGTTGGATGATCCACGTTCAATCCAGCAATATCCCATTTGAGTCTCCTGATCTCCGCTGGTGCTGCAACATTTGGATGAGAAGCTTCGGGAAAGCTGGATGGTGCTTAGGCTTGGCAATTTGTCCAAACCAAGGGGCTCCTCCAAACTCGACATTTCAACTGTAATGGAAGCACGATACAAGTAAGTCCTTTGAAAAAACTTGCAGCCATGGATAAATCATCTACTTGAATCCAAAAGAAATTATGTAACACAATATTCAGACACATGAATCTTGGTAGAAAATGAGCAATTTGAGCATTTTTAACTCCAACCCTAAATTACTTGACGGTAGCTCAACTGGTCAGATCCTGGTTTTTTCCCTATTGGCCACTGTGAGAATATGTGGAACCCCATTAGATTACTCTTCAAAAACTTCATTGAGGAGAAAAGAGAGGTTCCAACGTATTTGAAGAAGAAATGGTCCAAATCTATACATGACTATTTGTTAGCAGCTTAATGAGTTTAATGGGTCTCACAACTTATTCAGACAGTTAAACAATCACATGATTGTTTGATAGTGGGTTAATGATATAGAAACTGGCTTATTCAATAAACTTCTGTGGGGGGCTTTCTCTAGAAAGCCAAAAAAAATTCAAGCCTGCCCCTACCAATTAAAAAACACGCTCCTTCCAACTATGAAAAAAACCCTCCCAAACAAAAAAAAACTTTCCCCATCTATACAGACACATTAAAAAGCTTTATCCATACAATGCGAATAAACCCCTACCTTTATCATTAAACCACAAGTAAACATCTAGATACAGTTGTGCGAATAAGCTAAAACAACCATTAAGTCAAAAGTAAACACCCTTTAATGGAAAACCAACCAAAAGCCAACGTGGGAATTTTAGAAGCACTAAAATTTGAGTCACCTTAGGCCATTCGAGGTCTTTTTTGCAGGGTAAGCTTACCCAGACACCCACACGGTTATAAAAAAAAACAAATAGAATTATGTTGACCTAGAATCTCAATGAACCTCCCCATCTTCCAACCCTAAAACACACACACACACACATAGCAAACAACACACATTGAGTACGCATTTTAGTATAACCAAGTATGAAACACACACACACACACACACACACAATAACTTTATAGAATTCCAGAAAATTGAAAAAAAAATTCAACTCTGTGCACATAAATGCAAGAAATCAGAAAGGCAATAAGCTAATGCACTGAGCCAGTCAAACAGCAACTAATTCTTAATCCCAATCACACAGATCTACAACTCGAGTTCCCTAATTCCAACCAAACAATAAATCCGATTACCAGAATCCAATCAAAGAAGAAAATCGCACCTGAAGTTTGATTGTAAGTAAACAAGAAGGGGAAATAAGGCTGATGTCGAAATTATGGTTTGTATAAGTCAAAAAACTAGTAAACAAATACGATAATTCAGAGAAGATGTTGTTGGAATCATACCGGAAGTTTTTTATGCTGCATGAAAGCTTTAATCACCACAAATGGAAGGTAGTTTTCGGTTGGAAGTTGGTCAATTTCCTCTGTTCCATTCTCAACTCCCATCCTTTTTTTATTTTCTTTTTTCAAATTTTGAGTCAACCAATTCTTGTGGTAACCATAAATAAAATGGGGAAAATAATAAAAAAAGATGCAATATTTCTATATATTTTTAGTTAAATATTTAAATAAAATGATATATAGGGATGGTTTCAAACGAGAACGCTAACTATTTAAGAAAACACGAGAATGCCGTTAGTGTACAAAATCATACATGATTCACGTACAAAATCATATATGATTCACGCGACTTTACCTCGTGACTTAAGTCGTGACAAAAGTCGTCCGCGTCCAATTTTCTGCGGTTAATGTAAAGTCACATGTGATTTGGCACATGATTTGTTATTCTCGTGTTTTCTTAAATACTTAGCGTTCTCTCTCCCTCTCTCTCTCTCTCTCTCTCTCTCTCTCTCTCTCTCTCTCTCTCTCTCTATATATATATATATATATATATATATATATATATATATATATATATTATTTGTTGACTCGGGTTTATATTAAAACAATAACCAAATAATACAACAGTCGAATCACATGTAATTTTATACCTTAAATATTTAAATAAAATGATATATACATATATATATATATATATATATATATATATAATTTGTTGACTCGGGTTTATATGAAAACAATAACCAAATAATACAATAAGAAAACAGTCTAATCAAATGTGATTTCATACCGAAATCAAGTATAAAATCACATTTGATTCACGCGACCTTGGCCACAACTTGGGGCCGCATGTCAAATCGTCCGCAGACCCTTGTGTTGACCGTAAACTCAAATGTCATATTACTCGTATTAACCATTTTCATATTCTTTTATTTGGTTACTGTTCTCGTTTGAACCTTATTATGGTTTTAAATACATCTCCTATATTATTTCCATTTTATTTGACTTAAATTATTGAAAATAAATTACCATAATGATTAACATCTACAACAAAAAAAAAGTTGTTAGATTGTCCTTTCTTTATTTTTTATATGAAATTGATAATTTGTGTTCACTTTTTTGAAGATCTTTTTATTTTGTAATGTCTAAAAGTTTTATTTATTTATTTATTCATTAACAATCACTACAAGATAGTTGTGACATGAGTCTTGTTACACAATGTTTCTTTATTTTGTGTTATTAATGTGTATTTTACATATTTGATTATTGATAGAAAAAGATTCGTTAAACCATATATATGTCGAATATTTTTTAAACGGTTTTAATATGATATAAATTAAATGAAAATGATTTATTTTATTTAATTGTACGGGTATAGCTGTATAATTTATGTCGTTTTTATGTTTAAGGGTCCTACAAGGCTATTCCACATCAACCGAAAATGAGAAACTAATTGATATAAAATATCTAATAGAATAAAAGACAATATTGTATTGAACTATTTAATTCAATTTATTTGTGGTCCCTCCTACTTTTCTAATAGTTTTCGGTTAGTGCATGTTGTCTCTAATAACCTTAAACCTTTGTTTGATAATGTTTTGGGAGTTTAGGGTGCAAGAGTGATTTCTCATATTCTCTAGTGACTCGGATGTAAATATTGGTCTTAAGAGGTTAAAACCCTTTAAACACCTCTCATTTTCCGCAACCATATTTGGAGAATAGAGGGAGAAATTAGTGTGTTCTTGAGAGTTTTGGAAGAAAGGAATCGATCTTTGTAGTTTGATCATCTTCATCATCAAGGTAACTTCCATTCTTTTATCCTCTACATTTGTATGGTGGGGTTCTAGCTTTTGATTTGGGATTTTGTAGGATATTTCTCATTTTTCATGACTCTTGCCTTTTGAGTATCAATGGTTTGGTATTTGGTCAATTTTCAATGGTTTTTAATGGTTAAATTGAGCAAAATCACCATTGTTGGTGATTTCTTCAAGAGTTTAGCTCGTGATGCAAGTTTGCTTATTGGATGCCCAAGATGGCACCTCACCCAAACAAGAAACACCAAACCACCCATAGATGAGTGATCTTATATATTAGAGATTCAACTAGCATATGAGTATCCTTCTAATATAGAAGGAAACCCCAACATATGATAAACCATGATTCATTGTTCTCTTTAGGTACTCTAATACTCTTCTAATAGCTTGCTAATGATGAGTGCATGGGTGTAACATCCGAAATTTTTCGGTAAGTAAAAGTTATCCCGTACATTTCTACAGATTTAAGTTATAGATTTTGTGTTAGAAAATAATTACTTTTAGTCTCTAAGAGAATTGAGGGTGTTTCATGTGAGAAAAGTCGAGTTTTAAAGATCGGTACAAGTCTACCTACAATGCCAGGTGTCAACGTCGCCGCCTGGCAATGTAGCAGGGGGGCACACACTTGAGTGTGCTGGAGACTTTGCGATGCGACATTGCCATGGCATTGTAGCCAGGCTATGTCGCCAAAATAGGGCAATGCAGTATTAATGTCGTTTTTTCAGCCTTTCTCATTTCTCGCTTCCTATATCCTTCTTATTTCACTCCAAACACTCCCAAGAACGAACCTACCATATTTATTTCTAAGTTTGAGCATTTAAAGCCTTTATTGTTGAGTTTTAAAGTGATCCTTTTTCATCAAGTTAAGATTTGGAGGGTAGAATCAATGTTCCTTCATCTTCCTCTTCATCTTCAAGAAATACTAGGGTTTTCTAGGTTTTTCAACAAAACCTAAGTCGTGAGTCATTCTACCTTTACAAATATTTATACATGCTAAAATCTTATGTTTTTTATCTCCTAAAACTTCTCTTGATCACATTTCTTATTTATTAGACCTAAAACTCATTTTTGAAGAGTTTGGGACATTATAGGGTTTTGGGTTGTTTGATGAGATTTCTCAAATACAAGTTCTAAATAGTTTTTAAATGTATGCCTATGATTTCTCAAGGTTGTTACTCCTCATTTAATTTTATTTGGTTGATTTAGGAAAACCTAGTTTCAAACTAGGGTATATGGAGGATTTTGAATAATTTGATGAAATAATTATGGATAATGGTCCCTTACACTTAAATGTTATCCATCTCAAAATTTTAATGAGTTTTGAAACTAAATGTGTGATTTCCCATATTTATGATATTTGGCAAAATGGAAAATTAACTAGTTTGTATCTTTGTGTATCTAAATATTTATGTATTAAACAGTGGTACAATATATCTTGAGGGTATATACGTTAGACTATAATGTAATGGATCCATAGGCATAGAAGTCTTATTGTGTTGATTTGTCTTGGGATGTTAAATTCCCATATTGTACCAAAAAATAGGCATGAGGTCAAGATGGGTAATAGTTGTGGGCTCTTGGTGTCGGGCAACGACCAATGACGACTCATAATTGTAATTTCTTGTGAACGGGTGAAATCTAGGATCAATGGTGGACTTATGCCATGAACCTTAAAGGGATACCATTGATCTGTAGTGGGGCTCTTAAACATCGATATTTGGCTTATTCTTGTGTTCCATCACTGACATGGTAAATCGGGTCTCCCTCATCATCCTAAGATGTGTATGTGATGTCACCACCTTAAAAATGTAAAATTAAAATGTATACGTTTATATCATCCTAATCTTATAATTACATATTCATGTTTTGTATATTGATTATAAATGTTTGGTCTCACTAGGCGTTATCCTAACACTTTATCTTAAATGTGGCATGTATATCAGGTTCTAAAAATAGCGGGGCGGCGAACGTTTGAGTAGAGTGCCAATTGCCGGAAGAAGCAACTTTGAGGGGAACATTTCTTTTGGAGACAATTCTTGGAGATATTTCAATGGAATCTTTTGAAGATCTTAGCGACACTCGTTGATAATCTAGACTTAGAATGACGTTAGATTAGTAGGTTGTTGACTATTGATCAAATTTATAGTTGTAAACTCCTTTACTATTTTCCCCATGTTTGAGTGATTTTATTTTTAGTCAAGTTCAAATTTGGTTATGTTTAGGTTTACATTCGCCTCTATTTACATTGGGTTACTAGTAAACCAACTCAATCTTCCAGTTATAAAAGCAATATATGATCTTGTACTTGTAATAGCATACATCAAACAACCAATTGCTTTTAAATATTCAAGTTGCGAAAATGGTTTGCCCATGTTTGGCATACATTTCACAGTATGATCCATAGAAGTATTAACCGGAGCATTCAAGACAAATTGAACTTCTTCGACACTTTCTCAATGTAGTGAGATTGTTTCATCACAAGACCCTCATTCTCACATTTGATTCTTATTCCTAGGATCACATCTATCTCCCCCATGTACTTCATAAAAAACTTTAATGCCAAGCTCTTTGGATATATGGACTTGTCTTTGGTCCGTGACAAAGATAAGCATGTCATTAACATATAAACAAATGATCACTCGTTTACCATAAGCATCAAACTTTCTCCATACACATTTGTTTGATCGATTCAACTTATAACGTTCCACAAAAAAACCTCATCAAACTTTTGATCCCATTATTTTGAATCTTGTTTAAGCCCATATAATATGTTTACATATTTTATCTGAATTACATGGCATGATGAATCCTTTTGGTTGTTTCATGTAAATTTCCTTCTTTGAATCACCATTTAGAGATGCCTTCATGACATCTATTTGGTGAATTACTAGATTGTGAATAGCCACCATGGCTATAAAAAATCTAATAGTGGATGAAATTCTTGAAATCAGAGCATATGTATCAAAATAATCGACAATGTCTCCTTGTACATAGCCTTGGATTACCAATCGAACCATAAACTTGTCGACTGATCCATCAACTTTAATTTTCTTCTTAAAAATCCACTTGCAACCCAAACGCTTGCATACCGATCATAAGTCCAATAAGACCCAGATGTTGCTCCCATAAGGGAGTCCATTTCATCATTTATTGTCTTTTTTTAATAGCTTCTTCACATGTTCTAGCGTCCTCCTCAATAATATAGCAAAAAGAGTATTGATATCCTATTTCATCTCTTGATTCTTCAACCAAAGACAAGTAGAAGTCGGGACCAAATGATTTCTCTGTCTTTCTTCTTTTCTTTCTACAGAGCTCTGGTGACTCAGTTAGAAAAAGAAATTGTTCATTAACATTTGTAATTCCCCTCATACTTGGAAGCGTAGACTTTGGTTTGGGAATTGATGAGAACCACGTCACTTCAAAGATTGCATCTCTTGATTCTATAATAGTATTTAATGAAATAACATCATTGAGTTCAATAAAACAGAAATATATGCCTTGGAATACTTAAGATACCCAATGGAAGTACAATTTATTCCTTTTTCACCTGATGTCTTCTTTTTGGTTCGGGTAGTCTTACAATCGCCCAATAACCAAAACTTGAAGATAATTCAACTTGTGTTGTTTCTTAAACTAAAGCTTACAAGGAGTGACTTTGTTTAATTTCTTAGAAACTTGATTTATAAAATAATAAGTTGTAAACATGGCTTCACCCTAAAACCCGTCACTATATCCCGAGTAGGGTAGCATGGAATTAACCATCTCTTAAACTCAATTTTTATGTTTAGCGACACCATTTGTTGTGGCGTGTATGGTTTCGTGGTCTCGTGTATGATTAATACAAATTGAGAAGACGTAGGATCATAATACTCACCACCTATATCGATGCACAAACACTTGATCAAAAAAGTTTGTTACAACTCTACTTCATCTTTAAAGATTCAGGTTTACTTAAAGCCTCATCTTTAGAATGGAAAAGATAAACATAACAATAAAAAATGCATCATTTATAAAAATAACAAAATACTTTTTATTACCTAAATAAGGGATTGCATGTAAATCACACACAAGTCACTATTTATTAAATCAAGAACCAATTTATTTGTTCTTGTTCATTCCTATCGCAACAAGATGAACTTATCGATGTTGACATCATGCATGTTTTGCATTTTTCTTCATTCATGAGAAAGTCTGGATATAATCCGGTCTTTGACATCTCTTACATGCATTTTATAGTGAAAGTACCCCGAATGTGCATGTCATAAAAGAGAATCAACATAATTCGAAGAAGCAACATAAACCGAATTATCAACAAATTAAGATTAAATCTAAACATGCCATTCAAAAGTAACCAAATCTAACAAACATACTATGTCTCGACAAGATATACTTATTGGGCTACAATACTTGTTTATAACGACACATATTCAATACACTACTGACATCTAGAATCGTTTTAATTTTCTACACAAATGGAACATTACCAAGAGTAATTGTTTTCGCATAACTGAATTCTAAAACAACATTTCTAGAACCACGGTTTGTACCCATATGTAACACGAATCTATATTCCACAGATTCCCACGTACTAGACCATCTTCGTTCCTTACACACATGTCTTGTGGCACCCGATTCTATCTACCATACAAAGTTATCATCCTACAAACAAAATGCATTGGAAATTAATGGTACATAACTATTGACTGAATTAGAATTCAATTTATAAATTATGACCTTTGATTTTGGTTTTAGGTTTGGTCCTTAGACACTTGCTACATACCACTAGTGCTCGTACCATTCTTATCAACTCGACAATCTCTCTTAAAGTGACTCGTCCTTCAACAGATACAACAAGTCAATCTCGACTTCTTATTGTATCCATGTTTGGTATCCTCGAACTTCATATTCTTACCCTTTGACTTGTTGTTCTTTTCCTTATCTACCATGTTTACACCTGAAGTACCTGAAACATTCTTATCCTTGGGCTTATCACTTTATTGCACTCTAAAGAATTCCACAATACGCAAGTGGCTCCCAAGTTGAGAAGGGACAATTCATCTTTCTTGTGTTTAAGCATGTGCTTAAAGTCCTTCCATGAAGGAGGAAACTTATCAATCCAACTCGACACCGAGATGGGTTCATCCATCTTTATGTTATGTTAAGTAAATTGCCTAAGGATGCGTAGGGTTATACAAGTATAAGTTTGTAGAAGGGGGGGGGGGGGGGGGGTTGAATACAAACACACAAGATTTATGGTTTTCTAAATTGTTTATTGATAAATCAAAACAATTTACAACTTGTTGCGGAATAAGATTAAGTACAAGATCTAATCTAAATAAACTTGAGAATCACTAAGTATTCTTGCACTAAGAAATAGAGAGAAAGGAAATCTTAGAAAATGAAGATATTTTCTAAGTCACTAAGTAGACAGGGAGATACCACCTTCAAACTGAAGGGCTATTCCCCCAATTTATACCCCATGCATTTAATGCATGGCAGGAGAACTTTACACATGTCACCATTTGATTGGGAGCATGCTTTCTGACTTTTTGCAAGACATGCTTTGGGCCGCATGGTGAACAATGTAGTGGCAGTGTGGTTGTACGATTTTGGACAAAGGGATGTTCCTTCTCACAAATCGTACAAGGTTGTGCAAGATAGATAAGACAAACATTTCTTGGACAGGAGGCTTCATGATCAGCGATCGCTGAGTTGATTTTACATCTGAAAAGACCTGATGTAAGTCATCTATCGCTGAAGTCTTCTTCTTGAAACGTCGCGTGTGTGGAATTCTCTTGGTTTCACTGATGTCCGTATCAGATCATTAGTAGACTTGTCACTTGTTCATCAGCTTTGTCTTCGATGTCAGTGATGAACTCTTTGTCGCGAAACTTGTCTTCAGGAATTACAAATAACATTGCTTACAATTTGAAACAATCAACGATCATCAGTGATAAGTGAACAGGCTCAGGTTATCATTGATGTACATTTATCGCTGAGAAATACTATGAAGAACAATGGTTACCATCAGTGATTCTGAACAGACTCAGTGCTATCACTGATGGCGAAACATTAGTACATACACTTGATCTTTGTAGTTTTCACTAAGTAATTCTAAGGGTCATCATCAAATCACTGAGAGAATTTGGATCAACAATCTCCCCCTATTTGATGATGACAAAGCAACAAAAGAAAAAATTGCTAAGTTAAAAACATATGGTTAAATTGGACTCATAGATGCGTGTCCCATTTACTGTTTTCAAGGATCTTTTCTAGTACTGATGGAGTAAAGTACTTTACTGGAATTTTCATTTAATGTTCGTAAAAAGATTACAAGGGAAGATAGAAATTTATAAGTACAAGTGAAAATAAAATTACAAGTACTAAAGCTTGCAACTGATAAAATATAAGAAGAGAATACAAAAGAGATCTATCAGCTATAGAGGTTCATCTTTGAAGAGCATTTCGTCAAAGACATCTGTCTCTGGGATCATCCAATCAGGAACTACTTCACCCTGTTGTCTTATGAGTTTGGCTGCTTTCAGCACGTGGGTTTTGAGGAAGAGTCTTGGTCTTGATTTGTTGCACCAGTGGACAAGATCTCTGAGTTGGTTGACGGGGCAAATAGGGAGCTCTAAAAATATTTGAAGGTGCGGGATACCATTCCAGTCCCCGAAAATTATACCATAGGGATCACTGATCACTTGACCAGAGATGAAAGGTCCACCTGGTGGCAGTGATAGGTTTAAGGCTGAGAGATCAGGAGGAGGTCCGAGCACTGCTTCTCTAGAGAATTCGATACATGTTTCATTTCGGATAGCAGGCCTTGAGGAAGAGGAAGCACACTTTCTTTTGGCAGGAGCAGGTCTTTGGTTTTGTAGAAGAACTGGAGGAGGAGGCAAGTCAATTGTAGAAGTAACCATGTTGATCATAGCATTCAAGAATTTTTCAACGTAGGACTTGAACTTTGATTTTGACTTCTGAATGGCACTCTTGACTTCTAGCCATTCATCAAACCCATAAAGATCGAGTTTTGACATGTAGCACCGGTGCGTTTCCCCGTTCTCTCTGACGACAGTGACTTCCACCATCACTATACCTTTTACAGCTTTTCCTTTCAGGTTTACATTGATTATTCGACTTGGATGGTATCTGAAGTCCACTCTTTCTCTGCACCATTCAAATGTCGAGTTGTTGACAACTTTCTTTTTCTGAGTCTTCTTACCGATTTCCTTGAGTAGTTCCTCCTGAACCCGAATTGGATATTTCTTCAGCTTCTTATCAAAGACTGAGCGTCGAGCAACCTTAAGAGCAAATTCGGCATCCTTTTGGTTTTCAGCTATGAGTTTCTCAGCCCTGGTTGATTCTTTAAGTTCTTCTAGAGACAAAAACTCTAGGCCGGAAAGAGGGATGACTCGTAAGCGCTGACTCTCTAGCCGATTTATCGTCGCTGCTCTTCTTTCTTTTTCAACATCCTCTGACCTTTGAGGAAGTCGAGAGGGTCTGGATGGATATGTGAGAAGCTCTTCTTCTTCTTCTTCTTCTTGTTCATCAAGTACTGAGACTGGGATTATTGGTAGTTCATCAGCTATAGGAGCTGGGATTATTTGTTGAGGCAGGGGCTCTTCAGCAGGCCCCTCAAGCAGGGGAGAGGACTAGCTGAATTAAAAGAATAAAGAGTTAGATTCTTTTAAAGGAAGGAAGAAAAGATAGAAAAATAGGCTAAGTGTATAAGATAGGTTTGAGGTGAGGATGGGTAGAAGCAGAGAAGGGGATTATCGAGAGGCATACGTGAGAAGTTGGGACTTTCTCAGCATTGAAGAGAATCTTCAGGTTTCCTGAAGAAGCTACTCCATTTTCTTTACCTTGGGAGGTCCTCTTTGCAGGAGACTTCTTAGTCTTCTCCCCAGCCTCTTTGAGCATCACCCCTTTTGGTCCAGGGACCCTGATGGCTGTAGGCTTGAACCAGAATTCAGGTTCTTCATCGTCGTCGTCATCATTGTTGCCATCAGGTTTGGTGGAGGGTTCATCATCCAAGATCTCCACTTGGTCCTCATCTTCGTCTTCCTCCTCTTCTTCAGAGGGAATGTCAACAGTTTCACCCCACGAAGAGGAAGGAGGTGTTGGTACTTTCTGTTTCTCCCCCTTAGAGAGACAAGGGTCTTCTTCCGCATGTCCCTCCACCTCAGCGTGAGGGAGGTTTTCTTCAGGGTTCTTCTCCCCCTCTTTGTCATCATCATTGGAGGGAGGATCAGCAACAAAAACATCATCATTCCTATCTTCTAGGCCAAGAATAGCTGATGCTGAGGCATGGGAGGCCTCAAGCTTATCCACCCTGGCTTCCAGGCCAGGGATCACTACGGTGGCTTGCACAATAAAATCAGCCACCATCCCCAGCTTTGCCCTATCATCAGCTGTAAAGGATGGGGCGGGAGCCATCGGTGCATTCAGGCAGTCAAGGAGTTTGGAGATAAGGGAGTTCGATGAGTCGACCTTTGAAACAAGGTTGCTCACTTGACCCCTGAGACCATCGACTTTATTGCCGATATCTGAAACCGCTCCTTGTAAAGTTCCCACAGTGGTGCTGAGGGAGGAGCTGGTGGAGCTGAGTGATTAGAGGGAGTTGGAGTTGTGGACAACGTCTTTTTAAAGCGTCTTTACCTCTTCTTTCAACGCTGATAGTTGGACATTGTCAGCTTTGGCAGAGAGAGAGGTGGAGAGATCTTTCAGTGAATCGTCGGCAGTGTTCGCGACGTTGGTGTTGTTGGTGAGATCCTTGGAAAGGGAATCCACCTGATCGAATACCTCCTTGATAGAGGCAACAATCGTGCCCAAGTTAGGACCTGTAAGAAAAGAAACATTTTGAGCAAAGGAAAGCTCAAAAGTAGAAGTGGGTTGAGAAGAAGAAAGTGGGTTGGTTGGTATACGTTATGGTCGGGAGAAAACATCAAAATCCCTACTTCCACGAAAGTATTCCATGTCCCGTTCCATGTCAGATACAGACGTGGAGGGCATACTCTGAGTGGTCCCTAGAGGGAGACCATCTGATCCTGTTGCGTTTTGCTGCATCAGATGTTGTAGCAACGGTTCCTGAACGTCAGCGAGTGTAGTCGCTGGTACAGATGTGATGACAAAAATGGAAGAGTAGAAGCAATTGTGGAGAAAGTCGTGCAGTGAACTGGGGCGGCACTGGTGTTGCCAAGAACTGTTTCTTCAGTGTTTTGAGGTACTGAGAAGGTTGGGGTAGATACCAGAGAAGCTTCAGCGGATGAAAGAGCTAAAGTGGCCGTTGTAAAAGGTGCAGATGTGGTGGAGTGAACCACAAAAGTGTCTAGCATTGCTTATGAAGAAGCAATCACTAACTCAGTAACCTGAGGGGGCTGGGGTTTCTCCTTACCGGTCTTCTTGGTTTTGTGAGAACCAAGGTTGGTGTCTGAGTGTTTCCTCTTCGATGAGGATTTGGTAGTGGTGGCTTGGGTAGAAGCGAGAGGTTGTAATGTTGATGTTGCCGTCGAAAGAAAAGAAGGAGGAGTGAGAAGAAGTTGTTTGAGTTCAGAGAGACGTACCTCATTGGTGATAGGATCGAAGTCGAGGATGCGGGCACCAAGCTGAGGGAGTTGTTAATCTCCCTTTTGAGGGTAATCTTTTTGGAGGAAGAGGGCGACGATTGCTGACACGAATCAGACATAGGGGACTTTTATCTCCCTCTTTTCCTTCTCGACCTTCACCATGAGATCATTGAAGATCATACGGGCATAATCAATCTTCAGCCCTGTTATCAGCGTATACCCCATCTGGAGCTGATATTTGTTGGCTTGGTCCAGCGAACCGGTCTTTCCCCTCATGCTGGAGATGAGGTGGGAGAAAAGGTAGTTGACCTGTGACGACATCTTGGCCTTGAGAATTTTTGTGAGCTTCTTGTCTTGTTCGTCAGGATTTTGGGGCTTAGGATCCTATGTGTACTTCTCGTCATCGCTGGGTGGTTGTTAAAAAGAACCAGGGGTAGTTCAAGGGCCGACCGCATTCCATTAGCAGTGATGAATCCTTCCCCTAGCTGAGTTTGGAAAGCAATCACAGTTACCTGCTTCCCAGATTTGAGGGTGTGGAGGGTTTTCCCAGTAGTGTACCAGAACTGCTGTAAGAGGTGTTTGTTTGTCGGGGGAGCGATTGTGAGGGTTTTGAAGATGGGAGAGTTGCGGAAAAGGGTCACTGCATCAGCGAGATGCAGGCAAGGTTTCTTTTCATGGAACTTTAGGAGAGCAACGTGGTTGTTGGAGCCAAAAGTGATCTGGTAGAGCTCACCCTTTATGTGCTTCGATTTAATCATGGTAACAGGTATGGGTGCCATTTCTGAGAAAATACAAAAAAGGAAAGGAAGAAGAAACAACTTTCTTAGTTAGGAAAGGATTCCAAAATAAGAGTTTTAGGGTTTTTACCAGTTTCCATATTGGGAAAGAAACTTGAAAAAGTGAGCTTCCAGTTTTGAAAAGAACTAAAACTGGTAGAAAACAATGTTTTCCAGTTTCCTTTTTAGGAAGGATTCTGGAAAAACGTATTTGAAGAAGAAAGAGAAAGTTTAAAAGAAGTTTTAAACTTAAGAAAAACTTATGAAAGTTGTACATAAAAAATCATGAAGAAGATGATTTCTTGGAAGAAATGTATGTTTTGATCCTTAAATGAACAAAGATTTAGGATAAAACATGCTTTTGAAGATTCAAAATGCATTGAAGGAAGAAATAAGAACCCGTTGATGATTGAAGATGCGAAGAACAAGTCATAGTTTTAAGTAATCCAAGTAACAAATGCACGGGAAATATTTTCTTGCTTTAGGAGAGTTATGAGCGCGTTAAAGGAAAAAATATGAACAAGGGTTGTTTATATAGGAGTGTGAGAGGAGAGAGAAAGATTGATAAGCGAGAAAAGAAACTCATCATGACACGTGACACGACCCACAAAGCTTATTGGACAAAAATTCTAATGGACGAACGTTTCAGACGAAAAGTCGTGCAAAGGTTTATCCGTTTGATGACGTCACAAATAAAATTGTATTTTCATTTTCAAAGGGCATTCCTGAATGTATTTGAAAGATTCAAGATTGCGTTGATTTACGAAGAATCACTAATGAGAAATCTCAGTGATGAAGTTTTATCTTTTTCAAAAGGATCACTGATAAGAAAATGTTAGTGATCAAGGTTTCTTTTGAAATAAAGCTTACTGAAGAAAAACTTTAGTGATCAGGGATAGAGAAACATACCTTAGCATCAGAAGACATTTACTCAAGGATTAGATGATGAATGGAAGAGATAGCATTTTATTGCTGACATAATGTTTAACCACTGAAGAGTTATTCTTCAAGGTTCAGCATTCCAAGCTCGCTGATAAGAAAGTTGAATCTTGTCTCATCAAGAGGTTTGGTAAATAGATCAGATAACTGATAACCAGTTGGAATAAAATGAAGTTCTATGTCTCCATTCATCATATGATCTCTGATAAAATGATATCTGATCTCGATGTGTTTTCTCTTTGAGTGTAGCACTGGGTTGTTTACTATAGCGATGGCTCTAGTGTTGTCTCAATAGATTGGAGTCTTTGATAGCTGAAGGTCATAGTCTAATAGTTGATTTCTCATCTATAATACCCGAGCACAACAACTACCGGCTGCTACATACTCAGCTTCAGCGGTAGAGGTGGACACTGAGTTTTGCTTCTTGTTTGTCCAACTCACCATCTTTCCACCTAGGAGTTGACGACCTCCTGTGGTGCTTTTTCTATCCAGCTTGCAACCTGCAAAATCATTATCTGAATAGACAGTTAGATCGAAACCTTAGTCTTTGGGATACCAAAGACCTAGGTTGGGTGTACCCTTCAGATATCTGAAAATTTACTTTACAACTATCAGATGTGATTCTTTAGGTTCAGATTGATACCGTGCATAAAGACAAGTAGAATACATGATATCAGGACGACTCGCTATAAGATAGAGAAGAGAGACGATCATTCCTCTATAGGCAGTGACATTAACTGGTTTTCAGAGGGATCCTTGTTAAGTGTTAGTGGAGGTTCCATATGAGTTTTCATAGCTGAACTTTGAGTAAGATAGAATTTCTTCAACATATATTTAACGTACTTACCTTGGTGGATGAAAGTGCCTTTATCACTCTGCTTGATTTGAAGACCAATGAAGTATGTTAGTTCACCCATCCTACTCATCTTATATTCAGATTTCATTCTTTCAGCAAATCGAGTACACAGAGATGGGTTAGTAGAACCAAATATAATATCATCGACATATATTTGAACAAGAATAATATGACCTTTAACCTTTCTGAAAAATAAAGTATTATCAATTTTACCACGTTCAAATTTTTTAGTGATAAGAAAGGAGGATAAAGTGTCATACCATGCACGAGGTGCTTGCTTTAAGCCATAGAGGGCCTTATCCAGTTAATAGACATACTCTGGATGCTTAGGATCAGCGAATCCTGGTGGTTGTTCAACATAAACTTCTTCATTCAGCTTTTCATTTAGAAATGCTGATTTAACATCCATTTAGTGAACTTTAAAGTCTCTGTGAACTGCATAGGCTAAGAAAAGTTGAATTGCTTCGAGTCTTGCCACTGGGGCAAAGGTTTCGTCATAGTCTATGCCTTCCTCTTGTCTGTATCCCTGAGCAACTAGTCTAGCTTTGTTGCGGGTTACAGTTCCAAATTCATCTAACTTAATTCGATATACCCATTTGGTACCTATCACAGTTTAGTCAGATGGTCAGGGAACAAGATTCCAAACCTTGTTCAAATTCAGTCAGGTCTTCTTACATAGCACTGACCCAATTTTGATCTCTGAGGGCATCATCTGTTTTCGTTGGATCAATCAGTGAGATAAAATTAACAAATAAACAAATATTACCTGAACTTTGTCGAGTCTGAACAACTGAGTTTGGATCACCTAGAATTTGATCAATTGGGTGATTGATTGTCCATCTCTAAGCAGGAGCTTGAATCTCTGATTCAAGATGAACCTCTGGAGGTGCTGAGGAAGAGGCTTCAGTAGCAATAGATTCAGGTATACAGGCAAGAGTTGATGAGGTTCAGATGAAATTTCATTTACTGATTGCTGATTTGAAGTGGATGGATTTTCAGAGGTTGAGGGTTCAGAAGGAGGCAAAGTGTTTAATGGAACAACTGATACCCATGAGGAGGATTCAGCTTCACATGTTTGCATGCTAGGAATGATGATAGGATCATCATCAGCAATTGGATTGTTGGCCTGAGGGTCAGGGTTGAGGTTAGTTTCTGATTCCCCATAGTGAGAAAACATCCACTGATTTAGTTCATCATTTTCAGCAATAGGTTTTGAATTTGCTGAACGGGATTCATAAAAGGTGACATGAATGGTTTCTTCTAAAGTTTGTCTTCTTTTGTTGAAGACTCTGAAGGCTTTGGATACTGAGGAGTATCCCAGAAATATTCCATCGTCAGCTTTGGGATCAAACTTTCCAAGATAATCTCTGTTGTTTAAGATTAAGCATTGACAACCAATGATATGAAGAAAGCTGATAGATGGCTTTCTTCAAAAGTTCATAGGCAGTCTTATTGAATCTTTTGACGAGCAACAACCTATTTTGAGTAAAACAGGCAATGGTGACATCTTCTGCCCAAAATTGAGTTGGAAGATGAGAATCGCTAAGCATAGATCTAGCAGCTTCAACGATCGTTTCGTTTCTTCTTTCAGCGACTCCATTCTTCTGAGGTGTTCTCACCGCTGAGAAGTTGTGAGAAATACCCTTACTCTCAAAGAAGTTATCAAGGGAACTATTTTTAAATTCAGTTCCATGATCATTTCTTATTGAGCGAACGGTCATATTGTTCAAGACTTCCATTTTCCTAACAAAAGAGACGAGTTCTTCTGAGGTGTCACTCTTTGCAAGGAGAAACATAACATAGGTATAGCGAGAGAATTCATCTACTATAATAAGAGTGTATTTGTTTCCAGCGATGGATTGCGTAACACCCTGAATTTTCAATAAGCGGTACGAATCTCCTTCCCGACCCGTAATCTCGAATTACTAATTTGTTTAGTTAACCTAAGTTTGAATCACAATTTCATGCACATACATATTTGGGAAGTTGGCCATGCATAGAATTCTTAAGGATACTCGATTAGTGTCAATTAAGAACAGACTTTATGGTAAAGTAGGATCGCGTATGCATCGTTTAAAAACGCCAAACAACAGCTAGGACCTCGCTAGCGACTGTGCTCGGAGACAATGCCCAGGGCACAATCGCGAAGGTCATTGTCGCGATGGATGGTTGACCGAGTGAAACCAAACAGAAAGAGGTCATGTGATCGCGACTATGCCTTGGCGACAATGCCAAGGGCATAGCCCTGTCAATGTCGCGCACGGGGTCGAAGTTGCTGTGGACAGACGGGTTTTAAGAGCAATGTGACCTGATCCTTCCCATTTATCTTCCAGCTCTTTTGCTCTCAAGTGTTGGGCGATTTTGGGCATTCAAGAAGTGGTAAGTCTTCTCCTTTCCCCATCCTTCCTCATTTATGACTTCACCCACCTCATTTGTGTGCATTCATGTCCACCATAGGTGGTTGAGTGTGGGATCTACTCCAAGTCTCCTTAAAATCTATCAAGAAAGCTTTATCTTCCATTTGCAAATTAGGGTTTTCTATAAATCCTTCCAAGGTGAGTTTTCTTGACTCACTTAGCTTGCTTATGGTTATGTATCTACATTCCTTTAAATAATTGCTTAATTACTTGCTTCTCTCATATTATTATGAAATGTGACCTAACTTTCTCTTATTGGTAAAATTAGGGTTCATTTATGTTTGATGATGTTATTAAGAGGTAAAAGGGAATGGATGAGTGGTGTAGGGTGTACCCTTGAGTATATGCACCCTCTTCGCCTTTACAACTCCAAATAAAATGTGGATTAAATTAGGGTTTTGGTGTTAGAAGGTATTATGAAATAAATGTGATTTAATGAGGTTTTATGATGGTTATTATACTCATATGATGTTATTATGTACATGAGGACTCACATATTGTGATGGTACATTGATGTCTTAATGACTAAAGACCTAGTATGGTTGATGTCTTAATGACAAAAAACCTAGTATGGTTGATGTCTTAATGGACTAAAGACCTAGTATGGTTGATGTCTTAATGACTAAAGACCTAGTATGGTTGATGTCTTAATGGACTAAAGACCTAGTATGGTTGATGTCTTGATGGCTAAAGACCTAGTATGGTTGATGCCTTATGATGCGATGATGCAACGCGTGGTTAATTGTAATGGATGGCAATACACCTTATATATGATTATATGTATAATGTGTAAATAAATCTTTTTTACGAAATTGCTACTTTGGCTAGGCTTTCGACTAACACTTCTTTGGTGTGTATTGTGTTTTAAGCAGGCCTTCTTAGCGGTGATACTTCCCGGGGTTGAGGGAAGAGTGGAGAAGAGGGATAGCATTTTTGTATGGACATAGAGGCGAACCTTTGGTGTATAGTTTGCCACACTTTTGAGAGAGAAATAGCAAAACCCGCATATAATCTGAACTTTTCTAAGTCTAGATTAATAGGTTGTTGAATTTATTCCGTTCGGTTAATTGTAATGTAAACGCCACAATATTACTTCCCTATTTTGGGTGATTTGTCTATGTCATTTAGCTCATTTCCGCAAATTATTCAAGTTTAAATTCACCCCAATTTTTAGGGTGTTACAAGTTGGTATCAGAGCAATGGTTTAAGCAAACTAGGTATTAATTTGAGATGCCTAGACTTAAACTAGATTGACTTAAACGGTGAGCTGTGAGATGGGTAGAACTCGTAAGATAAGACAGTCTTAGAGTTACGAATAATGCACTAATTGAGAATTTCGATTGTGGTAATGAGGATTCTTATGTGTAACTTGTTCATAATTTCAATTAGCTACTGCTATTTTGAATTTGTTGTTACATAAGCATGCTTGGAATGCTATCGTTGCGATAATTGATGAATGTGTTGGTAGATTCGGTTGTCTGAATTTCATACCGTGATACTTACATTTATTTGAAATGTTTGGCAGACGACAAATGGTTAACACTCGTAGTAGGCTGGAGGGCCATGATGCTACGCAATCCACGGCCGACCAAGCTAGGGTGACGGCGACCGGGGGGCCTCCACTTAACACTAACTTGTTGGGTGGTGGACCCGAACATATACCTCGACGAAACTTGGAGACGTCTGATCCCGTCATAGAGGAAGCAACGGCTGAGGCTAGAATGATGGATCGGATGATGACGGCCATGAACCAAGCTATGGCACTACAGCAAGAGCAGTTCTTGAAATTTATAGAGGATCAGGATGTGAGCAACCGTAAGCACGAGACAGTTGCCGAGAACATTCTGATGGCCGGATCTGGAGGAAATGAAATTCCCACCGACGGATTGGGAACGTTGGAAACCGGGCAAGCGGGGAAGACTTGTTCTTTCAAAACCTTTCTTAGTTGTCGACCGTCCGAGTTCAAAGGCACGGATGATCCGGTTGTGTGCATGAACTGGATAAGAGAAATAGAGCAGGCTTTTTGAACTAGTGAGTGCGGGGAGAATCAAAAGGCTAAGTTTGGTTCGCAAATGCTAAGAGGGGCGGCCCTCACTTGGTGGAACGTTTACTCCACTTCTATTGAGGCTTCCGTATTGGCCAAACTGAGTTGGCCTACGTTCAAAAAGAAACTTCTGGAAGAGTACTGTAATGAGAGGGCCATGGATAGGATTGAAGAGAGTTTCCGGAATTTAAAGAAGGGAAATATGCCGGTAAAAGAGTACAACCGTCTGGTCATGGATAAACTGGGATTGGTGGGACATGTGGCCCCGAATGAGAAGGAGAAGATCAAGGCTTACATCAAGGGCCTTCCTTCGGACATGATGACAATGGTCCGAGTATTTAAGGCCTCTACCCTTCGCGAGGCAATTGAGGAAGCCCAATTGGTTGAAGGTGCTTACAGTCGAGACCGGGAGGTGAGTCACCGGGCCCCGGAAAAGAGGAAATGGGAGTGGAGTTCAGCACCCTCCAAGAAACCGAGATCCTTCAGTATCAACTACCGAGGGGCCGACCCTAGGCACGGAGCTAGGTGGTGCCCCAAATGCCGAAGCAAGCATCACGGACAGTGCAAGCCGAGCGGGGTGACTTGTTTCAAGTGTGGGAAGCCGGGGCATATCCACAGTGATTGCCCGGTCAAGGAGGTCACCTGTTTTGAATGCAAAGAACCGGGTTATATTAGAAGCGATTTCCCGAAATTGAAGATTGGGGGAAACGGAGGAAAGAAGGTAGACCCTCCGAGGGCGACGGGACGAGCATTCCAGATGACGAGTGACGAGGCGAAGGCTTCGACAGATGTAGTATCGGGTACGTTTCTCCTAAACTCCGTACCTACGCGTGTATTGTTTGATTCGGGTGCGAGTTTTTCTTTTGTGTCGACCTCTTTTTGCCAAAAATTGTCCGTGCCCCCTAGTTGCTTAGAAGAAGCTATGGTGGTAGAAATAGCCGACGGGGGACAAGTAGTGGTTCGAAATATCGGGGTTGTACATTGGAAATCGAAGGTAAGAAATTCCCTATAGACTTGATGCCAATGGTAATCGGAGGATTCGATGTTGTGGTTGGAATGGATTGGCTATCCGGTAACAAAGCTGAAATTTTTTGTGCAAAGAAGTTGATTCGCATACCTTCTTCGGAGGGAAACGAGGTGGTCATCTATGGTGAACGAAGAAAATGCGACGTAGCAATCATCTCCATGTTGAAGGCACGAAAATGCTTGGTCAAGGGGTGTACGTCCTTCCTAGCATACGTAATTGATGCTAAGTTGGAAAAGAGAAAGCTTGAGGACGTGAAGGTAGTACGCGAGTTTCCCGACGTATTCCTGGAAGACTTGTTGGGTTTACCACCGGATCGCCAAGTGGAGTTCAAGATAGACTTGACACGGGGGGGCGGCTCCGATAGCTAGAGCTCCCTATCGCTTAGCTCTGTCCGAAATGCAAGAAATGATGGCACAACTCCAAGAACTTTTGGAGAAGGGGTTTGTGAGGCCAAGTTCATCTCCTTGGGGATCACCGGTTCTATTCGTCAAGAAGAAGGATGGTACCATGAGGATGTGTATTGACTACCGAGAATTGAACAAAGTAATAGTGAAGAACAAGTATCCACTTCCTAGGATCGACGACCTGTTCGATCAACTCCAAGGAGCGGGATGCTTCTCCAAGATTGACCTACGTTCGGGTTATCATCAAGTGAAGGTTAGAGAGGATGATATTCCAAAGACGGCTTTCCGAACGCGGTATGGTCACTACGAATTTTTAGTAATGCCTTTCGGGTTGACCAATGCGCCGACGGTGTTTATGGATTTGATGAATCGGGTGTATCGAACCTTTATCGACAAGTCCGTGATTGTTTTCATAGACGATATCTTAGTGTACTCCAAAGACGAAGTAAGTCACGAGCAACTCCTTTGGGAAGTGCTAGAGATTCTAAGAAAGGAGAAGTTGTACGTAAAATTCTCCAAGTGCGACTTTTGGTTGAGCGAAGTCCAATTCTTTGGTCACGTGGTTACTCGAGATGGAGTGAAGGTAGACCCTTCTAAAATAGAGGCAATGATGAATTGGGAGCCTCCCAAGAGCCCGATTGAAATTCGAAGTTTCTTAGGCTTGGCGGGATATTACCGGAGGTTTATTCAAGACTTTTCCAATATTGCCTCTTCGCTGACGGCTCTAACTCGGAAAAATGTGAAGTTCGTATGGACCGCGGAACAAGAGGAGGCATTTCGTACTCTCCAAAAAAAACTGTGCGAAGCACCAATCTTATCCTTGCCCGAAGGATCGGAAGATTTTGTGGTCTATAGCGACGCATCTAAGATGGGCTTGGGGTGCGTGTTAATGCAAAGGGGAAAAGTAATCGCTTACGCTTCAAGGCAACTCAAGGTGCACGAAAAGAACTACCCTACACACGACTTGGAATTGGCCACGGTTGTGTTCGCATTGAAGTTGTGGCGTCATTACCTTTACGGCACTAAATGTACGTTGTACATGGATCACAAGAGCTTGAAGCATGTGTTCGACCAAAACGATTTGAACATAAGGCAACGGAGGTGGTTGGAGTTGCTCAAGGATTATGATTGTGAATTGCTTTACCATCCGGGTAAGGCCAATGTGGTTGCCGACGCCTTAAGTCGAAAAGAGTATAGTGGAAGTCTACGCACAAATCTCTCAAGGATCGGCATAGTGTCAAGCTTGATAGAACGGATTAGAGAGGCTCAATCCGAAGCCGTGAAGGAAGAAAACCTCAAAGATGAAGTGATGGTGAAACAAAAGCAACTTTTAACGGAGGATGGTCGTGGAGTTAAATTGTTCAACGGGCGCGTGTGGGTGCCTAAGGTCGGTGGAAATAGGGAGCTACTCATGGATGAGGTGCACAAGTCAAAGTACTCCATTTATCCTGGGAGTACCAAGATGTACCGGGATTTAAAGCTAACTTATTGGTGGCCAGTCATGAAGTTGGATGTGGCGCATTATGTGGAGCAGTGTACGACTTGCTCACAAGTGAAGGCTCAATATCAGTTACCCTACGGTAGGTTGCGGTCTTTGGAAATCTCCGAGCGGAAGTGGGAGAAAATAACGATGGATTTCGTGACTAAGTTACCGAAGACTTTGAAAGGTCACGACACCATTTGGGTGATAGTGGACCGGTTGACGAAGAGTGCCCATTTCTTGGCTATGCGGGAAACTTTACCAATAGACAAATTGGCAAGGCTCTACATTAATGAGGTGGTCTCAAGGCACGGTGTACCCGTATCCATAGTCTCCGATCGGGATAGTCGATTCACATCAAGATTTTGGCAAGCGTTACAAGAAGAACTTGGCACAAGGGTAAATTTGACCACGACCTATCATCCACAAACGGATGGTCAAAGCGAATGAACCATTCAAACCTTGGAGGATATGTTAAGGGCGTGTGTAATCGACTTTGGGGGCAATTGGGATACTCACCTACTGTTAGTGGAATTCTCTTACAACAATAGTTATCACTCGAGCTTGAAGGCGGCACCGTTTGAAGCTTTGTATGGGAGAAAGTGTAGGACTCCCGCGTGTTGGTTAGAGGCGGGAGAAAAACAATTTGCCGGACCAGAAATCGTACAAGAAACGGCCGATAAGGTCAAAGTAATTAGAGAGCGGTTTAAAGCGGCTCAAGATCGACAAAAGAGCTATGCTGACAACAGGCGGAAACCGATAGAGTTCCAAGTAGGAGAAAAGGTCATGTTGAAAGTATCCCCTTGGAAAGGATTAATCCGTTTTGGAAAACGTGGAAAATTGAGTCCCCGTTTCCTTTGGCCATTCACCATTCTAGAACGTGTGGGTTCGCAAGCCTACAAATTGGATTTACCCCCGGAAATGGATGGAATCCATCCAACCTTCCATGTGTGTTACTTACGAAAGTGTTTAGCGGAAGGAGAGAGCGTGATACCATTATCAGAGATCCGGGTGGATGACAACCGTTGCATCGAGGAACCCGAAGGTATTTTGGATAGAGCAGTTACGAAACTTCGGCACAAAGACGTGGTCAAAGTCAAAGTGCAATGGAAGCACCATCGGGGTGCCAATGTTACTTGGGAACCGGATGAAGACATGAAGCGTCGCTACCCTCATTTATTGGCATAGTTCGGATTTCGAGGACGAAATCTTTTCCAAGTTGGGGAGGATTGTAACACCCCAAATTTTCAATAAGCGGTACGAATCTCCTTCCCGACCCGTAATCTCGAATTACTAATTTGTTTAGTTAACTTAAGTTTGAATCACAATTTCATGCACATACATATTTGGGAAGTTGCCCATGCACAGAATTCTTAAGGATACTCGATTAGTGTCAATTAAGAACGAACTTTATGGTAAAGTAGGATCGCATATGCATCGTTTAAAAACGCCAAACAGCAGCTAGGACCTCGCTAGCAACTGTGCCCGGTGACAATGCCCAGGGCACAGTCGCGAAGGTCATTTTTGCGATGGATGGCTGATCGAGTGAAACCAAACAGAAAGCGGTCATGTGATTGCGACTATGCCTTGGCGACAATGCCAAGCGCATAGTCACCCTGTCAATGTCGTGCACGGGGTCGGAGTTGCTATGGATAGACGGGTTTTTGTTGATCCAAACCCTCAGTGATTTGATAATGACCCTCTCTTATATACTTAGTGAAAATTGTAAGTAAACAATATGTATCAGAGTTTCACTATCGCTGATAAGTACTAAGATCTTCCAGTACCGCTGATAGGAACTCTCGCTCTTTTAAATTAAACATTCAGCGAATACTGTTCATCATTAATGCTCTGAGTCTGTTCAGTCATTATGATGATCGCTGATAAGTTAGTTGTTTACTTATGATCCCTGAAGACAAGTTTCACGTCAACAAAGGTTCTACGCTGAAGTCGAAGATCAAGCTCAAGAACCAGCGACAAGTCTCCTAATGAACTGATGCGGATCAGCGAAGACTCAGATTTGTCCACTCAACGTGAAGTATCAAGTACAAGACTTCAGCTATCGCTGAACTTTATCATCTGCTGAATAGTAAATGATAATCGCTGAATCAACGAAAGCTGATCATGAAGTCCTCCATACAAAGTACTTTTGTCTTAACCACCCTTGCACGCCTCCGTACGAAATGTCAGAAAAGAACCTCCGAATATCTGAAACCGTACAACCACTCTGATACTACACTGTTCATCCTTACGGCTACTAAGGTTGTCAACCAAGGTCAATGATATGCAACCAACCAGCTGATGACACGTGTAAAGTATATACTGATTTGCATTAAATGCATGCAGTATATAAAGAGATGAACTCACTTCATTTGAAGTAACTTGCTAACTCTGGACAAGTTCAAATCTCTTATCTCAGATAGGTTATTATTAGTAATTTCCTTATCTTTCTTAGTGCAAGAAACCTTAGTGTTCCAACTTGTTTAGATTTAGGTTTATCCTTAATCTTGTCTCCGCAACAAACTGTAAATTGTTAATGGTTTATCAATAAACAATTTAGAAAAGTAAAATTTGTGTGTTTGTATTCAACCCCCCCCCCTTCTACAAACTTGTATAGGCCTTCGGGACCAACAAGTGGTATCAGAGCGGATTTTTTTAATCTCATAAACAAGATCTAATCTAAGATATTTCTCTTCGTTGCTATTTTCTGAAAATGGCCTCCAACACAAACACACATTATATAGACAATGGTTCTCTTGCAAAACCCCCTAGATTTTCCAGAGATAACTTCAACTTATGGAAAAATAGGATGATGCTCTTCTTAGAAGGTGTAGACCCTACTATGACTTACTATCTTGAAAACGGCCCACACATCCCTGTAACAATTGATCCTTCAGTTCCAGCCACTGCAACTAGAGCTGCTATTCCAGAAAGGCTGATTCCAAAGGAAATACACATGTGGACCGATGAAGATAAGAAGAAAGTGGCTATAGATACAAAAGCCAGATCCATACTATCCATGGCCCTTCCTGACGAAGTCTACCATTCCGTCATGAACCTGAAGTCATCAAAAGCCATGTGGGACATAATATGTGTTCAGTATGAAGGAACGTCTGAAGTCCAGGACTCAAGAAAGATCAACCTGGTAAGACAATACGAAAGCTTCATTTCTGGTAAGAATGAAACTCTCTCTGAAGTTCACCAACGTTTTAATTGCTTAATTATAGATCTAAAAACTGTTGGTAAGGAATATTCTAACTTTGAAGTGCTGACAAAGTTTCTAGAATGTTTACCTGAAAGCTGGGACAATTATTCCATGTGTCTCAAGCTATCAAAGGATCTTAAATCAATGACCCTTTCAACCTTATATGGTACATTGCTGAATCATGAGCAATCTAGCCATCTTAAGAAGAATATTGTAAAAGATTCCAAAAGCACCCCTGTTGCTTTAATCTCAGAGGAACCTTCCACTCAGCGACCTTCGGTCACTATCACTGAGTTAGAGAGTAACTCTGAAAGGTCATCAGATTCTGATTTTTCAGATGATGATGAATCCTTGGCTCTCCTAACTAAAAAGTTCAGGAGATTCGCCAAGAAGAAAATGTTTAGAAAGAACAAAACTCTTTCCATAGCTGACAAGCCTAAAACATCAGCTTTTGTTGATAAGGCTACTGCTACTTGTTTCAACTGCAAAAAGACAGGTCATTTCGCTAATGAGTGCAGGTCAAAGAAAATCATGAGACCTTCAGCTTTTACAAAGAAATCATTTGTTCCAAGGAATAAAGATGACAAATACTCAAAGCTGAAGGAGAAGTATGCAAAGCTGAAAAGCTTTAAGAAGAAAGGAAAAGGCCTGATGGCTGACTATGATTGGGCTGCTTCTAATGAAGAAGCATCATCATCTGATTCTGAAGATGATGAAGCAAATCAATGTCTCATGGCCAAGATTGAAGAAGAGGAAGAAAGTTCAGACATTCCCTCCACTTCAACATCTACCATTCAGGTATCACCTTCTTTCTTTACCAATATTGCAAATATTGATGAAGCTGATAGTCTCCGTAAGATCGATCTATTGACTAGAAGTTTATACGAAGCCATGAACGGCAAAGCTGTGGTTGAAAACCAAAATCTTGATCTCGCTGAAAAGCTTAAAAACTGCCACCTTCAAATAGAAAAGCTTTCTAAAATTGAAGATGATTTTAAAGATCAAGTCTATTTAAATCAGCTAGTCAAAATCGAACGAGCAGAAGCTATCGCTGCATTAAAAGCTGAACAAGCTACTGTTGAAGGATGGTGTAATTCTTCAACAAAGATCACTGAGATAATTAAGGCTCAGATTCCTCTGAGTGATAAACGTGGTCTGGGTTATAAGTATGATACTCCAAAACCAACCACTGAACGTTCAAGGCTTAAATTTGGAACGTTCGTATCCTCAGTCGCTGACACTTCATCATCTCAGTGCTCCTCGTCCATTACACCAATCCCTGAGGAATCTCCTACCTCCTCAAAAGGTAAGGAGAAAATGGTTTATTCAAAACCTACCTCTGTAGGTTTTGAAAATCCTCAGAAGGGTACCTTAGTACCAAAGCTGGATGCTTCTAAAGCCTCAGTGACCAACCCCTCTGGATCTAGAAAATTGATCTCTGGATCTATTCAGCGATCTACTCCTAGACTCAGAGTGGATGTCCTTGGTAAGAAATCTGAAGAACTGAATGTTCGTCCCATTTCTAAAGCCAATAGCTTACTTGGTGCTGGTACTTCTAATTCTAAATTAAAAGCTCAGCATACATGTGGTCCTAGAACTATTTTTAGTTATAGGAAATGTTATCACTGTGGACTTACCAATCATATTGCTAGTAAGTGCCCCACAGCCACCAAAGCTGAAAAGATAGCTAAGGTGAAGATTGCCCCCAAGGCAAAGAAGACTAACCCTGGTGCAAATCAGGTCAAGGTGAATTCTACCACTGAGGTTAAGAAATTAACCAAAGTGAAGAAAGACAAAGCCGAATCTTCAAATGCTGCGAAGACTGCTGAACCTTCCATTCCAACTACTTCCACTGACAAACGTGTATACATGGTTAAGTGGGTACCTAAGAAAAACTAATCTTCCTTTGTATTGCAGGTTAAGAAGGGTATCTGGTATCTCGATAGCGGATGCTCTAGACACATGACTGGTAAGAAAAGCCTGCTCGCAGAATACAAGGAAGAGAAAGGTCCCTCTGTGACTTTCGGTGGAAATGGAAAAGGACATACCCGAGGGTATGGTGTACTTTCAAATGGTACAACCTCCTTCATAAGAGTCGCATATGTTGAAGGGCTGAAACATAATCTTCTGAGCATCAGTCAGCTTTGCGACATGGATAACAAAGTAATTTTTACTAAGGAATCCTGCTTTGTCTCTAACAAAAAGGAGAAGATAGCTCTCAGCGGTTATCGTTTGGAAAATGTTTATGTAATAAACATGGACTCAACAACCACTGAGAACTCCTGTTTCTTCTCAAAGGCATCTTCTGATGTCAACTGGCTATGGCACAAGAGGCTCTCACATCTAAACTTCAAGACACTGAATACTCTTTCCTCCAAAGAGTTAGTCACTGGTCTACCTCAGCATTCATACGGCAAAGAGTCCTTATGTTCAGCGTGTGAAAAAGGGAAGCAGACCAAGGCAAGCTTCAAGTCAAAGCAAGTCTCCTCAGTGTCATCTCCTCTACAACTACTCCATATGGATTTGTTTGGCCCTGTTAACAAACAATCCATCGCTGGAAAGAAATATACGCTGGTCATAGTTGATGAATTATCTCGTTTCACATGGGTAATGTTTCTCCGTTCTAAGAGTGACACCCCTGAAGAACTCATCTCCTTTGTTCGGAAGATGGAAACTCTGAACAATATGACTGTTCGCTCAATAAGGAGTGATCATGGAACTGAATTAAAAAACAGTTCTCTTGATTCCTTCCTTGAGAGTAAGGGTATTTCTCACAACTTTTCGTCAGTGAGAACACCGCAACAAAATGGAGTCGCTAAAAGAAGAAATAGAACAATTATTGAAGCTGCACGTTCAATGCTCAGCGATTCTCACCTGCCTACTCAGTTTTGGGCAGAAGCTGTCAACACTGCTTGTTTTACGCAAAACAGGTCGCTGATAGTTAAAAGATTCAAAAATACAGCCTATGAACTCTTTCATGGGAGAAAGCCTTCAATCAGCTTTCTTCACATCTTTGGATGTCAGTGTTTCATACTGAACAACAGAGATGCCCTTGGAAAGTTTGATCCTAAGGCTGATGATGGAATCTTTCTTGGATACTACTCAGTCTCCAAAGCCTTCAGAGTCTTCAACCGTAGAAGACAAACTGTAGAAGAAACTATTCACGTCACGTTTGACGAATCCCGTTCAGCGAACTCTAAACCGAACGCTGATACAGAAGAACTGAATCAATGGATGTTTTCTCATCTTGGTGATTCAGAAGATATTCCCACTCCTCATGCTCATCCAGTAGAAGATGATAGTCCCACTATCATTCCAAACATGCAGAATAGTGAAGCTGAAACATCATGGGTCTCAGCTGTTCCTATAAACACTATACCTGCAGTTGATCCAAATGTCTCAGACATTCCATCTATTTCTCAACAATCAGTGAATGAAGTGACAAATGCAAACATTCCTCTCTTAGCTGATAATCCAGAAGTAGCTGAAGCCTCATCTTCAGTTTCTCCAGTTCAGACTGAGTCAGCGACGTATGCTCCGGCTCAGCGATGGACTGTAAATCACCCAATCGATCAAATTCTTGGTGATCCAAACGCTGGTATTCAGACTCGTAGAAGTGCAGGTAATATTTGTTTATTTGTTAACTTTATTTCTCTAACTGAACCAAAGAAAAGAGATGATGCCCTCAGAGATCCAAACTGGGTCGGCGCTATGCAAGAAGAGCTGACTGAATTTGAAAGAAACAAAGTTTGGAAACTCGTTCGTAGTCCAACTGACAAAACGGTGATAGGCACTAAATGGGTCTATCGAAACAAGTTGGACGAACATGGTACTGTAACTCGCAACAAAGCTCGTCTTGTTGCTCAGGGATACAGGCAAGAGGAAGGCATAGATTATGACGAAACTTTTGCTCCAGTAGCAAGACTTGAATCTATTCGTCTTTTCTTAGCATATGCTGTACACAAAAACTTCACTGTACATCAGATGGATGTCAAGTCAGCGTTTCTGAATGGAAAGCTGAATGAAGAAGTTTATGTGGAACAACCTCCAGGATTCTCAGATCCTAAGCGTCCAGGTTACGTTTATAAACTGGACAAGGCACTTTATGGCTTAAAGCAAGCTCCTCGTGCATGGTATGATACTCTCTCTACTTATCTCCATATTGAAAAATTTGAAAGAGGTAAGATTGACAAAACTCTTTTTTTTAGAAAAGTGAAAGGTCATATCATTTTAGTTCAAATATATGTTAATGACATTATATTTGGTTCTACTAACCCTGAGCTTTGTACTCGTTTCGCTGATAGAATGAAAGATGAGTATTAAATGAGCATGATGGGTGAACTAACATATTTCCTTGGTCTTCAGATTAAGCAAACTGAAAAGGGAACTTTTATAAATCAGGGAAAGTATGTTAAAGATATGCTGAAGAAATTCGACTTAACTGAAAGTTCAGCTATGAAAACCCCTATGGCACCACCGCTGACACTTGATAAGGACACAAAGGGTCTTCCTGTCAATGTCACGCTGTACCGTGGGATGATCGGCTCACTATTGTATCTTACAGCTAGCCGACCCGATATTATGTTTGCAACATGTCTGTGCGCACAATATCAAGCTGAACCTAAGATATCTCATATGAAAGCTGTAAAGCGAATCTTTCGATATCTTAAGGGTACAGCGAATCTAGGTCTTTGGTATCCCAAAGACTCATGGTTCGATCTAACCGCCTATTCAGACAGTGATTTTGCAGGTTGCAAAATGGATAGGAAAAGCACCACAGGAGGATGTCAGCTCCTGGGTGGAAAGCTGGTAAGTTGGACAAGTAAGAAGCAAAACTCAGTGTCCACTTCCACAGCTGAAGCTGAATATGTAGCCGCTGGAAGCTGTTGTTCTCAAGTCTTGTGGATGAGAAATCAACTACTAGACTATGATCTTCAGCTCTCCAAAATTCCAATCTATTGCGACAGCACTAGTGCCATCGCTATAGCAAACAATCCAGTGCTACACTCAAAGACAAAACACATAGAAATCAGATATCATTTTATCACAGATCATGTGATGAATGGTGATATAGAACTTCATTTTATCCCAACTGATTATCAGTTAGCTGATTTATTTACCAAACCTCTTGATGAGACAAGATTCAACTTTCTCATCAACGAGCTTGGAATGCTGAACTTTGAAGGGTAAAATCTTCAGCGGTTCACATTTGATCAGCGATACGTTTATACAAACTTGTATAACCTTCGGGATAAAATCAACTTATATAATCCATTTCATCTTCTTCTCTCTAAATAAACTTGGTTAAACTGATATCCAGGTATGTTTTCTCTCTCTGACAATCGCATGTAAATGCAAGATTTCAAAATAAATTGCATCGCTGAATATCTCTTCCTTAACAACGATATTTTGAAAGTTCTTTAAACCTTCACTGATATTTTCTATTCAGTGCTTCATGTTTTTCAAAAGAGTCCCTGAGCTTTCAAAACCTCAGAGACATCCTAAAAGAATGTGAAAGAACAGTTGTGACGTCATTGCAACGGATATCACTAGGCACGATTTCTTTCTGACACACGTTTGCACGTTTCGTTCAAACTTCCAATCAAATGCAAACACGTGTCCGTGTCATGATGAAAACCTTTTCCCGCTCAAGGTTTTCTCTCTCTAAAACTCCCTATATAAACAACTCTTGGTTTATATTTGTCTTTTACGCGAACAATCTTTCTCCGCAAGAAAAGAATTACCGTTGCATTTGTGCTCTCAAATCTTCAAAGAACTGTTCATCACCTTCTTCATCAAAACATCAAGGTTAATATGTTCTTACTTTTCAAATGCAGATAACTTGTTTCTGATCTTATCTTTGTTTTAAACAAGATCAAACAAAAGAACTTAAAATAAAATCATTTTCTTTCATGGTTTTATGAAAACAACCATTTCATGGTTGTTCTTCAAGTTTTAAATCTAAATCTTAAACTTGTTCTTCATTCGTATCCAGTTTTTTTTTTTTTGAAACTGGAATACAAGACTTTATGGGTTTTACATTTCATTTCAAAATCATGAAAAACCCTAATCTTCATTAAGACATTTATGTCTGAATGAAATGGAAAAAATTCGAACAATCTTAATGGAAATTCTTTCCATACTAAGACAATTCTTATTTGTTAACATCTTTGGTTGAACTGATAATACAGAAAAATGGCAACTTCAAAGATCAATGTTACCGCTGAGAACATCTCCGCTGACTCTGAGGAAGTGGACATCATCAAAGCCCCTCAGGTTAAGTTCAAGCTGGATCAACTAGATTGGACTAAGGTAAACAACCTCTCTGCGCTTCTCGAGTTTCCTCCTCGAAAGCAAGTCACACATCTGGATGATGCTGTGAATTTCCTGAAAAACTGCTGCATTTCAACAACCCTGACCATCACACCTCCCGCAAGTCAGCTACTACTATCCCAGTTCTGGTACTCTGCCAGACACACTCAGCTACCCTCCGCCAAAGATGCATCCAAAACCATCGATTGCATACTCAGCGATACTGAGTATGGTACAATTAAGATAACCCCCGCTATCATACGAAAAGCCCTGAACTTTCCCAATGCCACCAAAGAAAAACCCTTCGTTCCATTCCCTGACCATAAGTAGCAAGCTGACAAAGATGCCATCATTGCTTTTCTTGACACAATGGGTTACATCTGGGACATTGGAAGGGACAAGAAGCCCGAGAAGAAGCCGACGCTGATAAAGAAGTCCAAAATGCCCAACGAGATGAATTTCATCTTCGCTCACCTGATCAGCTGCATGACAGCGAAGTCCGGCTCCTCTGATCAAGCCGCTTAACCTCAGCAGGCTATGGGATACGCACTGCTGAAAGGTCTACATATTGACTGGGCATCTATCATTTATGATGACCTAGTGCAAAGAGTAGATTCTGCTGCTGACAGACCTGCATGGGTTCCCTACCCCCGTTTCATCAGCGCCATCTTCCAATATGGCCTGAAGGACAGCTATCCTCAAGAGGGTGACCTGAAACTTTCTCAGGTTGGCCCTAAGGTGCTCGATTTCAAACCTGTCGACAACGAGGTACGTCTCTCTACCCTTCTCTCTCTTCTTAACCCCAATTCTTCGACTTCTGTGGCTCCTTCAGCGACAATACCCATCGCTGATACCCCGACCACACAATCCTCTCCTTCTAAGAAAAGGAAACCCTCTCACACCCAACTTGATTCCAAAAGGATCAAGAAAACCAAGGAGCAACCCCAGCAATTCCATGCTGAAGACTCCTCAGCTCATTCTGACGAGCTGAAGGAAAGTTCCGTGGTACGCTCTGCCACACCCGTTCAAGCCATCCCTCCAATCCAGACTTCAGCGTCTCCAAACGCTGAGGTTAGAAACTTGGAATCTACCCAACCTCCCTCAGTCTCTCAAAAGACCGATGAAGTGATTGTCAGCGATTCCAACGCTGAACTCAGAACCCGAACCCAATTCTTATCCTTCGCTTCTCCCTCCACTCACTTGGACACTCCTCCAAAGAACACTGGAGATGCCATCATTCCAGAAGCCACCACTGACGCTTCTCAACAAATGATGAAGAAAGGACCTGCAGAGATCACCATACCTCACCGTACTTTCGAAGAGGATATGGAACATTATTCAGGAACTTGCAACTTTGACGAGTTCATCAATCCTCCTGCAGGTACAAATCAACCCATATACACTGTAACTAAACCTGAAACTTCTAAGCTTTCCTTTGCTAAGGTTTTCTTTTTCTTTGCAGAGGCCCTTCTTTGTTGAGGCGAAAAAAGAGTGGAAGGAGGAATATCCACATCAGAAGAAACCAAGTCGATCTGAGAATTTAAAATTTTCTCGACATGGCTCTTGAACTTTGAGCGAGATCGCTGAATGGATAATTTCACTTCCAACCATTCAGAGAAACCAAATTTCTCTAATGTAGCAGCGTAACAGGTTTGCTTGGTCTTGTCTTCTCTGAATACATCAACTTCAACAACAGGAACGTCTACGAACAGTTTTCCTCTGATAAGTACCTTGATGATTTTGGATGGTCGAGATCGATAGTTCAGCATTTCCTTACACCATTTCAAAGTCGAGTCAGATACCTTAGTCTTTTCTTCAACGATCCTTTGGGCATCATCCCATAGCTGACGTTGGACATCAACGGGAGTTCTTTTCAGCGCGGGGTCTTTCACCGATTGTTGGACAAGCTGGATGGCGAGAGCCTTATCTTTTTCTTCAGCTTCCTTCTTTTCGGCGAGTAATCGTTCAGCTCTTAAATGATCCTCGTATTCTTTTCTTGATATCCTGAACTTTGTGGGAACAGGGATTTTGGAGCGAGGGAGGATGATTCGCTGATCTTCGAATTTCTTTATTATTTCTTCTCTCCTTTTCTGATCCTCTTCACTTAGCTTTTGAGGAGCTAATGAAGGTCTGTTTTTGTGAGAGAGAGGTTGTTGTTCAGGTTCATCAGTCTCAGAGGTCAAATCCAAGACTGGGATTATTTCTTCAGCGACAGGAGCTGGAATTATTGTTGGTATTGTTGTAGGAGCTTCAGTGGGATCCTCAAACAGGGGAGAGGACTAGCTGAAACACAGCGATCGTTTAAGTAAAAAAAAGTTGGTGAAAATAGAGAAAAGAATAGGGTTAAGTGTATAGAGGTTTTATGGAGAGGAGGATTGATATTGAGAAGGGATAGAGGAGTGATGCAGAGTAAGGGAATAAGAGATATTGTACCTGGCAAGCTGGCTTTATCTGAAGGATTGCCATATTGCCTTCTGCAGCGAGGCCTTTGTTCTTGCCTTGATCAGCTTCAGATGCTGCAGGCTTTGTCTTTGTCGTCTCCCTGATTGATCTCTGATCACAATCCCTTTCTGAGCAGGGACTTTCACGATAGGTTCGACGAAGAAGAAAGAGTCATCATCATCATCGTCATCATCATCATCTTTAGGGGATGATGATGGTTCTTCATCCTCAAGGTTGAGGTCTTCGTCATCTTCAGCTTCTTCAGCTTCAGATTCATCATCGTAGGGTTCGGTTACATCAGCAGCAGCTTCAGTTCCCTTATCCTCTTCGAGTTGCTCCCCCTCAGAATCAGAGGGAAGTTTCTCGGTTCCCTCAGGGTTTTCAACTCCCTGAGGTTTTGAAGAAGAAGCAGCAACAACTTTAGTTTTCTCCCCCTCAGAATTATGGGGAAGATCTTCAGCTTTCTTCTCCCCCTCTTCCACATCATGGTTGGGGAGGAAACAGATTGTTCAGCAGCAGCAGTCATAGGATCACTGTCTTCTAGGCCAGTGTCTCCCATGAGGACTTCAACCACTGCTATTCTGTCTTGTAGGCCAGAAATCGCAGGGCTGATCTTTTGAAGAGTTTCTCTATCGGCCTGAGTAAAGTGGGATTTTGGGGCATTCAGGCGATTGAGTATCTGCTGAAGTAGATCTTTGACCGTCGTAACCTCACCCTTAAGAGTACCAACCTCTGTCTTCAATGATGTGACTTCATTGGACAGAGTGGTGAAGTTTGTTGCGAGGGTGGTGTTGGTGAGGTTGAGATTGTTGACGTTGGTGGAAATTTCAGCGAGGGTGGTAGCAAAAGTTGCAATGCTGCCATCCACCTTCTCCATATCAGTTTTGGAGGCTTTCATGTCAACAACCTCGGTCAGCTTCTTGAGGTTCTCTCCAGCGTCTGTAACCGCTGAAGAGTTGGTGGAGAGAATGGTGTTGTATGATTCCATCTTTGTTTCCAGGGCCTTCAGGGAGGTGTTAATATCCCCCATATTAGGACCTGAAAAAGTTGAGAACTTATGAACAAAGGAAAGCTCAGAAGTTTTGGGTTGAGAGGGAGGAGTGTTTATGGATTGAGGTGTACCTGCGGGATGATTTACGAAGTCGTCGAAGTTTCGAAGTCATCTTCCAGTGTGCCTTGACGCATGGAAGTTTCCGCAGGTTCTTTATTTGCATCTATCATCGCTTGTAAATTATCAGCAGCTGAATCATGAACGATGACAGGAATTCCTGAGAATGTTGGGAAAAGAGGTGGAGTGTCCAAAGATAGAGATGGAGGAGTGAAGGATGAGAAGATTGGTTGGTTGCAGGGTTCAGCGTTGGATCCGCTGTCAATCACTTCAGTCTGTAGAGAGGCTGAAGGAGGTGGGTTCAGTTCCAAGTTTATAACCTCAGTGTCTAGAGACGCTGAGGCCGGGATGGAAGGGGTGGCTTGTTCAGCTGTGGCGGAGCGTACCCCGGAACTATCCAGCGACTCTTTTTGAAGATGAGTCGTGGAGTCTTTAGCATGTGATTGCTTGGGGGGTTGCTCCTTGGTTTTCTTGATCCTTTTGGAACCAAGTTGGGAAGTAGATTGTTTCCCTTTTCGAGAAGGAGTGGAGGGTGCATCTTGTGTATCAGTGGTAGGGATTTCCACTGAATGAGCCGCAGAAGTAGAAGAAGAAGGATTTAGAAGAGATAAGAGAGTAGGAAGACGTACCTCGTTTGCCAGCGGCTTGAAGTCGAGTACCTTAGGGCCAACATGAGAGAGTCTCAGATCACCCTCTTTTGGGTATTTGTCCCTAAGTCCAAGTTGAAAGATGGCGTTGATGAATCTGGGATAAGGAACCCATGAAGGTCTATCAGCCATATCTACTCTGAAAGCGAGGTCGTCATAGATGACTGAGGCACAGTCAACATGGAGACCTTTCAGTAATGCATAGCCCATTGCTTGCTGAGGTTGAGCAGCTTGATCAGAGGAGCCACTCTTTGCTGTCATGCAGCTTATCAGGTGTGCGAAGATGAAGTTCATCTCGCTTGGCATTTTTGACTTCTTGATCAGGGTCAGTTTCTTCTCAATCTCCTTGTCCCTCCCTGTGTCCCATGCGTAACCCATCGTATCAAAGAATGCAGTGATGGCTTCCCTATCAACATGGTTTTTGTGGTTAGGCAGAGGAACAAAGGGTTTTTCTTTGGTGGCAGTGGGTAGGCTGAGTGCTCGCCTGATAATGGCAGGGTTGATTTTGGTTGTGCCAAATTTGGTGTCACAGAGAATGGTGTCAATGAGTTTCTTTGGGTCTTTGGTAGACTCAAGCTGAGCTCTTCTGGCAGTGTACCAGAACTGAGATAGAAGGTATTTATGAGCAGGGGGTATGATGGTTAGGGCTTTGAATAAGCAGCAGGTTTGTAGAAAATTCACAGCATCATCTAGATGCCTGACTTGCTTTTTCGGAGGAAAGTTGAAAAGCGCATAGAGGTTGTTTGATTTCGAAAAGTCTATTTTCTCCAGCATAAACTTTAGCTGAGCAGCCTTGGTGATAACCACTTTCTCAGCGGTAGGAAGCTTGGGAGTAGGAACGTCAGTAGAGGATGCCATAGCTGTTTATCAGTTCAACCAAAGATCAACAATACAGAAATAGTCTTAATGTGGAAAGATTTTCCAATAAGATGTTTCAAATTTTGTCCATTTCATTCAGACCAAAATGTCTTAATGAAGATTAGGGTTTTCTTGTTGAAAAAGAAATGCAAACCCAGTAAAAGCCTTGTTTTTCAGTTTCCTTTAGAGATAAGGATTCTGGAAAAACAAATGAAGAACAAGTTTAAGATTTTGAGTTTTAAACTTGAAGAAACAACCATGAAAAGGTTGTGTTCATAAAACCATGAAAGAAATGATTTCATTTTAGAAAGGTTTCTTTTATTTGATTTGTTAAAAGCAACAAGAAGATCAGAAACAAATTAAAACAGGTAAATAATGAGAATATTAACTTGGTTGTCGAAGAAGAAGATGAACAGTTTTCTGGAAAAACTCGAGTTCAATAAGCAACAGTAAATCTTTTCTTGCTAGGAGAAGAAGATGTTTGCGTAAAAAGAAAAATATAAACTCGAATGCGTTTATATAGTGAAATTAGAGAGAGAGAAAAACTAGAGCGGGAAAGTTTTTCATCATGACACGGACACGTGTTTGCATTTGATTGGATGGTAAACGAAACGTGCAAACGTGTGTCAGAAAAAGAACGTGCCAGGGTTTATCCGTTGTGATGATGTCATAAACGTCCTTTCATGTTTTAGGATGTCTCTGAGGTTTTGAAAGCTCAGGGACATTTTGAAAACACGAAGCACTGAATAGAAATATCAGTGTTAGTTTAAGAAATTTCAAAGTATCGCTGTTAAGGAAGAGATATTCAGCGATGTAATTTGTTTTGAAATCTTGCATTTACATGCGAATGTCAGCGAGTAAAGAGAGAACATACCTTGATATCAGCGAATCAACTTTGTTCAGAGAGAAGATGATATAATGGGTTATATAAGTTTGTTTTATCCGATCGCTGATCAAATGTGAACCACTAAAGATTTTATTCTTCAAAGTTCAGCATTCCAAGCTCGCTGATGAGAACGTTGAATCTTGTCTCATCAAGAGGTTTGGTGAACAGATCAGCTAACTGATAGTCAGTTGGGATAAAATGAAGTTCTATATCACCATTCATCACATGATCTCTGATAAAATGATACCTGATTTCGATATGTTTGGTCTTTGAGTGTAGCACTGGGTTGTTGGCTATAGCGATGGCACTTGTGCTATCGCAATAGATTGGAATTTTCGAGAGCTGAAGGTCATAGTCTAGTAGTTGATTTCTCATCCACAAGACCTGAGAACAACAGCTTCCAGTGGCTACATACTCAGCTTCAGCAGTTGAGGTGGACACTGAGTTTTGCTTTTTACTTGTCCAACTCACCAGCTTTCCACCCAGGAGCTGACAGCCTCCTGTGGTGCTTTTCCTATCCAATTTGCAACCTGCAAAATCACTATATGAATAGGCGATTAGATCAAACCCTGAATCTTTAGGATACCAAAGACCTAGGTTCGGAGTACCCTTAAGGTAACGAAAGATTCACTTTACAGCGATCATATGAGATTCCTTAGGTTCAGCTTGATATCGTGCACACCATAATGTCAGGTAGGCTAGTTGTAAGATACAAGAGAGAGCCGATCATCCCACGGTACAGAGTGACATTAACAGGTATTCCATTTGAATCCTTGTTTAGTGTCAGCGGTGGTGCCATAGGGATTTTCATAGCTGAACTCTGAGTTAAATCAAATTTCTTCAGCATATCTTTAACATACTTTCCCTGATTAATGAAAGTTCCTTTTTAATTTTACTTTATCTGAAGACTAAGGAAATATGTTAGCTCACCCATCATACTCATTTTATACTATGCTTTCATTCTATCAGCGAAATGACTACAAAGGTCAGGGTTAGTAGAACCAAATATAATGTCATCAACATATATCTGAACAAGAATGACATGACCTTTTACTTTCCTAAAGAATAGAGTCTTATCGATTTTACCACGCTCAAATTGTTCAATGTGGAGATAAGTAAAGAGAGTGTCATACCATGCACGAGGAGCTTGCTTTAAGCCATAAAGTGCCTTATCCAGTTTATAAACATAACCTGGACGCTTAGGATCTGAGAATCCTGGAGGTTGTTCCACATAGACTTCTTCATTCAGCTTTCCATTTAGGAACGCTGACTTAACATCCATCTGATAAACTTTGAAGTCTTTGTGTACAGCATATGCTAAGAATAGACGAATAGATTCTAGTCTTGCTACTGGAGCAAATGTTTCGTCGTAGTTTATACCTTCCTCTTGTCTGTATCCCTGAGCAACAAGTCGAGCTTTGTTGCGGGTTACAGTTCCATGTTCGTCCAACTTGTTTCGATAGACCCATTTAGTGCCTATCACAGTCTTATCAGTTGGTCTTCGAACAAGATTCCAAACTTTGTTTCTTTCAAATTCTGTCAGCTCTTCTTGCATAGCGCTGACCAAGTTTGGATCTCTGAGGGCATCATCTATTTTCTTTGGTTCAATCAGAGAAATAAAGTTAACAAATAAACATATATTACCTGCACTGCATCGAGTCTGAACACCAGTGTTTGGATCACCAAGAATTTGATCAATAGGGTGATTGACAGTCCATCGCTGAGCCAGAGCATGAATTGCTGACTCAACCTGAACTGGAGGGGCTGAAGATGAGGCATCAGCAACTTCTGGAATATCAGCCAAGAGAGGAGTAGGTGCAGATGTCATCACATTCACTGATTGCTGAGAAGTAGATGGAATGCCTGAGGTAGAAGGTTCAGAAGCAGGCATAGTGTTTAAAGGAACAGCTGATACCCATGAAGTTTTAGCTTCACTATTCTGCATGTTTGGGATGATAGTAGGACCATCATCTTCAACGGTATGATTGTGAGGCGTGGGAATATCTTCTGAATCACCAAGATGTGAAAACATCCATTGATTCAGCTCTTCAGTATCAGCAGAAGGTCGAGAATTCGCTGAACGGGATTCGTCAAAGGTGACGTGAATAGTTTCTTCAACAATTTGTCTTCTTCGATTGAAGACTCTGAAGGCTTTGGAGACTGAGGAGTATCCAAGACAGATTCCATCATCAGCCTTAGGATCAAACTTTCCAAGGGCATCTCTGTTGTTCAGTATGAAACACTGACATCCAAAGATGTGAAGAAAGCTAATTGAAGGCTTTCTCCCATGAAAAAGTTCATAGGCTGTCTTGTTGAATCTTTTAACTATCAGCGACCTGTTTTGCGTAAAACAAGCAGTGTTGACAGCTTCTGCCCAAAACTGAGTAGGCAGGTGAGAATCGATGAGCATTGAACGTGCAGCTTCAATAATAGTTCGATTTCTTCTTTCATCGACTCCATTTTGTTGCGGTGTTCTCACTGAAGAAAAGTTGTAAGAAATACCCTTACTCTCAAAGAAGGAATCAAGAGAACTGTTTTTGAATTCAGTCCCATGATCACTCCTTATTGAGCGAACGGTCAAGTTGTTCAGGACTTCCATTTTCCTGACAAAGGTGATGAGTTCTTCAGGGGTGTCACTCTTAGAACGGAGAAACATTACCCATGTATAGCGAGAGAATTCATCAACTATGACCAATGTATTTTTTTTCCAGCGATGGATTGTTTGTTAACAGGGCCAAACAAATCCATATGGAGAAGTTGTAGAGGAGATGACACTGAGGAAACTTGCTTTGACTTAAAGCTTGCTTTGGTCTTCTTGCCTTTCTCACACGCTGAACATAAGGACTCTTTGGCGTATGAGTACTAAGGTACACCAGTGACTAACTCTTTTGAAGAAAGAGTGTTCAGTGTCTTGAAGTTGAGATGAGAGAGTGTCTTATGCCATAGCCAGTTGACATCAGATGAGGCTTTTGAGAAGAAATAGGAGTTCTCAGTGGTTGTTGAGTCCATGTTTATTACATAAACATTTTCCAAACGATAACTGCTGAGAGCTATCTTCTCCTTTTTGTCAGCGACAAAGCAGGATTCCTTAGTAAAGATTACTTTGTTATCCATGTCGCAAAGCTGACTGATGCTTAGAAAATTATGCTTCAGCCCTTCAACATATGCGACTCTTCTGAAGGTTGTTGTACCATTAGAGAGTACACCAAACCCTCGGGTATGTCCTTTTCCATTTCCACCAAAAGTTACAGAGGGACCCTTTTCTTCCTTATATTCAGTGAGCAGGTTCTTCTTACCAGTCATGTGTCTAGAGCATCCGCTATCGAGATACCAGATACCGTTCTTAACCTGCATTACAAAGGAAGATTAGTTTTTCTTGGGTACCCACTTAACCATGTGTACACACTTGTGAGTGGGGGTAGAAGAGGAGGTGGAAGGTTCAGCAGTCTTCGCAGCATTTGAAGATTCAGCTTTGTCAGTCTTCACTTTGGTTAATTTCTTAACCTCAGTAGTCTTCTTTGCCTTGGGGGCAATGATCTTCACCTTAGCTATCTTTTCAGCTTGGGTGGCTGTGGGGCACTTACTAGCAATATGATTGGTAAGTCTACAATGATAACATTTCCTATAACTTAGTAGCAGAGGTTGAAGTAGAGGGAATGTCAGAATTTTCTTCCTCATCTTCAAGTTTGGCCATGAGACATAGATTGGCTTCATCATCATCTTCGGAGTCAGATGATTCTTCTTCGTCAGAGGCAGCCCAATCATAGTCAGCCATAAGGCCTTTGCCTTTCTTCTTAAAGGTTTTCAGCTTTGAATACCTTTCTTTCAGCTTTTTGTATTTTTCATCTCTAGTCCTGGGAGTAAAGTTTTTCTTGGGAAAAGCTGAGGGTCTAGAGACTTTCTTTGACCTGCACTCGCTAGCAAAGTGTCCTATCTTTTCACAGTTATAGCAAGTAGCAGTAGCCTTATCAACAGGGGTTGATGATCTTGGCTTGTCAGTAATAGCAAGAGGTTTGTTCTTTCTGAAATTACTCTTTCTATCAAATCTCCTGAACTTATTAGCCAGGAATGCTAGAGTTTCATCATCATCTGAAGCATCAGAATCTGATGAACATTCAGAGTTAGTTTCCAACTCAGTGACAGTGATAGTAGATCACTGAGTAGAAGGTAACTCTGAAAGTAAAGCAACATGGGTGCTTTTGGAATCTTTTACAAGATTCTTCTTAAGATGACTCGATTGCTAATGATTCAACATCATGCCATATAAGGTAGAAAGAGTCATAGATCTAAGATCTTTTGACAGCTTGATACACATTGAGTAACTGTCCCAGCTTTCAGGTAAACATTCTAAGAACTTTGTCAGTACTTCAAAGTTAGAATATTCCTTACCAACAGTTTTCAGATCTATTATTAAGTAGTTAAAACGTTGGTGTACTTCAGAGAGAGATTCATTCTTACCACAAATGAAGCTTTCATACTGTCTTACCAGGTTGATCTTTAGAGAGTCCTGGACTTCAGAAGTACATTCATACTGAACACAGATTGTATCCCACATAGCTTTTGAGGTTTTCAGGTTCATGACGGAATGGTAGACTTCGTCAGGAAGAGCCATGGAGAGTATGGATCTAGCTTTTGTGTCGATAGCCACTTTCTTCTTATCTTCATCAGTCCACATATGAATTTCCTTGGGAATCAGCCTTTCTGGAATAGAAGGTCTATTCTCAGCGGCTGGAACTGCAGGATCAATTCTTATAGGAATATATGGGCCGTTTTCAAGATAGTAAGGCATAGTAGGGTCTACACCTTCTAAGAAGAGAATCATCCTATTTTTCCATAGATTAAAATTATCTCTGGAGAATCTAGGGGGTTTTGCAAGAGAACCATTGTCAATATATTTAGTGTTTGTGTTAGTGGCCATTTTAAGAAATAGCAAGGAAGAGAAATCTTAGTATAGATCAGATCTTGTTTATGAGATTAAACAAATCTGCTCTGATACCACTTGTTGGTCACGAAGGGTTATACAAGTTTGTAGAAGGGAGGGTTGAATACAAACACACGATTTTTACTTTTCTAAATTGTTTAGTGATAAATCAAGACAATTTACAACTTGTTGCAGAACAAGATTAAGGATTAACCTAATCTAAACAAGTTAAGAACACTAAGTTTCTTGCACTAGAATAAGACAGAAGGAAGATAAGAATATTAAGTATAATATTCTAACACACAGATAGAAAGACGAAGATGGTCCGAGCACACTTCATTTCTGAAGTAGGGTTCTTCTTATATACTGCATGCATTTAATGCATGGCAGTATTGCTTTACACGTGGCAGCAGCTGAGTGGTTGCATGTCATTGACCTATGTGGACAACCTTAGTAGCCGCATGGTGCACAGTGTAGAATCAGAGTTTGTTGTACGATCATAGACAAAAGGGATGTCCGTTCTGACAGTTCGTACGGAGACGTGCAAGTGAGGTAAGACAATAGTACTTTGTAAGGAGACTTCATGATCAGCTTTCATTGAAACAGTTCTTTATCAGCGAATGATAAAGTTCAGCGATTGTTGAAGTCTTCTACTTGATACTTGATAACGCCACTTTTTGGCGTTATTTTCAGTTCACAAACCAATGAGATTGGCTTGTATTCTAGCAAAAAGGCGTGGATTTTATGGTTTATCGAGTGATTTATGCAGGATATCTAAAAGACAGCGTTCATCGAGAAAAGAAGCTAAAAAGAGCCTAAAAAGAGCCAAAACGAAGCCCAACGGAAGCCCGAGATCCAAGCCCAAGACCCGCGCCCGAACCATGGCCCGAAGCTGACCCGAAGGCCAAAAAGAAACACGCGCGGCTTTCCACGCGTTTTGCAAATCGCGGGACAAGCCGCGTAACCCTCTGTTCCAGATTCTATAATTTGGCGATTTTCTAATTTTAGGGCATTCTCGAGACGACTCACACACGACGAACGACAGCGACTTAGGGGCGATTTCTGGAGACTTTTCACGTCTTTTGGAGCCATGAGAGAGGATCAATCGAAGAGGAAGTCACGACGCGACACGGATTAGAGCCGGGAGAAGGGAGTTTATCACTACATCTTTCACGTTCACGTTTATCATGTCTACATACAGCTTTTCATCCCCTTTTCTTGCGTTTTTGTACCCCAACATCATGAACTAATCTTTAGATGTTGGGGGTTGGAATGAATTCGATTTAAGTGTACAAACATGTGATTAGCGAATTTTATCAGTTTTTCCTATATTAATGAGGCATGTGATTTGGATTTTAATGCTTTTGTGAATTTGGCCAATTTACAATTGATTTGTTGTTTCTAATTAAGTTCGAGAGAATTAATTGTAACTAGAACTAGGAATCGCATGCCTAAGGTGAGAAAGGAGATAGAGATATTCCGAGTAAGCCTTAGTCCCATTAAAATCTTGCGCTTAATATATTTTGAATTCCATAGGTGAGATCGAGAGATAGACTTGTGCTTTTCAAGATAAAACCCGTAGTTGCTCGAAAGAGAACAACGGTGAATTTTACAAGATTAGGTATTCATTATACGGAATAACTGGTAACTGTTTTGAGTCAAGTGTTTGTATGTGAAAGTCTTAGGATTTCCAACCCTCAACTATTTTCTCTATCAAAGTTTCTTAAGCTGTCTACAGTCTTGTGTTGATTTAGTTTGTTTGCAATCAATTAGTTTATAAACCAACCACTCAATTTGCGATAGTTCAGTTAATAGAGTTTATAGTAATTGTGATACTTAGTTCCTAGTTCCTGTGGATTCGATACTCGTACTTCCGTACGTATTACTTGATTTCGACACCGTACACTTGCGGTTAGATTTAGGGGGGGGTGATACCCGCCTATCAAGTTTTTGGCGCCGTTGCCGGGGAACTAGTTGCAACTGATAGCACTACCAGCTATAAGTTCTATTACATTGAACAATTTTCTTTTATTACTTTGTTCCATCACTTTCAATTTCTGGATTACTAACTTTGCTTACTTTCTTTTCAGGTACTACTTGGTGTATGCCAAGGACGACCCGAGGGAAGGAAATCGAACAACTTGATCCGGAGATCGAGAGAATCGTCCGCCGAATACGCCAAGAGACCAAAGCCAAGAGACATCTAAAGATGGGTAACGAAATGCCCGTAAAATAGACCACCTGTCAACAATCCACCTCCTCCTCCTGAGCAACGCCCTATGAAGTCGTTTACCAATCCGAATGTGGCAGCGGCACGCATAGGCATTCAAGCACCTGCCACTGCGGCAAACTCTTTCGAGCTTAAACCGAGTACCATCGTGATGGTACAACAAAACCAGTATGGAGGAACACCGACAGAAGATCCGCATGCACATCTCCAGGCATTCGAGAGGATTTGCAACACGTTCAAGATTAATGGGATGGAAGAGGATGCAATCAAGCTGAGATTATTCAGCTTTTCACTCAAAGGTAGGGCCAAAACATGGACCGAGAGTATCCAACCGAATTCGATCACTACCTGGGCACAACTGAAAGCTGCTTTCCTTCAGAAATTCTTTCCACTGGGAAGAACCGCTCAATTAATGGCTGACATCACTCATTTTGCGCAATGGGATCAAGAGACCTTATATGAGGCGTGGGAGAGATACAAGGATATGATCAAGAAGTGACCTCATCATGGATTGCAAGGCTGGGTCATCATCCAGACATTCTTTGGAGGCCTTCACCCACAATTCAAGAATGACATCACAGCTGCAGCGGGTGGAGCATTAATGGAGAAATCATATGAAGAAGCTGTCACCTTGATCGAGAACTTGGCCGAACACAGTTTCTCTACTCCACGATCAGCTGTTAGAAGAGTTGCAAGTATTCAAGAGTCGGATGAGCTGAAAGAAATAAAGGCTCAACTAGCTGCGATCACAAGCCATTTGAAAGGGGGTATTCCACAAGAACCCGAGCAAGTCCAGTTCTTACAGAACCGAAACAACTAGCCGAGGAACGACCCGTTCTCGAATACCTACAATGAGGGGTGGAAGAAGCACCCGAACTTCTCATGGAGTCAACCCAATCAACAGCCAGGTAATTCTTCTAACTTTTCCAATTCGTCTAATGCTAACAATGTTTACCGTCCTCCAGGTTATAACCAAAGGAATCTCAATGAGGGACCATCTATGGAGAAGAAACCGGGGCTGAAAGACATGATGATGAAGTTCATGACCAAGATGGACAGCACGGTTGGAGAGTTAGCGAGCACGGTTAGCACAGTCAAGGCGGCAACTGATCAGAACACCGCATCGATCAAGATCCTCTAAAGGCAAGTGGGGCAGATTTCGGAAGCCTTACAAAACCGACCTCCCAGAACATTCCCGAGTATGACCAAAAGGAAAAACCGGGAAGAATGTAATGCCATTTATCTGAGAAGTGGCAAGGAGCTGATCGAGGAGCCTACACGAGAACCACCAGCAAAGGAAACCGAGCCTAAAGAGAAAGAGGTTGTAGATGTGGATGAGCTAGAGGTTGATGAAGAGGTGGTGATTGAAGATAACTTAAAGGTTGAAGAGAGCAAGAAGAGTGAAGCGACGAAGCCAAAACAATCACCGGTCAAGCCGGTGGTACCGAGAGTGCCCTATCCGAGCAGACTTAAATCGCATAAGGATGATGTTAATTTGTCTAAGTTTCTTGATATATTTAAAAAGATGCATATTAACATTCCTTTCGTAGACGCTTTGGCACAAATGCCCTCATATGCGAGATTTATGAAAGACATCTTATCCAAGAAGAGGAAGATTGAGGATAAGGCCACAATTGCACTTACTGAGGAGTGCAGTGCTATAATTCAGAACAAGCTTCCCCTGAAGCTTAAGGATCCAGTGAGTTTTTTGATCCCTATCCAAATTGGGAGTTTTAATTTTGATAAGGTATTATGCGATTTAGGAGCTAGTATTAACCTAATGCCTTTATCTGCTTTCAGGAAACTTGGCCTCGGGGAAGTGAAGCCGACAAACATGACCCTTCAGCTCGCGGATAGGTCGATAGTGTATCCATATGGAGTCGTCGAGGACGTATTGATCAAAGTCGGCAAGTTCTATTTTCCGGTGGACATCGTGGTGTTAGATATCGATGAATATGTAGAGGTCCCACTGATTTTGGGTAGATCATTCTTGGCCACGAGCAGAGCGCTGATAGACATGGAAGAAGGTGAGATGACCTTCAGGGTTGGCGGCGAAAAGGTTATTTTCAAAATGTTCGAGAGTAGAAGGTGTAAGGAGGCCGATGGTCATGGAAGGCCAGATGTGGAAGAATCCGCGAAGAACCGCAAGTGTGGGCGATACGATTCCGTGGATACCGAGCCAAGTTGAGATCCACATAGTCGTGCCACGAATTTAACCAAGGCGTTGGGTGGGAGGCAACCCACCGAGGTTAGTTTTCTTTCTAATTTCCAGTTTTTGAGTGTGTTCTTAGTTACGAAAAACAATAAAAAAAATCAAAAATAGCTGAAACAGGGACTTACGCGGCTTGTGCCGCGGCTGACAAACCGCGTACCAAACCGCAGGGTCCTCTGTTTGTTTTCTGAAGCTGGGAGTTGCGCGGTATACCCCGCGACTTCCAAACCACGTGGCAAACCGCGCGGTTTTCCTGATGCTTCTGGTGTGTTTCGTTTCTTTGTTTTCTTTCACTGTTTGCTTTGTTTCTTTTGTTTGTGCATTCTCTCTCTCCCTTTTCTCCGATATCTCTCGTCCGAGGTCGCTCCAATCTTTCAAGAGGATTTTCTCCGTCCGGGCAAACAGGTATGTTCTCAACTTTGTATGTAACGAGTGATGTATGATGTTTTGTGTCCCGATTAGTTAACGAGATGCAACAAACCTAAGTTTCACTTAGGTTTGGGGTGCCTCATCTTTTCAACATCTACACACTCATTTTTAATCCTGTGCAAACCTCGGTTTCACCGAGGTTTAGGGTTGGCTTTGTTTGACAAACCTAGGCCACGGCCTAGGTTTGGAGTGGCCATGTTTTTGAAAATGCTAGAATAGCTCTTTGTTGCTTCATGTTATACTATGCCTTGCATGTCTACTACCTGTAATAACCGCACAACGATACTTGTTTTAGTATCGCCTACGCCGACACTTGCACATTGGGGACAATGTGTGGGTAAGGTTTGGGGTTGCCCTATCGGACCCACGTTATGCACGTTGATTTCCTGCACTTCTGAGTACTTAGATCACTTTAGCTAAAATTTTTGTTTTGAATGATTGAGACCGACTATTGTGGGGAGAATCTCGTGATAGTGACGTGACCATTAGGGATGGACTGGGAAAGGACATGACTAGGGACATTAGTGGAGACCACCCAATAGCGAGTTTTGAGCCTAAAAGACGTCTTTCATTTCGAGGGATTCATACACTTAAGTCATATACACTTTTTCGAGTTCCTTGTCGTGAATATAGAATGATCTCGCTATATTATTGCATTGAGTAGCAAAGACGACCATCGGGATATTGGGTAAGGGTGTAGTAGACCCTATCGTGTGGACCTTAAGATGTGATTCCAGGCAATGTGTGTTTTGTTTTAACCTGTTTTTAGCTATCGTACCTCTTTACCCAATTGTGTGTAACCATAACCCCGTTGTAGCCAAACACTCACCTTTTTCATTTCAGACCCACCTTTAAACCCGAGCCAAAAGCCTTAGCCAACCATATCCGAAAGTGTGTCAATCTGAGCGGTAATGAACAACGATAAGATAGAGCGGAAAAGAAGGAATACAGGCCAGTTATGAAAATAAATAGAAAAGAGGGCCAATGCAGCCCCAATGCAAATAAAGAGGACCAATGAAGTCCCAAGTTAAAAATATATATATATATATATATATATATATATATATAATATTTAAATACAGTTTCTAGATAGCTTCACAGCAGCTGAATAAGAGAGTCAAGGCAACTCCGATAGTGACAAAAGGGCCAAGTGATAGGAAAGAAAGTTATAAAGTTCAGAATTGCTAAAGTTTGACACACCAAGGATTTTTGTTCCTTTTTCCCCTTCATTTCTTAGCCGGTACCCTAGCCTCATTACAACCCGTGTGAAGACCTGGATGATCTTTTAGAAAATATGATTAGAGTATACGACCACCCTTACCAATATTCACTGTCTTGCTACTTGATTCCTTTCTGAGATCAATTTTTGGACATTTATGCGTCTTTCAATAGAGTTGTCATGTAATATTCGAGTATTCTTGTACATAAATTCCCTAAACATGACAACATGTGCGATAACCTAGGTTCGAGTGAAACGAGAGTATCCCGTGAGGTAGGGTCGAGGCGAAATGTTTTCCCTAGTATGTCTGGACCTAGAACAACCTTAGTGTAATCGGAGCAGTCACAAGTTCAACTTACAATGGAAGGTCATAGATCAAACAGAATAAGGATGAGGCGAGAGTGAGAGTGAGATAAGCATTCACGGGTATGGGAAATCACCAGTGCATCACATGGTACCGATTGGGAGTTGTTCAGTTATTTTTATTTCACTGATATGTGCTTTTACTCTATTTTATCGCTAATTTGCTTGGGGACAAGCAACGCTCGGTTTGGGGTTGTTGATAACGCCACTTTTTGGCGTTATTTTCAGTTCTCAAACCAATGAGATTGGCTTGTATTCTAGCAAAAAGGCGTGGATTTTATGGTTTATCGAGTGATTTATGCAGGTTATCTAAAAGATAGCGTTCATCGAGAAAAGAAGCTAAAAAGAGCCTAAAAAGAGCCAAAACGAAGCCCAAGACCCGCGCCCGAACCATGGCCCAAAGCTGACCCGGAGGCCAAAAAGAAACACGCGCGGCTTTCCACGCGGTTTGCAAACCGCGGGACAAGCTGCGTAACCCTCTGTTCCAGATTCTATACTTTGGCGATTTTCTGATTTTAGGGCATTCTCGAGACGACTCACACACGACGAACGACAGCGACTTAGGGGCGATTTCTGAAGACTTTTCACGTCTTTCGGAGCCACGAGAGAGGATCAATCGAAGAGGAAGTCAAGACGCGACACGGATTAGATCCGGTAGAAGGGAGTTTATCACTACATCTTTCACGTTCACGTTTATCATGTCTACATACAGCTTTTCATCCCCTTTTCTTGTGTTTTTGTCCCCCAACATCATGAACTAATCTTTAGATGTTGGGGTTGGAATGAATTCGATTTAAGTGTACAAACATGTGATTAGCGACTTTTATCAGTTTTTCCTATATTAATGAAGCATGTGATTTGGATTTTAATGCTTTTGTGAATTTGGCCAATTTACAATTGATTTGTTGTTTCTAATTAAGTTCGAGAGAATTAATTGTAACTAGAACTAGGAATCGCATGCCTAAGGTGAGAAAGGAGATAGAGATATTCCGAGTAAGCCTTAGTCCCATTAAAATCTTGCGCTTAATGTATTTTGAATTCCATAGGTGAGATCGAGAGATAGACTTGTGCTTTTCAAGATAAAACCCGTAGTTGCTCGAAAGAGAACAACGGTGAATTTTACAAGATTGGGTATTCATTATACGGAATAACTGGTAACTGTTTTGAGTCAAGTGTTTGTATGTGAAAGTCTTAGGATTTCCAACCCTCAACTGTTTTCTCTATCAAAGGTTCTTAAGTTGTCTACAGTCTTGTGTTGATTTAGTTTGTTTGCAATCAATTAGTTTATAAACCAACCACTCAATTTGCGATAGTTCAGTTAATATAGTTTATAGTAATTGTGATACTTAGTTCCTAGTTCCTGTGGATTCGATACTCGTACTTCCGTACGTATTACTTGATTTCGACACCGTACACTTGCGGTTAGATTTAAGGGGGGTGATACTCGCCTATCAATACTTCACGTTGAGTGGACAGGTCTTGCTTCGCTGATATCCGCATCAGTTCATGAGTAGACTTGTCGCTGGTTCTTGGGCTTGATCTTCGACTTCAGCGTAGAACATATGTTGACGTGAAACTTGTCTTCAGGGATCATAAGTAAACAACTAACTTATCAGCGATCATCACAGAGACTGAACAGGCTCAGAGCTACTGGATGAACAGTGTTCGCTGACTATTTACTTAAAGAGCGAGAGTTACTATCAGCGGTACTGAAACAGTCTTAGTACTTATCAGCGATAGTGAAATTCTAATTCATATTGTTTACTTACAATTTTCACTAAGTGTTTTAAGAGAGGGTCATTATCAAATCACTGAGGGTTTGGATCAACAATAGTTGTCCCAACTTTCAAGAAGACATTCCAAGAATTTTGTTAGGATCTCAGAGTTAGAGCTGGTCTTACCAACAGTTTTCAAATCAATGACTAAACAATTAAAACGTTGGTGAACTTCAGATAAAGTTTAATTCTTACCACAAATAAAACTTTCGTAATGTCTTACCAGATTTATTCTTCTGGACTCTTGTACATCAACTGTACCTTCATATTGAACACAGATTGCGTCCCACATTGATTTGGAGCTTCTGAGGTTCATGATAGAATGATAAATCTCATCAGGTAGAGCCATAGATATGATTGACATGGTTTTGGTATCAATGGCCACCTTTTTCTTATCTTCTTCAGTCCATTGGGAGACTTCTTTGACAAGTTGCCTTCCAGGAATGGCAGGTGTGGTAGCAGTGGCAGGAACAACACCATTGAGGATGAATGGGATATAGGGTCCATTTTCCACATAGTAAGGTATAGTGGGATCAACACCTTCAAGGAAAAACATCATTCGAGATTTCCAGAGATTAAAGCTACCCTAAGTAAATCGAGGAGGTTTGGCAAAAGAGCCATTATCAATGTAGTTCGTGTTTGTGTTTTGTGCCATTTAGAAAATAGCAAGGAAGAGATTAGTATAAGCAAGATCTTGTTTATGGAGATTAAACAATCTGCTCTGATACCACTTGTTGGTCCCGAAGGGTTATACAAGTAAAAGTTTGTAGAAGAGGGGGGGGGGGGGGGTTGAATACAAACACACAAAATTTATGGTTTTCTAAATTTTTTATTGATAAATCAAAACAATTTACAGTTTGTTGCAGAATAAGATTAAGTACAAGACCTGATCTAAACAAACTTGAGAATCACTAAGTATTCTTGCACTAAGAAATAGAGAGAAAGGAAATCTTAGTAAATGAAAATTTTTTCTAACCACCCTTGACGCTCGTGCACTTTAGGGTGATCTTAGATCCATGACACCTTATATATGTGTGTAGTCTCAACCTCATAACTCATATTATAACCTAACCAATAAACCCAACCGATCTCATGTCAATCATAATTACACCAAAAATGTTTGATGACACTAAAATCACAAGCACAAACACAAACCAACTTCTTTATAATTTCTATTTTACTGAATCAACTTTAAAAACCTCATTTTGGGAAACCATCTTTCTAAATTTCTTATTTAAAATACTTAGCGTAAATTTATGTTTCAGAAAATAGAAAGAAACGTAATGTTGATTCCATTTTAATTATTTCAGAATGATAATTTTTAAAAGTTGCGTTTCAAAACAAAACTCAATTTTGGTTCAATTTATCCCAAAATTCTTATAGTCCAATCAGTTCATTAGTGATGCTTTACCATGTATTTCTTATGGACAAGAGGTTAACTTTATAACATTGTCTGTTTTCTTATAAGAACTTAAACCTTTTACTGTCCTCTTATTATAAAAGAGATAAATTAAGGTCTTATTAGTGTCTTACTGCCATCTTATTTGTTTAAACAAATGGTTTATGACTTGTACAGTGACAGTGGAACATTTGGGAATTAATAACATCAAAGGAATGGAGATTGGTGGGAATTGGAATCCATCAAAGAAACTTGACTTTGAAGGAATTATAATGGAATTTGGCCACGTTTTTTGTTGGTAGGAATTGAAATAGAGTTTCACAAAAGAATTGGAATCTAGATGGGTGAGGTGGGTGGGTGGGGGCGACGACGACGACAATAGTGGCTTGGTGGTGTCGGGGTGGGTGGCCGTGGGAAGGTGGTGGAATGATAATATTAATTGGCGATGGTGGTGGTGGCAACGACAGTCATGGTGGTGGCACAACGCTGGGTGAAGGTTTTGGCGCACGGTAGGGGTGGTGAGTGTGGTTAGGGGTAGTGATGGTTAAATTTGATGCAAAAGTTATTTTCGTCTTTTAAACAAAATTATAATATTTTTCATGAAATGGAATTGAAATCCTTCATGTATGTGAAGGAATGATCAAATCTGTCAACTACGGAATTGGATGGAATCTAATCAATTCAATCTGCGAACCAAACATCATCAAGAAATTTGTCATTCAAATTCCATCAAATTCTTCAAACCAAACAACCCCTTAGCACTCTTATGAAAAATACTGAACACTTCTATTTTGATTTTAATCACCATTTATTTTTTTATTTTTTTGGTAATAGTTTCTTAATATTTTGAATACTTACACATTTAAACATATATCAACTTATAAAAAAATAGTCTTATTGATTCTACTTTCAATATTCAGCCGCACCATACTCTTATCAATAAAAAGTAAAATAAAATTCAGAATTTAACATTTTTTTCAAATGCAAATAGAATTCTTCTTCGTATAGAAATTTGAATTATGTATTAAAGCTCTACAAATTTTATTAAACAAAAAATCAGTTGATAGAGACAGTGAAACTTGGTCCACTAAGTGAATTCGTAAATCAGTACCACATTGTAGACAAAATTGATGTAAACTCATATATCGATGACACAAGAGTTCGTTATTTCACAACCGGTCTTCGTCAAGAAATCGTGGAATCGAATTAAATATCTTAGTGCCACAAAAAAAACCTATTCCATATTTTATTTGTGGACATAAATATAAATCGTACTCGTGACTATGCTTATTCAAATGCACAAAATGGTTGAGGTCGTAATAGAAGTTGATATTGGCCTAAACCAATTACGATCTTTTAAGGAACAGAAGTCTGTTACTTCTGTGGAAGAGTCCTCTGTTGATAAAACACAGAGCGAGCTCAACCCTGAAGCCCCAGTCTTCTCTCCTTCCTCTGAATCAATTCGAACATCATTTGAGGAGGATTTGAAAAGAGTTCTCGATGAGAATATCGCATCTGATGCTTTAAAACCCAAGTTGAGAAAGTTTAAGTCTGCTAAAACCGATATCTCTTTGATACCTCAAGAGTCTACCAGCAGCGCCACCAGAGACTTTCAGTGCTCTGAAAGTGACTCTGACTCTAAGGTAGATGAACAAATCTTTTGTGGTCAAAAGAAAGTTTTGCATAAGCCTAAGCAGATACCAGTGGGATCTATGGATTTGAAAAAGGATATCTCATTTTTTAAGAAACAATCAAGATTCATACCAGTAACTGAGTTTGATAACAAAGGCTTCAGGATTCTTGCTTCTAATGTAGTAGAAGTAGAGAAAAGAGAGAATGCTAGAAGTATTCCAAAGAACAACACCTCTGTTCCCCCTCGCTTTTAAACCAATCAGATTTACACCAAAGCAGAAGGGAAAATGGATAGTCAATGACAGACCTGGTCCTGCCTCTGTTATAAATCAAAGAAGGAATTCTTTTTGGCAAAGTGAATCTGTTTCAAGGAAAAACAACAATTTCAGAAAGCCAAATCAGGACAGTATGTATGGTCCTAGAGTTTTTTAGAATCAAGCACCATTCAAACAACAATTTTTGAATAAAAATAGCAATGTGCATCTATTATCTTCATGTTCTATCAATTGCAACTGCATACAACTGTTGTTAAAACTGCAAAATCATATGAATGGTCCCCACTGTGTTCTGAATCAGTCACCTCAAAGGAAAAATCCAAAGACTGTTCAGAATGCACAGAAAAAACCCTCTGGCACATCATCAAAGGATGAAAAGCCAACAAACAGAACTGTTAACACACCCAAGTCTAACAAGAAAGGACCCATCATGCAATGGGTACCTAAAAAGAACTAATCTGTCTTGCAGAAGCCTCATGTGCAGATCTGGTACCTAGATTGAGGATGTTCCAGGCACATGACGGGCAATAAGGAGCTGCTGACTTCATTTAAAAACAAGAAAGGGAGTGAAGTGACCTTTGGAGGAGACAATGGTGGACAGATTAGAGGTTATGGTACTTTAATTAATGGTGGTGTTTCAGTTTCTGAGGTTGCTTATGTTGAGGGATTAAATCATAATCTGCTCAGTATAAGTCAACTTTGTGATCATGGGTTCGATGTCAATTTTAGGAAGAAGTACTGTTCCTTGTTACTTTCCGAGTCTGGTCAAGAACTTTTAAGAGCCGACAAAAAAGGCAATATGTACAAAATGAATTTTAATCCAAACCAAAACTCTACAACAGAAAAACTCTGTTTAGTGTCTTTGAAAAATGAAGATGCCTGGCTCTGGCATAAAAAATTTGCCCATTTGAATTTCCAAAATCTTGACAAACTTGTGAAGTTGAACTTAGTGAAAGGACTACCTAATCTTAAATTTGACAAAGACCATCTCTGTTTTGCCTGTGAATTGGGTAAGATGAAAAGATCTTCACACAGAACTAAGAGTGAACACAATTGCCCCAGACCTTTGCATATGCTTCATGTGGATCTTTGTGGTCCAATCTCTGTGCAAAGTCTGTTGGGTAAGAAGTATATTCTTGTGCTTATTGATGAATTTTCTAGATATACTTGGATTGAGTTCAGCAAAGTAAAATCTGATGTCCTAGAAATTCTGATTAGTTTGTTGAGAAGGATACAGGTTCTGTTAGGACTAAAAGTTCAAAAGTTGAGAAGTGATAATGTGCAGAGTTTAAGAATGCCAGAATAGATGCCTATCTTTCAGAAGAAGGAATCTCCCAGAACTTCTCAGCTGCCAGAACTCCACAACAGAATGGTGTAGTGGAAAGAAAGAACAGAACTCTGGTAGAAGCAACTAGAACCATGTTAGCCGGTTCTATCCTTCCCATCAACTTCTGGGCAGAGGCAGTCTCAATAGCCTGTTTTACCCAAAACAGAGCTGTAATAGTGAAAAGATTTAAGAAGACTCCCTATGAACTCATCAACAACAGAAGGCCAAATGTGAAATATTTTCATGTTTTCGGCTGCAAGTGTTACATCTTGAATGACAGAGAACAGCTGGGTAAATTCGATAAAAAGGCAGACGAAGGAATCTTTATTGGATATTCCTTAACCTCTAAAGCTTACAGAGACTACAATACCAGAACCCGTGTCATTCAAGAAAGCGTGAATGTGTCCTTTGATGAAAGTACATCAAATTCCTCTGATCGCAAATCAACAGAGGGGATACATACAGAACAGAAGAAGCCAAGTTCTTCAAAGTCAAGAGAAGAAGATATCAATCTCATATTCAGTGATTTCTTCGATGATGATGATTCCTATGTCGATAACACCAGAGGAGATCAGGCTCAAAACTCAACAGAACATAATCTGACAAGTACAACTCTTACTGGTCCTTCCAACTCTTCACCATCTACTTCTCTGTCTACAGGAGTTATTCAGAGAAATGAGGAACCACATCAAGATGTAAGAGAATCTGAAAAAGAGCCATCATCACCCCTGTTAACAAATATTGGGAGAGATTCCCTGTTTGAAAGCTCACCATCGCAGAGCCCAGTTGGCACTTCATAGAGCAATGAGGCCACACTCCAAAGTCGTGTGCCACAGAGCCCTGGTCCCAATCCACATAGCTCTGATGTTCAAGAACGTCTTTTCCCATCAGAAGCACAAACCCCACCTGTTGTTCATGCTCCCTTGACCAGATGGACAAAGGATCACCCTCATCATTTAATTATTGGTGCTGCTGAAGATGGTGTGAAGACAAGATCGGCCACAATCAATGATGCTTTCTTTGTCAATTTTCTAAGCATGATTGAGCCGAAGAAAATTTTTGAAGCCCTGGAGGACCCAAACTGTATTGAAGCTATGCAAGATGAGCTTCTTGAATTTGAAAGAAACAATGTTTGGTCCTTGGTTCCACTTCCTCAAAATAAAACTGCCATTGGAACCAAGTGGGTTTTTAGAAATAAAAGGGATGAATATGGGATTATCATCAGAAACAAAGCCCGTCTGGTTGCTAAGGGATATTGCCAAGAAGAAGGTATCGATTATGACGAAACATTTGCTCCTGTGGCTAGGCTAGAAGCAATCAGAATCTTCTTAGCCTATGCTGCTCACAAGGGTTTTAAGGTCTATCAGATGGATGTAAAGTCGGCCTTTCTAAACGGCAAGCTACAAGAGGAAGTTTATGTCCAGCAACCACCTAGTTTTGAAAGTCCAGAGTTTCCAGACCACGTTTACAAGCTAGAGAAAGCTCTGTACGGCCTTAAGTAAGCTCCCAGAGCCTGAAGCATACACAGATTTAGATTATGGAGGATGCAAGAATGACAGAAAGAGTACTTCTGGTAGCTGCCAATTGCTTGGAGAAAAATTGGTGAGTTGGACATCCAAGAAACAGAATTGCGTATCAACTTCTACAGCAGAAGCAGAGTATGTTGCTGCTGCTAGTTGTTGCTCTCAAGTAATATGGATGAAAACCCAACTCAAAGACTATGGCCTGGAGTATGGCAAGATCTCAATTCTGTGTGACTCCAAGAGTGCCATAGCAATCACAGCTTATCCAGTTCAGCACTCCAAGACAAAGCACATCGACATAAGGTACCACTTCATAAAAGACCATGTTGAAAAAGGAACGATTGAAATGTACTTCGTTTCAACCGACTTCCAACTTGCTGACTTGTTCACAAAAGCCCTTGATGAAAGGAGATTTAACTTCTTAATCAGCAAATTGGGTATGTTGAACATGTCCTCCTAACTCTATTTAAAAATCAACAGAGCTTCTGATGATCATACCAGAACTCTGTCAAATAGTTGGGTAGGATAGTTCAACAGAGCCTCTGATGTTCACCAGAACTCTGTCACGCATACTTTTTCAACAAGCTTTCAGTGAATCTGTTTGTAAGTATTTTTTTTGTATAAAGTTTTTTTTTAATCTTTCAAAAGGCTGAACAGAAAAATCTTTCAAAATAAGCTCATATTTCAAGGGGGAGCTTATAAAGGAAAATGTGCATGGTTGTAGGGGGAGCAAGTCAAAATCAGATTTCCAAATCCAAAATGACTTTGCTCTTCTGAACTCTAAAGAAAAATCTTTTTGAAGAAAGAGGGAAAACCTGTTCTGATGAAAATCTTTGATAATGTTAGGAACTTAACAGAACTCTGATATTTCACCAGAGCCTCTATTGTCTCTCACCAGATCTCTGTGAAATTTCTGAGTCAGTTCTGTCTTTGTTCTTTGACCACTTTTCACATCAGTTACAGAATTTTAAATGATTTTTGGATAAAGGTGAAACATCTTGGGTTACATGAACGAAATGGAAAAGGTTACTCAACAGAGACAAAAGTGTGCAAAGCTCCACCAGAGCTCTGTCTGTTTTCTGCCACGTCATCAGAAGCACGTCATTAGAGGTGCGGATCTTTCATTAAACGACAACCACATGTCACCCACACATCTCTAACCGTGACGGTTTGCTTGCCCAAAACTTACGTGGCATTCTCTGATTGAAAGACAAACCACTAGCTGTTTCCACGTTCTACTGTAGAGGCGGTTCGACTATCTGAAACTCGAGTACCTACAGTACCTACGACGTTAATCCATCCACATGTTTAGCGTATAAATACCCACTCTTTCGACCCATTTCATTTCTTACGTTTTTCTGAACTTTCTAAACCCTTCATCTTTCCCTCTCAAAGTTCAAAACCTTTGTGTTCTTCAGAAACCCTAACCTGCAACTATGGCGGAACCTCAAAACCCTCAACTTTCTGCTGAATCAAGCAGAATAGGCCCCGTTGATGAAATTGTTATCCAACGTTACGAGTTCTCAGATAACAACTATCGTTTTGACGCAAACCCAGCTCTTTATCTACCAACATATCACATTTTTGTTGAGTTTTTTAGAAACTCAGAAGTTTTTCGAGCCCTAACTGCTTACGACGACAATGTTCCTGATCTCTACGTCCAACAATGGTGGACTACGTTTCAATACATTAAAGATTAAGATGGGATAATTGGAAACGTCGATTCCAGAAATGGAGGCTCCGGTACAATCCGAATTCGTGCCAGCACTTTCATAAGGATTTTCAGGATGAGGTCGAAAAGACAGCTTGGAATAGAAGCCTATGAGAAACCCCCAAATGTAGTTGTTCTTCTTGACTTTGTGAAGTTCTTGGGATATAACAAAGACATAGATAGGATAGGAGCATTCAGAAGACAAAACCTACCCACGGTGTGGAACTTCATGTTCTCTACATTGAACAGAACCCTAACCTGCAAGTCTGGTAGCCAAGATCAAACCAGCACAGAAATCCTACAAATAATGTATGGCCTTTTCTTCAACAAAGTTTTGATTATGCCAGCATTCTGTACAAAGATCTTCTTGCTGCTGTGAATACCAAGACAAATACCCTAGCCAGAGGTGGAGAAGTTGGAGTCCACAAGTTTTTGAAATCGATCAGATTCCCACGTTTTATCAGTCTGGTGATAAGAAGAGCCTTCCAACGCTTGGAATTAACTCAGCAGGGAAATCCTACACCCGTTTGGGTTATGTCCAGATTTCTTCCCACTACTTCAGGTGAATACCCTTTCATCAGAAGAGTTCCATGTACAATGCTTGCTCTTATTGACCCAGAACACATCTCTATCCAAAACTATCAGAGTGCTGCTCAACCTCAAGAACCTGAGGTGAGAACCCCAGCTTACTTAGGATCTGAGCCCTCATTGGAAAGTTTGAGTGAGGAAATAGCAGAAGAAGTTAACAGACCAGAGGTAAGAGTACCTGAAGTGGGGTCTTCCTCTAGAGTGATGGAGGAGGAAGTACAGAACAGAGCATCCCCTATGGAGGTTGTTCAGGAGGGAGATAGGGAAATTACAGAGGAGATGGCAGAAAGATCGCACTCCTCTGGTAATGGTGAGAAAGAGGTACATGTGATAGAGAGTTCACCAGAGCGTTCTGTAGCCCTAGGAGCCGAGGGAAATGAGAGCTTAGAACAAGATGTTCCAAGGAACACACATGTGCGTATCCAAAGGCCAACTCCCAGTGCAAACGAACAATCTATTCCTGGTGATCAAGCCCAGAGGAATATTGAAACAGAGGTGCACACCTCGAACCTTAACCAGCAAGAACCGCCAGAGGCACCTCTGCACGCCTCTGGTATGCACATACCTGGGGAATCTATCTTTGGTAATGATGTTCCTTTGCCCCAGAACATCAACAGGTCACCTCCACACGATGATGCCTCTGTGGCTCATATAGACTTAACAGACAATAGACCAGAGATCTTTCGAATCTCGCGTAGCATCTGTCCGACTCAGGGACAATGGGAGACCATAGTAGAACAAGGGAAGACTTTGCTTGATCCAAATTCTTCTCATCACATCAGATTTCCTTCTTCAGAACCTGAGCTGGAAGAGGAAACTCTGGTCAGAACACCTGTAGTTGTTTACCCTAAAAGGGAGTAGCAAGGATCGGGTGGAAGTCCTCCAAGAGCCAACATCAAAACAACTCTTGAAGGAGGCGCCTCTGAACTCGAGGCAGAATTGGAAACATGTGTTGGATCCAAGGTTACCCCTGTTGACACTGTCACAAGAGCAGAGTTCGAAAGCTTTTGTGATGGTATCAACAACTCCCTGAATGAGTATAAACTTATCAATGAACAGAAGGAAGAGCTGATTCGTAAGGAGAATGCTTCTCTTAAAGAAAAACTACAAAAGGTCACTAATAAATATGCAGAAACTGAAAGACTCAGAACAGAAGCGAAAAGAGCCAGAGCAGAAGAAGCGGCAAAGATGACAACAGAACTAGCCGAACTAAAAAGAGTCAGAGCAGAAGAGTCGACAAAGATTTCGACAGAGCTTACAGAGCTGAAGAGAGTTATGACAGAGAATCACACGGCATCGATGAACAGAACCTTGCCCATTCCTACACTTATTCTCTCAGACTTAAACGTCAAAACCTTGACAGAGCTCATCAATAACTCTGTTAAGGAATCCATCAAAGAAGCCACGACATCATCTGCTACTCCACTAAACATCTCCAGCCGAAACCCCAATGACTTACCCATGACAGTTGGCCAGATGGGTGATTTCCGTAGATTTGTTCTTAGCAAGATGATGACCATCTCATCAAAGTTTGTAATGAAGGCACAAGCAACAGAACGACATGTGCAGGCATCTCTTGACACTCACAAAGTTAACTTTGAGAGTCAAGTAGATGAGATCAGAACTGCTGCAACAGAGGTCGAAGATGCAATGAAAAAGGCAGTCATTAATTTCACAGATGCAATCTTACAGACTACTACACACAAATGACCTGCAGAAGGAGCACCAGAAGGAGAACCCTCAAGCAAAAGAGCAAAAGCCACTTCAGTGTTTGTTGTTCCTCCCTTACCCAAGGCCGCAATCGATTTTTCTGATGATGATGACGACTTTGAAGATGCTCAAGAAGGCCATTCAGATAGTCAGATGGGTGAGTCCGCAGAGCAACAAAAGGGGGAGAAGAAGAAAGACAAAGAAAAGGAGAAAGAGACTGAGAAGGAAATTACAGAGGAGACAGAGAAGGGTAAAGGGAAAGGGAAAATAACAGAAGCAGAGATAGAAGCAGAAGGAAATAAGGGGATAACAGAAGAAGAGACGCCAGAAATGACTATGGTGGTATTCGAATACATGTTCAAGGATCGAGTTATCAGAACACCAGAACCTTCAACTCAACAACCACCAGAGATCATCATATTAGACACCCCTCCTACATCACCAAGAACCGAACCAGAGAGAACAGACCCATTCTCTGCTGATGAACAAACAAACCAAACTCAAACCCAAGTTCAAACAGAAACTATGCAAGAGTCTGCTCAACACATTGATATTCTTATGGCAGAAACCCACGATGACCCAAACCCAATGGTACCAGAACAGAAGCCAGAACCATCTACCCAACACACCGATAAACTGGCCTTAGAAGAAGTTTTTGGTTTTCTCTATGCTGACAGAGATATAATTCCAATCAATGCCGTACCCATTAACCCATACCTCAATCCCATCAAAATAAACACAATCCAAGATGCAAGGCTAAAGTTCATACAAACCAAGTCTAATCTGAACAGAGCCATCAACACAAACTTTGGTATCCGTAGAATCTTAGACATCAAGCATAGGAAATTCCAACATGACAGAGTTGTGTATCATGAGTACACTGTTGAATCAACAGAAGGTAAGAACGAATACTTCAACGACAATGATCTTGTGCTTCTGAATCCATACGATCTGATCATGCTACACGCCTATTGCTTGAACTTCTCAGACAGATACAAACCAGCAAGAACTGCTCTGCAAGAAGTTCGATTCGCTATGCAAGAGCACATTAATCTCAGAATTCAGATTGCTTTTTAGCTAGGCATAGAATTTGAAGTGGAGAAACTGGCGATTGCACCTCCGAATGAGAGTCTTGAAGGTTATGGCCATTACAGGACTGGAACCGTTGTTGAAGATCCTCCATTCTTCATCTGCCGACAGAAGAAGATCAAGAAGGCCATCAGAGCATCTGAAACCCACAAGTACTCTAGTGAATCGCTGGTGTATCTCAAGAACATTATTTAGAATCTCCCAAGAGAGAAATATCCAGAAATACAACTGAGACTCTACATCAACCAGATTGACCTTATGCTGGACTTCCGTAAGCTGATCAGAAGATTCGACATAATTCTAAGGGGAGACAATTATGCATAAAAGTACTTATTCTTTTGTTCTGTATTGTAACATCTTAAAAGAATAGTACAAGGTTTCAACAGAGGGAAATGTTCTCTGTTCTTTTGTTTAAAATCTCTGTCATTTCCAAATTTTTATTTTCAATACTTAGGGGGAGATTGTTAGCCCCAAGTATCTGTTATGTAAAAGTATTGAAAATATTATCAAGTCAGAAGACCAACAGAGATCCAACAGAAGACTTGGAAGAAGACCAACAGAGCTCGACAGAGCTCTGGTGAAATCAACAGAGCTCGACAGAGCTCTGGCAGAAGATCTTCCATTTTACAGAAGAACTGATTCACCAACAGAAGACCAATAGAGCTCTGGCATAAGAGCTCTGGTGACTGAAGACCTCTGTGAAGCCTAAGTCTCGTAAGAAATCCTAAGTGTCAGACACGTGTCCATACTTTCCACGTATGCCCTAAAGAAAGGAGACACACTTTCCACGTGTCATTCCAAGGTACGATAGTACACTGTCTACACTTTATCAAGGCTATAAATAGTGAGGTAGTGGAACAACAATTGTAAGCTTTTGGAAGAATAGTTTTCCACAATTGTTAGAGCACACACTGCAGTATTCCATAGCACTACCTCCGTATGATTTTGTGTCCTGTGAGATTTTCTGAATACACACTTGAACGTGTTCTTGGTGTTATTCATTATCAATATACGAGCAGCATTTTATACTTGATCTTGTTATCATTATTATTGTTCTATATTTGATTCTCACGGTTACATTATCTTTGCACAATCACTCACAGTTTAATGGCTTTATATTTAAATGCTTCCGCTGTCTATTTTATTACCATTAATGTGATGCAACGTGAATCTGGGAACCTATACCTAGTTCCACCGTTTGGAGGGATTCTTAAAACTTTTTCCTTGAATTCATAGGGGTTTTAAGTTTTTTTATCCATTTCGAGGAATTTTTTCGGTTTTTGTTTTGTTAATTTCAAGAGCTTTTTTCGGTTTTTAGTTGTTTTCAAAAGTTGTTTTCGGTTTTTGGTTGATTTCAAAAGATTTTTTGGTTTTTTGGTTGAGTACGAGGTATGGTTGCACCTTCTTGAAGTTTCCAAAACAATACGGTAGAACCTTCCAAAACGATATGGTTGCACCTTTCATGAACCTATTTTTTTACCCTTCCTCGGAGAAATAAAACGGTGGCACGTGCCACCGAAACACATTGGGTCCGCCCATGGTAAGTGACGACATTTGGTTGGATGTCTTTGTGATAAGCCATTTATTTGAAGAGATTGAAAGCATCATCTATCATCATATCCTTCCAAAGACTATCTATGATGGTGGAATATGCTATTGTTGAAATTGCAAAAGCCTTTAATCATCGTCGTGTACATAACTACATTATTAGGTTTTTGAATATCCTCTTTGATAACCTTCTTGAACAATCTCTCTATCTTAGCAACCCTATCTTCTTGGATGAGTCCATTTAAGAGTGTATCTAGTGTTGTGGATCCCAGATTGTGGAATAACAAGTAATAATCAATGCAATAACAGTAAAGATTGCTCAACACGATGTCATCCAATTGTATTGAAGAACATATAATTGTAACAATAAGCGTACGGCTACTTTAAGCTAATTAGAATGATTAACCTAAAACAAAACAATATATTAACTTTCTATACCCTTTTAGGGTAAATACATTTTTAGCCCACAACTTTAAGACAATTACATTTTCTACCCCAACAATCTCCCCCTTTGGATTAAAGTTTGGAAAAAGCGTATTCTACATTTGACATCATAGCCCGATAGGCCTGTTTCTCGGACGCAATCCCAGATAGGTCTCTATTCTTCTCATGGCTTTCCTGAACTCGACGCGATTGTTTAATTCTTCAAGAGCTTTAATTATCAGATTTCTTCTGGTTGATGGCATTTGAAAACCAACTACTGTTCTTTCGTTTTCCTGATGAATCTGGTTGAGTTGCAATCTGATTGCCTTTAGAGTTCCGTCAGAATTATTTGCAATCTCAGAAAATCTCAGAAATCTTTTCTCAATTTGCTGATTTCTGTAGATCACACAAAATTCAGGCTCTTTCAAAATGGTGTACAACGGATAGTCGTTGATATTGGACAGCTGGTTGTTCGGCCTGTGCACATTCACAATTGGTTGGTGGCTTTCCAGCGCAAGCTGAAAATCAAACACGTTGTTGTAGAGGTATTGACGATGCATGAATCTTTTAATGGCGTTCAGGGCTATCTGGATATTGTATTTATGGATCTGGAGGTTTCCGAAATGATGATACATGAATTCAATGTCATCTATCCTCAGATGGTGAAAATCGGCCTCAGAGAATGTGTATAGATGCCCGTTCTTTCTCAACACGTTAAAATCTGGGTCCCAGATCTTGTAGAACTGTTTGGCCACAACTTTTCTTATCTGACCAATTTGACTCCTTTAATGAACATATTATTTCTTTTGAGCTTTACCTTTTATTAGAAACATGTACTCAATCTTGAAGTCTTCAGATTCGTTACACATACCCTAAACTGCATACGGATCAAGTTTGCGGATGCGGTGAGCGAACAAGCATCTTTCAGTCTCTTCTAGGAAAACTGCTCTGAGTTTAACAATCTGATGTTTTGTTTCAGCTTCACTGATATTCGGTTGATTAGCTGTTGACGGACCAACTTGTCGGTGTTTGAAGAACCGGCTTTTGCAGTGCTAGGGTGAACAGTTTGAGGAGCTGATGGTTGATCTTGAGTACACACAGGTGGAAATGGAGCAGTTGGAGTTTGATGCACTTGTGTAGACTTTGTAGATGTGATATGACTAATCTGTGTGTCTTCCGGAGTTTTAGCCACCAAAACATCATCGAGAAAGATATATTGCAGTTCATTATACCATGCAGCTCTTGCAACAACATCATTTTCATCTTCGTGTTCAGGAATGTTCACTTCAGAATCGGATACGATGATTAGCGATTCAGGTTTCCTTATGACTTGGAAGAACTTTTCAAAGTCAAATTTATCATCATCCGAAGGAATGTCAATAACCTCTATTACTGTTGAAGTGATCAGCCTGATTTCCTCTTCATTGACCTCGGGCTTTTCAACCATTGGATCAACGTTCGGATCAACGTATAGAAAAATATTGTTAGAGCATTATTGTATTCAAGATTTACTGTAAAGTCAATGTACTGTATTAGTTCATAATGCCTTTATACCTTGTATGTTATGGGTATAAATAGGCATGTCTAGTTCATAGTTAGAAAACAATCTAGAACACTTTAAGCATTGTGTCATTTGTACTCATTGATCAATATATGGATGACTTTTGCTCTCTAGATTCTCTCTCTACATTTCATTGCTAGATTCTGGGTTTATCAATTGGTATCAGAGCCTATCTGATTTGGGAGAGTAAGTCCTAAGGGGTGCTCGACACCTAGTCCCTAAGATCAACTGGTCTGGGATCGGCTGACCCAAATCATGCTATAGAACCAGATAGAAAGCCATGTTCTACTGGTACAAATGGGTTTAAGATATATCGATGTGGCCTTTCTGGTTTGGGAAATTAAGTTCTAAGGGGTGCTCGACACCTAGCACCTAAGGCCAACTGGTATGGGATCTGCTAACCCAAATCCTGCTATAGAACCAGATAGAAAGTCATGTTTAACGGTGTATCTTATTCTTACTAAACTTTTTGATTAAAAGATGCTAATGAGCACAAAATCAAAAGATGCCAATGAGCACAAAATCAAAAGATGCCAATGTGCACAAAAGAAAAGATGCCAATGAGCACACATCTCTTGAAACTTTGGGAAAATACAAAGTCGCGATAAACCCGTAAATTTGTGAAAAATCCTGATTTTGGACAAATAGTGTGAGTAGAGCAAAGTATTCTTATATGTTTTAGAATTGCATATGCTTGAAGCTAATCATATTTCGCATGTTAGCAAACCAAATAGATTTAATAAAGGGGTTGAAACTGAACATTGTTAACTTGATATACAATGATGACTTGTACTTGAATCCAAACACATGCATTTGATTTCATTTGATTGAAAAATCTTTGGATTTCTTTTGTAAAGTTCTCAAATGATCAAATGTTAGTAGTTATAAAATGTGGTTCAATGAATTTTATATTCCTTGTATAAATGTTTTCTTTAAAGCACTGTACTTGAAATGAATATGTTTAATGAAATATATGCATACTTTCAGGGGGAGAAAACAAATTGCTCTAGAATTTTTATTTTGAGGGGGAGCAAGGTTATTCTTTAAGGAGGAGATTGTTAGTAATACTCAGAGACGCGACTGAAATTGAAAAAGGTTTTTGATGATCATGATGCTCACATTCATCAAAAAGGGGGATAAATGTTTAATTCAATTTCATGTCGAAGATAATTCAAGATCAAAGATATGAAGATTCTAAGTTCAAGAAATCATTCAAAATAAAAGAAATATTGGTTTCGGATCATGTGAAGTCTGAAATGTTGCTGAATTTGGTTATCTTAGTTCTGAGCGTTTCGGAATGCGCTTACACCTAAAAGTACAACAATGTGAATGGTTTCGCATCTCTCTATTCCTATCTCAAATGGTTTCGGATTCCATTTATTCAGATTTGGCATGGTTTCGCATCCTTCATGATACGAATTCTCATGGTTTCGGACCCAACTTCATTCGACTTCCGTTGGTTTCGTACTTGCCTTGATCCGGATTCCTTGATTTCACACTCTACATGATTCGAATCCCATGGTTTCGAACTCTTATTGATTCGAATCCCATGGTTTTGAACCCTTCTACATCCGGATTCCATGGTTTCGTATCCAACTTAATACGAAACTGATGGTTTCGCACCCTCTTGCATCCGAATCCTTATGGTTTTACATCCTTCTTACTTCCGAATCCATGGTTTCGAATCTGTCTACATCCAAATTGATGGTTTCGGATCCTTTTAATATGAGAAAATTAATATGAGAACTAAGGTTCTTGCATCAAGAAGGATACGACAAGTTATTGTTTGTCAAAGACTGATAAAGCTGCAAAGATCTGTTTTTCATGTACAAGACTTGAAGATGGTTTGATAGAGTGTCTGTTGGAGAAGATTGACTTTAGAAAGAGCTGAAGACTGCTGTCATATTTTTTTAAATCTTGAATCCAAAGGGGGAGATTGTTAGAGCATTACTGTATTCAAGATTTACTGTAAAGTCAATGTACTGTATTAGTTTATAATGCCTTTATACCTTGTATGTTATGGGTATAAATAGGCATGTCTAGTTCATAGTTAGAAAATCATCTAGAACACTTTAAGCATTGTGTCATTTGTACTCATTGATCAATATATGGATGACTTTTGCTCTCTAGATTCTCTCTCTATATTTCATTGCTAGATTTTGGGTTTATCAAATTTGTCGGTTGCTTTCTTCACCATATACCCCTGATTCAAACATCTGAGAGACTCTCTCGGAAGTATCATCAGTAGCGGCTTGATTGTCAACATTTTCTGTAGCAGCATCGGCATCTTGATTGTCAACATTTTCTATAGCAGCATCGGTAGTTGAGGCGTCATCAAGCTTACGTCTTTTAGAGTTCTCCCCCCTCATGATCATCGGGGTCCTCCTCGTGATCTTGTCGGTGCTTTTGATCATGAGCTTGTGACTTGCAAGTGGTTTCCAGAATAGTGATGCACTCGGTCAGTGCATCTAACGACTTTTGAATTGCTTCAAGGGTGGTTTAAACTTTTTCTTTAAAAGCAGTGAACTCGGAAGAATGTGGTTGTGGAGTGGCAGGTATTTGGCTGGGATCTGGATGAGTTGCTTGTTGTTGTCGAAATAGACTCACCAGATCATGATCTTGAGTAGTGTCGGGGTTGAGGGAAATCAGCTTGGCAAGGAGTAATGATTTTAGTTCGTCAACAGGAAAGTCGACGGTGGGTTGTTGAGGAGAAGGCAGAGTTCGAGTTGGAATTGGTCATGGCTCAGGCTCAGACTCAACAATCTGGTCTTTTCCCTTAAGCAGACGCTTGATGTCGTTGAACTGTTTTTGCATTCGCTCTTCCATTGTCTTTAAATCGCGTTCATATATATCTCTGGAAACAAAGAAAGGTAAGCTAACACCAGGATCACTTAGATTGCACGTCGTGGTAACAACCATTGAATCAACGGTTGTACTGCCTACATTCACAGCTGGCATGAGGATAGATGTGGTAGGACTTCCGTCCAATCCTCGTATGCCGCTCAAAGGCAGACTTACTATGGACGTTCCGATCGGTTCACTTGATTCACCTATAGTAGAAAATGATGTAGTCTGTGTCGTAGCCAAAGAAAATATGTTATCAAGTGGTTCTAGACTCATATGTGCACTCAGAGAAGTCGAGAACAGGGGCAACTGTTCTCTTGTTTCAATATCAGAACTCTCCAAGTGATAGACTGATAGATTATGTGTTATATCCCCATGAACAATTGAAACATGTGGTTGTTGAGAGACACTTGAGTGGCTAGGGGTGTGCGATTGCATCGCTAGGTCCACGCCGGCTTTTTCAATACTGTTTATCCAAACCCTCAGTGATTTGATAATGACCCTCTGAGAAACACTTAGTGAAAATTGTAAGTAAACAATATGTATTAATGTTTTGTCATCTAAGAAAATACTAACTCTATTTAGTATCGCTGGTAAAACATATGCTTTAATTTACACATTCAGCGAACACTGTTCATCAGCAAGCACTGAGCCTGTTCAGTCTTACTGATGATCGCTGATAACTTTAGTTGTTTACCTATGATCCCTGAAGACAAGTTTCACGTCAACTATGTTTTACGCTGAAGTCGAAGATCAAGCCCAAGAACCAGCGACAAGTCTACTAATGAACTGATGCGGATATCAGCGAAGCCAAGACCTGTCCACTCAACGTGAAGTTACAAGTAGAAGACTTCAGCGAACGCTGAACTTTAACACTCGCTGATAAAGAAACTATTCAGCGAACGCTGATCATGAAGTTTCCTCTACAAGCAACTTTTGTCTTACCCCCTTGCACGAATCTTGTGAAGTTCAAAATATCTCTGAACTTGGTCATCTTAGTTCTGAATTTCGGAATGTGCTTACACCTAAAGGTTCAAAGGTATGGATGGCTTCGCATCTTTCTAATCCTCATTCTAATGGTTTCGAATTCCATTTATTCAAGATTGGAATGGTTTCGCATCCAACATGACACGAAATTGCCATGATTTCGAACCCTTTATGATCTGAATTGAGTGAATTCGCACCCAACATGATCCGAATTGAGTGAATTCGCACCCAGCATGATCCGAATTGAGTGAATTCGCACTCAACATGATCCGAATTGAGTGATTTCGCACCCTACTTAATCTGGATTCATTGGTTTCGGATGCTTCATGGTCCGAATTCTCATTTATTGTTCATGAAAGTTAGCATAAGGCGTGTGTGACATCATTCTTATATTCAGTGTGCCACATACATTTAGCAACTGTCAAAGTTTAAAAGAGCTCAAGTCTTTCAAGATTTTCAGAAGTTGATTGTTGGAGTTCAGTCTTTGATTGGATTGGAAGAGACGCTTGAATATTTGCAATCATTATTCTGAAGTTTTGTTGATGATGCTAGACCTTTGAGTGCTCTTTATCATTCTTCTGACTTGATCAACCAGAATTGTGAGAGCTTGCAATCATTGTTCTGGTGCTTTGGTTGTGATTCAGACTTTTGAGTGCTTATAATCATCCAGCTATTTCTTGAAGATTGAAGTTCTGGATTCTCTTCATTCAGTGGCTTGAAGTATTTTGAAAACAAGCATTTCTCTACAGTTGCTGAACAATGTTATTTGCTTGGGTCGTCTCATCCCTACCTAGTAGTGCGTGCTTATTACCGTTCCTCCTTCAAGCAAGACGGATTCTTTGTTTTTCACTAAATGCATACACTTTGAAGATGATTTTAGTGCATTTAGTCGAGGCTAAGAGCAACTTTCAAGGGGGAGCCAAGCCTACATTTGAAGAATGCACCGCTAAAGTTTTTACAAGGAAATCAAGGGGAAGAGGAGCTAATGATTTGAAGATGATTTGCTTTCCAAAACTTTAGGGGGAGAATGTTAGGATACTGAAGTTGTCCTTTATAATAGAGAGTTTTGTAAAGCAATAGCTGTGTTAAAGGGCTTATGCTTAATTGTTGTAGCAAGTGATGAAGACTATAAATAGGTCTTTACTTATAGTTTGTAAGGAGTGAATTCATTAATACAAGATGTAGATCTCTAATCACTTTGTGTTCTCTCTAGGTTAGATTTCCTTTTCAATAATGTTCTTCATCATCTTGTTACACAATACTTGGATTGTATGAAGATCATGGACCTAACAAGGTTGTCTACAAAGGTCAAACCATGCAACCAATCAGCTGCTGCCAAGTGTAAAGTTGTACTGATATGCATATAATGCATGAAGTATATAAGAAGAACCCTACTTCAGAAATGAAGCGCTCGGCCATCTTCTTCTCTCTACTACTTTGTGTTAGAATATTATTCGTAATATTCTTATCTCCTTTCTTTCTTATTTCTATGTGCAAGAAATCTTAGTGTTCTCTTAACTTGTTTAGATTAGGTTTAATCCTTAATTTTGTTCCGCAACAAGTTGTAAATTGTTTGATAAATATCAATAAACAATTTAGAAAAGTCAAATCTGTGTGTTTGTATTCAACCCCCCCTTCTACAAACTTGTATAACCCTTTTGGGACCAACAAGTGGTATCAGAGCAGATTGTTTAATCTCATAAACAAGATCTTGCTTATACTAATCATTTCTCTTCCTTGCTATTTCTTATAATGGCTACCAATACAAACACAAACTATATTGACAATGGTTCTCTTGCAAAACCCCCTAGATTTTCCAGAGATAACTTTAATCTATGGAAAAATAGGATGATACTCTTTTTAGAAGGTGTAGACCCTACTATGCCTTATTATATCGAAAATGGCCCATATATTCCTGTTAGGATTGATCCTGAAGTTCCAGGAACTACTACTAGAGCTGCCATTCCTGAAAGAATCATTCCTAAGGAACCTCACAATTGGTCTGATGAAGATAAGAAGAAAGTGGCTATCGACACAAAAGCCAGATCCATTCTTTCTATGGCTCTTCCTGACGAAGTCTACCATTCCGTCATGAACCAGAAAACCTCAAAAGCCATGTGGGACACAATCTGTGTTCAGTATGAAGGTACGTCTAAAGTCCAGGACTCAAGAAAGATCAACCTGGTAAGACAGTACGAAAGCTTCAACAACAATTTATACACCACAAGCTTATGGTCATTATGACTATTGTCATTAAGTCTTTTATAGTTATATACTATCCTAGCTTTTCCTCTCTCTGAAGTACATCAGCGGTTTAACTGTTTAATTATAGATCTGAAAACCGTTGGTAAGGAATATTCTAACTTTGAAATACTGACAAAGTTCTTAGAATGTTTACCTAAAAGCTGGGACAATTATTCAATGTGTCTCAAGCTATCAAAGGATCTAAAATCTATGACTCTCTCTACCTTATATGGCACTATGCTCAATCATGAGCAGTCGTGTCATCTTAAGAAGAATCTAGTAAAAGATTCCAAAAGCACCCCTGTTGCTTTACTCTCAGAGTCACCTTCCACTCAGCGTTCAACTATCACTGTTACTGTGTTGGAAACTAACTCTGAATGCTCATCAGATGCTGATTCTTTAGATCTTGATGAATCCATAGCACTCCTATCTAATAAGTTCAGGAGATTCGCTAAAAAGAGTAACTTCAGAAAGAATAAACCTCTTGCACTCACTGACAAGCCAAGATCATCAACCCCTGTTGATAAGGCTACTGCTACCTGCTTTAACTGTGAAAAGGTAGGACACATTGCTAGTGAATGCAGGTCAAAGAAAGTCTTTAAACCCTCAGCTTTCTCCAAGAAATCCTCTAACCCCAGGGCTAGAGATGACAAATACAAAAAGCTGAAAGAAAAATATTTAAAGCTGAAAAGCTTTAAGAAGAAAGGCAAAGGCTTGGTCGCTGACTTCGACTGGGCTGCCTCTGATGAAGAAGAATCATCTGACTCAGAAGATGATGATGAGGCCAATCTCTGCCACATGGCAAAAATCGAAGAAGAGGAAGAAAATTCTGACATTCCCTCTACTTCAGCCTCTGCTACTAAGGTTAAGATGGGTATCTGGTATCTCGATAGCGGATACTCTACACACATGACTGGCAAGAAAACTTGCTCACTGAATATCAAGAAGAGAAGGGTCCCTCTGTGACCTTCGGTAGAAACGAAAAAGGCCATACCCGAGGGTTTGGTGTACTTTCTAATGGTACAACAACCTTCAGAAGAGTCGCATATGTTGAAGGACTGAAGCATAATCTTCTAAGCATCAGTCAGTTATGTGACAAGGATAACAAAGTGATTTTCACTAAGGAATCCTGCTTTGTCACTGACAAAAAGGAGAAGATATCTCTCAGCGGTTATCGTATGGAAAATGTTTACGTTATAAACATGGACACTACAACCACTGAGAACTCCTGTTACTACTCAAAAGCCTCATCAGATGTCAACTGGCTATGGCAAAAGAGGCTCTCCCATCTCAACTTCAAGACACTGGATACTCTTTCTTCAAAAGTGTTGGTTACTGGCCTACCTCAACACTCATATGCTAAGGAATCCTTATGTTCTGCGTGTGAGAAAGGGAAACAATCTAAGGCATGCTTCAAATCTAAGCAAGTTTCCTCAGTATCATCTCCTCTACAACTTCTCCATATGGATCTGTTTGGCCCTGTTAACAAACAATCCATCGCTGGAAAGAAATATACATTGGTCATAGTTGATGAATTCTCTCGCTATAACTGGGTAATGTTCCTCCGTTCTAAGAGTGACACCCCTGAAGAACTCATCACCTTTTTCAGGAAAATGGAAGTCCTGAACAACATGACCGTTCGCTCAATAAGAAGTGATCATGGGACTGAATTCAAAAATAGTTCTCTTGATTCCTTCTTTGAGAGCAAGGGTATTTCTCACAACTTTTCCTCAGTGAGAACACCACAACAAAATGGAGTCGCTGAAAGAAGAAATCGAACTATCATCGAAGTTGCACGTTCAATGCTCAGCGATTCTCATCTACCTACTCAGTTTTGGGCAGAAGCTGTCAACACCGCTGGTTTTACTCAAAACAGGTCGCTGATTGTCAAAAGATTCAAGAAGACAGCCTATGAACTCTTCCATGGGAGAAAGCTTTCAATTAGATTTCATCACATCTTTGGATGTCAGTGTTTCATACTGAACAACAGAGATGCCCTTGGAAAGTTTGATCCTAAGGCTGATGATGGAATTTTTCTTGGATACTCTTCAGTCTCCAAAGCCTTCAGAGTCTTCAATCGTAGAAGACAAACTGTTGAAGAAACTATCCACGCCACCTTTGACGAATCTCGTTCAGCGAACTCTAGACCTTCTGTTGATACTGAAGAACTGAATCAGTGGATGTTTTCTCATCTTGGTGATTCAGAAGATGTTCCCACTCCTCCATCTCATACTCATCCCGCTGAAGATGATGATCCTACTGTTATCCCAAGCATGCAGACTAGTGAAGCTGAAACATCATGGGTCTCAGCTGTTCCTGTTAACGCTATGCCTGCTTCTGAACATTCTATCTCAAATATACCATCTACTTCTCAGCAATCAGTGAATGAAATGACATCTGCACCTCTTCCTCTCTTGACTGATGTTTGGGCAAAAAATCACGTCGCTCGACCGCGACCAGAACAGGTAAGACGTATAATTAAGGACTATATCTTGTAAGGTCTCGACGAAGACCCAGAGCACCATCGTCATTCCTCATAAAAGGTAACACGACGCTCGACCATAGCGTCAACCGATCCGCACGACTATTATATAATGGCGTGCGACTTCGACCAAAGCTAACGTTAACCATGACCGTTTATTAAGTGTTTAATGCAAGAGTAAAAGTCATTAAGGAGCAACGACTATAACCGACGCAATCATTAAACAGCCGGCGACCGTAACGGACGAAGATCATTACTCCGGCGACCGTTTCCAACCGTTAAGGCCATTAAAGGAGCATTCATGGATGAAGCTAAGGACGCGAAGACTATAAATATCAAGCTGAATCAACATTTCAACACATCGAATATCCGGCGATTAACAACCGAAGCAATATTCAAGAACACCTGAAGTGAAGAACCATTATTCTCAGTATCGCTCTCGACGCACGACAACAACCCTCGACCAGCAGTTCACACTTTGTTTCGTACACGACAAACACCTGTTTTTACGTTCAAACACTTGTACTTTACATTTCGAAGCATTTTCTTCATTTGTATTGTAATAACTGTACGATCGACACCAGTATCCAAGGACATCGCGCCTGATTGGCGACCATAGTGCAGCGACGACATCCACTGTCGTCCGCAGTTTTTTTCCTCGATTGAGGTTTTTCCTGCGTCATCAAATCCCTTGTTTCTTTATTTTATTTATCGTCGCACGTCTCTTCGAAAGATTCTTTCTTTAGTTGTTTAAGTCCACCGACCTTAACTTGTCCCTTTGGTGCGATTTTTGGCATTAACAGTTTGGCGCCATCCGTGGGACCACATCTAGAGAAAATCCTTGACGAACGTGCATTCTACTAATAGTTTCTTGGAGTTTCTTCTGTTTTCTGTCGCAGGAAAATGGCGGATAACGGGAATCCAGAACAAGTCTTTATACCAGTACACCCAAGCTTAGAAAATGCACAAAACTCCCCAGCAGCTATCGATGAGTATCATTTGGAAGAATTCATTCTAGAACAAAGCAAACCCGATCAAAAGACTCTTGTGGGTTCATCCCTTGATCCCCACATTAAAGAAAAACTCATATCCTTTTTGCAGGAGCATGGTGATTGCTTCGCCTGGTCACATGAAGATATGGTCGGTATTGACCCCAATGTCATTGCTCATAAGCTTAACGTCGATCCATCGTTCAAACCTATCAAGCAAAAATGTCGCAAGTTCGCTCCTGAAAGAAATAAAGTAATAAATGATGAGGTCGACAACCTGCTCAAGACAGGAAAGATTCGGGAGGTAAAATATCCTGATTGGCTCGCTAACGTCGTGGTCGTTGCCAAGAAGAATGGAAAATGGAGGGTCTGTATCGACTTCACCGATCTCAATAAAGCCTGTCCAAAGGATTCATTCCCGTTACCTCATATTGACGCCATGGTCGATGCAACCGCGGGGCATGAGTTATTAACGTTCATGGACGCCTATTCTGGATACAACCAAATTTTAATGCACGTTGACGACCAAGAGAAAACCGCTTTCATGACGGATCGAGGTATTTATTGTTACAAAGTTATGCCTTTCGGACTAAAAAATGCAGGTTCTACCTACCAACTGCTGGTAAACAAGAAGTTCAAAGACCATCTTGGAGACACGATGGAGGTATATATCGACGACATGTTAGTGAAGTCGAAGCAAGCGATTGATCACATCGATCACCTCAGGCAATCGTTCGATATCCTCCGAAAGTATAACATGAAGCTCAATCCGACGAAATGTTCCTTTGGCATTAGTGCCGGGAAGTTCCTGGGTTATATGGTCACTCGTCGAGGCATTGAGGCTAACCCCGACCAAATCAAGGCCATCATTGAGATCAAATCTCCTCGAAATTTCAAAGAAGTCCAGAAACTCACCGGTCGAGTAGCAGCTCTAAACAGGTTTATCTCCCGATCTTCAGATAAATGTCATCTATTTTATAATGTCCTCAGGAAAAATAGGGGCTTTGACTGGACCAATGATCATGAGCAAGCCTTGCAAAAACTCAAGGAATACATGGCGTCGCCTCCTCTGTTGTCAAAATCTCACGATCACGAGATCCTACAGTTGTATTTGGCTGTCAGCCCAAATGCAGTAAGTGCTGTTCTGACACGAGAAGATGAAAAACAGCAATTGCCGATCTATTATGTAAGTAAATCACTTTTAGACGCAGAAACCAGGTATTTCTCTATGGAAAAATTACTCTTATCACTAGTCACTGCTGCTAAAAAACTACGTCATTACTTTGAATCACATCCTATTACTATCGTGACTAACTTCCCTCTTAAATCTGTCTTAAGAAAACCCGAGTTGACAGGTCGCTTAGCAAAATGGAGTATATATCTAAGCAGTTATGACATCGATTTTAAACCCAGGACCGCGATCAAATCGCAAGCCTTGGCAGATTTTATCGCCGATTTCAGCCCTGAGTTAGAAAAAGAAGCAGAACACGAAGTGTCCGTTGTGGCGACTCGCGACGACGTACCTTGGATTCTACATGTCGAAGGATCATCCAACATTAGAGGCTCTGGACTGGGCGTCGTCTTAAAGTCGCCACAGGGGGGGGGGGGGGGGAAGATGGTATACTCGATCCGATGCGACTTCAAAACCACCAATAACGAGGCCGAGTATGAAGCCCTGATCATGGGAATGAATATGGCCCACGACTCGGGGGCAACCGCACTGCATGTCAAGAGCGATTCCCTTCTGGTAGTAAATCAGATCAATGGAGAATTCGCAGCCAAGGATTCACAAATGACAGCATATCTAAGTGTGGCAAAAGAAATTTCCAAAAAAATTAAATCTTTTTCTATTGAACAGATTCCGCGAGACCAGAACACTCAGGCCGACGCATTGGCAAACCTTGGGTCCGCTTTAGTTGAACCAATATTTGATGTTATTCCTATGATTCACCTGGCAACGCCGTCCATTGGAAACACAGACGTCATCCAGATCGAAGACGAAGAAGATGATTGGTCACGCGACATTCGAAATTTCCTCGTGCACGACCAACTCCCCGAAGACAAAATGGAGGCTCGAAAAATCAGATTCAAAGCATCTAAGTACGTCATGATCGAAAATAAGCTTTATCGGCGATCATCGACGGGCTTAAATTTAAGGTGCGTCATCAGCAAAAATCAAGCCCAGAAAATCCTCCAAGAGACGCACGACGGCGAATGCGGTAATCATTCAGGAGGTCGTAGTTTAGCTAATCGTATATCCCGACAAGGATGTTTTTGTCCAACACTGCGACAAGACGCCATCAAGTACGTCTAGAGTTGCGACCCCTGTCAACGACACTCATGTATGTCGCATAAACCCTCAGAACCTTTGCACTCAACGCTTATCCCATGGCCCTTCATGAGGTGGGGAATGGATATCGTCAGCAAGCTGCCACCTGCTCCAGGACAAAAGGTTTGGAATTCCGTCCGAGATTGTCTGCGACAATGGATCCCAATTCATAAGCGACAGGACCCAGCAATTCTGCGATGACAGGAATATCAAGCTAACAACCTCAACTCCCAGATATCCTCAAGCCAATGGACATGCGGAATCGAGTAACAAAACTATTATAGCTTCGATCAGGAAGCGGTTGAAGGCTGCAAAGGGAAGATGGGTCGAAGAACTCCCTTCAATCCTGTGGGCAAATCGCACGACGCCACGCACGTCCACAGGACAAACCCCTTTCTCTCTCGTCTACGGCTGCGAAGCAGTCCTACCGGTCGAGGTCCAACTCCCAACCTCAAGACACACTTCCATTGAACATAACTTGGTTGATCTAAGTTGCGACCTCGATGCCCTCGAAGAACTCAGAGAATCAGCCTTAATCAGAATGGCGTCGCAGAAGCAAGCAGCCGAACGGTATTTCAACAAACATGTCAAGGTCAAAGTCTTTCAAGAAGGCGATTATGTTCTTCGCCGAGTGTTCCAAAACACTCAAGAACCCAACGCGGGAAAACTTTTAATCAAGTGGGAAGGCCCGTACCGTATCTCTGAAGTCGTTGGTAAGGGAGCCTATCGACTCCAGACCCTCGACAATCAAGAGCTCCCGCGTAGTTGGAATGCGACGCATCTCAAAAGATATTTCTTTTAAGATTGCTTCTTTCTCATACAAATTGTTACTTGAAAATAAACATCATAGGATCGAAAGATAATTACGGGAACGCACAACATTGATGCCCAAGTTCACGAATCGATCGTCTTATCACGGGGGCATCTAAATTTCGTCGTATGATTGGTAGGTTTTAATGACCTCTCAATAAAAGTTTCTAAACTTTGAAATTTTTTCATATTCATCGATGATATATATTCATGATTGTCAATACAATTCAAAATGTCTGAGTTATATTCATCATATTGCAAAGAATGCCTAAGTCGCACGATTCTTCGCTCATTTTACAGACGATAACATGTTCACAAAACGAACAGTTATACAAAGACAGACTAAAACTCATTACACACTAATAAGCTCGAGCGTAAACTACATAAAACAAAAAATGTGGAGAAGAGTGTCAGTCGTATGTTCTGCCTGGAGTCTTGACCTTCGAGATCGTGGCAGCGTCAAAACATGTTAATGCAAGGATCAAACGAGTATGTTAGGAATTGTTTTCCAACTCCTTACGCCATAATATTCTGAGAATGTGGCTCTTAAGATTAACGTTAAGGCTGGAACGTCTGTTTTCTGACGAGTGACCTCCACTCCAATATTGTTCCCATCTTGACACACTTAATGAAAAGAAACAGAAGCATCTGTCAAATACGAAGGGAACACGTTAGGAAAACATAAAAACGAAAGAACATCGATAACACAAGTTTTGAAAGAAAAACTTACAAGGAACGCCAGTTCGGCTAAACACAGCCCTATCTCTTCAATAGAGATCCTTTGAAAACACTCCTCGGAAACTAAGGGCTGATGTTTCCCGTGATGCGGAAGTGACTTCATCCTGACGAGGACGTAGTCAAACGAGAGGGACGGCGACTGCGCAAAGCTGATCACCATAAGTTCCTCCTCGTTCTCTCCCGTCTTTACACCCCCGCCCCTGTCGGCTGACGAAAGGGTTGACATGGCAGAAGACATCGTCGCCAGGTGCGCAGAATACAAAGACATCGTGTTCATCGTAACCAACATCGTCAACGATTCGGGTATCGCAACCCTTGATAGATCTCCAACCACGCAAGATTTGAACAAAGTCAAGATTCTAGAGAAGGGCCTCATCAGAAACAGAAAACTTTTAAAGAAAATCTCTAAAGAAAACAACCCATTGTGATCTCTATTTATGCAGGAAATCGCAAAAATTCGAGTCCGTTGATGATCAACACGCGTCCATACCTATCCGAATCTTCGAAACCTGTCTTCGACAGCTGGTAAGCATCATCGTGCGTCAGTATGATGTCATAACTTTTCAACTTCTCATTCAGTTAAAGGTGAACCGGTTCAGTTCCACGACAACCAGGTAAGTCCCTCAACCCAGGTCACAAGTCTTCGACAAGCAAAATTTAAAACTTAAACTTGACATTCAATTTTCAAATTTTGGGGACAAACTGTTTGGGCAAAAAATCACGTCGCTCGACCGCGACCAGAACAGGTAAGACGTATAATTAAGGACTATATCTTGTAAGGTCTCGACGAAGACCCAGACCACCATCGTCATCCCTCATAAAAGGTAACACGACGCTCGACCATAGCGTCGACCGATCCGCACGACTATTATATAAAGGCGTGCGACTTCGACCAAAGCTAACGTTAACCATGACCGTTTATTAAGTGTTTAATGTAGGAGTAAAAGTCATTAAGGAGCAACGACTATAACCGACGCAATCATTAAACATCCGGCGACCGTAACGGACGAAGATCATTACTCCGGCGACCGTTTCCACCCGTTAAGGCCATTAAAGGAGCATTCATGGATGAAGCTAAGGACGCGAAGACTATAAATATCAAGCTCAATCAACATTTCAACACATTGAATATCCGGCGATTAACAACCGAAGCAATATTCAAGAACACCTGAAGTGAAGAACCATTATTCTCAGTATCGCTCTCGACGCACGACAACAACCCTCGACCAGCAGTTCACACTTTGTTTCGTACACGAAAAACACCTATTTTTACGTTCAAACACTTGTACTTTACATTTCGAAGCATTTTCTTCATTTGTATTGTAATAACTGTACGATCGACACCAGTATCCAAGGACATCGCCCCTGATTGGCGACCATAGTGCAGCGACGACACCCACTGTCGTCCGCAGGTTTTTTCCTCGATTGAGGTTTTTCCTGCGTCATCAAATCCCTTGTTTCTTTATTTTATTTATCGTCGCACGTCTCGTCGAAAGATTCTTTCTTTAGTTGTTTAAGTCCACATCGACCTTAAGTTGTCCCTTTGGTGCGATTTTTGGCATTAATAGCTGATATACCAGAAGTTGCTGAAGCCTCATCTTCAGCTCCTCCAGAAGTTCAGGTTGAGTCAGCAACTTATGCTCCAACTCAGCGATGGACTATTAATCACCCTATTGAACAAATTATTGGTGATCCAAACGCTGGTGTTCAGGATCGACGAAGTGCTGGTAATATTTGTTTATTTGTTAATTTTATTTCTCTAATTGAACTTTAAACAGATGACGCCCTCCAATATCCAAGCTGTTTCAGCGCTATGCAAGAAGAGCTGACAGAATTCGAAAGAAACAAAGTTTGGAAGCTTGTTCCTAGACCATCCGACAAGTCAGTGATAGGCACTAAATGGGTCTATCGAAACAAGTTGGATGAACATGGAACTGTAACCCGCAACAAGGCTCGTCTCATTGCTCGGGGATACAGACAAGAGGAAGGTATAGATTACGATGAAACATTTGCTCCAGTAGCAAGACTAAAAGCCATTCGTCTATTTTTAGCTTACGCTGTACACAAAGACTTCAAAGTTTACCAAATGGATGTCAACTCAGCGTTCCTTAATGGAAAGCTGAATGAAGAAGTCTACGTGGAACAACCTCTAGGATTCTAAGATCCTAAACATCCAGGTTATGTTTATAAACTGGATAAGGCACTTTATGGCTTAAAGCAAGCTCCTCGTGCATGGTATGACACTCTCTCCTCTTATCTCCAAATCGAAAAATTTGAGCGAGGTAAAATCGATAAAACTCTATTTTTCAGGAAAGTAAAAGGTCATATTATTCTTGTTCAAATATATGTTGATGATATTGTATTTGGTTCCACTAACCCTGACCTTTGTACTCGTTTCGCTGATAGAATGAAAGCAGAGTATAAAATGAGTATGATGGGTGAGCTAACATATTTCCTTGGTCTTCAAATCAAACAGAATGAAAAAGGAACTTTCATTCATCAGGGAAAATATGTTAAAGATATGCTGAAGAAATTTGATTTAACACAGAGTTCAGCTATGAAAACCCCTATGGCACCACCGCTGACACTAAACAAGGATCCTTCTGGAAAACCTATTAATATCACGATGTACCGTGGGATGATCGGCTCTCTTCTGTATCTTACAGCTAGCCGACCTGATATTATGTATGCAACTTGTTTCCGAGAACGATATCAAGATGAACCTAAGGAATCTCATTTGATCGCTGTTAAAGCGAATCTTTCGTTACCTTAAGGTACTCCCAACCTAGGTCTTTGGTATCCCAAAGACTCAGGGTTTGATCTAATGTCCTATTCAGATAGTGATTTTGCAGGTTGCAAATTGGATAGGAAAATCACCACAGGAGGCTGTCAGCTCCTGGGTGGAAAGCTGGTGAGTTGGACAAGTAAAAAGCAAAACTCAGTGTCCACCTCAACCGCTGAAGCTGAGTACGTAGTTGCTGGAAGCTGTTGTTCTCAGGTCTTGTGGATGAGAAATCAACTACTGGACTATGACCTTCAGCTCTCGAAAATTCGAATCTATTGCGACAGCACAAGTTCCATCGCTATAGCCAACAATCCAGTGCTACATTCAAAGACTAAACACATCGAAATCAGGTATCATTTTATCAGAGATCATGTGATAAATGGAGATTTAGAACTTTATTTTATTCCAACTGACTTTCAGTTAGCTGATCTATTTACCAAACCTCTTGATGAGACAAGATTCAACTTTCTCATCAGTGAGCTTGGAATGCTGAACTTAGAAGAATAAAATCTTCAGCGGTTCACATTTGATCAGTGCTTATAAAATGAACTTGTATAACTCTATCTATCACCTTCTCTCTGAACAAAATTGATTCGCTGATATCAAGGTATGTTCTCTTTTACTCACTGACGTTCGCATGTTAATGCAAGATTTCAAAACAAATTGCATCGCTGAATATCTCTTCCTTTCAGTGATACTTTGAAATTTCTAAACTAAACACTGATATTTCTATTAAGTGCTTCATATTTTTTAAAAATGTCCCTGAGCTTTCAAAATCCTCAGAGACATCCTAAAAATATGAAAGGAAGTTTGTGACGTCATCACAACGGATAAGTCATGGCACGTTTCCTTTGACACGTTCGCCCGTTTCGTCTTCCTTGTCCAATCAAATTCAAGGGACGTGTCCGTGTCATCATGAAAAAGTTTCCCGCTCACAGTTTTTCTCTATCTACTCTCACTATATAAACACTTTGCGTTTATATTTTTACCTTTTACACGAACATCATCTACTTCAAAGCGATAACTCTCTGTTGTATTCAAAATATTAACTCAAGAACCTGTTCATCTTCATCTTCTTCAAACATCACAGGTTAATATTTCTTTTATTTTGCAACTAATAAACTTGTTTTTGATCTTATTCTTGTTTCTAAAAGATCAAACAAAAGAACTTCTTAAAATGAAATCAATTTCTCTTCATGATTTTATGAACACAATCTTCATGATTGTTCTTCAAGTTTAAAACAAAAATCTTAAACTTGACCATTTCATACGTTTTTCCAGAATCCCTTCTTTAGGGACTGGAAAACGAGATTATTCACTATGTTTTGTAATTTTTTTTCAAAACAAGAAAACCCCTAATCTCCATTAAGATATCTTTTGTCTGAATGAAATGTGCAAAATCCCAAAAACGTCTTATTTTGGAAAATCTTTCCACATTAAGACATTTTTGTTCATCTTCTTTATGTGTGATAAACAGAAATGGCATCTTCTGAAGCTCCTTCAACTAAGTCTCCCACTGCTGCTGAGAGTGTGGTACTCACAAAAGCTCCTCGGGTTAACTTTAAACTCGAGCAAGTTACCTTTCAAAGCAACAACCCTTATGCTCTCTTTGACTTCCCTCAAAAGAAGCAGGTCACACACCTTGATGACGCTGTAAACTTTCTCAAAACCTGTCCTCTATCGACAGCTCTGCCAATTGCACCCCCGGCTCATCGATATCTTCTAGCTAAGTTCTGGTATACTGCCAGACGAGCTCAGGTACCCTCACCTAAAGACCCAAAGAAAATGATTGATGTCATTCTTTGTGACACCAAACATGGAACCTCCAAGATCACCCCTGGAACTATCAGGCGTGCCCTGAACCTTCCTGGTAGTTCAAAAAAAAAACGCTTTGTCCCTCTGCCAAACCCCAAAAACACCGCTGATAAGGAAGTACTTATTGCATTCTTTGATGCAATGAAGTGTGTGTGGGAAACAGGGAGAGATGAACTCCCTGAGAAGAAGCTGAACGCCATCAAGAACTCAAAAATGCCAAGCGAGATGAACTTCATCTTCGCTCATTTGATCAGCTGCCTGACAGCGAAGACTGGGTCAACTGACCAAGCATCACAACCTCAGTAGGCCATGGGATATGCACTGTTGAAGGGTCTTCACATTGACTGGGCATCAATCATCTATAACGATATGGTGCTCAGGGTGGACGTGGCCGACAGACCAACATGTGTTCCATATCGCCGGTTTGTCAGTGCTCTCTTTCTAAACGGACTTGGGGAGAAATACCCAAAAGTGGGTGACCTGAAACTCTCTCAGGTTGGCCCTAAGGTGCTCGACTACATTCCCATGCCAAACGAGGTACGTCTTTCTACTCTCTTATCTCTTCTCAACCCCAATTCTTCTACTTCTGTGGCTACTTCAGGGGCAATCCCAACCGCTGTTACCCAGGCTACAAAAATTACTCCTACTAAGAAAAGGAAACACTCCTCTACCTCTCTTGATACTCAAAGGATCAAGAAAACCAAGGAGCAACCCTCCAAGCCTTCACAGGTCGAAGACTCTGTGGCTCACTCATATCAAGAGACGTTGGATAGTTCAGTTATACGCTCTGCCATATCTGATGAAGCCACCCCTTCCATACCAACTTCACCGTCTCTAAACGCTGAGGTTATTAACTTGGAACAGAACCCCCTCCCTCAGTACCTCTAAGTACTACGGAAGTCATTCCCAGCGGATCCAACGCTGAATCTGGCACCCAACCCTCTTCTCAACTCTCACTCCTCCCACTACTTCTTTGGTCACTCCATCTATTCCTCCCTTCTCTAAAACAAAGGACATTCATCTGAGTGACTCATCTGCTGAAGAACTACAGCGGATGCAGGATTTAAATAAAGGACAAACGGACACCTCCAAGCATCCAGGCTCCTTGGAAGGTGACATGGAAACTTTTTCAGGTTATCGAACCTACGAGGAATTCGTCAACCATCCCACAGGTATACAAATAATTCCAAACACTCCTCTCTCAAAACCCCAAACTTCTGAGCTTTCCTTTGTTCACAAGTTATTTACTGTTACAGGTCCTAATTTGGGCGACATCAACACATCACTCACGGATCTATCAAACAAGGTGGAATCTCTCACCACCACTCTCTCTACGAACTCTTCAGTGGTTACAAACGCTGGAGAGGCTCTCAAAACTCTCACTGATGAGGTGAAAGGCAAAGCCTCCAGTGCTGATCCGGAGAAGGTGGAAGGTAGCATTGGTCATCTTGCTACTACTCTTGCTGACAACTCCACTGCAAACAACACTCTCTCCACCAACATCTCAACCCTGTCCAGCGAAGTCACATAGCTGAAGACAATGGTTGGTAACCTTCAGGGAGAAGTGTCAACTCTGAAGACAGATGTCAGCACTGCCACCGGTCTACTACAGCAAGTTACCTTTCAAAGAAACAACCCTTATGCTCTCTCTGACTTCCCTCAAAAGAAGCATGTCACACACCTTGATGACGCTGTAAACTTTCTCAAAACCTGTCCTCTATCGACAGCTCTGACCATTGCACCCCCGGCTCATCGATATCTTCTAGCTCAGTTCTGCTATACTGCCAGATGAGCTCAGGTACCCTCACCTAAAGACCCAAAGAAAATGCTTGATGTCATTCTTTATGACACCAAACATGGAACCTCCAAGATCACCCCTGGTACTATCAGGCGTGCCCTGAACCTTCCTGGTAGTTCCAAAAAAAATGCTTTGTCCCTCTGCCAAACCCCAAAAACCCAGCTGATAAGGAAGTACTTATTGCATTCTTTGATGCAATGAAGTATGTGTGGGAAACAGGGAGAGATGAACTCCCTGAGAAGAAGCTGACCGCCATCAAGAAATCAAAAATGCCAAGCGAGATGAACTTTATCTTCGCTCATTTGATCAGCTGCCTGACAGCGAAGACTGGGTCAACTGACCAAGCATCACAACCTCAGCAGGCCATGGGATATGCACTGCTGAAGGGTCTTCACATTGACTGGGCATCAATCATCTACAACGATATGGTACTCAGTGTAGACGTGGCTGACACACCAACATGTGTTCCATATCCCCGGTTTGTCAGTGCTCTCTTTCTAAACGGACTTGGGGACAAATACCCAAAAGTGGGTGACCTGAAACTCTCTCAGGTTGGCCCTAAGGTGCTCGACTACACTCCCATGCCAAACGAGGTACGTCTTTCTACTCTCTTATCTCTTCTCAACCCCAATTCTTCTACTTCTGTGGCTACTTCAACGGCAATCCCAACCGCTGTTACCCAGGCTACAAAAATTACTCCTACTAAGAAAAGGAAACACTCCTCTACCTCTCTTGATACTCAAAGGATCAAGAAAAACAAGGAGCTACTCTCCAAGCCTTCACAGGTTGAAGACTCTATGGCTCACTCTTCTCAAGAGCCGTTGGATAGTTCAGTGGTACGCTCTGCCATAGCTGATGAAGCCACCCCTTCCATACCAACTTCACCGTCTCTAAACGCTGAGGTTATTAACTTGGAATAGAACCCCCTCCCTCAGTACCTCTAAGTACTATGGAAGTCATTCCCAGCGGTTCCAACGCTGAATCTGGCAACCCAACACTCTTCTCAACTCTCACTCCTCCCACTACTTCTTTGGTCACTCCATCTATTCTTCCCTTCTCTACAACAAAGGTCATTCATCTGAGTGACTCATCTGCTGAAGAACTACAGCGGATGCAGGATTTAAATAAAGGACAAGCGGACACCTCCAAGCATCCAGGCTCTCTAGAAGGTGACATGGAAACTTTTTCAGGTTATCGAACCTACGAGGAATTCGTCAACCATCCCACAGGTATACACATAATTCCAAACACTCTTCTCTCAAAACCCCAAACTTCTGAGCTTTCCTTTGTTCACAAGTTATTAACTGTTACAGGTCCTAATTTAGGCGACATCAACACATCGCTCACGGATCTATTAAACAAGGCGGAATCTCTCACCACCACTCTCTCTACGAACTCTTCAGTGGTTACAAACGCTGGAGAGGCTCTCAAAACCCTCACTGGTGAGGTGAAAGGCAAAGCCTCCAATGCTGATTTGGAGAAGGTGGAAGGTTGTATTGGTCATCTTGCTACTACTCTTGCTGACAACTCCACTGCAAACAACACTCTCTCCACCAACTTCTCAGCCCTGTCCAGCGAAGTCACATCGCTGAAGACAGCAGTTGGTAACCTTCAGGGAGAAGTGTCAACTCTGAAGACAGATGTCAGCACTGCCACCGATCTACTACATCAAATTCTCGAACGCCTGTATGCTGCCACATGCGCTCCTTCGCATTTTTCTCAGGTGGATCGAGAGGATCTCCAAAAGATCAGTCCTGCTATATCTGGCCTTGAAGACAGATTAGCAAAGATTGAAATATGCGTTGGGATCACTAGCCTGGAAGACAGTGACCCAAAGCATACTGATGCTGCTACTGCTGAAATTTTGGTTACCTCCCCCATCCATCATGTCGAAGAAGGGGAGAAGAATCAAGAAAGTCTTCCCCATAATGTTGAGGGGGAGACAACTGCTGTTGCCATTAAACAACCTCAGGGAGTTAAAAACCCTGAGGGAACCGAGAAACCTCCTCCTTCTGAATTTGAGGGGGAGCAACTCGAAGAGGAAGCTGCTGCTGATGTGACAGAACCCTACGCTGATGAGGAAGAAGCAGAAGATTAAGAAGACCTCGATCTTGAGGACGACGAACCATCATCATCCCCTAAAAACGATGATGATGACGACGATGATGATGACGTCGACTTCTTCGTTCAGCCGATCAAAGAGCCCCTGCTCTCAAAGGGATAGTCTTCACTGACAATTTAGGGGAGGGGACCAAGAAAAAGCCTGCAGCGACTGTTAATGCCAAAAATCGCACCAAAGGGACAACTTAAGGTCGATGTGGACTTAATCAACTAAAGAAAGGATCTTTCAACGAGACGTGCGACGAGGAATAAAATAAAGAAACAAGGGATTTGATGACGCAGGAAAAACCTCAATCGAGGAAAAAACCTGCAGACGACAGGGGGTGTCGTCGCTGCACTATGGTTGCCAATCAGGGGCGATGTCCTTGGATACTGGTGTCGATCATACAGAGATTACAATACAAATTAAGGAAATGCTTCGAAATGTAAAGTACAAGTGTTTGAATGTAAAAATAGATGTTTGTCGTGTATGAAACAAAGTGTGAACTGCTGGTCGAGGGCTGTTGTCGTGCGTAGAGAGCGATACTTAGAATAATGGTTCTTTACTTCAGGTGTTCTTGAATATTGCTTCGGTTGTTAATCGCCGGATATTCGATGTCTTGAAATGTTGATTGAGCTTGATATTTATAGTCTTCGTGTCCTTAGCTTCATCCATGAATGCTCGTTTAATGGCCTTAACGGTTGGAAACGGTCGCCGGAGTAATGATCTTCGTCCGTTACGGTCGCCGGCTGTTTAATGATTGCGTCGGTTATAGCCGTTGCTCCTTAATGACTTTTATTCCTGCATTAAACACTTAACAAACGGTCATGGTGAACGTTAGCTTTGGTCGAGGTCGCACGTCCTTATATAATAGTCGTGCGGATCGGGCGACGCTATGGTCAAGCGTCGTAAGGAACTCTCGACTTATCTTTTATGAGGGACGACGATGGTGTTCTAGGTCTTTGTCGAGACCTTATCTTAATACAAGATATAGTCCTTAATCATACGTCTTACCTGTTCTGGTCGCGGTCGAGCGACGTGATTTTTTGCCCAAACAGTTTGCCCCCAAATTTTGAAAATTGAATGTCAAATTTAAGTTTTAAATTTTGCTTGTCGAACGCTTAGACTTGTGACCTGGGTTGAGGGACTTACCTGGTTGTCGTGCAACTAGACCGGTACGCCTTTAACTGAACGAGAAGTTGAAAAGTTGTGACGTTACACTGACGCACGATGATGCTTACCAGCTGTCGAAGACAGGTGTCGAAGATTCGGATAGGTATACGAAAGGACATGGATGCGTGTTCATCATCAAGGAATTCGGTTTGTTCGTATAAGTAAAATATATGACGAATCCTTCCTTGTTTTACCATTGAAGGGTTTGTGCTGTGATTTCCTTGCCATTCTTCGCCGGATCCTTTCCAAACTTGTGAATTTCTTTGATTTGATTAGGTTCTCTGGGGTCTAGCGCGCCTATAAGTAAGGTACGATTTCTTTGACTCCTGTAAATTTTGTGTTTAGGAATGTCGAGGGATCCTGAGAGTGTTATTCAAGAGCTATCAGACCTCCGTGACTTTAGAAAGTTAGCGAAAATTCCTGCGTGGATTGAATTGATTCGTCCAGGTCAGATCCGCTCAAATGAATGTCCTGAGGGGTACATCGTGATCTACGAATACCCTTTTAAGATAGGCTTTGAATGGCCGTATTCGCCTCTAGCCAAAGCATTTATGCTGGAGTTCGATTTAGCACCAGGCCAATTAATGCCCTAATTCTGGCGAGTTATTCAAGTGATTGAGCGTCTGTCGAGAGGATGGGGGAATCCTATGGGTGTACGTTATCTTCTCTTGGCTTATCAGGCCAAAAAGGATAGTTGTCATCGTTGTAGCTTACACTCTAGGCTCAAGGGTGATAGTGTCCTGGTTTTAGGGACAGCTGTGAATGACCGTGGGTGGAAGACTCGATATGTATTCGTGCGTAAGTTGTCTCTTGACTCCGAGAGTGAGTGGATTAGGACGGGCTGGAATATGTAGGGTGAGCCTCATCATTTCACCTAGCGTGCGTTGTAGATGATTACATATGATTTTTAACTTGTTTTTTGTATGTTGACAGCCATAAAATTCGAGGTCGTGAAGCCAGACGCTAACTCTCAAGCGAAGATCAATTCGTTTTTAGAATTTAGCGTCGCCAAAAGGTCTTTCGTTGTGCGACACTCGGCGGATGACGACGATTTAGAATCTTCAGGAGAGAACTAGGGGGAGAAGTGTGAAGAAAAAGGAAGAGAAGAGTAGGAAGATAAGTCGAGAGGAAGGAGAGGGATGACGGGTAAGCTTTACTTTCCTTTTCATCCTATGTTACCTCGAGTCTTTTTCCTTTACGTGCTTTATGACATTCCTTTTTTCTAGGAGAGTCTCAACCTAAAGTGTTGAATGTTTCTGCTAAGAGAGCAGCTGAGTTGGAGCGTGCTCGTCAGGGTAGAGAGAAGAGGCTAAAAGCCATGTCTGCTGGCCCTGAAATTCCGAAGAAGACGAGGACGACGACTCCGAGGGAGTCGTCGGCAGGGGTTAATGACTCGTCCAGAGTCGTTACACCCGAAGAGGTAGGGGTCTCATCTCCCAAGAAGATAATTGCAGCGACACCCATCAATTATGCGCCTCCGGCAAAAACGGTGAAGTCCCCGTCTGCCGCGTCGAATCCTTTGTCAGCCGACAAGGGCAAGGAACACTCGACGGGAGGGGAGAAGGTCACGACGGTCAACTTTACGCTGCCATCGAACTTTATGACAGGTAATGTCCTAGACGGGACGAACCTGTTCCCTCACCTGGATAAATTCCTGCTTCCATCTTTCAGGGAGGGTTTTGAGAGGTTTCCTATCGCGGAGACGGGTGCCCATGTAGCCGACTTGGTGTTCATGGTAAGTCTTTCTTTCAAGACTTAGTTTGTCTAGGCCCAGACTTCATTGTCGTTGTCGTTGTCCACTGATGATGTCTGTCTTTTATGATTTCGCAGTCACTTCAAGCTTCCTTGGCCTTGCGAAGTGGAACGGCGAAGGTGAAAGATCTCTTGTCTGCTGCACGCGAAAGGGAGAATGCAGCATTGGATCGAGCAAACGATGCTACTGGTCGCACGGAGGATCTATTGAAGCGTCTTGCTGACACTTTAAAATATATGGAGATCGTTAATCATGCAAAGGAGGATCTTAGCCATCGCTTGACGCAGTCCTTGTCCATGGCTGCCGAGCAAAGGGAGGAGATGGAAAAGATTAAGGAATCCTTGGCTGCTGTTTCGAAAGAGGCTGAGGATTATAAGTCCAAGGTGGAGAGTTTGGAGAAAGAAGTGCGGGCTGCTAAAGACGAGGGTAAGTCTGTTTTTGCCATAGCTCGTTTGACTGCTCAGGCTGGTATCATACGACGGCATTTGCTGGGAAAAGATCCTCTTGCCTCTGCAAAGGAGGAACTGGACATTTATTTGAATGGCGTCGGGACCGAGAGGGATCTGGACTCAGATGATGAGAAGGACGTCGAGGAAGAGATGGTAGGCGAAGGTCCTCAAGATGAGACTTCAGGCAAGGATGCAGCAGATGCTCCTTATTTAGTTTAAGAATTTTCTCTTTCTTTTTTGTTTTACTGCTCGACCGTTGGTGGTCGAGGGCGTTTTTGACAATTTTTCTGATGAATGCACTTTTTTGGTTTGAACTTTATTGGTAAACATCTATCGCATCGATTGAACATAAGATACATAGAAATCATGCGACCAAGGCACTTATAAAATATGAGAACATACGATAAAAGCATCCATACAGGGTACAAGAAAGAAAAAATAAGGCATTCGTTTAGAATGTATGCCAATCAAACACCAATACATGCGCCTAAGGTATTTATTCAAAACGCGAAGTTTTTCTAAGTTAAGAAGCTCAGGCTGCGAAGCCGTCTATGCGATCGTGCGACCAAGTCGTTCGACTAGCTGTAAGGTGTGATCAAGTCATGGACCTGATTGTCTATGTCGTGCGATACTTAAGTCAAGGGTTGGTCGTTGTCTCACCAACGACCCTCCGATACTTAAGTCAGTAGCTGTTTGTGAGAAAAAATTGTATGGAAAAGAGTTAGAAATCATACCTTTCTCCTTCATGGGGTATTGCCCCTGTCATTTATTATCCTATTCTTTTTGGAAAGAAAGATAGATTTTAAATGACAGGACGACACGACGATCTGATGAGATACTGTCTGTGATTGATCATGTCGTCGTACGACATGGCACCATAGCGACGTTTCGACTCATTCTCGATCTTCAGGGTTCCCAATGGCGTAGGGGATTTTAATTGATAACTTTTGCATGCTCGGGAGTCGACGGTCAATGGCTGTTAATAACGGCATTATCAATAATATCTTTGAGATTACCTTGTGGAACATGATATGCCAATTCCTTCTTGAGTGCGTTACAATCATCTGTCGCATAACCATGGTTGACGTGGAAGTCGCACCACTTTGATATATCCTTCTTAGCATCGTCCAAGTCAGACTTCTTCGGCCACCGGATGGTTGCTTGGGTGGTCTTCAGAGCTTCGACTAAGTATTTAGCTGACCCTTTGAACCCATAAAAGGAGATCTTGGGGTACATGGGGAATTTAGTTGCGGTTTTAGCTTCTGCCTTCGTCTTGAAATGAACATTTGAAATCTGACGCGCTGGCTCTATTCTGGATATGGCTTTCGGCTTGAATTCTGGCTTCTTGACACCTAACGGCTTCTTGTCGTCAGTGTGTTTGCGACGAAAGGCTGCATCGTCTTCGACCCTCATATATGCTAAGGTTCGAGCTCGGACGTCTTCGAAAGTCTCTGGGGGATACTTGGTCAGATCGATATACAGACCTGAACTATCGTTTAGACCACGCTTATAGGCTTCGATCGCAGTTTTGATGTCACAATTGCGGATACTGATCATTTCGGCATTGAATCTATTGAAATAACTTCGAATAGACTCATTGGTCTTCTGCACGACATAGTACAGATCACTAGTCTGCTTTTCCATCTTACGACTGCTGGCGAATTGCCGGGAGAATTGGTTGACCAATTCGGCGAACGACCCGATAGATTTGGGTTTGAGATTGATCAACCACTGGAGAGCTGGGCCAGTGAGAGTCGCCCTGAAACTCATGCACATGCATACTTCCTGGTACATGTGTGGAATCGAGATTGTCCACATGAGTTGCTTATACTGCGCCACATGCTCGGTTGGATCGGTCACACCCGAATACTTGGGAGTGAAGGCAGGAATGTTATACTTCTTTGGGACCTCGATGGTGGCGATCTCGTCGATGAAGGGCGACGCCTGATACCCCGAGCAAGGCTCGACGTCGACAGGCACGGCTGCCCCAGGCAACTTGGCGAGCAAGGACCGGACGCGCTTATTTTGGTCTTCTAACGCTGGGCGACAGGATCGTTAAGATCAGGATTTTCCCCTGTCGAGGGATTGGTCCCTGGACTAGTGCCATTAACATGCGACGAACCATTGGTGTCCCCGTTGAACGGGACAAAATATGGCTACGACCCATAGTGGAATTGTTGCGGTCTATTCTAAAACGATTGTGGTCCCTGCTGAAATGGCTGCGATCTCTGCTGGAAAGATTGCGATCCTTGCTGGAAAGGTTGGGGACCACTTTGGAACGGCTGGGATCCATTCTGAAACGGTTGGGCGCCACCTTGCAATGGTTGGGATCCATTGTTCAAGGGTGGTGGTCGGATGTGCTGAGGGGAATCTGCCCAGACTGGGGATTCGGAACGAACGGACCCGGCTGCTGATTCTGCATGAATGGACCTAGATGCTGATTCTGCGCGGACGGGCCTGGTCCTGGACCTGGATTCTGGATGAATGGTCTAGGACCATTCTGGGGTCCAAAAGGATTCCTTAGCCGCGCGATCTCTTCAGCTTCTCTGCGATTCTGCTCTCCCATTGCATTGAGTTGATTCCTGGCAACCTCGAGCTCCTGATACATCTGAGTGACGGCTTGCTGCGGATTTCCAGGGGCTGCCATTTTCCTGCAACAGAAAATAGAAGAAACTCCAGGAAACTATTAGTAGAATGCACGTTCGTCGAGGATTTTCTCTAGATGTAGTCCCACGGATGGCGCCAAACTGTTAATGCCAAAAATCACACCAAAGGGAAAACTTAAGGTCGATGTGGACTTAATCAACTAAAGAAAGGATCTTTCGACGAGACGTGCGACGAGGAATAAAATAAAGAAACAAGGGATAAGATGATGCAGGAAAAACCTCAATCGAGGAAAAAACCTGCGGACGACAGGGGGTGTTGTCACAGCACTATGGTCGCCAATCAGGGGCGATGTCCTTGGATATTGGTGTCGATCATACAGAGATTACAATACAAATGAAGGAAATGCTTCGAAATGTAAAGTACAAGTGTTTGAATGTAAAAATAGATGTTTGTCGTGTACGAAACAAAGTGTGAACTGCTGGTCGAGGGTTGTTTTCGTGCGTCGAGAGCGATACTTAGAATAATGGTTCTTTACTTCAGGTGTTCTTGAATATTGCTTCGGTTGTTAATCGCCGGATATTCGATGTCTTGAAATGTTGATTGAGCTTGATATTTATAGTCTTCGTGTCCTTAGCTTCATCCATGAATGCTCCTTTAATGGCCTTAACGGTTGGAAACGGTCGCCGGAGTAATGATCTTCGTCCGTTACGGTCGCTGGCTGTTTAATGATTGCGTCGGTTATAGTCGTTGCTCCTTAATGACTTTTATTCCTGCATTAAACACTTAACTGCCCGGTCATGGTGAACGTTAGCTTTGGTCGAGGTCGCACGTCCTTATATAATAGTCGTGCGAATCGGGCGACGCTATGGTCGACCGTCGTAAGGAACTATCGACTTATCTTTTATGAGGGACGACGATGGTGTTCTAGGTCTTTGTCGAGACCTTATCTTAATACAAGATATAGTCCTTAATCATACGTCTTACCTGTTCTGGTCGAGGTCGAGCGACGTGATTTTTTGTCCAAAGAGCGACCGAAGCCGATAAAGGCAAAAACATAGGCGTCGCTACAGAAGGCAATCTGATGATCTTGCGTCGAAAGCCAGTTTGTTAGGTAACATATACTCTATTCCCTTATACTGCATCCCTCCTCTATCCCTTCTCAATCTCAGTTCTCCTCTCCATAAAACCTCTATACACTTGACCCTCATTATTTCTGTCGGTTCCTGTTTTGCTTAACAATGATGATTCTATCTAATAGTTCAAACAAGATATAATGCGGAAGCGTTTTAACGAACTAAAAGATATAATAAGGTAGAAGACACACAATATCAAATGTATAAAGTGGAAATAACTTAGATAATTAGCTCAATAACCCACTGTATATTGATATAAATAAAGCACCAAGAACACCGAAAGTTGTACAAGAAATCTGCTCTAATGGTGTGTGTATCGTGCAAAGCTTAATAGAAGAACTCAACATGAGTCTTCTATTTATACTACTTCTAAACGGGACAAGTTCTGGACAACAAGGACTGAAGGTACAAAGACACTATTCAGGTACTGTTGCAGGTACAACGTTAATTAAATGCGCCGACTTCTACTAAGGCTAAGACCCATCAGAGTTTGGCACATGGAGTTGTCAGGTCATGCCTTGTACGAATGATCTTCAGGATCTTCGTACAGCAGAAATCGTGAGAAGCACGATTGTCCTTGTATGGAGCTCTAGTCTTTTATACCACAAAGGCTCTGTCAAGTGTGATAAAGGCTCTGTGGCCTTGTCCGCATTGAAGAGTCTTATGGCGATTCTTTACTTCGGTCTTCTCGGTTACTCGGCAGAGCCTCTGTCGAAGACTTCTATGCTTTGGTCTTCTCGGTGACTCGGCAGAGCCTCTATCGAGGACTTCTATACTTAGCCTATTTTTCAATACTTCTATAAACAGATGATTGGAGCTAACAATCTCCCCCTAAGTATTGAAAAATAAAAAATTGAAAGGTGCAAGGTTTTCTAGGCTAAGTACATAACAAGAGGTGAAATAAAATACCTCAAAAGATTTTACTTTTCTTTCATACAGAATAATGCCAGAGGCACTTACATTTGATTACATTATGAAAGGAAAGATTTGCAGAGGTTGGTAGAGGATATCAGACGTTGGCGTCTTTGAAGTCATTGAAACTTCTGTTGTCGAATCCTAGTTCTCTAAGCTCTTGATAGAAACTGATGCAGAGGGTTCTGAAGTTGATTATTTGGTCGATGACCTCTATCAGTCTATCTGCGAGAGCTTGATTCATGAGCTCCGTTCCTCTATGCTCCACAAGGCTTGCTCTGAACTCTGTCAAATTATTTGTTGCATACTTCTGACAGTCCATCTCTACAAACAGTCTTGACTTCCCAGCAGGATCTTGATAGACCAACCCAACTCTTGGAGATGTAATGATTGAGTTTGGTATGGCAGCGGATGTGCAGTCATTTTCTGGGGGATGGAGATTTAGGTTTCTTATTCCAAGATCTCGTCCTAATTGGAAGTCGACAAGGCTGTATAGCAGAAGTTTCTCACGCATGGCTTTCCTTATCACCCTATATGCCATTCGATGTGCATCTGCTGTGAAGTTCTCTTTCGTCCAGTTGAGAAGGTAGGGTAGGTCGTAGGGACTTAGATTTCTCATATCAACATCTGAGAATTGGGTCACGGTTCTGTCCTCCCTTTTGACCTTATAGATGTTATAGGAAACCTTAGGAGTGGTTCTGGTTTGAGAAAACTTATAGTATATGACCTTGTCGATTTTGGACTCTGAGAAGACTTGCCATTTTGGCCTGGGTGTTGGTCTTGTGAAGGTATTTTCGAGGTCAGCATGGAAGTTGGGATCTTGAATGGTTAGTGGCAGAAGATATTTGGCACTTCTGTTGTACAGATATCTGTACACCACCTCTTCCATCTGTTGTAGAGGTGCACCAGGTGGAGGCATGGGCCTGCGCAGAGCATCCATTTGTTTCTGGATTTGGGCCACTCGATCCTCTGTGACTTTTGCCTTCGGATCTAGAATTGGTAGGTTTGACAGAGGGGTAGCACCGAAAGCCCAGTCTTCTTGTTCTGGCTTTGGTGTCACATATGCATCAAAAGATCTCTTCATCAATTTTTCAGCTGGTTGATGCTTTGGCTTCTTCTTCTTGGGTTCCTCAGTCATTATCCCTTTTCCTTTGTCTTTTGCCTTCGGCTGTAGATCTTCTTGTAGAGATGGGGTTGCCTCTGTGGGTTTTGTCCTTTAGGGTTCTGAGGGCTTTGACGGAGGTATTTCTGTAGGTTTTGTGGGGGGTGCCTCAGTTGGTTTTGTCACTTGTGCTTCTGAGGGCTTGGTTGGTGATGTGGGTTTTGTAGGTGAGGCTTCTGTGGTTTTGCTCAGATGTTTTCTTTTGTGAGTAATGGTTTTGGTTCTGGTTTTGGGTGTGGGAGATGGTATCTTGGTTTCTTTTTGTGTTGGAGAGGGGAGTTCTTCTGGTGATTTTGGTTTTGGTGATTGGGATGGTTGATCTTCTTCGGAGGATGTTAGGATTTGGAATACTTCACGGGTTGGCACTTCTTTTCCGAATACAGAATTGTTTCCACAGAGGTGGGTGTTTCCTCTGTGGACTTCTGTTGTTGATCTTGATTGGTTTCAGGTACTTGGGTTGTTATTGGGGTTTCTTCATAGGGTATTTCCACAGAGGTGGTTGTTGCCTCTGTGGTCTGTTGTTGGTTTCCTCCTTGGGTTTGAGTTGGGGGAACTTGGTTTAGCGGTTCTGCTGATATTGGTGGTTCTGGTAGACCTTTGCTTGCAGCTTTCTCCCTTGTTTTCTCCCCCTCAGGATGATCTGATGAATCATCAGAGTCATCATCAGAGTCATCATGACCCTTATCTTTAGTGCCTTCTACTCTGCAAGACGCTTCTGGCTTTTTGGGCGGTGTGGCACCTGCAGCGATCATTTTTGCGCATAGGTCATCACAGAGGCCAAGTAGGGTATGGACCTCTGCCTCTGTGTTGAAGCGTATTTTGCCGACGCTCTTTCTGAAGTCCTTTACATAATTTGCGTTGGGAACAGTGAAGGTTGTGATGAGCTCTGTGACCTGGTTGATTACCCCTTGGCCGAGTTCTGAGAGCTGAGCCCTGGTCATGTAGTCAGAGGGTTTCATGGCCAGAGTTTCCCTTGTAGTTTGCTCCTGAACTTGCTCGAGGGCCTTCTTCAGATCTTCTGGTGTTAGGGGTGCAGAAGTTGGCGTTTGAGCTGTCTTCAGTTGTTCAAGTAGGGATTTCACAGAGCTTTAGAAAGCCGAGGTAGTAGCTTTCTCGAAGTTAGCAGCAGCAGAGGTGGCAGAGGTTGTAGCAGTTGACTTCATCTGGGCTAGGGTATTTTGCACCTCTGTGGACATATTGTCCATTTTGGTGTTCAGATCTGTAATGGCCCTGGAAGTTGTATCTGCAAAAGAATCAAAAGAGCTTTTCAACTCTTTCAATGTGGTGTCCACAAAGGTGACAAGGGTTTGGAACTCATCCCTTGATATATGTGGACTTGGTGTAACCTCTGGGGGAACACATTCGTCCCCATAGTGAGTCCATGTTCCTTGGACACCTTCTTTCGTCCCTATTTTGATGTTGAGGACGGAAGGATTTCCCTCTAATCCTCGAGCAGAGGCTTTATCAGCCTCAGACTCTATAGAGGTTTTGTTAAGGACATTGTCTGGATCCACTCCAGAGGTGGGTACAAGAGTATCCTTATGTTGACTCGGAGACTTGTCTAGAGTCTCTCTGTCCTTGTGCACTCTAAGCTCCTCTGAAGAGCCTGTTGGACCTATATGTGTGTACGTGTCAGAGGAAACGAATTCCTCTGTAGGGATTTCTGTTGTGATCAGGGGCAATGGATCACGAACTAAGGGTGAGTCCTTCTGAGAGGACTCCCCTGGAATGGTTTCCCCGGCTATTAGTGGCACAGAGGTGGAAGGAATTTCTTCTGCCCGGTCAGTTTGGGGTGGGTTCGAGCTGTGCGGCTTTTGTTCAATATTACCTTCTGCCACTAATAGAAATGTGGGTTGCACTGGGAGTTGGTTGGGGTTGTGTGCCTCTTCTATTCCAGGCATCAGTTCTGTATTCTTTCTCTGTTGGGCATCCTATCACTTCTTCTCCATCTATTGTCTCAGCCTCCTTCTCTTTTCTGTGGCTCACATCACCTACCTCTGTTCTAGCTTCTTGGCTTTTTCTTAGAGAATCAAAGCAGGAATGAGTTCCAACCATTTGCTGTACATGGGGATGGTATGAAGACAAATGCCTACGATCTGGGTGTAGAGATGCGTAGTTTATCTGATCATCTTCTTCATCAGACTCCACTTCTGAGACTAAGACTGATGGGGTTTTAGTGGAAGCTTTTGCCTGATCCTGTGGGCTTGCTCTTAGCACATCAAATCCGGGTTGGGTGAAGAGATTCTGTAGTACTTCTGGAGTTTTAGACTGAATATTCTGTGGGGTTTGGTCGTCATCATCCAAGTCAGAAGAGATTCTGAATTCTGGTGATTCTGTTGAATGATGAGATAGGGCTTCTGCGGTCCATCCAGAAGGGTCTAGAGAGTGTGCAATCCCAGGTTGTTGGAGGAAGACAGAAAAATCACCCTGATCTTCTGCATAATTGATGGGTGAAGGTGATTGCAGAGGTTGGTCTTGGTTTTCTTCGACCATATCTCCTTCCTCTACGATGGATTGCAGAGGAGTGTGGGGTTTCTTGGATTTCTTCTTGCTCCTCCTTTTCTTTGGTTTGGGGGCACCCTCCTCAGAAGACTTATGTTTTCTCTTCTTTTTGTCTTTTGGAGGAGGGGGAGGTGCAGAGGATCCACCTTCTGTTGCATGAGGAGGGGACAGTTGGGTTTCAGCAGCACTGGTTGAGGTGCCTTCTGTAGCTTTTCTTTTTCTGTGGGCTTTCTTCTTCTTCTTGGGAGTGGTGGCAGAGGTTTTGCTCTTAGGAGTAGGGGTGAGAATTGTGTTTCTCAGAGCATGAAAGTTCTCTTGAACTTGTTGATGCTTAGCCAAGGCCACGGCCCATTCTTCATCTGACATCCTTTCTACAACCCTAGTTCCTAAGGGGACTCCTAGACGCGGGGGTGTCACAGGACTCGGTTCTAGAGTCCTATGATCGCGTATATATTCTAACTTAAGGGTTTCATCTGTTGTATATCCCAGAAGTGTGGTTGGCAGAGGCCTACAGAAAGGGTAGTTGTCTTCATGCTCTATTGGGGTGTTTTGTTCAGGGGATACATTCTGGCCGTTGGTCCCTCCATTGGCCATTTTTGTAGACGGAGCAGAGGCTCTAGAAGTACACCCAGAATACGTTGATATTGCAGAGGTGGTAGAGCATCGGTCTTGCGTCCTTTGGCCTTCTGGGAGGAGATTTTGCGGTCAATGGTGTTAACCATTTCCTGCATCATGAGGGTGGCGTAGTCCAGAGGTAGATCGTAGTACACCCCGTACATAATTGTCAAAATTTGGTGAGAAGATTGGTCTGGAGTACCCACTTTCCCTGTTAGGCACCGCTTTAGGATGGATAAGAGCGTGTTCCACAGAGGGGGTAATCGATTTCTTCTGAAATCATTTCTTTTTCTTAAGGTTGTGTTGTATCCCAACATTTCAACAAACATGCAGAGCTCGATGTCTGTGGGTTCCTCTGCGTATGCCTTTATCCCTAGAAGACCTCTTGTGGATAGACTGAACTAAAGTGAGAACATAGTTCTGTTGAACTTGAGTTCAAGGTGCTCAGATTTGTCTGGTTTTGAGATGTAGCCCTTGATCTGTCTATCTTCAGGATCAAATCTGCTGCTTTGCCAGAATTGATTTAGATATCTGGCAGGGATTTTATTGACAGTTTTGGTTAATAGGGGGTAAAGATAATGGTTTTCTAGAATATGAAGGAGGATGGCATGAGCTTCCCCAAATGCGGTTTTTGAGGGAACCAGGTAGTAGTTATTGGGTTTTAGAGGAAGAACACTTTCAAAGTGTTCATGTGCGATGAAGTTTAGAAGATGGGTTGTAGGGGTAAAGTCTGTTGTGTCACCGGAGTTGTCCTGTTGTAGGTTTCCGACTATTTCTTGATTCTGGGAGTTCTCAGAATGAGATGGGGAGTTCACCGGAGCGTTGGAAGTAGAAGCCATTGGAGATTATCTTCAAGAAAGAGAGTAGAAAATAGAAGTTACAGGTTATTGCAGGGTTCGAGGAGAAGATGAAGAGTGTAAGTTCGTAAAAGGTTTAAGAGAGAATGGGAACGGGGTTTTATAGTGAGGGTAGAAACGGATAGAATTCCATGGTAAAAGTGAATTCAATAAACATTTGGGGTCCGCACTTGAGTTTTACAATGCGGCGCAAGTTTCAGAAGAAACGTGTGGCACGCACGTCCAATGAAAATATGCCACGTCAAATGTGTCAAAGCACGATTAGACGTCGTGCGCGGCCCATTAATGCTTGGCGCGTAGGTATTTGTTTTGTGTGGGGTCTGTCACTCGCGGTAAATAACTCCCTTTTATAGAATTTCCATCAAGAGTAAAGTCATAATCAACAGAGGCTCTGTAGTGGAGTGAGCTCTGTGATTCTGAAACCTACCTTTAATGTCTCCTCTTTGCTTGCACCTTTACCAAAAGTGTTTGAAAATTCATTGGAGAGGATCGATAGAGTCTTTAGCACAAAATTTTCATCCACAGAGGCTTTGGGGTTCTGTCAAAGCCAGTAGAGGCTCTATGAGTGAAAATTTTTAATAACTAAAGATTCATAAAAGTTTTTGATCATCCAAAGTTTTAATTGTTTTAAACACTGTTTTAAGAACATATTTGGAAATTTGTGTCCTAGAAGACTGTTTTGGAAAAGATTTTGTGCGAGACATACTTTCTTTGATTGTCTAGGTTGGGCGACAGAGACTCTTTGATGGAGTGAACTCTTCGACCAAAAGACTTTCTTCCAGTATCCTTGTATGTGCATTTGTACGTACAAATCATTAAAGAAGACATTTAAGGTTGATCGACGGAGTTTCCGTATGAAATTTGCAGTTCTAGAGGATCCGGCTTACAGAAGCTCTGTTGATCTCAGCAGAGGCTCTATGACTTTAAATTTCTCATAACGGAAGGCTCAAAAATCTTTTTGATCATTACTTGTTTGGAATGTCTTAAACAGTGTTTCTAGGACGTATTTTGAAATTGGTGTCCTAGAAAATTGTTTTCAAAAAGGATTTGTACGAGTTACTGTTAGCTCCAAGTATCTGTAAAATGAAAGTATTGAAAATAAAACCAAGTCAGAAGACCTACAGAGATAAAGCAGAAGACTTAGAAGACCAACAAAGAAGACCAACAGAACTCAACAGAGTTCTGGTGGAACCAACGGAGCTCAACAGAGCTCTGGCAGAAGATCAACAGAAGAACTGTTCATACCCGAAGACCAACAGAGTTCTGTCATAACACGTTCTGTTGAAGTGAAGACCTCTGTTATGCCTAAGTCTCGTAGAAATCCGAAGTGTCAGATACGTGTCCACACCTTTCCACGTATGCCCTAAAGATTGGAGACACACTTTCCACGTGTCATTCCAGGGTACGATAGTACACTGTCTACACTTTATGAGGCTATATATAGCGAGGTAGTGGAACAAACAATTGTAAGCTTTTGGAAGAATAGTTTTCCACAATTGTAAAAGCACACTGTCATATCCTCATAGCACTATCCCGTACGATATTGTCTCTGTGATTTCTTGATACACCATTGATCTTGTTCTTGGTGTTATCTTTATCAATATACGAGCAGCGTTTCTTGTTTGATCTTGTTATCATATTCCTGTTCTATATTTGATATCACAGTTTACATATCGTCTCATACAATCACTCACTTTAATGGCTTTATATTTAAATGCTTCCGCTGTCTATTTAACTACCATTATCGTGATACGACGTGAATCTGGGAACCAACAATTGGTATCAGAGCTTGCTTGATTTGCTCAAATCAAGGCATCCAATCTACCAAGGTTGATTCACTGTTGTTGATTGTGTGTGTGTTTAAAAGCCTCATTATACTCTGTTTTACTGCTTAAAATATTTTACATCTTCTCAGTTCATTTAATATCATACTAAGCTTTCCAGTCTAGATTAAAACATCTGTTCTACTATTTCATTGGTTACTGTTCCTCATACTTTAGCTTATTCTCATTATAGACCATTTGAAACTCTCATACTCTGTTTTCTTTTAAAAAAATGGCAAACATCAACACCATTTATACTGCTGGTTCTCTGACCAAGCCTCCTACTCTTCTGAGGGATGAATACCCTCAATGGAAGATTAGGATGGTCAACTTCCTTGATGGAATGGATAAGGACTTAATGCGATCTGTCACGAATGGACCATTCCAACCCATGGTTTATGTCCCACGTGTACCCGCAACAGAAACCACTGATGAGATTCCTGCTCACTTCGAACCCAAAACCACTGGGATTACCGAAGAAGAAAAGAGCAAAATGGAAAATGACCTTAAAGCAGTGAGACTTCTGATTATGGCCATTCCGAACGATATATTTCAAGAACTAGACTCATGTGTTACTGCCAAGGAAATCTGGGATCAACTTCTAAATCAACTTGAGGGTGGTATCAAAACCCAAAAGAACAGAAGGACCCAGTGTATAAATGAATACAATGATTTCAAGGAACTTCCTGAGGAAACCTTACAACAGACCTACAACAGATTTAATATTCTGATTAACAAATGTAAAAAATGTGGGGTTGTTAGGTCGAACGAAGATAACAATGTTCTGTTTTTGAAAAGTTTAAATGATGAATGGTTGAATCTGTCCATGTCTTTACAAGCTAATCAGGACTTAGATGCATGGTCTCTTACTGATGTGTATGGCACTCTGGCCGCACAAGAGAAGGATGTTGTCAAGCAATAAGGCAAATCCACCATTGCAGGTCCTATCGCTTTGATTTCAGAATCTAAGAACTCAGCAGAAGAGAAACCCAACAGAGATGGCCCTAGCAGAGATAAGAAAAGAGATAAAAAGAAAGGGAAGAAGAGCTTGGTTGCAGAAAGTGATGATGAAAGGAGTTCATCAGATGAGGATAGTTATATAAATGCCTTTGCTAAATCTCTTGCGTTAATAACTCAACAATTTACCCAGAGATTTGGTAACAGGACATTTGACAGAAGAAAAAGGTACGAAAGAGAAGAAAAAGGTGACAGAAGTTATACTACACCTCAACAGAATCGCCAGAACAGAAACCCGACTGAACAGAGACCTCAACCTCAACAGAAGTACAACGCTCCTGGTCCACAAAAGACTGATGCTGCACAACCCATCAACCAAAACGATGGTCGTTGTTTCAGATGTGGCAAACCTGGCCATTTCTCTGCTAACTGTAGAGGAAAACTTGTAAAAGATCAAGACTACTACAAAAACAAATACAAGTACAACTACAGAGAAAGGAGTTATGTCGCCGAGATGGAGAATTGGATCTCTGACTCATCCTCTGATGATGAACCAGAGCAAGCCAATGTTGCTGTAGATGATGAAAGTATGACAGAGGTTGACTGGATGACTGGAGAACGAATAGAGAGAACAGAAGGAGAAGATATAGCTCATGCATTCGCTCTTACTGTAACAGAGCCAGGCGACAGAGCGCTGGAGACCATTAAACCCAGTGCCAAGGTATGTTCCTCCGAATCCAAGTCTGACTCAGAACTGGAAATGCATGTTTCGCAATTAACTGAGGAATTTCAATTACTGAAACAAAAGATTTCTGAGGAAAAAGAGCTAAGAAAGCTAGCTCAGAAGGATTTGTCCTTCTACAAGAGAGAGAAAACTCTCTTGGAACAAGAAAAGGAAGATATCTTCAAGGAGAAATCTGAGCTAGAGATCTTACAGCAGAAAGAGAAAAGTACTTTTTCTAAAAAGGTTAAAGAGTACGAAAATCTGTTAAAACAGAAAACCGAAGAAATGAAGAAGTCTGAGAATGAAAGACTTAACTTTGTCGCTTTAAAAGACTTTTTTCAAAAAGAAAGGGAAATCTTACATCAGTCCCTACAGAGAAAAGAACTTCAAATCAAAAAGTATCAGGATGCACAGGATGTGCATGTTAAGATAAATTCTCAGATGGATACGCAAGGTCTTGGTTTCTCAGACCTTGCTCCCTGGAACGGAAAGAAGAAAACATCTCTGTTGACTACTTTCTGTGCTGGGAAAATCCAAGAGAATGTTATCTCTGGTAATGCTGTTTTCAAAAGAATTAAAACCTCGGACGTTTACAAGAGGACGAAAAGGCTTGACTTTAGGAATGTCAGCTATGACTCCTTGGATCATGACAAGGTTCTTAAACCATCTTCAAAGTTTATTCTTGATCAAGGAAGATCTAGAATCTTAATTCCTAACTCTGTCGAAAGTCTGGATCCAAAAGAGATTTTCAACTTTAATTCTTTCAAGGAACAGAAGCCTGTCACTTCTGAGGCCGAATCCTCTGTTGAAATACCACAGAGCAAGCTCAACCCTGAAGCACCAGTCTTCTCTCCTACTTCTGAAACGATAAGAACATCTTTTGAAGAAGATCTCATGAAAGTTCTTAAAGAAAATGTTGTTTCTGATGCTTTAAAACCCAAGTTGAGAAGGTTTAAAACTGCAAAACCTGATTCTACAAAGCCTGTTTCTGTGAGTAACACCTCCAACAGAGCCACCAGAGACTTTCTAGCCTCTGACAGTGACTCTGACCCTGAGGTAGATGAGCAAATTTTCTGTACTCAACCAAATGCTTTGCACAAACCCAAACAGATACCGGCTGGATCCTTTGATTTAAAAGAAGACATATCATTTTTCAAGAAACAATCAAGATTTATACCGGTAACTGAGTTTAATAACAAAGAATTCAGAATTCTTGCTTCTAACTCAACAGAAGTAAAAGGTAAGGTGAAGGCAAGTACTTTACTTAACAACACCTTTGTTCCAACTTTTAAACCAATCAGATTTACACCAGAACAGAAGGGAAAATGGATAGTAAATGACAGACATACTTCCAATTCTGGTAGAAATCAAGAGATCAATTTTGAGAAAAGAGAATCTGTCTCAAAGAATAGTTCAAACAGAATGCATGGTCCTAGAGCTTTTCAGAATCAAACTCCATCTAATAAACGATTCTTGAATAACAACTTGCATCAATCCTCATGTTCCATCAATTGCAATTGTGTTCATCTGTTAAGAAAACTGCAAAATCATATGAATGGACCTCACTGTGTTCTGAATCAGTCACAAAAGATGATAAATCCCAAGACTGATCAGACCACACAGAAGAAAACCTCTGGCACAACATCAAAGAATGTAAAGCTTGTAGGAAAGACTGTTAACCCATCAGAGCCTAACAAGAAAGGACCCATCATGCAATGGGTACCTAAAAGAAACTAATCTGTCTTGCAGAAGCCTCATGTGCAGATCTGGTACCTAGATTCAGGATGTTCCAGGCACATGACAGGCAATAAGGAGCTGCTGACTTCATTCAAGAACAAAAAAGGAAGTGCAGTCACCTTTGGAGGAGACAATGGAGGACAAATTAGAGGTTATGGTACTCTGGTAAATGGTGGTGTTTCAGTTTCCGAAGTTGCTTATGTTGAAGGATTAAATCATAATCTTCTCAGTATAAGTCAACTCTGTGATCATGGGTTCGATGTCAATTTCAGGAAGAAGTTTTGTTCATTATTACTTTCTGAGTCTGGTCAAGAACTTTTAAGAGCCGACAGAAAAGGCAATCTTTATAAAATGAATTTTAATCCAAACCAGGGAACTACAACAAAGAAACTCTGTTTAGTCTCTTTGAACAAAGAAGATGCCTGGCTCTGGCATAAAAGATTTGCTCACTTAAATTTTTCAAATCTTGAGAAACTCGTGAAATTGAACTTGGTAAAAGGTCTTCCTTCGCTGAAATTTGACAAAGACCATCTCTGCTCTGCTTGTGAGTTTGGAAAAATGAAAAGATCCTCACACAGAACCAAGAGTGATCACAATTGCTTAAGACCTTTGCATATGCTTCATGTGGATCTCTGTGGTCCAATCTCTGTGCAAAGCCTGTCTGGCAAGAAGTATATTCTTGTGCTTATTGATGAATATTCTAGGTATACATGGATTGAGTTCATCAGAGCAGAATCTGATGTCCCAGAAATTCTGATAAGTTTATTGAGAAGGATACAGGTTATGTTAGGACTAAAAGTGCAAAAGTTGAGAAGTGACAACGGGACAGAATTCAAAAATACTCGAATAGATTCTTATCTATCAGAAGAAGGAATTTCCCAAAACTTTTCAGCTACCAGAACTCCACAACAGAATGGCGTAGTGGAGAGAAAGAACAGAACTCTGGTAGAGGCCGCCAGAACCATGTTGGCCGGTTCTGTCCTTCCCATCAACTTCTGGGCAGAAGCAGTCTCAACAGCTTGTTTTGTTCAAAACAGAGCTGTAATAGTGAAAAGATTTAAAAAGACGCCTTATGAACTCATCAATAACAGAAGACCAAACGTGAAATATTTTCATGTTTTTGGGTGTAAATGTTATGTCTTGAACGACCGAGAACAGCTGGGTAAATTTGACAAGAAAGCGGACGAAGGAATCTTTATTGGTTATTCCCTGACCTCTAGAGCCTACAGAGTCTACAACACCAGAACTCGCGTCATTCAAGAAAGCGTGAACGTGTCCTTTGATGAAAGTACATCAAGTACCTCTGATCGCAAATCAACAAAGGGGACACCAACAGAACAGAAGAAGCATAGTTCTTCAAAATCAAGGGAAGAAGATATCAATCTCCTATTCGACGATTTCTTCGATGATGATGATGATTCCTCTGTCAACATCAACAGAGGAGATCAAGCTCAAAGTTCAACAGAACAAAATCTGGCAGGTACAACTCTTACTGGTCCCTCCAATATTTCACCATCTACTTCTCTGTCTACAGGTATAATTCAGAGAAACGAGGAACCACAACCAGAACCTACACAAGAGCCATCATCACCTCTGCTAACAAATATCGGCAGAAAATCCCTGTTTGAAAGTTCACCTTCGCAGAGCCCTGTTGGCAATTCACAGAGCAATGAGGCCACTCTTCAGAGTTGTGTGCCACAGAACCCTGGCACCAACCCTCAGAGCTCTGTTGCTGAAGATTGTCTTTTCTCATCTGAAGCACAAACCCCTCCTGTTGTCCATGCTCCCATGACAAAATGGACTAAGGATCACCCCCAACATCTTATAATTGGTGCTGCTGAAGATGGTGTCAAGACAAGATCGGCTACAATCAACGAAGCTTTCTTTGTTAACTTTTTGAGCATGATTGAGCCGAAAAGAATTTCTGAAGCACTTGAAGACCCAAACTGGATCGAAGCTATGCAAGAAGAGCTTCTTGAATTCGAGAGAAATAAAGTTTGGTCCTTGGTTCCACTCCCAAAAGGCAAATCAGCCATTGGAACCAAGTAGGTGTTTAGAAACAAGAAGGATGAAGATGGGATTATCATCAGAAACAAAGCTCGTCTGGTTGCAAAAGGATACTGTCAAGAAGAAGGAATTGACTATGACGAGACTTTTGCTCCTGTGGCTAGGCTAGAAGCAATCAGAATCTTCTTAGCTTATGCTGCTCACAAGGGTTTCAAGGTCTACCAAATGGATGTCAAATCTGCCTTCCTAAATGGCAGACTACAAGAAGAAGTCTACGTCCAGCAACCACCTGGTTTTGAAAATTCGGAGTTTCCAGACCACGTTTACAAGCTAGACAAAGCTCTGTATGGGCTTAAGGAATCTCCCAGAGCCTGGTATGAAACTTTGTCCAATTTTCTGTTGGTTAATCACTTCGAGAAAGGTACTGTCGATAAAACTCTATTCTTTAGGAGATACAAGAATGATATACTTCTGGTACAAATATATGTTGATGACATTATTTTTGGGTCAACACGGCAAGAGTACTGTGATAAGATTGAGGATTTGATGAAAAGTGAATTCAAAATGAGCATGATGGGAGAACTTTCTTTCTTCCTTGGTTTACAAGTAAAACAAACCGACAAAGGGACTTTCATAAGTCAGTCCAAATATATCTCTGACATTTTGAAAAAGTACAATTTTAACAACTCAAATTCAATGAAAACTCCTATTGCCACTGGAGTTAAGCTTGACCCTGACCTTAATGGTGAACCAATAGATGTCAAGAACTACAGAGGTATGATAGGGTCACTTCTGTACTTAACTGCCAGTAGACCCGATATAATGTTTGCAACGTGTCTCTGGGCTAGATTTCAGGCTAATCCTAAAGTTTCGCATTTCTCTGCCGTCAAGCGCATATTTAAATATCTGAAAGGGACTCAATTTTTAGGTCTCTGGTATCCTCTGAATTCTGGTTTCGAGCTTGTAGCATATACAGATTCAGACTATGGAGGATGCAAGAACGACAGAAAGAGTACGTCTGGTAGCTGTCAATTTCTTGGAGAGAAGTTAGTAAGTTGGACATCCAAGAAACAGAACTGCGTGTCCACCTCTACAGCAGAAGCAGAATACGTTGCTGCTGCTAGTTGTTGTTCTCAAGTTCTCTGGATGAAAACTCAACTCAAGGATTACGGCTTGGAGTATGACAGAATTCCAATTTTGTGTGACTCCAAAAGCGCAATAGCAATCACAGCTAATCCAGTTCAACACTCAAAGACCAAGCATATCGATATAAGGTATCACTTCATAAAAGATAATGTTGAAAAAGGGACTATTGAAATGTATTTCGTTTCAACAGACTTCCAACTTGCTGATCTTTTTACAAAAGCCCTTGATGAAAGGAGATTTAACTTCTTAATCAGCAAATTGGGTATGCTGAACATGTCCTAACACTATTTATCACTCAACAGAACTCTGATTGTAACAGAGATCTGTCAAAATAGTTGGGTAGGATAGTTCAACAGAGCCTCTGTCATTCACCAGAGCTCTGTAAAACATACTTTTTCAACAAGCTTCCAGTGAATTCGTTTGTATATATCTCTGTAAATATTTCTTTTAGCAAGTTTTTTTTAAGCTCATATTTCTAGGGGGGGCTTATAAAAGAAAATATGCATGGTTTTAGGGGGAGCAAGTCAAAAAAAAAAATCTGATTTCAAATTCATATGACTTGGCTCTCTTGATCTTGAAAGAAAAATCTTTTTGAAAGAGGGAAAACCTGTTCTGATGAAATTCTTTTGAGAAAGTCGAACTTAGCAGAACCCTGATATTCTCACCAGAGCCTCTGTTGTTTCTCATCAGATCTCTGTTGAAAATTGTTGGTCAATTCTGTCCTTGTTCTTTGATTCTTCACATCAGATACAGAATTTTAAAATGTTTTTGGGTAAAGGTGAAACATGATTGGTCACTGAGCAAAGTTGAAAAGATCATTTCAACAGAGAAAGAAAATAACCGAGCTCCACCAGAGCTCTGTTAGTTTCTCTGCCCCGTCATCAGAAACACGTCAGCAGAGATGCGGGTCATTCTTTGAAAATCACCCACTTGTCACCCGCATATCTCTAACCATGACGGTTTACTTGTCCTACGATTGTAAGAACAAAATCTTACGTGGCATCCTCTGATTGAAAGACAAACCACTAGGTGTTCCCACGATACACTGTTCAGGCCGTTCCACTTTCTGACACTCAAGTGCCTACAGTCCCTACGTTGTTTCCCCACCCACATGTTTCCCGTATAAATACCCAACTTCAACCCATTTCACTCTTACGCTTAACAACCATTTCAAACCCTTCATCTTTTCCCTCTCAGAAACCTATACCTTGTGGTTCTCAAGAAAAACCCTAACCTGCAACAATGGCTGAACCCCAAAACCAACCCCAGAACTCTGATGATTCCAGTAACAACGAACCCGTAGATAACATCGTTATTCTACCATACGAGTTGGCTGATAACAACTACCGTTTTGATCCCAATCCAGCACTCTATTTACCCCTTTACCACATCTATATTGAGTTTTTCCGAAACTCAGAAGTTTTTACAGCCCTAACAGCCTTTGACGATCATCTTCCTGCAATATATGTCCAACAATGGTGGACCACATGCCAATACATTGAAGACGGCGTCAGAAGCGGAATAGTCGGAAGTGTCAACTCTGGTAATGGAGGATCAGGAACAATAAGGATTCGTGAAAGAACTCCCAGAAGAACTTTTGGGATGAAAACCAAAAGACAGCTAGGTATTGATGCCTATGAGAAACCACCTTCTGTTGCTGTTCTTCTCGACTTCGTGAAGTTTTTGGGTTACAACAAAGAGTTAGAGAGAATAGGAGCCTTCAGAAGACAAAATCTACCACAAATGTGGAATTTCATGTTCTCAACCCTCAACAGAACCCTCACCTGCAAATCCGGCAGTCAAGACCAAGCGAGCACTGAAATCCTCGAAATCATGTATGGTCTGTTCTTCAACAGAAACTTCAACTATGTAGGGATCCTCTACAATGCACTTCTAGATGCTGTCAACACTAAAACCACTGCTCTAGCCAGAGGTGGAGAAGTTGGAAGACACAAATACCTTAAAGCCATCAAGTTTCCTCGCTTTATCAGTTTGGTGATCAGAAGGGCATTCGACAGACTGGAACTGACACATCAGGGTCGTTCTACTCCTGTCTGGACCATGGCAAGATTCCAACCAACAACTTCAGGAGATTACCCTTTCATCAGAAGAATTCCAGGTACAATGCTTGCTCTGATCAATCCAACCCACATCTCTATCCAAAACTATAGAACTGCTGCTCAACCTCAAAGAACATGAGGTGAGAACCCCAACATATTTAGGTTCTGAGCCTTCTGTGGAGAGTGCGAGTGAGGAAATAGAAGAAGAAGAAAATAGACCAGAGGACAGAGTACCCGAAGTGGGGTCTTCCTCTAGAGTAATGGAGGAGGAAGTAGTGAACAGAGCATCCCCTAGGGAGACTGTTCAAGAGGGAGCAGAAGAGACTGCAGAAGTGGTAACAGAGAGATCGCACCCTTCTAGCAGTGTAGAGATTCATGAGATAGAGAGCTCACCAGAGAATTCTCAAACCCTAGAAACCGAGGGAAATGTGAGTATAGAACAAGATGTCCAAGTTGACACATCTGTGCGAGATCCTAACCAAACTCCCAGTGCTACCACATTACCTAATCCTGGTGATCAAGACCAAGGGATTATTGAAACAGAGGTGCACACCTCGAACCTTAACCAGCCAGACCCATCAGAGGCAACTCTTCATGCCTCTGGTACGCACGAAGCCGGAGAAGCTAGTCTTGCTAGTGATGTTCATTCGCCCCAGAACATCGACAGGTCACCTACACATAATGATGCCTCTGTGGCTCATGTAGTCGGAACACAACATCGACCCGAGATTTTTGTAATCTCACGTAGCATCTGTCCGACTCAGGGACAGTATGAGACCATAGTTGAACAAGGGAAACATTTGCTTGATCCAAATGCTTCTCATCATATCAGATTTCCTTCCTCAGAACCTGAGCTGGAGGAGGAACTTCTGATCAGAACACCTGTAGGTGATTCCCGTCAAAAGGAACATCAAGGATCGGGTGGAAGTCCTGCAAGAGCCAACATCAAAACAACTCTTGACGCAGGCGCCTCTGAACTCGAGGCAGAACTGGATCCATTAGTTGGTACCAGGGTTACCCCCGTTGACACTGTCACAAAAACAGAGTTCACAAGCTTCTGTGATAGTATCAACAACTCCTTGAATGAGTATAAACTTATCAATTCTCAAAAGGAGGAACTGATCCTCAAGGAAAATACTTCTCTCAGAGACGAACTGCAGAAACCGTCAGAGAAATATGCCGAACTTCATCAGAAATACATTGACACTGAAAGGATCAGAACAGAAGCTGAACAGACAAGAGGAGAGGAAATTGGCAGACTGGCTACATAGATAGCAGATCTAAGAACCGTCAGAGCAGAAGAGAACACAAAGGTATCGACAGAAGTAGCTGACCTGAAAAGACTTGTGATCGACAACCATACAGCTCAAATGAACAGAACTCTGCCAGTCCCAACAGTTATCCTATCAGAATCCAACATCAGAACCTTGACAGAGCTCATTGATAACTCTGTTAAGAAATCCATAAAAGAAGCCACAGCGTCAAATGCTGATCCTCTCAACATCTCCAGCCCCAACCCAAAGAGTTTGCCAATGACAGTCGGTCAAATGGGCGACTTCAGAAGGGACGTCATAAAGAAAATGATGACAATCTCGTCCAAATTTGTCATGAAAGCCAAGGCAACAAAAGCACTTGTGAAGGAATCACTGGACTCCCACAAATTCAACTTTGTGAGCCAAGTCGAGGAAATCAGAGGTGCTGCAGCAGAAGTGGAAGACACCTTGAAGAAAGTAGTTCCTACTTTCACAGATGCAATCTTACAATCTGTCATACAGAAACGATCTGCTGAGAAAGCACCAGAAGGAGAGCCTTCTGGCAAAAGACGTAAGTTTGTTGACCAATTCTCACCCATTGTCTCCAGACTCTCTGATGAAGACTCCTCTGATGATGATGATGATTTCCACGATGCTGCATCAGATAGTAATTTGGGTGAGTCCTCGGGTCAACAAAAGGGGGAGAAGGAGAAAGAGAAGGAGAAAGAGAAAGAGAAAGAGAAAGAGACAGAGAAAGAGAAAGAAAAGGAGAAAGAAACAGAGACAGAGAAAGAAGAAGAGAGAGAGGCTGAAATGCCTACTGAAAGAGGCAAAGAGAAATTATCAGAAGAGGTCGGGACAGAAGATATGGGGATAACAGAAGAAGATATACCTACGGTGGAATTCGACTACATGTTCAAAGATCGAGTCATCAAACCGACAGAAGAGTCAACACAAGAACCACCAGAGATTATCTGCCTGGATACCCCTCCTACTTCACCAAGGACTGAACCAGAGAGATCAATCCCAATCTCTGCTGATGAACAAATCCAAACAGAAGATACTCAATAATATGTTCATATCGATACTCTTATGGCTGAAACTCATGAAGACCCAAACCCAATGATACCAGAACAAAACCCAGAATCATCCACCCAACACACCGATAAACCTGCCTTGGAAACGGTATTTGCATTTCTTTATGCTGACAGAGATATCATTCCTGCAAATGCCGTACCCATAAATCCTTACCTTAACCCAATCAGAATAAACACCATTACTGAAGCAAGGAGGATGTTCATCCGAAACAAATCCAATCTGAACAGAAACATCAACTCACACTTCAGTATCAAGAGAATCCTAGACATCAAGCATAAGAAGTTCCAGCACAACAGAATGACCTATCATGAGTACACTGTGGAATCAACAGAAGGAAAGAACGAATTCTTCAACGACAACGATCTTGTCCTTCTAAATCCGTACGATCTAACTGTGCTTCATGCCTACTGCTTGAACTTCTCTGACAGATATACTCCAGCAAGAACAGCCTTACCTGAAGTCAAACTAGCTATGCAAGAGCACATCAATCTCAGAACTCAGACAGATTTTCAGCTAGGCATAGTGTTTGAAATTGAGAAACTGGCGATTGCACCACCAAACGAAGATCTTGAGGGCTATCGACATTTTAGGACTGGAACTGTAGTTGAAGATCCTCCAGTCTTTATCTGCCGACAGAAAGGAACAAAGAAAGCCATCAGATCTGCTGAAGCTCATAAGTACACAAGTGAGTCGCTAGCATATCTCAAAAACATAGTTCAAAGTCTCCCGAGGAACAAGTGTCCGGAAGAACAGCAAAGGTCCTTCATCAACATAATTAATCTGATGCTTGACTTCCGTGAGCTAATCAGAAGATTCGACAGAATCCTTAGGGGAGATAATTACGCTTGATTGTACTTGTTCTTTCTATTGTAAAATCTTAAAAGAATAGTGCACAGGGTAACAGAGGGTAAAGTTCTCTGTTCTTTTGTTTTCAATCTCTTGTCATTTCCAATTTTTTATTTTCAATACTTAGGGGGAGATTGTTAGCTCCAAGTATCTGTAAAATGAAAGTATTGAAAATAAAACCAAGTCAGAAGACCTACAGAGATAAAGCAGAAGACTTAGAAGACCAACAAAGAAGACCAACAGAACTCAACAGAGTTCTGGTGGAACCAACGGAGCTCAACAGAGCTCTGGCAGAAGATCAACAGAAGAACTGTTCATACCCGAAGACCAACAGAGTTCTGTCATAACATGCTCTGTTGAAGTGAAGACCTCTGTTATGCCTAAGTCTCGTAGAAATCCGAAGTGTCAGATACGTGTCCACACCTTTCCACGTATGCCCTAAAGATTGGAGACACACTTTCCACGTGTCATTCCAGGGTACGATAGTACACTGTCTACACTTTATGAGGCTATATATAGCGAGGTAGTGGAACAAACAATTGTAAGCTTTTGGAAGAATAGTTTTCCACAATTGTAAAAGCACACTGTCATATCCTCATAGCACTATCCCGTACGATATTGTCTCTGTGATTTCTTGATACACCATTGATCTTGTTCTTGGTGTTATCTTTATCAATATACGAGCAGCGTTTCTTGTTTGATCTTGTTATCATATTCCTGTTCTATATTTGATATCACAGTTTACATATCGTCTCATACAATCACTCACTTTAATGGCTTTATATTTAAATGCTTTCGCTGTCTATTTAACTACCATTATCGTGATACGACGTGAATCTGGGAACCAACAGTTACTTATCTTTTGGCTTTCCCTAGTTCGACAAAAACCTTCACTTCTGTGAATTTGATCGATGACATCTCTTCTTTGGCTCCCCCTTGAATGATCAACCTCTGTAGATCAGTTCAAGGTCTCCTTCTGCTCCCCCTTGACCTATGCTTGGATCAAATGAGATAAGTATTGCACAGGACATAGGTCAATCTCAGCAGAGGTTTTGTGGAGATTGTTAGAGGCTCTGAGCAATTCCACAGAAGCTCTGTTGGTTACAGAACTTTTGATGATCAAGAATTTATATACAGAAGAGTTTTAAATATATACATATTTACGAGAAGATCAGATCTTACTTACAGAGGATTCAACTCATGTTAATCATTCCCAACTTACCCAGAAAGAAAAGGAATCTTTTCTCATCAAGTGCCTTGGTGAATAAGTCTGCAAGCTGGTATTTAGTGGTCACAAAGTGCATTTCTATTGTGCCATGTTCAACATGATGCTTCAGAAACTGGTAACGGATATCGATATGCTTTGTTTTTTAGTGCTGAACTGGATTGGCAGAGATGGCTATGGCACTTTTTGAATCACAGAAGATGGGTATTTGGTATATGTTGTGGCCATAGTCATTTAGCTGAGTTTTCATCCACAGAACTTGGGAGTAACAGCTAGCAGCAGCAACATATTCAGCTTCTGCTGTAGATGTGGACACACAGTTTTGCTTCTTCGAAGTCCAGCTGACTAGTTTACCTCCCAGGAATTGACAGCTCCCAGAGGTGCTTTTTCGATCAAGATTGCATCCTCCATAATCTGAATCTGTGTATGCCTTAAGACCAAAGCCAGAGTTCTTCTGATACCAGAGCCCAAGATTTTTGGTCCCTTTAAGGTATCTGAAGATCCTCTTTACAGCGATATAGTGGGATTCCTTTGGGTTAGCTTGATATCTTGCACAGAGGCATGTGGCATGCATTATATCAGGCCTACTTGCGGTTAAGTATAACAGAGACCCAACCATACCTCTGTAGAGCTTGCACTCTACAGATGTGCCATTTGGATCTGAGAATAATTTATTTCCAGTGGCCATTGGGGTCTTCATTACAGAGGCATCAGAGAGACTGAATTTTGAAAGTATGTCAGAGACATATTTAGCCTGATTTATAAAAATTCCCTCTGATGATTGTTTTACTTGGAGTCCGAGGAAGAAATTTAATTCTCCCATCATACTCATTTCAAGCTCACTCTGCATGAGTTTTTCAAAATCTTTGCACTGTTGTGCATTTGTAGACCCAAAAATAATGTCATCCACATAAATCTGTACAAGCAGAATCTCATCACTTTTTCATTTGTAAAACAAAGTAGTATATGTCGTACCTCTGTCGAATTCATTATTGAGAAGAAAAGTTGAAAGTCTTTCGTACCATTATCTTGGAGCTTGTTTCAGTCCATACAGAGCTTTGTCGAGGAAGTACACGTATTTTTGGTACTTGGAACTTTCAAACCCTGGTGGCTGCTGGACATATACTTCTTCTTGGATTTCACTATTCAGAAAAGCGGATTTTACATCCATTTGAAAAACATTGAAACCTCTGTGGGCTGCGAAGGCTGATAAGATTCTTATTGCTTCGAGTCGTGCGACAGGGGCAAAAGTTTCATCATAATCAATGCCTTCTTCTTGGTGATATCCCTTGGCCACCAATCTCGCTTTGTTTCTAATGACCACCCCATCCTCGTCCTTCTTGTTTCTAAAGACCCATTTTGTCCCTATTGCTTGTTTCCCTCGTGGCAGTGGCTGATCTTGTCTTGACCTTTTCAGAAGGGTCGCCGGTTATAAGGCTTGGAGGATGGATTTTCGTCCACTGTGTTGTTCTTGGAAGATGGTCATTTGGGTCATCAAGATGAACCTCTATAGTTGCACACTGTGGTTCTGGTGCAACCTCTATTCTAGATGGCACTTCTGTGCTTGTGTTAGGTATTTCAGCTTGTGGGACTGTAGGGATTGAAGTTGGAATTTGATCCTCTGAGGAAGTGGAGACAGAGTCTTCGTTTTCCTCTGGTATTGATTCCTCTATAGTCGTTGGAGTAGGTATTTCAGGAGCCTCTGTGGTTGAGTCCTTGATTGTATTATCTTCAGCTTCAGTTCGCTCCCCCTCAGCATGTGCATCTGTATGATTCACAGAAGAGGATGAAGTATTTAATGGACCAGTTAGAGATATATCTGACGGCTTCAGTAGATGGATCAATATCATCATGGAACATCTCTTCAAATAAAAGATTCAAGTCTTCTTCTCTTGTCTTTGAGATGCCAGAGGATTCCTTCTTTAGACCGAGTTCTGAACTGATTTGATCAGAAGTCTTTTGAAAGGAATCGTCAAAAGACACATTGATGCTTTCTACAATGGTTCGTGATCGCAGAAGATAAACTCTGTAGGCCTTAGATGTGGCAGAGTACCCAATGAACTTGCCTTCATCTGCTTTCACCTCAAACTTTCCTCTTTTTCTCTATCATTTAAGACAAAGCACTTGCATCCAAATACATGAAAGAACTTGATGTTTGGTCGCCTTTTGTTGATCAAGTGATACGGTGTCTTGATGTGCCTCTTTACTATGGTTGATCGATTTTGGGTGTAGCAAGCGGTTGATACTGCTTCTGCCGAAAAAGACATTGGTAATCCCGATGCTGTCAGCATAGTTCTTGCAGCCTCCACAAGCGTGCGGTTCTTTCGTTCAACCACGCCATTCTGTTGTGGGGTGTGTGCAACAGAGAAGTTCTGTGATATGCCTTCTTCTGTAAGATAGGCTTCAATGACAGAGTTTTTGATTTATGTGCCATTGTCGCTTCTTAGTTTCTGGATCCTGCACTCATACAGAACTTGGATTCTTTTCATTAAATTTATCAGAATGTTTGGAACATCTGATTTCTTTCTGAAAAATTCAACCCATGTAAATCTTGAATATTCATCGATCAAGACAAGTATATATTTCTTGCCACCTAGGCTCTGTGTAGCGATTGGACCGCAGAGGTCAACATGAAGCATGTACAGAGGCCTAGGGCAAGATACATCAGTCTTGCCTTTATGGGAAGCTCTTTTGAGTTTTCCCATTTCGCAAGCATAGCACAAATGATCTTTATTAAATTTAACATTTGGCAGACCTTTGACTAGATCAAGTTTAACAAGCTTATCTAGAGTATGAAAGTTTAGGTGGCAGAACCTGTTATGCCATAACCTGGCTTCTTCGCTTTTACAAGCAACAAGGCGGAGCTTGTCTTCCTTGTTCTTGGCACAAAAGTTCATGAGGTAAAGATCGCCTCTTCGTTCGGCTCGCAGAAGTTCGACTCTTGTGTCCTCACCTTTTAGACAGTAGAAGGTTCTTTTGAACATTACGTCGAAACCCGTATCGCAGATTTGGCTAACACTGAGAAGATTGTGCTTAAGGCCATCCCAATATGCAACTTTGCATACGGTTATATTTTCCTTTTTGATGACTCTGTGGCCTTTTATATACCCCTTTTTGTTGTCACCAAAGGTCACATATCCTCCATCGAGTTTACCTTTGTAGGAGGATAGTAGACCTTTGTCGCCAGTCATGTGATGCGAGCATCCGGAGTCAAGATACCAGATTGGCACATACTGCTTCTGCAAGACAATCAGAGAGTTTTAGGTACCCATATCCAAATGGGTACATCTTTGTTAGGGGTCTTCAAGTTTGCCTTAGCATTCTTGGGTTTGGTTTTAGCTTCTTTTGAAGAACCATTTTGTTTCTTCCTACCCTTGAATTTAGTGTTCTTTTTGGGTGTAGAGAGGAAACAGTGTGGACTTGAGAAGTGTTGATTTAATCGATACATGAGATCAAAACAATGACAATAATGAATGTGCGAAGAGATTTGCTTGAACTTTTCATTGAAAACATTAAATGGGGGCACAGAGGCATTACATTCTATCCTAACATTTGACTTCCTATTACAAGAAGACCTATGTAGGCTAGATTGTTGTTTGCAAAATCCTTTGTTGAGAGCAGCCTTCTGTGGACCCCTTCTGTGGTAAACTTCTGCAGGTTTCACTGTCACAGAAGAAAAAGATTTGTTATTTTCAGTCCATTTACCCTTCTGTTGCCATGTTAGTTTTTCTTTAATAGGCCTTAAGGGTTTTGATGTTTTTGAACTTGTTGAATTTTGAGAGGACGTTTTCTTTTGTTGTTTGATTTTCTCAAGCTCAAGAGAGGTTTTGGCTTGTATACACATGTCCAAAAAATCTGGACAGATAGAAACTCTTGTGGTTTTCTCCTTGGGAGGGATAGTTCTGTTAAGAACTCCAGAGGGTAGTTTAAAGTACTCTGAGTCATAAGGTACTATCTCTGACTTAGAGTCAGTTTCAGATTCGTTAGAGGATGAATCGTCCTCATATACAGAGGTTGAGTCACTTAGTTCTCTTTCGACAGAGGTTAGATTTTCAGAGCATGTGCCATACTTGCTTTCATCCTTTTTAGTGAGATTATTTTCCAAGTCAACAGAAGTATCTATTAAGGTTTCATTAGAGAGATTTTGATTGATAGAGGGTGTACAAAGATTTTCGTAAAAGTTATTTTTCCCGATTTCCATTAACTCCCTTTCATAGATATCTTTAAGTTTTTCTTCTGAAATGTTAGGCTTGAACTCAGGTGCCTCTACCGATGATTTCTTTTCAGAGTTTATCATGCAGACAAAGGCAACCTGTGTTTGAGTCTCAGGGTTACCAAATTTGAAGATACCTATCTGATCTTGAGTTTTCAGATATTTCTTAGGTTTGGATTCTCTTTTGACAGAGATTGAAGGTGACAAATCTGTGTTTTCAAACCACACATTTAACATCTTCAGAGGTTTCCTCTGGTGAGGTTCCCCAGAGACTTTTCGCATTTTGCTTACAGAGAGTATGTTTGGAAATCCAGGTTTTCTTGTATTTCCAATATGAAATAGAGAGGACAGAGACTTGTTTCTTTTATTCCCAGTGTATGGATCTATATCACAGAAGTCAATTCCCCGTCTTCCTATTTGTGTATTAATTTTCTCGTACACCTTCTGTGCATCTTGATATTTTTTGATTAAATCTTGACAGGGGACTTCTCTTTCCTTTTGAAAATAATGTTTAAGAGCTAGGATATTCATTCTGTCGCACTCAACGTCCATAAGTTCTTTAGATTTTGCTTTTAAGGCTGAGTTAAGTTCAGAAATCTTTTCTTTCAAAGGATTTAGGTGTTTGTTCCAGTTTGTTTCAATTTCTTCCTTTTCTTGAAAGATTTTAGCCTTTTCTTGAGTGAGAAGTCTAGCTTCTCTCTCAAAGAAGGTAAGCTTCTTCTGAACATTTTCGCAAGTCTTTTTAAGTTCTGTGTGTTCAATGTTTAGTTTAAGCAAATCAGCTTCTGCTTGATTAGTGTAAAAGTCAGAAGTGGATACCTCACTATCGGAGTCGGAGCTGACCTCTGCCATGCCACAGAACAGGGCGTTCTTCTTTTCTCCTTCGTCAGAGGATGTATCTGACTGCCAGATTTCTTGATTCACCATGAGTGACTTCTGAGCATAATATTCTGCTTTCTTTTTGTAGAAAGCAGAATCCCTCTGAGGGAGGTTTGATTTGCTCCTGCATTCATTGGCATAGTGGCCTGGCTTGCCACAATTGTAACATCCTTGGTTCTGTGGAGCGTTGCCAGCTTTTTCGTCTGACCTCTGTCGGTCACCACCTCTGTCATTCCTGTCATTCGACCTCTGTTGGTCGACCCCTCTGTCGTTCTTGTCATTTGATCCTTCTCTTCCACGATCATCTCTTCCGTAGCGTTCATTACCAGACTTCTTCTGATATCCTCTGCTGAATTCCCTTGTCAAAAGAGCTAACGATTTAGCTAACGAGGCCATAGTTGCCTCTTCTTCTTCCACCACCTCCTCCTCTTCACTATCAACGATCAAGATTTTCTTCTTCTTCTCCTTCTTTTCTTCCACAACTTTCTCCTTCTTCGGCTTCTCTTTTGCTTCTGTAGCCTTACTAACCAGCGCAAGAGGTGCACTGATTTGAGCTTTTGTGTTAGAGCATTGTTGTATTCAAGATTTACTGTAAAGTCAATGTACTGTATTAGTTAGCTTTGCCTTTATACCTTGTATGTTATGGGTATAAATAGGCATGTCTAGTTCTTAGTTAGAAAGGAATCTAGATCTCTTGTAACCTCTTGTATCATTTGTCATTTACACTTTAGAGATCAATATATGGATGACAAGTTCTCTCTAGATTCTCTCTCTACATCATTCTTGATTTCTTGCTAGATTTGGGATTTCACATTTGGTATCAGAGCTAAACAGAAAATTCAAGCAAATCAAAGAGCAAATTGAAGATTTTTTACACTGTTCTTGAAGATTTCGGATCCTTCATTCATCACTGTTCATGATGATTTCTTACCCTTCATCGATTACTGTTCATCTAGAATCATCATTTTTTTCATTTTTTGATCTTTTGGATTGATTCTTGACATCATTGCACTCGATTTTCATCCCTGAACATCTTTAATTCAAGGATCTATACCAAAATCTGCACAGAATTTGCATATCTGATCATTTTATATCTGTTTTTGTTCGAAAACATTTTCTTACTATTTTGGATCATAATTCGATTAAATTGATCGAATTAGGATTTGTGATTAACTAAGAAAGTGTGTGGAATCAAATTTCGAACAAATATGTGCAAATTTCATAACAATTGATCAAGATTTGAAAAAGTTATGGCTGAATTAGTGATTTTCTTGTTCGAAGTGCAGAATTCGGATCATTCTTGGTGAATTCGGATCATTCATACACAATTCGGATCATTCAAGAGAATTCAGAGTGGTCTTGGTCATCACAAGTGTAGATTTCGACTCGAGAATTCGAACCTTGTTAAGCTCGAATTGGGTGAATTCGAACCCTGTCAAGTTCGAATTGAGTGATTTCGAACCCTTCTGCATAAGAATTCCTTGAATTCGAATCCTTAAGAGTCCGAATTCTTTGAATTCGAATCCTTAAGAGTCCGAATTCCTTGAATTCGAATCCTTCTACATCCGAATTCATTGATTTCGAATCCTTCTACATCCGAATTCATTGATTTCGAATCCTTATACATTCGAATTCTTGGGATTTCGAACCCTTCAGCATCCGAATTCAAGGGTTTCGGATCCTTTAGCATACGAATTTCGTGGTTTCGAACTCTTATACATCCGAATTCAGTGTTGATTTAAAAAAAAAAAAAAATTTTGAGAAAATTTTTTATTTCGAAATTTTTTCTAAAGTGTATTTCATACACTTTAAGAGCTTTTCAAGAAAATTTTTATATAAAATTTTTTCTGCTTGATTTTCTGAACGATCAATCTTCTAGCATTCTTCAAGATGTCTGACATAGAGAATTTAAGTGGGAGAATATGGTATCAGTTAGGAAAAGAGAGAAAATGGACTCTTCCTGAAGCTAAAGATGAGATCAAGCGTCTTGAAGGTTTTCTTTCTAAATACATAAGCCATTCTAATGAAGATGCAAGAAAAAATACAAAGTTCATGTCTGAGAAAGCTTTATTAGAAGACAAAGTCTCTTCTCTTGTGTCCGAACTGAAAGATTTGAATGACAAGATTGTAGTGCTTGAAGTCACTCAAGAGAAAAATAAGACACTTGAGATCACAACTCATCAAGATAACATAAAGGAGCTTCAAGGGAGTATAAAGACATTGGAAGAAGAAAATGCTGATTTGAAGAGACACATTTTAGACATTTCTTCTTCAAATGAAAAATCTATTTTGAAAGAACAAAATGCTGAACTTACTAAAAGAATTACTGATCTTGAAGTTTATATTGCAGATCTTGAAACAAAGAAAGACAACTCAAGTCTGCACAATCAAATCGAGAAACTTCAAGAGAAAGTAACAACTCTTCAAAGAGAAAATGCTGATATGAAGAGTGAGAAAGACAAGAGTGAAAAGGGGAACTCATATTTACGAAATCAAATAAAAAGAGTTCAAGAAAAGACAACAACGTTGGAAAGTGAAAACGTTGAATTGAAGAAGAAGCTTTCTGAACGTGAAGGAGTGTCACCTTCTTCAAAGAAAGTTCTTAAAGAAAATGAAATAATTGAACTAAAATATATAAAACTATTGAAACAAATCTCCGATTTTGAGAAAGTTTTATATCTTGAAAAAGAGAAGCAAGAGAAAGAAAGAAATGAATTTGAAACAGAACGCAAATCTTTTAAGATTAAAAGTTCTGAGCTTTCCGTGAAAATCTCTGAATTAGAAAATGTTTTGGAAAAGGAAAGAAAGGATTTCACAGAAAAGAAAAATCTATTTGAAAAGGAAAGTAAAACCCTTAAAAAGAAAAATATGGAAATTTTCAAAGAGATTACTGATAAAAGAAAGTTTTTGGAAAAGGATTTTGAATCGGAACACATATATTTTGAAGATGTGATTCTTAATCTTACCAAAAGATTATCTGGTTTATCAGCGGATATTATGAAGGATCAATTGATAAAATCTGATCTCCAAAAGAAATTTGATCTAATTTCTAAAGAGAAAAATGTTTTGATAAACAAAGTTAAGGAACTTGAAGACATCATTTTTAAATTTGATGTCTCAAAGCAGGTAAGTCCTGAAACTATCTTTCAGACTCCATTTGTTAATTCAAATGATTCTGAATTCTCTTTTAAAACTGCTTCAAGTTCGAGTTTTAAAAACATTCCTTCTAAACATATTAATAGATCAACTGGTTTCTCAAAAGATCAGATTCGTTCAACAAATCTCTTCTATAATCCTCTGTTTGATAAATCAGATAACAAAAGAAATGTGCCTAAAGTTAATACTTCCAAATCTGAAGAAGTTCCAATCTTCAAGAGGGTGAAGATGGAATGGAGAGTCAAAGGCACAACAATTCCGAAGAAAGAAGTGCCAAAATCACCTGCTTCCACATCAAATGCCAAGAAGAGCAATACATTTCAAGGTAAATCTTTTGTCAAACCTGATTTGGTTTATTCTGTAAATCAATTAATCAGGTTAGCTCAAAAGAAAATTTGTTGTTCTTACTGTGGAACAAATGATTTTGTGCATAAAAATTATACTTCTTTTTTGTACGGTACTTATAGTATTCCTTCTAAGAAATCTACACCTAACCCACTAGGACCCAAGTGCCATTCTTAATCTGTTTTGCAGGTTTATCATGTGTTGTACTGATTTGTAAATACATACCACACACATGACTGAAAACAGAAGAGAAGCGGTGGATTTATTTTTTGAAGAATATTTGTACCATTAAGGGGGAGACAAAGAATTATGGCTTCTAAACATCTCAGTTTAGAACACGTGCTTCAACGTTAATGGCTTCTAAACATCTCAGTTTAGAACCCGTGCTTCAACGTTAATGGTTTCTAAACACATCAGTTTAGAACCCAGATTTCAACGTCTATGGTTTCTAAACATATCAGTTTAGGACCCGCACTTAAAAGCGACTTTGGTTTCTGAATACATCAATTCAGGACCCGTGCTTCAATGTTTTTGGCTTTTGAACATATCAGTTCAAAACCCGTGCTTCAACGACTTTGGCTTTTGAACATATCAGTTCAAAACCCGTACTTCAAAGACTAAGACTTCTAAACAAATCAGTTTAGAACTCACACTTCTCAGGTGATATCTTTAACTGTTACATCTTTCTGTTTCAAGGAACGTGGTAAAAGGTAACATTGTATTATATTTTGTTTCTACCACTTTGAAAACTTGAATCTTTACAAATTTAATTCAATGAGATAAAATTTTCAAATTTCATTCAATGAATTAAATGTGTGCTAAAAGATGATTTTACAAGTATTTTTGTATTATCTGAGTTAGATTTGTTTCAACTTTCACCTCTGAAATAAATCGAAAGGTCAACAAAACATGAATTAAATTATGCTGAATGCTCAAAGTTATGTGAATCTGGACTTATATAGAATATAATGTTCAAAAAGCCTATTTATCAGAATGATGAATGGAAACGAAAATATGGGGGAAGCACTATGTTTAAGAACCAAGTGATTGAGATATCATTCATATTTTGTGATGGAAATCCGAACTTATATAGAATATCATTTAGTTTGAAAGTTTGTACCTGTGGCCTTTCTGGTTTGGGAGAGTAAGTCCTAAGGGGTGCTCGACACCTAGTCCCTAAGATCAACTGGTCTGGGATCGGCTGACCCAAATCCTGCAATAGAACCAGATAGAAAGTCATGTTCTACTGGTACAAATGGGTTTAAGATATATCGATGTGGCCTTTCTGGTTTGGGAAATTAAGTTCTAAGGGGTGCTCGACACCTAGCACCTAAGGCCAACTGGTCTGGGATCTGCTAACCCAAATCCTGCTATAGAACCAGATAGAAAGTTATGTTTAACGGTGTATCTTATTCTTACTATACTTTTTGATCAAAAGATGCCAATGAGCACAAAATCAAAGGATGCCAATGAGCACAAAATCAAAAGATGCCAATGAGCACAAAATCAAAAGATTCAAATGTGCACAAAAGATGCCAATGAGCACACATCTCTTGAAACTTGGGGAATACAATGTAGCGATAAACCCGTAAATTTATGAAATTCTGATTTTGGACAAATAGTGTGACTTGAGCAAAGTATTCTTATATGTTTTAGAATTGCATACGCTTGATGCTAATCATATTTCGCATGCTAGCACACCAAATAGATTTAATAAAGGGGTTGAAACTGAACGTTTGTAACTTGATATACAATGATGACTTGTTCTTGAATCCAAACACATGCATTTGATTTCATTTGATTGAAAAATCTGTTAAATTTCATTAAGTTGAATTTCTTTTGTAAAGTTTTCAAATGATCAAATGTTTGTAGTTATAAAATGAAATTTAATGAATTTTATTTTCCTTGTGGAAATTTGTTTTAAAATTTGTGCTACAATTTCAAATACTGTACGTTATTGAAATATATGCATACTTTCAGGGGGAGAAAATAAATTGCTCCAGAATTCTTATTTTGAGGGGGAGCAAGGTTATTCTGTAAGGAGGAGATTGTTAGCAATACTCAAAAACACGACTGAAATTGAAAATGGTTTTCGATGATTATGATGCTCACCGTCATCGAAAAAGGGGGAGAAAAGTTTAATTTCAATTTCATGTCAAAGAGCTTTCAAATCAAAGATATTTCAAGTCCAAGATTCGTGAACAAAGACTGAAGATTAGAGGGAGAAGGACCATGTGAAGTCCAAATGTTGCTGAATTTGGTTATCTTAGTTCTGAGTGGTTCTCGAAATGCGCTTACACCGAATTTGGTTATCTTAGTTCTGAGTGGTTCTCGGAATGCGCTTACACCTAAAAGTTCAACAATGTGGATGGTTTCACATCTTTCTGATCCAAACTCTAATCGTTTCTGATTTATCTTTTTCCGAATTGATGGTTCTATATAAAGATATGAAATCCATGTTCAAGACTTGAAGACAATCTGTTGAAGATTGTATTGAAGAAGGTTGACTTTTCAAAGAAAAAGACAATGACTTTTCATGTTTGTCTGAAGATTCTTCAAAGCTGAGCTCTTAAAGAGTGTCAAAGCATATAGTTCGCCGTGAACTAGTGGAGATAAAGCTATTTGAAGATGGTTTGATAGAGTGTCTGTTTGAGAAGATTGACTTTACAAAGAGCTGAAGACTGCTGTCATATTTTTTAAATCTTGAATCCAAAGGGGGAGATTGTTAGAGCATTGTTGTATTCAAGATTTACTGTAAAGTCAATGTACTGTATTAGTTAGCTTTGCCTTTATACCTTGTATGTTATGGGTATAAATAGGCATGTCTAGTTCTTAGTTAGAAAGGAATCTAGATCTCTTGTAACCTCTTGTATCATTTGTCATTTACACTTTAGAGATCAATATATGGATGACAAGTTCTCTCTAGATTCTCTCTCTACATCATTCTTGATTTCTTGCTAGATTTGGGATTTCACATTTTGCTTGTGCAATCTGAGGCTCTTGGGCTGCCAACGTTCCATAGAGATCTGACAGAGTCCAGGAGTCTAAGTCCTGATTTGTTTTCAGTGACATAGACAACTGGAGCCATTCTTCATTGAGACTCTTTAGGAACATGACATTGTTCTCCTCAGAAGTTCTGTGGATTTCGAACTTCTTGCATTTGTTGATTAGAGAGTTGAACCGATCATATGTTGACTGTAGAGATTCTGTCGACAGAGCTTTGAATGCGTAGTACTCGTTGATGCATTGGGCTCTGCGGTTCTTCTGAGTTTTGGCCCCACCCTCCAGTTGTTTTTCCAGTTCCTTCCACAGATCGTATGCAGATTCACACGCATCAAGGGATTGGAAAAGGTCATTGGGTATGGCCATGATCAGAAGTCTCTTAGTCTTCTGAGCAACTTCATATTTTGCCCAATCAGGATCTGACCACTTGTCCTTGGTCTTTGGTTTATCGTGAGCAGGGATTTCTGGAGTGTCGTCTGTGCCAGGTACACGGGGTACTGTGATCATTGGTATGAAAGGAGGATTGTTGATATAGTAGATGAGTTCTTTGTCAGTACCCTCGAAGAAGTGAATCATTCGTATCTTCCATTGAGGGTACTCATCTTTGAGTAGTGTGGGTGGCTTGGTTAAAGAACCAGCGGTGAAGAAGTTGTTTGTGTTTGTCATTTTGAAAGGGTTTGAGAAATCAAGAAAATAGGGTATGAACAGTAAACCTTCAGAGAATGAAGTGGATGTTTCTAATGGTTTTTATAAGCTTTAAAACCTTTGAACAATGCACTAAAATGGAGATTTAACCGAAGAAGCAGATTCTGTAAGTATACCAAAGACGAAACAGGTCGAGAATGGCAGAAAAACAGATGCTGTTTTGAAAAATATGAAAAGTAGGTTAAAAGTCCAAGTTTCTACCAAAAATCATTGTAAGTGAGGATCTCTTGATATAGAAAATCAAGAACCGCTCTGAAACCAATTGTCGGTTCCTGTTTTGCTTAACAATGATGATTCTATCAACAAGATATAATGCGGAAGCGTTTTAACGAACTAAAAGATATAATAAGGTAGAAGACACACAATATCAAATGTATAAAGTGGAAATAACTTAGATAATTAGCTCAATAACCCACTGTATATTGATATAAATAAAGCACCAAGAACACCGAAAGGTGTACAAGAAATCTACTCTAATGGTGTGTGTATCATGCAAAGCTTAATAGAAGAACTCAACATGAGTCTTCTATTTATACTACTTCTAAAGGGGACAAGTTCTGGACAACAAGGATTGAAGGTACAAAGACACTATTCAGGTACTGTTGCAGGTACAACGTTAATTAAATGCGTCGGCTTCTACTAAGGCTAAGACCCATCAGAGTTTGACACGTGGAGTTGTCAGGTCACGCCTTGTACAAATGATCTTCAGGATCTTCGTACAGCAGAAATCGTGAGAAGCACGATTGTCCTTGTATAGAGCTCTAGTCTTTTATACCACAAAGGCTCTGTCAAGTGTGACAGAGGCTCTGTGGCCTTGTCCGCATTGAAGAGTCTTCTGGCGATTCTTTACTTCGGTCTTCTCGGTTACTCGGCAGAGCCTCTGTCGAACACTTCTATGTTTGGTCTTCTCGGAGACTCGGCAGAGCCTCTGTCGAGGACTTCTATACTTAGCCTATTTTTCAATACTTCTATAAATAGATGATTGGAGCTAACACTTTCTCTATCTCTTTTCTCCCAAATGATCTTACTTAAATGATCGTTATGTTTCAGCTAGTCCTCTCCCCTGCTTGAGGATCCAGCTGAAGTTCCTCCTGCTACAACTCAAATAATCCCAGCCCCAAGTGCTGAAGAAATAATCCCAGTCTTGGATTTCACTGAGACTGATGAACCTGAAGAACAACTGCTCTCTCACAACAAAAGACCTTCCTTAGCTCCTCAAATACTAAGTGAAGATGAACTGAAAAAGAGAGAAGCCATGATCAAACAGCTTGAAGATCAGCGAATCATCATTCCTCGATACAAAATCACTAGAAAGGAGATCGTTGAACACTTCAAAGATGTAAAACAACTCGCCGATAGAAGAAGAGCTGAAGAACAAGATAAAGCCTATGCCATTGAGCTCGCTCAACGTTCGGTGAAAGACCCTGATCTAAAGAAGACTCCCATTGATGTCCAACATCAATTGTGGAAGGACACCAAAAAGATAGTCGAAAAGAAGACCAAGGTATCTGACTCTACCTTGGAATGCTGCAAAGAACGACTTAATTTTCGATTCCATGTCTCCAGAATCAACAAAATGAACATCACGGGAAGAACGCCAATAAGCGTTCCTGACGTTGAAGCTGACATTTTCAGAGAAAATGGTACTAAGGAAACCATCTATGTTTCTACGATCAAGAAGTACGGTTTCTCTGAGTGGTTGGAGATGAGAATAGCCATTCAGAAATCTCGCTAAACGTTTAAAAGCCATGTCGAGAAAATTATAAATTCTCAGATTGACTTGGTTACATCCGTTGTGGATATTCCTCCTCCTCCTCCCAATCCAGTTCAACATAGAAGGGCCTCTGCAAAGAAAAAGATCATTCCTTCAGACTCGGGTCCTCCTATAAGAAACGAAACCGGAATTGGTTTTTCACGTGCTGAAGGCCTTGGTCCTGAACCTGATCTCTCTCTGCTTCTGGTGAACGTTTCATCCCTGGAAAAGTCTTAAGTGAACCTTATGGTATCTTCTTTCACGACTACGATGGACGAGAACATTTTCAACGCGTCTCTGAGCTACCCATTGCTCCTATTGAACAGCTCAGGGATCTCGTCTATTGGTGTGGATTCAGAGATGACCTTCTCGGACACTATCTCAAGCCTCGGATCTTTATAGAAGCTAAGCGAAGACGGGATCTTGGTCAAGTAGTCCTTGATTGGATGATCCCTACCACAAAATCCCTTAATGAACTTCTTGTTAAGGAAGAACCTTTTTAGCTGATAGGATTTCCTTGTAATTCTTCTATCTTTATCAGCTTATATCTTTTGTACTTGTAAATTTATTTGATGTACTTGAAATTTTTCTAGTTCCCTCTGTATCTTATATGAAGTTTAAAGAAAAATTTCAGCGAATGTACTTTACTCCATCAGTACTGAAAAGATCCCAGAAAACAGTAAAAGGGACAAATATTTTATGAGTTCTTTTTATCCTTATGTTTTTATAGTTAGCAATTGTCTTTTGTTGCTATGTCATAATCATACTCTGTGATTTGATAATGATACTCTGAGAAACACTTAGTGAAAATTGTAAGTAAACAATATGTATTAATGTTTTGTCATATAAGAAAATACTAAGTTTATTTAGTATCGCTGATAAAACATATGCTTTAATTTACACATTCAGCGAACACTGTTCATCAGCAAGCACTGAGCCTGTTTAGTCATACTGATGATCGCTGGTAACTTTAGTTGTTTACCTATGATCCTTAAAGACAAGTTTCACACCAACTATGTTCTACGCAGAACTCGAAGATCAAGCCCAAGAACCAGCGACATGTCTACTAATGAACTGATGCGGATATTAGCAAAGCCAAGACCTGTCCACTCAACGTGAAGTTACAAGTAGAAGACTTCAGCGAACGCTGAACTTTATCACTCGCTGATAAAGAAACTATTCAGCGAACGCTGATCATGAAGTTTCCTCTATAAGCAACTTTTGTCTTACCCCCTTGCACGCCTTCGTACGATAATGTCAGAAAGGACATCCCTTTTGTCCAGGATCGTACTACCCACTCTGATTCTACACTGTACATCATGCGGCTACTAAGGTTGTCTACAAAGGTCAAACCATGCAACCAATCAACTGCTGCCACGTGTAAAGTTGTACTGATATGCATTTAATGCATGCAGTATATAAGAAGAACCCTACTTCATAAATGAAGCTCTCGGCCATCTTCTTCTCTCTACTACCTTGTGTTAGAATATTATTGGTAATATTCTTATCTCCTTTCTTTCTTATTTCTAAGTGCAAGAAATCTTAGTGTTCTCTTAACTTGTTTAGATTAGGTTTAATCCTTAATCTTGTTCCGCAACAAATTGTAAATTGTTTGATAAATATCAATAAACAATTTAGAAAAATAAATTTGTGTGTTTGTATTCAACCCCCCTTCTACAAACTTGTATAACCCTTTCGGGACCAACAAATACCCTGTCCCAACGGATGAGACTGGGTAGTAGATATGGCTACTTGGGCGACACTGGCTGAGGCACTCACACTCTCGTTTCTTCTTTTCGTTCGCCTTTCCTTCACACTCACATGTTCTATATTTTCAACTGTAACTCCTTCCTCTCTCCTTATGTCTCCCGTATCGGTTTAAGGGGCAGTAGAGGGTGCGGATGAGGTTGTAGACGGTGAGTCGGTGTCTACTGTAGAGGGGTTTGGTCCGATCTACGACAGTATCTTTTGATGTCTTATGGCTCGATCAGTGTCTGAGAAATCTTCAGAGTATCGGGAGCCAGAATTAGGTTGAGAGGCATCAGCGTCATCGACGTCGGTGGTCGGTTCATCTCTAATAAGGCCCGCGTCAAAAGTAACGTGTGCGTCATCTAGATCAGCATCGGATGATTCAGATTCGACTACCGTGGGTCTTCTTGTTGAAGCTGTGGAGGTACGGGTAGTTGTCTCGGATGTACGGGTGATAATGGGTTGGGGTCGTCGGCTTATACTCGCTTGCACGTCCACGACACTGCCCATCTTCAGTTCCCCTCCCCTGAAAAACTCTCAACACACCCTGTCCAGGAGCCCCAACTCGCTGAATGCTACCTCCTCTCGTTCTAGGACCCTGACGTCGCTCAGGTTGCATCCCCTGGGAAGGTCCTTCCGGTGCTGGACGGACCATGGAGGCGCCTACATTGAACTCACGCCTATACTCCCTCACACTCGGTGCTGTGGGACATGGGAATGCGAGTAAAGCTTCAGGTAAGAGACGTGCGACAATGTTCAGAATTTTAGGACGGTTTTGCAAGTGATGCATACGGAACGGAGGGCATACCTCATGTGAAGATCGGTGACGAATGGTTGGATCGACATCCATGTGTTGTCGAATAGCTAGTTGTAGGAATCGGATATATGGAATGATCGAGCGTTGTCTGTTTGCCTCTTTGTCGGTGATATTCTGGAGTAGTTCGTTCTAGAGGATCCCGGCAAAGTCGACGTGGCGGGGAAATGCAACACCATGGAATAGGCATAGGAAATTCGTGTTGCACTGATCGATACCTCGCCATTTGGAAGATAGGCACCTACTCAGAATGCTGAAGAGCGTCGCCTAAAGAGGTGCCAAGTTCGTTCGGGTGAAGGCTGATGGTCGGTTGATATCCCTGGAATAGCCAAGGGACCGGATATCGGCGCATATCTGGTTATTGGCGACCGATGGGGCGTAAGCAGCACTGCCATTGTCCGTGGCGGCAAGCAGTCGTAGTAGTTGGCGAAATGATTCACGGGTGAGAATGAAGTACGAGTTGTCTAGGCATGCTTCCAGGGAAGTGCCTTGTTCGGTTGTCACTCGGCTGATAGAGTACCACACTTGTTGGACGTATAAGACAAGTACTTCAGTTGTAGCAGTGAGAGCGTAAATGTCACACCCCGCTAAAATGGAAGTACGGGATATCACAGTTCAAGGTTTCATTGCGTAAGGTAGAAGACAACACACAATCATCATAGCTTAAAAGTTAATAAAAATTACAACTTGTTCCAAAAATACAACTTGTCTAAAAACAGAAATTGACATGATTAAGAAAATTGTTGGATGCCGCTACTTGTGGTGCCTTCTAAAGTTCAACCTTACTTTCTATTTCCTGAAAAGCATGTAAAGGAGAGGGTCAACTATTGAATAGTTGGTGAGTTCACAGGTTTTCGGTATGCATAACATCTTTAATGCAAGTTTGTAAATCAACATAGTGGATTGAGTATTCGGTTGTAGTTATAAAGCATCTTTGAGATCCGTACAGTGGATAAAGAATTCGTTTGTCAACATGCACAAGGTATAATATCGTATGCAAAATGTTAAAGTAATGAGCCCACTACCCAAACCTACTGACCGTACACGCCCCAAAGACACATGCTCCTCACAAACATGATAAAGAAGACAGTAACTATGCACTCATGAGGTGAGTGGGGTGTCAACCAAATAACGTTATCCATAGTATACCAACGGCTCGTTCAATGAGCTAATGGGTAATGTAGTTTGTACCGGGGACTTTTAAAATGAATGTTAAACTCAGAATCAACTAACATAAGCATATATTCCATTGCGCATAAAAGTTCGTAGTAATGTAAATCATTTGAGTAAATAGTGCAACCGATGCGTAAGTAAATTGTAACATGCTTTTCACCCCCAAAATGTAGAAAATAGTAAAAAGGGGCTGTTAAAACTCACGGTGGTATGCGAAGATGTTTCCAAGAGGTTCAAGATATAACCCGCACAACGATCCTACTTCGATCCTACAAAAGTAAGGACACTAGTAAGATTCTATGCTTAAGCCTTAGTCCTTGATATCGCTTAGTTATCCAAATCATCATAAAATGCCTTTGTTGTGATTAAGTTTATAAGTTATAAGGAATTAACCGAAGTTAGTAATCAATATATAATACATTACACATGTTAGATTGAAGTTACCGCAATTTCATCACAATAATGATGAAAAGGGTTCAAAATGTAAAGTTAGAATATATAAAATGCATGTACAGGTAATATGTAAGTTATATTAACTTAAATATGTTAGTATTACCTCAATTTCATGACAAGAATGATGAAAAGGGTCTAAGAGTTAGTTTTTAACTATAGTAAGAAATTATCATTTGCTGTCCAGAATTTATAGTCACTTTCTGTTCGTTTTTGGATATCTTCCAGGGGCATTTAGGTCAAGATATTTTATGTCCATATAACTTAATATGTTAGGAAACTTTTGACATAAAATTCATAATTTTTAGAGGTGATTAAGTACATGAAATAATTCTTGACGTAAAATCACTACAGAAAGCTTTGCTGTTTGCGCACTGTTTTTGAAGGTCTAAATCTTGGAGTTTTTGAGTGAAACCACTTCGGTTCGAATCTTAATACATAAAATTAAATTCCAGAAAAGTTTCACCTTGTTTGGATAATTTTTGAGTGAGATATGTCCTTGCAAAGTCAGTGGAAGATTCTGGCAGATTGCTATCAAATTATAGATTCTAGGAAGTTGCATAAAACCTTAAGTTTTGTAATGATTTTGTTCCTTTTGCCTTGAATCCGATTTGACACTTCCCAAAGCATATATTTTCAGATGAAAAACTTCCTTTTAACTTACACAAGCTACATGCAAGCAAAAATCTTTTGACGAATCTATGTAAGAAAATGTTTGTATAAAACATGTAAATATGCTAGAACTTTCAAAAGTTCTTTCTTTGATCATTAACTTTGGTTTGGTCATGGATTCATCACCTTTTTAATAACATGTAAAGTGTTATGGTGATGAATCTACAAACATTAAGATTCAAAGATATGTTTAAAAACAACATGTAAAACTAGTGTAGAAGTAGATGAAGATTTAGAGAAAATGAAAGAACATAAACAAGGAAAAGTGTAGGCTTTGCACTACATATGATTTTACCTTTTGATTCTTGAGTACTTGAAATTCTTGAGGTTAAAATGGCTGGATATTTGAGAGAGATCTAGAGAGAAAGAAGAGAAAAAGAGAGAAATTTCTAGAGAGAAAGGTTAGAGAAGAAAGTGAGAGGATGAATGAGTGTGAAGTGAAATGAATGAAATGAGAGAGGGGGGATATGGGGAGGGGGTGGCCGGCCCATAGAGGAGAGAGGGGGAGGGATGGAGTGCAAAGTTGGGTGAAATCTTATTGGGTCACAAAATTTTTAATCATTTCTTTTCTTTTTATTGATTTTTTTTTTTTGAATTTGTTAAATTATTAACTAGTTTATATATAATTCATACTACCCTTTTATTTGTAAGTATATATTTTGCAAAGTATATATACCTATATATGTATTTAGGGTATTTTAGTTTGGCATTTTATGAGATTTATGGATAATTCCCTCATTGAGGCAAATGCTAGGCCAAATTCTCAATTTTTCCTAACACTTTTGTTTTAACTGCTAAATTCGACTGTGCTGTCTAAACTATAAATAACTGGAATGTTCAGTATAAATCTAACCTGAGACGCAAGTTTGACGGTTATCACAGTCTCCCCCGGTTAAAAGAATTTCGTCCCGAAATTCAAGAACTTCCATCCTTAACCGGTTTGTTAGCAAAGAGGTGAGGATACTTATGTTTCATGTAATCCTCTCGTTCCCGTGTATACTCAGGCCCACGCCTTGTGTTCCAATGAACTTTCACGATCGGAATTTCCTTTCGTTTCAGACGCTTAACTTCTCTATCGAGAATTTCAGTTGGTTCTTCTATGATGTGGAGCTTATCGTCGATTTGAACTTCTTATAGAGGTATGATTAATGAGTCGTCAGCTAGGCATTTCTTGAGGTTCGACACATGAAACGTATCATGGATAGCACTTAGCTCCTTAGGCAAATTGAGTCTATATGCCACTGGACCAAATCTTTCAGTGATCTCAAACGGTCCGACATACCTTGGGCTCAATTTTCCTCTTTTCCCAAATCGTACTATTCCTTTCCACGGAGATACCTTTAGAAGCACTTTATCGCCAACTTGGAATTCTAAAGGCTTCCGACGATTATCCGCATAACTTTTCTGACGATCTCTGGATGCTTTAAGTCTATCTCTAATGATTGCAATTTTGTCGGTAGTTTCTTGTACGATATCGGGTCTAGATAATTGTCGATCTCCAATTTCTAACCAAGCAAGTGGTGAACGACACTTGCGTCCATACAAAGCTTCAAATGGCGCACACTGAATACTGGTGTGATAGCTATTGTTATAAGAAAACTCGACCAAAGGCAAGTGATTATCCCAACTTCCTCCAAAGTCTAACACGCATGCCCGAAGCATGTCTTCTAACGTTTGTATAGTTCGTTCACTTTGCCCATCCGTTTGAGACTTGTCTTCAGGGATCATAAGTAAACAACTATAACTTATCAGCGATCATCACAGAGACTGAACAGGCTCATAGCTACTGGATGAACATTGTTCGCTGAATGTCTTAATCTAAAGAGTGTGATTTTCCTATCAGCGGTACTGTAGAGACAGAGTACTTATCAGCGATAGTGAGTCTCTAATACATATTGTTTACTTACAATTTTCACTAAGTGTTTAAGAGAGGGTCATTATCAAATCACTGAGGGTTTGGATCAACAATCTCCCCCTATTTGATTATGACATAGAAACAAAGAAAATTGCTAAGTATGAAAACATAAGAATAAAAAGAACTCATAAAATATTTGTCCCTTTTACTGTTTTCTGGGATCTTTTAAGTACTGATGGAGTAAAGTACATTCGCTAAAATTTTTCTTTTACCTTCGTATAAGGTTACAAATGGAAGTGGAAAAATTACAAGTACAGCAAATAAATTTACAAGTACAAAAGAGGTAAGCTGATAAAGATAGAAAGATTACAAGGAAATCCTATCAGCCTTCAAAAGGTTCTTCCTTAATGAGAAGTTCATCAAGGGTCTTTGTTGTAGGGATCATCCAGTCAGGGACAGTTTTTCCTTGATTTCTTCTTTCTTGTGCTTCTTTAAAGATCTGGGGCTTGAGATATCGTGCCTGAAGATCGCGTCTGAATTCACACCAATAGATAAGATCCCTGAGCTGTTCAATGGGAGTGATGGGAAGCTCAGAGACACGTTGAAAACGTTGTCCTTCATCATAGTCGTGAAAGAAGATACCATAAGGTTCGCTTATGACCTTTCCAGGGATGAATCGTTCACCAGGAGGCAGGGAGGTGTCAAGAGCTGAGAGGTCAGGTTCAGGACCAAATACTTCTTCGTGTGAGAAACCAATTCCTGTTTCGTTCCGGATACGAGGATCTGAATCTGAAGGTTTTGACTTTTTCTTTGTAGAGGCCCTTCTTTGTTGAGTCGCAAGAGGAGTGGGAGGAGGAATATCCATAGCAGAAGACACCAATTCGATCTGTCGATTTATAAGTTTCTCGACATGATCCTTGTATTTAGAACGTGACTTCTGAATGGCTATTGTAATCTCCAACCATTCAGAGAGACCATACTTCTTGATAGCATCAGCGTAGAAGGATTCCGTGGTATCGTTTTCTCTGAATATCTCGACCTCAACAATTGGAACTTTGATGGTCGATCTTCCAGTGATGTGAACCTTGTTAATTCTGGCAGCACGATAACGAAAGTGTACTTTCTCTTTACACCATTTCAAGGTAGATTGAGATACGTTGGTCTTTTCTTCGATAATCTTCTGGGCGTCTTCCCACAACTGACGTTGGACTTCGATGGGAGTCCTTTTCAGTGCGGGGTCATTTACCGATTCTTGGGCAAGCTGGATGGCGACGGCCTTATCTTTTTCTTCAGCTTCCTTCTTTTTGGCGAGTAATCTTTTGGCTCTGAGGTGATCAGCGAACTCTTTCTTTGATAACCTGAACTTTGTAGGAACATGAGTGACTTTGGTGCGAGGGAGGATGATTCGCTGATCTTCGAACTTATTGATTATTTCTTCTCTCCTTTTCTGATCCTCTTCACTTAGCTTTTGAGGAGCTAAGGAAGGTCTGTTTTTGTGAGAGAGAAGTTGTTCTTCAGGTTCATCGATCTCAGTGATTAAATCCAAGACCGGGATTATTTCTTCAGCTCTTGTGGCTGGGGTTATTGTTGGTGCAGCAGTAGGGACTTCAGTTGGATCCTCAAACAGGGGAGAGGACTAGCTGAAAAGCAGCGATTGTTTAAGTAAGAAGAGTTGGGGAAGAAAGAGATAGAGAAAATAATATGGTTAAGTGTATAGAGGTTTTATGGAGAGGAGAACTGAGATTGAGAAGGGGTAGAGGAGGGATGCATAGTAAGGGAAGAGAAGATATTGTACTTAACAAACTGGCTTTATCTGAAGGATGGCCAGATTGCCTTCTGCAGCGAGGCCTTTGTTTTTGCCTTTGTCAGCTTCAGACGCTGCAGGCTTTGTCTTGGTCGTCTCCCCTGAAGGTTCATTTATTGAAATCCCTTTTAGAGTTGGGGCTTTCTTTGGCTGGACGAAGAAGGAATCATCATCATCATCGTCCTCATCATCATCATCGTTTTTATGGGATGATGATGGTTCTTCATCAGAGATGTCGATAGCTTCATCGTCTTCAGCATCTTCTTCATCAGTTTCAACCTCGTCAGCATAAAGAACGGTAACATCAGCAGCAGCTTCAGTTTCCTCATCGAGTTGCTCCCCCTCAAGAGCAGAGGGAGTTTTCTCGGATCCCTCAGGGTTTTCAACTCCCTGAGTTTGTCCAGTAGCAGCAGTAGTAGAACTCGTCTCCCCCTCAGCTAGGGGAAGGTCTTCAAGAGTTTTCTTCTCCCCCTCAACATTATGGGGAAGATCTTCTTTAGTCTTCTCCCCCTCTTCCACAAGATGGATGGGGGAGGATACAACATTCCCAGCAGCAGCAACATGCATTGGGTCCCTGTCTTCCAGGCCAGAGATCCCAACACAGTTTTCAATCTTGCTTAATCTGTCTTCTAGGCCAGATATAGCATGATTGAGTCTTTGAAGATCTTCTCGATCCACCTGAGTAAAGTGCGAAGGAGCACAAGTGGCAGCATTCAGGCGATCGAGGACTTGCTGAAGTATATCCTTGACCATGGAGACCTCACCCTGGAGAGTTACCATCTCTGTCTTCAGTGTTGTGACTTCACTGGACAGAGTGGTGAAGTTTGTTGCGAGGGTGGTGTTGGTGAGGTTGAGATCGTTGACGAGTGTGGAGTTGTTGGCTAGAGTGGTAGCAAACTGAGCAATGCTACCATCTACCTTCTCCATATCAGCATTGGAGGCTTTCTTATCAACAACCTCGGTCAGCTTTTTGAGGTTCTCTCCAGCGTTTGTAATCGCTGAAGAATTTGTTGAGAGAGTTGTGGTGAGGGATTCCACCTTTGTTTCCAGGGCCTTCAGGGAGGTGTTGATATCTCCCAAATTAGGACCTGAAACAGTTATTAACTTATGAACAGAGGAAAGCTCAGAAGTTTGGGGTTTTGAGAAAGGAGTTTTTGAAGTTATGTGTATACCTGCAGGCGGGTTGGCGAAGTTGTCGAAACCTTGTAACCCTGAATGGTATTCCATGTCGCCTTCGAGAGTGCCTTGGCGCATGGAGGTGCCTGCAGATCCTAAGTTTGTTTCCATCATCGCATGTAGAGTATCAGCAGCTGAATCATGAACGATGACGTTGGTTCCTGAGAACGGTGGGAAAATTGGTGGAGTGTCCAAAGAAAGAGTGGGAGGAGTGAAGGATGAGAAGATTGGTTGGGAGCGGGGTTCAGCGTTGGATCCGCTAAGAATCACTTCAGTCTGTAGATAGACTGAAGGAGGTGGGTTCAGTTCCAAGTTTATAACCTTAGTGTTTAGAGACGCTGAGGTTGGGTTGGAAGGGGTGGCTTGAGCAGCCGTGGCAGAGTTTACCACGAAACTATCCAGCGACTCTTGTATAAGATGAGTCGTGGAGTCTTCAGCCGTTGATGGCTTGGAGGGTTGCTCCTTGGTTTTCTTGATCCTTTTGGAATCAAGTTGGGAAGTTGAGTGTTTCCTTTTACGAGAAGGAGTGGAGGGTACAGCCTGGGTATCATCGGTTGGGATTACCACTGAAGTAGCCGCAGAAGTAGAAGAAGGAGGATTAAGAAAAGATAACAGTGCAGAGAGACGTACCTCATTTGGCAGGGGCTTGAAATCTAGAACTTTAGGTAGCGTTTGGTACGCAGACTGGATGGGACGGGACTGGACTGGACGGGATGGGACAGAACTGGACTGGACAGGACAAGACTAGATTAATTGTCTGTTCTACGTTTGGTACGACTAGAACAGGACTGGACAAAACTATTAAAATGACCAAATTACCCTTAACATGAGTTTTTTTTATTGTGTAGTAATTATAATTTAGAAATGACTTTGGATTAACTAAATGTTAATATTAACATTTATAATTTTATTAATATAAAATTATTTAAATGTTTTTACAAAGCCTTAGTCATCTTTTGCCTCAAACAAAGCCTCAGTCATCTTTGTGTATATAAAATTATTTAAATGTTTTTACAAAGCCTCAGTCATCTTTCGCCTCAAAACAAAGCCTCAATCATCTTTGTGTGATTTACATAAGCATCTACATCTTCATCATGTGATTGGGCGTTTTTTCGATCTGCAGAAGCATTTGCATCTTCATCACAGAATATGTTCGATTTTCATTTTCGATTTGCATCTTCATCACAACATCTTTTTCGATTTGCAGCTTTCGTTTTCATCTCCATCTATAATCTTCATTCTTAATATGCTCGATTTTACTCTTTGATTTTGAATAGATTTTATTAGGGTTCTTAATCTGTTGGAATTGATAGATAGATGATGGAGGCGACGAGTTGTGCTTTTTGATTTAGGTTTAGTCTTATGAATTTTAAGGGTAAAATTGTAATTTTAAAGATAGTCCCATGTTGTTCCACCTTTTTTGGTGGAACAAAAATTTATAGCTTTTGTCCCATGGAAACTCATTTTTGTCCCACGTTGTCCAGCTTATTTCTGTTCCATGGCATGCCAAATATGTGACTATTTTTTTTTGTCCCGTCCCGTCCCATGTAGTCTGCATACAAAACGCAGCCTTAGCGCCAACCTGAGAGAGTCTCAGATCTCCTACCTTTGGGTATTCATTCCCAAGTCCGTGTTGGAAAACGGCGCTGATAAACCTTGGATATGGAACGCAAGTTGGTCTTTCAGCCATGTTCACCCTGAACATCCAATCGTCGTAGATGATTGACGCCCAATCAATGTGGAGTCCCTTCAGCAGAGCATATCCCATGGCCTGTTGGGGTTGGGATGCTTGGTCAGTTGACCCGACTTTAGCTGTTAGACAGCTGATCAGATGAGATCATTGACTTCTTGATGGCAGTTAGCTTTTTGTCAGGGTTTTTGTCTCACCCTGTGCCCCATGCGTAACCCATTGCATCAAATAATGCAATCAGGGTTGCTCTATCAGTAGGGTTCTTTTTAGGATCTGGTAGAAGGACAAAACGGTTTTCTCTGGTACTGGTAGGGAGTTTTAGAGCATGTCTGGTATGGTTGGGGTGATCTTGGAAGTACCATGGTCTGTGTCACAGAGAATGACGTCGACCATTTTCGTTGGGTCTTTGGGTGAAAGAACCTGAGCTCGTCTGGCAGTATACCAGAACTGAGCTAGTAGAGAACGATGAGCAGGGGGTGCAATGGTGAAAGCGTATGAAATGGGGCAAGTTTTAAGAAAGTTCACAACATCATCAAGATGTGTGACAGGTTTGTTTTCAGGGAAGTCAAAGAGAGCATAAGGATTATTATGTTGATAATTAACCTTCTTGAAATCGAACTTAACCTGAGGAGCCTCTGTGAATTCAGTGACCTCAGCAGCAATGGAGGTCTTATCAGCAGGAGATTCAGTAGTAGATGCCATTTCTGTTAATCACATATAAACATGAAGAAGAGATAAAGAACAATGTCTTAATGTGGAAAGATTTTCCAATAAGATGTTGTTGAGTTTTGTCCATTTCATTCAGACCAAATATGTCTTAATGAAGATTAGGGTTTTTCTTTGTTTTGAAAAAAGAGATACAAAACATGGAGAGTATGTGTTTTCCAGTTTCTATTTGAAGAAGAGATTCTGGAAAAACATATGAAGAACAAGTTTAAGAGTTTTGTTTCAAACTTGAAGAACAACCATGAAGGTTGTGTTCATAAAATCATGAAAAGAAAATGATTTTTTTTAAAAAGGTTTCTTTTGTTTGATCTGTTAATAACAAGAATAAGATCAAAAACAAGTTAATAAAAGGTAAATAATAAGAATATTAACCTTTCGAAGTTTGAAGAAGATGGACACTTCTTGAAACGAGAGTTCGAGATGCAACAACAATTCTTTTCTTGAAGAAGAAGTTGTCCGCGTAAAGGAAAAATATAAACTCGAATGGGTTTATATAGTGGGAATAGAGAGAGAAAAACTTGAGCGGGAAACGTTTTTCATCATGACATGGACACGTGTTTGTGTTTGATTGGATGAGAAAACGAAACGTGCAAACGTGTGTTAGAAATAGAACGTGCCAGGGTTTATCCGTTTGATTACGTCACAAATGTCCTTTCACATTTTAGGATGTCTCCGAGGTTTTTTGAAATACTCGGGGACATTTTGAAAACATGAAGCACTTAATAGAAATATCAGTGTTTGGTTTTAGAAATTTCAAAGTATCGCTAATAAGGAAGAGATATTCAGCGATATAATTTGTTTTGAAATCTTGCATTCATTTGCGAACGTCAGCGAGTAAAGAAAACATACCTTGATATCAGCGAATCAAGTTTGTCAGAGAGAAGATGATAGAATGGGTTATACAAGTTGGTTTTATCCTGTCGCTGATCAAATGCGAACCGCTGAAGATTTTATTCTTCAAAGTTCAGCATTCCAAGCTCGCTGATGAGAAAGTTAAATCTTGTCTCATCAAGAGGTTTGGTGAAAATATCAGCTAACTGAAAATTAGTTGGGATAAAGTGAAGTTCTATATCACCATTCATCACATAATCTCTGATAAAATGATACATGATTTCGATGTGTTTGTCTTTGAGTGTAGCACTGGATTGTTGGCTATAGCGATGACACTTGTGTTGTCGTAATAGATTGGAATTTTCGAGAGCTGAAGGTCATAGTCCAGTAGTTGATTTCTCATCCACAAGACATGAGAATAACAGCTTCCAGCAGCTATGTACTCAGCTTCAGCGGTGGAGGTGGACACTGAGTTTTGCTTTTTACTTGTCCAACTCACCAGCTTTCCACCTAGGAGCTGACATCCTCCTGTGGTGCTTTTCCAATCCATCTTGCAACCTGCAAAATCACTATCTGAATAGGCGATTAGATCAAACCCTGAGTCTTTGGGATACCAAAGACCTAGGTTAGGAGTACCCTTAAGGTAACGAAAGATTCGCTTTACAGCAATCATATGAGATTCCTTAGGTTTAGCTTGATATCGTGCACACAAACAGGTTGCGTACATAATATCAGGTCGGCTAGCTGTAAGATACAAAAGAGAGTCGATCATCCCACGGTACGTCATGACATTGACAGGTATTCCAGAAGAATCCTTGTTTAGTGTCAGCGGTGGTGCCATAGGGGTTTTCATAGCTGAACTCTGAGTTAAATCAAATTTCTTCAGCATATCTTTAACATACTTTCCCTGTTTAATGAAAGTTCCTTTTTCTTTTTGTTTTATCTGAAGACCAAGGAAATATGTTAGTTCACCCATCATACTCATTTTGTATTCTGCTTTCATTCTTTCAGAGAAACGAGTACAAAGGTCAGGGTTAGTAGAACCAAATATGATGTCATCGACATATATTTGTACAAGAATGATATGACCTTTTACTTTCCTGAAAAATAGAGTTTTATCGATTTTACCACGCTCAAATTTTTCAATATGGAGATAAGTAGAGAGAGTGTCATACCATGCACGAGGAGCTTGCTTTAAGCCATAAAGTTCTTATCCACTTTATAAACATAACCTGGATGCTTAGGATCTGAGAATCCTGGAGGTTGTTCCACGTAGACTTCTTCATTCAGTTTTCCATTTAGGAACGCTGACTTAACATCCATCTGATAAACTTTGAAGTCTTTGTGTACAACATAAGCTAAGAATAGACAAATGGCTTCTAGTCTTGCCACTGGAGCAAAGGTTTCGTCGTAATCTATACCTTCCTCTTGTCTGTATCCCTGAGCAACAAGTCGAGGTTTGTTGCGGGTTACAGTTCCATGTTCATCCAACTTGTTTCGATAGACCCATTTAGTGCCTGTCACTGACTTGTCGGATGGACGAGGAACAAACTTCCAAACTTGGTTTCTTTCAAATTCTGTCAGCTCTTCTTGCATAGCGCTGACCCAGTTTGAATCTTGGAGGGCATCATCTGTTTTCTTTGGTTCAATCAGAGAAATAAAGTTAACGAATAAACAAATGTTACCTGCACTTCGTCGAGTCTGAACACCAGCGTTTGGATCACCAAGAATTTTTCAATATGGTGATTAATAGTCCATCGCTGAGCCGGAGCATGAGTCGCTGACTCAACCTGAACTGGATGGGCTGAAGATGAGGCTTCAGCAACTTCTTGAATATCAGCCAAGATAGGAGTAGGTGCATATGTCATTACATTCACTGATTGCTGAGAAGTAGATGGAATGTCTGAGACATTTGGTTCAGAATCAGGCATAGTGTTTAGAGGAACAGCTGAGACCCATGAAGTTTCAGCTTCACTAGACTGCATGTTTGGAATGATAGTAGGACCATCATCTTCAACGGTATGAGTATGAGGAGAGGGAACATCTTCTGAATCACCAAGATGTGAAAATATCCATTGATTCAGTTCTTCAGTATCAGAAGAAGGTCTAGAATTCGCTGAACGGGACTCGTCAAAGGTGACGTGAATCGTTTCTTCTACAGTTTGTCTTCTACGATTGAAGACTCTGAAGGCTTTGGAGATTGAAGAATATCCAAGAAAGATTCCATCATCAGCCTTAGGATCAAACTTTCCAAGGGCATCTCTGTTGTTCAGTATGAAACAATGACATCCAAAGATGTGAAGAAAAAGTTCATAGGCTGTCTTTTTGAATCTTTTGACTATCAGCGACCTATTTTGCATAAAACAAGCAGTGTTGACAGCTGCTGCCCAAAACTGAGTAGGCAGGTGAGAATCGCTGAGCATTACGGTGTTCTTACTAAAGAAAAGTTGTGAGAAATACCCTTACTCTCAAAGAAGGAATCAAGAGAACTATTTTTGAATTCAGTTCCATGATCACTCCTTATTGAGCGAACGGTCATGTTGTTCAGGACATCCATTTTCCTGACAAAGGTGATGAGTTCTTCAGGGGTGTCACTCTTAGAACGGAGAAACATTACCCAGGTATAGAGATAGAATTCATCAACTATGACCAATTTATATTTCTTTCCAGTGATGGATTGTTTGTTAACAGGGCCAAACAAATCTATATGGAGAAGTTGTAGAGGAGATGACACTGAGGAGACTTGCTTTGACTTGAAGCTTGCTTTGGTCTGCTTGCCTTTCTCACACGCTGAACATACGGACTCCTTGGCGTATGAGTGTTGAGGTAGACCAGTGACTAACTCTTTAGAAGAAAGAGTATTCAGTGTCTTGAAGTTGAGATGGGAGAGCCTCTTATGCCATAACCAGTTGGCATCAGATGAGGCTTTTGAGAAGAAACAGGAGTTCTCAGTGGTAGTTGAGTCCATGTTTATAACGTAAACATTTTCCAAACGAAAACCGCTGAGAGCTATCTTCTCCTTTTTGTCAGCGACAAAGCAGGATTCCTTAGTAAAGATTACTTTGTTATCCATGTCACAAAGCTTACTGATGCTTAGAAGATTATGCTTCAGCCCTTCAACATATGCGACTCTTCTGAAGGTTGTTGTACCATTAGAGAGTACACCAAACCCTCGGGTATGTCCTTTTCCGTTTCCACCGAAAGTCACAAAGGGACCCTTCTCTTCCTTATACTCAGTGAGCAGGTTCTTCTTACCAGTCATATGTCTAGAGCATCCGCTATCGAGATACCAGATACCCTTCTTAACCTGCATTACAAAGGAAGATTAGTTTGACTTGGGCACCCATTTCATCATGTGTATACACTTGTCAGTGGAGGTAGATGGAATGGAAGGTTCGGCAGTCTTTGCAGCATTTGAAGATTCAGCTTTGTTTTCAGTCTTCACTTTGGTTAATTTCTTAACCTCAGTGGTCTTCTTTGCCTTGGGGGCATTGATCTTCACCTTAGCTATCTTTTCAGCTTTGGTGGCTGTAGGGCACTTACTAGCAATATGATTTGTAAGTCCACAGTGATAACATTTCCTATAACTAAAAGTAGTCTTAGGACCATTTGCATGATTAGCCGTTAGTTTTAAACGAGCAGGGCTAGCACAAGGTATACCTTTGGCATTGGAAATGGGAGGAACAATCAGTTCTTCAGATTTCTTACCAATAGTATCCACTTTGATTCTAGGAGTAGATCTCTGAATGAATCCACGCTGAATAAATCCATGGATCTTATTCCTTGAAGTAAAGGGATGAGTCACTGAAGCTTTAGAAGCATTCAGCTTTGGTACAAAGGTACCCATCTGAGGTTTTGGATAAACAATTTTCTCTTTACCTTTAGAAGTTAAGTTAGAGATTTCCTCAGGGATAGGAGGTTTTGAAGAGGAACACTGAGAAGATGAAGTGTTAGGGATAGAGGAGACAAACATTCCGAATTTAAGCATGGAATGGCCAGTGGTTGGTTCTTCAGCGTTAGATTTGTAACCAAGACCACGTTTGTCACTCAGAGGAATTTGAGACTTAATTATCTCAGTGATCGTTGTTGAGGATATATACCATCCATCAACAGTAGCTTTTTCAGCTTTTAATGCAGCGATAGCTTCTTCTCGTTTGATTTTAACTAGCTGATTTATATGAACTTGATCTTTCAAGTCTTCTTCAATTTTAGAAATCTTTTCTATTTGAAGGTGACAGTTTTTAAGTTGTCCAGCAAGATCAATATTTTGATTTTCAACAACAGTTTTGCCATTCATGGCTTCATATAAACTTCTGGTCAGGAGATCGATCTTTCGAAGTGTAAGATCCCACATTGGTTGGGGAGGGGAACAAAGGTTGCTTTATAAGAGGAACTTGATACCTCCCCTATCAGACGCGTTTTAAAACCGTGATTCCAGGTGTGCGGACAAAGCGGACAATATCTGGTACGGTTGGCCTTGGATGTTACAAATGGTATCAGAGCCGGGAACCGGACTGGTGTGCCAGCGAGGACGCTGGGCTCCCAAGCAGGGTGGATTGTAAGATCCCACATTGGTTGGGGAGGGGAACAAAGGTTTCCTTATAAGGGACTTGATACCTCCTCTATCAGACGCGTTTTAAAACCGTGAGTCCAGGTGTGCGGACAAAGCGGACAATATCTGGTACGGTTGGCCTGAGATGTTACAGATGGTATCAGAGCCGGGAACCGGACTGGTGTGCCAGCGAGGACGCTGGGCTCCCAAGGGGGGTGGATTGTAAGATCCCACATTGGTTGGGGAGGGGAACAAAGGTTGCCTTATAAGAGGAACTTGATACCTCCCCTATCAGACGCGTTTTAAAACCGTGAGTCCAGGTGTGCGGACAAAGCGGACAATATCTGGTACGGTTGGCCTGGGATGTTACACGAAGACTATCAGCTTCATCAATATTAAAAATATTGGTAAAGAAGGAAGGTGATACCTTAGTAGCAGAGGTTAAAGTAGAGGGAATGTCAGACTTTTCTTCCTCATCTTTGATTTTGGCCATGAGACAGAGATTGGCTTCATCATCATCTTCAGAGTCAGGTGATTCTTCTTCATCAGAAGCAGCCCAATCATAGTCAGCCATCAGGCCTTTGCCTTTCTTCTTAAAGGTTTTCAGCTTTGAATACCTTTCTTTCAGCTTTTTGTATTTTTCATCTCTAGTCCTGGGAATAAAGTTTTTCTTGGGAAAAGCTGAGGGTCTAGAGACTTTCTTTGACCTGCACTCGCTCGCAAAATGTCCTATCTTTTCAAAGTTATAGCAAGTAGCAGTAGCTTTATCAACATGAGTTGATGATCTTGGCTTGTCAGTAATAGCAAGAGGTTTGTTCTTTCTGAAATTTTTCTTATTGGCGAATCTCCTGAATTTATTAGAAAGGAGAGCCATAGATTCATCAAGATCTGAAGAGTCGGGGTCTGATGAACATTCAGAGTTAGTCTCCAACTCAGTGATAGTGATAGTAGATCGCTGAGTGGTAGGTGACTCTGAGATTAAAGCAATAGGGGTGCTTTTGGAATCTTTTACAAGATTCTTCTTAAGATGACTCGATTGCTCATGATTAAGCATCGTGCCATATAAGGTAGAAATAGTCATAGATTTAAGATCCTTTGATAGCTTGAGACACATTGAATAACTGTCCCAGCTTTCAGGTAAACATTCTAAGAACTTTGTCAGAAGTTCAAAGTTAGAATATTCCTTACCAACAGTTTTTAGATCTATTATTAAGCAGTTAAAAACGTTGATGTAATTCAAAGAGAGATTCATTCTTACCACAAATGAAGCTTTCATACTGTCTTACCAGGTTGATCTTACGTGAGTCCTGGACTTCACACGTACCTTCATACTGAACACAGATTGTGTCCCACATGGCTTTAGAGGTTTTCAGGTTCATGACGGAATGGAAGACTTCGTCAGGAAGAGCCATGGAAAGAATGGATCTGGCTTTAGTGTTGATAGCCACTTTCTTCTTATCTTCATCAGTCAACATATGAATTTCCTTGGGAACCAACCTTTCTGGAATAGCAGCTCTATTCTCAGCGGCTGGAACTTCAGGATCAATTCTAACAGGAATATATGGGCCATTTTCAAGATAATAAGGCATAGTATGTTCTACACCTTCTAAGAAGAGAATCATCCTATTTTTCCACAGATTAAAGTTATCTCTGGAGAATCTAGGGGGTTTTGCAAGAGAACAGTTGTCAATATAGTTAGTGTTTGTGTTGGTAGCCATTTTAAGAAATAGCAAGGAAGAGAAGATTAGTATAGATAAGATCTTGTTTATGAGATTAAACAAATCTGCTCTGATACCACTTGTTGGTCCCGAAGGGTTATACAAGTTTGTAGAAGGGGGGGTTGAATACAAACACACAGATTTTTACTTTCTAAATTGTTTATTGATATAATCAAACAATTTACAACTTGTTGCGGAACAAGATTAAGGATAAACCTAATCTAAACAAGTTAAGAACACTAAGTTTCTTGCACTAGAAATAAGATAGAAAGGAGATAAGAATATTACGAATAATATTCTAACACTAAGATAGAAAGAAGAAGATGGCCGAGAACTTCAATTCTGAAGTAGGGTTCTTCTTATATACTGCACGCATTTAATGCATGGCAGTGTTACTTTACATGTGGCAGCAGCTGAGTGGTTGCATGTTTTGACCTTTGTAGACAACCTTAGTAGCCGCATGGTGCACAGTGTAGAATCAGAGTTTGTTGTACGATTCTATACAGAAGGGAGGTCCGTTCTGACATTTCGTACGGAGACGTGCAAGGGGGTAAGACAAAAGTAACTTGTAGAGGGAGACTTCATGATCAGCGTTCGTTGAACAGTACTTTATCAACGAGTGATAAAGCTCAGCAATCGCTGAAGTCTTCTACTTGATACTTCACGTTGAATGGACAGGTCTTGCTTCGCTGATATCCGCATCAGTTCATTAGTAGACTTGTCGCTGGTTCTTGGGCTTGATCTTCGACTTCAGCATAGAACCTTTGTTGACGTGAGACTTGTCTTCAGGGATCATAAGTAAACAACTATAACTTATCAGCGATCATCACAGAGACTGAACAGGCTCAGAGCTACTGGATGAACAGTGTTCGCTGAATGTCTTAATCTAAAGAGTGTGATTTTCCTATCAGCAGTATTATAGAGAGATAGTACTTATCAGCGATAGTGAAACTCTAATACATATTGTTTACTTACAATTTTCACTAAGTGTTTAAGAGAGGCTCATTATCAAATCACCGAGGGTTTGGATCAACAGACCTTCCCCATAACTCTGAGGGGGAGGGTATTATTTCTGATGCTACTGAAAAACTTCAGGGAGTTGAAAACCCTGAGGGAACCGAGAAACCTCCCTCTGAATTTGAGGGGGAGCAACTCGAAGAGGAAGCTGAACCTGAAGCTGATGCTGATGTCACAGAACCTTATGCGGATGAGGAAGACTCTGAAGAAGAAAACAATGAAGACGTCGATATCGCTGATGATGAACCATCATCATCCCCTAAAAATGATGATGATGATGACGATGATGATGACGTCGACTTCTTCTTCCAGCCTAGAAGGGCCCCTGCTCCAAAAGGGGTTATGATAAATGAATCATCAGGGGAGGGGCCAACGAAAAAGCCTGCAGCAACTGAAGCTGGCAAAGGCAAAAACAAAGGCCTCGCTGCAGAAGGCAATCTGAATATCTTGCTTCGAAAGACAGAATGTCAGGTACAATATATTTTCTTCCCTTACACTGCATCCCTCCTCTATCCCTTCTCAACCTCAGTTCTCCTCTCTATAAAACCTCTATACACTTAACCCTCATTCTTTCTCTATCTCTTTTCTCCCAAATGATCTTACTCAAATGATCGTTATGTTTCAGCTAGTCCTCTCCCCTGCTTGAGGATCCAGCTGAAGTTCCTCCTCCTGCAACTCCAATAATCCCAGCCCCAAGTGCTGATGAAATAATCCCAGTCCTAAATCTCTATGGGACTGATGACATTTTTGAAGAAGAAGAAGAACTGCTCTCTCACAACAAAAGACCTTCCTTAGTTCCTCACAAGCTAAGTGAAGAAGAGCTGAAAAAGAGAGCAGCTATGATCAAACAGCTAGAGGATCGTCGATTCGTCCCTGCTCATCTTAACATTCATTCAAAAGATGAAGTCATGGAATCTCTCAGAGCTGAAAAACTCTTCGCTGAAAGAAAGAAAGCTGAAGAAAAAGACAGGGAATATGCCCTAGAGCTCGCTCAGCGTTCTTTCGAGGATCCAGAATTAAGAAGATTTCCTGTTGCTGTCCAAAAGAAACTGATGAAGGACGTACATAAGACTCACCAAGAAAAGACCAAAGTCAGCGGCACCACACTCGAATGGTGTAAGAAGATGTGCCACTACAGACAACATTCCTCAAGGTTAAAAGCTGTGAATGTCAAAGGAAGATATGCCCTGAAAAATAACATAAAGGTACCGATCGTTATTGTCCAAATAGTCAGAGAAAACGGCTACAACAGAACTGTCTACATGTCAGCCATAAACACATTTGGTCTCGCTGAATGGTTGGAAATGAGAATAGCAGTTCAGAGATCCTGCTCAACTTTCAGAACCTATGTCAAACAAGAAATAAATAGACAGATCGACTTGGTTTCCTCAGCGGTTGATATTCCTCGTCCTCCTCCAATTCAAAAGAAGTGAGCTGCTCCAAAGAAGAAGACCCCTTCTTCTCCAGGCCCGACATTAAGAAATGAGACAGGGATTGAATTCTCTCGTGAAGCAGTTCTTGGCCCCAACCCTGACCTCTCTGGACTTAACGTATCCCTACCTCCTGCTGGAAATTTCTTCCCTGGCAGAGTACTCATCAATCCTTATGGCATTTTCTTCTATGACTTCAAAGGTCGTGAATGCTTTCAACGCATCTCTGAGTTATACAAAACTCCAATTGAACAACTCAGAGATTTACTATACTGGTGTGAGTACAAACAAAGTCTCCTCGGACAACTCCTGAAGCCCCACATCTACCGCGAATCAAAGAAAAGAAGGGAACAGGGAGTTACAGTCCCTGATTGGATGATTCCAGAGATTGATACTCTTGATGATCTAGTCAAGAAAGAACCTGGTTAGCTGATAGGATTTCCTTGTAATTCTTCTATCTTTATCATCTTATATCTTTTGTTCTTGTAATTATTATTTGTTCCCTTTGTAACTTATACGAAGTTTAAAGAAAAATTTCAGCGAATGTACTTTACTCCATCAGTACTTAAACGATCCCAGAAAACAGTAAAAGGGACAAATATTTTATGAGTTCTTTTTATCCTTATGTTTTCATACTTAGCAATTTTCTCTTGTTGCTATGTCATAATCAAATAGGGGAAGATTGTTGATCCAAACCCTCAATGATTTGATAATGACTCTCTGAGAAACACTTAGTGAAAATTGTAAGTAAACAATATGTATTAATGTTTTGTCATCAAAGAAAATACTAAGTCTGTTTAGTATCGCTGATAAAAACATATGCTTTAAATTACACATCCAGCGACGCTGTTCATCAACAAGCCCTGAGCCTGTTCAGACTTGTTGATGATTGCTGATAATCTTAGTTGTTTACTTATGATCCCTGAAGACAAGTTTCACGTCAACAATGTTCTACACTGAAGTTGAAGATCAAGCCAAAGAACCAGCGAAAAGTCTACTAATGAACTGATGCGGATATCAGCGAAGCCAAGATTTGTCCACTCAACGTGAAGTTACAAGGACATCCCATTTGTCCACTCAACGTGAAGTTACAAGGACATCCCATTTGTCCAGGATCGTACAACCAACTCTGATTCTATACTGTACATCATGCGGCTACTATGGTTGTCTACAAAGGTCAAAACCATGCAACCAATCAGCAGCTGCCACGTGTAAAGTTGTACTGATATGCATTAAATGAATGCAGTATATAAGAAGAACCCTATTTCAGAAATGAAGTGCTTGGCCATCTTCTTCTCTCTTACTTCTGTGTGTTAGAATATTATTTGTAATATTCTTATCTCCTTTCTTTCTTATTTCTAGTGCAAGAAATCTTAGTGTTCTCTTAACTTGTTTAGATTAGGTTTATTCCTTAATCTTATTCCTCAACAAGTTGTAAATTGTTTGATACATATCAATAAACAATTTAGAAAAGTAAAATCTCTGTGTTTGTATTCACCCCCCCCCCCCCCTTCTACAAACTTGTATAACCCTTTCGGGACCAACAATTGAATAAAAACTGTATCAGACTCATGCATAAGTTAAACCTTCAAATTTAGCATACCTAGCTTGGACACTAAATAATAGAAACGTTTTTCGTCAAAGGCTTTGGTAAACAAGTCTGCTATTTGATGTTCAGTATTAACAAAATAAAGTTCTATAGTACCTCGCTCGACATGATCTTTGATGAAATGATACCGAACGTCGATGTGCTTAGTCTTTGTGTGTTGCACCGGATTGATAGATATGGCAATTGCGCTCTTCGAGTCGCAGTAGATGGGGAACTTGGTATATGTAAAACCATAGTCCTTAAGATGGGTGTGCATCCAGAATACCTGTGAGCATCAGCTTGCGGCAGCGACATATTCCGCCTTGGCTGTGGATGTTGATACGCAGAGATGCTTCTTCGACGCTAACTGACAAGGAGATCTCCCAGGAACGGAAAATGACCCAACGGGCTCTTCCGGTCCAACATGCTTCCGTCATGGTCAGCATCCGAATACACTGTCAATTCAAAACCTGTCTCTTTTGGGTACCACAAACCAAGATCAGTAGTACCTTTAAAATATCTAAAAGTTCGTTTAACTGCAATTAAATGGGACTCTTTTGGTTTTGATTGAAATCTTACACACAAAAATGTTGAGAACACGATATCTGGCCGACTAGTCGTCAAGTACATCAGAGAACCAATCATTCCCCTATAGGTCTTGGTATCCACATCCTTTCCGCTGGGATCGGTGCGTAACCTCGTACCCGGAGACATGGGCGTTTCATGGGAGCAAACTGTTCCATCTGGTATTTCCGGAGAATATCCCAGATGTACTTGGACTGACTAATGAATATCCCGGTCGATAGTTGTTTAACTTGTAGACCAAGGAAAAATTCATTTGACCCATCATACTCATTTCAAAGTATTTACCCATTAGGACTGAAAAGTTGTGACAGTACTGGGCGTTAGACGAACCAAAAATTATATCATCGACATAGACTTGTACAAGTATGATGTCGTTCTTTTCCTTTTTAATAAACAAAGAAGTATCTATTTTACCTTTGGAAAAGCTAAATTTGATCAAGAAGGTAGAGAGAGCGTCATACCAAGCTCGTGGAGTCTGCTTGAGATCGTAGACGGCCTTGTCTAGGATGTAGACGTGATTGGGCTTGGCGTCGTCCACGAAACCCTCCGGTTGCCATATGTACACTTCCTCTTTAAGTACGCCATTGAGAAATGCGGTCTTCACGTCCATCTGGAACACCGTGAAGTTCTTGTGTGCGATGTAGGCGAGGAACATGCGAATAGCTTTGATGTGGGCAACCGAGGCGTATGTCTCGTTGTAGTCAATACCTTCTTGCAGTCGATATCCTTTGGCAACCAGGCGTGCTTTGTTGCGTAATACAATACCGTCTTTATCCTTCGTGTTCTTGAATACCCACTTGGTGCCGATCATCGTCTTGTTCGTTGGTCATGGGACAAGTCGCCATACTCAGAGGCGCTCAAATTGATTGAGTTCCTCTTGCATCGCGATCACCCAGTCTGGATCACTTAGGGCTTTGGAAACGCTGGTGGGTTCAATGCGGCTTAGAAACCAGAGAAGAGACAAAAGTTGGCAGAAGCACCACACATCTGACCCAGTGCAGAGGGTCACCGATGATCTGATGTAGAGGGTGAGGTCGAGTCCACTTGCTGGTATGCGAAAGCGGATGAGTCGTGATATGAGAAGAGTCCGGATCTACATAACCACTAGGGGAGTATCTTGGACTGCTTCAAGTGATGATGGCTTGCTGGTCGGTGGGGCTAGCGACAGATTCACAGATGGTTGGACAGCCTCCGGGGAAGATGAAGGTTGGCTCGAGCGTGTAGTAGATGATGAATCGCCAGCAGCAGCTTCCGGTATGTTCACAGCAACCTCTGGTGTAGGCTCAGCTTCAGGTGTAGCATCACTTGAGCTTTGTGGGTCTTGGGTAGAAGTAGAAGTGGATGGAGAAGAAATGATCGATGTCGACATACCCGTAAGATTAGCATAATCCTCGATTTACGCAGCTCCAATCCTGTTATTCACAATAGCATTTGCATTAACCTGACCAAAATATTCATCGTAAAGATGCTCGAAAAGTAAATCCAAATCAGAAATATATTTGTTTGACGTAGAGGAATGATTTGAATTCTATGGATTTTGTGTAGATCCCGAACGAGAATGTTTGGAAGCTAACACGCCAGTAAAAATGGGTTATGAACTAATTTGTTCAGAAGCCAAGTCAGGCGCTTCGTCAAATGTCACGTTTACACTCTCGATGGTGGTCTTGGTGCGCCTGTTGAAGACGCGGAACACTTGTGCTTGAGTAGAGGATCCGATAAACACTCTTTCGTCCGCTTTAGGGCTGAATTTCCCAAGATCGTCCGTGTCATTCATGACAAAACACGTGCATCCGAAGATGTGGAAATACTTGATGTTCGGAATGCGGTTGTTGATGATCTCGTAAAGTGTCTTGTTGAACCGCTTGTTGATGATAGATCGATTTTGCGTGTCTTGTTGAACCGCTGTTGCAACTGCCTCGACCCAGAGAAATAGTGGTAGTTTGGAATGGGATAGCATGGTGTGTGCAGCTTCCACGAGGGTACAATTCCGCCTTTCCACGACTTCGTTCTACTGAGGAGTACGTGCGGCACATAAGAAATGGGTGATACCTACTAAGGTGAGGTAGTCATCCAGCGTTTAGTTCTTGAATTCTGTACTGTTGTCCATCCGGATGGTCTGCACTAGTTGTCGGAGATTCACATGTACAGTCTTCAGATGCGAAATGATCAGCTCCGGGGTCTCATCTTTTGAATTGAGGAACTTGACCCATGTTTACCGTGAGAAATCATCAACCATGACCAGGACGTACTTCTTGTGGTTGATACTCTGAACATGCATAGGTCCACAAAGATCCATGTGAATGAGTTCAAGGGATCTAGGCGTGCTCGGAGCGGCCTTCGGCTTTGTGGGATGCCCGCTTCTTATTTCCCATCTCACATGCACACAAATGTGGTCTTTTTCAAACTTAATCTCTGGCATGCCTTTCACGTGTCCGCCTAGCACAAACTTGTTGATGTTCTTGAAGTTCAGGTGCGACAGTCTACGATGCCATATCCAGTTTTGCTGAGAATTGGCTTTTGACATCAAACACATAGACTCGTCCGTCTTCAGAAAAAAAGAGGTCAATCGTGTAGAGGTTGGTTTTGTGCGTCCCAACTAATAGCTCCTTTTCGTCTTTAGTGCCGACGCTACACCTATTGGCTTTAAAGTTTACCTCTAAGTTCTTGTCGTGGAACTGACCTATGCTATACAGGTTGTGACCTAAACCTTCAACATATGAAACTTTCTTAATGGTGATATGATCCTGAATTATGTCTCTATAACCCAGGATTGGTGCAGAATGGTCATCACCAAATCTCACATTGCCACAAAATTTGTCGGTGAAGTTCGTGAGAAGCTCCCTTCTTCCGATCATGTACTTGGAGCAGCATGAGTCTAAATACCACACATAACTGGTCTGCAAAAAATAATTAAGCAGATTTAGGTACCCATTTGAAAATGAGTCCTGGGGGGTTTGGTGTAGCACCTGTCTTAGGAACCCATGTGGATGTGGGTTCACGTTTGGGCTTAGGTAGTTTAACCTTAGTACGAGAATTATAAAAATGATAAGAACCAAACCAATCATATGCATACTTTTTGTCAACAAAGTAATTCAAACCACAATTGGAACAACAAACACAATCATGAGATAACTAATGTAATTGCTGAATAGAATAAATCTTTAACGAAAAAGAAACAACTTGTTCAACAATAGTACTTGAATCAATTACATCACGATTATTATTGTTTTTCCTAGAATTAAAAACTTAATTAAGTGACTCTGTCTGCAACTTGCTCTCCTTAGATCTTTTTGCTACCCACTTTTGTTTGATGGTTTTGCCCAGACCGTTTTTATCAGAAATATCATTAACGTCATATTCGGAAGATCTTAAGTAGTAAGGATGTCTATTTTATGAGCGACTGGTCTTTTTCCGTTTCTGTGAACGTCTTTTAGATTTAGATTTGTTTTTGGAACCATTGTTCATATAACGGTTTTGAGGGGCGGGTGTAGAACATTCACCCTTATGAAAATTGACCGATCGTTCAGGCATTTGTGGAAGAAAAACAGTATGGCTTGGAATTCATGAACATACATTAGAATTCATGAATGCGGAAAAATCAAGTTCATCCTCGGATGGACTACCACAGGTTGGAATTGTGTTTTGCGAAGAATCAGGTGCGGAAGCTGTTTGAAAATCAGAGTCAAGGTCCTTTTTAAAACGCTCCATTTGAAGTCCTTTTCCCTTTTTGGAAGAAATTGAGGAAATATTTCCCAAAAATCCTTACAAGAAGATGTATCTGATGAGGTAGAGGAGGGTACAGACAAAATGATTCTCTCTTCTTGGAGTTGGTCAAGCTTCTTTTGAAGTTCGACCTTGCTTACTTTCTCTTGCATCACTTCTGTTGCCAAGGCAGACAGTTTAGATGTGAGTCGTCTGATTTCTGTCTGAAGGAGTTCCTTTTCCTCACCTGATACAGATTCCGTTTTCGTGGAATTGGAATACTCAAGTTTGGATAAAATCTCTTGTTTTTACTTTTATAATTTAATTCGTTCTTGTTCATATGACTCCTCTAATTGAACTATTTTCTTTTCAAAAACTAGAGGTGGGACATAGTTTTTAAACTCGTCATTCTCATCCTTAGGTTCAGTTGTTTGGACCTTATCCTTGATAGAGGATGCTTTGGTCTTGGCAACTGCATAGCCGTCAAAGTAGTTATTTGAAAGATATTTGGATTTGTTTGTTTTGTAAGATGTATTAACAGTTTCGTATGCGAAAGGCATTTGCATCTTAATAGTATTCTATCTTTTTAATTCCTCCAGTTCCTCATCCTTTTCGTCAATTGGCTCCGTCCAACTGATTTTATATTGGGGATATGTCTTATCGAGACCTAGAAAATTGAATTCATATAAAGTATGCACCATGGATAAGATTTTTTTCAAATAGTGAGGGTTGTCATACCCGATTCCCCATTCATAGTTATAATACTTGAAATCCTTTGGTTTGTTCAGATGGATCGTTTGGTCAGTTTGGTCACGTTTGTAAAACTTTAGCTCAAGATCCTTTATTTTTTCAAGAAGCTCTTTATTATCTATTTCAAGTTAAGAACATTGATAGACAACCTCAGATCTCTCATTCTCAGACTTATTGAGCTTTTCAGTTAGATCAGATACTTGGGTCCTTAAGGCTTGAGGTGCTTTTGAAAGGATGGCACACTTTTCTGTTAGATTTTCAGTTATGCATAGGTTACTAGAGTTTTCAAGTCTGAGTTTGTCTATAACCTTATGCTGAACATCTAACTTATCATTTAAAGTGGATATTTCAAGTGACTGTTCTTTAGTGGTAAGCTTATAGGACTCTATCTTTTGAACAAGAAGTTGCATCTGATCAAGTAAGGCTTGATGAATAGGAGCACATACCTGACAAGATTCTCCGAGGTCTGGAGGATTGGTGTGGTTGCCCTTCAAGCACAGATGGGCATCAGCATCTTCTATATCATCATCATCAGACAGGTTCAACCAGTGATCATCTTCGGCCATCAATGCTTTCCCATCTTCTTTCTGTTGGGCCAAAAGAAGCTTGTTCTTGTAGTAATCCGCATTGCGAACGACTGGTTTTTTTGCATTCTTTGGTGAAATGACCCAATTTGCCATAGTTGTAGCACTTTACTGGCTCGTCTTTGTTTTTCATCGCAGGCTTGCGTTCATACTTATCTTTGTGATCAGGTTGTCTGGCCTCTTCTGATCTCTTTTTGCCCTCATACTTCTATTTATAATCATGGCGCTTGTGGGGAGTGGTCGAGTAGCGCTTATTGTTGGAAGACGGTTTCTTGAAGAATGCCTTTTTCTAAAATGACTTAGAGATGAAGGCCATGGATTTCTTGATATCATTCAATTTGGAATCTGAATCACTCTCTTCTTGTTCCTGCTCCTCAGGTTCAGACTCGCTTGATGCTTGTGCGCATCTTGAGCTATGGCTAGACTACTTGCCTCGTTTGTCTGATACGAGGGCCAGTGGCTCGACTTGATGTTTTGCAACTGACTTCTGTGTGCCCATCAGATCTAGTACTTCGTCCTCATCTTGCATAAGGATTTCGTATAGCTCGTTGATGGGGATTTGTTCCATGATGTGGTTGTGTCAGATGTGAGACGCAAAGGTTCTCCATTCGGGTTGGAGGTTGTTCAAGAACTTGATGCTATTCTGGGTGTTGGACCTTAAGATGTTGTTCTTCTGGAGATCATTCAGAAGCAAGCAGAATCGTTCGTAGGTTTCAGTCAGAGATTCTCCTTTCCTTTTCTTGAAGTTGCCGTAGCGAGTGATGCAGCTATTGATCTTCAATTGATCTCCAATCTTGCTGCCCCTCATCATTTTCGCCACTTGATCCCACATGCCTTTTGACATGTCTTTGTAGCAGTCTATTGCAGTGTAGATTTTGTTTGGTAGACTTTGAACAAGATATCGCTCCGCGAGCTTTTCTCCATCAAATCTATTATGTTCCTCTTCAGTCATTTGATCATATCTCTTTGGTGCTCGAGCTGCTGCAGCACCGCTGGCTTGGGCTGGGACATCCATCATTGGAGTCGGTTGTAGGCCTTCTTCCAAGGATTGCAAGATGTAGTCGTAGAGGCCCTTGGACTCTATCAAAATCATGAATCGGTCCCGCTATTGAGCGTATTCGCCACGGTCCAGAATCAGAGGCTTAGAGTCGGTGCCAATCACAAGAGCATCTCGAGAAGACATCTTAATTGCACTTAGATAACCGTGAGATAATAAGAAGATGATTCAAGGTAGTGATCTAACGCAAGGAAAACTAGGGAGTGTCCTAACGCAAGTCTAAGTAAGCAAAAATTAAAAATAAGCAAAAAACATGAAAAATGGTCACTGGACGGAAGAAGTCCGGATAGGAATCCGGATGTGAGATCTGGAAACGTTGTAATCCGGATAAAGTTTTACGAATGAGGTTCAGATTCCGGACAGGATGAGGGTTCGGAAAAGGATGTGAATTCCGGATAAAAGATCCGGAAGTGTGAAGTGTCGGATAAAGTTCTGATTCTAGAAGTAATGCCCGGAAGTGGTTTTCGGATTAGACTATCCGGAAGACGTGGTCCGGAAAAAAAATAGTACCGGGAAACGTGTCCGGAAATAGAGATCCGGAAAAGGATATCCGGAAAGTGGTTCCGGAAACTTGTCCGGACAGAGTATTGGAAAAACTATCGGAAATCGGACTTATCCGGAAGAAATACTTACCCGGAAAAGATTCAGTGTCGCGTTCGAAAAAGATATCTGCGCGAAGAATTCGGATCGAAAGCAGGTTTTACTTGATGATTTTGATTCTTGAAAAATATTAGACCAACAAGAAACCCAAAAACACTAATACCCAAATCGAATTCAACCTAAAAAGATTTTTTTGAAGAAAAATTAAAGATTTTTGAAGAACACAACAAGAAACTTGAAAAATCGATTTTGATGAATAAGAAGTTTAAAACTTTGATTTTTCCTATGAAACTTAACCAAACTCAATTAAATGCTTAATGGAACACAATGGCACGAATAGAATTAACTAATTTGCACAAATCAATGCAAACTCAAAATCAAGAAACTTACAACGTCGTTTTTCCAGAAAACAATAAATACCTTGAATCAATCATTTATCTCTCTGCTCAGATACCAATTGTGAATCCCAGATTGTGCAATAACAAGTAATAATCAATGCAATAACAGTAAAGATTTCTCAACACAATGTCATCCAACTGTATTGAAGAACAGAGAATTGTAACAATAAGCGTACGGCTACCTTGAGCTAATTAGAATGATTAACCTAAAACAAAACAAGAAATTAACTTTATATACCCTTTTGGGGTATTTACATTTTCAGCCCACAACTTTTAAGACAATTACATTTTCTACCTCAACAAGTGTGAACACATCAGGTACAATAGGTCACTTGAAGCAACAACCTAGGACTGTAAAACCAGGGTTGGTGTGGTACATCTGAGAATAATACTTGATCACAATGCTCATAATATATTCACTGATAGGAACATCAACGACATACAATTGTTTAAAAAGATCAACTAAACAAGAATAATGTGTCATTTTGCACATAACATCAACACCTCACTGAACTTAATGATCAAAGGCAAAGACCATCGCCTAGTTGGAAAATTTAAAGCATAATTGTAGATGATCGTGATCTGAAATAGAACTTGAAAATGGTAATTGATGGAAGATCTGAAGAGTTGGTAGTAGAAATACCTTTGAATTTGAGAAAAGGAAAGAACAACTGAATTTGGATGATTTATCGTCTCGTATATACAAATTTTAACCTAAGACGAGTCGTTTGTTTTGATTTGTTTGCGATGGAAGGTGTATTTATTTATTTGTCAATTAAAGTAAACTAACAGTGTACCCGCGCAATGCAGCGGGTTGTATCTCAAGTCGGAAGCCTACAACTCAAAATGATTGCAATACCTCAAGCTAATAAATCAAAAGAAAAGATACAGACAATAAATAAACATTTGAGTATAAAGCTATGAAGAGAAAGAAAAGCCATAACCTAATGTCAAGATGGAAGATGTCTTCAGAAAGGTTTGAGGAAGACAACATTACCTAGAGTCTAGCTAAAAAAGAGGTAATGGCGAGAGCTTCGTGATCAATGATAAAAACTTACCTGGAATAAGTTGTAGGTTGTTTTAACTCTTTAGCGTTTCAGTTTTAGTAACTTCTTGGGTCTTTGTACTTCAATATACAATGTTCTAAGAAGTAAATGAACCAATACTTTCCCAGGAAGCAAAAGGCCGAAAAACCACAAAGTTGCAACATCATAAACAAATTTTTGTCAAGAAAACAATGATAGATGAAAATGATATTTACAAATTAAGGTCCTGAACATATTTCGAAATAATACAAAAGCAACATATTATAATCAAATTGGGGGGATATCAAATATAATGGTTGACATTGTCCAAGGGATCATTGAATCACCATAAGCATCAGATAATTAAGGTCCTGAAGATATTCCAAGTGCAAATATCTCGATAATCCAATACCAAAAAGGAGCAAAATCTCTACCCAAAAAGTTACTAAAGACTTTAAATTACTGGCCAAGCGTAAGTTTAGGTGAGTGGCTTGATATTGAAGAACTCAATTTTTATCTTCGGCATGAGATGGAAAATAAGAAAAGTCACTTTACTTGAGGTCCGAAGTCCTAATCCTAATAGTCCGACTTGCAAGATTAATCCATGTTGATTATTCAGCTTAAAACTGAAAAGCACGAACCGGCCCTCGCAACTATTTTGGGTGAAAACACAAAATTGGAGAAGAACCATACCTGATTGTGTCTTCAAGCAATAGAAGATCAATTCAATAGATAGACTGAGAGTTCATTCCTGCCCTTAACCCACCAGCTTTCTAATTAATGAATCCGCATTGTATTTATCAATCTTAAAAAAGGCGTGTAATAGGGTGTGTCCTGGTACAGTCGTATGACACAAGACGTGATTTCAGTCGTGACGAAATGACCCATAATTTTTGTGTAAATCGTCGCTCATACCATGGTGGCACGCGTTATTTATAAGACATGACTTTTTTCAAAAAGAATATTTTTATTTTTTTAACACACCATGGCGGCATGCATTTTACATTTCTATAAATTTATGTAATTACATTACTCACAGTTTCACGAATTCATAAACGTTATAAAATCACGATTAAAACGAAGTTGTAAAATTACATTTCGAAGTTATATTTTATATATTCAATCAAAAACTATTTTTATGAATGTCACAAAATCTCCCTTGCGTCGATTTCCGATCCTTTGACAAATGGCCTAAGAAGAGAGCAAGTGTTCTATACATCAAGATGAATAGGCTTAAAGCCAACTCAAGCAACAATCTGACACATGTATATTTATTCCTATGATGTTTTTTTATGTTTCTCCGTTTGAGGATATAGGGGTACGTTTGGATTCTGTTTATCGATCATACTTTTTTTTGCCATTTTAGGTACGTCTGGGTTCTGTTTAATCGATTTCTTTCTAATCGATTTGGGTTCATCTCACGGCTTCATAGCTTCTGCAAACCCTAATCGATTTGACGTTGATTTTGGTTTCTGTTTTCAAATTGAAAAATTGATTGAGGTTTTGTTTTCAAATTTGGTGTCTGAACTCTTTAGAGCCATCTCATAGGTTACAAAGTTTGGGTTTTTTTCTGATAGTTGATTTAAAATTAGTAAATTACACCGTTGGTCCTGTGGTTTGCTCATAATATAGGTATGGTCCCTATTTTGAAATAAGTACAACAGGGATCCGTGTGATTTGCATTTCATTTCAAGCTACGTCCCTCTTTCAAAAACAAGTACACTGGACCTTCCTCTGACACTAACATCGTTAAATACGTTCCGTTAACTAAGGGGCATTTTTTTCAATTTACCTATCTTGGTCTTTTTCATGTGTGAATAAACAAATAACCAATCAGTTTTCGTCTTCCTCCCAATAACAAAAACCATCAGTGACACTTCCTCCACCGGTGACACCTTCTCCGTCGATGATAACCACATGTGACCTTCTTCTTCATCCCCTTTCCATCTCCAACCATCTTATCCATCCCCTTGAAACCTGCAAATCTTGTTCTCTCACACACCAACACACACACACAAAAACCTACCTGAAACCTGCAAGTGTTTGTATGTTATGAATGGAACACATATACACACATTGTTATATGTGCATAATACATACACACATCGTCACATTTATCTATACTACTTATATATTGTTTCTAACCAAAAGTCTTAAAGACAACTCTTTAAGCACAAGGTACTACATTTTATTGCACATAATTCAAAAAACTATTAATTACCATTCTTAATGCACAATGTATAACTCATTGATGCAATTAATTTAAAATGGGCCTAATTAAGAGAGCGGACCTTCAGCCCATGCTTTCTGATGACCTCCATCCTTTGGACCTCCCATGATGGACTCATACAAGGATTGTACCTTCGGCCAATACCATGCTTACCTCTTCACATCGCAGACCATACTGAGAGTACACTTCTATCTACCTGCTAACTCAGAGTTTCTATGCCCAATACTTCATTTGCATATAAATATGTGGTCGATCAGAGTCATTTTCACCATCAAAGATCAGAGTAAACAATCCAAACAGTTGTCAATATTATCCGTCGATATGAATCTCGGCTCACTCCTTCTGATTACTCTTAGATATTGATCAATCTAACAGGTACTAATCTTGGCCCTTTCATTCTTTGATCACTCCTCTTTGGGTCTGTGATTTTTTTCTCTCTCATACTGCCCTCTTCTATGAAATTAAATTGAAAATATTTGATTAATTATATGTTTCTGTTCTGTAAATATTTTATGAAACTCTACTGGTGTGAAATTGAATTAATATTGACACTAAGACTTCATTTGTTTTTAAATGTACACCAACTGTTTGATAAAATTCATCAATAAAGAATGTGTCTGCCTCTTTATTTTGAAGTTTACCATAGTTTGGAAGAAGTAAATATGGATGAACAGTTGTTAGGAACCAACATTTTGGTTTTTAGCATCAAAATCAAATGCAAAGCACTTGCTTTAAGAAAAAGAAAACACAAATTACCTGATAAAGCTGGATAGGTAATGCAGGAAAACATCCATCCTAAAACCATGACCTTAGCAGCAATGACCGGAAAAAGAGAAACATATAGCAGTTCTATCTTGCTCATAGATATATAATTCATTAAAAACAATAAAGGGAGAAAATATACTTCTCTCATCAGCAAAAGGTAACCAAGTGAAAGCATATTAAAGTTATGTATCGTTGTCGAATCAGAAATTAAGTTAAATTTTGGACCAGGGAAAGAAATTAGAAAGGCATGGGGCCAAAGTAAACTAAACATATATAAAAAAATCCAATATTGTGAGCATTCTTGATTCCAAGTCCAAGGATAAAAAAGGTGAAGCTTAGAGGCACTATATGGCATAATAGGGTGTGTCTTCACATACTGTTTGTATAGTAAAGTGGATGTTAGAGGTTACTTTAATATGTATCTCCTGAATCATATAGTTTAAGGGGGGACATGGTTCGTTTTAAGCGAAGGGAATGGGAATGGGAATGGTAATGTTAGGAAATGCGAGTGGGGATCATATAATTTGGATCTTCTTTCTTATATCCATCTGATATCGAATTGCATTTTTGCTTATATTCTTGTCGTTTTCATTTTTTCTAAGATCCCAAAATCAGTAATTTGGGGTGCAGAGACCTTCCTAATCCTGGTGCTTAATGATGGAACTTCAGTTGTCTTACTAGCTGTAGTATTTATAGATTCCAACTTACGTTCTTTATGACTTCCTGAGGCATTAAGTTCTTGAATTTCAGATTCATCTGAAACACTACTTGATTCAGTGGGGAGCGTTTCTACCTTAGAAGACCATTCTTCTCTGATTCCAAGAGGGATTTTTTCACTGAAGATGAATCCTTGGATGAACTGGGTGCTACTGCGTTGCAAGATATGATGAACAAAAGGAAGAATTGAAGGGTTTGGGTTTGTCTAAGCATTTATTTTAGTACCTTTTTGTATGGTTTAGTCGGTCACAACAACCAATTCGATTGCAGAATTGAGAAGTTCCATCTCGAGAGCCAGCAGTGTATGTTAAAGCAGCCACCAATGAGCTATACATACAAAAATTGCAAATATAAATTTATTTGTTGATGGCAAAAGTTCATGTCAAATTAGATGCATGATCATGTATACATGCTACCTTTATTCTCGTAAACATGCATTTTATATATGATGTGCATACAACATTTGATGAAAACTTTAGACTGCTATTGGATTACTGGGTTTTAAAACTAGCCGATATCAAAACCATATAAGGTTCCATGTAACCGGTTTCATGTTATTCGGTTTGGTAACCGGTTAAACCCCTAATAAGATTAATAAGTGCAAGGTTGATGAAAGATGAAAGTGGTAGGCAGATCCATGTTTGGTTTTGGTTTTGGTTTTATTATTACATATTTTTATATACAAGATTTTAGTAATTAATTAATTAGTTAGGTTTGCAGATTGTTGAACTTGGTAATCACCATATTTCGTGGGGGTACAATTTCATCATGAGTTTAAGTTTAAGCGAGGAAAACCTTCTATGCTTTTCTTAGTTAGTAATCTACGTATACATCTATATAAATATATGTTGGGTGATGGATGATTAATGGTAATTATCTAAACTAAATGATGATTTGATGACTACACTACAGGGCTTATAGAAGTAGGAAACAATGAATAGCAAGTCGGAGTTTGTATCACCCCTGAAACTGAAACTGAAACTGAAGGGCATTGTTGGTTGTTATGATTTTGCATAAACATAATGGATGAACCATTCTACTTGTACTATTTTCATATCCACTGTTTACGAGTATCTTTTTTTCTATTGGGTCATTAACAATACATAAAGTATAATGCAAGTATGCATTCATCATTCTGATCGCCTTGCAAGTAGTGCAATGGTGGAGGATGTGGATGAACGACCTTATGTAATTTTGACATTATGTAATTTCTTCAAGGCATGATGTTTTCATTGTTAAGCCTTTTTATCCCTAATATTTCATTGGGAATGAGATTGTTATTTAAAGTACTTGAACTTGTACCAGTATTCATGCAAAAATGTTTTCTTTGAATTTTGACGTTGAATTTTGCATCTCGTCGCATTGCGTAGGTACACAACTAATATATATATATATATATATATATATATATATATATATATATATATATATATATATATATATATGCATACACATACTTAATACTCTCCTATGATCGGTCGTCACCTAACACCGACACGACCACACCATCTCCAGACATCATCTCCATCCCTCCTCTATTTTAATACCAAATTAACACCAACCTTCATCTCTTTATCCTCTGTAGAGGACCCCTCCTCTATCATCATCTTCTCTTTTCTACTTCAGCCGAGAAATAGTTGTATTGATGTGTGTTTGTTTTACATATCTACAAGTAAGTGTGTGCGTGTGTGAGTTATGGGTCTTCGTTTTTAATTTTGTAGATGTTATATATATGTTGGTCCTAGGTCACAATGACTCACACAAAAAGTGTTTGTAAAAGAGAGGGGGTGAATACAAACACGATAAATATACTCTTTTTAATTTTAGTTTTTATTTCTTCAAATGGTTTTGCCTCTTAGTTTCCGCAATATATCTATAATTTTATGTTTGAAATAAAAACTAAAATTAAAAAGAGTATATTTATCGTGTTTGTATTCACCCCCTCTCTTTTACAAACACTTTTTGTGTATATATATGTGTTATATATATATATAGAGAGAGAGAGAGTCGGGTTCAAACGAGAACAGTACCTATTTAAAAGAACACGAGAACAAACAAAATCACTAGTGATTTTACATTAACGTACGAAAAAAGGACTTTGGTCGCGGCTTCAGGTCCGCAGGGCTTTTTTGCGCGTTAACGTAAAATCACTAATGATTTTATTCGTTCTCGTGTTCTTTTAAACATTTATTGTTCTCGTTTGATCCTCCCTCTCTCTCTCTATATATATATATATATATATATATCTATATATATATATATATAGAGAGAGAGAGAGAGAGAGGTGGGTTTAAATGAGAACGTTAACTATTTAAGAAAACACAAGAACGGCCGCCCATGTACAAAATCATACATGATTCACGTATAAAATCATATATGATTCACGCGACTTGCCCCATGATTTTTAAGTTGCGGCCAAAGTCGTATGCGTCCAGTTTTTATTGTTAGTGTAAAATCACATATGATTTTATACATGGGCCGCCGTTCTCGTGTTTTCTTAAACAGTTAGTGTTCTCGTTTGAATTTTTCTCTATAAATTTATTCTTCAATGTCTGAGTGATTGGTGAGAGAAAGGTGGAGGTGGTCAATGAGAGAGAAATATGGTCAAAGGAGAGAAAGATGGACATGTGGCACCTCATGATAAATTGACAAGAAAATGATTGAGTATTATGTCGTATTAGTAGGGTGCAACGAATATCCAAAACTTGAACTTGTTTAGGAGTTGATTATTAGTTAAATTTATGGAGTTCAAAGAGTTATAAGAAATTGTAGGTGTATGGGTTATATGAAGGGAAAAACCCAAAAAAGTATATAAAGGCAAGACAAAAGGCCCAAAAATCCCTATGTTCATGAAGAATCCTTTGTGTCGTGAAACAACAACAAAAAAGCTAAATCAATTTTAGGAATAGTATTTCACGACGGTGAAGAAACCTTGATGCCCGTGAAACAATTGCATAAAATTTTGTTAAGATTTAGAGTTTTCTTGGTGCCTGTAAAATCATGGTCTTCCAAATTCATCTTTGCTCTCGATTTCCTTCTTCTTTCCTTCCTTTCTAGCTTTCATGGTCGATAATAGCTTTACAAACATCCTTCTTCACTAGCTCTATTTTCACAAATTCTTTCTCGGACTAGCTTCTCTTCCATGTTCATTGTTTTTTTGTTCTTTCTTCACCTTGAGCATGTCTTCAACCATGTCACCTTTAAAATCATACGCAAAATGGCACAAAAATGCATTTCAAAAGCATAAATGTATCTAGGATAGAAATTTGAATCGTGATTAGAGAAATAAAGGAAAAACATATACAAAGTTAAAAACGCATGAAAATGCTAGACTATTAAACACTAAAATGAAACTAATATACACAAAATTAGGTGTATAAAATGCACTTAACATAGGTCAACACTTATATTAAAACATGGAAGCGTACATTTGCAATCATATTCCTCAACAACCCAAATTTTCTCATTTCCTTATAACTTCCATTATAAACATGACAATTTCTAGCTTGGTTCAACCAAGAGCTGAAATTTACAAAAGAAAAAAAAACATCACAACCAGGCTTAGTTCAACCCAAAAAATCAACTGAGAGCAAACCAAAAAATGCAACCGAGAACCCAACTTAGCTCAACCAACGTAGATGAAAAATACAAAAAAGAAAGGGAAATTAATTAAAATGGACCAAGTTCGTTTTAAACTTACAAGAATACCACAAATCTCTCCCATTTTGCAGAAATACCCCACCATCCCGCGATATGGTCCTTGATCGCGGACCTAGGCAAAATGGTCCGCAGATTTGACCTGCGATACCCCGCGATGGACCCCCTAAAATGTCAAGTTTACAAGTTTGGTCCCTGTCCGCGATTTTAACTTTTGGTCCGCGATTTTTAGGATATCATTTCATGTTTTTGGAGTTTTTCACGTGTTTTTGCATGCTTTTACTGTTTTTCCACACTTATTGTCTGAGTTGTTTCATTTGTGTTCAATTATTTCACTAGGAAGATGAATTTGTGGTTGCAATTCATCTTCCCCACTGAAATTTCATCCATAAATATCAGTAAAATACATTCCATGATCGTTCATCCATTCCATTGTGGTTGCAATTCACATCCATTCCATTCTTCTTTCTTGCTTTCTTTCTTCATCATTTTTGTATTTTCTTTCTGAGATACTACTGAAAAAATAAGTTCAGCTGTTGAAAAAGTTAAGCTATATTTATGTTGCGATGGTGAATGGGTGCATGACAACAATGAGTGGAATTTTGCTTATAGATCTAAGCATGGTGTAAAATTGTCAGTAAACGTTACACATAAGAAGTTTCTTGCATACATCATGCAAAAATGTGGAATCGAACCTTCTGCTGTTTGCAAGTTAGTGTACCAGAATGCTGATGGGTCAATGTTGGAGTTAACCGACAATGGAGATATCTCTAGTTTTATGCAATTTGCAGCCCAGTCAGAAAGACCTCCAGCACTTTTGGTGTATGCCGATTCATCGATGTGCGATGAAGGTGATGACGAATGTGATGACGAAGCCCATGTTGGTGGTAATCAACTAGAGCCTGATTCTCAATTCCAGGCGTCCTACGACCCAACATTTTGTTCATATCATACATATGGTCTTAACGACTGTTATTCCAATTTTATTCCGGAGACGCAAACAGAAGAAGAAGAAAAAAAAGAAAAAAAGACCAAGAAAGACGTTTGATGGAGTTGCTGATGACGAACCCATGTTTTCACAATGGGTAGATCTGATATAGACAGATTAGATACCGATAGTGACGAGGACGAAGAAGTAGAAAATATACCCCTAGTAATAAATCATTTGGTGAGTTAAATGATTATTTTGATATGCCTCCTCTCCTTCCAACCCCGGAAACCCATATACCAACCTACGAACCCGCACCTTATAATCGCAGTTCAAGGATACGTGAAGGTCAAATATTTGATACAAAGGATGAATTGGACACACAACTCGGAATTAAGTTCATGGAAGAGGGTTTCGAAAGTAAAACGAAGAAATCCGACAAACTCAGATACGAGGTTGTATGTGGGAGAGAAAATTGTAATTAGAGGATGTCCGCGAGGTCCGTGGGCCCTGAAGGAGGGCTGTTTAGCTTTAGAAAGTTGCACGACATAGACACTTGTTCAAGGACGCAACTGAATCCCAACCACCGACAAGCCAACAAAAGGACTTTGGGCCACATACTGAAAGGCAAATTTCTTAATGCTAGCAGGGCATTTCATCCAAAGAACATTGTCAACGATATAAACCTGCAGTATGGGATCACAATTGGTTACCACCAAGGCTGGTGTGCGCGATGCAGGGCACTACTAATGGTGAGAGGCACTCCCGAGGAGTCGTATGAACGACTCCCTACGTATTTATATAATTTGGAGCTGCAAAATCCAGGTACACGCACCAGGATAAGGACGGATTCAAACGGACGTTTTGAGTTGTGCTTCGTTGCCCTTGGATGTGCGGTACATATATATTAATACGTCATATGTTTACACATTATAAATTATATCATTTACAAAGGGAAACCACCTACGTTTTTGCAGATTTGCACATTTTTGACAAATTTGCGTCGTGTCCTGGTAATAGACGCTGGCCATTAAAAGGGACGTTACTTGGGTATGATGTTCTTGGTGGTTGCCCTGGATGGAAATAACAACATCGTGCCCATAGCTTTCGGAGTAGGCAAGTCCGAGACCGGGGAGGAGTGGAGTTGGTTTATGTCCATGTTGAGAGAATGTATCGGAGACCCCCCAGGGTTGGTGTTTATGTCCGACAGGGCAACTTCCATATGCGTCGTAATCTCTGCCACGTACCCAACACCCCTCGCGTCCTATGTTGTCGACACGGACAAACGTATTACAACATACCACATGACTTACTGGAAAGCATGCAAAACGTATGCGGTTCGGGAGTTTGACCAGTACATGAATACACTACGAGTTAGTGTTGATCGTGCAACAAAAGTTATGGACGATGCTGGATCGGAGAGGTGGTCGAGGGCCCATTTTCCTGCACAACGGTATGACATTCTGACCTCCAATAGTGCAGAGTCGGTGAATGCACTCTCCCATTTTTCTCGTAGATTACCGATTGTGCAACATATGGAGTACTTCCGAACCTTTACACAAGAGTGGTACCAACTTTGACGGAGAAAAGGATGTGAAATGCGTAATAGACTCACACCAAAGGCGGAGGAGATAATTCTCAAAAGGGCGAGAAGGTCTGCGGCATTGAGGGTAAGCGAAATTGGATATGGGAAGTACCAGGTTCGGGATAACCGTTTTGACGTGACTGTCGATATGACCGACCATGTTTGTTCATGTCTGTAACGACGCGGTATCCCATAACATACATCATATAACATAACATGCATACATATCATTGATTTACAACAAAAGTTACATAACAAACCAAGTACAGTCTCATTAGTCTTGAAACTACAAAATATATAAAAGCTTCTTAAACATCATCGATCAACGGAGGCAGCCTACACCTTATTCTTCCCTTGGCCGCTATCAATTCCTCGACCTGGAAAACATATTTTTGAAAAGAAAATGAGGGTTAGACCAAACGGGTCTAGTGAGTTAATCCCAGTCCTTTCCAAAATCATTATAAAACCTTTTACGTAAATCCTTTGTAAATATAAGCATACCACACGTATTTAAATACCAATCCAGACTCGTGCATCGTGTACATCTCATCCACCTTATTCCTCCACAAATGGCCATATTAGTTGGTAGCAAGCCAACTAATAAATCAACAACCGGTCCGCACACCGGAACCCGGCTACCCGTCGGTCCGCACACCGGAACCCGACTACTCACCGGTCCGCACACCGGAACCCGACTACTGTGCACTTGTGTAGTGTAATGCACCAATAAATATAATATCTTACTATATTATAAACACAAAATATTCACACCTTGATCGTATATCCATTCCACACATATCCATCTTATATATATATAAACACATATATATATATATTCCAGTTGAAAACGTTTTAAAGTAAAACTCACCTCGATCGCTTATCCATAAACACTTCCAAGCTTTTCTCCAAAAGATTCAGTCCTTTACTCAGGATTCACAAAATCTGTAACAATCAGATACAATATCTCTTTACCATATAGAACACATGAGACTCTTTAGCAACTGAGAATCCTATTTAACCTATCAAACTCTTATCCTCAATTGTTCCCCTACGACGACTTAACACGGGGTTTCCGCTACCCGGTTAGCGGATGGGGCGGTTAGCGGATACTTTAGTTGTTTCGGAACAACTTAACTCAAAATACATTTGGAAACTATATCCGAACACTCAAAAGTATCCGAAATCACAAAATTGGTCAAACAGCTAAAGTATCCGGAAACCATAGTTTATCCGGACAACACCACTTTTCCGGACAACATGACTTTTCCGGACAACATGACTTTTCCGGATAACCTATACAATCCGGACGTCATCCGGACACCAAAGTAATCCGGATACTATCCGGTATCCAATTCTATCCGGAAAACATAGGAAAAAGGAAACTTACCCGGATAAGGAAACCGTCCGGACACCTTTAGAACACCATCTGGACACTATCAACAAAAGTACCCGGACACATTCATACTGTGTCCGGAAACCACTGTCGGTTTACCCAATTTCTTCCCAGATTCGACTGAAATTAACCTAAATCGTGAAATCGACTATTCTACTCCGATAGAAACTATCTATTGGTAATTACAGACATAAAACATACAAGAAACATACCTTAAATTACTTCCAAGCACACCAATTTGAATCCTTTAGCACAAACCATTCTTTTCTCTTCTTGCTTTCTCTCAACACACACACACACACTAACTTTACTGATTTTCTGCTTGTGATAATATCTGAATTCAGAAGGGATAATATCAAACTTAATTACCACTTTGGTCCTTGAACTTCTCAATAATAACCCAAACACCCTTAACTTATAATTTAACCCAATCTTACCCTAAAATCCAACTTTAAAGTTAACTTTACTTAACGGAAAAAGGGATTTAACTAACGAACTTACCCAGGGTATTACAATGTCTGCAATGGAAATATTATGGGTTACCGTGCGGTCATGCCATCGTTGTTGCAAGGCATATGGGTCGTAGAGATTGCAGCGATTTGGCTGTACCTTTCTACACGTCCGAAACTTACCGGGAAACATATCGGGAGGTAATCAATCCAGCTGGACCCCCTGAATCATGGGTGTCTCCACGTCCCCCTTCCTCCATGCTATCCACCGTTAATAACCAAGAATAGAGTCGGGAGACCAAGAAAGAACGATCGACGTCCATCTAGTAGTGAACATCCGATACAGAGAAAATGTAGTAGTTGCCAAGCAGTAGGACATACTCGTAGAGATTGTCCACCTCCTGCACCTTCAAGCGTGCCTAGGGAGTAGAGGTTCAGTTAGCCAAAGAAATAGCACGCATGGACCATCGGAGCTAGAACCATATGGACCTCTAAGATACGATAGCATTGACCTGAACATTGATTTTGTAACAACCCAAATTCCCATATACACAACAAATCACGTAATGTAACATACCATTGATATAACAAACGAAACATTATATTACAAGTTCGGTCCCGTAGTCTTTTACAATCAGCAGAAGCCATTTTAATACAAACTTTGTACTAAATACATACATAACACTTAATATTGTACTACAACTGCTAAACATGCCAAAAAAATCTTCATCATTTAATCCTTCACAAAAGCCATCCATCGGTTACTCTAATTACTTGCTCTTACTCGATCCACCACCTGGAATACATAGTTTTAAAACAAAAAATGAGGGTTAGACCTAAGGGTCTAAGTGAGAAAATCCCTGTTAGTTTGAAACCATTTATATAAATCACGCAACACAATCACATATATCTAATTAAGCTCACATATCATGTACCTTCCCTTCTCATTCCTCCTGGCCATATTAGTTGGTAGCAAGCCAACTAATAATTTACAACGCTGTACAACATCTACAGCCAAACAACGCTATACAGATTCTATAACCAAACACACCGGTCCTACGCCCGGCCAACGTATTATAACACATTTATAATACTCATGTAAATATAATACCTCAATATATTATAATTCACAAATATCACACATATAAACAAATAATCATCAATTATCACATTCCCAAACCATACGTATATGTATTCCAGTTAAAAACGTTTTTAAAGTAAAACTCACATGTTTTGATTATTACACACGGCTCGCAAGCTCCTTTCACAATGGTCTTATCTCTTACCACGACTCCACAGAATCTGAAACAATTTAAGGTACATACGCTGCTTTACTAGCCAAACATATAAGACCTACCAGTTCTGTTCTCAACTGTATCACTACTTACAGCAACCAATTGTTAAAACTTAACAACTACCGGGACTACACAGGGTACCGGGACTTTTTAGTACCGGGACTCTTGGTACCGGGAGTCTCGATCACCGGGAGTTAACTATACCGGAACTTCACCGGGAGTTCACGCTATACCGGGACTCACACTACTGGGAGTTGACTATACCTGGACTTCACCGGGAGTCGACAGTACCAGGACTCCACCGGGAGTCGACGGTACCGGGACTCCACCGGGAGTCTTCAAGAACACAGTCGGTTTCCACTTACCCAGAAATCGATTGAAATCTATTCAAGATGCGAAATTTAGGAATTCTAAACCGATAGACATCTTCTACACATGATTACAAACACAATATGTAAAAGAGCTTACCTTAAAATCGAATCCAACCCAATCAATCGATGCTTTCTCCGTAAGTTCCCTCTTTCGCTTCTTTTCGCCTCCAGACTCCCGCACACACACTCTTTCTATTTTAGGATAATCTGATACATCTGAATATCTTAAGGGGTGTATATCAATTCCATATTTACCATTTAGACCTTGAACTTCTCATTAGTAACCCAAACACCCCTAAACTTATAATTTACCCAAACTTACCCTAAACATCATATCTTATAGTCATATTATCTAACGGACTTACCCGGGGTATTACATCATCTCCCCCTTAAAAGAATTCAGTCCCGGAATTCAGTTAAGTGAAAAGATGAGGGTATTTGGCTCTCATTTCCGTCTCTGATTCACACGTAGCATCTTGACCTCTATGATGCCTCCACTGAACTTTCACATGCCAGATCTCCTTATTCCACAGCACTTTAACTTTATGATCAACTATAGCTTCTGGTTCTTCCACATAATTCAATCTTTCATCGACTCGGATATCTGGTAGGGAGACTGCCTGATCTGGAGTAATCAGACACTTTCGGAAGTTCGATACATGAAACGCATTATGGATTCTGCTCAATTCTGGTGGAAGATCTAATCGGTAAGCTACTTCACCGATCCTTTATGTTATTGCAAACGGTCCGATATACCTTGGGCTAAGTTTACCTTGTCGTCCAAATCGGATGACTCCTTTCCACGGCGAAACCTTTAACATCACAAAATCCCCAACTTGGAATTCTAACGGCTTTCGGCGTCGGTCGGCGTAGCTTTTCTGTCTGTCTTGAGCCACTTTCAATCTTTCTCGAATCTGAGTAACCTTATCCGTGGTCAACTAAACTATATCTGGCCCCGCTAATTGTTTCTCTCCCACTTCATTCCAACACAGAGGTGTTCGGCATTTTCTACCATACAGAACTTCAAACGGTGCCGCTTGAATGTTGGAATGATAACTGTTGTTGTAGGTAAATTCAATCAACGGTAAATGCTTATCCCACGATCCCCCAAAGTCAACAATACAAGCACGGAGCATATCTTCTAATGTCTGAATCGTCCGTTCACTCTGACCGTCAGTTTGAGGATGATACGCTGTACTTAGCTTTATCTATGTTCCCATCTCTTTTTTAAAGCTCCTCCAGAATCTTGAAGTAAAACGACTATCACGATCTGAGATAATCGAAATTGGAACCCCATGTCGAGTTACTATTTCATTGATGTACAACTTGGCTAATCGTTCCAATGAATCAGTTTCTTTTATCGGTAGGAAGTGAGCAGACTTCGTCAACCTGTCAACAATCACCCAAATAGCATCAAACCCTTTCGGAGTCCTTGGTAACTTCGTAATGAAATCTGTGGTAATCTGCTCCCATTTCCACATTGGTATCTCTAACCGTTGTAGTTGACCAAACGGCTTTTGGTGTTCGATCTTTACTTTCTTACAAGTATCGCATCTTTCCACATACTGAGAAATCCCTGTTTTTATCCCCGGCCACCAATAGAATTGCTTTAGGTATTTATACATCTTGTTTGTACCTGGGTGAATAGAGAAACGGGATTGATGAGCTTCTTGTAATACACGATCACGTAACCCACCCAAACGAGGTACCCACACTCTGTTTCCCAGACACAACAACCCACGATCATCTGTTACTAGCAATGCTGATATCCCCGCTAACTGTTCAGATTTTAGATGTTCATCCTGATAAGCCTCCACTTGGCACTTCTGCAATTCGTCAAATATGTTGGGTAGGAGTTCAGTTCGTAGCGAAATAACTTTTATTGTTCCACTCCTTTCTTGACGACTCAGCGCATCTGCCACCACATTCGCCTTTCCTGGGTGATAAAGGATTTCACAGTCGTAATCATTCAGCAATTCCAGCCATCTCATTTGTCTCATATTTAGTTCCTTCTGATCAAAGAGGTGTTGGAGACTCTTATGATCAGTATAAATCTGACATTTGGAACCATACAGATAATGTCTCCAAATCTTTAACGCGAAGACAACTGCTGCAAGCTCCATGTCGTGCGTAGGATACTGTCTTTCATGATCTTTTAATTATCGAGAAGCATAAGCAATAACTTTCCCACGCTGCATAAGCACACATCCCAATCCCAGTTTGGACGCATCACTATAAACAACAAAGTCTTCTGAACCTTCAGGTAGTGATAGAATCGGCGCGCTGCACAGTTTCTCTTTCAAAATCCGGAATGCCTCGTCTTGTTCTGCTTTCCATTCAAACTTCAGGTTCTTCCGGGTCAGCTTAGTCAAAGGTGTTGCGATACGAGAGAAGTCTTTTATAAACTTCCGGTAGTAGCCGGCTAAACCCAAAAAACTACGTACTTCCGTTGCTGTCTTCGGCGGTTCCCACTTCTCAACTGCTTCCACCTTTGTTGGATCAACTTGGATACCTTTTTCAGAAACTACGTGCCCCATAAACTGAACTTTCCGTAGCCAGAATTCACATTTAGAAACTTTTGCATACAATTTTTCCTTCTTCAGCAGCTCCAGAATCAACCGAAGATGTTGCGCGTGCTCTTCCTTGGATCGGGAGTAGATAAGTATATCATCGATAAATACAATTACAAATTTATCGAGATACGGCTTACATACCCGATTCATTAGATCCATAAAAGCAGCTGGAGCATTCGTCAGTCCAAACGACATTACTAAGAATTCATGATGACCATACCTTGTTCGAAAGGCTGTCTTTAGGACGTCTTCTTCTCTAACTTTCAACTGATGATAACCGGATCTCAGATCAATCTTGGAGAAATAGCAAGCTCCAACTAACTGATCGAAGAGGTCATCAATTCGGGGTAACGGATACTTGTTCTTTATCGTGCGCTTATTCAGTTCCCGATAGTCGATGCACATCCTCATCGAACCATCCTTCTTTTTCACAAACAAAACTGGTGCTCCCCACGGCGAAGAACTAGGTCTGATGAAGCCTTTATCGGATAGGTCTTGTAGTTGTGCCATCATCTCTTTCATCTCTGGAGGTGCCAGACGATAAGGTGCACGAGCAATAGGAGTGGCTCCAGGAACTAAGTCGATACCAAATTCTACTTTCCTAACCGGAGGAAGACTATTCAAGTCTTCAGGGAAAACTTTAGGGAATTTACTAACAATAGGAATATCTTCCATTCTACTCTTTTTTGGCTTAATATCTATCACGTAAGCCAAGTAACTCTGACAACCCTTATTCACACACTTACGGGCTTTTATCATAGATATAAGGCTAGACTGATGATTCCTACGATCACCATAAATCACTACTGGTCCCTTCTCAGGTAATACCACATTTATTAACTTCTTATCACACACTATGTTAGCCTGATTCTCGGCTAACCAGTCCATTCCCACTACAACGTCAAACTCTATCAAAGTTATAGGAAACAATTGTATCGGCACTCTACACTCCTCTATATTTATCACACAGTCATCAAATACTTCTTTAACTGACACTTGATTATCATTTGCCGTATCTACTGATAGAGCATGTTCTAGCATTTTAGGTTTCAAACACAGGCAAGCAGCAAATGCAGGAGACACAAACGATCGGTTTACACCGGAATCAAATAACACCTTAGCACGTGTAGAGTTTATTAAAAATGTACATGTGACCACATCCGGAGTTTCCTCCGCTTCTTTCTCAGTCATTTGAAATGCGCGACCCCTGGTTACTGGCGGTTCCAGTCTTGGTATTACTGGTTTAACAATCGCTAGCCTGCCCGATGACCCACCTTGATGTATCCTCCCCCGCGGACAGTCCGACTGAAGGTGATCCGGAGAATTGCATAAGAAACATAACCGCGTTACCTTACAATCTTTAATGACATGCCCGGTCTTCCCACACTTATAACACGCTAGTAAATCACCTTGGCAATTTCTTTGGTGGACACGGTTGCACTTCTGACATGGTCTTTCCGCTGATCGAAACGGCGGACGGTTATCATACCTCTGAAATCGGGACTTCTTCGGATCGTGTTGTGGTCCCTCTCACTTTCTCTTCCCGATGCTTTTATCGCCAGCATCCCTTCTAATATCTCTTTCAACATTCTCCGCGGCATCAACTGCAGCTGAGAAGGTATCGGGTCCTTTTGCAGTTACTAGCCTTCTGACTTCTGTGTTCAGCCCAAAGATAAACCTTTCCGTCTTCATCTCCTCCGTAGCAACGTAGTATTCTGCGAACCGAGACTTTTCCAGAAAGCTAGCGGTGTAGTCTCGAACGGATAAGTTTCCTTGTTGCAAGTTCATAAATTCCCCTTCCAGTTGTTTGACGGCTGCTTGGGGACAAAATGCGCTACTGTAGGCTATCACAAATTCCTCCCAAGAAAGGGTAGAATAAACATCAGATCCTTTAGAATGAATAAAGGATTCCCACCAATACAAAGCATCCCCCTTTAACATTGCTGCTCCATACAATACTCTATCTTCGTCAGCGCACTTTCTCGTCTTGAAAATAGCTTCTATTTCCTTCATCCATCTCATTGCTTTCACTGGATCCCTGTCTCCTGAGTAGGTCGGAGGTCTACAGCTTAAAAACATTTTGTAGTCGCACCTCCTTTGTACTGGTACAACAGTCGATGTGATTGGCATTTCATCTTCCGGTCCGGGATCCGGTATTCCAGTTTCATTATGACGGTTCCGATCAAACATTGTTTGTATGCTAGCCTGTAATCTTCCCATTTCTGCCATTAGATCATCCCTGGTAACAAACTCTGTACCCTGTGGCTGGACTCTGCCTCCGGCTCGACCTCCAGCTCTACCTCCGGTTCTACCCCCGACTCTGCCCCCAGTTCTGCATCCCCTGTCCCCCGTTCCTATCGGCGGATTCGTACTATTCAGATTTCTTCCTCCTCCTCGATTCGAATTTCGTGTACCGCTTGCCATTCTGTAGATTTAAACAAGGTTAATATACACATAAGCACATACCCCATATAACAAGGTATTCCAGTTCAAGCATGTACCTGTAAGATCACAATTACAGTGGCCAGGTGTAATATGAAATTACCTTACATGATGTTCCTTCTACCTTTTATACTTCATCATCCCAAGGTTCTATAATGATAGGGACATCCTACTTCACATGCAGTTTAAGTCTAGGTACAGATACAAATACCTAAATCCCTTAAACTAAGGCTCTGATACCATTTGTAACAACCCAAATTCCCATATACACAACAAATCACGTAATGTAACATACCATTGATATAACAAACGAAACATTATATTACAAGTTCGGTCCCGTAGTCTTTTATAATCAGCAGAAGCCATTTTAATACAAACTTTGTACTAAATACATACATAACACTTAATATTGTACTACAACTGCTAAACATGCCAAAAAAATCTTCATCATTTAATCATTCACAAAAGCCATCCATCGGTTACTCTAATTACTTGCTCTTACTCGATCCACCACCTGGAATACATAGTTTTAAAACAAAAAATGAGGGTTAGACCTAAGGGTCTAAGTGAGAAAATCCCTGTTAGTTTGAAACCATTTATATAAATCACGCAACACAATCACCTATATCCAATTAAGCTCACATATCATGTACCTTCCCTTCACATTCCTCCTGGCCATATTAGTTGGTAGCAAGCCAACTAATAATTTACAACGCTGTACAACATCTACAGCCAAACAACGCTATACAGATTCTATAGCCAAACACACCGGTCCTACGCCCGGCCAACGTATTATAACACATTTATAATACTCATGTAAATATAATACCTCAATATATTATAATTCACATATATCACACATATAAACAAATAATCATCAATTATCACATTCCCAAACCATACGTCTATGTATTCCAGTTAAAAATGTTTTTAAAGTAAAACTCACCTGTTTTGATTATTACACACGGCTCGCAAGCTCCTTTCACAATGGTCTTATCTCTTACCACGACTCCACAGAATCTGAAACAATTTAAGGTACATACGCTGCTTTACTAGCCAAACATATAAGGCCTATCAGTTCTGTTCTCAACTATATCACTACTTACAGCAACCAATTGTTAAAACTTAACAACTACCGGGACTACACAGGGTACCGGGACTTCTCAGTACCGGGACTCTTGGTACCAGGAGTCTCGATCACCGGGAGTTAACTATACCGGAACTTCACCGGGAGTTCACGCTATACCGGGACTCACACTACCGGGAGTCGACTATACCGGGACTTCACCGGGAGTCGACAGTACCGGGACTCTACAGGGAGTCGACAGTACCGGGACTCCACCGTGAGTCTTCAAGAACACAGTCGGTTTCCACTTACCCAGAAATCGATTGAAATCTATTCAAGATGCGAAATTTAGGAATTCTAAACCGATAGACATCTTCTACACATGATTACAAACACAATATGTAAAAGAGCTTACCTTAAAATCGAATCCAACCCAATCAATCGATGCTTTCTCCGTAAGTTCTCTCTTTCGCTTCTTTTCGCCTCCAGACTCTCGCACACACACTCTTTCTATTTTAGGATAATCTGATACATCTGAATATCTTAAGGGTGTATATCAATTCCATATTTACCATTTAGACCTTGAACTTCTCATTAGTAACCCAAACACCCCTAAACTTATAATTTACCCAAACTTACCCTAAACATCATATCTTATAGTCATATTATCTAACGGACTTACCCGGGGTATTATAGATTTCCCTTGATTTTAACGACTAAATCTTGTATGCTAAGTGCTCTTGTTTTTATTTATAACATGATTTTATATACTTTATCGTGCTTGTTAAGTTTTCTTGTGTGTACAATAAAGTAAACACTAAAGCATCATTTTATTGAAAACATAGAAACGAATATAGTGCATCTAAACATAGAAATCTATTACGGATAGACATCCTGGATGCCAGTGATCCAGTTAACCTTTTCCTTGATCATGTCCTCCATTCCCGTGTAGCTTTCTCGAATTTCTGCTATTTCCTCTTCTAGTTCCTTAATCCGTCGTTGCAAATCCCGAACGTGGCGCCTACTTTGCGCTAGTTCTTGTTTCTTCTCCTCTAGCAACTCCTATTTCTGCTGTTGAAGCCACCTATTGTGGTTCTATTTTGTTTTTGTCAGTTCGATATCCATGTTTGCCTCATCAATGGACGCTTTCAATGTGGGAGGCATTTGTTGAGTTTCTGGAAGACCCTCCGGCTGGGTAGAATGATACCTTGGTGGGGAGTTCATGCGATGATTAAGGTAGTATTGCTCCCATGCCTCGCACCATTGTTCTTGATCCTCAATCATGAATGGTTCATCGGCCTTAGTTCGCCCATACTGTGCCCACTCCTTGTCTGTTTCTGGTACCTTCCAGGTACTCCGGAAAGACCCAATCGCCGACTTTTTCCCCTTAGAGCATGAACCTCCAGCCATAGTATTAAGAAAAGGTAGAGAATGTTTGTAAACGGTGTAGAGGGTAGAAAGGATAGATAGCAAGTTGTGAATTACTACTTCATCAAACCATCTACTTATAGTTGTGAAAGGGTAGGTTCATGATCACGGATGTAGAAATGGACGAAAATGTGCCTACAAGATTCGTCTGTAAAAGTGACTTCAAGGTTCATTTGAAAAGTGACTGCAAGATTCGTCTGAAAAAGTGCCTGCAAGATTCGCCTGAAAAGTTGATGCAAGATTCGTCTGAAAAAGTGCCTGCAAGATTCGCCTGAAAAGTTGATGCAAGATTCGTCTGGAAAGTGACTGCAAGATTCGCCTGAAAAGTTGATGCAAGATTCGCCTGAAAAGTTGATGCAAGATTCGTCTGAAAAAAGCTGAAGGTTTCTATTGAGCCATTTGCTTCTTGTGGTGTAAATACCCGTGTTAGTTCCAATTGTAAAAGTCACAACATCCATACAACATTTGGATATCATAATAGTCTCGTCTCTCACCAAACAAATGGCTGGAAATGCATCATCTTAAAACCCATCGTCTTCACAAATAATGCCGCTGAGACTCAAAATAGCGATAGAAAAAAGGGAAGCGGAGATCGAGCAAATCACTGAAGAGTGGAAACAACTGATGGCCAGGAAGGATGCACACCTGAAAAGGATCGAAGAGGAAGAAAAGGAGATAAAAAGGATGAAGAGGGAGATAAAAGATAAGGGGTCCCATATTCGTCAAGAAAACTTATACGTCCACCACCTTGTGCAAGAGTTCGCAGTTCTTCAAGCGAAGGTAACCGAGAAGCAAACTTGGATTGATCAATGTAAGGAACTTTATCCTTAGGTGGTGCTACGGGTGTTGGTTTCGTAATTTGTTGTTTTTATGTTGTTGTTTTCTACTTTCCAGTTTCTATGTTGTTGTTTTCTACTTTCCAGTTTCTATGTTGTTGTTTTGTATTTTTCCAGTTTCTATGTTGTTGTTTCATGTTGTAGTTTCGTTCCTTTCCAGTTTCGGTTTCATGTTGTAAGGAACTCTATCTTGTTGTTTCGTTCCTTTCCAGTTTCAGTCCATTTCTAGTTTCTGAAAAGTAGTCTGAAAAAAGGTCTTTAAGTACTCTGAAAAGTAGTATGAAAAGTACTCTGATAAATACTACAAGATTCGTCTGAAAAGTGATTCATATTAAAAATAACAAGTCATAGATGTTATACAAGATTATTTCAAAACAAACACATACTAATCAGTACAAAACTATTCAAATGTCAAGCTACGGCTACAAGATGCTTGGGTTTTTTGACAATCCCTGCCGACTTCTTATATGTTCTGGCGAGACAAGTCTGGAAGTGTTAAGATCCACTTTCTCGATGTACACTTCAATCACAGTATGTTGGCTACATCTTCATCGGTACTCAATTCTACCAGTCCAGTCAAGAAGTCTGCATTCGGCCTTTTAAAATACAACCTATAATATTTTGGTTCGTCGTAGTCCAGCTCTTTCATGATTTGTTGAAGCAGTTGCATAGAAAGATCTTCCACATCTAACATGTCAACATAAATTTCTAGACCACGAAAGTAATGTCTTGTAGGTGGTTCCGTGACGTACCCACCATGGTGGACTTTCATGGTGAACAAATGTAGATATGCATCTGTTCATGAACATTAATAAAGTTAGCCTCAGACAACGGTACTAACAAGCAAAAACCCAAAGAAACATACATACTAACCATATAACTTTTTGCCAGTGCCTGAAAGCGATTCTGATAAACACCTAAAACACCAAACATGAAGATTTGGGGATGCCATGTAAGAAGACGTTATTGAATAGTATGTTCTCGTATATGTGTTTTATGACTAATCTAGTGCGGGGTATTTATAGCCAAATGTGGATGTCGGTTCGCATTGAAAAGGATGAAAACGTGGAAAGTGAGTTGTCTTGTCCTATCATGCTTTTGTTTTGGTTCAACTATTCATATGTGCCTTTTAATATCTACTTTGTTCTAAAAACTTCAAGTACACTACTTTAACAATTAATTTGCCGATCAAACGACTACAAAATAATAAACAAAGTTAACACTTCAAGTTAAATACTTTAACAAAATAATAAACAAAGTTAACACTTCAAAGTTAATACTTCAACTACAATACTTTAATGCTACAGACTACATAATAATAAAATAAAAACAACCTACTAATCTACTCGGATATACACAGCGTATAAAAGGTCTCCGCCATATGGTGCCGCCACTTACTGGCCTCAAGTTCGGTGGCATCCGATGCACATGTTGGGATAACGCCGTCAATAAAATTGGATAGGCTACGACATACCCCCACACGGCAATCCGCATTGATCCCCTTCTGTTGCGGTGCATTTCCTGTGAACTTATGTGTGAATGCCTCTGCACGGTCGTAACGTGGACGGTCGTTGATCTTCTTAAGTAACTTCGGCAATTGAGACTTAAAGATGCCAAGGAGCTGCTTCAATTGTAGGTCGTACACCATGCCACGGTGTCTGTCATATATAACCATGAGCATCAGATCAAGTTTCAGGATCCCGAGCACCCAATGATGTGGATGAATGCAAATGGGGATGTACACCTGAAATATTATAATAACAGACAAATAGTTAGTAACAAACAAGTTAAATAAAATAGATGTAAATTGATTTTCATACCGTATCGTGGTCCTCCCAATGCGACAACTCTTCCTTACCATTGCATGTCCGATACACGGATTCAGCACCTTGATCTGGCCGGACTAGCATCTCAAAAAATTACTTATCATGATCCCCCACCTCGCGGATGTAGGACTGGACGATTGGAGCATTTTGATCCAACGGTCGATATGCTATACACAAAACATAGATTGTTAGACCTATAATAAGAAATATATTTGATTATATGACTATATTTAAATTTTAAACTTCAATACTAACCAGATCCTCCAGTTCAGAGTTAGCCGGGTCACATGCCAGCAGTACTTCGAAAAACCTGTTCTCCAAGGGGAGGTTGGCATAAAATGAATATAACGGGGTGGGGAGTTCACGATTGCGGCATTTGTCCATGATATCCAAAGCCGAAACGCGCTTCAAGAGCGCCGATGAAGTCAACTTTCCCTTTCCCTTTCCCTTTCCCTTTCCCTTTGCATTCACCCTTGGCCTAGTTTTTCCTGCATGGAGCGGTGTGGTATCTGGTTGTTTTGTCCATGGGCTATGATAGGGTAATTTATTTAACCCTATTTTAGGCGTATAATTCCAATTTTTTAGCCATTTTATTATCCTATTGAGTCACTTTTAAGCAATTTTAGTAATATTTACGTAAATAAAAGATTAATACTTCCGGATATTAATTTAGCTAAAAATCACACAAAAACACATAAAATCACCCAAAAAACTTATTTTATACTTTATGTATTTTAGGTTGCGAAAAAACGGTCATTTGGATCTCTACATTAAAGAAGATTGCGGAAAGCTAATTTTTGGACGAAAACGAATACTCCGATTTTTGAAGACCGGGCTTGCAATTTTTTTTGATCGCGTCTCACTTGGGTCGGCCGAAAGCAATTGGGCCGATTTTTGTGCATGGGTCGAAATGCTCATTATTTTTGGACTTCGGCTTGATCTAGTTACCAATTTGGGCTCAAGAATACTTTCATTTTTGGATGGGTTTGTAACTTTGGCCCATGGACCTTTTTGACCCATGGATCCTACCCATGGTTATTTCTTCCCCTCCAAGTATCTTAGCTACTATAAATATGGTGCTCTTGTAACCATTTTAGACATCTTCAAACTTCATTTTGTTGATCAAGTAGGCTAGTTTTTATAGTGAACCAATAGCTCTCGGTTCCACAACCGAAGCTAAGGCTCACGTCTTGAACCTTTTCGTTTCAGTCATCGTTGGTTACATTTTATCTTATTAAGTTCCGTTATATTTCCGTTATCTCGTTTAGTACTTGCTCGTTACTTTTCCGCACTTTATCTTACTTTGTTTACCATTCACGGTTACCATCGATTGCTTTGCAATTTCTTACGGTTTTCACAAAGGTATGTTACGGTTTCTCCTATATTAATCCCACTTCCATTTTCGTTACTATTATTCACCGGAAGTCCGACTAATACTTTCGGGTTCCCAACCTCGATTGGTTCACGGTTGAATATAGTTTACGGAACTGTAAGAGATTTTGCTATAAGGAAACTCGTTACTTGAACGTCAAGTTTTCCTTTATAATTTTTTTTGAACGGCGGAAATATATTAAAAAACTAGCAAGAAGCTAGAAATAACTATTACAAGTAAGAGATAGACATAAGAGGGTTTTGTAACCAACCCACCCAATTAATATTACACTTTCTACTCCTATTTGTAACCCAAAAGAACGACTGAGTTACAATGTTATCCCACAACGCCACTTTCTTAGGCTTAGGAAGCCTAAAAAGGGTCCCATTATTAACATCACGTTCTTTGGTTTCTTTATTATTAATTCTACTCCAATCCCATTATTATTATTCGCCGGAAGTCCAACTAATACTTTCGTGTTCCCAATCTCGATTGGTTCACAGTTGAATATAATTTATGGAATTGCAGAAGTTTTAATACAAAGAAATCCGTTTACTTGCACGTCAAGTCTCAGTCGATAATTCATGTTTTTATTATTCTGTCAATTTAATTTCTGCATTTTACTTTCACTGTTCTTTAGTTTACACACTTTATTTCCTGTCATTTACATTTCTGTACTTTAATTATTGTCATTTACGTTTTCTGCAAATTTAATATCTGCTTTACTTTCGAGAATTGGTTACTTGCACAACAAGTTACGTAATTTCATTCAGATTTATTGTAATTTGTTTTGTGCATTGTCCATCTCCATTATTTGCTTTTTAGTTCATACATCCTTTATAATTAGAATCCGAACGATGATGGGCTAAACGTCCTAGTTCGTGGTATAAATTGAAGTTGGGACCGAGACCGATAATAAAATAAAGAGGTATATCGTACTGCATGATTGTCCAAAGTTATTTAAATCAAGGTTATATTTTATGGTGGATCACAATTGACCAATTGACACCTGGTACGTTGTATCATAAAATAGTGGACTCTTGAGATAACCAAGGAATGTCGTCTCATCTTTCTATCTAATTATTAATTTCATTCCAACGGACTTTATACCCTGTGCTTCTCTTTATAATTGATTTTTAGTTAATTGTTAATCAAACCTCCAACAAAAATATTGTTTTCGAATTCGCCATCTGAAACTCGCTTTTACGGACTGGACTTTTAAAGAGAAACTTTTCCACGCTTCCCTGTGGGATCGATATTCGGTACTTTGTACCATTATTACTTGTTTTAAGACGATAATAGGCCAAGATGTATACTTGCGTCAAGGTTTATTAATAAACACTTTTAAAAGGGTGTGGTCTAAAATTTCAACAAGTTTTTGGAAGCACGCTAGAAGTTTTTTTTAAGTAAAGTTTATAAAGTTAGTTTTTCTACCATCTTTGTTGCTTGTCATACGTCTCCATCTGTGCACAAGAAATAAATCTTTGAGTATATCTCTCTGTGAATATGGATTTAATGGGACATTTGTTTGGGTCTTATGAAACTGTTTTCTGTGACTATTGTGGCGGAAATCATTTCTCATATAGTTACCCTTCGAACCCCGAATCCCGTTATTTTATGGAAGATAGTAATTGGGATAACTCACACTTTAATGGTTACACTCGATCATGGGAGGATCATCCTAATTTGTTTTTAGATGGTCAAGATCATGGCACTATCACATCACCAATACCTCTCTATCAAGATTGGAGTAACACTTACTCAAATATTTTTGACCAATCTTGGGAGGAACGCGTTGATTTTTCTGGGAATTTTCAGGGGGATGATTTTAACAACTCACTTTTACCCCCTGCGCCCCTTTAGAACAAGTTGAAAACTTCGAATCTCTTGAAACTTTGATGAACGATTTCTTACAGAACATACAAGGAGTTGTTATTAACATAACAACTTGTGCTGGAGAGATCATTAGTGAACTTAAAGTGCAAAGCCAAATCTCTATACCAAGTGATATTGAAAAATCTGAGTGTATCGGTAAGGATGAGGGTGAGGCTAATACTTTAGAAAAGATTCAAAAGATAGAGAGTTCAAAGGAAACACCTGAGCATTTGAGCAACCCCACTTCACTTCAAAATAATGAAGAGGTGCAACAAAGTGCCACGATTTTCATTAACCCCTACTATAAATATGTGCAGAAAGAACATATTGTTGCAAATACCGTAACATCCCTACAACAAATTTCTGTAGAAAATCTTCAAGTTGTTTTAAAAAGGGTATGTGATGATCAATCCAAGGACTTGGGAAACTTCATAAAATCATGTTATGTTGTTGGTGAGGCGATGAAATGTGCGCCCATTTGTGCAACCGATGTCTTGTGTCGTGATCAAGTAGTAAAGAGAGTGGTGAGAAAAGTATATAAGCATAAGTGGAAAGAGAAACATCAAGCTTAGGGACCACTTTTAAGGTGAACGGACAAAGGATAAACTAAACTACGTAGTACAGTTCATTAAATGCTCAAGACATCTTTCATAAGGCATGATACTTGATCTAAAAAAACAAAAAACAAAAAAAAACAACAACAACAAAATCAATTGCGGACCAACTGCGTGAGTTGAGAAAGAGCATCAAGGAATTGAAGGAAGAGAAGCTCATATGGCTGAGATATGAGAAATAAAGAGATGATGCCATGAGAGAAGTTTGGAGTAAAGAGCACCCCGAGATCTTGAAGACCCTACCACCATTTCCCATGCATCTGCTATGGCACCCTACTCATTCTGAGTAGGCCAGGTTCCTTCTTATCATCCCTATTATTTTTATGCTTTAAGTTTATCTAGTAGTTAACTTTAATTATTGAGTCTGGGAATTGTGTTGCTAAATTTGGAAAGTTTCATTTTTACAATTTTCATGCAACCATGCATTCCATGCAAATGTGTCACATGCAAAATTGTTTCTACTTTGGTTTAGTTGTTCCATAGCCTCAATAATTTCTTTGGTTTCTCACTTTATTTTTGAACACATCACTAGAACTAGCCTTAAAAATTTTTGCTTTCACCAATTTTTGTTGGAAATAGATTTTTGTGCACACCATACACTTATACCACAAATCTTACCAAATTTGGTTTGATTCTTTCAATGTTCAATGAGGACATTGAACCCTTCAATGTTTTGGGGAGGAGATATGGTTATTATTCATACCATATCATTTTGCTCCTATCTCCATGCATACCCACATATACACAAAATTCAAAAAATGCCCAAAACGCGAAAACACACTAAAAAAAGAGCAAAGCTCTAAAAATGTTTTTCGTGCATACAATTCAAGTGTCAAAGACACCAAGAGAACAATGTGTCCAAACGCAATTCCTCAAAATGAGAAGATGGCAAATATTGCCATATTTAGAAAGTGGTAAAAGGCAATGCATCACCAAAATGAAAAATCTGAATGCATAAACGTTCATTTCACATGCAATTTTTTTTCCAATTAGGCAATTAGTTGTTTGGCTAGCTTATAGTTTGATGTGTTTTGAAGTATGAGTGGAGGAACATTGGATTATGAAGGGCTATTTTTTTCAACTAGGCTAAGTTAGTTGCAATTTCTTCATGTTGGTACAAATGCATGTATGTTGGGTCGTTGAAAGTTTCTGAACCGGCCTAGAAGGTGTTGCCACCTCCGTCCGTGGTGCTACCACATCCATCAGGTCATCTTCGTCATCTTCTGGCTCACTGAAGTGCTCTTCGTCAACTTCCGTCGGGATGGTGTCAATCCCCGACCCCATCGACTGGGAGGTTGCGAACCCCGAAGACCCAATGGAAGAGGGAAAACACGCATCCATGACATCCGACATCCAGCCCGACCCGACGTCATAAGGAGATGTCATCTGAAAATTAAGATTCTATATTTTAAGTACAATTTCATCATGTTCACAATTAAACCAAAACTACCAAAAAAACTTACATTTTGCATGTACGTTGGGGTGTGACATATGTCGGCCTCGGCATATTGTAAGGAGGCGGTGTGACGTACGACGACCCCGCCATATCGTAGGTCGTCGTCATTTGCGGTCTTTGCGGTCTGTAACAGTCTGCCTCCGATATCCCAAGGAGCTGCGTGAATGATGGGGTTGATGTAGTGGCAAACGTCGTCATTTGGGGTGTGTAACACCCTGCCTCGGACTTCCCAAACTGCGTGAGATTGGTCATTATAAGATTTTCAAACTTAATAACTAAAATAGAACTATAATGAGTACTCGTCGTGACTTACACTTTGCGGGAATGATGGAGTGGATGTAGTGGCGAAAGTCGTCATTTGGGGTCCGTAACACCCTACCTCGGACATCCCAAATTGCGTGATTATGGACTAACAATTGGTATCAGAGCCAAATCGAAGAATTTTTCATCGATACGATCATCGGATCTCATCAATTCAAGTGTTTTTAGCCCTATTTTGCTCAGATTTCGGATCTTTATGCTGTTTGTTCGAGAAAAAATGTCGAGCTCACTTTTTGGATCAAAACACTATCAAATCGATCGAATTACTACTTTTGATCAACTAGAAATCTGTTCATCTTCATTTTGCGAATCTGTTGGTGCAAGAATCACTGAAATTGGTCAAGAATTGAAGAAGTTATGATGATTTTAGTGATTTTCGGATGCTGTTACTTGGTTTCGGATCATTCTTGATGGTTTCGGATCATTCATCATGGTTTCGGACCACTCATCATTAACTGTTGCATGGTTTCAGATCATTTATCTGAAGAATTCGGATGCTTCATAGATGGTTTCGGATCCTTCATAGTTTATTGTTGGTTTCGGATCCTTCATTGTTTACTGTTCATCATGGTTTCGGATGCTACTGCTGCTTTTGATGGTTTAGATGGATTCAAATTGTTCTGAGTTGATGGTTTCGAATCTTGTGAAGTCAGAAATATTGCTGAATTTGGTCATCTTAGTTCTGAGTTTCGGAATGTGCTTACACCTAAAAGTTCAACAATGTGGATGGTTTCGCATCTCTCTATTCCTATCTCAAATAGTTTCGGATTCTATTTATTCAGATTTGGCATGGTTTCACATCCTTCATGATACGAATTCTCATGGTTTCGGACCCTACTTGATTCGAATTCCGTTGATTTCGTACTTGCCTTGATCTGGATTCCTTGATTTCGCACTCTACATGATTCGAATCCCATGGTTTCGCACCCTTATTGATTTGAATCCCATGGTTTCACATCCTTATTGATTCGAATCCCCATGGTTTCGAACCCTTATTGATTCGAATCCCCATGATTTCGCACCCTTCTACATCCGGATTCCATGGTTTCGTATCCAACTTGATACAAAACGGATGGTTTCGCACCCTCTTGCATCCGAATCCTTATGGTTTCGCATCCTTCTTGCATCCGAATTGATGGTTTCGAATCTGCCGGGTAGCGGAACCCCCGTTGTAACACCCCAAAAATCCTAACTCCAATTGTAAATGATTCCGTCTAGAAGTATTAAAAAGACAAGGTTTTGCTTTGGAGTGTGGAACACGTGATGCTAATTGGATCTCTCGAGAAATTGGCCAAGTTTGGACTCGGTACAAGTCCAGCGAGTATGACACTCGCGAGAGTGACATGGTCACTTTCGCAGTGTCACTTTCGCCAAGAATGTACCCAGGGTTTTGGGAGGTCAGGCGAGTATGACACTTGCGAGAGTGACATGGTCACTTTCGCAGTGTCACTTTCGCCAAAAGTGTACCGTGAGCATTTTGGGTAGCAGGCGAGAGTGCCCCGCGAGGGTGATAGAGGCAATCTCGCCTGTCACTCTCGCCGTCGGGCTTAGAAGGTTTTAAACCCACGGCTTGCAGCTTTCTTTCATTATCTATCCCATCTCTCTCTCTAAAATCGCCCCTCTCACTAAAAACCCTAGAACCCCCCCCCCCCCTCTCCTTCCTCATTTCTTCACCAAATCAAACCCTCTTCCTCCATTGATGGACATTTGGGAGCTTGGAACTTTTGTGGAGAGTAGGAGCTCGTTCTTGGAAGATTAGAATGGTTAAGGTAATCTCTCCCTACTCAATGGTTGTTATTGTTGTTGATTTCATCTTTCTTCTACTTTGGGATGTTGTTGGACGATTTTGATGGTGGATGGTTGAAATAATCTTCATCCTCTTCATGAATGAAACTAGGGTTTGGTATAAATTGGGTATTTTGGTATATGTTGAATGGATGATGATTCCTTATGGTTAGACTTGAGTATTGATGGTTGGAAATTCATAAACCTAGGTTTTGGAAGTTTTGGCTTGAGGATGCAAACTTCATCAAAGGAGCATACGTTGGAGAAACTCTAGATTTAGCTTAATCTAGCAAAGGTGAGTTCAAGTTACTTTGCGAAAACTTTGTACATGCCAAAATAGTATTTTCCAAATACTTATGTGTTTTACTTGAAAATATATGTGGTTGAGTTATTTGAATGGTTTAACTCTTTTGAAGTGTCTATCTTCATAAATGTGTAAAACACCCATATTTGGGGCTTTTGGTTATTTGGATGGTTAGAAACCATGTTTTGTCTTTAAAAGATTAATTGCTCAAAATGAGGTTTATTTGATGGTTTAATCATGTTAGTGTAAATGATTTTAATTAAACCATTTAGGAAAATGCACTTTAGTGTTATGAGTCATTTTGAGAATATTAAGGGTGTGAGTCCTTTGGGAAAACCCTTTTGTTTAACCCGTGTTGAGTTTTGGGGTTAATGATGATTTTGGGATACGTGTTTGCTTAAACAATGTTCAAACGCGTTTTATGCGATGATGACCGACATTATGGGTCTAGCAAGCTTGGAGCACTTTTATCGGTTTTGACTTTGACATAGTCTTGGGATAATTGTCCGGTTTAAATGGCTCGATGTGGAGTCTTATTTACGGGTTGCTTTTATTGCACCGTGTTGCATATTATTGCACGTTGTTGATAATTACATGCTCGGGGTGGAGTCTAGGATGTTGTTAGTCCCAAGTATCTGTAATGTAAAAGTATTGAAAATATTATCAAGTCAGAAGACTATCAGAGATGCAGCAGAAGACTTAGAAGAAAAAGCTTCAAGAAGATCAACAGAACTCAACAGAGTTTTGGTGGAACTAACAGAGCTCAACAGAGCTCTGTCAGAAGATCAACAGAAGAACTGTTCACAACCCGAAGACCAACAAAGCTCTGGTCTATGAGCTCTGTTGTAGTGAAGACCTCTGTGATGCCTAAGTTTCGTAAGAAATCCCAAGTGTTAGACAAGTGTCCATACTTTCCACGTATGCCCTAAAAATAGGAGACACACTTTCCACGTGTCATTCTAGGGTACGATAGTACACTGCCTTCACTTTATCAGGGCTATAAATAGAGAGGTAGTGGAACAAACAATTGTAAGCTTTGGGAAGAGTAGTTTTCCACAATTGTTTAAGCACACACTGCAGCAATCCCGAGCACTACCTCCGTACGATATTGTTGTTCTGTGAGATTTCCGAACACACTTGAACATGCTCTTGGTGTGATTCATTATCAATATATGAGCAGCTTTTATATCTGATCCTGTTATCATTTACTGTTCAATATTTGATTCTCATAGTCCATTTATCGTTTACACAATCACTCATTTTAATGGCTTTATTTAATATGCTTCCGCTGTCTAATTCACTACCATTAATATGATACAACGTGAATCTGGGAACCTACAATTGGTATCAGAGCTTCTTTGGTTTTCTTAAACGAAACGATCCAATCTACCAAGGTTGACTCACTGTTGTTGATTGTGTTTGTGTGTCTTTAAAAGCTTCATTACATACTCTGTTTTTACTGCTTCCTAGTCTAAACAAGCTTTCATAGCTCATATAACTGTGTTTAAAGCTTTCTAGCTTAGTTTAAACGTTTCTCTCATAAGTTACTGTTCCATTGGTTACTGTTTAAAACTCATCTTCGAGTTGAAACTCTTTTTGTAACAACTGTACTCTGTTTTTCTCAAAATGGCGAACAACAGTATAAATGCTATCTATACTGCTGGTTCTTTAACAAAACCTCCTACTCTTCTGAGAGATGAATATGCTCAGTGGAAGATCAGGATGGTTAACTTTTTCGATGGTATGGATAAAGACTTAATGCGATCTGTCACGGATGGACCATACCAACCCATGGTTTTTGTTCCTCGTGTACCCGCAACAGGAACTACTGCTGAGATTCCAGCTCATTATGAGATTAAAACCACAGGTTTTACTGATGAGGAAAATCTAAAAATGGAAAATGATCTTAAAGCAGTTAGACTACTGATAATGACCATTCCAAACGAAATATTTCAAGAACTAGATTCATGTGTTACTGCTAAGGAAATCTGGGATCAACTTCTCAACCAACTTGAGGGTGGTATCAAGACCCAAAAGAACAGAAGGACCGAATGTATAAATGAATACAACGACTTCAAGGCACTTCCTGAGGAAACCTTACAACAAACCCACAACAGATTTAATGTGTTGATCAACAAATGCAAAAAATGTGGGGTTGTCAGGTCGAAGGAAGATAACAATGTTCTGTTTTTGAAAAGTTTGAATGATGAATGGTTAAATCTGTCCATGTCTTTTCAAGCTAACCAGGACTTAGATGCATGGTCTCTAACAGATGTGTATGGCACTTTGGCCGCACAAGAGAAGGATGTTGTCAAGCAAAAAGGCAAATCCATCATTGCAGGCCCAATCGCTTTAGTTTCTGATTCTAAGAAAACCACATCAGAAAAGTCCAACAGAGAGAGTTCAAACAGAGAGAAAAAGAAAGATAAGTCCGTTAAAAAGAAAGGAAAGAAAAGTTTAGTTGCAGAGAGTGATACAGAGGAAAGCTCATCAGAGGATGAAGGCATTCAAGCTTTTGCTCAATCTCTTGCTCTAATAACTCAACAATTTAACAAGAGATTTGGCAATAAGTTTGACAGAAGAGGTAGAAATGAGAGAAAAGAAGACATAAGAGAATACGCTGCACCAGAACAAAGTAACAACAGAGTTACCACAGAACAAAGACAACCTCCACAAAACAGAAGAGAAAATCCACCAGCACAACAAAAGGTCGATGCTGCTCAACCCATCAATCAGAATGATGGACGTTGCTTCAGATGTGGCAAACCTGGGCACTTCTCTGTTAATTGTAGATGCAAACTGGTAAAAGACCAGGACTACTACAAGAACAAATACAAGTACAACTACAGAGAAAGAAGCTATGTTGCTGAAATGGAGAACTGGGTTTCTGATTCATCCTCTGATGATGAACCAGAACAAGCCAACTTTTGTGGAGTTGCTGTGGACGATGAAAGTTTAGAAGAGGCTGTTGACTGGAGAACCAGAGATAACGAAGGGAACAACAGAAGAAGAAGATCTAGCTCATGCATTTGCTCTTACTACGACAGAGTCTGACGACAGAGCGCTGGAGACCACCAGACCCAGTGCCAAGGTATGTTCATCTGAATCCAAGTCTGACTCAGAATTAGAAATACATGTTTCTATGCTGAATGAGGAATTTCAACTTCTTAAACAAAAACTTTCTGAAGAAAAGGAGCTAAGAAAGCAAGCTCAGAAGGATCTGTCCTTTTACAAGAGAGAGAAAACTCTCTTAGAACAAGAAAAGGAAGAAATCTTCAAAGAAAAATCTGAGCTAGAAATCTTGCAAAAGAAGAAAGAGAGCCTGTTCTCTGACAAAATTAACGAATATGAAAACGTTTTGAAACAAAAGTCTGAAAATTTGAAAAAGTCTGAAACAGAGAGACTTAACTCTGTTGCTCTAACTGACTATTTTCAAAGAGAAAGGGAAATTATGCATCAATCCCTACAGAGAAAAGAAATTCAGATTAAAAAATACCAGGATGCACAAGATGTGCACATCAAGAAAAATTCACAGATGGATACGCAAGGTCTTGGTTTCTCTGACCTTGCTCCCTATGACGAAAGGAAGAAGACATCTCTGTCCTCTGCCTTTTGTGTTGGGAAAATCCAAGAGGACGTGATATCTGGTAATGCTGTTTTCAAGAGAACCAAAACCTCAGATGCTTTCTCAAAACCAAGAAATCTTGACTTTAGGAACGTCAGCTATGATTCCTCTGATCATGAAAAGGTTTTAAAACCATCCTCAGAGTTTATTCTTGATCAAGGAAGAGCTAGAATCATACTTCCTAACTCTGTCAAGGACTTGGATACAAAAGAGATTTTTAACTTCAACTCATTCAAAGGACAGAAGTCTGTTACTTCTGTGACTGAGTCCTCTGTTGAAATCCCACAGAGCTAACTCAATCCAGAAGCCCCCGTCTTCTCTCCTACCCCTGAATCCATAAGAACATCTTTTGAGTAAGATTTGTTGAAAGTTATCGAGGAAAATGCTATTTCAGATTCTTTAAAGCCAAAGTTGAGAAGGTTCAGAACTGTCAAAACAAATATCTCTGTCATACCCATTGAAACTAAAACCTCCGACATAGCCACCAGAGACTTTCTAGGCTCTGACAGTGACTCTGACTCTGAAGTAGATGAACAGATCTTTTATGGTCAAAAGAAAATTTTACACAAGTTAAAGCAGATACCGATAGAATCTACGGACCTAAAAGAGGATGTTTCTTTCTTCAAGAAACAATCAAGGTTTATACCGGTAACTGAGTTTAACAACAAAGGTTTTAAGATTCTTGCTTCTAATGCAGTAGAAGTGGAGAAGAGAGAGAAAAACAAAAGTGTTTTGGTAAACCCAAATGTTCCTCTTGCTTTCAAACCAGTAAAATTCACACCAGAACAGAAGGGAAAATGGATACCAAACAACAGATCTATTCCAAATTTTGGTGTAAATCAAAGAGGAAATCCTTTCTGGTCAAATGAATCTATTCTAAAGAGCTTCATGTCAACAGAGTCTGTTTCTAGGAATAACAGTTTTAAGAAACAGAACCAGGACAGATTGTATGCAAAGACATCTGGTCCTAAAAATTTTCAGAATCAAGCTCCATTCAAACAGTTTTTTAATAAAAACAATGTGCATCAGTCATGTTCCATCAACTGCAATTGTATTCAACTGTTACTAAAATTGCAAAATCATCTGAATGGTCCCCACTGTGTTCTGAATCAGTATGTTCAAAAGAAAAATCCCACGACTGTTCAGAATACACAGAGGAAAACCTCTGGCACACCATCACAGTATGGAAAGCCCAAAGGAAAGTCTGTTAACCCACCAAAGCCTAACAGGAAAGGACCCATTATGCAATGGGTACCTAAAAAGATCTAATCTGTCTTGCAAAAACCTCATGTGCAGATCTGGTATTTGGATTCTGGATGCTCCAGGCACATGATGGGGAATAAGGAGCTGTTAACTTCTTTTAAGAACAAGATGGGAAGTGCAGTAACCTTCGGAGGAGACAATGGCGGACAGATTAAGGGCTATGGTACATTAGTTAATGGTGGTGTTTCAGTCTCTGAGGTTGCTTATGTTGAAGGATTAAATCATAATCTTCTCAGTATAAGTCAACTCTGTGATCACGGGTTCGATGTCAATTTCAGGAAGAAACATTGTTCCATGTTACTTTCCGAGTCTGGTCAAGAACTCTTAAGAGCTGACAGAAAAGGCAATCTTTACAAAATGAATTTTAAACCAAACCAAAACTCTACAACAGAGAAACTCTGTTTAGTGTCTTTGAAAAATGAAGATGCCTGGCTCTGGCATAAAAGATTTGCCCATTTGAACTTTCAAAACCTTGACAAGCTCGTGAAACTGAAGTTAGTAAAAGGACTACCTTCTCTGAAGTTTGACAAAGACCATCTCTGTTCTGCTTGTGAACTGGGTAAGATGAAAAGATCTTCACATAGAACAAAGAGTGATCATAGTTGTCCCAGACCTTTGCATATGCTTCACGTGGATCTCTGTGGTCCAATCTCTGTGCAAAGTCTGTCGGGCAAGAAGTATATCCTTGTTTTAATTGATGAATATTCTAGATACACTTGGATTGAGTTCATCAGAGTAAAATCTGATGTCCCAGAAATTTTGATAAGTTTGTTAAAAAGGATACAGGTTCTGTTAGATCTGAAGATTCAGAAGTTGAGAAGTGATAATGGGACAGAATTCAAGAATGCCAAAATTGATACCTACCTAACAGAGGAAGGTATTTCCCAGAACTTTTCAGCTGCAAGAACTCCACAACATAATGGAGTTGTGGAGAGAAAGAACAGAACGCTGGTAGAAGCCGCCAGAACAATGTTGGCTGGCTCTGTCCTTCCAATAAACTTCTGGGCAGAAGCAGTCTCAACAGCCTATTTTACCCAAAACAGAGCTGTGATAGTAAAGAGATTTAAGAAGACTCCTTATGAACTCATCAACAATAGAAGACCAAACGTGAAATTCTTTCATGTTTTCGGTTGCAAGTGCTACATATTGAATGACAGAGACCAGCTGGGAAAGTTTGATAAGAAAGTAGACGAAGGAATCTTTATTGGTTATTCCATAACCTCTAAAGCCTACAGAGTCTACAACTCCAGATGTCGGGTCATTCAAGAAAGTGTAAATGTGTCCTTTGATGAAAGTACATCAAGCTCCTCTGATCGTAAATCAACAGAGGGGACACAGACAGAACAGAAGAAGACAAGTTCTTCAAAGACAAGGGAAGAAGATATCAATCTCATGTTCAACGATTTTTTCGATGATGATGGTTCCTCTTATAACATCAACAGAGGAGATCAAGCTCAGAACTCAACAGAACAGAATCTGACAGGTACATCTCTCACTGGTCCCTGTAATATTTCACCATCTACTTCTCTGTCTATAGGAGTGATTCAGAGAAATGAGGAACCACATCAGAACGAGAGAGAACCTGAACAAGAGCCATCATCACCTCTGCTAACTAATATTGGCAGAGACTCCTTGTTTGAAAGCTCTCCTTCACAGAGCCCTGTTAATGACTCTCAGAGCAATGAGGCCACTCTCCAAAGTCGTGCGCCACAGAGCCCTGGTCCCAATCAACAGAGCTCTGATGCTGAAGATCGTCTTTTCCCATCAGAAGCACAAACCCCGCCTGTTGTCCATGCTCCCATGACACGATGGACAAAGGATCATCCTCATCATCCTATCATTGGTGCTGCTGAAGATGGTGTAAAAACAAGATCGGCCACAATCAATGAAGCCTTCTTTGTAAATTTTTTAAGCATGATTGAGCCGAAGAAGATTTCTGAAGCCCTAGAGGACCCAAATTGGATCGAAGCTATGCAAGAAGAGCATCTGGAATTCGAAAGAAATAAAGTTTGGTCCTTGGTTCAACTCCCAAAAGGCAAAACGGCCATTGGAACCAAGTGGGTGTTTAGAAACAAAAAGGATGAAGATGGGATTATCATCAGAAACAAAGCCCGTTTGGTTGCAAAGGGATACAGACAGGAAGAAGGTATTGATTATGACGAAACCTTCGCTCCTGTGGCTAGGCTAGAAGCCATCAGAATCTTCCTAGCCTATGCTGCTCATAAGGGTTTTAAGGTCTACCAAATGGATGTCAAGTCTGCCTTTCTGAATGGCAAACTACAAGAAGAAGTTTATGTCCAGCAACCACCTGGTTTTGAATGTTCAGAGTTTCCAGACCACGTTTACAAGTTAGACAAAGCTCTGTACGGCCTTAAGCAGGCTCCCAGAGCCTGGTATGAAACTCTGTCCAAATTTCTGTTGATCAATCACTTCGAGAAAGGTACTGTCGATAAAACTCTATTCTTTAGAAGGTATAAGAATGACATACTTCTGGTACAAATATATGTTGAAGATATTATCTTTGGGTCTACACGGCAGGAGTACTGTGATAAGTTTGAAAGTTTAATGAAAAGCGAATTCAAAATGAGCATGATGGGAGAAGTTTCTTTCTTCCTTGGTTTACAAGTTAAACAATCTGACAGAGGGACTTTCATAAGTCAGTCTAAGTACATCTCTGATATGTTGAAAAAGTATAAGCTCAATGATTCAAAACCAATGAAAACTCCTATTGCCACTGGAGTTAAGCTTGACTCTGATCTTAATGGGGAACCAACAGATGTCAAGTACTACAGAGGCATGATAGGGTCACTTCTGTACTTAACTGCCAGCAAACCTGATATAATGTTTGCAACCTGTCTCTGTGCCAGATTTCAAGCAAATCCTACAGAAACTCATCTAACAGCTGTCAAGCGTATCTTTAAATATCTAAAAGGGACTCAATTTTTGGGTCTCTGGTATCCTCTTAACTCTTGTTTTAAGCTTGTAGCATATACAAATTCAGACTATGGAGGATGCAAGAATGACAGAAAGAGTACTTCTGGTAGCTGCCAACTGCTTGGAGAAAAGTTGGTGAGTTGGACATCCAAGAAACAGAACTGTGTTTCAACCTCTACAGCAGAAGCAGAATATGTTGCTCCTGCTAGTTGTTGCTCTCAAGTGATATGGATGAAAACACAACTCAAAGATTATGGTTTAGAGTATGGTAAAATTCCAATTCTATGCGACTCCAAGAGTGCCATTGCCATAACAGCAAATCCAGTTCAACACTCGAAAACTAAGCACATCGACATAAGGTACCACTTCATAAAGGATCATGTTGAAAAAGGGACTATTAAAATGTATTTTGTTTCCACTGACCTCCAGCTTGCTGACTTGTTTACAAAAGCCCTTGATGAAAGGAGGTTTAACTTCTTAATCAGCAAACTGGGTATGCTGAACTTGTCCTCCTAACTCTGTTCAAAACTCAACAGAGCCTCTGTTGTTCCAACAGAGCCTCTGTTGTTCCAACAGAGCTCTGTCAAAAAGTTAGGAAGGATAGTTCAACAGAGTCTCTGTCTTTCACCAGAACTCTGTCAAGCATACTTTTTCAACAAGCTTGGTGAAACTGTTTGAATTTTTTTTGTTTTTGTAAAAAAAAAATTGTTTTTGTAAAAAAAAAATTGTTTTTGTAAAAAGTTTTTTTCCTGCTCATATTTTAAGGGGGAGTTTATAAGATTTTGAGCATAGTTTTAGGGGGAGCAAGTCAGTACTCATATTTCTAAATCCAAATTGACTTTGCTTTTTGATCTTCATTGACAATTCTTTTTGAAGAAAGAGGGAAAACCTGTTCTGATGAAAATCCTTTGATAACGTCAAGAACCTATCAGAACTCTGATATTTCACCAGAGCCTCTGTTGTTTTTCACCAGAACTCTGATGAAATTTCTAAAGTTAGTTCTGTTCTCGTTCTTTGACCATTTCCTCATCAGATACAGAATTTTAAATGTTTTTGGGTTAAGGTGAAACACCAAAGGAGTACTTGAAAAGAATGAAAAAAGGGTCACATGTCAGAGGCAAAAACTTGCAAAGCTCCAACAGAGCTCTGTCGGTTTTATGCCACATCATCAGAGGTAACGTCATCAGAGGTGCGGGTTATTTCTAAGCGTCAACCACTTGTCACCCACACATCTCTAACCGCGACGGTTTACTTGCACAAAAGTGGTCAGAACAAATCCACGTGGCACTCTCTAATTGAAAGATAAACCACTAGTTGTTCCCACGATACACAATTCAGGCCACTCCACCTTCTGACACTCGAGTGCCTACAGTAACTACGACGATTACCCAGCCACAAATTCTGACTATAAATATCCATAACCTTGATCCATTTCATTTCTAAACTTCCTAAACCTTTCACCTTTCCCTCTTTTATTTAAATCCTCGGTGTTCTTCAAGAAAACCCAAACCTGCAACAATGGCGGAACCCTAAAACTCTGCTGATTCAAGCCGAATAGAACCCACTGATGATATCATTGTTCTTCCATACGAGTTTGCTGACAACAACTACAGATTCGATCCCACTCCAGGACTCTATCTACCCCTGTATCACATCTTCATTGAGTTCTTTAGAAACTCTGATATCTTCAGAGCCCTAACAGAGTTCGATGACCATCTTCCAGCGATCTATGTCCAACAATGGTGGACCACATGCCAATACATCGAAGAACAAGACGGGATAGTTGGGAGTGTCAACGCAAGTAATGGAGTAGCGGGAACTATCCGCATTAGAGCAAGTACCTTAAGAAGAATCTTCAGAAAGAAAACCAAACGACAGCTAGGAATAGACGCCTATGAGAAACCACCAAAAACAACTGTTCTTCTTGATTTCATGAAGTTTCTGGGTTACAACAAGGATCTGAATAGGATTGGAGAGTTCAAGCGACAGAATCTACCCACTATGTGGAATTTCATGTTCTCCACCTTAAACAGAACCCTTACCAGCAAATCTGGTAGTCAAGACCAAGCCACAACAGAAATCCTACAAATCATGTATGGATTGTTCTTCAATCGAAACTTTGACTACGCCAGCATTCTCTACAACGATCTTCTTACGGCTGTAAACACAACAACCTCATCCATCGCAAGAGGAGGAGTCGTTGGATCCCACAAGTTCTTGAAGATGATCAAGTTTCCACGCTTCATCAGTCTGGTGATCAGAAGAGCCTTCGACAGACTGGAACTAACTCATCAGGGTCGCTCAACACCTGTTTGGACAATGTCAAAATTCCTCCCCACCACTTCTGGCGAATACCCCTTTATAAGAAGAATTCCAGGTACAATGCTTGCCCTTATCGCCCCTGACCACATCTCTATCCAAAACTATCAGAGTGCTGCTCAACCTCAAGAACCTGAGGTGAGAACCCCAGCATACTTAGGATCTGAGCCTTCCTTGGAGAGCCTGAGTGAGGAGATTGGTGAGGAAGTTAACAGACCAGGGGCAAGAGTACCCGAAGTGGGGTCTTCCCCTAGAAGACAGGAAGTAGAGGATAGAGCATCTCCTACAGAGGCTGTCCATGAGGAAGTACAGGAAACACCAGAGGTAGAAACAATCTCTTCTGATAGTGGTGAGCAAGAAGAAAACATCAGAGAGAATCCTGAGAGTTCTACAGCCATAGGAGCCGAGGAAAATGTGAGAATAGAAAAAGATGCTCAACAGAGCACAGCTGAGGGTATCCTTAACCAAAATCCCAGTGCTTCCACACAATCTAATCCTGGTGATCAAGACCAAAGGATTATTGAAACAGAGGTGCACACCTCGAACCCCAACCAGTCTATACCATCAGAGGCACCTCTTTATGCATCTGATACGCACGAAGCCGGGGAAACTATCTTTGGTAGTGATGTTCATTCGCCCCAGAACATCAATAGGTCACCTCCACACGATGATGCCTCTGTGGCTCATTTAGACACGACACAAAATAGATCAGAGATCTTTGTAATCTCACGTAGCATCTGTCCGACTCAGGGACAATGGGAGACCATAGTAGAACAAGGGAAGACATTGCTTGATCCAAATGCTTCTCATCACACCAGATTTCCTTCTTCAGAACCTGAGCTGGAAGAGGAAACTTTGGTCAGAACACCTGTAGTTGTTTCCCCTCAAAGGGAACATCAAGGATCAGGTGGAAGTCCTCCAAGAGACAACATCAACACAACTCTTGACGGAGGCGCCTATGAACTCGAGGCAGAATTGGATCCATGTGTTGGAACCAAGGAGACCCCCGTTGACACTATCACAAGAGCAGAGTTCGAAAGCTTCTGTGACAGTATCAACAACTCTTTGAACGAGTATAAACTTATCAATGAACAAAAGGAGGAGCTGATCCGCAAGGAAAATGCTTCTCTCAGGGAAGAACGCCTGAACATCTCAAACAAGCATGCTGAGATAACTCGAAAATATGCCGAGGCTGAAGCACTCAGAACAGAGTCTGAACGGGTCAAAGGAGAAGAGATTGCAAAGCTGACAACAGAGATAGCCGACCTAAGATCAGTCAGATCAGAGGAAGTTAAAAAGACTTCGACAGATCTTGCAGAGCTAAAGCGACTCATAACAGAGAACCACACAGCGCAGATGAACAGAACCCTTCCCATCCTCACGGTTATTCTTTCAGAATCTAACGTCAGAACCTTGACAGAGATAATTACCATCTCTGTTAAGGAATCCATAAAAGAAGCAACCACCTCATCTGCTACTCCACTCAACATCTCCAGCCCTAACCCAAATGACCTACCCATGACAGTTGGCAAAATGGGAGACTTCAGAAAATCAATTCTTAGCCGTATGATGACGATCTCATCAAAATTTGTAATGAAAGCTAAGGAGACAGAACAACACGTGAAAGCGTCCCTTGATACTCACAAGTTCAACTTTGAGGCTCAAGTAGACGAGATCAGAGGTGCTGCAACAGAGGTAGAAGATGTAATGACAAAGGCAGCCTCAAACTTTACTAATATCATTTTACAGGCTACCTCTACATCGAAAAGACCTGCAGAAGAAGCACCTACAGATGAACCTTCAAGCAAGAGACACAAAGCTGATCTAAGGTTTGTTGTTCCGCCCTCACCAGCAGCTCGAATTGACGACTCTGGCGATAATGATGATTTCGAAGATGCCCAAGAAGGTCAATCATATGATCAATTGGGTGAGTCCTCAGAACAACAAAAGGGGGAGAAGGAGAAGGAGAAGGAGAAGGAGAAGGAGAAAGAGGCGGAGAAAGAGAAAGAGGTTGAAAAAGAGAGAGAAGCCAAGGGTAAAGGGAAAGTCACAGAAGCAACTGAGGCAGAGGCTACAGGAGAAGAAAAGGGGATAACAGAGGAACACACACCAGAAATGACGGTGGTGGCATTTGACTACATGTTCAAGGACAGAGTCATCAAACCAACAGAAGCGTCAACACAAGAACCACCAGAGATCATCTGCCTAGATACCCCTCCTACATCTCCAGGAACAGAACCAGAGAGGACAGACCCATCCTCTGCTGAAGGACAAACAAGTCGAGCCCAACCTCAAGCTACTAAAAAATCTGCTCACATCGACAGCCTTATGGCAGAAACCCATGATGACCCAAACCCAACGGTAACAGAACAGAACCCAGAAACCTCTACCTTTCATACCGAAAAACCTGCCTTAGAAACGGTATTTGCATTTCTATATACTGACAGAGACATCATCCCTGTAAATGCCGTACCCATTAACCCATACCTCAACCCAATCAGAATAAACACCATTTCTGATGCAAGGCTAAAGTTCATCCAAACAAAGTCAAATCAGAACAGAGCCATCAATATAAACTTTGGTATTCGCAGAATTCTGGACATCAAGCACAAGAAGTTTCAACACGACAGGGTCACATACCATGAGTATACTGTGGAATCAACAGAAGGCAGAAATGAAATCTTCAATGACAATGATCTCGTCCTTCTGAACCCATATGATCTGATCTTACTTAACGCATACTGCTTGAACTTCTCAGAAAGATACACGCCGGCCAGAACTGCGCTACCAGAAGTCAGATTCGCTATGCAAGAGCACATCAATCTCAGAATACAGATTGATTATCAGCTAGGCATAGAGTTTGAATTAGAGAAACTAGCGATTGCACCACCAAATGAAAACCTTGAGGGTTATGGCCATCACAGAACTGGAACCGTAGTAGAAGATCCTCTAGTCTTTGTCTGTCGACAGAAGGGCACAAAGAAGGCCATCAGAGCAGCTGAAGCCCACAAGTACTCGAGTGAGTCGCTAGTATACCTCAAGAACATAATCCAAAATCTCCCAAGAAGTAAGTGTCCAGAAGAACAGCAGAAACTCTTCATCGACCAGATTGATCTGATGCTGGACTTACGTACTCTAATCACAAGATTCGACAGAATTCTTAGGGGAGATAACTATGCATAAATGTACTACTTCTTACCATGCACTGTAATATCTTAGAAGAATAGTACAAAGGCTAACAGAGGTAAATATTCTCTGTTCTTTTTGTTTACATCTCTGTTTCAAATTTTTTATTTTCAATACTTAGGGGAGATTGTTAGTCCCAAGTATCTGTAATGTAAAAGTATTGAAAATATTATCAAGTCAGAAGACCATCAGAGATGCAGCAGAAGACTTAGAAGAAAAGGCTTCAAGAAGATCAACAGAACTCAACAGAGTTCTGGTGGAACTAACAGAGCTCAACAGAGCTCTGTCAGAAGATCAACAGAAGAACTGTTCACAACCCGAAGACCAACAGAGCTCTGGTCTATGAGCTCTGTTGTAGTGAAGACCTCTGTGATGCCTAAGTTTCGTATGAAATCCCAAGTGTTAGACAAGTGTCCATACTTTCCACGTATGCCCTAAAATAGGAGACACACTTTCCACGTGTCATTCTAGGGTACGATAGTACACTGCCTTCACTTTATCAGGGCTATAAATAGAGAGGTAGTGGAACAAACAATTGTAAGCTTTGGGAAGAGTAGTTTTCCACAATTGTTTAAGCACACACTGCAGCAATCCCGAGCACTACCTCCGTACGATATTGTTGTTCTGTGAGATTTCCGAACACACTTGAACATGTTCTTGGTGTGATTCATTATCAATATATGAGCAGCCTTTATATCTAATCCTGTTATCATTTACTGTTTAATATTTGATCCTCATAGTTCATTTATCGTTTACACAATCACTCATTTTAATGGCTTTATTTAATATGCTTCCGCTGTCTATTTCACTACCATTAATATGATACAACGTGAATCTGGGAACCTACAGATGTGTTATATGCTTAATTGCATTTCATTTGCATGATTTGATGTTGATAAATGATCATTAGATCTTTGAGCAGAGGGCTCGGTTTTGGACTCGATTGAGTCTTGATGGCATTCGCCCGGTTTTATTAAGCTCGACGTGGGCTTGGGGTTTGCATTGCATGAGTTGCATTATGTTTGAGATTTACATGAGTTTGAATGCAATAGTTATTCTTTTGAGGTCATGTATGAATTTTTAAGTTAAGTAAGCTTGTTTTGGATGGTGGGTTTTCCAAGTTAAAGACCTAGTATGGTTGAACTTGAGGGCTTGGACTAAAGACCTATTATGGTTGATGTCTAAGAGGGGCTAAAGACCTAGTATGGTTGATGCCGAAGACGGACTAAAGACCTAGTATGGTTGATGTCTAAGATGGACTAAAGACCTAGTATGGTTGATGTCTAAGATGGGCTAAAGATCTAGTATGATTGATGCCAAGGATTTACTAAAGACCTAGTATGGTTGATTTCATTCGTTTTCCACATCCAAGAAGCTTACTTACATTTATTTAATCGTGGTTTAATTTATGTGTTTGCCACATCTGATGAGATCGGGTCTCCCCCGTCACCGAAGGGTGTTGATTTTGGGTAATTTATCTATTCACATTGTTGAGGTTATATTACATGCATATGTATTGTTTTCCATGATTGATGGACGGATTTATGTTACATTCTTATTGGACATTTTAACTGTTGGAGTTTTATTCTATGGTATCTGGATTTTAATACATTTTACGTTGCGTGAGTTTTGCTTCGTATTAAGTTTCCAACGAAAGAATATATTTAAATGGATGGTTTCCATGTTTTACGGGTTGAGTATGTATTGTCAACCGTATTTGAAGGTTTTGCCTAAAACTAGATTTATTCACGTATTTGAGTAGGTTGGGGTTCGTAACTCATTTTTGGAAAACGCTTTACACTTTTGGGGAAGATTCCCATGGATTTGGGTGCGTTGGAAAATGAGTCATTTATGTCTATTTTGAGAACTCTTTGGAAAGGATAACCTTTGTCGCAAACTTTCATTAAAGATTTGTTGAATCATGACTAAAACCACTAATCCCTGATTTATGTTTTTATACAGTCATGATAAAATGCTTGAACTCACTAGGCGTAAGCCTAACCCTTTTTATTTGTCGACATGTGCAACAGGCTCAGGTTGGGGTAGCTCTACCTACATTGTGAAGTGGCGAGTGATAGTAGAGTGCACGAGAGGTAACTTGAGTAGTGAAGTCTTCCGCACGTACTTGGAATTAGCAACTTGTGTTGTGTTAAATAACACCCGTTTAAGTTATTCTATTTGGGAATTATAATGTTTAAATTCCGAGGTATATTAAGGAGTGAATTGTAGAAATGATTTTATCTTGTTGGGTAATTTATTGAAATTTTATTTGGTTGCTCGTTCCAAATTTGAGGGTGTTACAAGTTGGTATCAGAGCATAAGTTTGAGAGATTTAGGTGTTGATTTTGGATACCTAGACTCAAACTAGCGTTTGTTTAAGTAAATGAGAGTGAAATTCATCTTTAGGAACTGTAAGATAGGATGTTTTGAAGTTGATGGAGCTTTTAGAAACAAGAATCATGTTGAGAGTAGCAAGGATAAGCATGTACGGTGCGTTCATAGTGACACCTGGCCAGTGTCATGGTGAACCTACTAGTACATGTGCATACTTGGATTGCTTTCATGTGATGATCGTTGGGGTAGTGAAGGAGGTTCTAAGCTAGTAGTCGTTGGAATAGATGGACGATTCTAGTATTAGTCACTTGGAGTGACGATGAGCATGATATTTGCTTTAAGTAGACCGTTTCGGGTCAAGATTGATGGTTGGACTAGAACCATAGGATTATTGAGCCGACTTTGATTCGAGGAAAAACCGTAAGGTTAATTGATGTAATTCTCAACTTACCTTAAGAGGTTAAAGTATCCGGATGACAATAGTGGACCGGAGGGATTTAGAAGGGTATGAGTTGAGACGTTGAATGCCGACTAAGTCATGCACAAAGTTTAATTTGAAAATAAATTGCATCAATTATTTCTTGTGTTTCAAATCCTTATTTGGATTGTGTTATGAATTTTGAGAAATGTTTAGCACACACACAAGATTTCAAATCATGGTTTTGAACATGCATGAAACCATTTTATTGCGGGCGTTGCAAACTCCGCCGGGATTTGTTTTGCCTTATTTCATCGTTGTTCAACATTTGTTTTGGATATAATGATAATCATATTTTATGATGTTTAAGATGTTGGGCAATAACTACGGCTTGTGACTTTAACATTTGATCTCCTCCACATATGTTAGAGTTTGGACGGAAAGTTATTTTCCATTATGTCTATGTACAGTTATTTTGGAGAATTGGTTTAATGTGAGTTGTTAAACAACGTTGTTTATATAGTATTACCATGGAAGGGGATTTTTGGAATTTTGGCGTCTCATTTATGATTTTGCTTATGGCAATTTGGCCTTGGAAGCATGATGTTTAGCGCCGTTTTATTGACTTGGAGTCATTGAGTTCGTTGAGGTTCATAGAGTTTGTTTCACGACATGTTGAGTCGTGTGAGTATAATTTCACAAGGTGCATGCTTTAGTTACTTATGCGAAAGGTTTATAAGTTATGTGGGTATTTTGTCCCACTCGAGTTGTGTTGAGAAAAATTAATTTTATGCCATAAGGCGACTAAAAAGAGATGAGTTTGAACTCTAGTGTCGTGTAACTTTTCTTTCAAAAGGTTTGTGTTACTAAATATTTCGTTGCATATAGTGAAGTGTATGGATTGACTTATACGTGGCTTAAGTGATGCATGAAAGAATATTTTAGTGACATTTCATGATGACTTGTTTGGTGCGCTTTCGGTTAGTTAAATGTTTTAGTACCATTTCATGTAAAGACGTTATATCGACTTAGGGGTATGCATAGCTTGGTAACCATTGTTTTTTTTTTGACACTTTGATTAAACGAATCGTGAGTGAAACTATTTTGCTAACTCATTGTTTAAATGATGGACCGTTGGGTCAAAGCATGTTTTAGTGGTGTGGGGATCACGAATGGTTTACGATGCGTGATATTTGAAAAAACACGAATGTATGAGTCATTGACATTGGTCAATTTGCAATTTGCCGAATATTTTGGAAAATTGAAAACCTTTTGGTTTTGGAGGAAATGTGCGTTTTGAGTATTTTAACAAATACATTTTTGCATTGATGTTTGACGTTTTAGATTCCAAATACGTAACTTTGAGGAAAATGCTTTGTGATGAGGATTTTAGAAATTTTTTGCATAAAACTATGGGGCGTGGAATTTCTCATGTTTTAAACATAGACGCACACTATTGGTGCAATTCAAGACTTAAAGTCGGTCGGAATCCTTTTTGGGTGTTTATTTTATTAACACTTATTTCCTCATATATTTTTGGAAAATACATCGTTGTGTGCAGTTTTGTCGGAAACGTTTTGCTCGTGTGTCGCTATGTGACCATTTGAGGAAATTTTGGAAATCAATTTAAAGAATCCCATCTTTGAAATTTTGGGGTGAGTTAATTGGTACATGAGTGTGTCATTACAATAAATTTCTAAGAAAGCGTTACGAGCTTGCATGCCTACCCCAATTTGTGGTTTTATGATGTTTTAGTCGATATTTTCAAGTTATGGGAACGTATGAGTTTTGTTTTAAATATGGAAATTGCACAAGTCATTTTGTGTTGACTAAGGTGTATGTGCAAACCGTTTCATTATTTTGTATAAGAAACTGACGCGCGCACATTTTGTTGGTGATCCGTGTTCCATGCCATTTTATGGTTAAAGGAGAAATTTTGGAGTCAAATGTCGTGGGACTTCTTTTGAAATACGTGCACGTCTTTTGTTGCACCATGTTTAAAGTTGAGCAGTTACTTTACGTGCATGTTACAAGTCAATCCATACTAGAGCTGTAACGATTCATTTTAAAAGAAGTTGTTTATTACGCTTTTGCGTTTTGTGAATAAACTGAACTGTGATGGAATAATTCTCAACAGGATTTTCATATTTGGGACGAGCGTGTCCGTTTTGCGTAACAATCGAATTGATGATAGTAGATTTTCTATGCGTACGATTTATTTGATATGAAAATCCTAACGTTGAAATTTTGTGAAAGGTTTTGTTGATTGGCATATTTATCGAATAACGCACTTGTGAACCTTGAACTCATTAGGACCTTGGAAATGGTAGGTAACCCAGTTAAGGGTAAGTGTGTGTGTAACACTTTGGCGGTGGAAGGTTGGTTATTTCACGCGTGGTAGTACTGTAGACCGAATCACATCGGTTGAGTGGATGATGCACTTTGTAATTAAGAGAATTGATTCGCAGCGGTTTATATTGAGGTTGGTGGTAACCTTTCTGTTTAGGGATCTTACTTTGGGGTCTTGGTCAACTTTCGTATGTGAGACCCTTTAGACGCCGTATTGATAATTTTGATCTTGCCGGGAATACTCGATGAGTGAAGCTCGTGTGTAGAGTCTGTGGTGATTCGACTTGGTGGTACGTTAGGTGTCGACTTTTGGGCTTAAGGCCAAGCACCGTTAGTGTAATCGGGGAATTGTAGTCCGATTTTAAAGAAATGATGGTAATGGTTGTAATATCCTTAAGATGCTCGATTGTGATAAGAGGTTTTAGTGAAATGACTTTTCTTGTGTGGTACGAAAACCTGTCGATTGTATGATTGATGATTAGACACACCTTTGGGATTGTGTAATTGACGAGTCAATGAAGACCGTTGGTGTTGAATCGATGGAATCCGCTGAGAGCGAATGTCAATTCAGTAGCGGGATTTTGGGGGATTCTGAAGTTTTGGTTGATGTTGGTAGTAGTTAAACGTTGAGTTGGTCTAGAGAGAAAAACTGAGGACATGTGATTGTGGCATGATTGGGGAGTTCGAATCCGCCGTTGGAATAGTATGGATCACTTAAGGTTGGGAGACAACTTAAGTCTGGTGGTCGGAAGCCATTCTAGTAAATTAGGTCTTCAAGTGGAATGTGTTGGGCGTGGTGGCCATTGGTTGCGTGAGAACTGGATTTCGAGGACGAAATCTCTTTAAGGTTGGGAGGATTGTAACACCCCGAAAATCCTAACTCCAATTGTAAATGATTCCGTCTAGAAGTATTAAAAGGACAAGGTTTCGCTTTGGAGTGTGGAACATGTGATGCTAATTGGATCTCTCGAGAAATTGGCCAAGTTTGGACTCGGTACAAGTCCAGCGAGTATGACACTCACGAGAGTGACATGGTCACTTTTGCAGTGTCACTTTCGCCAAGAATGTACCGAGGGTTTTGGGAGGTCCAGCGAGTATGACACTCGCGAGAGTGACATGGTCACTTTCGCAGTGTCACTTTCGCCGAAAGTGTATCGTGACCATTTTGGGAAGCGGGCGAGAGTGCCCCGCGAGAGTGATAGTGTCACTCTCGCCGTCGGGCTCAGAGGGTTTTAAACCCACGTCTTGCAGCTTTCTTTCATTATCTATTCCATCTCTCTCTCTAAAAATCGCCCCTCTCACTAAAAACCCTAGAACCCCTCCCCTCTCCTTCCTCATTTCTTCACCAAATCAAACCCTCTTCCTCCATTGATGGACATTTGGGAGCTTGGAACTTTTGTGGAGAGTAGGAGCTCGTTCTTGGAAGATTCGAATGGTTAAGGTAATCTCTCCCTACTCAATGGTTGTTATTGTTGTTGATTTCATCTTTCTTCTACTTTGGGATGTTGTTGGACGATTTTGATGGTGGATGGTTGAAATAATCTTCATCCTCTTCACGAATGAAACTAGGGTTTGGTATAAATTGGGTATTTTGGTATATGTTGAATGGATAATTATTCCTTATGGTTAGACTTGAGTATTGATGGTTGGAAATTCATAAACCTAGGTTTTGAAAGTTTTGGCTTGAGGATGCAAACTTTATCAAAGGAGCATACGTTGGAGAAACTCTAGATTTAGCTTAATCTAGCAAAGGTGAGTTCAAGTTACTTTGCGAAAACTTTGTACATGCCAAAATAGTATTTTCCAAATACGTATGTGTTTTACTTGAAAATATATGCGGTTGAGTTATTTGAATGGTTTAACTCTTTTGAAGTGTCTGTCTTCATAAATGTGTAAAACACCCATATTTGGGGCTTTTGATTATTTGGATGGTTAGAAACCATGTTTTGTCTTTAAAAGATTAATTGCTCAAAATGAGGTTTATTTGATGGTTTAATCATGTTAGTGTAAATGATTTTAATTAAACCATTTAGGAAAATGCACTTTAGTGTTATGAGTCATTTTGAGAATATTAAGGGTGTGAGTCCTTTGGGAAATCCCTTTTGTTTAACCCGTGTTGAGTTTTAGGGTTAATGATGATTTTGGGATACGTGTTTGCTTAAACAGTGTTTAAACGCGTTTTAGGCGATGATGACCGACATTATGGGTCTAGCAAGCTTGGAGCACTTTGCTCGGTTTTGACTTTGAGATAGTCTTGAGACAATTGTCCGGTTTAAATGGCTCGATGTGGAGTCTTATTTACGGGTTGCTTTTATTGCACCGTGTTGCATATTATTGCACGTTGTTGATATTTACACGCTCGGGGTGGAGTCTAGGATGTGTTATATGCTTAATTGCATTTCATTTGCATGATTTGATGTTGATAAATGATCATTAGATCTTTGAGCAGAGGGCTCGGTTTTGGACTCGACTGAGTCTTGATGGCATTCGCCCGGTTTTATTAAGCTCGACGTGGGCTTGGGGTTTGCATTGCATGAGTTGCATTATGTTTGAGATTTACATGAGTTTGAATGCATTAGTTGTTCTTTTGAGGTCATGTATGAATTTTTAAGTTAAGTAAGCTTGTTTTGGATGGTGGGTTTTCCAAGGTAAAGACCTAGTATGGTTGAACTTGAGGGCTTGGACTAAAGACCTAGTATGGTTGATGTCTAAGAGGGGCTAAAGACCTAGTATGGTTGATGCCGAAGACGGACTAAAGACCTAGTATGGTTGATGTCTGAGATGGACTAAAGACCTAGTATGGTTGATGTCTAAGATGGGCTAAAGATCTAGTATGATTGATGCCAAGGATTTACTAAAGACCTAGTATGGTTGATGTCATCCGTTTTCCACATCCAAGAAGCTTACTTACATTTATTTAATCGTGGTGTAATTTATGTGTTTGCCACATCTGATGAGATCGGGTCTCCCCCGTCACCGAAGGGTGTTGATTTTGGGTAATTTATCTATTCACATTGTTGAGGTTATATTACATGCATATGGATTGTTTTCCATGATTGATGGACGGATTTATGTTACATTCTTATAGGACGTTTTAACTGCTGGAGTTTTATTCTATGGTATTTGGATTTTAATACATTTTACGTTGCGTGAGTTTTGCTTCGTATTAAGTTTCCAACGAAAGAATATATTTAAATGGATGGTTTCCATGTCTTACGGGTTGAGTATGTATTGTCAACCGTATTTGAAGGTTTTGCCTAAAACTAGATTTATTCACGTATTTGAGTGGGTTGGGGTTCGTAACTCATTTTTGGAAAACGCTTTACACTTTTAGGGAAGATTCCCATGGATTTGGGTGCGTTGGAAAATGAGTCATTTATGTCTATTTTGAGAACTCTTTGGAAAGGATAACCTTTGTCGCAAACTTTCATTAAAGATTTATTGAATCATGACTAAAACCACTAATCTCTGATTTATGTTTTTATACAGTCATGATAAAATGCTTGAACTCACTAGGCGTAAGCCTAACCCTTTTTATTTGTCGACATGTGCAACAGGCTCAGGTTGGGGTAGCTCTAGCTACATTGTGAAGTGGCGAGTGATAGTAGAGTGCACGAGAGGTAACTTGAGTAGTGAAGTCTTCCGCACGTACTTGGAATTATCAACTTGTGTTGTGTTAAGTAACACCCGTTTAAGTTATTCTATTTGGGAATTATAATGTTTAAATTCCGAGGTATATTAAGGAGTGAATTGTAGAAATGATTTTATCTTGTTGGGTAATTTATTGAAATTTTATTTGGTTGCTCGTTCCAAATTTGAGGGTGTTACACCCGTGCTAAGTCTCAGGAGAGGGACATTGTTCATGGACTTTAGCATAACGCGTGTGTGACATCATTCTGATATTCAGCTTGCCACATACATTTAACAACTGTCAAAGTTTAAAAGGGCTCTAGTCTTTCAAGATTTTCAGAAGTTGATTGTTGGAGTTCAGTCTTTGATTGGATTGGAAGAGACGCTTGAGTATTTGCAATCATTATTCTGAAGTTTTGTTGACGATGCTAGACCTTTGAGTGCTCTTAATCATTCTTCTGACCTGATCAATCAAAATTGTGAGTGCTTGCAATCATTGTTCTGGTGCTTTGGTTGTGATTCAGACTTTTGAGTGCTTATAATCATCCAGCTATTTCTTGAAGATTGAAGTTCTGGATTTTCTTCATTAAGTGGTTTGAAATATTTTGAAGATGAGCATTTCTCTACAGTTGCTGAACAATGTTATTTGTTTGGTTCGTCTCATCCCTACCGAGTAGCGTGTGCTTTTTACCGTTCCTCCTTCGAGAAAATTCAGATCATGTTCTTAAGCCGCTATAATTGATCATGTCTTATCTGAATTATTTTTGGAGGTGATTTGGAACCTTGACTAAATGCATTCAGAATTCTATGTTCTGACTAAGTGCATTCAATGTTCTAAGTCCTGGATTTTAAAATTCTGACTAAGTGTATTCAGAATTCAAATGTTCTGACTAAGTGCATTCAGAATTATGATCTTATATATTCTGAATTCAAATCAAGTGTGATCAGTTTGGTTTCTCTAAGAGCAACTTTGAAGGGGGAGCCGAGCCTACATTTGAAGGAAGCACCGCTAAAGTTTTTTCAAGAAAATCAAGGGGGAGAGAAGCTAAAGATTTGAAGATGATTTGCTTTCCAAAACTTTAGGGGGAGAATGTTAGGACACTGAAGTTGTCCTTTATATTAGAAAGTTTTGTAAAGCAATAGCTGTGTTAAAGGGCTTATGCTTAACTGTTGTAACAAGAGATGTAGACTATAAATAGGACTTTACATGTAATATTGTAAAGTGTGAATTCATAATACAAAATGTAGCCTTCTAAACATCTTGTGTTCTCTCTAGTTTAGATTTACTTTTCTAATAAAGCTTCTACATCTTCTTGTTACTAGTTCTTGGATTGTTGAAGATCATAGACCTAACAGTCATTATAAGATTTTCAAACTTAATAACAAAAACATCAATATAATGAGTACTCGTCGTGACTTACACTCTGCGGGAATGATGGAGTGGATGTAGTGGTGAACGTCGTCATTTGGGGTCTGTAACACCCTGCCTCGGACATCCCAAACTGTGTGACATTGGTCATTATAAGATTTTCAAACTTAATAACAAAAACATCAATATAATGAGTACTCGTCGTGACTTACACTCTGCGGGAATGATGGAGTGGATGTAGTGGCGAACGTCGTCGATGCGGTCGGTCCGAACGCAGACGAGATCGGTGTCGTACTCGACAGCTAAAACAAATTTGGAACGTAATATTAATACACCAACTAAAAAACCGTGGGCGATAAATTAAGTTAAACACTAACCTGAACAGCGCGAAACGTTTTGTTGTAGTCCTTGAGAGCTTTTACGCGTCTCTCCATATCCTCGTGTACGTACATGTACAGATCCTCCCACCTCTTTTGATATGGGTTGGGGGTGGCATACCATGATGGGAGGAGCGAGGGGGTGCCTCATCTTCGTCATCTTCCTCAGTTTCGTCGGCTGAGGAACTGGGCCCAGATGGGGAAGGAGAGTTCAGTCAGGCCCTCTTCGTCCGTTGCCTTGCCGCCTCTCTTTCAATAAAGGCGACGCTGTTTCTGTACCAAGTCGCCTCCCTCTCGGCATCCGTAGGCAGAAGGTTTGCGAGAGGCGCAAACCTCGTCTAAATATATTGTAAAACATATAACATTTAATATGCAGGACTAACTTATTCAATATTGTAAAGATAGTAAAAAAAAGTTACAGTTGTAGCTGAGTTGAAGATAGCAAGGCAACTCTTCTTATTCAATGAAACACCCCAGTCCCAACGGGTTCCCCTAATGAACCTGTCGGTGCGCAGGGTTAAATTATTACGTCAGATGGGAAACATCTACAAGATCCATATCTGGAATTACACAACAAAAAGAAGTACATAAAAAAGAAAGCAAAAAGAATATTCTTTTAATATTCTTTTTAATTTTTTGAAATAAGTAATGTTAAGTGCATTTTATGCATGCATTCATATTAGTTTATAATTGCATTTTGCATCTAGTTTAGTTGTTTGCACGTAGATTTTATTATAGTTTTAGTTAATTTTCGTTTAATCATCGTTGGGGAAATTACATTGGTATTTTTGTGTTTTCGTCGCATTTTGACAGATATTTTATATTAAAACCGAGAGCATGGATAAATATGGATTTTAAAGCACTTGATCAATCATTATATGGTGGATGAATTCAAGAAACATGGGATGAAGTTGGATTAATTTTGAAAGAAATCATTCATGTGGGAATCTTTTGAAAAAAAAGCAAGAAGATTATTTTTGAAAGTGACGTAAAGTAGAGGGACCTTTTTGAAAATATGTAATTTAAATATGAGTTGGTTGTAGGATAAAACTTCTTCTCCCTTTTCTTCACCTCCAGTACGCCAATTTCTTTTTCTTCTTTTTAGGTTTTTTTAATTTTTAAGTTTAATTCTTCTTTTCTTTTGTAATCTAGGTTTAGGTCTTGTTTAGTTGTTAGTGTTTGTAGTTTTTCCTCGTTTCTTAAGTCGTTGAAGATGTGAAGAAGACAAGGCCGGTCCTGAGATTTCGGATGCCCATGGTGAAAAGCCAGAAAAATGCCCCTATCATGCAAATGAAAGACAATTTAAAGGGGTTTGGAACCTAGTCAAACTAAGAATAAAAAGATTATAAAACCCACCAACTAGGAACTTTGAGGACCAAAGAATAAAAGATAAAGTGTAGCTCAACAAATCTATGGACCAAAACCATAGACCTACACACTCACAAAACAAATCAGTCTCCACAAAAGCATCCAATTACAACCTTAAATAGCTTTTGTTACAAACATACTACAGCTAGATAAAGTCTATGAGCAATGTTGAACAAACAACAAGAAAAAATGTTCCAGAACTGCCTTAATTGCTTGGAATATGGAACATTTCAGAGTTTTAAACATCTAACAATGAAATATAACATTCCATTGCAGCTAACTAACAAATAGAAGTGTATGTATAGCCAAAAAAACACCCAGTTTTTTTTCCTATTTAGATTGCTTCATACGAGATATGACACTTTAATAGACAATGGACTCAATACACCTTCAAGGCTTCAACTATCGAAATGAGTATCAATTAACTATCGAAAAAAAATGTTTGATTAATCCAAGCATTTTTGTGTACCACTCTGAACCACTCGACACTACACTATTTGAGCCACTAATTATCACTTCAGTTTCTTCAAACCACTAGGCTAATAAATACAAATGTAAATATATATATATATATATATATGTAAATATATATATATATATATATATATATATATATATATATATATATATATATATATATATGAAGATGTATAAAACTTAATATATTGTATATGTAAATATGTCTAATACATACCAGGTGAGGTACCAAAAAATGAGTCCAACACAAGAAACATGGTAAGAAACAGGCATATGGAGAATCTACAAGATTAATCAACTTAATGGCATGTTTCTATCTCCAGAAATTCTTATGAGTGATGTTTTTAAAGACAATAACATTCTTGTTTAATAAACAAAATTCTAAATTTAAGCTAAGCATTATTGCAAACACTTGGTGTGCAAATTAAGATTACGGATTACCCGACTAAAACCAATTAAAGAAGACAGAATTGGAAGACATTTCAACAAGCATACATGAATGAAAGAATAGAAAACACCTGATTTAGGGCAGAAATCCAACTATTTCTTCAGTTCTTCTTAGTTCTGAACTTCTGATTTAAGAAATCCAACAGCAACACTTCTGATTTAGGGAGGGCAGCAACGATTTAAGATTTAAGAATTAGGAATTAGGGCAGCACCGCAGCAACACTTCTGATATACAACACCCCTTAATCGATTGACTGAACGAGAGAGAGAGAGATGATATTCGAATCGCACGCAGCACTCTTCTCGAAATCGAATCGCACGCCTATTTCGCACGCCTATTTCTTTCTCGAATCCCTCGGCCGGCTGTTTTTCAAACGAGAATATGGTCTTTGTCTTTTGGCCCAAAATTGATGACTATATGTATAAAAGACTTATTTTGAGTGATGCCCCTTTTGGACCTGAGGCCCATGGCAGCAGCCACATTTGCCATGGGCCAGGGCCGGCCCTAGAAGAAGATGCAACATTTTTTATGGAATGAAGACAAAGATGGAACGTGACAGATTCTCATCCGACATCCGACATCCGTTGTAAAGTTTCATTTTCTCCATACTTTGTTTTTATATTTCAATCATTGTTTAGTTAAATTTTGTGTTTATTTATTGTTAACGTTATTCTCCGTTTTTTAATTTCTGCATCGCTCTTAAATTCATTTTATTGCTTTCGTTGTTTAGAATCGATTCTTGGAGAGTGACACTCCTTGGATCGATCTTTACAGTATTTTATTGTTTTGTTTAGATTTATGTTTCCTTTAGTGGTTTAGCTTTTTCGTTTATTGGGTAATTGTCACTTTGGATTGACGTTGTGGTATTGATCAATTGTTTTTATAATAAACTTTGAGTTTTAAGTGGTTGTTTTTTCATATAACTAAAGTTAATGTTTGATGAACCGATTTTTAAAAAACATCATTAGTTTATTTTGTAAGTTTTGATACGAACGATCGTTTGATCATAACTTAAGACTAAATTGATCAATGACTACGATTCTAACATGAAAATAGTTAGAGACATAGATTGAGATAAATATTTGTTTTAATCATAATGTTTCTTTCCAACGTACGCATAGTGCGAAAGTAAGCGTGAGTCTTGTTTATAAAAACTTTTCCGCCTTGAAAGAGTATTGAAGTAATGTTGCATAACAAATCCTCACCATTACCAAAAATCTGAAGTTGACATTACCAGATATCCATTAGCTCCTTTTTTATTGTCTCGTCATTCTTTTATTTTATTTCAATAAAAATTGTTAGGGCAAGTTTTATGTGTTGATTTAAAGTTCAAGGGTGTAATTTGTATTTTCCTTAAACATAGTCCATAGTGAACGGGCCGTGGGCTTGTTACCACGGGCCCAGCATATTTAATGCACAACTAGCTTAGAAAATTAGCTAGTTGTCTCATTTAGCTTTCAGCATTGTAACGATTATTCTCTGATCAAATAGCTAAGTGGGCAGCCTTTGTGATTACTTTATTCGTTCATATCTTTATTCACATAAACACGATTGTTGCACGGATCTGGATCCTACAATTGGTATCAGAGCAGACGGACGGATCGATTCCAAGGTTTGAATTCATCAAAATTCTGGTTAGTTTGACTTTTGCTCGTCTGATTTTTTCTTGAATTCTTGACTTTTGATTCAATCAAAATCAGTTGTTTTTACTTATTGGGTTGTGTTAGCATTATCATTCTAAGAGTTTCTGCAAAATTTCACATCCTAATTCGTTCGTTTGATTGGTCAATTTTGCAAAACAAGTTCTAAAATTTTTGTAGTGTTCTTACTCAAAAATTCGATTTTTGCTATCAAAAGGTGTTGTTTTTGCTCTAAAATCGATTGGGTCATTGTTGTTTTGTGCTTGGGATTGTTTCTAACCTTTCAGGAACACATTAGAGTAACCCTAGTGGAATTTTCGATCGATTTTGACAAAACAGCCGCAGAGTCCGGACACCACAGCCACGTTTTCCGGACAGATCAAGGTGTCCGGACGTTTGTGGTTCCATCCGGACAAGTCATCTTTCCGGGTAAGTCATCCATCCGGGTAAGTCAATCATCCGGGTAAGTCTTTCAAATTTCTATTTTTCCGGGTAATCTAGTTCCGGACAACTCAAAGTATCCGGAATTCGTTTTATCCGGAAATCCTCATTTACCCGGAATCATCGAAGTATCCGGACACATCATTCTTTCCGGAAACTTCTAAGTACCCGGTAAAGTCTTGATTTTCCGGTTACTGCCATCCGGTATCTTCAGAGCATCCGGTAACCTTGGTTATCCGGACAACTCAAGATATCCGGACAACTCCTGCTTATCCGGACAACTCTGCACCTTTTGAGCTGTGTTTTCGTAAATCCAATCCAGATACTTTCAGATCACTACCTTACTTGGATTACTATCCGGTAAGACCACTGTAGTCGACTTTAGAACCTGCGTTAGGACTCCACTCTTAGAATCTTGCGTTAGGTTCTCATTTCGAATCGATATACCCGTCTGACGATCACTCCGTTGCAACCAAAGATGTCTATTTCTCGTGATGCACTTGCAATTGGTACCGACACCAAGCCCCCATGTCTATACCCAAACGAATACAGTCAATGGCGCGACAGATTCATGATTTTCATTGAATCAAAGGACAACTATGAGTTCATCAAGCAAGCTCTTGAAGAAGGTCCCATCGCGCCACCAATGAAGGATATTGCAGCTACTGCAGGTGCTGGACCCAAGAAAGAGAAAAAGTCCTTTGACGAAATGACAGAGTTTGAAAGAGGGAGGATAGAAGGGGAGAAACAGGCAAAGAGATATCTGGTACAAGCTCTTCCCAATTCTATCTACACCGCCATCGACAGCTACAAAGCCACGGCTAAAGGCATGTGGGACCAAGTTGCCAAAATGATGCGTGGGAGTGCAGTGGGAAATCAGCTGAAGATCAATACTGCTATAACCAAGTTCGATGGTTTCAAGCAGCGTCCTGGCGAGACTCTTACTCAGGCTTATGAACGTTTCTGCTCTCTACTCAATGAGCTGAACAAGAATGGGATAGTTAGGTCGAACACTGAGAATGCTCTCAAGTTCCTCAACAATCTCTTACCCGAATGGAAAGTTTTTGCTTCTCATGTCAGGCATAACAAACTGATTGAAAGAATCGACATAAATAAACTCTATGAGACACTTCTTCAGGATGAAGATGAAGTGAATGAACTGTTTGTCGAAAAGAAGACTGAACCCAAGCCTGTAGCTGATCTCATTGCTCTAATTTCCACTAACAAGGGAAGATCTTCGAGCCGACACACCGAACGGGCTCAAAAGCATAATTCTTCTGATTCTGAACCGGAAGAGAAGAAAGATGAAGATTCTGATAGTGAAGTAAACGACTTCATGAAAGCCATTGCCCTCCTGACAAAAACCTTCAAGCAACAACAGTTTTACAAGAAACCAACGTCTAATGGTTAGCGCTACTCCACTTCTGCCAACAAGCGTCATGACTACAAAGACAAATATGAAGGTAAGAAGAAGGATGAGCAAGATCAGACTGAAAAGAAGGACAAGACTGAGAAAGTTGACCGCAAGAAGAAAGATGAGCCCGTGAAATGCTATAATTGCGGGAAACTTGGTCACTTGGCCAAAGACTGCCGCCAGCCTACAGTGAAGAATGTCCACTACTACGAGGCTAAGCTAGCTTTAGCAAAACAAAAGGCAACTGGAGAAGCAATGTTCGCTGAGGATGATTACTGGCTGCAAAGATCTGACAATGAAGATGAAGATGAAGTTGCTAATGCCTTCATGGGATATCATTCCTCCACTGATGAGGAAACCGCAGCTGCACTTGCAAATCAGGTATGCGAATCTTGTCAACCAGATTTTTTAAGTGCTATGCAATCATTTTATGGTCAGGCTGAATCCTTTAAGGCCACTTCTAAAGAACAAAAGCTTGAAATTAAAACTCTAACAGAAAAGCTTAATGTTCAAATAAAGTTAACTGAGAAGTATAAGTCTGAAAATGCTGATTTAAAGGATAAATGCAAAATCCTTTCATTAGCACCCAAAGACTTAAGGGCCAGAATATCTGAACTTCAGCGTCAGCTTGATCAGTGCTTGAATGAGAAAGAAGACATTATTTATCAATGTTCTTCCCTTCAAGTTCAACACAAGGAGTATGTGGCTAAAATCCTAAACCTTGAAACCAAACTCCACCAAAGGGGACAAACAGATCAAACCATTTTCCTGAACAAACCCAAAGAGTTCACATATTTTAACAAAGAGTGGGGAATCGGATATGATAATCCCCACTATTTAAAAAAGGGAAGATGGCATGTACCCATTTTGTATGATTTTGCCTGTTATGGATTATCTACAAAGTACCCGGAGTACAAAATCAAGTGGACTGGTCCCCTAGAACCTGAAAAAGAAGAGGAAACAGAGGAATACAAGCGCACACACAAACTCGGAATTCAACTTCCATTTTGCTATGAACCTCTAAATTACTCTTATCAAAAGAACAAAAAGTACCTTTCCAATGACTACTTCGACCCCTACAAAGTGCCAACACCCAAGGATTCCTCCAAGAAGGATGAGGATGTAGCACCAGCAACCAAGACTGAGACGGATGAGTTTAAACTCTATGTTCCCCCTCTCATCTTGGAAGCAAAGATAGTAGAGTTGGAGGAGTTATTGGAAAGAGAACGGCTGGTTTTTCAACATGAGAAGAACGATTTAAACAAAGCTCTTGAGAAACTCAAAGTTGAGATAACCGATGGTATGACAAGTGAAGCAAAGGAAAACTTTATGTGGGAAATCAATACGCTTTCATCTAAATTGTCTGAAATGACAAAAGAAAAGCAAGCTTTACTTGACAAACTTGAGAAACAACAACCGGTCAAAACCGAAGCTGTGTCTGATGAAGGACAGGAGATCCTTCAGAGTGAAATCCATCGACTTACATCACAACTGTCTGCTTTGGCAACAGAAAAGATGGAAGAATATGCGGAAAATGGTCAGCTTCAAGAGCAAATTGACCGACTCCAATCTAAAAAGGAGATTTCACCCGAACCTTCCTCAAATTCATCTGACAAATCTTCGTGCAAAGTTTATTTAGACAAGATTTCCAATTCACAAACCGGTTATGCTTCTCAAGACGAGAGTGTTTTAAGGAATTTGAACTCTGATTTTTTTCTTAGCTTCCGCACCAAATTCCCCAAAGCACACAAGCACGAAGAGTTCCTCGCCTTCCTCCACCAGTCCAAGTCCCGACATTCCTGAAGTAAATTTTTCTGAATTCATGAACTCAGAAGGAGATGATGAGGGAGAGTTCGAGTCGTTCCCTTTCGACAAACCTCTTCCGAGTCACACAGATTTTTTATCCCCAGTTGTGACTCATAAGGTCAATTTTGAAAAGGGAGCATGTTCAAACTCAAAAGGCCCAGTTGTGATCAAAATTTTAACATCTAAACCTGTTTCCCAAAATACGTCACAGCCAAGGCAAAAGACTAAACAAGTTTCCATTAAAGCTCCAACTCCTTCAAAAGTCACTGATCATTCTGTACCTGCTATTGCAGCTAAAAATGGTCAAGCCAGACGAGTAACACCAAAGTGGCTAAAGGAGGATTCTGTCAAGAAGGATGCATCAAAGTCATTTCCCCATGCTTTAAATTCTAGAATAAACAAAGACAGTAGTGATTGGAATCAACAGTATTATTTTGAAGTTTCTTTTCCGGTTAAAGTGAATTCTCTTCCACAATTGGCTCGCTTATTGCATGATTGCGTGTGTTGTTCAAATTGTGGTTGGAATGATTTTGAAGCTAGTTTGGAAAAAGTAGTGTCTTTTCCTGTTAAACTAAACTCTCTTCAACACTTGATTCGTTTATCGCATGATTGTCTTTGTTGTTCTAATTGTGGTGGGAATAATTTTTATGACATTCTGAAAAATGATTGGTATGCACCATCTTGTGTATATAATCTCTATGCAAAACGCATTCCCCGTAATTACAAGAACAATCCATCTCATAAACGGGGTAATCATTCAATAGTTCAACCACGGCGGGAGGCTAGATCCAATCCTAGATGGACTGCTCCTACCAAGGTTAAACCAGCTCCTAAAAGGCAACCTGGCACAAAACATGTTCCTCCCACGGGTGTACAATCTGCACCTAAGAGGCGACAAACGCGAAAATCAGTTCTCCCAACGGGTGTACATTCTTCACCTAACGGGAAAGGCGTGCCAAAACAGGTTTCTTCAAAGGGAGCCACTCCTAACCCTCCAGGACCCAAACAAATTTGGGTACCTAAACTTCTCTAATCTTGTTTTGCAGGGCGGTCATGTGTGGTACTTAGATTCAGGATGCTCCAAGCACATGACCGGAAGGAGGGAGCTTCTCACGAACTACAAAGAAGAATATCAAGGAGATGTGAGATTTGGCAACAACGAGCGTTCGCCGATTGTGGGCTACGGCGACATCGTGCATGATAAGATCACCATCAAGAAGGTGTCACACGTCCAAGGGTTGGGTCACAACTTATTCAGCATAGGCCAATTCTGCGACAAAGATCTTGAGGTCAGTTTCAAAAAGACAAGGTGTAGAATACTCACCGACGACGGTGAGACACTACTAGTTGGACATCGCAAGACCAACCTCTACACCATTGATCTCTCAGCCCTCTCAGTTGATAACCATGTCTGCCTTCTGTCCAAGGCCTCTTCCGACCAAGCTTGGATCTGGCATCGACGACTTTCGCACCTCAACTTCAGAAGCATCAATCAACTGGTGCTCGGCAGACACGTTAGAGGCATGCCCAACCTTCAGTTCGTAAAGGATCATCTGTGCGGGGCATGCGAGAAGGGAAAGATGAAGCGTGCATCTCATCCACCGAAGGACACTCCCAGTACATCTCGGACTCTTGAACTACTTCACATGGATTTGTGTGGTCCGATGCGTGTTTCGAGCATCAACAAGCGAAAATATGTTCTGGTGATAGTGGACGATTACTCACGTTACACCTGGGTGATGTTTCTCCGCTCAAAGGATGAAACTCCTGAGATCATCATCGAGCATCTCAAGACGGTCCAATTGAACAAGCGTCAACAGGTTCAGTCCATCCGAACCGACAACGGGACGGAATTCAAGAATTCCAAGATGGACGGTTATCTCTCCTCTGTAGGGATTTCGCACAACTTTTCTGCCGCACGCACTCCTCAGCAAAATGGTGTGGTGGAAAGACGTAACCGTACCTTAGTCGAAGCGGCGCGCACAATGCTTTCCCAAGCTAATCTACCGCTATATCTTTGGGCTGAAGCGGTGTCTACAGCTTGTTACACCCAAAATCGCACGCTTATGTACAAGCGATTCAACAAGACGCCCTACGAGATCATGAATAATCACATTCCGACTATTGGCTACTTTCACGCGTTCGGATGCACGTGCTACGTACTGAACGACAAAGATGATCTCGGCAAACTAAGCCCCAAAGCGGATAAAGGAGTCTTCATCGGATACTCCATGCAGGCTAAGGCTTATCGCGTTTACAACACACGGACTAAATCCGTTGTTGAGAGCATAAACGTGACATTCGACGAAGCCGCAGATTTGGCTTCTGAACATCGCAGTTCAGAACCCGGTTTAACTGGTGTGTTAGCTTCCGGACCCTCCAGTTCGGGATCTACACAAATGACAGTAAATCCAAATCGTACATCTTCATCGAATGCAACTTATTCTGATTTAGATTTATTGTTTGAGCATTTTTATGATGACCTATTTAATGCTTCCCCATCTGTCTCAGCTATTCCTAGGATTGAAGCTGCTCGTCTTGAAGACTTGGACAACCTATCTGGTCCACCGCCTTCTACAAGCTCGCCTTCTAACACCTTGGCGACAGATCAGCCGTCATCACCTGCTTCACCTGATCCTGTGATTCCCCCGAAGGACCCGAAACCAGTTCCGGAGATCGCTCCTATAGATTCGTCTTCCTCGACAACCGACGATCAACCTCTGAATTCCTCGGAACCAGAAGTTGTGCAACCTTTGGCGAATCCTCCCCCACCTCCTCCGAGAACTCAACCTGCTACTCTCGAAGCTGTACAAGACCTTCCATCTGGTTCGTATGTGGATCCGGACACATCTCATTCCACCCAGCAGCCGCTTCCACACACCACTAACTGGACGAAGGCACATCCCCTACATCAAATCATCGGTGATCCCTCTACACTTGTTCGTACGCGAGGCGCTTCCGCCAACTTCTGTCTCTTCTCCGGCTTCTTAAGCAAGATAGAGCCAACAACCGTACGCGAGGCGCTTGAAGATTCGGACTGGATAATTGCCATGCAAGAAGAGCTCAATCAATTCGAAGCTCTAAAGGTGTGGCGATTGGTTCCACGTCCAAAACACAAAACGGTGATCGGCACCAAGTGGATCTTCAAGAACAAGAAGGATGAAGACGACATTGTTGTCCGCAACAAGGCGCGACTCGTGGCAAAGGGATATCGTCAGCAAGAGGGGATAGACTTTGATGAGACCTAGGCTCCGGTGGCGCGAATCGAAGCAATCCGTATGTTTCTAGCCTATGCTGCGCACAAGAACTTCACAGTCTTCCAAATGGATGTGAAGACGGCCTTTCTATACGGCGATCTCGAAGAAGAAGTTTATGTGTCACAACCCGACGGCTTTGTGGATGATTCGAAGCCTGACCATGTCTACATTTTAGACAAAGCACTATATGGTCTAAAACAGGCCCCGCGAGCTTGGTACAATACTCTCTCTAAGTTCTTATTAGAGAAAGGCTTCACACGAGGTACAATTGACTCTACTCTTTTCATTAAAAATGAGGAAGGTCATATAGTCTTCGCTCAGGTATATGTTGATGACATCATTTTCGGTTCTACCAATCCTCTATATGCCAAGAACTTTGCCAAACTAATGGGAAAATATTTTAAAATGAGTATGCTTTGTGAGATGCATTTCTTCCTTGGTCTACAAGTTAAACAACTTTCGACCGGAATATTCATTAACCAGTCCAAATATATTCGGGATATTCTTCGGAAATTCCAATTGGACCAGGCCTCACCAATGAAAACTCCCATGGCAACTACTACAAAGCTTCACGCCGATCCCAATGGAACGGCTGCGAATCAGAAGTTGTATAGAGGAATGATTGGCTCATTAATGTACCTCACTGCCAGTAGACCAGATATAATGTTCTCGACTTTCCTGTGTGCCCGGTATCAATCCAACCCCAAAGAGTCTCACATGATTGCTGTTAAACGAATTTTTCGTTATTTACGTGGTACTGCTGATCTTGGCCTATGGTACCCGAAAGAGACAGGTTTTGGATTATCAGCTTACTCTGACGCCGATCACGCGGGCTGCATGATGGATCGGAAGAGCACATCGGGGCACATTCAGTTCCTGGGTGATAGTCTGGTAAGCTGGGCATCAAAGAAGCAGCAGTGCGTTTCAACGTCAACTGTCGAGGCGGAATATGTGGCCGCCGCAAGCTGCTGTTCCCAAGTCATCTGGATGCGGACACAACTCAAGGACTACGGTTTCACGTATGTCAAGGTCCCGATCTACTGTGACTCGAAGAGTGCTATTGCTATCTCAAGCAACCCGGTCCAGCACACCAAGACGAAGCACATCGACGTTCGGTACCATTTCATTAAGCATCACGTCGAAAGAGGTACTGTCGAACTCTACTTCGTAAATACTGAGAATCAGTTAGCAGACCTGTTTACCAAAGCCTTGGACGAAAAGCGTTTTAAAACTCCGGTGTTCAAGCTAGGTATGCTAAACCTGAAAACTTAATCCATTTGTGTACCCTTGTCAAGTTCCATACCTCTACGAGTAACTGTCTACTTATTATCCGGTGTCAACACTCTGGACGATTGAGCAAACACTTCCTCGCACTGGTATTCTACTTGCCTCAGTAACACAGGTAGATTTAGTCTCTGTATTTGTTAGGTAGTGTCGTCTATTTTTCCTCTTTCTTCGTGTGTTTCTTTTATTCAATACCGTCGTTTGTTTGCTAATTCCCGATCTCTGTGCTTTCACCATTTGTTAATGTGTTCAGGGGGAGCTAACTGCCATATCAGGTAAGTCTTCTAATCTGTTGAGGGGGAGCGTCACACACAGTTTTTCTTAAACAGTTCAACAGTTTTTTATGTGTGTGGGCACTCCCAAGTCCACCTTGGTCTACACTTGAGGGGGAGCGACACAACGTTTTCTATCCAACACTCAAAATTTTGTGTGTCGGATCCCTCACTTGCACCCTACTGCACGATTCGAGGGGGAGCAATGGCAATCCCATGCTCAATTTGAGGGGGAGCGAGAGAAAGATCCCTGGCGGCACAGTTTACTGAACATTCTACGGAAATTGCCAAAACAGTGTTATCCGGACTCTTGAGGATGTCCGGACACCTCTGTTTGTCCTGACAGTATCCGGACCGGACAGACCCGGGTCGGTCAACTTCTCCGGACAACACCCGGGTCCTATAAGACACCCGGGTACCTCATATTTCATTCTACCCGGTTTCTCTTGCACAAACCCTAAACCCTCGTCGATATTCTATCTCGCTCGGACTCTCCTCAATCGCACGATTCACGCACACGTTTCACTCCAAACTCAGGTATGTTGTTCGTGATTCCCACTACATCTTTATTATACGAATCTCGATTCTTATTGCCTCTCAATCAAACCTCGGTTTGATCGAGATTGTTAAACCCGAACACCACACCTCGGATCCACACGATTTGGGGTTCTTTCGGCGTAAGATTGATAGGGAATGACCAAGGGTAGTCTAGAATGCTATTTGGTCTACTTATGTGCATTTACACTGGCCTTTAAACCTAGATTTGGTCGATTTCTCACCAAGGCGTTTCGTCCGGACACACTCAACGTGTCCGGACACCATCATCGACATGCGCTTCTATCCGGACACACTCAATGTGTTTGATGATACATCCGGACTCTCTCAATCTACCGGAAACCTAGTTGTCCGGAAACCTTATGGTTTCCGGTAAGTTCAACTACCGGATAAGTTTGGAGTCCGGACAACGCCTTTATCCGGAATACTCACTTTATCAGGGAACCTTGTCCGGGTAATTCAATTTTACCCGGACACTCGTATAATCATCCGGACTCCTCTGCCATCCAGACAAATCATGTTATCCGGACACTTCATTTTGTCCGGAAAAGTGCCATGTGCTGTCCAGTTCTTGCATGTTTTTATCAAAACCAGTCCTCGATCTATCTCAGATTGAGCCATTCAAAGCTAAGGTACGCACCTACACTTGTAATTCTAATTATGATCCTAACCGTGTGCTCCTTTGCAGATTTTCAAATGGCGGAACAACAAAACCCGGAAGAACAAATTCCTCAGGAGGAGGAAATTATAGACGAAGTAGCTGATGCTGCACTGGTCGACCCTGACCATGGCATCGAGCTAGAGGCGAACAACCACTACCTCGACCCGGCGCTTTTCAGACCAAACCCCCAACATCAGGTCATACTCGACATTCTGATGTGCCATCCCATTTCTGAGGCACTCACTCGCACAACCGACGTTCCCTTGCTCTACGTTCTACAAGTCTGGCTGACGGCGCAAGTCCGCACAATTGGCAACACTCAGACCATCACAGCGCGAATAGACAACCACCCGTTTACACTGACGCCATATTCTTTTCGCCGTTTACTATCCCTGCCTGAGGCCACTGCCAACAACCATGAACGGTACGATCCTGCCGTTAACGATGCGACTCTCTGCGCCCAAATGCGTGCTCTTGGGTACAACTCCGACCTTCCACGGCCATCGGTCTTCAATCGAAAGTACTTGGCGCCTATTTGGTACACGCTCTTCACTATTCTCAACCGATGCCTATCCGCCCGATGGAAAGGTATTGACCAATGTACCGGCGACTTTCTCCGCCTTGTTCACGCCGTGTGCTACAACCGCCACGTCGACTTCGCCATGATCATCTGGCGTGAACTTGTGACCACCATCCGACATATCGGCGGCACCAAACAGAAGAAGTTTCTTCCATATCCGCGATTCCTTTCGCTTGTCGTTCGACAACACATGGATGCCAATCCCACCATTCCACGACGACTCACACATCCGGTATGTCCCATACGCCACCTACAATTCATGGTGATCCGCAACCCATCCGATGCGGTCGCCTCACCCATTCCTGCCGCTCTACTAGCCATAGCCGATCCCGCTGCACCGGGGGTAGTTGCTTATAGGGGAGAGTTAGGAAATCCCGTGGTCCAGCCAGAGCCGGAGGGACCTGCCCAGGGACATAGACCCGAGCGACGTGAGGGTCCAAGAGTGAGAGGTGGAAGGACCCGACAAGCAGGTGCTGTCGGGCGGGGAACGTTAGTTTTGAGAGGAAGGGGAGCGAGTGTAGGTGGTGCAGCGGAATCGCAGCCCGGTTCCAGTTCAGCCCAACCAGGTCCTTCTTCGAGACCATGCCTACATCACACCACCGAACCATATATAACCGAACCCCCTTCTCCAAGTACCCAAGTCGAAGACGTGTAATCCGACTCCACGGACTCCGATACCGACCGCAACATCCGTTTGACGCATATCCCTCACGGTATCGGACCCAACCCTAATTTTACCGTTGCCATCCCACTTGACTCCCCTCCACATACTGGAACTGGACCTACCACTAGGGCATCTGAGGGAGACACAGGTGATGAGTTAGATCATGCGAGACGGAGAGAACTGCGTTCAAAGTTGAACCAGGAAAGATCGAGCCGTAAAGATAACGAGGCTCAAGAGCGACCCCAACCGAGTGATATCCGGGTTGCCACATCTGCTATCCCGTCTCATCTGTTGGGACGGGGTATTGAAGAAGCCTCCGTGGACCCAGCGGAGCAATTGCACACCCCCCATAGCCACTCATCCGTCTCAAAACAGACGGATGTTTCAATATCACACGGGGAACAAGCACAACTTCCACCGGTCTCTCACTCGGAGAGTGCTGGTGTTGAAATAAGAGACCAGCAGCCCCCGGTCTCGACTTCTTTGTGTGCACCATCGAGTCTAGAGCCAATTGTTACTGAACATTCTTCGCCTAGGACACTTGATGCGGAACAACACCACGCCGTGGCTCTTAGTGACCCGACCGGAACGTCTATAGTGTCTCCGACTGCCGGAACACGAGGATTGGACGGAAATCCTACCACAGTCATCATCACGCCAGCTGTGAACGTAGGTGGCTCTACCCCAGTGGTAGATGCCTCAACGGGTCCTCTAAGTGAGCCCGGAGTTACGTTACCCGACTTTGTATCAAAAGGGTCTCTGGACAGCACCCTTGAGGCTGTCCGACAGGTTATGGAGCAACAAATGCAGGAACATGTAGCCGCTGAGATTGCCAAAGCGACGCATGCTTTCAAAGGAAAGAGCTCTCTCGTCAGCACTGAATCTGTCTCCGTGCACCCACCGCCTCAACCGCAACCTATCTATTCGGTGGATACTCTAAAGACGATGCTCTTAGCCCAGCTGCTCCAGGAATCCGACTCTACCGCATTTGCTGAAGCAGACCTGATCTCCGTTCTCCGATCACAGGTCACTGCTCCTTCTTCGTCTATCACATCACGCCTTGACGCCATTGACTCGACCCTCAACGCCTACAACAAAGCGCTTGCCACGCTGTCTGAGAGGGTCCGCTCACTCGAAGACACCTGTAAGAGTCAAGCCAGCGGTCTCAAACGGAAACACGATGACCAAGAGGATCCTGATCACCGTGAGGGGGAGAAGCGACAACGTCTAACCGAGACCGCCTCCCTGCTCCACACTGAAGGTACATCTGCGGTTCATCAGGAACCCCCAACTGCGGCAGCTACAACAGCCGAACCAGAAGCCGAGTTGCCTCTAGCCCAGATGGTCATTGATATGGACATTTCAGATGATGAAGCCCCAACGGTTGAAAAGCCCGAGGGTACAAGACAGGAATTGGTCACTGAAGAACCATCAGACATGCCTTCGCTCACCTTGAGAGATCCAGCATGTGACACCAACCCGGAAACTGAAGACGTATGGTACGAAAAAGCTGCCAGAGCCGTCAACTTCGAGGTAAATTTGGTGTTTCCTACTGATGAAGACGACAACATAGACTACGACCAATTTCTGCTTCAGAACTACTATGGTGCACCTCCCGTTCACTCGACTCCACCTGCCACGACTACAGATCAACCCGACAACTACAATGCAGAAATCCCGACATCTCCTCTACAAACGACAGCTCCTGATCTTCCTCCCTCTCCTCAGCAACAAAACCGTTGGGAGAAGATCAAGATCCTCATTCCTCATCTGGAGGAATCCCTGAAGAAGCTGTTCGTTCACCGAATTCGCCCTATCGAGCCGACCTTCTGCCTTGGCATCTACAGTCCTGAACCAGCACGTCAACTCCGATACGTAGAAGCCATGAAGCGGTGTCTTCCGAGAGATCAGGTTCGAACCAAATATAAAATTTCATAGGTGCTAAAGATTCAGTCAAACAAAATTATGAAGATCGTCTTTCCCGTTTTCACTGTTCGACGTGAAGACGGAAAAGAATGGATTTTTTCTGAGGCTGACTTTAAGCATCTCCATCCGTTCGACCTCCTGGTCCTTTTGAAAGACCTTCGCACCATAACCATCCGACCGCTTGCTGTAACAAAGGCGCTCGAAGCGGTTCGACGATTCCTCGTCCGTTCCATTATGATGTCTTATCTTACGGACTTTCAAATGGCAATCGAGAACCGATAAAAGAAGGTAAATCTGCTCAAACCGAATCTGAAAGCTCCTGAACTGTCGATGTATCCCGAGAACGCAATGCTGCTTCAACCGGAATTTGGGATCGTCTTCCTCAACGCTCAGAAAGAAAAGAAGTTTATGAGGTTCAGTCAGGTAGATCGATTTTGCGACGGCACACTGCTCAAGTTTCAAGACGCTCTTCGGAAGATCATCAAGCACGAATCAGAAAATCCAAAGGTATCCTATGTTCCAAATCTGAATGAAAGAACTGCACAGAATGCTTTGGATATTGTTGAAGATCGTCTTGACTACAGTCGCGCCATCAGATTCTTCGAGGTTCATTTCGCTCTACGCAAACGTTACGTCTTCAACTGGCAAGAGATAGAGCACGAATTTGAACTTCAAATCAAAGGGGGAGATTGTTAGGGCAAGTTTTATGTGTTGATTTAAAGTTCAAGGGTGTAATTTGTATTTTCCTTAAACATAGTCCATAGTGAACGGGTCGTGGGCTTGTTACCACGGGCCCAGCATATTTAATGCACAACTAGCTTAGAAAATTAGCTAGTTGTCTCATTTAGCTTTCAGCATTGTAACGATTATTCTCTGATCAAATAGCTAAGTGGGCAGCCTTTGTGATTACTTTATTCGTTCATATCTTTATTCACATAAACACGATTGTTGCACGGATCTGGATCCTACAAAAATCAAAATCACCAATTGATTTCCCGTAGCTAGCTCATGGTCTAAAACGAGTCCGTGTTTAGTCCATCGCCTCCCTGTGATCGACCCGTATGCTACACTTCTCGTACACTTGCGGTATAAATTTAAAATACATCAAGTTTTTGGTGTCGTTGTCGGGGAGACAATCAGGCTAATATGGACTTTGTTTTGGACTTACTAGTCTACGGCTTTATCCCATTTCTATTTTCCCATTTTCTTTTTGTCTCTATTCACTATGTAACGTGTTTGATTTTTTTCCTCCGTTATCCACCTCTTTTTGCGGAGTTTAATTAATCATGTTTAATAGTGTCGGATGACGGACCGTGAAGACGTGTATTTTGCTATGATAGAGATTGTTATCACCATTAGAGGTGATGTGTGATGATTACTCAATCTTGTTTAATACGTCTCACGCGTTTTTTTTAATTTTACCCGGATTCGATATTTTTTATGTCAAGCCGGACATCACCGATCCTTCTTTCTTTACCCTTATTTAATTCTCGACTATGGGTTGTGTAACTTTTTTTATAATAAAAACACATCGGTTATCCGGTGTGACTTTTGTGTGTTTAGACGACCCGTACAAATCGGTAACCACTTAAGTTAATCCTTTGACTTACACCGATTCGTACATTTAATACTTCGTCAAGATAATGACGCTAAATGAGCCATTCCCTCTCTCTCTTTTTGTTTAATTATTCGTCAAGCTCGTGACGGTAAACGAGTCATTCTCCCTCTTATGTTTAATTCTTAATCCAAAGTGAAACTCGTGACTTAAAATGAGTCTCCGTTTTCCCCCTCTTTGTTCTACCACATTTGTTTTTCAATTTTTCGGGCTCAAATGCTTAAAGAACGACCCCCAAAAGTATTCCCTAACACTTGTAAATATTTTCTTTCATTTTTACCTTTTGTTTAAAATTCTGACCAAAGTCCCCGGCCGTAAAAGACTCTCCCCGGGCATGAAATACACAAGTCAAATTTTTGATGAAAGTCCCCGGCCGTGAAAAAATCTCCCCGGCCGTGAAGTTGGTCCAGAAAGTTATTTTCTCTATTTTTCTTTACGTTTTTATTTTATTTTATTATTTTCAGTTTTTTATCCTTTTTTTAATTGAAAAAAAAACAAAAAATATTCTATTTATTTATTTATTTTTAGGAATAGTATAATCCCTTTTATTTTATTTTTTTTCTTTAATTTCTAGGATTACTTTTGTTTTTTATTTCATGTTTGTGCATGTTTCAATTCTAAGTGATTTCAAGAGCTTCAAGCTTTCAGGGACATCCACACTTTCATTGTGAAAGTTGTTCGAGATACAAGGAGCATGTAATTCATCATCGGGTACATTCTTTCCATGCTCTTATTCATTTTAGATGATTTTTATGCTTTGGTATGCTTAAAAGTAGCTTGTGGGTTGTTTTCCTTGTAAGTTGTCATTGAAAATATTTTGGGTCTTGTGGTTGATTAGTTGGGTTGCCACCACTGGGCAAACGATAGGATTTGATCATTTTGCACCGAAATTCATCCATGGTGCACACACATGAAATCAAACCATTTCCCTTGCGTTGATTCTTTTACACTTACCGTAGTCAAGCATTGAGGACAATGCTCATTTTTAGCTTATGGGTGGAGTATCCGTTTTTTTTACTTCTTTTCTCTTTTATTTGAGCATTCATGCATTTAGTCTTAAATCATGCATAGTTTTTCCATTTTAGTTACATTAAGTTTTTCCATTTTAGTTACATTTAGTTTTTGCATTATTGCATAAATATTTTAAAAATCCAAAAAGATTTTTGGCGTTACTCCATGATTTTAGAGCTCGTAGTAACCACCTCTCACTTAGCATCAATATTTTAATTAAGCATAGTAAAATACTTTTTTTTTATCATGATGTAAAGATTTTTTTTAGAAACATGGTTTTCCCTTAGTTAGTCGCTTACACACACCACTTTGCATATTATTCCATGCAATCTTTAGGATTCACTTTCTTACCGTAGTCCCCCCTACATTACATATATGGTAATATGACTACTTGGATGGACTTTACCTTGTGAGAATTTGAGCCTTATTGGATTGACACATTAATAATCAATCCCGTTTTCTTATTTCTTGTGTATATTTCTAGGTTTTTGATTCATTTCTTGTCTAAATTTTTTATAATATTTGCATAGAGACCATCTTTACTTAAAACCATCTATATACAAAAACACAAACATATTTTCTTTTTGTACCTAGTTTTGAGCCTAAATACTTATCCGTTTCTTGAACACCAAACACACCTAAACCATCCAAAATGCACATATAGTCGTCCTTTCCAAAAGATGAAAAGCAAATTGAAACATTTAGTTTGAGTAGTATACACAAGCATAGCTTGTGGGTTCGCAAAAGAAAAAAAAAGAAAAAAAAAAAAGAAAAAGCCAAAAAAATGCAAGAAAAAAATGCATTTATATAGTTAGTCTTGTAATGAATAAGTTGAGATCTGTTAGAAATTGTAGGGATGAACTATTATGTGCACAAAAATAATTCTTTGAAATCGAATAAATCTTCAAACCCCAATACACCAAACCCAATCCCTACCTTAACCCTTAACCTTACCCGAAAGTCCTCGATTTATGCAATTTTATGTAATTTATTTAGACTTGACAATTGTTTCAAACGCGTCAAGAATGCATTTCATATTTCTCGATTGGGTAGGCGTTGAGCGTATACACATCCCTAAACACACTTGAGAGAATTGAGCGAAACCGTGAGTTTCCATCCATGTAGATCATTTTTCTCTTCCCTTAGTGGCTACGGTAATGTTTGTGAAGTCCTATTAGGTGTGATTTTTTGTGATATGCTTTGTTTGGTGTTGCGTCGGTTTGACTTTTTGGTGAAATATGTGTTTCTACTACTATTTTCAATCTGAACATGTGGTAACAAGTTGCATTTGTACATGAGGAATCTTAACATTAGACTATGCATAATGAGATCGTGTATTAACTCACCCAACTATTTGGGGAGATCGTTGTTTTTTTTTCTTTTCATCCATTCCGTAATAAATTCTAATATCTTTCTTGGGGACAAGATTTAGCTTGTGGGTGTTTTATTAAGTGCATTTTGTGCATGCATTCATATTAGTTTATAATTGCATTTTGCATCTAGTTTAATTGTTTGCACGTAGATTTTATTATAATTTAGTTAATTTTCGTTTAATCATCGTTGAGGATATTACATTGGTATTTTTGTGTTTTTATATTAAAACCGAGAGCATGGATGGATATGGATTTTAAAGCACTTGATCAATCATTATATGGTGGATGAATTCAAGAAACATGGGATGAAGTTGGATTAATTTTGAAAGAAATAATTCATGTGGGAATCTTTTGAAAGAAAATAAAGCAAGAATATCATTTTTGAAAGTGATGCAAAGTTGAGGGACCTTTTTGAAAATATGTAATTTAAAATTTAAATATGAGTTGGTTGTTGGATAAAACTTCTTCTCCCTTCTCTTCACCTCAGTACGGCATTACGCCGATTCTTTTTCTTTTTTTAGGTTTTTTTTAGTTTTTAGTTTAGTTCTTCTTTTCTTTTGTAATCTAGGTTTAGGTCTTGTTTAGTTGTTAGTGTTTGTAGTTTTTCTTCGTTTCTTGAGTCGTTGAAGATGTGAAGAAGATGCAATATTTTTGATGGATTGAAGACAAAGATGAAATGTGACAGATTCTCATCCGACATCCGACATCCATCGTAACGTTTAATAATTAAAAAATAATAGTAATTGATAAATAAAAAATATATTCATTAATATTAAAAAATAAATAAAAATAATTTATATGATTAACATTAACTCTAAATAATTAAAAATTAGTTTTAGAGTAAAATTACATTTTTAGTCCCTGATGTTTGTTGAAAATTTCAATTTTCGTCCTTATGGTTTTGAAATTGCAATTTTCATCCCCATAGTTTACAATTCATCACATTTTTCGTGTTTGTGATTTAAATTTTATTGCTATTTTTATCCCTATGGTTTACAATTCATTTCTAATTTAGTCCTTCATGCTTAAAAGTAATGTTTTAGCCTCAGGGACGAAAATAGAAATGAATTGCAAACCATAAGGACTAAAAGCGAAATTTTAAAACCACAGGGACGAAATCCGCAATTTTTAACAAACCACAGGGACAAAAAACGTAATTTACTCTTAGTTTAATAATTTTCAGATAATATTAATTAATTATAATTAAATTTAAAAAATTAATATTTATTTATAATCATAATTAATAAATAATAATTAATACTAATAAGGGGAAAATTGGAATATTCACAAAAAGCTACTGAAAAGCTACTTCAGGTAGCGTCTCAAAAAGCTACTTCAAATAGCGTTTCAAAAAGCTACTTCAAATAGCGTTTCAACAAGCTAGCTTATGGTCATCAAAACATGTACCCAAAAAAGAGCTAGCTTACTTTTTTTCGCCAAACAATGCCTTAGTTTTAATTCTTGAGGTTTAGTGAAATTTTTGAAAGTGAGACCCGAATTTTGACAAGTTTTGAAATCGTCCTCGTGGTTTTAATTTTGCTCTGAAATTAGTCGTTGGTCACTAATTGTGTTTATTTTTCTTCGTTACGATGAGGACGTTTCAATCTTTTCATCAAATCTTGAACTTTATCTTTAAAAAATAACATAACAATTTATTCTATATTTTCTTTTAAAAAATAATAAATTTTAGATTAAGAGAAATTTTGTAACAAAATAAATGCAAAATATAAAATAAATATTATGTTATTTTCAAATCTTACATTAAATTAACCACAAGCGTGGTGGCGTGTTGGCAAGGGCTTGGGGGATGTGGTGGAATATCCCATCCACCCCATGTTCGAGTCCAGACGTCAGCATTCTGTGGCCAGGCTTAGTCTTAGACGACCGCTTTATTTGTTTGTTTCTAAATTGCCAAAGATGTAGTCTAGGCAAAGCCTAAATGAACCTTATCCAAAAAAAAACTTACATTAAATTTTCATAGTCGTCTTGTAGAGAACGAATTGAGGATGCTGTTAAATTGAGGATGCTGTTAAATTTTCACTAATTGTGTTTATTTTTCTTCGTTACGATGAGGACGTTTCAATCTTTTCATCAAATCTTGAACTTTATCTTTAAAAAATAACATAACAATTTATTCTATATTTTCTTTTAAAAAATAATAAATTTTAGATTAAGAGAAATTTTGTGACAAAATAAATGCAAAATATAAAATAAATATTATGTTATTTTCAAATCTTACATTAAATTAACCACAAGGGTGGTGGCGTGTTGGCAAGGGCTTGGGGGATGTGGTGGAATATCTCATCCACCCCGGGTTCGAGTCCAGACGTCAGCATTCTGTGATCAGGCTTAGTCTCATACGGCCGCTTTGTTTGTTTGTTTTCAAATTGCCAAAGATGTAGTCCAGGCAAAGCCTTGATGAACCTTATCCAAAAAAAAAACTTACATTAAATTTTCAAAGTCGTCTTGTAGAGAACGAATTGAGGATGCTGTTAAATGAGTTTATTTAGAATAACATAACGCTACATTTCAACATACAATACATCAACCATATTAAAATCGACATATAATACAAAATTACTTTTATAAGATTGAATAAATCACCCTTGATGTGAGTGAGTATATTGAACTCAATATACAATACAAAGGAATTCACGTAAAGGAAAGAACATACACAATATTTTATCCTACTAGAAGATATACAAACACATGATAAAATAATATGTGATTATCTAATACCCCCCCCCCCCCCCCCTCAAGCAAAGTGGTGGCGGACCAATACGGAGCTTGGCACGAAAATACTCGAACAGTGGACGCAGAAGGCTTTTGGTAAAGATGTCTGCAAGTTGAAGCTTAGTGGGAATATACCGGGTAGACAATCGTGCAGATAAAAAGGAGCTCACGGACAAAATGATAATCAATATCAATATGCTTCGCCCGTTTGTGAGATATTGGGTTTTGACTCAAAAAATAGCACTCCGATTATCACAAAAAAGAGTTGGTTTATCTGGTGGCAAAGCTTGAAGTTCGCGAAGGAGATGTGTAATCCAAACAATCTCAGCAACCGCGTTTGCCATGGCGCGATACTCGGACTCACAACTTGAACGAGAAACCGTAGGTTATTTTTTAGCACTCCAGGAAATGAGATTACCACCAAGAAAAACGGAGTAACTGTATGTAGAACGTCGAGTGTCAATGCAACGAGCCCAGTCTGCATCAGAGTAACCAAGTAGAGACGTAGGTAGGCATTGAAAAGAAAGACCATAGGAAAAGGTGCCTTTAGCATAACGCAAGAGTCGTTTCACAGCCTGAAAATGGGCAATTGTGGGAGCATGAAGGAATTGACTCACTTCATTAACAGCGTAGGACAGATCCGGTCTTGTAATGGTAAGATATTGAAGAGCGCCAACAAGTGACCACGTAATCCAAACAATCTCAGCAGTCGCGTTTGCCATGGCGCGATACTCGGACTCACAACTTGAACGAGAAACCGTAGGTTATTTTTTAGCACTCCAGGAAATGAGATTACCACCAAGAAAAATGGAGTAACCGTATGTAGAACGTCGAGTGTCTATGCAACGACCCCAGTCTGCATCAGAGTAACCAAGTAGAGACGTAGGTAGGCGTTGAAAAGAAAGACCATAGGAAAAGGTGCCTTTAGCATAACGCATAGGACAGCCTAAAAATGGGCAACTGTAGAAGCATGAAGGAATTGACTCACTTCATTAACAGCATATGACAGATCCGGTCTTGTAATGGTAAGATATTGAAGAGCGGCAACAAGTGACCGATAAAGTGTGGGGTCCGAGAAAGTTGTGCCAGAAGCAGAGAAAGTAGTATTGGCGGCAAGAGAGGTACCCACGGGTTTTGAGTCCAGGAGGCCAGCACGTGTAATAATATGGTGAGCATACTTGGCTTGGCTAAAAAACAAGCCATTTTCGGTATTAACCATTTCAAGGCCCAAAAAAGCCCAGTTTGCCAAGATCTTTAATGGAAAACTCAGTGTTTAGTCGTGATATAAAGTTCTGAATTCGACCTTCATCATTTCCGGTAAGAATGATGTCATCAACATAAATGAGGAGATAGAGAAAACAAGATCCTCGTTTAAAGATAAACAACGAGGTGTCGGCCCTACTACATGTAAAACCAAGATGAGTAAGAAATGTACTTAGGCGCTGAAACCAAGCGCGCGGGGCTTGCTAAAGGCCATACAACGCCTTCTTGAGACGACAAACATGATTCAGAAAACGTGAATCAATAAACCCCGGAGGTTGTTCCATGAAGACTGTCTCAGTGAGATGCCCATTTAAGAAGGCATTTTTAATAACAAGCTGATGAAGAGGCTACTTATTCATGACGGCAAGAGAAAGTACAATGCAGACGGTAGAAGCTTTAACGACAAGACTAAAGGTGTGGGAATAATCCAGTCCTAGAATATGAGTGAAGCCTTGGGCCACCGAACGAGCTTTTAAATGATCAACTGAACCGTCAGAGTGATATTTGGTGCGGAACACCCACTTGGGACCAACAACATTAGTGGACTTGGGGCGAGGAACAAGATCCCACGTATTATTGTGGCGTAATGCCACTATCTCCTCATCCATAGCTTGAAGCCATTTAGGATCTTTGGCGGCCGATTTAAAACCTCTACGGTCTTTATTGGCAAACAGATAAATATGGAGAGCATTATTGCCAATTTCGGCTAAATCAACAAAATGGCGAGGCTTGAAAATTACAGCATGTGACCGAGTAGTCATAGGGTGAACGGAGGTGGTGGTCGGGTTCGAACTCGGAGCAGTGGTTGGATTCGAACTCGGAGAAGGTTGTGCCTGTGGTGGATCTGATAGAGTTGTTGGGGTAGACGCATGCAATGAAGGAGCAGAAGAGACCGGTTGTCGGGCTTGAGGAACAACAACCGTAGGCTGGAGGTTTGTGGCACATGCATGGAGGTGGCCATCATTGTTGTCCATGAATATTGGACACAGACCTGGTGCAAAAAACATTACGAAACCATATTTCAGAAAAGAAGTAGACTCCATGTTGGGCTTTGATTGGGCCGGCAGCTGAAGTTTTGAAGCTGGTTCATCAAAATTCGAGAACACCAAAGTCGCAAGATCCACTTGGGGCAATATTCCGAAAAATGGAAAGACGGACTCATCAAATTGAGCATGTCCCGTGATATAGATCCGGGAAGAAGAAGGATCCAGACAGCGAAAGCCTTTGTATTGAGAATTGTAGCCGATAAAAATGCAGAAGACACTTCGCGGAGCAAGCTTATGTGACGCGTAGTTTCGTAAATACGGAAACACTCGACACCCAAAAGTGTGAATATGCGCATAATTAGGTGGTGTATGAAAAAGCATCTGGAATGGGGTGTTCCGGTTTAAAACTGCAGATGGCAAACGGTTAATGATATATGTAGCGGTGCTAATAGCATCGACCCATCAAGAGCCTGGAGCATGAGCATTAAAGAGCATAGCAAGGCCTATTTCGGTGATATGACGATGTTTTCGTTCTGCTCGTCCATTTTGTTGAGGCGTGTAGGGGCAGGAGAGACGATGATGAGTGTCATTATCAGTAAGTAGGGTTCATACATGATGATTGAGAAATTATGTGCCACCATCACTTTGAAAGACTTTAACTTTGCATGAAAACTGCGTTTGAACGAAGGCTAAAAACGTAAGTAATACAATACTAAATTCTGACTTGGCTTTTAACGGTTAAAACCAAGTAAAACGGGAATAATCATCGACAAAAATCACATAATAGAGATATCCATCCATAGAGCGGATAGGTGTTGGTCCCATAAATCACAATGGATTAATTCCAAAACATGCAAAGAACTCTTAGTATTAATTTCAAATGGTAATCGTTTGCTTTTAGAAAGCTGACAAGATGAACAAACACCCGATTTTGGTAAAAGAGAAGTAACCGACAAATGTCCCAACTTATTTAACAGAGAAATAATATCAAAAGAAACATGCCCAAGTCTATTATGCCAAAGCTCGTAGGAGGCGCGAAGCCGTTTGGAAGATAAGGCTGCCAGGAAAGAGCTTTGTCCACGTTCAAGCATATAGAGCTCGTTCTCACATCGACCGTGTCCTAGAAGTTCCTTTGTGTGACGGTTCTGAATAGCAAATATATTCCAAAAAAATAAGATGTCAACTGGAAAATCGGAAGTCAGTTTACTAATAGAAAGAAGATTCTTCGTTAAATGAGGAACAATGAGAACATCTAATAAGGTAAGATCTTTGGAGAGAGACTTGGTACCAATATGAGATATACGAAGGACATTACCATTTCCGAAAGTGACCCCGTCTTTACCCGAATAAGGCGTAGATGCATCAAGGTGGGTAGTAGAGGATGTCATGTGAGAAGAAGCTCCGGAATCAGCAAACCAGTTGAGCGTGGAATCAGGCACCCGTCATTGAGCATGAAAGGCTTGTGCCAAATTTGCATCAATGGAAGAACTGCGATGAGCAAAGGTCGGAAGATCTGGAAATAAGTGCGCATAATGTCTATCTTTATGACAAAGTTGGCAATGAGGAGGTCGATGGCCTCGGCCTCGGCCTCTGTAACAACCCTAAAATAAAATAAGACATAACATTTAATATTAAAGCAACCAGCCAAATGGCCCCAAAATTTAACCAAATATATCCTTTTCAAAATTAGGTTTGCGAAACAACCTATACACAACTGAGAATATTAACTAAAAGTCTAAGTAGCAAATAGGAACAACTATCGTCTAAAAGCATCCTCACTCTAAACTTCTCCTTGCCCTTGCCAGAGCTTCCTACCAACTACTTCCCTGAAAAGGTTTAGTTTTGGAAATGCAAGGGTTAGACCATGAGGTCTAGTGAGCTCCTTCTAGTGACAACAATTTCATCATCAAATATTTAAAGCATTTCAAAACAATTATAAGCAACAGAACTTTAAACAATAAGCTTTCCACGTAAACTGCACATGTAAGTGGCACACTGAAGTCACACATTAGTGATATCGTGTCAGTCTCACACTGTCTTACTGGGTAACACCTCCCATGGCATAAATGGTACACCCCCGGTATGAGCACTGGTGGGATAAACCCCCCGACATAGCCAATACACCTCTACATTCAATGTATGCATACACTTTAATTTAACTTTCCAAACATGCGTTTTCACGTAATATAAGACATACGGTTTCATACACATTTCTTACATTTGAAATCACATTTAGTACACGTAATTAGTTAGAAAGACTCACCTGGTGCCTTTATCCAATTCTCTTCTTTTACCTCTGACCTCCAAGTGGAATGCCTACGATAAACGATAAGAAAGTAAGCTACCTGAATGCTTTTGACGCTCACACCTAACCCTTATAAAATTCCTCACTTCAACCTATCTTACAGAAAGGCCAAACCTCTAGAAGGGACACAATTCAAAAAAACACAGTTGGACTTCCCGGATGCCCACTCCTGGATACCGACTTTCGGATACCGGCTTACCGGGTTCCGACTTCCCGGGTACCGAGTTCCCAAATGCGCTCATCGGACACCGGTTTCCGGATACTACTGTCCGGATTCCACTTTCCGGGTACAACTGTCCGATCACCACTTACCGGATACTGCTGTCCGGACACCACTTTCCGGGTACAGGTCCGGAAACCTGCACCAAACCAGCAGATGGCGACTTACCGGATACGGGTTCTCGGATGTAGAAACCTCCACTAATCCACGACAAAACTCGATTTCACAACTTTAATGGATTAATACTAGGACCTAACCATTTCTTATCAATCCCTTTACTGCTAAACTTATCGATAATACCCAAATATCCATTAATAATATGATTATCAAATATTCTTCCACAAGGAACCCAAATAGCCTAATTCTTTCTATACAATCAAAGAATAAGGTTGAGGACATGAGTTTACCTGGAATGATTAATGCAGCAACTAGCTTCCAATCCCACTTCTTTGATTTTCTTCTGATTTGGGTGCGATCAATGTTCACAAGAATTTCTTCGTGTTCTTCCAGCCTCCACACATATACACATGAAATGAATTTTAGGGTAAATGAAGGGTTTTATACCTTTCACTAATTGCACAAAGGCCCTCTTTCTTTTATTTATTTTTTAGACCCTCCAACTTGAAATGTTCCCGAAATCCCCTTTATTCTTGACATCTTGGAATATAAGACTACGATTATTACAATACTCCCCCCTCAAAAGAATTCTGTCCCCGGAATTCCATTGTCGAAAAGTTTAGGGTATTTGGACCTCATGTCCACTTCAACTTCCGAAGTAGCTTCTTGCCTTTTATGATACCTCCACTGAACCTTTACCAATTTGATTTCCTTATTCCTCAACTTTCGGACTTTACTGTCCACAATCTCTACTGGTCCCTCTACATACGACAACCTCTCATCAACACTGATATCCTCCAATGGCACAGCCACATCTGCCTCAGCTAAACACTTCTTCAAGTTCAAAACATGAAATGTTGGATGAACTCCCTTTAATCCTTCAGGTAACTCCAACTTGTAGGTTACTGCTCCTACTCGTTCTACAATAACGAAAGGTCCCCATATATCTCGGCCTCAACTTTCCTTTCTTTCCGAAACAAACTATTCCTTTCCAAGGCGAGACTTTTAGCATCACCTTATCACCAACTTGAAACTCGATAGGTTTCCTTCTTTTGTTTGCATACTTTCTTTGTCGATCCTGCGCGACCCTCATTTTCTCGCGGATTAGTTCTATCTTATCAGCTGTCATTTGCACAATTTATGGACCTGCTAGTTGTCTCCCCCCCCCCCCACTTCGTTCCAACATAACGGCGTCCGACACTTTCTGTTGATCCAAACCCTCAGTGATTTGATAATGACCCTCTCTTTAATACTTAGTGAAAATTATAAGTAAACAATATGTATCAGAGTTTCACTATCGTTGATGTACTAAGACTAATTCAGTACCGCTGATAGGAACTCTCGTTCTTTAGATTAAACATTCAGCGAACACTGTTCACCATAATGCTCTGAGCCTGTTCAGTCCTTATGGTGATAACTGATAAGTTAGTTGTTTACTTATGATCCCTGAAGACAAGTTTCACGTTAACATAGGTTCTACGCTGAAGTCAAAGATCAAGCTCAAGAACCAGAGACAAGTCTCCTAATGAACTGATGCGGATCAGCGAAGACTCAGATTTGTCCACTCAACGTGAAGTATCAAGTACAAGACTTCAGCTATCGTTGAACTTTGTCATTCGCTGATATAGAATGATAAAGCGCTGAATCAACGTAAGCTGATCATGAAGTCCTCCGTACAAAGTACTTTTGTCTTAACCACCCTTGCACGACTCCGTACGATATGTCAGAAAAGAACCTCCTTATTGTCTGAAATCGTACAACCACTCTGATACTACAATGTTCAAACATGTGGCTACTAAGGTTGTCTACAAAAGTCAATGACATGCAACCAATGAGCTGATGCCACGTGTAAAGTATAAACTGCCATGCATTAAATGCATGCAGTATATAAGAAGGACTCCAGCTTCATTTTTGAAGCACTCGAAAACTCTGGTCGAGTCACTTGCTAACTCTGGTCAAGTCATCTTCTTATCTTGAGATAGGTTATTATTAGTAATTTCCTTCTCTTTCTTAGTGCAAGAAACTTAGTGTTCCAACTTGTTTAGATTTAGGATTTATCCTTAATCTTGTTCCGCAACAAGCTGTAAATTGTTAATGATTTATCAATAAACAATTTAGAAAAGTAAAATCTGTGTGTTTGTATTCAACCCCCCCCCCCCCTTCTACAAACTTGTATAGCCCTTCGGGACCAACACTTTCGTCCATATAATGCTTCAAATAGTGACGCTTGGATACTCGCGTGATAACTGTTATTATACGAGAACTCTATCAGGGGCAAATGCACCTCCCACGAACCTTTAAAATCTATCACACATTCTCGGAGCATATCTTCCAAGGTTTGTATGGTCCTCTCACTTTGGCCATTAGTCTGAGAATGGTAAGTTGTACTCAACTTTAGTTGCGAGCCTAACTCTCGCTGAAAGATTCTCCAGAACGATGATGTAAACTGACCATCACGGTCGGACACTATAGATGGTGGCACTCTGTGCCTTGACACGATCTCATCAATATATAACCTTGCTAGTTTCTCCAGCGGATCTGCCTCCTTCATTGGTAGAAAGTGTGCCGACTTGGTAAGGCAATCCACTATCACCCATATCGTATCGTGAACTTTCGGAGTCCTTGGCAGTTTCGTGACGAAATCCATGGTAATATCATCCCACTTCCACACTGGTATACTCATTGATTGGAGTTCCCCATATCGCCGTTGGTGTTCTACCTTGACTTTTAAACATGTCACACATCGTTCCACGAAGTGTGCGATGTCCTTTTTCATTCCTAGCCACCAATAAAATTTCCTCAAATCCCGATACATTTTATTTGTTCCCGGATGTACTGAATACCGGGACTTATGCGCTTCTTCCAATATTCTTACTCGCGAATCTCCCAACTTGGGAATCCATACCCGATTCCCCTTGCATCTCAAACCGCCACTATTGACACTTAGTGAAGACTTGACCCCAACAATTCGCTCACCCTTTATGTTTTCCTTCAGCACCGCTTCTTGTTGGAATTTCTTAATCTCCCCAAGGAGATCCGAAGTTACCTCGACTCGGAATGCCACCACTTTGGTCGATTCTCCTCTCTCTTTCCGACTTAACACGTCAGCGACCACGTTCGCCTTACCCGGGTGGTAAAAGATTTCACAATCATAGTCGTTCAGTAATTCCATCCATCTTCTCTGTCTCATGTTTAACTCCTTCTAATCAAAAAGATGTCTAAGAATCTTGTGATCAGTGTAGATCTGACACTTAACCCCATATAAATAGTGTCGCCAGATCTTTAAAGCAAACAGTATTGCCGCTAACTCCATACCATGCATAGGGTAATTCTTCTCATGGTCTTTCAATTGTCGAGACGCGTACGCGATCACCTTCCCCTTTTGCATCATTACACACCCTAACCCACATTTAGATGTGTCACTGTAGATTACATATCCCTCCGATCCGTCAGGTAATGACAGAATCGGAGCGCTACTCAGACTCTCTTTCAACTTATCAAAAGCGGCCTCCTGAGCCTCGGTCCAAACGAAATTAAAGTTCTTCCTCGTCAATGCGATCAAAGGGGTGGATATCCGTGAAAAGTCCCGAATGAACTTCCGATAATAGCCCGCCAATCCAAGAAAACTCCTTACTTTCGATGGTGACTTCAGCGGTTTCAATCCTTAATTGCTTCAATCTTAGCTGGGTCTACTTTGATATCGTCCGCCGACACCACATGACCTAAAAACTGACTTCTCTCAACCAGAATTCACATTTCGAGAACTTAGCATACAATTTCTCACATTTCAAAAGTTCTAACACTACCCGCACGTGCTCCTCGTGATCACTCCGAGATCGGGAGTAGATCACAATATCATCAATGAAGACGATTACACACTTATCCAATAACGAACTACATACTCTGTTCATCAAGTCCATGAATACCGTTGGGGCGTTAGTCAGACCAAAAGGAATAACTAGGAACTCGTAGTGTCCATATCTAGTGCGAAAGGCCGTCTTAGGTACGTCTTCCTCACTCACTTTCAGCTGGTGATAACCCGACCTTAAATCTATCGTCGAGAAATAGCTCGCTCCTTGCAACTGGTCGAAGAGGTCATCGATTCTCGGAAGCGGGTACTTGTTCTTAATGTTACCTTGCAACAGTTGACGTTGAACGTCAATGGGAGTCTTCTTCAGTTCAGGGTCTTTCACCGATTGTTGGACGAGCTCGATAGCATAAGCTTTATCTCTTTCTTCAGCTCTTCTTCGATCGGCGAGTTATTTTTCAGCTTTGAAGTGTTCAGCGAGTTTCTTCTTGATATTTTGTACCGAGGGCCCCGGATGATTCGCTGATCCTCAAGCTGTTTGATCATTGCTTCTCTCCTTTTCTGTTCTTCTTCACTTAGCTTTTGAGGAGCCAAGGAAGGTCTGTTTTTGTGAGAGAGCAGTTCTTCTTCTGGTTCATCAGTCTTAGCGAAGTCTAAGACTGGGATTATTTCTTCAGCACTTGGGGCTGGATTTATTGTTGATATAGCTGGAGGAACTTCAGCTAGATCCTCAAGCAGGGGAGAGGACTAGCTGAAACATAACGATCGTTTAAGTAAGATCATTTGGGATAAGAGATAGAGAAAGAATGAGGTTTAAGTGTATAGAGGTTTTATGGAGAGGAGAACTGAGGTTGAGAAGGGATAGAGGAGGGATGCAGTGTAAGGGAAGAAAATATATTGTACCTGACAAACTGGCTTTCGAAGCAAGATAGTCAGATTTTCTTCTGCAGCGAGGCCTTTATTTTTGCCTTTGTCAGCTTCAGTCGCTGCAGGCTTTTTCGTGTTCCCCTCCCCTGATGATTCGGTAAAAATTATCCCTTTGAGAGCAGGGGTCCTATTGATAGGCTGGAAGGAGAATTCGATACCATCATCATCGTCATCATCATCATCATTTTTAGGTGATGCTGATGGTTCGCCGTCATCAAGATCGAGGTTTTCTCCTTCTTCCTCAGCTTCTTCTTCCTCATCGTCATCAGCAGTTGGTTCTAGGACTTCAACATCATCGTCCTCTTCGAGTTGCTCCCCTCAGATTCAGAGGGAGGTTTCTCGGTTCCCTCAGGGTTTTCATCTCCCTGAGGTTTGTCATCAGTAGAAATAATAATACCCTCCCCCTCAGAGTTATGGGGAAGGTCTTCTTTATTCATCTCCCCCACTTCCACATGACGGATGGGGGAGGTAGTAGGAATATCAGCAGCAGCAGCATCAGTATGCTTTGGGTCACTGTCTTCTAGGCCAGTGATCCCAACGCATGTTTTAACCCTTGCTATTCTGTCTTCTAGGCCAGAAATAGCAGGACTGATCTTTTCCAGATTCTCCCGATCCACCTGAGTGAAGTGTGAGGGAGTACAAGTTGGAGCATTCAGGGGGGCGAGAATTTGCTGTAGTAGAGTTGTCGCAGTGCTCACCTCTGATTTTAAAGAAGACACCTCTCCCTGAAGATCTCCAACCACTGTCTTCAACGATGTGACTTCGTTGGACAGGGTGGCGAAGTTTGTGGAGAGGGTGTTGTTGGTAGTGTTCAGGGTGTTGATGGAGGTGGAGTTGTCAGCGAGAGCCTGAGCAACGTTTGAAAGACTTCCTTCCACCTTTTCCAGATCGGCACTGGACGCTTTGTCTTTCACCTCAGTGGTGAGTGTCTTGAGAGCCTCTCCGGCGTTTGTAACCACTGAAGAGTTTGCAGAGAGTGTGGTGGTGAGAGATTCCACCTTTGTAGTTAAATCCTTGAGGGAGTTGTCGATATCTCCTAAATTAGGACCTGTAGAAGATAAAAACTTATGAACAAAAGAAAGCTCAGAAGTTGGGGATTTTGAGAGAGGAGTGTGTAAGGTGTTGTGTATACCTGCGGGATGGTTGACGAAATCATCGAAGTTTCGATGACCTGAATATGTTTCCATGTCGTCTTCTAGAGAGCCTTGACGCCTAGAAGTGCCCGCAGGTCCTTTATTCAAATCCATCATCCGATGTAGATCTTCAGCAGATGTGTCACTCAGGTGAATGACATCCGTTGTAGAGAATGGTGGAGTGACCAAAGAAGTAGTAGGAGGAATGATGGTTGAGAAAAGGGATTGGGTAAGAGGTTCAACGTTGGATCCGCTGAGAATTACTTCCTTAGTACTGGAGGTACTGAGGGAGGGAGGTTATGTTCCAAGACAACCTCAGCGTGTAGAGACGCTGAAGCGGGTATAGAAGGAGTGGATTCAGCAGCTGTGGCAGAGCATACGACTGAACTTTCCAACGGCTCTTGTGCAGAGAGAGTCGTGGAGTCTTCAGCCTGGGAAGGCTTAGGAGGTTGCTCCTTGGAGGACTTCTTGGTCTTAGGAGTGCCAAGTGGGGTGTCAAAATGTTTCCTTTTTTGAGAAGGAGTGGAGGTTGCAGTCGGGGTATCAGCGGTTGGGATTACCGCTGCCGATGTGGTAGCTGCAGAAGTAGAAGAAGTAGGAGGTCTGAGAAGAGGTAAGAGTTTAGAGAGACGTACCTCGTTTGACAGGGGTTTGAAGTCGAGAACCTTAGTGCCAACCTGTGATAACTTCAGGTCACCCACCGTTGGGTATTCGTCCCCTAGCCCTTGTCAAAATAGAGCGCTGAGAAATCGGGGATATGGAACAGTCGTTGGTCTCTTCAGTTCGTCGACTCTTAGCATCATATCGTCGAAAATGATTTTGGCCCAGTCGATGTGAAGGCCTTTCAGCAGTGAGTATCCCATAGCCTGTTGGGGTTTGGATGCTTGGTCAGTTGAACCAACCTTAGCCGTCATGCAGCTGATCAGATGAGCGAAGATGAAGTTCATCTCGCTGGGCATTTTGGATTTTTTGATGGAGGTCAGCTTTTTCTCAGGGAGTGTGTCTCTCCCTGTCTCCCATACGTACTTCATTGCATCAAAGAATGCAATGAGGGCTTTTCTATCAGCTGGGTTCCTGGGGTCAGGTAGAGGAACAAAACATTTTTCCTTTGAACTACCAGGGAGGTTGAGGGCAGCCCTGATAGCGCCGGGAGTAATTTTGGAACTACCATGTTTGGTGTCGAAGAGGATGACGTCGATTTTCTTTTTGGGGTCTTTGGTGGAGGTGATCTGAGCTCTTCTGGCAGTATACCAGAACTGAGCGAGAAGGTGTTTGTGAGCAGGGGGTGTCATGGTCAGAGATGTCGACAGAGGACAGGTCTGAAGGAAAATGACAACGTCGTTCAGGTGAGTGATCTTTTTCTTCGGAGGAAAGTTGAAGAGAGCATAAGGATTGTTTCCTTGAAAGGTCACTTGCTCGATTTTAAAGCTAACATGAGGGGCTTGGACAAATACGATCTTGTCAGATGATGTAGTAGGAGACTGAGCAAAAGGAGCTTCAGTGGTTGCCATTTCTGTTCATATAACATAAACATGAAAAATATGAAGAGAAGTTCTTAAAATGGATAAAATATCCAAAATAAGGGTTTTTAGGGTTTTGCACATTCCACTTAGAGAAAGAAATGGAGATTATGGTTTTTCTAGTTTTGAACAAGAATACAAAACATAGTGAATGTTCTTGTTTTCTAGTTTCCTCTTAAGGAAAGGATTCTGGAAAAACGTATGATAGAGTCAAGTTTAAGATTTTTATTTTAAACTCGAAGAACAATCTGTTTCCAGATTGTGCTCATAAAACCATGAAGAAAATGATTTCATTTGGAAAATGTTCTTTTGTTTGATCTTTTAGAAACCAAAATAAGATCAAAAACAAGTTTATTAGTTGCAAAATAAAAGAAATATTAATCTGTAGTGTTGAAGAGGATGAAGATGAACAGGTTCGTAAGAAAATATTTCAAATGCAACAGTTGATTCTTGCTTGAGATAGATGATGTTCGCGTAAAAGGTAAAAATATAAACTCAAGAGGTTTATATAGTGAGAGTAGAGAGAGAAAAACTATGAGCGGGAAAGTTTTTCATGATGACACGGACACGCCCCTTGAATTTGATTGGACAAGGAAAACGAAACGGGCGAACGTGTCAGAGAAAAGCGTGCCATGGTCTATCCGTTGTGATGACGTCACAAACGTCCTTTCACATTTTAGGATGTCTTTGAGGGTTTTAGAAAGACTCGGGGACATTTTGAAAACATGAAGCACTGATTAGAAATATCAGTTAGATTTAGAAATTTCAAAAGTATCATTGAAAGGAAGAGATATTCAGCGATGTAATTTGTTTTGAAATCTTTGCATTCTTGGGAGAACGTCAGCGAGTAAGAGAGAACATACCTTCATATCAGCGAATCAATTTAGTTCAGAGAGTAGGTGATTAATTGGGTTATACAATTTCATTTGATAATCGCTGATCAAATGTGAACCGCTGAAGATTTTACTCTTATAAGTTCAGCATTCCAAGCTCGCTGATGAGAAAGTTGAATCTTGTCTCATCAAGAGGTTTGGTGAATAGATCAGCTAACTGAAATTCAGTTGGGATAAAATGGAGTTCTATATCACCATTCATCACATGATCTCTGATAAAATGATACCTGATCTCGATGTGTTTTGTCTTTAAGTGTAGCACTGGATTATTGGCTATAGCGATGGCACTAGTGTTGTCGCAATAGATTGGAATTTTGGAGAGCTGAAGGTCATAGTCCAGTAGTTGATTTCTCATCCACAAGACCTGAGAACAACAGCTTCCAGCGGCTACATACTCAGCTTCAGCGGTTGAGGTGGACACTGAGTTTTGCTTTTTACTTGTCCAACTCACCAGCTTTCCACCCAGGAGCTGACAGCCTCCTGTGGTGATTTTCCTATCCAATTTGCAACCTGCAAAATCACTATCTGAATAGGCGATTAGATCAAACCCTGAGTCTTTGGGATACCAAAGACCTAGGTTAGGAGTACCCTTAAGGTATCGAAAGATTCGCTTCACAGCGATCAAAGGAGATTCCTTAGGTTCAGCTTGATATCGTGCACACAAACAAGTTGCGTACATAATATCAGGACGGCTAGATGTAAGATACAGAAGAGAGCCGATCATCCCACGGTACGCTGTGACATTAACAGGTTTTCCCGGCGGATCCTTGTTTAGTGTCAGCGGCGGTGCCATAGGGGTTTTCATAGCTGAGCTCTGAGTTAAATCAAACTTTTTCAGCACATCTTTAACATATTTCCCCTGGTGAATGAAAGTTCCTTTTTCACTCTGCTTGATTTGAAGACCAAGGAAATATGTTAGCTCACCCATCATACTCATTTTATATTCAGCTTTCATTCTATCAGCGAAACGAGTACGTAGGTCAGGGTTAGTGGAACCAAATATAATATCATCGACATATATTTGAACAAGAATGATATGATCTTTTACTTTCCTGAAAAATAGAGTTTTATCGATTTTACCTCGCTCAAAATTTTCAATATGGAGATAAGAAGAGAGAGTGTCATACCATGCACGAGGAGCTTGCTTTAAGCTGTAAAGTGCCTTATCTAGTTTATAAACATAACCTGGATGCTTAGGATCTGAGAATCCTGGAGGTTGTTCCACGTAGACTTCTTCATTCAGCTTTCCATTGAGGAATGTTGATTGAACATCCATTTGATAAACCTTGAAGTCTTTGTGTACAGCGTAAGCTAAGAATAGACGAATGGCTTCTAGTCTTGCCACTGGGGCAAATGGTTCGTCGTAATCTATACCTTCCTCTTGTATGTACCCCTGAGCAACAAGACGAGCCTTGTTGTGGGTAACAGTTCCATGTTCATCCAACTTGTTTCGATAGACCCATTTAGTGCCTATCACTGTCTTATCAGTTGGTCTTCGAACAAGATTCCAAACTTTGTTTCTTTCAAATTATGTCAGCTCTTCTTGCATAGCGCTGACCCAGTTTGGATCTCTGAGGGCATCATCTGTTTTCTTTGGTTCAATTAGAGAAATAAAGTTAACAAATAAACAAATGTTACCTGCACTTCGTCGAGTCTGAATACCAGCGTTTGGATCACCAAGAATTTGATCAATAGAGTGTGTTGGGTCACCAAGGATTTGAAATTGACTCACCGATGTTTTCCCTAAAACTCCTACTTAGAATATTTTAGTTCAGTTCTTTGAATGACTTGTACAAGATAGCAAATGTTCGGTGAAGTCGAAGATCAACCGAAACCAAGCTTGAAGACTCTCTACTTGTGGAAAATAGAAGACTCTCGGCAACTTTCAAACAAGTCATCACCACCGAAATCCCTTGACATTTCGGTGGCCTTCTCTCCACCGAAGTTATAGGACATCTTCGGTGGCCTTCTCCCACCGATGACCTTTTCGGTGGCCCTCTCACCACCGAAATATACCTGTAACTTCGGTGGCCCTCTCACCACCGAAATATACATGTAACTTCGGTGGTCCTCTCACCACCGAAATATACTTGTAATTTCGGTGGTCCTCTCACCACCGAAACATGCTCGTAATTTCGGTGGTCCTCTCACCACCGAAACATGCTCGCAATTTCGGTGGACTAGTTCCCACCGAATCCTGCTTGCAACTTCGGTGGACCAGACTTCTTTCCACCGAAGACTTGTCAAATCTCGGTGGAAACCACTTCGGTGCTAAAGGCTCAAGACAGAAGATCATTTATTATGGGACAATATCCTCCAGCAGAGAAAAGTGACAGTTTGTCTTTTTATCCACCTTCAGCTAAGGTCCCTATTATCTGCTCAAGCTACTCTGTCTGCACCTAGTGAAAAGTGACAAGGACTTCACAGTTCTCCTGAAGTCAACATTATCAGCATATGTGAAGATGACAAGTGTCCCAAGCATTTAATGCTTGGGCACTCCTTGGCACTATAAAAGGAGAAGTGCTCTTCATGCAATTCTTACGTTTTCAAGAAATTCTCTCAGTGCAAGAAACCTTCTTTTAAGCCTTAAAACTCAATAGCTTTGCTCTTAGTGTTCTTAGTTGTTTTGTTGTATACTTTGTGTAAGATTGTTAGAATAGTTTATCTGTTCTTTTCCGCAACAATCTTAAGTTTTCTGTGTGTAATTCTTTTGAAAGTTTTTCAAATATAAGAATTAAAATTGTGAAATTTTTGTGTATTGTATTCAACCCCCCCCCTTCTACAATACTTGTTAAGCCATCTGGGACTAACAAGTGGTATCAGAGCAGAAAGTTTAATTCCATAAACTTGATCTGCGATGGCTGCCTCTTCTTCTTCTACTGTTGAAAACTCTTTTCAAAACAACTTCTCTGAAAACGGCTCTATTTCAAAACCTCCTAAGTTCAATCCCAACAACTTCTCTTTGTGGAAAAGCCGCATGATGCTATTCATGGAAGGAGTGGATACTAGATATCCAACCATTCTCAACGAGGGACCCATTATCCCCAGAGTTTGGGCTCGCTATGACACGCAGAGGCCAGGCAAAGAGGCCTTTGAAAAGGAAATCTCAAGTGATTCTGATGAGGAAAAATCCAGTGCTACTGGTCGGTATATTCTCAAAAATCCTAAAAAGTATACTGATGAGGAGAAACGTTTAGTTACTCTTGACTCCAAGGTAAGAGCTATTATTGCTCTCTCTCTTCCTGATGAGGTCTACCACTCTTTGGTGAACTTTGAAACTGCCAAAGAAATGTGGACCACTCTATGTGTTCTGTACGAAGGTACAGAGGAAGTCAAGAAATGCAAAAAGATTGGTCTTATCAGAAAGTATGAACTTTTTTCTTTTGAAAAAGGAGATTCTCTTCCTAGTTTCTATAACCGCTTCAACTCTCTTTTAAATGATCTTAAGTTGTTGGGCAGAGTCTATGATAATGAGGAAGTCTTGTGCAAGTTCATGGATTGTCTCCCAGATTTTTGGGAAAATATATGTACTTGCATCAAAACTACCAAGGACCTTGAGTTCATGCCCTTAACCGTACTATATGGTACTCTTTTCAACTTTGAGCAAACCAAGCTTCAACGGAAATCTTTCATCAAGGAAATAAAGAGCTCCTCTATAGCTCTTGTTAGTGAAAGTTCCAAGAATTCTCAAAATCTTCCTAGAATCACCTATCCTTCATCTGACTCTGACAATGACAGCCAAACAAATGTAACCCACCAAACGGAAGCATATCTTAGTGATGCTGATGATGAAGGTGAGGATATCATGGTTGAACAGTTGTCGGATGAGATGGCAATGATGGCCGGTTCTAAACACAAGTTTCGTCCCTTCAACAAATCTCGAAGTCTTAGAAAAACTTCATCTTTCAAAACCTCTTCTGACAAGTCCAATGAGGAATGCTACAACTGTGGCAAGAAAGGACATTTTGCATCTGAGAGTAGAAGCAAGCGTATCTCCAAGTCCAAATTTACTTCTTCTGACAATCCCTCTTCAAAAAGGGAAAAATCCAAACACATGCCTTTCAAATCAACCTTTCCCAAAAAGGAGTCCCCACCATCCTTCTTAAATCATCAGGAGCGTGCCGAGAAATATAAGGCCAAGTACAAGAAAGAGAAGGAAAGGAGTGAGGGTCTAGAGAGAAAAGGGAAGGGTCTCATGGCAGAAACCCACGATTGGGACGACGAAGACACCTCCGACAGTGATTCTCAGAATAGATGCTTCGTGGCCATCTCAGAAGAAATGGAAGTTTCCGAAAGTGCCACTTCACCTATGGCTCTAGTGGCAACTGGGTGCTCCACAGCCTACGCTCAGGTACATCCCTTCAATAATATGTCTGATATTGAAAAGATCAATGCTTATGAATCTTTAACTCAAGATTTTTATTCTGTTAAAGACAGTAAGAATAGAAAATCTGTTCAAGTGAAAGAGCTCAAAGCTGAACTTGAAATTTGCATGTCTAAGCTTAAAAGGTTTGAGGAAATAAAAATTGAGCTTGAGGACTTGAAAACAATAAATCATCTGATCTCAAAAGAAAAGAACTCTCTCTTTAAGAAACTAAAAAGGGAACAAGAAGTCATTAAAAAATGGTCAAACTCTTCCAAAAATCTTGAACAAATCTTTCAAAGTCAAATCTGTAGTACAAACAAGTTCGGTCTAGGATTTGGAAAAACTGATGTTTGTGAGTCCACTTTTGCTCTTGTTCCCCCCACCAATGCTTGTGATGATCTCTCTGATTCCAGCTCTTGTGATTCCATCTCTTTGAACTCGTTAGATCTGTGTGAAGCCTTAAAATATGGAATATCCTTAAAGGCCAAAGACTCCTCATTGCAAATTATTGAGAAGCAAGATTCAAACGACGTTTCCAAACCCGTCCATGATCAGCTCAAATTTTCAGTCATGGATGAAGCCTCCTCCTCAAACTCGGCAAAAGCTAATCCTTCCAAAAGATCTAAACCCACCGATCTCATCTCCTTTGTGCCCACCGATCCCACAATCTATGACCCTCCAATCCCTCTTCATGAAGTGTTGAAATCTATTCACATAGACACCTACATCGAACCTAAGCCCTCAAAGATCCCCAAAAGAGAAACTCCTGTTCACTCAAAAAGGATTTCCTGTGCTGACAAAGGAAAATCGATAGTCAACTGCATGGCAAGCTCTCATCCCAAAAGTTCTACCCCAAACATTCCCTCTTACAACACCTATGTACCTAGATCTGTGCTTTTGAGAAAATCAACTCCCAAAGATTTATCCAAAGGAATCCTTGGGTCCAAGCCCCCTGCTCTGTTCTTCTCTAACAAGGTCATAAGAACAAATGATAAAAGCCAAAACATGAAAAATGCTAAAAAGGTTTTTATCTATAGAAAATGCTATAACTGTGGTGACACTTTTCATATGGCTAAGGACTGTCCCAAGGATAGGATTGATAGATCCAAGCTTAAGGAATCAAGCTCTTCTAACCCCAAAGGACCCATTACAAAATGGGTACCAAAGAACTAATATGTGTTTGCATGCAGGCTTTTGAGCACCATCAAATTTGGTATTTAGACAGCGGGTGCTCACGCCATATGACGGGAAACAAGTCTCTTCTCATCAACTATGTGCCGGGAAAAGGTCCATCTGTAACCTTTGGTGATAATTCTAAGGCTTACACCAAAGGATACGGGACCCTCTCTAACGGATCTGTAACCTTCAACAAAGTGGCTTTTGTGGACGGCCTCATGCATAACCTTCTCAGCATTAGCCAACTGTGTGATCTTGGATACAAAGTTATCTTTGAACTTTGTGTCTGCTCTGTGGTAGACAAACATTTCAATGTGGTATTATCGGGAAGACGGATGGAAAATGTCTACGTCATAGATATGGGGCAATCCAATTCTTCTTCAAATGTCTGCTTTGTGTCAAATGATGCATCCAAAAGAAACTGGTTGTGGCACAAACGTCTTTCTCATCTAAACTTCAAGACCTTGCATAAAATTTCCAACAAAGAGCTGGTGACGGGCATGCCAAAGTTGAACTTTGTCAAAGAGAAGCTGTGTGATGCATGTGAAAAGGGAAAGCTCACCAAAACATCCTTCAAGACGAAGCAATGGTCTTCCATCACTCTTCCTCTTCAATTGCTGCACATGGATCTATGTGGACCAGTCAGCACTCCAAGTCTTGGAGGCAAAAGGTATATTCTTGTTATTGTTGATGAATTTACCAGATATACTTGGGTGTTCTTTCTCAGGTACAAAAGTGATGCTACTGAAGAAATCATCAACTTTGTCAAGAAAAATGAAGTTCTCAATGGCCAGCTTGTCCGCTCGGTAAGAAGTGACAATGGCACTGAATTCAGAAATAGTGCTCTTGAAGACTTCTTCACCGAGAAAGGGATCTCTCAGAACTTCTCCGCTGTTCGTACTCCTCAGCAAAATGGAGTGGTGGAAAGGAAAAACAGAACACTGTGTGAGGCCGCTAGATCCATGCTGAGCGAATCAAATCTTCCCACCTATTTTTGGGCCGAAGCTGTGAATACTGCCTGCTTCACTCAAAACAGGTCAGTAATATCCAAAAGACATGATAAAACCCCGTATGAAGTTTTTCATGGTAGAAAACCAAATATTGGCTTTCTTCATGTCTTTGGGTGTATCTGCTTTATTCTTAATGATCGTGAAAATCTTGGGAAGTTTGATCCCAAGGCAGATGAGGGAATATTTGTTGGATACTCCTTATCCTCCAAAGCTTATAGGGTGTACAATCTCAGAAGAAAAAGCATTGATGAGTCCATCCATGTCAAGTTTGATGATTTCAGATGTTCCTCACTTTCAAGTGATGAGGATGATTTACACAGATGGATTTCATCATGTATTGGTGATACTCCCTTAGTCACTTCCACTGATATCTCCTCTATTCCCTCAAATCCTTCCATCTCAAAAAACCCAGCTGGATCACTCTCTCCCACCGAAATTGATCAACCCATCTCTCACACCAAGCTCCCTATTTCCACCGAAAATCTACACCAAAGCCCTTCTTCCATCCCTAATCCCACCGAAAATCTCATGGGTTCCACTACCGAAAATCCCATTTTACACCAAACCTCTGATCCTACTACTCCATTTCACTCTACTCCTCATACCCCATCACCTTTACCCCCTGCTCTAAAATGGACCAAAGATCACCCCATAGATCAAATTATTGGTGATCAACGAGCAGGTGTCCAAACCCGCAGAGGAGTTGGAAATATCTGTCTCTATGTGAATTTCCTCTCTCTCTCTGAACCCAAGAAAGTGGATGAAGCTCTATCAGATCCTTGTTGGATCACTGCCATGCAAGAAGAACTTTCTCAGTTCCAGAGAAATAAAGTTTGGAGATTGGTTCCCAAACCCAGAAACAAGACAATCATTGGAACCAAGTGGGTATTCAGGAACAAAATGGATGAAGATGGTACTGTGATCAGGAACAAGGCCCGATTGGTAGCTCAAGGATACAGACAGGAAGAAGGCATTGACTATGATGAAACATTTGCCCCTGTTGCAAGACTTGAAGCTATACGGATCTTTCTGGCTCATGCTGCCTACCGAAATTTTAGGGTTTTTCAAATGGATGTTAAAAGTGCCTTTCTCAATGGGGAACTTGCAGAAGAAGTCTACGTGAAACAACCTCCTGGCTTTGAAGACCCAGCTCATCCAAACTTTGTGTACAGACTTGACAAAGCTTTGTATGGTCTCAAGCAAGCTCCACGTGCTTGGTATGACACTCTTGCCAACTTTCTTCTCAAGCATGGATATTCCAGAGGTAAAATTGACAATACTCTCTTCATCAAAGAAACCTCAGGTAATATAATTCTTGTTCAAATCTATGTTGATGACATCATCTTTGGTGCCACTGATGAATGCCTATGTGATGAGTTTGCCTCTCTCATGATGAGTGAATATGAGATGAGCATGATGGGAGAGCTTACATTTTTCTTGGGCCTTCAAGTCAAACAATCTTCAGAAGGAATTTTTATAAATCAAAGCAAATATATTCGGGACCTTCTGAAGAAATTTAACTTTGTGAATCTGTGGATGTTACTCTTTACCGAGGTATGATAGGCTCTCTTCTTTACCTAACTGCTAGCAGACCGGATATTATGTTTGCTACCTGTCTATGTGCTCGTTATCAGGCCAATCCTAAAGTATCACATTTAAAGGCTGTAAAACGAATTTTTCGGTATCTTAAGGGCACACTGCACTTGGGTCTTTGGTATCCCAAAGACTCAAGTTTTGAACTAATTGGCTATTCAGATTCAGACTTTGCAGGTTCCCAGATTGATAGAAAGAGTACTACAGGAAGCTGTCAGCTCCTTGGGGGAAAATTAGTAAGTTGGTCCAGCAAGAAACAAAACTCTGTATCCACCTCTACTGCTGAGGCTGAATATGTAGCTGCCGGGAGCTGCTGTGCTCAGATTCTATGGATGAGAAACCAACTAAGGGACTATAATCAATTCTTTTCTAAAGTCCCAATTCTGTGTGATAATTCCAGTGCTATAGCTATAGCAAATAATCCTGTTCTTCATTCTAGATCTAAACACATCGATATCAGGTATCACTTCATAAGAGATCACATTTCCAAAGGTGACATTGAACTACACTTCATTCCCACCGATTTGCAGCTTGCCAATATTTTCACCAAACCTCTTGATGAAACCAGGTTCAACTTTCTCATCAGTGAACTTGGGATGTGCAATTTCCAAGAATAAATATGTGTTCATGCTCCACCGATCTCACATCGGTGGACACCTTCGTATCTACTTCTCTCTCTCCACCGATCTCTCATCGGTGGACAACCTATGTGTCGAATCTTTTCTATCTCTTTTCCATTTCGGTAATAATCTCGAGTATCGGTGAAGCGTGCCTACCACCGAAGCACGTTTCGGTGAAAATTTCCAGAATCGGTGGAAATCTGTCCACCACCGAAGTCTCAAATCGGTGGTCATCCCAAATCGGTGAAATCTGTTCACCACCGAAGTCTCAAATCGGTGGTCATCTCAAATCGGTGAACACTGTCCACCACCAAAATCTCAAATCGGTGATTATCTCATTTCGGTGGTACTATCCAAATTCGGTGAACCTTTCTATCACCGAAGCCCCATTTCGGTGGTACTATCCAAATCGGTGAAACCTTTCTTCCACCGAAGTTCCACCGAAGTCCCACCGAAGTCCCACCGATCGTCCACCGAGCGAACACCGATTCCTCCACCGAAGCTCCACCGAGTCTACACCGATTCACACGGTTCCCAAAGCCCACTTGTGACCACTCAATTGCTTTTGCGTCAGACCCTTCGCCTATCCGCCGCTCCGTGTCCCGATTCCCAATAACCCTTTCACCTCATGAGCCGCATGTCCCCTCTCCCCATACAAAATCATCATCACAATGCCCTATCATTTCCCTATATATACATACCTCCCTTCACTTCCTCCCCACTCCTTTCTCACGATTCAAACCTGCAAATCTCTCTTCTCTTTCAAACATATCTCTCTCATGGCATCCTCTCGATATCAAATTCCTACACGTTTTGAAGACCTCCGCTTCAACCAATGCAATCACGTTGCCCGCCTTGAATCCGATCCCGCTCATCCCGAGTTCTCTACTATCGCTAAATTTCTGTCTCGCTCTCCTCTTCTTCATGCCTTCTCATGCAACCCCAGGATGAGCAAAATGCTCATTAGTCAATTCTGGCTATCCTCCGTGTACGATCCCTCCAATGAGGCCATTCACGCCTCCATCTTCACCAATGCCGAAGGTGATCACGACCTCACTTTTGGGGTCGATGATGTTCGTCTAGCTCTCAAGATCGATGCCTTTCCCGACTATGAAGACATGTATTTGGATACCATCCATGAAGACATTGTTCTTACCACCGGTTATGTGCTCGACGACTCCTCCAAAAGCTCCAAAGGCCCCGGTACTCTTCTTCGCAGCAAAATGGGAGGCATTTGGAATTTCTTCTTCGCTCACGTTATCCATTGCCTCTCACGCAAAACAAGTGGGCATGACCAATCGCCCTCACACGTCAAAAAACTCGCTCATGCCCTCATCTTCCAAAGAAAAGTTGACTTCGCCCAATATTTCTTCTCAGAGCTTGTCGAGGTCATCAAAACTCCCAAGAAGTGTTACGTTGCTTTTCCCCGCTTCATCTCCATGATCTTACAACACAAGCTTTCCAAAGCTTTGGAAACCGATCGCCGCTCTTCCTCGCCCCGGTTCTCGTATGAATGGTCATCTCCCGTTGTGGGCACCAAAACCCTCAACGTCAAGCCGCTCGCCACCGATCGCCCATTACGCCCAGGTATGATTTCCTTCGCTCTATCTCCCGAACTTCGTTGGGGTGACGCGGAAATTCCCGGGTTTCGCCACCTGGAAATTCCCGAGGTCACTCCAAATGTTGTGGTCCCTTCTCCCCGGTCCCGAGTGACGTCGGGTGGCACTCAAAAGAAACGACAAAAGGCCACCGGCACCTCCGCTCCCGCTTCTCGAACCACGTCACCGAGAGATCCCTCTGAGACTTCCCCGGTTCACACCCCTTCTCACAAGCGGAGGCACTCACCCTCCCCTTCGGGATCTCTTCCAAAGAGGTCTCGGAAACCATCGGCCCAACCGACTCATCCAACCGTCGATTCTCCAAAATCGCCGGTTGTTGAACTTCATCCCTCCGGGCCAAGGGTACCCGCTACACACCCCACCGTCTCCTCTGTTGCCTCTCGAAAGGCCTCAGTTACATTTCAGGAGAACCCCCCACATACCTCCCCACTCGACTCCTTGGGTGGTGGGGATGACCTCGAGATCTCTCCGCTCGAGGGTTCTGACTTCACACTACACAGCTTTACACCCGATCAGTTTTCGATCGAAGACATTGCACAACCCTCTAAGGGTTCCCCCCCAATTGCACCCTTTGATTTCTTTGATTTTCTTTTAGCGGACACTGGTTCTCCCCAAACCATCCCGTCCACCGAAGAACATCACACCGAGTCTCCCTCGTCCTCGCAACAATCACCCCCCCGATCCCCTACTCCCCCCCGAATACTACAAACCGACGACTTGGTGCCTTACCTCCGTATTCCCATTCCCGAGCCTGACCCCCACCGACTACTCTTCCAGTTTCCCGAAATCGGTGGCCACACTTCCCCGCACATTGACCGCACCTCTACCTTTCTTAAATCCACCATCACCTTAATCTCCCAAGCCAATTCCCGCATCTCTACCCTCGAGTCTCAGCTACCGCATCTTCTTCTTGATGCCATCACCGAAGCCCTACGGCCCATTCAAGAAAAATTATCTGCCCTTTCTACCACAGTGGAGTCCCTCTCCAAACCTTCCACCGACTCACCCAGTCCTGAACGTTCCCAGTGGGAAATGGATCTCGGTGATTTTGCCTTGGTTCCCCATACCACCGAAACGAGTCTGGCCTTCCTACACTCCAAGTTTGATAAGGCCTTCTATGAGTTAGGTTTCAGGTTGCCGGCTGTTCCTGAGGGGGAGAAAACCACGGCTCCACCGAAACTTCCATCCATAAAGAAACTTTCCAGTAACCAGCCTCCACCGAAACCCTCTCCACCGAAACCATCCTCACCACCGAAACCATCCTCACCACCGAAACCATCCTCACCACCGAAACCATCCTCACCACCGAAACCATCCTCGTCACCGAAACCTTTCTCTCCACCGAAACCCTCTTCTCCACCGAAACATGTCTCACTCTCACCGACCAATACTGGCTCCACCGAAGCTCTTGACCTTAATGCATCAGTTGAGGGGGAGCAGTCCAGCAATGCTTCCGAAGACAAAGGGAAAAGAATTCTTTCGGCCGAAGAATTGGCCAGAGAAGCAAAGAAGAAAAAGGATCTGACAAAATATGGGGCTCGACCGAAGGACGCTGAAACTCTCAAACTCAAGCCTGCTTCTCAACCAATCACCACCGAACTTGGCCTCTCTGCTCAAGAAATTGAGGAAGCAAGAATAGCTCAAATCGACTTAGACAAATCCAGAGATCTTTCTCTCAAAGCTGCCACAGAAGAAGCTTCAAAAGTCAAGTCCACCGATGCCATCCAAACACAGAAATCGGTGCTCAGTGCCTTGGAACAACAAAAGAATGAAGAAGTTAATTGGTACAAAAAGACCATGCACCACCGGAGCTATAGGTCACAAATTTCTTCAGTAAAGATTGCCACCTCCAAGGCAAATCCTCAAGACATCAGATTGATTATTAACTGGGAAGATGGTTCTATGAAGAGTGTGAAAGAAAGCCATCTCCAACTCTTCGGTCTCTCGGAATGGTATGAAATCACTCAACACCTCGTCAAGAGTCCAAATCCAAGGAAAGACATCTTTGTAAAATACATTGATGGTCTAATGAATAAGATGAAGGAGATCAAAAGAAAACATAACATCATTCTCTCCACCGAAGAAAGAGCCAAACTGCTGTCTCTGAAAGAGAAGATCATCCTCCCCAAAGTCAAAAATCCTCCTGACTCAGTCTTCAAGGAAATGGCAAGAGAAGGTAAAATCCCAAATGTAAGCAATCTTAACCTTACCATTCCCACCTCTGTTCCCTATCCTACCACAACCTTGAGCCTCTCACCAATACCAGGATTATTCTTCAACGACGGTCTCGGTCGTCGGGCATTCTTCAGATTTGCCCAGATGTCCATAGCCGATACCATATTTCTGGAAGGCATTCACAACCTCTTTCCGAACATCCCCGAAGCTCAACCGTTCTATAGAAACTTACTGGATGAAATCAAGCGCCGCAAAACCTCAAAGAAGTAAGTTCTCTCCAGTTAGTACTTGTAAAAGTTAATTTCTCTTTTTGTAAAAATTGTACGAGAACTTATCTTAATACAAGTATCTCTATTTGAATTTTATTTCCGTACATACTTCATTTTTTGTTCCCTGTAAATACTGTACATAGTATACATACACATACAAAAGAAAAAGGTCAAAAAGATCAAAAAGAATGGTCTATGTGAAAAGAACCCAAAAGAGTAAAAAGGGTCAAAAACGCACTTGCTTTTATTTACTCTTGAATATTCTAAGATAAGGAGCTCAAATTCAAATAGGGGGAGATTGTTGGGTCACCAAGGATTTGAAATTGACTCACCGATGTTTTCCCTAAAACTCCTACTTAGAATATTTTAGTTCAGTTCTTTGAATGACTTGTACAAGATAGCAAATGTTCGGTGAAGTCGAAGATCAACCGAAACCAAGCTTGAAGACTCTCTACTTGTGGAAAATAGAAGACTCTCGGCAACTTTCAAACAAGTCATCACCACCGAAATCCCTTGACATTTCGGTGGCCTTCTCTCCACCGAAGTTATAGGACATCTTCGGTGGCCTTCTCCCACCGATGACCTTTTCGGTGGCCCTCTCACCACCGAAATATACCTGTAACTTCGGTGGCCCTCTCACCACCGAAATATACATGTAACTTCGGTGGTCCTCTCACCACCGAAATATACTTGTAATTTCGGTGGTCCTCTCACCACCGAAACATGCTTGTAATTTCGGTGGTCCTCTCACCACCGAAACATGCTCGCAATTTCGGTGGACTAGTTCCCACCGAATCCTGCTTGCAACTTCGGTGGACCAGACTTCTTTCCACCGAAGACTTGTCAAATCTCGGTGGAAACCACTTCGGTGCTAAAGGCTCAAGACAGAAGATCATTTATTATGGGACAATATCCTCCAGCAGAGAAAAGTGACAGTTTGTCTTTTTATCCACCTTCAGCTAAGGTCCCTATTATCTGCTCAAGCTACTCTGTCTGCACCTAGTGAAAAGTGACAAGGACTTCACAGTTCTCCTGAAGTCAACATTATCAGCATATGTGAAGATGACAAGTGTCCCAAGCATTTAATGCTTGGGCACTCCTTGGCACTATAAAAGGAGAAGTGCTCTTCATGCAATTCTTACGTTTTCAAGAAATTCTCTCAGTGCAAGAAACCTTCTTTTAAGCCTTAAAACTCAATAGCTTTGCTCTTAGTGTTCTTAGTTGTTTTGTTGTATACTTTGTGTAAGATTGTTAGAATAGTTTATCTGTTCTTTTCCGCAACAATCTTAAGTTTTCTGTGTGTAATTCTTTTGAAAGTTTTTCAAATATAAGAATTAAAATTGTGAAATTTTTGTGTATTGTATTCAACCCCCCCCCCCCCCCCCCCCCTTCTACAATACTTGTTAAGCCATCTGGGACTAACAGGGTGATTAATAGTCCATCGCTGAGCCGGAGCATAAGTTGCTGACTCAATCTGAACTTCTGGAGGAGCTGAAGATGAGGCTTCAGCAACTTCTGGTATATCAGCCAAGAGAGGAAGAGGTTCATATGTCATTTCATTCACTGATTGCTGAGAAGTAGATGGTATGCCTGAGATAGAAGGTTCAGAAGCAGGCATAGTGTTGAGAGGAACAGCTGAGACCCATGAGGATTCAGCTTCACTTGTCTGCATGCTTGGGATGATAGTAGGATCATCATCTTCAGCGGTATGAGTATGAGATGGAGGAGTGGGAACATCTTTTGAATCACCAAGATGAGAAAACATCCATTGATTCAGTTCTTCAGTATAAGCAGAAAGTCTAGAGTTCGCTGAACGGGATTCGTCAAAAGTGACGTGGATTGTTTCTTCTACAGTTTGTCTTCTTCGATTGAAGACTCTGAAGGCTTTGGAGATAGAAGAATATCCAAGAAAGATTCTATCATCAGCCTTAGGATCAAACTTTCCAAGGGCATCTCTGTTGTTCAGTATGAAACACTGACATCCAAAGATGTGAAGAAAGCTAATTGAAGGCTTTCTCCCATGAAAAAGTTCATAGGTGTTAATGCCAAAAATCGCACCAAAGTACAACTTAAGGTCGATGTGGACTTTAACAACTAAAGAAAAGAATCTTTTGACAAAGCGTGCAACAAAGGCGAAAATGTAAACGAGACAGAGAATTTGGTGACGCGGGAAAAACCTCAACGAGGAAAAAACCCGCGGACGACTGTGGAAGTCGTCGCTGCACTGTGGTCGCCAAACAGGGGCGATGTCCTTGTGTATCAGGTGTCGATCGTACAGAGATTACAATACAAATGAAGGAAAGACTTCGAAATGTAAAGTAACAAGTGTTTCGAATGTAAAAACAATGTGTGTCGTGTGTTTAAACTGTGTGTCGTGCGCTGATGTCGTGCGTCGAGAGCGATTCTTCTGAGAGCGATTTCTGTGCTTCAAGTGTTCTTTCGAGTTCGCGTGTTTGTGTATGTTGTTCGATGTGTCTTGAACTGAGGATTGAGCTTGGAATTTATAGTCTTCGGGCGCTTTAATTGGCTCATTAAATACTTCGATAACTGTCGTAACAGACGTCGTCTTTAGTGCTGTTAATGGCTTTCATCAGTTATAGTCGTTGTCCATTAATGGCGTTGACTCCTGCAATAAACACTAAACAAACGTAACAGTTTTATCACGCGTTAGCTAGTCGAGGTCGCATGGTTCTATGCGACGATCGTGTGAAACGTACGACATCGTGGTCGAGTGTCGTGAGGTAAATAACTTTTGATCTTAACTTTAGTCGGGGGATAAAGTGCTATGATTTTACCTTATCAGAAGTAGCAGAAGTGAGTACTTTTACTTACCTTGGTCGTGGTCGAGACTGGTGAAATTTTGCCCAAACAATAGGCTGTCTTCTTGAATCTTTTGACAATCAGCGACCTGTTTTGAGTAAAACAAGCAGTGTTGACAACTTCTGCCCAAAACTGAGTAGGCAGGTGAGAATCGTTGAGCATTGAACGTGCAGCTTCGATGATAGTTCGATTTCTTCTTTCAGCGACTCCATTTTGTTGCGGTGTTCTCACTGAGGAAAGGTTGTGAGAAATACCCTTGCTTTCAAAGAAGGAATCAAGAGAACTGTTTTTGAATTCAGTCCCATGATCACTCCTTATTGAGCGAACGGTCATGTTGTTCAGGACTTCCATTTTCCTGACAAAAGTGATGAGTTCTTCAAGGGTGTCACTCTTAGAACAGAGAAACATTACCCAGGTATAGCGAGAGAATTCATCAACTATGACCAATGTATATTTCTTTCCAGCGATGGATTGTTTGTTAACAGGGCCAAACAAATCCATATGGAGAAGTTGTAGAGGAGATGACACTGAGGAGACTTGTTTAGATTTGAAGTTTGCCTTGGTTTGCTTCCCTTTCTCACACGCTAAACATAGAGACTCCTTAGCGTATGAGTGTTGAGGTAGACCAGTAACCAACATTTGAGATGAAAGAGTATTCAGTGTCTTGAAGTTTAGATGAGAGAGCCTCTTATGCCAAAGCCAGTTGACATCAGATGAGGCTTTTGAGAAGAAACAGGAGTTCTCAGTGGTTGTAGAGTCCATGTTTATAACATAAACATTTTCCATACGGTGTCCGCTGAGAGCTATCTTCTCTTTTTTGTCAGTGACAAAGCAGGATTCCTTAGTGAAAATCACTTTGTTATCCTTGTCACATAGCTGACTGATGCTTAGAAGATTATGCTTCAGTCCTTCAACATATGCGACTCTTCTGAAGGTTGTTGTACTATTAGAGAGTACACCAAACCCTCGGGTATAGCCTTTTCCGTTTCCACTGAAGGTCACTGAGGGACCCTTCTCTTCCTTATATTCAGTGAGCAGGTTTTTCTTTCCAGTCATGTGTCTAGAGCATCCGCTATCGAGATACCAGATACTTGGGCATCTATTTCACCATGGGCCCATACTTGTCAGTGGTGGTAGAGGAAGTGGAAGGTTCAACAATCTTTGCAGCATTTGAGGATTCAGCTTCAGGACTAGTCTTCACGTTGGTTAATTTCTTAACCTCAGTGGTTGGTTTCCCCTTAACCTGATTTGCACCAGGATTGGTCTTCTTTGCCTTGGGGGCATTGATCTTCACCTTAGCTAACTTTTCAGCTTTGGTGGTTGTGGGGCACTTACTAGCAATATGATTGGAAAGTCCACAGTGATAACATTTCCTATAGCTAAAAGTAGCGTTAGGACCATTTGCATGCTTAGCCATTAATTTTAAATGAGCAGGGCCAACACCAAGTATACCTTTGGCATTGGAAATGGGAGGAACAATCAGTTCTTCAGATTTCTTACCAATAACATCCACTCTGATTCTAGGAGTAGATCGCTGAATAAATCCAGGGATCTTGTTCTTAGAAGTAGAGGGATAAGTCACTGAAGCTTTAGAAGCATTCAGCTTAGGTACAAAGGTACCCTTCTGAGGTTTTTGGTTGAAAACTTTTTCTTTACCTTTACCTTTAGAGTTTAAGGAAGGTTTTTCCTCAGGGATGGGGTTTTTAGAAAAGGAACACTGAGATGAGAAAGTGTCAGGGACTGAGGATACAAACGTTCCAAATTTGAGCATGGAATGATCAGTGGTTGGTTCTAGAATATCAACTTTATAACCAAGTCCACTCTTATCACTCAGTGGTATCTGAGACCTTACGATCTCAGCGATCGTTGTTGAGGATTTAAACCATCCTTCAACAGTAGCTTTTTCAGCTTTTAATGCAGCGATAGCTTCTTCACGCTCGATTTTGACTATTTGATTTATATGAACTTGATCTTTTAAATCTTCTTCAATTTTAGAAAGCTTTTCTAATTGAAGGTGACAGTTTCTAAGTTGTTCAGCTAGATCAAGATTTTGTTTTTCAACTATGGTCTTGCCATTCATGGCATCATATAAATTTACAGTCAGAAGATCGATTTTATGAAGACTATCAGCTTCATTAATATCTGAAATATTAGTAAAGAAAGAAGTTGATACCTTAGAGGTTGAAGCAGGAGTAGAGGGAATTCCAGTTTGTTCTTCCTCGCCTTCTATTTTTGCCATGAGTCAGATGATTCTTCAGTGTCAGAGGCAGCCTAGTCGAAGTCAGCGACCAAGCCTTTGCCATTCTTCTTAAAGCTTTTCAGCTTTGAATATTTTTCTTTCAGCTTCTTGTACTTGTCATCTCTAGCCCTGGGGTTAGAGGATTTCTTGGAGAAGGAAGCTGAGGGTTTAAAGACTTTCTTTGACCTGCACTCACTAACAAAGTGACTTATCTTTTCACAGTTATAGCAAGTGGCAGTTGCCTTATCAACAGGGGTTGATGATTTTGGCTTATCAGTGAGTGCAAGAGGTTTACTTCTTCTGAAGTTACTCTTTCTGGAGAGTCTCCTGAATGTATTAGTCAGGAGTGCCAGAGATTCATCAAGATCTGAAGGATCAGCATCTGATGAGCATTCAGAGTTAGTTTCCAACTCTGTGATAGTGATAGTTGATCGCTGAGTGGAAGGTGACTCTGAGAGTAAAGCAACAGGTGTGCTTTTGGAATCTCTAACAAGATTCTTCTTAAGATGACACGACTGCTCATGATTGAGCATAGTGCCATATAAGGTAGAAAGGGTCATAGATTTTAGATCCTTTGATAGCTTGAGACACATTGAATAACTGTCCCAGCTTTCAGGTAGACATGCTAGAAACTTTGTCAGGATCTCAAAGTTAGAATATTACTTACCAACGGTTTTTAGATCAATAATTAAACAATTAAACCGCTGATGTACTTCAGAGAGAGTTTCATTCTTACCACAAATGAAGCTTTCGTACTGTCTTACCAGGTTGATTTTTCTTAAGTCCTGGACTTTAGAAGTACCTTCATATTGAACACAGATTGTGTCCCACATGGATTTGGAAGTTTTCAAGTTCATGACGAAATGGTAGACTTCGTCAGGAAGAGCCATAGAGAGGATGGATCTGGCCTTAGTGTCGATAGCCACCTTCTTCTTGTCTTCATCAGTCCATGTATGAGGTTCCCTGTGAATGATTCTTTCAGGAATGGCAGCTCTAGTAGCAGTGCTTGGAACTTCAGGGTCAATTCTAACAGGGACATATGGACCATTCTCGATGTAATAAGGCATAGTAGGGTCTACACCTTCCAAGAAGAGCATCATCCTATTTTTCCACAGATTAAAGTTATCTCTGGAAAATCTAGGGGGTTTTGCAAGAGAACCATTGTCGATATAATTTGTGTTTGTGTTGTTAGCCATTTTAGAAAATAGCAAGGAAGAGAAAAGAATAGTATAAGCAAGATCTTGTTTATGAGATTAAATAATCCGCTCTGATACCACTTGTTGGTCCCGGAAGGGTTATACAAGTTTGTAGAAGGGGGGGGGGGGGGGGTTGAATACAAACACACTATTTTTACTTTTCTAAATTGTTTATTGATATGTATCAAATAATTTACAACTTGTTGCGGAACAAGATTAAGGAATAAACCTAATCTAAACAAGTTATGAGAATCACTAAGATTTCTTGCACTAGAATTAAGATAGAGAGAAGATAAGAATACTAAGGATAATATTCTAACACACAGAGTGTTGGTCCCGAAAGGCCTAAACAAGTTTGTAGAAGGGGGGGGGGGTTGAATACAAACACACTATTTTACTTTTCTAAATTGTTTATTGATAAATCATTAACAATTTACAGCTTGTTGCGGAAACAAGATTAAGGATAAACCTAAATCTAAACAAGTTGGAACACTAAGGTTTCTTGCACTAAGAAAGATAAGGAGATTACTAATAAAATCCTATCTTGAGAGAGATTTGAACTTGTCCAGAGTTAGCAAGTTACTTCAAATGAAGTGAGTTCATCTCTATATATACTGCATGCATTTAATGCAATTCAGTATACACTTTACACGTGTCATCAGTTGGTTGGTTGCATGTCATTGACCTTGGTTGACAACCTTAGTAGCCGTAAAGATGAACAGTGTAGTATCAGAGTGGTTGTACGATTTTAGATTTTCGGAGGTTCTTTTCGGACATTTCGTACGGTGGCGTGCAAGGGAGGTTAAGACAAAAGTACTTTGTACGGAGGACTTCATGATCAGCTTTCGTTGATTCAGCGATTATCATTTACTATTCAGCGAATGATAAAGTTCAGCGATAGCTGAAGTCTTGTACTTGATACTTCACGTTGAGTGGACAAATCTGAGTCTTCGCTGATCCGCATCAGTTCATTAGTAGACTTGTCGCTGGTTCTTGAGCTTGATCTTCGACTTCAGCGTAGAACCTTTGTTGACGTGAAACTTGTCTTCAGGGATCATAAGTAAACAACTAACTTATCAGCGATCACCATAAGGACTGAACAGACTCAGAGCATTATGGTGAACAGTGTTCGCTGAATGTTTAATTTAAAGAGCGAGAGTTCCTATCAGCGGTACTGTAAGATCTTAGTACTTATCAGCGATAGTGAAACTCTGATACATATTGTTTACATACAATTTTCACTAAGTATTTAAGAGAGGGTCATTATCAAATCACTGAGGGTTTGGATCAACAATCTCCCCCTATTTGATTATGACATAGCAACAAAGAAAATTGCTATTAAATGAAAACATAAGGATAAAAAGAACTCATAAAATATTTGTCCCTTTTACTGTTTTCTGGGATCTTTTCTGTACTGATGGAGTAAAGTACATTCGCTGAAATCTTTCTTTAAATCTTTGAATCAGGTTACAATGAAGAACAGAAAGATTACAAGTACAAGCGAAATAAATTACAAGTACAGAAGGATAACTGATACAATAGAGAAAAAGGAGATTATATCAGTTTTCAAAAGGTTCTTCCTTAATGAGAAGTTCATCAAGGGTCGTCTTTTCAGTGGGAATCATCCAGTCAGGAACCGTTACACCTTGTTTTCTTTTCTTCAGCGCTTCTTGAAAGATCAAGGGTTTTAGGTGTCGTGCCTGAATGTCCTTTCTGAAGTCACACCAGTAGATAAGATCTCTGAGCTGTTCGATTGGAGTGATTGGGAGCTCAGCGATCCGTTGAAAGCATTTACGTCCGTCGTAGTCAAGAAAGAATATTCCATAAGGATTACTGATGACTTTACCAGGGACGAAAAGTTCACATGGTGGCAAAGAGATGTCAAGGGCAGATAGATCAGGATCAGGACCAAGCACTTCAGCGCGAGAGAAACCAATTCCAGTTTCATTTCGTATGACAGGTCCTGAGTTTGAATCTTGACGTTTCTTCCTTGGAGAGCCCCTTTTTCTTTTCGGCTTTAGATCAGGAACAGGAGGAATATCCACACAAGAAGATATCAAGTCGATATGTCTGTTTATCAGCTTTTCGAAATGATTCTTGTACTTAGATTGTGATGGTTGGATAGCTAACCTCATCTCCAGCCATTCAGAGAGACCATACCTTTTTACAGTGTCAGCGCGAAAGGTTTCAGATGTGCCATCTTCTCTGAACAGTTTGATGTCAACAATAGGTACTACGATAGATGTTCTTCCAGAGATGAATACCTTGTTGATCTTCGATGGACGATATCTGAAGTGAATTTTCTCTTTACACCAGATCAAGGTGGTCTGAGAAACTTCAGTTTTCTTTTCCACGATCTTCTGGGCTTCTTCCCACAGCTTTCGTTGGATTTGAATGGGAACACGCTTCAGCTTGGGGTCTTTGACAGATTCTTGAGTGAGCTTGATGGCGTATTCTCTGTCTTTCTCTTCAGCTTCCTTCCTTTCAGCAATGAGGCGTTCAGCTCTAAGGTGGTCCTGGTATTCAGCTTTTGAAATTCTGAACTTGGGAGGAACTGAAGGCAGTTGATCAGGCCTTAGAATGATTCGCTGATCCTCGAATCGCTTTATTATTTCTTCTCTTCTCTTTTGATCCTCTTCACTCAGCTTTTGAGGAACTGAGGAAGGTCTCTTATTGTGCGAGAGAGGTTGTTCTTCTGGTTCATCAGTCTCAGAGATCAAGTCCAAGACTGGGATTATTTCATCAGCAGCAGCTGGCTTTATTTGTGAAGTCTCAACAGTAGAACCTTCAGCGACATCCTCAAACAGGGGAGAGGACTAGCTGAAACGCAGCGATCTTACAAATAAGAACTGGGTAGAAGAACTTGGGTAGAAAAGATAGAAAAAAGATTGTGGATGTGTAGAGAGGTTTGTGGAGTAGAGAACTTATTGAGTTGAGATGTTCAGGGAAGGAATATAAGTAAAGTTTTAGTTTACCTGACAAACCGGCTTTTCAAATAGGATCGCTAGATTTTCATCTTCAGCGAGGCCTTTGTCTTTGCTTTTCTCAGCGCCAGAGGCTGAGGGCTTTGTCTTTGTCTTCTCCCCTGATGGTTCTTTTATGTAGATTCCTTTAAGAGCTTTGATCCTTGGGGCAGGTTTGACGATAAAGAAATCATCGTCATCTTCATCATCATCATCATCCTTTCTTGGAGAGAAGGATGGTTTGTCGTCAGGGATGTCGATGTCTTCATCTTCTTCTGCTTCGGATTCCTCAGCATCTTCTTCGAGTTGCTCCCCCTCAGATACAGAGGCGAGCTTCTCGGTTCCCTCAGGGTTTTCATCTCCCTGAGGTCCAGTGGTCAGATCTTCATTCATCTCTCCCCTGATAGATTCATCATGGGAAAGGTCTTCAGCGCTCTTATTCAGATCTTCAGCGCTTTTCTCAAGATTTTCAGCGCTTTTCTCCCTGGAATGTTCAGCGCTCTTCTCCCCCTCTTTCTCATGATGACTGGGGGAGGAATGTGCAGACTCAGCATTGGTGTTATCTCTGTCTTCTGGGCCAGAGATTTTCACACAACCTTCAAGCTTTGCTATTCTGTCTTCTAGGCCAGAAATAGCAGGCGTGATTTTCCTCAGCTCTGTGTGATCCTCCTCTGTGAAAGATTCCAAAATAGGGACAGGGGCAGGGGCAGGAGCAGGAGCTGGACTATTTGCCTGGTTTACCAGCGTCTCGATCATCGTCTTCATAGAACCAACGTCGGTATTTATAGAGCCTAAGTCAGTCTTGACCTCTGACATATCACCCTCGAGTTTTGCAACCGATGTCTTCAGCGTTGTTACTTCGCTGGACATGGTCGAAACTGATGTTTTGAGGCTTGTGTAGTCAGTGTAGATGTCGCAGAGCACTTTGGCAAAATCGCTGAGTGTCTTATCAAGACTCTTGATGTCTTCAGTGGAAGCTTTCTTCTCCACCACCGTTGTCAGCTTTGTCAAATTCTCTCCAGCGTTTGTTACAGCTGTTGAGTTGTTGGAGAGTGTGGTGGTGAGACTGGACAGCTTTGTTTCCATGGACTTCAGAGAGGCGTTGATGTCTCCCAAATTAGGACCTGTAACATATAAGTACTTGTGAACAAAGGAAAGCTCAGAAGTTTCAGGTTTAGTTACAGTGTTTAAGGTGGGATTTGTACCTGCAGGAGGATTGATGAACTCGTCAAAGTTGCAGGTTCCTGAATAGTGTTCCATATCCTCTTCGAAAGTACGGTGAGGTATGGTGAACTCTGCAGGTCCTTTCTTCATCATTTGTTGAGAAGCATCAGCGGTGGCTTCTGGAATGATTGCATCTCCAGTGTTCGCTGGAGGAGTGTCCAAATGAGTGGAGGGAGAAGCGAAGGTTAAGATTGGGGTTCGGGTTCTGAGTTCAGCGTTGGAATCGCTGACAATCACTTCATCAGTCTTTTGAGAGACTGAGGGAGGTTGGGTAGGTTCCAAGTTTCTAACCTCAGCGTTTGGAGACGCTGAAGTCTGGATTGGAGGGATGGCTTGCACGGGTGTGGCAGAGCGTACCACGGAACTTTCCTTCAGCTCTTCAGAATGAGCTGAGGAGTCTTCAGCATGGAATTGCTGGGGTTGCTCCTTGGTTTTCTTGATCCTTTTGGAATCAAGTTGGGTGTGTGAGGGTTTCCTTTTCTTATAAGGAGAGGATTTTGTGGCCGGGGTATCAGCGATTGGTATTGTCGCTGAAGGAGCCACAGAAAGCGGAGAATTTTTAAGAGTGAGAAGAGTAGAGAGACGTACCTCATTGGCGACAGGCTTGAAGTCGAGAACCTTAGGGCCAATCTGAGAAAGTTTCAGATCACCCTCTTCAGGATAGCTGTCCTTCAGGCCATATTGAAAGATGGCGCTGATGAATCGTGGGTAAGGAACCCATGCTGGTCTGTCAGCGGCAGAATCGACACGTTGAATCAGGTCTTCATAAATAATGGAGGCCCAGTCAATATTTAGACCTTTCAGCAGTGCGTATCCCATGGACTGCTGAGGTTGGGCGGCTTGATCAGAAGATCCGGATTTTGCTGTCATGCAGCTGATCAGGTGAGCGAAGATGAAATTCATCTCGCTGGGCATCTTGGATTTCTTTATCAGCGTCAGTTTCTTCTCAGGCTTCTTGTCCCTTCCAATATCCCAGATATAACCCATTGCGTCAAGGAAAGCAATGATTGCTTCTCTGTCAGCATGCTTTTTATGGTCAGGGAATGGAATGAAGGGTTTTTCTTTGGTAGCATTTGGGAAGTTCAGGGCTTTGCGGATTATGGCTGGTGTGATCTTGATGGTGCCATACTCAGTATCGCTGAGTATGCAGTCTATGGTTTTGGATGGATCTTTGGCAGAGGGTAGCTCAGTGTGTCTGGCAGAGTACCAGAACTGGGATAAGAGCCGCTGACTGGCAGGAGGTGTTATGGTCAGGGCTGTGTAGATGGGGCTGTTCTTCAGAAAACTTACAGCATCGTCCAGATGTGATACTTGATTCCGAGGAGGAAACTCGAGAAGAACTGAGAGGTTGTTGGCCTTAGTCCAATCGAGTTGATCCAGCTCGAACTTCACCTGGGGGGCTTTGAAGATGTCCATTTCCTCAGAGTCAGTGGAGATGGATTCAGCGGTAACATTCAGCTTTGAAGATGCCATATCACTGTTTTATCAGTTCAACCAAAGATGTTAACAAATAAGAATTATCTTAATGTGGAAAGAAATTTCCGTTAAGATTTTTCGAAATTTGTCCATTTCATTCAGACAAAAATGTCGTAATGAAGATTAGGGTTTTTCTTGATTTTAAAAGAAAAGTAAAACCCATAAAGTCTTGTATTCCAGTTTCTAAAGGAAAATGGATACGAATGAAGAACAAGTTTAAGATTTAGATTTAAAACTTGAAGAACAACCATGAAATGGTTGTGTTCATAAAACCATGAAAGAAATGATTTTATTTTATAAAGTTCTTTTGTTTGATCTTGTTAAAACAAAGAGAAGATCGAAAACAAGTTATACGCATTTGATAAAAGATAAGAACATATTAACCTTGAAGTTTTGATGAAGAAGATGATGAACAGTTCTTGAGGTTTTTGAGAGCACAAATGCAACAGAGAATTCTTTTCTTGCGGAGAAAGATTGTTCGCGTAAAAGACAAATATAAACCAAGAGCTGTTTATATAGGGATTTTTAGAGAGAGAAAACCTTGAGCGGGAAAAGGTTTTCATCATGACACGGACACGTGTTTGCATTTGATTGGAAGTTTGAACAAAACGTGCAAACGTATGTCAGAAAGAAATCGTGCCGAGTGTTATCCGTTGCAATGACGTCACAACTGTCCTTTCACATTCTTTTAGGATGTCTCTGAGGTTTTGAAAAACTCAGGGACTCTTTTGAAAAACATGAAGCACTGAATAGAAATATCAGTGAAGGTTTAAGGAATTTTCAAAATATCGCTGTTAAGGAAGAGATATTCAGCGATGCAATTTATTTTGAAATCTTGCATTTACATGCGATTGTCAGAGATAGAAAACATACCTGGATATCAGTTTAACCAAGTTTATTCAGAGAGAAGATGAAATGGATTTTATAAGTTGATTTTATCCCGAAGCCTATACAAGAATGTATAAACGTATCGCTGATTAAATGTGAACCGCTGAAGATTTTATCCTTCAAAGTTCAGCATTCCAAGCTCGCTATTGAGAAAGTTGAATCTTGTCTCATCAAGAGGTTTGGTAAACAAATCAGCTAACTGATAATCAGTTGGGATAAAATGAAGTTCTATATCACCATTCATCACATGATCTCTGATAAAATGATATCTGATTTCTATGTGTTTTGTCTTTGAGTGTAGCACTGGATTGTTTGCTATAGCGATGGCACTTGTGCTGTCGCAATAGATTGGAATTTTGGAGAGATGAAGATCATAGTCTAGTAGCTGATTTCTCATCCACAAGACTTGAGAACAGGAGCTTCCAGCGGCTACATACTCAGCTTCAGCTGTGGAAGTGGACACTGAGTTTTGCTTCTTACTTGTCCAACTTACCAGCTTTCCACCCAGGAGCTGACATCCTCCTGTGGTGCTTTTCCTATCCATTTTGCAACCTGCAAAATCACTGTCTGAATAGGCGGTTAGATCGAATCCTGAGTCTTTGGGATACCAAAGACCTAGATTCGATGTACCCTTAAGATATCGAAAGATTCGCTTTACATCTTTCATATGGGATATCTTAGGTTCAGCTTGATATCGTGCGCACAAACATGTTGCAAACATAATATCGGGTCGGCTAGCTGTAAGATACAATAGTGAGCCGATCATCCCACGGTACAGCGTGACATTGACAGGAACACCCTTTGTGTCCTTATCAAGTATCAGCGGTGGTGCCATACGGGTTTTCATAGCTGAACTTTCAGTTAAGTCGAATTTCTTCAGCATATCTTTAACATACTTTCCCTGATTTATAAAAGTTCCTTTTTCAGTTTGCTTAATCTGAAGACCAAGGAAATATGTTAGTTCACCCATCATACTCATTTTATACTCATCTTTCATTCTATCAGCGAAACGAGTACAAAGCTCAGGGTTAGTAGAACCAAATATAATGTCATCAACATATATTTGAACTAAAATGATATGACCTTTCACTTTTCTAAAAAACAAAGTTTTGTCAATTTTACCTCGCTCAAATTTTTCAATATGGAGATAAGTAGAGAGAGTATCATACCATGCACGTGGAGCTTGCTTTAAGCCATAAAGTGCCTTATCCAGTTTATACACATAACCTGGACGCTTAGGATCTGAGAATCCTGGAGGTTGTTCCACATACACTTCTTCATTCAGCTTTCCATTTAGAAACGCTGACTTAACATCCATCTGATGTACATTGAAGTTTTTGTGTACAACATATGCTAAGAAAAGATGAATAGATTCAAGTCTTGCTACTGGAGCAAAAGTTTCGTCATAATCTATGCCTTCCTCTTGTCTGTATCCCTGAGCAACAAGATGAGCTTTGTTGCGAGTTACAGTACCATGTTCGTCCAACTTGTTTCGATAGACCCATTTAGTGCCTATCACCGTTTTGTCAGTTGGTCTACGAACAAGTTTCCAAACTTTGTTTCTTTCGAATTCAGTCAGCTCTTCTTGCATAGCGCTGACCCAGTTTGGATCTCTGAGGGCATCATCTATTTTCTTTGGTTCAGTTAGAGAAATAAAGTTAACAAATAAACAAATATTACCTGCACTTCTACGGGTCTGAATACCAGCGTTGGGATCACTAAGAATTTGATCGATTGGGTGATTTACAGTCCATCGCTGAGCCGGAGCATACGTCGTTGACTTAGTCTGAACTGGAGAAACTGAAGATGAGGCTTCAGCTACTTCTGGATTATCAGCTAAGAGAGGAATGTTTGCATTTGCCACTTCATTCACTGATTGCTGATAAATAGATGGAATTTCTGAGACATTTGGATCAACTGCGGGTATAGTGTTTATAGGAACAGCTGAGACCCAAGATGTTTCAGCTTCACTATTTTGCATATTTGGAATGATAGTAGGACCATCATTTTCTACGGTGTGAGCATGAGGAGTGGGAATATCTTCTGAATCACCAAGATGAGAAAACATCCATTGATTCAGTTCTTCTGTATCAGCGTTCGGTTTAGAGTTCGCTGAACGGGATTCGTCAAACGTGACGTGAATAGTTTCTTCTACAGTTTGTCTTCTTCGGTTGAAGACTCTGAAGGCTTTGGAAACTGAGGAGTATCCAAGAAAGATTCCATCATCAGCCTTAGGATCAAACTTTCCAAGGGCATCTCTGTTGTTCAGTATGAAACACTGACATCCAAAGATGTGAAGAAAGCTGATTGAAGGCTTTCTCCCATGAAAGAGTTCATAGGCTGTCTTTTTGAATCTTTTAACTATCAGCGACCTGTTTTGCGTAAAACAAGCAGTGTTGACAGCTTCTGCCCAAAACTGAGTAGGCAGGTGAGAATCGCTGAGCATTGAACGTGCAGCTTCAATAATTGTTCTATTTCTTCTTTCAGCGACTCCATTTTGTTGTGGTGTTCTCACTGACGAAAAGTTGTGAGAAATACCCTTGCTCTCAAGAAAGGAATCAAGAGAACTGTTTTTGAATTCAGTTCCATGATCACTCCTTATTGAGCGAACAGTCATATTGTTCAGAGTTCCCATCTTCCGAACAAAGGTGATGAGTTCTTCAGGGGTGTCACTCTTAGAACGGAGAAACATTACCCATGTGTAACGAGAGAATTCATCAACTATGACCAGCGTATATTTCTTTCCAGCGATGGATTGTTTGTTAACAGGGCCAAACAAATCCATATGGAGTAGTTGTAGAGGAGATGACACTGAGGAAACTTGCTTTGACTTAAAGCTTGACTTGGTCTTCTTCCCTTTTTCACACGCTGAACATAAAGACTATTTGGCGTATGAATGTTGAGGTAGACCAGTGACTAACTCTTTGGATGAAAGAGTATTCAGTGTCTTGAAGTTGAGATGAGAGAGCCTTTTGTGCCATAGCCAGTTAACATCAGAAGATGCTTTTGAGAAGAAACAGGAGTTCTCAGTGGTTGTTGAGTCCATGTTTATAACGTAAACATTTTCCAAACGATAACCGCTGAGAGCTATCTTCTCCTTTTTGTCAGAGACAAAGCAGGATTCCTTAGTGAAAATCACTTTGTTATCCATGTCGCAAAGCTGACTGATGCTCAGAAGATTATGCTTCAGCCCTTCAACATATGCGACTCTTCTGAAGGATGTTGTACCATTTGAAAGTACACCATACCCTCGGGTGTGTCCTTTTCCATTTCCACCGAAAGTCACAGAGGGACCCTTCTCTTCCTTGTATTCAGCGAGCAGGTCTTTCTTTCCAGTCATGTGTCTAGAGCATCCGCTATCGAGATACCAGATACCCTTCTTAACCTGCAATACAAAGGAAGATTAGTTTTGCTTGGGTACCCACTTCACCATGTATACGCGTTTGTTAGTGGAAGTAGTTGGAATGGGTTCAGCAGTCTTCGCAGCATTTGAAGATTCAGCTTTGTCTTTCTTCACTTTGGTCAATTTCTTGACCTCAGCGGTAGGAGTCACCTTGACCTGAATTGCAACTGGTTTGGTCTTCTTGGGTGCTATCTTCACCTTAGCTATCTTATCAGCTTTGGTGGCTGTGGGACACTTACTTGCAATATGATCGGTAAGTCCACAGTGATAACATTTCCTATAACTAAAATTAGTTCTAGGACCACTTGAGTGCTGAGCTTTTAATTTGGAATTTGAAGTACCAGCACCAAGTACACTATTGGTTTTTGAAATAGGACGAACATTCAGTTCTTCAGATTTCTTACCAAGGACATCTACTCTGAGTCTAGGAGTAGGTCGCTGAACTGATCCAGAGGTCTGATTTCTAGAACCAGATGAATGAATCACTAAGGCTTTGGAAGCATTCAGCTTAGGTACTAAGGTACCCTTCTGAGGATTTTGATAAATAACAATTCCTTTACCTTTGTCTTTAGAGACAGAGGTAGGTTTTGAATAAACCATTTTCTCCTTACCTTTTGAGGAGGTAGGAGTTTCCTCAGGGATTGGTGTAATGGACGAGGAGCACTGAGATGATGAAGTGTCAGCGACTGAGGATACGAACGTTCCAAATTTAAGCATTGAACGTTCAGTGGTTGGTTTTGGAGTATCATATTTATAACCCAGACCACGTTTATCACTCAGAGGAATCTGAGCCTTAATTATCTCAGTGATCTTTGTTGAAGAATTACACCATCCTTCAACAGTAGCTTGTTCAGCTTTTAATGCAGCGATAGCTTCTGCTCGTTCGATTTTGACTAGCTGATTTAAATAGACTTGATCTTTAAAATCATCTTCAATTTTAGAAAGCTTTTCTATTTGAAGGTGGCAGTTTTTAAGCTTTTCAGCGAGATCAAGATTTTGGTTTTCAACCACAGCTTTGCCGTTCATGGCTTCGTATAAACTTCTAGTCAGTAGATCGATTTTACGGAGACTATCAGCTTCATCAATATTTGCAATATTGGTAAAGAAGGAAGGTGATACCTGAATGGCAGATGTTGAAGTGGAGGGAATGTCTGAACTTTCTTCCTCTTCTTCAATCTTTGCCATGAGACATTGATTTGCTTCATCATCTTCAGAATCAGATGATGAGGCTTCTTCATCAGAAGCAGCCCAATCATAGTCAGCCATCAGGCCTTTTCCTTTCTTCTTAAAGCTTTTCAGCTTTGTATACTTCTCCTTCAGCTTTGAGTATTTGTCGTCTTTATTCCTTGGAACAAAGGATTTCTTTGTAAAAGCTGAAGGTCTCATGATTTTCTTTGCAAGAGAACTATTGTCTATATAGTTTGTGTTTGTGTGGGAGGCCATTTTCAGATAATAGCAAGGAAGAGAAATATCTTAGATTAGATCTTGTTTATGAGATTAAACAAATCTGCTCTGATACCACTTGTTGGTCCCGAAAGGCCTAAACAAGTTTGTAGAAGGGGGGGGGGGGGGTTGAATACAAACACACTATTTTACTTTTCTAAATTGTTTATTGATAAATCATTAACAATTTACAGCTTGTTGCGGAAACAAGATTAAGGATAAACCTAAATCTAAACAAGTTGGAACACTAAGGTTTCTTGCACTAAGAAAGATAAGGAGATTACTAATAAAATCCTATCTTGAGAGAGATTTGAACTTGTCCAGAGTTAGCAAGTTACTTCAAATGAAGTGAGTTCATCTCTATATATACTGCATGCATTTAATGCAATTCAGTATACACTTTACACGTGTCATCAGCTGGTTGGTTGCATGTCATTGACCTTGGTTGACAACCTTAGTAGCCGTAAAGATGAACAGTGTAGTATCAGAGTGGTTGTACGATTTCAGATTTTCGGAGGTTCTTTTCTGACATTTCGTACGGTGGCGTGCAAGGGAGGTTAAGACAAAAGTACTTTGTACGGAGGACTTCATGATTAGCTTTCGTTGATTCAGCGATTATCATTTACTATTCAGCGAATGATAAAGTTCAGTGATAGCTGAAGTCTTGTACTTGATACTTCACGTTGAGTGGACAAATCTGAGTCTTCGCTGATCCGCATCAGTTCATTAGTAGACTTGTCGCTGGTTCTTGAGCTTGATCTTCGACTTCAGCGTAGAACCTTTGTTGACGTGAAACTTGTCTTCAGGGATCATAAGTAAACAACTAACTTATCATCGATCACCATAAGGACTGAACAGACTCAGAGCATTATGGTGAACAGTGTTCGCTGAATGTTTAATTTAAAGAGCGAGAGTTCCTATCAGCGGTACTGTAAGATCTTAGTACTTATCAGCGATAGTGAAACTCTGATACATATTGTTTACATACAATTTTCACTAAGTATTTAAGAGAGGGTCATTATCAAATCACTGAGGGTTTGCATCAACACAGAGTAGAGAAGATAAGGAGATGGCCGAGCGCTTCATTTCTGAAGTAGGGTTTCCTTTATATACTGCATGCATTTAATGCACAACAGTACAACTTTACACGTGGCAGCAGCTGATTGGTTGCATGGTTTGACCTTGGTAGACAACCTAGTAGCCGTATGATGAACAATGTAGAATCAGAGTTGGTTGTACGATTCTGGACAAAAGGGATGTCCATTCTGACATTATCGTACGGAGGCGTGCAAGGGGATAAGACAAAAGTAACTTGTAGAGGAAGACTTCATGATCAGTGTTCACTGAATAGTTCTTTATCAGCGAGTGATAAAGTTCAGCGTTCACTGAAGTCTTCTACCTGAAACTTCACGTTGAGTGGACAGGTCTTGGCTTCGCTGATATCCGCATCAGTTCATTAGTAGACTTGTCGCTGGTTCTTTGGCTTGATCTTCGACTTCAGCGTAGAACATAGTTGACGTGAAACTTGTCTTCAGGGATCATAAGTAAACAACATATAATATCAGCGATCATCAATGAGGCTGAACAAATGACACGGGGTTTTGACACCCCGCGAATCTTACCGCAAGTGTACGGGTCGAAGTCAAATAATAGTACTTTAGAAGTACGAGTATCGAATCACGGGGAACTAGGAACTAAGTATCACAATTACTATAAGAACTATTAACTGGACTATTGAAATTGGAGGATTAGTTTTATAACTAATTAATTGCAGAAATTAATATCAAACAAACACCGGACTACGAGTAAGCAGCTGTGGAATTCAGATGGAGAAACAGTTGAGGGTTGGATATCCTTAGGTTTCACACATGAACATCAGACTAAAACAAATATCAGTTAATTCCGCTATAATGAATACTCAACCTTGATCTAACCATTGCTCTCTCTCAAGTAACAACAGTTATATTTGTAACAACAAGATGCTTTCTCAAGCTACCATGAAGTTTATTTCGAAAACAAATACAAGATTAATCTCTCGATCTCACCTTATATAGTTCAAAACACATTAAGCGTAGGTTATTATGAGACTAAAGTTTACTCGGTATATCTCTATCCTTTCTTACTTTAGGCATGTAATTCCTAATTCTAGATCTCAATTGATTCTCTCGAACAAAATTGACAACAATAAAACAATTGCAAGTTAGCTACGCTCACAAAGGCATTAAGAACAAAATCACATGCATTCATTAAATCGGAAAACTGATAAAAATCATTCGTCATCCATCATATGTTCAATCCTAATTCAATCCAACCCCCAACATCTTAAAGTTAGTTCATGATGTTGGGGGATTCATACACAAAAGAAAGAGAAACAAAAGTGAAAGTGAACATGTTAACGTGATCGTGGTGAATGTGTAAGATGAATTGATGAACTCCCTTTCCCCGTGTTGAAATCACCTTTGCCTCTTGAACGATCCTTCGATTGATTCTCGATCTTCGCTCCAAACGGTGTCACGTGGCTCTGAAAATCGCCCCCGGACTGCTCCCAATCGTCTGCCGTCTGTTGGATACCGAACGAATGACCTAAAATCGGATTTTGTAGCTGAAAAACGCGAAACAGTGGGTTACGCCACTTGCCACGCGACTTGCAAGTCGCGTGGTAAGTCGCGCGTGTCCAATTAGCTGTGTGGGTCGTTTTCTGGTTCGCGGTTCGGGTCCTGGTTCGGTCGTGGGTCTTGGGCTTGACTTTTGGGCTTTCGTTAGGCTTCGTTTTGGACTCGTTTTGGGCTCTTTTTAGCTTCTTTCTCGAGGACTGCCGCCTTTTAGATAACCTGTGTAAATCACTAGATAAACCGTAAAATACACGCCTTTTTACTTGAATACAAGCCAATCTCATTGGTTTGAGAACCGGAAATAACGCCAAAAAGTGGCGTTATCAACAAACTCAGGGCTCACTGATGTACAGTTTCGCTGAATGTGTAAAATAAACAACTTGAGTTTCCTATCAGCGGTACTAAAACAGACTTAGTACTTATCAGCGATAGTGAAACACTTATACATAATGTTTACTTACAATTTTCACTAAGTGATTCTTAGAGAGTCATTATCAAATCATTGAGGGTTTGGATCAACACCCAAACGTACCTCTCTATGCGCCTCTCCTCAGTAGGCACATAAAACTCTGCGAATCGAGCTTTCTCAATAAATTTTGACGTATACTCCTGCACTGACATCGTCCCCTGTTCCAACCACAGAAATTTTCTTCCAGTTTCTTAACCGCTGCCACTGGGCAAAACTGCGCCTTAAACCTCTTGGTGAATGACTCCCACGTAGTTGCCTTGGCCACTTCTGACCCTTTCCCACCAGTTTCTATATCCCACCAAAATATAGCATCCGATTTCACCATCGACATCGCGTACATTACTGTGTCTCCTTCAGCACACTTACTGGTATCAAAAGCCAACTCCATTTCTCGAATCCACCTTAGATCCATCACCGAATTACGCTCTCCACTAAAAGAAGACGGTTTGCACGATGCAAAGGTCTTGAACGTGCATCCCTTAGTTGATTTTGAACCACTCGGTTCAATTGGGGTTAGCTGGGAATGATACCCCACCTCGGTCACGGGTAGGCTAGACACCTCGACCCCCGTCTCATTACCACTATTGGTACGGCCCTCAGAAGCTGATTTCGTTTGGCGATCTAGCAATGCCTGTAAGATCTCTTGCAGCTTTCCCATCTCAGTAGTGAACTTCTCTTCAGTCACGAAAGCTTGGGTGCGGCCTCGGCTACGACCCCTAGACTGGCTCCTCCCCCTCATAGACGTCGTACTCTCTTGATGTGATAGCTCACGGTCCTCAGGAGCCTCAGCACTCCTTACTCGACGATTAATCGGTGCTCCCTTCTTCCCCTTAGCCGCTCCCACACCTCCTTCTGCCTGGGTGACCGCCTTTCGGGGGCCTACGCCTTCCCTCTTCCCCTACCGCGACCGTCACCTCTCCTACGAGTGGCCAACTGTCTCGGAGGATTCACCGGTCATCCTCCACCATCTCCTCCACATGCACCACTTCCACCTCTAGTACCGCCCTCTCAACTGGTACCGCTCCCTCGATTGGCACTGATCGGCTCCTCAAGTTTCTTCCTGACATTGCTGCTTACGGATAGCATACCAAATAAAACAACTTAGGGCCACAGTTCCAGAATAATAAGGCAAATTAAGCACATACATGTACCCGTAAGTTCGCAATTACACTGACCAGGTGTAACCTCGAACCTACCTTACATGACTGTCGTCGCTACCCTATTAGTCCCATTCCTGTTATAGTGTCCTCCAAGCGCTGTCCTAATTCTCAGTCGTGATTTCTATGCCCACAGTTTAAGTCTAGGCACGTCCGGTCACCTAAATCTCTTAAACTATGGCTCTGATACCAACTGTAACAACCCAAAAATAAAATAAGACATAACATTTAATATTATAGCAACCAGCCAAACGACCCTAAAATTTAACCAAATACAGCCATTTCAAAATTAGGTTTGCGGAACAACCTATACACAACTGAGAATATTAACTAAAAGTCTAAGTAGCAAGTAGGAACAACTATCGTCTAAAAGCATCCTCACTCTAAATCTTCTCCTTGCCCTTGCCATAGCTTCCTACCAACTGCTTCACTGAAAAGGTTTAGTTTTGGAAATGCGAGGGTTAGACCATGAGGTCTAGTGAACCCCTCTAGTGACAACAGTTTCATCATCAAATATTTAAAGCATTTCATAACAATTGTAAACAACAGAACTTTAAACAATAAGATTTCCACGTAAACTGCACATATAAGTGGCACACTGAAGTCACACATTAGTGACATCGTGTCAGTCTTACACTGCCTTACTGGGTCACACCTCTCATAGCATAAATGGGACACCCCCCAGTATGAGCACTGGTGGGACACCCCCCCCCCCCCCCCCCCCCGACTTAGCCAATACACCTCTACATTTAATGTATGCATACACTTTAATTTAACTTTCCAAACATGCGTTTTCACGTAATATAAGACATACGGTTTCATATACATTTCTTACATTTGAAATCATGTTTAATACACGTAATTAGTTAGAAAGACTCACCTGGTGCCTTTATCCAATTCTCTTATTTTACCTCTGACCTCCAAATGGAATGCCTACGATAAACGATAAGAAGGTAAGCTACCCGAATGCTTTTGACGCTTACACCTAACCCTTATAAAATTCCTCACTTCAACCTATCTTGCAGAAAGGCCAAACCTCAAGAAGGGACACAATTCAAAACAACACAGTTGGACTTGCCGAATGCCCACTCCCGGATACCGACTTCCGGATACCGGCTTACCGGGTTCCGACTTCCCGGGTACCGAGTTCCCGGATACGCTCATCGGACACCGCTTTCCGGATACTACCGTCCGGATTCCACTTTCCAGATACAACTGTCCGGTCACCACTTACCGGATACTGCTGTCCAGACACCACTTTCCAGGTACAACTGTCTGGACACCACTTATCGGATACTGCTGTCCGAACACCACTTTCCAGGTACAGGTCCGGAAACCTGCACCAAACCAGCATATAGCGGCTTACCGGATACGGGTTCTCGGATGCAGAAACCTCCACTAATCCACGCCAAAACTCGACTTCACAACTTTAATGGATTAATATCAAGACCTAACCATTTCTTATCAATCCCTTTACTGCTAATTCTTTCTATGCAATCAAAGACTAAGGTTGAGGACATGAGTTTACCTGGAATGATTAATGCAACAACTAGCTTCCAATTCCCACTTCTTTGATTTTCTTCTGATTTGGGTGCGATCAATGTTCACAAGAATTTCTCCGTGTTCTTCCAGCCTCCACACACATACACATGAAATGAAATTTAGGGTAAATGAAGGGTTTTATACCTTTCACTAATTGCACAAAGGCCCTCTTTCTTTTATTTATTTTTTAGACCCTCCAACTTGAAATCTTCCCGAAATCCCCTTTATTCTTGACATCTTGGAAAATAAGACTACGGTTATTACAGGCTCGGCCGCACCTAGTGACTGGTGTTGAACGACCACGGCCACGAGAACTGAACCAACGAGTGTGAGCCGGGAAAGCTGCTGGTGGGGTAGAAGAACCGTGAAGCGATGTGAGAAATAACTCATGTCCATCGGCTTGCGAGAGAGGTTCACGACTGGAGGGACGGGGTTTGACTGCACGATGAGCAGTAGAGAAAGTCTCAAACGATGGTCCAAGGCCACAACGGAACCAATGATTTTTATCGCCACCGTCAACGGGTTGACCGATAGCATCGAGCTGATCACATAAAGCTTTAAATTTTCTACCGTACACAACAACAAAGGAGGTGCCCTTCTGAAGTTGGCGGAGAGAATCACGGAGGGTATACATACGCTCCATTGAATCAGGGCTGTAAGCAGCCTCGAGAGCGCACCAAACATCCCGAGCGGTTTTGTGACCAAGGACTTTGGACATAGCTTCTTCAGTCAGAGAGGATTGTAAAATGATAAGAGCACGTTGATCTGCATCGTGCCAGGTAAGAAAAGCAGGATTGGAAGAAGAATCGTTGCTAATGGTGGATGGGGGTGGTTTGATAGAGCCATCAATGTATCCAAGTAAGTTTTGATAAGAAAGAAGCGGAAGAACCTGGTTTCGCCATAAGAGATGGTTGGAGGGGGAGAGTGAGAGTGAGATGGTTAGCATATGGAGAATAGTGTTAAGTGGAAGAGGACCATCGGTGGTTGAGGTTGGAGGAGGATCACCGGCCATGAAGGAAAAGAAGAGGAGGATCGAAAGGTTAGGCTAATACCATATAAGATTGAATAAATCACCCCTTGATGTGGGTGAGTATATTGAACTCAATATATAATACAAAGGAATACACGAAAAGGAAAGAACATACACAATATTTTATCCTAAATAGAAGATATACAAAATCATGATAAAATAATATGTGATTATCTAATAACTTTGCTATAATTTCTTGTACTTTATTCGATAAAAGTTGAACAATCGTTTAAATTTGTCAAATTAAACTATAAGAAAAAAAAAACTTTGTAAACAATGAACAAACAAATGAGCCTTAACCAATTTACTGGGATCTCCAATGCTTGGCCCTTTCGAACCCATTTTTGCAGTAATGATAGTCTTGTAAAGTCTTATCGATCTCAGCTTGGGTGTTCATCACAAAAGGCCCATATTGAACCACTGGCTCATTAATCGGGTGCCCTCCAATCAGCACGAATCTCAACGGTTTTGACCCGTGGTTCCATATGCTTAAACCATCTCCGGGGCTCAACACAACAGCATGATGAGCCGATATCGGTGATGAATCTGTGGACCCAAACACCCCTTCTCCATCAAGAATGTACAGAAATGAATTCCAAGATTCTGGGATGGGTTGGTGCATTTGGGCACCTGGGGTTAGAGTGAAATCGAGAAACATTGTGGGAGTTCGAGTGTAAACTGGAGATTTGACACCCATTGACTCTCCTGCAATGATCGTAACCTTCACTCCATCCCTCTCGGCTCTCTGAATGTCCTCATTTAGCAATTCTTGATAATTAGGTTCGACCCTGCATTTCAATGGTCACTATAGTATAAATACACAAAAATATAAGTATCCTTTTGTGTATTTTACTGTTTTTCTTTATATATATTAGAACCTCCCTTCTCTTCAAAGTATCTCCAACAGCTTCTCCAATATGGAGATTTTAGACAACTTTTTGCTCCAATTAAGAAAAACTTTCTCCAAAATGGAGAAAATAGGAGAGAGAGTGCAATTTTCTCCAAATTTGGAGATATTCCAAAAAATGATTACCAATAGAGAGACATGACTTTTTTATTATATCCGACCAATGAGAAATTTTGAAATGAAATGTTTAGGAGAGAGAAATAATATTTTATTAAATATATAGAATATTTTAAAAATATAATCAATGATTTATCTCATAAATGAAGAAACTGCTGAAAATAGATGTAATCTTTTTTTGAATATTTTGACTTTTGGATCTCCATTTTAGAAAAAAAATTGAGGGAATCCCTCTGATAATGGCTCCTTTGGTGGAGCAACGTGAACATTCCATATATTCTCTAATGATATCCGAGTCGAGGTATACTAGTTTAGGAACTCGACTCTGTTAGAGGGGCGTGTTAAAGTCCAACAATATACCCAAATTTATAATTAATAAGAAGAAATATAATTAGTTAAAGGATTGTTACATTTTGTCTTTGGAGGAAAGATTGATCCACAGTTGCAAGCCCTTTTGGGCACCTGAGCCTGCAGGCATCTCTGAGTGAATGATTCCTCTTCCTGCTGTCATCCACTGAACCCAAAATACACACAGTGGTGTTAATTAATCACATCAAAAAATAAAATATGTAATAAGTTAATCCGTCGTTCATTTTATAATATTAACTGTTGTTTCTCTCACAGTATTTTATCTACTACCAAAGTCTAAAACCAACTTGCCTAAAAAACCTTGATATATTTCATTTTATTTAAGCTTTTTAAAATATATTTTAACTAAATATGTATTAATATTTATTCAGTATAGTAGTTAACTTTTTTAATTAGATTGTCGAATTTCGTCTGCTACATTTGCTTAAATTCGTCTTAAATCGTTGGTCCTGTTAACTTAAGTAGTCTACTAAATCAGCCAGCCAGCCAGCCAATGATGTTGACTTTTCAATTTCATATTTTGAGTTGCAAATTAAATGGATAAAACTTTACCTGAACGTCACCAGCTCTAATAGTACCCTTATGGCCAGCAAAATCTTGATGGGTAAAAGCTCCCTAAAATTAACAAGTACAGCATGTTAAATCACAAAAGATGAAAGAAAGAAAAAAGAAGGTATAGAAAATGGGTGGGTACCTCTAGCATGTAAGTAACAGTCTCAAATCCTGAATAAAATATAAGAATCATTTAATTAGGTTAACTTTAAATTATATAATAATATTTGATTTGATACCAAACTAAACTTCATAGTAGTTTAATTAGAAGAAAAATATAAAATTCAAAAGCTTAATTTGTGTTTAAAAAACTCTAACCTCTTTAGCTAGCTAGTAAACCAATTTCATTAATTAATGGCAAATATAAATTAAACGAATCTTACATGGATGGAATAAGAAAATTGAAGAAGAAAATAAATTCTTTTTTTCAAATTTAGATAAAGTGGTCCATATGGTTTGTTCATATTTTAGATTTGCTGTCTAAAATAAATTATCTATGTTAATATATACTCATAATTTTCTAAATTCATAATATTCAAGGTCCCTAAACTTAATTACGTCAATTAGCAAACTATTGTAAAGGACTAATAAGAATTTACACAAACTACGAACACCAAAACTATAATTCACTCTAAGACGATAATTAAATACATTAAATTTTTTAAATCATTAAAAACCTATTCACGTCATTTTTCAGAAAATAATTATTAAACTATTTTATATAAAACTATCAAAATTAAAAAATTAAAAAATCGCTTTAAAATCCCAACTTTTAATTTTTTTTTTGTGATTCACGCTTTTTGATTAAATTCCTTTGTTAGAAAATTATACTTTATACAACCAATCATAAATCAGATTTCTTAAATTAAAATAAATATCAAATATAACTATCTAATTTTAAATAAAAACTACCAAATTAACAATATGACTTTTACATTAGAAAATCGAAAGTTTGGAAAAATAAAAAAGTTAAGAGAATTTTACATATCATTTCAGTTTGGTATTTAAACATAGAGCGAATTGTGGATTTGGTCCCTGTGCTTTGATGGTTTTTGTGACTAAAGTCCCTATACTATGTTTGTTGTGGATTTGGTCCTTGTGGTATTCAGTTTTTCTTGGCCATGGTCCCTCGACTAACGTTTTCGTTAACTTCGTTAAGTTAAGGATCATTTTAGCCATTCTTTCTAAATTTTGTCTTTCTACTATAAAAAAAAGTAAAACAATATTTTTATACACACACAAATATATACATATATAACTATAGACACACAAATATATATATATATATATATAATTATACACAAATATATGTATATATATATAATTATACACAAATATATGTATATATATACATAACGATATATAACAATTTAATTTTATCATTTTATTGTAATGGTGGAAAAAGATATGGTTTTATTGTTATAATGTAATTAAAATTTTGATTTAAAAAATCAAATCATAAAATTGTATCTTATTTTATTTAGAGCGAAAAAATAAGATATTGTTTTATGATTTGATTTATTTAAATTAAAACATTAATTATGTTAAAGACGAAAAACAATATTAAAATTGAAACTCCTAATTTTAGAATGATAACTTGGTGTTAAAACATATAAGCAAGATGTTAAAAGTCAAGTATGGTTAATATGAGATTAATTATATGAGCTCAAGATTATTAAAAAATGTTTTTTTTTTCAAAAAGATAAAAAGTTGCGATATATCAACATTATGTTGGTGGAAGTGCTCGCATGTTATTTCAAAGTTAATATATCACAACTTTTTATATTTTTGGACAGCAAATGTTTTCTTTATATTTGCTCGTATAATTAACCATTATTCTTGTAGGGTTTTACGATAGTTTTTTTTAATTGTTTAAATAATTGTTTTTATTTAATTTTAATTCATAGTGACTTTTTTTATTACTTTAATTATTTGGTTGACTATATCTAAATAATTTGCATTGACCGTACTTAATTTATAATATTTTGTTTGTAAAATAATGTCCAAACAAAAAATTATGTAAACTTTTCTTAATTTCAATACTTTTTCAAATTTGGTATTTTTTAATGCAAAAAGTATCAAATTTGAAAAAATAAAAAAATAAGACAAGTCTACATGTTTTTTTGCTTGGACATTAATTTACAATCAAATATTATAAATCAAGTATGATTATTGTAAATTATTTATATATAATCAAACTATAAATAATTAATGTAATAAAAAATAACTAAAATCAAGTATTAATACCTATTCAAGTGTCTGATACTTCATATGTCAATACTTTCATTGTTACAAAATAAATGTCAACAATAACAAACAGTTTTAAAAAAGATGTAATTATTACTACAATTTTCATTCAACTTGGGGTGTTTGGGATTGCTTATTTAAAACAACTTAGGCTTATTTTTAAAAGTGCTTATTAACTTATGTAATTATAAAAAGGAGTTAGGGGTAAATATGTAATTTGAACAAATAAGTTATAAGCACTTTTCAAATAAGTTAAAATGGATTAACTTATCAAAAACAACTTATTTGTGGTGGGGAAAAATCATAATCACTTTTATTTTTTTCAATCCAAACACTCAAAATAGCTTATTTGTGGTGAGGAAAAGCAATAAGCAAATAAGTCAAAAAAATAAGCAATCCCAAACACCTTAGTAAACTAGCGACCGAGTGATCACAAAGGAAAAAACGGGTAATAATAAACTGCAAATCCTAAATTATGAAAGCCTGTAATTTCAAAATTACAAAAACTAAAGTCACTATATTTAACAAAGCACATGAACGAAAACGTAGCTTAGTCTAAAACACAACTCCAATTTTGATGAATGATCACATAAAATGGTTTAAAATTGCCAACTCCAGCAAGAGTCAAAGAAGAAACAGTCATACCTCTGTGGGGATGATCAGGGAATCCAGCAGGGGGTGAAACTGCACAACCAAATGTAAAAGTAAAACTGCTAATCAAATGTCTGAAACTTAATTCCACAATCAAAGAACAAAAAACTTCAAAATCCTATCCTTAATTTTAATTTCATATAACCCATTGCCGATGAAAAAAAAAAGTAAATTCAGATCGAACACAAATAAGTACCAGAAAATTCATCTAACATAAGAAAAGGATCCAGAGACTTCAACCCCGGCCTGTAAAATTAACAAACCACAAATCGGAATTTGGAATAAATGCAAGAGAAGGAAACCGAGTGAGTATAAAAGTAATTACCTTCCGATGCTTCTCCGAACAACTGCACCGTCGCCTTCGCTCTGGCTCTTCGCCAATACCTTTTTGGCGACCAATCTCGGTGAACTAAAGCCGCTGCCGATCTCCGACGATGTGGTCATGGCAAATTTAGGGGTGGAGAACACCGCGAATGGTGTTGTAAGATGAGTTGTAATGGTGGATCTCAACAATCTCATGTATTTGTAATGACCTAAATTTGGGGATTGTTCTCTGTGTGTATATATAGTGTTTTGTTGGTGTTTGACTTTAAAAATATTAGAAGAGGGGTGGCGAGGAGTCGTGGGAGAATTAGGTGTCCACTAATCGTGACCATCATTTTGTTCCTTTCCCAATATGATTACATCAGCATCACGCACATTCATCATCACCAATATTGGCTTAGGGGGTGTTTTGGAATGGCTTATTTAAACCAACTTATGCTTTTTTTTAAATACTTATTAAATTATGTGGTGATAAAAACGAGTTTGATAAAAAATATTTAAATTGCCTTATTATGGTATCAAAACGTAATAAATTAATAAGTTGTTATTTGGAGGTGTTTGGAATTATTTATACATGTAAAATAATCAAAAAAGTCATAAGTTGTTTCAAATAAGTTAATAAGTCAGTACGGACTAAGGGTGTTCATCGGTTGACATCCAATGGATGTGAGGGAACCGAACCGATCCAACCATCCATTGGATGTTAGACTAATAACTAATTTGAATTATCTATTTTTGTTTATAATCTCTTCATATTTTTCTCAATTATCTCCACACACACACACACACACACACATATATATATATATATATATATATATATATAAAGAGAGAGAGAGAGAGAGAGAAAAGTTCAAATGAAAACTCAATTTTCATTGTGCACGTGAGAAAAAATCCCGATCACTCCATGTTTATTGATCCAACAACTCATAATAAATAGAGTTTTTGATTAGAATTATTAATTAAGGTGATTAGGGGTAAAAATGGAAGATAATTTAAACTTATGTCTACCATGTTTGACTTTTTATTTTCTTTTTTAATTAAAAACTTTTACCCCCTTAAAGTTTAAAATAAATTATCTTAAAAATTACTAATATTTTAATCAAACAAATTACATCAAAAAACGAGAATTTCGTGCTCTTCGATATGACATCCATCTCGATATAGTTTTTTTTTGTTTTAACCGTTTTTTACGTGAAATGTCATATATGTGTTATATTCATTTATAATATTTATGTACGTTTAAGTGTGTACAACATCTCGATACCGACATACCGTAAGTCCGTAACTCGACATCACCTTCTACATGTAACAGCCCAAAAATTCAACAAGTAAACGACATAAAATTTAATCCCAAAATGGGTCCCAATTACAAGGCAACAATTCAAAATCTAAATATAACAGGATCTGAATAACAAAAATGGCAGCGGAAACATCCTTCCACAACCGAGAATCCTTTCTAACTAGTACAGTACTAAGTTTACTAAGTTGCTTGATCCGAACTCGCCTCCAGCTCAGGCCTTCACATTTTCTCCTTACCCTTACCCGAAGCACCACTAGAATGCTTCCATGAAAATGGTTTAGTTTTGAATAGCGAGGGTTAGACCACAAGGTCTAGTGAATTCCCTCAGGAATAGTTTAAACAACATACATAAAACAATACATCAAAATCATAAGGCACAACCCTACTCCATACATACAAGGGTATTTGCACAGTGTTCATAGACCGTACATAACCAATTATCACGATCGGGGCCCAAGCCGACTCCCCTCTCGCCACAACTTAGGGCCCAAGCAGACTCCCCATTTCTCAAGTATGCAGGAAACATATTCCTTACACATTGGATCATCATTTACTCCCAAGGGACCGGCGGATCCCAAGGTACACTGGCCCCACTGTGCAACTCGACTCCACATAGCATACAAGCAAGACTAGCATTAAATTAGCATCGCATGAAGTCTTTATAAAACGTGTCATATCAATATATAAATAGGCATTTCCAAAACATACTTCCATGTGAGGAGTTAATAACATCTTATGAAGAAGTTTTACTCGATTAAGCATACCATATTCAGTCAAAACAGTAAGTTTAACAAATTAACGCATTTAGGAAAAGAGGTATAAGGGAACTCACCTGCTAGGTGTGGTTTTCTATACGCGTGTCTCCCTTACGAACAACCCGAGCCGAACCCAACACCTAAGGCATACCATACATTTCAGTCATAAACATACCCGGAAAACATCTATAGTACGCGCCCCCACTTCCGGACCCAAACTTTTCCGGTATCCTAAATCCGGACAACTCCGGACTCGGATTTCCGGAATCCTCAATCGAGAGGACAACTCCGGACTCGGACAAAATCAAAAGGCATAACCCTTTTCCGGTACGCGCCCCCACGCGCCCCCACTTCCGGACCCATACTCTTTTGGTCCCTCTCTTTTCTAGCTTTAGACTTTTGCCACCATCTTCCACTATTTAACCACAACTTCCCCATTTTATTTATAATCAAGGCACGGTTGTTACAACACTACCCCCTTAAAAGAATTTCGTCCCCGGAATTCCTTGGTCAAAGAGATGCGGGTACTTGTCCCTCATCTCATATTCCATTTCCCATGTCGCTTCTTGGCCCTTGTGAAACCGCCACTGCACCTTTACTAGATTAATCTCCTTGTTCCTCAACTTCATCACTTTATGATCCACAATTGCTTCGGGCTCTTCTACACAGTTTAGTTTTCATCCACTCTCACGTCTTTCAGCGGAACGGCCTTATCCACGTCCGCCAGACACTTCCTCAGTTTAGAAACGTGGAACGCCTTATAGATGCCCCATAATTCATTGGGCATATTCAATCCGTACGCCACTTCCCCAATCTGCTCCGTGATTTCGAATGGTCCGATATAACGTGGACTTAGCTTTCCCCGTTTCCCAAAACGTACAACTCCCTTCCATGGGGATACCTTTAGCAACACATTATCCCCGACTTGAAATTCTATGTCCTTCCGTCTCTTATCTGCATAACTCTTCTGTCGGATGCGAGCCACCTTTAACCTTTCTCGCACTTGGACTATCTTGTCCGAGGTTATTTGTACAATCTCTGGCCCAGCCAACTATCTTTCTCCGAACTCATTCCAATACAGAAGGGTTCAGCATTTCCTACTATAGAGGACCTCATAAGGCGCCGCCTTGATGCTCGCATGATAACTGTTGTTGTAAGCGAACTCGATCAATGGAAAGTGTTTCTCCCACGAACCTTGAAAATCTCGGGCGCATGCTCTTAGCATGCCCTCCAAGGTCTGGATCGTCCTCTCACTCTGACCGTCGGTCTGAGGGTGATACGCATTACTCATCTTGATTTGCGACCCCATTTCCCTCTGCAAGCTTTTCCAAAATGCGGAGGTAAATCTGCTATCCCGGTCCGACACTATTGAAGACGGTACACCGTGACGGGTTACTACCTTATCTATGTACAACTTTGCTAGCCGTTCCAATGAGTAAGATTCCTTTGACGGGTTACTACCTCATCTATGTACAACTTCACTTAAGCTATTCACCTCTCGAGCACTTTACCAGCACACGACCTTTCACAGTGTTACTAGAACTACTCCCAACCTGAACCTGTTGCACATGCCGACAAATAAAAAGGGTTAGGCTAACGCCTAGTGAGTTCAAGAGTTTATAGCACGATTTAAATAATTCTTTAAATGAAAGTTTGCGACATAGATTATGATTTCCAAAAGAGTTTATAAAAAGGATATAAACGACTCATTTTCCAATGTACCCAAAATCATTGAGAAAAGTTCCCAGAAGGTATAAAGCGTTTTCCAAAATGAATTACAATCCAACTCACTCAACACGTGAATAAATCTATATTATGCAAAACCTTCAAAGGCGGTTGACAACAAAATACTCAACCCATAAATCATGGAAGAACAATCCATTTAAATATAACACTTCATCGAAAACATAATACGAACCAATACTCACACGAACGTAAAATGTAATGAAGTCCAAATACCATAAATATGGAAATGACCTGCTTCATTTAAACTTCAATATACATGGAGAGGAAATCCAATATTAAATGTAACACCCCGAAATTTCGTTATAAGTTATTTATGTAGTTATTGTACATGTTCAGGTATTTTATCAATTTACCTTGAATTGTAGCTTGTTAGGATCTGATCAAGGACTGAAAAGAGGACCAAATGAGGCTAGGTACCATTTAGGTGATAGTGACAGGCGAGAGTGCCCATGTCACTATCGCGGGTGTCACTCTCGCTCAAAGTGTACCGCAAGTTCGAATTTCAGGCTTTAGGGATTTTGGGCGAGTATGACTTGAGCGATAGTGACAGTGTCACTATCGCAAGGTCACTCTCGCGCGTTTTGTACCGTGGGTTTAGGGGAGTTGGGCGAGAATGCCCCGATGATAGTGACAGTGTCACTATCGCGATGTCATAATCGCCGAGGCCTGTTTGGTATAAAAAGGGGGTTACGGGTTGATAGCTTATTTGGTGATTCGGGAAACAGTTTGGCAGACGATTTCTTTTCCTCTCAAGGTAGGGTTCTATCACCTTTATCCCTTCCATCTATTGTTGATTGTTAGAAGTGTTTATGTACTTTTATGATGAATCTTAGGTGGTCAATCTCCTCTTAGTGCAAAGTTTCTAACCTCTCTTCAAGAATCAGCTCCACCCACTTCACCTAGGGTTTTGGGGTCTTACTACAAATCTTTTAAGGTGAGTAAACTGAACTTAAAAGTATATTTGACACATGAATCACACTATTATTTGATTGTTCTAATGATTTTATCTTTAAAGTGGATTTTGGACCAATAAGCTCTTATATCTCTAAAGAGGAGATTTAAAGGAGCTTAAGGGTAAGATAAAGGTTATGAAACATCTCACTCTACTTGAATTTGTACAGTTTATGATAATATTCATTTGGGATTTCTTAGACCTAAATATTAGGGTTTGGAGCTTAATGGATTAAGCTGTGTCTCAATGGAAGAATTATAACTCCATGATGAAAATAATTAAATATGCAAATTGGTGTATGTTTCTGTACTAGATGACAAAACTGATATTATCACTTGTACGTATGTGGTTAATTGGAATATTACTTGAATGTAGGAATTATATGCTTAATGAGATAGTTGGACTGTTTCATGGAAGCAATACATGGTGTTGTGAACTGCTTGGAGTAGTTGTATGATGGTATTCACAAATTGGATGAGTCCCTAAGTAGGCACTAGGAAGATATAGTCTTGGGCACCTACCTTGGAGGTTTGTGTATCGATCCACGTCTTCGGGATTATACCTTGTAGGTAGTCCCGATGTGCCGGGCCTTGAGGCGTTACCTTGGAGGTAGACGTTAAGGTATATCTTCAATTACGGTGTAACTCGGGTTGGTGTTTGGATTTTCCCCATAGAGTCCAAATTGTGAATGATCATGTTGATATTCGTTATATGAAATAATTGCAGGTCTTTTTATATATTTGACTCACTAGGCATTCAAAGCCTAACACTTGTTGCTTGTCTAATGTGTATCACAGGTTCTAGTGGTGCCGTCTTTAAGAAGGCATAGTTGGGGAACTGTGAGCATGGGGATATTTTGAGATGCCAAAGATAGAAGATCAAACCGGACTAATTATGACACCTTTTGTAATCTTATTTCTATAGTAGAGATTAGATTAGTCGGTTGTCATTTAGTAGTCAATATTACATCTTGTTTGTAAACAGGCATATGCATATTCCCTTTTAATAGCTCGTGCAATGGCATTGTATATATCACTCTTCCGTTTTATGGAAGTTTTTGTTGACCCTATTTTTAGGGTGTCACATTAAAGTCATCCAATCGCAGTCAAATGTATAAGACCAACAATAATAAAACAGGGACAATATAAAATCCCAAGTAGGTTGGCCAACGGCGAGGGAGACCCGTATCCATTGAGAGTGGATGAACACAAAAGTACGTCACTCTAACAATGTTAATCATACGACACTTCACTGCACAAAAGCCCAAGTGTCCCATACGACGCCTTACATGTCACACCCAAAGAGACAGCTGAACTTAGTGAAGTATCAATAAGAATACCACCAAAGGCTCGGCACAAGCGGGGATACAACCATGGCATTGCCCCCGACATGGCGAAGGTCAATAAAACGCCCGTCAATCAACCTGACAGCTCAACCGGACTCAGCCCTCCTATAGTACCCTTGAAGGTAAAGGTCATCAAACAGGGGGTTCGGTCAAATTCCACAACACCCAGTAGACCATCAAATAAAGACTGACTTACGTGCCTATGGATCCAATGCAACACAGTCTATAATAATAAGCCCATCCTGAAATGACTAACGCACCCGGGCATGTAAATATCAATAACGCGCAATAATATGCGATATGATGCAATAAATGCAAACCATGAATAAGACTCCACATTGAGCCATCAAAACCGGACAAAATGTCCCCAAGACTTCCTCAAAGTCAAAACCGAGCAAAATCCTCAAAACTCATTAGACCCATAAATAACGGTCATCATAGCATAAAATGCATTTAAATATCGTTTAGGTAAACAAGTACCACCAAATCACCATTAACCCAAAACTCGACACGGGTTAAACAAAAGGGTTTTCCCAAAAGGACTCATACCCTTATAATTCTCAAAATGACTCTTGACACTAAATCGTGTATTTCCCAAATGGTTTATAAAATCAATTACACTAACATGATTAAACCATCAAATAGACATCATTTTGAGCAATAAATCTTTTAACATATTGTGATTTCTACACATCAAAATATCCAAAAATCCCAAATATGGGTGTTTTACAACTTTTAAGAAGTTAAATACTTCAAACGAGTTAAACTCATCAAATAACTCAACAATTTATAATTTCAAGTAAAACACACAAATACTTGGAAAATAACATTTTTGGCATGTACAAAGTTTTCACAAATCAACTTGAACTCACCTTGCTAGATTTAAGCTAAATCTAGATTTTTCCCAAACATAAGCTCTTTTGAAGAAACTTGAATCATCAAGCCAAATCTTCCAAAAACCTAGATCCATAGGTTTCCAACCATCAATAACCCGATCCAAACATGTACAATCATTCCCCAAACATTTATCATCACAATCTCAACTTATACTAAAAACCCTAACTTTCATAGATGGAGAAAAGAGAACATTACCTTAACCACAATGTGAATCCACCAACCAAAATACCTCTAGCATCACCAAATGAACCACACTCTCCAGCTCTTCAAAAGGGAGGAAAGGGGTTGGATGAAACCCTAGAAATTGATGGAGAAGATGAAGGGAAAGGTTTCTAGAAAGGTTAATGTCCATAACAATGATGAGAGGTTTGATTTGGGGAAGAAGATGAAGAGGGGAGGGAAGATTTAGGGTTTGTTGGGAGAAAATCGTTTGAGGGAGAGAGAGATCTGAATTGTGTTTTGTGAAGAAAGTGAAATGAGGGAAGAGAAAGAGAAAGGGCTTAAAATACCCAAAATATCTCAACAGACAGGTCGCGAACGTCCGCATGGTCCCTCGCGGACGTCCGGCCTTGCTTCGACCGATTTCCCATTTTTTCTCTGTTGCTTCCGTGGATGACGTGCGGACTTCCGCGCATCGCGGACGTCTGGCCTTGACCCTGCGGACGTCCGTGAGTCCCATACTCGTTTTTCCAAATTTTCGGGTGTTACAATCCTCCCAACCTTAGAATGATTTCGTCCTCGAAATCTAGATTCTTACAACCAAAGGCTATCTAACTCAACACCCTTCCCGATCCATTAGCTTTCGACTGGAATTTAAATTTTCCTTACACAGACTGCTATGACAAATCCTCAAGCAAATTATTACCAAAAATGCCCTCTCAAGTACACTGTACTTATGTCCTGGGTGAGCGCTCCATCCACTGGAGTAACTCTTAATCACACAACTTCGGTTGTCTCCCAGCCTTAGAATGTTCCATACTTCCCGATTGCGGGTCCAGAATCTAAATCAATCCAAGGTTTTATTAATACCGAGACCAACCGAATCTCTAATTCCAATTGTTCCTACCATTAACGGTCGTTTGATTCCAACGAGCCCTAATAGACTCCAAGACCTGCGGTTGTCACTGACACATCGATTAAGCAACTCCAAGAATCCGTCCAGTCATTAATCATCAAACCTTTTATCTCACACGAAAGTTATTCCACCAAAACTACTCATCACAATAGAGTATCTTAAAATTACAACAACCGTTATCATTATTTCTTTACAAGCTCAGCACAAGCGGGGATACAACCATGGCATTGCCCCGACATGGCGAAAGTCAAAAAAACGCCCGTCAATCAACCTGACAGCTCAACCGGACTCAGCCCTCCTAGTGTACCCTTGAAGGTAAAGGTCATCAAACAGGAGGTTCGGTTAAATTCCGCAACACCAGTAAACCATCAAATAAAGACTGACTTACATGCCTATGGATCCAATGCAACACAGTCTATAATAATAAGCCCATCCTGGAATGACTAACTCACTCGGGCATGTAAATATCAATAACGCGCAATAATATACGATATGATACAATAAATGCAAACCATGAATAAGACTCCACATTGAGCCATCAAAACTGGACAAAATGTCCCCAAGACTTCCTCAAAGTCAAAACCGAGCAAAATGCTCAAAACTCATTAGACCCATAAATAACGGTCAACATAGCATAAAATGCATTTAAATATCGTTTAGGTAAACAAGTACCACCAAATCATCATTAACCCAAAACACGACACGGGTTAAACAAAATGGTTTTCCCAAAAGGACTCATACCCTTATAATTCTCAAAAGGACTCTTGACACTAAATCGTGTATTTCCCAAATGGTTTATAAAATCAATTACACTAACATGATTAAACCATCAAATAGACATCATTTTGAGCAATAAATCTTTTAAGGACATATTGTGATTTCTACACATCAAAATATCCAAAAATCCCAAATATGGGTGTTTTACAACTTTTAAGAAGTTAAATACTTCAAACGAGTTAAACTCATCAAATAACTCAACAATTTATAATTTCAAGTAAAACACACAAATACTTGGAAAATAACATTTTTGGCATGTACAAAGTTTTCACAAATCAACTTGAACTCACCTTGCTAGATTTAAGCTAAATCTAGATTTTCCCCAAAACTAAGGTCCTTTGAAGAAACTTGAATCCTCAAGCCAAATCTTCCAAAAACCTAGATCCATGAGTTTCCAATCATCAATAACCCGATCCAAACATGTACAATCATTTCCCAAACATTTATCATCACAATCTCAACTTATTCTAAAAACCCTAACTTTCATAGATGGAGAAAAGAGAACATTACCTTAACCACAATGTGAATCCACCAACCAAAATATCTTTAGCATCACCAAATGAACCACACTCTCCAACTCTTCAAAATGGAGGAAAGAGGTTGGATGAAACCCTAGAAATTGATGGAGAAGATGAAGGGAAAGGTTTCTAGAAAGGTTAATGTCCATAACAATGGTGAGAGGTTTGATTTGGGGAAGAAGATGAAGAGGGGAGGGAAGATTTAGGGTTTGTTGGGAGAAAATTGTTTGAGGGAGAGAGAGATCTGAATTGTGTTTTGTGAAGAAAGTGAAATGAGGGAAGAGAAAGAGAAAGGGCTTAAAATACCCAAAATATCTCATCAGACATGTCGCGGACGTCCGCATGGTCCCTTGCGGACGTCCGGCCTTGCTTCGACCGATTTCTCATTTTTTTCTCTGTTGCTTCCGCGGATGACGTGCGGACTTCCGCGCATCGCGGACGTCCGACCTTGACCCTGCGGACGTCCGTGAGTCCCAAACTTGTTTTTCAAATTTTTTGGGTGTTACAATCCTCCCAACCTTAGAATGATTTCGTCCTCGAAATCTAGATTCTTACAACCAAAGGCTATCTAACTCAACACCCTTCCCGATCCATTAGCTTTCGACTGGAATTTAAATTTTCCTCACACAGACTGCTATGACAAATCCTCAAGCAAATTCTTACCAACAATGCCCTCTCAAGTACATGTACTTATGTCCTGGGTGAGCGCCCCATCCAGTGGAGTAACTCTTAATCACACAACTTCGGTTGTCTCCCAACCTTAGAATGTTCCATACTTCCCGATTGCGGGTCCAGACTCTAAATCAATCCAAGGTTTAATTAATACCGAGACCAATCGAATCTCTAATTCCAATTTTTCCTACCATTAACGGTCATTTGATTCCAACGAGCCCTAATAGACTCCAAGACAAGCAGTCGTCACTGACCCATCGATTAAGCAACTCCAAGAATCCGTCCAGTCATTAATCATCAAACCTTTTATCTCACACGAAAGTTATTCCACCAAAGCTACTCATCACAACAGAGTATCTTAAGATTACAACAACCATTATCATTATTTCTTTTAAAATCGGACTACACCCTCCGGACACGCTAACGGTTTCCGACCTCGAACCCAAAAAGGTTGACACCTAGTCATACCACAAGATTTGAACTCTAACAGAACTCCACACACGAGTCCCGATCACCGAGCATTCCCACAAAACTAGGGTTATCAATACGGAGCCTAAAGGGTCCTTCATGCGAAAATTGTCCAAGACCCAAAACAGGGTTGCCGACAAAACGGTTACGCTAACCTCAAAATATAATACCACGAATTTAACCCTTCAGTTACCACAAATACATCGACTCTGCCATCGACACTAACCGGTCTATAGCACCATTACGCGTCGAAACACCCAACATCTCATAGTCGAAGTCCTACTCATACTTACTCTTAACCGGGGTTATTTAAACTTTCCAAGGTCCTAATGAGTTCAAGGTTTTCAAGTGAATTATTTAATAAATATGCCAATCAAAACTTTTTATAGGAATTTTCAACACAAAGGTTTTCATATCAAATTAGTCGTACGCATAATAACTACTACTATCAGTTCGGTAGTTGCGCAAAAATGGACACACTCGTCCCACATATGAAAATCATGTTGAAAACTATTTCATTGCAGTTTAGATTATTAACAAAATGCAAAAACGTAATAAACAACTTCTTTAAAATGAACCACTATGGTCCTAGTACGGATTGATTCAGGACATGCACGTAAAGTAACTGCCTACTTTAAATAGTATGTAACTAAAGTTCGCACGTACTTCAAAAGAAGTTTAAACGGCATTCGACTCCAAAAATTCCTTTCTAACCATAAAATGGCATGGGACAAGGTTCACTAACAAAGTTTGTGCGCGTCAGTTTATTTCACAAAAACGATGAAACGATTCATAAATGCACTTTGGTCAAAACATAAAATCACTTTCGTCAGTTCCAAGTTTAAAGACAAATCAATACGTTTTCATCATTTAAAGATATCGACTAAAACATCATGAGGAAATCCCAAGTTGGAGTATGCATGCAAGCTTGTAACACTTTCCTAGTAATTTTCTTGGAATGAAATAACATGCATCAAATAGTTCACAACAAAATTTCAAAAGATGAAATTCTTTAAATCAATTTCCAAAATTTTCTCATCCATTCATATAATGACATTTGAGTAAAACGTTTCTGACAAGGTTCGCACACATCAATGTGTTTTCCCAAAACTTAGGAGAAAATGAGTGCTAGTAAATGGTTGACACCGAAAAAGGTTCAAACCGACTTCAAATCTCGAATTGCACCAATAGTGCGCATCAATGTTAAAAAACATACGTAAATTTACGCACTCTAGGTTCAGGCAAATAATTCTCCAAAATCCTCATCACGGAGCATTTACATCAAAAGTTTCACACTTGTAATATAAAATGATAAAACGTCAATGCTTAAAAGTTTATTTGTTAAACACTCAAAATACCCCTTTTTCTTTAAGACCAAAAAGGTTTACAATTTTCCAAAATGTTCATCGAACTAAAATTGACCAAATGTCAACGACTCACACATTCGTATTTTCAACATATAACGTATCGTAAACCATGCATGATCCCCACAACACTAAAACATACTTTGACCAAATGGCCTTCATTTATGCAATGAGTTAATAAAACATTTTCATTCACGACCCATTTATCAAAATGTCGAGAAGTAATGGTTACCAAGCTATGCATACCCCTAGGTCGATATAATGCATTTACATGAAATGATAATAAAACGATCAACTGACCGAAAGGGTAATAATCAAATTGTTATGGAATACTATCAAGGTGTTCTTTCATGCATTACTTACGTCACGTATAAATCAATCCATACATTGAAGAAGTTGTAACAAAATGTGTGTTAACACAAATCTTTGAAAGAGAACTTACGCGACACTAAAATTCCAAAACTCATCCCTTTTGGTCGCCTTATGGCATAAAATTAATATTTCTCATCAAAGCTCGAGTGGGACAAAATGGCCAACATAACTCATAAATTTTCACATAAATAAATGGAGTATGCACATTGTGAAATTGCACTCACACGACACAAAACGTCGTAAAACAAAGCTCTATGAAATTCAATGGGCTCAATGACCTCAAGTCAATAAAATGGCACCAAACATTTTGCTTTCAAAAGTCGAATTGCAATAAGCAAAATAATGACTAAAACGCAAAAATTCCAAAAATCCCCTTCTTGTTGTAATACCATATAAACAACATTGTTTAACAAACTCACATTAAACAAATTCTCCAAATTAGCTCTACATAGACATAATGGAAGATAACTTTCCATCCAAACTTTAACATATGTGGAGGAGATCCAATGTTAAAGTCGTAAGCCGTAGTTACTTGCCCAACGTCTTAAACATCATAAAAATATGGATATCACTGTATCCGAAAGTAACGTTGGACAATAATAAAATAAAGCAAGTCCCGACGGAGTTTGCAACTCCCGCAATAAAATAATTTCATACACGTTCAAAACCATGATTTAAAATCTTGTGTGTGCTAAACATTTTCCAAGATTTTGTAACACAATCCATATAAGGATTTAAGACACAAGAAATAATTGATGCAATTTATTTTAAAATAAATTTTGTGCATAACTTAGTCGGCACTCAACGTCTTAACCCATACTCCTCCAAATCCCTCCGGTCTACTATTGTCATCTGGATGTTCAAACCTCTTAAGGCAAAGTTGGTAATTACATCGATTAAGCTTACGGTTTTTCCTCGAATCAAAGTCGGTTCAATAAGTCTATGGTTCTAATCCAACCATCAATCTCGACCCGAAACGGTCCACTTGAAGCAAATATCAAGCTTATTGTCACCCTAAGTGACTAATGCTAGAATCGTCCATCTATTCCAACGACTACTTGCTTAGAAACTTCTTCACTACCCCAACGATCATCACATTAAAGTAGTTCAAGTATGCACATGTACTAGTAGATTCACCATGATACTGGCCAGGTGTCATTATGAACGTACCGCACATGATTATCCTTGCTACTCTCGACGTGATTCCCGTTTCTAGTGACTCCATCGATCTCAAAACATTCTATCTTAAGGTGCCTAATGGTGAATTTCACTATCATTTACTTAAAATAACGCTAGTTTGAGTCTAGGTATCCAAAATCAACACCTAATTCTCTTAAACTTATGTCTGATACCAACTTGTAACACCCCCGAATTGGAAAAGAGCAACTAATTAAAAATTTCGATAATACATCCGAAACAATAGGATTTCTTCCTATAATCCAATAGGTAAAATACCTCAAATTACAATCTATGGTTAACCTAAAACAAAATATAATTCAAGTCTTGTTACAAGGACTAAAACTACAACGGGTGTTACTTAACCCAAGTACAAGTTGCTAATCCCAAGAATGAATGCGGAAAACTTCACTTAAGCTATTCACCTCTCGAGCACTTTACTAGCACACGACCTTTCACAGTGTTACTAGAACTACTCCCAACCTGAACCTGTTGCACATGCCGACAAATAAAAAAGGTTAGGCTAACGCCTAGTGAGTTCAAAACTTTATAGCATGATTTAAATAATTATTTGAATGAAAGTTTGCGACATAGATTATAATTTCCAAAAGAGTTTATAAAAAGGATATAAATGACTCATTTTCCAACGCACACAAAATCATTGAGAAATGTTCCCAAAAGGTATAAAACGTTTTCCAAAATGAATTACAATCCAACTCACTCAACACGTGAATAAATCTATATTATGCAAAACCTTCAAAGGCGGTTGACAACAAAATACTCAACCCATAAATCATGGAAGAACAATTCATTTAAATATAACACTTCATCGAAAACATAATACGAACCAATACTCACACGAACATAAAATGTAATGAAGTCCAAATACCATAAATATGGAAATGACCTGCTTCATTTAAACTTCAATATACATGGAGGGGAAATCCAATATTAAAGTCATCCAATCGCAGTCAAATGTATAAGACCAACAATAATAAAACAGGGACAATATAAAATCCCAAGTAGGTTGGCCAACGACGGGGGAGACCCGTATCCATTGAGAGTGGATGAACACAAAAGTACGACACTCTAACAATGTTAATCGTACGACACTTCACTGGACAAAAGCCCAAGTGTCCCATACGACGCCTTACAAGTCACACCCAAAGAGACAACTGACCTTAGTGAAGTATCAATAAGAATACCACCAAAGGCTCGGCACAAGCAGGGATACAACCATGGCATTGCCCCCGACATGGCGAAGGTCAATAAAACGCCCGTCAATCAACCTGACAGCTCAACCGGACTCAACCCTCCTAGTGTACCCTTGAAGGTAAAGGTCATCAAACAGGGGGTTCAGTCAAATTCCACAACACCCAGTAAACCATCAAATAAAGACTGACTTACGTGCCTATGGATCCAATGCAACACATTCTATAATAATAAGCCCATCCTGGAATGACTAACGCACCCGTGCATGTAAATATCAATAACACGCAATAATATGCGATACGATGCAATAAATGCAAACCATGAATAAGATTCCACATTGAGCCATCAAAACCAGACAAAATGTCCCCAAGACTTCCTCAAAGTCAAAACCGAGCAAAATGCTCAAAACTTATTAGACCTATAAATATCGGTCATCATAGCATAAAATGCATTTAAATATCGTTTAGGTAAACAAGTACCACCAAATCATCATTAACCTAAAACTCGACACGGGTTAAACAAAATGGTTTTCCCAAAAGGACTTATACCCTTATAATTCTCAAAATGACTCTTGACACTAAATCGTGTATTTCCCAAATGGTTTATAAAATCAATTACACTAACATGATTAAACCATCAAATAAACATCATTTTGAGCAATAAATCTTTTAAGGACATATTGTGATTTCTACACATCAAAATATCCAAAAATCCCAAATATGGGTGTTTTACAACTTTTAAGAAGTTAAATACTTCAAACGAGTTAAACTCATCAAATAACTCAACAATTTATAATTTCAAGTAAAACACACAAATACTTGGAAAATACCATTTTTGGCATGTACAAAGTTTTCACAAATCAACTTGAACTCACCTTGCTAGATTTAAGCTAAATCTAGATTTTCCCCAAACGTAAGCTCATTTGAAGAAACTTGAATCCTCAAGCCAAATCTTCCAAAAACCCTAGATCCATGAGTTTCCAACCATCAATAACCCGATCCAAAAATGTACAATCATTCCCCAAACATTTATCATCACAATCTCAACTTATACTAAAAACCCTAACTTTCATAGATGGAGAAAAGAGAACATTACCTTAACCACAATGTGAATCCACCAACCAAAATACCTCTAGCATCACCAAATGAACCACACTATGCAACTCTTCAAAATGGAGGAAAGGGGTTGGATGAAACCCTAGAAATTGATGGAGAAGATGAAGGGAAAGGTTTCTAGAAAGGTTAAGGTCCATAACAATGGTGAGAGGTTTAATTTGGGGAAGAAGATGAAGAGGGGAGGGAAGATTTAGGGTTTGTTGGGAGAAAATCGTTTGAGGGAGAGAGAGATCTGAATTGTGTTTTGTGAAGAAAGTGAAACGAGGGAAGAGAAAGAGAAATGGCTTAAAATACCCAAAATATCTCATCAGACAGGTCGCGGACGTCCGCATGGTCCCTCGCGGACGTCCGGCCTTGCTTCGACCGATTTCCCATTTTTTTCTCTGTTTCTTCCGCGGATAACGTATGGACTTCCGCGCATCACGGACGTCCGACCTTGACCCTACGGACGTCCGTGAGTCCCAAACTTGTTTTTCCAATTTTTCGGGTGTTACATGCAGTACTAAGTTTACTAAGTTGCTTGATCCGAACTCGCCTCCAGCTCAGGCCTTCACATTTTCTCCTTACCCTTACCCGAAGCACCACTAGAATGCTTCCCTGAAAATGGTTTAGTTTTGAATAGCGAGGGTTAGACCACAAGGTCTAGTGAATTCCCACAGGAATAGTTTAAACAACATACGTAAAACAATACATCAAAATCATAAGGCACAACCCTACTCCATACATACAAGGGTATTTGCATAGTGTTCATAGACCGTACATAACCAATTATCACGATCGGGGCCCAAGCCGACTCCCCTCTCGCCACAACTTGGGGCCCAAGCAGACTCCCCATTTGTCAAGTATGCAGGAAACAGATTCCTTACACACCGGATCATCATTTACTCCCAAGGGACCGGCGGATCCCAAGGTACACTGGTCCCACTGTGCAACCCGACTCTACATAGCATACAAGCAAGACTAGCATTAAATTAGCATCGCATGAAGTCTTTATAAAACGTGTCATATCAATACATAAATAGGCATTTCCAAAACGTACTTCCATGTGAGGAGTTAATAACATCTTATGAAGAAGTTTTACTCGATTAAGCATACCATATTCAGTCAATACAGTGAGTTTAACAAATTAACGCATTTAGGAAAAGAGGTATAAGGGAATCACCTTCTAGGTGTGGTTTTTTAAACGCACGTCTCCCTTACGAACAATCCGAGACGAACCCAACACCTAAGGCATACCATACATTTCTGTCAGAAACATACCCGTAAAACATCTATAGTACGTGCCCCCACTTCCGGACCCAAACTTTTCCGGTATCCTAAATCCGGACAACTCCGGACTCGACTTTCCGGAATCCTCAATCCGGACAACTCCGAACTCGACTATCCGGAATCCTAATCCGGACAACTCCGGAATCCTAGTTCGGACAACTCTGGACTCGACTATCCAAAATCCTAATCTGGACAACTCTGTTAGTCCGGACGCCATATTCCGGAGAGAGCGACTTCCGTAAACACGGACTGATAAACCCAAAAATTCATAAATCAAGCACCAAATGCCATTTAGCTCCAATGCCTAATTAAATACAAGCTTGAATCCAAAACTCCTGTTTAAAACACCCATTTGCTCACCCAAAAGACCTCTAATTAGTTCAAAATCATTAATCTCCATAACATTCTTAAAATAGATAACCCTAGTAAGAAAATGGTGTTCATCCAATTTGCAACTCAAATACATGGTTGAAAAAGAATTACAAGAACCGAATTAGACGGAGTGAATCAAGGTTTACCTTCAACGAAGACTTCCTAGCCGATTTTCTTGATTTCACCTCTCTCTCTCTCTGCTCTTACCGATTCCTTTTCAGCCGCAATCAATTACACAGAATAAAGAATTCATAGGGATTGCTTCCCTTATATATCTTTCAACCACATACTTCTTTGGTCCCTCTCTTTTATAGCTTTATACTTTTGCCACCATTCCCACCATCTTCCACTCTTTAACCACAACTTCCCCATTTTATTTACAATCAAGGCACGGTTGTTACACTACAACACTTTCTTTAATGTCTGAAGGCATCGTGTTCTACATTACCGTAATCCAACACCCATTGAGATGAATCGGGAACCTATCGAGTTTCGGTTGTGAACCGAGGAACAAAAGAGAGTGCGCCACATCTCCACACCTTTACGGGCCACTCATGTATTATTCATCATGAATAATGTATCATTCAGTAGGAATAATACATCATTCAGGGTGAATATAACACAATTCATGAATTCGTGTATTATTCATCCTGAATGTTGTATAATTCATCCTGAATGTTGTATAATTCATTCTGAATACTGTATTATTCATCATGAATAGTGAATTAACGTTTACCTTTGTTATTCATACTGAATGTGGACACTTGTAGATGTGCATATATATTCATAATGAATAAAACAAAGTTTCGATTGTGAATCGGAGAACAAAAGAGAGTGCGTCATGTGTCCACACCTTCACGGGTCATTAATATATTATTCATCATGAATAATGTATCATTCAGGATGAATAATACAACATTCAAGGTGAATAATACACGATTCATGATGAATAATACATGAATCATGAATTCGTGTATTATTCATCCTAAATGTTGTATTATTCATTTTAAAACTGTATTATTCGTCATGAATAGTGAATGAACGTTCCATTTTGTTATTCATACTGAATATGGACACCAGGAAACGTGCATACATATTCATAATGAATATAACACATACATAGCATTTCACGTAAAAACGGTTAAAATGAATAAAAAACTATATCGAGATGGATGTCATATCGAAGAACACGAAATTCTCGTTTTTTTATGCAATTTGTTTGATTAAAATATTAGTAATTTTTAAGATAATTTATTTTAAACTTTAAGAGGGTAAAAGTTTTTTAATTAAAAAAGTAAATAAAAAGTCAAAGATGGTAGGCGTTGATTCAAATTTCCAGATTTGTCCTTAATCAATTCTCAATTGATTTCATTAAGTTTTAACATTGATTAGTTTTCTAAATTTTGATCAATGTCTAATATTAGCCCTCACGTGCACAATAACAAATGATTTTTTATTTGAAACCACCCCTATCTCAAATGAGTTTTTAAGATATAGAGGAAAGTTCAAATGAAAACTCATTTTCAATTGTGCACATGAGGACGAATCTTGACCCTTCCATCTCTATTGATCCAATGACTCATATTAAATAGAGCTTTTAATTGAAATTATTAATTAAGGTGATTAGGGGTAAAAAAGGAAGATAATTTCAATCTCACGCCTATCATATTTGACTTTTTGTTTTCTTTTTTAATTAAAATTTTTTACCCCCTTAAATTTTAAAATAAATTATCTTAAAAATTATTAATATTTTAATCAAACAAATTACATCAAAAAAACGAGAATTCCGTGCTCTTCGTTATGACATCCATCTCGATATAGTTTTTTTTGTTTTAACCGTGTTTTACATTAAGTGTTATATATGTTCTAATATTCATTATGAATATTAATGTAAGTTCAAATGTGTACCACACCTCGACATCATGAGTCCGTAACTCAACATCACATTTTTCAACACTTTCTTCAACGTCGTAAGACATTATTCATCACCGTAACCCAACACCCATTGAGTTTCGGTTGTGAACTAGGGAACAAAAGAGGGCGCGTCATGTGTCTACACTTTCACAGGTCATTCATGTATTATTAATCATGAATGTATCATTCAGGATGAATAGTACAACATTCAAGGTGAATAATACACGATTCATGAATTCGTGTTTTATTCATCCCGAATGTTGTACTGTCCATCATGAATAGTGAATGAACGTTCACATTTGTTATTCATACTGAATGTGGACACCCAGGGATGTGCATACATATTCATAATGAATAAAACCAAATTTCGGCTATGAATCGGGAAACAAAAAGAGCGCGCGATGTGCCCACATCTTCATTGTCATTCATTTATTGTTCATCATGAATAATGTATCATTTAGGATGAATAATACAGCATTTAGGATGAATAATACACGATTCATGATGAATAATACATGCATCATGAAATTCGTGTATTAATCATCCTGAATGTTGTATTATTCACTATGAATAATTTATTATTCATACTAAATACTGTATTATTCATCATGAATAGTGAATGAGCGTTCACCTTTGTTATTCATACTGAATGTGGACACCCAGAGACGTGCATACATATTCATAATGAATATAACACATATATGACATTTCACGTAAAAACGGTTAAAATAAAAAAAAACTATATTAAGATGGATGTCATATCGAAGAGAACGAAATTCTCGTTTTTTTGATGTAATTTGTTTAATTAAAATATTAGTAATTTTTAAGATAATTTATTTTTGTTGGTTCCCGTTTTGCTTATACAAGATTGTCAGATCTATTAGTTCGAATTTATGTTTGATGCGGAAGCGTATTTGAATAACTAACAGATATGTTTGATAGATTTAGAACATAATATAAATAAACAGTGAACAGGAAATAATATCTCAAAGTTTACTGAATATATATATTAAGAACAGATTCAAGAACAGTGAGTAAGCAAAGCTTTTAAAACAGATATGACTCTCAAGGTGTTTAAAGCTATGTGTTCTTGTGATGTTTTTCTCTCTCTTTTTTGGATAGATTGATATATAGGAAGAACTCAACATGAGTCTTCCTTATATACTACTCTAAGGGGACCATAAAGCATATGCTACTATTCACAAAGGACGGTATGAATAGTTGGACGGATGGCATGAACAATTGGACGTGCTGTATTGCATTTAATGCAACAGACGTCTATTATGTACTAAGCCCTATTGAATCCAACCAGAGTTTGACACGTTGCAGTTGGACAGGGCATGCTACCATGCAAGTTGATGAACAGGTCCCGTAACAGTAGCAAGATATTATAAATATCTTTCAAGTCTTTGTTGAAGACCGCAGAGGCTCTGTGAAGTGCCACAGAGGTTCTGCGGTTTGGTCCTTAGAAGGGCAGTCTTCACCGGATTCCGAGTCTTTGGTCTTCTTTGCGCGTATGACAGAGCTTCCGTAGGGCGCCTCTTTAGCTTTTGTAGCTTCTTGACCTTGATCTCTCGGTAAGTTCGGCAGAGCCTCTGTAAGAGGCTTTCTTTACTTAGCCTATTTTTCACTACTTCTAAATACTTCAATGATTAGGAAGATTGAAGCTAACAATTTTAAAATTTAAAAGGGTAAAAGTTTTTAATTTAAAAAGAAAAATAAAAAGTCAAATAAGGTAGGCGCATATTCAAATTTCCAATTTTGTCCCTAATCACTTCTTAATTAATCTTAATTTGTTTTAACCATTGATTAGTTTTCCAAATCTTGATCAATGGTTGTGACTTGGCCTCATGTGCACAATTGAAAATGAGTTTTCATTTGAACTCACCCCTATATATATATATATACTAGCTATGTACCCGTGCAATGCGACGAGATGCAAATTAAATTCGAGTAGATATTAGAAAATTTGAATCATACAATTATGTTTTTACCAAAAACCACAATTTGTTTCCGGTGGTTTCGATATATTGTGATCCAAAAACTTGTTTTATTGTGCATAATAAACCCATAATGGTTATATTGGTGTAGAATAAGATTGTATTGCTGGGTTGATATAAAATTCTTTATTTCAACTATTAAAATAACCAGCAAGCATAACAGAGAAACGATCATAAAACATCTGATACTTTTTTTTGAATGTAGATAAAATAATTTATTCTCAAAGTATTCAACATCTATGTCAGTTTAGAAGAGGTGTCAAAAAGTTTTACATCCAATTCCAATCCATGGTAAAAGTTCTTATCTTAGCTACAAAATAACTTCAATGTTGAAATACAAGCCATGCAGCAAAACTTGGATCCTTCGATGTTAAATTAAAATTCAACACTACCACTTGAATTGGTACTTACCGGGTAAGATTTTACTTACCAAACACTTAGGAATCCTCAAGAGAGTTTTCAAAAACATACTGACATCAATCGGATTTTGATGACAAGGGGCAGCCAACAATCAAGCTCCTTCCTACTTACTTCCCTAGATCAACATATGACAAGTGATTTTGGCATAACAAACCACACCAGATCAAAGTGATTTTTGCAAGATGTTGGAGCCTCTCGATATAGAATTGAACAGACCAATAAATACAACATATCTCAACAGCAAACTCTCTGTTCATTCACAAATGAAATAGTCTAAGTTTTTAGTTAGGCACATGAAACCATAATAAAAAACTATCTTTCTGATGATACAAATGACATGCAAGAATCGTTCGAAACACTTAAAACCCACATCAAGATTCTCATCATTTCACATTTTGAAATCTTCAAAAATATATAACGGTAAACCATAAGATAATTCAAAATCCGGAATACTTACATCGATTATTGGATTTAAGCAACCTTTGAGGACCCGGGAGGTTTTAGGGGAGGGCAGCGGTTGATCTAGAATAAAAGCATCGAGGAGCAGCCCCTGTGGTTTTCATAACCATAGATTATCGTTCAACTTGTTTTATCTTTGGTTTTTTAAGGCTCTTGGTAAACATATATTTGTCCCTGTTCATGTTGATAAATATAGAATTTGTGTAAGAAAATCATAGATTAAAAGCACAAGATGAAAAGGAAAACGTACAATAAAAAACTGTTAGAAGAGCGAGGTCGAACTTAGCAAGTAATCAACAAAGAGATGGAAAAGCCACCCGACTAAAAAACCATTGATTAAAAAACACAAATGTAAGAGGCAAAGGAGACAGCTAAACCTGAAGAGTGATGAAGAAACTGAAATGTGTAAAAGGAAACCCTACATCAATAACAAAAGAAACAACGGTCAATAGAGAACCACACGACGGTAATGATTGGATGCCAATTTAAAAGATGGCAAAGTCAATTTGGCTTCATTTCGAGAGCTCAAGAACATTCCTGTAAAGATCTAGAACATACCCTAGGAAGGAAACCTTTTGAAATCCAAGTATCTGGTTTGAAGTCGAAGTTATTCCCATTTGCTTGAACCTGAAACTGAAGTTTTTTGACCTTGAATGTGACTATCCATGGTTGTTGTTCTGCCTTCATGGTTGTTTTTGACCTTGAATGTGACTATCCATGGATGTTTTTCACCTTCTGGGAGCTCTTGAATATACCTGCAAAGATCGACAGACAAAAGATAAGAGTTCAAATATGATCTTGAAACAAAGTTGTGATGAAAAATAAAAGGGAAATTGACTCAAATAGCCAAACCCACGAGCAATACTGACAAAATAGCCATTTTCTCTTTTACATTGAAGATGCCCTTACAAACACTCTACTGAATTCTGATCTGGACCAAAACCTGTTGGAGACCAAAATGGCCAAAAGGCATTTGCAGAACAAAACTAAAACCAAACAAAAAATTTCCAAAATAGTTAGAAGCATAACTCGATTAGTCGTCAATATTTATTTTTCTATGCATTAAATCCTCAATATGGTATGAAGAAAGAAGCTAGAACAAAGAGAAGTCTCTTCTTATAAAACATAGCATTTTGTTTTAAATTGAAAGCAAGACCTTTGAAAATCCAACATCTTATATGAAAATATGGATGAAAGCACATCATTATAAACTCGTTGGATTACATGATGCACGCTATCCTTTTCAGGGAGATACCATAGTTTGCATCACTGTCGGTGGAGATGGCATAGTTTTTTGAAGTTTAGTATGCTGTTTTTTCTCTACTGCAGAAACTGACTTTGGCTGTTTGATTTTAACTTCGTTTAGGGAGCTCTTGTTGTCTTTAAGAAGTTTGGCGTTTTTGGTTTTTCGATTTTGGATTTTGGTTTTTGGGTTTGTAATGCTTAAAACTCATTTGTCCTTTTGACATGATTGTTGGGCTCAATCTTAGGTTAACTTATTATTAGAGTGTTATCTTAATGGTGATTTGTATGAGGTTTTGAGCTTCATTTCATTATTCATTTACACTTCTAATGGCTTCAATTTTCTAAGGGTTGTTTGTTTGGTTTTCCAACCTGTATGGATAAAGCTGTCTGTGTGGAATAATTTGTCTGTGCTCTCTTAGAGAATATGAGGCAGTTTCAGAGGGGATGAAAATGATGGTTTCTAAGGGTGGTTGCCCTCCTCTCTCGATACCAAAGTACGATTTTGAGGCATTCTTTGTGGCCAATGATTTTCTCATATTTTTGGTTCACTTCAAGGTCAAATTAAAAGATAATCTAAGAAGTGAAAATATGAAGTTTAGTGTTAGTAGTGTAGGATGCAGGGATGAGTTTATACAAGTAGATTTCTTTTTCTTAGTCCATTCATTCAGGATTAAATAACTATTTTAAGTCAAGAAATCAAAATAAATTAGTGTAATTTTGGGCTTTAACAAAGACTCATTCACCCAAAAAAACAAACTCATCTCTTACCAACAATCGTGCTTAACTTGAAAAATATTGTTCATCATTTTAGATGACAAAATCTTGCAAGAGTCGGAGGATTAAAAAAGACATATGATTATTGATGATATATGTTAGAAACACTACATAACACTAAAATAAAAAAAATTATGGATCACATAGTTTCATAATCATGACATACGAATCACCAAAAAAAACAAGGTTGGTATTGTTTATACCATCTTCAATCCATGGTTTTACTATTGAAAACATGTGTCTTGATGTTCCATTTATTGTAATCCAGTATGTCAATCTTTTATGTATGGCTATTTGAATCAATGGAAACCAATCAAATATTGGACAAATTTAGAAATCTCATTACGGTCTGCATGTTTATTTCATAAACTACATATCATTAAGCTCCAAGTGATCACATCTCTTTGAAACATTTCATCTAACAATTTATAGGCATCTTTTATAGTTCCATTCAACCATGATCTTGAGCTTTGTTAGGGCATTTTTGTAGCTATCAAGACAGTATTAATATCTTGTACTGTTCTTCTTAGTAGAGGCATGGACATGTCATGGCCCTACTATATAAAGAAGATTCCTTTGTAATCTTGGTAACAACTTATAGCATTAGTCATTTGTACTTTGAAGATCAATATATGGATGACTTGTGTACTCTAGATTTTCTCTCTACATCATTCTTGATTTCTTGCTAGATTTGGGATTTCACATTTGGTATCAGAGCCAGGTTATTATGCCAGAGACTGTAAGCTAAAGAAGGTGAAGGATTCTGACTATTATCAGCGAAAGGCACATCTGGCAAAAGCAAAAGAAAGTGGAAAGCCAGTCAATGCTGAGGAAGAAATTTGGCTTATGGATTCCTCTGATGATGAAGAAGCTCACTTTACTCAAGTAAAGCATAGCTTAATGGCTAAACTAGATGAAGATGACCAGGAATCCGAGGTATCATCTCTTTATTCTTCTGATAATTCTGATAATTCTGATAATGAGTCTGAAACTGAAGATGACAGATATGAAGAAATGCAACTCATGATAATTGAACTTAATAAGAAATTTGAAAAAGTTCAAAAGGAACTTGAAAATAAGAAAAGTTCAATGATGAAATATCACGATGAGGCACTTCTTTACAAATGTCTTGCTGAAGATAGAGAAAATGAAAAGGAAGTTATTAGAACAAAAGTTAAAACACTTGAATCTGAAATTTCTGAATTGAAGAAGAAAATGATTGATATAAGTGATGAGAATATAGACTGTCAATTTAAAATTAAGATTCTCACTGAAGAAAGAATAGAAGCTCTTGCAAAGATCAAAGAACTTGAAGAGTTAAACTATAAAAGAGGTCAGACTGAGCAAACTCTAAGATTATTAACCAATAATCCAAAAGATAAACGATTTTTTAATCCTAAAATGGGACTTGGTTTATCTGATGTAGAGGTATCAAAGAAAGCGCCTGAAATTTTTTATACAATTACAAAATTGGATGAAGATTTAAAGGAACCCATTAAAAAGGAAATACCTCTTATATCCAAAATTTTTGTTAAATCTGAATGTTCAACTCTGGATTCTAATAAAGATAAGGATAAGACGGATAAAGGTTCGGAAGAAAAGCCTAGATTCAATACGACAAACTTTAAATACGATGAACTAAATTCCAGTTACAAAACCAAAATGGTTGAACTAACTGAATTTAGTTTATTAAAATGAATCTATGGCTAAAACATTTGATTCAAATATCAATGAACCTGAACCTGTTAAATCTGAATCTAATGTTGAAATGGAGTCAAATACAAATTCAGATTCTGACAAAAAGGAGTTTGTTCAAGAAACCTCTTCTGAATTTCCTGATTTGGATTCTGCTTTACGAAAAATTGTTGATTTAGAAAATCAAAATTTTAAATTACAATTAAATTTTGAAATATTAGAGAATTATCATGATAATATTGGGATAAATTTTGATCATAGTCAAAAAGTCAATCTTGAACTTCAAGTTGAGATTCGACGACTTGAATCCCGAATATTATAATTATCAAAATCTAAAGATTCAATTACTTGTGAAAAGTGTTCAAATCAAAGTGAAACAACAGATCAATCTAATTCTTCAAGTTCGGTCAAAGTAAAAGAAAAATATTCTTTCGAAGGTTATGAGAAAGGAGAATCATCCGGAACCAAATCTAATTCTTGTTCGAATGATTCTTCTAACTCTAAAAGCTCTAACATTTTTTCTTCAAGTACAATTGATTCTGGTGTAAAAGTTCTTTAGAAAAAGATAAGCTCTTTGAAGAAAACAAAGCACTTGTTTTGAGATGTGCAAAACTTTCAAATCAAATTTTAGATTTTGAAAAAGTGCTTTTTCTTGAGAAAGAGAAGCATAAAAAGGAAAGAACTGAACTTGAAATTGAACTGAAATATTGTGAAGTATATCATACAAAGTTTTCATCAAATATATCTAATGCCAAAAAGGAACAAGAACTGAAAAGAAAAGAAAAAGAAAAATTATTCGAAACAAAATCAAATGTGCTTCCAAACAATGCTTCTAGTTCTAAGACTTCTAACAATGTTTCTCATTCTTTCTCAGAAATGGATGAAGAAAAGTGCGTGGATCTGAAGGAGAATATTTCAGATAGCGAGAATAGGAATACTGATACTGAGAAATGTATTTCTTCAAATAAAAATTGTATTCATTCATGTAATGTTTACAAAGTTTGTGAAAATAAAAATTCCGCAATTTCAAATTCTATCTTGTTGTCACAAGCAAAAAGAAGAATACATTGTGATCATTGTTGGGATAACTATTTCAAGCTAAATAGAAATGATCCAAAGAACAAAAAAATCTAATACTTCATCCTTTTCTCTAAAATCTTCAGCGAACAAATTTGCTAAAATGTTCGGTTTCAGATCAAAGAAACAGAATAAGAAGAAAGAAACAAAAACAGTTGATGTGAATATGGTTTGGATTCCAAAAGATCAACTTAACAAACCAAATTCACAAAATAACCTTACCTTTAAAGGCAAAATTCAAGGTTCATCAACTGTAATAAACAAACTGATCCGTACTAACAAGAAAGGACCCATACGGATATGGGTACCTAAGATCAGGTAATTATCTTTTTACAGGATCGTCATGTGTGGGTCATTGATTCGGGAGCTTCTAGACACATGACGGGGTACAAGCACTTATTGCACGATTTTACTGTACATCCTGGCGGATCGGTAGGTTTTGGTAACGATTCTAAAGGTCACGTTCGAGGCTACGGAACGTTGAAGAATGACTCGATGCAAATAGAAAAGATCTTGTATGTTGAAGGATTAGGGCATAACCTTTTCAGTATTAGTCAGTTTTGTGACAAGGACTGTAAGGTAATTTTTGACAAAAAGTTTTGTTATGTTGTGGATGAGAACTGGTCAGAGATTTTCAGAGCAAAACGATGCGGCGATCTATATATGATGGATTTCTCGACTCTTGTTGCTTCTAATCAAGTTTGTCTTGTTTCAAAAGCCTCTCAAGATGAATGTTGGTTGTGGCATAGGAGACTCTCACATCAAAATTTTCGAAGCATCAACAAGCTCAGAATAGATGGATTAGTTTCCGGGCTTCCTGAACTGAAGTTTGACAAAGTTTCTATCTGTTCGGCGTGTGAAATGGGAAAGATGAAACACGTCACGCACAAATCCAAAACTTTGTCTAACTGCAACAATGTCTTGGAATTAATTCATATGGATCTCTGTGGCCCTATGAGAACTCAATCAATGGGAGGAAAGAAATATATCTTGGTTATGATTGATGAGTATTCACGCTACACTTGGTTGGATTTTCTTCGACTCAAATCTGAAGCACCTGAGCAAATAATTAAGTTCATAAAAAGGATTCAAATTCTTCTACAACGTCCAGTTCAAAAGATAAGGAGCGACAATGGAACTGAATTCAAGAATGCAACTCTTCAATCGTTTCTTGAATCCGTTGGCATCTCTCATAATTTTTCTGCACCAATTACTCCACAACAAAATGGAGTGGTTGAAAGAAAAAATAGGACGCTTGTGGAAGCAGCTCGGACTATGCTTGCTTATTCGGGTCTTCCACCAAGTTTATGGGCTGAAGCAGTGTCAACCGCATGCTTCACTCAAAACAGGACAATTATTATTAAACGTCTTAATAAAACTGCATATGAAATAATCAATAATCGCAAACCTAACATCAAATTTTTGCGTGTTTTTGGATGCAGATGTTTTGTCCTAAAAGATAGAGAACACCTTGCAAAATTCCAAGTAAAGGCTGATGAAGGGATTTTTATTGGATATTCCTTGAATTCTATAGCATATCGGATCTACAATAATCGTACAAAATCATTCATCGAGAGCATCAACGTTACGTTTGACGAGAGTGTGACTTTGACTTCTGGACAACACAGTTCAGAACTCGGACAAAAATCTGAAGTTTCTACTCAAAAAGGAGTAGAACCTGTGGCGAAAATGTTTTCTAATTCTGTATTAAACAATAATAGTACTAAAGATTTAGATTTGTTATTTCATGATGCATTTATGGATTATTGTGCAGATATGGAACAACCCATCACATCTGTAAATGCATTTCCACAACAGACGAGTGTGAATGTCTCTGGTCCATCTGACGATGTCGGTGCTAGTACTTCTGGGACAACCAACGAAACTCCAAGTGTACCTACAACTATTCCAGTTTCTGAACCTGAAATTCAGCCTGAAGTTCCGGTTTCAGTAAACACATCATCGGAGATTCCTATACATGAAATACAACAACCAGAAGTTAATGTACCAGAACCAACACATGTATCTTCAGCTGAATCTACTGAAGAGATTCTTGCAGTTATGGATGAGAATGATTCATCGAACACTCGTGTAGAGATTTCAACTCTTCCCAGTACACATAAGTGGACAAAAGCACACCCCCAGCAGATATTATTGGTGATCTCAATGATGGAGTAAAGACACGATCTGCGACTACCAACGAATGTTTGTATGTCAACTTTCTAAGCACGTTAGAACCCAAGAAAGCATCTGAAGCTTTACAAGATCCATATTGGATAAACGCCATGTAAGAGGAGTTAAATGAGTTTAAGCGTAACAAAGTTTGGCATTTGGTGAAGCGTCCTAAAGACAAGACCATTGTTGGAACTAAATGGGTCTTTAGGAACAAGAAAGACGAAGCAGGAATTATAGTCAGAAACAAAGCAAGACTGGTTGCAAAAGGGTATAATCAACAAGAAGGAATAGATTATGATGAAACCTATGCACCAGTAGCAAGGATTGAAGCCATCAGAATTTTTCTTGCATACGCCGCACATAAAAGCATGAAGGTATTTCAGATTGACGTCAAGTCTGCGTTTCTGAACGGAATACTACATGAAGAGGTTTATGTAAGTCAACCTGAGGGTTTTGTAGATCCAAAATATCCCAACCATGTCTATGTTTTGGATAAAGCACTCTACGGTTTGAAACAAGCTCCGAGGGCATGGTATGAGACTCTGACTATTCATCTGCTTAAAAATGGATACACCAAAGGTACAATAGATACAACTCTTTTTCTCAAAAGAGAAGGTAAAGATTTAATGTTAGTACAAATATATGTTGACGACATTATATTTGGATCTACAAATCCAGATATGTGTAAAGATTTTGAAGAGGTGATGAAAAGCCGTTTTCAAATGAGTATGATGGGAGAGTTAAAAAAATTTCTTGGTCTCCAAGTGACACAGTCAAATGAAGGCATTTTCATTAATCAATCAAAATATATAAATGATATGCTTAAGAAATTTGAATTAAATTCTTCTTCCACCATGAAAACTCCCATGGCTACCGGTAAGCTTTTGAACGCTGATTCATCTGGTATATCAGTCGATCAAAAGTTATACCGAGGCATGATTGGATCTTTACTGTATCTAACGGCAAGTAGATCGGATATTTTGTTTGCAACATCTTTTTGTGCACGTTTCCAAGCAAACCCGAAGGAATCTCATATTGTGGCTGTAAAGAGAATCTTTAGATATCTCAAAGGAACAAAAAATTTGGGTCTTTGGTATCCTAAGGATTCTGGGTTTGAACTAACTGCTTACACAGATGCAGATCATGCGGGAAATATGATGGACAGGAAAAGCACATCTGGTGCTTGTCAATTCTTGGGAGATAAACTAGTAAGCTGGTCATCAAAGAAGCAAACTTGTGTATCAACATCTACGGCTGAAGCAGAGTATGTGGCCGCCGCTAGTTGCTGTTCGCAAGTAATTTGGATGAAAACTCAGCTAAAGGATTATGGATATATCTTCAACAAGATCCCCATTTATTGTGATTCCAAAAGCGCAATTGCAATAACTGAAAATCCTGTTCAGCATTCCAAAACGAAACACATAGATGTCAGGTACCATTTTATCAAAGAGCCATTGAAGAGATAAATGAAAAATTGAGTTTCAGAATGGCTATGCGAAGGATTGAAACGCATCTTGGGTTTCGAAGTAGAAGAAGACCCTTTCTGCCTTGATAGCTAAGGGGGAGATTGTTAGGGCATTTTTGTAGCTATCAAGACAGTATTAATATCTTGTACTGTTCTTCTTAGTAGAGGCATGGACATGTCATGGCCCTGCTATATAAAGAAGATTCCTTTGTAATCTTGGTAACAACTTGTAGCATTAGTCATTTGTACTTTGAAGATCGATATATGGATGACTTGTGTACTCTAGATTTTCTCTCTACATCATTCTTGATTTCTTGCTAGATTTGGGATTTCACAAGCTTTGGTATAAAACAAAATCACAGACTCCAAGTTTTTTGGTTTTTGATATGAATCTGAAGAACAAGTTGCTTTTTCTTGTTGTGGCATGATCTATAAAAGTTATATACACATCCCATCTCATCGTTTTCCTCATTCATCTTGTTCATTTCTTTTAGTTTAATAGATCTTCGTTAACATATTAATAATAAAAGAAAATTGTAGTTTTAATAACCAATTTATTCTGCATAAACATAGAACTTCTCTTATCTCTCTACACACACGTAAAAACACGCACCTCAAATTGACCAGTAAGTTTGCAGCCATAGCGGATTATCCTCTTTGTTCAATTTTTTACAGATCTGAGTCTCACATTTTATCCACTTGATTTTTCAGCCAACACTACATACAAGGAAAGGTCGATCCTGCTATTTTGAAGTGAATCTCTTGGCTGAATTGTTTGTGCATGTGATTTCTCTCTTTTATTACTCCTTTCTCTATTCTAAATTCAAGGTAACATTTTAACAACACATATCATGGAGACAATCAAGCATAATTATCAATCAATCATTTTCTTAATTTATTTTGTATTTATTTGTTTCCATACTTGTAAATTGCCTTGTATCTATTTATAGTGCTTATCTCAATATCAAATTATCAAAGTTTAGAGATTATCCAATCTTACATGGTATCAGCCTTCTTTCCTTGACCTACATCCTCCCATAACCAAATCCGTTTCCTTTTCTTCTTTCTGTTGCCATGACTGGTTCATCATCCTCCACTATCATTGGTGGTGCGGATGTGCTTCCCCTCTCAACCCTCATACATATGATAACTATCAAATTATCTTCCCAAAACTATCTCCTATGGCGTAACCAAATCTTGCCTCTTCTTCATTACCAGGGAATGATAAGTTATGTAAACGGCTCTAAACCATCTCCTCCCATGGAAGTTACTAGCACTGATGGGAAAACAGAGCCCAACTCAGAATATCTCACATGGTATTCCAATGACCAACGCATTGTTCTTCTTCTCCAATCCTCACTCACAGAGGAAGCCATGTCCATCGTGTTAGGTTGCACCACATCGGCAGCCGTTTGGACAGCCCTTGAAGCCGCTTTTGGTAACACATCAGAATCTCGTGCCATGAATCTTCGCAATGCTCTCTCTAAACTACAGAAAGGATCACGCACTGTCTCTGAATTTGAACGTGATTTTAAACACCATTGTGATCAACTTGCTGCCATGGGTCGTTCGGTGCCAGAAACGGAGAAATCTCATTGGTTTCTCCAAGGTTTGGGTATCGAATTCTCCGGTTTTTCTGCCGCTGCCATGCACACAGCCCCGCTGCCCACTTTTCAAACTCTTCTTCCTCAAGCTAAAAGTTTTGAGACCTTTATGCATACTATCATAGCTGCCACACCACCCCCTACTGCTGCTTTCGTTGCTCAAACGCATTCTCGTGCTTCACAAAGTTTTCCTCATAACTCTCATGGTGGGGGCAGGGGTTGTGGTCGTGGAAAGCGACCCCATTGTTAGATCTGTCGAACCAATGGGCAGTACGCCGATCGCTGTGAGCAGCGTTACAACCGTCTCCCTCCAACGTCCAAAAACATGGCTCACTTAGTTGAAGCTTTCTTTGTTGCTTGCTTTAAAAAATGCGACCAATCTGACAGGTTTATGGACTCGGGTGCCTCGACACATATGACTCCATCCTCCTCTAATTTGGATCCGGCCACACCATACTCTGGAAGTGAGAATGTCATGGTTGGTAATGGTAATCTTCTTCATATTTCACATATTGGTCCTACTCGCTTAACCTCTGATATTTGATTATTAGATGTGTTAGTCGTACCTCAGATTACCAAGAATTTACTCTCTATCAGTAAATTAACGTCCAACTTTCCTGTTGATATTTTGTTCTCTAAAGAATCTTTTGCTATACAGAATCGTCAAACAGGGGACGTGGTCGCTCGGGGAAAGAATGAAAATGGTCTTTACATTTTGGAACAAGGGCACTCATCCTTTCTTGCTGCTCTACGCTCCAAACGCTTAAAGGGTTCATATGAATTATGGCACTCTAGACTTGGGCATGTTGCCAACGATGTTATTTCTTTATTAAATAAATTAGGACAATTATCGGTTACTTCGGTTTTGCCTAAACCTTCTGTTTGCTCATCGTTTCATTTAACGAAAAGCAAACGGTTACCTTTTTCTATTAATGAAAAACGATCCTCATCAATATTAGATTTAATCCGTTGTGATTTGTGGGGTCCGGCTCCTATTGTCTCTACTAATGGTTTACGTTACTATGCTATTTTCGTGGATGACTTTTCCCGCTTTGTGTGGTTTTACCCACTCCAAGTAAAGTCCGACTTTTATAAAGTCTTAATACACTTTTCTACATTTGTGAAAACCCAATTTGAACGCCAAATTAAAGTATTTCAAAGTGACGGCGGGACCGAATTCACAAATAATAAGGTTAAGACTTTTTTCAGTGATAATGGTATTCTCCATTGTCTTTCTTGTCCACATACACCAGCACAAAACGGTCACGCTGAAAGGAAACACAGACACATCACAGAAACTGGTCTTGCTATGCTTTTTCATGCGCATGCTCCGACTTCTTTATGGGTCGACTCATTCACCACTGCTGTATATACAATCAACTGACTGCCATCGTCAATCTTGAACAATAAATCGCCATTTGAGGTATTATTTCACACGACTCCAAATTATGAAAATTTTCGTCCATTTGGTTGTCGCGTATACCCCTATCTCCGTGATTATTGTACTACTAAATTGGCTCCTCGCAGTGCTCCTTGCATCTTTAGTGGTTACAATAATCAATATAAAGGTTATCGATGTCTTGACCCGGTCTCTAATAAGATATTTACTTCTCGGCATGCTCAATTTGATGAGGCCTATTTTCCATATCAAGGTCAACAGTCCCACAACTCCAAGTTGGTATTCTCAAAGTTTTTTGAGCCTGGCCCATCTCCGCAGAAAACGGTGGTACGAAATCAACCGTTAGCAGCCCAAATTCAGTCATCGTCGGTCTCTAAAGCAACTACGCCTTGTTCAATGTGTTTTGGGCCTTCATCACAGGAGTCCGATACTCTTACGACTCCTGATCCGAACCTGGCTGAACTGTCTTTGTCGGAACCATCTTCAGGCCGTTCTCAATCAAGCTCAGCTCCATCAGGCCCATCTTTGTCTACTCCAGGCACGAATTCTGTCTCGCAACCCACTCATCAATGCAAACACGGTCCAAGTCTGGAATTTTAAAACCACGACATTTTGCGGACTTAACCCACGTCAATAAGAGTGGATTACTTACGGCTCTCTTTGCAACCAAAGACCCAAAAGGATACAAATCAGCATCCAAAAATCCAAAATGGGTTATGGCAATGGATGATGAAATTGTTGCCCTTCGTCGCTGTTGGTCCTGAAGGGCTATACAAGTTTGTAGAAGGGGGGGGGGGGGGGGGGTTGAATACAAACACTAAGATTTTACTTTTCTAAATTGTTTATTGATAAATCATTAATAATTTACAGCTTGTTGCGGAAACAAGATTAAGGATAAACCTAAATCTAAACAAGTTGGAACACTAAGTTTCTTGCACTAAGAAAGAGAAGAAAATTACTAATAATAACCTATCTCAAGATAAGAAGGATGAACTTGTCCAGAGTTAGCAAGTTACATCAAAATGAAGTGAGTTCTTCTTCTTATATACTGCATGCATTTAATGCATGGCAGTTTATACTTTACACGTGGCAGCAGCTCATTGGTTGTACGTCATTGACCTTTGTTGACAACCTTAGTAGCCGCATGTTTGAACAGTGTAGCATCAGAGTGGTTGTACGATTTCAGACAATAAGGAGGTTCTTTTTCTGACATCGTACGGAGTCGTGCAAGGGTGGTTAAGACAAAAGTACTTTGTACGGAGGACTTCATGATCAATTTTTCGTTGATTCAGCGATCTATCATTATACATCCGCGAATGATAGAGTTCAGCGATAGCTAAAGTCTTGTACCTGATACTTCACGTTGAGTGGACAAATCTGAGTCTTCGCTGATCCGCATCAGTTTATTAGGAGACTTGTCGCTGGTTCTTGAGCTTGATCTTTGACTTCAACGTAGAACCTATGTTGACGTGAAACTTGTCTTCAGAGATCATAAGTAAACAACTAACTTATCAGCGATCACCATAAGGACTGAACAGACTCAGAGTATTATGGTGAACAGTGTTCGCTGAATGTTTAATCTAAAGAGAGAGAGTTCCTATCAGCGGTACTGTAAGATCTTAGTACTTATCAGCGATAGTGAAACTCTGGTACATATTGTTTACTTACAATTTTCACTAAGTATATAAGAGAGGGTCATTATCAAATCACTGAGGGTTTGGATCAACAATCTCCCCCTATTTAATTATGACATAGCAATAGAGAAAATTGCTATTTAATGAAAACATAAGGATAAAAAGAACTCATAAAATATTTGTCCCTTTTACTGTTTTCTGGGATCTTTTCTGTACTGATGGAGTAAAGTACGTTCGCTAAAATATTTCTTTAAACTTCGTAAAGATTACATATGGAAGTGGAAAAATTACAAGTACAGCGAATACAATTACAAGTACAAAAGAATAACTGATACAATAGAGAAAAAGGCGATCCTATCAGTTTATAAAGGTTCTTCCTTGATGAGTTGTTCATCAAGGGTCATTGATGTGGGAATCATCCAGTCAGGGACATTTACTCCTTGATTTTATTTGTTCAGCGCTTCTTCAAAAATCAAGGGTTTGAGATGCCGTGCCTGAATGTCATTCTTGAAGTCACACCAGTAGATGAGATCTTTCAGTTGTTCGATGGGAGTGATGGGAAATTCAGAGATACGTTGAAAACGCTTTCGTCCATCCCAGTCATTGAAGAATATCCCGTAGGGTTTGCTTAAGACTTTCCCAGGGATGAAAGTCTCATCAGGAGGAAGAGATGTGTCAAGTGCAGAAAGGTCAGGTTCTGGACCAAAGACTTCATCTAGAGAAAAACCAATACCTGTTTCGTTTCGTATATGAGGACCATCTTCTGAAGATTTAGACTTTTTCTTTGCAGAGGCCCTTTGTTTCTGACTTTCGAGAGGAGGAGGAGGAGGAATATCCACACAAGAATAGACTAAGTCGATCTGTTTGTTTATCAGTTTTTTGAAATGATCAGTACTTAGACTGAGACTTCTGGATGGCTAATCTGATCTCCAACCATTCAGAGAGACCGTACTGCGTGATAGCTTCAGCATAGAATTTTTCGTACTTTCCGTCTTCTCTGAATATCTCGATTTCAGCGATAAAAATTTTGATGGTTGATCTTCCAGATACGAGTACCTTGATTATTCTGGAAGGTCGATGTCTGAAGTGTATCTTTTCTTTGCACCAGACTAGGGTAGATTGAGACACAGTTCTCTTTTCTTCAACTATCTTCGTGGCTTCTTCCCATAGCTGACGTTGAACTTCGATTGGAGTTCTTTTCAGCTTGGGGTCTTTTACTGATCATTGAGTAAGTTGGATGGCATATTCTCTGTCTTTTTCTTCAGCTTCCCTTCTTTCAGCGATTAGACGTTCAGCTCTGAGGTGATCCTTGTATTCCCTTTTTGAAAGTTTGAACTTTGTAGGAATAGAAGGAAGTTGATCATGCTTCAGAATGATTCGCTGATCCTCGAACTTCTTTATCATCTCATCTCTTCTTCTCTGATCCTCTTCACTTAGCTTTTGAGGAGCCAAGGAAGGTCTGCTTTTGTGAGAGAGCATATGATCTTCAGGTTCATCAGTCTCAGAGATCAAATCTAAGAACGGGATTATTTCTTCAGCTTTGGAAGCTGGGATTATTGTTGGTGAAGTTACAGTTGTAGGAACTTCAGCGATATCCTCAAACAGGGGAGAGGACTAGCTGAAACATAGTGATCTTACGAGTAAGAACTTGGGTAGAACAAAGATAGAGAAAGAATGGGATAAAGTATATGGAGGTTTTAGTGAGTGTAGAACTGATAATGTGTATAGAGATAGAGAGGAGGGATGCAGTGAAAGTAGAGGTTAGTGTACCTGACAAACCGGCTTTTTAAGCAAGATCGTCAGATTTTGCTCGTCTTCAGCGACACTTTTTCTTTTGCCCTTGTCAGCTTCAGATGCTGATGGCTTTGTCTTTGTACGCTCCCCTGTAGGTTCATTTATCAGAATCCCTCTAAGAGTTGTAGTCCTCTGAGCAGGTTTGACGATAAAAGAGTCATCATCATCATCATCTTTATCATCATCATTCTTTGGAGAAGAGGATGGTTCATCATCAAATAAGTCGATGGCTTCTTCATCTTCAGCTTCAGACTCAGATTATTCAGCTTCTTCTTCGAGTTGCTCCCCCTCAGATACAGAGGTAAGCTTCTCGGTTCCCTCAGGGTTTTCATCTCCCTGAGGTCCAACGGCTGCTTCAATTGTCTTCTCACCCTCTTTAGTAAAGGTGAGGTCTTCAGTATTCTCTCCCCTGATAGATTCATCATGGGAAAGGTCTTCAGCGCTCTTCTCCCCCCTTTTTTCATGATGAGTGGGGGAGGAATGCAATGACTTGGCAGCTGGTGTCGGTTCCCTGTCTTCTTGGCCAGGGATCCCCACACAAATTTAAATCCCTGATAATCTGTTTTCTAGACCAGAAATACCAGGATTGATCTTCACGAGTTCAGCACGATCCGCCGGAGTAAAAGATGAAGGTACAGGGGCAGGGGCGGTCGTGCTGGTCAGGATCTGCTGCAACATTGTCTTCATAGAAGTGACGTCATTCTTCATCGTATTGACGTCGGTCTTCACAGAATTCATGTCAGTCTTTACTGAACTGACGTCAGTTTTTACAGCAGACATCTCTCCTTCGAGTTTTCCAACCGATGTCTTCAACGTTGTGACCTCGCTGGACATGGTGTGAACTGTAGTTTTGATGGCGAGGTAGTCTGTGTAGATGTCAGCGAGAACTTTGGCAAAGTTGCTGAGAGATTTATCAACCTTCTCCAAGTCAGCTTTGGAGGCATTCTTTTCGACCACGGTTGTCAGCTTTGTAAGATTCTCTCCAGCATTTGTTACAGCTGAAGAGTTGTCGGAAAGAGTAGTGGTGAGACCTGTCAGCTTCGTCTCTATTGTCTTCAGAGAGGCGTTGATGTCTCCCAAATTAGGACCTGTAACATATAAGAACTTCTGAACAGAGGAAAGCTCAGAAGTTTGGGGTTCAGTTACAGTGTATAGGGGTTGGTGTATACCTGCAGGAGGATTGGTGAATGCATCAAAATCTCGGTGTCCTGAGAAAAGTTCCATGTCGTCAGCTAAAGTGCGTGGACGCATGGTCATCTCTGCAGGTCCTACGCCCATCATTCCTTGAGTGTCAGTTTTAGCTTCTGGAGGAATGACAGGTGCTTCAGAGACAACTGGAGTAGAGTCCAATTGAGTAGAGGGAGAAGCGAAGGTTAAGAATGGAGGTTGGGTGCGGAGTTCAGCGTTGGATTTGCTGAGAATCGCTTCTACAGTCTGTGGAGAGACTGAAGGAGGTTGGGAAGGTTCCAAGTTTACAACCTCAGCGTTTAGAGACGCTGAAGCTGGGATAGAATGGGTGGCTTGTTCAGCTGTGGCAGAGTGTACCACTGAACGTTCCTTCAGATCTTTGAGATGAGCTGAGGAGTCTTCAGCAAGAGATTGCTGGGGTTGCTCCTTGGTTTTCTTAGTTCTTTTGGAACTAAGTTGGGTAGAGGAGTGTTTCCTTTTAAGAGAAGGAATGGAGGTTGCAACCTGGGTATCAAAGTTGGGTTTGTCCGCTGAAGGAGCTGCAGAAGTCGAAGAAGTAGGGTTGAGAAGAGTTAAAAGTGTAGAAAGACGTACCTCATTTGCCACTGGCTTGAAGTCGAGAACCTTAGGGACAACCTGAGAGAGTTTTAGGTCACCCTCTTTTGGGTAGCTGTCCTTCAGGCCTGTTTGGAATACAACGCTGATGAATCGAGGATAAGGAACCCATGGAGATCCGTCAGCGACAGAGTCTACTCTGAGTACCAGATCATCGTAGATTATCGATGCCCAGTCTATATGTAGACCTTTCAGCAAGACATATCCCATTGCTTGCTGAGGCTGAGCGGCTTGATCAGAGGAGCCGGTCTTTGCAGTCATGTAGCTGATTAAGTGAGCGAAGATGAAATTCATCTCGCTGGGCATTTTAGACTTTTTGATGAGGGTCAGCTTCTTCTCGGGCTTCTTGTCCCTCCCAGTTTCCCATACATAGCCCATTGCATCGAAGAATTCAGTGATGGCTTCCCTATCTGAGTGTTTCTTGTGGTCAGGGAGAGGAACAAAAGGTTTTTCTTTGGTGGCCAAGGGAAGGTTCAGGGCTTTGCGGAAAATGGCAGGGGTGATCTTCATAGTGCCATAGTCAGTATCACAGAGGATACAATCTATTGTCTTTGAGGAGTCTTTGGTTGATGGTAGCTCAGAGTGTCTGGCAGAATACCAGAATTGGGATAACAGTAGCTGATGTGCAGGAGGTGTTATGGTCAGGGCTGTGGAGAGGCAACAATTCTTCAGGAATTTCACAGCATCATCTAGATGTGTGACTTGCTTTCGAGGAGGAAACTCGAGAAGCGCATAGAGGTTATTTGGCTTGGTCCAATCCAGTTTGTCAAGAGAGAACTTGACCTGAGGAGCCTTGATGATATCCAATTCCTCAGTAGTATTATCAGCAGCAGTGTTCTCAGCGATGGTGTTCTTGGAAGTGGAAATGTCAGTAGATGCCATTTTCTGTATATCAGTTCAACCAAAGATTAACAAATAAGAATAATCTTAATGTGAAAAGATGTTCCAATAAGATGGTTCGAATTTTGTCCATTTCATTCAGACAAAAATGTCTTAATGAAGATTAGGGTTTTTCTTGTTTTAAAAACGAAATGCAAACCCAAAGAAAATCTTGTTTTCCAGTTTCTTTTGAGAAAAAGGATTCTGGAAAAACGAATGAATAACAAGTTTAAGATTTTGCGTTTAAACTTGAAGAACAACCATGAAAGGTTGTGTTCATAAAACCATGAAAGAAATGATTTTATTTTAAAAAGTTCTTTTGTTTGATCTTGTGAAAACAAAGAGAAGATCATTAACAAGTTTGAAGAAACAGGCAAAATAACAGAATTATTAACCTGGTTCGTTGAAGAAGATGAAGTTCGTGAGTTCTTGAAAAACTTGAGAGCACAAATGCAACAGTAATTTTTCTTAGCTTGGAGGAGAAGTTTTTCGCGTAAAAGAGAAATATAAACCCAGAATGAGTTTATATAGTGAGATTAGAGAGAGAGAAAACCTTGAGCGGGAAAAGATTTTCATCATGACACGGACACGTGTTTGCATTTGATTGGAAGGTAAACGAAACGTGCAAACGTGTGTCAGAAAAAAAGAACGTGTCGGGGCTTATCCGTTGCAATGACGTCACAACTGTCCTTTCATATCCTTGGATGTCTCTGAGGTTTTGAAACTTCATGGACATTTTTGAAAACAAGAAGCACTGAATGGAAATATCAGTGTTGGTTTTAGGAATTTCAAAGTATCGCTGATTAAGGAAGAGATATTCAGCGATGCAGTTTGTTTTGAAATCTTGCATTTACATGCGATTGTCAGAGAGAGAAAAACATACCTTGATATCAGCGAATCAAGTTTAGTCAGAGAGAAGATGATAGAATGGGTTATACAAGTTGATTTTATCATATTGCTGATCAAATGTGAATCGCTGAAGATTTTACTCTTCAAAGTTCAGCATTCCAAGCTCGCTGATGAGAAAGTTGAATCTTGTCTCATCAAGAGGTTTGGTGAACAGATCAGCTAACTGATAATCAGTTGGGATAAAGTGAAGTTCTATATCACCATTCATCACATGATCTCTGATAAAATGATACCTGATTTCGATGTGTTTTGTCTTTGAGTGTAGCACTGGATTATTGGCTATAGCGATGGTACTTGTGCTGTCGCAATAGATTGGAATATTTGAGAGCTGCAGGTCATAGTCCAGTAGTTGATTTCTCATCCACAAGACCTGAGAACAACAGCTTCCAGCGGCTACATACTCAGCTTCAGCTGTGGAGGTGGACACTGAGTTTTGCTTTTTACTTGTCCAACTCACCAGCTTTCCACCCAGGAGCTGACATCCTCCTGTGGTGCTTTTCTTATCCATTTTGCAACCTGTAAAATCACTATCTGAATAGGCGATTAGATTGAATCCTGAGTCTTTGGGATACCAAAGACCTAGATTCGCAGTACCCTTAAGGTATCGAAAAATTCGCTTTACAGTGGTCATATGAGATATCTTGGGTTCAGCTTGATATCGTGCACACAAACAGGTTGCGTACATAATATCGGGTCGGCTAGCTGTAAGATACAAGAGAGAGCTGATCATCCCACGGTACAGCGTGACATTAACAGGAATACCCTTAGTATCCTTGTCTAGTTTCAGCGGTGGTGCCATAGGGGTTTTCATAGCTGAACTTTGAGTTAAGTCGAATTTCTTCAGCATATCTTTAACATACTTTCCCTGATTAATGAAAGTTCCTTTTTCATTTTGCTTTATCTGAAGACCAAGGAAATATGTTAGTTCACCTATCATGCTCATTTTATACTCATCTTTCATTCTATCAGCGAAACGAGTACAAAGATCAGGGTTAGTAGAGCCAAATATAATGTCATCAACATATATCTGAACGAGAATGATATGACCTTTTACTTTCCTGAAAAATAGAGTTTTGTCGATTTTACCTCGCTCAAATTGTTCAATATGGAGATAAGTAGATAGAGTGTCATACCATGCACGTGGAGCTTGCTTCAAGCCATAAAGTGCCTTATCCAGTTTATAAACATAACCTGGACGCTTAGGATCTGAGAATCCTGGAGGTTGTTCCACATAGACTTCTTCATTCAGCTTTCCATTTAGAAACGCTGACTTAACATCCATCTGATATACTTTGAAGTCTTTGTGTACAACGTATGCTAAGAATAGACGAATAGATTCTAGTCTTGCTACTGGAGCAAATGTTTCGTCGTAATCTATGCCTTCCTCTTGTCTGTATCCCTGAGCAACAAGACGAGCCTTGTTGCGGGTTACAGTTCCATGTTCGTCCAACTTGTTTCCTTAGACCCATTTAGTGCCTATCACTGTTTTGTCAGTTTGTCTTCGAACAAGTTTCCAAACTTTGTTTCTTTCGAATTCAGTCAGCTCTTCTTGCATGGCGCTGACCCAGTTTGGATCTTTGAGGGCATCATCTACTTTCTTTGGTTCAGTCAAAGAAATAAAGTTAACAAATAAACAAATATTACCTGCACTTCGTCGAGTCTGAATACCAACGTTTGGATCACCAAGAATTTGATCAATTGGGTGATTTATAGTCCATCGCTTAGCCGGAGAGTGAGACGTTGACTCAACCTGAACTGGAGTAGCTGAAGATGAAGCTTCAGCAACTTCTGGAGTATCAGCTAAGAGATGAATGGTTGCAGTTGTCATTATATTCACTGATTGCTGAGAAGTAGATGGAATGTCTGAGACATTTGATTCAAGAGCAGGTATAGTGTTTAAAGGAACAGCTGAGACCCATGATGTTTCAGCTTCACTATTCTGCATATTTAGGATGATAGTAGGACTATCATCTTCAACTGTATGAGTATGAGTGGGAATATCTTTTGAATCACCAAGATGAGAGAACATCCATTGATTCAGTTCTTCAGTATCAGCGGACGGTTTAGAGTTCGCTGAACGGGATTCGTAAAACGTGACGTGAATTGTTTCTTCTACAGTTTGTCTTCTTCGATTGAAGACTCTGAGGTGCCGTTTGGTTCACAGATTCTGGTGGAATCGGGTGGAATTGGAATGTCAGATTCCATTGACCAGATTCCATTCCAGTGTTTGGTTCAATCTTTTGTACAAAAGGAATTCAAAACATTCCAATGAATTCCATGAAATTGGCATTTTTCATTCCTTCACATAAACAAGGTATTTTGAAGGAATGGAATTCAACATTTTCATAATGCCAAAATTACCCCTTGCCCTAGTTTTATTATTTTCAGCCGATACACCCACAATCTCACCTCTCTCTCGTTTTCTTCTCCATCGCAAAGGACGTTCTCCACAGCCATTGCACTTCCACGATCTGGTAACCTATCTTTCTCGACTGATTTGTGCTTACGATAGTTGCTTTCGATTTCTCCTTTATCTTCTGGTTGTTTCGATTTTAGCATATCGTTCGATTTTATCTTCTGGTAATATATCTTTCGATTTTAGCATCTGGTTGTTTCGATTGTTGTTTCGATTTTAGCATCTGGTTGTTTCAGTTTGTTTTTTCGATTTTTACATGATTTCGATTTGTTCTTTCAATTTTAGCATCTGGTTGTTTCGGTTTCTGCTTTCGATTTGTACATGATTTCGGTTTGTTCTTTCGATTTGTACAAAACCATGTCTGATAATGATAGATGAATAAACCAATGAATAAACAAGAAAGATGAGCAAACCGAAACCATGAAAGATGTTTAAAAAAAATAAAATTAACAAAAGGGTATTTTGGTCATTTACCCAAATTTCATTCCAATTCCAAAGCTACATTCTGTGAACCAAACAGACAGATTCCAATTCCTTTAACAGATTCCTTTCCAATTCTGTCAACCAAACAGCTGGTCAAACCTGACAACATTCCATTCCAATTCCTTCAAAGTCAAATTCCTTTGACAGATTCCATTCCATCCAAAAACATTCTGCGAACCAAACGCCCCCAGAAGGCTTTGGAGACTGAGGAGTATCCAAGAAAGATTCCATCATCAGCCTTAGGATCAAACTTTCCAAGGGCATCTCTGTTGTTCAGTATGAAACACTGACATCCAAAGATGTGAAGAAAGCTGATTGAAGGCTTTCTCCCATGAAAAGGTTCATAGGCTGTTTTATTGAATCTTTTGACTATCAGCGACCTGTTTTGCGTAAAAAAGCAGTGTTGACAGCTTCTGCCCAAAACTGATTAGGCAGGTGAGAATCGCTGAGCATTGAACGTGCAACTTCAATAATTGTTCTATTTCTTTTTTCAGCGACTCCATTTTGTTGTGGTGTTCTCACTGATGAAAAGTTGTGAGAAATACCCTTACTCTCAAAGAAGGAATCAAGAGAACTGTTTTTGAATTCAGTCCCATGATCACTCCTTATTGAGCGAACGGTCAAATTGTTCAGGGTTTCCATCTTCCGAACAAAGGTGATGAGTTCTTCAGGGGTGTCACTCTTGGAACGGAGAAAAATAACCCATGTATAACGAGAGAATTCATCAACTATGACCAGTGTATATTTTTTTCCAGCGATGGATTGTTTGTTAACAGGGCCAAACAAATCCATATGGAGAAGTTGTAGAGGAGACGACACTGAGGAGACTTGCTTTGACTTAAAGCTTGCTTTGGTCTGCTTCCCTTTCTCACACGCTGAACATAAAGACTCTTTGGCGTATGAGTGCTGAGGTAGACCAGTAACTAACTCTTTTGAGGAAAGAGTGTTCAGTGTCTTGAAATTCAGATGAGAGAGCCTCTTATGCCATAGCCAGTTGACATCAGATGAGGCTTTTGAGAAGAAACAGGAGTTCTCAGTGGTTGTTGAGTCCATGTTTATTACATAAACATTTTCCAAACGATAACCGCTGAGAGCTATCTTCTCCTTTTTGTCAGTGACAAAGCAGGATTCCTTGGTAAAGATTACCTTGTTATCCTTGTCGCAAAGCTGCCCGATGCTTAAAAGATTATGCTTCAGCCCTTCAACATATGCGACTCTACTGAAGGTTGTTGTACCATTAGAGAGTACACCAAACCCTCGGGTATGTCCTTTTCCATTTCCTCCAAAAGTCACAGAGGGACCCTTCTCTTCCTTGTATTCAGCGAGCAGGCTTTTCTTTCCAGTCATGTGTCTAGAGCATCCGCTATCGAGATACCAGATACCCTTCTTAACCTGCATCACAAAGGAAGATTAGTTTTTCTTGGGTACCCACTTAACCATGTGTACACGTTTGTCAGTGGAAGTAGTTGGAATGGAAGATTCAGCAATCTTCGCAGCATTTGAAGATTCAGCTTTGTCAGTTTTTACTTTGGCTAATTTCTTAACCTCAGTGGTCTTCTTTACCTTGGGGGCAATCTTCACCTTAGCTATCTTTTTAGCTTTGGTGGCTGTGGGGCACTTACTAGCAATATGATCAGTGAGTCCACAGTGATAACATTTCCTATAACTAAAAGTAGTTCTAGGACCATTTGAATGCTGAGTTTTAGATTTTGAATTAGAAGTACCAGCACCAAGTAAGCTGATGGCTTTTGAAATGGGAGGAACATTAAGTTCTTCAGATTTCTTTCCAGAGACATCCACTCTGATTCTAGGAGTAGATCGTTGAATAGATCCACGCTGAGTAGATCCAGAGATCTGATTCCTTGATCCAGAGGAATGAATCACTAAAGCTTTAGAAGCATTCAGCTTAGGTACTAAGGTACCCTTCTGAGGATTTTGGTTAAAATCAATTCCTTTAACTTTATCTTTAAAGACAGAGGTAGGTTTTGGATAAACCATTTCCTCTTTACCTTTTGAAGAGGTAGAAATTTCCTCAGGGATAGGCTGTCTGGACGAGGAACACTGAGAGGATGAAGTATCGGCGACTGAGGATACGAAAGTTCCAAACAAGAGCATGGAACGATCAGTGGTTGGTTCTAGATTATCAGCTTTGTAACCAAGACCACGTTTATCACTCAGGGGAATCTGAGACTTAATTATCTCAGTGATCTTTGTTGAAGAATTACACCATCCTTCAACAGTAGCTTTTTCAGCTCTTAAAGCAGAGATAACTTCTTCTCGCTCGATTTTGACTAGCTGATTTAAATGCACTTGATCTTTAAAATCTTCTTCAATTTTAGAAAGCTTTTCTATTTGAAGGTGACAGTTTTTGAGCTGTTCAGTGAGATCAAGGTTTTGATTTTCAACTACAGTTTTGCCATTCATGGCTTCATCTAAACTTCTAGTCAAGAGATCGATTTTACGAAGACTATCAGCTTCATCAATATTTGCAATATTTGTAAAGAAAGAAGGTGATACCTGAATAGCAGACGTTGAAGTAGAGGGAATGTCTGAGCTTTCTTCCTCATCTTCAATCTTAGCCATAAGACATAGATTGGCTTCATCATCTTCAGAGTCAGATGATGATTCTTCTTCATCAGAGGCAGCCCAATCATAAGCCATCAGGCCTTTGCCTTTCTTCTTAAAGGTTTTCAGCTTCACATATTTTTCTTTCAGCTTAGCGTATTTGTCATCTTTATTCCTGGGAATAAAGGATTTCTTGGGAAACGCTGAGTTTCTCAAAACTTTCTTAGACCTGCACTCGTTAGCGAAATGTCCAATCTTTTCGCAGTTAAAACAAGTAGCAGTAGCCTTATCAACAATAGCTGACGATCTTGGCTTGTCAGTAATAGAAAGGGGTTTGTTCTTTCTGAACATTTTCTTTTTGGCGAATCTCCTGAACTTTTTAGTTAGGAGAGCCAAAGATTCATCATCATCTGAAGAGTCAGATTCTGATGACCTTTCAGAGTTACTTTCTAACTCAGTGATAGTGACCACGGGTCGCTGAGTAAAAGGTTCCTCTGAGATTAAAGCAACATGGGTGCTTTTGGAATCTTTTACAAGATTCTTCTTAAGATGGCTCGATTGCTCATGATTCAGCATCCTGCCATATAAGGTAGCAAGGGCCATTGATCTTAGATCCTTTGACAGTTTGAGACACATAGAATAACTGTCCCAGCTTTCAGGTAAACATTCTAGAAAATTTGTCACCACTTCAAAGTTAGAATATTCCTTACCAACAGTTTTCAGATATATTATTAAGCAATTAAAACGTTGGTGAACTTCAGAGAGAGTTTCATTCTTACCACAAATGAAACTTTCGTATTGTCTTACCAGGTTGATCTTTCGAGAGTCCTGGACTTCAGACGTACCTTCATACTGAACACATATTGTTTCCCACATAGCTTTTGAGGTTTTCAGGTTCATGACGGAATGGTAAACTTCGTCAGGAAGAGCCATGGATAGTATGGATCTGGCTTTTGTGTCGATAGCCACTTTCTTCTTATCTTTGTCAGTCCACATATGAACTTCCTTGGGTATCAGCCTTTCTGGAATAGCAGGTCTATTCTCAGTGGCTGGTACTGCAACATCAATTCTTACAGGAATATATGGGCCGTTTTCAAGATAGTAAGGCATAGTAGGGTCTACACCTTCTAAAAAGAGAATCATCCTATTTTTCCATAGATTAAAATTATCTCTGGAGAATCTAGGGGGTTTAGCAAGAGAACCATTGTCAATATAATTTGTGTTTGTGTTGGCAGCCATTTTCAGAAATAGCAAGGAAGAGAAATCTTAGTATAGATCAGATCTTGTTTATGAGATTAAACAAATCTGCTCTGATACCACTTGTTGGTCCCGAAGGGCTATACAAGTTTGTAGAAGGGGGGGGGGGGGGTTGAATACAAACACTAAGATTTTACTTTTCTAAATTGTTTATTGATAAATCATTAACAATTTACAGCTTGTTGCGAAAACAAGATTAAGGATAAACCTAAATCTAAACAAGTTGGAACACTAAGTTTCTTGCACTAAGAAAGAGAAGGAAATTACTAATAATAACCTATCTCAAGATAAGAAGGATGAACTTGTCCAGAGTTAGCAAGTTACTTCAAAATGAAGTGAGTTCTTCTTCTTATATACTGCATGCATTTAATGCATGGCAGTTTATACTTTACACGTGGTAGCAGCTCATTGGTTGTACGTCATTGACCTTTGTTGACAACCTTAGTAGCCGCATGTTTGAACAGTGTAGCATCAGAGTGGTTGTACGATTTCAGACAATAAGGAGGTTCTTTTTCTGACATCGTACGGAGTCGTGCAAGGGTGGTTAAGACAAAAGTACTTTGTACGGAGGACTTCATGATCAGCTTTTCGTTGATTCGGCGATCTATCATTCTACATCAGTGAATGATAGAGTTCAGCGATAGCTAAAGTCTTGTACTTGATACTTCACGTTGAGTGGACAAATCTTAGTTTTCGCTGATCCGCATCAGTTCATTAGGAGATTTGTCGCTGGTTCTTGAGCTTGATCTTTGACTTCAGCGTAGAACCTATGTTGACGTGAAACTTGTCTTCAGAGATCATAAGTAAACAACTACCTTATCAGCGATCACCATAAGGACTGAACAGACTCATAGTATTATGGTGAATAGTGTTCGCTGAATGTTTAATCTAAAGAGCGAGAGTTCCTATCTGCGGTACTGTAAGATCTTAGTACTTATCAGCGATAGTGAAACTCTGATACATATTGTTTACTTAAAATTTTCACTAAGTATATAAGAGAGGGTCATTATCAAATCACTGAGGGTTTGGATCAACAGTCGCAACGCCACGTGGGAACTTGTGCCACGACCAACCAACCATAATGTTGTGGGATCTAAATGGGTGTTCCGGACCAAGTTTCATGCCGACGGTACCGTTGAACGGCTAAAGTCTCGTCTAGTCACCCAAGGATTCACTCAAATTCCGGGGATCGATTATATTCACACTTTCAGTCCAGTGATCAAAGCGTCTACTATTCGTACCATTCTAGCGCTGGCCGTTTTGCCAAATTGGCTTCTACATCAATTTGATGTGAACAACGCCTTTCTTAATGGATCTCTTACAGAGACTGTTTTTATGGAGCAACCACTGGGTTATCGTGATCCTCGTTTTCCCGATCATGTTTGTCTACTGAAGAAGGCCCTTTATGGTCTCAAGCAAGCTCCACGAGCTTGGTTCCACCGCCTTAGTGCATTTCTTGCACAACTTGGGTTTCGATGTTGTCAAACCGACACATATTTCTTTGTTTTCACTCGTGAGAAACTTACTCTTTATCTTCTCGTTTATGTTGACGACATTATCCTCATCGGCAACAACTCTGAGCTCATCCGAAATTTTGTCTCCCGTCTCGATCAAGAATTTTCCATCAAAGACCTTGGTAAACTCAATTACTTTTTGGGTCTGGAAGTTCTATACACTACCGATGGATTGGTCTTGAGTCAATCAAAATATGCTCATGACATCCTTTCTCGAGCCAACCTTCAAGAGTCAAAACCCGTTGCTACTCCTCTCGTAGCCGGAGATCAGCTAAGAAGCATAGGTGATCCTTTTGTGGATAATACTTTATATAGATCCCTAGTTGGAGCGCTTCAATATCTAACAATTACCCGCCCCGACATATCTTATGCGGTTAATCAAGTTAGCCAATTTCTTCATGCTCCAACGATCGAGAACTTCCAAGCAGTTAAGCGTATATTGCGATATGTGAAGGGTACTCTCTCATTCGAGCTTCACTTTCGCCGACATCCTGATCCTTCTCTCGTTGGATATTCGGACGCTGATTGGGCTCGTTGTTGGAAACACGACGCTCCACATATAGATACTCCATTTTTTGGGCAACAACCTTATCTCATGGAGTGCTAAGAAACAACCCACAGTCTCTCGGTCTAGTTGTGAGTCTGAATATCGAGCTATGGCCAATGCTGCAGCAGAAATTATTTGGTTTACCAATCTGTTGCGTGAAATTGGTGTGCTGCCTCCACTATTTTTTGTGACAACAAAAGTGCGATCTTTCTAAGTCAAAATCCCATTGCTCACAAACGAGAAAAACATATTGATATCGATTACCACTTTATACGCGAGTTGGTCTCTTCGAGAAAGTTGGATACACGTTTCGTTCCCACAACTCTTCAACTTGCGGATATCTTTACCAAGGCTTTACCACGTCTACTCTTTCAACATTTTCGATCCAAGCATCATGTCGGACCACCGCCTATTCGCTTGAAGGGGGGTAACAACGCATATCATGGAGACAATCAAGCATAATTATCAATCAATCATTTTCTTAAGTTATTCTGTATTTATTTGTTTCCATACTTGTAAATTGCCTTGTATCTATTTATAGTGCATTAGTGCTTATCTCAATATCAAATTATCAAAGTTTAGAGATTATCCAGTCTTACACATTTAGAGGAAATTATATCAGAAAGCTAAAATCAAAATGCACAGTGAACTTTATTTATGATAAGAAGAGACAAGAGAGAAGAAACTTAATTAAGTGCTCTAATAAGCTTGTACCAGTATTTATTTTCTTTCATTTAAATCCATAAATGATAAATTAGTCAACATTTAATTAAAATCATTCTGTAATTTATTTCCAAATATTCAAAAAGAGTAATCAGGCCAATCATCAAATATCCATTTTGTCAAGTAAAATGGAGATAATCTGACAAATCTACGATCTTGGTGCCATTATGAGAGTAACTCATTTCCTTGGAAACAGAAATGATCATTGTATACTTTGATGATATTAATATAAAGATTTATATTCCAATAGAAAAATCAAGTTTTAAAACATAGACACGTTCTGTAACACGAAAACATAGACTACATACAAGGAATGGAGGTGTACTTAATGTTGGCGAGTTGCTTCTTATAATATTTCTTTTATCTACTTGATTTTTCAACCAACACTACATACAAGGAAAGGTCAATCCTGTTGTTTTGAAGTGAATCTCTTGGCTGAACTGTTTGAGCAGGTGATTTCTTTCTTTTATTACTCCTTTCTCTATTCTAAATTCAAGGTAAAATTTAGAGAAAATAATATCAGAAAGCTCAAATCAAAATGCACAGTGAATATACGATTTGAATCATAAAATGGAGTATTGTGCTCACATATTTTTCATGTTAAGTGCCTCCTATAAACCAACATCTTACATCATGATGTGTATCAGTTGTGATTCATAACGAATAAAATAAAATTGTCAAATATAACGCTAAAGGAATTGTTGCATGTTATCACTGTTCTTTTTTGCTTAGTTAAGAAAATGAAGATCTAAATCCATTTATCAATAGTCTGGAGGGATGGACATGCTTTATACAACTTTCTGTGTGTAGCTTGTCTCCCCCAACATTTGTGGCCTCAATTTATATTTTTATGTAACATGTAAATTATTGTGTGATTGGAACATTGCTGCTTTAATACCCTTACGTAACATGTAAACTCTCTAACTGTTAGTGGTTTGCCTCCTCATTACCTTCGTCTCAAGATTGGATGCCCAATAATATTGTTGCGGAATATCGATCCCTCGAATGGATTATGTAATGACAGTAGATTGATATGCATAGGCTTTCAACAAAACGTCATTGATGTAGAAATAGCTGTTGCTCAACATGCTGGAAAGAGAGTACTTCTTTCGAGAATTCCCTTATGTCTATCTGAAGATAACATGTTCCCATTTAAGCTAAAGAGAAAACAGTTTCCAATTCGGCTTAGCTTTTCTATGACAATCAATAAAGCTCAAGGCCAAACAATTCCTAGTGTAGGTGTTTATCTACCAGAATCAGTATAATCACACGGGCAACTTTACGTGGCGTTGTCTAGAGGGATATCAAGGGGCAATACGAAGGTGTTAGTAAAGCCTGCGAAAAATTCAATAGTGTCGGAGTCTACACCTCAAACGTCGTCTATCAAGAAGTTTTACGTGATGAATAAGGTATAATCAACAAGTATATTATTACACATTTGGTACCATATATTTCTATTAAAATCATTGCGCGTTTTTTGCAGGAAATTCGCCGGATGAGTGCAACACGAAAACTAAACAGCTTTCTGGATATACGGATGAGCATTATTTACAAATGATTGTATTTCTTTGTTCAATCAAGATTTTCAAGTTTTGTAATAGGTTCTGAGTTTATGGGTTTAGAAGCCTAATACGTTATTTTCCATTCGATCTTGCTAATAAACAATATTAACCTTCAACTTTATATATTAGTTGGCTTGCAAATTAACCACACAAACTCATGAAATAAAATCGAAAGTGATAAAGAAACATGAAGGGTTAAACTAATGTTTGGGAATTGTGATTCACCTGCGCTGCATCGCACGGGCACACCACTAGTATATATATATATATATATATATATATATATATATATATATATATATATATATATATATATATATATATATATATATATATATATATATATAGAGGGAGGTTCATTTGTTAACCCCCCATTTTGTATTAACTTTATTAACTTCATCTTAGCCATTCATTTTCTTGTTAATGGTTGAGATTAAAACCATTTATTAATTAATTAAGAAATTAAGTCATGTAATTAATTCTCCTATTGAACACAAATGAAGAGGGTAATTTTGGAATTTGACACAATCTACTTTTTCCATTAATTAAGTCGTGTAATCAATGTTCCTATAGTTGAACATATTGTTCCTATGTTCAATCCAATGTTCCTATTTGTTCAATTATATATTCATATTGGTTTAATTATATGTTCATATTTGTTCAATTATATGTTCATAATTGTTCAATTATATGCAAACAACAGATTGTTCATATATGAGCAACTATATGTTCATTCATGTTCGATTACTCCGATTTTTTTTTTTGGATAAGGTTCATCTAAGCTTTGCCTAGACTACATCCTTGGCAATTTGGAAACAAACAAACAAAGCGGCCATCTGAGACTAAGCCTGGCCACAGAATGCTGACGCTTGGACTCGAACTCGGGGTGGATGGGATATTCCACGATTACTCCGAAATTACATGGTGTTACTTACTAGTTAATTACTATTTCATTTAGAGCATGTAATATTGATGTCACATCATGTATGATGTGTAAATATTAAGGCTATGCATAAACAAGGATGAAATATAAGCCTAAGTGAACCTATATGAACAATATATATTTGTTAAATTTGTTCATGTTCAAATGAACATCTACGTCTACTCTCTCTTCAACGTCGTTGAAAACACCTTGATCACTCATGTTCATGATGCAATAATAGGAATTCAAACACTAATTTGATAGAAAAGACTACAAAATATTTGAGAAATAATAATATAGCTAGAATCAAGGAGATTTTGATTTTTGTAACTCCCTTAATAATCAATGTAATAAAACAAAAACATGGAATTTCATCCATGCCCCTATTTAATGGTTATGTATAAATTTGAAACCACCAACTAAAATGGATTCTTATTGGTTGAATGAAGTTAATAAAGTTAACACAAAATAAGAGGTTAACAAATGAACTCAACCCTCTATATATATATATATATATATATATATATATATATATATATATGTGTGTGTGTGTGTGTGTGTGTGTGTGTGTGTGTGTTTCTATGTGTATAAAAATATTGTTATTTTATAGAAAAAAAACAATATATCTGTCCAAAAAAAACTAAAAAGCTCATGATTTAATTGGGGTTAATAAAGACATCAGTCAGAAAGACCACGACCAAGATAAAATACCACAAAAATCGCCTTAGGATCCTTAAGGACGTTTGGTTCACGGAATGAAATTTGGTGGAATTGGAATCCATCAATGAAATTGACTTTGAAGGAATTGGAATTAAACTTGATGGAATTTGACCATGCATTTGATTGACAGGAATTGGAATGAAATCTCACAAAAGAATATAAATATCATCTGTCGGGGGGTGGGTGACGTTTGTGATGACGACAATAGTGGCGTTGGGGTGGTGACCATGACGGCTAAAAATAGTGGCATGGTAGTGATGATAGGGGTGGGGTGGCGGTGGTGGAATGATAATATTAATTGGTGGTGGCGGCGGTGACGGATATGTTGCCGGCAAGAGTGGTGAGGGCGGGCCGGGAGGGGTGGTAGTTAAATTGGATGCAAATGTTTAAAACAAAGTAACAAATTATGTTACATTTGCCACAAAATAAAATTCATATGATAAGGAATAATCAAATCTTTCAACCGTAGAATTTAGTAAAAAATCCGGTAAAATCCAATCAATTTATTCTGCAAACCAAAAATCTCTTTGGTTAAACGAACAACAAAACACATAAAACAAATCCACAATTGATTCTAATAATAATAATAATAATAATAAAAACAAATCGCATGTATGGTGTAGAGTGGGGGGGGGGGGGGAGGCCGGCCGGCATTCACAGAACTTAATTATTAAACCGTAAGCGTCGGAGGTGTGGTACCACCGTTTCAGCTGCCGTGGAGGTTTTTAAAAAATCATATTTAACCCAATTTATTATGGGACACTCCTATTTATTATTGGATCAAATCCAGTAAGTAGTATTCAAAATGTAAAAAATTGGTTGGAGGGCTTATAATTATAAGCAAACCAAGATGGTGTTTATTTAGGTTGTATTTGATACACATACCACACAACAATATAAGATTAGAGTAAGATAAGTAATTAAATGAAATAATTGTGTAACGTTGTATTGTTGAGTCCTTTTTTACCAGAAAAAGAAATAATTGTCTATATATATGTTGCACTAAATATGTGACAATAAAGAGTAACCCAATGGATATGATACCGATCATTGGGTTTGGTTTCTCGTAAAGCGTTAGGTCTTGGCTCCATTATCGTCAGGAGATTTAGATTTTTTCAAGAGTTATGTGTTGATATAAATTTTCTAATCCAAAACCGAACCATATTGCATTGTAAGGTCAATATTTTCTCTTCGATGTCGTTAATTTGTGGCTTGGCTTTGGAATAGCGTACCTTATGCAACTAGGTCATAGGAATATACTTTCCGTCGGTTGATATTTTTGATAACATATTTTTAATTACTTTTTAGAATGGAAGTTTAAAAATGTATAGCTTGAAAAAATATATCTTTTTAGTTATTAGATTGGAAAGTGTCCATTTATTGGTCTATCCTTCCAATTAAAAAATAAATAAGAAAGAAAGAAATAAAAAGGAAAGGAAAGGAAAGGAGAAGTTTATTTGTGTTTTTGAAATAGAATGAAAATAAGCAAATAATTAAATTGTTTTGTTGAAAGAGAAGAAAATAAACAATAATAAAATTGGGTTTATACTTTAATGGACATCAAAATTTTCAAAACATCTTAATAAACCATTTTATAAGTCTTAATTTACATGACCAAAAAAATAAAGGCTACGTTTGGCAAACTAGCTAATGAAGAAGTTAAGTTCGACAAAATTAGCTTATAAACATGTAAAATGATCAAAAAAGACGTTTTCAAAAAATTATCAATTACAATATTTAGTTATATAATTAAAACAAATTTATAAAAATATAATATCTTAATTAATACAACCAATGTAGTAAAGAAAAATTAAATAATATAACATGTTAATTAAAATAATTTAAAATTTATTATTACATATATACTATAAATTTTGAACTTGTTAACTTATGATTTTAAATAGGGAATTTAATTAAAATACCCAAAGTTTGACTTTGACTTACCAAAATACTCATTTCTCTCCCGAATTTGCCAAAATACCCATAAATTCCGCGATTAATCCTGCGATCGCGGGATAGGGCACATGTGGCCCGCTGTTTTGGCCAAAAGGTCCCGCTATACCCCACAACTATGCTCGCGGTTACAATTTTCGTCCCTCCCCGCGACCATCCCGCGATAAGACAAAAAAATGACAATTTTGGTCCTTTTTGCACGAATCTTTGCATGTTTTTACTGTTTTTTCCACAATTATTGTACTTGGAAGACCAATTTGTGGTTCAAATTCACTGGCATGTTTGAGATTTCATCCATAAATATCAGTAAAATGCAATTCATAATTCACACCATTCCATCCTTCTTTCTTGCTTTCTTTCACTTGCTTTCTTTCTTGCTTTCTTTCTTCAGTAAACAAATGGCATCGTCATCTAACCCATCGTCTACCCCTGAAAGAATGCCACCTAAACTACAGAAGGCGATAGCAGAAAGGGAAAATGAGACAGACCAACTGACAGAAGAGTGGAAACAGATGATGGCCAGGAAGGAAGTCCACTTGATAAGGATCGAAGTGGAAGAAAAGGAGATCAAAAGGATGAAAGGGGATATAAAAGATAGGGAGGCTCGTATTCGTCGAGAAAAAGAAGAAATTCACCACATTTTGCAAGACTTCGCAATTCTTCAAGCGAAGGTAACCGACAAGCAAAGTTGGATTGATCAAACTAAAGCAATTTTTTAGTAGGTGGTGGTACGGGTGTTGCTTTAGTACTTTGTTGTTTATGTGTTGTTGTTTTGTACTTTTCCAGTTCGACATTGTTGTTTCGTTCCTTTCCTGTTTGTATGTTGTTGTTTAATTTGTCATGAATAAAGGTCTTTAATTTGTCTGAAAAGTAGTGTTTAAGTAGTCTGAAATTTGTCTAAAAAGTGGTTCATATTAAAAATACAACTCATAGATGTTATACAAGATTATTTCATAACAAACACATAGTAATCAATACAGTACAAAATTATCCAAATTTAAGGCTACGGCTAGACGATGGTTTGGTTTTTGACAATCCAGGTCGACTTCTTACATGCTCTAGCGAGACGAGTCTCAAAGTGTTAAGCTCCACACTCTCGATGTACATTTCAATCACAGTATGGCCGTCAACATACTGGCGTATGTTGGCTACATCTTCGTCGGTACTCAATTCTACCAGTCCAGTCAAGAAGTCTGCATTCGGCCTCTTAAAATACAACCTATTATATTTTGGTTCTTCATAGTCCAGCTCTTTCATGACCTGTTCAAGCAGTTGCATAGAAAGATTCTCCACATCTAACATGTCAACATAAATTTCTAGACCACGGAAATAATGTCTTTTGGGTGGTTCCGTGAAGTACCCACCAAGAACAACTGTGGATATGCATCTGTTGATGAACATTAATTAATATAGTTAGTTCGTAGAACAACGGTAGTAACAAGCAAAACTCAATGAAACATGCACACTAACCATATAACTCTTTGCCAGTGTCTGAAAGCGATTCAGATAAACGCCTAAAGCACCAAACATGAAGGTTTGGGGATGCCATGTAAGAATACGTTAACGAATAATATGTTCTCGTATATGTGTTTTACGACTAATCTAGCGTGGGTTATTTATAGGCAAATGTTGATGCTTTTACTGCACTTAGGTCCCTGTCTTTGCTTTAACACAACTTAGGTCCCTGTCTTTGCTCTAACACAACTCAGGTCCCTGTCAACGCTATCATATGATATAGTTCTATATAACCATTACTATTCTCTCCATTTAGACTACTACCATTACTATTCTCTCCATTTAGACTACTACCATTATGATCATCATCCCATGTTCTGTTTCAAGTACCTTTCAAAAGATAACTGGTCCCAATCAAGGGAAATCAATGTTCAGATCAACGTACATAAGTTATGTTTGATAAATTACAACGCACTAAACATACAATATTTATCGTCCCAATCAAGGGAAATCAACGTTCAGATCAACGATATCATATGATATAGTTCCATGTGGTTCAAGCTCCGACGGGCCCGCAGTGTTACTTAGTTGACTGCTTGTGCGTCTACTCCTTGGCACGGTTGAAGGGGCGGGATTTGGACACTCTCCACGAGTATGTCCTACGCATTGGCACCGAGTACATTTTTGCTGTATCGAACCTTCACCACGTGATGGACGTCGGTTGTTCTTTCTCGGTCTCCCGGCTCTATTCTTATCGTTTAAAGGTGGATAGCATAGCGGAAGGGGGTCGGGTGGATACACCCATGCTTCAGGGGGTCCAGCTGGATTTATTACCTCTGCGTATGTTCTCCGGTAACTTTCGGACGTGAAGAAACTTACAGCCAAGTCGCTGCAATCTCTACGACCCATATGTCTTGCCGCAGCGATGGCATGGCCGCACGGTAACCCAAATTTTTGCCATTGGAAACACGAACAAACATGGTCGGTCATATAGACAGTCGCGTGAAGATGGTTATCCCGAACCTCGTACCTCCCATACCCGATTTTGCTTACCCTCCATGTCGACGCGTGACGTGCCCTGAAGAGAACTATCTCCTCCGCAGCTGGTGTGAGTCTATTTTGCAGCTCAGCTCATTTTCGGCGTCGAAGTTGGTACCACTCTTGCTGAAAGCTCCGAAAGTAGTCCATAAGAGTAACAATCAGACATCTACGCGTAAAACGGGAGAGTGCATTCACCGACTCTGCACTATTGGAGGTCAGAATGTCATACCGTTGTGCAGGAAAATGGGTCGCGGACCACCTCTCCGGTCCAACATCGTTGATGACTTTGGCTGCTTTCTTGGCACTAACTCGTAGAAGTTTCATGTACCGGTCAAACTCCCGAGCGGTATATGCTCTGCATGCCTACCAGTACACATCCTTGTAGGTGGTAATACGTTTGTCCTGGGTTTTGGCGTCCATCTCCAAATGTCGACAACAATAGGCGTGAGGGGCGTTTGGGTACATGGCAGAGATTGCGGCGCTTATGGAAGGAGCCCTGTCGGACATAAACACCAACCCTTGCGGGTCTCCGATAGCTTGTCTCAACATGGACAGAAACCAAGTCCACTCGTCCCCGGTTTCGGACTTGCCTACTCCGAAAGCTACTGGAACGATTGTAATACCCCGGGTAAGTTCGTTAGTTAAATCCTAATTCCGTTAAATCTAGTTAACTTTATAAAACAAAGTTTAGGGTAAGTTAGGGTAAAATACTAAGTTAAAGGGGTATTGGACATTAGTGAATAGTGCAAGGTTTAAATGGTAAAATGGGATTTGATATTACCCCCTTAGGATCTCAGATATTTCATTCAGCAGAAATATCAGTGTGTGAGTGTGTGTTTGGAGACGAGAAGAAGCAGAAGAAGAGTTCGTACGGTTAGGGCTTCAATTGGCTTGGTTGGAAGCGATTTTGAGGTAAGTCCTTTATGTTTTATGTCTATAATCAGTAGTGTTAGACTTCTATCGGATTAGAATGTTTAAATTGTAGTTGTATAGGTTTAATTTGGATCTGGGTAAAATGGAACCGACTATGTTCTTGAGAGTCCCGGGGAAGTCCCGGTAGACTCCCGGTATAGTCGAGTCCCGGTAGACTCCCGGTAGTGTCGACTTCCGGTATAGTGAACTCCCGGTATTACCAACTCCCGGTACTGGAGAGTGCCGGTACTGGAGAGTCCCGGTACTGAAGAGTCCCGGTACAGTGGAGTCCCGGTACAGTAGAGTCCCGGTACAGGAGTTTCGGTAGTTTTGGTGGTGTCCTAATATAGTTTCTGATTGTATTTTTGGATTAAGTTGCTCCGAAAACTTCCTGGGGGGCGGAACCCCCGTGATAAGTCGCTGAAGGGAGAACTGTTGAGGATTAGATTTTAGTAGGATTTATGTGTTTGACTAGTAAGGCGATATTCGTATTTAATCTATTACAGATTCCGTGGATTTGGATTGAAAGACTGAATCTTTTGGAGAAAAGCTTGGAAGTATTTTTGGATAAGCGATCGAGGTGAGTTTTTCTTTAAAACGTTTTGAACTGGGATACATATATATGTGTATATATATATGAGATGATTATGTGGTAGGAATATGATTATGTGTATATAAATGACAATATGATGTAATGAGATATATATTGTATTTATATAAGCTTTGCACTACACGAGTGCACTTGTTGCCGGGTTCCGGTGTGCGGACCGGTGTGTAGCCGGGTTCCAGTGTGCGGACCGGTGAGTAGTCGGGTTCCGGTGTGCGGACCGACGGGTAGCCGGGTTCCGGTGAGCGGACCGGTTGTTGATTTATTAGTTGGCTTGCTACCAACTAATATGGCCATTTGTGGAGGAATAAGGTGAATGAGATGTACACGATGCACGAGTCTGGATTGGTATTTAAATACGTGTGGTATGTTTATATTTTACGAAAGGATTACCAAAGGTTTATCTCAACTATTTTGATACAAAGGATTTACATAAAAGGTTTTATAACGATTTTGGAAAGGACCGGGATTAACTCACTAGACCCGTTTGGTCTAACCCTCATTTTGTTTTCAAAAATATGTTTTCCAGGTTAAGGATCGGCAAGAGAGGATGAAGTGTAGGAAGCTTTTGATGGATGTTGATTAGGAAGCTTTTATATATTTTGTAATGTCAAGACTAATGAGACCGTACTTGGTTTGTAATGTAACTTTTGTTGTAAATCAATGATATGTATGAATGTTATGTATTATGATGTATGTTATGGGATTTGGGTTGTTACAACGATGGAGTTATCCCCGTCCATGGCAACCGCCAGGAACATCATACCCAAGTAAGGGCCCTTTAAATGGGCAGCGTCTATTACCAGGACACGACGCAGATTTGCCAGAAATGTGCGGATCTGCAAAAACGTAGGTGGTTTCCCTTTGTAAATGTTATAGTTTATAATGTGTAAACATATGACGTGTTAAAATACGTACCGTGGGTCCAAGGGCAACGAAGCACATCTCAAACCATCCATGTGAATCGGTCCTTATCTGGGTGACGGTACCTGGATTATGCAGTTGCAAATTATATAAATATGCTGGGAGTCGTTCATACGACTCCTCGAACGTGCCTCTCACTAATAGCAGTGCCCTGCATCGCGCACGCCAAGCTTCGTGGTAACCAATCGTGATGCCGAACTGCTGGTGTATATCGTCCATGATGTCCTTTGGATGTAATGACCTGCTAGCATCAAGAAATTTACCTTTCAGTATCGCACCCAAATTCCTTTTGGTGGCTTGTTTGTTGTTGGGATTCAGTTGGGTCCTCGTACAAGTGTGTACGTCGTGCAACTTTCTAATAAGTAACGCCCCTCCTTTCTCTCCCGCGGGCCTCGGTACATCCTCCAATTACAGTTTTCTCTCGCACATTCAACTACGTATCTGTCTTTGTTGGATCTCGACGTGTGACTTTCAAAACCCTCTTCCATGAACTTAAGTCTGACCTGACTTGCCAAGTGATCCTTCAAATCAAATACTTGACCTACTTCTAACCTTAAACTGCGATTATAAGGTGCAGGTTCGTAGGTTTGTGTATGGGTATTCTGGTCTGGAAGAATAGGGGCATATCAAAATAGTCATTTAACTGACTAAATGATTTATTACTAGGGGTATATTCTTTGTGATCATCACTATCGGTATCTGATCTGTCTATATCAGCATTACCCGTTTTGAAAACATAGGTTTCGTCATCAGCAACTCCAGCACAACGTCCTTCTTGTTGTTGTTGTTGTTGCGTCTCCGGAACATAATCAGGAATACAGTCGTCATCAGCGTCGTCATCACCTTCGTCGTCGCCGTCGTCGTCACCGTCGTCATCACCGTCGTCGTCACCTTCGTCATCATCTTCGTTGCACACCGAGGATTCGGCATACACATAAAGTAATGGAGGTCTTTCTGATTCAGCTGCAAAGTGCATAAAACAAGAGATATCCCCATCGTTGCATAACTCCACAAATGACCAATCACCATTCTTGAACACTAACTTGCAAACAGCCGAAGGGTCGATTTCACATTTTTGCATGGCGTATGCAACAAACTTCTGATAAGCCAAGTTTACTGGCAATTTTACACCATGCTTAGATTTATAAAGAAAATTCCACTCATTGTTGTCTTGCACCCATTCACCGTCGTAACATAAAAATGACTTAGCTTTTGCAACAGATAAACTCATTTTTTCAGTAGTATCTAAAAAACAAAATACTGAAGAAAGAAAACAAGAAAACAAGAATGAAGGATGGAATTGGTGTGAATTATGGATTCCATTCTACTGATATTTATGGATGAAATCTCATTGAGGAACATGAATTGCAACCACAAATTGGTCTTCCCCAAGTACAATGATTCAATATTGATGAAAAAAGCCAGTGAATTTCAACCACAAATTGGTCTTCCAAGTACAATAATTGTGGAAAAAAATAATAAGAGCATGCAAAAATTCGTGCAAAAAGGACCAAAATTGTAAAATTTTGTCTAGTCGCGGGACCCATCGCGGGGTCAGTCGCGGGGAGGGACCAAAAGTGTAGACGCGGGGATAGTTGGGGGTATAGCGGGGCGTTTTGGCCAAAACCGCGGGCCACGTGTGCCCTATCCCGTGATCGCGGGATTAATCGCGGATTTTATGGGTATTTTGGCAAATTCGGGAGAGAAATGAGTATTTTGGTAAGTCAAAGTCAAACTTTAGGTATTTTAATTAAATTCCCTTTTAAATAACCGTTACATATAATATGAAAACAAATAATCAAAAAATAATTAAAAAGATAATAGTAATTGATAATTAAAATATATAATTAATATTATAAAATATATAAAAATAATTTATATGATTAACAATAACTCTAAATGGTTAAAATTAATATCAATATATAATTAAAATTTTATTTAATAATTTTTAATTAATATTAATTAATTTTTATTAATTAATAATAATTAAGTTTAAAAAATTAATATTTATTTATATTAATAGTTAATAAATATTAATTAATATAAATGAGGATCGATATTGGAATATTCACAAAAATCTACTGAAAAGCTAGCTGGTAGCTGATAAGCTAACTGTTAGGGGTTGTTTGTTTACCTCTTAATGGTTCCATTAAGAGGTAACCTCTGAATCGCTAAGAAGTGAATATTGTTTGGCAAAAAAATAGTCTGCCTCTTAATGGTTCTAAAACCCTCTGAATGATTTTGTATCCTGGACCTCTCTTAACCATTAAGCGCCCTGATTTCATTATGAGCAATTACAAAACAACCATATTTCACTTTGAACTATATCATAAGAGCCTCTTAATCATTCTGACCACTTAATCATTCTGCACCAAACCATTCAGCAACTGCAAAACAACCCCTAATAAGCTAGCTGGTAGCTGATAAGCTAGTTGTTGACTAATAAGCTAGTTGGTAGCTGATAAGCTAGTTGATGAAGAAGTCATGTTTGGCAAAACTAGCTTATAAACATGTAAAATGACCAAAAATGACATCTTCAAAAAATTATCAATTACAATATTTAATTATATAATTAAAACAAATTTATAGCAATATAATATGTTAATTAATATAACCAATGTAGTAAAGAAAAATTAAATAATATTACATGTTAAATAAAAGAACTTAAAATTTATTATTACATATATACTATGAATTTTGAATTTGTTAAAACAAACTTTAGAAAAAATATATATTAACTTATGATTTTAAATAACCATTACATATAATATCAAAAAAATAATCAAACAATAATATTAAAAGATATTAGTAATTAATAATTAAAATATATTGATTAATATTAAAAAATATATAAAAATACTTTCTAAGATCAATAATATCTCTAAATAATTAAAAATTAATAATTTTCAGTTAATATTAATTAGGAAATTTAATTAAAATACCAAAAGTTTGACTTTGACTTACTAAAATACCAATTTTTTTTTCAACTTTTGCAAAAATACCCAAAAATCCCGCTATTTGTCCCGCGATCGCGGGATAGGGTACAAAATGAAAATGTTGATCCTGCTATTGTCCCGCGATGTTCCGCTATTGTCCCGCTATTTTCATTTTGTACCCTATCCCGCGATCGCGGGGCAAATAGCGGGATTTTTGGGTATTTTTGCAAAAGTTGAAAAAATGGGTATTTTGATAAGTCAAAGTCAAACTTTGGGTATTTTAATTAATTTCCCTATTAATTAATATTTAATAATTAAAAATAATTAAATTTAAAATATAATCTTTATTTATAATAATAGTTAATTAATAATAACGAGGATAATATTGAAATATTCACAAAAAACTACTCAAAAGCTACTTCAAGTAGCATTTCAAAAGCTAGCTTATTATCATCCAAGTACCTAGAAAAAAAGCTAGTTTATAAGCTAGTTTTTTTTTGCCAAACGATGCCCAAGTAACGTTTCAAAAAGTTAGCTTATAAGCTAACTTATAGTCATCCAAACAAATACCACAAAAAATCTAGCTTATAAACTAACTTTTTTTTGCCAAACGATGCCAAAATGTTTTATCTAAAAGCGTTGCAATAGTTTATAGTGACGATTTGTCATAAGTTGATACAACGATTTATGACAAGTTTACGATGCATTTGGGCGTCATAATTGTTTTTAGAACATTTTTATAACTAAAACATGGTATTAACTATCTCGTAGAACACTATTTAAAAAAAATCTATATAAAGATGCGTTAATATATAAGACACTTTCTAAAAAGTATCTTATAAAATAGTTAATGCTAAGCTTCGTCTAAATGTGTCCTAGAAAACTTTATAAAACGCCAAAAAGGGTTTTATAAACTTACAGAACGGCTTTAGTTATGACACTGTATCAACAATAACAAAACGAAATATATTAATAAACCATTTAAATTAATAACCCCATACATCCCCTTAAACAAAAGAGAAATAAAAAGAAAGGGTACCATTTTTACAGATATATGATTTTGTTTAATTTGTCCAATAATTTGTAATTTATCAGTAATTTGGTAATTCTACTTGACTACTAATCTTTTTAAATCCTTTTTTTTCTTCTTCTTCTTCTCAGGTCTGCGAGGAAACCAAACACTTCCTTATCATTTATATTTTTTTTTTCGATTTCTCCACAAAGTTATGGGTAAACATTTTTAAAATCATAAATTCCTAAGCTTATATATCCTTTAAAGAAATGTTACCAAACCCCATAATTGATAGAATATATATATATATATATTTGTTTTATTAAACATTTCTATTTTAGATGCAAATTAACTTGTAATAGAATTTCTTGGACCATACATGTCAAAATATGCCACTTTTCTGTTAAATACCACCAAGTTTGCCCTATTTCCAACACCAGAAGCAAAGTGGCCAATACGTGTAAACAGCCACATCCTTAGCTTCACCCAACCATTTATTAAAACCTTTTTTTTTCAAATACTTTTTTAGTAGACCTGATAAAAACTGACACGACACGCTAACCCGACATGAAATAAACGGGTTTGGTAATATATTTCAACCAGTTTAAGTAAACGGGTTAACACGACACCACACGAAAATTAAATGGGTAAGGTCAGGGTAAAAAATTTCAACTCGAAAATGATCAGAATAACCGGTTTATATATATATATATATATGTGTGTGTGTATAATTAGTTTTCTTTTTAATTCTTTGTTAAAACTTATAAGTTTGAATTATAAAATTTGGATTTCTAACAAGGGCAAGGATGAGTGTGCATAGGCGGTCGCATTCATATTCTGCATATAGAACCAGTGGTGTGGCTCACTGGCTCGATGGTTCGGTTGACTGGACCAAAGAGCAGCAGCAAGGGTTAAACCGGTTGAAACCGAAGGGACCAACGCTGGCCAAGTTGATGGAGCGCAAGGAGTTGGTGTACTTGAGACGGGTTTCAAATGATCAAGCGCGTGTCGAACCGAGATCAAAATTATCAAGTCGAATGGTTCATAGTGAGGCCAAAGATGATGAGCCCATGAAGAGCCGAAGGGAGTACTCGAGTGGTTTGAAGAGAGTGATCTCAGTTGCGGTGAAGTATGCAACCATGAAAAAGGCAAGAGAAACGAGTTGGAAACTACGCCGTTGCTTAGGGTATGCTCCTGGAAGTCCCCCATTTATGAAGTAATTATTTAATAAATAGGTATATATACAATCTTAAGTTTCATAGGACCTCCTTTACTTGTCATCTAAGTAACATAACATGCATGTTAGCTAATTTTCGTTTTTTTAGTTGCATTTAAACATTTCTTTTTGTAATTAGAACTATCTCGGGAGGCCGGTGTTCCCGATTATCGGATATTTTTGGTAAGTTTTTTACGTTCATCTCTTTGTATTGACTCGTTTATGAGTGGCGTTTATATTGTTTTGGTAACACTAGTACAAAATAACATATTTTACCCGATTGTAAGTGTCTTCTTGAACTAAAGAATGTTAAAATAGGTAATTACATAACCAATCTTGTCATCGTCTAACTTATTTTGTTTATAATTTATTGTTTAGATAACTGAAGGGGTGTAACTTGGCAAAAGCTTAAAGTTGGATTCTGAAGGTTATAAAGTTCAGGGATCACATATCACTTACTAGTGAAGATCAAGGGTAGCGGAGTAAGGCGGTTGGAAGATGAAGGGCTGAAAGTGAAAATATAGGAGATATTATAATAAAGCGATTAGGGTTTCATGTTTGATACCATATATCTTTTTCTTCTCTCACGTTTTTCTCTGCAGCTCTCTCATCTCTCTCTAAGAATTAGTTGGAACACCTTGTTCTAATTTTTAGGGTTTGTAATATTTCTTTGTTGTTCTTAATAAATAATAAGTTGAGTTTGTAGATTTGTATATAGTGTTGATGTATATTGTTCAATATGGTATCAGAGCGAGATTTGTCGATCTGCAATCTTCAATACATCAACGCTTAAATCGCTGGTGAGATTTCTGTTTCATCTTTGTTTGGTTCAGATCTGGTTTACTTTTCACTCCTCGATTCTGAGGTGTTCTTCGGTTGTCACCATCTGTTGTTTTTGAAATCTTCGGCTAAATAAACTTCGAACAGATCCATGGTTCTTGTAGATCTTAAACGCTTGCTTGAATCGTTTGGATTCTCGCAAATATATCGTTCAACAGATCTCATGATCCTTGTAGATCTGAATCGTTTTTGTCTGTGTTTCGATCTTACAAATTTTTTAGCTAAAACTTTTTAAACAGTGTTGAACTATTGTCGATCTGGATCTGCTTCGTCTGAACCTCCTTGTTTGAATCGTTCTTTGTTCTTGCGAAGGTTGTGTTCTCAAACTCTCAGTAGTTGTTCCCTTCTCTTTAGATTGGAACGTCTATTGAGCGATCTTGTTCTTGGAAGTACTGATTCTAATCGTTTGTGGTTTGTAGATATCATCTGTAGATCTGAGTTTTTCTGCTGTTTCATTTCATTATCTTCACATAACCTGTTTCATGCAGTGCTTGTGATCTGAGTGTTATCTCTCGTGAAGCCGGATCTATGTATGGTATTACCGTACTTAAGATTTTCATGATTGCATAAACAATCTGTTGACTCCTTTTAAATCTGAGTTTTCTGCTGTTTCACTTTATTATCTTCACATATCCTGGTTCATGCAATGCTTGTGATCTGAGAGTTCTCTCTCGTGAAGCCTGATCTATGTATGGTATTACCGTACTTAAGATCTTCATGCTTGCATAAACAATTTGTTAACGGTTTTTAAATCTGTGGTTAGATCTTGTTAATCGCATAATCATCCTTACATGTGTGCATAAACATGTTGTGTGTTTAATCATCCTTACATGTGTGCATAAACATGATGTGTGTTTAAATCTCTGTTGTATTTTGTGTTGATGTATTGGTAAGATCAAGTCTCTTCACCTACAGATTTGAAATCAGATCTTCGCTCTTAAACATTTGCGAGACTAGATCTCTCCTTTGCTAATATTAGTAATCATCTACCAACAGTTTTTGTTATCAGATCTGGTCAAGGTTCTTGATAGTTGAGAGTTCGCCTGGAGTCGTTCGTTCTCCACTCACTATTTTGGACCTTGTTCTCTTCTGTTTTTTTTTATTATTTGTTCAGGTGATCTGTTTGGTCTCTTCTTTAGAGACTCACGTCTGTTTCCGCTGTGCATATTGTTTGAAAGGAACTCTGTAAGTTGTTCCTGATTTAAAATCATCTAGTATTGAATCCACTGTAAGTCTTCTTCTCTTATCTTCTGTGTGCTTTGCTCCTCTTCTACCTCTGTTTGGTAACTGGGAGGTTGGCTTGACCTACCATCTTTGAGTGGCAAGGAATCCTGCTATAATCTCCTAGTTTTTACCGTGTGTGTGATTCTTAACTAAAGTCATCATGACGGTCGGAGAAGCCCCTAAAAATCAAGAAAAGCAATCCTTGATTGCTAAGCTTGATTTTGGGGATCCTCTTTATCTCCACCCAAGTGATACTTCTGGTGTTGCTATGTTGAGTATGGAGTTGAGTGGTACAGAAAATTACAAGGTGTGGTCATGTGCTATGATTTTGGCTTTAGAAACTAAGAACAAGTTGGGATTCATAAACCGTTCTGTACCTCGTCCCACTGATAATGAAGCTTTAGGGAAACAGTGGGACAGGTGCAACTCCGTTGTTCTATCTTGGATTTTGAGTTCCATATCTGAGGAATTATTTGTTAGTCAAGTTTTCTCTAGAGTTGCTTCGGAAGTATGGGAAGAACTCAAGGAAACTTATGATAAAATCGATGGATCTGTGACCTTCAACTTGCATCAGAAAATTAATTCCTTAAGTCAGAATGGAACTTCTGTTTCTGAATATTATCACAAATTGAACTCTCTTTGGAAATGTAATAACCAGGTATTTTAATTAAAAATTTTATAAGTCTTTATTATAGATATTCTAAGGAGTTAGAAGTTAAGGAGTAAGTTTTAATTTTAATTGGAAGTTTGGGGTAAGCTTTGCCAATTAATTAAAGTCAAGGGTTTATTTGGTCTTTTTGTCTAAATCCCACTCCACCACAACCGACCCATTCTAATTTACTTAGAATAGGTGTCATCTTCTTAGGAAAGAACAAATATCTCCCAAAGGTGTGTGTGTGTGGTGTGTTGCGTCAGAGAGAAGAGAAAGGAGAGTTTTAGAGAGTAAGTTGAGAAGAAGAAGAAGAAGGCCATAGGATTTTCTGCTGGGTAGTGTTCACAAGCTGAAGTAATCCAGGTAAACAATCCATACCTTTTGTGTTTTAATTCCTCATAGTGTTCTTAAATTTTTCTAGTTTAAGTTTTTGGTGGGTTTTGTTAAAAAGGGGATGTTTTGGGAAATCTGAGCTTAAGGTTAGGTTAGGTTATGTTTATAGTCTTAATCATAACTGCATCTTTATAGCAATATGCATAGAATAAAACTGTAAAAATCTGGGTTTTAGGATGAAACCGTAGACTGAGACATTCATCGAAGTCGCAGTAGGCTAATATTCATCGAAGTCGCAATGGACGACTGCGACATTCATCGGAGTCGCAATGGTTGGTTGCGACTTAGGTATGAAGTCGCAATGGTCGTTTGCGACTTGGCTTGGAATCGCAGTAGTTGATTGCGATTCGGGTATGAAGTCGCAATGGTCGTTTGCGACTTGGCTTGGAATCGCAGTAGTTGATTGCGATTCGGGTTTGGGATCGCAATAGTAGGTTGCGACTCCAGGGTGGAATCGCAGTGGTGGATTGCGACTTAGAGTGAAGTCGCAATAGTGGGTTGCGATTTCGGGGGTGGAATCGCAGTAAGAGGTTGCGACTTTGTACTGTTCATCACGGTTGCGATTTCATGTCTTTTTGGGTTGCGACTTGGGTTGAGGATTTCGTGAGTTTAGTGTTAAGAGAAATATTTGGTATTTTGTGATTTCAGATTCGGTGAAGGGGCGACTTACGTGAATTACCTTGAAAGAGTTTTTGTAATAACGCACGAGGTGAGTTTTTATTTGAAATGTTTTTCAAATGGAATACATATATGTGATTAAATGTAATATGGTGCATATAGTGTTTATATGAATATTACATTGTATGAGTACTAGTTGGCCGGGCTTAGGACCGGTGAAAGTTGGCTGTACAAAGGGACAGTGGTGTTGGCTGTATTTAGTACAGCGGTGTAAAGTAATTAATTGGCTTGCTACCAATTAATATGGCCAAGGAAAAGAAAAGAGATAGAGATGGAAAGATACATGATGCATGAGTCATATTTGGTATTTTTACGTGAATTATGTGCAAATGTTTTCTTTTACTAACGGGGATTTTTCTCACTAGACCTCAAGGTCTAACCCTCATTTTTGTTTTAAAATATGTATTCCAGGTCATGGAGCAAACAAGAGACAATGATAGGATTTATCATGTTAGCTTTTGTGGATGTTGAATGATTATGAAGATTTCAGTTATAATTAGTAGTTGTTATGTATTTTACTTTATTCGAAAAAGTTTGTACTGAAAGACCTAATTGTAGAATTTAAGGGACCATATTTGGATTATGATATGTTATTTTGTGGTGAATTATATGAAACTTGTATGTTGGGATTAAGGGATGTTACAAATGGTATCAGAGCCTTAGTTTAAGAGATTTAGGTATTAGTATCTGTACCTAGACTTAAACTGCATGCGAAGTAGGATGTCCTTGTTATTTTAGAACCTTGGGATGTTAAATATAAAAAGGTAGAAGGAACATCATGTAAGGTAATTTCAGATTACACCTGGCCAGTGTAATTATGATCTTACAGGTACATGTTGGAACCAGAATACTTTATTATATGGGGTATGTGCTTATGTGTATATTAACCTTGTTTGAATCAACAGAATGGCAAGTGGAACGAGACAAACAAACCGAGAAGGGGAAGGGAATCCGAATAGATCTAATCCAACAGCCGGTGGAAGGGGAAGAGGGGGAGAAAGAGGTAGAGGTAGGTCAGGGGGCAGAGTACAGGGGCGAGGCACATAGTTTGTTACGAGAGACGACCTAGCGAATGAAATGGGAAGACTTCAGGCAAATATACAAGCTATGTTTAACCAGGCCCACCATTCGGAAACAGAAATACCAGACCCTACTCTTGAAAACGAAGTGCCTATCGCACCTATTGTCACATCAACACCCAGAAAGTGTGATTATAAAATATTTTTAAGCTGTAAACCACCCAATTATGGAGGGGACAGAGATCCAGTAAAAGCAATGCGATGGCTGAAGGAGGTTGAAGTTGTATTTAAGACCAATAAATGCGCGGAAGAAGATAAAGTGTTATATGGAACAACAATGTTGAAAGCAGACGCCTTGTATTGGTGGGAAGCCCTTATTGACTCTGAAGGACCTGAGGTATATTCAACTTTTACTTGGGGCGAATTCTCGAGAGCATTTAAGGAACAGTTTTGCCCGCAAGCCGCAGTTAGACAGTTAGAAGAGGAATTCCTGAGCCTACAGCAAGGAAATTTATCGGTAAGAGACTACACTGCCCGTTTCTTGGAAAAGTCGCGTTTCGGAGAATATTATGTTGCCACAGAAAAGATGAAGATGGAAAGGTATGTATTCGGATTGAATTCGGAGATTAGAAAGTTGGTAACCGCAGCGAGACCTAATACTTTTTCAGAAGCAGTTAACGCTGCGGAAAATGTGGAGCGAGACAATAAGAGGGATGTTGGGGATAAGAGTGCGGGAAAGAGAAAATGGGAAGGACCACCACACGATGTGAAGAAGTCTGGATTTCAGCGATTTGATAGTCGTCCACCTTTTAGAGCAGCTGAAAGACCTTGCCCAAAGTGCCACCGTTTCCATCAAGGAAACTGTCAAGTAGATCCTAGAAACTGTTATAAGTGCGGGAAGTTTGGACACATTGCTAAAGATTGTAGGGTGGTTAGATTTTGTTATTCATGCAATTCGCCAGATCATCTTCAATCAGATTGTCCACTGGGAAGAATACCATCGGGTGGCACGTCAACAAGAGCATCGGGTGTTAGACCAACAGTACCGAGGTCAGAGCCAGCAAGAGCAAGAGGCCGTTCATTTCAGATGACAGCAAAGGAAGCGGAGGATACTCCGGACGTAGTTACAGGTACATTCTTAATAAATTCCACACGTGCTAAGGTGTTATTTGATTCTGGTGCAAACCGATCGTTTGTGTCTCCTTCATTTGCTGCTTACATGCGTTTAAAGCCGAAAGTGTTAGATCATGCTTTATTGGTAGATACTGGAAATGAAAATCAAGTATCAGTTAAAGAAGTATTTGATAGTTGCGTGATAGATATAGCAGGGTGCGGAGTACCGATCCAGTTATTTCCAATAGCCCTGGTAGAGTTTGATGTGGTAGTGGGAATGGACTGGTTAGCCGAGAACCAAGCTAATATAAATTGTGATAAGAAGTTAATAAACGTTATGTTACCTGAAAAAGGGCCGGTAGTGATTTATGGCGATCGTAGCAATTATCAGTATAATCTTATTAACATGATAAAAGCCCGTAAGTGTGTTAGTAAAGGTTGTCAGAGTTACTTAGCTTATGTAATAGATACTAAGCTAGAGAAGAGTAAGTTGGAAGACATTCCAATTGTTAGTGATTTTCCAGAAGTATTTCCTGAAGACTTGAACAGTCTTCCGCCCGTTAGACAGGTAGAGTTCGGTATAGATCTAATTCCTGGAGCCACCCCTGTAGCCCGTGCACCGTACCGTTTGGCGCCTCCGGAAATGAAAGAAATGATGGCACAACTGCAAGATCTATCCGATAAGGGTTTCATCAGACCAAGTTCTTCACCGTGGGGAGCACCAGTCTTATTTGTGAAAAAGAAGGATGGTTCGATGAGAATATGTATCGACTACAGAGAATTGAATAAGCGAACGATCAAAAACAAGTATCCCCTACCTAGAATTGATGACCTCTTCGATCAATTAGTCGGAGCTTGTTGTTTCTCCAAGATTGATTTAAGATCCGGTTATCATCAGTTGAAGGTCAAAGAAGAAGACGTGTTGAAAACTGCTTTTCGCACCAGGTACGGTCACTATGAGTTTCTAGTGATGCCATTTGGATTGACAAACGCTCCAGCCGCCTTTATGGATTTAATGAATCGGGTATGTAAGCAATATCTTGATAAATTCGTCATCGTATTTATCGACGATATACTTATTTATTCCCGATCCAAAGAGGATCATGCACGACATCTTCGTTTGATTTTGGAATTATTGAAGAAAGAAAAGTTGTATGCGAAATTTTCAAAGTGTGAATTCTGGTTGCGGGAAGTTCAGTTTTTGGGGCATATAGTTTCTGAAAAGGATATACAAGTCGATCCGATGAAAGTGGAAGCAGTTGAAAAATGGGAACCACCAAAGACAGCAACAGAAATACGAAGTTTTCTAGGTTTGGCCGGCTACTACCGAAAGTTTATAAAAGATTTCTCTCGTATTGCCACACCGTTGACGAAGCTGACTCGGAAGAATCTGAAGTTCGAATGGAAGGCAGAACAGGACGAGGCATTCGGGATATTAAAGGAGAAACTCTGCAGCGCGCCGATTTTAGCATTGCCAGAAGGTTCGGATGATTTTGTGGTCTACAGTGATGCTTCTAAGTTAGGTTTGGGATGTGTACTCATGCAACGTGGAAAAGTAATTGCCTATGCTTCTCGTCAATTAAAGGATCATGAAAGGCAATATCCTACTCACGATATGGAACTGGCAGCAGTTGTTTTCGCTTTGAAGATTTGGAGGCATTATCTTTATGGTTCCAAGTGCCAAATTTTTACGGACCATAAGAGTCTCCAACATCTTTTTGATCAGAAGGAACTGAACATGAGGCAAAGAAGGTGGCTAGAGTTAGTGAATGATTATGATTGTGAAATCCTTTATCACCCAGGAAAAGCGAATGTGGTGGCAGATGCACTAAGACGACAAGAAAGAAGTGGAACGATAAAGGCGATATCTTTAAGAGCTGAACTTCTTCCAAACATTTTTGACGAATTACTGAAGTGCCAAGTAGATGCTTATCAAGAAGAAAGTTTGAAATCTGAACGGTTGGTTGGGATATCAGCATTACTTGGGAAAGATAACCGTGGGTTGTTGTGTTTGGGGAATAGGATTTGGGTACCTCTTTTGGGTGGATTACGTGATCGTGTACTACAAGAAGCTCATCAATCTCGATTCTCCATCCATCCAGGTACAAATAAAATGTATAGAGATTTGAAACAATTCTATTGGTGGCCGGGGATGAAAAGAAGTATTGCTAAGCATGTGGAAGACTGCATTACCTGCAAGAAAGTAAAGATTGAGCATCAGAAACCGTTTGGTCAGTTACAACGCTTAGATATTCCAGTGTGGAAATGGGATCAGATCACAACTGATTTCATTACCAAGTTACCAAGAACTTCAAAGGGGTTCGATTCTATTTGGGTGATTGTGGATAGGTTGACGAAGTCTGCTCATTTCTTGCCGATAAAAGAAACCGATTCTTTAGAACGTTTGGCCAAACTGTACATTAATGAAATAGTAACTCGACATGGAGTACCAATTTCGATTATTTCTGATCGAGATAGTCGTTTTACTTCTAGATTCTGGAGAAGCTTTCAAAAAGAGATGGGAACACAAATCAAGTTGAGTACAACATATCATCCACAGACTGATGGACAAAGCGAAAGAACAATTCAGACGTTAGAAGATATGCTTCGGGCCTGTATAGTTGATTTTGGAGGATCATGGGATAAACATTTGCCTTTGATAGAGTTCACTTACAACAACAGTTATCATTCTAGTATTCAGGCGGCACCGTTTGAAGTATTGTATGGTAGGAAATGCCGAACGCCTTTGTGTTGGAATGAAGTGGGGGAAAAGCAGTTAGCAGGGCCAGAAATAGTACAGTTAACAGCAGATAAGATTACTCAGATCCGGGATAGATTGAAAACGGCACAAGACAGACAGAAAAGTTATGCGGATCGACGCCGGAAACCGTTAGAATTTCAGGTTGGGGAATTTGTGATGTTAAAAGTTTCACCTTGGAAAGGAGTCATACGTTTTGGGAAGCAAGGTAAACTCAGTCCGCGGTATATTGGGCCATTTGAAATTATAGAAAGAATTGGTGAAGTAGCTTACAGATTAGATCTTCCGTTGGAATTAAGCAGGATTCACAACGCGTTTCATGTGTCGAATTTTCGGAAATGTTTAGTCACGCCGGACCAGGCAGTCTCTCTACCGGATATCCAGGTTGATGAAAAGTTGAACTACGTGGAAGAACCGGAAGCTATAGTTGATCATAAGGTTAAAGTATTAAGGAATAAGGAGATCAAGCAAGTAAAGGTCCAGTGGAAACATCACAGAGGTCAGGATGCTACGTGGGAGTCAGAGTTAGAAATGAGAGCCAAATACCCTCATTTGTTCGCTTAATCGAATTCCGGGACGGAATTCTTTAAAGGGGGAGATGTTGTAATAACCAGGTATTTTAATTAAAAATTTTATAAGTCTTTATTATAGATATTCTAAGGAGTTAGAAGTTAAGGAGTAAGTTTTAATTTTAATTGGAAGTTTGGGGTAAGCTTTGCCATATAATTAAAGTCAAGGGTTTATTTGGTCTTTTTGTCTAAATCCCACTCCACCACAACCGACCCATTCTAATTTACTTAGAATAGGTGTCATCTTCTTAGGAAAGAACAAATATCTCCCAAAGGTGTGTGTGTGTGGTGTGTTGCGTCAGAGAGAAGAGAAAGGAGAGTTTTAGAGAGTAAGTTGAGAAGAAGAAGAAGAAGGCCATAGGATTTTCTGCTGGGTAGTGTTCACAAGCTGAAGTAATCCAGGTAAACAATCCATACCTTTTGTGTTTTAATTCCTCATAGTGTTCTTAAATTTTTCTAGTTTAAGTTTTTGGTGGGTTTTGTTAAAAAGGGGATGTTTTGGGAAATCTGAGCTTAAGGTTAGGTTATGTTTATAGTCTTAATCATAACTGCATCTTTATAGCAATATGCATAGAATAAAACTGTAAAAATCTGGGTTTTAGGATGAAACAGTAGACTGAGACATTCATCGAAGTCGCAGTAGGCTAATATTCATCGAAGTCGCAATGGACGACTGCGACATTCATCGGAGTCGCAATCGTTGGTTGCGACTTGGGTATGAAGTCGCAATGGTCGTTTGCGACTTGGCTTGGAATCGCAGTAGTTGATTGCGATTCGGGTATGAAGTCGCAATGGTCGTTTGCGACTTGGCTTGGAATCGCAGTAGTTGATTGCGATTCGGGTTTGGGATCGCAATAGTAGGTTGCGACTCCAGGGTGGAATCGCAGTGGTGGATTGCGACTTAGAGTGAAGTCGCAATAGTGGGGTGCGATTTCGGGGGTGGAATCGCAGTAAGAGGTTGCGACTTTGTACTGTTCATCACGGTTGCGATTTCATGTCTTTTTGGGTTGCGACTTGGGTTGAGGATTTCGTGAGTTTAGTGTTAAGAGAAATATTTGGTATTTTGTGATTTCAGATTCGGTGAAGGGGCGACTTACGCGAATTACCTTGAAAGAGTTTTTGTAATAACGCACGAGGTGAGTTTTTATTTGAAATGTTTTTCAAATGGAATACATATATGTGATTAAATGTAATATGGTGCATATAGTGTTTATATGAATATTACATTGTATGAGTACTAGTTGGCCGGGCTTAGGACCGGTGAAAGTTGGCTGTACAAAGGGACAGTGGTGTTGGCTGTATTTAGTACAACGGTGTAAATAATTAATTGGCTTGCTACCAATTAATATGGCCAAGGAAAAGAAAAGAGATAGAGATGGAAAGATACATGATGCATGAGTCATATTTGGTATTCTTACGTGAATTATGTGCAAATGTTTTATTTTACTAACGGGGATTTTTCTCACTAGACCTCAAGGTCTAACCCTCATTTTTGTTTTAAAATATGTATTCCAGGTCATGGAGCAAACAAGAGACAATGATAGGATTTATCATGTTAGCTTTTGTGGATGTTGAATGATTATGAAGATTTCAGTTATAATTAGTAGTTGTTATGTATTTTACTTTATTCGAAAAAGTTTGTACTGAAAGACCTAATTGTAGAATTTAAGGGACCATATTTGGATTATGATATGTTATTTTGTGGTGAATTATATGAAACTTGTATGTTGGGATTAAGGGATGTTACAGGAAACAGTTTGATGCCTTAATAAAACTACCATCATGTTCATGTAATGCTGCTCATGATTTTTCAAAACACAATCAGTGGTTAAAACTAATGCAGTTTTTAATGGGTCTTGACGATATGTATGTTAATGTGAGGAGTAACATTTTAATGACTGAACCTCTTTCTTCTGTTAAGACTGCGTTTTCCTTGGTATCAAGAGAAGAGTCTCACCGAGGTGGGACTCGTGTCTCAACTGATACTAAGGTTCAAAACACTGCTTTTTTTGGTAAAACTACAAACAATAAAAAACAATCTGGAAAACCTCAATTGGTGTGTAAACATTGTGGATTGAATGGTCACACTATTGAGCGGTGTTTTAAGCTGGTTGGGTTTCCAAAGGATTTTCAATTCACTAAAAATAAATCTAATCAATATGCTAAGTCTTTTTCAAATCATGTCTCTACTTCTGATGGGACTGGTCATGGCTCTACTACATCTTCTCTCACTGAAGATCAAATTCACAAGCTGTTGTCCCTTATTGATCAGAAACCACCTGATGGAATTGCCGTCAATATGGCTGGTATGTTTGCTGGTATGGCTAATCTGTCTAACGTGTCTTCAAAATTACATAAGTATAGCTGGATTATCGATTCTGGTGCTAACCAGCATATGACTTCTTCAGTTTCTTGTCTGGAAAATGTGGTAGATATTTCTGATCTTAGGTTAAAGGTCACTCAACCAAATGGTGATGAAGCCATCATCAATAAAATAGGAAATTTCAAATTAAATGATAAAGTCACATTGTGTGATGTCCTTGTTATTCCAGACTTCAATGTTAACCTTTAATCTGTGCACAAACTTGCTAGAGATAACAAGATTTTTGTTGGGTTTAACGAATATAAATGTTTTCTTATTCAAGGCTTTCCTGCAATGAAAGTTGTGGGGACTGGTAGTGAACACAGAGGTTTGTACTTATTTGACCAACCAGATAAATCTACTGTTATTAAGTGTTGGTCCCGAAGGGCTATACAAGTTTGTAGAAGGGGGGGGGGGGATGAATACAAACACTAAGATTTTAGTTTTCTAAATTGTTTATTGATAAATCATTAACAATTTACAGCTTGTTGTGGAAACAAGATTAAGGATAAACCTAAATCTAAACAAGTTGGAACACTAAGTTTCTTGCACTAAGAAAGAGAAGGAAATTACTAATAATAACCTATCTCAAGATAAGAAGGATGAACTTGTCCAGAGTTAGCAAGTTACTTCAAAATGAAGTGAGTTCTTCTTCTTATCTACTGCATGCATTTAATGCATGGAAGTTTACACTTTACACGTGGCAGCAGCTCATTGGTTGTACGTCATTGACCTTTGTTGACAATCTTAGTAGCCGCATGTTTGAACAGTGTAGTATCAGAGTGGTTGTACGATTTCAGACAATAAGGAGGTTCTTTTTCTGACATATCGTACGGAGACGTGCAAGGGTGGTTAAGACAAAAGTACTTTGTACGGAGGACTTCATGATCAGCTTTTCGTTGATTCAGCGATCTATCATTCTATATCAGCGAATGATAGAGTTCAGCGATAGCTGAAGTCTTGTACTTGATACTTCACGTTGAGTGGACAAATCTGAGTCTTCGCTGATCCGCATCAGTTCATTAGGAGACTTGTCGCTGGTTCTTGAGCTTGATCTTCGACTTCAGCGTAAACAACTAACTTATCAGCGATCACCATAAGGACTAAACAGGCTCAGAGCATTATGGTGAACAGTGTTCGCTGAATGTTTAATCTAAAGAGCGAGAGTTCCTATCAGCGGTACTGTAAGATCTTAGTACTTATCAGCGATAGTGAAACTCTGATACATATTGTTTACTTACAATTTTCACTAAGTATAAAAGAGAGAGTCATTATCAAATCACTGAGGGTTTGGATCAACAATCTCCCCCTATTTGATTATGACATATCAACAGAGAAAATTGCTATTCAATGAAAACATAAGGATAAAAAGAACTCATAAAATATTTGTCCCTTTTACTGTTTTCTGAGATCTTTTCTGTACTGATGGAGTAAAGTACGTTCGCTGAAATTTTTCTTTAAACTTTGTAAAGATTACAGATGGAAGTGGAAAAATTACAAGTACAACTAATACAATTACAAGTACAAAAGATGTAGACAGATAAGGATAGAAAGAATTACAAGGCGATCCTATCCGTCAAAAGGTTCTTCCTTGATGAGAAGTTCATCGAGGGTCTTTGATGTGGGAATCATCCAGTCAGGGACATCTACTCCTTGATTCTTTTTGTTCAGAGCTTCTTCAAAAATCAAGGGCTTCATGTGTCTAGCTTTAATGTCGCGTCTCACTTCACACCAGTATATGAGATCTCTGAGTTGTTCGATGGGAGTGATTGGAAGCTCAGAGATGCGTTGAAAGTGATGGTTTCCTTCGTAGTCTAGAAAGAATATGCCATACGGATCACTTACAACTGTGCCAGGAATGAAAGTTTCTCCAGGTGGTAGGGAGGTGTCAAGCGCTGAGAGATCAGCATCAGGGCCAAGAACTTCAGCACGAGAGAAACCAATACCTGTTTCATTCCGTATAGGAGGACCTGAGTCTGAGACTTTCTTTTCCTTTGTAGAGACTCTTCTTTGTTGAGGAGGAAGAAGAGTAGGAGGAATATCCACAGCAGAAGAAACCAGGTCGATCTGAGTGTTTAAGATCTTCTCGACATGGTTCTTGAACTTTGAGCGCGATCCCTGAATGGCTAATTTCACTTCCAACCATTCAGAGAGACCAAAATTGTCTAAGGTAGCAGCATAGAAGTTTTGTTTGGTTTTGTCTTCTCTGTAGACGTCAACTTCAACAACAGGAACGTCTGCGTACAATCTTCCTCTGATGTTTACTTTGACGATTTTGGATGGTCGAGATCGACAGTTCAGCATTTCTTTACACCATTCCAAAGTCGTATCAGAGACCTTAGTCTTTTCTTCAACGATCCTTTGAGCATCATCCCATAGCTGACGTTGGACGTCAATGGGAGTTCTTTTCAGCTTGGGTTTTTCACTGATTTTTGGACAAGCTGGATGGCGAGTTCTCTGTCTTTTTCTTCAGTTTCCCTTCTTTCAGCGATTAGGCGTTCAGCTCTGAGGTGATCCTTGTATTCCCTTTTTGAAAGTTTGAACTTTGTAGGAATGGAAGGAAGTTGATCACGCCTCAGAATGATTCGCTGATCTTCTAACTTCTTTATCATCTCATCTTTTCTTCTCTGATCCTCTTCACTTAGCTTTTGAGGAGCCAAGGAAGGTCTGTTTTTGTGAGATAGCATCTGTTCTTCAGGTTCATCAGTCTCAGAGATCAAATCTAAGACCGGGATTATTTCTTTAGCGTTGGGAGCTGGGATTATTGTTGGTGAAGTCGCAGCTGTAGGAACTTCAGCGATATCCTCAAACAGGGGAGAGGACTAGCTGAAACACAGCGATCTTACAAGTAAGAACATTGGGTAGAACAGAGACAGATAAAGAATGGGATAAAGTGTATGGAGGTTTTAGTGAGTGTAGAACTGATAATGTGTATAGAGAGGAGGGATGTAGTGTAAGGAAGATTAGTGTACCTGACAAACCGACTTTTTAAGCAAGATCGTCAGATTTTCATCGCCTTCAGCGACACTCTTTGCTTTGCCCTTGTCAGCTTCAGACGCTGATGGCTTTGTCTTTGTCCGCTCCCATGTAGGTTCATTTATCAGAATCCCTTTAAGAGCTTTAGTTCTCTGAGCAGGTTTGACGATAAAAGAGTCATCATCATCATCATCATCATCATCATCTTCATCATCATCATTCTTTGGAGAAGAGGATGGTTTATCATCAGACAAGTCGATGGCTTCTTCATCTTCAGCTTCAGACTCAGATTCTTCAGCTTCTTCTTCGAGTTGCTCCCCCTCAGATACATAGGTAAGCTTCTCGGTTCCCTCAGGGTTTTCATCTCCCTGAGGTCCAGCGCCTGCTGCTTCTTCAATTGTCTTCTCACCTTCTTCAGTAAAGGTGAGGTCTTCAGTCTTCTCTCCCCTGATAGATTCATCATGGGAAATGTAATAACCAGGTATTTTATCTAATTTAAAGTTGAAAATTTTATAAGATTTTATGTTAGTGTTTTATGGAGTGAGAAGTTAAGGGGTAGGTTTTAATTTTTATTTGAAAGATTAGGGGTATTTATTGCCAAGTGAGATAAGCTTAGGGTGGGTATGGTCTTTTTGCTAAACATTTCCCCCACCACCGCCACTAATACATCAAATGAAGAATGATGTCTTCATTTTAGCAAAAACAAGAATAACTTGTGTGTGTGTGTTCGGTTTAAAGAGAGAGGAGAGAAAAAGAAGAATCGAAGGAAAAAGAAGAAGAAGGCAAGTTTCATCTGGGTTTTTTTGAATTAACTCAAGTTATCTAAGGTATGTTTCTAGTTAAATTAGTTCATTTAGTTTTCTTTTGGGTTATAAGTTGCTAGATAAGTATATACATGGGTTTTGATGATTTATGGATGTTTTGGGAAATCTAAGCTTAAGGTTAGGTTATGTTTATAGTCTTAAACATATCTGCACCTTTACAGTAACATGCATAGCTTAAAAGTACGATTTCTGGGTTTTTAGGATGAACAGTGAACTGAGACATTCAACGAAGTCGCAATGGTTGATTGCGATATTCAACGAAGTCGCAATGGTTGATTGCGATTTGGCTTTGAAGTCGCAATGGTCGATTGCGACTTGGTTTGGAATCGCAGTAGTTGATTGCGACTTGGTTTGGAATCGCAGTAGTTGATTGCGACTTGGGGTTGGAATCGCAATAGTGGGTTGCGACTTGGGGTTGGAATCGCAATAGTGGGTTGCGACTTGGGGGTGAAGTCGCAGTAGTTGATTGCGACTTAGCACTATGCATTGCGATTCTAATTTACTTTTAGTAGGTTGCGACTTGAGTCGAAGATTTCATAAGTTTAGTTTTTAAAAGAGATATCTGGTATTTTATGTGATTTCAGATTCTGTGAAGGATTGTCATACGTGATAATTATCTTGGAAAGACTTTGGTGATAAACAAAACAGGTGAGTTTTACTTTAAAGTATTTTTACTGGAATACATTATGTGAATAACAAATGCTTGATAAATTGTATGAATATGTCATACGTGGGTGATTATAATATATCGAGATATTATAATTACGTGAGTATTATATGAGAATATAATACGAGGCCGGGCTTTGGACCGGTGTGTTAAATTGGCTCGCAACCAATATATTTGGCCATTGGTGGAGGGATAAGGTGGGATGAGACAGGTATAATGCACAAATCTTGGTTGGTATTAAATTACGTGTGATATATGTGTATTTATATAAAGAGTATTTTATATAAATGGATTTTTAATGATTTCTAAATGTCAAGGATTTTCTCACTAGACCCTTAGGTCTAACCCTCATTTTCTGTTTTAAAAATATGTATTCCAGGTGGTGGTTCCAGTAAGACCAAGTGATTAGAAAACTTAATGGATAGCTGGTTGGGAAGATAAAAGTTATGAAATTTATGGATGCTTTTGTACTTATAACTTTGTTGTTAGTTATTATGTAATTTAAAGTGGATCAAGTTGTACTGAATTTCTTATTATGTCTAGACTTTAGTTGGGACCAAATTCGAAAGGTGAAGTACTTTTGTTGTAAACATGTTATAATTATATGTTATATGTACTTTTGGATATGTGGGATGTTACAGGAAAGGTCTTCATTGCTCTTCTCCCCCCCCTTTTTCATGATGAGTGGAGGAGGAATGTGATGATTTAGCAGCTTGTGTTGGTTCCCTGTCTTCTTGGCCAGGGATCCCCACACAGATTTCAATCGCTGATAATCTGTTTTCTAGACCAGAAATACCAGGATTGATCTTCACGAGTTCAGCACGATCTGCCGGAGTAAAAGATGAAGGTGCAGGTGCAGGGGCAGGGGCGGTCGTGTTGGTCAGGATTTGCTTCATCATTGTCATCAAAGAATTGATGTCATTCTTCATTGTATTGACATCAGTCTTCACAGAACTCATGTCAGTCTTTACCGTACTGACTTCAGTCTTTACAACAGACATCTCTCCTTCGAGTTTTCCAACCGATGTCTTCAGGGTTGTGACTTCGCTGGACATGGTGTGAACTGATGTTTTGATGGCGAGATAGTCTGTGTAGATATCAGCGAGTACTTTGGCAAAGTTACTAAGCGTTTTATCAACCATCTCCAAGTTAGCTTTGGAGGCATTCTTTTCGACCACGGATGTCAGCTTTGTGAGATTCTCTCCTGCGTTTGTTACTGCTGAAGAGTTATCGGAAAGAGTGGTTGTGAGACCTGTCAGCTTTGTCTCTATAGTCTTCAGAGAAGCGTTGATGTCTACCAAATTAGGACATGTAACATATAAGAACTTGTGAATAGAGGAAAGCTCAGAAGTTTAGGGTTCAGTTACAGTGTATAGGGGTTGGTGTATACCTGCAGGAGGATTGGTGAATTCATCAAAATCTCGGTGTCCTGAGAAAAGTTCCATGTCGTCAGCTAAAGTGCGTGGACGCATGGTCATCTCTGCAGGTCCTACGCCCATCATTCCCTGAGTGTCAGCGTTAGCTTCTGGAGGAATGACAGGTGCTTCAGTGATAACTGGAGTAGAGTCCAATTGAGTAGAGGGAGAAGCGAAGGTTGAGAATGGAGGTTGGGTGCGAAGTTCAGCGTTGGATTTGCTGAGAATCGCTTCGTCAGTCTTTTGAGAGACTGAAGGAGGTTGGGTAGATTCCAAGTTTGTAACCTCAGCGTTTAGAGACGCTGAAGTTGGGATAGAGTGGGTGGCTTGTTCAGCTGTGGCAGAGCGTACCACTGAACGTTTCTTCAGCTCTTTGAGATGAGCTGAGGAGTCTTCAACAAGAGATTGCTGGGGTTGCTCCTTGGTTTTCTTAGTTCTTTTGGAACTAAGTTGGGTGGAGGAGTGTTTCCTTTTAAGAGAAGGAATGGAGGTTGCAGCCTGGGTATCAGCGGTGGGTTTGTCCGCTGAAGGAGCTGCAGATGTAGAAGAAGTAGGGTTGAGAAGAGTTAAAAGAGTAGAAAGACGTACCTCATTCGCCACTGGCTTGAAGTCGAGAACCTTAGGGCCAACCTGAGAGAGTTTCAGGTCACCCTCTTTTGGGTAGCTGTCCTTCAGGCCGGTTTGGAATACGGCGCTGATGAATCGAGGATAAGGAACCCATGGAGATCTGTCAGCGTCGGAGTCTACTCTAAGCACCAGATCATCGTAGATTATCGATGCCCAATCTATATGTAGACCTTTCAGCAAGGCATATCCCATTGCTTGCTGAGGCTGAGCGGCTTGATCAGAGGAGCCGGTATTTGCAGTCATGCAGCTGGTTAAATGAGCGAAGATGAAATTCATCTCGCTGGGCATTTTAGACTTCTTGATAAGGGTTAGCTTCTTCTCAGGCTTCATGTCCCTCCCAGTTTTCCATACATAGCCCATTGCATCGAAGAATGCAATGATGGTTTCCCTGTCTGAGTTTTTCTTGTGGTCAGGGAGAGGAACAAAGGGTTTTTCTTTGGTGGCCAAGGGAAGGTTCAGGGCTTTGCGAATAATGGCAGGTGTAATCTTCATAGTGCCATATTCAATATCGCAGAGGATGCAATCAATTGTTTTTTAGGGGTCTTTGGCTGATGGTAGCTGAGAGTGTCTGGCAGAGTACCAGAATTGGGATAGCAATAGCTGATGTGCAGGAGGTGTTATGGTCAGGGATGTGGAGATGGAACAATTCTTCAGGAAATTCACAGCATCATCCAGATGTATGACTTGCTTTCGAGGAGGAAACTCGAGAAGCGCATAGAGGTTATTTGCCTTGGTCCAATCCAGTTTGTCTAGAGAGAACTTGACCTGAGGAGCCTTGAGGATTTCCCATTCCTCAGCAGTATTATCAGCAGCAGTGTTCCCAGCGATGGTGTTCTTGGAAATGTCTGAAGATGCCATTTTCTGTATTATCAGTTCAACCAAAGATTAACAAATAAGAATAATCTTAATGTGGAAAGATGTTCCAATAAGATGGTTCGAATTTTGTCCATTTCATTCAGACAAAAATGTCTTAATGAAGATTAGGGTTTTTCTTGTTTTAAAAACGAAATGCAAACCCAAAGAAAATCTTGTTTTCCAGTTTCTTTTGAGAAAAAGGATTCTGAAAAAACGAATAAAGAACAAGTTTAAGATTTTGCGTTTTAAACTTGAAGAACAACCATGAAAGGTTGTGTTCATAAAACCATGAAATAAATGATTTCATTTTAAAAAGGTTCTTTTGTTTGATCTTGTGAAAACAAAGGGAAGATCATTAACAAGTTTGAAGAAACAGGTAAAATAAAAGAATTATTAACCTGGTTCGTTGAAGAAGATGAAGTTCTTAAGTTCTTGAAAAACTTGAGAGCACAAATGCAACAGTAAATTCTTTTTCTTAGCTTGGAGAAGAAGTTCGCGTAAAAGAAAAATATAAACCCAGAATGAGTTTATATAGTGAGATTAGAGAGAGAAAATCTTGAGCGGGAAAAGATTTTCATCATGACACGGACACGTGTTTGCATTTGATTGGAAGGTAAACGAAACGTGCAAACGTGTGTCAGAAAGAAGAACATGTCAGGGCTTATCCGTTGCAATGACGTCACAACTGTCCTTTCATATTCTTGGATGTCTCTGAGGTTTTGAAAACTCAGGGACACTTTTGAAAACATGAAGCACTGAATAGAAATATCAGTGTTGGTTTTAGAAATTTCAAAGTATCGCTGATTAAGGAAGAGATATTCAGCGATGCAATTTATTTTGAAATCTTGCATTTACATGCGATTGTCAGAGAGAGAAAAACATACCTTGATATCAATGAATCAAGTTTATTCAGAGAGAAGATGATAGAATGGGTTATACAAGTCGATTTTATCCTATCGCTGATCAAATGTGAACCGCTGAAGAATTTACTCTTCAAAGTTCAGCATTCCAAGCTCGCTGATGAGAAAGTTGAATCTTGTCTCATCAAGAGGTTTAGTAAACAGATCAGCTAACTGATAATCAGTTGGGATAAAGTGAAGTTCTATATCACCTTTCATCACATGATCTCTGATAAAGTGATACCTGATTTCGATGTGTTTTGTCTTTGAGTGTAGTACTGGATTATTTGCTATAGCGATGGCACTTGTGCTGTCGCAATAGATTGGAATATTTGAGAGCTGAAGGTCATAGTCCAGTAGTTGATTTCTCATCCACAAGACCTGAGAACAACAGCTTCCAGCGGCTACATACTCAGCTTCAGCTGTGGAGGTGGACACTGAGTTTTGCTTTTTGCTTGTCCAACTCACCAGCTTTCCACCCAGGAGCTGACATCCTCCTGTGGTGCTTTTCTTATCCATTTTGCAACCTGCAAAATCACTATCTGAATAGGCGATTAGATTGAATCCTGAGTCTTTGGGATACCAAAGACCTAGATTCGCAGTACCCTTAAGGTATCGAAAAATTCGCTTTACAGTGGTCATATGAGATATCTTGGGTTCAGCTTGATATCGTGCACACAAACAGGTTGCGTACATAATATCGGGTCGGCTAGCTGTAAGATACAAGAGAGAGCTGATCATCCCACGGTACAGCGTGACATTAACAGGAATACCCTTAGTATCCTTGTCTAGTTTCAGCGGTGGTGCCATAGGGGTTTTCATAGCTGAACTTTGAGTTAAGTCGAATTTCTTCAGCATATATTTAACATACTTTCCCTGATTAATGAAAGTTCCTTTTTCATTTTGCTTTATCTGAAGACCAAGGAAATATGTTAGTTCACCTATCATGCTCATTTTATACTCATCTTTCATTCTATCAGCGAAACGAGTACACAGATCAGGGTTAGTAGAGCCAAATATAATGTCATCAACATATATCTGAACGAGAATGATATGACCTTTTACTTTCCTGAAAAATAGAGTTTTGTCGATTTTACCTCGCTCAAATTGTTCAATATGGAGATAAGTAGATAGAGTGTCATACCATGCACGTGGAGCTTGCTTCAAGCCATAAAGTGCCTTATCCAGTTTATAAACATAACCTGGACGCTTAGGATCTGAGAATCCTGGAGGTTGTTCCACATAGACTTCTTCATTCAGCTTTCCATTTAGAAACGCTGACTTAACATCCATCTGATATACTTTGAAGTCTATGTGTACAGCGTATGCTAAGAATAGACGAATAGATTATAGTCTTGCTACTGGAGCAAATGTTTCGTCATAATCTATGCCTTCCTCTTGTCTGTATCCCTGAGCAACAAGACGAGCCTTGTTGCGGGTTACAGTTCCATGTTCGTCCAACTTGTTTCGATAGACCCATTTAATGCCTATCACTGTTTTGTCAGTTGGTCTTCGAACAAGTTTCCAAACTTTGTTTCTTTCGAATTCAGTCAGCTCTTCTTGCATAGCGCTGACCCAGTTTGGATCTTTGAGGGCATCATCTACTTTCTTTGGTTCAGTCAGAGAAATAAAGTTAACAAATAAACAAATATTACATGCACTTCGTCGAGTTTAAATGCCAGCATTTGGATCACCAAGAATTTGATCAATTGGGTGATTTACAGTCCACCGCTGAGCCGGAGCGTGAGACGTTGACTCAACCTGAACTGGAGTAGCTGAAGATGAAGCTTCAACGACTTCTGGAGTATCAGCCAAGAGAGGAATGGGTGCAGTTGTCATTATATTCACTGATTGCTGAGAAGTAGATGGAATGTCTGAGACATTGGGTTCAGAAGCAGGTATAGTGTTTAAAGGAATAGCTGAGACCCATGATGTTTCAGCTCCACTATTCTGCATATTTGGAATGATAGCAGGACTATCATCTTCAACTGTATGAGTATGAGGAGTGGGAGTATCTTCTGAATCACCAAGATGAGAAAACATCCATTGATTCAGTTCTTCAGTATCAGCAGACGGTTTAGAGTTCGCTGAACGGGATTCGTCAAACGTGACGTGAATTGTTTCTTCAACAGTTTGTCTTCTTCGATTGAAGACTCTGAAGGCTTTGGAGACAGAGGAGTATCCAAGAAAGATTCCATCATCAGCCTTAGGATCAAACTTTCCAAGGGCATCTCTGTTGTTCAGTATGAAACACTGACATCCAAAGATGTGAAGAAAGCTGATTGAAGGCTTTCTCCCATGAAAAAGCTCATAGGCTGTTTTATTGAATCTTTTGACTATCAACGACCTGTTTTGCGTAAAACAAGCAGTGTTGACAGCTTCTGCCCAAAACTGAGTAGGCAGGTGAGAATCGCTTAGCATTGAACGTGCAGGTTCAATAATTGTTCTATTTCTTCTTTCAGCGACTCCATTTTGTTGCGGTGTTCTCACTGATGAAAAGTTGTGAGAAATACCCTTACTCTCAAAGAAGGAATCAAGAGAACTGTTTTTGAATTCAGTCCCATGATCACTCCTTATTGAGCGAACGGTCAAATTGTTCAGGGTTTCCATCTTCCGAACAAAGGTGATGAGTTCTTCAGGGGTGTCACTCTTGGAACGGAGAAACATAACCCATGTATAACGAAAGAATTCATCAACTATGACCAGTGTATATTTTTTTCCAGCGATGGATTGTTTGTTAACAGGGCCAAACAAATCCATATGGAGAAGTTGTAGAGGAGACGACACTGAGGAGACTTGTTTTGACTTAAAGCTTGCTTTGGTCTGCTTCCCTTTCTCACACGCTGAACATAAAAACTCTTTGGCGTATGAGTGCTGAGGTAGACCAGTAACTAACTCTTTTGAGGAAAGAGTGTTCAGTGTCTTGAAATTCAGATGAGAGAGCCTCTTATGCCATAGCCAATTGACATCAGATGAGGCTTTTGAGAAGAAACAGGAGTTCTCAGTGGTTGTTGAGTCCATGTTTATTACATAAACATTTTTCAATCGATAACCGCTGAGAGCTATCTTCTTCTTTTTGTCAGTGACAAAGCAGGATTCCTTGGTAAAGATTACCTTGTTATCCTTGTCGCAAAGCTGACTGATGCTTAAAAGATTATGCTTCAGCCCTTCAACATATGCGACTCTTCTGAAGGTTGTTGTACCATTAGAGAGTACACCAAACCCTCGGGTATGTCCTTTTCCATTTCCTCCAAAAGTCACAGAGGGACCCTTCTCTTCCTTGTATTCAGCGAGCAGGCTTTTCTTTCCAGTCATGTGTCTAGAGAATCCGCTATCGAGATACCAGATACCCTTCTTAACCTGCATCACAAAAGGAAGATTAGTTTTTCTTGGGTACCCACTTAACCATGTGTACACGTTTGTCAGTGGAAGTAGTTGGAATGGAAGTTTCAGCAATCTTCGCAGCATTTGAAGATTCAGCTTTGTCAGTCTTCACTTTGGTTAATTTCTTAACCTCAGTGGTCTTCTTTGCCTTGGGGGCAATCTTCACCTTAGCTATCTTTTCAGCTTTGGTGGCTGTGGGGCACTTACTAGAAATATGATCAGTGAGTCCACAGTGATAACATTTCCTATAACTAAAAGTAGTTCTAGGACCATTTAAATGCTGAGCTTTAGATTTTGAAATAGAAGTGCCAGCACCAAGTAATCTGATGGCTTTTGAAATAGGAGGAACATTCAGTTCTTTGGATTTCTTACCAGAGACATCCACTCTGATTCTAGGAGTAGATCGCTGAATAGATCCACGCTGAGTAGATCCAGATATCTGATTCCTTGATCCAGAGGAATGAATCACTAAAGCTTTAGAAGCATTCAGCTTAGGTACTAAGGTACCTTTCTGAGGATTTTGGTAAATTGCAATTCCTTTACCTTTATCTTTAAAGACAAAGGTAGGTTTTGGATAAACCATTTTCTCTTTACCTTTTGAAGAGGTAGAAGTTTCCTCAGGGATAGGCGGTCTGGACGAGGAACACTGAGAGGATGAAGTATCAGCGACTGAGGATACGAAAGTTCCAAATAAGAATATGGAACGATCAGTGGTTGGCTCTAGATTATCAGCTTTGTAACCAAGACCACGTTTATAAGTCAGGGGAATCTGAGACTTAATTATCTCAGTGATCTTTGTTGAAGAATTACACCATCCTTCAACAGTAGCTTTTTCAGCTCTTAAAGCAGAGATAGCTTCTTCTCGCTCGATTTTGACTAGTTGATTTAAATGTACTTGATCTTTAAAATCTTCTTCAATTTTAGAAAGCTTTTCTATTTGAAGGTGACAATTTTTGAGCTGTTCAGCGAGATCAAGGTTTTGATTTTCAACTACAGTTTTACCATTCATGGCTTCATATAAACTTCTAGTCAAGAGATCGATTTTACGAAGACTATCAGCTTCATCAATATTTGCAATATTTGTAAAGAAGGAAGGTGATACCTGAATAGCAGAGGTTGAAGTAGAGGGAATTGCTGAGCTTTATTCCTCATCTTCAATCTTGGCCATAAGACAGAGATTGGCTTCATCATCTTCAGAGTCAGATGATGATTCTTCTTCATCAGAGGCAGCCCAATCATAAGCCATCAGGCCTTTGCCTTTCTTCTTAAAGCTTTTCAGCTTTGCATATTTTTCTTTCAGCTTAGCGTATTTGTCATCTTTATTCCTGGGAATAAAGGATTTCTTGGGAAACGCTGAGTTTCTTGAAACTTTCTTAGACCTGCACTCGTTAGCGAAATGTCCAATCTTTTCGCAGTTAAAACAAGTAGCAGTAGCCTTATCAACAATAGTTGATGATCTTGGCTTATCAGTAATAGAAAGGGGTTTGTTCTTTCTGAACATTTTCTTTTTGGAGAATCTCCTAAACTTTTTAGTTAGGAGAGCCAAAGATTCATCATCATCTGAAGAGTCAGATTCTGATGACCTTTCAGAGTTACTTTCTAACTCAGTGATAGTGACCACGGGTTGCTGAGTAGAAGGTTCCTATGAGATTAAAGCAACAGGTGTGCTTTTGGAATCTTATACAAGATTCTTCTATAGATGGCTCGATTGCTCATGATTCAGCATCGTGCCATATAAGGTAGCAAGGGTCATTGATCTTAGATCCTTTGACAGCTCGAGACACATAGAATAATTGTCCCAGCTTTCAGGTAAACATTCTAGAAACTTTGTCAGCACTTCAAAGTTAGAATATTCCTTACCAACATTTTTTAGATCTATTATTAAGCAATTAAAACGTTGGTGAACTTCAGAGAGAGTTTCATTCTTACCACAAATGAAACTTTCGTATTGTCTTACCAGGTTGATCTTTCGAGAGTCCTGGACTTCATACGTACCTTCATACTGAACACATATTGTGTCCCACATGGCTTTTGAGGATTTCAGGTTCATGACGGAATGGTAGACTTCGTCAGGAAAAGCCATTGATAGTATGGATCTGGCTTTAGTGTCGATAGCCACTTTCTTCTTATCTTCGTCAGTCCACATATGAACTTCCTTAGGGACCAGCCTTTCTGGAATAGCATGTCTATTCTCAGCGGCTAGAACTGCAACATCAATCTTACAGGAATATATGGGCCGTTTTCAAGATAATAAGGCATAGTAGGGTCTACACTTTCTAAGAAGAGAGTCATCCTATTTTTCCATAGATTAAAATTATCTCTGGAGAATCTAGGGGGTTTAGCAAGAGAACCATTGTCAATATAATTTGTGTTTGTGTTGGTAGCCATTTTAGGAAATAACAAGGAAGAGAAATCCTAGTATAGATTAGATCTTGTTTATGAGATTAAACAAATCCGCTCTGATACCACTTGTTGGTCCCGAAGGGCTATACAAGTTTGTAGAAGGGGGGGGGGGTGAATACAAACACTAAGATTTTACTTTTCTAAATTGTTTATTGATAAATCATTAACAATTTACAGCTTGTTGCGGAAACAAGATTAAGGATAAACCTAAATCTAAACAAGTTGGAACACTAAGTTTCTTGCACTAAGAAAGAGAAGGAAATTACTAATAATAACCTATCTCAAGATAAGAAGGATGAACTTGTCCAGAGTTAGCAAGTTACTTCAAAATGAAGTGAGTTCTTCTTCTTATATACTGCATGCATTTAATGCATGGCAGTTTACACTTTACACGTGGCAGCAGCTCATTGGTTGTACGTCATTGACCTTTGTTGACAACCTTAGTAGCCGCATGTTTGAACTGTGTAGTATCAGAGTGGTTGTACGATTTCAGACAATAAGGAGGTTCTTTTTCTGACATGTTGTACGGAGATGTGCAAGGGTGGTTAAGACAAAAGTACTTTGTACGGAGGACTTCATGATCAGCTTTTCGTTGATTCAGCGATCTATCATTCTATATCAGCGAATGATAGAGTTCAGCGATAGCTGAAGTCTTGTACTTGATACTTCACATTGAGTGGACAAATCTGAGTCTTCGCTGATCCACCTCAGTTCATTAGGAGACTTGTCGCTGGTTCTTGAGCTTGATCTTCGACTTCAGCGTAGAACCTATGTTGACGTGAAACTTGTCTTCAGGGATCATAAGTAAACAACTAACTTATCAGCGATCACCATAAGGACTGAACAGGATCAGAGCATTATGGTGAACAGTGTTCGCTGAATGTTTAATCTAAAGAGCGAGAGTTCCTATCAGCGGTACTGTAAGATCTTAGTACTTATCAGCGATAGTGAAACTCTGATACATATTGTTTACTTACAATTTTCACTAAGTATAAAAGAGAGAGTCATTATCAAATCACTGAGGGTTTGGATCAACATTAAGTCTAGAGATTTAGAGAACATTGTTTGTTGCTCTCACATGTCTATTTACTGTAATGTATCACGACAGCTTTGGCACAGTCGTTTAGGGCATCCCGCTGACCAAGTTTTAAATGTATTAAAAGATAGGTTAAACTTAAGTAATGGAGCTGAATTTGTCCCGTGTGAGATATGCCATAAGGCTAAACAAGCTCGTGACAAGTTTAATCTGAGTGATCATAAGACCACCAGCTTAGGTGACTTAGTACATATTGATCTGTGGGGACCTTATCGTGTGCCTAGTAAAGAAGGCTATCGTTATTTTTTAACAGTGGTAGATGATTTTACTCGTTCTGTGTGGGTTTATTTGTTAAAATCTAAGGATGAGGTTGTTGATATTGTTATTAACTTTCACAGTTTACTCTTCACTCAGTTTGGCAAATCTGTTAAGGTGTTCAGGAGTGATAATGGTTCTGAGTTTGTTAATCATAGGTTAGTTGAATTTTTTAAAATCAAGGGTATTATTCATCAAACTTCATGTGTTTACACTCCCCAACAAAATGGGGTTGTTGAACGTAAACATAGACACTTGTTGAACGTAGCTAGAGCTTTAATGTTCCAAGGAGACGTTCCATTAAATATGTGGAGTGAGTGTATTCTCACTGCTACATACCTTATAAACAGAACACCATCTTCAGTTTTAAATGGACGGTGTCCTTATGAACTTGTGTTTGGTTTTCCTCCTGTACTTACTCATCTAAAAAATTTTGGATGTCTTTGTTTTGCAATTAAACCTAACAATTCGGATAAATTTTCAGCTCGTGCTGAAAAATGTGTATTACTTGGTTATGCAAATTCAAAAAAGGGGTATAGACTTTATAGTCTAGACTCCAAACAAATCATTGTTTCTCGTGATGTAAAATTTTATGAAACAACTTTTCCATTTAAGATGAGTGAAACCAAACCACCTTTAGACAAAAGTGATCTCAATACTTTAAACTTTTTTGATTCAATCTATGTTCATACTGATGATTTTTCTTCAAATATACCCGATGATGAGAATAGGGAGCAGACTCAACCTGTGGATAATTCAAATACTGAAACTCGTAATAATTCTAATTCTGATCGTTGGGGCAGCCAAAGTAATTCCAGAAGTAATAACAATAATATTAACAGAACTGCCGAATTTCAAGGTTCTGGTAACACTATTATAAATAGAGTTGCTGAGTCTCAAAGTTCAGGCGGTACTGATTTGGCAGCAAACGATCAATGTGAATTTGATTTTAATCCCTTAAGTGTTCAAAATAATGATGATAGGTTGAGTTCCCCTCCTGAGGGTGCTTCTTCAACTAATCCTAATACATGTTCTATTAGGAAGTCTAGTCGTCCTTCAAATTTACCTAAACGATTCATTGATTATGTGGTTGAAGGAAAAGTAAAATATGGAATAGAAAAAGTAGTTAACTATTCTTTTCTAAACAAGGATAATTTCTGTTTTGTATCCACTCTAAATAAAGCTGTAGAACCCAGTAATTATTTTGAGGCCTGTAAGGATCAAAACTGGGTTTCAGCAATGAATCAGGAGATGGAGGATTTATATAGAAATAAAACTTGGGTTTTGTCTGATTTACCCCCTGGTCGTAAGCCTATAGGCCGTAGATAGATTTTCAAAATAAAATACAAGTCCACTGGAGAAGTGGAAAGGTATAAATCCAGGCTTGTTGCCAAGGGGTATTCTCAAAGGGAGGGATTGGACTATGAAGAGACTTTTTCACCAGTAATTAAAATGGTTACTGTGCGTTGTGTAATTGCTTTAGCAGTTCAATTTAATTGGTCTTTGTGTCAACTATATGTGAACAATGCTTTTTTATATGGTGACTTGTCTGAAGAGGTCTACATGTCCTTACCTCCTGGATACTTTTCAGCTAATGATAAAAGAGCTTGTAAGTTAGTTAAATCATTATATGGTTTAAAACAGGCTCCAAGACAATGGTATGAGAAGTTATCTTCATGTTTAATTAAAAATGGTTTTGTACAAAGTGAGAGTGATTATTCATTATTCATTAAAATAAAGGTTTTGTTTTTATTGCTTTATTAGTTTACGTTGATGACATTATTTTAACAGGAAACTGTATAAATGAAGTAAACAAGGTTAAAGAACATTTAAGATCAAATTTTAAAATCAAAGACTTGGGTGATTTAAATTTTTTCCTAGGAATAGAGATTTTAAGAACTGAACAAGGAATCTGAATGTCACAACGTAATTACTGTCTTGAACTTTTAAATGAATTTGGGTGTTAAACCCATTGGAACTCCAATGGATATGAACTTGATTGTAACCGAGTCAAGTGGATCTGATTTAAAGGATCCTCTCTTAAAAGATTTTACTAGTTTTCAAAAGTTAGTTGGTAAATTGATATATTTGCTACATACTAGACCTGATATAGCTTTTGCAGTGCACTGCCTAAGTCAGTTTATGCATGCACCAAGGTTGTCTCATCTTAAGTTGGCTCTTAGAGTATTGTGTTATCTAAAAGCTTCACCAGGTAATGGTGTAAATTTCTCAATAGATTCTGATTTTAAACTGAATATGTATGTGGATGCTGATTGGGGCAAGTGTTTGTCCACTAGAAGGTCAGTGACTGGTTATTGCTTATTTCTTGGTAATTGTATGGTTTCTTGGAAGAGCAAGAAACAAACGACTGTTTCTCGTTCTTCTGCGGAATCAGAATATAGAGCAATGGCATCTGCTCTATGTGAGATTATATGGGTAGTAGGTCTTTTACTAGAGTTAAAGGTAAATGATTTACTTCCTGTAAATCTTCATTGTGCCAATAACTCTGCAATTTTAATTGCAAATAATCTTGTCTTTCATGAACGTACTAAGCATATTGAAATAGACGTTCATCAAGTACGGCAAAGAATATCTTCAGGATTTCTTAAAACTATTAAAGTTCCTTCAGTTGAGAATCCTGCAAATATTTTTACTAAATCTCTTGGAATAAATCAGCATAAGTATCTTTGTAACAAGTTACATATGTTGGATTTATTTAGATGTCAAGATTGAGGGAGGGTGTTAAAATAGGCAATTACATAACCAATCTTGTCATCGTCTAACTTATTTTGTTTATAATTTATTGTTTAGATAACTGAAGGGGTGTAACTTGGCAAAAGCTTAAAGTTGGATTCTGAAGGTTATAAAGTTCAGGGATCACATATCACTTACTAGTGAAGATCAAGGGTAGCGGAGTAAGGCGGTTGGAAGATGAAGGGCTGAAAGTGCAAATATAGGAGATATTATAATAAAGCGATTAGGGTTTCATGTTTCATGTTTGATACCAGATATCTTTTTCTTCTCTCACGTTTTTCTCTGCAACTCTCTCATCTCTCTCTAAGAATTAGTTGTAACACCTTGTTCTAATTTTTAGGGTTTGTAATATTTCTTTGTTGTTCTTAATAAATAATAAGTTGAGTTTGTAGATTTGTATATAGTGTTGATGTATATTGTTCAATAAAGAACAATGACCTAAAAAGTGTTGGATGTAACGCCGTGTCCAATATGGGTTTCGTTAATTTCTTTTAACCCTTTATACTATCAAGTTTTGCATGTGAACTGAATTGAACTTTATTTCTTCCACAATCTTACTATTATATCAAAGTTAAAACATCAACGGAAACGCGACTCAATAGCTTATAATAATACAACAAAATTTGCTACTGATCAGAATAATACTATTTCATGTTATCCCTCTGTATTCCTTACCTAAGATACATACGTACATGAATACGTAAGCTTTAAACTCATTGAACATTTATAGTTTCATGAATAAATAATTTTCATAATAATTGTCTGCTTGTGAATAATAGTTCACTAAGACTCTTGTCATGTATAAAATATTCTTTTGAGATATCACTTGCCACATGTAAGTATGTCATACTTGCCTTAAGGTTTGCTAACCCAGGGTCCATAAAGGGTCCCCTATAAGGTCGTTTGCAAGACGTCTCTTCATGTCTATATAATTGGATATATATGGTTATACACAACATGCATAAAACTTTCATGCCTTATCTGTAAAACACATCACAACATGCATATATCTTGGCTATATAAACATATCATCATTTTATGAAAAACTAATATGCTAAACATCTTATCGAATTCTTCATAATGCATAAAATACATTTATATAACATATATGTGTCTCATTAAATCTAATAAGGTACTCACCTTGATTACGCCTAGTTTCTCTTTGGAATTCTTACTTTTAACTTGGTAATGTATTGCGAGAGTGATTTCTTATTTTAGTATGAAAATAATGGTTTCACTTCAACCTCTATTTATAGGTGAATACACTGCATTAACTACCACTACTAAACGAAAGACTTTTACCTACGAATTTTTTTTCCTAGGAAATCTATCGCTAAAGGTTGATTCGTCAGAAAACCATCACAAAAGTTGGTGGTTAAATTTTTTGTAGGTAATGCAAATCTGTTGGTCCCGAAGGCCTACACAAGTTTGTAGAAGGGGGGGTTGAATACAAACACACAAATTTTAATTTTCTAAATTGTTTATTGATAAATCATTAACAATTTACAGCTTGTTGCGGAGACAAGATTAAGGATAAACCTAAATCTAAACAAGTTGGAACACTAAGGTTTCTTGCACTAAGAGAGATAAGGAAATTACTAATAATAACCTATCTGAGATAAGAGATTTGAACTTGTCCAGAGTTAGCAAGTTACTTCAGAAGAAGTGAGTTCATCTCTTTATATACTGCATGCATTTAATGCAAGTCAGTATATACTTTACACGTGTCATCAGCTGGTTGGTTGCATGTCATTGACCTTGGTTGACAACCTTAGTAGCCGTATGGATGAATAGTGTAGTATCAGAGTGGTTGTACGATTTCAGATTTTCGGAGGTTCTTTTCTGACATTTCGTACGGAGGCGTGCAAGGGTGGTTAAGACAAAAGTACTTTGTACGGAGGACTTCATGATCATCTTTCGTTGATTCAGCGATTATCATTTACTATTCAGCAGATGATAAAGTTCAGCGATAGCTGAAGTCTTGTACTTGATACTTCACGTTGAGTGGACAAATCTGAGTCTTCGCTGATCCACATCAGTTCATTAGGAGACTTGTCGCTGGTTCTTGAGCTTGATCTTCGACTTCAGCGTAGAACCTTTGTTGACGTGAAACTTGTCTTCAGGGATCATAAGTAAACAACTAACTTATCAGCGATCATCATAATGACTGAACAGACTCAGCGCATTGATGATGAACAGTGTTCGCTGAATGTTTAACTTAAAAAACGAGAGTTCCTATCAGCGGTACTGGAAGATCTTAGTACTTATCAGCGATAGTGAAACTCTGATACATATTGTTTACTTACAATTTTCACTAAGTATATAAGAGAGGGTCATTATCAAATCACTGAGGGTTTGGATCAACAATCTCCCCCTGTTTGATTATGACATAGCAACAAAGAGAATTGCTATTTAATGAAAACATAAGGATAAAAAGAACTCATAAAATATTTGTCCCTTTTACTGTTTTCTGGGATCTTTTCAGTACTGATGGAGTAAAGTACGTTCGCTGAAATCTTTCTTTAAAATATTTGAATCAGGTTACAATGAAGAACAGAAAGATTACAAGTACGAGCGAAATAATTTACAAGTACAGAAGGATAACTGATACAATAGAGAAAAAGGAGATTATATCAGTTTTCAAAGGGTTCTTCCTTAATGAGAAGTTCATCAAGGGTCTTTTTAGTGGGGATCATCCAGTCAGGGACATTTACTCCTTGATTCTTTAACTTCAGAGCAGCTTCAAAAATCAAGGGCTTCAGGTCTCTAGCTTTGATGTCGCGTCTGACTTCACACCAGTGTACGAGATCTCTGAGTTGTTCGATGGGAGCAATTAGGAGCTCAGAGACACGTTGAAAGTGATGATTTCCATCATAGTCTAAGAAGAATATACCATATGGATCACTTACCACTGTGCCAGGGATGAAGATTTCTCTAGGTGGTAGGGAGGTGTCAAGCATTGAAAGATCAGCATCAGGGCCAAGAACTTCAGCGCGAGAGAAACCAATACCTGTTTCATTTCGAATGATTGGACCTGAATCAGAAACTTTCTTCTTCTTAGCAGAGGCTTTCTTCGGTTGAGGAAGAGTAGGAGGAATATCCACAGCAGATGAAAGCAAGTCGATCTATTTGTTTAAGATCATCTCAACATGGCTTTTGAATTTTGAGCGTGATCCCTGAATGGCTAATTTAGTTTCTAACCATTCAGAGAGACCAAACTTTTCTAATGAAGCAGCATAGAAGGTTTGCTTGGTTTTGTCATCTCTGTAGACATCCACTTCAACAACAGGAACATCAACGAACATTTTTCCTCTGATGTTGGCTTTGATTATCTTGGATGGTCTTGATCGATAGGTCAGCATTTGATTAGCCCATTCCAAGGTTGTATCAGAGACCTTTGTCTTTTCTCTAACGATTTCTTGAGCATCATCCCAGAGCTGACGTTGAACATCAATGGGAACTCTTTTCAGCTTGGGGTCTTTGATTGATCGTTGAGTAAGCTTGATGGCATATTCTCTGTCTTTCTCTTCAGCTTCCTTCCTTTCAGCGATGAGGCGTTCAGCTCTGAGGTGTTCCTTGTATTCAGCTTTTGAAATTCTGAACTTAGGAGGAACTGAAGGCAGTTGATCACGCCTTAGAATGATTCGCTGATCCTCGAATCGCATTATTATTTCCTCTTTTCTCTTTTGATCCTCTTCACTCAGCTTTTGAGGAGCTGAGGAAGGTCTGTTTCTGTGCGAGAGAGGTTGTTCTTCTGGATCATCAGTCTCAGAGATCAAATCTAAGACTGGGATTATTTCATCAGCAGCAGCTGGCTTTATTTGTGAAGTCGCAGTAGTAGAACCTTCAGCGACATCCTCAAACAAGGGAGAGGACTAGCTAAAACACAACGATAGCTGAAGTCTTGTACTTGATACTTCACGTTGAGTGGACAAATCTGAGTCTTCGCTGATCCGCATCAGTTCATTAGGAGACTTGTCGCTGGTTCTTGAGCTTGATCTTCGACTTCAGCGTAGAACCTTTGTTGACGTGAAACTTGTCTTCAGGGATCATAAGTAAACAACTAACTTATCAGCGATCATCATAATGACTGAACAGACTCAGCGCATTGATGATGAACAGTGTTCGCTGAATGTTTAACTTAAAAAACGAGAGTTCCTATCAGCGGTACTGGAAGATCTTAGTACTTATCAGCGATAGTGAAACTCTGATACATATTGTTTACTTACAATTTTCACTAAGTATATAAGAGAGGGTCATTATCAAATCACTGAGGGTTTGGATCAACAATCTCCCCCTGTTTGATTATGACATAGCAACAAAGAGAATTGCTATTTAATGAAAACATAAGGATAAAAAGAACTCATAAAATATTTGTCCCTTTTACTGTTTTCTGGGATCTTTTCAGTACTGATGGAGTAAAGTACGTTCGCTGAAATCTTTCTTTAAAATATTTGAATCAGGTTACAATGAAGAACAGAAAGATTACAAGTACGAGCGAAATAATTTACAAGTACAGAAGGATAACTGATACAATAGAGAAAAAGGAGATTATATCAGTTTTCAAAGGGTTCTTCCTTAATGAGAAGTTCATCAAGGGTCTTTTTAGTGGGGATCATCCAGTCAGGGACATTTACTCCTTGATTCTTTAACTTCAGAGCAGCTTCAAAAATCAAGGGCTTCAGGTCTCTAGCTTTGATGTCGCGTCTGACTTCACACCAGTGTACGAGATCTCTGAGTTGTTCGATGGGAGCGATTAGGAGCTCAGAGACACGTTGAAAGTGATGATTTCCATCATAGTCTAAGAAGAATATACCATATGGATCACTTACCACTGTGCCAGGGATGAAGATTTCTCTAGGTGGTAGGGAGGTGTCAAGCATTGAAAGATCAGCATCAGGGCCAAGAACTTCAGCGCGAGAGAAACCAATACCTGTTTCATTTCGAATGATTGGACCTGAATCAGAAACTTTCTTCTTCTTAGCAGAGGCTTTCTTCGGTTGAGGAAGAGTAGGAGGAATATCCACAGCAGATGAAAGCAAGTCGATCTATTTGTTTAAGATCATCTCAACATGGCTTTTGAATTTTGAGCGTGATCCCTGAATGGCTAATTTAGTTTCTAACCATTCAGAGAGACCAAACTTTTCTAATGAAGCAGCATAGAAGGTTTGCTTGGTTTTGTCATCTCTGTAGACATCCACTTCAACAACAGGAACATCAACGAACATTTTTCCTCTGATGTTGGCTTTGATTATCTTGGATGGTCTTGATCGATAGGTCAGCATTTGATTAGCCCATTCCAAGGTTGTATCAGAGACCTTTGTCTTTTCTCTAACGATTTCTTGAGCATCATCCCAGAGCTGACGTTGAACATCAATGGGAACTCTTTTCAGCTTGGGGTCTTTGATTGATCGTTGAGTAAGCTTGATGGCGTATTCTCTGTCTTTCTCTTCAGCTTCCTTCCTTTCAGCGATGAGGCGTTCAGCTCTGAGGTGTTCCTTGTATTCAGCTTTTGAAATTCTGAACTTAGGAGGAACTGAAGGCAGTTGATCACGCCTTAGAATGATTCGCTGATCCTCGAATCGCATTATTATTTCCTTTTTTCTCTTTTGATCCTCTTCACTCAGCTTTTGAGGAGCTGAGGAAGGTCTGTTTCTGTGCGAGAGAGGTTGTTCTTCTGGTTCATCAGTCTCAGAGATCAAATCTAAGACTGGGATTATTTCATCAGCAGCAGCTGGCTTTATTTGTGAAGTCGCAGTAGTAGAACCTTCAGCGACATCCTCAAACAAGGGAGAGGACTAGCTAAAACACAACGATAGCTGAAGTTTTGTACTTGATACTTCACGTTGAGTGGACAAATCTGAGTCTTCGCTGATCCGCATCAGTTCATTAGGAGACTTGTCGCTGGTTCTTGAGCTTGATCTTCGACTTCAGCGTAGAACCTTTGTTGACGTGAAACTTGTCTTCAGGGATCATAAGTAAACAACTAACTTATCAGCGATCATCATAATGACTGAACAGACTCAGCGCATTGATGATGAACAGTGTTCGCTGAATGTTTAACTTAAAAAACGAGAGTTCCTATCAGCGGTACTGGAAGATCTTAGTACTTATCAGCGATAGTGAAACTCTGATACATATTGTTTACTTACAATTTTCACTAAGTATATAAGAGAGGGTCATTATCAAATCACTGAGGGTTTGGATCAACAATCTCCCCCTGTTTGATTATGACATAGCAACAAAGAGAATTGCTATTTAATGAAAACATAAGGATAAAAAGAACTCATAAAATATTTGTCCCTTTTACTGTTTTCTGGGATCTTTTCAGTACTGATGGAGTAAAGTACGTTCGCTGAAATCTTTCTTTAAAATATTTGAATCAGGTTACAATGAAGAACAGAAAGATTACAAGTACGAGCGAAATAATTTACAAGTACAGAAGGATAACTGATACAATAGAGAAAAAGGAGATTATATCAGTTTTCAAAGGGTTCTTCCTTAATGAGAAGTTCATCAAGGGTCTTTTTAGTGGGGATCATCCAGTCAGGGACATTTACTCCTTGATTCTTTAACTTCAGAGCAGCTTCAAAAATCAAGGGCTTCAGGTCTCTAGCTTTGATGTCGCGTCTGACTTCACACCAGTGTACGAGATCTCTGAGTTGTTCGATGGGAGCGATTAGGAGCTCAGAGACACGTTGAAAGTGATGATTTCCATCATAGTCTAAGAAGAATATACCATATGGATCACTTACCACTGTGCCAGGGATGAAGATTTCTCTAGGTGGTAGGGAGGTGTCAAGCATTGAAAGATCAGCATCAGGGCCAAGAACTTCAGCGCGAGAGAAACCAATACCTGTTTCATTTCGAATGATTGGACCTGAATCAGAAACTTTCTTCTTCTTAGCAGAGGCTTTCTTCGGTTGAGGAAGAGTAGGAGGAATATCCACAGCAGATGAAAGCAAGTCGATATATTTGTTTAAGATCATCTCAACATGGCTTTTGAATTTTGAGCGTGATCCCTGAATGGCTAATTTAGTTTCTAACCATTCAGAGAGACCAAACTTTTCTAATGAAGCAGCATAGAAGGTTTGCTTGGTTTTGTCATCTCTGTAGACATCCACTTCAACAACAGGAACATCAACGAACATTTTTCCTCTGATGTTGGCTTTGATTATCTTGGATGGTCTTGATCGATAGGTCAGCATTTGATTAGCCCATTCCAAGGTTGTATCAGAGACCTTTGTCTTTTCTCTAACGATTTCTTGAGCATCATCCCAGAGCTGACGTTGAACATCAATGGGAACTCTTTTCAGCTTGGGGTCTTTGATTGATCGTTGAGTAAGCTTGATGGCGTATTCTATGTCTTTCTCTTCAGCTTCCTTCCTTTCAGCGATGAGGCGTTCAGCTCTGAGGTGTTCCTTGTATTCAGCTTTTGAAATTCTGAACTTAGGAGGAACTGAAGGCAGTTGATCACGCCTTAGAATGATTCGTTGATCCTCGAATCGCATTATTATTTCCTCTTTTCTCTTTTGATCCTCTTCACTCAGCTTTTGAGGAGCTGAGGAAGGTCTGTTTCTGTGCGAGAGAGGTTGTTCTTCTGGTTCATCAGTCTCAGAGATCAAATCTAAGACTGGGATTATTTCATCAGCAGCAGCTGGCTTTATTTGTGAAGTCGCAGTAGTAGAACCTTCAGCGACATCCTCAAACAAGGGAGAGGACTAGCTAAAACACAACGATAGCTGAAGTCTTGTACTTGATACTTCACGTTGAGTGGACAAATCTGAGTCTTCGCTGATCCGCATCAGTTCATTAGGAGACTTGTCGCTGGTTCTTGAGCTTGATCTTCGACTTCAGCGTATAACCTTTGTTGACGTGAAACTTGTCTTCAGGGATCATAAGTAAACAACTAACTTATCAGCGATCATCATAATGACTGAACAGACTCAGCGCATTGATGATGAACAGTGTTCGCTGAATGTTTAACTTAAAAAACGAGAGTTCCTATCAGCGGTACTGGAAGATCTTAGTACTTATCAGCGATAGTGAAACTCTGATACATATTGTTTACTTACAATTTTCACTAAGTATATAAGAGAGGGTCATTATCAAATCACTGAGGGTTTGGATCAACAATCTCCCCCTGTTTGATTATGACATAGCAACAAAGAGAATTGCTATTTAATGAAAACATAAGGATAAAAAGAACTCATAAAATATTTGTCCCTTTTACTGTTTTCTGGGATCTTTTCAGTACTGATGGAGTAAAGTACGTTCGCTGAAATCTTTCTTTAAAATATTTGAATCAGGTTACAATGAAGAACAGAAAGATTACAAGTACGAGCGAAATAATTTACAAGTACAGAAGGATAACTGATACAATAGAGAAAAAGGAGATTATATCAGTTTTCAAAGGGTTCTTCCTTAATGAGAAGTTCATCAAGGGTCTTTTTAGTGGGGATCATCCAGTCAGGGACATTTACTCCTTGATTCTTTAACTTCAGAGCAGCTTCAAAAATCAAGGGCTTCAGGTCTCTAGCTTTGATGTCGCGTCTGACTTCACACCAGTGTACGAGATCTCTGAGTTGTTCGATGGGAGCAATTAGGAGCTCAGAGACACGTTGAAAGTGATGATTTCCATCATAGTCTAAGAAGAATATACCATATGGATCACTTACCACTGTGCCAGGGATGAAGATTTCTCTAGGTGGTAGGGAGGTGTCAAGCATTGAAAGATCAGCATCAGGGCCAAGAACTTCAGCGCGAGAGAAACCAATACCTGTTTCATTTCGAATGATTGGACCTGAATCAGAAACTTTCTTCTTCTTAGCAGAGGCTTTCTTCGGTTGAGGAAGAGTAGGAGGAATATCCACAGCAGATGAAAGCAAGTCGATCTATTTGTTTAAGATCATCTCAACATGGCTTTTGAATTTTGAGCGTGATCCCTGAATGGCTAATTTAGTTTCTAACCATTCAGAGAGACCAAACTTTTCTAATGAAGCAGCATAGAAGGTTTGCTTGGTTTTGTCATCTCTGTAGACATCCACTTCAACAACAGGAACATCAACGAACATTTTTCCTCTGATGTTGGCTTTGATTATCTTGGATGGTCTTGATCGATAGGTCAGCATTTGATTAGCCCATTCCAAGGTTGTATCAGAGACCTTTGTCTTTTCTCTAACGATTTATTGAGCATCATCCCAGAGCTGACGTTGAACATCAATGGGAACTCTTTTCAGCTTGGGGTCTTTGATTGATCGTTGAGTAAGCTTGATGGCGTATTCTCTGTCTTTCTCTTCAGCTTCCTTCCTTTCAGCGATGAGGCGTTCAGCTCTGAGGTGTTCCTTGTATTCAGCTTTTGAAATTCTGAACTTAGGAGGAACTGAAGGCAGTTGATCACGCCTTAGAATGATTCGCTGATCCTCGAATCGCATTATTATTTCCTCTTTTCTCTTTTGATCCTCTTCACTCAGCTTTTGAGGAGCTGAAGAAGGTCTGTTTCTGTGCGAGAGAGGTTGTTCTTCTGGTTCATCAGTCTCAGAGATCAAATCTAAGACTGGGATTATTTCATCAGCAGCAGCTGGCTTTATTTGTGAAGTCGCAGTAGTAGAACCTTCAGCGACATCCTCAAACAAGGGAGAGGACTAGCTAAAACACAACGATAGCTGAAGTCTTGTACTTGATACTTCACGTTGAGTGGACAAATCTGAGTCTTCGCTGATCCGCATCAGTTCATTAGGAGACTTGTCGCTGGTTCTTGAGCTTGATCTTCGACTTCAGCGTAGAACCTTTGTTGACGTGAAACTTGTCTTCAGGGATCATAAGTAAACAACTAACTTATCAGCGATCATCATAATGACTGAACAGACTCAGCGCATTGATGATGAACAGTGTTCGCTGAATGTTTAACTTAAAAAACGAGAGTTCCTATCAGCGGTACTGGAAGATCTTAGTACTTATCAGCGATAGTGAAACTCTGATACATATTGTTTACTTACAATTTTCACTAAGTATATAAGAGAGGGTCATTATCAAATCACTGAGGGTTTGGATCAACAATCTCCCCCTGTTTGATTATGACATAGCAACAAAGAGAATTGCTATTTAATGAAAACATAAGGATAAAAAGAACTCATAAAATATTTGTCCCTTTTACTGTTTTCTGGGATCTTTTCAGTACTGATGGAGTAAAGTACGTTCGCTGAAATCTTTCTTTAAAATATTTGAATCAGGATACAATGAAGAACAGAAAGATTACAAGTACGAGCGAAATAATTTACAAGTACAGAAGGATAACTGATACAATAGAGAAAAAGGAGATTATATCAGTTTTCAAAGGGTTCTTCCTCCTTAATGAGAAGTTCATCAAGGGTCTTTTTAGTGGGGATCATCCAGTCAGGGACATTTACTCCTTGATTCTTTAACTTCAGAGCAGCTTCAAAAATCAAGGGCTTCAGGTCTCTAGCTTTGATGTCGCGTCTGACTTCACACCAGTGTACGAGATCTCTGAGTTGTTCGATGGGAGCGATTAGGAGCTCAGAGACACGTTGAAAGTGATGATTTCCATCATAGTCTAAGAAGAATATACCATATGGATCACTTACCAATGTGCCAGGGATGAAGATTTCTCTAGGTGGTAGGGAGGTGTCAAGCATTGAAAGATCAGCATCAGGGCCAAGAACTTCAGCGCGAGAGAAACCAATACCTGTTTCATTTCGAATGATTGGACCTGAATCAGAAACTTTCTTCTTCTTAGCAGAGGCTTTCTTCGGTTGAGGAAGAGTAGGAGGAATATCCACAGCAGATGAAAGCAAGTCGATCTATTTGTTTAAGATCATCTCAACATGGCTTTTGAATTTTGAGCGTGATCCCTGAATGGCTAATTTAGTTTCTAACCATTCAGAGAGACCAAACTTTTCTAATGAAGCAGCATAGAAGGTTTGCTTGGTTTTGTCATCTCTGTAGACATCCACTTCAACAACAGGAACATCAACGAACATTTTTCCTCTGATGTTGGCTTTGATTATCTTGGATGGTCTTGATCGATAGGTCAGCATTTGATTAGCCCATTCCAAGGTTGTATCAGAGACCTTTGTCTTTTCTCTAACGATTTCTTGAGCATCATCCCAGAGCTGACGTTGAACATCAATGGGAACTCTTTTCAGCTTGGGGTCTTTGATTGATCGTTGAGTAAGCTTGATGGCGTATTCTCTGTCTTTCTCTTCAGCTTCCTTCCTTTCAGCGATGAGGCGTTCAGCTCTGAGGTGTTCCTTGTATTCAGCTTTTGAAATTCTGAACTTAGGAGGAACTGAAGGCAGTTGATCACGCCTTAGAATGATTCGCTGATCCTAGAATCGCATTATTATTTCCTCTTTTCTCTTTTGATCCTCTTCACTCAGCTTTTGAGGAGCTGAGGAAGGTCTGTTTCTGTGCGAGAGAGGTTGTTCTTCTGGTTCATCAGTCTCAGAGATCAAATCTAAGACTGGGATTATTTCATCAGCAGCAGCTGGCTTTATTTGTGAAGTCGCAGTAGTAGAACCTTCAGCGACATCCTCAAGCAGCTGGCTTTATTTGTGAACTCTGTTAGTGCTGCTAACTCTGTTAGTGCTGCTAACTCTGTTAGTACTGCTAACTCTGTTAGTACTTCTTCTAAGGTTAATACTGCTTCTAGTGTTTGTGCTGCTAAACCAATCATATTGACAAAGTACTCCAGTACTGCAGTACTTAAGGTTGAAAATCTCATCAAAACCAAGTGCAAGTACTTTGATGAGCAAGGGAGACCCAAGACCACTTCGGCTAGGGTTCCCAATAAAAACTAACTGATTTATCAGATGTGCAGGGCAACCAACAGCTCAAGGGGAAGAGCATCTGTCATGTTGATAGTGGTTGCTCCAGGCACATGACAGGTAACATGGCCTGCCTCAAGAATTTCAAAAGAATTGATGGAGGACATGTTGCTTTTGAAAATAATCCTGCAGGAGGTAAGATAAGTGGTAAAAGTAAAGGTGATGTCAGAAGGTAAGATGACATTTGAGGATTTGACTAGTGCAGAAAAGTGTAAGTGTAGTTACTACTGCCTGTGCAGAGTTACTACTGCCAGTGTTCTAGTAGTTAATACTGCTAAGTAGTTAATACTGCCCTTGCAGTTAATACTGCTAAGTGATTAATACTGCTCTGCAGTTAATACTGCTAAGTAGTTAATACTGCCCTTGTAGTTAATACTGCTTTGTAGTTAATACTGCAGGTGTGGTTAATACTGCTTTGTAGTTAATACTGCTTTGCAGTTAATACTGCTCAGTAGTTAATACTTCTAATGCACAGTTAATACTGCCAATGAGTAGTTAATACTGCTTAGCAGTTAATACTGCTTGTGTAGTTAATACTGCTCAGTCGTTACTACTGCTTGTGTAGTTAATACTGCTCAGTCGTTACTACTGCTTGTGTAGTTAATACTGCTCAGTAGTTAATACTGCTAATGCACAGTTAATACTGCCAATGAGTAGTTAATACTGCTTAGCAGTTAATACTGCTTGTGTAGTTAATACTGCTCAATCGTTAATACTGCTCATGTCGTTAATACTTCTTTTGAAAATCTAGGGCAAATACTGCTATAAATACCCCTGTTTGCCCGCCAAAGTTCATAACGACTCTTCGCATTAACTTCTTCTCTCTCTCGTTCTAACCTCTTCTCCCTAGAATCTCTGTGTTTTCTTTACAAATCCTCAGGAAGCACAACGATTATGGAGTTTATCGACGAGCATAATGAGATTGCAATGCTTCAGAAGCCGAAGCAGGCCGAAGGATTTCATGAAATTGTGGATTTTCTCAAGTCCACTCATATTTCGTATGCCCTAACGGTGAATCCGACAATATACATCGAGCATCAGACGCAATTCTGGGCCAATGCCACCGTAGAATCCGAAGATGGGCATAAAGTCATTCAAACAAGGGTATGTGACAAACCCTTGAAAGTTTCAGAAGAACTCATTCGCATCACTCTTCGACTAGATGATGCCTCAGGTATATCTTCTATTCCCAATGAAGAACTCTTCTCAACTTTACAAAGAATGGGGTATGAAGGTCCCATTGGAGTTTTTAAATTCTACAAGTCAAAGTTCTTTACTCAATGGAGATTCTTTGTTCATACCCTAATGCATTGTATTTCAAAGAAAACTACTGGATGGAGTGAGTTCAGCAGTACTATTGCCTATGCTCTAGTCTGCTTAGCCACTAACAGGAAGTTTAATTTTTCTCAAATGATTTTCAATGATCTTGTGGCAAACCTGGAATCCAAAAAGCGTTTCTATATGTATCCAAGGTTTGTTCAGGAAGTAATTACCAAGGAATTGACGGATATGCCTCAATTTGATGAGGTATATGTGCCAAAATCCCCTAAAGGGAAGGTTTTTTCAAATATGAAAAGACTTCCTAGGGACTCGGAAGGAGTTGACACACCATTGTTCTCTACAATGATGGTTGTGTCCCACATATTTGAAGGTATGGCATCAGGGTCAAGGCCCTCATTAGACACACCCGCTGATGACCAATCCCAACCTTCCATCACAAAAGACATCCCTCAGTCCATTCTTGAACGACCCACTCCCACAATAACCAAAAAGTTTGAAAGAAGAAAGGTACACAAGGTTCCTTCCCTTGATGTATCTCCTAAGAGCCCGAAGCCTTTAAGCCCTCTGTTGGAGCATTCTCCAATGGAGAATATCGAAAGGGAAACCACAGGGGTGTCTCCCAACCCCAAGAAGGTGCTCACTAAAGAGAAGGTTGAGCATGTGAGTCGCAAGGCTGCCACTACTTCTGCTAGCAAAGAGAAGGCCAGTGGTAAAATAACTAAGCCCTTCCTCACGGCAACTCAGGGTGAGAAATCATCCAGAGGTCCCAGGTGCCAAGAAACCAAGGGGGTAGGTAGTGCTTTTGCTAGGCAAGAGACACCTGCTAAAACTTCCAATGATCCTTTAAGGGAAGTAAAAACTCCTAAACAGGGTGAGGATAGATATACGTACGAGGAATTGATGGAAACTATTGCAAATATCAACATTGAGGTCATGGAGCAGAAAAAGGAAATTGATGAACTCAAGAAAGTGGTCCTCTATCAAAACTCACAGCTTGAGAAGCAAAGGAAGATGATCACTAAGTTGATGCACAGAAAGAAGAAAGCTCAGGTTGTCCTTAGGAGAAGAAACCCTACCAATGATGCTTCCAAAAAGGGGGAGTCAGACTCAGATCTAAACATGGAGGATGCACACATTGAGGGGGAGTATGAGTATAAGGTTGAGGGGGAGACTAAGGAGGCTGCAGATATTACAAAGGAAGCAGAAACAGAAACAGCAGCAGAAACCGTTACTGCTGCTGATATTACAATGGAAGCAGAAACAGAAACAGCAGCAGAAACCGTTACTGCTGCTGATCTTACAAAGGAAACAGAAACAGAACCAGCAACAGAAACGGTTACTGCTGCTGAGGTTGCAAAAGAAGTAGAAACAGATAATGCTGCTGAAAAACAAAAGGCAGCAGAAACTGTTAGTGCTGCTAAGAGCCACAAAGAAGAAACAGCTGAAACCACTCCTGAAGCTGTTAAATCTTTCAAAAGAACAAAGAGGCCAAGAACAAAGTCAATAGCCTCAAAGAAGAAAGATATAAAGAAGCCAAGGGTGGATCCAACTGTAGAAGAAGCCCAGGAGGAAGCAGTGAAAGAGAAATCTGATCCAAAAGTTTCTGAAGAAGAAGTGGCAACTTCATCAGGCCAACCAAGCAATGTACAATCACTGCCAAATGCTCAAAGTGATTTGTATATTACTGTGGTTAATACTAATCCAATCCAAGCTGAACCAATATCTTCTATGGCTCCTGAAATCATCTTCTGGGACACATTGAAAGATGGAAGAAAGGAGTTCATCAGAATCAAAAGGGCAGAAGGAAAGTTTGAAGTTTGTCCTACTTGGGGAAAACTTATCAGAACATGCTCTAGATCTGACTTGGAAGAGATGTTCAAGGTGGGAATGAGGCTATATGGAAACATGCTGACAGAGCAAGGTATGTCTATTACCAAGATGGTTCTTGAATACTTGTGCTTAATGTTCAAACCAGAAGCAGTTCAGTATTTGATGGCAAGGAATTTTCAAGTCATTACCAACTGGATGCTCATTGAGAATTGTGGAGTGTATGTCATCTCTCTTGACAATACATTTCATGAATATTATTTGGTGGATGTTGTATACAAGCACATCATGAAAAAGTTGAATGGAATGCTGCATGCTAAGTTGGTGAGTGACAAAGACTCTAAGATGGCAAGATACCTTGTAAAAAGGATTCTCAATCAAAGTCTGGGATTGGATCCAAATTTATGCGTTGATGATTAGGTTTTGGAAGCATCATCTGAAGAACTTAACTTCTCATCCTGAAAAGTCAAGTTAGGGGGAGATTGTTGGGAACTGAAGATATGCTAAGTATGGTTAGTACTGCCAGAACAACATTACTACTGCCAGATCAAGTTAGTACTGCCAGAACAACATTACTACTGCCAGATCAAGTTAGTACTGCCAGATCAAGTTAGTACTGCCAGATCAATGTTAGTGCTGCCAGAACAAAGATACTACTGCTAGTTCAAGGTTAGTACTGCTGAGATATTAATACTGCTGGAACATTATTAATACTGCTTATGTGAGGTTAGTACTGCTTGTCCAAGTTACTACTGCAAGAACAAGATTAGTACTGCTAGACAAGCTACTACTGCTGGTACATGGTTAATACTGCTGAACAAAGTTAATACTGCTGGTATATTACTACTGCTGGAATATCATTAATGCTGCTGAACAAAAGTTAGTACTGCTGGTGTCTTACGAAAACTGTTAGTACTGCTTGGGCATATCAAACATTACTACTGCTGAAAGATTATTAGTACTGCTTGAGAAGAATGAAGTTACTACTGCTTGTGATCAGAACATGGAATGCGAGATTGAAGGAGATAAAGATGGATTGATTGAAGATATACTTAAAAGAATATTCTGAAGATCATTTAATTTTTGATAGTTATCTTGTAATTATGGTGTATAAATAGTATTGATAGATAGCTATTAGAACAGACGAGTCAATACACGATATACATGAGATACAAGAGAAAATTCTAAATTCGATTGTGTTTTAGAGAGAATTAACCTCAAGGTTTTAGAACCCTATTTCTAGAGAAGTAGAAGTCGTCTTGATTGAGCCTGTTCATCAAGATTGAGGTTTGGTTGTAATCTTGTGAGTCGATTTAGTGAATACACAAAGTGGTGAATTTTCTGTTACATTGTTCTTGATTGTGAGAATTAAAGTTCTTTTCCGCAGATTCTTTAATTCTGAATTCTAAGTATTAATTATCTTGTTAAGATTCGATCCTGACAATCTTACAAATAAGAACATGGGTAGAAGAACTTGGGTAGAAAGAGAAAGATAAATATGTTCAGGTGTAGGCTAGGGTAGTAGAACTTATAGTGTGGAGGAGGGATGGAGTAAGAGATGTTTAGTGTACCTGACAAACCGGCTTTTCAAGCAAGATCATCAGATTGTCATCTTCAGCGACGCTTTTGCCTTTGCCTTTCTCAGCTCCAGAGGCTGAGGGGTTTGTCTTTGTCCGCTCCCCTGTTGGTTCATTTATTGAAATCCCCTTAAGAGCTTTGATCCTTGGGGCAGGTTTGACGATAAAGAAGTCATCGTCATCTTCGTCATCATCATCATCATTCTTTGGAGAAGAAGATGGTTCATCATCAGGGATGTCGACGGCTTCATCATCTTCTGCTTCGGATTCTTCAGCGTCTTCTTCGAGTTGCTCCCCCTCAGATACAGAGGCGAGCTTCTCGGTTCCCTCAGGGTTTTCATCTCCCTGAGGTCCAGCGATAAGATCTTCATTCTTCTCTCCCCTGATAGATTCATCATGGGAAAGGTCTTCAGCGCTCTTTTCAAGATCTTCAGCGCTCTTCTCCTTTGGATGTTCAGCGCTCTTCTCCCCGGGATGTTCAGCGCTCTTCTCCCCCTCTTTTTCATGATGATTGGGGGAGGAATGGGTAGATTCAGCAGCATGGCTAGGTTCTCTGTCTTCTTGGCCAGAGAGACCTACACGTACTTCAATCTTAGCTAATCTGTCTTCAAGGCCAGAAATAGCAGGATTGATCTTCTTCAGCTCTATGCGATCCGCCGCTGTGAAGGTTTCCAATGCAGGGACAGGGGTCGGTTCAGTAGCTGGAGTATTAGCCTTGTTGAGTAGCTGCTGGATCATCGTTTTCATCTCACCAACGTCGGTCTTTACAGAGCCTAAGTCAGTCTTTACAGCTGACATATCACCCTCTAGTGCTCCAACCGATGTCTTCAGCGTTGTTACTTCGCCAGACATGGAGGAAACGGAATTTTTGAGTGAGGTGTAGTCAGTGTAGATGTCAGCGAGCACTTTGGCGAAATTGCTGAGAGTCTTATCAACAATCTTGATGTCGTCTGTGGAAGCTTTCTTTTCCACCACCGTTGTCAGCTTTGTCAAATTCTCTCCAGCGTTTGTTACAGCTGAAGAGTTGTTGGAAAGAGTAGTGGTGAGATCTGTCAGCTTGGTTTCCACGGACTTCAGAGAGGCGTTGATGTCTCCTAAATTAGGACCTGTAACAGATAAGTACTTGTGAACAAAGGAAAGTTCAGAAGTTTCAGGTTTAGTTACAGTGTATAGGATTTTATTTGTACCTGCAGGAGGATTGATGAATTCGTCAAAGTTGCAAGTTCCTGAAAAATGTTCCATATCCTCTTCGAAAGTACGGTGAGGTATGGTGATCTCTGCAGGTCCTTTCTTCATCATTCGTTGAGAAGCGTCAGCGGTGGCTTCTAGAATGATGGCATCTCCAGTGTTTTTTGGAGGAGTGTCCAAGTGAGTGGAGGGAGAAGCGAAGGATAAGAATGGGGTTCGGGTTCTGAGTTCAGCGTTGGAATCGCTGAGAATCACTTCATCAGTCTTTTGAGAGACTGAGGGAGGTTGGGTAGTTTCCAGGTTTCTAACCTCAGTGTTTGGAGACGTTGAAATCTGGATTGGAGGGATGGCTTGCACGGGTGTGGCAGAGCGTACCACGGAACTTTCCTTCAGCTCGTCAGAATGAGCTGAGGAGTCTTCAGCATGGAATTGCTGGGGTTGCTCCTTGGTTTTCTTGATCCTTTTGGAATCAAGTTGGGTTGAAGAGTGTTTCCTTTTCTTAGAAGGAGAGGATTTTGTGGTCGGGGTATCAGCGATGGGTATTGTCGCTGAAGGAGCCACAGAAGTCGAAGAATTAGGGTTAAGAAGAGAGAGAAGGGTAGAGAGACGTACCTCATTGTCGACAGGTTTGAAATCGAGCACCTTAGGGCCAACCTGAGAAAGTTTCAGGTCACCCTCTTGAGGATAGCTGTCCTTCAGGCCATATTGGAAGATGGCGCTGATGAAACGGGGGTAGGGAACCCATGCAGGTCTGTCAGCAGCAGAATCTACTCTTTGTACTAGGTCATCATAAATGATAGATGCCCAGTCAATATGTAGACCTTTCAGCAGTGCGTATCCCATAGCCTGCTGAGGTTGAGCGGCTTGATCAGAGGAGCCGGTCTTTGCTGTCATGCAGCTGATCAGGTGTGCGAAGATGAAATTCATCTCGCTGGGCATTTTGGACTTCTTTATCAGCGTCAGCTTCTTCTCGGGCTTCTTGTCCCTTCCAGTTTCCCAGATGTAACCCATTACATCAAAAAATGCATTAAGAGCTTCTTTGTCAGCATGCTTCTTATGGTCAGGGAATGGAACAAACGGTTTTTCTTTGGTAGTATTGGGAAGGTTCAGGGCTTTTCGAACGATTGCGGGGGTTATCTTAATTGTGCCATACTCAGTATCGCTGAGTATGCAATCGATGGTTTTGGATGCATCTTTGGCGGAGGGTAGCTGAGTGTGTCTGGCAGAGTACCAGAACTAGGATAGTAGTAGCTGACTTGCGGGAGGTATGATGGTCAGGGCTGTTGAAATGCAGCAGTTTTTCAGGAAATTTACAGCATCATCCAGATGTGTGACTTGCTTTCGAGGAGGAAACTCTAGAAGCGCAGAGAGGTTGTTGACCTTAGTCCAATCTAGTTGATCCAGCTTGAACTTAACCTGAGGGGCTTTGATGATGTCCACTTCCTCAGAGTCAGCGGAGATGTTCTCAGCGGTTACCTTGATTTTTGAAGTTGCCATTTCTCTGTATTATCAGTTCAACCAAAGATGTTAACAAATAAGAATTGTCTTAATATGGAAAGAATTTCCATTAAGATGATTCGAATTTTGTCCATTTCATTCAGACATAAATGTCTTAATGAAGATTGGGGTTTTTCTTGATTTTTGACAGAAATCTAAAACCCATAAAGTCTTGTATTCCAGTTTCTAAAAGAAAACTGGATACGAATGAAGAACAAGTTTAAGATTTAGATTTAAAACTTGAAGAACAACCATGAAATGGTTGTGTTCATAAAACCATGAAAGAAATGATTTTATTTTACAAAGTTCTTTTGTTTGATCTTGTTTAAAACAATGATAAGATCAGAAACAAGTTAAGCATTTGAAAAAAATAAGAACATATTAACCTTGATGTTTTGATGAAGAAGATGATGAACAGTTCTTTGAAGATTTGAGAGCACAAATGCAACAGTAATTCTTTTCTTGCGGAGGAAGATTGTTCGCGTAAAATACAAATATAAACCAAGAGTTGTTTATATAGGGAGTTTTAGAGAGAGAAAACCTTGAGCGGGAAAAGGTTTTCATCATGACACGGACACGTGTTTGCATTTGATTGGAAGTTTGAACGAAACGTGCAAACGTGTGTCAGAAAGAAGTCGTGCCTGGTGTAATCCGTTGCAATGACGTCACAACTGTCCTTTCACATTCTTTTAGGATGTCTCTGAGGTTTTGAAAGCTCAGGGACTCATTTGAAAAACATGAAGCACTGAATAGAAAATATCAGTGAAGGTTTTAAAAAATTTCAAAAAGTCGCTGTTAAGGAAGAGATATTCAGCGATGCAATTTATTTTTAAATCTTTCATTTTCATGCGTTTGTCAGAGAGAGAAAACATACCTTGATATCAGCGAATCAAGTTTATTCAGAGAGAAGATGTAAAGCCCGTGTCCCGGTATGGTTTTAAATTACGTTTTTACTTATTTAATTTTTCTTGTATGGTAACGGAATGTGACGGAAAAGCCAAAGGTTAAAAGTGGTAGTTAAGGGGCCTAATGTGGAAAAAAACTCTAACCTCAGGGGCTGTTTGTGCATTTGGGGTAAGTAATGCATGGGATCGGCCCATGGACCGATCCCTCCTTCTCCTTGGCTCACATTCACGTTAAATCAGCTTCTCAACACAAAAATCACCCCAAAAACCCTACTATTCTCTTCTCCTTGTTCACGACCATCGCTGCCATCATCCAAGCCGTTCTCTTCCTTGCCGCTGCCGTCGCGCACCGCGAAACCAACAGCAGCCGCCGCTAGCAATCTCCGGCGAGAGAGGGAGGGAAGGTGAGAACGAATCGGAAGCCGGAGTCCAGTCGTAGTGCTGCTGGGCCGTCGCCGATCGGTACGTTCCTATGTTTTTTTTCTTCTTTTCTTTCGCTGTCACGGAGTCACCACGAAACCACCACCGCCGCAGCGGCCATGGCTGCCGACAGCGTGTGTGGCCACCGTACACCACCGCTGCAGTGGCTGGAGGGTGCAGGTGGGTCGGGGCTGAGTCGGGGGTGGGGGAGGGCGTGCGTTGTTTATTCTCGTCGGTTTAGGCACCGAACCGCCACCACCACCGGGGTGGCTGCCGCCTGCTCGCCGCCGCCGGCCACCGCTGCCTGAGATGGCAGTAGGTGGTACTTGGGTTAGTTTAGCCATTGATTGTTTAGTTGGTTAAACCTTAGTGGTAAATCTAAACGCGAAGAACTTAAAATCGAATCCAAAATCGTCATTTTATGTAAATTCTAAGTGTGCTGTCCAGTTTTCGTTTGATCATAACTTTTCCGTCGTAACTCCGTTTGAGCCGAAACTGGCGCCCACGGTTCAAGTTCGGGGTCGGGCACGTTTTCCGTGTTTTAGCGGAAAACTGGTTCGGTCTCTAGCTGGGCGAAAAAGTGGTCGCAAGTTCGGTGATTCGTCATTTCATGCGAAAATTTCTGGAATCTGCCTTGATCTTGCGAAAGCCTTAACTTTTCACTCGTAACTAGTTTTGACGTGAAATTGGTGCCCAAAGTTCCCATTTTGAGTTGGGGAGGTTTTTCGTGTTTTGCCGAAAGTCTGATTAAGCCCGTAGCTAGGCTGTTTTGGGCTGTTTGCGCAGCTGGTCCGAAAACGGACAGTTTTTGTGGTAGTTCGTAATTAATTCATAATAAAATGTAGAAAAATCGTTAGGAGGTGTATAATACGTCCTTGGAACCCTATCTCATAGTACTTTCTGACCATGTAATAATATTGAGGATTTACTGGGTTTAAGGAGTTCGAAACAGGTCCCGAACAGACCTGTTTGGCGAGACCGTGAAGTAGTTTTAGTGACGGTTTAAGCGGGCGTCGTGTCGTAGGGTCCGGGTCTCGTATTGATACGTTTTAACGTGCGTTTAGGTGCTGGGAAGTGACCGTAATTGGGAAGATTGAAATTGTATTGTTGAGCTAGGCGCGCATTCGAGGTGAGTTCTCTCACTATAACTAATGTCGGTTATTTTTACATTACGTTGTGTATGTATGTGGTAGTTCTATTTGCTTTTGATGCGGGGTTAAATAGTGGGGTGTCTAGTCGGACCTTTATTGTTGTGACTACGCGGGTGGCGTAGGAGTTCGGCGGGGCCGAGGGTCACATACGCGGGTGGCGTAGTAATTCGGTGGGACCGAAGGTTGTATACGCGGGTGGCGTAGTAATTCGGTGGGACCGAAGGTTGTATACGCGGGTGGCGTATGAACCCGGGGGTGCCGGGTTGCGTTTGAACGATTGTCGTGTGGTCGGTGGGACCGACGTATGCCTATTAGGTGGGGTGGTGTGAGTATGCATGTTTATGATTTGTTCGTAGACTTGTATGTTGTTTATGTGCAATTATCTGTTTATGGTGGTGTGGAAATAACTGTGTTACTTATGGTGTTGAATTCACTAAGCTTCGTGCTTACCCTTTCCCAATAAACCGTGGTTTCAGGTACGGGCGGCTCCAAGGCGTGACGAGTACACACTGGCGCGCGAGGAGAGCTGGTTGCTTTATGGTTTTTAATAATTAAACGTTTATTCCGCTGGTTGTTATTATGAAGATATTAATTATGAGTTTACAAACGAAACGTTGGGATCATTTAATGAGTTGTTATAAATGAAATGTTTATTTAAAAATTTAAATTTGCTTGTAATTTTTGGGACGTTACAACTTGGTATCAGAGCACAGCTTGAGTGAAGCAAATGCACCTCGGTGTGTTTGGTCTCAAGTTGCGGCTGGGAAAATTTTCAAATTCTTTATTAAACCTTTTTGGGAATAAAAGAAAAGGGTAAAAACCCGTTCGAGGAACGGTGATCGAGGGCGCAGTGTGTACAGTCAGCCGGAGCCGAAGGGAAAGGTACAATGCTTAGTGTTTTATTGCTTTCTAGATCATAGAGTATGCATGCTAGATTGCCTGTTGTTGACACTATGCGGTATGTTGGACTGCTTGCTATTAGGAATTTTATGCTAATTATGATAGGTTACTAAGTGGATACCCACTAGGTTGTATGCAGTAAGAGCCTTATAGCCTTAGAATATTCGATTTAGTTCTATTGCGCAGCTCTTGTTTGAGTCCAACCGTTCTAGGATAGAATCTTGTATTCGAATGTCTATTTGTTTCACACTGCATGTAATCGGGTATTCGCGAGGCCACTCTTTATGATTAGTGGGGATTCGGTAGTAGCAAGGGTAGTGGTTGGGATGGAATTCCTAGGGAGCTAGGAAGAGTGAGTATATATGCCGGTGCGGGCATATGTGTGCAGTTGCGGCGAGAAACTACTTGGACCCCTCGGGATGGGACTCGGAACGAGCGATGATAGGTGTGGAAGGTAGTAGTAGAGCTCCTACTACCGGAAGCACAGGATCAGTGCTCGAGTCGGGAAAGTCGCGAGGAATCCAAGGAGTTGAGCGTGAGTGTTGTTGGTGTGAGTTATTAGGTACTAATAACTCGTTGTATTTTCTTCTCTCTAGAATGGCCATCACAAGGAGGAACAACGATGTTGAACCGAATGCTAGTATTGAACTCACTATTGAGCAGATGCGTGAGTTGATCGTGGCTGAAGTAAAGCATGCTATTAGGGAGGCAATCCCCGAGATTATTACCGCCGTTCGTGATGAGGTAGTAATGATGTTGGAGACTGCTCGGGGATAAGGACTCGAGTTAGAGGGACATACTAAGAAGAGGAAAATGGCGTAGACCGTTGCATCAGAATCGGCGGTTCCAAAGAGAACGAGGTTCTCGGACTCGCTCTTGAACCAAAGGAGCGGTGGGTTTAAAACCAAGGATGGTAGCGGAAGGAGAAATGACAAATGCTTCCAGTGTGGCCAGGTGGGGCACTACGGTCGCGACTGCAGGGAACCACAAAGGGTCTGTTTTAACTGCAACCAGATGGGTCACGTGAAGGCCAGCTGCCCGAATCCGAGGGCTACTGATGGGGATGAGGCACAGGCCACGCTCAAAACGGTGACAGGTACGTTCTTAGTTAACTCGGTGCCCACCGTGGCAATGTTTGATAGCGGGGCTACCCATTATTTCGTGCCTCATACTTTTAGTGAGCGTTTGGGCCGTAGTATGGGACGGTTAGGCTGTCCACTTGTGCGTGAGGTTGCTGATGTAATGTTTGTTTTAAGTAGACCATTTCGGGTCAAGATGGAGGATTGTGCTAGGATCATAGGCTTATAGAGCCGACTTTGATTTGAGGAAAAATCGCAGGGATTATTTGGCGTAATTTCCCAACTTGCCTAAGAGGTTTAAATGTCTGGATGACGTTAGTGGACCTGAGAGATTTGGAGGAGTAGGAGTCCAGACGTAGAATACCGACTAAGTCATGCACAAAGTTGATTTTGAAAATAAGATTGCATTAACAAATTCTTGTGTTTCAAATCATTTTATGGATGGTGTTTTGGAATTTTGAGAAATGTTCAGCACACACACAAGATTTTGAAATATGGTTTTGGAAGTGTATGAAATCGTTTTATCACGGGAGTGCAAACTTTGTTAGAATTTGTCTCATTTCGTTATTTTTTTTTCAACGGTTCTTCCGGGTAAGATGATATCCGTGTTTTGTGGTGTTTAAAATGTTGGGCAAGTGGCTACGGCTTGTGACTTTAACATTGGAACTCCTCCACATATGTTAGAGTTGAGGCGGAAAGTTACATTCCACGATGTCTGTATAAAGATTTTCGAATGATTTCGTTAAATTAAGTTTTATTTTACGGCGTGTTGAGTCGTGTGAGTTTAATTTCACGAGGTGCATATCTTATTTGTTTATGTGACCTTTTGGGGAAATCTTGGAAACCAATTTAAAGAACCCCACCTTTTGAGATTTTATGAGGTTTTAGTCGATATTTTCAAATGATGGAAACAGATTGGTTTTTATCCTTAAGTTTGAAACTTACACGAGACGATTGTGTTTTGACAAAAATATATTTGTAAGTCGTTTCATCGTTTTGTATGACTAGCCGACGCGCGAAAAATTTGTCGGTAAACCCTGTGCCACGACATTTTATGTTTAAAAAGAGAAATTTTGGGGTCAAACGTCGTGGAACTGACTTTGAAATCATGTGCACACTTTTGTCGCACCCGGTGTAAGGTCGAGCGGTTACTTTAAATACATGTCATGGGTCAATTCATACTAGAACCGTGACGGTTCATTTTCAAAGAAATTATTTATTTCGCTTTACGTTTGTGAGTAAACTAAGCCGCAATGAAATGATTTTCAACATGATTTTCATATGTGGGACGAGCGTGTCCATTTTTGCGTAACTACCGACCTGGTAATAGTGGTTTTATTTCTTACGGTCTTTTTTAAATGAAAAAAAATCTTGACGTTGAAAACATTTTGTAAATGATTTTGTAAATCATTTGGGAAATGCGTTTTTTTTAAGTGTTATGTGTCATTTTGAGAATTTTAAGGGTGTGAGTCCTTTTGGAAAACTCTTTTGTTTAACCCGTGTTGAGTTTGGGACTAATGTTGATTTTAGAGTATTGCTTGCATAGACTTTATTTAAACGCGTTTTTGACCGACTTATGGGTCTAGCAAGCGTGGAGCATTTTGCTCGGTTTTGACTTGGAGTTAGTCATGGGCTAATTGCCCGGTTTTAATGACTCGAGGTAGAGTCTTGTTGATGGATTGTTTTGTCGCACCGTTTGGCATTCATTGCACGTCGAGTATTTACACGTTTGGGTGAGGGAGACAATCCGAGATAGGCACTTGTGGGTAGGATGTTTTACTTTGGATCCTTAGGCACGTTAGTCAGTCGCTGGTAGTGGTCGGTTGGGTATCTCGGGGTGAGGCCCCGGTGTTCAGGTGTTATAGCCTAGGCTTTCTAGTAGGTGCTAGGAGGATATAGTTGTGGGCACTTACGTGGGAGGTAATTCCGATGTGAGGGGCCCTGAGGCGTTACCTGAGAGGTAGGCGTCAGGGTGTATCCTTGGTTCAGATAAATTAGCTTTGTAGAGCGAGTGTGGGGGATACGTCGACGGTGGGAGGTTGGGTCTTCCACGCGTGTTGGTAATGTAGGCCGGGTAGTATCGGTTAAGGGAATGACCTACGTGTGTGTTAGTTGACTTGATTGTGGGGGATATCTAATTGTGTTAGTGTCTAGGATAATACCACGCTTATGTGATTTATTATAATCGGTTGGACCGATGTTCGGCGGGTGGCCGATGTTTGTTATTGTAATCAGTTGGACCGATGTTCGGTGGGTGGCCGATGTTTGTTATTGTAAACGGTTGGACCGATGTTCGGCGGGTGGCCGATGTTTGTTATTGTAATCGGTTGGACCGATGTTCGGCGGGTGGCCGATGTTTGTTATCGTAATCGGTTGGACCGATGTTCGGCGGGTGGCCGATGTTTGTTATTGTAATCGGTTGGACCGATGTTCGGCGGGTGGCCGATGTTTGTTATTGTAATCGGTTGGACCGATGTTCGGCGGGTGGCCGATGTTTGTTATTGTAATCGGTTGGACAAATGTTCGGCAGGGGGTCGATGTTTTGTTAATATAAGTTATTGAAAATCTTTGGAGTCTATTAGAATTCGTGGAAGTTAATCGACAGTTAAGGGTAGGAATGATCGTAGTCGAGTATCCTGTAGGGTATACTGTGAGCAGCTTTAGAAGGGTTAGAGTTTGAAATTGACTCGGGGTGTATGGAATATCTAAGGTTGGGGGACAACCGAAGTCGCTTGGCTAGGAATGATTTCAATTAGTGAAGTGTTCTATCGATCATAATCTCAGTGTCCTAGAAGGAGTACGTTAGTAAGGAAAGTATTCGTGAAGTTTTAGAAGGGGTCTCAAGTGAACCTAGGAACCTGATGTTGAGATGAGGAAGAACTATCCGGAGCTATTCGTAGGCAGCGACTTCGAGGACGAAGTCTAATCCAAGTGGGGGAGAGTTGTAAAGCCCGTGTCCCGGTATGGTTTTAAATTACGTTTTTACTTATTTAATTTTTCTTGTATGGTAACGGAATGTGACGGAAAAGCCAAAGGTTAAAAGTGGTAGTTAAGGGGCCTAATGTGGAAAAAACTCTAACCTCAGGGGCTGTTTGTGCATTTGGGGTAAGTAATGCATGGGATCGGCCCATGGACCGATCCCTCCTTCTCCTTGGCTCACATTCACGTTAAATCAGCCTCTCAACACAAAAATCACCCCAAAAACCCTACTATTCTCTTCTCCTTGTTCACGACCATCGCTGCCATCATCCAAGCCGTTCTCTTCCTTGCCGCTGCCGTCGCGCACCGCGAAACCAACAGCAGCCGCCGCTAGCAATCTCCGGCGAGAGAGGGAGGGAAGGTGAGAACGAATCGGAAGCCGGAGTCCAGTCGGAGTGCTGCTGGACCGTCGCCGATCGGTACGTTCCTATGTTTTTTTTCTTCTTTTCTTTCGCTGTCACGGAGTCACCACGAAACCACCACCGCCGCAGCGGCCATGGCTGCCGGCAGCGTGTGTGGCCGCCGTACACCACCGCTGCAGTGGCGGGAGGGTGCAGGTGGGTCGGGGCTGAGTCGGGGGTGGGGGAGGGCGTGCGTTGTTTATTCTCGTCGGTTTAGGCACCGAACCGCCACCACCACCCGGGTGGCTGCCGCCTGCTCGCCGCCGCCGGCCACCGCTGCCTGAGATGGCAGTAGGTGGTACTTAGGTTAGTTTAGCCATTGATTGTTTAGTTGGTTAAACCTTAGTGGTAAATCTAAACGCGAAGAACTTAAAATCGAATCCAAAATCGTCATTTTATGTAAATTCTAAGTGTGCTGTCCAGTTTTCGTTTGATCATAACTTTTCCGTCGTAACTCCGTTTGAGCCGAAACTGGCGCCCACGGTTCAAGTTCGGGGTCGGGCACGTTTTCCGTGTTTTAGCGGAAAACTGGTTCGGTCTCAAGCTGGGCGAAAAAGTGGTCGCAAGTTCGGTGATTCGTCATTTCATGCGAAAATTTCTGGAATCTGCCTTGATCTTGCGAAAGCCTTAACTTTTCACTCGTAACTAGTTTTGACGTGAAATTGGTGCCCAAAGTTCCCATTTTGAGTTGGGGAGGTTTTTCGTGTTTTGCCGAAAGTCTGATTAAGCCCGTAGCTAGGCTGTTTTGGGCTGTTTGCGCAGCTGGTCCGAAAACGGACAGTTTTTGTGGTAGTTCGTAATTAATTCATAATAAAATGTAGAAAAATCGTTAGGAGGTGTATAATACGTCCTTGGAACCCTATCTCATAGTACTTTCTGACCATGTAATAATATTGAGGATTTACTGGGTTTAAGGAGGTCGAAACAGGTCCCGAACAGACCTGTTTGGCGAGACCGGGAAGTAGTTTTAGTGACGGTTTAAGCGGGCGTTGTGTCGTAGGGTCCGGGTCTCGTATTGATACGTTTTAACGTGCGTTTAGGTGCTGGGAAGTGACCGTAATTGGGAAGCTTGAAATTGTATTGTTGAGCTAGGCGCGCATTCGAGGTGAGTTCTCTCACTATAACTAATGTCGGTTATTTTTACATTACGTTGTGTATGTATGTGGTAGTTCTATTTGCTTTTGATGCGGGGTTAAATAGTGGGGTGTCTAGTCGGACCTTTATTGTTGTGACTACGCGGGTGGCGTAGGAGTTTGGCGGGGCCGAGGGTCACATACGCGGGTGGCGTAGTAATTCGGTGGGACCGAAGGTTGTATACGCGGGTGGCGTAGTAATTCGGTGGGACCGAAGGTTGTATACGCGGGTGGCGTATGAACCCGGGGGTGCCGGGTTGCGTTTGAACGACTGTCGTGTGGTCGGTGGGACCGACGTATGCCTATTAGGTGGGGTGGTGTGAGTATGCATGTTTATGATTTGTTCGTAGACTTGTATGCTGTTTATGTGCAATTATCTGTTTATGGTGGTGTGGAAATAACTGTGTTACTTATGGTGTTGAATTCACTAAGCTTCGTGCTTACCCTTTCCCAATAAACTGTGGTTTCAGGTACGGGCGGCTCCAAGGCGTGACGAGTACACACTGGCGCGCGAGGAGAGCTGGTTGCTTTATGGTTTTTAATAATTAAAACGTTTATTCCGCTGGTTGTTATTATGAAGATATTAATTATGAGTTTACAAACGAAACGTTGGGATCATTTAATGAGTTGTTATAAATGAAATGTTTATTTAAAAATTTAAATTTGCTTGTAATTTTTGGGACGTTACAAAAGATGATAAAATGGATTATATAAGTTGATTTTATCCTATCGCTGATCAATGTGAACCGCTGAAGATTTTATCCTTCAAAGTTCAGCATTCCAAGCTCGCTGATGAGAAAGTTGAATCTTGTCTCATCAAGAGGTTTGGTAAACAGATTAGCTAACTGATAATCAGTTGGAATAAAACGAAGTTCTATATCACCATTCATCACATGATCTCTGATAAAATGATATCTGATTTCGATGTGTTTTGTCTTTGAGTGTAACATTGGGTTGTTGGCTATAGCGATGGCACTAGTGCTGTCGCAATAGATTGGAATTTTGGAGAGCTGAAGATCATAGTCTAGTAGCTGATTTCTCATCCACAAGACTTGAGAACAACAGCTTCCAGCGGCTACATATTCAGCTTCAGCTGTGGAAGTGGACACTGAGTTTTGCTTTTTACTTGTCCAACTTACCAGCTTTCTACCCAGGAGCTGACATCCTCCTGTGGTGCTTTTCCTATCCATTTTGCAACCTGCAAAATCACTGTCTGAATAGGCGGTTAGATCGAATCCTGAGTCTTTAGGATACCAAAGGCCTAGATTCGTTGTACCCTTAAGATATCGAAAGATTCGCTTTACAGCTTTCATATGAGATATCTTAGGTTCAGCTTGATATCGTGCACACAGACATGTTGCAAACATAATATCGGGTCGACTAGCTGTAAGATACAATAGTGAGCCGATCATCCCACGGTACAGCGTGACATTGACAGGAACACCCTTTGTGTCCTTATCAAGTGTCAGCGGTGGTGCCATAGGGGTTTTCATAGCTGAACTTTCAGTTAAGTCGAATTTCTTCAGCATATCTTTAACATATTTTCCCTGATTAATGAAAGTTCCTTTTTCAGTTTGCTTAATCTGAAGACCAAGGAAATATGTTAGTTCACCCATCATACTCATTTTATACTCATCTTTCATTCTATCAGCGAAACGAGTACAAAGTTCAGGGTTAGTAGAACCAAATATAATGTCATCAACATATATTTGAACTAGAATGATATGACCTTTCACTTTTCTAAAAAATAGAGTTTTGTCAATCTTACCTCGCTCAAATTTTTCAATATGGAGATAAGTGGAAAGAGTGTCATACCATGCACGTGGAGCTTGCTTTAAGCCATAAAGTGCCTTGTCCAGTTTATAAACATAACCTGGACGCTTAGGATCTGAGAATCCTGGAGGTTGTTCCACATAAACCTCTTCATTCAGCTTTCCATTCAGAAACGCTGACTTAACATCCATCTGATGTACAGTGAAGTTTTTGTGTACAACATATGCTAAGAAAAGACGAATAGATTCAAGTCTTGCTACTGGAGCAAATGTTTCGTCATAATCTATGCCTTCCTCTTGTCTGTATCCCTGAGCAACAAGACGAGCTTTGTTGCGAGTTATAGTACCATGTTCGTCCAACTTGTTTTGATAGACCCATTTAGTGCCTATCTCCGTTTTGTCAGTTGGTCTACGAACGAGTTTCCAAACTTTGTTTCTTTCGAATTCAGTCAGCTCTTCTTGCATAGCGCTGACCCAATTTGGATCTCTGAGGGCATCATCTATTTTTTTTGGTTCAGTTAGAGAAATAAAGTTAACAAATAAACAAATATTACCTGCACTTCTACGAGTCTGAATACCAGCGTTGGGATCACCAAGAATTTGATCGATTGGGTGATTTACAGTCCATCGCTGAGCCGGAGCATACGTCGCTGACTCAGTCTGAACTGGAGAAACTGAAGATGAGGCTTCAGCTACTTCTGGATTATCAGCTAAGAGAGGAATGTTTGCATTTGTCACTTCATTCACTGATTGCTGAGAAATAGATGGAATATCTGAGACATTTGGATCAACTGCAGGTATAGTGTTTATAGGAACAGCTGAGACCCAAGATGTTTCAGCTTCACTATTCTGCATATCTGGAATGATAGTAGGACCATCATTTTCTACGGTGTGAGCATGAGGAGTGGGAACTTCTTCTGAATCACCAAGATGAGAAAACATCCATTGATTCAGTTCTTCAGTATCAGCGGACGGTTTAGAGTTCGCTGAACGGGATTCGTCAAACGTGACGTGAATAGTTTCTTCTACAGTTTGTCTTCTACGGTTGAAGACTCTGAAGGCTTTGGAGACTGAGGAGTATCCAAGAAAGATTCCATCATCAGCCTTAGGATCAAACTTTCCAAGGGCATCTCTGTTGTTCAGTATGAAACACTGACATCCAAAGATGTGAAGAAAGCTGAGTGAAGGCTTTCTCCCATGAAAGAGTTCATAGGCTGTCTTTTTGAATCTTTTAACTATCAGCGACCTGTTTTGCGTAAAACAAGCAGTGTTGACAGCTTCTGCCCAAAACTGAGTAGGCAGGTGAGAATCGCTGATCATTGAACGTGCAACTTCAATAATTGTTCTATTTCTTCTTTCAGCGACTCCATTTTGTTGCGGTGTTCTCACTGACGAAAAGTTGTGAGAAATACCCTTACTCTCAAGGAAGGAATCAAGAGAACTGTTTTTGAATTCAGTTCCATGATCACTCCTTATTGAGCGAACAGTCATATTGTTCAGAGTTTCCATCTTCCGAACAAAGGTGATGAGTTCTTCAGGGGTGTCACTCATAGAACGGAGAAACATTACCCATGTGTAACGAGAGAATTCATCAACTATGACCAGCGTATATTTCTTTCCAGCGATGGATTGTTTGTTAACAGGGCCAAACAAATCCATATGGAGTAGTTGTAGAGGAGATGACACTGAGGAGACTTGCTTTGACTTGAAGCTTGCCTTGGTCTGCTTCCCTTTTTCACACGCTGAACATAAAGACTCTTTGGCGTATGAATGCTGAGGTAGACCAGTGACTAACTCTTTGGAGGAAAGAGTATTCAGTGTCTTGAAATTTAGATGCGAGAGCCTCTTGTGCCATAGCCAGTTAACATCAGAAGATGCCTTTGAGAAGTGTTGGAACCACGATACACTTAATCAAGATTAACAGTCTATTAGTTGAGTTTAGAGTTTGATGCGGAAGCGTATTAAACTAACAGATATGTTTGATAGATATTAGAACGCACACATATAAAGAAAACAGTAAAGAATGAAAAGGATTTCTTGAACAGTTACTGTTATTCAATATATAATAACAACACGAAGAACAGATTAAGAACTGTTGGTGTGTGTGAGAATATAACACTCAGATATTTGACAATAAAGCTTGAGAGTATTAGTGATTCCTTGTGTATTCGTCCTTGGGAAGATCTCAACATGAGACTTCCTTTTATACTACTCTTAGAAGACTATGAAGTAGGTCACTGTTCCTTTTACGGCATGAATAGTGAACTGGATGGTGTGAACAGTTGTTTGAGCCATGCGCATTTAATGGAGCAGATGTACTATTGGTAAATGCATTAAATGGCGCAGACGTCTATTATGTACTAAGCCCTATTGAGTCCATTCAGAGTTTGACACGTGTTGAAGTTGGACAGGGCAAGTTGCCATGCAAGTTGATGAACAGGTCTTGGAACAGTAGCAAGATATTATAAATATCTTCAAGTCTCAGTGAGGACCACAGAGGCTCTGTAATGAGTTACAGAGGTTCTGCGGTCTGGTCCTCTGTGGAGCAGTCTTCGCCGGATTCTGAGTCTTTGGTCTTCTTTGTGCGTATGACAGAGCTTCTGTAGGAAGCCTCTGCTGCTTCTGTAGCTTCTTGATCTTGATTTCTCGGTAATGTCGGCAGAGCCTCTGTAAGAGGCTTTCTTCACTTAGCCTATTTTTCACTACTTCTAAATAGTTCTATGATTAGGAAGATTGAAGCTAACAATCTCCCCCTAAGTAGTGAAAAATAAAAAATTTGAACTTGAGTTAAGTTTGGCTAAGTTAGATAAGACAGAGGTTAAACAATACCTCGAAATTTCTTTCATTTAGAAATATGCCAGAGGCATTTTACATTTGAGTACAATGAAAGATAAACTTTAACTTTGTTTGCAGAGATTGGAGGTCTGAGAATCAGATTTTGGCATCTTTAATTAAACGCTTTATATATAAAAAACTCATTAAATAATCCCAACATATTAATTGCAAAATCATAAATATTGTTCAAGTAATCAGAAACCAGCGGAAACAATGTTCAATAAATAAAACTAATATCAGTCAGCTCATCCCGCACGCCAGTGTGTACCCGTCACGCCATAGAGCCACTCGTAACTGAAACCACAGTTTATTGGGAAAGGGTAAGCACGAAGCTTAGTGAATTCAAACACCATAAATAATACAGTTATTCCACATTACCCCTAAACAGATAGTGACACATAAACGATCACACAGGTCTACGAACAAGTCATAAACATGTAAATCCACAACCACCCGCCTAAAAGGCACCAGTCGGTCCCACCGACCACATGATAACATCTTCGGCCCCGCCGAATCCTCGGTCCCACCGAGTCTCTACGCCCCGCGTAAAAAAAAACCTCCGGACCCTCGGTCCCACCGAGTTAACATGGCAACATAGTATCAACTAGACACCCCACTATCTAGTCCCACAATACAATCACATAAAGCTACCACACACGTACTACAACAATAATAAAATAACTAATATTAGATATAGTGAGAGAACTCACCTCAAATGCGCGCCTAGCTTAATCAACACAAATCAAGCTTCACAATTACGGTCACTTTCCAGCACCTAAACGCATGTTAAAACGTGTCAATACGAGACTCGGACCCTATGACACGACACACGCTTAAACCGTCACTAAAACTAATTTCCGCTTTCACAAAACAGGTCTGTTCGGGACCTGTTTCGACCCCTTTAAACCCAGAAAAATCCCAATATAAAATTATGGCCAGAAAGTCCTCTGAGTTAGGGTTCCAAGGACATATTATACGCCTCCTAACGATTTTTTTACAATTTATTATGAATTAAATACGAACGGTTACTAAAACTGTCAGTTTTCGGTCCAGCCTGCACAAACAGCCCACTACAGCCTAGCTACGAGCTTAATTGGACTTTCGGAAAAACACGAAAAACCTTCCCAACTCGAATAGGGAATTCTGGGCACCAATTTCACCCCAAAACGAGTTACGAGCAGAAAGTTACGGCTTTCGTAAAACCGAGACAGATTCCAGAATTTTTACATGAAATGACGAACCGCAGAACTTGCGACCACTTTTTCTCCCAACTCGAGGCCGAACCAGTTTTCCATTAAAACACAGAAAACGTGCCCGGTCCCGAGCTCGAAGCGTGGGCGCCAGTTTCGGCTCAATCGGAGTTACGACGGAAAAGCTATGGTCACACGAAAACTGGACGGCAAACTTAGAATTTCATAAAAGCACGATTTACAAAAAACGGTTTGAACGATTCGGCTTAATCGAATAAGTCACGGGTTAAGGGCTCGATAGAGACTAAGGTCTGGTCATGCCACGCGCCACCCACTGCCATCTCCGGCAGTGGCGGTCGCCGGTGGCGACCGGCGGCGGCCAGCGGCGGCCGGCGGTGGTTTTTCGATTACGATCGCACGAGACACAACCCGACCATTTTCCCTCTCTCTCTCTACCAGTCTCACGCACACGCATCCACAACGGCAGCCACGGCCGTCCATCCACCACTGCCACAGCGGCGGCGAACGGCGGCGGCGACGGGAACAAAAAGGAAAGAAAACGAAACAGGAGGTGATTACCTTACGACGACGCCACGTAACCGCACTCGATCCTCCCTCCCTCGAAACTCCGGCGAACAGAAGGAGGTGGTGACGGCGACTTCCGGCGGTCTCTCTCTCTTTCCGGCGACTGCAGGTCTCTCTCTCTTTTCCGGCGACTGCAGGTCTCTCTCTCTAACCCTCTCTCGGTTTCTTCTCTATTTCTCTATCTCTCTCGATGTTTCACTCACGGCTGCACCCCCCACCAGGAAACGAGAAGGAGAAAGTAGGTTAAGGAATTGTTTTTATTTTTGGTTTCGTTGGCTTGGAATGCAAGGAAGAAAAAAACGAGAGGCATGGGGGGGAGGGGTTCGGCCTTTTACTTGCATGGGCCGGACCTTGCCCAAAGTTTACCAAAATTCCACGATTAGTCCCCCAAAAACGTATCACTTGGCGCGAACTAAAACGGTTTAAAACTTTAATACGCAAAAGGTCAAACTTGCTAACCCCGTTAGGAAGGATTCGCTAAAGAACGATATTAAAGCAGTTAAAGGTAAGCATTTTACAATAAAATTTTTTACTAAATAAACGTACCGGAACACGGGCTTTACAACTCTCCCCCGCTTGGATTAGACTTCGTCCTCGAAGTCCATGCCCACAAACAGCTCCGGGTAATTCTCCCGCATCTCGGCTTCTGGTTCCCACGTCCACTCTGAACCTTTTCGGTGCTGCCACTGGACCTTCACCAATCCAATAATTTTGTTCCGCAGAGTCTTCGTCTTCCTCTCGACGATGGCTATTGGCTTCTCCACATAGTTGAGTCGCTAGTCAATCTGAATATCTTCAAGGGGAACTACTGCAGACTCATCCATCACACACTTCCGCAACTGAGAGACATGGAACGTGTTGTGGATCAGGCTCAGCTCCTCTGGTAGCTCCAATCGGTAAGCTACTTTCCCCACAGGCGCGATGACCTTATACGGTCCGATATATCGGGGACCCAACTTTCCCCGCTTGCGAAAACGGATTACCCTTTTCCAGGGTGACACTTTCAAAAGAACGTAATCCCCGACTTGGAACTCCAAGTCCGATCGTCTCTTGTCGGCGTAATTGTTTTGTCGACTCTGAGCGGTGACTAACCGATCCCGCACCATCTGAATCATCTCCGTCGTCTTTAGCACAACATCGGTGCTCCCCAACACCCTGTGACCAACCTCGCCCCAGCAAATGGGCGTCCGACACTTCCTGCCATACAACACTTCGTACGGCGCTCTACCGATGCTAGCGTGATAGCTGTTATTATAGGAGAACTCAGCTAGTGGAAGATACTGATCCCAACTACCCCCGAAGTCAATCACACATGCTCGCAGCATGTCCTCAAGTGTCTGAATAGTACGCTCACTCTGCCCGTCGGTCTGAGGATGAAATGCTGTACTGAAATGCAACCGCGTACCCATCTCAATCTGAAACTTCTCCCAAAACCGGGAGGTGAAACGAGTATCCCGATCCGAGACAATCGAGACTGGCACCCCGTGCCTAGTTACAATCTCTCGGATGAAAACCTCCGCGAGCTTATCCGCCGAGAAGCTCTCTTTAATCGCCAAGAAGTGAGCGCTCTTAGTCAGACGATCCACAATTACCCAGATGGTATCGTTCCCTCGCTGAGTTTTGGGAAGCTTCGTGATGAAATCCATCGTAATCTTCTCCCACTTCCACACCGGAATCTCCAAAGGCTGCAAATTCCCGTGCGGTCGCTGGTGCTCCGCCTTGACCTTTCGACATGTCAAACATACCTCCACACATTTGGCTACATCCCGCTTCATGCCGGGCCACCAATAGCCTTCCCGTAAGTCTCTGTACATTTTGGTAGCTCCCGGATGAATCGAAAACTTGGACTTATGCGCCTCGTCCAATAATATCTGTCGGTTCCCACCGGTGAATGGGACCCAAACTCTACCATATCGGGTCAATAGTCCTCGACTATCCCGTACTAATTTCGGGATTTCTCCCGAAACTCTCTCACGTTTTGCATTTTCCGCCAACACGGCCACCTCCTGAGCGACTCCTATAGACTCCAGAAGAGGTGCAACTACTGTCAATCGCTGACACAGACCCTTCAGCGGTCCCCCAACCGGATGTCGGCTAAGTACGTCCGCAACTACATTTGCTTTACCCGGGTGGTAAAGTATCTCGCAGTCGTAATCCTTGACCACATCAAGCCATCTTCGCTGACGCATATTAAGATTTTGCTGGTCCATCAGGTATTTAAGGCTCTTATGATCAGTGTAGATGGTACACTTGACACCAAAAAGATAGTGTCTCCAAATCTTCAGAGCAAACACCACTGCTCCCAACTCCAGGTCATGAGTCGGGTAGTTCGCTTCGTGAGGCTTCAGCTGCCTCGAAGCGTAAGCTATGACCTTGCCGCGTTGCATAAGCACGACACCCAACCCCTGATATGAAGCATCACAATAAACCACCAAGTCCTCCATACCCTCTGGCAAAGTCAACACAGGAGCCTCGCATAAACGTCTGCGTAGCTCCTCAAATGCCTTATGCTGATCTTCACCCCAACTGAAAGCTGCAGTTTTCTTCGTCAGTCGAGTCATAGGCAAGGCAATCTTGGAGAAATCTTGGATAAATCTCCGATAGTACCCTGCTAACCCGAGAAAACTCCGCACCTCGGTAGGAGTTTTCGGCACCTCCCACCGCATTACCGCTGAGATCTTGGCCGGATCGACCATGATCCCGTTCTGATTCACGACATGTCCTAGGAATTGGACCTCTCGTAACCAGAATTCACACTTGGAGAACTTAGCATAAAGCTTCTCCCGCCTCAAAACATCCAAAACTTCCCGCAAATGCACCTCGTGCTCCTCTTTCGTCTTCGAATATACGAGGATATCGTCGATGAACACGATCACCGAGCGATCCAACATCGGGCTGCATACCCTGTTCATGAGGTCCATGAATGCTGCTGGTGCGTTGGTGAGCCCGAAAGGCATCACCACGAACTCGTAATGGCCATACCGCGTACGGAAGGCCGTTTTCTCCGTATCCTCACTTCATACCCGCATCTGATGATACCCGGATCTCAGGTCAATCTTAGAGAACAACGAGGCTCCCTGCAACTGATCAAACAAGTCGTCAATCCTTGGCAGAGGATAACGATTCTTTACCGTAAGCTTATTCAGCTCCCGGTAATCAATACACATTCGTTGAGATCCATCCTTCTTCTTCACGAACAAGATCGGAGCTCCCCACGGTGAACAACTCGGTTTAATGAACTCTTTCTCGAGAAGTTCCTGCAACTGATCGTACAGCTCCTTCATTTCCGGTGGAGCCAGGCGATAGGGTGCCTTGGCCACCGGAGCAGCACCCGGAATCAGATCGATTCGAAACTCCACCTGTCGTTCGGGAGGTATACCCGGTAACTCGTCGGGAAACACATCGGCAAACTCCCTCACGACTGGCACATCTTCGGCAGTCTTCTTCGCCTCGACACTACGCGTATCTATCACATACGCCAAGTACCCCTGACCACTATGCTGAAGGTGTCTCCGAGCCCTCGTCGCGGAACATATTGTCGTAGTCCGCCTGGGCGAGTCTCCCTGAATCAACAACTCTCCCCCGCTTGGGGTTCGAACCCGCACTTGTTTGTGGCGACAAACAATTTCCGCATCAAACGCGTCCATCCAATCCATGCCCACAATCACACAAAGCTCTCGCATAGCTATCGGAATCAAATCTATGGGAAACCTCACACCCGAGATTTCCAACGTGCATCCCCGATACACATCCGTAACCGTCAAGGTCCTATCATCGGCAACCTCGACTACCAAAGGACATCCTAACCGTCCCACCACTCGGCCCAAACTCTCGCTAAAGGTGCGAGACACAAATGAATGAGTAGCCCCGCTATCAAACATTACAACCGCAGGCACCGAGTTAACCAGAAACGTACCTAACATACAATTAACAACATATAAAAAAAAACAAGGCATGAAAAGGAAGGACGAAAAGAAAGAGGGTGATAAAACATACCTGTCACCACTTTAGGCGTCGCCTGCGCCTCTTCCACCTTCAGCTGGTGGACTCTACCTCGGGCTGCCTCTGTCCCCGGCTGACCCGTGCGACCGTCAGTGATGCGCAGTGGGGCATTTGCAGGAGCCCTCTGTGCACCACCCCCATCAGTTGCCCTAGCATTCGGACAATTGGCCCTCACGTGGCCCGTCTGCTTGCAGCTAAAGCAGATCATCAAAGGCGACTTGCAGTCTTGGCTGAGATGACCGGGCTGCCCACACTTGAAACACCCGTCAGTCTTCCTCCCACTAGAATCCCTGGGTTTAAACCCACCACTCCTCGAACTCCCGCGCGAATCAGAAAACTTTGACTTCTTTTGCACCGCTGAGATTGGCGTCACCGCCTGTGCTGCCTTTCTCTTCTTGGCTTGGGTCTCTAACTCCAGCTCTCTTCTCCGGGCTGCATCCATCATTGCTGACAAAGAAACGTACGGCACCGTGCTCACAAATTCCCTGATCTCGGTACGTAACATATCCTTATACCGAGCCATCTTAATTTCCTCCGAGGCGGCATATTGAGGACAAAACAGCGCCATCTCAGTAAACTTCTTGTTCATTTCTTTAACAGTCTCCGTGGTCTGGGTTAGTTCCAAGAACTCCTTCGCTATCCGCTCCATCTCCACCGGAGGCACATATTCGGCACGGAAACGAGTAACGAACTCCTCCCACGTAAGGGTAGTACGCTCGGCCAGAGTCAGCGCTGAGGCGCACCAATCCTTCGCCCCATCGCGAAGCAAATTCACAGCAAAACGGACCTTCAGATTATCCGGGCAGCCGCAGGTCAAGAAGGCACACTCCATATCAGAAACCCAACGCATACAAACAATTGGGTTCGAGTCTCCCTTGAACTCCGGGGGAGAACAGGCAGAGAGATCCCGGTACTGGAACTCTCGATTACGGGGCTGTCCCCCAGCAGGCGGCGGAATTGCTGCAATGCGCTCCTCTAGCAGAACCGTCACCTGGTCTTGTATGGCGGTGATAATCTCGGGGATTGCCTCCCCGACCGCATGCGCTACCTCCGCTGCAATCATCTCTCGGATCTGCTCCTCCGTGATCCCCGCCTCAGTTCGCGGCTCAGTCGCGTTGCTCCTCCTAGTGATGGCCATTCTATAAAGAAGAAACATACAACGAGTTATTAGTACCTAATAACTCACATCAACAACACTCACGCTCAGCTTCTTGGAATCCTCGCGACTTTCCCGACTCGAGCACTGATCCTGTGCTTCCGGTAGTAGGAGCTCTACTACTACCTTCCACGCCTATCATCGCTCGTTCCGAGTCCCGTCCCGAGGGGTCCACGTAGCTTCTCGCCGCAACTACACACATATGCCCGCACCGGCATATATACTCACTCTTCCTAGCTCCCTAGGAATTTCCATCCCAATCACTACCCTTGCTACTAATGAATCCTCACTAATCATAAAGAGTGGCCTCGCGAATACCCGATCACATGCAGTGCAAAACAAATAGACAGTCGAATACAAGATTCTATCCTAGAACGGTTGGACTCAAACAAGAGCTGCACAATAGAACTAAATCGAATATTCTAAGGCTATAAGTCTCTTACTGCATACAACCTAGAGGGCATTCACTTAGTAACCTATCATAATTAGCATAAATTCATAATAGCAAGCAGTTCAACATACCGCATAGTGTCAACAACAGGCAATCTAGCATGCATACTCTATGATCTAGAAAGCAATAAACACTAAGCATTGTACCTTTCCCTTCGGCTCCGGCTGACTGTACACACTGCGCCCTCGATCACCGTTCCTCGAACGGGTTTTTACTTTTTCTTTTATCTCCAAAAAGATTTAATAAAGAATTTGAAAATCTCCAAGCCGCAACTTGAGACCAAACACACCGAGGTGCGTTTGATTCACTCAAGCTGTGCTCTGATACCAAGTTGTAACATCCCAAAATTTCAAGGAAATTAAATTTTTTAATTAAACGCTTTATATATAAAAAACTCATTAAATAATCCCAACATATTAATTGCAAAATCATAAATATTGTTCAAGTAATCAGAAACCAGCGGAAACAATGTTCAATAAATAAAACTAATATCAGTCAGCTCATCCCGCGCGCCAGTGTGTACCCGTCACGCCTTAGAGCCACTCGTACCTGAAACCACAGTTTATTGGGAAAGGGTAAGCACGAAGCTTAGTGAATTCAAACACCATAAATAATACAGTTATTCCACATTACCCCTAAACAGATAGTGACACATAAACGATCACACAGGTCTACGAACAAGTCATAAACATGTAAATCCACAACCACCCGCCTAAAAGGAACCAGTCGGTCCCACCGACCACATGATAACATCTTCGGCCCCGCCGAATCCTCGGTCCCACCGAGTCTCTACGCCCCGCGTAAAAAAAAACCTCCGGCCCCGCCAGACCCTCGGTCCCACCGAGTTAACATGGCAACATAGTATCAACTAGACACCCCACTATCTAGTCCCACAATACAATCACATAAAGCTACCACACACGTACTACAACAATGATAAAATAACTAATATTAGATATAGTGAGAGAACTCACCTCAAATGCGCGCCTAGCTTAATCAACACAAATCAAGCTTCACAATTACGGTCACTTTCCAGCACCTAAACGCATGTTAAAACGTGTCAATACGAGACTCGGACCCTATGACACGACACACGCTTAAACCGTCACTAAAACTAATTTCCGCTCTCACAAAACAGGTCTGTTCGGGACCTGTTTCGACCCCTTTAAACCCAGAAAAATCCCAATATTAAATCTTGGCCAGAAAGTCCTCTGAGTTAGGGTTCCAAGGACATATTATACGCCTCCTAACGATATTTTTACAATTTATTATGAATTAAATACGAACGGTTACTAAAACTGCCAGTTTTCGGTCCAGCCTGCACAAACAGCCCACTACAGCCTAGCTACGAGCTTAATCGGACTTTCGGCAAAACACGAAAAACCTTCCCAACTCGAATAGGGAACTCTGGGCACCAATTTCACCCCAAAACGAGTTACAAGCAGAAAGTTACGGCTTTCGCAAAACCGAGACAGATTACAGAATTTTCACATGAAATGACGAACCGCAGAACTTGCGACCACTTTTTCTCCCAACTCGAGGCCGAACCAGTTTTCCGTTAAAACACAGAAAATGTGCCCGGTCCCGAGCTCGAAGCGTGGGCGCCAGTTTCGTCTCAATCGGAGTTACGACGGAAAAGCTATGGTCACACGAAAACTGGACGGCAAACTTAGAATTTCATAAAAGCACGATTTACAAAAAACGGTTTGAACGATTCGGCTTAATCGAATAAGTCACGGGTTAAGGGCTCGATAGAGACTAAGGTCCGGTCACGCCACGCGCCACCCACTGCCATCTCCGGCAGTGGCGGTCGCCGGTGGCGACCGGCGGCGGCCGGCGGTGGTTTTTCAATTACGTTCGCACGAGACACAACCCGACCATTTTCCCTCTCTCTCTCTCTACCAGTCTCACGCACACGCATCCACAACGGCAGCCACGGCCGTCCATCCACCACTGCCACAGCGGCGGCGAACGGCGGCGGTGACGGGAACAAAAAGGAAAGAAAACGAAACAGGAGGTGATTACCTTACGACGACGCCACGTAACCGCACTCGATCCTCCCTCCCTCGAAACTCCGGCGAACAGCAGGAGGTGGTGACGGCGACTTCCGGCGGTCTCTCTCTCTTTCCGGCGACTGCAAGTCTCTCTCTCTTTTCCGGCGACTGCAGGTCTCTCTCTCTAACCCTCTCTCGGTTTCTTCTCTATCTCTCTATCTCTCTCGATCTTTCACTCACGGCTGCACCCCCCACCAGGAAACGAGAAGGAGAAAGTAGGTTAAGGAATTGTTTTTATTTTTGGTTTCGTTGGCTTGGAATGCAAGGAAGAAAAAAACAAGAGGCATGGGGGGGAGGGGTTCGGCCTTTTACTTGCATGGGCCGGACCTTGCCCAAAGTTTACCAAAATTCCACGATTAGTCCCCCAAAAACGTATCACTTGGCGCGAACTAAAACGGTTTAAAACTTTAATACGCAAAAGGTCAAACTTGCTAACCCCGTTAGGAAGGATTCGCTAAAGAACGATATTAAAGCAGTTAAAGGTAAGCATTTTACAATAAAAAATTTTACTAAATAAACGTACCGGAACACGGGCTTTACATTGTAGCTTCTGTTGTCTCTGCCGACTTTTCTGATCTCTTTGTAGAATCTGATGCAGAGTTCTCTTAGGCGGATTGTTGAGTCTATTTCTCTGATGAAAGTATATGCATCATCTCTATCCATTTTCTCTGTACCTCTGTATTTTACAAGGCTTGCTCTGAATTTGCTCAGAGTACTTGTTGCGTACTTCTGACAATCCATGAGTACAAAAAGTTTAACCTGGTGTTGTGGGTTTTGAAATACTAACCCAAATCTTGGTTATCTGATGATTGAGTTGGGCACAGCGTCTGGTGGGGAGCGATCTTCTGGTGGTCGTAGATCTAGATGTTTGAGACCAAGATCCTTTCCCAGCTGAAAATCTATCATGCTGTATAGCAGAAGCTTTTCCCTCATCGCTTTTCTCAACACTTGATAGGCTCTGGTATTAGGCTCTGTGTTGTAGTTGTCTTTTGTCCATTGCAGAAGGTCAGGTAGATCGTAAGGATTGATGTTTCTTAAGTCAGCATCAGCGAAGGTAGATTCTGAATTGTTCTCTCTTCTAACTTTGTAAAGATTGTACCTGACCCTTGGATAGGTTCTTGTGAAGGAGAATCTGCAGAAGATCGCCTTTTTGATTTTGTGAATTGAGAAGACATCTGCTTTGGTTCTTGGCTTTGTTCTTGTGAAGATGTTCTCAAATTCTTCTCTGGTCCTTGGATCTGTCACATGATCTACTGGATGATTTGTCTGATAGGATTGTTTGTAGAGGTATTTGTATACCACTTCTTCCATCTCTTCATGTGTTGGACCAGGTCGTGGAATTTGTCTTCTGAGACTCTCCATCTGTTGAACAACTTCTGCAGCTCTACCAGTTAGAGGAATTTCTGACAGAGGCTTCAATCCATGTGCCCAGTCAACTTCTTCGGGTTTTGGGGTTTGAAAGGCGTCAAACGCACTCTTCATTAGTTTTTATGTTGGCTTTGGCAATGTTTTCTTCTTCTTTGGCTCTTCTGTCAGTATCCCTTTGCCCTTATCTTTTGCTATTGTCGTGGCAGAACCTGTTGCTTCTGTGGGTTTTGAGGTTGGCACTTCTGTTGGTTGTGGTGGTTGGGAGGGAAGATCTTCTTCAGAAGATGTCAAGTGTTGGGCATCTTTGCCAAACACTGAAGGAAACTCCACAGAGGTGGGTGCTGCCTCTGTGGTCTTCTGTGCTTCTGTACCTCTGTGTTGACTTGGGCTTTCTTCTAGGATTATTACCTCTGGAGAGGTTGTAGCCTCTTGTGTCTTTTCTGTAGTCTCAGCTTCTTGAGTAGATGATTCCACAGAGGTGGGTATTGTCTCTGTGGTCTGTTGAGTTTGTTGTTGTCGGGTCTGTTCTGGAGGTGCTTGACTCAGAGGTTCTGCGGCTATTGGTGGACCTGTAAGTCCTCTGCTTGCAGCTTTCTCTGTAGTCATCCTGACCCTTGTCTGATGTACCCTCTGCTCTGCAGGAAGCATCGGGTTTCTTTGGCATTGTGGCTCCAGCAGCGATCAGTTTCGCGCAGACATCATTACAGAGGCCAAGAAGAGTTGCTAGCTCTGCCTCTGTTTTGAATCTCATCCTTCCTACACTAGCTCTGAAATCTTTGACGAAGTTAGCATTGGCAGTGGTGAAGGAAAGGATGACTTTTGTCACTTGATTAATCACGTTCTGCCCAAGCTCTGTCAGCTGTGCTCTTGTCATGTAGTCTTTGGGTTGCATCAGCATGGTATTTCGCATGGCTTCTTCTTGAACTTTTTGTAGGGCCTTCTGTAGATCTGCAGGAGTGATGCCCGTTGACACTGAAGTCTGTTTGTTCAATTGATCAAGGAACTTGTTGATGGAGTTCTCAATCGAAGAAGGAGTAGTTGTTGCGGCAGAAGTGGTGGATGCGGTAGCAGCAGACTTCATCTGTGAGATGGCAGTTTTCACCTCTGTGGACAGGTTGTCCATTTTGGTGTTCAGGTTTAGCAGTACCAGTGATGTTGTCTCTGCAAAAGATTTGAAAGAGCTTTGCAACTCTTTCAAGGTTTGGTTCACAGAGGTCTCGAGGGTTTGGAACTCATCCCTTGTAGCTTGTGTTCCGGTGGTAACCTCTGGAGGAACACATTTGTCTCCAGAGTGAATCCCTGTTCCTGGGATACCTTCTTTCATTCCTGTTTGTATGTTGAGAATGGAAGGATTTCCTTCTGATCCTTGAGAAGAAACATGAGTTTCAATCCCTACAGAAGTTCTAAGAAGAACATTGTCCAAATCCACTCCAGAGGTGGGTATTGGAATATCCTTCTGTTGACTCGGAGACTTGTCTAGAGTCTCTTCGTCATGGTGCTCTCTACTTCTCTCTGAAAGAAGTTTTGGTCCTAATGTGTGCGTGGCAGAGGAAACGAATTCCTCTGTTGGGCGTTCTTCTGTGATCTGGGGCAATTGATCACGAACTATAGGTGAGTCTCTTTGAGGAGACTCCCTATGAATGATTTCCCCGGTTTTTGTGGGCACAGAGGTTGAAAGAATAACCTCTGGCTGGATGGTTTGGGTGAGGTTCGAGCTGTGCTGCTCTTTTTCAATGACACCTTCTGCAGCTAGACCTGCGGTGTCAGAAATGTGGGTTGCACTGGGAGGGGGTGATTGATGTGTGCCTTCTTCCTCTGCGGCATCTTTTTCCTTTTCTTTTTCTTTTCCTCCCACTGGCTCTAGTACCTTTTCAATCCCTGTTACAGCCCACTCAAGCATAGACTGATTTCTTGCCCTTATGGCTTCTGCTGTAGTGTCTATTTCTTCGTCGGCATCTGTAGAAGTTGTAACTGGACACTTTCTGTGAACGTCCATACCCTTTTGGATGAAAGGATCTTGCAAGATGTTTGGAGTGTCGCCTCTGTCGTCTTGCGAAGTTTGGTCATGTCGCAGAGTCGTATCCACTCCTGAGGTAGAAAAATCCTGATCTGCTGTGGTGTGGTGGTCGATAGGTTCTGCAGTCTATCCGGCCGTATTGAGGGTGTCGGCAAATTCGGGATGTTCAAGGAAGGTACTCAAACTTCCTTGATCAGGAAAACGTTCTGCATCTTGCTCTGCAGGTTCTTCTTCTGCGATGGCTTCTACCCTGGCTTCTGTGACCTCTGTTTCAAACACCGCTGTTGGCCCTTCTTCTGCTATGGTTTTCAACCTCTGCTTGGTATTTCTCCTTTTTGGTTTGGGGGCCCCTTCCTCTGTAGGTTTTGACTTTCGCTTCTTCTTTGGTTTAGAAGAAGAAGAGGGTTGGGCAGAGGAACCACCTTCGTTGGTGGGAGAGGATTTTTCTGTAACATCCATAGAAGTGCCTTCTGCAGTTCTCTTCTTGGAATGTTTCTTCGATTTCTTTTTCTTCTTTTTCGGAGGTTCAGAAGATCCAAGTTCTGTGGCATGAGGGGGTGAAGGTTGAGGTTCAGCAGCTTCTGCAGTGGTGCCTTCTGCAAATTTCCTTTTCTTAGGTTTCTTTGTTGAGGTAGAGGCTTTCGAGGATTTCTTTCTTCTGAGTTCTTCACGTTTGGCATTGAAGCTCTGTTGAATCTCCAGGTGTTTTGCCAGTCTCTGTTCCTTAGTCGTGGGTGAGAGGGGTTCTATAATTATTTCTCCTAAGGGGATTCCTAGACGCGGGGGTGTCACAGGACTCGGTTCTGGAGTTCTGTGATGGCGTATATACCTACGGGTTAGGGATTTGCTCGTGGAGTAGCTCAGAAGTCTCTTGGATATTGGCCTACAGAATCTGTAGCCATATTTGTGATCTGTGGGGATGTTCCTGTTCATGGGGAACTGTTTAGCCTTTGGCCCTTCTATTGGCCAATTTTCTATTAGCAACAGAGGCTCAAATAGAACCCCTAAGATTCTCTGAAACTGCAGTGGTGGTAGAAAGTTGGGATCCTTCTCTCTTGATCTTTTGGTATTGTTCTTCCTTTCAATCGTATGTACGATCTCTTGCATCATGAGTGTTGCATAGTCGAGAGGTATATCGTAATACACTCCGTACATGATTGCCAAAATTTGATGCGAGCTTTGGTCGATGCTCCCAATCTTCCCTGTTAAGCACCTGTTGAGGATTGAGAATAGGGTATTCCACAGAGGTGGTAATCTGCCTCTGCGGAAGTCATTGCGTTTTCTCAGGTGAATATTGTACCCAAGCATCTCTACAAAATCACAGAGCTCTTCGTCTGTGGGTGGTTCTACATAGGACTTTAATCCCAGAAGACCCCTCATGGGTAGATTGAACTCCAGAGAGAACATAGTTCGGTTAAATTTCAGTTCCAGATGCTCAGAGTTGTTAGGCCTGGAAATGTACCCCTTGATGAGAGAATCATCTTTGTCGTACCTGCAGCTCTGCCAAAATTGGTTCAAATACCTTACGGGTATTGTCTCTGATGTTCTTGATAGTAGAGGGAAGAGGATGTGATTTTCCATTATGTTCAGAAGAATGGCGTGGGCTTCGCCAAAAGCAGTGGGTGAGGGGACCAAATAGCAGTTGTTGGATTTTATTGGTAGTACTTTTTCGAAGTGATCCTTAGCTATGAAGTTTTGCAGATGTGTTGTCGGAGCAAAGTCTGCTGAGTCGCCGGAATCTTCTAGTTCAATGTTCTGGGCAGGGTTGGGGTTTTCTGAATGTTCAGAATGAGCCGGTGAATGTTCTGGTGAGGTCTCCGGAGAGTGTGCAGGGGAGATAGCTTGAGAAGATGAAGCCATTTGATACAGAGAATAAGAAACTTGCAGGTTTTTGCAAGGTTTCGCCGGAGAATAATGAGAGTTTGTAAAAGGTTTATGAGAGGGTAAGCTTGGTTTTTATATGAGGGTAAAACGGTAGAATTCGAAAGAGTAAAATATATGGCAATGGATTAAAATTTGGAATCCGTACTCAAGTTAGAACGGCGGGTTCAACTTTCCAAAGAAAACGTTTCATGTACGCCCAATGAAAATAGGACACGTAGGCCATGTCAGAGGATGACAGGACGTCGTGCGCGCCCCATTAATGCTAGGCGCGTGGGGTTATTCTTAGCCACATGTAATTCACTCTCAGTAAAAGTAACCGTTATTACTACAGAGATGCCCAAGTAATCAGATTGACAGAGCTTCTGTAGTTTACAGAGGCTCTGTGATCTTGAAAATCTTTGATGTTTATCCCTTTTTCATATATCTCCTTGTTATCATGACTTCTGTGGTGTTCTTCTTTAACCAAAACATTTGTAAAGGCATTGGAGAGGATAAAATCGGATTTTTGTGAAGAAATTTGCTTCGCAGAGGTTTTGTGGCTCTGTTGGAACTTGCAGAAGTTCTGTGAGGGCCAGCAGAAGCTCTATGAAGGAAAAAATCTCATAACAAAAATTTTATTAATATTTTTGATCATCCAATTTTTGATTTGGTTTAAGAGATGTTTTTCGGACATATTTGAAAGTTTGTGTCCGAGAAAACTGAAAAAAAAAACGGTTTGTTCGAGAAGGTCATGGTCTGCGTTTTCGGTTTCCGAGATAACATTCCAAAAGATCGACAGAGGGTTAATTTGTGATCACATAGCATATTTCTTGCAGAACCTCTGTTGAGCTCAGCAGAAGCTCTATGACCTTAAATTTCTCCTAATTCGAATTTCGTGAAACTTTTTGAGCTTTTGATTTTTGAAATGTTATTCACAGTATATTTAGGACATATTTGACAATTCTTGTCCTAGAAAATTGTTTTCCAAAAACCTTTTGTGCGAGAGACATACCTTTTGGTTCTTCTTTTCTCGGCAGTGATATCTGACTTCTGTCGATATGGAGTCATCGACATTTTTCTTTGGCTTTCCCTTGAAAGTTTTATCTCTTTAGATCATTTTAGGGTTCCCTTCTGCTCCCCCTTGATCTAATCACCTCTGTAGATCAAGTAATTTCCTTTTGCTCCCCCTTGACCTATGCTTGGATCAAAGAATGATAAGTTTTGCATAGAACATAGGTCATATTTTTCAGAGGTTCTGTAGGGGTCATCAGAGGTTCTGAGTTGACTTACAGAAGCTCTGTGATTTTAAGAACTATTTAAGATTTTAAGAATTTTAAATACAGAAGTAGAATCAATCAAAGCATTAAATTAAGCAATGTATTTACTTATTATTTACAGAAAATACAGAGTATCTATGTTATACTTACAGAGGTTTTGGGTACCCATATTCGAATCGGTCCTATTGTATGAAACGCCTTTATGCACTTGTCATACATACCAGAAATGAAAGGCTTTTTGTCATTTTGAATATTTTGAACAGGTATAGAGCCTTTCACTATCCAAACCTTTTTCACCTTTTTAAAAGTTTGATTAACTAATTTTTCCAACCTATGATCATAGAAAAAGTTTGATGTAGAGGTCTGAAGTTTTGAAAACATATTTGGCTTAAAAAATCTTTCAAAATTAAATTTCTTGATCCGTTTAGCAAAAATTTTCTTTTTCCTTAAATTTTCCTCTAGCATCTTTTGGAGATTAGATTTGCATCTTTTCTCCAACATGATTTCAGTTGATAAATTAGAGAGTCCTTTTGTTAGTTTGGATATTTCTGTTTTAAAGATCCTTCTCTCTTTTTCAAAGTCATCTTTTTGACTTAAATCTTGAAATCTTTGAACCTTCAGCTGTTCAGATTCATTTCTTTCAGAGTCAGATTCTTTCCTTTCTTTTTCAAGAATATTCTGCAATTCTGAGATTTTACATGTAAGCTCCATAGACTTTGTTTCATGAACAGTTTTCTTCTCTTCATAATTTCCTCTTTCGTTTACCACAATCTTTTCAAAATTGGAAATTAGTTTAGAGAAATTTAAACATTTTAGTTCAAGTCTTTTCTTTTCTTCATCTGACATAGATAAGTTCCTTTTTAGTTCAAGATTTTCATAGTTTAAGATTTTAACAGATTCTTCAAGCTTGGCAATGTTGTCTGAGTTAATAAGAATGATCTTGTTTCTTTCCTCTAATTCTTTCTCAAGAGAAGGAATTATTTTCCTAAAATTTGTACTGAGTCTTGAATAAAAAAGAGAATCAGCATCAGCACTAAATTTTAGTTTAGACATTTTTGATGTTTGAAAGATCGAGAGAGAAAAGAATAACGATTTAGAATAATATTTATCACGAATCTTGATAAGAGGATTTCTTGATATTGAAAATCAAGGCAGGCTCTGATACCAATTGTTGGAACCCAGATACACTTAATCAAGATTAACAGTCTATTAGTTGAGTTTAGAGTTTGATGCGGAAGCGTATTAAACTAACAGATATGTTTGATAGATATTAGAACGCACACATATAAAGAAAACAGTAAAGAATGAAAAGGATTTCTTGAACAGTTACTGTTATTCAATATATAATAACAACACGAAGAACAGATTAAGAACTGTTGGTGTGTGTGAGAATATAACACTCAGATATTTGACAATAAAGCTTGAGAGTATTAGTGATTCCTTGTGTATTCGTCCTTGGGAAGATCTCAACATGAGACTTCCTTTTATACTACTCTTAGAAGACTATGAAGTAGGTCACTGTTCCTTTTACGGCATGAATAGTGAACTGGATGGTGTGAACAGTTGTTTGAGCCATGCGCATTTAATGGAGCAGATGTACTATTGGTAAATGCATTAAATGGCGCAGACGTCTATTATGTACTAAGCCCTATTGAGTCCATTCAGAGTTTGACACGTGTTGAAGTTGGACAGGGCAAGTTGCCATGCAAGTTGATGAACAGGTCTTGGAACAGTAGCAAGATATTATAAATATCTTCAAGTCTCAGTGAGGACCACAGAGGCTCTGTAATGAGTTACAGAGGTTCTGCGGTCTGGTCCTCTGTGGAGCAGTCTTCGCCGGATTCTGAGTCTTTGGTCTTCTTTGTGCGTATGACAGAGCTTCTGTAGGAAGCCTTTGCTGCTTCTGTAGCTTCTTGATCTTGATTTCTCGGTAATGTCGGCAGAGCCTCTGTAAGAGGCTTTCTTCACTTAGCCTATTTTTCACTACTTCTAAATAGTTCTATGATTAGGAAGATTGAAGCTAACAAGAAGAAACAGGAGTTCTCAGTGGTTGTTTGATTAAAATATTAGTAATTTTTAAGATAAATTATTTTAAACCTTAAGGGGGTAAAAGTTTTTTAATTAAAAAAGAAAATAAAAAGTCAAACATGGTAGGCGTTTATTCAAATTTCCAGATTTGCCCCTAATCACTTCTCAATTGGTTTAATTAAGTTTTAACCATTGATTAGTTTTCCAAATCTTGATCAATGGTTGTGACTTGTCCTCATGTTCACAATTGAAAATGAGTTTTCATTTGAACCCACCCCTATATATATATATATATATATATATAACACAAAGTATACACTCTCAAACCCACAACACTCATCAACCTTTTAGAGATACCCCGTTCCCTACTTGGTTGGTTTCGAGATACCCCGTTCCCATCTGAATGTTTTTTGAGATACCCCCGTTGTTGGCTTTCGAGAAAAAAAGAAAAGACCATGATCATACAACCCTAAGAAATGTTATGGTATTTAGACAATTATCCGAAATAGACCTAGTCCGGAATCCGGATCCGGGGTCCGGAAAATAAGGATCCGGAGAAAGATTCCCGGAAAAGGGAGTCCGAAAATAGGTTCCGGAAGTGAGAAGTCCGGCAAAGGGTTCCGGAATGGGGAATCCGGAAAAGGTGTTTTCGGGAATGGATTCCGAAAGGAGTCCGGATAAATTTTATCGGAAAACAAGAAAAATATCGGAAAAAGCAAACTTGTCCGGAAAAAACTTACCCGGATTAGCAGATTCTGGAAAACGTGTTTATGCGAAGATTTTGGATCAAAGTAGGTCAAACTCGAATATTTGATTCCTAAGAAAAAGATAGACCACCAAGCAACCCAAAATACGAATACACAAATCGAATCAAGTCCAGAAAACGCGTTTTTGAAGAAAAAATTAAGAACTTTTGTGGAATAGAGCAAGAACCCAGAAAAATTGTTTTTTTGGCAAATTAACAGATTAAAACTTAGATTTTTGCTACGAAACTCCCCAAAACTTAATTTAACACTAAGCAGAACACAATGACACGATCAAAATTCAATAATTTGCAGAAAACAATAAAAACTCACATCGCTGTTTTTGAAGAAACTCGATGAAAACCTTGAATCAATCTTCAATCTCTCTGCTCTGATACCACGTGTGGATCCCAGATTGTGCAATAGTCAATATCAATCAACCAATAAACAACAATAAAGATCAGAATAGGTTGCCATCCATCTCATTCATAAACAGAGTTTTACAATGAATAACACGGCTATAAAACGCTAAATGATTGATTAACCTAATTCAATAGGAAAACAAAACTATTTATACCTTTTGAGGTATTTACTTATTTAGCCCACAACTTTAAGACAATTACATATTTTCACCCTAACAACAACGTTTTCACAAATCAACTTGAACTCACATTGGCTAGATTTAGGCTAAATCTAAATTTTACCCCAATATGAGCTGCTTGATGAAACTTGAATCCTCAAGAAATTCCTCCAAACCCTAGGTTCACAAGTTTTCCAAACATAAATATACGTATTCAAACACTTAGAATCATTCCCCAAACATTTTATACCAAAATCTTTATTTTGACCAAAACCCCAATTTAGACCTAACTTTCCCAAAATCATTCAAACCAAAATTTGAGAAACATCAACACTAGGAAGTCATCAATGGATCATTTATAACTTATATGAAAGTTTATAAACTAAGAGGATGAACTCACCACTTAGGTTTTGATAAAAACCAAGAAAAACCCTAATTGTCTTGAAGATGGAGGTGATGATGATGAGCTTTAGGTCTTTGCTTCCACCTTACCACAAAATACTCTTGAATCTTCCAATGAACTTAAAACTAATAATCTATCCTTGAAAATCTCTCAAAAACGAAACGATAGAAATTTGAATCACCAAAAATGAAGTAGAAATGAGAGAGATATGAAGAAAATGAAGGATGGGCTGAAAATCGCGACTTTATGCACACTAGTACCCCCATGCGACTTTTCCTTGGCATTGTCGCATGGCATAGTCGCGCACACACACAGACACACACACACACACACACACACACCCCTACCCACCCACCCACCAGAGAGCTCCCTCTCCCCTGCGACTTTGCCAGTGCAACTATGACACAATCATAGTCGCTGGGCATTGTAGCCGGACCCGTTCCAAGCCCCAAAACTCGACGTTTTCTATGCCAACACTCCCGAAACTCTTAGGGACTCAAAGTAATAATTTCTTAACATAAATCCCACCGTTTATAAGTTGTATAAATGCAAGGGTGACTTTACCTACCAAAAATTATGGGTGTTACTACAAAACAGTATGCCATGATTTTTTATATATAAAACTGTTGTATGCCAAAGCTAAGACCTTTATATGATGGACTCATTATGTAAAAAAAACTTATGTGTATGTGAATATCTTTACACGTTTTTTGTTAGATGGTTTATGTTGAAATATCTTTACACGTTTGTACTTTTGTAGTGTGTTAAGCGTTGAATCATGGCTTCTATAGTTTGTAACACCCGGAATTTCAAGTAAGTTATATTTTGAAACTTTTCTTACTTCGCGAGAATTTCTTCATGGTTTACAGTTAAACTTGTTTGGATGTGTGCCTAAGAATGTTATTTAACCATACGAAGCACTTAGAACGACAAAGTCAGTCGAGTTGCGAGCCTGGCACTTCTGGGTGAGTATGCCCGACGACTATGGCATGGGTCATAGTCGTATGTCAAGGTCTCAAGGGAAGGAAGGTGTGCGGTACATATGGCGCGATAGTGACACACGATTGTGACACGGGCACTATCGTCGGTCACAATCGCCTGGTTTGTATTGAGAGCGGGGTGCGGGCCGCGAGAGTGCCACGCGACAATGCCACTTCGCAAAGTCGCATGGCACAATTGCCTGTGCGGTCTGTGGGTATAAATTGAAGGCAACCAATTTTTGAGTTCATTTTGGGGAGAAATCTGTTTGGGGCGGCTTAGGGGAGTTCTAGGGCGATTTTGTACTCCTCCAAACCCTCTCCTCTTAAATGCAAACCTAAGAGTTGGTTTGTTTCATTTATTAGTCTTCAAGACCTCTGTAGAAGCATTTATTGCAAGTCTCATCCAAGAATCCAAGCTCTCTTCCATCTAGATCACTTCCTCAAATTTCTAGGGTTTGATACTTTTCTAGGTTTTTGGCTTAAAACCTAGATTGTGAGTTCCTGAACCTTTGTAAAACTAGATACATGTCATTTTATGCTTTCTCGTCATTTTTCTACACATTTTTTTGAAAATCTCATATAATTACTAAATGGTTCATATTTCCATATTTTGAGAACTCATGGATCTTGTTAATGGGAAATTTCATATTTAGTGACTTGATAGAGATGGATGACTTTTTGTAAAAACATAATGGTATTTGTTTCTCGATGGAAGCGCACAAACTGTGTGGATAAACCTGGTAGTTACGTCCTTCGACCATTTTGACCTGGATTTCTATTCTTTTCTGAGCTTGCATACATATATGGCATACATTTTAAAGGTTACTAGACATATCGTAAGTTCATGATATAGAAACACATGTAGTGAAGGGGTGTGCATTTGGTCTCCTGTTGGTTAAGATCAGCCAGTTATGGATCTTGTGGGTGTACCTGCACTAGGAATTAGGCAGAGCCGATGAGACCACCAGGCTGGATAGGTCCCAATAATTTTTAATTCTATAGTGTAAAAAAGTAATGGAAGAAAGAAGCTTGAATGGAAGTTAACCTGGTGATTAACGGTTATTTCAGTTTTTAAGAGGTATAGCTTGTATCTAATTAATGATGGTTCTCACAACGCTACTATGTGTTTAACCCTATGGTTCATGCATACATTCATCCGGTAATGACATCAACTAATTAATAGAATGCCAGAAAATGAAACAAGTTTCTTGATTTACATATTGCCCATTGCTTTATGTACTTGTGCGATCTAGACCTTAAAATTTCCCTGTACTTTCTTTTTGTTTTCATATGTACTGTGTGTGTGTGTGTGTTTTCTCTTTTTTCTTCCATTTTTACCCCACCCCACCCCCCTTCATCTTGTATCTCATGTGTAATGGCATTGCAAATTTAATTAAGAAATTGTAAAGATTCTCAAGTACGTGTTGTTTGTAGCAGGAAAGCTTGGCTGCAAGTGCATCTACCATCTCTTATGTATTCTTTTATATTTAAAGTTGAATTAACTTTTATCTTATAATTTGGTGCCCAAGGGGTTTATTCAAAACTGTATTATTGTTAAGAGTTGTGGTTATCTCAACGTATATATATCTTAGGCTATCTACTTTGACGCTAAGATATTTTCACTTGGACTCGCGTTAAATTCCATTATTTCCACTCTCTTAAAATTGTTACTTGTGTGTGTAGATATCATATCATATCATACCTCAAGTTGCTCATCAGGCCTTGTTTGAACTTTAATTTGCAGCTGTATTGTTTCACTCAACTGCAAATGTTTACCCACCAAAAAGTAAATTAGTTTTTTCCTGTCTGTTTTAATTTCTGCCGACCGAAAAATTAAATAAGTTTTAATAGCCTGTTTTAGTCATTAAAAAACAACTTTGGATTTTAACAGTTTTATTTAATTTGTAGAAATTTGATTTATATTCGTATGTTGAACTTTTTCATCACTACAACATCCTCATGTTTTGTGGAACTTTTCAACTGTCCAAGTACAATTTGTTTGGGAAGATGTAGAACAAGAAAAACTATATGTATCATCTTACTTCACCAAAATGTAACTGAAATTAAATCATATTTTAGTTTGGGAAATTAATTAAAATACCCTAAGTCAAACCAAGTGTTACCAAAATACCCAAAATCTCTCCCAGTTTGCAAAAATACCCCTTTTTTCCGCGATGGGAGCCCGCGATAGCGGGCCAGGGACCATTTCTGACACTTTTTTAAACTTGCAGGGACCATTTTTGAAAAATGGAATCCCGCGATCGCGGGCTCATCCCGCGATGGGGTACTTTTTGTGACTTTTCAATTGCAAGGGACCATTTTTGAAAAATTTCAGGGACCATTTATGAAAAATTGAACCGCGATCACGTAGAATCCCACTGTTCACCCCCGCTTTCTTTCAATTTGATGAATTTAAAATAAAATGTTACACTTTCAACCCCTATACTTATTTACTAAATTTACTTTATACCTTTTACTTTCATTATTTTAATTTTACATTTAACACATATAATCGTTTATTAACTAAAATACGTTAAAAAATACGTTTTAATTTTAACAAATTACACCATTATAATCGTCTCTTCGATACGTTCGAAATGAGCCCAATCTTGAATTTTTTTGGATTTATATATTTTAATATATATCATATACAGTTATACACTACATAAAAAAATATTTTTTATATTTAAAATTCATACTCTTATAGTTAATTATTTAATTTATGGTACATCTCTTATTTTTTTTCAATTTTGTTTGGAGCTGAAGTATTTGCAGTTACAGAGTATTGCAAATCATCTTCCCAACCGAAACGGATACAGTGCATGTAAACAAAGAAATCTATTACTGGAAGGCGTCCTGGAGTCCTGTGATCAAGTTAACCTTTTCCTTGATCACGTCCTCCATTCCCATGTAGTCCGATTCGAGTTCTTCTAGTTCCTCTTCAGCTTCCTTAATCTCTCGCTGCAGCTGCCGAACGTGAGCCCTAGTCATGGCCAGTTCTCGTTTCTTCTCCGCTAGATACTCCATTTTCCCCTGCTGAATCCCCCTGTTATGGTTCCACATACCCTTTACCTTTTCGATACCGGCGTTCGCCTCATCAATGGCTTTTTGCACTGCGGGAGTAATTCGTTGACTTTGTCGAAGACCCGTCGGCATAAAATCATACATTGCTGGGGTTCTCATGCCATTATCGAAGTAGTAATTGTCGGATGCCATCTCCCAGTCTGCTTCCTCCTCAGGCGTGAATGGAAAATCGGCTGCAGTTCGCCCACAGTTTGTCCACTCCTCGTCTGTTTCCGGTACCTTCCAGGTACTCCGGCGAGCTCCGTCGTTCAGTGGTTGGTAGGCTCCCGAACGTGAAGTTCCAGCCACATTCGCCGACCTGTTCCCCCTTGATCTTGAACCTCCATCCATTGTGTTAAAAAAAAAAAGTGTGTTTGTATAAAAGATAGATAGGAAGTTGTGAAGTACTACTTCATCATGCCATCTACTTATAGCCGTGAAAATGTATGTTCTTCATCAGATATGGTCAAAGATTTCGTCTGAAAAAGTTGCCTGCATGATTCGTCTGAATAGTTCACTGCAAGATTCGTTTGAAAAGAGCCTGTAAGATTCCACTGAAAAGTAACTGCAATATTCGTCTGCTCTTGAATAAAGGTCTTTCATTAGGCAGAAAATTAGTCTTTAAGTAGTCAAACATAGCTAATTAATGAGAATTTAGATCAGATTTATATGGTACTATCAAATGCAAGTTTCTATAATATAGATATTGTTCTACATTACATGATACCAATTTTTGCATCATATGAATCACTTCCAGACAACAAGAACCAATACCCCAATAATCAAGAAATAAATGCTTGTTCATCCAATAATCTATGTATTAGGATTATCGCAAGTTTCATAAACCTACTTACTAGGTGTTGGAAATATGGGTTTTACTAAACTTTGGACGCATTTAAATTTATATATATGTGTTATATATAACTAACTTTTAGTAGGTTTATGTTCTCCTATATGAGAGCTTCGAAATGATATATAATGCGTCCAAAATGGAGTATGTGTGAAAGAGATATCGATACTCAAAGTTGAGTAAATGGATGAAATTAGCAAAAACCAAATGAAGTAAACGGTAACTGTATCACAATACTTTAACAAAATAAGTTAATACTAAAAATAACAATTATTTAATGTTACATAAACAACCTAACTACTTAGACAATGCGCATAAATTGACTCCGCCATATGTCGGCGGAAATCCATTGCCTCATCGTCGGTTTCGTTAGGGGTACCCATATCTCCTCGTTATTTATCAACTTTTGGACATTACGACATACCCATACACCGCAATCCGCATATAACCCGGTCTGCTGGGGTACTTGGCCGGCCATCTTTGTGCGAAAGATACTTGACATTTCGCGACGTCTATGATCCCCTATCAATGAAAAGAACGTATATAGTTTTGCTTTAAACGATTGCATCTGCTCTGTCAATTGTTGTTTGCAGAGACCGTCCTTTTCGCTGTCATATAGGGTCATGACCATAGTGTCAAGTTCAAACACTCCAAGCAGCCAATGTCTGGGATGCAAGCATATGGGGATGTACACCTGAAATATTACAATATATGTCATATATGTTATTAAATAAAATACAGTAAAAAGATTTACATACCCTATCGAGGAGAGTCCAAGAGGTCCCTTCCGAGCCATTGCATATTTCGACCACGGAGGCGGGACCTTGATGGTCCATCAGTATACACTGAAAGAACATAGTGTGCATGATGGTCCACCTCGTGTCTACGCCACGATGTTTTTGCAACAGGCTAACCCAAGAATCGACGTGCTATGCATAAAAAATAGATGGTTAGACATGTAATATAAATATATTTGATTATATATGACTATAATTTAACTTCATACTAACCGTATCGTCTAAGTCAGAGTTCACAGGGTCATCCGCAAGCAATGTTTCAAAAAACGAGGGGTTGATTTCTAAGCCCCCGTAAGGGGTGAATGTCAAGTTGGGGAGGCGACCAGTCCGGCACATCCTCATTATTTCTGATGCCGGGTGAGGCTCCGGTGAAGGCACCTTTCCCTTTTTCTTTCCTCCCTTCTTTCCCCCCGCTTTCTTTGCTTGTTTTTTAGCGGTCGGTGGTGTCGTAGATCCTTGTTGGCCAAACGGGTAACGAAACCATTGTAAAATTGATCGCGACCGCTTTTGAGGGAGCGAGGTCACCTGTTGTGGTGGATCTACAACATCCATCGAGTCATCGTCAGGCTCCGAGAAGTGCTCCGAGAAGTGATCCTGGATAATAGGAGACCCCGTCTGAAAATTACGTTACTCAATGTTTTAAGTACAATTTAGGAAATGTTCACAATTAAACCAAAACTACCAAAATAACTTACAATATGCATTTCCGGCCTGTAATAGTCATCGGCCGAACCGCCAAAGATGTTTGTGATTGCTGTGGTGGCGAACGACGGCATGTGCTGTGCCCCCGACATCCCGGCCTGCGTGACATTGATCATTAAAATAGTTACAAAATTAGGATTATCGATATATAACTATAATGGTTACTCAGTGTCACTAACACTCTCCGGGATAGTCGAATATGATGTGGTGGCGAACGGCGGCGGCATCTGCGAGGTGTATGCCCCCGACATCCCGGCCTGCGTGACATTGATCATTAAAATAGTTACAAAATTAGGAACAAACATATAACTATAATGGTTACTCAGTGTCACTTACACTCTCCGGGATAGTAGAATAGGATGTGGTGGCGAACGGCGTTTGGGACATCCCGGCCCCCGACATCCCGGCCTGCGTGACATTGATCATTATAAGAGTTACAAACTTAGGAACAAACATATAACTATAATGGTTACTCAATGTCACTTACATTTTCAGGGAATGACGGATGGGATGTGGTGGCAAACGTCGCATGTGCCCCCTGTCCGAACGGAGCGGGGATCGGTGTCGTACTCGACAGCTAAAACAAATTTAGAACGTAATATTAATATACAAACTAAATAAACGTGGCCAACAAATTAAGTTAAACACTAACATTGACAGCGCTAAACTGTCTGTAGACTTCCTCCAGATAGTGTACACGTGTCTCTAGCGGCCCGTGGACGTAGTCCTACAGGACTTCATGTGAGCCACGTTGTGGCTCGTAGGAAGGGGCCGCCTGATATGGATTGTAGGAGGAGGAAGGGGGCGCCTGGTAGGAGGAGGAAGGGGGCGGCTGGTATCCACCGGAAGGGGGCCTGTCGTCGTCTTCCTCATCTTCGGAAGTAGGGGGACGTCGAGCCCTTTCCGCCTCTGCGTCAATAAAGGCCACGCTGTCTCTGTACCAATCTGTGCCCATCTCGTCGACAGTAGGCACAAGGCGACCGACGGGCAAGAGTGGTTGCTAAATATATGATAAAACATAAAATAAATTAATAAGCGGGACTAACGTATGCAAATTGTAAACATAGTAAAAGAACTTACATTTCTAGACGCTTTGAAGAACTCAATCCAAAGCGACCTACTTAGGGTAACACGCTTGTCCCAACGGGTTCCCCTAAGTACTCGATCGTCGCGCTTGACGAAATATCGGATTGATGCGGGAAACATCTCCAAGATCCATATCTGGAATTAGACAAGAAGAGCAAGTACGTAAAAAGAAAAGCCAAACAGTTTGTATGTATTATTAACAATTGTTATACTACGTATCTAACCTTGAAGGCGTATGTAAAACCACAAAGATTCATCTTTGCATGTCGATCGGCGCGTCTGCCTATGGCTCGGTGCATATTAGAGTAGCAATGTGTCCAGATATGGCTACCCCACGGGTAGCTGTTAAACAGCTCAAGGTCCTCGACGTCCCTAAGGACCGTCGATGAAGCATGCTGGCTATACTCACGGCCCAGGAAGCCCATATCCAAGATCACCACCAAGCATACACGGACAGCATCGTCGTCGGTTAGGGCACTAAGGCCCTCTTTCATCTTTTCCCGGGCTGCCTTCAGCTTCAAACGAGATGCTGAAATGCCGAAAACCCTAGGAACGAAGGAGCAGTCTTCTAAGGGAGGAAGGGGGGGAGCCTCTCCAAAACGTAGTCCTGTAATTAGACAGAACTCTCGACGCCCAAAATGCAATTGAGAGCCGAAGAAATCAAAATGCATCTCCTCCGGCTCAGCGTTGGCGTCCTCGACCTCCAACTGTAGAAACATGTGTACTAGCGTAGGGTCGCCACCAGAGTAAGACACATCCATCCATGGCCCGAACGGTGTCCCTCTATAGATGGTCTCAAGGGTATCTGTGCGATCACCTAATCCCCTAAACAGCGCTCCTAATTCCTCGATGTATGAAACTTTGCGCCTTACCGTCAAGTCGATGTTAAAGAAATCCTTCTACATAGTCATTCACAGATGTTATAGTTAGTGTTATATATAGATGCTGCAGTTTATTTTATTTTATATAGATGTTGCGGTTTATTTTATTTCAACGTATAATAGTGTTATATATAGATAAAGTGCGGTTGTATTTTATTTCAACGTATAATAGTGTTATATATAGATAAAGTGCGGTTTATTTTATTTCAACGTATAATAGTGTTATATATAGATAAAGTACGGTTTATTTTATTTCAACGTATAATAGTGTTATATAAAGATAAAGTGCGGTTTATTTTATTTCAACGTATAATAGTGTTATATATAGATAAAGTGCGGTTTATTTTATTTCAACGTATAATAGTGTTATATATAGATAAAGTGCGGTTTATTTTATTTCAACGTATAATAGTGTTATATATAGATAAAGTGCGGTTTATTTTATTTCAACGTATAATAGTGTTATATAAAGATAAAGTGCGGTTGTATTTTATTTCAACGTATAATAGTGTTATACATAGATAAAGTGCGGTTTATTTTATTTCAACGTATAATAGTGTTATATATAGATAAAGTGCGGTTTATTTTATTTCAACGTATAATAGTGTTATATAAAGATAAAGTGCGGTTGTATTTTATTTCAACGTATAATAGTGTTATACATAGATAAAATGCGGTTTATTTTATTTCAACGTATAATAGTGTTATATAAAGATAAAGTGCGGTTGTATTTTATTTCAACGTATAATAGTGTTATACATAGATAAAGTGCGGTTTATTTTATTTCAACGTATAATAGTGTTATATATAGATAAAGTGTGGTTTATTTTATTTCAACGTATAATGGTGTTATACATAGATAAAGTGCGGTTTATTTTATTTCAACGTATAATAGTGTTATATATAGATAAAGTGCGGTTTATTTTATTTCAACGTATAATAGTGTTATATATAGATAAAGTGCGGTTTATTTTATTTCAACGTATAATAGTGTTATATATAGATAAAGTGCGGTTTATTTTATTTCAACGTATAATAGTGTTATATAAAGATAAAGTGCGGTTGTATTTTATTTCAACGTATAATAGTGTTATACATAGATAAAGTGTGGTTTATTTTATTTCAACGTATAATAGTGTTATATATAGATAAAGTGCGGTTTATTTTATTTCAACGTATAATAGTGTTATATAAAGATAAAGTGCGGTTGTATTTTATTTCAACGTATAATAGTGTTATATATAGATAAAGTGCGGTTTATTTTATTTCAACGTATAATAGTGTTATATATAGATAAAGTGCGGTTTATTTTATTTCAACGTATAATAGTGTTATATATAGATAAAGTGCGGTTTATTTTATTTCAACGTATAATAGTGTTATATATAGATAAAGTGCGGTTTATTTTATTTCAACGTATAATAGTGTTATATAAAGATAAAGTGCGGTTGTATTTTATTTCAACGTATAATAGTGTTATACATAGATAAAGTGCGGTTTATTTTATTTCAACGTATAATAGTGTTATATATAGATAAAGTGCGGTTTATTTTATTTCAACGTATAATAGTGTTATATAAAGATAAAGTGCGGTTGTATTTTATTTCAACGTATAATAGTGTTATACATAGATAAAATGCGGTTTATTTTATTTCAACGTATAATAGTGTTATATAAAGATAAAGTGCGGTTGTATTTTATTTCAACGTATAATAGTGTTATACATAGATAAAGTGCGGTTTATTTTATTTCAACGTATAATAGTGTTATATATAGATAAAGTGTGGTTTATTTTATTTCAACGTATAATAGTGTTATACATAGATAAAGTGCGGTTTATTTTATTTCAACGTATAATAGTGTTATACATAGATAAAGTGCGGTTTATTTTATTTCAACGTATAATAGTGTTATATATAGATAAAGTGCGGTTTATTTTATTTCAACGTATAATAGTGTTATATATAGATAAAGTGCGGTTTATTTTATTTCAACGTATAATAGTGTTATATAAAGATAAAGTGCGGTTGTATTTTATTTCAACGTATAATAGTGTTATACATAGATAAAGTGCGGTTTATTTTATTTCAACGTATAATAGTGTTATATATAGATAAAGTGCGGTTTATTTTATTTCAACGTATAATAGTGTTATATAAAGATAAAGTGCGGTTGTATTTTATTTCAACGTATAATAGTGTTATACATAGATAAAGTGCGGTTTATTTTATTTCAACGTATAATAGTGTTATATAAAGATAAAGTGCGGTTGTATTTTATTTCAACGTATAATAGTGTTATACATAGATAAAGTGTGGTTTATTTTATTTCAACGTATAATAGTGTTATATATAGATAAAGTGCGGTTTATTTTATTTCAACGTATAATAGTGTTATACATAGATAAAGTGCGGTTTATTTTATTTCAACGTATAATAGTGTTATATATAGATAAAGTGCGGTTTATTTTATTTCAACGTATAATAGTGTTATATATAGATAAAGTGCGGTTTATTTTATTTCAACGTATCATATTGTTATATATAGATAAAGTGCGGTTGTATTTTATTTCAACGTATAATAGTGTTATACATAGATAAAGTGCGGTTGTATTTTATTTCAACGTATAATAGTGTTATACATAGATAAAGTGCGGTTTATTTTATTTCAACGTATAATAGTGTTATACATAGATAAAGTGCGGTTTATTTTATTTCAACGTATAATAGTGTTATATATAGATAAAGTGCGGTTTATTTTATTTCAACGTATAATAGTGTTATATATAGATAAAGTGCGGTTTATTTTATTTCAACGTATAATAGTGTTATATAAAGATAAAGTGCGGTTGTATTTTATTTCAACGTATAATAGTGTTATACATAGATAAAATGCGGTTTATTTTATTTCAACGTATAATAGTGTTATATAAAGATAAAGTGCGGTTGTATTTTATTTCAATGTATAATAGTGTTATACATAGATAAAGTGCGGTTTATTTTATTTCAACGTATAATAGTGTTATATATAGATAAAGTGCGGTTTATTTTATTTCAACGTATAATAGTGTTATATATAGATAAAGTGCGGTTTATTTTATTTCAACGTATCATATTGTTATATATAGATAAAGTGCGGTTGTATTTTATTTCAACGTATAATAGTGTTATACATAGATAAAGTGCGGTTGTATTTTATTTCAACGTATAATAGTGTTATACATAGATAAAGTGCGGTTTATTTTATTTCAACGTATAATAGTGTTATATATAGATAAAGTGCGGTTTATTTTATTTCAATGTATAATAGTGTTATATATAGATAAAGTGCGGTTTATTTTATTTCAACGTATAATAGTGTTATATATAGATAAAGTGCGGTTTATTTTATTTCAACGTATCATATTGTTATATATAGATAAAGTGCGGTTGTATTTTATTTCAACGTATAATAGTGTTATATAAAGATAAAGTGCGGTTTATTTTATTTCAACGTATAATAGTGTTATATATAGATAAAGTGCGGTTTATTTTATTTCAACGTATAATAGTGTTATATATAAGATAAAGTGTGGTTTATTTTATTTCAACGTATCATATTGTTATATAGAGATAAAGTGCGGTTTAGGGACCCTAGTTGTCATTCTTAAAAGTTTAGGACCTAATTGGCATTCTTAAAAGTTTAGGGACCTAAGTTGTCATTCTTAAAACCGTAGGGACCTAAGTTGTCATTCTTAACATTTTTTTATAAAAAAACACATATTTAACAATTTTTTTATAAAATGTGTTTTTTTTATAAAAAAATTGTTAAGAGTGTGTTTTTATAAAAAAATTGTTATAGTTTTATGGTTTTATGTTTGAATGTGATATTTGTATGTTATAATGTGTATGTTGTTAGAGTGTGTTTTTTCATATAAAAATTGTTAAAAATGTGTTTTTTTTTATAAAAACACACTCTTAACAATTTTTTTATAAAAACACACCCTTAACAATTTTTTATAAAAACAGTTTTTTTATAAAAAAATGTTTAATAGTGTGTTTTTATAAAAAATTGTTATAGTTTTATGGTTTTTATAATGTGTTTTTTTATAAAAAAAATTGTTAATTTTTTTTATAAAAACAGTTTTTATAAAAAAAAACGTTAAAAATGTGTTTTTTTATAAAAAATTGTTAAGAGTGTGTTTTTATAAAAAAAATTGTTATAGTTTAATGGTTTTATGTTTGAATGTGATATTTGTATGTTATAATGTGTATGTTGTTATAGTGTGTTTTTTCATATAAAAATTGTTAAAAATGTGTTTTTTTTTATAAAAACACACCCTTAACATTTTTTTATAAAAACACACTCTTAACAATTTTTTTATAAAAAATTGTTAAGGGTGTGTTTTTATAAAAAAATTGTTAAGAGTGTGTTTTTATAAAAAAAACATTGTTAACAAGTTTTTTTTTATAAAAACACACTCTTAACAATTTTTTTTTATAAAAAAAACTCTTAACAATTTTTATATGAAAAAACACACTATAACAACATACACATTATAACATACAAATATCACATTCAAACATAAAACCATAAAACTATAACAATTTTTTTATAAAAACACACTCTTAACAATTTTTTATAAAAAAAACACATTTTTAACATTTTTTTTATAAAAACTGTTTTTATAAAAAAAATTTAACAATTTTTTTATAAAAAAACACATTATAAAAACCATAAAACTATAACAATTTTTTATAAAAACACACTATTAAACATTTTTTTATAAAAAAACTGTTTTTATAAAAAATTGTTAAGGGTGTGTTTTTATAAAAAAATTGTTAAGAGTGTGTTTTTATAAAAAAAAACACATTGTTAACAATTTTTTTATAAAAACACACTCTTAACAATTTTTTTATAAAAAAACACTCTTAACAATTTCAATATGAAAAAACACACTATAACAACATACACATTATAACATACAAATATCACATTCAAACATAAAACCATACATATCATGTTAAACATAGAACATATTCAAACATAAGTTATAAACACTATAACAACCTACAAATCATATATCTTAACTTAAAATAACATACAAAAAATAACAAATAACATAAGGAAAACATACCAAAGAGGTAATACGAGACATCTTCATAAAACCCGAACGCGTATTCCACACGAGAAAATTGAGAGAGTGGGAGAAAAATGAGAGAGTTTGATTAAAAATTTAGAGAGTGATTAAAAAAATTGAGAGTGGTCGTGTCTTGGTCCCCCCCCCCCCCCCCCTTATATAGTGCGGCCGAAGAAAATTTAGGGTTTAGGGTTCGTCAAAAAGATTTTAGGGTTAACCCTGTGCCGACACGTGGCACAGGAGCCCGCGATCGCGGGAGGTCAACGAAAGTCAATCGCGGGCAGGGACCAAAAATGCACACGCGGGCATTCTTGAGGGGGGAAAGCTGTACCGCGGGCATTCTTGAGGGACCAACGCGGGCAAAGTGGCCAAACTTTGGTGACACGTGTAGCCCGCGATCGCGGGGGTCAATGAGTCAATCGCGGACAGGGACCAAAACTGCACACGCGGGCATTCTTAAGGGGGGAAAGCTGGACCGCGGGCATTCTTGAGGGACCAACGCGGGCATTCTTGGTGACACGTGGCCTGGAGCCCGCGATCGCGGGCTCCATCGCGGATTTTTTGGGTACTTTCGTAAACTGGGAGAGATTTTGGGTATTTTGGTAAGAGATGGTCAAACTTAGGGTATTTTAATTAATTTCCCTTTTAGTTTTGTTGTAAAAAATATATTTTTTAAAGATATTAACAATTATAGTATTACATATTATATATATATATATATATATATATATATATATATGTTAGAGGGACAAAATGATTGCAATTGTTCCACGTAGTTTACTGGATGTCTATAGACAAAGAAATTTGGTGGGAGGTGTTTTCTTTTTGGAGCATTTCCAAATTTGGGGAACCAGTTATGACTATCCAAAGTATGAAAAATATAGTTTTCTTCGTGTCAAGTGGGAAATTTTAATCAGTAGAACACAAGGTTAACTCCATTGGCGAGGGATGTTGAAATAGGATTTGTGTTTTATCCGTCGGTGCCTTCGATAAAAAAAAACTTGTTGAAGATAGGACAAGAAAGATGTCAGTTGGTAAATTAAAATTTTTAGTTACACTTAAAAATATTCATATATTTTCCCATGTCAAATTGATACTCAAATTTAAATTTATATATCTTTGTTTTAGATGTAGTTGGAAAAATTATAAAGGGAAGACAAGTTAACTATGTGCGAGATGATGGTGTATTCCGAATGGGTTCGTGTGATTTTATTTTACAAGATGAAATGTAAGTTTGAAATTGTATTAAAATTAAATCAATTACCAAGTTAACAAATTTATCAAATTGTATTATTACTAACTTTGCTATTTTTAATATAGGAGACACAAAATAAAGTTGAGGTTGTATGATACAAAATAAACATGTATTGTGAAGATAGCTCGGGCCGTAAAAAAATAATTCTATAATTTATGCATCTCGGGTTAAGCTTATCCATCTATATCAAAGTATATTATTTATTATATATAATATTATGTTTTTATTTAAATTAAAATATTAAATTTTATTAAAATTGTACTTTCTAATATTTTCAGAGAATGTTTTGATTTTCACGGCTTTAACCAAGATTGTGTTCGACCCAGACATGTCGGAAGCACACAACATAAGAATTGTGTCGAGTTAAAAATATGTGATCAGTCAAGTTGATTAGGATTATGTGTTTTTTGTGATTGTTAGGAAGACATTTGGAACATATATTTGTTAAGTTTTATGGTTCTTTGTATTTGTTGTAATGATAATTTGAACATGTATGTGACTATTCAATGAATGTTTTGTAAATGTTTTGAACATGTATGCGACCATTCAGTGAATGTTTTGTGAATGAATGTTTTGTAAATGTTTTAAACATGTATGTGACCATTCAGTGAATGTTTTGTGAATGTTTTAAGGGGTGTAATGAGGATTGTGGATAAAGAAACCACAAATGTTGATGTCTCCCAAAAAGAGAAATACAAAAGGAGAAAAATAGAGCTTGGTGAAGGAAGTGATCAATATATGACACAAATGACACATATCTATTCAATGGAGATAATGGAAGGAAATATCAATGAAGCAACCCTATCAGTGCGTTAACTTCCACTACTAAAGGAAAGATTTTTACCTACGAACCTTTCCCTGGAAAATCTGTTGCTAAAGGGTGATTCGTCACAAAACCATTACAAAAGTTGGTGGGTAAATTTTTTGTGGATAATGCAAAGCAGTGACAGATTACCCAGGGATTCTCTGGGTGATCCATGGGTATTTTCTCGAAAAACACCAGATTCTACTGAACCATTGGTATTTTCTGTGTGATCCCTGGGTAATCACCGTCAGAAATTTCCCTGGGTAAATTTTGTGGGTAAAAGCCATTTGTTTTGTAGTGTTCTACTCAAAGAAAAAAATTATTAATCAAAACTATTATCAACGAAGCAAGGAAAATAACATAAATGCTTTTAATACACAAGGAACAAGACAATTATGTTCGGGGTTGATACATGATAACTTGAACGGTAAAAAGTGTGCGATTATTATTATTTTGTACTTTGGAATTGACATAAATTAGAGGCTAAATGATATAAGGTTTTCTGTCATAGGCACTCAAAATAAACTTGGAATACTGCTACCTCTTTTTGCCGAAGTCGTGAATCAAGAATCGCCAAGTTATTCCACGTTTATTTTCAACGGTAAAAACTATGCGATTATTATTATTTTGTACTTTGGAATTGACATATATTCGAGGCTCGTTGACATGAGGTTTTCTGTCATAGGCGTTCAAAATAAACGTGGAATACTGCTACCTCTTTTTGACGAAGTCGTGAATCAAGAATCGCCAAGTTAGTATTTTTTTTAACTCGATCTAACCATTTCTTTATAATAATCTTAATTTTCATATTCAAATGTTTTACATAGCGCTTGGCGAAGGAAGTAGTCAACACATGACAAATATCTCTCCATTGGAGACGACGCAAGAGAATATTAGTCCTTTCCCAAAAAAAAAAGAGAATATTAGTGAAATAACCCTTGTCAGTGCGTTCACTTTTGCTCAAAGGAGAAAGATTGTTAATCGAAACTGTTATCAACGAAACAAGGAAAATAACAGAAATGGTTTTAATACACAAGGAACAAGACAATTATGTTCGCGGTTGACACATGATAAGTTCAACGGTAAAAACAATGCGATTATTATTATTTTGTACTTTGGAATTGACATAAATTAGAGGCTCATTGACATGAGGTTTTCTGTCATAGGCGTTCAAAATAAACGTGAAATACTGCTACCTGTTTTTTGACCAAGTCGTGAATCAAGAATCTTCATGTTAGTATTTTTATTTGAACTCGATGTAACCATTTCTTTAAAATAATCTTAATTTTCATTTTCAAATGTTTTACATAGCGTTTGGCGAAGGAAGTTGTCAACACATGACAAAAATCTCTAATGGAGACGACGCAAGAGAATATTAGTGAAATAACCCCTGTCAATGCGTTAACTTTTGCTCAAAGGAGAAAGATTGTTAATCGAAACTGTTATCAACGAAGCACGGAAAATAACTAAAATGCTTTTAATACACAAGAAACAAGCCAATTATGTTCACGGTTGACACATGATAAATTCAACGGTAAAAACTATGAAATTATTATTATTTTGTACTTTGGAATTGACAAAAATTAGAGGCTCGTTGACATGAGGTTTTCTGTCATAGGCGTTCAAAATAAACGTGGAATACTGCTACCTCTTTTTAACCAAGTCGTGAATCAAGAATCGCCAAGTTAGTATTTCTTTTTGAACTCTATCTTACCATTTCTATATAATAATCTTAATTTTCATATTCAAATGTCTTACATAACGCTTGACGAAAGAAGTAGTCAACACATGACATATATCTCTCCAACGGAGATGGCGCAAGGGAATATCAGTGAAACATCGCCTGTCAGTGCGTTAATGTTTGCTCAAAGGAGAAAGATTGTTAATCGAAACTATTATCAACGAAGCAAGGAAAAAAATAGAAAGAGTAAAGTTCACTTTTGGTCCTTAACGTTTAACCATTTTAACGGTTTTCGTCCCTAAAGTTCATTTTTTCCAAAAACACCCTCACGTTTGATAGCTCGCAACGATTTTCGTCCGTCCATTTAACATCCGTTAACATTTTTTGTTAAATCCAATTTAATGAGGGGTATTTTAGTCATTTTAAATATCCATGTTAATTTCTATTAAAAATAAAATTATATATAAATATTAATAGAAAATCAAAGACAAAGGGCCAAAGCTGTAATAATCCCATCTCTGGTCTTCTTCTTCGGCAATAACCCCATATCCGGTTCATCTTCTCCGACCAAACCTTAATCACAAAAACTCAAATCAAAATACAAATTCTAATCACCAAAATTCAAACCAAACCCAAATCCAAGTATTTAAAGCTTTAAAACATAATTTGGGAAATGTATAATCAAATTCTTTCAATTCTTTCTACTGATTTGAGTGTCAAACAAGACATGAATCGTCTGCTACCGACTAAGATCAAGATGATGTGGATTCAAGAACACAACTTTTTAGTCCTTCAATGCATCCACCCTCACTTACAAATCCACATTCTAAAATCTAAATCAAACTCAAATAAAAACCAATTCAAACTCTAAATTAAAAAATAAATCAAAAAAATGAAAATAAAAACCAAGTGAAACCCATATCTGCTGTGAAAACCGATTATGGGTGTTCAACGACGGAGAGAGAGAGAGAGAGAGAGAGAGAGAGAGAGAGAGAATCTGCTGTGAAACCCATATCGATGTATTTCCCTTCGATAACCTTACATGCATCAAGAATCTTACCACATGAAAATATTTTTACATCCATGGAAAATATGAATCCAACCCATCTGTGGACATACAATATTCATTAGAAGGGAGTTCTTTTAGTATGGATTGAAGTTCGCCGTCGCCGTCGAGAGCTGGCCGACCGGTGGTCTCCTAGTGATACCAAAAGCATACGAGTGAAACCCAAATCCCTGTGTATGTATATACATACATACATATATATATATATATATATATATATATATATATATATATATATATAGGTTGGGTATCTTTTGCAAACCAATGTATTTGTACAAACTCGTACAAACCATATCTAGATTTATGATTTTGTAAATTTGGTTTCATGAATATTTATTTATATATATTGGCTTCATGAATATATAATTTGGTTTCATGAATATATATCATTTGACATTTTTAACTAATTTTTTTCGGTGGAGCCCTAAAATACCCTTATTTTTGTAAAAAAATTAGTTAAAAATGCCAAATGATATATTCATGAAGCCAAATTATATATTCATGAAGCCAAAATATATATATAAATATTCATGAAGCCAAATTTACAAAATCATGAAGCTAGGTATGGTTTGTACGAGTTTGTACAAATACACTGGTTTGCAAAAGATACCACCCCTATATATATATATATATATATATATATATATATATATATATATATATATATATATATATATATAGGGGTGGTATTTTTTGCAAACCACTACATTCCTAGAAACTATGCAACTATCCTAATCACCATCCAATTAATTCATCTAAGGCTCATATTAATCCGGTGGCATTTTGTGTAAATATTGACCATTCAATAATTAATTTCAAAAGTAAAACATGCCCACAAGGGTTTTTTCGTCAAAATATTTTGGTGTGTCACGTGATTCACTTTCCCCAATTAAACATTTCCATGGGTTCCCTCTTCTTCATCATTCAGGAGCAGGTTCATGGCCATAACACGGCGACCTTACCCTCTTCTTTAAAAATCATGGCCATAACACTCTCCCTCTCGTTCTTTTTCTCTCTCGATTGCAATCACAGCCGCACCCACCACCATCCCGTCTCTACTCGATTTCTTCTTCACGACAAGAAAAGACACCGGCAGCCCTGCACATTTAGCCGCCGGCAACCACCCCTCCACTCCGTCGATTTCACAGACCCATCTGATTTTATCTTCTTGTTTCTGAGTTGATGATTTTTGGTTTCATGTTTCTAGGTTCATGATTTGGGTCTTTTTCTGGGTTTTGTCTTCATGATTTTGTCTTCATGATTCTGGGTTCATGATTTTATAAGGTTTCATGTTTCTGGGTTCATGGTTTTATATGGATTCATGATTCTGGGTTCATGATTTTATGGATTCATGTTCCTGGGTTCATGATTTTATATTGCTTTATGTTTCTGTGTTCATGAATTTATACGGATTTATATTTCTGGGTTCGACTTCTTCTTGAACACCATGGATTCATGATTTTTGTAATTTATAAACAAGAATAAAATCGTTATTTTTGGTTCGATATTCACAATTGTTTGGAGAATCAAGATAAAAAAAATCGTGATGGAATATGTAGGATATCGATAATGATCATAATCCCTATAATTGTGCTTAGTTGCTAAACTTAAGAGGTAATTAAAAAAAAGGTTAAAATTAAATTAATTACATAATGACATTTAAGCCCTTTCGGGTTTAATTAAAAAAAATCTGAAAATATTTAAATTGATTGGCTATAAAGTGGTTTCTATAGTTTCTAAGAAATGGTTGGTTTGCAAAAGAAACCTCCCCTATATATATATATAGGTCCCTAATGTTTGATGATTTTTGTAAAAACAAAAAAAATTAAGAAAACAAGGGAAATGACTAAAATACCCTCATTAAAATGGACTTAACATAAAAAAGTTAATGGACGTTAGGTCAAGAGACGAAAATCATTGCGAGCTATCAAACGTGAGGGTGTTTTTGGCAAAATTGAACTTTAGGGACGAAAACCGTTGAATTGGTTAAACGTTAAGGACCAAAAGTGAACTTTACTCTAATAGAAATGTTGTTAATACACAAGGAACAAGCGTTATGGGTAGTGAAGAAACAAACGGAATATGTTCGGGGTTGACACCCGAGATCTTCAACGGTAAAAACCATGTTGTTATTATTATTTTGGACTTTGAAATTGACATAGACTAGAGTCTTGATAGCAAAAACTTGGACGTTAGGTCGATTCCAAAGTCCAACTTAGTATTTATTTTTAAACTCGATCGTTCTGAACTCGATATTAGCATTTCTTTATAACTAATTTTAATTTCATATTCAAATGTCTTACATAGCGCTTGGCGAAGGAAGTAGTCAATCTATGACACGTATGACAAATATCTCTCCAATAGATACGACACAAGGGAATGTCAATGAAACATCCCCTGTCAATGCACTAACTATTGCTCAAAGGAGGCAAATTATTAATTGAAACTATTATCAACGAAGGAAGAAAAATAACATAAATGTTGAGATCCAATAAGAGAATCCATACAGTTTTGTTTATGATGGTGTCCCTAGACAACATTGTGCCTTGAAGGAACAAAATGCATGTGAACATTATGGAGCAAAACGGTTCGAATTTGAATCCTCTTCCTTTTGTTGCATGAGTGGGAAGACAAAGTTGGCATACTCACCCATTCCTGAAGAACTATACCATCTATTTTATTGGGGTTTTAAAGACGATTTGTAACCGTTAAACGCAGCGGAGAATCAAATAAAAATCGGTTACAAAATATTTAGAAAACTTTTCAAAAATACATAAAACCCAACCAGATCGAATGATGCATTTAATTAAACAACCACACCGTAAGGTGTTTAGAATTGTACCTTTTGAGATCTGTTGTGGTTGAACGATCGGGGCACTTAGAAACCAATATAGGTTTCCTCTAACGGTATCCACACACGAACACGCGAATTCCACCGAGTGCTAACCCAAAAGAAACCCTATGCTAATATGTGTATGTGTCAGATCCAAAGGATTCAATCAGCTCCAAAACAACTGATCTGACATCCTATTTATATAGTCAGCAAATAGGATTTATGTTCATCTGTAATTATTTGAATTCAAATAATTATCTGAATTTGAATAATTATATTTATCTAAACAAATAATAATTATTCATATTTATAGATAAAACCTTGTAATTATCATAATTACATTTTACACATATTATTTCATTATTTTTTCAAGAATAACTATTTAACTGTCAAACATGACTTTAATGGATTTCTTTATAATGGAAGCAAACATGTTCTTTTGTGTGCAACACTATAGGTTTACATACTCATTGGTAGCATTTCTGTGTGACACGTGTCGTGGGCATATAATAACCTAGAATCTACCACTTGCACACGATACACAGTAACACAGACGGTGGTAAGCGTCTAGCAACACGTCACCGCCCCCAAGGCTATGTAAATGTGCTTTTATCTTCGAGCAATTTGATTGATCCAATCAATCACATAGTAGAATCATTCATTGGCCTTTGGCTTCATGATAATCTGTTTTGAACTTTAAGGCATAAATCTATCTCATCTTTTATAGTTCAAAGATTATGTTTCTCGATCCCAACATATTTGATTATATAAGTGTCATTAGTCCAACTAATCCACTTGTTCATGCATGTAAATCAAACTATGTCATCGATGGGCTCATAAATATCTCTCTCATCTTGAGAGGAGCAAATCCCATATTGCATGTACACGACTAACTACACAATTCATGTTATACCCAACATAACCCTTATGGCTACCCGGTTAAAGGTAACGTTAAACTATATCAAAGCATAACACTCGTTGTGCATTAGGTCCCAATGCACATCTCAGGTTTGCGGATAAAAGAGTGTTTTACTATCTCATGACTCACCTTGTGACGTCGATCCATGAGGTGATCCTGACCGTGGGTCTTGTCCAACGCTTTGTGCACCGATAAACTCATGTGACTCTGTGTACTTCCAACTTGGACTATGACCAGACTTCACAATGATCTTGATTTATTACCAGTCCCCTAGTAATAATCGATCAAGGACGGTTCTAAATAATATGAACATCATATTTGTTTATGGATACTTAAACATGCTAATAAAGAACACAATCATGTTTAATGTATATAGTCATACCCAGTATGCCATATCACATGGTAGAACATAATTGTTTAATGTTCCAAAATTTAAAGTTTACTAAAATTATTAATTGGAAAAACTTTCAGCCTATAGAAATACCATGAACACCATGATTGTTCTAACACATAGGGTGTATGAGTAAGTATGCATTTAAGCTCTGACAGCTTATATTACCTCCATTCTATACACACACACACACACACACACACATACACACACACACACACACATATATATATATATATATATATATATATATATATATATATATTACTACAATATTAGTCATCATGGTTGGTTTGGAAACTAGCATCTGTGTATCCTAAGACACATGGATCTTTTTCCTAACCATTGTACAGTAAGAACATATCTTTAGTTCTTCTCAGATACTTCAGATTGTTCTTCACTATTATACAGTGAGCATCATTTGAGTCTGACTAAAATCTACTCGTCATGCTTAAGGCATACGAGATGTCCGGTCTTTTAGTACATAAACATGGCGTACATGTTTGAACCAATGGCCGAAGTATGGGAACATCCTTCATACGGTTCATGTACTATTAACAAACTTTCTTTCTTAGAACCCTTCATCTTGAAGTGTTTCAAGATCTTGTCAATGTATGTACTTTTGGCTTAATATAATTAAGCACTTTGATCTATAACAAAAGATCTTTATACCAAGGAATTGTCTCTTAGATCCTTTTCCATGAAATACTTCCTTAGTCAGGATTTTACACCTTCAAGCACTAGGATGTCATTTCTGATGATCTAGAGTACTATTATGCTCCCACCGACCTTCTTGTATATACAAGATTTTAATTACGAGATGATTGTACTAATCCATAATTGGACCTTTTTCAACTTGCAATTTTAGGTTTGATGTTTTGAAGCCTTGTATACGTCCTTGCTCAAAAATTCCGTTTTGAGGAATGTGGCTTTAACATCAATCTTTATGGCATCTTTCCATTTATCAGTAATCATAAGTAATCCGATTTTCAGATTGTTTTGCATCTCTTTCATTATTTTCAACAACTTGTTGAAGCTCAACATCTTGTTGTTTGTCAATATCAACCATTGTACCATCTTTGTGGTTCTTGAATTTCTTCAAGATCTATTGTGTCTCCCTATTTTGATTCTTGTCAGAAAATCATTTTCTAAGAACTCATTATGGTGTGCAACAAAACTTTTGTTCTCGCTGGATCTTGTATAAATGATATCCGATTGGATAGAAGATGCACATTTCAGACCTTTTACTCAAGCTTCCCAGAAGCTTCATGCTTATCTCAAGAATTATTACCCATATTCTCATATATGACAACTTTGGGATCTTCCCAATTCATATTTTGAGAATATGTTTTATCGGTCCTTGTTGCTTGATGCATAATTTAGTAATGGGTAGTTGTTTTTAGGAAACATCCTCGGAAAACTCTTTTAGGCAGATTCGTGAGACTCATCATAGAGTGAATCATGTTCAATAGGATTATATTTCTCCTTTTGACACACCATTAAGATGCGGTGTTCCGGGAGAAGTCATTTGGGATACAATCCCAATCTCTAGGATGATCTCTTGGCTTAGATATTCATAACCTCAATCTGACTGAAGCATTCTTTATCTTTGCCAAGTATATTCACTACTTCTTTTGAAACTCTTTGAAAAATCAAAGCTTTCACATTTCCTCTTTTGGTAAACATACTCATATCTACTAGACTTAGTAGAGTGTAATGAAGTAGTGATGACCGTGTCTTGTGACTAAACTTTAAGGCTCACATACATCAGTATGGATAACTCATATTAGTTCTTGTGACCCCTAAGGGATTTTAAAATATCCTTTTGTCATCTTGACCAACAAGAATACACATTTATCATGTGAATTATGACATGATTCCAACCCTCCGTCCATTTGGAGTTTGGTTATGTGTTCCTTGTTTAAGTGTCACAAATGGGCATGACTTAAGCTCTGCTTAATTCATTATTTTGATTTATAATTACAGCTATCAATTTGATAAAACATTTATTGAGATAAAAAGAAAATCTATTTCTTGAAAACATAAATATAAATTCGGTTTGTTGTAATCGAGAAAATGAAACTAAAATCCAAGTAATACTAGGTACCTCAATACACTTGCTAAGTGTTAATGTAAGACCATTTAAAATTTCATATCATATGTCTTTTTGAGTAACATTAGCTAACTTAGCTTCATTCGGTCTGGTTTAATTTCATCTTCTCTTCACTTCTTACTTTCTGAAAAGTAGTATTAATATGAGTATCATACCCAATACTTAATACCTAGTCAGAAGTGAACAAATCAATGGTAAACATACCTGAATTTCTGGCTTCATTAGCCTTCTTCTTACTCATTTTCGCCAATAGGGCAGGGCAATTTCTCTTCTAGTGTCCCTTCTGGTTGCAATTGAATCAAACTGCATCTTCAGGAATCTTTCCTTTGCCCATTATCTTGTTGGAGCTTCCAACATTTGTTTTACCCTTGGTAACTCCCTCATTCTTCTTGATTATCCCACTTTTAGGCTTGATCATCAAGACCTGTTTTGGTTCAGATAAATCCAACTTGGATTTCATATTTCTCTTAGCAGTTTTAAGCATGCCGTGAAGCTCTGTGAGAGTTTCCTCCAAACCATTCATATTATAGTTCAGAACGACTTATCATAAGATTTTGATAAAGAATTGAGAACCATATCAATTCCTAATTCTTGACCTAGTGGGTATCCAAGATGAGTTAATCGGTCAATATACCCTTTCATTTTCAAAACGTGGGTACTGAAAGATGAGTCCTCAGTCATCATACAGGCATGCAATGCCCTGACTGGGTCAAACCTCTCTTGCCTTGCCTTTAATTGAAACATAGATTTCAAAAAGGATATCATATCCCATGCAGACATGTCTTCATGTTCCCTTAGAAGCTCGGGAGCCATGGATGCAAGCATCAAACAGCTAACATCCAGTGAGTCATTGAGATGCTTATTATAAGAAGCTCTATCCTCAGTTGAAGCATTTATGGCAGGAGCGTTTGGAAGGGGTTTTTCTAGAATGTACAACTTCTTTTCGTGCTTAAGGACAACCCTCAAGAAACGAAACCAATCGACGAAGTTCGTACCGTTCAGTTTATCCTTATAAAAGATTAACCGTAACGTAAATTGAGATAAATTGTTTGTGTTTGTGTTTGTAGTTTGGTTGGAGGTGTTAGCAGACATCTACAAAATGTTTAATTTTAGTAACTTTATGATCTCAAATAAATGAATTAACCTTTCAAAAATCAATTAAATTGAGCTAAGATCCATATTTAATCTACTTCCATAAATGGCTAAGCACTGTCTATGGAATTAGGTTATTTAGGTAGGCATCATCCAATTATGTTCAACATAACTCTTAGATGTCGTGTGATTCTATTCAATATATCATATATTGAATTTGGCACGTTTAATCCCACTTCAACGCCTTGAAAATACTCATAGATGGCTAGGCACTGTCTATGATATTTCCAAGTAAACTAACCATACTAAGATATCATGATCCCACCTAAAATCTTAACTTAGGGTTTATTGGAATCAGTCGTCCAAAGTACGACTATTTAAGTGAATGGTTAGGCGACTGTCCACTTAAATCTCGTTATCTTGGCACCTTGCCTCATACTACAACTATCCGATATGATTGGCTAGGCACTTACCACAGCGAAAACCTATAAGTTCGACAACTACCTTAAATGGGTGGCGTTTAGTTTACATTTTGTAAAATGTTTAATTTTAAAAAACATTCTAATTCCTTTTAAAACGTTGGATTTTAAAATCATGTTTTAAAAGTTTATCCAATTAAATCGGTTTAGCTTTGATAAACATATCAGTTTTAAAATATCATATTTTACTTACCGATTTAAATTTTATTTTGTGTTTTATTTTATTTAAAAAACCGTTTGCAAGTATTATAACAATAATAAAGCAATTAAATAAAATAAAAGCAAACACAAAATAAACAACCACACACAAACAGCAAACAGATAATATATGATTTTGCCCCTAATGTGGTGCCGTAAGCCAACACGACAACCACGGTCTGTCTAAGGACATCTTCAAGCTCCCACTGGCCTCGCCATCTTGGTGAACTCCAGAGACTCCATCTCGACTTCTTGAAACTCCGTTTCGGGTTTGATTTACAATTAAAATAGAAAGATAACATATCCTAATCTATTTTACAATTGTCCCTATCTAGTAAAATCAAAATTAAAAATTACATCTGATGCAATTAATACATTTTAATTTTCCAAACATAAAAATAAATCAACCACTGGTCTTTTCGGGGGAAAACCATATATTATCTAATAATTATTTTAAACATAAAATAAATAACTGGCCAACACATAATTAACATAATTAAAAGCCAATTAATAGAACAAATTTTATATGGCAAATCCAAATCAATCGACCCACTCTTTTCAAAAATGGGTTACTAACCCTTGACCCAATCAAGAAAAACCGAGTTTCCATTTTATTATTATTTTAAACATAAAATACTTGTTCAAAATTTAATTAACATAATTAAAATGACCAATTTATTGGAACAAAAACTATATGTTGGATCTAAATTTAAAAAGACCCAGTTTTAAAACGATAAATTTTTCGGACCAAAAACTGAACTTGGGCCTACTAGCCCGAGCCCAACCCCTAAAATAGGGTATCGGCCCAAAACAAGCCAATGGTGACTGGAGATTGAAAACATGGTCGACATAATCAAAAGCTTGATTCTTCTGTTAAAAAAACGACCTAAAAACTTGTCGGGCCAAATCCGAAAGAAAAGACGAAAATTGGTCCTTTAGCCCAACCCTCAACCCAACCGCTTAGGGTACAAAACCGACAATCAAACAATCAAGAATTTGTTTCAACAAGATTCAGAGACTAATTAACCAAAAACTGTCCAAAACAAACCAGAATTGGCATGGACTTTTAGCCCAATTGAGACCGAGACAAAACTTAGTCACGGAACCCTAGAGAAAAAAGACACCATACCGTCACCCAGAAAGAAAAACAAACCATGGGGAGAAATGCACCACTGAGTTGTGGTCGATCCACCCTCGAACGGGACAAGGCCGATGGATTGTTAAGAAAAACCAACCAGCACCAGCCTCGAAGGGAGGCGGTCTGGATGTTTGAACACATCCCACATAGGACCGTGGTCCTGGGATTCAACCTTACCGAGGAGAGAAACGGGAAACAGCCCTTGGTGAAGAATCATATGACTACAACAGTCAGCGACAACAGTCGCAGCTTCTGGTCGGCGACGAAGGACTTAGGGTTAGGGGTGCTCACGGGTTGGGTTGATCGGGTTGAAAACATTTCGACACATCAACCCAATGTTGGCGGTTTGAAAAAATTTCAACCCAACCCAACCCAAACAAAGACACAACCCAACCCGTTCGGGTTGATCGGGCTAGTCGGGTTGGTCGGGTTGTGTTTAAACAAGGTGAAATCAAAATTAAAAACATAAAACTAAAGGAAACATGTCTTTAAAATACAACCGATAATTCAGACAATACTTAGATACTATATATAAAAATGTTTAAACCAAATATGATCAAATAACTTGACGTTTTCAATTTGCATATTTCTTAAATCTTAAACATATCGTCATCAAATGTTTTTCTCAATTTACATATATATGTTAACATCTACTATATATATATATATATATATGTGTGTGTGTGTGTGTGTGTGTGAGAGAGAGAGAAGGAGTTATATAGAGACGGATAAGAGATTGAATATATATATATATATATATATATATATATATATATATATATATATATATATATATATATATATATATATATCAGGTTCATCGAGTTGGGTTGGGTTCAAATTATCGTAACCCGATATCAACCCAATACATACGGTTTGAAGATTTTACAACTCGATTGGACATCGGGTTGCTTCGGGTTGGGTTTTTCCACGTCGGGTTGGGTTGATCGGGTTGGTCGGGTTTTTGAGCACCCCTACTTAGGGTTAACAAACCCTTTTCTACACTAGCGTTTAAACAAGGAGAATGGCGTCGACCAAAAACAAGATCCAACTGCTTGGAATAGAGCCAACAATGGCATCTGATCAGAAACGTAAGTCGTGTTCGCACGACGTGTAGAGAAAAATACCGTCAAAAATTGTGGTTCTATGACCGTCCGACCACCACAAAACTTATGTCGTCGATGACTAGCACCTGCCGCTTGGCCTCGGTGGTCAGCGGCTATGGCATCTTATGGCGGACCAACACCAACGACAAAAAAAAGTAAAAACGGCAGCAACCTTGAAAAAACAACCAGCAGCAGCAGTTGTGGTATGCCGGCAGCGGCTGTCAAGGACCGGAGATGGTCGGCAGTGAAGGTCAGTAAACAGTAGCAGCTTACTAGCGGCCGGCGTTAAGAACAACAGTAGAAAACAGAGGCATCTCCGTTGGAAAACCCTTTGGGAGCTTTCGATAGAATAGGGTTAAAACCCTTAAAAAATTGTGAAAAAAAATTCAAACGGCGGCTGGAATTTTGATATGGAGTCATGACAAGGGTTATATGAATCTTGAGTTTTGTCCATAGTGATTTTAAAAAGTGTGTGTCCCAAAATAAAGTTTTAACAATAGACTTTATTCTTGGTCTCGATTACAAAAAAAAAGGAAGGTCATATATATTTTCCTTTTTCTTTTAATTTGCCATATACTTCATTGTTCCCTGTCTAATTAAATGCCATCAAAGTTGCTCTGATACCACTGTTGGGTTTTAAAGACGACTTGTAATCGTTAAATGCAGCGGAGAATCAGATAAAGATCGGTTACAAAATATTTAGAAAACTTTTCAAAAATACATAAAACCCAATCGGATCCAATGATTCATTTAATTAAACGACCACACCATAGGTGTTTAGAATTGTACCTTTTGAGATCTGTTGTGGTTGAACGATCGGGACACTTAGAAACCAACAAAGGTTTCCTCTAACGGTATCCACACACGAACACGCGAATTCATCGAGTGCTAGCCCAAAATAAACCCTATGCTAATATGTGTATGTGTCAGATCCAAAGGATTCAATCAGCTCCAAAACAACTGATCTGACATCCTATGTATATAGTCAACAATAAGGATTTATGTTTATCCGTAATTATTTGAATTCAAATCATTTGAATTCGAATAATTATCTGAATTTGAATAATTATATTTATCTAAACAAATAATAATTATTCATATTTACAGATAAAACCCTGTAATTATCATAATTACATTTTACACATATTATTTAATTATTATTTCAGGAATAACTATTTAACTGTCAAACATGACTTTAATGGATTTCTTTATAATAGAAGCAAACGTGTTCTTTTGTGTGCGACCCTTTAAGTTTACATACTCATTGGTAACATTTCTGTGTGACACGTGTCGTGGGCATATAATAACCTACATATTTACAACACAGTCAAAACTAGACGAAATGTTAAGGCACAATATTATTGCATACAACACAAACTTTTCCTTTACGTCAATGGGAGTAACTTTGGATAATACTGTGAGCAATATGACATCTAGATATATACGTTTCATGCTCAAGGAGCAATATATCATAGAATCGATCAATTAGTTCCTTGGGATGGTCAACCTAGGTACTTACAACTTTATTTTTTATGATACCGAATTTGAGTTTTTGCATAGACTACAATGGCCAAATCTTGATAGAAACGTCATTGAAATGTTGACTCGTGTGCTTTCTATAAACCCATACTTGAGAACGTTTCGAAGCCTTGCGGAGCTAGGACCACTCGACAATTATAGAGTCACGTTGAATGCTTTCGTGAAACTTGACCAGGGGGTGTACAACCGATGACCACATCTGAGGTTGAAATACAAGTATTTATTTTATCTTATTTAAAATAAAATGTATCATATCCATGGTACTAAAGAAAATTCTACCATTCTAGGTTGCTGGTATTTGGGTTGAAGGCAATGACAACATCACTGCATACAAGATAAGTATTGTTATGTATGGGAGGTCCGACTACAATAAAAAAAATGAACATCACTATGGTTGTTATGATCCCTAATCGTATCCTTTGTTTTTTCCCGCTGGTGAGTCGGGATGGTATGCTAGAATACCTAGACATGGAGTATGCATATAGGAAATTGTTAATGAAGATGAAAACTTTGAAGAAGATCTTAAAGGTACGAACATTATCACATATATTTATTACCTTATTCATTCATTTATTAATGTATACTATTCAAAATTAATACTACACAGAGGTTAGCTCGAGAAGGGTAGGAAAACAGTAACGATGCAAGATTATTGTTGTTACAAGTTCCAAATTCGGTCGAGTGAGAACGTGATTCTATTGGGGGAAGATTGTTTCAACAGTTCATGGTAGATATGTACATCAAGATAGAGACTGCACGTTTGTCCTTTATTGGAAACAAATCAGACGAAGATTGTTAAGGCCAAAAATCACCTCAAAAGATAACTTAAGATCGGTGTGGAGCTTAACAACTAAAGAATAGAAACAATTCAACAAATCATACGACGAGTAGCAAAAGATAAAAAAGAGACAAGAGATTTGGTGTCGAGGAAAACCCCGTCGAGGGTAAAAACCGCGGACGACATTTAGGTCGTCAGTGCATATGGACGTCAATAAGGGACGTCGTCCTTGTGTAACAAGTGTCGATAGTACAATTGATTCCTGATAGCGGAAAAACGTATAGTTCCAATCAGTGGCCACAGTATGCCCACAGTGGGGGCGCAAGTATACACCACAACTATGATCGCTATAAGTAATAAAATGGCAAGTATTTACCAAGTATCGTACCCACGAGGACTGAACTACTGAGAATCAGAGAATGTCACGAACTTCTTGCACAAGTCTCGGTTTGAAAATATTGTTGGTTTGTTTGGAAAATGATTAAACTTTTGAATAATTAAAAATGGGTATGGATGCGAGTTCCCTTGAGATTTTTGTAGTAACAAGATGGTTAGTTACTTTGTAGCACGGAAAGTTCATAAAAAGCCCGATCTCTCAAAATGATGCAATTTATAAACTAGTCCTACAAAGTTTCCATAAAGTGTCCATTGTTACCGACTCCCGATCTTGTCGATTTAAATAAGTTTGACTCTAAACGTCAAGTTCTACCAATATGAAGATTTACACCCAAATCTCTTTGTGATATAAATCTCGACCGACGTTCGAACCTTAATAAATCATAAAAAACCTGCCTCTCGACGTGGTTATCAAAGACTCTCTCAAATCTTTGTGCATCACTTAAGCCGTATTTCAGATCCACCCCTCTCGAGGTCTAAGATCTAATATTAACACATCAAAGTGATCGGCTTATCCGCGTTGAGTTTAAGTCTCGACTCAAGTGACCAATCTAGAGAGTTAGTAACAAATGGCCACACCAAAGTGTTGCCTACTAGTCTCAAGTTGGCTTACATCCACACCCAAAGGGTGCTTAGCTCATAATGAAATTAAAAGACATAATAATGTAGAAGAAGTGCATAAAGATTACTTGCATAGAATTAAAGACGTGCCCACAGTGGGATCACTGCTGGCAGAATTAAAATTACAAACTAAGAAGTAAAAATGCTACAACTCTTCAAGTTTTTAAGAAACAAGAAGAAGAATTAAACTACTGGAATGTAAGTAAACTACAACTAAGAAAATTAGATGTTCCTAGAACTGATCCAAGCCCTCTCTTATATAGTCCCCAAAAGGTGTAATACCCAATGGATAAAGCTTCACTTTATCCAAAGGGTAAGAACCAACATGCCATCCATACTTCTCATGATTTCTGAGATCTCCAGATCTTGCAATCTTCTAGAATGCCAACAAATTGATCCTTTCTTTTATCCAGATAATTGCATTATCCGCTGATTAATAGGAAGATCCGTCCGTGCTCACAGTGAGCAGCCCTGTGCCCACAGTCGATAGTGCAGTGTTTTTCCAAGAAAATAAACTTTTGAAACTTCATCATCTTTTTATCACATTTTAGACCAAATAAATGGGAAAGAAGCAAAGTGGGTTTAAAAATGATATAAAATCCTAGAAAAAGAGTAATAATAAACTCTCAAAAATGAGAGTTATCACACCCCCAAACTTAAGGTTTTGCTTGTCCTCAAGTAAAAAAGAAATGAAGGAAAAAAGAATTTTTACTGAGGGAAAGAAGACGAAACTTACAAACATTCTTGAATGATTCCTCGGAATGTGTACTTCTTCCTTTCTTGACCATTTGTCGGAACTTTGATCGGCAGGACTTTTCGGGTTCGTATTTGTGGCTTACAAAAAATCCCCCCCCCAAACTTGAACTAAACTACAAAAGGAATTTGGATATATCTTTGTTGCTTTTCCTTTGAGTTCTATTTCAGTCACAAAACCCAAGCTTCTTGATTTTTCATTTTTTCTACGTGCTTTTTGGGTTATGCTTTTCCTTCCGATTTTTCGAAGGTAGTCTTCCAATTTTTCGAAGACATTTATTTATTTGTTTTTTTCTATATTTTTTGTATCATATAAGTAATGATCATGCTATTTCCCCACCCCCAAACTTAAAGATGGACAATGTCCACATTGTCGTATGGAACGTCTCGGTTGTGGGAACAAAGGGAAACGTGTTTAGGCCACACAAGAGGGCCTACGTCCTCTCAAAATTACCGAAAAATAGTCAAGCAAAGTCGAAGTACCTAAAAATGATAGGAAATCAAAACAAAAATTCAAGCAACCACAAACCATCATTGGCATTTAAACAAAACCCGCAAATGATACACAAAAGGTGGGAAGGCAGTTAAGTGCGTTAGACAAACCCAAAAGACAGATAAGAGCAATAATGTTTAAAAGGATGATGATGAACCAAAAGCTAATTTTTCGAAGACTGTTGCCCACTGTGAGGGTCCGTGGGCACAGAACCTGCTGGAAATCCCGGGGGACGATCGTCTTCTTCATCTTGTGGAACTGAGGCAGAGGTGGATCCACCTTCTAAACGTGCGACACGTTACTCGAGAGTACTGAGCTTAGCCAAGATCTGTTTGGACGTTTGGTTCGCCTCCTCTTTTTCGAATACCAACGCTGCCAACCACTCGGTCGTGCCATAACCTACGTATGTGGACTCTGTAGTGGCAGCCGGCTGCTGCAGTGGACGCTGAGGAACAGTAGGTGTTAATGCCAAAAATCGCACCAAAGGGACAACTTAAGGTCGATGTGGACTTTAACAACTAAAGAAAGGAATCTCTCGACAAAAGCGTGCGACAAAGATAAAAATGTAAATAAGACAGAGGATTTGATGACGCAGGAAAAACCCCAACGAGGAAAAAACCTGTGGACGACAGTGGATGTCATCGATGCACTATGGTCGCCAATCAGGGGCGATGTCCTTGGTGTTATGGGTGTCGATCGTACAGAGATTACAATACAAATGAAGGAAAGACTTCGAAATGTAAAGTACAAGTGTATGGAATTTAAAACAAGTGTATGTCGTGTGTGAAAACAATGTGTAAAACTGTTGGTGGAGAGCGAAAGTCGTGCGTCGAGTGCAATTCTTCGAGTGAGAGCCTTTCGCTTGTAGTGTTCTTCTGAGCTCGGATGTTTAGCTTCTGTGTTTGATGTTCTCTGATACTTTGGTGTTGATCAGGTGTCCTGAACTGATGATTGAGCTGGGATTTTATAGTCTTCGGATGACTTTAATTGAATCATTAAGATCTTTGATGATTGTTGTAAAGGTCGTCGTCTTCAATGTGAGTTTAGATGCTCATAACTGATTTCGTCGGTTATAGCCGTTGTCCATTAAGAACTTTGACTCCTGCATTAAACACTTGAACAAACATAACAGTTGTTAACGCGTTAGTCGGTCGAGGTCGTACGGTTTTATGCGACGGTCGTGAGGAACGGGCGACGTCGAGGTCGAGTGTCGTGAGGAACTCTCGACTTACCTTTTAGGAGGGATGGCGGAGGTTCTTTGGGTCTTCGTCGGGACCTTATCTTAGTACAAGGTATAGCTCATGACATACGTCTTACCTTCTCTGGTCGCGGTCGAGACCTGTGAAATTTTGTCCAAACAGTTTGCCCCCAAAATTTGAAAGTAGGATGGCAAATTCGAATTTTAAATTTTGCTTGTCGGGTGTTCAGGGTCTTACGTTGAAAATACCTTGGTTGTTTCGGAATTGAATTGGTTTAATTCTAACCGAACGAAAAGTCGAAGAGAAAACGAGGTCGTGACGTCATACTGACGTACGATTGTGCTTACTAGCTGTCTTTGACAGGTGTCGACGATCCGTGCAGTTATTCCAAAGGTCGGGGACACGTGGCGATCATCAAGGGATTCGATCGTTTGCATAAATAGAGACCTTAATAGGTCTATTCTGGTTTACAATATCGAAGCGTCTTTGAGCAAAGATTTCCCTTTGATCTTCTTGCTGCTCTTTACCTGCTTATTCACAAATCCTGCGAGAATCTGCAACTCAGTTAGGTTTTTCGAGGTCTTTGAGTGCTTATATATAAGGTACGATTTCTTCGATTTCTACAATCTGTTTAGAGATGTCGATGGACCCCGAGAGTAATATTCAAGATCACCCGGATCTTGATGACTTTAGGAGGTTATCTAAGCTCCCTGCATGAGTTGAATTGATCAGCCCAAGTCAAATTCGATCGAACAAATGTCCTGAGGGGTATATTGTGATGTACGAATATCCCTTTAAGATATGTTTTGAATGGCCTTACTCACCTCTAGCTAAGGCTTTTATGCTAGAATTTGACTTAGCACCGGGTCAGCTGATGCCCAAGTTTTGGCGAGTTGTACAAGTGATCGAACGTGTCACTGAGAATTGGGAATCTCCCATGAATGTACGCGACCTCCTTTTGGCTTATCAAGCCAAGAAGGATGGGAGTCATCGCTGCAGTTTGTACTCTAGGCTTAAAGGTGATCGTGCTTTGATCCTCAAGACCGCTGTAAACGATCGCAGGTGGAAGACTCGATACGCATTTGTGCGTAAGTCGACCCTTGACTCTGAGAGTGATTGGATTAGGGCCAGTTGGAATACACCGGGTGAGATTTATACCTTTTTGTCGTCTGTCGTCTGCGTTTTTTGGTTTTTAACTTATTTTTTATATGTTGACAGTCATAAAGTTCGAGGACGTGAAGCCTTACGCTAATTCCCAGGGAAAGATCGACGCATTCTTAGAGTTCAACACTGGGGAACGGTCGTTTGTCATATGACAATTGGTGGACGAGGATTTAGTATACTTATGAGAAAATCAAGGGGGGAAACGTGAGGAAGAAGGGGAGTCGAAAGAAGAAAGAGAGATGACTGGTAAGCGTACATTCTTATTTCTTTCTGTGTTGATTCGATTCTTCTTCCCTCGATTTTCATAATTTTTATTCTTCTGTGGTTTGCAGGGGAGTCTCAACCACGGATGCCGCGTGTCTCTGTTAAAAGAGCAGCTGAGCTCGAGCTTGCTCGTAAGGGCAAGGAGCAGAGACAGAAGCTTATGTCCACTGGTCCAGATGTTCCAAAGAACACGCGGACGACGATTCCGAGGGAACCGTCTTCGGGAGTTCGCGACTCGTCTAGAGTCGTTACGCCTGAGAAGGCAAAGGTCGCATCGCCCAAGAAGCCGTCTTCTGATGCAATCGCTGTGAAACCTATCAGTTATGCGCCTCCGGCGGAAACGGTGAAGTCCCCGTCAGCCACGTCGGATCCCTTGTCGGCCGGCAAGGGCAAGGATCAGTCGACGGGAGGGGTTAAGGTCACGACGGTTAATTTTACATTGCCGTCAGACTTTATGGCCAGCAATGTCCTAGACGGGACGAATTTATTTCCTCACCTGGGGAAATATCTGCTCCCTTCTTTCAAGGAGCGTTTCGTGGGATTTCCTATCGAGGAGACGGGGGCTCATGTCGCCGGGCTGGCATTCATGGTAAGTCTCTCTTTCAAGACTTAGTTTTATCGTTGTTTCATTGTCGTTGTTCGTTGTCGTTGTTCGTTGTCGTTGTTCATTGTCGTTGTATACTAACAATGTTTGTTTTATGATTTTATAGGCGTTCCAGGCTTCTCTGGCTTTGCGGGGTGAGACGATGAAGATAAAAGATCTAACGTTTGTTGCGCAAGAGAGGGAGACCGCGGCGTTGGATAAGGCGAAGGTCGCCGCAGAGCGTGAAGAGGCTCTGTTAAAACGTCTGGACGACGCTCGAAACCATTTAGAGGTCGTCGGTCGTGCGAAGGATGATGTCAGTCATCGTTTAGCGCAGTCCTTATCCATGATTGCCGACCAGAGGGAGGAGGTAGAGAGGATTAAAGGATATTTGGCTGCAGCTACAAAGGAAGCTGAGGATTCCAAATCCAAGGTATAACGTCTGGAGAGAGCTGTACAAGCTGCTAAGGACGAGGGTGAGTCTGTTTTTGCCATAGCTCGTCTGACTGCTAGGGCAGTGATCATGAGGCGACATCTGTTGGGGAAAGATCCTCTTGCTTCGGCGTCGGAAGAGCTCGATATTTACTTAAACGGCGTCGGGACGATGAGAGACCTTGATTCGGATGACGAGAAGGACGTCGAGGAGGAGGTGGTAGACGAAGGTCTTCAGGGCGGGACCTCAGGCAAGGATGCGACTGATGCCCCTCCTCAAATCTAACCGCAAAAATTCTATTTTTTTGTTTTTATCGATCGACCGTTGGTGGTCGAGATGTAATTGACGGTTTATTTGGTGAATGAAATTTGGGTTTCTTTTGTGCTTTATAAAATATCACATCGACTGTCAAATTCATAAAAAATATACAAGGAATCATGCGACTAAGGCATTCATTGTAACACAATAACTGGAACGTAAGCCAAAAGACTTTTAAATCGTGTGTATAAACATAAGCACATGCGACTAAATAATACATTCAGAGTAAAAAAAAATTCTAAGTCAAGAAACTTAGATCACGAGATCGTTAAACTTTGCAATCGTATGGCTGAGTCATGCGATGAATTTGAATCGTGCGTCCCTGTAAAGGGTGATCAAGTCATAGACTTGGTCGTTTATGTCGTGCGACCTGGCGAAACTAGAGTCATTTGATTATTGTCGTGCGATTCTGCGGAATAAACAATGTCAGAGGTTGGTCGTTGGCTAACCAACGACCCTCCGATGCATAAGTCAGTAGTCGTTCGTGATGATAAACCGTATGAAAGAACAAAGGAGTTTAGAAAACATACCTGTTTGAATTCTTCTTTTCTTGGTATTTTCCCCTCGCCATTTATTATTATTTTTTCGGGAAAAAATAGATTATGAATGACGGATTGATACAGAGATCTTGGGAAGTATCATTTACGTCTGGGTCGACCGTGTTTTCGCGCGACAAGGCAAGACGGTCGTTTTATTCCTGTAGGACATGGATAAGTTCGTGCTCAAGGTTAGAAGGACAAACCTGTCGAGACCTTAATGTCGTGTCACGTTTGCTGGATAGTTCATTTTCGCGTTTTCAAGGTAGACTTGTAGCATTCTCGAGCGACTTTCGGCTCGCTTCTGATTTCTTGGATTCCCCATGGCGTAGGGAATTTCAGGGTCTGATGATACGTCGAGGGGACGGCTTTCATTTCATGGATCCATGGTCGACCTAAGATGAGGTTATAGGCCGACGTACAAGCGATGACGCTAAACTTGGTATGCTTGTTGATTCCTCCGGCATAGACGGGCAAGATAATAACTCCATAGGTGCTTGTCACTTCTCCATTGAAACCGACCAAAGTTGTCGAGCGCCGGGTGATTTCCGAACGATCGATTCCCATGGCCTTGAGGGTGTCGAGAAAGATGACATTCGCTGAACTGCCCCCATCGATCAAGACTCGTCGGGTCAGACAGTTACCAATCGTGAGTTGAATAATCAACCCGTCATGATGCTTCTGATATGAGTCGCCGAGGTCGTCTTGTTCGAATACGATCTTCATAGCTTTCAACTCCAAATCTCCTTTGGGTCTTGATGAACGTGGAATAGGTCGATCGTCGGGCGCTCGACTGGCGTGATGCTTGGCTGCGAAATACGTTAGACTACATACGTCGGAGCCACCGGTGATGCAATTGACGACCTTTGCATGCTCGGGGGTTAACGGTCGATGGTCGGTAGCGGAGGTCACGTCGTCGATGACATCTTTGAGATTGCCCTTCGGAACGTGATATGCTAGCTCCTTTTTGAGAGCTATACAATCGTCTGTCATGTGACCATGGTCGACATGGAAGTCGCACCACTTGGATTTGTCTTTCTTGGCATCGCCTTGATCGGATTTCGTTGGCCATCAAATAGTCGCTTGGGCGGTCTTCAGAGCTTCGACCAAGTCCTTAGTGGACCCTTTGAATCCATAAGAGGATATCTTGGGGTACTGAGGAAACTTGGTCGCGGTCTTGGTCTCCGCTTTCGTATTGAATCGGACGTTCGAAATCTGGCGCGCTGGTTCCGCTTTGGAAATCGCCTTTGTCTTGAACTCTGGCTTTCTCACACCTAGCGACCTTTTGTCGTCGATATGCTTGCGACGAAAGGCAGCGTCGTCCTCTACCCTCATATACGCTAGGGTTTGGGCTCGGACGTCTTCGAAATTCTCTAGAGGATACTTGGTCAGGTCTGTATATAAACCTGAGCTGTCATCCAGACCATGCTTGTAGGCTTCGATCGCGGTCTTGATGTCGCAGTTGCGGATACTAATCATCTCTGCATTGAATCTATTGAAATAACTTCGAATAGACTCATTAGTCTTTTGCACGACATAATATAGGTCGCTGGTCTGCTTCTCCATCTTGCGACTGCTGGCGAACTGCTGAGAAAACTGGTTGACCAACTCGGTGAACAACCCGATGGATTTGGGTTTGAGATTGATCAGCTATTGGAGAGAAGGACCAGTGAGAGTTGCACCGAAGCTTTTGCACATGCAGACCTCCTGATACATGTGTGGGATCGAGATCGTCTACATGAGTTGCTTATACTGCGCGACGTGCTCTGTCGGATCAGTCACACCTGAATATTTAGGTGTGAAAGCGGGGATGTTATATTTCTTCGGAACTTCGACAGTCGCGATCTCGTCGATGAAAGGTGACGCCTGAAAGCCTGATCGAGGCTCGACGTCGACGGGTACGGCTGCCCTAGGTAGCTTGGCGAGCAAAGATAAGACGCGCTCGTTCTGATCTTCTAGCATCTTCAGCCGTTGGGCGACGGGGTCAGGAGGTACGCCTGTCTGCGGATTGACACCTGAACCGGTGCCATTGTCATGCGACGAACCATTGGTGTCCCCGTTGAGAGGGACAGAATATGGCTGCGACCCATAATGAAACTGCTGCGATCCATTCTGAAACGGCGGTGGCCTTATGTGCTGAGGAGGAACCGTCCCGAATTGGGGATTTAGGTTGAACGGCCCCGGCTGTGGGTTCTGCATGAACGGACCTGGATGCTGATTTTGAGCGAACGGACCCGATCCTGGACCCGGATTTTGCACGAATGGCCTAGGACCATTTTGGCCGAATGACTCTGGATTGGGATTCTGGACAAATGGCCTAGGACCATTCTGAGGTCCAAAAGGATTTCTCAGTCGCGCAATCTCTTCAGCTGCTCTGCGACTCTGCTCGGCCATGGCATTGATTTGATTTCGGGCGACTTCAAGCTCCTGATACACCTGGGCAATAACATGCTGCTGATCTCCAGGGGCTGCCATTTTCCTGTAAAAGAAAACGAGAGAAAACTCCAAGAAACTGTTAGTACCACGCACGTTTGTCGAAGATTTTCTTTAGATGGGGTCCCACGGATGGCGCCAAAATGTTAATGCCAAAAATCGCACCAAAGGGACAACTTAAGGTCGATGTGGACTTTAACAACTAAAGAAAGGAATCACTCGACAAAAGCGTGCGACAAAGATAAAAATGTAAATAAGACAGAGGATTTGATGACGCAGGAAAAACCTCAACGAGGAAAAAACATGCGGCCGACAGTGGATGTCGTCGCTGCACTATGGTCGCCAATCAGGGGCGATGTCCTTGGTGTTACGGGTGTCGATCGTACAAAGATTACAATACAAATGAAGGAAAGACTTTGAAATGTAAAGTACAAGTGTATGGAATGTAAAACAAGTGTATGTCGTGTGTGAAAACAATGTGTAAAACTGTTGGTCGAGAGCGAAAGTCGTGCGTCGAGTGCAGTTCGTCGAGTGAGAGCCTTTCGCTTGTAGTGTTCTTCTGAGCTCGGATGTTTAGCTTCTGTGTTTGATGTTCTCTGATACTTTGGTGTTGATCAGGTGTCCTGAACTGATGATTGAGCTGGGATTTTATAGTCTTCGGATGACTTTAATTGAATCATTAAGATCTTTGATGATTGTTGTAACGGTCATCGTCTTCAATGTGAGTTTAGATGTTCATAACTGATTTCGTCGGTTATAGCCGTTGTCCATTAATAACTTTGACTCCTGCATTAAACACTTGAACAAACATAACAGTTGTTAACGCGTTAGTCAGTCGAGGTCGTACGGTTTTATGCGACGGTCGTGAGGAACGGGCGACGTCGAGGTCGAGTGTCGTGAGGATCTCTCGACTTACTTTTAGGAGGGATTGCGGAGGTTCTTTGGGTCTTCGTCGGGACCTTATCTTAATACAAGGTATAGCTCATGACATACGTCTTACCTTCTCTGGTCGCGGTCGAGACCTGTGAAATTTTGTCCAAACAGTTTGCCCCCAAAATTTGAAAGTAGGATGGCAAATTCGAATTTTAAATTTTGCTTGTCGGGTGTTCAGGGTCTTACGTTGAAAATACCTATGTTGTTTCGGAATTGAATTGGTTTAATTCTAACCAAACGAGAAGTCGAAGAGAAAACGAGGTCGTGACGTCATACTGACGTACGATTGTGCTTACCAGCTGTCTTTGACAGGTGTCGACGATCCGTGCAGTTATTCCAAAGGTCGGGGACACGTGGCGATCATCAAGGGATTCGATCGTTTGCATAAATAGATACCTTAATAGGTCTATTCTGGTTTACGATTTCGAAGCGTCTTTGAGAAAAGATTTCCCTTTGATCTTCTTGCTGCTCTTTACCTGCTTATTCACAAATCCTGCGAGAATCTGCGACTCAGTTAGGTTTTTCGAGGTCTTTGAGTGCTTATATATAAGGTACGATTTCTTCGATTTCTACAATCTGTTTAGAGATGTCGATGGACCCCGAGAGTAATATTCAAGATCAGTCGGATATGATGACTTTAGGAGGTTATCTAAGCTCCCTACGTGGGTTGAATTGATCAGCCCAGGTCAAATTTGATCGAACGAATGTCCTGAGGGGTATATTGTGATGTACGAATATCCATTTAAGATAGGTTTTGAATGGCCCTACTCACCTCTAGCTAAGGCTTTTAAGCTAGAATTTGACTTAGCACCGGGTCAGCTGATGCCCCAGTTTTGGCGAGTTGTACAAGTGATCGAACGTGTCACTGAGAATTGGGAATCTTCCATAAATGTACGCGACCTCCTTTTGGCTTATCAAGCCAAGAAGGATGGGAGTCATCGCTGCAGTTTGTACTCTAGGCTTAAAGGTGATCGTGCTTTGATCCTCAAGACCGCTGTAAACGATCGCGGGTGGAAGACTCGATATGCATTTGTGCGTAAGTCGACCCTTGACTCTGAGAGTGATTGGATTAGGGCCAGTTAGAATACATCGGGCGAGGAACGGGCGACGTCGTACGGTTTTATGCGACGGTCGTGAGGAATGCGTTAGTCGGTCGAGGTCGTACGGTTTTATGCGACGGTCGTGAGGAACGGGCGACGTCGAGGTCGAGTGTCGTGAGGAACTCTCGACTTAACTTTTAGGAGGGATGGCGGAGGTTCTTTGGGTCTTCGTCAGGACCTTATCTTAATACAAGGTATAGCTCATGACATACGTCTTACCTTCTCTGGTCGCGGTCGAGACCTGTGAAATTTTGTCCAAACAGTAGGATCGGGCCTCGGAGGTTGTTGGTGTGCGTCTTGTTCCTGCAAAATAATGGGAGTACGAGTGGCACTCTTTCGGCGCGCGATGGTTTCGTTATTTAAATGGGTCTTACCAAACGTGATTACATCATGTTTATAAGTTGGCACACGAGCTTCAACACAAAGTTTGGTGATCAAACCTAGGAAAATCAGGCGACTTTGGACCCATGATGCGGCCCTAGAAATCGCGTCATGAGCAATCCGCCTGAGATCGACCGGGCGTTCTTTGAGAACACAGTAAAGCAGAATACATCGCTCATAGTCAATAGTACCATCGTGGGCAGTGGGCATTAAGTTGTGCCTGAGAAACTGAAACCAAATGGTTGCTTCGTCTGTGAGGTGATTGGCGCGTATCATGGATCGATTGTTATCTAGGGGCCAACCACAACCCGGACGTGCTAACGTGTTTGCAATTTCCTCGTCCGAAATAACGAGTAACTTCTTGGAAAGTTGGTTATATGAACACAAAAACGGGGACACAAGTTTTAGAACTTTATTAATCGCAGGCCAGGACCAATCGACTACTCGTCCGCGAAGCCGCAAGGGGCTGTGGTTGGCAAACACAGCAGCCGCGAAAAATTCGTTGACCCAAGTTTCATTTGCTTTGCATGGGATCGAGATTAACTTTTCCCAATGCATTGCAAACAGATGCTGCTTAACGTGCGCGACAGTATTAACTAATGCAGGATCAAATGCTCGCTCGAGCAAGATTTTTTGGTTCCTTATGAGTTCATACCTTGCTTTTACCACGGCGTCATTGACAGCAGTGTTCGGTTTTGCGCGAGCGGTGCTGCATGTATGGCGTGCTACCATCGGTTTCTTTCCCTTTTCGTCAGCTTTGATTTCCTCTTTGAAATAGCTATCCGAAGCCGCTGCATTCTTGGCTTTTTTTGGTGGTGGCTCATCAGATTCTGAAGAGGAGTCCTCGGAAGAACTGGAGTCCGCTGGTTGCATTCCCATGGCAGTTTGTTGCTCAGAAAGACCTGCTGTGTCTATTTTTTCAACATTCCCCGATGTGGCACTCGTGCCCGCTGTGGGTATCACTTGCTCACTGTGGGCAGAATCGACCTTTTTGGGGTTTTGGTTACTGGCGGTTTCGGGGTCCAGAGGTTTCTCAAATGGGTAAGGGGTAGTATTTTGTGGCTGGTTGGTCCCTTCGAACTCAAACCAGAGGTCCGCATCAGGGTCTTCTTCCCCCAAATCCCCTCTTTTGTTCAAATCAAAGGGTTTAGCTTTAGAGGGTGAGGGATGACTTTTGGGATCAATGGGGATGGTGGTAGTCATGGTAGGTGGGGCTGTGATGAAAAGGGGTTTTAGAGGGTGAGATTGTGGTGGTGGAGTGGTTGGGGTTTGGAGGTAGTGGGGATTTTGGAAATCTCCAAAGGGGTTATTAGGGTTTGTTCTTAGGTGAATGGGGGGAATGGTGATGGGTATTGTAGGTGGAGAAATACACACAAACAGGGGCTGAGTAAAGGGTATGTGGATAGTAGGGATGATAGGAGGTGGGTTTTGGTTTGGTGGGTCGATTATTCGAGTGATTACCTCGTGAGATTCTAGGTAAGAGTGCACATACCTTGGTGAGGATGGGGTTGCAGGTTCGTCGGCGGTCGGAGCGTCAGAGGATACGCCGGTGGTGGTCTGGACGACCGTTGTTGATGATTCAGAACTGAGGGCTTGAGTCTCGGACACCAAAGAGGCTTCCGAAGAAGGTGGGGCGTCGGAGATGATGTCGGTCAGAGCATTAGACGCGGCGACGGTCGCGGTGGTGATGAGCTCAGCGGCGGTCGTCACGATGGTGGGTGCGGATGGTTGGCCGGCGACAGCGGCGGCGTGGCGGAGGGACCGCCGGGTGGCTCTCTTTTTTTATCTGAAGGGTTGTGCATAGGGAAGAAGAAGTGTGTGCTGAGTTTCTTTGGGGAAGAAGACCAACAAAAGGGTTTTACTCTTTGAACAAAAAATCTAAGATATTCAAAAGATGCTTTTTGTTTTTTTTGTTTTTTTTGCATAAAAAAGAATACCCCTCGGTTAATGGTGGGGACCGCTGGTTTTGCCCAAAGTCAGAAAAACCCAAAGGTTTTCCCTCTCTTTTTTTTATCTGAAGGGTTGTGCATAGGGAACCCACAAAAAGTACATCACCATATATAAAAAAAATATTCTTCTTGAACCAAGTGAGTACTTGATGTACTTGAGAAGTTTCTTTTTTCTGCATGCACCCCTATCAGTTGTTTTCTTAAAAACTTGCCCCACATTTAATTGAGCATTTACAATTCCCCACCCTAAGACTTTCTTATCCGAATTTTAAAGCCTGTGGGTACGACGTTCCCATAGTGAGCAACCTGCACTATTAATTCTAGAAATAAAATAAAACAACGGTTAAGAAATAATATATACACTATATACACAGTGGTTTCATCAAAAATCACTCGTCACCACCAGTGGGTATGGGCACTTCATTTGGAATAAAGTGCTTGACCAGGTGACCGTTAACTCGAAAGATGCTACCGTCTTGTGGGTTGATTAAATCGATTGTTCCAAACTTTCCCACATCCGCAATGGTGAATGGTCCCGACCAACGTGATTTTAATTTTCTGGGAAATAACTTCAAACGAGAGTTAAAAAGGAGCACTTGTTGATTTTTTTCAAAATTCCTTGGATTAATACGACGATCATGCCATACTTTGTCTTTTCTTTATAAATTTTGGCGTTCTCATAGGCATGATGACGTATCTCCTCTAACTCGTTTAGTTGAAGTTTTCTCTTCCTTCCGGCCACTTCTTCATTGCGGTTTAATTCCTTTACGGCCCAAAATGCCTTGTACTCAAGTTCCAAGGGTAAGTGACATGCTTTACCGAAAACCAGTTTATATGGTGACAGTCCTAGTGGTGTTTTAAAAGCTGTTCGATATGCCCAAAGTGCTTCATCCAACTTAAGGGACCAATCCTTTCTATCGGGTTTTACCACTTTTTCCAAAATTGACTTAATTTCCAGATTTGAAAACTCGGCAAGCCCGTTTGTTTGAGGATGGTATGCCGTTGATACCTTATGATGGATGTTTTATTTGCTCAAAACTATGCTTAGCATTTTATTGACAAAATGAGTTCCCTCGTCGCTAATTAAAGCGCGAGGCGTTCCAAAACGAACAAAAATGTTTTTATGAAGAAAGTTAATTACAGTTTTAGCATCATTTATTGGACAAGCGATAGCTTCTATCCATTTTGAGACATAATCTACGGCCACCAAAATATACTGGTTATTGAAAGACATAGGAAATGGTCCCATAAAATCGATGGCCCATACATCAAAAAGTTCGACTTCCAAAATATTATTTAAGGGCATCTCATTTCGTTGTGACAAATTCCCGGTCCTTTGGCATTGGTCACAACTCTTACGAACTCAAATGAATCTTTAAAAATAGTAGGCCAAAAGAAACCACTTTGAATAATTTTTGCGGCCGTACGTTGACCACCGAAATGGCCTCCGTAAGGTGAAGCGTGACAATCCCGCAAAATATTTTTCATTTCAAAATCCGGAACACATTTCCTCAAAATTTGGTCTGATCCTAATTTATACAAAAAGAGATCATCCCAAAAATAGTGCTTACAAACATGAAGAAACTTTTTAAACTTTTGCGCGTTCATGTGGTATGGCCTAATTCCACTTGCAAGGTAATTTGCAATATCGGCATTGTTTGGGCAAAAAATCACGTCGTACGACCACGACCAGAGCAGGTAAGACGCACGCTATAATCCAAATCTTGTAGTAAGATAAGGTCTCGACAAGAACCCAGAAAACATCCGTCGTCTCCCGTGAAAGGTAAGTCGTACGTCTCCCATGACGCTCGACCATAGCGTCGCCCGTCCCATACGACCATCGCGTAATATCACTGCACCTTCGACCAAAGCTAACGTTAACCTTGAGTGTTACGTTTGTTAAGTATTTAATGCAGGAGTCAAAGCCATTAACAGCAAGCAGCCGTAACGGACGAAGAGCATTATGGATAATCACTCCGGCGACCGTTTCCAGCCGTTGTAGTCGTTGATCAAATCATTAATGGAGCTAATTAATGGTACGAAGACTATAAAAGTAAAGCTAAAGCCTCATTTCAAGGGACAACAGTTAACATCAAAGATACATCAGCGAACATCACCAAACAGTAGAGAAAATCATCCAAACTCATAGCAAAGAACATTCAAACTTTGGAGATCAAGTACTGAAAGCCAGAACCTTACAGCGAACTCAAGAACACTCGAAGGAAAGCTCAAGTATCACTCTCGACGCACGACAACAGCCCTCGACCAGAAGTTCACACTTTGTGTTCACACACGACAAACACCTGTTTTTACATTTAATCACTTGTACTTTACATTTCGAAGTATTTCCTTCATCTGTATTGTAATCATCGTACGATCGACACCAGTACCAAGGACATCGCCCCTGATTGGCGACCATAGTGCAGTGACGACACCTCTTGTCGTCCGCAGGTTTCTTCCTCGTTTGAGGTTTTTCCCGTGTCATCAAATCCCTTGTCTCGTTTATTTTTTCCCTCGTTGCACGTCTCATCGAAAGATCCTTGGTGCCATCCGTGGGACTACATCTAGAGAAAATCCTCGACGAACGTGAACCCTACTAACAGTTTCTTGGAGTTTTTTCTGCTCTCTATTGCAGGAACAATGGCAGCCCCTGGAAATCCACAGCAAGCTGTTGCTCTGATGTATCAGGAGCTCGAAGTCGCCAGGAATCAGCTCAATGCAATGGCAGAGCAGAATCACAGAGCAGCTGAGGAGATCGCGCGGTTAAGAAATCCTCTTGGACCTCAAAATGGTCCTAGGCCGTTCGTGCAGAACCCAATTCCAAGATCGTTCGACCAGAATGGCCCTAGACCATTTGTCCCGAATCCAGGTTCATCCGTGCAGAATCAGCATCCAGGCCCGTTCATGCAGAATCAACAGCCAGGGCCGTTCAACCCAAATCCTCAGTTTGGGACAGTTCCTCCTCATCACATAAGGCCACCACCCGTGAATAATGGGTCTCAGCCATTACAAGGGTCGCAGCCTTTCCAGCAGGGGTCGCAACCATTTCAGCAGCCATTTCAGAATGGACCTCAAGGTGGATCTCAGCCACTCCACGGTGGATCACAGCCTTCTCAGCAAGGATCGCAGTCGTTTCAGAATGGACTGCAACAATTCCCCTATGGGTCGCAACCATATTTTGTCCCATCCAAAGGGGACACCAATGGTTCATCGCATGGTAATGGCACTAGTCCAGGGACTAATCCCTCGACAGGGGCTAATCCATCGACAGGGGCAAATCCTGATCTTAACGATCCCGTCGCCCAGCGTTTGAAGATGTTAAAAGACCAAAATGAGTGCATCCTGTCCTTGCTCGCCAAGTTGCCTGGGGCAGCCGTGCCTGTCGATGTCGAGCCTCGCTCGGGGTATCAGGCATCGCCCTTCATCAACGAGATCGCCACCGTCGAGGTCCCAAAGAAGTATAACATTCCTGCCTTCACTCCCAAGTATTCGGGTATGACCGATCCAACCGAGCATGTCGCGCAGTATAAGCAGCTCATGTGGACGATCTCGATTCCACACATGTACCAGGAAGTATGCATGTGCTAGAGTTTCGGGGCAACTCTCACTGGTCCAGCTCTCCAGTGGTTGATCAATCTCAAACCCAAATCAATCGGGTCGTTCGCCGAATTGGTCAACCAATTCTCCCGGCAATTCGCCAGCAGTCGCAGGATGGAAAAGCAGACTAGTGATCTGTATTATGTCGTGCAGAAGACCCATGAGTCTATTCGAAGTTGTTTCAATAGATTCAATGCCGAAATGATCAGTATCCGCAATTGTGACATCAAAACTGCAATCGAAGCTTATAAGCGTGGTCTAGACGATAGTTCAGGTCTATATATCGATCTTACCAAGTATCCCCCAGAGACTTTCGAAGACGTCCGAGCTCGAACCTTGGCGTATATGAGGGTCGAGGATGATGCCGCCTTTCGTCGCAAGCACACTGACGACAAGAAGTCGTTAGGCGTCAGAAAGCCAGAGTTCAAGACAAAGGCTGTTTCCAGAGTAGAGCCAGTGCGCCAAATTTCAAATGTTCGTTTCAAGACGAAAGCAGAGGCCAAGACCGCGACTAAGTTCACTCAGTACCCCAAGATATCCTCTTACGGATTCAAAGGATCTACAAAGGACATAGTCGAAGCTCTGAAAAGTTCCCAAGCTACCATTCGATGGCCAAAGAAGTCCGACCTGGACGATGCTAAGAAAGACAAATCAAAGTGGTGCGACTTCCATGCCGATCATGGTCATGCGACAGACGACTGTGTCGCATTGAAGAAGGAGTTAGCGTATCATTTCCCGAAAGGAAATCTCAAGGATATCATCGATGATGTCGCTGTTCCAGCTAATAGCCATCGACCGTCGACCCCCGAGCACGCGAAAGTCGTCAATTGCATCATCGGTGGTTCAGACGTATGTGGTCTGACGTATTCCGCAGCCAAGCGTCATGCCAGTCAGGCACCCGACGATCGGCCTATTCCTCGCTCGTCTAGACCCAAAGGAGATTTGGAGCTAGAAGCCATGAAGACTGTATTCGACCACGTCGACCTTGGCGACTCGTATCAGAAGCATCACGACGGGTTGATCATTCAGATCACAGTCGGTAACTGTCTAACGCGTCGAGTCTTAATCGACGGGGGCAGCTCAACAAATGTTATTTTTCTCAACACCATCAAAGCCATGGGAATCGATCGCTAGGAAATCACCCGACGTTCGACGACTTTGGTCGGTTTCAATGGAGAAGCGACGAGCACCTTCGGAGAGATAATCTTGCCCGTCTATGCCGGAGGAGTCAACAAGCAGACCAAGTTCAGTGTCATCGATTATGCGTCGGCCTATAACATCATCTTAGGACGACCATTGATCCACGATATGAAAGTCGTTCCTTCGACATATCATCAAATGTTAAAATTCCCTACGCCTTGGGGAATCCAGGAGATCAAAAGCGAGCCAAAAGTCGCCCATGTGTGCTACAAGTCTACCTTGAAGCCGCAGAAATAAACTGAAGTCGCAAGATCAAGCTTTCGACATGATCGCCGTGTCGTTCTGTCATTTAAAACCTGTCTTTTTCTCCCAAAAAGAATAAGGTAATAAATGACAGGGGGCAAATAGAGAGAGTCTGAAAAGGTACGTTCTCTAACTCTTTTTCATACGATTTTTTCTCCCAAAACGTTTACTGACTTAAGCATCGGAGGGTCGTTGGCTAGCCACCGACCAACCCCCGACATCGTTTTATCGCAGAATCGCACGGCAGTAATCATTAAGTCTACTATATGACTTTAATATCGCAAGGTCGAACGACGTAAACGATCAGGTCTCTAACTTGATCATTTCTCCACAGGGGCATACGGCACAAACTCACTGTACGATCTGGTCGTACGATCACAGAGTCTAAACGACTTTACCCCTAAGTTTCTTAACTTTCACACCCTGAATGGATGCTTTAATCGCGTTTTTTTATATTTGTTTTACGTTCTTATCATCGTATTACAATGAATGCCTTAGTCGCATGATTTCATATGTATTTTATGATCAACCAATATGATTTGAATAAAGCACAAGTTCAAACAAAAAATGCATTTAAAAAGATCGTCAGGTACACGCTCGACCACCAACGATCGAGCAGCAAAGCAAACAAAATAAAATTCTTAAATTAAAGGAGGAGCATCCATCGCATTCATGCCCGGAGTCCCGTCCTGAAGGCTTTGGCCTGCCACTTCCTCCTCAGCATCCTTCTCATCGTCCGAGTCAAGATCCCTCTCGGTCCCGACACCATCCAGGTAGATGTCCAGCTCCTCCTTCGCCAAAGCAAGAGGGTCTTTCCCCAGCAAATGTCGTCGCATGACCGCCGCCCGAGCAGTCAGACGAGCTATGGCAAAAACCGACTTACCCTCGTCCTTTGCAGCTTGCACTTCTTTCTCCAAACTCTCTACCTTGGATTTATAATCATCAGCCTCTTTTGAAACAGCGGCCACAGATTCCTTAATTTTTTCCATCTCCTCCCTTTGTTCAGCAGTCATGGACAAGGATTGCGTCAGACGATGACTAAGATCTTCCTTGGCAAGATGAAAGATCTTCAAAAGTTCTAAAGCATCGTCAAGCCGCTTCGAAAAATCCTCAGCACGACTTGTAGACGCACTCGCTCTGTCCAGCGCCTGTTTGGGCAAAAAACCACGTCATACGACCACGACCGGAGCTGATAAGACGCACGTCATAATCCAAATCTTGTATTAAGATAAGGTCTCGACGAGAACCCAGAAAACATCCGTCGTCGCCCGTAAAAGGTAAGTCGTACGTCCCCCATGACGCTCGACCATAGTATCGCCCGTCCCGTACGACCATCGCGAAAGATCATTGTACCTTCGAGCAAAACTAACGTTAACCTTGACTGTTACGTATGTTAAGTATTTAATGCAGGAGTCAAAGCCATTAACAGTGAGCAGCCGTAACGGACGAGGATCATTACGGATATTCACTCCGGCAACCGTTTCCAGCCGTTGTAGCCGTTGATCAAAGCATTAATGGAGTTAATTAATGACGCGAAGGCTATAAAAGACAAGCTAAAGCTTCATTTCAAGGGATATCGGTTACCATCCAATACACTCCAGCGAACATCACCAAACAGCAGAGAAAATCATCCAAACTCATAGTAAAGAACATTCAAACTCTGGAGATTAAGTACTGAAAGCCAGAATCTTACAGCGAACACAAGAACACTCGAAGGAATGCTCAAGTATCGCTCTCGACGCACGACATCAGCCCTCGACCAACAGTTTACACTTTGTATTCACACACGACCAACACCTGTTTTCACATTTAAACACTTGTACTTTACATTTCGAAATATTTCCTTCATTTGTATTGTAATCATCGTACGACCGATGCCAGTACCAAGGACGTCGCCCCTGATTGGCGACCATAGTGCAGCGACGACACCCACTGTCGTCCGCAGGTTTTTTCCTCGTTTGAGGTTTTTCCTGCGTCATCAAATCCCTTGTCTCGTTTATTTTTTCCCTCGTTGCACGTCTCGTCGAAAGATCCTTTCTTTAGTTGATTAAGTCCACATCGACCTTAAGTTGTCCCTTTGGTGCAATTTTTGGCATTAACAGTTTGGCGCCATCCGTGGGACCTCATCTAGAGAAAATCCTCGACGAACGTGCACCCTACTAATAGTTTCTTGGAGTTTATTCTACTTTCTGTTGCAGGAAAATGGCAGCCTCTGGAAATCCGCAGCAAGCCGTCGCTCAGATGTATCAGGAGCTCGAAGTCGCCAGGAATCAGCTCAATGCAATGGCAGAGCAGAATCACATAGCAGCTGAGGAGATCGCGCGGTTAAGAAATCCTCTTGGGCCTCAAAATGGTCCTAGGCCGTTCGTGCAGAACCCAGTTCCAGGATCGTTCGACCAGAATTGCCCTAGACCATTTGTCCCGAATCCAGGTTCATCCGCGCAGAATCAGCATCCAGGCCCGTTCATGCAGAATCAACAGCCAGGGTCGTTTAACCCAAATCCTCAGTTTGGGACAGTTCCTCCTCAGCACATAAGACCACCACCCGTGAATAATGGGTCTCAGCCATCACAAGGGTCGCTGCCTTTCCAGCAAGGGTCGCAACCATTTCAGCCGCCATTTCATAATGGACCTCAAGGTGGATCGCAGCCTTTCCAGCAAGGATCGCAGCCGTTTCAGAATGGACCGCAGCAATTCCACTATGGGTCGCAGCCATGTTTCGTCCCGTTCAACGGGGACACCAATGGTTCGTCGCATGGTAATGGCACTAGCCCAGGGGCCAATCCCTCGACAGGGGCAAATCCCGATCTTAACGATCCCGTCGCTCAGCGTTTGAAGATGTTAGAAGATCAAAATGAGCGCGTCCTGTCCTTGCTCGCCAAGTTGCCTAGGGCAGCCGTGCCTGTCGACGTCGAGCCTCGCTCGGGGTATCAGGCATCGCCCTTCATCGACGAGATCGCCACCGTCGAGGTCCCAAAGAAGTATAACATTCCTGCCTTCACTCCCAAGTATTCGGGTGTAACCGATCCGACTGAGCACGTCGCGCAATATAAGCAGCTCATGTGGACGATCTCGATCCCATTTATGTACCAGGAAGTACGCATGTGTAAGAGTTTTTTGAGCAACTCTCACTGGTCCAGCTCTCCAATGGTTAATCAATCTCAAACCCAAATCCATCGGGTCGTTTGCTGAGTTGGTTAATCAATTCTCCCAGCAATTCGCCAGCAGTCGTAAGATGGAGAAGCAGACCAGCGACCTATATTACATCGTGCAGAAAGCTAATGAGTCTATTCGAAGTTATTTTAATAGATTCAATGCCGAAATGACCAGCATCCGCAATTGCGACGTAAAAACCGCAATCGAAGCGTATAAGCGTGGTCTGGACGATAATTCGGGGTTATACACCGACCTGACCAAATATCCCCCGGAGAATTTCGAAGACGTCCGAGCTCGGACCTTAGCATATATGAGGGTCGAAGACGATGCAGCCTTTCGTAGCAAGCATACGGACGACAAGAAGTCGCTAGGCGTCAGAAAGCCAGAGTTCAAGACAAAGGCTGTTTCTAGAGTAGAGCCAGCGCGCCAAATTTCAAATGTTCGTTTCAAGACGAAAGCAGAGGCCAAGACCGCGACTAAGTTCACTCAGTACCCCAAAATATCCTCTTACGGATTCAAAGGACCCACAAAGGACCTAGTCGAAGCTCTGAAAAGTTCTCAAGCTACCATTCGATGGCCAAAGAAGTCCGACCTGGACGATGCTAAGAAAGACAAATCAAAGTGGTGCGACTTCCATGCCGATCATGGTCATGCGACAGACGACTGTATCGCATTGAAGAAGGAACTAGCATATCATTTTTCGAAAGGAAATCTCAAAGATATCATCGACGATGTCGCTATTCCAGCTAATAGCCATCGACCGTCGACTCCCGAGCATGCAAAAGTTATTAATTAAAATTCCCTACGCCATGGGGAATCCAGGAGATCAAAAGAGAAAATAAACTGAAGTCGTAAGATCAAGCTCTCGACAGGTTCGTTTTTCTATCCCTAAATTAACAATATCTTTTCCACGGGGATAAATCTACTATGGTGCCTCGTCGCACGACAACATAGTCGACCGTAGGACAATATGTTTCCGTGTCATTCTGTCATTTAAAACCTGTCTTTTCCTCCCAAAAAGAGTATGGTAATAAATGACAGGGGGCAAATAGAGAGAGTCTGAAATGGTACGTTCTCTAACTCTTTCTCATAAGATTTTTTCTCGCAAAACATTTACTGACTTAAGCATCGGAGGGTCGTTGTCTAGCCAACGACCAACCCCCGACATCGTTTTATCGCAGAGTCGCACGACAGTAATCATTAAGTCTACTATATGACTTTAATATCGCAAGGTCGAACGACATAAACAATCAGGTCTCTAACTTGATCATTTCTCCAAAGGGGCATACGACACAAACTCGCTGTACGATCCGGTCGTACGATCACAGAGTCTAAACGACTTTATCCATAAGTTTCTTAACTATAATACATTGAATGGATGCCTTAATCGCGTGTTTTTATGTTTGTTTTACGTTCTTATCATCATATTACAATGTATGCCTCAGTCGCATGATTTCCTGTGTGTCCTATGTTCAAATTCATAATTAAACATGGTTTGGATAAAGCATAAGCAAAAGTTGCGTTCATTATATAAGCCGTCGAATACATAATCGACCACTAACGGTCGAGCAACATGAACAAACAAATACATTTTTTCTAAGGTTGTGGAGGAGCATCGATCACGACCTTGTCCGATACCTCATCTTGAAAACCCTCACTAACCGCCTCCTCTTCGACCTCCCTCTGGTCATCCAAGTCAAGATCTCTCTCGGTCCCGACTCTCTCATAAAAGAGACGCAGCTCATCTGACGCTGAAGCCAAAGGATCCTTACCCTGCAGGTGACGTCGCATAATTGCCGCACGCACAGTAAGTCGAGCGTAACAAAGGAAAGACTTATTTTCGTCCTTCAACTCATCAGACTCCTTCTTCAAACTTATCACCTTAGCCTTGATTCCCTCGACTTCCTTCCTCTTCGCGGTTACGGATTCCTTCATCCCCTCCAGCTCCTCTCTCTGGTCGCGCATCAAAGTCAGGGACTCCTTTAAACGCGAGTTTATCTCGTCTCTTGTATGACTAAGGGCATCTAATTCGTCCAGAGCATGGTCAAGGCGCGCTAACATCGCTTCTTCATGTTCCAAAGCAACTTTCTCTTTAGCTAGCGCTGCATCTTCATCTTTGGTAACAGAAGCCGTTGAAACCTCTATATTCGTCGTTTCGGGATGCAATGCCAGGGAAGCTTGGAACGCCTGAAGAATCATAATATGAGCAGCATTAGTAAACAACGACAACGACAACGACAAACGACAAGTCTTGAAAGAAAGGCTTACCAAGAATAAGAGTCCAGCTGTATGGAACTCTTTCTTCTCGAAAGAAAACCCGTCAAAACGCTCCTTGAAAGACGGAAGCAAATATTTTTCCAAATGGGGGAACAACTTCGTCTCGTCCAAGACATTGTCGTCCAGAAAACCTGACGGCAACGTAAAGTTGACCGTCGTTTCCCCCAAAGGTCCCTTCTGCGCGCCTTTGCCCCTGTCGGCCGATGAAGGGCCGGATAGGACGACGGGAGACATCGTCGCCAGTTGCGCAGTATCCACAGATTCCGCGCCGGTCGCAACCGACGCCTTCGCCTTCCTGGACAAGGCAACCCTCGATGGGTTACCCGTCTTCAAAGACGGTTCCCTCAGAACGGACACCTTTGTCCTCTTTAAGAGGTCCGACCCGGCTGTCGGAACCTATTTTCTCTTCAAGACTCCCGACCTAGTTGTCGAAACGTCCTTCTCCCTCGCCTCGCGAGCTACTTCGACTTGGGCCATCTTCCTAGCAACAGAAGACGTCGACTGTGCTTGAGATTCATTTGAACGGTAAAAGAAAGAAGTTAGACGATTCAGAACAGAGAAAGACCAGGTCAAGCGAAAAGAAGACAAAAGGATACTTACTAATTATCTCTACCTCTGGTTCTTCGCTCTTCTCTTCCTCCTCAGTCTTCTCAGAGTCCTCCTCTTCTTCTTTCTCCTCTCGACCCATCCTCATTCTGTCGCTCAAGAAAATGATGTCATCATCCTCGTCTATCAAATGACGCGTGACATACGACCGGTCTTCGGTATTAAATTCCAAGAACTTTTCGATCTTAGCCCGAGAAACATCATCCGGCTCTACCTTATCGAAATTAATACATAAAAAAGAAGATTAGTCGAAGAAACAATCGAGCAACAGAATAACCTGAAAACGTACAATCAAAGGCTCACCCGTCATATTCCAACCCTCCCTAATCCAGTCACTATCAGTGTCCAGCGTCGACGCCCGTACGAATACATACCTCTTCTTCCATCCACGGTCGTTGACCGCAGTATTTAAAACCAGGGTACAATCACCCTTGAACCTTGAAAACAAGCTATAGCGACGGTACTGGTCATTCTTGACCTTATACGCCGTCAGAAGGTCCCTCACATTCATCGGTGGATTCCAGTTGGAGGTAAGTCGTTCGATGATCAAGATAACTCGCCAGAACTAGGGAATCAGTTGCCCAGGCGAAAGAACAAATTCACACATAAATTCTTTGACTAAAAGCGAATATGGCCAGTGAAACCCTATTTTGAACGGGTATTCGTATATAACAATGTACCCCCCGGGGCACATTTCCGGTCGAACATTACCAACCTTTCTTACGGTAATCCCCATAGGAATCCTCGCTAGACTTCTAAAGTCGTCGAGATCTTCTTCGTTTTTAATAGTGCTTCTAGGCTCTGTCGACATTGCCAGCCCCGTTAAATTGATTTGCACTTCTGAAAGGACCCAGATATCCCAGTTTTTTCTAGGCTTTCTAGCAATAGACTTGAGACGCATACGCAAACTGGAGGGTCGTATCTTATATGATCTCAGAAAAACTTAAATTAGGTCAAAGAACCCTTACAAGTTTTAATCGAACGGAAATCGCCAAGAAAAGATCCATCGTAATCTTTATTTATGCAGTCGATCATGTCAGGTCGAATCCCTGGATAACCGTTGCGCGACCCCGTCCTTCTGTATGACCGCAAGGATCGTCGACACCTGTCCTCGACAGCTGGTAAGCATCATCGTGTGTCAGTATGACGTCACGACCCCGTTCCCTTAGAAACGTGTATTCAGTTAGAAACGAACCAGTCTAGCTCCAAGGCGATTGAGGTAATTTCTAACTCTTGTCTTATTTCCTATGCGTCTGATGGACAAAATTTAAAACTTAAATTTGACATTCAATTTTCAAATTTTGGGGGCAAACTGTTTGGGCAAAAAATCACGTCGTACGACCACGACCGGAGCAGATAAGACGCACGTCATAATCCAAATCTTGTATTAAGATAAGGTCTCGACGAGAACCCAGAAAACATCCATCGTCGCCCGTAAAAGGTAAGTCGTACGTCCCCCATGACGCTTGACCATAGTATCGCCCGTCCCGTACGACCATCGCGTAAGATCATTGTACCTTCGAGCAAAACTAACGTTAACCTTGACTGTTACGTATGTTAAGTATTTAATGCAAGAGTCAAAGCCATTAACAGTGAGCAGCCGTAACGGATGAGGATAATTATGGATATTCACTCCGGCAACCGTTTCTAGCCGTTGTAGCCTTTGATCAAAGCATTAATGGAGTTAATTAATGACGCGAAGGCTATAAAAGACAAGCTAAAGCTTCATTTCAAGGGACAACGGTTAACATCCATTACACTCCAGCGAACATCACCAAACAGCAGAGAAAATCATCCAAACTCATAGTAAAGAACATTCAAACTCTGGAGATTAAGTACTGAAAGCCAGAATCTTACAGCGAACTCAAGAACACTCGAAGGAAAGCTTAAGTATCGCTCTCGACGCACGACATCAATCCTCGACCAACAGTTTACACTTTGTATTCACACACGACAAACACCTGTTTTCACATTTAAACACTTGTACTTTACATTTCGAAGTATTTCCTTCATTTGTATTGTAATCATCGTACGACCGACGCCAGTACCAAGGACGTCGCCCCTGATTGGCGACCATAGTGCAGCGACGACACCCACTGTCGTCCGCAGGTTTTTTCCTCGTTTGAGGTTTTTCCTGCGTCATCAAATCCCTTGTCTCGTTTATTTTTTCCCTCGTTGCACGTCTCGTCGAAAGATCCTTTCTTTAGTTGATTAAGTCCACATCGACCTTAAGTTGTCCCTTTGGTGCGATTTTTGGCATTAACAGCGCCGCTTTCTCTCTTTCACGTGCAGCAGACAAGAGATCTTTCACCTTCGTCGTTCCACTTCGTGAGGCCAAGGAAGCCTGAAGTGCCTGCGCAAACATAAAAGACAGACATCATCAGTGGACAGCGACAACAACAACGAAGTCTGGGCCTAGACAAACTAAGTCTCGAAAGAAAGACTTACCATGAACGCCAAGCCGGCTACATGGGCACCCGTCTCCTCCCCTGGAAACCCCTCAAAACGCTCCGTGAAAGATGGAAGCAGGAATTTATCCAGGTGAGGTAACAGGTTCGTCCCGTCTAGGACATCACCTGTCATAAAGTCCGATGGCATTGTAAAGTTGACTGTCGTGACCTTCTCCCCTCCCGTCGAGTGATCCTTGCCCTTGTCGGCTGACAAAGGATTCGATGCGGCAAACGGGGACATCACCATTTCCGTCGGAGGCGCAGAATTGATGGGTGTCGCTGCAATCACCTTCTTAGGTGATCCGACCCCTACCTTCTCAGGTGAAGCGACTCTCGATGAGTCATTAACCCCAGCCGACGACTCCCTCGGAGTCGTCGTCCTCGTCTTCTTTGGAATTTTAGGGCCAGCAGACATTGCTTTTAGCCTCCTTTCCCTGCCCTAACGAGCACACTCCAGCTCAGCTGCTCTCTTAGCAGAAACATTCAACACTTTAGGTTGAAACTCTCCTGGAAAAAAGGAATGTCATAAAGCACGCAAAGGAAAAAGACTCGAGGTGACATAGGAAGAAAAGGAAAGTAAAACTTACCCGTCATCCCTCTCCTTCCTCTCGACTTATCTTCTTCCTCTTCTCTTCCTTTCTCTTCACACTTCTCCCCCTGATTCTCTCCTGAAGATTCTAAATCGTCGTCATCCGCCGAGTGTCGCACGACGAAAGACCTCCCGGCGACGCTAAATTCTAAAAACGAATTGATCTTTGCTTGAGAGTTAGCGTCTGGCTTCACGACCGCGAATTTTATGGCTGCCAACATACAAAAAACAAGTTAAAAATCATATGTAAATCATCTACAGCGCACGACATATGAAATAATGAGGCTCACCCGACGTATTCCGGCTCGTCCTAATCCACTCACTCTCAGAGTCAAGGGACAACTTACGCACGAAAACGTATCGAGACTTCCACCCACGGTCGTTCACACCCGTCCCTAAGACCAAAACACAATCACCCTTGAACCTAGAATATAAACTACATCGATGACATCCGTCCATCTTGGCCTGGTAAGCCGAGAGGAGATCGTGTACATTCATGGGAGAATCCCATTTCTTAGTAGCACGCTCGATCACTCGTACGACTCGCCAGAACTGGGGCATCAACTGACTCGGTACCAAGTCAAACTCTAACATAAACGCCTTGGCCAGAGGAGAAAAAGGCCATTCGAAACCTATCTTAAAAGGGTATTCATAGATTACGATGTACCCCCCAGGACACTCGTTTGATCGGATCTGGCCTGGACGGATCAATTCGACCCACACAGGAATTTTCGCTAACTTTCTAAAGTCCTGGAGGTCCGATGACTCTTGAATAACACTCTCAGGATCCCTCGACATTTCTAAACAAAAGTTGCAGAAGTCAGAGAAATCGTACCTTACTTATAGGCGCGTTAATCCTCGAAGAAACCTAACCAAGTCAAAGATTTTCACAAGTTCGGAAGATATCAGACAAAGAATGGCAAAGAAATCACAGCACAAAACTCTTCAAGGGCGAAATAAGGAAATGATCCGTCAAAATCCCTATTTAGACCGAAAAACAGGGTTGGATCGAATCCCTGGATGATTTCCGCGCGTCCCCGATCTTTTCGCATACCCTCACAGATCTTCGACACCTGTCTTCGATAGCTGGTAAGCATCATCGTGCATCAGTATGACGTCACAACTTTCCGACTTCCCGTTCAGTTAAAGGCAAACAGGTATAGTTCCACGACAACCAGGTAAGTCCCTCAACCCAAGACACAAGTCTAAGCGTTCGACAAGCAAAATTTAAAACTTAAATTTGACATTCAATTTTCAAATTTTGGGGGCAAACTGTTTGGGCAAAAAATCACGTCGTACGACTACGACTAGAGCAGGTAAGACGCACGCTATAATCCAAATCTTGTATTAAGATAAGGTCTCGACAAGAACCCATAAAACATCCGTCGTCTCCCGTGAAAGGTAAGTCGTACGTCTCCCATGACGCTCGACCATAGCGTCGCCCGTCCCGTACGACCATCGCGTAAGATCATTGCACCTTCGACCAAAGCTAACGTTAACCTTGACTGTTACGTTTGTTAAGTATTTAATGCAGGAGTCAAAGCCATTAACAGCAAGCAGCGGGTAACGGACGAAGAGCATTATGGATAATCACTACGGCGACCGTTTCCAGCCGTTGTAGCCGTTGATCAAATCATTAATGGAGCTAATTAATGGTACGAAGACTATAAAAGTCAAGCTAAAGCCTCATTTCAAGGGACATCAGTTAACATCTAAGATACATCAGCGAACATCACCAAACAGCAGAGAAAATCATCCGAACTCATAGCAAAGAACATTCAAACTTTGGAGATCAAGTACTGAAAGCCAGAACCTTACAGCGAACTCAATAACACTCGAAGGAAAGCTCAAGTATCGCTCTCGACTCACGACAACAGCCCTCGACCAGAAGTTCACACTTTGTATTCACACACGATAAACACCTGTTTTTACATTTAATCACTTGTACTTTACATTTTAAAGTATTTCCTTCATCTGTATTGTAATCATCGTACGATCGACACCAATACCAAGGACATCGCCCCTGATTGGCGACCATAGTGCAGCGACGACACCTCTTGTCGTCCGCAGGTTTTTTCCTCGTTTGAGGTTTTTCCTGCGTCATCAAATCCCTTGTCTCATTTATTTTTTCTTCGTCGCACGTCTCGTCGAAAGATCCTTTCTTTAGTTGATTAAGTCCACATCGACCTTAAGTTGTCCCTTTGGTGCGATTTTTGGCATTAACAGGCATACCAGGACAATAACTTTTCAACATGTTGTATGGCTAAAATACGTTCGTCCGGAAAAACTTCTTTGATTTCATGATTTCCCCCACTTGACACGTTCATTTCTATTCTTGAAAGATGATCGGCAACTTGATTATTGACTCCTTTTCTATCAACTATCTCTATGTCAAATTCTTGTAAAAGAAGAACCCACCGAATAAGCCTTGGCTTAGCGTCTGTTTTGTTAAAAAGATATTTGATAGCGGAGTGGTCCGTATGAACAATGACTTTAGTGCCGATCAAATAAGAACGAAAACGGTCAAAAGCAAATACCATGGCAAGTAACTCTTTTTCAGTTGTTGTATAATTTATTTGAGCTTCGATAAGAGTTTTACTTGCGTAGTAAATGGGGTGAAAAATCTTTTCTTTCTTTTGTCCCAAAACGGCACCTACCGCCTAATCACTAGCATCGCACATTACCTCAAAAGGTTTTGTCCAATCTGGTGCTATTACAATAGGTGCAGAGACAAGAGCTTCTTTGATTGTTGAAAAAGCCGTTTTGCATTCGGAAGTAAAATCAAAAGTTTGATCAACATGCAGTAAATTACCAATGGTTTTGCGATTTTTGAAAAATCCTTTATAAATCGTCGGTAAAATCCTGCATGTCCCAAAAAACTTCTAATGCCTTTAACCGAAGTGGGTTCGGGTAATTGCATTATTACTTCTAATTTAGCTTTATCAACTTCCAAACCCTTTTTACAAACCATATGACCCAACACAATTCCCTCTTGAACCATAAAATGGCATTTTTTCCCAATTCAAGATTAAATCGTGTGTTTCACATCTTTCTAAACTCTTCTTCAAATTATCAAGACAATTATCAAATGATGTCCCAATTACCGAAAAATCATCCATTAAAACTTCCATGATATCCTCAATCATGTCTGAGAAAATAGACATCATGCAACGTTGGAAAGTCGCGGAAGCATTGTACAACCCAAATGGCATTCGCCGAAAAGCAAAAGTTCCGAAAGGACACGTGAAAGTTGTATTTTCTTGATCCTCGGGAGCTATGTGAATTTGATTATAGCCCGAGTATCCATCCAAAAAGCAATAAAATTCTTTTCCGGCCAATCGATCTAGCATTTGGTCTATAAAAGGCAAAGGAAAATGGTCTTTTTTCGTGGCTAGGTTCAATTGTCTATAATCCATGCATATTCTCCACCCGGTGACGGTCCTAGTAGGGATGAGCTCATTTTTCTCGTTAGTTATAACCGTGGTACCTCCCTTTTTAGTCACACATTGCACCGGGCTAACCCAACCACTACTTGAAATGGGGTAAATAATACCCGCATCAAGCCATTTTAAAATCTCTTTCTTTGCGACCTCTTTCATGATGGGATTTAATCGTCTTTGTGGTTGCACGTTGCCAATACTATTTTCTTCCAAAATAATCTTATGTTGGCAAATGGATGGACTAATCCCCTTAATGTCCGCTAAGGTCCAACCTATGGCTTTCTTGTGACTTTTCAACAATTCTAATAATTGCTCCTCTTGATAATCACTTAACTTGGAAGAAATGATTACGTGTAATTTCTTCTTCCATAAGATAAGCATACTTAAGGTGACTAGGGAGAGGTTTCAAGTCCAATTCCGGAGCTCTAAGAATTGATGGCATTTGTGGAGGTCGATCATTAAAATCTAAATGTTCAAAGGCATCTATAACCTCCATCAAATCCTCTTCCGACACATCATTTTCAAAGCCTATAGTTGGTTCTTTATGAAAGTCTCCTAAAAGGCTAGGCTCAAAATCATCACCTATAGTGTCAATGGCGGATAAATCTTCTAAATCACCGGTGAATTTTAGTGATTTAAAGACGTTGAAGGTTATTTGTTGGTCATTCACTCGCATAGTTAGCTCACCTTTTTGGACATCAATTAAGGTTCGGTCGGTCACAAGAAAAGGTCTTCCTAGAATGATGGGAATATTCTTATCCGCCTCAAAGTCCAAAACTAGAAAATCGGCCGAAAAAATGAATTTATCAACTTTGACCAAAATGTCTTCAATTTTTCCTTTTGGATAAGCAATGGATCTATCCGCGAGTTGCAAAGTGACAGTAGTGGGTCTTACTTCACCAATTCCTAACTCTTGACCGCCAATGGAGCATGGGATGGTAAAACATCCTGGGTCTTTGAGTTTCAGAGAGAATTTACATGTAAGAATTGCACTACATTCCTTGGTTAAAGCAACTGTATCAAATTCTCCTAGTCTCCTCTTTTTGTTGAGAATGTCTTTTAAAAACTTAACATAGTTTGGCATTTGCTCAAGGGCTTCTACCAAAGGAATGTTAATATGGATTTGTTTGAAAACGTCTAAAAACTTTTTAAACTGAACATCCATCTTTTTATCTTTGAATCTTTCAGGAAAAGGCAACTCACGTAGATCCAAGCTTGTTTGCTTTTTGCTGGGTGTGGGCACAAGCTGCCCACTGTGAGTACGATGCTCAGTATTTTTGACAGCACCAGAGGAGTCTGCTGTTTGAGACACAAAAACAGGGTCTAGCATTTTTTTAACAGCAGGGAACAGTCCAGGAAAATTTTCTCTATCGAAGAGATGTGAATCTTTTTGCACGTTAGGTGTGGTAGAAGATTTATCGTTTTCACGAGAGTCTTCTATGTGACCTATTTCCATTATGCTTATGGCCTTGACATGTTCCTTGTGTGGTCCTTTTGGGTTCTCGGTGTCACTAGGCAAAGTCCCTTGTGGTCTATTTTTGAGCTCGGTCGCAAATTGATCAAGTTGGGTCTCAAACCCTCTCAAGGTTGCATTGGTTTGGTTGATAAAACCTTTAAGTAACTATTCGAGTGAACCGTTACCTTCCGATGCATTTTGTTGCCTAGGAGCATGTGATTGTGACGATTGACCATGTTGGTACGTGGGTTGTTGATTTTGATAAAATCTCATGGGATTTTGTGGTCGGTTTTGTGGTTGACTTGCCCTGGGGGGTTGAAGTCCTTGATTGCCTGACCAAGAAATATTATGGTGATTCCGCCAATTCGGGTTATAAGTTTGGGAAAAAGGGCTATTCCTAGCATTTCCCAAATAATTTACCGAAGCGGGATTTCCCGGACAATGCTCATAATTATGACTTTCCCCACAAAATGCACACGACTCAGTAATAGCTTGCGCTTGGTTTTTCTCTCCATTGATGTTTAAGTTATTTTTTACCAAGTTAGTCAAAGCTATAATTTGTGCATTTAAAGAAGTGATGGCATCAATTTCATGAACTCCCGATGCATTTGGTGTGGTGATGGCACGAGCATTTTGCCATTCGGTGTTATTGTTGGCAACTTTTTCCAAGATATCAAATGCCTCGTTGTATGTTTTTGAAACAAAAGCACCACCGGCCGTAGCATCGAGAATAATTATAGCAGCATTAGAAAGACCATTATAAAATGTTTCTAATTGGATGCAATAGGGAATTCCATGATGAGGACATTTTCGAATTAAATCTTTAAATCTTTCCCATGCATCCGAGACTGCCTCGTCATTCTCTTGCCGAAAGTTCATGATATCGTGCCTAAGCTTTACGTTTCTTGTTGGAGGAAAATATTTTTTAAGAAACTTTTCAGCTAGACCCGCCCAAGTATCGATGGATTCCGGTGGTTGTGAATTTAGCCATGCTTTAGCTCTATCTCTTAACGTGTAAGTGAAGAGTGTCAAACGTAAGGCTTCCGGCGTTACTCCGGGAATACGAAAATGATCCGTCATTTCTATAAATGATTTCAAATGTGAATGCGGATCCTCCGAAGGTAATCCCCCATATTTGACCCATTGCTTGGATCATTTGGAACATTACAGGTTCGGGTTTAAAAGCTTGTGTATTCATGTTGGGCCTAATAATTCCCGATTTTAATTGTTCAAACTCGGGCGTTGCATAGTCCCTTATTTTCCTATCTTTACTATCGACAATACCTACCGTTGTTTCAACCGGTGGAGGTGGCGGTGGAGCTGCCATGTTTCGGTTTAAAGGTGGGTTTCGCCGATTACCTCTTCTTCGTCTAGCAATAGTTCTTTTGATTTCGTTATCAAGAGGTAAAAGTTCTCTGCGTTGAAACCGTGGCATACAACACAAATATTTTGTTTTTGAAACAAGTGACACAGACTCAAGTGATTATTCAATATCTCAGGATGTAAAAAAATCGCGCCAGTCCCCGACAACGGCGCCAAAAACTTGATAGCGGAAAAACGTATAGTTCTAATCAGTGGCCACAGTGTGCCCACAGTGGGGGCGCAAGTATACACCACAACTATGATCGCTATAAGTAATAAAATGGCAAGTATTTACCAAGTATCGTACCCACGAGGACTGAACTACTGAGAATCAGAGAATGTCACGAACTTCTTGCACAAGTCTCGGTTTGAAAATATTGTTGGTTTGTTTGAAAAATGATTAAAGTTTTGAATAATTAAAAATGGGTATGGATGCGAGTTCCCTTGAGATTTTTGTAGTAACAAGATGGTTAGTTGCTTTGTAGCATGGAAAGTTCATAAAAAGCCCGATCTCTCGAAATGATGCAAATTATAAACCGGTCCTACAAAGTTTCCATAAAGTGTCCATTGTTACCGACTCCCGATCTTGTCGATTTAAATAAGTTTGACTTTAAACGTCAAGTTCTGCCAATATGAAGATTTACACCCAAATCTCTTTGTGATATAAATCTCGACCGGCGTTCGAACCTTAATAAATCATACAAAACCCGCCTCTCGACGTGGTTATCAAAGACTCTCTCAAATCTTTGTGCATCACTTAAGCCGTATTTCAGATCCGCCCCTCTCGAGGTCTAAGATCTAATATTAACATATCAAAGTGATCGGCTTATCCGCGTTGAGTTTAAGTCTCGACTCAAGTGACCAATCGCGAGAGTTAGTAACAAATGGCCACACCCAAGTGTTGCCTACTAGTCTCAAGTTGGCTCACATCCACACCCAAAGGGTGCTTAGCTCATAATGAAATTAAAAGACATAATAATGTAGAAGAAGTGCATAAAGATTACTTGCATAAAATTAAAGACATGCCCACAGTGGGATCACTGCTGGCAGAATTGAAATTACAAACTAAGAAGTAAAAATGTTACAACTCTTCAAGTTTTTAAGAAACAAGAAGAAGAATTAAACTACTGGAATGTAAGTAAACTACAACTGAGAAAATTAGATGTTTCTAGAATTGATCCAAGCCCTCTCTTATATAGTCCCCAAAAGGTGTAATACCCAATGGATAAAGATTCAGTTTATCCAAAGGGTAAGAACCAACATGCCATCCATACTTCTCATGATTTCTGAGATCTCCAGATCTTGCAATCTTCTAGAATGCCAGCAAATTGATCCTTTCTTTTATCCAGATAATTGCATTATCCGCTGGTTAAGAGGAAGATCCGTCCATGCTCACAGTGAGCAGCCCTATGCCCACAGTTTAGACCAAATAAATGGGAAAGAAGCAAAGTGGGTTTAAAAATGATATAAAATCCTAGAAAAAGAGTAATAATAAACTCTCAAAAATGAGAGTTATCAATTACAATAAGATAAAAAAATAAACTTAATCGTAATATTCTTCGTACGCCGTGAGTGAAAACACTTCGTCGTGAATTTCTTCAAAGGAAAATGTGAGGGATTGCTTGAGTGATTTGAGAGTGCTTATGGGAATTGCGTGATGTCTGAAATGAGACCTTGGCCTTCGTTTATATAGTCTTGGTCGTCATAAAGAAACATTTTAATGATGAGTAACGGTTGACGCATTGAATGGTCTTGATGGTTTTCTTCCGTTATGACCGTTGGATCATCAATGCCTTGAGACCTGCATTTAATAGACATAGAATAAACGGTTGTAGTATGTTAGTAAGTTAGTTTCGTTAAGGAACTTACAATGACCATACGATACCTTCGACGAAAGGTCTGAACCTAATCGGTCGTTAGTCGCGATGAACTCACGACCACCACCATAAGTGATGACTATGGTCCGGAACATATGTGGTCGTCAGGACCTTATCTTAATACAAGATTTGTCTTAAATTTATTGTCGTTAGTTTTAACATTGGTCGTGACTTGTGAATTTTTACCCAAAGAGTGTTTGCCCCCAAAATTTAAATTTAGTTAATAAATTCAAAATTTCAAACTTAAATGTAACTGGATGACACCTGTCGACGAAGAAACTGAATTGGTTTGTATGAAACCGAATTGTTTTGCACGGGGAACCACTAAGATGATAAGGTCGTGACGTCATCGAGACGTGGGCGCGTGGATGACAGTTAGGTGGACAGGTGTCGTCCATTCGACGAAGCATGCGAAAAGGTGATGGACAGGTGTTGACCATCTGTCGACTCGACCTGATACGATGAACTGTATAAATAGCGATCCTCGTCAAATCCTTTCCTCTTTACACTTTTAGGCTATTTTAGAGATATTTCCTTGCCATTTTTTTTTGCTAAAACTGCAAATCCTATCCAAAATCATTCGAGGTTTAGAGCTCTTATATAATGTACGATATATGTTCTTTATGCGTTTAAAAATGAATGCTAAGAAACCAATTAGAGACTGGGATATCTTGGAGTTTTCTTTTGTCGTTGCCTCTATCCCGGATTTCATTATGGATTTGGACCCTCCAAGCTCGATAAACGATAGTGAGGATCTCGCCTCCTTTTGGGATATGGCCAGAATACCTGTTGAGGTGAAACTCTACGTCCCTGACCAACTAAGGTCGGGGGAGTGCCCGAATGGGCACTTTGTCTTATATGAATACCCCTTTAAGATAGGGTTTACATGGCCATTCTCTCCCCTGTTATGGTTTTTCTTGACAACCTTCAACCTGTCGTCGGGGCAAATGATGCCCCAGTTTTGGTGTATTGTCCACGTGATCGAACGAATCACTGCCGATTGGGCTTCACCCTTCAATATCCATTACCACCTCATGGCTTACATGGTTCAGGTTGTGGCTAACCACCGGTACAACCTGTTTTCGCACTATAGTGGAGCCCGTACTCTAGTTCAAGCCACTACGGTGAACGACCACAAGTAGAAAACTAGGTACGTCTTCGGTCGTGCCGCATCCCTCGGGGACGACAGCGACTGGATAATGTCGGGATGGAACGACAAGGGTGAGGTTTCGTATTTATTTTTCTATCGAGTGTAATGTGTTGTTTTTTTATTGTTTTACTAACCCTTTTCTTCTTGTTGACAGCCATCGACTTCTCCGAGTATAAGTCCTATGACGACTCTCTGTATAAGATCGAGAGATTCCTCAGATACAGTGTCGAGAATCGATCATTCTTCACTCGAGCACTGGTAGACGAGGAGGACGACGACGTAACTGTCCTTGAGGCCCCTAACACTTCTGTCTAGAGGGAAGCTTGTCGAGAGGAGGGAGAAAAGAAGGAAGGAGAGGAAGAAGAAGAAAAAGAGGAGGACGAAGAAAGAGAGAAAGAAGAGGAAGAAATAATGACCTACAAGCCTTTCTTCAAGTGGTACGGTTTTCTGCCTTGGACTTCTTCTATCTGTCGTACGATTTCTTTTCTTTAATCGCATGTTTACCTTGGCCAAGTGGTTCTTCTGTGAAATCGACAGTGGGTCTGTCGAAAAAGGAAGCACAACTACTCCTTGCATGAAAGGGCATGGATTTGAAAAGAAAAGACCCTCCGATTGCTAGGTTGAGGGTAAAGAAGACTAACGCGGTTCTCCTGAGGGAACCGTCATCGACTGTGGGCGACCCATAGAGGGTCGCTACGCCCTAGAAGACGAAGACGCCTATGGCGGTAGTACCCCTTCAATCGATCCCCTTGGAGAAGGGACCCTCGTCGAAGGACAATGTAAAAGTTCACCGGGTCTAGGAAAAGACCGACGTCACGACGGTTAACTTCACGTTACCGTCGGACTTCATGGCACATGACGTCCTGGATAAGTCAAAGATTTTTTCGCATTTGGAAAATTATCTTCGGTCGTCCTTCCAGGAACGTTTTAAAAACGTCACTGTCGATGACACGGGGTGCAACGTCAATGGACTCTCCTTCATGGTATTCGTTTTACTTTATTTTTTCCTTTTGTTCTTTTGTCGTGCGTTTCTAACGTCTTTTGTTTTGTTTCAGGTGTTCCAATCTTCGCTCTGTGTCTATGGTCACATGGAGAAGATTCGAAGGGTGGTGCTGAGGACTATTGAGAAAGGGAAGAAGGCCCTAGCTCGCGCCGAGGAGCTCTCTACTAGACTTGACGATGTTCAAAGTCATCTAGAGGTTGTGGAGAGCGAGAAGGGGGAGATCAGGGGACTTCTGAAGGAGTCCCTTGACAAGGCTTCCGCATCTAAGGTGGAAGTCGTGGCAACTAAGGTCACCCTGAACGCGATTGAAAAAGAGGTCGGGGATCTTAAGTCTAAGTTGGCGGAGTCGGAGGAGCAAGTTCGTGCTCTAGAGGAGAAAGTCCTCTCAGTAGAGCCATTTGCGTGCCTAAAGACTCGGGCGGCGTTGATGCGTCGCCACTTGACAAAGAAAGACCCCATGGCGACGTCGAATAGGAAGTCTCGACCTTCCTTCGAACTTTTGGGGTCGAGAGAGATCTCGACTCTGACGACGGGTGGAAGGATCCTGAAGCCGCTGGGTCTAGCTTCGCTAGTGTCGACACTAAAGTCGTCCCCGAGCATCAGAAGCAACCTGATCCTCTCCCTTAGTTTATTTTAGCGTTTTTGTATTTTGTTTGTATGATTCGGGGCGACCGATGGTGGTTGCGCCGAAACACTGGTAATTTTTTGTTCTTATTAATACAAGTGTTTATTTTTTACTTCATGAATATTTCGTCGAATGATTTGTCTTTTTCTTATGTATAAAGAAGAAAAATTTAACGATAAGTAATACTGAAATAATCGTTCGGTGACATGCGATCAAAGATAAAGCATAAAACTTGTGATGACCTTTAGGTAGTCCAACAGAAATAAAAGACACTTGCGACAGAGGCATCTTAGTTAAAATTTAAGTCTAGAACTTGAGTTGTAAGACTTATGACATGAGTATAAGTCATTAACTTAGAGACTAATAACAATGAATCGTGAGTTGTTAGATTGTATATCATGTTCGTGTAAGTCATGGATTATCATTGACTTGTGTTGTTTAATCGTCTGATCCTGCGATGAGACAACATTAGCGATTGGTGGTTGGCTAACCAACGACCCTCTGATGCTTAAGTCAGTAATCTTCGTGAGAAATAATCATAAGGAAAAATAGACTTTAAAAGAAATACCTCTTTAAATGTACCGCATTCCAACTTCGTGGGATATCCTGGTCGTCAAGGGTTAAAGCCTATAGGCGCCTTTTCTGACGACCTTAGATATTCGATAGGGACTTCCCACTTGGTGGATAACTTACCTGCATTTAGCTTCATTTAGCTTCTTCATATTCTGGAAGGCTCGTAGTAAGCCGCAGTCACCTTCTTGAAAGACTTTGGCCTTGACATTTTTTGTTAAAATGTCGTTCGACCATCTGTCGTTGAGACACCATCCTGATCAATGCAGACTCCCTTAATTCCTCTAGTGCATCGAGGTCGTAACTTAGGTCCACTAAGTTATGATCGACAAAGGTGTGTCGTGAGGTCGGCAGTTGAACTTCGACGGGTAGAACCGCTTCGCAAACATAGACCAAAGAGAAAGGGGTTTGTCCTGTGGATATACGGGGCGTCGTACGATTGGCCCAGAAAACTGAAGGGAGTTCTTCTGTAACACCCTAAAAATCAGGGCAAATTTGAACCTCAAATTATAACAAGTTATGATAGAATAACCTTCAAACTTTTATATAAGAAGGAAATTAACCATGAGGAGTCATTTTTACAAATACTGAATTCTTCAAATAACCTGTTAATCTAATCATGTCACTATAATTAGATTAACTAAGTTATCTAAGAAATCCATCAAAATCTCCTTTCGTTAATTGACTTCTCATCTATCTCAAAACGCTCGTCCCACATCCCTTCACTTTCCCGAGCTAGTACCTGGTAAGAAAATAGAATTTGAAACGATTAGGCTAACGCCTAGTGAGAACATTCGGTTTCAAAATAATACTTTTTAAAAATCCATGTGAACAAGGCGTAACAAACCTGGTTTACCCTTTTCTTACCATACGTTTCAACATCTTACGATGACGGGGTTATACCCGATTCCATGAATATGACCGACACCAAGTCAGTCATTGTATCATATTCCAGAGCCCACACTACGAATCTCCATGGATTCTAGATTAATGCTCAGAGCCCACACTACAAATCTCCACGGATTCTAGATTAATGCTCTTATCCAATAAATCACAATTGCACATGCCAATTTCTTGGAAAGGAAATAGAGATTACAATTACACATGCCAATCCCTTTTCTTCCTTAGAAATCGGGAATTACGATTAATCCACGCCTATTCCACGATTTCTCACACACACAGGAATTATGATTAATCCACGCCTATCCCATGTGTTCATAACAACTAGTGCCTATGGGTCCATTACACATGCTACACACTTTCTTAGTATCAAACTAAAGCATCCTTCAAGCCTAACACATTATCAGTCAATAATAAGTATGTTCAAGCTACTAGAATTGTATTTCAATTCTTCAATCCTACTCTGTCCAGAAGTTTAGCAAAACCCAAGTTACCGGGTACTTAAAAGTGTTCGGATACAGAACTTACCGGATATGCAAACTTACCGGATACACATACTTTCCAGATACACAAGCTTTCCGAGTACAATTCTTACCGGATACATATTTAATCCGAATGACATCCGGAAACTAAAAAATTCGGATACTGTCCGGTAACTACAAAAATAAACAACTTACCGGATAACTTTGCCTTGTTCGGAAATCTTCATACAGAGGTTTCCGGATACTATCATTTTACCCGGAAACTTCAACCTGCATCTTAAAACCTCGATCCAAATTCATGCCTGTTCCATTCTGCTTATTCTAAACACATTCATTCATCCCCAAAGCAATTTATACAGGTGTCTTAATGTTTAATTTGACAAAAAACATAGATTTAAGCAAAAATGAATGAACTCACCTTGAAGAATGATAAACCCACTTCACTACTCAAATCAAAGATTCATACCAAAACTCCATTCATCTTTAATCTCACTAGATTGAACCCTCAATTCCAGCTAATAATCTTGCCTTCTTCTTCCTCTTTCTTCCTTGGTTCACTCTCTCTTTCTTTCTCTCTGTCGTTTGCCGTGAAAACACACACACACACCTACTAAAATGGAAAAGTGAGGAAATATCTCACTTTTCTTCCTTTTTACTAAAATGAGGCGGTGGTGGAAAAGATAATAACCAATCAAACCCCAAACTTTCATCTATTGGCAACTTTAACCCTCCAACCTTAAAATAAAAAATCTAAAGTTTATCCCTTAACTTATAAATCCAATAATACACATAACATAACTTACTCGGGAATAAACTCTAAAATTAATTTATCACAAAATGAATCATAACTTATCAAATAATTTATACTCAAATTATTTAATAGACCAAGCGTAATCCTTTATACTAAAAATCGAGATGTTACAATACTCCCCAACTTGAAAATGATTTCGTCCTCGAAATCAAAGCTAGGCAAACAAATGAGGATATCTAATCTTCATATCCTCTTCCGACTCTAACGTCACGTTAGCACCTCGATGATGCTTCCATTGCACCTTTAACATAACTACTTCCTTATTATTACGTAACTTTCTAAACGATCTTTCCAAAATTGCCTCCGGTTCTTCCACACAACGACTCTTTTCGTCCACTCTTACGTCAGTAAGTGGAATCACATCATCCTCTTCGGCTAAACATTTCCAAAGATAGCAAACATGAAAAGTATTGTGGATCCCTTCCAACTCAGGTGGAAGATCCAACTAATATGCTTGCAATCCAACTCTTATAGTGATAGTGAAAGGTCCTAGAAAACGAGGACTCAATTTCCCACGTTTACCAAACCTTATCACTCCTTTCCATGGGGATACTTTAAGCATCACGCGCTCCCCAACTTGAAATTCTTTTGGTCTTCTTTTCGGATCAGCATAACTCTTTTGTCGATCTTGAGCTGCTTTCATATGCTGCCGAATTTCTTTCACTTTGTCAGCTGTTTGTTGCACCAGTTCCGCACCAACAAACTATTTCTCTCCGACTTCTAACCAACACACCGGAGTTCTACATTTCCGTCCATACAAAGCTTCGAAAGGTGCTCTTCCGATACTGGAATGATAACTATTATTATACGCAAATTATACTAACGGTAGATGCGCATCCCAGTTACCTCCAAAATCTAATACACACGACCTAAGCATATCTTCCAAAGTTTGAATGGTTCTTTCGCTTTGCCCATCAGTTTGTGGATGATAAGCAGTGCTCAAATTAACTTTCGTACCCAATTCATCTTGTAGTGACTGCCAAAATCTTGAGGTAAACCGACTATCACGATCCGACACTGTAGACACCGGTATACCATGCCTTGACACCACTTCATCAATATACAGCTTCGTCAATTTATCTATTGGTGACGCTTCTTTCATAGCTAGAAAATGAGCACTCTTAGTCAATCGATCCACGATTACCCATATAGTGTCGTTACCTTTTTGCGTCTTTGGTAACTTCGTCACAAAATCCATGGTAATCTTCTCCCACTTCCATTCCGGAATCTCCAAAGATTGGAAACTTCCGTAAGGCTTTTTATGTTCCGCTTTTACTAATGAACACGTTCTACACTTTTCTACTATTTGCGCCACATCCACTTTCATAGCCGGCCACCAGTAGTGAAATTTCAAATCCCTATACATCTTAGTACTCCCAGGATGCATAGAATACTTAGATTTATGAACATCTTCGAGAATTAACTCCCGATTTCATCCAGCCTTAGGCACCCAAACACGACCTTGGAATAGTTTAATTCCACGGCTATCTTCAGTCGGTTGAAGATGTTGCTTGCTCATGACTTCATCTTTCAGATTCTCTTCCAGTAAGGCCTCCGTTTGTGCCTCTTTTATCCTTTCAATTAAACTTGATGTTACATCAATTCTGGCGTTGGCCGCTTTCAAACACCCACTGTATTCTTTTCTACTTAAAGCATCAGCTACGACATTTACTTTACCGGGATTGTAATGCAATTCACAATCATAATCTTTAAGTAACTCTAACCAGCGTCGCTGCCTCGTGTTTAACTCTTTCTGATCAAAGACATGTTTCAATCTCTTGTGATCAGTATAAAGAGTACACTTCGTTCCATACAAATAATGTCGCCACAGCTTCAATGCAAATACAACCGCTGCTAATTCCAAATCATGAGTAGGATAATTCTTCTCGTGCTCTTTAAGTTGTCTTGACGCATAAGTAATCACTTTGCCTCGTTGCATCAATACACATCCCAAACCCATCTTTGACGCGTCACTATATACAACCAAATCTTCTGTTCCTTCTGGTAAAGCAAGAATAGGAGTTTCACATAACTTTTGACGTAAAGTTTTGAAAGTCGATTCTTGTTTTTCAGTCCAAACAAACTTCACGTTCTTTCGAGTTAATAACGTCAAAGCAGAAGCAATCTTTGAGAAAGTCTTTAAGAAACCTTCGGTAGTAATCGGCTAGGCCTAAGAAACTTCTTATTTCAGACGCACTTCTTGGTGTTTCCCAATTCGTCATTGCTTCTATCTTTGTTGGGTCTACCTTGACTCCCTCCGAAGTGATTACATGGCCTAGAAATTGTACTTCTTTTAACCAGAATTCACATTTCGAGAACTTCGCGTACAATTTCTCTCTTCTCAACACTTCTAAGACTTCACGAAGATGATGTTCATGATCTACTTCAGTCTTTGAATAAACAAGTATGTCATTAGTGAATACAATGACAAACTTGTCCAAGAATGGTCGACATACTCTGTTCATCAGATCCATGAACATAGCTGGAGCATTTGTCAACCCAAATGGCATTACAAGAAATTCATAATGCCCATACCTTGTTCTAAAAGCTGTCTTAGGGATATCTTCATCACATACCCGAACTTGATGATACCCAGACCTTAAATCAATCTTTGAAAAACATCCTGCACCTTGGAGTTGATCGAATTGATCATCAATCCTTGGAAGCGGATACTTGTTCTTAATAGTCACCTTATTCAGCTCACGGTAATCTATGCACATCCTCATGGTGCCATCCTTCTTCTTAACAAACAAAACCGGAGCTCCCCAAGGTGAAGAACTTGGTCTAACAAAACCTTTATCCAACAGTTCCTGCGGTTGAGTCATCATCTCTTTCATTTCGGTCGGCGCTAGGCGATAGGGTGCACGCGCTATTGGTGCCGATCCAGGGATAAGATCAATACGAAACTCTACCTGCCATTCAGTCGGTAGGCCTAGAAGATCATCGGGAAATACGTCCGGGAATTCACGTACCACCTTAATATCTTCCACTTGTTTCTTTTCTGACTTTCCATCTAAAACATACGCTAAATAGGATGAACATCCTTTCATTAAACATTTATGCGCTTTTGCAACAGAAATTAACGGAACTTCCCATTTTCGCTTTTCCCCAAAGATGAGTACATCATCCTTATCAGCCATCGGAATCCGGATTAATTTCTTTACACAAAGTATCTCTGCTTGGTTGACTGTCAGCCAGTCTATACCCACACTCACATCGAATCCTCCAATTTCCATCAACAACAAGTCGATCGGAAATTTTGCTCCCCCTACCAAAATAAAACAACCCTCAAGCCTTTCACGAACCAAGACTTGACCCCCGTTAGCTACCTCGACTACTAAGGCATCTTCCAAGGTAGTGACAGGCAGAGCTAACTTGTGGTAGAACGACTTGGACACAAATGACAAATTTGCACCACAGTCAAATAAAATGTGCGCAGGAAGGGAATTAACGAGGAATGTACATGAAACGACGTCTTTCGACTCTTTGGCTTCCTCAGCTATCATATGGAATGGCCGACCCGTTGGCTTGGGAACATTTGGTTTCTTGCTTTGATCTCCACCCTTTTTCAACTTTGAACAATCCCGACGAAAGTGACCTGGTTGTTTACATTCGTAGCATGTTGATCCTTGTACTGGACAGTTGTTCATAATATGCCCACTTTTACCACACTTAAAACATTCCAACGTTGTCACCCGACATAATCCATAGTGCTTACTTCTACACTTCGGGCACCAATTCGGCTCCCGACGAGGTTCATAATGAGCACTTTTACCAGATGCTTTTGATTTCTGAGAAGACTCTGACCGGCCCTCCCATTTTCGTTTCTCTCCTACTTGAGTCTTTTCTTCCTTATCTTTAGCATAGACGTCTTCCATAACTTTAGCTTCCTCAATTGTCTCCCTTAGCGTTGAAGCTTTAGCATTTCGTACACGGGACATCATGTCCGCTGGCAATCCCTTTAAATAAGCTTTAATCTTTTCTTTCTCAGTTGGAGCCACATGCCCCACCAAGTTCAACTTCTCCATAAAAATTTTAGTATACTTTCTAACAGTTGAAGTACCTTTCTTAAGAGTCCGAAACTCTTCTTCAATTCTATCCATCTTGTTTTCATTGCAGTATTCTTCTAATATCTTTTTCTTAAATGACTCCCAAGTCATAGCAGTCAAAACTGGAGCAGAGATTGTATCCGTCACTACATTCTACCAAGTCAGCGCATTTCCTCTTAACATTTGAGACGCAAATCTAACCTTTGACTTCTCATCACATTCACAAGCTCGAAAAACTTGTTCCATTTCTCTGAGCCAATTCATGCATGCTACTGGATTATCTGCTCCAATAAACTCTGGTGGTTTACAGCATAGAAATGTTTTATATGAGCAGACTCTTTCCACCCTCCTTTCTGTCTCTATTACAGGGTTAAGAATTGGATTTATTACTCCAATATGAGTTTCCATTCGACGTAGCTCCGTACTTCGATCGTTCAGCGCTTTCATAAACATTTCGGCTTGTTTTTCCATCGCTGTATTCATCATTCTTGTCATGTTCTCCATCATACGAGACTCCACCGTCGATTCCGGCGTTTCTTGGTCGGCAGTACTGGTACCCGTTCTGTGTACCTGACTATTCGTGCCTCCCATAGTAGGCAACCTCGGCGGACTCTCTTGGGTCCTAGTCCTTTCAGGTTGCTTTCCAGTTGACCAATCAATCACGGACCTATCCATCGAAGAGATAGGGGACATTGGCGACGTATTCAGCATCGTTTTGATATAACACAAAGGAATAACCATAAGAAATGGTTACACATATCTAGTTATACGAAACATACTTTACCGATCATTAGTCACTGTAACAATTTAGAAACAAGTATGCTTGTGTAACAATATATTCATAATAACAGTAGCTAATTGGAATTGTGAACATACTATACATGAGAATCCTCGTTACCATCGTTACAGTACTAATTTCACGTATTTCCGTCGACTCTAAGACTATCTCGTCTTAGTACTTCTACCCACATCTCACGAATCATAACTGAATTCATCTCAGCTTAAGTCTAAGTATCTCATTAGCATACTTAATTCACTTAAACTAATGCTCTGATACCATATTGTAACACCCTAAAAATCAGGGCTAATTTGAACCTCAAATTATAACAAGTTATGATAGAATAACCTTCAAACTTTTATATAAGAAGGAAATTAACCATAAGGAGTCATATTTACAAATACTGAATTCTTCAAATAACCTGTTAATCTAATCATGTCACTATAATTAGATTAACTAAGTTATCTAAGCAATCCATCAAAATCTCCTTTCGTTAATTGACTTCTCATCTATCTCAAAACGATCGTCCCACATCCCTTCACTTTCCCGAGCTAGTACCTGGTAAGAAAATAGAATTTGAAACGATTAGGCTAACGCCTAGTGAGAACATTCGGTTTCAAAATAATACTTTTTAAAAATCCATGTAAACAAGGCGTAACAAACATGGTTTACCCTTTTCTTACCATACGTTTCAACATCTTACGATGACGGGGTTATACCCGATTCCATGAATATGACCGACACCAAGTCAGTCATTGTATCATATTCCAGAGCCCACACTACGAATCTCCACGGATTCTAGATTAATGCTCAGAGCCCACACTACGAATCTCCATGGATTCTAGATTAATGCTCTTATCCAAGAAATCACAATTGCACATGCCAATTTCTTGGAAAGGAAATAGAGATTACAATTACACATGCCAATCCCTTTTCTTCCTTAGAAATCGGGAATTACGATTAATCCACGCCTATTCCACGATTTCTCACACACACAGGAATTACGATTAATCCATGCCTATCCCATGTGTTCATAACAACTAGTGCCTATGGATCCATTACACATGCTACACACTTTCTTAGTATCAAACTAAAGCATCCTTCAAGCCTAACACATTATCAGTCAATAATAAGTATGTTCAAGCTACTAGAATTGTATTTCAATTCTTCAATCCTACTCTGTCCAGAAGTTTAGCAAAACCCAAGTTACCGGGTACTTAAAAGTGTCCGGATACAGAACTTACCGGATATGCAAACTTACCGGATACACATACTTTCCAGATACACAAGCTTTCTGGGTACAATTCTTACCGGATACATATTTAATCCGAATGACATCCGAAAACTAAATAATCTGGATACTGTCCGGTAACTACAAAAATAAACAACTTACCGGATAACTTTGCCTTGTCCGGAAACCTTCATACAGAGGTTTCTGGATACTATCATTTTACCTGGAAACTTCAACCTGCAGCTTAAAACCACGATCCAAATTCATGTATGTTCCATTCAGCTTATTCTAAACACATTCATTCATCCCCAAAGCAATTTATACATGTGTCTTAATGTTTAATTTGACAAAAAACATAGATTTAAGCAAAAATGAATGAACTCACCTTGAAGAATGATAAACCCACTTCACTGCTCAAATCAAAGATTCAAACCAAAACTCCAATCAGCTTTAATCTCACCAGATTGAACCCTCAATTCCAGCTAATAATCTTGCCTTCTTCTTCCACTTTCTTCCTTGGTTCACTCTCTCTTTCTTTCTCTCTGTCGTTTGCCGTGAAAACATACACACACCTACTAAAATGGAAAATTGAGGAAATATCTCACTTTTCTTCCTTTTTACTAAAATGAGGCGGTGGTGGAAAAGATAATAACCAATCAAACCCCAAACATTCATCTATTGGCAACTTTAACCCTCCAACCTTTAAATAAATAAAAAAAGTATCCCTTAACTTATAAATCCAATAATACACATAACATAACTTACTCGGGAATAAACTCTAAAATTAATTTATCACAAAATGAATCATAACTTATCAAATAATTTATACTCAAATTATTTAATAGACCAAGCGTAATCCTTTATACTAAAAATTGAGTATTTTGATCTCTTGGAATTTGCACGATCGAGAATGGCTTGAATGCTTCAGATTTTACTTTGGTCACTTTTAGGTAACCTGTCATCTTGGAATCTTTTGTCATAAATTCTCCGTTCATTTGGTTCACAACTAGTAGAGAATCGTTTTTGACAAGTAATCCTATTGCCCCCAAGTCGCGTGCCATATCCATTCCTACGGTCAAAGTTTCGTACTCAACTTCATTATTTATTGCTTTGAAGTCGCGTCGGATGGAATACACCATCATGTCCCCTTATGGCGACTTTAGGACGATAACAAGTCATGCCCCTTGGCATTGGATGATCTGTTGACATGTAGCATCTACGATGTGTCGTTGAGAGTCGCCACAATAAATGCTTCGACCTGTGCTTCTTTTTCCAGTTATGGACTGAAATCGACGACAAAGTCTGCTAGGGCTTGAGATTTGATGGCCGTCCTAAGTTTGGAGTCGACTTCATAACTACTGAGGTATATACTCCATTTGGCTAATCGACCTGTTAATTCTGGTTTTCTCAAGACAGGCTTAAGAGGGAAATTAGTCACGACAGTTATAGGATGCGATTCAAAATAGCGGCGCAACTTTTTAGCGATGGTAACTAGCGACAATAATCATTTTTCCATAGATGAATACCTCGTCTAGGCGTCCAGTAGTGACTTACTTACGTAATATATCGGAAGTTGCTCCTTGTCGTCCTCTCGAGTCAGAACGACACTTACGGCGTTAGAACTTACGACCAGGTAAACCTGTAGGGCCTCATTGTCTTTAGGTTTTGACAGCAGTGCTGGTGACGCCATATACTCTTTCAACTTTTGAAGTGCACGTTCGTGGTCGTCCATCCACTCGAAACCCATGTTCTTTTTCAAGACACTGTAAAATAAATGACACTTATCATATAGTTGTCGACGGTTTCAGGAGCATCTTGGCCCTGTAATTGCTTAATGTCCTGCTTCCGAGATTTCAACGTTGTCTTGTACCAATCGTGCGCGATCTTTTATTCACTTTTGATCTCTTGGACGCCCCATGGTGTCGGGAATTTGACCGTCTGATGATACGTCGATGGTTCGGCCTTCATGTCGTGAATCCAGGGTCATTTTAAGATGACATTATAGGGCGGCGAACAATCGATGACGATGAACTTGGTTTGTTTGTTGACCCCTTTAGCGTACACTGGACGGATGATCTCCCCGCTGGTATTAGCTACGTCTCCGTTGAAACCTACCAGTACTGTCGAACGTCGTATGATTTCTGCCTTATCTATTCCCATAGCTTTGATCGTGCTGAGGAAAATAATGTTGGCTGAACTTCCTCCGTCGATCAGGATTCTTTTGGTCGAGCAATTCCCGATCGTGAGTTAAATGATCAACCCATCGTGATCTTTTTGCCACGAGTCGTTGAGGTCGTTATGGTCGAACGTTATCGGCAAAGCTTCCAAATCCAATTCATGTTTTGGTCTTGACGACCTTGAGATCGGGTATTCGTCTGGTCGCCGACTAGCATGTCTTTTAGCCGCGGAATAGGTCAATTCACAAACGTCGGATCTTCCAGTCACACAGTTCACCACCTTTGCATGTTCCAGAGATGATGGTGTGCATCGTTCTCCGTCTCCTTGCCCATTAGATCTTGAAGATGTCCTTTTGGGACTAGCCAAGTAAACTCTTTACATAGGGCTACGCGTTCATCTGTCGTATGACCATGGTCGTTGTAGAAGTTGCACCATTTAGACTTGTCCTTCTTGTCGTCGTCTTTATCACTTTTCTTAGGCCATCAAATGGTCGACTGTACGTTCTTGAGACACTCGACTAGGTCTTTAGATGACTCTTGGAATCCATAGGAGGAAGTCTTAGGGTATTGGGGGAATTTAGATGCCGAGACACTCTTCTTCTTCTCGAATCTAAAGTTCGAGATTTATCGCGATGATTCTGGTCCAAGATTCGTATTGGCTTTGAACTCATGCTTCTTCACACTCAGCGACCTCTTGTCGCCTGAATGTTTTCGTCGGAAAGCCGCATCGTCCTCGACCCGCATGTACGCCAAAGTTCTTGATTGGACGTCTTCGAAGTTCTCCGATGGATACTTCGTCAAGTTTGTGTATAAATCGGAGTTGTCATCCAGACCATGCTTGTAGGCTTCGATCGTTGTCTTGACGTCACAGTTTCGTACGGTGATCATCTTCGAGTTAAAAAGGTTGAAGTAGCTGCGAACTAATTCTCCGGTCTTCTGGGTTATATAGTAGAGGTCACTAGTCTGCTTCTCCATCTTGCGATTATTGGAAGAACTGGTTGACTAGCTCAGCAAAATTGTTAATGGACTTGGGTTTGAGGTTGATCAACCATTGGAGTGTTACACCTGTACAATCACACCAAAACTTTTGCACTACTGGTGGGGGTTCGACACAGTCCAAATGAAATGTTTGTATTGTGCGATGTGCTCCGTTAGGTCTGTCACCCCCGAGTATTTTGGGGTGAAAGTGGGGATGTTATATTTCTTCGGGACGTCGACCAGAGCTATTTCGTCGATGAAATAGGATTCCTAGAATCTAGAACGTGGTTCGACGTCGACTGGTACAGCAGCTCCGGGCAACTTGGAAAGTAACGACAACATTCTTTCGCTCTGTTCCTCCAACAATTTTAATCGTCGAGCGACAGGATCATTCTGATTGGGCCCATTGGTCGTTGTTGGTTGCACTGCGATGAACTCCGAGTCTTGAGAGGTCATGTCGACCGTTGTATAGAAACCATTTCATTGCGATGATTCAACGGCTTCACCATGAGTTGGTATAGGCATCATTCGGATCGACATCGACAGGATAGGCATCGTTGGGATCTCCATTGATGGCATCGGTATTGTCGATCTCCATTGATGGCATCGGCATTATCGGGATCGCCATCCATGGCATCGGCATCGGCGGGATCGCCATTGTTGGGAATGGAAATTCCGACGCGCCAGATGGTGGGATAGGCATGGCGAAGGTGTTCAACGGAGGCCTTGGAAAGGTGAATGGTGGTGGGGAGGCAGAGGTTTTGACCTGCAAAAGGCACATTAAATAATGGTCTCGGACCGAACTGATGCTTGAGAGAGCCTCCTGTATTTTGATTCCTTAGAGATGGTATTTCCTCAGCGGCCTTGTGATTCTGCTTGTCCAATGTATTGATGCGGTTGCATGCGGCGTCCAGCTCTATATGCATTTAGGTGAGAGAGTTGCGGTTAGCGTCTTGTCCAGCCATATCCCTATTCACAAGAAGAAACTTTTCCAAGAAACTATTAGTAAGACACACGTTTATCGAAGGTTTTCTCTAGATGGGGCTCCATGGTGGGCGCCAAACTGTTAATGCCAAGAATCACCTCAAAAGATAACTTAAGGTCGATGTGGAGCTCAACAACCAAAGAATAGGAACCTTTATAACAAATTGTATGACGAGTAACAAAAAATGAAAAAGAGAGAAGAGATTTGGTGACGCGGAAAACCCTGTCGAAGGTAAAAATCGCGGAAGACAATTAGGTCGTCAGTGCACTATGGACGTCAATAAGGGACGTCGTCCTTGTGTAATAAGTGTCGTTAGTACAATTGATACAATAAGATAAAAAAATAAACTTAATCGTAAGATTCTATCATGCGTCGTGAGTGAAAACACTTCGTCGTGAATTTCTTCAAAGAAAAATGTGAATGATTGCTTGAGTGCTTTAAGAGTGCTTCTAGGAGTTGTGTGATGTCTGAAATGAGACCTTGGCCTTCGTTTATATATTCTTGATCGTCATAAATGCACCTCTTAATGATGAGTAACGGTTGACGCATTGAATGGTCTTGATGGTTGTCTTCCGTTATGACCGTTGGGTCATCAAGCCTTGAGACATGCATTTAATAGACATAGAAGAAACGTTTGTCGCACGTTAGTAAGTTAGTATCGTTAAGGAACTTACGATGATCGTACGATACCTTCGACGGAAGGTCTGGACCTAATCGGTCACTAGTCGCGATGAACTCACGACCACCACCATAAATGACGACTATGGTCCCGAACATATGTGGTCGTCGGGACCTTATCTTAGTACAAGATTTGTCTTAAATTTATTTTCGGTAGTTTTTAACGTCGGTCATGACTTGTTAATATTTACCCAAACAAAGATAAGATTAGATTTATACCAAGGTGTTTTGTATTGCGTTAATGCTACTGAGGTGCAACCAAGTAGAGTTGGACAATAGGTTATGCTTCCTACAAGTTTTATTGGAGGCCCACTTGATATGAGGCGAAGATTTATGGATGACATGACTTTAGTTCAAGATTACGGGAAACCTAATATACTCCTTACCATGACATGTAATCAAAAATGGCCGGAAATTCTTGTTATTGCCTGGTCAGACCGCACAAGATAGGTCGGACCTTGTTGCAAGAGTTTTTCATGCCAAATTGGAGGCTCTAAAAAATCAACTCCTCAAAAGCACATCTTTGGCGAGGTTGAGGCATATGTTTATGTCATCGAGTTTCAAAAACATGGTTTACCACATGCACATTGCCTGATGATAATGAAACCACAACACAAGATTACAAACCCAGACCATTACGACAAGATTGTGTGTGCTGAAATCCCGAACCCAACAAAGTATCCTGAAATGCACCACCTGGTGATAAAGCACATGATGCATGGTCCTTGTGGTCATTTACGATCATCCAGCCCTTGTATGGAAGGTGAGCCGGGAAAATATCGTTTTAGATATCCTCAACAATTCAACGACAAGATGGCACAGGCAGATAACTCATATCCGATGTATCGGAGGAGAAACATTGGAATACAGGTGGACGTGTAACAACCCAAACAGAAATAAAAAAACAAATAGCATATCATTGAATAACAACATCCCAAAAAGGGTCCCAAATTTTTCTCAAGTACAAAAGTCTCAAAACTAGGTTGGCGGAAACAACCTATTCACAACTGAGAATAATAATTGTTTGGGTAAAAAATCACACCTCACGACCGATGATAGAAAACTCAAATAACATTTTTATAAGACCACTCTTGTATTAAGATAAGGTCTTACAAGTTATTTGCAGACGAACGTTTGGTCATGCATTTTTATGGTGGTCGTATGTTCCGTACGACCGACGTCCAAGACGTAAGACGGTCATACGATTACACTAACCGTTAACAGTCAACACCCGTTTCTCTTGTTCATTAATGCAGGTCTGCGAGCATTCATGAGGCATTTAAAGGCCCGACAGCGGTTACGAAACAAGTCATTAAAGCACGTTTATTGCCAGTGGAAGCTATATAAATGCATGCACTACAACCGAAAAAGGGATCTACATATGTTTTCTAAGCTATTACACATCAAAAACACAACAGTAATCTACGAAGCATTCGAACGAATATCGCTAAGGCAGCTTACGCATGACAGCAGTTTGAATCGCACGACAGCAGTTTATTTCATACGATTTACACACGACACACAAACTTTTTCGCACGACTAAGCTCATTTTTACATTTATTTGTAATATGTTGTACACAAAACACCTGTTACAAAAGGACTTTTGCCCCTGTTTGGCTATTATAGTGCACCCTCGACTCTCACAAGTCGATCGCGGTTTTTTCCCTTGTTTTGGGGTTTTCCGCGTCACCAATTCCCTTGTCTTATTTACTTTTTCCTTGCGATTGTGTTGATTGGTCTTGAGATCCATTTCTTTAGTTGTTAAAGTCCACATCAACCTCAAGTTATCCTTTTGGGTGATTTTTGGCATAAACTGTTTGGCGCCATCCGTGGGACCCCATCTAGAGAAAATCTCAAGCCATCACATATCTTGCTCTGATGATCTCGAAAAGTTTTTGTTGTTTCCTGGCAGCCCAATCAGATCCTGCGGCGCAGCAGTTACATATCCAGGTGTTAGTTTCAATCTTCCTCATTATAGAAGTATTTAGAAGTAGTGAAAAATAGGCTAATTGAAGAAAGTCTCATACAGAGGCTCTGCCACTTCCGAAAGATCAAGGTTAAGAAGCTACAGAAGTTACAGAGGTGTCCTACAGAACCTCTGTCTTACGCACAAAGAAGACCAAGACTCGGAACCCGGTGAAGACTGCTCTACAGAAGACCAGACCCCAGAACCTCTGTAACTCTTTACAGAGCCTCTACGGTTCAGACTGAAGACATGGAAGATATTTATAATATCTTGCCACTGTTGAAGAAATATCTTGCTACTAGGACATGTTCATCAACTTGCATGATAGCATGCCCTGTCCAACTTCAACACGTGTCAAAATCTGAGTGGACTCAATAGGGCTTAGTACAACATAGACGTTTGCGCCATTAAATGCAATACAACACGTACAACTGTTCATGCCATCCGTTCTACTATTCATGCCATCCGTTCTAACAGCAGCTCATACTTTATGGTCCCCTAGAGTAGTATAAAAGGAAGTCTCTTGTTGAGATCTTCCTTAACAATCTTAAGGACTTATCTAAGAATCTAAGTTTCATGCTTACACTTTATATCGTCAAACCTATTAAGCATTACACTTTCACCAAACAGTTCTTAATCTGTTCTTGATGTTCTTATTATATATTGAAACTCAGTAATCTTTGAGATATCATATTCTGATCACTATTTCTTTATATTCTGTATTGTTTCTACACAAACTTATCTGTTAGTTCTTCAAATACGCTTCCGCATCAAACATAAACTCGAACTAATAGATTTGTTAATCTTGTTTAAACTAAACGGGAACCAACAAATGGTATCAGAGCCGTCCTTGATTGTTAATATCAAGTGATCCTCTTTGTTACAAGATTTGTGATAGACATCATCCCGTTTTAACCTGTTCTTCATTTCTTTGTTTATTCGAAAGTGGTATTCTTAAAAGAAACAATTTTTTCCAGGTTAAAACTCCTTTAAAGTACACTCTGGGGACTGTTAAAACCCAGAAAACCTTCCAGATCATCAGACTCATACTCTTTCGTCATATTATCTTTTCAGAACCTTCGAAACTCTTACAATAACAAATACAAATAACTTTTTCACTGCTGGTTCACTAACCAAGCCTCCTACTCTCCTTCGAGATGAGTATCCTCAATGGAAGATAAGAATGATCCATTTCTTTGAGGGTACTGAAAAAGCTCTCGTACAATATCTTTACAACCCTCCTCAAGTTCCCATGACAATAGTCCCACGAGTACCAGCTACTGCTGAATCTCTTGAAATCCCTAAACATCAAAAACCTAAGCCAAAAGGAGAATGGTCAGATCAAGATAAGGCAGAAGATGAAGTTGCACAGAAAACAAAAAGATTATTGATCATGGCTATCCCCAACGAACATTTTCAATCCTTAGATGCATGCGAAACAGCGCACGATCTTTGGAAAGAATTAGAAAGACAGTTGGAAGGGGGTGCTAAAACGCAGAAGAACCGAAGGGCACAATACATAAATGAATATCATGCCTTCAGAGCCTCTACAATAGAATCTCTGCAAACGACGTACGACAGGTTCAACTCTCTCATAAACAAATGTAGAAAGTCTGGCATTCACAGAACCTCGAAAGAAAATAACGTCATGTTTCTAAAAAGTCTGAATGATGAGTGGCTCCAGTTGTCTATGTCTTTACAAACAAACCAAGATCTAGACTCCTGGACACTCTCTGATCTCTATGGAACACTAGCCGCACAGGAGCCTCAAATAGCACAGGCTAAAACACTAACCATTGCACCATACGCATTGGTTAGTAAATCTACAGAGGCTGCAGAGAGACCGAGAAATGAGAGAGCAACAGAGGAGAAGAAGAAGGAGAAAAAGAAGATAGTGATAGTTGACAGTGAAGAAGAGGAGTTGATAGAAGAAGAGATAACTCTTGCGTCATTAGCTAAATCCTTAGCTCTGTTGACAAGAGAATTCAGAGGAAACCAGAAGGGTTCAGGAATTGATCGATATGGCAGAGACAACCAAGGTGATAGAAGAGATGATGGAAGAAGAGAAGAATCAAGTGACTGACAGAGGTCAGATGATAGAAATGATCGACAGAGGTCAAGCAACAGAAACTACAGAGGTAATGACCGACAGAGGTCAGATGACAAGGTGAGCCACACACAACAAAAATGCTACAAGTGTGGCAAGCCTGGTCATTACGCAAACGAATGCCGAACGGATAAAGGTGGAGACCGACAGAAGTCCGACGATCGTGCTGGAAACACTTCCCAAGGTTGTTTCAACTGCGGGAAGCCAGGCCATTTAGCAAATGAATGCAGAACTAGACCAAATCGCCCTCAGAAGGACTCAGCTTTTTACAAAAAGAAGGCTGAGTATTATGCGCAAAAATCCCTAATGGCGAACAAAGGGCATTCTGAGGCAAACAAGGAGGACTTCGAGTCAGACTCTACCTCTGACGATGAATACACCACTGTTGGGTCATTGACCAGCATCTTCCTAAATCGAAACGTGGCGCTGGCTGCTACGCTATATGGAAATAAGTTGTGCCTTCTCCACCAGCAATTGCTTTTGGCGTAGTGGTAAGCGCTTGGATCCTAACATGTGGTATCAGAGCAGGTCACGGGTTCGAATCCCATGGAGTGCATATAAATGCCAAAGGCATGCTGCGCAGCCATTGACTTCTAGCGAAGCTCTTGTTAGTGCTGGCAGATGCTGGGGGGGATTGTAGGGTCATTGACCAACATCTTCCTAAATCGAAACGTGGCGCTAACTGCTACGCTATATGGAAATAAGTTGCGCCTTCTCCACCAGCAATTGCTTTTGGCGTAGTGGTAAGCGCTTGGATCCTAACAACCACCAATGCCCTATTCTGTGGCATGGCAGATGTCGACTCCGGCACTGACACTGAGGTATCCACTTCAAACTTTACCTCTTGTACTAATTCTGTAGATAATAATTCACTTAAACTTAACATTGAACTGATTGAACTAAAAGAGTTAAATGAAAGCATTCAGAAAAGACTCACCTTTAATGAGAGAGAAGTAAGGCTTCTCACTCAAGAAAAAGGCAGAATATTTGAAGAAAAGGAAAGAGTAGAAAAGAATTGGAACAAAAATCTAGATCCTTTAAAAAGGCAAATTTCTGAATTAACCTCTGCTCTTAAAGTCAAAACAAAAGAACTTTCAGTTTCTAGGAGTGAAACAACAGACATAAGAGCTCTCAAAGAATACTTTCAAAGAGGGAGAGAGATACTCTGGCAAGATCTACTCAGAAGAGATGTTTTACTTAAAAACTATAAAGATGCACAGAAGGTGTATGAGAAAGTAAACTTACAAATAGGAAGACGGGGTATAGGGTACGATGATGTTACCCTAGGTGTTGAAGGCAAAAGAATTAAACCTCTGTCTTCTCTGTTTGTGTTAGGAAAAACGAACAAACCAGATTTTCCAAACTTACTCTCTGTAAGTAAAAGGGCTAAAATCTCTGTGGAACCTCACTTGAGGAAACATACGAAGATGATCAATGTGTGGTTTGAAAACACAGATTCATCATTTTCAACCTCTATCAATAGAGGAATCAAACCAAAGAAATATCTGAAAACACAAGATCAGATTGGTATCTTTAAGTTTGGTAAACCAGAGACACAAACGCAGGTTGCTTTTGTCTGTATGATAAATGTCGAAAAGAAATTATCGGCAGAAGCTCCTGAGTTTAAACCCACCTTTTCAGAAGAAAAACTTAAAGAAACAATTGAAAAGCAAATTTTGGAAGTATGGAAAACAAATGTTTTAGAAAACTTCTGTACATCTTCTGTAGATAAAATTCTCGCTGAAGAGATCTTATCAGAAACCTCTGCCATCTAGGAAAGTTATTCTACAGAGGAAGAAAGCTCGTACGATACATGCTCGGAAAATCCAGCCTCTGTTGAAAGAAATGACTCAACCTCTGTATATGAGGACGATTCATCTTCTGACAACTCAGAGACAGATGTTACATCAGGGATAGTTCACTATGACACAGAGGATGTTAAATTCTCCTCTGAAGTTCTTAACGCCACTATTTCTCCAAAAGAGAAAATCATAGAGATACCTATCTGCCCAGATTTTCTACACTTGTATCTACAAGTCAAAACCTCTACCGAGCTTGATATGTTAAATCTTAAAAAGAAGACCTCTGTGGATCCTAAAAGTTCAAAATTTTCAAAACCTTTAAGGCAAATTAACGAAAATCCCACTTGGCAACAAAAGGGAAAATGGCCTAAAGTTAACAAATCTTTTTCCTCTGTGACAGTGAAGAAATATGTTCACCACAGAAGAGACTCACAGAAGGCAGGAACTAAACAAAGCTTTTGCAAACAACATTCTAGTATTCAAAGATCTTCTTGTAATAGGAAATCTAGTGTTAAGAAAGAATGTAATGCCTCTGTGGCTCAGTTCAATGAATTCAATGAAAAGTTCAAGCAAATCACGTCTCATATTCAATATTGTCATTGCTTTGATCTTATGTTCAAACTAAATAATCACTTCTCCAGTCAAGATTGTTTACTCTCTACTCAGATTCAAAAGTCAAAACCTACAAAGAAACAATCTGATTCTTCTAAAGATAAAAAATATTTCAAGAATGCTAAGGCAAACTTGAAAAATTCTAACAATATTGGACCCATGTGGATATGGGTACCTAAGTCTCTATGATTGTCTTGCAGAAGCGGTATGTGCCAATCTGGTATCTAGACTCCGGATGCTCAAGGCACATGACCGGCAACAGAAGTTTACTATCCACGTACAAAGAAACACTCGATAGTGGATCTGTAACTTTTGGAGACGACAAGAAGGGACACATCAAAGGCTATGGAGTCATAAAGAAAGAAAACGTTTATATATACAAAGTTGCATATGTGGATGGCCTTAAACACAACCTACTTAGTGTAACCCAACTTTGTGATACAGGATTCGATGTGTTATTCAAAAGAACTTTCTGCTCTCTGAAAAGTGAAGACACAGGAATAGAACTTCTGCGAGCCGAAAGAAGAGGTGATCTATATCTAATGAATTTCAGTTCCAAGAACAAGGACAAAGTTTGCCTTGTAGCCTGCAAAAGTGAGGAAGCCTGGTTATGGCATAACAGGTTCTGTCACTTGAACTTTCACACCTTGGATAAACTGGTCAAACTTGATCTAGTTAAAGGTTTGCCTAATGTTAAATTTAATAAGGATCATTTGTGCTCTGCTTGTGAAATGGGAAAACTCAGAAGAGCTTCCCACAAAGGCAAAACAGATGTGTCTTGCACTAGGCCTCTGTACATGCTTCATGTCGACCTCTGCGGTCCCATTGCCTTATAGAGCTTAGGTGGCAAGAAATACATACTTGTCTTAATTGATGAGTATTCGCGATTCACATGGGTTGAATTTGTCCGAAAGAAATCAGATGTTCCAATCATCTTGATTGATCTAATGAAAAGAATCCAAGTTCTTTATGAATGCAGAATACAGAAGTTAAGAAGTGACAATGGCACAGAATTTAAAAACTCTGTCATTGAAGCCTATCTTTCTACAGAAGGAATATCACAGAACTTCTCTGCCGCACGCACTCCATAGCAGAACGGCATAGTCGAAAGAAAGAATCGAACGCTCGTGGAGGCCGCAAGAACTATGCTATCAGCATGCGGATTACCGATGAACTTTTGGGCAGAAGCGATTTCTACTGCTTGTTATACACAGAATCGTTCAACCATTGTGAAAAGACACATCAAGACTCCTTACGAACTGATCAACAAAAGGCGGACAAACATCAAGTTTTTCCATGTGTTTGGATGTAAATGCTTTGTTTTAAACGACAGAGATTCCAGAGGAAAGTTTGAGGTAAAAGCTGACGAAGGAAAATTCATTGGATACTCTGCCACTTCCAAAGCCTACAGAGTATACCTTACAATGTCTCGCAAGATTGTAGAAAGCATCAATGTTTCTTTTGATGATTCATTCCAGAAGACTTCTGAGCAAATCAGTTCAGAACTCGGACTTAAAGGGGAATCCTCTGGCATCTCACAAACAAAAGAAGACTTAAATCTTCTATTTCTAGAGATGTTTCACGACGACATTGATCCCTCTGTTGGAACAATCAGAGCTTCTGCAAAACAATCTTCTGTCGGTCAAAATCCTACAGGTATGACTCTAACTGGTCCAAATAATGCGTCATCTTCTTCTGTAAATGCTACAGATGCAAATGCTGAGGGAGAATCAACAGAAGATGAAACACAAAGGAAAACGACCACAGAAGCTGCTGAAGAACAAACTCCACAATCCACAGAAGAACCAATAACAGAGGATATAGAGGACCAAGTCTATACGCCTTCAGAGGAACAAACTCCACCACCACTCATACCAATCATTCCACAAACTGTAGGATCAACTACGAAGACACGTACAATGATAGAGGATACACCAGAAGAAGAAGAAGAAGAAGAACAATAAGAAACCTCTGAAGAACATATCGATGACATTGGTGACCATCATCCACGCACAACTCAGTGGACAAAAAGCCATCCTCCAAGCCAAATAATTGGTGAACCCTCTGACAAGGTAAAAACAAGGTCTGTCACTGCTAATTTTTGTTTCTTTATGAACTTTATTAGTGTGATAGAGCCAAAGAAAATTTCTGAAGCCCTTGACGACCCAAACTGGGTAGACGCCATGCAAGATGAGCTTCTGCAGTTCGAGCGCAACAAAGTCTGGACTCTAGTACCTCTGCCACGGGGGAAACAGGCCATTGGGACTAAGTGGGTCTACAGAAATAAGAAGGATGAAGATGGAGTGGTCATCAGAAACAAAGCACAATTAGTGGCCAAGGGATATAGACAAGAAGAAGGCATAGACTACGATGAGACTTTTGCCCCTGTCGCACGGCTCGAAGCAATAAGAATATTCTTAGCCTTCGCAGCCCACAGAGGTTTCAAAGTCTATCAGATGGACGTAAAATCAGCTTTTCTCAACGGTGAAATCCAAGAAGAGGTTTACGTAAATCAGCCACCAGGGTTTGAAAGCTCAAAGTTCCCAAGGCATGTGTACTACCTTGAAAAGGCTCTGTACTGACTGAAACAGGCTCCAAGAGCATGGTACGAACGACTTTCTACCTTTCTTCTAGTCAATGGCTACGACAGAGGTACAACAGATACTACCTTATTCTATAAACGTAAAAACAGTGAAATAATGCTTGTACAAATCTATGTGGACGACATAATTTTTGGGTCTACTAATACAGAAGAATGCAAAAGTTTTGAAAAATTCATGCAAAGTGAGTTTGAAATGAGTATGATGGGAGAATTAACATTCTTCCTCGGACTCCAAGTCAAACAAACATCAGAGGGAATTTTTATAAATCGGGCCAAATATGTCTCTGACATTCATTCCAAATATAGCCTCTCTGATACCTCTGCCATGAAAACTCCAATGGCCACTGGAAATAAGTTATTCTTAGATCCATATGGCATCTCTGTAGAATGCACTCTCTACAGAGGCATGATTGGATCTTTGTTATACTTAACTGCTAGCAGACCTGACATTATGCATGCCACATGTCTTTGTGCACGTTATCAAGCTAATCCTAAGAAATCACATTATGATGCTGTTATGAGAATCTTTAGATACCTAAAGGGGACCGAAAATCTTGGTCTCTGGTATCCACAAAACTCTGGCTTTTGTCTTAAATCATATACAGATTCAGACTATGGAGGATGCATGCTCGACAGAAAGAGTACCTCTGGGACAAAATTTGTCAAAAACGTCCTAAAAATACTGGGAATAACATTTCAAAAATAAAATTATTAAAACTTTTAATAATTGTTGAGTTATGAGAAATTTGAGGTCATAGAGCTTCTGCTGAGCTCAACAGAAGTTCTGCCAGAACACTGCTCTGTAATCACAAATTTAACTCGGAAACCGATTACGCACAAATACACACACCATGACCTTCTTGTACAAAACTTTTTCCAAAACAGTTTTCTCGGACACCAACTTTCAAATATGTCTGAAAACCATTTCTTAATACAAATCAAAACTTGGATGATCAAAATTGTTAATAGATTTTTAGTTATGAGAAATTTTCACTCATAGAGCTTCTGTTGGCCCTGACAGAGCTTCTGCAAGTTCCTACAGAGCCTCAAAACCTCTGTGAACGAAATTTCTTCACTAAAATCCTAATAAACCTCTCCAATGCTTTTTCAAATGTTTTGGTCAAAATAGAACCTACAAAGTCATGATAACAATGAGATATATGAGAAAAGGGTGAAAATCCAAGATTGTCAAAATCACAGATCTTCTGTAAACCACAGAGCTTCTGTGAATTTGGTAAATTGGGCATTTCTGTAACACTAACGGTTACTTTTACTGAGAGTGAAAATCATGTGGCTAAGAACAACCCCACGCGCCTAGCATTAATGGGCTGCGCACGACGTCCTGTCATCCTCTGACATGGCCTACGTGTCTCATTTTCATTGGGCGTACATGGCACTTTTTGTATGGAAAGTTGAACCCGCCGTTCTAACTCAAGTACGGATTTCAAATATTTATCCATTGCCAAATATCTTTACCCTTTCGAATTCTACCGTTTTACTTACCTATAAAACCCAAGCTTACCCTCTCATAAAATCTTTACGAACCCTCATTCTTCTCCGGCGAAACCCTGCAAAAACCTGCAAGTATCTTATTCTCATTACAAATGGCTTCATCTTCTCAAGCTATCTCCCCTGCACACTCTCCGGCGAACTCTCAAGAACACTCCCCTGCTCAGTCTGAACACTCAGAAAACCCCCATCTCGCCAAAAACGCCGAACAAGAAGATTCCGGCGACTCAGCAGAATTTGCTCCGACCACTCATCTCCAGAACTTCATTGCTCAAGAACATTTTGACAAGGTACTACCCATAAAGTCAAATAACTGCTACTTTGTCCCCTCACCAACTGCTTTCGGCGAAGCCCATGCCCTTCTTCTACACATCATGGAAAACCATATTCTCTTTCCTTTACTCTCAAGAACCCCAAAGAAAATACCTGTTAGGTATTTGAACCAGTTTTGGCAAAGTTGCCGATATGATAAAGATGATTCTCTTATCAAAGGGTACATCTCAAAGCCAGACAAATCTGAACATTTGGAACTCAACTTCAATAGAACAATGTTTTCTCTGGAGTTCAATCTACCAATAAGGGGTCTTCTTGGACTGAAAAAATATGCAGAACCACCACTAGACGACGAGATCTGTCGTTTTGTAGAAATGCTTGGGTACAACACCCACCTAAGGAAGAGAAATGACTTCCGCAGAGGCAGACTACCACCTCTGTGGAACACCTTGTTTTCGATCTTAAACAGATGCCTTACAGGGAAGATAGGCAGCATTGACCAGAGCTCGCACCAGATCTTAACCATCATGTACGAGGTCTACTACGATCTCCCACTCGATTACTCGACCATCATACTGCAGGAGATCATCAATACGATCGACAGAAAGAACAACACCAAAAAGGCAAGAGAGAACGATCCAAAGTATCTACCACCTCTGCAATTCCAAAGGATATTGGGAGTCCTGTTCGAACCTCTGCTAATGATGCAGAACTGGCCAATGGAAGGGCCAACTCCTAAACAGTTCCCAATGAACAAAAACATCCCCACCGATCATGTAGATGGCTACACCCACTGCAGACCTCTGTCACAGAAGCTTCTGAAGTATGCTAAGAACAAAACCCTTATGTTAGAGTATATACGCGATCATAGGACTCCAAAACCGAGCCCTGTAACACCCCCGCATTTAGGTGTCCCCCTAGGAACAATAGTTGCAGAACCCCTCTCTACATAAGCAAAGAAGCAGAAACTGGCAAAACATATGGCTATCTAACTTAGTTTTATAGCCAAACGACCCGAGCTCATGGGAGAGAAGTCTTCTTCAAAAGCCTCTACCTCTACCCCAAAAACAAAGAAGAGGAAAACTACAGAAGGCACCTCTACAAGCATTACATAAACTCAACCTTCACCTCCTCATGCCACAGAAGTTGGCTCCTCTGCTCCTCCCTCTTCTCGAAAACAAAAGAAGAAAAGGAAATCAAAACCCACAAAAGAAGGGGCACCAAAACCCAAGAGAAGGAAGACCAAAAAGAAGCATGGGAAACCACTTGATCAAATGGTTACCATCGCAGAAGAGGCAGCAGAAGAAGTTGTTGAAGAAGAGGTTGCAGAGACTCGGGTCGAAGAAACTGCAGAGGAAGAGACTGCAGAAGAAGAAGTTGCAGAAGAGGGATATCAATCACCAAATCAATCCCCTGATCGATTCGCTCATCAAGGTGGCTTAAATGATTTTCTTCAACACCCTGGCATTGCTAACACCCTAAATACAGCTGGGTGGAATGCACCACCTCTTGACCACCACACCACAGAAGAAGTTGCAGAAGAAGGCACAGAAGAAATTGATATGTCAGATGATGCAACTAGGGAAAGGATTAGGCTACAAGCAGAAGCTGAGTGGAATAAAGATGAGGTTACAGAAGCTTTAAAAAGAATGGGAGGAAAAGAAAAAGAAAGAGAAAAAGATGTCGTAGAAGTAGAAGGCACACATCCTCAAACCCCTCCCAGTGCAACCCACACTTCTAACACCACAGGTCTAGCTGTAGAAGGTGTTATTGAACAAGAGCAGCACAACTCGATCCAAACCCAACCCATCCAGCCAGAGGTTATTCTTTCAACCTCTGCGCCCACAGAAACCGGGGAATCCATTCCTAGGGAGTCTCCTCAGAGAGACTCACCTGTAGTTCGTGATCAATCGCCCCAGATCACACTAGAACACCCTACAGAGGAATTCGTTTCCTATGCCACGCACAATTTAGGGCCAAAACTTCTTTCAGAGAGAAGTAGTGAGCACAAAGATGAAGAGACTCTAGACAAGTCTCCGAGTCAACAGAAGAACATTCTGATACCCACCTCTGGAGTGGATTTGGACACTGTTCTTCGCAGAACTTCTGTAGAGATTGAAACTCTTGTTTCTTCTCGAAGATCAGAAGGAAATCCTTCCACCCCCAACGTACAAACAAGGGTGAATGAAGGTGTCCCAGGAGCAGGGACTCACTCTGGAGACGAATGTGTTCCTCCAGAGGTTACCACAGGAACACAAGTATCAAGGGATGAGTTCCAAACCCTTGTCACCTCTGTGAACCAAACCATGAAAGAGTTGCAAAGCTCTTTCAAATCTTTTGCAGAGACAACATCGACAGCCTTACTAAACCTGAACACCAAAATGGACAATCTGTCCACATAGGTGAAATCCGCCATTACTCAGATGAAGTCTTCTGCTGAAACAACTACCACTTCTGCCGCCAAAGAATTCGGGATAGCCGCAACTTCTACATTCAAGGAATCAGTCAAACATTTCCTTGAACAACTGAACAAGAAATCCGACAAAGCAAAGGGCATTACACCTGCAGATCTACAGAACGCCCTGAAACACGTACAAGAAGAAGCAATGCGCAACACTGTGCTGATGCAGCCTAAAGACTACATGACCAGAGCACAGCTAACAGAGCTCGGGCAGAATGTGATAAAGCAGGTCACAGAAGTCATCGTCTCCTTCACTACTGCAAATGCCAACTACGTTAAGGAGTTCAGAGCAAGTGTCGGAAGAATACGCTTCAACACAGAAGCAGAGCTTGCAACTCTATTCGGCCTCTGTGATGATGTATGCGCAAAGTTAATGGCCGCAGGAGCAGAACTACCAAAGAAACCCAAAGCTTCTTGCAGAGCAGAGGGTACTTCTGATAAGGGTCAGGATGACTCTGATGATGACCACCCGGGTCCATCAGATCATCCTGAGGGGGAGAATACAAGGGAGAAAGCTACTAGCAGAGGACTTCCAGAAGCACCAATAGCCACAGAACCCATCAACCAAGCCCCTCCAGAACAAACCCAACAACAACAAACTCAACAGACCACACAGACAACACCCATCTCTGTGGAATCAACTGCTGAAGAAACCCATGTACAAGAAACTGCTAAAAAGACCACAGAGGCAACAACCACCCCTGTGGTAATCATCTTGGAAGAAAGTCCAACAAACCAACAACCCGGAGGAACATAAGCTCAGAAGACCATAGAGGAAACACCCACCTCTGTGGAATTCCCTACAATGTTTGGAGTAGATGTTCAACATCTGTCATCCTCCTCAGAAGAAGATCTTCCCTCCCCAACTACAAAACCAACAGAAAAACCCCAATCCATCCCAAGAAGAAAGTCTATTGCCCACAAATCAAAAAGAGCAAAGACCTCTGCTTCTTCTGTTCTAAGAAATATGAACAACACAATGACTGAACGAATGGCGCAAAGAGCAGAAGAAAGACGGAGGTTTACAACATCTTTCCGAATGGCAAGAAGATTCGACATTCCTCAAACCACAGAAACCGAGCTCACAGAAGAAGTCACCAAAGAACCTCCAATAGAGGTTACAGAGCCAATCAAGCCAACAGAACCAACGCCACAAAAGTCCTCTAAAACACAAGTGTCAAAACCTACAGAGGCAACACCCATCATTCCAACAGAAGCACCAACACCCAAACATACAGAGGCAACAGGTCTTGAGCATCCAAAGGCCAAAGATAAGGGAAAGGCTAAACTGACAGAAGAGCCCAAGAAAAAGAAATCATTGCCCAAGCCTACAGAGAAATTGATGAAGAGCGCCTTTGATGCCTTCCAAACTCCAAAGCCTGAAGAAGAGGACTGGGCATATGGATTGAAGCCTATGTCAGACATTCCACTAACAGGTAGAGCTGCAGAAGTTGTTCGACAGATGGAGAGTCTCAGAAGACAAGCACCACCACCTGGTCCAACATACGAAGAAATGGAAGAAGTGGTATACAAATACCTCTACAAACAACCCTTTCAGACCAATCATCCAACAGATCACGTCACATATCCAAAGATCAGAGAAGAATTTGAGAACATCTTCTCCAGAACAAAGCCAAGAGCCAGAGCAGAAGTCTTCTTAATCCACAAAATCAAAAAGGTAATCTTCTGTAGGTACTCCTTTACAGGAACCTATCCAAGGGTCAGGTACAATCTTTACAGAGTCAAAAGGGTAGACAATTCAGAAACCACCTTCGCTGATGCTGGCCTAAGGAATCTGAATCCCTATGATCTACCTAAACTTCTGCAATGGACGAAGGACAACTACAACACAGAGCCAAACACCAGAGCCTATCAAGTGTTGAGAAAAGCAATGAGGGAAAGGCTTCTGATCTACAGTTTGACAGACTTTCAGCTAGGAAAGGATCTTGGTCTCAAACATCTGAACCTTCGGCCACCAGAGGATCGCTGCCCACCTAACGCAGTGCCCAACTCAATCATTACAGAACCAAGGTTCGGGTTAGTATTTCAAAACCCACAAGGCGAAGTCAAACTTTTTGTGACCATGGACTGTCAGAAGTACGCAACCAGTACTCTGAATATGTTCAGAGCAAACCTTGTAAAATACAGAGATACCGAGCAAATGGATAGAGAAGCTGCAGATGCTTTCATCAGATAGATTGATGCTACAATCCGCTTAAGAGAACTCTGCGTCATTTTATACAACGAGATCAGAGAAGTCGGAAGAGACAACAGAAACTACAACGATTTCAAAGACGCCAACATCTGATTCTCAAACAAAATCTTTGTAAACCATTTTCAGCTTATCTTTCATAATACTCAAATGTAAAATGCCTCTGGCATATTTCTGAATGAAAGAACTTTCGAGGTATTGTTTAACCTCTGTCTTATCTAACTTAGCCTAAAGTACTTAAATGTCAAATTTTTATTTTTCACTACTTAGGGGGAGATTGTTAGCTTCAATCTTCCTCATTATAAAAGTATTTAGAAGTAGTGAAAAATAGGCTAAGTGAAGAAAGTCTCTTACAGAGGCTCTGCCACTTCCGAAAGATCAAGGTCAAGAAGCTACAGAAGTTACAGAGGTGTCCTACAGAACCTCTATCTTACGCACAAAGAAGACTAAGACTCGGAACCCGGTGAAGACTGCTCTACAGAAGACCAAACCTCAGAACCTCTGTAACTCTTTACAGAGCCTCTGCGGTTCAGACTGAAGACCTGGAAGATATTTATAATATCTTGCCACTGTTGAAGAAATATCTTGCTACTAGGACCTGTTCATCAACTTGCATGATAGCATGCTCTGTCCAACTTCAACACGTGTCAAAATCTGAGTGGACTCAATAGGGCTTAGTACAACATAGACGTCTGTGCCATTAAATGCAATACAGCACGTACAACTGTTCATGCCATCCGTTCTACTATTCATGCCATCCGTTCTAACAGCAGCTCATACTTTATGGTCCCCTAGAGTAGTATAAAAGGAAGTCTCTTGTTGAGATCTTCCTTAACAATCTTAAGGACTTATCTAAGAATCTAAGTTTCATGCTTACACTTTATATCGTCAAACCTATTAAGCATTACACTTTCACCAAACAGTTCTTAATATGTTCTTGATGTTCTTATTATATATTGAAACTCAGTAATCTTTGAGATATCATATTCTGATCACTGTTTCTTTATATTCTGTATTGTTTCTACACAAACTTATCTGCTAGTTCTTCAAATACGCTTCCGCATCAAACATAAACTCGAACTAATAGATTTGTTAATCTTGTTTAAACTAAACGGGAACCAACACCAGAATACCCCTGAATCCTCAAATGACTATCATCTGGAAGAGGTCATCCTGGACCAGAATAAGCCTGATCAGATTATCTTCATGGGGGCATCATTAGATCCTGTCATAAACGGTCAACTAATATCCTTTTTACAGAAACATGTTGATTGTTTCGCTTGGACGCACGAGGACATGGTGGGCATAGACCCCAATGTCATATCTCACAAGCTGAACGTCGACCCATCTTTTAAGCTAGTAAAGCAAAAACGTAGAAAGTTCGCCCCTGAGCGAAACAAAGTAATCAACGATGAGGTCGACAACTTGCTTAAGACTGGGAAGTTCAGAGAAATAAAATACCCCGATTGGTTAGCCAATGTCGTGGTCGTACAAAAGAAGAATGGGAAGTGGTGCGTATGCATTGACTTCACAGGCCTTAATAAGGCATGTCCTAATGATCCGTTCCCACTACCCCACATCGACGCTATGGTCGACGCGACCGCAGGTCATGAACTCCTGACGTTCATGGATGCTTATTCTGGATACAACCAAATATTGATGCACAACGAAGACCAAGAGAAGACTGCTTTCATGACAGACAAAGGCATCTATTGTTATAAAGTCATGCCTTTTGTCCTGAAAAATGCAGGTTCGACCTATCAACGATTGGTTAACAAGATGTTCAAAGAACATCTTGGCGACACCATGGAGGTCTACATTGACGACATGCTTATCAAATCCAAGCAGGCGACCGACCATATCAATCATCTGAGGAAATCCTTCGACACCCTACGAAAATATCAGATGAAATTGAATCCTACGAAATGCTCTTTCAGAGTCAACGCAGGGAAATTCCTAGGCTATATGATCACACGGCGAGGCATAGAGGCAAACCCGGATCAGATCAAGGCCTTGATAAATATCAAGTCGCCCAGAAATTTCAAAGAGGTCCAACGACTCACAGGTCGTGTGGCCGCTTTAAATCGCTTCATCTCACGATCATCAGATAAATGTCGTCTGTTCTATAACGTCTTAAGAAAAAACAAGGGCTTTGACTGGACGGACGATCACGAGCAAGCGTTACAACGATTGAAAGAATACATGGTCGTCCCGCCATAACTTTCGAAATCAGAAGAACATGAGATCCTACAATTGTACCTCGCCGTAAGTCCTCACTCAATAAGCGCCATCTTAACTAGAGAGGACGACAGGCAGCAGCTGCCGATTTACTATGTCAGTAAGTCTTTGTTAGACGCGGAAACCCGACATACGTCCATGGAAAAATTACTTTTGTCGCTAGTCACAGCAGCAAAGAAATTAAGTAACTATTTTGAATCCCATATCATTACCGTCGTAACGAGCTTTCCTCTTAAGTCGATCCTGAGAAAACCTGAGCTGTCAGGACGACTAACGAAATGGAGTATATAACTCAGTAGCTACGATATTGATTTTAAACCTCGCACCGCAATAAAATCGTAGGTCTTGGCTGATTTCGTCGTTGACTTCAGTCCCGAACTGGAAACAGAAGCACAAATCGAGATTTGTGTTGTGGCGACTATAAGCGACATGACCTGGATACTACATATCGACGGTTCCTCAAACTCTAGGGGAGCAGGTAGTGGTGTCGTCTTAAAGTCCCCATAATGGGGCAAGATGGTGTACTCCATACGATGCAGTTTCAAAGCTACTAACAACGAGGCAGAATACGAAGCTCTGATCGTGGGCATGAATATGGATCACGACTTGGGGGCAGTCGGACTTCACGTCAGAAGCGATTCCCTACGGGTCGTGAACCAAATGAGCGGGGAATTTTCAGCCAAAGATTCCAAAATGATGGCCTACCTCAAGATATCCAAAGATAACTCCAAGATGTTTGATCCATTTTCAATCGAGCAAATTGTTAATGCCAAAAATTGCACCAAAGGGACAACTTAAGGTCGATGTGGACTTAAACAACTAAAGAAAGAATCTTTCGACGAGACGTGCGACGAGGATAAAAATAAAGAAACAAGGGATTTGATGACGCAGGAAAAACCTCAATCGAGGAAAAAACCTGCGGACGATAGGGGGTGTCGTCACTGCACTGTGGTCGCCAATCAGGGGCGATGTCCTTGGTACTGGCGTCGGTCGTACGATGATTACAATACAAATGAAGGATGTTGGATCCCAGATACACTTAATCAAGATTAACAATCTATTAGTGGAGTTTAGAGTTTGATGCGGAAGCGTATTAAACTAACAGATATGTTTGATAGATATTAGAATGCACATATATAAAGAAAACAGTAACGAATGAAAAGGATTTCTTGAACAGTTACTGTTATTCAATATATAATAACAACACGAAGTACAGATTAAGAACTGTTGGTGTGTGTGAGAATATAACACTCAGATATTTGACAATAAAGCTTGAGAGTATTAGTGATTCCTTGTGTTTTCGTCCCTTAGGAAGAACTCAACATGAGACTTCCTTTTATACTACTCTTAGAAGACTATGAAGTAGGTCACTGTTCCTTTTACGACATGAATAGTAAACTGGATGGTGTGAACAGTGGACTGGATGGTGTGAGCAGTTGTTTGAGCCATGCGCATTTAATGAAGCAGATGTACTTTTGGTAAATGCATTAAATGGCGCAGACGTCTATTTTCTACCTTGCCCTATTGAGTCCACTCAGAGCTTGACACGTGTTTTGATAGTACTTTTCCATGCAAGTTGATGAACGTATCCACTAATATCTTCCATGTCTTCATTGAGGACCACAGAGGCTCTGTAATGAATTACAGAGGTTCTGCGGTCTGGTCCTCTGTGAAGCAGTCTTCGCCGGATTCCGAGTCTTTGGTCTTTTTTGTGCGTATGACAGAGCTTCTATAGGAAGCCTCTGCTGCTTCTGTAGCTTCTTGACCTTGATTTCTCGATAATGTCGGCAGAGCCTCTGTAAGAGGCTTTCTTCACTTAGCCTATTTTTCACTACTTCTAAATACTTCTATGTTTAGGAAGATTGAAGCTAACAATCTCCCCCTAAGTAGTGAAAAATAAAAAATTTGAACTTGAGTTAAGTTTGGCTAAGTTAGATAAGACAGAGGTTAAACAATACCTCGAAATTTCTTTCATTTAGAAATATGCCAGAGGCATTTTACATTTGAGTACAATGAAAGATAAAACTTTGTTTGCAGAGATTGGAGGTCTGAGAATCAGATTTTGGCATCTTTGAAATCGTTGTAGCTTCTGTTGTCTCTGCCGACTTTTCTGATCTCTTTGTAGAATCTGATGCAGAGTTCTCTTAGGCGGATTGTTGAGTCTATTTCTCTGATGAAAGTATCTGCATCATCTCTATCCATTTTCTCTGTACCTCTGTATTTTACAATGCTTGCTCTGAATTTGCTCAGAGTACTGGTTACGTACTTCTGACAATCCATGAGTACAAAAAGTTTAACCTGGTGTTGTGGGTTTTGAAATACTAACCCAAATCTTGGTTCTCTGATGATTGAGTTGGGCACAGCGTCTGGTGGGCAGCGATCTTCTGGTGGTCGTAGATCTAGATGTTTGAGACCAAGATCCTTTCCCAGCTGAAAATCTATCATGCTGTATAGCAGAAGCTTTTCCCTCATCGCTTTTCTCAACACTTGATAGGCTCTAGTATTAGGCTCTGTGTTGTAGTTGTCTTTTGTCCATTGCAGAAGGTCAGGTAGATCGTAAGGATTGATGTTTCTTAAGTCAGCATCAGCGAAGGTAGATTCTGAATTGTTCTCTCTTCTGACTTTGTAAAGATTGTACCTGACCCTTGGATAGGTTCTTGTGAAGGAGAATCTGCAGAAGATCACCTTTTTGATTTTGTGAATTGAGAAGAAATCTGCTTTGGTTCTTGGCTTTGTTCTTGTGAAGATGTTCTCAAATTCTTCTCTGATCCTTGGATCTATCACATGATCTACTGGATGATTTGTCTGATAGGATTGTTTGTAGAGGTATTTGTATACCACTTCTTCCATCTCTTCATGTGTTGGACCAGGTCGTGGAATTTGTCTTCTGAGACTCTCCATCTGTTGAACAACTTCTGCAGCTCTACCAGTTAGAGGAATTTCTGACAGAGGCTTCAATCCATGTGCCCAGTCAACTTCTTCGGGTTTTGGGGTTTGAAAGGCGTCAAACGCACTCTTCATTAGTTTTTCTGTTGGCTTTGGCAATGTTTTCTTCTTCTTTGGCTCTTCTGTCAGTATCCCTTTGCCCTTATCTTTTGCTATTGTCGTGGCAGAACCTGTTGCTTCTGTGGGTTTTGAGGTTGGCACTTCTGTTGGTTTGATAGAGGTTGCCTCTGTGGATTTTGACGATTGTGATTTAGAGGACTTTTGTGGCGATGGTTCTGTTGGCTTGACTTGCTCTGTAACCTCTGTCGGAGGTTGTTTGATGACTTCTTCTGCGAGCTCAGTTTCTGTTGATGAAGTGTTGTCATTGAATCTTCTTGCCATTCTGAAAGCTAAAGTGAACCTGTGCCTTTCTTCTTCTCTCTTCACCATACGATCACTCATTGTCGTGTGCATCCTTTTCAGAATGTCAGAAGCAGAGGTCGTTGCTCTTTTTGGTTTGGTGGCAATCGACTTTCTGTTGGGTATGGTTTGGGGTGTTTCCACAGAGGTGGGTGTTTTCTCTGTGGTTGGTTCATCTGTTTCTTCCAAAATGATTACCTCATGGGCGGTTGTTGCCTCTGTGGCTTGCTGTTCTGCTTCTGGAGTTTTGGTTTCGTCAGGAGATGATTCCACAGAGATGGGTGTTGTCTCTGTGGTCTTTTGGGTTTGTTGTTGTCGGGTCTGTTCTGGAGGTGCTTGACTCAGAGGTTCTGCGGCTATTGGTGGACCTGTAAGTCCTCTGCTTGCAGTTTTCTCTGTAGTTTTCTCCCCCTCAGGATGATCTGATGGACCAGGATGGTCATCATCATCAGAGTCATCGTGACCCTTGTCTGATGTACCCTCTGCTCTGCAGGAAGCATCGGGTTTCTTTGGCATTGTGGCTCCAGCAGCGATCAGTTTCGCGTAGACATCATCACAGAGGCCAAGAAGAGTTGCTAGCTCTGCCTCTGTTTTGAATCTCATCCTTCCTACACTTTCTCTGAAATCTTTGACGAAGTTAGCATTGGCAGTGGTGAAGGAAAGGATGACTTCTGTCACTTGATTAATCACGTTCTGCCCAAGCTCTGTCAGCTGTGCTCTTGTCATGTAGTCTTTGGGTTGCATCAGCATGGTATTTCGCATGGCTTCTTCTTGAACTTTTTGTAGGGCCTTCTGTAGATCTGCAGGAGTGATGCCCGTTGACACTGAAGTCTGTTTGTTCAATTGATCAAGGAATTTGTTGATTGAGTTCTCAATCGAAGGAGTAGTTGTTGCGGCAGAAGTGGTGGATGCAGTAGCAGCAGACTTCATCTGTGAGATGGCAGTTTTCACCTCTGTGGACAGGTTGTCCATTTTGGTGTCCAGGTTTAGCAGTGCCAGTGATGTTGTCTCTGCAAAAGATTTGAAAGAGCTTTGCAACTCTTTCAAGGTTTGGTTCACAGAGGTTTCAAAGGGTTTGGAACTCATCCCTTGTAACTTGTGTTCCGGTGGTAACCTCTGGAGGAACACATTCGTCTCCAGAGTGAATCCCTGTTCCTGGGATACCTTCTTTCATTCCTGTTTGTACGTTGAGAATGTAAGGATTTCCTTCTGATCCTTGAGAAGAAACATGAGTTTCAATCCCTACAGAAGTTCTGAGAAGAACATTGTCCAAATCCACTCCAGAGGTGGGTATTGGAATATCCTTCTGTTGACTAGGAGACTTGTCTAGAGTCTCTTTGTCTTTGTGCTCTCTACTTCTCTCTGAAAGAAGTGTGGGTCTTAACAAGTGCGTGGCAGAGGAAACAAATTCCTCTGTTGGGCGTTCTTCTGTGATCTGGGGCAATTGATCACGAACTATAGGTGAGTCTCTTTGAGGAGACTCCCTAGGAATGGATTCCCCGGTTTCTGTGGGCACAGAGGTTGAAAGAGTAACCTCTGGCTGGATGGGTTGGGTTAGGTTCGAGCTGTGCTGCTCTTTTTCAATGACACCTTCTGCAGCTAGACCTGCGGTGTCAGAAATGTGAGTTGCACTGGGAGTTGGTTTTGGTTGTGTGCCTCTATTTATCCAGGCATCTTTTCTTGCTTCTTCCCTAAGTTCTGTGGAAGTTTCTTGCTCTGGTCGTAATTGGTCATATACTTGTTGAGATCCAAATAATCTCATGACATGTGGATGATAAAGACCCTTACGTATCCAGACAGCTTCTTCTTCATCTGAATCTGTCTCTAAGATCTCTATTTATGTCTCCGTTGTTGCTAATCCCTCTTTTTGTACAACTTCGGCCCCTTTTTCTCTCTCTTCTTCCATCATGTTCTCAGAAGCCTCTGTAATTTCACCTCTGTTCAATTCAGCTTCAGTTTGTTCTATTTCTTCTGAAGCTGGGTTTGGACTTCTTCTGTGGACATCCAATCCTTGAATGAAAGGGTTTTGTAAAATAACAGGGGTTTCGGCTGGTTGATTTCTGGGTGTTGTGTCATCTTCTTGCAGATGTGTGTCGATGCCAGAAATGAAGAAATCTTCTTCTGGAGAGTGGTGGTCGAGAGGTTGTGCCGTCCACCCTGCTGTATTTAGGGTGTTGGCAATTTCAGGGTTCTGTAAGAAGTCGTTCAGGTCTCCTTGGTGAGCAAATCTATCTGGAGATTGATAGGGTGATTGATACCTTTCTGTAGCCATTTCTTCTTCTGCAACTTCTTCTTCAGCAGTTTCCTCTTCTGTAATGGTTACCAACTTTGTAAGTGATTTACCATGCCTCTTTTTGGTTTTCCTCCTCTTAGGATTTGGTGCCCCTTCTTCTGTTGATTTTGATCTTTTCTTCTTCATTTTTGGAGAGGAGGGAGGAGCAGAGGAGCCAATTTCTGTGGCATGAGGAGGTGAGGGTTGATCTTCTGCAGCGCTTGTGGAGATGCCTTCTGCAGTTTTCCTCTTCTTAGCTTTTGGAGTAAATGCAGAGGTTCTTGATGAAGACTTCTTTCCCATTACTTCTGCACGTTTGGCTATAAAGCTGAGTTGAATAGCCATGTGCTTTGCTAACTTCTGATCCTTTTCTTTTTGAGTGGAAAGAGGTTTTGCTATCATTGTTCCTAGGGGACACCTAAACGCGGGGGTGTCATAGGACTCGGTTTAGGAGTTCTATGATCGCGTATATACTCTTTCTTAAGGGATTTATTCGATGCGTATTGCAGAAGCTTCTTTGACAGAGGTCTGCAGTGTGAGTAGCCATCAGCATGATCAGTGGGGGTATTCTTGTTCATCATGAACTGTTTGGGAGTTGGCCCTTCCATTGGCCAATTTTGGATTAGCAGCAGTGGTTCGAACAGTACTCCTAATATTCTTTGGAATTGCAGAGGTGGTAGAAAGTTGGGATCGTTCTCTTTGACCCTTTTCGAGTTGTTCTTTTTGTCGATGGTGTTTATGATCTCTTGCATCATTATGGTCGCATAATCTAGTGGAAGATCATAGTAAACCCCATACATGATGCTCAAGATTTGATGTGAGCTCTGGTCAATACTGCCTATCTTTCCTGTCAGGCATCTGTTAAGAATCGAGAATAAAGTGTTCCACAGAGGTGGTAATCGGTCTCTGCGGAAGTCATTTCTCTTCCGTAGTTGGGTGTTGTACCCAAGCATTTCCACGAATCGACAGAGCTCTTCGTCTGTTGGTTGCTCTGCATAACTCTTCAATCCCAGAAGACCCCTTGTTGGTAGGTTGAATTCAAGTGAGAACATTGTTCTGTTGAACTTGATTTCAAGATGCTCAGATTTATCAGGTCTTGAAATGTACCCTTTGATAAGAGAATCGTCTTTATAAAATCGGCAGCTTTGCCAAAATTGGTTCAAATAGCGGACTGGAATTTTGTTTGGGGTTCTTGATAGTAGAGGGAAGAGGACATGATTCTCCATGATGTTCAAAAGTATGGCATGGGCTTCGCCGAAAGTAGTGGGTGAGGGGACCAAATAGCAGTTGTTGGATTTGATAGGAAGAATGGCTTCGAAATGATCCTTTGCTATAAAGTTTTGCAAGTGAGTCGTCGGAGCAAAGTCTGCTGAGTCCCCGGAATCTTGTTGTTCAATATTTCTTGCAAGGCTGGGGTTTTCAGAATGTTCTGAATGTGCAGGGGAGTGTTCCGGTGAGTTCGCCGGAGAGAGTTCAGAGGATGTAGCTCGAGAAGATGAAGCCATTTGATTTTAAGAATAAGATTTTTGCAAGCTTTTTGCAGGGTTTCGCCGGAGAAGAAGATGAGAGTTTGTAAAAGGTTTTATGTGAGGGTAAGCTTTGTTTTTATAGGATGGTAAAACGGTAGAATTCGAAAGAGTAAAATATATGGCAATGGATTAAAGTTTGGAATCCGCACTCGAGTTTGAGCGGCGGGTTCAACTTTCCAAATAAAAACGTTGCATGTACGCCCAATGAAAATGGGACACGTAGGCCTTGTCAGAATATGACAGGACGTCGTGCGCGACCCATTAATGCTAGGCGCGTGAGGTTGATTTTAGCCATATGAGTTTCACTCGCAGTAAAAGTAACCGTTATTACTACAGAGATGCCCAAGTAATCAGATTGACAGAGCTTCTGTAGTTTACAGAGGCTCTGTGATCTTGAAAATCTTTGATGTTTATCCCTTTTTCATCTCTCATTGTTATCATGACTTCTGTGGGGTTCTTCTTTAACCAAAACATTTGTAAAGGCATTGGAGAGGATAAAATCGGATTTTTGTGAAGAAATTTGCTTCGCAGAGGTTTTGTGGCTCTGTTGGAACTTGCAGAAGTTCTGTGAGGGCCAGCAGAAGCTCTATGAGAGAAAAAATCTCATAAAAAAATTTATTAATATTTTTGATCATCCAATTTTTGATTTGGTTTAAGAGATTTTTTTCGGACATATTTGAAAGTTTGTGTCCGAGAAAACTGTTAAAAAAACGGTTTGTTCGAGAAGGTTATGGTCTGCGTTTTCGGTTTCCGAGATAACATTCCAAACGATCGACAGAGGGTTAATTTGTGATCATATAGCATATTTCTTGCAGAACCTCTGTTGAGCTCAGCAGAAGCTCTATGACCTTAAATTTCTCCTAATTCGAATTTTGTGAAACTATTTGAGCTTTTGATTTTTGAAATGTTATTCACAGTATATTTAGGACATATTTGACAATTCTTGTCCTAGAAAATTGTTTTCCAAAAACCTTTTGTGCGAGAAACATACCTTTTGGTTCTTCTTTTCTCAGCAGTGATATCTGACTTCTGTCGATATGCAGTCATCGACATTTTTCTTTGGCTTTCCCTTGAAAGTTTTATCTCTTTAGATCATTTCAGGGTTCCCTTCTGCTCCCCCTTGATCTAATCACCTCTGTAGATCAAGTAATTTCCTTTTGCTCCCCCTTGACCTAATCACCTCTGTAGATCAAGTAATTTCCTTTTGCTCCCCCTTGACCTATGCTTGGATCAAAGAATGATAAGTTTTGCATAGAACATAGGTCATGTTTTTCAGAGGTTCTGTAGGGGTCGTCAGAGGTTCTGAGTTGACTTACAGAAGCTCTGTGATTTTAAGAACTATTTAAGGTTTTAAGAATTTACATACAAAAGTAGAATCAATCAAAGCAATAAATTAAGCAATGTATTTACTTATTATTTACAGAAGATAAAGCTATACTTACAGAGGATTTTCATACCATGTTAATCATTCCTAACTTACCCACCAAGAAGTTGAATCTTTTCTCGTCTAATGCTTTGGTGAATAAGCCAGCGAGTTGATATTCTGTGGGCACGAAATGCATTTCGATTGTACCGTATTCAACATGATGTTTCAAGAAATGATACCTTATATCGATATGCTTGGTTTTTGAGTGTTGCACAGGGTTGGCAGAGATAGCAATAGCACTTTTGGAATCACAGAAGATGGGTATTTTGAACAGAATGTGGCCGTAGTCTTTTAGCTGAGTCTTCATCCATAGAACCTGAGAACAACAGTGAAAGTGCAGGATCTATTCTTACAATCAATATAGAAAGAAGTAATTGAGAAATTGTATGATCAAGCCCAATTGTATTCAATGATGCACAGAATTACAGATCTAAGAGAGAGATCACCTCAAAGATTACAAGGAAAGAATACAAGTAATATGGGAAAATCAATCAGTTAGCAACGTAGTGCTAACCACTCTATTTATACTGCAACAAACATCTTAAAGCTACAGTACAAATAAGAAAGACTAATAAGAACATAACACGTGTCCTAATTAGTTTACACATTACTAAATAACGAAACTCGTCATAAGTTCTGAACAGGTAGTTCAGAACTTCTGAACATTCTTCTGATCACGCTTCTCAGAACTTCTGACTTCTCTTTCTCAGATCTCTGACTCTTCTTCTCAGAACTTCTGACTCTTCTTCTCAGAACTTCTGAATCTTCTTATCAGATCTTCAACACTTGGTTTATTGACAAAACTTCAGATCTAACAATCTCCCCCTTTTTGTCAAATAAACTTAAACTTTGCATCATCTAATTCTTTCAGAGCAGGAACAATTTTCTGAAGTAGCACATTCCTCAGATTAAGCCTCTTATCAATCTTGTCAATAATTTCTTGAATAATCTCAACTTGCTGATTAATTACTTCTTGAATCATGTTTGCTTCCTTCACTTTCAGCATCTTTTTCTCCAAATTGTGCTTTATGATCCTTAAAGTTCCAGAACAATATTTTGCAGTTTCCTTTGCTCTGAAGAAGATCTTTCCACTTTTGTTCTTCAAAAATACTCCCAACTCTGGATATCTGTGAACACTTCCAGTCTTTAACACCTTTTTCTGCTCATGATCTGTATTGGGATTTGCCAGATAAACACATGACTTTTGCAAATACAGAGCTATTTGGAAATCTGTATAGCAATGCCACCTTAAGATATAGAACATGGCCTCAATCACCACACTTCTTGCCTTCCTTTCATTTCTATCTTTACTTGACTCTTTAAAACATAGAAAGCTGTGTAATCTGTAGAAGTCAACCACTGACAGTTTCTCAAAATCTGCATCAGTGAAATAATAAACCTTGCCATCTTCTCTCAAAACTTCAAAGGATAAGTACTCCATCTTTCTGAATTTCTTAACCTTCAATTCTCTGATTCCAGTGATTAGAAAATCTGAGTAAACGGCTTGCTTTGTTTTGCCAAGACATCTTGATTTTTCAGCCAACCAGATCTGAGTCTCCTTAGACCTATCATAATACACATCCAAGAATTGTACCTCTTTTGGTTTGAAGAACTCAGGCAGATCAAATTCAAGAAAGTATCCATTCAGATCAATGAATATTTCATCTTCTTTGGGTTCAGACTGTTCAGCTTGATCAATATTAGTTATCTGCACATTCTGAGGTGTTGTGTCCTGAACTTCTTCAGCCTCATCTGACAAAATTTCATTCACTTCATACTCAGCTGGGAACACAAAATCATTATGTAGAATCTTTTTGGGATTCACCTCAGATAGCAACCATTCACTACTGTTTCTGATTTTTCTTCTAAAATCCAACCTCCTCTTCACACAGTTTATGCATCTCTTCTTTAAACTCTCTTTTTCAGCATCCATACTTACTTCCATTCTAATCAACAACCAATTCAGAGTTGCATCACTGTACTTCACCAACTCTTTTAATCTGAACAATTCAAGTCTTTCGTGAACCATATATGTGAACCCTTCTGCCTCCATTCCTTCATTCACAAAACCCTTCACATGCAGATCAACTTCTGTTTTCTTTGTGGGAGAACTCAGATTGCACTTTTCTTTTCTTTCTTCTATAGCCAACTGGAAGTCATACAAGTATGTATTTCTGACATAAATACCCAGAAGTCTTCTGCATTCAATTTCTATCAAGGCTTCTTCAGTGCTAGCAAAGAACTTGACTAGAAAGATCTGATCATCAAGAGTCAATCTGTGAAAATCAAATGTAGACATGGAAACCTTTGTATTTCTTTCTTTCAGTGTTTCCATTCTAACGAACATTAAACCATTGAATTCATCTTGTTGAAACATCAGAACTTTCTCGATTCTTTTCTGAATATGCAGTTTTGAGTCAGGAACTCTGAACATATTAGAAGCTTCTGAGTAGACCATCTGAGCTCTGTCATCCATAAAACCATCAATGTTACTTTCCAAAAGCTCATACTCTCCTTCTGTGTAGTAGAGATTATCATATATTTCCTCAGGAAAAATATCATCATGAAATTGTCTGGCTAAAGGTACATCACTTAACTCTAGAATGAAGTCACACAAAGGTTCTTCTAGTCTTTGCAATTTAATCTTTGGAATCTCGATTGGTTTTCTGAATACATATTCAGAAGGCATAAAGAAGTCTTTCACTTTCACATACTCTTCTTCTGTATTTAACTCATCACAAAAGTTAAACCTAAAATCATCTTTAAAATCCTGAGTGTAATCTACAGTTCTGTCTTCTTCTCCCATTAGATCAATGGGTCTTATCACTTTTATTCCTTTATGAATTTTCTGAACACTCAAAGCTCTGACTACTTCATTATGCATTCTTCTGATCAATTCTTCATTCAACCTCCTTTCTTCTGATTCAGACTCCATTGCCCTTTCACTGTTATAAACCACAATATCTGTACACCTGTTTACCACTGTACTTTCCACTATTTCTTCCATTCTCAAATCAGATTCCTCAATAGCTACAGTTTCATCTGAGTTTCCTTCCATCTCAGTATCCAAGTTCAATTCCTCTGTTTTATCTGATTCATTACTATCAATACTTCCCAACTCCATTTCTTCTGTATCTGAACTGTCAAGCTGTACTATCTGAATCATCTCCTTTAAATTTTCCTGTGTCTGATCTTCTGTACTTTTTGTATTGGCTAAGTGCATGTCTGCTATCTCAAAATCTTCTATGCCAATATCATCATCAGAACTTAACCTTTGTCTTTTCTCCCCCTTTTGATGATTATGAGGATCATTATCATCAAACTTCCTTTTCAAGTTCTGATTAAGAGCAACTTCAGGTTCAGCTTCTGCAATAGGAACAGGATCAAGAGGCTTTGAAGTAGAAGCCAAAGATACACTCAGTGCTTTCAATATAGATTCCTGCATACCCTGCATCTGTTTTAACATATCTTTTTGAAAACCAGACATTATATCCATGATCTCCTTTTTGTGAGAATCCAAGGATTTCTTTACATCATCTACCTTGGTTTCAACAGAAATTAACTTTTTCTCCAACACAACTTTCAAATCTGATACCTCATCATTCAGATCCTCCATCCTCTTCTCCAAATTTTCTACTTTTTCCCCCATCTCCTTGTTTTGTTTCTGAATCTTTTCAAATTCAGAAGTTTCTAACAGTGAACCTGAACCAACAGATGGTCCAGTTTTCATGTGCCCAGAGAGCTCATTGCCTGTAGATAACACACAGTCATCTTGTACAACAGATGCACGTTTGAATGAGGCTTTTGTAATGTTCACCTCACCAGGACTTCCATCCAATCCTCGACACCCAACATTAGGCATGTCTATGAATGTTGTTTCAGGAGTACGAAATTCCTGATCTGTGCAAGTGTCAAAAGGAATTTCAGGCTCAATATGAATAGGACTGTGATATTCAGACTCAATGTGTTGAAAAATAAGTTGGGATTTATCACCTCCCTCCAAATGAGTTTGGGATGGTTCCCCGGATTTGTGTGAAACAGTAGCATGTTGAAATGCTTCTGAGTGGGTATGGATGGGTTGTTCAAGATCCACCACTAGGTCCATGGTGTTTGTTTCAATATTGGACACCAAGAGATGTGAACCAATAGCATGTGTGGTTACCTGGTCAAGATTAGCTGGTTCAGAGGCATCTCTTTCTGTTTGAACCTCTGTTAACAATCTCTCATCCTCACCACTCTCATTCTGTTTTTCCTCACTGAGTCTAACCAAGCTCTCAGAATTTTCCCCCTCAAGTCTCTCAGAATGTTCACCCATCTGAACATCCTCCCCCTCTCTAATTCAACTAGACCCCTCACCTCTCTTCTCAGGTTGGTCCTCTTGGGTAGGGATTTGAGGTAATTCAATTCCCATAGAGGTGCAATAAGCTTTTAAAATCTCACTCTCCCTTGGAATATAGTTCCTAAGTGATTTTGGCAACAGTTTATGATTGGGATAATTTTCAAGTCTTGTTACTGAGGTCATCTTACCCAAATAAAATGTAGGACCATGCTCTTCATTTGTTCTTCTTGAGATTGTTCTGTTTTCCTGCATGGCATACCAAATAACAATTTGCCAGTACCTTATGTAGGGAATGTATGTCAGTGGAGCATCCTTTGTCTTCTTCTGAATTGCTTTCTGATTCTTCTCAAATGTATTCTTCATATCTTCCCAAAGTATTAAAGTATAGTCATAATGCCTATTCTTCACTAAACCTTGAAATATCTGAAGAATTTGTTTAGAACCTTGATCAGCAGAACTATTTTTCCCTGACAAACATTTATTTACCACATGAAAGAAGCAAGCCCAAATAGGTGGTAATTTGTTTCTTCTGAACAAACTGAGAGTCCTCAATCCTTCATTGTATCCCAACTTCATAAACTCTGCTATTAATTCCTCTGTTAGGGGTAAATCCTCAAAATCTGTTCTTCTTTGTACATCATCTTTCTCTGGTAGATTCAGCATCTCTCTTAGTGCAGAGATAGATAAGACAAATGTCACTCCTCCAATTTCAGACACAAACTTATTATCTTCTAACCTAAGATATTTCCACCATTGTTGTATGTACTGAACAGGCACATTTTTACTTCTTGTAAACCATTTTCTGTACGGATGATGTTTGAATAACTCCATGATAATTCTGTGTTCAGGCTTAAAACGACTTTCCTCAAACAATATAACACAGTTATTTTCAGATAATTTCAACCATTCACTCTCAGGAACAACTCTTTCCACTAGAATAGATCTATCTGACATAATAGAACCTGCAGCACTCTGATCATGTTCAATATTAACATTTACCTCATCCGCATTTCCTTCAGATTCATCCATTTGTTCATCTTCTTCATCATTTCTTATTGCCCCTTCCTCTGCAACTCTATTTTGTACTTCATCACTTTCCGAATCAGATGAATCCATTATCGATTTTGTAGAATGTAGAGAAATTGGACCACTTCTTCGTATTTCAGACATGATTTAAGAAGAAAACAGATTCAAAGAACTCTGGATTTGATTCGTATCTCACGTTTCGCTCTGGAATTTGAAAGAACTTTGAAATAGGGATTTTAAGACCTATTTAAAATCCGCGAAGTTGAAAGGTTTAACGGAAAAGCGAAATCAATGTTATAACGGAGTCAACACACGTGAAATACCACAAAGGATTTAAATGAAATACGTGGCATTGTCAAACAAATATGAAGCTGACACGTGTTAGTGGATAGAATTTTGACTCAAGTCAAAGATCTGAATAACACGCGCAGATGTTCTGATTCCATGACTCAGAAGAATTTTGCCTTGTAACCAAAATGTCTTTTAAAATCAACTTCTGACCAATATAAAACATTTTGATTATTCAGAAGAGGTTTGAACAGATAAGAAATGAAAACAAATCTTTTAAGCATCACAAAATGATTTTCAAAAGAATTTTGATGCTCCCCCTTGACTTGAGCATGCATTTGAGTATTAATGATACATAAAGATGAGATAACAAGATAATCGAAGAAGCATAATCCATACAGTTGAAGTTATTTGTATTTCTCAAAAATAAATTTTTGAAAGTTAGATTGCTGAAGTATTGACTCAGAATTTCTGACCTTAAGATTTAGAGGTTCTGATCTCAAGACTCAGAAGTTCTGAACTCAAGACTCAGAAGTTCTGAACTCAAGATTCAGAAGTTCCGAACTCAAGACTCAGAAGTTCTGAACTCAAGACTCAGAAGTTCTGAACTCAAGACTCAGAAGTTCTGAACTCAAGACTCAGAAGTTCTGAGTACACTACTCAGACAACTTCACTTAGAAAAATTTAGCATTTTTAAGAAAAAAATATTTTCAACTAGGCAGATTAAGCATTCCTATTTTACATATGAGAAAAGAAAACCTTTTGTGATCAAGAGGCTTTGTGAACAAGTCAGCCAATTGATACTTTGTATGCACAAAGTGCATCTCTATAGTTCCTTTTTCCACATAGTCCTTTATAAAATGATACCTCACGTCTATATGCTTAGTCTTCGAATGTTGAACAGGGTTCTGAGTAATAGCAATTGCACTTTCTGAGTCACAATAGATGGGAATCTTATTAAGCTGATATCCATAGTCCATGAGTTGTGTTCTCATCCACAATGTTTGAGAGCATGAAGCAGCAGCAGCAACATACTCTGCTTCAGCAGTTGAAGTGGATACACAATTCTGTTTCTTTGATGCCCAACTCACTATTTTATCTCCCAAAAAGTGACAAGCACCAGATGTACTCTTTCTGTCCAACCTACTTCCTGCATGATCAGCATCAGTGAAAGCAGTCAATTTGAAGTCAGTTTCTTTTGGATACCATAGACCTAGATCAGGTGTTCCTTTGAGATATCTTAAAATCCTTTTGACAGCCAACATATGTGATTCTTTTGGGTTAGATTGAAATCTAGCACAGAAACAGGTAGAAAACATGATATCTGGTCTACTTGCAGTCAAATAAAGTAATGATCCAATCATGCCTCTATAAAGTTTGATATCTGCTGAAACACCTTTGAGATCAGCATCTAACTTTATGTTAGTTGCCATAGGTGTTCTCATAGAAGCACAATCAGACATTTTGAACTTTTTCAGAATATCTCTGACATATTTTCCTTGATTTATGAAAATACCTTTTGGTAGTTGTTTGACTTGAAGACCAAGGAAAAAATTCAGTTCACCCATCATGCTCATTTCAAATTCAGATGACATTACTTTTGAAAAATTATCACATAATTCTGGACTGGTAGAACCAAATATTATGTCATCAACATAAATCTGAATCAGAATCAAATCATTACCCTGTTTCTTTAAAAACAAAGTTGTGTCAATCTTACCTTTCTTGAATCCTGAACCTAACAGGTGTTTAGTAAGAGTGTCATACCAGGCTCGTGGTGCTTGTTTTAGACCATATAAAGCTTTGTCTAAAATATAAACATGATCAGGGAATTCTGGATCAACAAAACCTTCAGGTTGATGGACATACACCTCTTCATTAAGTTTGCCATTTAGAAAGGCTGATTTGACATCCATTTGATACACCTTGAAGTTTTTATGTGCAGCATAGGCTAAAAATATTCTGATTGCCTCTATTCTTGCCACTGGTGCAAATGTCTCATCATAATCAATTCCCTCTTGTTGACATTATCCCTTAGCAACCAATCTTGCCTTGTTTCTGATGACAACACCTGATTCATCCTTTTTGTTTCTGAACACCCATTTAGTTCCAATTATAGATTTACCTTCAGGCTTTGGAATGAGTCTCCAAACTTTATTTCTTTCAAATTGAAGCAATTCCTCTTGCATTGCTGAAATCCAGTCTGGATCCTCTAGGGCTTCATTAGCTTTCTTTGGTTCAATTACACTTAAGAAACCAGCAAACATTACTTCATTTGCTGTAGCTGATCTTGTCTTTACTCCTGCTGATGGATCACCTATTACTTGATGAATAGGGTGATTTTTAGTCCATTTGTTAGCACTAGGGAGTACATCAATCTCTGAATAATTGTTGTTTGCATCATTCTCATCAATGATTGCTTGTAATTCTGAACTGTCACCTTGTTCTGACGTATGAGTAGGAGTTGCATCCAAGTTTGAGTTCTGATTAATGAAGTCAGAGTTCTGATTGACTTGTTCAGAGTTCTGAGTACAAGAATCAGAATTCTGATTACAAGGTTCAGAGTTTTCACCACTTGTATTTATTAGATTTGGGCACTCCTCTGATGGACCTTTGTCAGAAATTACAGTTGATTGAACTATTTCTGGAGTCTTATTTTTCATCTCTTTGACCATCTTTGGGTTTTCATATTCTGCATAAGAATCAGAAATTAGTTCACTAAAAGCATCCTTAAACAGTAAATTGAGTTCTGAACAAATAGGATTAGAATTTGTATCAGAAGTCATTTTTGTCTTGTTCAGCATGAGTTCTGAACTGTCTTGTTCAGAAGTCCGCATTCTGGCTTCATCAAAAGTTACATTTATGCTCTCCATCATCCTCTTGGTTCTTCTATTGTAGATTCTGAATGCTTTGGAAGTTAAAGAATAACCCACAAAGTATCCTTCATCTGCCTTTTTATCGAATTTGGCAAGATTTTCTCTGTCTCTGAGAACGTAGCATCTGCAACCAAAAATATGAAAGAATTTGATTAATGGTTTTCTTTTATTTATCAGTTCATAAGCAGTCTTATTTAATCTCTTATTGATTAAAGTTCTATTTTGTGTAAAACAAGCAGTTGCAATTGCTTCAGCCCATAGGAAAGTAGGAAGATTTGCATAAGCCAACATTGTTCTCGCAGCCTCAACTAGAGTTCTATTCTTCCTTTCAACAACACCATTTTGTTGAGGAGTTCTGACAGCAGAAAAATTGTGAGAAATCCCAGAACTTTCTAGAAAATTCTGAAGAGTCTCATTTCTGAACTCCGTTCCATTATCACTTCTGATTTTCTGAACTTGAAGTTGTAAGAGAACTTGAATCCTTTTGATAAAATTTATCAATGTAGTAGCAGCTTCTGACTTAGCTCTTAGGAACTCAACCCACGTGTATCTGGATAATTCATCAACAATCACAAGCATATATTTCTTTCCTCCCATCGACTGAACTGAAATTGGACCACAAAGATCAGTATGAATCATTTCTAATGGTGCTTTGCAAGATGAGTCCATTTTTAATTTGTGAGAACTCTTTTTCATCTTGCCCATTTCACAAGCTGAGCATAATGATTCTTTTTCAAATTTAAGCTTTGGTAAGCCTTTAACCAACTGTTTTGCAACAAGATTATTAAGATCTTTGAAATTCAGATGAGAACATCTTCTGTGCCAAAGCCAGCATTCATTTGCAGTTGATTTTGATAAAAGACAAACTGTATTTAATATTTTCAATTTTGAAAAATTAACTACAAATAAGTCCATATGTCTTTTGGCCCAGAAGACTTTGACATCATTTTCAGTTAGAATCATGCAACCTGTTATTTGAAACTTAATTTGACAAAGACTGTCTAAAAACTGACTTATGCTGAAAAGATTGTGTTGTAATCCTTCAACATAGAAAACCTTTTGGATAGTTAGATCCCCTTTAGTTAAATCCCCATAACCTTTGACTTGACCTTTGCTATTGTTTCCAAAGTTTACTGCTCCTCCAGCCTTTTCTGTGAAGTTTGATAGAAAAGATTTCTGACCTGTCATGTGTCTTGAAGCTCCTGAATCTAAAAACCACACATGACAGCCCTGCAAAAAGATCAGTTAGGTTTAGGTACCCATTTTGGAATGGGTCCATCTTTGTTAGCTTTGTCATTGGATTTAACATCAGTACCTTTTACTCTCCACTCAAAATCTTTCTTCAAACACCACTTTCCTTGAACTTTTATGAAGTCAGAACATTTTCTGCTTACAAGTTTGTTCAAATTCTTTTTGAGAATTGTAACTTTTGGTTTTGCTATGTTTTCAACTTTCTTTTCTTTTATCTTTTCTTTCTTCTGAGTCTGAGGAACAAAAATTTTCTTCTTTTCTGTATTTTGAGAAACAGAAACTTTCTGAATATCTTTTCTTATGTATGAAACAGAAGTTATTTTGACTTGACATTTGTGAGAATATTGGAATGAATCATTTTTACATCTAACACAAACAAGATTTTTCTTTGCAAGTGACAATAAATCTGAAACATAGATCATTTCATTTTTATTTATACTGTTCAGAGTACAATTGCCCTTATTACAAGAATTTCTAGCGTTTAGTTCAGAAGTAGATTTCATTCTAAGCTTCTCAAGTTCCCTTTTCAGATCGTTCAACTTTGCAAGATCATCTTTCCTTTTGCTTTCTTCTTTTTCTGAAAAATTCAAGTTCTTTTTGTTAGAAGAATTAGATGATTCACCTTTTTCATATGTACTTGATTCATTAAAGAATTTATCATTTTCTCTTGAAGCATTAATTTTAAAAAGATCATACTCAGTCTTCAGTTTTTCAAGCTCTGTTATTTTCTGAATAAAAATATTCTTTTCTTTCAAAGATTCTTCAAGTTTAATATCCACTTCACAGAAATCATTTTCAAGTTCATCATAAGTTTTCCTTAAATCCTCAAGTTCTTGACTCACAAGATTAAATCTCTTTTCAAGTTGCAAAAATTCATCTGATTTTGTTTCAGAAAATCCAGTTGAATCAGACTTCTGACTACCTGAGTCAGAGTTCTGATTTACAGACTCAGATGTCTGATCTTTAGACTCAGAATTCTGACTACAAAGTTCAGAATCCTGACTAGAAGTTTCAGACTTCTGATTGACTGTTTCAGAATTTTTACTTGTATCAAATATGCTCTCAATGTCATGATATGAAAAACTTGGTTGTTTATTTTTGTAGCTGACATTTAAGGAATCATACTTGAATTTAGTATCATTGTATCTTGGCTTTTCATCTGTTGGTTTAGAAACTTCTTTCTTAACCTTTTCTTCTGAACCAACTGACTTTTCTGTTTTAGACTCAGAAATTGTCTCATCTGACTTTTTAGAGTTTGGTCTTTGCAAATTGTCAGAACTTGTTATAGAACTAGCAGGTCTTATGAAAACTTCAACAATTTCTGGGATTTTTGGCTTAGAAACTTGAAGTATTGGAGCTCTTTTTAAAATGACATTTTCTTCCAATCCCAATCCCTTCTTTGGATTGTAAAATCTTGTATCTTTAACATTGCTTAATAAAAGATTTAATGTTTGCTGAGTTTGACCTCTTTTCAAATTCAAATCTTCCAATTCTTTGATTTTGGAGTATAAATTCTTTCTTTCTTCAAATAACATATCAAATTTTATTTGTAAATCACCTTTTTCATCCTTTATTTTTGAAAACTCAACTTTTAGTTCAGAAAGCCTTTTCATCAATTCAGAATTTTCATCTTTAACTTTCTGTTTCTCAGCCTCAGATTCTTCATATTGTTCGTTTATTACTTCTTTTTCAATTCTGAATTTGTTAACCAAAGTTCTTTCTCCTTTTATCTGTTTTCTTAGGTTAGCAAATTCAGTTTTCATTTCACCAATCTGTGTCATTAACTCTAATTCAAGTGAAGAATGTACCTCAGCAGATGACTCAGAATCAGCATCTTCAAAATCAGAATCATCCTCATTCCTCATTTTTGCCATATAGCTTCGCATCTGTGGAAAGTTGATATGATCATCTTCATCAGAAGTGTAGTACAGCCAATTCTCCTGTTCAGCCAATAGCGCACTCTCGTCATCTCTCTTCTTTGCAAGCTGAGCCTTCTTCGTGTAGTATTCATAATCTTTCACAACTTTAACTCTGCAATCCTTGGCATAATGGCCAGATTTTCCACACTTGAAACACAGATTCTTTTCTTTTCTCTCTTCCTTCTCTTCCTTGTTTTCTTCACTTCTCTCTATTCTCTTTTCAATCTTATTTTCTTCTCTGTCATCTTTCTTCTTATAATCTGAACTTCCAGCTCTCTTATAATTTCCTTGAAATCTGCCCTTCCCATACCTTTTGTTGAAAGTATTTGTCAGCAAAGCTAGCTTTTCAGCCATTATCTTGATATCTTCATCATCTTCTGATCCTTCTTCTTTGTCAGATTCCTCCAGACTCGGTATTTCTGATAGATATGCAGTCTTTTTGGGTGCTTTGATTGCTTTGGACTTTGATAAGAACGCTAACTGATCAGCAACATTTTTCTTTTCTTCCACAACTAACTTGACAGAGTCTTCATGTTGATTAAGAACACAGAACAAATCATTTAAGTCTTCTTCACACATATCTTTGTTCATTTGCAGACTTATGGCAAATGATGACCATTCTGAATTTAGACTGTTCAGAAATTTGTAATTTATTTCTGATTTTGTTTTCTTCAGTCCATTTCTTCTCAAGTCATTTAGAATAGTGCAAAATTTACTGTATGTCTGTGTCAAACTTTCTGACTCTTTTGCTTTGAACCTTTCATAAGCATTTATGCTTTGATTTAACTTTGCCTGAATAGATCTCACAGTTCCTAACATTTGCCTTTCCAATTCGTCCCACATTTCTTTAGCTGATGATCCACTGTCAATCCTGTTAAGAACCTCATTCGGGACAGCCAAAGTCATCAAAGTAATTGCTCTTTTGTCAATAGCATGCCTATTTTTCTGTTCAGCAGTGTATTGGGAATAATTCTTCTTTACTCTGGTCGCTGGAATTTCTGGAGTTGTCTCTGTAGCAGGGGTTGCGGCGACATCGATATATACTTCGATTGGACCTTCTCGTATAGAAATCATAAGATTTTCATCGATGTTGTCAAGGAATTGGATCATACGAGTTTTCCATTGCTGATACTCTTCTGGTATAAGAACAGGCGGTTTGGTTTCGGATCCCATGGCTAGATATTCTTTAGAAGACATGATTGTAAAAAAAATTCAACAGAAAGACAAATTCGATTTTCTTGATCGAAAAGTAGCAGGTAATTCAAGAATTGCTAAGAATTCAAGAACTAGCCCTAGCAGCGGAATCGAATTTTGAATGAATCAAGAAATCTTCAAGAAATTGATCAATCGATCTTCGCAATCACAATCTTGAACGAATTTGTTTGTTGATTAGCTCTGATACCAATTGAAAGTGCAGGATCTATTCTTACAATCAATATAGAAAGAAGTAATTGAGAAATTGTATGATCAAGCCCAATTGTATTCAATGATGCACAGAATTACAGATCTAAGAGAGAGATCACCTCAAAGATTACAAGGAAAGAATACAAGTAATATGGGAAAATCAATCAGTTAGCAACGTAGTGCTAACCACTCTATTTATACTGCAACAAACATCTTAAAGCTACAGTACAAATAAGAAAGACTAATAAGAACATAACACGTGTCCTAATTAGTTTACACATTACTAAATAACGAAACTCGTCATAAGTTCTGAACAGGTAGTTCAGAACTTCTGAACATTCTTCTGATCACGCTTCTCAGAACTTCTGACTTCTCTTTCTCAGATCTCTGACTCTTCTTCTCAGAACTTCTGACTCTTCTTCTCAGAACTTCTGAATCTTCTTATCAGATCTTCAACACTTGGTTTATTGACAAAACTTCAGATCTAACAAACAGCTAGCGGCAGCAACGTATTCAGCTTCTGCAGTGGATGTGGAGACACAATTCTGCTTCTTGGAGGTCCAACTGACTAGTTTACCACCTAGGAATTGACAACTCCCAGAGGTACTCTTTCTGTCGAGCATGCATCCTCCATAGTCTGAATCTGTATAAGCTTTAAGACTAAAACCAGAGTTCTGTGGATACCAGAGACCAAGATTGTTGGTCCCCTTCAGGTATCTCAAGATTCTTTTTACAGCATCATAATGTGATTTCTTTGGATTAGCTTGATAACGTGCACAAAGACATGTGGCATGCATAATGTCAGGTCTGCTTGCTGTTAAGTATAACAGAGATCCAATCATGCCTCTGTAGAGAGTACATTCTACAGAAATACCATTTGGATCTAAGAACAACTTATTTCCAGTGGCCATTGGAGTCTTCATTGCAGAGGTATCAGAGAGATTATATTTTAAAAGTATGTCAGAGACATATTTGGCTTGATTTATAAAAATTCCCTCTGAAGATTGTTTGACTTGAAGTCTGAGGAAGAATGTTAATTCTCCCATCATACTCATTTCAAACTCACTCTGCATGAGTTTTTCAAAAATTTTGCACTCTTCTGAATTTGTAGACCCAAAAATTATGTCATCTACGTATATTTATACAAGCATTATCTCACTATTTTTGCGTTTATAGAATAAGGTAGTATCTGTTGTACCTCTGTTGTAGCCATTGACTAGAAGGAAGGTAGAAAGTCGTTCGTACCATGCTCTTGGAGCCTGTTTCAGTCCGTATAGAGCCTTTTCAAGGTAGTATACATGCCTTGGAAACTTTGAGCTTTCAAAACCTGGTGGCTGATTTACGTAAACCTCTTCTTGGATTTCACCGTTTAGAAAAGCTGATTTTACGTCCATCTGATAGACTTTAAAACCTTTGTGGGCTGCGAAAGCTAAGAATATTCTTATTGCTTCGAGACGTGCGACAGGGGCAAAAGTCTCATCGTAGTCTATGCCTTCTTCTTGTCTATATCCTTTTGCTACTAATCTTGCTTTGTTTCTGACGACCACTCCATCTTCATCCTTCTTGTTTCTGTAGACCCATTTAGTCCCAATGGCCTGTTTCCCTCTTGGCAGAGGTACTAAAGTCCATACTCTGTTACGCTCAAATTGCAGAAGTTCTTCTTGCATGGCGTCTACCCAGTTTGGGTCATCTAGGGCTTCAGAAATCTTCTTTGGTTCTATAACACTAATAAAATTTGTAAAGAAACAAAAATTTGCAGTGGCAGACCTTGTTTTTACTGAGTCAGAAGGTTCTCCAATTATTTGGTTTGGAGGATGGCTTTTTGTCCACTGAGTTGTGCGTGGAAGATGATCATCAATGTCATCAAAACTTTCTTCAGAGGCTTCTTGTGTTTCTTCTTGTGCAGCCTCTGATGTTCTTCGTGCCTTGGTAGTTGATTCTACCGTTTGTGGAATGATTGGTACGAGTGGTGGTGGAGTTTGTTCCTCTGAGGATGTATAGTCTTGGTCCTCGATCTCCTCTGTAATTGGTTCTTCTGTGGTTTGTGCAGCTTTTGTGGTCGTTTTTCTTGATGTTTCATCTTCTGCACTTTCTTCTGCTTCGGCAATTGCATCTGTAGTATTTATAGAAGAAGATGAAGCATTATTTGGACCAGTTAGAGTCATACCTGTAGGATTTTGTCCGACAGAGGATGGTTCTTCAGAAACTCTGATGGTTCCGACAGAAGGATCAATGTCATTGTGGAACATCTCCAAAAATAGAAGATTCAAATCTTCTTTTGTTCTTGAGATGTCAGAGAATTTCCCTTTAATTCCGAGTTCTGAACTTATTTGCTCAGAAGTCATTTGGAATGAATCATCAAAAGAAACATTGATGCTTTCTACAATCTTGTGAGACTTTGTAAGGAATGTTCTGTAGGCTTTGGAAGTGGCAGAGTATCCAATGAATTTGCCTTCATCTACAAACTTTCCTCTTGAATCTCTGTCGTTTAAGACGAAGCATTTGCATCCGAATACATGGAAAAATTTGATGTTTGGCCGCCGTTTGTTAAGCAATTCGTAAGGCGTCTTGAGGTGTCTTTTCACAATGGTTGATCGATTTTGAGTATAACACGCAGTAGAAATTGCTTCTGCCCAAAAGTTCATTGATAATCCGCATGCTGACATCATAGTTCTTGCGGATTCCACAAGTGTTCGATTCTTTCTTTCGACAACACCGTCCAGTTGTGGAGTGCGAGCTGCAGAGAAGTTCTGTGATATTCCTTCTGTTGAAAGATAGGCTTCAATGACAGAGTTTTTAAATTCTATGTCATTGTCACTTCTTAACTTCTGTATTCTGCAATTATAAAGAACTTGGATTCTTTTCATTAGATTTATCAATATATTTGGAACATCTGATTTCTTTCTAACGAATTCAACCCATGTGAAACGCGAATACTCATCAATTAGGACAAGTATGTATTTCTTGCCACCTAGGCTCTGTATGGCAATGGGACCGCAGAGGTCGACATGAAGCATGTACAGAGGTCTAGTGAAAGATACATCTGTTTTGCCTTTGTGGGAAGCTCTTTTGAGTTTTCCCATCTCACAGGCAGAACATAAATGATCCTTATTGAATTTAACATTTGGCAAACCTTTAACTAGATCAAGTTTGACCAGTTTTTCCAATGTGTGAAAATTCAAGTGACAGAACCTGTTGTGCCATAACCAGGATTCTTCACTTTTGCAGGCAACAAGGCAAACTTTGTCTTTGTTCTTTGAGTTGAAGTTCATTAGATATAGATCACCTATTATTTCAGCTCGCAGAAGTTCCATACTTGTTTCTTCACTTTGTAGAGAGCAGAAAGTTCTTTTGAACAACACATTGAATCCTGTATCACAAAGTTGACTTACACTGAGTAGGTTGTGCTTAAGGCCATCCACATATGCAACTTTGTATACAGAAACGTCTTCTTTCCTTATGACTCCATAGCCTTTTATGTGTCCTTTCTTGTTGTCTCCAAAAGTCACAGATCCACCATCTTGTGTTTCTTTGTACGTGGATAGTGCACTTCTGTCACCAGTCATGTGCCTTGAGCATCCGGAGTCTAGATACCAGATTGGCACATACTTCTTCTGCAGGACAATCACAGAGATTTAGGTACCCATATCCATATGGGTCCAATTTTGTTAGAGTTTTTCAAGTTTGCCTTGGCATTCTTGAAATACATTTTGTTCTCTGCAGAAGAGTCAGATTGTTTCTTTGTGGGATTTGACTTTTGAATTGTCGTAGAGAGTAAACAGACTTGACTTGAAAAATGATTATTAAGTTTAGACATAAGATCAAAGCAATGACAATATTGAATATGAGATGTAAGTTGCTTGAACTTTTCATTGAATTTTTTAAACTCAGCCACAGAGAGCATTACATTCTTTCTTTACATTAGATTTCCTATTACTAGAAGATCTATGAATACTCGAATGTTGTTTGCAAAAGCTCTGTTTAGGACCTGCCTTCTGTGGGTTGCTTCTGTGGTGAACTTCTTTCATCACTGTCACAGAAGAAAAAGATTTATTAACCTTGGGTTTTGAAAATCTAGAACTTATAGGATCAATAGAGGTCTTCTGTAACTTTTTAAGCTCAGCAGAGGTTTTGATATGTAGATTCAAATTTAGAAAATCTTGGCAGATTGGAATCTCTGTGAGTTTCTCTTTTGGAGAAATAGTTCTGTGAGGAACTTCAGAGGAGAATTTGACATCCTCTGTGTCACAGTGAATTATCCCTGATTTGAAATCAGTCTCTGAGTTGTCAGAGGATGAATCGTCCTCGTATACAGAGGTTGAGTCAATTCTTTCAATAGAGGCTGGATTTTCTGAGCATGTATCGTACGAGCTTTCTTCCTCTGTAGAATAGTTTTCATAGATTGCAGAGGTTTCTAATAAGATTTCTTCAGTGAGAGTTGTATCTATAGAAGATGTACAAAAATTTTCTAAAACGCTTGATTTCCATATTTCCAAAATTTCTTTTTCAATTAAATTTTTAAAGTTTTCTTCTGAAAAAATGGGTTTAAACTCAGGAGCTTCTGCTGATAATTTCTTTTCAACGTTTATCAAACAGACAAAAGCAACCTGTGTTTGGGTCTCTGGTTTACCAAATTTGAAGATACCAATCTGATCTTGTGTTTTCAGATATTTCTTTGGTTTGATACCTCTATTGACAGAGGTTGAAGATGATGAGTCTGTGTTTTCAAACCACACGTTAATCATCTTCTTATGTTTCTTCAAGTAAGGATCCACAGAGATTTTCGCCCGTTTGCTTACAGAGATTAGATTTGGAAAATCTGGTTTGTTTGTTTTTCCAATCACAAATAACGAGGACAGAGGTTTGTTTCTTTTGCCTTCAACACCTAGGGTGATATCATCATACCCTATACCTCGTCTCCCTATTTGTGAGTTTATTTTTTCATAAACTTTATGTGCATCTTTATAGTTTTTAAGCAAAACTTCTCTTCTGAGTAAATCTTGCCATAATACCTCTCTTTCTCTTTGAAAGTATTCTTTAAGAGCTCTTATGTCAGTAGTTTCGCTCCTTGAAACTGAAAGTTTTTTTGTTTGATCTTTTAAAGTATTGGTTAATTCAGAAATTTGTTTTTTTAAAGGATCTAGAGTTTTGTTCCAATTCTTTTCTATTCTCTCTTTTTCCTCAAAAATCTTTGCTTTTTCTTGAGTGAGAAGCCGTACTTCTCTCTCATTGAAAGTGAGTCTTTTCTGAATACTTTGATTTATCTCTTTCAGTTCAATTAATTCAATGTTAATTCTAAGTGTATTATCATCTACAGAGGTAATACAAGAGTTGGAATTTGAAGTAGATACCTCAGAGTCAGTGCAGGAGTCGACTTCTGCCATGCCACAGAAGAGGGCATTGGCGGTATGTTCATCGTCAGAAGTAGAGTCTGACTGGAAGTCTTCCGTGTTCTCCTCAGAATGTCCTTTTGCCATTAAGGATTTTTGAGCATAATATTCGGCTTTCTTTTTGTAGAAAGCAGAGTCCCTCTGTGGGCGATTTGATCTGCTTCTGCATTCATTCGCAAAATGGCCTGGTTTTCCGCAGTTAAAACACCCTTGAGGAGTGTTTCCTGTTCGATCATTGGACTTCTGTAGGTCTCCGCCTTTCTCTGATCTACATTCATTTGCATAGTGACCAGGTTTGCCGCACTTGTAGCATTCTTGCTGCGTGTGGCTTACCGAGTCATCTGACCTCTGTCGGTCATTCCCTCTGTAATTTCTATCGCTTGACCTCTGTCGGCCACTTGATTCTTCTCCTCTTCTGTCATCTCTTCTGTTGTCTCTTCTGTCATCCTGGTTGTCTCTATCATATCTTTCATTTCCGGAACCTCTTCTGTTTTCTCTGAACTCTTTTGTCAATAGAGCTAAAGATTTAGCTAGTGACGCAAGAGTTATTTCCTTTTCTGCTTGCTCTTCTTCTTCACTGTCAATTATCACCATCTTCTTCTTCTCCTTCTTCTTCTCCTCTGTGGCTTTATCATTTCTTGGTCTATGTGCATCCTCTTTAGTTTTACTAACCAATGCATATGGTGCAATGGTTAGTGTTTTAGCCTGTGCTATCTGAGGTTCTTGTGCGGCTAATGTTCCGTAAAGATCAGAGAGAGTCCAGGTGTCTAGATCCTGATTTGTCTGTAGGGACATAGACAGCTGGAGCCATTCTTCATTTAGACTTTTTAAAAACATGACATTGTTTTCTTCAGAAGTTCTGTCAATGCCTGATTTTCTGCACTTGTTGATTAGAGAGTTGAATCTGTCGTATGTTGTTTGCAGAGATTCTGTTGCAGAGGCTCTGAATGCATGATATTCATTGATGTACTGTGCTCTTCGGTTTTTTTGTGTTTTAGCACCTCCTTCCAACTGTCTTTCCAGTTCTTTCCCCAGATCATGCGCTGTTTCACATGAATCCAAGGATTGAAAGAGTTCGTTAGGTATTGCCATAATTAATGTCCTCTTGGTTTTCTGAGCAACTTCATCTTATGCTTTATCTTCGGTTGACCACTCCCCTTTTGGCTTTGGTTTTTGATGTTCGGGGATTTCGGCAGATTCAGCAGTAGCGGGTATACGAGGTACTACTGTCATGGGAATAGGAGGAGGATTGTACAGATATTGTACTTGATTTTTTTCAGTGCCCTCGAAAAAATGGACCATTCTTATTTTCCACTGAGGATACTCATCTCGAAGGAGAGTATGAGGTTTAGTGAGAGAACCAGTAGTAAAGAAATTATTTGTATTTGTCATTTGAAGATTTTAGAAAGAAAGTATGACTAAAGAGTTACTTCGATGAGCTTGAAGATTTTCTGGGTTTAAGCAGTTTCCAGACACAATTTTAAATCTCAATAATATCTATCACGAATCTTGATAAGTGGATCACTTGATATTGAAAATCAAGGAAGGCTCTGATACCAATTGTTGGATCCCAGATACACTTAATCAAGATTAACAATCTATTAGTGGAGTTTAGAGTTTGATGCGGAAGCATATTAAACTAACAGATATGTTTGATAGATATTAGAACGCACATATATAAAGAAAACAGTAACGAATGAAAAGGATTTCTTGAACAGTTACTGTTATTCAATATATAATAACAACACGAAGTACAGATTAAGAACTGTTGGTGTGTGTGAGAATATAACACTCAGATATTTGACAATAAAGCTTGAGAGTATTAGTGATTCCTTGTGTTTTCGTCCCTTAGGAAGATCTCAACATGAGACTTCCTTTTATACTACTCTTAGAAGACTATGAAGTAGGTCACTGTTCCTTTTACGGCATGAATAGTAAACTGGATGGTGTGAACAGTGGACTGGATGGTGTGAGCAGTTGTTTGAGTCATGCGCATTTAATGGAGCAGATGTACTTTTGGTAAATGCATTAAATGGCGCAGACGTCTATTTTGTACCTTGCCCTATTGAGTCCACTCAAAGCTTGACACGTGTTTTGATAGTACTTTTCCATGCAAGTTGATGAACGTATCCAGTAATATCTTCCAAGTCTTCATTGAGGACCACAGAGGCTCTGTAATGAATTACAGAGGTTCTGCGGTCTGGTCCTCTGTGAAGCAGTCTTCGCCGGATTCCGAGTCTTTGGTCTTCTTTGTGCGTATGACAGAGCTTCTGTAGGAAGCCTCTGCTGCTTCTGTAGCTTCTTGACCTTGATTTCTCGGTAATGTCGGCAGAGCCTCTGTAAGAGGCTTTCTTCACTTAGCCTATTTTTCACTACTTCTAAATACTTCTATGTTTAGGAAGATTGAAGCTAACAAAGGAAATGCTTCAAAATGTAAAGTACAAATGTTTAAAGTGTAAAACAGGTGTTTGTCGTGTGAATACAAGTGTAAACAACTGTTGGTCGAAAGCTGTTGGCGTGCGTCGAGAGCGATGACTTGAGCTTTTCTTCGAGTGTTCTTGAGTTCGTAGTGTGGTTCTTGAGCTGGAATGATTGTAGTAGATTACTTTGTAGATGTCCTTCAGATGATCTCCAGATGTTATCTACTTAGATGTTCGATGTTCGGTCCCCCTGAAATGAGGATTCGACTCTAGCTTTATAGTCTTTGGGAGCTTTGATTAGCTCATTGATTGCTTCATTAACAACTTTAATTGTCACAACGGTCTGTAACGGCTGCCGGCGTGATCATCCATAATGGTCTTCGTCCGTTACGAGTAACAGCTTGCGTCGGATAACAGCTTGCGTCGGATATAGCCGTTGCTCCTTTAATAGCTTTGACTCCTGCATTAAACACTTAACAAAACGTAACAGTCATGGTTAACGTTAGTTTTGGTTGAAGACGTATGGCTCGATGCGACAGTTATGCAGGACGGGCGTCGCTATGGTCGTACGTCCTAGGAAACTCTCGACTTACCTTTTACGACGGACGACAGACGTTCTGCGGGTCCTGGTCGGGATCTTATATTAATCCAAGATGTCTTTCATGACGCGCGTCTTACCTTTTCTGGTCGTGGTCGTACGACGTGATTTTTTGCCCAAACAGTTTGCCCCCAAAATTTGAAAGAAGGATGGCAAATTCGAGTTTTAAATTTTGCTTGTCGAACGCTTAGACTTGTGACCTGGGTTGAGAGACTTACCTGGTTGTCGTGGAACTAGACCGGTTCGCCTTTAACTGAACGAGAAGTTGAAAAGGGGAACGAGGTCGTGACGTCATGCTGACATACGATCGTGCTTACCAGCTGAATGTCGACGGAGCCCATAGGTGCTATTAGAAATGAAAAAGATTTTGACGACTTTGGAAGTCTATGTGTATTACCATAAGCAAGGTTGGCGAGGTTCGACCGGAGATGTGTCCTGATGGATATGTCGTGATATATGAGTACCTGTTTAAGATGGGCTTCTACTGGCCGTATTCGCCTTTGGTCGAAGTGTTCATGCGTGAATTCGATCTTTCACCGAGGCAACCGATGCCCCAGTTCTGGCAAGTTATCCTGATCATCGAGCGACTTACCTCGCACTGGGAGTGGCGTATAAAGTCACGACCGATCAATATCGTCGTTATAGTTTACTTTCAGGACTTAAGGGTGATCGTACCTTAGTTTTGAACGCTGTTGTCGATGATCGCAAATGGAAGACGAGGTATGTGCTGGATACGGACGGTGATTGGATTGGATCTGTTGACACTGCACAACTGGCGACGATGTCTCATATTGCGCAACCGGCGATGAGGTCTCATATTGCGCAACTGGCGACGATGTTTCATACTGCGCAACTGGCGACGGTGTTTCATACTGCGCAACTGGCGACGATGTTTCATACTGCACAACTGGCGACGATGTTCTCTACATCCTCGTCGACCCTTTCGTCAGCCGCCAGGGGCAAGGGTGTAAAGATGGGAGAGAATGAGGGAGAGTTTATGGCGACGAACAACTTTGCGTTGTCGTCAACCCTCCTGATTGACTATGTCCTCGTCAGGGCAGAGTCACTTCCGCATCTAGGGAAATATCAGCTCTTATCTTTCAAGGAGCGTTTTCGAAGATTCTCTGTTTAGCCGAACTGGCGTTCTTTGTAAGTTTTTCTTTCAAAACTTGTGTTATTGAAGTTCTTTCGCTGAGCATTTAGTATGTTTCTTTTGTAATTTGCAGATGCTTCTGTTTCCTCTCATTGAATATGTGAAGGTAGAGGAAATGCTAGAGTGGAGGTCGATCATTGAGAAGGATATATTCCTTCCTCCAACCTTAACATTAATCTTTAGAGCCATATTCTCATAATGTCGAGGCGTAAGGAGTTGGAAGACCACTCCTAATATACTCGTTTGATCCTTGCATCAGTTCTTCGGGATTGGCAGGGCTTCGAAGGTCGAGACTTTTGGGCAGAGCTTGCCATCGACGCTTTTCTCTAGGTTTAGGAAATGCTATGTCTTTTCATGTCTCGACCGTTGGTGGTCGAACCATTTTAACTGTATACTCGACCGTCGGTAGTCGAGTTCTTTTGAATATAACCGACAGTTTTGTAAATGAAACTTTGAATTTTTGTTTGAACTTGCGTTTTATATATTTGGTAAACAAATACCATATCAATTATGAAATTGAATCTGGGAATCATGCGACTAAGGTATTCATTGTAACACAATAACTGGCGCCAAATTGTTAATGCCAAAAATCGCACCAAAGGGACAACTTAAGGTCGATGTGGACTTAAACAACTAAAGAAAGAATCTTTCGACGAGACGTGCGACGAGGATAAAAATAAAGAAACAAGGGATTTGATGACGCAGGAAAAACCTCAATCGAGGAAAAAACCTGCGGACGACAGGGGGTGTCGTCGCTGCACTATGGTCGCCAATCAGGGGCGATGTCCTTGGTATTGGCGTCGGTCGTACGATGATTACAATACAAATGAAGGAAATGCTTCAAAATGTAAAGTACAAATGTTTAAAGTGTAAAACATGTGTTTGTCGTGTGAATACAAGTGTAAACAACTGTTGGTCGAAAGTTGTTGGCGTGCGTCGAGAGCGATGACATGAGCTTTTCTTCGAGTGTTCTTGAGTTCGTAGTGTGGTTCTTGAGCTGGAATGATTATAGTAGATTACTCTGTAGATGTCCTTCAGATGATCTCCAGATGTTCTCTACTTAGATGTTCAATGTTCGGTCCCCCTGAAATGAGGATTCGGCTCTAGCTTTATAGTCTTTGGGAACTTTGATTACCTCATTGATTGCTTCATTAACAGCTTTAATTGTCGCAACGGTCTGTAACGGCTGCCGGCGTGATCATCCATAATGGTCTTCGTCCGTTACGAGTAACAGCTTACGTCGGATAACAACTTGCATCGGATATAGCCGTTGCTCCTTTAATAGCTTTGACTCCTGCATTAAACACTTAACAAAACGTAACATTCATGGTTAACGTTAGCTTTGGTCGAAGACGTATGGCTCGATGCGACAGTTATGCAGAACGGGCGTCGCTATGGTCGTACGTCCTAGGAAACTCTCGACTTACCTTTTACGACAGACGACGGACGTTCTGCGGGTCCTGGTCGGGATCTTATATTAATCCAAGATGTCTTTCATGACGCGCGTCTTACCTTTTTTGGTCGTGGTCGTACGACGTGATTTTTTGCCCAAACACAAATCCCCAGAGATCAAAACACTCAGGCCGATGCGCTAGCTAACCTTGGATCAACACTTAATAAGCCGTCGTTCGACGCTATTCCTATGATCCATCTAGCAACCTCGTCTATTTAAGACTAAAGAAATATGTACTCTTAGCACGGAAGACAGTTGGTCGTCCGACATCAAAAATTACCTTATGAACGACCGACTACCTGAAGATCGAATGGAAGCTCTCAAGATTCGATTCAAAGCATCGAAATACATAATCATTGGCGATAGACTCTATCGACGCTCGTCGACGGGTCTAAATCTAAGATGCATCAATAATCTAGAACATGTACCAAATATCTTAAAGAAGATGCACGATGGCGAATATGGCAACCACTCAGGTGGTCGCAGTCTTGCAAATCGTATCTCACGACAAGGCTATTACTGGCCGACGTTAAGGCAAGACGCCACCAGGTACGTCCAAAGCTGTGACGCATGTCAACGACATTCAGGTATGATCCACCAACCCTCCGAACCTTTACATACGTCCTTGAGTCCATGGCCTTTCATGAGGTGGGGAATGGACATCGTTGGTAAACTACCTCCTGCCCCAGGGCAGAAGGTCTTTCTATTAGTTCTTACAGATTATTTTTCTAAATGGATAGAAGCAGCCGCTTACTCCCAGATTCGGGACAAAGAAGTCATTTCTTTTATCCAGACTAACATTCTATGCAGGTTCGGAATCCCCTCCGAAATTGTGTGTGACAATGGTTCACAGTTCATAAGTGACCGTAGTATCAAACTTACGACCTCAACCCCACGTTATCCCCAGTCTAACGGTCTTGCAGAATCGAGCAATAAAGTCATCATCAATTCAACCAAGAAAATACTTAAGACCGCAAAAGGGAAGTGGGTCGAAGAACTCCCATCGGTGCTATGGGCCAATCGTACGACGCCCCGAACATCGACAGAACAAACACCGTTTTCATTGGTCTACAGTTGCGAAACCGTCTTACCTATTGAAGTGCGGCTCCCGACATCGAGACATACGTCCATCGACCATAGTTTGGTGGACCTAAGCTACGACCTCGACGCTCTTGAAGAATTGAGAGAGTCTGCTTTAGTCAGGATGGCGTCTCAACGACAAGTCGTTGAGCGACATTTCAATAAAAATGTTAAAGCCAAAGTCTTTCAGGAAGGTGACTACGTCTTACGACGAGTATTCCAAAACACTAAGGAACCAAATGCAGGCAAGTTATCCGCTAAGAGGGAAGGACCTTATCGAATATCGGAGGTCGTCGGAAAGGGTGCTTACAGGCTTCAAATCCTCGATGACCAAGACATCCCACGAAGCTGGAACGCAGTACATCTAAAAAAGTACTTCTTTTGAATTATGATTTTCGATTTATTTCGACAAACGATTACTGACTTAAGCATCGTATGGTCGTTGGTCAAATGAACGACCACCCCTGAATCTTACATTATAGGCTCACAGGATTGCACAAGCGCCAAACTTACGATCTATATCATGAAAGACAGAGTCTTTCAGATTACAGGGTCACGATAGATATGTCATGACCAATCCAGTCATGATCCATAAACTCATGACTCATACGACATAAATGGAATCTTATGATTTATTTCATGGATCTTATGATCACAAACAGCTCTGAGTTTCGGAGTCAAAGTCTTACGACTTAAATTCCACACTCAGAATATTTTTTCGGCCCAGCCGCCCGGTTACTTCTAAAGTTATACGTACCCATGTCGTACAGTTCTACATCCGTCTTACTACGTTCTACACTCGTTCTTGTTATCTCTCGTTTATTTTGTTTATTTACAACAAAGTAAAGCACGCGACAGTATAGCAAAAGACATATTTGTATTAAAAGGTAATACAAAACAAAGGCACGACCACCAACGGTCGCCCTGGAACAAAAACAATTACAAGAAATACAAAGGCCTACTTAAGACCCTGGTCGACTCCACCTTCGTCTTCCGCACCACCCGCCTTGGTCTCCGCGGAGTCAGTTTTGTCGACCCTATCCTCTTGGTCAAGATCCTTCTCGGTCCCGACGTGTTCGAGGTAGGACGCGACCTCGGCCTCCACACCAGCAAGGGATTTTTCCCATGCAGATGACAGCGCATCATTGCCACCCTGACCTTCAGACGGGTCAACGCCTCAAACGAGAGGAGCTTCTCCTCTAGGGCCCCTGTCTTGGCCTCTGCGGCCTTAACCGACGACTTGAGCTCCCCTACCTGTTTTTCGCGCACGGTAAGGAACTCTTTTGTCGTCGTCACCTCTGCCTCATAGGCAGAGGCCCTTTCCAACGCCTCCTTGAGGTGATTTTGGAGCTCCTCCTTCTCCAGAAACGACGTCTCTAGAAGACTCTTGGGGTCGCCCACTTGAACGGAGAGAGCCTCCGCCTTGGCCTTCGGCGCCCACTCATCCTCTTGAGCTCTACGCTCATCCTCCTGTGCTCGCTGAAGTGTCTCAGCGACGGAAGGATCGACCTTCTAGAGCTCCTCCAGTTGGCCGAAAAGGCATAAAGACGCCTGAAACGCCTGCAGTCGCACAAAAAAACATAAGGTAAGACTAACTTACTAAAATAGAAAAAAACATACGACAAAAACACTCACCAGAAAGGCCATGCCCGCAACGTGAGACCCAGTCTCGTCCACGGTAGCGCCACGGTAGCGATCCTTGAAGGCTGGTAGGAGGAATTTTCCCAAGTTAGGGAAAATCTTTGCCCTATCCAGGACGCCGTCCAACAAGAAGTCCGACGGTAACGGAAAGTTTAGCGTTGTAACTTCAGGGAACCCCTCAGTCTGGGGACCTTTCCCCTTATCCCCTGCAGCAGACGACCAAGGCGGCGTCGGCGTCACCCTCGGCACGTCCGAAGACGTCTTCGCCTTCTCGGGAGTGGAGACCTTTAATGGCTCTCCACCTGTCGACGGCGGTTCCCTCGGGAGAACCGATTTTGTCTTCTTCAAAACCTCTGACCCCGAAGTCGAAGGATCCTTCCTCTTCAGCTCCTTGGCTTTCTTTGCCAAGGCCATTTGGGCTTCTCTCTTCGACTGTTTGGGTAAAATTTCACCAGTCTCGACCACGACCGAGGTAAGGAAAACATTTATTACACTTCCTCACAATAAGGTAAAATCATAATACTTTATCTTCTGATCCTAATTGAAATCAAAAGATATTCACCTCACGACACTCGACCATGACGTCGTCTAGTTCACACGACCGTCGCATGGGACCTGGCGACCTCGCCCGACTAACGTGCAATATGACTGTTACGTTTGTTCAGTGTTTAATGCAGGAATCAATGTCATTGATGACCAACGGCTATAACCGACAAGGTCAGTTATGAGCATTCAATCCAGCAACCGTTATGGCAGTTATCGAAGCATTTAACGAGTCAATTAAAGCGCCCGAAGACTATAAAAGCAAAGGTTTAATCATCATTTGAAGACATCAAGCATCACACAATCATCTGAACTCCGGAGAACATTCAAAGCAAGGAATCCTCTCTCGAAAAATCGCTCTCGACGCACGACATTCACGCACGACACTTCATTTTTACACACGACGCACGTTGTTTTTACACTTTGTTGATCCCATTTTTGAGCAACAATAGAAGAAATATAAAGTCATTATTTAAATATAGAGATAAGATATACATGAAGAACAATCATAAAGAAACTTATCTCATATTCATTGATGATTAAATATGGAGAGGAGAAATGTTGAAGAACACCACACTAAACATGAAACGACTCTCATAAGAAACTAGTCTATGTGTGTTTTTTTGTGTGCTTTCCATATTTCCCACTTCTCGAAAATAAGACTATGGACACCTCTTATATAGGGCCATTTACACATTAGATATTTAAGATATCTAAAATCTAGACAATATCTAAAATAAAATATCTAAGTAAATATCAATAAGAAAATATCTAAAACATTAAAATATCTTTATAAAACATTCATTTAATTAGGAGCTAATTAAAGCTAACAATCTCCCCCTAATGTTTTATAAAGAAAACATCATCTTATAGTAGAACCCTTTGCTTTCTTTAGAACCTTTGATGTTCCGTTCTTCAAGTCTTCAAAGCATCATGTGCTCCCCCTCAAATGTAGGCTCATCCACCGAGCTTTAAACGTGAATAACAGAGTATGGAGTGACATATAAAATGTGACAAATGTAGCTTGACACCATGAAGAACCGTTGAGAGAACACCGTTCTTGAAAGCGGAAAGAGCATGAGTGAAATGCGATGCTTTCGGTGCAGCAAGAGTCCATTGACTTTGACACAGATTCTTACCATTAAGAACACTGATTCAGACCAAAATCAAAACATGAAAAAGTTTTACCTGTGTCTTAGGAATTCAACGCAACTGGACTCATGCGAATCGGAGCACCGAGTAGGAAGTTATGCGCGTTTTTCTGAAACAGTGCAAAGCTGACAGCCAGTAAACAAAAATCGGGCTCTGAGGTTGAGTCGCAGAGGTTCAGTCCACAGAGGCTCTGTTGGATTTCACAGAGGCTCTGTGGTGAACAGTACCACAGAGGTTGGTCGGCAGAGGTTGTGCGGCAGAGGTTGCTCGTAGTGCCGACAGAGCTCTGATGATGATTTTTGTGAAACACAACTTTCTGTCCAGCAGATGTATACTGACTTTAGCAGAGATTCTGACCAAGAAGAACACCGATTCAGACCAATCTCAAAATACGAGAACTGTTCATCTGTGTCTTAGGAATCCAACGCATCTGGACTCATCAAATTTGGAGCTTTCACGATGGAGTTCTGTTGAAAATACGACAGGTACGCAAAGCTGACAGCAAGAACTAAGACGTTGCGCTATGGGCTCTGAGGTTCGGTCGCAGAGGTTCAGTCCACAGAGGCTCTGTCGGGTTTCCCAGAGGCTCTGTGGTGAACAGTAACACAGAGGTTGGTCACGTGCGGCAGAGGTTTGGTCGCGTGCGGCAGAGGTTTGGTCGCGTGCGGCAGAGGTTTGGTCGCCGCTCGGCAGAAGCTTAACAGAAGTGTTACACTTATTTTGACACTGATTTAGACCATTTTACCTCTGGAGTTTGCAAAAACTCAAAACATAAACAACTTTCATTAGTTTGTTATCTGTTCAGATCATCTTGAATCACCTCTTTTCGAGCTCGTATGACAAAGATATGGTTGATTTACCACAGCCGCGCAGATCTGTCCATCAGCTTTCCATCAGCACACTGTTGTCTACTTCAACGATGCATATGACCCTTATAAATTTCGAATCTATGAATTCTCAAAACACGAAATCTGTTCATCTGTGTCTTAGGAATCCATGGCCTTTTGAATCGCATCAATCGGTGTTTTTATGAGTGAGATATGATCAGTTTAATACAGCAGCGCAAATCTGTCATTAAATCTGATTTGATGTAAAAGATAAGACGATCTTCATATAATTTTTAAAACCGTGAGTGCAAATAATTCGATCTCTAATTGATCAAGTCAGAAAACTAATTAGAAGAACTCAAAGTTTAAAAAAAAACGTTTCAGATCAGACTTTGAACATGTAACAAAACATCAAATCTTTCTCAAACAACTTTCTCAAGACCCAAATGATTTTGTTATCCATATATAAATGTTTATGAGCAGCGGAAGACAAACAAAATTTGGATCAAAGATAGTCCAATCTTGAAAATAAAGGTCAGATCAAACAAAGATCAACAACCTTACTACCAAGATGCAAAAAGAATTGCTATGGACTTAAGCACACACAAGGATGAGATCATAGATCAACCATCTACTTAGTGCTTATCAAATAAAACCAATGAATGAGAAAGAATCAAAACACACACATGAAGTATATCATAAACTAAACCATCTAAAACTTCCATTGTTGCATAGATGATCGATTTTGAAGAAAAGTTTCTTCAATCGGCTCTGATACCAATTGTTGATCCCATTTTTGAGCAACAATAGAAGAAATATAAAGTCAATATTTAAATATAGAGATAAGATATACATGAAGAACAATCATAAAGAAACTTATCTCATATTCATTGATGATTAAATATGGAGAGGAGAAATGTTGAAGAACACCACACTAAACATGAAACGACTCTCATAAGAAACTAGTCTATGTGTGTTTTTTTGTGTGCTTTCCATATTTCCCACTTCTCGAAAATAAGACTATGGACACCTCTTATATAGGGCCATTTACACATTAGATATTTAAGATATCTAAAATCTAGACAATATCTAAAATACAATATCTAAGTAAATATCTATAAGAAAATATCTAAAACATTAAAATATCTTTATAAAACATTCATTTAATTAGGATCTAATTAAAGCTAACACACTTGTTACTTTACATTCAAAATTTTTCTTTCATTTGTATTGTAATCTCTATACGATTGATAACGCCACTTTTTGGCGTTATTTTCGGTTCTCAAACCAATGAGATTGGCTTGTATTTAAGCAAAGAAGCAGATTTTTAATGGTTTATCTAGTGGAATGTACTGGTAGTCCAAAAGACGGCGTTCATCAAGAAAAGAAGCTAAAAAAGAGCCCAAAACAAGTCCCAAACGAAGCCAACAGAAGCCCAAGACCCGCGCCCGAACCAGGACCCGAACCGCGAACCAGAAAGCGACCCGCGCACTTCAGAAAGGCGCGCGGTTTTCCACGCGACTTGCAAGTCGTGTGGAAGGTCGCGTATCCCTCTGTTTTGCAATTTTCAGCCTTTTGTTCCAGAATTTAGGTCATTATTCGGGAAGCAACTCACACACAACGAACGGCAGCAGTCTAGGGGCGATTTCTGGAGACTTTTCGGAGCTTTCGGAGCCACGATAGAGGACAGATCGAGGAGAAGTTCACAACGAGAGTCGGATTAGATCGGATAGAAGGGAGTTCATCATTACTTTCGTACAATCACGTTTATCATGTTTACACATACTTTCACATCTCCTTTTCGTATGTTTGAATCCACCACCAACATGAACTAATTTTAGATGTTGGGGGTTGGATTGAATTGGGTTCGTAAGCATATGAACAGATGACTTGAATGTTTATCGGTTTTCCTTTTTAATGAATGCATGTAATTTGATTCTTAATGCTTTTGAGAGTTTAGCTAGCTTTCAATTGTTTTGTTGTTTCCAGTTGAGTTCGAGAGAATTAACTGTTAGCTAGAACTAGGAATTGCATGCCTAAGGCGAGAATTTGGTGATAGAGATATACCGAATACGCCTTAGTCCTAATTGAACCATTTAGGTTGAGATCGAGAGATCAAATCTATCCGTTCAAACATGAATCTTGCGCTTAATGTGTTTTGAAATCCATAGGTTGAGATCGAAAGATAAAACTTGTCCTTTTCAAAATAAAACTCGATGTTGCTCGAAAGAGAACAACGGTGATTTTAGAGATTGGGTATTCATTAAGGGGATTAACTGGTAATTGTTTTAAGTCAAGTGTTTGTATGTGAAAACCTAAGGATTTCCAACCCTCAACTGTTTTCCTTATCGAATTTTCCTCAAGTTGTCTACTGTTCCGTTTGTGATTTTCTTATTGCAATTAATTAGTTTAATACCAACCATCTCTCAATTTCGACAGTTCATTTAATAGTGATTATAGTAATTGTGATACTTAGTTCCTAGTTCCTGTGGATTCGATACTCGTACTTCTGTACGTATTACTTGATTTCGACATCGTACACTTGCGGTTAGATTTAGGGGGGTGATACCCGCCCTATCAAGTTTTTGGCGCCGTTGTCGGGGAACTAGTTGCAACTGATAGCACTACCAGCTATAAGCGCTATTACATTGAACATTTTTTTCTGTTATTTTATTTCATCACTTCAGTTTTTGGATTGCTAAATTTGTTTTCTTTCCGTTTCAGGTGCTAATTGGTTTATGCCAAGGAAAACCCGAGGGGAAGGAATTGAACCAATCGATCCAGAGATTGAAAGAACCACCCGCCGTTTACGAAAAGAAACAAAAGCCAAAAAAGATATCAAGATCGAGATGGCCGACGAAGCACCTCCTCGCAACAATCCTCCGCCTCCTCCGGCGAGAGTTCCGATGCGGGCATTTGCCAATCCAAACGTGGCAACCACACGGATAGGCATCCAACCGCCCGCTACTGCAGCAAACTACTTCGAGATTAAGCCAAGTACCATTGTCATGGTACAACAGAATTAGTTCGGGGGAGCACCAACTGAAGATCCCCATGCCCACCTTCGTGCATTTGAACGGATTTGCAATACGTTCAAGATCAATGGGATGGAGGAAAATGCCATCAAGCTAAGACTGTTCAGCTTCTCACTCAAGGGTAGAGCTGAAATTTGGATAGAAGGTTTACCAGCGGATCAGATCACTACATGGGCAGACCTGAAAGCCGCATTCCTCCAGAAATTCTTCCCACCGGGAAGAACCGCGCAGTTAATGGCCGAGATTACACACTTCGCGCAATGGGACCAAGAGACCCTATATGATGCATGGGAGCGATATAAAGACATGTTGAAGAAGTGTCCACATCACGGGTTGCACGGATGGGTCATCATCCAGACATTCTTTAGTGGACTCCACCCGCAGTTCAAAAACGATATCACTGCCGCATCGGGTGGAGCACTAATGGATAAATCTTATGAAGAAGCATGCGAGCTGATCGAGAATCTGGCCGAGCACAGTTTTTCCACTCCAAGATCAGCCGTAAGAAGAGTCGCGAGCGTTCAAGAAAATGATGAGCTGAAAGAACTAAAAGCTCAACTAGCTTTTATCACGAACCATCTGAAGGGAGGTATTCCACAAGAACCCGAGCAAGTCCAATTCTTATAAAACCGGAACAACCAACCGAGGAATGATCCGTTCTCAAATACTTATAATGAGGGGTGGAAGAAGCACCCGAACTTCTCTTGGAGTCAACCCGGTCAACAATAACAAGGTAATTCTTCTAACTTTGCTAATTATCCTAATGCTAACAATGTTTACCGCCCTCCAGGTTTCAATCAAAGGAATTTCAATGAAGGACCATCTATGGAGAAGAAGCCGGGGTTGGAAGACATGATGATGAAGTTCATGACCAAGATGGATAGCATGGTTGGGGAGTTAGCGAGCACGGTCAACACGGTCAAGGCAGCAACTGAGCAGAACACCGCCTCCATCAAGATCCTCGAGAGACAAGTGGGGCAAATCTCCGAAGCCCTACAAAACCGAGCCCCCGGCACGTTCCCGAGCATGACTAAAATAAAACCAAGGGAGGAGTGTAATGCCATCTATCTGAGAAGTGGCAAGGAGCTGAGTGGAGACACAACATGAGAGCCGCCATCAAGGGAAACCGAGCCTAAAGAGAAAAAGGTTGAGACCATAGAGGTGAATAAGTTGGAGGCTGATGAAGAGGTTGTAATTGAAGAGAGCAAGAAGAGTGAAGCGATGAGGCCAAAGCAATCACCGGTCAAGCCGGTGGTACCAAGAGTGCCCTATCCGAATAGGCTTAAAGCCCAAAGGGAGGATTTTAACTTTTCTAAATTTCTTGAAGTTTTTAAGAAATTGCGTATTAACATCCCTTTTGCAGATGCGTTGGCACAAATGCCCTCATACATGAAGTTCATGAAGGAGATTCTATCCAAGAAGAGGGCGATCGATCACCAATCCACCTTTGCACATACTGAGGAGTGCAGCGCAATTATTCAGAACAAGCTTCCCCCGAAGCTCAAAGATCCAGGGAGTTTTTCAATCCCTATTCAAATTGGGAAGTTTTCTTTTGATAGGGTATTATGTCATTTAGGATCTAGTATTAATTTAATGCCTTTATCTGTTTTTAGGAAACTGGGATTGAGAGAAGTGCAGCCGACGTTCATGACGCTCAAGCTCGCGGATAGACCGATCGTATACCCGTACGGAGTGATAGAAGATGTGCTCATCAAGGTTGGAAATTTTTATTTCCCGGTGGACTTCGTGGTGTTGGACGTTGATGAAGATGTAGAAGTCCCGCTCATTTTGGGGAGATCATTCCTGGCCACAAGTAGAGCGTTGATAGATGTGGAGGAAGGAGAGATGACCTTAAGAGTTGGTGATGAGAAGGAGGTTTTCAAGATGTTCGAGCATGGAAGGCGTAGAGACGGAGATGGCAAAGGAGAGCCAGATGAGGAAAAATCCGCGAAGAACCGCAAGTGTGGGCGATTCGAGTCTGCGGATACTGAGCCAAGTTGAGATCCACACAGTCATGCCACGACTTTAACTACGGCGCTGGGTGGGAGGCAACCCACCAAGGTTAGTTTTCTTTTTAATTTCCAGTTTTGAGTGTGTTCTTATTTACGAAAAACCATAAAAATGAAAAAACGAAAAATCACAAAATAGCTGAAACAGGGACTTACGCGGTTTGTGCCGCGGCCTACAAACCGCGTGCCAAACCGCGGGGTCCTCTGTTTGTTTTCTGAAGCAGGGAGTTACGCGGCTTGTGCCGCGGTTTCCAAACCGCGCACCAAACCGCGCGGCTCCCCTGTTTTTGTTTCCGTGTTGTGTTTTCTGTCCCTGCTTTGTGTGTTTCGTTGCTTTGCTTTCTGTCGTTTTGTTTTGTTTTCCGTGTGTCTACCGTCTCTCTCTTCCCTTTCTCCCTTTTCTCCGATTTCTCTCGTCCGAGGTCGCTCCAATCTTTCAAGGGAATTTTCTCCGTCCGGGCAAACAGGTATGTTCTCCATTTTATATTAACATCCCTTTTGCAGATGCGTTGGCACAAATGCCCTCATACATAAAGTTCATGAAGGAGATTCTATCCAAGAAGAGGGCGATCGATCACCAATCCACCTTTGCACTTACTGAGGAGTGCAGCGCAATTATTCAGAACAAGCTTCCCCCGAAGCTCAAAGATCCAGGGAGTTTTTCAATCCCTATTCAAATTGGGAAGTTTTCTTTTGATAGGGTATTATGTGATTTAGGAGCTAGTATTAATTTAATGCCTTTATCTGTTTTCAGGAAACTGGGATTGGGAGAAGTGCAGCCGACGTTAATGACGCTCAAGCTCGCGGATAGACCGATCGTATACCCGTACGGAGTGATAGAAGATGTGCTCATCAAGGTTGAAAATTTTTATTTCCCGGTGGACTTTGTGGTGCTGGACGTTGATGAAGATGTAGAGGTCCCGCTCATTTTGGGGAGATCATTCATGGCCACAAGTAGAGCGTTGATAGACGTGGAGGAAGGAGAGATGACCTTAAGAGTTGGTGATGAGAAGGAGGTTTTCAAGATGTTCGAGCATGGAAGGCGTAGAGACGGAGATGGCAAAGGAGAGCCAGATGAGGAAAAATCCGTGAAGAACCGCAAGTGTGGGCGATTCGAGTCCGCGGATACCGAGCCAAGTTGAGATCCACATAGTCGTGCCACGACTTTAACTACGGCGCTGGGTGGGAGGCAACCCACCGAGGTTAGTTTTCTTTTTAATTTCCAGTTTTGAGTGTGTTCTTATTTACGAAAAACCATAAAAATGAAAAAACGAAAAATCACAAAATAGCTGAAACAGGGACTTACGTGGTTTGTGCCGCGGCCTACAAACCGCGTGCCAAACCGCGGGGTCCTCTGTTTGTTTTCTGAAGCAGGGAGTTACGCGGCTTGTGCCGCGGTTTCCAAACCGCGCACCAAACCGCGCGGCTCCCCTGTTTTTGTTTTCGTGCTGTGTTTTCTTTCCCTGCTTTGTGTGTTTCGTTGCTTTGCTTTCTGTCGTTTTCCTTTTGTTTTCCTTGTGTCTTCGCTCCAATCTTTCAAGGTAATTTTCTCCGTCCGGGCAATCAGGTATGTTCTCCATTTTATATGTAACGAGTGTGTATGATGTTGTGGTCGTTATTAGTTATACGAGATGCAACAAACCTAAGTTTCACTTAGGTTTGGGGTGCCTCATCTTTGTAAACATCTACACACTCACTTTTATCCCTATGCAAACCTCGGTTTCACCGAGGTTTGGGGTTGGCTTTGTTTGACAAACCTAGGCCACAGCCAAGGTTTGGGGTGGCCATATTTTAATGAGAATAACTCTTTGATGCTTGTGCTTAAATGTTATGTCTTGCCTGTCTAATACCTGTAATAACCGCACAACGATACTTGTTTTTGTGTCGCCTGAACCGACACTTGCACATTAGGGACAATGTGTGGGTAAGGTTTGGGGTTGCCCAATCGGGCCCACGTTATGCACGTAGATTTCCTGCACTTCTGAGTACCTAGATCACTTCAGCTAAAAAAAAAATTGAATGACGGAGACCAACCATTGTTGGAAGAATCTTGTGATAGTGACGTGACCGCTAGGGAAGGACCGGAAAAGGACATGACTAGGGACATTAGTGGAGACCACCCAATAGCGAGTTTTGAGCCTAAAAGCCGTCTTTCATTTCGAGGGATTCATACACGAAAATCGTATACACTTTTTCGAGTTCCTTATCGTGAATATAAAATGATCTCGCTATATTATTGCATTGAGTAGCAAAGACGACCATCGGGATATTGGGTAAGGGTGTAGTAGACCATATCGTGTGGACCTTAAGAGATGATTCCAGGCATTGTGTGTTTGTTTAACCCTGTTTTTAGATATCGTACCTTTTCACCCATAGCCCAGTTGTAGCGAAACACTCACCTTGTTCACTTCAAACCCACCATTAAACCCGAGCCGAAAGCCTTAGCCAACCCTTATCCGAAAGTGTGTCAACTAGAAGCGGCAATGAATAACCGAAGATAGAGCGAAAAAGAAAGAATATCGGCCAGTCATGAAAATAAATAGAAAAGAGGGCCAATGCAGCTCCAATCATATAAAGAGGACCAATGAAGTCCCAACTGTAAAAAAATGTTAGTTTAGATATTATTTACAGCAGAAATAAGAGAGTCAAAGCGAATCCAACAGTGACAAAGAGGGCCAAGTGATAGGAAATAAAGTTATAAAGTTCAGAATTGCTAAAGCTAGACACACCGAGGATTTTTGATCCGTTTTACCCTTCGTTTCGTAAGCCATAACCTTAGCCCCGTTACAACCCTTGTAAAGACCTGGATGATCTTCTGGAAAACGTGATTAAGGTATGCTATCACTTTTTACCAATAGTCCCTGTCTTGCTACTTGATTCCTTTTTGAGATCGACCTTTGGACAATTGTGCGTCTTTCATTAGAGTTGTCATGCAACTACTGAGTATTCTTGTACATAAATTCCTTAGACATGACAACATGTGCGATAACCTAGGTTCGAGCGAAATGAGAGAATCCCGTGAGGTAAGGTCGAGGCGAAATGTTTTCCCTAGTATGTTTGGACCTAGTACAACCTTAATGGAATCGGAACAGTCATGAGTTCAACTTACAATGGAAGGTCATAGATCAAACGGAATAGGAATGAGGCGAGAGTGAGATAGGCATTCACGGGTATGGGAAATCACCAGTGCATTACATGGTACCGATTGGGAGTTGTGCAGTTATTACATTTCTCTGATATATGCTTTTATTCTATTTTATCGCTAATTTTCTTGGGGACAAGCAACGCTCGGTTTAGGGTTGTTGATAACGCCACTTTTTGGCGTTATTTTTGGTTCTCAAACCAATGAGATTGGCTTGTATATAAGCAAAGAAACAGATTTTTAATGGTTTATCTAGTGGAATGTACAGGTAGTCCAAAAGACGGCGTTCATCGAGAAAAGAAGCTAAAAAGAGCACAAAACGAGTCCCAAACGAAGTCAACGGAAGCCCAAGACCCGCGCCCGAACCAGGACCCGAACCGCGAACCAGAAACCGACCCGCGCACTTCAGAAAAGCGCGAGGTTTTCCACGCGACTTGCAAGTCGCATGGAAGGTCGCGTATCCCTCTGTTTCTCGATTTTCAGCCTTTTGTTCTAGATTTTAGGTCATTATTCGGGACGCAACTCACACACGACGAACGGCAGTAGTCTAGGGGCGATTTCTGGAGACTTTTCGGAGCTTTCGGAGCCACGATAGAGGACAGATCGAGGAGAAGTTCACAACGAGAGTCGGATTAGATCGGATAGAAGGGAGTTCATCATTACTTTCGTACAATCACGTTTATCATGTTTACACATACTTTCACATCTCTTTTTCGTATGTTTGAATCCACCACCAACATGAACTAATTTTAGATGTTGGGGGTTGGATTGAATTGGGTTTGTAAGCATATGAACAGATGACTTGAATGTTTATCGGTTTTCCTTTTTAATGAATGCATGTAATTTGATTCTTAATGCTTTTGAGAGTTTAGCTAGCTTTCAATTGTTTTGTTGTTTCCAGTTGAGTTCGAGAGAATTAACTGTTAGCTAGAACTAGGAATTGCATGCCTAAGGCGAGAATTTAATGATAGAGATATACCGAATACGCCTTAGTCTTAATTGAACCATTTAGGTTGAGATCGACAGATCAAATCTATCCGTTCAAACATGAATCTTGCGCTTAACGTGTTTTGAAATCCATAGGTTGAGATCGAAAGATAAAACTTGTCCTTTTCAAAATAAAACCCGATGTTGCTCGAAAGAGAACAACGGTGATTTTAGAGATTGGGTATTCATTAAGGGGATTAACTGGTAATTGTTTTAAGTCAAGTGTTTGTATGTGAAAACCTAAGGATTTCCAATCCTTAACTGTTTTCCTTATCGAATTTTCCACAAGTTGTCTACTGTTCCGTTTGTGATTTTCTTATTGCAATTAATTAGTTTAATACCAACCATCTCTCAATTTCGACAGTTCAGTTAATAGTGATTATAGTAATTGTTATACTTAGTTCATAGTTCATGTGGATTCGATACTTGTACTTCCGTACGTATTACTTGATTTCGACACCGTACACTTGCGGTTAGATTTAGGGGGGTGATACCCGCCCTATCAAGTTTTTGGCGCCGTTGCCAGGGAACTAGTTGCAACTGATAGCACTACCAGCTATAGGCGCTATTACATTGAACATTTTTTCTGTTATTTTATTTCATCACTTCAGTTTTTGGATTGCTAAATTTGTTTTCTTTCCGTTTTAGGTGCTAATTGGTTTATGCCAAGGAAACCCGAGGGGAAGGAATCGAACCAATCGATCCGGAGATTGAAAGAACCGCCCGCCGTTTACGAAAAGAAACAAAAGACAAAAAAGATATCAAGATCGAGATGGCCGACGAAGCACCTCCTCGCAACAATCCTCCGCCTCCTCCGGCGAGAGTTCCGATGCGGTCATTTGCCAATCCAAACGTGCCAACCGCACGGATAGGCATCCAACCGCCCGCTACTGCAGCAAACTACTTCGAGATTAAGCCGAGTACCATTGTCTTGGTACAGCAGAATCAGTTCAGGGGAGCACCAACTGAAGATCCCCATGCCCACCTTCGTTCATTTGAACGGATTTGCAATACGTTCAAGATCAATGGGATGGAGGAAAATGCCATCAAGCTAAGACTGTTCAGCTTCTCACTCAAGGGTAGAGCTGAAATTTGGATAGAAGGTTTGCCAGCGGATCAGATCACTACATGGGCAGACCTGAAAGCCGCATTCCTCCAAAAATTCTTCCCACCGGGAAGAACCGCGCAGTTAATGGCCGAGATTACACACTTCGCGCAATGGGACCAAGAGACCCTATATGAGGCATGGGGGCGATATAAAGACATGTTGAAGAAGTGTCCACATCACGGGTTGCACGGATGGGTCATCATCCAGACATTCTTTAGTGGACTCCACCCGCAGTTCAAAAACGATATCACTGCCGCATCGGGTGGAGCACTAATGGATAAATCTTATGAAGAAGCATGCGAGCTGATCGAGAATCTGGCCGAGCACAGTTTTTCCACTCCAAGATCGGCCGTAAGAAGAGTCGCGAGCGTTCAAGAAAATGATGAGCTAAAAGAACTAAAAGCTCAACTAGCTTTTATCACGAACCATCTGAAGGGAGGTATTCCACAAGAACCCGAGCAAGTCCAATTCTTACAAAACCGGAACAACCAACCGAGGAATGATCCGTTCTCAAATACTTATAATGAGGGGTGGAAGAAGCACCCGAACTTCTCTTGGAGTTAACCCGGTCAACAACAGCAAGGTAATTCTTCTAACTTTGCTAATTATCCTAATGCTAACAATGTTTACCGCCCTCCAGGTTTCAATCAAAGGAATTTCAATGAAGGACCATCTATGGAGAAGAAGCCGGGGTTGGAAGACATGATGATGAAGTTCATGACCAAGATGGATAGCATGGTTGGGGAGTTAGCGAGCACGGTCAACACGGTCAAGGCGGCAACTGATCAGAACACCGCCTCCATCAAGATCCTCGAGAGACAAGTGGGGCAAATCTCCGAAGCCCTACAAAACCGAGCCCCCGGCACATTCCCGAGCATGACTGAAAAGAAACCAAGGGAGGAGTGTAATGCCATCTATCTGAGAAGTGGCAAGGAGTTGAGTGGAGACACAACACGAGAGCCGCTATCAAGGGAAACCGAGCCTAAAGAGAAAAAGGTTGAGACCATAGAGGTGAATGAGTTGGAGGTTGATGAAGAGGTTGTAATTGAAGAGAGCAAGAAGAGTGAAGCGACGAAGCCAAAGCAATCACCGGTCAAGCCGGTGGTACCAAGAGTGCCCTATCCGAATAGGCTTAAAGCCCAAATGGAGGATTTTAACTTTTCTAAATTTCTAGAAGTTTTTAAGAAATTGCATATTAACATCCCTTTTGTAGATGCGTTGGGACAAATGCCCTCATACATGAAGTTCATGAAAGAGATTCTATCCAAGAAGAGGGCGATCGATCACCAATCTACCTTTGCACTTACTGAGGAATGCAGCGCAATTATTCAGAACAAGCTTCCCCCGAAGCTCAAAGATCCAGGGAGTTTTTCAATCCATATTCAAATTGGGAAGTTTTCTTTTGATAGGGTATTATGTGATTTAGGAGCTAGTATTAATTTAATGCCTTTATCTGTGTTGAGGAAACTGGGATTGGGAGAAGTGCAGCCGACGTTCATGACGCTCAAGCTCGTGGATAGACCGATCGTATACCCGTACGGAGTGATAGAAGATGTGCTCATCAAGGTTGGAAATTTTTATTTCCCGGTGGACTTCGTGGTGTTGGACGTTGATGAAGATGTAGAGGTCCCGCTCATTTTGGGGAGATCATTCCTGGCCACAAGTAGAGCGTTGATAGATGTGGAGGAAGGAGAGATGACCTTAAGAGTTGGTGATGAGAAGGAGGTTTTCAAGATGTTCGAGCATGGAAGGCGTAGAGACGGAGATGGCAAAGGAGAGCCAGATGAGGAAAAATCCGCGAAGAACCGCAAGTGTGGGCTATTCGAGTTCGCGGATACTGAGCCAAGTTGAGATCCACACAGTTGTGCCACGACTTTAACTACGGCGCTGGGTGGGAGGCAACCCACCGAGGTTAGTTTTCTTTTTAATTTCCAGTTTTGAGTGTGTTCTTATTTACGAAAAACCATAAAACTGAAAAAACGAAAAATCACAAAATAGCTAAAACAGGGACTTACGCGGTTTGTGCCGCGGCCTACAAACCGCGTGCCAAACCGCGGGGTCCTCTGTTTGTTTTCTGAAGAAGGGAGTTGCGCGGCTTGTGCCGCGATTTCCAAACCGCGCGCCAAACCGCGCGGCTCCCCTGTTTTTGTTTTCGTGCTGTGTTTTCTTTCCCTGCTTTGTGTGTTTCGTTGCTTTGCTTTCTGTCGTTTTGTTTTGTTTTCCTTGTGTCTACCGTCTCTCTCTTCCGTTTCTCCGTTTTCTCCGATTTCTCTCGTCCGAGGTCGCTCCAATCTTTCAAGGGAATTTTCTCCGTCCGGGAAAACAGGTATGTTCTCCATTTTATATGTAACGAGTGTGTATGATGTTGTGGTCGTTATTAGTTATACGAGATGCAACAAACCTAAGTTTCACTTAGGTTTGGGGTGCCTCATCTTTGTAAACATCTACACATTCACTTTTATCCCTGTGCAAACCTTGGTTTCACCGAGGTTTGGGGTTGGCTTTGTTTGACAAACCTAGGCCACGGCCTAGGTTTGGGGTGCCCATATTTTAATGAGAATAACTCTTTGATGCTTGTGCTTAAATGTTATGTCTTGCCTGTCTAATACCTGTAATAACCGCACAACGATACTTGTTTTTGTGTCGCCTAAACCGACACTTGCACGTTAGGGACAATGTGTGGGTAAGGTTTGGGGTTGCCCAATCGGGCCCACGTTATGCACGTAGATTTCTTGCACTTCTGAGTACCTAGATCACTTCAGCTAAAATTTTTGTTTTGAATGATGGAGACCAACCATTGTAGGAAGAATCTTGTGATAGTGACGTGACCGCTAGGGAAGGACCGGGAAAGGACATGACTAGGGACATTAGTGGAGACCACCCAATAGTGAGATTTGAGCCTAAAAGACGTATTTCATTTCGAGGGATTCATACACGAAAATCGTATACACTTTTTCGAGTTCCTTATCGTGAATATAGAATGTTAGCTTTAATTAGCTCCTAATTAAATGAATGTTTTATAAAGATATTTTAATGTTTTAGATATTTTCTTATAGATATTTACTTAGATATTTTAGATATTGTCTAGATTTTAGATATCTTAAATATCTAATGTGTAAATGGCCCTATATAAGAGGTGTCCATAGTCTTATTTCAAGAAGTGAGAGATATGGAAAGCACACAAAAACACACATAGACTAGTTTCTTATGAGAGTCGTTTCATGTTTAGTGTGGTGTTCTTCAACATTTCTCCTCTCCATATTTAATCATCAATGAATATGAGATAACTTTCTATATGATTGTTCTTCATTTATATCTTATCTCTATATTTAAATATGGACTTTATATTTCTTCTATTGTTGCTCAAAAATGGGATCAACAATTGGTATCAGAGCCGATTGAAGAAACTTTTCTTCAAAATCGATCATCTATGCAACAATGGAAGTTTTAGATGGTTTAGTTTATGATATACTTCATGTGTGTGTTTTGATTCTTTCTCATTCATTGGTTTTATTTGATAAGCACTAAGTAGATGGTTGATCTATGATCTCATCCTTGTGTGTGCTTAAGTCCATAGCAATTCTTTTTGCATCTTCGTAGTAAGGTTGTTGATCTTTGTTTGATCTGACCTTTATTTTCAAGATTGGACTATCTTTGATCCAGATTTTGTTTGTCTTCCGCTGCTCATAAACATTTATATATGGAAAACAAAATCATTTGGGTCTTGAGAAAGTTGTTTGAGAAAGATTTGATGTTTTGTTACATGTTCAAAGTCTGATCTGAAACGTTTTTTTTTTTAACTTTGAGTTCTTCTACTTAGTTTTCTGACTTGATCAATTAGAGATCGAATTATTTGCACTCACGGTTTTAAAAATTATATGAAGATCGTCTTATCTTTTACATCAAATCAGATTTAATGACAGATTTGCGCTGCTGTATTAAACTGATTATATCTCACTCATAAAAACACTGATTGATGCGATTCAAAAGGCCCTGGATTCAAAACACAATGATGAACAGCTTTCGTGTTTTGAGAATTCAGAGATTCGAAATTTATAAGGGTCATATGCATCGTTGAAGTAGACAACAGTGTGCTGATGGAAAGCTGATGGACAGATCTGCGCGACTGTGGTAAATCAACCATATCTTTGTCGTACGAGCTCGAAAAGAGGTGATTCAAGATGATATGAACAGATAACAAACTAATGAAAGTTGTTTGTATTTTGAGTTTTTGCAAACTCCAGAGGTAAAATGGTCTAAAATCAGTGTCAAAGTAAGTGTAACACTTCTGTTAAGCTTCTGCCGAGCGGCGACCAAACCTCTGCCGCACGCGACCAAACCTCTGCCGCACGCGACCAAACCTCTGCCGCACACGACCAAGCCTTTGCCGCACGCGACCAACCTCTGTGGTACTGTTCACCACAGAGCCTCTGTGAAATCCGACAGAGCCTCTGTGGATTGAACCTCTGCGACTCAACCTCAGAGCCTGATTTTTGTTTACTTGCTGTCAGCTTTGCACTGTTTCAGAAACACGCGCATAACTTCCTACTCGGTGCTCCGATTCGCATGAGTCCAGTTGTGTTTAATTCTTAAGACACAGGTGAAACCTTTTTCATGTTTTGATTTTGGTCTGAATCAGTGTGCTTAATAGTCAGAATCTGTGTCAAAGTCAATGGACTCTTGCTGCACCGAAAGCATCGCATTTCACTCATGCTCTTTCCGCTTTCAAGAACGGTGTTCTCTCAACGGTTCTTCATGGTGTCAAGCTACATTTGTCACATTTTAAATGTCACTCCATCATCTGTTATTCACGTTTAAAGCTCGGTGGATGAGCCTACATTTGAGGGGGAGCACATGATGCTTTGAAGACTTGAAGAACGGAACATCAAAGGTTCTAAAGAAAGCAAATGGGAGACTATAAGATGACGCTTTCTTTATAAAACATTAGGGGGAGATTGTTAGCTTTAATTAGCTCCTAATTAAATGAATGTTTTATAAAGATATTTTAATGTTTTAGATATTTTCTTATAGATATTTACTTAGATATTTTAGATATTGTCTAGATTTTAGATATCTTAAATATCTAATGTGTAAATGGCCCTATATAAGAGGTGTCCATAGTCTTATTTCAAGAAGTGAGAGATATGGAAAGCACACAAAAACACACATAGACTAGTTTCTTATGAGAGTCGTTTCATGTTTAGTGTGGTGTTCTTCAACATTTCTCCTCTCCATATTTAATCATCAATGAATATGAGATAAGTTTCTTTATGATTGTTCTTCATGTATATCTTATCTCTATATTTAAATATGGACTTTATATTTCTTCTATTGTTGCTCAAAAAAGGGATCAACATAGAATGAGATCGCTATACTATTGCATTGAGTAGCAAAGGCGACCATCGGGATATTGGGTAAGGTTGTAGTAGACCATATCGTGTGGACCTTAAGAGATGATTTCAGGCATTGTGTGTTTGTTTAAGCCTGTTTTTAGCTATCGTACCTTTTCACCCATTATGTGTGTACCCATAGCCCAGTTGTAGCCAAACACTCACCTTGTTCACTTCAAACCCACCATTAAACCCCAGCCGAAAGCCTTAGCCAACCCTTATCCGAAAGTGTGTCAACTAGAAGCGGTAATGAATAACCGAAGATAGAGCGAAAAAGAAAGAATATCGGCCAGTCATGAAAATAAATAGAAAAGAGGGCCAATGCAGCTCCAATCATATAAAGAGGACCAATGAAGTCCCAACTGTAAAAAAATGTTAGTTTAGATATTATTTACAGCAGAAATAAGAGAGTCAATGCGAATCCAACAGTGACAAAGAGGGCCAAGTGATAGGAAATAAAGTTATAAAGTTCAGAATTGCTAAAGTTAGACACACCGAGGATTTTTGATCCGTTTTACCCTTCGTTTCGTAAGTCATAACCTTAGCCCCGTTACAACCCTTGTAAAGACCTGGATGATCTTCTGGAAAACGTGATTAAGGTATGCTACCACTTTTTACCAATAGTCCCTGTCTTGCTACTTGATTCCTTTCTGAGATCGACCTTTGGACAATTGTGCGTCTTTCATTAGAGTTGTCATGCAACTATTGAGTATTCTTGTACATAAATTCCTTAGACATGACAACATGTGCGATAACCTAGGTTCGAGCGAAATGAGAGAATCCCGTGAGGTAGGGTCGAGGCAAAATGTTTTCCCTAGTATGTTTGGACCTACTACAACCTTAATGGAATCGGAACAGTCACGAGTTCAACTTACAATGGAAGGTCATAGATCAAACGAAATAGGAATGAGGCGAGAGTGAGATAGGCATTCACGGGTATGGAAAATCACCAGTGCATTACATGGTACCGATTGGGAGTTGTTCAGTTACTACATTTCTCTGATATATGCTTTTATTCTATTTTATCGCTAATTTGCTTGGGGACAAGAAACGCTCGGTTTGGGGTTGTTGATAACGCCACTTTTTGGCGTTATTTTCGGTTCTCAAACCAATGAGATTGGCTTGTATTTAAGCAAAGAAGCAGATTTTTAATGATTTATCTAGTGGAATGTACAGGTAGTTCAAAAGACGGCATTCATCGAAAAAGAAGCTAAAAAGAGCACAAAACGAGTCCCAAACGAAGCCAACGGAAGCCCAAGACCCGCGCCCGAACCAGGACCCGAACCGCGAACCAGAAACCGACCCGCGCACTTCAGAAAAGCGCGCGGTTTTCCACGCGACTTGCAAGTCGCGTGGAAGGTCGCGTATCCCTCTATTTCGCGATTTTTAGCCTTTTGTTCCAGATTTTAGGTCATTATTCGGGACACAACTCACACACGACGAACGGCAGCAGTCTAGGGGCGATTTCTGGAGACTTTTCGGAGCTTTCGGAGCCACGATAGAAGACAGATCAAGGAGAAGTTCACAACGAGAGTCGGATTAGATCGGATAGAAGGGAGTTCATCATTACTTTCGTACAATCACGTTTATCATGTTTACACATACTTTCACATCTCCTTTTCGTATGTTTGAATCCAACACCAACATGAACTAATTTTAGATGTTGGGGGTTGGATTGAATTGGGTTTGTAAGCATATGAACAGATGACTTGAATGTTTATCGGTTTTACTTTTTAATGAATGCATGTAATTTGATTCTTAATGCTTTTGAGAGTTTAGCTAGCTTTCAATTGTTTTGTTGTTTCCAGTTGAGTTCGAGAGAATTAACTGTTAGCTAGAACTAGGAATTGCATGCCTAAGGCGAGAATTTGGGGATAGAGATATACCGAATACGCCTTAGTCCTAATTGAACCATTTAGGTTGAGATCGACAGATCAAATCTATCCGTTCAAACATGAATCTTGCGCTTAATGTGTTTTGAAATCCATAGGTTGAGATCGAAAGATAAAACTTGTCCTTTTCAAAATAAAACCCGATGTTGCTCGAAAGAGAACAACGGTGATTTTAGAGATTGGGTATTCATTAAGGGGATTAACTGGTAATTGTTTTAAGTCAAGTGTTTGTATGTGAAAACCTAAGGATTTCCAACCCTCAACTGTTTTCCTTATCGAATTTTCCTCAAGTTGTCTACTGTTCCGTTTGTGATTTTCTTATTGCAATTAATTAGTTTAATACCAACCATCTCTCAATTTCGACAGTTCAGTTAATAGTGATTATAGTAATTGTTATACTTAGCTCCTAGTTCCTGTGGATTCGATACTCGTACTTCCGTACGTATTACTTGATTTCGACACCGTACACTTGCGGTTAGATTTAGGGGGTGATACCCGCCCTATCAAGTTTTTGGCGCCGTTGTCGGGGAACTAGTTGCAACTGATAGCACTACCAGCTATAAGCGCTATTACATTGAACATTTTTTCTGTTATTTTATTTCATCACTTCAGTTTTTGGATTGCTAAATTTGTTTTCTTTCCGTTTCAGGTGCTAATTGGTTTATGCCAAGGAAAACCCGAGGGGAAGGAATCGAACCAATCGATCCGGAGATTGAAAGAACCGCCCGCCGTTTACGAAAAGAAACAAAAGCCAAAAAAGATATCAAGATCGAGATGGCCGACGAAGCACCTCCTCGCAACAATCCTTCGCCTCCTCCGGCGAGAGTTCCGATGCGGTCATTTGCCAATCCAAACGTGGCAACCGCACGGATAGGCATCCAACCGCCCGCTACTGCAGCAAACTACTTCGAGATTAAGCCGAGTACCATTGTCATGGTACAGCAGAATCAGTTCGAGGGAGCACCAACTGAAGATCCCCATGCCCACCTTCGTGCATTTGAACGGATTTGCAATACGTTCAAGATCAATGGGATGGAGGAAAATGCCATCAAGCTAAGACTGTTCAGCTTCTCACTCAAGGGTAGAGCTGAAATTTGGATAGAAGGTTTGCCAGCGGATCAGATCACTACATGGGCAGACCTAAAAGCCGCATTCCTCCATAAATTCTTCCCACCGGGAAGAACCGCGCAGTTAATGGCCGAGATTACACACTTCGCGCAATGGGACCAAGAGACCCTGTATGAGGCATGGGAGCGATATAAAGACATTTTGAAGAAGTGTCCACATCACGGGTTGCACGGATGGGTCATCATCCAGACATTCTTTAGTGGACTCCACCCGCAGTTCAAAAACGATATCACTGCCGCATCGGGTGGAGCACTAATGGATAAATCTTATGAAGAAGCATGCGAGTTGATCGCGAATCTGGCCGAGCACAGTTTTTCCACTCCAAGATCAGCCGTAAGAAGAGTCGCGAGCGTTCAAGAAAATGATGAGCTGAAAGAACTAAAAGCTCAACTAGCTTTTATCACGAACCATCTGAAGGGAGGTATTCCACAAGAACCCGAGCAAGTCCAATTCTTATAAAACCGGAACAACCAACCGAGGAATGATCCGTTCTCAAATACTTATAATGAGGGGTGGAAGAAGCACCCCGAACTTCTCTTGGAGTCAACCCGGTCAACAACAGCAAGGTAATTCTTCTAACTTTGCTAATTATCCTAATGCTAACAACGTTTACCGCCCTCCAGGTTTCAATCAAAGTAATTTCAATGAAGGACCATCTATGGAGAAGAAGCCGGGGTTGGAAGACATGATGATGAAGTTCATGACCAAGATGGATAGCACGGTTGGGGAGTTAGCGAGCACGGTCAACACAGTCAAGGCGGCACTTGATCAGAACACCGCCTCCATCAAGGTCCTCGAGAGACAAGTGGGGAAAATCTCCGAAGCCTACAAAACCGAGCCCCCGGCACATTCCCGAGCATGACTGGAAAGAAACCAAGGTAGGAGTGTAATTCCATCTATCTGAGAAGTTGAAAGGAGCTGAGTGGAGACACAACACGAGAGCCGCCATCAAGGGAAACCGAGCCTAAAGAGAAAAAGGTTGAGACCATAGAGGTGAATGAGTTGGAGGCTGATGAAGAGGTTGTAATTGAAGAGAGCAAGAAGAGTGAAGCGACGAAGCCAAAGCAATCACCGGTCAAGCCGGTGGTACCAAGAGTGCCCTATCCGAATAGGCTTAAAGCCCAAAGGGAGGATTTTAACTTTTCGAAATTTCTTGAAGTTTTTAAGAAATTTCATATTAACATCCCTTTTGCAGATGCGTTGGCACAAATGCCCTCATACATGAAGTTCATAAAGGAGATTCTATCCAAGAAGAGGGCGATCGATCACCAATCCACCTTTGCACTTACTGAGGAATGCAGCGCAATTATTCAGAACAAGCTTCCCCCGAAGCTCAAAGATCCCGGGAGTTTTTCAATCCCTATTCAAATTGGGAAGTTTTCTTTTGATAGGGTATTATGTGATTTAGGAGCTAGTATTAATTTAATGCCTTTATCTGTTTTCAGGAAACTGGGATTGGGAGAAGTGCAGCCGACGTTCATGACGCTCAAGCTCGCGGATAGATCGATCGTATACCCGTACGGAGTGATAGAAGATGTGCTCATCAAGGTTGGAAATTTTTATTTCCCGGTGTACTTCGTGGTGCTGGACGTTGATGAAGAGGTAGAGGTCCCGCTCATTTTGGGGAGATCATTCCTGGCCACAAGTAGAGCGTTGATAGATGTGGAGGAAGGAGAGATGACCTTAAGAGTTGGTGATGAGAAGGAGGTTTTCAAGATGTTCGAGCATGGAAGGCGTAGAGACGGAGATGGCAAAGGAGAGCTAGATGAAAAAAAATCTGCGAAGAACCGCAAGTGTGGGCGATTCGAGTCCGCGGATACCGAGCCAAGTTGAGATCCATACAGTTGTGCTACGACTTTAACTACGGCGCTGGGTGGGAGGCAACCCACCGAGGTTAGTTTTCTTTTTAATTTCCAGTTTTGAGTGTGTTCTTATTTACGAAAAACCATAAAAATGAAAAAACGAAAAATCACAAAATAGCTGAAACAGGGAATTACGCGGTTTGTGCCGCGGCCTACAAACCGCGTGCCAAACCGCGGGGTCCTCTGTTTGTTTTCTGAAGCAGGGAGTTACGCGGCTTGTGCCGCGGTTTCCAAACCGCGCGGCTCCCCTGTTTTTGTTTCCGTGTTGTGTTTTCTTTCCCTTCTTTGTGTGTTTCGTTGCTTTGCTTTCTGCCGTTTTGTTTTGTTTTCCTTATGTCTACCGTCTCTCTCTTCCCTTTCTACGTTTTCTCCGATTTCTCTCGTCCGAGGTCGCTCCAATCTTTCAAGGGAATTTTCTCCGTCCGGACAAACAGGTATGTTCTCCATTTTATATGTAACGAGTGTGTATGATGTTGTGGTCGTTATTAGTTATACGAGATGCAACAAACCTAAGTTTCACTTAGGTTTGGGGTGCCTCATATTTGTAAATATCTACACACTCACTTTTATCCCTGTGCAAACCTCGGTTTCACCGAGGTTTGGGGTTGGCTTTGTTTGACAAACCTAGGCCACGGCCTAGGTTTGGGGTGGCCATATTTTAATGAGAATAACTCTTTGATGCTTGTGCTTAAATGTTATGTCTTGCATGTCTAATACCTGTAATAACCGCACAACGATTCTTGTTTTTGTGTCGCCTGACCCGACACTTGCACAGTGGGGACAATATGTGGGTAAGGTTTGGGGTTGCCCAATCGGGCCCACGTTATGCACGTAGATTTCCTGCACTTCTGAGTACCTAGATCACTTCAGCTAAAATTTTTGTTTTGAATGACGGAGACCAACCATTGTAGGGAGAATCTTGTGATAGTGACGTGACCGCTAGGAGACCAACCATTGTAGGAAGAATCTTGTCCAATAGCGAGTTTTGAGCCTAAAAGACGTCTTTCATTTCGAGGGATTCATACACGAAAATCGTATACACTTTTTCGAGTTCCTTATCGTCAATATAAAATGATCTCGCAATATTATTGCATTGAGTAGCAAAGACGACCATCGGGATATTGGGTAAGGGTGTAGTAGACCATATTGTGTGGACCTTAAGAGATGATTCCAGGCTTTGTGTGTTTGTTTAACCCTGTTTTTAGCTATCGTACCTTTTCACCCATTATGTGTGTACCCATAGCCCAGTTGTAGCGAAACACTCACCTTGTTCACTTCAAACCCACCATTAAACCCGAGACGAAATCCTTAGCCAACCCTTATCCGAAAGTGTGTCAACTAGAAGCGGTAATGAATAACCGAAGATAGAGCGAAAAAGAAAGAATATCGGCCAGTCATGAAAATAAATAGAAAAGAGGGCCAATGCAGCCCCAATCATATAAAGAGGACCAATGAAGTCCCAACTGTAAAAAAAATGTTAGTTTAGATATTATTTACAGCAGAAATAAGGGAGTCAAAGCGAATCCAACAGTGACAAAGAGGGCCAAGTGATAGGAAATAAAGTTATAAAGTTCAGAATTGCTAAAGTTAGACACACCGAGGATTTTTGATCCGTTTTACCCTTCGTTTCGTAAACCATAACCTTAGCCCCGTTACAACCCTTGTAAATACCTGGATGATCTTCTGGAAAACGTGATTAAGGTATGCTATCACCTTTTACCAATAGTCCTTGTCTTGCTACTTGATTCCTTCCTGAGATCGACCTTTGGACAATTGTGCGTCTTTCATTAGAGTTGTCATGCAACTATTGAGTATTCTTGTACATAAATTCCTTAGACATGACAACATGTGCGATAACCTAGGTTCGAGCGAAATGAGAGAATCCCGTGAGGTAGGGTCGAGGCGAAATATTTTCCCTAGTATGTTTGGACCTAGTACAACCTTAATGGAATCGGAACAGTCACGAGTTCAACTTACAATGGAAGGTCATAGATCAAACGGAATAGGAATGAGGCGAGAGTGAGATAGGCATTCACGGGTATGGGAAATCACCAGTGCATTACATGGTACCGATTGGGAGTTGTGCAGTTATTACATTTCTCTGATATATGCTTTTATTCTATTTTATCGCTAATTTGCTTGGGGACAAGCAACGCTCGGTTTAGGGTTGTTGATAACGCCACTTTTTGGCGTTATTTTCGGTTCTCAAACCAATGAGATTGGCTTGTATTTAAGCAAAGAAGCACATTTTTTAATGGTTTATCTAGTGGAATGTACAGGTAGTCCAAAAGACGGCGTTCATCGAGAAAAGAAGCTAAAAAGAGCACAAAACGAGTCCCAAATGAAGCCAACGGAAGCCCAAGACCCGCGCCCTAATCAGGACCCGAACCGCGAACCAGAAACTGACCCGCGTACTTCAGAAAAGCGCACGATTTTCCACACGACTTGCAAGTCGCGTGGAAGGTCGTGTATCCCTCTGTTTCTCGATTTTCAGCCTTTTGTTCTAGATTTTAGGTCATTATTCGGGACGCAACTCACACACGATGAACGGCAGCAGTCTAGGGGCGATTTCTAGAGACTTTTCGGAGCCACGATAGAGGACAGATCGAGGAGAAGTTCACAACGAGAGTCGGATTAGATCGGATAGAAGGGAGTTCATCATTACTTTCGTACAATCACGTTTATCATGTTTACACATACTTTCACATCTCATTTTCGTATGTTTGAATCCACCACCAACATGAACTAATTTTAGATGTTGGGGGTTGGATTGAATTGGGTTTGTAAGCATATGAACAGATGACTTGAATGTTTACCGGTTTTCCTTTTTAATGAATGCATGTAATTTGATTCTTAATGCTTTTGAGAGTTTTGCTAGCTTTCAATTGTTTTGTTGTTTCCAGTTGAGTTCGAGAGAATTAACTGTTAGCTAGAACTAGGAATTGCATGCCTAAGGCGAGAATTTGGTGATAGAGATATACCGAATACGCCTTCGTCCTAATTGAACCATTTAGGTTGAGATCGAGAGATCAAATCTATCCGTTCAAACATGAATCTTGCGCTTAATGTGTTTTGAAATCCATAGGTTGAGATCGAAAGATAAAACTTGTCCTTTTCAAAATAAAACCCGATGTTGCTCGAAAGAGAACAACGGTGATTTTAGAGATTGGGTATTCATTAAGGGGATTAAGTGGTAATTGTTTTAAGTCAAGTGTTTGTATGTGAAAACCTAAAGATTTCCAACCCTCAACTGTTTTCTTTATCGAATTTTCCTCAAGTTGTCTAATGTTCCGTTTGTGATTTTCTTATTGCAATTAATTAGTTTAATACCAACCATCTCTCAATTTCGACAGTTCAGTTAATAGTGATTATAGTAATTGTTATACTTAGTTCCTAGTTCCTGTGGATTTGATACTCGTACTTCCGTACGTATTACTTGATTTCGACACCGTACACTTGCGGTTAGATTTAGGGGGGTGATACCCGCCCTATCAACGATCGACACCCGAAACATTAGGACATCATCCCTGTTTGGAGACCATAGTGCAGCGATGACTTCCACAGTCATCTGTGGGTTTTATTCCTCGTTGAGGTTTTTCCCGCGTCACCAAATTATTTGTCTCGTTTACATTTATGTCTTTGTCGCACGCTTTGTCAAAAGATTCCCTTCTTCCGTTGTTAAATTCCACAATCAACCTTAAGTTATCCTTTTGGATGATTTTTGGCATTAACAGTTTGGCGCCATCCGTGGGACCTCATCTAGAGAAAATCTTCGACAAACGTGCGTCTTACTAACGGTTTCTTGTAGTTTCCTCTGTTTTCTGTTTCAGGAAAATGACAGCCCCTGGAAATCAAGAGCATATCATTGCCCAGATGTATTAGGAATTGGATGTTGCACGAAATCAAATCAATGCCATGGCTGAGCAGAGTCGAAGAGCAGCTGAGGAAATCGTGCGGCTAAGGAATCCCTTCGGACCGCAGAACGGTCCAAGACCATTCGTCCAGAATCCAGGTCAAGGATCGTTCGGTCAGAATCCATGATCCGCTCCGTTCATCCGTAACCCTGGTTCAGCTCCATTCGTCCGTAATCCAGGGCCAGGTCCATTCATACAGAACCAGCAGCCGGGGTCGTTCAACCCAAATCCCCAGTTCGGGACGGTTCCTCCTCAGTATATAAGGCCACCACCCATGCAGAATGGGTCTCAGACGTTTCAGAATGGGTCTCAGCCATTCCAGAATGGATCTCAAGCATTCCAGAATGGGCCTCAGTCATTCCAGAATGGACCTCAGTCATTTCATAATGGGTCGCAGCCATATTTTGTCCCTTTCAACGGGGATGCCAATGGTTTGTCGTACAGCAAAGGCACCAGTTCGGGAGTTAGTCCGGTGGCAGGGGCGAATCTCGATCCTAATGACCCCGTCGCCCAGCGGTTGAAGATTCTAGAAGACCAGAATGAGCGTGTCCTGTCCCTGCTCGCTAAGCTACCAGGGGCAGCCGTCGACGTCGAGCCTCGATCGGGATATTAGGCGTCGCCTTTCGTCAACACGATAGCGACTGTCGATGTCCCGAAGAAGTATAATATCCCCGCCTTCACGTCCAAGTATTCGGGGATAACCGATCCAACGGAATACATCGCGCAGTATAAAAAGCTAATGTGGACGATCTCGATCCCTCAAATGTATCAAGAAGTCTGCATGTGCAAAAGTTTCGGGGCGACCCTCACAGGTCCTGCCCTCCAATGGTTGATCAACCTCAAACCCAAGTCCATCGGGTCCTTCGCTGAGTTGGTCAACCAGTTCTCCCAGTAATTCGCCAATAGTCGCAGGATGGAGAAGCAGACCAGCGACCTGTATTATGTCGTGCAGAAGGCCAATGAATCCATTCGAAGTTACTTCAATACGTTCAATGCAGAGATGATCAGTATCCTTAACTGTGACGTCAAGACCGCGATCGAAGCCTACAAGCGTGGTCTAGACGACAGTTCGGGCCTATACACCGATCTGACCAAGTATCCCCCGGAGAATTTCAAAGACGTCCGAGCCAGAACCATTGCTTATATAAGGGTAGAAGATGATGCTCCCTTCCTTCGTAAGCACACCGACGACAAGAGGTCGCTTTGTGTTAAGAAGCCAGAATTCAAAATAAAGGCAGCAACCAAGTCAGAGCATGTGCGACAAATCTCGAACGTTCGGTTCAAGACGAAGGTGGAGTTCAAAAGCGCAAACTCTACCAAGTTCCCTCAGTACCCTAAGATATCCTCTTACAGATTCAAAGGAACTACTAAGGACTTGGTCGAGGCCTTGAAGACCGTCCAGACGACTATCCGGTGGCCGAAGAAATCCGATCAGGACGACAGCAAGAAGGACAAATCAAAGTGGTGCGACTTTCATGTCGACCACGGTCACCTGACGGACGATTGTATAGCTCTCAAAAAAGAGCTAGCATATCACGTCCTGAAGGGCAATCTCAAAAGCATCATCAATGACGTCGTTACTCCAGCTAATGACGATCAACCGCCGACCCCTGATCACACGAAGGTTGTCAATTGCATAACTGGTGGGTCTGACGTATGTGGTCTGACGTACTCTGCGGCCAAACGTCACGCCAGCCAGACACCTGACAACTGGCCCATCCCACGCTCATCAAGACCCAAATGAGATCTGGAGTTAGAAGCCATGAAAATTTCGTTCGACCAAGATGACCTCGAAGATTCGTATCGCAAGCATCATGACGGGTTGATCATTCAACTCACGATCGCCAATTGTTTAACCCGGCGAGTCTTGGTCGATGGAGGCAGTTCAGTAAACGTCATCTTCCTTGATACCATCAAGGCCATGGGAATCGATCGATCAAAAATCACCCGACGCTCGACAACCTTGGTTGGTTTAAATGGAGACGCGACGAGTACCTTTGGAGAGATCATCTTGCCCGTTTATGCAGGAGGAATCAACAAACAGACTAAGTTCAGCGTCATCGACTGTGCGTCGGCCTATAACATCATCTTAGGTCGACCATGGATCCATGAAATGAAAGTTGTTCCCTCGACGTGTCATCAGACCATGAAGTTCCCTACGCCACGGGGAGTCCAAGAAATCAAAAGTGAGCCGAAAGTCGCCCGTGACTGCTATAAGACCACCCTGAAGCCACGGAAATAAGCCGTCTAGCAGTCACGGGTTGAGGAAATCATCCTGGATCAAAGCAAGCCTGATCATAAGGTCTTGACAGGTTCATTTTTCTATCCCTAACCTTAGAGACAAACTAATGCCTTTCCCGCAGGAACATACCGACTATTTTTGCCTTGTCGGACGAAGACATAGTCGACATAGACCTCGGCGTCAATTCTCAGAAACTCAATGTCGACCCGTCATTTAAACCTGTTTGCTCCTGAAAGGAATAAGGTGATAAATGACGAGGGGCAAGTTCCCCCCCCCCCCTCTTTTAACAAGAAAAATCTGTGAAGGTATTTTTTCTAAGTCCTTTTCCTTCTTACATACGATTTTTTATCATGAACGATTACTGACTTAAGCATCAGAGGGTCGTTGGCTAGCCAATGACCAACCTCTGACATTGTTTTATCGCAGTATCGCACGGCATAAGTTACTAAGTCAGTCACATGACATCAGTACACTTTTGCAAGATCGCACGACATAAGCGGTCGAGTGTATAACTCGATTATCCTATCACAGGAACGTATGATTCAAATTCATCATATGATCTCGTCGTACGACCACAAGGTCTAACGACCCCATGATTTCAGTTCTCTAACTTAGAAGAATTTTATGTTCTGAATGAATGATGCGATCGCGTGTGCTTATGTTTGCCAACACGATTTAATAAACTTATGACTTATATTCTAGTTGTTGTGTTGCAATGGATGCCTGAGTCGCACGATTTCTGGTTCATTCTATACTTAGTGGATTTCACAATTGATGTTGTATTTATTCACAAAATGCATAAGACACACGTTCAAAAGAGATCTAAGTTTCATTCCTTGAATAAACTGTCATTTACATCCAAATAACTCGACCACCAACGGTCGAGTAGTGATAACGCCACTTTTTGGCGTTATTTTCAGTTCTCAAACCAATGAGATTGGCTGGTATTCAAGTAAAAAGGCGTGTATTTTACGGTTTATCTAGTAATTTATACAGGTTATCTAAAAGGCGGTAATCCTCGAGAAAAGAAGCTAAAAAGAGCCCAAAACGAGCCAAAACGAAGCCCAACGGAAGCCCAAAAGCCAAGCCCAAGACCCGCGACCGAACCAGGACCCGAACCGCGAACCAGAAAACGACCCACGTAGCCAAAATGATACGCGCGACTTACCACGCGACTTACAAGTCGCGTGGCAAGTGGCGTAACCCACTATTTCGCGAATCCCAGCTTTAAATCCGATTTTTAGGTCATTCATTCGATACGCAACTTTCACACGACGGCCAGAGCAGTTCCAGGGGCGATTTTCAGAGCCGAGTGACACCTTTTGGAGCGACGAGGGTGGATCAATCGAGGACACGTTCACGATGCAAGTAGATTCAATCACGGGAGAAGGGAGTTCATCACTACATCTTTCACATTCACCACGATTACAGTTATTATGTTTACATACGTTTTCGTTTCTCTTTCTCTTGTGTTTGAATCCCCCAACATCATGAACTAATCTTTAGATGTTGGGGGTTGGATTGAATTAGGATTGAATATATAGATGGATGACGAGTGACTTTTATCAGTTTTCCGATTTAATGAATGCATGTGATTTTGCTCTTAATGCTATTGTGAATTTGGCCAATTTACGATTGATTTGTTGCTGTTAAGTAAGTTCGAGAGAGTTAATTATCAAATAGAACAAGAAATCACACGCCTAAGGTAAGAAAGGATAGAGATATACTGAGTAAACCTTAGTCTCATTATAATCTTGTGTTTAAAGTGTTTTGAACTACATAGGTTGAGATCGAGAGATTTAACTTGTGTTGTCAAGATAAAACTCATGGTAGCTTGAGAAAAAACCGTGCTTTACGAATATAACCGTTGTAACTCGAAAGAGAACAATGGTTAGATCAAGATTGGGTATTCATCAACGGAATTAACTGGTATTGGTTTTAAGTCTGATGTTCATATGTGAAAACCTAAGGATTTCCAACCCTCAACTTTTTCTCTATCTGAATTCCAAATCTGTTCATTGTCTGTCTTGTGTTTGATTTATTTTCTGCAATTAGTAGTTTAATACCAACCTCTCAATTTTCGATAGTTCAGTTAATAGCAATTATAGTAATTGTTATATTTAGTTCCTAGTTCCCCGTGATTCGATACTCGTACTTCTCTAAGTACTATTACTTGACTTCGACCCGTACACTTGCGGTGAGATTTAGGTGGGGTGATACCTAGCCTTATCAAGTAGCGAAGAAACATAAATAACAAATATATTTTTCTAAGGCAGGGGAGGAGCGTCGGTCGCATCCTTGCCTGACGCTTCGCCCTGGGGACCTTCCTCCTCCTCGACCTCCTTCTCATCGTCCGAATCGAGATCTCTCTCGGTCCCGACCTCCCTGTAGAAGAGGTCCAGCTCGTCCGACGCCGAGGCCAGAGGATTCTTGCCCAATAGGTGACGTCGCATGATCGCCACACGTGCAGTAAGTCGAGCGAAGGCAAAGACGGACTTAGACTCGTCTTTCAGCTCCTTTAACTCCTTTTCCATGCTCGCCACCTTGGACTTGGACTTGGACTCCTCGGTTTCTATTCCCTTCATAGCCAAGGATTCCTTCATCCCCTCCAGCTCCTCCCTTTGGTCGTACATCAAAGATAGGGATTGCTTTAGACGAGAAGTCGCCTCATCCTTTGCGTGACCGACCATTTCCAAATCGTTCAGGACGTCGTCGAGTCGTACCGACATCGCCTCTTCACGTTCCAGAGCGGACGTTTCCCTCTCCAACGCCGCGTCCTCTTTCTTGATGGCTGAAGCCACGAGGCCTTCTATCTTCGTCGTTTCAGCGTGCAATGCCAAGGAAGACTGGAACGTCTGAAAAACACGATAGATATCATTAACGAAAACACTCGGCAAAATTAACAAACGACAAAACATAACAAGTTTTGAAAGAAAAACTTACCAGGAACGCCAATCCGGCAACATGGGCCTCCACATCTTCGATAGAGACCCCGTTGAAACGCTCTCTGAAAGAGGGGAGCTAATACTTTCCCAAGTGAGGGAACAGTTTCGTCTCGTCTAAGACGTTATCCACCAAGAAATCTGACGGCAACGTAAATTTTACCGTCGTTTCCTCTCCAAAACCCGTCTGTGCGCCCTTGCCCTTGTCGGCCGACGAGGGGCCTGATGTGGCGGTAGGAGACACCGTCGATTTCGCCGGTTGCATAGTATCGACGGATGTCGCGCCGATCGTGTCAGAAGTCTTCTCGACATACACGGTTGACGCCTTCGCCTTCTCAGGCATGGCGACCCTCAACGAGTCACCCGTCTTCAAAGACGGTTCCTTCAGGACAGACGTCCTCGTCCTCTTTAAGACTCCCGACCCAGTTGTCGGAGCCTCTTTTCTCTTCAAGACCCCTGACCCAGCTGTCAGGGCCTCCTCCTTCTTTTCCCTCGCCTTGCGAGCCAGTTCGATTTGAGCCGCCTTCTTGGCAGCTGCAGGCGTCATCTTCGCCTGAGGTTCTCCTGTATGGCAGAAGAAAGAATTATTAGACAATTGAGAGAAGAGAGAGACTAGGTGGAACGAAAAGAAAGCGAAGGGATACTTACCAGTCATTTCTTCCTTTTTCCTCCTCGACTCTTCTTTCTCTTTCTCCTCTTCCTCCTCAGTCTCTTCGTCCTCTCCTTCTTCCCGTCTCGCCCGCAGGCGTTCGTTCAAGAACATCAAGTCGTCATCCTCATCAACCAGATGGCGAGTGACGAACGACCGGTCGTCAGCACCAAACTCCAAGAACTTCTCAACCTTAGCCTTGGAGTCTTCGCTGGTCTTTACCTTGTCGAAATTAATGTCTGAAAACATAAGGGAGGAGATTAGTCAAAAAGCAACCAAATAAATACAATGAAAACGATCGACTAAAGCTAGAAACTCACCCGCCATGTTTCAACCAGACCTGATCCAGTCACTTTCAGGGTCCAACGTTGCCACCCGCACCAGTACGTACATAGTCTTCCATTTACGATCGTTGACCGAAGTTTATAAAACCAAGGTGCGCTCGCCCTTGTATCTCGAAAATAGACTGTAGCGACGGTATGTATCCTTCTTGACCTGATACACCGTCAGCAGATCCGTCACGTTCATCTGCGACTCCCAATTCGAAGTAAGTCGCTCGATGACCTTGATAACTCGCCAAAATTGGGGCATCAGTTGCCCCGGCGAAAGGTCGAATTCGCACATAAACGCCTTAGCCAGAGGCGAATATGGCCAGTGGAAACCTATCTTGAATGGGTACTCATATATCACGACGTACCCTTCGGGGCACATCTCTGGTCGAATCTTGCCAGCCTTGCTCACAGTAATCCCCGCAGGGATTCTCGCTAAACTTCTGAAGTCGTCAAGATCCTTTTCGTTTCGAATGGTACTTCTAGGCTCTGTCGACATTGTTAATCTTGTCAACCAAGTCTATCTCTCTAAAAGGCCCCAAATATCCCAGTTTTTCCTAGGCTTTCTCGCAATGGATTTACGACGCATACAAAGGCTGAAGGATCGTACCTTAAATAGGTGTTCTAAGCCTTGAAAATCCTAACCGATTCGGAAGTGTTTACAGGTTTGGAAAGAGTATCGACGAAGAACAAGCAAGAAATCAAGAAGAAATCTCTGCCTAAAACTCTCTGAAATCGTAAACAGGAAAAGATCCATCGTGGTCTCTATTTATGTAAATGATCGTGTCAGGTCGAATCCCTCGATGATCGACATGCGTCCTTGTCTTTTCGTATGACCACGCGGATCTCCAACACCTGGCAATGACAGCTGCTAAGCGTAATCGTGCGTCAGCATGACGTCACTATCCTATCCTCTTTTCGACTTCCCCTTCAAGTTAGAATGGAATCGATCCAATTCCAAGGCAACTAAGGTAAATTTCGACACGTGTCACAACCCTAGACGTCCGACTGACAAAATTTAAAATTTGAATTTGCCATTCTATTTTCAAATTTTTGGGGCAAACTGTTTGGGTAAAATTTCACCAGTCTTGACCACGACCGAGGTAAGGAAAACATTTATTACACTTCCTCACAATAAGGTAAAATCATAATACTTTATCTTCTGATCCTAATTGAAATCAAAAGATATTCACCTCACGACACTCGACCATGACGTCGTCTAGTTCACACGACCGTCGCATGGGACCTTGCGACCTCGACCGACTAACGTGCAATATGACTGTTACGTTTGTTCAATTTTTAATGCAGGAATCAATGTCATTGATGACCAACGGCTATAACCGACAAGGTCAGTTATGAGCATTCAATCCAGCAACCGGTATGGCAGTTATCGAAGCATTTAACGAGTCATTTAAAGCGCCCGAAGACTATAAAAGCGAAGGTTCAATCATCATTTGAAGACATCACGCATCACACAATCATCTGAACTCTGAAGAACATTCGAAGCAAGGAATCCTCTCTCGAAGAATCGCTCTCGACGCACGACATTCACGCACGACACTTCATTTTTACACATGATGCACGTTGTTTTTACACTTGTTACTTTACATTCAAAGTTTTTCTTTCATTTGTATTGTAATCTCTGTACGATCGACACCCGAAACATAAGGACATCGCCCCTGTTTGGCGACCATAGTGCAGCGACGACTTCCACAGTCGTCCGCGGGTTTTTTTTCCTCGTTGAGGTTTTTCCCGCGTCACCAAATTCTTTGTCTCGTTTACATTTCTGTCTTTGTCGCACGCTTTGTCAAAAGATTCCCTTCTTTAGTTGTTAAATTTCACAATCAACCTTAAGTTATCCTTTTGGACGATTTTTGGCATTAACAAGAACCACCTACAAAAAAAATACGAGTGTTAGATATCGTCGTACGACTCAAAGAAAAGCAGAAAACGTACGATCGAAGGACACTTACTTGTCAAAGTCTCTTGTTGACTTCTTTCTTCAGCTTCTGAGACACTAACGGACGTACGACTGGGAGAATCGAATAATTCCCCGATGCCACAAGAAAAAAGCCTCGCGACCTTTTCTTGAGAATCAGCGGCAGGACCGATCCCAGCAAAGCTAATATCTAAAACAAGCAATAAAAATTAGTAAAAGACAAAGTTAAATACTATAAGACGTACGACAAAATAAAGTTTATATACCCCTGGTGTTCCATCCAGAAGCGACCCAGGAAGTATCCTCGTCTATACGACCGAGCGACCGCACCCGACCGATAACATATTTGGCCTTCCACCCACGATCGCGGACCAGGGTGTCAGGAACCAATGTATGTCCACCTCTTAGCTTAGGGGGTAGACTATAACGGTGATAGTCGTACGACTTTACGTCAAAAGTCGTCAACAGATCACACACCGTGAAAGGAACATCCCAATCAGCGGTGGTCCGATTGATCTTCTGAAAGATCTGCCAAAGTTTAGGCAGGATCTGACCAGGAGATAAGTCGAAAAGGTCCAAAAACTCCCTGACCAGGGGAGTAAACGGCCACCTAAATCCTATTCTAAAAGGATACTAGTACAAAACGAAGAATCCTCTTAGACACTCCGCCGGTCTAAGCTGGTCAAAAGAGTATAACCGGATCTCGACAGGAATACACGCCGATAATCTGAAAGCTTCCACCTCCTCCTTCTCTTGAAAAGAGCTCGCCGGCTCGGAGGAGACAGAAAAGTCAGATACAGAAACATGTGCTACGTATAGGTCCATAAGGTCCTTATACGCAAAAGCCTTCTTGGCTATCGACTTTTTTCGCATGATGAAACAGGGTAAAAGATCGTACCTTAGATGTCTAAAAACCTCGAACGATCAAACAGCAGTAAAATTCCTCTGACTCTTTCTCTCGAAAAACTCTCTCGGAAATGTATTGCAAGCGTAAGAAAGAACTAATATCAACGATCGTGATATTTCCATGAAGCAAGGATAATTGGAAATGGTTATTATCTAGAACTAAAGCAAGCTTCCTTTTTTTAAGGTAAGTGGTACTTGGGTTCCTTTGTTTCATAAAGGGAATTACATTGTCATTTCTTGGTAGTCCAATGCAAAAATGCTATTACAATTGTACTTAGATAAAGTAGAATTACTTGATCATTTCTTGGTAACTGTAAAATCATTGGTTATGATGATATACAATTATAAATTGAAAAGCTAACACTAAACATTATTGATATTCTTTCTCAATTATTTCTTTTATTATTCCACACATACATTCCGTAGATGGTAGACATGTTTCGACAAAGCTGAGTTTTAGTTTGGACCACAATATATTTTGAATTAAGGTACGAGAGCTTGATTTATCCTGAACCTCCTTCGAAAGAGTCGAGGACCATATTTTGGAGGATGGGCGAAATAGTCACAATGAAGTAAGCTTCCTTTTTGAACGATAATGTTAGATCTCCTTCGATTGTGACTATTTCGCCCATCCTCCAAAATATGGTCCTCGACTCTTTCGAAGGAGGTTCAGGATGAATCAAGCTCTCGTACCTTAATTCAAAATATATTGTGGTCCAAACTAAAACTCAGCTTCAAAATATATCGTGGTCCAAACATGTCTACCATCTACGGAATGTATGTGTGGAATAACAAAAGAAATAATTGAGAAAGAATATCAATAATGTTTAGTGTTAGCTTTTTAATTTATAATTGTATATCATCATAACCAATGATTTTACTGTTACCAAGAAATGATCAAGTAATTCTACTTTACCTAAGTACATGTGTAATAGCATTTTTGCATTGGACTACCAAGAAATGATAATGTAATTCCCTTTATGAAACAAAGGAACCCAAGTACCACTTACCTTCAAAAAGGAAGCTTGCTTTAGTTCTAGATAATAACCATTTCCAATTATCCTTCCAATTACCCAAGTTGGTTCATTCCTACATAAATGTCCCGTTTCAACCTTCAAATGATGGGAATAAAGCCATAGAGTGGCCAATTTAAATTACTTAATTACTTACAGTTAAACATCACAGGGGTGAATTTGTTATAATTCTATTGTCTATAATAGGTTAAATAAAATAGAAGAAAGCCAAAACCAAAGCAAAGTGTTCAACAAATACTCATTGAGGCATTTTATCAAACAATTGCCTTGCATGTTCAATAACATGTGTTAGGGCCAAATGTCCTATAAAATAGAAAGTGATATAAAGAAAAGAATAGTTTTATTTATTTGTTTATAAAAGCCTTTAAATGATAATATGGGCTTTAGTGTGTTAATGGGTCATAGGCTTTGACCTTAGGTCCTAGGTATTTAAAGTGTGGTTTAGAGGAAATTAGGTTAAGGGCTTAGAGAAATTAATCAGAGATTAGTCGTTCAATTCAACATTCATAGTTTAGAGAGAGCTTTTCGTTCCAGTATTGTAACCTCTCTATAATCATTTAATAAACGATAATTGTTCGATTTATTGTTACTTGATTGTCAAACTGGGATCTACATGTGGTATCAGAGCATAGGGACAGAGCTATCGATCTAAAAGGTATTAATTTTATATTTGTTTTCATCCTTATCTATTTAGCAGAAAAACGACACTGTGTTCATATTGATTTTTTGGTTTGATGATTTTTGCGATTAAAGTGATATCAGCGTATTACTATCTATTCAATACATTATTAAACCGATTTCTGCAAATTTTCGGAGTCGAATTCGAAGGCTTTAATCTTTAAGTGGTTAAAATTTGTGTTTTAAGTTCCAAAGTCCCTGTTTCATAAGTTTTCAAGATTTTCAAGTAATTGGTTGATTTTAGAAGCAAAATCGATTGGTGTTTGGTGTTTTCTCGTGTTTTGGTTGTGCTAACAATCTCCAGGGCCAAAAATATTCAAAGAAAAGACCAACCCAGATTCGTGTTCTTCGCATCGTCGACTTCCAGATACGCTTTTTCGTAAATTCCCGACCTGTCCCGATTCTGGATTTCATACCGGATCCCGATCTCATTCTAGATCCCAATCGATTCCCGATTCATATTACGGTTTCCTTATCCCGGCGCCATACATCGGGTGCTTCAAGTCCCGGTCCGCCAATCCCGGAATCAAAACTTGGGTTCCCTAGTCCTAGACCTTTAGTTCTGGGTCTGTCGCTCCCATTCCCGAACTTAGCCTTTCTCGGCTCCAACACCGGATCTCTCTCGGTCCCGATGACTTTTGCTCTCGAGTCCCTGTCTCAAACACCCGGCTTCCCAAGTTTCGGTTCCCAATTCCCGTTCCAGACTCTCCGGTCCCGCAATCAACCAGGTGTCGGACTTATTCCGGTTCCGGACTTCCTCTGTTCCGGATTCTTTACCGAATTTCCAAGTCCCGGACTTAGATAATTCCCGGATTGTCTATCCGGGAAACCACACCCGGATCACAAATCCGGGAGTGTTCTGACCCTTCAGTTTTTAAAAAAAATTCTCGGGGCGTTGCCCCTTGACCCCACCCGCTAACCATGTAGCGGGACCCCCCGTGCTAAGTCGCCGAAGGGGGACATTTGTGAATTCTATGATACAATGTCCGTTTTAGATCGATATCTTGATTTGTCTCACGATCATTGTTGTAAGATTTATGCAACCTTAGAGATTCACTTAGAATAGGACTCAGTGCAAGTATACACCTTGAACTACTATCGTCTCGTAACAAGTAATAATGGTAAAATACCAGATATCGATCCACGGGGAAAACTTGTGAAAGCCTTTCAAAAGTCCAGTCTTTAAAAACTAATTTCAGATGGCGATTTCGAAAACAGATTGTTTGATTGGTTGGTTTAAGTTATCAGCTAAAAATCAATTCTAGAGAAGAAGCATAGGGTGCAAAGCTATATAAAGATGAAAACAAGTGATTGAGTAAAAAGGTATTATAACATCCAGCCAGTCCTCCAGCACAAGTGCTATAGGACTGCCACAGCACCAACTATCGGTTCAAACGGCCTCCCAAGAGTACACACTGGTCAACGTGCTATCGATACAATATCATTTATGTTAGACTTTGTGAATCCTAGCACAACACAGTGTTACCATCCTACACCGTAAAAGTATAGTACTTGTCAGGCACTAAAACTCTTTATAGTCTTCTTTTATTATTTCAGTTAATTAACCTTAACCTTAACACTGAATGTTAATGCATTTTCATACATAAAATTAGTTGTCAATTAATTAAATGCAATCTTCAATGTAAGATCAATCACCTGAAATAAATAGTTAGATACAATGTTATATTCAATACACCTCTTTACTTTCACACATATTTTACATCTAAACTTTGCTTTACACCCCAAGCTCAGGCGATTAGCCCTTCATGGCTTGATTTCTTCTTTCGAAAGGTGTAAGAAATGTAAATGACATGAATGGAAAGTACTGAAAGAAAATTGCAAGAAATGTAAATGACAGAATTGGAAAGACAGAAATTAAATTGCAAGAAATGTAAATGACAGAAATGGAAAGACAGAAATTAAATTGCAAGAAATGTAAATGACAGAAATGGAAAGACAGAAATTAAATACAGGAATTTCAACAACAAGAAAATAAAAAACAATAATAAGAACTAAGAATGCAAGGAAACGGAATTACTAAACTACCAAGGTAACTTGTTCGCCAAGTTATGGAAACTTGTCGTGCAAGTTACGTCACAAAACTACTTGTTGCTTTGAAACCGTTAAAACTTTGAAACACTAACTTAAACAACCAAAGGTTACGGTTTTTAGAGGGAAGGACTCCAAACTAAAAATCACGAACCTTTAGATTTTAAGTAAGTAACTAAGACAATATCGAGAACTTGGAGACTTGCGAGAATCGGAAAATAAAACAAAAGAACTTACTTCGAATCACTTAGATTAATACTTGAAACCGAAAGCTTGACTACAAAATACTGAACTCGTGACCACAGCTCTGAATATTCAGAGGTAAATAAACTGGAAATTAAGAGGTAAATAAACTAGAGAGAAAAGCTAAATACTTGTGGAGAGTTTTTGTGTTTTTAGCTAAAAAGCATTATCTTTACAAGAGCATATAAGCCTTCTATATATAGGGGAGTTGTGTGGAGACTAAGCAACTAAAAGGAGATTAAGACTGATGTCCCATAACAGCTTTATGTCCCTTCAAAAAGGTCAACTCCAGCCTTGTCATCAAAAGAAGCTTCTTCCATAAGATACCCAAAAATGGCCCAGCTGTTCGATCCTGCGACACTCCTACAGCATTCCTTTTGCGCTCAACTCCTATAGCATTGCCGTAGTAGTGTCCAGCAAAAATCTGAAATCAAAAACAGGCCCAATAAGATCCAAAAACAGATATTATACCATTAAATCATGTTTGACACCTAAAACACAGAAAATGCTAAAAAGCTACTAAAAAGGACTTAATTACAGACTTTGGGCAAATAAAACAGACTCAAAACCTACTAAAAAGTGGCTAAAATAGGGTTAACAAACTAACCCTATCACAACCTCAAACTTAAAGCGTTGTTTGTCCCCAAACAACAAAAATAGACAAAATAAAGACTCAAGCATCTAAAAAGACTAAGAACCTAAAAAAAAAAAATTAGCCCCTGCTTTATCCATAATTATAATGCGAACCACTATTTAAGCACAAACCTGCTCACAACATTCATAGCATGAAGCCAATAGCCCTTCATAAACTGAATTTATTCATCTTAGCCCAAAAACACACCCTCATAACCAACCAGAACCTTCCTAGTGTTAAAAAAAATCATCAAGACATACAATTTTTTTTTGAATTTGGGTATGCATTCGGCTTTTCCTTTGATTTTGATGCTTTGCCTTTTTCCACTCCCTCACTTTGTTCACTCAATGGCACAATTTTACTGCCATTCATCTCATATTGAGGAATAGAGTGGACTCATTGGTCTCTTTTAATATTTTGGTGTCTTTGACACTCTTTAAGCACAAAAGAGAACTTTGCTCCTGAAAGATCTGTGAGGTTTGCCTCAAGATGTGTGAGGCAAATCTTACCCCAACCTCAAACTTAAAATGGACAATGTCCCCATTGTCACGGAAATTAGGAGCAGAGGGGGTCTGTTTGGGATTTTTATTTCTGGCTTTATGAGGAAAAATACCCTTGATGATTTAGTCTTAACAGGTTGGAAAGCTGTTAGGTGGGCTATGATGGCAGTTTACAACCAAACAAACAAGACATCAGATTACTGTGGCTATAAGTACATACCAATCATGTTAAGGCAGTGGTGAAAACAGAGGTACATGCATACAGATTATAAAACAAGCAGAGTCATGAAAATCAGTTCCCAGAGAAACATTGAAGCAGAAAAGCAAAGATGAGAATGGGAAATTCCCACCTCAAACTTGCTTTCTGCACATGATTTAACGGTTTAAACATGACATACTAACAGCAATTACACATAAATCAGCAAAAGATCCCAACAAGTCGAGCTTATGCAGCTATGACCATGGATTAAGACTTCACAGAGACAAATACTCAAACTGGACTCCTAAACCGAAACCCCAAAATATAAAACATAAATTAATTTACAAGCAACAAGGAAGGATGGCAGAACCTGTCCTACTCAGGCTGAGTAGGAGCTTCATGGTACTGCAACATGGACTTCGGGGGTGGTGGTACTGTCATCGGTTGCTGTGAACTCCCTCTCGCATACGCTTCCTTTACCTGGGCTTTATGCTGCTTGTATTCAGCCCATCTCAGTCTATCTTTCTTGATCTCCTCAACTTCCTTTCCAACCTTCTCAACTTGCACAGCTAACTCTTTTACCTTCTTTTTCACCAACTTTTTCATTGCCTTCGCCTGCTTATCCATCTCTTTCACCAACTCTACCCTGAGCTTTTCTAGTGCAGCAGCCATAGGCTCAACAATTACTGCGTCAGCAGCCTCACTGTTTCTCATTAGCCTCTGGAGATTTAGCTTATCCATCACTGTTCTTTCCTTAGAAAAGGTGTCAGTGTTCAAAACAGGGGCTTTTGCATTAGCCATGAGTGAATGTATGATGGAGGGATAAGGTAGTCTGGTATTGGCTTTGTTTTCATTTTCCCGCTGCTTCGAGTTATTCTGTGCTTGGGTTTGAACAGTGGAACAGGAGGTAAAATCCTGGTTGGTGGTGCTTGGCTAATAGGGTAGCATCAATGGGATGCTCTTCGTCGGTGTTGGGGTTTTCAGAAGGGAGCACTCTTTTGCGAGCCTTTGATTTGGTTTTCGCCATTGAGATGGCTTAAACAGGGGATAGCAGACGGAATGGGAACTTAAGAGAGAAATGGTATGTTTAGGGTTTATCGAGGGTGTAATATAGAAAGGATGAAGCGTGGAGAAGAGGGTTACAACCGAGAGTAGGGGAGTACGTGGTATCAAATCGTATGCGATAGAGGGTTCAGAGAAGATAGTACAATGGGGTGTACTATTGGGACGAGGAAGATGGTGAACAGTAGATCAAGTGTACTGCACCTAGGGTTTTGCTGTAGACAACGAGTACCAGGTCGTACTTTGTGGACGAAGGGATGGTATTCGGCGATGATGCTAGTTTCCGACGAAGTCTCTGGAAAAGGATGATGATGAACAGCAGACTATCACTTCTTAGTCAGAAATCTTTTGAAATGACTGAACAGTTATTGAAGAGACTCGGGTTATGGGCTCAAGTAGCTGGGCCGATCTCTTCGTTTTCTTATCTGCAAAATAAACATCCCATGGGCCCAAACTGCTTCAACATGGGTTTGATTTAAATCAGCAAAATAGGGCAAGGCCCAAAATGAATTTTTATTCTACAAGAATTACAAAATGAAAAAGAAAATATTTTTGTTTATTTTATTTTTTATATGAATGTTTTTGTGTTTATCTTATGTATATATACAGACATAAATATAACAAAATTATTTATCACTCGTTAGGCTCAACAACCGTGTATGGTTGTGGTGGTGCTTCAGTGGGGTCAAAAAACGGTTTGACTCTATGACCATTGACTTTGAAAGTAGTGCCCTTGTCTGGATTGATGAGTTCGATTGTACCGTAAGGGTATACTTTGAAAATCTGATAAGGCCCAGTCCATCTTGAGTTCAGTTTTCCAGGAAAAAGTTTTAATCTTGAATTGAACAGAAGGACTTTTTGACCCTCATAGAGTTCTTTTGGAAGAATCCTTTTGTCATGCCACTTTTTGGTGTTTTCTTTATATAACTTGGCATTTTCATAGGAAAAATTCCTATGCTCTTCTATTTCACAGAGTTGAAGAGTTCTTTTCTTACCAGCTTCATCCAGATTCATGTTGAGTTCTTTGATGGCCCAATATGCTTTATGCTCTAACTCAACTGGCAAATGACAGGCCTTTCCATAAACCAATTTGTAAGGGGACATTCCAATAGGGGTTTTGAAAGCAGTCCGGTAGGCCTATAGGGCATCATCCAATTTGGAGGCCCAGTCCTTCCGGTGTGGTTTAACCACTTTTGCTAAAATTCCTTTTATCTCCCTATTTGATAGCTCAGCCAAACCATTGGTTTGAGGGTGGTAAGCTGTTGCCACCCTATGCTGAATGTTGTACTTTTCAAGAACCTCCTCTAACAACTTGTTTATGAAATGGGTGCCTTCATCACTTATCAAGGCTCTAGGTGTACCAAATCTTGTAAAAATCTGTTTTTGCAAAAATTTGACAACTGTTCGAGCATCATTGGAATGGCAAGCCAAAGCTTCCACCCATTTGGACACGTAGTCTACAGCAAGTAAAATGTAGGCACAATTATTGGAGATTGGAAAAGGTCCCATGAAGTCTATGCCCCAAACATCAAATAATTCTACTTCTAGAATTCCATTTAGGGGCATTTCATTTCTTTGAGAGATATTCCCACTTCGTTGACACTCATCACAACTTTTTACAAAGTTATGAGCATCATTGTACAAAGTAGGCCAGAACAACCCAGATTGCAAAACCTTTGCTGCTGTCCTATTTCCTCCAAAATGTCCTCCACAAGGTCCTGTATGGCAGTGCTGAAAAACTGATGTCATTTCTTCTTGTGGTATGCATCTTCTGATTATCTGATCTGCACAAATTTTAAACAAAAATGGGTCATCCCACAGATATTTCTTTGAATCATAGATGAGCTTTTTCTTGTGGTGTTTAGTAAACTCTTTAGGAATGACTCCACATGCTAAATAATTTACAATGTCGGCAAACCAAGGAGCATTGGTATGCTGTATAGCCAAAATTCTTTCATCAGGGAATGTCTCACAAATCTCACCACTAAAAACAGGTTTGTCTTGTTTTTCCAATCTAGACAAATGGTCAGCTACTTGATTATCCACACCCTTTCTATCAATGATCTCCAAATCAAACTCTTGTAACAACAAGACCCACCTTATTAGCCTAGGTTTTGCATCTTTTTTTGAAATCAAATACTTGATTGCGGCATGATCTGTGTGAACAATTACTTTAGTACCAATCAAGTATGATCTGAATTTTTCAAAAGCAAAAACCACAGCTAATAATTCCTTTTCAGTAGTGGTGTAATTGATTTGAGCATCATTGAGAGTTTTACTGGAATAATAAACAGGATGGAATATTTTATTTTTCTTTTGACCCAAAACTGCACCAACTGCCCAGTCACTGGCATCACACATGATTTCAAATGGTTGGGACCAATCTGGTGCTATTACTACCGGAGCTGTGACCAATGCTTCTTTCAAAGTCTTAAAAACTTTTCTACAATCTTCATTAAAATTAAACACTTGGTCATTCTGTAGCAATAAACAAAGAGGTTTTGAAATTTTTGAAAAATCCTTTATAAACCTCCTGTAAAAACCAGCATGTCCCAAAAAACTTCTGATACCTTTGACTGTTGTTGGTTCAGGCAAATTTGAAATGACTTCTAATTTGGCTTTATCAACTTCTATGCCTCTTGTTGATATGAGATGTCCCAACACAATGCCTTCTTTCACCATAAAATGACACTTTTCCCAGTTTAAAACCAAGTCCGTTTCTTCACATCTTTTAAGACTCTTTTCCAGGTTTTGTAAACAAAGGTCATATGATGTCCCATATACAGAAAAGTCATCCATGAAAATTTCCATGGAGTTTTCTAACATGTCAGAAAAAATAGACATCATACATCTTTGGAAAGTGGCTGGAGCATTACACAGCCCAAAAGGCATTCTTCTAAATGCAAAGGTTCCAAAAGGACAAGTGAAAGTGGTCTTTTCTTGGTCTTCAGGCGCAATGGTAATTTGATTGTAACCAGAGTAGCCATCTAAGAAACAATAAAACTCTTTTCCTGCTAGTCTGTCTAACATTTGGTCGACAAAAGGTAACGGAAAATGGTCTTTTTGGGTAGCCTTGTTAAGCTTCCTATAGTCCATACATATCCTCCAACCAGATACTACCCTAGTAGGTATAAGTTCATTTTTCTCATTTGGTACAACAGTTACCCCACCCTTTTTGGGTACACATTGCACAGGACTGACACAAGTACTACTAGCAATAGGATAGATTATGCCTGCATCAAGCCATTTTAAAATCTCCTTTTTGACAACTTCCTTCATCACAGGATTGAGTCTTCTTTGAGGCTCAACTGATGAGTAGTCTTTATCTTCCAAAATGATTTTGTGTTGGCAAATGGTTGGGCTTATGCCCTTGAGATCAGCAATGGTCCATCCTATGGCTTTCGTGTGAAGTTTCAGCATTTTGACTAATCTTTCCTCTTGTTCTAGATCTAGTGATGATGAAATAATGACAGGCAACTTCCCAGGGTCCTCTAAAAAGACATATTTTAAGTGAGAGGGAAGTTGTTTTAGTTCTAAGTCTGGTGCAACTACTAAGGATGGGATAAGAGTTTTCCTATCCTTATGATCTAGGGTCTCAAAAGCAGCAACTTCCTGTGGTGGTTCCAGATCTTCAAAATCTTCCTCCTTTTCAGAGTCCTCCATTCCCAACATTTCTCCCAAGCTTTTGTCTTGACACCAATTCTCTATCATGCTCAAAGTGGAACATTCCTCTCTTTCCTCAGGGTACCTGAGAGAATCAAACACATTAAAAGTTACTTCTTGATCATGTACTCTCATGGTTAGCTCTCCCTTTTGAACATCAATCAAGGTTCTTCCGGTGGCTAGGAAAGGTCTACCTAAAAGGATGGGGATATCTTTGTCGGCTTCAAAGTCTAGGATGATAAAGTCAGCTGGAAAGATAAACTTATCAACTTGGACTAGGACATCCTCAATTTTTCCTTTAGGCCAGGCTATGGTCTTATCAGCCAATTGTAGGGAGACAGTGGTAGGTCTAGCTTCACCTATGCCTAAGGTATTGAAAATGGATAAAGGCATAAGGTTTACACTAGCACCTAAGTCACAAAGGGCTTTTCCTACTTTCTTTCCTCCTATAGAACATGGGATTGTGAAACATCCAGGATCTTTTAGTTTAGGGGGAATTTTATTGGACAACAAGGCACTACATCCTTCAGTCAGAGCTACTGTCTCATATTCAGTCAACTTCTTCTTTTTGCTCAAAATGTCTTTTAGAAACTTTGCATAATTTGGCATCTGCTCAATAGCTTCAACCAAAGGTATGTTTATGTGCAATTGTTTAAAAACATCAAGAAATTTTTTAATTTGAACTTCTTCTTTGTTATTCCTCATCCTTTGGGGGTAAGGAATGTAAGGAGTGACTGAACTAGAGGGGTCAATCTTGTGAAGGAGAGGTGCTTGTGTGGGTTTCACAGTTGGAATCTCTTCAGTCCTGCAGGGTGCTATAGGACTGGGCTGAAGGAGTGCCGTAGGACTGCCACCAGAGTGTGACACATCCACTACTGCACTTTCTTTGGTAGTCTGGACTTTCTTAGGTGTATCAGGGAACAATAAGGGGTAATCTGATTTAGTAGGAATGACTTGAATATTAACAGACTTATCGCTAGCTTTGGTCCCATTAGTGCTACAGGACTGGTCTGTAGGTATTGTAGCAGCAGAATCTGGTTCTTTTCTGGGATTTTCTTCTAAAGGCCTTCCACTTCTTAAAGTCACAACCTTAACCTGCTCTTTTCCATCTCTACGTGGAATCTCTGTATCACTAGGAAGAGTCCCTACTGATCTTTTCTTCATTTCCAAAGCCAATTGCCCCATTTGAGTTTCAAGATTTTTAATTGAGGCTTGAGTTTGAGTCATAAACCCTTTCATCATTGCTTCCAAGGAAGTAGATGACTCAGCCTGCTGATTGGGCTTGTTGTTTTGGAAAGAAGATGGTCTGTTTTGAAAATTGGGTTGTTGGTTGTTGTGACTTCTTGGTTGAAAATTGGATTGTCCTTGAAAATTGGACTGTCCTTGTGGTCTTTGTGATGGTTGATTGAGAGAAGGACTATGCCATGAAAAATTTGGATGATTCCTCCACTCAGAATTGTAAGTCTGAGAAAAAGGTCCTCCTTTTTGGTTGTTTTGCACATAGTTTACTTGCTCTGGATTGCTTGGACAATTTTCAAAAGAATGTCCATCTCCACAAAAGGTACACTGTACTGGCAAAACACCAGGGATAGCTGTAGCAGCATTAGCCTGCACAGGTGTGGCTAGATTTTGAATTAGAGTCGCCATATTTGCCAACTGTGCAGTTAATGTTGAGTAAGCATCAGAATTTGACGTCCCTGTTGTTCTTTTAGGTGGCAGTGCACGTGGATCAGACCATTGTCCATTATTGTCAGAAATCTTTTCAAGGATTTCATATCCTTCATTGTAGGTACAAGCTGTGAAAGATCCGTTTGCAGTAGCATCAAGCATTTGTTTAGCATTGATATCTAGACCACTGTAAAATGTCTCTAGCTGAATGCAATACGGAATGCCATGGTAAGGGCATTTTCTCAACAGCTCTTTAAACATGTCCCATGCATCAGGAACTGCTTCATTGTCCATTTGTTTAAAAGTGCAGATTTCGTTTCTAGACTTAGCGTTCCTGGTGGGTGGAAAATATTTTTTTAAAAACTTTTCTGCCATTTGGTTCCATGTGATTATAGAATCTGGTTGCAGCGAGTTGTACCAGGATCTTGCTTTATCTCTTAGAGAGTATGGAAAAAGTTTTAGCTTTAAAGCATCATCCTGTACACCTGGCAGTTTGAAAGAATCTGTAATCTCCATGAAAGACCTGAGATGAGAATGGGGATCCTCGTGTGCCAAACCAGCGTACTGGCCGTTGATTTGGAGCATATGAAACATTATCGGCTTGGGTTCAAAATGATGAGTTTCGAGGGTAGGCTTTAGTATTCCTGAATGTAATTGATTTAAAACAGGAACAGCATAAGCCATAATACCTCCGTCTTTAGAATTTGCAAGCCGGAAAATGTTTTGTTCCTCATCTTCAAGATTATGAATTGGTCTATTTTCAGGAATCTGTCGAGGAATTTGGCGAGGGATTTGCCTAGGAATTGGTCCATTTCCAGGAATTGGTCCATTTCTAGGAATTGGTCCATTTCCAGGAATGGGTCCGTTTCCAAGATTTCCATTGCCAAGGTTTTCAAGATTTTCTCGATCGTCGAAATTTTCCCAATTTATGTCAGGGATTCCATTATTGATGGGTGGTCCATTATTAGGTTGTCCATCCGGCCCAAATTCGAAGTTATTTTCACCTTCATCCGAGGTGTACTCATTTTCAGACATCATTGGAGAGTTGTGAGCTAAAGCATCTCTTTGTGCTTTCCTTCTTTGTCTAAAAGTGCGTTCAATCTCGGGATCAATTTGAAAAAGTTCTCCGTGCAATATTCTGGGCATGCACTGTTTTTCAAAAAGGTGGTAGAAAAATCAGAGCTTAAAAACTTTAAAACGAAATTCTTTCAGCGAAGTTATCCCCGGCAACGGCGCCAAAAACTTATTGTAAGATTTATGCAACCTTAGAGATTCACTTAGAATAGGACTCAGTGCAAGTATACACCTTGAACTACTATCGTCTCGTAACAAGTAATAATGGTAAAATACCAGATATCGATCCACAGGGAAAACTTGTGAAAGCCTTTCAAAAGTCCAGTCTTTAAAAACTAATTTCAGATGGCGATTTCGAAAACAGATTGTTTGATTGGTTGGTTTAAGTTATCAGCTAAAAATCAATTCTAGAGAAGAAGCATAGGGTGCAAAGCTCTATAAAGATGAAAACAAGTGATTGAGTAAAAAGGTATTATAACATCCAGCCAGTCCTCCAGCACAAGTGCTATAGGACTGCCACAGCACCAACTATCGGTTCAAACGGCCTCCCAAGAGTACACACTGGTCAACGTGCTATCGATACAATATCATTTATGTTAGACTTTGTGAATCCTAGCACAACACAGTGTTACCATCCTACACCGTAAAAGTATAGTACTTGTCAGGCACTAAAACTCTTTATAGTCTTCTTTTATTATTTCAGTTAATTAACCTTAACCTTAACACTAAATGTTAATGCATTTTCATACATAAAATTAGTTGTCAATTAATTAAATGCAATCTTCAATGTAAGATCAATCACCTGAAATAAATAGTTAGATACAATGTTATATTCAATACACCTCTTTACTTTCACACATATTTTACATCTAAACTTTGCTTTACACCCCAAGCTCAGGCGATTAGCCCTTCATGGCTTGATTTCTTCTTTCGAAAGGTGTAAGAAATGTAAATGACATGAATGGAAAGTACTGAAAGAAAATTGCAAGAAATGTAAATGACAGAAATGGAAAGACAGAAATTATATTGCAAGAAATGTAAATGACAGAAATGGAAAGACAGAAATTAAATTGCAAGAAATGTAAATGACAGAAATGGAAAGACAGAAATTAAATACAGGAATTTCAACAACAAGAAAATAAAAAACAATAATAAGAACTAAGAATGCAAGGAAACGGAATTACTAAACTACCAAGGTAACTTGTTCGCCAAGTTATGGAAACTTGTCGTGCAAGTTACGTCACAAAACTACTTGTTGCTTTGAAACCGTTAAAACTTTGAAACACTAACTTAAACAACCAAAGGTTACGGTTTTTAGAGGGAAGGACTCCAAACTAAAAATCACGAACCTTTAGATTTTAAGTAAGTAACTAAGACAATATCGAGAACTTGGAGACTTGCGAGAATCGGAAAATAAAACAAAAGAACTTACTTCGAATCACTTAGATTAATACTTGAAACCGAAAGCTTGACTACAAAATACTGAACTCGTGACCACAGCTCTGAATATTCAGAGGTAAATAAACTGGAAATTAAGAGGTAAATAAACTAGAGAGAAAAGCTAAATACTTGTGGAGAGTTTTTGTGTTTTTAGCTAAAAAGCATTATCTTTACAAGAGCATATAAGCCTTCTATATATAGGGGAGTTGTGTGGAGACTAAGCAACTAAAAGGAGATTAAGACTGATGTCCCATAACAGTTTTATGTCCCTTCAAAAAGGTCAACTCCAGCCTTGTCATCAAAAGAAGCTTCTTCCATAAGATACCCAAAAATGGCCCACCTGTTCGATCCTGCGACACTCCTACAGCATTCCTTTTGCGCTCAACTCCTATAGCATTGCCGTAGTAGTGTCCAGCAAAAATCTGAAATCAAAAACAGGCCCAATAAGATCCAAAAACAGATATTATACCATTAAATCATGTTTGACACCTAAAACACAGAAAATGCTAAAAAGCTACTAAAAAGGACTTAATTACAGACTTTGGGCAAATAAAACAGACTCAAAACCTACTAAAAAGTGGCTAAAATAGGGTTAACAAACTAACCCTATCAATCATATTCTTTCAAGTAACAATATGCCAAAACCAAAGGTGTTTACTGATCCAGATACAGTTTACTATACACGTCTGTATACAGAATATTTCCATAAAAATGTTACTCTAAAGAAAGAGCTGGAGGAGATGAAGCAGAGTATCTCTATTTCTCAACAAGACATTTCTGATCTCAAAGACAAGTATGTGGCACTTGAAGAGAATGGTAAACTCTTGAACTGTGAAAACCTTGAACTTAAAAATAAACTAACTACTCTTGAAAAGGTATTTGAAAAGGAGAAAGAAGGTTTTGCAAAGGAAAGGAAATTGCTTATACAAAAGTGATAACGCCACTTTTTGGCGTTATTTTCGGTCCACAAACCAACGAGATTGGCTTGTGTTGGAGCAAAGAGGCGGAATTTTATGGTTTATCGAGTGAAATGTACAGGTAATCTAAAAGACAGTAATCATCGAGAAAAGAAGCAGAAAAGAGTCCAAAAGAGAGCCAAAACGAAGCCCAACGAAAGCCCAAGACCCGTGCCCGAACCTGGACCCAGATCCACGAAACAAACCTGGCCCGGACACTTCAAGAAAGCACGCGGTTTGTTGCGCGGTTTGTAAGCCACGGGACAAACCATGTAAGTCTCTGTTCCATTCCTATATTTCGCGTTTTCTGGATTTTAGGTTATCACTTCTCGACGTGCGACGGTAGGCTGCTCGGGGGCGACTTTCGGAGGTTTTTCACAGACTTTTGAGCCACGATAGAGGATCGATTGAAGAGAAGTCCACCACGTGAAGCGGATTAGAGCCGAGGGAAGGGAGTTCAGCATTACATTCATCACGTTCATGATCACTATGTTTGCACACACGATTTCTCTTCCTTTTCTTATGTTTTTATCCACCACCAACATGAACTAAACTTTATATGTTGGGGGTTGGTTTGAATTTGGTTTAAGCTTATGAATAGATGATTTGAGACTTTTATCAGTTTTTCCTAATTAATGAAGCATGTAATTTGAGTTTTTAATGCTTTTGTGAGTTTGGCCAACTTCCAATTGTTTTGTTTGTTTTCAGTTAAGTTCGAGAGAATTAGTTGTTAACTAGAACTAGAATGTGCATGCCTAAGGTGAGAAATTGGATAGAGATATACCAAGTAAGCCTTAGTCCTATTAAAATCTTGTGTTTAATGTGTTTTGAATCCCATAGGCTGAGATCGAGAGATAAAACTTATACTTTCAAAATAAAATCTGTGGTTGCTTGAGAAAGAACCACGGTGATTTTAGAGATTGGGTATTCATTAAGGGAATAGCTGATAATTGTTTTGATTCAGATGTTTATATGTGAAAACCTTAGGATTTCCAACCCTCAACTGTTTTCTCTATCCAAAGTTTCCTCAAGTTGTCTACTGTCTCGTTTGTGATTTACTTACTTGCAATTAATTAGTTTAATACCAACAACTCAAAATTGCGATCGTTCAGTTAATAGATCTTATAGTCATTGTGATACTTAGTTCCTAGTTCCCTGTGTTCGATACTCGTACTTTCAGTACTATTACTTGATTTGACCCGTACACTTGCGGTTAGATTTAGGGGGGTGTAAACCCGCCTATCAAGTTTTTGGCGCCGTTGCCGGAGAATTAGTTGCAACTGATAGCACTACCAGCTATAAGCGCTATTATATTGAACATTTTTATTTTTTTTGTTATTTTATTTCATCACTTTCAGTTTTTGGATTGCTAATTTTGTTTATTTTCCGTTTCAGGTACTAATTGGTTTATGCCAAGGAAAACCCGAGGGGAGAAACTCGAACAGATCGATCCGGAAATCGAAAGAACCGCCCGTCAGTTACGCAAAGAATCAAAAGCTAAAAAACATATCAAGATCGAGATGGGCGACGAAGCTCCTCCTGAGAGACGCCCTATGTGGTCGTTTGCCGATCTGAATGAGGCAGCCGCACGCATAGGCATCTAATCGCCCACTACTGGGGCAAACTATTTTGCGATAAAACCGAGTATCATCGTGATTGTACAACAGAATCAGTTTGGGGGAACACCAACGGAAGATCCTCATGCACACCTTCGTGCATTTGAGAGGATTTGCAATACGTTCAAAATAAATGGGGTGAACGAGGATGCCATCAAGCTGAGACTGTTCAGTTTTTCACTCAAAGGCAGAGCCGTAACTTGGACAGAAAGTATCCAACCAGACTCAATCACCACCTGGGCGCAACTGAAAGCAGCCTTCCTCCAGAAATTTTTCCCACCAAGCAGAACCGCCCAACTTATGGCGGAAATCACCCATTTTGCTCAATGGGATCAAGAGACATTGTATGAAGCTTGGGAGAGGTACAAAGATATGATCAAGAAATGCCCTCATCATGGGTTGCAAGGTTGGGTCATTATCCAAACGTTCTTCGGTGGACTCCACCCGCAGTTCAAAAACGACATCACAGCTGCATCGGGTGGAGCCCTAATGGATAAGTCTTATGAGGAAGCATGCGAGCTGATTGATAATCTGGCTGAACATAGTTTTTCTACTCTAAGATCAGCCGTTAGAAGAGTTGCGAGTGTGCAAGAGAATGATGAGATGAAGGTGATAAAAGCTCAATTAGCCGATATCACAAACCGTTTGAAGGGAGGTAATCCATAAGTGTTCCCCGTCTCTCAAGAACCTGAACATGTTCAGTTTTTACAAAACCGGAACAACCAGTCGAGGAACGACCCTTTCTCGAACACATATAATGAGGGGTGGAAGAAACACCCTAATTTTTCATGGAGTCAACCCAGTCAACAACAACAAGGTAATCATTCCAATTTTTATAACTCTCATAATTCTAACAATGTTTACCGTCCTCCAGGTTACAACCAACGGAGATTTGATGAAGGACCATCCGGGGAGAAGAAACCGGGACTAGAGGACATGATGATGAAGTTCATGACCAAGATGGATAGCACAGTTGAAGAATTAGCAAGCACGGTTAACACATTCAAGGCGGCTACTGATCAGAATACGGCATCTATTAAGCTCCTTGAAAGGCAAGTGGGACAAATTTCTGAAGTCCTACAAAACCGAGCTCCTAGGACATTTCCGAGTCAAACCGAAAGGAAAACCCAGGAAGAGTGCAAAGCCATCTATCTGAGAAGTGGCAAGGAGCTGATCAAAGAGCCTATACGAGAACCCTCACCAAGGGAAACCGATTCCAAGGGGCAAGACATTGAGATCATAGAAGTGGTGGGGATGAAAGTCGATGAAGAGGGTGAAGAGAAGAAGAAGCAAGAGCAGCCAACCAGTCCAAAGCAACCACCGGTCAAGCCGGTAGCCCTAAGAATGCCCTATCCGAACAGACTTAAAGCGCATAAGGATGATGTTAATTTCTCTAAATTTCTTGATGTATTTAAAAAGTTACATATTAACATTCCTTTTGCAGATGCTTTGGCACAAATGCCCTCATATGTGAAATTCTTGAAAGATATCCTTTCTAATAAAAGGAAGATTGAGGAGCACGCGACAGTTTCACTTACTGAGGAGTGCAGCGCGATCATCCAGCATAAGCTTCCCCCGAAGCTTAAGGATCCAGGGAGTTTTACTATCCCTGTTCATATTGGAAATCTGTGTTTTGATAAGGTGTTATGTGATTTAGGAGCAAGTATTAATTTAATGCCTCTATCTATTTTCAAGAAACTCGGCTTGGGGGAAGTGAAGTGTGAAATCCCAGATCTAGCAATCAAACATGAAGTAATCTAGAGAGAGAAATAGTCATCCATATATTGATCATCAAAGTACAAATGACATAATGTTTGAAGTGTTTCTCAAAATTATATCTAACTATTACATGACACACCTATTTATACCCACAACATACAAGGTATAAGGGCATTTACAATACAGTATAGACTATTACAGTACATTGACTTTACAATAAATCTTGAATACAATAATGCTCTAACAATCTCCCCCTTTGGATTCAAGATTTAAAAAAATGGCAGTAGTCTTCAGCTCTTGATCTTCAAAACTTTAACTTTGACCGCTTTGAACGTTGAAGCTTTGGCACTTTTCAAACAGTTGAATCTTCACAAGTTCACGTTGAGCTTTGATGCTTTGGCAGTCTTCAAACTCTCATCTTTGATCAGTCTTCAGTCAAACTTGAAAAGTCTTCGTCTTTCACAATGAAAAGTTAATCTTCTTGAAATGTAATCTTCAACAAATTTTCTTCAAGTCTTGAACACGAATTTCAGATCTTTGCATCTTTGATCTTTGAAGCTTTAAAAAACTTTGAAGCTTTGAACTTTGAGGCTTTGAAAAACTTTGAAGCTTTGAACTCAAACTTTGAATGATTTCTTGAACTTTGTATCTTCATCTCTTCGATCTTGAAATTGTCTTTGAACATTGAACAACGAACTTTCTCGTAACAACTCGGAGCATCTTCTTGACTCTGACAAATCATTTCTCCCCCTTAATCTTTCATTGACAAATCTCTCTTTTCTTCAAGGTATTATTTCTCCCCTTGATCTTCAGTATATTATTTCTCCCCCTTTTTGATGATTGTGAGCATCATGATCATCAAAACCTTCATCAATTTCAGCACGCTTTTTATACACCACAAGTAACAGTCTCCTTCTTTTTATCTGATAAACCGTCAATTCCAAAAGAATTTATCCGAATCTTTTCAAATTCAGACAAAAGAATGTGGTAACCCTGAAACAACGGATGAATCAGTTAAAATGCATGTAAGCAGCACGGAGCCACTTAGTACAACGGATGTACTTTGTAAAGGATCTTTTTGATGTTCACTCCCCCAAGGCTTCCATTCAATCATCGAAAATCACAAAGGAAATTCTATGAACGTTATGACAAGAAAACATATTCCTTGTGTGAACGTGCATGTGTAGAAAGAATAAAGCAACATATGCTTGAATAATATAGGCTCAAAGTGTGTAAATTGTTGAGACAGCAACAATTTTTCACGGACTCAATGTGCATGAATGAAGAGCGAAGGTGGGGCAAACTTCCTTCTTTTTCAATATCTAGACCTTCCGAGTGAAGATCAGATAGATTATATGTTGCGTCCCCAGGAAAAATGAAACATTCCTTTGTTATGAAAGAAATGAGTGGCTGGTGGGGTTAAAGCAAGAGTTGGCATGGGCTAACTGCCTGTTTCAATGATGGTCACCAAAGAATGTGAACCAATCAGTAATGTGGCTTCCCGGCTCAGAAAATGGATGGTGCAGAGTTCTCTTATTCTTTTAACTCTGTTCTCACACCCTCTTTCTGTTTTTAATCCGCTCACTTCTACCCAAACTCTCATTTACATTTTACCTCAGCACAATGAGATACTCAACCGGATGAGTAATCTCCCCCACTCTTTGATTTCGACCCCTCACCCCTCAATCACTCAAGGATAACTTCTTGGGTAGGAAACACTGGTTAACGTGGATCCATAGAAGTTCTGTATGCTCACACACGGATCCTATGAAATTGTCCTAAAATGATTTGTGTTGTTCAACAGTTTAGCTTGAACAATTAAATGTCAGCATTTGAATGACATTGTCATCAGAATGTATGATCCTCAATATTTGAGCATTTGAACGATGGAGAATTCTCAAAACAAGAATAATGAATAAATGAAATGAATTCGAAGAAATTGTTTGAGAATCTGACAATGTATCAATCAGATCAAATATTATGAATGATGATTATAAAAGGATAGGGTATCAAAGAATTGAAATTTGTTTATATGAACAAATATAAACAATCTTTGAATGAAACGTTTAAGTTCTCACGCTGAAATGAAATGTATGATGCTCAACAAAAATGAAGTACAAACGGGAGTATTACCATCGAAAAATTGTTTTGTTTGGAGACATGGTAATAACAAATTCAATATGAAGCTGAACCGGTGTGTATGAATACTTGAAAGTATAGAAAAGATAATACACAAGTATTAATCTTTGGAAACACACAGTCAGAAATGATGTTATGGTAATCCGAGATATCCATGAAAAACATTTAAAAGCACACTTCTAAATTCATAAAAACTGTTTGAGAATAGAGAAGTGGTTTGAACATTTAAGCAAAACATATTTCATGCTTGAAAGTCGTTCTTCTTTCAAACAATTAGAGATTAAGATCAGAAGATACATACAGTCAGAAATATTTGAGCTCCCCCTCAAATCATGATATAATGATTTAAAATCAGTTAAGCTCCCCCTTAACTTGTGCAAAAGATCTTTATCTGACAAAATCTGCACAAATAACAAGACTTGGATTAAAATATCCTTAATCATTAAAGCGAGTTCTGAATTACCAGGATTGAAGTAAATTCAGAAGTCATAGTCGTTGAATAACGGGTTCTAAACTGAGATGTTTAGAAACAATCTATCTTTGCTCCCCCTTAATGGCACATGTACTCTTCTTCAAAAAATTGCACCGCTTCTCTTCTATTTTCAGTCATGTGTGTGGTATATATGTAACATTCAGCACAACACATGAAGAACCTATAAAAAGTATTAAGCAGATTTTGGTACCCAACGGTACTTAGGTCCTAGTGTGTTAGGTGCATATTTCTTAGAAGAAATTCGGTAAGTACCGTACCAATAAGAAGTATAATCTTTATGCACAAAATCATTTGATCCACAGTAAGAACAACAGATTTTCTTATGTGCCAACCTAATCAGATGATTTGCATAATAAACATGATTAGGTTTAGCAGAAGATTTACCTTTTGGCGCGTTGTTCCGCTTTGAATTTGATGTGGAAGCAGATGATTTTGGTACATCTTTCTTTGGAATTGTTGTGCCTTTAACTGTCCATTCCATCTTCACCTTCTTGAAGACTGAAACTTCTTTAGAATTGGAAGTATTAACTTTAGGAACATTTGGTTTGTTATCTGATTTATCAAACAAAGAATTATAGAAGAGATTTGTTGAACGAATCTGATCTTTTGAGAAATCAGTTGATCTATTAAATTGTTTAGAAGGAATGTTTTTAAAACTTGAACTAGAAGCAGTTTTAAAAGAGCATTCAGAATCATTTGAATCAACAAATGGAGTCTGAAAGATAGTATCAGGACTAACCTGCTTTGAGACATCAAATTTAAAAATGACGTCTTCAAGTTCTTTGACTTTGTTTATCAAAACGTTTTTCTCTTTAAAAATTATATCAAATTTCTTTTGGAGATCAGATTTGATCAATTGATCATTCATAATATCAGCTGATAAACCAGATAATCTTTTGGTAAGATTAAGAATCGCATCTTCAAAATATTTGCGTTCCGATTCAAAATCTTTTTCAGAAAACTTTCTTTTATCAGTAATCTCTTTGAAAGTTTCCATATTTTTCTTTTTAAGGATTTTATTTTCCTTTTCAAATAGATGTTTCTTTTCCGTGAAATCTTTTCTTTCCTTTTCCAAAAGATTTTCTAAATCAGAGATTTTCACGGAAAGTTCATTACTTTTGATTTCAAATGATTTTCGTTCAGTGTCAAAATCAGCACTTTCTTTTTCGAGTTTTTCTGTTTCTAAAAATAAAACTTTCTCAAAATCGGAGATTTGTTTCAAAAGTTTTATGTATTTCAGTTCAATTGCTTCCTTTACTTTAAGAACTTTCTTTGAAGAAGGTGACTCTCTTTCACGTTCAGAAAGCTTCTTCTTTAATTCAACGTTTTCACTTTCCAACGTTGTTCCTTTCTCTTGAACTCTTTTTATTTGATCTCGTAAATAAGAGTTCCCCTTCTCACTCTTGTTTTCCCTACTCTTCATATCAGCATTTTCACTTTGAAGAGTTGTTACTTTTTCTTGAAGTTTCTCGATTTGATCATGCAGACTTGAGTTGTCTTTCTTTGTTTCAAGACCTACAATATAAACTTCAAGATCAGTAATTCTTTTCGTAAGTTTAGCATTTTGTTCTTTTAAAATAGATTTTTTATTTGAAAAAGAAATGTCTAAAATCTGTCTCTTCAGATCATCATTTTCTTCCTCCAATGCTTTTATACTCCCTTGAAGCTCTTTTATATTTTCTTGATGAGTTGAGATGTCAAGTGTCTTGTTCTTCTCTTATGTATCTTCAAGAACTACAATCTTGCCATTCAAATCTTTCAGTTCGGACTCAAGAGAAGAAACTTTGTCTTCTAAAGAAGCTTTCTCAGACTTGAGCTTTGTATTTTTTTCTTGCTTCTTCATCATAATATCTTATGTAATTCGAAACCAAACATTCAAGACGCTTGATCTCATCTTTAGCTTCATGAAGAGTCCATTTTCTCTCTTTCTCTACCTGATACCATATTCTCCCACTTAACTCCTCTATGAGAGACATCTTTAAAAAATTGCTAGAAGTTGATCTTTCAGAAAATCAAGCAGTAAGTGTAAAAAAAATTTACACTTAGAATTAATTGTTCAAAAATTCAAAACTGTAGTCACAACTTGGATGCAACTAACATACAACAATTCGGATGTATAAGGATCCGAAACCAGCAGATCTCGGATTGAACTGGTATGAAACCAACAAGAATTCAGATGTAACTTGATGTGAAACCAACAGATTTCGGATGTAACTTGATGCGAAACCACAGATTTCGTATTGGTCTTGATGCGAAACCAACGGATTTCGTATTGGTCTTGATGCGAAACCAACGGATTTCGTATTGGTCTTGTTGCGAAACCAACGGATTTCGTATTGGTCTTGTTGCGAAAACAACGGATTTCGGATGTAACTTGATCCGAAACGAATACAACTCAGATTGAACTTGATTGCAAATACTAGAATTCGGACTTAACAGGATGCGAAACCAACAATTTCGTATCCTTAAGGATCCGAAACCCAAACTTGTGAAAAATTTCACAAGTATCAAATATTAATGTTTGCCTTGTGATCCAAAACCAAGCTTGAATGATCCGAAACCCTGACGAATGATCTGAAACCCTTATGAATGATCTGAAACCTTCACTTAAACACCAAAAATCACTGAATCAGCCATAACTTTTTCAATTCTTGATCAATTGTAATGAAATTTGCACAGACTTGTTCGAAATTAAATTCCACACACTTTTCTAGTTGATTTCAAATTCCAATTCGATCAAATTAATCGAATTTTGATCCAAAAATAGTAAGAACAAGTTTTCGAACAAAAAGTTATAAAATGATCAATTTGATGAATTATGTGCAGAATTTGATGAAGATCCTTGAATAACAGATGATCAGGGATGAAAAATGAGTTTAGTAGTGTCAAGAATCAATCCAAAAAATCAAAAATGGTAGAAATTGTGAATTCTGGATGAACAGTAGATGAACAGTAGATGAAGATCAATCCGAAACCATGATGAACAGTGTAAAACTTTTCTAATTTGCTTCTGAATCTGCTTGAATCTTCTTGTTTGAGCTCTGATACCAAATGAGAAATCCCAGATCTAGCAATCAAACATGAAGTAATCTAGAGAGAGAAATAGTCATCCATATATTGATCATCAAAGTACAAATGACATAATGCTTGAAGTGTTTCTCAAAATTATATCTAACTATTACATGACACACCTATTTATACCCATAACACACAAGGTATAAGGGCATTTACAATACAGTATAGACTATTACAGTACATTGACTTTACAATAAATCTTGAATACAATAATGCTCTAACATGAATCCAACATACATGACACTTCAACTCGCCAATAGATCAATAATGTATCCATATGGAGTGATAGAGGATGTTCTCATTAAAGTTGACAAGTTCTACTTTCCGGTGGACTTCGTGGTGCTGGATATTGATGAAGATCAAGAGGTCCCGTTGATTTTGGGAAGACCATTCCTGGCCACGAGCAAAGCACTGATTGACATGGAAGAAGGCGAGATGACCTTGAGGGTTGGCGGCGAAAAGGTAATGTTCAAGATGTTCGAGAGTGTCAGAGGTAGAGTTGAAGAGGAACCCGGTAATCAAGGAAAGCCGAAGGAGTGATCGGAAGGAAGGTCGAGCCACGACCGAAACCAAGGCGCTAGGTGGGAGGCAACCCACCGAGGTTTGATCTTTTTCATTTTTTCTTTTTGTGATTTGCGTTTTGAGTGTTTTTATTTAAAAAAATAAAATTATTAGGAAACAGAGACTTACGCGGTCTATGTCGCGGCTTCATGTAAAGCCCGTATCCCGGTATGTAATTTCTTTTATTAATTTATTTTCTTTCAAGTTTGATTTATCGTGGTTTCCGTTAACGGGGTTAGTCGAGTTGGGTCTAATCGTTAAAGTTTCGGGATTTTTGGTTAGTTGCGAGAGGTTTGTGAGTTGAGGGCCTTTATGTGACAAAGGCCAAAACCCTCTCATGGGTTCGGCCCATGCAGAATGTCGAGACCCATTTGTTGTTGTGGAAGTGATGGCATGAGGGGAAAGGCAAAAGAAAAGGGTATTTGGTTTTGTAGTATTGGGGTCGTGAGAAAGAAACCGAGAGGAGAGCTTGAGCAAACCCTACGGCCGCTACCCCCCCCCCCATCCCTTTTGCTCTTGTCGTCGGCCGGAGAAGGGAAGGACACCGACCACCGCCGCTACTGCCGGTACTGTTGCTGCCGCCGGAGTTACGCCGGAGTCGAGGAAGGAGGGCGAGAGTAGGAGAGGACTAGAGGACGTCGTCGATTTCGTCGCAAGGTAAGTCCTCGTTTCCGTTTCCGTTTTCTTTTCTTTTCCAGCGAAGCAACCACCGCTGTACGCCGCCGCTGTGATGGCCGTATGTGGGCGGTCGTGGTCAGACGTGGTCGAATGTGTGCGAGTTTGGGCAGCCGAGAGAAAGGGACGGTGGTGTGGGGTGGTGCGTGTGTGCGTATGTGTGAACGCCGCCGGAAAACGCCGCTGCCGCCGCCGTGTCCCCACTGCCGGAAGTGGCAGTGGGTGGTGCCACGGCCTAAACCCTAATACCACCTCTGGCCGTAACCCTAAACCGCTAGTACTAGTCGTAAAACCGTTGATCGTATAGCGAAAGACCGTATTATCATTTTATGTAAAAACTGCAGTTTCTGTCCCTGTTTTGCATCGAGCATAACTTCTGCTAGGAATGTCGGATTGGGATGAAACCAGTGCTAAAAGTTCCCATTCTGAGTCTAGTAAGTTTCTTATGTTTTGCGGAAAAACCAGTTCGGACCGTAGCTAGTGTCAAACTACTGTTTTATAACGAAAGGTGCTGTTTTTTCGCTGTGCAGTTAACCAATTTTGTAAAATCTGTATTAAATTGTAGAATAATCGTTAGGAGGTGTATAATATGTCCTTGGAACCCTAACTCTGAGCACTTTCTGGTTATGTAATTTAATTGAGGATTTTCTGGGTTTATGGAGGTCGGAACAGGTCCCGAACAGACCTGTTTGGTTAGACCGAAAAGTCGTTTTAGTGACGATTTAAGGGTGCGTCGTGTTTTAGGGTCCGGGTCTCGTGTTAATACATTGTAACGATTTTTTAGGTGTTGGGAAGTGATCTTGGATTTGTGAAGGTTGAATTATTGTTTGTGAGCTAGGCGCGCTTACGAGGTGAGTTCTCTCACGATAACTAATGTCGGTTATTTTTACATTACGATTTGTACGTGTGTGGTAGTTTTAATTGTTTGTGATGCGGGACTAAATAGTGGGGTGTCTAGTCGGACCTTTATTGTTATGACTACGCGGGTGGCGTAGGAGTTCGGTGGGGCCGAGGTTTATATACGCGGGTGGCGTAGTAACTCGGTGGGGCCGAGGTTTATATACGCGGGTGGCGTAGTAACTCGGTGGGACCGAAGGTTGTATACGCGGGTGGCGTAGGAACCCGGGGGAGCCGGGTAATGATTGCACGGTTATCGTGTGGTCGGGTGGACCAGCTTATGCCTTTGGGTGGGATGGTGTAGGTATGCATGTTTATGATTTGTTCGTAGACTTGTATGCTGTTTATGTGCAATTATCTGTTTAGAGGTGGTGTGGGAATAACTGTGTTATTTATGGTGTCTGAATTCACTAAGCTTCGTGCTTACCCTTTCCCAATAAATTGTGGTTTCAGGTGCGAGTGGCTCCAAAGCGTGACGAGTACACACTGGCGCATGGGAAGAGTTGATTACTTTTATGATTTTAATTTTAGACATTTATTCCGCTGTTTATTGTTCGTGAGAATATTAATTAGGAGTTTGCAAATGAAATGATTGAATTATTAAATGAGTTTTTATTAATGAAATGTTACTTTAAAATTTTAAAATTCCTTGTAATTTTTGGGACGTTACAACTTGGTATCAGAGCACGGCTTGAGTGAATCAAACGCATTTCAGTGTGTTTGATCTCAAGTTTACGGCTATAAAATTTTCTTTAAAGTTTTTGGGAAATAAAAAGAAGGAAAAATCCGTTTGAGGAACGGTGATCGAGGGCGCAGTGTGTACAGTCAGCCAGAGCCAAAGGGGAAAGGTACATTACTTAGTGTTGTATTGCTTTCTAAATCATAGGGTATGCATGCTAGATTGCCTGCTGTTGACGCTATGCTGTATGATGATTGCCTGCTTGTAGGAATCAATGTTAGTTATAGTAGGTTGTTAAGTGAAGGCCCTATAGGTTGTATGCAGTAAGAATCATATAGCCTTAGAATATTTGATTTAGTTCTATTGCGCAGATCTTGTTTGAGTCCAACCGTTCTAGGATAGAATTTTGTATTCGAATGTCTATTTGATTCACGCTGCATGCGACTGGGTATTCGTGAGGCAACTCGTTATGGCTAATAGGGATTCCGTGGTAGCAAGGGTAGTGGGATGAGATGAAATTCCTAGTGAGCTGGGAATAGCGTTTACATATGAGTACGTATGCAACATTGCTTTCTAGAACATAGGAGTATGTATACTAGATGGCTTGGTGCTTAATACACTGTATTGTATGGTTGTTACTTGCTATTAGGAACTTATGCTAACTTTGATAGGTTGTTAAGCGAATGCACTATAGGTTGTATGCGGTAGGAACCGAATAGCCTTAGAATGTTGGATTTAGTTCTATTGCGCAGCTCTTGTTTGAGTCCAACCGTTGTAGGATAGAATCTTATATTCGAATGTCTATCTGGTTTCCACTGTATACGACTGTGCGTTTACGAGGCGACTCGTCAGGGTTAGTGGGGGTTCCGCCCTAGCAAGGGTAGTGGGGTATTATGTTTATTCCTAGGGAGCTAGGAAGAGTGTGTATATGCGTCAGTATGGACATACGTGTATGGTTTTTGTTTGGGCGAGCAACTACTTGGATACTCGGGATGGGACTCGGAGCGGACAGTGATAGGTGTAGATGGTAGTAGTAGAGCTCCTACTACCGGAAGCACAGGATCAATGTTCGAGTCGGGGAAAGTCGCGAGGAATTCAAGGAGTCGAGTGTGAGCGTGGTAGGGTGAGTCATTATGTGCTAATGACTCGTTGTAATTTCTTTTTCATAGAATGGTCAACACTAGAAGGAACAACGCGGCTGAACCGCGGACTGGGGCCGGGATCAGCGAGGAACAGATCAGGGAGATGATTGCTACCGAGGTAGCCTACGCGATCGGGGAGGCGATCCCCGAAATTATCACCGCCATTCGAGATGAGGTGGTGGTCCTGATGGATGAACGGATTGCAGCAATTCCACCGCCTGCGGGGGGACAGCCCCGTGCTAGAGAGTTCCAGTACCGAGATCTCTCCGCTTGCTCCCCGCCAGAGTTTAAAGGAGACCCGAGTCCAATTATCAGCATGTGGTGGATATCCGATATGGAGTGTGCGTTTCTGACCAGTGGTTGCCCGGATAATCTGAAGGTCCGTTTTGCCGTGAACCTGCTACGTGGCGGAGCAAAGGATTGGTGTGCTACAGCGTTGACGCTCGCTGAGCGCACTACTTTGACTTGGGAGGAGTTCGTCGTCCGCTTTCGCGCAGAATATGTACCTCCGGTAGAGATGGAGCGGATCGCCAAGGAGTTCCTGGAGCTCACGCAAACTACAGAGACGGTGAAGGAAATGAACCGTAAGTTCACCGAGATGGCATTGTTTTGTCCCCAGTATGCCGCCTCGGAGGATATGAAGATGTCTCGGTACAAGGACATGTTGCGTACCGAGATTAGGGAATTCGTGAGCACAGCGCAGTATGCTTCCTTATCTGCGATGATGGATGCGGCCCGGAGGAGGGAACTCGAGTTGGAAACCCAAGCGAAGAAAGGGAAGGCGGCACAGGCGGTGACGCCGATCTCTGCGGTGCCACAGAAGTCGAAGTTCACTGATTCGCGCATGGGTTCGAGGAGTGGCGGGTTAAAGCCCAGGGATACCGGAATGAGAAGATCTGAAGGGTGTTTTAAGTGTGGACAGTCCGGTCACTTTAGCCGGGACTGTAGAGTGCCGTTAATGGTCTGCTTTAACTGCAAACAGACGGGCCATGTGAAGACCAACTGTCCTAGCGCGAGGGTAGCAGATGGGAGTGGGGCACAGGGGGTGCCTGCGAATGCCCCATTGCGTATTACTGATGGTCGAACGGGTCAGCCGAGGACGGAAGCGGCTCGAGGCAGAGTTCACCAGCTGACGGTGGAGGAGGCACAGGCTACGCCTAAAGTGGTGACAGGTATACTTTGCCACTTGTTTTTCTGTTTTGATTATCGTATATAATTGCTTTTTGCTTAAGCTGTGAGATTAAGTGCGTTCTTAGTTAACTCGGTGTCTGCTGTAGTGATGCTTGATAGCGGGACTACCCATTATTTTTCGTGCTTCACACTTGTAGTGAGCGTTGGGCCGTAGTATAGGACGGCTAGGCTGTCCACTTGTGGTCGAGGTTGCTGTTGTAATATGTGCTTTAAGTAGACTGTTTCAGGTCGAGGTTGAGGATTGAGCTAGAATTTTAGGCTTTTGAGCCGACTTTGTTTTAAGGAAAAACCGTAAGATAATTGGACGTGAATTCCAACTTGCCCTTAGAGGTTTAAATGTCTGGATGACGATAGTGGATCGGAGAGACTTGGAGTTGTACGAGTTGAGACGTAGAATACCGACTAAGTCATGCACAAAGTTTGAGTTTGAAAATAGAATTGCATTATCTAATTCTTGTGTTTCCAATTCTTATTTGGATTGTGTTGAAGAATTTTGGGAAAGGCGTTTTTTTAAGTGTTATGTGTCAGTTTGAGTACTTACATATTTGGGGGAGTGAGTTATTCCGGGATAGGCATGTTGTTGGTAGACTGTTTGCATTGGAGCCTTGGTCATGCCAGTCAGTCGTTGGTAACGGTCGGTTGGGTATCTCGGGGTGGGACCCCGGTATTCATGTGTTATGAATTTGACTTTCCAGTGGGCACTAGGAGGATATAGTCTTCAGCACGTACCTGGGAAGTAGACGTTAAGGTGTATCTTGATACGGTGTAACTAGGCTTCGTAGAACGAGTGTGGGAGATACGTCGACGGTGGAAGGTTGGGTATTCCACGCGTGTGGGTACTGTAGGCCGAATAGTATCGGTTAGGGATTGATACCCTTTGTAATAAAGAGGATAAATGCGTAGAATTTTTTAGGTAAATAGTATACCTAAGTGTCGATTTTTGGGCTTGAGGCCAAACACCTTAGTGAAATTGGAGAATTGTAGCCGATTTTAAGGAAATTATGTTGATGGTAGTAGTAATCCTGAGGTGTTTGCTTGTGGTGAATGGTTATGGTGGAGTGACCTTCGTGAGTGATTTTAAATTTACTGGTTTGACGATTCGTGTAGGGTAAATTGTGGGGGTCTAGTAGAACTCGTAGGAGTTAATCGACAGTTAATAGTAGGAATGATCGGATCCGAGTATCCAGTTGGGTATATTGGTAAGCAACTTGAGAATGTTTAGAGCTTGAGATTTGAATCGGGAGGTATGGAATATCTAAGGTTGGGAGACAACCGAAGTCGCTTGGCTAGGAATGATTCCAATTGGTGAAGTGTTCTATCGATCATAATTTCAGTATCCTAGAAGGAGTACGTTAGTAAGGAAAGTATTCGAGAAGTTTTAGAAGGGGTCTCAAGTAAACTTGGGAACCTAGGGTTGAGATGTGGGAGAACTATCTTTAGCTATGCACGGGCATAGACTTCGAGGACGAAGTCTAATCCAAGTGGGGGAGAGTTGTAAAGCCCGTATCCCGGTATGTAATTTCTTTTATTAATTTATTTTCTTTCAAGTTTGATTTATCGTGGTTTCCGTTAACGGGGTTAGTCGATTTGGGTCTAATCGTTAAAGTTTCGGGATTTTTGGTTAGTTGCGAGAGGTTTGTGAGTTGAGGGGCTTTATGTGACAAAGGCCAAAACCCTCTCATGGGTTCGGCCCATGCAGAATGTCGAGACCCATTTGTTATTGTGGAAGTGATGGCGTGAGGGGAAAGGCAAAAGAAAAGGGTATTTGGTTTTGTAGTATTGGGGTCGTGAGAAAGAAACCGAGAGGAGAGCTTGAGCAAACCCTACGGCCGCTACCCCCCCCCCCCCCCATCCCTTTTGCTCTTGTCGTCGGCCGGAGAAGGGAAGGACACCGACCACCGCCGCTACTGCCGGTACTGTTGCTGCCGCCGGAGTTACGCCGGAGTCGAGGAAGGAGGGCGAGAGTAGGAGAAGACTAGAGGACGTCGTCGATTTCGTCGCAAGGTAAGTCCTCGTTTCCGTTTCCGTTTCCGTTTTCTTTTCTTTTCCGGCGAAGCAACCACCGCCGTACGCCGCCGCTGTGATGGTCGTATGTGGGCGGTCGTGGTCAGACGTGGTCGAATGTGTGCGAGTTTGGGCAGCCGAGAGAAAGGGACGGTGGTGTGGGGTGGTGCGTGTGTGCGTATGTGTGAAGGCCGCCGGGAAACGCCGCTGCTGCCGCCGTGTCCCCACTGCCGGAAGTGGCAGTGGGTGGTGCCGCGGCCTAAACCCTAATACCACCTCTGGCCGTAACCCTAAACCGCTAGTTCTAGTCGTAAAACCGTTGATCGTATAGCGAAAGACCGTGTTATCATTTTATGTAAAAACTGCAGTTTCTGTCCATGTTGTGCATCGAGCATAACTTCTGCTAGGAATGTCGGATTGGATGAAACCAGTGCCAAAAGTTCCCATTATGAGTCTAGTAAGTTTCTTATGTTTTGCGGAAAAACCAGTTCGGACCGTAGCTAGTGTCAAACTACTGTTTTATAACGAAAGGTGCTGTTTTTTCGCTGTGCAGTTAACCAATTTTGTAAAATCTGTATTAAATTGTAGAAAAATCGTTAGGAGGTGTATAATATGTCCTTGGAACCCTAACTCTGAGCACTTTCTGGTTATGTAATTTAATTGAGGATTTTCTGGGTTTATGGAGGTCGGAACAGGTCCCGAAAAGACCTGTTTGGTTAGACCGAAAAGTCGTTTTAGTGACGATTTAAGGGTGCGTCGTGTTTTAGGGTCCGGGTCTCGTGTTAATACATTGTAACGATTGTTTAGTTGTTGGGAAGTGATCTTGGATTTGTGAAGCTTGAATTATTGTTTGTGAGCTAGGCGCGCTTACGAGGTGAGTTCTCTCACGATAACTAATGTCGGTTATTTTTACATTACGATTTGTACGTGTGTGGTAGTTTTAATTGTTTGTGATGCGGGACTAAATAGTGGGGTGTCTAGTCGGACCTTTATTGTTATGACTACGCGGGTGGCGTAGGAGTTCGGTGGGGCCGAGGTTTATATACGCGGGTGGCGTAGTAACTCGGTGGGGCCGAGGTTTATATACGCGGGTGGCGTAGTAACTCGGTGGGACCGAAGGTTGTATACGCGGGTGGCGTAGGAACCCGGGGGAGCCGGGTAATGATTGCACGGTTATCGTGTGGTCGGGTGGACCAGCTTATGCCTTTGGGTGGGATGGTGTAGGTATGCATGTTTATGATTTGTTCGTAGACTTGTATGTTGTTTATGTGCAATTATCTGTTTAGAGGTGGTGTGGGAATAACTGTGTTATTTATGGTGTCTGAATTCACTAAGCTTCGTGCTTACCCTTTACCAATAAATTGTGGTTTCAGGTGCGAGTGGCTCCAAGGCGTGACGAGTACATACTGGCGCGTGGGAAGAGTTGATTACTTTTATGATTTTAATTTTAGACATTTATTCCGCTGTTTATTGTTCGTGAGAATATTAATTAGGAGTTTGCAAATGAAATGATTGAATTATTAAATGAGTTTTTATTAATGAAATGTTACTTTAAAATTTTAAAATTCCTTGTAATTTTTGGGACGTTACACTTCATGCCGCGCGCCAAGCCGTGGGGGTCTCTGAATGTTTTTGCGAAAAAGAGAGTTACGCGGGATTCCACACGGTTTCAGGCCGCGGCCCAAACCGCACGGCTCCCCTGTTGCTTTTGGGTTGTTCTCGTGCAGTGTCTTTCCCTTTCTTGTGTTGTTTCGTTTCGTTTCTTTGCTTCCTTTATCCTTTTACTTTCATATTTTGTTTCCGCTTTGTTTTCCGTCTCCTCCAGCTTCTCCCAACTCTCTCTCCATCCTCTCCGATATCTCTCAACTGGTCGCTCCAATTTTTCAAGAGAATCTCCTCCGTCCGGTCAAACAGGTGTGTTCTAACTCTGTATGTTAACGAGTGTTGTATGATGTTGTGTTTCCTTATTAGTTGAACGAGATGCAACAAACCTAAGTTTCACTTACGTTTGGGGTGCCTCACTTTTCAACATCTACACACTCACTTTTACTCCTGTGCAAACCTCGGTTTTACCGAGGTTTGGGGTTGGCCTTATTTGACAAACCTAGGCCACGACCTAGGTTTGGGGTGGCAGTTTTTGAAAAACTTTGGACTAGCTCTTTGATGTTTCGTGTTAAGACTTTGATAACTGCTATAACTGCTCAATGATGCGTGTCTCACCTGTGTATCGCCTGCACCGACACCTACACATTGGGGACAATGTGTGGGTAAGGTTTGGGGTTGCCCAATCGGGCCCACATATATGCACGTAGATTTCCTGCACCTCTGAATGTTTAGATCACATTAGCTAAATTTTTGTTTTGGATGATTGAGACCGACCATTGTGGGAAGAATCTCGTGATAGTAACGTGACCATTAGGGAAGGACCGGGAAAAGACATGACTAGGGACATTAGTGGAGACCACCCAATAGCGAGATTTGAGCCTAAAAGACGTATTTCATTTCGAGGGATTTAAACACCTAATTCGTATACACTTTTTCGAATTCCTTGTCGTGATTATAGAGTGATCTCGCTATAATATTGCATTGAATAGCAAAGACGACCATCAGGATATTGGGTAAGGGTATAGTAGACCATATCGTGTGGACCTTAAGAGATGATTCCAGGCATTGTGTGCTTTTTAACCTGTTTTTATCTATCGTTCCTTTCGACCCATTATGTGTGTATCCACAACCCATTTTTGCAGCCAAACACTCACCTTGTTCATTTCAAATCCACCATTAAACCCGAACCAAAAGCCTTAGCCAACCCTTATCCGAAAGTGTGTCAATCAGAGGCAGTAATGAACAGCAAAAGATAGAGCGGAAAAGAAAAAGTACATGCTAGTCATGAAAATAAATGATAGATAGAAAAGAGGGCCAATGCAGCCCCAATCAAATAAAGAGGGCCAATGATGCCCCACAAAAAATAATAATAATAATAATAATAATAATAATAATAAAAATACAGTTATTTAGATAGTATTTACAGCAGCTAAATAAAAGAGTCAAAGCGACTCCAGCAGTAACAAGAGGGCCAAATGATAGGAATTGAAGCTAGAAAAGTTCAAAACTGCTAAAGGTTGACACATCGAGGATTTTTGATGCGTTTACCCTTCGTTTCTTAGCCATAACCCCAGCCCCGTTACAACCTTTGTAAAGACCTGGATGATCTTCTGGAAAATGTGATTAGGGTATACGACCACTTTTACCAATATTCTCTGTCTTGCTACTTGATTCCTTTCTGAGATCGACTTTTTAGACAGTTGTGCGTCTTTCATTAGAGTTGTCATGTAATTCTTGAGTATCATTGTACATAACTTCCGTATACATGACAACATGTGCGACAACCTAGGTTCGAGTGAAATGAGAGTATCCCGTGAGGTAGGGTCGAGGAGAAATGTTTTCTCTAGTATGTTTGGACCTAGTACAACCTTAATGTAATCGAGGCAGTCACGAGTTCAACTCACAATGGAAGGCCATAGATCAAACATAATAAGGATGAGGCGAGGATGAGTTAAGCATTCATGGGTATGGGAAATCTGTTGATCCAAACCCTCAGTGATTTGATAATGACCCTCTCTTATATACTTAGTGAAAATTGTAAGTAAACAATATGTATCAGAGTTTCACTATCGCTGATAAGTACTAAGATCTTACAGTACCGCTGATAGGAACTCTCGCTCTTTAGATTAAACATTCAGCGAACACTGTTCACCATAATACTCTGAGTCTGTTCAATCCTTATGTTGATCGCTGATAAGTTAGTTGTTTACTTATGATCTCTGAAGACAAGTTTCACGTCAACATAGGTTCTACGCTGAAGTCGAAGATCAAGCTCAAGAACCAGCGACAAGTCTCCTAATGAACTGATGCGGATCAGCGAAGACTCAGATTTGTCCACTCAACGTGAAGTATCAAGTACAAGACTTCAGCTATCGCTGAACTTTATCATTCGCTGATATAGAATGATAAACCGCTGAATCAACGAAAAGCTGATCATGAAGTCCTCCGTACAAAGTACTTTTGTCTTAACCACCCTTGCACGTATCCGTACGATATGTCAGAAAAAGAACCTCCTTATTGTCTGAAATCGTACAACCACTCTGATACTACATTGTTCAAACATGCGGCTACTAAGGTTGTCAACAAAGGTCAATGACATGCAACCAATCAGCTGCTGCTACGTGTAAAGTGTAAACTGCAATGCATTAAATGCATGCATTATATAAGAAGAAGAACTCACTTCATTTTGAAGTAACTTGCTAACTCTGGACAAGTTCATCCTTCTTATCTTGAGATAGGTTATTATTAGTAATTTCCTTCTCTTTCTTAGTGCAAGAAACTTAGTGTTCCAACTTGTTTAGATTTAGGTTTATCCTTAATCTTGTTTCCGCAACAAGCTATAAATTGTTAATGATTTATCAATAAACAAATTAGAAAAGTAAAATCTGTGTTTGTATTCAACCCTCCCCCCCCCCCCCCTTCTACAAACTTGTATAGCCCTTCGGGACCAACAAAATCACTAGTGCATTATGTGGTACCGATTGAGAGTTGTGCAGTCATTTTTTCACTTATATATGCTTTTATTCTCTTTTATCGCTAATTTGCTTGAGGACAAGCAACGCTCGGTTTGGGGTTGTTGATAACGCCACTTTTTGGCGTTATTTTCAGTCCACAAACCAACGAGATTGGCTTGTGTTGGAGCAAAGAGGCGGAATTTTATGGTTTATCGAGTGAAATGTACAGGTAATCTAAAAGACAGTAATCATCGAGAAAAGAAGCAGAAAAGAGTCCAAAAGAGAGCCAAAACGATGCCCAACGGAAGCCCAATATCCAAGCCCAAGACCCGTGCCCGAACCTGGACCCAAATCCACGAAACAAACCTGACCCGGACACTTCAGGAAAGCGCGCGGTTTGTTGCGTGGTTTGTAAGCCACGGGACAAACCACGTAAGTCTCTGTTCCATTCCTATATTTCGCGTTTTCCGGATTTTAGGTTATCACTTCTCGACGTGCGACGGTAGGCTGCTCGGGGGCAACTTTCGGAGGTTTTTCATAGACTTTTGAGCCACGATAGAGGACCGGTTGAAGAGAAGTCCACCACGAGAAGCGGATTAGAGCCGAGAGAAGGGAGTTCACCATTACATTCATCACGTTCACGATCACTATGTTTACACACACGATTTCTCTTCCTTTTCTTATGTTTTTATCCACCACCAACATGAACTAAACTTTATATGTTGGGGGTTGGTTTGAATTTGGTTTAAGCTTATGAATACATGATTTGAGACTTTTATCAGTTTTTCCTAATTAATGAAGCATGTAATTTGAGTTTTTAATGCTTTTGTGAGTTTGGCCAACTTCCAATTGTTTGTTTGTTTTCAGTTAAGTTCGAGAGAATTAATTGTTAACTAGAACTAGAATTTGCATGCCTAAGGTGAGAAATTGGATAGAGATATACCAAGTAAGCCTTAGTCCTATTAAAATCTTGTGTTTAATGTGTTTTGAATCCCATAGGTTGAGATCGAGAGATAAAACTTATACTTTCAAAATAAAATCCGTGTTTGCTTGAGAAAGAACCACGGTGATTTTAGAGATTGGGTATTCATTAAGGGAATAGCTGATAATTGTTTTGAGTCAGGTGTTTATATGTGAAAACCTTAGGATTTCCAACCCTCTACTGTTTTCTCTATCCAAAGTTTCCTCAAGTTGTCTACTGTCTCATTTGTGATTTACTTACTTGCAATTAATTAGTTTAATACCAACAACTCAAAATTGCGATCGTTCAGTTAATAGATCTTATAGTCATTGTGATACTTAGTTCCTAGTTCCCTATGTTCGATACTCGTACTTTCAGTACTATTACTTGATTCGACCCGTACACTTGCGGTTAGATTTAGGGGGGTGTAAACCCGCCTATCAAAAAGCAATCTGATTTTTCAAAGAAATCTCTTGAAGAGAAGAAGAGTCTTGAGCTTATATGTTTAAAACTTTCAAAACAGATCTCTGACTTTGAGAAAGTTCTGATTTTAGAAAGAGAAAAGTTTAAAATTGAACGCAAATCTTTTACTGAAAAAAATGGAGAACTTTCTTTGAAAACAACTGATTTGGAGAAAGAATTAGACATAATAAGCAAAGAGTGTGAGCAGAAGAAGGTTGAAGGTTTAAAGCAAAAGGTTTGAAAGATGAGTTTGCAAACGAAAGAAAGATCTTTCAGACTGAGATCTCCAAGCTTACAAAGAAATTATCTGTTTTGTCCACTGATATCATGATGGAGAAGAGGCTCAAATCTGATCTCCAAAAGAAGCTAGATCTAATGTTTGAGAAGAAAAATGTTTTGGTTAACAATAACAAGGAACTTGAAGCCAAAATCTCTGATGTTGAATCACCCAATCTTACTAGTCCAGATACTATTGATCAATCTCTTTATGATGATTCAGCTAATTCAGTTTGCTTTTCTAAGACTGCTCCAAATTCTATCCACAAAAATATTTCTTCAAAGACCTGCATCAGATCTACTAGCTCTTCAAAAGATCAGATTCGTACCTCTAATCTGTTTTATGACCCTATTTGTGACAACCGTCAAATTTACGTTTCAGGTTAGAATTATACTGAACGTTCCAGTTATTCAGATTTTAGACAGCACAGTCGAATTTAGCAGTGGAAACGATAGTGTTAGGAAAATTTGAGAATTTTGCCTAGCATTTGCCTTAATAAGGGAATTATCCATAAATCTCATAAAATGTCAATCTAAAATACCCTAAATACATATATATATGTACTTTTCAAAAATAAATACTTGCAAATAAAACAAGTATTATGGATTATATAAACTAGTATTATTAATAATAAAACAACCAAATTAAATACTTATCAATTTAAAATTTAAAATAAAATAAAATAAAGAAAATACATTATTGGGATGTCCAATTATATTATACCTAATACCACACTCCATCCCTCTCTTCTCTCCCTCCCAAAACCGTCCACCACCACTCCCCATTTCCCCTCTCTCTTTTCTTTATCTTAAATCAAACACATCTCATCTCATCTCATCTCTCTCTCTAACCTCTTACTAGGAAAAACTCTCTCTTTTTCTCTCTAAAAACCCCTCTTCTTTCTCTCAAATACTCACTTTAGTTCAGCCAAGAAACACAAGAAAACCCAAGAGTTCAAGTGTTCCAAGGTAATTATAAGTGTAGAATGAAAACTACACATCTTTTTGTTTAGTTTCCTTTCGTTTTTTATTTTTTTGAGTTTTTCTTCTTCTACTCTTGTTCTTAATCTTGTTCTTGCTAGAAAAGATCTTTGATTCTTAATGTTTGTAGATTCATCACCACAACATCTTGCATGTTGTTAAAAAGGTGAAGGATCCATGATCAAACCTATGTTAAGATCAAAGAAGAAACTATTGAAAGTTCTTACAAGCATGCATGTCTTCTTCATCAAAAATCAACCTCTTATATTCTAAAAAGTTTTGTGAAAACTTTATAATACATCAAATACATCTTTTAATCTCCATGCATGTGGTGTAAACTTTGTATTTTATATGGTAAAAACAAGCTCTAGGCTTGATTAACAAAGAGATCTTCAAAAAGAAAGCAAGATGATCACTTTTGAGATTTTGGAAAGATAGTTTTCTTTGATATGCATGCATGTAATTCTAGTGGTCTAAAAATAAGTTTTCATCTGAAAATATCTGATTTGTTGAGTGTCAAATCGGATTCCTTGCAAAAGGAACAAAATCATTGCAAAACTTAAAGTTAAATGCAATTTCCAAGTAGCTATCTTTAACAACAATCTGCCAGATTTCTACCTCTATCTTCAAATGGCCATAACTCTCTCAATATTTAACCAAATAAGGTGAAATTGCTTCTGGAATTTATGTTTATGTGTTAAGATTCGAACCCAAGTGGTTTCACTCAAAAACTCAAAGTTTTCGACCTTCAAACAGACGTCACAAAAACAGTGTGCAAACAGCTATGTTTTATGTAGTAGCTGCTTTATAAAAATTATTTGACGGACTTATCTACCTTCAAAATTTATGGTTTTTATACCAAAGGTTTCCTAACACATTAAGTTATATGGACATAAAATATCTTAACCTAAATGTCTCTGGAAGTTATCCAAAAACGAACTGAAAGTGACAATAAATTCTGGATAGCAAAGGATAACTTTCTGCTATGGTTAAAAACTAACTCTTAGACCCTTTTCATCAATTCTTGTGATGAAATTGCGGTGATACTAACATATTTAAGTTATTATAACCTGCATACTATATGTATATGCATTTTATATATTTTAACTTTTCATTTTGAACCCTTTTCATCATTCTTGTGATGAAATTGCGGTATATATATATATATATATATACTATATGTAACTCCTAACTTTAGACCCTTTTCGTCACTCGTTATGACGAAATTGCGGTAGCTTCAATCTAACACGTATTATATATTGATTACTAACTTCGGTTAATTCCTTATAACTTATAAACTTAAACACAACAAAGGCATTTTATGATGATTTGGATAACTAAATGCTATCAAGGCCTAAGGTTTAAAACATAGAATCTTACTAGTGTCCTTACGTTCGTAGGATCGAAGTAGGATCGTTTACGGATTGCATTACGAACCTCTTGGAAACATCTTCGCTTACCACCGTGAGTTTTCACAACCCCTTTTTACTATTTTGTACATTTTGGGGTGAAAAGCATGTTACAAATTACTTACGCATCGGTTGTACTATTTACTCAAATTGATTTACATTACTACGAACTTTTATGCGCTATGGTATATATGCTTATGTTAGTTGATTCTGAGTTTCACATTTATTTGAAAGTCCCTGGTACGAACTACATTACCCATTAGCTCATTTTGCGAGCCGCTTGGTATATTATGGATAACGTTATTTGGTTGACACCCCACTCACCTCGCGAGTGCATAATTGCCGACTAACTTATCGTGTTTGTAAGGAACATGTGTCTTTGGGGCGTGTACGGTCAGTAGGTTTGGGTAGTGGGCTCATTACTTTAACATATTTGCATACGATATTATACCTTGCGCATGTTGACAAACGAACTCTTAATCCATTGTATGGATTTACAAAACTGCTTTATAACTACAACCGAATACTCAATCCACTGTTCGGATTTACAAACTTGCATTAAAACTGTTATGCATACCGAAAACCTGTGAACTCACCAACTATTCAATAGTTGACCCTCTCATTTACATGCTTTTCAGGAAATATCAAGTAAGGTTGGATTTTAGAAAGCACCACAAGTAGCGACATTCAACACGTTTTTTCCTTATCATGTCAATTTATGTTTTTGGACAAGTTTGTATTTTGGAACATGATGTACTTTTGTAAACTTTTATGATATGATGATTGTGGGTTGTCTTCTACCTTACGCAACGAAACCTTGAACTGTGACATCTCGTACTTCCGCTTTAGAGGGGTGTGACACTATTCTTGACAATACAGATAATCCATCTTTCAAGAAAGTAAAGATGGCTTAGAGAGTTAAAGGGTCTGCTCTTTCTCCAAAGTCATTTGTCTCTGTTAAGAGTGACAAGAACAACAAAGTTTTTCATGCTAAACCTTTTGTGAAACATGATCGTGTTTACTCTGTTAATCAGCTGATCAAGTTATCTACACAGAAGTTATGTTGTTCTTACTGTGGAACAAGTGATTTTGTGAATAAAAACTATGATAAGTGTTGGTACGGTACTTATAGTATCCCCAATCCCCATTTTAAAGCCAAGGCATCTAACCATCAAGGATCCATCAAAGTATGGATACCAAAATCTTTCTAATTTGTTTTGTAGGAATGTCATGTGCAACACTCGTCAGAATAGTCCTTTCACATGACAACAATAAAAGGATATGCCAATTTTGAGGGGGAGCATCAGGTATTTGACATATACATGAATTTTGAATTCAAAGAACTGTGGTAATTCATTCTGGATAACTTACTTGTGTTTGTTATTCTCCAATGTTAACTTCCATGAATGCCACGTGTTATATTTTCTTGACTTAGTTATTTCCATGTCTCATATACTTGTTGATTTTTCGATGGAAATACACTAGCTTGAATTCCTATTTGTGTTTCAAAGTTCGTCATTTCATGTTAAGGATTCAATTCTTTTCTGATATATTAATTGTGACTTGTTCTTCACAATTAAACTTTCTATTCATTGTTTGATTTTTTTACTATAATGTGCTTACCGAGTCATTCTAGTTCGCGCTTGAATTTGTCCTTTGAAATTCAATTATTTCAATTTATATTGACTTCTGATCATCTCAGATCAGGACTCGTTCTTAAATGATTTGACTTCTAAACATATCATTTTATAACTTGCTTTTAAATATGTACTTCAATGTTTACTAAACTGTTTTATTTGGAAGAAAAAAAGTGTGAAAGGAGTGATAGGATTTATTTCGTTTCTATGGTCTATCCGGAACCGGAAGGACCTACCCAAGAAACACATCCATTATAGACATCAGAGAGGGGTCTAGATGCATAGACGAGTTTGGAGAGAAAAGAAAAATGGTGAGGCTGTGACAGGACTTAAAAGAATTATTGGTTCTTACCAAACCGAGCCAGTTATCCAGGTAATCTATTCATTCTCGTTCTTTGGAGATGAATATTGAAACAAACATGGACCCAGTGTCGATAACTCGTGTCACCCCACCCAGCCACTCAAGCATCTCACAAAAGATGCTTGTTTCATAAATGCACGGAGATTTAGCACATAATCTATCTATTCCTCACTCGGAGGTCTTAGTTATTGAAAAAGGAAGACATCAGCTCCGGTCTCCGAACTTTATATTCTATTCACCGTGTCAATTGAACTTTAACTTGAGTCCCAGGTTAAATCAATTTTTGAGCCAAACAGATATACATTATTTCTTTCATACATGCACGAGTCTTTGTGATTCCACACGCATATCTTTGTGATACTGTCGGAACAGTTAAAATTTTACTTCAGTGATAACTGGAAGTCCTATCAGAGATACCCCAATGCCAACTCTGAACATAGGCCACACAATTATTTTAATTGATGTGATAACAGTTACTATTGTGTTTCTGTGTTAGTTGATTACCCCATTTTTGGTTACTTAACGTCTTATCTGGTATTTTGCTACTCATCGGTGTTGTCTTTGAAGTTACATGATGCTCAGGATGCTCCTAATTATCATGAGGGGGAGAACTGATACAAATTCAAAGATACAGATCATCATCATGAGGGGAGAAACGTTATAAAAGTTCAAAGACCCAGATTATCAAATTGAGGGGAAGTAATTGTTATGATATGTGCAAAAAATATTACAAGTGATTGGTTCTTCTCATCCCTTATCAAGTGGCGTTCGCAACAGTTGATTCCTTCTTCGAGCATATCGGTTCTACCAGTTCTTACAGTTGAAGCTGAAAGCAAATTCAACTCGCGGTTCAAACACATATTCTTCACTTTAAACTGAAGATGCATTGTGAAATGTCACTGATAAAGTTGATACTTTGAAGACTAAGAGCATAATTCAAGGGGGAGCTTGGAAAGACATGAAGTCAACCAACACCAACATCTGTCAAAGATTCAAGAGGGAGAGAATATCAAGACCTGAGGATTCCAAGATCATACTTTTTCTTTATATAACTTTAGGGGGAGATTGTTAGGACCAAATGTCCTATAAAATAGAAAGTGATATAAAGAAAAGAATAGTTTTATTTATTTGTTTATAAAAGCCTTTAAATGATAATATGGGCTTTAGTGTGTTAATGGGCCATGGGCTTTGAACTTAGGTCCTAGGTATTTAAAGTGTGGTTTAGAGGAAATTAGGTTAAGGGCTTAGAGAAATTAATCAGAGATTAGCCATTCAATTCAACATTCATAGTTTAGAGAGAGCTTTTCATTCCAATATTGTAACCTCTCTATAATCATTCAATAAACGATAATTGTTCGATTCATTGTTACTTGATTGTCAAACTGGGATCTACAACATGTTCTTTTAAAAAATATCAAACATCTAATATCTCCTCTTCTTTATAATCTAACAGAATGACAAAACCAAATCAAAACAAATAAAATGTATGTTTTTTTCATGTTAAAAATAAGTAGCTAATCATAAAAAGCAAATCATCATATAATTTGCATTTTCCAATCAAGATTAGGAAAGAATAAGAAGATATATATAAGCCAAACAAGAGACAAGAAAAGAAATCGGATCAATAGGTAACAGGCGATGAATCCTCTAGTCGAAAGTTTTTCTGGTCGAACGTTTTTTTTAGGTAACAGGTTTTGGAAAATTTCGGGGAGATGAAAGGGTCCTTCTCCCGGTTAATTGTAGTTTTGGCGGAAAATCATTAAAATAATACCAGTGTTGGGCACCGCGCGTTGCGCGATGACGATATATAACTTAGAGAAATATTGGAGTAAGTCAAGATTTATCGTAATTTAGAGAAATATTGAAATTTTATGTAATACAATATAAAATAATGAATATATTGTATACATGAGACATTCTTCCTTAGAAAGAGTTAAAAGAGATTAAGTGGGCCGATCTCCTACACATCAGATATTAGACTAATAAGCACAAATACGTCACTTGATCTTAGTCAATAAGTTGATAAGGTATGTTTGTTCTATTGTTGACGGTTGACCATACTTTTTGTACCCACTTCCTTCTTACCTCTTTCATTATCTCATCCGTTGTGTGGAAAAACTATAAAAATAAAGATTTTTATATAGGTTAACTTTTTTTGGGCAAAATGAAGCCAACCTCATGAGCTTGGAAGGTTAGCTAACATGACTTTATAGAATTTGCCAAGAAGATCCCAACCCATTAGATGAAACAAAGACATCTAAACCTCCTTTCATATATCTATCATCGATTGTCAAAATTCCATCTCTCCATCAATGCGGGATAGACAAAATTCAACCTCCATTCAAGAAATATATAATACTCAAATGTCAAATCTTGGATCTTACTTCTATATATATAACGATATATTGATTATTTTTAATCCACATTGTGTCATGTCATTTCTCTTGGGTAATTTTACTTTTATATATTAGAATTCTTAATCCACATCGTGACATGTCATTTTGTCTTGTGTCTCATTTTATGTATATAAAAATGAAAAGATATAAAAATAAAAACATTAAATGAAATAAGTTTATGATATTAATTGCAATACAATATATAATATATATTGAAACACCCTAAAATCACAATAAATTTAAACCTTAAATTTATCAAATATACAACAATATCTTCCAAGACTTTCATTCACAAATGGAGCATTGGTAACGAAGATCTATATTTACAACTGAATTATCAAAAACAACCTACTAATCTAATCCATAACAATAAGATCATATTATAAGGGTTGTCTAGGTAATCTCCCAAAATATCTTCGTCATAAACTAATCCCTCCATTACATCTCCAAAGGCTATGACTCAAAAGTCATCATCCACTCATCACTTCATATCCCTTCCCGAGCCAGTACCGGGTAAGCAAATTTAATTTGGAAACATTAGACTTGCGCCTAGTGAGAACATCCGGTTTAAAATCCAAAACATTTATAAGCTTTGAAAACCAAATTTGTAAATAAAGCATATAAAATAACCTTTTTGTAAACATTCATATCGTACACATAACATCTTTCGATGACGGGAATCATACCCGATTCCATGAGTATGACAAACACTAAGTAAGTCATAGTATCATGTTTAAGAGTGTCACTACGAATCACTGAGGATTCTAGATTTCAGCTCATGTCCAAGAAATTACAATTACGCGCCATGCTTATTTCTTAGTGTGGAAATAGGGATTACAATTAAGAGCCATGCAAATCCCTTATCTTCCATTAGAAATCGGAAATTACAATTAAGCGCCCTGCCTATTCCACGATTTCATGTCACAATACGAAATGGGAATTACCATTAAGTGTCCGGCCTATTCCTCATTTCAAATCAATGGGAATTACGATTAAGCGCCACGCCTATTCCACGTTTATCAAATCACAATACGAAATGGGAATTACCATTAAGTGTCCGGCATATTCCTCATTTCAAATCAACGGGAGTTACGATTAAGCGCCACTCATATTCCACGTTTATCAAATCACAATACGAAATGGGAATTACCATTAAGTGCCTGACCTATTCTTCATTTCAAATCAACGGGAAATACGATTAAGCACCACGCCCATTCCACGTTTATCAAATCACAATACGAAATCGGAATTACCATTAAATGCCCGGCCTATTCCTCATTTCAAATCAACGGGAATTACGATTAAGCGACACGCCTATTACACGTTTATCAAATCACAATACGAATTCGGAATCACCATAAAGAGCCCGACCTATTCCTCATTTCAAATCAACGGGAATTACGATTAAACGGCACGCCTATTCCACGTTTATCAAATAATGTTAGCGTCTATGGATCCATTACACATGTGTATACTTTCGTGCAACTATTATAAACTTACCATTCCATTGTTTATAATAATACCATCTCATAATATAAACGAATCAAGTAAAACCACGAGATTCAATATAATGAAGTCTCACCTATATCATTTTTCATCAGTATAATACTAAATATTTTCTTCATAGTTTAATTCCAACTTTCAACGTTTGGAATATAAAAATACAAATTCCGGAAACCGAATTCGGAAATTAACCGGAAAACATATCTGGAACCAGATCCGAGAACAATCCGGAAAACGTATCCGGTAAACTCAATCTGGGAGTCTAGTCATGGACTTAATCCAGGGGTCTAGTCCGGGACTCTAGTGTGGGACTTCAATCTGGGCCTCTAGTACGAGACTTCAATCCGGGAGTCTAGTACAGAACCAATCCGGGAGTCTAGTCCGGGACTCAATCCGGGAGAGCAATCCGGAACTTAACTTCGGGACTTATCCGGAAAACTTCATTTCCGGACTGTTCGATAAATCAACCCGATTCGTACCAAAATCATATCTCCCAGTTCTTCAATTCGATTTAACCATACTTTTATGGATACTTATAAGCATAATTCGTAGTATGATTTCAATTCCAACTAGTGATTTCAACATATTCATAGTAATTGAGAGAAGAAGATGAACTCACCTGGGTTTCAAGAACTCAAACGGGAACCGTACTAAATCGATCAGTCTTCAATTCCAATCGGTTATGCTTTCGATTCTCTTTCTCACCCTACTCTCGGAACCGACTTCAAACAAAAGAATTGAGATAATCTCAATTGTCAGTCGACTTCATCTTTTATATATCAGATTTCACAAACACACAATTTAACCCAAAACTATGACCAAATTACACCTACAACCCTTCGATCTTAAATTATAACATAATGTTTAAAATAACCCCTTCTAATATTTTAAACGTTCCTCGTACAAAATTATGGAAATTTTGAGGTGTTACAATTCTCCCCAACTTGAAAATGATTTCGTCCTCGAAATCGAAACTATACAAACAAGTGAGGATATCTATTCTTCATATCCTCTTCTGCTTCCCACGTCACGTTAGCACCTCTGTGATGTTGGTCTTAATTTCTTAGTCTTCATTTCCAAAATTGATTCAGGTTCCTCAACACAATGACTTTTCTCATCCACTTTTATTTCCGAAAGTGGTATAACATTTTCCTCCTCGGCTAGACATCTCCGAAGATAGCAAACATGAAAAGTGTTATGGATTTCTTCCAACTTGGGTGGAAGATCCAAGTGATACACTTGAAGTCTTACTTTCTTGGTTATTATGAAAGGCCCAAGAAAACGAGGACTCAGTTTTCCATGCTTCCCAAATCTTATAATACCTTTCCACGGGGATACCTTTAACATCACCCGCTCCCCAACTTGAAACTCTTTGGATCTTCTTTTCGGATCGGTGTAGCTCTTTTGTTGATCTTGAGCCGCCTTCATGTGTTTCCTAATCTCCTTAACCTTATCAGTCGTTTGTTACACAATTCCTGAGCTAGCAATTTGCTTTTCTCCAGCTTCCAACCAACATACTGGAGTCCTACATTTTCGTCCATATAAAGCCTCGAAAGGTGCCCCTCCAATACTTGAATGATAACTATTATTATACGTAAACTCCACTAAAGGTAAATGTGTATCCCCTAAATGAGTACAGCATCATTTTCGGGCATAGGGATCCGAATTAATTTCTTAGCACAAAGAATACCATAAAGAAGAGTCATATAAATCGAACACAAGGAAACGTACTTTAACGTTCGTTAATCGCCATAACAATCAGAAACAAGTACACTTACGTAACAATATATTCATAATAATAGTAGCTAATTGAAATTTTGAACATACTACACATAAGAATTCTCGTTACCGTCATCATGGTTCGTAATTCACGTATTTCCGTCGACTCTAAGACCATCCTGTCTTAATATTTCTACCCAATCTCATAAATCATCACTTACTCGTCTCAGCTTAAGTCTAGGTATCTTACGATCATACCTAGTTCACTTAAACTACAGCTCTGATATCAAACTGAAACACCCTAAAAATCACAATAAATTTAAACCTTAAATTTATCAAATATACTACAATATCTTCCAAGACTTTCGTACACAAATGGAGCATTGGTAATGAAGATCCATATTTACAACTGAATTATCAAAAACAACCTACTAATCTAATCCATAACAATAAGATCAGATTGTAAGGGTTGTCTAGGTAATCTCCCAAAACATCTTCGTCATAAACTAATCATTCCATTACATCTCCAAAAGCTATGACTCAAAAGTCATTATCCACTCATCACTTCATATCCATTCCCAAGTCAGTACCTGGTAAGAAAAATTAATTTGGAAACATTAGGCTTGCGCCTAGTGAGAACATCCAGTTTAAAATCCAAAACATTTATAAGCTTTGAAAACCAAATTTGTAAACAGAGCATATAAAATAACCTTTTCGTAAACTTTCATTTCGTACACATAACATCTTTCGATGACGGGAATCATACCCGATTCCATGAGGATGACAAACACTAAGTAAGTCATAGTATCATGTTTAAGAGCGTCTCTACGAATCACTGAGGATTCTAGATTTTAGCTCATATCCAAGAAATTACAATTACGAGCCATGCTTGTTTCTCGGTGCGGAAGTAGGGATTACAATTAAGAGCCATGCCTATCCCTTATCTTCCATTAGAAATCGGGAATTACAATTAAGCGCCCTGCCTATTCCACGATTTCACGTCACAATACAAAATAGGAATTACCATTAAGTGCCCGGCCTATTCCTCATTTCAAATCAACGGGAATTACGATTAAGCGCCACGCCTATTCCACGTTTATCAAATCACAATACGAAATGGGAATTACCATTAAGCGCCCAGCCTATTGCTTATTTCAAATCAACAGGAATTATGATTAAGCGCCACGCCTATTCCACGTTTATCAAATCACAATATGAAATGGGAATTACCATTAAGTGCCCGGCCTATTCCTCAATTCAAATCAACGGGAAACGATTAAGCGCCACACCTATTCCACGTTTATCAAATCACAATACAAAATGAGAATTACCATTAAGTGCCCGACCTATTCCTCATTTCAATCAACGGGAATTACGATTAAGCGCCATGCCTATTCCACGTTTATCAAATCACGATACGAAATGGGAATTACCATAAAGAGCCCGGCCTATTCCTCATTTCAAATAAATGGAAATTACGACTAAGCGCCACGCCTATTCCACGTTTATCAAATAATGCTAGTGCCTATGGATCCATTACACATGTGTAGACTTTCGTGCAACTATTATAAACATACCATTCCATTGTTTATAATAATACCATCTCATATTATAAACGAATCAAGTAAAACCACGAGATTCAATATAATGAAGTCTCGCCTATATCATTTTTCATCAGAATAATACTAAAAAATTTCTTCATAATTTAATTCCAACTTTCAATGTTTGGAATATAAAAATACAAGTTCCGGAAACCCAATTAGGAAATTAACCGGAAAACATATCCGCAACTAGGGGTGCTCACGGGTTGGGTTGATTGGGTTGAAAACATTTCGACACATCAACCCAATGTTGGCGGTTTGAAAAAATTTCAACCCAACCCAACCCAAACAAAGACACAACCCAACCCGTTCGGGTTGATCGGGCTAGTCGGGTTGGTCGGGTTGTGTTTAAACAAGGTGAAATCAAAATTAAAAACATAAAAATAAAGGAAACATGTCTTTAAAATACAACCGATAATTCAGACAATACTTAGATACTATATATAAAAATGTTTAAACCAAATATGATCAAATAACTTGACGTTTTCAATTTGCATATTTCTTAAATCTTAAACATATCGTCATCAAATGTTTTTCTCAATTTACATATATATATGTTAACATCTACTATATATATATATATATATATATATATATATATATATATATATATATATATATATATATATATATATGTGTGTGTGTGTGTGTGTGTGTGTGTGTGTGTGTGAGAGAGAGAGAGAGAGAAGGAGTTATATAGAGACGGATAAGAGATTGAATATATATATATATATATATATATATATTTATATAGAGATGTATAGGAGATTGAATATATATATATATATATATATATATCGGGTTCATCGGGTTGGGTTGAGTTCAAATTATCGTAACCCGATATCAACCCAATACATACGGTTTGAAGATTTTACAACTCGATTGGACATCGGGTTGCTTCGGGTTGGGTTGGGTTGATCGGGTTGGACGGGTTGATCGGGTTTTTGAGCACCCCTATCCGCAACCAGATCCGGGAACAATCCGGAAAACGTATCCGGTAAACTCAATCCGGGAGTCTAGTCCGGGACTCAATTCGGGAGTCTAGTCCGGGACTTAATCCGAGACTCTAGTGCGAGACTTCAATCTGGGACTTTAGTACGGGACTTCAATCCGGGAGTCTAGTACGGAACTCAATCCGGGAGTCTAGTCCGGGACTCAAGTCGGGAGAGCAATCCAGAACTTAACTCTGGGACTTATCCGGAAAACTTCATTTCCGGACTGTTCGATAAATTCAATTCAATTCAATTTAACTATACTTTTCTGGATACTTATAAGCATAATTCGTAGTATGATTCAATTCCAACTAGTGATTTCAACGTATTCATAGTAATTGAGAGAAGAAGATGAACTCACTTGGGTTTCAAGAACTCAAACTGGAACCGCATTAAATCGATCAGTCTTCAATTCCAATAGGTTATGCTTTCGATTATCTTTCTCGCCCTACTCTCGGAACCGACTTCAAACAGAAGAATTGAGATAATCTCAATTCTCAGCCGACTTCATCTTTTATATATCAGATTTCACAAAAACACAATTTAGCCCAAAACTATGACCAAATTACACCTACAACCCTTCAACCTTAAATTATAACATAACGTTTAAAATAACCCCTTCTAATATTTTAAACGTTCCTCGTACAAAATTATGGAAATTTCGAGGTGTTACATATATTCAATATAAAGAAATTTTGTAACTAAAATTAAGTTTTTAATCCAAAATGGATATAAAATGAGCCACAGATTATGTAAAAAAAAGTTGTCATCCTTCACTTTTTATAATCAACTTCATTTTCCAACATTTCATATTTCTATCAATGTAGGATAGCCAAAGTTAACCACAATTTAATATTTTATAATTCTCAATTCATATTGTGTCATGTCATTTGTCTTGGGTTTTATATTTATAAATATAAAGATATTTTTAATTTAGGTTTAGCTATCTTTAGTCAAACATCATTTCACATTTTTTTCAAGAACACCCATCAACCCTATATATACACATATTCATCCTCAATTGTCCATCTTGTTACCATTATGAGACACCCTAAACAATCTCTAAGACTAACCTTTAAAAAAATCAAAATTTTAAGAAAAAAATAGTAATTGAGGTCTCTCATTGATTTGATAGGTCTTCCTTTATGTATTTATGTTGATATTTATATTGATTGATATTCATATATTTATATTGATTTAATAAATGTTTTGTTTTATAATCATTGTTATCTTACCAAAAAAATTAAAAAAAGTAGGTTTACATAAATATTGTTTAATTTATATATTCATGTTAAAATCATTAAATTTGGGATAACATCATTTTAAAATAAACAAAAAAGTACTAATCCAATTTGGGTTTAGCTATCTTTAGCCAAACACCATTTCACACTTTTTAAAACTCCCATCAAACCTTTATATACACATTTTCACTTCTATTTGTCCATCTTCCTACCAATGTGGGACAACCTAAACAACACTAACATTAACCTTTTAAAAAAATCAAAATCTTACCAAAAAAAAGTAGGTTTACATAAAGATTGTTTAATTTATATATTCATGTCAAAATCATTAAACTTGGGATAACATCATTTTAAAATAAACACAAAAGTACTAATCCATTTTGGGTTTAGGCGTCTTTAGCCAAACATCATTTCATATTTTTTAAACAACTCCCATCAACCCTTTATGTACACATTTTCACTTCTATTTGTCCATCTTTCTACCAACGTGGGACAACCTAAGGGTGCGTTTGGTACGAAGACATGATAGAACAAGACAGGATGGGACAGAACAGAACATAACAAGACAGAACAGTTATTGAGCGTTTGGTAGACGGAACTGGACAGAACAGATCATATAACATTAGATAAAATACAATAAATAAAACGAATAAAATATAAAATAGAACGTGTATTTGATGTTTTAGAAAAATATTAGATTTTATTTTAAGGTTATATTGGTAAAACATAAGGTTGTTCCACCTTGTTCCAGCTTGTTCCATGGGGTGGGGGTGGAACAAGTTTGTTCCACTCTGTTCCTGTCTATTTCACATAAAAGTCCTACCAAACATGGGACAGTGATCCATGTTCTATTCTGTTATGTCATGTCCAGTGTACCAAACGCACCCTAAACAACACTAACATTAACCTTTTAAAAAAATCAAAATCTTACCAAAAATTGAAAAAAAAAGTAGGTTTACGTAAAGATTGTTTAATTTATATATTCATGTTAAAATCATTAAACCTGTGATAACATCATTTTAAAATAAACAAAAAAGTACTAATCTAATTTGGGTTTAGCTATCTTTAGCCAAACACTATTTCACATTTTTAAACAACTCCCATCAAATCTTTATATACACATTTTCACTTCTATTTGTCCATCTTCCTACCAATGTGGGACAACCTAAACAACAATAACATTAACCTTTAAAAAAATCAAAATTCTAAGAAAACGGATTAATAGCAATAGAGACACCTCTCATTGATTTGATAGATTTTCGTTTGTAACAACCCAACTCAAAGATAACGCTAAAACAACATGAATTAAACAACTCGCCGAAACGACTCCAAGATACTAACATAAACGTACGAAAACATTACAAGGTTTGCGGAAACAACCTATTACACAGCTGAGATTTCTACAATACTAAGCCTGGCATACTAAAATATGCTAACTTCCTTCTAGTCCTAAGCTTCTCGCTTACGCCTTCTCCTTGCCCTTAATAGAGTCTTCTACTAAGTGCTTACCTGAAAATGGTTTAGTTTTGGAAAAGCGAGGGTTAGACCATGAGGTCTAGTGAGCTCCCTCAAGAAACAACAGTCCAATGATACTCATTTAAAACAGTTCATAACGTTCATAAATAACAACTTTACATAAAGCTTTCAAATAACATCACACTCGTAAATGGCACACTGAAGTCACTCGGAAGTGACAACGTGTCAGTCTCACACTGCCTTACCGGGTCACACCTCCCATGGCATAAACGGGACACACCCCCCGGTATGAGCATTGGCGGGCCACACCCCCCAACTTAGCCAATTTACGTCTAACACACAATGTATGAATACATCTTAAGTAAACTTTTATGCTCTCTGTTAATCCCAAATCAATCAAACAACCATGAAATCCATACAAGATCTAGAGAGAGAGTAGAGAGAGAAAGTGTAATCTGATTAAGTCGGCTCTCTAAGTTTACAAGATATGAGTTATTCCCTAATTGTTCTCTCAATTGTTGCATGATTAGACTAAACAAAAGCTATTTATACCTAAGGACTAAATAAGGCAAATAAGCAACTTTGACTTTCTCACAAGACTTAATACATTGACTTTGACTTTGACTTGATCATTAAATCTTGAAGACATATTTAGACTTAACAATCTCCCCCTTGGATTCAAGATTTAATCATTTGAGAACAGCAGTCTTCGGCTTCTTGCATCTTCAAAACTTCGGTCTTTATCAAGGCTTGTCAAAGTCAAATCTTCACAAAATCTTCAGACGGAGATTTTCTTTCTTTGATATGGAGAATTTGTTTCTTCACACAAGGCATTTTGATACAATGTAGCGCAAATCTAAGAAAAAGATATCTTCTTGAGAAACCAAGATGATCAATCGATTTTTCCTAAACTCTTGAAGAATTCTCCCCCTTTTCTTTCTTCGATTTGAGAAATTCTTGCTTCAGTAATGGTATTCACAATGTAGCACAAGATTAAGAAAAAGAGATCACAAGATGATCAATCGATTTCTCTTAAACTCTTGAAGAAGAAATCTCCTCCTTTCCTTTCTTGAGACGAAGTCTTCTTTAAACATTTCTCCCCCTGTCATGAAATCGAATCTTTGACTTGAAAGCTTTGACATGAAATTGAACTAAACATTTCTCCCCCTTTTTCGATGAAAGTGTGCATCATGATCATCGAAAACCTTCTTCAATTTCAGTCGCGTCTCTGATTCTCACTAACAATCTCCTCCTTAATGAATGACCTTGCTCCCCCTCAAAATAAGAATTCTGGAGCATGTTGTATTCTCCCCCTGAAAATATGCATATATTTCATTAATGAACAGTATTTGAAATTTTAGCACAGATTTAAAAGAATTGATACAAGGAAGATAAAATTCATTGAACTACACTTTATAACTACTAATATTTGATCATTTGAAAACTTTACAAAAGAAATTCAACTTAATGAAATTTAACAGATTTTTCAATCAAATGAAATCAAATGCATGTGTTTGGATTCAAATACAAGACATCATTGCATATCAAGTTAAAAATGTTCAGTTTCAACCCCTTTATTAAATCTATTTGGTGCGCTAGCATGCGAAATATGATTAGCACCAAGCATATGCAATTCTAAAACATATAAGAATACTTTGCTCTACTTACACTATTTGTCCAAAATCAGGATTTTCACAAATTTACAGGTTTATTGCGACTTTGTATTTTCCCCAAGTATCAAGAGATGTGTGCTCATTGGCATCTTTTGATTTTGTGCACATTGGCATCTTTTGATTTTGTGCTCATTGGCATCTTTTGATTTTGTGCTCATTGGCATCTTTTAATCACAAACTTTATTAAGAATAAGATACACCGTTAAACATGGCATTCTATCTGGTTCTATAGCAGGGTTTGGGTCAGCGGATCCCAGACCAGTTGGCCTTAGGTGCTAGGTGACGAGCACCCCTTAGAACTTACTTTCCTAAACCAGAAAGGCCACATCGATATATCTTAAACCCATTTGTACCAGTAGAACATGGCTTTCTATCTGGTTCTATAGCAGGATTTGGGTCAGCCGATCCCAGACCAGTTGGTCTTAGGGACTAGGTGTCGAGCACCCCTTGGGACTTAATCTCCCAAACCAGAAAGACCACAGGCACAAACTTTCAAACTAAATGATTAGATTTAAAACTTAGAGCATCTCAATCACTTGGTTCTAAAACATAGTGCTTTCCCCATATTTTCGTTTTCATCCATCATTCTGACAAAAGGCTTTTTGAGCATTATATTCTATATAAGTCTAGAATCACATAATTTTGAGCATTCAGCATAATTTCATTCATGATTTGCTGACCTTTCGATTTATTTCAGAGGTGAAAGTTGAAACAAATGTAACTTAGATAATACAAAAATACTTGTAAAATCATCTTTTAGCACACATTTAATTCATTGAATGAAAATTGAAAATTTCATCTCATTGAATTAAATTTGTAAAGATTCAAATTTTCAAAGCGGTAGAAACAAAGTATAATACAATGTTACCTTTTACCACTTGTTCCTTGAAATAGAAAGATGTGACAGTTAAGGATATCACCTGAGAAGTATGATCATGCGGTAAAAGATTTAACCTGATAAGTCTGAGTTCTAAACTGATTTGTTTAGAAGTCTTAGCCATTGAAGTACGGGTCCTGAACTGATTTGTCCAGAAGCCATTGTCGTTGAACCACGGGTCCTGAACTGATGTATTCAGAAACCAATAACGTTAAATACACAGATACATCTTCTTCCGAGAGTTCAACGCTTTGCTTCTAAATCTGCAAAAACGGATTAAGTAGATTTTGGTACCCAACGCGTCTTGGGTCCTGACTTGTTAAGCGGAGCTCTATAGGAAGGAAAATGATAAGTGCCATACCAAAATTGAACATTATTATTTGTAACAAAATCATTAGTACCACAATAAGAACAACAAATATTCTTTTTTTGCTAACCTGATTAAATTGTTTGCGGAATATAATGAACCAGGTTTAGCAAAAGATTTACCTTTCAGGTTAGTGTTCTTGTTGGGAACAGATGCTTTTGGCACACCTTTTTCAGGAGACGTACCTTTTACTCTCCATTGCATGTTGACTTTCTTATATACAGGAAGATCAGCAGATTGAGACTTGGAAGAATTATCCACTGAGTGATCATAAAAGAGATTAGAAGGACGAATCGGACATTCTGAATAGCTTTTGGATTTGTTAAATGACTTCACTTTGAAAGCTAAGTCATTTCGTTCCTTGGTCACAAAAGCAAGCTTCTTATGAATATCAGACTTCACAATCTGCTCCTTCATGATATCAGTCGATAACACAGCCAAATTCTTTGTCAGTTTACGTATTTCCTGCTGAAATATCTTCCTTTCAACAGAGAATTCATCTTTAACTCTCCTAGCTTGAAAGTCAGCTTTCTTCATCTTTTCTAACTCTTGACTTTCTATATCTAATTCCTTTTGAAGCTCATATATATTCTTTGACAGTTTCACATTCTTTGCTTCAAAGATTTTCCTTTCATTTTCAAACTCAACTCTGTCCTTCTCTAATTTTTCCTTTTCAAGAAATAAAACTTTCTCAAATTCTGAATGTTGTTTAGAAAGTTTTATGCATCTGAGTTCAAGAACTTTCTTTTCTTCATCTTCTTTCTTCTCAGATTTTAAAGTCTTTTCTAGTTCCGAAACTTTCTGAGAAAGAGAAAGAATTTGCTTCGCATAACACTTCTTGTCATTCAAACGATCATCTTTTTCTTTTCTGAACTTTTCTCTTTCCTCTTTTAGCAACTTTTCCATGTCTGACAGCTTCTTTGTGAGCTCAATAACCTTTTCCTTAAGATCTTCATTTTCAACTTCAGACAGGTTCTGTTCCGAATCCTCTTTCTCAACTTTCTTTCCTTCTTCCTTTCTCTTTGTAAAGGTGTAAAGCCCGTGTCCCGGTACGGATGTTTTTACTTTATTTTAATTTATGTATTTTTTTTTATCGGGACTTATCGAGGATGACCAAAATGTTAGTGTATGGTGAACTGTAGTTTTTTTTAACAAAGTGATGGAAGGTTAGGGACTAAAGGTGACAAATTTTGGTGAGGTTTGCATGGAAATCGGTTTAAGAACCTAAACCCTCCTCGCCCCTCTTCTTCCCGTCATTCTTTCGTCCCACGCAAAGCAACGAAGAAACCCTAGTATCCTATGCCTTTCTCCCTTCCTTCGTGCAACCCCCCCCCCCCCCCCCCCCCCGCCGTCGACCAACCCAGGAACCGGTAGCCACCGGCGCTGTTGTTCTTCGCTGCCGGCGAGAGCGAGAGAGAGAGAGGAGCGACGGCGCTGCTGGTCTTCACTGCCGAGAGAGAGAGAAGTTGCCGAGAGAGAGAGAAGCTGCCGCTGGATTGTCGTCGCAAGGTAGGTCCTTCTCCCTTTCGTTTTGTTTCGTCGTCGCCGTCGTTCGCCGCCGCTGTGGTGGCCGGTGGAGGGACGGCCGTGGCTGTCGTTGTGTCTGTGTGTGTACGTGAGAATGGTCGAGAGAGAGAGAGAGTGAGTCGGCGGGATGTTTTCGTGCGTTAGGGACGGAAACGATCGCCGCCGCCGCCGGAGGTGGCAGTGGGTGGTGCTGGTATCTGTCCAATTAGTGGAACCTTAATCCTAATCGAGAAATCTAAACCGATCGCGTAACTCGACTCGTTAAACCTCAAACCGTTTTTATAATCGTCATTTTTGTGGAATAATCGTTTCGGCCACTGTTTTGCGTCGATCATAACTTTTCCGTCGTAACTCCGATTGAGCCGAAACGGGTGCCCACGGTTCAAGCTCGGGGTCGGGCACGTTTTCCGTGTTTTAGCAGAAAACTGATTCGGCTTCTAGCTAGATGGAAAAGTGGTCGTAACTTCAGTAATTCGTCATTTCATGTGAAAAATTCTGGAATCTGCCATTGCCTTGTGAAAGCCATAACTTTTTGCTCGTAACTCGTATCTGGGTGAGACCAGCGCCAAAAAGTTCCCTTTTTGAGTCTATAAACTTTTCTGTGTTTTGTGCGAAGCCCAGTTTGGGACGTAGCATTGGTCAAAATGTCATTTTATACTGAAAGGTGCTGATTTTCGCTGTTCGGGGAACTGTTTTTGTAAAATCCATAATAAATGGTAGAAAAATCGTTAGGAGGCGTATAATATGTCCTTGGAACCCTAACTCATAGTACTTTCTGACCATGTAATTTAATTGAGGTTTTTCTGGGTTTAAAGGGGTCGGATCAGGTCCCGAACAGACCTGTTCGGTTAGACCGAAAAGTCGTTTTAGTGACGGATTAAGTGTGCGTCGTATTTTAGGGTCCGGGTCTCGTGTTAATACATTTTAACGTTCGTTTAGATGTCGGGAAGTGATCTTGGATTTGTGGAGCTGGTATTTTTAATTGAGAGCTAGGCGCGCTTACGAGGTGAGTTCTCTCACTATAACTAATGTCGGTTATTTTTACATTACGTCGTGTATGTATGTGGTAGTTCTATTTGCTTTTTATGCGGGGTTAAATAGTGGGGTGTCTAGTCGGACCTTATTGTTGTGACTACGCGGGTGGCGTAGGAGTTCGGCGGGGCCGAGGGTCACATACGCCGGTGGCGTAGTAATTCGGTGGGACCGAAGGTTGTATACGCGGGTGGCGTATGAACCCGGGGGTGCCGGGTTGCGTTTGCACGATATCTAATAACTGTTGTTTTATCATTGTTGTAGTACGTGTGTGGTAGCTTTATGTGATTGTGTTGTGGAACTAGATAGTGGGGTGTCTAGTTGATACTATGTTGTCATGTTAACTCGGTGGGACCGAGGATCCGGCGGGGCCGGAGATTTTATACGCGGGTGGCGTAGAGACTCGGTGGGACCGGGGATTCGGCGGGGCCGGAGATGTTATCATGTGGTCGGTGGGACCGACTTGTGCCTTTTAGGTGGGTGGGTGTGGATATACATGTTTATGATTTGTTCGTAGACTTGTATGCTGTTTATGTGCAATTATCTGTTTATGGTGGTGTGGAAATAACTGTGTTACTTATGGTGTTGAATTCACTAAGCTTCGTGCTTACCCTTTCCCAATAAACTGTGGTTTCAGGTACGGGCGGCTCCAAGGCGTGACGAGTACACATTGGCGCGCGAGGAGAGCTGGCTGCTTTATGGTTTTTAATAATTAAACGTTTTTCCGCTGGTTTTTATTATGAAGATATTAATTATGAGTTTGCAAACGAAACGTTGGGATCATTTAATGAGTTGTTATAATTGAAATGTTTATTTAAAAATCTAAATTTGCTTGTAATTTTTGGGACGTTACAACTTGGTATCAGAGCACAGCTTGAGTGAATCAAACGCACCTCGGTGTGTTTGGTCTCAAGTTGCGGCTGGGAAATTTTCAAATTCTTTATTAAATCTTTTTAGAAATAAAAAAAAGAGTAAAAACCCGTTCGAGGAACGGTGATCGAGGGCGCAATGTGTACAGTCAGCCGGAGCCGAAGGGAAAGGTACAATGCTTAGTGTTTTATTGCTTTCTAGATCATAGAGTATGCATGCTAGATTACCTGTTGTTGACACTGTATCGTATGATGATTGCTTGCCAGTAGGAATCAATGCTAGTTATAGTAGGTTGTTAAGTGAAGGCCCTATAGGTTGTATGCAGTAAGAATCATATAGCCTTAGAATATTTGATTTAGTTCTATTGCGCAGCTCTTGTTTGAGTCCAACCGTTCTAGGATAGAATCTTGTTTGAGTCCAACCGTTATTTCGAATGTCTATTTGATTCACGCTGCATGCGACTGGGTATTCGCGAGGCAACTCGTTATGGCTAACAGGGATTCCGTTGTAGCAAGGGTAGTGGGATGAGATGAAATTCCCAGTGAGCTGGGAATAGCGTTTACACACGAGTACGTATGCAAAAATTGCTTTCTAGAACATAGGAGTATGTATGCTAGATTGCTTGGTGCTTAATACAATGTATTGTATGGTTGTTACTTGCTATTAGGAACTTATGCTAACTTTGATAGGTTGTTAAGCGGATGCACTATAGGTTGTATGCGGTAGGAACCGAATAGCCTTAGAATGTTGGATTTAGTTCTATTGCGCAGCTCTTGTTTGAGTCCAACCGTTGTAGGATAGAATCTTATATTCGAATGTCTATCTGGTTTCCACTGTATACGACTGTGCGTTCACGAGGTGACTCGTCAGGGTTAGTGGGGGGTTCCGCCCTAGCAAGGGTAGTGGGGTATTATGATTATTCCTAGGGAGCTAGGAAGAGTGTGTACATATGCCGGTGCGGGCATATGTGTGTAGTTATCGGCGAGAAACTACTTGGACCCATCGGATGGAACTCGGAACGAGTGATGATAGGTGTGGAAGGTAGTAGTAGAGCTCCTACTATCGGAAACACAGGATCAATGCTCGAGTCGGAGAAAGTCACGAGGAATCCAAGGAGTTGAGTGTGAGCGTTGTTAGTGCGAGTTATTATGTGCTAATAACCCGTTGTAATATCTACCCAAAATAGCCATCACAAGGAGGAACAACTATAGTAAACCTACTAGTACAGGTGTGTACTTGTTTTGCTTTGATGGGATGATCGTTGGGGTAGTGGCGAAGGTTATAAATTAGTGGTCGTTGGAATAAAAGGACGATTCTAGTATTAGTCACTTGGAGTGACGATGAGGATGATGTTTGTTTCGGGCCAAGATGGATGATGTGCTAGAATCATAGGCTTATAGAGCCGACTTTGATTTGAGGAAAAATCGTAGGGATTATTTGACGTAATTTCCCAACTTGCCTAAGAGGTTTAAATGTCCGGATGACGTTAGTGGATCGGAGGGATATGGAGGAGTAGGAGTCGAGGCGTAGAATGCCGACGGAGTCATGCACAAAGTTGATTTTAAAATAGATTGCATTAACAAATTCTTGTGTTTCAAATCATTTATTGGATGGTGTTTTGGAATTTTGGGAAATGTTCAGCACACACACAGGATTTTTAAATATGGTTTTGAAAGTGTATGAAATCGTTTTATCACGGGAGTGCAAACTTTGTTAGAATTTGTCTCTTTTCGTTATTTTTCCAATGGTTCTTTCGGGTAAGATGATATACGGGTTTTGTGGTGTCTAAAATGTTGGGCAAGTGACTACGGCTTGTGACTTTAACATTGGAACTCCTCCACATATGTTAGAGTTGAGACGGAAAGTTACGTTCCACGATGTCTGTATAAAGCTATTTGAGTGATTTGGTTAAAATAAGTTTTGTTTTACGGCATATTGAGTCGTGTGGGTTTAATTTCACGAGGTGCATATATTATTTGTTTATGTGACCATTTGGGTAAATCTTGAAAATTAATTTAAAGAACCCCACCTTTTGAGATTTTAGTCGATATTTTCAAATGATGGAAGCGGATTGGTTTTTATCTTTAAGTTTGAAACTTACACGAGACAGTTGTGTTTTAACAAAAATATATCTGTAAACCGTTTCATCGTTTTGTATGACTATCCGACGCGCGTAAGATTTGTTAGTGAACCCTGTGCCACGACATTTTTGTTGAAAAAAGAGGAATTTTGGGGTCAAATATCGTGGAACTGATTTTGAAATTATGTGCACACTTTTGTCGCACCCGGTGTAAGGTCGAGCGGTTACTTTAAATGCATGTCATGAGTCAATTCATACTAGAACCGTGACGGTTCATTTTCAAAGAAATTATTTATTTCGCTTTACGTCTTGTGAGTAAACTAAGCTGCAATGAAATGATTTTTAACATAATTTCCATATGTGGGACGAGCGTGTCCATTTTTGCGTAACTACCGACCTGGTAATAGTAGTTTTATTGCTTACGGTCTTTTTGAAATGAAAAATCTTGACGTTGAGAATATTTTGTAAATGATTTTGTAAACCATTTGGGAAATGCGCTTTTAAGTGTTATGTGTCATTTTAAGAATTTTAAGGGTGTGAGTCCTTTTGGAAAACTCTTTTCTTTAACCCGTGTTGAGTTTGGGACTAATGTTGATTTTAGAGTATTGCTTGCTTAGACTTTATTTAAACGCGTTTTTGACCGACTTATGGGTCTAGCAAGCGTGGAGCATTTTGCTCGGTTTTGACTTTGAGATAGTCATGGGTCAATTGCACGGTTTTAATGGCTCGATATGGAGTCTTGTTGATGGGTTGTTTTGTTGCACAGTTTTGCATTTATTGCACGTCGAGTATTTACACGTTGGGGTGAGGGAGACAATCCGGGATAGGCACTTGTGGGTAGGCTGTTTTGCTTTGGATCCTTAGGCACGTTAGTCAGTCGCTGGTAGTGGTCGGTTGGGTATCTCGGAGTGAGGCCCCGGTGTTCAGGTGTTATAGCCTAGGCTTTCTAGTAGGTGCTAGGAGGATATAGTTGTGGGCACTTACCATTCAGGACACAACCGCCGTCATCATCTCAACACGTGTCAATTGCAATAGTGCATGTTAATGGTAATCATTACATAAAAGTGGTATTAAATGGAGAATACCCAATGCTCACACTCATACACCATTGGACACATTATCGACTTCAAGATGCAAGTACATGGATTGTCCCATACAAACATAGATTAGATGTGTATGAAGAATATATAGAGTGTACTTGTACTCGTGGATATAATGATTTAAATGAATAATCAAAGTTGGAATTTGTTGTAATAAAAAGTGTTTTTTAAACGTATTTTAGTTAATATTGAACTCATTTCAAAATAACATAATTAAATCAAAAATTAGAAGGTATCGACGAATAATAATATAATAAAATCAAAAAATTAGAAGGTATCGACGAATAATAATATAATAAAATCATCAAATAACGTAAACGTATGACATATAATAATATATATAAATTAAAAAATATTCAATATTAGGCTCATTTCGAAAGTATCGACAAGACGATTATAATGGTATAACTTATTAAAATTAAAAAGTATATTTTTTAACGTGTTTTAATTAATATACGATTATATGTGTTAATATAATGAAAGTGTAAAATGATAAATAGAAAACTAAAAGGTATAAAGTAAATTAAATAAATAAGTATAAGGGTGTAAAGTGTAACTTTAAAATAAAAAAAAGAGTAAATTACGTTTTTCGTCCTTGTGGTTTGTTGAAAATTTCGCTTTTCGTCCTTGGTTTTTATTTATTACATTGATAGTCCATGTGGTTTGCATTTTATTTCCTTTTTAGTCCTTGAAACCACACGACGTTAGTGAATGTCAAATTAACGTAAGGGCATTGTGGTCTTTTCCTTTGCTTTCCTTTTTCATTTTTATTTCATTCTTTTGTCTTTTCCTCAAGCCATCCCCCACTCTCCTTTCTCTCTCTCTCTCTCTCTCTCTCTCTCGGTCTCTCATCTCTTTTATCGATATTATATAAACATATATATACACCCATTTCACATGCATATGTGGGTATTTTTATAGAGCATCTCCTACTTATATGTGTAAGTGTACATCAGTACATATATATATACACATATATAGGCAGATGCATCTCTGGTATGAGAGGAGACAGGGAAAGCCCCTAGTCCCAGGCAAGGCGGCAACCTTCTTCAGCGTCCCGTCCCCTTCTCTATCCTCACTAACAACCCATCAAATTCTTTGGAAATTGCATCCCAAAATTTCAAATGGGTTTCTCGTCTTCGATTTCATCAAAAATGGGTTCTCACCAATAGAGGTCGTCGGTGATGAAAGACCGAATGGTTTTCTCGGTGGGGACGAAGAGAGGGGTGTATGTAAAGCCCGTATCCCGGTATGTAATTTCGTTCATTAATTCTTTTCTTTTAAGTTTGATTTATTGCGGTTTCCGTTAACGGGGTTAGTCGAGTTGGGTCAAATCGTTAAAGTGTCGGAATCTTTGGTTAGTTGCTAGAGGGTTGTTAGTTGAGGGACCAATTGTGTCAAGGGCCAAAACACCCTTTTTGGTTTCAGCCCATGCAGATTAGAAACAAAACCCATTTTAATTTGTGGTTTGTGGAGGATACGTGTTTCACAAGAAGAAAAAAAAAAGAAAAAAAAAAGAGTAGTGAACAAGAAATAGAAACCAAAGAAAACCCTACGGCTCCATATCGTTTTGGTGTGATTGTCGGCCGAAGGTGGGAACCGAGAGAGAGAGAGAGAGAGAAGCCGAGAGAGAGAGAGGGGCTTCTGCCGGCGACGAGGAGAGAGGAGGAAAGAGGCGATCGTCGGCGGGTTCGGTCGGTTTAGAGGGCGAGAAAGCGTTGCATCGAGGTAACCGTGTCGTTTCGTTGTTTTTCTTTGATTTTTTTGTTCGTCGCAAGGTTATCGCAAACCACCACCACCGCCGCGGCAGCCATGGCCGCCGGCGGTGTGGCCACCACCGCACGCCGCCGCTGTGACGGTTGTGGTTGTGTGTGCGGGTGGGTTCGCGTTAGAGCAATCGAGAGAGAGGAGGACGGTGGTGCGAGAGGGTATCGGGGTTATGCGCGTGTGTGTGTGATCGCCGCCGACCACCACCGCCGCCGGAGGCGGCAGGGGGGTGGTGCACGGCTGTTGTCCATCTTGGTATGATCTGTTTCCAGTAGGTTTTAGGCTTCCCGGGGCTGTTTGGGTTAAGCTTTGACTTAATAGAATTATGATCATTTGTTATCATTTCATGTGAGTTGCTTAGTTTCTGTCCCTGTTTTGTATCGAGCATAACTTCTGTTAGAAATGTCGGATTGGGATGAAACCAGTGCCAAAAGTTCTCATTCTGAGTCTAGTAAGTTTCTTATGTTTTGCAGAAAAACCAGTTCGGACCGTAGCTAGTGTCAAACTGCTGTTTTGTAATGAAAGGTGCTGTTTTTCGCTGTGCAGTTAACCGGTTTTGTAAAATCCATAATAAATTGTAGAAAAATCGTTAGAACGCGTGCGATATGTCCCTGAAACCCTAAGACATGGGACTTTGTGTTTATGGAAAAATATTTCTGGTTTAATCAGTTTTTAAGGGGTTAAACAGGTCCCGAACAGACCTGCGTGTTGAGAGTAAAAACTGGAAAAATGTATTTTTGAAGTTAGTAGTCGTGGCTTTGGTTGGGGCGTCACTTTGACAATTGTTAACGCTTATTTAGGTGGAACAAGGTGAACTGGTGTCGGCCAGTTCGTGTTGCGGTTGAGGTCATAAGCTGTGCGTTTGAGGTGAGTTCTCTCACTATATAGGATGAGAATTATATTTGTGTTGCTATAGTTCGAGTGTGTTGATTATGATTGTTTGTTGATATTATTGTGGTGTGGAATATATATATTTGTGTGTATATATTGAACTGTGATTGATGTACTTCTTGATGGATGTTCCAAGAGGTATATGTGTTTGTATAATGAGTTGTGATTATATCTTCTTGAGGGTTGTTCCAAGAAGTATAAGGCCACTTCTTGATGGTTGTTCCAAGGAGTAGGTGTATTGGTATAATGAGTTGTGATTATATCTTCTTGAGGGTTGTTCCAAGAAGTATAAGGCCACTTCTTGATGGTTGTTCCAAGGAGTAGGTGTATTGGTATAATGAGTTGTGATTATATCTTCTTGAGGGTTGTTCCAAGAAGTATAAGGCCACTTCTTGATGGTTGTTCCAAGGAGTAGGTGTATTGGTATAATGTGTTGTGATTATGTCTTCTTGATGGTGGTTCCAAGGAGCATAAGGATTATTATTAATCGTGTTATATTTTCTTGATGGATGTTCCAAGAAATTTATGTGCTGGTATGTTTAAGGGTGATGCTGATATGATTGCGATCCTATGTAAGGATTGAATTCACTAAGCTTCGTGCTTACCCCTTCCCAATGTCTTATGTTTTCAGGTGCGAGTAGCAGTCGGGCATGACGGTACACACGGGCGCAAGGCAAAGATTGTTTAAATTGATTTTTAGTAAATGGGGATTTAATTATATAACTTTCCGCTGCTTAAACTTTGTTGACGGTTTTAAATAACGACGTTTATTCTTATTGTAATGGGATTTGTTAACTTTTGGTTTGATTATAATGAAATGCATTACTTTTAAAAAATTTAAATTCCTTGTAACTTTTGGGACGTTACAGTGTAAGGCAGGCCTGTGTAAATTAGTTTGACTTCCAAAGTTAACTTCAAGTGAAAGCTGGAAATTAGTGGGATCCAAAGTAATGCATGCATGGAATTGTTAGATTCATAAAATCATGCATGGAAGAAGTGAAGTCGGCATTAAAAGTTAATAAATGAGCTAACAGTGATGCTAGCGACTTCATGTGATTCAAAACCCACTTCAAAACTCGCCTTGGTTACCAGATAAGTAATTCTGGCTTCTGTTTGTTTACTCATTTAGATGATCAGACGACTTTGATGTCTCCAAACTCACTTGACAAGTCGCCAGGGAAGTGGACGGTTCTTTTTTTCCCTCCTGCAATTAAATCAGTAATTTAATCTTCATCGATTTTTTCGTTTAAAGCATCGTAACATCGTTCAATCATAGTTGACTTCTCGCTCGTCTTCTCGTTTAGATTTCTACGTAAATCCAGTGTCGTTTTCTATCTCTTATTATTTTCGTCAAGCTACGTTTACATATTTTGTGGTTGATTATTGTTTTCGTTGAGAGCGGTTTAGCATATTCGAGCTTCACTAAGATTTGTCGCTCAAACCCTCACAGGAAACACCAATCTTTCTTCAACTTCGGTCATCCCTTCCTTGTTCACCAATTTACATGCACGACACAAACACTAAGAGCCAGAGCAGATGAGTTCAACAAAGATCCAGGGACAGGTGGTCCTCCAAGACTGTTCGTTAAGTTGTCGAGGCAGGGGAGAAAATATAGTGGGGGTCCTGGAGGGATCGACGGGGGAGAGGGTGGTTGAGAAAGTTGGTTTTCTTGTGTTTGAGCGACGAAGAAAATGTTCACCGGAATGGGAAGGCGGCAAAGAAAGCGGTATGAGAAGCACCAGAGAAGCAAAGATCATGAGAAAGGCATCCGATAAAGGGACGGGTATAGGAGGGTTCAGTTTTAATGTGTGTGCATATATATATATACATAGAGAGAGATAATTAATATTTAATGCTTTAACATAAATGTCAAAAAAAAGGTTCACTCATTAATTAACGGATTGTTTTAACGGCATTAAAGTCAAGGACGAAAAACACAATAAAAAGCAAACCACAGTGACTACCAATGTAATAAGTGAAGACCAGGGACGAAAATCGAAATTTTCAACAAACCACAGGGACGAAAAACGTAATTTACTCTAAAAAAACATGTGAGGGGAGGGGGGTGTAGAAATGTTGACCAAGATCGAAAAAGATTGAAAACAACGCCTAGTGATTTACTATTTATAGATAGTGCTCTTTTTCGCTCCCTGCATTGAAAGCCTCTTCGACCCTTTCTTCAATTGTTTCGGACGCGGAAAGAGGGGTAGGGATAGAATCTCCCTTGAGTAAAAAGCGAGGTGACCATGCCTCTATGAGGTTTTGCCACTGCTTGGTCATAGTCACTACCCCGACTTATCGTATCAAGTAATATTTTCAGTAATTAAAATGGATTGTTCGTAAACGTCACTTACCTGATAAACACACACCCGGATAATGGTCTTCACTCTCACTTATCGGATAAGATTTTTGGTGATGCTATGCTTTTTATCAGATAAGATTCTCGATTACCCATTAAGCATTTGGTAAAAAAATCCATGAAATACACAATATTTGTATTATCTTCTAATTTATTTTAAAATCAAACGAGAAAGAATTAATAACAAATCTACTTGGAATAAAAAGAAAATAACAAGAACATGAAGCTTAAGAAATCAAGGAAATCATAAATTTAAACACGAGTTGTTATCTCAACCTTCATATTGATGGAGGCCTTAACAGTTATGTTTCAAAACGTGAGTGAACAGACCTACTAGAGAGTAGAACCCGTGCTCAATTGTTTTGTTGTAATGAATTTTTTTTTATCTTGGAAGAGTGCTCTTATATGTTTTTAAAACTAAGGTGACGTTTGTTTTTTAAGAGGTGCTGAAGTCTGAAGTCTGATTTCACTCCTGATTTTTAAGAGGTGATTCTGAAGTCTGAAATCTGAAACAATAAGACTGTTTGGTTTTGTAAACTGACAAATGTCTGAAGTCTGAAATCACAAAAAAAAACATAGATGATCGTTGCAAGATGATCGTAACTACTTTCAAAGGATAAAGTGGAGTATCAATCATATTCAAACAAAACCCATCTTTCAAAATCTCATATGCATACAAAGTTCTATCACCTAGTCTTGCTTCAACATATTTCAAATAATCACATCGTCTAAGCAATCTCCTTAACACATCTTCTCTTAAATTTATAACATCAAACAAATGTTTAGTTGTTGCTCGATCAACTGATCTTCCAGATCTTCTCCAAATCCTAATTTGAACCATATCGCGAAGATGACCATAACCATCTTGCAACATGGCTGCAAACACGGAACCCTAAGCCCCAGCACCAACGCTCAAATTTCTCAAAGGATCATCGTCTGTTTTACCCAATAATTTCTGAAGCTCGTCTACTTTTTCTTCAAGGAACCATCACTTGTCCGTCGATCCTTCGATTTCTGTTCCAATCATCTTTTCCTTACAATCGAAAACCACAAGTTCTGAACAATTTAACGATAAACACAACCTCTAATGAATGGAAGTTTATAATGTGTTTGGTTTTCTTTACCTGAATAAACTAAGATCTTTGATACAAGTATTGATATATAAAGTATTTGAAAACGACGAAATAGACCAGCAGTGGTGGTGAAACCTTGAAAACGTGTTTACTATATCTATTTCTGGGCAGATCTTTTCCTCCATAGCCATGTTTTCATGTCCATCATCTTCTGCTCTCAAGTCTGACCACACACGTCCACCTAAATACAAGAAGAAAGAAACAAACTATGGATTTCTAAGTCCTCTCTCGAGCATTCCAATGACCAGCAAACAAAAACCAAAATGGGAGAGAACATATGAGCTCAAATATTTTTCAGAACATATAGAAACAGACCCATAGTAACAAGGCCAATATGAACAAAAAACAATTGCATAGAAACCATTTCAAGGCAGCCCCTTTTTGCAGCAACATTATATGATGTTGGTTCCCGGTTTTGTTTAAACAAGATTATCAGATCTATTAGTTCAAGTTTGAGTTTGATGCGGAAGCGTATTTGAAGAACTAACAGATATGTTTGATAGATTTAGAACATAATATAAATAAACAGTGAACAGGAAATAATATCTCAAAGTTTACTGAATATATATATTAAGAACAGATTCAAGAACAGTGAGTAAGCAAAGCTTTTTAAAACAGATATGACTCTCAAAGTGTTTAAAGCTTGTGATGTTTTTCTCTCTTGAATTCTTGTTTCGATTGTTCGATTGATCGATCGATGGATAGATGGATAGGAAGAACTCAACATGAGTCTTCCTTATATACTACTCTAAGGGGACCATAAAGCATATGCTACTATTCACAAAGGACGGTATGAATAGTTGGACGGATGGCATGAACAGTTGGACGTGCTGTATTGCATTTAATGCAGCAGACGTCTATTATGTACTAAGCCCTATTGAATCCAACCAGAGTTTGACACGTTGCAGTTGGACAGGGCATGCTACCATGCAAGTTGATGAACAGGTCTTGTAACAGTAGCAAGATATTATTAATATCTTTTAAGTCTTTGTTGAAGACCGCAGAGGCTCTGTGAAGTGCCACAGAAGTTCTGCGGTTTGGTCCTTAGAAGAGCAGTCTTCACCGGATTCCGAGTCTTTGGTCTTCTTTGCGCGTATGACAGAGCTTCTGTAGGGCGCCTCTTTAGCTTCTGTAGCTTCTTGACCTTGATCTCTCGGTAAGTTCGGCAGAGCCTCTGTAAGAGGCTTTCTTCACTTAGCCTATTTTTCACTACTTCTAAATACTTCTATTATTAGGAAGATTGAAGCTAACAATCTCCCCCTAAGTAGTGAAAAATAAAAAATTTAACTTGAGTTTAGTTAGGCTAAGTTAGATAAGACAGAGGTTAAACAATACCTCGAAAGTTCTTTCATTCAGAAATATGCCAGAGGCATTTTACATTTGAGTACAATGAAAGATAAACTTTTGACTTGGTTTGCAGAGATTTGAGGTTTGAGAATCAGATTTTGGCATCTTTGAAATCATTGTAGCTTCTGTTGTCTCTTCCGATTCTTCTGATCTCTTTGTAGAAACTGGTGCAGAGTTCTCTTAGGAGAATTGTGGCATCAATCTCTCTGATGAAAGTATCTGCAGCATCTCTATCCATTTTCTCTGTACCTCTGAATTTTACAAGGCTTGCTCTGAATTTGTTCAGAGTACTAGTTGCGTACTTCTGACAATCCATGCACACAAATAGTTTGATTTCGCCTTGTGGGTTTTGAAATACTAACCCGAATCTTGGTTCTGTAATGATAGAGTTGGGCACGGCGTCGGGTGGGCAGCGATCTTCTGGTGGTCGTAAATTTAGATGTTTGAGACCAAGATCCTTTCCCAGTTGAAAATCTATCATACTGAAGATCAGAAGCTTTTCCCTCATTGCTTTTCTTAATACTTGATAGGCTCTGGTGTTTGCCTATGTGTTGTAGTTGTTCTTTGTCCATTGCAGAAGGTTAGGTAGATCATAAGGATTGATATTTCTTAGGTCAGCATCAGCAAAGGTGGTTTCTGAATTGTCTTCTCTTCTGACTTTGTAAAGATTGTACCTGACCCTTGGATAGGTTCTTGTAAAGGAGAACTTGCAGAAGATTACCTTTTTGATCTTGTGGATTAAGAAGACATCTGCTTTGGTTCTTGGCTTTGTCCTTGTGAAGATGTTCTCAAATTCTTCTCTGATCCTTGAATCTGTCACATGATCTGTTGGATGATTGGTCTGAAAGGTTTGTTTATAGAGGTATTTGTATACCACTTCTTCCATCTCTTCATGTGTTGGACCAGGTTGTGGTACTTGTCTTCTGAGACTCTTCATCTGTTGAACAACTTCTGCAGCTCTACCTGTTAGTGGAATGTCTGACAGAGGCTTCAATCCATATGCCCAGTCAACTTCTTCAGGCTTTGGAGTTTGGAAGGCATCAAAGGCGCTCTTCATCAATTTCTTTGTAGGCTTGGGCAATGATTTCTTTTTCTTGGGCTCTTCTGTCAGTATTGCTTTGCCCTTGTCTTTGGCTTCTGGAGGTGCAGAACCTGTTTCTTCTGTAGGTTTGGAGGTTGGTGCTTCTGTTGGCTTGATGGTTGCCTTTGTAGGTTTTGACACTTGTGTTTTAGAGGACTTTTGTGGCGATGGTTCTGTTGGCTTGAGTTGCTCTGTAACCTCTGTTGGAGGTTCTTTGGTGACTTCTTCTGTGAGCTCTATTTCTGTTGGTGAAGATTGGACATCGAGTCTTCTTGCCATTTTGAAAGCTAATGTGAACCTGTGCCTTTCTTCTTCTCTCTGCGACATTCGATCAGTCATTGTATTGTGCATCTTTCTCAGAATAGAAAAAGCAGTGGTCGCAGAGGTCGTTGCTCTTTTTGGTTTGGTGGCAATCGACTTTCTTCTTGGTATGGTTTGGGGCTTTTCTATTGATTTTGTTGAAGGACTCTTTTCCAAGTTGATTACTATAGGGGTGGTTGTTGCCTCTGTGGTATGCTGATCAGCTTCTGGAAAATTGGTTTCTTCAGGACTTGATTCCACAGAGATGGGTGTTGTCTCTGTGGTCTGTTGATTTTGTTGTTGATCTTGGGTTTGTTCTGGAGGGGCTTGACTGATTGGTTCTGCTGCGATTGGTGGAGCTTGTATTCCTCTGGTCGTAGCTTTCTCCCTTATATTCTCCCCCTCAGGATTATCTGATGGACCAGGATGGTCATCATCCGAGTCATCCTGACTTTTATCAGAAGTACCCTCTGCTCTGCAGGAAGCTTTGGGTTTCTTTGGTAATTCTGCTCCTGCGGCCATCAACTTCACACATACATCATCACAGAGGCCGAAAAGAGTTGCAAGCTCTGCTTCTGTGTTGAAGCGCATTCTGCCGACACTTTTTCTGAACTCTTTGACGTAGTTGGCATTTGCAGTAGTGAAGGAGACAATGACTTCAGTGACCTGGTTTATGACATTTTGGCCGAGCTCTGTTAGCTGTGCTCTGGTCATGTAGTCTTTAGGCTGCATCAGTATTGTGTTGCGCATTGCTTCTGCTTGAACGTTTTGCAGAGCCTTCTGTAGTTCTGCAGGTGTGATGCTCTGTGATTTGTTGGATTGCTTGTTCATTTGTTCAAGGAAATGTTTTACTGATTCCTTGAATGCAGAAGTTGCAGCTATTCCAAAATCTTTAGCAGCAGATGTGGCTGTTGTTGTTGCAGTTGTTTGCGCAGAAGATTTCATCTCTGTGATGGTTGTTTTCACCTCTGTGGACAGATTGTCCATTTTGGTGTTCAGATTCAGCATGGCCGTTGATGTTTTCTCTGCAAAAGATGTGAAAGAGCTTTGCAACTCTTTCATGGTTTGGTTCACAGAGGTGACAAGGGTTTGGAACTCATCCCTTGATACTTGTGTCCCTGGTGTAACCTCTGGAGGAACACATTCGTCTCCAGAGTGAGTCCCTGCTCCTGGGACACCTTCGTTCACCCTTGTTTGTACGTTGGGGGTGGAAGGATTTCCATCTGATCTTTGAGCAGAAGCATCTAGTGCTTCAGACTCTACAGAAGTTCTGTGAACGACATTGTCTAGATCCACTCCAGAGGTGGGTACTAGATTATCCTTCTGTTGACTCGGAGACTTGTCTAGAGTCTCTTCGTCGTTGTGCTCACTACTTCTCTCTGAAAGAAGGGTTGGCCCTAGTTGTGTGCGTGTGGCAGAAGAAACGAATTCCTCTGTAGGGTGTTCTATTGTGATCTGGGGCGATTGATCATGAACTATAGGTGAGTCTCTCTGAGGAGACTCCCTAGGAATGGATTCCTCGGTTTCTGTGGGCGCAGAAGTCGAAAGAGTGACTTCTGGCTGGATGGGTTGGGTTTGGATCGAGATGTGTTGCTCTATTTCAATAACTCCTTCTGCAGCTAGACCTGCGGAGTTAGATGTGTGGGTTGCACTGGGAGGGGGTGAGGGATGTGTGCCTTCTTCATCTTCGGCATCTTTTTCTTTTATATTTTCTTTTCCTCCAGATGTTTCTACCCTATCCACTGTTGAAGTTCTTTGCTCTATGCCTAAGAAGTCATACATTTGATGAGATCCGTATAACTTCATGACATGTGGATGATAGAGACCTTTTCGTATCCAGACAGCTTCTTCTTCGTCTGAATCTATCTCTGAGACCTCCATTCTTGTCTCAGTTACTTCATCTCTATTCCATTGAGCTTCTGTTTGTCCTATTTCTTCTGAAGCTGGGCTTGGACTCCTTCTGTGAACGTCCAATCCTTGCTGAATAAAGGGGTTCTGTAGAATAATAGGTGTCTCAGCTGATTGATCTCTGGGTGTTTGATCATCTTCTTGCAGATGTGTGTCAATGCCGGAAATAGAGAAGTATTGTTCTTCTGGGGAATGGTGGTCGAGAGGTTGTGTCGTCCATCCTGCTGTATTTAAAGTGTTGGCAATGTCGGGGTTCTGTAGGAAATCGTTAATGTTTCCTTGGTGAGCAAATCGATCTGGGGATTGATGGGGCGATTGATATCCCTCTTCTGTCATTTCTTCTTCTGCATCTTCTTCTTCTGCAGTTCTTTGTTCTTCGATTGCTTCCTCTTCTATGGTAACCAATTTCTCAAGTGATTTACCATGCTTCTTTTTGGATTTCCTCCTCTTAGGTTTTGGTGCCCCTTCCTCTGTGGTTTTTGATTTTCTTTTCTTCTTCTGTTTTGGAGAAGAGGGAGGAGCAGAGGAGCCAATTTCTGTGGCATGAGGAGGTGAAGGTTGATCTTCTGCAGCGCTTGTAGAGGTGCCTTCTGCAGTTTTCCTCCTTTTTTGATTTTGAAGAGGACTTCTTTCCCATGAGCTCTGCACGTTTGGCTATGAAGCTGAGTTGAATAGCCATGTGTTTTGCTAATTTGTTATCTTTTTCTTCTTGAGTGGAAAGAGGTTCTGCAATCATTGTTCCTAGGGGGACACCTAAACGCGGGGGTGTCATAGGACTCGGTTTAGGAGTTCTATGATCGCGTATATACTCTTTCTTAAGGGTTTTATTCTTGGCATACCTCAAAAGTTTCTTTGACAAAGGCCTGCAGTGTGTGTAGCCATCTACATGACCAGTGGGAATATTTTTGCTCATTGGGAACTGTTTGGGAATTGGCCCTTCCATTGGCCATTTCTGTATTAGCAACAGAGGTTCGAACAAGACTCTCAATATTCTTTGGAATTGCAGAGGTGGTAGAAACTTAGGATCGTTCTCTTTGACCCTTCTTGTGTTGTTCTTTCTGTCGATGGTGTTAATGATCTCTTGCATCATTATGGTCGCGTAATCCAGTGGGAGATCATAGTAAACCCCATACATGATGGTCAATATCTGTAACACCCGTAATTTCGGTAAGTAAATATCACCCCAAATGTTTTGCATCTTGAAAAGGGTGGGATTTATGTTTGGAAGACATTAGGTAAAGTCTCTAAGCGTGTCGGGAGTTTTAGCATTGAAAAGTCGAGTTTCGAAGCTTGGTACGCGAATCGCGACTATGACCAGCGACAATGACCATGTCAATGTCGCGGTGGCATTGTCGCGATGAGGGGTCGATCTGAGCAAATCAAACAGAAAGTGGTACGCGGGTCGCGACAATGACCAGCGACAATGACCAGGTCAACGTCGCGGTGTCAATGTCGCGGTCGGGGGGCTGAAAGTGATTAAAACCATTTTAACCTATTTATCTTCTCATTTCATTCTCACTCTCGACTCTCTTCATCTCCCTCACTCTCCCAGCCGATTTCTCTCAAGAAAACACCATCCCCTCCTCTCTCCTTCCTCATTTCTTCACCAAATCAAACCCTCTTCCACCATTGATGAACATATTTGAGAGCTTGGAGCTTTTGTGGAGATTAGGAGTTGGTTTTGGAAGATGTATATGGTTAAGGTAATCTCTCCCTATCCAATATTTATCATTGTTGTTGATTTCATATTCTTTCCCTCTTGTGATGTTGTGGGTCGATTTTGGTGGTGATTGGTTGAGAAATCGTTACCTTCTTAACTTAATGAAAAACTAGGGTTTGGTATAAGTTGGGGTTTTTGGATGAAAATGCTTTGGGGGTTTTGATGTGTTATGGTCAGGGGATGATTATTTATGGTTGGAATTTGTGGATCTAGGTTTTTGGAAGATTTGGTTTGAAGATGTAAACTTCATCAAAGGAGCATACGTTGGAGAAACCCTAGATTTAGCTAAATCTAGCTAAGGTGAGTTCAAGTTACTTTGCGAAAACTTTGTACATGCCAAAATGAGTATTTTCCAAATATTTGCGTGTTTTACTTGAAAATATATGTGGTTGAGTTATTTGAATGGTTTAACTCTATTTGAAGTGTTTATCATCGTAAATGTGTAAAACACCCATATTTGGGGCTTTTGGATATTTGGATGGTTAGAAGTCAAAATTGTCTTTAAAAGATTAATTGCTCAAAATGTGGTTTATTTGATGGTCTAATCATGTTAGTGTAGATGATTTTAATAAACCATTTGGGAAAATGCACTTTCAGCGTTATGAGTCATTTTGAGAATATTAAGGGTGTGGATCCTTTAGGAAAACCCTTTTGTTTAACCAGTGTTGAGTTTTGGGGTTAATGAGATTTTGGGATACGTGTTTTCTTAAACAATGTTTAAACGCGTTTATACGATAATGACCGACGTTATGGGTCTAGCAAGTTTGGAGCACTTTGCTCAGTTTTGACTTTGAGATAGTCTTGGGATATTTGTCCGGTTTAAATGGCTCGATGTGTAGTCTTATTTACGGGTTGCTTTTATTGCACCGTGTTGCATATTATTGCACGTTGTTGACATTTACATGCTCGGGGTGGAGTCTAGGATGTGTTATATTCTTAATTTGCATTTCATTTGCATGATTTGATGTTGATAAATGATCATTAGATTTTGAGCAGAGGGCTCGGTTTTGGACTCGATTGAGTCTTGATGGCATTTGCCCGGTTTTAATAAGCTCGACGTGGGCTTGGGGTTGCATTGCATGAATTGCATTATATTTGGAGTTTACATGATTTGAATGCATTAGTTATTCTTTTGAGGTCATGTATGAATTTTAAGTTAAGTAAGCTTGTTTTGGATGGTGGGTTTTTCCAAGGTAAAGACCTAGTATGGTTGAACTTGAGGGCTTGGACTAAAGACCTAGTATGGTTGATGTCTAAGAGGGGCTAAAGACCTAGTATGGTTGATGCCGAAGACGGACTAAAGACCTAGTATGGTTGATGTCTAAGATGGGCTAAAGATCTAGTATGATTGATGCCAAGGATTGACTAAAGACCTAGTATGGTTGATGTCATCCGTTTTCCCCATCCAAGAAGCTTACCTACATTTATTTAATCGTGGTTTAATTTATGTGTTTGCCACATTCAATGAAATCGGGTCTCCCCCGTCACCGAAGGGTGTTGATTTCGTGTATTTTATCTATTTACATTGTTGAGGTTATATTACATGCATATGGATTGTTTCCCATGATTGATGGACAGATTTACTTACATTCTTATTGGATGCTTTAACTGCTAGAGTTTTATTCGCAGTGGCGATTATTTGAGAAATTATTGTTAATTTACTCTTGATGTGAGTTTTGGATTTGAGTCCTTTACAGAGAAACGATTTTCATTGGAAGCTTTCCTCTCTGAAACTGTATGCGTTTGGAAAATGGGTTGTCGATGTCTTTTATACAAACCCTTTTAGAAAATCATTTGTGTAAGTTGTAGTTGTCGATTTATCAAATGATTTGCTCATGATAATCTTTGTCGCAAAATCTCGTTTAAATGTTTATTCAAATCATGACTAAAACTACTATCTCCCGATTTATGATTTTATATAGTCATGATAAAATGCTTGAACTCACTAGGCGTAAGCCTAACCCTTTTATTTGTCGGCATGTTCAACAGGCTCAGGTTGGGGTAGCTCTAGCTACATTGTGAAGTGACGAGTGCTAGTAGAGTGCACGAGAGGTGACTTGTTTAGTGAAGTATTCCGCACGTATTTGGATTTAGCAACTTGTGTTGTGTTAAGTAACACCCGTTTAAGTTATTTTATTGGGGAAATTATAATGCTTTAAATTCCGAGGTATTTTAATGAATGAATTGTAGAGATGATTTATTTATTTTGGGTATTTTATTGAATTTTAAATTAGTTGCTCGTTCCAAATTTGAGGGTGTTACAAGTTGGTATCAGAGCATAAGTTTGAGAGATTTAGGTGTTGTTTTTGGATACCTAAACTCAAACTAGTGTTTGTTTAAGTAAATGAGAGTGAAATTCACCTTTAGGCACTATAAGATAGGATGTTTTGAAGATGATGAATGTTGTTAGAAACGATAATCACGTCGAGAGTAACAAGGATAATCATGTACGGTGCGTTCATAGTAACACCTGGCTAGTGTCATGGTGAACCTACTAGTACATGTGCATGCTTGAATTGCTTCCATATGATAATCATTGGGGTAGTGAAGGAGGTTTTAAACTAGTAGTCGTTGGAATAGATGGACAATTCTAGTATTAGTCACTTGGAGTGACGATAAGCATGATAATTGCTTTAAGTAGACCGTTTCGGGTTGAGATTGATGGTTGGACTAGAACTATAGGCTTATTGAGCCGATTTTGATTGGAGGAAAAACCGTAAACTTAAGTGATGTAAATCCCCACTTACCTTAAGAGGTTTGAATATCCGGATGACAATAGTGGACCGGAGGATTAGGGAGGAGTATGAGCTGAAATGTTGACTGCCGACTAGGTTTTGCACCAAGTTTATTTTGGAAATGAATTGCATTAAATATTTTGTGTGTGTTCGAATCCTTATGAGGATTGTGTTACAAATTTTGGAAAATATTTAGCACACACAATATTTTGGATTTTGATTTTGGACGTACATGAACCATCTTATGTCGGTGGTTGCAAACTCCGTCAGAATTTGTTTCATGTTGTTGTCCGACGTTTCTTTCGAGTATAGTGATGTCCGTGTTTTATGTTGTCTAAGTTGGTAGACAAGTAACTACGGCTCATAACTTTAACATCGGATCTCCTCCACATATGTTAAAGTTTGGACGGAAAGTTAGCTACCGTGGTGTCTATATGAAGCTATTTTGGGAATTTGTTTAATATGAGTTTGTTAAACGGTGTTGTGTATGTGGTACCGTCCTAGAAGAGGATTTTTGAGATTTTGGCGTCTCGTTCATGATTTTGCTTTTAGCAATTTGACTTTGGGAGCACAACGTTTAGTGCGATTTTGTAGACTTGGAGTCATTGAGTTCGTTGAAGTTAATAAAGTTTTGTGTACAACATTTTGCATCGTGTGAGTATAATTTTACAATGTGCATACTCTAATTGTTTATGTGAAAAGTTTACGAGTTTTGGTTGGGCATTTGATCCCACTCGAGTTTTGTTGAGAAAGGTTAATTTTATGCCATAAGGCGACTAAAAAGAGACGAGTTTGGAACTCTAGCGTCACGTAACTTTTCTTTCAAAGGTTTGTGTTACTAAGTATTTCGTTGCATATAGTTCAGTGTATGGATTGATTTATACATGACTTAAGTGAGGCCTGAAAGAACATTTTGGTGACAAGTCGTAATGATTTGCTTGGTGCACTTTTGGGTTAGTTAAATGTTTATTATCAGTTTCATGTAAAATGTGTTGTATCGACTTAGGGGTATGCATAGCTTGGTAACTTTTGTTTTCTCGACACTTTGACGAACGAGTTGTGCACGAAATGTGTTATTAAATCCTTGTTTGAATAAGTGACCATTTGGTCAAAGGAGTGTTTTGGCGTGGTGGATATCATGCATAAGTTTGCAATGCTTTGCTTTTTGAAAATATAAATGCGCGAGTCGTGACATTTGGTGAAATTCGATTTGCCGATTATTTTGGGAGAATTGAAAACCTTTTTAGTTTTTGGAAAAATGGGTACTTGGAGTATTTTGATAATTATATTGTAAACATTTCCGTGTTGACGTTTTATGTTCCAAGTATGAAATTTTGAAGAAAAGGTTTCGTGATGGAGATTTTGGGAAAATTGTTTGCATAAAACTGTGTTGCGTATATTTTTTATGTTTTGGACATTGACGCGCACCTTTGTTGCAATTGAGAAATTGAAGTCGGTTTGACCCTTCTAAGCGTCAACCATTTACTAGCAATTGTTTCTTCCTAGTTTCTCTTTTGGAAAATACATTGTTGAGTACAGTTTTGTAGGAAATATTTTGCTCGTGTGTCATTATGTGACCATCTGAGGAGGTTTTGGAAATCAATTTGAAGAACCCCATCTTTTGAAATGTTGGTGTGAGTTGATTTGTGCATGTTATTTCATTACAAGGAAATTTCTAAGGAAGTGTTACAAGCTGGCATGCCTACCCCAATTTGAGGTTTTATGATGTTTCAAGTCGATATTTTTCAAATGATGGAAACGAATTGGTTTTGTCTTTAAATTTGGAACCTGCACAAGTCGTTTTGTGTTTTGACTGAGGTGTAATTAGAAATCGTTTCTTAGTTGTATAATAAACCGACGCGCGCAAATTTTACAGGCGAACCTTGTTCCGTACCATTTGAATGGTCAGAAAAGAATTTTGAGTCAACTGCCGTTTGGGCTTCTTTTGAAGTACGTGTGAAAATTGTGCACACCGTTTAAAGTGGGCAGTTACCTTGAGTGCATGTCATGAGTCAATCCATACTAGAACCGTGGTAGTTCGTTTTAAAGAAGTTTTTTTTACGCTTGTAGCGTTGTGTGGGTAAACTGAACTGCAATAAAATGGTTTTCAACATGATTTTCATATGTGGGACGAGCGTGTCCAGTTTTACGTAACTACCGAATTAATGATAGTAGTTTTCTGTGCGTACGATTTGTTGATATGAAAATCTTTGTATTGAAATTTTTGGCGAAAGATTTTGTTGATTGGCATATTTGTTAAATAATCCACTTGAAAACCTTGAACTCGTTAGGACCTTGGAAAGGGTAAGTGACCCAGTTAAGGGTAAGTGCGTGTAGCACTTCGGCAGTGGGAGGTTGGGTATTCCACGTGTGTTAATACATTAGACCGAATGGTATCGGTTAAGGGATGATGCACTTTTGTAACTAAGAGATCTGATTCGTGGTATCTCATATTGAGGTTGGTGGTAACCTTTCGTGTTGGGAATCTTATTTTGGGGTCTTGGTCAACTTTCGTATGTGGGACCCTTTAGACACCCTACCGATAACCTTGGTTTTGTAAGAAGGCTCGACGAGGGAAGCTCGTGTGAAGAGTCTGTGGTGATTCAACTTAGTGGTATGACTAGGTGTCAACTCTTGGACTTGAGGCCAAACACCGTTAGTGTAATCGGAGGATTGTAGTCCGGTTCTAAAGGGGTGATGGCAATGGTAGTAGTAACCTTAAGATGCTCAATTGTGATGAGCGACTTTGGTGGAATAGCCTTCGTGTGCGATTAATGAACCTGTCGGTTTGATGACTAATGTTGAGAGATGAATTTTTGAGTCTATTAGAACTCGTTGGGAGTTAATCGACGATTAATGGTAGGAATAATCGGAATTGAGGATTCTGTTTGGTTCGTTAGTGGACAACCTTGGAGTGGTTAGAGCTTGAACCTGAGATCGAGATGTATGGAGCATCTAAGGTTGGGAGACAACCGAAGTCGTCTGACTAGGAGTCATTCTGATGGTTAAAGTGTTCTTCCGGACATAAGTAACGTGCACTTGAAGGGGTTTTGTTGGTAAGAAAATTACTCGAGGATTCGTCCTTATAGACTGCGTGTGAAATTTAGATTCCAGTTAGGAATTGATGGATTATGGTCAACGTTGAATCGGTTAGCTTTGGGTTGTAATGGATATAGATTTCGAGGACGAAATCGTTTTAAGGTTGGGAGGATTGTAACACCCGTAATTTCGGTAAGTAAATATCACCCCAAATGTTTTGCATCTTGAAAAGGGTGGGATTTATGTTTGGAAGACATTATGTAAAGTCTCTAAGCGTGTCGGGAGTTTTAGCATTGAAAAGTCGAGTTTCGAAGTTTAGTACGCGAATCGCGACTATGACCAGCGACAATGACCATGTCAATGTCGCGGTGGCATTGTCGCGATGAGGGGTCGATCTGAGCAAATCAAACAGAAAGTGGTACGCGGGTCGCGACAATGACCAGCGACAATGACCAGGTCAACGTCGCGGTGTCAATGTCGCGGTCGGGGGGCTGAAAGTGATTAAAACCATTTTAACCTATTTATCTTCTCATTTCATTCTCACTCTCGACTCTCTTCATCTCCCTCACTCTCCCAGCCGATTTCTCTCAAGAAAACACCATCCCCTCCTCTCTCCTTCCTCATTTCTTCACCAAATCAAACCCTCTTCCACCATTGATGAACATATTTGAGAGCTTGGAGCTTTTGTGGAGATTAGGAGTTGGTTTTGGAAGATGTATATGGTTAAGGTAATCTCTCCCTATCCAATATTTATCATTGTTGTTGATTTCATATTCTTTCCCTCTTGTGATGTTGTGGGTCGATTTTGGTGGTGATTGGTTGAGAAATCGTTACCTTCTTAACTTAATGAAAAACTAGGGTTTGGTATAAGTTGGGGTTTTTGGATGAAAATGCTTTGGGGGTTTTGATGTGTTATGGTCAGGGGATGATTATTTATGGTTGGAATTTGTGGATCTAGGTTTTTGGAAGATTTGGTTTGAAGATGTAAACTTCATCAAAGGAGCATACGTTGGAGAAACCTTAGATTTAGCTAAATCTAGCTAAGGTGAGTTCAAGTTACTTTGCGAATACTTTGTACATGCCAAAATGAGTATTTTCCAAATATTTGCGTGTTTTACTTGAAAATATATGTGGTTGAGTTATTTGAATGGTTTAACTCTATTTGAAGTGTTTATCATCGTAAATGTGTAAAACACCCATATTTGGGGCTTTTGGATATTTGGATGGTTAGAAGTCAAAATTGTCTTTAAAAGATTAATTGCTCAAAATGTGGTTTATTTGATGGTCTAATCATGTTAGTGTAGATGATTTTAATAAACCATTTGGGAAAATGCACTTTCAGCGTTATGAGTCATTTTGAGAATATTAAGGGTGTGGATCCTTTAGGAAAACCCTTTTGTTTAACCAGTGTTGAGTTTTGGGGTTAATGAGATTTTGGGATACGTGTTTTCTTAAACAATGTTTAAACGCGTTTATACGATAATGACCGACGTTATGGGTCTAGCAAGTTTGGAGCACTTTGCTCAGTTTTGACTTTGAGATAGTCTTGGGATATTTGTCCGGTTTAAATGGCTCGATGTGTAGTCTTATTTACGGGTTGCTTTTATTGCACCGTGTTGCATATTATTGCACGTTGTTGACATTTACATGCTCGGGGTGGAGTCTAGGATGTGTTATATTCTTAATTTGCATTTCATTTGCATGATTTGATGTTGATAAATGATCATTAGATTTTGAGCAGAGGGCTCGGTTTTGGACTCGATTGAGTCTTGATGGCATTTGCCCGGTTTTAATAAGCTCGACGTGGGCTTGGGGTTGCATTGCATGAATTGCATTATATTTGGAGTTTACATGATTTGAATGCATTAGTTATTCTTTTGAGGTCATGTATGAATTTTAAGTTAAGTAAGCTTGTTTTGGATGGTGGGTTTTTCCAAGGTAAAGACCTAGTATGGTTGAACTTGAGGGCTTGGACTAAAGACCTAGTATGGTTGATGTCTAAGAGGGGCTAAAGACCTAGTATGGTTGATGCCGAAGACGGACTAAAGACCTAGTATGGTTGATGTCTAAGATGGGCTAAAGATCTAGTATGATTGATGCCAAGGATTGACTAAAGACCTAGTATGGTTGATGTCATCCGTTTTCCCCATCCAAGAAGCTTACCTACATTTATTTAATCGTGGTTTAATTTATGTGTTTGCCACATTCAATGAAATCGGGTCTCCCCCGTCACCGAAGGGTGTTGATTTCGTGTATTTTATCTATTTACATTGTTGAGGTTATATTACATGCATATGGATTGTTTCCCATGATTGATGGACAGATTTACTTACATTCTTATTGGATGCTTTAACTGCTAGAGTTTTATTCGCAGTGGCAATTATTTGAGAAATTATTGTTAATTTACTCTTGATGTGAGTTTTGGATTTGAGTCCTTTACAGAGAAACGATTTTCATTGGAAGCTTTCCTCTCTGAAACTGTATGCGTTTGGAAAATGGGTTGTCGATGTCTTTTATACAAACCCTTTTAGAAAATCATTTGTGTAAGTTGTAGCTGTCGATTTATCAAATGATTTGCTCATGATAATCTTTGTCGCAAAATCTCGTTTAAATATTTATTCAAATCATGACTAAAACTACTATCTCCCTATTTATGATTTTATATAGTCATGATAAAATGCTTGAACTCACTAGGCGTAAGCCTAACCCTTTTATTTGTCGGCATGTTCAACAGGCTCAGGTTGGGGTAGCTCTAGCTACATTGTGAAGTGACGAGTGCTAGTAGAGTGCACGAGAGGTGACTTGTTTAGTGAAGTATTCCGCACGTATTTGGATTTAGCAACTTGTGTTGTGTTAAGTAACACCCGTTTAAGTAATTTTATTGGGGAAATTATAATGCTTTAAATTCCGAGGTATTTTAATGAATGAATTGTAGAGATGATTTATTTATTTTGGGTATTTTATTGAATTTCAAATTAGTTGCTCGTTCCAAATTTGAGGGTGTTACAATATCTGATGTGAGCTCTGGTCAATACTGCCTATCTTTCCTGTCAGGCATCTGTTAAGAATTGAGAACAAGGTGTTCCACAGAGGTGGTAATCTGCCTCTGCGGAAGTCATTTCTCTTCCTCAGTGGTGTGTTGTACCCAAGCATTTCTAGGAAACGACAGATCTCGTCGTCTGTTGGTTGCTCTGCGTACTTCTTTAATCCAAGAAGACCCCTTGTTGGTAGGTTGAATTCAAGTGAGAACATTGTTCTATTGAACTTGATTTCCAGATGCTCAGATTTGTCGGGTTTTGAAATGTATCCTTTGATAAGAGAATCATCTTTATCAAATCAGCAACTTTGCCAAAACTGGTTCAGATATCTTACTGGAATTTTCTTTGGGGTTCTTGAGAGTAAAGGGAAGAGGATATGATTTTCCATTATGTTTAGAAGAATGGCATGGGCTTCGCCGAAAGCAGTGGGTGAGGGGACTAAATAGCAATTGTTGGATTTTATTGGTAGTACTTTTTCGAAATGATCCTTTGCTATGAAGTTTTGAAGATGTGTGGTTGGAGCAAAGTCTGCTGAATCGCCGGAATCTTCTAGTTCAATGTGTTGGGCAGGGTTGGGGTTTTCTGAATGTTCAGAATGAGCAGGTGAATGTTCTGGTGAGGTCGTCGGAGAGTGTGCAGGGGAGATAGCTTGAGAAGTTGAAGCCATTTGGTACTGAGAATAAGAAATTTGCAGGTTTCGCCGGAGAAGAATGAGAGTTTGTAAAAAGTTTATGAGAGGGTAAGCTTGGTTTTTATAGGAGGGTAAAACGGTAGAATTCGAAAGAGTAAAATATATGGCAATGGATTAAAATTTGGAATCCGAACTCAAGTTAGAACGGCAGGTTCAACTTTCCACAGAAAACGTTCCATGTATGCCCAATGAAAATGGGACACGTAGGCCATGTCAGAGGATGACAGGACGTCGTGCGCGGCCCATTAATGCTAGGCGCGTGGGGTTATTCTTAGCCACATGTAGTTCACTTTCAGTAAAAGTAACCGTTATTACTACAGAAATGCCCAAGTAACAGATTGACAGAACTTCTGTAGTTTACAGAGGTTCTGTGATTTTGAAAATCTTTGATGTGTATCCCTTTATCATATATCTCATTGTTATCATGACTTCTGTGGGGTTCCTTTTTAACCAAAAACGTTTTGTAAAGGCATTGGAGAGGATCAAATAGGATTTTTAGTTTAGAGTTTTTACTCGCAGAGGTTTTGTGGCTCTGTTGGAACTTGCAGAAGCTCTGGGAGGGCCAGCAGAAGCTCTGTGAGGGAAAAAATCTCATAACGAAAATTCTATTAATTTTTCTGATCATCCAATTTTTGATCTGTTTTAAGAGATGTTTTTCGGACATATTTGAAAGTTGGTGTCCGAAAAAATTGTTATGGAAAAAGTTTTGTTCGAGAAGGTCATGGTGAGTCTGTTTGGTTTCCGAGATAACATTCCAAAAGATCGATAGAGGTTAAAGTTGCGATCTCAGAGCATATTTCTGGCAGAGCTTCTGTTGAGCTCAGCAGAAGCTCTATGACCTTAAATTTCTCATAACTCAAATTTTATGAAACTTTTTGATCTTTTGATTTTTGAAATGTTATCCACAGTATATTTAGGACATATTTGACAATTTGTGTCCTAGAAAACTGTTTTCAAAAACCTTTTGTGCGAGAGACATACCTTTTGGTTCTTCTTTTCTCGGCAGTGATGTCTGACTTCTGTCGATATAGATTCATTGACATTCTTCTTTGGCTTTCCCTTGAAAGTTTTACCTCTGTAGATCATTTCAGGATCCCTTTTTTCTCCCCTTGATCTAATCACCTCTGTAGATCAGGAATTTTTCTTTTGCTCCCCCTTGACCTATGCTTGGATCAAAGAATGATAAGTTTTGCATAGAACATAGGTCATATTTTCCAGAGGTTCTGTAGGTGTTGTCAGAGGTTCTGAGCAGACTTACAGAAGCTCTGTGATTTTAAGAACTATTTAAGATTGAGAACTTACATACAGAAATAAATTAATTAAAGCAAAAATAATTAGAAATATATACATATTTACATAAGATAAAGCTATACTTACAGAGGATTTTTACGTCATATTGATCATTCCTAACTTACCCACCAAGAAATTGAATCTTTTCTCGTCTAAAGCTTTGGTGAATAAGTCCGCGAGTTGGTATTCTGTGGGCACGAAATGCATCTCGATTGTACCGTATTCAACATGATGTTTCAAGAAATGGTACCTTATATCGATATGCTTGGTTTTTGAGTGTTGCATAGGATTGGCAGAGATAGCAATGGCACTCTTGGAATCACAGAAGATAGGTATTTTGAATAGGATGTGGCCGTAGTATTTTAGCTGAGTCTTCATCCATAGAACCTAAGAACAACAGCTAGCAGCAGCAACGTATTCAGCTTCTGCAGTGGATGTTGAGACACAATTTTGCTTTTTGGAGGTCCAACTGACTAGTTTACCACCTAGGAATTGACAACTCCCAGAGGTACTCTTTCTGTCGAGCATGCATCCTCCATAGTCTGAATCTGTATAAGCTTTAAGACTAAAACCAGAGTTCTGTGGATACCAGAGACCGAGATTTTTGGTCCCCTTTAGATATCTAAAGATTCTTTTCACAGCATCATAGTGTGATTTCTTTGGATTAGCTTGATAACGTGCACAAAGACATGTGGCATGCATAATGTCAGGTCTGCTTGCAGTTAAGTATAATAGAGATCCAATCATGCCTCTGTAGAGAGTGCATTCTACAGAGATGCCATCTGGATCTAAGGATAACTTATTTCCAGTGGCCATTGGAGTTTTCATTGCAGAGGTATCAGAGAGGCTATACTTGAAAAGAATGTCAGAGACATATTTGGCCTGATTTATAAAAATTCCCTCTGATGTTTGTTTGACTTGGAGTCCGAGGAAGAATGTTAGTTCTCCCATCATACTCATTTCAAACTCACTCTGCATGAGTTTTTCAAAACTTTTGCACTCTTCTGTGTTAGAAGACCCAAAAATTATGTCGTCCACATAGATTTGTACAAGCATTATTTCAGTGTTTTTACGTTTATAGAATAAGGTAGTATCTGTTGTACCTCTGTCGTAGCCATTGACTAGAAGAAAGGTAGAAAGTCGTTCGTACCATGCTCTTGGAGCCTGTTTCAGTCCGTACAGAGCCTTTTCAAGGTAGTATACATGCCTTGGGAACTTTGAGCTTTCAAACCCTGGTGGCTGATTTACGTAAACCTCTTCTTGGATTTCACCGTTGAGAAAAGCTGATTTTACGTCCATCTGATAAACTTTAAATCCTCTGTGGGCTGCGAAGGCTAAGAATATTCTTATTGCTTCGAGCCGTGCGACAGGGGCAAAAGTCTCATCGTAGTCTATGCCTTCTTCTTGTCTATATCCCTTGGCCACCAATCGTGCTTTGTTTCTGATGACCACTCCATCTTCATCCTTCTTATTTCTGTAGACCCACTTAGTCCCAATGGCCTGTTTCCCTCGTGGCAGAGGTACTAAAGTCCATACTCTGTTACGCTCAAACTGCGGAAGTTCTTCTTGCATGGCGTCTACCCAGTTTGGGTCATCTAGTGCTTCAGAAATCTTCTTTGGTTCTATCACACTAATAAAATTTGTTAAGAAACAAAAATTAGCAGTGGCAGACCTGGTTTTTACTGAGTCAGAAGGTTCTCCGATTATTTGGCTTGGAGGATGGCTTTTTGTCCACTGAGTGGTGTGAGGAAGATGGTCATCAATGTCATCGAACCTTTCTTCAGAAGCTTCTTGTGGATCTTCTTCTTGTATAGCCTCTGTCGTTCTTCTTACCTTGGTAGAAGATTCTACCATTTGTGGAATGATTGGTATGAGTGGTGGTGGAGTTTGTTCCTCTGAGGACGTATAGTCTTGGTCCTCAATTACCTCTGTAATTGGTTCTTCTGTGGATTGTGGAGTTTGTTTTTCAGCAGCTTCTGTGGTCGTTTTTCTTGATGTTTCATCTTCTGCATTTTCTTCTTCGGCATTTGCATCTGTAGTATTTATAGAAGAAGATGAAGCATTATTTGGACCAGTTAGAGTCATACCTGTAGGATTTTGTCCAACAGAGGATGGTTCTTCAGAAACTCTGATGGTTCCAACAGAAGGATTGTTGGGAACTGAAGATATGCTAAGTATGGTTAGTACTGCCAGAACAACATTACTACTGCCAGATCAAGTTAGTACTGCCAGATCAATGTTAGTGCTGCCAGAACAAAGATACTACTGCTAGTTCAAGGTTAGTACTGCTGAGATATTAATACTGCTGGAACATTATTAATGCTGCTGAACAAAGTTAATACTGCTGGTATATTACTACTGCTGAAAAGTGTTAGTACTGCTCATGAAGAATGAAGGTTAATACTGCTGAGTTTGTTAAGGTTGGTATGCGATACTTTTGGAGACAAAGAAGGAATTGATCAAGATATGTTTAACGAAGATTTAGAAGATCAAGTTACTTTTGATAGTTATCTTGTAATTACTTTTGTATAAATAGTATTGGTAGATAGCTATTAGGATATACATGAGAGACGAGATAATACAGAAGATATACATGTGAAAAAGAATTCGATTGTTTTCAGAGAGATTTAACCTCAAGGTTTTAGAACCCTATTTCTAGAGAAGTAGAAGTCGTCTTGTTGAGTTTGTTCATCAAGATTGAGGTTTGGTTGTAATCTTTTGAATTGATTAGAAGTCGTCTTGTTGAGTTTGTTCATCAAGATTGAGGTTTGGTTGTTAATATTGGGATTCGAAACAGTGAATACAAAAAGTGGTGAATTTTCTGTTACATTGTTCTTGATTGTGAGAATTAAAGTTCTTTTCCGCAGATTCTTTAATTCTGAATTCTAAGTGTTTATTGTCTTGTTAAGATTCGATCCTGACAAGTGGTATCAGAGCTTGTGTTTCTTAGAATTCTACAATCATTATGGAAAATTCTATTGAATCAAACAGTACTTTTGATTGGAGTGATCAAGCAGAAGAGGCAATCCAGAATCATGCACTCATGGCAGAAGTCTCAGATATTCCTACGGAGGTAAAATCTAATCTCTGTTCTCAATCTTGTATAGACATTGTTAAAAGGTATAGAGATCACAATCAGGGAATGTGTGATGACCTTAAGAGATTAGAAAAGGACATAAGAGATTATGTATTGATTGTTGAGAGGTTTGAAGAACAAATTAAGGCTTTTCAAGCCAATGAACTTCAACACTCATATGATACAAACTACTGGAAGTGGGAAAAGGGTGGTCTGGAGTTCCAACTAAAAGAGTCTAGGGAAGAGTGTGAGAAACTAAAAGGAGAGCTTGAGAAAGTTAAACTTGATGTAGAAAAGTTTACTTGTGCCTCCAAAGTCATGGACAACATAATCAACTCTCAAATCCATAGTAAGTTGAAACCAGGAATAGGGTACAATGCCACACCCCCACCCTATAACCACAACTACATCCCTCCTAAGTCAGACCTATTAGAAACCAAGGATAGGAAGGACTTACCTAAAGGAGCCACTGAAGTAGATCCTTTAGATAAAGTAGTTGTTGAGGATGAGACTGACAAAGTAGGATCTGATGAGGAATGTGAAAGTCCATGTGTTAAGAACAATGAGATGAAAAGGACTGTAAAAGGAAAGAAAGTTCATTACACACAGACCAAAGTTGTGAACTCTAATACTTGTAAACAGTGTTCTTGCAGGAAATCTCAAGAGTATAAGCCCCAAAATCATGATAATAAGAGGGGAAATCAAAGGAACTGGAATAACCAGTGGGCACTAAGGCAAGGAGTTGATCTGCAAAAGATTAACAGACCAAAACCTTGCTTTATTTGTGGCAAACTGAATCATCTTGCCAAATACTGTTTCTTCAATCCTATTAACCAAAAGAGAAGTTTTCAAAGAAGTTATCAAAAACCTTCTGGCTATAGGAAGCCTACAAGAACAAATGTGGCTAAGAAACAAGCTGAACGAAAAAGCCACATGAAGAAAAAGCCTGAAAAGGAATGTGTTACAATGTGGGTTACAAAAGGCACTAAAAATAATATTGCTGCTAGCAGTGTTAGTACTGCTAACACTGTTAGTACTTCTTCAAGAGTTAGTGCTGCTAGCAGTGTTAATACTGCTAGTAATTCTTCAAAAGTTACTGCTGCTAGCAGTGTTAGTACTGCTAACACTGTTAGTACTTCTTCAAGAGTTAGTGCTGCTAGCAGTGTTAATACTGCTAGTAATTCTTCAAAAGTTAGTGCTGTTAGCAGTATTAGTGCTGCTAACACTGTTAGTACTTCCTATTCAGATAATACTGCTGCTAGCAGTGTTAACTCTGTTAATACTGCTAGCTCTGTTAGTACTGCTGATACTGCTGCTAGTACTGATAGTGCTGCTAACGATACTGTTGCTCCCAGTGTTAGTACTGCTAGCACTGTTAGTACTTCTGAGGTTAATACTGCTTCTAGTGCTGCTAAACCAATCATATTGACAAAGTACTCCAGTACTGCAGTACTTAAGGTTGAAAATCTCATCAAAACCAAGTGCAAATACTTTGATGAGCAAGGGAGACCCAAGACCACTTCGGCTTGGGTTCCTAACAAAACTAACTGATTTATCTTAATGTGCAGGGCAACCAACAGCTCAAGGGGAAGAGCATTTTGGCATGTTGATAGTGGTTGCTCCAGGCACATGACAGGTAACATGGCCTGCCTCAAAAATTTCAAAAAGATTGATGGAGGACATGTTGCATTTGGGAATAATCCTGCTGGTGGAAAGATAAGTGGTAAGGGTGATGTTTCAAAAGGTAAGATGACCTTTGAAGATGTGTACTATGTTGAGCAATTGAGATACAACCTGTTAAGTGTATCACAGGTTTGTGACAAGAAGCATAGCATATTGTTTACTGATTCTGAATGTATTATCCTTGCTCCTGGATACAAAGTGGTTGATGAAAACATGATACTTCTGAGAACTCCTAGGAAGGATAATGTATATTGTTTAGATTTGGAAAGTGTTTCATCTGATTCATCCGTAAATTGTTTAGTTTCAAAAGCTTCTTTGGATGAATCATCTCTCTGGAACAGAAGGATGTGTCACATGAACTTTAAAACAATGAATAAACTTGTTAAGAATAACCTTGTAAGGGGTTTGCCATCCAAAGTCTATTCATGTGATGATCATTGTGTTGCTTGTCTCAAAGGCAAACAACACAAAACTTCTCATAAGACCAAAGAGATAAACACTATCTCAAATCCTCTTCAACTGTTACATATGGATCTGTTTGGTCCTACTAATGTGATGAGTATTGGCAAGAAATCATACTGCTTAGTTATTGTTGATGATTATTCTAGATTTACTTGGGTATATTTTCTGAGAACTAAAGATGAGACAAGTGGACTGATCAAATCTTTTATTCTCAAAATTGAAAACCAATCAAATCAAAGAGTGAAAGTCATTAGATCAGATAATGGAACTGAGTTTAAAAATTTTGATCTAAACACTTTATGTGAAGAAAAAGGAATTGAGAGACAATACAGTGCTCCTAGGACTCCACAACAAAATGGTGTTGCTGAGAGAAGGAATAGGACACTGATTGAGGCTGCTAGATCTCTGTTAGCTGATTCAAAGTTACCAATTACTTTTTGGGCAGAAGCAGTTAATACTGCCTGCTATGTTCAAAACAGAGTTTTAGTTGTAAAGCCTAAAAACAAGACACCTTATGAACTTTTCCATAAAAAGAAACCATATATTGGATTTTTCAAACCATTTGGATGTCCTTGTACTATTCTCAATACCAAATCTCACTTAGGTAAGTTTGATAGCAAAGCAGATGATGGTTTTCTTGTTGGGTATTCATCTCAGAGTAAGGCCTACAGAGTTTTTAATACCTCTTCTAGAATAATTGAAGAAAGTGACAATGTCAAATGCAATGAGAACACACCAAATCCTATTGGTTCAGGTCCTAATTGGCTATTTGACATTGATTCACTCACTAATTCTTTGGGTTTCAGTAGTGATGTATATGCAGGACAAAGGGATACACCAACATCAGAACACAGAATTCAATCTGTGATATTTCCACTCCCTTCCATTGATCCTGTTGAATTCTGTGAACAACAAGAGGAGGCTGAACCTATTCAGAATGAAGAAGAGAGGAGAGCAGAGGAAAATCAGTCTTCAGGTCCAAATTCCAGAGAATCTGAGGTGACTGAAGAAGCAGAAACAAATCCAGAATTAAATGAGTCAAATCTGGATGAGAACATACAAGAGGAAGCTGGTCATCCAACAAGAACTCAGAAAAATCATCCTCCTGAGTTGGTGATTGGAGATATTGCATCTCCCATGATGACTAGAAAGCAAAGCAGACTCCAAGAGTTGCAAGAGCAGCAAAATACAGTTAACACTGTTCTTACTTGCTTTCTATCCCAGATTGAAACACATGGAAAAACTTGATGTTTGGCCGCCTTTTGTTGATCAGTTCGTAAGGAGTCTTGATGTGTCTTTTCACAATGGTTGACCGATTCTGTGTGTAACAAGCGGTAGAAATTGCTTCTGCCCAAAAGTTCATCGGTAATCCGTATGCTGATAGCATAGTTCTTGCGGCCTCCACGAGCGTTCGATTCTTCCTTTCGACTACGCCATTCTGCTGTGGAGTGCGTGCGGCAGAGAAGTTCTGTGATATTCCTTCTGTAGAAAGATAGGCTTCAATGACAGAGTTTTTAAATTCTGTGCCATTGTCACTTCTTAACTTCTGTATTCTGCATTCATAAAGAACTTGGATTCTTTTCATTAGATTAATCAAGATGATTGGAACATCCGGTTTCTTTCGAACAAATTCAACCCATGTGAAGCGCGAATACTCATCAATTAAGACAAGTATATATTTCTTGCCACCTAGGCTCTGTATGGCAATAGGACCGCAGAGGTCGACATGAAGCATGTACAGAGGCCTAGTGCACGACACATCTGTTTTGCCTCTGTGGGAAGCTTTTCTGAGTTTTCCCATCTCACAGGCAGAACGCAAGTGATCCTTATTAAATTTAACATTAGGCAAACCTTTAACTAGATCAAGTTTGACCAATTTATCCAAGGTGTGAAAGTTCAAGTGACAGAACCTGTTATGCCATAACCAGGCTTCTTTACTTTCGCAAGCTACAAGGCAAACTTTGTCCTTGGTTGTTGAATAAAAGTTCATTAGATACATATCACCTTTTCTTTTGGCTCGCAGAAGTTCCATTCTTGTGTCTTCACTTTGCAGAGAGCAAAAAGTCCTTTTGAACAAGACATCAAATCCTCTATCACAGAGTTGACTTACACTGAGTAGGTTGTGTTTAAGGCCATTCACATATGCAACTTTGTATACAGAGACGTTTTCCTTCTGTATGACTCCATAGCCTTTGATGTGTCCCTTCTTGTTGTCTCCAAAAGTTACAGATCCACCATCATGTGTTTCTTTGTACGTGGATAGTAAACTTCTGTCGCCAGTCATGTGTCTTGAGCATCCGGAGTCAAGATACCAAATTGGCACATACCGCTTCTGTAAGACAATCACAGAGACTTAGGTACCCATATCCATATGGGTCCAATATTGTTAGAATTTTTCAAGTTTGCCTTAGCATTCTTGAAATACATTTTATCTTGTGTAGAAAGATCAGATTGTATCTCTCTAGGTTTTGACTTTTGAGTTTGAATTTTAGTGGAGAGTAAGCAATCTGGACTTGAGAAGTGATTTTTTAATCTGAACATAAGATCAAAACAATGACAGTATTTAATATGAGACGTGATTTGTTTGAACTTTTCATTGAATTCATTGAACTGAGTCACAGAGGCATTACATTCGTTCTTAACATTAGATTTCCTATTACAAGAAGATCTATGAATACTAGAATGTTTTTTGCAAAAATCTTGTTTAGGTCCTGCCTTCTTTGAGTTTCTTCTGTGGTGAACGTCTGTCTTCACTGTCACGGAGGAAAGATATTTGTTAGCTTCAGGCCTTAAAGGTTTTGAAAATTTTGAGCTTTTAGGATTTTCAGAGGCCTTTTTCAAATTATCAAGCTCTGTAGAGGTTTTGACTTATATACACATTTTTAGAAAATCTGGACAGATAGGTATCTCTGTGATTTTCTCTTTTGGAGAAATTGTTCTGTTAAGAACCTCAGAGGAGAATTTAACATCCTCTGTGTCATAGTGAATTATCCCTGATTTAGAATCAGTCTCTGATTGTCAGAGGATGAATCGTCCTCATATACAGAGGTTGAGTCATTTCTTTCGACAGAGGATGGATTTTCTGAGCATGTATCGTACGAGTTTTCTTCCTCTGTAGAAAAACTTTCATAGATGGCAGAGGTTTCAGATGAGATCTCTTCAGCGAGAATTTGATCTATAGAAGATGTACAGAGATTTTCTAAAACATTTGATTTCAAAACTTCTAAAATTTCTTTTTCAATTGATCTTTTAAGATTTTCTTCTAAAAAGATGGGTTTAAACTCAGGAGCTTTTGCAGATAATTTCTTTTTGACATCTATCATACAGACAAAAGCGACCTGTGTTTGAGTCTCTGGTTTACCAAACTTAAAGATACCAATATGATCTTGTGTTTTCAGAGATTTCTTTGGTTTGTTTCCTCTGTTGACAGAGGTTGAAGATGATGAATCTGTGTTTTCAAACCACACATTGATCATCTTCGTATGTTTCCTTAAGTGAGGTTCTTCAGAGATTTTAACCCTCTTACTTACAGAGAGTAAGTTTGGAAAAATTGGTTTATTTGTTTTTCCTACCACAAACAGAGAATACAGAGGTTTAAGTCTTTTGCCTTCAACACCTAGAGTAATATCATCGTACCCTATACCTCGTCTTCCTATTTGTGAGTTTACTTTCTCATACACCTTCTGTGCATCTTTATAGTTTTTAAGTAAAACCTCTCTTCTGAGTAGATCTTGCCAAAGTACCTCTCTCTCTTTTTGAAAGTATTCTTTGAGAGCTCTTATGTCAGTTGTTTCACTCCTAGAAACTGAAAGCTCTTTAGTTTTGACTTTTAAAGCAGAGGTTAATTCAGAAATTTGCCTTTTTAAAGGATCTACATTTTTGCTCCAATATTTTTCTACTCTTTCCTTTTCTTCAAAAATTTTGGCTTTTTCTTGAGTGAGAAGCCTTACTTCTCTCTCATTAAAGGTGAGTCTTTTCTGAATACTTTCATTTATCTCTTTGAGTTCAATCAATTCAATGTTAAGTCTAACTGAATCATTTTCTACATATTTAATACAAAAGGTAGAGTTTGAAATGGATACCTCATTGTCAGTGTCCGAGTCGACTTCTGCCATGCCACAGAACAGGGCATTGGTGGTGAATTCATCATCAGATGTAGAGTCTGACTCGAAGTCCTCTTTATTTGCTTCAGAATGCCCTTTGTTCGCCATTAGGGATTTTTGTGCATAATATTCAGCCTTCTTATTGTAAAAAGCTGAGTCCTTCTGTGGGCGATTTTGTCTACTTCTTCAATCTTTTGCGAAATGGCCTGGCTTGCCGCAGTTGAAGCAACCTTGGGAGGTGTTTCCAGTTCGATCGTCGGACTTCTGTTGGTCTCCACCTTTCTCTGTTCGGCATTCGTTTGCATAATGACCAGGCTTACCACATTTGTAGCATTCTTGTGTGTGGCCTACCTTGTCATCTGACCTCTGTCGGTCATTTCCTCTGTAGTTTCTGTCGCTCGACCTCTGTCGGTCACTTCTGTAGTCTGACCTCTGTCGGTCACTTGATTCTTCTCTTCTTTCATCATCTCTTCTATCTCTCTGGTTGTCTCTACTATATCTGTCATTTCCAAAATTTCTCTGATTACCTCTGAACTCTCTTGTCAATAGAGCCAATGATTTAGCTAATGACGCAAGAGTTATTTCTTCCTCTATCAGCTCGTCTTCTTCGCTATCAACCATCACTATCTTCTTCTTCTCCTTCTTCTTCTCCTCTGTTGCTCTCTCATTTCTTGGTCTCTCTGTAGCCTTTGTTGATTTACTAACCAATGCGTATGGTGCAATGGCTATTGTTTTAGCCTGTGCTATTTGAGGCTCTTGTGCAGCTAGTGTTCCATAGAGATCAGAGAGTGTCCATGAGTCTAGATCTTGGTTTGTTTGTAAAGACATAGACAGTTGAAGCCACTCATCATTCAGACTCTTTAGAAACATAACGTTATTTTCTTCCGAGGTTCTGTGAATGCCAGACTTTCTACATTTGTTTATGAGAGAGTTGAACCTGTCGTACGTTGTTTGCAGAGATTCTGTTGCAGAGGCTCTGAATGCATGATATTCATTTATGTACTGTGCCCTTCGGTTCTTCTGTGTTTTAGCACCCCCTTCCAACTGTCTTTCTAATTCTTTCCAAAGATCGTGCGCAGTTTCGCATGCATCTAAGGATTGAAAAAGCTCGTTGGGGATAGCCATTATCAGGATTCTTTTTGTTTTTTGTGCAACTTCATCTTCTGCCTTATCTTCATTTGACCATTCTTCTTTTGGTTTTGGTTTTTGATGTTCAGGGATTTCTGGAGATTCAGCAGTAGCTGGTACTTGTGGTACTGCTATCATGGAAACAGGAGGAAGGTTGTAAAGATATTGTACTAGATTTTTTTCAGTACCCTCAAAGAAATGAACCATTCTTATCTTCCATTGAGGATACTCATCTCGTAAGAGAGTAGGAGGCTTGGTGAGTGAACCAGCAGTAAAGAAGTTATTTGTATTTGTCATTTTTTAAGGTTCTGAAAGGATAGTATGATTTAAAGAGTATGAGTCTGAAGATCTGGAAGGTTTTATGGGTTTGAACAGTTCCCAGAGTACACTTTAATGGAGTTTTAACCTAGAGATGAGGAATAGAAAAAAAATGATTTCTATCACTAATCTTGTAAAAACGAGGATCACTTGATATTGAAAATCAAGCTTTGCTCTGATACCAATTGTTGGTTCCCGGTTTTGTTTAAACAAGATTATCAGATCTATTAGTTCAAGTTTGAGTTTGATGCGGAAGCGTATTTGAAGAACTAGCAAATATGTTTGATAGATTTAGAACATAATATAAATAAACAGTGAACAGGAAATAATATCTCAAAGTTTACTGAATATATATATTAAGAACAGATTCAAGAACAGTGAGTAAGCAAAGCTTTTTAAAACAGATATGACTCTCAAAGTGTTTAAAGCTTGTGATGTTTTTCTCTCTTGAATTCTTGTTTCGATTGTTCGATTGATCGATCGATGGATAGGAAGAACTCAACATGAGTCTTCCTTATATACTACTCTAAGGGGACCACAAAGCATATGCTACTATTCACAAAGGACGGTATGAATAGTTGGACGAATGCATGAACAGTTGGACGTGCTGTATTGCATTTAATGCAGCAGACGTCTATTATGTACTAAGCCCTATTGAATCCAACCAGAGTTTGACACGTTGCAGTTGGACAGGGCATGCTACCATGCAAGTTGATGAACAGGTCCTGTAACAGTAGCAAGATATTATAAATATCTTTTAAGTCTTTGTTGAAGACCGCAGAGGCTCTGTGAAGTGCCACAGAGGTTCTGCGGTTTGGTCCTTAGAAGAGCAGTCTTCACCGGATTCCGAGTCTTTGGTCTTCTTTGCGCGTATGACAGAGCTTCTGTAGGGCGCCTCTTTAGCTTCTGTAGCTTCTTGACCTTGATCTCTCGGTAAGTTCGGCAGAGCCTCTGTAAGAGGCTTTTTTCACTTAGCCTATTTTTCACTACTTCTAAATACTTCTATTATTAGGAAGATTGAAGCTAACATATGATTAAGTTCCCATAAAAACATAAATGTTCTACATTTGAAATATCTTAATCCATTATGTAGAATAGCTAGTCCCAAGGAAAAGTGAAATCCAAAGAGGTTCAAATACGAAAGAAAAAAAGAATTGAATCTAAGTTTGAACAAAATCGATAACTCAGTTTTCCATGAAAAGAAAACAGACATCGACCTATTAATGGAATCAAGCAAGGAGATGAGTTGGATAAAATTGATACCTTGAAAGTGGTGGTTATTTCGATTTCCAACAGCAGCAATAACAAGGGAAATGAGGGAGATACATGGGTCTGATCGATTGAGGACAAAAACGAGGGAGATACAGGGGTCTGATCGATTGAGGATGAATACGAGGGAAAACAATGGAATAGAAGGATGATACCGAGTCGATTGAAAGATGAACGAGATACTGTAGATATCACACAACAAGAACAACAGCAACAACAACAAGCTACAGCAGCAACGATGGAAGAGAGAAATGATACTTGATCGATCGAATTGAAAAACCTTGATGGAGAGGATGGAGCAGATAATGGAGGAGGCGAGAATATGAAGATGGACTAGCGTACCTCTAAGCGAATTAGAGGTTAGGTTTCCTCTTTTTGGTTCAGATGAAATTTAGAGATTTGACCCTCTGAAAATAAAAAGTAAACAAACACCCTGAGGTAGGGCTGTAAACGAACCGAACGTTCAGCGAATCGTTCGTGAACTGTTCGGCGGGAAGTTCGTTTATGTTCGTTTATTTAATAAATGAACGAACATGAACACGTTTTTTGTTCGTTTAGTTAAAGAACGAACATGAACAATGATCTCGTTCGTTCATTTATGTTCGTGAACGTTCGTTCATTTATGTTCGTTCGTTTACGTTCGTTTATGTTCGTTTATGCTTGTTTATACATAAACATATTTATATATTACGGAATGAATGTGTAAAATCATCAAGTAAATTGATCTTTTAGAATTTATTTTTCATACCTCCTAAATTAACCCGGTTTTTCATTTTGTTAAGGTATTTTTTACGAACAAAATGATGAGCATGGTGGTTTTTTTTGGTTCATTTGGGTTCGTTCGTTTATGTTCATTTACGTTCGTTCGTTTATGTTCATTTAAAGTCGTTCGTTTACGTTTGTTTATGTTCATTTAAATTCGTTCGTTTATGTTCATTTAAGTTCGTTCGTTTACGTTCGTTTAACTCTTAATGAACGAACATAAACGAACACGAACAAACAAAAATTCTTAACGAACGAACATGAACACAAAAAATCTCGTTCGTTTACCGTTCGTGTTCGTTCGTTTGTTCGGTTAAGTTAAACGAACGAACATGAACAAGCCTCCGTTCGTGTTCGTTCGGTTCGTTTACAGCCCTACCCTGAAGTTGAGAATGTCTAACCGATTAAGAGAAAAGGGCTAAATAAGTGCTGAAACCAGGGTTCGATCCCAGGCGTCCTCAACATTGATAAGACATCTTTAAGTTTCAAAATTGCCAAGGATTAGTCCGGGCTGTGCCTGGGATACCCTTTCCAAAAAAAAAGTGCTGAAACCATGAAAACAAACAGACCCTAAACCTAAAACAAAAGCTAGATATGGTTTAGGTGTTTTTTTCATCCTTGAGCTTATCGGTTCTATTCTCCTGATACAAAATTCTAAGATTTATTCAACTAAACTTCTTTTTTTCCACTTCACCTAGTAATCTTCAAATTGTTGTTTTGTCTCATTTTAACGACAACATATATATATTTATCTAAAACAAAATGAAGAAAATTAAATTAATCACATTTAACAATTAATATTTTGTATGAGTTTTTTATTTTTTCTAAATCTTGATGATACTTGAAAGCTGAAAATCGGTTATTGTTATTCATTATATGATGTGTCAAACATGTTTATATAGAAATTTGATAAAATGATATATTTTGTTGTTGAGCTGCCCGTTACGAACTCAACCAAAAACCATAAAAATTATCCGTAAAGGAAGATTTTGACAAATAAAAAAACACGTCGGACGTAAGGCATGGTGTTATGTCTTACTCAAAAAGTCAATGTCAATTCCATTTTGTAAAGTCTGTTGTATCAAATTGACACATTTGAACTTTCACCGAGTCCAACCGTGTTGACTTTTCTCTAGGTTAAACCATGAATTTGCAAGTCTTTGATCTATCTTCAAGGTACACCCAGTCACCCACTCAGGAACTTCATGGGTTCGCCACTTTACGTGACTAAACATTCCCTCCCTGATCATACGTGTTTATTGAACCCCTTAGGTCACCGTCCCTCATTGTTACCTAAAAAGGTAGGAATCTATTTCAGATACCGTATTCTCTAACTTTAACTCAATGAGTAAGAAAACTTGCAAATCAAACACATGATTGATGAACATGGTTAACTCCAATTTGCAATTGAGTTGCTAAAGTATGACAAGTATGAAGAGTGGTCCATTAAATATGAACAAAATGAATGAGTTTTAAGGCTTCAAACAGTTCTCTCAAAGCCTGTTCAGAATAAACAAAAGCTAAATCATTGTCTTGATTAGTTCCAAGCCTAACATCCAAAAAATAAAAACAAGTCTAATAAGTGATGTGGTTCACTCATTTCTAACCATCATAGATTCTTTCCAATCTCTTGGGCTAATGTTCAATAAATTTGAGCTAATGGTAGTTTATGTTTTGGGCTTGGGGTTTTAATTAAGATAAAATATGGGTTAGGAGGTGCATAACCTGAGACCGCCATAAAACGAGGTCGTGCCCCCTTGCAAGGTCAACACGGAGTGCCCCTTTTGGTGGTCCAACCAAAGTTCACAAGACAAGTAATATTCAGAAGGCTGGTTTTAAAAGACCCTCTAAAGTTCAGAAGGCTAACAACAGAAACCATATAATCTTTAGAAGGCTAACTTCTAAACTTTTCTTTCTGATTGAACATAGTTATTTAGTAACTATTTTATCCCCAAAATAAATATTTTCCTGCCTAAGTTTATTGTCAGATTAACTGCATATATAAGTATGTTGGATCTCAAATTTGAGCATACGAAAAAATAATGGAATCTGTGTGTTTTGCTCTCAATTTTTGCCCATATATAGAGTGCGAAGTTGGATTATCCAAAAGTAAACTTTGTGTAAATCAACGCTAAATTAGGGACGAAATATTACTTTTAGAAGTTAATGCGCAAAAAAAAGTTAACATGTTCGATTAAGTAAACAATTATAACACATTTTGGTTTAACGATACATCAAAATATTCTTATCTATAGTAAAAAAAACAAAGGAATTAAAAAGAATACGTAAAGTCATAATTTAGGTTTCATAAAAATAGGCGAAATAACTGTTGGGTCCTTGGCTTCGTATTAAAAAACCAAAAGTTTGTTTATTCGATTGAATAGAATCCCGACATTTTGTACCTACTCAAGAAGTCAAGATCTACGATCATAAGCATCTTATTTTTTTATTATAGAAACTTACAATTAATTATACTTATTTTTTATAACATGCATATCAACAAAGAAATATTTTCAGAGGTGTTTAGTTCATCTTAAGGAATGAGAATGTAAATGGAAATAGGTAGAAAATTTCCATTCTTTTCAATTTGGTCATATATGAAAATCAATGGCTTTGAAGTGCAATGAAAATTCTTTTGGACTGAATTTGCCAATTAAATATAGTACAGGGACAATTTATGTAATTAATTTATCTTTTTTTCCCCTTAATTCTAAAACCCTGTGTATCTGTTTACTTACACATTGACCACAAAGCTGTTTACAGATTCAATCCTTGAGTTAGAAAATGGTGCATTTGCGATCGCTGATTCTTCTCCTTTCAATCTCCTTATGGCCCTTCTGTGGACTGTGCCAGGTGCTGTTTATTTGATTGTTTCTGCAGTTGACGTTTCGTTTTTCAATATTTATCTTGTTTCCTAGTTCTCTATTTGATGCTTTGAAGTTTATCGTATACTATTATTACGTCCAGCACCTGCAACTTTGATCATATATTGAAGTCTGGATTCATTCAAGCTTAGTTATTTGAAAGTTAAATGTGCAGACATATATCTGTCGATTCTTGTTATGTCGTGATTGTATCAGTCACTTGACTTTGTTCACGATTTAATTAAATTAACAAGTATAAATGGTTGATTGGGGACGTGAGGACGAGCAGCAAACGATTTGACTAAGAAAATGTTAACGATATGAAGATGGAAAAGCAGAAAAAACTAGGGCAATTTATGAATACATCAGTCCCTATGGAGACTTGGAGAGAACCAAACTCTACTAGCATTCAAATTCTGCCTGGCTGAATAAAACGAAGTGTGAACACCTATTTGTAGCAGTTGGTGAGAGATAAATAATTTGTAGAAAAAATAGTAAATATGTAAGGCTTAGTAACCTCCCTTAATTCCAGTAGCCATCTCTGCTTGTAAGGCTTCTCCCCAAATCATCAGTCAACTTTCCATGCTGGGACAGCTCTTTTTATTTTAAGGTATGTACCCAAGGCGTTGATCTTGTATCATCATCTCAACCATTGTAGATGATTTATGTTAGGGTTGATTAAAATTGAACAATACCTATGAAATTGATAGGGTCATGAAAGTATGAATTTGTAACTCTTTAATATCTTTTGTTCTAGAAATTAACTGGAAAGAGTGTGAAGATACTGTTCAAATTTGGATTCTGAGAAGACAACGGATTATGGCAAAATAGATAAAGACATCATTGCCCTCTCACACGTTTTTCAATTACATACTTGAATAAGAGGATTTATCAATCATATGCTTATACTTTCACAATCATGTCAATTACATTGTTTTCGTTCTATTTCAATCAACTTAGCCGGTGAAAAAAGCATGGGTGATAGCAACTTCACGGAGAGAATGGTGTGTTTGTTTTGGATAGAAAATAGCAACTTCAAGAACATTTTTCTCTATCTTACCCCAAATTTTACCAATTTTCTTTGGATAGAAAATAGGTCTCCAATCTTAATACTCCTCCAAATAAATGGTGAGTTTGTTTTGGCATGTTTGATGGTTATAGTGTATTTAACTTTGTATGATTTCTTATGGTTTTTAGTAATACCAACACTTCACTGTTTTTGTTTGTTCCAAATTACATGAGCAAACTTAGGATTTGAAGCAGTAAGTGCTTGAACTTGTGAAAAAGTTGTCTTTTCATGTTGAAGCCCTTAACTTTATTTTCTTTTATAACAATTATCTCAATTTACTAGATACCAGCTCCATCTCAAGTTCACATGTGCATTTGAAGGGTCAAATAATTTACTTTTTAACGTTAACATTGATAGACTTGAAATATACATTCTTGATGTTGGACTGCCAATCATGAATGACTGTGTGTGCTATAGTTAACTTAGCTACAGAGTTCAAGGTGTCATCATAGTCCTCAAATGTCAAAGTAGTCTTTAGCTACGTGTCAACTTAGATGTGCAAGAGAACTATGGGCATTCAGCTATATAGAAAACACCCACCTACATCTAATCAAGGTTGGGTTCCGGTGAGAAGTTGAGGATAATGTGAGAAGCGTGAGAAGTGGTTATCACCGTTGGATGAGAAATGGACACACATTAGGATGAGATGCACCCGAGGTAAGAGACACCGAGATGCACTGGATCAATTCCCTTCTAAGCCGCAATTCATGGGAGGACATTTGGTTAAAAGTGATCCAACGGTTCAAATCCACTTCTCACGCTTCTCTCTTTAACCTCAACTTCTCACACGATCCTTCGCCCATCTAATCATATCTTTCCGAACTCCAAGATCAGCAATATTCCAAGCTTGTTGTTTTCAAGAGCAGGCATTCCCTCATGATATTGCTTTCCTCCATCCACATGTGGAGGTGCCTCAGAGACATTATGAGGAATATAATAATTTTCTGTGGCTAACACAAAGACATAATGACTAGAAGTTAGGTAAGCATAGGAAATGTTAGTATGCTGCCAGTACCAGATATGCTCTATCAATGGTCTTACCGATACATGTATTTTTTGTGCAATAGTAAGAGATGTTGGAGGTAAGTTTGAGCATGTACAATAACCTTGTTTCATCCTGAAAGTTACTAGACATGCTCAAATGCAAAATGTATAGAAACCCAAGTGGATGTTAATATCAAAATGTTGGCAAATGACTTCTGTTATTGGAATGGAGTATCAAGAGACAACAAAAAATAGCAAAAGATAACTATATCAAACTAATGGATTCCATGAGAAAATACTAATTGTTTCTTAATGGAAATGTTACATAACTAAATCATATTAAACGAACTGGAAGTTGTATGGACTCATGGCTTGTTGGGTTTTATTTTACAGGGCATTACTAGAAAATCTACAAATCCACAAATAACCTGAAAGATTCTAATTAAAATTAAATTTACAGTTTTGTGACTCTGGGCTTGGATATTGCAATTCAGAAAGTGGCTTACCATCAAAGATATTGATAAAGGGCGGCACAGTTGTAAATGCTGATCATCAGGAGGTTGCTGATGTTTATGTGGAGGATGGAGTTATTGTTGCTGTTAGGCCTAATATTAAGGTAAAATTTCTTCTTCCTAATATTAGAGCTGTTGAATAGGAGAATCTGCATGCTGTTTGAAGTCTGTTGATTACTCTTTTAACAAAAAAATGAACCAAAATCAACCTATTCCAAGCATATGAGTCGGTCATATTAGACTCTTTCTGGGAACTTGGTTTTGAATTCAAATTTTCTATGGACACTTTTAGTTTATTTTCCAAGGATACGACGAGTATGGCATACAACCGTGATAAGCGGGAAATTCTAAAAGATCAACCATACTAGGGTGTGTTTATGCATATGAATATATATGTCTAAACTCTAACCAATAATAGAAAAATGTTATGTTATGATTCATATATTAAATATGTAAGATAAAGCACATTAAATCAGTAACCTAAGCCTCAACTTCACTTATCATGTTCATATCAGTCCACAACTCCACATTGTGAGAAAAAGTAACTTGTTATATCGCTTTGTTTTTACCTTTTTTGTAATAATAAACTTAAAGCTTCTTTTCTATTTTATCCTTAATTTCTATCTTTTTGCAAATTGTGAATTTTTATCTCTTTCTGATTTAAAAAGAAGACCAAAACTTTCTCTAGCGTGTCCCTATTCTTTCCCTGTGAACGGGTAGTCAATAATTCAGGGATATAGGAGATGCCATATGGGTGTGCATGTTGCTGCACCCTGGATTAATTGCACCCTAGAATAACTGCACACTTAAGGCCTTCGATACGGGATTCAACAAGGGATAGATGTTCATTTTGGAGATTACGCAAAATGAAACACGAATAGGGGTAGATAGTGGCATTTTGGCCACGATCGGGACCACAATCGCATATGACAGATCGCGTGTGGGGGCCTAGACTTTCGGTACCGTTTTCGCGATATTGCTAGATAGAAAGAGAGGATAGCTTTGTCCATTTCGCTTTCTACTAGTTTTGGTGATCATCATCTCTTCTAAGTTGTTTTGTACTCTCTTTGATATATCAATACATTTCTCTCTCAAAGTAGACGTGATCTACCTAACCATAGTGGAAACAAATAAATCTCATGTTTTGTTTACTTGCTTTGCTACATTTGATATTGCCTTGGATTTAGCTTGCGGTTAACATGTTGTGCTTGGATAGCCATTTTTTTGGAAGACATTTACTTGTTACTAAACCCTAGGTATTCCGTATTCCACATTTGTTGTTTGTGGTTGAACTTGCATTTGTATCTCGATAGTTTGGGACCTACGAAATCGTTTGATGGTTTGTTTCGGGTTTGAACCCTTGTGGTAGAAACACCCAAACTTCCTAGCTGTCTGTTAGATACACATCATTGATAAGAGTGAACATATGAAAAGCATGTGTGCAAGGATTTTGGCTCTCCTAGGAAATTTGATTTTCTAACATCATCAATTGACGTTGTTTATCTTTGAACTCTTTTTTGTTGTTGTGGTTACAATGTTCAAGACGAGTTTTATATGAGCAGGTTGCTGATGGCGTCAGAGTTTTTGATGCTAAGGGAAAATTTGTTATGCCAGGTAAAGTTTTTTTTTAATTAATAATTAGTAACTCTAGCAGACTCTAGGGTTTATGAACATTGTCATTGGTCCAAAGGTTTAAGTTCATCTTTCTAACTTCTTCTCGCACAATGTAAGTATGCATTTGGTTTTGTGCGTGAATACATTTCCACCACTTTGAATGGCTAAATACTCAATGATACTTCAATGTTCTGTATGTCATGTGGGGAGGGGGGGTCCATGTACAATTAGTGCTGCAAATGATCTAAACGAATACGAAAGCGGAATTGTTCATGTTCATTTGTTTAACTTTAACCGAACACGAACACATGCATTAAAAATCTTATAATGCTCGTATTGGTTTCCGACCTTCCTTTGCCTTGCTCATGACGACCTGGTCCAAGGTACTATTCCTGGTCAATTTATTAGAGAACCAAGCAGTCAATTAACATTAAGAACTTTTCATACCGGTAGAGTATTCACAGTGCAAGCCCTTCCTAATGGAAATATAAATTTTAATGAGGATTTGGTTCTTCCAACACGTACATATCGTGGGCATCCTATTTTTCTGTGTTCTAGAGACTTGTATGTAACTATTGAGAGTTAAGATATTACATACAATGCATATATTCATTCCAAAAGTTTTCTTTTAAGAATATATAAGCTTGTTTGTGTTTGTTTATGCTCATTCTTTAAAATGCTAAAGGAACACAAACAAAGATAAACAAACATAAATGAATAGTAGCTAATAGGGAATCGTAATGGTCATAAATTCGTGAGTCACAATGAACAATAACGAACGGATTACTAAACGTTCACGAACTTAAAAGAACGAACGAGACCATTCTGAGTGTTCGTTCTTTAACTAAACGAACAAAAAATCTTGTTCTTCCCGCTGAAAGGTTCATGAATGGTTTGTTGAAACGTTCAGTTCGTTTACAACCCCATGACGATGAGGTGTTCCTTATGCAAGTAACTCTATTAGCAAGGGGAGAGGTAATGGGCTCATTGCCTGGTTGCCTTTAAGGGTTTCATTTGTGTATGCCGAGTTAAAAAGGCTCATTTGAAAACCCCCTTTTTTGTAATGGGGGATCTAGGGATTGATTGTAGAGGATCTCAGAGCAAGTTTAGCACTTTATCCGGACGAGAAGTATGCCTTGGGTTTTCCTGTTATTTTGTGCTAATGGGGTTTTTGACAAATGAAAATCCGTATTGTTGGGTTGGACATTGTTATGAACAGTGGCGGATCCAGAAATTTTAGTGACGGGGGTCGGAATTTTAGTCGTGGTCACGTGCCTAGGTGGTTAATAACGTTCTTTAATCAAATATCTTCATCTTATATATCTATTTGCCCAAAATGATATTCCGTAGTTTTTTTTTCTTTCAGACGGATCGCAAAGAAAATCATTCAAAACAAATTTCTAGGCATCGAGTTTGTAGAGTTAGGTTGGATAATATTTCATGAATCATTATCGCCCTATCATTTACGGACATTGGTCATTATTTTTCTAAATTGTTTTCCATTTCTAGCGAAATAAAAAACAATTAATAGATAAATTAACTAGGTATCAACTAACAAACCCTAACAACAAAATAATTAACAAAAAAGAAACTAATAATTAGTCATCAGCTAATAAACGATAACCGTATCAATTTAAAATTAACAAAAAATTAACAATTAGGCATCAACTAACTTAACTCTAACAGTTAACAAAATAAATTACATCCACTAATAAACTCTAACCCTAACAATTAACAAAATATTAGCGGTTAGGTATCAACTAACCAACCCTAACCCTAACCTTAACAATTAACAAAAACTAACAATGCGACATCATCTAACAAACCATAAACATAACCCTAACAATTGACATAAAATAAAAAATTAGACATCAACTAAATTTTTTTAACCCTAACAATTACAATTAATAAAAAATATTAACAATTAAACATCAACTAACAACCTTAATCTTAACAATATATTAATATTTAATAAATAATGAAAAAAACAAATTAGATAGTAAATGAAACTAGGCTGAAAAAAATTGGGGGGGTCAAAAACAATCAAAAAGTGATAAAACTTGCAATATAATAATTAGATAATTTGAGATTTTTATGGGTGTCATTGGACACCCTACTCAAGAGGTACGTCCGTTCGCCCCTGGTTATGATGAGGCTAATACGCTCAAGTCCGATAGAAAAGAGAGACTCTTTTATTGCTAATGAGGATCCCTATAAGGTTGCTTGTATGTGTTGAGAGGTGAACGCTAACAAGTGGTTGTGAACAAGCAGGACGAAATGCAAGAGGACCAAGAAACGTGATGTCATAGGGTCATTGTTTACTACTTAAAGATCCGTGTGGCTTTAATACATTGTGTTTTGGAAGTCTTAAGTAGGCCTTGAGATTTTTTATAAGGGACTTTGGGGGTGTTTGTTTACCTTTTAATGGTTCCATTAAGAGGCAACCTCTGAATCGCTAAGAGGTAAATCCTGTTTGGCAAAAAAAAATGTATGCCTCTTAATGGTTCTAAAACCCTCTGAATGATTTAGCATCTTGGGCCTCCCTTAACCATTCAGCACCCTTATTTCATTCTAAACAATTACCAAACAACCATATTTCATTTTGCATATATCATAAAAGCCTCTTAATCATTCTGACCACTTAATCATTCTGTACTAAACCATTCAGCAACTGCCAAACAGCCCCTTTGATGGAATGAATAACACAAGAACTTAGACAAAAAGGGTAAGAGAGTTTGTAGAAAAGCTTTATGTTTATTGCTTGAAAGTTTCTTGGATGTTTCACAAACGAGTGATGGAGATGTGCGTTTGTTTGAAGGACTACTTGGAAGTTTCATAAATTTCTTGAATAGGTTAGGGAGACTTCACACACACACATATATATATATATATACATATATATATATACATATAGAGGCGGGTTCAAACGAGGAGCGTAACAATTTAAGAAAACGCGAGGAGCACCGCCCATGTACAAAATCACATGTGATTCACAGCACAAACCGCGGGACAAACCGCGCGCTTTGCAAACCGCGGGACAAACCACGCGCTTTGCATTTTTTAATCACATATGATTTTGTTGTGAATCACATGTGATTTGTACATGGGCGGTGCTCCTCGCGTTTCTCGTAAATTGTTATGCTCCTCGTTTGAACCTTTCTCTATACATATATATACATATACATATACATATATATATACATATATATATATATATACATATATATACATATGTGTGTGGGTTCAAACGAGAACGCTAACTATTTAAGAGAACACAAGAACGGCCGCTAATTTACAAAATCATACATGATTCACGTACAAAATCATATATGATTCACGCGATTTGCCTCGCGACTTTAAGCCGCGGCCAAAGTTGCCCGCGTCCAATTTTTTGCAGCTAGTGTAAAATCACATGTGATTTTGCACATGAGCGGCCGTTTTCGTGTTTTCTTAAATAGTTAGCGTTCTCGTTTGAACCTTCCTCTCTTTCTCTCTCTCTCTCTATATATATATATGGATCCTGACCTCTATGTAGCATGAGCATTCTAAAGCCTAAGAACTTCTAGGTTCATCACTCTACAAATACACGAGCAATCTCGAGTGTACTACTTTATACTAAAAGTTAAAAGGAAATTATAAGAATATTTTCTAGAGCTCTACAAGTTCGTAGAGATGTCTAGGTCCTTCGTATTGCCTTTGTTCATGGTTGCTTCGTGGTGGTCTTGTAGAGACGTTGCACGTGTCCAGGGAGATTCATATGGCTCAACTTTGTGCCACACAACCCATGACGTTCTCCCACCTAATTCGATGCCCGTGTCATTACCTCGTGTGGGATCACCTGCATCATGAAGGTTGTGTTGCCTACTTGCCTTCATTCTTGCATCCCTCTCAAGTGGAACCATGATCCTTTCCCCACATGGCGTTAGTACCTTGAACCTTCATCACTGTACACTTTTATCATGAACTTGCATCATGAAGGTTGTGTTGCCTACTTTCCTTCATTCTTGCATCCCTCTCAAGTGGAACCATGATCCTTTCCCCACATGGCATTAGTACCTTGATGCCTTCAAAGTACCAAGCCACCTCAAATGCTCGAGAAGGGACTTGGCTGGTGAAACAAACACAATAACATCAAAAGGCTTGTAGAGAGAGCTTGCAATGCAAGTTTTGTTTACTACTTGTAAGTTTCTTAGATTTCTTGGATGGGTTATAAATGATGGAAACTCCTATTTAAAAGGCTCTCCATTTTCATGGAGCGTCCTAGAACAAGAACATTCTAGAGCCTAGGAACTTCTAGATTCATCTACAAAATATCCAACTCTCTACAAGCTTGATGAGTAATCTTGCATGTTCTAGTTATACTAAAAGACAAAAGGAAATACTAGAATACTTTGGAGAACTCCAAAGTGGCCGAGTCCCTAGAGATTAATTGCGTCCTCATGTCTACTTCTTGATCAATGATTTGTTGGCGGTCTAGTAGGTGCCATACGTGTGTTGTGGGTTGCTACTTGCTAGTATGGCTCAATCTCATGCAAACCATGCAGCCTGTTACAATATGGTTTCTAAAATACTTGTACAATTGTACCTATGTCTATTATTGTATCATATTGTCTGACCTTTCTATTGAACAATAGTCTTAGATTTTCTATATGTACTAGTAGTTGTCAGGATTGCACTCTGTGTTCCCTTGTGTGTTTCAACCTATTAGGCTATTCTTCTCGCATTTGTCCCTGCGGCCTTGTATGTTTAATGTAGCGGTTACTTGATTGCACACACTCTCACCTGTAGCTTGCTCTTTTGTTTCTTTTTAAATTTTGCTTTACAAGTCATGGGACTTCATGGAAACAGCTTCTATACCCCCAGACCATACATTTGTGTGAGATTTACTAAGGTTTGGTTTGATTGGTTCTGATTTACTTTGTTCTTTTCATCTAAGGCCATTGTTGGATGATCAACATCCTTTTTTTTGAAAGGCAATAATATTAAAAACAGGGGAAAACCCAAAGCATTACACAGCCGAAACGGAAAGACACGCATTCTGCCAGGAGCAGAAAGCAACAAACACCAGCCTACCCACTACAAAACCGAAGGAACCAGAAATGGAAAAACAAAACACAACAAAACCAAATGGCCAACTCGAGCTAAACCGACATTAAGGCTACCAAATAAAACCACCCAACTAATCCATCCAAGAAGGTTTGTTGCTCTTAACCCTATTCCAGATCCAAAGAAAGGAGGTTGATTGAATTTCAAAAAAGAGCTCACGAATGTCGTTTCTAGCCCCTCTATCGAAGACCAAGAATTTCTTATCTTCCAAAGAATGTAAAGGGTAGACCAAATGATTGCTTCCCTTATCGACACTAGTGAGATCGCCCCACCGGAGCTACCATTGCACAAGATTAGATCCTCGATCAATCTTCTAGACTGGTTATTTCCTCCACACCAAGAAAAGATTTTATCCCACACCTGCACACAAATAGAGCACTCCAAGAAGTGCAAACAAATAGGGCACTCCAAGAAGCAGTGATTCAGAGTTTCAACCTCACTGTTGCATTTTGGACAGAGCCTGGAGTCTAAATCATAACCCCTTTCATATAGGACTTCCTTAACCGGAATCCCTCCCCTACACATCCTCCATATAAGAACGTTGACTTTTTTTGGCACTAAAGGACACCAACGTGTGCTTCCAGCCCCAATGTGAGCATCCAGCAGCTTAGTATCCAGCCCCATATAAGAACGTTCACTTTTTTCACACATCCTTTTTAGTTTGAACTTGCCTACAACAAATTATTGCATACAATATTAAGACATCACTCTTAATGGCTTGTGATCCTGCAGGGGGAATTGATCCTCACACACACTTGGCCATGGAATTCATGGGTACTGAGACGATAGATAATTTTTTCAGTGGTCAAGCGGCTGCATTAGCGGGTGGGACAACAATGCATATTGATTTTGTTATTCCTGTAAATGGGAGCTTATCCAAAGGTTTTGAAGCATATGTTGAAAAAGCAAAGTTGTCTTGTATGGATTATGGTTTTCACATGGCAATCACCAAGTGGGATGATATTGTTCCTAAGGAGATGGAAATTATGGTTAAGGAGAAAGGTTTGTATTTTTCAGTCATAAATATTTAATACATGTTTGTTCTTAAAATTGCTAAGTTGTTCCTGTTCTAACTTACAGGTATCAACTCTTTTAAGTTTTTCCTGGCTTATAAGGGTTCTCTTATGATCAGTGATGAGCTGCTGTTAGAGGGCCTCAAAAAGTGCAAGTCTCTTGGTGCCTTGGCTATGGTTCATGCAGAAAATGGAGATGCTGTTTTTGAAGGACAGAAAAGAATGATTGAACTTGGTATAACTGGTCCAGAAGGACATGCTCTATCAAGGCCTCCAGTGGTAAGTGACTAATAATATATATTTATGAACATTGTGTCTGCCTACTCATTTAATTTCCCTTTTGTGGATGGTGTGCAAAACGGCTTACTGTTGTAAGAAGCAAATCAAATGAAAGTATTTTGGTTCATGCTTCTTGTACTACTTCCAATCTCTGTTTGCCGATATTGTTTCTATCTTTTTGCCTGTCCAAAAATACTTGAAAACATGTAGGTAGTGCAGCTTCTTCTTTTCAAGCTTTACTGTTGGTAAATCTTTTATTCAAACGGTGATTTAATGGAATCGTGATTCTCTTTGGATCCGTCATTATTCATCATTAACAAAGATTTGCTTTTGCTCTTACCACTTATGCAACAAAGGTTAGTAAATCTAATGTACACTAGTGATCAAATGTGTACTACGACTAACTAGTAAAGTCGGATGACTACAAATTGTTCTCAGCTTTCGAGAGGCTGAGATCTCTCCCAAGGCTCACACCAATTTAATCAAAAACTGAATAATCACCCTCTTATTGATACTAATATCCACCGAATCACTGCCTTGCATTACCCATTTGTACCATTGATGGTTTGTATCTTCCTTCCATAGCCTTTTGGGTGGTGGTGGCGACAAATACACCTGGGTTATATAAAATGAGGGTAGAGTGGTAACTGTTTTAGTTCTGTCCCATACTTATCCCACCTATTTTGTTGAAGCGAAAAAAGCTTTTTTTTGTCTCATACAATTCTTATCCCGGCTCCAGTCACATGTCGCGCGCCAAACCTGAAACAGTGAAATTTTGTCCGGTCCCTTGTCGCCAAACGTGGGAAAGTGAGTTTTGTATTGTCCGGTCCCATGTAGCCTTAGGGGCCGTTTGGTTCGCGGAATTTGATGGAATTGGAATGACAAATTCCTTTGACCAATTCAATTTGTTTGGTTCAATTCTTGGAATGGATGGAATCCTTTATATTCCAATATATTCCACAAATCAATGAATTCATCATTTCTTGACCTAATGGAAGGAATTGAATTCATTCTTTTGCATTCAATTTAACTAACACGAACCAACCCCTGCCCCACCACGACCATGCAACTATTGTCAGTTACGCCCCCATCCCACACCACTCACCCCCACCCTGTCATACTACCACTTTCCTCCCCTGCCCACCCTCACCCCACCCCAACCAACCCCTCCTGCCGCCACCCCCACCAGCCGTGCCCTTTATCCCACCTCTACTCCAACGTGCCCCTGCCTTCCCCACCTTAACCACCCACCCTAGCCTGCCCGCCACCGCCCTCCCCCCAAACAAAGATGGAGATTCCAATTGTTTTTAGAGATTCCATTCCAATTCCATCCAACCAAACGCAATCAAAGTGCGTGGTCAAATTCCATTCCAATTCCTTCAAAGTCAAATTCTTTTGATGGATTCCAATTCCACCAAATTCCATTCTGCGAACCAAATGCCCCCTTAGTGACTACCCACCCACAACTACCTATATTGACTTCTTGACTACCACACTACCCTGAAGCTTCACCTTGTCCTGAAGGTGAAAAAAATCCAAAATTGAGATTTGTTAAATATAGCAAAGTTTGGTTTTCCTCCTAGTAGTAGTGTTAGTATTTCCACGTTAGGTTTGTTAATGTTATATATATATATTGTAATCTCTTTTAGAAAGTATGATGAACAAATGACTAGATTTGAGAAATAACATGGTATCAGAGCTGATGGAATGCTACATATCACCGGAACCTTAGCCGGCGTCACCGGAATACGTCGGAACCCTAGCTGCCGTCGTCTGAACCCGCCTAAACCCTAGCCGCCGGAAAATCGTAGCTGCCGCCGTCGGAAAGTCATCTGAAGTGTAGTCGCCGACCTCTTTACCTGAAACAGGCCGTTGAAACAAGCCGCTGCCGGTTTTCTTGTCCAGGTCTGTGATTGTGTAGCGCCTCCCACGTCCATAACCACTAGTTCCAGACCTGCTGCTGCCCTCTGCCACCGCCGTCGCCGACGTCGGTGCCGCCTCTCTGAGTGTCCAGAATCAATGTTGGTTGTTGTCTCTTTTTTCCCAACTCCACGGTTGTAACCATCGTTTACTCCCTGTTTGCTCCTTTTTTTCAATCATGTTTTTTCCAGAACTACATAGTGAAAGAAAAAAAAGGCTCCAGGCCTTTTATACACCCTAAGGATACCTTCATTGTGACTTGTGAGGGAACTTATTACAAGTCCTTTTTTTCACACAAAATTACCCTGAGCAATGGCACCCTGAGCACCCATAGACAAAACACAAGCCACAACACCCATTGACAAAATAAAAGCCACAACACCCACACACAAGACATAAGGTTTGACCTCTAGTGATTTCTCCATTCCGGGTATAATCAATTTTTCTGCCATGTTAAAGATTCCAGTTAAACTTAACTCTACGAATTGGGCTCAATGGAGTTTGTTTGTCCAAACCGGTCTCGAAAGTTTGGACAAAGATGATCATTTAATCAAGGACCCTCTGGATCCTAAAACCCGAGAATGGAAACTCAACGATAGTGGTATCCGAATGGCTATATGGAATGCGATGGAACCACAAGTCCTTAGCATTGCTTAAAACTATCCTACCACAAAGAAGATGTGGATCCACTTGGAGTCTTCCTTCTCAGCTAAAATATCTTTGTCTCACACGTATTCCGTGTTTGGTTCCTACTTCAGATGCGAACAAGGCGACTCCGATCTCACTGAGTACTGTACTAGACTATCGAAGCTATCAAAAGAGAGCTTCAGTTCTTTTCCCTGTCACTCCTGATGTTAAAGTTCAGGAGAAGCGGTTAGCAAAAATGGACGTGATGACGTTTATTTCAGGATTATCAGCCAGATAGTGCATGCCCTCTACTACTGAGTCACTCGGCATCTCAGTCATTGGCGTCGACGTATCATCTTGCCCGTGAAATGTACTCAACCGCCATCCGAAACTGATGTATCAGCTTTTGCCTCTTCGAGTACTAGAAATATTGGAAAGGAAGGATATAAGAAGAAGATCCAATGCTTTTATTGTAAGGAATTTGGGCACACCAAGTATAACTGCCCGAATTGTCCTACTTTTGGTCCTAGATCTCAACTGCCACCTCGTCTGCAGATAATACCACCCCCATTCACACTTTTCATGATGAAGATGTCTCGATTCCAGCGTGGGTCTTCTAGCCAGGTTTTATCTATTCCTCATGCTAGCACAACACAGTCAGGTATACCTTCGGCCTGTTTTTCAGGATGCTCACCATCATGGATTATTGATTGAGGAGCCACATATCATATGACTGGGAACAAAGACCTTATATCCAATCTCAATACTGATATAGCCTAGACTCCGGTTCGACTAGCTAAGGGATCTACGTGTCAAATTATGGGCATCGGATCCACTAGCAACTTGTCGAAACTAAACCTATCATTTGTTCTTTATGTTCCCACCTTTCCAGATAGTCTAATTTATGTTGGCCCAATTACAAAAATGCTTAATCGTTCAGTAATCCTTTTTCCAACGCATTGTGTCTTTAGGAATTGGGGATGAACCAGCTGATTGGCACTCAAGGTCTCTATCGTTTGTCTGGGTGCGATCTGCAGCAACACATCTTTGTGATTCAAGTATCAGGGAGACTCACTATTGGCTAGGCCACCCTTCTTTGTCTGTTATGTAACAATTGAGACCGTATCTGTCGTTTGTTAAAGAGTTAGTTTGTGAGTCATGTTAGTTGGGTAAACATACCCGTTGTACTAATGGATTTAAATATTTTGTTACGTTTGTTGATGACTTTTCTCGTGCATGGGTTTACTTGCTAAAGTCACGTAATGAAATATTTTTTGTCTTTTGTGAATTCTATGCATATGACAAAACCCAATTTGATGTCTCCATTAAAACTCTGAGGTCTGATAATGCAAAATAATACTTTTCCTCTGATATTAAAAGTTATTTATCTGAGCATGGTATTGTACATGAATTATCGTATGCCTATACACCCCAACAGAATGGCATGTTGAACGTAAGAACCGCCATTTGTTGGATGTAGCTCGTACTATGATGATTCCTTACAATGTCTCACACAGTTTTTGGGGCGATGCGGTTCTTACAACTAATTATCTAATTAACCGTATGCCCTCTTCTGTTCTTCAAGGAAAGACCACTTTCTCTATCCTATTTCCATAAGGCACTTCTTTCCCTCTAGCTCCTAAAATCTTTGGTTGTGTTTCTTATGTTCATGATCATCGTCCGGGAGATAATAAACTTGCAACACGTGCTACCAAGTGCACGTGCCTTGGGTATGCTTGGGTTCAAAATGGCTATCATTGTTATAGCTCTACCATGCATAGGTATTTTACTTCCGCTGATGTCACATTCCATGAGTCGTGTCCTTTCTATGGTAAACCTATCTCCAGCGTTTTTGAGTCAACAAACCTTGCTTCTAATCCTTCTGACTCTTTTATCCTCAAGTTGTACACCTCTAGGCTCTAGTGATGACACCAAATTTCGTTGTTCCCACAGTCGAGACTGATATTCGTTTCACAAATGTGTATGTTCGACAGCGCCACCGACAAGTGTCTGTGACCCAAGAGGGCCTACCCATGCATGTGCATGTGCATGATGTTTCTGGTACGTCGTCCATTCCACCACCTGATGCTCACTTATCATCGCCTATTGATATTTCCCCCGACCCCATCCTTGGTAACCCCCCAATACTGAGCCTTATGACCCGCCTGGTGATCATCTTCCCGATATTCCAATTGCCTTCCAAAAAGGCACCCGAGCTCGCACCCGATATCCCATTCATGATTATCTTGCCTGCTCTTACCTTTCTTCCGAGTCGTGTGCCTACACCACCGCCCTTGATAGCATATTGTTCCCAGAAATATGACTGAGACCCTTAATCACCCAGGATGGTCTAAGGCAATGCAGGAAGAGATGGATGCCTTACAAAAGAACTATACTTGGGATTTGGAACAACTTCCTCGTGGAAAGCGTAAAGTGGGTTGTAAGTGGGTTTTCACAGTGAGAGTTAATCCTGTTGGATCATTGCATCGTCTGAAAGCCCGATTAGTTGCAAAGGGTTATTCTCAAGCCCATGGGGTTGATTATGACGAGACTTCTTCTCCGGTGGCTAAAATGCCCTCGATTTGCATTTGTATTGCTTTGGCGGCCATCAATCATTGGCCACTTCATCAGTTGGATGTCAAGAACGCCTTTCTTAATGGCATTCTTGAGGAGGTGTACATGGAACAAACACCTGGGTTTGTCATTGAGGAGGAGGTACAAAGGTATGTCGATTGCGACGTTCATTGTATGGTCTTAAACAATCCCTTAGAGCATGGTTTGGGCATTTCTCAGATGTTCTTCAAGAATTTGGTATGACTCGCAGTTCCCGGGATTATTCTGTGTTTTTTAGGCACCATAACAATCGACGTATCATATTGGTGGTTTATGTAGATGACATTATCATCACCGGAGATTATAGCACCGAAATTTCAGAACTAAAAGAATTTCTACAGACTCAATTTCAAGTTACTGATCTTGGACGGCTTCGTTACTTCTTTGGGATAGAAGTATCTCGGTCTCCACAAGGGATTCTTTTGTCTCAACGGAAATATGTTGTTGATATGCTTACTGAGTGTGGTCTATTGGGATGTAAACCGGTGGAGAGTCCGATGCTCACTACAAGAAAGCTTCTTCCGGATGATGGAAGTCCAATGAAGGATCCAGAGAGAGATACATGAGATTGGTAAATTAAACTATTTGACAGTTACTCGACCAGATATTTCATTCTCAGTTAGTGTCTTGAGCCGGTTCATGTCCGCTTCTTATACGGGTCATTGGGATGCAGCTCTTCGCGTTTTGAGGTATCTCAAGGCCACCCCAGGCTTAGGGATACTCTATTTTGATCAGGGCCATTGTCGAGTGGGTGCTTTCACTGGTAGATTATCAGGTTTCTCGGATGCAGATTGGGATGGATGTCCCATCTCTAGGAGATCTACTACAGGATACTGTGTATTCGTCGAAGAAAATCTAGTTTCTTGGAAAAGCAAGAAACAACAGATTGTCTCCCAATCAAGTGCCGAGTCAGAATACAGAGCCATGGCAGATGTGTCATGCGAAATGATGTAGGTGAGGAGACTCCTAAGAGAGCTTGGAGTAATTACAGACGACTTGATAGATTGTATTGTGATAACTAGTCAACCATTCATATAGTTAAGAATCAAGTATTCCATGAAAGGACCAAACACATTAAGTTGATTGTCATCTCATTAGAGACCGTGTAATGGGAACACGGACAGACCCTCCATCGATCCAACCAGTACACATCAAAACTGAACACGCTTGCGGACATTCACGAAGTTAATGCTAGTAGCTCTTTTACCAATGAAATCCTATGTGCAAGGCCATTAAAACAAAAACCCATTCTGGGGTAGACTCGGGACTAACATTGAATCAGTTGATAGTTGAGTTGGTGCATTCCTCATTTTTGACACTTAGACTGTGCACTACTCCTAAAAACAACATTTTACCTTTTGTTTCTCCAAGTCAACCAGATTTCCCCACACAAATGTACAATACCCTGTAGACCTCCAATTTAGTAAAGAACCACCCCGGTCTGCATCACTGTATGCTCTAACTCCTCTCTCCTGTTGGTTTTTGAAGAACAACTGTAACACCCCACACCACGCCTCAATTAGAGCCATAGGGGTATTAAAATACCTGTTTGCTCGGTGGTAGAGTGGTCAGTTGCATATAAAATACCTGTTTGCTTGGAACAATTGAACCTAATCTTCTAATTTTTTTCGTAGAAATGAAAGTATAGATTGTTAGGGATAATTCCACAAATCAAATACACACAAGTCACAAGTCACAAGTCACAAGTCATCGCTAACAAATGTATATAAGTGAAGATGCAACAACGATACGAAATACTTGAATCCCGATATATTCAAATGTACCAACCAAGATGATAATGCACGACATTATTGATATCCAGCAATAAATGCAAGGAAATCACAAACAAAACAACGATTTAATGTGGTTCCACAATCGTGAAACGGTGTACTTCCATAGGGCAGAGACCAAACTTTGTGTATTGATGATCAAACGGAGGAAAGATTGCAATAAGTTTACCTTTGTTAGATAGAGTAAACTAGGGTTTTGCTTTCTTAGTATCATTTCCTTAATTAGGCATATTAGGTTTATATGTATTGTGTAGTGTTCACCATTTAAGATATGAGAAAGAAATCAGTTTTTTGAGTAAATTACATGGTATCAGAGCCATGCCTGAAACCTAGCCTCCATCGCCGGAACCCTAGCCGTCATCGCCTGAATCCCTGCCGGAACGCCAGCCGCCATCGCCGGAAACCCTGCCGTCCTCGCCGGAGACCTACCGGGTCCAGCCGTCTTCGTTGGAACCCTACCGGACCTCCTCCAGCCGTCTTCGCCTGAACCCTACCGGACCTCTAGCCGCCATCGCCGGAAAACTGGCCGGAACTTGCCGGAATCTGCCACAAACCTAACAGACGCCGCTGCTGCCGTTGCTGCTGCCGGAACAGTTTTTGCTGCCGGAATAGCTCTTTTCACTGCCGGAACAGCCCCTGCTGCTACTAGAACAGCCACTACTGCTTCCAGAACAGCCTCTGTTGCTGCCAGAACAATTTTTCCTGCCCGAACAGCCTCTTCTGCTGCCGGAACAGTTCTGAAACGCGAATATAGCTGACAACTTCCGTACCACTTTGGTTCATGTTTTTGGTATAAGCGTCCTTGATGCTACCGTCTCCGTCTCTACCTTATATATCATAATGGGAGAAAGAGTTTCACTGCAACAATCTATGTCCGGTGAATTTCCTATTTCGGGTCCTTCTCGAGCCCAGGTTCAATCTACTTTTTGTGCTACTACAACACAGTCAGGTAACGCATCTACTTGCTTTTCTGCATGCTCATCACCTTGGATTATTGATTCAGGAGCCACAAATCACATGACCGGGAACAAAGATCTTTTATCCAAACTTGATACCCTATAATCCAGTACGGCTTGCTGATGGATCTTCGTGTCAAATTATGGGCATAGGATCCACTAGCAACCTGCCAAACCTTAACTTATCATCTGTCCTTTATGTTCCTACCTTCCCAGATAGTCTTATGTCTGTTAGCCAAATTACCAGAAAACTTAATTGTTCAGTGACCTTTTTCCCTACACATTGTGTGTTTCAAGAATTAGGAACAAACCAGTTGATTGGTACAGGCTTTGAATCTCGAGGTCTCTATCGCTTGTCTATGTTGCGATCCCCAGCTACATACCTTTGTGATTCCAGTATTAGAGAGGTACACTGTCGGTTAGGCCACCCTTCTTTGACTGTTCTAAAACAATTAAGACCTGATCTTTCTTCTGTTCATGAGTTAACATGTGAGTCATGTCAGTTGGGCAAACATACCCGTCGTCCCTATCCCCCTAGCAAGTCTAGTCATGTCAACGCGTTATTTGAACTCATTCACTCGGATGTATGGGGACCATGTCCTATTAATTCTACAAATGGTTTTAAATATTTCATTACTTTTGTTGATGAATTTTCTCGTGCAACATGGGTTTACTTGCTTAAATCTCGGAATGAAATATTTTCTATTTTTCGTGAATTTTATGCCTATGTCATAACCCAGTTTGATGTTTCCATTAAAACCCTGCGATCTGATAATGCAAAAGAATATTTCTCTCATGATTTTACAAGTTACCTTTCTGAGCATGGTATTATGCATGAATCTTCATGTGCATATACACCCCAGCAGAATGGCATTGCTGAACGTAAGAACCGCCATCTACTGGATGTGGCTCGCACCATGATGATTCACTATAATGTACCACAAAGTTTTTGGGCTGATGCGGTTCTTACAACTAATTATCTGATTAACCGTATGCCATCTTCTGTCCTTAAAGGGAAGACACCTTTTTCCATTCTATTTCCTAAAGGCACTCCTTTTCCCTTGACTCCTAAAATCTTTGGATGTGTCTCTTATGTTCATGATCATCGCCCGGGACAAAATAAACTTGCACCACGTGCTATCAAGTGTGTGTTCCTTGGGTATTCGCGTGTCCAAAAAGGCTATCGTTGTTATAGTCCAACCCTTCGTAGATATTTCACTTGTGCTGATGTCACCTTCAATGAGTCGAGTCCATTCTTTGTCAAACCTATTAGCAGTGCTCCAGATTCCGAAAATCCTGTTCATGACCCTTTTGAATCTTCTGATACCCTAATCTTACGTCTCCCTGTACTAACATCTAGTCCCGTTATTCAGAGAGCTCCGAATGATACTCGGTTCACCAAAGTGTATGTTCGACAACACCAAAGGCAAGTGCATGAGACCCAAGACTCCTTACCTGTGCATCATGATATTGATGAGTCTCCTGTTCCACCACCTCCTGATACACACATATCATCGCCTACTAATATAGTCCCTGATCCAGTACCTGATGCACCTGTACCACCACAAACTGAGCTTTATGACCCACCCGATGCACCTCTCCCCGATATCCCAATTGCTTTTCGAAATGGCACAAGGACTCGTACCCGATATCCTATTCAGGATTATCTTGCTTACTCTCACCTCTCTTTTGAGTCGTGTGCTTACACTACAACCATTGATAGCCATATTGTTCCTAGGAATGTGACTGAGGCTCTTAATCACTCAGGATGGTTTAAAGCAATGCGGGAAGAGATGGATGCCCTTCAGAAGAATCATACTTGGGATTTGGAACAACTTCCTAATGGCAAGCGCAAAGTGGGTATTCACGGTGAAACTCCATCCTGATGGTTCACTACATCGGTTGAAAGCTCGGTTAGTTGCAAAGGGTTATTCTCAAGCCCATGGGGTTGACTACGATGAGACATTTTCCCCGGTGGCTAAAATGCCGTGTGTTCGCATTTGTATAGCTTTGGCTGCGATTAATCATTGGCCACTTCATCAGTTGGATATCAAGAACGCCTTTCTTAATGGCATTCTTGAGGAGGAGGTGTACATGGAACAGCCACCCGAGTTTGTTATTGAGGAGGAGAGCACAAAGGTATGTCGATTGCGACGATCGTTGTATGGTCTCAAACAGTCCCCTAGAGCATGGTTTGGACGTTTTTCAGATGTTCTCCAAAAGTTCGGTATGACTCGTAGTTCCCAGGATTATTCTGTGTTCTTTAGGCACCATGATGGTCGACGAATCATACTTGTGGCTTATGTAGATGACATTATTATCACCGGAGATGATAGCATCGGAATTTCAGAGTTGAAACAATTTCTACACACTCAGTTTCAAGTTACTGATCTTGGACGACTTCGTTACTTCGTTGGAATAGAAGTATCCCAATCTCTACAGGGGATTCTTCTATCTTAAAGGAAATATGTTCTCGATATGTTGACCGAGTGTGGTCTATTGGGGTGTAAACCAATGGACACCCCAATGCTCGCTATAGGAAAACTTCGTCCAAATGATGGAAATCCTATGACGGATCCAGAGAGATATAGAAGACTAGTTGGAAAGTTAAACTATTTGACAATTACTCGACCAGATATATCATTCTCTGTTAGTGTTTTGAGCCAATTCATGTCCACACCTTATACAGGTCATTGGGATGCAGCCCTTCGCATTTTGAGGTATCTCAAGGCCACACCAGGCTTAGGGATACTCTATTCAGATTAGGGTCATTGCCGAGTGGGTGCATTCACTGAAGAAGGAGATGGTCGGATATCTGGCTTCTCGGATGCAGATTGGGCTGGTTGTCCCGTTTTCAGGAGATCGACTAGAGGGTACTGTGTATTCGTCGGAGGAAATCTAGTTTCTTGGAAAAGTAAGAAACAACATATCGTCTCCGGATCAAGTGCCGAGTTAGAGTACAGAGCCATGGCAGATGTGTCATGCGAAATGACGTGGGTAAGAAGACTTCTGAGAGAACTTGGAGTAATCACAAATGACTTGATGAGACTGGATTGCGATAACCAGTCAGCTATTCATATCGCCAAGAATCCAGTATTCCATGAGAGGACCAAGCATATTAAGGTTGATTGTCATCTAATCAGACACCGTGTTGTGGGAACCCAAACAGACCCTCCATCTATCCAACCGGTACATATCAGGACCGAGTACCAGCTTGCAGACATCCTCACGAAGCCATTACGAAAATCGCAAATGAATTTTATATGTAACAAGTTGGGCATGATTAACATCTTCGCTCCAACTTGAGGAGGAGTGTTAGATAGAGTAAACTAGGGTTTTGCTTTCTTAGTATCATTTCCTTAATTAGGCATATTAGGTTTATATATATTGTGTAGTGTTCACCATTTAAGATATGAGAAAGAAATCATTTTTTTGAGTAAATTACAACCTTTAACAATGATCAAGAATCACAAGGTTAAACTCTTCAAATGTGCACCAAAAAACTGCCCAAAATTGCCAATGAGAAGAAAGAACCGAAGAACTTAGAAAACAGGAAAACCGAGGTCTAAATTTATACCCAGGGTTCCTGTGTGATCGTACCTGAGATCCTGCCACATGTCTCGATAGCATCAGAAGTGTCGAGTCCCAACTTTCCTCCCGATCCTTGGGCACGATGGTGCCATCTGTCACAATAGCCATGCTGAAAAATCAGCACTGAAATGCCAGAAAACCGATATGTGCGGTTGGGTATCACTGTTTTCAACATAGATCCATGTATATCATCAATTCTTCCTGTTGCTTATGCAAAACTCCCTTCTATCAAGTATCACCAAATCATCACCCCTTGATGTAACACCGATATTCAAACTCCGTTCTTGTGTCACTAAGCCATCACCCATTAGTACAATACCAATAATAATGGTTCAAACTGGAAAATGTGATTAAATAGTTGGGCAGTAGAAAAAATGCATATGAGGTCAAGGAGTAATGAGACATATGTATCCATTTTGACTTTTACTAGAACGAAATTAAGAGAGGACATGTGGCCGTATCCATTTATTAAATTTACGAAACTTCAACCTGTCTTTAGCATGCTCCCTTTCCTAGAAAAATTTACTGGAGGTTACAAATTAGGCCAATAACTACATTTACATCAGCCCATCTCACTTGCATATGTTAAGTGTGCCTCCATTGATCTTGGGTCGAACTCCCCACAAACATTCTCAAGTCTTTGTAAGAATAAATCATGAGCCATACATCTTTTGTACCTTGCCTTAGTTTGAGGTGTGCTATATTCTCTTCACTAGAATAATATGTGTCCCATAAGACATTTTCTTGTCTTTAAATGAGTTTTAGCCATTCATTTTTCTCAATTTCTTGAAAGACAAGCATGAAGCTTTTATTTGACTAACATCATCTTGTAATGCAATAATATTCTATTCCTGGATCAGATTCATTGCTGCTCATGAAACACTAATTCTTCTTTTGGCTATTCTAGCGAAGGAAGGGATTAACCGTTGTTATTGTAGTTTGAAACAAAGGTAACGTTGGTCGATGTTCTTGCAGCTGGAAGGAGAGGCTACAGCTCGAGCAATTCGTTTGGCCGCTTTTGTGAATACACCATTGTACGTTGTTCATGTCATGAGCTCTGATGCAATGGAAGAAATAGCACGAGCTCAAAAATCAGGTTTGTAAATGAAAAGGGAAAGCGACCTAAAACAATGTAGATGGTGCACCAATGGGCCCGGATATAAAACTCTAGAAAGCGTAAACATATATAAAATTATATAGGTAACAATCCTCAAGGTGAAGCATTAATATCAAACTTTCCCAAATTGCATGTAAGGACAGCACTAAGGAGGAGCCTACTCAAGATATTAGGTCTCTTGAGTGGACCTGATTGGCTCAATAGTCAATAGAAAGAGGCTTGAAAGAAGTACCAACCATCTTATGAACAAATGAATCATATAATATGTTTGTTTCATCATGAAAGTTATGGTTCTAGGAAATGCATTTCAAAGCCTCATTATTGCAACTACATCAAAGAAGATGAAAAACCATCAAGCTCCCAAACCAAATGTCGAACAGAAGTTAACTTTTGTAAGATATTTACACTAAAGAAGGAATCCACATCTTGTTTCCATTCCAGTGAAGGGTCTGCTTGAGTGTACGCCTCGGTGCATGGTCTATCACAGACATACCTTTGAGGCCTTGCCTTTGGTAAGGCCCTTTGACTTTGATGGGGTGTGCACCTTTGCGTTTGAGATACAATGTACTAGAATCATTTCCATCTAATGGACCATTTTATTGAATCAAAAGATGTTGTCTCAGACTCATTTGATTTAAATAAAATCCGACCTTTCCAACTAAGACCAAAACAAAAAAATTAAAAAGAAACATAATTTTAGATTGTCATTCTAGCCTCCCTCTTCCTTACTTCATTTCTACTTGTGCATCTTCATCCCTTCACTTTTTGTAGCTTCTGGTTGCCAATTTTGTTTATTGTCTAGGGTTAATCGAATGTCGGTGGTTAAATTTAATATCAATGGCGCTGTCTCTATTGATGATTGGATGTTATTGATTAACTAATGTAAGTGTTAATTGATATCAATAGTAATGGTAAATGGATAAATCTGGCCCCATCGCCTGTTCCCGCCTATGTATTTTAAGTTTATGGTTTTTTTTGTTCAATGCCAATGATCTGAACTTCACACATATAGATAAATGCAAATATATACTTCACATATAAGCACATACATGTATAGAGTCGGGTTCGTACGAGAACAGTAACAAAATAAAAGAATAAAAAAACGGTCGAATTACATGTGATTTTACACGTGATTTGGCAGTGTTTTTCTTCTCTTATTTTGTCACCGTTCTCGTTTGAACCTCCCTCTACATGTATATACATATAAAGTGCATAACTGCATATATATTATATATACGGGTAACATTAATCTTAATCATAATGATTACTAATGTTAGTTGATTCGTTAATAACTTAAATATGTATATATGCCTTATAACCCCTTTTATTGATTCTTTCGGTCTGTTTGTGTATATGAACTATATGCAAGACATGTACCTCACTCGCATGACTCCTGTCTCTTGCCTTTAGCTGTGGTTAAACATACATCTTATCAATCCTTTGCTTCACCTTCTTGGTGATTTGCTAGTAAGTAGGCATATTTCCACTGCAGCTGCTAGATTATTTTGAAATATCACATGAACCATGAACCACCACAGTTTGGAAAACTACTGCATTGTACTCTATAGGTAGCAGCAGTCTTTAGTAGCCAATTAGTCGGTTTGCAGTTAGTGAATATTCTGCAAGAACAAATGAATTGATTCAGTCCTATAAAAATATTGTATTACAAGGCGAAGTCATCTTTATGAAATTTAATGAAGCAGTGTTGTTTAATAAGTATACTAAATATTTTTTAAAAACAGGTTTGACAAATATTTATAGAAATACCTTTTAACCACCTTTCATCTTTTTATTATCCTTTTTTCTTATTTTTGTCTAAGTAGCCGTGTTGACCTTCTAACAGTTCATTGAAGTATCTAAAAGCATCTATCTATTAATCTTGATTTCCAAAGTCTAACTTAATGGGCATTTCTATTATTTTTATAATATTCTTTTCTGTAATTTATCATGAGAAGAGAAGTAATGAGTTATTTTGCTCTGCAGATAAGCATCTCAAAAATCCTTATTAAGCCTCATAAAATTTGAATCAAAAACATATAACTTGCTTCTTATATCATACGCCAGTTGTTCTACCTGTTTAAAAGTTAACCTCTTCACCTCGTGGATCCTAGCCAACCGATTATCATCCTGGTTTGTATGAGAAGAGCTGGCAGCTCTTATGAATTTTTGATGCTTTGTTTATGATACGACTCACCGATTTCGCCAAGTATATCGGCGTCGACAACAACACAATGATAGTTAATAAATGGGATACTTATCCTTTTATCTTTTAGTAGTGGTCATCTTTTATTTAAATTGTTAGTGATTATCTTTTATTTAACTTTTGAGTTAGGATAATGGTAATATTTTATTTAGTGTTTGAGTTAGGATTGGTTTGTTTAGTGGTCAGCTATTTATAGGGCTTTGGGTTTTTTTTGAGGAATAAGAAGAAATTCAGTTTGAGTCTCAAGCTAATTGGAGATCCCTGTTTCTCGAATTACAGGAACCTATTTTGTTTTTTTTATTCAGATCTTCTGCTCGTATCAGTTTATTATCAATTTGGAAGATTGTGGGAGTACAATTATCTTACCTTTTCTATTTCTTATGAACTACAGGGCAAAAAGTTATTGGGGAGCCCGTGGTTTCAGGATTAATTCTTGATGATTCTATCCTTTGGGATCCTGATTTCATCACAGCAGCAAAGCAAGTGATTATGCTTTTATAATTTATTGCTTCCTCTTCAAAATTATCATCCTTTCAGTTGTTAATTCGAGTAACAAAGTTTTCCTTTAGGTTTGTCATGAGCCCCCCAATAAGAGCATTAGGGCATGGAAAAGCACTTCAGGCAGCATTATCAACTGGAGTTCTAAAGGTTTAATCGGCACCAATTGGTTGATGTTTATGTTCATTCTCCTGCCCTGAAAGTCCTTTTACAAGCATACAGGATAAGCACACTTTGGCTGATTTCCTACGAACGTCTAGTTTAATTTTGTCCCCTTGACATCTAAGAGATATTTTTGTAGTTTTTATGGATGAAAGTGACTCGTACCAGTGGTCAGTATGGGGTCAACAATGATTGGGATGGAACTACCTTTGGGCAATTACTGAATCATCTGATTCAGACCCACATCTGATTTGGTCAGATGTGGGTGTTGTTTGGTAAAATGAAACCTTTGAACGGTCAACAAGCCTCTGAATCGGCCGGGACCAAAGGCGAAGGCGTCCCATTCAGTGCTCTATTATTTCACCTTTTCCCTCTTCAGCTACTGCTCAATCATCCCATTCGCCCTGCTGCTACTGCTTGTCGCTCTTTGCCATCAGCTTCAGTTGTTAGGGTTAGGGTTCTCGATTTGGCGATTTGTTAGGGTTAGGGTGTTTGAAGGTAGGGCTAGGGTTGTTTTTTATTTAAAAATTTATATTTAAATTACATAATGTTTAATTTGGTAGAAGACAATTAAATACGAATCATAAATTAGAACTAATGTATAAATGGGTAAATTTATCGAATTGTCTATTGAAAGGGTAAAATAATATATTTTTGTCAAAAGGTCAATGACATTCATACACAACCTCTTAATCATTCTGCATTATCAGGAACAACCTCTTAATCATTCTGAACTTAATAATTATTGATCTGTCAAACATCTCCTTAGAGGTTTTGAGTTCGAATCTCACGCCTTTGTACTGCTCAGTGAAGAACTAGGGGTGTGTCAATGATCAGCGTATAAAGGCTCATTCCCTTAGGTGTGGTTTCTTGGGTATTCTTAAAAGCAATGATATTTGTGTTGGTTTATTTATTCTCGAAGTTCCAATAAGAGGCGGACCTAGGAAATTATAGGTGGTGGCACCATTTGACTATAAGAAACGAAGATATAGATATTTTTCACAAAGTCATTATTGGTCTATTTGTTAGTTTTTTTTTTCATATATGAAGTACACGTATTTGGAACATATGTTTCTGTATGGTTACATGGTTGTTTTACTTTTGCAGCTTGTAGGAACAGATCACTGCACTTTTAATTCTACACAGAAATCTCTTGGAATTAATGATTTTCGCAAAATACCAAATGGTGTCAATGGTAAATACTGGTTCTAGCGCCTTCCTATACCTCCCGAGCCTTTTCTCATGGCTTAAAGATGAAATTTTTTAACTAAGCTACGCACTTGCACAATTACACAGGTCTTGAGGAAAGAATGCATCTTGTTTGGGACACAATGGTGGTATGATAATATGTCAACTTCATTTCTCAAACTGTATAGAATCTTTTAAGTTTAATATCCACATAAATTGGTTTTCTAATTCACATTTCTACTTGGTGCTTCCAGGAATCTGGCCAAATATCTGCAACTGACTATGTCCGTGTAACAAGTACAGAATGGTAAAACAAGTTCCTCTTATATCTACCTTATCATCCGTTTTTTTCTCTCTCTATTTATTCACTAATTTTTCTAGAATCTAGAAGATGCTATTTTATGTTTGGAAACTGATCCAGATTGATTGAAATAAAGTTTGACATTTTCAGCGCCAAGTTATTTAACATATATCCGAGAAAAGGGGCTATACTTGCTGGATCAGATGCAGATATAATCATATTCAATCCAAATTCAACCTTTCATATTAGTGCCCATTCTCATCATTCTAGATCAGATACAAATGTCTACGAGGGAAGATCAGGGAAGGTAATTCATTTGTTTTTTTACAATTGCATTTTAGGAATAGCAATAAACTGCATTTATGCTTAACGTTTTGACCCCATAGAGCTTAAATGTGACCAAATGATATCAACTCTATCCACTTTTACTTTAGTTGTTCATTGGTGAATTCTTCTCTTCAAGTTATCTTGTTTTAGTGCAACTCCCTTGCATGATCCATTCCAACCATACATGTATAGACTACATATGTTCAAGTATAGCAGGATCCTGGTGCATTTTTTTTAACGTGAAAATGTTGAATCAAGCATTGGTGCACCCAGGTCAACTTTTATTATTTGCTAGAGACATGATAAGAGCCCGCGTGGTTTAATATGCAAATATTAAAACTAAAGTTAGGGGCCATTTACCCAGATTCAACACCATCATTTACCTTACTCGGCAATATTTAGTCCATCAAAACGGCATCGTATGCAACAATTTTACCCGGTGAGCGCTAACCGGGTAAGAGTTGTCACCCTCACTTGCTATGTAAGACTCTCGGTCCTTGCCAACGCTCTTACCAGTAAGATTCTTGGTCCTTACTCTCCCAAAGAACACCATCTATGTTGTGATTAATTTAGGATGTGATTTGGGGTTTTCTTGTGGTTTGAAAGTGATATATATATATATATATATATATGTATATATATAATATTTGGTTATGAAAATTGGCAGGGGAAGGTTGAGGTAACAATTGCTGGTGGAAGGATTGTATGGGAAAATGAGGAACTGAAAGTAGTTCCTGGATCTGGCAGGTACATATCAATGCCTCCTTTCAATTATCTTTATCATGGTATTGATAAAGCAGATGCAAACTACCTTACCTCTCTTAAAGCTCCCGTAAATCGCATATGAAAACTGATCTCTACACTTTGATTATTGAGGTCAAACCGACTATATATTAAATACTATATATATGAATCCGAAACCATCTAAAACTACACTAGACACTGTGAATAGAATAATGCTGGTCTTACTTCTGTGAGATTGTATATAATTTTGTTTATGTAATCTTGCACCATACATTATATAGTTTGCTTTTTGGATGTTTAAAGATCCCAATCGGTATGTAATAAGGGTATTTGGTCAAAGTCAAAATATATTGGAGCTCCATCTAAAACTATAAAAGGGCCTTTGTTATTACTTGTAAACGTAGTTGTACCAAGATGAAATCTTCTTTGTGCAATTTGGCCTTTTGGAGATGCTACAAGTGTTGTTATACATCACAAATCCAAGGTTTTTTTTTAATGCGTATCATGAATACTATGACAAGAATACAACCCATATGGGGCCGTTTGGTTGGCAGAATTCGAAGAAATTTGATGGAATTGGAATGACAAATTCCTTTGACCAAATTCCAATTCGTATGTTTGGTTCAATTCTTGAAATGGATGGAATACTTTGAATTCCATTGAATTCCACAAATCAATGAATTCATCATTCCTTGACCTAATGGAAGGAATTGAATTCCATCATTTTGCCTCCATTTTAACGACCACCCCTACCCCCACCACGACCATGCAACTATTGTCACTGTCACACCCCTGCCCACCCTCACCCCTCTCCTGCCAACCCCCTCTGGCCCCTTACCCCACCCCTACCCAACGTGCCCCTGCTTTCCCCACCTTGACCACCCACCCCACCCTAACCTACCCCTTGCCTAGCCCAACCATCCTACCCTACCCACCCCACCCTCCCCACCCCACCTCTTCTGCCCCCGCTCCCGCCACCTCCTCCCCAAACAAAGATGGATATTCCAATTATTTTTAGAGATTTCATTCCAATTCCATCCAACTAAACACAATCAAAGTGCGTGGTCAAATTCCATTCCAATTCTTTCATAGTCAAACTCCTTTGATGGATTCCAATTCCACCAAATTTCATTATGTGAACCAAACACCCCTAAGGGTGGTAGCATGATGGTTAAGGATACGGGATTATAAAATCAACATGGTTTCGAATCCTACCACCTAAATCTAGCCTTGTGGTCATAGGAAGACTTACCTCAAGGCTGTGAGCGCAACCTACAATCACGATATGCCATGAGAATAGTCTCTCCCACATTGGAAGAGAGATCCTAAATGGTGATGTTGTCCCACATTGGAAGAGAGATTCTAAACGAATAGTGAAGAGGTGTTATAAAACGAGAGGGAAACGATTGGAGTTCGTACCTGTCATTTTGATGAAAAAAATTGAGGCGTGTCCTTGAGTTTTGTAATGTTTAAGAGCACTTTTAAGTATTATAAATTATAAGATAAACGCTAAAATTCCATTAATTTCAACGGATGATCTTGATTAGAGGCGGAGTTCGAGCTTTACTCGAGTTCGAGCTTGAATCGAGTTTGAGTTTGAGATTGGTTCGAGCTTCAAACGAGTTTGAGTACAAGTTAAAAAAATTGCAATCGAGTTCGAGTCGAGCTTAGTTTTAAACTACTTGTGAGTTTTTGAGTCGAGTTCGAGCGTGAGAAATGGCTATCAAGTTTGAGTCTGGTATACTAATAATATTCGAGCTCGACTCGCATCATTTACATCTATATTAGGAAAGTCAAGTACAAAAGTTGCTTTGGTAAGATATTTTTTAATTTTCCACATTTAGAAAGTACAAAGAACAAAAGCTATCTTGGGTCGATCTTTATTGTTTTCGATTGTGTCGGTATGTTGTAACCTCGTCAAAGATCAAAATGGCGTGAGGCACGCGTGACGGCAAGGTCAAGCCTTTCACGCCACGACGAGGATGAAAGGCGTGACATAAGAGAACAAATTTGTATTATATATATATATATATATATGTTTTTTATATATTATTTTAATCAAATAAGGATACTAAAAAAAGTAGGTATGAAAAGTTTATATAAATTATTATTAAAAAGTAGGTATGAAAAGTTTATATAAATTGAATATTTAAAATTAAAAATGTAATATTACAACTTCGTAAGTCTTTAACGTTTATGGATTCATGAAATTGTGAGTGATATGATTAAATAAATTTATAAAAGTGTAAAATATAAAGTTAAAATTTGTCACAGCTCATAAAGACGCGCATTGTGGTGCGCCTCAAGGCGTCATAACGTGAGTCACACCTTACATAAACGATATGGGCCATTTTGTAACGCAGATGCACGTCCTGTGCTGTATCGTGCCTTTTTTTATCATTGGACTTCGTGATTGATACAAATTTTGTTCTCTCTTCTTGTGAATGTACACTATTATACTGATAGCGAGGACGATAAATCTCGACGTCTTGATTTGCATGTCATTTGGTATTTGACTTGTTTATGCTACATTTGTAGGGTGCAAAGTATTGGACGATAATACTTAGTTTTAACAAAGCACTAAAGTCCCAAAAAGACTAGTGCATAAACCCGACAACAATGTGGACAAAAATAGACATCAAAGCTTTCTAACAATATACGATCAATGAGACAATAACCCACAACAATGATGCAATGACGATCTTCAAACGATAATAGCATTGACACGAAGATTTAACGTGGTTCCACTATCACAAGATAGTGTCCATCAACTAGGGGGTGGGGGGTGGGGGTTCGTATATTGAATACCGAAAGGGAATACAAGGAGTTCTTACCGATTACAAGTTTCAAATCATAATAGTTGACACAAGGTAACCATAAGAACCCATCCTTTCAAGTTCTCTCGTATTTTCTGATGAGGATTAAGAAACACAAAAAATCCTACTTACAAAAAGAACCCAAAAATTAGCTTTTAGCCCGAATAGGACATTGTGTGCGATCGTACCATGTGATTGTGTCACTGACACTATAGCATGACACTATACACCAACGGTACAGATACCAATCTTTCTCACATGATCGGTCCCGCTATCCTGCCATTTGTTATGATAGCCCACCTTCAGTACCAAAAACACCTTGTTGAGCTAAACATAGATTTTGGTGTTGGTGTCACAAATTAAAATTTTGTCGCCCAACCATTACAAATTATAAAGCAATATCGAAGGATTGTTTTTGAAGGAAAGCGTATGATGCTAGGGTGGGGTCAAAGCTCTACTACTTTTGTGGTAGCCCATTACTTGATTTTTAATATCAAACATATGTGTAAAATACTCTTATAAAAATTACATATTAATTTTTAATAATCTTATAGAAGATATTTTTGTTTTTTTTCGTATTATTATTATTATTATTTCATTAAATCATTTAAGTCAAGCGACGAAAAATAATTGGAGAAAAAGAGTTAAGGTTAGAAATTACGAAGAGATCTGGATACTTGATCACTTTTAATTTCATCATTACCCTATGAATATTTGCACTTTTTAATATAGGAACTGATCCGATACACCTCGGTGCATCTGATTATAATGTGATAAAGATCTCTTCTTATTATTCTCATCGAAACTCAAACTTTAGTCAAATTGTGATGAAGGTTTTACGTAGGAAAATAGCAACTGTGTATTCTTACGTATATCTAGTATTTGTAAACTTATATATAAAGCGTCAATAATTTTATTAGTTATTTGTTATCAAGAGGATTTAATTAGTTGATTACATTACGACAAATTTTCATAAAATTGTCAACTTTGATATAAAACGTCAAATATTCGATACTTAAAATAATAAAAATACTGTTAGGAATTTCAAGTACATTCTAATAATAAAAAAGGAATATAATTACAAGTTAGAGCATCCACACGCGTCTTGCTAGAGCTCTTGGAAGATGACATGCCATGTCATGTGTCTTGCAAGGCCTTGCAAGACTACCAACATCTTGCACAATTGGTAAGACCTTTCAACAATTAAATATATTAAACAAAATCATTTTTTAATTTAATTAGTTTGTTTGTTTGTTTAAATATTAGTTATTATTAATATGTTTATTAAATTTAATTCATTTATTAGTTTATTTGAACATTATTTTTTTAATATTTTTTTAAAATTTCTCACCCACGCTTTATTTTAAAAAAAACGATACTTCATTCAATGTTTTTTATTTAAACTGCTAAATTAAAAGTACATAAATATAAAAATTACGAAAATACAAATACTAATAGATAAACGTACACAATTTATTTATCTATATTTTATAGTTTATTTATTAGTTATATTATAATTATCTATATTATTTATATTATAATTTATTAGTTTAGAAAGGAGTTTGGTCTTGCATGTGTGTGGAAGATGTTATTGCAAAGCTGATGTGACACTTGTGAAAGAAGTAAGGTCTTGCAAGTGTGTGGATGATCTTAGATCAAGTTTTATAGAATTACCAATCGACAGAGTTTTTGTTAAAAGAGATAATAGATTATTAAAAATTACATCATTTTCATTTCATTCCATTTCCTTTTTCCTTTATTCATATTTGGGGAAACCATGTTTCAATCATTGAAACAATTGCTCACAAATAATCCATCCCTCTCCCTCTCCCTTTCTTTCTCTCTCTCTCTCACACACACACACACACACATATATATATATATATATATATATATATATATGGAGAGAGACAAAGGATCATGTGAGAAGTTGACGTTAATGTGAAAAGCGTGAGAAGTGGATCTGAACTGTTGATCGTTTTTTAACAAATGCCCTCCCATGAACCGCGGCTTAGAAGGGAATTGATCCGGTGCATCTCATTCTAATGTGCGTCAATTTCTCATCCAACGGTTGATAACCACTTTACACGCTTCTCACATTAACCTCTACTTCTCACCGAAACCCAACCCTATATGTACAATATATATAGGGTTCGGTTCCGGTGAGAATTTGAGGTTAACGTGAGAAGCATGAGAAGTGGTTATCCACCATTGGGTGAGAAATGGATGTACATTAGGATGAGATGCACCAGATCAATTCTTTGTAAGCTGCAATTCATGGGAGGGCATTTGATTAAAGTTATCAACGGTTCAGATCCACTTCTCACGCTGTAAAACCCGGAAATTTTCATAGGTAATATTTCGGAAATATTTCACACTTCTCGTAGGATTGTTTGTAACTAAGCTTGAAGTTTATTTCGATATTACCCTAGGATCCTAAGGCATCGAATTGGACAATCGGATCGACGAATTGAAGGAAAAACCGGGCCCTGACACTTTTGGGCGAGAGTGCTAGCGACTATGACATGTGTCATAGTCGCATGTCAATGTCACGGGGCTGATGAGGGCCACGGTACCATCTCGACGATAGTGACCTGCGATTGTGACACGTGCATTATCGCTTGTCACTGTCGCTCGATATGTACTGTGGGGTGGAGTGAGCTGGCGACTGTGACCGTGATTGTGACATTTTGTCACTTTCCCCAGTCATAGTCGCGGTCGGGGGTTTTCGGTATAAAAAGAGCAGATCGAATTCTTATCAGTTTTTATCTGATTTGGAGCAGCTTAGGTCGATTTCCTTCTGTGTTTTTGGTGAGTTTTCCCCCTTAACTCTGTTTCTTCATTTACTTCTTCATCTAACTCATTAATGGGGATATCAATGCTACTCTAGGGTTTGATTGTTGGAAGAAGATTACTAAGGCTCCTCAAGTTCCAAGTATTCTCAAGTTCAAAGTCTCATCTTCTCCATCTAGGGTCTACTAGGTTTTCTATCAAAACCCAAAGATGAGTTCATTCTCAACTTTAAACTTTATACATGTTAAACTTATGTATTTTAAACTTCTAAACATCTCATCATTTGAACTTTCTTGACTTGGTTAATGGTTGACCTAAAATGATTTTTGGATAACCCTATGGTTTTGACTTTCTTTGATAAAAATGTTTGAAAGTGTATAAAATGAGCTTAATTGTATATTCCTGGTTTTTTACGGTAAGTGTTACTCTTTTCCCACCTTTATGGATTTGGGGAAAGTCTAGGTTAAACCTAGGGTTTTGGAAAATACTTGGAGGATTTGATGCAACATTTATGAAGGATGGTTTCTCATGATTTAATAATGCTCTTATTGATGTATTGTTAAACTTTGGAAACAAATGGTCATTTGTCCATTATTGGGTTATATTAGTAAAGTGAGAATTTCACTTATTTCTGATATTCTTATATCAATCATGTTTATTGTAGTGGAATTGGTATTGCACGTCTTGTAGGTGCGTTTATGCTTGATTTTAGTGTAATGGATCCATAGGCGTGAGAGTCATCATGTTTTTGTTTGTTGGGACATTAATTTCCCTTGTTGTAGCCCGGAATAAGCATTGAGTCTCTATGGTAAGTAAAGTGTGGGCCTACATGGTCGGGCACTGTCCTAGGAGCAGTAAAATGTAATTCCATGGCGAATAAGTTAAATCTATGATTTAGATATCTCAAGGTATAGATCTAGAGAGGTTGAACTTGATACTCCACGAGAAATAGACTTAGAGGAGTTGAGGTCGATATATTAATTGATTATGAATTATGATTATAACTTAACTAACATGATATGTGACCTACTCTTGTGTTCCCTCACTACTTATGGAAATCGGGTCTCCCCCGTCATCGCACGATGTTTTGTTTTGATGCACGATTGATGCTCCTATGGTAAAAGTTGTTGTTTTTAAAGTTACGTTTCCATATTGTTCACTTCAACGTTAAATTATAATTGTTTGTTCTCACTAGGCTTTAGCCTAACACTCTTTCTTAAAATGACATGTATATCAGGTCATTCTAGCAGCGGGGCTTCTCGGGATTGAGTAGAGAGGCAAGTGACCGTGTGTAGCGTTTTTGGTGAAATATAGCCATGGCGTCCTTTTGATTTAACAAGGATTTTTTTGGAAAGAAGATAGAGACACCTGTCCATAATCTAAGCTAATGTAATTTAGATTAGTAGGTTGTTGATCATGTGTCTCTTATTTTGAATTGGAATGTAAACGCCTTACTATTTCCCCACTTTTGGGTGATTTATTTATTAATGTTTTGTCGTATTCCGCAATTGTCTAGGTTTAAATTTACCCCTATTTTTAGAGTGTTGCAAGTTGGTGTCAGAGAAATAGTTTAAAGGAACTAGGTATGAATGTAAGATGCCTAGACTTAAGCTGTGATGATTAAGTGAATTATGAGATTGGGTAGAAATTTTAAGATATGATGGTCTTAGAGTCGACGGAAATACGCTAATTGAAAGTCGTGGTGATGGTACTAAGGATCCTTATGTGTAGTATGTTCACAATTTCAATTAGTTACTGCTATTATGAATGTATTATTACGTAAACATTCTTGACTTACTATTCTCATGGTGATTAATGAATGTAATAGTACGTTTCCTTATGTTAATTTCGTAGCCTATTTCTTACCACCATTCTCGTATGTGTGGCAGAACAATAATGGTAAATACTTGAAGTAGACTACAATCTTCACTGGAGGGTCATGCGGTGACCGAGTCCACGACCGATCAACCAGAAGGGGCCACGAAGCTGTGATCCCTTAAAGGACACCCCCTTTGGGCGGGGGAGTAGAGCACATTCCGAGAAACAACATTGCTTCTTCCAACTCTCTCATGATAGAGGTGACCCCCAAGACTCGGATGATGGATAACATGATGCAAGCCATGAACGCGTGCATGGCGCAACAACAAGAATTTTTCATGAAACTGTTAGAAGACAAGGATGCTAAAAACCGTAGGCACGAGACGGTTGGCGATAATGGGGCGATTGCACCATCTGGAGGTACCGGAAATGAAATCCCAACTGACGGGATAGTTACTATAATAACCTTGGTCCTTAAAAGCTAAATTCTCTGAAAGTTAGGGATTAAAGTGCAATATATGGAATTTCAGGGATTTGAGGCCAACTTTGAGAGGATAAAGAGGGTAAAACCCCTCTAAACCCTAGCAATTGTGTTTCATAATTCATAAGATTTGGGTTTTGAAAAAGGTTAAATTGGTAGGAGTAGAGAGCTCTAATTGAAAGTGTGGTGGAAGAGATGCATCAAGGGATTTGAATCTTCATCTTCTTCAAGGTATGAATCCTACTCCTTCTTCCTCAAGCTTGGGTTGGATTGATTTGTGGTTTGGGGTTTTGTAAACCATGGATTTGTTGAGTCCAAATCATTGGAAAAGGAAAATAAAAGAGTTTGGTATTGTTTTCCCTCATGTGTCTTGGTAAATGATTGCGAGTTTCATCATTTTTGCATAGAAATATCTGGAAATGGCTATAGTTGAGTTATAGAGTTTTTGGATTTGAAATCATGAGTCAATATTGTTAATGCCAAAAATCGCCTTAAAGAACAACTTAAGGTTGATGTGTACTTTTAACAACTAAAGAAACGTATCTCAAGACCAATCAACACAATCGCAAGGAAAAAGTAAACAAGACAAGAGATTTGGTGACGCGAAAAATACCAAAACGAGGGAAAAAACCGCGGTCGACTTGTGAGAGTCGACGGTGCACTATAGTCGGCAATCAGGGGCGAAAGTCCTTTTGTAACAGGTGTTTTGTGTACAACAGTTTACAAATGAATGTAAAAATAAACTTAGTCGTGTGTAAATATCGTGTGTCGTGCGTAAGACGAGCGAAAAAGTCTGTTGTCGTGCGGTTCGAACTGCTGTCGTGCGGAGCTGCTTCAACGATATTTGTTCGAATGCTCTGTAAATGGCTATGTTTTCGATGCGTAATTGCCTAGAAAATAGATGAAGCAGATGTAGATTCGGTTAGATTAGGTTTTTTTTCGGTTGCAGAGCATGCCTTTATATAACTTTCGCTGGTCATTAAATGTGTCTTTATGGCTTGCTTCGTAACCGTTGTCGGGCTCTTAATGCCATTGATGACTTGTCCGTTACTGGCCGTTTGCGCCATGAATGCTCGTAGACCTACATTAATGAACAAAGGAAACGGATGTTGAATGTTAACGGTTAGTATAACCGTACGACCGTCTTAAGTCTCATACGTCGGTCGTACGGAACGTACGACCATCACAAAAGCGTACGACAGAATACTCATCTATAAACAACTTGTAAGACCGTATCTTAAAACAAGAGTGGTCTTGTGGAAATGTTATCCGAGTTTTCTAGCGTCGGCCGTGAGGTGTGATTTTTTACCCAAACAGTTTGCCCCCAAAATTTGAATTTTAGGCGTGAAATTCGAATTTTAAATCTGACGAAGTGTTTCGACACGTGTCGCGCGGGGAGAGAGTCTAGTCGGATTCCAACCGTCTTGGTTTGATTTGGATTGGAGGAAATGATAAGGTCGTGACATCACGACGGCATGTCAGAGGTGAAAAGACGTTTAGAGGACAAGTGTCGTCCATCGGCATGATGCATGCGAAAAGGCGAAGGACAGGTGTCGACCATCCAGGGGGTTGATCTGACATGATCTTTGCCATAAATAGCGCGATTTCAGGCAATCGTTTCCTTTTTACGCTTACTTGTGTTTTTAGGAAAAGATTTTAGAGAGATTTGCTTGCCATTGTTACGTGCGATTCGAGCGTTTATAAATTTAGAAGAAACTTTTTCGTTCTTCAGAAAATGTCGATCGAACCAGCGAGCACCATCGAAGGCCGGGAGAGTTTAGAGGCCTTTAGGACATTGTCCGGTATTCCTGATGTCATCCAAATATATTCGCCGGCCCAGTTCCGACCGACAGATTGTCCGAATGGACACTTTGTTCTGTATGGATATCCTTTTAAGGCGGGCTTTAAGTGGCCGTTTTCCCCGTTAGTTAGGGAGTTTCTGGGGAAGTATCATCTTTCGCCTACCCAAATGATGCCCCAGTTCTGGCGAATAGTCCATGTGATCGATAGGATCACCGGCGAGTGGGCGAATCCGTTCACGGTGGAGGACCTTCTGGAGTCTCATGTAGCCAAGGTGGACAACTACCACCGGTATAGTTAATTTTCTAAGTATAAGAAAGATCAGGTCTTGGTGTTGAACACTCAAGTGAACGACCGTGGGTGGAAGGCTCGGTACGTCTTCGGAAAGACATAGTCGCTCGAGCTCCTGCAGGAGGACACGACATGGGTTACCGCCGGGTGGAACACCAACATTAAGTCTTTCACTTATCGTGTACTGTTATTTTTACTTTTTGATTCGTGCGTCTTAGCTAATTGGGTGCTTCTTTTTCAGCTATCGCGTTCCCTGAGGTTAGCATTTCCAAGGAGACGCTGGCGAAGATCGAGAAATTCCAGATGTAAAATCCGGACGATAGGTCCTTCTTCGTCCAGCGTAGTCTCAAGGATGAGGGTTCGGACGACGAGGTCGTCGAGCTGACAGGGATGGAGATCCCCGCAAGAGAAGAAGAAGCAGAAGAGGAGGAAGAAGAGACAGCAGGTAGTTTGTCGTACGTTTTACCTATTATGTCGTATGTTTTATTTATACAACTTTCCTCTTATCGCATCTCTGTTGTTTTATAGGTGGTTCGGGCGTCGTGCCCACCCCTGATGTGCAGAAGAAGAAGGCTCAGCTCCTGTTGGCTCATAAGGCCAAGGAGTTGAAGCGAAAAGCTCCCCCACCCCCATCGTCGGGGGTAAAGAAGTCTAGGACGGTTCTCCGGAGGGAACCGTCGTCGAAGGGTGGTGACTCGTCTGGGGTCGCCACCGCTGAGAAGACAAAGACGCCACCGGGAGTCATCGACGCGACTCCGGTAAGTGTGGCCCCTCCCCTGTCTGAAGAGGTCGGTCCTTCTCCCTCGTCTGCCGACAAGGGAAAAAGCAAGAGAACGGAGGAGTCCAGTGATGTTATGATGGTGAACTTTTCATTGCCGTCAAACTTCATGGCCGGAGAAGAGATGGATAGCAATAAGATCTTCCCAGATCTGGAGAAATTCCTTTTGCCGTTCTTCAAGGAGCGGCTGGAGGGTGTCACGGTCGACGACATAGGACCGCACGTCGCAGGGTTGACCTTCAAGGTACGTACGATCTATCTGTCTTAAGTACTTTGCCGTTTTATTTTCTAATGTTTGTATTTTCGTGCGCTGCAGGCATTCCAAACTTCCCTTTGCCTATATGCCCACATGGATAAAATCCGTAGAGTTACTCCTGTTGCTATATAAAAAATGCATAAGGCACAGGAGGAAGCCCATATGGAGAGGGATCAGGAGAAACTGGCAATGGAAAGGGCCGAGTGCTATTCCACGAAGCTTGCCGAAGTCCAGGACTTTTACGCGGCGTCGTTGAGCGCGAAGGAAGACCTTCAACGCCTTATGAAGAAGACCCTTGAGAAGTCTGCTGCGACTGAGGCAGAGTTACGAGCGACTAAGGGCTCCTTGGCCGAGAGCGAAAAACAAGTCGAGGACCTTAAGTCGCACGTCGAAGCGTCTTAGAGGAGCGTCTCCAGTCGTTTGAGGCTCTAACCCGTCTGAGGTGTCGAGGGGCGATCATGCGTCGCCATTTGCGGGGGTTAGACCCTATGGACGGAGCCGAAGAGGAGGTCAAAACCTTCTTAGAGCAAGTCGGGGATGAGGATGAACTCGACCAAGAAGACAAGCTCGAAGAAGATTGTTGGATCTAGAAAGCCCCAATTATATAGAAAGTTTAATAAAGTCCATGTAAAGTCAAGAAAAGTCAAATGTGTTGTAATTAGCTTTGTAGGTCTTTTTGGGCTTTGGGAGTTTAATGGGAGTTAAATGGGATTGGGCCCATGTCATGTAATTAGACACTATAAATAAGTGTCTTGGGCTTCATTTGTAAGAAGAGATTTTGATAGACAAATCCATTTAGAGAGAAACTCATTGTAATATCTTGTAATTCACAGATTGTTAATAAATCATATGACCAGTTGCTGTGAATACGATGTTGAATGTTCATTCTATATTGAATCTTGATTATCAGTGATGATTACGGGACTTACAATTGGTATCAGAGCCAAACAACAAAAACCCAAGTTATTCCAAGAACTCGACAGAATCAAGAAAGCCCCAATTATATAGAAAGTTTTATAAAGTCCATGTAAAGTCAAGAAAAGTCAAATGTGTTGTAATTAGCTTTGTAGGTCTTTTGGGCTTTGGGAGTTTAATGGGCTTGGGCCCATGTCATGTAATTAGACACTATAAATAAGTGTCTTGGGCTTCATTTGTAAGAAGAGATTTTGATAGACAAATCCATTTAGAGAGAAACTCATTGTAATATCTTGTAATTCACAGTTTGTTAATAAATCATATGACCAGTTGATGTGAATACGATGTTGAATGTTCATTCTATATTGAATCTTGATTATCAGTGATGATTACGGGACTTACAATTGGTATCAGAGCCAAACAACAAAAACCCAAGTTATTCCAAGAACTCGACAGAATCAAGAAAGCCCCAATTATATAGAAAGTTTTATAAAGTCCATGTAAAGTCAAGAAAAGTCAAATGTGTTGTAATTAGCTTTGTAGGTCTTTTGGGCTTTGGGAGTTTAATGGGCTTGGGCCCATGTCATGTAATTAGACACTATAAATAAGTGTCTTGGGCTTCATTTGTAAGAAGAGATTTTGATAGACAAATCCATTTAGAGAGAAACTCATTGTAATATCTTGTAATTCACAGTTTGTTAATAAATCATATGACCAGTTGATGTGAATACGATGTTGAATGTTCATTCTATATTGAATCTTGATTATCAGTGATGATTACGGGACTTACAATTGGTATCAGAGCCAAACAACAAAAACCCAAGTTATTCCAAGAACTCGACAGAATCAAGAAAGCCCCAATTATATAGAAAGTTTTATAAAGTCCATGTAAAGTCAAGAAAAGTCAAATGTGTTGTAATTAGCTTTGTAGGTCTTTTGGGCTTTGGGAGTTTAATGGGCTTGGGCCCATGTCATGTAATTAGACACTATAAATAAGTGTCTTGGGCTTCATTTGTAAGAAGAGATTTTGATAGACAAATCCATTTAGAGAGAAACTCATTGTAATATCTTGTAATTCACAGTTTGTTAATAAATCATATGACCAGTTGATGTGAATACGATGTTGAATGTTCATTCTATATTGAATCTTGATTATCAGTGATGATTACGGGACTTACAATTGGTATCAGAGCCAAACAACAAAAACCCTAGTTATTCCAAGAACTCGACAGAATCAAGAACATTCTGATCTGCTGATTAATTTTTGAAATTAGACAGAGATCACAGGTATGTTTTCGAATTTCTTGATTGGTTTCTTGATCAAAGTGATTCTTTCCGCTGCATGTTGATTTCAAATTCAATTTGATCGAGATTATTGGGTTTTATTGTTGAAAAGATCGCATTTCACTAATTTTCAAGGATTTCAAGTTTTCAAGATCTTTTTCAATTGGGTGATTTAATTCTTGATTAATTCATTCATTCTTGAAGATTCTTTGTAATTTCTCTGATGAATGGTGAAAAGAAGATTTTATCAATTCATGTACTCTAACTGTTTGATGAAATGTCTGTGACAGATTTGATCTATTCTTGCATGTTCTAGATCTGTGTCTATCTTCATTTTTTTATCATAATTCATAGTTGATATCTGAATTTGTCATTTCATCCTGCCTACTTATGATAAAAATGGAAATGAGTCTTATTCAAGAAGAGAAACGGCTATTTTGTATATGCCTGAGATTGTTCATTTTGAAAGCAAGATTGCAAATCTTGAAGCCAAATTTGATGAAAGTGCAAAAGTTGTTGTAAATTTACAAAAAGATAAATCTGATCTTCTAAAGGATTTTGAAAAGGTTCGAGAGAACACAATGTTGTTAGAAAAAGAGAATGTTGATTTGAAAGAGAAAATCAATTTTGAAAGAAAGATGTTGACAGATTCTGAAAATAGAATCAAATCATGTGAAATGAAAAATTGTCAACTCTTGAAACAGATATCTGATTTTGAACAAGTTCTTATACTTGAAAGAGAGAAATTTGAGAAAGAGAGAAGAGATTTTCAAACTGAGAGGAAAAGTTTTGATACAAAGTCTGTTAAATTCTCTTTGAAAATTTCTGATTTGGAGAAAATTCTTGCAAAAGAAATAAAAGAGTTTGAATGCAAGAAAAATGTTTTTCAAAAAGAAAAGAATGGTTTTGAGAAAAAGAAAACAGGAATGTTAAATGAGTTTTCTGTGAAAATCAATGAGTTGGAGAAAGAGTTAGAAGATGGAAGGAAAGAGATTGAAAAGAAGAAGGTAGATGGTTTTAAAGAAAAATGCTTAAAAGATGAGTTTGAGAAGGAAAAGAAGATTTTTCATTTTGAGATAAAGAAGCTTATTAAGAAAATATCTGATTTATCAACTGAAATCATGATAGAGAAGAAATCCAAATCTGATTTGCAGTCAAGGTTTGATTTGTATGTTAAAGAGAACATTGTTTTGGAAGAAAAGTTTAAAGAACTTGAAGTCAATTTTACTGATGTTGGATCATCTAAAAAGAATGCTTCAACTTCAATCTTTAAAAATGTTCCTCTAAAAGTTTTTAAAAATTTAAAAGTTGTTGATAAATCAAATCATAGTTCAAAAGATCAGATTCGTTCTTCTAATCTGTTTTATGATCCTCTTTTTGATAAATCTGATAATTGTTCTTTTAAAAAGGTAAAAATGATTTGGAGAGTGATAGGTTCTGCTACAATTCCAAAATCATCTAAGTTTGTTCAACATGTCAAAATAAACAACCAAGCTTTTCATACCAAATCTTTTGTAAAACCTGATGTGATTTATTCTGTAAATCAATTAGTCAGGTTAGCACAAAAGAAACTTTGTTGTTCATATTGTGGGACTGATGATTTTGTGAACAAGAATTTTATTCAGCACTGGTTTGGTTCTTATAGAATATCTGCATATGCCACTGCACCTAACAGACCTGGACCCAAGTTCAAATGGGTACCAAAGTCAACTTAATATGTTTTGCAGGTTATTCATGTGTAGAGCTGAATGAATGATCCATACTGACACATGACTGAAAACAGATGCTATGCTTAACCTGACTAATTGAGTAAGTTTTTTTTTTCAGAAATGAATTTTTTTAAGTAAGATTTTCTGAGTAGTGCACTCAGAATTCTGACTCTCTTACTCAGATGCTCTGAGTCTTGAGTTCAGAACTTCTGAGTCAATACTTCAGAAATCTGACTTCTTTTTAATTCTGATAAGGTTAGTCATATCTTCTGAATATACCTTTCAGAATATATTCTTTTCTGGAAATTACAAGTGTTTCAATTAGTTATTAAAAAATGACTTCTGTACAAATCAGTATAGAACTCAGTCTGAATGTGATTATGAATTTCTGATTCATACAGATCATTTTGTTAATTTTGAATTTTTTTTTTCGAAAAAAAAGTTCAATTTACTGTGGTGTAATCGAACTCATAGTTGTAGGTGTTTTTAGTAGAAAACATTCCCAGAGAATGTGTTCAGAATCACATTTTTAGCAACCCTGCAAATTTTGGTTGAAAAATTCTGATTTTTGAGCAAGTTATGGTGATTTGAAGTTCTGAAAGTTCAAAAATCACAAAATCCAAACATTTTTCTAAGGCATTTTCTCTGGATTGTTTTATCAAAATTCCGAACAAGGTACTCAGAATTCTGAACAAGTTACTCAGAATTCTGACTCTACTACTCAGAATTTTGACTATGTTACTCAGAATTCTGACTCTACTACTCAGAATTTGGATTTTTGATATCTAATGAGGAATCATCGTAGATGATTACCAAAATCTCTTGGTTTTGCAGGATTATCTTGATTTGAGAGGAAGTATTGTCTCAAAATTTGATCTGATCGTTTCAAGATAAAGGTAAATTTCTAAACCTCATACTCAAATCATGTTTAAAGAAGAACACTTTAAAAATGATAAAAATTTTCAAATGTTCAAACCACTTCTACTGTTCTAAAAGATTTTTCTTACATAGAAGTTGGATTTTAAATTTTTTTATCTCAATCTGACTGGTTGTTTCCAAAGATAAATACATGTGTATTATCTTTTCTATCATTTCAAGTATTCTTACACACCAGTTCAGTTTTTCTTTTAACTTTGTTATTACCATGTCTCAAATTGATTCATTTTTTCGATGGTAATACACTTCTCTTGTATTCTTTACATCAATTTATCCATTAAGTTTGTCTTATGGACAAAACTTCAGATCTCAATCAGATTTAATCTTTCTGAAATTCATTCATACTTCCTAGTTCATTCAATTTCATCTTCTTATCTTGTGGAAGTAATAATGATAATAAAAATAAACGGCTGATATATGTGCACTCAAAATTAAAAGTGCAGGATACTTCAATGGACAACTTCTATGGATCCACAAGAACCTGTGGAACCTACCCATGAGGTAATCCATGAGTATTTGAGGGGTGAGGGGTCACAAATCATAAAAGAGAGGGGGAGAATGTTCATGGGTATGAACAAACTCAAAGTGATTAGTGGTAAAATTCTGAGAGTGGGTAATAGTAAGGCTAAAAACAGAATGAGTGAATGTTAACAGAGATAGAAAATTGAGATATCTCTGATCTAGCCATTTCAAGAAGGGCACCCACATAAACTATTGATTCACACTTTTTGGTGATTAATATTGAAAAAGGCAGTGAGCCCATGTCAAATCTTGATATAACCCCACTCATCCACTCATTATCTTCTTAAAAAGATGGTGTTTCATTTGATTTGGGGACGCAACATATATTCTATCTAATCTTCATTCGGAAGGTTTGGATATTGAAAAAGAAGGAAGTTTCCCCACCTTCGTTCTTCATTCATGCACATTGAGTCCGTGGAAAATTGTTGTTGTCTCAACAGTTTACACACTTTGAGCCTATTATTCAAGCATATGTTGCTTTATTCTTTCTACACATGCACTAACACACAGAAAATATGTTTTTTGTCAGAACTTCTATAGAGTTGCTTTAAGCTACTCAATGATTAGAAGGAAGTCCTGGAGAGTGAAAATCACTCAAGCTCTTTAATTAGATATATCTGTTGTATCTAGTGGCTTTGTGCTACAAACAGGCCAAACTTTTCTTCAAAGGCTTGAAAACAAGATCATTTGTTGATTTTGGGTTACACTTATATGAATTGACGGCTGATTCAAATTCTGGAAGATTTCTCTAAAAGCTAGATTGGTGCTTTGCAAATCAGTTTTATTATCATTTTGATGATCATGGTCATGATAATAAAAAGGGGGAGAAGAAAATAGAAACTGATTTCTACTGAAACTACAAAAGAGAGAGATGTTATTTTAAGGGGGAGAAGAAAAGGAAACTGATTTGTAGTTATTATAAAGAAAAAGGAATGATTCAGATTTGATGTCCAACCGATTATGGGTGCTGTTTGGGTTTCAGTTCGAGCAATAACATAAAATAGCTGATGTCAGGGATGTTTCTTTGTTGTTCAAACAGAAAACAACAAGAAACAGAAAGTTTGTTAACTTTCGGTTCAAACAGAAAAGTGCAGCACACTTCAGAAAATTACGCGGTATGGCAGAAAATTGAAGATATATCGATCAAAGATAATCAGAGTTATGATCGTACTTTTTCAGAGTTTGTTCAGAAGGGTGTTCAGAGTTATAACATCTGAGTTTGTTCAGAAGTTGTTCTAATTTCGATCATGAGTATTCAAAATTCTGACCCTTCTGTTCAGAATTCTGATCAGAGACTAAAGGCATTTAGATTTCATATATGTTGATTCAGAATTACAAGGCTATTCAATATTCAGAATCAATTCGTGGGTTGTCAGAAGTCCATTCAGAGCTTGTTCAAGTGATTTCAATGTTGAGCTTAATCAGAATTCTGACTCCAATATTCAGAACTTTATATTGTGTAGTCAGAATTTCAGAGTTGGATTTTTTTTCCAGAGTTCTTTAGGTTCAGAATTCTGATTGACTTACTCAGAATTCTGATTGACCTACTCAGAACTTTTACTTAGACTTCTCAGAACAAAAGTGTAATACTTGACAGATTTGCGCACCTGTCGTATTTTGTTCAGAACTCCCTCCTCGAAGCTCCAAATTTGACGAGTCCAGATGCGTTAGTTTCCAAAGACACAGATGAACATTTTTTATGTATTGGGTTTCATCTGAACCAGTGTGCTTAATGGTCAGAATCTGTGTTAAAGTCAGTGGACACTTGCTGGACAGAAAGCTGTGTTTTTCATGCAATTTCTCCGAATTTTCAGAAAGGTGTTCTATCTTCTATTTTTGTAGATTCAAGCTGAGTTATTGAAGTGTGTTGAGAAACTTCCTCCTCTGATCTTAATGGAATAAGCTCTTGAGCTTAATGGACATTCAACTCAAATTTCAAAGACGGATTATGTGTTACAAACTGAGGTGTTTTCAGTCGAACTTATTGCACATTGGATCAGATTTTAAAGTTGAAACTTGTGAAGAATAAGAGCAAAATTTGAGGGGGAGCTTGGATAGATTGCAAGACATGAAGATGTGCAACACTAAAGTTTTCAAAGAAATCAAGGGGGAGATCATTTGAAGATGCTTTCTTTATAAAACTTTAGGGGAGATTGTTGGGTCTACAAAGCCCCAATTATATAGAAAGTTTTATAAAGTCCATGTAAAGTCAAAAAAAAGTCAAATGTGTTGTAATTAGCTTTGTAGGTCTTTTGGGCTTTGGGAGTTTAATGGGAGTTAAATGGGCTTGGCCCATGTCATGTAATTATACACTATAAATAAGTGTCTTGGGCTTCATTTGTAAGAATAGATTTTGATAGACAAATCCATTTAGAGAGAAACTCATTGTAATATCTTGTAATTCACAGATTGTTAATAAATCATATGACCAGTTGCTGTGAATACGATCTTGAATGTTCATTCTATATTGAATCTTGATTATCAGTGATGATAACGGGACTTACAAGTTTAGAAGGTGGGTTGTCGGAGCAAAATCTGATGTGTCACCGGAGTTGTCTTGTTCTAGGTTTCCGGCTATTTTTGGGTTCTGAGAATGCTCAGAATGGGATGGGGAGTTCACCAGAGCGTTGGAAGTAGAAGCCATTTGAGATTTCTTGAAGAATAGAGTAGAATGGGGAAGTTGCAGGTATTTGCACAGTTCGCCGGAGAAGATGATGGAAATAGATTCGTAAAAGGTTTAAGAAAGAATGGGAACGGGGTTATATAGTGAGGGTAGAAACGGATAGAATTCCATGGTAAAAGTGAATTCAATAAACATTTGGGATCCACACTCGAGTTTTACAGCTGGGGAAACATTTCAGAAGGATCGTGTGGCACGCACGTCCAATGAAAATCTGCCACGTCATATGTGTCAGAGCACGATTAGACGTCGTGCGCGGCCCATTAATGCTAGGCGCGTGGGCAATCCTTCTGTCTGGGGTCTGTCACTCGCAGTAAATGTCTTGCTTTTACAGAATTGCCACAAAGAGTCAAGTGTCAGAATCAACAGAGACTCTGTAGTGGAGTGAGCTCTGTGATCTGAAACCTGTCTTTTTGTCTCATCTTAGCTTGCACCTTTACCAAAAATGTTTGAAAATGCATTGGAGAGGATCGTTAGAGTCTTTAGCACAAAATTTTCATCCACAGAGGCTTTGGGGCTCTGTCAAAGCCAGCAGAGGCTCTATGAGTGAAAATTTATAATAACTAAAGATTCATAAAAGTTTTTGATCATCCAAGTTTTTCACTGTCTTAAGCACTGTTTTTAGGACATATTTGAAAGTTGGTGTCCGGAAAAACTGATTTGGAAAAAAGTTTTGTGCGAGACATTCTCCTTTTGACTAATCTTTACTCGGTTAACATAAGTTCTTTGATGGATAAAACTCTGTGACTAGAAACCTTCTTTCAGTATCTCAGTGCTTGTAAAAGAATCTTTGAAAGACATTGAAGTTGATCAATAGAGTTTTCGTATGAAATTTCCAGTCATAGAGATTCTGACTTACAGAGGCTCTGCAGGGCTAAGCAGAGGCTCTATGGCCTTAAATTTCTAATATCGGAGAGCTCAAAAATCTTTTTGATCATTAAATGTTTGGAATGTCTTAAGCAGAGTTTCTAGGATATATATGGAAATTTGTATCCTAGAAAAACTGTTTTCAAAGATGGTTTGTACGAGATACTCACCTTTTGGTTCTCCTTTGCTCGGCAAAAACCTTTACTTCTGAGGATATAGCTGACCGCTACTCTTCTTTGGCTCCCCCTTGAATTAGTAACTTCTGTAGTCTAATACAGAGCTTTGTCGAGATAATAGACATATTTTGGGTACTTGGAACTTTCAAACCCTGGTGGTTGCTGGACGTATACTTCTTCTTGGATTTCACCATTTAGAAAGGCATATTTTACATCCATCTGAAAGACTTTAAAACCTCTGTGGGCTGCGAAGATTATAATAGCTTCGAGCCATGCGACAGGGGCAAAAGTTTCATCGTAATCAATGCCTTCTTCTTGGCGATATCCCTTGGCCACCAATCTCGCTTTGTTTCTAATGACCACCCCATCCTCGTCCTTCTTGTTTCTGAAGACCCATTTTGTCCCTATTGCTTGTTTTCCTCGTGGCAGAGGTACTAGGGTCCATACCTTGTTTCTGTCAAACTGTAGAAGCTCTTCTTGCATAGCATCTACCCAGTTTGGATCATCTAGGGCTTCAGAGATTCTTTTTGGCTCGATCACACTGATGAAATTTGTAAAGAAACAAAAATTAGCAGTGGCTGATCTTGTCTTGACCTTTTTAGAAGGGTCGCCGATTATAAGGCTTGGAGGATGGCTCTTCGTCCACTGTGTTGTTCTTGGAAGATGGTCATTTGAGTCATCAAGATGAACTTCTGTAGGTGCACCCTGTGGTTCTGGTACACCTTTTGTAGTAGATGGCACTTCAGAGCTCGAAGTTGGTTCTTCAGCTTGTGGGATTATTGGAATGAGAGTTGGAATCTCTGCTGAGGAAGTTGAGACTGAATCCTCATTTTCTTCTGGTATCGGCTCCTCTGTTGTAGTTGGTGTTTCCAGTGCCTCTGTGGTAGAATCTTTGCTTGTGTCATCTTCTGTTGGCTCCCCCTCAACACGTGCATCTGCATGATTCACAGAAGAGGATGAAGTATTCAATGGACCAGTTAGAGATATACCTGACTCAGTCTGGTTGACAGAAGATGTTTCTCCAGAGACTCTGACAGCTCCAGCAGAGGGATCAATATCATCGTGGAACATCTCTTCAAATAGCAGATTTAGGTCTGCTTCTCTTGTTTTTGAGATGCCATAGGATTCCTTCTTTAGACCGAGTTCTGAACTGACTTGTTCAGAAGTATTTTGAAAGGAATCGTCAAAAGACACATTGATGCTTTCTACAATGGTTCGTGACCGCAGAAGATAAACTCTGTAGGCCTTAGAGGTGGCATAGTATCCAATGAACTTGCCTTCATCTGCTTTCACCTCAAACTTTCCTCTTGCTTCTCTATCATTTAAGACAAAGCACTTGCATCCAAATACATGAAAGAACATGATGTTTGGTCGCCTTTTGTTGATCAAATGATACGGTGTCTTGATGTGCCTCTTTACAATGGTTGATCGATTTTGGGTGTAGCAAGCGGTTGATACTGCTTCTGTCCAAAAAGACATTGGTAATCCAGATGCCGTCAGCATAGTTCTTGCAGCCTCCATAAGCGTGCGGTTCTTTCGTTCAACCACGCCATTCTGTTGTGGGGTGCGTGCAGCAGAGAAGTTCTGTGATATGCCTTCTTCTGTAAGATAGGCTTCAATGACAGAGTTTTTGAATTCTGTGCCATTGTCGCTTCTTAGTTTCTGAATCCTGCACTCATATAGAACTTGGATTCTTTTCATTAAATTTATCAGAATGTTTGGAACATCTGATTTCTTTCTGACAAATTCAACCCATGTAAATCTTGAATATTCATCGATCAAAACAAGTATATATTTCTTGCCACCTAGGCTCTGTGTATCGATTGGACCGCAGAGGTCGACATGAAGCATGTACAGAGGCCTAGGGCAAGATACATCAGTCTTGCCTTTATGGGAAGCTCTTTTGAGTTTTCCCATTTCGCAAGCAGAGCACAAATGATCTTTATTAAATTTAACATTTGGCAGACCTTTGAGTAGATCAAGTTTAACAAGCTTATCTAGAGTATGAAAGTTTAGGTGGCAGAACCTGTTATGCCATAACCAGGCTTCTTCGCTTTTACAAGCAACAAGGCAGAGCTTGTCTTCCTTGTTCTTGGCACAAAAGTTCATGAGGTAAAGATCTCCTCTTCGTTTGGCTCGCAGAAGTTCGACTCCTGTTTCCTCACCTTGTAGAGAGCAGAAAGTTCTTTTGAACATTATGTCGAATCACGTATCGCAGAGTTGGCTAACACTGAGAAGATTGTGCTTAAGGCCATCCACATATGCAACTTTGCATACGGTTATGTTTTCCTTCTTGATGATTCCGTAGCCTTTTATATACCCCTTCTTGTTGTCACCAAAGGTCACAGATCCTCCATCGTGTTTATCTTTGTAGGAGGATAGTAGACCTCTGTCGCCAGTCATGTGCCGCGAGCATCCGGAGTCAAGATACCAGATTGGCACATACTGCTTCTGCAAGACAATCAGAGATTTTTAGGTACCCATATCCAAATGGGTCCAGCTTTGTTAGGGGTCTTCAAGTTTGCCTTAGCATTCTTGGGTTTGGTTTTAGCTTCTTTTGAAGAACCATTTTGTTTCTTCTTACCCTTGAATTTAGTATTCTTTTTGGGTGCAGAGAGGAAACAGTGTGGACTTGAGAAGTGTTGGCTTAATTGATGCATGAGATCAAAGCAATGACAATAATGAATGTGCGAAGAGATTTGCTTGAACTTTTCATTGAAAACATTAAATGGGGGCACAGAGGCATTACATCCTATCCTAACATTTGACTTCCTATTACAAGAAGACCTATGTAGGCTAGATTGTTGTTTGTAAAATCCTTTGTTGAGAGTAACCTTCTGTGGACCCTTTATGTGGTGAACTTCTGCAGGTTTCACTGTCACAGAAGAAAAAGATTTGTCATTTTCAGTCCATTTACCCTTCTGTTGCCATGTTAGTTTTTCTTCAATAGGCCTTAAGGGTTTTGAAGTCTTTGAACTTGTTGGATTTTGAGAGGACGTTTTCTTTTGTTGTTTGGCTCAAGAGAGGTTTTGGCTTGTATACACATGTCCAAAAAATCTGGACAGATAGGAACTCTTGTGATTTTCTCCTTGGGAGGAATAGTTCTGTTAAGAACTCCAGAGGGTAGTTTAAAATCCTCTGAGTCACAAGGTACTATCTCTGACTTAGAGTCAGTCTCAATTCGTCAGAGGATGAATCATCCTCATATACAGAGGTTGAGTCACTTAGTTCTCTTTCGACAGAGGCTGGATTTTCAGAGCATGTGCCATACTTGCTTTCATCCTTTTCTTTGAGATTATTTTCCAAGTCAACAGAAGTATCTATTAAGGTTTCATCAGAGAGATTTTGGTCGATAGAGGGTGTACAGAAGTTTTCGTAAAAGTTATTTTTCCTGATTTCCATCAACTCTTTTTCAGAGATATCTTTAAGTTTTTCTTCTGAAACGTTAGGCTTGAACTCAGGTGCCTCTGCCGATAATTTCTTTTCAGAGTTTATCATGCAGACAAAGGCAACCTGTGTTTGAGTCTCGGGGTCACCAAACTTGAAGATGCCTATCTGATCTTGAGTTTTCAGATATTTCTTAGGTTTGGATTCTCTTTTGACAGAGATAGAAGGTGACAAATCTGTGTTTTCAAACCACACATTTATCATCTTCAGAGGTTTCCTCTGGTGAGGTTCCCCAGAGACTTTTTGCCTTTTGCTTACAGAGAGTAAGTTTGGAAATCCAGGTTTTCTTGTACTTCCATTATGAAATAGAGAGGACAGAGACTTGTTTCTTTTGTTTCCAGTGTATGGATCTATATCACAGAAGCCAATTCCCCGTCTCCCTATTTGTGTATTAATTTTCTCGTACACCTTCTGTGCATCTTGATATTTCTTAATTAAAAGATCTCTTCTGAGTAAATCTTGACAGAGGACTTCTCTTTCCTTTTGAAAATAATGTTTAAGAGCTAGGATATTCATTCTGTCGCTCTCAACGTCCATAAGTTCTTTAGATTTTGCTTTTAAGGCTGAGTTAAGTTTAGAAATCTTTTCTTTCAAAGGATTTAGGTGTTTGTTCCAGTTTGTTTCAATTTCTTCCTTTTCTTGAAAGATTTTAGCCTTTTCTTGAGTGAGAAGTCTAGCTTCTCTCTCAAAGAAGGTAAGCTTCTTCTGAACACTTTCGCAGGTCTTTTTAAGTTCTGTGTATTCAATGTTCAATTTAAGCAAATCAGCTTCTGCTTGATTAGTGTAAGAGTCAGAAGTGGATACCTCACTATCGGAGTCGGAGCTGACCTCTGCCATGCCACAAAACAGGGCGTTCTTCTTTTCTCCTTCGTCAGAGGATGTATCTGACTGCCAGTTTTCTTGATTCACCATAAGTGACTTCTGAGCATAATATTCTGCTTTCTTTTTGTAGAAAGCGAATCCCTCTGAGGGCGGTTTGATTTGCTCCTGCATTCATTGGCGTAGTGGCCTGGCTTACCACAATTGTAACATCCTTGGTTCTGTGGAGCGTTGCCAGCTTTGTCGTCTGACCTCTGTCGGTCACCACCTCTGTCATTTCTGTCATTCGACCTCTGTTGGTCGACACCTCTGTCATTCTTGTCATTTGACCCTTCTCTTCCGTAGTGTTGATTACCAGATTTCTTCTGATATCCTCTGCTGAATTCCCTTGTCAAAAGAGCTAACAATTTAGCTATAGAGGCCATAGTTGCCTCCTCTTCTTCCACCACCTCCTCCTCTTCACTATCAACGATCAAGATCTTATTCTTCTTCTCCTTCTTTTCTTCCACAACTTTCTCTTTCTTCGGCTTCTCTTTAGCTTTTGTAGCCTTACCAACCAACGCAAGAGGTGCACTAATTTGAGCTTTTGCTTGTGCAATCCGAGGCTCTTGGGCTGCCAACGTTCCATAGAGATCTGACAGAGTCCAGGAGTCTAAATCCTGATTTGTTTGCAGAGACATAGACAACTGGAGCCATTCTTCATTGAGACTCTCTAGGAACATGACATTGTTCTCCTCAGAAGTTCTGTGGATTCCGAACTTCTTGCACTTGTTGATTAGAGAGTTAAACCGATCATATGTTGACTGTAGAGATTCTGTCGGCAGAGCTTTGAATGAGTAGTACTCGTTGATGCATTGGGCTCTGCGGTTCTTCTGAGTTTTGGCCCCACCCTCCAGTTGTTTTTTCCAGTTCCTTCCACATATCATATGCAGATTCACACGCATCTAGGGATTGGAAGAGGTCATTTGGGATGGCCATAATCAGAAGTCTCTTAGTCTTCTAAGCAATTTCATATTTTGCCTAATCAGGGTCTGACCAGTTGTCCTTGGTCTTTGGTTTCTCGTACTCAGGGATTTATGGAGTGTTGTTTGTGGCAGGTACACGGGGTACTGTGATCATTGGTACGAAAGGAGGATTGTTGATATAGTAGACGAGTTCTTTGTCAGTACCTTCGAAGAAGTGAATCATTCGTATCTTCCACTGAGGGTACTCATCTCTGAGTAGTGTGGGTGTCTTGGTTAAAGAACCAGCGGTGAAGAAGTTGTTTGTGTTTGTCATTTTGAAAGAGGATGAGAAATCCAGAAAATAGGGTATGAACAGTAAACTTTCAGAGGATGAAGTGGAAGCTTCGAACAGTGTTTATAAGCTTAAAAACCTTAAACGATGCACTAAAATGGAGATTTAACCGAAGTAACAGACTGTAAGTTTACCAAAGTCGAACAGGTCGAGAGTGGTAGAAAAACATAGGCTATTTTGAAATAAGTGAAGAACAGGTTAAAATTACTCCAGGTTTCTACCAAAAATCGTTGCAAGAGAGGATCACTTGATATAGAAAATCAAGGATGGCTCTGATACCAATTGTAGGTTCCTGTTTTGCTTAACAATGATGATTCTAATAGTTCAAACAAGATATAATGCGGAAGCGTTTTTAACGAACTAAAAGATATAATAAGGTAGAAGAACACACTATATCAAATACGTGAGATGTAAATAACATAAATTCTAACTCAATAACCCACTGTATATTGATATAAATAGATCACCAAGAATACCGATGATATAACAAGAATTCTGTTCTAATGGTGTGTGTGTTGTGCTAAGCTTAATAGAAGAACTCAACATGAGTCTTCTATTTATACTACTTCTAAGGGGGACAAGTTCTAGACAGCAAGGACTGAAGGTACTAAAACACTATTCTGGTACTGTTGTTAGTACAACGTTAATTAAATGCGCCGACTTCTGCTAAGGCTGAGACCCATCAGAGTTTGACACGTAGAGTTGTCAGGTCACGCCTTGTACGAATGATCTTCAGAATCTTCGTACAACAGAAATCGTGAGAAGCACGGTTGTCCTTGTATAGATCTTTAGTCTTTATACCATAGAGGCTCTATCACGTATGACAGAGGCTCTGTGGCCTTGTCCGCTGAGAAGAATCTTTTGGCGATTCTTCACTTCGGTCTTCTCGGTGACTCGGTAGAGCCTCTGTCGAAGACTTCTATACTTAGCCTATTTTTCAATAGTTTTATAAACATAAATATTGGAGCTAACAAAGAGTAACTTTAGAAGAAACAAACCTCTCTCTATCACTGACAAGCCTAAATCATCTCCCATTGATAAGGCTACTGCCACTTGGTATAACTGTGAAAAGAAAGGTCACTTTGCTAGTGAGTGCAGGTCAAAGAAAGTATTCAAACCTTCTTCATCATTCAAGAACTCCTCTACCTCTAAATTTAGAGATGACAAATACCTGAAGCTCAAAGAGAAATATCTGAAGTTGAAAAACTTCAAGAATAAAGGTAAAGGTCTAATCCCTGAAGAACACGATTGGGTTGAATCTGATGAGGAGTCAGATTCTGATGAAGAAGATGAGGCCAACCTCTGTTTAATGGCTGATATTCAAGAAGTAAAGGAAGAACCGGCTGATATTCCCTCTACATCTTCCTCCTCACAGGTATCAATCTCTTCTACTGCAGCTCTCATTGATGCTGATAGACTTCGTGCTATCGATTCTCTAACGATTGATTTATATGATGCCCTGAATGGAAAAACTCAAGTTGAACAACTAAATTTAGATTTAACCGAACAACTTAAGAAATGTCACCTAAAGATCCAAGAGCTTTCTAATATTGAAGAAAGTTTAAACGATCAGGTCTATGTAAATCAAATAATCAGCATCGAACGCGAACAAACTATTGCTGAACTGAAAGCTGAAAAAGCTAATGTTGAAGGATGGTGTAAATCATCAGCAAAGATCACTGAGATAATCGATGCTCAGATCCGTGTTAATGACAGAAGTGGTCATGGTTTTAATGCTAACACTAAAGAACCAAGTCAAGATCGTTCCATGCTTAAGTTTGGAATGTTCGTCTTTTCCATCCCTGACACCTCGTCTTCTCAGTGCTCTTCTTCTAATAATCCAATACCTGAGGAAAAATCTTCTTTAAGCCCCAAACTTAAAGATAAAGGAAAAACCGTTTTACAAAAACCTTAGAAGGGTACCTGTGGGTTTCAGATTAGTGCATACAAAAGAAGAAATCAATAGAATAGTAATCAGTCAGTATGATTTCAACTTGTCATCCATATATTGCATAAACCTTCAGAGAGTTTTACAGTAATAACGATATGAATGAATGAAACGATTACCCTATTTTCTAAGGCTAAAACAAGTATTTATATCTAGTCCTAATTAACTCAAGCCCATGGCCCATTACATAATTAAGCCCATAAACAACATTTACAATTAATCCCTTGAACTTCTATTCAATCAGATTTAATCCCAACAATCTCCCCCTTTGAATCGAAGTTCAATCTCGTGCCAGTTCTCGACGTATCTCTTTCGAAGTGCGAACAAAATCTCGAAGCTTCGGATTGCTTTACGAAACTCCATGCGGTCTTCAACAAGTTCCAAGACTTATCGAGCGTTTATTTCGTTACGATTTACAGCAAACTGAATCCGGAGTTCTTTTTCCTTGGTTATGAAATCTCTGAGCGCATCTCTGACCTTTAGAAGAGTTCCGTCGCAGAATCTTTCAACTTGGCTAAACCGGAGAAACTTCTTCTCATTCTGCTCGTTGAGATAGACGATTCTGAATTCTGGTTGTAGTAGCAACGAGTTGACTGGGTACGTTTTCAGCTCTGGAGTTTTCTGATCGGGTTTCAACAGGTTGATCTTCTTTATTCGGTGCTCAACTCCTATCTGGAAATACATGATGTAGGACATCATCACCTTGTGTTTCAGAAAGCGCTTTACAGCTTCTAGCGCTTTGGTGATATGGAGCGGTCGGATCGTTCGGGTACGAAGGTCTTTGAGTAAGGCGTGTGTGAGTTCCAGATTAGTGCATACACAATGAAATCAATAGAATAGATCAGTCAATATGATTCCAACTTGTCATCCATATATCTTTGATTAATCTTTCAGAGAATTCTTTACAGATGATCAAGAGTTGATTTGAACGATTAGCCTAAAACAATAGGCTTAACACACTATATATACTCAGGCCTAAGCTATTGAGGCCCATGGCCCATTACATCAAATAAGCCCATATAGCAATATTTATAACAAATTCCCTTTAACTTCTATTCAACATTATTTAGCCTCAACAATCTCCCCCTTTGAATTGAAGTTCGATCTCGCGCCAGTTTTCGACATATCTCTTTCGGAGCGCAAAGTGGATCTCGAAGCTTCGGATGGCTCTGCGGTAGTCGATGCGGTCTTCAACCAATTCTAAAGCTTCTCGAGCATTTATCTCGTTTAAGCTGGAAACAAACGACTTTCGAAGTTCGGTCTCTTTGGTGATGATGTTTCGAAGTGCATCTCTGACTTTCAGTAGCGTACCATCGCAGAATCTGTCAACCTGGCTGAAGCGGAGAAACCTCTTTTCTTTCTGTTCGTTGAGGTATACAATCCCAAACTCTGGTTTAAGGAGCAGTGAGTGTTCGGGGTACATATTCAACTCGGGTGCTTTCAGGTTCGGTTTCAACAGGTTTATCTTCTTAGAACGGTGCTCGATTCCCATCTGGAAGTCTGTGATGTAAGATATCAGAACTTTATAGTGCATGAATCATCTGACAGCCTCGAGCGCTTTGGTAACGTGTAGCGGTCGGATGGTTCGGGTTCGGAGGTCTTTCAGAAGAGCATGGAAGTCATTCTGTCTGAGGTTCTTAAAGTCTACTTCAGAAAATCTCCATTCATTTCCGTCTTCGCGTATGACGGTAAATACTGGAAACAAGACTCTAAGAATTCGTCCGGTCTGGATGTTAATCACTTCGGTGATTTTATGCTCTGTTCTAACATGGCTGACCGGTAGACACCGCTTCATTACCTTTACGTATTGGCTTTGGTATTCCTTGTCAAACTTTGAAATCCCAAGGCAGAAAGTCGGCTCGATAGGGCGTAACTTGTGAACATACCGCTTCTTCAGAGATTCCTCAAGGTGAGGAATGAGGATCATGATTTTCTCCCATCGGATGTTTTGCTGTGGAGGTGGAGGTTGATCAGAAGCAGTCGGTTGCTGAGGAGATGTCGGAGGTATACCAGTAGAAGTCTCGAGGGTCTGATTAGTGTAGACAGGTGTACTGTAAAGATTTTGCAACAGGAACTGGTCGTAGTCGACTTCATCATTGGCATCGGTGGGAAAGATCAGATTTATCTCGAAGTTCATCACACTAGCGGCTTTTTGATACCATGCGTTTTCAGTCTTCGGGTCGATCTCTGTATCTGGATCTATCAGGTCGAGTGCATCCCTTTCCGATGTAGTAGGTGTTTGGGCAAAAAATCACGTCGTACGACCACGACCAGAGAAGGTAAATCGCACGTCATAAGTAAAATCTTGTATTAAGATAAGGTCTCGACAGGAACCCATAAAACATCCGTCGTCACCCGTAAAAGGTAAGTCGTACGTTCCCCACGACGCTCGACCATAGTATCGCCCGCTCCGTGCGACCATCGCGTAAGATCATTGTACCTTCGATCAAAGCTAACGTTAACCTTGACTGTTACGTTTGTTAAGTGTTTAATGCAGGAGTCAAAGTCATTAAAGAGCAACGGATATAACCGACGCAACCATCAACGATCGATAGCTGTAACGGACGAAGAGTATTATGAACATTCATCTCAGCGACCGTTTCCAGCCGTTGTAGCCGTTGATCAAATCATTAATGGAGCTAATTAATGACGCGAAGACTATAAAAGACAAACTAGAGCATCATTTCAAGGGACATCGATTAACATCCAATACACTTCAGCGAACATCATCATACAACAGAGAAAATCACCCAAACTCATAGCAAAGAACATTCAAACTCTGGAGATTGAGTACTAAAAGCCAGAATCCTACAGCGAACTCAAGAACACTCGAAGGAAAAGCTCAAGTATCAGTCTCGACGCACGACATCAGCCTTCGACAGATAGTTCACACTTTGTATTCACACACGACAAACACTTGTTATCACATTTAAACACTTGTACTTTACATTTCGAAGTATTTCCTTCATTTGTATTGTAATCATTGTACGACCGACGCCAGTACCAAGGACGTTGCCCCTGATTGGCAACCATAGTGCAGCGACGACATCCCTTGTCGTCCGCAGGTTTTTTCCTCGATTGAGGTTTTTCCCGCGTCATCAAATCCCTTGTCTCATTTACATTTTCGTCTTTGTCGCACGTCTCGTCGAAAGATCCTTTCTTTAGTTGATTAAGTCCACATCGACCTTAAGTTGTCCCTTTGGTGCGATTTTTGGCATTAACAGTTTGGCGCCATCCGTGGGACCTCATCTAGAGAAAATCCTCGACGAACGTGCGCCCTACTAATAGTTTCTTGGAGTTTTCTTCTATTTTCTGTTGCAGGAAAATGGCAACCTCTGGAAATCCGCAGCAAGCCGTCGCTCATATGTATCAGGAGCTCGAAGTCGCCAGAAATCAGCTCAATGCAATGGCGGAGCAGAATCGCAGAGCACCTGAGGAGATCGCACGGTTAAGAAATCCTCTTGGGCCTCAAAATGGTCCTATGCCGTTCGTGCAGAACCCAGTTCCAAGATCGTTCGACCAGAATGGCCCTAGACCATTTGTCCCGAATCTAGGTTCATCCGCGCAGAATCAGCATCCAGGCCCGTTCATGCAGAATCAACAGCCAGGGTCGTTCAACCCAAATCCTCAGTTTGGGACAGTTCCTCCTCAGCACTTAAGGCCACCACCCGTGAATAATGGGTCTCAGCCATCACAAGGGTCACAGCCTTTCCAGCAAGGGTCGCAACCATTTCAGCACCCATTTCATAATGGACCCCAAGGTGGATCGCAGCCTCTCCAACAAGGATCACAGCCGTTTCAGAATGGACCGCAACAATTCCACTATGGGCCGCAGCCGTATTTCGTCCCGTTCAACGGGGACACCAATGGTTCATCGCATGGTAATGGCACTAGCCCAGGGGCCAATCCCTCGACAGGGGAAAATCCCGATCTTAACGATCCCGTCGCTCAGCGTTTGAAGATGTTAGAAGACCAAAATGAGCGCGTCCTGTCCTTGCTCGCCAAATTGCCTGGGGCAGCCGTGCCCGTCGACGTCGAGCCTCGCTCGGGATATCAGGAGTCGCCTTTCATCGACGAGATTGCGACCGTCGAGGTCTCAAAGAAGTATAACATTCCTTCCTTCACTCCCAAGTATTCGGGTGTGACCGATCCAACTGAGCACGTCGCGCAATATAAGCAGCTCATGTGGACGATCTCGATCCCATTTATGTACCAGGAAGTATGCATGTGTAAGAGTTTTGGAGCAACCCTCACTGGTCCTGCTCTCCAATGGTTGATCAATCTCAAACCCAAATCCATCGGGTCGTTTGCTGAGTTGGTTAATCAATTCTCCCAGCAATTTGCCAGCAGTCGTAAGATGGAGAAGCAGACCAGCAACCTATATTACATCGTGCAGAAAGGCAATGAGTCTATTCGAAGTTATTTTAATAGATTCAATGCCGAAATGATCAGCATCCGCAATTGCGACGTCAAAACCGCGATCGAAGCCTATAAGCGTGGTCTGGACGATAGTTCGGGTCTATACACCGACCTGACCAAATATCCCCCAGAGAATTTCGAAGACGTCCGAGCTCGAACCTTAGCATATATGAGGGTGGAAGATGATGCAGCCTTTCGTTGCAAGCACAATGACGACAAGAAGTCACTAGGCGTCAGAAAGCCAGAGTTCAAGACAAAGGCTGTTTCTAGAGTAGAGCCAACGCGCCAAATTTCAAATGTTCATTTCAAGACAAAAGCAGAGGCCAAGACCGCGGCTAAGTTCATTCAGTACCCCAAGATATCCTCTTACGGATTCAAAGGATCCACAAAGGACCTAGTCGAAGCTCTGAAAAGTTCCCAAGCTACCATTCGATGGCCAAAGAAGTCCGACCTGGACGATGCTAAGAAAGACAAATCAAAGTGGTGCGACTTCCATGCCGATCATGGTCATGCGACGGATGACTGTATCGCATTGAAGAAGGAACTAGCATATCATTTTTCGAAAGGAAATCTCAAAGATGTCATCGACAACGTCGCTGTTCCAGCTAATAGCCATCGACCATCGACCCTCGAGCATGCGAATGTCGTCAATTGCATCACCGATGGTTCATATGTGTGTGGTCTGACGTATTCAGCGGCCAAACGTCATGCCAGCCAGGCGCCCGACGATCGGCCTATTCCCCGCTCGTCTAGACCCAAAGGAGATTTGGAGCTAGAAGCTATGAAGATTGTGTTCGACCACGTCGACCTGGGCGACTCGTATCAGAAGCATCATGACGGTTTGATCATTCAGCTTACAGTCGGTAACTGTCTAACATGTCGAGTCTTGATCGACGGGGCAGCTCAACAAATGTTATTTTTCTCAACACTATCAAAGCCATGGGAATCGATCGCTCGGAAATCACCTGACGTTCAACGACTTTGGTCGGTTTCAATGGAGAAGCGACGAGCACCTTTGGAGAAGATAATTTTGCCCGTCTACGCTGGAGGAGTCAACAAGCAGACCAAGTTCAGCGTCATCGATTGTGCGTCGGCCTATAACATCATATTAGGTCGACCATGGATCCATGATATGAAAGCTGTTCCTTCGACGTATCATCAAATTTTGAAATTCCCGACGCCATGGGGAATCCAGGAGATCAAGAGTGAGCCAAAAGTCGCTCGTGAATGCTACAAGTCTACCTTGAAGCCGAGAAAATAAACTGAAGTCGTAAGATCAAGCTCTCGACAGGTTCGTTTTTCTATCCCTAAATTAACAATGTCTTTTCCACAGGGATAAGTCTACTATGGTGCCTCGTCGCATGACAACATAGTCGACCGCAGGGCAATATTTTTTCGTGTCATTCTGTCATTTAAAACCTATCTTTTCCTCCCAAAAAGAGTGCGGTAATAAATGACATGGGGCAAATAGAGAGAGTCTGAAATGGTACGTTCTCTAACTCTTTCTCATACGATTTTTTATCGCAAAACATTTACTGACTTAAGCATCGGAGGGTCGTTGGTGAGCCAACGACCAACCCCCGACATCGTTTTATCGCAGAATCGCACGACAGGTTATCGCAGAGTCGCACGACAGTAATCATTAAATCTACTGTATGAATTTAATATCGCAAGGTCGAACGACATAAACGATCAGGTCTCTTACTTGATTATTTCTCCACAGGGGCATACGACACAAACTCGCTGTACGATCCGGTCGTACGATCACAGAGTCTAAACGACTTTACCCCTAAGTTTCTTAACTTTCATACACTGAATGGATGCTCTAATCGTGTGTTTTTATATTTGTTTTACGTTCTTGTCATCGTATTACAATGAATGCCTTAGTCGAATGATTTCATACGTATCTTATGTTCGACTTTATAATCAAACGTGATTCGAATAAAGCATAAGCAAAAGATATATATATTCATAAACCACTGTATACATACTCAACCCCCGATAGGTCAAGTGGCAAAAACAAACAAGGAAAGAAAAAAATTCTAGACGACAGGAGGAACATTGGTCGTATCTCCGCTCGAAGTCCCGACCTGAGGGCCTCCACCTGCCACTCCTACCGCACGAATCTCCTGCAATTCATATTGAGCATCGAAAAGTTGGACAGCCAGCTCATCGGCACGCGCCATGGCCAACTTTTCCCTATCCAAAGCCGCTCTCTCCCTTTCCAACGCTGCAGCTTCCCTCTTAAGAGCAGACGCCATCAGATCTTCAACTCTTGACGTCTCAGCATGTAACACCAAGGAAGACTGGAACGTTTGTGAAAAATAGAAGGTGCATTCAAGAACAATCGACAAAGATTACACAAGTCATGAAAGATTGACACGCACCGTGAACGCCATACTGGCAACTCGAGATCTCATCTCTCCGGCCGGAACTCCGTGAAAACGCTCCCCGAAAGACGGGAGCAAATACTTCCCTAGATGAGGGAACGACGCCGTCCCGTCTAGAACACCATCCGCCATAAAGTTAGACGGCAATGTAAAATTGACCGTCATAACTTCAGCTGACGATCCCTTGCCCCTGTCGGCAGGTATTGGGATCGACACTTGAGACACCGATTTCGTCACCGTCGCCGGAGGCGCAGAACTTGCTGGTGTCGCGTCCATCACGCCAGGACGGCTAGATGACGCCTTCACCTTCTTAGGCAGAACAACTCTCGACGAGTCATCAACCCTCAACGACGGTTCTCTCAGGACCGCACTCCTGGTTCTCTTCTGGCTCGACCCAGCTGTCGAGACATCTCCTCCTCGAAGGGCACGCATGATTTGCTTCCCTCTCGACCTAGAAACTGATTTCCTTTTAGTTGGCACTGATCAGGAAAAATGCGAAGCGTCAGGTAGGAATAAGAAATAAATGGTAAAAGACAGGAAACCATAATACACCCACCTGTCGACTCCTGTCGTTCACTTTCCTCTTCACCTTCTCCTTCTTCTTCCTCCACAGCGTCCACCACCACGTCCTCGTCCTCCGTCGCCGGTTGCCACTTGGCGAAAGATCGGTCCTCGACACTGTAACTAAGGAATCTGTCAATCTTGGCACGAGAACCTTCATTCGGGTGCGGAACGCCGAACTTTATATCTGAAGACAACAAAAGGGGACGAGTAAATAAAAGGTTAGAAAAACCATACTATGATCGAAAAAGAGCATACCTCCCATATTCCAGTCGGGACGGATCCACTTGCTGGCGGCGTCCAGCGAATCAACACGTACGAACACATACCTGGACCCCCACCCCCGATCGTTCACTCCAGTATTCAAAACTAAGGCACGATCGCCTTTATATCTGGAATACGGGCTATAACGACCACGCTTATTTCCCTTAACTTGATACGCTGTCAAGAAATCATTCAAAGACATAGGGGGGTCCCAATCCGCAGACAAACGCTCAACAACCAAAAGAACCCGCCAGAGTTGAGGCATCAACTGCCCCGACGACAAACCAAAGCATCGCATCAAATTCTTAGTCAAAGTCGAAAACGGCCATTCAAAGCCAATCTCGAAAGGATATTTGTATATTACAAAATACCCCTTGGGGCAATCCTTAGGACGAACAGTCCCCGGACTTGCTAGCTCTACTTCTAAGGGAATCTTCGCTAGACGCCTAAAGTCGTCTAAATCTTCCTGGCTAACGATGGAACTCTCTGGGTTAGTCGACATTTCTTACCAGGGGAAAGAAGGCAGTGAAAGCTGAAAGGAAGAAGCAATGCGTTATATAAACGCCCTAAATCCCAAACAATCTCCACTAAATCAAAGGGATTCGGAAGAAAAATGGCAAGAAGAGCAAGGAGAAATTTCTTTCCAAAATAAACTCAGTGTAAGAAAAGAAAGGATTCGTCGTAATCTTTATTTATGCAGTCGATCATGTCAAGTCGAATCCCTAGATAAATGCTGCATGTCCCCGTCCTTTCGTATGACCGCAGGGATCGTCGACACCTGTCCTTAATAGCTGGTAAGCATCATCGTGTGTCAGTATGATGTCACGACCCCGTTCCTTTTTCAACTTCTCGTTCAGTTAGAAACGAACCAGTCTAGCTCCAAGGCGATTGAGGTAATTTCTAACTCTTGTCTTATTTCCTATGCGTCTGATTGACAAAATTTAAAACTTAAATTTGACATTCAACTTTCAAATTTTGGGGGCAAACTGTTTGGGAAAAAAATCACGTCGTACGACCACGACCAGAGAAGGTAAATCGCACGTCATAAGTAAAATCTTGTATTAAGATAAGGTCTCGACAGGAACCCATAAAACATCCGTCGTCGCCCTTAAAAGGTAAGTCGTACTTCCCCACGACGCTCGACCATAGTATCGCCCGCTCCGTGCGACCATCGCGTAAGATCATTGTACCTTCGATCAAAGCTAACGTTAGCCTTGACTGTTACGTTTGTTAATGTTTAATGCAGGAGTCAAAGCCATTAAAGAGCAACGGATATAACCGACGCAACCGTCAACGATCGATAACTGTAACGGACGAAGAGTATTATGAACATTCATCTCAGCGACCGTTTCCAGCCGTTGTAGCCATTGATCAAATCATTAATGGAGCTAATTAATGACGCGAAGACTATAAAAGACAAACTAAAGCATCATTTCAAGGGACATCGATTAACATCCAATACACTTCAAAGACCATCATCATACAACAGAGAAAATCACCCAAACTCATAGCAAAGAACATTCAAACTCTGGAGATTGAGTACTGAAAGCCAGAATCCTACAGCGAACTCAAGAACACTCGAAGGAAAAGCTCAAGTATTAGTCTCGACGCACGACATCAGCCTTCGACAGATAGTTCACACTTTGTATTCACACACGACAAACACATGTTATCATATTTAAACACTTGTACTTTATATTTCGAAGAATTTCCTTCATTTGTATTGTAATCATCGTACGACCGACGCCAGTACCAAGGACATCGCCCCTGATTGGCGACCATAGTGCAGCGACGACTTCCCTTGTCGTCCGCAGGTTTTTTCCTCGATTGAGGTTTTTCCTGCGTCATCAAATCCCTTGTCTCATTTACATTTTCGTCTTTGTCGCACGTCTCGTCGAAAGATCCTTTCTTTAGTTGATTAAGTCCACATCGACCTTAAGTTGTCCCTTTGGTGCGATTTTTGGCATTAACTGTAGGTACGATCAGTGCCTCTGTATTTCCCTCGGAATTTTCAACCATTGGGTCTTCGTCGTCTGAGATATCCATGTCAATTTCCATCTCAGCTAAGCTCAACTGGGCTTTAGGTTGGTCTTCGGTTTGTGCCACAGTTGATGGTTTCGGTTGAACCGTTGTTGTCGTTTTGGTGATGATTGGATCAGACTAAGATAATCTCTGTCTCTTGTTCTCCCCCTTACGGTGATCAGGATCATCCTGGTCATCGTGGCGTCTCTTGAGTCCGCCAACTTGACTCTTGCATGTGTCTTCGAGTGAGGTGACTCTTTCGGACAGAATAGTAACGGCTTTCTGAACATCCTTAAGAGTCGTATCAAGCTGGTCCAATCGGCTTGTAATGGATGACGGTGGAGCAGATACCTAGGAGCGAAGTACTGATATCAGGTCTGCTTCAGTGGAGGCGTCGGTGTCAGTATGCTGGAGCAGTTGGGCAAGGAGCATAGTCTTGAGAGTGTCCACCGAGTAAGATGGCTGTACGGGAGCCGATGGAGGTGTTGGTGCGGTTTTGGTTTTGACTATCTTCTCCTTCCCTTTGATCAAGCTCTTTACCTTGTCGAGCTCTGTGCTGAACTGCTTTTCTAGTGCCTCGCAGACAGCCTTTAGGGCGCTGTCCAGATACCCCCTTGACAAAATGTCGGGTAAATTAACCCCGGGATCACTTAGATTGCCCGTGAGGTAGCTACCATAGAGGTAGTACCACCTACGTTTACGGATGGCAACTGGGTGGCCGTGGTAGGATTTCCTTTCGATCCTCGTATTCCTCTCAAAGGCAGAGATACTACGGAAGTTCCGATCGGGTCACTAAGAGCACTGATAGTTGCAGTCTCGTCCTGTGTCCTAGATGAAGAAGTTATAATATCAAGTGGCTCTAGACTCGATAGTGCACTGAAGGAAGTCGAGAACGGGGGAGGCTGTTCTCTTGTTTCAATACCGAGACTCTCCGAGTGAGAGAATGGTAGATTATGTGCTAAATCCCCGTGTGAAAGTGAAACACCCATCTGTTGAAAGACGGGTGAGTGGCTAGGGAGTGTGTGCGAATGCGTCGCTAGGTCCACGATGGCTTCTTCAATACCTCGTCCCAACGGATAAGACTAGATAACAGATGTGGCTACCTGGGCGACACGGGCTCAGAGTCGCTCATTTTCCTCTCTATTTTGGACACTCGTTCGCTCATTGTTCTTTTTCGATCTCAATTCTCTCCGGCTCGCTTGATCTAAAACTTCAACTAATACTCCCTCCTCTCTCCTTATGTCTCCCGAAATAGGCTAGGATGTAGGGATGTTAGAGGATGTGGGTTAGTCGGATGGAGATCCCTCGGTCATAGGCGGGCGACATATGATACGGGGTGGAATCAGCGATAGATGGTAAGCACGTTCCATATCAGAGTCGATAGAGTCTGAGTTGACCGCATCGGTCTGGGTGAATGGTGAGATCGGTTCGGTTGTATCCGTTCCAGGGTCACGATCAAGGATTGGTGTGACAGATACGACTGGGAGCTCGTGTAGGGATGTCGACGGTCCGGCTTCAGTCGTGGTATGGGTGGTGTGTATGTGGGGTTGTTGGCTGGTTCCGGGTCGGCTATAATGGCCTGTACTGGCACGCGTATCTAATGCACCGCTCGCTCCTGTTCCCCTCCCATGATGTACTCTCAACACACCTTGTCCGGGAGCCCTAACTACCCGGACTCTACCTCCACGAGTCCTTGGACCTTCACGTCACTCAGTTCTTGCTCCCTGGGGAGGTCCCTCCGGTTCTGGCTGGACCACAAGAGCACCTAACGCTCGTCTATAGTCTATCACACTCAGTGCATTGGGGTCCGTGTGTGCCAGTAGGGCTTCTAGTAAAGGCATTGGTTGGGCGTTAGACGGGTTGCGAATCACAAGATAGTGTAAGTTGAAAGGAGGACATACCGAGTGGTTTATGCGCCACGGTATGTTAGGATTCGCGTCCATATGCTGACGGACGGCCAACGAGAGGAAACGTGGGTATGGTAAGAACTTCTTCTCTTTTGTTAGACCGATCTGCCTGATGGCTTGAACTAATTCGCGCCAGATGATTAGCGCGTAGTCTATGTGACGGTTGTAGCAGACTACATGGAATAGACGTGGAAAATCGCCTGTGCATTGGTTTATTCCCTTCCATCTGGATGAAAGACACCTGTTTAGAATTATGAACAGGGTGTACCAGATGGGCGCCAGGTACTTTCGAGTGAAGGCAGAAGGACGGTTGAAAGCGTGGTTGTAGCCGAGAGCTCGGATGTCAGTGCAGAGAGTGTCATCGGAGACCACGGGGTTGTATGCAGCATGGCCGCCAGCAGTTGCCTCAGGTAAGGACAGTAGTCGTCTGAATGAGCCTGGAGTCAGCGCAAATGGATGTTGATCGATCATCGTCGTGATCGTCTGTTAATTGTGCGCCGTGATAACTTGAGCCGTACGCCAAACTTGATAAACGTACAGGGCTGGGACGTCTGTTGTTGCAGTGAGTTCCTCTCATAGAGGATGCCCCATAAGAATGTCCACGACCACACAATGTTGTGGTCGGAACTCGGCAGCGTCTAGATGATGGTTGTTCGCCTTTGCTGGCACCAAGGCATTGTCGGCTTCTTCGTCTATGAATTCCTCTTGAAGAGGAATGTTTTCTTGTAGAGGTTGTTGTTGTTGATCCGCCATCAGAATACCTGAAATACACTATGTTAGAATACATGCGGGATCAAACTACAGTCAATGCGTACCTTTGCGAAAAATCGGCTCAATCTGGAACAAATTGAGGACAGGTAGTGCAACAGGTACTGGACTGTTGGCAGTGTGTCCGGACAACAATTACCCGGGAAACATAAAGTTACCGGACAAATGGAAGTATCCGGACAAAGTGAGACATCCGGACAAACTAAGGTTTCCGAATACCATGCAATTACTGGACAAATAAGATACCAGATAAGCATAGCTTCCCAGATAGTTGAACTTATCGGAAACCACGAGTGTTTCCGGGAAACTATGAGTTACCGGATGATAATGGGTACCAGACACACATGAACAACCAGAATAGTTGAACTTACCGGAAACCACGAGAGCTTCCGGACAACTATGGGTTACCGGATGATAATGGGTACCGGACACACATGAACAACCCAGATAGTTGAACGTACCGGAAACCCTAAGGTTTCTGGACAACTAGGGTTACCGGGTGTTACGGGTGTCCGGATGTAAAGCCCGTACCCCGGTATGTAATTTCTTTTATTAATTCTTTTCTTTTAAGTTGGATTTAATGTGGTTTCCATTAGCGGGGTTAGTCGAACCGGACCAAAAAGTTAAATGAGTCAACCTTTTTGGGTTTTTGCAAGGAAAGGAAAGTTGAGGGGCTAATTGGGGCATTTCACCAAAGTTTGGCAAGGGATCAGCCAAGAGACCCTCCCTTCCTCTTCCCCTTCGGTTTCATGCTAGTAACTCCCCAAGAACCCTTTAGTCATTCCCCCCTCCCCCTTTTGGTGGTGTTCGGCCGAGAGAGAGGGAAACCGGAGAGAGAGAGAGGGAAATCGAGAGGGAAAGGGAGTGTGGTCTCCGGCGAGAGGAGAGAGAGGGAGAGTGTTCGCCGGAGAGTGAGAGACGCCGGGAAGGAGAGGAACGCCGCTGCTTGCTACCGGAATCGAGAAGAAGGAGGAGTTGCAGCGAGGTAATCGTTCGTTTTCCTTTCCGTGTCTTTTCGTTTTGTTCGTCGCGAGAATACCGCCAGCCACCACCACCGCCGGAGGCGGCAGTGGGTGGTGCATGGTTTTGTTCAGCCCATGTTAACCCTAATTCAGTAAGTCATGTTTCTTCGTGGGTCTGTTTGGATTAAGATAACTTATTGGGTTCAAGTTCAAAAGTTATCATTCTATGTAAATCGTGCAGTTTCTGCCCTGTTTTGTATAAGCTATATCTTCTGTTAGGAATGTCGGATTGGGATGGAACTGGTGCCAAAAGTTCCCATTCTGAGTCTAGTAACTTTTATATGTTTTGTGGAAAAACCAGTTCGGGCCATAGCTAGTGTCAAATTGCCATTTTATACGGACAGGTCCTGTTTTAGCTGCTCTGAGAGGTGTTTTTGTAAAATTCATATAGAGTGCTAGGAATATTGTTAGGACGCGTGCGATACGTCCCTGGAACCGTAAGACATTGAACTTCCTGAATGTGGAATTAAATTTTTGGTTTGATCAGTTTAGCAGGGGTAAAATGGGTCCCGAACAGACCTGCGTTTTTAGTATAAAAGCTGGATTTTTAGTTTTGTTAAACTATTAAAAGTGTCGTGAGTTGGGACCTTCCGTTGACGTTCTTAGTGCGTATTTAGGTGGGAAAAAGTGAGGAAAGCTGACGTACTGGTGTTGCGGCTCGGGAGCGCGTCGCGTTGTTTTGAGGTGAGTTCTCTCACCGCGTAGTTAGGAATTTCATGCATATCGTTATTTTGTGCTACGTGTTATTATGTGTTATTACGTGCTTACGTGAACTAGTTGGGATGTGATAACTAGTGGTGATTTGTTGAATTTATACGTGGATTATTTATGCTTGTGTACACCTCGGTGGGACCGAGGGCTCGGTGGGACCGAGGGCTCAGTGGGACTGAGCTAGTACAATTGTATTATCTTTACTCGGTGGGACCGAGGGCTCGGTGGGACTGAGCTGGTATCAATGTCTTTACTCGGTGGGACCGAGGGCTCGGTGGGACTGAGATTGTGTCGATATATTTTTTTGGTGTACTCGGTGGGACCGAGGTTCGTTTTATGCATTAATCATTATGTGGTTTTTATATTCGTGGTGGTGGTGATGTTGCCTACTTGCGAGTAGGGGCGATATACGTGGGGTTGCTACCTACGTGTGTGGTAGGACTCACTAAGCGTTTAGCTTACCCTTTTCCCAATATGTTGTGATTTCAGGTGCGAGCGGCAGTCGGGCTTGACGGTACACACACTAGGCGCGGAGTGTCGAGAATTGTTTAAGTTTCACTTTCAAACCTTTGGATTTTATTTTATGAAATTTCCGCTGCATAAACTTTACTAACTGCTCGAGTTAACGACGTTAACTTCATTTGAGTTACGAATTATTAAATTGTGATTGTTTTATAATGAAATGCATGTTTTAAAATTTTAAATTCCTTGTAATTTTTGGGACGTTACAACTTGGTATCAGAGCACAGCTTGAGTGAATCAAACACATCTCGGTGTGTTTGGTCTCAAGTTGCGGCTATGAAGTTTTTTTAAACTCTCTTATTAAAATCTTTGAAAATAAATGAACGGAGAAAGCCCGTTTGGGAAACAGTGATCGTGGGCGCAGTGTGTACAGTCAGCCGACGCCAATTGGGAAGGTACATCACTTAGTGTATTTATTGCTTTCTAGGCATAGGGTATGCATGCTAGATTGCCTAGGTTGTTTACACTGTACTGTACGATGACTGCTTGCTAGTAGGAATCAATGCTAGTTATAGTAGGTTGTTAAGTGAAGGCCCTATAGGTTGTATGCAGTAAGAATCATATAGCCTTAGAATATTTGATTTAGTTCTATTGCGTAGCTCTTGTTTGAGTCCAACCGTTCTAGGATAGAATCTTGTATTCGAATGTCTATTTGATTCACGCTGCGTGCGACTGGGTATTCGCGAGGCAACTCGTTATGGCTAACAGGGATTCCGTTGTAGCAAGAGTAGTGGGATGAGATGAAATTCCTAGTGAGCTGGGAATAGCGTTTACATATGAGTACGTATGCTAGATTGATTTCTAAGCACATAGGAGTATGTATGCTAGATTGCTTACGTGGATTTTGTGGTACTGTATACTTGTTACTTGCTATTAGGAACTTATGCTAACTTTGATAGGTCGTTAAGCGAATGCACTATAGGTTGTATGCAGTAGGAACTGAATAGCCTTAGAATGTTGGATTTAGTTCTATTGCGCAGCTCTTGTTTGAGTCCAACCATTGTAGGATAGAATCTTATATTCGAATGTCTATCTGGTTTCCACTGTATACGACTGTGCGTTCACGAGGCGACTCGTCAGGGCTAGTGGGGGTTCCGTTCTAGCAAGGGTAGTGGGGTATTACGACTTTTCTAGGGAGCTAGGAAAAGTGTTTGCATATGCCGGAATGGGCATATGTGTTTGGTTGTGGTAAGCAACTACTTGGACGTCCCGGGACAGGACTCGAAACGAGTAGGGATAGGTGTGAAGGGTAGTAGCAGATCTCCTACTATCTGAAGCACAGGATCCGTGCTCGAGTCGGGGAAAGTCACGAAGAAACTGAAGAGTTGAGCGTGAGCGTAGTTAGCAGGTTTTAATGTGTGCTAGTAGCTCGTTAAGGAGGAACAACAATGTTGATCCAGGTGCTGATACTGGAATTATTGCTGATCAGATTCGTGAGATGTTTGCGGTCGAGGTGACGCATATTTTGAGGAGGCGATCCCCGAAATTATTACCGCCATTTCGTGATGAGGTAATAGTGTCGATGGAGGAGCGCATCGCGGCGATTCCACCCCCTGCGGGTGGGCAGCCTCGAACAAGAGGGTCGGGATCGGTTATGGAGTGCACATTCTTTACCGGTGGTTGTCCTGCGAACTAGAAGGTTCGCTTCGCGGTGAATCTGTTACGAGATGGAGCGAAAGACTGGTGTGCTACTGCTTTGACGCTTAACGGGCGCACTACTTGACCTGGGAGGAGTTCGTCGTATGTTTCGTGTAGAGCATGTGCCTCTAGTGGAGATGGAGAGGAGTGCCAAAGAGTTCTTGGAGCTCTGTCAGACTGCGGAGGCCATAAAGAAGGTGAACCGAAAGTTTACGGAAATGACATTATTCTATCCTTAGCATGCTGCTTTTGAGGACATGAAGAGGACACGGTACAAGGATAGGTTACGTACCAAGATCAGGGAGTTCGTGAGTACCGCGCAGTATGCTTCACTTGCTGTTGGGATGGAGGCGGCCTGAGGTAGAGTTCGTCAACTGGGAGTGGAGGAGGCACAAGCTACGTATAAAGTGGTGACAGGTACGTTCTTGGTTAACTCGGTGCTTGCTGTGGTGACGATTGATAGCGGGGCTACTCATCCTTCCGTGTCCCACATAGTCAGTGAGTGTTTGGGGCCAAGATTATATTTGTCAAAAATTATATTTGTTTCCGTTGCGATGTAAGTGTTTGATCTTTGGGATTCTATTTTTAATATATTAAGGTATTCCAAATTTTTGGGATGTTACAAATGGTATCAGAGCAAAGTTTAAGCGAATTAGGTTACTGTAACCCTAGACTTAAACCGAGAATGAAAGATTTGTATTCTTAATAGATGTGCGACTAAAGAATGATTAGTATTGATGAGAGTAATGGTCTAAGTTAATTTGGGGTTTATGAACCTAGTCTTAAACTATATCAAAGCATTGAAGACATTATATATCTTGACGTTAATGGATACAATGGCATTGATAGAGATGTGACTAAACGATGGAAAATGTATGGTAAGATGAGATATAAATATAAAGGTAGAGATAAAAGGGGATTTTAAGGGATAAAGTTGGGTGATAAGGTCTCACTAAATTTCTTGAGTGAGAATAAAGCATGTTAAGCTTTAAGAATAAAGGGAACTCGAAGTACTAATGATATAATGAGTCAATTCAACTTATATTTGAGCCATATGGGGAACATTTTTTATATCGATTGGTGTGGAGAATAGTCAAGTATGAGACTAGCACGAGGTCATTAGTGTCATCAATGACAGAAACCGATTCATGGTAAGAAATGGTGATATTGATTGGAGGGAAGGTTAATAGAAGGATTTTACAATCAAGAGTTGGAATGTCGAGATCATATGTAAACCCTATGAGAAGATTTAAGGGTTCTCACAAGATCAATTTCTTAAAATAAAAGACATAGTATAAGTGTATAAGACTATGGTTAATTAGTCCTATTGGAAACTAGGGCTTTATTATCCTCCATGTACATCTTGAGAGTGGTTAGGGAAATGATTTAAATTATTTGATTTGATGAAAGTGACAATTGCTAGTAAGAATGTGTGGCTTTGAGCAAGGTATGAAGGCGAGAAAGTGATAAAAAGTGTTATGATTGTAATCATGTATCTCATGTAGCAAGTAAGAAATATTTTATGGTTAAATGGAAAGTTATCCAAGCGTATGCCTTCTAAGTCATAAAATAACTAGAAGTCATTTGTCCTGATATGAAAATCGGGCCAATAAACTTTTGTCCATGGTTAAAGCTAGAAAGGCACTATGCTAGAGTACCGCAATAATGCATGAGATGTTTTGCATTAAGTGAGATCATCGTAAGTTTTGATACAAGTTGAAGAGGATGAAATAAGTAAATATGTGCACTTAGAACCATCAGCGTTATGAATGACGCGCAATATGCTAAATAACAATGAGGATGTAGATGGTCATTATCAAGACCCTTGTTTAAGAATGACTAGTATATGGTAAGTATATAATTAGGCCATGAGAACCAAATGGTGGCATGTGTGTTATGAAAGGAAATTTAACTTATTAGTTAGTATAACAAGTAGTGAAGCCGACTAATGGTACATATTTGTCGACAAATAAGATTTGTGACTAGACTCTAGAATGAAAGCCATGCATGATATAAAGATTTTCCTTTTTTGAAGATGAGTTAAGTTAAGTTATATGGTCACTCAAGGATGAATGCAAATATGAATTTGGCAAAGTACTAAACTAACTCAAGGACTGGTAATCGGCTTAGGACTTGGTCAAAGCCAATGACAAACATTGTAATGTTTAAGCATATCACACAAATGTGAAGACATAAAGGAATCATGAGAATCTTAAAGCTGGCAACGATAATGTGATGATTATTCCATCTCGGCATAGGTAATATGCCATACCAGTAAGAAATATCCAGTGTGATGAAAGAAAATATGGGCTCTTGGAATCAACAAGAGAAGACTGTGTTGAATCAGAACCCTGCAAAGAATGCTTGACATGTTTCAAATGCCATAAAAGGGTGAATGAATAATATTAGAGGTAAAAGTTACTACAAGTAAAGATAGTTAGATTGATAATAGGTACTATAGAAAGCAATATGGAAAGATAAGAAGTTACATAGTGAATATCATAATCTTAGTATCTATGATTGCTAATGTGAGCATGTCTGAAAATGCTAAAATTGGAGCAAGAGGAGTATTATTCATGTACTCAGAAAGACTCGGTGTACATCAATTATTTGAAAGTATGTAATGTAATGATATGCGATGTCGTAAATTTTCATCGGGATGGAAAGTAAATGAAGTATCCAGAGATTGAAAGGAATACTAAAAGGTGCACTTAAAGGGTCTCTGCCAAATTAGACGAAGGATTTTTTTATATGATGATGCTCCAATGTTGGCACTATGATGTATAATGGTGAAAAGGGAAAATGTTATAGTAATTGTATCATGTTAATTAAAAATGTATGACTTCAAATTAGTAGTAGTGGTAGAGGAGCTCAGAAATGGAGGTAATACCTATAAAATTAAATGTGTAGGCTATGCTTGATAGCTAAGACATTTTGGTGTCAAATATGCACAAGTGCATGAATATACAAAGGTTTGATGTGGGATTAATACTTAAGTTGTGAAATAATTTGCAAAAAAAAAATGATGAATGTTTGCATGCATGTTGACATATTTTTGTAGATAAGAAAGACAAAGTGATACCTATGTGGGGCAACCTTTAATGGTGATTGGAATAACAACTTAGCGTTGAAAGCATTCACCTAAGTTAATGATTATCAAAGAGTATATAATCGGAGCCACTTGAAGAGTTTTATGGCAAGTGTTAATCGGTTTGTCGAGCTATCATAAAGAAAAGAGATAGATAAATGGATCAGTGGTATATACCACAATTTGTTAGAAAATACTGCTCAAGTTTGAAGATTGCAAAGATAGGCAAATGTGTTATTTATAAAGATAGAAAAAGGAGATCCAGTCAATAAACGGGTTGGTATAGAGAGATTTACATCATGGTGTATCTACTTTAAGGAAGTGTTTGACATATAATAAGGGAGCGGTAACTCTTAAGGACATGAAGAAAAGTTAGAAATCTAAGAAGCAAAAGGGTTGCTCTTGTGAATGTTAAATGAAGATGTTATAAAGGATCGGAAGCAACTTGGGACCCGAGAAGGAGGTAAGATCGAAGTACCCTCATTTACTTGCATAAGGAAAATTTCGAGGACGAAATTTTGTTAAGGGGGAAAGTTTGTAATAACCAAAAATAAAAAAATACTAGTTATCAAATTATAGGGACCTCTTGTGTAAATGCAAAGAAAGTGAAGGGTTTAGACCCTAAAGTTTTAATGGGATTTAATGATCTAGCAAACAAACGGATTTGAAACCTCTCATGCCATAAATCACCGACCATTTATGATGGGACGATCCATATGATTTGAAACCGATGATGGTTTAGTATAAAATGGGGTTTAGAGTTGGTAGCTTCAGGTAAAAGTGGCGAATAAGGAAATCTACTATGAGCAAAGACAACGGTGGATGTCGAAACAAAAGTCGGTGGTGTTCTTCATCGTAGCTAGTTTGACGCCAATCGGGGATACGCTAGCCACTTCAAAGAACGGTTTGCGCAACGACTTATAATGTGAGTTACACGTGACTTTTTAAATGGGTTGCATGCATTATTAAAGTTTTATGCAAACTCAATAATTTTATTTGTGATTTTATCATATGTTTCATATGAGTAAAAGTGTGATATTTTGAGCATACATGATCATGTACATAACTTGATACTTGGATGACAATGTGGGTGTACTATGATGACAGACATGCTGTGTGAGTCTGTGGTCAAGAGGCAACTATAAGGAAACATGTTGTGTGAGTTTTCCTAGTTGCCGAATTTCGACCAAAACAACGAACATGCTGTGTGAGTTCGTTAGGTAACGCTGTGTGATTTAGACACCCACTATAATGTCATCGTTTTGTAAAATGTGCTATTTTTATCAAATGCATGTGTAATTGTTGAAGCTTTGTGAAAATTGTGAAGTTGTTGTTCGTGCATGAAAACCGTGTATTCATTGGGCCTTAGGCTCACCCAAACTCTTTTAAAACTTTTTGCAACCAGACGGTTATTAGACTGGGAAGAAAAATGGAATAAAGAGAGATATGAGGATTGATTCGAGAAGAAGAATATGTGCAGTTCAAGGCACTAAAACATAGCTAGAGCAAGATTATATTTGTCAAAAATTATATTTGTTTCCGTTGCAATGTAAGTGTTTGATCTTTGGGATTCTATTTTTAATATATTAAGGTATTCCAATTTTTTGGGATGTTACAGAGTTGTAGGACGGTTAGGCTGTCCACTTGTGGTTGCAGTTGCTGAAGACAGGACCTTGACGGTTACTGACGTGTACCGGGGGTGCACTTTGGAGATCTCTGGTGTGAGGTTCCCGATTGATTTGATTCCGATCGCTATGCGGGAGTTGTGCGTGACTGTGGGCATGGATTGGATGGATGCGTATGATGCGGAGATTGTTTGTCGTCGCAAACAAGTACGAGTTCGAACCCCAAGCGGGGGAGAAATGCTAGTTCAGGGCGTCTTGCCCAGGCGGACCTCAGCGATATGTTCGGCTGCGAGGGCTCAGAGGTACTTGCAGCACAGTGGTCATGGATTTTTTGCGTATGTGATCGACGCGCGTCGACGGAGAGAAGAAGTCTGCGGAGGATGTGCCAGTTGTACGGGAGTTTGCTGACGTATTTTCCTAAGGAGTTACTGGGGATACCTCCCGAGCGACGGGTAGAGTTCCGCATTGATTTGATTCCGGATGCTGCTCCGGTGGCCAAGGCACCTTATCGCCTGGCTCCACCGGAAATGAAGGAGTTGTACACTCGTTGCAGGAACTTATCGAAAAGGAGTTCATCAAGCCGAGTTGTCCACCGTGGGGAGCCCCGTTGTGAAAAAGAAAGACGGGTCCCAACGGATGTGTATAGACTACCGTGAGTTGAATAAGCTTACGGTGAAGAATCGTTACCCTCCGCCAAGGATCGATGACTTGTTCGATCAGCTTCAGGGAGCCTCGTGGTTCTCTAAGGTTGATTTGAGATCGGGGTATCATCGGATGCGGGTGAGGAGAGAGGATACGGAGTAGACGGCCTTTCGTTCACGTTATGGCCATTTACAAGTTGGTGGTGATGCCTCTCGGGCTCACCAATGCACCCGCAGCGTTCATGGACCTCATGAACCGGGTATGTAGACCTATGTGGGATCGATCGATGATCGTGTTCATCGACGATATTCTTGTGTAATCGAAGTCGAAGGAAGAGCATGAGATGCATTTGAGAGAAGTTTTGGAAGTTTGAGGCGGGAGAAGCCATATGCTAAGCTCTCCAAGTGTGAGTTCTGGTTACGAGAGGTCCACTTTCGAGGGCATGACGTGAACCAAAATGGTATTATGGTGGATCCGGCCAAGATTACGACTGTGATGCGGTGGGAAGTGCCAAAGACTCTCACTGAAGTACGAAGTTTTCTTGGGTTAGCAGGGTACTTCCGGAGATCCATTCAGGATTTCTCCAAGATTGCTTTACCGATGACCCGATTGACGAAGAAATCTGCGGCTTTTAGTTGGGGTGAAGAGCAGCAGAGGGCTTTGAGGAGCTACGCAGGCGTTATGCGAGGCTCCGATGTTGACTTTGCCGGAGGGTATGTAAGATTTGGTGGTGTTTGCTCTCAAGATTTGGAGGCACTATTTGTATGGCGTCAAGTGTATACACTAACCATAAAAGCCTCCAGTACTTGATGACCGGTAAAACTTCAACATGCGTCAGAGGAGGTGGCTTGACATGGTCAAGGATTAGGATGGTGAGATAATTTACCACCCCGGTAAAGCGGATGTTGTTACGGACACACTTAGTCGACATCTGGATGGTGAGCCACTGTGGGGCTTGTGTCAACGGTTAACAGTGGTTGCACCTCTTCTCGAGTCGATAGGTAGTGCTCAGGAGGTGGCAGTTTTGGAGGAAAATGCCAAACGCGAGAGAGTTTCGGGGGAAATTCCGAATTTTGTCCGTGATAGTCATGGGTCAATTGCTCGGTCTTAATGGTCGGTTGGGTATCTCGGGGTGGGACTCCGGTATTCATGTGTTATGACCTTGACTTTCCAGTAGGCACTAAGAGGATACAGTCTTGGGCACTTACCTGAGAGGTAGCTCCGATGTGCCGGGACTTGAGACGTACCTGAGAGGTAGGCGTTGGGGTGTAAATAGGCTTCATAGAGCGAGTGTGAAAGATACGTCGATGGTGGAAGGTTGGGTATCCCACGCGCGTGGGTACTGTAGGCCGAATAGTATCGGTTAGGGAATGATGCCCTTTGTAATAAAGAGGATAAATGCGTAGAATTTTTGAGGTAAATAGTATACTTAGGTGTCGACTTTTGGGCTTGAGGCCAAATGCCTTAGTATAATTGGGGAATTGTAGCCGATTTTAAGGAAATTATGTTGATGGTAGTAGTAATCCTGAGATGTTTGCTTGTGGTGAATGGTTATGGTGGAATGACCTTCTTGGATGATTATAAGTTTACTGGTTTGATGACCCGTGTGAAATAAAATTTGGGAGTCTATTAGAACTCGTGGAAGTTAATCGGCAGTAATGGTAGGAATGATCGGATTCGAGTATCCGGTAGGGTATATTGGTGAGCACCTATAGAATGGTTAGAGCTTGAAAGTTGAATCGGGATGTGCGGAACATCTAAGGATGGGAGTCAACCGAAGTCGTTTGACTAGGAATGAAACCAGTTGTTGGAGTGTTCTTCCGATCATAATTTCGGTGTCATTGAAGGAGTTTTGTTAGTAAGAAAAGTATTCGAGAACTATTCCGAGTTATTCGCCGGTCTAGACTTCGAGGACGAAGTCTAATCCAAGTGGGGGAGAGTTGTAAAGCCCGTACCCTGGTATGTAATTTCTTTTATTAATTCTTTTCTTTTAAGTTGGATTTAATGTGGTTTCCATTAGCGGGGTTAGTCGAACCGGACCAAAAAGTTAAATGAGTCAACCTTTTTGGGTTTTTGCAAGGAAAGGAAAGTTGAGGGGCTAATTGGGGCATTTCACCAAAGTTTGGCAAGGGATCAGCCAAGAGACCCTCCCTTCCTCTTCCCCTTCAGTTTCATGCTAGTAACTCCCCAAAAACCCTTTAGTCATTCCCCCTCCCCCTTTTGGTGGTGTTCGGCCGAGAGAGAGGGAAACCGGAGAGAGAGAGAGGGAAATCGAGAGGGAAAGGGAGTGTGGTCGCCGGCGAGAGGAGAGAGAGGGAGAGTGTTCGCCGGAGAGTGAGAGACGCCGGGAAGGAGAGGAACGCCGCTGCTTGCTACAGGAATCGAGAAGAAGGAGGAGTTGCAGCGAGGTAATCGTTCGTTTTCCTTTCCGTGTCTTTTCGTTTTGTTCGTCGCGAGAATACCGCCAGCCACCACCACCGCCGGAGGCGGCAGTGGGTGGTGCATGGTTTTGTTCAGCCCATGTTAACCCTAATTCAGTAAGTCATGTTTCTTCGTGGGTCTGTTTGGATTAAGATAACTTATTGGGTTCAAGTTCAAAAGTTATCATTCTATGTAAATCGTGCAGTTTCTGCCCTGTTTTGTATAAGCTATATCTTCTGTTAGGAATGTCGGATTGGGATGGAACTGGTGCCAAAAGTTCCCATTCTGAGTCTAGTAACTTTTATATGTTTTGTGGAAAAACCAGTTCGGGCCATAGCTAGTGTTAAATTGCCATTTTATACGGACAGGTCTTGTTTTAGCTGCTCTGAGAGGTGTTTTTGTAAAATTCATATAGAGTGCTAGGAATATCGTTAGGACGCGTACGATACGTCCCTGGAACCGTAAGACATTGAACTTCCTGAATGTGGAATTAAATTTTTGGTTTGATCAGTTTAGCAGGGGTAAAATGGGTCCCGAACAGACCTGCGTTTTTAGTATAAAAGCTGGATTTTTAGTTTTGTTAAACTAGTAAAAGTGTCGTGAGTTGGGACCTTCCGTTGACGTTCTTAGTGCGTATTTAGGTGGGAAAAAGTGAGGAAGGCTGACGTACTGGTGTTGCGGCTCGGGAGCGCGTCGCGTTGTTTTGAGGTGAGTTCTCTCACCGCGTAGTTAGGAATTTCATGCATATCGTTATTTTGTGCTACGTGTTATTATGTGTTATTACGTGCTTACGTGAACTAGTTGGGATGTGATAACTAGTGGTGATTTGTTGAATTTATACGTGGATTATTTATGCTTGTGTACACCTCGGTGGGACCGAGGGCTCGGTGGGACCGAGGGCTCGGTGGGACCGAGGGCTCGGTGGGACCGAGGGCTCGGTGGGACCGAGGGCTCGGTGGGACCGAGGGCTCGGTGGGACCGAGGGCTCAGTGGGACTGAGCTAGTACAATTGTATTATCTTTACTCGGTGGGACCGAGGGCTCGGTGGGACTGAGCTTGTGTCGATATATTTTTTTGGTGTACTCGGTGGGACCGAGGTTCGTTTTATGCATTAATCATTATGTGGTTTTTATATTCGTGGTGGTGGTGATGTTGCCTACTTGCGAGTAGGGGCGATATACGTGGGGTTGCTACCTACGTGTGTGGTAGGACTCACTAAGCGTTTAGCTTACCCTTTTCCCAATATGTTGTGATTTCAGGTGCGAGCGGCAGTCGGGCTTGACGGTACACACACTAGTCGCGGAGTGTCGAGAATTGTTTAAGTTTCACTTTCAAACCTTTGGATTTTATTTTATGAAATTTCCGCTGCATAAACTTTACTAACTGCCCGAGTTAACGGCGTTAACTTCATTTGAGTTACGAATTATTAAATTGTGATTGTTTTATAATGAAATGCATGTTTTAAAATTTTAAATTCCTTGTAATTTTTGGGACGTTACACCGGATGAGGTGTCTGTCCGGATGAGATACTTATCGGGTGATTGAAGCTATCCGGATAAAATATCTAACTCATGGGAGTTTCCGGATGCGTTTGAATGTGTCCAGATAGTTTGAATACAATCCGAGTATCTTCAGTCGACGTAGAAACAATTCGAAACATAAATGGATGTATTCTAGCAGACTCTAATCGATGTAATAAGCGAAACAACACCAATATTAGAGCCTAAACACGCTTCGAAGGGTTCGAATGTGATACGTCGCAGACCCAGGTTCGGAAACCCTAATCGATCATTCTGTGGGTCGATTTGACCACAGATTCATGTGTGTGCTTGATCGAAATAGGTTAGATGAAGGTAATAGTTATGTACCAGTGATGTTGAAGTCTGAATCGAGCAAAAAGAGCGTGAATCGAGAGTTTCCGAGTAAGTGGTCGACGAGGGTTTTGAGAAAGTTTTGAAATCCGAAAAAGATTAAACGGATGGTGTCCGGGGGTCTAAATAGGACATGGCTTTCCGAGTGGGTTTACCCGGATACCTATCGGGTCCGGGTAGGTGTCCGTTCCGGAAACCTATCCGGATAGGTGGGTATCCGAAACTCCCACCCGGGCAGTTTGGAATTTTGACCAAAGTTATTTTCCCCATCTCGCATGCCCCGCAGAGTTTGTTCTTCATAAATTGGAGCTCGAGCATGCCTTTTATGTGTCTTCCTAGCACCAGCTTGTTGATATTCTTGAAGTTGTGGTGCGAGAGACGTCGATGCCAAATCCACGTTTGCTGTGAGTTGGCCTTTGACATCAGGCAGACGGAATCATCGGTCTTCAGGGCCGAGAGGTCGATGGTGTAGAGGTTGGTCTTTCGCGTTCCAACCAGTAGCTCCGTTCCGTTGTCAGTGCGGACACTACACCGTTTAGCTTTGAATTTGACCTATAGATCTTTATCGCAGAATTGGCCGATGCTGAACAAATTGTGTCCCAATCCCACGACGTATGATACCTTCTTGATGGTGATCTTGTTTTGGACAATGTCGTCGTAGCCCAGAATTGGCGTCTTGTCATCATTCCCAAATCTCACGTCTCCGCAGTATTTCTCGGTGTAGTTCGTGAGCAGCTCCCTCCTTCCGGTCATGTGCTTGGAGCATCCTGAGTCTAAGTACCACACATGACCGTCCTTCAAACACAAGATTAACGGATTTTAGGTACCCATTTGAAAATGGGTCCTGGAGGGTTAGGTTTAACACCTGGCTGAGGAACCCGTTTTGAAGTGGGTTTCCTCTTGGGTTTAGGTTTAACCTCTGATTGGGGAACCCATTTTGAACTGGGTTGCCTTTTTGTCTGACTGGATTTACGTTTAGGTTTAGAATGATAAACATGATAAGACCCAAACTAATCAGTTGCATTTCTAATATTGTCAAAGTCATTCAATCCACAATTAGGATAACATAAACAATCATGAGATAATTGAATCAACTGCTGCATTGAATAAAGTTTAATCGGAAAATTAACACTTTGTTCAACAAAATCATTCTTGTGATTCAAAGCACAATCATTAATGTTCTTCCTAGGATAAAAAACAGTATTAAATGACTTCGACGCCGACTTGTTCTCGATAGATTCCTTGGCTACCCACTTTTATTTGTCTTGTTTAGCTCGACCATTTTTATCTGAAACACCATTAATGGCATGGTCAGCAGAGTTTGAGTAGACAAGATTTTTATCAGTTGATCGACCGGTCTTTTGCCGCGGCTGTGATTGATTTTGTGAAGAACATTCGCCTTTTTTAAATTGACCGGACGATTGACCGCTTTTGAAAGAAAGTCGGTGTGACTCGGAAGAGGTTTGTCAAATGGAAACGATTCAAACTCTTAATCTGAACTACCCTCGGAATTTATAAAGTTAGAAAAATCAATATCCGGAATCGATGGACTAGGATTGGTTGAGGGAGGTGAGGAGCACTTTGTGTCTGTGTTTTTAGGAGAATCTGGTGCGGAAGCTAAGAAAAAATCAGAGTTTAGATTCTTTAAAACACACTCATCTTGAGACTCTTTACTGTTTCGTGAAGAAGTTTTTCCAATAAAAGATTTATACGAAGATGTATCAGACGAGTCCGAGGAAGGTTCAGGTGAAATCATATTTTCGTTTTGGAGTAGGTCAACCTTCTCTTGAAGTTGACCATTTCTCACGTGCTCCTTCATCGCTTATGTTGCCAAAGCAGACAGTTTTGATCTGAGCCGATTGATTTGTTCCGAAGGATTTCCTGTCCCTCATCCGACACATATTCGGTTTTTACGGATTTGAGATTCTCAAGTTCTGTTATAAGCGCTTGCTTTTCCTTTTGAAAACTTTTTCTCTCCGTCTCGAGTGTCTCCTCTAATTCTACTATTTTTTATTCCAAAACGAGAGGAGTAACATAGAGTTTAAACTCGTCCATCTCAGTTTTGGGTTCAGGTGCTTGGGTCTCATCCTTTTTGGAGGAATCCTTGAGCGTCGCAACCTTATAGCCATCAAAGTAGTCATTCAAGAGGTATTTCTTTGGGTTTTTTCTTATACGAGTAGTTCATAGGCTCATACACAAAAGGTAGTTGCATTTTAGTGGTGTGTGCACGCTTGTATTCCTCAGTTTCCTCTTCTTTCTCCTTTTCAAGAGGACCAGTCCATTTGATTTTATATTCAAGATACTTTTTGTCTAGACCGAGAAAACCAAAGTGATAAAGAGTCGGTCTTTTGGTCAAGATCTTTTTCAAGTACTGTGGCTTGTCGTATCCGATTCCCCATTCCTGGTTAAAGTATGTGAATTCCTTGGGTTTGTTCATGTGAATGGTCTGATCAGTTTGACCTATTTTGTGAAGCTTGGTTTCAAGATCAGTTATTTTAGAAACCATTTCTTTGTGCTGAATTTGAAGAGAGGAGCATTGATAAAAATCTCTGCTTTCTCATTCTCACACTGATCAAGTTTTAGATTCAATTCAAATATCTTGACCCTTAAGTCCTTAGGTGCTATTGAAAGATTTGTACATTTTTCTTTTAAATTAGCATTTTCGGACTTGTACTCTTTAGTTATGCGCTTTTGAACATCTAGCTTTTCAGTTAACGATTTAATTTGAAGCAGTTGTTCATTAGTGGTGGCCTTATAAGAATCTATTCATTCAACAAGTGGTTGCATCTGTTCGATTAAGCTTTGATGAATAGGTTCACATACCTGACACAACTTTGTCTTTTCTGATGGAGGAGAATGGTAGCCCATGAAAGCATCAGCATCTTCAGAATCACTTTCACTATCAGAACGAGCCAGCCAGTGGTCATCTTCAACAAATAGAGCTTCTCATGCCTCTTTCTGTTCTGTTAGAAGAAGTTTGGCCTTATAGTAGTGGGAGTTTTTCACGACAGGCCTTCTACAATCCTTGGCAAAATGACCCAATTTCCCGTAGTTGTAGCAAGTGATGGATTCATCTTTCTTCTTTGTCTCGGGCTTGCGATCATCCTTCTCATTCTTCTCCTTCTTGTCAGGTTGCTTGTGCTCATCTGCCTTTTTCTTTCCTTCATATTTATCCTGATAATCATGGCGCTTGTTGGAAGAGGTGGAGTAACGCTGATTATTGGATGAAGGTTTCTTGAAAAACTTCTTTTGCTGGAAAGATCTGGAGTGCAGGGCCATTGCTTTCTTTACAGCAGTCAGTTCAGGATCAGAATCGCTTTCTTCTTCTTCTTCTTCAGATTCTAGTTCAGATTCACTTGGCTCTTGGGTTCGTTTGGATCGATGGCTAGAAGATTTGCCTCGTTTTGAAGAAACAAGAGCGAGTGGATCAGCATTGGACTTGGAGGCGGACTTCTGGTTGCTCAGTATCTCCATGACTTCATCCTCGTTCTGTAGAAGAATCTCGTAAAGCTCATGGATTGCAACGTTCTCCATCAGATGGTTGTGTTTGATGTGAGAAGCGAACACTTTCCATTCAGGTAGGAGGTTGTTCAGAAACTTGAGCACATTCTCCGTGTTTGATCGATTGATCTTGTTCTTGTGGAGCTCGTTCAGTAGTAGGAAAAATCGTTCATAAGCCTGTGAGAGTGATTCACCGGAGCGCTGCTTAAAGCCATCAAACTTGGTTATGCAGCTGTTGATCTTCAGTTGGTTGCCGACTTTTCTCCCACTCATCATCTTTTCTACCTGATCCCACATGCCCTTTCATGTGTGCTTGTAGCTGTCTATGGCTGTGTAGATCGAATTTGGTAGAGCCTAAACCAAATATCTCTTGGCATGCTTTTCGCCATCAAACATGCCCTTTTCGTCCTCGCTCATCTCCAAGTATTTCTTGGGCTAAGTACGAGCTTGACCACCTTCTTCTTGTGCATGAATGATATGAATGGGTTCATCTTGTGGGCCATCAGATAGAGCACGCCAGATGTACTCGTAGTTGTCCTTCGATTCGATGAATATGAGGAATCTGTCCCGCCATTGGCTGTATTCACCCTGGTAGAGGGTCGGTGGCTGGGAGTCGGTGCCGATAGCAAGAGCGTCGCGAGACATCTTTGTTGATTGCACTAATATGATCGTCAGACGTTTGTTCGATTCAAAGTAGAATCCTAACGCAAGGCACTATGACTGTAAGTCCTAACGCAAGTTCTATGAGTGATGAAGACTAAAACTGGTAAGAAACTAGCTAAACAGAACTTACCGGATGAAATGGTGTTTGATCAGGAAGTGTCCGGATCAGATGTGAGTGCAGTGTTCAGATAGCACAAAGTATCCAGATAAACTAAGGTTACCGGATAACACTAGGGTACCGGATAAATGAGTTTACCGAATAGAGATAAGTTACCGGATAAATTGAGAGTTACCGAATGAAAAACATACCGGAAAACAAAGGTTACTGGATGAAATTAGAGAACTTACCGGGTACTGAAGATGTTGACCGGGAAGTATGACTTACCGGATGATGTCCGGATTGACAGAGGTCACCGGATAAAATGTGTCTGGAAAATCAACCGAAACCTTTGAGTTACCCGGATAAATTTGATTTACCGGGAACTTCTTGGTTACCGGATGAGTTTGTCCCGTAAGTAGCGAAAAAAGAAGACTTACCCGGGAAGTATTGCGATGTTCCGGAATGTGCTGCTGTGGTGTCCGGTAACTGCGGCTGTGGTATCCAAACTCGATAGAAATTCAACTAGGGTTGCTAAAATCGTTCATGAAAGATTAGAAACCTAACAAAACACAAAACTAACAATACCCTAAACGATTTTGAAGTAAAATAACAAGATTTGGATGGAAAATTTTGATTGTTGTGAATAACAGAGACCAAAACTTGTGAACTTTAATTTTGCTCAAAAACTATTCAAATGATCGAATTAGGATTAGAAAAATTGCAGAAACGCTTATAATGATGATGCTAATCGAATACAATAAACAGAAACTAGCAATTTTTTCCGAATCAAAGAATTTCAATTTGAACTCAAGAAGATAGTCGACTAAAACTTGATAAATCTTACCAGAAACTTTTTGAATCACCTTGAATCGAATCGTCCGTATGCTCTGATACCAATTGTGAGTTCCAGATTAGTGCATACACAATGAAATCAATAGAATAGATCACTCAATATGATTCCAACTTGTCATCGATGTATCTTTGATTAATCTTTCAAAGAATTCTTTATAGATGATCAAGAGTTGATTTGAACGATTAGCCTAAAACAATAGGCTTTACACACTATATATACTCAGGCCTAAGCTATTGAGGCCCATGGCCCATTACATCAAATAAGCCCATATAGCAATATTTACAATAAATTCCCTTTAACTTCTATTCAACATTCTATTCAACGTTCAGTCGTACGTTCTTGAAGTTGGCTTCGGAGAACTACCATTCATTTCCATCTTCATGTTTAATCGTAAAAACTGGATACCAGATCTTCAGGATTCGGCCAGACTGGATGTTAACAACTTCGGGGATCTTGTGCTTTGTTCTGACCTGGCTGACTGGTAGACACTTTTTCATTGCTTATAAGTATTGATTTCTGTATGCTTCGTCGAACTTGGCTAATCCGAGGCAGAAGGTTGGGTCGAGCACACGCAGCTTGTGTACGAACAACCTCTCCAGGGAGTCCTCTAGGAAGGGGATGAGGATGATGATTTTCTCCCATTGGACAGGTTGTTGTGGAGGTTGAGATTGATCAGAACCTTGTTGTTGCTAAGGAGATGTCGGATGTGTTGCTGTTGAAGTTTCAGGAATCTGATTAGCGTAGATTAGGGTACTCTGAAGGTTTTGAAGCAGGAACTGATCGTAGTCAATTCCATCGTCGACATCGGTAGGAAAGATCAGATTGACCTCGAAATTTATCGCACTGGCGGCATTTTGATACCATGCGTTTTTGGTCTCCGGGTCGATCTCGGATTCAGGATCTATCAGATCAAGTGCGGGCCTTTCTGGTGCAGAATATACAATCAGAGTCTGTGATTCTCCCTCGGGCTTTTCAACCGTTGGGTCTTCATCGTCTGAGATGTCCATATAAATTACCATCTCAGCTAAGCTCAACTGGGCTTCAGGTTGTTCTTCGGTTTGTGCCACAGCTGAAGGTTTCGGTTGAACCATTGGAGTAGTTTCATTGGGGATTGGATCGGACTCTGATAGTCGTTGTCTTTTGTTCTCCCCTCACGGTGATCAGGATCATCCTGGTCATCGTGTCGGCGTTTGAGTCCGCCAGCTTGACTCTTGCAGGTGTCTTCGAGCTAGACTCGTTCGAACAAGGTTGTAATGGCTTTTTGAACGTCCTTAAGAGTTGTGTCAAGCTGGTCCAATCGGTTGGATATGGATGACGGCTGAGCAGATGTTTGCGATCGTAGAACTGTGATGCGATCTGCTTCAGTCGAGGAGTCAGTGTTGTCGTGTTGGAGCAGTTGGGCAAGGAGTGTTAATGCCAAAAATCGCACCAAAGGGACAACTTAAGGTCGATGTGGACTTTAACAACGAAAGAAAGGAATCGTTCGACAAAAGCGTGCGTTTAAGACAGAAATGTAAATGAGACAGAGAATTTGATGACGCAGGAAAAACCTCAACGAGGAAAAAACCTGCGGACGACAGTGGATGTCGTCGCTGCACTATGGTCGCCAAACAGGGGCGATGTCCTTGGTGTTCCAGGTGTCGATCGTACAGAGATTACAATACAAATGAAGGAAAGACTTTGAAATGTAAAGTTACAAGTGTTTTCTAATGTAAAACAGTGTGCGTCGTGTGTTTAAACTGTGTGTCGAGTGCTGATGTCGTGCGTCGAGAGCGATTCTTCTGTGAACGATTTCTGTGCTTCAAGTGTTCGTCGGAGTTCAAGTGCTTGCGTCTGATGTTCTGCGTTGTATCTGTGTTCCTCTCTGTGTTATTCGATGTCCCCTGAACTGAGGATTGAGCTTGGAGTTTATAGTCTTTAGGCACTTTAATTGTATCATTAAGGACTTTGATAGCTGTCGTAACGATCGATGTCTTTAATGATGGAATTGATGTTCTTTAATTGATTCTTTCGGTTATAGCCGTTGTCCATCAATGATGTTGACTCCTGCATTAAACACTGAACAAAACATAACAGTCGTATAGCGCGTTAGTCGGTCGAGGTCGCATGGTTTTATGCGACGGTCGTGTGAGCTAGGCGACGTCGAGGTCGAGTGTCGTGAGGAACTCTCGACTTACCTTTTAGGGGGGACGACGAAGATTTTTTGGGTCTTTTCCGGGACCTTATCTTAATACAAGGTATAGTTCATAACATGTGTCTTACCTTTCTTGGTCGTGGTCGAGACTGGTGATTTTTTGCCCAAACAGTAATTCGAATTTTAAATTTTGCTTGTCGGGTGCTCAGGATCGTGACACGTGTTGAGAGTTATCTTGGAATTGGATTAGTCCAATTCTAACTAAACGAGAAGTCGAAAGGGAAACGGGATCGTGACGTCATACCGACGCATGATGGTGCTTACCAGCTGTCTTTGACAGGTGTCGACGATCCCTGCGGTCATACGAAGAGACGAGGGCACGTGGTGATCATCAAAGGACTCGACCTGACATGATCGACTGCATAAATAAAGATCATGATAGATCATTTCCTTTTATTGTTTTGGAAAGTCTTTAGAGCGAGATTCTTTTTCTGATCTTCTCTGAAATTTCGAAGTTTTTGAGCACTTATATATGGCACAACTTCTCGCCCTTCCATTCATCTTTGACTAAGGCGTTCGTGCTCTGAGTTCATCGTTTTTTTAAATTTGTTGTGCGATGTTCCTCTTTTGTATGTTCTTAGGAAGATCGTTGAAAGGTGCTAACCATTTCTGCTAGGAGAATGGCACGACTTGAGGGTATCCGCGAAGAAAAGATGCAAAGAGGCTTTGTTCGCTGCATCGGGGTTTTACTGAAGACGAGGGTGGTAATTCTGAAAGGGATGCTTTCAAAGGTTAATGACTTATCGAGAGTCATTATGCCTGAAAAGGCGAAGGCATTGATCGCGGTTGACGCGATATCCGTGGAATCTACGCATCTGGAGACGATGTCCTCTATAACCACGTCAATCCTTTTGTCAGCTGTCAAGTGCAAAGGTTCAAAGACGGGAGAGGGTGAGGAGGACGTTATGGCGATCAACTTTATGTTGTCGTCGGTCTTCCTGACTGACTGTGTCCTTGACGGGACGAAGTCACTTCCGTTTCAGGGGAAATATCATCTTCTATCTTTCGAGGAGTGTTTCCGAGGGATCTCTGTCGTAAAAACGGGACCACATATAGACATACAGGCGTTCGTTGTAAGTTTTTCTTTCAAAACCCATGTTTTCGATGTTTTTCTTAGTTTTGACATATTCGTTGTGACAGATGTTTTGGTCTCTGCTCGTTCGATACGCGAAGACAGAGAAGTCGTCGGACCAGAAGTTAATCGTCGAAAGCGTCTTATTCCTTCCTCCAACCTTAACATTAATCTTAAGAGCCACATTCTCAAAATACTGCGGGCTTTTCTTCATAACATGTCGTGGCATAAAGTGTTGGGAAACGACCCTGTCATACTCGTTTGATCCTTGCATAATCTCCTTTACGTGACGAGGATTCGAAGGTCGAGACTCTGGGCAGAATATGCTATCGACACTCTTTTCGAGTTTTAGGATAAACTTTGGTTCTATGAACTATGTCTTTCATATTCGGTCGTTGGTGATCGGGTTGTCTAATGTAAATATGTTTAAGTATGAATGAAGTTTCGTGGGATTTTTCATTATATATTGCAAGCAATTGTCGAAAGTAATGTTCAATCATATAAACACTCTTATAAATTGAATACAACCGTAGGTACGTGCGACCGAGGCTTTTCATTATGAGATAACGATGATAACATTAGTCGTGTAAAGACAAGTATACATGCGTCTAGAGCATTTGTTCAGAATATGAAGCCTTTTTAAGTCGACATATTCAGATTGTGAGCCGATTGCATAATCGAATCGCGTGATGATTTTAAATCGCATATCGAGTCGTGTATTAGATTTACGTTATGCAATCTTGGGAAAGCCGTATTATTAACTTGTGTCGTGCGATTCTGCGAATAATACTGTCAGAGTTTGGTCGTTGGATAACCAACGACCCTCCGATGCTTAAGTTAGTTACCGTCGAGGTAAAAATAAAAAATCGTATGAAAAAGGATTTAAAAGAAATACCTCTTTAGATGTGTTGCATTCCAGCTGCGTGGAATCTCTTGGTTGTCGAGGGTTTGGAGTCGATAGGTGTTAATGCCAAAAATCTCACCAAAGGGACAACTTAAGGTCGATGTGGACTTAATCAATTAAAGAAAGGATCTTTCGACGAGACGTGCGACGAGGAAAAAATAAATGAGACAAGGGATTTGATGACGCAGGAAAAACCTCAAACGAGGAAAAAACCTGCGGACGACAAGAGGTGTCGTCGCTGCACTATGGTCGCCAATCAGGGGCGATGTCCTTGGTATTGGTGTCAACCGTACGATGATTACAATACAGATGAAGGAAATACTTCGAAATGTAAAGTACAAGTGATTAAATGTAAAAACAGGTGTTTGTCGTGTGTGAATACAAAGTGTTAACTTCTGGTCGAGGGCTGTTGTCGTGCGTCGAGAGCGATACTTGAGCTTTCCTTCGAGTGTTCTTGAGTTTGCTGTAAGGTTCTGGCTTTCAGTACTTGATCTCCAAAGTTTGAATGTTCTTTGCTATGAGTTTGGATGATTTTCTCTGCTGTTTGGTGATGTTCACTGATTTATCTTAGATGTTAACCGATGTCCCTTGATGTGAAGACTTAGCTTGGTATTTATAGTCTTCGTGTCATTAATTAGCTCCATTAATGATTTGATCAACGGCTGGAAACGGTCGCCGGAGTGATTATCCATAATGCTATTCGTGCGTTACGGCTGCTTGCTGTTAATGGCTTTGACTCCTGCATTAAATACTTAACAAACATAACAATCAAGGTTAACGTTAGCTTTGGTCGAAGGTGCAGTGATCTTACGCGATGGTCGTACGGGACGGGCGACGCTATGGTCGAGCGTCATGGGAGACGTACGACTTACCTTTCACGGGAGACGACGGATGTTTTCTGGGTTCTTGTCGAGACCTTATCTTAATAAAAGATTTGGATTATAGCGTGCGTCTTACCTGCTCTGGTCGTGGTCGTACGACGTGATTTTTTGCCCAAACAATAGGCTCCTTTACCCACGACTTCATATATGCGATAAGGACCTTCCCACTTGATAGAAAGTTTACCTGCGTTGATCTCCTGAGTATTTTGGAATACTCGACGGAGGACGTAGTCGCCTTCTTGAAAGACTTTGATTTTGATGTTTTTATTGAAATGTCGCTCGACCGCTTGCTTTTGTGACGCCATTCTAATCAAGGCTGATTCTTTAAGTTCTTCGAGGGCGTCGAGGTCGTATCCTAAATCGACCAAGTTATGGTCGACGGATGTATGCCTCGAGGCTGGGAGCTGGAATTCGACCGGCAAAACTGCTTCGCAACCGTAGACGAGAGAGAAAGGGGTTTGTCCTGTGGACGTGCGGGGCGTCGTGCGATTTGCCCACATGACCGAAGGGAGTTCTTCGACCCACTTTCCCTTTGCAGCTTTTAGCCTTTTCTTGATTGAAGCAATAATGGTCTTATTACTTGATTCAGCAAGTCCGTTCGCCTGAGGGTATCTGGGAGTCGAGGTTGTCAACTTGATGTTCCTGTCTTCGCATAATTGTTGGGTCCTGTCACTTATGAATTGGGATCCGTTGTCACAGACGATTTCGGATGGAATCCCGAATCTGCATATGATGTTAGTCTGGATAAAAGAGATGACTTCCTTGTCTCTTATTTGGGAAAAAGCAGCCGCCTCAACCCACCTGGAAAAATAATCGGTAAGTATGAGGAGGAATACCTTTTGCCCCGGGGCCGGGGGTAGCTTGCCGACAATATCCATTCCCCACCTCATGAAGGGCCATGGGATAAGTGTCAAGTGCAAGGGTTCATAGGGTTTATGTGACATACCTGCATGTCGCTGACAAGGGTCACAGTTCTAGACGTACTTGACGGCGTCTTGTCGCAGTGTTGGCCAAAAATTCCCTTGTCGAGAGATACGATTAGCCAAACTGCGACCCCCTGAATGATTGCCACATTCACCGTCGTGCATCTCTTAAAGGATTTTCTGTACCTGGCTCTTGCTAATGACGCATCTTAAGTTTAAACTTGTTGATGATCGTCGATAGAGCTTATCCCCAATCATGACATATTTAGATGCCTTGAATCTGGTCTTGCGGGCTTCCATTTTGTCTTTTGGGAGTTGGTCGTGCACGAGGAAATTTTGAATGTCGCACGACCAATCATCTTCTTCTTCTTCGATCTGGACGACATCAATGTTCTCGATGGATGATGTCGCCAGATGTATCATGTGAATGGCGTCGAATATAGGTTCGACCAGAGCAGACCCGAGATTTGCCAAAGCATCGGCCTGAGTATTCTGGTCTCTCGGGATTTGTTCGATAGAAAATGTTTTGAATTTTTCGGCCTTTTCTTTTGCTACCTTCAGGTATGCTGTCATTTTTGAATCTTTGGCCGCGAACTCCCCATTGATCTGGTTCACTACCAGGAGAGAGTCGCTTTTGACATGTAACGCAGTTGCCTCTGAGTCGTAGGCCATATTCATTCCTATGATCAGGGCTTCATATTCAGCTTCGTTGTTGGTGGTTTTGAAATCGCATCGGACCGAGTATACCATCTTGCCCCCCTGTGGCGACTTTAAGACGACGCCTAGTCCTGAATCTCTAACGTTGGATGAACCGTCGACATATAAGATCCAAGGCATGTCGTCGTGAGTCGCCACAGTTGATACTTCGAGTTCTGCTTGTTTCTCCAATTCAGGGCTGAAATCAGCAATGAAGTCTGCCAAGGCTTGCGATTTGATCGCTGTTCATGCCAAAAATCGCACCAAAGGGACAACTTAAGGTCGATGTGGACTTAATCAACTAAAGAAAGGATATTTCGACGAGACGTGCGACGAGGGAAAAAAATAAACGAGACAAGGGATTTGATGACTTAGGAAAAACCTCAAACGAGGAAAAACCTGCGGACGACAGTGGGTGTCGTCGTTGCACTATGGTCGCCAATCAGGGGTGATGTCCTTGGTACTGGTGTCGATCGTACGATGATTACAATACAAATGAAGGAAATACTTCGAAATGTAAAGTACAAGTGTTTGATGTGTGAATACAGGTGTTTGTCGTGTGTGAATACAAAGTGTGAACTTCTGGTCGAGGGATGTTGTCGTGCGTTGAGATTGATACTTGAGCTTTCCTTCGAGTGTTCTTGAGTTCGCTGCAAGGTTCTGGCTTTCAGTAGTTGATCTCCAAAGTTTGAATGTTCTTTGCTATGAGTTTGGATGATTTTCCCTGCTGTTTGGTGATGTTCTCATATGTATATCAGATGTTAACTGATGTCCCTTGAAATGAAGCTTTAGCTTGACTTTTATAGTCTTCGGGCCATTAATTAGCTCCGTTAATGATTTGATCAACGGCTGGAAACGGTCGCCGGAGTGATTATCCATAATGCTCTTCGTCCGTTACGGCTGCTTGTTGTTAATGGCTTTGACTCCTGCATTAAATACTTAACAAACGTAACAGTCAAGGTTAACGTTAGCTTTAGTCGAAGGTGCAATGATCTTTCGCGATGGTCGTACGGGATGGGTGATGCTATGGTCGAGCGTCATGGGGGACGTACGACTTACCTTTTACGGGAGACTACGGATGTTTTCTGGGTTCTTGTCGAGACCTTATCTTAATACAAGATTTGTATTATAACGTGCGTCTTACCTGCTTTGGTCGTGGTCGAGCGACGTGATTTTTTGCCCAAACAATCGCGGTCCTGGGCTTGAAATCGATGTCGTAACTGCTGAGATATATACTCCATTTTGCCAGGCGACCTGTCAACTCAGGTTTTCCTAAGACAGACTTTAGAGGAATGCGACTCAAAATAGTGTCGCAGTTTTTTAGCAGCTGTGACTAGCGACAAGAGCAATTTTTCCATAGAGGAATACCTGGTTTCTGCATCCAGAAGAGATTTAATTACATAGTAGATCGGTAGTTGCTGCTTTTCATCTTCTCGTGTTAGGACGACGCTTACCGCGTTTGGACTAACAGCCGGGTATAGTTGCAAGACTTCATGATCGCGAGGTTTCGACAATAGGGGAGGCGACTTCATGTATTCTTTAAGCTTTTGCAATGCCTGCTCATGGCTGTCGGTAGAGTCGAAGCCTGTATTTTTCCTGAGGACATTGTAAAACAGATGGCATTTATCTGAGGATCGAGAGATAAACCTGTTCAGTGCAGCTACTCGACCAGTGAGCTTCTGGACTTCTTTAAAATTTCTAGGAGATTTAATTTCGATAATCGCTTTGATCTGGTCTGGATTAGCCTCGATTCCTCGACGAGTGACCATGTATCCCAGGAATTTCCCAGCACTGACACCGAAGGAACATTTCGTCGGGTTAAGCTTCATGCTGTATTCCCGAAGGATGTCGAATGATTGTTTCAAATGCTCGACGTGGTCGATAGCTTGTTTCCAGGCGCTGGTAAGTAGATCCTGCATTTTTTAGTCCGAAAGGCATAACCTTATAACAATAAATACCTCGATCCGTCATAAATGCAGTTTTTTCTTGGTCCTCGACGTGCATTAAGATTTGATTGTATCCGGAATAGGCATCCATGAACGTCAGTAGTTCGTGCCCCGCTGTCGCGTCGACCATGGCGTCGATGTGAGGTAATGGAAAAGGATCTTTTCGACAAGCTTTATTGAGGTCTGTGAAGTCGATACAGACCTTCCACTTTCCATTCTTCTTCGCTACAACCACGACGTTAGCAAGCCAATCGGGGTATTTTGCCTCTCGAATCTTCCCTGTCTTGAAAAGGTTGTCGACTTCGTCATTTATCACCTTATTCCTTTCAAGAGAAAATTTTCGTCGCTTCTGCTTGATAGGTTTGAACGACGGGTCGACGTTGAGCTTGTGGGAGATGACGTCAGGATCTATGCCGACCATATCTTCATGCGACCAGGGGAAACAATCAGCATGTTCCTGTAAAAAAGATATTAACTTTTCCCTGAGGCAAGGATTGAGAGACGACCCGATAAAGACTTTTTGGTCAGGCTTGCTTAGATCTAGAACGACATCCTCCAGGCGATAATCGTTGACTGCTTCAAGTGCACCTTGTGCATTTTCGAACCCCTCATGTGCTGGGAAAGCGGCTTGTTCGGAGTTTCCATTATTCACCATTTTCCTGAAACAGAGAATAGAAGAAACTGCAAGAAAATGTCAGTAGGACGCACGTTTGTCGAAGATTTTCTCTAGATGGGGTCCCACGGATGGCGCCAAACAAACTGTTAATGCCAAAAATCGCACCAAAGGGACAACATAAGGTCGATGTGGACTTTAACAACTAAAGAAAGGAATCGTTCGACAAAAGCGTGCGTTTAAGACGGAAATGTAAATGAGACAGAGAATTTGATGACGCAGGAAAAACCTCAACGAGGAAAAAAACTGCGGACGACAGTGGATGTCGTCGCTGCACTATGGTCGTCAAACAGGGGCGATGTCCTTGGTGTTCCAGGTGTCGATCGTACAGAGATTACAATACAAATGAAGGAAAGACTTCGAAATGTAAAGTTACAAGTGTTTTCTAATGTAAAACAGTGTGCGTCGTGTGTTTAAACTGTGTGTCGAGTGCTGATGTCGTGCGTCGAGAGCGATTCTTCTGTGAGCGATTTTTGTGCTTCAAGTGTTCTTCGGAGTTCAAGTGCTTGCATCTGATGTTTTGCGTTGTATCTGTGTTCCTCTCTGTGTTATTCGATGTCCCCTGAACTGAGGATTGAGTTTGGAGTTTATAGTCTTTGGGCACTTTAATTGGATCATTAAGGACTTTGATAGCTGTCGTAACGGTCGGTGTCTTTAATGCTGGAATTGATGTTCTTTAATTGATTCTTTCGGTTATAGCCGTTGTCCATCAATGGTGTTGACTCCTGCATTAAACACTGAACAAAACATAACAGTCGTATAGCACGTTAGTCGGTCGAGGTCGCATGGTTTTATGCGACGGTCGTGTGAGCTAGGCGACGTCGAGTGTCGTGAGGAACTCTCGACTTACCTTTTAGGGGGGACGACGGAGATTTTTTGGGTCTTTGCCGGGGCCTTATCTTAATACAAGGTATAATTCATAACATGTGTCTTACCTTTCTTGGTCGTGGTCGAGACTGGTGATTTTTTGTCCAAACAAGGAGCATGGTCTTGAGATCATCCACCGAATACATTTGTTGAGCAGGTGCCGGTGGAGGAGTCAGTCAAGTTTCGGTTTCGACTACTTTTTCTTTCCCTTTGATGAGGCTTTTCACTTTGTCGAGCTCCGTTGTGAACTTCTTTTCCAGTGACTCGCGGACAGCCTTTAAGGCGCTGTCCAGGTATTTCCTTGACAAGATGTCGGGTAAATCACTGCCGGGATCACTTAGATTGCCCGTTGAGATCACGACTATTGAATCAACATAATTGCCACCTACGTTCATAGCTGGCGTGACGTTGGCGATGGTAGGATTTCCTTTCGATCCTCGTATTCCGCCCAATGGCAGACATACTACAGAAGTTCTGATCGGGTCACTAAAAGCACCGATGGTAGCAGTCTCGTCCTATGTCCTAGCCAAAGAAGATTTTATAATAGCAAATGGCTCTAGACTCAAAGGTGCACAAAAAGAAGTCGAGAACGGTAGATTTTGTGCTAAATCCCCGTGTGAAAATGAAACAACCAACTGTTGAGAGCTGGTTGAGTGGCTAAGGGGGCTGTGCAATTGCGTCGCTAGGTCCACGACGACTTCTTCAATGTCTCGTCCCAACGGATGAGACGAGGCAGTAGATGTGGCTACCTGGACGACACGGGCTCGGAGTCGCTCATTTTCCTCTCTATTTTGTACGTTCGGTCGCTCATTATTCTTTTTCGATCTCCATTCTCTCCGGCTCGCATGTTCTAAGTTTTCAACTAATACTCCCTCCTCTCTCCTTATGTCTCCCAAAATCGGCTGAGATGTAGGGATGTTGGAGGGTGTGGGTGAGTCGGATGGAGATCCTTCAGTCATTGACGGTTGACGTCTGATACGAGTTGGTATCAACGATAGGTGGTAAGCGCGTTCCATATCGGAGTCCGTAGTGTCTGAGTCGACAACATCGGTTTGGATGAACGGTGAGATTGGCTCGGTTATATCTGTTCCAGGGTCGTGGTCAAGCATTGGTCTTTATTGGGCAGTGACGACCGGGACCTCGTGTAGGGATGTCGACGGTCCGGCGTCATCAGTTGTGGTACGAGTATGTGAAGGGGTATGTGGTCGAACGGTGTGTTGGCGGGGTTGTTGGCTGGTACCGTTACACGTATCCAATGCACCGCCCGCGTCTGTTCCCCTCCCTTGATGTACTCTCAACACACCCCGCCCGGGACCCCAGCTACCCGGACTCTACCTCCACGAGTCTAACTCACGTCTCTCGGGTCTAACTCCTTGAGGAGGTCCCTCCGGCTCTGGCTGGACCACAGGAGCACCTATGCCTAACGCTCGTCTATAATCTATCACACTCGGTGCATTGGGGTCCGCGTGTGCCAGTACGGCTTCGGGTAAAGGTATGGCTTGGGCGTTGGACGGGTTATGAATCACTAGGTAATGCAAGTTAAAAGGAGGACATATCGGGTGGTTTAAGCGCCGCAGTATGTTCGGATTCGCGTCCATATGCTGACGGATGACCAACGAAAGGAATCCGGGGTATGGAAGGAACTTCTTCTCCTTCGATCAATCATTGCCGTTATCGTCTGAGAGTTAAGCACCATGACGACTTGAGCAGTACGCCAAACTTGATATATGTAAAGGACAGGAACGTTGGTCGTGGCGGTGAGTGCCACTCGTAGTGGATGACCGAGAAGAATGTCCACGACCACACGATGTTGTGGTCGAAACTCGGCAGCGTCCAGGTGGTGATTGTTCGCCGCAATTTTGATGTCGTGGTCTGCTGGAACCAAGGCGTTGTCAGCCTCTTCGTCTATGAATTCCTCTTGAGGAGGAATGTTCTCTTGTGGTTGCTGTTGATCCGCTATTAGTACCTGAAAGAGACAGGTTTTGAGCTCACATCGTAATTAATCCCTTAAACTTCTATTCAATCAGATTTAATCCCAACAGTACCAAAGTGCCAAAGCTGAAGAAATCTAAAGCTTCAGCTAATCAACCTTCAACCTCTAAAGTTAAGATCCCTGAACATGTTCAGCAATCAACTCCTAATATAAAGGTTGATGTCATACGTAAGAAATCTGAAGAACCTAAGGTTGGTATAGGCCCTTCTCATTTAAAATTATCAAATACTTATGCCTATGGTCCTAAAGCTACTTTCATCTATAGGAAATATTATCACTGTGGACTTACTGATCATATTGCTAGTAAGTGCCCCACAGTCACCAAAGCTGAGAAATCAGCTACGGTGAAGATGACTGCCTCAAAGGCAAAGAAGATCACCCCAGGTGAAAAACAAGCCAAGGTGAAGAATACCACTAAGGTTAAGAAATTAACCAAAGTGAAGGTTACCACTGACGCAGAATCATCAGATGCTGTGAAGAGTGCTGATCCTTCCACTTCTTCTTCCACTGACAAATGTGGACCCAATGTAAAGTGGGTGCCAATTTCAATTTAATCTTCCTTTTATTTGCAGGTCTCGAAGGGTATCTAGTATCTAGATAGTAGATGCTCTCGACACATGAATGGAGAAAAGAACCTACTCACAGAATTCAAGGAAGAGAAAGGTCCCTCAGTGACCTTTGGTGGAAATGGAAAAGGCTATACCTGAGGGTTTGGTGTACTTTCTAATGGTACAACCACCTTTAGAAGAATCGCTTACGTAGAAGGACTGAAGCACAATCTTCTTAGCATCAGTCAGCTATGTGATAAAGATTACAAAGTTTGCTTTACTAAGGAAGCATGCTTTGTCTCTGATAAAAAAGAAAAGGTTGCTCTCAGCGGTTATCGTTTGGAAAATGTTTACGTATTAAACATGGGCTCAACAACCACTGAGAACATCTGCTTTCTGTCTAAAGCTTCATCAGATATCTACTGGCTATGTCATAATAGGCTCACTTATCTTAACTTCAAAACGCTGAATACTCTCTCCTCCAAAGAACTAGTCACTGGCTTGCCTCAGCATTCATACACTAATGAATCTCTCTGCTCAGCATGTGAAAAAGGAAAACAAACGAAAGCTAGATTCAAATCTAAGCAAGTGTCATTAGTGACAAACCCTCTTCAACTCCTCCATATGGATTTATTTGGCCCTGTCAATATACAATCCATTGCTGTAAAAAAATATACCCTAGTCATAGTAGATGAGTTCTCTCGTTATACCTGGGTAATGTTTCTCCGTGCTAAGCGTGACACCTCACAAGAACTCATCTCCTTTGTCAGGAAAATGGAAGTCCTGAACAATATGATTGTTCGCTCTATTAGGAGTGAGCATGGGACTGAATTTAAAAACAACTATCTTGATAACTTCTTTGAAAGCAAGGGCATATCTCACAACTTCTCAGCGGCGAGAACACCTCAGCAAAATGTAGTCGCTGAAGAAGAAACAGAACGATCATCGAAGCTGCTCGATCTATGCTCAACAATTCTCATCTTCCAACTCAATTCTGGGCAGAAGCTGTCAACACTACCTATTTTACTAAAAATAGGTCGCTGATCATCAAAAGATTCAACAAGACTGCCTATCGAACTTTTCCATGGGAGAAAACCATCTATCAGCTTTCTTCATATCTTTGGTTGTCATTGCTTCATCTTAAACAACAGAGATTCCCTTGGAAAATTCGATCCCAAAGCTGATGATGGAATATTCCTAGGATACTCCTCAGTATCCAAAGCCTTCGACGACTTCAACAAGATAAGACAAACTGTAGAAGAAACCATCCATGTCACTTTTGATGAATTCCGCTCAGCAAATTCAAGACCTACTGCTAAAAACAATGAACTGAATCAGTGGATGTTTTCTCATTATGGGGAATCAGAAGCTAACTTCAACCCTGACCCTCAGGTCAACAACCCAATCGCTGATGATTATCCTATCATGATTCCTAGCATGCAAACAAGTGAAGCCGAATTCTCCTCTTGGGTATCAGCTGTTCCCATAAACACTTTGCCTCCTTCTGAACCCTCAACCTCTGAAAATAAATCCATTTCTAATCAACAATCAGTAAATGAAATTTCTTCTGAAGCTCAACATCTCTTACCTGACATACCTGAAACTGTTGTTGCTGAAGCCTCTTCTTCAGCACCTTCAGAAGTTCATTCTGATTCAGAGATTAAAGCTCTTGCTCAGCGATGGACAGTTAATCATCCAATTGATCAAACTCTAGGTGATCCAAACATAGGTATTCAGACTCGACGAAGTTCACGTAAAATTTGTTTATTTGTTAATTTTATTTCACTGATTGAACCGAAAAAACTGATGATGCCCTCAGAGATCCAAACTGGGTCAGTGCTATGCAAGAAGAGCTGACTGAATTTGAAAGGAATTAATAAAGTTTGGAATCTTGTTCCCAGACCATCTGACAAAACTATGATAGGTACCAAGTGGGTATATCGAAATAAGTTGGATGATTTTGGAACTATAATCTGCAACAAAGCTAGATTAGTTGCTCAGGGATACAGACAAGAGGAAGGCATAGACTATGATGAAACCTTTCCCCAGTTGCAAGACTTGAAGCAATTCGAGTTTTTCTAGCCTATGAAATTCATAAAGACTTCAAAGTTCATCAGATGGATGTCAAATCAACATTCCTTAATGGAAAGCCGAATGAAGAAGTTTATGTTGAACAACCACCAGGATTCGCTGATCCTAAGCATCCAGAATATGTTTATAAGATGGATAAGGCCCTCTATGGCTTAAAACAAGTACCTCGTGCATGGTATGGCACTTTATCATCCTTTCTTATTGCTGGAAAATTTGAACGTGGTAAAATTGATAATACTCTATTTTTCAGAAAGGTTAAAGGTCATATTATTCTTGTTCAAATATATGTCGATGATATTTGGTACGTGCGAAATATGTGATTAATCACAATGGGATGCAAACTATCCACAGTGGGAAGCGCAAGTGTACACTGGCCACTATGATCGTCACAACAAGTAATAGTTGGTAAAATACCAGAATCGTATCCACATGGACTGAGCAATCAAGACACTATTGTTTTCATGAGCTTCCTTTTACAAGTTTCAATTACAGAAGAAGCAATAAGTTGGTTTGTTTGGTGAAATGCTATTTTAACGAGTGCTTAAGATTTAAAATGAGGAATGTAGGTTAGATTTTCCCTAGATTTTATACTAAATACTTGATCCAGAAGAGTGCTCACTGAACATGTGCAGAGTGGGCACTCTCGTTAAAGAAGCCCGGTTACACAAATACTCACACCTTCTAGTAAAAATCCCATACTTTTAATTCTTACTGTTTTGTCATTGGTAATCTCAAAATGGACCTTTTCAGCCTCTATGGAATGTGTAGAGACAAATACTCTATGTGTTTTTAAGTACACAAACTAGCTTGCCTACTACTCTAGTGGGTTGAGATTATCTCACTGTGCAGACCTCACTTTCGTGAGTGTCATAAGAATTTTTTCGAATTCCCTAGCATCATCCAAGCCCGTGTCGCTGCATTCTACTCATTTCTGAGTTGAGAACTAGACTTTAGATCCTCACAAGTGATCGTCTTGTTCGCATAATTGAACAATAATCGAGAGTGAATGACCAAAACTATAAATATTCAAAGTATGAAGACTACTCAAGCATTTTTCATAAAATCTAGGTACTTTTTCTTCCTACATCCTAAGGGATGTTTAGCTCATATTTAAAGAAGTAAAGAAAGCAAAAGATGAGAAGTTTCAAATAAACATACTGAAAGTGACTTCGATTAAAACCCGCAGTGAGTACTGCGAGTACATCACTGCTACAAATGACTTCAAACTAAAGATTACACTAGAAATTAATTGCAGAAATTCTAAGACTACTTCAATGACTTCTAGAGCTAAAACTAAAACTAACTTGCACTAAATGTGTGGTAGATGGATGATAAAGAAATGAACCCAATGCCTCTTTATATACTTAGAGGAAAGAGTGGACCAAACAAGAATGGGTAATTATCTAGAAGTTAAAAACCAAGGTGGAAGACATAAAATCTATTTCCAAAGAGCAAAGCTTCCTTTCAAGAGTTTGTAGTCAATTACCCCAAAGTTACTTCACCTTTTCCAAAAAGTAAACTTTAAGTACTATTTGTTTCATTAAAATATTGTACTTGCCATCTTTTATAGGACATGCTTGCTTGCTTTTCTCCCATGCCTCTGCCATCGATTCTTCCATTCTTCCAGGGCTGACTTCCAAGCTAAGATTTGATTTTTATTTATCTTCTTCTTGGCACGCCAGTGGGAACCAGAGTGGGCACTCCCGAAGTCACTGCAGAATATACGTGAAAGTGCAGCAAAAACCTACTAAATGGTTTATAAAAACTGCAGTTCACTCTTTTTGCTCAATTTTGGGAATAAAACCAAGAATGGGTGATTTAAGAAGCAAAATGGTTAAAATTTGACAAAAGAAACTAAAAATAAAAGGAAATAATAACTGTCAGGATCGATTCCAAACAAGAATAATTATTCTTAGAAATCAGAATTAAAGAATCTTGCGGAATAGAACTTTAATTCAAACTCACTTTATGAACAACTAATCAGAAAACACAATCTGTTTGTATTCAATGCTTCAACTCACAAGGTTACAACCAAACCTCAATCTTGTTGAACAGGCCCAACAAGACGACTTCTACTTCTCTAAAAATAGGGTTCTAAACCTTGAGGCTAATTCTCTCTAAAAACGAAAACGAATTCAGTATATCGCACATATATGCTGAATAGCTATCTATCAACATCTATTTATACTAAATAATTACAAGATAACTATCAAAACAAAATTGATCTTCAGAATATTCTTTCATGCTTATCTTCAATCATTCCATCTTTATCTCCAACATTCTCGCATTCCATAATATGATCACAAGCAGCATTAACATCATTATGCACAAGCAGTACTAACCTTGTTCCAGCAGCATTAATGCATCAGCAGTACTAACATTGTTCCAGCAGTATTAACTTTGTCTTGCAGTAGTAACTATGTTCTGGCAGTACTAACCTTTACTGGCAGTAGTAACTTTGTTCTGGCAGTACTAACCTTTACTGGCAGTAGTAACTTTGTTCTGGAAGTAGTAATGTTGTTCTGGCAGTACTATTGTTGTTCTGGCAGTACTAACGTTGTTCTGGCAGTACTAACGTTGTTCTGGCAGTACTAACCATACTTGGCAAATCTTCAGTTCCCAACAATCTCCCCCTAACTTGACTTTTTAGGTTGAGAAGTCAAGTTCTTCAGATGATGCTTCCAAAACCTAATCATTAACGCATAAATCAGGATTCAAACCCAGACTTTGATTGATAATCCTTCTCACCAAGTATCTTCCCATTTCAGAATCCTTGTTGCAAGCCAATTTTGCATGTAGCATTCCATTCAACCTTTTCATGCTGTGCTTGTATACAATATCCACCAAATAATACTCATGAAATGTATGGTCAAATGTGATGACATACACTCCACATTTTTCAATGAGCATCCAGTTGGTAATGGCCTGAAAATTTCTTTCTATCAAATACTGAACAGCTTCTGGTTTGAACATTAGGCACAGGTATTCAAGAACCATTTTGGTGATAGACATCCCTTTCTCATTTAGCATATTTCCATACAGCTTCATTCCAACCTTGTACATCTCCTCTAAGTCAGATCTTGAGCAAATTCTGATAAGTTTTCCCCATGTAGAACAGACCTCAAACTTTCCATCTGCTCTTTTGACTCTAATGAACTCCTTTCTCTGATCTACCAAGGTATCCCAGAAGATGATCTCAGGAGGCATGGAAGATAATGGGTCAGCTTTGATTGGATCAGTATTAACCACAGTGATATACATATCACATTGAGCATTTCTTGGTTGACCTGATAGAGTTGCTACTTCTTCTTTAGCAACCTTTGTATTACCTTTCTTTTCTGGAACATCCTCTTCTTTCTCTTCTACTACCACTGGTTCTACCCTAGGTTTCTTGACAAATTTCCTCTTGGTAGCTATAGACTTGGTTCTTGCTCTTTTCAGTGACACTAGCTTTTCACCCAAGGTTTCTTCCTGCTTTTTAGGAGTGTCATGTATGGCTTTAATCAAAGCCTCTGCAACTTCAACTTCTTCCAAAGTAGGCTTTTTAGTTTCTGTTGCTTCCTTTGTTTCTGCTGCTTCTTCTGTTTCTACTGCTTCTTCTGTTTCTGCTGTTTCTGGAAAGGTTTCTGCTGCTGGTTCTGTTTCTGCTTCTTTTTGAAATTCAGCAGCATTAACCGTTTCTGCTGTTTGTTCAGTTTCTGCTTCTTTTGGGATTTCAGCAGCATTAACCGTTTCTGCTGCTTGTTCAGTTTCTGCTTCTTTTGGGATTTCAGCAGCATTAACCGTTTCTGCTGCTTGATCAGTTTCTGCTTCTTTTGCAATTTCTTCAGCATACTCATTCTCCCCCTGTTCCTGTGCACTCTCCATGTTGAACTCAGCTTCTGACTCCCCCTTTTTGGGAGCATCATTGTTGGGGCTTCTTCTTTTAAGAACAAACTGAGCTTTCTTCTTCCTGTGCATTAATTTTGTAATCAGCTTCTTGTGCTTCTCAATCTGTGTTTGTTGATATAGGACCACTTTCTTGAGTTCATCTATCTCTTTTTGCTGACTTACAACATCTGTATTAATATTTGCAATGGTTTCCATCAATTCCTCATAAGTATATCTATCCTCACCTTGTTTAGGAGTTTTTACCTCCTTTAAAGGATCACTGGAAATTTTAGTAGGAGTCTTTTGCCTAGCAAAAGCACTGCCTACCCCCTTGGTTTCTTGGCACCTGGGACCTCTGAATGATTTCTCATTCTGAGTTGCCGTGAGGAAGGTCTTAGGTATGTTACCACTGTCCTTCTCTGTGCTAGCAGAAGTAGTGGCAGCCTTGCTACTCACATGCTCAACCTTCTCCTTAGTGAGCACCTTCTTAGGGTTGGGAGACACCCCTGTGGTTTCCCTTTCGATATTCTCTAATGGAGAATGCTCCACTAGAGGGCCTAAAGGCTTTGGGCTTTTAGGAGGTACATCAAGGGAAAGAGCCTTGTGTACCTTTCTTCTTGTAAACGTTTTGGTTATTTGAGGAGTGGGTCTTTGAAGAATGGACTGAGGAATTACTTTGGTGATTGAAGGTAGGGTTTGGCAATCAGTGGGTTGGTCTAATGAGGGCCTTGACCCTGATGCCATACCTTCATTTGTGTGGGACACACCCATCATTGTAGAGAACAATGGAGTGTCAACTCCTTCCGAGTCCCTGGAAGTTCTTCTCATATTTGAGAAGACCTTTCCTTTAGGGGGTTTAGGTACATATACCTCAGTAAACTGAGGCAAATCCATCAATTCCTGAGTAATCACTGCTTGGACAAACCTTGGGTACATATAAAAACGCTTTTTGGAGTCCGGGTTTGACTCAAGATCATTGAAAATCATTTGTGAAAAATTAAACTTCCTGGCAGTGGCCAAGCAGACCAAGGCATAAGCAATGGTACTGCTAAACTCAATCCATCCAGTAGTTTTCTTTGAAATGCAATGCATTAAGGTATGAACAAAGAATCGCCATTGTGTAGAGAATTTAGACTTGAAAAACTTAAAGATTCCAATGGGACCTTCATACCCCATTCTTGTTAAAGTTGAGTATAGCTCGTCATTAGGAATAGATGTCATACCTGAGGCATCATCCAATCGAAGAATGATGCGAATAAGCTCCTCTATAACATTCAAGGGTTTGTCACACACCCTTGTTTTGATGATTTTCTGCCCATCTTCAGATACCACGGTGGCATTTACCCAGAATTGCGTCTGATGCTCGATGTAGATTGTCGGGGTCACCGTTAGGGCATAGGATATATGCGTGCTCTTGAGGAAATCCACAATGTCGTGAAAACCTGTGGATTGTTTTGGCTTCTGGAGCATGGCAATCTCGTTGTGTTCGTCGATAAACTCCATTGCACCTGAGGATTCTTGACAGAAAAACAGAGATTCTTGGGAGAGAATAGTTAGAAAGAGAGAGAGATGAATAGAATGCAAAGAGACGTTATGAACTTTGGCGGGCTGAAAGAGGTATTTATAGCAGTAGTAGCCCTAATTTTTCTTTTAAAGCAGTATTAACGACACAAGCAGTATTAAGTGTGAAGCAATATTAACTACACATGCAGTATTTAGTACTAAGCAGTATTAACGACACATGCAGTAATGACTATGTACTAGCAGTAGTAACTATGCATTGGCAGTAGGAACTATGCACTGGCAGTAGTAACTATGCACTGGCAGTAGGAACTATGCACTAGCAGTAGTAACTCTGCACTAGCAGTAGTAACTATGCACTAGCAGTAGGAACTATGCACTAGCAGTAGTAACTATACTTGCACTTTTCAGCACTTGTCAATCTGAGTCATACAGAAGATCCTGAGAAAAAGAGTTAGTAGTACCAAATATACAGGTATATACAAGAAAATGAAAATCATGACTTTATTCAAGGTTGATCATGCCCACACTTGTTACCAAGAAAGTGAATCTACCCACATCAAAAGCTTTTGTGAATAGATCAGCAAACTGGTCATTGGTATGAACTTTAGCAACTTGAATTAATTTCTTTTCATTACAATCTCGAATAAAGTGATACCTGATCTCTATGTGCTTTGTTTTGGAGTGTTTGACTGGATTGTTAACAATGCTAATAGCACTGTTGTTGTCAATGAAGATTGGAGTGTGAAGAAATGTTACCCCATAGTCCAACATCTGATTCTGTATCCATAGAACCCGAGAGCAGCAGCTTGCAGCAGCTATATACTCAGCTTCTGTTGTAGATAAGGACACTGTGGTTTGTTTCTTACACTGCCAAGATACTAGTCTTGCACCCAAAAACTGACATCCACCTGAAGTAGACTTCCTATCCATGTTAGCTCCACCCAAGTCACTATCTGAGTATGCAAGCAAATCAAAGGATGATTCATAAGGATACCAGAGACCTAATCTAGGTTGCCCTCTTAGGTATCTAAATATCCTCTTTACTGCATGAAGGTGTGATTGCTTTTGTGTAACTTGAAATCTGGCACATACACATACTGGAAACATAATATCTGGTCTAGAGGCTGTGAGATACATGAGTGATCCAATCATTGATCTGTAATGATGGACATCCACATCCTCCCCCTCAAGATCAGCAGTGATCTGTTTGTGTGTCTCCATTGGTGTGCTTGCTGGCTTTGAGTCTGATAATCCAAACTTATCCAGGATGTCTTTCACATATTTGGATTGGCATATGAAAATCCCATCCTTCTTCTGTTTCACCTGAAGCCCAAGGAAGAAAGTAAGTTCACCCATGGAACTCATCTTGAAGCTCTTGTGCATTAACTCCTCAAAGTCTTTACACATGTGATCATTTGTGGATCCAAAGATAATGTCATCCACATAGATCTGAACAAGTAGGGTGTCCTTCTTTTTCCTTTTAATGAATAAGGTCTTATCAATGATACCTCTTTCAAATCCATTTACCAAGAGATAGGTAGACAAGGTGTCATACCATGCTCTTGGTGCTTGATGTAGACCATAGAGTGCCTTCTTTAACTTGTACACTCTGTCAGGATACATTGGATTCTCAAATCCAGGGGGTTGACAGACATACACTTCTTCATCTATAGTCCCATATAGAAAAGCACTTTTTACATCCATCTGGTAGACCTTGAACTTCATATATGAGGCATAGGCTAGAAACAACCTAATTGCCTCAATCCGTGCAACTGGAGCAAAGACTTCCTCATAGTCTATACCCTCTTCCTGAGTATACCCTTGTGCAACCAGCCTTGCTTTGTTCTTGATCACAATTCCTCTCTCATCCTTCTTATTTCTGAAAATCCACTTGGTGCCAATTGCCCTATGACCTTTTGGATGGTCCACCAAGTCCCAAACATTCTGTAGCTTGAACTGTAGCAGCTCCTCTTGCATTGCTTCTATCCAACTTGGATCTTTCATAGCATCATAAGCCTTTTTGGGCTCAATTTGGGATAAAAAGCAAGTGAGTACAGTATTAACAGTATTTTGCTGATCTTGTAGCTCTTGAAGTCTGCTTTGATTCCTAGTCATCATGGGAGAAGCAATGTCTCCAATTACCAACTCAGGAGGATGATTTTTCTGAGTTCTTGATGGATGACCAGATTCCTCTTGTAAGTTTACATCCAGATTTGACTCATCTAAGTCTGGATTTGCTTCAGCTTCTTCAGTCACTTCAGACTCTCTGGAATTTGGACTTGAAGGCTGATTTTCCTCTATCCTTCTCTCTTCTTCATTCTGAATGGGTTCAGCTTCCTTTTCTTGTTCACAGAAGTCAACAGGATCAATGGTAGGGAGTGGAAATATCACAGAATGAATTCTGTGATCTGATGGTGGTGTATCCCTTTGTCCTGCATTTACATCACTACTGAAACCCAAAGAATTAGTGAGTGAATCAATGTCAAATAGCCAATCAGGACCTGAACCAATAGGATTTGGTGTGTTCTCATTGCATTTGACATTGTCACTTTCTTCAATTATTCTAAAAGAGGTATTAAATACTCTGTAGGCCTTACTCTGAGATGAGTAACCAACAAGAAAACCATCATCTGCTTTGCTATCAAACTTACCTAAGTGAGATTTGGTATTGAGAATTGTACAAGGACACCCAAATGGTTTAAAAAATCCAATAAATTGTTTCTTTTTCTGGAAAAGCTCATAAGGTGTCTTAGTTTTAGGCTTTATTACTAAAACTCTGTTTTGGACATAACAAGCAGTATTAACTGCTTCTGCCCAAAAAGTAGTGGGTAATTTTGAATCAGCTAACAGAGATCTAGCAGCCTCAATCAGTGTCCTATTCCTTCTCTCAGCAACACCATTCTGTTGTGGAGTCCTAGGAGCACTGTATTGTCTCTCAATTCCTTTTTCCTCACAAAAGGTGTTTAGATCAAAGTTTTTAAATTCAGTCCCATTGTCTGATCTAATGACTTTCACTTTTTGATTTGATTGGTTTTCAATTCTAAGAATAAAAGATTTGATCAGTCCACTTGTCTCATCTTTAGTTCTCAGAAAATATACCCAAGTAAATCTAGAGTAATCATCAACAATAACTAAACAGTATGACTTCTTGCCAATGCTCATGACATTTGTAGGGCCAAACAGATCCATATGCAACAACTGAAGAGGATTTGAGATAGTGTTTATCTCTTTGGACTTATGAGAAGTTTTGTGTTGTTTGCCTTTGAGACAAGCAACACAATGATCATCACATGAATAAACTTTTGATGGTAAACCCCTAACAAGATTATTTTAACAAGTTTATTCATTGTTTTAAAATTCATGTGACACATCCTTCTGTGCCAAAGTGAAGATTCATCCATTGAAGCTTTTGAAACCAAACAGTTTAGGGATGAATCAGATGAAACACTATCTAAATCTAAACAATACACATTATCCTTTCTAGGAGTTCTCAATAGTATCATGTTTTCATCAACTACTTTGAATCCAGGAGCAAGAATAATGCATTCAGAATCAGTAAATAATATACTATGTTTCTTGTCACAGACCTGTGATACACTTAACAGGTTGTATCTCAATTGCTCAACATAGTAAACATCCTCAAATGTCATCTTACCTTTTGATACATCACCTTTACCACTTATCTTACCTCCTGCAGGATTATTTCCAAAAGCAACATGTCCTCCATCAATTCTTTTGAAATTCTTGAGGCAGGCCATGTTACCTGTCATGTGCCTGGAGCAACCACTATCAACATGCCAGATGCTCTTCCCCTTTAGCTGTTGGTTGCCCTGCACATAAGTTAAATCAATTAGTTTTTATTGGGAACCCATGCCAAAGTGGTCTTGGGTCTCCCTTGCTCATCAAAGTACTTACATTCAGTTTGGATAAGTTTTTCAACCTGAGGAACTACAGTACTGGAGTACTTTGTCAAGATGATAGGTCTAGCAGCACAAACACTAGAAGCAGTATTATCTTTAGAAGAAGTACTAACAGTGTTAGCAGTACTAACACTGCCGGCAGCAGTATTGCTTCTAAAAGAAGTACTAACAGTGTTAACACTGCTAGCAGCAGTACTAACAGTGTTAATACTGCTAGCAGCAGTATTATCTGAGGTAGCCGTACTAACAGAGGCAGCAGTACTGACACTAGTGCTTTTAGGAACCCACATTGTGACACATTCTTTTTCAGTCTTTTTCCTCATGTGGCTTTTGGATTTAGCTTGTTTCTTAGCCACATGGTTCCTTACAGGTTTCCTATAACCATTTGATTTTTGAAAAGTTCTTTGAAAATTTATCCTTTGGTTAATAGGATTGAAATAACAGTGTTTGGCAAGGTGATTCAATTTGCCACAGATAAAACAAGGTTTTGGTCTGTTAATCCTTTGCAGATCAACTCCTTGTTTTTGTGCCCACTGATTATTCCAGTTTCTTTGATTTCCCCTCTTTTTATCATGTTTTTGGGGCTCATTCTTTTGGGAATTCTTGCAAGAACAATGTTCACAGGTATTGGACTTCACAACAGTGGTCTGTGTATAATGAACTCTCTTTCCTTTTTCAGATCTTTTCATCTCATTGTTCTTATCCCAGGGACTTCCACCATCCTCATTAGTCTTGATGTAGTTTTCTAAGGGGATCTCACCACTGACATCCTTGTTCCTTTTCTTAGACTCTTCTTTTTCAGTTTTATCCTCAACAACAACTTCATCTAATAGATCTACTTGAGTAGCTCCTTCAGGTAAGTCCTTCCTATCCATGGTTTCTAACAGGTCTGACATAGGAGGGATGTAAGTGTTGTTGTAGGGTGGGGGTGTGGCATTGTACCCTATGCCTGGTTTCATCTTACTGTGGATTTGAGCATTTATTATGGTGTCCATGACTTTAGAAGCACATGAAAACTTTTCAACATCAAGCTTTACTTTCTCAAGTTCTCCTTTTAATTTCTCACACTCCTCCCTAGACTCTTTCAGTTGGAACTCCAGACCATTCTTTTCCCACTTCCAGTAGTTTGTATCATATGAGTGTTGAAGTTCATTGGCTTAAAAAGCCTTAATTTGTTCTTCAAACCTCTCAACAATCACTACATAGTCTCTTCTATCCTTTTCTAATCTCTTAAGGTCATCACATATTCCCTGGTTGTGATCTCTATACCTTTTCACAGTGTCTATACAAGCTTGAGAACAGAGATTAGATTTTACCTCTGTAGGAAGATCTGAGACTTCTGCCATGAGAGCATGATTCTGAATTGCCTCTTCTGCTTGATCACTCCAATCAAATCCCATTCCTTGTTGAGAAACAAGGGCTTGAACAGAGTTTCTGTTCTGGTTGAAGCTTCCAGTCTGAGCTTGTTGATGGTTGTTTTGAGATACTCCACCTCTGCATTCTCTGGCAAAGTGTCCCATCTTATGACACTTGTAGCATTCCACCTTAGACATGTCAAACCCAGCACCATCTTCTCTTCTTTGGGAAAAGTTGTTTCTCCCAGTCCTCTTTTGAGATACACATATCCTGAGGGCTTCTTCTTGGCTTCAACCTCTGCTTCAAATACCCTAAGATCATTTTAAAGATCATCAAGCTCTTTATCTTCTAACTGGTCATTCTGTCTGAAAGACACAGTATACATTGTCCATTCCTCACCTAATGATCTTAGAAACTTCCTGTTGACATCATCAGCCTCCATATGAACTCCAACTGTAGCCAATTCTCCAATCAACTTATTAAATCTATCAAAAGTTTGAGTCATAGACTCATTCTTTGTAGAAGTAAAATTTTCATATTGTTGCTTAAGAATTGCCTTCTGGTTCCTCTTGGTGCTCTTGGTACCAGTGAATCTCTTTTCCAATGCATTCCATAAGATCTGAGCATCAGTGCAGTGATGAAATTGGTGCTGATACTCATTGGGAATAGCCAAAAGCAGAGTGCTTAAGGCTTTTATCTCTGTTTGTCGAACCTTTCTTTCTGCATCAGTCTTTGGAGGGGGTCTTTTGCCATCTGGTCCAACCTTTCCTTCAGCACAAGGACCATTCTCTATAATATCCCAGATGGAATAATCAGTAAGCAAAATATACTGCTTGATTCTAATCTTCCACATGTCAAACTCATTAGGCCTGAGCATGGGAACCTTTGAAACAAGAGTAGTGTTTGATTCAACTGAGTTGTCCATAATGATTGTAGATTTCTAAGAAACCAAGCTCTGATACCACTTGTCAGGATCGATTCCAAACAAGAATAATTAGTCTTAGAAATCAGAATTAAAGAATCTTGCGGAATAGAACTTTAATTCAAACTCACTTTATGAACAACTAATCAGAAAACACAATCTGTTTGTATTCAATGCTTCAACTCACAAGGTTACAACCAAACCTCAATCTTGTTGAACAGGCTCAACAAGACGACTTCTACTTCTCTAGAAATAGGGTTCTAAACCTTGAGGTTAATTCTCTCTAAAAACGAAAATGAATTCTGTATATCGCACATATATGCTGAATAGCTATCTATCAACATCTATTTATACTAAATAATTACAAGATAACTATCAAAACAAAATTGATCTTCAGAATATTCTTTCATGCTTATCTTCAATCATTCCATCTTTATCTCCAACATTCTCGCATTCCATAATATGATCACAAGCAGCATTAACATCATTATGCACAAGCAGTACTAACCTTGTTCCAGCAGCATTAATGCATCAGTAGTACTAACATTGTTCCAGCAGTATTAACTTTGTCTTGCAGTAGTAACTATGTTCTGGCAGTACTAACCTTTACTGGCAGTAGTAACTTTGTTCTGGCAGTACTAACCTTTACTGGCAGTAGTAACTTTGTTCTGGAAGTAGTAATGTTGTTCTGGCAGTACTATTGTTGTTCTGGCAGTACTAACGTTGTTCTGGCAGTACTAACGTTGTTCTGGCAGTACTAACCATACTTGGCAAATCTTCAGTTCCCAACAATAACTCTAAAAATAGAGTTATCACAACCTCAAACTTAAATCATTACTTGTCCCCAAGTAATAAAAAGAAAGAAAATAAAAAAATATGCACTTTGAGCTTTTAAGGACTTACCATATTTCACGCCTTGGATGAATCTTGATCTCCTTCCATGGATGCTTTTTTCGGTCCTAAAACTAAATTTTTACTTTCGTGCATTCGACGACATCTTTCCCTTGTTCACACTTGATCTATAGGACTTGATTGGGTTTGAAAGATTTGTGGCTTTGAATGTGTTTCCCAAGGGCTTTGTAGCAAACATTACCAACTTGAAACGGAAATCCCGTTTTGGAATTTTTATTTTTCGAGATATTCTCATTTTAAGAAGTGAACATTTATGGGTTTTGCGAGGGTAAACAAGTACACTTCAGGCTTTATTTAGAGGTGGTTGGGTTACAAAAGGGTCGTGTTTAGGCAAGTGTATGCAAAAATGGCCTATATCATTTCAACGTGACAAGTTGAGGGTCTAGAACTTACAAAAGTGTGTTTTTTAGTTCGGAGTCCGAAAGTTGTGCACCTTGAAATGGAAAAAGATCAAAAATCATTCAAACAAGAAAAATGTTAGTAACCCAAAAGCACCTACACAACGGTAGGAATCCATGCATCATAAACCCAAAACTTAACGAAGTAGCGAATTGTCAAATAGCCAACCATGAAAAACAGCAAATTAACATGAAATAAAAATTGTTTTTGTGAGCAGCAAGAGTGAGCACTATAGTCCCAACAAACCATTAGTGGGTCGGAGTTGTCTTCAGGGAGTTATCAGCAACGTCATCACTAGAGTCGTCATCACTTTCTTCGGTTGGACAAATGCCAACAGGGAATTCGGGGAGTTGTGCAGTGATTTCTGGGTTGACACCTTCCAACATTTTGTTCATGATTGCGTCCCTTTGTTGAGTGTACATCCAAAAGGACTCTGTGGCCCTTTCCATGTGCTTCTGTCTGTCATCCATAGTGGTGAGACGGTCACTGATGGCTTTTAGTTCAGTCAAGATAGCAGCCAAGGGGTTTGTGCTTCGGCTTGGAGTGGCAGCAGAGAGTGGGTGAGAGGGAGTGACGTTTCCACTGGGGTATCATCATCCACGTTTACATCAGAGTGAAGGGTGATCGCCCTACCCATCTTCTTGATTGTGACCACGCTAATGTTGTTGGTAGAAGTGACCCAGACCTCACCTGGGACAGAAGGCACTCCAGCATCTTTTGAGTCCTGGCTTGATAAATTGCTGATTGCATCAAAATACCGAGATTGATGGTCTTCCCAAGGAAAATGCATTAGAGAAGACCGCACTTGTCCTTGGAGAGGGTTGTGTCATGCGTAGTGGGTGAGAGGGAGTGACGTAGGAATTAAAACCATACATCGGCTTCCGTAGTGAGAGAGTTGGCTGGGATGCACTTCCTCCCTCCATTCATCATCCAAGTCTTGCCTTCCACCACCAAGGCCTTCAAGATAGCCTCCTCATCAGTTGTGGTCATTGTCTTCAAAAATGTAGCAAATGTACACGAAAGTGGGGTCCTTATGCCAAGGACCCGATTGATGGTAGATGCCCCATAGTGCACCTTACGGCCCCAGACTGTTACACTAGTGCCTTTGGTTTGGGAGGCCTCAACATAAAACTCTTTGACTAGAGAAGAGTTGGCCCTCCTATTTGCAGTGGCCAAAGTGGTCCAATCTTGCTATAAAATCCTTTCCTTTACAAATGGGTTTGCATCCACAAACTCAGGATCAAATCCCCTCTCCATATTCAACTTTTGTTTAAAAATACAGTCAAAGTGGGCAGCAACAGCGGGGGTTGTGAACTGCCTGGGGATGCCACTGGGGGCATGCTCAGTGTCTACTATGACTTCATGAGGGTTGGTTGAAATTTGTTCATTATCAACATCAGATTCCTCTGATAATGATATAGCAGAGGGGATATGACCCTTACCTTTTATAGAAGTGGCTTTCTTGGATCTCCCTGCAGCAGATTTTGCCGGAGTGGTCACCGTAGACCTGGTGACCATGCCCTTTCTCTTCATTGCTCTCCTTATTGGGTTTTCCTCACCGTGGCTTGCGTTTTTGAGTGCATCCAAATCGAAGGTGTTTCCCATTTGCAGGTATTGGTTCGTATAATCTACCTCTTCCTTTCTTCGGCATTCCTCATCTTCTTGAAATAATCTTGCCTCTTCCTCTCTTCTTACCCTTTCTTCTTCTTCTTTTCGAATTCTTTCTTCCTCTGCCCTTTTTCGTTCTTCTTCTCTTCTTCTCTTCTTCCTCTCTCTTCAATCTTTCTTCCTCCTCCCGTCGCCTTTTCTCCACTTCTTCTTTTTCTTTTGGAAGTGCAAGGAGTTTTTGTTCAAACTCCTCTTGCAAACGAATCATTTCGTCCTCAGTCTTTTGGTCCTCGATATTGAACTCACTCAGACTCGTGTATGAGGCTCTTGACGACGTGGCTCTCGACGCCTCTTGTTTGGACAATTCGGCGTCAGGTACGAAAACCACCATCGTGTTTTCATCGGTGGAAGGCGATGGTTGGTTAAGGTCGCCGGGGACATTCTTCGACGGGTGGTCGGTGGTGGTGATACGACGACGAGTGGCACGGCTGGGCTCATTTGGGTTAGAAACCGATCTTTTAGTTCTTGCCATGGTGGTGGTGGTTTGTTTTCCGAGAGAGAAAATAGAATAAGAGAGAGAATGTAATTTGAATTTGTGAGGGTAAAAAGGTGGGTTTTCGTATTTCAGTGTGGAAAGGGATTAGTTTTTGGGTAGAAAATTAGGGGGAACGGTTATTGAGGAAGTAATGAGTGATTTTCTTGGGAAATAAATGTTTAGGGTGAGGTGGCATCATTATAGGATAAAGAGAGACATAAAGGTGACTTGTGGTAAGAGAGATGTGACATTTTCTGCTCCTTGGGCCGCCCAACTGTCGATTCGATGTGTCAGACACGCAGTGGGGAGTCCCAATGATGTGGTTCAAGTCACTGCGAAGCAGTCCTTGACTTTTTTTTAAAAAAAATTGGCATTTCATCCTACACACAAACAAAATAAACTACAACAAGGGATTAAAAAAATACCAAAAATAATAAAAAAAACAACAGATAACATAAATAAAATATTTACACAGGATTTGGAATTATCTCAACCAGAGTGAGATGGAGAGTGGGCACTTTCACTCAGAAAGTGCTTCACTCTTTGCCCATTGACTTTAAAAGTCTGACCAGATTGTTGGGACATTAATTCAACGGTTCCAAAGGGACTTATCTTGACCACCATGTATGGCCCTGTCCATCGAGATTTAAGCTTACCCGGAAATAATTTGAGTCGTGAATTAAACAATAGCACTTGTTGTCCCTCGGTGAACTCCCTATGATGGATTCTTCGGTCATACCACATTTTGGTCTTTTTCTTGTACAACTTTGCATTCTCATAGGAGTGGTATCGCAATTCTTCCAACTCATGCAATTGTAAAAATCTTTTGGTTCCCGCCGCATCCTCACTCATGTTATGTAACACCCTGTTTACCACCACACAATATTGTCCGTTTTGCCCCACTGGCTCACGGCTTTGTTCTTGGCGGCCTGGCAAGGACTTCGCAAGAACTTCCCAGGAGGTCACCCATCCTGGTACTACTCCCATCCAAGCACGCTTAACCACAGAGTTCCCAAGGAACCCGCATGCTTGTGGCCCTAAAACGCGTTGTGTCTGGTAAGGCCAAGGTTTACTAATATACCCAGCATCTCTCCTGTCCACGGCCGATGTGGGATATGCCTAAGGTGTTACACACACCCCCATTAGGCATATCCCACATCGGCCGTGGACAGGAGAGATGCTGGGTATATTAGTAAACCTTGGCCTTACCAGACACAACGCGTTTTGGGGCCACAAGCATGCGGGTTCCTTGGGAACTCTGTGGTTAAGCATGCTTGGATGGGAGTAGTACCAGGATGGGTGACCTCCTGGGAAGTCCTTGCGAAGTCCTTGCCAGGCCGCCAAGAACAAAGCCGTGAGCCAGTGGGGCAAAGCGGACAATATTGTGTGGTGGTAAACAGGGTGTTACAAATGGTTTCAGAGCCACTCCTGTGCCGTTCGGGATGGTGGGGCAAACCTCATCGAGGACGATGAGTCCCTAAGGGGGGGTGTGTGTAACACCTTAGGAATATCCCACATCGGCCGTGGACAGGAGAGATGCTGGGTATATTAGTAAACCTTGGCCTTACCAGACACAACGCGTTTTGGGGCCACAAGCATGCGGGTTCCTTGGGAACTCTGTGGTTAAGCGTGCTTGGGTGGGAGTAGTACCAGGATGGGTGACCTCCTGGGAAGTCCTTGCGAAGTCCTTGTTAGGTCGCCAAGAACAAAGCCGTGAGCCAGTGGGGCAAAGCGGACAATATTGTGTCGTTGTAAGGGGGGTGTTACATGTTAATCTCTTTAAGGGCCCAAAATGCCTTGTGTTCCCATTCAATTGGTAAATGGCAAGCTTTGCCAAAAACTAATTTAAATGGAGACATTCCCAAAAAAGTTTTATAGGTCGTACGATAGGCCCAAAGAGCATCATCAAGTTTGGTTGACCAATCTTTTCGGTGTGGTTTAACGACCTTTTCTAAAATTCCTTTGATTTCTCGATTTGAAAGTTTGGCCAAACCGTTGGTTTGCGGGTGATATGCGGTGGCCACTCTATGATGTATATCATACTTAGCAAGGACCGATCTCATGACTTGGGTTTACAAAATGGGTGCCTTCGTCACTAATTAACGCCTGTGGTGTTCCAAATCGAGTGAAAATATTTTTATGCAAAAATTTCAGCACGGTGTTTGCATCATTGGAGTGACATGCAACTTCCTCCACCCATTTTGAAACATAGTCTACCGCAACCAAGATATAAAAATCATTGTTTGAGTTTGGGAAAGGACCCATGAAATCGATCCCCCAAACATCAAAAAGCTCCACCTCTAGAATGTTATTGAGAGGCATTTCGTTCTTTTGAGATATATTCCCGGTTCGTTGGCATTGCTCACATTTTTTTTAAAAGTTCATACGAGTCTTTGAACACAGTGGGCCAGAAGAACCCACTCTGCAATATTTTTGCAGCAGTGCGGTTTCCACCAAATGGCCACCGTAGTGGGATGTGTGACAACCGAGAAGTATTTGTTGTTGCTCACTTCCATGGACACACCGCCTCAATATTTGGTTCGTCCCTATCTTATATAAGAAAGGTTCGTCCCAAACATATTGACGAGTATCGTGTAAGAATTTTTTAAATGGTTGTCTACTCATCCCGTGGGGCTTTAGTCCAGATGCCAAAATGTTTTCAATGTCAGCGTACCAAGGAATATCATTGTTGTGATGTTGAACTGCTAACAATTGTTCATCGGGAAGACTTTCCTGGACCGGAGTGGGTTCCACAGTGGTCACTACCTTCTCAAGCTTGGACAGATGGTCAGCTACTTGGTTGCTTGTTCCTTTTCTTTCGACGATTTCAAGGTCGAATTCTTGCAGCAATAATACCCAACAAATCAAATGCGGCTTGGAATCAGCTTTGTTGTTCAAGTATTTTATTGCTGCATGATCAGTGTGCACTATGATGTTCGTCCCTACGAAGTAAGACCTGAAACGATCAAAAGCAAACACCACTGCAAGTAATTCTTTTTCGGTGACCGTGTAATTGATCTGAGCTTCGATTAGTGTTTTACTTACATAATAAATGGGATGAAAGATTTTGTTTTTCCGCTGTCCTAAAACAGCCCCCACAGCCCACTCGCTGGCATCACACATAACTTCAAATGAGAGTGGTCACTATAGGTGCAGTAACTAAAGCTTTTTTGATTGTTCAAAAGCATCTCGACATTCTTGGGTGAATTCAAATTTCTGTTTATGTTGCAAAATGTTACATAGGGGTTTGGTTATTTTTGAAAAATCTTTAATGAACCGCCTATAGAAACCGGCATGGCCCAAGAAACTTCGAATTCCTTTCACAGTTGTGGGTTCGGGAAGTTGCGCCACCACTTCAAGTTTGGCTTTGTCAACCTCTAACCCTCTCTTTGAGACAAGATGACCTAGGACAATACCCTCTTCGACCATAAAATGACATTTTTCCCAGTTTAAAATAAGTTCGTGGGTCTCACATCTCACTAGGCTTTTCTCCAAATTTCTCAGGCAGTTGTCAAATGATGTCCCTATCACAGAAAAGTCGTCCATAAAAACTTCTATGGTGTCCTCAATCATGTCGGTGAAAATGGCCATCATACAACGTTGGAAAGTGGATGGGGCATTACACAACCCAAATGGCATCCTTCGGAATGCAAAGTTACCGTAGGGACAAGTAAAGGTGGTATTTTCTTGGTCCTCGAGGGTGATGTGAATTTGGTTTTATCTGGAGTATCCATCTAGAAAACAATAGAACTCATTTCCGGCTAACCTATCGAGCATTTGGTCGACGAATGGTAAGGGAAAATGGTCTTTCTTGGTGGCTAGATTAAGTTGTATGTAGTCCATGCATATTCTCCACCCAGTAACAGTTCTAGTGGGAATGAGCTCGTTCTTTTCGTTTTCCACTACGGTTGTTCCTCCCTTTTTAGGGACACATTGAACGGGGCTCACCCAACTACTACTAGCTATTGGGTAGATAATACCAGCGTCTAACCATTTCAAAACTTCTTTCTTGACCACCTCTATCATTATGGGATTCAATCTTCTTTGGGGCTGGACCTTTCTAGGGTGGTCACTCTCCAAGTTAATCTTATGTTGACATAGGGAAGGGCTAATACCTCTAATGTCTGCTATGGTCCAACCAATTGCCCTCTTATGCTTCATCAACAAATCAATCAAAAGTTGTTCTTGTTTCTCACTAAGTTTGGATGAGATAATAACGGGAAGTTTATTATCCGTTTATTATCCTTAGCGAGATAAGCATACTTCAAGTGAGATGGCAATGGTTTTAAGTCTAACTCGGGAGGCTGTTCTATTGAAGGGGGTTTAACATCTCTGTCCTTAAAGTCCAGAGGTTCAAAGGCTGCCACAATTGCGTTACACTTGTCCTCAAAAGTGTCATCATGTTCAGAGTCGGAGTGCTCACTCTCACTGCCCACTGAGCTCACTGTGTCAAAACTTGGGGTACCATTAATCAAACTTAAAGCAAAGCAGTCTTTGGTTTCTATGAACTTAAGGGACTTGAAGACATTAAATGTTACCTCTTGGTCATGGACTCTCATAGTGAGTTCTCCTTTGTGCACATCAATCAAAGTACGTCGGGTTGCAAGAAACGGACGCCCTAAGATGATTGGGATATCTTTATCGACCTCATAATCTAGGATTACAAAATCGGCAGGAAAGATAAGTTTATCCAATTGGACCAAAACGTCTTCTATTTTTCCTTTTGGATAGGCTATGGACCAGTTGGCTAATTGTAATGTCACGGTTGTGGGTCTAGCCTCTCTAATACGTAACTTGTTAAATATGGACAATGGCATCAAGTCTATACTAGCTCCCAAGTCACAGAGTGCTTGACCTACTTCTTGTCCTCCTATGGTGCATGGAATGGTGAAACTACCCCGATCTTTCAACTTAGGTGGAATCTTGCTAGTAAGGAGGGCACTACATTCCTTAGTTAATGCCACAGTCTCAAACTCACCCAACTTTCTCTTTTTGTTCAAAATATCTTTCAAAAATATAACATAGCTTGGCATTTGCCCAAGAGCCTTTACCAAGGGTATGTTAATGTGAAGTTGTTTAAAAATGTCTAAGAATTTTTTGAATTGAACATCGACATTTTTACTCTTATTCTTTCGGGAAATGGAACATTTCGTGGGTCAATTTGAGTTTGTTGTGGTACTTGCTTTGTAACAATGGGTTTCTGTGTGGTCACTAGAGTAGGAGGCTCAGGGATATTGGTGCTTACTGTGGGTTTGTCAGTGACCTTAGGAGTGGGCACTGCGGTTTTAGGGACAGTGGGTATTTGAGGCGGGTCTTCAGAGTCAACGATGACATCATTCGAACCCTTTCCACTCCTAAGCGTTATGGACTTGACTTGTTCTTTTCCTATTACCCTAGCATGTTCGGTGTCACTAGGTAATGTCCCTGGCGGTCTATTCTTAACTTCGACGGCTAGTTGTCCTACTTGTGTGTCTATGTTCCTTATGGCTGCTTGAGTTTGATTCATGAAACCTTTGAGTATTGATTCGAGTGATGGTTGTGTCTCAGTTGAGTGATTTTGACGTGGCTGAAACTGTGGTGAGGACTGTCCTTGGTGTATGTTCTGTGGGGGGTACCCACTGTGATGTTGGTGAAATCCAGGGGGTTTTGTGGTCTTTGTTGGACATGACTCGCCCCGTGGGGTTGGAGTCCTGGATTACCAGCCCAAGAGAAATTCGGGTGAATTCTCCAGCCCGGATTATAGGTCTGCAAAAATGGGTTGTTCCTCGGGTTGGTTCCTATAACATTAACGGCCTCAAGATTTGCGGGACAATAGTCAAAAACATGTTCCTCTCCACAAAGAGAGCAGTTCTCAGTGAGTTGTGGAGTGGCCACTGCGGAATTGACTTGTCCTCTATTTTGATTTAAAACCAGTTTAGTTAAGGCTACCAATTGTGCATTCATGGTTTTAAGTGCTTATGAGTCAATGGTATTGGTCTTTGGTATGGTGGCCCTAGGATTTGACCATTCGGTGTTGTTGTTGGACACTTTCTCTAAGATTTAATACCCCTCATTGTAAGTTTTACCTGTGAAAGCTCCACCTGCTGTTGCATCTAAGATGATTTTGGCTGCATTGGAAAGACCATTGAAAAAGGTCTCCAATTGGATGCAATGTGGGATGTCGTGATGTGGGCACTTTCGAAGTAACTCTTTAAAACGTTCCCATGCATCCGAAACAACCTCATCTTCGCCTTGCTGAAACAAAATAATATCATTTCGAAACCTTACATTCCTTGTAGGAGGAAAGTACTTTTGTAGAAATTTGTCAGCAAGTTCTTGCCAAGTGGTTATCGAATTAGGATCATGTGAATTCAGCCAAGCCTTCGCCTTATCCCTTAATGTAAAAGAGAAAAGTTTCAGCTTTAAGGCTTCATCAGTCACACCTAGCAGTTGAAAGGAATCAGTCATTTCCAAAAGCGATTTTAAGTGCAAGTGTGGATCCTCAGATTGTAACCCTCCAAATTGACCCATGGTTTGGATCATTTGAAACATTACCGGTTTGAGTTCAAAGTGTTGTGGAATCATGTTGGGCCTTAGAATCCCGGAGCTTAAGTCAGTAACTCCGGGAGTAGCATAATCCCGTATTTTTCGATCTTTGCTATCGACAATCGTCACTGTGGTCTCCACTAATGGTGGGTTAATGGGTCTTTCCGCTCCTGCCATAAGGGGGTGTTGATCCAAACCCTCAGTGATTTGATAATGACCCTCTCTTAAACACTTAGTGAAAATTGTAAGTAAATGATATGTATTAGAGTTTCACTATCGCTGATAAGTACTAAGACTGTTTCAGTACTGCTGATAGTAACTCTCGCTCTTTAAAGTTAAATAGTCAGCGAACTCTGTTCATCGAGTAGCTCTGAGCCTGTTCAGTCTATGAGATGATCGATGATAAGTTAGTTGTTTACTTATGATCCCTGAAGACAAGTTTAACGTCAACATATGTTCTACGCTGAAGTCGAAGATCAAGTTCAAAAACCAGCGACAAGTCTACTAATGAACTGATGCGGATATCAGCAAAGCCAAGATTTGTCCACTCAACGTGAAGTATCAAGTAGAAGACTTCAGCAATCGCAGAACTTTATCATTCGCTGATAAAGAACTGTTTCAACGGAAGCTGATCATGAAGTCTTCTTACAAAGTACTGTTGTCTTACCTCCCTTGCACGTTTCCGTACGAAATGTCAGAATGGACATCCTTTTTGTCTATGATCGTACAACAACTCTGATTCTACACTGTGCACCATGCGGCTACTAAGGTTATCTACAAAGGTAAATGACATGCAACCACTCAGCTGCTGCCACGTGTAAAGCAATACTGTCATGCATTAAATGCATGCAGTATATAAGAAGAACCCTACTTTAGAAATGAAGTGCGCTCAGCCATCTTCTTATTCTTCCTTACTACTGTGTGTTAGGTTATTATTCGTAATTTCCTTATCTCCTTCTAGTGCAAGAAACTTAGTGTTCTTAACTTGTTTAGATTAGGTTAATCCTTAATCTTGTTCCTCAACAAGTTGTAAATTGTCTTGATTTATCAATAAACAATTTAGAAAAGTAAAAATCGTGTGTTTGTATTCAACCCCCCCCCCCCCCCCCCCTTCTACAAACTTGTATAACCATTCAGGACCAACAAGTGGTATCAGAGCAGACTTGTTTAATCTCATAAACAAGATCTGATCTATACTAAGATTTCTCTTCCTTGCTATTTCTAAAAATGGCCACCAACACAAACACTAACTATATTGACAATGGTTCTCTTGCAAAACACCCTAGATTCTCCAGAGATAATTTTAATCTATGGAAAAATAGGATGATTCTCTTCTTAGAAGGTGTAGACCCTTCTATGCCTTACTATCTTGAAAACGGCCCATATATTCCTATAAGAATTGATCCTGCAGTTCCAGCCGCTGAGAATAGACCTGCTATTCCAGAAAGGCTGATTCCCAAGGAAATTCATATGTGGACTGATGAAGATAAGAAGAAAGTGGCTATCGACACCAAAGCCGGATCCATACTCTCCATGTCTCTTCCTGACGAAGTCTACCATTCTGTCATGAACCTGAAAACCTCAAAAGCTATGTGGGACACAAGTTGTGTTCAGTATGAAGGTACTTCTGAAGTCCAGGACTCTCGAAAGATCAACCTGGTAAGACAGTACGAAAGATTCATTTGTGGTAAGAATGAAACTCTCTCTGAAGTACACCAACGTTTTAACTCCTTAATAATAGATCTGAAAACGGTTGGTAAGGAATATTCTAACTTTGAAGTACTGACAAAGTTCTTAGAATGTTTACCTGAAAGCTGGGACAGTTATTCAATGTGTCTCAAGCTGTCAAAAGATCTAAGATCTATGACTCTTTCTACCTTATATGGCACGATGCTGAATCATGAGCAATCGAGTCATCTTAAGAAGAATCTTGTAAAATATTCCAAAAGCACCCCTGTTGCTTTACTCTCAGAGTTACCTTCCACTCATCGATCTACGATCACTGTCACTGAGTTGGAAACTAACTCTGAATGTTTATCAGATTCTGACGCTTCAGATGATGATGAAACTCTGGCATTCCTGGCTAATAAGTTCAGAAGATTTGCTAGAAAGAGTAATTTCAAGAAGAACAAACCTCTTGCTATTACTGACAAGCCAAGATCATCAACCCCTGTTGATAAGGCTACTGCTACTTGCTATAACTGTGAAAAGATAGGACATTTTGCTAGCGAGTGCAGGTCAAAGAAAGTCTCTAGACCCTCAGCTTTTCCCAAGAAAAACTTTACTCCCAGGACTAGAGATGAAAAATACAAAAAACTGAAAGAAAGGTATTCAAAGCTGAAAACCTTTAAGAAGAAAGGCAAAGGCCTTATGGCTGACTATGATTGGGCTGCCTCTGACGAAGAAGAATCATCTGACTCTGAAGATGATGATGAAGCCAATCTCTGTCTCATGGCCAAACTTGAAGATGAGGAAGAAAATTCTGACATTCCCTCTACTTCAACCTCTGCTACTAAGGTATCACCTTCCTTGTTTACCAATATTTTAAATATTGATAAAGCTGATAGTCTTCGAAAGATCGATCTCTTGACTAGAAGTTTATATGAAGCCATGAATGGCAAAACTGTTGTTGAAAATCAAAACCTTGATCTCGCTGAACAGCTTAAAAACTATCACCTTCAAATAGAAAATATTTCTAAAATCGAAGAAGATTTTAAAGATCAAGTTCACTTAAATCAGCTAGTCAAAATCGAGCGCGAAGAAGCTATCGTTGCATTAAAAGCTGAAAAAGCTACTGTTGATGGATGGTATAACTCCTCAACAAAGATCATTGAGATAATAAAGTCTCAGATTCCCCTGAGTGATAAGCGTGGTCTTGGTTACAAAGCTGACACTCTAGAACCAACCACTGACCATTCCATGCTTAAGTTTGCAATGTTCGTATCCTATATCCCTGATACTTTCTCGTCTCAGTGTTCCTCTTCTAAATCGCCTATCCCTGAGGAAATCTCTACCTTAACTTCTAAAGGTAAAGAGAAAATTGTTTATCCAAAACCTACCTCAGTCTTTAAAAATAAAGGTAAAGGAATTGCTTTTAACCAAAATTCTCAGAAGGGTACCTTTGTACCAAAGCTGAATGCTTCTAAAGCTTCAGTAACTTATCCCTCTAGTTCAAAGAATAAGATCCCTGGATTTATTCAGTATGGATCTATTCAGCGATCCACTCCAAGAATCAAAGTGGATACTATTGGTAAGACATCCGAAGAACTGAATGTTCCTCCTGTTTCAAATACCAAAAGTTTACTTGGTACTGGTCCTTCTAATTCAAAATCAAAAGCTCATCATGCAAATGGTCCTAGAACTACTTTTAGTTATTGGAAATGTTATCATTGTGGACTTACCAATCATATTGCTAGTAAGTGCCCCACAGCCACCCAAGCTGAAAAGATAGCTAAGGTGAAGATCATTGCCCCCAAGGCAAAGAAGACCACTGAGGTTAAGAAATTAACCAAAGTGAAGACTGACAAAGCTGAATCTTCAAATGCTGCGAAGACTGCTAAACCTTCCACCTCCTCTTCTACCCCCACTGACAAGTGTGTACACATGGTTAAGTAGGGTACCCAAGACAAACTAATCTTCCTTTGTAATGCAGGTTAATAAGGGTATCTGGTATCTCGATAGCAGATGCTCTAGACACATGACTGGTAAGAAGAACCTGCTCACTGAGTTCAAAGAAGAGAAGGGTCCCTCTGTAACTTTCAGTGGAAATGGAAAAGGACATACCCGAGGGTTTGGTGTACTCTCTAATGGTACAACAACCTTCAGAAGAGTCGCATATGTTGAAGGGCTGAAGCATAATCTTCTAAGCATCAGTCAGCTTTGCGACATGGATAACAAAGTAATCTTTACTAAGGAATCCTGCTTTGTCGCTGACAAAAAGGAGAAGATAGCTCTCAGCGGTTATCGTTTGGAAAATGTTTATGTAATAAACATAGACTCAACAACCACTGAGAACTCCTGTTTCTTCTCAAAAGCCTCATCTGATGTCAACTGGTTATGGCATAAGAGGCTCTCTCATCTAAACTTCAAGACACTGAATACTCTTTCTTAAAAAGAGTTAGTCACTGGTCTACCTCAACACTCATACGCCAAAGAGTCCTTATGTTCAGCGTGTGAGAAAGGGAAGCAGACCAAAGCAAGCTTTAAGTCTAAGCAAGTTTCCTCAGTGTCATCTCCTCTACAACTTCTCCATATGGATTTGTTTGGCCCTGTTAACAAACAATCCATCGCTGGAAAGAAATATATGCTGGTCATAGTTGATGAATTCTCTCGCTATACATGAGTAATGTTTCTCCGTTCTAAGAGTGACACCCCTGAAGAACTCATCACCTTTGTCAGGAAAATGGAAGCACTGAACAACTTGACCGTTCGCTCAATAAGGAGTGATCATGGGACTGAATTCAAAAACAGTTCTCTTGGTTCCTTCTTTGAGAGTAATGGTATTTCTCACAACTTTTCTTCAGTGAGAACACCGCAACAAAATGGAGTCGCTGAAAGAAGAAATCAAACTATTATTGAAGCTGCACGTTCAATGCTCAGCGATTCTCACCTGCCTACTCAGTTTTGGGCAGAAGCTGTCAACACTGCTTGTTTTACGAAAAACAGGTCGCTGATAGTCAAAAGATTTAATAAAACAGCCTATGAACTTTTTCATGGGAGAAAGCCTTCAATTAGCTTTATTCACATCTTTGGATGTCAGTGTTTCATACTGAACAACAGAGATGCCCTTGGAAAGTTTGATCCTAAGGCTGATGATGGAATCTTTCTTGGATACTCCTCAGTCTCCAAAGCCTTCAGAGTCTTCAATCGAAGAAGACAAACTGTTGAAGAAACTAATCACGTCACCTTTGACGAATCCCGTTCAGCGAATTCTCGACCTTCTGCTGACACTGAAGAACTGAATCAATGGATGTTTTCACATCTTGGTGATTCAGAAGATATTCCCACTCCTCATACTCATACCGCTGAAGATGATAGTCCCACTATCATCCCAAAAATGCAGAATAGTGAAGCTGAAACTTCATGGGTCTCAGCTGTTCCTCTAAACACTATGCCTGCTTCTGAACCAAATGTCTTAGACATTCCATCTACTTCTCAGCAATCAGTGAATGTGATGACATCTGCACCTACTCCTCTCTTGGCTGATATTCCAGAGGTTGCTGAAGCCTCATCTTCAGCTCCTCCATTTCAATTTGAGTCAGCGATTCATGCTCCGGCTCAACGATGGACTGTCAATCACCCAATTGATCAAATTCTTGGTGATCCAAACGCTGGTGTTCAGACTCGACGAAGTGTAGGTAACATTTGTTTATTTGTTAACTTATTTCTCTGATTGAACCAAAGAAAATAGATGATGCCCTTAAAGATCCAAACTAGGTCAGCGCTATGCAAGAAGAGCCGACGGAATTCGAAAGAAACAAAGTTTGGAATCTTGTTCGAAGACCAACTGACGAGACAGTGATAGGCACTAAATGGGTCTATCGAAACAAGTTGGACGAACATGGAACTGTAACCCGCAACAAGGCTCGACTTGTTGCTCAGGGATACAGATAAGAGGAAGGTATAGACTACGACGAAACATTTGCTCCAGTAGCAAGACTAGAATCTATTCGTCTATTTTTAGCTTATGCTGTACACAAAGACTTCAAAGTATATCAAATGGATGTTAAGTCAGCATTTCTCAATGGAAAGCTGAATGAAGAAGTCTATGTGGAACAACCTCCAGGATTCTCATATCCTAAGCATCCAGGTTATGTTTATAAACTGGATAAGGCACTTTATGGCTTAAAGCAAGCTCCACGTGCATGGTATGACACTCTATCCTCTTATCTCCTAATTGAAAAATTTGAGCCAGGTAAAATCGACAAAACTCTATTTTTCAGAATAGTGAAAGGTCATATCACTCTTGTTCAGATATATGTTGACGACATTATTTTTGGTTCTACTAACCCTGACCTTTGTACTCGTTTCGCTGATAGAATAAAAGAAGAGTATAAAATGAGTATGATGGGTGAGCTAACATATTTCCTTGGTCTTCAGATAAAGCAAAATGAAAAAGGAACTTTTATTAATCAGGGAAAGTATGTTAAAGATATGCTGAAGAAATTCGATTTAACTCAGAGTTCAGCTATGAAAACCCCTATGGAACCACCGCTAACACTAAACAAGGATTCAAATGGAATATCTGTTAATGTCACGCTGTACCGTGGGATGATCGGCTCTTTCTTGTATCTTACAGCTAGCCGACCCGATATTATGTACGCAACCTGTTTGTGTGCACGATATCAAGCTGAACCTAAGGAATCTCATATGATCGCTGTAAAGCGAATCTTTCGTTACCTTAACGGTACTATGAACCTAGGTCTTTGGTATCCCAAAGATTCAGGGTTTGATCTAATCGCCTATTCAGATAGTGTAATACCTCGGGTAAGTCCGTTAGTTAAATCCTCTTTCTGTTAAATAAAGATAACTTTAAAGTAAGATGTTTAGGGTATGTTTGGGAAAAATTATGAGTTTAGGGGTGTTTGGGTTAAATTTGAGAAGTTCAAGGTCCATTTGGTAAGTAGTGGTTTGATATTACCTCTTAAGCAACAGATAGTATTCACATACCTAAAATAGAAAGTGTGTGTGTATGCGGGAGTTTTGGAGGCGAAGAAAGCGAAAGAAGAAAGTTACGGTTTGAGCATCAATCGATTGGGTTAGAAACGATTTTGAGGTAAGTCCCTTTATATTTTGTGTTTATAATCATGAGTAGAAGATATCTATCGGTTTAGAAACGTCGATTTCATTGTTTAGTGTTCGTCTCAATCGATTTCTGAGAAAATGGAACCGACTGTGTTCTTGAGAGTCCCGGGGAAGTCCCGGTAGACTCCCGGTATGGTCGACTCTCGGTATGGTCGACTCCTGGTAGTGTGGAGTCCCGGTATAGTCGACTCCCGGTAGTGTCGACTTCCGGTATAGTGAACTCCCAGTATTGCTAAAGTCCTGGTACTGAGAAGCCCCGGTACTCTGTGTAGTCCCGATAGTTGTTAAGATTAGTGATACAGCTGAGAACAGGATCTGGTAAGCTTTATATGTTGGCTAGTAAAGCGGTATATGTACCTTAAATTGTTTCAGATTCTGTGGAAGTCGTGGTAAGAGATAAGACCAGTTTGAAAGGAGCTTGTGAGCGTGTGTAATAATCAAAACAGGTGAGTTTTACTTTAAAAGTATTTTCAACTGTAATACATATACGCGTGGTTTGGAAATGTGATAATTGGTGGTTATTGGTTTATATGTGTGATATATGTGAATTATAATATATTGAGGTATTATATTTACATGAGTATTATACTATGTTATAATACGTTGGCCGGACGTAGGACCGGTGTGTTTGGCTATAGAACCTGTATAGCGTTGCTTGGCTGTAGATGTTGTACAGCGTTGTAAATTATTAGTTGGCTTGCTACCAACTAATATGGCCAGGAGAAATGAGAAGGGAAGGTACAGGATGTGTGAGTTCAAATTGATATATTTGATTGTGCTGTGTGATTTATATGAATGAAGTTATATCAATGGTTTCAAATTAACAGGGATTTTCTCACTTAGACCATTAGGTCTAACCCTCATTTTGTTTTAAAATATGTATTTCCGGTGGCGGATCGGGTAAGGGCAAGTAATTAGAGTAATCGAGGAATGGCTTTTGAGAAGGGATACACGATGAAGAATTTGGCATGTTTAGCAGTTGTATTATAATGGTTAAATGTTATGTATGTATTTAGTATGAAGTTTGTAGTAGAATGACTTCTTCTGATTGTAAAAGACTGCGGGACCGTACTTGTAATATGACGTTCGTTTGTTATGTCAATGTTATGTTACATATGTGATTTGTTGTGTATATGGGATTTGGATTGTTACAAATGGTATCAGAGCCTTAGTTTAAGGGATTTAGGTATTTGTATCTGTACCTAGACTTAAACTGCATGTGAAGTAGGATGTCCCTATCATTATAGAACCTTGGGATGATGAAGTATAAAAGGTAGAAGGAACATCATGTAAGGTAATTTCATATTACACCTGGCCAGTGTAATTGTGATCTTACAGGTACATGTTTGAACTGGAATACCTTGTTATATGGGGTATGTGCTTATGTGTATATTAACCTTGTTTAAATCTAAAGAATGGCAAGCGGTACACGGAATTTGAATCGAGGAGGAGGAAGAAATCCGAATAGTACGAATCCGCCGATAGGAACGGGGGATAGGGGAGGCAGAACTGGGGGCAGAGTCGGGGGTAGAACCGGAGGTAGAGCTGGAGGTCGAGCCGGAGGCAGAGTCCAGCCATAGGGTACAGAGTTTGTTACCAGGGATGATCTAATGGCAGAAATGGGAAGATTGCATGCTAGCATACAAACAATGTTTGATCGGAACCGTCATAATGAAACTGGAATACCGGATCCCGGACCGGAAGATGAAATGCCAATCACATCGAATGTTGTACCAGTACAAAGGAGGTGCGACTACAAAATGTTTTTAAGCTGTAGACCTCCGACCTACTCAGGAGACAGGGATCCAGTGAAAGCAATGAGATGGATGAAGGAAATAGAAGCTATTTTCAAGACGAGTAAGTGCGCTGACGAAGATAGAGTTGTGTATGGAGCAACAATGTTAAAGGGGGATGCTTTGTATTGGTGGGAATCCTTTATTCATTCTAAAGGATCTGATGTTTATTCTACCCTCTCTTGGGAAGAATTTGTGATAGCCTACAAGAACGCATTTTGTCCCCAAGCAGCCGTCAAACAACTGGAAGGGGGATTTATGAACTTACAACAAGGAAACTTATCCGTTCGAGACTACACCGCTAGCTTCCTGGAAAAGTCTCGGTTCGCAGAATACTACGTTGCTACGGAGGCGATGAAGACGGAAAGGTTTATCTTCGGGCTGAACTCCGAGGTCAGAAGGCTAGTGACTGCAAAAGAACCCGATACCTTCTCAGCTGCAGTTGATGCCGCGGAGAATGCTGAACGAGATATGAGAAGAGATGCTGGCGATAAAAGTATCGGGAAGAGAAAGTGGGAAGGACCACAATACGATCCGAAGAAGTCCCGATTTCAGAGGTATGATAACCGTCCGCCGTTTCGACCAACGGAAAGACCATGTCAGAAGTGTAACCGTGTCCACCAAGGAAATTGCCAAGGTGATTTACGAGCGTGTTATAAGTGTGGGAGGACCAGACACGTCATCAATGATTGTAAGGTAACGCGGCTATGTTTCTTATGCAATTCACCGGATCACCTTCAGTCGGACTGTCCGAGGGGGAGGATACAGCAAGGTGGATCTTCAGGAAGGCCATCGATTGTTAAACCAGTAATACCAAGACTGGAACCGCCAGTAACCAGGGGTCGCGCATTTCAAATGACTGAGAAAGAAGCGGAGGAAACTCCGGATGTAGTCACAGGTACATTTTTAACAAACTTTACACATGCTAAGGTGTTATTTGATTCCGGTGCAAACCGATCGTTTGTGTCTCCTGCATTTGCTGCTTGCCTGTGTTTGAAACCTAAAATGCTAGAACATGCTATATCAGTAGATACGGAAAATGATAATCAAGTGTCAGTTAAAGAAGTATTTGATGACTGTGTGATAAATATAGAAGAGTGTAGAGCGTCGATACAATTGTTTCCTATAACTTTGATAGAGTTTGACGTCGTAGTGGGAATGGACTGGTTAGCCGAGAATCAGGCTAACATAGTATGTGATAAGAAGTTAATAAATGTGGTATTACCTGAGAAGGGACCAGTAGTGATTTATGGTGATCGTCGGAATCATCAGTCTAGCTTTATATCTATGATAAAAGCCCGTAAGTGTGTGAATAAGGGTTGTCAGAGTTACCTGGCTTACGTGATAGATATTAAGCCAGAAAAGAATAGGATGGAAGATATTCCTATTGTTAGTGAATTCCCTGAAGTATTCCCCGAAGACTTGAATAGTCTCCCGCCTGTTAGACAAGTAGAGTTTGGTATAGACCTGATTCCTGGAACCACTTCTGTAGCCCGTGCACCTGATCATCTGGCACCTCCAGAGATGAAAGAGATGATGGCACAACTACAAGACCTATCCGATAAAGGCTTCATCAGACCTAGTTCTTCACCGTGGGGAGCACCAGTGTTATTTGTGAAAAAAAGGATGGTTCAATGAGAATGTGTATCGACTACCGAGAACTGAATAAGCGCACGATAAAGAACACGTATCCGTTACCCCGAATTGATGACCTCTTCGATCAGTTAGTTGGAGCTTGCTATTTCTCCAAGATTGATCTAAGATCCGGTTATCACCAGTTGAAAGTTAAAGAAGAAGACGTTCTAAAGACTGCTTTTCGAACAAGGTATGGTCATCACGAATTCTTAGTGATGCCGTTCGGACCGACGAACGCTCCAGCTGCCTTTATGGATTTAATGAATCGGGTATGTAAGCCGTATCTCGATAAATTTGTTATTGTATTTATCGATGATATCCTTATCTATTCCCGATCCAAGGAAGAGCACTCGCAACATCTTCGTTTGGTTCTGGAGCTACTGAAAAGGGAAAAGTTGTATGCAAAATTTTCTAAATGTGAATTCTGGCCACGGAAAGTTCAGTTTCTGGGGCACGTGAGTTCTGAGAAAGGTATCCAAGTTGATCCAACAAAGGTGGAAGCAATTGAAAAGTGGGAACCGCCGAAGACAGCAACCGAAGTACGTAGTTTTCTAGGCTTAGCCGGCTACTATCGGAAATTTATAAAAGACTTCTCTCGTATCTCAACGCCTTTGACTAAGTTGACCCGAAAGAATCTGAAGTTTGAATGGAAAGCAGAACAAGACGAAGCATTCCGGATTTTGAAAGAGAAACTGTGCAGCGCGCCGATTCTATCACTACCTGAAGGTTCAGAAGACTTTGTTGTTTATAGTGATGCGTCCAAACTGGGATTGGGATGTGTGCTTATGCAGCGTGGGAAAGTTATTGCTTATGCTTCTCGACAATTAAAAGATCATGAAAGACAGTATCCTACGCACGATATGGAGCTTGCAGCAGTTGTCTTCGCGTTAAATTTTTGGAGACATTATCTGTATGGTTCCAAATGTCAGATATATACTGATCATAAGAGTCTCCAACACCTCTTTGATCAGAAGGAACTAAATATGAGACAAATGAGATGGCTGGAATTGCTGAATGATTACGACTGTGAAATCTTTTATCACCCGGGAAAGGCGAATGTGGTGGCAGATGCGCTGAGTCGTCAAGAAAGGAGTGGAACAATAAAAGTTATTTCGCTACGAACTGAACTCCTACCCAACATATTTGACGAATTGCAGAAGTGTCAAGTGGAGGCTTATCAGGATGAATATCTGAAATCAGAACGGTTAGCGGGGATGTCAGCATTGTTAGTAAAAGATGATCGTGGGTTATTGTGTCTGGGAAACAGAGTGTGGGTACCTCGTTTGGGTGGGTTACATGATCGTGTTCTACAAGAAGCTCATCAATCCCGTTTCTCTATTCACCCAGGTACAAACAAGATGTATAAAGACCTAAAGCGATTCTATTGGTGGCCGGGGATAAAAAGAGGGATTGCTCAGTATGTGGAAAGATGTGATACTTGTAAGAAAGTAAAGATCGAACACCAAAAGACGTTAGGTCAACTACAACGGCTGGAAATACCTATGTGGAAGTGGGAGCAGATTACCACGGATTTCATCACGAAGCTACCAAGGACTCCGAAGAGATTTGATTCTATTTGGGTGATCGTTGACAGATTGACAAAGTCTACACACTTTCTACCGATAAAGGAAACCGATTCGATGGAGCGATTGGCTAAGTTATACATTGACGAAATAGTAACTCGACATGGAGTTCCAATCTCTATCATTTCTGATCGTGATAGTCGTTTTACTTCAAGATTTTGGAGAAGTTTTCAAAGGGAAATGGGGACACAGATAAAGTTAAGTACGGCGTATCATCCCCAAACAGATGGGCAGAGTGAACGAACAATTCAGACCTTAGAAGATATGCTCCGGGCTTGCATTGTTGATTTTGGGGGATCGTGGGATAAGCATTTACCATTGATCGAATTCGCTTACAACAACAGTTATCATTCCAGCATACAAGCGGCACCGTTCGAAGTACTGTATGGTAGGAAATGCCGAACGCCTCTATGTTGGAACGAAGTGGGAGAGAAACAGTTAGCAGGGCCGAAAATAGTTCAGTTAACCGCCGATAAGGTTACTCAGATCTGTGAACGATTGAAAGTGGCTCAAGACAGACAGAAAAGCTACGATGACCGACGCCGAAAGCCATTGGAATTTCAAGTTGGGGATTACGTAATGTTAAAGGTTTCGCCGTGGAAAGGAGTCATCAGATTTGGACGACAAGGTAAACTTAGCCCTAGGTATATTGGACCATTTGCAATAACAGAAAAGATCGGTGAAGTCGCTTACCGATTAGATCTTCCACCAGAATTGAGCAGAATCCATAATGCGTTTCATGTATCGAACTTCCGAAAGTGTTTGGTTACTCCAGACCAGGCAGTCTCTCTACCAGATATCCGAGTCGACGAAAAACTGAATTATGTGGAAGAGCCGGAAGCTATAGTTGATCGTAAAGTTAAAGTGCTGCGGAATAAGGAGATCAGGCAAGTGAAAGTTCAGTGGAGGCATCATAGAGGTCAAGATGCCACGTGGGAATCAGAGACGGAAATGATAGCCAAATACCCTCACCTTTTCACTTAACTGAATTCCGAGACGTAATTCTTTTTAAGGGGGAGATGATGTAATACCTCGGGTAAGTCCGTTAGTTAAATCCTCTTTCCGTTAAATAAAGATAACTTTAAAGTAAGATGTTTAGGGTATGTTTGGGAAAAATTATGAGTTTAGGGGTGTTTGGGTTAAATTTGAGAAGTTCAAGGTCCATTTGGTAAGTAGTGGTTTGATATTACCTCTTAAGCAACATATAGTATTCACATACCTAAAATAGAAAGAGTGTGTGTATGCGGGAGTTTTGGAGGCGAAGAAAGCGAAAGAAGAAAGTTACGATTTGAGCATCAATCGATTGGGTTAGAAACGATTTTGAGGTAAGTCCCTTTATGTTTTGTGTTTATAATCATGAGTAGAAGATATATATCGGTTTAGAAACGTCGATTTCATTGTTTAGTGTTAGTCTCAATCGATTTCTGAGAAAATGGAACCGACTGTGTTCTTGAGAGTCCCGGGGAAGTCCCGGTAGACTCCCGATATGGTAGACTCCCGGTATGGTCGACTCCCGGTATGGTCGACTCCCGGTAGTGTGGAGTCCCGGTATAGTCGACTCCCGGTAGTGTCGACTTCCGGTATAGTGAACTCCCGGTATTGCTAAAGTCCCGGTACTGAGAAGCCCTGGTACTCTGTGTAGTCCCGGTAGTTGTTAAGATTAGTGATACAGCTGAGAACAGTATCTGGTAATCTTTATATGTTGGATAGTAAAGCGATATATGTACCTTAAATTGTTTCAGATTCTGTGGAAGTCGTGGTAAGAGATAAGACCAGTTTGAAAGGAGCTTGCGAGCGTGTGTAATAATCAAAACAGGTGAGTTTTACTTTAAAAGTATTTTCAACTGGAATACATATACATATGGTTTGGAAATGTGATAATTGGTGGTTATTGGTTTATATGTGTGATATATGTGACTTATAATATATTGAGGTATTATATTTACATGAGTATTATACTATGTTATAATACGTTGGCGGACGTAGGACCGGTGTGTTTGGCTATAGAACCTGTATAGCGTTGCTTGGCTGTAGATGTTGTACATCGTTGTAAATTATTAGTTGGCTTGCTACCAACTAATATGGCCAGGAGAAATGAGAAGGGAAGGTACAGGATGTGTGAGTTCAAATTGATATATTTGAATGTGCTGTGTGATTTATATGAATGAAGTTATATAAATGGTTTCAAATTAACAGGGATTTTCTCACTTAGACCATTAGGTCTAACCCTCATTTTGTTTTAAAATATGTATTCCAGGTGGCGGATCGGGTAAGGGCAAGTAATTAGAGTAATCGGGGAATGGCTTTTGAGAAGGGATATACGATGAAGAATTTGGCATGTTTAGCAGTTGTATTATAATGGTTAAATGTTATGTATGTATTTAGTATGAAGTTTGTAGTAGAATGACTTCTTCTGATTGTAAAAGACCGCGGGACCATACTTGTAATATGATGTTCGTTTGTTATGTCAATGTTATGTTACATATGTGATTTGTTGTGTATATGGGATTTGGGTTGTTACAAAAGTCTAGTGAGATTTCGTGAAATGTACATTTATATATATGTGACAAAGAAAACATAAAATAACGTTACCGGCTCCGCGTGGTCTCAAATTACCACAAATCAACTCGTTAAGCGTTCCCACCTGAACATGATTATATAACCGAGAAAGAATTTCTTTAACACAAAATACGGGGGAGACCCGTTACCATCGGGGTGACAAGAACATGGGAAATGGAGTCACCCACGACGTTATCGGATAGCACCTCAAGTCCCGATCCTAGTTCCCATGCCATAAAGACATCACAACCTCAAACCATCTCGTACCATGCCTTTAGTGCCTACTCCGTCGAGTTACACCTCAAGGACTTATGGGACCACATTGCAAATCCAAACTAGACGAGTCACACCTAAAGGACCCACGTCCCCTATTGCCTACTCGCTAGTGATTCAATACGGCCAACAATAAAATGACCGATTAGCCCGTAAAGGTCTAAATCCTCGTGCACAAGGAGATAGACATCCAAATAATCCAATAATTCCATACCATCGAAAAGAGGACATATAAATTAATCCATAGAAGTTATAGCACAAAGACAATTTCCACATATCCAATACTTAGCATGCGAGACTCATCCTCATGAAAATTCCGAATATTTACGACCAAGCATACGTATATATATGCATATACTTATACACTACTTATTTTTAAGCATATAAAATCATACACACATATGTATATATATCTATACATACCCTTATATATTTATACATACATATATAAATATGCATATGAAATCATACCCACACACACACACACACACACATATATATATATATATATATATAGGGAAAGGTTCAATAGAGAAGTGCAAATATTTAGAGAAGTAGAGAAGTAAAAAAAACACGGGTCCGTTCATATATGAATGTTCATATCTAAACAGTCATATATGAACGTTCATATATGAACGTTCATATAACAGTCATATATGATAATTCATATATGAACGTTCATATATAAACAGTCATATATGAACGTTCATAAATGAACGTTCATATAACAGTCATATCTGAACGTTCATATATGAACGTTCATATATGACTGTTTATATATGAACGTTCATATATGAACGGACCCGTGTTTTTTTACTTCTCTACTTCTCTAAATATTTGCACTTCTCTATTGAACCTAAGGCTATATATATATATATATATATATATATATATATATATATATATATATATATATATATACTAATGGCACATACATATATATTTATATATGCATATATATATGTACATACACAAGAACACATTTATACATTAGGATGAACACAAATGTGAATGTATACATGTATAGGCCAAATCCCATCACTTTAGTAAACCCTGGTCTCTTGGACAAGTTCATAACCACCTAAAACAACCCACATTTTGATAAGAGAACATTATAGTTAAATAAGTTGAATAAAGTACTCACCAAGTGGGGTTTGTAAGGTGAAAACCTCAATCTTGAAGAAATCCTAAGAACCCACAAGAGAACCCTACTTCAAACAAAGTTTTGTGAGCATCTTTCTCAATAATCGTAACTCATAACCTAGAGTGAGGATTAAAAGCTGAAATACTTACCTAAGGGTTCACAAGAGAATCCCTAAATTTTGGATGAAACCTTTTAGGGTAAGACTTGAAATTCCCATCTTGATCTTAGTGAATAAATGAGAGTAGGAACCCTAGGTTAAGGATATTAATGCATCTTGATGTGGGTGGTTGCGTGAACTAAAAGATATGAGAGTAGAGAGGGTGAAGATGGTTGCTGAAATAGAGAGAAATCGGGTGCCCTAAAACTCAGAAATGATTCTTCTCCCAAAATCCCGATCGCATCCTTCTTTTTAAACCCAGTCCGTCGACGGCGACCTTGACACCGCGAGAGTGCCCTGGTCACTCTCGCCGGGCACTCTCGCCCGTTATGTACCGCAAGTCGATCGAATGTGCAGCAGAACCTCGCAAGAATGACACCTGCGAGAGTGCCCATGGCACACTCGCCGTGGCACTCTCGCCATGTCTGTACCGAGAGTCAAACCCAAATTTCTGGTGGTTCGCGCGGGAAGGAGATGCATGGTTATGTTGGGTGCACACGATGGGTCTAACCGAGTCGTTCGGAACGCGCCAATACGAGATGTCCTATGCAAATAATAGTCACAAAGAATGACACACGCCCACAACACGCATGCACGTATGCATGAACCCAAACTTGCACGTTAAGAGGTCGAGGGTGGTAGCAAGGAATCCTAAACGAAATTATTTACTTAGAAATAAATTTACCCGAGAAATTTGGGGTGTTACAATCCTCCCCTTCTTGAATAAAATTTCGTCCTCAAAATTCCGCCTTTGACGTAAAGAGAATAACGATTTAGCGATAAAGGCCTCAAAATACGACACTTTTACAAAAACTTACTCTCTTCCATTAGAGTACCTTTAAGGCCTTAACCTAGTTCAAACTCTAACTAGAACTTGACAATTTCTATCCAACTTCCACACCAATTTTGCTGAAACTCGCTTCTAAACTCCACATCGCTATGCTACACTAATACTCCGAATAAAATTTGAACGAAGCTCCTTCCAAACACATGATCTCGATGGTCTCCCAACCTAAGGAGACTCATACTACCTCAATAAGGTTTACGATCCTATTGACCTTAATTGCTCAATTCTTGATGATTCCCATAAATGAATTCACTCTTAAAGGCTTCTATTTAACCTCTATTGTATCGTCCGATACTCTCCCTTGTCCTTGGAACTACGATGGTCCTTGCACAAGTCAATCCGACCATAAACGACCATATTCATTTTAGTACATGGTATTCTTTACATTTATGACTTTACCCTACCGCTAAGGAACTCACACAAATAATTCTTGAACCATTCATTCTTTGGCCATTACCACTAGTGTACCAGCATATAGTTTCCTCTACTATAATCACTTGAATAGGATAAATTTCACTTAAGATATACTTTGGGTATTCCAATAAATCTTGACATCTAGGATATTCTACTACTTAAACCAGCAATTTCCACGAGAAGATGACAGTAGGTATGCCCAACCATAACTTTCCTTAAAACGTACCACCGTAAAAGATTTGGCATTTCCTCGTCGAAATTCTTAACGACTAAAACTGTCTAATTCAGCAAATCCTCCAAATCCATAATCCAAACAGCCATAAGGCGCACCATCCGAAAAGATTCTAATTTTTTTTTCTTTAGTTAACCACTCTAGTAATTGGTCATGTTCCATCCCAGAACGTACCAATAGACCCCTGAGATAGCTGATCCTCCCCAACTCATCAATTATATAAATCTCATATTTCAACCAACATTGTTCATTACAAATGATAAAAGCATTACAAAGCCATAAATCTTAACGATCGATACCTATTCACCAACATCTAATTTCCTTAGAGTTACCACATATATTATAATCACTCCAAAGGACTCAACGGAAGTACCCCAAGTACTCCAACTGTTCATGACTTCCAAAGATCAAAAGTCGCGACCTATACATCACAAAATGAGTATGCAAGACGTTGGTACACCAACAAATACTACATTCCTAGTTTGCACCGAGTCGATTTCTCATATCAACTTAAGGTTGATACATGATGTGGGAACTTAAATTCCACAGCTACAACACTCTAAAATATTATCCCACGATTTTCTATGATCACCTAGAATCACTAAAACGGCACACTACCAACAATTTAACTTGACGTAAACTAGGTAACTCATCAACCAGGGCAATTCATATGCAAGCAATCGCATAAAAATTCAACCTAAGCTACCGAAACGATAGAGATTGCTACTTACTAATCGAGAAAACATGTAATCTAATACTTCAAAAATTCAAGCGTGCACCGAACTATCAAGATGGAATCCTGAATTTCGAAACTAAACACAAGTTAATCTTCCGACAGTCTCAATTCTCAAGGACTATTCTAGTTCTCAAATATCATACCTTCTACTAAAAGGGTTTTAACTCTAGGCTTCTAATGATTTCAAGGTTTCTCGAGTACGAGACCCAACAATTATGTCATTCTGCAGTTTTTAAAAGATTTACTGAACGTAAAATATTCATTATTATCTTACATGAACTTAAAAATTTACCACCACTATTAGATACTCGCGTCAGGTGGCCGCAAATGACATGCACATAGAGTCGAACGGTAAAGTACATTTACGTTGCCTAAAAACATCAATGATAACAACAGAAAACGCATACCACCAACCAACTCAAATGGACCATGCTAGTCCCAACATATATTTACTCATGCCACACATGCAAACCAATCCATGCACTAGAGTGACAGGCAATGAAACTCGATCGATCTTACAATCTCTTTCCCAAAATAATTGACGATTTAACAAACCTATGGTTCAAACTTAACCAATATCTGGACCAACATGATCGACTTAATGTAATCGCCATACACAACTGTCACTCTAGTGACAGTCTACCAACATTAATTATTTCGATTATTCGCTAAGAATCCACTATTTACTCCATCGATCATCACAGAAGGGAAGCTCAAGCAAACACATAACAAAGATCATACCTGTTAGTTATTTAAAAGATTAACGGTTTGAAACGTACTACTACAATCCCCAATTATCACTATAGCAATTTCAAGCACAGTTACGTAACAATATATTCATAATAGCAGTAGCTAATTGAAATTATGAACATACTCCACATAAGAATTCTCATTACCACTTTCATAATTCACAATGACGTAATTTCCGTTGACTCTGAAACGTCCCATCTTAGTGTTTCTACCCGATTTCCTCACATGCTCATCACCTAAAAGTCTCAGCTTAAGTCTAGGCATCAAACTAGCATACCTAGTTCACTTAAACTAGAGCTCTGATACCAACTTGTAACACCCTAAAATTTAAACAATGAATATAGGGGGTTTCCGGAAAATGGGTGAAATTTAAACTTCAAAACCTAAGTCAACCAAAAACCCTTAAATGCAATGGGGTAGTTTGGATAATGTTCCAACGTAGGAGTTTTGAGCCATAAATACATAACAACCTAATAATCTAGAATTATAGCCAACTAGATTAATCCAGGTGTCACTATATCTCCAACAATCTCTCATCTCGAACCCAAAACCCCGACCTTCTCAAGCTCCTAAGCATGGTAGGCAACACGACGATCTAGACGCCGCTAGGTGGAAACTGAAATCCAAAAACACGTACCATCAAGTGTTAGACAAAAGTCTAGTGAGATTTCGTGAAATGTACATTTATATATATGTGACAAAGAAAACATAAAATAACGTTACCGGCTCCGCGTGGTCTCAAATTACCACAAATCAACTCGTTAAGCGTTCCCACCTGAACATGATTATATAACCGAGAAATAATTTCTTTAACACAAAATACGGGGAGACCCGTTACCATTGGGGTGACAAGAACACGGGAAATGGAGTCACCCACGACGTTATCGGATAGCACCTCAAGTCCCGGTCCTAGTTCCCATGCCATAAAGACATCACAACCTCAAACCATCTCGTACCATGCCTTTAGTGCCTACTCCGTCGAGTTACACCTCAAGGACTTATGGTACCACATTGCATATCCGAACTAGACGAGTTACACCTAAAGGACCCACGTCCCTTATTGCCTACTCGCTAGTAATCCAATACGGCCAACAATAAAATGACCGATTAGCCCGTAAAGGTCTAATTCCTCGTGCACAAGGAGATAGACATCCAAATAATCCAATAATTCCGTACCATCGAAAAGAGGACATATAAATTAATCCATAAAAGTTATAGCACAAAGACAATTTCCACATATCCAATACTTAGCATGCGAGACTCATCCTCATGAAAATTCCGAATATTTACGACCAAGCATACGTATATATATCCATATACCTATACACTACTTATTTTTAAGCATATAAAATCATACACACATATGTATATATATCTATACATACCCTTATATATTTATACATACATATATAAATATGCATATGAAATCATACCCACATATATATATATATATATATATATACTAATGGCACATACATATATATTTATATATGCATATATATATATGTACATACACAAGAACACATTTATACATTAGGATGAACACAAATGTGAATGTATACATGTATAGGCCAAATCCCATCACTTTAGTAAACCCTAGTCTCTTGGACAAGTTCATAACCACTTAAAACAACCCACATTTTGATAAGAGAACATTATAGTTAAATAAGTTGAATAAAGTACTCACCAAGTGGGGTTTGTAAGGTAAAAACCTCAATCTTGAAGAAATCCTAAGAACCCACAAGAGAACCCTACTTCAAACAAAGTTTTGTGAGCATCTTTCTCAATAATCGTAACTCATAACCTAGAGTGAGGATTAAAAGCTGAAATCCTTACCTAAGGGTTCACAAGAGAATCCCTAAATTTTGGATGAAACCTTTTAGGGTAAGACTTGAAATTCCCATCTTGATATTAGTGAATAAATGAGAGTAGGAACCCTAGGTTAAGGATATTAATGCATCTTGATGTGGGTGTTTGCGTGAACTAAAAGATATGAGAGTAGAGAGGGTGAAGATGGTTGCTGAAATAGAGAGAAATCGGGTGCCCTAAAACTCAGAAATGATTCTTCTCCCAAAATCCCGATCGCAGCCTTCTTTTTAAACCCAGTCCATCGACGGCGACCTTGACACCGCGAGAGTGCCCTGGTCACTCTCGTCGGGCACTCTCGCCCGTTATGTACCGCAAGTCGATCGAATGTGCATCAGAAACTCATGAGAATGACACCTGTGAGAGTGCCCTTGGCACACTCGCCGTGGCACTCTCGCCATGTCTGTACCGAGAGTCAAACCTAGATTTCTGGTGGTTCTCGCGGGAAGGGGATGCATGGTTACGTTGGGTGCACACGATGGGTCTAACTGTAACAACCCGGTTTTCCAAACATGCTTCAAATAACATACATTGCATAACTTCATTACATTCATAATAAAAGATACATAATAAACCACAAACGGTCCCTTCGGTCTCGAAACTACAAAATACATTAAGCTTCCTAATCAACGCCCATCAAAAGCTCCTTACACTTAATCCTTTCCTTTGTTGATCCTTAACCTGGAAAACATATTTTTGAAAGCAAAATGAGGGTTAGACCAAACGGGTCTAGTGAGTTAATCCTGACCCTTTCCAAAATAATTATAAAACCTTTTATGTAAATCCTTTGTATCAAAATAGTTTAGATAAACCTTTGGTAATTCTTTCGTAAAATATAAACATACCACACGTATATAAATACCAAACAAGACTCGTGCATCGTGCTCCACTCATCCTCATCCTCGTTCCCATGGCCATATTAGTTGGTAGCAAGCCAACTAATAAATCAACGTCGTACAACAACTACGATACACAACGCCGTACAACATCTACGACCAACAACGCCGTACAACAACTACGACACATACTTCAGCCGGCATAGTTCGGCGTGCTCTCGTGTAGTATAATACTTACATAAATATTACATCTCATTATTTTATATTTAAAAGCATATACTCAATCGTATCTCAATATACGATATACCACACCATCACACATATCCTTTTCATATATATATATATATATATATATATAAACACACACACATATATATATATCACAAATTCTCAATCCACACATACTCATATATATATAAACACATATATATGTTCCCCAGTTGAAAACGTTTAAAGTAAAACTCACCTGAATGCTTATTACAACTCTTCCAAGCCTTTTCCAAGGATTCAGTCTATTAATCCCAATCCACAGAGTCTGCAATTACATTAAATACAAATATCCCGTTACTAACTGATCACATAAAACATACTAGAAGACTAAGAACTCTAGATAACTCAAATCCTCAAAAGTGACCAAAACAGCTAAAGTATCCGGACAACCCAAACAACCCGGACAACACCACCTTTTCCGGACAACATGACTTTTCCGGACAACATGACTTTTCCGGACAACCTCAGTAATCCGGACAGCAAGACTAAATCGGAGAACACAAGGAATCCGGATGCCATCCGGTCTCTAAATTATCCGGAAACCATCAATCAAATCGTCCCGACTGTATCAACAACTTACCCGGACACTACCCAAGAATCTACCCGGACACATTCAACTTATCCGGACACCTCTGTCGGTTTACCCCATTTTTCCCCAGATTCGACAGATTTTAGCCACAAGCATGAATTTGATGATTCTACTCCGATAGGAACCATTAACTAGTAATTACCAACACAAAATACACAGGGAGCATACCTTAAATCGTTTCCAAGCAATCCAATTGAAGCCTTAACCCTAACTTTCTTCTTTTCTCTTTTCCACTTTTGCTCCCAAACACACACATACACACTGAACTGATTTTCTGGACAATACTGATTTAGAAAATATCTAAATCCATTAAGGGTAATATCCAAATCAATATACCCCTTTAGTCCTTAAGTTATTCACTAATGACCAAATACACCATTTACTTATAATTTATCCAAACTTACCTTTAACTTCACACTTTTAAAGTTAACAAAATTTTAACGGAACTAACATTTAACTAACGAACTTACCCAGGGTATTACATCATCTCCCCCTTAAAAGAATTCCGTCCCGGAATTCGGTTAAGCAAAAAAGGTAATGAATACTTATCGCTACTACTTCGGACTCAATCAAAACCATAGAAACTAACTGAACAGACACCCCGCACCCACCCATATCTCTAACACAGATAAGCAACAAAAGCACGGAAATACCAAAAACCATTTTGCACCGAAGTCATATAACACCTTAGCACGTATAGAGTTTATAAAAATATACCTGTAACCTCATCAGGACTTTCTTCCACCTCTTGTTCCGTCATCTGAAAAACTCGACCCTTTGCTTTCGGTACCTCAGGCCTTTGTTTCTCTCCCGGTCTAACACTCGTTGGTCTTACCGTCATAGTACCCTGCTGTGCTTTCCATTGCGGACAATCTGACTGAATATGATCCGGGGAATTGCAAACGAAACATAATCGGTTTGCGCGACAATTCTTAGCGACATGTCCAGCCCCTCCACACTTGTAACAACTTCTAGGATCAACATAACAATTTCCTTGATGCACACGGTTGCATTTTGGACATGGTCTTTCAACTGGTCTAAAAGGTGAATAACTATCAAACCTCAGGGATTCATATTCTTCTGAATCGTACATCGTTTCTTCCAGTTTTCTTTTCCCAGCACTCTTATCACCAACGTCTCTCCGGTTATCCCGTTCCACATTTTCCGCGGCATCCACTGCGGCTGAGAAGGTATCGGGTCCTCTTGCAGTCACTAGCTTTCTAATTTCTGCATTTAACCCAAAAATAAACCTTTCCATCTTTAGAGCCTCTGTGGCAACATAGTACTCCGTAAAGCGAGACTTCTCCAGAAAGAGAGCGGTGTAATCCCTAACCGATAAACTTCGCTGGTGTAGGTTCATGAACTCCTCTTCCAACTGTCTAACTGCTGCTTGAGAACAAAACTGTCCTTTGAATGCTGTTGTGAATTCGTCCCAAGTAAAAGTAGAGTATACATCCGACCTTGTGGAATCAATGTGAGCTTCCCACCAGTACAGAGCTTCTGCCTTCAACATCGCCGTTCCGTATAATACCCGGTCCTCATCCGCACACTTACTGGTCTTGAAGATGGCTTCTATTTCCTTCAACCATCTCATCGCCTTCACTGGGTCTCTATCTCCTGAGTAAGTTGGAGGTCTACAGTTTAAGAACATCTTGTAATCACACCTTCTTGACACTAGTATGACCGTAGGTGTAATGGGCATTTCGTCTTCCAAACCAGGATCTGGTGTTTCAGTATGACGAGCTTGGTCGAACATAGTTTGGATATTTGCTTGAAGTCTTCCCATCTCCGCCATCAAATCGTCTCTGGTAATAAACTCCGTACCTCGCCCCTGAACTCTACCTCCGGTTCTGCCCCCAGTTCTACTCCCCGTTCTACCACCGGATCTACCTCCCCCCTCGCTCTCCTCTTCTTCCCCCCGTTCCTATTGGTGGATTAATACTATTCGGATTTCCTCCTCCTCTTCTATTCGTATTTCGAGTACCGCTTGCCATTCTGTAGATTCAGACAAGATTAATATACACATAAGCACATACCTCATATAATAAGGTATCCCAGTCCAAACATGCACCTGTAAGATCACAATTACACTGGCCAGGTGTAATCTGAAATTACCTTACATGATGTTCCTTCTACCTTTTATACATAGCATCCCAAGGTTCTAATATATCAAGGACATCCTACTTCACATGCAGTATAAGTCTAGGTACGGGTACAAATACCTAAATCCCTTAAACTAGGGCTCTGATACCATTTGTAACAACCCGGTTTTCCAAACATGCTTCAAATAACATACATTGCATAACTTCATTACATTCATAATAAAAGATACATAATAAACCACAAACGGTCCCTTCGGTCTCGAAACTACAAAATACATTAAGCTTCCTAATCAACGCCCATCAAAAGCTCCTTACACTTAATCCTTTCCTTTGCTGATCCTTAACATGGAAAACATATTTTTGAAAGCAAAATGAGGGTTAGACCAAATGGGTCTAGTGAGTTAATCCCGACCCTTTCCAAAATCATTATAAAACCTTTTGTTAGAGCATTGTTGTATTCAAGATTTACTGTAAAAGTCAATGTACTGTATGAGTCTATACGGTATTGTGAATGCCTTTATACCTTGTATGTTATGGGTATAAATAGGCTTGTCTAGACCATTTGTTAGTAACACTTAGAAACACTTTAGAAAGCTTTTGTAATCTTTTAGAAACCTTTTGTAATCCTTTGAGATCAATACATGGATGACATATTTGCTCTCTAGATTCTCTCTCACTACATTCATATCTTATTGCTAGAGATTTGGGATTTCACAATTGGTATCAGAGCCAAACAGAAGAATCAAGCAGATTAAAGAGCAAATTGAAGAATTTTTACACTGTTCATCAAGAATTCGGACCAAGAGAAGTTTACTGTTCATCTGAAGTCTTAACATTCAGACATGAAGATTTTCTAGATTTTGAGTTTTTGAATCATTTCTTTGCATCGTTCAACTCGGATTTGGATTCTGAACACATTTAATTCTTGCATAAACATCAAAATCTGCACAGAATTGACAGATCTGATCGATTCTTGAATATTTTTTCAAAAACTTCAAGTTCACTGTTTGGATCTTAATTCGATTAAATTGATCGAATTGTGAATTGTGATCAACAGGAAAAGTGTGCAGATTTCAATTACGAACAATTTGATATAAGATTCATCACAATTGATCAAGAATTGAAGAAGTTATGGCAGATTAAGTGATTTTGAAGTTCGAAGTGCAGAATTCGGATCCTTCTTGGTGAATTCGGATCATTCAAAGAGAATTCGGAACATTCATAGAGAATTCGAACCCTATTACATTCGAATTGAGTGAATTCGAACCTAAGTAAATTCGAATTGAGTGAATTCGAATCCAGTTACATTCGAATTGCGTGAATTCGCACTCAACATAATCCGAATTGAGTGAATTCGAACCTTAGTACATCCGAATTGAGTGAATTTGAACGCTGTTAAGTTCGAATTGGAGGATTTCGAAATCTATCAAGTCCGAATTGATTATCCGAATTGAGTATCCGAATTGAGCATCCGAATTGATCATCCGAATTGATCATCCGAATTGAGCATCCGAATTGAGCATCCGAATTCTTAGGAATATTGATTAAATTCTCATAAGTGTAATTTTTCTTACACTAACTGCTTTATCTTCTGAACGATCGTTTATCTAGCCAATTATCAGAAGATGTCGAGAGATATGCTGAGCATGGGTTCTAAGAATAAGCCTCCGGTATTGATAGCTGAAGAATATTCTCAATGGAAAAGGAGAATGATTCAATTTCTGAATCATCAGAACAGAGATCTTATGCTGTCCATTCAGAACGGTCCTTACAAAGCCTACATAGAGGTTGGTGGCATTGCTGCAACAGAAACAAGTCAAGAGATTCTTCCAAGAAGAATAGAAAAGGAATACAAATATTACAGTGATGCTGATAAAGCTAGAGTTGAAATTGATGAGCAAGCATTGACATACTTGACTATGGCCATTCCAAACAATATCTATAATCGCGTAGACAGCCGAAATTCAGCAAAGGATATTTGGGATGAGCTAGAAAGGCAGTTTGAAGGTTCATCAAAATCAATGAAGACCAAAAAGAATCAGAGCATCAATGCGTATGAAGGGTTTAAAGCTAGAGATGGAGAATCGTTGAAAGATACCTATGATCGTTACAACATCATTCTGAATGATTTAAGAAGGAATGGAGTTGACAAGTCTGAATCAGAGATTAATTACAAGTTTGTCAAGAATTTACTGCCGGAATGGGATTCATACTCTATTCAGCTTCAAATGTCAAGGGATATGGATGATGAAAAGTTGACCGATATTTTCAGCATTCTGGGTCAACATGAAGAAAAAGTAAAAATGGTCAAAGAAAAGGAGAAAAAGGTTGAAGAATCTTTAGCCCTTCTAAGTGAACACAAGAAAAGTGGAGCGATGAAAACAAAGGCTTTGATCTCTGGGTTAAGCAAAAAGAAGATAAGTTCTGATGATGATGATGAAAGCAGCAGTTCTGGAGATGAAATGAGTGAGATAGCTGAAAAATTAGCCTTGTTAACTACAAGATTTCAAAACAGATATGGAAAGAAGAAGTTTCATTCAAAAAGCAAACCTGATTACAACAAAGTGAACAGATACAAAAGGTTTGAGAAAAGGTATGAGAACAAGGATCAAAAGGAAGAAGAAAAAGAGGAGAAAGTTGAGAAAAAGGAGAGGGAAGAAAAGAAGGATATGGATGACCGAAACTGCTATAACTGCGGTAAGCCGGGTCATTTTGCCAGAGATTGTCAGTTGAAGAAAGTTAAGGATTCTGAATACTATCAGCGTAAAGCACATCTCGCAAAAGCCAAAGAAACCGGAAAGCCAGTAAATGCTGAAGAAGAAATATGGCTGATGGATTCTTCAGATGATGAAGAAGCTCACTTCACTCAAGTGAAGCACAGTTTAATGGCTAAACTTGATGAGGAAGATCTGGAATCTGAGGTACAATCTCTATATCCTTCTCTTTATGATAACACTTCTCTTTATTCTGATAATTCTGAAAATGAATCTGAAACTGAAAATGACAAATATGAAGAAATGCAAGCTGTGATATTTGAGCTTAACGAGAAATTTAAAAAGGCACAAAAGAAAATTGAGAAAGTGCAAAAGCAATATGAAGATGAGAAAAGCTCAAAGCCGAAATATCATGATGAAGCACTTCTTTATAAGTGTTTAGCTGAAGATAGAGAAAAGGAGAAAGAAATTATTAGATCAAATGTTAAAATACTTGAATCTGAAATTTCTGAGTTAAAAAAGAAAATAACTGATTTAAATGATGAAAACATAGATTTTCAGTTCAAAATCAAGGTTCTTTCTGATGAAAGAAAAGAAGCAATTGAAAAGATTAAGCAGCTTGAAGATTTAAATTACAAAAGAGGCCAATCTGAGCAAACGCTGAATTTGTTGACTAGCAACCCAAAAGATAAACGATTTTATAATCCAAAAATGGGTCTAGGATTATCTGATGACAAGAGTTTCAAAACAATAAAACCTCATGAGAAAAAGGAAGTTTTGAAGCAAACTCTGATAAAGGAGATTCCTCCAATTGCAAAAGTGTTTGTTAAACCAGCAAATGTAAAGTTGCAACAAGTCATTATAACAGAAACACCTGTTAATTCACCTGTATCTGTTAAATCAAATAATGAAGTGTTGCAACAAGTCATAATAACAAAAACACCTCCAAAGACACAAGAAAAAACAAAGGCAAGTAATGGAATTTTGCAACAAGTTATTGTATCAGAAACATCTCCTAAATCAGAAACTCCTATCAAAGATAATGCTTCAAATTCTTCAACTCCAATTTCAAAGAAAGATGAAGCTAAAACAGACAAAGGTTCAAAAGAAAAGCCTAGATACAATATAACAAATTTTAAATATGATGAATTAAACTCCAGTTACAAAACCAAAATGTTTGAACCAACTGGATTTAGTTCATTGTTTTCCGATGAATCTATGGCTAAAACAATTGTTGACAAAATCAATGAACCTATATCTGTTAAAACTAAATCTAACGTTGAAATGGAGTCAAATAATACATCAGATTCTGACAAAAGGGAGTTTGTTCCAGAAACTTCTTCTGAATTTCCAAATTTGGACTCAGCTTTACTTAAAATTGTTGATTTTGAAAATCAAATTTCCAAATGGCAATTAGATTTTAAAAAATTAGAGGATGATCGTGATAATATTGGACTAGAATTTGATCATACAAAAAGGATCAATCTTGATCTTAAGAGTGAGATTCAAAGACTAGAATCCAAATTAGATGAAATATCAAACTCTAAGGCCTCAAAAAGTTGTGAAAAATGTTCAAAACAAGCTGAATCCAAAGATCAAAATAAATCTTCAAGTATGTTTGATCCTTTTGAAAAGCTCAAATTTTTTAAAGAAAAGAAAAATCTTGAATTAAGATGTGTAGAACTTTCGAAACAAATTTCAGATTTTGAAAAAGTTCTATTTCTAGAAAAAGAAAAGCAGAAGAAAGAAAGAACTGAATTTGAAATAGAATTAAAGTTTTGTGAAGTCTACCATAAAAAGTTTTCATCAAAGGTATCTGATTTAAAAACAGAACCAGCTTCAAAAGGAAAAGAGAAACAAAAATCATCTGAAAATAAATCTAATTTGTTTTCAAGTGATCCAGTTTCAAAAGGAAAAGAGAAAGAAAAATCATCCGAAAATAAATCTAATTTGTTTTCAAGTGATCCTTCTACCTCTAAAGGTTCTGACAATGTTTCTTCTTCTTTCTCAGAAATGGATGAAGAAAAGTATGTGGATTTGAAGGAACAAGTTCTGAATAGCAAGAATAGAAGCACCGACTCTGAGAAATGTAGTTCTTTGAATAAAAATTGAATACATTCTTGTAATGTTTGCAATGTTTGTGGCAATAATAATTCCGCAATTTCAGATTTCAAATTATTGTCACAAGCCAAAAGAAGAATTCATTGTGCTCACTGTTGGGATAACTATTTCAAGCTAAACAGAAATGCTCCAACGAATAAGAAGTCTAAAACTTCTTCCTTCTCTTTAAAATCCTCAGCAAACAAATTTGCCAAAATGTTTGGTTTCAGATCAAACAAACAGAATAAAAAGATGAAAGAAAAGAAAACAGTTGAAGTAAATATGGATTGGAAATGGATTCCAAAAAATGAAGTTAACAAACCAAATTTACTCAATCGTTTAACTTTTAAAGGCAAAATTCAGGGGGCATCAAATGTCATTAATAAACTGATCCATACTAACAAGAAAGGACCCATGCAGATATGGGTACCTAAAATAAGATAATTGTTTCTTAACAGGACCGTCATGTGTGGGTCATTGATTCGGGAGCATCTAGACACATGACGGGGTACAAGCACTTCTTGCAAGATTTTATTGTACATCCTGGAGGATCAGTGGGATTTGGAAATGACTCAAAAGGTCACGTTCGAGGCTACGGAACGTTGAAAAATGACTCAATGCAAATTGAAAAGATTTTGTATGTTGAAGGTTTAGGGCATAACCTTTTCAGTATAAGTCAGTTCTGCGACAAGAACTGTAAGGTGTTATTTGATAAAGATTTTTGCTACATCTTGGATGCAAATTGGTCAGAAATCTTCAGAGCAAAAAGATGCGGAGACTTATACATGACTGATTTTACAACTCTTGTTGCTTCTAATCAAGTCTGTCTTGTATCAAAAGCTTCACAAGAAGAGTGTTGGTTATGGCATCGAAGGCTCTCGCATCAAAATTTTCGCAGCATCAACAAGCTTCGAATTGATGGATTAGTTTCCGGGCTTCCTGAAATGAAAATTGACAAAGTTTCTGTGTGTCCAGCTTGTGAAATGGGAAAGATGAAACATGTTTCTCACAAGACCAAGACTTTGTCTAATTGTAACAATGCCTTGGAATTAATTCATATGGATCTCTGTGGCCCAATGCGAACTCAGTCAATGGGAGGAAAGAAATATATCTTGGTTATGGTTGATGAGTTTTCGCGATATACTTGGTTGGATTTCTTACGACTCAAGTCTGAAGCACCCGAGCAGATCATTAAATTCATCAAGAAGATTCAAACTCTTCTACAACGCCCTGTTCGAAAAATCCGAAGTGACAACGGAACTGAATTCAAGAATGCAACTCTTCAATATTTTCTTGAATCCGTTGGAATAACTCATAATTTTTCTGCCCCAATTACTCCACAACAAAATGGAGTAGTTGAAAGGAAAAATCGAACTCTTGTAGAAGCTGCTAGGACGATGCTTGCTTACTCGGGTCTTCCACCAAGTCTATGGGCTGAAGCAGTATCCACAGCGTGTTTTACTCAAAACAGAACTATTATAAATAAACGCTTTAACAAAACTGCATATGAATTAATCAACAATCGCAAACCTAACATCAAATTTTTGCGTGTATTTGGATGCAGGTGTTTTGTGATGAAAGATCGTGAATATCTTACAAAGCTTCAAGTTAAAGCTGATGAGGGCATCTTTATAGGCTATTCCTTGAACTCGAAAGCATACAGGATTTATAATAATCGAACAAAATCAGTAATCGAGAGTATCAACGTTACGTTCGACGAGACTGTGACATTGACTTCTGGACAATTTAGTTCAGAACTCGTACAGAAATCTGAAGCTTCTACTAAAAATGGAGTAGAACCTGTGACGAAACAGTTTTCTAATTCAGCTTTGAATTATAATAATACTACTGATTTAGATTTACTATTTCATGATGCATTTATGGATTACTGTGCAGATATGGAACCACCAATCACATCTGTGAATGCATCTCAGAATCAGACGAGTGCAAATATCTCCGGTCCAACTGAAGATGTTGATACTAGTACTTCTGTAGAAACTAATGAGATTACAAGTGAACACGTTCCTGTCTCTGAACCTGAAATTCAACCAGTTGTTCAGGTTTCAGAAAATCATTTATCGGAGACTTCCACATCTGAAGGATTAGAAACAGAAGTCAACATACCGGAAACGACAAATGTATCTTCAGCTGAATCGACAGAGGAGATTTTTGCAGTATTGGATGAAAATAATCCATCAAACACTCGTATGGATATACCAACTCTTCCAAGTAGTCATAAATGGACAAGAGCACATCCTCCGGCTGATATAATTGGTGATCTGAATGATGGAGTGAAAACCCGATCTGCGACTACAAACGAATGTTTGTACGTAAATTTTCTTAGCACGTTAGAACCCAAGAAAGCATCTGAAGCTTTACAAGATCCAGATTGGATCAACGCCATGCAAGAGGAATTAAATGAGTTCAAACGCAACGAAGTGTGGCACTTGGTGAAACGTCCAAAAGACAAAACCATAGTTGGAACCAAATGGGTCTTTAGAAACAAAAAGGACGAAGCGGGGATTATAGTCAGAAATAAAGCAAGACTGGTTGCTAAAGGTTACAATCAACAAGAAGGAATAGATTATGATGAAACCTATGCACCAGTAGCAAGGATTGAAGCAATAAGGATCTTTCTTGCATACGCAGCACATAAGAACATGAAGGTATTCCAAATGGACGTCAAATCTGCGTTTCTGAATGGAATACTACATGAGGAAGTGTATGTAAGTCAACCTGAAGGCTTTGTTGATCCCAAATATCCCAACCATGTCTACATTCTAGACAAAGCACTCTACGGCTTAAAGCAAGCACCGAGGGCATGGTATGAGACTCTGACTATTCACCTGCTTAAAAATGGATACACCAAAGGTACAATAGATACAACTCTTTTTCTCAAAAGAGAAGGTAAAGATTTAATGTTAGTACAAATATATGTTGACGACATTATATTTGGATCTACAAATCCAGATATGTGTAAAGATTTTGAAAAGGTGATGAAAAGCCGTTTTCAAATGAGTATGATGGGAGAGTTAAAAATTTTTCTTGGTCTCCAAGTGACACAATCAAATGAAGGCATTTTCATTAATCAATCAAAATATATAAATGATATGCTTAAGAAATTTGAATTAAATTCCTCTTCCACCATGAAAACTCCCATGGCTACCGGTAAGCTTTTGAACGCTGATTCATCTGGTATATCAGTCGATCAAAAGTTATACCGAGGCATGATTGGATCTTTACTGTATCTAACGGCAAGTAGATCGGATATTTTGTTTGCAACATCTTTTTGTGCACGTTTCCAAGCAAACCCGAAGGAATCTCATATTGTGGCTGTAAAGCGAATCCTTAGATATCTCAAAGGCACAAAAAATTTGGGTCTTTGGTATCCTAAGGATTCTGGGTTTGAACTAACTGCTTACACAGATGCAGATCATGCGGGAAATATGATGGACAGGAAAAGCACATCTGGTGCTTGTCAATTCTTGGGAGATAAACTAGTAAGCTGGTCATCAAAGAAGCAAACTTGTGTATCAACATCTACGGCTGAAGCAGAGTATGTGGCCGCCGCTAGTTGCTGTTCGCAAGTAATTTGGATGAAAACTCAGCTAAAGGATTATGGATATATCTTCAACAAGATCCCCATTTATTGTGATTCCAAAAGCGCAATTGCAATAAATGAAAATCCTGTTCAGCATTCCAAAACGAAACACATAGATGTCAGGTACCATTTTATCAAAGACCATGTTGAGAAGGGAACTATAGAAATGCACTTTGTACCAACAGAACTAGAACTTGCTGATCTTTTCACAAAACCTTTAGATGAAAAGAGGTTAAATTTTTTAATCAGCAAACTAGGAATGTTGAATCCTTAAGACATTGAGGGGGAGACAAATATCTATGGTTTCTAAACACATCAGTTTAGAACCCGGATTTCAACGTCTTTGGCTTTTGAACATATCAGTTCAAAACCCGTGCTTCAACGACAATGGCTTCTGGACAAATCAGTTCAGGACCCGTACTTCAACGACTAAGACTTCTAAACAAATCAGTTTAGAACTCACACTTCTCAGGTGATATCCTTAACTGTTACATCTTTCTGTTTCAAGGAACGTGGTAAAAGGTAACATTGGATTATATTTTGTGTCTACCACTTTGAAAATTTGAATCTTTACAAATTTAATTCAATGAGATAAAATTTTCAATTTTCATTCAATGAATTAAATGTGTGCTAAAAGATGATTTTACAAGTATTTTTGTATTATTTGAGTTAGATTTGTTTCAACTTTCACCACTGAAATAATCGAAAGGTCAGCAAAACATGAATGAAATTATGCTGAATGCTCAAAGTTATGTGAATCTGGACTTATATAGAATATAATGCTCAAAAAGCCTATTTATCAGAATGATGAATGGAAACGAAAATATGGGGGAAGCACTATGATTAAGAACCAAGTGATTGAGATATCATTCATATTTTGTGATGGAAATTCGAACTTATATAGAATATCATTTAGTTTGAAAGTTTGTGCCTGTGGCCTTTCTGGTTTGGGAGAGTAAGTCCTAAGGGGTGCTTGACACCTAGTCCCTAAGATCAACTGGTCTGGGATCGGCTGACCCAAATCCTGCAATAGAACCAGATAGAAAGCCATGTTCTACTGGTACAAATGGGTTTAAGATATATCGATGTGGCCTTTCTGGTTTGGGAAATTAAGTTCTAAGGGGTGCTTGACACCTAGCACCTAAGGCCAACTGGTCTGGGATCTGCTAACCCAAATCCTGCTATAGAACCAGATAGAAAGTCATGTTTAACGGTGTATCTTATTCTTACTAAACTTTTTGATCAAAAGATGCCAATGAGCACAAAATCAAAAGATGTCAATGTGCACAAATCAAAAGATGCCAATGAGCACAAAAGAAAAGATGCCAATGAGCACACATCTCTTGAAACTTGGGAAAATACAAAGTCGCGATAAACCCGTAAATTTGTGAAAATTCTGATTTTGGACAAATAGTGTGAGTAGAGCAAAATATTCTTATATGTTTTAGAATTGCATATGCTTGAAGCTAATCATATTTCCCATGCTAGCACACCAAATAGATTTAATAAAGGGGTTGAAACTGAACGTTTTTAACTTGATATGCAATGATGACTTGTTCTTGAATCCAAACACATGCATTTGATTTCATTTGATTGAAAAATCTGTTAAATTTCATTAAGTTGAATTTCTTTTATAAAGTTTTCAAATGATCAAATGTTTGTAGTTATAAAATAAAATTCAATGAATGTTATTTTCCTTGTGTAAATTTGTTTTAAAATTTGTGCTACAATTTCAAATACTGTACGTTATTGAAATATATGCATACTTTCAGGGGGAGAAAATAAATTGCTCCAGAATTCTTATTTTGAGGGGGAGCAAGGTTATTCTGTAAGGAGGAGATTGTTAGCAATACTCAAAGACACGACTGAAATTGAAAATGGTTTTCGTTGATTATGATGCTCACCATCATCGAAAAAGGGGGAGAAAAGTTTAATTTCAATTTCATGTCAAAGAGCTTTCAAATCAAAGATATTTCAAGTCAAAGATTCGTGAACAAAGACTGAAGATTGGGGAGAAGGATCATGTGAAGTCCAAATGTTGCTGAATTTGGTTATCTTAGTTCTGAGTGGTTATCGGAATGCGCTTACACCTAAAAGTTCAACAATGTGGATGGTTTCACATCTTTCTGATCCAAACTCTAATCGTTTCTGATTTATCTTGTTCCGAATTGATGGTTCTATATAAAGATATGAAATCCATGTTCAAGACTTGAAGACAATCTGTTGAAGATTGTATTGAAGAAGGTTGATTTTTCAAAGAAAAAGACAATGACTTTTCATGTTTGTCTGAAGATTCTTCAAAGCTGAGTTCTTAAAGAGTGTCAAAGCATATAGTTCGCCGTGAACTAGTGGAGATAAAGCTATTTGAAGATAGTTTGATAAAGTGTCTGTTGAAGAAGATTGACTTTACAAAGAGCTGAAGACTGCTGTCAAATTTTTTAAATCTTGAATCCAAAGGGGGAGATTGTTAGAGCATTGTTGTATTCAAGATTTACTGTAAAAGTCAATGTACTGTATGAGTCTATACGGTATTGTGAATGCCTTTATACCTTGTATGTTATGGGTATAAATAGGCTTGTCTAGACCATTTGTTAGTAACACTTAGAAACACTTTAGAAAGCTTTTGTAATCTTTTAGAAACCTTTTGTAATCCTTTGAGATCAATACATGGATGACATATTTGCTCTCTAGATTCTCTCTCACTACATTCATATCTTATTGCTAGAGATTTGGGATTTCACACCTTTTATGTAAATCCTTAGTATCAAAATAGTTTAGATAAACCTTTGGTAATTCTTTCGTAAAATATAAACATACCACACGTATATAAATACCAAACAAGACTCGTGCATCGTGCTCCACTCATCCTCATCCTCGTTCCCATGGCCATATTAGTTGGTAGCAAGCCAACTAATAAATCAACGCCGTACAACAACTACGACACACAACGCCGTACAACATCTACGACCAACAACGCCGTACAACAACTACGACACACACTTCAGCCGGCATAGTTCGGCGTGCTATCGTGTAGTATAATACTTACATAAATATAACATCTCATTATTTTATATTTAAAAGCATATACTCAATTGTATCTCAATATACGATATACCACACCATCACACATATCCTTTTCATATATATATATAAACACACACACACACACACACATATATATATATATATATCACAAATTCTCAATCCACACATACTCTTATATATATATATACACATATATATGTTCCCCAGTTGAAAACGTTTAAAGTAAAACTCACCTGAATGCTTATTACAACTCTTCCAAGCCTTTTCCAAGGATTCAGTCTATCAATCCCAATCCACAGAGTCTGCAATTAGATTAAATACAAATATCCCTTACTAACTGATCACATAAAACATACTAGAAGACTAAGAACTCTAGATAACTCAAATCCTCAAAAGTATCCGGACAACCCAAACAACCCGGACAACACCACCTTTTCCGGACAACATGACTTTTCCGGACAACCTCAGTAATCCGGACAACAAGACTAATCCGGACAACACAAGGAATCCGGATGCCATCCGGTCTCTAAATTATCCGGAAACCATCAATCAAATTGTCCGGACTCTATCAACAACTTACCCGGACACCACCCAAGAATCTACCCGGACACATTCAACTTATCTGGACACCTCTGTCGGTTTACCCCATTTTTCCCCAGATTCGACAGATTTTAGCCACAAGCATGAATTTGATGATTCTACTCCGATAGGAACCATTAACTAGTAATTACCAACACAAAATACACAGGGAGCATACCTTAAATCGTTTCCAAGCAATCCAATTGAAGCCTTAACCCTAGCTTTCTTCTTTTCTCTTTTCCTCTTTTGCTCCCAAACACACACATACACACTGAACTGATTTTCTGGATAATACTGATTTAGAAAATATCTAAATCCATTAAGGGTAATATCCAAATCAATATACCCCTTTAGTCCTTAAGTTATTCACTAATGACCAAATACACCCTTTACTTATAATTTATCCAAACTTACCTTTAACTTCACACTTTTAAAGTTAACAAAATTTTAACGGAACTAACATTTAACTAACGAACTTACCCGGGGTATTACACTAACCTAGTCGTTCGGAACGCGCCAATACGAGATGTCCTATGCAAATAATAGTCACAAAGAATGACACACACCCACAACACGCATGCACGTATGCATGAACCCAAACTTGCACGTTAAGAGGTCGAGGGTGGTAGCAAGGAATCTTAAACGAAATTATTTAGTTAGAAATAAATTTACCCGAGAAATTTGGGTTGTTACAGATTTATGGAAGTTATTATTAAAAATAACATGAATGGCCTATTTATAGCCCTTCCCCCTTGTTACAACAAGTAAGCCCAAGCCCATTTACATGTCAAAGTCCATAAGGCCCAAATCCATTACTTTACAAAACTTTCTAATTATTTAGGACAACTTAAATGTCCTAACATTCTCCCCCTAAAGTTTTGGAAAGTAAAATCACTTTAAAGTCTTTAACTCCTCTCCCCCTTGATTTTCTTGAAAAAATTTAGCGGTGTATTTTTCAAATGTAGGCTCGGCTCCTCCTTGAAAGTTGGTTCTATTCATCATATTTTCAACTTTAAAAAATCGGATCCAATGTACTCCATAACCCCGACTAAATGCACTAAAATCATCTTCAAAGTGTATGCATTTAGTGTAAAACAGAGAATCCGTCGTTGGACCACGAGTGGAGTAAGAATTCGGCTTAAGAGCTTGGTCCGAATTTGCTCGAAGAAGGAACGATAAAAACACGCGCTACTCGGTAGGGATTTTGAGGAATCGATCACAAATCGATGTCGTGGAGATGGATGTGTGACAAACGAATTATAGGAGTGATGCCACACGGGTTCCGTTAGCACAAACCATGAACTTTGACGAATTTAACGGAATCTGGACCAAAATTGTTAGAAAACTAACTGGCCACTAACGGAGTCGTTAGTCACTATTCATCATCACCTTTAATCACGTACTGTTGAAATTTCTTCCATTCTTCTTTTTTTCTTTTCATTCAAAAGTCTTTCTTTTGATTTCCTTATGGTTCAAAAACCATTAAAATTAACTTCTAATGCATGCCACGTGATCACAGTTAGACAATCATCATCACTTTTCACCATTCACAATCTGTGAAGTTCACTTCCAATATGCTTTCAATTTCCACGATCAAAACAGCTTCCAAATTGTTCCATTGTCTTCATTGATCATCAAGAAATGAATATCAACAAAAATTTCAAGATCATGCATCGAGATAACTCAGCTCGCGTTTTTCCGATGACAACAGATTTTTCCGGCGAGCAACAAACCTTTCCGGCGAGATTTTCCAACAACTCTTAAAAATAGAGATTTCTTGCTAGATTTTGATGTTAATTGATGCTATATGATCAAAAAAATACAAACGAACAGATCTGAGGCAGAATTAACATCGATGCCGGTGTGTTTGTTATTTTTCCGGCCACTTCTAGAATTTTCCGATCAATTCCAACAACTCACAAAAAAATGCGATTTCATGCTCGATAATTGCACCAAACGATTGAAAATAGATCGAAACAACAGGACGAACAGATCTGTGGCAAGTTTTCAACAAAACTCCGACTGAAATGCTTTTTTCCGGTCATTTTCGGTTTTCCGGCGACCATGCATGCTGTCGACGATTCAGTACCTCTATCTTACTGTTTTTTCATCGAAATTCAATTCTAAAAGTTGCAGACTGATCGAAATCATAAAATAAACGGATTCTAGGAAGAATAATCGATCAAAAACTTCCAAGAGCTGAAGATTAATCGATGAACACCGAAAAATTCATACCGAATAGAATAAAAATCGAATTCTATGATTGTTGAAGAGATTTTCAGATCTGATTGCATCACATTCTCCAAAAACAATATAGAAACAGATCTGAGTAGATCGAATCGAATCATGCACCAAAAAATATCCGGATCTTAAGAATACTCGCGAAGAACACCGAAAAACTCTCGAAAATTTCGAAAATTGTCAAAACTTGTTGAAATTCGATTCTAAAAATTGGAGATGATCTGGAATCGAATAACGAGCAAATCTTCAAGAGCATAAGAGATTTGAGCAAACTTACATGTAGATCGGGCAAATTATCTTGAAATGTCGAGATCCGATGATCGTATCGAGAAAAAATTCATCGATTTGGCTCTGATACCATATGTGAGTCCATGATCTTCAACACTTCAAGTAATTGTAACAAGATAAGGAAGGAGAAAACAATTTATTATTAGAAAAGTAAACTAATCTAGAGAGAGAACACAAAAGTGTTTAAGAGCTACATTGTGATTTATGGAAGTTATTATTACAAATAACATGAAATGACCTATTTATAGCACTTCCCCCTTGTTACAACAAGTAAGCCCAAGCCCATTTACATGTCAAAGTCCATTAGGCCCAAATCCATTACTTTACAAAACTTTCTAATTATTTAGGACAACTTAAATGTCCTAACATTCTCCCCCTAAAGTTTTGGAAAGTAAAATCACTTTAAAGTCTTTAACTCCTCTCCCCCTTGATTTTCTTGAAAAACTTTAGCGGTGTATTCTTCAAATGTAGGCTCGGTTCCCCCTTGAAAGTTGTTCTTATTCATCATATTTTCAACTTTAAAAAATCGGATCCAATGTACTCCATAACCCCGACTAAATGCACTAAAATCATCTTCAAAGTGTATGCATTTAGTGTAAAACAGAGAATCCGTCGTTGGACCAAGAGTTGAGTAAGAATTCTGTTGGTTCCATATGCTCAAAAATGATTATAAAATAATATTACCGGTAATATATGATAAATATTTATAATAGGTAGACACCGAATTAATATTTATAAGAATTTTGATTCTTGATAAATATTATTATTTGTTGATAAATATTATTAAATATATTATTGAATATAATTTATAATATTAGATGCAAATAATAAATTTTGGTTATATAAAATAATACATATGATGGATTTATTTTGTAACTAAAATAGTAAGGAGGGATTTGAGGAGAAAGTTTAAGATAGTTAAAATATAAATTTAACCATCTTAAAATTACAAGGTTTATTTTGTAACATTGCATGGCCTAGTTCCTTTTGATTGGTCAATTTGGGAGGCAATGTGATGGGCATGTGCAAGTATATATTTTATTAATATACTTTCTTGACAACTTAATAAAAAAAGCTTTTGACCAACATTTTGGATGACACTTGAAATTGGAAATCAACACACTCTCTGTCCCTCCTCTCCTTGGTTTCGGCCAAAACAAGAACACACACAAGTGTGTGTTTTTCCTTTTGCTTCTTCTAATATTCAAGTGCAATTGTACACTAGAATTAGAAGTTGTTTTTGCATCAAACTTTCAAGAAGGTACTAGCATACTACAAAGGTGTTGGAGCTTGTTGGTGGACTTCTCTAGAGAAACTCTAACTTGAGTTCTTGCCATCTTCATCTTCTCCAAATAGAAGACTTAACAAAGGACTACAAAGGTTGTATTTTCTAAAACCCCCTATGTATGTTTTTTTTATCTTTCATGTTCATGCAAATGGATCCTTGGTGGGTGTTAAAATGTTTTAATGTTGTTCAAATTTTAAAGCTTCTGTTGCACATTTTATGATTTTCGAAATCTTGTTTTGAACAAAACCCAACAAATGGTATCAGAGCCTCTTTTGCATGCATGTTTAGATTTTTGTTTTTATGAAAAATACTTGGTTTTTGGAAGCCATGGATGTTTTTTCATTTTGTATGAAGATGTTCATACATGACATCTTTGGCAATTTTTATTTATTTATTTAATGTGACCAAAATTTACATGCATTTTTGGTCATAAAAGTTGCCTTAGAAAAACAAAGTGTTTGTTTATAATTTTATAAATGTATATAAAGTGTATAAACAAGTCAAAGACCCTTTTTTATTTTATGGTTGTAATATTTATTTATTCATAAAGTATGTAATAGTAAATAGGCATTCTTCTTTTTGTTAATTTTTATATATAAATAGATTTATGTTAGATTAGATTTATTTATATAAAATGTAACAAGTTTGAAGAATGAAGATCTTTTGAAGACTTTCAAGAAGCCATGGAGTTCCTAGAAGTTTTGCATGCATTTGGATGTTCTTGCAAGTGGGAGCTTGAAGACCTCATATTTGGATTTTTTTGGTCATCTTGTCCCTTAGGAATGGATTTGACATATTTGTTTGGCTCACAAGAATTGTCACTAGATTTTTGGCTTGGTTTATACATTTTTGTTGATTTTTATGTTGATATTATCATGTGTGGTTGAAATAGGATTTTGCATGCTAGATAATATTTTGAACATAAAATTAAATCATCTTTTGGAGTTTGGCTTTTCAAAGTAACATTTTATTGTAGAATGATAACATTGAGGTTGTAAAATAAAAGGAGTTTTATTCTAAAACTCTTGAAATTTTTGAAATGGTAAATCGAGTTAAAAAATTGTGATTTTAAAACTTATCCAAACTCCATGTCTAAATAATAAAAAGGTTGTTTTATTAAAAGAACTAAAATTGGTTCAAATGCGCTCAAGCTCAAAATTTAATATATGATATTAATTTAAATTGACCGCATCAATATAGTTAATAAAATGGAGATTTTATTTTAGACTAAAAGAACCAATAAAAGTTTTTTTTAAGTACCATGTGTTATTGGATGCATGCAATAATATGGTACTATGAGTTTTAAAATTAAAATTTGAGATTTTGAATTTTATAAAAGAGTTTAAATGAAGATCTCAAAACTCATATAAATTCATAATCTAATAATAAAAGTGTTTTATTAAAAGACTATAAATGGTTCTTATTATGATCAAACTCAAACGTTAATATTAACATATAATCATATATAATTAGTTGATAAAATAGAGATTTTATTTAACTAAAAGGAACCATTTAATGAGAAATAAGATTTTAAATATAGTATCATATCTTATTGAATACTAACACCTGATACTAAAATGTTTACAAAACTAGAATTGTAATGCATCTAAAATCCTTTTAATAAACGCAAGTCTATGCCGTCCTTTTGAGAAACACTCAATACGTCGCTATGACACCCTTGTGGGATAAAGGTCACCTAACCACTTGGATTGTCTTGAGATGGATAAGGTGATTCTTATGTCTTTGTGGGATAAAGGTCACCTAACCGCATGGATGTGAGTTTCACATGTTGTTTCAAGTAGGATGACTTGATTGGGAATCTTTTGTGATAAAGGTCACCTAAGCATTAGAAACCCAAGGCATAGATGGGATCAAACATGCCAATTAACAAACAAGTTGTTAAGGATCCCATAACGCTAGGAATTACATTCGATGTAATCGATAAACGTTATCTACCTTGTTGGATTAAATGGACGGGATAAAGGTCACCTAACCGTTTCATTTGTTTTGCAACGTTGGATCCTAGATTTTATGCAAATTAATTTTTTTTAGAAAACTAAAGGGTAATTAATTTGCTAAAAATTAATATTGAAAATACTATATTAACTTTGTTAAATTTTGTAGTTGGCCTAAAATGCAAACACTACAATTAACACATCCATAAGACCTTTTTCTTTTGGAAGAAAAGTTAACCACTCAGAACATCCCAATTTGTTTTCAAAACACTGAGACGCGTTCTCAGACGTGAAAACAAATCATACGTACTCCTCGTACCTATTCCTCAAGAATCTCCTCTTACCTCCATAGAAGCTAACGACACTTGATTGAAACATAATGATGATTCAATCGATGTATCACATCTTGTGCTTGAAACCATGGTTCCATCCTTACTAGAAAGAATGGAAACGTTTCCTCTAAGGGCATTTGACATGGTAAACCCATTAAGGGTCTATTACCAAATGTATACGGTCTGTGAACGCTTCGATACAATTGGAGGAAGGCCAAAACGTAAGCACTCATATTCACAAAATGAGGACACACCTTGACTATTTGGATAGACTTGGCTATCCTTATTGTAATGGGTGAGCCGTAGATGTAATCCTCAAATCTCTGACCAACGCATTTGATGTTTTTGTCAAGAATCTGAATGTAGTGATAGATGAGGCAACATTGGTCATAGAAGAGGAGATTGTCCTTCTGAGAAATAAATGTTTTCTAATGAAGAAAAGTCCTTCAGGTATCAATATTTAAGATAGAACTTTTACCTTTCTATCTTACACTTGTGTATTTGATACTAAGTGTAGAACTCACTTTTGTAATATGTTACAGATAATCAAGAAAGGTAAATGACTGAAAGACAAGCAAAATGGTGATCCATATAAGCAAGGAAGCAAGATTGCGTACCAAGCTTATAGGAGATTTTATTATGAAACAATATGGCTTGTATTGTTAAACAAGTTTGTTTCGAACAATGTTTAAATTTAGTTTGACTAAATTATTGTTTTTCAGTCACATGTTTATTGATTGAATGAAATTCACTTAACCGTTTTGGAAACGATTATATTCATATTCAAAATGAATTATTCTATTTCGAGAAATAGTTCTCTTAATTGAATAATAAAGTGAATCTCAAAAGCCTTCTAAAACATAATTCTATATAAACACCATAAGACTCAAATGTGTTTTGAATCAAGTCTACACATGAAATAGTCAACTTAATCAAGAAAATTAAACGCATATCTAAATTTCAAAACTGTGTTTTTATTTTTAAACTAAATATAAATATTTTCATTTGATATATGCGATCTTGATAAAGTTGAATATAGCTCTTTTCTCTAATTCATAGAGAAGGAGAAAAAGTTTTTTAGAATTGATACATGTTGATGTATATGGTCTCTCAAAACCAAGTCTAGATATGGTGATAGATAATACCTTCACTGACGATTTCAATTGTTGAAGTTTATGGAACATAAAGATGAAGCATTTGATGTAATTCAAGTTGTTTCAAAGTGAAGATTAAGAAAACAACTCAGCAGGACCATTAAAGTCTTTTATGATATATGAGGATAGTAACTAAACAAAGAACTCTTGGATCATCATAGAAATTGTGTACATCCGAAAGGATGAACCGAACCTTATTAAATATGGTTCGCTCTATGATGAGTAGAAGTATTATTCCTATATCAAATTCGGAATTCTGCCCTAGTTAAAGTAAACCGTACTTTTTGACACCAACCAAAAGGTAGACAAGACACCTTATAAGATTTCGTATTAAAGTTTTTTTTTCATCCTTGGTCTTAGTTGAAGGTGTGGGTTTATGAAGCTCATGTAAGACAATAAGCTTCAAGTAAACTTAACCCAATATCTACCAAATGCATATATTGTAGAATATACTATAAATTGTTTTTATATATCGATTCTACAATCCCACAAACAATAAAATTGTTTATTGTTCCAGAACCAAGTTCTTAGAAAGCAAGTTTTTAATGGGCAAGGCAAGTGGGAGTGTTAAGGAACTTGAAGGGAATCAAGAACTTCATAACCTAATGCACTTATTGGTTGGCACTAGTTATCAAACAAACGTCGTTGAAACTGAGCGATTTGATTGATCAGAAACTTAGTAAAAACACCAAGTGTTCGCAAATCTAGTAGAATCATTCAGAAAATTCGAGAGATATCAATCTCTTATAAAGAATGATGTATGACTGGGTTCTAGTAAACCCATCAACTGCTAAAGTGCTATGTCAGATTCTGAATCTGGTGAGTGGCTTAGAGTCATGAACACTGAGATACAATCCATTCATGGATCAGTACAAGTATCTCAAACTGGAATCTTCATTTTGACAGGAAATTAAAAGTTTAATTTTCATCAAAATAAAAGATGACTCATGTATTTGCTAAAACTAGTGGGAGCGCAGTAAAATTCCTAATTCTGTATGTGCAAGACATACTAGTATTTGGAAATTGACTTTCCGACATAGCAAAACATCATGTTTTGGCTCGGACCTTATTTCCTCAATAAAAGACTTAGAAAGGGCTAATTGTGTTCTTGGAATAAAGATCTTTAAAGATTGGATCAAAACGACTGATAAGTTTAAGTCAAAGTGCATAAGTAGACATGATCTTGAAAGGTTCAAGATGCAAGGCTCTAAAGGTAGTTTCTTGCAAGTATGATAACACATCATCTTGAACATATCTCAATGTTCTAGCATAAAGGCTGAGCTAGATAAAATAATTGGTGTTCCATATGCTTCGGCAATTGGATCTATCATATATGTCATGACATGCAATAGATCGAATGTATCATAATGCTTTAGAGCATTAGAAGGAGATACCAACGAAACACGAGGGAATGTCATTGGATGATTGCATAGAACAATTTAAGGTACCTATGAAGAACCAAGGAAGTGTTCTTTAACTGAGGGATGGAAGAAAATCATAGCAAAATGTTGCACTAATGATAGCTTCCATAAAGATTAAGAAGGTTCTCAATCACAAAAGGGAAATGTCTTCATTGTGAATGAAGAACTAGTTCGTTTTGAAAAGGTGCAAGGCGAAGGTAAAAGTTGCATAATACACTACAAAATAAGAATACATTGCCGCAAAAGAAAGATGCTTGGATGAAAGAGTTCATTGAAAAGCTAGGTACATGCCTCCCATTCAGGATCATCTAGAAATCTTTTGTGAGAATGTGGGTGCCATTACGCAAGCTAAAGGACCCTATCTCACATCAGAGTACCAAGCATCTACTCCAGACATTTATCTATATTTAGAATAAAGTAAAAAATGGAGATGTTAGTGTTCACAGAGTTTAAACAAATCAAGTTTCTGGATGAACCCATTAATGAAGCTCCTTATATAAGCTAAACTTGAAGGGTCATGTTTGAGCTTTAGGACTTCGTTATTCTAGTGATGGGATTTGATTTGAATTTAGTATTTGGATATTGGAACATGTCAAGCAACAAGTATAGTATTTAAGTTAGATATATGGGATATGATCTTTTACATACTTGTTGTGTTCTATATTAGCATGTTTTTCATCCTTGAATAAACCAGTTATTCTAAAAAGTCCATAGTCGATCATAGTTGTGGGAGCAACTATGAAGTAAGACTAATATGAATTGGATTGGTTGACTTTAAAGATAAAAGTGGCAGGTTGTTGCAACCAAGTTCATAGGTACTTGTTAGGGAACAAATATTGGACCTGACCCGCTTCAAGATCACCTCATGGATCGTCGTCATAAGTGAGTCTTGAATAAAGGTGGTATCTTTGTATCCTTCGACCTGAGATGCATATTTGGGACTCAAGTGTAGGGAATGTTATGCTTTGATATGGTTAATCGTTGTTCTTGAAAAGGGGCAGCTATAAAGGCCATTATTGGGCATGACATGAACTGCATGAGAAGTGTATGTAGTCAAGATGGGATTTGTTTCTCTTAATGTGTTAAGAGTGAGACATCTAAGGCGCCTTACCAAAAGTTGAACAATAGATGAGAATGATAGTGATCCATGTTTCATGTTCAACATGATGTCTATACAAAGGGATAACTGATACCACACCTCTTACATCAATTGAAGCTATGAGCTTGTAGGAATTAGATGTTACTGAATGGCTTTTACAGTCATATATTGATGGGGGCAGTGAGATGTTGCTAGACGTCCACCACTGTCTATATCATTCTATAATAAATTCTTGAGCAAGTGGGAGATTGTTGGTTCCATATGCTCAAAAATGATTATAAAATAATATTACCGGTAATATATGATCCTATAGGGTCACACCGAATAACAAGTAGACACCGAATTAATATTTATAAGAATTTTGATTCTTGATAAATATTATTATTTCTTGACAAATATTATTAATTATATTATTGAATATAATTTATAATATTAGATGCAAATAATAAATTTTGGTTATATAAAATAATACATACGATGTATTTATTTTGTAACTAAAATAGTAAGGAGGGATTTGAGGAGATAGTTTAAGATAGTTAAAATATAAATTTAACCATCTTAAAATTACAAGGTTTATTTTGTAACATTGCATGGCCTAGTTCCTTTTGATTGGTCAATTTGGGAGGCAATGTGATGGCATGTGCAAGTATATTTTATTAATATACTTGCTTGACAACTTACTTGTAAAAAAAGCTTTTGACCAACATTTTGGATGACACTTGAAATTGGAAATCAACACACTCTCTCTCCCTCCTCTCCTTGGTTTCGGCCAAAACAAGAACACACACAAGTGTGTGTTTTTCCTTTTGCTTCTTCTAATATTCAAGTCCAATTGTACACTTGAATTAGAAGTTGTTTTTGCATCAAACTTTCAAGAAGGTACTAGCATACTACAAAGGTGTTGGAGCTTGTTGATGGACTTCTCTAGAGAAACTCTAACTTGAGTTCTTGCCATCTTCATCTTCTCCAAATAGAAGACATAACAAAGGACTACAAAGGTTGTATTTTCTAAAACCCCCTATGTATGTTTTTTGTATCTTTCATGTTCATGCAAATGGATCCTTGGTGGGTGTTAAAATGTTTTAATGTTGTTCAAATTTTAAAGCTTCCGTTGCACATTTTATGATTTTCGAAATCTTGTTTTGAACAAAACCCAACAAGTGGTAAAACAGAGAATCCGTCGTTGGACCACGAGTGGAGTAAGAATTCGGCTTAAGAGCTTGGTCCGAATTTGCTCGAAGAAGGAACGATAAAAACACGCGCTACTCGGTAGGGATTTCTAGGAATCGATCACAAATCGATGTCGTGGAGATGGATGTGTGACAAACGAAGTATAGGAGTGATGCCACACGGGTTTCGTTAGCACAAACCACGAACTTTGACGAATTTAACGGAATCTGGACCAAAATTGTTAGAAAACTAACTGGCCACTAACGGAGTCGTTAGTCACTATTCATCATCACCTTTAATCACGTACTGTTGAAATTTCTTCCATTCTTCTTTTTTTCTTTTCATTCAAAAGTCTTTCTTTTGATTTCCTTATGGTTCAAAAACCATTAAAAGTAACTTCTAATGCATGCCACGTGATCACAGTTAGACAATCATCATCACTTTTCACCATTCACAATCTGTGAAGTTCACTTCCAATATGCTTTCAATTTCCACGATCAAAACAGCTTCCAAATTGTTCCATTGTCTTCATTGATCATCAAGAAATGAATATCAACAAAAAATTCAAGATCATGCATCGAGATAACTCAACTCACGTTTTTCCGATGACAACAGATTTTTCTGGCGAGCAACAAACCTTTCTGGCGAGATCTTCCAACAATTCTTAAAAATTGAGATTTCTTGCTAGATTTCGATTTTAATTGATGCTATATGATCAAAAAAATACAAACGAACAGATCTGAGGCAGAATTAACATCGATGCCGGTGTGTTTGTTATTTTTCCGGACAAATCTAGAATTTTTCGATCAATTCCAACAACTCACAAAAAATACGATTTCATGCTGGATAATTGCACCAAACGATTGAAAATAGATCGAAACAACATGACGAACAGATATGTGGCAAGTTTTCAACAAAACTCCGACTGAAATGCATTTTTCCGGTCATTTTCGGTTTTCCGACGACCGTGCATGCTGTCGACGATTCAGTACCTCTATCTTACTGTTTTTTCATCGAAATTCAATTCTGAAAGTTGCAGACTGATCGAAATCATAAAATAAACGGATTCTAGGAAGAATAATCGATCAAAAACTTCAAAGAGCTGAAGATTAATCGATGAACACCGAAAAATTCATACCGAATAGAATAAAAATCGAATTCTATGATTGTTGAAGAGATTTTAAGATCTGATTGCATCACATTCTCCAAAAACAATATAGAAACAGATCTGAGTAGATCAAATCGAATCATGCACCAAAAAAAATCCGGATTCTAAGAATACTCGCGAAGAACACCGAAAAACTCTCGAAAATTTCGAAAATCGTCAAAACTTGTCGAAATTCGATTCTAAAAATTGGAGATGATCTGGAATCGAATAACGAGCAAATCTTCAAGAGCATAAGAGATTTGAGCAAACTTACATGTAGATCGGGCAAATTATCTTGAAATGTCGAGATCCGATTATCGTATCGAGAAAAAATTCATCGATTTGGCTCTAATACCAATTGTGAGTCCATGATCTTCAACACTTCAAGTAATTGTAACAAGATAAGGAAGGAGAAAACAATTTATTATTAGAAAAGTAAACTAATCTAGAGAGAGAACACAAAAGTGTTTAAGAGCTACATTGTGATTTACGAAAGTTATTATTACAAATAACATGAAATGACCTATTTATAGCCCTTCCCCCTTGTAACAACAAGTAAGCCCAAGCCCATTTACATGTCAAAGTCCATTAGGCCCAAATCCATTACTTTACAAAACTTTCTAATTATTTAGGACAACTTAAATGTCCTAACACACACGTTTGCACGTTTCGTTTACCAACCAATCAAATGCAAACACGTGTCCGTGTCATGATGTAAAACTTTCCCGCTCTAGTTTCTCTCTCTCTCTAATCTCACTATATAAACTATTTCGAGTTTATATTTTTCCTTTACGCGAACTTCTTCTCCAAGAAAGAAAATATTTACTGTTGCTTATTGAACTCAAGTTTTTTCCAAAAAACTGTTCATCTTCTTCTTCTTCGACAACCAGGTTAATATTCTCATTATTTACCTGTTTTAACTTGTTTCTGATCTTCTTGTTGCTTTTAACAGATCAAACAAAAGAAACCTTTCTAAAATGAAATCATTTATCTCATGGTTTTATGAACACAACCTTTTCATGGTTGTTCTTCATGTTTAAAACTCAAAATCTTAAACTTGTTCTTCATAAAGGAAAATGGAAAACAAGACTTTTACTGGGTTTGCATTTCTTTTTCAACACAAGAAAACCCTAATCTTCATTAAGACATTTCTGTCTGAATGAAATGGACAAAATTCGAAAACATCTTATTGGAAAATCTTTCCACATTAAGATTGTATTTTTTTTCTATGATTCATGGTTGATATGATAAACAGAAATGGCATCGTCTACTGCTGCTCCTACCGCTGAGAAATCTCCTGCTACGGAGAAACTGAATCTTCCCAAGGCTCCTCAGGTCAAGTTCATGCTTGAGAAAATAGACTTCTCAAAATCCAACAATCTCTATGCGCTTTTCCATTTTCCTCCAAAGAAGCAACTCACACATCTGAATGATGTTGTGAATTTTCTCCAAACCTGCTGCCTATTCAAAGCCTTAACCTTCGTACCCCCTGCCCATAAATTTCTTCTATCTCAGTTCTGGTATACTGCTAGACACACTCAGGTTCCTTCATCAAAGGACCCTAAGAAACTCCTTGATGTCATTCTCTGTGACACCAAATTTGGCACAACCAAAATCAACCCTGCCATTATAAGGAAAGCACTCAGCCTACCCACTGCCACCAAAGAAAAACCCTTCGTTCCTCTGCCTAACCACAAAAACCATGTTGATAGGGAAGCCATCACTGCATTCTTTGATGCAATGGGTTACGCATGGGACACAGGGAGGGACAAGGAGATTGAGAAGAAACTGACACTGATCAAGAAGTCTAAAATGCCAAGCGAGATGAACTTCATCTTCGCACACTTAATAAGTTGTATGACAGCAAAGAGTGGCTCCTCTGATCAAGCTGCTCAACCTCAGCAAGCAATAGGCTATGCATTGCTGAAAGGTCTACATGTTGACTGTGCCTCGATCATCTATGACGATCTTGCGTTCAGAGTAGATATGGCTGATAGACCTTCATGGGTTCCTTATCCCAGATTCATCAGCGCCATCTTTCAACAAGGACTTGGGGACAAATACCCAAAAGAGGGGTCCTTTATTTTTTTAACCATTTTGTATAAATACATTACAAAAATAACCCTATTTTAAAAATTTTACCAAAATAACCACCCACTTCTCCTCAAGCATTGCTTGGGGAGAAGTGGCCCACGACAAGACACCATATTAAATTAATTAAATCAGATATAAATTAAAATAATACTGATTTGACACAAGATTCCTTGATTTGACATAAGATTCTTTGACTTGACATAAGATTCTTTGACTTGACTGATTTGACAACACATTTACCATAAAAAACCAAAAAATACCTCGATATCCACCCGGGTTCGCGCCGGCCGGCGCTACCCTCCTCCGGCGGCGCGAACCGGAGTTTGACCGGCGTTGACCGGCTTTGACCAATTTTTTTTTATTTTAAAACTTATTTTAAAAATACATTAATTTTTTAAAAAATTTAAAAATACATTTTTAAGTTTTAATTAATTTTAAAAATGATTTCAATTAATACGTTTTATAATTAAAACTTTAAAAAAACGTTTTATAATTAAAATTTTAAAAATACGTTTTTTTAATTAAGATTATTAAGATCTTTGAAATTCAGATGAGAACATCTTCTGTGCCAAAGCCATCATTCATTTGAAGTTGATTTTGATAAAAGACAAACTGTATTTAATGTTTTCAATTTTGAAAAATTAACTACAAATAAGTCCATATGTCTTTTGGCCCAGAAGACTTTAACATCATTTTCAGTTAAAATCATGCAACCTGTTATTTGAAACTTAATTTGACAAAGACTGTCTAAAAACTGACTTATGCTGAAAAGATTATGCTGTAATCCTTCAACATAGAAAACCTTTTGGATAGTCAGATCCCCTTTAGTTAAATCCCCATAACCTTTGACTTGTCCTTTGCTGTTATTTCCAAAGTTTACTGCTCCTCCAGCCTTTTCTGTGAAGTTTGATAGAAAAGACTTCTGACCTGTCATGTGTCTTGAAGCTCCTGAATCTAAAAACCACACATGACAGCCCTGCAAAAGGATCAGTTAGGTTTAGGTACCCATTTTGGAATGGGTCCATCTTTGTTAGCTTTGTCATTGGATTTAACATTAGTACCTTTTACTCTCCACTCAAAATCTTTCTTCAAACACCACTTTCCTTGAACTTTTATGAAGTCAGAACATTTTCTGCTTACAAGCTTGTTCAAATTCTTTTTGAGAGTTGTAACTTTTGGTTTTGCTATATTTTCTTTTATCTTTTCTTTCTTCTGAGTCTGAGGAACAGAAATTTTCTTCTTTTCTGTATTTTGAGGAACATAAACTTTATGAATATCTTTTCTTATGTATGAAACAGAAGTTATTTTGACTTGACATTTATGAGAATATTGGAATGAATCATTTTTACATCTAACACAAACAAGATTTTTCTTTGCAAGTGACAATAAATCTGAAACATAGGTCATTTCATTTTTATTGATACTGTTCAGAGTACAATTGCCCTTATTACAAGAATTTCTAGCTTTGAGTTCAGAAGTAGATTTCATTCTAAGCTTCTCAAGATCCCTTTTCAGATCATTCAACTTTGCAAGATCTTCTTTCCTTTTGCTTTCTTCTTTTTCTGAAAAAGTCAAGTTCTTTTTGTTAGAAGAATTGGATGATTCACCTTTTTCATATGTACTTGATTCTTTAAAGAATTTATCATTTTCTCTTGAAGAATTAATTTTAAAAAGATCATACTCAGTCTTCAGTTTTTCAAGCTCTGTTATTTTCTGAATAAAAATATTCTTTTCTTTCAAAGCTTCTTCAAGTTTAATATCCACCTCACATAAATCATTTTCAAGTTCATCATAAGCTTTCCTTAAGTCCTCAAGTTCTTGACTCACAAGATTAAATCTCTTTTCAAGTTGCAAAAATTCATCTGAGTTTGTTTCAGAAAAATCAGTTGAATCAGACTTCTGACTACTTGAGTCAGAGTTCTGATTTACAGACTCAGATGTCTGATCTTTAGGCTCAGAGTTCTGACTACAAAGTTCAGAATCCTGACTAGAAGTTTCAGACTTCTGATTGACTGTTTCAGAATTTTTACTTGTGTCAAATATGCTCTCAATGTCATGATATGAAAAACTTGGTTGTTTATTTTTGTAGCTGACATTTAAAGAATCATACTTGAATTTAGTATCATTGTATCTTGGCTTCTCATCTGTTGGTTTAGAAACTTCTTTCTTAACCTTTTCTTCTGAACCAACTGACTTTTCTGTTTTAGACTCAGAAATTTTCTCATCTGACTTTTTAGAGTTTGGTCTTTGCAAATTGTCAGAACTTGTTATAGAACTAGCAGGTCTTATGAAAACTTCAACAATTTCTGGGATTTTTGGCTTAGAAACTTGAAGTTTTTCATACAAGTTGATTGGAGCTCTTTTTAAAGTGACATTTTCTTCCAATCCCAATCCCTTCTTTGGGTTGTAAAATCTTGTATCTTTAACATTGCTTAATAAAAGATTTAGTGTTTGCTGAGTCTGACCCCTTTTCAAATTCAGATTTTCTAATTCTTTAATTTTGGTGTATAAATTCTTTCTTTCTTCAAATAACATATCAAATTTTATTTGTAAATCACCTTTTTCATCCTTTATTTTTGAAAACTCAACTTTTAGTTCAGAAAGCCTTTTCATCAATTCAGAATTTTCATCTTTAACTTTCTGTTTCTCAGCCTCAGATTCTTCATATTGTTCTTTTATTACTTCTTTTTCAATTCTGAATTTGTTAACCAAATTTCTTTCTCCTTTTATCTGTTTTCTTAGATTAGCAAATTCAGTTTTCATTTCACCAATCTGTGTCATTAACTCTAATTCAAGTGAAGAATGTACCTCAGCAGATGACTCAGAATCAGCATCTTCAAAATCAGAATCATCCTCATTCCTCATTTTTGCCATATAGCTCTGCATCTGTGGAAAGTTGATATGATCATCTTCATCAGAAGTATAGTACAACCAATTCTCCTGTTCAGCCAATAAAGCAATTTTATCATCTCTCTTCTTTGCAAGCTGAGCCTTCTTGGTGTAGTACTCATAGTTTTTCACAATTTTAACTCTGCAATCCTTAGCATAGTGGCCAGATTTTCCACACTTGAAACACAGATTCTTTTCTTTTCTTTCATCCTTCTCTTCATTGTTTTCTTCACTTCTCTCTACTCTCTTTTCAAACTTATTTTCTTCTCTGTCTTCTTTCTTCTTATAATCTGAACTCCCAACTCTCTTATAATTTCCTTGAAATCTACCCTTCCCATACCTTTTATTGAAAGTATTTGTCAACAAAGCTAGTTTCTCAGCCATTATCTTGATATCTTCATCATCTTCTGATCCTTCTTCCTTGTCAGATTCTTCCAGATTAGGTATCTCTGATAGATATGCAGTCTTTTTGGGTGCTTTGATTGCTTTGGACTTTGATAAGAATGCTAACTGATCAGCAACATTTTTCTTCTCTTCCACAACTAACTTGATAGAGTCTTCATGTTGATTAAGAACACAGAACAAATCATTTAAGTCTTCTTCACACATATCATTGTTCATTTGCAGACTTATGGCAAATGATGACCATTCTGAATTTAGACTGTTCAGAAATTTGTAATTTATTTCTGACTTCGTTTTCTTCAGTCCATTTCTTCTCAAGTCATTTAGAATAGTGCAAAATTTACTATATGTCTGTGTCAAACTTTCTGACTCTTTTGCTTTGAACCTTTCATAAGCATTTATGCTTTGATTTAACTTTGCCTGAATAGATCTCACAGTTCCTAACATTTGCCTTTCCAATTCGTCCCACATTTCTTTAGCTGATGATCCACTGTCAATCCTGTTAAGAACCTCATTTGGGACAGCCAAAGTCATCAAAGTAATTGCTCTTTTGTCAATAGCATGCCTATTCTTCTGTTCAGCTGTGTATTGGGAATAACTCTTTTTCACCCTGGTCGCTGGAATTTCTGGAGTTGTCTCTGTAGCAGGGGTTGCAGCAACATCGATGTACACTTCAATTGGACCTTCTCGAATAGAGACCATTAGATTTTCATCAATATTGTCTAGGAATTGGATCATTCGGATTTTCCATTGCTGATACTCTTCTGGTATAAGAACCGGCGGTTTGGTTTCAGATCCCATGGCTAGATATTCTTTAGAAGACATGATTGTAAGAAAATTCAACAGAAAGACAAATTCGAGTTTCTTGATCGAAATGTAACAGGAAATTCAAGAATTGCTAAGAATTCAAGAACTAGCCCTAGCAACGGAATCGAATTTTGAATGAATCAAGAAATCTTCAAGAAATTGATCAATTGACCTTCGCGATAACAATCTTGAACGAATTTGTTTGTTGATTGGCTCTGATACCAATTGAAAGAACATGATCTAATCTTACAATCAATATAGAAAGCAGTAATTGAGAAATTGTATGATCAAGCCCAATTGTATTCAATGATGAACAGAATTACAGATCTAAGAAAGAGAGAATCTCAAAGATTACAAGGAATGAATACAAAGTTATACGGGAAAAATCAATCAGTTAGCAACATAGAGCTAACTACTATTTATACTGCAACGGACATCTTAAAGCTACAGTACAAATAAGAAAGACTAATAAGAACATAACACGTGTCCTAATTAGTTTATAAAATACTAAGTAAAGTATCTCGTCATAAGTTCTGAACAGATAGTTCAGAACTTCTGAACATTCTTCTGATAAAGCTTCTCATATCTTCTGACTCCTTAACTCAGACATATGACTTCTCTTTCCACTGATCAATACTTCTGAGCTTTCACAGTCAGACCTCTGACTTCTCTACTCAGAACATCTGAGTCTTCTTATCAGATCTTCAACACTTGGTTTATTGACAAAACTTCAGATCTAACAGTCTCCGACAACGGCGCCAAAAACATGGTACATGCGAAATATGTGATTAATCGCAGTGGGCTGCAAACTATCCACAGTGGGAAGCCCAAGTGTACATTGACCACTATGATCGTCACATCAAGTAGTAGTTGGTAAAATACCAGAATTGTATCCACATGGACTGAGCAATCAAGACACTATTGTTCTCATGAGCTTCCTTTTACAAGTTTCAATTACAGAAGAAGCAATAAGTTGGTTTGTTTGGTGAAATGCTATTTTAACGAGTACTTAAGATTTAAAATGAGGAATGTAGGTTAGATTTTCCATAGATTTTATACAAAAAAGTTAATCCAGAAGAGTGCTCACTGCACTTGTGCAGAGTGGGCACTCTCGTTAAAGAAGCTCGGTTACACAAATACTTACACCTTCTACTAAAAATCCCATACTTTTAATCCTTACTGTTTTGTCAATGGTAATCTCAAAATGGACCTTTTCAGGCCTCGATGGAATGTGTAGAGACAAATACTCTAAGTGTTTTTAAGTACATAAACTAGCTTGCCTACTACTCTTGTGGGTTGAGATTATCTCACTGTGCAGACCTCACTTTCTTGAGTGTCATAAGAATTCTTTCGAACTCCCTAGCATCATCCAAGCTCGTGTCATTGCATTCTACTCATTTCTGAGTTGAGAACTAGACTTTAGATTCTCACGAGTGATCGACTTATTCGCATCATTGGGCAATAATCGAGAGTGAATGACCAAAACAATAAATATCCAAAGTATGAATACTACTCAAGCATTTTTCATAAAATCTAGGTACTTTTCCTTCCTACATCCCAAGGGATGTTTAGCTCATATTTAAAGAAGTAAAGAAAGCAAAAGATGAGAAGTTGCAAATAAACATACTGAAAGTGATTTCGATTAAAACCCACAGTGGGTACTGCGAGTACAGCACTGCTACAAATTACTTTAAACTAAAGACTACACTAGAAATTAATTGCAGAAATTCTAAGAATACTTCAATGACTTCTAGAGCTAAAACTAAAACTAAAACTAACTTGCACTAAATGTGTGGTAGATGGATGATAAATAAATGAACCCAATACCTCTTTATATACATAGAGGAAAGAGTAGACCAAACAAGAATGGGGAATTATCTAGAAGCTAAAAACCAAGGTGGAAGACATAAAATCTATTTCCAAAGAGCAAAGATTCCTTTCAAGAGTTTGTTGTCAATTACCCCAAGGTTACTTCACCTTTTCCAAAAAGTAAACTTTAAATACCATTGGTTTCATTAAAATATTGTAATTGCCATCTTTTAGGGGACATGCTTGCTTGCTTTTCTCCCATGCCTCTGCCATCGATTCTTCCATTCTTCCAGGGCTGGCTTCCAAGCTAAGATTTGATTTTTATTTGTCTTCTTCTTGGCACGCCAGTGGGAACCAGAGTGGGCACTCTCGAAGTCACTGCAGAATATACGTGAAAGTTCAGCAAAGACCTACTAAATGGTTTATAAAAACTTTAGTTCACTCTTTTTGCTCAATTTTGGGAATAAGACCAAGAATGGGTGATTTAAGAAGCAAAATGGATAAAATTTGACAAAAGAAACTAAAAATAAAAGGAAATAATAACTCTAAAAATAGAGTTATCAATATTATATTTGGTTCTACTAACCCATCTATGTGTACTCGATTCGTTGAAAGAATGAAAAATGAATATAAGATGAGTATGATGGGTGAACTAACATACTTCCTTGGACTTCAAATCAAGCAGAGTGACAAAAACACTTTTATCCACCAAGGTAAGTACGTTAAAGATATGTTGAAGAAATTCGATCTTACTCAAAGCTCAGCTATAAAAACTCTTATGGCACCCTCGCGAACACTTAACAAGGACCCCTCTGGAAAACCTGTTAATGTCACTACCTATAGAGGAATGATCGGATCTCTTCTCTATCTCACAGCGAGTCGTCCTGATATCATGTATTCTACTTGTCTTTGTGCAAGATATCAATTTGAACCCAAAGAGTCACATCTGATCGCTGTAAAGCAAATTTTCAGATATCTGAAGGGTACACCCAACCTAGGTCTTTGGTATCCCAAAGACTCAGGGTTCGATCTAACTGCATATTCAGATAGTGATTTTGTAGGTTGCAAACTGAATAGAAAAAGCACCACAGGAGGAAGTCAACTCCTAGGTGAAAAGTTGGTGAGTTGGACAAGCAAAAAGCAAAATTCAGTGTCCACCTCTACCGCTGAAGCTGAGTATGTAGAAGCTGGTAGTTGTTGTGCTCAGGTCTTATGGATGAGAAATCAAATATTAGACTATGACCTTCAGCTATCAAAGATTCCAATCTATTGCGACAGCAGTAGTGCCATCGCTATAGCAAACAACCCAATACTACACTCAAAGACCAAACACGTTGAGATTAAATATCATTTTATCAGAGATCATGTGATGAATGGAGACATAGAACTCCATTTTATTCCAACTGAATATCAGTTAGCTGATTTGTTTACCAAACCTCTTGATGAGACAATATTTAACTTTCTCATCTGCGAGCTTGGAATGTTGAACCTTGAAGAAAAACTCTTCAGCGGTTACGCATTATATCAGCAATAAAATTCTATCTATTTTATTCATCATCTAAGCTCTGAATAAATGTACTATGATACTAAGGTATGTTCTCTACCCTAGATCACTTACATTTCTTTATCAGTGATCCTTTTGAAAAAGATAAAATCTCATCACTGATACTTCTCATCAGTGATTCTTCTTTTAAATATCCAATCATGATCTTGTAAAAATAATCAGGAATGCTTTTTGACAACGAAAAGATAGTTTTAATTGGGACGTCATCAAAAGAGGATAAACCATGGCACGCCTTTTCGTCTGACACGTTCGTCCGTTACACTTCTTGACCAATAAGCTTCGTGCGACGTGTCCGTGTCATGATGTGTTTCCCGTTCATCAATCTTTCTCTCTCCTATTCCATTCCTATATAAAAAACCTTTGTTTATATTTTTTTCTCTTTACGCGCTCATAATACTCTCAAAGCAAGAAAGATTTCCTTTGCATTTTAATCGGATTACTTGAACTTAAGACTACGTTCTTAGATCCTTCAAGCACAACAGGTTCTTACATTCTACTCCTTAATGCTTTCTAGAACAACAAAAACTTGCTTTTGATCTTAATTCTTTGCTTTTATAGATCAAAATGCACTTTTCTTCTAAGAAATCATCTTCTTTCATGATTTTTTTTCAAAAACCTTAGAAAGTTTTCTCAAAGTTTAAAAACATTCTTTAAACTTTCTCTTTTTTCTTTAATATGTTTTTCCAGAATCCTTCCAAAAATGGAAACTGGTAAAACATTGCTTTCTACTAGTTTTGGTTAACTTCAAACTGGAACTCTTTTTTTACAAGTTTCTTTCCTTAAACGGAAACCGGTAAAACCCTATTTTTATTCTTTCGAAAATATTTCCTAATGGAGAAAGTCTTTTCCTCTTCCCTTTTGTTTTCTATCTCTCAGAAATGGCACCAACAGTAATTATGGTCAACTCTAAGAACATGAAAGATGAACTCAACCAGATCACATTTGGATCCAACAACTATTTAGCCCTGTTGAAATTCCCTGAGAAGAATCCCAACCTTCATCTTACTGATACCGTCAACCTACTAAAGAACTCCCCGATTTACTACGCCCTGACAGTTTCTCCCCCCGCCCACAAGCACCTATTTCAGCAGTTCTGGTTTACTGCTGAAAGAACCGAACAAACCCTGAAGTCTGGACAGAAAGTCATCGTCATTGCTTTCTAGACTGAACATGGCAAAGGATTCATCACTGCGAATGGCATTCGCTCAGCGCTCAGACTGCCTGTTGGGCCCTTCGAAGAACCACCCTCTGATGACGAACTCAACAGATTTCTTGACCTGATGAAGTACACATGGGACCCTAAGCCCCGAAACCCTGATGAGCCTGACAAGAAGCTGACCAAAGTGCTTAAGGCCAATATGCCTTCTGAATTAAACTTCCTTTTCACTCACATCATCTCCTCTATGAGTAGAAATATGGGATCGCTGGACCAGGCTAACAGGTACCAGCTGCAGATGGGGTATGCTCTCATCACTGGGCGAAAAATCGATTATGCCCGGATGATATTCAACGACCTCATGGTCAAGGTCGAGAAGGAGAAGAGGGAACTGAAGGTTCCCTATGTTCGTTTTGTATCAACACTACTCTCCTTCTTTCTTAAAAAAGATTATCCTCAGGAAGGAGATTATCAACTTCCTAAGCTCGGGGTCTGAATCCTCGACGTTGAGCGCACTGCAAACGAGGTAAGTCTTTATGCCCTTGCCCAACTTCTCCTCCCCAATTCTTCGTCTTCAGCGGCAGCAACGTCAGCGGTACCACCCCCGGCTACTTCCCAAGCTTCCACAACCCAATCCTCCCTAAAGAGGAAACAATCTGCACCCTCCCTTCGCTCTTCTAAAAAGACCAAACGGATTTCAAAGGAGAAACCCCAACCCCCACCGGTTACTACTTCAGCGCCTGCCTCTTCACAGGAGACGCTAGATGATTTTGTGGTACACTCCACCGCTTCTGCTCCCACAACAGCTACTTCAGCGGCTGAGATCGCTGAACTATCACTGGCATCTTCCCCAACTTTCTCAGTGCCTTAAAGCACTGAAGAGATAGTTTATGGCACCGCCAGTGCCATGACCGCTCACTTCACGACCTTCTCCACTCTCGCTTCTCCAACTATTTCTTTCGTCAACACAACAATTGCACCGGCGACAACACTCGCTAATTTAAAACAACCATTGCTGCATAATCTCATGCGCAACAACGAGACAAGACCAGGTGGTCTTCCTTTCGGAGGCTCTCAGAGCATACCCCCGTGTCCCTATCTCCAATGGAACATGATATGGAATATTATGGCGGAAGTAGTCTTTTCGACGACCTCTCGCGACCATCAGGTATTCTACCCTCCCTACCCCTTTCTTTTCAACCCACTACCGCATTTGAGCTTTCCTTTGCTCAAAGTGTTTCTTTTCTTTCAGATCCTAATTTGGGCACAATTGTTGCCTCCATCAAGGAGGTAAAGGATCAGGTGGAATCCCTTCCAAAGGATCTCACCAACAACACCAATGCCGTGAACTCTTCCGGCACTTCTCTAAATAACATCTCCACTGCCCTCACCTCGACAGCTGACAACGCACATCTCTCAGCTCTAACGGCAGAGGTGAAACTCTTGCAGAAAGATGTGGTGACAACTCCCCTTCCCTGTAGTCGCCAACTTCAAAAGTTTCTACCCTCAGCACTGCCGTGGACTCCATCAGAGGTTCTGTTAGTGACCTTTCTACCAAGGTCGACTCCACCAACTCCGTCCTCAACTCCATACCAAACAAGTTGAGTGAACCAGTGGCTCCCACCCCATCCTTCACAGCTGATGATCGTGCAAAGCTAGGGATGGCGGTTGATTTCGTCTTGAAAACCGCTGAAGCAATCTCTAGCCTCGAAGACAGAGTGGACAAACTAGAAGCTGCTCCTGCTTCTACCTCACTGGCACCTGGCCTTGAAGACAGGTCCACTGAGCTTGCCATTGCTGAAGCTCAAACCTCCCCTTGCCAGTGTTGATGATGATGACAATGAGGGGGAGAAGAATGCTGAACAAGACCCTCCTCAGGCTGAGGGGGAGATAATCAATGAAGATCCCTCTCAATCTGAGGGGGAGAAAAATCCAACTCCTCTTTCTTCTCCTTGGGTCGTTGCCTCTGATAACGACGAAGAGGAAGAAGAAGAGGATGAAGAGGAGTTGGAGATCCTAGAAGATGAGCCCTCTAACAACCCTGATGGTGGTGACGATGATGATGATGATGAAGAACCAGATCTTTGGTTCAAGCCTTCAACCATCAGGTTCCAACTCCAAAAGGAGTTGTTCTTAACGAATCAGGGAGACGGCAAAGAAGTCTCCAGCGAAGAAATCCCAAGGTAAGTAAAAAGAAGTTGCTACCTCAGGGAACCTGAAGATTCTCTTCCATGCCGAGAAAGTGCAACCTTCTCAGGTATGCCTTTCAATCATCCGCTTCTCTGCTTCTATCCATTCTCTCTTCAAACCTCTCATACACATTTAGCCATTTTCTCTATCTTTTCTCTCCCTAAAAAGGAATCTAAATTTTATTTCTTTTTTATTCAGCTAGTCCTCTCCCCTGCTTAAGCGACCAGCTGAAGAACACCCTCATCAACAAATAATCCTAGCTACCAATGCTAATGAACTATCAATAATCCCAGTCTCAGTGATGGAGACTGAAGAACAACAAGAAGAAGAAGAAATGCTGACTCATCCATCCAGACCCTCTCGACTTCCTCAAAGGTCAGAGGATGAAGAATCAGAAAAAAGAGCAGCAATGATAGCTAGAGAGTCAACGTCTACCTGGCCTCGAGTTCCTGAAACCTGAAGTGTTGGGATTAAATCTGATTGAATGGAAGTTCAAGGGATTAATTGTAAATTGTTTATGGGCTTAATTGTATAATGGGCCATGGGATTGATTAATTAGGCCTAGATATAAATATGTTTATTAGCCTTAGAAAATAGGTTAATCGTTTCATTAAGTCATCATTGTTATTCTCTGAAATTATGTAAACACTTTGAAAGGTTTATTCAATATTATATGGATGACAGTTGGAAATTGTTGATCCAAACCCTCAGTGATTTGATAATGACCCTGAGAAACACTTACTGAAAATTGTAAGTAGACAGTATGTATTAATGTTTTTTCATCAAAGAAAATATACTAAGTCTGTTTAGTATCGCTGATGAAAACATACGCTTTAATTTACTTATTCAGCGAACACTGTTCATCAGTGAGCCCTGAGCCTGTTCAGCCTCGCTGATGATCGTTGATAGTTTTTATTGTTTACTTATGATCCCTAATGACAAGATTCACGTCAACCATGTTCTACGCTGAAGTCGAAGATCAAGCCAAAGAACCAGCAACTAAGTCTACTAATGAACTGATGCGGATATCAGTGAAGCCAAGACTTGTCCACTCAACGTGAAGTTTCAAGTAGAAGACTTCAGCGAACGCTGAACTTTATCATTCGCTGATAAATAATCATTCAGCGAACGCTGATCATGAAGCCTCCTCTACAAGCAACTTTTGTCTTATCCCCTTGCACGCCTCCGTACGACTATGTCAGAATGGACATCTCTTTTGTCCAGAATCGTACAACCAACTATGATATTACACTATTCATCATACGGCCACTAGGTTTTCTACTGAAGTCAAAACATGCAACCAACCAGAGACTGCCACGTGTAAAGGTATACTGAAATACATTAAATGCATGCAATATATAAAGGAAACCCTACTTCATTTTAAAAGTGCTCGTCCATTCCTTCTCTAGCTGAACTGCTGTGTGATAGAATACTCTTCTTAGTATTCTAGATTTTCTTAATCTCTATTTATAGTGCAAGAACTCTTAGTGATTCTCATAGTTTGTTTAGATTAGGTTTATTCCTTATTCTTGTTCTCCAACAAACTGTAAATTGTTTGATACATATCAATAAACAATTTAGAAAGATAAAAATCGTGTGTTTGTATTCAACCCCCCTTCTACAAACTTGTATAACGCCTTTGGGACCAATAGAAATCATATTGATTGTTCTATTTACTATTGATTTCCTGTTGTATGCACTAATCTGGAACTCACAATTGGTATCAGAGCATACGAACGATTCGATTCAAGGTGATTCAAAAGTTTTCTGGTAAGTGTTTTCTTTTGTCGACTGTGTTCTTATTTCTTAAAATCTAATCTCTTGATTTCTGTTAAATTGATTGATTTCGCGTATACCACTCGATTAGTATTATCATTATATGCGATTCTGCAACTTTTCATTACTCAACTCGTCTGTTTAAGAAGTTTATGGCAAAATCAAGTTTATGTTTTTGTGTGTCTCTGTTCTTGAAAAGTATCTATTTTTCTCCCAAAATCTTGATTTTTGCTTGAAAATCGATTAGGGTTTGTTGTTATTGTGTTTTTGGAAGGTTTCTAATCTTTCAGGAGTTATTTTAGGCAACCCTAATTGCATCCCAATCAAATTGCATTCCACAGCCGTCGTGTCCGGACCCTGCACATCGATCCGGGTAAGTTTTTTTTTTCTTCGCCCCTTACCGGACAAAACTACCGGTAACCAAAAGTTCCCGGTAACTCCAAGTTACCCGTGTTACTCAAAGTTCCCGGTTAAGTCCCCTACCCGGTATCCGAACTACTCATCCGGTAAGTATCTACTACCCGGATACTCTATCCGGTAATACTTACCCGAACTTCTCACATCCGGTGACCGCAACTTCCGGATACCCATCCGGTATGTTGTGTTTCCGGTAAGTCATTTTTTCCCGGTAATTTTTGTTTTCAATTGTTTTACCCGGTAACTATTTGTTATCCGGTAACTCTCTATTTTATCCGGTAAAGACATATTATCCGGTAACACCGTGTTATCCGGTAATCCTAAGTTTACCCGGTTACTTTTGCTATCTGGACACTACACTCAATTGATCCGGACACTTCCTGATCAGACACTTTTTCATCCGGATTCCTATCCGGTAAGTTCAGTCTAGCTATTTTCTTACCAGTTTCACCCTACATCACTCTTAGAACCTACCTTAGGACTTCCACTCATAGTGCCTTGCGTTAGGATTCAACATTGAATCGAACCTATCGTCTGACGATCACATTAGTACAAATACCAAAGATGTTTCGTGACGCTCTTGCAATCGGCACCGATGCCAAGCCACCGACCCTCTATCAGGGCGAATATAGCCAATGGCGGGACAGATTCCTCATATTCATCGAATCCAAGGACAACTACGAGTACATCTGGCGTGCTCTATCTGATGGACCACAAGATCCTCCCATGACTACCGTTCTAGCACAAGAAGGAGGTGCTCCAGCTCGAACTGAGCCCAAGAAATACTTAGATATGAGCGAAGAGGAAAAGGGCATGTTTGATGGCGAAAAGCATGCCAAGAGATATCTGGTTCAGGCTCTACCAAATCAGATCTACACAGCCATAGACAGCTACAAGCACACCTCAAAGGGCATGTGGGATCAGGTAGAAAAGATGATGAGCGGGAGCAAAGTTGGAAAGCAACTGAAAATCAACAGCTGCATCACCAAGTTTGATGGCTTTAAGCAGCGCAATGGCGAATCACTCTCACAGGCCTATGAACGATTTTGCATTCTACTGAATGAGATCCACAAGAACAAGATCAATCGATCAAACACGGAGAATGCGCTCAAGTTTCTGAACAACCTCCTGCCAGAATGGAAAATGTTCACTTCTCACATCAAACACAACCACCTGATGGAGAACGTTCCACTCCATGAACTCTATGAGATGCTTCTACAGGACGAGGATGAAGTCATGGAGATACTGAGCAACTAGAAGTCCGCTTTTAAGTCACATGCCGATCCACTAGCTCTTGTTTCTTCAAAAAGAGGGAAAACTACCATCCGTCACTCCAAACGAATCCAAGAGCCGAGTGAATCTGAACCAGGATCTGAAGAAGAGGAGGAAAGCGATTCTGATCCTGAACTGACTGCAGTAAAGAAAGCGATGGCCCTACTCTCCAGATCTTTCCAGCGAAAGAAGTTTTTCAAGAAACATTCGTGCAATAATCAGCGCTACTCCACTTCTTCCAACAAGTGCCATGATTATAAGGACAAATATGAAGGAAAGAAAAAGGCAGATGAGCACAAGCAGCCTGACCACAAGGAAAAGAATGAGAAGGATGATCGCAAGCCCAAGTTAAAGAAGAAGGACGAACCTGTCACGTGCTATAACTGCGGAAAATTGGGTCATTTTGCCAAGGATTGTAGGAAGCCCGTCGAGAAAAACGTACACTACTACAAAGCCAAACTTCTGCTGGCAGAACAGAAAGCCGCGGGAAAGGCACTACTAGTTAAAGACGACCACTGGCTAAATCAATCCGACACTAGCAGCGATTCTGATGATGCTGATGCTTTCATGGGCAATCATTCTCCTCCATCAGAAAAGGCAAATTTGTGTCAGGTATGTGAACATATTCATCAAAGCTTAATCGAACAGATGCAACCACTTGTTGAACGAATAGATTCTTATAAGGCCATCCCTAATGAACAACTACTTGAAATTAACTCATTAAAAGAAAAGTTTACAAATCTTTTAATAGCACCTAAGGACTTAAGGGCCAAGATATCTGAATTGAATCTAAAACTTGATCAGTGTGAGAATGAGAAAGCAGAGATTGTCTATCAATGCTCCTCTCTTCAAATCTAGCACAAAGAGTTGGTTTCTAAAATAACTGATGTTGAAACCAAATTTCACAAAAGAGGTCAAACTGATCAGACCATTCACATGAATAAACATAAAGAATTCACATACTTAACAAGGAATGGGGAATCAGATATGATAACCCACAGTACTTGAAAAAGGTTTTGTCCAAGAGACCTACTCTTTATCACTTTGGTTTTCTTGGTCTGGACAAAAAGTATCCCGAATATAAGATCGATTGGACTGGTCCTCTTGAAGAGGAAAAGGAAGAGGAAACTGAGGAATACAAACACGCTCACACCACTAAAATGCAATTACCTTTTGCGTATGAGCGTATGAACTACTCGTACAAGAAAAATCAAAAGAAATACCTTTCGAATGACTATTTTGACGGCTATAAGATTGCTTTACCCAAGGATTCCTCCAAAAAGGACGAGGCCCAAGCACCTGAATCCAAAACTGAGACGGACGAGTTTAAACTCTATGTTCCTCCTCTCATTTTGGAAGCCAAAATAGTCGAGTTAGAAGATACACTCGAAAAGGAAAGGTCCAATTTTGAAAAGGAGAAACAAGCGTTTCAAAATGAACTTGAGAAACTCAAATCCGAAAAAACCGAATCTGTGTCGGATGGAGGACAGGAAATCATTCGGAATGAAATCGATCGGCCCACATCAAAACTGTCTGATTTGGCAACATAAGTGATGCAAGAACAAGTGAGCAAGTTTCATCTTCAAGAGAAACTTGATCATCTTCAAAAGGAAAAGATGATTTCATCCGAACCTTCCTCGGACTCGTCCGATACATCTTTGTGTAAAGCTTTCATTGAAAAACTTCTTCACGAAAAGGTAAAGTGTCTCAAGCTGATTGTGTTAAAAAGGATCTAAACTCTGATTTTTTAAAAGCCTCTGCATCAGATTCTTCTAAAAACACAGACACAAGGTGTTCCTCTTCTCCCTCAACCAATCCTAGTCCATCGATTCCTGATATTGATTTTTCTACATTCATGAATTCTGATGGTAGTTCAGATGAAGGGTTTGAATCTTTTCCGTTTGACAAACATGTTCCGAGTCACACCGACTTTCTATCTAAAGCGGTAAATCGCCCGGTCAATTTTCTTAAAGGTGAATGTTCTTCAAAACCCAAGACCCCAGCTGTGAACAAAGTTTCTAAAACTGATTCTCGTTCACAAAATCATTCACAGCCGCGGCAAAAGACCGGTCAATCAACTGATAAAAATCATGTCTACTCAAACTCTGCTGACCATGCCGTTAATGATGTTTCAGATAAAAATGGTCGGGCTAAACAAGGAAAACAAAAGTGGGTAGCCAAGAGATCTATCAAGACCAAGTCGGAGACGAAGTCATTTAATACTGTTTTTTATTCTAGGAAGAACATTAATGATTGTGGTTTGAATCATTCGAATAATTTCGTTGAACAAAGTGTTAATTTTCCGATTAAACTTTATTCAATTAAGCAGTTGATTCAGTTATCCCATGATTGTTTGTATTGTTCTAACTGTGGATTGAATGACTTTGACGATAATAGATATGCATCTGATTGGTTTGGTTCTTATCATGTTTATCATTCTATACCTAATCGAAAATCCTGTAAAATCAAAAGGAAGCCCATTTCAAAACGGGTTCCCCAATCAGAGGTTAATCCTACACCCAAGAGGAAACCCATTTCAAAATGGGTTCCTCAGTCAGGTGTTAAACCTAACCCTCCAGGACCCATTTTCAAATGGGTACCTAAGAACCATTAATCTTGTTTTTACAGGACGATCATGTGTGGTACTTAGACTCAGGATGCTCCAAGCACATGACCGGAAGAAGGGAGATGCTCACGAACTTCCCAGAGAAATACTACGAAGACGTGAGGTTTGGAAATGATGACAAGGTGCCGATTATGGGCTATGGCGACATTTTCCAAGACTAGATCACAATCAAGAAGGTATCATACGTCGCGGGATTGGGACATAATTTGTTCAGCATCGGTCAATTCTGCGATAAAGATCTTGAGGTCAGATTCAAAGCTAAACGGTGTAGCGTCCGCACTGAAGACAGAAAGGAGCTGCTTGTTGGAACTCGGAAGACCAACCTCTACACCATAGACCTCGTTTCCCTGAAGACCGATGATTCAGTCTGCCTGATGTCAAAGGCCAACTCACAACAAGCGTGGATTTGGCACCGACGTCTCTCGCACCTCAACTTCAAAAACATCAAAAAACTGGTGCTAGGTAGACACGTGAAAGGCATGCCCGAGCTCAAGTTCGAGAAGGACAAACTCTGCGGAGCATGCGAGATGGGACAAATGAAGCGAGAGACTCACAAGCCGAAGGCCGCTCCAAGCACGTCCCAGTCCCTCGAACTCATCCATATGGATTTGTGTGGACCGATGCGTGTTCAGAGCATCAACAAGAAAAAGTATGTCCTGGTGATGGTCGACGATTTCTCTCGTTACACAGAGGCGAAGTTCCTGCGCTCCAAAGACGAAACCCCGGAACTCATCATCAACCACCTGAAGACCATTCAACTGAACCTCCAACAGCAAGTTCAGACTATCAGGACGGACAACGGGACGGAGTTCAGAATCAAACAGTGAACGAATACCTGACATCTATCGGTATTTCACAGAACGTTTCTGCCACAAGGACTCCTCAACAAAACGGAGTAGTAGAAAGACGAAACCGTACCCTTGTCGAAGCCGCTCGCACCATGCTGTCGCAATCAAAGCTGCCATTATTTCTCTGGGCTGAAGCGGTTGCAACTGCATGCTACACGCAAAACCGCTCCATCATCAACAAGCGGTTCAACAAGACGTCTTACGAGATCATCAACAACCGCATCCCGAACATCAAGTACTTCCACGCGTTCGGATGCACATGCTACGTCTTGAACGACAAAGATGACCTTGGGATGTTCAGTCGGATGCACATGCTACGTCTTGAACGATAAAGATGACCTTAGGATGCACATGCAGACGAAGGAGTATTCATCGGGTACTCGATGTAGGCTAAGGCTTATCGCGTTTACAACAAACGAACAAAATCCGTCGTCGAAAGCACCTAAAGTTGCTCAAATCGAGGACTCCGCTAATCTTTCTGGTCCGCCACCTTCGACGAGCACTCCAGCATTTACATTGGAATGCCCTCAGACCTCAACAGACACATCAACGACTGATATGGCTAATCTCCCGGAGGAACCTGTACCTAACCCAGAGATCACTACTGAAGATTCGTCCTCAACAACAGTCAAGGACCAACCTCTGAATTCCTCGGAACCAAAAGTTGTTCAACCTTTGACGAATCCTGCTCCATCTTCTCTGCGAAACCGACCATCAACACTTGAAGCTGTTCAAGCTCTTCCAACCGGTGGGTATGTGGATCCGGACACCTCTCACTCGACTCAACAGCCGCTTCCCACACCACTAAATGGACCAAGGCTCACCCTCTACACCAGATAATCGGCGATCCTTCTACTCCGGTTCGAATGCGAGGCACCTCAGCCAACTTCTTCTTGTTCTTCGGATTTCTCAGCAAGATCGAGCCAACAACCGTCTCTGAAGCACTCGAAGATCCGGAATGGGTCATGGACATCCAAGAGGAACTCAACCAATTTGAGGCCCTCAAGGTATGGCGACTTGTCCCACGTCCGTCTCACAAGACGGTCATCGGCACGAAGTGGATCTTCAAGAACAAGAAAGACGAAGATGGCATCTTCGTTCGTAACAAGGCGCGCCTCGTGGCCAAAGGATACCGCCAGCAAGAGGGTATTGACTACGATGAAACATATGCTCCGGTTGCCAGAATCGAGGCAATTCATATATTCCTTGCATACGCCGCGCACAAGAACTTCACGGTGTTCTAGATGGATGTCAAGACCACATTTCTCAATGGCAAAATCAAGGAAGAGGTATACGTGTCACAACCGGACGGGTTTGTGGACGACAAAAAGCCTAATCATATCTACATTCTAGACAAGGCCTTATACGGTTTGAAGCAAGCTCCACGTGCCTGGTATGACGCTTTGTCTAAATTTGTAATAAAATTATGTTTTTCAAAAGGTAAAATCTATACAACCATGTTTATTAAAAATGAAGAAGGTCATATAGTTTTAGTTTAAGTGTATGTTGGTGACATAATTTTCGGTTCCACTAACCCACAGTATTGTAAGAACTTTGCCAAACTAATGGGACAATATTTTCAAATGAGTATGTTGTGTGAGATGAATTTTTTTTTCGGTCTTCAAGTTAAACAACTGTCGACCGGGATATTAATAAATCAGGCTAAGTACATCCGGGACATTCTTCGGAAGTACCAGATGGAACAGTCCTCACTAATGAAAACTCCCATGGTACCCGGTACACGATTACACGCCGATCCTAACGGAAAGGATGTAGACACCAAAACGTACCGTGGAATGATCGGTTCTTTAATGTACTTGACGGCGAGTAGAACGTATATTATGTTTTCGACCTTTCTTTGCGCACGTTTTCAGTCAAAACCTAAAGAATCTCATTTAATAGCGGTTAAACGAATTTTTCGTTACTTAAGAGGTACTGCTGATCTTGGCTTGTGGTACCCGAAAGAGTCAGGTTTTGAGGTCACAGCGTATTCGGAAGAGCACATCGGGGCATGTGCAGTTCCTAGGCGATAATTTGGTAAGTTGGACATCCAAGAAGCGGCAGTGTGTCTCTACATCGACTGCTGAGGAGAAATACGTGGCCGCCGTAAGCTGTTGTTCGCAAGTCATTTGAATGCTCACTCAACTCAAAGACTACGGCTTCACCTACTCTCATGTGCCCATCTACTGCGACTCGAAGAGCGCCATTGCAATATCAAGCAATCCGGTCCAGCACATGAAGACGAAGCACATAGACGTTCGATACCACATTATCAAGGATCACGTCGAAAGAGGTACAATCGAACTCTAATTTGTTAATACTGAATATCAGTTAGCAGACATATTTACAAAACCCCTGGACGAAAAACGTTTTAACTATCTTGTGTCCAGGCTTGGTATGGTAAACCTGAAGATTTGACGAAATCGTGCGCCCTATACAAGTTCCATATACCTACGAGAAACTGTATATTCATCATCTGTTGTCTAACCTCCAGATGATTGAGTACACACTTTCTCGCATTTGTATTCTACTTGTATCGTACACACTTTTCTGTTTAAATCTCTGTATTAATTAGGTAGATTTCGTTTGTTTGCTTTCATTTCGCGTGTGTTTTCCTTTTATGTTCAATTACTGTCGTCTACTTTCTTTGATATATTTGTGCTTTCACAATCTTGTTCATGTGTTCAGGGGGAGCATATAAGCGTATCAGGTAAGTCTGTTCTATATTTGAGGGGGAGTGTCAAACAATTTTTTTACTTCTAAAATTTGTGTGTGTGTGTGGACATTCCAGACTTATTCTTAAAATCACATCACTTGCACAATCCGAGGGGGAGCATGTTCTTTATGTGCAACATTTGAGGGGGAGCGTCACACACAAGTTTTTCTTAAAAGTACAAGTTTTTTTTCTGTATGTGTATGCAACATCCGAGGGGGAGCAAAAATGTCCCCATGCTAAGATCGAGGGGGAGCGTGTTTTTCTAAAACTTATTAAATTCTTTGAGACAGAAATGTCAAGTTTGGATATAGCACAGGACCATTTTTGCAAAATCCATGGTATCCAGACAAAGTATCCAGATAAGTATCCGATAACTATCCTATACGGATAGCTATCCGGACCGGGTGGGTATCCGGATGACCCACCCGGATACTTTGCCATATAAAATCAATCCGGACCCCACTATTTCACTTTTTCTGGATTTCAAATACACCAAACCCCTCTCTCGAAACCTCGCACTCGGAAACTCTCGGCTTGCATTCCCTTTGATCGATTTCGACTTCTCAATCAACGGTATGTACCACTTACCATCATTTAATCATTTTTGCTCGATTACACAAGTAAATCGTACTCCAAATCGATCCAGCAGTGGACCGATTGGGGTTTTCGGACCACGACTTAAGGTCGGTTCACAATCCACTCGGTTGTGGTCCTATTTACATCGATTCTCGGTTATTTGTGGTGAATATTAGTAGTTAAAGCTGACTAGAACAGTTAGATATGTGCTATGTGGATGATTTTGCCCGATTCATGGAAACCAGATGTCGTCCAGATAGTTTCAAACTATCCGGACACATTCATAGATTTAGATATTTTATTCGGGAACCATCTCACCCGGTAACCCCAGTTGTCCGGAAACCTTATGGTTTCCGGTAAGTTCAACTATCCGGGATCTGATGGTTGTCCGGTCGCTTCTCCATCCGGTAACTCAATTCACTTGGTAACCCATGTTGTCCAGATACCTACCCGGTATCCGGTAAGTTCACCTATTCGGGTGGTTTTGATTGTCCGGTATCTTTTGTGTCCGGTAACTCCACTTTGTCCGGATAACCTATTTTGTCCGGAAAACTAATTTTTGTCCGGATACTTCAATTTGTCCGGTAACTTTGTGTTTCCCGGATGATTTTTGTCCGGACACTCTGCCATCAGCCCTGTACCATGTTCCTCACTGCCAGTCCTCAATTTAATCCAGATTGAGCCATTATTTGCAAAGGTATGCAACAACTTTAATTTGATCTCGCCCAGAACCTAACACCATGTCTTTCAGGTACTAATGGCGGATCAACAACAACCACAAGAAAACATTTCTCCTCAAGAGGAATTCATAGACGAAGAGGCTAACAACGCCTTGGTTCCAGCAGACCACGACATCGAAATCGCGGCGAACAATCACCACCTGGACGCTGCCAAGTTCCGACCACAACATCGTGTGGTCATGGACATTCTTCTAGGTCATCCACTACGAGTGGCACTCACTGTTACCACCGACGTCACTGTCCTTTACGTATATCAAGTTTGGCGTACTACTCAAGTCTTTGTTTGGGTAAAAAATCACACCCTCGACCGACTCGGTAAATTCCCTCGACATGACCCATGGACCTTGATTACCCTAATATCTACAAAAGTCATACCCCCGACCAACAAAGGTAATACCCATTATTGCCATATCCCCAACATACGATAGTTGGTTATTAAAAGACATCTTGCGTCAAAAGTCATTCAAGATAGTGTCTTTACATCTCGTGATCGCACGTCACGTGTCGCATGTTACACGTCGCACGTCACGCATCGCTAGTCATACGCCACTAGTCTTATGTCGCCAGTTACGACTCTTCGGTCTTATATCGCTCTGGTCCTGCGAAAGCATCGTCCTGGCATCCTGGTCTTACGACCTAATCCTTCAACATCATCCTGGTCTTACGACATTTTCATAAGACCATTCTTATATTAAGATAAGGTCTTGCAAGACATTTATAGTTATATACACGGTCTTATATTCTGGCGACGATCGTATGCTCCATAAGACCGACGTCCAGAACTTAAGACGGTCTTACGATTATACTAACCATTAATGGTCAACAGTCGTTTCTCTTGTTCATTAATGCAGGTCTATGGATATTCATGGCATAACAAACAGTAACGAACGAGCTTTTAATGACATTAAAGACTCGGCAGCGGTTACAAAACCAAACATTCAAAGCACATTCAATGCCCGACAACGGTTACAAGACCAAGCATAAAAGCTCATTTATTACCAACGGAAGCTATATAAAGGCTCTTGGTGATCAATTTAGAGGATCTTAAGTCTACATTCATCTAAATACTCAACTCTACATTTTTTTCAAGGCATTCGAACATACCTCGCTTATGAAAAGCATCTTCGCACGACAGCAGTATAAACCGCACGACAGCAGTACAAACCGCACGACAACAGCTTATTTCACACGTTTTACGCACGACATACGTCATTTGCACACGACTAAGTTTACATTTTCTATAATTGTAACTTATTGTACACAAATCACCTGTAACACAAGGACTTTCGCCCCTGTTTGGCGACCATAGTGCACTGTCGACTCTAACACAGTCGACCGCAGTTTTTTCCCTCGTTTTGGGGTTTTCCGCGTCACCAAATCTCTTGTCTCTTTTACTTTTTCCTCGCAATTATGTTGTTTGGCTTGAGATACGTTTCTTTAGTTGTTAAATGTCCACATTGACCTTAAGTTGTACTTTTGTGCAATTTTTGGCATTAATAGTTTGGCGCCATCCGTGGGACCCCATTTAGAGAAAATCTCAAGCCAACACACATATCGCTCTAACGATCTTGTAAAGTTTTTTCACCTATATGGCAAATTGTCAAGATCCCCTGATTCAAATTCAATCGGAATTGAATGCGGCTCGAAGCCAGATTCAAGCCCTGAAAAAAAGAAAAACAAATGTTCCGTCAAAGTATCGCATGTATCGCGTCATCCAAGGGACTCGGGGGCTCGGAGCTCCTTTCACAAGCTGAAAAATAACGCACTTGATTTCAAAAGTCTTCGGCAAAAGGTGCCTATCGACTCCGGGTAACGGGTAACTGTGACGTCCTACTTAGAACAACCCTATATATATACTCTAAGTATATTCTCCTCATTCAATTACTATTATCTAATATACAAATGTTGATTTAAGCATCAAAGGATCATTGGTCAAATCGACGACCACCTCCGATTTTACATTGCAGGCTCGCAAGATCATATAAATACAGGTCTTACGATTTACATCGTGAGAAATAAAAAGTCTCTACGACTTAAGCGCAGGTCTTACGATTCACATAGTGAGAAACAAAAGTCTCTAGGACTTACATCGCAGGCCTTACAATTTATATCGTGAGAAACAAAGTCTCTACGACTTCATCAGACGATCAAGTTCCCAACGCCATGGGGAGTGCAAGAGATCAAAAGCGAGCAAAAGACCGCCCGAGATTGCTATAAAGCAACATTGAAGCCTCAAAGGTGAAACCAGCATTGTGGCGACTGTACACGATATGGTCTAATCTACCCTTGCACCAGAAAAGGCAAATCCGGGTATCGTCTTACAGTCACCACAGGGGGCAGAATGATGTACCCCGCTCGACCCTACAGTTTTCAACAACTATTCGTGAGCATAGAAACAGCTCACGACTCGGGGGCAATCAGATCCCACGACAGAGGCGATCCTCCAATAGCTAATGACAAACGTCACCAGGTACGTAATGCCAGTCAAACGGCACTCGGGTATGGTATACCAACTTTCTAAAGTTTTAGTTACGTCCTTAATTCCACGACCCTTCATAAGGTAAGGAATGGACATCCTGTCCCCAAGGCAAGATATTTTATCCTGTTAGTCTTTTAAAATGATTCCTATGAACGGGATGACCTCAGACGCCTACTCCCAGGTTCGGGGCTAAAAAGTCCTCTCCTCTATCCAAACTGACATTCTATACAGATTCGGAACTCCTTCCGAAATCGTGCGCGACAACGATCCCTGAATGATCGTACGTCTGAAGACCGTAGTGACAAATCTACGACTGCACTCCCACGTAGCTGGATTACTGTGCCTTTTATTTCATTTTTTTCTTTCGATTTACTTCGACGAACGATTACTGACTTAAGCATCGAAGGTTCGTTGGTCAAACCAACGACCACCCCTGTATCTTATTATGCAGGTTCGCAGGATCGCACGTCAGTCTTACGATTTACGTCGTAACAGAATAGCGTCTTTCAGACCACAAAGTCACGAGAAATGCATCGTGAAAGGACAAAATCATCACCCTCCAATCATGACTCGAAAATTGAATCTCGCAATTCGGTACATGGATCTTACGATCACAGCACGTGTCACGAATTCGATGTCTCATGACTTACAATCTGTAACTTGAGACGTATGTTCGGCTCAGTCGCCCGATTGCTTCCAAAGTTATTCTTCAAACAAAGTCTACACGACTTACGTTTTTTCTTATGATCGCCAGTCATGGGAAACGCAGGTTTCAATTTATAGTCGTCGATAAAAGAGGACTAACCTTTTTAATCCTATGATCGCCAGTCATGGCAAACACAAGTTAAAATTCTCGGTCGCCAATAAAAGCGACTCGCATGTTGAAATCTCATGATCGCTAGCCAAGACATATGTCGTCAATAAAGACGACTTGTACATTGAATCTCACAATCACCAGTCATGGTAAGACGCATGTCAAAACGCAAAAGTCGCCAATAAGTGCGACTCGCACATTTTAATTTCATGATTGCCAATAAAGGCAAGTCGCAAGATTAACCGTACAATCACGAGTAAGGTAAAATTTTTACCCACTTATAAAAATGTTAGACACAACGTAACTTGGGCTGTAAATGACAGAACTTGGGTCTCTAACGACCACATCGGTTTGGAACGCCAGATCATATGTCTCTAACGACCGTATCGGCTTGGAACGCCAGATCATATCTCTATCGATCGTATCGGCTTGGAACGCCAGATCATATGTCTCTAACGACCGTATCGGCTTGGAACGCCAGATCATATGTCTCTATCGATCGTATCGGCTTGGATCGCCAGATCATATGTCTCTAACGACCGTATCGGCTTGGAACGCCAGATCATATGTCTCTAACGACCGTGTCGGCTCGGAACGCCAGATCACAAGTCGATAACGACCATATCGGCTCGAAACGCCAGAACATAAGTCTCTGGCGACTGTATCGCAAGATTCTTAAATTTTTATCTCGGTCCGATCATCTTATGATCGTCACCAAACTTTATTTCGACATAATCGTCTTACGATTGTCTCCCATCCCATACGTCTCATTTTTATAAAGATCGTCTTACGATCACCATCGGTTCCTTACGTTTTAAGATCGTCTTACGATCGTCGGATGAATACCACTAGTATCTAGCGCATTAAAAATCATCTTTCGATCGCCGCAACTTACTTAACACTATCGACTGGTGTCACGATTTTAGCTGACCAAGTCGGTTTTCTTCTAATGATCCAACTAGCAAAGGTGACACGTCTCCGTAGAAACACATTTTACTTTGGTGCGAGATCTGAAATTCAAATGGCTTTGAAATTCATATCTCGGGGGGCAAACTGTTTGGGTAAAAAATCACATCCTCGACCGACTCGGGAAATTCCTTCGACATGACCCATGGACCTTGAGTACCCTAATATCTACAAAAGTCATACCCCGACCGACAAAGGTAATACCCATTATTGCCATATCCCCAACATACGATAGTTGGTTATTAAAAGACATCTTGCGTCAAAAGTCATTCAAGATAGTGTCTTTACTTCTCGTGATCGCACGTCACGTGTCGCATATTACACGTCGCACGTCACACATCGCTAGTCCTACGCCACTAGTCTTATGTAGCCAGTTACGACTCGTCGGTCTTATATTGCTCTGGACCTGCGAAAGCATCGTCTTGGCATCCTGGTCTTACGACCTAATCCTTCGACATCATCCTGGTCTTACGACATTTTCATAAGACCATTCTTATATTAAGATAAGGTTTTGCAAGACATTTACAGTCATATACATGGTCTTATATTTTTGCGACGGTCGTATGCTCCATAAGACCGACGTCCAGAACTTAAGACGGTCTTACGATTATACTAACCATTAATGGTCAACAATCGTTTCTCTTGTTCATTAATGCAGGTCTATGGATATTCATGGCATAACGAACAGTAACGGACGAGCTTTTAATGACATTAAAGACTCGGTAGCGGTTACAAAACCAAACATTCAAAGCGCATTCAATGCCCGACAGCGGTTACAAGACCAACCATAAAAGCTCATTTATTACAAACGAAAGCTATATAAAGGCTCCCGGTGATCAATTTAGAGGATCATAAGTCTACGTTCATCTAAATACTCAACTCTACATTTCTTTCAAGGCATTCGAACATACCTCGCTTATGAAAAGCATCTTCGCATGACAGCAGTATAAACCGCACGACAGCAGTACAAACTGCACGACAACATCTTATTTCGCACGTTTTACGCACGACATACGTCATTTGCACACGACTAAGTTTACTTTTTCTATAATTGTAACTTATTGTACACAAATCACCTGTAACACAAGGACTTTCGCCCCTGTTTGGCGACCATAGTGCACTGTCGACTCTAACACAGTCGACCGCGGTTTTTCCCTCGTTTTGGGGTTTTCCGCGTCAACAAATCTCTTGTCTCTTTTACTTTTTCCTCGCAATTATGTTGTTTGGCTTGAGATACGTTTCTTTAGTTGTTAAATGTCCACATTGACCTTAAGTTGTACTTTTGTGCGATTTTTGGCATTAACAGTTTGGCGCCATCCGTGGGACCCATCTAGAGAAAATCTCAAGCCAACACACATATCGCTCTAACGATCTTGTAAAGTTTTTTCACCTATATGGCAAATTGTCAAGATCCCCCGATTCAAATTCAATCGGAATTGAATGCGGCTCGAAGCCAGATTCAAGCCCTGAAAAAAAGAAAAACAAATGTTCCGTCAAAGTATCGCATGTATCGCATCATCCAAGGGACTCGGGGGCTCGGAGCTCCCTTCACAAGCTGAAAAATACCGCACTTGATTTCAAAAGTCCTCGGCAAAAGGCGCCTATCGACTCCGGGTAACGGGTAACTGTGACGTCCTACTTAGAACAACCCTATATATATACTCTAAGTATATTCTCCTCGTTCAATTACTATTATCTAATATACAAATGTTGATTTAAGCATCAAAGGATCATTGGTCTAATCGACGACCACCACCGATTTTACATTGCAGGCTCGCAAGATCATATAAATACAGGTCTTACGATTTACATCGTGAGAAATAAAAAGTCTCTACGACTTAAGCGCAGGTCTTACGATTCACATCGTGAGAAACAAAAGTCTCTAGGACTTATATCGCAGTCCTTACAATTTATATCGTGAGAAACAAAGTCTCTACGACTTCATCAGACGATCAAGTTCCCAACGCCATGGGGAGTGCAAGAGATCAAAAGCGAGCAAAAGACCGCCCGAGATTGCTATAAAGCAACATTGAAGCCTCAAAGGTGAAACCAGCATTGTGGCGACTGTACACGATATGGTCTAATCTACCTTTGCACCAGAAAAGGCAAATCCGGGTATCGTCTTACAGTCACCACAGGGGGCAGAATGTTGTACCCCGCTCGACCCTACAGTTTTCAACAACTAATCGTGGGCATAGAAACAGCTCACGACTCGGGGGCAATCAGATCCCACAACAGAGGCGATCCTCCAATAGCTAACGACAAACGTCACCAGGTACGTAACGCCAGTCAAACGACACTCGGGTACGGTATACCAACTTTCTAAAGTTTTAGTTACGTCCTTAATTCCACGACCCTTCATAAGGTAAGGAATGGACATCCTGTCCCCAAGGCAAGATATTTTATCCTGTTAGTCTTTTAAAATGATTCCTATGAACGGGATGACCTCAGACGCCTACTCCCAGGTTCGGGGCTAAAAAGTCATCTCCTCTATCCAAACTGACATTCTATACAGATTCGGAACTCCTTCCGAAATCGTGCGTGACAACGATCCCTGAATGATCGTACGTCTGAAGACCGTAGTGACAAATCTACGACTGCACTCCCACGTAGCTGGATTACTGTGCCTTTTATTTCATTTTTTTGCTTTCGATTTACTTCGACGAACGATTACTGACTTAAGCATCGAAGGGTCGTTGGTCAAACCAACGACCACCCCTGTATCTTATTATGCAGGTACGCAGGATCGCACGTCAGTCTTATGATTTACGTCGTAACAGAATAGCGTCTTTCAGACCACAAAGTCACGAGAAATGCATCGTGAAATGACAAAATCATGACCCTCCAATCATGACTCGAAAATTGAATCTCGCAATTCGGTACATGGATCTTACGATCACAGCAGGTGTCACAAATTCGAAGTCTCATGACTTACAATCTATAACTTGAGACGTATGTTCGGCTCAGTCGCCCGATTGTTTCCAAAGTCATTCTTCAAACAAAGTCTACATGACTTACGTTTTTTCTTATGATCGCCAGTCATGGCAAATGCAGGTTGCAATTTATAGTCGTCGATAAAAGAGGACTAACCTTTTTAATCCTATGATCGCCAGTCATGGCAAACACAGGTTATAAGTCTCGGTCGCCAATAAAAGCAACTCGCATGTTGAAATCTCATGATCGCTAGCCATGACATATGTCGTCAATAAAGACGACTTGTACATTGAATCTCACAATCACCAGTCATGGTAAGACGCATGTCAAAACACAAAAGTCGCCAATAAGTGCGACTCGCACATTTTAATCTCATGATTGCCAATAAAGGCAAGTCGCAAGATTAACCGTACAATCACGAGTAAGGTAAAATTTTTACCCACTTATAAAAATGTTAGACACAACGTAACTTGGGCTGTAAATGCCAGAACTTGGGTCTCTAACGACCGCATCGGTTTGGAACGCCAGATCATATGTCTCTAACGACCGTATCGGCTTGGAACGCCAAATCATATGTCTTTATCGACCGTATCGGCTTGGAACGCCAGATCATATGTCTCTAACGACCGTATCGGCTTGGAACGCCAGATCATATGTCTCTAACGACCGTGTCGGCTCGGAACGCCAGATCACAAGTCGATAACGACCATATCGACTCGAAACGCCAGAACATAAGTCTCTAGCGACTGTATCGCAAGATTCTTAAATTTTTATCTCGGTCCGATCATCTTATGATCGTCACCAAACTTTATTTCGACACAATCGTCTTACGATTGTCTCCCATCCCATGTGTCTCATTTTTATAAAGATCGTCTTACGATCACCATCGGTTCCTTACGTTTTAAGATCGTCTTACGATTGTCGATGAATACCACTAGCATCTCGCGCATTAAAAATCATCTTTCGAACGCCGCAACTTACTTAACACTATCGACTGGTCTCACGATTTTAGCTGACCAAGTCGGTTTTCTCCTAATGATCCAATTAGCAAAGGTGACACGTCTCCGTAGAAACACATTTTACTTTGGTGCGAGATCTGAAATTCAAATGGCTTTGAAATTCATATCTCGGGGGGCAAACTGTTTGGGTAAAAAATCACACCCTCGACCGACTCGGGAAATGCCCTCGACATGACCCATGGACCTTGAGTACCCTAATATCTACAAAAGTCATACCACCGACCGACAAAGGTAATACCCATTATTGCCATATCCCCAACATACTATAGTTGGTTATTAAAAGACATCTTGCGTCAAAAGTCATTCAAGATAGTGTCTTTACTTCTCGTGATCGCACGTCACGTGTCGCATATTACACGTCGCACGTCACACATCGCTAGTCCTACGTCACTTGTCTTATGTAGCCAGTTACGACTCGTCGGTCTTATATTGCTCTGGACCTGCGAAAGCATCGTCTTGGCATCCTGGTCTTACGACCTAATCCTTCGACATCATCCTGGTCTTACGACATTTTCATAAGACCATTCTTATATTAAGATAAGGTTTTGCAAGACATTTATAGTCATATACATGGTATTATATTTTGGCGACGGTCGTATGCTCCATAAGACCGACGTCCAGAACTTAAGACGGTCTTACGATTATACTAACCATTAATGGTCAACAGCCGTTTCTCTTGTTCATTAATGCAGGTCTATGGATATTCATGGCATAACGAACAGTAACGGACGAGCTTTTAATGACATTAAAGACTCGGTAGCGGTTACAAAACCAAACATTCAAAGCGCATTCAATGCCCGACAGCGTTTACAAGACCAACCATAAAAGCTCATTTATTACCAACGAAAGCTATATAAAGGCTCCCGGTGATCAATTTAGAGGATCATAAGTCTACGTTCATCTAAATACTCAACTCTACATTTCTTTCAAGGCATTCAAACATACCTCGCTTATGAAAAGCATCTTTGCACGATAGCAGTATAAACCGCACGACAGCAGTACAAACTGCACGACAACAGCTTATTTCGCACGTTTTACGCACGACATACGTCATTTGCACACGACTAAGTTTACTTTTTCTATAATTGTAACTTATTGTACACAAATCACCTGTAACACAAGGACTTTCGCCCCTGTTTGGCGACCATAGTGCACTGTCGACTCTAACACAGTCGACCGCGGTTTTTCCCTCGTTTTGGGGTTTTCCGCGTCAATAAATCTCTTGTCTCTTTTACTTTTTCCTCGCAATTATTTTGTTTGGCTTGAGATACGTTTCTTTAGTTGTTAAATGTCCACATTGACCTTAAGTTGTAATTTTGTGCGATTTTTGGCATTAACAGTTTGGCGCCATCCGTGGGACCCATCTAGAGAAAATCTCAAGCCAACACACATATCGCTCTAACGATCTTGTAATGTTTTTTCACCTATATGGCAAATTGTCAAGAACCCCCGATTCAAATTTAATCGGAATTGAATGCGGCTCGAAGCCAGATTCAAGCCCTGAAAAAAAGAAAAACAAATGTTCCGTCAAAGTATCGCATGTATCGAATCATCCAAGGGACTCGGGGGCTCGGAGCTCCCTTCACAAGCTGAAAAATACCGCACTTGATTTCAAAAGTCCTCGGCAAAAGGCGCCTATCGACTCTGGGTAACGGGTAACTGTGACGTCCTACTTAGAACAACCCTATATATATACTCTAAGTATATTCTCCTCGTTCAATTACTATTATCTAATATACAAATGTTGATTTAAGCATCAAAGGATCATTGGTCTAATCGACGACCACCTCCGATTTTACATTGCAGGCTCGCAAGATCATATAAATACAGGTCTTACGATTTACATCGTGAGAAATAAAAAGTCTCTACGACTTAAGCGCAGGTCTTACGATTCACATCGTGAGAAACAAAAGTCTCTAGGACTTACATCGCAGTCCTTATAATTTATATCGTGAGAAACAAAGTCTCTACGACTTCATCAGACGATCAAGTTCCCAACGCCATGGGGAGTGCAAGAGATCAAAAGCGAGCAAAAGACCGCCCGAGATTGCTATAAAGCAACATTGAAGCCTCAAAGGTGAAACCAGCATTGTGGCGACTGTACACGATATGGTCTAATCTACCCTTGCACCAGAAAAGGCAAATCCGGGTATCGTCTTACAGTCACCACAGGGGGCAGAATGCTGTACCCCGCTCGACCCTACAGTTTTCAACAACTAATTGTGGGCATAGAAACAGCTCACTACTCGGGGGCAATCAGATCCCACGACAGAGGCGATCCTCCAATAGTTAACGACAAACGTCACCAGGTACGTAACGCCAGTCAAACGACACTCGGGTACGGTATACCAACTTTCTAAAGTTTTAGTTACGTCCTTAATTCCACGACCCTTCATAAGGTAAGGAATGGACATCCTTCCCCCAAGGCAAGATATTTTATCCTGTTAGTCTTTTAAAATGATTCCTATGAACGGGCTGACCTCAGACGCCTACTCCCAGGTTCGGGGCTAAAAAGTCCTCTCCTCTATCCAAACTGACATTCTATACAGATTCGGAAATCCTTCCGAAATCGTGCGCGACAACGATCCCTGAATGATCGTACGTCTGAAGACCGTAGTGACAAATCTACGACTACACTCCCATGTAGCTGGATTACTGTGCCTTTTATTTCATTTTTTGCTTTCGATTTACTTCGACGAACGATTACTGACTTAAGCATCGAAGGGTCGTTGGTCAAACCAACGACCACCCCTGTATCTTATTATGCAGGTACGCAGGATCGCACGTCAGTCTTACGATTTACGTCGTAACAGAATAGCGTCTGTCATACCACAAAGTCACGAGAAATGCATCGTGAAAGGACAAAATCATGACCCTCCAATCATGACTCGAAAATTGAATCTCTCAATTCGGTACATGGATCTTACGATCACAGCAGGTGTCACGAATTCGAAGTCTCATGACTTACAATCTGTAACTTGAGACGTATGTTCGGCTCAGTCGCCCGATTGCTTCCAAAGTCATTCTTCAAACAAAGTCTACACGAATTACGTTTTTTCTTATGATCGCCAGTAATGGCAAATGCAGGATGCTATTTATAGTCATCGATAAAAGAGGACTAACCTTTTTAATCCTATGATCGCCAGTCATGGCAAACACAGGTTAAAAGTCTCGGTCGACAATAAAAGCAACTCGCATGTTGAAATCTCATTATCGCTAGCCATGACATATGTCGTCAATAAAGACGACTTGTACATTGAATCTCACAATCACCAGTCATGGTAAGACGCATGTCAAAACGCAAAAGTCGCCAATAAGTGCGACTCGCACATTTTAATCTCATGATTGCCAATAAAGGCAAGTCACAAGATTAACCGTACAATCACGAGTAAGGTAAAAATTTTACCCACTTATAAAAATGTTAGACACAATGTAACTTGGGCTGTAAATGCCAGAACTTGGGTCTCTAACGACCGCATCGGTTTGGAACGCTAGATCATATGTCTCTAACGACCGTATCGGCTTGGAACGCCAAATCATATGTCTCTATCGACCGTATCGGCTTGGAACGCCAGATCATATGTCTCTAATGACCGTATCGGCTTGGAACGCCAGATCATATGTCTCTAACGACCGTGTCGGCTCGGAACGCCAGATCACAAGTCGATAACGACCATATCGACTCTAAACGCCAGAACATAAGTCTCTAGCGACTGTATAGCAAGATTCTTAAATTTTCATCTCGGTCCGATCATCTTATGATCGTCACCAAACTTTATTTCGACACAATCGTCTTACGATTGTCTCCCATCCCATACGTCTCATTTTTATAAAGATCGTTTTACGATCACCATCGGTTCCTTACGTTTTAAGATCGTCTTACGATCGTCGGATGAATACCACTAGTATCTCGCGCATTAAAATCATCTTTCGATCGCCGCAACTTACTTAACACTATCGACTGGTCTCACGATTTTAGCTGACCAAGTCGGTTTTCTTCTAATGATCCAATTAGCAAAGGTGACACGTCTCCGTAGAAACACATTTTACTTTGGTGCGAGATCTGAAATTCAAATGGCTTTGAAATTCATATCTCGGGGGGCAAACTGTTTGGGTAAAAAATCACACCCTCGACCGACTCGGGAAATTCCCTCGACATGACCCATGGACCTTGAGTACCCTAATATCTACAAAAGTCATACCCCGACCGACAAAGGTAATACCCATTATTGCCATATCCCCAACATACGATAGTTGGTTATTAAAAGACATCTTGCGTCAAAAGTCATTCAAGATAGTGTCTTTACTTCTCGTGATCGCACGTCACGTGTCGCATATGACACATCACACGTTACACATCGCTAGTCCTACGCCACTAGTCTTATGTAGCCAGTTACGACTCGTCGGTCTTATATTGCTCTGGACCTGTGAAAGCATCGTCTTGGCATCCTGGTCTTACGACCTAATCCTTCGACATCATCCTGGTCTTACGACATTTTCATAAGACCATTCTTATATTAAGATAAGGTTTTGCAAGACATTTTCAGTCATATACATGGTCTTATATTTTGGCGACGGTCGTATGCTCCATAAGACCGACGTCCAGAACTTAAGACGGTCTTACGATTATACTAACCATTAATGGTCAACAGTCGTTTCTCTTGTTCATTAATGCAGGTCTATGGATTTCATGGCATAACGAACAGTAACGAACGAGCTTTTAATGACATTAAAGACTCGGTAGCGGTTACAAAACCAAACATTCAAAGCGCATTCAATGCCCGACAGCGTTTACAAGACCAACCATAAAAGCTCATTTATTACCAACGAAAGCTATATAAAGGCTCCCGGTGATCAATTTAGAGGATCATAAGTCTACGTTCATCTAAATACTCAACTCTACATTTCTTTCAAGGCATTCGAACATACCTCGCTTATGAAAAGCATCTTCGCACGATAGCAGTATAAACCGCACGACAGCAGTACAAACTGCACGACAACAGCTTATTTCGCACGTTTTACGCACGACATACGTCATTTGCACACGACTAAGTTTACTTTTTCTATAATTGTAACTTATTGTACACAAATCACCTGTAACACAAGGACTTTCGCCCCTGTTTGGCGACCATAGTGCACTGTCGACTCTAACACAGTCGACCGCAGTTTTTCCCTCGTTTTTGGGTTTTCCGCGTCAATAAATCTCTTGTCTCTTTTACTTTTTCCTCGCAATTATGTTGTTTGGCTTGAGATACGTTTCTTTAGTTGTTAAATGTCCACATTGTCCTTAAGTTGTACTTTTGTGCGACTTTTGGCATTAACAGTCGTCACGATGCTAAACTCCCAGACAATCGCGGTGACGATCGATCATCATCCGTTCGCGCTAACACCAGATTCGTTCAGCGGTCTTCTATCATTACCTGAAGCCACTATCGGCGACCATGCCGCCTATGACCCCGCGGTCACCGATGACACTCTTTGCGCCGACATCCGTGCTCTCGGGTACTGTTGGTTCCTGTTTTACTTAACAATGATGATTCTATCTAATTAGTTCAAACAATATATAATGCGGAAGCATTTTAACGAACTAACAGATATAATGAGGTAGAATAACACACAATATCAAATATATCAAGTGTAAATAACACATATAGCTCAATGATTCACCGTATTTGATATAATAAGAACACCAAGTACACCGAAAGGTTTGAAAAGAAACTGCTCTAAAGGTGTGTGTGTTGTGTAAAGCTTAATAGAAGAACTCAACATGAGTCTTCTATTTATACTATTTCTAAAGGGGACAAGATCTTACATAATAACGACCGAAGGTACTAGGATACAGTTGATGAACAGTTGTTGGAATGTACTAATACACTATTCTGTTATTGTTGATACAACGTGCATTAAATGCTCCGTATTCTGCTTTAGGCTGAAACCTATCAGAGTTTGACACGTGGAGTTGTTAGGTCACGCCTTGTCAGAATGATCTTTAGAACCTTCGAATGGCAGATATTGTAAGAAGCACGTTTGTCCTTGTTTAGATCTTTTGCGTAGATCTTCTTTTTACCACAGAGGCTCTGTCAAGTATGACAGAAGCTCTGTGGCCTTGTCCGCTTAGAAGTGTCTTCTGTTGCTTCTTCACTTCGGTCTTCTTGGCTAACTCGGCAGAGCCTCTGTCGGAGACTTCTGTCTTCTCGGTTACTCGGCTACTCGGCAGAGCCTTTGTCGACGACTTCTATACTTAACCTATTTTTCAATACTTCTATTAACAGAAAGATTGGAACTAACAATCTCCCTCTAAGTATTGAAAAATAAAAAATTGAAAAGTGCAGAGTTTTAGGCTAAGCACATAGCAAGTGGTGAAACAATATACCTCAAAATATTTTACATTTCTTTCATACATAAAATATGCCAGAGGTATTTACACTTGATTATGAAAGAAAAGATTTACAGAGGTTGTTTGAGGATATCAGACATTGGCATCTTTGAAGTCGTTGAAACTTCTGTTGTCGAATCCTATTTCTCTGAGCTCGTTATAGAAACTGGTGCATAGGTTTCTGAAGTTGATTACTTGGTCGATGACCTCTATTAGTCTATCTGCGAGAGATTGATTCATGAGCTCTGTTCCTTTATGCTCCATAAGGCTTGCTCTGAACTCTGTCAAAGTAGTTGTTGCATACTTCCGACAGTCCATTTCTACGAACAATCTTGACTTCCCAGCAGGATCTTGATAAACTAGCCCAACTCTTGGAGATGTAATAATCGAGTTTGGTATGGCAGAGGATGGGCAGTCGTCTTCTGGTGGTCAAAGATTCAAGTTTCTTACTCCGAGATCTCGTCCTAATTGAAAGTCGACTAGGCTGTATAGCAGAAGTTTCACTCTAATGGTTTTCCTTAGCACCATGTATGCCCTTCGATTTGCATCTGTTGTGTAGTTTTCTTTGGTCCAGTGCAGAAGGTCGGGTAGGTCGTAGGGACTTAGATTTCTCAGATCAGCATCTGAGAATTGGGTAACGCTTCTGTCCTCCCTTTTGACCTTATAAATGTTATAGGAAACCTTAGGTGTGGTTCTGGTTTGAGAGAACTTACAGTATATGACTTTGTCAAATTTAGACTCTGAGAATACTTGATGTTTTGGCTTGGGTGTTGTTCTTGTGAAGGTGTTCTCGAGGTCAGTATGGAAGTGGGGATCTTGAATGGTTGGGGGAAAAATATCTCTGGCACGTCTGTTGTACAAATATCTGTATACCACTTATTCCATTTGTTGTGGAGGTGCACCGGGTGGAGTCATGGGTCTGCGCATAGCATCCATTCGCTTCTTGATTTGGGCCACTCGATCCTCTGTGACTTTTGCCTTCGGATCTAGAACATGTATATTTGACAGAGGGGTAACACCGAAAGCCCAGTCTTCTTGTTCTGGCTTTGGTGTCACATATGCATCGAAAGAGCTCTTCATCAATTTTTCTGCTGGTTGATGCTTGGGCTTCTTCTTTTTGGGTTCCTATGTCATTATCCCCTTGCCTTTGTCTTTTGCCTTTGGCTAAAGATCTTCTTGTAGAGATGGGGTTGCTTCTGTGGGATTTATCTTTTGGATTTTTGAGGGTGCCTCTGTAGTTTTGTGGTTGCCTCTGTAGGTTTTGGCACTTATGTTTCTGAGGACTTTGTTGGTGATGTGGGTTTTGTTGGTGAGGCTTCTATGGTTTTGCTCAGATGTTTTCTTTTGTGAGCTATGGTCTTGGTTCTGGTTTTGGGCGTGGGAGATGGGGGTTTTGTTGTTGCAGCTTCTGGTGTTTTTGGTGTTGGAGAAGGGAGTTCTTCTGTTGATTTTGGTTTTGGTGATTGGGATGGTTGATCTTCTTCGGAGGATGTTAGAATTTGGAATTCTTCACGGGTTGGGACATCTGCTCCGAATATAGAGGTTGTTTCTACAGAGGTGGGTGTTGCCTCTGTGGTCTTCTGTTGTTGATCTTGGTTGGTTTCAGGTACTTGGGTTTGGATTAGGGTTTCTTGAGGGGTTTCCACAGAGGTGGTTGTAGCCTCTGTGGTTTGCTGCTAGTTTCCTCCTTGGGTTTGAGTTGTTGGGAGGACTTGGTTCAGGGGTTCTGCGGATACAGGTGGTTCTGGTAGACCTCTGCTTGCAGCTTTCTCCCATGGTTTTTCCCTTTGATTCTCCCCCTCAAGATGTTCTGATGAATCGTCAGAGTCATCATCAGAGTCATCCTGACCCTTTTCTTTAGTACCCTCTGCTCTGCAAGAAGGCTCGGGTTTCTTAGGCGGTACTGCCCCTGCGGCTATCATCTTGGCGCATAGATCGTCACAGAGGCCAAGAAGGGTTTGGACCTCTGCTTCTGTCTTGAAGCGCATTTTGCCCCACTTGTCTTGAATTCTTTGACATAGTTTGCGTTGGCAGCAGTGACGGCTCGGATGAATTCTGTCATTTGATCAAGTATTCCTTGCTCAAGTTCTGTCAGCTGAGCTCTGGTCATACAGTCAGAAGGCTTCATGTCCAGAGTTTGTTGCATAGTTTACTCTTGAACTTTCTCTAATGCCTTCTTTAGGTCTTCAGGGGTAAGGCCCTTAGAGGTGGAGGCTTTGGCATTCATTGTTTCAAGGAAGAGTTTGATAGAGGTTTTGAATGCAGATGTGGCAGCTTTTCCAAATTCAGTGGTAGCAGATGCAGCAAAGGTATCAGCAGTTGTTCTCATATGGGCTAAGGCATTTTGCACCTTTGTGGACAGGTTGTCCATTTTGGTGTTCATTTCGTCTAAGGCCCTGGATGTAGTACCTGCAAAAGAATCAAAGGAGCTTTTCAACTCCTTCAACGTATTGTCCACAGAGGTGACAAGGGTTTGGAACTCATCCCTTGATACATGCAGACTTGGTGTAACCTCTGGGGGAACACATTCGTCCCCAGAGTGAGTCAATGTTCCTTGGACACCTTCTTTCGCCTTTGTTTGTACGTTGGGGGCGGAAGGATTTCCCTCTGATCCTCGAGCAGAGGCATCTTGTGCCTCAGACTCTACAGAAGTTCTGGTAAAGAAATTGTCTTGATCCACTCCAGAGGTGGGTATAAGATTATCCTTACGTTGACTCGGAGACTTGTCTAGAGTCTCTCCGTCTTTGTGCACTCTAAGCTCCTCTGAAGAGCTGTTTGGACCTATAGTAGTGTGCATGGCAGATGAAACAAATTCCTCTGTAAGGTTAACGATTGTGGTCTGGGGCGATGGACCACGATCTAAGGGTAAGTCCTTTTGAGAGGACTCCCCGGGAATGATTGGTACAGAGGATGAAGGAGTTTCCTCTGCCCGATTGGTTTGGATTGGGGTCGAGTCGTGCCGCTCTTTTTCAATAACATCTTCTGCCACTAGACTGGCGATGTTAGAAGTATGGGTCGCACTGGGTGTTGGTTGTGGGAGTGTGCCTCTTTTATTCCAGGCATCAGTTCTAGCTTCTGCTTCTGTGGAGCATCCGACCACTTCTTCTCCATCTATAGTCTCAACCTCTGTAACTACCCTATGGCTCGATGCTTCTACCCTAACTTCTGTAGTGGCTTCTGCACCAGTGCGTAAAGAGTCGTACATTGGATGTGAGCCAATTAATTGTCGTACATGGGGAAGCAGGGGTCCTTCTTCTGCCTGATCATCTTCTTCATCAGAGTCTACCTCTGAGACTATGACTGGTGGGGATTTGGTGGTAGCCTTAACCAGATCCGTTGGGCTTGCTCTGAGCACATCAAATCCGCGTTGGGTGAAGGGGTTCTGTAGAACATCCGGAGTCTTAGACTGATTATTCTGTGGGGTTTGGTCATCATCATCCAAGTCAGAAGAGATTGTGAAGTTTGGAGCTTCTGTTGAATGATGAGATAGAGCTTCTGCAGTCCATCCAGAAGGGTCTAAAGAGTGTGCAATCCCAGGTTGTTGGAGGAAGAGAGAAAAATCACCCTGATCTTCTGCATAACTGATAGGTGAGTGTGATTGAAGAGGTTGGTCTTGGGTTTCTTCAACCATATCTGCTTCCTCTGCGATGGATTTGTTGGTTCCCGTATTTGATTAACAAAGATTATCTAATCTATTAGTTCAAATAAGATGTGTTGCGGAAGCGTATTTGAAGAACTAACAGATATAAAAACAACACAAAATACCAAATAAACAGTATATGAAGAACAGATGAATATCTCAAAGATTACTGTATTTGATTAAGAACACTCAGAACAGATTTGACGTTAACTGTGTGCAAATGTTTTTGTGTGTCGTGTTTGTATTAGTTGGTATGGAAGAACTCAACATGAGTCTTCCTTTTATACTACTACAAAAGATCTATTCTAGACAAAAGGACTATTGCTACAGCAAAGAAGGGATGGCATGAACAGTTGGAAACCTACATGCATTAAATACGCTAATATCAACTTGTAATGATTCCTATCGGAGTTTGACACGTGTTGTTGTCAGACCATGCGTTGTACAAGTTGATGAACGGACCCTGGAACAGTAGCAAGATATTTATGTAACAGTGGTAAGATATTCCTTTAACAGTGGCAAGTTATTAATAATATATTCCAAGTCTTCAGTCTGAACCGCAGAGGCTCTGTCAAGGGTGACAGAGGTTCTGCGGGTCGATCCTCTGAGAGCATTCTTCTGTAGATCCTTCTTCGGTCCTTTGTGAGAAGTCTTCTGCCTATCTTGAGTCTTGTTGTTTCTTGAATGATCTTGTTTACTTCAACAGAGCTTCTGTGACACTCCGCAGAGCTTCTTTGGAAGTCTTCTTTACTTGGCCTATTTTTCAATACTTCTAATATTATGAATATTTGGAGCTAACAATACCCCCCTAAGTATTGAAAAATAAAAATTTGACTTTATGCATGTTTAGGCTAAGTAAAATAGACAGAGGTTAAACAACACCTCAAAAGATTCATTTCATTTCTTTTTTTTAAAAGTTTACAGAGATAAAAAAAGACTCAGACATTTGCATCTTTGAAGTCGTTGAAACTTCTGTTGTCGAATCCCACTTCTCTGAGCTCATGATAGAATTTGATGCAGAGTTCTCTTAAGCCAATTGTAGCATCTATTTCTCTGATCATTCTTTCTGCTGATTCTCGATCCATAAGCTCAGTACCTCTGTTCTCTTCTAAGATTGATCTGAACTTGTTCAGAGTACTGGTTGCATACTTCTGACAGTCCATTTCCACAAAGAGTCTCACTTGACCAGCAGGATCCTTATATACTAACCCGTACCTTGGTGTTGTCATGATTGAGTTGGGTACAGCAGAAGGTGGGCAGTGATCCTCTGGTGGTCTTAGACTTATATTTCTAACTCCAAGATCTCTTCCCAGTTGAAAGTCTATCATGCTATATAGCATAAGCTTTTCCCTCATCGCTTTCCTGAATACTTGATAGTCCCTTCTGTTAGCATCGTTGTCGAAGTTTTCTTTCCTCCAAAGTAGAAGATCTGGCAAATCGTAGGGGTTCAAGTTCCTTATATCGGCATCTGAAAATTGATTTTCGGACCTGTTCTCCCTTTTGACTTTGTAGATGTTGTACCTGATCTTTGGAAAGGTTCTTGTTTGAGAATATTTATAGTAAATTACCTTTTCAATTTTGGACTCTAAGAAGACTTCTGCCCTTGCTTTTGGCTTTATTCTGGTGAAGGTGTTGTCAAGGTCAGCTCTGAGTTGAGGATCTTCAATGTGTGGCGGAGGATTGTTCTGATATTGTTGTATGTAAAGATACCTATACACCACCTCTTCCATTTCTGCAAGTCGTATAGTTGGTGGTGGTATTGGCCTTCGCAGAGCATCCATTTTTCGTTTTATCTCTGCAACCCTACCCTCTGTTACCTTTGCTTTTGGATCAAGGATCAGAATTTCTGACAGAGGATCTGAATTGAATGCCCAGTCTTCTTCAGGTTTAGGAGTGACAAAGGCATCGAATGAGCTCTTCATCAACTTCTCTGTCGTCTGAGGCATTGGCTTTTTCTTCTTTGGTTCTTCTGTCATGATACCCTTTCCTTTATCTTTGGCTTGGGGAGGCTCAGAACCTGTTGCCTGCTTTGGACTCTCTGGGATTGCTTCTGTTGGTTTGGGTGTAGAGGTTTATGTGGGTATGAAGGGGATTGCCTCTGTAGTTTTTGACTTTTCAGTTTCTGAGGACTTTGGTGGGGATGGTTCTGTGGATTTTTCTTCTGTAAGCTCGGTTGTGGTTTGTGGAGGGATATCAAAACGTCTTGCAGCTCTGAAAGTGGATACGAATTCCATTTTCTTTAGGACATAAGTAGCAGAACATTTATATCTTTTTGGTTTGTAGGCAATTGATTTTCTTCTTGGGTGTGTTTTGGGTTGGGTTTTTGATTTTGGTGAAGAAATGGGAAGTTCTTCTGAGGATGAAGATGTCAGGATTTGAACTTGAGGGACATCTTTTTCAACCTCAGAGGTGGTTTCCACAGAGGCTGGTGTTTCCTCTATGGGTCTCTGTTGAGTTCCCTGAGTTTGGGTTTGGGTTGGGGGTGCAGAGGAAATGGGCACTGCTGATATTGGAGGACTGCTTGCAGCTGTTTCCCTTTGTTTTTCCCCTTGATTCTCCCCCTCAGGATGATCTGATGGACCATGATGGTCATCATCAGAGTCATCCTGATTTACATCTGAAGTACCCTCTGCCCTGCATGAAGTATCTGATTTCTTTGGAGGAATAGCCCCTGCAGCTATCATCTTCGCGCACAAGTCATCACAGAGACCGGGCAGTGTTTCAACCTCTGCTTCTGTGTTGAAGCGCATTTTGTCGACGCTAGCTTGAAATTATCTGACGTAGTTCGCTTTGGCAGCTGTGAAGGCTCTGATGAACTCTGTCATTTGATCAAGGATTCCTTGCCCAAGTTCTGTGAGATGAACTCTGGTCACGTACTCAGAAGGCTTCATGGCTTGAGTGTTTTGCAGTGTTTGCTCGTGAACTTCTTCTAAGGCCTTCTTTAGGTCTTCAGGTGTAAAGCCCTTAAAAGTGGAGGATTGATCTTTGAGTTTTTGCAGGAAGTTTTGGACAGAGTTGTTGAATGCAGAGGTTGCACTTCTTTCGAATTCTTCAGCATGTAGTCTGGCAGAGGTTGTGACAGAGGTTTCTGTAGCAGACTTCATCTTTGACAGAGCTTGTTGTACCTCTGTGGACAAGGTGTCCATTTTGGTATTTATGCTTTTGATGGCTCTTGAAGTTGTTTCTGCAAAAGATTTAAAAGAGCTTTCGAACTCCTTCAATGTTTGGTTCACAGAGGTGACAAGGGTTTGGAACTCATCCCTTGATACGTGTGAACTCGTTGTAACCTCTGGGGGAACACATTCGTCCCCAGAGTTTGTCCTTGTTCCTTGGACACCTTGGTTCACACCTATTTTTAAGTTGAGGGTGGAAGGATTTCCTTCTGATCCTCGAGGAGAAACTTGAGTTTCAACCTCTACAGAAGTTCTGTGAAGGTCAGTGTCCAAATCCACTCCAGAGGTGGGTATTGGAATGTCCTTCTGTTGACTTGGAGACTTGTCTAGAGTCTCTTCGTCATTGTGCTCGCTACTCCTCTCTGAAAGGAGGTTTGGCCCTATTGTTGTGTGCGTGGCAGAGGAAACGAATTCCTCTGCTAGGATGTCAAGTGTGATTTGGGGAAATAAATCACGAACATTGGGTGAGTCCTTTCGAGAGGACTCCCAGGAATGGTTTCCCCGGTTATAATAGGCACAGAGGTTGAAAGAGTAACCTCTGGATGGCTGGGTGGGGTTGGGATCGAGTTGTGCTGCTCTTTTTCAATGATACCCTCTGTCGCTAGACCGGCGATATCAGAAATGTGGGTTGCACTGGGAGGGGGTTGGGGATGTATGCCTTCTACTTCTGCGGCATCTTTTTCTTTAGAACCCTCTGTGGTTTCTACCCTAACCTCTTCCTCTCTTGCAATTTCTATGTTTACCTCTTCTTCTGCAGTTTCCTCTATAGTCACTTCTGCTTCTGCTTCTGCTCTTAAGGAATCATATATAAAATGAGATCATATGAGTTGTCGAACGTGAGGGTGCATAGGTCGAGTACCTTGAGCTGCTGAAATGACTTTTGTTGTGCGCAGAACCTCTGTAGACTGATTGTGAATGTTCTGATCCAATGGTTCTGCAACCCATCCTGATGGATCTAAGGTGTGAGCTATGTCGGGATTGTTGAGGAAGGCATTAAAATCTCCATGTTGATCTGCATAGATTATTGGGGAGGGAGGTTGTAGAGGTATAGTCTGATCTTCCTCTTCCTGTTCGACTTCCTCTGTAATGACTTGCAGAGGTGATGTGGGTTTCTTCTTCTTTGACTTCGTCTTCTTTGGTTTAGGGGCTCCCTCTCCTGTTGATTTGGTTTTTCATTTCTTTTGTTTTGGAGGGGAGGGAGGTGCAGAAGATCTTGTCTCTGTAGCTTGTGGTGGAGAAGAATGTTGAGCTGCAGTGGTTGTAGTTTCCTCTGTGGTTTTCCTTTTCTTGCTCTTCTTTTTGGGTGTTGCTGCAGAGGTTTTTCTTTTGGGAGAAGAGGGGTATATGCACTCTCTTTGGGCTTTGAAACGGTCTTGTACTGAATGATGTTTTTCTAAAGCTCTGGCCCATTCTTCTTCTGTCATCCTCTCTGCTACATCTGGCCCATTCTTCTTCTATCAACCTCTGTAGACTGTGTGCGCGTATATATTCTAACTTCCTATCTTCATCGCTTGCATATGACAGAAGGTTCTTCGACAGAGGTCTACAGTGGGGGTAGTTGTCTTCATGCTCTGTAGGAGTATTTTTGTTCATTGGATAAAGTTTTACAGTTGGTCTTTCCATTGGCCATTTCTGCATAAGAAGTAGAGGCTCGAAAATGACTCCTAGAATTCTCTGATATTGCAGAGGTGGTAGATATCCTTGTGTGTTCTTTTTGGCCCTTTGGGTTGCGAGCTTTCTGTCGATCGTATTCACTATCTCTTGCATCATGATGGTGGCATAATCAAGTGGAACATCGTAATAGATCCCCATACATGATGGTCAGGATCTGGTGTGAGCTCTGGTCAGGGCTGCCCGTTTTCCCTGTGAGACAACGATTCAGGATTGAGAAGAGTGTATTCCACAGAGGTGGTAGTCTGCCTCTGCGGAAATCATTGCATTTCCTTAGGGTGGGGTTATACCCTAACATCTCTACAAATTGACAGAGCTCCTCGTTTGTTGGAACCTCAACATATTTTTTTATTCCAAGTACACCTCTGGTTGGCAGGTTGAACTCAAGCGAGAACATAGTTCTGTTGAACATGAGTTCGAGGTATTCAGATTTGTCTGGCTTCGAAATGTAGCCTTTTATCAGAGAATCGTCTAAATGAAAACGACAACTTTGCCAAAATTGATTCAGATATCGAGCAGGGATTTTGGTTGGGGTTTTGGAAAGGAGGGGGTATAGGATATGGTTTTCCATGATGTTTAGGAGAAGGGCATGGGCTTCGCCGAAGGCTGTGGGTGAGGGCACAAGGTAGCAGTTGTTGGACTTTAATGGAAGAACATCCTCAAAATGTTATTTGTTCAGAAAATGTTGAAAGTTGGTGGTTGGTGCAAAGTTTGCAGAGTCGCCGGAGTTTTCTGTTTCTGCATTTACGACGATGTTTGGGTTGTGGGAGTGCTATGAATGTAATGGGGATTGTTGAGGAGAGTTCGCCGGAGAGTTCTGAGCAGCGTGGGAACTGGAAGCCATTCTTGCAAAGAAGAATGAGGATTTGAGAATATTTGTAGGTTCGCCGGAGAAGAAAGTAAGTAAAGTTTTTGTGAGGAAAGGTAACTTGGGTTTTATACTGAGTATGTAACCGTAGAATCTGAAAGGGTTAATATTTTGAGGTAAATAATATTTGGGGTCCGCACTTGAGTGGTTACGGCGGGTTCAACTTTCCAGAGGAACGTGCTCCATGTTGGTCCAATGAAAAGATGACACGTCCTCTGTGTCAGTTATGACGAGACGTCGTGGGCGGCCTTATTAAATGCTAGGCGCGTGGGTTTCTTTACCTCCACATGATTCTCACTCGCAGAAAAGTTACCGTTACTGTTACAGAAATGCCCAAAGTAAAAACTGACAGAGGCTCTGTGATTTGAAAACCTTGTTTTTCTTGCCTCTGTAGGTTGTACTTTCACAAAAAATGGTTGAAAAGTCCATGGAGAGGATCGATAAATTATTAGTATAGAAAGTTCTTTACAGAGGTTTTTGGACCTCTGTCAGAGCCAACAGAGGCTCTGAGACAAGAAATTTCTCATATCTAAGAATTTATAAACATTTTTGATCATCCAAATTTTTAATTGTTTTTAACAATGTTTTTAGGACCTGTTTCAAAGCTGGTGTCCTAGAAAATTGTTTTTGAAAAAGGTTTTGTGCAGCACAAAGTCTTTTAAAACAAGTGTTGGTCTACAGAAGTTCTTTCTTGTGGAGAGAACTCTGTAACCAATGACTTCTGTTACAGTGCATTTGTACGCGATGATTCTTTTTGAAATTGATACCCAATGTGATTGACAGAGTTTTCAAGATTATTGATTTAAGATCAGAGCTTTTGTCTGCAGAACCTCTGTTGGACTCAGCAGAGGCTCTGGGACCTTAAATTTCTAATAATGGAAAACTCAATATTCTTTTTGATCAAATTTTATTTGGAATGTTTTTAATAATGTTTCTAGAACATATTTAGAGATTTGTGTCCTAGAAAATTATTTTCAAAAAGAATTTGTTCGAGATACTAACCTTTTTGTTCTTCTTTGTCCGGCAATGTTCTTTTCTTCTGTTGATGTCTTATCTTCCTTTGCTCCCCCTTGACTTATAAATCTCTGTAGATTAAGCAAGGTCTCCTTTTGCTCCCCCTTGATCTACTCAACCTCTGTAGATCAAGTATGTTCTCCTTCTGCTCCCCCTTGACCTATGTTTGGTTCAAATAATCAGAAGTAAATGTATATAACATAGGTCAAGTGTATCAGAGGTTCTGAGGAGTCCTACATAATCTCTGTTGTTTTCAGAATTGAGATTTTTAGAATTTACATACAAAAGTAAATTATTTAGTAAAATAAAAATAAGAATAAAAATAAAGAAAAAAAACATATTATTTTAATAATTTACAAAAAAAATTATACATGCTTTTAAAATGAAGATAAGAAACTTACATAGGTTAATCCATATTTATCATTCCTAATTTGCCCACCAAGTAAATGAATCTTTTCTCATCAAGTGCCTTAGTGAATAAATCAGCAAGCTGAAATTCTGTTGGTACAAAATGCATCTCGATGGTTTGATTTTCAACATGATACTTCAGAAAGTGATACCTGGTATCTATGTGCTTTGTTTTTGAATGCTGTACTGGATTTGCAGAGATGGCAATTGCACTTTTGGAATCACAGAAGATGGGAATTTTGCAGATGATGTGACCAAAGTCTTTCAGTTGAGTTTTCATCCACAGAACTTGAGAGCAACAGCTAGCAGCAGCAACGTATTCAGCTTCTGCCGTAGATGTTGAGACACAATTCTGTTTCTTTGAAGTCCAGCTTACTAATTTCCCACCTAGGAATTGACAACTCCCAGATGTACTCTTTCTGTCGAGTTTACATCCTCCATAATCTGAATCTGTGTATGCCTTTAGTCCAAAACCAGAGTTTTGTGGATACCAGAGGCCAAGATTTTTGGTCCCTCTGAGGTATCTAAAGATTCTCTTTACAGCAATATAATGTGACTTCTTAGGATTAGCTTGATATCTTGCACAGAGGCATGTGGCATGCATTATGTCAGGTCTACTGGCTGTCAAGTATAATAAAGACCCAATCATTCCTCTGTAAAGCGTGCACTCGACAGAGATGCCATTTGGATCTGAAAATAGTTTATTTCCGGTGGCCATTGGGGTTTTCAAGACAGAGGCATCAGAGAGGCTATATTTTTCAAGTATGTCAGAGACATATTTTGATTGGTTTATGAAAATTCCTTCTGATGTTTGTTTGACTTGAAGTCTGAGGAAAAAGGTTAATTCTCCCATCATACTCATTTCAAACTCACTCTGCATGAGTTTTTCAAAAGCTTTACATTTTTGTGTATTTGTAGACCCAAAAATGATGTCATCTACATATATTTGTACAAGAATAAGCTCATTTCCTTTTCCTTTAAAGAACAGAGTTGTATTAGTGGTACCTCTTTTGTAGTTGTTATCGAGAAGAAAGGTAGAAAGTCTTTCGTACCATGCTCTTGGAGCCTGTTTCAGTCCATATAGAGCTTTATCGAGGTAATAGACATACCTTAGGTACTTTGAGCTTTCAAACCCTGGTGGTTGTTGGACGTATACTTCTTCTTGAATTTCACCATTTAGAAAAGCATATTTTACATCCATTTGGTATACTATAAAACCTCTGTGGGCTGCGAAGGCTAAGAAAATTTTTATTGCTTCGAGTCGTGCAACAGGGGCAAAAGTTTCATCGTAATCTATGCCCTCTTCTTGGCGATATCCCTTGGCCACCAGTCTTTCTTTTTTTCGAATGATCACTCCATCCTCATCCTTTTTGTTTCTGAAGACCCACTTAGTCCATATGGCCTGTTTCCCTCGTGGCAGAGGTACTAGAGTCCAGACCTTGTTTCGCTCAAACTGTAGAAGCTCTTTTTGCATAGCATCCACCCAGTTTGGGTCTTCCAGGGCCTCAGAGATGTTTTTCGGTTCGATCACCCTAATAAAGTTGGTAAAGAAACAAAAATTTGCAGAAGCTGGTCTTGTTTTTACCTTATCAGTGGGATTACCGATGATTTGGCTTGGAGGATGGCTTTTCGTCCATTGAGTTGTTCGTGGAAGTTGATCATTTGGATCATCAAGTTGAACTTCTGTGGTTGATGTGGTTGATGGTTCTGCCCATGTGTTTAGTTCAGCTTCTGTAGGAATGGGTATTAGAGTTGGAATTTCCTTCTCTGTAGGTATTGTGGTTTCGTCTTCACTTTCCTCTGGTGTTCCCTCTGGTGTTGCTTCCTCTGTTGGATTTGTTAGAATTTGGATTACCTCTGTTGTTGAATCTTTTGTTGTATCTTCTGTTCGATTTTCAGTACCTGTAGTAGTTGCAGAAGAGGTATTAAAAGGATCAGACAGAGAGATGCTTACTTCGTTTACGGAAGGTGATTCTGCAGCGGTGCTTCCCGCAGAGGGATCAACATCGTCGTTGACCATCTCTTGAAATAGAAGACCTAAATCTTCATTTATTTTTGAGATGCCAGAGGATTCCTTGTTTAGCCCAAGTTCTGAACTGAATTGTTCAGAAGTCTTTTGGAATGAGTCATCAAATGACACATTTATGCTTTCCACTATCGTGCGCGACTTCAGAAGGTAAACTCTGTAGGTTTTGGAAGCGGCAGAGTATCCGATGAACTTTCCTTGGTAAGCCTTTTCTTCAAACTTTCCTCTTGAGTCTCTGTCGTTTAAGACAAAGCATTTGCATCCAAACACATGGAGAAACTTGATGTTTGGACGCCGTTTGTTGATCAATTCATAAGGAGTTTTGTTGTGTCTTTTCACGATTGTTGAACGATTTTGGGTATAACAAGCAGTTGAAATTGCTTCTGCCCAAAAGGTCATTGGTAATCCGCATGCAGAAAGCATGGTTCTTGCATCCTCCACGAGCGTGCGATTCTTTCGTTCGACCACGCCATTCTGTTGTGGGGCGCGAGCGGCAGAGAAGTTCTGGGATATTCCTTTTTCTGTGAGATAGGCTTCAATGACAGAGTTTTTGAATATTGTGCCATTGTCACTTCGTAACTTCAGAATTCTGCACTCATAATGAACTTGGATTCTTTTCATTAGATTAATCAGGATGCATGGAACATCTGATTTCTTTCTGACAAATTCAACCCATGTAAAACGTGAATACTCATCAATTAAGACAAGTATATATTTCTTGCCACCTAGGCTCTGTATAGCGATTGGACCGCAGAGGTCAATGTGAAGCATGTACAGAGGCCTAGGACAAAACACATCAGTTTTGCCTCTGTCGGAAGCTCTTTTGAGTTTTCCCATTTCACAAGCAGAGCATAAATGATCCTTATTAAATTTAACATTAGGTAAACCTTTGAGCAATTCAAGTTTTACCAGTTTATCTAGAGTATGAAAGTTTAAGTGACAGAACCTGTTGTGCCATAGCCAGGCTTCTTCACTTTTGCTTGCAACAAGACAAATGTTGTCCTTGTTTTTGGCATTGAAGTTCATTAGATACAGATCACCTTTTCTTTTGGCTCATAGAAGTTCAATTCCGGTGTCTTCACTTAGTAGAGATCAGAATGTTCTTTTGAACAGTACATCGAATCTTGTGTCACAAAGTTGGCTTACACTGAGTAGGTTGTGTTTTAGGCCATCCACACATGCAACTTTGTGTAAGGTGATGTTCTCTTTCTTTATGACTCCATAGCCTTTAATATGCCCCTTTTTGTTGTCTCCAAAAGTCACTGATCCACCATCTTGTTTTTCTTGGTAATAGAAGACTTCTGTTGCCAGTCATGTGCCTTGAGCATCCGGAGTGTAGATACCATATTGGCACATACTGCTTCTGTAAGACAATCATAGAGTTTTAGGTACCCATATCCATATGGGTCCAGTTTCGTCAGGATTTTTCAAGTTTGCCTTAGCATTCTTGAAATACATTTTATCTTTTGTCGAAGAATCAGTTTGTTTCTCTTTAATATTTGATTTAGGTGCAGAGAGAAAACAATTTGAACTACAGAAATGATTATTCAACTTGAACATTAGATCAAACCAATGACAGTATGGAACATCAGAAGTGATTTGCTTTAAATTTTTATTGAAAGCTTTAAACTGGGCCACAGAGGCATTATATTCTTTTCTAGCATATGGCTTCCTATTACAAGAAGATTCATGTAGATTAGATTGTTGGCAAAAATCTTTGTTTGTAGCAGCCTTCTGTGAGTCCCTTCTGTGGTGAACTTCTGTTGATGTCACTGCCACAGAAGAAAAAGATTTGTTAGGTTTTGGCCACTTACCCTTTTGTTGCCATGTTGGTTTCTCTTTAATTTTTAAGGGTTTTAAAAACTTTGAATCTTTTGGATTTTGAGTGGACATTAACTTCTGTTTTTTGAAATTTTCAAGCTCAATTGAGGTTTTGGCTTGTATGCATATATCCAAAAAATCTGGACAGATTGGAATTCCAGTGATATTCTCCTTTGGAGGAATAGTTCTGTTAAGAACTTCAGAGGTTTGTTTAATAACCTCTGAGTCACAAGGAACCTTTTCTATTATGTCAGTCTCTGATTCGTCAGATGATGAATCGTCCTCATATACAGAGGTTGAGTCATCAATATTTCTTTCGACAGGGACTGTATTTTCCGAACATGTGTCATACTTGCTTTCTTCATCTGAAAAATTATTTTCTAAGTCAACAGAGGTGTCTGATAAGATCTCTTCAGAGAGTTTTTGATCTGTAGAAGGTGTACAAAGATTTTTCAAAATATCTATTTTTCCAATTTTCATTATCTCTTTTTCAATTATATTTCTTAGTTTTTCTTCTGAAAAGATTGGTTTGAACTCAAGTGCTTCTGCAGATAATTTCTTTTCAGAATCCATTGTGCAGACAAAAGCAACTTGAGTTTGAGTCTCTGGTTTACCAAACTTGAAGATTCCTATCTAATCTTGAGTTTCAGATATCTCTTTGGTTTGGATCCTCTTTTGACAGAGGTTGAAGGTGATAAATCTGTGTTTTCAAACCACACATTTATCATCTTCATAGGTTTCCTTATGTGAGGTTCCCCAGAGACTTTTACTCTCTTACTGACAGAGATTAAATTTGGAAAATTAGGTTTGTTGATTTTTCCTACAGCAAATAGAGATGACAGAGGTTTATTCTTTTTGTTTTCTGTACCTTGATTAATATCACTGTACCCAATACCTCGCCTTCCTATTTGAGTATTTATTTTCTCATATACCTTTTGTGCATCACGATAATTTTTAATTAAAACATCTCTTCTAAGTAGATCTTGCCAAAGGACTTCTCTTTCCTTTTGAAAATATTCCTTAAGAGCTAAAATGTTTAGTTTGTCGCTCTCAGAATCTGAAAGTTCTTTTGTTTTGGATTTTAAAGATGTATTTAATTCATAAATTCTCTCTTTTAAAGGAAATATATTCTTGTTCCAGTGTGCTTCTAATTCTTCCATTTCTTTGAAATATTTTGCTTTTTCTTCAGTGAGAAGTCTAGCTTCTCTTTCATAAAAAGTGAGCTTTTTCTGAATATCATCACAGGTCTTTTTCAGTTCAATATTTTCAGTTTTAATTACAAGTAAATCAACTTCTGTAGTAGTTAAGGGGGAGTTTGAAGTGGATACCCCAGTGTCAGAGTCTGAGCTGATTTCTGCCATGCCACAGAACAAGGCATTGTTGGTGTATTCATCACCAGAGGTTGTATCTGACTCCCAATCTTCCTTGTTCACCACTTTGTTCGCCATGAGTGACTTTTGAGCATAATACTCAGCTTTCTTTTTGTAAAAAGCTGAGTCCTTCTGTGGGCGATTTTGCCTGCTTCTGCATTCATTGGCAAAGTGGCCTGGCTTCCCACAGTTGTAGCAACCTTGGTTCTAGGAAGTATTACCAGCACGATCGTCGGACTTCTGTCAGTCACCACCTTTTCGGATCTGCATTCATTAGCATAATGACCAGGCTTACCACACTTGTAGCATTCTTGTGGTGTGTAGCTTGCCTTGTCATCTGACCTCTGTCGGTCATTTCCTCTGTTGTATCTTTCACTCAACCTCTGTTGGTCGTTACTTCTGTCGTCTGACCTCTGTCGGTCAGCTGATTCTTCTCTTCTTTCTTGATCCCTTCTACTCCGATCGTCTCTTCTTTCTATATTATCTCTGCCATATCTTTCATTACCATAACTCTTTTGGTTTCTTCTGAATTCTCTTGTCAATAGAGCTAAGGATGTTGCTATTGATGCCATAGTTATCTCTCCCTCTTCCATAATCTCTTCGTCTTCGCTGTCAACTACCACCATCTTTTTCTTTTTCTCCTTTTTATTTTCCTCTTTCGCTCTTTCTTTCCTCGGTCTCTCCGTGTCTTCTGTAGATTTGCCAACCAAAGCAAGAGGTGCAATGGTTAGTGTCTTTGCTTGTGCTATTTGAGGCTCTTGACCAACTAATGTTCCGTAGAGGTCTGAAAGATCCAGGAATCTAAATCTTGATTGGTTTGTAAAGACATAGATAACTGGAGCCATTCTTCGTTCAGACTTTTGAGAAACATGACGTTATTCTCTTCAGAAGTTCTGTGGATGCCGAACTTCTTGCAGTTATTGATCAGAGAGTTGAACCTGTCATACGTTGTTTGCAGAGATTCATTTGTCAGGGCTTTAAAAGCGTAATATTCGTTTATGTATTGAGCCCTTCGATTTTTCTGAGTTTTAGCTCCCCTTCAAGTTGTTTCTCCAGTTCTTTCCAAAGATCACACGCAGATTTGCATGCATCTAAAGACTGGAAGAGATCGTTGGGGATTGCCATGATCAAAATTCTTTTTGTTTTCTGCGCGAGTTCATGTTTTTCCTTATCTTGATCTGACCAACCATCCCTGGTTTTAGGTTTTTGATGCTCAGGGATTTCAGAAGTGTCAGTTGTAGCTGGTACACGAGGTACTATTAACATAGGGATATGTGGAGGATTATAAAGGTATTGTACGAGCTCTTTATCAGTACCCTCAAAGAAATGGATCATTCTTATTTTCCACTGAGGATACTCATTTCGTAGAAGAGATGGTGGTTTGGTTAATGAACCAGCTGTGAAGAAAATTTGTGCGCTTGTCATTTTAAGAGTAGAAAGTTTCAGAATAAGATATGATACGGAAAAGTACGAAAGAATAATCTGGAAAGATTTTCTGGGTTTGGAAGCTCTCAACAGTGCACTTTAATGTAGTTTTAATTAAAGAAACACTTTCTCTAGATTTACCAAATATCGAATAAATCGAAAATGGCTGAACAATATAGTCTGTTTGAAGGAATGAATAACAGGTTAAAATCAGATCATGTTTCTACCAATAATCTTGTTAAAACGAGGATCGCTTGATATTGAAAACCAAGCTTTGCACTGATACCAATTGTTGGTTCCCGTATTTGATTAACAAAGATTATCTAATCTATTAGTTCAAATAAGATATGTTGCGGAAGCGTATTTGAAGAACTAACAGATATAGAAACAACACAAAATACCAAATAAACAGTATATGAAGAACAGATGAATATCTCAAAGATTAATGTATTTGATTAAGAACACTAAGAACAGATTTGACGTTAACTGTGTGCAAGTGTTTTTGTGTGTCGTGTTTGTATTAGTTGGTAAGGAAGAACTCAACATGAGTCTTCCTTTTATACTACTACAAAAGATCTATTCAAGACAAAAGGACTATTGCTACAGCAAAGAAGGGATGGCATGAACAGTTGGAAACCTGCATGCATTAAATGTGCTAATATCAACTTGTAAGGATTCCTATCGGAGTTTGACACGTGTTGTTGTCGGACCATGCCTTGTACAAGTTGATGAACGGACCCTGGAACAGTAGCAAGATATTTCTGTAACAGTGGTAAGATATTCCTGTAACAGTGGCAAGATATTATAAATATCTTCCAAGTCTTCAGTCTGAACCGCAGAGGCTCTGTCAAGGGTGACAGAGGTTCTGCGGGTCGATACTTTGAGAGCATTCTTCTGTAGATCCTTCTTCGGTCCTTTGTGAGCAGTCTTCTGTCTATCTTGAGTCTTGTTGTTACTTGAATGATCTTGTTTACTTCAACAGAGCTTTTGTGGCACTCCGCAGAGCTTCTGTGGAAGTCTTCTTTACTTGGCCTATTTTTCAATACTTCTAATATTATGAATATTTGGAGCTAACAGGATTGCATAGGAGTGTGGGGTTTCTTGGATTTCTTCTTGCTCCTCCTTTTCTTTGGTTTGGGGGCACCCTCCTCAGAAGACTTATGTTTTCTTTTCTTTTTGTCTTTTGGAGGAGAGGGAGGTGCAGAGGATCCTGCTTCTGTTGCATGAGGAGGGGATAGTTGAGCAGTAGAGGTAGAGGTGCCCTCTGTAGTTTGCTTGTGGGTTTTCTTCTTCTTCTTCTTGGCAGATGGTTTTTTCTTTGTTGCAGGGGGGAGAATCGCTTCCCTCTGAACCTGAAAGTTGGCCTGTACAAGCTGATGTTTGGCCAAAGCTGCAGCCCATTACTCATCTGACATCCTATCTACAACCCTAGTTCCTAATGGGGCACCTAGACGCGAGGGTGTCGCAGGACTCGGTTCTGGAGTCCTATGATCGCGTACGTAATCTAACTTAAGGGTCTTGTCTGTAGCGTATCCCAGAAGTTTCTTTGGCAGAGGTCTGCAGAAAGGGTATTCATCTTCGTGCTCTGTTGGGGTGTTTTTGTTCAGAGGGTACATTCTGGCCGTTGGTCCCTCCATTGGAAATTTTTGTAGACGTAGCAGAGGCTCTAGCAGGACGCCCATAATTCTTTGATATTGCAGAGGAGGTAGAGTTTCAGGCTTTCGTCCTTTCGCCTTCATGGAGGAGATTTTGCAGTCAATGGTGTTGACCATTTCCTGCATCATGAGGGTGGCGTAGTCCAAAGGTAGGTCGTAGTATACCCCATACATGATAGCCAAAATTTGGTGAGAGGTCTGATCTGGACTACCCACTTCCCCTGTTAGGCACCTATTAAGAATAGAGAAGAGAGTATTCCACAGAGGGGGTAATCGATTTCTTCGGAAATCATTTCTTTTTCTTAGGGTTGTGTTATACCCCAACATTTCAACAAACCGGCAGAGCTCTTCGTCTGTGGGTTCCTCTGTGTACTGCTTTATGCCAAGAAGACCTCTGGTAGGTAGACTGAACTCAAGTGAGATCATGGTTCTGTTGAACTTGAGTTCAAGGTGCTCGGATTTGTCTCGTTTCGAAATGTAGCCCTTGATTTATCTATCTGCGGGGACAAATCTGCTGCTCATCCAGAATTGATTTAGGTATCTGGCGGGGATTTTGTTGACATTTTTGGATAACAGGGGGTAAAGATAGTGGTTTTCCAGAATGTGAAGAAGGATGGCGTGTGCTTCCCCAAAAGTGGTTTTTGAGGGAACCAGGTAGTAGTTGTTTGGTTTCTGTTGGATCCCAGATACACTTAATCAAGATTAACAGTCTATTAGCTGAATTTAGAGTTTAATGCGGAAGCGTATTTAAACTAACAGATATGTTTGATAGATATTAGAACGCACACATATAAAGAAAACAGTAAAGAATGAAAAGGATTTCTTGAACAGTTACTGTTATTCAATATATAATAACAACACGAAGAACAGATTAAGAACTGTTGGTGTGTGTGAGAATATAACACTCAGATATTTGACAATAAAGTTTGAGAGTATTAGTGATTCCTTGTGTATTCGTTCTTAGGAAGATCTCAACATGAGACTTCCTTTTATACTACTCTTAGAAGACTATGAAGTAGGCCACTGTTCCTTTTACGGCATGAATAGTGAACTGGATGGTGTGAACAGTTGTTTGAGCCATGCGCATTTAATGGAGCAGATGTACTATTGGTAAATGCATTAAATGGCGCAGACGTCTATTTTGTACCATGCCCTATTGAGTCCACTCAGAGCTTGACACGTGTTTTGACAGTACTTTTCCATGCAAGTTGATGAACGTATCCAGTAATATCTTCCAAGTCTTCATAGCAGACCACAGAGGCTCTGTAAGGCATTACAGAGGTTCTATGGTCTGACCTTCTGTGGAGCAGTCCACTTGTTTCCGAGTTGATCTTCTTCTTGCGCACTACAGAGGTTCTGTGATTACCTCTGTAGCTTCTGTGGCTTTCTGGACTTGATCTTCTGGAAGAAGTGGCAGAGCCTCTGTGAGAGGCTTTTCTATACTTAGCCTATTTTTCACTACTTCTAAGTATTTCTATGATTAGGAAGATTGAAGCTAACAATCTCCCCCTAAGTAGTAAAAAATAAAAATTTGACTTTGAGTTTAGTTAGGCTAAGTTGGATAAGACAGAGGTTAAACAATACCTCGAAATTTCTTTCATTTAGAAATATGCCAGAGACATTTTACATTTGAGTACAATGAAAGATAAACTTTTAACTTTGTTTGCAGAGATTGGAGGTCTGAGAATCAGATTTTGGCATCTTGGAAATCATTGTAGCTTCTGTTGTCTCTTCCAACTTTTCTGATCTCTTTGTAGAATCTGATGCAGAGTTCTCTTAGGCGAATTGTTGCGTCAATCTCTCTTATGATTGTATCTGCAGCATCTTTTTCCATTTTCTTTGAACCTCTGTATTTCACAAGGCTTGCTCTGAACTTGTTCAGAGTATTTGTTGCGTACTTCTGACAGTCCATGCATACAAATAGTTTAGTTTCGCCTTGAGGGTTTTGAAATACTAACCCAAACCGTGGTTCTGTGATGATTGAGTTTGGTATGGCGTCTGGTGGGCAGCGATCCTCTGGTGGTCGTAGATCCAGATGTTTGAGACCGAGATCCTTTCCCAGCTGGAAATCTATCATGCTGTAGAGCAGAAGCTTTTCCCTCATCGCTTTTCTCAATACTTGATAGGCTCTGGTGTTTGCCTCTGTGTTGTAGTTGTCCTTTGTCCATTGCAGAAGGTCAGGTAGATCGTATGGATTGATGTTTCTTAAGTCAGCATCAGCGAAGGTAGATTCTGAATTGTTCTCTCTTCTGACTTTGTAAAGATTGTACCTGACCCTTGGATAGGTTCTTGTGAAGGAGAATCGGCAGAAGATCACCTTTTTGATCTTGTGAATTGAGAAAACATCTGCTTTGGTTCTTGGCTTTGTTCTCGTGAAGATGTTCTCAAATTCTTCTCTGATCCTTGGATCTGTCACATGATCTGTTGGATAGTTTGTCTGAAAGGATTGTTTGTAGAGGTATTTGTATACCACTTCTTCCATTTCTTCATGTGTTGGACCAGGTCGTGGAATTTGTCTTCTGAGACTCTCCATCTGTTGAACAACTTCTGCAGCTCTACCAGTTAAAGGAATTTCTGACAGAGGCTTCAATCCATGTGCCCAGTCAACTTCTTCGGGTTTTGGGGTTTGAAAGGCGTCAAACGCACTCTTCATCAGTTTCTCTGTTGGCTTTGACAATGTTTTCGTCTTCTTAGGCTCTTCGTCAGTATCCCTTTGCCTTTATCTTTTGTTGTCGTGGCAGAACCTGTTGCTTCTGTGGGATTTGAGGTTTGCACTTCTGTAGGTTTGATGGAGGTTGCCTCTGTGGATTTTGACGATTGTTACTTAGAGGACTTTTGTGGCGATGGTTCTGTTGGCTTGACTTGCTCTGTAACCTCTGTTGGAGGTTGTTTGGTGACTTCTTCTGTGAGCTCAGTTTCTGTTGATGAAGTGTTGTCATTGAATCTTCTTGCCATTCTGAAAGCTAAAGTGAACCTGTGCCTTTCTTCTTCTCTCTTCACCATACGATCACTCATTGTTGTGTGCATCCTTTTCAGAATGTCAGAAGCAGAGGTCGTTGCTCTTTTTGGTTTGGTGGCAATCGACTTTCTTCTGGGTATGGTTTGGGGTGTTTCCACAGAGGTGGGTGTTTTCTCTGTGGTTGGTTCATCTGTTTCTTCCAAAATGATTACCTCAGGGGCGGTTGTTGCCTCTGTGGCTTGTTGTTCTGCTTCTGTAGTGTTGGGTTCTTCAGAGGCTGAATCCACAGAGGTGGGTGTATTCTCTGTGGTTCTTTGAGTTTGTTGTTGGGTTTGTTCTTGAGGGGCTTGGCTGATTGGTTCTGCTGCGATTGGTGTAGATTGAATTCCTCTGCTCGTAGCTTTCTCCCTTAAATTCTCCCCCTCGTGATTATCTGATGGACCAGGTTGGTCATCATCAGAATCATCCTGACACTCATCCGAAGTACCCTCTGCTCTGCAAGAAGTGTTGGGCTTCTTTGGCAATTCAGCTCCTGCTGCCTTCAATTTTTCACATATATCATCGCAGAGACCAATAAATGTCGCAAGCTCTGCTTCTGTCTTGAAACGCATTTTGCCGACACTTTTCTTGAAGTCCTTCACATAGTTGGCATTTGCAGTTGTGAAGGAGACAATGACTTCTGTGACCTGGTTTATGACGTTTTGTCCTAGCTCTGTTAGCTGTGCTCTGGTCATATAGTCTTTTGGCTGCATCATTGTTGTGGTTCGTATTGCCTCTGCTTGAACTTGTGATAACGCATTCTGTAAGTCTGCAGGAGTAATGCCCTCTGCTCTGTTGGATTGCGTATTCAATTGTTCAAGGAAATCTTTGACCGAGTCCCTGAACGCAGAAGTTGCAGTTTTTTCGAATTGATGAGCGGCAGAAGTGGCTGTTTCTTTGGCAGTGGTTGTTGCAGAAGACTTCATCTCTGAGATGGCGGTTTTCACCTCTGTGGACAAATCGTCCATTTTGGTGTTCAGATTCAAGAGAGCTGTAGATGTTGTCTCTGCCAAGGATTTGAAAGAGCTTTGCAACTCTTTCATTGTTTGGTTCACAGAGGTGACAAGGGTTTGGAACTCATCCCTTGATACTTGTGTTCCTTGTGTAACCTCTGGAGGAACACATTCGTCTCCAGAGTGAGTCCCTGTTCCTGGGACACCTTCGTTCACCCTTGTTTGTACGATGGGGGTGGAAGGATTTCCTTCTGATCCTCGAGAGGAAACCTGAGTTTCGTTCTCTACAGAAGTTCTGTGAAGAACAGAGTCCAAATCCACTCCAGAGGTGGGTATTGGAATGTCCTTCTGTTGACTAGGAGACTTGTCTAGAGTCTCTTCGTCTTTGTGCTTACTACTTCTCTCTGAAAGAAGGTTTGGCCTTAATGTGTGCGTGACAGAGGAAACGAATTCCTCTGTAGGGTGTTCTTGTGTGATCTGGGGCGATTGATCACGAACATTAGGTGAGTCTCTTTGAGGAGACTCCCTAGGAATGGATTCCCCGGTTTCTGTGGGCACAGAGGTTGAAAGAGTAACCTCTGGCTGGATGGGTTGGGTTAGGATCGAGCTGTGCTGCTCTTTTTCAATAACTCCTTCTGCAGCTAGACCTGCGGAGTTAGAAATGTGGGTTGCACTGGGAGTTGGGTTTGGTTGTGTGCCTTCTTCAACTTCGGCATCTTTTCTTGTTTCTTCTTCTGGTTCTGTGGAAGTTCCTTGCTCTGTGCGCAAGGAGTCATACATGTGATGAGATCCGTATAATCTCATGACATGAGGATGATAGAGACCTTTTCGTATCCAGATAGCCTCTTCTTCATCTGAATCTACCTCTGAGATTTTTATCCCTGTTTCTGTGGTTTCTTCTACAACCGTTGCCTCTGTAACTTCAGTTGTATTCCACTCAGCTTCGGTTTGTTCTGTATCTTCTGAAGCTTGGTTTGGACTTCTTCTGTGGACGTCCAATCCTTGAATGAAAGGGTTTTGTAAAATCACAGGGGTTTCGGCTGGTTGATTTCTGGGTGTTGTGTCATCTTCTTGTAGATGTGTGTCAATGCCAGAAATGAAGAAATCTTGTTCTTCTGGAGAGTGGTGGTCGAGAGGTTGTGCCGTCCACCCTGCTGTATTAAGGGTGTTTGCAATTTCGGGGTTCTGTAGGAAATCATTCAGGTCTCCCTGGTGAGCAAATCTATCTGGAGATTGATAGGGTGATTGATATCCTTCTTCTGTCATTCCTATTTCTGCATCTTCTTCTTCTGCAGTTTCACCCTCTATGATTGCCTCTTCTGCAATGGTAACCAATTTTTTAAGTGATTTACCATGCTTCTTTTTGGTTTTCCTCCTTTTTGGTTTTGGTGCCCCTTCCTCTGTTGATTTGGATCTTTTCTTTTTCTGTTTTGTGAAAAGGGGAGGAGCAGAGGAGCCAATCTCTGTGGCATGGGGAGGTGAAGGTCTATCTTCTGCAGTGCTAGTTGATGTGCCTTCTGCAGTTTTTCTCTTCTTAGCTTTTGGAGTAGAAGCAGAGATCTTTGCTGAAGATTTCTTCCCCATTATTTCTGCGCGTTTGGCTATGAAGCTGAGTTGAATAGCCATGTGTTTTGCTAACTTGTGATCCTTTTCTGCTTGAGTGGAAAGAGGTTTTGCTATCATTGTTCCTAGGGGGACACCTAAACGCGGGGGTGTCATAGGACTCGGTTTTGGAGTTCTATGATCGCGTATATACTCTTTCTGAAGGGATTTGTTCGATGCGTAGCGCAGAAGTTTCTTTGACAGAGGTCTGCAGTGTGAGTAGCCATCAGCATGATCAGTGGGGGTATTTTTGTTCATCGGGAACTGTTTGGGAGTTGGCCCTTCCATTGGCCAATTTTGGATTAGCAGCAGAGGTTCGAACAGTACTCCCAATATTCTTTGGAATTGCAGAGGTGGTAGAAAGTTGGGATCGTTCTCTTTGACCCTTTTCGAGTTGTTCTTTCTGTCGATGGTGTTTACGATCTCTTGCATCATTATGGTCGCATAATCTAGTGGAAGATCATAGTAAACCCCATACATGATGCTCAAGATTTGATGTGAGCTCTGGTCAATACTCCCTATCTTTCCTGTCAGGCATCTGTTAAGAATAGAGAACAAGGTGTTCCACAGAGGTGGTAATCGGCCTCTGCGGAAGTCATTTCTCTTCCGTAGTTGGGTGTTGTACCCAAGCATTTCCACGAATCGACAGAGCTCTTCGTCTGTTGGTTGCTCTGCATAACTTTTCAATCCCAGAAGACCCCTTGTTGGTAGGTTGAATTCAAGTGAGAACATTGTTCTGTTGAACTTGATTTCAAGATGCTCAGATTTATCAGGTCTTGAAATGTACCCTTTGATAAGAGAATCGTCTTTATCAAATCGGCAGCTTTGCCAAAATTGGTTCAAATAACGGACTGGAATTTTGTTAGGGGTTCTTAATAGTAGAGGGAAGAGGATATGGTTTTCCATGATGTTCAGAAGTATGGCATGGGCTTCGCCGAAAGTAGTGGGTGAGGGGACCAAATAGCAGTTGTTGGATTTGATAGGAAGAGTGGCTTCGAAATGATCCTTAGCTATGAAGTTTTGCAAGAGTGTCGTCGGAGCAAAGTCTGCGGAGTCCCCGGAATCTTGTTGTTCAATATCTCTTGCAAGGCTGGGGTTTTCAGAATGTTCTGAATGAGCAGGGGAGTTTTCCGTTGAGTTCGCCGGAGAGAGTTCAGAGGATGTAGCTCGAGAAGATGAAGCCATTTGCAAGTGTTTTGCAGGGTATCGCCGGAGAAGAAGATGAGAGTTTGTAAAAAGTTTTATGAGAGGGTAAGGTTTGTTTTTATAGGATGGTAAAACGGTAGACTTCGAAAGGGTAAAATATATGGCAATGGATTAAAGTTTGGAATCCGCACTCGAGTTTGAGCGGCGGGTTCAACTTACAAAAAAAACGTTCCATGTTTGCCCAATGAAAATGGGACACGTAGGCCATGTCAGAAGATGACAGGACGTCGTGCGCGGCCCATTAATGCTAGGCGCGTGGAGTTGTTCTTAGCCATATGAGTTTCACTCTCAGTAAAAGTAACCGTTATTGTTACAGAAATGCCCAAATTAACAAAATAGCAGAGCCTTTGTTAGTTTCCAGAAGCTCTGTGATGTTGAAAATTTTGAAGTTTAACCCTTTTCTCATATATCTCATTGTTATCATTGCTGAAGGTTCTTCTTTAAACGAAAACGTTTGTAAAGATATTGGAGAAGATCAATAGGATTTTGTCAAGAAATTTTACTCACAGAGGTTTTGTAGCTCTGATGGAACTTGCAGAAGCTCTGCAAGAGCCAGCAGAAGCTCTATGAGAGAAAAAATCTTTTAACTTAATTCTATTAACTTTCTGATCACCCAATTTTTGATCTGTGTTAAGAGATGTTTTTCGCACATTCTTGAAGGTTGGTGTCCGAGAAAACTATTTTGATAAACGTTTTGTTCGAGATAACATTCCAAAAGATCGACAGAGGGTTAATTTATGATCACAGAGCATATTTCCTGCAGAAGCTCTGTTGAGCTCAGCAGAAGCTCTATGACCTTAAATTTCTACTATTTCGAATTTTGTTAAACCTTTTGAACTTTTGATTTTTGAAATGTTATTCACAGTATATTTAGGACATATTTGACAATTCTTGTCCTAGAAAACTGTTTTCTAAAAACCTTTCGTGCGAGAGACATACCTTTTGGTTCTTCTGTTCTCGGCAGTTTTGTCTTACTTCTGTCGATGGAAAATTATCGACATTCTTCTTTGGCTTTCCTTTGAAAGATTTATCTCTGTAGATCATTTGAGGGCCCCTTTTGCTCCCCCTTGATCTAATCACTTCTGTAGATCAAGAATTTTCCTTTTGCTCCCCCTTGATCTATGCTTGGATCAGAATATGATAAGTTTTGCATAGTACATAGGTCAAGTCTTTCAGAGGTTCTGTGAAGGTTGTCAGAGGTTCTGAGCAGACCTTACAGAAGTTCTGTAGTTTCAAGAACTATTGAAGGTTTTAAGAATTTACATATAGAAGTAGAATCTTTCAAAACAATAATTTAAGCAATGTATTTACTTATTATTTACAGAATATAAAACTATACTTACTGAGGATTTTCACACCATGTTAATCATTCCTATCTTACCCACCAAGAAGTTGAATCTTTTCTCGTCTAGTGCTTTGGTGAATAAGTCAACGAGTTGATATTCTGTGGGCACAAAATGCATTTCGATTGTACCGTATTCAACATGATGTTTCAAGAAGTGATACCTTATATCGATATGCTTGGTTTTTGAGTGTTGCACAGGGTTGGCAGAGATAGCAATAGCACTTTTGGAATCGCAGAAGATGGGTATTTGGAACAGAATGTGGCCGTAGTCTTTTAGCTGAGTCTTCATCCATAGAACCTGAGAACAACAGCTAGCGGCAGCAACGTATTCAGCTTCTGCAGTGGATGTGGAAACACAATTCTGCTTCTTGGAGGTCCAACTGACTAGTTTACCACCTAGGAATTAACAACTCCCAGAGGTACTCTTTCTGTCGAGCATGCATCCTCCATAGTCTGAATCTGTATAAGCTTTAAGACCAAAACCAGAGTTCTGTGGATACCAGAGACCAAGATTTTTGGTCCCTTTTAGGTATCTAAAGATTCTCTTTACGGCATCATAATGTGATTTCTTTGGATTAGCTTGATAGCGTGCACAGAGACATGTGGCATGCATAATGTCAGGTCTGCTTGCTGTTAAGTATAACAGAGATCCAATCATGCCTCTGTAGAGAGTGCATTCTACAGAGATGCCATCTGAATCTAAGAATAACTTGTTTCCAGTGGCCATTGGAGTTTTCATTGCAGAGGCATCAGAGAAGCTATACTTGGAAAGAATGTCAGAGACATATTTAGCTTGATTTATAAAAATTCTCTCTGATGATTGTTTGACTTGGAGTCCGAGGAAGAAAGTTAATTCTCCCATCATACTCATTTCAAACTCACTCTGCATGAGTTTTTCAAATCTTTTACACTCTTCTGAATTAGTAGACCCAAAAATTATGTCATCTACGTATATTTGTACAAGCATTATCTCACTACTTTTGCGTTTATAGAATAAGGTAGTATCTGTTGTACCTCTGTTGTAACCATTGACTAGAAGAAAGGTAGAAAGTCGTTCATACCATGCTCGTGGAGCCTGTTTCAGTCCATATAGAGCCTTTTCAAGGTAGTATACATGCCTTGGAAACTTTGAGCTTTCAAATCCTGGTGGCTGATTAACGTAGACCTCTTATTGGATTTCACCGTTGAGAAAAGCTGATTTTACGTCCATCTGATAGACTTTAAAACCGCTGTGGGCTGCGAAGGCTAAGAATATTCTTATTGCTTCGAGCCGTGCGACAGGGGCAAAAGTTTCATCGTAGTCTATGCCTTCTTCTTGTCTATATCCCTTTGCTACTAATCTTGCTTTGTTTCTGATGACCACTCCATCTTGTTTCTGTAGACCCATTTAGTCCCAATGGCCTGTTTTCCTCTTGGCAGAGGTACTAGAGTCCATACTCTGTTATGCTCAAATTGCAAAAGTTCTTCTTGCATGGCGACTACCCAGTTTGGGTCATCTAGGGCTTCAGAAATCTTCTTTGGTTCTATCACACTAATAAAATTTGTAAAGAAACAAAAGTTAGCAGTGGCAGACCTTGTTTTTACTGCGTCAGAAGGTTTTCCGATTATTTGGCTTGGAGGATGGCTTTTTGTCCATTGAGTTGTGCGTGGAAGATGATCATCAATGTCATTCAGACTTTCTTTAGAGACTTCTTGTGTTTCTTCTTGTGTAGCCTCTGTTGTTCTTCGTGCCTTGGTAGTTGATTCTACAATTTGTGGAATGATTTGTATGAGTGGTGGTGGAGTTTGTTCCTCTGAGGACGTATAGTCTTGGTCCTCGATTTCCTCTGTAATTGGTTCTTCTGTGGTTTGTGCAGCTTCTGTTGTCGTTTTCCTTGATGTTTCATCTTCTGCACTTTCTTCTGCTTCGGCAATTGCATCTGTAGTATTTACAGAAGAAGATGAAGCATTATTAGGACCAATTAGAGACAAACCTGTAGGATTTTGTCCGACAGAGGATGGTTCTTCAGAAACCCTGATTGTTCCAACAGAAGGATCAATGTTTTCGTGGAGCATCTCTAAAAATAGAAGATCCAAGTCTTCTTTTGCTTGTGAGATGACAGAGGATTTCCCTTTAATTCCGAGTTCTGAACTGATTTGTTCAGAAGTCATTTGGAATGAATCATCAAAAGAAACATTGATGCTTTCTACAATCTTGTGAGACTTTGTAAGGAATGTTCTGTAAGCTTTGGAAGTGGCAGAGTATCCAATGAATTTGCCTTCATCTGCTTTTACATCAAACTTTCCTCTTGAATCTCTGTCGTTTAAGACAAAGCATTTGCATCCGAATATATGAAAAAATTTGATATTTGGCCGCCTTTTGTTAAGCAATTCGTAAGGCGTCTTGAGGTGTCTTTTCACAATGGTTGATCGATTTTGAGTATAACACGCAGTTGAAATTGCTTCTGCCCAAAAGTTCATTGATAATCCGCATGCTGACATCATAGTTCTTGCGGCTTCCACAAGTGTTCGATTCTTTCTTTCGACAACACCGTTCTGTTGTGGAGTGCGAGCTGCAGAGAAGTTCTGTGATATTCCTTCTTGTGAAAGATAGGCTTCAATGACAGAGTTTTTAAATTCTGTGCCATTGTCACTTCTTAACTTCTGTATTCTGCAATCATAAAGAACTTGGATTCTTTTCATTAGATTTATCAATACATTTGGAACATCTGATTTCTTTCTTACGAATTCAACCCATGTGAAACGTGAATACTCATCAATTAGGACAAGTATGTATTTCTTGCCACCTAGGCTCTGTATTGCAATGGGACCGCAGAGGTCGACATGAAGCATGTACAGAGGCCTGGTGCAAGACACATCTGTTTTGCCTTTGTGGGAAGCTCTTCTGAGTTTTCCCATTTCACAGGCAGAACATAAATGATCCTTATTGAATTTAACATTTGGCAAACCTTTAACTAGATCAAGTTTGACCAGTTTTTCCAATGTGTGAAAATTCAAGTGACAGAACTTGTTGTGCCATAGCCAGGCGTCTTCACTTTTGCAGGCAACAAGGCAAACTTTGTCTTTGTTCTTTGAGTTGAAATTCATTATATATAGATCGCCTATTCTTTCAGCTCGCAGAAGTTCCATACTTGTTTCTTCACTTTCTAGAGAGCAGCAGGTTCTTTTGAACAACACATTGAATCCTGTATCACAAAGTTGACTTACACTGAGTAGGTTGTGCTTAAGGCCATCCACATATGCAACTTTGTATACTGAAACGTCTTCTTTCCTTATGACTCCATAGCCTTTTATGTGTCCTTTCTTGTTGTCTCCAAAAGTCACAAATCCACCATCTTGTGTTTCTTTGTACGTGGATAGTGCACTTCTGTCACCAGTCATGTGCCTTGAGCATCCGGAGTCTAGATACCAGATTGGCACATACTTCTTCTGCAGGACAATCACAGAGATTTAGGTACCCATATCCACATGGGTCCAATATTGTTAGAGTTTTTCAAGTTTGCTTTGGCATTCTTGAAATACATTTTGTTTTCTGTAAAAAAGTCAAATTGTTTCTTTGTGGGATTTGACTTTTGAATTGGCGTAGAGAGTAGACAGTCTTGATTTGAAAAATGATTATTAAGTTTAGACATAAGATCAAAACAACGACAGTATTGAATATGAGATGTAATTTGCTTGAACTTTTTATTGAACTTTTTGAACTCAGCCACAGAGGCATTACATTCTTTCTTTACATTAGATTTCCTATTACTAGAAGATCTATGAATACTCGAATGTTGTTTGCAAAAGCTCTGTTTAGGACCTGCCTTCTGTGGGTTGCTTATGTGGTGAACTTCATTTATCACTGTCACAGAAGAAAAAGATTTATTAACCTTGGGTTTTGAAAATCTAGAACTTATAGGATTAATAGAGGTCTTCTGTAACATTTGAAACTCAGCAGAGGTTTTGATATGTAGATTCAAATTTAGAGAATCTTGGCAGATTGGAATCTCTGTGAGTTTCTCTTTTGGAGAAATAGTTCTGTGAGGAGCTTCAGAGGAGTATTTAACTTCCTCGGTGTCATAGAGAGTTATCCCAGATGTAACATCTGTCTCTGAATCGTCAGAATATGAGTCGTCCTCTTTTACAGAGGTTGAGTCAATTCTTTCAATAGAGGTTGAATTTTCCAAACATGCATCATACAAGCTTTCTTCCTCTATAGAATAGTTTTCATAGATTGCAGAGGTTTCTAATAAGATTTCTTCAGCGAGAGTTTTATCTATAAAAGATGTACATAATTTTTCTAAAACGCTTGATTTCCATATTTCCAAAATTTCTTTTTCGATTAAATTTTTAAAGTTTTCTTCTGAAAAAATGGGTTTAAACTCAGGAGCTTCTGCTGATAATTTTTTTTCGACGTTTATCAAACAGACAAAAGCAACCTGTGTTTGGGTCTCCGGTTTACCAAACTTGAAGATACCAATCTGATCTTGTGTTTTCAGATATTTCTTTGGTTTGATACCTTTATTGACAGAGGTTGAAGATGATGAGTCTGTGTTTTCAAACCACACGTTAATCATCTTCTTATGTTTCTTCAAATAAGGATCCACAGAGATTTTTGCCCTTTTGCTTACAGAGATTAGATTTGGAAAATCTGGTTTGTTTGTTTTTCCAATTACAAATAAAGAGGACAGAGGTTTGTTTCTTTTGCCTTCAATACCTAGGGTGATATCATCATACCCTATACCTCGTCTCGCTATTTGTGAGTTTACTTTTTCATAAACTTTCTGTGCATCTTTATAGTTTTAAAGTAAAACCTCTCTTCTGAGTAAATCTTGCCATAATACCTCTCTTTCTCTTTGAAAGTATTCTTTAAGAGCTCTTATGTCAGTAGTTTCGCTCCTTGAAACTGAAAGTTCTTTTGTTTTATCTTTTAAAGTCTGGGTTAATTCAGAAATTTGTTTTTTTAAAGGATCTAGAGTTTTGTTCCATTTCTTTTCTATTCTCTCTTTTTCCTCAAAAATCTTTGCTTTTTCTTGAGTGAGAAGCCGTACTTCTCTCTCATTGAAAGTGAGTCTTTTCTGAATGCTTTGATTTATCTCTTTCAGTTCAATTAGTTCAATGTTAATTCTAGGTGTATTATCATCTATAGAGGTAATACAAAAGTTTGAATTTGAAGTAGATACCTCAGAGTTAGTGCAGGAGTCGACTTCTGCCATGCCACAGAAGAGGGCATTGGCGGTATGTTCATCGTCAGAAGTAGAGTCTGACTGGAAGTCTTCTGTGTTCTCCTCAGAATGTCCTTTTGCCATTAAGGATTTTTGAGCATAATACTCGGCTTTCTTTTTGTAGAAAGCAGAGTCCCTCTGTGGGCGATTTGATCTGCTTCTGCATTCATTCGCAAAATGGCCTGGTTTGCCACAGTTGAAACATCCTTGAGGAGTGTTTCCTGTTCGATCATTGGACTTCTGTAGGTCTCCGCCTTTCTCTGATCTACATTCATTTGCATAGTGACCAGGTTTGCCGCATTTGTAGCATTCTTGCTGCGTGTGGCTTACCGAGTCATCTGACCTCTGTCGGTCATTTCCTCTGTAATGTCTTTCGCTTGACCTCTGTCGGCCACTCGATTCTTCTTCTCTTCTGTCATCTCTTCTGTTTTCTCTATCATATCTTTCATTTCCGGAACCTCTTCTGTTTCCTCTGAACTCTTTTGTCAATAGAGCTAAAGATTTAGCTAGTGACGCAAGAGTTATTTCTTTTTCTGCTTGCTCTTCTTCTTCACTGTCAATTATCACCATCTTCTTCTTCTCCTTCTTCTTCTCCTCTGTGGCTTTTTCATTTCTTGGTCTCTGTGCATCTTCTTTAGTTTTACTAACCAATGCATATGGTACAATGGTTAGTGTTTTAGCCTGTGCTATTTGAGGTTCTTGTGCGGCTAATGTTCCGTAAAGATCAGAGAGAGTCCAAGTGTCTAGATCCTGATTTGTCTGTAGGGACATAGACAGCTGGAGCCATTCTTCATTTAGACTTTTTAAAAACATGACATTGTTTTCTTCAGAAGTTCTGTCAATGCCTGATTTTCTGCATTTGTTGATTAGAGAGTTGAATCTGTCGTATGTTGTTTGCAGAGATTCTGTTGAAGAGGCTCTGAATGCATGATATTCATTGATGTACTGTGCTCTTCGGTTTTTTTGTGTTTTAGCACCTCCTTCCAACTGTCTTTCCAGTTCTTTCCACAGATCATGCGCTGTTTCACATGAATCCAAGGATTGAAAGAGTTCGTTGGGTATTTCCATAATCAATGTCCTCTTGGTTTTCTGGGCAACTTCATCTTCTGCTTTATCTTCGGTTGACCACTCCCCTTTTGGCTTTGGTTTTTGATGTTCGGGGATTTCGGCAGATTCAGCAGTAGCAGGTATACGAGGTACTACTGTCATGGGAATAGGAGGAGGATTGTACAGATATTGTACTAGATTTTTTTCAGTGCCTTCGAAAAAATGGACCATTCTTATTTTCCACTGAGGATACTCATCTCGAAGGAGACTAGGAGGTTTAGTGAGAGAACCAGTAGTAAAGAAATTATTTGTATTTGTCATTTTTGAAGATTTTAGAAAGAAGGTATGACTAAAGAGTTACTTCGATGAACTTGAAGATTTTCTGAGTTTAAGCAGTTTCCAGACACAATAATATCTATCACGAATCTTGATAAGTGGATCACTTGATATTGAAAATCAAGAGAGGCTCTGATACCAATTGTTGGATCCCAGATACACTTAATCAAGATTAACAGTCTATTAGTTGAATTTAGAGTTTAATGCGGAAGCGTATTTAAACTAACATATATGTTTGATAGATATTAGAACGCACACATATAAAGAAAACAGTAAAGAATGAAAAGGATTTCTTGAACAGTTACTGTTATTCAATATATAATAACAACACGAAGAACAGATTAAGAACTGTTGGTGTGTGTGAGAATATAACACTCAGATATTTGACAATAAAGTTTGAGAGTATTAGTGATTCCTTGTGTATTCGTTCTTAGGAAGATCTCAACATGAGACTTCCTTTTATACTACTCTTAGAAGACTATGAAGTAGGTCACTGTTCCTTTTACGGCATGAATAGTGAACTGGATGGTGTGAACAGTTGTTTGAGCCATGCGCATTTAATGGAGCAGATGTACTATTGGTAAATGCATTAAATGGCGCAGACGTCTATTTTGTACCATGCCATATTGAGTCCACTCAGAGCTTGACACGTGTTTTGACAGTACTTTTCCATGCAAGTTGATGAACGTATCCAGTAATATCTTCCAAACGTCATTGCCCATGAACACTTTGAACGTGTTCTTCCTTTGAAACCAAACAACTACTACCTGGTTCCCTCAAAAACCACTATCTTTACCCCCTGTTATCCAAAAATGTCAACAAAATCCCCGCCAGATACCTAAATCAATTCTGGATGAGCAGCAGATTTGTCCCCGCAGATAGATAAATCAAGGGCTACATTTCGAAACGAGACAAATCCGAGCACCTTGAACTCAAGTTCAACAGAACCATGATCTCACTTGAGTTCAGTCTACCTACCAGAGGTCTTCTTGGCATAAAGCAGTACACAGAGGAACCCACAGACGAAGAGCTCTGCCGGTTTGTTGAAATGTTGGGGTATAACACAACCCTAAGAAAAAGAAATGATTTTCGAAGAAATCGATTACCCCCTCTGTGGAATACTCTCTTCTCTATTCTTAACAGGTGCCTAACAGGGGAAGTGGGTAGTCCAGATCAGACCTCTCACCAAATTTTGGCTATCATGTATGGGGTATACTACGACCTACCTTTGGACTACGCCACCCTCATGATGCAGGAAATGGTCAACACCATTGACTGCAAAATCTCCTCCATGAAGGCGAAAGGACGAAAGCCCGAAACTCTACCTCCTCTGCAATATCAAAGAATTATGGGCGTCCTGCTAGAGCCTCTGCTACGTCTACAAAAATGGCCAATGGAGGGACCAACGGCCAGAATGTACCCTCTGAACAAAAACACCCCAACAGAGCACGAAGATGATTACCCTTTCTGCAGACCTTTGCCAAAGAAACTTCTGGGATACGCTACAGACAAGACCCTTAAGTTAGATTATGTACGCGATCATAGGAATCCAGAACCGAGTCCTGCGACACCCTCGCGTCTAGGTGCCCCATTAGGAACTAGGGTTGTAGATAGGATGTCAGATGAGTAATGGGCTGCAGCTTTGGCCAAACATCAGCTTGTACAGGCCAACTTTCAGGTTCAGAGGGAAGCGATTCTCTCCCCTGCAACAAAGAAAAAACCCTCTGCCAAGAAGAAGAAGAAGAAAACCCACAAGCAAACTACAGAGGGCACCTCTACCTCTACTGCTCAACTATCCCCTCCTCATGCAACAGAAGCAGGATCCTCTGCACCTCCCTCTCCTCCAAAAGACAAAAAGAAAAGAAAACATAAGTCTTCCGAGGAGGGTGCCCCCAAACCAAAGAAAAGGAGGAGCAAGAAGAAATCCAAGAAACCCCACACTCCTATGCAATCCTGTTAGCTCCAAATATTCATAATATTAGAAGTATTGAAAAATAGGCCAAGTAAAGAAGACTTCCACAGAAGCTCTGCGGAGTGCCACAAAAGCTCTGTTGAAGTAAACAAGATCATTCAAGTAACAACAAGACTCAAGATAGACAGGAGACTGCTCACAAAGATTTCAAAAAACTCATGCAGAGTGAGTTTGAAATGAGTATGATGGGAGAATTAACTTTCTTCCTCGGACTCCAAGTAAAAAACTCATCAGAGGGAATTTTTATAAATCAAGCTGAATATGTTTCTGACATACTTTCAAAATACAGTCTCTCTGATGCCTCTGTAATGAAGACCCCAATGGCCACTCGAAATAAATTATTCTCAGATCCAAATGGCACATCTGTAGAGTGCAAGCTCTACAGAGGTATGATTGGGTCTCTGTTATACTTAACCGCAAGTAGACCTAATATAATGTATGTCACATGCCTCTGTGCAAGTTATCAAGCTAACCCAATGGAATCCCACTATATTGCTGTCAAGAGAATCATCAGATACCTCAAATGGACCAAAAATCTTGGGCTCTGGTATCCGAAGAACTCTGCCTTTGGTCTTAAGGCATACACAGATTCAGATTATGGAGGATGCAAGCTTGATCGAAAGACCACCTCTGTGTGTCAATTGGAATAAGAGTTGGAATTTGTTCCTCTGAGGAAGTAGAGACTGAGTCTTCGTTTTCCTCTGGTATTGATTCCTCTGTAGTCGCTGGAGTAGGTATTTCAAGAGCCTCTGTGGTTGAGTCCTTGGTTGTGTTATCTTCAGCTTCTGTTCGCTCCCCCTCAGCATGTGCATTTGTATGATTTACAGAAGAGGATGAAGTATTTAATGGACCAGTTAGAGAGATACCTGACTCAGTCTGGTTTGCAGAAGATGTTTCTCCAGAGGCTCTGACATCTCCAGCAGAGGGATCAATATCATCATGGAACATCTCTTCAAATAGAAGATTTAAGTCTTCTTCTATTGTCTTTGAGATGCCAGAGGATTCCTTCTTTAGACCGAGTTCTGAACTTATTTGTTCAGAAGTCTTTTGAAAGGAATCGTCAAAAGATACATTGATGCTTGCTACGATGGATCGAGACTTCAGAAGATACACTCTATAAGCTTTTGAAGTGGCAGAGTATCCTATGAACTTTCCTTCATCTGCTTTCACCTCAAACTTTCCTCTTGCTTCTCTATCATTTAAGACAAAGCACTTGCATCCAAATACATGAAAGAATTTGGTGTTTGGTCGCCTTTTGTTGATCAAATGATAAGGTGTCTTGATATGCCTCTTTACAATGGTTGATCGATTTTGGGTGAAGCATGCGGTTGATACTGCTTCTGCCCAAAAAGACATTGGTATTCCACATGCTGTCAGCATAGTTCTTGCAGCCTCCACAAGCGTGCGGTTCTTTCGTTCAACCACGCCATTTTGTTGTGGGGTGCGTTCAGCAGAGAAGTTCAGTGATATGCCTTCTTCTGTAAGATAGGTTTCAATGACAGAGTTTTTGAACTCTGTGCCATTGTTGCTTCTTAGTTTCTGAATCCTGCACTCATACAAAACTTGGATTCTTTTCATTAAATTTATCAGAATGTTTGGAACATCTGATTTCTTTCTGACAAATTCAACCCATGTAAATCTTGAGTATTCGTCGATCAAAACAAGTATATATTTCTTGCCACCTAGGCTCTGTGTAGCGATTGGACCGCAGAGGTCGACATGAAGCATGTACATAGGCCTAGTGCAAGATATATCAGTTTTGCCTTTATGGGAAGCTCTTTTGATTTTCCCATTTCGCAGGCAGAGCACAAATGATCTTTTTTAAACTTGACATTTGGAAGACCTTTAACTAAATCAAGTTTAACAAGCTTATCTAGAGTATGAAAGTTTAAATGACAGAACCTGTTATGCCATAACCAGGCTTCTTCGCTTTTACAGGCAACAAGGCAGAGCTTGTCTTCCTTGTTCTTGGCACTGAAGTTCATGAGGTATAAATCACCTCTTCGTTCGGCTCGCAGAAGTTCGACTCCTGTGTCCTCACCTTATAGAGAGTAGAATGTTCTTTTGAACATTACGTCGAAACCCGTATCGCAAATTTGGCTAACACGGAGAAGATTGTATTTAAGGCCATCCACATATGCAACTTTGCATACGGTTATGTCTTCCTTCTTGATGACTTCGTAGCCTTTTATATATCCCTTTTTGTTGTCACCAAAGGTCACAGATCCTCCATCGAGTTTATCTTTGTAGGAGGATAGTAGACCTCTGTCGCCAGTCATGTGCCGCGAGCATCCGGAGTCAAGATACCAGATTGGCACATACTGCTTCTGCAAGAAGGTCAGAGAGTTTTAGGTACCCATATCCAAATGGGTCCAGCTTTGTTAGGGGTCTTCAAGTTTGCCTTAGCATTCTTGGATTTGGTTTTAGCTTCTTTTGAAGAACCATTTTGTTTCTTCTTACCCTTGAATTTAGTGTTTTTTTTGGTGTAGAGAGGAAACAGTGTGGACTTGAGAAGTGTTGATTTAATCGATACATGAGATCAAAACATTGACAATAATGAATGTGCGAAGAGATTTGCTTGAACTTTTCATTGAAAACATTAAATGGGGGCACAGAGGCATTACATTATATCCTAACATTTGACTTCCTATTACAAGAAGACCTATGTAGGCTAGATTGTTGTTTGCAAAATCCTTGGTTGAGAGCAGCCTTCTGTGAGCCCCTTTTGTGGTGAACTTCTGCTGGTTTCACTGTCACAGAAGAAAGAGTTTTGTTATTTCCAATCCACTTACCCTTTTGTTGCCATGTAAGTTGTTCTTTAATAGGCTTTGAGGGTTTTGAAAACTTTGAACTCGTTGGATGATGAGAGGACATTTATTTTTGTTGTTTAATTTTCTCAAGCTCAAGAGAGGTTTTGGCTTGTATACACATGTTCAAAAAGTCTGGACAGATAGGAACTCTTGTGATTTTCTCCTTGGGAGGAATAGTTCTGTTAAGAACTCCATAGGGTAGTTTAAAATCCTCTGTGTCATAAGGTCCTATCTCTGACTTAGAGTCAGTCTCAGATTCGTCAGAGGATGAATCATCCTCATATACAGAGGTTGAGTCACTTAGTTCGCTTTCGACAGAGGCTGGATTTTTAGAGCATGTGTCATACTCGCTTTCATTATTTTCCAAGTCAACAGAAGTGTCCATTAAGGTTTCATCAGAGAGATTTTGATTATTATTGAAAGTACTAGGGCATTCATAAAAGTTGTTTTCACCGATTTCCAATAATTCCTTTTCAGAAATATGAGTCAGTTTTTCTTCTGTTGAAGCAGGCAAGAACTCAGGTGCCTCTGCCGATAGTTTCTTTTCAGAATCTATAGTGCAGACAAAGGCAACCTGTGTTTGAGTCTCGGGTTTACCAAACTTAAAGATTCCTATATGATCTTGTGTTTTCAGATATTTCTTAGGTTTGGACGCTCTTTTGACAGAGGCTGATGATGGTAGATCTATGTCTCCATACCACACATTCACCGTCTTCAGAGGTTTCCTTCTGTGAGGTTCACTAGAGACTTTTCGCCTTTTTCTTACAGAGAGCAAATTTGGAAAACCGGGTTTTCTTGTACTTCCAATATGAAATAGAGAGGACGGAGACTTGTTTCTTTTGTTTCCAGTGTATGGATCTATATCACAGAAGCCAATTCCCCGTCTCCCTATTTGTGTATTAATTTTCTGGTACACCTTCTGTGCATCTTGATATTTCTTTATTAACAAATCTCTTCGGAGTAAATCTTGACAGAGGACTTCTCTTTCCTTTTGAAAATACTGTTTAAGAGCTAGAATGTTCATTCTGTCGGTCTCAACGTCCATAAGTTCTTTAGATTTTGTTTTTAATGCAGAGTTAAGTTTAGAAATCTTTTCTTTTAAAGGATTTAGGTGTTTGTTCCAGTTTGTTTCAATTTCTTCCTTTTCTTGAAAGATTTTAGCCTTTTCTTGAGTAAGAAGTCTAGCTTATCTCTCAAAGAAGGTAAGCTTCTTTTGAACACTTTCGCATGTCTTTTTAAGTTCTGTGTATTCAATGTTTTGTTTAAGCAAATCAGCTTCTGCTTAACTAGAGTTAGAGTCAGAAGTGGATACCTCACTATCGGAGTCGGATGAGCTGACTTCTGCCATTCCACAGAACAAGGCGTTTTTGTCGCCTTCATCAGATGATTCGTCTGACAGCCAGTTCTCCTGATTCACCATTAGCGACTTCTGAGCATAAAACTCCGCTTTATTTTTGTAGTAAGCAGAGTCCCTTTGTGGGCGGTTTGATTTGCTCCTGCAGTCAGTGGCATAATGACCTGACTTGCCACAGTTAAAACACCCTTGGTTATGGGAACCGTTGCCAGCTCTGTCGTCCGACCTCTGTCGGTCACCACCTCTTTCAGTTCTACATTCATTGGCGTAGTGGCCTGTCTTACCACAGTTGTAACATACTTGGTTATGTGGAGTGTTGCGAACTTTATCGTCTGACCTCTATTGGTCACCACCTCTGTCAGTCGACCTCTGTTGGTCGCTACATCTGTCGTTCCTTTCTTTTGACCCTTCTCTTCCTCGATCATCTATTCCATAGCGTTCATTACCAGACTTCTTCTGGTAACCTCTGCTGAATTCCCTTGTCAAAAGGGCTAACGATTTAGCAATAGAGGCCATTGATGTCTCTTCTTCTTCCACCACCTCCTCATCTTATCAATGATCAAGATCTTCTTCTTTTTCTTTTCTTCCACTGCTTTCTCCTTTTTCGGTTTCTCTTTATCTTCTGTAGCCTTACCAACAAGCGCATGAGGTGCACTGATTTGAATTTTCCCTTGTGCAATCTGAGGCTCTTGGGCTGCCAACGTTCCATAGAGATCTGACAGAGTCCAGGAGTCTAAGTCTTGATTTGTTTGCAGAGACATAGACAACTGGAGCCATTCATCATTGAGACTCTTTAGGAACATGACATTGTTTTCCTCAGAAGTTCTGTGGATTCCGAACTTCTTGCACTTGTTGATTAGAGAGTTGAACCGATCATATGTTGTCTGCATAGGTTCTGTCGGCAGAGCTTTGAATGCGTAGTACTCGTTGATGCATTGGGCTCTGCGGTTCTTCTGAGTTTTGGCCCCACCCTCCAATTGTTTTTCCCGTTCCTTCCACATATCGTATGCAAATTCACACGCATCTAAGGATTGGAAAAGGTCATTGGGTATGGCCATTATAAGAAGTCTCTTAGTCTTCTGTGCAACTTCATATTTTGCCCAATCAGGATCTAACCATTTATCCTTGGTCTTTGGTTTCGTGTGCTCAGGGATTTCAGGAGTGTCGTCTGTGGCAGGTACACGGGGTACTGTGATCATTGGTATGAAATGAGGATTGTTCATATAGTACATGAGTTCTTTGTCAGTACCCTCGAAAAAGTGAATCATTCGTATCTTCCATTGAAGGTACTCATCTCTGAGTAGTGTGGGTGGCTTGGTTAAAGAACCAGCGGTGAAGAAGTTGTTTGTGTTTGTCATATTGACAGGGTTTGAGAAATCAAGAAAAATAGGGTATGAACAGTAAACCTTCAGAGAATGAAGTGGATGTTTCTAATGATTTTTATAAGCTTTAAAACCTTTGAACAATGCACTAAAATGGATATTTAATCGAAGAAACATATTCTGTAAGTTTACCAAAGTCGAAACAGGTCGAGAATGGCAGAAAAACGGATGCTGAAAGATATGAAAAATAGGTTAAAAAATCCAAGTTTCTACCAAAAATCATTGTAAGTAAGGATCTCTTGATATAGAAAATCAAGAACCGCTCTGATACGAATTGTTGGTTCCTGTTTTGCTTAACAATGATAATTCTATCTAATTAGTTCAAACAATATATAATGCGGAAGCGTTTTAACGAACTAACAGATATAATGAGGTAGAATAACACACAATATCAAATATATGAAGTGTAAATAACACAGATAAATAGCTCAATGATTCACTGTATTTGATATAATAAGAACACCAAGAACACCGATAGGTTTGACAAGAAACTGCTCTAAAGGTGTGTGTGTTTTGTAAAGCTTAATAGAAGAACTCAACATGAGTCTTCTATTTTACTATTTCTAAAGGGGATAAGATCTTAGATATTAAAGACCGAAGGTACTAGGATACAGTTGATGAACAATTGTTGGAATGTACTAATACACTATTCTGTTACTGTTGATACAATGTGCATTAAATGCTCCGTATTCTGCTTTAGGCTGAAACCTATCAGAGTTTGACACATGGAGTTGTCAGGTCACGCCTTGTCAGAATGATCTTCAGAACCTTCGAATGACAAATATTGTAAGAAGCACGTTTGTCCTTGTTTAGATTTTTTGCGTAGATCTTCTTTTTACCACAGAGGCTCTGTCAAGTATGACAGAAGCTCTGTGGCCTTGTCTGCTTAGAAGAGTCTTCTGTTGCTTCTTCACTTCGGTCTTCTTGGCTAACCCGGCAGAGCCTCTGTCGGAGACTTCTGTCTTCTAGGTTACTCGGCTACTCGGCAGAGCCTCTGTCGACGACTTATATACTTAACCTATTTTTCAATACTTCTATTAACAGAAAGATTGGAGCTAACAGGTACAATCACGCACTCAACTAACCATCCGCCTTAAATCGGAAATACATGGCGCCCATCTGGTACACCCTGTTCACGATTTTGAACAGGTGTCTATCCTCCAGATGGAAGGGGATCGACCAATGCACATTCGACTTCCTACGTCTCTTCCATGCCGTCTGCTACAACCGTCACAATGACTTCGCCTTGATCATCTGGCGCGAGCTAGTTCAGGCCATCCGGCATATCGACAGAACGAAGGAGAAAAAGTTCCTTCCATACCCAAGATTCCTATCATTGGCCATCCGTCAGCATATGGACGCGAATCCAAACATACTGTTAATGCCAAAAATCGCACCAAAGTACAACTTAAGGTCGATGTGGACATTTAACAACTAAAGAAACGTATCTCAAGCCAGGTAACACAATTGCGAGGAAAAAGTAAAAGAGACAAGAGATTTGGTGACGCGAAAAACCCCAAAACGAGGGAAAAAACCGCGGTCGACTCTGTGAGAGTCGACAGTGCACTATGGTCGCCAAACAGGGGCGAAAGTCCTTGTGTTATAGGTGATTTGTGTACAATAAGTTACAAATGAAGTAAAAATACACTTAGTCGTGTGTAAAAAGTGTGCGTCGTGTGTTTAAACATGCGAAACAAACTGCTGTCGTGCGACTTGAACTGTTGTCATGCAGTTTGAACTGTTGTCGGGCGGTTTGAACTGTTGTCGTGCGGTACTTGCGTTAGCGACGTGTGCTCGAATGTGAGAGAGAAAATGAGAATGCGGTTGTATCTAGATAAATTCGCCCTCCCCTGCTCGAGGTTAGAGCATGCCTTTATATAGGTTTCGCCGGTCATTAATGAGCTTTAATGGTTGGTCTTGTAACCGCTGCCGACATTAAATGCACTTTGATGATTGTCTTTATAACCGCTGTCGAGTCTTTAATGTCATTATGAGCTCGACCGTTATTGACCGTTGTACCATAATGGCTTGTAGACCTGTATTAATGAACAAAAGAAACGGCTGTTGACCATTGATGGTTAGTGTAATCGTAAGACCATCTTAAGTTCAGGACGTCGGTCTTATGGAGCATACGACCGTCGCCGAAATACAAGACCATGTATATGACTGTAAATGTCTTCTAAGACCTTATCTTAGTATAAGAATGGTCTTATAAAAATGTCGTGAGACTAGGATAAATATGTCGTAAGACCAGGTCGTAAGACCACTAGGTCGTAAGACCAAGATGATGACGTCGTAGGACCAGAGCGATATAAGACCGACGACAGGAGACTGTTGACGTAAGACCGACGAGTCGTAACTGGCGACACGTAACTGGCGACGTAAGACTAGTGACGTAGGACTAATAACGTAAGACTAGCAAAGTGCGACGTGCGACGCGTGGCTGGCGACAGGTGTTTGGCGACAGATGACTGTCAATATGTTCCTAACGATGTATGTCATACGACATGCGACGTGTAACATGCGGCAAGTGACGTGCGATTATGAGAAGTAAAGACACTATCTTAAGTGTCTATTGACGCAAGATGTCTTTCAATAACCAACTATCGTGGTTATTAACGTATATCGGGGATATGATAATAATGGGTATTATCCTTGTCGGTCGGGGGTAATCAATGTCCATGGGTCATGTCGAGGGTGTGATTTTTTACCCAAACACATACCGCGGCGCATAAACCAACCAGTATGTCCTCCTTTTAACTTGCATTACCTAGTGATTCCTAACCTGTCCAACGTCTAAGCCATGCATTTACCCGAAGCCTTACTGGCACATGCGGACCCCAATGCACAGAGTGTGATAGATTATAGACGAGCGTTAGGCTTTGGTGCTACAGTGGTCCAGCCAGAGCCAGAGAGACCTCCCTAAGGAGTTAGACCCGAGCGACGTGAGGGTCCAAGGACTCGTGGAGGTAGAGTCCGGGTAGCTGGGGCTCCCGGACGGGGTGTGTTTAGAGTACATCAAGGGAGGGGAACAGACGTGGGCGGTGCATTGGTTATGCATGTCGGTACCAGCCAGCAACCCTGCTGCCAACACACCGTTCAACTACATACCCCTTCACATACTCGTACCACGACTGACGCCGTACCGTCGACATCCCTACACGAGGTCCCGGTCGTCACTGTCGCCCCAATGCTTGAACGAGACCCCGGAACGGACACAACTGAGCCGATATCACCGTTCACCCACACCGATACTGTCGATTCAGACACTACCGACTCCGATACTGTAACGCGCTTTCCATTTACCGTTGATACCACCCTGTATCGGACGTCAACCGCCAATGACTGAAGGATCTCCTTCCGACTCACCCACACCCTCCAGCATCCCTACTGTTAATGCAAAAAATCGCACCAAAGGGACAACTTAAGGTCGATGTGGACTTTAACAACTAAAGAAAGGAATCGTTCGACAAAGGCGTGCGACAAAGACAAAAATGTAAATGAGATAGAGGATTTGATGACGCAGGAAAAACCTCAACGAGGAAAAAACCTGCGGACGACAATGGATGTCGTCGCTGCACTATGGTCGCCAATTAGGGGCGATGTCCTTGGTGTTCCGGGTGTCGATCGTACAGAGATTACAATACAAATGAAGGGAAAGACTTCGAAATGTAAAGTACAAGTGTTTTAAATGTAAAAACAGTGTGCTTCGTGTGTGAAAACAATGTGTAAACTGTTGGTCGAGAGTGAAAGTCGTGCGTCGAGAGCGATTCTTCGAGTGAGAGTTCTTTGCATGTAATGTTCTTCTGAGCTGGGATGCTTGTCTTCAATTGTTCGATGTTCGGTCTTCGGTGTCCGGTCCCTGGAACTGAAGTCTAACTTGATCTTTTATAACCTTCGGGTGCTTTGTTTAGCTCATTGATTGCTTTGATAACAACCATAACGGTCGCCAGTTGTAACTCTTCATAATTGATCTTCGTCGGTTATGACCGTTGCCCATTAATGACTTTGACTCCTGCATTAATCATTGAACAAACGTAACAGTCGTATATTGAATTAGTCAAGGTCGTACGGTCTTGCGCGACGGCCGTGCGGAACGGGCGACGTCGAGGTCGAGTATCGTGAGGAACTCTCGACTAACCTTTTAGGAGGGACGACGGAAGGAGTCCTCTCCAAAGGACATGCCTTTAGTTCATGATTCCTCGCCCCAGATCACATCTGACACTCTTGTAGAGGAATTTGTTTCCTCTGCCACACGCACACACGTAAGTCCAACCGGCCCTTCAGAGGGGCCTAGAGTGCACACAGACGAAGGGATTCTAGACAAGTCCCCGAGTCAACCTAAGGATACTCCTGTACTCACCTCTGGAGTGGATCAGGACAATGTCCTTAACAGAACATCTATAGAGTCTGAGGCTGATAAAGCCTCTACTCGAGGATTAGAGGGAAATCCTTCCGTCCTCAACGTCAATACAGGGACGAAAGAAGGTATCCCAGGAACAGGGATTCACTCTGGGGACGAATGTGTTCCCCCAGAGGTTACACCAAGTCCACATGTATACAGGGATGAGTTCCAAACCCTTGTCACCTCTGTGGACAACACATTAATAGAGTTGAAAAGCTCTTTTGATTCTTTTGCATAAGTTACCGCGAGGGCCTTTACAGATATGAACACCAAAATGGACAACCTGTCCACAGAGGTGCAAAATGCTCTAGCCCAGATGAGAACAGCTGCAACAACCTCTGCCACCTCTGCTGCTACTGACTTCGAGAAAGCCACGACCTCCGCTTTCCAAAGTTCTGTAAAAGATCTGCTTGAAAAACTAAAAAAAGAGCAATCCTCTACCTCAAAGGGCCTTACACCAGAAGACCTAAAGAAAGCCTTAGAGCAAGTCCAAGAGCATACAACCCGAGAAACTCAAGCCATAAAGCCTTTCGACTATATGACAAGAGCACAGCTTACAGAGCTCGAGCAGGGGATTCTCGATCAGATGACAGACTTCATCAAAGCCTTTACAATCGCCAATCACACCTTCGTTAAAGACTTTCAGAAGAGCGTCGGCAGAATGCGTTTCAACACAGAGGCAGAGCTCGCAAATCTTTTTGTCCTATGTGATGACTTGTGCGCAAAGATGATAGTTGAGGTGCCGTACCACCTAAAAAGACATAAGCTTCATGCAGAGCAGAGGGTACGAATAATAAGGGCCAGGATGACTCTGATGATGACTCTGACGATTCATTAGATCATCCTGAGGGGGAGAAGACAAGGGATAAAGCTGCAAACAGAGGTTTACCTGCACCAACACCAATATCAGCATAACCCATATCCCAAGCTCCTCCAACTCAAACCCAAGAAGGAACCCCCCCAGCAACAGACCACAGAGGCAACAACCACCTATGTGGAAACAACCCATGAAGAAACCCAAGTCCAAACCCAAATACCCAAAACCACTGAAGACCAACAACAGCAGAAGTCCACAGAGGCAACACCCACCTCTGTGGAAACAACCTCTGTATTCGGAGAAGATGTGCCAACCCGTGAACAATTTCAAATCTTGACATCCTCCGAAGAAGATCAACCATCCCAATCACCAAAACCAAAAACACCAGAAGAACCAAAACTACCATCCCCTACACCAGAAGCCGAAACAACAAAACCTCCATCTCCCACACCCAAAACCAGAACCAAATCGATTGCTCACAAAAGAAAATACTTGAGCAAGTCTACAGAAGCCTCACCAACATCCTCACCATCCAAGACCTCAAAAACACAAGTGTCTAAACCAACAGAGGCAACCCCATCTCTACAAGAAGATCTACAGCCGAAGGCAAGAGACAAAGGCAAGGGGATAATGACAGAGGAACCCAAGAAGAAGAAGCCAAAGCATCAACCAGCAGAGAAATTGATGAAAAGCTCATTCGACGTCTATGTGACACCAAAGCCAGAAGAAGAAGACTAGGCTTTCGGTGCTACCCCTCTGTCAAATATACCTGTTCTGGATCCAAAGGCAAAACTCACAGTGGATCGAGTGGCCCAAATTAAGAAACAAATGGATGCTCTGCGCAGGCCCAAGCCTCCAACCGCTGCACCTCCACGACAGATGGAAGAGGTGGTGTACAGATATCTGTACAACAAAACTGCCAGAGACCCTCTGCCACCATCCATTCAAGATCCAGACTTTCGTGCTGACCTCGAAAATATCTTCACAAGAACAACACCCAAGACAAAACACCAAGTCTTCTCTACCTCCAAAATCGACAAGGTCATATACTGTAAGTTTTCTCAAACCAGAACCGCACCTAAGGTTTCCTACAACATATACAAGGTCAAAAGGGAGGACATAACCGTGAACCAATTCTCAAATGCTGATCTGAGAAATCTAAATCCCTACGACCTACCCGACTTTCTCAACTGGACGAAAGAGAACTACACAACAGATGCAAATCGAAGGGCATACAGGGTAATAAGGAAAGCCATGCGTGAGAAACTTCTGCTATACAGCCTTGTCGACTTCCACTTAGGACGAGATCTTGGAGTAAGAAACCTAAGTCTAAAACCACCAGAAGATGACTGCCCATCCTCTGCCATACCAAACTCGATCATTACATCTCCAAGAGTTGGGTTAGTCTATCAAGATCCTGCTGGGAAGTCAAGACTGTTCGTAGAGATGGACTGTCAAAAGTATGAAACAAGTACTTTGACAGAGCTTAGAGTTATCCTCATGGAGCACGGAGGAACGGAGCTCATGAATCAAGCTCTTGAAAATAGACTTGTTAGCTCCAAGTATCTGTAAAATGAAAGTATTGAAAATAAAACCAAGTCAGAAGACCTACAGAGATAAAGCAGAAGACTTAGAAGACCAACAAAGAAGACCAACAGAACTCAACAGAGTTCTGGTGGAACCAACGGAGCTCAACAGAGCTCTGGCAGAAGATCAACAGAAGAACTGTTCATACCCGAAGACCAACAGAGTTATGTCATAACACGCTCTGTTGAAGTGAAGACCTCTGTTATGCCCAAGTCTCGTAGAAATCCGAAGTGTCAGATACGTGTCCACACCTTTCCACGTAGGCCCTAAAGATTGGAGACACACTTTCCACGTGTCATTCCAGGGTACGATAGTACACTGTCTACACTTTATGAGGCTATATATAGCGAGGTAGTGGAACAAACAATTGTAAGCTTTTGGAAGAATAGTTTTCCACAATTGTAAAAGCACACTGTCATATCCTCATAGCACTATCCCGTACGATATTGTCTCTGTGATTTATTGATACACCATTGATCTTGTTCTTGGTGTTATCTTTATCAATATACGAGCAGCGTTTCTTATTTGATCTTGTTATCATATTCCTGTTCTATATTTGATATCACAGTTTACATATCGTCTCATACAATCACTCACTTTAATGGCTTTATATTTAAATGCTTCCGCTGTCTATTTAACTACCATTATCGTGATACGACGTGAATCTGGGAACCAACAATTGGTATCAGAGCTTGCTTGATTTGCTCAAATCAAGGCATCCAATCTACCAAGGTTGATTCACTGTTGTTGATTGTGTGTGTGTTTAAAAGCCTCATTATACTCTGTTTTACTGCTTAAAGTATTTTACATCTTCTCAGTTCATTTAATATCATACTAAGCTTTCCAGTCTAGATTAAAACATCTGTTCTACTATTTCATTGGTTACTGTTCCTCATACTTTAGCTTATTCTCATTATAGACCATTTGAAACTCTCATACTCTGTTTTCTTTTCAAAAAATGGCAAACATCAACGCCATTTATACTGCTGGTTCTCTGACCAAGCCTCCTACTCTTCTGAGGGATGAATACCCTCAATGGAAGATTAGGATGGTCAACTTCCTTGATGGAATGGATAAGGACTTAATGCGATCTGTCACGAATGGACCATTCCAACCCATGGTTTATGTCCCACGTGTACCCGCAACAGAAACCACTGATGAGATTCCTGCTCACTTCGAACCCAAAACCACTGGGATTACCGAAGAAGAAAAGAGCAAAATGGAAAATGACCTTAAAGCAGTGAGACTTCTGATTATGGCCATTCCGAACGATATATTTCAAGAACTAGACTCATGTGTTACTGCCAAGGAAATCTGGGATCAACTTCTAAATCAACTTGAGGGTGGTATCAAAACCCAAAAGAACAGAAGGACCCAGTGTATAAATGAATACAATGATTTCAAGGCACTTCCTGAGGAAACCTTACAACAGACCTACAACAGATTTAATATTCTGATTAACAAATGTAAAAAGTGTGGGGTTGTTAGGTCGAAGGAAGATAACAATGTTCTGTTTTTGAAAAGTTTAAATGATGAATGGTTGAATCTGTCCATGTCTTTACAAGCTAATCAGGACTTAGATGCATGGTCTCTTACTGATGTGTATGGCACTCTGGCCGCACAAGAGAAGGATGTTGTCAAGCAAAAAGGCAAATCCACCATTGCAGGTCCTATCGCTTTGATTTCAGAATCTAAGAACTCAGCAGAAGAGAAACTCAACAGAGATGGCCCTAGCAGAGATAAGAAAAGAGAGAAAAAGAAAGGGAAGAAGAGCTTGGTTGCAGAAAGTGATGATGAAAGGAGTTCATCAGATGAGGATAGTGATATAAATGCCTTTGCTAAATCTCTTGCGTTAATAACTCAACAATTTACCCAGAGATTTGGCAACAGGACATTTGACAGAAGAAAAAGGTACGAAAGAGAAGAAAAAGGTGACAGAAGTTATACTACACCTCAACCTCAACAGAAACACCAGAACAGAAACCCGACAGAACAGAGACCTCAACCTCAACAGAAGTACAACGCTCCTGGTCCACAAAAGACTGATGCTGCACAACCCATCAACCAAAACGATGGTCGTTGTTTCAGATGTGGCAAACCTGGCCATTTCTCTGCTAACTGTAGAGGAAAACTTGTAAAAGATCAAGACTACTACAAGAACAAATACAAGTACAACTACAGAGAAAGGAGTTATGTCGCCGAGATGGAGAATTGGATCTATGACTCATCCTCTGATGATGAACCAGAGCAAGCCAATGTTGCTGTAGATGATGAAAGTATGACAGAGGTTGACTGGATGACTGGAGAACGAATAGAGAGAACATAAGAAGAAGATATAGCTCATGCATTCGCTCTTACTGTAACAGAGCCAGACGACAGAGCGCTGGAGACCATTAAACTCAGTGCCAAGGTATGTTCCTCCGAATCCAAGTCTGACTCGGAACTGGAAATGCATGTTTCGCAATTAACTGAGGAATTTCAATTACTGAAACAAAAGCTTTCTGAGGAAAAAGAGCTAAGAAAGCTAGCTCAGAAGGATCTATCCTTCTACAAGAGAGAGAAAACTCTCTTGGAACAAGAAAAGGAAGATATCTTCAAGGAGAAATCTGAGCTAGAGATCTTACAGCAGAAAGAGAAAAGTACTTTTTCTAAAAAGGTTAAAGAGTACGAAAATCTGTTAAAACAGAAAACCGAAGAAATGAAGAAGTCTGAGAATGAAAGACTTAACTCTATCGCTTTAAAAGACTTTTTTCAAAAAGAAAGGGAAATCTTACATCAGTCCCTACAGAGAAAAGAACTTCAAATCAAAAAGTATCAGGATGCACAGGATGTGCATGTTAAGATAAATTCTCAGATGGATACGCAAGGTCTTGGTTTCTCAGACCTTGCTCCCTGGAACGGAAAGAAGAAAACATCTCTGTTGACAACTTTCTGTGCTGGGAAAATCCAAGAGAATGTTATCTCTGGTAATGTTGTTTTCAAAAGAATTAAAACCTCGGACCTTTGTTCCAACTTTTAAACCAATCAGATTTACACCAGAACAGAAGGGAAAATGGATAGTAAATGACAGACATACTTCCAATTCTGGTAGAAATCAAGATATCAATTTTGAGAAAAGAGAATCTGTCTCAAAAAATAGTTCAAACAGAATGCATGGTCCTAAAGCTTTTCAGAATCAAACTCCATCTAATAAACGATTCTTGAATAACAACTTGCATCAATCCTCGTGTTCCATCAATTGCAATTGTGTTCATCTGTTAAGAAAACTGCAAAATCATATGAGTGGACCTCACTGTGTTCTGAATCAGTCACAAAAGATGATAAATCCCAAGACTGATCAGACCACACAGAAGAAAACCTCTGGCACAACATCAAAGAATGTAAAGCTTGTAAGAAAGACTGTTAACCCATCAAAGCCTAACAAGAAAGGACCCATCATGCAATGGGTACCTAAAAGAAACTAATCTGTCTTGCAGAAGCCTCATGTGCAGATCTGGTACCTAGATTCAGGATGTTCCAGGCACATGACAGGCAATAAGGAGCTGCTGACTTCATTCAAGAACAAAAAAGGAAGTGCAGTCACCTTTGGAGGAGACAATGGAGGACAAATTAGAGGTAATGGTACTCTGGTAAATGGTGGTGTTTCAGTTTCCGAAGTTGCTTATGTTGAAGGATTAAATCATAATCTTCTCAGTATAAGTCAACTCTGTGATCATGGGTTCGATGTCAATTTCAGGAAGAAGTTTTGTTCATTATTACTTTCTGAGTCTGGTCAAGAACTTTTAAGAGCCGACAGAAAAGGCAATCTTTATAAAATGAATTTTAATCCAAACCAGGGAACTACAACAGAGAAACTCTGTTTAGTCTCTTTGAACAAAGAAGATGCCTGGCTCTGGCATAAAAGATTTGCTCACTTAAATTTTTCAAATCTTGACAAACTCGTGAAATTGAACTTGGTAAAAGGTCTTCCTTCGCTGAAATTTGACAAAGACCATCTATGCTCTGCTTGTGAGTTTGGAAAAATGAAAAGATCCTCACACAAAACCAAGAGTGATCACAATTGCTTAAGACCTTTGCATATGCTTCATGTGGATCTCTGTGGTCCAATCTCTGTGCAAAGTCTGTCTGGCAAGAAGTATATTCTTGTGCTTATTGATGAATATTCTAGGTATACTTGGATTGAGTTCATCAGAGCAAAATCTGATGTCCCAGAAATTCTGATAAGTTTATTGAGAAGGATACAGGTTCTGTTAGGACTAAAAGTGCAAAAGTTGAGAAGTGACAACGGGATAGAATTCAAAAATACTCGAATAGATTCTTATCTATCAGAAGAAGGAATTTCCCAAAACTTTTCAGCTACCAGAACTCCACAACAGAATGGCGTAGTGGAGAGAAAGAACAGAACTCTGGTAGAGTCCGCCAGAACCATGTTGGCCGGTTCTGTCCTTCCCATCAACTTCTGGGCAGAAGCAGTCTCAACAGCTTGTTTTGTTCAAAACAGAGTTGTAATAGTGAAAAGATTTAAAAAGACGCCTTATGAACTCATCAATAACAGAAGACCAAACGTGAAATATTTTCATGTTTTTGGGTGTAAATGTTATGTCTTGAACGACCGAGAACAGCTGGGTAAATTTGACAAGAAAGCGGACGAAGGAATCTTTATTGGTTATTCCCTGACCTCTAGAGCCTACAGAGTCTACAACACCAGAACTCGCGTCATTCAAGAAAGCGTGAACGTGTCCTTTGATGAAAGTACATCAAGTACCTCTGATCGCAAATCAACAGAGGAGACACCAACAGAACAGAAGAAGCCTAGTTCTTCAAAACCAAGGGAAGAAGATATCAATCTCCTATTCGACGATTTCTTCGATGATGATGATGATTCCTCTGTCAACATCAACAGAGGAGATCAAGCTCAAAGTTCAACAGAACAAAATCTGACAGGTACAACTCTTACTGGTCCCTCCAATATTTCACCATCTACTTCTCTGTCTACAGGTATAATTCAGAGAAACGAGGAACCACAACCAGAACCTACACAAGAGCCATCATCACCTCTGCTAACAAATATCGACAGAAACTCCCTGTTTGAAAGTTCACCTTCGCAGAGCCCTGTTGGCAATCCACAGAGCAATGAGGCCACTCTTCAGAGTTGTGTGCCACAGAACCCTGGCACCAACCCTCAGAGCTCTGTTGCTGAAGATCGTCTTTTCTCATCTGAAGCACAAACCCCTCCTGTTGTCCATGCTCCCATGACAAAATGGACTAAGGATCACCCCCAACATCTTATAATTGGTGCTGCTGAAGATGGTGTCAAGACAAGATCGGCTACAATCAACGAAGCTTTCTTTGTTAACTTTTTGAGCATGATTGAGCCGAAAAGAATTTCTGAAGCACTTGAAGACCCAAACTGGATCGAAGCTATGCAAGAAGAGCTTCTTGAATTCGAGAGAAATAAAGTTTGGTCCTTGGTTCCATTCCCAAAAGGCAAATCAGCCATTGGAACCAAGTGGGTGTTTAGAAACAAGAAGGATGAAGATGGGATTATCATCAGAAACAAAGCCCGTCTGGTTGCAAAAGGATACTGTCAAGAAGAAGGAATTGACTATGACGAGACTTTTGCTCCTGTGGCTAGGCTAGAAGCAATCAGAATCTTCTTAGCTTATGCTGCTCACAAGGGTTTCAAGGTCTACCAAATGGACGTCAAATCTGCCTTCCTAAATGGCAGACTACAAGAAGAAGTCTATGTCCAGCAACCACCTGGTTTTGAAAATTCGGAGTTTCCAGACCACGTTTACAAGCTAGACAAAGCTCTGTATGGGCTTAAGCAAGCTCCCAGAGCCTGGTATGAAACTCTGTCCAATTTTCTGTTGGTTAATCACTTCGAGAAAGGTACTGTCGATAAAACTCTATTCTTTAGGAGATACAAGAATGATATACTTCTGGTACAAATATATGTTGATGACATAATTTTTGGGTCAAAACGGCAAGAGTACTGTGATAAGTTTGAGGATTTGATGAAAAGTGAATTCAAAATGAGCATGATGGGAGAACTTTCTTTCTTCCTTGGTTTACAAGTAAAACAAACCGACAAAGGGACTTTCATAAGTCAGTCCAAATATATCTCTGACATTTTGAAAAAGTACAATTTTAACAACTAAAATTCAATGAAAACTCCTATTGCCACTGGAGTTAAGCTTGACCCTGACCTTAATGGTGAACCAACAGATGTCAAGAACTACAGAGGTATGATAGGGTCACTTCTGTACTTAACTGCCAGTAGACCCGATATAATGTTTGCAACGTGTCTCTGTGCTAGATTTCAGGCTAATCCTAAAGTTTCGCATTTCTCTGCCGTCAAGAGCATATTTAAATATCTGAAAGGGACTCAATTTTTGGGTCTCTGGTATCCTCTGAATTCTGGTTTCGAGCTTGTAGCATATACAGATTCAGACTATGGAGGATGCAAGAACGACAGAAAGAGTACGTCTGGTAGCTGTCAATTTCTTGGAGAGAAGTTAGTAAGTTGGACATCCAAGAAACAGAACTGCGTGTCCACCTCTACAACAGAAGCAGAATACGTTGCTGCTGCTAGTTGTTGTTCTCAAGTTCTCTGGATGAAAACTCAACTCAAGGATTACGGCTTGGAGTATGACAGAATTCCAATTTTGTGTGACTCCAAAAGCGCAATAGCAATCACAGCTAATCCAGTTCAACACTCAAAGACCAAGCATATCGATATAAGGTATCACTTCATAAAAGATAATGTTGAAAAAGGGACTATTGAAATGTATTTCGTTTCAACAGACTTCCAACTTGCTGATCTTTTTACAAAAGCCCTTGATGAAAGGAGATTTAACTTCTTAATCAGCAAATTGGGTATGCTGAACATGTCCTAACACTATTTATCACTCAACAGAACTCTGATGTTCCTACCAGAGATCTGTCAAAATAGTTGGGTAGGATAGTTCAACAGAGCCTCTGTCATTCACCAGAGCTCTGTAAAACATACTTTTTCAACAAGCTTCCAGTGAATTCGTTTGTATATATCTCTGTAAATATTTCTTTTAGCAAGTTTTTTTTTAAGCTCATATTTCTAGGGGGAGCTTATAAAAGAAAATATGCATGGTTTTAGGGGGAGCAAGTTAAAAAAAAATATATATATATTCTGATTTCAAAATGATCTTGAAAGAAAAATCTTTTTGAAAGAGGGAAAACCTGTTCTGATGAAATTCTTTTGAGAAAGTCGAACTTAGCAGAACCCTGATATTCTCACCAGAGTCTCTGTTGTTCCTCATCAGATCTCTGTTGAAAATTGTTGGTCAATTCTGTCCTTGTTCTTTGATTCTTCACATCAGATACAGGATTTTAAAATGTTTTTGGGTAAAGGTGAAACATGATTGGTCACTGAGCAAAGTTGAAAAGATCATTTCAACAGAGAAAGAAAATAACTGAGCTCCACCAGAGCTCTGTTAGTTTCTCTGCCCCATCATCAGAAACACGTCAGCAGAGAAGCGGGTCATTCTTTGAAAATCACCCACTTGTCACCCGCATATCTCTAACCGTGACGGTTTACTTGTCCTCTGATTGAAAGACAAACCACTAGGTGTTCCCACGATACACTGTTCAGGCCGTTCCACTTTCTGACACTCAAGTGCCTACAGTCCCTACGTTGTTTCCCCACCCACATGTTTCCCGTATAAACACCCAACTTCAACCCATTTCACTCTTACGCTTAACAACCATTTCAAACCCTTCATCTTTTCCCTCTCAGAAACCTATACCCTTCATCTCAAGAATAACCCTAACCTGCAACAATGGCTGAACCCCAAAACCAACCCCAGAACTCTGATGATTCCAGTAACAACGAACCCGTAGATAACATCGTTATTCTGCCATACGAGTTGGCTGATAACAACTACCGTTTTGATCCCAATCCAGCACTCTATTTACCCCTTTACCACATCTATATTGAGTTTTTCCGAAACTCAGAAGTTTTTACAGCCCTAACAGCCTTTGACGATCATCTTCCTGCAATATATGTCCAACAATGGTGGACCACATGCCAATACATTGAAGACGGCGTCAGAAGCGGAATAGTCGGAAGTGTCAACTCTGGTAATGGAGGATCAGGAACAATAAGGATTCGTGAAAGAACTCTCAGAAGAACTTTTGGGATGAAAACCAAAAGACAGCTAGGTATTGATACCTATGAGAAACCACCTTCTGTTGCTGTTCTTCTCGACTTCGTGAAGTTTTTGGGTTACAATAAAGAGTTAGAGAAAATAGGAGCCTTCAGAAGACAAAATCTACCACAAATGTGGAATTTCATGTTCTCAACCCTCAACAGAACCCTCACCTGCAAATCCGGCAGTCAAGACCAAGCGAGCACTGAAATCCTCGAAATCATGTATGGTCTGTTCTTCAACAGAAACTTCAACTATGCAGGGATCCTCTACAATGCACTTCTAGATGCTGTCAACACTAAAACCACTGCTCTAGCCAGAGGTGGAGAAGTTGGAAGACACAAATCCCTTAAAGCCATCAAGTTTCCTCGCTTTATCAGTTTGGTGATCAGAAGGGCATTCAACAGACTGGAACTGACACATCAGGGTCGTTCTACTCCTGTCTGGACCATGGCAAGATTCCAACCAACAACTTCAGGAGATTACCCTTTCATCAGAAGAATTCTAGGTACAATGATTGCTCTGATCAATCCAACCCACATCTCTATCCAAAACTATAGAACTGCTGCTCAACCTCAAGAACCTGAGGTGAGAACCCCAGCATATTTAGGTTCTGAGCCTTCTGTGGAGAGTGCGAGTGAGGAAATAGAAGAAGAAGAAAATAGACCAGAGGACAGAGTACCCGAAGTGGGGTCTTCCTCTAGAGTAATGGAGGAGGAAGTAGTGAACAGAGCATCCCCTACGGAGACTGTTCAAGAGGGAGCAGAAGAGACGGCAGAAGTGGTGACAGAGAGATCGCACCCTTCTGGCAGTGTAGAGATTCATGAGATAGAGAGCTCACCAGAGAATTCTCAAACCCTAGAAACCGAGGGAAATGTGAGTATAGAACAAGATGTCCAAGTTCACACATCTGTGCGAGATCCTAACCAAACTCCCAGTGCTACCACATTACCTAATCCTGGTGATCAAGACCAAGGGATTATTGAAACAGAGGTGCACACCTCGAACCTTAACCAGCCAGACCCATCAGAGGCAACTCTTCATGCCTCTGGTACGCACGAAGCAGGGGAAGCTAGTCTTGCTAGTGATGTTCATTCGCCCCAGAACATCGACAGGTCACCTACACATAATGACGCCTCTGTGGCTCATGTAGTCGGAACACAACATAGACCCGAGATTTTTGTAATCTCACGTAGCATCTGTCCGACTCAGGGACAGTATGAGACCATAGTTGAACAAGGTAAACATTTGCTTGATCCAAATGCTTCTCATCATATCAGATTTCCTTCCTCAGAACCTGAGCTGGAGGAGGAACTTCTGATCAGAACACCTGTAGGTGATTCCCCTCAAAAGGAACATCAAGGATCGGGTGGAAGTCCTGCAAGAGCCAACATCAAAACAACTCTTGACGCAGGCGCCTCTGAACTCGAGGCAGAAATGGATCCATTAGTTGGTACCAGGGTTACCCCCGTTGACACTGTCACAAAAACAGAGTTCACAAGCTTCTGTGATAGTATCAACAACTCCTTGAATGAGTATAAACTTATCAATTCTCAAAAGGAGGAACTGATCCTCAAGGAAAATATTTCTCTCAGAGACGAACTGCAGAAACTGTCAGAGAAATATGCCGAACTTCATCAGAAATACATTGACACTGAAAGGATCAGAACAGAAGCTGAACAGACAAGAAGAGAGGAAATTGGCAGACTGGCTACAGAGATAGCAGATCTAAGAACCGTCAGAGCAGAAGAGAACACAAAGGTATCGACAGAAGTAGCTGACCTGAAAAGACTTGTGATCGACAACCATACAGCTCAAATGAACAGAACTCTGCCAGTCCCAACAGTTATCCTAGCAGAATCCAACATCAGAACCTTGACAGAGCTCATTGATAACTCTGTTAAGAAATCCATAAAAGAAGCCACAACGTCAGATGCTGATCCTCTTAACATCTCCAGCCCCAACCCAAACAGTTTGCCAATGACAGTCGGTCAAATGGGCGACTTCAGAAGGGACGTCGTAAAGAAAATGATGACAATCTCGTCCAAATTTGTCATGAAAGCCCAGGCAACAAAAGCACTTGTGAAGGAATCACTGGACTCCCACAAATTCAACTTTGTGAGCCTAGTCGAGGAAATCAGAGGTGCTGCAGCAGAAGTGGAAGACACCTTGAAGAAAGCAGTTCCTACTTTCACAGATGCAATCTTACAATCTGTCATACAGAAACGATCTGCTGAGAAAGCACCAGAGGGAGAGCCTTTTGGCAAAAGACGTAAGTTTGTTGACCAATTCTCACCCATTGTCTCCAGACTCTCTGATGAAGACTCCTCTGATGATGATGATTTCCACGATGCTGCATCAGATAGTAATTTGGGTGAGTCCTCGGGTCAACAAAAGGGGGAGAAGGAGAAGGAGAAGGAGAAGGAGAAGGAGAAAGAGAAGGAGAAAGAGAAGGAGAAAGAGAAAGAGAAAGAGAAAGAGAAAGAGACAGAGAAAGAGAAAGAAAAGGAGAAAGAAACAGAGACAGAGAAAGAAGAAGAGAGAGAGGCTGAAATGCCTACTGAAAGAGGCAAAGAGAAATTAACAGAAGAGGCCGGGACATAAGATATGGGGATAACAGAAGAAGATATACCTACGGTGGAATTCGACTACATGTTCAAAAATCGAGTCATCAAACCGACAGAAGGGTCAACACAAGAACCACCAGAGATTATCTGCCTGGATACCCCTCCTACTTCACCAAGGACTGAACCAGAGAGATCAATCCCAATCTCTGCTGATGAACAAAGCCAAACAGAAGCTGCTCAAGAATATGTTCATATCGATACTCTTATGGCTGAAACTCATGAAGACCCAAACCCAATGATACCAGAACAAAACCCAGAATCATCCACCCAACACACCGATAAACCTGCCTTGGAAACGGTATTTGCATTTCTTTATGCTGACAGAGATATCATTCCTGCAAATGCCGTACCCATAAATCCTTACCTTAACCCAATCAGAATAAACACCATTACTGAAGCAAGGCGGATGTTCATCCGAAACAAGTCCAATCTGAACAGAAACATCAACTCACACTTCAGTATCAAGAGAATCCTAGACATCAAGCATAAGAAGTTCCAGCACAACAGAATGACCTATCATGAGTACATTGTGGAATCAACAGAAGGAAAGAACGAATTCTTCAATGACAACGATCTTGTCCTTCTAAATCCGTACGATCTAACTGTGCTTCATGCCTACTGCTTGAACTTCTCTGACAGATATACTCCAGCAAGAACAGCCTTACCTGAAGTCAAACTAGCTATGCAAGAGCACATCAATCTCAGAACTCAGACAGATTTTCAGCTAGGCATAGAGTTTGAAATTGAGAAACTGGCGATTGCACCACCAAACGAAGATCTTGAGGGCTATCGACATTTTAGGACTGGAACTGTAGTTGAAGATCCTCCAGTCTTTATCTGCCGACAGAAAGGGACAAAGAAAGCCATCAGATCTACTGAAGCTCATAAGTACACAAGTGAGTCGCTAGCATATCTCAAAAACATAGTTCAAAGTCTCCCGAGGAACAAGTGTCCGGAAGAACAGCAAAGGTCCTTCATCAACATAATTAATCTGATGCTTGACTTCCGTGAGCTAATCAGAAGATTCGACAGAATCCTTAGGGGAGATAATTACGCTTGATTGTACTTGTTCTTTCCATTGTAAAATCTTAAAAGAATAGTGCACAGGGTAATAGAGGGTAAAGTTCTCTGTTCTTTTGTTTTCAATCTCTTGTCATTTCCAATTTTTTATTTTCAATACTTAGGGGGAGATTGTTAGCTCCAAGTATCTGTAAAATGAAAGTATTGAAAATAAAACCAAGTCAGAAGACCTACAGAGATAAAGCAGAAGACTTAGAAGACCAACAAAGAAGACCAACAGAACTCAACAGAGTTCTGGTGGAACCAACGGAGCTCAACAGAGCTCTGGCAGAAGATCAACAGAAGAACTGTTCATACCCGAAGACCAACAGAGTTCTGTCATAACACGCTCTGTTGAAGTGAAGACCTCTGTTATGCCCAAGTCTCGTAGAAATCCGAAGTGTCAGATACGTGTCCACACCTTTCCACGTATGCCCTAAAGATTGGAGACACACTTTCCACGTGTCATTCCAGGGTACGATAGTACACTGTCTACACTTTATGAGGCTATATATAGCGAGGTAGTGGAACAAACAATTGTAAGCTTTTGGAAGAATAGTTTTCCACAATTGTAAAAGCACTCTGTCATATCCTCATAGCACTATCTCGTACGATATTGTCTCTGTGATTTCTTGATACACCATTGATCTTGTTCTTGGTGTTATCTTTATCAATATACGAGCAGCGTTTCTTATTTGATCTTGTTATCATATTCCTGTTCTATATTTGATATCACAGTTTACATATCGTCTCATACAATCACTCACTTTAATGGCTTTATATTTAAATGCTTCCGCTGTCTATTTAACTACCATTATCGTGATACGACGTGAATCTGGGAACCAACAAGACTGATAGAGGTCATCGACTTAACAATCAACTTCAGAACCCTCTCCTTCAGATTCTATCACGAGCTTAAACAATTAGGATTCGACAACAGAAGTTTCAACGACTTCAAAGACGCCAACGTCTGATATCCTCTACCAACCTCTGCAAACCTTTCCTTTCATAATGTAAACAAGTGTAAGTGCCTCTGGCATATTTTTGTATGAAAGAAAAGTAAAATCTTTTGAGGTACATTGTTTCACCACTTGTCATGTACTTAGCCTAGAAAACCTTGCACCTTTTAATTTTTTATTTTTTATTTTTCAATACTTAGGGGGAGATTGTTAGCTCCAATCTTTATGTTTATAAAAGTATTGAAAAATAGGCTAAGTATAGAATCTTCGACAGAGGCTCTGCCGAGTCACCTAGAAGACCGAAGTGAAGAATCGCCAGAAGACTCTTCTCAGCGGATAAGGCCACATAGCCCCTGTCATACTTGACAGAGACTCTATGGTATAAAGACTAAAGATCTATACAAGGAAAATCGTGCTTCTCACGATTTCTGCTGTACGAAGATTCTGAAGATCATTCGTACAAGGCGTGACCTGACAACTCCACGTGTCAAACTCTGATAGGCCTCAGCTTTAGCAGAAGTCGGCGCATTTAATTAACGTTGTACTAACAACAGTACCTGAATAGTGTTTTAGTACCTTCAGTCCTTGTTGTCTAGAACTTTCCCCCTTTAGAAGTAGTATAAATTGAAGACTCATGTTGAGTTCTTCTATTAAGCTTTACACAACACACACACCATTAGAACATAATTATTGTTATATCATCGGTGTTCTTGGTGTTCTTATTTATATCAAATACAGTGAATCATTGAGTTATTTATCTGTGTTATTTACACTTCACATATTTGATATTGTGTGTTCTTCTACCTTATTATATCTTTTAGTTCTTTAAAAACGCTTCCGCATTATATCTTGTTTGAACTATTAGATAGAATCATCATTGTTAATCAAAACATGAACCAACAAACGTTTTCACAAATCAACTTGAACTCACCTTGCTAGATTTAGGCTAAATCTAGATTTTCCCCCAACCTGCTCCTTAGAAGAAATTTGAATCCTCAAGCCAAATCTTAAAAAAACCTAGATCCATACGTTTCCAACCATAAATATTCATATCCAACCATTTAGAATTGTTCCCCAAACATTTAATATCAATATCTCAACTTATACCAAAACCCTAATTTTCATAGATGGAGAAAAAGAAGATTACCTCAACCACAACAAGAATCCACGAACAAAACACCTATAGATTACCAATAAACATCACAAGTTCCAACTCTTCAAAATGGACATAAAGTTGGATGAAACCCTAGAAGGATTTAGGTGAGGAAGATGAAGTGAAAGGGTTTCAAGATATGTTTTCCAAAACCATGGTAGATGAAGAAATCACTTGCAAATCTCGAATCTTGTGACTAAATGGCTCAAATCGACTTTGGGGGCTTAAAGTTTCGGTTTGGGAGAGAAAGGGATGAAGGGAAGAAGTGGGGAAATGAAAATGGGGTTGAAATGGGTCAAAATCGCGTTTTTATGCTCCAGGTGCCCGTCGGCTAAAGCGATGTGCGAGAGTGACAATTGTCACTTTCGCTGGGCACTTTCGCCGTGGTCCGTGACCCTCGGTACAAAACCGACGAGAGTGACATGCGATTGTGACACTTGTCACTTTCACCGATCACTTTAATTTGCCGAGGTTGTATCGATAGTTGTTTTGGCCATAACTTCTTCGTTTTAGCTCCGATTTAGCTCCGGAAAGAACCGTTGGACTCATATTTGAATTCTCCATCCAACAAAAATATAAAATCTAGGATTTAATCCGAAATCCTATTTTTCATGTTTATTTTAAAATATCGATAACCTCTAAATATTAGGGTGTTACAATGTATCCTGTCAAAATGTTTCTAAGCCTCCCCATCACTCGGATGTACCATCTTTCCTGATTGAGTGCGATGATCATGGTGCCAAGTCATCTCCTTTGTTGTTTTCTTAGACATGTACAACCATTGAAATCTTGGTGCAATCGAAAAATACACCATCACCAAATTAGGAACCTTAGTGTTCCGGTAAGTTGTCTTGCAACGAGACTCCCCACACAATCGACAACGATTATCATTAGTATAATCCTTATAGAATGGAATACAATGGTTTTTGAAAGCATGTATCTTTTCTTTCGGAAGAGCAAGTTACTTCAACATCTTCTTTGTCTCGTAAAAGCAACCAACCAGTTGTTCTCCATCAGTTAGCATTCCTTTAACCATCGAAATGTTACGATTATAGGTTGACTCTGGTACATTGCAATCTACCTTCCAATTCAAAAACCTTGCGACCGCCTCTAACTTTGAAAATCTCTGATATCCCTCCCACAATGGTTGGTCCGCAAGTTCTAACACATTATAGAAGTTTTGTGCATATGGATTTGGATCTTGCTCGTCCCACGTACTTGATGTGCGGGTAACAACTTGTTTCATCAGCATTTGTTGAACACAATAAAACTCAATATAGTCTTCGTCCACTATTGTTTGTTGCAGTTGTTGAACGAGTGGAATTTCACCATGTGCATACTAGTGAGTGTAATAAGTCTAAATTCACATCCTCTCTCCCTTTGTATTTGAGAAGCTTACATTTCTTACAAGGACATTTTATTTTATCATCTTTCTCATTTGCGAACGAAAATCCCAAAATCTACCTACTTCGTCATTAAAAACGGATTTAATAGACCACCCCTATTTAAACGTTTATACATCCATCATCTGTCGGTATTAGTTGACATAACTACAAATTGACGAAAGTGTGATTAGTCTTTGCATATATACATATATAGACTTGAAATAAAGTTTAAGCTAATCATTAAGCAAATAATTTTAGGAAATATTCCGCATTGACCCGTTCGTAAATACATGTTTTGCCATTTTATAACTCATTCACTTGTATATATAAAATGATTTCCAAAAGATTGTGTTCAATTTCTAAAACAATTTACCCAACAATTTGTCTAACACAATTTACCCAACAATTCACATAACAATTTATTTATATATACCCAACAATTCTGAACAATTTGAGATTTAGATTTACAAATGCATACATATATACGATACATTATACACATATGTTTTATATACAAACATACATACATTACCTACATACAATTATCTACATACACATTTAATTACTATCTACATACACGTTTACATATATATATATATATATATATATATATATATATATATACATACACATAGATACACAGATACATTGATCAATTTTATCCAAAATTTACACATACATAGATATGTACATTATATACATACATACATATATACATATGTAAACCAAATAGATTTTTTACCACATCTAAAACTTTACACATTTTCATATACACATATACAATCTATACATATATATATATATATGCACATGCACATACACATACACATACACATACACATACACATACACATACACATACACATACACATACACATACACATACACATACACATTATATATACATAGACATGTAAAACAAAGAGGCAAAAGAGGTTTTTACCAACAAAGAAGAGAGAAACCGGAAGGAAAGGAGAGACGCCGTCGGAGAGGAGAAACGACCGGAGAAGAGAAGAACGTCGGTGAGGGGAAACGACGGAGAAGAGACACCACTGTAAAGGAGAGGAAAGATGCTGGCCGGAGATGAGAGGAAAGACACCGTCGGTGTGAGGAATCGATCGAGGAAGAAAAGGGGCACATAGGGGTGAAGTTCGACCGGCTCTTTGTGTTTGTGTTTGGGCAGAGGGATGTGTCCCGATTTAAGGCAAAAAACACAGTGGGTTTCCAACGGATTAGCAACGGAAAATCCTTCGAAAACTTTTTTTAATTTTAAAATAATAAAAACATGTTTTTAAATAAAATATTAAAAAATTAGTTTTCTGCGGCTTTTCGGTGGTATTATTCGTCGAAAATATTTTCGGAAACTTTAATTTTTTTTTCATAAACCACCTTGTATATTTCATATTTTAAAACCGACGAAATATTTCGTCGGAAATCCGTCGGAATATTCCTTATCCGCTGGAAATTCGTCGTAATATTTCTTATCATTTTTTATTATTCTTAAAATTATTATTGTTGGTACGATTATTTTTACTATTTTATAATGATTTTTCTTCTTATTATTATTACTGTATTATTATTAAATTACCATTATTATTATTAATAATTTACTAATATTATTATCGGAATTTTATTATTATTATTAGCCGTTAAAGCAAAAATAAATAAATTAAACCCGTTAAAATCTCATAAAACCGAATAAAATCATCTGAAACCATTATCGTCGAATAAAAGTCATTAAAACCCAATTGAACTGAATAAAACCCACTAGATCCATTCAAATCCAATAGAACCGATTAAAGCCCAATTGAAACGATTTAAATCCAGTAGAACCCATCAAAACCCAATAGAACAATTTAAGCCCAATAGAACCTATTATGATCATTGTTGACTTATTAAGGCCCAATAACACTAGTGGTGACTTATTAGGTACTTATGTCCATATATCGACTGCATAGATGCATGCGTTATGTCTTAGGGTCAATTAGATAACCAAGAACCATAATACCCCGATATGAACCACTAAGCCACCATTATAGCCCACCCAGTATGACATTTTATGACTTATTAAGGCCAGTAACATAAATGGTGACTTGTTACATGTTTCTGTACACGTATCAGCTACAGATATGCATGTATTGTGTATGCGAGTCAACTAGACAACTAAGAACCATTATACACCGATATGAACCACTAAACCACCATTATAGCTCAATATAACATTTTATGACTTATTGTTGGTTCCTATTTTACTCAACAATGATTTATATATCTATTAGTTCAACCAAATAGTAGTGCGGAAGCGTTTTAAACGAACTAAAAGATAATCTTCTGTGAAAGTCTTCAGTCGAGTCTTCGCTTGGATCTTCTATCGGTGTCTTGGCAGAGGCTCTGTCAATGTATTTTTACTTAGCCTATTTTTCAATACTTCTATTCATAGAATTGGAGCTAACAATCTCCCCTAAGTATTGAAAAATAAAAATTTGAAAAATGCATGGTTTTCTAGGCAAAGTTCCAGACAAGAGGTATTTGACCTCTGTTGAAAATTTACTTTCATATAAAGTTATGCCAGAGGCATTTACATATAATTACAGTGCATGATATGAAAAGTAAGCAGAGGTGAGTTATGGATGTCAGATTCTAGCATGTGGGAAGTCGTCAACTTTGTGGCCTCCGAGTCCTCCATCTTTTAGCTCACGGTAGATTTTGATGCAGAGGTTTCTGAAGTTGATGACAGAATCAATGATCTCTATCAGTCTGTCGGCGAGTGCTGCATCCATGAACTCTGTTCCTCTATGCTCCATGAGGTTGCTTCTGAATCCGATCAGAGTCTGTGTAGCATATTTCTGACAGTCAACCTCTAGGAACAATTTTGACTTTCCAGCTGGATCTTGAAAGACATACTGTAACAACCCAACTCCCCAAAATACAAACAACATATATTCCATCACAAAACAATACATCATATCTCATTTATTGTCCCTTAAGTTAACAAGATAGGTCATTCAGTACCAACTTTAACATTTACAACGAAACACAAAATATCATAATTATAGATAAAACCCATCTCCCAGCTTCTTAAGCATACATCTTCCCAAAAAGCTAAACATGATAAAGCAATCACTTGTCCTTACTTGTATCTCGACCTGAAACACATATTTTAAAACAAAAATGAGGGTTAGACCTAAGCGTCTAGTGAGTAAGTCCCTGACATTTGGAAATTATTAAAAATTCATTTATATAAAATATTCTTTATATAAATACACACATATCACACGTAAATTAATACCAACCAAGACTTGTGCATCATACCTGTCTCATCACACCTTATCTCAATATATTATAATCACCCACGTATGACATATTCATACAATTTACCAAATATTTATTATCCACATAATGTATTCCAGTAAAAATAATTTAAAGTAAAACTCACTTTGTTGGTAGTTTGAAGCCACACACGCGCAAACGATACCAAAGAGCAAAACCGGCAATTAACGCCACAACCTTAACAACTCACCGAACATCCCCGAATCGCAACCGAGCTAGAAACCGAACAACCAACATTAAAAAGAATACTTGGAGTTCTTATACGCCCAAACTAACATGTTCAAAGTGTTCAAATGCTATTTTCCACTCAAAACGAGTACCCATACCCCTATATTACGCCTTAAAATGACTCTGGTACGCAAGAAACAAAATCGGAAAAATGCAGAAACAGTGCTTGGCGCGCCTTCTGGCGCTAGTTCACTAGCACCAAGGTAGCGCGGAGCACCTGCACTTGAAAATCATCCGAAAACTCACCCTTCTCAACCCCAATTCATCCCAAATCGATTTTAAGCCTCCAAAATGAACTAATGGATGTTTTAGACCTTTCACCACAATTACCAATCATCAAAACGCCATTTAATCTAGTGAAACTCATTCAAACACACTCAATGGTTCATGATTCAAACCCAAAATTATCATATCTTTCTAAAATACCAAAACCCACTTCAAAACTCATATAAAACCTATTACACATAGAAGAGAAGATTTGGTATGGATTATTACCTTTTAATTTCTTGAACTGAATCCTAGAAACCCAGCTGAATGAAATTAGTTTACTTCTTCTTCTTGGCCCTTTTGCACCTCAATCTCTCCCTCTTTTCTCTGTTTTCTCTTTGCTGAAAGTAAACACACACACACACACACCACATACTAACTTAGCTAAATGAGGACACCTCCTCCTAATAGAAATGAATAGGGCTGTGGTGGTGATGAGTCACTCACCGAAAATCCAAACAAACCCCCAACTTTCCTCAATTGGCACAACATACCCTCAAACTTCCAAATTAAAAATTAAAACTTACCCCTTAACTTTTAATTCCATAAAACAAATCCCAAACTTACCTTAGAACCAAAATAATAAAAATTAAATAAACCAATAATAAACCCGGTTATTACAACATCTCCCCCTTAAAAGAATTCCGTCCCGGAATTCGGTTTAAGCAACAAACGAGGGTAACTACTACCGAAATGATATCAAATTCTCTGAACACATCAAAGGGTTTATGGAATTCCCAAAAGGACTTTTTACTAGACCAACCGCTTTACTGCTTCTAGTTTTACCATTTGTTCCCACTTCAATACTTCAACCCAAAACATAAAAAAATTTAATTTCTCACAAGAATTCCACCCCTTTAAAACAACGATAATCACTCAATAATCAAATCCCACGAAGGTTCAAAATAACTCGACAGTTCACTTATATCATAAAAAGAAATAACTTATACTCATATGAATCTAATCCAAATAACACAACCTTTTATGCCTACTCGGGACATTTACCATGCTTAATACTACTTTTAACTCCAACAGCCTTCCACGATAAACATTGTATTCTACATCTTTTACAATACTAACTCGAAAACATAATCATACACTTTTAATATAAAACTTGCTTAGCAAATTCAACCTATTTCTTATACTGTTCCATTTCTCATGCTAGCATAGCATAACCACGATAATCACTCATCAATACTTAATTGCACTTGACATCAAAGCATTTATCAAATTAAAATTAAGTCTAAATAACAACTTAATTTCTCGAATATCAACAAAACACAATCTCAAACAATTCAATTATCTCAATAACCTCACCACCATAACTCATACCAACTTCCATCCAATAATATCAATAGCAATTCATTTCTTAATAAAATAACAACTCTCTATCATATCAATTTCTTACCTCTCCAACTTAGTATAAAAATATTAACACAAATCCTTAGACATTTGATTCACTTAAACCGCTCTACAAAAGAAATTCATCAACACCGGTCTCACATTACTTAACTGATATAATTACCAATTCATCACATAATAATTCTACTACAAAACTAAGCCGAAAAGAATTCATTACCACTCCGCCAAAATTATTAAAAATCTCTTGTTACTAATCATATAACCCATTAACGGCTTATTATGCAAAGTCTAGCATAAAGTCTAAAACAACTCTTTAACATAAACAACTCCATAAAGAAAGTTCATCACACGACCATCACATATTTATTGAGCATTACTTTCTTCCCGCTAATCATAATACTAATAATATAAATCCCTTTTACAATTTAAATCCTCCAATTCAAGGGAAGTATTAGGTAAACACCCAACCCATTGAACCATTTTTTTCTATACCAAGAAAACTCTCAAGCATCAATTTCTTATACTTTATTAATATAATATAAATATTCTCTCTTGGCTTAAAGTCTAGGTTATCAGCAACCTAGTTTTCTAACCTTGCGATCTACTATCGCCAACACTTCCCCCACATCAATCCACCTTCGATCCAATCCGGTGTTTTCTAACGGTACTTCCATACTTGCTTTGGCTAAGCCCTTCCGCAGAATCGACACGGGAAAGATCGAATGAACTCTCACTATGCGTAACCCTTCATTACTAAGGCGCATACAAACAATTTAGTACCCTCCTGACTACAACAATTCTTACTTCAAGAAGAAAACCTGCGTGATACATACAAGACATAATATCTCAAATCAATCATACCATTATCATTCACAAATCTAGACTCTAGATTTTTAGATCATGCCCCAAACTAATGGTTTCGCACCGAATTTTACTATTCTTAAAAGAACGCATTTCACCGACCACGAACCTTAGGTTACAATTGATTTCTACACTTGTCACAACATCACTCTCGTACTACTACTACGTCCTACCCAATGGTCCTTCACCCCGATCATTACATTCGACTATTTTCTTCCATTCTCTTCTCAACATAAAACACGTTTCCCCAAGGATAGCTCACTAGGAGGTGCTCACTCTAGACTGATCCTATGAGCTAGCTTTCTTTCACCTCCAAACCAATCGTACTCACCCAATTTCATCAATCACTATACTTAACCAATAATTTCACCACACCTCATATCAGAAACTTAACCGAGTTAATCCAAAATCATACTCAATGCTCGAAACAACCACACACTTTTCATTTCTCAAATATCATTAACATCTTCTTTCAAAACAATAATAAACAAATTGGATCCACACTATACACCCATCCCCAAAAATATAACAACCATAAAAACATCTTATTAACAAAATCAGTACATCTTTATTTCACCTCGTGCCTCTTTCAGCACAAAATATTTCTCCCCGTGCCTTTTTCAGCACAAAATATTTCATCATGCTTCTTTCAGCACACAATATATATCACAAATCATTTAATAACATTGAAACTTTATTCATAACATAAACTTTAACATTTGGAGGCATAACCTAGCGTTTGAAATACTGAATTATACACAACGCCACATTCTACACTTTCGCAATATCTTTCCAAAACTCTAACATGCACTTTCAATTTGAAACTTGCTAACAATTGCAAGTGTTAGATCAATCATTAATAGCTTTTCCTTACTAATCATTCCCAATAACACTCTTCACTTTCTATTTTCAATCATTCTTGATTTATCACTTAAATTTATCCCAAGCAATATCATAATGAATAAACATACCAATTTCAATATCATCCAAAATATTTGTTATACTACTGCTAAATTAGAACCGACCTCTTTTCACACCAAATGCTTCCAAACCTACACTCTTACTAAGCCTTCTAAAAATGAATCATACACTCCCAATATAAAATTTGTTAACAAACGAAAACTTTAAATCAATCACCCATCTAGATAACGTCAACAATTACACTAAGTATGATCGACACAACATACTAAATTGTTGCCTTCATGACGGGGCCAAGACTTCACACACTACCGTTATTCTCCACACATAATCATCACGTTCTACACACTACTAACAAGATCAGAACAACAGTAATTGAGCGCACCCATTTATAACTCTTAACATAATTATTAAATATTTTTCTAATGCAGATATGCAATAAAAGAATGAAGACACAATTGATCAATTTGCACCGAAGTCAAATAGCACTTTAGCACGTGTAGAGTTTATAAAAATATACCTGTCTTCGCCCCTATCCATACATTGAGTCTGACTTGCCACTCTGTTGATTTCAACAAGGTTAATATACACGTAAGCACATTCCCCATATAACAAGGTATTCCAGTTCAAACATGCACCTGTAAGATCACAATTACACTGGCCAGGTGTAATCCGAAATTACCTTACATGATGTTCCTTCTACCTTTTTATATTTAACATCCCAAGGTTCTACAATAATAGGGACATCCTACTTCACATGCAGTTTAAGTCTAGGTACAGATACTAATACCTAAATCTCTTAAACTAGGGCTCTAATACCATCTGTAACAACCCAACTCCCCAAAATACAAACAACATATATTCCATCACAAAACAATACATCATATCTCATTTATGGTCCCTTAAGTTAACAAGACAGGTCATTCAGTACCAACTTTAACATTTACAACGAAACACAAAATATCATAATTATAGATAAAACCCATCTCCCAGCTTCTTAAGCATACATCTTCCCAAAACGCTAAACATGATAAAGCAATCACTTGTCCTTACTTGTATCTCGACCTGGAACACATATCTTAAAACAAAAATGAGGGTTAGACCTAAGGGTCTAGTGAGTAAATCCCTGACATTTGGAAATTATTAAAAATTCATTTATATAAAATATTCTTTATATAAATACACACATATCACACGTAAATTAATACCAACCAAGACTTGTGCATCATACCTGTCTCATCACACCTTATCCCTCCACCAATGGCCAAATTTATTAGTTGCGAGCCAATTTAACACACCGGTCCAAAGCCCGGCCACGTATTATATTCTTATATAATACTCACGTAATTATAATATCTCAATATATTATAATCACCCACGTATGACATATTCATACAATTTACCAAATATTTATTATCCACATAATGTATTTCAGTAAAAATACTTTAAAGTAAAACTCACTTTGTTGGTAGTTTGAAGCCACACACGCGCAAACGATACCAAAGAGCAAAACCGGCAATTAACGCCACAACCGAACACCACCCAAGCCACACTAAAGAGGGGTAACCGAACCTGTATATAATATATACATATTGATGAAATCCACATACTTATATGTATACAAGACTCACTACGACAATTGACAACCTTAACAACTCACCGAACATCCCCGAATCGCAACCGAGCTAGAAACCGAACAACCAACATTAAAAGAATACTTGGAGTTCTTATACGCCCAAACTAACATGTTCAAAGTGTTCAAATGCTATTTTCCACTCAAAACGAGTACCCATACCCCTATTATACGCCTTAAAACGACTCTGGTACGCAAGAAACAAAATCGGAAAAATGCAGAAACAGTGCTTGGCGCGCCTTCTGGCGCTAGTTCACTAGCACCAAGGTAGCGCGGAGCACCTGCACTTGAAAATCATCCGAAAACTCACCCTTCTCAACCTCAATTCATCCCAAATCGATTTTAAGCCTCCAAAATGAACTAATGGATGTTTTAGACCTTTCACCACAATTACCAATCATCAAAACGTCATTTAATCTAGTGAAACTCATTCAAACACACTCAATGGTTCATGATTCAAACCCAAAATTATCATATCTTTCTAAAATACCAAAACCCACTTCAAAACTCATATAAAACCTAATACACATAGAAGAGAAGATTTGGTATGGATTATTACCTTTTGATTTCTTGAACTGAATCCTAGAAACCCAGTTGAATGAAATTAGTTTACTTCTTATTCTTGGCCCTTTTGCACCTCAATCTCTCCCTCTTTTCTCTGTTTTCTCTTTGCTGAAAGTAAACACACACACACACACACCACATACTAACTTAGCTAAATGAGGACACCTCCTCCTAATAGAAATGAATAGGGCTGTGGTGGTGATGAGTCACTCACCAAAAATCCAAACAAACCCCCAACTTTCCTCAATTGGCACAACATACCCTCAAACTTCCAAATTAAAAATTAAAACTTACCCCTTAACTTTTAATTCCATAAAACAAATCCCAAACTTACCTTAGAACCAAAATAATAAAAATTAAATAAACCAATAATAAACCCGGTTATTACACATACCCAATCCTTGGAAAAGTAATGATGGAGTTTGGTCTGGCAAAAGGTGGGCAGTCATTTTCTAGTGGGGGGATGCTCAAACCTCTTACTCCAAGGTCGAGTCCTAGTTGGAAGTCAGTCATGCTATACATAAGAAGTCTTTCTCGCATGGCCACTCTGATTTCTATGTAAGCACTTTGTACTTCGAGTCTGTGGTTGAAATTCTGTCTAGCCCAACGCAGAAGATCAGGTAGATCATAGAGGTTTAGATTTCTCAGATCTGCATCTGAGAATGTGGTTTACTGATCTGTCTACCCTCTTGACTCTATAAATATTGTAGTGAACCTCTCCTCCGTGGGTATGGGACAGCTTACAGTAGATGACCTTGTCGATTTTGGAGTTCGAGAAGACTTCTTTGACTGGTTTGGTTTTCTTTCTAAAGAATTGATTTCGTAGCTCTTTTTGAAGGTGAGGGTGCAGTTTGGATGGTGGCAGAGGATCGTTGACTGCTCTGCTATATAGGTACTTGTGCACCACCTCTTCCATTTTTCTTTGCTGAACAGGAGGTGGTGGCATTGGTTTCCGCAGAGCATGTAAGTCACTTTTTAGTTTGGCCACTCGATGCTCTGTGGGTTTTGCCAGTGGGTCAAGTATAGGCTTGTTTGTCAGAGTGTCGAAACCAAAAGCCCAGTCTTCTTCTTCAGGCTTCGGGGTTACAAAGGCGTCAAAGGCGCTTTTCATCAATTTCTATGTAGGTTGATGCTTTGGCTTCTTCTTCTTTGGTTCATGTGTTGCGATCCCCTTTCCCTTCTCTTTGCCTTTAGGCTGTTCTGCTCGTTGAGATTGGGTTGCCTCTGTAGGTTTTAACTTCAAAGTTTCTGAGGGCTTGGGTGTGGGAGCTTCTGTTGGTTTTGTGGGGGTTGCCTCTGTTGCTTTTGGCACTTGTGCTTTTGAGGGCTTGGTTAGAGGTTTGATTGGTGAGGCTTCTGCAGATTTGTTTAGATATTTTCATTTGTGAGCTAGGGTCTTGGTTTTGGGTTCTGTGGTTTTGGGTGTGGAAGATGGAGATTTTGGCTTTGCAGCTTCTGGTGTAGGGGATGGTAGCTTGGGTTCTTCTGGTGTTGGAGAAGGTAGTTTGTCTTCTATTGGTTTATATGTTGTTGGTGTTGGTTGGTCTTCTTCAGAGGATGTGAGGATTTGAACTTGTTCTATTGGTTTGGGGGTAGGAGATGGTAAGTCTTCGATAGTTACATGGGTTGTTTCCACAGAGGTAGGTGTTTCCTCTGTGGTCTTCTAGTGGGATTCTCTTTGGTTTTCAGTTTGAGGTACTTGGTTTAGGGGTTCTGCGGATATCGGTGGTGCAGGTAGACCTCTATTTGCAGCTTTCTCATTTGTTTTCTCCCCCTCAGGATGACCTGATGATCCATCATAATCATCATCAGAGTCGTCCTGACCCTTATCTGTCGTACCCTCTGCTCTGCAAGATGCCTTAGGCTTTTTGGGTTGTGAGGAACCTGCGGCTATCATCTTAGCACACAGGTCATCACAGATGCCTAGTGGATATTGGACCTCAGCCTCTGTGTTGAAGCGCATTTTGCCCACACTTTTGCTAAAGTCTTTGACATAATTGGCGTTGGCAGTAGTGAAGGCTTTAATGAACTCTGTGCCCTGGTCGAGTACCCCTTGACCAAGTTTTGTGATCTGTGCTCTGGTCATGTAGTCAGAGGGCTTCATGGCCAGAGTTTCCCTCGTAGTTTGTTCCTGGACATGCTCGAGGGCCTTCTTCAGATCTTCCGGTGTAAGGCCCGTAGAGGTTGGGGATTATTCTTTCTTCAGCTTTTCAAGTAGGTCTTTGACAGAGCTTTGGAAGGCAGAGGTTGTGGCTTTTTCAAAGTTAGAGGCAGTAGTGGCAGTAGAGGTTGTTGCAGTTTCTTTCATTTGAGCGCAGGCCTGTTTTACCTCTGTGTATAGGTTATCCACTTTGGTGTTTAGATCAGTAATGGCCCTCTTTGTTGAATCTGCAAAAGAGTCTTTGTTGACAAGGGTTTGGAACTCATCCCTTGAGACATGTGTACCTAGTGTATTCTCTGGGGGAACACATTCGTCCCCAGAGTTTGTCCCTGTTCCTTGGACACCTTCTTTCACCCCTGTATTGACATTGAGGGTGGAAGGATTTCCTTCTGATCCTTGAGCAGAGGTTTTTGAGGCCTCATGCTCTACAGAAGTTCCGGTAAGAACATTGTCCTGATCCACTCCAGAGATGGGTACAAGAATATCTTTAGGTTGACTTAGGGACTTGTCTAGAGTCCATTTGTCTTTGTGCACTCTAGGATCCTCTGAACAACCGGTTGGACTTACGTGTGTGCGTGTGGCAGAGGAAACAAATTCCTCTGCAGGAATGTCAGATGTGATCCGGGGCGAGGGATCACGAACTAAAGGCAAGTCCTTTGGAGAGGACTCCCTTGGAATGGTTTCCCCGGTTTCTAATGGCACAGAGGTAGAAAGAATTTCCTCTGCCCGGTCAGTTTGGGGTGGGGTCGAGTTGTGCTGCTCTTTTTCAATAACACCTTCTGCCACTAGACTGGCGATGTTAGAAATGTGGGTTGCACTGGGAGTTGGTTGGGGTTGTGTGCCTCTTCCATCTACGGCATCCTTTTGGGCCTCAGCCTTTGTCATACACCCTAACCTAACGGTTTCTCTGCTAGATTCTATCTCATCAAAATCAACCATTGGGGTTTATATCCTAGATACTAGGGAATCATAGCATGGATGAGAACCAACTAGGCTTTGGACAAGTGGATGCAGAGGTCCTGGTAGTTGTGCCTGGATACCTTCTGAAGTTCTGTCAATGGCCCCTATCTCAGAATCTACCATATCCTCTGTGGCTACCTCTTCCTCTGGACTTTTTCTAAGGACATCATATACGGGATGGAGGAAGGGGTTTTGTAGAACTTCTGGTATCGCAACCTAAATATCTTTAGGGGTTTGGTCATCTTCGTCCAAGTCAGAATTAATTTCAGAGATTCTGAAGTCTGGTTCTTCTGCTGATTGATTTAAGAGGGCTTCTGCATTCCAGCCCGAAGTGTCTAAAGAGTCAGCTATATCAGAGCGTTGGAGGAAGGCTGAGAAGTCACCCTGATCTGCATAGTAGATATGAATTGGGGATTGCAGAGGTTGTTCACGGGTTTCTTCTGCTAGTTCTTCTTCTTCCTCTGCGATTGTTTGCAGAGGTGTGAGGGGTTTCCTGGATTTCTTCTTGTGCTTCTTTCGTTTTGGTTTAGGGGCACCCTCCTCAGAAGACTTGTGTTTTCTCTTCTTCTTTTTGTCTTTAGGAGGAGGGGGAGGTGCAGAAGATCCAACCACGGTTTCATGTGGTGGAGAGTGTTGAGTTTGTGCAGCACTAGAAGAGGTTCCCTCAGCAGTTTTCTTTGCCCTGGTGGCCTTCTTTGGTTTGGAGGAGGTGGCAGAGGTTTTGCCCTTTGAAGCAGCGGTTTCTAGCTGGTTTCTTTGAAGAAGGAAATTTCCCTGTATTTATTCATGTTTTGCATAGGCCGCTGCCCACTCCTCATCGCTCATTCTCTCTACTACCTGGTCACTTATAGAGGCTCCTAGACGCGGGGGTGTCACTGGACTCGGTTCAGGAGTCCTGCGATCGCGTATATATGCTATCTTAAGGTCTTCGTCGCTTGCATATGCTAGAAGTTTGGTTGGAAGAGGTCTGCAGAAGTTGTAGCCATCCACGTGCTTTGTTGGGGTGTTCTTCACCAAAGGGTAGGTTTTCACAGTTGGTCCCTCCATTGGCCATTTTTTCATGAGTAGCATAGGTTCTAGAAGAACAACTAGGATCCTCTGATATTGCAGTGGGAGAAGATCTTTGGTTGTGGGTCCTTTTGCCCTCTGAGTGGAGATTCTGTGGTCTATGGTGTTGACTATCTCCTGTAGCATAAGGGTTCCATAATCCAAGGGCAAGTCATAGTATACCCCAAACATTATAGCCATGATTTGGTGGGATGTTTGGTCAGGGCTTCCTATTTTGCCAGTTAGGCATCTATTAAGGATATAGAAGAGTGTATTCCACAGAGGGGGAAACCTGTTCCTTCTGAAGTCATTCCTCTTCCTTAATTGGGTGTTGTAGCCCAACATTTCTGCGAATCTGCAGAGGTATGAGTCTGATGGTTCCTCTGCATACTTCTTTATCCCTAGAAGACCCCTGGTTGGTAGGCCAAATTCAAGGGAGAACATAGTTCTATTGAATTTTATTTCAAGGTATTCTGATTGGTCGGGTTTGGATATGTATCCCTTGATTTGCCTAGTCTCTTGGTCATAAAAACAGCTCTGCCAGAACTGATTGAGGTATCTGGCAGGGATCTTCTTCACATTCTTGGTTAACAGAGGGAACAAATAGTGGTTTTCCAGAATGTTCAGAAGAATGGCATGTTCCTCACTGATGGTTGTTCTGGAGGGAACAAGATAATGGTTATTGGGTTTTAAGGGAAGAACACGTTCAAAGTGTTCATGTTCAAGAAAGTTTTGGAGGTGGGTTGTCGGAGTGAAAGCCACTGATTCGCCTGAGTTGTCTTGTTCTAAGTTTTCGACCATGTTCGGGTTCTGTGAGTGCTCTGACTGGGCTGGGGAGTTCGCCGGAGAGTTGGAGGAGGAAGCCATTTATGATATCTTTGAAGAATGGAGAAGAATATTGGGAAGTTGCAGGTTTTGCACAGTTCGCCAGAGATAAATGGAGAAGGAGAGTTCGTAAAATGTAGAAGGAAAGGTAAACGGGGTTATATAGTGTGGTAGAAACGGATAGAATTCCATGGTTAAAAGTGAATTTAATTAACATTTGGGGTCCGCACTCGAGTTTTACAGCTGGGGAAACATTTCAGAGGGTCGTGTGGCATGCACGTCGAATGAAAATTTGCCACGTCAGAAGTGTCAGAGCACGATTAGACGTCGTGTGCGGCCCATTAATGCTTGGCGCGTGGGCGTTTATTCTTTCAGAGGTCTGTCACTCGCAGGAAAAACTCATATGTTACAGAATTTCCATAAAAAGCCAAGTGTCAGAATCAACAGAGGCTCTGTAGTGGAACGAGCTCTGTGATCTGAAACTTACTTTTCATCTCTTCTGATGCCTGAACCTTTACCAAAAATGTTTGAAAATACATTAGAGAGGATCTATAGAACTTTAGTATAGAATTTGTATTCACAGAGGCTTTGAGGCTCTGTTGGAGCCAGCAGAGGCTTTATGAGGGAAAATTTCTAATAACTGAAGATTTATGAAACTTTTTGATCATCCAAAGTTTTCATTGTTTTAAACACTGTTTTTAGGACATATTTGAAAGTTTGTGTCATGGAAAACTGTTTTGGAAAAAGGTTTTGTGCGAGACATTCTTCCTTTGGTTCTCCTTTGCTCGGCAAACTACCTGACTTCTGTGGATATTGTTAACCACGACTCCTCTTTCGCTCCCCCTTGAATTAACAACTTCTGTGGATTAATTCAAGGTCTCCTTCTGCTCTCCCTTGACCTATGCTTGGATGAAATAAGATAAGTAATGCATAGAACATAGGTCAAACTCACCAGAGGTTCTGTGGAGATCGTCAGAGGCTATGAGCAATCCCACGGAAGCTCTGTTGGGTACAAAACTTTTGGTGATAAATAATTTACATGCAGAAGAGTATAGATATGTACATATATACAAGAAGGTCATGTCTCACTTACAGAGATTAACTCATATTTATCGTACCCAACTTACCCAACAAGAAAAAGAATCTTTTCTCATCTAGTGCCTTGGTGAGTAAGTCTGCAACCTGGTATTCAGTAGACACAAAGTACATCTCGATCGTACCACGTTCAACATGATGCTTCAGAAAGTGGTAACGGATATCGATATGCTCTGTTTTTTACTGCTGTACTGGATTGGCGGAGATGGCTATGGCACTTTTTGAATCACAGAGGATGGGTATCTTGTATATGGTGTAACCGTAGTCCTTTAGCTGAGTTTTCATCCACAGAACTTGGGAGCAACAGCTAGCAGCAGCGACATATTCAGCTTCTGCAGTGGACGTCGACACACAATTCTGCTTCTTTGACGTCCAGCTGACTAGTTTACCACCAAGCAATTGACAACTCCTAGAGGTGCTTTTTCGATCTAGCTTGCATCCTCCGTAATCTGAATCTGTGTATGCCTTAAGATCAAAGCCAGAGTTCTTCGGATACCAGAGCCCCAGATTTTTGGTTCCCTTAAGGTATTTGAAGATCCTCTTTACAACAATAAGGTGGGATTCCTTTGGGTTAGCTTGATATCTTGCACAGAGGCATGTGCCATACATTATATCAGGTCTACTTGCTGTTAAGTATAAAAGAGACCCAAGCATGCCTCTGTAGAGCTTGCACTCTACAGATTTCCTATTTGGATCTGAGTATAACTTATTTCCAGTGGCCATTGGGGTCTTCGTTACAGAGGCATCAGAGAGACTGAATTTTGAAAGTATGTCAGAGACATATTTAGCTTGATTTATAAAAATTTCCTCTGATGATTGTTTTACTTAGAGTCCTAAGAAGAAGGTTAATTCTCCCATCATACTCATTTCAAACTCGCTCTGCATGAGTTTTTCAAAATCTTTGCACTGTTGTGCATTTGTAGAACCAAAAATAATGTCGTCCACATAGATCTGTACAAGCAGAATCTCATCACCTTTTCTTTTGTAAAACAAAGTAGTATCTGTCGTATCTCTGTCGAAATCATTATCGAGAAGAAAGGTTGAAAGACGTTCGTACCATGCTCTTGGAGCCTGTTTCAGTCCATACAGAGCTTTGTCATGATAATTGACGTACTTTGGGTACTTGGCACTTTCAAACCCTGGCGGCTGCTGGACATAGACTTCTTCTTGAATTTCACCATTTAGAAAGGCAGATTTTACATCCATTTGAAAGACTTTGAAACCTCTGTGGGCTGCGAAGGCTAGGAAAATTCTTATTGATTCGAGCCGTGCGACAGGGGCAAAAGTTTCATCGTAATCAATGCCTTCTTCTTGGCGATATCCCTTGGCCACCAATCTCGCTTTATTTCTAATGACCACCCCATCCCCATCCTTCTTGTTTGTGAAGACCCATTTAGTCCCTATTGCTTGTTTCCCTTTTGGTAGAGGAACTAGGGTCCATACCTTGTTTCTCTCAAACTGTAGAAGCTCTTCTTGCATAGCATCTACCCAGTTTGGATCATTTAGGGCTTCAGAAATACGTTTTGGCTCGATCACACTGATAAAATTTGTAAAGAAACAAAAATTAGCAGTGGCTGATCTTATCTTGACTTTCTCAGAAGGATCGCCAATTATAAGGCTCGGAGGATGGCTCTTCGTCCATTGTATTGTTCTTGGAAGATGGTCATTAGCATCATCAAGTTGAACTTATGTGGTTGCACACTGTGGTTCTGGTAGTTCCTCAGTTGTGGATGGTACTTCTGTGCTAGAGCTTGGTTCTTCAGCTTGTGGAAGTATTGGGATAAGAGTTGGAATTGATTCCTCTGATGCGATGGAGACTGAATCCTCGTTTTCCTCTGGTATTGGTTCCTCTGTTGTGGCTGGAGTTGGTATTTCCAGTGCCTCTGTTGTTGTATCTTTGGTTGTTTCATCTTCTGTTGGCTCCCCCTCAACACGTGCATCTGCATGATTCACAGAAGAGGATGAAGTATTTAATGGACCAGTTAGAGATAAACCTGACTCAGTCTGGTTTACAGAAGGTGATTCTCCAGACGCTCTGACGGCTCCAGCAGAGGGATCGATATCGTCGTGGAACATCTCTTCAAATAGCAGATTTAGGTCTGCTTCTCTTGTCTTTGAGATGCCAGAGGATTCCTTTTTCAAACCGAGTTCTGAACTGACTTGTTCAGAAGTCTTTTGAAAAGAATCGTCAAAAGAGACATTTATACTTTCCACAATTGATCGAGACCGCAAAAGATATACTCTATAAGCCTTTGAAGTAGCAGAGTATCCGATGAACTTTCCTTCATCTGCTTTCACATCGAACTTTGTTGGTTCCTGTTTTTCTTAACAATGATGATTCTATCTAATTAGTTCAAACAATATATAATGCGGAAGCGTTTTAACGAACTAACAGATATAATGAGGTAGAATAACACACAATATCAAATATATGAAGTGTAAATAACACAGATAAATAGCTCAATGATTCATTGTATTTGATATAATAAGAACACCAAGAACACCGAAAGGTTTGACAAGAAACTGCTCTAAAGGTGTGTGTGTTGTACAAAGCTTAATAGAAGAGCTCACATGAACCTTCTATTTATACTACTTCTAAAGGGGACAAGATCTAGATACTAAGGATGGTAGGTAAAAAGACACTGCTTGGAACAGTTGTTGGAAGGTACAAAACACTATTCTGGAACTGTTGCAGATACAACGTTCATTAAATGCTCCGTATTCTGCTTTAGGCTGAAACCTATTAGAGTTTGACACGTGGAGTTGTCAGGTCACGCCTTTGTACCAGTGATCTTCAGAACCTTCGAACGGTAGAAATCGTGTGAAGTACGATTGTCCTTGTATAGATCTTTTGCGTATATCTTCTTTTTACCACAGAGGCTCTGTCAAGTATGACAGAAGCTCTGTGGCCTTGTCCGCTTAGAAGAGTCTTCTGTTGCTTCTTCACTTCGGTCTTCCTGGCTAACCCGGCAGAGCCTCTGTCGGAGACTTCTGTCTTCTTGGTTACTCGGCTACTCGGCAGAGCCTCTGTCGACGACTTTTATACTTAGCCTATTTTCCAATACTTCTATTAACAGAAAGATTGGAGCTAACAATCTCCCCCTAAGTATTGAAAAATAAAAAATTGAAAAGTGCAGAGTTTTAGGCTAAGTACATAACAAGAGGTGAAACAGTATACCTCAAAAGATTTTACATTTCTTTCATACATAAGATATGCCAGAGGCACTTACATTTGAGTACATTATGAAAGAAAATATTTGCAGAGGTTGTTTGAGGATATCAGACATTGGCATATTTGAAGTCGTTGAAACTTCTGTTGTCGAATCCTAATTCTCTGAGCTCGTTATAGAAACTGATGCAGAGGTTTCTGAAGTTGATTACTTGGTCGATGACCTCTATCAGTCTATCTGCGAGAGCTTGATTCATGAGCTCTGTTCCTTTATGCTCCACAAGGCTTGCTCTGAACTCTGTCAAAGTAGTTGTTGCATACTGCTGACAGTCCATTTCTACAAACAATCTTGACTTCCCAACAGGATCTTGATAAACTAGCCCAACTCTTGGAGTTGTAATAATCGAGTTTGGTATGGCAGAGGATGGGCAGTCGTCTTCTGGTGGTTGAAGATTCAAGTTTCTCACTCCGAGATCTCGTCCTAATTGAAAGTCAACTAGGTTGTATAGCAGAAGTTTCTCTCTAATGGCTTTCCTTAGCACCCTGTATGCCCTTCGATTTGCATCTGTTGTGTAGTTTTCTTTGGTCCAGTGCAGAAGGTCGGGTAGGTCGTAGGGACTTAGATTTCTCAGATCAGCATCTGAGAATTGGGTAACGCTTTTGTCCTCCCTTTTGACCATATATATGTTATAGGAAACCTTAGGTGTGGTTCTGGTTTGAGAGAACTTACAGTATATGACTTTGTCGATATTGGACTCTGAGAAGACTTGATGTTTTTGTTGGTTCCTGTTTTGCTTAAACAATGATGATTATCCTTTCAGATAGTTCAGATTGTAGATATGGTGCGGAAGCGTATTTAAGAACTGAAAGATAATGTAAAGGTAGAAGAACACACAATATCAAATAAACAGTATGTAAAGAACAGATGAATATCTCAAAGATTACTGTGTTTGATATTATCAAGAACACCAAGAACATAACAAGAAAGAGCTGCTGGTGTGTTTGTTTGTGTAATTCTTGTTCTTGTTAATGTTAATAGAAGAACTCAACATGAGTCTTTTATTTATACTACTACAAAGGGGACATACTTTAGACAATAAGGACTGATCTACAGTAGACAAGATCGTATGAATAGTATCAGGTACGATGTTCATTTAATGTACATGTTCCAATTCTGACAGAGCCCTATCAGAGTTTGACATGTGTAGTTGATGTCAGGGCACGCCTAGAACAAGTGGATGAACGGATCTTGAAACAGTAGAATGATATTTGTTAATCTTCTAAGTCTTCAGTATAAATCGCAGAGGCTCTGTCAAAGGTGACAGAGGTTCTACGGCTCGGTCCTCTGTGAGCAGTCTTCTGCTGATTCTTGCCTTCGGTATCCTTGGGTTCTTCTGCAAAGCCTCGGTGGGTTACTTCTGTACTTAGACTATTTTCACTACTTTCACAAACAGAAAGATTGGAGCTAACAATCTCCCCCTAAGTAGTGAAAATAAAAAAATTCAAAGTGCAAGGATTTTCTAAGCACAGGAACAATTTTCTTTTTACATCAGATTATGCCAGAGGCATTTACATTTGATTGTATGGAAAAGAAAATATTACAGAGGATTTGTTTGACTGACTCAGACATTGGCATCCTTGAAGTCATTGAAACTTCTGCGATCGAGTCCTTCTTGTATGAGTTCGTGATAGAAGCTGATGCAGAGAGTTCGGAAGTTGATTGTTGCATCGATAACCTCTATCAGTCTGTCGGCAAGACTTTAATCCATGAGCTCTGTTCCTCTGTGCTCCACTAGGATCGATCTAAACTCTGTCAAAGTACTTGTTGCGTACTTTTGACAGTCCATCTCTGCGAACAACTTTGATTTACCAGAATGATCTAGAAATACTAGCCCGACCCTTGGATTTGTGATGATTGAGTTTGGTGCAGCAGAGGGAGGGCAGTAGTCTTCTGGTGGTTGAACAACCAAGTTCTTCACTCCAAGGTCTCTAGCTAGTTGGAAATCAACCATGCTATATAGCAGAAGCTTCTCGCGTATGGCCTTTCTGATCACTCTGTAGGCTCTGCGAACTTCGTCGGTTGTGAAGTTCTCTTTCGTCCATTTCAGAAGATCAGGTAGATCATAAGGATTGGGATTCCTACGATCTGCATCTGCAAATTGGTTCTCTGATATGTCCTCTCTTTTGACCTTATAGATGTTGTAAGAGAGTTTAGGCCAGGTTCTGGTTCTAGAGAACTTACAATATAGGACCTTGACGATCTTGGATGTTGAGAAGACTTCGTATTTAGGCTTGGGTTTTGTTCTGGTGAAGAGGTTTTCGAGGTCAGCACGGAAATCAGGGTCTTGAATGGTTGGTTCGGATTGATCCATTATGTCTATTCTACTGTATAAGTACCTACACACCACCTCTTCCATTTGTGGTGGTGGTGGTTGAGGTAAGGTTTTGCACAGAGCATCTAATTGGTTCTTGAATTCTGCCACTCGATCCTCTGTTGGTTTACCCTTTAGATCCAGAACAGGTTTGTTTGGCAGAGGAGCAACACCAAAAGCATCGAAAGAGCTTTTCATCAGTTTCTCTGTTGGAGGTTGATACTTGGGCTTTTTCTCTTTCGGTTCCTCTGTCATAATCCCTTTGCCCTTATCTTTTGCCCTCGTCTGATCTGCTTGTAGAGATGGGGCTGCCTCAGCAGGATTTGACGCTTGAGTTTCAGAGGGCTTTGTTGTTGTTGCTTCTTCTATTGGTTTGGGGATTGCCTCTGTAGGTTTTGATACTTGAGTTTCAGAGGGCTTGATTACGGTTTCTTCTGTTGGAGAGGCTTCTAGTGGCTTGCTCAGATATTTCCTCTGTTTTTGAGCAATTGTTTTGGTTCTTGGTATTCTGGGTGTTGGAGAAGGAAGTTCATCTTTGATGGATGTTAGGATTTGTAGTTCTTCTCTGGTTTAGACATCTTCTCCAAATACAGAAGGAAATTCCACAGAGGTTGGTATTGCCTTTATGGTCTTTTGTTGTTGAACTTGGGTTGTTTCTGGTATTTGCGTTTCTTCAGGAATGGATTCCACAGAGATGGTTGTTGTCTCTGTGGTTTGATTTCTGCTTTGGGTTTCAGGTGTTTGGGTTGTAGCAGGGGTTTCTTCAGAGACTATTTCCACAGAGGTGGTTGTTGCCTCTGTGGACTGTTGTGTTCTTTGTTGGGTTTGAGTTGGGGGTGCAGAGGATATTAGTTCTTGGGATACTGGTGGAGCGGGTAGAACTCTGCTTGCAGCTATTTCCCTTTGTTTTTCCCCTCGATTCTCCCCCTCAGGATGATCTGATGAATCGTCAGAGTCATCATGACCCTTATCTGTCGTACCTTCTGTTCTGCACGATGCTGTTTGCTTTTTAGGCTGTGGAGTGGCTCCTGTGGCTATAAGTTTTGCGCATACGTCATCGCATAGGCCAAAAAGAGTTGCGAGTTCTGCTTATGTGTTAAAGCGCATTCTGCCGATGCTCTTCTGAAAGTCTTTCACATAGGTGTGGTTGGCGATTATAAAGGCCTTGATCATTTCTTTTACTTGGTTGATAACACTTTGGCCAAGTTCTGTGAGCTGAGCTCTGGTCATATAGTCGGATGGCTGCATGATCAGAGTCTCCCTTGCTGTTTGTTCGTGAACTTGTGCTAGGGCCTTCTTCAAGTCTTCAGATTTAAGGCCAGCAGAGGTTGAGGATTTCTCTTTCATCTTTTCAAGCAAGTCTTTTACAGAGCTTTGGAATGCAAAAGTCGTGACTTTCTCGAACTCAGCAGCAGCAGATGCAGATGTGGTAGCAGAGGTTGTGGTAGCAGAGGTTGTGGCAGCAGTTCTCATTTGGGCTAGAGCAGATTGCACCTCTGTGGATAAGTTATCCATTTTGGTGTTCATGTTGGTAATGGCCCGAGTGGTAACTTCTGCAAAATATTTGAAAGGGCTTTGCAACTCCTTCATTGTATTGTCCACAGAGGTGACATGGGTTTGGAACTCATCCCTTGAGACATGTGAACTAGTTGTAACCTCTGGGGGAACACATTCGTCCCAAGAGTGAGTCTCTGTTCCTGAGACACCTTCTTTCGTCCATGTTTTGATGTTGAGGACGGAAAGATTTCCTTCTGATCCTCGAGCAGAAGCATCTAGTGCTTCAGACTCTACAAAAGTTCTGAGAATGACATTGTCTAGATCTACTCCAGGGGTGGGTACTAGATTATCCTTCTTTTGACTCGGAGACTTGTCTAGAGTCTCTCCGTCTTTGTGCACTCTAATCTCCTCTGAAGAGATGTTTGGCCCTAGTTGTGTGCGTGTGGCAGAGGAAACAAATTCCTCTGCAAGGATTTCTGTTGTGATCTGGGGCAATAGATCACTTACTAAAGGCAAATCCTTTAGAGAGAATTCTTCTGGAATGGTTTCCCCGGTTATTAATGGTACTGAGAATGAAAGAATTTCCTCTGTCTAGATGGTTTGGGTTAGGGTTGAGCCATGCTGCTCTTTTTCAATATTGCCCTCTGCCACTAGACTGGCGGCAATAGAAATGTGGGTTGCACTGGGAGTTGGTTTTGGTTGTGTGCCTCTATTAATCCAGGCATCTTTTCTAGCTTCTGCTTCTGGGAAGCATCCAACGACTTGTTCTCCATCTATGGTCTCAACCTCTGTTGCTACCATATGGGTTGATGCTTCTTCTCTAACTTCTGTAGCGGCTTCTGCATCAGTGCGTAAAGAGTCGAATATTGGATGTGAGTCAATTAGTCGCATGACATGTGGATGGTAAAGACCTTTTCTTATTTGGTCTGCTTCCTCTTCATCAGAATCCACTTCTGAGACTTCTACCCTAGTCTCCCCTTCTTCTGTTACCTCTTCTTCCCTTGGACCTAGGGAGTCATACATAGGATGAGTACCAAAAAGTTGTTGTACATGGGGGTGCATAACATGTGTACCGTCAGAGGCAGAGATTACTTGCTATGGGCTTCTTCTGTGAACATCAAGGCCAGGTTGAAGGAAGGGGTTCTACAGTATCTCTGGGGTCTCAGACGGTTTGTCTCTTGGAGTTTGGTCATCATCAGCTAACTCTGAGTCAACTCCAGAGATTGTGAAATCGGGATCTTCTGCGGCTTCTTCGTTTTCATGTGACAGAGCTTCTGCAGTCCATCCAGCAGTGTCCAGGGTGTGGGCAAATTCAGGACGTTGGAGGAAGTCAGAGAAATTCCCATGATGCGCATAATTTTGGGGATTAGGGGATTGCAGAGGAGATTTTTGTGCTACTTCTCCTATCACCTCTTCTACCACTGTATCCTCTGCAATTGTTTGCATAGGAGATAGAGGTTTCCTAGTTTTCTTCTTGCTCTTTCTCCTCTTGGGTTTAGGTGCCCCTTCCTCTGAGGCTTTGGATTTTCTCTTCTTCTTTTCCTTTGGGGGAGAGGGAGGAGCAGAAGATCCAACTTTTGTGGCATGAGGAGGAGAGGGTTGGCTTTTGCGACACTTGTAGAGGTTCCCTCTATGGATTTCCTCTTATGAGTTTTCTTTTAAGGAGTAGATGCAGAGGGTTTTTGTTTCTTTGAGGCAGAGTAGATGGATTTTCTCTGAGCACGGAATCTGGCTTGATTATCTTCATGCTTCTGAAAAGCAGCTGCCCATTCTTCATCTGTCAACCTACCTAATACTTCTGTACCTATGGGGACTCCTAGACGTGGGGTGTCATAGGACTTGGTTCTGGATTCCTATGATGGCGTATGTATTCTAATTCTAGTTCTTCGTCCCTTACATATCCCAGAAGTGTCTTTTGCAGAGGTCTGCAGTGTGGGTATCCATCAACATGTTCTGTTGGAGAGTTTTTGTTCATAACATACATCTTGGTTGTTGGCCCCTCCATTGGCGATTTTTCGAGCAAGAGTAGAGGCTCTAGCAGAACACCTAGAATTCTTTGAAACTGCAGAGGAGGTAGAGCTCCTGTTGTCTGTGACCTTTTCTGCTGTAAGGTGATCTTTCTGTCGATGGTGTTAACCATTTCTTGCATCATGAGTGTTGCGAAGTCCAGAGGTACGTCGTAGTAAACTCCGTACATGATGGCTAGTATTTGGTGTGAGGATTGATCTGGACTCCCCACTTTCCCGGTTAAGCATCTGTTGAGTATGGAAAAGAGTGTATTCCACAGAGGTGGTAATCTGCCTCTGCGGAAGTCATTTCTCTTTCTGAGTGGTACGTTGTACCCCAACATTTCGACAAACCTGCAGAGCTCTTCATCTGTACGTTCCTGTGCAAAGGTCTTTAATCCTAGAAGACCTCTGGTGGGTAGACTGAACTCAAGAGAGAACATAGTTCTGTTGAACTTGAGTTCAAGATGTGCGGATTTATCGGGTTTGGAGATGTACCCTTTGATCTGTCGGTCTTCTGGATCAAATCTGCAACTTTGCCAGAATTGATTTATGTACCTGGCAGGGATTTTATCAACGGTTTTGGTAAGGAGAGGGTAGAGTATATGTTGTTTCATTATATGGAGAAGTATAGCATGTGCTTCTCCCAAAGCAGTTTTGGATGGAACAAGGTAGTGGTTATTGGGTTTTGAAGGTAGAACATTTGCAAAATGTTCATGTTCTAAGAAGTTTTGTAGGTGGGTTATCGGAGCAAAGTCTGCTTCATCGCCGGAGTTATCTTGCTCCAGGTTTCTGGCGATTTCAGGATTTTCTGAATGTTCAAAGTGTTTAGGGTGTTCAGGGGAGTTTGCCGGAGAGTGAGCAGGGGAGATAGCTTGAGAAGAGGAGGCCATTTTTTGTATGAAGATAAGAATTTTGCAGGTTTTTGCAATGGTTCGCCGGAGAAGAAAGTGAAAGTTGAAAGTTCGTAACGTTTTTAAGGAATGGTAACTTGGGTTTTATAGTGAGAGGTAACGGTAGAATCTGAAGAGGTAAATATATGGAAGTGGATAATATTTGGGGTCCGTACTTGAGTGTGAACGGCGGGTTCAACTTTCCAGAAGAATGTGTGCCGTGTACGTCAAATAAAAATGAGACACGTCAGCAGTGTCAGAGTACGACTTGACGTCGTGCGCATCCCATTAATGCTTGGCACGTGGGTTTCTTTTCCTCCACATAATTTTCACTCGCAGTAAAATAGCCGTTACTGTTACAGAATTTGCCTAAGTTGAAACAAATGACAGAAGCTCTGTAATGATAGAAGCACTGTGGTTTGAAATCTTCCTTTTATTTTCCTCTGATGCTTTCACCTTTACCAAAAACGTTTGAAAATTCATTGGAGAGGATTGATAGATTTATAGAGTAGAAATTTCTTTCACAGAGGTTTTGAAGCTCTGTCAGAGCCAACAGAGGCTCTATGAGATGAAATTTCTCATATCTAAAAATGAGACACGTCAGCAGTGTCAGAGTACGACTTGACGTCGTGCGCAGCCCTTTAATGCTTGGCGCGTGGGTTTCTTTTCCTCCACATAATTTTCACTCGCAGTAAAATAGCCGTTACTGTTACAGAATTTGCCTAAGTTGAAACAAATGACAGAAGCTCTGTAATGATAGAAGCTCTGTGGTTTGAAATCTTCCTTTTATTTTCCTCTGATGCTTTCACCTTTACCAAAAACGTTTGAAAATTCATTGGAGAGGATTGATAGATTTATAGAGTAGAAATTTCTTTCACAAAGGTTTTGAAGCTCTGTTTTTGACAATGTTTTTAGGACCTATTTGGAAGTTGGTGTCCTTGAAAATTGTTTGTTAAAAGGTTTTATGCGATAAATTCTTTTAAAAGCCTATGTTGGTCAACAGAGTTTCTTTGGTGGAATGAGCTCTGTGACCAACAACCTTTTAGAATCTCAAAGTGTGCATTTGTGCGAAAGAGGTCTTTTGAGATGACATTTAAACCGATCGAAAGAGTTTAAATTTACGATCATAGAGATTGAAAGTGCAGGATCTATTCTTACAATCAATATAGAAAGAAGTAATTGAGAAAATTGTATGATCAAGCCCAATTGTATTCAATGATGCACAGAATTACAGATCTAAGAGAGAGATAACCTCAAAGATTATAAGGAATGAATACAAGTAATATGGGAAAATCAATCAGTTAGCAACGTAGTGCTAACCACTCTATTTATACTGCAACGGATATATTAAAGCTACAGTACAAATAAGAAAGACTAATAAGAACAAAACACGTGTCCTAATTAGTTTACACATTACTAAGTAACGAAACTCGTCATAAGTTCTGAACAGGTAGTTCAGAACTTCTGAACATTCTTCTGATCACGCTTCTCAGAACTTCTGACTTCTCTTTCTCAGATCTCTGACTCTTCTTCTCAGATCTCTGACTCTTCTTCTCAGAACTTCTGAACCTTCTTATCAGATCTTCAACACTTGGTTTATTGACAAAACTTCAGATCTAACAATCTCCCCCTTTTTGTCAAATAAACTTAAACTTTGCATCATCTAATTCTTTCAGAGCAGGAACAATTTTCTGAAGTAGCACATTCCTCAGATTAAGCCTCTTATCAATCTTGTCAATAATTTCTTGAATAACTTCAACTTGCTGATTTATTGCTTCTTGAGTTATGTTTGCTTCCTTTACTTTCAGCATCTTTTTCTCCAAATTGTGCTTTATGATCCTTAAAGTTCCAGAACAATATTTTGCAGTTTCCTTTGCTCTGAAGAAGATCTTTCCACTTTTGTTCTTCAAAAATACTCCCAAATCTGGATACTTGTGAACACTTCCAGTCTTTAACACCTTTTTCTGCTCATGATCTGTATTGGGATTTGCCAGATAAACACATGACTTTTGCAAGTACAGAGCTATTTGGAAATCTGTATAGCAATGCCACCTTAAGATATAGAACATGGCCTCAATCACCACACTTCTTGCCTTCCTTTCATTTCTGTCTTTACTTGACTCTTTAAAACATAGAAAGCTGTGTAATCTGTAGAAGTCAACCACTGACAGTTTCTCAAAATCTGCATCAGTAAAATAATAAACCTTGCCATCTTCTCTCAGAACTTCAAAGGATAAGTACTCCATCTTTCTGAATTTCTTAACCTTCAATTCTCTGATTCCAGTGATTAGAAAATCTGAGTAAACGGCTTGCTTTGTTTTGCCAAGACATCTTGATTTTTCAGCCAACCAGATCTGAGTCTCCTTAGACCTATCATAATACACATCCAAGAATTGTACTTCTTTTGGTTTGAAAAACTCAGGCAGATCAAATTCAAGAAAGTATCCATTCAGATCAATGAATATTTCATCTTCTTTGGGTTCAGACTGTTCAGCTTGGTCAATATTAGTTATCTGTACATTCTGAGGTGTTGTGTCCTGAACTTCTTCAACTTCATCTGACAAAATTTCATTCACTTCATACTCAGCAGGGAACACAAAATCACTATGTAACATCTTCTTGGGATTAACTTCAGATAGCAACCATTCACCACAACTTCTGATCTTTCTTCTGAGATTCAACCTTCTATTCATAGAGTTTACACACCTTTTCTTTAAGTTCTCTCTTTCAGTTTTAGCACTTACTTCCATTTCAATCAGTAACCAACTCAGAGTTGCATCACTATATTTTACCAGTTCTTTCAGTTTGAACATTTCAAGTCTCTCTTGAACTTTATATGCAAACCCTTCAGATTCCATTCCTTCATTTACGAATCCTTTTGTACACACATCAAATCCTGCAATATTTGTTGGAGACCTCAGATTGCACTTCTCTTTTCTTCCTTCAATGGCTAGTTGAAAATCATATAAGTACATGTTTCTGACATAGATACCCAGAAGTCTTCTGCATTCAATTTCCATCAAGGCTTCTTCAGTACCAGAGAAGAATTTGACTAGAAAGATCTGATCATCAAGTGTTAGTCTGTGGAAATCAAAACTGGACATGGCAACTTTTGTATTTTTCTCTTTCAACACTTCCATTCTAACAAACATTAAACCACTGAATTCTTCTTCTTGAAACATTAGAACTTTCTCAATTCTTTTCTGAATATGCAGTCTTGAGTCAGGAATTCTGAATCTGTTTGAAGCTTCTGTGTAAATCATCTGAGCTCTTTCATCCATGAAACCATCAACATTACTTTCTAAAACCTCATATTCTCCTTTTGAGTGGTAGAGGTTTTCATACATTTCCTCAGGAAAAATGTCATCATGAAATTGTCTGGCCAAAGGTACATCACTTAGTTCCAGGATGAAATCACATATGGGTTCTTCTAACGTCTGTTAGTTAATCTTGGAAATCTCAATTGGTTTTCTAAATACATACTCAGAAGGCATGAAGTAATCTTCTAGTTTCTCATATTCTTCTTCTGTGTTCATCTCATCAGCATAGTTATATCTGAACTCATGCTTAAAATTCTGAGAATAATCAACAGTTCTGTCTTCTTCACCCATCAGATCAATAGGTCTTATTACTTTTATCCCTTTATGAATTTTCTGAACACTCAAAGCTCTGACTACTTCATTATGCATTCTTCTGATCAATTCTTCATTCAACCTCCTTTCTTCTGATTCAGATTCTATTGCCCTTTCTCTGTTATAAACCACAATATCTGTACATCTATTTACCACTGTACTTTCCACTATTTCTTCTGATCTCAATTCAGATTCCTCAATAGCTACAGTTTCATCTGAGTTTCCTTCCATCTCAGTATCCAAGTTTAATTCCTCTGTTTTATCTGATTCATTACTATCAATACTTCCCAACTCCATTTCTTCTGTATCTGAACTATCAAGCTGTACTATCTGAATCATTTCCTTTAAATTTTCCTGTGTCTGATCTTCTGAACTTTTTGTATTGGCTAAGTGCATGTCTGCTATCTCAAAATCTTCTATGCCAATGTCATCATCAGAACTTAACCTTTGTCTTTTCTCCCCCTTTTGATGATCATGAGGCTCATTATCATCAAACTTTCTTTTTAAGTTCTGATTAGAAGTACCTTCAGCTTCAGCTTCTGCAATAGGAACAGGATCAAGAGGCTTTGAAGTAGAAGCCAGTGATACACTCAGTGCTTTCAGTATAGAATCCTGCATATCTTGCATTTGTTTCAACATATCTTTTTGAAAACCAGACATTATATCCATGATCTCCTTTTTGTGAGAATCCAAGGATTTCGTTACATCATCTACCTTGGTTTCAACAGAAATTAACTTTTTCTCCAACACATCTTTCAAATCTGATACCTCATCATTCAGATCCTCCATCCTCTTCTCCAAATTTTCTACTTTTTCCCCCATCTCCTTGTTTTGTTTCTGAATCTTTTCAAATTCAGAAGTTTCTAACAGTGAACCTGAACCAACAGATGGTCCAGTTTTCATGTGCCCAGAGAGCTCATGGCCTGTAGATAACACACAGTCATCTTGTACAACAGATGCACGTTTGAATGAGGCTTTTGTAATGTTCACCTCACCAGGACTTCCATCCAATCCTCGACACCCAACATTAGGCATGTCTATGAATGTTGTTTCAGGAGTACGAAATTCCTGATCTGTGCAAGTGTCAAAAGGAATTTCAGGCTCAATATGAATAGGACTGTGATATTCAGACTCAAGGAGTTGAAAAATAAGTTGGGATTTATCACCTCCCTCCAAATGAGTTTGGGATGGTTCCCCGGATTTGTGTGAAACAGTGGCATGTTGAAATGCTTCTGAGTGGGTATGGATGGGTTGTTCAAGATCCACCACTAGGTCCATGGTGTTTGTTTCAATATTGGACACCAAGAGATGTGAACCAATAGCATGTGTGGTTACCTGGTCAAGATTAGCTGGTTCAGAGGCATCTCTTTCTGTTTGAACCTCTGTTGACAATCTCTCATCCTCATCACTCTCATTCTGTTTTTCCTCACCAAATCTAACCAAGCTCTCAGAATTTTCCCTCTCAGGTCTCTCAGAATGTTCACCCATCTGAACATCCTCCCCCTCTCTAATTCGACTAGACCCCTCACCTCTCTTCTCAGGTTGGTCCTCTTGGGCAGGGATTTGAGGTAATTCAATTTCCATAGAGGTGCAATAAGCTTTTAAAATCTCACTCTCCCTTGGAATATAATTCCTAAGTGATTTTGGCAACAGTTTATGATTGGGATAATTTTCAAGTCTTGTTACTGAGGTCATCTTACCCAAATAAAATGTAGGACCATGCTCTTCATTTGTTCTTCTTGAGATTGTTCTGTTTTCCTGCATGTCATACCAAATAACAATTTGCCAGTACCTTATGTAGGGAATGTATGCCAGTGGAGCATCCTTTGTCTTCTTCTGAATTGCTTTCTGATTCTTCTCAAATGTATTCTTCATATCTTCCCAAAGTATTAAAGTATAGTCATAATGCCTATTCTTCACTAAACCTTGAAATATCTGAAGAATTTGTTTAGAACCTTGATCAGCAGAACTATTTTTCCCTGACAAACATTTATTTACCACATGAAAGAAGCAAGCCCAAATAGGTGGTAATTTGTTTCTTCTGAACAAACTGAGAGTCCTCAATCCTTCATTGTATCCCAACTTCATAAACTCTGCTATTAATTCCTCTGTTAGGGGTAAATCCTCAAAATCTGTTCTTCTTTGTACATCATCTTTCTCTGGTAGATTCAGCATTTCTCTTAGTGCAGAGATAGATAAGACAAATGTCACTCCTCCAATTTCAGACACAAACTTATTATCTTCTAACCTAAGATATTTCCACCATTGTTGTATGTACTGAACAGGCACATTTTTACTTCTTGTAAACCATTTTCTGTACGGATGATGTTTGAATAACTCCATGATAATTCTGTGTTCAGGCTTAAAACGACTTTCCTCAAACAATATAACACAGTTATTTTCAGATAATTTCAACCATTCACTCTCAGGAACAACTCTTTCCACTAGAATAGATCTATCTGACATAATAGAACACGCAGCACTCTGATCATGTTCAATATTAACGTTTACCTCATCCGCATTTCCTTCAGATTCATCCATTTGTTCATCTTCTTCATCATTTCTTATTGCCCCTTCCTCTGCAACTCTATTTTGTACTTCATCATTTTCCGAATCGGATGAATCCATTATCGATTTTGTAGAATGTAGAGAAATTGGACCACTTCTTCGTATTTCAGACATGATTTAAGAAGAAAACAGATTCAAAGAACTCTGGATTTGATTCGTATCTCACGTTTCGCTCTGGAATTTGAAAGAAATTTGAAATAGGGATTTTAAGACCTATTTAAAATCTGCGAAGTTGAAAGGTTTAACGGAAAAGCGAAATCAATGTTATAACGGAGTCAACACATGTGAAATACCACAAAGGATTTAAATGAAATACGTGGCATTGTCAAACAAATATGAAGCTGACACGTGTTAGTGGATAGAATTTTGACTCAAGTCAAAGATCTGAATAACACGCACAGATGTTCTGATTCCATGACTCAGAAGAATTTTGCCTTGTAACCGAAATGTCTTTTAAAATCAACTTCTGACCAATATAAAACATTTTGATTATTCAGAAGAGGTTTGAACAGATAAGAAATGAAAACAAATCTTTTAAGCATCACAAAATGATTTCCAAAAGAATTTTGATGCTCCCCCTTGACTTGAGCATGCATTTGAGTATTAATGATACATAAAGATGAGATAAAAAGATAATCAAAGAAGCATAATCCATACAGTTGAAGTTATTTGTATTTCTCAAAAGTAAATTTTTGAAAGTTAGATTGCTGAAGTATTGACTCAGAATTTCTGACCTTAAGATTCAGAGGTTCTGATCTCAAGACTCAGAAGTTCTGAACTCAAGACTCAGAAGTTCTGAACTCAAGACTCAGAAGTTCTGAAATCAAGACTCAGAAGTTCTGAACTCAATACTCAGAAGTTCTGAATACACTATTCAGACAAGTTTACTTAGAAAAATTTAGCATTTTTAAGAAAAAAATATTTTCAACTAGGCAGATTAAGCATTCCTATTTTACATATGAGAAAAGAAAACCTTTTGTGATCAAGAGGCTTTGTGAACAAGTCAGCCAATTGATACTTTGTATGCACAAAGTGCATCTCTATAGTTCCTTTTTCCACATAGTCCTTTATAAAATGATACCTCACATCTATATGCTTAGTTTTCGAATGTTGAACAGGGTTCTGAGTAATAGCAATTGCACTTTCTGAGTCACAATAGATGGGAATCTTATTAAGCTGATATCCATAGTCCATGAGTTGTGTTCTCATCCACAATGTTTGAGAGCATGAAGCAGCAGCAGCAACATACTCTGCTTCAGCAGTTGAAGTGGATACACAGTTCTGTTTCTTTGATGCCCAACTCACTATTTTATCTCCCAAAAAGTGACAAGCACCAGATGTACTCTTTCTGTCCAACCTACTTCCTGCATGATCAGCATCAGTGAAAGCAGTCAATTTGAAGTCAGTTTCTTTTGGATACCATAAACCTAGATCAGGTGTTCCTTTGAGATATCTTAAAATCCTTTTGACAGCCAACATATGTGATTCTTTCGGGTTAGATTGAAATCTAGCACAGAAACAGGTAGAAAACATGATATCTGGTCTACTTGCAGTCAAATAAAGTAATGATCCAATCATGCCTCTATAAAGTTTGATATCTGCTGAGACACCTTTGAGATCAGCATCTAACTTTATGTTAGTTGCCATAGGTGTTCTCATAGAAGCACAATCAGACATTTTGAACTTTTTCAGAATATCTCTGACATATTTTCCTTGATTTATGAAAATACCTTTTGGTAATTGTTTGACTTGAAGACCAAGGAAAAAATTCAGTTCACCCATCATGCTCATTTCAAATTCAGATGACATGATTTTTGAAAAATTATCACATAATTCTGGACTGGTAGAACCAAATATTATGTCATCAACATAAATCTGAATCAGAATCAAATCATTACCCTGTTTCTTTAAAAACAAAGTTGTGTCAATCTTACCTTTCTTGAATCCTGAACCTAACAGGTGTTTAGTAAGAGTGTCATACCAGGCTCGTGGTGCTTGTTTTAGACCATATAAAGCTTTGTCTAAAATATAAACATGGTCAGGGAATTCTGGATCAACAAAACCTTCAGGTTGATGAACATACACCTCTTCATTAAGTTTGCCATTTAGAAAGGCTGATTTGACATCCATTTGATACACCTTGAAGTTTTTATGTGCAGCATAGGCTAAAAATATTCTGATTGCCTCTATTCTTGCCACTGGTGCAAATGTCTCATCATAATCAATTCCCTCTTGTTGACAGTATCCCTTAGCAACCAATCTTGCCTTGTTTCTGATGACAACACCTGATTCATCCTTTTTGTTTCTGAACACCCATTTAGTTCCAATAATAGATTTACCTTCAGGCTTTGGAATGAGTCTCCAGACTTTATTTCTTTCAAATTGAAGCAATTCCTCTTGCATTGCTGAAATCCAGTCTGGATCCTCTAAGGCTTCATTAGCTTTCTTTGGTTCAATCACACTCAAGAAACCAGCAAACATTGCTTCATTTGCTGTAGCTGATCTGGTTTTTACTCCTGCTGAAGGATCACCTATTACTTGATGAATAGGGTGATTTTTAGTCCATTTATTAGCACTAGGGAGTACATCAATCTCTGAATAATTGTTGTTTGCATCATTTTCATCAATGATTGCTCGTAATTCTGAACTGTCACCTTGTTCTGACGTATGAGTAGGAGTTGCATCCAAGTTTGAGTTCTGATCAATGAAGTCAGAGTTCTGATTGACTTGTTCAGAGTTCTGAGTACAAGAATCAGAATTCTGATTACAAGGTTCAGAATTTTCACCACTTGTATGTATTAGATTTGGACATTCCTCTGATGGACCTTTGTCAGAAATTACAGTTGATTGAACTATTTCTGGAGTCTTATTTTTCATCTCTTTGACCATCTTTGGGTTTTCATATTCTGCATAAGAATCAGAAATTAGTTCACTAAAAGCATCCTTAAATAGTAAATTGAGTTCTGAACAAATAGGATTAGAATTTGTATCAGAAGTCATTTTTGTCTTGTTTAGCATGAGTTCTGAACTGTCTTGTTCAGAAGTCCGCATTCTGGCTTCATCAAAAGTTACATTTATGCTCTCCATTATCCTCTTGGTTCTTCTATTGTAGATTCTGAATGCTTTGGAAGTTAAAGAATAACCCACAAAGTATCCTTCATCTGCCTTTTTATCGAATTTGGCAAGATTTTCTCTGTCTCTGAGAACATAGCACCTGCAACCAAAAACATGAAAGAATTTGATTAATGGTTTTCTTTTATTTATCAGTTCATAAGCAGTCTTATTTAATCTCTTATTGATTAAAGTTCTATTTTGTGTAAAACAAGCAGTTGCAATTGCTTCAGCCCATAGGAAAGTAGGAAGATTTGCATAAGCCAGCATTGTTCTCGCAGCTTCAACTAGAGTTCTATTCTTCCTTTCAACAACACCATTTTGTTGAGGAGTTCTGACAACAGAAAAATTGTGAGAAATCCCAGAACTTTCTAAAAAATTCTGAAGAGTCTCATTTCTGAACTCTGTTCCATTATCACTTCTGATTTTCTGAACTTGAAGTTGTAAGAGAACTTGAATCCTTTTGATAAAATTTATCAATGTAGTAGCAGCTTCTGACTTAGCTCTTAGGAACTCAACCCACGTGTATCTGGATAATTCATCAACAATCACAAGCATATATTTCTTTCCTCCCATCGATTGAACTGAAATTGGACCACAAAGATCAGTATGAATCATTTCTAATGGTGCTTTGCAAGATGAGTCCATTTTTAATTTGTGAGAACTCTTTTTCATCTTGCCCATTTCACAAGCTGAGCATAATGATTCTTTTTCAAATTTAAGCTTTGGTAAGCCTTTAACCAAATGTTTTGCAACAAGATTATTAAGATCTTTGAAATTCAGATGAGAACATCTTCTGTGCCAAAGCCAGCATTCATTTGCAGTTGATTTTGATAAAAGACAAACTGTATTTAATGTTTTCAATTTTGAAAAATTAACTACAAATAAGTCCATATGTCTTTTGGCCCAGAAGACTTTAACATCATTTTCAGTTAAAATCATGCAACCTGTTATTTGAAACTTAATTTGACAAAGACTGTCTAAAAACTGACTTATACTGAAAAGATTATGCTGTAATCCTTCAACATAGAAAACCTTTTGGATAGTCAGATCCCCTTTAGTTAAATCCCCATAACCTTTGACTTGTCCTTTGCTGTTATTTCCAAAGTTTACTGCTCCTCCAGCCTTTTCTGTGAAGTTTGATAGAAAAGACTTCTGACCTGTCATGTGTCTTGAGGCTCCTGAATCTAAAAACCACACATGACAGCCCTGCAAAAGGATCAGTTAGGTTTAGGTACCCATTTTGGAATGGGTCCATCTTTGTTAGCTTTGTCATTGGATTTAACATTAGTACCTTTTACTCTCCACTCAAAATCTTTCTTCAAACACCACTTTCCTTGAACTTTTATGAAGTCAGAACATTTTCTGCTTACAAGTTTGTTCAAATTCTTTTTGAGAGTTGTAACTTTTGGTTTTGCTATGTTTTCAACTTTCTTTTCTTTTATCTTTTCTTTCTTCTGAGTCTGAGGAACAGAAATTTTCTTCTTTTCTGTATTTTGAGAAACAGAAACTTTCTGAATATCTTTTCTTATGTATGAAACAGAAGTTATTTTGACTTGACATTTGTGAGAATATTGGAATGAATCATTTTTACATCTAACACAAACAAGATTTTTCTTTGCAAGTGACAATAAATCTGAAACATAGATCATTTCATTTTTATTTATACTGTTCAGAGTACAATTGCCCTTATTACAAGAATTTCTAGCGTTTAGTTCAGAAGTAGATTTCATTCTAAGCTTCTCAAGTTCCCTTTTCAGATCATTCAACTTTGCAAGATCATCTTTCCTTTTGCTTTCTTCTTTTTCTGAAAAATTCAAGTTCTTTTTGTTAGAAGAATTAGATGATTCACCTTTTTCATATGTACTTGATTCATTAAAGAATTTATCATTTTCTCTTGAAGCATTAATTTTAAAAAGATCATACTCAGTCTTCAGTTTTTCAAGCTCTGTTATTTTCTGAATAAAAATATTCTTTTCTTTCAAAGCTTCTTCAAGTTTAATATCCACCTCACAGAAATCATTTTCAAGTTCATCATAAGCTTTCCTTAAATCCTCAAGTTCTTGACTCACAAGATTAAATCTCTTTTCAAGTTGCAAAAATTCATCTGATTTTGTTTCAGAAAATCCAGTTGAATCAGACTTCTGACTACCTGAGTCAGAGTTCTGATTTACAGACTCAGATGTCTGATCTTTAGACTCAGAATTCTGACTACAAAGTTCAGAATCCTGACTAGAAGTTTCAGACTTCTGATTGACTGTTTCAGAATTTTTACTTGTATCAAATATGCTCTCAATGTCATGATATGAAAAACTTGGTTGTTTATTTTTGTAGCTGACATTTAAGGAATCATACTTGAATTTAGTATCATTGTATCTTGGCTTTTCATCTGTTGGTTTAGAAACTTCTTTCTTAACCTTTTCTTCTGAACCAACTGACTTTTCTGTTTTAGACTCAGAAATTGTCTCATCTGACTTTTTAGAGTTTGGTCTTTGCAAATTGTCAGAACTTGTTATAGAACTAGCAGGTCTTATGAAAACTTCAACAATTTCTGGGATTTTTGGCTTAGAAACTTGAAGTATTGGAGCTCTTTTTAAAATGACATTTTCTTCCAATCCCAATCCCTTCTTTGGATTGTAAAATCTTGTATCTTTAACATTGCTTAATAAAAGATTTAATGTTTGCTGAGTCTGACCTCTTTTCAAATTCAAATCTTCCAATTCTTTGATTTTGGTGTATAAATTCTTTCTTTCTTCAAATAACATATCAAATTTTATTTGTAAATCACCTTTTTCATCCTTTATTTTTGAAAACTCAACTTTTAGTTCAGAAAGCCTTTTCATCAATTCAGAATTTTCATCTTTAACTTTCTGTTTCTCAGCCTCAGATTCTTCATATTGTTCTTTTATTACTTCTTTTTCAATTCTGAATTTGTTAACCAAAGTTCTTTCTCCTTTTATCTGTTTTCTTAGATTAGCAAATTCAGTTTTCATTTCACCAATCTGTGTCATTAACTCTAATTCAAGTGAAGAATGTACCTCAGCAGATGACTCAGAATCAGCATCTTCAAAATCAGAATCATCCTCATTCCTCATTTTTGCCATATAGCTTCGCATCTGTGGAAAGTTGATATGATCATCTTCATCAGAAGTGTAGTACAGCCAATTCTCCTGTTCAGCCAATAGCGCACTCTCGTCATCTCTCTTCTTTGCAAGCTGAGCCTTCTTGGTGTAGTATTCATAATCTTTCACAACTTTAACTCTGCAATCCTTGGCATAATGGCCAGATTTTCCACACTTGAAACACAGATTCTTTTCTTTTCTCTCTTCCTTCTCTTCCTTGTTTTCTTCACTTCTCTCTATTCTCTTTTCAATCTTATTTTCTTCTCTGTCATCTTTCTTCTTATAATCTGAACTTCCAACTCTCTTATAATTTCCTTGAAATCTGCCCTTCCCATACCTTTTGTTGAAAGTATTTGTCAGCAAAGCTAGCTTTTCAGCCATTATCTTGATATCTTCATCATCTTCTGATCCTTCTTCTTTGTCAGATTCCTCCAGACTCGGTATTTCTGATAGATATGCAGTCTTTTTGGGTGCTTTGATTGCTTTGGACTTTGATAAGAACGCTAACTGATCAGCAACATTTTTCTTCTCTTCCACAACTAACTTGACAGAGTCTTCATGTTGATTAAGAACACAGAATAGATCATTTAAGTCTTCTTCACACATATCCTTGTTCATTTGCAGACTTATGGCAAATGATGACCATTCTGAATTTAGACTGTTCAGAAATTTGTAATTTATTTCTGATTTTGTTTTCTTCAGTCCATTTCTTCTCAAGTCATTTAGAATAGTGCAAAATTTACTGTATGTCTGTGTCAAACTTTCTGACTCTTTTGCTTTGAACCTTTCATAAGCATTTATGCTTTGATTTAACTTTGCCTGAATAGATCTCACAGTTCCTAACATTTGCCTTTCCAATTCGTCCCACATTTCTTTAGCTGATGATCCACTGTCAATCCTGTTAAGAACCTCATTTGGGACAGCCAAAGTCATCAAAGTAATTGCTCTTTTGTCAATAGCATGCCTATTTTTCTGTTCAGCTGTGTATTGGGAATAACTCTTTTTCACCCTGGTCGCTGGAATTTCTGGAGTTGTCTCTGTAGCAGGGGTTGCAGCAACATCGATATATACTTCGATTGGACCTTCTCGAATAGAAATCATAAGATTTTCATCGATGTTGTCTAGGAATTGGATCATACGAGTTTTCCATTGCTGATACTCTTCTGGTATAAGAACAGGCGGTTTGGTTTCGGATCCCATGGCTAGATATTCTTTAGAAGACATGATTGTAAGAAAATTCAACAGAAAGACAAATTCGATTTTCTTGATCGAAAAGTAACAGGTAATTCAAGAATTGCTAAGAATTCAAGAACTAGCCCTAGCAGCGGAATCGAATTTTGAATGAATCAAGAAATCTTCAAGAAATTGATCAATCGATCTTCGCAATCACAATCTTGAACGAATTTGTTTGTTGATTGGCTCTGATACCAATTGAAAGTGCAGGATCTATTCTTACAATCAATATAGAAAGAAGTAATTGAGAAAATTGTATGATCAAGCCCAATTGTATTCAATGATGCACAGAATTACAGATCTAAGAGAGAGATAACCTCAAAGATTATAAGGAATGAATACAAGTAATATGGGAAAATCAATCAGTTAGCAACGTAGTGCTAACCACTCTATTTATACTGCAACGGATATATTAAAGCTACAGTACAAATAAGAAAGACTAATAAGAACAAAACACGTGTCCTAATTAGTTTACACATTACTAAGTAACGAAACTCGTCATAAGTTCTGAACAGGTAGTTCAGAACTTCTGAACATTCTTCTGATCACGCTTCTCAGAACTTCTGACTTCTCTTTCTCAGATCTCTGACTCTTCTTCTCAGATCTCTGACTCTTCTTCTCAGAACTTCTGAACCTTCTTATCAGATCTTCAACACTTGGTTTATTGACAAAACTTCAGATCTAACAGAGATTTTCTCTGGCAGAGCCTCTGTTGATCTCAGCAGAGGCTCTATGACCTAAAATTTCTCATAACTCAAAATTTATGTATCTTTTTGATCATATGAAGTTTGAAATGTGTTTAACATTGTTTTTAGGACAAATTTGGAAATTTGTGTCCTAGAAAACTGTTTTCAAAAACTGTTTGTACGAGATACTTACATTTTGACTCTTCTGACCTCGGCTTAGTACCTGACTTCTGTGGATAATGTCGATCGCAATTCTTCTTTGGCTCCCCCTTGAACATTTTACTTCTGTAGAGCAGTTCAAGGTCTCCTTCTGCTCCCCATTGACCTATGCTTGGATCAAATAAGATAAGTTGTGCATAGAACATAGATCAAGTCTTTCAGAGGTTCTGTAAGGACTGTCAGAGGTTCTGAGCAATCTCATAGAAGCTCTGTTGAGTATTGAACACTTGGTGATTGAGAATTTACATACAGAAATAATTTAAACTACAAAACGAAAACAATGTATTTACATATTTACAGAAGATTAAGTTATACTTACAGAGGTTTTAACTAATGTTTATCATTCCCAACTTACCCACCAAGAAAAGGAGTCTTTTCTCATCTAGTGCCTTGGTGAATAAGTCTGCAAGATGGTATTCTGTAGACACGAAATGCATTTCGATTGTGCCATACTCAACATGATGTTTCAGAAAGTGGTAACGGATGTCGATATGCTTTGTTTTGGAATGCTGTACAGGATTGGCAGAGATTGCTATGGCGCTCTTTGAGTCACAGAAGATTGGAATCTTGAATATGATGTGGCCATAGTCCTTAAGCTGAGTTTTCATCCACAAGACTTGGGAGCAACAGCTAGCAGCAGCAACGTATTCGGCTTCTGCTGTAGATGTGGATATGCAGTTCTGCTTTTTAGAGGTCCAGCTGACTAGTTTACCACCTATGAATTGACAACTCCCAGAGGTACTCTTTCTGTCGAGCATGCATCCTCCATAATCTGAATCTGTGTAAGCTTTAAGACCAAAACCAGAGTTCTTCGGATACCAGAGGCCAAGATTTTTGGTCCCTTTGAGGTATCTGAAGATCCTCTTTACAACATTATATTGGGATTCCTTCGGGTTAGCATGATATCTTGCACAGAGGCATGTGGCATGCATTATGTCAGGTCTACTTGCAGTTAAGTATAACAGAGACCCAATCATTCCTCTGTAGAGTGTGCATTCTACAGGTATGCCATTTGGATATGAGAATAACATATTTCCAGTGGCCATTTTGGTTCTCATTGCAGAGGCATCAGAGAGACTGTATTTTGAGAGTATGTCAGAGACATATTTAGCTTGATTTATGAAAATTCCCTCTGATGATTGTTTTACTTGGAGTCCGAGGAAGAAAGTTAATTATTCCATCATACTCATTTCAAACTCACTCTGCATAAGTTTTTCGAAATCGATGCATTTTTGTGCATTTGTAGACCCAAAAATTATGTCGTCCACATATATTTGTACAAGCATAATTTCATCACTTTTCCATTTATAAAACAAAGTTGTATTCGTTGTACCTCTGTCGTAACCATTATCGAGAAGAAAGGTGGAAAGTTTTTCGTACCATGCTCTTGGAGCCTGTTTCAGTCCATACAGAGCTTTGTCAAGGTAATACACGTATTTTGGGTACTTGGAGCTTTCAAACCCTGGTGGCTGTTGGACGTATACCTCTTCTTGGATTTCACCGTTTAGAAAAGCGGATTTTACGTCCATTTGAAATACTTTAAAACCTCGGTGGGCTGCGAAAGCTAAGAAGATTCTTATGGCTTCGAGCCGTGCGACAGGGGCAAAAGTTTCATCGTAATCTATGCCTTCTTCTTGTCGATATCCCTTGGCAACCAATCTTGCTTTGTTTCTTATGACCACCCCATCTTCATCCTTCTTATTTTAAAGACCCATTTAGTTCCTATGGCTTGTTTTCCTCGTGGCAGAGGAACTAAATTCCAGACTTTGTTTCGTTCAAACTGTAGAATCTCTTCTTGCATAGCGTCTACCCAGTTTGGGTCGTCAAGGGCTTCAGAGATCCTTTTTGGCTCGATCACACTAATAAAGTTTGTAAAGAAACAAAAGTTAGCAGTGGCAGATCTTGTTTTTACCTTTTCAGAAGGTTCGCCGATTATAAGACTTGGAGGATGGTTCTTTGTCCACTTTGTTGTTCTTGGGAGATGGTCATCGATTTCATCAAGTTGATCTTCAGAGGTTTCCAATTGTGGTTCTGGTGTAGCCTATGTCGTAGATTTTGCTTTCGTGCTTGATCCTACATATTGTGGGATGATTGGAATGTGTGGCGGAGTTTGTTCCTCTGAGGAAGTAGAGACTAAGTCTTCTTGTTCATCTGTTATTGGTTCCTCTGTGGTTTCTGGAGTTGGTTCTTCAGTAGCTTATGGGGTTGTTTTCCTTGTCGTATCATCTTCTGTTGGCTCCCCCTCGACATTTGCATCTGTATGATTAACAGAGGAACATGAATTATTTAAGGGACCGGTTAGAGATATACCTATCGCGTTCTGGCTGGCAGAAGATGATTCTCCAGAGGCTCTGACGGCTCCAGCAGAGGGATCAATGTCGTCATTGAACATCTCTTGAAATAGAAGATTTAAGTCTTCTTCTCTTGTTTTTGAGATGCCAGAGGATTCCCCTTTTAGACCGAGTTCTTAACTGATTTGTTCAGAAGTCTTCTGGAAGGTATCGTCAAAAGAAACGTTTATGCTTTCTACAATCGTTCGTGACTGCAGAAGATAAACTTTGTAGGCCTTGGAAGTTGCAGAGTATCCTATGAACTTGCCTTCATATGCCTTTACTTCAAACTTTCCTCTTGCTTCTCTATCATTTAAGATGAGGCACTTGCATCCAAATACATGGAAGAACTTGATGTTTGGTCGTCTTTTGTTGATCAAATGATATGGTGTTTTGATGTGTCTCTTTACGATGGTTGATCGATTTTGGGTATAGCAAGCGGTCGATACTGCTTCTGCCCAAAATGTCGTTGGTAATCCACATGCGGTTAGCATAGTTCTGGCGGCCTCCACAAGCGTGTGATTCTTTCGTTCAACCAAGCCATTCTGTTGTGGGGTGCGTGCAACAGAGAAGTTCTGTGAAACTCCTTCTTCTGTAAGATAGGCTTCAATGACAGAGTTTTTGAATTCCGTGCCATTGTCGCTTCTCAGTTTCTGAATCCTGCACTCATACAGAACTTGGATTTTCTTCATTAAATTTATCAGAATGTTTGGAACATCTGATTTCTTTCTGACAAATTCAACCCATGTAAATCTAGAGAATTCATCGATCAAAACAAGCAGATATTTCTTGCCGCCTAGGCACTGTGTAGATATTAGACCGCATAGGTCAACATGAAGCATGCACAGAGGCCTAGTGCAAGATACATCAATTTTGCTTTTATGGGAAGCTCTTTTGAGTTTTCCCATTTCGCAGGCAGAGCATAGATGATCTTTATTAAATTTGACGTTTGGTAGACCTTTTACTAGATCAAGTTTATCAAGTTTATCAAGAGTATGAAAGTTTAAATGGCAGAACCTGTTGTGCCATAACCAGGCTTCTTCACTTTTGCACGCAACAAGGCAGATTTTGTCTTTCTTGTTTTGACATTCAAGTTCATGAGATACAAGTCGCCTCTTCTTTCGGCTCGCAGAAGTTCAGTTCCTGTGTCCTCACTCTGAAGAGAGCAGAAGGTTCTTTTGAACATTACGTCGAATCCCGTATCGCAGAGTTGACTAACACTGAGAAGATTGTGTTTAAGGCCATCAACATATGCAACTTTGCATACGGGTATATTCTCCTTCCGTCTGATTCCGTAGCCTTTAATGTACCCCTTTTTATTGTCTCCAAAGGTCACAGATCCACCATCTTGTTTTTCTTTGTATGTGGATAGAAGACCTCTGTCGCAAGTCATGTTCCTCGAGCATCCGGAGTCTAGATACCATATTGGCACATACAGCTTCTGTAAGACAATCAAAGAGTTTTAGGTACCCATATCCAAATGGGTCCAGGTTTGTCAGGGGTCTTTGTTTTAATTTCTTTTGAAGAAACATTTTGTTTTTTCTTACCCTTGGATTTATCTTTTGCTTTGGGTACAGAGAGAAGACAGTGTGAACTTTTGAAATGTTGGTGTAATTTAAACATTAGATCAAAGCAATGACAGTATTGAATGTGCGAAGAGATTTGCTTGAACTTTTCATTAAATAAATTAAATAGGGGCACAAAGGCGTTACAGTCTATCCTAACATTAGACTTTCTATTACAAGAAGGTTTATGTAGGCTAGATTGTTGTTTGCAAAATCCTTTGTTGAGTGCGGCCTTCTGTGTACCCCTTATGTGGTGAACTTCTGCTAGTTTCACTGTCACAGAAGAAAAATCTTTGTTAATTTTAGTCCATTTACCCTTCTGTTGACATGTTAGTTTTTCTTTAATAGGTTTTAAGGGTTTCAAAATCTTTGAACTTGTTGGAATTTGAGTGGACATTAACTTCTGTTGTTTGAAATTTTCAAGCTCAAAAGAGGTTTTGGCTTGTATGCACATATCCAAAAAGTCTGGACAGATAGGAATTCCAGTGATTTTCTCCTTGGGAGGAATAGTTCTGTTAAGAACTTCAGAGGTTTGTTTAAAATACTTTGTGTCACTGGGTCCGATCTCTGACTCGTTAGAGGATGAGTCGTCCTCATATACAGAGGCTGAGTCACTTGGTTTTCTTTCGATAGAGGCTGGACTTTCAGAGCATGTGCCATACTCACTTTCTTCCTTTTCTAAGGAACTATCCTCAAAGTCAACAGAGGTATCTATTAAGTCTTCTTCAGAGAGATTTTGATTACATGTAGGTGTACAGAGGTTTTCTTTAGAGATACCAAGTTTTTCTTCTGTAGGTTTTGGCTTGAACTCAGGTGCCTCTGCAGATAATTTCTTTTCAGAATTCATCATACAGACAAATGCAACTTGTGTTTGAGTCTCGGGGTCACCAAACTTGAAGATTCCTATCTGATTATGAGTTTTCAGATACCTCTTAGGTTTGGACTCTCTTTTGACAGAGATTGAAGATGACAGGTCTGTGTTTTCAAACCACACATGTGTCATCTTCAGAGGTTTCCTCTTGTGAGGTTCCCCAAAGACTTTTAGCCTTTTACTTACAGAGAGAAGATTTGGAAATCCAGGTTTTCTTGTATCTCCAATATGAAATAGAGAGGACAGAGATTTGTCTCTTTTGTTTCCGGTATAAGGATCTATATCACAGAAACCAATTCCACGTCTCCCTCTTTGGGTGTTAATTTTCTCGTACACCTTCTGCGCATCTTGAAATTTTTTAATTTGAAGATCTCTTCTGAGTAAATCTTGACAGAGGACTTCTCTTTCCTTTTGAAAATAATTTTTAAGTGCTAGGATGTTCATTCTGTCGCACTCAACGTCCATTAGTTCTTTAGACTTTGTTTTCAAATAAGAATTAAGTTCAGAAATCTTTTCTTTTAAAGGATTTAATTTTTTGTTCCAGTCCATTTCAATTTCTTCTTTTTCTTTAAAGATTTTAGCTTTTTCTTGAGTGAGAAGTCTAGCTTCTCTCTCATAGAAGGTGAGCTTTTTCTGAATATTTTCACATGTCTTTTTCATTTCAGTGTATTCAATGTTAAGTTTAATCAAATCTTCTTCTACCATATTAGAGTTAGAGGTAGAAGTGGATACCTCACTGTCGGAGTCGGAGCGGACTTCTGCCATGCCACAAAATAGAGCATTCTTTGTTTCGCCTTCGTCAGAGGATGTGTCTGACTCCCAGATTTCTTTGTTCACCATTAGTGACTTCTGAGCATAGTATTCAGCTTTCATTTTGTAGAAAGCTGCATCCCTCTGAGGGCGATTTGACTTTCTCCTGCATTCGTTGGCAAAGTGACATGGCTTTCCACAGTTGTAGCATCCTTGGTTCTGTGTGGAGTTTCCAGCTCTGTCATCTGACCTCTGTCGGTCACCACTTCTTTCGGTTCGGCATTCATCTGCGTAGTGGCCTGGCTTACCACATTTGTAACACTCTTGAATCTGTGGAGTGTTTCCAGCTTTGTCTTCCGACCTCTGTCGGTCATTTCCTCTTTCATTTATGTCACTTAACCTCTGTCGGTCACCACTTCTGTCGTCTCTGTCGTTTGACCCTTCTCTCTCTCGATTATCTATTTCATATCGTTCATTACCAGATTTCTTCTCGTATCCTCTGCTGAATTCCCTAGTCAAGAGAGCTGATGATTTAGCTATCGAGGCCAGGGTCGTTTCTTCTTCTGCTACTACTCCCTCTTCTTCTTCACTTTCCACCATCATGTTTTTCTTCTTTTTCTCCTTTCTTTCCTATACTGCTTTCTCTTTCTTTGGTTTCTCTCTAGCCTCTGTAGTCTTACCAACCAATGCAAGAGGTGCAATGATCTGGGCTTTTGCTTGTGCTACCTGAGGCTCTTGTGCTGCCAATGTTCCATAGAGGTCTGATAGGGTCCAGAAATCTAAGTCTTGATTTGTTTGCAGAGACATAGATAACTGAAGCCATTCTTCATTCAGAGACTTCAGGAACATAACGTTGTTTTCTTCAGAGGTTCTGTGGATGCCGAACTTCTTGCACTTGTTTATTAGAGAGTTGAACCTATCATACGTAGTCTGCAGAGATTCTATTGGCAGAGCTTTAAATGCATAATATTCATTTATATATTGGGCTTTGCGGTTCTTCTGGGTTTTGGCTCCTCCTTCTAGTTGTTTTTCCAGTTCTTTCCATAGATCATATGCAGATTCACATGCATCAATGGACTGGAAAAGGTCATTTGGAATGGCCATAATCATAATTCTCTTAGTTTTCTGAGCAACTTCGTATTTAGCCCAATCAGGATCAGACCATTTATCCTGGGTCTTTGGTTTCGTGTGTTCTGGGATTTCTGGTGTGTCGTTTGTGCCAGGAACACGAGGTACAGTTATCATGGGAACGAAAGGAGGGTTACGGATGTAATAAACCAATTCTTTGTCAGTACCCTCAAAGAAGTGAATCATTTGAATCTTCCATTGAGGGTATTCTTCTCTAAGAAGAGTGGGAGGTTTGGTTAAAGAACCCGCAGAGAGGAAGTTGTTTGTATTCGTCATTTTAGAGAAAGTTAAATTATCCAGAAAAGGGTTTGAACAGCAAACTTTTCAGAGTATGAAGTGGATGCTTCGTATGAAGTTTTTAAGCTTAAAAGCTTTAAGCTGAGCACTAAAATGGTGTTTTTAACCGGAATAACAGATTCTATAAGTTTACCAAAATTCGAATGAATCGAAAATGGTAGAAAAACAAAAACTGTTTGAATAAAATGAAGAACAGGTTAAAAATCCAAGTTTCTACCAAAAATCATTGTAAAGAGTGGATCCCTTGATATTAAAAATCAAGGATGGCTCTGATACCAATTGTTGGTTCCTGTTTTGCTTAAACAATGATGATTATCCTTTCAGTTAGTTTAGATTGTAGATATGGTGCGGAAGCGTATTTAAAAACTGAAAGATAATGTAAAGGTAGAAGAACACACAATATCAAATAAACAGTATGTAATTAACAGATGAATATCTCAAAGATTACTGTTTTTGATATTATCAAGAACACCAAGAACATAACAAAAGAGTTGCTGGTGTGTGTGTTTGTGCGTTGCTTAATGTGTAGATCTTGTTCTAGTTAATGTTAATAGAAGAACTCAACATGAGTCTTCTATTTATACTACTACAAAGGGGACATACTTTAGACAATAAGGACTGTTCTACAGTAGACAAGATCGTATGAACAGTAGCAGGTACGATGTTCATTTAATGCGCATGTTCCAATTCTGACAGAGCCCTATCAGAGTTTGACACGTGTAGTTGATGTCAGGGAATTCCTAGAACAAGTGGATGAACGGATCTTGAAACAGTAGAAAGATATTTGTTAATCTTCTAAGTCTTCAGTATAAATCGCAGAGGCTCTGTCAAAGGTGACAGAGGTTCTGCGGCTCGGTCCTCTGTGAGTAGTCTTCTGCTGATTCTTGCCTTCGGTATTCTTGGGTTCTTCTGTAGAGCCTCTGTGGGTTACTTCTGTACTTAGACTATTTTCACTACTTTCACAAACAGAAAGATTGGAGCTAACAATTTTGGCTTGGGTGTTGTTCTTGTGAAGGTGTTCTCGAGGTCAGCATGGAAGTGGGGATCTTAAATGGTTGTGGGCAGAATATCTCTGGCACTTCTGCTGTACACCACTTCTTCTATTTGTTGTGGAGGTACACCGAGTGGAGGCATGGGTCTGCGCAGAGCATCCATTTGTTTCTTTATTTGGGCCACTCGATCCTCTTTGACTTTTGCCTTCGGATCTAGAACAGGTATATTTGACAAAGGAGTAACACCGAAAGCCAAGTCTTCTTGTTCTGGCTTTGGTGTCACATATGCATCGAAAGAGCTCTACATCAATTTTTCTGCTGGTTGATGCTTGGGCTTTTTCTTTTTGGGCTCCTCTGTCATTATCCCCTTGCCTTTGTCTTTTGCCTTCGGCTGAAGATATTCTTGTAGAGATGGGGTTGCCTCTGTGGGATTTGTCTTTTGGATTTCCGAGGGTGCCTCTGTAGTTTTGGGGGTTGCCTCTGTAGGTTTTGGCACTTGTGTTTCTGAGGACTTTGTTGGTGATGTGGTTTTTGTTGGTGAGGCTTCTGTGGATTTGCTCAGATGTTTTCTTTTGTGAGCAATGGTTTTGGTTCAGGTTTTAGGTGTGGGAGATGGGGGTTTTGTTGTTGTAGCTTCTGGTGTTTTTGGTGTTGGAGAGGGGAGTTCTTCTGGTGATTTTGGTTTTGGTGATTGGGATGGTTGATCTTCTTCGGAGGATGTTAGAATTTGGAATTCTTCACGGGTTGGGACATCTGCTCCGAATACAGAAGTTGATTCCACAGAGGTGGGTGTTGCCTATGTGGTCTTCTGTTGTTGATCTTGGTTGGTTTCAGGTACTTGGGTTTGTGTTGGTTCCCGGTTTTGTTTAAACAAGATTATCAGATCTATTAGTTCAAGTTTGAGTTTGATGCGGAAGCGTATTTGAAGAACTAACAGATATGTTTGATAGATTTAGAACATAATATAAATAAACAGTGAACAGGAAATAATATCTCAAAGTTTACTGAATATATATATTAAGAACAGATTCAAGACCAGTGAGTAAGCAAAGCTTTTTAAAACAGATATGACTCTCAAAGTGTTTAAAGCTTGTGATGTTTTTCTCTCTTGAATTCTTGTTTTGATTGTTCGATTGATCGATCGATGGATAGATGGATAGGAAGAACTCAACATGAGTCTTCCTTATATACTACTCTAAGGGGATCATAAAGCATATGCTACTATTCACAAAGGACGGTATGAATAGTTGGACGGATGGCATGAACAGTTGGACGTGTTGTATTGCATTTAATGCAGCAGACGTCTATTATGTACTAAGCCCTATTGAATCCAACCAGAGTTTGACACGTTGCAGTTGGACAGGGCATGCTACCATGCAAGTTGATGAGCAGGTCCTGTAACAGTAGCAAGATATTATAAATATCTTTTAAGTCTTTGTTGAAGACCGCAGAGGCTCTGTGAAGTGCCACAGAGGTTCTGCGGTTTGGTCCTTAGAAGAGCAGTCTTCACCGGATTCCGAGTCTTTGGTCTTCTTTGCGCGTATGACAGAGCTTCTGTAGGGCGCCTCTTTAGCTTCTTGACCTTGATCTCTCGGTAAGTTCGGCAGAGCCTCTGTAAGAGGCTTTCTTCACTTAGCCTATTTTTCACTACTTCTAAATACTTCTATTATTAGGAAGATTGAAGCTAACAATCTCCCCCTAAGTAGTGAAAAATAAAAATTTTAACTTGAGTTTAGTTAGGCTAAGTTAGATAAGACAGAGGTTAAACAATACCTCGAAAGTTCTTTCATTCAGAAATATGCCAGAGGCATTTTACATTTGAGTACAATGAAAGATAAACTTTTGACTTGGTTTGCAGAGATTTGAGGTTTGAGAATCAGATTTTGGCATCTTTGAAATCGTTGTAGCTTCTGTTGTCTCTTCCGATTCTTCTGATCTCTTTGTAGAAACTAATGCAGAGTTCTCTTAGGTGAATTGTGGCATCAATCTCTCTGATGAAAGTATCTGCAGCATCTCTATCCATTTTCTCTGTACCTCTGTATTTTACAAGGCTTGCTCTGAATTTGTTCAGAGTACTAGTTGCGTACTTCTGACAATCCATGCACACAAATAGTTTGATTTCTCCTTGTGGGTTTTGAAATACTAACCCGAATCTTGGTTCTGTAATGATAGAGTTGGGCACGGCATCGGGTGGGCAGCGATCTTCTGGTGGTCGTAAATTTAGATGTTTCAGACCAAGATCCTTTCCCAGTTGAAAATCTATCATACTAAAGATCAGAAGCTTTTCCCTCATTGCTTTTCTTAATACTTGATAGGCTCTGGTGTTTGCCTCTGTGTTGTAGTTGTCCTTTGTCCATTGCAGAAGGTCAGGTAGATCATAAGGATTGATATTTCTTAGGTCAGCATCAGCGAAGGTGGTTTCTGAATTGTCTTCTCTTCTGACTTTGTAAAGATTGTACCTGACCCTTGGATAGGTTCTTGTAAAGGAGAACTTGCAGAAGATTACCGTTTTGATCTTGTGGATTGAGAAGACATCTGCTTTGGTTCTTGGCTTTGTCCTTGTGAAGATGTTCTCAAATTCTTCTGTGATCCTTGAATCTGTCACATGATCTGTTGGATGATTGGTCTGAAAGGTTTGTTTATAGAGGTATTTGTATACCACTTCTTCCATCTCTTCATGTGTTGGACCAGGTTGTGGTACTTGTCTTCTTAGACTCTCCATCTGTTGAACAACTTCTGCAGCTCTACCTGTTAGTGGAATGTCTGACAGAGGCTTCAATCCATATGCCCAGTCAACTTCTTCAGGCTTTGGAGTTTGGAAGGCATCAAAGGCGCTCTTCATCAATTTCTCTGTAGGCTTGGGCAATGATTTCTTTTTCTTGGGCTCTTCTGTCAGTATTGCTTTGCCCTTGTCTTTGGCTTTTGGAGGTGCATAACCTGTTTCTTCTGTAGGTTTGGAGGTTGGTGCTTCTGTTGGCTTGATGGTTGCCTCTGTAGGTTTTGACACTTGTGTTTTAGAGGACTTTTGTGGCGATGGTTCTGTTGGCTTGAGTTGCTCTGTAACCTCTGTTGGAGGTTCTTTGGTGACTTCTTCTGTGAGCTCTATTTCTGTTGGTGAAGATTGGACATCGAATCTTCTTGCCATTTTGAAAGCTAATGTGAACCTGTGCCTTTCTTCTTCTCTCTGCGACATTCGATCAGTCATTGTATTGTGCATCTTTCTCAGAATAGAAAAAGCAGAGGTCGCAGAGGTCGTTGCTCTTTTTGGTTTGGTGGCAATCGACTTTCTTCTTGGTATGGTTTGGGGTTTTTCTGTTGATTTTGTTGAAGGACTCTTTTCCAAGTTGATTACTACAGGGGTGGTTGTTGCCTCTGTGGTATGCTGATCAGCTTCTGGAATATTGGTTTCTTCAGGACTTGATTCCACAGAGATGGGTGTTGTCTCTGTGGTCTGTTGATTTTGTTGTTGATCTTGGGTTTGTTCTGGAGGGGCTTGACTGATTGGTTCTGCTGCGATTGGTGGAGCTTGTATTCCTCTGGTCGTAGCTTTCTCCCTTATATTCTCCCCCTCAGGATTATCTGATGGACCAGGATGGTCATCATCAGAGTCATCATGACTTTTATCAGAAGTACCCTCTGCTCTACAGAAAGCTTTGGGTTTCTTTGGTAATTCTGCTCCTGCGGCCATCAACTTCGCACATACATCATCACAGAGGCCGAAAAGAGTTGCAAGCTCTGCTTCTGTGTTGAAGCGCATTCTGCCGACACTTTTTCTGAACTCTTTGACGTAGTTGGCATTTGCAGTAGTGAAGGAGACAATGACTTCAGTGACCTGGTTTATGACATTTTGGCCGAGCTCTGTTAGCTGTGCTCTGGTCATGTAGTCTTTAGGCTGCATCAGTATTGTGTTGCGCATTGCTTCTGCTTGAACGTTTTGCAGAGCCTTCTGTAGTTCTGCAGGTGTGATGCTCTGTGATTTGTTGGATTGCTTGTTCATTTGTTCAAGGAAATGTTTTACTGATTCCTTGAATGCAGAAGTTGCAGCTATTCCAACATCTTTAGCAGCAGAAGTGGCTGTTGTTGTTGCAGTTGTTTGCGCAGAAGATTTCATCTCTGTGATGTCTGTTTTCACCTCTGTGGACAGATTGTCCATTTTGGTGTTCAGATTCAGAATGGCCTGTTGGTCCCGAAAGGCCTATACAAGTTTGTAGGAAGGGGGGGGGGGGGGGGGTTGACTACAAACACACTATTTTACTTTTCTAAATTGTTTATTGATAAATCATTAACAATTTACAGCTTGTTGCGGAAACAAGATTAAGGATAAACCTAAATCTAAACAAGTTGGAACACTAAGGTTTCTTGCACTAAGAAAGATAAGGAGATTACTAATAAAATCCTATCTTAAGAGAGATTGAACTTGTCCAGAGTTAGCAAGTTACTTCAAATGAAGTGAGTTCATCTCTTTATATACTGCATGCATTTAATGCAATTCAGTATACACTTTACACGTGTCATCAGCGGATTGGTTGCATGTCATTGACCTTTGTTGACAACCTTAGTAGCCGCATGAATGAACAGTGTAGTATCAGAGTGGTTGTACGATTTCAGATTTTCGGAGGTTCTTTTCTGACATTTCGTACGGTGGCGTGCAAGGGAGGTTAAGACAAAAGTACTTTGTACGGAGGACTTCATGATCAGCTTTCGTTGATTCAGCGATTATCATTTACTATTCAGCGAATGATAAAGTTCAGCGATAGCTGAAGTCTTGTACTTGATACTTCACGTTGAGTGGACAAATCTGAGTCTTCGCTGATCCGCATCAGTTCATTAGGAGACTTGTCACTGGTTCTTGAGCTTAATCTTCGACTTCAGCGTAGAACCTTTGTTGACGTGAATCTTGTCTTCAGGGATCATAAGTAAACAACTAACTTATCAGCGATCACCATAAGGACTGAACAGACTCAGCGATATGGTGAACAGTGTTCGCTGAATGTTTAATCTAAAAAAGCGAGAGTTCCTATCAGCAGTACTGTAAGATCTTAGTACTTATCAGCGATAGTGAAACTCTGATACATATTGTTTACTTACAATTTTCACTAAGTATTTAAGATAGGGTCATTATCAAATCACTGAGGGTTTGGATCAACAATCTCCCCCTATTTGATTATGACATAGCAACAAAGAAAATTGCTATTTAATGAAAACATAAGGATAAAAAGAACTGATAAAATATTTGTCCCTTTTACTGTTTTCTGGGATCTTTTCAGTACTGATGGAGTAAAGTACATTCGCTGAAATCTTTCTTTAAATCTTTGAATCAGGTTACAATTTGAATAAGAAAGATTACAAGTACAAGCGAAATAAATTACAAGTACTGAAGGATGACTGATACAATAGAGAATGAGGTGATTGTTGTCAGCCTTCAAAGGGTTCTTCCTTAATGAGAAGTTCATCAAGGGTTGTCTTTTCAGTTGGAATCATCCAGTCAGGAACCTTTTCTCCTTTATTTTTTAGCGTCAGAGCAGCTTAAAAAATCAAGGGTTTTAGGTGTCGTGCCTGAATGTCTTTTCTGAAGTCGCACCAGTAGATGAGATCTCTGAGCTGTTCGATTGGAGTAATTGGAAGCTCAGCGATCCGTTGAAAGCATTTACGTCCGTCGTAGTCAAGAAAGAATATTCCATAAGGATTACTGATGACTTTACCAGGGACGAAAAGTTCACATGGTGGCAAAGAGATGTCAAGGGCAGATAGATCAGGATCAGGACCAAGTACTTCAGCGCGAGAGAAACCAATTCCAGTTTCATTTCGTATGACAGGACCTGAGTTTGAATCTTGACGTTTCTTCTTTGGTGAGCCCCTTTTTCTTTTCGGCTTTAGATCAGGAACAGGAGGAATATCCACACAAGAAGATATCAAGTCGATCTGTCTGTTTATCAGCTTTTCGAAATGATCCTTGTACTTAGATTGTGATGGTTGGATAGCTAACCTCATCTCCAGCCTTTCAGAGAGACCATACCTTTTTACAGTGTCAGCGCGAAAGGTTTCAGATGTGCCATCTTCTCTGAACAGTTTGATGTCAACAATAGGTACTCCGATGGAGGTTCTTCCAGAGATGAATACCTTGTTGATCTTCGCTGGACGATATCTGAAGTGGATTTTCTCTTTACACCAGATCAGGGTGGTCTGAGAAACTTCAGCTTTCTTTTCCACGATCTTCTGGGCTTGTTCCCAAAGCTTTCGTTGGATTTGAATGGGAATACGCTTCAGCTTGGGGTCTTTGACAGATTCTTGAGTGAGCTTGATGGCGTATTCTCTGTCTTTATCTTCAGCTTCCTTCCTTTCAGCGATGAGGCGTTCAGCTCTGAGATGTTCCTGGTATTCAGCTTTTGAAATTCTGAACTTAGGAGGAACTGAAGGCAGTTGATCGCGCCTTAGAATGATTCGCTGATCCTCGAATCGCTTTATCATTTCTTCTCTCCTCTTTTGATCTTCTTCACTCAGCCTTTGAGGAACTGAGGAAGGTCTGTTTCTGTGCGAGAGGGGTTGTTCTTCTGGTTCATCAGTCTCAGAGATTAAATCTAAGACTGGGATTATGTCTTCAGCGGTAGCTGGAATTATTGGTGAAGTCGCAATAGTAGAGCCTTCAGCGATATCCTCAAACAGGGGAGAGGACTAGCTGAAACGCAGCGATCTTACAAATAAGAACTGGTAGAAGAACTTGGGTAGAAAAGATAGAAAAAAAATAATGTGGATGTGTATGGTGTTTGTGGAATGGATAACTGATTGTTCAGAGATGATCAGGGAAGGAAAAATAACTTTAGTGTACCTGACAAATCGGCTTTGCAAGCAAGATCGCCATATTATCATCTTCAGCGATGCCTTTGTCTTTGCTTTTCTCAGCGCCAGAGGCTGAGTGCTTTGTCTTTGTTTTTGTCTTCTCCCCTGTGGATTCGGTTATCACAATCCCTTTAAGAGCTTTTCGAGGAGCAGGTTTGACGACAAAGAATTCGTCATCTTCATCATCATCATCATCGTTCCTTGGAGAGGAGGATGGTTCAGCTTCAGGGATGTCGATGTCTTCGTCTTCTTCTGCTTCGGATTCCTCAGCATCTTCTTCGAGTTGCTCCCCCTCAGATACAGAGGCGAGGTTCTCGGTTCCCTCAGGGTTTTCATCTTCCTGAGGTCCAGTAACCAGATCTTCATTACCCTCTCCCCTGATAGATTCATCATGGGAAAGGTCTTCAGCGCTCTTATTTTGATCTTCAGCGCTCTTCTCTTGTTCAGCGCTCTTCTCCCCCTCTTTCTCATGATGGGCGGGGGAGGAATGGGTAGACTCAGCATTGGTGTTATCTCTGTCTTCTGGGCCAGAGATTTTCACACAACCTTCAAGCTTAGCTATTCTGTCTTCTAGGCCAGAAATAGCAGGCGTGATCTTCTTCAGCTCTTGGCGATCCTCTGCGGTGAATGAGTCCAAAATAGGTGCAGGGGCCGGAGCAGGAGCTGGATTGTTTGCCTTGTTCACCAGCGTCTCGATCATTGTCTTGACAGAACCAAGGTCGGTCTTCACTGAGCCCAAGTCGGTCTTGACCACTGACATATCACCTTCGAGTGTACCAACCGATTTCTTCAGCGTTGTAACCTCGCTGGAAACGGTGGAAACTGACGATTTGAGGTTGGTGTAGTCAGTGTAGATGTTGGAGAGCACTTTGGCAAAGTCGGCGAGAGTTTTATCAAGGTCTTTGATGTCATCAGAGGAGGCCTTCTTTTCCACCACAGTAGTCAGCTTCGTCAGATTCTCTCCAGCGTTTGTTACAGCTGTAGAGTTATTTGATAGACCGGTGGTGAGATCTGTAAGTTTCATCTCCATGGACTTCAGAGACTGGTTGATGTCTCCCAAATAAGGACCTGTAACATAAAAGTACTTGTGAACAAAGGAAAGCTCAGAAGTTTCAGGTTTAGTTACAGTGTTTAAGGTGGGATCTGTACCTGCAGGAGCGTTGACGAACTCATCAAAGTTTCGAGTCCCTCCATAGTGTTCCATATCTCCCTCAAAAGTTCCGTGAGGGATGGAGATCTCTGCAGGTCCTTTCTTCGTCATTCGCTGAGAAGCTTCAACGGCTTCTTGAATGATGGCATCTCCAGTTTTAGCTGGAGGAGTGTCCAAAGAAATAGAGGGAGGATCGAAGGATAAGAATTGGGGTTGGGTTTCAAGTTCAGCGTTGGATTCGCTGAGAAGTACTTCATCAGTCTTTTGAGAGACTGAAGAAGGTTGGGTAGATTCCAAAGTTCTAACCTCGGCATTTAAAGACGCTGAAGTAGGTTTAGAAGGGATGGCTTGAATTGGTGTGGCAGAGCGTACCACGGAACTTTCCTTCAGCTCTTCAGAATGAGCTGAGGAGTCTTCAGCATGGAATTGCTGGGGTTGCTCCTTGGTTTTCTTGATCCTTTTGGAATCAAGAGGGGTAAGAGATTGTTTCCTTTTCTTAGAAGGAATGGATTTTGTGGCCTGGGAATCAGCGAGGGGTATTGTCGCTGAAGGAGCCACAGAAAGCGGAGAATTAAGTAGAGTGAGAAGGGTAGAGAGACGTACCTCGTTGGCGACAGGCTTGAAGTCGAGAACCTTAGGGCCAATCTGAGAGAGTTTCAGATCACCCTCTTCAGGATAGCTGTCCTTCAGGCCATATTGAAAGATGGCGCTGATGAATCGTGGGTAAGGAACCCATGCTGGTCGGTCAGCGGCAGAATCAACACGTTGAATGAGGTCTTCATAGATGATGGAGGCCCAGTCAATGTTGAGACCGTTCAGCAGTGCGTAACCCATGGCCTGCTGAGGTTGAGCGGCTTGATCAGAAGATCCGGATTTCGCTGTCATGCAGCTGATCAGGTGAGCGAAGATGAAGTTCATCTCGCTGGGCATCTTGGATTTCTTTATCAGCGTCAGCTTCTTCTCAGGTAGCTTGTCTCTTCCAGTCTCCCAGATGTAACCCATCACATCAAGGAAAGCAATGATTTCTTCCCTGTCAGCGTGCTTCTTGTGGTCAGGTAATGGAATGAAAGGATTTTCTGAGGTAGCGTTGGGGAATTTCAGGGCTTTGCGGATTATTGCGGGGGTTATCTTGATGGTGCCATACTCAGTATCGCTGAGTATGCAGTCGATGGTTTTAGATGGATCTTTGGCGGAGGGTAGGTCGGTGTGTCTGGCAGAGTACCAGAATTGGGATAAGAGACGCTGACTGGCAGGAGGTGTGATTGTCAGTGCTGTGTAGATGGGGCTATTCTTCAAAAGATTTACAGCGTCGTCTAGATGGGATACCTGCTTCCGAGGAGGAAACTCGAGAAGCGTTGAGAGGTTGTTTGCCTTTGTCCAGTCTAGTTGATCCAGCTCAAACTTAACCTGAGGAGCTTTAGTGATTTCCAGTTCCTCAGAATCAGCGGAGATGGACTCAGCGGTAACATTCAGCTTTGAAGTTGCCATTTCATTGTATTATAAGTTCAACCAAAGATGTTAACAAATAAGAATTATCTTAATGTGGAAAGAAAATTTCCATTAAGATTTTTCGAATTTTGTCCATTTCATTCAGACAAAAAGTCTTAATGAAGATTAGGGTTTTTCTTGTTTTTAAAAAAATATAACACCCATAAGCCTTGTATTCCAGTTTCTTAAAAAAATGGATACGAAAGAAGAACAAGTTTAAGATTTTAGATTTAAAACTTGAAGAACAACCATGAAATGGTTGTGTTTATAAAACCATGAAAGAAAATGATTTTATTTTTGAGTTCTTTTGTTTGATCTTGTGTAAAACAAAGATAAGATCGAAAACAAGTTATTCGCATTTGATAATAGATAAGAACATATTAACCTTGAGTTTGATGAAGAAGATGATGAACAGTTCTTGAAGATTGAGAGCACAAAATGCAACAGTGTTCTTTTCTTGCGGAGAAAGATTGATTCGCGTAAAAGACAAATATAAACTTTGAGAGTGTTTATATAGGAAGAGTGTAGAGAGAGAAAAACTTGAGCGGGAAAGTTTTTCATCATGACACGGACACGTGTTTGCATTTGATTGGATAGACAACGAAACGTGCAAACGTGTGTCAGAAAAAGAGCGTGTCTGGTGTTATCCGTTGCAATGACGTCACAACTGTCCTTTCACATTCTTTCGTTGTCTCTGAGGTTTTGAAAGAAAAACTCAGGGACTCTTTGGAAAATATGAAGCACTGAATAGAAATATCAGTGAGGGTTTTTAAGAAATTTCAAAATATCGCTGTTAACGAAGAGATATTCAGCGATGTAAGAATTTGAAATCTTGCATTTTCATGCGTTTTGTCAGAGAGAGAAAACATACCTTGATATCAGTTTAACCAAATTTATTCAGAGAGAAGATGATGAAATGGATTGTACAAGTTTATTTTATCCGACAGCCTATACAAGAATGTATAAACGTATCGCTGATTAAATGTGAACCGCTGAAGATTTATCCTTCAAAGTTCAGCATTCCAAGCTCGCTGATGAGAAAGTTGAATCTTGTCTCATCAAGAGGTTTGGTAAACAAATCAGCTAACTGATAATCAGTTGGGATAAAATGAAGTTCTATATCACCATTCATCACATGATCTCTGATAAAATGATATCTGATTTCTATGTGTTTTGTCTTTGAGTGTAGCACTGGATTGTTTGCTATAGCGATGGCACTTGTGCTGTCGCAATAGATTGGAATTTTGGAGAGCTGAAGATCATAGTCTAGTAGTTGATTTCTCATCCACAAGACTTGAGAACAGCAACTTCCAGCGGCTACATACTCAGCTTCAGCTGTGGAAGTGGACACTGAGTTTTGCTTCTTACTTGTCCAGCTTACCAGCTTTCCACCCAGGAGCTGACATCCTCCTGTGGTGCTTTTCCTATCCATTTTGCAACCTGCAAAATCACTGTCTGAATAGGCGGTTAGATCGAATCCTGAATCTTTGGGATACCAAAGACCTAGATTCGCTGTACCCTTAAGATATCGAAAGATTCGCTTTACAGCTTTCATATGGGATATCTTAGGTTCAGCTTGATATCGTGCGCACAGACATGTTGCAAACATAATATCGGGTCGGCTAGCTGTAAGATACAGTAGTGAGCCGATCATCCCACGGTACAGCGTGACATTGACAGGAACACCCTTTGTGTCTTTATCAAGTATCAGCGGTGGTGCCATAGGGGTTTTCATAGCTGAACTTTCAGTTAAGTCGAATTTCTTCAGCATATCTTTAACATACTTTCCCTGATTTATAAAAGTTCCTTTTTCAGTTTGCTTAATCTGAAGACAAGGAAATATGTTAGTTCACCCATCATACTCATTTTATACTCATCTTTCATTCTATCAGCGAAACGAGTACAAAGCTCAGGGTTAGTAGAACCAAATATAATGTCATCAACATATATTTGAACTAAAATGATATGACCTTTTATTTTTCTAAAAAACAAAGTTTTGTCAATCTTACCTCTCTCAAATTTTTCAAGGTGGAGATAAGTAGAAAGAGTGTCATACCATGCACGAGGAGCTTGCTTCAAGCCATAAAGTGCCTTATCCAGCTTATAAACATAACCTGGACGCTTAGGATCTGAGAATCCTGGAGGTTGTTCCACATAAACTTCTTCATTCAGCTTTCCATTTAGAAACGCTGACTTAACATCCATTTGATGTACAGTGAAGTTTTTGTGTACAGCATATGCTAAGAAAAGACGAATAGATTCAAGTCTTGCTACTGGAGCAAAGGTTTCGTCATAATCTATGCCTTCCTCTTGTCTGTATCCCTGAGCAACAAGACGAGCTTTGTTGCGAGTTACAGTACCATGTTCGTCCAACTTGTTTCGATAGACCCACTTAGTGCCTATCACTGTTTTGTCAGTTGGTCTCCGAACAAGTTTCCAAACTTTGTTTCTTTCGAATTCAGTCAGCTCTTCTTGCATAGCGCTGACCCAATTTGGATCTCTGAGGGCATCATCTATTTTCTTTGGTTCAGTTAGAGAAATAAAGTTAACAAATAAACAAATATTACCTGCACTTCTACGAGTCTGAATACCAGCGTTGGGATCACCAAGAATTTGATCGATTGGGTGATTTACAGTCCATCGCTGACCCGGAGCATGCGTCGCTGACTCAGTCTGAACTGGAGAAACTGAAGATGAGGCTTCAGCTACTTCTGGATTATCAGCTAAGAGAGGAATGCTTGCATTTGTCACTTCATTCACTGATTGCTGAGAAATAGATGGAATTTCTGAGACATTTGGATCAACTGCGGGTATAGTGTTTATAGGAACAGCTGAGACCCAAGATGTTTCAGCTTCACTATTTTGCATATTGGGAATGATAGTAGGACCATCATTTTCAGTTGTATGAGCATGAGTAGTGGGAACATCTTCTGAATCACCAAGATGAGAAAACATCCATTGATTCAGTTCTTCTGTATCAGCGTTCGGTTTAGAGTTCGCTGAACGGGATTCGTCAAACGTGACGTGAATAGTTTCTTCTACAGTTTGTCTTCTTCGGTTGAAGACTCTGAAGGCTTTGGAAACTGAGGAGTATCCAAGAAAGATTCCATCATCAGCCTTAGGATCAAACTTTCCAAGGGCATCTCTGTTGTTCAGTATGAAACACTGACAACCAAAGATGTGAAGAAAGCTGATTGAAGGCTTTCTCCCATGAAAAAGTTCATAGGCTTTCTTTTTGAATCTTTTGACTATCAGCGACCTGTTTTGCGTAAAACAAGCCATGTTGACAGCTTCTGCCCAAAACTGAGTAGGCAGGTGAGAATCGCTGAGCATTGAACGTGCAGCTTCAATAATTGTTCTATTTCTTCTTTCAGCGACTCCGTTTTGTTGTGGTGTTCTCACTGACGAAAAGTTGTGAGAAATACCCTTGCTCTCAAGGAAGGAATCAAGAGAACTGTTTTTGAATTCAGTTCCATGATCACTCCTTATTGAGTGAACAGTCATATTGTTCAGAGTTTCCATCTTCCGAACAAAGGTGATGAGTTCTTCAGGGGTGTCACTCTTAGAACGGAGAAACATTACCCATGTGTAACGAGAGAATTCATCAACTATGACCAGCGTATATTTCTTTCCAGCGATGGATTGTTTGTTAACGGTGCCAAACAAATCCATATGGAGTAGTTGAAGAGGAGATGACACTGAGAAAACTTGTTTTGACTTAAAGCTTGCCTTGGTCTGCTTCCCTTTTTCACACGCTGAACATAAGGATTCTTTGGCGTATGAATGTTGAGGTAGACCAGTGACTAACTCTTTGGATGAAAGAGTATTCAGTGTCTTGAAGTTGAGATGTGAAAGCCTCTTGTGCCATAGCCAGTTGACATCAGAAGATGCCTTTGAGAAGAAACAGGAGTTCTCAGTGGTTGTTGAGTCCATGTTTATAACGTAAACATTTTCCAAACGATAACCGCTGAGAGCTATCTTCTCCTTTTTGTCAGAGACAAAGCAGGATTCCTTAGTGAAAATCACTTTGTTATCCATGTCGCAAAGCTGACTGATGCTTAGCAGATTATGCTTCAGCCCTTCAACATATGCGACTCTTCTGAAGGATGTTGTACCATTTGAAAGTACACCATACCCTCGGGTGTGTCCTTTTCCATTTCCACCGAAAGTCACAGAGGGACCCTTCTCTTCCTTGTATTCAGCGAGCAGGCTTTTCTTTCCAGTCATGTGTCTAGAGCATCCGCTATCGAGATACCAGATACCCTTCTTAACCTGCAATACAAAGGAAGATTAGTTTTGCTTGGGTACCCACTTCGCCATGTATACGCGTTTGTCAGTGGAAGTGGTTGGAATGGGTTCAGCAGTCTTCGCAGCATTTGAAGATTCAGCTTTGTCTTTCTTCACTTTGGTCAATTTCTTGACCTCAGCGGTAGGAGTCACCTTGACCTGAATTGCAACTGGTTTGGTCTTCTTGGGTGTTATCTTCACATTAGCTATCTTATCAGCTTTGGTGGCTGTGGGACACTTACTTCCAATATGATCGGTAAGTCCACAGTGATAACATTTCCTATAACTAAAATTAGTTCTAGGACCACTTGAGTGCTGAGCTTTTAATTTGGAATTAGAAGTGCCAGCACCAAGTACACTATTGGTTTTTGAAATAGGACGAACATTCAGTTCTTCAGATTTCTTACCAAGGACATCTACTCTGAGTCTAGGAGTAGGTCGCTGAACTGATCCAGAGGTCTGATTTCTAGAACCAGATGAATGAATCACTAAGGCTTTGGAAGCATTCAGCTTAGGTACTAAGGTACCCTTCTGAGGATTTTGATAAATAACAATTCCTTTACCTTTGTCTTTAGAGACAGAGGTAGGTTTTGAATAAACCATTTTCTCCTTACCTTTTGAGGAGGTAGGAGTTTCCTCAGGGATTGGTGTAACCGACGAAGAGTACTGAGATGAAGAAGTGTCAGCTACTGAGGATACAAACGTTCCAAATTTAAGCATTGAACGTTCAGTGGTTGGTATTGGAGTATCATATTTATAACCCAGACCACGTTTATCACTCAGAGGAATCTGAGCCTTAATTATCTCAGTGATCTTTGTTGAAGAATTACACCATCCTTCAACAGTAGCTTGTTCAGCTTTTAATGCAGCGATAGCTTCCGCTCGTTCGATTTTGACTAGCTGATTTAAATGGATTTGATCTTTAAAATCTTCTTCAAATTTAGAAAGCTTTTCTATTTGAAGGTGGCAGTTTTTAAGCTTTTCAGCGAGATCAAGATTTTGGTTTTCAACCACAGCTTTGTCGTTCATGGCTTCGTATAAACTTCTAGTTAGCAGTTCGATTTTACGGAGACTATCAGCTTCATCAATATTTACAATATTGGTAAAGAAGGAAGGTGATACCTGAATGGCAGATGTTGAAGTGGAGGGAATATCTGAACTTTCTTCCTCTTCTTCAATCTTGGCCATGAGACATTGATTTGCTTCATCATCTTCAGAATCAGATGATGAGGCTTCTTCATCAGAAGCAGCCAATCATAGTCAGCCATCAGGCCTTTTCCTTTCTTCTTAAAGCTTTTCAGCTTTGCATACTTCTCCTTCAGCTTTGAGTATTTGTCGTCTTTATTCCTTGGAACAAAGGATTTCTTTGTAAAAGCTAAAGGTCTCATGATTTTCTTTGACCTGCACTCGTTAGCGAAATGACCTGTCTTTTCGCAGTTGAAACAAGTAGCAGTAGCCTTATCAACAAAAGCTGATGACTTAGGCTTGTCAGCTATAGAAAGAGTTTTGTTCTTTCTAAACATCTTCTTCTTGGCGAATCTCCTGAACTTTTTAGTTAGGAGAGCCAAGGATTCATCATCATCTGAAGAATCAGAATCTGATGACCTTTCAGAGTTACTTTCTAACTCAGTGATAGTGACCACGGGTCGCTGAGTAGAAGGTTCCTCTGAGATTAAAGCAACATGGGTGCTTTTGGAATCTTTTACAAGATTCTTCTTAAGATGGCTAGATTGCTCATGATTCAGCAATGTGCCATATAAGGTAGCAAGTGTCATTGATCTTAGATCTTTTGACAGCTTGAGACACATGGAATAATTGTCCCAGCTTTCAGGTAAACATTCTAAAAACTTTGTCAGCACTTCAAAGTTAGAATATTCCTTACCAACCGTTTTTAGATCTATAATTAAGCAATTAAAACGTTGATGAACTTCAGAGAGAGTTTCATTCTTACCAGAAATGAAACTTTCGTATTGTCTTACCAGGTTGATCTTTCTTGAATCCTGGACTTCAGACGTTCCTTCATACTGAACACATATTGTGTCCCACATGGCTTTTGAGGATTTCAGGTTCATGACGGAATGGTAGACTTCGTCAGGAAGTGCCATGGATAGTATGGATCTGGCTTTTGTATCTATAGCCACTTTGTTCTTGTCTTCATCGGTCCAATGATGGATTTCCTTTGGAATCAGCCTTTCTGGAATAGCAACTCTAGTTGCAGTGGCTGGAACTGCAGGATCAATTGTTACAGGGATGTGTGGGCCGTTTTCAAGATAGTAAGGTATAGTAGGGTCTACACCTTCTAAGAAGAGTGTCATCCTATTTTTCCACAAGTTGAAGTTATCTCTGGAAAATCTAGGGGGTTTTGCAAGAGAACCATTGTCTATATAGTGAGTGTTTGAGTTTGTGTTGGCCATTTTCAGATAATAGCTAGGAAGAGAAATATCTTAGATTAGATCTTGTTTATGAGATTAAACAAATCTGCTCTGATACCACTTGTTGGTCCCGAAAGGCCTATACAAGTTTGTAGAAGGGGGGGGGGGGGGGGGGGGGGGTTGAATACAAACACACTATTTTAGTTTTCTAAATTGTTTATTGATAAATCATTAACAATTTACAGCTTGTTGCGGAAACAAGATTAAGGATAAACCTAAATCTAAACAAGTTGGAACACTAAGGTTTCTTGCACTAAGAAAGATAAGGAGATTACTAATAAAATCCTATCTTAAGAGAGATTTGAACTTGTCCAGAGTTAGCAAGTTACTTCAAATGAAGTGAGTTCATCTCTTTATATACTGCATGCATTTAATGCAATTCAGTATACACTTTACACGTGTCATCAGCGGATTGGTTGCATGTCATTGACCTTTGTTGACAACCTTAGTATCCGCATGAATGAACAGTGTAGTATCAGAGTGGTTGTACGATTTCAGATTTTCGGAGGTTCTTTTCTGACATTTCGTACGGTGGCGTGCAAGGGAGGTTAAGACAAAAGTACTTTGTACGGAGGACTTCATGATCAGCTTTCGTTGATTCAGCGATTATCATTTACTATTCAGCGAATGATAAAGTTCAGCAATAGCTGAAGTCTTGTACTTGATACTTCACGTTGAGTGGACAAATCTGAGTCTTCGCTGATCCGCATCAGTTCATTAGGAGACTTGTCACTGGTTCTTGAGCTTAATCTTCGACTTCAGCGTAGAACCTTTGTTGACGTGAATCTTGTCTTCAGGGATCATAAGTAAAGAACTAACTTATCAGCAATCACCATAAGGACTGAACAAATACAGCGATATGGTGAACAATGTTCGCTGAATGTTTAATCTAAAAGAGCGAGAGTTCCTATCAGCAGTACTGTAAGATCTTAGTACTTATCAGCGATAGTGAAACTCTGATACATATTGTTTACTTACAATTTTCACTAAGTATTTAAGATAGGGTCATTATCAAATCACTGAGGGTTTGGATCAACATGGCCGTTGATGTTTTCTCTGCAAAAGATGTGAAAGAGCTTTGCAACTCTTTCATGGTTTGGTTCACAGAGGTGACAAGGGTTTGGAACTCATTCCTTGATACTTGTGTCCCTGGTGTAACCTCTGGAGGAACACATTCGTCTCCAGAGTGAGTCCCTGCTCCTGGGACACCTTCGTTCACCCTTGTTTGTACGTTGGGGGTGGAAGGATTTCCATCTGATCTTCGAGCAGAAGCATCTAGTGCTTCAGACTCTACAGAGGTTCTGTGAACGACATTGTCTAGATCCACTCCAGAGGTGGGTACTAGATTATCCTTCTGTTGACTCGGAGACTTGTCTAGAGTCTCTTCGTCGTTGTGCTCACTACTTCTCTCTGAAAGAAGGGTTGGCCCTAGTTGTGTGCGTGTGGCAGAAGAAACGAATTCCTCTGTAGGGTGTTCTGTTGTGATCTGGGGCGATTGATCACGAACTATAGGTGAGTCTCTCTGAGGAGACTCCCTAGGAATGGATTCCCCGATTTCTGTGGGCGCAGAAGTCGAAAGAGTGACTTCAGGCTGGATGGGTTGGGTTTGGATCGAGCTGTGCTGCTCTATTTCAATAACTCCTTCTGCAGCTAGACCTGCGGAGTTAGATGTGTGGGTTACACTGGGAGGGGGTGAGGGATGTGTGCCTTCTTCATCTTCGGCATCTTTTTCTTTTATATTTTCTTTTCCTTCAGATGTTTCTATCCTATCCTCTGTTGAAATTCTTTGCTCTGTGCCTAAGAAGTCATACATTTGATGAGATCCGTATAACTTCATGACATGTGGATGATAGAGGCCTTTTCGTATCCAGACAGCTTCTTCTTCGTCTGAATCTATCTCTGAGACCTCCATTCTTGTCTCTGTTACTTCATCTCTATTCCACTGAGCTTCTGTTTGTCCTATTTCTTCTGAAGCTGGGCTTGGACTCCTTCTGTGAACGTCCAATCCTTGCTGAATGAAGGGGTTCTGTAGAATAATAGGTGTCTCAGCTGATTGATCTCTGGGTGTTTGATCATCTTCTTGCAGATGTGTGTCAATGCCGGAAATAGAGAAGTATTGTTCTTCTGGGGAATGGTGGTCGAGAGATTGTGCCGTCCATCATGTTGTATTTAAAGTGTTGGCAATGTCGGGGTTCTGTAGGAAATCGTTAATGTTTCCTTGGTGAGCAAATCGATCTGGGGATTGATGGGGCGATTGATATCCCTCTTCTGTCATTTCTTTTTCTGCATCTTCTTCTTCTACAGTTCTTTCTTCTGCGATTGCTTCGTCTTCTATGGTAACCAATTTTTCAAGTGGTTTACCATGCTTCTTTTTGGATTTCCTCCTCTTTGGTTTTGGTGCCCCTTCCTCTGTAGTTTTTGATTTTCTTTTCTTCTTCTGTTTTGGAGAAGAGGGAGGAGCAGAGGAGCCAATTTCTGTGGCATGAGGAGGGGTGTTGGGAACTGAAGATTTGCCAAGTATGGTTAGTACTGCCAGAACAACAATACTACTGCCAGAGCAAGGTTAGTACTACAAGTAAAAGTTAATGCTGTTGGAACAATGTTAGTACTGCTTGTGCATAACAATGTTAGTACTGCTTGTGCATAACAATGTTAGTACTGCTTGTGCATAATGATGTTAGTACTGCTTGTGCATAACAATGTTAGTACTACTTGTGCATAACGATGTTAGTACTGCTTGTGCATAACGATGTTAGTACTGCTTGTGCATAACGATGTTAATACTGCTTCTGATCATAATTATGGAATGCGAGAATGTTGGAGATAAAGATGGAATGATTGAAGATAAGCATGAAAGAATATTCTGAAGATCAATTTTGTTTTGATAGTTATCTTGTAATTATTTAGTATAAATAGATTTTGATAGATAGCTATTCGTAGTGATATTTTCAGAATTCGTTTTTGTTTAAGAGAGAATTAACCTCAAGGTTTAGAACCCTATTTCTATAGAAGTAGAAGTCGTCTTGTTGAGCCTGTTCAACAAGATTGAGGTTTGGTTGTAAACTTGTGAGTTGAAGGATTGAATACAAACAGATTGTGTTTTCTGATTAAGTTGTTCATTGAGTGTGTTTGAATTAAAGTTCTATTCCGCAAGATTCTTTAATTCTGATTTCTAAGTATAATTATTCTGGTTTGGAATCGATCCTGACAAGTGGTATCAGAGCGTGGTTTCTTAGAAATCTACAATCATTATGGACAACACAGTTGAATCAAACAGTACTCTTGTTTCAAAGGTTCCCATGCCCAGGCCTAATGAGTTTGACATGTGGAAGATTAGAATCAAGCAGTATATTTTGCTTACTGATTATTCCATCTGGGATATTATAGAGAATGGTCCATGTGCTGAAGGAAGGGTTGGACCAGATGGCAAAAGACCCCCTCCAAAGACTGATGCAGAAAGAAAGGTTAGACAAACAGAGATGAAAGCCTTAAGCACTCTGCTTTTGGCTATTCCCAATGAGTATCAGCACCAATTTCATCACTGCACTGATGCTCAGATTTTATGGAATGCATTGGAAAAGAGATTCACTGGTACCAAGAGCACCAAGAGGAACCAGAAGGCAATTCTTAAGCAACAATATGAAAATTTTACTTCTACAAAGAATGAGTCTATGACTCAAACTTTTGATAGATTTAATAAGTTGATTGGAGAATTGGCTACAGTTGGAGTTCGTATGGAGGCTGATGATGTAAACAGGAAGTTTCTAAGATCATTAGGTGAGGAATGGACAATGTATATTGTGTCTTTCAGACAGAATGACCAGTTAGAAGATAAAGAGCTTGATGATCTTTACAATGATCTTAGGGTTATTGAAGTAGAGGTTGAAGCCAAGAAGAAGCCCTCAGGATATGTGTATAATGCTGCACTCCTATCAGCATCAACTGATTCTACTGCTAACCCTGAATCAGTTAGTACTGCTGGTGGAGTCAATCAGGAGAAGGCCAATGATTCTGTACTAGAAGCTTTCTTTTCTAGTCATGTTAACTCCTCATTAATTAATGATGACTTAGAACAGATTAATGCTGATGATCTTGAGGAGATGGATATCAAGTGGCAGATGGCTATGCTTTCTATGAGGGTGAAAAAGTTTATAAAGAGGATTGGGAGAAACAACTTTTCCCAAAGAAGAGAAGATGGTGCTGGGTTTGACAAGTCTAAGGTGGAATGCTACAAGTGTCATAAGATGGGACACTTTGCCAGAGAATGCAGAGGTGGAGTATCTCAAAACAACCATCAACAAGCTCAGACTGGAAGCTTCAACCAGAACATAAACTCTGTTCAAGCCCTTGTTTCTCAACAAGGAATGGGATTTGATTGGAGTGATCAAGCAGAAGAGGCAATTCAGAATCATGCACTCATGGCAGAAGTCTCAGATCTTCCTACTGAGGTAAAATCTAATCTTTGTTCTCAAGCTTGTATAGACACTGTGAAAAGGTATAGAGATCACAACCAGGGAATGTGTGATGACCTTAAGAGATTAGAAAAGGATAGAAGAGAAATTAAAAGGAGAACTTGAGAAAGTAAAACTTGATGTTGAAAAGTTTTCATGTGCTTCTAAAGTCATGGACACCATAATAAATGCTCAAATCCACAGTAAGATGAAACCAGGCCTAGGGTACAATGCCACACCCCTACCCTACAACAACACATACATCCCTCCTAGGTCAGACCTGTTAGAAACCAAGGATAGGAAGGACTTACCTGAAGGAGCTACTAAAGTAGATCCATTAGATGAAGTTGTTGTTGAGGATAAAACTGAAAAAGAAGAGTCTAAGAAAAGGAACAAGAATGTCAGTGGTGAGATCCCCTTAGAGAATTACATCAAGACTAATGAGGAAGGTGGAAGTCCCTGGGATAAGAACAATGAGATGAAAAGATCTGAAAAAGGAAAGGGAGTTCATTATACACAGACCACTGTTGTGAATTCCAGTACTTGTGAACATTGTTCTTGCAAGAATTCTCAAAAGAATGAGCCCCAAAAACATGATAAAAAGAGGGGAAATCAAAGAAACTGGAATAATCAGTGGGATCATAAACAAGGAGTTGATCTGCAAAGGATTAACAGACCAAAACCTTGTTTTATCTGTGGAAAATTGAATCACCTAGCCAAACACTGTTATTTCAATCCTATTAACCAAAGGATAAATTTTCAAAGAACTTTTCAAAAATCAAATGGTTATAGGAAGCATGTAAGAAACCATGTGGCTAAGAAACAAGCTAAATCCAAAAGCCACATGAGCAAAAAGACTGAAAAAGAATGTGTCACAATGTGGGTTCCTAAAAGCACTAGTGTTAGTACTGCTGCCTCAGATAGTACTGCTGCTAGCAGTGTTAGTGCTTCTAACACTGTTAGTACTTCTTTTAGAAGCAATACTGCTGCTAGCAGTGTTAGTACTGCTAACACTGTTAGTACTTCTTCTAAAGATAATACTGCTTCTAGTGTTTGTGCTGCTAGACCAATCATCTTGACAAAGTACTCCAGTACTGAAGTTCCTCAGGTTGAAAAACTTATCCAAACTGAATGTAAGTACTTTGATGAGCAAGGGAGACCCAATACCACTTTGGCTTGGGTTCCCAATAAAAACTAATTGATTTATCTTATGTGCAGGGCAACCAACAGCTCAAGGGGAAGAGCATCTGGCATGTTGATAGTGGTTGCTCCAGGCACATGACAGGTAACATGGCCTGCCTCAAGAATTTCAAAAGAATTGATGGAGGACATGTTGCTTTTGGGAATAATCCTGCAGGAGGTAAGATAAGTGGTAAAGGTGATGTATCAAAAGGTAAGATGACATTTGAGGATGTTTACTATGTTGAGCAATTGAGATACAACCTGTTAAGTGTATCACAGGTCTGTGACAAGAAACATAGTATATTATTTACTGATTCTGAATGCATTATTCTTGCTCCTGGATTCAAAGTAGTTGATGAAAACATGATACTACTGCCAGTGCATAGTTACTACTGCCAGTGCATAGTTACTACTGCCAGTACATAGTTAATACTGCTTCGTACTTAATACTGCATGTGTCGTTAATACTGCTTTAAAAGAAAATTTAGGGCTAATACTGCTATAAATACCTCTTTCAGCCCGCCAAAGTTCATAACGTCTCTTTGAATTCTATTCATCTCTCTCTCTTTCTAACTATTCTCTCCCAAGAATCTTTGTTTTCTGTCAAGAATCCTCAGGTACAATGGAGTTTATCGACGAACACAACGAGATTGCCATGCTCCAGAAGCCAAAACAGTCCGCAGGTTTTCACGACATTGTGGATTTCCTCAAGTACACACATATATCCTATGCCCTAACGGTGACCCCGACAATCTACACAGAGCATCAGAAGCAGTTCTGGGAAAATGCCACCGTGGTGTCTGAAGATGGGCAGAAAATCATCAAAACAAGGGTGTGTGACAAACCCTTGAATGTTACAGAGGAGCTTATTCGCATCACTCTTCGATTGGATGATGCCTCAGGTATGACGTCTATTCCTAATGACGATCTATACTCAACTTTAACGAGAATGGGGTATGAAGGTCCCATTGGAATCTTTAAGTTTTTCAAGTCTAAATTTTCTACACAATGGCGATTCTTTGTTCATACCTTAATACATTGCATTTCAAAGAAAACTACTGGATGGAGTGAGTTTAGCAGTACCATTGCTTATGCCCTGGTCTGCTTGGCCACTGCCAGGAAGTTTAATTTTTCACAAATGATTTTCAATGATCTTGTGTCAAACCTGGAATCCAAAAAGAGTTTTTATATGTACCCAAGGTTTGTCCAAGCAGTGATTACTCAGGAATTGACGGATTTGCCTCAATTTACTGAGGTATATGTACCTAAACCCCCTAAAGGAAAGGTCTTCTTAAATATGAGAAGAACTTCCAGGGACTCGGAAGGAGTTGACACTCCATTGTTCTCTACAATGATGGGTGTGTCCCACACACAAGAAGGTATGGCATCAGGGTCAAGGCCCTCATTACACCAACCCACTGATAGCCAAACCCCACCTTCAATCACCAAAGAAATTCCTCAGTCCATCCTTCAAAGACCCACTCCTCTCATAACCAAAAAGTTTACAAGAAGAATGGTACACAAGGCTCCTTCCCTTGATGTACCTCCTACAAGCCCAAAGCCTTTAAGCCCTCTATTGGAGCATTCTCCAATAGAGAATATCGAAAGGGAAACCACAGGGGTGTCTCCCAACCCCAAGAAGGTGCTCACTAAGGAGAAGGTTGAGCATGTGAGTAGCAAGGCTGCCACTACTTCTGCTAGCACATAGAAGGACAGTGGTAACATAACTAAGACCTTCCTCACGGAAACTCAGAATGAGAAATCATTCTGAGGTCCCAGGTGCCAAGAAACCACGGGGGTAGGCAGTGCTTTTGCTAGGCAAAAGACACCTACTAAAATTTCCAGTGATCCTTTAAAGGAAGTAAAAACTCCTAAACAAGGTGAGGATAGATATACATATGAGGAATTGATGGAAACCATTGCCAATATCAACACAGATGTTGTAAGTCAGCAAAAGGAGATAGATGGACTCAAGAAAGTGGTCCTATATCAACAAACACAGCTTGAGAAGCATAAGAAGCTGATTACAAAGTTGATGCACAGGAAGAAGAAAGCTCAGTATGTTCTTAAAAGAAGAAGCCCCAACAATGATGCTCCCAAAAAGGGGGAGTTAGAAGCTGAATTCAACATGGAGAGTGCACAGGAAAGGGGGAGAATGAGTGTGTTGAAGAAATTACAAAAGAAGCATAAACTGATCATGCAGCAGAAAAGGTTAATGCTGCTGAAATTCAGAAAGAAGCAGAAACTAAACCAACAGCAGAAAAGGTTAATGCTGCTGAAATTCAGAAAGAAGCAGAAACTGAACCAACAGCAGAAATGGTTAATGCTGCTGAAATTCAGAAAGAAGCAGAAACTGAACCAACAGCAGAAACGGTTAATGCTGATGAAAGTCAAAAAGCAGAAGCAGCAGAAACCATTCCAGAGGCAGCAGAAACAAAAGAAGCAGCAGAAACCATGGAAGAAGCAGTATCTACAAAGGAAGAAGCAGCAGAAACAAAGGAAGCAACAGAAACTAAAAAGTCTACTTTGGAAGAAGTTGAAGTTGCAGAGGCTTTGATTAAAGCCAAACATGACACTCCTAAAAAGCAAGAAGAAACCCTGGGTGAAAAGCTGGTGTCACTGAAAAGAACAAGAACCAAGTCTATAGCTGCCAAGAGGAAAGTTGTCAAGAAACCTAGGGTAGAACCAGTGGTAGAAGAAGAAAAAGAAGAGGATGTTCCAGAAAAGAAAGATGATGCAAAGGTTGATGAAGAAGAAGTAGCAACTCCATCAGGTCAACCAAGTAATGCTCAATGTGATATGTGTATCACTATGGTTGATACTGATCCAATCAAAGTTGACCCATTATCTTCCATGCCTCCTGAGATCATCTTCTGGGATACCTTGGTATATCAGAGAAAGGAGTACATTAGAGTCAAAAGAGCAGATGGGAAGTATGAGATCTGTTCTACATGGGGAACACTTATCAGAATGTGCTCTAGATCTGACGTAGAGGAGATGTACAAGGTTGGAATGAAGCTGTATGGAAATATGTTGAATGAGAAAGGGATGTCTATCACCAAATTGGTTCTTGAATACCTGTGCCTAATGTTCAAACCAGAAGCAGTTCAGTATATGATAGAAAGAAATTTTCAAGCCATTACCAACTGGATGCTCATTGAAAAATGTGGAGTGTATGTCATCACACTTGACTATACATATCATGAGTATTATTTGGTGGATGTTGCATACAAGCACAACAAGAAAAGGTTGAATGGAATGCTACATGCTAAGTTGGCTTGCAACAAGGATTCTGAAATGGGAAGATACTTGGTGAGAAGGATTATCAATCAAAGCCTGGGTTTGAATCCTGATTTATGTGTTCATGATTAGGTTTTGGATGCATCATCTGAAGAACTTGACTTCTCAACCTAAAAAGTCAAGTTAGGGGGAGATTGTTGGGAACTGAAGATTTGCCAAGTATGGTTAGTACTGCCAGAACAACAATACTACTGCCAGAGCAAGGTTAGTACTACAAGTAAAAGTTAATGCTGCTGGAACAATGTTAGTATTGCTTGTGCATAACAATGTTAGTACTGCTTGTGCATAACAATGTTAGTACTGCTTGTGCATAACGATGTTAGTACTGCTTGTGCATAACAATGTTAGTACTGCTTGTACATAACGATGTTAGTACTGCTTGTGCATAACGATGTTAGTACTGCTTGTGCATAACGATGTTAATACTGCTTGTGATCATAATTATGGAATGCGAGAATGTTGGAGATAAAGATGGAATGATTGAAGATAAGCATGAAAGAATATTCTGAAGATCAATTTTGTTTTGATAGTTATCTTGTAATTATTTAGTATAAATAGATTTTGATACATAGCTATTCGTAGTGATATTTTCAGAATTCGTTTTTGTTTAAGAGAGAATTAACCTCAAGGTTTAGAACCCTATTTCTAGAGAAGTAGAAATCGTCTTGTTGAGCCTGTTCAACAAGATTGAGGTTTGGTTGTAAACTTGTGAGTTGAAGCATTGAATACAAACAGATTGTGTTTTCTGATTAAGTTGTTCATTGAGTGTGTTTGAATTAAAGTTTTATTCCGCAAGATTCTTTAATTCTGATTTTTAAGTATAATTATTCTTGTTTGGAATCGATCCTGACAAGGGGAAGGTTGATCTTCTGAAGCGCTTGTAGAGGTGCCTTCTGCAGTTTTCCTCCTTTTTGATTTTGAAGAGGACTTCTTTCCCATGAGCTCTGCACGTTTGGCTATGAAGCTGAGTTGAATAGCCATGTGTTTTGCTAATTTGTTATCTTTTTCTTCTTGAGTGGAAAGAGGTTCTGCAATCATTGTTCATAGGGGGACACCTAAACGCGGGGGTGTCATAGGACTCGGTTTAGGAGTTCTATGATCGCGTATATACTCTTTCTTAAGGGTTTTATTCTTGGCATACCTCAGAAGTTTCTTTGACAAGGGTCTACAGTGTGTGTAGCCATCTACATGATCAGTGGGAATATTTTTGCTCATTGGGAACTGTTTGGGAATTGTCCCTTCCATTGGCCATTTCTGTATTAGCAACAGAGGTTCGAACAAGACTCCCAATATTCTTTGGAATTGCAGAGGTGGTAGAAACTTAGGATCGTTCTCTTTGACCCTTCTTGTGTTGTTCTTTCTGTCGATGGTGTTAATGATCTCTTGCATCATTATGGTCGCGTAATCCAGTGGGAGATCATAGTAAACCCCATACATGATGGTTAATATCTGATGTGAGCTCTGGTCAATACTGCCTATCTTCCCTGTCAGGCATCTGTTAAGAATTGAGAACAAGGTGTTCCACAGAGGTGGTAATATGCCTCTGCGGAAGTCATTTCTCTTCCTCAGTGGTGTGTTGTACCCAAGCATTTCTAGGAAACGACAGATCTCGTCGTCTGTTGGTTGCTCTGCGTACTTCTTTAATCCAAGAAGACCCCTTGTTGGTAGGTTGAATTCAAGTGAGAACATTGTTCTATTGAACTTGATTTCCAGATGCTCAGATTTGTCGGGTTTTGAAATGTATCCTTTGATAAGAGAATCATCTTTATCAAATCGGCAACTTTGCCAAAACTGGTTCAGATATCTTACTGGAATTTTCTTTGTGGTTCTTGAGAGTAAAGGGAAGAGGATATGATTTTCCATTATGTTTAGAAGAATGGCATGGGCTTCGCCGAAAGCAGTGGGTGAGGGGACTAAATAGCAATTGTTGGATTTGATTGGTAGTACTTTTTCGAAATGATCCTTTGCTATGAAGTTTTGAAGATGTGTGGTTGGAGCAAAGTCTGCTGAATCGCCGGAATCTTCTAGTTCAATGTTTTGGGCAGGGTTGGGGTTTTCTGAATGTTCAGAATGAGCAGGTGAATGTTCTGGTGAGGTCGCCGGAGAGTGTGCAGGGGAGATAGCTTGAGAAAATGAAGCCATTTGGTACTGAGAATAAGAAATTTGCAGGTTTCGCCGGAAAAGAATGAGAGTTTGTAAAACGTTTATGAGAGGGTAAGCTTGGTTTTTATAGGAGGGTAAAACGGTAGAATTCGAAAGAGTAAAATATATGGCAATGGATTAAAATTTGGAATCCGAACTCAAGTTAGAACGGCGGGTTCAACTTTCCACAGAAAACGTTCCATGTATGCCCAATGAAAATGGGACACGTAGGCCATGTCAGAGGATGACAGGACGTCGTGCGCGGCCCATTAATGCTAGGCGCGTGGGGTTATTCTTAGCCACATGTAGTTGTTGATCCAAACCCTCAGTGATTTGATAATGACCCTCTCTTAACTACTTAGTGAAAATTGTAAGTAAACAATATGTATCAGAGTTTCACTATCGCTGATAAGTACTAAGATCTTCCAGTACCGCTGATAGGAACTCTTGTTGTTTAGATTAAACATTCAGCGAACACTGTTCATCATTAATGCGTTGAGTCTGTTCAATCATTATGATGATCGATGATAAGTTAGTTGTTTACTTATGATCCCTGAAGACAAGTTTCACGTCAACAGAGGTTCTACGCTGAAGTCGAAGATCAAGCTCAAGAACCAGCGACAAGTCTCCTAATGAACTGATGCGGATCAGCGAAGACTCAGATTTGTCCACTCAACGTGAAGTATCAAGTACAAGACTTCAGCTATCGCTGAACTTTATCATCTGCTGAATAGTAAATGATAATCACTGAATCAACGAAAGCTGATCATGAAGTCCTCCGTACAAAGTACTTTTGTCTTAACCACCCTTGCACGCCTCCGTACGAAATGTCAGAAAAGAACCTCCGAAAATATGAAATCGTACAACCACTCTGATACTACACTGTTCATCCTTACGGCTACTAAGGTTGTCATCAATAGTCAATGACATGCAACCAACCAGCTGATGACACGTGTAAAGTATATACTGACTTGCATTAAATGCATGCAGTATATAAAGAGATGAACTCACTTCTTTTGAAGTAACTTGCTAACTCTGGACAAGTTCAATCTCTTATCTCAAGATAGGTTATTATTAGTAATTTCCTTATCTCTCTTAGTGCAAGAAACCTTAGTGTTCCAACTTGTTTAGATTTAGGTTTATCCTTAATCTTGTCTCCGCAACAAGCTGTAAATTGTTAATGATTTATCAATAACCAATTTAGAAAAGTAAAATTTGTGTGTTTGTATTCAACCCCCCCCCCCCCCCCCCCTTCTACAAACTTGTATAGGCCTTCGGGACCAACAAGTGGTATCAGAGCAGATTTGTTTAATCTCATAAACAAGATCTAATCTAAGTTATTTCTCTTCCTTGCTATTATCTGAAAATGGCCACCAACACAAACACACATTATATAGACAATGGTTCTCTTGCAAAACCCCCTAGATTTTCCAGAGACAACTTCAACTTATGGAAAAATAGGATGATACTCTTCTTAGAAGGTGTAGACCCTACTATGACATACTATCTTGAAAACGGCCCACACATCCCTGTAACAATTGATCCTTTAGTTCCAGCCACTGCAAATAGACCTGCTATTCCAGAAAGGCTGATTCCTAAGGAAATACACATGTGGACCGACGAAGATAAGAAGAAAGTGGCTATAGATACAAAAGCCAGATCCATACTATCCATGGCCCTTCCTGACGAAGTCTACCATTCCGTCATGAACCTGAAATCATCAAAAGCCATGTGGGACACAATATGTGTTCAGTATGAAGGAACGTCTGAAGTCCAGGAATCAAGAAAGATCAACTTGGTAAGACAATACGAAAGCTTCATTTCTGGTAAGAATGAAACTCTCTCTGAAGTTCACCAACGTTTTAATTGCTTAAATATAGATCTAAAAACTGTTGGTAAGGAATATTCTAACTTTGAAGTGCTGAAAAAGTTTCTAGAATGTTTACCTGAAAGCTGGGACAATTATTCTATGTGTCTCAAGCTGTCAAAGGATCTAAAATCAATGACCCTTGCTACCTTATATGGTACATTGCTGAATCATTAGCAATCTAGCCATCTTAAGAAGAATCTTGTAAAAGATTCCAAAAGCACCCATGTTGCTTTAATCTCAGAGGAACCTTCTACTCAGCGACCCTCGGTCACTATCACTGAGTTAGAGAGTAACTCTGAAAGGTCATCAGATTCTGATTTTTCAGATGATGAATCTTTGGCTCTCCAAACTAAGAAGTTCAGGAGATTTTCCAAAAAGAAAATGTTTAGAAAGAACAAACCTCTTTCCATAACTGACAAGCCTAAATCATCAGTTTTTGTTGATAAGGCTACTGCTACTTGTTTCAACTGCGAAAAGACAGGTCATTTCGCTAATGAGTGCAGGTCAAAGAAAGTCATAAGACCTTCAACTTTCTCAAAGAAAAACTTTGTTCCAAGGAATAAAGATGACAAATACTCAAAGCTGAAGGAGAAGTATGCGAAGCTGAAAAGCTTTAAGAAGAAAGGCAAAGGCCTGGTGGCTGACTATGATTGGGCTACTTCTGATGAAGAAGCATCATCATCTGACTCTGAAGATGATGAAGCAAATCAATGTCTCATGGCCAAGATTGAAGAAGAGGAAGAAAGCTCAGACATTCCCTCCACTTCAACATCTGCCATTCAGGTATCACCTTCTTTCTTTACCAATATTGCAAATATTGATGAAGCTGATAGTCTCCGTAAGATCGATCTCTTGACTAGAAGTTTATACGAAGCCATGAACGGCAAAACTGTGGTTGAAAACCAAAATCTTAATCTCGCTGAAAAGCTTAAAAACTGCCACCTTCAAATAGAAAAGCTTTCTAAAATTGAAGAAGATTTTAAAGATCAAGTATATTTAAATCAGCTAGTCAAAATCGAACGAGCAGAAGCTATCGCTGCATTAGAGGCTGAAAAAGCTAATGTTGAAGGATGGTGTAATTCTTCCACAAAGATCATTGAGATAATTAAGGCTCAGATTCATCTGAGTGATAAACGTGGTCTGGGTTATAAATATGATACTCCAAAACCAACCACTGAACGTTCAATGCTTAAATTTGGAACGTTCGTATCCTCAGTCGCTGACACTTCATCATCTCAGTGCTCCTCGTCCTTTACACCAATCCCTGAGGAAACTCCTACCTCCTCAAAAGGTAAGGAGAAAATGGTTTATTCAAAACCTACCTCTGTCTCTAAAGACAAAGGTAAAGGAATTGTTATTTATCAAAATCCTCAGAAGGGTACCTTAGTACCAAAGCTGAATGCTTCTAAAGCCTCAGTGACCTACCCCTCTGGATCTAGAAAGCAGATATCTGGATTTATTCAGCGATCTACTCCTAGACTCAGATTGGATGTCCTTGGTAAGAAATCTGAAGAACTGAATGTTCGTCCCATTTCTAAAGCCAATAGTTTACTTGGTGTTGGCACTTCTAATTCGAAATTAAAAGCTCAGCATACAAGTGGTCCTAGAACTACTTTTAGTTATAGGAAATGTTATCACTGTGGACTTGCCGATCATATTGCTAGTAAGTGTCCCACAACCACCAAAGCTGAAAAGATAGCTAAGGTGAAGATTGCCCCCAAGGCAAAGAAGACCAACCCTGGTGCAAATCAGGTCAAGGTGAATTCTACCACTGAGGTTAAGAAATTAACCAAAGTGAAGAAAGACAAAGTTGAATCTTCAAATGCTGCAAAGACTGCTGAACCTTCCATTCCAACTACTTCCACTGACAAACGTGTATACATGGTTAAGTGGGTACCCAAGAAAAACTAATCTTCCTTTGTATTGCAGGTTAAGAAGGGTATCTGGTATCTCGATAGCGGATGCTCTAGACACATGACTGGAAAAAAAACCCTGCTCACAAGGAAGAGAAGGGTCCCTCTGTGACTTTCGGAGGAAATGGAAAAGGACATACCCGAGGGTATGGTGTACTTTCAAATGGTACAACCTCCTTCAGAAGAGTCGCATATGTTGAAGGACTGAAACATAATCTTCTGAGCATCAGTCAGCTCTGCGACATGGATAACAAAGTGATTTTCACTAAGGAATCCTGCTTTGTCACTGACAAAAAGGAGAAGATAGCTCTCAGCGGTTATCGTTTGGAAAATGTTTATGTAATAAACATGGACTCAACAACCACTGAGAACTCCTGTTTCTTCTCAAAGGCATCTTCTGATGTCAACTGGCTATGGCATAAGAGGCTATCTCGTCTAAATTTCAAGACACTGAATACACTTTCCTCCAAAGAGTTAGTCACTGGTCTACCTCAGCATTCATACGCCAAAGAGTCTTTATGTTCAGCGTGTGAAAAAGAGAAGCAGACCAAGGCAAGCTTCAAGTCAAAGCAAGTCTCCTCAGTGTCATATCCTCTACAACTACTCCATATGGATTTGTTTGGCCCTGTTAACAAACAATCCATCGCTGGAAAGAAGTATACGCTGGTCATAGTTGATGAATTCTCTCGTTACACATGGGTAATGTTTCTCTGTTCTAAGAGTGACACCCCTGAAGAACTCATCACCTTTGTTCGGAAGATGGAAACTCTGAACAATATGACTGTTCGCTCAATAAGGAGTGATCATGGAACTGAATTCAAAAACAGTTGTCTTGATTCCTTCTTTGAGAGTAAAGGTATTTCTCACAACTTTTCGTCAGTGAGAACACCGCAACAAAATGGAGTCGCTGAAAGAAGAAATAGAACAATTATTGAAGCTGCACGTTCAATGCTCAGCGATTCTCACCTGCCTACTCAGTTTTGGGCAGAAGCTGTCAACACTGCTTGTTTTACGCAAAACAGGTCGCTGATAGTTAAAAGATTCAAAAAGACAGCCTATGAACTCTTTCATGGGAGAAAGCCTTCAATCAGCTTTCTTCACATCTTTGGATGTCAGTGTTTCATACTGAACAACAGAGATGCCCTTGGAAAGTTTGATCCTAAGGCTGATGATGGAATCTTTCTTGGATACTCCTCAGTCTCCAAAGCCTTCAGAGTCTTCAATCGAAGAAGACAAACTGTAGAAGAAACTATTCACGTCACGTTTGACGAATCCCGTTCAGCGAACTCTAAACCGTCCGCTGATACTGAAGAACTGAATCAATGGATGTTTTCTCATCTTGGTGATTCAGAAGAAGTTCCCACTCCTCATGCTCACACCGTAGAAAATGATGGTCCTACTATCATTCCAGATATGCAGAATAGTGAAGCTGAAACATCTTGGGTCTCAGCTGTTCCTATAAACACTATACCTGCAGTTGATCCAAATGTCTCAGAAATTCTATCTATTTCTCAGCAGTCAGTGAATGAAGTGACAAATGCAAACATTCCTCTCTTAGCTGATAATCCAGAAGTAGCTGAAGCCTCATCTTCAGTTTCTCCAGTTCAGACTGAGTCAGCGACGTATGCTCCGGCTCAGCGATGGACTGTAAATCACCCAATCGGTCAAATTCTTGGTGATCCAAACGCTGGTATTCAGACTCGTAGAAGTGCAGGTAATATTTGTTTATTTGTTAACTTTATTTCTCTAACTGAACCAAAGAAAATAGATGATGCCCTCAGAGATCCAAACTGGGTCAGCGCTATGCAAGAAGAGCTGACTGAATTCGAAAGAAACAAAGTTTGGAAACTCGTTCGTAGACCAACTGACAAAACGGTGATAGGCACTAAATGGGTCTATCGAAACAAGTTGGACGAACATGGTACTGTAACTCACAACAAAGCTCGTCTTGTTGCTCAGGGATACAGACAAGAGGAAGGCATAGATTATGACGAAACATTTGCTCCAGTAGCAAGACTTGAATCTATTCGTCTTTTCTTAACATATGCTGTACACAAAAACTTCACTGTACATCAGATGGATGTTAAGTCAGCGTTTCTGAATGGAAAGCTGAATGAAGAAGTTTATGTGGAACAACCTCCAGGGTTCTCAGATCCTAAGCGTCCAAGTTATGTTTATAAACTGGACAAGGCACTTTATGGCTTAAAGCAAGCTCCTCGTGCATGGTATGATACTCTCTCTACTTATCTCCCTATTGAACAATTTGAGAGAGGTAAGATTGACAAAACTCTATTTTTTAGAACAGTGAAAGGTCATATCATTTTAGTTCAAATATATGTTGATGACATTATATTTGGTTCTACTAACCCTGAGCTTTGTACTCGTTTCGCTGATAGAATGAAAGATGAGTATAAAATGAGCATGATGGGTGAACTAACATATTTCCTTGGTCTTCAGATTAAGCAAACTGAAAAAGGAACTTTCATTAATCAGGGAAAATATGTTAAAGATATGCTGAAGAAATTCGACTTAACTGAAAGTTCAGCTATGAAAACCCCTATGGCACCACCGCTGACACTTGATAAGGACACAAAGGGTGTTCCTGTCAATGTCACGCTGTACCGTGGGATGATCGGCTCACTATTGTATCTTACAGCTAGCCGACCCGATATTATGTTTGCCACATGCTTGTGTGCACGATATCAAGCTGAACCTATGATATCTCATATGAAAGCTGTAAAGCGAATCTTTCGATATCTTAAGGGTACAGCGAATCTAGGCCTTTGGTATCCCAGAGACTCAGGATTCGATCTAACCGCCAATTCAGACAGTGATTTTGCAGGTTGCAAAATGAATAGGAAAAGCACCACAGGAGGATGTCAGCTCCTGGGTGGAAAGATGGTAAGTTGGACAAGTAAGAAGCAAAACTCAGTGTCTACTTCCACAGCTGAAGCTGAATATGTAGCCGCTGGAAGTTGTTGTTCTCAAGTCTTGTGGATGAGAAATCAGCTACTAGACTATGATCTTCAGCTCTCCAAAATTCCAATCTATTGCGACAGCACTAGTGCCATCGCTATAGCAAACAATCCAGTGCTACACTCAAAGACAAAACACATAGAAATCATATATCATTTTATCAGAGATCATGTGATGAATGGTGATATAGAACTTCATTTTATCACAACTGATTATCAGTTAGTTGATTTATTTACCAAACCTCTTGATGAGACAAGATTCAACTTTCTCATCAGCGAGCTTGGAATGCTGAACTTTGAAGGATAAAATCTTCAGCGGTTCACATTAATCAGCGATAGGATAAAATCAACTCGTACAACCTATTCAATCATCTTCTCTCTGAATAAACTTGATTCGCTGATATCCAGGTATGTTTTCTCTCTCTGACAAACGCATGAAAATGCAAGATTTCAAAACAAATGCATCGCTGAATATCTCTTCCTTAACAGCGATATTTTGAAAGTTCTTAAAACCTTCACTGATATTTTCTATTCAGTGCTTCATGTTTTTCAAAAGAGTCCTTGAGCTTTCAAAACCTCAGAGACATCCTAAAAGAATCTGAAAGGACAGTTGTGACGTCATTGCAACGGATAACACTAGGCACGATTTCTTTCTGACACACGTTTGCACGTTTCGTTCAAACTTCCAATCAAATGCAAACACGTGTCCGTGTCATGATGAAAACCTTTTCCCGCTCAAGGTTTTCTCTCTCTCTAAAACTCCCTATATAAACAAACTCTTGGTTTATATTTGTGTTTTACGCGATCAATCTTCCTCCGCAAGAAAGAATCCTCTGCTGCATTTGTGCTCTCAAAAACCTCAAGAACTGTTCATCATCTTCTTTATCAAACATCAAGGTTAATATGTTCTTATTTATTACCAAATGCGTATAACTTGTTTCCGATCTTCTCATTGTATTAACAAGATCAAACAAAAGAACTTTGTAAAATGAAATCATTTCTTTCATGGTTTTATGAACACAACCATTTCATGGTTGTTCTTCAAGTTTTAAATCTTAAACTTAAACTTGTTCTTCATTCGTATCCAGATTTCTCTTAGAAACAGGAATACAAGACTTTATGGGTTTTACATTTCGTTTCAAAAATCATGAAAAACCCTAATCTTCATTAAGACATTTATGTCTGAATGAAATGGACAAAATTCGAACCATCTTAATGGAAATTCTTTCCATATCAAGACAATTCTTATTTGTTAACATCTTTGGTTGAACTGATAAAACAGAGAAATGGCAACTTCAAAGATCAATGTTACCGCTGAAAACATCTTCGCTGACTCTGAGGAAGTGGAAATCATCAAAGCCCCTCAGGTTAAGTTCAAGCTGGATCAACTAGATTGGACCAAGGTCAACAACCTCTCTGCGCTTCTCGAGTTTCCTCCTCGAAAGCAAGTCACACATCTGGATGATGCTGTGAAATTCCTGAAAAACTGCTGCATTTCAACAGCCCTGACCATCACACCTCCTGCAAGTCAGCTACTACTATCCCAGTTCTGGTATTCTGCCAGACACACTCAGCTACCCTCCGCCAAAGATGCATCCAAAACCATCGATTGCATACTCAGCGATACTGAGTATGGCACAATTAAGATAACCCCCACAATCATTCGAAAAGCCCTGAACTTTCCCAATGCTACCAAAGAAAAACCGTTTGTTCCATTCCCCGACCATAAGAAGCATGCTGATAGAGAAGAAATCATTGCTTTCCTCGACGCAATGGGTTACATCTGGGAAACTGGAAGGGACAAGAAGCAAGAGAAGAAGCTGACGCTGATAAAGAAGTCCAAAATGCCCAGCAAGATGAATTTCATCTTCGCACACCTGATCAGCTGCATGACAGCGAAGACCGGCTCCTCTGATCAAGCCGCTCAACCTCAGCATGCTATGGGGTACGCACTGCTGAAAGGTCTACATATTGACTGGGCATCTATCATTTATGATGACCTAGTACAAAGAGTAGATTCTGCTGCTGACAGACCTGCATGGGTTCCCTACCCCCGTTTCATCAGCGCCATCTTCCAATATGGCCTGAAGGACAGTTATCCTCAAAAGGGTGACCTGAAACTTTCTCAGGTTGGCCCTAAGGTGCTCGATTTCAAACCTGTCGACAATGAGGTACGTCTCTCTACCCTTCTCTCTCTTCTTAACCCTAATTCTTCGTCTTCTGTGGCTCCTTCAGCGACAATACTCATCGCTGATGCCCCGGCCACACAATCCTCTCCTTCTAAGAAAAGGAAACACTCTTCAATCCAACTTGGTTCCAAAAGGATCAAGAAAACCAAGGAGCAGCCCCAGCAATCTCTTGCTGAAGACTCCTCAGCTCATTCTGAAGAGCTGAAGGAAAGTTCCGTGGTACGCTCTGCCATACCCATTCAAGCCATCCCTTCAATCCCGGCTTCAGCGTCTCTAAACGCTGAGGTTAGAAACTTGGAACCTACCCAACCTCCTTCAGTCTCTCCAAAGATCGATGAAGCGATTTTCAGCGAATCCAACGCTGAACTCAGTACCCGAACCCAATTCTTATCCTTTGCTTCTCCCTCTACTCACTTGGACTCTCCTCCAAAGAACACTATAGATACCATCATTCCAGAAGCCTCCGCTGACGCTTCTCAAAGAATGATGAAGACAGGACCTGCAGAGATCACCATTCCTCGCCGAACTTTTGAGGAAGATATGGAACATTTTTCTGGAATCCGCAACTTTGACGAGTTCGTCAATCCTCCTGCAGGTACAAATCAACCCATATACACTGTAACTAAACCTGAAACTTCTGAGCTTTCCTTTGTTCACAAGTACTTATGTGTTACAGGTCCTAATTTGGGAGACATCAACGCTTCTCTGAAGTCCGTGGAAACAAAGCTGACAGATCTCACCACCACACTCTCCGACAACTCTGCAGTTGTAACCAACGCTGGAGAAAATTTGACAAAGCTGACAACGGTGGTGGAGAAGAAGGCTTCCACAGATGACTTGAAGCAAGTTGATAAGACTCTCAGCGATTTCGCTAAGGTGCTGGCTGATATCTGCACAGACTACACCTCACTCAAACAATCAGTTTCCTCCATGTCCGGCGAAGTAACAACGCTGAAGACATCGGTTGGAGCACTAGAGGGTGATATGTCTGCTGTGAAGACAAATGTTCAAACTCTGACGGTGGACTTAGGCTCTGTAAAGACCGACGTTGGTTCGATGAAAACAATGATTGAAGAGCTGCTCAACAAGGCGAGAACTCCTGCTCCTGAACCTGCCCCTGCCCCTGCATTGGAAACTTTCACAGCGGCGGATCGCAAAGAGCTGGAAAAGATCAATCCTGCTACAACTGGCCTAGAAGTCAGATTAGCAAAGATTGAAAGCTGTGTGGGTATCTCTGGCCAAGAAGACAGAGAGCCTCCCACAGCTGAAGAGTCTGCCCATTCCTCCCCCAGTCATCATGAAAAAGAGGGGGAGAAGAGCGCTGAACATCCCGGGGAGAAGAGCGCTGAAAACCTTTCCCATGATGAATCTATCAGGGGAGAGAAGAACGAAGACCTCACCTTCGCTGAAGAGGGTGAGAAGACTATTGAAACTGAAGCTACCGCTGGACCTCAGGGAGATGAAAACCCTGAGGGAACCGAGAAGATCGCCTCTGTATCTGAGGGGGAGCAACTCGAAGAAGACGCTGAAGAATCTGAAACAGAAGATGATGAAGTCGTCGACATCCCTGATGATGAACCATCTTCTTCTCCAAAAAATGATGATGATGATGATGACGAAGATGACGATGATTTCTTTATCGTCAAACCTGCCCCAAGGATCAAAGCTCTTAAGGGAATCTCGATAAATGAACCTTCAGGGGAGCGGACAAAGACAAAAGCGTCGCTGAAGATGACAATCTGACGATCTTGCTTGAAAAACCGGTTTGTTAGGTACACTAAACATCTCTTACTCCATCCCTCCTCTATCATACACTATCAGTTCCTCTACCCAAGCCTATACACTTAAACCAATTCTCTCTATCTGTTTCTACCCAAGTTCTTACTTGTAAGATCGCTGTGTTTCAGCTAGTCCTCTCCCCTGTTTGAGGATATCGCTGAAGGCTCCACAACTGCGACTTCACCAATAATTCCAGCTGCCGCTGAAGAAATAATCCCAGTCTTGGATTTAATCTCTGAGACTGATGAACCTGAAGAACAGACTCTCTCTCGCAAACGTAGACATTCCTTAGCTCCTCAAAAGCTAAGAGAAGAAGATCAGAAGAAAATAGAGGAAATAATAAAGCGATTCAAGGATCAGCGAATCATTCTAAGGCGTGATCAACTTCCTTCAGTTCCTCCAAAGTTCAAAATCTCCAAAGCTGAATACCAGGAACACCTTAGAGCTGAACGCCTTATCGCTGAAAGGAAGGAAGCTGAAGAGAAAGACAGAGAATACGCCATCAAGCTTACTCAACGATCAATCAAAGACTCCAAGCTGAAAAGAGTTCCCATTGGTGTTCAACGTCAGCTCTGGGATGATGCTCAAGAAATCGTTAGAGAAAAGACAAAGGTCTCTGATACAACTTTGGAATGGGCTAAACAAATGTTGACCTATCGATCAAGACCATCCAAAATAATCAAAGCCAACATCAGAGGAAAAATGTACACTGATGTTCCTGTTGTTGAAGTGGATGTCTACAGAGATGACAAAACCAAGCAAACCTTCTATGCTGCTTCATTAGAAAAGTTTGGTCTCTCCGAATGGTTAGAAACGAAATTAGCCATTTAGGGATCACGCTCAAAATTCAAAAGCCATGTTGAGATGATCTTAAACAAACAAATCGACTTGCTTTCATCTGCTGTGGATATTCCTCCTACTCTTCCTCAACCGAAGAAAGCCTCTGCTAAGAATAAGAATGTTTCTGATTCAGGTCCAATCATTCGAAATGAAACAGGTATTGGTTTCTCTCGTGCTGAAGTTCTTGGCCCTGATGCTGATCTTTCAATGATTGACACCTCCCTACCACCTGGAGAAACCTTCATCCCTGGCACAGTGGTAAGTGATCCATATGGTATATTCTTCTTAGACTATGATGGAAATCCTCACTTTCAACGTGTCTCTGAGCTCCACATCGCTCCCATCGAACAACTTAGAGATCTCGTACACTGGTGTGAAGTCAGACGCGACATCAAAGCTAGACACCTGAAGCCCTTGATTTTTGAAGCTGCTCTGAAGTTAAAGAATCAAGGAGTAAATGTCACTGACTGGATGATCCCCACTAAAAAGACCCTTGATGAACTTCTCATTAAGGAAGAACCCTTTGAAAACTGATATAATCTCCTTTTTCTCTATTGTATCAGTTATCCTTCTGTACTTGTAAATTATTTCGCTCGTACTTGTAATCTTTCTGTTCTTCATTGTAATCTGATTCAATATTTTAAAGAAATATTTCAGCGAACGTACTTTACTCCATCAGTACTGAAAAGATCCCAGAAAACAGTAAAAGGGACAAATATTTTATGAGTTCTTTTTATCCTTATGTTTTCATTAAATAGCAATTTTCTTTGTTGCTATGTCATAATCAAATGGGGGGAGATTGTTGATCCAAACCCTCAGTGATTTGATAATGACCCTCTCTTAACTACTTAGTGAAAATTGTAAGTAAACAATATGTATCAGAGTTTCACTATCGCTGATAAGTACTAAGATCTTCCAGTACCGCTGATAGGAACTCTTGTTGTTTAGATTAAACATTCAGCGAACACTGTTCATCATTAATGCGCTGAGTCTGTTCAGTCATTATGATGATCGCTGATAAGTTAGTTGTTTACTTATAATCCCTGAAGACAAGTTTCACATCAACAAAGGTTCTACGCTGAAGTCGAAGATCAAGCTCAAGAACCAGCGACAAGTCTCCTAATAAACTGATGCGGATCAGCGAAGACTCAAATTTGTCCACTCAACGTGAAGTATCAAGTACAAGACTTCAGCTATCGCTGAACTTTATCGTCTGATGAATAGTAAATGATAATCGCTGAATCAACGAAAGCTGATCATGAAGTCCTCCGTACAAAGTACTTTTGTCTTAACCACCCTTGCACGCCTACGTACGAAATGTCATAAAAGAACCTCCAAAAATCTGAAATCGTACAACCACTCTGATACTACACTGTTCATCCTTACGGCTACTAAGGTTGTCATCAATAGTCAATGACATGCAACCAACCAGCTGATGACACGTGTAAAGTATATACTGACTTGCATTAAATGCATGCAGTATATAAAGAGATGAACTAACTTCTTTTGAAGTAACTTGCTAACTCTGGACAAGTTCAATCTCTTATCTCAAGATAGGTTATTATTAGTAATTTCCTTATCTCTCTTAGTGCAAGAAACCTTAGTGTTCCAACTTGTTTAGATTTAGGTTTATCCTTAATCTTGTCTCCGCAACAAGCTGTAATTTGTTAATGATTTATCAATAAACAATTTAGAAAAGTAAAATTTGTGTGTTTGTATTCAACCCCCCCCCCCATTCGACAAACTTGTATAGGCCTTCGGGACCAACAGTAGTTCACTCTCAGTAAAAGTAACCGTTATTACTACAGAAATGCCCAAGTAACAGATTGACAGAACTTCTGTAGTTTACAGAGGTTCTGTGATTTTGAAAATCTTTGATGTGTATCCCTTTCTCATATATCTCATTGTTATCATGACTTCTGTGAGGTTCCTTTTTAACCAAAAACGTTTTGTAAAGGCATTGGAGATGATCAAATAGGATTTTTAGTTAAGAGTTTTTACTCGCAGAGGTTTTGTGGCTCTGTTGGATCTTGCAGAAGCTCTGGGAGGGCCAGCAGAAGCTCTTTGAGGGAAAAAAAATCTCATAACGAAAATTCTATTAACTTTTCTGATCATCCAATTTTTGATCTGTTTTAAGAGATGTTTTTCGGACATATTTGAAAGTTGGTGTCCGAAAAAAATTGTTATGGAAAAAGTTTTGTTCGAGAAGGTCATGGTGAGTCTGTTTGGTTTCCGAGATAACATTCCAAAAGATCGATAGAGGTTAAAGTTGTGATCTCATAGCATATTTCTGGCAGAGCTTCTGTTGAGCTCAGCAGAAGCTCTATGACCTTAAATTTCTCATAACTCAAATTTTATGAAACTTTTTGATCTTTTGATTTTTAAAATGTTATCCACATTATATTTAGGACATATTTGACAATTTGTGTCCTAGAAAACTGTTTTCAAAAACCTTTTGTGCGAGAGACCTACCTTTTGGTTCTTCTTTTCTCGGCAGTGATGTCTGACTTCTGTCGATATAGATTCATTGACATTCTTCTTTGGCTTTACCTTGAAAGTTTTACCTCTGTAGATCATTTCAGGATCCCTTTTTGCTCCCCCTTGATCTAATCACCTCTGTAGATCAGGAATTTTTCTTTTGCTCCCCCTTGACCTATGCTTGGATCAAAGAATGATAAGTTTTGCATAGAACATAGGTCATATTTTCCAGAGGTTCTGTAGGTGTTGTCAGAGGTTCTGAGCAGACTTACAGAAGCTCTGTGATTTTAAGAACTATTTAAGATTGAGAACTTACATGCAGAAATAAATTAATTAAAGCAAAAATAATTAGAAATATATACATATTTACAGAAGATAAAGCTATACTTACAGAGGATTTTTACGTCATATTGATCATTCCTAACTTACCCACCAAGAAATTGAATCTTTTCTCGTCTAAAGCTTTGGTGAATAAGTCAGCGAGTTGGTATTCTGTGGGCACGAAATGCATCTCGATTGTACCGTATTCAACATGATGTTTCAAGAAATGGTACCTTATATCGATATGCTTGGTTTTTGAGTGTTGCACAGGATTGGCAGAGATAGCAATGGCACTCTTGGAATCACAGAAGATAGGTATTTTGAATAGGATGTGGCCGTAGTCTTTTAGCTGAGTCTTCATCCATAGAACCTGAGAACAACAGCTAGCAGCAGCAACGTATTCAGCTTCTGTTCTGCAGTGGATGTTGAGACACAATTTTGCTTTTTGGAGGTCCAACTGACTAGTTTACCACCTAGGAATTGACAACTCCCAGAGGTACTCTTTCTGTCGAGCATGCATCCTCCATAGTCTGAATTTGTATAAGCTTTAAGACTAAAACCAGAGTTCTGTGGATACCAGAGACCCAGATTTTTGGTCCCCTTTAGATATCTAAAGATTCTTTTCACAGCATCATAGTGTGATTTCTTTGGATTAGCTTGATAACGTGCACAAAGACATGTGGCATGCACAATGTCAGGTCTGCTTGCAGTTAAGTATAACATAGATCCAATCATGCCTCTGTAGAGAGTGCATTCTACAGAGATGTCATCTGGATCTAAGGATAACTTATTTCCAGTGGTCAGTGGAGTTTTCATTGTAGAGGTATCAGAGAGGCTATACTTGAAAAGAATGTCAGAGACATATTTGGCCTGATTTATAAAAATTCCCTCTGATGTTTGTTTGACTTGGAGTCCAAGGAAGAATGTAGTTCTCCCATCATACTCATTTCAAACTCACTCTGCATGAGTTTTTCAAAACTTTTGCACTCTTCTGTGTTAGAAGACCCAAAAATTATGTCGTCCACATAGATTTGTACAAGCATTATTTCACTGTTTTTACGTTTATAGAATAAGGTAGTATCTGTTGTACCTCTGTCGTAGCCATTGACTATAAGAAAGGTAGAAAGTCGTTCGTACCATGCTCTTGGAGCCTGTTTCAGTCCGTACAGAGCCTTTTCAAGGTAGTATACATGCCTTGGGAACTTTGAGCTTTCAAACCCTGGTGGCTGATTTACGTAAACCTCTTCTTGGATTTCACCGTTGAGAAAAGCTGATTTTACGTCCATCTGATAAACTTTAAATCCTCTGTGGGCTGCGAAGGCTAAGAATATTCTTATTGCTTCGAGCCGTGCGACAGGGGCAAAAGTCTCATCGTAGTCTATGCCTTCTTCTTGTCTATATCCCTTGGCCACCAATCGTGCTTTGTTTCTGATGACCACTCCATCTTCATCCTTCTTATTTCTGTAGACCCACTTAGTCCCAATGGCCTGTTTCCCTCATGGCAGAGGTACTAAAGTCCATACTCTGTTACGCTCAAACTGCAGAAGTTCTTCTTGCATAGCGTCTACCCAGTTTGGGTCATCTAGTGCTTCAGAAATCTTCTTTGGTTCTATCACACTAATAAAATTTGTAAAGAAACAAAAATTAGCAGTGGCAGACCTGGTTTTTACTGAGTCAGAAGGTTCTCCGATTATGTGGCTTGGAGGATGGCTTTTTGTCCACTGAGTGGTGCGAGGAAGATGGTCATCAATGTCATCGAACCTTTCTTCAGAAGCTTCTTGTGGATCTTCTTCTTGTATAGCCTCTATCGTTCTTCTTACCTTGGTAGAAGATTCTACCATTTGTGGAATGATTGGTATGAGTGGTGGTGGAGTTTGTTCCTCTGAGGACGTATAGTCTTGGTCCTCAATTACCTCTGTAATTGGTTCTTCTGTGGATTGTGGAGTTTGTTTTTCAGCAGCTTTTGTGGTCGTTTTTCTTGATGTTTCATCTTCTGCATTTTCTTCTTCGGCGTTTGCATCTGTAGTATTTATAGAAGAAGATGAAGCATTATTTGGACCAGTTAGAGTCATACCTGTAAGATTTTGTCCAACAGAGGATGGTTCTTCAGAAACTCTGATGGTTCCAACAGAAGGATCAATGTCATCGTGGAACATCTCTAAAAATAGAAGATTCAAGTCTTCTTTAGTTTGCGAGATGCCATAGGTTTCTCTTTTAAGTTCGAGTTCTGAACGGATTTGCTCAGAAGTCATTTGGAAAGAATCGTCAAAAGAAACATTGATACTTTCTACGATTTTGCGAGATCTTGTAAGGTATACTCTGTAGGCTTTGGAAGTGGCAGAGTATCCAATGAATTTTCCTTCGTCAGCTTTTACTTCAAACTTTCCTCTTGAATCTCTGTCGTTTAAAACAAAGAATTTACATCCAAACACATGGAAAAACTTGATGTTTGGCCGCCTTTTGTTGATCAGTTCGTAAGGAGTCTTGATGTGTCTTTTCACAATGGTTGACCGATTATGTGTGTAACAAGCGGTAGAAATTGCTTCTGCCCAAAAGTTCATCGGTAATCCGTATGCTGATAGCATAGTGCTTGCGGCCTCCACGAGCGTTCGATTCTTCCTTTCGACTACGCCATTCTGCTGTGGAGTGCGTGCCGCAGAGAAGTTCTGTGATATTCCTTCTGTAGAAAGATAGGCTTCAATGACAGAGTTTTTAAATTCTGTGCCATTGTCACTTCTTAACTTCTGTATTCTGCATTCATAAAGAACTTGGATTCTTTTCATTAGATTAATCAAGATGATTGGAACATCCGATTTCTTTCGAACAAATTCAACCCATGTGAAGCGCGAATACTCATCAATTAAGACAAGTATATATTTCTTGCCACCTAAGCTCTGTATGGCAATAGGACCGCAGAGGTCGACATGAAGCATGTACAGAGGCCTAGTGCACGAAACATCTGTTTTGCCTCTGTGGGAAGCTCTTCTGAGTTTTCCCATCTCACATGCAGAACACAAGTGATCCTTATTAAATTTAACATTAGGCAAACCTTTAACTAGATCAAGTTTGACCAATTTATCTAAGGTGTGAAAGTTCAAGTGACAGAACCTGTTATGCCATAACCAGGCTTCTTTACTTTCGCAAGCTACAAGGCAAACTTTGTCCTTGGTTGTTGAACAAAAGTTCATTAGATACAGATCACCTTTTCTTTTGGCTCGCAGAAGTTCCATTCCTGTGTCTTCACTTTGCAGAGAGCAGAAAGTCCTTTTGAACAAGACATCAAATCCTGTATCACATAGTTGACTTACACTGAGTAGGTTGTGTTTAAGGCCATTCACATATGCAACTTTGTATACAGAGACGTTTTCCTTCTGTATGACTCCATAGCCTTTGATGTGTCCCTTCTTGTTGTCTCCAAAAGTTACAGATCCACCATCATGTGTTTCTTTGTACATGGATAGTAAACTTATGTCGCCAGTCATGTGCCTAGAGCATCCGGAGTCAAGATACCAAATTGGCACATACCGCTTCTGTAAGACAATCACAGAGACGTAGGTACCCATATCCATATGGGTCCAATATTGTTAGAATTTTTCAAGTTTGCCTTAGCATTCTTGAAATACATTTTATATTGTGTAGAAAGATCAGATTGTATCTCTCTAGGTTTTGACTTTTGAGTTTGAATTTTAGTGGAGAGTAAGCAATCTGGACTTGAGAAGTGATTTTTTAATCTGAACATAAGATCAAAACAATGACAGTATTTAATATGAGACGTGATTTGTTTGAACTTTTCATTGAATTCATTGAACTGAGTCACAGAGGCATTACATTCGTTCTTAACATTAGATTTCTATTACAAGAAGATCTATGAATACTATAATGTTTTTTGCAAAAATCTTGTTTAGGTCCTGCCTTCTGTGAGTTTCTTCTGTGGTGAACGTCTGTCTTCACTGTCACAGAGGAAAGATATTTGTTAGCTTCAGGCCTTAAAGGTTTTGAAAATTTGAACTTTTAGGATTTTCAGAGGCCTTTTTCAAATTATCAAGCTCTGTAGAGGTTTTGACTTGTATACACATTTTTAGAAAATCTGGACAGATAGGTATCTCTGTGATTTTCTCTTTTGGAGAAATTGTTCTGTTAAGAACCTCAGAGGAGAATTTAACATCCTCTGTGTCACAGTGAATTATTCCTGATTTAGAATCAGTCTCTGAGTCGTCAGAGGATGAATCGTCCTCATATACAGAGGTTGAGTCATTTCTTTCGACAGAGGCTGGATTTTCTGAGCATGTATCGTACGAGTTTTCTTCCTCTGTAGAAAAACTTTCATAGATGGCAGAGGTTTCAGATGAGATCTCTTCAGCGAGAATTTGATCTATAGAAGATGTACAGAGATTTTCTAAAACATTTGATTTTGAAAACTTCCAAAATTTCTTTTTCAATTGATCTTTTAAGATTTTCTTCTGAAAAGATGGGTTTAAACTCAGGAGCTTTTGCAGATAATTTCTTTTTGACATCTATCATACAGACAAAAGCGACCTGTGTTTGAGTCTCTGGTTTACCAAACTTAAAGATACCAATCTGATCTTGTGTTTTCAGATATTTCTTTGGTTTGATTCCTCTGTTGACAGAGGTTGAAGATGATGAATCTGTGTTTTCAAACCACACATTGATCATCTTTGTATGTTTCCTTAAGTAAGGTTCTTCAGAGATTTTAACCCTCTTACTTACAGAGAGTAAGTTTGGAAAATTTGGTTTATTTGTTTTTCCTACCACAAACAGAGAAGACAGAGGTTTAAGTCTTTTGCCTTCAACACCTAGAGTAATATCATCGTACCCTATACCTCGTCTAGTTTTTAAGTAAAACCTCTCTTCTGAGTAGATCTTGCCAAAGTACCTCTCTCTCTTTTTGAAAGTATTCTTTGAGAGCTCTTATGTCAGTTGTTTCACTGCTAGAAACTGAAAGCTCTTTAGTTTTGACTTTTAAAGCAGAGGTTAATTCAGAAATTTGCCTTTTTAAAGGATCTACATTTTTGCTCCAATATTTTTCTACTCTTTCCTTTTCTTCAAAAATTTTGGCTTTTTCTTGAGTGAGAAGCCTTACTTCTCTCTCATTAAAGGTGAGTCTTTTCTGAATACTTTCATTTATCTCTTTGAGTTCAATCAATTCAATGTTAAGTCTAACTGAATCATTTTCTACATATTTAATACAAGAGGTAGAGTTTGAAATGGATACCTCATTGTCAGTGCCCGAGTCGACTTCTGCCATGCCACAGAACAGGGCATTGGTGGTGAATTCATCATCAGATGTAGAGTCTGACTCGCAGTCCTCTTTATTTGCTTCAGAATGCCCTTTGTTCGCCATTAGGGATTTTTGTGCATAATATTCAGCCTTCTTTTTGTAAAAAGTTGAGTCCTTCTGTGGGCGATTTTGTCTACTTCTGCAATCTTTTGCGAAATGGCCTGGCTTGCCGCAGTTGAAGCAACCTTGGGAGGTGTTTCCAGTTCGATCGTTCGATCGTCGGACTTCTGTTGGTCTCCACCTTTCTCTGTTCGGCATTCGTTTGCATAATGACCAGGCTTACCACATTTGTAGCATTCTTGTGTGTGGCCTACCTTGTCATCTGACCTCTGTCGGTCATTTCCTCTGTAGTTTCTGTCGCTCTACCTCTGTTGGTCACTTCTGTAGTCTGACCTCTGTCGGTCACTTGATTCTTCTCTTCTTTCATCATCTCTTCTATCTCTCTGGTTGTCTCTGCTATATCTGTCATTTCCAAAATTTCATTGATTACCTCTGAACTCTCTTGTCAATAGAGCCAATGATTTAGCTAATGACGCAAGAGTTATTTCTTCCTCTATCAGCTCGTCTTCTTTGCTATCAACCATCACTATCTTCTTCTTCTTCTCCTTCTTCTTCTCCTCTGTTGCTCTCTCATTTCTTGGTCTCTATGTAGCTTCTGTCGATTTACTAACCAATGCGTATGGTGCAATGGCTATTGTTTTAGCCTGTGCTATTTGAGGCTCTTGTGCAGCTAGTGTTCCATAGAGATCAGAGAGTGTCCATGAGTCTAGATCTTGGTTTGTTTGTAAAGACATAGACAGTTGAAGCCACTCATCATTCAGACTCTTTAGAAACATAACGTTATTTTCTTCCGAGGTTCTGTGAATGCCAGACTTTCTACATTTGTTTATGAGAGAGTTGAACCTGTCGTACGTTGTTTGCAGATATTCTGTTGCAGAGGCTCTGAATGCATGATATTCATTTATGTACTGTGCCCTTCGGTTCTTCTATGTTTTAGCACCCCCTTCCAACTGTCTTTCTAATTCTTTCCAAAGATCGTGCGCAGTTTCGCATGCATCTAAGGATTGAAAAAGCTCGTTGGGGATAGCCATTATCAGGATTCTTTTTGTTTTATGTGCAACTTCATCTTCTGCCTTATCTTCATTTGACCATTCCTCTTTTGGTTTTGGTTTTTGATGTTCAGGGATTTCTGGAGATTCAGCAGTAGCTGGTACTCGTGGTACTGCTATCATGGGAACAAGAGGAAGGTTGTAAAGATATTGTACTAGATTTTTTCAGTACCCTCAAAGAAATGAACCATTCTTATCTTCCATTGAGGATACTCATCTCGTAGGAGAGTAGGAGGCTTGGTGAGTGAACCAGCAGTAAAGAAGTTATTTGTATTTGTCATTTTTTAAGGTTCTGAAAAGATAGTATGATTTAAGGAGTATGAGTCTGAAGATCTGGAAAGTTTTCTGGGTTTGAATAGTTCCCAGAGTACACTTTAATGGAGTTTTAACCTAGAGATGAGGAATAGAAAAAAAATGATTTCTATCACTAATCTTGTAAAAACGAGGATCACTTGATATTGAAAATCAAGCTTTACTCTGATACTAATTGTTGGTTCCCGGTTTTGTTTAAACAAGATTATCAGATCTATTAGTTCAAGTTTGAGTTTGATGCGGAAGCGTATTTGAAGAACTAACAGATATGTTTGATAGATTTAGAACATAATATAAATAAACAGTGAACAGGAAATAATATCTCAAAGTTTACTGAATATATATATTAAGAACAGATTCAAGAACAGTGAGTAAGCAAAGCTTTTTAAAACATATATGACTCTCAAAGTGTTTAAAGCTTGTGATGTTTTTCTCTCTTGAATTCTTGTTTTGATTGTTCGATTGATCGATCGACGGATAGATGGATAGGAAGAACTCAACATGAGTCTTCCTTATATACTACTCTAAGGGGACCATAAAGCATATGCTACTATTCACAAAGGACGGTATGAATAGTTGGACGGATGGCATGAACAGTTGGACGTGCTGTATTGCATTTAATGCAGCAGACGTCTATTATGTACTAAGCCCTATTGAATCCAACCAGAGTTTGACACGTTGCAGTTGGACAGGGCATGCTACCATGCAAGTTGATGAACAGGTCCTGTAACAGTAGCAAGATATTATAAATATCTTTTAAGTCTTTGTTGAAGACCGCAGAGGCTCTGTGAAGTGCCACAGAGGTTATGCGGTTTGGACCTTAGAAGAGCAGTCTTCACCGGATTCTGAGTCTTTTGTCTTCTTTGCGCGTATGACAGAGCTTCTGTAGGGCGCCTCTTTAGCTTCTGTAGCTTCTTGACCTTGATCTCTCGGTAAGTTCGGCAGAGCCTCTGTAAGAGGCTTTCTTCACTTAGCCTATTTTTCACTACTTCTAAATACTTCTATTATTAGGAAGATTGAAGCTAACAGTTTGGATTGGGGTTTCTTGAGGGGTTTCCACAGAGGTGGTTGTACCCTCTGCTCTGCACGAAGCATCGGGTTTCTTAGGCGGTACTGCCCCTACGGCTATCATCTTGGTGCATAGATCGTCTCAGAGGCCAAGAAGGATATGGACCTCTGCTTTTGTCTTGAAGCGCATTTTGCCCACACTTGTCTTGAATTCTTTGACATAGTTTGTTGGCAGCAGTGAAGGCTCAGATGAATTCTGTCATTTGATCAAGTATTCCTTGCCCAAGCTCTATCAGCTGAGCTCTGGTCATATAGTCAGAAGGCTTCATGGCCAGAGTTTGTTGCATAGTTTGCTCTTGAACTTCCTCTAATGCCTTCTTTAGGTCTTCAGGGGTGAGGCCCTTAGAGGTGGAGGCTTTGGCATTCATCGTTTCAAGGAAGAGTTTGATAGAGGTTTTGAATGCATAGGTGGCGGCTTTCTCGAATTCAGTGGCAGCAGATGCAACAGAGGTATCAGCAGTTGTTCTCATCTGGGCTAAGGCATTTTGCACCTCCGTGTACAGGTTGTCCATTTTGGTGTTCATATCAGTAAAGGCCCGCAAAGTAACTTCTGCAAAAGAATCAAAAGAGATTTTCAACTCTTTCAATGTGGTCTCCACAAAGGTGACAAGGGTTTGGAACTCATCCCTTGATACATGTGGACTTGGTGTAACCTCTGGGGGAACACATTCGTCCCCAAAGTGAGTCCCTGTTCCTTGGACACCTTCTTTCGCCCTTGTTTGTATGTTGGGGGCGGAAGGATTTCCCTCTGATCCTCGAGTAGAGGCATCTTGTGCCTCAGACTCTACAGAAGTTCTGGTAAAGACATTGTCTTGATCCACCCCAGAGGTGGGTACAAGATTATCCTTAGGTTGACTCGAAGACTTGTCTAGAGATTGTTCTTCATTTGTTCTTCTTGAGATTGTTCTGTTTTCCTGCATGGCATACCAAATAACAATTTGCCAGTACCATATGTAAGGAATGTATGTCAGTGGAGCATCCTTTGTTTTCTTCTGAATTGCTTTCTGATTCTTCTCAAATGTATTCTTCATATCTTCCCAAAGTATTAAAGCATAGTCATAATGCCTATTCTTCACTAAACCCTGAAATATCTGAAGAATTTGTTTAGAACCTTGATCAGCAGAACTTTTCTTCCCTGACACACATTTATTTACCACATGAAAGAAGCAAGCCCAAATAGGTGGTAATTTGTTTCTTCTGAACAAACTGAGAGTCCTCAATCCTTCATTGTATCCCAACTTCATAAACTCTGCTATTAATTCCTCTGTTAAGGGTGAATCCTCAAAATCTGTTCTTCTTTGTACATCATCTTTCTCTGGTAGATTCAGCATTTCTCTTAGTGCAGAAATAGATAAGACAAATGTCACTCCTCCAATTTCAGACACAAACTTATTATCTTCTAACCTAAGATGTTTCCACCATTGTTGTATGTACTGAACAGGCACATTTTTACTTCTTGTAAACCATTTTCTGTACGGATGATGTTTGAATAACTCCATGATAATTCTGTGTTCAGGCTTAAAACGGCTTTCCTCAAATAATATAACACAGTTATTTTCAGATAATTTCAGCCATTCACTCTCAGGAACAATTCTTTCCACTAAAATAGATCTATCTGACATAATAGAACCTGCAGCACTCTGTTCATGTTCAATATTAACGTTTACCTCATCCGCATTTCCTTCAGATTCATCCATTTGTTCATCTTCTTCATCATTTCTTATTGCCCCTTCCTCTGCAACTCTATTTTGTACTTCATCATTTTCCGAATCGGATGAATCCATTATCGATTTTGTAGAATGTAGAGAAATTGGACCACTTCTTCGTATTTCAGACATGATTTAAGAAGAACACAAACTCAAAGAACTCTGGATTTGATTCGTATCTCACGTTTCGCTCTGGAATTTGAAAGAAATTTGAAATAGGAATTTTAAGACCTATTTAAAATCCGCGAAGTTGAAAGGTTTAACGGAAAAGCGAAATCAATGTTATAACGGAGTCAACACATGTGAAATACCACAAAGGATTTAAATGAAATGCGTGGCATTGTCAAACAAATATGAAGCTGACACGTGTTAGTGGATAGAATTTTGACTCAGGTCAAAGATCTGAATAACACGCACAGATGTTCTGATTCCATGACTCAGAAGAATTTTTCCTTGTAACCAAAATGTCATTTAAAATCAACTTCTGACTAATATAAAACGTTTTGATTATTCAGAAGAGGTTTGAACAGATAGAAGCACTTTTTATCATCAAAACTCTGTTCATATTATGATGATTTAAAAAGGATCATTTAAAATCTTATATCTGAATATGAAAAGTTTTTAATTCAGATATAGTTTGAATAACAAAAAAAATTATCATTAAAGCTTGTTCTTAGAATGATCAGCGATAAGAAATGAAAACAAATCTTTTAAGCATCACAAAATGATTTCCAAAAGAATTTTGATGCTCCCCCTTGACTTGAGCATGCATTTGACTATTAATGATACATAAAAATGAGATAAAAAGATAATATAAGAAGCATAATCCATACAGTTGAAGTTATTTGTATTTCTCAAAAATAAATTTTTGAAAGTTAGATTGCTGAAGTATTGACTCAGAATCTCTGACCTTAAGATTCAGAGGTTCTGATCTCAAGACTCAGAAGTTCTGAACTCAAGACTCAGAAGTTTGGAACTCAAGACTCAGAAGTTCTGAACTCAAAACTCAGAAGTTCTGATCTCAAGACTCAGAAGTTCTGAACTCAAGACTCAGAAGTTCTGAACTCAAGACTCAGATTTCTGATCTTAAGACTCAGAAGTTCTGAACTCAAGACTCAGATTTCTGATCTTAAGACTCAGAAGTTCTGATCTTAATATTCCGAAATGCTGATTCTTAAGACTCAGAGTTCTGAGTACACTACTCAGACAATTTTACTTAGAAAAATTTAGCATTTTTAAGAAAAAAATATTTTCAATTAGGCAGATTAAGCATTCCTATTTTACATATGAGAAAAGAAAACCTTTTGTGATCAAGAGGCTTTGTGAACAAGTCAGCCAATTGATACTTTGTATGCACAAAGTGCATCTCTATAGTTCCTTTTTCCACATAATCCTTTATAAAATGATACCTCACATATATATGTTTAGTCTTTGAATGTTGAACAGGGTTCTGAGTAATGGCAATTGCACTTTCTGAGTCACAATAGATGGGAATCTTGTTAAGCTGATATCCATAGTCCATGAGTTGTGTTCTCATCCACAATGTTTGAGAGCATGAAGCAGCAGCAGCAACATACTCTGCTTCAGCAGTTGAAGTGGATACACAATTTTGCTTCTTTGATGCCCAACTCACTATTTTATCTCCCAAAAAGTGACAAGCACCAGATGTACTCTTTCTGTCCAACCTACTTCCTGCATGATCAGCATCAGTGAAAGCAGTCAGTTTGAAGTCAGTTTCTTTTGGATACCATAAACCTAGATCAGGTGTTCCTTTGAGATATCTTAAAATTCTTTTGACAGCCAACATATGTGATTCTTTCGGGTTAGATTGAAATCTAGCACAGAAACAGGTAGAAAACATGATATCTGGTCTACTTGCAGTCAAATAAAGTAATGATCCAATCATGCCTCTATAAAGTTTGATATCTGCTGAAACACCTTTGAGATCAGCATCTAACTTTATGTTAGTTGCCATAGGTGTTCTCATAGAAGCACAATCAGACATTTTGAACTTTTTCAGAATATCTCTGACATATTTTCCTTGATTTATAAAAATACCTTTTGGTAATTGTTTGACTTGAAGACCAAGGAAAAAATTCAGCTCACCCATCATGCTCATTTCAAATTCAGATGACATGATTTTTGAAAAATTATCACATAATTCTGGACTGGTAGAACCAAATATTATGTCATCAACATAAATCTGAATCAGAATCAAATCATCACCCTGTTTCTTTAAAAACAAAGTTGTGTCAATCTTACCTTTCTTGAATCCTGAACCTAACAAGTGTTTAGTAAGAGTGTCATACCAGGCTCGTGGTGCTTGTTTTAGACCATATAAAGCTTTGTCTAAAATATAAACATGATCAGGGAATTCTGGATCAACAAAACCTTCAGGTTGATGGACATACACCTCTTCATTAAGTTTGCCATTTAGAAAGGCTGATTTGACATCCATTTGATACACCTTGAAATTTTTATGTGCAGCATAGGCTAAAAATATTCTGATTGCCTCTATTCTTGCCACTGGTGCAAATGTCTCATCATAATCAATTCCCTCTTCTTGACAGTATCCCTTAGCAACCAATATTGCCTTGTTTCTGATGACAACACCTGATTCATCCTTTTTGTTTCTGAACACCCATTTAGTTCCAATAATAGATTTACCTTCAGGCTTTGGAATGAGTCTCCAGACTTTATTTCTTTCAAATTGAAGCAATTCCTCTTGCATTGCTGAAATCCAGTCTGGATCCTCTAAAGCTTCATTAGCTTTCTTTGGTTCAATCACACTCAAGAAACCAGCAAACATTGCTTCATTTGCTGTAGCTGATCTGGTTTTTACTCCTGCTGAAGGATCACCTATTACTTGATGAATAGGATGATTTTTAGTCCATTTATTTGCACTAGGAAGTACATCAATCTCTGAATAATTGTTGTTTGCATCATTCTCATCAATGATTGCTTGTAATTCTGAACTGTCCCCTTGTTCTGATGTATGAATAGAAGTCATATCCAAGTTTGGGTTCTGATTAATGAAGTCAGAATTCTGAGTGACTTGTTCAGAGTTCTGAGTACAAGAATCAGAATTCTGATTACAAGGTTCAGAATTTTCACCACTTGTATGTATTAGATTTGGACATTCCTCTGATGGACCTTTGTTAGAAATTACAGTTGATTGAACTATTTCTGGAGTCTTATTTTTCATCTCTTTGACCATCTTTGGGTTTTCATATTCTGCATAAGAATCAGAAATTAGTTCACTAAAAGCATCCTTAAACAGTAAATTGAGTTCTGAACAAATAGGATTAGAATCTGTATCAGAAGTCATTTTTGTCTTGTTCAGCATGAGTTCTGAACTGTCTTGTTCAGAAGTCCGCATTCTGGCTTCATCAAAAGTTACATTTATGCTCTCCATCATCCTCTTGGTTCTTCTATTGTAGATTCTGAATGCTTTGGAAGTTAAAGAATAACCCACAAAGTATCCTTCATCTGCCTTTTTATCGAATTTGGCAAGATTTTCTCTGTCTCTAAGAACATAGCACCTGCAACCAAAAACATGAAAGAATTTGATTAATGGTTTTCTTTTATTTATCAGTTCATAAGCAGTCTTATTTAATCTCTTATTGATTAAAGTTCTATTATGTGTGAAACAAGCAGTTGCAATTGCTTCAGCCCATAGGAAAGTAGGAAGATTTGCATAAGCCAGCATTGTTCTCGCAGCTTCAACTAGAGTTCTATTCTTCCTTTCAACAACACCATTTTGTTGAGGAGTTCTGACAGCAGAAAAATTGTGAGAAATCCCAGAACTTTCTAAAAAATTCTGAAGAGTCTCATTTCTGAACTCTGTTCCATTATCACTTCTGATTTTCTGAACTGGAAGTTGTAAGAGAACTTGAATCCTTTTGATAAAATTTATCAATGTAGTAGCAGCTTCTGACTTAGCTCTTAGGAACTCAACCCATGTGTATCTGGAGAATTCATCAACAATCACAAGCATATATTTCTTTCCTCCCATAGATTGAACTGAAATTGGACCACAAAGATCAGTATGAATCATTTCTAATGGTGCTTTGCAAGATGAGTCCATTTTTAATTTGTGAGAACTCTTTTTCATCTTGCCCATTTCACAAGCTGAGCATAATGATTCTTTTTCAAATTTAAGCTTTGGTAAGCCTTTAACCAGATGTTTTGCAACAAGATTATTAAGATCTTTGAAATTCAGATGAGAACATCTTCTGTGCCAAAGCCAGCATTCATTTGCAGTTGATTTTGATAAAAGACAAACTGTATTTAATGTTTTCAATTTTGAAAAATTAACTACAAATAAGTCCATATGTCTTTTGGCCCAGAAGACTTTAACATCATTTTCAGTTAAAATCATGCAACCTGTTATTTGAAACTTAATTTGACAAAGACTGTCTAAAAACTGACTTATGCTGAAAAGATTATGCTGTAATCCTTCAACATAGAAAACCTTTTGGATAGTCAGATCCCCTTTAGTTAAATCCCCATAACCTTTGACTTGTCCTTTGCTGTTATTTCCAAAGTTTACTGCTCCTCCAGCCTTTTCTGTGAAGTTTGATAGAAAAGACTTCTGACCTGTCATGTGTCTTGAAGCTCCTGAATCTAAAAACCACACATGACCGCCCTGCAAAAGGATCAGTTAGGTTTAGGTACCCATTTTGGAATGGGTCCATCTTTGTTAGCTTTGTCATTGGATTTAACATTAGTACCTTTTACTCTCCACTCAAAATCTTTCTTCAAACACCACTTTCCTTGAACTTTTATGAAGTCAGAACATTTTCTGCTTACAAGCTTGTTCAAATTCTTTTTGAGAGTTGTAACTTTTGGTTTTGCTATATTTTAAACTTTCTTTTCTTTTATCTTTTCTTTCTTCTGAGTCTGAGGAACAGAAATTTTCTTCTTTTCTGTATTTTGAGGAACAGAAATTTTCTGAATATCTTTTCTTATGTATGAAACATAAGTTATTTTGACTTGACATTTATGAGAATATTGGAATGAATCATTTTTACATCTAACACAAACAAGATTTTTCTTTGCAAGTGACAATAAATCTGAAACATAGGTCATTTCATTTTTATTGATACTGTAACATCCCAGACCAACCGTACCAAATATTGTCCGCTTTGTCCGCACACCTGGACTCACGGTTTTAAAACGCGTCTGATAGGGGAGGTATGAAGTCCTTCTTATAAGGCAACCTTAGTTCTCCTCCCCAACCAATGTGGGATCTTACAATCCACCCCCCTTGGGAGCCCAGCGTCCTCGCTGGCACACCAGTCCGGTTCCCGACTCTGATACCATCTGTAACATCCCAGGCCAACCGTACCAGATATTGTCCGCTTTGTCCACACACCCGGACTCACGGTTTTAAAACGCGTCTGATAGGGGAGGTATCAAGTCCTTCTTATAAGGCAACCTTAGTTCTCCTCCCCAACCAATGTGGGATCTTACAGATACTGTTCAGAGTACAATTGCCCTTATTACAAGAATTTCTAGCTTTGAGTTCAGAAGTAGATTTCATTCTAAGCTTCTCAAGATCCCTTTTCAGATCATTCAACTTTGCAAGATCATCTTTCCTTTTGCTTTCTTCTTTTTCTGAAAAATTCAAGTTCTTTTTGTTAGAAGAATTAGATGATTCACCTTTTTCATATGTACTTGATTCATTAAAGAATTTATCATTTTCTCTTGAAGCATTAATTTTAAAAAGATCATACTCAGTCTTCAGTTTTTCAAGCTCTGTTATTTTCTGAATAAAAATATTCTTTTCTTTCAAAGCTTCTTCAAGTTTAATATCCACCTCACAGAAATCATTTTCAAGTTCATCATAAGCTTTCCTTAAGTCCTCAAGTTCTTGACTCACAAGATTAAATCTCTTTTCAAGTTGCAAAAATTCATCTGATTTTGTTTCAGAAAAACCAGTTGAATCAGACTTCTGACTACTTGAGTCAGAGTTCTGATTTACAGACTCAGATGTCTGATCTTTAGGATCAGAGTTCTGACTACAAAGTTCAGAATCCTGACTAGAAGTTTCAGACTTCTGATTGACTGTTTCAGAATTTTTACTTGTGTCAAATATGCTCTCAATGTCATGATATGAAAAACTTGGTTGTTTATTTTTGTAGCTGACATTTAAAGAATCATACTTGAATTTAGTATCATTGTATCTTGGCTTCTCATCTGTTGGTTTAGAAACTTATTTCTTAACCTTTTCTTCTGAACCAACTGACTTTTCTGTTTTAGACTCAGAAATTTTCTCATCTGACTTTTTAGAGTTTGGTCTTTGCAAATTGTCAGAACTTGTTATAGAACTAGCAGGTCTTATGAAAACTTCAACAATTTCTGGGATTTTTGGCTTAGAAATTTGAAGTTTTTCATACAAGTTGATTGGAGCTCTTTTTAAAGTGACATTTTCTTCCAATCCCAATCCCTTCTTTGGGTTGTAAAATCTTGTATCTTTAACACTGCTTAATAAAAGATTTAGTGTTTGCTGAGTCTGACCCCTTTTCAAATTCAGATCTTCTAATTCTTTAATTTTGGTGTATAAATTCTTTCTTTCTTCAAATAACATATCAAATTTTATTTGTAAATCACCTTTTTCATCCTTTATTTTTGAAAACTCAACTTTTAGTTCAGAAAGCCTTTTCATCAATTCAGAATTTTCATCTTTAACTTTCTGTTTCTCAGCCTCAGATTCTTCATATTGTTCTTTTATTACTTCTTTTTCAATTCTGAATTTGTTAACCAAATTTCTTTCTCCTTTTATCTGTTTTCTTAGATTAGCAAATTCAGTTTTCATTTCACCAATCTGTGTCATTAACTCTAATTCAAGTGAAGAATGTACCTCAGCAGATGACTCAGAATCAGCGTCTTCAAAATCAGAATCATCCTCATTCCTCATTTTTGCCATATAGCTCTGCATCTGTGGAAAGTTGATATGATCATCTTCATCAGAAGTATAGTACAACCAATTCTCCTGTTCAGCCAACAAAGCAATTTTATCATCTCTCTTCTTTGCAAGCTGAGCCTTCTTGGTGTAATACTCATAGTCTTTCACAATTTTAACTTTGCAATCCTTAGCATAGTGGCCAGATTTTCCACATTTGAAACACAAATTCTTTTCTTTTCTCTCACCCTTCTCTTCTTTGTTTTCTTCACTTCTCTCTACTCTCTTTTCAAACTTATTTTCTTCTCTGTCTTCTTTCTTCTTATAATCTGAACTCCCAACTCTCTTATAATTTCCTTGAAATCTACCCTTCCCATACCTTTTGTTGAAAGTATTTGTCAACAAAGCTAGTTTCTCAGCCATTATCTTGATATCTTCATCATCTTCTGATCCTTCTTCCTTGTCAGATTCTTCCAGATTAGGTATCTCTGATAGATATGCAGTCTTTTTGGGTGCTTTGATTGCTTTGGACTTTGATAAGAACGCTAACTGATCAGCAACATTTTTCTTCTCTACCACAACTAACTTGACAGAGTCTTCATGTTGATTAAGAACACAGAACAAATCATTTAAGTCTTCTTCACACATATCCTTGTTCATTTGCAGACTTATGGCAAATGATGACCATTCTGAATTTAGACTGTTCAGAAATTTGTAATTTATTTCTGACTTCGTTTTCTTCAGTCCATTTCTTCTCAGGTCATTTAGAATAGTGCAAAATTTACTGTATGTCTGTGTCAAACTTTCTGACTCTTTTGCTTTGAACCTTTCATAAGCATTTATGCTTTGATTTAACTTTGCCTGAATAGATCTCACAGTTCCTAACATTTGCCTTTCCAATTCGTCCCACATTTCTTTAGCTGATGATCCACTGTCAATCCTGTTAAGAACCTCATTTGGGACAGCCAAAGTCATCAAAGTAATTGCTCTTTTGTCAATAGCATGCCTATTCTTCTGTTCAGCTGTGTATTGGGAATAACTCTTTTTCACCCTGGTCGCTGGAATTTCTGGAGTTGTCTCTGTAGCAGGGGTTGCAGCAACATCAATGTACACTTCAATTGGACCTTCTCGAATAGAGACCATTAGATTTTCATCAATATTGTCTAGGAATTGGATCATACGAATTTTCCATTGCTGATACTCTTCTGGTATAAGAACCGGCGGTTTGGTTTCAGATCCCATGGCTAGATATTCTTTAGAAGACATGATTGTAAGAAAATTCAACAGAAAGACAAATTCGAATTTCTTGATCGAAATGTAACAGGAAATTCAAGAATTGCCAAGAATTCAAGAACTAGCCCTAGCAGCGGAATCGAATTTTGAATGAATCAAGAAATCTTCAAGAAATTGATCAATTGACCTTCGCGATAACAATCTTGAACGAATTTGTTTGTTGATTGGCTCTTATACCAATTGAAAGAACAGGATCTAATCTTACAATCAATATAGAAAGCAGTAATTGAGAAGTTGTATGATCAAGCCCAATTGTATTCAATGATGAACAGAATTACAGATCTAAGAGAGAGAGAATCTCAAAGATTACAAGGAATGAATACAAAGTTATACGGGAAAAATCAATCAGTTAGCAACATAGAGCTGACTACTATTTATACTGCAACGGACATCTTAAAGCTACAGTACAAATAAGAAAGACTAATAAGAACATAACACGTGTCCTAATTAGTTTATAAAATACTAAGTAAAGTATCTCGTCATAAGTTCTGAACAGATAGTTCAGAACTTCTGAACATTCTTCTGATAAAGCTTCTCAGATCTTCTGACTCCTTAACTCAGACATCTGACTTCTCTTTCCACTGATCAATACTTCTGAGCTTTCACAGTCAGACCTCTGACTTCTCTACTCAGAACATCTGAGTCTTCTTATCAGATCTTCAACACTTGGTTTATTGACAAAACTTCAGATCTAACAGAGCTTCTGCAGTCCATCCAGAAGAGTCTATGCAATCCATCTAACAGTATGCAATCCCAGGTTGTTGGAGGAAGAGAGAAAAATCACCCCTGATCTTCTGCATAATTGATAGGTGAGTATGATTGCAGAGGTTGGTCTTGGGTTTCTTTAACCATATCTGCTTCCTCTGCGATGGATTGCAAAGTTGTGTGGGGTTTCTTGGATTTCTTCTTGCTCCTCCTTTTCTTTGGTTTGGGGGCACCCTCCTTAGAAGACTTATGTTTTCTTTTCTTTTTGTCTTTTGGAGGAGAGGGAGGTGCAGAGGATCCTGCTTCTGTTGCATGAGGAGGGGATAGTTGAGCAGCAGAGGTAGAGGTTCCCTCTGTCGTTTTTCTCTTGTGCTTTCTTCTTCTTTTTCTTGGGAGTGGTGGCAGAGGTTTTGCTCTTTGTTGAAGGGGAGAGAATTGCTTCCCTCTGAGCTTGAAAGTTAGCCTGTACAAGCTGATGTTTGGCCAAAGCTGCAGCCCATTGCTCATCTGACATCCTATCGACAACCCTAGTTCCTAATGGGACTCCTAGACGCGGGGGTGTCACAGGACTCGGTTCTGGAGTCCTATGATCGCGTATGTATGCTAACTTAAGGGTCTTGTCTGTAGCGTATCCCAGAAGTTTCTTTGGCAGAGGTCTACAGAAAGGGTATTCATCTTCGTGCTCTGTTGGGGTATTTTTGTTCAGGTGGTACATTCTGGCCGTTGGTCCCTCCATTGGCCATTTTTGTAGACGTAGCAAAGGCTCTAACAGGACACCCAGAATTCTTTGATATTGCAGAGGAGGTAGAGTTTCGGGCTTTCGTCCTTTGGCCTTCTGAGAGGAGATCCTTCTGTCAATGGTGTTGACCATTTCTTGCATCATGATGGTGGAGTAGTCCAGAGGTAGATCATAATATACCCCGTACATTATGGTCAAGATTTGGTGAGAAGTTTTGTCTGGACTACCCACCTTCCCTGTTAGGCACCGATTTAGGATTGAGAAGAGCGTATTCCACAGAGGAGGAAGGCGATTTCTTCTGAAATCATTTCTTTTTCTTAGGGTTGTGTTATACCCCAACATTTCAACAAAACGGCAGAGCTCTTCGTCTGTGGGTTCCTCTGCGTACTTCTTTATTCCAAGAAGACCTCTGGTGGGTAGACTGAACTCAAGTGAGAACATGGTTCTGTTGAACTTGAGTTCAAGGTGCTCGGATTTGTCTGGTTTGGAGATGTAGCCCTTGATTTGTCTATCTGCGGGGTCAAATCTGCTGCTTTGCCAGAATTGATTGAGATATCTGGCAGGGATTTTATTGACAGTTTTGGATAATAGGGGGTAAAGGTAATGGTTTTCCAAAATGTGAAGAAGGATGGCATGTGCTTCCCCAAAAGCAGTTTTGAGGGAACCAAGTAGTAGTTGTTTGGTTTCAAAGGAAGAACACGTTCAAAGTGTTCATGGGCAATGAAGTTTAGAAGATGGGTAGTCGGAGCAAAATCTGCTTCATCGCCGGAGTGGTTTTGTTCTAGGTTTCTGGCGATTTCTTGGTTTTGGGAGTTCTCAGAATGAGATGGAGAGTTCATGGAGCGTTGGAGGTGGAAACCATTGGATTAATCTTGAAGAAAGATAGTAGAAAATGGTAGTTGCAGATTTTTGCAAGGTTCGCCGGAGAAGATGAAGAGAGTAAGTTCGTAAACGTTTAGAGGTAGTGGTAAGTTTGGTTTTATACTGAAGATATGGTAGAATCTGAAAGGGTAAATATGTGAAAGTGAAAAAAATTTGGGATCCGTAATTGAGTACATACGACTGGTTCAACTTTCCAGGAGAACGTGTGCCACATACGTCCAATCAAAAGATGCCATGTCATTAATGTCAGAGCACAATTAGATGGCGTGTGCGGCCCATTAATGCTTGGCGCGTGAGCTTTTCTACTTTCAGAAGACTGCCACTTGCAGTAGATAACCCGTTCTTTTACAGAATATCCATAAAAGGAAAAGTGTCAGACTCAACAGAGGCTCTGTGGTGGAGTGAACTCTGTGATCTGAAACTTGTCTTTTTGTCTCCTCTGATGCTTGTACCTTTACCAAAAACGTTTGAAAGATCATTGGAGAGGATCGATAGATATTTAGTACAAATTTTTCATTCACAGAGGCTTTGAGGCTCTGTCGAGGCCAGTAGAAGCTTTGAGGCTCTGTCGAGGCCAGCAGAGGCTCTGGGAGTGAAAATTCCTCATAACTAAAAATTTAGAGAACTTTTTGATCATCCAAGGTTTTCATTGTGTTAAACGCTGTTTTTAGGACATCTTTGGAAATTTGTGTCCTGGAAAACTGTTTTGGAAATGGATTTTGTTCGAGAAATACTCTTAGAGTGTCTAGTTTGGGCGACAGAGACTCTTTTGTGGAGTGAGCTCTTTGCCCATAAGACTTTCTTTCAGTATCCTTGTGTGTGCATTTGTACGTACAAATCCTTAAAGAATACATTTAAGGTTGATCGACAGAGTTTCCGTATGAAATTTGCAGTTCTAGAGGATCCGGCTTACAGAGGCTCTGTTGAGCTCAGCAGAAGCTCTATGACCTTAAATTTCCCATAACGGAAGGCTCGAAAATCTTTTTGATCTTTTCTTGTTTGGAGTGTCTTAAACAGTGTTTATAGGACGTATTTTGAAATTTGTGTCCTAGAAATTTGTTTTCAAAAAGGATTTGTACGAGTTACTCACTTTTGGTTCTTTTTTTGTTCTGTAAAAATACACGACTTCTGTAGATATGGTTGATCATATCTCTTCTTTGGCTCCCCCTTGAATGATCAACCTCTGTAGATCAGTTCAAGATCTCCTTTTGCGACCCTTGACCTATGCTTGGATCAAATGAGATAAGTTGTGCACAGAACATAGGTCAAAGTTATCAGAGGTTCTGTGGAGATTGTCATAGTCTGAGCAATCCCACAGAAGCTCTGTTAGTTACAGAACTTTTGATGATTAAGAATTTACATACATAAGAGTTTAAATATATACATATGTACAAGAAAATCAACAGCTAGCAGCAGCATATTCCGCTTCTGCTGTAGATGTAGATACACAGTTCTACTTCTTCGAAGTCCAGCTGACTAGATTACCTCCCAGGAATTGACAACTCCCAGAGGTGCTCTTTCGATCAAGCTTGCATCCTCCATAATCTGAATCTGTGTATGCCTTAAGACCAAAACCAGAGTTCTTCGGATACCAGAGTCCAAGATTTTTGGTCCCTTTATGTAACACCCCGCTTACCACGACACAATATTGTACGCTTTGCCCCACTGGCTCACGGTTTTGTTCTTGGCGACCTGGCGAGGACTTCGCAAGGACTTCCCAGGAGGTCACCCATCCTGGTACTACTCCCACCCAAGCACGCTTAACCACATAGTTCCCAAGGAACCCGCATGCTTGTGGCCCCAAAACGCGTTGTGTCTGGTAAGGCCAAGGTTTACTAATATACCCAGCATCTCTCCTGTCCACGGCCGATGTGGGATATGCCTAAGGTGTTACACACACCCCCCCTTAGGGACTCATCGTCCTCGATGAGGTTTGCCCCACCATCCCGAACGGCACAGGAGTGGCTCTGATACCATTCTGTAACACCCCGCTTACCACGACACAATATTGTCCGCTTTGCCCCACTGGCTCACGGCTTTGTTCTTGGCGACCTGGCGAGGACTTCGCAAGGACTTGCCAGGAGGTCACCCATCCTGGTACTACTCCCACCCAAGCACGCTTAACCACAGAGTTCCCAAGGAACCCGCATGCTTGTGGCCCCAAAACGCGTTGTGTCTGGTAAGGCCAAGGTTTCCTAATATACCCAGCATCTCTCCTGTCCACGGCCGATATGGGATATGCCTAAGGTGTTACACTTTAAGGTATCTGAAGATCCTCTTTACAGCAATATAGTGGGATTCCTTTGGGTTAGCTTGATATCTTGCACAAGGGCATGTGGCATACATTATGTCAGATCTACTTGCGGTTAAGTATAAAAGGGACCCAATCATACCTCTGTAGAGTTTTCACTCTACAGATGTGCCATTTGGATCTGAGAATAATTGTTAGGTCTAGAGTTTTGTCAAAAACACAAGTGTTGAGTTCTGAGTAAGAAGACTAAAGAAGACTCAGAAGTTCTGAGTAGAAGACTCAGAAGTTCTGAGTGAGAAATCTCAAAAAGATTCTAAGTGTTGGATTCTGACTAGAAGGTTCAGAGTTCTGAGTAGGAGACTCAGAACTTCTGACTATGAAGACAAATGTTCTGAAGCGCTTATTCAGAAGTATGTTCAGAATTTATATCTTGGGATATTATCTGTTATATTCAGTTACTAATTAGGACACGTGTAATTGTTCTATTAGTCTGTTTCTTATATGTACTGTAGCTTTAGCTATTCTCTACAGTATATATAGGAGTTAGCAACTGTAGCTAATAGAATCTTTGAGAGAATCTTTGATATAATCTTTGGTGAATCCATTTAGAGAAATTCATTGTAATATCTTGTAATTCACAGATTGTTAATAAATCATATGACCAGTTGCTGTGAATACGATCTTAATTGTTCATATTTGATTGTAAGAGTGTATCCTGGACTTTCAATTGGTATCAGAGCCAATCAACAAACAAATTCGTCCAAGAGTGTGTTTGATCGCGTTCTTGAAGTTTCTTGATCAATTCGACAATTGATTCCGCTGCTGCTAACAATTCTTGAATTCCTAACAATTCTTGAATTCGTTTCTACCATTGATTCAAGAAATTTGAATTTGTCTTTCTGTTGAATCGATATCTTACAATCAAGTCATCCAAAGATTTTCTCTCTATGCTGATTAATTCTCGAAATTAAACAGAGATCACAGGTATGTTTTCAAAATTCTTGATTGGTTTCTTGATCAAAGTGATTCTATCTGCTGCATGTTGATTAGTATTCAAATTTTTTGTTGAAAAGAAGATTTCATTAATTCGTGTACTCTAACCGTTTGATGAAATGCATGTGACAGATTTGATCAATTCATGTACTCTAACTGTGTTGATTCTCATTTTTTTATCATAATTCATAGTTGATATTTGAATTTGTCATTTCATCATGCCTGAGATTGTTGAAGTTTTTGTGAGACCTGCAAGTTCTATAACCAGTTCAGACAATTTACAAAAATTAAGTCCTGTAAAAGCAAAAGAAACAATTTCTAAACCAAAAACTGAGATTGTTCATTCTGAAAGCAAGATTGCTAATCTTGAAGCCAAATTTGAGGAAAGTGCAAAAGTTGTTGTAAATTTGCAAAAAGATAAATTCGATCTTCTAAAAGATTTCGAAAAGGCTCAAGAGAACACAAAGGTGTTAGAAAAAGAGAATGTTGATTTGAAAGAGAAAATCAATTTTGAAAGAAAGATGTTGACAGATTCTAAAAATAGAATCAAATCATGTGAAATGAAAAATTGTCAACTCTTGAAACAAATCTATGATTTTGAACAAGTTCTTATACTTGAAAGAGAGAAATTTGAGAAAGAGAGAAGAGACTTTCAAACTGAGAGGAAAGGTTTTGAAACAAAGTCTGTTGAATTATCTCTAAAAAATTCTGATTTGGAGAAAATTCTTGCAAAAGAAAGAAAAGAGTTTGAATGCAAGAAAAATGTTTTTCAAAAAGAAAAGAATGGTTTTGAGAAAAAGAAAACACGAATGTTAAATGAGTTTTATGTAAAAATCAATGAGTTGGAGAAAGAGTTAGAAGATGGAAGGAAAGAGACTGAAAAGAAGAAGGTAAATGGCTTTAAAGAAAAATGCTTAAAATATGAGTTTGAGAAGGAAAAGAAAGTTTTTCATTTGGAGATAAGGAGACTTATTAAGAAATTATCTGATTTATCAACTAAAATCATGATAGAGAGGAAGTCCAAATCTGATTTGCAGTCAAGGTTTGATTTGTATGTTAAAAAGTTTAAAGAATTTGAAACGAAAGTTGTTGACAAATCAAATCATAGTTCAAAAGATCAGATTCGTTCTTCTAATCTGTTTTATGATTCTCCTATTGATAAATCTTATAATTGTTCTTTTAAAAAGATATAAATGGAATGGAGAGTTAAAGGAACTACTTCCAAGAAAGAAGTGCGAAAATCAAAGGTTCCTAATTCAAATGTCAAGAAGAACAATACATTTCAAATAAAATCTTTTGTTAAACCTGATGTGATTTATTCTGTAAATCAATTAGTCAGAATTGCACAAAAGAAACTTTGTTGTTCATATTGTGGGACTGATGACTTTGTAAACAAAAGGTATATTCCGCACTGGTATGGTTCTTATAGAATATCTGCATATACCATTGCACCTAACAAACCAGGACCCAAGTTCATATGGGTACCAAAGACAACTTAATCTGTTTTGCAGGTTATTCATGTGTAAAGCTGAATGATCATATATTGACACATGACTGAAAACAGATGTTGTGCTTAAATTGAGAATTTTGACTTTTGGATGATTCAGTCCAAAACTCGGTCTGAATGTGACTATGGATTTCTGATTCATACAGATCAATTTGTTGATTTTGAAGCATTTTTTTTTAAAAAAGTTCAGCTTACTGTGGTGTAATCGAACTCATAGTTGTGGGTGTTTTTGGTAGAAAACATTCCCAGAGAATATGTTCAGAATCACATTTTGAGCAACCCTGCAAATTTTGGTTGAAAAAATCTGATTTTTGAGCAAGTTATGGTGATTTGAAGTTCAGAATGTTCAAAAATCACAAAATCCAAACATTTTTCTAAGGAATTTTCTCTGGATAGTTTTATCAGAATTCTGACTCTCTTACTCAGAAGTTCTGACTCTATTACTCAGAATTCTGACTCAACTAATCAGAATTTTGAACAAGTTACTCAGACTTCTGACTCTACTACTCAGAATTCTGACTCTTCTAATCAGAATTCTGACTCTACTACTCAGAATTTTTTTTGATAACTAATGAGGAATCATCGTAGATGATTACCAAAATCTCTTGATTTTGCAGGATTATCTTGATTTCAGAGGAAGTATTGACTCCAAATTTGATCTGATTGTTTCAAGATAATGTTCAAAACCCGTGATTCAACGTTTTAGGTTTTTGAACATATCAGTTCAAAACCCGTACTTAAAATGAAAATGGCTTCTGAATAATTCAGTTCAGGACCCGTACTTCAGAGACTAAGACTTCTAAACAAATCAGTTTAGAACTCATACTTCTCAGGTGATATCCTTAACTGTCATATTTTTCTGTTTCAAGGAACAAGTGGTGAAAGGTAACATTGTATTATGTTTTATTTCTATTGCTTTGAATGTTTGAATCTTAACAATTTAATTCAATGATATGATTTTTTTTTAATTTTCATTCAATGAATAAATGTGTGTCAAAAAGTGATTTTACAAGTATTTTGTATTATCTGAGCTATATTTGTTTCAACTTTCACTTCTGAATTAAATCGAAAGGTAAGCAAAACATGAATGAAATTATGCCGAATGCTCAATGTTATGAAATCTATACTTATATAGAATATAATGTTCAATAAGCCTAAATGTCAGAATGATGGATGGAAACGAAAATATGGGGGAAGTACTACGTTTTAGTACCAAGTGATTGAGATGAAATATAAATATATATAAAATCATTTAGTTTGAAAGTTTGTACCTGTGGCCTTTCTGGTTTGGGAGAGTAAGTCCTAAGGGGTGCTCGACACCTAGTCCCTAAGATCAGCTGGTCTGGGATCGGCTGACCCAAATACTTCTATAGAACCAGATAGAAAGCCATGTTCTACTGGTACATATGGGTTTAAGATATATCGATGTGGCCTTTCTGGTTTGGGAAAGTAAGTTCAAAGGGGTGTTCAACACCTAGCACCTAAGACCAACTGGTCTGGGATATGCTGACCCAAATCCTGCTATAGAACCAGATAGAAAGTCATGTTTAACGATGTATCTTATTCTTACTAAACTTTTTGATTAAAAGATGCCAATGTGCACAAAATTAAAAGATGTCAATGTGCACAAAATTAAAAGATGCCAATGAGCACATATCTCTTGAAACTTTGGGAAAATTCAAAGTTGCAATAAACCTGTAAATTTGTGAAAATCCTGATTTTGGACAAATAGTGTAAGTAGAGCAAAGTATTCGTATATGTTTTTAGAATTGCATATTCTTGAAGCTAATCATATTTCGCATGCTAAGCACACCAAATAGATTTAATAAAGGGATTGAAACTGAACATTTTTAACTTGATATGCAATGATGACTTGTATTTGAATCCAAACACATGCATTTGATTTCATTTGATTGAAAAATCTGATAAATTTCATTAAGTTGGATTTCTTTTGTAAAATTTTCAAATGATCAAATGTTAGTAGTTATCAAGTGTAATTCAGTGAATCTTATTTTCCTTGTATAAATATATTTGAAATGAATAATTTAGTGAAATATATGCATACTTTCAGGGGGAGAAAACAAATTGCTCCATAATTCTTATTTTGAGGGGGAGCAAGGTTATTCATTAAGGAGGAGAAAAAGCATAGACTTCATCGCTAAAGTTTTGAAAATCAAGGGGGAGAAAAGCTAAAGATTTTGAAGATGATTTTGCTTTCCAAAACTTTAGGGGGAGAAAAGCTAAAGATAAGATTTGTCATTTCAAATCAAGGGGGAGAAAAGCTAAAGATTTTGAAGATGATTTTGCTTTCCAAAACTTTAGGGGGAGAAAAGCTAAAGATTTTGAAGATTGATATGGTTTTTGTACAGAAATAACAAAAGAGAGAAATGTTATTTTAAGAAGGAGAAGAGGAAAAGAAAACTGATCGGTTGTTTCTTATAAAGAAATCTTATGAAAGCTGAAATGAAGATGAGAATTGTCATTTCAAGGGGGAGCAAAGAAAAAGCAAATATATAACAGAAATCAATTTGCAAATCGTTGCTGCTGCTGATTAAAGACTGACCAGAAGTTGTTAACTCAGATTATTCAGAATTCTGAGCAGAAGTTGTCAAAGCATTCAGAAGAGATCCTTCTGAAGATTGTTCCTGCTCTACGAATTTGATGATGAAAATTACAAGTGTGTTTGACAAAAAGGAGGAGATTGTTAGGTCTAGAGTTTTGTCAAAAACACAAGTGTTGAGTTCTGAGTAAGAAGACTAAAGAAGACTCAGAAGTTCTGAGTAGAAGACTCAGAAGTTCTGAGTGAGAAATCTCAAAAAGATTCTAAGTGTTGGATTCTGACTAGAAGGTTCAGAGTTCTGAGTAGGAGACTTAGAACTTCTGACTATGAAGACAAATGTTCTGAAGCGCTTATTCAGAAGTATGTTCAGAATTTATATCTTGGGATATTATCTGTTATATTCAGTTACTAATTAGGACACGTGTAATTGTTCTATTAGTCTGTTTCTTATATGTACTGTAGCTTTAGCTATTCTCTACAGTATATATAGGAGTTAGCAACTGTAGCTAATAGAATCTTTGAGAGAATCTTTGATATAATCTTTGGTGAATCCATTTAGAGAAATTCATTGTAATATCTTGTAATTCACAGATTGTTGATAAATCATATGACCAGTTGCTGTGAATACGATCTTAATTGTTCATATTTGATTGTAAGAGTGTATCCTGGACTTTCAAATTGCTATTTAATTCCCTCACCCACTGCTTTCGGCGAAGCCCATGCCATTCTTCTAACCATAATGGAAAATCATATCCTCTTCCCTTTACTCTCAAGAACCCCAAAGAAAATTCCAGTAAGATATCTGAACCAGTTTTGGCAAAGTTGCCGATTTGATAAAGATGATTCTCTTATCAAAGGATACATTTCAAAATCCGACAAATCTGAGCATCTGGAAATCAAGTTCAATAAAACAATGTGCTCACTTGAATTCAACCTACCAACAAGGGGTCTTCTTGGATTAAAGAAGTACGCAGAGCAACCAACAGACGACGATATCTGTCGTTTCCTAGAAATGCTTGGGTACAACACACCACTAAGGAAGAGAAATGACTTCTGCAGAGGCAGATTACCACCTCTGTGGAACACCTTGTTCTCAATTTTTAACAGATGCCTGACAGGGAAGATAGGCAGTATTGACCAGAGCTCACATCAGATATTAACCATCATGTATGGGGTTTACTATGATCTCCCACTGGATTACGCGACCATAATGATGCAAGAGATCATTAACACCATCGACAGAAAGAACAACACAAGAAGGGTCAAAGAGAACGATCCTAAGTTTCTACCACCTCTGCAATTCAAAAGAATACTGGGAGTCTTATTCGAACCTCTGTTGCTAATACAGAAATGGCCAATGGAAGGGCCAATTCCCAAACAGTTTCCAATGAGCAAAAATATTCCCACTGATCATGTAGATGGCTACACACACTGCAGACCTTTGTCAAAGAAACTTCTGAGGTATGCCAAGAATAAAATCCTTAGGAAAGAGTATATACGCGATCATAGAACTCCTAAACCGAGTCCTATGACACCCCCGCATTTAGGTATCCCCCTAGGAACAATGATTGCAGAACCTCTTTCCACTCAAGAAGAAAAAGATAACAAATTAGCAAAACACATGGCTATTCAACTTAGCTTCATAGCCAAACGTGTAGAGCTCATGGGAAAGAAGTCCTCTTCAAAATCAAAAAGGAGGAAAACTGCAGAAGGCACCTCTACAAGCGCGGCAGAAGATCAACCTTCACCTCCTCATGCCACAGAAATTGGCTCCTCTGCTCCTCCCTCTTCTCCAAAACATAAGAAGAAAAGAAAATCAAAAAACACAGAGGAAGGGGCACCAAAACCAAAGAGGAGGAAATCCAAAAAGAAGCATGGTAAACCACTTGAAAAATTGGTTACCATAGAAGAGGAAGCAATCGCAGAAGAAAGAACTGCAGAAGAAGAAGATGCAGAAGAAGAAATGACAGAAGAGGGATATCAATCGCCCCATCAATCCCCAGATCGTTTTGCTCACCAAGGAAACATTAACGATTTCCTACAGAACCCCGACATTGCCAACACTTTAAATACAGCAGGGTGGACGGCACAACCTCTCGACCACCATTCCCCAGAAGAACAATACTTCTCTATTTCCGGCATTGACACACATCTGCAAGAAGATGATCAAACACCCAGAGATCAATCAGCTGAGACACCTATTATTCTACAGAACCCCTTCATTCAGCAAGGATTGGACGTTCACAGAAGGAGTCCAAGCCCAGCTTCAGAAGAAATAGGACAAACAGAAGCTCAGTGGAATAGAGATGAAGTAACAGAGACAAGAATGGAGGTCTCAGAGGTAGATTCAGACGAAGAAGAAGCTGTCTGGATACGAAACGGTCTCTATCATCCACACGTCATGAGGTTATACGACTCTCATCAAATGTATGACTTCTTAGGCACAGAGCAAGAAACTTCAACAGAAGATAGAGAAGAAGCTCCAAGCCATCGGATATCTACAGAAGCTGAAAAGATAAACAATGATGTAGTGCTTGGATGCTTAACAGCAGAGGAAACAAAAAAAGATGCCTGGATTAATAGAGGCACACAACCAAAACCAACTCCCAGTGCAACCCACACATCTAACTCCACAGGTCTAGCTGCAGAAGGAGTTATTGAAATAGAGCAGCACAGCTTGATCCAAACCCAACCCATCCAGCCAGAAGTCACTCTTTCGACTTCTGTGCCCACAGAAACCGGGGAATCCATTCCTAGGGAGTCTCCTCAGAAAGACTCACCTATAGTTCGTGATCAATCGCCCCAGATCACAACAGAACACCCTACAGAGGAATTCGTTTCCTCTGCCACATGCACACAACTAGGGCCAACCCTTCTTTCAGAGAGAAGTAGTGAGCACAACGACGAAGAGACTCTAGACAAGTCTCCGAGTCAACAGAAGGATAATCTAGTACCCACCTCTGGAGTGGATCTACACAATGCCGTTCACAGAACTTCTGTAGAGTCTGAAGCACTAGATGCTTCTGCTCGAAGATCAGATGGAAATCCTTCCACCCCCAACGTACAAACAAGGGTGAACGATGGTGTCCCAGGAGCAGGGACTCACTCTGGAGATGAATGTATTCCTCCAGAGGTTACACCAGGAACACAAGTATCAAGGGATGAGTTCCAAACCCTTGTCACCTCTGTGAACCAAACAATGAAAGAGTTGCAAAGCTCTTTCACATCTTTTGTAGAGAAAACATCAACGGCCATGCTGAATCTGAACACCAAAATGGACAATCTGTCCACAGAGGTGAAAACAGCCATCACAGAGATGAAATCTTATGCGCAAACAACTGCAATAACTACATCCACTTCTGCTGCTAAAGATTTTGGAATTACCGCAACTTCTGCATTCAAGGAATCAGTAAAACATTTCCTTGAACAAATGAACAAGCAATCCAATAAATCACAGAGCATCACACCCGCAGATCTACAGAAGGCTCTGCAAAACGTTCAAGCAGAAGCAATGCGCAACACAATACTGATGCAGCCTAAAGACTACATGACCAAATCAAAACTAACAGAGCTCGGCCAGAATGTCATAAACCAGGTCACATAAGTCATTGTCTCCTTCACTGCTGCAAATGCCAACTACGTCAAAGAGTTCAGAAAAAGTGTCGGCGGAATGCGCTTCAACACAGAAGCAGAGCTTGCAACTCTTTTCGGCCTCTGTGACGATGTATGTGCGAAGTTGATGGCCGTAGGAGCAGAACTACCAAAGAAACCCAAAGCTTCATGCAGAGCAGAGGGTACTTCTGATAAAATTCAGGATGATTCTGATGATGACCATCCTGGTCCATCAGATAATCCTGAGGGGGAGAATATAAGGGAAAAAGCTACGACCAGAGGAATACAAACTCCGCCAATCGCAACAAAACCAATCAGTCAAGCCCCTCCAGAACAAACCCAAGATCAACAACAAAATCAACAGACCACAGAGACAACACCCATCTCTGTGGAATCAAGTCCTGAAGAAACCAATATTCCAGAAGCTGATCAGCATACCACAGAGGCAACAACCACCCCTGTGGTAATCAACTTGGAAAAGAGTCCTTCAACAAAATCAACAGAAAAACCCCAAACCATACCAAGAAGAAAGTCGATTGCCACCAAACCAATAAGAGCAACGACCTCTGCGACCTCTGCTTCTGATATTCTGAGAAAGATGCACAATACAATGACTGATCGAATGTCGCAGAGAGAAGAAGAAAGGCACGGGTTCACATTAGCTTTCAAAATGGCAAGAAGATTCGATGTCCAATCTTCACCAACAGAAATAGAGCTCACAAAAGAAGTCACCAAAGAACCTCCAACAGAGGTTACAGAGCAACTCAAGCCAACAGAACCATCGCCACAAAAGTCCTCTAAAACACAAGTGTCAAAACCTACATAGGCAACCATCAAGCCAACAGAAGCACCAACCTCCAAACCTACAGAAGAAACAGGTTATGCACCTCCAAAAGCCAAAGACAAGGGCAAAGCAATACTGACAGAAGAGCCCAAGAAAAAGAAATCATTGCCCAAGCCTACAGAGAAATTGATGAAGAGCGCCTTTGATGCCTTCCAAACTCCAAAGCCTGAAGAAGTTGATTGGGCATATGGATTAAAGCCCCTGTCAGACATTCCACTTACTGGCAGAGCTGCAGAAGTTGTTCAACAGATGGAGAGCCTCAGAAGACAAGTACCACAACCTGGTCCAACACATGAAGAGATGGAAGAAGTGGTATACAAATACCTCTATAAACAAACCTTTCAGACCAATCATCCAACAGATCATGTGACAGATTCAAGGATCAGAGAAGAATTTGAGAACATCTTCACAAGGACAAAGCCAAGAACCAAAGCAGATGTCTTCTAAATCCACAAGATAAAAAAGGTAATCTTCTGCAAGTTCTCCTTTACAAGAACCTATCCAAGGGTCAGGTACAACCTTTACAAAGTCAGAAGAGAAGACAATTCAGAAACCACCTTCGCTGATGCTGACCTAAGAAATATCAATCCTTATGATCTACCTGACCTTCTGCAATGGACAAAGGACAACTACAACACAGAGGCAAACACCAGAGCCTATCAAGTATTAAGAAAAGCAATGAGGGAAAAGCTTCTGATCTTCAGTATGATAGATTTTCAACTGGGAAAGGATCTTGGTCTCAAACATCTAAATTTACGACCACCAGAAGATCGCTGCCCACCCGACGCCGTGCCCAACTCTATCATTACAGAACCAGGATTCGGGTTAGTATTTCAAAACCCACAAGGCGAAATCAAACTATTTGTGTGCATGGATTGTCAGAAGTACGCAACTAGTACTCTGAACAAGTTCAGAGCAAGCCTTGTAAAATACAGAGGTACAGAGAAAATGGATATAGATGCTGCATATACTTTCATCCGAGAGATTGATGCCACAATTCGCCTAAGAGAACTCTGCATTAGTTTCTACAAAGAGATCAGAAGAATCGGAAGAGACAACAGAAGCTACAATGATTTCAAAGATGCCAAAATCTGATTCTCAAACCTCAAATCTCTGCAAACCAAGTCAAAAGTTTATCTTTCATTGTACTCAAATGTAAAATGCCTCTGACATATTTATGAATGAAAGAACTTTTGAGGTATTGTTTAACCTCTGTCTTATCTAACTTAGCCTAACTAAACTCAAGTTAATTTTTTTATTTTTCACTACTTAGGGGGAGATTGTTATCTTCAATCTTCCTAATCATAGAAGTATTTAGAAGTAGTGAAAAATAGGCTAAGTGAAGAAAGCCTCTTTTAGAGGCTCTGCCGAACTTACCGAGAGATCAAGGTCAAGAAGCTACAGAAGCTAAAGAGGCGCCCTACAGAAGCTCTGTCATACGCGCAAAGAAGACCAAAGACTCGGAATCCGGTGAAGACTGCTCTTCTAAGGACCAAACCACAGAACCTCTATGGCACTTCACAGAGCCTCTGCGGTCTTCAACAAAGACTTAAAAGATATTTATAATATCTTGCTACTGTTACAGGACCTGTTCATCAACTTGCATGGTAGCATGCCCTGTCCAACTGCAACGTGTCAAACTCTGGTTGGATTCAATAGGGCTTAGTACATAATAGACGTCTGCTGCATTAAATGCAATACAGCACGTCCAACTGTTCATGCCATCCGTCCAACTATTCATACCGTCCTTTGTGAATAGTAGCATATGCTTAATGGTCCCCTTAGAGTAGTATATAAGGACGACTCATGTTGAGTTCTTCCTATTAATCTATCAATCCATCGATCGATCAATCGAACACTTTGAGAGAAAAACATCACAAGAACACACAGCTTAAACACCTTGAGAGTCATATTTGTTTTAAAGCTTTGCTTACTCACTGTTCTTGAATTTGTTCTTAATACATATATTCAGTAAACTTTGAGATATTATTTCCTGTTCACTGTTTACTTATATTGTGTTCTAAATCTATCAATCATATCTATTAGTTATTCAAATACACTTCCGCATCAAACATAAATTCGAACTAATAGATCTGACAATCTTGTATAAGCAAAACGGGAACCAACAACAAGATCACTATCAAAAATGTATCACACGTCGCGGGATTGGGACACAATCTGTTCAGTATCGGCCAATTCTGCGACAAAGATCTCGAGGTCCGATTCAAAGCCAACAAACTGCATGGGCGGACACGTGAAAGGCATGCCGGATCTTCAATTCGTGAAGGATCGACTCTGCGGGGCATGTGAGATGGGAAAGTTGAAGCGAGCGACGCACAAGCCGAAGGCCGCTCCACGCACGTATCGGCCCCTTGAACTTATCTATATGGATTTGTGTGGACCGATGCGTGTTCAGAGCATCAACAAGCGCAAATACGTCCTGGTGATGGTGGATGACTTCTCATGCTACACATGGGTCAAGTTTCTTCGCTCGAAGGATGAAACCCCGGAGCTAATTATCAACCACTTGAAGACCATCCAACTAAATCTTCAAAGTCCAGTTCAGACTATCAGGACCGACAATGGGATGGAATTCAAGAATCAAACGGTGAACGACTACCTGACTTCTGTCGGCATTTCGTAAACCTTCTCGGCCGACGCACTCCTCAACAAAACGGAGTGGTGGAACGACGCAACCGTACCCTGGTCGAAGCGGCTCGTACCATGTTTTCCTAGTCCAAACTGCCGCTATTTCTCTGGGCCGAAGCGGTGTCTACAGCTTGTTATACGCAAAACCGCTCCATCATCAACAAGCGGTTCAACAAGACGCCTTACGAGATGATAAACAACCGTGTTCCGAACATCAAATATTTCTACGCCTTCGGATACACGTGCTACGTTCTCAACGACAAGGACGATCTCAGAAAATTCAGCCTTAAGGCGGATGAGGGAGTATTCATAGGATACTCCATGCAGGCTAAGGCGTATCGCGTTTTCAACAAACGGACTAAAACCGTTACCGAAAGTGTAAATGTTACAGTCGACGAAGCCGCAGATTTGGCTTCTGAACACATTAGTTCAGAACCCGGTTTAACTGGCGTGCTAGCTTCCGAACTTCCATGTTCGGGATCTGCACAAGCGACAATATATTTGAATCATTTATCTTCATCGAATGCTGATCTTTCAGATTTAGATTTACTGTTCAAATATTTTTATGATGACATATTTAATGTTTCAACCCCTAATGTCTCAGCACACCCAACACTTGAAGCTGCTCGCATCGAGGATTCGGCGAATCTATCTGGTCCGCCGCCTTTGACAAGCACGCCTTCCATCACTTTGGAGATATCTCAACCGTCATCATCAACTTCATCTGATACTACTACCCCCCAGAGGAACCAGTGATAAACCCAAAGATCGCTCCTAATGATTCGTCATCTGCTATAATCGATGACCATCCTCTGCCTTCCTCGGAACCAGAAGTTGCTCAACCTTCGATGAATCCTCCCCCGTCTCCTCCGAGAAACCAACCTGCCACACTTAAAGTTGTTCAAGACCTTCCATCTGGTGAGTACGTGGATCCGGACGCATCACATTCAACTCAACAACCGCTTCCACACACCACTAAATGGACGAAAGCACATCCCCTACACCAAATTATCGGTGATCCCTCCACACCTGTTCAAACACGAGGCGCTTCAGCCAATTTTTGCCTCTTCTCCGGCTTCTTGAGTAAGATCGAGCCGACAAATGTGCGCGAAGCACTCGAAGATCCAGACTGGATCATAGCCATACAAGAGGAGCTCAACCAATTCGAGGCTCTCATGGTATGGCGACTTGTTCCACGTCCAACTCACAATATGGTGATCGGCACTAAATGGATCTTCAAAAACAAGAAGGACGAAGACGGCATCGTCGTACGCAACAAGGCGCGTCTCGTGGCTAAGAGATACCGTCAACAATAAGGGATCGACTATGATGAAACCTACGCTCCGGTGGCAAGGATAGAAGCTATACGTATGTTCCTTGCATACGCCGCACACAAGAACTTCACGGTCTTCCAAATAGATATGAAGACCGCATTCCTCTACGGCGATATCAAGGAAGAAGTATACGTGTCGCAACCGGAAGGATTCATGGACGATTCGAAGCTTGATCATGTCTACGTTCTAGACAAGGCGCTTTACGGTCTAAAGCAAGCTCCACGGGCCTGGTATAATACTCTATCCGAGTTCTTGCTAAAATCACAATTCACGCGAGGTAAGATAGATTCAACTCTGTTTATCAAGAACGAAAAAGGTCATATTGTCTTAGTAAAGTGTATGTCGATGACATAATTTTTGGTTCTACTAATCCTCAGTATGCAAAGAACTTTGCCAAACTTATGGGACAATTTTTTAAAATGAGTATGCATTGTGAGATGAATTTCTTCCTTGGTCTTCAAGTTAAACAACTGTCGATCGGGATATTCATAAACCAGGCTAAGTACATCCGGGATATTCTTAGGAAATTCCAGATGGAACAGTCCTCACCAATGAAAACTCCCATGGCACCCGGTATAAAGCTTCACGCCGATCCTAACGGAAAGGATGTGAACACTAAACAGTATCTGGGAATGATCGGTTCTTTGATGTATCTAACCGCAAGTAGACCGGATATCATGTTTTCAACTTTTCTATGCGCCCGATTTCAATCAAAACCAAAAGAGTCTCATTTAATAGCCGTCAAACGAATTTTTCGTTATTTACGTGGTACTGCTGATCTTGGATTGTGGTACCCGAAAGGGACCGGAAGAGCACATCGGGGCATGTGCAGTTCTTGGGCGATAACTTGGTGAGTTGGGCATCCAAGAAGCAGCAGTGCATCTCTACGTCGACTGCCGAGGCGGAATACGTGGCCGCCGCGAGCTGCTGTTCTCATGTAATTTGGATGCGGACCCAACTCAAGGACTACGGCTTCACATACGTAAAGGTGCCCATATACTGCGACTCGAAGAGCGCAATTGCCATATCCAGCAATCTGGTCCAGCATACGAAGACAAAGCACATAGACGTTCGGTACCATTTCATTAAGGATCACGTTGAAAGAGGTACAGTCGAACTCTATTTTGTAAATACAGAACACCAGTTAGCAGACCTATTTACAAAACCCTTGGACGAAAAACGTTTTAATACTCTAGTGTCCAAGTTAGGTATGCTAAATCTGAAGACTTTATCTGTTTGTGTGCCCGATACAAGTTCCATACATCTACGAGAAACTGTCTACTCATCATCTGTTGTTCACACTCCTGATGATTGAGCATACACTTTCTCGCACCTGTATTCTACTTGTATCAGTTACACAGTTAGATTGAGTCTCTGTATTTATTAAGTAGATTTCGTTTGTTTCCTTTCTTTCTACGTGTGTTTCTTTCATTTCATACTATCGTATAGTTTACTTGGTTTTATATATGTGCCTTCACAAGTTTTCATATGTTCAGGGGGAGCATGACCAGCTATCAGGTAAGTTATTTTATTGTTGAGGGGGAGTGTCCCACACGTTTTTCTTTAACTGACTGAAAAAGTTTTTGTGTGTGTGGGCATTCCAGAGTGCACTTCATATCACACATCGTGCACAGTCTGAGGGGGAGCAAAATCATTGAGTTCATCGTTTGAGGGGGAGCGTCACACAATTTCTTTTGTGTTGACGTCTTCCAATCTCTCTCACATTCCTGTTCCGAGGGTGAGTAGAGTACTAACCGTGCATAAGTCGAGGGGGAGCGGGAAAATTTCTTAAGAAAGGGTCCAGTTTTTCAATTTTTTTGACTTTCCGGACACCTACCCCGTAAGTTACCGGGTAACCGTGGTTATCGGGTACACTTACCGGACCGGGTAATTTACCGGATCACTAACCCGGTAAGTGTCTCCTCTTATAAATATGGATCCTGGAACCTCATTCGTTTCAAACACACCCGGTAACTTTCGCGAAAAACCTCTCAAACCCCTATCACTCGGAAACCACTGTATCTTGCTCCGATCTTCATCTTACGCTTCACAACTCTCAGGTACGACTCACGTTCACTTCTCTACTAGTTATCGATCCAGGTCACACTCACATATCCACGAACCGCCATCGATTTCATCACTTCTGTCACCGAAATGGGTTTTTCCAAAATCCCAATCTTACATCGATTCACTTACAAATCGATTCTTGTGGGTTCAATATTGGTTTGTAGCTTATCTATATGATTAGAACGTTCGTAGCCAAGTAGATTCAATTTTGGTTATGTTTTTTAGTAGAATTGGTCACTGCGGTAACATACCCGGAAACCCTAGTTACCCGGTAACGTTCATGTTACCCGGTAACTAGCAAGTTATCCAGTAACATCCAAGACCCCGGTAAGTTCTTAATTTCATATGATCCGGACACCTTGATCCCCGGTAACACATGTCGTCCGGATACCTTTGTATCCGGTAAGTTTGACATCCGGTAAGTTCAAGATCCGGTAACCTTTTTGAACCCGGTATGTCACATGAATCTGGTAACCTTTTTGATCCGGTAACCATCTGTACCCGATAACCTCTATGTTACCCAGTAACCCCTGTCTGTCCGGTCAGTTTTGTTTGTCCACATACCTGTTTATCCGGCCACTTCTCGAGTTCACTATCTTTGCATTTCTCACACATTGGCAATCCCAATGTCTTGCTTTTACAGCAAGTCCTCAATCAACCGCTGATTGAGCCTTTCAAATGCCAAGGTACGCATTGCAATTGCTGTTATCCAGTTCATAATCTAACACTATACTTTTCAGGTATTTTACATGGCGGAACAATAAGAGCAGCCACAGCAAAACATCCCACCGCAAGAGGATGTCATAGACGACGAGACGGCCAATGCCCTGGTCCCCGAGGATCAGGAAATTGAGATGAATCCGAACAACCACCACCTTGATGTTGCCGCATTCAGACCTGATCATCGAGTAGTCATTGATATTTTGCTCGGCCACCCGCTTCGCCGAGCTCTGACCACGACAACTGATGTACCGCTCATTTATGTGCATCAAGTGTGGCACACGGCGAGGGTGGTCACTGTCAACAACGTCCAGACCATCACTGCCAATATCTATCACTATCCGTTCACTCTCACACTGGAGTCCTTCCGCCGACTACTGTCCCTTCCGGAACCGACTGCCGGAGGCCATGCAGCATACCATCCCACCATCGACGATGTCACACTGTGTGCTGAAGTTCGTACACTCGGTTATCGCCACGAACTCGACCACCCATCCGCCTTCAACAGAAAATTGATCGCCCCGTTCTGGTACACCCTTTTCTCCATCCTAAACCGGTATCTATCCTCACGATGGAAGGGGATAGACCAGTGCACCATGGACTTCCTACGTCTATTTCATGCAGTTGTCTACAATCGGCACATAGACTATGCAGCCGTAATTTGGCGTGAATTGGTGCTAGCCATCAGACAGACCGGCGGTACTAAGAAGAAGTTCCTTTCATTTCCGCGGTTCTTTGCTCTAGCCGATTGACAACATATGGATACGAACCATCTGATCCCACGACGAATCAACCATCCGGTATGTCCTTATGACAATCAACAATATTTGGTGATTCGTAACCCATCTGCTACCCCATCGATGCCTATACCTGAAGCCTTACTGGCACACGCGGACCCCACTACACCGACTGTGTAGTAGAATATAAGCGAGAGTTAGGGAATCCCATGGTCCAGCCAGCGCCGGAGGGACCTCCTCAGGGACATAGAACCGAGGGACGTGAGGGTCCTAGGACAAGAGGAGGAAGGGCCCGGGCAGCAGGGTCTCCTGGGCGGGGTGTGTTGGGAATACATGGCAGGGGAACTGGCGTGGGCGGTGCAGTGGATACGCGAACCAGTACTTCCCAAACTAGACCAAGCCAACAACCCATTCCCACCACCCGACCGACGGGCGAAGCAGGTACATCGTCAAGACCAATGCTTCACCATGACCCGGAGCCCTACATATCTGATCATCCTTCGCCCACCCGACAAGTTGAAGACGTGGAATTTGACTCCACAGAATCCGATACAGATCGTGCAATACGCGCATCCTTGATACCTTCCTGTATCGGACCAAACCCAGATTTGACCAAAGGAATTCCATCCGACTCAACTATAAATCCCCTAATCCCTCCTACCCAGCCTGATACGGGAGATACAAGGAGAGAGGAGGGAGTATTAGTTGAACAATTAGAACATGTGAGACGGAGGGAATTGAGGTCGAAAGCGAACCAAGAAAGATTAAGCTGTAAAGATAAAGAGGCTTCTGAGCGAATCCAGCCGAGTGACGTCTAGGTAGCCACATCTGCTATCCCGTCTCATCCGTTGGGACGGGGTATTGAAGAAGCCGTCGTGGACCCAGCAGCGCAATTGCACAACCTCCAAAGCCACTCATCCATCTCTCAGAATACGGATGTTTCATTTTTGCACGGGGATATAGCACAAAATCTACCAGTCTCTCAATCGGAGAGTACAGGTATTGAAACAAGAGACCAGCCTCCCCCGGTCTCGCCTTGTTTCAATGCACTATTGAGTCTAGAGCCATTTGAAAATGTTACTTCTTCGGCTAGGACACAAGACGAGATCCCATAAATCGAGGCTCTTCGTGACCCGATCGGAACTTCCGTAGTGTCTCCGCCTTTAAGCGGAACACGAGGATCGGAAGGAAACCCTACCACGGCTACCCCTATGCGAACCGTGAACGTAGGTGGCTCTACCTCTAAGGTAGATGCCTCAACGGGTGCTCTAAGTGACCCCGGAGTTATTTTCCTAGACTTTGTGTCTAAGGGATATCTGGACGGCGCCCTAAAGGCCGTCTGCGAGGCCATGGAGCAGCGATTCACCAATGAGCTCGACAAACTGAAGACTCTGATCAAAGGTAAAGAGAAGATGGTCGAAACTGAAACCGCACCAACACCTCCACCGGCTCCCATTCAGCCAAATTTTACGGTGGACACCTTGAAGACCATGCTTCTAGCTCAGCTACTCCAATAATCCGAAACCGATGCCTCCACCGAAGCAGACCTGAGCTCCGTTCTGAAATCCCAGGTCACTGCTCCTTCGTCATCCGTAACAACAAGATTGGACCAGCTTGACACGACTCTTAAGGACGTTCAACAAGAGCTCAAAACGTTGTCCGGGAAAGTCGCCTCACTCGAAGACACTTGCAAGAGTCAAGCTGGCGGACTCAAGCGACGGCACGATGACCAGGACGATGCTGATCACCATGAGGGGGAGAACAAGAGACTACACTTGTCCGAGTCCGATCCAATCATCCCTGAAACTACTGTGGTTCAACCGGAACCGTCAACTGCGGCAACTACAACTGACGAACAACCTGAAGTCGAGTTGAGCTTAGTCGAGATGGTTATGGATATGGACATCTCTGACGACTAAGACCCGGCGATTGAAAAGCCCGAGGGAGCAACACAGGAATTGATCACATATAAAGCATCAGATAGAACCGGACTACAACTGATAGATCCAGACTCACAGATCGACCGGGAGACCGAAAATGCATGGTACGAAAAAGCCGCCAGTGCTATAAATCTCTAGGTAAACCTAATCTTTCTAACTGATGAAGACGACAACGTTGACTACGACCAGTTTCTGCTGCAAAATCTGTATGGTACACCCGTTTACTCTACTAAAGCCGCCAAAACTTCTACAAGACCCGAAACGACAACTGCTGAAAATCCGACATCTCCTCAACAACCGACAGCTTCAGATCATTCTCTTCCTCAACAGCATCAAATCCGATGGGAGAAAATCATGATCTTCATTCCTCACCTTGAGGAATCTCTGAAGAAGCTGTATGTTCAAAGATTACGCACTATCGAGCCGACATTTTGCCTTGGGATTTCTCACTTTGACAAAGAATACCATGGTCAGTATATAAGTGCCATGAAGCGGTGTCTTCCAGTTAGCCAAGTCCGAACCAAGTATAAGATCACTGAAGTGCTTAACATTCAAACCGGCCAGATCCTTAGAGTTATGTTTCTAGTTTTCACCATCCGACGCGAAGACGGTAATGAATGGAAAATTTCTAAAGCCGATTTTAAAAATCTTTTACCGTTCGACTTACTTGCTTTACTGAAAGACCTCCGAACCAGAACCATCCGACCTCTTCAAGTGACGAAGGCGCTCGAAGCTGTTCGTCGATTCTTGATTCACTCTATTATGATGTCTTACCTCACAGACTTCCAAATGGGAATCGAGAACAGAGCAAAGAAGGTAAACTTGTTGAAACCGAATCTGAAGGCACCCGAGCTGAAGATGTATCCCGAGAACGCACTGCTTCTAAAACCGGAATTTGGGATAGTATACCTCAATGAACAGAAAGAAAAGAGGTTTCTCCGCATTAGTCAGGTAGACAGATTATGCGATGCACGCTCTTCAAAGTTCAAGATGCTCTTCGTAAAATCATCACTTTCAAATCCGAAAATCGAAGGTTCTCGTATGTTCCCAATCCGAATGAGACAACCGCACGAAAAGCCTTAGAAGTGATTAAAGAAAGCATCGACTACCGTCGAGCCATCAGAACGATATGTCGATAACTGGCGCGAACTCGAACTACAAATCAAAGGGGGAGATTGTTAGGGTCAATATTATGTTGATTAGAAGTTCAAGGGCTGAATTGTATTTCTTTATTTTGAGCCTTGTTAGTGAACGGGCCGTGGGCTTGTTGCCACGGGCCCATTAGTAAATAATGTTCATTAGCTTAGAAAAATAAGTTAGTTGTCATTTTAGCTTTCCTAAACTCTATTGTAATTCTCTGCATATTGAAAGAAAATTGGATGACCAGTTGAAATCATACCGTATCGTTATTATCTAGTGATTTCATATTGTTCGTTGCACGATTCCGGAACTCACAAAGTTTTTGACATTAGACAAACGTCGTTCTTGGGTTTGACGGTAGACAGATCAATTGTGTAAAGATTCAACTTTCGAGTTCCAACAATAAGTTTTGTACCATCTTCAGTCCGTACTGAACACCGTTTTGCTTTGAAGTTGACTTCTAAATCCTTATCAAAAAATTGACCAAAACTAAATAAGTTGTGTCCTAAATGCTCAACGTAATTAACCTTTGTAATTATGACGTTGTCTTTCACAATATCCCCATAACCCAGAATTGGCGAGTACTGATCGTTTCCAAACATAACTCGACCACCATGTTCTCAGTATAATTACTAACCAGCTCTTTTCTCCCAGTCATGTGTTTCGAGCAACCTGAATTTAGATACCAAACATGACTGGTCTACAGACAATCAAATCAGTTGGTTTTAGGTACTCAATTATAGATGGGTCCTTTTGGGTTAGGAGTGAGAGGCGTTGGTACACGTTTAAAATTTGTACCACATTTTCCTTTGAAAACCTTTTGATGCATTCCATCAGAAAAATAAGTTCTAGAATGGGGAACATCATAACCAAACCAATTCATCAAATCATTTTTGCAAATGAAATCATCCAATCCACAAAATGAACAACAAATTTTGTCATGTGCAACATTTATCCTTTATTTTTGAACCCTAAAACAGCTTTACAAGTCATCAAACATCGATTTCCCAGAATAATTCTTGCTACCAACCTTCCACGAGATGTCATTCGTCAATGTGACCAAAGGTTTTGATGCTTTATCCGTATTATACCTTTTTAATTCATCACCAGTATAAAGTTCAGGATTTACAAGTTCCTTAACTCTGTTAGATCTGAAGTTTTGTCAATAAACCAAGTGTTGAAGATCTGATAAGAAGACTCAGATGTTCTGAGTAGAGAAGACAGAGGTCTGACTGTGAAAGCTCAGAAGTATTGATAAGAGAAATCAGAAGTCTGGGAAGAGAAGTCAGATGTCTGAGTTAAGGAGTCAGAAGATCTGAGAAGCGTTATCAGAAGAATGTTCAGAAGTTCTGAACTACCTGTTCAGAACTTATGATGAGATACTTTACTTAGTATTTTATAAACTAATTAGGACACGTGTTATGTTCTTATTAGTCTTTGTTATTTGTACTGTAGCTTTAAGATGTCCGTTGCAGTATAAATAGTAGTTAGCTCTACGTTGCTAACTGATTGATTTTCCCATATATCTTTGTATTCATTCTTTGTAATCTTTGAGATTCTCTCTCTCTTAGATCTGTAATTCTGTTCATCATTGAATACAACTGGGCTTGATCATACAACTTCTCAATTACTGCTTTCTATATTGATTGTAAGATTAGATCCTGTTCTTTCAATTGGTATCAGAGCCAATCAACAAACAAATTCGTTCAAGATTGTTATAGCGAAGATCGATTGATCAATTTCTTGAAGATTTCTTGATTCATTCAAAATTCGATTCCGCTGCTAGGGCTAGTTCTTGAATTCTTGGCAATTCTTGAATTACCTGTTACATTTCGATCAAGAAACTCGAATTTGTCTTTCTGTTGAATTTTCTTACAATCATGTCTTCTAAAGAATATCTAGCCATGGGATCTGAAACCAAACCGCCTGTTCTTATACCAGAAGAGTATCAGCAATGGAAAATCCGAATGATCCAATTCCTAGACAACATTGATGAAAACCTTATGATCTCTATTCGAGAAGGTCCAATTGAAGTGTACATCGATGTTGCTGCAACTCCTGCTACAGAGACAACTCCAGAAATTCCAGCAACCAGGGTGAAAAAGAGTTATTCCCAATACACAGCTGAACAGAAAAATAGGCATGCTATTGACAAAAGAGCAATTACTTTGATGACTTTGGCTGTCCCAAATGAGGTTCTTAACAGGATTGACAGTGGATCATCAGCTAAAGAAATGTGGGACGAATTGGAAAGGCAGATGCTAGGAACAGTAAGATCTATTCAGGCAAAGTTAAATCAAAGCATAAATGCTTATGAAAGGTTCAAAGCAAAAGAGTCAGAAAGTTTGACACAGACATACAGTAAATTTTGCACTATTCTAAATGACTTGAGAAGAAATGGACTGAAGAAAACGAAGTCAGAAATAAATTACAAATTTCTGAACAGTCTAAATTCAGAATGGTCATCATTTGCCATAAGTCTGCAAATGAACAAGGATATGTGTGAAGAAGACTTAAATGATCTGTTCTGTGTTCTTAATCAACATGAAGATTCTGTCAAGTTAGTTGTGGAAGAGAAGAAAAATGTTGCTGATCAGTTAGCATTCTTATCAAAGTCTAAAGCAATCAAAGCACCCAAAAAGACTGCATATCTATCAGAGATACCTAATCTGGAAGAATCTGACAAGGAAGAAGGATCAGAAGATGATGAAGATATCAAGATAATGGCTGAGAAACTAGCTTTGTTGACAAATACTTTCAACAAAAGGTATGGGAAGGGTAGATTTCAAGGAAATTATAAGAGAGTTGGGAGTTCAGATTATAAGAAGAAAGAAGACAGAGAAGAAAATAAGTTTGAAAAGAGAGTAGAGAGAAGTGAAGAAAACAAAGAAGAGAAGGATGAGAGAAAAGAAAAGAATCTGTGTTTCAAATGTGGAAAATCTGGCCACTATGCTAAGGATTGCAAAGTTAAAATTGTAAAAGACTATGAGTACTACACCAAGAAGGCTCAACTTGCAAAGAAGAGAGATGATAAAATTGCTTTGTTGGCTGAACAAGAGAATTGGTTGTACTATACTTCTGATGAAGATGATCATATCAACTTTCCACAGATGCAGAGCTATATGGCAAAAATGAGGAATGAGGATGATTCTGATTTTGAAGATGCTGATTCTGAGTCATCTGCTGAGGTACATTCTTCACTTGAATTAGAGTTAATGACACAGATTGGTGAAATGAAAACTGAATTTGCTAATCTAAGAAAACAGATAAAAGGAGAAAGAAATTTGGTTAACAAATTCAGAATTGAAAAAGAAGTAATAAAAGAACAATATGAAGAATCTGAGGCTGAGAAACAGAAAGTTAAAGATGAAAATTCTGAATTGATGAAAAGGCTTTCTGAACTAAAAGTTGAGTTTTCAAAAATAAAGGATGAAAAAGGTGATTTACAAATAAAATTTGATATGTTATTTGAAGAAAGAACGAATTTATACACCAAAATTAAAGAATTAGAAGATCTGAATTTGAAAAGGGGTCAGATTCAGCAAACACTAAATCTTTTATTAAGCAATGTTAAAGATACAAGATTTTACAACCCAAAGAAGGGATTGGGATTGGAAGAAAATGTCACTTTAAAAAGAGCTCCAATCAACTTGTATGAAAAACTTCAAGTTTCTAAGCCAAAAATCCCAGAAATTGTTGAAGTTTTCATAAGACCTGCTAGTTCTATAACAAGTTCTGACAATTTGCAAAGACCAAACTCTAAAAAGTCAGATGAGAAAATTTCTGAGTCTAAAACAGAAAAGTCAGTTGGTTCAGAAGAAAAGGTTAAGAAAGAAGTTTCTAAACCAACAGATGAGAAGCCAAGATACAATGATACTAAATTCAAGTATGATTCTTTAAATGTCAGCTACAAAAATAAACAACCAAGTTTTTCATATCATTACATTGAGAGCATATTTGACACAAGTAAAAATTCTGAAACAGTCAATCAGAAGTCTGAAACTTCTAGTCAGGATTCTGAACTTTGTAGTCAGAACTCTGAGTCTAAAGATCAGACATCTGAGTCTGTAAATCAGAACTCTGACTTAGGGAGTTAGAAGTCTGATTCAACTGGATTTTCTGAAACAAAATCAGATGAATTTTTGCAACTTGAAAAGAGATTTAATCTTGTGAGTCAAGAACTTGAGGACTTAAGGACAGCTTATGATGAACTTGAAAATGATTTCTGTGAAGTGGACATTAAACTTGAAGAAGCTTTGAAAGAAAAGAATATTTTTATTCAGAAAATAACAGAGCTTGAAAAACTGAAGACTGAGTATGATCTTTTTAAAATTAATGCTTCAAGAGAAAATGATAAATTCTTTAATGAATCAAGTACATATGAAAAAGGTGAATCATCTAATTCTTCTAACAAAAAGAACTTGAATTTTTCAAAAAAAGAAGAAAGCAAAAGGAAAGATGATCTTGCAAAGTTGAATGATCTGAAAAGGGATCTTGAGAAGCTTAGAATGAAATCTACTTCTGAACTCAAAGCTAGAAATTCTTGTAATAAGGGCAATTGTACTCTGAACAATATCAATAAAAATGAAATGATCTATGTTTCAGATTTATTGTCACTTGCAAAGAAAAATCTTGTTTGTGTTAGATGTAAAAATGATTCATTTCAATATACTCATAAATGTCAAGTCAAAATAACTTCTGTTTCATACATAAGAAAAGATATTCAGAAAATTTCTGTTCCTCAAAATACAGAAAAGAAGAAAATTTTTGTTCCTCAGACTCAGAAGAAAGAAAAGATAAAAGAAAAGAAAGTTGAAAATATAGCAAAACCAAAAGTTACAAATCTCAAAAAGAATTTGAACAAGCTTGTAAGCAGAAAATGTTCTGACTTCATAAAAGTTCAAGGAAAGTGGTGTTTGAAGAAAGATTTTGAGTGGAGAGTAAAAGGTACTAATGATAAATCCAATGACAAAGCTAACAAAGATGGACCCATTCCAAAATGGGTACCTAAACCTAACTGATCATTTTGCAGGGCTGTCATGTGTGGTTTTTAGATTCAGGAGCTTCAAGACACATGACAGGTCAGAAGTCTTTTCTATCAAACTTCACAGAAAAGGCTGGAGGAGCAGTAAACTTTGGAAATAACAACAAAGGACAAGTCAAAGGTTATGGGGATTTAACTAAAGGGGATCTGACTATCCAAAAAGTTTTCTATGTTGAAGGATTACAGCATAATCTTTTCAGCATAAGTCAGTTTTTAGACAGTCTTTGTCAAATTAAGTTTCAAATAACAGGTTGCATGATTTTAACTGAAAATGATGTTAAAGTCTTCTGGGCCAAAAGACATATGGACTTATTTGTAGTTAATTTTTCAAAATTGAAAACATTAAATACAGTTTGTCTTTTATCAAAATCAACTGCAAATGAATGCTGGCTTTGGCACAGAAGATGTTCTCATCTGAATTTCAAAGATCTTAATAATCTCGTTGCAAAACATCTGGTTAAAGGCTTACCAAAGCTTAAATTTGAAAAAGAATCATTATGCTCAGCTTGTGAAATGGGCAAGATGAAAAAGAGTTCTCACAAATTAAAAATGGACTCATCTTGCAAAGCACCATTAGAAATGATTCATACTGATCTTTGTGGTCCAATTTCAGTTCAATCTATGGGAGGAAAGAAATATATGCTTGTGATTGTTGATGAATTCTCCAGATACACTTGGGTTGAGTTCCTAAGAGCTAAGTCAGAAGCTGCTACTACATTGATAAATTTTATCAAAAGGATTCAAGTTCTCTTACAACTTCCAGTTCAGAAAATCAGAAGTGATAATGGAACAGAGTTCAGAAATGAGACTCTTCAGAATTTTTTAGAAAGTTCTGGGATTTCTCACAATTTTTCTGCTGTCAGAACTCCTCAGCAAAATGGTGTTGTTGAAAGGAAGAATAGAACTCTAGTTGAAGCTGCGAGAACAATGCTGGCTTATGCAAATCTTCCTACTTTCCTATGGGCTGAAGCAATTGCAACTGCTTGTTTTACACAGAATATAACTTTAATCAATAAGAGATTAAATAAGACTGCTTATGAACTGATAAATAAAAGAAAACCATTAATCAAATTCTTTCATGTTTTTGGTTGCATGTGCTATGTTCTTAGAGACAGAGAAAATCTTGCCAAATTCGATAAAAAGGCAGATGAAGGATACTTTGTGGGTTATTCTTTAACTTCCAAAGCATTCAGAATCTACAATAGAAGAACCAAGAGGATGATGGAGAGCATAAATGTAACTTTTGATGAAGCCAGAATGCGGACTTCTGAACAAGACAGTTCAGAACTCATGCTGAACAAGACAAAAATGACTTCTGATACAAATTCTAATCCTATTTGTTCAGAACTCAATTTACTGTTTAAGGATGCTTTTAGTGAACTAATTTCTGATTCTTATGCAGAATATGAAAACCCAAAGATGGTCAAAGAGATGAAAAATAAGACTCCAGAAATAGTTCAATCAACTGTAATTTCTAACAAAGGTCCATCAGAGGAATGTCCAAATCTAATAAATACAAGTGGTGAAAATTCTGAACCTTGTAATAAGAATTCTGATTCTTGTACTCAGAACTCTGAACAAGTCACTCAGAATTCTGACTTCATTAATCAGAACCCAAACATGGATATGACTCCTATTCATACATCAGAACAAGGGGACAGTTCAGAATTACAAGCAATCATTGATGAGAATGATGCAAACAACAATTATTCAGAGATTGATGTACTCCCTAGTGCAAATAAATGGACTAAAAATCATCCTATTCATCAAGTAATAGGTGATCCTTCAGCAGGAGTAAAAACCAGATCAGCTACAGCAAATGAAGCAATGTTTGCTGGTTTCTTGAGTGTGATTTAACCAAAGAAAGCTAATGAAGCCTTAGAGGATCCAGACTGGATTTCAGCAATGCAAGAGGAATTGCTTCAATTTGAAAGAAATAAAGTTTGGAGACTCATTCCAAAGCCTGAAGGTAAATCTATTATTGGAACTAAATGGGTGTTCAGAAACAAAAAGGATGAATCAGGTGTTGTCATCAGAAACAAGGCAAGATTGGTTGCTAAGGGATACTGTCAACAAGAGGGAATTGATTATGATGAGACATTTGCACCAGTGGCAAGAATAGAGGCAATCAGAATATTTTTAGCCTATGCTGCACATAAAAACTTCAAGGTGTATCAAATGGATGTCAAATCAGCCTTTCTAAATGGCAAACTTAATGAAGAGGTGTATGTCCATCAACCTGAAGGTTTTGTTGATCCAGAATTCCCTGATCATGTTTATATTTTAGACAAAGCTTTATATGGTCTAAAACAAGCACCACGAGCCTGGTATGACACTCTTACTAAACACTTGTTAGGTTCAGGATTCAAGAAAGGTAAGATTGACACAACTTTGTTTTTAAAGAAACAGGGTGATGATTTGATTCTGATTCAGATTTATGTTGATGACATAATATTTGGTTCTACCAGTCCAGAATTATGTGATAATTTTTCAAAAATCATGTCATCTGAATTTGAAATGAGCATGATGGGTGAACTGAATTTTTTCCTTGGTCTTCAAGTCAAACAATTACCAAAAGGTATTTTTATAAATCAAGGAAAATATGTCAGAGATATTCTGAAAAAGTTCAAAATGTCTGATTGTGCTTCTATGAGAACACCTATGGCAACTAACATAAAGTTAGATGCTGATCTCAAAGGTGTTTCAGCAGATATCAAACTTTATAGAGGCATGATTGGATCATTACTTTATTTGACTGCAAGTAGACCAGGTATCATGTTTTCTACTTGTTTCTGTGCTAGATTTCAATCTAACCCGAAAGAATCACATATGCTGGCTGTCAAAAGGATTTTAAGATATCTCAAAGGAACACCTGATCTAGGTTTATGGTATCCAAAAGAAACTGACTTCAAATTGACTGCTTTCACTGATGCTGATCATGCAGGAAGTAGGTTGGACAGAAAGAGTACATCTGGTGCTTGTCACTTTTTGGGAGATAAAATAGTGAGTTGGGCATCAAAGAAGCAGAATTGTATGTCCACTTCAACTGCTGAAGCAGAGTATGTTGCTGCTGCTGCTTCATGCTCTCAAACATTGTGGATGAGAACACAACTCATGGACTATGGATATCAGCTTAACAAGATTCCCATCTATTGTGACTCAGAAAGTGCAATTGCCATTACTCAGAACCCTGTTCAACATTCGAAGACTAAACATATAGATGTGAGGTATCATTTTATAAAGGACTATGTGGAAAAAGGAACTATAGAGATGCACTTTGTGCATACAAAGTATCAATTGGCTGACTTGTTCACAAAGCCTCTTGATCACAAAAGGTTTTCTTTTCTCATATGTAAAATAGGAATGCTTAATCTGCCTAATTGAAAATATTTTTTTCTTAAAAATGATAAATTTTTCTAAGTAAATTTGTCTGAGTAGTGTACTCAGAACTCTGAGTCTTAAGAATCAGAATTTCTGAGTACTAAGATCAGAACTTCTGAGTCTTGAGTTCAGAACTTCTGAGTCTTAAGATCAGAACTCTGAGTCTTGAGTTCAGAACTTCTGAGTCTTGAGGTCAGAACTTCTGAGTCTTGAGATCAGAACCTCTGAATCTTACGGTCAGAGATTCTAAGTCAATACATCAGCAATCTAGCTTTCAAAAATTTATTTTTGAAAAATTAAAATACTTCAACTGTGTGGATTATGCTTCTTCTATTATCTTTTCATCACATCTTTATGTATCATTAATAGTCAAATGCATGCTCAAGTCAAGGGGGAGCATCAAAATTTCTTTGGAAATCATTTTGTGATGCTTAAAAGATTTGCTTTCATTTTTTATCTCTGATTATTCTAAGAAGAACAAGTTTTTCATGATAAATTTTGTTGTTATTCAAACTATATCTGAATTAATTTTTTTTATATTCAGATATAAGATTTTAAATGATTTTTTAATTCATCATAATATGAACAGAATTTTGATGATAAAAAGTGTTTCTATCTGTTCAAACCTCTTCTGAATAATCAAAATGTTTTATATTTGTCAGAAGTTGATATTAAATGACATTTTGGTTACAAGGTAAAATTCTTCTGAGAAGAACAATCAGATATCTGATAAAGAAAAGTCAAAACATCTGAGCGTGTTATTCAGATCTTTGACTTGAGTCAAAATTCTATCCACTAACACGTGTCAGCTTCATATTTGTTTGATTATGCCACACATTTCATTTAAATCCTCTGTGGCATTTCAAATGTGTTGACTCCGTTATAACATTGATTTTGCTTTTCCGTTAAACCTTTCAACTTCGCGGATTTTAAATAGGTCTTAAAATCCCTATTTCAAATCTTTTCAAATTCCAGAGCGAAAAGTGAGATACAAATCAAATCCAGAGTTCTTTGAATTTGTTTTCTTCTTAAATCATGTCTAGAATACGAAGGAGTGGTCAAATTTCGTTACACTCTACAAAATCGATAATGGATTCATCTGATTCAGATAATGATGAAGTACAGAATAGAGCTGTAGAGGAAGAAGCAATAAGAAATGATGGAGAAGATGAACAAATGGATGAATCTGAAGGAAATGCGGATGAGGTAAATGTTAATATTGAACATGAACAGAGTGCTGCAGGTTCTATTATGTCAGATAGACCTATTTTAGTGGAAAGAATTGTTCCTGAGAGTGAATGGCTGAAATTATCTGAAAATAACTGTGTTATATTATTTGAGGAAAGCCGTTTTAAGCCTGAACACAGAATTATCATGGAGTTATTCAAACACCATCCGTACAGAAAATGGTTTACACGAAGTAAAAATGTGCCTGTTCAGTACATACAACAATGGTGGAAACATCTTAGGTTAGAAGATAATAAGTTTGTGTCTGAAATTGGAGGAGTGACATTTGCCTTATCTATCTCTGCACTAAGAGAAATGCTGAATTTACCAGAGAAAGATGATGTACAAAGAAGGACAGATTTTGAGGACTCACCCTTAACAGAGGAATTAATAGCAGAGTTTATGAAGTTGGGATACAATGAAGGATTGAGGACTCTCAGTTTGTTCAGAAGAAACAAATTACCACCTATTTGGGCTTGTTTCTTTCATGTGGTAAATAAATGTGTGTCAGGGAAGAATAGTTCTGCTGATCAAGGTTCTAAACAAATTCTTCAGATCTTTCAGGGTTTAGTGAAGAATAGGCATTATGACTATACTTTAATCCTTTGGGAAGACATGAAGAATACATTTGAGAAGAATCAGAAAGCAATTCAGAAGAAAACAAAGGATGCTCCACTGACATACATTCCTTACATAAGGTACTGGCAAATTGTTATTTGGTATGCCATGCAGGAAAACAGAACAATCTCAAGAAGAACAAATGAAGAGCATGGTCCTACATTTTATTTGGGTAAGATGACCTCAGTAACAAGACTTGAAAACTATCCCAATCATAAACTATTGCCAAAATCACTTAGGAACTATATTCCAAGGGAGAGTGAGATTTTAAAAGCTTATTGCACCTCTATGGGAATTGAATTACCTCAAATCCCTACCCAAGAGGACCAACCTGAGAAGAGAGGTGAGGGGTCTAGTCGAATTAGAGAGGGGGAGGATGTTCAGATGGGTGAACATTCTGAGAGACTTGAGAGGGAAAATTCTGAGAGCTTCGTTAGATTTGGTGAAGAAAAACAGAATGAGAGTGATGAGGATGAGAGATTGTCAACAGAGGTTCAAACAGAAAGAGATGCCTCTGAACCAGCTAATCTTGACCAGGTAACCACAAATCCTATTGGTTCACATCTCTTGGTGTCCAATATTGAAACAAACACCATGGACCTAGTGGTGGATCTTGAACAACCCATCCATATCCACTCAGAAGCATTTCAACATGCTACTGTTTCACAAAAATCCAGGGAACCATCCCAAACTCATTTGGAGGGAGGTGATAAATCCCAATCTATTTTTCAACACATTGAGTCTGAATATCACAGTCCTATTCATATTGAGCCTGAAATTCCTTCTGACACTTGCACAAATCAGGAATTTTGTATTCCTGAAACAACATTCATAGACATACCTAATGTTGGGTGTCGAGGATTGGATGGAAGTCCTGGTGAGGTGAACATTACAAAAGTCTCATTCAAACGTGCATCTGTTGTACAAGATGACTGTGTGTTATCTACAGGCCATGAGCCCTCTGGGCACATGAAAACTGGACCATTTGTTGGTTCAGGTTCACTGTTAGAAACTTCTGAATTTGAAAAGATTCAGAAACAAAACAAGGAGATGGGGGAAAAGTAGAAAATTTGGAGAAGAAGGTGGAGGATTTGAATGATGAGATGTCAGATTTGAAAGTTGTGTTGGAGAAAAAGTTGATTTATGTTGAAACCAAAGTAGATGATGTAAAGAAATCCTTGGATTCTCACAAAAAGGAGATCATGGATATAATGTCTGGTTTTCAAAAAGATATGTTAAAACAAATGCAAGGGATGCAGGAATCTATACTGAAAGCACTGTGTGTATCATTGCCTTCTACTTCAACGCCTCTTGATCTTGTTCCTACTGCAGAAACTGAACCTGAAGGTACTTCTAATCAGAACTTGAAAAGAAAGTTTGATGATAATGAACCTCATGATCATCAAAAGGGGGAGAAAAGACAAAGGTTAAGTTCTGATGATGATATTGGCATAGAAGATTTTGAGATGGCAGATATGCAATTAGCTAGTACAAAAAGTTCAGAAGATCAGACACAGGAAAATTTAAAGGCAATAACTCAGATAGTTCAGATTGATAGCTCAGATACAGAGGAAATGGAGTTGGAAAGTACAGATGGTGATGATTCAGATAAAACAGAGGAATTGAACTTAGACATAGAAATGGAAGGAAACTCAGATGAAACTGAAGTTATTGAGGAATCTGTATTGAGATCAGAAAAGACAGTGGAAAGTGAAGTGGTCAACATGTGTACAGATATTGTGGTGTATAACAAAGAAAATATGACAGATTCTGAATTAAAAGAAAGGAGGTTAAGTGAAGAGTTGATCAGAAGGATGCATAATAATTTAGTCAGAGCTTTGAATGTTCAAAAAGTTCAGCAAGGAATAAAAATGGTAAGACCTATTGATCTAATGGGAGAAGAAGACAGAACTGTGAATTATACTCAGGATTTTGAAGATGATTTTAGATTTAACTTTTGTGATGAGTTAAATACAGAAGAAGAATATGTGAAAGTGAAAGACTTATTTATGCCTTCTGAGTATGTATTCAGAAAACCAATTGAGATTCCAAAGATTAACTTGCAAAGACTAGAAGAACCTGTATGTGATTTCATTCTAGAGTTAAGTGATGTGCCATTAGCCAGACAATTTCATGATGATATTTGTCCTGAGGAAATATATGATAATCTCTACTACACAGAAGGAGAGTATGAGCCTTTGGAAAGTAACATTGATGGTTTTATGGATGACAGAGCTCAGATGGTCTACTCAGAAGCTTCTAACAGGTTCAGAGTTCCTGACTCAAAACTGCATATTCAGAAAAGAATTGAGAAAGTTCTGATGTTTCAACAAGATGAATTCAATGGTTTAATGTTTGTTAGAATGGAAGTACTGAAAGAAAGAAATACAAAGGTTTCCATGTCTACTTTTGATTTTCATAGATTGACTCTTGATGATCAGATCTTTCTAGTCAAGTTCTTTGCCAGCACTGAAGAAGCCTTGATAGAAATTGAATGCAGAAGACTTCTGGGTATCTATGTCAGAAATATATACTTGTATGACTTCCAATTAACTATTGAAGAAAGAAAAGAGAAGTGTAATCTGAGTTCTCCCACAAAGAAAACAGAAGTTGATTTGCATTTGAAGGGATTTGTGAATGAAGGAATGGAGACAGAAGGGTTCACATATATAGTTCACGAAAGGCTTGAATTGTTCAGATTAAAAGAGTTGGTGAAGTACAGTGATGCAACTCTGAATTGGTTATTGATTAAAATGGAAGTAAGTGTGGAAACTGAAAAAGGGAGTTTAAAGAAGAGATGTATAAACTGTGTGAAGAGGAGGTTGGATCTTAGAAGAAAAATCAGAAACAGTAGTGAATGGTTGCTATCTGAGGTGAATCCCAAAACGATTCTACATAATGATTTTGTGTTTCCTGCTGAGTATGAAGTGAATGAAATTTTGTCAGATGAAGTGGAAGAAGTGCAGAACACAACATCTCAGAATGTGCAGATAACTAGTTTTGATCAAGTTGAACAGTATGAACCCAAAGAAGATGAAATATCCATTGATCTAAATGGATACTTTCTTGAATTTGATTTGCCTGAGTTCTTCAAACCAAAAGAAGTACAATTCTTGGATGTGTATTATGATAGACCTAAGGAGACTCAGATCTGGTTAGCTGAAAAATCAAGATGTCTTGGCAAAACAAAGCAAGCCGTTTACTCAGATTTTTTAATTACTGGAATCAGAGAATTGAGGGTTAAGAAATTCAGAAAGATGGAGTACTTATCTTTTGAAGTTCTGAGAGAAGATGGCAAGGTTTATTACTTTACTGATGCAGATTTTGAGAAACTATCAGTGGTTGACTTCTACAGATTACACAGCTTTCTATGCTTCAAAGAATCGAGCAAAGACAGAAATGAAAGGAAGGCAAGAAGTGTGGTAATTGAGGCCATGTTCTACATCTTAAGGTGGCACTGTTATACAGATTTTCAAATAGCTTTGTACTTACAAAAGTCATGTGTTTATCTGGCAAATCCCAACACAGATCATGAACAGAAAAAGGTGTTAAAGACTGGAAGTGTTCACAAATATCCAGATTTGGGAGTATTTTTGAAAAACAAAAGTGGAAAGATTTTCTTCAGAGCAAAGGAAACTGCAAAATACTGTTCTAGAACTTTAAGAATCATAAAGCATAATTTGGAGAAAAAGATGCTGGAGGTGAAGGAAGCAAACATGACTCAAGAAGTAATCAATCAGCAAGTTGAAATTATTCAAGAAATCATTGACAAAATTGATAAGAGGCTTAATCTGAGAAATGTGCTACTTCAGAAAATTGTTCCTGCTCTGAAAGAACTGGATGATGCAAAGTTTAAGTTTATTTGACAAAAAGGGGAGATTGTTAGATCTGAAGTTTTGTCAATAAACCATGTGTTGAAGATCTGATAAGAAGACTCAGATGTTCTGAGTAGAGAAGACAGAGGTCTGACTGTGAAAGCTCAGAAGTATTGATAAGAGAAATCAGAAGTCTGGGAAGAGAAGTCAGATGTCTGAGTTAAGGAGTCAGAAGATCTGAGAAGCGTTATCAGAAGAATGTTCAGAAGTTCTGAACTACCTGTTCAGAACTTATGACGAGATACTTTACTTAGTATTTTATAAACTAATTAGGACACGTGTTATGTTCTTATTAGTCTTTGTTATTTGTACTGTAGCTTTAAGATGTCCGTTGCAGTATAAATAGTAGTTAGCTCTACGTTGCTAACTGATTGATTTTCCCATATATCTTTGTATTCATTCTTTGTAATCTTTGAGATTCTCTCTCTCTTAGATCTGTAATTCTGTTCATCATTGAATACAATTGGGCTTGATCATACAACTTCTCAATTACTACTTTCTATATTGATTGTAAGATTAGATCCTGTTCTTTCAAACTCCACCTTCGCCATCCTCTGTATTCTGTCTTTGTCGGTAAACCTCTTCCATTGGACCATCATGCAAATATTTTACTATGAACTTTCCATCTTCTTATCTTTCAACGTAATCGAGAAAATGGTCTTTCTAAATCTTAAAGTCTCCCGAAAATAGGACCGGAGGTTTATCCTTAGAACCAATCATGAGCATATCTTTGGTCGTCATTTCGCTTACTTGTCTTTTGATCTTTAAACAATTACTGATCAGTCAACAAAAAACCAACTAACACTTTTTTATCGCACACACGCACTAGTGAAAAAGTAATCGCACAACAGGAATTCAATCGCACAAAACAGGACGCGATAAACTTTGAGTCACTTTTAATCGCACACAACACCTTGCGATAAAAATGTTAATCGCATTCTTGATATGCGATAAACACTATTCCCGAATGTTATCGCACAATACAGACGCGATAACTACTTACAACTTTTTATCGCACACAGCTTTAGCGATAAAATTCTTGATCGTGCGATGAAAAATTTGATCACACAGAAAATCTACGATAACATTGAATGTAGACACGTGCGATAAGGATGAAAACTCTATGTTCGAAATGATGAACTCAGATCTGAATTTTCCAATGCTTTGAAACTTCGTAGGGATGGTCGCACTGAGTTTCAGAACGCTTTTAATTCTTGGAGTACTACCAAGAAAACACCATAAAGTGGAGTTTCGATCCAAAACAGTGTCAAGGTTCAATTTTTGAGAAAATTCTGAGTTCGAACAATTTGTAGCAATCTGAGGTAATCTAGCGGAATTAGATTACTCAGATTCACTCGAGGAAACAATTCGATCACTATGAGTCCATCAAGCAGATCAAATCAACCGAAAAAGAAGAAAACTCTTCAAAAGTGTCGAACTCCCAAAAACCTTCAAAAATTTATGAAAAATGGATCAATCTGATTAGGACTGCTTGCTCTGATACCAATTGTGATCCCAGAGACAAGTAATCAAACAATAGAATGCTCACAAGTCATCCCTCTATTCATAGATCATCAAGGAGTTACAATGTAGAGAGAGTTACAAGTGAGAAGACTTAATCATAAGTACATAGAAAGAACTAGGAAAGGCTATATATACCTAAGCCTAGAAATTACAAATATGGTCCCTCAACTTGATACAACATGATAAAACTAACACTAATAGATAAAGATGAAGAACACCAAGAACACCGTAGGTGTGTGTGTAATCTTAACAAATCTCTCGCAACTACAAAATAGTACGATTACATGGTAGTGGAATGAGAATTACAGTGCAGCGTGTTGTGATACAAATGTGTGCTCCACTATCGTCTATTTATAGTCTGATAAAGGTGAAACAATGTACTATCAAACCCTGATAAGACACCTGTAAAGTGGAAAGTAGTCCTTTAACGCTGACGTGCCATGGGCTGATACTTCTTCAACACTTGAGAGATTAAACGAGTCTTAGGTTCATCAGAGGGGATTGTCTTCAAGAGGGGACTTCACAACTCTAATGATCTTCTGGAAAGGGTGTATCTGAAGTGCTATCTCTGAAGTTCTCTTCCTTGTTACTTCTGAGCTATCTCTGATGTCTTATGACTTAGTGGATTTGCAATACTTTTACATTAGAAATACTCGGGGCTAACAATCTCCCCCTAAGTATTGAAAATACCTAAAAAACAAAGAGGACAAAATCTTCCTATGATAAAAGATTACTTTACTTTCAAAGATTGTTCATTTCAGTATAGAGTAAAGTGAAAGTAGCCATATTTATCTCTATAAACTGTATGATAGAAAGTATTTCATTTAAGAAGACTTCAATCATGTTCATTGGACATCTGGGATGTCCCACATGTTGCTCTATGACTTTCCTTATTGCTAGCAGAGAGTTGGTTGCATACTTGGCTACTTAATTTCTTCTGAATATCTTCTTCATCTTCTTAACTCTAACAATGAAGCCAATTGGATCTATAATCATTGTACCTATTGGGATCTATTCAATACCATCCAATGTCTCATTTGGTGTCGTCACACTCATTCGATCGACTCCCAAGTTTAGTGCAATCTGGAAATCTGTTTGAGTTCTTAGATTAATGTTTTCCTCCATCGCCATCTCCATCTGTCTCATCGCTGATTGGAAGATTCTGTTCTTTTCAGCTTTGTCAAGACAATGACTGTGTAACCTTTCCAGATCATACGGGTTTAGAATGACGAGGTCAGCATCATTGAAGATGTAGATTTTCCCATCTTCTTGTTCAACAGTATACTCGTGGAAGATGACCTTGTTGTAGGCAAACTTTGTTTGGTGAATCTTGTAAAGAGTGATGATGGGTTAATTAGAGTAGACATCCTTCTTCTCACCTGTTCTGTCTCGGGTTAATCTTCTTCTTTCATTTGACAAGTTAGTTCTCATCCTTGGATTTAAAGGGAGGGTATTCAAAGCAACCAAGTCAGTGTCATGATAAAGGTACATGAAAGTATCCTCCATAGACATGGCTTTAGGAGCTTCTGATGTTGAGACATATTCTGAACCTGATTCAGGAACTTTCATAGGAATACTCAATGGAGATAGAGGTTGATCAGGAGCAACATTCGCCGAAGGAATGATCTCTAAGGCTTCTTCTTGAGTTCCTATATCTTCTATCTTTTCATTCATCCTCTTTGAAGTCTTGTCCTCTGTAGCTTTACTTTTCTTCTCTAAGGCTCGGACTTCAGAGGTAGTAGTTTCCTTAGACTTTTTGTCTCTTTCTTCTTCTTTCTCTGCTCTTGCTTTCTCAATGGGATCTCCAATTAGATCCCGCATGATGACTTGAGGTCTCTCTAGAGATTTTAGAAGACCATCATTTGAGGGATTCTATACAGGTTTGGCTCTTTCAGGGTCTTCATCGATATTCAAGTCAATGGGTTCTATAGTCTGGTTCTCTGTAGCTTCTTTCTATAGAGGGATTATGTACAGGTTTGGCCCTTGAGGTATGATGGCAACTTCTAAAAAAGTAGAGGCTAATATGATGATTAAGGATTGGGGCTTGATCATCATCAGCAGAGGATTGGGTTTATGTCCTCTCTGGTTTGGTTCTGGTAGGAGATGCGGTTCTGAGAAGGAATGAAGCTATTGCAGCGAGCTCTTCTTTGGTGGGCTCTGTTGTAGACGGGCGTGCTTTTGAATTGGGATGAAGAGGAGCAACTTTGATAGGTTGAGCATTCTTAAAGATGTATTCCCCCTTTTGACATTTAGAGGGCCCTTTAGAGGCATCATCATCTACATCATCCTCTGAATCATCAAACTTGGCCTTTTTCTTCGCCTCCTTTGAGCATGAAACCTCTGAAGCTTTTCTCTTTCCACCCTTCCAGATGGATCACTCAGGGGCTTCAGTAGAGGCAGAAAGATTCTTCAATTTTGCAGTGGCCTCTTTTAGGACACCTTGTATGTCATTGGCTATTGTTCATAGTTCTTCAACATGATCTTCCACGTTGTATTTCAGAACATCCAAGGAAGTTTTGATTGTTTTCTCTGTATCATTAGCCTTAGCCACGAACTTCAATGAGACCGTCAGAATTCGGCTCATAATATTCTTCTTGAATTCACCAAGATCGCCTTTGGTGACTAGTTGATCATCTGGTATAATGGTAGAAGGGGCTGGCAGCAGAGTAGTTGGAGTAGGTAGTGCAGCAAAAGAAGAGGCTATCCCTTTGGCGATGACTTCAGAGAGGGCCTTGAAGTCTTTCTCTATGAGGCCAACAGAGGGAGGAGGTTCAGAGTGAGGAACCTGCTCTCTCTGATATTTGGCAAGTTCCTCTCTTAGAGCTTTAACTTCATTTTGTACAGCCTTAGGCACTTTACCAACTTTCTAGGTTTCTTTTGAAAAAGAGGCCATACATCAGGGTCATTATGGTTGGGTTTGTTTGGTCTAGACTACCATTCTTGCAAGATAGGGTTATTTTCAACACACTGAACATGAAATTCCAGATAGGGGGTAGAAATTTCCTTCTGATATCACTTAAGCGTCTAATGGGTTGGTTCTATCATAGGATGCGAATGAATTCTAGTAAGGTTTCATTTTCAGGGGATTGTTCATAGGCTTGGATTTTCAGTTCCTTGAGGCTAAAGAGAAAAAGAACACGTCTAAGGGTTTCAGGCCTAGTTTTGATAGATCCTCCACCTTTGCCTTCGTCTTCAACGTAACCAATGATGCCACCTTACTCTTCGTTCCACACTGCTGTCGACCTCCATTGTTTTACGTAGAATACAGGGACTTGATTGTCCACAGAGGTCAGTGCATAAAAGACTTCAGACCTGGTGAAGAACTCGACGATGATATGATAAAGTTTATCATATCGTTCAGGAGAAAGATTGATGTAGAGGTTGTTTCTTTTGATTGGGATGTTCAAGATGTTTCTGGCTGGATTGGGGACAATGCGGCTAGATTCACCAGAGTTGTTCTGTTCGGCCATGGTTGCAGGTTTGAGAACTTGAGAGGGTTTTTAAAGAAGGAAAGTAATAGCCTTAGAATAATTTGAATGCATAAAAGATAAATGAGGGTTTTGAACGGTTTATATATTCGAAAGGTGGTACTCAAGTGTCAGGGATTATGGAACGACGTCTAAAGAGACGTGGTTGCGTCTCAATGTCAGTTGGCCATTATGGGTGTGCCACATGGCCTTGGGACTGACAAAACTTTTCAAGTGGAACCGTCACGGAGGTATTTAAGTGGGTCACGGGTTGGTCACTTTTAGAAATAACCGGCACTCTGAATGACTTGCAATCAGAAAAACGCACAAGTGTTTTCTAAATGGATGTGGCTCTGTTGGATTATTACTTCAGAATTTGATCAAATGTGTATTGCATCAAGTTGTTTCACCTTTTATACCCAAAATCATTTAAAATCCTAAATCTGATTTAAGAAATGATCCAAAGACTCTTTGCATAAAGGTAAGAATCCAAGAAGTATTGACAGAGGCTCTGATAAAAGTTTAGAGGCTCTGACAAAGTTTCAGAGATCCATGACTTTGAGGAAAGAGTTTAGGGATTTATTCAAAGTCGTATTGATCAGAATAGGTTTTCCCTTCTAAACAGTATTCACTTAATGAGCTTGTTACCTTGCTCGTCAGAAGTTCTGAGTATTATAAATCAGATATGATAAGATGCTTGGATCACAAAGAATGATAAGATTTGCATAGACCAGTTTAAGGAAATACAATGGTTCTGATGAACAGATCAGAGGCTCTTATATTCATATCAGAGGCTCTAATAGACAGATTAGAGACTCTGAGAAACACATCAAAGGCTCTGAGAACAAGAAAAATAAAATGAAAGATATGCTTAAGTAACTTTGAAGTAAATGTTCAGAGGTTCTGAAAGAAATGTGCTACCAAATTATTCTCTAGAGGCTCTAAGATTTAGGCTCAGAAGCTCAGATCTCTTGTACAGAGATTAGGAAGACATATTGAGCATACCCAACATGCTAATCAAAAAGTTGAATCTCTTTTCATCAAGAGATTTGTTGAAAACATCAGAAAGTTGAAAGTCAATTGAGACAAAATATATCTCAATTGTACCTTTGTCAACGTGATCTTTGATAAAGTGGGACTTGATATCAATGTGTTTTGTCTTGGAATGTTGCACAAGATTTGCAGTGATGACAATGGCACTTTTAGAATCATAGAGGATTGGGACTTTGTCAAACTGAAGACCATAGTCTCTAAGTTGAGTTTTCATCCAAATGACTTGTGAACAACAACTAGCAGTAGCTACATACTCTGCTTCTGATGGAGAAGTGGACACACAATTATGCTTCTTGGATGCCCAACTCACTAACTTTTCACCAAGTAGTTGACATCTTCCAGAAGTGCTTTTTCTGTCAACTCTACATCCTCCATAATCTGAATTTGTGCATGCTACAAGCTCAAAACCAGAATTCAGAGCGTACCAGAGGCCCAAGAGTTGAGTCCCTTTGAGGTATCTAATTTTATTTTCACAGCAGATAAGTGAGACTCCTTAGGATTAGCTTGAAATCTAGCACATAGACAGGTTGCAAACATTATGTCTGGTCTGCTGGCTGTCAAATATAGTAGTGATCCTATCATGCCTCTGTAGTTCTCGATGACAACAGATTGACCATCAGGATCATGATCAAGTTTATCTCTAGTGGAAATTGGTTTTTCAGAGGTGTTGAGTTGTTTAACTTATATTTTTTTTAAATATCAGATATGTATTTTGATTGGCTTATAAAGTCCCCCTGATAGTTTGTTTGACTTGCAATCCTAAGAAGAACTATAATTCTCCCATCATGCTCAATTTAAACTCACTTTTCATCCACTCTGAAAATCTATCACAGTATTTTTGGTTAGTAGAGCCAAATATTATGTCATCAACATAAATCTGTACTAAAAGAAGCTCATGTTTGTACTTTTTGATAAACAGAGTAGTATCCACAATACCTTTTTCAAAGTCATTTATGATCAGAAAGGTTGAGAGAGTATCATACCATGCTCTTGGAGCTTATTTAAGACCATATAGAGCTTTGTCGAAGAGATAGACATGGTTTGGGAACTATGAACTATCAAATCCAGGGGGCTGCTGAACATATACTTCTTCATTGAGTTTTCCATTTAGAAAGGCAGATTTGACATCCGTTTGATATACTTTGAAGCCTCTGTGAGTTGCATATGCTAGAATTATTCTTATTACTTCTAGTCTAGCAACTGGAGCAAAGGTTTCATCATAATCAATCGCTTCTTCTTGACAATATCCCTTACCAACCTAGCTTTATTTCTAATGATTACTCCATCTTCATCTTTCTTGTTTCTGAACACACACTTGGTTCCTATGACACTGTTGTCTTCATGGAGTGGAACCAAGGACCAAACGTTGTTTCTTTCAAACTCCAGAAGCTCTTCTTGCATTTCTTCTATGGCTTCAAAGACCTTCTTTGGTTCTATGACACTTAGAAAGTTCACAAAGAATGTCTCATTGATAGTGGCATATCTGGTCTTTACTCCATCTTTAGGAGCACCTATTATTAGATGATGAGGATGATCTTTTGTCCATCTTGTCATTAAAGCATGCACATAAGTAGGGGTTTGTGCTTCAGAGAGAGCTTGAGCTATAATCACTTCATTGCTCTAAAGTATACTACTCTGAAGTGTAGCTTCATTACTATGAGGAGGTGTTTCTTCATGTGTTTTATCATCCATGGATTTTCTTCTATTTGTTGTTGGTAATGGTGATGAGGGTTAAGGTTGCTCTTCATCAGACAATTGTCTTGAACTGTCATCTTGATTTGCACCTGTAATGAGGTAGAGGGTGAAGTATTTGAAGGACCAGATAGAGATGTACCTGATTGTTGGGGTCCTTCTGAACCTTGGACAGGGTTACCTCTGATGATGAATTCAGAGGTATCTCCATCATCAAAGAAGTCATCAAATTACACACTGAGTTCTGTTATTCTAGACTTCGATGCTTCTGAATTCTCTTGGATATGCATGATCTCCAACTTTGATAATTCTGAGGTCTTTGATGCTTTGTCATCAAAGGATACATTGATGCTTTCTAGATTGACTTTGGTTCTGAGATTGTAAACTATGTAAGCTTTAGAAGTTAGAGAGTATCCAATGTACTTTCCTTCATCAGCCTTTTTATCAAACTTCTCAAGCTGATCTCTATCATTCACAATGAAGCATCTACACCCAAAAACATGAAAATACTTCACATTGGGTCTTCTGTTGTTGATGAGTTCATAAGCAGTCTTCTTGAATCTTTTCACAGTGATAGCTCTGTTCTGGGTCAAGCGCTGAGAGGTCAGGTTCAGGACCAAGTACTTCAGTACGTGAGAAGCCAATTCCTATTTCGTTCGGAATAGGAGGACCTGAATCAGAAGATATTGTCTTTTTCTTTGCAGAGGCCCTTCTTTGTTGAGTTGCAAGAGGAGTGGGAGGAGGAATATCCACAGCAGAAGAAACCAAGTCGATCTGTTGATTTATAAGTTTTTCGACACGATCCTTGTATTTAGAACGTGAGCGCTGAATGGCTATTCTGATCTCCAACCATTCAGAGAGACCGTACTTCGTGATAGCATCAGCATAGAAGGTTTCAGTTGTACCGTTTTCTCTTAATATCTCGACCTCAACAATTGGAACTTTGATGGTCGTTTTTTCCAGTGATGTATACCTTGTAAATTCTGGCAGCCCGATATCGAAAGTGTACCTTCTCTTTGCACCATTTCAAGGTAGATTGAGATACCTTGGTCTTTTCTTCGATAATCTTCTGGGCGTCTTCCCATAACTGACGTTGGACTTCGATGGGAGTTCTTTTCAGTTCAGGGTCTTTCACCGATTGTTGGGCAAGCTGGATGGCAAAGGGGTTATCTTTTTGTTCAGCTTCCCTTCTTTCAACGAGTATCCTTTCAGCTCTAAGTTGATCAGTGAATTCTTTCTTTGAAAGTCTGAATTTTTAGGAACGGGAACTTTGTCTCGTGGAAGTATGATTCGTTGATCCTCAAGCTTTTTGATCATTTCTTCTCTTCTTTTCTTATCCTCTTCACTCGGCTTTTGTGAAGCCAAGGAAGGTCTGTTTTTGTGAGAGAGAAATTGTTCTTCAGGTTCATCGGTCTCAGTGATTAAATTCAAGCCCAGGATTATTTCTTCAGCTCTTGTGGCTGGGATTATTGTTGGTGCAGTAGGAGACCTTTCAGCTGGATCCTTAATTAGGGGAGAGGACTAGCTGAAACACGGCGATCGTTTAAGTAAGAAGAGTTGGGGAAGAAAGAGATATAGAAAATAATATGGTTTAAGTGTATAGAGGATTTATGGAGAGGAGAACATAGATTGAGAAGGGGTAGAGGAGGGATGCAGAGTAAGGAAAGAGTAGATATTGTACCTGACAAACTGGCTTTGTCTGAAGGATGGCCAGATTTCCTTCTGCAGCGAGGCCTTTGTTTTTGCCTTTATCAGCTTCAGATGCTACAGGTTTTGTCTTTGTCGTCTCCCCTGATGGTTCTTTTATTACGACCCCTTTTTGAGCTGGGGCAGCTTGGATAGGCTGGACGAAGAAGAGATCGTCATCATCATCATCATTTTTAGGGGATGATGAAGGTTCATCATCAGAGATGTCGACGGCTTCATCGTCTTCATCTTCTTCTTTATCAGATTCATCCTCGTCAGCATAAGGTTTGGTAACATCAGCAACAGCTTCGAGTTGCTCTTCGAGTTGCTCCCCCTCAGATTTAGAGGGAGGTTTCTCGGTTCCCTCAGGCTTTTCAACTCCCTGAGGTTGTTCAGTAAAGGTAGCAGCAACAGTTTCATTTGTCTCCCCCTCAGCATTATGGGGAAGACCTTCGTCGTTCTTCTCCCCCTCTTCCACATGATGAGTGGGGGATGTAATGGAAGTATCAGCAGCAACATCATGAGAGTCACTGTCTTCTTGGCCAGTAAATCCCATGAGGATTTCAATCACTGCGAGTCTGTCTTCTAGGCCAGAAACAGCAGATTGAGTCTTTGAAGATTCTCTCGATCAGCCTGAGTGAAGTGAGAAGGGGCGCAAGTTGGGGCGTTTAGGCGATCGAGTACTTGCTGAAGCAAATCTTTGATCGTAGAGACCTCAGTCTTGATTATGGAGACCTCACCCTTAAGAGAACCAACCTCTGTCTTCAATGATGTGACTTCATTGGACAGAGTGGTGAGGTTTGTTGTGAGAGTAGTGTTGGTGAGGTTGAGATTGTTGACGATTGTGGAGTTGGTAGCGAGAGTAGAAGCAAACTGAGCAATGCTACCATCTACCTTCTCCAGATCAGCACTAGAGGCTTTCTTATCAACAATCTCGGTCAGCTTTTTGAGATTTTCTCCAGCGTCTGTAACCGCTGAAGAGTTGGTGGAGAGAGTTGTGTTGTAAGAGTCCACCTTTGTCACCATATCTTTCAGGGAGTCTTGAATATCTCCCAAATTAGGACCTGAAAAGTTATTAACTTATGAACAGAGGAAAGCTCAGAAGTTTGGGGTTATGAGAGAGGAATGTGTATGTTTTTGTGTATACCTGCAGGCTGGTTGGTGAAGTTTTCGAAACCTCGTAGACCTGAGTAGTGTTCCATGTCGCCTCGAGAGTGCCTTGGCGCATAGAGGTGCCTGAAGATCCTATATTTGCATCCATCATCATGTGTAAAGTATCAGCAGCTGAGTCATATATGATGACGGGCGTTCCTGAGAACGGTGGAAAAATTGGTGGAGTGTCCAAGGAAATGGTGGGAGGAGCGATGGTTGAGAAGAGGGATTTGGTGCGAGGTTCAGCGATGGATTCGCTGATGAATACTTCTTCAGTCCTTAGAAGGTCTGAAGGAGAGGGGTTCTGGTCCAAGTTTATAACCTCGGTGTTTAGAGACATTGAGGTTGGGATTGAAAGGGTGGCTTGAGCAGCTGTGGCAGAGCGTACCACGAAACTATCCAGCGACTCTTGTACACGATGAGTCATGGAGTCTTCAGTCGTTGATGGCTTGGAGGGTTGCTCCTTGGTTTTCTTGATCCTTTGGGAATCAAGTTGGGAAGTAGAGTGTTTCCTTTTACGAGAAGGAGTGGAGGGTGCAGCCTGGGTATCAGCGGTGGGGATTTCTGCTGAAGTAGCTGCAGAAATAGAAGAAGGAGGATTGAGATGAGTTAAGAGATTAGAGATACGTACCTCGTTTGGCATGGGGCTGAAGTCTAGTACCTTAGGGCCAACCTGAGAGAGTCTCAGATCACCCTCTTTTGGGTATTTATCCCCGAGTCCTCTTAGAAAGACGGCGCTGATGAAACGGGGGTATGGAACGCATGTTGGTCTATCAGCCATGTCTACTCTGAACGCCAAATCATCATAGATAATCGATGCCCAGTCTATATGGAGACCTTTCAGCAATGCATATCCCATGGATTGCTGAGGTTGAGCGGCTTGATCAGAGGAGCCGGTTTTCGCTGTCATGCAGCTTATCATGTGAGCGAAGATGAAGTTCATCTCCCTTGGCATCATGGACTTTTTGATTACGATCAGCTTCTTCTCTGGTTTTTCATCTCTCCCATTTCCCCATACGTACTTCATTGCATCAAAGAATGCAATGATTATTTCCCTATCAACATGTTTCTTGGGGTTTGGTAGAGGAACAAATGGTTTTTCTTTGGTAGCGGTAGGGAGGTTCAGTGCACGCCTGATAATGGCAGGCTTGATTTTGGTGGTGCCAAATTTGGTATCACAGAGGATGGTGTCTACGAGTTTCTTTGGGTCTTTGGCAGAGGATACCTGAGCTCGTCAGGCAGTATACCAGAACTGAGCTAGAAGAGAACGATGAGCAGGGGGTACGATGGTAAGAGCTGTTGAAATGGGGCAAGTTTGAAGAAATTCCACAGCATCATCAAGATGTGTGACATGTTTCTTCTGAGGAAAATCGAAGAGCGCATAGTGGTTGTTAGAGTGAAAAGTAACCTTGTCAAGGTTGAACTTGGTCTGAGGAGCCTTGGTGATAACCACTTTGTCAGCAGTAGAGGGGGTTTTTGTGGAAGGAGCTTCAGAGGATGCCATTGTTGTGTAACACATGTAAACATGAAGAAGATGAACAAAAACAATCTTAATGTGGAAAGATTTGCCCTACAGATGTTTTTGAATTTTGTCCATTTCATTCAGACAAAAAAATGTCTTAATGAAGATTAGGGTTTTTCTTGTTTTGAAAAAGAAATACAAAACATAGAGAACATTTGTTTTCCAGTTTCTGTTAGAAGGAAAGATTCTGGAAAAACATATGAAGAACAAGTTTAAGATTTTGAAAATAAACTTGAAGAACAACCATGAAAGATCGTGTTCATAAAATCAAGAAAAGAAAATGATTTCATTTTAAAAAGGTTTCTTTTGTTTGATCTGTTAATAATAAGAATAAGATCAAAAACAAGTTTATACAAGGTAAATAACAAGAAATTTAACCTTAGATGAAGACGAACAAGTTCTGGAAAAAACGAAGAGTTCAAGATGCAAAAGTAATTCTTTGCTTGAAGGAGAAGTTGTTCGCGTAAAGAAAAAATATAAACTCGAAAGGGTTTATATAGTGAGAGTAGAGAGAGAAAAACTATGAGCGGGAAAAGTTTTTCATGATGACACGGACACATGTTTGCATTTGATTGGATGGTAAACGAAACGTGCAAACGTGTGTTATAAAAAGATCGTGCCAGAGTTTATCCGTTTGATTACGTCACAAACGTCATTTCATATTTTAGGATGTCTCTGAGGGTTTTGAAAACTCATGGACATTTTGGACACATGAAGCACTGAATAGAAATATCAGTTGTTAATAGAAATTTCAAAATATTGCTGATAAGGAAAGGATATTCAGCGATACAATTTGTTTTGAAATCTTTGAGTTCTTAGGCGAACGTTATTGAGCAAAAGAGAACGTATCTTGATATCAGCAAATCAATTTTGTTCAGAGAGTAGATAATAGGATGGGTTATACAAGTTGGTTTTATCCTTTTACTGATCAAATGTGAACTGCTGAAGATTTTATTCTTCTAAGTTCAGCATTCCAAGATCGCTGATGAGAAAGTTGAATCGTGTCTCATCAAGAGGTTTGGTAAAAAGATCAGCTAACTGAAAGTCAGTTGGGATAAAATGAAGTTCTATATCACCATTCATCACATGATCTCTGATGAAATGATACCTGACTTGCATTTTCTTTGTCAACCGCCGACTTTTCGACGATCTCTGCCTTGTCAAATTGTAAGAAAAGATCGAGACTTTCCTCCGTATCACTAAATAGAGCTTCTATCCCACGTTCAGGAGCAAGACGTTGCTCGACGATGACGTCACTTTCCTTGGGACGTTAGACTCTTGAGTCGTAGGAGAAGAGAAGGTTGAGGAGGAACAGGATGAGGAGGAACAAATGAGTGGTAAGTTTACACACCTCGTCATAAGTTATAGGTCATAAGTCTTCTTTTGTCATAGTTATGCATTGGTCGTAAGTCTAAGTTGTCACTTTTAGCCTTTAATTGTGAGTCGTGTTGGTCCCATAGGGGTTTTACAAGGGTAAAGAGTTTGTATAGGTGGGATGAATACAAAGAACAATTTTTACTTGAAATTCTATTATTGATTTTGGAAGAACCAATCCAGAATTTTTGGATCGCTGCAAAAGAAGATCAGGAAAATCTTAATCCAAACAATCTTAAGAATCACAAACATTTTATTGCAGAAGAAAGATAAGAACAAAAGAGAAGAGAGTAAGAAGAAAGATGAAGGCGTAGCATTGAAGAGAGGTTCTTCACTGGAACGAACTGGTGGAACTGGTAACAAACAAGAGTAATCCATCCAAGGCACGAACCTTTGTTCCCTTTTAGAGATTCTTGTAGTTGATTGTCCATAGTATGATGCTCTCCAACAAGGAAATACCTAAATGTATCAATGCATAAGCTTGTCCAGAATATCCGATGAACTATCTTAAATCTGAAGCAAATTAGAAAGAAATCATACCTTTCAATATACAATACATGTTTGATGCAATGTTGAATAAAATCACAATGGAGTTGGAATTGCATTAAAATCAAGGTCATTTTCAAGTTATTCTAAGAACCACATCCACAAACATGTTGTCTAAACCTCTACTACTGCATATTCAAATGAATATATGCCTTAATTTGGATCAATGTCCACAGTTCTTAACACGTGCCCTGGAAAGGGACCATTCATAAATATCCCATCTAGACTCAATACATCCCTTTTACTAGCCCTAAACCTCCTTTCAAAGATCCCAAACAAATGTAAACCGTTTTGAATTTTCTAGTATTGCTTGCTGGCTTAGGTTCTGATCAACTTCCAACTTAATAGTGGTGTCTTAGTTTCATCTTTGCATCTCACGTAGGTAATCCCTATGCTGATGGTACTATGATTCAATCCCCTAAATCTTGTTGTTGGCTATAGCTTTTTCCGTCATTTCCTTAGCAGGTGACACTAGAATCTCTTCTCTGATAAGTGGGATTGAATATCATTCAATGACATACTTGTATTTGTCTTAATCCATTCTATAATATTCTTGGACAAAAACTATGTAGTGGTTATGCCAACTTCCTTTGTTTGGAAGCACATATGAGTGTCCAAATAAGTTTCAACCTTCAAGTTTCTTCCTTTTATGTAGTGGATAACTTGAGATGCACAAAACCCACGTACAAGTGGCCTATTTGACTTTCTCCATTTAGCCTTTCTTCCTTTACTATTTACTCTTGCCTTGCCTGGCTCTTGAATTTTTGGCAATGTACCAAGTATTAGATCATCTCCAACCTAACACTAAAAACATAAAAATGGTGATTTTTCATCTTCAATCCAGCACTAAAACACCAAAGAAATTGAGTACAATAAAGTAGACATCTACATTTAGAGACCAATAAAGTAAACCTCTAAAAATATATATCAATATAATATTAGGTTTTTGTAATTATGTACTTATATATTGATTAAAAAGTAAATATATTTAGATGTTTATTATTATTATTATTATTATTATTTTATTAAAGATGGTTTTTAGTGTTCTTTTTAGTATGTGGTTAGAGTTGATTTTTTTAGTGTTTAATAAACCTATCATTTTTAATGTTTAGTGTTTTTAGAATTAAATTTTTAATAATTGGGTTAGAGATGCCCCAAGTATTATTTTCACTACTAGTATATCCCTCCTAGACTAAGTTGCATGGTCCTTGATTAGATTATTTATTGTTTATTTTATTAATTAACAAATGGTTGGTCTAAATAAAAGTGTATATGTTCATCAGTTGCTCTATTATACCTTTTTTTTCAAAAACAAGCAACATCATTTTCATCTCTACAAGAAATTTAATCAATATCAAAAGGATCTAGAGAACCATCCATATTCAAGATATATGATTCTAGTATAAAATTATATATGATTTGATAATTCTCATATTCTTTTATTTGGTTGTTCACGTTTTAAACCAACTATATATAAATAAGAAAAATGAAAAGTGTGGTTTTTATAAAAAAAAAGCAGTTGTGGAGTTTTATTAAGATACTTATTACGAGGTTCCTTCAATGAGGCTCTCATTCACCCTTTTCTTTTATAGTTATTGTTTTTTTAATCATCAATCAATATATATTTTAAAAGAGAAAACCACTACGTATGAGGTGGCATAATGTGGTTTGAGTATTCATCAAAACTTGAAATATGGTGTGTTTTGGTTATCCCACATTGGTGAGAAAAAGAAAGTTTGAAAGAGTAAAATGTGTATACGAATTGAGAAAATCATTCTTTTGTAGCAAGTGATAGTGTTGGACCACATTAGTAAACCTTTTGTTAGCAAAAAAGCTTTGTTTACAAAAAACCTTTGTTTATATACATCAAATCTTTGAAATCAATCAATATATATATATTAAAAGAGAAAACCACTATGTATGAGGTGGCATAATGTGGTTTGAGTATTCATCAAAACTTGAAATATGGTGTGTTTTGGCTATCCTACATTGGTGAGAAAAAGAATGCTTGAAAGTGAAATGTGTATAAGAATTGAGAAGATCATTCTTTTGTAGCAAGTGATAGTGTTGGACCACATTACTAAACCTTTTGTTGGCAACAAAGTTTTGTTTATATATATCAAATCTTGAAATCAATCATCAATATATATATTAAAAGAGAAAACCACCATGTATGAGGTGGCATAATGTGGTTTGAGTATTCATCAAAACTTGAAATATGGTGTGTTTTGGCTATCCCACATTGGTGAGGAAAAAAAAAGTTTGAAAGAGTGAAATGTGTATAAGAATTTATGAGATCATTTTTTTGTAGTAAGTGATAGTGTTGGCCCACATTAGTAAACATTTTGTTGGCAAAAATGCTTTGTTTGCAAAAAAAGCTTTGTTTATATATATCAAATCTTGAAATGTAGTGTGTTTTGGCTATCCCACATTGGTGAGTTTTTTTTTTAAAAGAGTGAAATGTGTATAAGAAATGAGGAAATCATTCCTTTGTAGCAAGTGATAGTGTTGGCCTACATTAGTAAACCTTTTGTTGGCAAAAAGGCTTTGTTTGCAAAAAAAAAACTTTGATTATATACATCAAATCTTGAAATGTGGTGTGTTTTGGCTATCCACATTGGTGAGAAAAAGAAAGATTGAAAGAATGAAATGTGTATAAGAAATGTGGAGGTCATGTTTTTGTAGCAAGTTATAGTCTTGGCCCACATTAGTAAACTTTTTTTTGCAAAAAAAAGTTCTCTTTATGTAATAAATTGTTAAAACAATGTCTTTTTGGTAAATAATTCTATGTACATAAAATTTGGTTAAAAAAACAACCATGAATGATTGTATAAAAATACAACTAAGATTGACATTATAAAGTTTGTGTATTTCTTAAATATTGAAATGTGGTTGAGTTTCCATATCCCACATTGGTGGGAATAAGATAATCAATCCGTCTCTCTCTCTCTCTCTCTCTCTCTCTATATATATATATATATATTAAAAGAAAAACCAATGGGTATTGAGGTGGCATAATGGGAATAGAGTATGGGTATATATTGGTGAATTTTTGTTGAGTTTGAGATATCCCACATTGGTGAGAGATAGAAATATTGGAGTATAGTGGTATGTATAAAAAAGAATGATATGATGTCATTGTGTCAACTCATGGGGGTTGGGTCATGAATTATCTTATTTAGATGACCCTATTTATACAAAACAAAACATCATCAATATATATACTAAACGAAGAACCAAGAGGTATTGAGGTCACATCAAGATAATAAAGTATTGAGGTATTGGTGAATTTTGGTTGAGTTTGAGATATCACACATTGGTTAGAGATAGAAAGATTGGAGTATAGTGGTATGTATAAAAAAGAATGATAGGATGTCATTGTGCCAACTCATGAGGTTTGTGTAATGGGTTATCTTATTTAGATGACCCTATTTATGCAAAACAAATCTTATTATAAAATATCGATATATATATATATATATATATATATATATATATATATATATATATATATTAAAAGAAAAACTAAGTGGTATTGAGTTGGCAGTATGGAATATTAGGGTATTGGTGAATTTTGGTTGAGTTTGAGATCCCACATTGGTGAGAGATAGAAAGATAAACCAAGAATGATAGGATGTCATTGGGTCAACTCATGGGGTTTGCGTCATGGGTTATCTTATTTAGATGACACTGTTTATGCAAAACAAATCTTATTATAAAAACGTTACAAAAATTTGTTGTGGTTGAAATTTTTGAAGTAGAAAGTGACTATAAAAAATGAAGGATGGATGTTTTGTGTAAACTATGTGGTTGGCTTAATTTAGTTTACCCTATTTCGCATCATCCCATATTGGTTTGAAGATGCAAATTTTGAAAGATAAAGTGAGTATAAGAAAGGAGGGGTGGATTTATTTGTGTCAACTCATGTGCTTGACCCAATTTAGCTTACCCTTTTTTGCAAATGCATTTTGAGGTGGCACCATGAGAATTAAGTATTCTCAAATGGTGGATTGTGGTTGAATTTAAGTTGTCCCACATTGGTAAAAAGTTGAAAGATTAGAACAAATAAGTGAGTATAAGAAATGAGGATGAGAGGTTTTTGTGTCAAGACATTGAGTTGCCATAATTTAGTGACTTTTTTTGAAAAATATGTAAAAATCAAAACCGAGGATGAGGATTTGGCAACATTAAATTTGAGTAATCCTCAAATCTTGAAATGTGGTTTAGGGGCCGTTTACAAAACGCTTACCCGGGTAAGTGCTTACCAAGTTACATTAGCTTACCGGATGAATATGACAAGGACCAAGAATCTTACCCGGTAAGAGCGGAAGCAAGGACCGGAAGTCAAAAGCAAGGACAGAGTGTCTTACCCGGTAAGTGAGTGCGACGACTCTTACCACGGTTAGCGCTTACCGGCTAAATTGTTGCATACGATGCCCTTTTGGTGGACAAAAATTTACCTAAGAAATAAGTGATAGTGTTGAATTTTATCGGTAAGCACTTACCCGGGTAAGTGATTAGGTAAACGGCCTCTTAGTTCATCATCCCACATTGGTGAGAAGATCAAAGTTTTGAAGTAGAAAATGACTATATATATTAAAAAATTAAAAGAATGTTTTTGTGTTAACTAATAAAATTGTCTCATGATTATTCAATGCAACTCATACGCTTGACTAATTTTAGTCGAACCATTTTTTGGAAGAAAAATAAAATTTTCAAACCCTTCGTAACAACAATAACGATAGGGTTGTGTGACATGTCGTTTGAGTTGAAAATAGCATAACAAAGTTGTTACCGATAAATATGAAACTCTTCCTAACAACACATTTTACCAATATATAAAAATGAAGCACTTATGGAAATACATTCTTCTTTTTAAAGTGTATCTTATTAATAAACAAATAAACAAATTACGTTTTATGTTAACTACGACAATTATTTATTTAAAATACTTATCACTATCGCGCAACGCGCGAGACCCATACTAGTATATATATAAAAGCAAAAACCACATGTATTGATGTGTCATCTCCTAAGGCCTAGAATGAGTCTTCTAAATTTTCTCAATTTTTTGGTTTTTTTAATTGTTGAATATGTAAAAGACGTTTCTACCCATGTATGTTAAAAACATAAAACTCATTGACATAGGGTTATTTTGGTAATTTAAAAAAATATAACCTCTTAAACCTTTCATCTTCATTCTTGAAGATGAAACCACTACATCTTCCCATTTCATTCTTTAAGGTAAAACCTCTAAAACCTTTCATGTGTTCATCCATTATGAATTGTCCATCACGAAATGTCTTCTTCCTTCTCTCAACCACTTGGTGTATTATTCATTTCTAAAATAATTATTCTTCAACAAATTGTTTTCAAGGTAAACTCTTTTTCTTCTTCTCTTTCACTTGATTTGTTCTTTCATTTCACAAATTATTATCCTTCAACAAAATCGTTTGTAGGTAAACTTCTTTTCTCTCTTTCCATCGCTTGATTTGTTCTTTCATTTCACAAACTTTTATTCTTTAACAAAGTGGTTTTGCAGGTTTACTTTGAGTATAATAATCCAGGTATTATTCGTTACCGACTTTTGTTGGGATTTTAGAGTTTATTTTTACTTTTGTCATAAATATCTTTATTATGTTTTTCTAATAGAACCAGGGGTTTGTTCTTAGCAGCAGACAACAATTTTATATTCTTGATGAAAACAACGATTCAATAATCGAGTCATGCAAATACGTATTACATTCTATGATATATCTCAACAAACTTCAACATGTTCTTTTTCAATGGTAATTCTTATTTTTCAGTTTATTTCGAGAAGACTAATTCGTATTACATTTAGGTTATACGTTTCTTTTTTTACTTTTATTAGGAGCTTAAAGTTCTTTTCTTATTTTCGTCTTTTATATTTTCTTAAGTTTTAAGTTTTACTAATCATTTTAACTCTTATTAAAATCATTATTTTTTCATTTACACGACACTCGAATATTATAATAATATGTATATTTTTATTTACATAACAATTGGATATAATAAGAAACGGATTATAATTGTATATATGAAAAATAAAATAAAGATTATGTACTTTAATACATTTAATTTACATGTAAAAAAATCTTAGCAAACAATATACATAAATGAGATAATACTTTATTATACTATAATTTATCATTTATTATTATTTGTACTATACTCTTATTATATATATAATTAAGTGAATAACCAATAGCATTAATTACTATTTATTTAACTTTTTATGACTTTTCAATCATATTAACTTTTTGATTTTTTAAAATATTTATTATGTTAAAGACTTTTATGTCCTCATGTGTAAATGATATTTTCATTGAAGACATGTGGTTTTTTAGTACTTTTACATGCAATTGAAATTTATGTTATTAACTATTCATTTTCTCTTCTTTATGATAAATAACTATTCATTTTCCCTTTCTTTATGTTAATTAATTATTCATTTTCCCTTATTTATTTGGTTCTTCATTTTTTTAGTTGACTACCTAATGGTTTGTTTTGTTGTCAAACAATTTTTCTCTCACACTTTCTCTCATTATCTAAGGTATGGATTTATGTTTATTGCTAAGTTATATGGTGTTGTGTATTTTATATGTTGTTTTTGTTTCTATTTTTGTAAAAGGTGTCACAAACAAAAGAAAACTAATGAGATATTGTCTAAATAGGTCGTGAAGATCATTGAACATATCATAACTATTCATTTTTCCTTTATTTATGTTAATTTATTATTCATTTTCCTTATTTATTTGGTTCTTCATTTTTTTAGTTGACTACCTAATGGTTTGGTTTGTTGTCAAACAATTTTCTCACACTTTCTCTCATTATCTAAGGTATGAATTATGTTAATTGCTAAGTTATATGGTGTTGTGTATTTTATATGTTGTTTTTGTTTCTATTTTTGTAAAAGGGGTCACAAACAAAAGAAAACTAATGAGATAATGTCTAAATAGGTCGTGAATATCGTTGAACATATCAAAAACATGAAGGTATCTAAGGTACTTATTAGATCAAATGTACTTACGAATGGATACAGTTTTCCGTATCTAAACTAATACCCATCCAATCTATTTCATAAATAAAATGTGATCAATTATCCATTAAGCTTCATGGAAAATATACGCTTATATTATTAAATGTGAGTCATTCGATCTACAACAACTTCAATCTCAATTAAAAATTGATTTTGTTTGTTTCGTAATCATCATATTATTACCCTATTTCTCATTTCTAATTTTTTTCATAAGATTCATCACATTGTTAATAGAACAATTGGATATTGTTTATTATGATATGACTTTTATGTCCTCCTATGTAAATGATATTTTGGGGTTTAATACTTTTACATGCACATTGAAATTTATGTTATTTAACTATTCATTGTCCCCTCTTTATGTTAATTAACTATCCATTTCCCTTCTTCATTTTTTAGTAGACTACCTCATTGCTTGGTTTGTTGTCAAACAACTTTTCTCTCACACTTTCTCTCATTACCTAAGACATGGACATATGTTTATTGTTAAGTTATATGGTGTTATGAGTATTTAACATATTTCTTTTTGGTAGAAAATGTCACAAACAAAATAAAAAATAAATGATATATTGTCTAAATAAGTCGTGAAGATCGTTGAACATATCAAGAATACGAATGTATCAAAGGAACTTATTTAATCGAATGTACTTACGACTGGATCGATTTTTTCGTATCCAAACTAATACCAATCCAAATGATGAATAAATTGTGACCAATTATTTAATAAGCTTAATGGACAATATACACTTATATTATTAGAACACCTATCATTTAAACAATAAAACATTAATGTTTCTATAAAGTACTTTAATTTTTTGTGATGATATAAAAAATATAATTAAATCGACAGATGTACCATTCTCTTTCAACTCCAACAAGAAAAAAACTCCATAGAATATCATTAATTATACAAACAAGGCATAAATTAGGCCAATTTCATTTCTATCATTAATAGGAAAAAACCTATCATGCATGTATGTATGTATATATATTTATATATATTAAAAGTCCACCATTTAAAATCTAATGATTTCTACAATTAATTTGTATAATGTTTGCCGATTATCATATTTAACAATTGAAATGTATTATATAGATAATATTTATATTACTACCAAGTTAGTCACGCGCGCTACCGCGCAACGCGCGGTTTTAGCACTAGTTATGATTATATGTGTTTCATACTTACCCGTTTACTATTTTAGAAAAGGGATCAAATGCAAACCATTATAATTTTGCAAATCGTGGAAATTAACCGTTTATTTCACCGGTTATGTTAGTAAAATGGGTTCATGATATTAATTTGATTAAATTTTTTCATATAATTCTTTTCTTGATATAATTGTTTCATATATTTGTGTTTTTTATTTGGTATCATGTATTTTTCTCATTCTAATGGAAATGTTTCATGTATTTTCTCAGTCTGATGAATTTTTTTTTCATTTTTACGTAAAAAAATACAAATATATGTAGAAATTTTATCAACAAAAAGAATTATATGAAACAAGTTCATCAAATTAAGTAATTTCATTAAGTTAATCAATAAAATTATGAGTTTGCACGGTTTGCAAAATTAAGGTGGTTTAAAATAAAAGAACCCCTACTTTTTTAACATACATTATAAACTTTTATTCAATTAATGCTTTAACATTTTTTTACATAAATGGCTGAAGAAAATATGTTTTTAACAAATGTTGAGGTCGTTTATTTGTTAACCGCTTATTAGGTCATTACCTTAGTGGCTGGGCATAGTTTGCCCTAAGAATCTTACCTGATAAGAGACAAGGAAAAACTCAAGATTTTTATGCGGTAAGTGATCAAAATTGTGTCTCTTACCAGTAAGCGCTTATCGGGTGATAGACGATTACCAACAATATGTTTTGATCGTCCGGAATGTTACTCGATCGATAAGGTACGTGAGTGTGGTGACTTCTATTAGTAAGCGCTTACCTAGTAAATAAAGCGTTTGATAAATGATCCCCGATGTCTAATTAGGAAGATTTGATAAAAAAGAATTAAAATAATATAATTATTAATATAATTTAAAAGTTATATTATTAATATAATGATCGCAAATGTCTAATTAGTAAGGCTTTCCGTATCGCATGCGGGCTCGAGCTCGAGCTACGGAGCAGGTACGGCGGGCTCCGGTACGGGGCGGGGGGGGGAGGGGCATCCGATGCGGGCTTGGGAGGCGGGTTCCAAAACCCGTTCAACCCGAGGCTTATTTGTTTTTTTTTTGTTTTTTTTAAATAATTTGAAAATAAAGACGTTGGCAACGGCTATTTAAAAAAAATTCAATATAATCACACTATATATATATTAATCAAAACCTCTTATTTTTTCATACCAAAATCTCTCAAACTCTCTCAAACTCTCTCAAATTCTCTCAAACTCTCTCAAATTTCATCATGAATCCAAACAAAACACCTACATCCCGTCGTAACCGACCGGATACACCGCAACCGCAAGAAGACTCGGAGCTTGGTTTCCAAGCGTTTACACAACAAGGTTATCATCCGCAATTTTCGCAACAATTTCCGCCACAATTTTCGCAACAATTTCCCCAACAATTTCACCAACAATTTCCGCAACATATTCCTTACCAATTTACACGTCCCGGTTTGATTGAACAAAGTCTTACTCCGGCGAACTACAATCTTCCTTCACCCGCAATCAATCTCGACGACGTTTCATATCCTCGCATGATCACCTTTCGGAAGACGTTTTGAGGGCTACTTTAGCGAGAAAAGTGAAAATTAAAAACTATCATAATTGGTAGTGTTTTGTATTTTGTAATTTTTAATTTTTTAATGAATGATATGAATTTTTATTTTTATTATTTATCTTATTGTTATTTATTAAAAAAATATATAAATATTTTTATTTTGTTAAATAATTAAATGTATAAATAAAATAATTAAAAAAAATGTGGTGGCAAGAGGGCTTGAGGGCTTGAGGGTTCCGGTACTCCACTTGAGGGTTTGGAGAGGGTAAGGAGAAAAGTTGATGTGACGCTGAGGTTGCTTGACGGCTTGAGGGTTGCATTACGGAGGGCCTAAGCGTTTGATAAATGATCCCCAATGTTTAATCTTATTATACTTAAAAGTTTTATTATTTTTAATTACTTTATTACTTTATACTATTGGGCATAAAATACAATGATGTGATGAATGGAGGTTGATTAAGAGATATGTGTCATAGATTTGTCTTTATAAGGTTGTGTATGGACTTATTTTTTTTAAACTAAGCCAACCAAACTAAAGAATACAGAGTAAATATAAGTAAACAAGAATGCTAAAATGATTGGGAGCACTTTATTCTTCTATTACTCAAGTTGTGAAAATGTGGAATGTTATTTACAAATAAAATGCTACATCTATTTATAGTACTATATAGATCTCTCTAGACCATAATACTAGATATTTACAATAAACTTCAAGCTACTCAAGGACGAGATATGTATGGATCTTTTCGTAATATATTTGGTCTCTCTTAATCCATGTTTCTTTTCGGAATATATTTGGTCCCTCTTAATCCATGTTTGTTCCTAGTTGATCCTTCTTTCAAATTGTTCTTCTATTCTTTATTCAAAATGTTCCGGACTTTCGTAGAACCTTCTAGCAAGATGTGACATATTGTCTTGAAACAACTGATAGATGTACATAATTAATGAAAATTACGAAATAAATGATTACAAGTCGAATTGATTTTAAGAGACTAAAAACCGTTAGAATATTTTAAAAAGAGTCTTTCATTAAAATAACTCAAGTTTGACATTGACTTACCAAAATACCCCAAAAAATGAAAAGTTTACCAAAATGCCATTTTTTGCGCGAAGGGAGCCCGCAATCGCGGGCAGGGACCAATTGTGAAATTTTTGCAAGATATATTTACACTTTCAGTCTCTGGCCCGCGAACGAGGCCCGCGATGGGGACTGAAAGTGTAAATAATCTTGCAAAAATTTTCACAATTTGTCCCTGCCCGCTATAGAGGGCTCCCTCCGTGGAAAATAATGACATTTTGGTATACTTTTCATTTTTTTGGGTATTTTGGTAAGTCAATTTCAAACTTGGGGTATTTTAATTAATTTCTCTTTTAAAGGACCATACATACATAAACAAAAGATTTATTAGTTTATAGTTTTATAATACGTATTTATATTCTACTCATTTCAGAAATTGTTGTCAAAAACTTTATAATAATATAATTTATCATAGAAATAGGGAAAAACTTTATACCTCAATATCATATAAAATTAAAATAATAACAATAATAATATACAAAAATATAAAATGTAAAGTAGAAATGAATGATACATGTATGGTCTATTTATTGGATCGGTGGCCGTAAAACAAGTTGATGAAATTGTGTACGAGGTAGGTGTGCATAAAAAATCATCAATCCATGAAACTCGTTCAACCCAACCCTCTACTAAGCTAATTAAATCCATCTCGTCAACATGTTAAATCGCCAACCCATTAAACCGTCAACCCGTTAATTTAGAGGGTTGAAATTGGATTAGCATAACTCAATCCAATATTACTTCGATAGGGGGAAAGTTCAAATAAAAACTCAATTTTCATTGTGCATGTTAATGCTAAAAATGGTCCAAAGGATAACTTAAGGTCGATATGGAGCTTTAACAACTAAAGAAACTGATCTCAAGACAGACAATGCAATCGTAGACAGAAAGTAAATGAGACAAGGAAATTTGGTGACGCGGAAAACCCCGTCGATGGTAAAAACCGCAGCCGACTATAGAAGTTGATGGTGCATTATGATCGCCAAACAGGGGCAATATCCTTTCGTAACAAGTGTTGTGAATACAGTAGATACAATAAGAATAAAAGTAAACTTAATCGTAAACTAATGTCATGCGCCGTGCGAAATAATTCTATAATCGTGCGGAATAAACTGTCGTCGTGCGTAATCTTGCGTAAACAGTATTTCTCTGATGTTCTGATGATCTCTGTTGTGTTCGCGAATAAGTGATGAATGCGTAGTGTTTTTCTCTGGAAGTGAGGCACATGCCTTTATATATCTTTTGGTAGCATTAAATGTGTCTTGATGGTTGTCGTAACTGTTGCCTTGTCTTTAATTGTCATTTATGGCTCGTCCGTTACGACCGTTGGACAATGATTGCTCTTGGACCTGCATTAATGAAACAAAGAAAACAGCTGTTGACCGTTAACGGTTAGTATGGTCGTACGACCGTCTTTAAGTCATGATTGTCGATCGTAAGAGTCTTACGACCATCGTAGAAATGTACGACGGAAGAAGCAGTCGTAAGTAACGTGCAGGACCTTATCTTAATACAAGAGTGGTCTTACATAAATGTCATGTTTATTTTCTTCGTTGGTCGCGAGGTGCGGAATTTTACCCCAACAATTTGCCCCTAAAATTTGAATTTTGGCGTGAAATTCAAATTTTAAATCTGAGTACTTGGGATGACACGTGTCGCACTGGGAGAGGATCCAGTGGAATTCCAACCATTCTGGTCCGATTTGAACCATGGAGACAAAGGGATGCGTGACGTTGCATAACAGGTGTCGCTCATCTGGGTGAGGCATGCGAGAAGGTGGTGGACAGTTGTTGTCCATCCATCAAGCCAATCTGACAGGTCATTGCCATATAAATAGTTCGATTCGGGAGATGATTTCTATTTACGCTTTCAGGCATATATCAGAGAGAGATTTCCGAGCAATTTAGTTGCCATTTTTAGACGTGAGCTTCGAGTGTTTTTATGTCGAGCAAGGTTTGTAGTTTTTCCACTAGTTTTACAATGTCGAATGGGCCTGCAAGTTCGATCGTTAGTTAGGAAGGCCTCAACGCCTTTAGGACATTGGTCGGCGTCCCCGAAGCTTTGCACCTACATTTATCGGACCAGTTCCGGTCGGCCGAATGCCTGAACGGGTACTTTGTCTTGTACGAGTATCCGTTCAAGATTAGTTGTAAGTGGCCTTTCCCTCCTCTGTCTAGGGAGTTTTTGAGTATGTACCACTTGTCTCTTGCTCAGGCAATGCCACAGTTCTGGTGGATCATCTACATGATCGACAAGCTCACGGCCGACTGGACAGCGGCGTTCACGGTGGATGACTTACTGGCGGCCTATCTGGTGAAGGTGGACAACTACCACCGATATAGTCTTTTCTCCAAGCACAGGGGTACCCAGGTGCTTGTGCAGAATACTCAGGTCAACGGCCTTGGGTGAAAGGCGAGGTACGTCTTTGGCAAGGTTCAGTTTCTGGTCCTTCTCGAAGAAGATACGACTTGGGTCGCCGCTGGATGGAACACTGACTGTAAGTCTACCCTCGTTTATCGTACGCTTTTATTTCTGATCGTGCGTTATAGCTAATATTCGTATGATTTTCGTTTTCAGCCATCAAATTTTCTGACGCTGATCTTCCCGAATCTTCGGCGAAGATCGAGAAGTTCCAGACCTACAGTCTGGAAGATAGGTCCTTCTTCGTCCAACGCAGTCTTGTGGACGAAGAGACGGACGAAGAGGTCATTGTGCTCGGAGGTCCCTGCAGAGGAGGGAGTAGAGAGAGGAAAGGAAGAGTTGGAGGTGGCAGGTAATAACTCGCGTCTTACCTTTCATATCTCTTAGTGGTCGTACGACTTGATTGTACTTGGTTGTGGCATAGGTTTTCCTTCTCACCTTTTTTGTGTATATTTTTGCATGTGGGTCGGGCAAGGCGCCCACTCATGCATGTCGAAGAAGGAGTCTCAACTGCTTTTGGCCCAAAAGGCCAAAGAGTTGAAACGGAATCATCCCTGTCGTCACATATGAAAAAATCTAAGACGAGTTCCCGGAGGGAACCGTCGTCGAAGAGTGATGGTCCATCTAGGGCCACCATTGCTGAGAAGGCGAAGACGCCACCGGGCGTCATCGATGCTATCCGGTGAGCGTGTCCCCTCCGTCGATACCGGAGGCTGAGGAGGTCGGGCCTCAGACGGTCGCCCCGTCTCCCTCATCGGTCGACAAGGGAAAAGGACAGGCGACAGAGGGATCTGTCGATGCCATGACGGTCAACTTTTCGTTGTCGTTGAACTTCATGGTTGGCGACAAGATGGACAGCGATAAAATCTTCCCTGACCAAATCATCCCTGACCTGGGGAAATTCCTCTTGCCTTCTTTCCAGGAGCGCTTCCAGGAGGTCACGGTCGATGAGATGGGGTCGCAGGTCACTGGGCTTTCTTTCAAGGTACGTACGACCGCTTTGTTTTTCTTGTGTAACGTTTATCGTTCGACTTACGACTTATGTTTTTATCGTGCGACTGCAGGCGTTCCAAACGTCGCTCTGCTTGTACGCCCAGATGGAAAAGATCCGAAGGGTCGTACCCCGTGCTCTAGAGAAGATGCGCATGGCGCATGATGAAGCTCGCGTGGCACGGGAGCGGGAGCAGCTTGCGATGGACAGGGTTGAGGTCCTCTCGGCGAAGCTCGATGAAGCTCAGGACTTCTTAGAGGCATCATCGAGAGAGAAGGAAGACCTTGAGAGCCGCCTGAAGGAGGCCCTGGCGACATCCTCTGTGTCTGAGGCGGAGGTGGGAGCGACTAAGGCTTCCTTGGCCGAGAGCGAAAAACAGGTCGAGGTCCTTAAGTCCCTCGTCGAGGCGGAGAAGAAGAAGGTCGCCTCTTTGGAGGAGCGACTTCTGTCTTTTGAGGCTCTGACCCGTTTGAAGGTCAGAGCGGCGATCATGCGTCACCATCTATGGGGGTTAGACCCTATGGCCGGAGCCGAGGTGGAGGTCGCCACGTACTTGGAGCAGGTCGGGGATGAGGAAGACCTCGATCAGGAACACAAGCTCGAAGACGAGGATCTTGCGGACACTGAGGTCATCGGAGGTGGCGATGAGGAGGTCGCTCAAGAGCAGGAGCCTTCTCAGCCTTGACTTTATTTTTCTTTTGTGCATCCCTTTTATCGGGGCGACCGTTGGTGGTCGTGCCTTATACTTGTAAAGTTTTTACCATAGTAATCCAAGTATGTTTTTGTTGAACGAGAAGTGTTGTTATGCATTTACTTTGTCGTAGATAAACAAAAATAAAAGAAAAAACATCACGAATCGTACGACTTATGGATCAAGCGATTTAGAGCAGAAAGATATCCATATAGAAAATGCAGTACAACAATTGTACTTTAAGTTCCCGTGTGTTGAACGTGCGACTAGGGCAAAGAATTTCTAAGTATGGGGTCAAAGTCATGAGACTTATCCACTGAAACTTAGATCGTAGGTGACCTGTTGGAAAATAGCAATCGTGGGATTTATGAGGTAGATCGTAAAATATTATGTCAGGACATATGGGTCAAGACATAACAATCGTGACATAGCAGTCGTGACATAGCAGTCATGACGGTTCTACTATATACGATACGGATCATAAGACTAGCGTTCGTGCGATCCTGCGGCCCTTTAATGCATAGAGTTAGGGGTGGTCGTTGGTTTGACCAACGACCCTACGATGCTTAAGTCAGTAGTCGTTTGAGAAAAATAAATCAGAAGACAAATATTCAAAAGAAGTATTTCTTTAGATGTACTACGTTCCAGCTTCGTGGGATGTCTTGGTTGTCAAGGGTCTGGAGCCTGTAAGCACCTTTCCCCACGACTTCAGATATGCGATAGGGTCCTTCCCACTTAGTGGATAACTTACCTGCGTTTGGCTCCTTGGTGTTTTGGAAGACTCGTCGTAAGACGTAGTCACCTTCCTGAAAACTTTGATCTTAACATTTTTGTTAAAATGTCGTTCGATGACTTGTCTCTGCGAGGCCATTTTTATTAAGGCATATTCTCTTAGCTCTTCGAGAGCGTCGAGATCGTAACTTAGATCCACCAAATTGTGGTCGACAGATGTATGCCTCGATGTCGAGAGCTGCGTCTCAATAGGTAAGACGGCTTCACAGGCGTAGACCAATGAGAATGGCGTTTGTCCTGTTGATGTCCGTGGTGTCGTACGATTGGCCCATAGGACCGACGGGAGTTCTTCGACCCATCTTCCGTTCGCTGCCTTGAGTATTTTCTTTATCGAGTTGATGATCACTTTGTTGCTAGACTCTGCAAGACCGTTATATTGAGGGTAACGTGAGTCGAGGTCGTAAGTTTGATATTACGATTCTCGCATAACTGTTGCATACGATCACTTATGAATCGTGATCCATTGTCACATACGATCTCGGAGGGAATTCCGAACCTGCAGATAATGTTAGTCTAGATAAAAGAAATGACCTCTTTATCCCGAACCTGGGGGAAGGCAGCTGCTTCTATCCACTTAGAAAAATAATCCGTAAGGACTAATAAAAAGACGTTCTGCCCAGGGGCAGGATGTAAGTTACCGACGATATCCATTCCCCATCTCATGAAGGGCCATAGGATTAATGTCGTGTGCAAGGGTTCAGAAGGCTGGTGTGTCATACCTGACCGTCGCTGACATGAATCGCATCTTTGGACGTACCTGTTGGCATCCTGCCTTAGGGTCGGCCAATAGTATCCTTGTCGGGATATCCGATTTGCAAGACTACGACCACCGAAGTGGTTACCACATTCGCCATCGTGCATATCTTTCAGAATGTTTTGCACTTGTTCCTGATTATCTATACATCTTAGGTGCAGGCCCGTCAATGATTGTCGATAGAGCCTATTGCCGATTATAATATATCTTGAAGCTTTGAACGAAATCTTTCGAGCTTCAATCATGTCTTCGGGTAGTTGGTCGTGCATAAGATAATTCTTAATGTCGTACGACCAACCATTCTCTTCGTTGAGGACATGGATCTTTCCGGACTCCTCGATGGACGAGGTCGCTAGATGGACCATAGGGATGGCGTCAAACGGTGGCTTGTTGAGTGTTGATCCAAGATTTGCTAGCGCATCGGCTTGAGTGTTTTGATCTCTAGGGATCTGCTCGATCGAGAATGGATCAAACATTTTCGATTTCTCTTTGGCCACTTTGAGATAGGCTGTCATCTTGGAGTCTTTTGTGGAAAATTCCCCGTTCATTTGGTTTACAACCAATAGGGAATCGTTTCTGACGTGAAGTCCGGTTGCCCCCAAGTCGTGGGCCATGCTCATGCCTACGATCAGGGATTCGTACTCTGCTTCATTGTTGGTGGCTTTGAAATCGCATCGCATGGAGTACACCATCTTGCCCCCCTGTGGCGACTATAAGACGACTGTTAGCCCCAAGTATCTGTTATGTAAAAGTATTGAAAATAGTTCAAGTTAGAAGACCAAGAGAGATCAGACAGAAGACTTGGAAGAAGTTCATCAAGAAGACCAACAGAGCTCAACAGAGCTCTGTCGGATCCAACAGAGCTCAACAGAGCTCTGTCGAAGACTTCCAACAGAAGAACAAGTACTTAACAGAAGACCAACAGAGCTCTTTCAATAGAGCTCTGGTGAAGTGAAGACCTCTGTCAGCCTAAGTCTCGTAGGAAATCCGAAGTGTTAGACACGTGTCCATACTTTCCACGTATGCCCTAAAGATTGGAGACACACTTTCCACGTGTCATTCCAGGATACAATAGTACACTGTCTATGCTTTTTCAGGGCTATATATAGTGAGGTAGTGGAACAAACAATTGTAAGCTTTAGGAAGAATAGTTTTCCACAATTGTTTAAGCACACACTGCTACAATCCCAAGCACTACTTCCGTACGATATTGTTGTCCTGTGAGATTTCCGAACACACTTGAACATGTTCTTGGTGTGATTCATTATCAATATACGAACAGCTTTTATATCTGATATTGTTATCATTTTACTATTCTATATTTGATTCTCACAGTTCATTTATCGTTTACACAATCACTCACTTTAATGGATTTATTTAATATGCTTCCACTGTCTATTTCTATACCATTAACGTGATACAATGTGAATCTGGGAACCTACAATTGGTATCAGAGCCTCTTTGGTTTTCTTAAACCAAACGATCCAATCTACCAAGGTTGACTCACTGTTGTTGATTGTGTCTGTGTGCCTTTAAAAGCTTCATTACATACTATGTTTTTACTGCTTCCTAGTCTAAACAAGCTTTCATAGCTCATATAACTGTGTTTAAAGCTTTCTAGTGTAGTTTAAACGTTTCTCTCAAAAGTTACTGTTCCATTGGTTACTGTTTAAACTCATCTTCTTGTTGAAACTCTTTTTGCAACAACTGTACTATGTTTTTCTCAAAATGGCGAACAACGGTATAAATGCTATCTATACTGCTGGTTCTTTAACAAAACCTCCTACTCTTCTGAGAGATGAATATGCTCAGTGGAAGATCAGGATGGTTAACTTTTTCGATGGTATGGATAAACACTTAATGCGATCTGTCACGGATGGACCATTCCAACCCATGGTTTTTGTTCCTCGTGTACCCGCAACAGGAACTACTGCTGAGATTCCAGCTCATTATGAGATTAAAACCACATGTTTTACTGATGAGGAAAATCTAAAAATGGAAAATGATCTTAAAGCAGTTAGACTACTGATAATGGCCATTCCAAACGAAATATTTCAAGAACTAGATTCATGTGTTACTGCTAAGGAAATCTGGGATCAACATTCCTAACCAATTTGAGGGTGGTATCAAGACCCAAAAGAATAGAAGGAACCAATGTATAAATGAATAAAACGATTTCAAAGCACTTCCTGAGGAAACCTTACAACAAACCTACAACAGATTTAATGTGTTGATCAACAAATGCAAAAAATGTGGGGTTGTTAGGTCGAAGGAAGATAACAATGTTCTGTTTTTGAAAAGTTTGAATGATGAATGGTTAAATCTGTCCATGTCTTTACAAGCTAACCAGGACTTAGATGCATGGTCTCTAACAGATGTGTATGGCACTTTGGCCGCACAAGAGAAGGATGTTGTCAAACATAAAGGCAAATCCACCATTGCAGGTCCAATAGCCCTAGTTTCAGATTCTAAGAAAACCACAATAGAAAGGTCTAACAGAGAAAGTTCAAACAGAGAGAAAAAGAAAGAAAAGTCCGTTAAAAAGAAAGGAAAGAAAAGTTTGGTTGCAGAAAGTGAAACAGAGGAAAGCTCATCAGAGGATGATGAGATTCAAGCTTTTGCTCAATCTCTTGCTCTAATAACTCAACAATTTAACAAGAGATTTGGCAATAAGTTTGACATAAGAGGTAGATTTGAGAGAGATGGAAAGGAAGACAGAAGAGGATATGTTGCACCAGAACAGAGTAACAACAGAGTTACTACAGAGCAGAGAAAACCACAAAACAGAAGAGAAAATCCACCAGCACAACAGAAGGCCGATGCTGCCCAACCCATCAATCAGAACGATGGACGCTGCTTCAGATGTGGCAAACCTGGCCACTTTTCAGTGAATTGTAGAGGCAAACTGGTAAAAGACCAGGACTATTACAAGAACAAATATAAGTACAACTACAGAGAGAGAAGTTATGTTGCTGAAATGGAGAACTGGGTTTCTGATTCATCTTCTGATGATGAACCAGAACAAGCCAACTTCTGTGGAGTTGCTGTGAATGATGAAAGTCTTGAAGATACTGTTGACTGGATGACCGGAGAACCAGAGATAACGAAGGGAACAACAGAAGAAGAAGATCTAGCTCATGCATTTGCTCTTACCACGACAGAGTCTGACGACAGAGCGCTGGAGACCACCAGACCCAGTGCCAAGGTATGTTCATCTGAATCCAAGTCTGACTCAGAGTTAGAAATGCATGTTTCTATGCTGAATGAGGAATTTCAACTTCTGAAACAAAAACTTTATGAAGAAAAGGAGCTGAGAAAGCTAGCTCAGAAGGATCTGTCCTTTTACAAGAGAGAGAAAACTCTCTTAGAACAAGAAAAGGAAGAAATCTTCAAAGAAAAATCTGAGCTAGAAATCTTGCAAAAAAGGAAAGAGAGTCTGTTTTCAGATAGGATTAAAGAATATGAAAATGCTTTGAAAAAGAAGTCTGAAGAAATGAAAAAGTCTGAAACAGAGAGACTTAACTCTGTTGCTTTAACTGATTATTTTCAAAGAGAGAGGGAAGTTCTGCATCAATCCCTACAGAAAAAGAAATTCAGATCAAAAAGTACCAGGATGCACAAGATGTGCACATCAAGATAAATTCACAGATGGATACGCAAGGTCTTGGTTTCTCTGGCCTTGCTCCCTATGACGAAAGAAAGAAGACATCTCTGTCCTCTGCCTTTTGTGTTGGGAAAATCCAAGAGGACGTGATATCTGGTAATGCTGTTTTTAAAAGAACCAAAATCTCAGATGCTTTCTCAAAACCAAGGCATCTTAACTTTAGGAACGTCAGCTATGACTCCTCTGATCATAAGAAGGTTTTAAAATCATCCTCAGAGTTTATTCTTGATCAAGGAAGAGCTAAAATCATACTTCCTAACTCTGTCAAGAACTTGGATACAAAAGAGATTTTTAACTTCAACTCATTCTTAGGACAGAAGTCTGTTACTTCTGTGACAAAGCCCTCTGTTGAAATACCACAGAGCAAGCTAAATCCAGAAGCCCCAACCTTCTCTCCTACCTCTGAATCTATAAGAACATATTTCGAAGAGGATTTGTTGAAAGTTATCGAAGAAAATGCTGTTTTAGATTCCTTAAAACCCAAGTTGAGAAGGTTCAGAACTGCTAAGCCAAACATCTCTGTTATACCTATCAAGCCTAATACCTCCAACAGAGCCACCAGAGACTTTCTAGCCTCTGATTGTGACTCTGACTCCGAAGTAGATGAACAGATCTTTTGTGGTCAAAAGAAAATCTTACACAAGTTAAAGCAGATACCGATGGGATCCATTAATCTAAAAGAGGATGTTTTTTTCTTTAAGAAACAATCAAGATTTATACCGGTAACTGAGTTTAACAACAAAGGTTTCAAGATTCTTGCTTCTAATGCAGTAGAAGTGGAGAAGAGAGAGAAAAACAAAAGTGTTTCTGTAAACCCAAATGTTCCTCTTATATTCAAACCAGTAAAGTTCACACCAGAACAGAAGGGAAAATGGATTGCAAACAACAGATCTATTCCAAATTCTGGTGTAAATTAAAGAGGAAATTCTGTCTGGTCAAAAGAGTCAAATCCAAAGAACTTCATGTCAACAGAGTCTGTTTCAAAGAAACAAAATCAGGACAGATTGTATGCAAAGACATCTGGTCCTAAAACCTTTCAAAATCAAGCACCATTCAAACAGCTTTCTAATAAAAACAATGTACATCAGTCATGCTCCATAAACTGCAATTGCATTCAGCTGTTACTTAAATTGCAAAACCATCTGAATGGTCCCCATTGTATTCTGAATAAGTCGGTTCAAAAGAAAAATCTTAAGACTGTTCAGAACACATAGAGGAAAACCTCTGGCACACCATCTCAGTATGAAAAATCCCAAGGAAAGTCTGTTAATCCACCAAAGCCTAACAAGAAAGGACCCATTATGCAGTGGGTACCTAAAAGGAATTAATCTGTCTTGCAGAAACCTCATGTGCAGATCTGGTATTTGGATTCTGGATGCTCCAGGCACATGACGGGGAATAAGGAGCTGTTAACTTCTTTTAAGAACAAGATGGGAAGTGCAGTAACCTTCGGAGGAGACAATGGCGGACAGATTAAGGGTTATGGTACTTTAGTAAATGGTGATGTTTCAGTTTCTGAGGTTGCTTATGTTGAAGGATTAAACCATAATCTTCTCAGTATAAGTCAACTCTGTGATCACGGGTTCGATTTCAATTTCAGGAAGAAGTATTGTTCATTGTTACTTTCATAGTCTGGTCAAGAACTTTTAAGAGCCGACAGAAAAGGCAATCTTTATAAGATGAATTTTAAACCAAACCAAAACTCTACAACAGAGAAACTCTGTTTAGTGTCTTTGAAAAATGAAGATGCCTGGCTCTAGCATAAAAAATTTGCCCATTTGAACTTTCAAAATCTTGATAAGCTCGTGAAACTAAAGTTAGTAAAAGGACTTCCTTCTCTGAAGTTTGACAAAGACCATCTCTGTTCTGCTTGTGAGCTGGGTAAGATGAAAAGATCTTCACACAGAACAAAGAGTGATCATAGTTGTCCCAGGCCTTTGCATATGCTTCATGTGGATCTCTGTGGTCCAATCTCTGTGCAAAGTCTGTCGGGCAAGAAACATATTCTTGTTTTAATTGATGAATTTTCTCGATATACCTGGATTGAGTTCATCAGAGTAAAATCTGATGTCCCAGAGATTCTGATTAGTTTGTTGAAAAGGATACAGGTTCTGTTAGATCAGAAGGTACATAAGTTGAAGAAGTGATAATGGGACAGAATTCAAGAATGCCAAAATTGATGCCTACCTAACAGAGGAAGGTATTTCCCAAAACTTCTCAGCAGCAAGAACTCCACAACAAAATGGAGTTGTGGAGAGAAAGAACAGAACTCTGGTAGAAGCCGCCAGAACCATGTTAGCTGGCTCTGTCCTTCCAATGAACTTCTGGGCAGAAGCAGTCTCAACAGCATGTTTTACCCAAAACAGAGCTGTAATAGTGAAAAGATTTAAGAAGACTCCTTATGAACTCATCAACAACAGAAGACCAAATGTGAAATTCTTTCATGTTTTTGGCTGCAAATGTTACATATTGAATGACAGAGATCAACTGGGAAAGTTTGATAAGAAAGCAGACAAAGGAATCTTTATTGGTTATTCCTTAACCTCTAAAGCCTACAGAGTCTACAACTCCAGATGTCGGGTCATTCAAGAAAGTGTAAATGTGTCCTTTGATGAAAGTACATCAAGATTCTCTGATCGAAAATCAACAGAGGGGACACATACAGAGCAGAAGAAGACAAGTTCTTCAAAGACAAGGGAAGAAGATATAAATCTTATGTTCAACGACTTTTTCAATGATGATGATTCCTCTGATAACGTCAACAGAGGAGATCAAGCTCAGAACTCAACAGAACAAAATCTGACAGGTACGACTCTTACTGGCCCCTCAAATATTTCACCATCTACTTCTCTGTCTACAGGAGTGATTCAGATAAATGAGGAACCACATCAGAGCGAGAGAGAACCTGAACAAGAGCCATCATCACCTCTGCTGACTAATATTGGCAGAAACTCCTTATTTGAAAGTCCATCTTCACAAAGCCCTGTTAATAACTCTCAGAGCAATGACGCCACTCTTCAGAGCTGTGTGCCACAGAGCCCTGGTCCCAACCTACAGAGCTCTGACGCTGAAGTTCGTCTTTTCCCATCAGAAGCACAAACCCCACCTATTGTCCATGCTCCCATGACGCGATGGACAAAGGATCACCCTCATCATCTGATTATTGGTGCTGCTGAAGATGGTGTGAAGACTAGATCGGCCACAATCAATGAAGCTTTCTTTGTAAACTTTTTAAGCATGATTGAGCCGAAGAAGGTTTCTGAAGCCCTAGAGGACCCAAATTGGATCGAAGCTATGCAAGAAGAGCTTCTGGAATTCGAAAGAAATAAAGTCTGGTCCTTGGTTCCACTCCCAAAAGGCAAAGCGACCATTGGAACCAAGTGGGTGTTTAGAAACAAAAAGGATGAAGATGGGATAATTATCAGAAACAAAGCCCGTCTGGTTGCAAAGGGATACAGACAGGAAGAAGGCATTGATTATGACGAAACCTTTGCTCCTGTGGCTAGGCTAGAAGCCATCAAAATCTTTTTAGCCTATGCTGCTCATAAGGGTTTCAAGGTCTACCAAATGGACGTCAAGTCTGCCTTTCTGAATGGCAAACTACAAGAGGAAGTTTATGTCCAACAACCACCTGGTTTTGAATGTTCTGAGTTTCCAGACCATGTCTATAAGTTATACAAAGCTCTCTACGGCCTTAAGCAAGCTCCCAGAGCCTGGTATGAAACTTTGTCCAAATTTTTGTTGATCAATCACTTCGAGAAAGGTACCGTCGATAAAACTCTATTCTTTAGGAGGTATAAGAATGACATACTTCTGGTACAAGTATATGTTGATGATATTATTTTCGGGTCTACACGGCAAGAGTATTGTGACAAGTTTGAGAGTTTAATGAAAAGTGAATTTAAAATGAGCATGATGGGAGAACTTTCGTTCTTCCTTGGTTTACAAGTTAAACAATCTGACAGAGGGACTTTTATAAGTCAGTCCAAGTACATCTCTGACATGTTGAAGAAATATAAGCTCAATGATTCAAAACCTATGAAAACTCCTATTGCCACTGGAGTTAAACTTGACTTAGATCTTAAGGGTGAACCAACAGATGTCAAGCACTATAGAAGCATGATAGGGTCACTTTTGTACTTAACTGCCAGCAAACCTGATTTAATGTTTGCAACCTGTCTCTGTGCCAGATTTCAGGCTAATCCAACAGAAACTCATTTAACTACTGTCAAACGTATTTTTAAATATCTGAAAGGGACTCAATTTTTGGATCTCTGGTATCCTCTTAACTCTGGTTTCGAGCTTGTAGCATATTCAGATTCAGACTGTGGAGGATGCAAGAATGACAGAAAGAGTACTTATGGTAGCTGCCAACTGCTTGGAGATAAGTTGGTGAGTTGGACATCCAAGAAACAGAACTGTGTCTCAACTTCTACAGCAGAAGCAGAATATGTTGTTGCTGCTAGCTGTTGCTTTCAAGTGATCTGGATGAAAACTCAACTCAAAGATTATGGTTTGGAGTATGGTAAAATTCCAATTCTATGTGACTCCAAGAGTGCCATTGCCATAACCGCAAATCCAGTTCAGCACTCAAAGACTAAGCACATCGACATAAGGTATCACTTCATAAAGGATCATGTTGAAAAGGGGACTATTGAAATGTACTTTGTTTCAACAGACTTCCAGCTTGCTGACTTGTTTACAAAAGTCCTTAATGAAAGGAGATTCAACTTCTTAATCAGCAAACTGGGTATGCTGAACTTGTCCTCCTAACTCAGTTCAAAATCAACAGAGGCTCTGATGTTCCTACCAGAGCTCTGTCAAATAGTTGGGTAGGCTAGTTCAACAGAACTCTGTTGTTCACCAGAATTCTGTGACGCATACTTTTTCATCTCTTTGAACATTCTGTTTGTATATAAAGTATTGTCTGTACAAAGTTTTTTTTACAAGCTCAATTTTCTAGGGGGAGCTTAAAAAAAAATTTGCATGGTTTTAGGGGGAGCAAGTTAGAACTTAATTTTTCAAATCAAAATAGACTTTGCTTGATCATTGCTGTCAAATATTTTTGAAGGAGGAAGGAAAATCTGTTCTGATGAAAACCTTTGATAATGTCAAGAACTTGCCAGAACTCTAACATCTCACCAGAGCCTCTGTTGCTTCTCATTAGAGCTCTGTTGTTTGTCTAAAGATTCGTCTGTTCCTTTCCTTCCACATCAGAACAGAATTTTAAATGTTTTAAAGGTAAAGATGCAACATCTTGGGCTAATAAGAAATGAAGAGTTCACTCAACAGAGGCAACTTAACAAAGCTCCATCAGAGCTCTGATAGTTTGTTCTGCCACGTCATCAGAGACGCGGGTCACTCTTGGAACGTCAACAACCTGTCACCCGCACATCTCTAACCGTGACGGTTTACTTGCACGAAAGTTGTCAGACATAAATCCACGTGGCAATCTCTGATTGAAAGATCAACCGTCAGCTGTTCGCACGTTCTTACTGTAGCGGCCGTTCCACTATTCAAAACTCGAGTACCTACAGTACCTATGATCGTGATCCAGCCATTCATTCTTCATATAAATACCCATTTCCTTTAAACCATTTCATCTCTTACGATTTCTGAGTATTCAAATTTTTTATCAATCTTTCCCTCCTTACTCACACCTTCAAGAACCCTAACCTGCAACAATGGAACAACAACAACATTCTGCCGATTCAAGCAGAATAGGCCTTGTTGATCACATCAATATTCTTCCTTACGAACTTGCAGAAAACAATCACCGATTAGATCCAAACCCTAGCCTTTACTTACCCCAATACCACATTCTTCTAGAGTTCTTCAGGAACTCTGAAATCTTCAAAGCCCTAACTGACTTTGACGATAATGTTCCTGAGCTATACATTCGTCAATGGTGGACTACCTGCCAGTTTATAGAAGAAAGAGATGGAATCATTGGCAATGTCGATGCTGGAACAGAAGGTGGTTCAGGAACTATCAGAATAGGAGCTAAAACCCTGCGGAGAACCCTTGGAATGAAGACGACAGAACAGCTTGAAATATATGCCTATGAGAAGCCCCCAAATGCTGCTGTTCTTCTTGAGTTCATACGATTTCTAGGTTACAACAAAGAGATCGTCAGAATCGGCGCTTTCAAAAGACAGAACCTACCGCTTTTCTGGAACTTCATGTTCTCCACCCTGAACCGAACCCTTACAGGAAAGTCTGGTAGTCAAGATCAAGCCACTACGGAAATCCTACAAATCATGTATGGATTATTCTTTCAAAGGAACCTCGACTACGCAAGCATTCTCTACGATGATCTTCTCACAGCCGTAAACCTCAAAACCACTGCTATCGCCAAATGAGGTGAAGTTGGGAAACACAAATTCCTAAAGAACATCAAGTTTCCAAGATACATCAGCTTAGTGATCAGGAGAGCATTTGATCGTCTGGAGTTGACCCAACAAGGAAATACCTTCAAGAACTGGGTAATGTCCAGATTCCATCCCACCACTTCAGGCGACTACCCCATCATTCGATGCGTTCCAGGTACTATGCTTTCTCTATTCTCACCAGACCACATCTCTATCCAAAACTATCAGAGTGCTGCTCAACCACAAGAACCTGTGGTGAGAACCCCAGCATACTTAGGTCCTGAACCAGAGTTAGAGAGCATGAGTGAGGAAATAGCAGAAGAAGAAAGACCAGAACGAAGAGTACCCGAAGAGGGGTCTTCCTCTAGAGTGATGGAGGAGGAAGTACAGAACAGAGCATCCCCTATGGAGGCTGTTCATGAGGAAGAAAGGGAAGTTACAGAGGAGATGGCAGAGAGTTCGCATCCCTCTGGTAACCATGAGATATATGTGATAGAGAGTACACCCGAGCGTTCTTTATCCATAGAATCCGAGAGAGAGTAGAGTTTAGAAGAAGATGTTCAGCCTGTGAACACACATGTGCGTTTTCCAGCCCAACTCCCAGTGCAAGCACATCATCTATCCATGAGGATCTAGCTCAAATGGATATTGAAACAGAGGTGCACACCTCGAACCCCAACCAGCCAATACCATCAGAGGCAACTTTTTATGCCTCTAGTATGCACGAAACCGGGGAATCCCTGTTTGGTAATGATGTCAATTCGCCCCATGACATCGATAGGACAATCACACATGATGATGCCTCTGTGGCTCATCTTTCTAAGGAGGAACAACTTAGGTCCTTGGGCAATTTTCGATTTACCCGTAGGGATTGCCTAACTCAGATGCAATTTGACAGCCTAATTTCACAAGGATTAACTTGTCTAGATCACAATGTTAACTCCCACGTCTACTTCAATCTCTCAGATTCTGAGGATGAGAGAGCTGAACAGACCAGAACACCTGTAGATGTTTCCCCTGAACAGGAACGTCAAGGATCGGGTGGAAGACCTACAAGAGCCAATCTCAACACAACTCTTAACGTAGGCACCTCTGAACTCGAGGTCAACTTGAATCCATTTGTTGGAAACAAGGATATCCCCGTTGATACCATCACAAAAGCAGAGTTTACAAGATTCTGTGATAGTGTCAACAGCTCCTTGAACGAGTATAAACTTATCAATTCATAGAAGGAGGAGTTGATACGATCGGAGAATGCTTCTCTCAGAGCAGAGCTACAGAGAATAACAACTTCTTTTACGGAGATAACTCAAAGAAATACCGAAGCCGAAAGACTCCGAATAGAAGTTGAACAACTCAGAGCAGAGGCAGAAAGAGCAAGAACAGAAGAAATTGCCAAGTTAACGTCAGAATTGGCAGAACAGAAAAGACTCAGAATAGAGGAAGAAAGGGTCAGAGCAGAGGAAAGAACAAAATTCTCAACAGAACTAGCCGCCCTGAAGACCCTTATAATAGAGAACCACATCGCTCAAATGAACAGAACCTTGCCTATTCCTTCCTTGCTTCTGTCAGACTCAAACATAAGACCCTTAACAGAGGTAATTAACAACTCTGTTAAGGTTGCCATAACATAAGCCACAACCTCCTCAGCAACACCAATCAACATATCTGGCCCCAGCCCTAAAGACTTACCCATGACAGTCGGCCAGATGGGTGAATTCAGTAAACGAGTCCTAAGCCGAATGATGACTGTGTCTTCGAAGTTCATGATGAAAGCCCAAGCAACAGAAAAGCATATGCAAACATCACTTGATTCAAAAAACGTAAACTTTGCGAATCAAGTTGATGAAATCCGCACGGCCGCAAAAGAACTTCAAGACGTCCTCCAACAAGCCGCAACAGAGTTCAAGAACATAATCTCTTGGAAAAGACGTGCAGAAGGAGCACCTGAAGGCGAACCCTCTGCTAAACGACCGAAGTTTGTTATTCCACCCTCACCAGATACAGGTGCTGCTCTCTCTGATGATGGAGACGATTCTGAAGGCCCGTCAGATGATCAGCTAGGTAAGTCGTCAGAACAACAAAAGGGGGAGAAGGAGAAAGAGGCTGAGAAAGAGGAGAAAGAGACTGAGAAAGAGGCTGAGAAAGAGGAGAAGGAAAAGGAAAAAGAACCTACAACAGAGGTAACAGAGGCAGAGGTAGCAGAGGTAACAGAGGCAGAGGGATATGTCAAGGGAAAAGAGAAGGTAGTAGAGGTCGAGGTAACAGAGGCTGAAACAACAGAAGCAGGAGGTCAAGGGAACACAATTAAAGACTTACCAGAGATACCCATGGTGATTTTCGACTACATGTTCAAAGATAGGGTCATCAAGCCAACTGAACCCTCATCTCAACCACCAGAGATCATTATCTTGGACACCCCTCCTACATCACCAAGAACAGAACCAGAGAGAACAGAACCATTCTCTGGTGAAGAAACAAGCCAAAGCCAACCTCAAGAGTCTGTTCAACACATCGACAGACTTATGACCGAAACCCATGAAGACCCAAATCCCATGCAAACCGAACAGAATCCCGAATCCTCAAACCAACACTCTGGCAAACCACCGCTAGAAGAGATATTTGCCTATCTGTATGTTGACCATGATACAATACCTGTTAATGCTATGCCAATCAACCCATACTATAACCCCAGCAGGATCAATACGATCTCTGATGTGCGACGCAAATTCATCGAAACAAAGTCTGGTCTGAACAAGAACATTAACTCTGACTTTGGAATACGCAGAATCGTAGACATCAATCACATGATCTTTCGGCACATCAGATGACAGATGAGCTATGAGTTCATTGTTGAATCAAACGACGCAAAGGTTGAGAGCTTCAACGACAACGATTTCGTACTTCTAAACCCGTACGATCTGATTCAACTTCACGCCTACTGTTACAACTTCAGTGACAGATATAAAGAGGCAAGAACTGCACTCCTGAGGTACGCTTCGCTATGCAAGAGCACATAAATCTAAGGATTCAGATTGACTTTCAGCTAGGCATAAAATTCGAAGTAGAAAGACTAGCGACTGCACCACCAAATGAGAGCCTTGAAGGCTATGAACACTACAGAACTGGAACAGTAGTTGGAGATCCTCCAGTGTTCATCTGCCAACAGAGGAAGATAAAGAAGGCCCTCAGAGCTGCTGAAATCCACAAGTACTCAACAGAGTCACTGGAATACCTCAGAGATATCATTCAGAATCTCCCAAGAGAAAAATGTCCGGAAGAGCAATAGAGAAACTTCATCACCCAGATCTATCTTATGATCAACTTCCGAGAACTCATCAGAAGATTTGACAGAATCTTAAGGGGAGATAATTTTGCTTAAATGTACTGGTCTTTTAATCTTTTTGTAACATTCTAAAAGATTAGTGCAAGGTTTCGACAGAGGTAAAAGTTCTACGTTCTTTTGTTTAAATCTCTGTCAAATGTAAATTTGTATTTTCAATACTTAGGGGGAGATTGTTAGCCCCAAGTATCTGTTATGTAAAAGTATTGAAAATAGTTCAAGTCAGAAGACCAACAGAGATCAGACAGAAGACTTGGAATAAGTTCATCAAGAAGACCAACAGAGCTCAACAGAGCTCTGTCGGATCCAACAGAGCTCAATAGAGCTCTGTCGAAGACTTCCAACAGAAGAACAAGTACTTAACAGAAGACCAACAGAGCTCTTTCAACAGAGCTCTGGTGAAGTGAAGACCTCTGTCAGCCTAAGTCTCGTAGGAAATCCGAAGTGTTAGACACGTGTCCATACTTTCCACGTATGCCCTAAAGATTGGAGACACACTTTCCACGTGTCATTCCAGGATACAATAGTACACTGTCTATGCTTTTTCAGGGCTATATATAGTGAGGTAGTGGAACAAACAATTGTAAGCTTTAGGAAGAATAGTTTTCCACAATTGTTTAAGCACACACTGCTACAATCCCAAGCACTACTTCCGTACGATATTGTTGTCCTGTGAGATTTCCGAACACACTTGAACATGTTCTTGGTGTTATTCATTATCAATATACGAGCAGCTTTTATATCTGATCTTGTTATCATTTTACTGTTCTATATTTGATTCTCACAGTTCATTTATCGTTTACACAATCACTCACTTTAATGGCTTTATTTAATATGATTCCGCTGTCTATTTCTTTACCATTAACGTGATACAACGTGAATCTGGGAACCTACAACGACGCCAAGACCTGATCCTCTGGCGTTTGAAGAACCGTCGACGTGGAGCATCCAGCTCGTGTTGTTAGGAGTCGCCACAGTATAGGCCTCATCTTGTGCTTCTTTTTCTAGTTCAGGACTAAAATCGGCGACAAAGTCATCTAGGACGTGCGATTTAATTGTCGTACGAGGCTTAAAATCAATGTCGTAACTGCTGAGGTAGATGCTCCATTTTGCTAGTTGTCATGTCAGTTCAGGTTTTCTCAAGACAGACTTGAGGGGAAAGTTAGTCACAACCGTGATAGGATGAGACTCGAAGTAGTGTCGTAACTTCTTGGCAGCTGTGACTAGAGATAGTAGTAATTTTTCCATAGACGTATGTCGCGTCTCTGCGTCTAGCAAAGATTTACTAACGTAGTAAATCAGCAGTTGTTTCTTGTGGTCTTCCCTAGTTAAGACGACGCTTACAGAATGAGGACTTACGGCGAGGTACAGCTGCAAGACCTCGTTGTCTTTTGGTTTCGACAACAGGGGCAGAGCTGCCATGTATTCTTTTAGCTTCTGTAACGCCTGTTCATGATCGTCTGCCCAGTCGAAACCCCTGTTTTTTCTTAGGACGTTGTAGAACAGATGGCATTTGTCGGATGATCGGGATATAAACCGATTTAGCGTTGCTACACGACCTGTAAGTCGTTGGACTTCTTTGAAGTTTCTAGGCGATTTGATATTAACCAGAGCTTTGATTTGATCAGGATTAGCCTCAATCCCTCATTGTGTGACTATATATCCCAGAAATTTTCCGACGCTGACTCCGAAGGAACATTTCGTGGGATTTAGCTTCATTTGATATTCCCGAAGGATGTCGAAAGACTTCTTCAAATGGTCAATGTGATCAGCCGCTTGCTTGGATTTGACGAGCATGTCATCGATGTAAACCTCCATCGTGTCGCCAAGGTGTTCCTTGAATATCTTATTGACTAGTCTTTGCTACGTAGATCCTGTGTTTTTCAGGCCCAAAGGCTTGACCTTATAGCAGTAGATGCCTTTATCCGTCATGAAGGCGGTTTTCTCCTGGTCGTCGGCATGCATTCGGATCTGGTTATATCCTCAATAAGTGTTTGGGTAAAAAATCACACCTCACGACCGACGCTAGAAAACTCAAATAAGATATAGTCTTACAAGTGGTTTATAGACTAGAGCATGGTCGTACGTTTTATGTTGGTCGTACGTTCCATACGACCGACGTATGAGACTTAAGACGGTCGTACAATTATACTAACCGTTAACAGTCAACACCGTTTCTTTTGTTCATTAATGCGGGTCCACGAGCATTCATGGTACGAAACGGCCAGTAATGGACAAGTCATCAATGGCATTTAAAGCCCGACAACGGTTACAAAGCAAGCCATTAAAGAACATTTAATGACCAGCGAAAGCTATAAAAAGACCTGCTCTACAACTGAAAAACACAACTGATACTGCCCGACTCAACATCTGCTCCATCTACTCTCTGAAGTATTTCACATCGAAAACACAGTAATCTACAGAGCATTCGAACGGATATCGCTAAGGCAACCTTCGCACAACAGCAGTTCGAACCGCACGACAGCAGTTTATTTCGCACGATTAACACACGACACACGTCATTTGCACGAGACTAAGTTCATTTCTACGTTTATTTGTAATCTGTTGTACACAAAACACCTGTTACAAAAGGACTTTCGCCCCTGTTTGGCGACTATAGTGCACCGTCGACTCTCGCAAGTCGACCGCGGTTTTTTCCCTCGTTTTGGGGTTTTCTGCGTCACCAAATCTCTTGTCTTGTTTACCTTTTCCTTGCGATTGTGTTTATTGGTCTTGAGATACGTTTCTTTAGTTGTTAAAAGTCCACATCAACCTTAAGTTGTTCTTTTAGGCGATTTTTGGCGTTAACAGTTTGGCGCCATCCGTGGGACCCCATCCAGAGAAAATCTCAGACCATCGCATACATCTCTCTAACTATCTCGAAAAGTTTTTGTTGTTTCCTGGATAATGGCAGCCCAATCAGATCCTGCAGCGCAGCAGTCACAGATCCAGGACACCCCTGAATCCTCAAATGACTATCGTTTGGAAGAAATCATCCTGGATCGGAATAAGCCTGATCAGATTGTCTTCATGGGGGCATCATTAGATCCTCCCATAAAAAGTCAACTAATCTCCTTTTTGCAGGAATATGATGACTGTTTCGCTTGGACGCACAAGGACATGGTGGGTATAGACCCCAATGTCATATCCCATAAACTGAACGTCGATCCTTCTTTTAAACTAGTAAAGCAAAAGCGTCGAAATTTCGCTCCTGAGCGGAACAAAGTGATCAACGATGAGGTCGACAAATTTCTCAAGACTGGGAAGATCCGAGAAGTAAAATACCCTGATTGGTTAGCCAATGTTGTAGTCGTGCAAAAGAAGAATGGGAAGTGGCGCGTCTGCATCGATTTCACAGACCTTAATAAGGCCTGTCCTAAAGATCCGTTCCCATTACCCCACATTGACGCTATGGTCGACGCGACAGCAGGACATGAACTCCTGACGTTTATGGATGCCTATTCTGGGTACAACCAAATTTTGATGCACAACAAAGACCAACAAAAGACTGCTTTCATGACATACAAAGGCATCTACTGTTATAAAGTCGTGCCTTTTGGTTTGAAGAATGAAGGTACGACCTACCAACGATTGGTTAACAAGATGTTCAAATCCATGGAGGTCTACATTGACGACATGCTTGTCAAATCCAAGCAGGCGACCGATCATATCGATCACCTAAAGAAATCCTTCGACATCCTACGAAAATATCAGATGAAGTTAAATCCTACGAAATGTTCATTCGGAGTCAGCGCTGGGAAATTCCTGTGCTATATGGTCACACGGCGAGGCATAGAGGCAAACCCGGATCAAATCATGGCCTTGATAAATATCAAGTAGCCCAGAAATTTCAAAGAGGTCCAACGACTCACGCGTCGTTTGGCCGCTTTAAATCGCTTCATCTCACGATCATCGGATAAATGCCGTCTGTTCTATAACGTCTTGAGAAAAAACAAGGGCTTCGATTGGACGGACGACCACGAGCAAGCATTACAACGATTGAAAAAATATATGGCTGTCCCGCCATTACTTTCGAAACCAGAAGAACACGAGGTCCTATAACTGTACCTCGTCGTAAGTCCTCACTCCGTAAGTGCCGTCTAAACTAGAGAAGACGACATACAACAAGTGCCGATTTACTACGTCAGTAAGTCTCTATTGGACGCAGAAACCCAATACACGTCTATGGAGAAATTACTTTTGTCGCTCGTGACAACAGCAAAGAAGTTAAGACACTACTTCGAATCCCATCCCATTACCGTCATGACGAGCTTTCCTCTTAAGTCGATCCTGAGAAAACCTGAGTTATCAGGACGACTAGCGAAATGGAGTATATACCTCAGTAGCTACGATATCAACTTTAAGCCTCGTACAACAATAAAATCGCAGGTCTTGGCTGATTTCGTCGCTGACTTCTGTTCTGAACTGGAAAAAGAAGCACAGATCGAAATTTGTACTGTGGCGACTATAAGCGACACGACCTGGGTGCTCCATGTCGACGGTTCCTCAAACTTTAGAGGAGCAAGTCTTGGTGTCGTCTTAAAGTCCCCACAAGGGGGCAAGATGGTGTACTCCATACGATGCAGTATCAAAGCTACTAACAAAGAAGCGGAATATGAAGCTCTGATCGTGGGCATGAATATGGCTCACGACTTGGGGGCAGTCAAACTTCACGTCAGGAGCGACTCCCTACTGGTCGTAAACCAAATGAACGTGGAATTTTCAGCCAAAGATTCCAAAATGATGGCCTATCTCAAGATAGCCAAAGATAAATCCAAGATGTTTGATCCATTCTTAATCGAGCAAATTCCTAGCGATCAAAACACTCAGGCTGACGCACTAGCTAACCTTGGATCAGCGTTTAATAAGCCGTCATTCGACGCTATTCCTATGATACATCTAGCGACTTCATCAATTGAAGACTCTAAAGAAATTTGTGCTCTTAGCACGGAAGACAGTTGGTCGATGTTTGGGAAAAAAATCACCAGTCTCGACTACGACCAAGGCACTAAGAACATTTATTACACTTCTACCTAACACAAGTCAAATCATAAGCATTTTTACTCTTTGACCAAAGCCAAAGTCGAACGTACCTCTCGACCTCGACCGTCGTGTAAAAAACACACGACCTCGACCAACTAACATACGACTCTTCTGTTATGTTTTCCTCATTTAATGCAGGTCAAACGACATTTATGACCCACGGACGAAACCGACAAAGTGGTTATGAACACTAAACAACAGAGAACGGTCGACCGTTACAAGAGGAATTCATGGAGTCATTAAATGCATTCGAAGACTATAAATATGAAGGCAAAGTCATCATTGGCACATCATCGGATTCTGGATCGCTCTCGACGCACGACTTACACTCTCGACCTACAGTCTTCGCCCATGATACACTTGTTTTTACATTCCAAACACTTGTTATTTTTACATTTCAAGTCATTTGTATTGTAACCACTGTATCCCCGACACCTGAAACAAAGGATATCGCCCCTATTTGGCGATCATAGTGCAGCAACGACTTCCATAGTCGTCCGCGGGTTTTTTCCTCGTTGAGGTTTTTCCCGCGTCACCAAAATCTTTGTCTCTTTTACATTTTTCGTCTTTAACGCATTGTTTTGTCGAACGATTCCTTTCTTTAGTTTTTAAGCTCCACAATCAACCTTACGTTATCCTTCTGGACGTTTTTTGGCATTAACAGTTTGGCGCCATCTGTGGGACCCCATCTAGAGAAAATCGTCGACAAACGTGCGTTTTACTAACGGTTTCTTGTAGTTTCCTCTGTTTTCTGTTCCAGGAAAATGGCAGGTGATGGAAACCCAGAACAAACAGCTACCCAAATGCATGAGGAGCTTGAGAATGCACAAGACTCCCCTACGATAGTTAACGACTATCGCCTAGAGGAAATCATCTTGGATAAGGGCAAGCCTGATCAAAAAGTTTTTATAGGATCATCCCTCGATCCCTGCTTTAAATACAAGCTAATATATTTCTTGCATGAGTATGCCGATTGTTTTTCCTGGTCGCGTGAAGACATGATCGGTATCGATCCTGACGTCATTTCCCATAAGCTCAATGTTGACCCGTCATTCAAGCCTATCAATCAGAAGCGGCGAAAATTCGCTCCTGAGAGGAATAAGGTAATAAATGACGAGGTCGACAACCTCCTCAAGACAAGGAAAATTCGAGAAGTAAAGTACCCCGACTGGCTTGGTAATATCGTGGTCGTGGCGAAGAAAAATGGCAAATGGAGGGTCTATATCGATTTTACAGATCTCAACAAAGCCTGTCCTAAAGACCCTTTCCCATAGCCACATATCGATGGCATGGTCGACGCGACAACTGGGCATGAACTATTAACGTTCATGGATGCGTATTCTGGATACAATCAGATCCTGATGCACGTTGAGGACCATGAGAAAACTGTGTTCCTGACAGATCGAGGTATTTATGGTTATAAGGTTATGCCTTTCGGACTAAAAAATGCAGGTTCTACCTTCCAACGTCTGATGAACAAAATGTTCAAAGATCATCTCGGCGACACAATGGAAGTTTATATCGACGACATGCTCGTCAAGTCGAAGCAAGCAGTATACCACGCCGACCATTTAAGGCAGTCGTTCGATACCCTCCGAAAATATAGCATGAAGCTCAATCCGACGAAATGTTCCTTCGGTGTCAGCGCTGGAAAGTTCTTGGGCTACATAGTCACTCGTCGTGGAATCGAATCCAATCCCGACCAAATCAAGGCCATTGTCGAAATCAAATCTCCAAGGAATTTCAAGGAAGTCCAAAAGTTCACTGGTCGAGTGGCAGCCCTGAACAAATTTATCTCTCGATCCCCAGGTAGATGTCACTTATTTTACAATGTCCTCAGGAAAAACAAAGGCTTCGACTGGACCGACGATCATGAGCAAGCACTACAAAAATTTAAAAAGTACATGGCATCACCGCCCTTGCTATCGAAGCCTCGCGATCACGAGACCTTGCAGCTATATCTAGCTGTCAGTCCAATTGCAGTAAGTGCCGTCCTGACGCAGGAAGATGAAAACCAACAATTGCCGATCTACTATGTAAGTATGTCACTTTTGGACGTCGAAACCAGGTATTCCTCAATGGAAAAACTACTCTTGTCGCTTATTACAGCCGCAAAGAAATTGCGACATTACTTCGAATCACACCCGATTACTGTCGTTACTAACTACCCCCTTAAGTCCGTCTTGAGAAAACCTGAGTTGACAGGTCGATTGGCAAAATGGAGCGTATATTTCAGCAGCTACGACATCGATTTCAAACCCAGAACAGCGATCAAGTCGCAAGCTCTAGCTGATTTTATCGCCGACTTTAGTCCCGAATTGGGGAACGAAGCAGAACTCGAAGTGTCTACCGTGGCGACTCACGACGACATGCCTTGGATCTTACACGTCGATGGGTCATCCAATGTTAAAGGTTCGGGACTTGGCGTCGTCTTACAGTCGCCACAGGGGGGCAAGATGGTGTACTCCGTACGATGCGATTTCAAAGCCACCAACAACGAAGCTGAGTACGAAGCCCTGATCGTGGGAATGGATATGGCCTACGACTCGGGGGCAACTTCGCTGCATGTCAGAAACGATTCCCTTTTGGTCGTGAACCAGATGAATGGAGAATTCGCAGCCAAGGATTCAAAGATGACATCGTACCTAAAGATGGCAAAAAGAAAATCAGAAAAATTCAAATCATTTTTTATCGAACAGATCCCGAGGGATCAGAATACTCAGGCCGACGCTCTAGCAAACCATGGATCCGCTCTAGTCAAACCAGTATTTGACAGTATTCCTCTGATCCACCTAGCGACATCGTCCATCGAAAATGACGATGTCGTCCAGATCGAAGAGCAAGAAGATGATTGGCCGTGCGACATTCGAAATTTTCTTGTGCACGACCAACTCCCGGAAGACAAGATGAAAGCTCGAAAGATTAGATTCAAGGCATCTAGGTATGTCATGATCGGAGATAGACGTTATCGACGATCATCGATAAGCTTAAACCTCTGATGCGTCGTTAATAAGAATCAAATTCAGAAGATCCTCCAAGAAATGCACGATGGGGAGTGTGGCAATCACTCTGAAGGTCGCAGTCTAGCTAATCGTATCTCTCGGCAAGGCTACTTTTGGCCGACGCTACGATAAGACGCCGTCAGGTACATCGAGAACTGTGATCCATGTCAACGACATTCAGGTACGTCTCCTAAGCCATCTGAACCCTTACATTCGACACTGATCCCATGGCCCTTCATGAGGTGGGGTATGGATATTGTTGACAAGTTGCCACCTGCCCCTGGGCAAAAGGTATTTCTCCTCGTACTTACAGATTATTTCTTTAAATGGGTAGAAGCAACTGCCTTTTCCCAAATTCGGGACAAGGAAGTCGTGTCTTTTATCCAGACTAACATTATATGCAGGTTTGGGATTCCATCCGAAATTGTCTGTGAGAATGGATCCCAATTCATAAGCGACAGAACTCGACAGTTCTGTGAGGACCGCAGCATCAAGCTAACGACCTCGACGCCCAGGTATCCCCAGGCAAATGGACTTGCTGAATCTAGCAATAAGACCATCGTTGCTTCAATTAAGAAAAGGTTGCAAGCCGCAAAAGGAAGGTGGGTCGAATAACTTCCTTCAGTCCTGTGGGCGAATCGCACGACGCCTCGTACGTCCACAGGACAAACCCCCTTTCTCTTTGGTCTATGGTTGTGAAGCAGTTTTGCCGGTCGAGGCTCAACCCCCGACCTCAGGACATACATCCGTCGACCACAATCTGGTCGACCTAAGTTATGACCTAGACGCCCTTGAAGAGTTCAAAGAATTGGTGTTGGTTCCGTTTTTACTTAAACAATGATCTTTCTATCTATTAGTTCAAACAGAGTATGGTGCGGAAGCGTTTTACGAACTAGAAGATATAATAAGGTAGAAGAACACACTATATCAAATACGTGAGATGTAAATAACACATGTTTATAACTCAATAACCCACTGTATATTGATATAAATAAAACACCAAGAACACCGAAGATTAAACAAGAATTCTGCTCTTAAGGATGTGTGTGTTGTGCAAAGCTTAATAGAAGAGCTCAACATGAGTCTTCTATTTATACTATTCATTAGGGGACAAGTTCTAGACATAAAGGACTAAAGGTACAAGACACGATCGTGAAACTGCCACTGGTACAACGTTAACATAGTGCGCCGCAATTCTGCAAAGGCTGAAACCCATCAGAGTTTGACACGTGGAATTGTCAGGGCACGCCTTGTACGAATGATCTTTAGGATCTTCGTACAGCAGAGATCGTTAGAAGCACGATCGTCTTTGTCTTGATCTTCATGAATTCTTCTAAGTCTTCAGTCTTCATACCACAGAGGCTCTGTCAAGTTTGGCAGAGGCTCTGTAGTCTTGTCTTCTATGAGAGTCTTCACTTGATCTTCTATCGGTGTCTTGGCAGAACCTCTGTCGATGTCTATACTTAGTATAATTTTCAATACTTCTATAAATAGTAGAAGTTGGAGCTAACAATCTCCCCCTAAGTATTGAAAATAAAAATTTGAAACTTGCATGGTTTTCTAGACTAAGTACACGACATACGGTGATTGACCTCTGTTGAAACTTTACTTTTCATTTAGAATTGTGCCAGAGGCACTTACATTTGATTACATTGTGATATGGAAAGTAAAAGTAGCAGAGGTTGGTAGCCGACATTAGACGTTGGTGTCTTTGAAGTCATTGTAGCTTCTGTTGTCAAATCCCACTTCTTTAAGCTTATGATAGATTCTGATGCAGAGGGTTCTGAAGTTGATTACCGAGTCGATGACCTCCATCAGTCTATCTATAGAGGATGTGTCCATCAATTCCGTTCCTCTGTGCTCCATGAGGTTTGCTCTAAACTCTGTTAGAGTACTTTTGCGTACTTCTGGCAGTCCATCTCTAGAAACAGTCTTGACTTTCCCGCAGGGTCTTGGTAGACATACCCAAACTTTGGGGAAGTTATGATCGAGTTTGGTATGGCAGAGGATGGGCAGTCATCTTCTGGTAGTTTAAGGCTTAGGTTTCTTACTCCAAGATCTCGTCCTAATTGGAAATCGACTAGGCTGTATAGCAGAAGTTTCTCACACATGGCTTTCCTGATTATCCTGTATGCCCTTCGAACTGCATCTGTTGTGTAGTTCTGTTTTGTCCAGTTCAGAAGGTCGGGTAGGTCATAGGGGCTTAAGTTTCTAAGATCAGCATCTGAGAATTGGTTCTCGGATCTGTCCACTCTTTTGACCTTATATATATTGTAGGAAACCTTAGGTGTAGTTCTGGTGTGAGAGTACTTACAGTATATAACTTTGTCGATTTTGGAGATTGAGTAGACTTCTTTGACAGGTTTGGGTGTTGTTCTGGAGAAGTTACTTTCGAGCTCAGAGCGGAGGTTTGGATCTTGAATGGTTGGTGGTAGGGGATCTCTAATTGTTCTGTTGTAGGGATACATGTACACAACTTCTTCCATCTGTCGAGGAGGTGCACCAGGTGGAGGCATGGGCCTTCGCAGAGCGTCTATTTGTTTCGTTATTTGTTTCACTCGATCTTCTGTGGGCTTTGCCTTCGGATCCAGAACTTGTATGTTTGATAGAGGGGTAACACCGAAAGCCCAATCTTCTTCTTCTGGCTTTGGTGTCACATATGCATCGAAGGCACTTTTCATCAGCTTCTCTGTGGGTTGATGATTTGGCTTCTTCTTTTTAGGTTCCTCTGCCATGATTCCCTTGCCTTTATCTTTTGCCTTAGACTGGAGATCTTCTTGTAGAGGAGGGATTGTCTCTGTGGGTTTTGTGGGGATTGCCTCTGTTGGATTTGACACTTGTGTTTCTGAGGTCTTGATTGGAGATGTGGGTTTGGTTGGTGAGTATTCTGCTGATTTGCTCAGATATTATCTTTTGTGAGCAATGGACTTGGTTCTAGTTTTGGTGTGGGAGATGGGGGTTTTGTTGTTTCAGCTTCTGGTGTAGGGGATGGTAGTTTTGGTTCTTCTGGTGTTTTTGGTGTAGGGGGTTTGTCTTCTTCGAAAGATGTGAGGATTTGAAATTTTTCACGGGTTGGCACATCTTCTCCGAATATAGAGGTTGTTTCCACAGAGGTGGGTATTGCCTCTGTGGATTCAGGTACTTGGGTTTGGGTTGGAATTTCTTTAGGGTTTGTTTCCACAGAGGTGGTTGTTGCCTCTGTGGTCTTTTGTTGGGTTTCTCCTTGGGTTTGAGTTGGAGGAGCCTAGGATATGGGTTCTGCGGATATTGGCGGTGGTGCAGGTAACCCTTTGCTTGCAGCATTGTCTTGTGTCCCTTTCTCCCCCTCAGGATGATCTGATGAATTGTCAGAATCATCATCAGAGTCGTCCTGACCCTTTGCCTTTGTACCCTCTGCTCTGCACGAAGCTCCTGGCTTCTTCTGTGGAGTGGCACCTGCGGCTATTAGTTTTGCACATAAGTCATCACAGAGACCAAGGAGACTATGAACCTCTGCCTCTGTGTTGTAGAGCATTTTGCTAACGCTTTTTCGGAAGTCCTTGACATAATTGGCGTTGGCAGCAGTGAAGGCTTTGATGAGCTCTGTTACTTGGTCGATTACCCCTTGTCCAAGTTCTGTTAGCTGAGCTCTGGTCATGTAGTCGGATGGCTTCATGGCCAGAGTCTCCCTTGTTGTTTGTTCTTGAACTTGCTCTAAGGCCTTCTTCAAGTCTTCTGGTGTAACGCCAACAGGGGTTGAGGATTGTTCTTTCAGCTTTGCCAGTAAGTCTTTGACAGAGCTTTGGAAGGCAGAGGTTGTGGCCTTCTCATATTCAGAAGTGGTGGTGGCGCCAGAGGTTGATGCAGTTTCTTTCATTTGAGAACATGCCTGTTTCACCTCTGTGGATAGGTTATCCACTTTGGTGGTCAGTTCAGAAATGGCCTTCCTTGTGGATTCTACAAGAGCATCAAGAGAGCTTTTCAACTCTCCCAACGAAGTGGTCACAGAGGTGACAAGGGTTTGGAACTCATCCCTTGCGACATGTGAGCCTGGTGTAACCTCTAGGGGAACACGTTCGTCCCCAGAGTGAATCCCTGTTCCTTGGACACCTTCTTTCGCCCTTGTTTGTATGTTGGGGGCGGAAGGATTTCCTTCTGATCCTTGAGTAGAGGTTTTTGAGGCCTCATTCTCTACAGAAGTTCTGGTAAGGACATTCTCTTGATCCACTCTAGAGGTGGGTACAAGAATATCCTTATGTTGACTCGGAGACTTGTCTAGAGTGTCTCCGTCTTCGTGCACTCTAAGCTCCTCTGAAGAGCCTGTTGGACCTATAAGTGTGTGCGTGTCAGAGGAAACGAATTCCTCTTTCGGGATTTCTGTTGTGATCAGGGCGATGGATCACGAACTAAGGGTAAGTCCTTTTTGAGAGGACTCCCCTGGAATGGTTTCCCGGCTATGATTGGTACAGAGGTAGACAGAGTTACCTCTGCCCGGTCAGTTTGGGTTGGGGTCGAGCCGTGCTGCTCCTTTTCAATATTACCTTCTGCCACTAGACTGGCGGTAATAGACATGTGGGTTGCACTGGGAGTTGGATGGAGATGTGTCCCTTCTTCAACTACGACATCTTTTTCTGTTTCACCCTCTGTTGGTACTCCTACCCTAGTGGCTTCGGCCTCTATTGCCTCTTGTTCAAGTGAGTCGTACATGGGATGGAAAGAGGACATATGTCTAAGATCTGGGTGCAGAGGGCCGTGGTTTACTTGGTCATCTTCTGAATCAGGACCCTCCTCTGTAATTAAAGCAGTTGGGGTTGAGGTGTCCAAACCTGTGATTGCTTCTACGGTCCACCCAGAGGTATCTAGGGAATCAACAATGTCTGGTCGAAGAAGGAACGTATTGAAGTCTCCCTGGTCTGCATAATTGATGGGAGTTGGGGATTGCAGAGGTTGGTCATGGATTTCTTCTGCTGTTTCTCCTTCCTATGTGACTGGCTGCAGAGGTGTGAAATGTTTCTTAGATTTCTTCTTGTGTTTCCTTCGCTTTGGTTTTGGTGCACCCTCCTCCGAGGACTTGTGTTTTCTTTTCTTCTTCTTTTCCTTTGGAGGAGGGGGAGGTGCAGAGGATCCTACCATGGTTTCTGGTGGAGGGGACTGTTGGGTGTGTGCAGCACAGGTAGAGGTGCCCTCTGTTGATTTATTGGCTTTGTGGGCTTTCTGTTTGGGAATGATGGCAGAGGGTTTCCTCTTTGACGTAGAAGTCGGTAATTGTCTTCTACGAAGAAGGAAGTTGCCCTGAATTTGTTCATGCTTTGCCAAGGCCTCTGCCCACTTCTCATCACTCATTCTTTCCACTACCTGGTCTCCTATTTGGGCTCCTAGACGCGGGGGTGTCACTGGACTCGGTTCTGGAGTCCTGTGTTCGCGTATGTAGTCTAGTTTAAGTCCCTCATCGCTTGCATAGGCCAAAAGTTTTGTTGGCAGAGGTCTGCAGAAGTTGTATCCATCCTCGTGCTCCGTTGGGGCGTTTCTTGCCAAAGGGTAGGTTTTTACAGTTGGGCCCTCCATTGGACATTTTTCCAAGAGCAGCAGAGGTTCTAGTAGGACACCTAGAATCCTCTGAAATTGTAGTGGGGGAAGATCTGTGGTTGTTGGTCCCTTAGCCTTCTGTAAGGATATTCTTCGATCAATTGTGTTGACCATTTCCTCCATCATTAGGGTGGTGTAGTCCAGAGGTAGATCGTAGTATACCCCATACATAATGGCCATGACTTGGTGAGAAGTTTGGTCTGGACTTCCCACCTTCCCAGTAAGACATCTGTTGAGAATGGAGAAGAGAGTATTCCACAGAGGTGGGAACCTGTTTCTTCTGATGTCGTTTCGTTTCCTCAGATGTGTGTTGTACCCTAACATTTCTGCAAATCTGCAGAGGTCTTCATCTGATGGTTCCTCTCCATATTTCTTTACACCCAGAAAACCTCTGGTAGGTAGAGCAAACTCAAGAGAGAACATTGTTCTGTTGAATTTGAATTCTAGGTATTCAGATTGGTCAGGTTTGGAAATGTAACCCTTGATTTGTCTATCCTCTGCGTGAAAATGGCAACTCTGCCAGAATTGATACAGGTATCTGGCAGGTATCTTCTTCACATTCTTGGCTAAAAGGGGAAACAAGAAATGGTTTTCCAGAATGTTCAGAAGAACGTCGTGTTGTTCCGCAAATGCGGTTCTGGAGGGAACGAGATAATGGTTATTGGGTTTTAGGGGAAGGTTTCGTTCGAAATGATCATGTTCCAAAAAGTTTTGCAGGTGGGTGGTCGAAGTGAAAGCGACTGACTCACCGGAGTTATCTTGTTCTAAGTTGCCGGCTATCTCTGGATTTTGTGAGTGCTCAGAATGGGTTGGGGAGTTCTCCGGAGCATTGGAAGTGGAAGCCATTTGAGATTTCTTGAAGAATAGAGTAGAATGGGGAAGTTGCAGGTATTTGCACAGTTCGCCGGAGAAGATGATGGAGATAAATTCGTAAAAGGTTTAAGAAAGAATAGGAACGGGGTTATATAGTGAGGGTAGAAACGGATAGAATTTCGTGGTAAAAGTGAATTTGATGAACATTTAGGGTCCGCACTCGAGTTTTACAGTTGGGTGCAATTTTCAGAAGAAACGTGTGGCACGCACACCCAATGAAAACTTGCCAGGTCATATGTGTCAGAGCACGATTAGACGTCGTGCGCGGCCCATTAATGCTTGGCGCGTGGGCATTTCTTCTGTCTGGGGTTTGTCACTCGCAGTAAGTATCTTGCTTTTACAGAATTTCCATAAAGAGTAAAGTGTCAGAATCAACAGAGGCTCTGTAGTGGAGTGAGCTCTGTGATTCTGAAACCTATCTTTTACCAAAAATGTTTGAAAATTCATTGGAGAGGATCGATAGAGGCTTTAGCCCAGGATGTTCATCCACATAGGCGCTTTAGGGCTCTGTCAAAGCCAGGAGAGGCTCTATGAGTGAACATTTCTAATAACTAGAGATTCACAAAATATTTTGATCATCCAAAGTTTTCACTGTTTTAAACACAGTTTTTAGGACATATTTGAAAGTTGGTGTCCGGAAAAACTGTTTTGAAAAAAGGTTTTGTGCGAGACATTCTCCTTTTGACTAACCTTTGCTCGGTGAATTACCTGACTTATGTGGATTTGCCTGATCTCTATTCTTCTTTGGCTCCCCCTTGAATTAGCAACTTCTGTAGTTTAATTCAAGGACTCCTTCTGCTCCCCCTTCACCTATGCTTGGATCAAAATAGATAAGCAATGCATAGATGTACTGGATTGGCAGAGATAGCTATGGCACTTTTTGAGTCACAAAGGATGGGTATCTAGTAGATAATGTGACCGTAGTCCCTTAGCTGAGTTTTCATCCACATAACTTGGGAGCAACAGCTAGCAACAACAACATATTCAGCTTCTGCTGTAGATGTCGACACCCAGTTCTACTTCTTTGAAGTCCAGCTTACTAGTTTACCACCTAGAAATTGACAACTCCCAGAGGTGCTCTTTCGGTCTAGCTTGCATCCTCTATAATCTGAATCTGTGTATGCCTTAAGATCAAAGCCAGAGTTCTTCGGATACCAGAGCCCAAGATTTTTGGTCCCTTTAAGGTATCTGAAGATCCTCTTTACAACAATAAGGTGCGATTCCTTTGGGTTAGCTTGGTATCTTGCACAGAGCCATGTGGCATACATTATATCAGGTCTACTTGCAGTTAAGTATAAAAGTGACCCAATCATAACTCTGTAGAGCTTGCACTCTACAGATTTGCCATTTGGATCTGAGTATAACTTGTTTCCAGTGGCCATTGGGGTCTTCATTACAGAGGCATCAGAAAGACTAAGATTTGAAAGAATGTCAGAGACATATTTAGCTTGATTTAAAAAATTTCCCTCTGATGTTTGTTTTACTTGGAGTCCGAGGAAGAAGGTTAATTCTCCCATCATACGCATTTCAAACTCACTCTGCATGAGTTTTTCAAAATCTTTGCACTGTTGTGCATTGGTAGACCCGAAGATAATGTCATCCACATAGATCTGTACAAGCAGAATCTCATCACCTTTTCTTTTGTAAAATAAAGTAGTATCTGTCGTACCTCTGTCGAAATCATTATCGAGAAGAAATGTTGAAAGTCTTTCGTACCATGCTCTTGGAGCCTGTTTCAGTCCGTACAGAGCTTTGTCGAGATAATAGACATATTTTGGGTACTTGGAACTTTCAAACCCTGGTGGCTGCTGGACGTATACTTCTTCATGGATTTCACCATTTAGAAAGGCAGATTTTACATCCATCTGAAAGACTTTAAAACCTCTGTGGGATGCGAAGGCTAAGAAGATTCTTATAGCTTCGAGACGTGCGACAGGGAAAAAAGTTTCATCGTAATCAATGCCTTCTTCTTGGCGATATCCCTTGGCCACCAATCTTGTTTAATTTCTAATGACCACCCCGTCCTCATCCTTCTTGTTTCTGAAGACCCATTTAGTCCCTATTGCTTGTTTCCCTTTTGGCAGAGGAACAAGGGTCCATACCTTGTTTCTCTCAAACTGCAGAAGCTCTTCTTGCATAGCATCTACCCAGTTTGGGTCATCTAGGGCTTCATAAATGCATTTTGGCTCGATCACACTGATAAAATTTGTAAAGAAACAAAAATTGGCAGTGGTTGATCATGTCTTTACTTTATTAGAGGGATCGCCAATGATTTGGGTTGGAGGATGGCTCATCGTCCACTTTGTTGTTCTGGGGAGGTGGTCATTTGTATCATCTAGTTGAACTTCTGTAGGTGCACCCTGTGGTTCTGGTATACCTTCTGTAGTAGATGGCACATCAGAGCTCGAAGTTGGTTCTTCAGCTTGTGGGATTATTGGAATGAAAGTTGGAATCTCTTCTAAGGAAGTTGAGACTGAATCCTCATTTTCCTCTGGTATCGGCTCCTCTGTTGTAGCTGGTGTTTCCAGTGCCTCTGTGGTAGAATCCTTGCTTATGTCATCTTCTGTTGGCTCCCCCTCAACACGTGCATCTGTATGATTCACAGAAGAGGATGAAGTATTCAATGGACCAGTTAGAGATATACCTGACTCAGTCTGGTTGACAGAAGATGTTTCTCCGGAGGCTCTGACAGCTCCAGCAGAGGGATCAATATCGTCATGGAACATCTCTTTAAATAGCAGATTTAGGTCTGCTTCTCTTGTTTTTGAGATGCCAGAGGATTCCTTCTTTAGACCGAGTTCTGAACTGACTTGTTCAGAAGTCTTCTGAAAGGAATCGTCAAAAGAAACATTGATGCTTTCCACGATGGATCGAGACCGTAGAAGATATACTCTGTAGGCTTTTGAAGTGGCAGAGTATCCTATGAACTTTCCTTCATCAACGTTCACATCGAACTTCCCTCTAGCTTCTCTGTCGTTTAAGACGAAGCATTTGCATCCAAAGACATGAAAGAACTTGATGTTGGGTCGCCTCTTATTGATCAATTGATAAGGTGTCTTGATGTGTATTTTGACTATGGCAGATCGATTCTGGGTATAACATGTTGTTGATATGGCTTCTGCCCAAAAAGAGATTGGTAATCCAGATGCTGTGAGCATGATCCTCGCAGCCTCTACAAGCGTTCGGTTCTTTCATTCAACAACGCCATTTTGTTGAGGAGTACGTGCTGCAGAGAAGTTCTGTGAAATGCCTTCTTCTGTGAGATAAGGTTCAATGATAGAGTTTTTGAATTCTATGCCATTGTCGCTTCTCAACTTTTGGATTTTGCATTCCTACAGAACCTGGATCTTCTTCATTAAGTTTATCATAGTGTTAGGAACATTTGATTTGTTTCTGACAAACTCCACCCATGTATATCTTGAGTATTCATCGATCACCACTAGTATGTATTTCTTGCCTCCTAGGCTCTGCGTAGCAATAGGACCACAGAGGTCGACATGAAGCATGTGCAGAGGCCTAGGGCAAGACACATCAGTCTTTCCTTTGTGGGAAGCCTTCTTAAGCTTGCCAATTTCACATGCTGAGCACAGATGATATTTGTTGAACTTAACATTCGGCAGACCTTTGACAAGATCAAGTTTCACAAGCTTGTCTAGAGTGTGAAAGTTTAGATGACAGAACCTGTTGTGCCATAACCAGGCTTCTTCATTTTTGCAAGCAACAAAGCAGAGCTTGTCTTCTTTGTTCTTGACGCTAAAGTTCATGAGATATAGATCTCCCCTTCTTTCAGCCCGCAGAAGCTCTACTCCAGTGTCTTCTCCTTGTAGAGAGCAGTAAGTTCTTTTAAACATGACATCGAAGCCAGTGTCACAAAGTTGGCTAACACTCATAAGATTGTGCTTGAGGCCATCCACATATGAAACTTTGCATACTTCGATCTTTTCCTTTTTGATGACTCTGTAGCCTTTAATATATCCCTTCTTGTTGTCTCCAAAGGTTAAAGATCCTCCATTGAGTTTTTCTTTGTAAGAGGATAGTAGACCTCTGTCGCCAGTCATGTGCCGTGTTAGTCCATGATCTTCAACAATCCAATAATTATGTAACAAGAATATGTAGAAGAAGACTAAAACATTATTAAAAATGAAAAACTAAACTAGAGAGAACACAATGAGATTAGAGATCTACATTTTGTATTTTGAAAGCCTTTTGGAATTGTTAGTTACAAACTACATAACTGTTGGGTTTTGTTAGAAACATGATTTGAAAGATCATAAAAATATGCAACGGAAGCTTAAAAATTTAACAACATGAAAAACATTTCATTACCCACCAAGGATCCATTTGCATGTACATGAAAGATTAAAAAACAACCATAGGGGTTTTTAAGAAAATACAACCTTTGAAGTCCTTTGCTATTTCTTCAAGTAAGATGTTGGCAAGAACCCAAGGAAGAGTTCCTCTAAAGAAGTCCACCAAGCAAGTTCCAACACCTTGTAATATGCTAGTATCTTCTTGAAGTTTGATGCAAGATGAACTTCTAATTCAAGTGTAAAATGACTTGTATTTTAGAAATAACAAAAACCCACACAAATGTGTGTTTTTGGCCGAGAGCAAGGAGAGAGAGAGAGAGTGTGTGATGATTTCTTTTTTTCAAGTTTTTCAAAAGTGTTGGTCAAAAGTCTATTTTATAAGTAAGTTGTCTAGCAAATATATTAATAAAATATATACTTGCACATTCCCATCACTTTGCCTCCCAAATTGACCAAACAAAGGGAAGAAGGCCATGCAATGTTCCAAAATAAACGTTGTAGTTTTAAGATGATTAAAATTATATTTTAACTATCTTAAACTTTCTCCTCAAGTCCCTCCTTACAATTTTAGTTACAAAATAAATCCATCATATGTATTATTTTATTTAACCAAAATTTATTATTTGCATCTAATATTATAAATCATATTCATTAATATTTTCAAGATTTAATTAATATTTATCAAGAATCAAATTCTTATAAATATCAATTCGGTGTCTACTTGCTATATGATGTGACCCTATAGTATCATACATTACCGGTAATATTATTTTATAATCATTATTGAGCACACGGAACCAACAATCTCCCACTTGCTCAAGATTGTATTATAGAATGATATAGACAGTGGCGGACGTCTAGCAACATCTTACTGCCCCTAGCAATACATGATTGTAAATGCCATTCAACAACATCCAATTCCTTATAAGCTCATAGCTTCAATTGATGTAAAAGGTGTGGTATCAGTTATCCCGTTGTTTAGACATCATGTTGAACATGAGACATGGATCACTATCATTCTCATCTGTTGTTCAACTTTTGGTAAGGCGCCTTAGATGTCTCACTCTTATCACATTAAGAGAAACAAATCCCATCTTGACATCATACGCCTCTCATGCAGTTCTTCCCATGCCCAATAATGGCCTTTATAGCTACCCCTTTTCAAGAACAACGATTAACCATATCAAAGCATAAAACTACCTACACTTGAGTCCCAAATATGTATCTCAGGTCGAAGGATACAGAGATACTACCATATTTCAAGACACACTTATGACGACGATCCATGAGGTGATCTGGAAGCGGGTCAGGTCCAATACTTGTTCCCTGACAAGTACCTATGAACTTGGTTGCAATACTTTGCCACTTTTACTCTTAAAAGGTCAACCAATCCAATTCATATTAGTCTTACTTCATAGTTGCTCCCACAATCATGATCGACTATGGACATTTAGAATAACTAAATTATTCAAGGATTTAAACATGTTAATATGGAACTCAACAAATATTTAATGAAAAAAGACAAAATGATTCATTTCAATAGTTGTTGTTTTACATTGTTCCTAAATCCAAATACTAAACCAAATCAAATCCATTCACTAGAGTAACGAAGTCCTATAGCTCTAGCGTGATCCTCATGCTTAGCTGGTGGAAGAGACTTCGTGAATGGGTCTGCCAAATTTTGATCTGTAAGAACTTTGCGAATACTGATTTCACCGCTTTCAACTTCATCACGTATGTAGTTGAATTTCCGGTGAATGTGCCTGGTCCTCTTCTGTGACATGGCATCATTAGCTATGGCTATGGCACCCTCATTATCACAAAGGATTTCTAGGGGTTCCTGAATGGTAGGGACCACCCCTAGATCTTCAATGAACTTCTTCATCCAAGCAGCTTCTTGTGCAGCCTGTGATGTTGCGATGTACTCTGACTCTGTAGTGGATTGTGCAACCACACATTGCTTGGAACTCATCCAAGCGACGGCGCTCCATTCATAATAAAGACAAAACCAGACTGTGACTTAGAATCATCTCTGTCCGTCTGGAAGCTAGCATCAGTATAACATTTTATACTAAGGCTTTCTTCCTGATCTCCATAGATAAGGAACATTTCTTTGGTTCTTCGCAAGTATCTTATAATGTTCTTCACAGCAATCCAATGACCTTCTCCCGGATCTTGTTGGTACCTACTCGTCATGCTCAAAGCATACGATCCATCCGGTCTCGTGCATATCATAGCATACATGATAGATCCAATTGCCGAAGCATATGGAATGCCATCCACTATTTTTCGCTCAGCTTCTGTGCTAGGACATTGAGACTTGCTCAATATGGTACCAGATGGCATCGGCAATAACCCTCTCTTAGAGTCCTGCATCTTGAACCTTTTCAAGATTTTATCAATGTATGCATTTTGACTTAAACCTATAAGTCTCCTTGACCTATCTCTATAGATCTTTATACCAAGAATATATGTTGCTTCACCCAAATATTTCATTGAGAAACATTTCTCAAGCCTAGCCTTAACCCCTTTCATAGAGGGAATATCATTTCCAAAGATCAGTATGTCATCCACATATAACACAAGGAATGTCACAATGCTCACACTAGTTTTCTTGAAAACACATGGTTCATCTTCATTTTTAATGAAACCAAACTCTTTGATTTTCTCATTGAAACGAAGATTCCAACTTCGAGATGCTTGTTTTAGTCCATAAATGGATCTCTTAAGTTTACAGACTTTATTAGGATACTCTGGATCGACAAAACCTTCAGGCTGAACCATATAGACATCTTTAGTTAAGTGTCCATTTAGAAAAGCCGTTTTGACGTCCATTTGCCATATCTCATAGTCATAGTATGCAGCAATGGCAAACAATATCCTAATAGACTTGATCATAGCCACAGGAGAGAAGGTTTCATCATAGTCAATACCATGAGTTTGAGTGAAACCTTTCGCCACAAGTCTTGCTTTATATGTGTGCAAAATTCCATCCATGTCGGTTTTCCTTTTGAAAACCCATTTACTTCCAACAGACTTGCTGTTGAGAGGAAGATCAACCAAGTCCCATACTTGATTATCATACATGTATTCCATCTCAGTGTTCATCGCTTCGAGCCAATGATCAGATTCAGAACCTGTCATGGCACTATGGTAGTTAGTGGGTTCATCAGAATCCACCAAGAAACAACATTCATCATAAGATATGGAAAAGCCATATCTTTCTGGTTCCTTTCGTATTCTACCAGATTTGCGAAGTCTCATTTGTCTCCTGACCAATCATTTGTTCAGGTTTAACATCTCGTTGTTGAATACTAGTGCCAACCTCAGGTGCATCAGCTAACGGTACTTCCCCAAGTACCATTTGCCTCCCACTTGCTTCTTCCATTAGGAACTTAGTTTCCAGGAATTCAGCCTTTCGAGCAATAAAAACTTTATTCTCGGCGGGATTGTAGAAATAGTATCCTATACAATCTTTAGGATATCCTACAAAAATGCATTTAGTAGATCTGGGATCTAGTTTGTTTGAAGCTTATTGTCTCACATAAGCCTCACATCCCCATACCCTTAAATAAGATAAGGATGGAACTCTTCCATGCCAAACCTCATAAGGTGTTTTATCTACTTTCTTGGTTGGAGCCATATTTAAAATATGGGTAGTAGTAATTAAGGAAGAGTACTCCTATTCATCATAGAGCGAACCATATCAAGTAAGGTTCGGTTCCTCCTCTCAGACACACCATTATGTTGTGGTGTTCTAGGTGGAGTAAGTTGTGAGACAATCCCACGATCCTCTAGATGATTTAGGAATTCATCACTTAGACATTCACCTCCTCTATCGGAATGAAGGACTTTAATGGTTTATTGAGTTGATTCTCAACTTCACTTTGAAACAATTTGAACATCTCGAATGCTTCATGTTTATGTTTCATTAAATAAACATAACCATATCGACTGAAGTCGTCAGTGAAGGTGATGAAGAATCTAGCACCATCTCTTGCTATGGTTCTGAAAGGACCGCATACATTAGTATGTATGATTCCTAATAGATCTTTAGCCCTTTCACTAGTACCAGAGAAAGGAGCTTTAGTCATCTTTCCACATAGACAAGATTCGCATATATCAAATGATTCTTTCTCATTTGCCTTCAAAATACCACTCTTTTGAAGTTGGGATATGTGTTTCTTGTTTATATGTCCAAGACGACAATGCCATAAATAAGAATCACTCAAATTATTCTTGAGTCTTTTGGCGCTAGCATGGTATATAGAACTATCGTTTGTTGAACTATCTAGTTTTACTTCGTATATACCATTAAGAGGTCTAGCCTCGAAATAGAACATATCATTTTTGTAAGCATGAATAAAATCGTCATTAAAACGATAAGTAAAACCAGATTGTTTTAAACAAGCAACGGAAATAATATTTCTGGTCAAGCCAAGGACATAACACACATTGTTTAATGTTATATACAGGCCATTCGGTAAATGTAAATCGTAATCTCCTAAAGCTTGAGCTTCAACTCTTGCTCCATTTCCCACGTGGAGTACGATTTCGCCTGTCTTCAGCTGCTTACTTCTTCTGAACACCTGTAACATATTACATATATGAGTTCCACACTCAGTATCAAATACCCAAGTGTTAGGTGAAAAAGTAAATAGATCTAATTCTATCACATAGATACGTGAAGGCTCTGCATCGGCCTTTTTCTTCTTCAACTCTGCCAGGTAAGTAGGACAGTTCCTTTTCCAGTGACCAATCACGCCACATTCAAAACATGCGTCATTTTTGGCCACTTTCTCCTTCTTCTTAGTTGGTGGGGCTTGGGCGACTTTCTTGCCTTTACCCTTAACAAACTTAGCCTTGGAGTTAGGGGTTTTGGGTTTCTTGGTTCCACCTTCCCGAATCATGAGCACATGAGGGGTTTTATTTGGGAAATTCTTATCAGCGGTTTTAAGCATCTGATGCAGTTCCGAGATAGGTTTCTCCCAACCATTCATGTTGTAGTTCATGATGAAGGAGTCATAGGATTTGGGCAAGGAGTCTAGAATTATATCCGTTGCCAAATCCGTTGGATATTTAGAGCCAAGACGCTCCAAATGATCCAAATAACCTTTCATCATGAGAACTTGATTGCTCACATTTCCTCCCTCCACCATCTTACATGCGTGCAACGATCGAACGGTTTCGAAGCGTTCAGTTCGGGCTTGTTGTTGGAACATTTCCTTCAGCTGATTGATCATGTCATATGCCGTGTGATTCTCGAAAATCTCTTGAAGTTCGGGAATCATTGTGGCTAGCATGAGGCTCGACACTTCGACCGAATCATCCACATGTTTCGACCATTCAGCGTGAGGAGCCCTAGGAGTAACGGGGGGTTCATCAGGAATAGGGGTATCCAACACATACAACTTCCTTTCCGGCCGAAAACAATTCTCAGATTTCGGCGCCAGTTCAGGAAGTTGGTGTGGTTTAGTTTTTCCTTTTCTAGGATGGATCGAAGGTAATTGGTGTGGTGGTTTGCATTTGTTGTCATCTACAAAATTTAACAAAGTTCTATTTAGCATTTTTGATTTTTAAAACTTTATTTATTAATACCCTTTATAACATTAATAATATAAAGTCTAGGATCCAATGTTGCAAAACAAACAAATGGTTAGGTGACCTTTATCCCATCTATTTATTTCAACAAGGTAGGTAACGTTCACCAATTACATCCAAATGTAATTCCTAGCAATATGGGATCCTTAACAACGTTTTGTTAATTAGCATGTTTGATCCCATCTATGCTGTTAGTTCCAGATCCGTGCAACGATAATGAAATCAAACAATTAAATAGTAAAGTATACGATTTCAACTGGTCATCTCTGTATTATCTTTCAATATTGAGAGGATTACAATAAAAGTGTAGGAAAGAAAATGAGACAACTAGCCTATTTTTCTAAGGCTAGATTGCTTTATATAAGGCGGACCCGTGGTTAACAAGCCCACGGCCCGTTCACTAACAAGGCCTAATTTAATCTATAACAATTAGCCCCTTGAACTTCTAATCAACCAAATATTACCCTAACAATCTCCCCCTTTGATTTGAAGTTCGGTTTGGCGCCAGTTCGCGACATATATTTTTTGAAGCGCGAAGTGGATCTGGAACCATTTGATAGCACGACGATAGTCGATGCGATCTTCAACCATTTCCATGGCATTCCGAGCAGTTATTTCATTTGGATTAGGAACATACGAAACCCTTGGATTTCCAGACTCGTGCTGAATGATCTTTCGAAGAGCATCTCGAACTTTGTAGAGCGTGCCGTCGCATAATCTTTCTACCTGACTGAACCGCAGAAATCTTTTCTCTTTCTGTTCATTGATGAAGACAATCCCAAATTTTGGTTCTAGAAGCATAGCGTTCTCGGGATACATATTCAACTCAGGAGCTTGCAAATTCGGCTTTATCAAATTTACCTTCTTCGCCCTGTTCTCGATAGCCATTTGGAAGTCCGTTAGATAAGACATCATAATTGTGCGGACCAGGAATCGACGAACAGCTTCGAGCGCCTTTGTAACTGTTGGTCCCGAAGGGCTATACAAGTTTGTAGAAGGGGGGGGGGGGTTGAATACAAATAGACGTTTTTACTTTTCTAAATTGTTTATTGATAAATCAAGACAATTTACAACTTGTTGCGGAACAAGATTAAGGATAAACCTAATCTTAACAAGTTAAGAACACTAAGTTTCTTGCACTAGAAAGAGTTAAAGAAATTACGAATAATAACTTAACAATAAGAAATAAGAAGGTGGTCCGAGCACACTTCAAAACTGAAGTAAGGATCTTCTTATATACTGCATGCATTTAATGCATGGCAGTATGGCTTTACACGTGGCAGCAGCTGAGTGGTTGCATGTCATTGACCTTTGTAGACAACCTTAGTAGCCGCATGGTGCACAATGTAGAATCAGAGTTTTTGTACGATTACAGACAAAAGGGATGTCCGTTCTGACAGTTCGTACGGAGACGTGCAAGGGAGGTAAGACAATAGTAACATGCCGGGAGACTTCATGATCAGCTTTCGTTGAGTCAGATCTTTATCAGCGAATGATAAAGTTCAGCGATTGCTGAAGTCTTCTACTTGATACTTCACGTTGAATGGACAGGTCTTGCTTCGCTGATATCCGCATCAGTTCACGAGTAGACTTGTCGCTGGTTCTTGAGCTTGATCTTCGACTTCAGCGTAGAACTTTGGTTGACGTGAAACTTATCTTCAGGGATCATAAGTAAACAACTAACTTATCAGCGATCATCTCATAGACTTAACAGGCTCAGAGCTATATGATGATGAACAGTATTCGCTGAATATCTAATCTAAAGAGTGAGAGTTCCTATCAGCGGTACTGTAAAGTCTTAGTACTTATCAGCGATAGTGAAACTCTGATACATATTGTTTACTTACAATTTACACTAAGTGTTTAAGAGAGGGTCATTATCAAATCACTGAGGGTTTGGATAAACAATCTCCCCCTATTTGATTATGACATAGAAACAGAGAAAATTGCTATTTAATGAAAACATAAGGATAAAAAGAACTCATAAAATATTTGTCCCTTTTACTGGTTTCTTGGATCTTTTCAGTACTTATGGAGTAAAGTACATTCGCTGAAATTTTTCTTTCAACTTCATAAAGATTACATAGGGAAGTGGAAAAATTACAAGTACAACAAATAAAATTACATGTACAAAAGATGTAGACAGATAAGGATAGAAAGAATTACAAGGCGATCCTATCCGTCAAAAGGTTCTTCCTTGATGAGAAGTTCATCGAGGGTCTTTGATGTGGGAATCATCCAGTTATGTACATTTACTCCTTGATTCTTTTTGTTCAGAGCTTCTTCAAAAATCAAGGGCTTCAGGTGTCTAGCTTTAATGTCGCGTCTGACTTCACACCAGTATATGAGATCTCTGAGTTATTCGATGGGAGTGATTGGAAGCTCAGAGATGTGTTGAAAGTGATGATTTACTTGGTAGTCTAGAAAGAATATACCATAAGGATCACTTACAACTTTGCCAGGAATGAAAGTTTCTCCAGGTGGTAGGGAGGTGTCAAGCGCCGAGAGATCAGCATCAGGGCCAAGAACTTCAGCACGAGAGAAACCAATACCTATTTCATTCTGTATAGGAGGACCTGAGTCTAAGACTTTCTTTTCCTTTGCAGAGACTCTTCTTTGCTGAGGAGGAAGAAGAGTGGAAGGAGTAATATCCACAGCAGAAGAAACCGAGTCAATCTGAGTATTTAAAATCTTCTCGACATGGCTCTTGAACTTTGAGCGCGATCCCTGAATGGCTAATTTCACTTCCAACCATTCAGAGAAACCAAACTTCTCTAAATTAGTAGCATAGAAGGTTTGCTTGGTTTTGTCTTCTCTGAATACATCAATTTCAACAACAGGAATGTCAACGAATAGTCTTCCTCTGATGTTTACTTTGATGATTTTGGATGGTCGAGATCGATAATTCAGCATTTCTTTACACCATTTCAAAGTCGTATCAGATACTTTCGTCTTTTCTTCAACGATCCTTTGGGCATCATCCCATAGCTGACGTTGGATATCAATGGGAGTTCTTTTCAGCGCAGGGTCTTTCACCGATTATTGGACAAGCTGGATGTTGAGTTCTCTGTCTTTTTCTTCAGCTTCCCTTCTTTCAGCGGTTAACCTTTCAGCTCTGAGGTGATCCTGGTATTCCTTTTGTGAAAGTCCGAACTTTGGAAGAATAGAAGGAAGTTGATCACGCTTCAGGATGATTCGCTGATCTTCGAATCTCTTGATTACTTCCTCTCTCTTTTTCTGATCCTCTTCACTTAGCTTTTGAGGAGCCAAGGAAGGTCTGTTTTTGTGAGAGAGCTGCTGTTCTTCAGGTTCATGGGTCTGAGTGATTAAATCCAAGACCGGGATTATTTCTTCAGCATTGGGAGTTGGGATTATTGTTGGTGCAGTCGAAGGAGCTTCAGTGGGATCCTCAAACAGGGGAGAGGACTAGCTGAAACACAGCGATCGTTTAAGTAAGCAGAGTTGGGGAAGAAAGAGATAGAGAAAAGAATGTGGTTAAGTGTATAGAGGTTTTACGGATTGAAGGATTGAGATAGAGAAGGGATAGAGGAGGGATGCAGTGTAAGGGAATAGAAGGTAGTGTACCTCACAAACTGGCTTTTGAAGCAAGATCGTCAGATTGTCTTCTTCAGCGAGGCCTTTATTTTTTCCTTTGCCAGCTTCAGACGCTGCAGGCTTTGTCTTGGTCCGCTCCCCTGAACGTTCGTTTATCAAAATCCCTTTGAGAGATGTAGTCTTCTGAACAGGCTTGACGATAAAGTAGTCATCATTATCATCATCGTCATCATCATCATTCTTTGGAGAAGAAGATGGTTCATCATCAGAGATGTCGACAGCTTCATCGTCTTCAGCTTCGTCTTCATCAGATTCAACCTCGTTAGCGTATGGTGAGGTTACATCAGCAGCAACTTCAATGTTCTGCTCTTCGAGTTGCTCCCCCTCAGATATACAGGAAGGTTTCTCGGTTCCCTCAGGGTTTTCAACTCCTTGAGGTTTTGAAGAAGTAGCATCAGCTTAAGTCTCGATACCCTCTCCTTCAGCATGTGGAAGGTCTTCTTTATTTTTCTTCTCCCCCTCATAATTATGGGGAAGGTCTTCTTTAGGCTTCTCCCCCTCTTCCACATCATGGTTGGGGGAGGTAACGGACTTTTCAGCAGCAGCAGCAATAGGATTACTGTCTTCTTGGCCAGATATTCTTAAGCAGTTTTCAATCGCTGCTACTCTATCTTCTAGGCCAGTAATAGCAGAAGTGATCTTGAAAAGTTCAGCATGATCCGCCGGAGTAAAATGTGAAGGTGTAGGGGCAGGGGCGGTCATGTGATTCAGGATCTGCTGCACCATTGTCTTCACTGAACTTACGTCAGTCTTTACAACAGACATCTCTCCCTGAAGATTTCCAACCGATGTGTTCAGCGTTATGACCTCGCTGGACATGGTTTGAACTGTTGCTTTGAGAGAGGTGTAGTCGGTGTAGATGTCAGCAAGAACTTTGGCAAAATCACCAAGAGTACCATCAACCTTCTCCAAATCAGCTTTGGAGGCATTCTGTTCAACCACTTTTTTCAGCTTGTTGAGATTCTCTCCAGCGTTTGTTACAGCTGAAGAGTTGTCTGAGAGAGTAGTGGTGAGACACGTCAACTTTGTATCCAGGTTCTTCAGAGAGGCGTTGAAGTCTCCCAAATTAGGACCTGTAACAGATAAGTACTTATGAACAAAGGAAAGCTCAGAAGTTTGGGGTTTAGTTACAGTGTATATGGGTTGGTGAATACCTGCAGGAGGGCTGGTGAAGTCTTCAAAACTTCTGTGTCCTGAAAAAAGTTCCATGTCGTCAGCTAGAGTGCGTGTATGCATGGACATTCCTGCAGGTCCTGCATCCATCATTCCTTGAAAAGTATCAGCTTTAGCTTCAGGAAGAATGACGGGTGCTCCAGTGATCGTGGTGAAAACTGGATTAGAGTCCAATGGAGTAGAGAGAGAAGCGAATGTTGAGAAGGTTTGATGTGGAGCTGATTCAGCATTGGATCCACTGAGAATCACTTCAGTCCTATGAGAGACTGAAGGAGGTTGGTTCATTTCCAAGTTTATAACTTCAGCGTTTAGAGACGCTGAAGCTGGGATGGAAGGGGTGGCTTGTTCAGCTGTGGCAGAGCGTACCACTGAACTTTCCATCAGCTCTTCAAGATGAGCTGAGGAGTCTTTAGCATGTAAATGCTGGGGGGTTGCTCCTTGGTTTTCTTGATTCTTTTAGAACCAAGTTGGGTAGTAGATTGTTTCCTTTTTCTAGAAGGAGTGGAGGTTGCAGCTGGGGTATCAGCGGTGGAGATTTCCACTGAATGAGCTGCAGAAGTAGAAGAAGGAGGATTGAGAATAGATAAAAAAGTAGAGAGACGTACCACGTTTGGCAGGGGCTTGAAGTCGAGCACCTTAGGACCAACCTGAGAGAGTTTCAGGTCTCCTACTTTTGGGTAGTTATCCTTCAGGCCGGTTTGGAAGATGGCGCTGAGGAATCTTGGGTATGGAACCCATGATGGTCTATCAGCAAAATCTACTCTAAGCGAAAGATCGTCGTAGATTATCGAGGCCCAGTCAACATGGAGACCCTTCAGCAATGCATAGCCCATGGCTTGCTGAGGTTGAGCAGCTTGATCAGAGGAGCCACTCTTCGCTGTCATGCAGCTTATCAGGTGTGCGAAGATGAAGTTCATCTCACTTGGCATCTTTGACTTCTTGATTGCAGTCAGTTTCTTCTCGGCTTTTTCATCTCTCCCTTGATCCCATACGTACTTCATTGCATCAAAGAATGCAATGAGTGTTTCTCTATCAACATGTCTCTTAGGGTCAGGGAAAGGAACAAATGGTTTGTCTTTGGTGGCAACAAGGAGATTCAGTGCTTTCCGAATGATAGCAGGGTTGATTTTGATGGTGCCAAAATCAGTGTCACAGGGGATGACATCAAGTAGTTTGGTAGGGTCTTTGGATGATGGTAGCTGAGTGTGTCTGGCGGTAAACCAAAATTGAGATAATAGTAACTGATGAGCAGGGGGTGTTATGGTCAAGGCTGTAGAGAGGCAACAGGTTTTCAGAAAATTCACAGCGTCGTCTAGATGCTTAACTTGTTTCTTTGGAGGAAAATCGAACAGCGGATGGAGGTTGTTTGATTTTGTAAAAGAGATATCCTCAAGTTTGAACTTGGCCTAAGGAGCCTTGTTGATTTCAAGTTCCTTAACAGCAGGAGTGTTCTCAGCAGTTGGAATATCAGTAGAAGGAGCAGCCATTTCTGTAATCAGCTCAACCAAATATTAACAAAACAAATAGTCTTAATGTGGAAAGATTTTCCAATAAGATGTTTTTGAATTTTGTCCATTTCATTCAGCCAAAAATCCCTTTGAGAAAGATTAGGGTTTTTCTTGTTTTGAGAAAGAGTTACAAAACGTAGAGATTATGTGTTTTCCAGTTTTCATTTGAAGAAGGAATTCTGGAAAACATACGAAGAACATGTTTACGAGTTTTGATATAAACTTGAAGAACAACCATGAAGGTTGTATTCATAAAATCATGAACAAAATATGATTTCATTTTATAAAAGTTCTTTTGTTTGATCTGTTAAAAGCAAAGAATAAGATCATAAACAAGTAATGTAGGAAAATAATAAGAGTATTAACCTGGTTCGTCAAGGAAGAAGATGAACAGTTTCTGGAAATTTTGAGAGCTCAAAATGCAACAGTAAATCTTTTTCTTGCTTGGAGGAGAAGTTTTTTTTCGCGTAAAGAGAAAAATATAAACCCAAAGTGGTTTATATAGAGAGAGTAGAGAGAGAGAAAATCTTGAGCGGGGAAAGATTTTCATCATGACACGGACACGTGTTTGCATTTGATTGGAAGGTAAACGAAACGTGCAATCGTGTGTCAGAAAAAGAACGTGCCAGGGCTTATCCATTGCGATGACGTCACAACTGTCCTTTCATATTTTAGGATGTCTATGAGGTTTTGAACGCTCAGGGACACTTTTGAAAATATGAAGCACTGAATAGAAATATCAGTGTTGGTTTAAGAAATTTCAAAGTATTGCTGTTAAGGAACATATATTCAGCGATGCAATTTGTTTTGAAATCTTACATTCACATGCGAACGTCAGCGAGTAAGAGAGAAAACATACCTTGACATCAGTGAATCAATTATGTTCAGAGAGAGAATGATAAAATGGGTTATATAAGTTGATTTTATCCTATCGCTGATCAAATGTGAACCGCTGAAGATTTTACTCTTCAAAGTTTAGCATTCCAAGCTCGCTGATGAGAAAGTTGAATCTTGTCTCATCAAGAGGTTTGGTGAACACATCAGCTAACTGATAGTCAGTTGGGATAAAATGAAGTTCTATATCACCATTCATCACATGATCTCTGATAAAATGATACCTGATTTGGAAGTGTTTTGTCTTTGAGTGTAGCACTGGATTGTTGGCTATAGCGATGGCACTTGTGCTGTCGCAATAGATTAGAATTTTCGAGAGCTGAAGGTCATAGTCTAGTAGTTGATTTCTCATCCACAAGACCTGAGAACAACAGCTTCCAGCGGCTACATACTCAGCTTCAGCAGTTGAGGTGGACACTGAGTTTTGCTTTTTACTTGTCCAACTTACCAGCTTTCCACCCAGGAGCTGACAGCCTCCTATGGTGCTTTTCCTATCCAATTTGCAACCTGCAAAATCACTATCTGAATAGGCGATTAGATCAAACCTTGAGTCTTTGGGATACCAAAGACCTAGGTTCATAGTACCCTTAAGGTAACGAAAGATTCGCTTTACAACGATCATATGAGATTCCTTAGTTTCAACTTGATATCGTGCACACAAACAGGTTGCGTACATAATATCGGGTCGACTAGCTGTAAGATACAAGAGAGAGCCGATCATCCTACGGTACAGCGTGACATAAACAGGTATTCCATTTGAATCCTTGTCTAGTGTCAGCGGTGGTGCCATAGGGGTTTTCATAGCTGAACTCTGAGTTAAATCGAATTTCTTCAGCATATCTTTAACATACTTTCCCTGATTAATGAAAGTTCCTTTTTCATTTTGCTTTATCTGAAGACCAAGGAAATATGTTAGCTCACCCATCATGCTCATTTTATACTCTTCTTTCATTCTATCAGCGAAACGAGTACAAAGGTCAGGGTTAGTAGAACCAAATATAATGTCATCAACATATATCTGAACAAGAATGATATGACCTTTCACTATTCTGAAAAATAGAGTTTTGTCGATTTTACCTCGCTCAAATTGTTCAATTAGGAGATAAGAGGATAGAGTGTCATACCATGCACGTGGAGCTTGCTTTAAGCCATAAAGTGCCTTATCCAGTTTATAAACATAACCTGGACGCTTAGGATCTGAGAATCCTGGAGGTTGTTCCACATAGACTTCTTCATTCAGCTTTGCATTTAAATGCTGACTTAACATCCATCTGAAATACTTTGAAGTCTTTGTGTACAGCGTATGCTAAGAATAGACGAATAGATTCTTGTCTTGCTACTGAAGCAAATGTTTCGTCGTAATCTATGACTTCCTCTTGTCTGTATCCCTGAGCAACAAGACGAGCCTTGTTGCGGGTTACAGTTCCATGTTCGTCCAACTTGTTTCGATAGACCCATTTAGTGCCTATCACTGTTTTGTCAGTTGGTCTTCGAACAAGTTTGTAAACTTTGTTTCTTTCGAATTCAGTCAGCTCTTCTTGCATGGCGCTGACCCAGTTTGGACCTTTGAGGGAATCATTTATTTTCTTTGGTTCAATCAGAGAAATAAAGTTAACAAATAAACAAATATTACCTGTACTTCGTCGAGTCTGAACACCAGCGTTTGGATCACCAAGAATTTGATCAGTTGGGTGATTTACAGTCCATCGCTGAGCCGAAGCGTGAGACGCTGACTCAACCTGAACTGGAGGAGCTGAAGATGAAGCTTCAGCAACTTCTGGGAAATCAGCCAAGAGAGGAGTAGGTGCAGATGTCATCTCATTTACTGATTGCTGAGAAGTAGATGGAATGTGTGAGACATTTGGTTCAGAAGCAGGTATAGTGTTTAAAGGAACAGCAGAGACCCATGATGTTTCAGCTTCACTATTCTGCATGTTTAGGATGATAGTAGGACTATCATCTTCAACTGTATGAGTATGAGGAGTGGGAATATTTTCTGAATCACCAAGATGAGAAAACATCCATTGATTCAGTTCTTCAGTGTCAGCTGAAGGTCGAGAATTCGCTGAACGGGATTCGTCAAAAGTGACGTGAATAGTTTCTTCAACAGCTTGCCTTCTTCGATTGAAGACTCTGAAGGCTTTGGAGATTGAAGAATATCCAAGAAAGATTCCATCATCAGCCTTAGGATCAAACTTTCCAAGGGCATCTCTGTTGTTCAGTATGAAACACTGACATCCAAAGATGTGAAGAGAGCTAAATGAAGGCTTTCTCCCATGAAAAAGTTCATAGGCGGTTTTATTAAATCTTTTGACTATCAGCGACCTGTTTTGCGTAAAACAAGCAGTGTTGACAGCTTCTGCCCAAAACTGAGTAGGCAGGTGAGAATCGCTGAGCATTGAATGTGCAGCTTCAATAATAGTTCTATTTCTTCTTTCAGCGACTCCGTTTTGTTGCGGTGTTCTCACTGAAGAAAAGTTGTGAGAAATACCCTTACTCTCAAAGAAGGAATCAAGAGAACTGTTTTTGAATTCAGTCCCATGATCACTCCTTATTGAGCGAACGGTCAAGTTGTTCAGGGTTTCCCTCTTCCGAACAAAGGTGATGAGTTCTTCAGGGGTGTCACTCTTAGAACGGAGAAACATAACCCATGTATAGCGAGAGAATTCATCAACTATGACCAGCGTATATTTCTTTCCAGCGATGGATTTTTTCTTAACAGGGCCAAACAAATCCATATGGAGAAGTTATAGAGGAGATGATACTGAGGAAACTTGCTTTGACTTAAAGCTTGCTTTGGTCTGCTTGCCTTTATCACACGCTGAACATAAGGATTCTTTTGCGTATGAGTGCTGAGGTAAACCAGTGACTAACTCTTTTGAAGAAAGAGTGTTCAGTGTCTTGATGTTTAGATGAGAGAGCTTCTTATGCCATAGCCAGTTGACATCAGATGAGGCTTTTGAGAAAAAACAGGAGTTCTCAGTGGTTGTTGATTCCATATTTATTACATAAACATTTTCCAAACGATAACCGCTGAGAGCTATCTTCTCCTTTTTGTCAGCGACAAAGCAGGATTACTTTGTTATCTTTGTCGCAAAGCTGACTGGTGCTTAGAAGATTATGCTTCAGCCCTTCAACATATGCGACTCTTCTGAAGGTTGTTGTACCATTAGATAGTACACTAAACCCCCGGGTATGTCCTTTTCCTTTTCCACCGAAAGTTACAGGGGGGCCCTTCTCTTCTTTGTACTCAGTGAGCAGGTTCTTCATATCAGTCATGTGTCTAGAGCATCCGCTATCGAGATACCAGATACCCTTCTTAACCTGCATTACAAAGAAAGATTAGTTTTTCTTGGGTACCCACTCAACCATGTGTACACACTTGTCAGTGGGGGTAGAAGAAGGGGTGGAAGGTTCAGCAGTCTTCGCAGCATTTGAAGATTCAGCTTTGTCAGTCTTCACTTTGGTTAATTTCTTAACCTCAGTGGTCTTCTTTGCCTTGGGGACAATGATCTTCACCTTAGCTATCTTTTCAGCTTGGGTGGCTGTGGGGCACTTACTAGCAATATGATTTGTAAGTCCACAATGATAACATTTCCTATAACCAAAAGTAGTTCTAGGACCATTTGCATGCTGAGCTTTAGATTTTGAATTAGAAGGACCAGCACCAAGTAAGCTATTGGTTTTTGAAATGGGAGGAACATTTAGTTCTTCGGATTTCTTACCAATGATTTCCACTTTGATTCTAGGAGTAGATCGCTGAATAGATCTACGCTGAATAAATCCAGAGATCTTATTCTTTGAATCAGAGGGATAAGTCACTGAAGCTTTAGAAGCATTCAGCTTTGGTACAGAGGTACCCTTATGAGGATTTTGGTTAAAAGCAATTCCTATACCTTTGTTTTTAAAGATTGAGGTAGGTTTTGGATAAATAACTTTTTCTTTACCTTTAGAGGTTAAGGTAGAGATTTCCTCAGGGATAGGCGGTTTAGAAGAGGAACACTGAGAGGATGAAGTATCAGCGACTGAGGATACGAAAGTTCCAAATAAGAGCATGGAACGATCAGTGGTTGGTTCTAGAGTATCAGCTTTGTAACCAAGACCACGTTTATCACTCAGGGGAATCTGAGACTTAATTATCTCAGTAACCATCCATCAACAGTAGCTTTTTCAGCTTTTAATGCAACGATAGATTCTTCGCGCTCGATTTTGACTAGCTGATTTAGGTGAACTTGATCTTTAAAATCTTCTTCAATTTTAGAAAGATTTTCTATTTGAAGGTGACAGTTTTTAAGCTGTTCAGCGAGATCAAGGTTTTGATTTTCAACTACAGTTTTTCCATTCATGGCTTCATATAAACGTCTAGTCAAGAGATCGATCTTTCGAAGACTATCAGCTTCATCAATATTTGCAATATTGGTAAAGAAGGAAGGTGATACCTGAGTTGCAGAGGTTGAAGTAGAGGGAATGTCAGAGTTGTCTTCCTCATCTTCAAGTTTGGCCATGAGACATAGATTGGCTCCATCATCATCTTCAGAGTCAGATGATTCTTCTTCGTCAGAGGCAGTCCAATCATAGTCAGCCATGAGGCCTTTGCCTTTCTTCTTAAAGGTTTTCAACTTTGCATACCTTTCTTTCAGCTTTTTGTATTTTTCATCTCTATTCTTGGGAATAAAGTTTTTCTTGGGAAAAGCTGAGGGTCTAGAGACTTTCCTTGACCTGCACTCGCTAGCAAAATGTCCTGTCTTTTCACAGTTATAGCAAGTAGTAGTAGCCTTATCAACAGGGGTTGATGATCTTGGCTTGTCAGTAATAGCAAGAGGTTTATTCTTCTTGAAATTACTCTTTCTAGCAAATCTCCTGAACTTATTTGCCCGGAATGCCAGAGTTTCATCATTATCTGAAACGTCAGAGTCTGATGATCTTTCAGAGTTAGTTTCCAACTCAGTGACAGTGATAGTCGATCGCTGAGTGGAAGGTGAATCTGAGATTAAAGCAACAGGGGTGCTTTTGGAATCTTTTACAAGATTCTTCTTAAGATGACTCGATTGCTAATGATTCAGCATCGTGCCATATAAGGTAGAAAGGGTCATTGATTTTAGATCCTTTGACAGCTTGAGACACATAGAATAACTGTCCCAACTTTCAGGTAAACATTCTAAGAACTTTGTCAGCACTTCAAAGTTAGAATATTCCTTACCAACAGTTTTAGATCTATTATTAAACAGTTAAAACGTTGGTGTACTTCAGAGAGAGTTTCATTCTTACCACAAATGAAGCTTTCATACTGCCTTACCAGGTTGATCTTTCGAGAGTCCTGGACTTCAGAAGTACCTTCATACTTCTGGAATTTTCAAGAATTTCCCTAATTCTTTATATTTTGTAAAAATAAAGCTATATGGATTTCAGAAACGAACCTTCTCTCGCTCCCCCTCAAACGGAGCATGGGGAAGAATTTGCTCCCCCTCGGATAGTGCAATGGAGAGTCCGACACACGTAAAAACTTTTAGGCATTGAAAGAAAAACACTGTTTCGCTCCCCCTCAAATGATGAACATTAGTTAAAATCCACACGGGAGTATCTACACACAAAAAAAACTTTTTAACATTTTTAAGAGAAACTGTGTGTGACGCTCCCCCTCAACAGTAGAGTAAACTTACCTGATAGCTAATCATACTCCCCCTAAACACATGAGCAGCTCATGAAAACACAGGTACAGACAAACCTCACGTCTTCGTAATATTGTTCCTTGTAGATCGTGAGCAGCTCCCTCCTTCCGGTCATGTGTGTGGAGCATCCAGAGTCTAAGTACCACACATGACCGTCCTGCAAAACAAAATTAGCAGACCTTGGGTACCCAGATTTGCCTGGGTCCCAGAGGGTTAGGTTTGGCACCTCGAGGAGGAACATGCTTTGACTCAGACTTCCCCTTAGGTGCATATTGTACACCGTTTGGAGTAACTGGTTTTGGCACATGTTGCCTCTTAGGTGTAGAATTTACACCTTTTGGAGGAACAAGTTTTGTAGCAGGTTGCCTCTTGAGTGCCGGTCTAACCTCAGTGGGAGACGCCCGTTTTGGAATGGGTTTGGTCTCCCGCTGTGGTTTAACCTCTGTTTGAGAACCCCGTTGTTTATGATATTTTCTCTTGTTATTACGGGGTTTGCGTTTAGGTGTATGATTATACATGTGATATGACCCAAACCAATCATTGTTATTGATATCATCAAAGTCATTCCAACCACAACTAGAACAACACAAACATCTCTTTTAACAAAATTACTCCTATGATTCCAAGCACAGTCGTTTTTGTTTATCCAAGAATTAAAGACAGGAGGGAAAGACTTTGATGCAGCATCTTTGATGGGTTCCTTCTTTAGCCACTTTGGTTTTTCTTATTTAGCGCGACCGGTTTTATCCGAAACAACAGGGACAGTGCGGTCAGTGACTTTTGAGGAAACATGAATCTTAGCAGGTGGTTGACCGGTCTTTTGCTTCGGCTGTGATTGTTCTTGAGAATTTGAAGCATTTTTGGAAATCTTAATCACAGCCGGAGTCTTTGATTGAGAACTATCACCCTTTAGAAAATTGACCGGTCGATTTACTACTGGTGATAGAAAATCAATGTGGCCCGGAAGAGGTTTGTCGAAGGGAAATGACTCGAACTCTCCATCAGAATTGCCTTCAGAGTTCATATATTTTGAAAAATCAATCTCTGGAATTTCAGGACTTGGATCAGGTGAGGAATGCGAGGAACACTTAGTGTCAGTGTGCTTTGGGGAATTTGGTGCGGAAGCTAGGAAAAAATCAGAGTTTAAATTCCTTTTAACACACTCATCTTGAGAATCGGTACCGTCTTGTGTGGTAGATATTTTACCAATAAAAGCTTTACACGAAGACGTCTCAGATGAATTCGAGGAAGACTCGGGTGAAATCTGCTTCTCAGATTTGAGCTGGTCAATTTGCTCTTGGAGCTGACCATTTTTCGCATACTCTTGCATCGCATTTGTTGCCAAAGCAGCCAGCTTTGATGTGAGTTTCGTGATTTCTTCCCGAATGTTTTCATGTCCTTCATCAGCCACAACTTTGGTGTTGACCGGTTGTAGGTTCTCAAATTTCTCAGAATTGAGTTTCTCAATCTCAGAGATTAGCGCTTTCTTTTCGTTTTGAAAAACATACCTTTCTTTCTCAAACGACTCCTCCAACTCCACAATCTTTGCTTCCAAGATGAGAGGGGGAACATAGAGTTTAAACTCGTCCGTCTCAGTCTTGGTTGCGGGTGCTTGGTCCTCATACTTTTTGGAGGAATCCTTGGGCGTAGCAACCTTGTAGGAGTCGAAGTAATCATTTGAGAGATATTTCTTGTCCCTTTTATAAGAATAATTCAACGATCCATAACTAAATGGGAGTTGCATTTTGGAGGTGCGAGTGCGCTTGTATTCCTCGGTTTCCTCTTCCTTTTCAGGTTCAAGAGGACCAGTCCATTTAATGGCATATTCCAGATAATCTTTGGCTATTCCAAGACAACTAAAACCATATAGAATAGGCCTTTTGGCAATTCCCTTTTTCAATTAATGTCGGTTATCGTATCCGATTCCCCAGTCCTTGTTGAAATACGTGAACTCCTTTGGTTTATTCATACGGATAGTTTGATCAGTTTGACCTCTCTTGTGGAGTTTAGTTTCAAGATCTAGGATTTTAGCAACAAATTCCTTGTGCTGAAAATTGAAGGGCAGAGCATTGGTAAACAATTTCTGCTTTCTCATTCATGCACTGATCAAACTGTGACTGAAGATTAGATAATTTGGCGCTTAAGTCTTTAGGTGCTATTGAAAGATTTTTGCATTTCTCCTTTAACATAGCATTTTCAGACTTATGTTTTTCAGTTATTCTTGTTTGAACATCTAGCTTTTCGGTTAGTGAACTAATCTTAAGCTTTTGTTCTTTTGTGGTGGCCTTAAAGGAAGTTGCCTGATCAGTAAGTGATTGTATTTGATTCATGAAATCTTGTTGGATAGAATCACATACCTGGCTTGTCGTTGCCTTTTCTTCGTCAGCTGGAGACATCTTCAATTGCACTGGAGTGATCGTCGGACGATGGTTCGATTCAAAGTGGAACTGTATCAAGGATACTTAAATGTCCCCCTCCTGCGACTTAGCACGGGGGTCCCGGATTATGGAATCCGGGTGGTTTCCGGATAGGGAATTCGGAAAAATAAGGTTACTTGGTGGCTCTGAGTTACCGGATAAACTAGTTTCCGAATGAAAAATTAAGCACAAACTTACCGGATGGAAAGAGTTTCTGGATGAGATTCTTTCTGGATGCAATGGGTTTCCGGGTAAAATCAATATAACCGGAAACTTCGGGTTATCCGGACAAAATAGGTTACCGGAAACGTTAGTTATCCGGACAAACTATTTTACCGGGAACTTTGGGTTTCCGGAACAAATATACCCGGAGAGTATGGAATTCGAAGACTTACCCGGAAAGTTTTGACGTACCCGGATAGATTTGAATGCGATTGTCCGAAAAGGTCTGCAGTTATCCGGAAACGGCGGCTGGAGTGATAAACTCGATTGGGAATCGATTAGGGTTGCTTAAAATCGTTCCTGATTGGTTAGGAACTCGACCAAACACAAAAATAACACTACCCAAATCGATTTTGAAGGAAAAACAATAAGTTTTGATGATTAAAAATATGATTTTTCTCAAGAACACACTCAAAACTTTTGATCTTAATTTGCTTAAAAACACACTCAAACGATCGAATTAGAGCACGAAAATTTGCAGAATCACTAAGAGTAATGATGCTAACAATACCCAATAAGCGAAATCGATCAATTTTCCAGAATCAAAATTTTGAGATTCAAGTAAGAATACAGCCGTATTTTTCAAGAAACTTACCAGAAATCGAATTTTGCACTTTGAATCGATGTAGTCCGTCTGCTCTGATACCAATTGTTAGTTCCAGATCCGTGCAACGATAATGAAATCAAACAATTAAACAGTATAGTATACGATTTCAACTGGTCATCTCTGTATTAGCTTTCAATATTGAGAGGATTACAATAAAAGTGTAGGAAAGCAAATGAGACAACTAGCCTATTTTTCTAAGGCTAGATTGCTTTATATAAGGCAGGCCCGTGGTTAACAAGCCCACGGCCCGTTCACTAACAAGGCCTAATTTAATCTATTACAATTAGCCCCTTGAACTTCTAATCAACCAAATATTACCCTAACATATGCCTCGGGTTTCTAATGCTTAGGTGACCTTTATCACAAAAGATTCCCGATCAAGTCATCCAAATTGAATAACATGTGGAATAGGCGCATAACTAGTGGTTAGGTGACCTTTATCCCACTAGAAAACGTGAAACCACTTCGGCCATCAAAAGATGATCCAAGTAGTTAGGTGACCTTTATCCCACAAGGATCATACAAGTGATGTATTATAATTCTAGTTTTACAAACATACATATTGTATAATGTATATTGCATGCATCCAATATCACATGGTACTAAAAAATATTTTCTTTTATTGGTTCTTATAGTTCAAAAATCTCCATTTTATTAACTATTACGTTGCGGTCCATTTTAAACTAATATCCTATATTAATGTCTAGTTTGAGCGCATTAGAACCAATTTTAGTCCTTTTAATAAAACAACCCTTTTATTATTAGACATTGAGTTTGGATGAGTTTTAAAATCACAATTTTAACTCATTTTACTACTTCAAAATTTTAAGAGTTTTTATAATAAAACTCCTTTTATTTTAAAACCCATTTTTATCATTTTACTTTAAAATGTTATTTTGAAAAGCCAAAACTCCAAAAGATGATTTACTTTTTATGTTCAAAATATTATCTAGCATGCAAAATCCTATTTCAACCACACATTATAATATCAACATAAAATATCAACTAAAAGTAAATATGTATAAACCAAGCTAAAAAACTAGTGACAATTCTTGTGAACCAAACAAGAATGTCAAGTCCATTCCTAAGGGATAAAATGACCAAAAATTCCAAATTTGAAGTCTTCAAGCTCCCACTTGAAGGAACATCCAAATTCATGCAAATCTTCTAGGAACTCCATGGTATGTGCTTGCTTCTTGAAAGTCTTCAAATGATCTTCATTCTTTAAATTTTATATAAATAAGTCTAATCTAACATAAATCTATTTATATACAAAAATTAACAAAATGAAAGAATGCCTATTTATTATTACATACTTTATGAATAAATAAATATTACAACCATTTAAAAAAAACCAACATCACAAGGGGTCTTTGGCTTGTTTATACACATTATATACATACAACAAAATAAACAAACACTTTGTTTTTCTAAGGCAATTTTTATGACCAAAAAATGCATGTAAGTTTTGGTCATATAAAATAACTATTATAGACAATTTTTTTTTGCCAAAGATGCCATGTATGAACTTTTTCATACAAGATGAAAAATCACCCATGGCTTCCAAAAACCAAGTATTTTAACCACGCATGCAAAAGTGACTCTGATACCACTTGTTGGGTTTTGTTAGAAACATGATTTCAAAGATCATAAAAATATGCAACGGAAGCTTAAAAATTTAACAACATGAAAAACATTTCATTACCCACCAAGGATCCATTTGCATGTACATGAAAGATTAAAAAACAACCATAGGGGGTTTTAAGAAAATACAACATTTGAAGTCTTTTGCTATTTCTTCAAGTATGATGTTGGCAAGAACCCAAGGAAGAGTTCCTCTAAAGAAGTCCACCAAGCAAGTTCCAACACCTTGTAATATGCTAGTATCTTCTTGAAGTTTGATGCAAGATGAACTTCTAATTCAAGTGTAAAATGACTTGTATTTTAGAAATAACAAAAACACACACAAATATGTGTTTTTGGCCGAGAGCAAGGAGAGAGAGAGAGAGAGAGAGAGAGAGTGTGATGATTTCTTTTTTTCAAGTGTTTCAAAAGTGTTGGTCAAAAGTCTATTTTATAAGTAAGTTGTCTAGCAAATATATTAATAAAATATACTTGCACATGCCCATCACTTTGCCTCCCAATTTGACCAATCAAAGGGAAGAAGGTCATGCAATGACACAAAATAAACCTTGTAGTTTTAAGATGGTTAAAATTATATTTTAACTATCTTAAACTTTCTCCTCAAGTCCCTCCTTACAATTTTAGTTAATATTTATTATTTGCATCTAATATTATAAATCTTGTATTATTTTATATAACCAAAATATATTATTTGCATCTAATATTATAAATCATATTCATTAATACTTTCAAGATTTAATTAATATTTATCAAGAACAAAATTCTTATAAATATCAATTCGGTGTCTACTTGCTATATGGTGTGACCCTATAGGATCATATATTACCGGTAATATTATTTTATAATCATTCTTGAGCACACGGAACCAACAATAACAAGTCCTATTTATAGTCTACATCTTTTGTTACAATACTTAAGCACAAGCCCATTTACAAAGCCTTTGTTTTACAAAACTTTCTAATATTTAGGTCAACTTCAGTGTCCTAACATGCCACGAGCACCCGGAGTCAAGATACCAGATCGGCACATACTGCTTCTGCAAGACAATCGGAGATTTTTAGGTACCCATATTCAAATGGGTCCCTTTTTGTCAGTGGTATTCAAGGTTGTCTTAGCATCCTTGGGTTTGGTTTTATCTTCTGTTGAAGAACCATTTTGCTTCTTCTTTCCCTTGAATTTAGCATTCTTTTTGGGTAAAGAGAGGAAACAGTGAGGACTTGAGAAATGTTGGTTCAATTGATACATAAGATCGAAACAATGACAAAAATGAATTTACGAAGAGATTTGCTTGAACTTTTCATTGAAAACATTAAAACAGGGTACAGAGGCTTTAATTTTACAATCTACCCTAGCACTAGACTTCTTATTACAAAAAGACCTATGTTGACTAGATTGTTGTTTTGAAAATTCTCTGGTTGGAGTTGCCTTCTGTGGACCCTTTCGTCTGTGGTGAACTTCTGCAGGTTTCACTGTCACAGAAGCAAAAGGCCCAAAAGGTTTAGCTTTTTGTTGCCAAGTTAATTTTTCTTTAACAGGCTCAAAAGGTTTAGCTTGTTTTGAATAGAGAGAGGATTTTTCCTTTTCAGGTTTGTTTTTCTCAAGCTCCACAGAGGTTTTGGTTTGTACACACTTGTCCACAAAATCCGGGCAAATAGGAACACTTGTGATTATCTCCTTAGGAGTCATTGTTCTGTTAAGAATTTCAGAGGGAATTTCAAGTCCCTCTGTATCACAAGGATCTATTCCGGATTCAACTGAATCAGTCTCAGAATCGTCAGAGGATGAGTCGTCCTCATATACAGAGGTTGAGTCACTTTGGTCTCTATCGACAGAGACTGGATTTTCCGAGCAAGTGCTGTACTCGCTTTCTTCCTCTCTTTCGGGAATATTTTCTAAGTCAACAGAAGTGTTCATCAAGGATTCCTCAGAGAGATTTTGGTCGTAAGAGGATGTACAGTGATTTTCATAAAAGTTGTTTTTCCCGATTTCCATTAACTCTTTTTCAGAAATATTTTTAAGTTTTTCTTCTGTGGAAGCGGGCATATAATCAGGTGCCTCTGCCAATAGTTTCTTCTCAGAAACCATAGTGCAGACAAAGGCAACCTGAGATTGAGTCTCAGGTTCACCAAACTTAAAGATTCCTATCTGATCTTGTGTTTTCAGATATTTCTTAGGTTTGGAAGCTCTTTTGACAGAGGCTGATGATGGTTGATCTGTGTTTTCAAACCACACATTTATCATCTTCAGAGGTTTCCTTATGTGAGGTTCCCCAGAGACTTTTCTCCTTTTGGTCACAGAGAGTAAGTTTGGAAATCCAGGTTTTCTTGTATTACCTATACAGAACAGAGATGACAGAGACTTGTTTCTTTTGGTTCCAGTGTATGGATCTATATCACAGAAGCCAATTCCCCATATCCCTATTTGTGTATTTATCTTTTCATATACCATCTGTGCATCTTGATATTTTATCATTAAAAGATCTCTTATGAGTAGGTCTTGATGAAGTACTTCTCTTTCCTTTTGAAAATAGTGTTTAAGAGCAAGAATGTTCATTCTGTCGCTCTCAACATGTTAGCCCCAAGTATCTGTTATGTAAAAGTATTGAAAATATTATCAAGTCATAAGACCAACAGAGATCCAGCAGAAGACTTGGAATAAGATCAACAAGAAGACCAACAGAGCCCAACAGAGCTCTAGTGGAACCAACAGAAGAACTGTTCATACCCGAAGACAATCAGAGCTCTGGTCTAATGAGCTCTGGTGAAGTGAAGGCCTTTGTGGTGCCTAAGTCTCGTAAGAAATCCTAAGTATCAGACACGTGTCCATACTTTCCACGTATGCCCTAAAGGAAGGAGACACACTTTCCACGTGTCATTCCAGGGTACGATAGTACACTGGCTACACTTTATCAGGGCTATAAATAGTGAGGTAGTGGAACAAATGATTGTAAGCTTTTGAAAGAATAGTTTTCCACAATTGTTTAAGCACACACTGCAGTAATCCCGAGCACTACCTCCGTACGATATTGTGTCCTGTGAGATTTCCGAACACACACTTGAACGTGTTCTTGGTGTGATTTATTATCAATATACGAGCAGCTTTTATACTTTATCTTGTTATCATTATTACTGTTCTATATTTGATACTCACAGTTATTATATCGTTTACACAATCACTCACATTAATGGCTTTATTTAATATGCTTCCGCTGTCTATTGTCTTACAATTATTGTGATGCAACGTGAATCTGGGAACCTACAGTTGGTATTAGAGCTTGCTTGATTTTCTTAAATCAAACAATCCAATCTACCAAGGTTGATTCACTGTTGTTGATTGTGTGTGTGTTTCAAAGCTTCCTAGTATACTCTTTTACAGTTTACTAGTTTAAAAGTTATTATATCTCTCATTTAAGCTTTCCAGTCTAGTTTAAAGATCTTATCTACTGTTCATTACTGTTCCATTGGTTACTGTTCACTTACTTTTAGCTTATTCTCTTTCAAAATCGTTTGAAACCATTATACTCTGTTTTTCTAAAAAATGGCTAACAACATCTGTTGGTCCCGAAAGGCCTAAACAAGTTTGTAGAAGGGGGGGGGGGGGGGTTGAATACAAACACACTATTTTACTTTTCTAAATTGTTTATTGATAAATCATTAACAATTTACAGCTTGTTGCGGAAACAAGATTAAGGATAAACCTAAATCTAAACAAGTTGGAACACTAAGGTTTTCTTGCACTAAGAAAGATAAGGAGATTACTAATAAAATCCTATCTTAAGAGAGATTTGAACTTGTCCAGAGTTAGCAAGTTACTTCAAAATGAAGTGAGTTCATCTCTTTATATACTGCATGCATTTAATGCAATTCAGTATACACTTTACACGTGTCATCAGCGGATTGGTTGCATGTCATTGACCTTTGTTGACAACCTTAGCAGCCGCATGAATGAACAGTGTAGTATCAGAGTGGTTGTACGATTTCAGATTTTCGGAGGTTCTTTTCTGACATTTCGTACGGTGGCGTGCAAGGGAGGTTAAGACAAAAGTACTTTGTACGGAGGACTTCATGATCAGCTTTCGTTGATTCAGCGATTATCATTTACTATTCAGCGAATGATAAAGTTCAGCGATAGCTGAAGTCTTGTACTTGATACTTCACGTTGAGTGGACAAATCTGAGTCTTCGCTGATCCGCATCAGTTCATTAGGAGACTTGTCGCTGGTTCTTGAGTGATCTTCGACTTCAGCGTAGAACCTTTGTTGACGTGAATCTTGTCTTCAGGGATCATAAGTAAACAACTAACTTATCAGCGATCACCATAAGGACTGAACAGACTCAGCGATATGGTGAACAGTGTTCGCTGAATGTTTAATCTAAAAGTGCGAGAGTTCCTATCAGCAGTACTGTAAGATCTTAGTACTTATCAGCGATAGTGAAACTCTGATACATATTGTTTACTTACAATTTTCACTAAGTATTTAAGATAGGGTCATTATCAAATCAGTGAGGGTTTGGATCAACAATCTCCCCCTATTTGATTATGACATAGCAACAAAGAAAATTGCTATTTAATGAAAACATAAGGATAAAAAGAACTCATAAAATATTTGTCCCTTTTACTGTTTTCTGGGATCTTTTCAGTACCGATGGAGTAAAGTACATTCGCTGAAATCTTTCTTTAAATCTTTGAATCAGGTTACAATATGAATAAGAAAGATTACAAGTACAAGCGAAATAAATTACAAGTACTGAAGGATGACTGATACAATAGAGAAAGTGGTGATTGTTGTCAGCCTTCAAAGGGTTCTTCCTTAATGAGAAGTTCATCAAGGGTTGTCTTTTCAGTTGGAATCATCCAGTCAGGAACCTTTTCTCCTTTATTCTTTAGCTTCAGAGCAGCTTCAAAAATCAAGGGTTTTAGGTGTCGTGCCTGAATGTCTTTTCTGAAGTCGCACCAGTAGATGAAATCTCTGAGCTGTTCGATTGGAGTGATTGGAAGCTCAGCGATCCGTTGAAAGCATTTACGTCCGTCGTAGTCAAGAAAGAATATTCCATAAGGATTACTGATGACTTTACCAGAGACGAAAATTTCACATGGTGGCAAAGAGATGTCAAGGGCAGATAGATCAGGATCAGGACCAAGTACTTCAGCGCGAGAGAAACCAATTCCAGTTTCATTTCGTATGACAGGACCTGAGTTTGAATCTTGACGTTTCTTCTTTGGTGAGCCCCCTTTTCTTTTCGGCTTTAGATCAGGAACAGGAGGAATATCCACACAAGAAGATATCAAATCGATCTGTCTGTTTATCAGCTTTTCGAAATGATCCTTGTACTTAGATTTTGATGGTTGGATAGCTAACCTCATCTCCAGCCATTCAGAGAGACCATACCTTTTTACAGTGTCAGCACGAAAGGTTTCAGATGAGCCATCTTCTCTGAACAGTTTGATGTCAACAATAGGTACTCCGATGGAGGTTCTTCCAGAGATGAATACCTTGTTGATCTTCGCTGGACGATATCTGAAGTGGATTTTCTCTTTACACCAGATCAGGGTGGTCTGAGAAACTTCAGCTTTCTTTTCCACGATCTTCTGGGCTTGTTCCCAAAGCTTTCGTTGGATTTGAATGGGAATACGCTTCAGCTTGGGGTCTTTGACAGATTCTTGAGTGAGCTTGATGGCGTATTCTCTGTCTTTATCTTCAGCTTCCTTCCTTTCAGCGATGAGGCGTTCAGCTCTGAGATGATCCTGGTATTCAGCTTTTGAAATTTTGAACTTAGGAGGAACTGAAGGTAGTTGATCGCGCCTTAGGATGATTCGCTGATCCTCGAATCGCTTTATCATTTCTTCTCTCCTCTTTTGAGGAACTGAGGAAGGTCTGTTTCTGTGCGAGAGAGGTTGTTCTTCTGATTCATCAGTCTCAGAGATTAAATCTAAGACTGGGATTATGTCTTCAGCGGTAGCTGGAATTATTGGTGAAGTCGCAATAGAAGATCTTTCAGTGATATCCTCAAACAGGGGAGAGGACTAGCTGAAACGCAGCGATCTTACAAATAAGAACTGGGTAGAAGAACTTGGGTAGAAAAGATAGAAAAAAATGTGGATGTGTAAGGTGTTTGTGGAATGGATAACTGATTGTTCAGAGATGATCAGGGAAGGAAAAATAAGTTTAGTGTACCTGACAAATCGGCTTTGCAAGTAGGATCGCCAGATTATCATCTTCAGCGATGCCTTTGTCTTTGCTTTTCTCAGCGCCAGAGGCTGAGTGCTTTGTCTTTGTTTTTGTCTTCTCCCCTGTGGATTCGGTTATCACGATCCCTTTAAGAGCTTTTCGAGGAGCATGTTTGATGACAAAGAATTCGTCATCTTCATCATCATCATCATCATCGTTCCTTGGAGAGGAGGATGGTTCAGCTTCAGGGATGTCGATGTCTTCGTCTTCTTCTGCTTCGGATTCCTCAGCATCTTCTTCGAGTTGCTCCCCCTCAGATACATAGGAGAGGTTCTCGGTTCCCTCAGGGTTTTCATCTCCCTGAGGTCCAGTAACTAGATCTTCATTACCCTCTCCCCTGATAGATTCATCATGGGAAAGGTCTTCAGCGCTCTTATTTTGATCTTCAGCGCTCTTCTCCCCCTCTTTCTCATGATGGGCGGGAGAGGAATGGGTAGATTCAGCATTGGTGTTGTCTCTGTCTTCTGGGCCAGAGACTTTCACACAACCTTCAAGCTTAGCTATTATGTCTTCTAGGCCAGAAATAGCAGGCGTGATTTTCTTCAGCTCTTGGCGATCCTCTGCGGTGAATGAGTCCAAAATAGGTGCAGGGGCCGGAGCAGGAGCTGGATTGTTTGCCTTGTTCACCAGCGTCTCAATCATTGTCTTGACAGAACTAAGGTCGGTCTTCACTGAGCCCAAGTCGGTCTTGACCACTGACATATCACCTTCGAGTGTACCAACCGATTTCTTTAGCGTTGTAACCTCACTGGAAACGGTGGAAACTGACGATTTGAGGTTGGTGTAGTCAGTGTAGATGTCGGAGAGCACTTTGGCAAAGTCGGCGAGAGTTTTATCAAGGTCTTTGATGTCATCAGAGGAGGCCTTCTTTTCCACCACAGCAGTCAGCTTCGTCAGATTCTCTCCAGCGTTTGTTACAGCTGTAGAGTTATTTGATAGACCGGTGGTGAGATCTGTAAGTTTCATCTCCATGGACTTCAGAGACTGGTTGATGTCTCCCAAATAAGGACCTGTAACATATAAGTACTTGTGAACAAAGGAAAGCTCAGAAGTTTCAGGTTTAGTTACATTGTTTAAGGTGGGATCTGTACATGCAGGAGCGTTGACGAACTCATCAAAGTTTCGAGTCCCTCCATAGTGTTCCATATATCCCTCAAAAGTTTCGTGAGGGATGGAGATCTCTGCAGGTCCTTTCTTCGTCATTCGCTGAGAAGCTTCAACGGCTTCTTGAATGATGGCATCTCCAGCTTTAACTGGAGGAGTGTCCAAAGAAGTAGAGGGATGATCGAAGGATAAGAATTGGGGTTGGGTTGCAAGTTCAGCATTGGATTCGCTGAGAAGTACTTCATCAGTCTTTTGAGAGACTGAAGAAGGTAGGGTAGATTCCAAAGTTCTAACCTCAGCGTGTAAGGACGCTGAAGTAGGTTTAGAAGGGATGGCTTGAATTGGTGTGGCAGAGCGTACCACGGAACTTTCCTTCAGCTCTTCAGAATGACCTGAGGAGTCTTCAGCATGGAATTGCTGGGGTAGCTCCTTGGTTTTCTTGATCCTTTTGGAATCAAGAGGGGTAAGAGATTGTTTCCTTTTCTTAGAAGGAATGGATTTTGTGGCCTGGGAATCAGCGAGGGGTATTGTCGCTGAAGGAGCCACAGAAAGCGGAGAATTAAGTAGAGTGAGAAGGGTAGAGAGACGTACCTCGTTGGCGACAGGCTTGAAGTCGAGAACTTTAGGGCCAATCTGAAAGAGTTTCAGATCACCCTCTTCAGGATAGCTGTCCTTCAGGCCATATTGAAAGATGGCGCTGATGAATCGTGGGTAAGGAACCCATGCTGGTCGGTCAGCGGCAGAATCAACACGTTGAATGAGGTCTTCATAGATGATGGAGGCCCAGTCAATGTTGAGACCTTTCAGCAGTGCGTAACCCATGGCTTGATGAGGTTGAGCGGCTTGATCAGAAGATCCGGATTTCGCTGTCATACAGCTGACCAGGTGAGCGAAGATGAAGTTCATCTCGCTGGGCATCTTGGATTTCTTTATCAGCGTCAGCTTCTTCTCAGGTAGCTTGTCTCTTCCAGTCTCCCAGATGTAACCCATCGCATCAAGGAAAGCAATGATTTCTTCCCTGTCAGCGTGCTTCTTGTGGTCAGGAAATGGAATGAAAGGATTTTCTGAGGTAGCGTTAGGGAATTTCAGAGCTTTGCGGATTATTGCGGGGGTTATCTTGATGGTGCCATACTCAGTATCGCTGAGTATGCAGTCGATGGTTTTAGATGGATCTTTGGCGGAGGGTAGGTCGATGTGTCTGGCAGAGTACCAGAATTGGGATAATAGACGCTGACTGGCAGGAGGTGTGATTGTCAGTGCTGTGTAGATGGGGCTATTCTTCAAAAAATTTACAGCGTCGTCTAGATGGGATACCTGCTTCCGAGGAGGAAACTCGAGAAGCGCTGAGAGGTTGTTTGCCTTTGTCCAGTCTAGTTGATCCAGCTCAAACTTAACCTGAGGAGCTTTGGTGATTTCCAGTTCCTCAGAATCAGCGGAGATGGACTCAGCGGTAACATTCAGCTTTGAAGTTGCCATTTCACTGTATTATCAGTTCAACCAAAGATGTTAACAAATAAGAAATATCTTAATGTGGAAAGAAAATTTCCATTAAGATTTTTCGAATTTTGTCCATTTCATTCAGACAAAAAAGTCTTAATGAAGATTAGGGTTTTTTCTTGTTTAAAAAAAACGAATATAACACCTATAAGCCTTGTATTCCAGTTTTAAAAAAAAATGGATACGAAAGAAGAACAAGTTTAAGATTTTAGATTTAAAACTTGAAGAACAACCATGAAATGGTTGTGTTTATAAAACCATGAAAGAAAATGATTTTATTTTTGAGTTCTTTTGTTTGATCTTGTGTAAAACAATGATAAGATCGAAAACAAGTTATTCGCATTTGATAATAGATAAGAACATATTAACCTTGAGTTTGATGAAGAAGATGATGAACAGTTCTTGAAGATTGAGAGCACAAAATGCAACAGTGTTCTTTTCTTGCGGAGAAAGATTGATTCGCGTAAAAGACAAATATAAACTTTGAGAGTGTTTATATAGGAAGAGAGTAGAGAGAGAAAAACTTGAGCGGGAAAGTTTTTCATCATGACACAGACACGTGTTTGCATTTGATTGGATAGACAGCGAAACGTGCAAACGTGTGTCAGAAAAAGAGCGTGCCTGGTGTTATCCGTTGCAATGACGTCACAACTGTCCTTTCACATTCTTTCGTTGTCTCTGAGGTTTTGAAAGAAAAACTCAGGGACTCTTTGGAAAATATGAAGCACTGAATAGAAATATCAGTGAGGGTTTTAAGAAATTTCATAATATCGCTGTTATGGAAGAGATATTCAGCGATGAAAGAATTTGAAATCTTGCATTTTCATGCGTTTGGTCAGAGAGAGAAAACATACCTTGATATCAGTTTAACCAAATTTATTCAGAGAGAAGATGATGAAATGGATTGTACAAGTTTATTTTATCCAGAGCCTATACAAGAATGTATAAACGTATCGCTGATTAAATGTGAACCGCTGAAGATTTATCCTTCAAAGTTCAGCATTCCAAGCTCGCTAATGAGAAAGTTGAATCTTGTCTCATCAAGAGGTTTGGTAAACAAATCAGCTAACTGATAATCAGTTGGGATAAAATGAAGTTCTATATCACCATTCATCACATGATCTCTGATAAAATGATATCTGATTTCTATGTGTTTTGTCTTTGAGTGTAGCACTGGATTGTTTGCTATAGCGATGGCACTTGTGCTGTCGCAATAGATTGGAATTTTGGAGAGCTGAAGATCATAGTCTAGTAGTTGATTTCTCATCCACAAGACTTGAGAACAGCAGCTTCCAGCGGCTACATACTCAGCTTCAGCTGTGGAAGTGGACACTGAGTTTTGCTTCTTACTTGTCCAACTTACCAGCTTTCCACCCAAGAGCTGACATCCTCCTGTGGTGCTTTTCCTATCCATTTTGCAACCTGCAAAATCACTGTCTGAATAGGCGGTTAGATCGAATCCTGAATCTTTGGGATACCAAAGACCTAGATTCGCTGTACCCTTAAGATATCGAAAGATTCGCTTTACAGCTTTCATATGAGATATATTAGGTTCAGCTTGATATCGTGCGCACAGACATGTTGCAAACATAATATCGGGTCGGCTAGCTGTAAGATACAGTAGTGAGCCGATCATCCCACGGTACAGCGTGACATTGACAGGAACACCCTTTGTGTCCTTATCAAGTATCAGCGGTGGTGCCATAGGGGTTTTCATAGCTGAACTTTCAGTTAAGTCGAATTTCTTCAGCATATCTTTAACATACTTTCCCTGATTTATAAAAGTTCCTTTTTCAGTTTGCTTAATCTGAAGACCAAGGAAATATGTTAGTTCACCCATCATACTCATTTTATACTCATCTTTCATTCTATCAGCGAAACGAGTACAAAGCTCAGGGTTAGTAGAACCAAATATAATGTCATCAACATATATTTGAACTAAAATGATATGACCTTTTATTTTTCAAAAAAACAAAGTTTTGTCAATCTTACCTCTCTCAAATTTTTCAAGGTGGAGATAAGTAGAAAGAGTGTCATACCATGCACGAGGAGCTTTCTTCAAGCCATAAAGTGCCTTATCCAGCTTATAAACATAACCTGGACGCTTAGGATCTGAGAATCCTGGAGGTTGTTCCACATAAACTTCTTCATTCAGCTTTCCATTTAGAAACGCTGACTTAACATCCATTTGATGTACAGTGAAGTTTTTGTGTACAACATATGCTAAGAAAAGACGAATAGATTCAAGTCTTGCTACTGGAGCAAAGGTTTCGTCATAATCTATGCCTTCCTCTTGTCTGTATCCGTGAGCAACAAGACGAGCTTTGTTGCGAGTTACAGTACCATGTTCGTCCAACTTGTTTCGATAGACCCATTTAGTGCCTATCACTGTTTTGTCAGTTGGTCTCCGAACAAGTTTCCAAACTTTGTTTCTTTCGAATTCAGTCAGCTCTTCTTCCATGATCACTCCTTATTGAGCGAACAGTCATATTGTTCAGAGTTTCCATCTTCCGAACAAAGGTGATGAGTTCTTCAGGGGTGTCACTCTTAGAACGGAGAAACATTACCCATGTGTAACGAGAGAATTCATCAACTATGACCAGCGTATATTTCTTTCCAGCGATGGATTGTTTGTTAACGGGGCCAAACAAATCCATATGGAGTAGTTGAAGAGGAGATGACACTGAGGAAACTTGCTTGGACTTAAAGCTTGCCTTGGTCTGCTTCCCTTTTTCACACGCTGAACATAAGGATTCTTTGGCGTATGAATGTTGAGGTAGACCAGTGACTAACTCTTTGGATGAAAGAGTATTCAGTGTCTTGAAGTTGAGATGTGAGAGCCTCTTGTGCCATAGCCAGTTGACATCAGAAGATGCCTTTGAGAAGAAACATGAGTTCTCAGTGGTTGTTGAGTCCATGTTTATAACGTAAACATTTTCCAAACGATAACCGCTGAGAGCTATCTTCTCCTTTTTGTCAGAAACAAAGCAGGATTCCTTAGTGAAAATCACTTTGTTATCCATGTCGCAAAGCTGACTGATGCTCAGAAGATTATGCTTCAGCCATTCAACATATGCGACTCTTCTGAAGGATGTTGTACCATTTGAAAGTACACCATACCCTCGGGTGTGTCCTTTTCCATTTCCACCGAAAGTCATAGAGGGACCCTTCTCTTCCTTGTATTCAGCGAGCAGGCTTTTCTTTCCAGTCATGTGTCTAGAGCATCCGCTATCGAGATACCAGATACCCTTCTTAACCTGCAATACAAAGGAAGATTAGTTTTGCTTGGGTACCCACTTCGCCATGTATACTTGTTTGTCAGTGGAAGAGGTTGGAATGGGTTCAGCAGTCTTCGCATCATTTGAAGATTCAGCTTTGTCCTTCTTCACTTTGGTCAATTTCTTGACCTCAGAGGTAGGAGTCACCTTGACCTGACTTGCAACTGGTTTGGTCTTCTTGGGTGCTATCTTCACCTTAGCTATCTTATCAGCTTTGGTGGCTGTGGGACACTTACTTGCAATATGATCGGTAAGTCCACAGTGATAACATTTCCTATAACTAAAATTAGTTCTAGGACCACTTGAGTGCTGAGCTTTTAATTTGGAATTAGAAGTGCCAGCACCAAGTACACTATTGGTTTTTGAAATAGGACGAACATTCAGTTCTTCAGATTTCTTACCAAGGACATCTACTCTGAGTCTAGGAGTAGGACGCTGAACTGATCCAGAGGTCTGATTTCTAGAACCAGATGAATGAATCACTAAGGCTTTGGAAGCATTCAGCTTAGGTACTAAAGTACCCTTCTGAGGATTTTGATAAATTACAATTCCTTTACCTTTGTCTTTAGAGACAGAGGTAGGTTTTGAATAAACCATTTTCTCCTTACCTTTGGAGGTAGGAGTTTCCTCAGGGATTGGTGTAATCGACGAGGAGTACTGAGATGAAGAAGTGTCAGCTATTGAGGATACGAACGTTCCAAATTTAAGCATTGAACGTTCAGTGGTTGGTATTGGAGTATCATATTTATAACCCAGACCACGTTTATCACTCAGAGGAATCTGAGCCTTAATTATCTCAGTGATCTTTGTTGAAGAATTACACCATCCTTCAACAGTAGCTTGTTCAGCTTTTAATGCAGCGATAGCTTCCGCTCGTTCGATTTTGACTAGCTGATTTAAATGGACTTGATCTTTAAAATCTTCTTCAAATTTAGAAAGCTTTTCTATTTGAAGGTGGCAATTTTTAAGCTTTTCAGCGAGATCAAGATTTTGGTTTTCAACCACAGCTTTGCCGTTCATGGCTTCGTATAAACTTCTAGTCAGTAGTTCGATTTTACGGAGACTATCAGCTTCATCAATATTTACAATATTGGTAAAGAAGGAAGGTGATACCTGAATGGCAGATGTTGAAGTGGAGGGAATGTCTGAACTTTCTTCCTCTTCTTCAATCTTGGCCATGAGACATTGATTTGCTTCATCATCTTCAGAATCAGATGATGAGGCTTCTTCATCAGAAGCAGCCCAATCATAGTCAGCCATCAGGCCTTTCCCTTCTTCTTAAAGCTTTTCAGCTTTGCATACTTCTCCTTGAGCTTTAAGTATTTGTCGTCTTTATTCCTTGGAACAAAGGATTTCTTTGTAAAAGCTGAAGGTCTCATGATTTTCTTTGACCTGCACTCGTTAGCGAAATGACCTGTCTTTTCGCAGTTAAAACAAGTAGCAGTAGCCTTATCAACAAAAGCTGATGACTTAGGCCTGTCAGCTATAGAAAGAGTTTTGTTCTTTCTAAACATTTTCTTCTTGGCGAATCTCCTGAACTTTTTAGTTAGGAGAGCCAAGGATTCATCATCTGAAGAATCGGAATCTGATGACCTTTCAGAGTTACTTTCTAACTCAGTGATAGTGACCACGGGTCGCTGAGTAGAAGGTTCCTCTGAGATTAAAGCAACAGGGGTGCTTTTGGAATCTTTTACAAGATTCTTCTTAAGATGGCTAGATTGCTCATGATTCAGCAATGTGCCATATAAGGTAGCAAGTGTCATTGATCTTAGATCTTTCGACAGCTTGAGACACATGGAATAATTGTCCCAGCTTTCAGGTAAACATTCTAAAAACTTTGTCAGCACTTCAAAGTTAGAATATTCCTTACCAACCGTTTTTAGATCTATAATTAAGCAATTAAAACGTTGATGTACTTCAGAGAAAGTTTCATTCTTACCAGAGATGAAGCTTTCGTATTGTCTTACCAGGTTGATCTTTCTTGAATCCTGGACTTCAGACGTTCGTTCATACTGAACACATATTGTGTCCCACATGGCTTTTGAGGATTTCAGGTTCATGACGGAATGGTAGACTTCGTCAGGAAGGGCCATGGATAGTATGGATCTGGCTTTTGTATCTATAGCCACTTTCTTCTTGTCTTCATCGGTCCAATGATGGATTTCCTTTGGAATCAGCCTTTCTGGAATAGCAGCCCTAGTTGCAGTGGCTGGAACTGCAGGATCAATTGTTACAGGGATGTGTGGGCCGTTTTCAAGATAGTAAGGTATAGTAGGGTCTACACCTTCTAAGAAGAGTGTCATCCTATTTTTCCATAAGTTGAAGTTATCTCTGGAAAATCTAGGGGGTTTTGCAAGAGAACCATTGTCAATATAGTGAGTGTTTGTGTTTGAGTTGGCCATTTTCAGATAATAGCAAGGAAGAGAAATATCTTAGATTAGATCTTGTTTATGAGATTAAACAAATCCGCTCTGATACCACTTGTTGGTCCCGAAAGGCCTAAACAAGTTTGTAGAAGGGGGGGTTGAATACAAACACACTATTTTACTTTTCTAAATTGTTTATTGATAAATCATTAACAATTTACAGCTTGTTGCGGAAACAAGATTAAGGATAAACCTAAATCTAAACATGTTGGAACACTAAGGTTTTCTTGCACTAAGAAAGATAAGGAGATTACTAATAAAATCCTATCTTAAGAGAGATTTGAACTTGTCCAGAGTTAGCAAGTTACTTCGAAATGAAGTGAGTTCATCTCTTTATATACTGCATGCATTTAATGCAATTCAGTATACACTTTACACGTGTCATCAGCGGATTGGTTGCATGTCATTGACCTTTGTTGACAACCTTAGTAGCCGCATGAATGAACAGTGTAGTATCAGAGTGGTTGTACGAATTCAGATTTTCGGAGGTTCTTTTCTGACATTTCGTACGGTGGCGTGCAAGGGAGGTTAAGACAAAAGTACTTTGTACGGAGGACTTCATGATCAGCTTTCGTTGATTCAGCGATTATCATTTACTATTCAGCGAATGATAAAGTTCAGCGATAGCTGAAGTCTTGTACTTGATACTTCACGTTGAGTGGACAAATCTGAGTCTTCGCTGATCCGCATCAGTTCATTAGGAGACTTGTCGCTGGTTCTTGAGTGATCTTCGACTTCAGCGTAGAACCTTTGTTGACGTGAATCTTGTCTTCAGGGATCATAAGTAAACAACTAACTTATCAGCGATCACCATAAGGACTGAACAGACTCAGCGATATGGTGAACAGTGTTCGCTGAATGTTTAATCTAAAAGTGCGAGAGTTCCTATCAGCAGTACTGTAAGATCTTAGTACTTATCAGCGATAGTGAAACTCTGATACATATTGTTTACTTACAATTTTCACTAAGTATTTAAGATAGGGTCATTATCAAATCACTGAGGGTTTGGATCAACAACATCAACGCCATTTATACTGCTGGTTCTCTGACCAAGCCTCCTACTCTTCTGAGAGATGAATATCCTCAACGGAAGATTATGATGGTTAACTTTCTTGATGGAATGGACATAGATTTAATGCGTTCTGTCACGGATGGACCTTGCAACCCCATGGTTTTGGTTCCATGTGTACCCGCAACAGAAACTACTGCTGAGATTCCTGCTTATCTTAAACCTAAAACCACCGGGTTTACGGATGAAGAGAAACTTCAAATGGAAAATGACCTTAAGGCAGGTAGACTTTTGATTATGGCCATTCCTAACGAAATATTTCAAGAACTAGATTCATGTGTTACTGCTAAGGAAATCTGGGATCGGCTTCTTAATCAACTTGAGGGTGGAATTAAGACCCAAAAGAACAGAAGGACCCAATGTATAAATGAATACAATGATTTCAAGGCACTTCCTGAGGAAACCTTACAACAAACCTACAACAGATTTAATGTGTTGATAAACAAATGCAAAAAATGTTGGGTTGTTAGGTCGAAGGAAGATAACAATGTTCTGTTTTTGAAAAGTTTAAATGATGAATGGTTGAATCTGTCCATGACTTTACAAGCTAACCAGGATCTAGATGCATGGTCTCTAACTGATGTGTATGGCACTCTCGCCGCACAAGAGAAGGATGTTGTCAAACAAAAAAGCAAATCCACCATTGCAGGTCCAATTGCTTTAGTTTCAGAGTCAAAGAATACCACTGAAGGAAAATCCAACCGAGAAAGTTCTAGCAGAGATAAGAAGAAAGAAAAGAAGAAGGGTAAGAAGAGTCTGGTAGCAGAAAGTGATGCTGAAGAAAGTTCATCAGAAGATGATGACATAAATTCTTTTGCTAAAGCTATAGCATTAATCACTCAAATATTTAAGAAGAGATTTGGCAACAGAGCATTTGACAGAAGAGGTAGATACGAAAGAGAATGGAGAGATGAGAACAGAGGTTATGCTGCACAACAGAACTACCAGAACAGAGCTCCACAAGAACAAAGACCGCAACCACAACCTCAACAGAAGTATAATGCTCCAGTTCTTCAGAAAACTGATGTTGCCCAACCCATCAACCAGAATGATGGACGTTGCTTTAGATGTGGCAAACCTGTCCATTTCTCTGCTAATTGTAGAGGTAAACTGGTAAAAGACCAGGATTCCTATAAGAACAAATACAAGTATAATTACAATTACAGAGAGAGAAGCTACGTTGCTGAGATGGAGAATTGGATCTCTGATTCATCTTCTGACCATGAACCAGAGCAAGCCAACTTCTGTGGAGTCGCTGTGGATTGGATGACCGGAGAGAAGTTAGAAAGAACGACAGAAGAAGATTTGGCTCATGCATTTGCTCTTACTGTGACAGAGCCAGACAACAGAGCGCTGGAGACCACCAGACCCAGTGCCAAGGTATGATCTTCTGAATCTAAGTCCGACTCTGAGTTGGAAATGCACGTTTCTTTGCTAACAGAAGAATTTCAACTCTTAAAACAAAAGCTTTCTGAAGAGAAAGAGTTAAGAAAGCTAGCCCAGAAGGATCTGTCATTCTACAAGAGAGAGAAAACTCTCTTAGAACAGGAAAAGGAAGAAATATTCAAAGAGAAATCTGAGCTAGAGATCTTACAATAGAAGATGGAAAGCATAATTTCTGAAAAGGTTAAAGAGTTTGAAAATGTTTTGGAACAAAAGTCTGAAGAGGTTAAGAAGTCTGAAACTGAAAGACTTAACTCTGTTGCTTTAAAAGATTATTTTCAAAGAGAAAGGGATGTTTTACATCAATCCCTGCAGAGAAAAGAAATTCAAATCAAGAAGTACCAGGATGCACAAGATGTGTACATTAAGATAAACTCACAGATGGATACACAAGGTCTTGGTTTCGCTGACCTTGCTCCCTATAACGAAAAGAAGAAGACATCTCTGTCCTCTGCTATTTGTGTTGGGAAAATCCAAGAGGATGTGATCTCTGGTACTGCTGCTTTCAAAAGAATCAAAACCTCAGATGTTTTAAAAAGAACCAGAAGACTTGACTACATGAATGTTAGCTATGACTCCTTGAATCATGAAAAGGTTATTAAACCATCTGAAAAGTTCATTCTTGATCAAGGAAGAGCTAGAATCATACTTCCGAACTCTGTTAATAGTCTGGATCCAAAAGAGATTTTTAATTTCAACTCTTTTAAGGGACAAAAGTTTGTTACTTCTGTGGATGAGTCCTCTGTTGATAAAACACAGAGCGAGCTCAACCCTGAAGCACCGGTCTTCTCTCTTTCCTCTGAATCAATCAGAACATCATTTGAAGAGGATATTTAAAGAATTTTTGAGGAAAATGCTGTTTTCTGATGCATTAAAACCAAAGTTGAGAAAGTTTAAGTCTGCTCAAGCTAATACCTCTTTGATACCTCAGGTGTCTAACACCTCCACCAGAGCCACCAGAGACTTTCAGTGCTCTGACAATGACTCTGATTCTGAGGTAGATGAAAATATTTTTTGTGGTCAAAAGAAAGTTTTGCATAAACCAAAGCAGATGCCCGCAGGATGTTTTGATTTGAAAAAGGATGTCTCAGTTTTCAAGAAACAATAAAGATTCATACCAGTAACTGAGTTTGACAACAAAGGCTTCAAGACTCTTGCTTCTAATGTAGTAGAAGTAGAGAAAAGAGAGAAAGCCAGAAATATTCCAGTGAACAACCCCTCAGTTCCCTTTGCTTTTAAACCAATCAGGTTTACACCAGAACAGAAGGGCAAATGGATAGTCAATGACAGACCTATTCCCAATTCTGGTGTAAATCAAAGAAATTCTTTTTGGTCACGTGAGTTAGTTCCAAAGAAAAACAACTTTGTGTCAAGAGAGTTTGTTTCAAGGAACAACAGCTTTAAGAAACCAAATCTGGACAGAATGTATGGTCCTAATGTTTTTCAGAATTCAGCACCATTGAAACAACACTTTTTGAATAAAAACAGCAATGTGCACCAATTATCTTCATGTTCTATCAACTGCAATTGCGTTCAACTGTTGTTAAAACTGCAAAACCATATGAATGGTCCTCACTGTGTTCTGAATCAGTCACCTCAAAGGAATAATCCCAAGACTGTTCAGAATGCACAGAAAAAGACCTTTGGCACATCATCAAAGAATGAAAAGCCAGTAGGAAAGACTGTTAACACCCCAAACCCTAACAAGAAAGGACCCATCATGCAATGGGTACCTAAAAAGAACTAATCTGTCTTGCAGAAACCTCATGTGCAAATATTGTATTTAGATTCCGGATGCTCCAGGCACATGACGGGCAATAAGGAGCTGTTGACTTCATTTAAAAACATGAAGGGAAGTGCAGTAACCTTTGGAGGAGATAATGGTGGACAGATTAGAGGATATGGTACTTTAATTAATGGTGGTGTTTCAGTTTATGAAGTTGTTTATGTTGAAGGATTAAATCATAATCTTCTCAGTATAAGTCAACTTTGTGATCATGGGTTCAATGTAAATTTTAGGAAGAAGTATTGCTCCTTGTTGCTTTCCAAGTCTGGTCAGGAACTTTTAAGAGCCAACAGAAAAGGCAGTCTGTACAAAATGAACCTTAATCAAAACCAAAACTCTACAACAGAAAAACTCTGTTTAGTGTCTTTGAAAAATGAAGATTCCTGGCTTTGGCATAAAAGATCTGCCCATTTAAAATTTTCAAATCTTGACAAGCTCGTGAAATTGAACTTAGTGAAAGGTCTGCCTTCGCTAAAATTTGACAAAGACCATCTCTTTTCTGCTTGTGAGTTGGGTAAGATGAAAAGATCTTCACACAGAACTAGGAGTGATCACAATTGCCCAAGACCTCTGCATATGCTTCATGTGGATCTTTGTGGTCCAATCTCTGTGCAAAGTCTGTCGGGTAAGAAGTATATTCTTGTGCTAATTGATGAATTTTCTAGATATACATGGATTGAGTTCATCAGAGTAAAATCTGATGTCCCAAAAATTCTGATAAGTTTGTTGAGAAGGATACAGGTTCTGTTAGGTCTCAAAATTCAAAAGTTGAGAAGTGATAATGGGACAAAGTTTAAGAATGCCAGAATAGATGCCTATCTTTCAGAAGAAGGAATCTCCCAGAACTTCTCAGCTGCCAGAACTCCACAACAGAATGGAGTAGTGGAGAGAAAAAACAGAACTCTGGTAGAAGCCGCAAGAACCATGTTGGCCGATTCTGTCCTTCCCATCAACTTATGGTCATAGGCAGTTTCAACAGCCTGTTTTACCCAAAACAGAGCTGTAATAGTGAAAAGATTTAATAAGACTCCCTATGAACTCATCAACAACAGAAGGCCAAACGTAAAATATTTTCATGTTTTCGGCTGCAAGTGTTACATCTTGAATGACAGAGAACAACTGGGTAAATTCGACAAGAAGGCGGACGAAGGAATCTTTATTGGTTATTCCTTAACCTCTAAAACTTACAGAGTCTACAAGACCAGAACCCATGTTATTCAAGAAAGTGTTAATGTGTCCGTTGATGAAAGTACATCAAGTTCCTCTGATCGTAAATCAACAGAGGGGACACAGAATGAGCAGAAGAAACCAAGTTCTTCTAAGACAAGGCAATCAAGCTCAGAATTCAACAGAACAAAAAATCTGACAGGTACAACTCTTACTGGTCCCTCCAATACTTCACCATCTACTTCTCTGTCTACAGGTGTTACTCAGAGAAATGAGGAACCACAATCAAATGTAGGAGAACCTGAACTAGAGCCATCATCACCTCTGTTAGCTTCAATCTTCCTAATCATATAAGTATTTAGAAGTAGTGAAAAATAGGCTAAGTGAAGAAAAGCATCTTACAGAGGCTCTGCCGACATTACCGAGAAATCAAGGTCAAGAAGCAACAGAGGCTTCCTACAGAACCTCCGCTGTACTCAAAGAAGACCCAAGACTCGGAAACAAAGGTGGACTGCTCCACAGAGGACCAGACCACAGAACCTCTGTAACTCATTACAGAGCCTCTGTGGTCCTCACTGAAAGACTTGAAGATATTTATAATATCTTGCTACTGTTACAGGACCCGTTCATTAACTTGCATGGTAGCATGCCCTGTCCAACGTCGACGTGTCAAACTCTGATTGGATTCAATAGGGCTTAGTACATATTAGACGTCTGCTGCATTAAATGCAATACAGCACGTCTGACTGTTCATACCATCCTTGCAACTTTTCACGACATCCGTTCTACTATTCATACGTACCTTTTGAATAGTAGCATATGCTTTATGGTCCCCTTTAGAGTAGTATATAAGGAAGACTCATGTTGAGTTCTTCCTTACACACACACAACACTTTAATCGAACATCAAGAACACAAAAGCTTATTCACCTTAAAAGTCATATCTGTTTTAAAGCTTTTCTTACTCACGGTTCATAAACCTGTTCTTAATATATATTCAGTAAACTTTGAGATATAATATTCTGTTCACTGTTTATTTATATTTTGTTCTAAATCTATCAAACATATCTGTTAGTTCTTCAAATACGCTTCCGCATCAAACATTAACTTGAACTAATAGATCTGATAATCTTGTTTAAAGCAAAACGAGAACCAACAACCTCTGCTAACCAATATTGGCAGAGACTCCCTATTTGAAAGCTCACCTTTACAGAGCCATGTTGGCAACTCACAGAGCAATGAGGCCACTCTCCAGAGTTGTGTGCCACAGAGCCCTGGTACCAATCCACGGAGCTCTGATGCTGAAGATCGTCTTTTCCCATCAGAAGCACAAACCCCTCCTGTTGTCCATGCTCCCATGACAAGATGGACAAAGGATCACCCCCATCATCTTATAATTAGTGCTGCTGAAGACGGTGTGAAGACAAGATCGGCCACAATCAATGAAGCTTTCTTTGTAAATTTTCTAAGCATAATTAAGCCGAAGAAGATTTCTGAAGCCCTTGAAGACCCAAAGTGGATAGAAGCCATGCAATAGGAGCTTCTGGAGTTGGAAAGAAACAATGTTTGGTCCTTAGTTCCACTTCCTCAAAATAAGACTGCTATTGGAACCAAGTGGGTGTTTAGAAATAAAAAGGATGAAGATGGGATTATCATCAGAAACAAAGCCCGTCTGGTTGCAAAGGGATATTGCCAAGAGGAAGGTATTGACTATGACGAAACCTTTGCTCCTGTGGCGAGGCTAGAAGCAATCAGAATCTTCTTAGCCTATGCTGCTCACAAGGGTTTTAAGGTCTATCAGATGGATGTGAAGTCTGCCTTTCTGAATGGCAAACTACAAGAGGAAGTTTATGTTCAGCAACCACCTGGCTTTGAAAGTTCAGAGTTTCCAGACCACGTTTACAAGTTAGACAAAGCTCTGTACGACCTTAAGCAAGCTCCCAGAGCCTGGTATGAAACTCTGTCCAACTTTCTGTTGACTAATCACTTCGAGAAAGGTACTGTCGATACAACTCTATTCTTTAGAAGGTACAAAAATCATATACTTTTGTTGCAAATATACGTTGATGACATTATTTTTGGGTCTACACGGCAAGAGTACTGTGATAGGTTTGAGGATTTGATGAAAAGCTAATTCAAAATGAGCATGATGGGAGAAAATTCTTTCTTCCTTGGTTTACAAGTAAAACAATCCATCAGAGGGACTTTCATAAGTCAGTCCAAATACATCTCTGATATTTTCAAAAAATATAAGCTCAACAATTCAAATCCAATGAAAACTCCTATTGCAACTGCAGTTAAACTTGACTCTGACCTTAAAGGTGAACCTACAGATGTCAAGAACTACAGAGGCATGATAGGGTCACTTATGTACTTAACTGCTAGTAGACCTGATATAATGTTTGAAACCTGTCTCTGTGCCAGATTTCAAGCAAATCCTAAAGAATCTCATTTGACTGCTGTCAAGCGCATATTTAAATATCTGAAAGGGACTCAATTCTTGGGTCTCTGGTATCCTCTTAATTCTTGAAAGTGCAGGATCTATTCTTACAATCAATATAGAAAGAAGTAATTGAGAAATTGTATGATCAAGCCCAATTGTATTCAATGATGCACAGAATTACAGATCTAAGAGAGAGATCACCTCAAAGATTACAAGGAATGAATACAAGTAATATGGGAAAATCAATCAGTTAGCAACGTAGTGCTAACCACTCTATTTATACTGCAACAAACATCTTAAAGCTACAGTACAAATAAGAAAGACTAATAAGAACATAACACGTGTCCTAATTAGTTTACACATTACTAAATAACGAAACTCGTCATAAGTTCTGAACAGGTAGTTCAGAACTTCTGAACATTCTTCTGATCACGCTTCTCAGAACTTCTGACTTCTCTTTCTCAGATCTCTGACTCTTCTTCTCAGAACTTCTGACTCTTCTTCTCAGAACTTCTGAACCTTCTTATCAGATCTTCAACACTTGGTTTATTGACAAAACTTCAGATCTAACAATCTCCCCCTTTTTGTCAAATAAACTTAAACTTTGCATCATCTAATTCTTTCAGAGCAGGAACAATTTTCTGAAGTAGCACATTCCTCAGATTAAGCCTCTTATCAATCTTGTCAATAATTTCTTGAATAATCTCAACTTGCTGATTAATTACTTCTTGAATCATGTTTGCTTCCTTCACTTTCAGCATCTTTTTCTCCAAATTGTGCTTTATGATCCTTAAAGTTCCAGAACAATATTTTGCAGTTTCCTTTGCTCTGAAGAAGATCTTTCCACTTTTGTTCTTCAAAAATACTCCCAACTCTGGATATCTGTGAACACTTCCAGTCTTTAACACCTTTTTCTGCTCATGATCTGTATTGGGATTTGCCAGATAAACACATGACTTTTGCAAATACAGAGCTATTTGGAAATCTGTATAGCAATGCCACCTTAAGATATAGAACATGGCCTCAATCACCACACTTCTTGCCTTCCTTTCATTTCTGTCTTTACTTGACTCTTTAAAACATAGAAAGCTGTGTAATCTGTAGAAGTCAACCACTGACAGTTTCTCAAAATCTGCATCAGTGAAATAATAAACCTTGCCATCTTCTCTCAAAACTTCAAAGGATAAGTACTCCATCTTTCTGAATTTCTTAACCTTCAATTCTCTGATTCCAGTGATTAGAAAATCTGAGTAAACGGCTTGCTTTGTTTTGCCAAGACATCTTGATTTTTCAGCCAACCAGATCTGAGTCTCCTTAGACCTATCATAATACACATCCAAGAATTGTACCTCTTTTGGTTTGAAGAACTCAGGCAGATCAAATTCAAGAAAGTATCCATTCAGATCAATGAATATTTCATCTTCTTTGGGTTCAGACTGTTCAGCTTGATCAATATTAGTTATCTGCACATTCTGAGGTGTTGTGTCCTGAACTTCTTCAGCCTCATCTGACAAAATTTCATTCACTTCATACTCAGCTGGGAACACAAAATCATTATGTAGAATCTTTTTGGGATTCACCTCAGATAGCAACCATTCACTACTGTTTCTGATTTTTCTTCTAAAATCCAACCTCCTCTTCACACAGTTTATGCATCTCTTCTTTAAACTCTCTTTTTCAGCATCCATACTTACTTCCATTCTAATCAACAACCAATTCAGAGTTGCATCACTGTACTTCACCAACTCTTTTAATCTGAACAATTCAAGTCTTTCGTGAACCATATATGTGAACCCTTCTGTCTCCATTCCTTCATTCACAAAACCCTTCACATGCAGATCAACTTCTGTTTTCTTTGTGGGAGAACTCAGATTGCACTTTTCTTTTCTTTCTTCTATAGCCAACTGGAAGTCATACAAGTATGTATTTCTGACATAAATACCCAGAAGTCTTCTGCATTCAATTTCTATCAAGGCTTCTTCAGTGCTAGCAAAGAACTTGACTAGAAAGATCTGATCATCAAGAGTCAATCTGTGAAAATCAAATGTAGACATGGAAACCTTTGTATTTCTTTCTTTCAGTGTTTCCATTCTAACGAACATTAAACCATTGAATTCATCTTGTTGAAACATCAGAACTTTCTCGATTCTTTTCTGAATATGCAGTTTTGAGTCAGGAACTCTGAACATATTAGAAGCTTCTGAGTAGACCATCTGAGCTCTGTCATCCATAAAACCATCAATGTTACTTTCCAAAAGCTCATACTCTCCTTCTGTGTAGTAGAGATTATCATATATTTCCTCAGGAAAAATATCATCATGAAATTGTCTGGCTAAAGGTACATCACTTAACTCTAGAATGAAGTCACACACAGGTTCTTCTAGTCTTTGCAATTTAATCTTTGGAATCTCGATTGGTTTTCTGAATACATATTCAGAAGGCATAAAGAAGTCTTTCACTTTTACATACTCTTCTTCTGTATTTAACTCATCACAAAAGTTAAACCTAAAATCATCTTTAAAATCCTGAGTGTAATCCACAGTTCTGTCTTCTTCTCCCATTAGATCAATGGGTCTTATCACTTTTATTCCTTTATGAATTTTCTGAACACTCAAAGCTCTGACTACTTCATTATGCATTCTTCTGATCAATTCTTCATTCAACCTCCTTTCTTCTGATTCAGACTCCATTGCCTTTTCACTGTTATAAACCACAATATCTGTACACCTGTTTACCACTGTACTTTCCACTATTTCTTCCATTCTCAAATCAGATTCCTCAATAGCTACAGTTTCATCTGAGTTTCCTTCCATCTCAGTATCCAAGTTCAATTCCTCTGTTTTATCTGATTCATTACTATCAATACTTCCCAACTCCATTTCTTTTGTATCTGAACTGTCAAGCTGTACTATCTGAATCATCTCCTTTAAATTTTCCTGTGTCTGATCTTCTGTACTTTTTGTATTGGCTAAGTGCATGTCTGCTATCTCAAAATCTTCTATGCCAATATCATCATCAGAACTTAACCTTTGTCTTTTCTCCCCCTTTTGATGATTATGAGGATCATTATCATCAAACTTCCTTTTCAAGTTCTGATTAAAAGCAACTTCAGGTTCAGCTTCTGCAATAGGAACAGGATCAAGAGGCTTTGAAGTAGAAGCCAAGGATACACTCAGTGCTTTCAATATAGATTCCTGCATACCCTGCATCTGTTTTAACATATCTTTTTGAAAACCAGACATTATATCCATGATCTCCTTTTTGTGAGAATCCAAGGATTTCTTTACATCATCTACCTTGGTTTCAACAGAAATTAACTTTTTCTCCAACACAACTTTCAAATCTGATACCTCATCATTCAGATCCTCCATCCTCTTCTCCAAATTTTCTACTTTTTCCCCCATCTCCTTGTTTTGTTTCTGAATCTTTTCAAATTCAGAAGTTTCTAACAGTGAACCTGAACCAACAGATGGTCCAGTTTTCATGTGCCCAGAGAGCTCATGGCCTGTAGATAACACACAGTCATCTTGTACAACAGATGCACGTTTGAATGAGGCTTTTGTAATGTTCACCTCACCAGGACTTCCATCCAATCCTCGACACCCAACATTAGGCATGTCTATGAATGTTGTTTCAGGAGTACGAAATTCCTGATCTGTGCAAGTGTCAAAAGGAATTTCAGGCTCAATATGAATAGGACTGTGATATTCAGACTCAATGTGTTGAAAAATAAGTTGGGATTTATCACCTCCCTCCAAATGAGTTTGGGATGGTTCCCCGGATTTGTGTGAAACAGTAGCATGTTGAAATGCTTCTGAGTGGGTATGGATGGGTTGTTCAAGATCCACCACTAGGTCCATGGTGTTTGTTTCAATATTGGACACCAAGAGATGTGAACCAATAGCATGTGTGGTTACCTGGTCAAGATTAGCTGGTTCAGAGGCATCTCTTTCTGTTTGAACCTCTGTTAACAATCTCTCATCCTCACCACTCTCATTCTGTTTTTCCTCACTGAGTCTAACCAAGCTCTCAGAATTTTCCCCCTCAAGTCTCTCAGAATGTTCACCCATCTGAACATCCTCCCCCTCTCTAACTCGACTAGACCCCTCACCTCTCTTCTCAGGTTGGTCCTCTTGGGTAGGGATTTGAGGTAATTCAATTCCCATAGAGGTGCAATAAGCTTTTAAAATCTCACTCTCCCTTGGAATATAGTTCCTAAGTGATTTTGGCAACAGTTTATGATTGGGATAATTTTCAAGTCTTGTTACTGAGGTCATCTTACCCAAATAAAATGTGGGACCATGCTCTTCATTTGTTCTTCTTGAGATTGTTCTGTTTTCCTGCATGGCATACCAAATAACAATTTGCCAGTACCTTATGTAGGGAATGTATGTCAGTGGAGCATCCTTTGTCTTCTTCTGAATTGCTTTCTGATTCTTCTCAAATGTATTCTTCATATCTTCCCAAAGTATTAAAGTATAGTCATAATGCCTATTCTTCACTAAACCTTGAAATATCTGAAGAATTTGTTTAGAACCTTGATCAGCAGAACTATTTTTCCCTGACAAACATTTATTTACCACATGAAAGAAGCAAGCCCAAATAGGTGGTAATTTGTTTCTTCTGAACAAACTGAGAGTCCTCAATCCTTCATTGTATCCCAACTTCATAAACTCTGCTATTAATTCCTCTGTTAGGGGTAAATCCTCAAAATCTGTTCTTCTTTGTACATCATCTTTCTCTGGTAGATTCAGCATCTCTCTTAGTGCAGAGATAGATAAGACAAATGTCACTCCTCCAATTTCAGACACAAACTTATTATCTTCTAACCTAAGATATTTCCACCATTGTTGTATGTACTGAACAGGCACATTTTTACTTCTTGTAAACCATTTTCTGTACGGATGATGTTTGAATAACTCCATGATAATTCTGTGTTCAGGCTTAAAACGACTTTCCTCAAACAATATAACACAGTTATTTTCAGATAATTTCAACCATTCACTCTCAGGAACAACTCTTTCCACTAGAATAGATCTATCTGACATAATAGAACCTGCAGCACTCTGATCATGTTCAATATTAACATTTACCTCATCCGCATTTCCTTCAGATTCATCCATTTGTTCATCTTCTTCATCATTTCTTATTGCCCCTTCCTCTGCAACTCTATTTTGTACTTCATCATTTTCCGAATCAGATGAATCCATTATCGATTTTGTAGAATGTAGAGAAATTGGACCACTTCTTCGTATTTCAGACATGATTTAAGAAGAAAACAGATTCAAAGAACTCTGGATTTGATTCGTATCTCACGTTTCGCTCTGGAATTTGAAAGAACTTTGAAATAGGGATTTTAAGACCTATTTAAAATCCGCGAAGTTGAAAGGTTTAACGGAAAAGCGAAATCAATGTTATAACGGAGTCAACACACGTGAAATACCACAAAGGATTTAAATGAAATACGTGGCATTGTCAAACAAATATGAAGCTGACACGTGTTAGTGGATAGAATTTTGACTCAAGTCAAAGATCTGAATAACACGCGCAGATGTTCTGATTCCATGACTCAGAAGAATTTTGCCTTGTAACCAAAATGTCTTTTAAAATCAACTTCTGACCAATATAAAACATTTTGATTATTCAGAAGAGGTTTGAACAGATAAGAAATGAAAACAAATCTTTTAAGCATCACAAAATGATTTTCAAAAGAATTTTGATGCTCCCCCTTGACTTGAGCATGCATTTGAGTATTAATGATACATAAAGATGAGATAACAAGATAATCGAAGAAGCATAATCCATACAGTTGAAGTTATTTGTATTTCTCAAAAATAAATTTTTGAAAGTTAGATTGCTGAAGTATTGACTCAGAATTTCTGACCTTAAGATTCCGAGGTTCTGATCTCAAGACTCAGAAGTTCTGAACTCAAGACTCAGAAGTTCTGAACTCAAGATTCAGAAGTTCCGAACTCAAGACTCAGAAGTTCTGAACTCAAGACTCAGAAGTTCTGAACTCAAGATTCAGAAGTTCCGAACTCAAGACTCAGAAGTTCTGAACTCAAGACTCAGAAGTTCTGAATACACTACTCAAACAACTTCACTTAGAAAAATTTAGCATTTTTAAGAAAAAAATATTTTCAACTAGGCAGATTAAGCATTCCTATTTTACATATGAGAAAAGAAAACCTTTTGTGATCAAGAGGCTTTGTGAACAAGTCAGCCAATTGATACTTTGTATGCACAAAGTGCATCTCTATAGTTCCTTTTTCCACATAGTCCTTTATAAAATGATACCTCACGTCTATATGCTTAGTCTTCGAATGTTGAACAGGGTTCTGAGTAATAGCAATTGCACTTTCTGAGTCACAATAGATGGGAATCTTATTAAGCTGATATCCATAGTCCATGAGTTGTGTTCTCATCCACAATGTTTGAGAGCATGAAGCAGCGGCAGCAACATACTCTGCTTCAGCAGTTGAAGTGGATACACAATTCTGTTTCTTTGATGCCCAACTCACTATTTTATCTCCCAAAAAGTGACAAGCACCAGATGTACTCTTTCTGTCCAACCTACTTCCTGCATGATCAGCATCAGTGAAAGCAGTCAATTTGAAGTCAGTTTCTTTTGGATACCATAAACCTAGATCAGGTGTTCCTTTGAGATATCTTAAAATCCTTTTGACAGCCAACATATGTGATTCTTTCGGGTTAGATTGAAATCTAGCACAGAAACAGGTAGAAAACATGATATCTGGTCTACTTGCAGTCAAATAAAGTAATGATCCAATCATGCCTCTATAAAGTTTGATATCTGCTGAAACACCTTTGAGATCAGCATCTAACTTTATGTTAGTTGCCATAGGTGTTCTCATAGAAGCACAATCAGACATTTTGAACTTTTTCAGAATATCTCTGACATATTTTCCTTGATTTATGAAAATACCTTTTGGTAGTTGTTTGACTTGAAGACCAAGGAAAAAATTCAGTTCACCCATCATGCTCATTTCAAATTCAGATGACATGACTTTTGAAAAATTATCACATAATTCTGGACTGGTAGAACCAAATATTATGTCATCAACATAAATCTGAATCAGAATCAAATCATTACCCTGTTTCTTTAAAAACAAAGTTGTGTCAATCTTACCTTTCTTGAATCCTGAACCTAACAGGTGTTTAGTAAGAGTGTCATACCAGGCTCGTGGTGCTTGTTTTAGACCATATAAAGCTTTGTCTAAAATATAAACATGATCAGGGAATTCTGGATCAACAAAACCTTCAGGTTGATGGACATACACCTCTTCATTAAGTTTGCCATTTAGAAAGGCTGATTTGACATCCATTTGATACACCTTGAAGTTTTTATGTGCAGCATAGGCTAAAAATATTCTGATTGCCTCTATTCTTGCCACTGGTGCAAATGTCTCATCATAATCAATTCCCTCTTGTTGACAGTATCCCTTAGCAACCAATCTTGCCTTGTTTCTGATGACAACACCTGATTCATCCTTTTTGTTTCTGAACACCCATTTAGTTCCAATTATAGATTTACCTTCAGGCTTTGGAATGAGTCTCCAAACTTTATTTCTTTCAAATTGAAGCAATTCCTCTTGCATTGCTGAAATCCAGTCTGGATCCTCTAGGGCTTCATTAGCTTTCTTTGGTTCAATTACACTTAAGAAACCAGCAAACATTACTTCATTTGCTGTAGCTGATCTTGTCTTTACTCCTGCTGATGGATCACCTATTACTTGATGAATAGGGTGATTTTTAGTCCATTTGTTAGCACTAGGGAGTACATCAATCTCTGAATAATTGTTGTTTGCATCATTCTCATCAATGATTGCTTGTAATTCTGAACTGTCACCTTGTTCTGACGTATGAGTAGGAGTTGCATCCAAGTTTGAGTTCTGATTAATGAAGTCAGAGTTCTGATTGACTTGTTCAGAGTTCTGAGTACAAGAATCAGAATTCTGATTACAAGGTTCAGAGTTTTCACCACTTGTATTTATTAGATTTGGGCACTCCTCTGATGGACCTTTGTCAGAAATTACAGTTGATTGAACTATTTCTGGAGTCTTATTTTTCATCTCTTTGACCATCTTTGGGTTTTCATATTCTGCATAAGAATCAGAAATTAGTTCACTAAAAGCATCCTTAAACAGTAAATTGAGTTCTGAACAAATAGGATTAGAATTTGTATCAGAAGTCATTTTTGTCTTGTTCAGTATGAGTTCTGAACTGTCTTGTTCAGAAGTCCGCATTCTGGCTTCATCAAAAGTTACATTTATGCTCTCCATCATCCTCTTGGTTCTTCTATTGTAGATTCTGAATGCTTTGGAAGTTAAAGAATAACCCACAAAGTATCCTTCATCTGCCTTTTTATCGAATTTGGCAAGATTTTCTCTGTCTCTGAGAACGTAGCATCTGCAACCAAAAATATGAAAGAATTTGATTAATGGTTTTCTTTTATTTATCAGTTCATAAGCAGTCTTATTTAATCTCTTATTGATTAAAGTTCTATTTTGTGTAAAACAAGCAGTTGCAATTGCTTCAGCCCATAGGAAAGTAGGAAGATTTGCATAAGCCAACATTGTTCTCGCAGCCTCAACTAGAGTTCTATTCTTCCTTTCAACAACACCATTTTGTTGAGGAGTTCTGACAGCAGAAAAATTGTGAGAAATCCCTGAACTTTCTAGAAAATTCTGAAGAGTCTCATTTCTGAACTCCGTTCCATTATCACTTCTGATTTTCTGAACTTGAAGTTGTAAGAGAACTTGAATCCTTTTGATAAAATTTATCAATGTAGTAGCAGCTTCTGACTTAGCTCTTAGGAACTCAACCCACGTGTATCTGGATAATTCATCAACAATCACAAGCATATATTTCTTTCCTCCCATCGACTGAACTGAAATTGGACCACAAAGATCAGTATGAATCATTTCTAATGGTGCTTTGCAAGATGAGTCCATTTTTAATTTGTGAGAACTCTTTTTCATCTTGCCCATTTCACAAGCTGAGCATAATGATTCTTTTTCAAATTTAAGCTTTGGTAAGCCTTTAACCAAATGTTTTGCAACAAGATTATTAAGATCTTTGAAATTCAGATGAGAACATCTTCTGTGCCAAAGCCAGCATTCATTTGCAGTTGATTTTGATAAAAGACAAACTGTATTTAATGTTTTCAATTTTGAAAAATTAACTACAAATAAGTCCATATGTCTTTTGGCCCAGAAGACTTTGACATCATTTTCAGTTAGAATCATGCAACCTGTTATTTGAAACTTAATTTGACAAAGACTGTCTAAAAACTGACTTATGCTGAAAAGATTGTGTTGTAATCCTTCAACATAGAAAACCTTTTGGATAGTTAGATCCCCTTTAGTTAAATCCCCATAACCTTTGACTTGACCTTTGCTATTGTTTCCAAAGTTTACTGCTCCTCCAGCCTTTTCTGTGAAGTTTGATAGAAAAGACTTCTGACCTGTCATGTGTCTTGAAGCTCCTGAATCTAAAAACCACACATGACAGCCCTGCAAAAAGATCAGTTAGGTTTAGGTACCCATTTTGGAATGGGTCCATCTTTGTTAGCTTTGTCATTGGATTTAACATCAGTACCTTTTACTCTCCACTCAAAATCTTTCTTCAAACACCACTTTCCTTGAACTTTTATGAAGTCAGAACATTTTCTGCTTACAAGTTTGTTCAAATTCTTTTTGAGAGTTGTAACTTTTGGTTTTGCTATGTTTTCAACTTTCTTTTCTTTTATCTTTTCTTTCTTCTGAGTCTGAGGAACAAAAATTTTCTTCTTTTCTGTATTTTGAGAAACAGAAACTTTCTGAATATCTTTTCTTATGTATGAAACATAAGTTATTTTGACTTGACATTTGTGAGAATATTGGAATGAATCATTTTTACATCTAACACAAACAAGATTTTTCTTTGCAAGTGACAATAAATCTGAAACATAGATCATTTCATTTTTATTTATACTGTTCAGAGTACAATTGCCCTTATTACAAGAATTTCTAGCGTTTAGTTCAGAAGTAGATTTCATTCTAAGCTTCTCAAGTTCCCTTTTCAGATCGTTCAACTTTGCAAGATCATCTTTCCTTTTGCTTTCTTCTTTTTCTGAAAAATTCAAGTTCTTTTTGTTAGAAGAATTAGATGATTCACCTTTTTCATATGTACTTGATTCATTAAAGAATTTATCATTTTCTCTTGAAGCATTAATTTTAAAAAGATCATACTCAGTCTTCAGTTTTTCAAGCTCTGTTATTTTCTGAATAAAAATATTCTTTTCTTTCAAAGCTTCTTCAAGTTTAATATCCACCTCACAGAAATCATTTTCAAGTTCATCATAAGTTTTCCTTAAATCCTCAAGTTCTTGACTCACAAGATTAAATCTCTTTTCAAGTTGCAAAAATTCATCTGATTTTGTTTCAGAAAATCCAGTTGAATCAGACTTCTGACTACCTGAGTCAGAGTTCTGATTTACAGACTCAGATGTCTGATCTTTAGACTCAGAATTCTGACTACAAAGTTCAGAATCCTGACTAGAAGTTTCAGACTTCTGATTGACTGTTTCAGAATTTTTACTTGTATCAAATATGCTCTCAATGTCATGATATGAAAAACTTGGTTGTTTATTTTTGTAGCTGACATTTAAGGAATCATACTTGAATTTAGTATCATTGTATCTTGGCTTTTCATCTGTTGGTTTAGAAACTTCTTTCTTAACCTTTTCTTCTGAACCAACTGACTTTTCTGTTTTAGACTCAGAAATTGTCTCATCTGACTTTTTAGAGTTTGGTCTTTGCAAATTGTCAGAACTTGTTATAGAACTAGCAGGTCTTATGAAAACTTCAACAATTTCTGGGATTTTTGGCTTAGAAACTTGAAGTATTGGAGCTCTTTTTAAAATGACATTTTCTTCCAATCCCAATCCCTTCTTTGGATTGTAAAATCTTGTATCTTTAACATTGCTTAATAAAAGATTTAATGTTTGCTGAGTTTGACCTCTTTTCAAATTCAAATCTTCCAATTCTTTGATTTTGAAGTATAAATTCTTTCTTTCTTCAAATAACATATCAAATTTTATTTGTAAATCACCTTTTTCATCCTTTATTTTTGAAAACTCAACTTTTAGTTCAGAAAGCCTTTTCATCAATTCAGAATTCTCATCTTTAACTTTCTGTTTCTCAGCCTCAGATTCTTCATATTGTTCGTTTATTACTTCTTTTTCAATTCTGAATTTGTTAACCAAAGTTCTTTCTCCTTTTATCTGTTTTCTTAGGTTAGCAAATTCAGTTTTCATTTCACCAATCTGTGTCATTAACTCTAATTCAAGTGAAGAATGTACCTCAGCAGATGACTCAGAATCAGCATCTTCAAAATCAGAATCATCCTCATTCCTCATTTTTGCCATATAGCTTCGCATCTGTGGAAAGTTGATATGATCATCTTCATCAGAAGTGTAGTACAGCCAATTCTCCTGTTCAGCCAATAGCGCACTCTCGTCATCTCTCTTCTTTGCAAGCTGAGCCTTCTTCGTGTAGTATTCATAATCTTTCACAACTTTAACTCTGCAATCCTTGGCATAATGGCCAGATTTTCCACACTTGAAACACAGATTCTTTTCTTTTCTCTCTTCCTTCTCTTCCTTGTTTTCTTCACTTCTCTCTATTCTCTTTTCAATCTTATTTTCTTCTCTGTCATCTTTCTTCTTATAATCTGAACTTCCAGCTCTCTTATAATTTCCTTGAAATCTGCCCTTCCCATACCTTTTGTTGAAAGTATTTGTCAGCAAAGCTAGCTTTTCAGCCATTATCTTGATATCTTCATCATCTTCTGATCCTTCTTCTTTGTCAGATTCCTCCAGACTCGGTATTTCTGATAGATATGCAGTCTTTTTGGGTGCTTTGATTGCTTTGGACTTTGATAAGAACGCTAACTGATCAGCAACATTTTTCTTTTCTTCCACAACTAACTTGACAGAGTCTTCATGTTGATTAAGAACACAGAACAAATCATTTAAGTCTTCTTCACACATATCCTTGTTCATTTGTAGACTTATGGCAAATGATGACCATTCTGAATTTAGACTGTTCAGAAATTTGTAATTTATTTCTGATTTTGTTTTCTTCAGTCCATTTCTTCTCAAGTCATTTAGAATAGTGCAAAATTTACTGTATGTTTGTGTCAAACTTTCTGACTCTTTTGCTTTGAACCTTTCATAAGCATTTATGCTTTGATTTAACTTTGCCTGAATAGATCTCACAGTTCCTAACATTTGCCTTTCCAATTCGTCCCACATTTCTTTAGCTGATGATCCACTGTCAATCCTGTTAAGAATCTCATTCGGGACAGCCAAAGTCATCAAAGTAATTGCTCTTTTGTCAATAGCATGCCTATTTTTCTGTTCAGCAGTGTATTGGGAATAATTCTTCTTTACTCTGGTCGCTGGAATTTCTGGAGTTGTCTCTGTAGCAGGGGTTGCGGCGACATCGATATATACTTCGATTGGACCTTCTCGTATAGAAATCATAAGATTTTCATCGATGTTGTCAAGGAATTGGATCATACGAGTTTTCCATTGCTGATACTCTTCTGGTATAAGAACAGGCGGTTTGGTTTCGGATCCCATGGCTAGATATTCTTTAGAAGACATGATTGTAAGAAAATTCAACAGAAAGACAAATTCGATTTTCTTGATCGAAAAGTAGCAGGTAATTCAAGAATTGCTAAGAATTCAAGAACTAGCCCTAGCAGCGGAATCGAATTTTGAATGAATCAAGAAATCTTCAAGAAATTGATCAATCGATCTTCGCAATCACAATCTTGAACGAATTTGTTTGTTGATTGGCTCTGATACCAATTGAAAGTGCAGGATCTATTCTTACAATCAATATAGAAAGAAGTAATTGAGAAATTGTATGATCAAGCCCAATTGTATTCAATGATGCACAGAATTACAGATCTAAGAGAGAGATCACCTCAAAGATTACAAGGAATGAATACAAGTAATATGGGAAAATCAATCAGTTAGCAACGTAGTGCTAACCACTCTATTTATACTGCAACAAACATCTTAAAGCTACAGTACAAATAAGAAAGACTAATAAGAACATAACACGTGTCCTAATTAGTTTACACATTACTAAATAACGAAACTCGTCATAAGTTCTGAACAGGTAGTTCAGAACTTCTGAACATTCTTCTGATCACGCTTCTCAGAACTTCTGACTTCTCTTTCTCAGATCTCTGACTCTTCTTCTCAGAACTTCTGACTCTTCTTCTCAGAACTTCTGAACCTTCTTATCAGATCTTCAACACTTGGTTTATTGACAAAACTTCAGATCTAACAATTCTGGTTTCGAGCTTGTAGCATATACATATTCAGACTATGGAGGATGCAAGAATGACAGAAAGAGTACTTCTGGTAGCTGCCAATTGCTTGGAGAAAAATTGGTGAGTTGGACATCCAAGAAACAGAATTGCGTATCAACTTCTACAACAGAAGCAGAATATGTTGCTGCTGCCAATTGTTGCTCTCAAGTGATATGGATGAAAACCCAACTCAAATACTATGGCCTGGAGTATGGCAAAACAGCTAATCCAGTTCAGCACTCCAAGACGAAGCATATCGACATAAGATACCACTTCATAAAAGACCATGTTGAAAAAGGGACGATTGAAATGTATTTTGTTTCAACCGACTTCCAACTTGCTGACTTGTTTACAAAAGCCCTTGATGAAAGGAGATTTAACTTCTTAATCAGCAAATTGGGTATGCTGAACATGTCTTCCTAACTCTGTTTAAACTCAACAGAGCCTCTGATGATCATACCATAGCTCTGTCAAATAGTTGGGTAGGATAGTTCAACAGAGCTTCAGATGTTCACCAGAACTCTGTCCTACATACTTTTTCAACAAAGCTCAGTGAATATGTTTGTATATATTGTTTTTGTATAAAGTTTTTTTTATCTTTCAAAAGGCTTAAAAGAAAATCTTTCAAATAAGCTCATATTTCAAGGGGGAGCTTATAAAGGAAATTGTGCATAGCTTTAGGGGAGCAAGCCAAAATTCGATTTCCAAATCCAAATTGACTTTGCCTTTTGAACTTCAATGAAAAATCTTTTTGAAGAAAGAGGGAAAACCTGTTCTGATGAAAACCGTTTGATAACGTTAAAAACTTAACAGAACTCTGATATTTCACCAGAGCCTCTGTTGTTTCTCACCATAACTCTGTGAAATTTCTGAGTCAGTTATGTCTTTGTTTGTAGGTTCCTAGATTCACGTTGTATCACAATAATGGTAAGAAAATAGACAGCGGAAGCATATTAATTAAAGCCATTAAAGTGAGTGATTGTGTAAACGATATAATAACTGTGAGTATCAAATATAGAACAGTAATAATGATAACAAGATCAAGTATAAAAGCTGCTCGTATATTGATAATGAATCACACCAAGAACACGTTCAAGTTTGTGTTCGGAAATTTCACAGGACACAATATCGTACGGAGGTAGTGCTCGGGATTACTGCAGTGTGTGCTTAAACAATTATGGAAAACTATTCTTTGAAAAGCTTACAATCGTTTGTTCCACTACCTCACTATTGATAGCCCCGATAAAGTGTAGACAGTGTACTATCGTACCCTGGAATGACACGTGGAAAGTGTGTCTCTAATCTTTAGGGCATACGTGGAAAGTATGGACACGTGTCTAACACTTAGGATTTCTTACGGGACTTAGGCTTCACAGAGGTCTTCACTTCAACAGAGATCATAGACCAGTGCTCTGTTGGTCTTTGGATATGAACAGTTCTTCTGTTGATCTTCTACCAGAGCTCTATTGAGCTCTGTTGGTTCCATCAGAACTCTGTTGAGTTCTGTTGGTCTTCTTGTTGCTTTTCTTCTGAGCCTTCTGCTGCATCTCTGTTGGTCTTCTAACTTGAAAATATTTTCAATACTTTTACATAACAGATACTTGGGGCTAACAATCTCCCCCTAAGTATTGAATTTTTTTTTTGGAAATATAGAGATGTAAACAAAAGAACAGAGAACATTTTACCTGTGTTGAAACCTTGCACTATTCTTTTAGGATATTACAATATGAAGTAAAAGAATAATTACATTTAGGCATAACTATCTCCCGTTAGGATTCTGTCGAATCTTCTGATCAGCTCACGGAAGTCCAGCATAAGATCTATATGTTCGATGCAGAGCCTCAGTTGCTCTTCTGGACACTTCTCTATTGGGAGATTCGGAATTATGTTCTTGAGATACACCAGCGACTCACTCGAGTATTTGTAGGCTTCGGATATTCTGATGGCCTTGTTGATCTTCTTCTGTCGGCAGATGAAGACTGGAGGATTTTCAACTACTGTTCCAGTCCTGTAGTGGCCATAACCCTCAAGGTTTTCGTTTGGTGGTGAAACCGCTAGTTTCTCAACTTCGAACTCTATGCCTAGCTGAAAATCATTCTGAGTTCTGAGATTAACGTGCTCTTGCATGGCGAATCGAACCTCTGGTAGCGCAGTTCTTGCTGGTGTGTATCTTTCGGAGAAGTTCAAGCAATAGGCGTGAAGCATGATCAGATCGTATGGATTCAGAAGCACAAAATCATTGTCGTTGAAGAATTCATTCATGCCTTCTGTTGATTCAACAGTGTACTCATGGTATACGACTCTGTCATGTTGAAATTTCTTATGCTTGATGTCCAAGATTCTGCGGATACCGAAGTTTATGTTTATGGCTCTGTTCAGATTTGACTTTGTTTGAATGAACTTCAGCCTTGATTCAGAAATGGTGTTTATTATGGTGGGATTGAGGTACGGGTTGATGGGTTTGGCATTTACAGGAATGATGTCCCTGTCAGCATAGAGATAACCAAAAAATTCCTCTAAGGATGGTTTCTCGGTGTGTTGGGTTGATGTTTCTGGGTTCTGTTCTGGCTGAATTGGGTTCTGCTCTTCATGCGTTTCAGCCATGAGGATATCAACATGTCGTCCGGGCTCTTGTAGAACTTGGGGTTTGACTTGAGGTTGGGCTTGGCTTGGTTGTTCTTCAGCAGAGATTCGGATTGATCTCTCTGGTTCAGTTCTTGGAGATGTAGGAGGGGTGTCGAGTATGATGATCTCTGGTGGTTGTTGAGTTGACTCTTCTGGTGTTTTGATGGTTCTGTCTTTGAACATGTAGTCTAATACCACCATAGTCATTTCTGGCATGTCTTCTTCTGTTGTCCCCTTATCTTCTCTTTCTGCCTCTGCCTCTGCCTCTGTCGTCTCTGTCGTTTTGCCTTTCCCTTTTCCCATTTCCTTCTCTTTCTCAGCCTCTTTCTCTTTCTCTTTTTCCTTCTCCTTCTCAGCCTCTTTTTCCTTCTCCCCCTTTGGTTGACCTATGGACTCACCCATTTGGCTATCTGATTGAGCTTCCTTAGCGTCTTCAAAATAATATTCATCATCAGAGGAATCCTCGTCAGAGAGTCTCTGAACAATGGGTGAGGACCGGCAACAAACTTTGGCCTCTTGCGTGACGGCTCTCCTTCTGGTGCTCCTTCTGCAGGTCTTTTAAGTGTAGCAGTCTGTAAAATAGCATCGGTTAAGTTTGTGACTGCCTTTTTCATTGCATCTTCAACCTCTGTTGCCGCAATTCTGATTTCATCTACTTGACTCTCAAAGTTTACTTTGTGAGTGTCAAGAGATGCCTGCCCATGTTTCTCTGTCGCCTGGGCTTTCATGACAAATTTAGATGAAATGGTCATCATTAGGATAAGAACTAATTTGCTGAAGTTGCCCATCTGACCGATTGTCATTGGTAAATCATTGGGGTTGGGGCTGGAGATGTTGAGTGGAGTAGCAGATGATGTTGTTGCGTCTTTGATGGCTTTCTTAACAGAGTTGACAAATAACTCTGTCAAGGTTCTGACGTTCGATTCTGATAAGAGGACAGAAGGTATAGGCAGGGTTATGTTCATGGATTCCTTGTGATTCTCTGCCATTATTCTCTTCAGATCAGCAAGTTCTGTCGAAGTCTTCGTTGTCTCCTCTGTTCTGTCTCTTTTCAGATCTGCTATCTCTGTCGTCAGCTTTGTAATCGCTTCTGTTCTGATGCGTTCAGCTTCTGCTCTGAGTTTTTCAGCTTCAGCAAATTTATTAGTGATCTGCTGGAGTTCTTCTTTAAGAGAGGCATTCTCCTTACGGATCAGCTCCTCCTTCTGGTCATTGATAAGTCTATACTCATTCAAGGAGTTGTTGATACTATCACAGAAGCTTTCGAACTCTGCTCTTGTGACAGTGTCAACGAGGGTAACCTTGGATCCAACACATGTATCCAATTCTGCTTCGAGTTCAGAGGCGCCTCCCATAAGAGTGGTTTTGATGTTGTCTCTTGGAGGACTTCTACTTGATGATCCTTTTGAGGGGAAACAACTACAGGTGTTCTGGTCTGTTCAATTCTCTCATCCTCAGAATCTGAGAGGTTGAAGTAGACGTGGGAGTTAACATTGTGATCTAGACAAGTTAATCCTTGTGATATTAGGTTATCATATTGCCTCTGAGTTAGGCAATCTCTACGGGTAAAGCGAAAGTTACCCACAGACCTAAGTTGTTCCTCCTTAGTAAGATGAGCCACAGAGGCCTCATCGTGTGTAGTTGACCTATTGATGTTCTGGGGCGAATGAACATCACTACCAAAAATAGTTTTCCCGGCTTCGTGCGTACCAGAGGCGTGAAGAGTTGCCTCTAGTGGTATAGGTTGGTTAGGGTTCGAGGTGTGCACCTCTGTTTCAATGTCCATGTGAGCTAGATCCTCATGGAAAGATGGAGTGCTTGCACTGGGAGTTGGGCTAGAGAAACGCACATGTGTATTCACTCGAACATCTTTTTCTATGCTCACGTTTCTCTCGGTTCTTACGGGTATAGAACTCTCAGGATTCTCTTCTCTCTGTTCTTCTTCCTCACTACTACCAGAGGAGGACGAACTCTCTGCTACCTTCTCTGTAGCTTCCCTAACTCCCTCTTGAATAACCTCCATAGAGGATGCTCTGTTCACTACTTCCTCCTCTATCTATTATGCAGAGAAAGACCCCACTTCGGGTACTCTTACCTCTGGTCTCTCTTCTTCTTCCTCTATTCTAACCTCACTTTCTGATTCAAATGAAGGCTGAGGACCTAAGTATGTTGGGTATCTCACCTCAGGTTCTTGAGGTTGAGCAGCATTGTTATAGTTTTGGATAGAGATGTGATCTTGAGGGATCAGAGAAAGCATTGTACCTGGAAATCTTCGAATGAAGGGAAACTCGCCAGAAGTAGTTCCCAAGAACCTAGACATTACCCACACAGGTGTTGGATTGCCCTGTTGGTTCAGTTGTAGGATTGGGAATGCTTCTCTGATGACCAGACTGATGAACCTCTGGTATTTGATAGCCTTCAGGAACTTGTGGACACCTACAATTTCTCCTCTTGCAATGGTTGTGGTCTTGAGATTGACAGCCGAAAGGATATCCTTGTAGAGTATCTTTGCATAGTCGAAGTTCCTCTTGTAGTAGAGACCATACATGATTTGTAGTATCTCCGTGCTGGCTTGGTCTTGGCTACCAGATTTGCATGTAAGGGTTCTGTTGAGTGTGGAAAACATGAAATTCCACATAGGGGGTAAATGGCCTCTTCTAAAATCACCAATCTTGTTGAGGGTATGGTTGTATACTAGGAATTTGATAAACTCCAGAAGAATGGGAACTTTTGGGGGTTTCTCGTAGGCTTCTATTCCTAACTGTCTTTTGGTTGGCATTTGAAAGATTCTTCGTAGGGTCTTGACACGAATCCTGACAGTACCTACTCTTCCCTGGTTTCCTGAAACAACATTTCCAATGATTCCCTTTTGTTCTGGGATGAACTGACATGTAGTCCACCATTGTCTAACGTAGAGTTCTGGAAGGTTATCATCGTAACAGGTAAGGGCTCGAAAGATGGTTGAGTTTTTTTAAAACTCAACAAATATGTGATAAATGGGTAGATAGTTGGCTGGATTGGCATCAAACCGATAGTTGCTATCAATGAACTCGTAGGGTAGAATGACTATTTGGTCAACAGGACCAATACGGCTAGATTCTGCGGAGTTTTGTTGTTCTTCCATTTTTGCAGGTTAGGGTTTTCTTGAAGAACTTGAAGGTTTTGAACTTTTGAGAGGGAAAGATGAAGGGTTTTTGAATGATCAGAAGGCGTAAGAAAAGAAATGGGTCATGGTAATGGATATTTATACGCTAAACATGTGGCTGGGTGAACGTCGTAGGTACTGTAGGCACTCGAGTGTCAGAAGGTGGAGTGGCCAGAACAGTGTATCGTGGGAACAGCTAACGGTTGGTTTCTCAATCAGAGGTTGCCACGTTGATTTTGGTTTGACAACTTTTGTTCTAGCAAACCGTCACGGTTAGAGATGTGTGGGTGACATGTGGTTGACGTTTAAAGAATGACCCGCATCTCTGATGACGTGCTTCTGATGACGTGGCAGAACAAACTTACAGAGCTCTGGTGGAGCTTTGCATAGTTTTGCCTCTGTTGAGTGATCTTTCCTTTTCTTTCAAGTATCCCATGATATTTCACCTTTACCCAAAAATACTTAAAAATCCTGTTTGTTGTGAAAGTGGTCAAAGAACAAAAACAGAATTGTCTCCGAGATTTCACAGAGCTCTGATGAGGAACAACAGAGGCTCTGGTGAAAGGTCAGAGTTCTGGTAATTTCTTGACATTATCAAAAGATTTTCAACAGAACAGGTTTTTCCTTCCTTTAAAGTTCAGAGAGCAAAGTCATTTTAATTTGAAAAAAGAGTTTTGACTTGCTCCCCCTAAAATCATGCACTTTTTCCTTTATAAGCACCCCCTTGAAAGATGAGCTTATTTGAAAGATTTTTCTATTCAGCCGTTAAAAAAACTTTATACAAAAGAAGGAAAAAAAATATACAAACAAATTCACTGAAAGCTTGTTATAAAAATTTGCACGACAGAGTTCTCGTGAACATCAGAGACTCTGTTGAACTATCCTACCCAACTGTTTGACTGAGCTCTGGTATGATCATCAGAGGCTCTGTTGAGTTTTGAACAGAGTTAGGAGGAATGTTTAGCATACCCATCTTGCCGATTAAGAAGTTAAATCTCCTTTCATCAAGGGCTTTGGTAAAAAGATAAGCAAGTTGGAAGTCAGTTGAAACAAAATACATTTCAATCGTCCCCTTTTCAACATGATCCTTTATGAAGTGGTACCTTATGTCGATATGCTTCATCTTGGAATGCTGAACTGGATTAGCTGTGATTGCTATGGTACTCTTGTAGTCACACAGAATTGGAATTTTATTGTACTCCATGCCATAATATTTGAGTTGAGTTTTCATCCAGAGCACTTGAGAGCAACAACTAGCATCAGCAACATACTCTGCTTCTGCTGTAGAGGTTGATACAAAGTTCTGTTTCTTAGATGTCCAACTCACCAGTTTATCACCAAGCAATTGACAGCTACCAGAAGTACTTTTTCTGTCATTCTTGCATCCTCCATAATCTGAATTTGTGTGTGCAATAAGCTCGAAACCAGAATTAAGAGGATACCAAAGAACCAAAACCGAGTCCCTTTCAAATATTTAAATATGCGCTTGACAGCAGAAAAGTGTGATACTTTAGGATTTGCTTGAAATCTGGCACACAAACAAGTTGCAAACATTATATCAGGTCTGCTAGCAGTAAAATACAGAAGTGACCCTATCATGCCTCTGTAGTTCTTGACATCTGTAGGTTCACCTTTAAGGTCAGAGTCAAGTTTAACTCCAGTGGCAATAGGAGTTTTCATTGGATTTGAATTGTTGAGCTTATATTTTTTCAAAATATCAGAGATATATTTGGACTGACATATGAAAGTCCCTCTGATGGATTGTTTTACTTGTAAACCAAGAAAGAAAGAAAGTTCTCCCATCGTGCCCATTTTGAATTCACTTTTCATCAAATCCTCAAACTTATCACAGTACTCTTGCCGTGTAGACCCAAAAATAATGTCATCAACATATATTTGCACCAGAAGTATATCATACTTATACCTTCTAAAGAAACGAGTTTTATCGACAATACCTTTTTCGAAGTGATTAGTCAACAGAAAGTTTGACAGAGTTTCATACCAGGCTCTGGGAACTTGCTTAAGGCCATACAGAGCTTTGTCTAATTTGTAAACGTGCTCTGGAAACTCTGGACATTCAAAACCTGGTGGTTGCTGAACATACACTTCTTCTTGTATTCTGCCATTCATTAAAGCAGATTTGACGTCCATCTGGTAGACCTTGAAACCCTTGTGAGCAGCATAGGCTAAGAAGATTCTGATTGCTTCTATCCTAGCCACAAGTGCAAAAGTCTCTTCATACTCAATGCCTTCTTCTTGGCTATATCCCTTAGCAACCAGACGGGCTTTGTTTCTGATGATAATCCCATCTTCATCCTTCTTGTTCCTAAACACCCACTTGGTTCCAATGGCAGCTTTGCCTTTTGGGAGTGGAACCAAGGACCAAACTTTGTTTCTTTCAAACTCCAAAATCTCCTCTTGCATATCTTCGATCCTGTTTGGGTCTTCAAGGGCTTCAGTGATCTTCTTCGGTTCAATCATGCTTAAAAAGTAGACAAAGAAAGCTTCATTGATTGTGGTCAATCTTGTCTTCACACCATCTTCAGCAGCACCAATAATAAGAGATGGGGGTGATCCTTTGTCCATCTTGTCATGGGAGCACGGACAACAGGTGGGGTTTGTGCTTCTGATGGGAAAAGACGATCTTCAGCATCTGAGCTCTGTGGATTGGCACCAAGGCTCTGTGGCACACAACTCTGAAGAGTGTCCTCATTGCTCTGTGAAGGTGAGCTTTAAAATAGGGAGTCTCTGCCAATATTGGTTAGCAGAGGTGATGATGGCTCTTGTACAGGTTCTCTTTCACTCTGTTGTGGTTCCTCATTTCTCTGAATAGTACCTATTGACAAAGAAGTAGATGGTGAAGTATTGGAGGGACCAGTAAGAGTTGTACCTGTCAGATTATGTTCTGTTGAATTCTGAGCTTGGTCATCTCTGTTGATGTTGACAGAAGAATCATCATCATCGAAGAAATCATTGAACACGAGATTGATATCTTCTTCCCTTGTTTTTGAAGAATTTTGCTTCTTCTGTTCTGTATGTGTCCCCTCTGCTGATTTCCGATCAGAGGAACTTGATGTATTTTTATCAAAGGACACATTTATACTTTCTTGAATAACACGGGTTCTGATGTTGTAGACTCTGTAGGCTTTAGAGGTTAAGGAATAACCAATAAAGATTCCTTCGTCCGCCTTCTGTTCGAACTTACCCAACTGTTCTCTGTCATTCAAGATGTAGCACTTGCAGCCAAAAATGTGAAAATATTTCACATTTGGCCTTCTGTTGTTGATGAGTTCATAGGGAGTCTTCTTAAATATTTTCAGTATTACAGCTCTGTTTTGGGTAAAATAGGCTGTTGAGACTGCCTCTGCCCAGAAGTTGATGGGAAGGATGGAACCGGCGGCTTCTACCAGAGCTCTGTTCTTTCTTTCCACCACACCGTTCTGTCGTGGAGTTCTGGCAGCTGAGAAGTTTTGGGAAATTCCTTCCTCTGATAGGTAGGCATCATTTCTTGCGTTCTTGAATTCTGTCCCGTTATCACTTCTCAACTTCTATATCTTCAGATCTAACAGAACCTGTATCCTTTTTAACAAACTTATCAAAATTTCTGGGGCATCAGATTTTACTCTGATGAACTCGATCCAAGTATATCTAGAAAATTCATCAATTAGCACAAGAATATACTTCTTACCCGACAGACTTTGCACAGAGATTGGACCACAAATATCCACATGAAGCATATGCAAAGGTCTAGGGTAATTGTGATCACTCTTAGTTCTGTGTGAAGATCTTTTCATCTTACCCAATTCACAGGCAGAACAGAGATGGTCTTTGCCAAATTTTAACGAAGGAAGTCCTTTTACTAAGTTCATTTTCACGAGCTTGTCAAGATTTGAAAATTTTAAGTGGGCAAATCTTCTATGCCAGAGCCAGGCATCTTCATTTTTCAAAGACACTAAACAGAGTTTCTCTGTTGTAGAGTTTTGATTAGGTTTGAAATTCATTTTATATAGATTGCTTTTGCTGTCGGCTCTTAACAGTTCTTGACCAGACTCGGAAAGTAACAAGGAACAATACTTATTCCTAAAATTGACATCGAATCCATGACCACAGAGTTGACTTATACTGAGAAGATTATGGTTTAATCCTTCAACATAAGCAACTTCAGAAACTGAAACACCACCATTGATTAATGTACCATATCCCTTAATCTGTCCACCATTGTCTCCTCCAAAAGTCACTGCACTTCCTATCTTGTTCTTGAAAGAAGTTAACAGCTCCTTATTCCCCGTCATGTGCCTAGAGCATCCAGAATCTAAATACCAGATCTGCACATGGGGTTTCGGCATGACATATTAGTTCTTTTTAGGTACCCATTGCATGATGGGTCCTTTCTTGTTAGGCTTTTGGGTGTTATCAGTCTTTCCTACTGGCTTTCCATTCTGTGATGGCGTGCCAGAGGTCTTTCTCTGTGTATTCTGAACAGTCTTGAAATTCTTCTTTTGAGATGACTGATTCATAACACAGTGGGGACCATTCATATGATTTTGCAGTTTTAACAACAATTGAATACAGTTGCAATTAATGGAACATGAAGATAACTGACGCAAGTTGTTTTTATTCAAAAGTTGTTGGTTGAATGGTGCTTGATTCTGAAAAACTTTAGGACCAGATGTCTTAGCATACATTCTGTCCTGATTTGGTTTCTTAAAGTTGTTGTTTCTTGGAACAAACTCTCTTGACATGAAGTTGTTTTTCTTTGGAACTGACTCTTGTGACCAAAAAGAATTTCTTTGATTTACACCAGAATTGGGAATAGGTCTGTCGTTGACTATCCATTTGCCCTTCTGTTCTGGTGTAAACCTGGATGGTTTGAAAGCCAAGGGAACAAAGGTATTGTTTTCTGGAATATTTCTGGTATTCTCTCTTTTCTTTACTTCTACAGCATTAGAAGCAAGAATCTTGAAACCTTTGTTATCAAACTCAGTTACCGGTATGAATCTAGCTTGTTTTTTAAAGAATGAGACATCCTTTTTTCAAATCAAAACACCCTGCCGGCATTTGCTTAGGTTTATGCAAAGCTTTCTCTTGGGCACAAAAAATCTGTTCATCTACCTCTGAGTCAGAGTCACTGTCAGAGGCTAGAAAGTCTCTGGTGACTCTGTTGAGGGTGTTAGACTCTGGGGTTATCATTGAGATATTGGTTTTGACAGTCTTAAACTTCCTCAACTTGGGTTTTGATGCATCAGAAACAACATTTTCCTTAAGAATTCTTTTAATATCCTCTTCAAATGATGTTCGAATTGATTCAGAGGAAGGAGAGAAGACTGGTGCTTCTGGGTTAATTTTGCTCTGTGAACTTTCAACAGAGGACTCTTCTACAGAAGTAACAGACTTCTGTCCCTTAAAAGAGTTGAAATTAAAAATCTCTGTTGGATCCAAACTATTAACAGAGTTAGGAAGTATGATCCTAGCTTTTCCTTGATCAAGAATAAACTTTGAAGATGGTTTATTAACCTTTTCATGATTCAAGGAGTCATAGCTAACATTCAGGTAGTCAAGTCTTTTGGTTCTTTTGAAAACATCTGAGGTTTTGATTCTTTTGAAAGCAGCAGTACCAGAGATCACATCCTCTTGGATTTTCCCAACACAAAAAGCAGAGGACATAGATGTCTTCTTCTTTTCATTATAGGGAGCAAGGTCAGAGAAATCGAGACCTTGCGTATCCATCTGTAAGTTTATCTTAATATGCACATCTTGTGCATCCTGATACTTCTTGATTTGAATTTCGTTTGTCTGTAGGGATTGATGTAAAACCTCCCTTTCTCTTTGAAAATAATCTTTTAAAGCAACAGAGTTAAGTCTTTCAGTTTCAGACTTCTTAACCTCTTCAGACTTTTGTTTCAAAACATTTTCAAACTCTTTAATCTTTTCAGAAAAAATGCTTTCCTTCTTTTGTTGTAAGATCTCTAGCTCAGATTTCCCTTTGAATATTTCTTCCTTTTCCTGTTCCAAGAGAGTTTTCTCTCTCTTGTAGAAGGACAGATCCTTCTGAGCTAGCATTCTTAACTATTTTTCCTCAGAAAGCTTTTGTTTTAAGAGTTGAAACTCCTCTGTTAGTAAAGAAACATGCATTTCTAACTCTGAGTCAAACTTTGATTCAGATGAACATACCTTGGCACTGGGTCTGGTGATCCCCAGCGCTCTGTTGACTGGCTCTGTTTCGGTAAGAGCAAATGCATGAGCTATATCTTCTTCTTCTTCAGACCTTTCTATCGTTTCTCCGGCCATCCAATCAACTTCTCCCAAACTTTCATCGTCTACAGCGACTCCACAGAACTTGGCTTGCTCTGGTTCATCATCAGAAGATGAATCAGAGATCCAATTTTCCATCTCAGCAACATAACTTCTTTATCTGTAATTGTACTTGTTAGCCCAAGTATCTGTAATGTAAAAGTATTGAAAATATTATCAAGTCAGAAGACCATCAGAGATGCAGTAGAAGACTTAGAAGAAAAAGCTTCAAGTAGATCAACAGAACTCAATAGAATTCTGGTGAAACTAACAGAGCTCAACAGAGCTCTGTCAGAAGATCAACAGAAGATCTGTTCACAACTGAAGACCAACAGAGCTCTGTCTATGAGCTCTGTTGTAGTGAAGACCTCTGTGATGCCTAAGTCTCGTAAGAAATCCCAAGCGTTAGAAAAGTGTCCATACTTTCCACGTATGCCCTAAAATTAGGAGACACACTTTCCACGTGTCATTTTAGGGTACAATAGTACACTGTCTTCACTTAACAGGGCTATAAATAGAGAGGTAGTGGAACAAACAATGGTAAGCTTTGGGAAGAATAGTTTTCCACAATCGTTTAAGCACATACTGCATCAATCCCGAGCACTACCTCCGTACGATATTGTTCCCTGTGAGATTTTAGGATACACCATTGATCTTGTTCTTGGTGTTATCCATTATCAATATACGAGCAGCGTTTCTTATTTGATCTTGTTATCATTATCATGTTCTATAATTGATTCTCACCATTACAATATCATTTACACAATCACTCACCTTAATGGCTTTATATTTAAATGCTTCCGCTATCTATATTACTACCATTAATGTGATACAACGTGAATCTGGGAACCTACAATTGGTATCAGAGCTTGCTTGATTTTCTTAAATCAAACCATCCAATCTACCAAGGTTGATTCACTGTTTAGCTTCCTAGTATACTCTGTTTTACAGTTTAAAGTTTAAAAGTTAATACACCACTGTTTTAAGCTTTCCAGTCTAGATTAAAGATATTATCTACTGTTCATTACTGTTCCATTGGTTACTATTCACTTACTTTCAGTTTATACTCTTTCAAATCCAGTTGAAACTGTTATACCCTGTTTTTCTGAAAAATGGCAAATAACAATATCAACGCTATTTATACTGGTGGTTCTCTGACTAAGCCTCCTACTCTTCTGAGAGATGAATATCCTCAATGGAAGATTAGGATGGTTAACTTCCTTGAGGGATGGACAGAGATTTAATGCGTTCTGTCACGGATGGACCATTCAAACCCATGGTTTTGGTTCCACGTGTACTCGCAATACAAACTACTGCTGAGATTCCTGCTAACCTTGAACCCAAAACCACCGGATTCACTGATGAAGAGACATTAAAAATGGAAAATGATCTAAAAGAAGTTAGACTTCTGATTATGGCCATTCCTAATGAAATATTTCAAGAACTAGATTCATGTGTTACTACCAAAGAAATTTGGGATCAACTTCTTAATCAGCTTGAGGGTGGCATCAAAACCCAAAAGAACAGAAGGACCCAATGTATAAATGAATACAACGATTTCAAAGCACTTTCTGAGGAAACCTTACAACAAACCTACAACAGATTCAATGTTTTGATAAACAAATGTAAAAAGTGTGGGGTTGTTAGGTCGAAGGAAGATAACAATGTTTTGTTCCTGAAAAGTCTTAATGATGAATGGTTAAATCTGTCCATGTCTTTACAAGCTAACCAAGATCTAGATGCTTGGTCTTTTACCGATGTGTATGGCACTCTGGCCGCACAAGAGAAGGATGTTGTCAAACAAAAAGGCAAATCCACCATTGCAGGGCCTATTGCGTTAGTCTCTGAATCAAAGAAATCCACATAAGGAAAAACCAACAGAGAAAGTTCCAGCAGAGGAAAGAAGAAGAAGAGTAAGAGTTTGGTAGCTGAAAGTGATACAGAAGAAAACTCGTCAGATGAAGATGACGATATAAATGCGTTTGCTAAATCTCTCACATTAATCACTCAACAATTCAACAAGAGATTGGGCAACAGAGCATTCGACATAAGAGGTAGATATGAAAAAGATGAGAACATAGCTTATGTTGCACCCCCTCAACAGAACCATCACAACAGAGCTCCGACAGAACAGAGACAGCAATAGAAGTTCAATACTCATGCTCCATAGAAGGCTGATGCCGCCCAACCCATCAATCAGAATGATGGACGCTGCTTTAGATGCGGCAAACCTGGCCATTTCTATGCTAACTGTAAAGGAAAACTTGTAAAAGATCAAGATTATTACAAGAATAAATACAAGTACAACTACAGAGAAAGAAGCTATGTTGCTGAGATGGAGAACTGGATCTCTGATTCATCTTTTGATGATGAACCAGAGCAAGCCATTACTGCTGTGGATGATGGAAGTTTGGAAGTTGATTGGATGACCGGATGAAGAATAGAAAAGTCCGAAGAAGAAGATATGGCTCATGCATTTGCCCTGACCGTAACAGAGCCAGACAACAGAGCGCTGGAGACAACCAGACCCAATGCCAAGGTACATTTCTCTGAATCCAAGTCTGACTCAGAACTTGAGATGCATGTGTCATTACTTACTGAAGAGTTTCAACTCTTAAAACAAAAGTTTTCTGAGGAAAAAGAGTTAAGAAAACTAGCTCAGAAGGATCTGTCCTTCTACAAGAGAGAGAAAACTCTCTTGGAACAGGAAAAGGAAGAAATATCCAAAGAAAAGTTTGAGCTAGAAGTCCTACAACAAAAGAAAGAAATCATGTTTTCAAAAAGGGTTAAAGAGTTTGAAGAAATTTTGAAACAAATAGCTGGAGAAGTTGCTAAATCTGAAAATGAACGTTTAAACTCTGTTGCTCTAAAAGACTATTTTCAGAGAGAAAGGGAAATTTTACATCAATCCCTACAGAAAAAGGAGATTTTAATCAAAAAGTACCAGGATGCACATAATGTGTATACCAAAATCAATTCTCAAGAAGACAAGCAAGGTCTAGGTTTTAGTGACATTGTTCCTTAGAAAAGAAGGTTAAAGGCAACTTAACCCTTTGCCTTCTCTATTGGAAAAATGCAAGAGGATGTGATCTCTGGAACTGATGTTTTCGAAAGAGCCAAAATATCAGATTTTACAAAAGCAAAAAGACTAAGCTTAAGGAATGTCAGCTATGACTCCTTGAATCAAGAAAAGGTTACAAAACCATCTGAAAAGTTTATTCTTGATCAGGGAAGAGCAGAAATAAAGATTACTGATTCCATCAAAAGTCTTGATCCAAAAGAAATCTTTAACTTCAATTCTTTCAAGGAGGAGAAGTCTGTTAGTTCCATTACAGAATCCTCGTGTGCTTCAATACAGAGAGAACTCAACTCTGAAGTCCCAGTCTTCTCTCCATCCTCTGAAATCTTACGAACAACTTTTGAAGAGGATATTTTGAAAGTTATTGAAGAAAATGCTGCTTGTGATGCTTTAAAACCAAAGATAAGAAAGTTTAAATTCACCAGAGCTGATAAATCTAAGATACCCAATGAGTCTAACACCTCTACCAGAGCCATCAGAGACTTTCTGTGCTCTGACAGTGACTCTGATTCTGAGGTAGATGAGCAAATTTTCTGTGCTCCTAAGACTTTGCACAAACCTAAAAAGGCAATTGTTGAATCTGGTTCTCTGAAAAACGTCTCATTCTTTAAGAAACAGAGCAGATTTATACCTTTGCCAAATTTGAAAAATAAGGGTATCATAATTCTTTCCTCTAATGAGATAGAAGAAAAGAAAAGAGGAAAACCTAAGATTATTCACGAGGACTATACCTCTGTTCCTTACGCTTATGATCAAGTTAAATTTACAACAGAGCAAAAAGGAAAATGGAAAGTCAATGACCAACCTACTCCTACACCTATTGTAAATCCAAAGAGAAACAGTTTTGTGTCAAGAGAGTTTGCTCCAAGAAACAACAATTTTAAATCACAGGACAAAATGTACGTAAAGACATCTGGTCCCGGAGTTTTTCAAAATCAAGCTACCTTTAAACAACAGTCTTTGAACAAAAACGACAATTGCATCAATCTTCATGTTCTATCAAATGCAATTGTATTCAACTTCTGTTACAGTTAAAGAACCATATGAATGGTCCTCACTGTGTTCTGAATCAGTCATTTCAAAGGAAAAATCCCAAGACTATTCAGAATGCACAGAAGAAACCCTCTGGCATACCATCCCAAAATGGAAAGCCAGAAGGAAAGCCCATGAACACCCACAAACCTAACAAGCAAGGACCCAAAATGCAATGGGTACCTAAAAGAAACTAATCTGTCGTGCAGAAACCCCATGTACAGATCTGGTATTTAGATTCAGGATGCTTAAGGCACATGACGGGGAATAAGGAGCTGCTTACTTCATTCAAGAACAAAAATGGAAGTGCAGTAACCTTTGGAGGAGATAATGGCGGACAGATTAGAGGATACGGTACATTAGTCAATGGTGGTGTTTCAGTTTCTGAGGTTGCTTATGTTGAAGGATTAAACCATAATCTGCTTAGCATAAGTCAACTCTGTGATCATGGGTTCGATGTCAATTTTAGGAAGAAGTACTGTTCTCTGTTACTTTCCGAGTCTGGTCAAGAACTCTTAAGAGCCGACAGAAAAGGCAATCTTTATAAAATTAATTTCAATCCTAACCAAAACTCTACAACAGAGAAGCTCTGTTTAGTGTCTTTAAAAAATGAAGATGCCTGGCTTTGGCATAAAAGATTTGCCCATTTGAACTTTTCAAATATTGACAAGCACGTGAAATTAAATCTAGTAAAAGGACTTCCTCCACTGAAATTTGACAAAGACCATCTATGTTCTGCCTGTGAATTGGAAAAGATGAAAATATCTTCACATAGAACAAAGAGTGATCATAGTTGTCCCATACCTTTGCATATGATTCACGTGGATCTCTGTGGTCCAATCTCTGTGCAAAGTCTGTCGGGCAAGAAGTATATTCTAGTACTTATTGATGAATTTTCTAGATACACTTGGATTGAGTTCATCAGAGTAAAATCTGATGTCCCAGAAATTCAAATAAGATTGTTGAATAGGATACAGGTTCTGTTAGGATTAAAAGTGCAAAAGTTGAGAAGTGACAATGGGACAGAATTCAAGAATACAAGAATAGATGCCTATCTTTCAGAAGAAGGAATCTCCCAGAACTTCTCAGCTACCAGAACTCCACAACAGAATGGTGTAGTGGAAAGGAAGAACAGAACTCTGGTAGAAGCCGCCAGAACCATGTTGGCCGGCTCTGTCCTTCCCATCAACTTCTAGGCAGAGGCAGTCTCAACAGCATGTTTCACCCAAAATAGAGCTGTCATTGTAAAAATATTTAAAAAGACTCCCTATGAACTCATCAACTACAGAAGGCCAAACGTAAAATTCTTTCACGTTTTTGGCTGCAAGTGCTACATCTTGAACGACAGAGAACAGCTGGGTAAATTCGACAAAAAGGCGGACGAAGGAATCTTTATTGGTTATTCCTTAACCTCTAAGGCCTACAGAGTCTACAACACCAGAACTCGTGTCATTCAAGAGAGCGTTAACGTGTCCTTTGATGAAAGTACATCAAGTGCCTCTGATCGCAAATCAACAGAGGGGACACAGACAAAACAGAAGAAGCCAAGTTCTTCAAAGACAAGGGAAGAAGACATCAATCTTGTGTTCGATGATTTCTTCGATGATGATATATCCTCTGTCAACATCAACCGAGGCGATCAAGCTCAAAATTCAATAGAACAGAATCTGACAGGTACAACTCTTACTGGTCCCTCCAATACTTCACCATCTACTTCTCTGTCTACAGGTGTAATTCAGAGAAATGAGGAACCACAATCTAATATAAGAGAACCTGAAAATGAGCCATCATCACCTTTGCTGACCACTGTTGGGAGAGATTCCCTATTCGAAAGCTCACCTTCACAGAGCCCTATTGGCAATTCACAGAGCAATGAGGCCACTCTCCAGAGTTGTGTGCCACAGAGCCCTGGTGCCAACCCACAGAGCTCTGATGCTGAAGTTCACCTTTTCCCATCAGAAGCACGAACCACTCCTATTGTCCATGCTCCCATGACAAGATGGACAAATGATCATCCCCATCATCAAATTATTGGTGCTGCTGAAGATGGTGTGAAGACAAGATCGGCCACAATCAATGAAGCTTTCTTCATAAACTTTTTAAGCATAATTGAGCCAAAGAAAATTTCTGAAGCCCTTGAAGACCCAACCTGGATCGAAGCTATGCAAGAAGAGCTTCTGGAGTTCGAAAGAAACAAAGTTTGGTCCTTGGTTCCACTACCAAAAGGCAAAGCGGCCATTGGAACCAAGTGGGTATTTAGAAACAAAAAGGATGAAGATGGGATTATCATCAGAAATAAAGCCCGTCTGGTTACAAAGGGATACAGACAGGAAGAAGGCATTGATTATGACGAAACCTTTGCACCTGTGGCTAGGCTAGAAGCCATCAGAATCTTCCTAGCCTATGCTGCTCATAAGGGTTTTAAGGTCTACCAAATGGATGTCAAGTCTGCCTTTCTGAATGGCAAACTGCAAGAAGAAGTTTATGTCCAGCAACCACCTGGTTTTGAATGTTCTGAGTTTCCAGGCCACGTTTACATGTTAGACAAAGCTCTGTACGGCCTTAAGCAAGCTCCCAGAGCCTGGTATGAAACTCTGTCCAAATTTATGTTGGTCAATCACTTCGAGAAAGGTACTGTCGATAAAACTCTATTCTTTAAAAGGTATAGGAATGATATACTTCTGGTACAAATATATGTTGATGACATTATTTTTTGGTCTACAAAACCAGAGTACTGTGATAGGTTTGAGGATTTGATGAAAAGCGAATTCAAAATGAGCATGATGGGAGAACATTCTTTCTTCCTTGGTTTACAAGTTAAACAATCTGACAGAGGGACTTTCATAAGTCAGTCCAAGTACATCTCTGATATGTTGAAAAAATATAAGCTCAATGATTCAAAACAAATGAAAACTCCTATTGCCACTGGAGTTAAGCTTGACTCTGATCTTAATGGTGAACCAACAGATGTCAAGTACTACAGAGGCATGATAGGGTCACTTCTGTACTTAACTGCCAGCAAACCTGATATAATGTTTGCAACCTGTCTCTTTGCCAGATTTCAAGCAAATCCTACAGAAACTCATTTAACAGCTGTCAAGCGTATCTTTAAATATCTGAAAGGGACTCAATTTTTGGGTCTCTAGTATCCTCTTAATTCTGATTTTGAGCTTGTAGCATATACAGATTCAGAGTATGGAGGATGCAAGAATGAGAGAAAAGAGTACTTCTGGTAGCTGCCAACTGCTTGGAGAAAAGTTGGTGAGTTGGACATCCCAGAAACAGAATTGTGTATCAACTTCTACAGCAGAAGCAGAGTATGTTGCTGTTGCTAGTTGTTGCTCTCAAGTAATATGGATGAAAACACAACTCAAAGATTAAGGCTTGGAGTATGGTAAAATTCCAATTCTATGCGACTCCAAGAGTGCCATTGCCATAACAGCCAATCCAGTTCAACACTAAAAAACAAAGCACATCGACATAAGGTACCACTTCATAAAGGATCATGTTGAAAAAGGGACTATTGAAATGTATTTTGTTTCAACTGACTTTCAGCTTGCTGACTTGTTTACAAAAGCCATTGATGAAAGGAGATTTAACTTCTTAATCAGCAAACTGGGTATGCTGAACATGTCCTCCTAACTCTGTTCAAATTCAACAGAGCCTCTGATGTTCCAACAGAGCTCTGTCAAAAGTTAGGAATGATAGTTCAACAGAGTCTCTGTATTTCACCAGAACTCTGTCAAGCATACTTTTTCAAGAAGCTTAGTGAATCTGTTTGTACATAGTTATTTTTTAGTAAAAGTTTTTTTTTCCTCATATTTCAAGGGGGATTTTATAAAGTTTTGCGCATGGTTTTAGGGGGAGCGAGTCAATTTTTAAAAAAAATCAGAATGACTTCGCTTTCTGTTCTGAAAAGAAAAATCTTTTTGAAGAAAGAGGGAAAACCTGTTCTGATGAAAATCCTTTGATAACGTCAAGAACCTACCAGAACTCTGATATTTCACCAGAGCCTCTGTTGCTTTTCACCAGAACTCGGTAAAATTTCTATAGTCAGTTCTGTTCTCGTTCTTTGGCCATTTCCTCATCAGATACAGAATTTTAAATGATTTTGGGTAAAGGTGAAACACCAAAGGAGATTTGGAAAAAAAAAGGTCACTCGTCAGAGGCAAAACTTGCAAAGCTCCAACAGAGCTCTGTCGGTTTATGCCACATCATCAGAAGTAACGTCATTAGAGGTGCGGGTTATTTCTAAGCGTCAACCACTTGTCACCCACACATCTCTAACCGCGACGGTTTACTTGCACAAAAGTGGTCAGAACAAATCCACGTGGCACTCTCTAATTGAAAGCTAAACCACTAGTTAACCCCACGATACACAATTCAGGCCACTCCACCTTCTGACACTCGAGTGCCTACAGTATCTACGGCGATTACCCAGCCACAAGTTCTGATTATAAATATCCATAACCTTGACCCATTTCATTTCTAAACCTCCTAAACCCTTCACCTTTCCCACTTTTATTCAAATCCTCAGTATTCTTCAAGAAAACCCCAAACCTGCAACAATGGCGGAACCCCAAAACTCTGCTGATTCTAGCCGAATAGAACCCACTAATGATATCATTGTTCTTCCATATGACTTTGCTGACAACAACTACAGATTCGATCCCACTCCAGGACTCTTTCTACCCCTGTATCATGTCTTCATTGAATTCTTTAGAAACTCTGATATCTTTAGAGCCCTAACAGAATTCGATGACCATCTTCCTGCGATCTATGTCCAACAATGGTGGACCACATGCCAATATATCGAAGAAAAAGACGGGATAGTTGGGAGCGTCAACGCAAGTAATGGAGGAGCGGGAACAATCCGCATTAGAGCAAGTACCTTAAGAAGAATCTTCAAAATGAAAACCAAGAGACAGCTAGGAATAGACGCCTATGAGAAACCACCAAAAACAGCTGTCCTTCTTGATTTCATGAAGTTTTTGGGCTACAACAAGGATCTGAAGAGAATAGGAGAGTTCAAACGACAGAATCTACCCACTATGTGGAATTTCATGTTCTCCACTTTAAACAGAACCCTTAACAGCAAATCTGGTAGTCAAGACCAAGCCACAACGGAAATCCTACAAATCATGTATGGATTGTTCTTCAATCGAAACTTTGACTACGCCAGCATTCTCTACAACGATCTTCTCACGGCTGTTAACACAAAAACCTCATCCATCGCAAGAGGAGGAGTCGTTGGATCCCACAAGTTCTTGAAAATGATCAAGTTTCCACGCTTCATCATACTGGTGATCAGAAGAGCCTTCGACAGACTGGAACTAACTCATCAGGGTCGCTCCACACCTGTTTGGACGATGTCCAAATTCCTTCCCACCACTTCAGGCGAATATCCCTTCATAAGAAGAATTCCAGGTACAATGCTTGCCCTTATCGCCCCTGACCACATCTCTATCCAGAACTATCAGAATGCTGCTCAACCTCAAGAACCTGAGGTGAGAACCCCAGCATACTTAGGATCTGAGCCTTCCTTGGAGAGCTTGAGTGAAGAGATTGGTGAGGAAGTTAACAGACCAGAGGCAAGAGTACCCGAAGTGGGGTCTTCCTCTAGAAGAGAGGAAGTAGAGGACAGAGCATCTCCTAGAGAGGCTGTCCATGAGGAAGTACATGAAACAAGAGAGGTAGAAACAATCTCTTCTGATAGTGGTGAGCGAGAGGAAAACATCAGAGAGAATCCTGAGAGTTCTACAGCCATAGGAGCCGAGGAAAATGTGAGAATAGAAAAAGATGCTCAACAGAGCACATCTGAGGGTATCCTTAACCAAAATCCCAGTGCTTCCACACAATCTAATCCTGGTGATCAAGACCAAAGGATTATTGAAACAGAGGTGCACACCTCGAACCCCAACCAACCTATACCATCAGAGGCACCTGTTCATGCCTCTGATACGCACGAATCCGGGGAAGCTATCTTTGGTAGTGATGTTCATTCGCCCCAGAACATCAATAGGTCACCTCCACCCGATGATGCCTATGTGGCTCATATAGACAAGTCACAAAATAGACCAGAGATCTTTGTAATCTCACGTAGCATCTGTCCGACTCAGGGACAATGGGAGACCATAGTGAAACAAGGGAAGACATTGCTTGATCCAAATGCTTCTCATCACACCAGATTTCCTTCTTCAGAACCTGAGCTGGAAGAGGAAACTTTGGTCAGAACACCTGTAGTTGTTTCCCCTCAAAGGGAACATCAAGGATCAGGTGGAAGTCCTCCAAGAGCCAACATCAGCACAACTCTTGATGGAGGCGCCTCTGAACTCGAGGCAGAATTGGATCCATGTGTTGGAACCAAGGACACAAAAGGAGGAGCTGATCCACAAGGACACAAATCGGATCCATGTGTCACAAGAGCAGAGTTCGAAAGCTTCTGTGACAGTATCAACAACTCCTTGAATGAGTATAAACTTATCAATGAACAAAAGGAGGAGCTGATCCACAAGGAAAATGCTTCTCTCAAGGAAGAACTGCTGAACATCTCGAACAAAAATGCTGAGATAACTCAAAAATATGCCAAAGCTGAAGTACTCAGAACAGAGTCTGAACGGGTCAGAGGAGAAGAAATTGCAAAGCTGACAACAGAGATAGCCGACCTAAGATCAGTCAGAACAGAGGAAGTTAAAAAGACTTCGACAGATCTTGCAGAGCTAAAGCGACTCATAATAGAGAACCACACAGCGCAGATGAACAGAACCCTTCCCATTCCCACAGTTATCCTTTCGGAATCTAACGTCAGAACCTTGACAGAGATAATTACCAACTCTGTTAAGGAATCCATAAAAGAAACAACCAACTCATCTGCTACTCCACTCAACATCTCCAGCCCTAACCCAAATGACCTACCCATGACAGTTGGCCAAATGGGAGACTTCAGAAAATCAATTCTTAGCCGAATGATGACGATCTCATCAAAATTTGTAATGAAAGCTAAGGCGACAGAACAACATGTGAAAGCGTCTCTTGATACTCACAAGGTCAACTTTGAGGCTCAAGTAGATGAGATCAGAGGTGCTGCAACAGAGGTAGAAGATGTAATGACAAAGGCAGCCTCAAACTTTACTAATATTATTTTACAGGCTACCTCTACATCAAAAAGACCTGCAGAAGAAGCATCTACAGATGAACCTTCAAGCAAGAGACACAAAGTTGATCCGAGATTTGTTGTTCTGCCCTCACCAAAAGCTCGAATTGATGATTCTGGCGATGATGATGATTTCGAAGATGCTCAAGAAGGTCAATCAGACGATCAATTAGGTGAGTCCTCGGAACAACAAAAGGGGGAGAAGGAGAAGGAGAAGGAGAAGGAGAAGGAGAAGGAAAAGGAGAAGGAGAAGGAGAAAGAAAAGGAGAAAGAGGCAGAGAAAGAAAAAGAGGTTGAAGAAGAGAAAGAAGCCAAGGGTAAAGGGAAAATCACAGAAGCAACTGAGGCAGAGGCTGCAGAAGGAGAAAAGGGGATAACAGAGGAAAGCATGACAGAGATGACTGAAGTGGCATTTGACTACATGTTCAAGAACATAATCATCAAACCAACAGAAGAGCCAACACAAGAACCACCAGAGATCATCTGCCTAGATACCCCTCCTACTTCTCCAAGAAAAGAACCAGAGAGGACAGACCCATCCTCTGCTGAAGGACAAACAAGTCAAGCCCAACCTCAAGCTACTCAAAAATCTGCTCACATCGACACTCTTATGGCAGAAACCCATGATGACCCAAACCCAATGGTAACAGAACAGAACCCAGAAACTTGTACCCTTCATACCGAAAAACCTGCCTTAGAAACGGTATTTGCATTTCTATATGCTGACAGAGACATCATCCCTATAAATGCCGTACCCATTAACCCATACCTTAACCTAATCAGAATAAACACCATTTCTGATGCAAGGCGAAAGTTCATCCAAACCAAGTCAAATCAGAACAGAGCCATCAATATAAACTTCGGTATCCGCATAATTCTGGACATCAAGCACAAGAAGTTTCAATATGACAGAGTCACATACCATGAGTATACTGTGGAATCAACAGAAGGCAGAAATGAAATCTTCAATGACAATGATCTCGTCCTTCTGAACCCATACGACCTGATCTTACTTCACGCATACTGCTTGAACTTCTCAGAAAGATACACGCCGTCCAGAACTGTGCTACCAGAAGTCAGATTCGCTATGCAAGAGCACATCAATCTCAGAATACAGATTGATTATCAGCTAGGCATAGAGTTTGAAGTAGATAAACTAGCGATTGCACCACCAAATGAAAATCTTGAGGGTTATGGCCATCACAAAACTGGAACCGTAGTAGAAGATCCTCCAGTCTTTGTCTGCCGACAAAAGGGCACAAAGAAGGCCATCAGAGCAGCTGAAGCCTACAAGTACTCGAGTGAGTCGCTAGTATACCTCAAGAACATAATCCAAAATTTCCCAAGAAGTAAGTGTCCAGAAGAACAGCAGAAACTCTTCATCGACCAGATTGATCTGATGCCGGACTTCCGTACTCTAATCAGAAGATTTGACAGAATTCTTAGGGGAGATAACTATGCATAAATGTACTACTTCTTACCATGCACTGTAATATCTTAGAAGAATAGTACAAAGGCTAACAGAGGTACATATTCTCTGTTCTTTTTGTTTACATCTCTGTTTCAAATTTTTTATTTTCAATACTTAGGGGGAAATTGTTAGCCCCAAGTATCTGTAATGTAAAGGTATTGAAAATATTATCAAGTCAGAAGACCATCAGAGATGCAGCTGAAGACTTAGAAGAAAAAGCTTCAAGAAGATCAACAGAACTCAACAGAGTTCTGGTGAAACTAACAGAGCTCAACAGAGCTCTGTCAGAAGATCAACAGAAGAACTGTTCACAACCGAAGACCAACAGAGCTCTGGTCTATGAGCTCTGTTGTAGTGAAGACCTCTGTGATGCCTAAGCCTCGTAAGAAATCCCAAGCGTTAGACAAGTTTCCATACTTTCTACGTATGCCCTAAAATTAGGAGACACACTTTCCACGTGTCATTCTAGGGTACGATAGTACACTGTCTTCACATTATCGGGGCTATAAATAGAGAGGTAGTGGAACAAACAATGGTAAGCTTTTGGAAAAATAGTTTTCCATAATTGTTTAAACACATACTGCATCAATCCCGAGCACTACCTCCGTACGATATTGTTCCCTGTGAGATTTCAGGATACACCATTGATCCTGTTCTTGGTGTTATCCATTATCAATATATGAGCAGCGTTTCTTATTTGATCTTGTTATCATTATCCTGTTCTATAATTGATTCTCACCATTACAATATCATTTACACAATCAATCACCTTAATGGCTTTATATTTAAATGCTTCCGCTGTCTATATTACTACTATTAATGTGATACAACGTGAATCTGGGAACCTACAGTAATTGTATTTGTTCTTGTAGTAATCCTGGTCTTTTACCATTTTACCTCTACAATTAGCAGAAAATGTCCAGGTTTGCCACATCTAAAGCAACGTCCATCGTTCTGGTTGATGGGTTGGGCAGCATCAGCTTTTTGTGGAACTGGAGCATTATACTTCTGTTGAGTTTGTGGTTGCGGTCTCTATTCTGTTGGAGCTCTGTTCTGGTGGTTCTGTTGTTGAGGTGCAGCATAACCTCTTTTCTCATCTTTTCCTTCTCTCTCATATCTACCTCTTCTGTCAAATGCTCTACTACCAAATCTCTTGTTAAATTGTTGAGTTATTAAGGCAAGAGATTTAGCAAAAGCATTTATATCGTCTGAAAGTGCAGGATCTATTCTTACAATCAATATAGAAAGAAGTAATTGAGAAATTGTATGATCAAGCCCAATTGTATTCAATGATGCACAGAATTACAGATCTAAGAGAGAGATAACCTCAAAGATTACAAGGAATGAATACAAGTAATATGGGAAAATCAATCAGTTAGCAACGTAGTGCTAACCACTCTATTTATACTGTAACGGATATATTAAAGCTACAGTACAAATAAGAAAGACTAATAAGAACAAAACACGTGTCCTGATTAGTTTACACATTACTAAGTAACGAAACTCGTCATAAGTTCTGAACAGGTAGTTCAGAACTTCTGAACATTCTTCTGATCACGCTTCTCAGAACTTCTGACTTCTCTTTCTCAGATCTCTGACTCTTCTTCTCAGAACTTCTGACTCTTCTTCTCAGAACTTCTGAACCTTCTTATCAGATCTTCAACACTTGGTTTATTGACAAAACTTCAGATCTAACAATCTCCCCCTTTTTGTCAAATAAACTTAAACTTTGCATCATCTAATTCTTTCAGAGCAGGAACAATTTTCTGAAGTAGCACATTCCTCAGATTAAGCCTCTTATCAATCTTGTCAATAATTTCTTGAATAACTTCAACTTGCTGATTTATTGCTTCTTGAGTTATGTTTGCTTCCTTTACTTTCAGCATTTTTTTCTCCAAATTGTGCTTTATGATCCTTAAAGTTCCAGAACAATATTTTGCAGTTTCCTTTGCTCTGAAGAAGATCTTTCCACTTTTGTTCTTCAAAAATACTCCCAGATCTGGATACTTGTGAACACTTCCAGTCTTTAACACCTTTTTCTGCTCATGATCTGTATTGGGATTTGCCAGATAAACACATGACTTTTGCAAATACAGAGCTATTTGGAAATCTGTATAGCAATGCCACCTTAAGATATAGAACATGGCCTCAATCACCACACTTCTTGCCTTCCTTTCATTTCTGTCTTTACTTGACTCTTTAAAACATAGAAAGCTGTGTAATCTGTAGAAGTCAACCACTGACAGTTTCTCAAAATCTGCATCAGTAAAATAATAAACCTTGCCATCTTCTCTCAAAACTTCAAAGGATAAGTACTCCATCTTTCTGAATTTCTTAACCTTCAATTCTCTGATTCCAGTGATTAGAAAATCTGAGTAAACGGCTTGCTTTGTTTTGCCAAGACATCTTGATTTTTCAGCCAACCAGATCTGAGTCTCCTTAGACCCATCATAATACACATCCAAGAATTGTACTTCTTTTGGTTTGAAAAACTCAGGCAGATCAAATTCAAGAAAGTATCCATTCAGATCAATGAATATTTCATCTTCTTTGGGTTCAGACTGTTCAGCTTGGTCAATATTAGTTATCTGCACATTCTGAGGTGTTGTGTTCTGAACTTCTTCAACCTCATCTGACAAAATTTCATTCACTTCATACTCAGCTGGGAATACAAAATCATTATGTAGAATCTTTTTGGGATTCACCTCAGATAGCAACCATTCACTACTGTTTCTGATTTTTCTTCTAAAATCCAACCTCCTCTTCACACAGTTTATGCATCTCTTCTTTAAACTCTCTTTTTCAGCATCCATACTTACTTCCATTCTAATCAACAACCAATTCAGAGTTGCATCACTGTACTTCACCAACTCTTTTAATCTGAACAATTCAAGTCTTTCGTGAACCATATATGTGAACCCTTCTGTCTCCATTCCTTCATTCACAAAACCCTTCACATGCAGATCAACTTCTGTTTTCTTTGTGGGAGAACTCAGATTGCACTTTTCTTTTCTTTCTTCGATAGCCAACTGGAAGTCATACAAGTATGTATTTCTGACATAAATACCCAGAAGTCTTCTGCATTCAATTTCTATCAAGGCTTCTTCAGTGCTAGCAAAGAACTTGACTAGAAAGATCTGATCATCAAGAGTCAATCTGTGAAAATCAAATGTAGACATGGAAACCTTTGTATTTCTTTCTTTCAGTATTTCCATTCTAACGAACATTAAACCATTGAATTCATCTTGTTGAAACATCAGAACTTTCTCGATTCTTTTCTGAATATGCAGTTTTGAGTCAGGAATTCTGAACATGTTAGAAGCTTCTGAGTAGACCATCTGAGCTCTGTCATCCATAAAACCATCAATGTTACTTTCCAAAAGCTCATACTCTCCTTCTGTGTAGTAGAGATTATCATATATTTCCTCAGGAAAAATATCATCATGAAATTGTCTGGCTAATGGCACGTCACTTAACTCTAGAATGAAGTCACACACAGGTTCTTCTAGTCTTTGCAATTTAATCTTTGGAATCTCAATTGGTTTTCTGAATACATATTCAGAAGGCATAAAGAAGTCTTTCACTTTCACATACTCTTCTTCTGTATTTAACTCATCACAAAAGTTAAACCTAAAATCATCTTTAAAATCCTGAGTGTAATCCACAGTTCTGTCTTCTTCTCCCATTAGATCAGTGGGTCTTATCACTTTTATTCCTTTATGAATTTTCTGAACACTCAAAGCTCTGACTACTTCATTATGCATTCTTCTGATCAATTCTTCATTCAACCTCCTTTCTTCTGATTCAGACTCCATTGCCCTTTCACTGTTATAAACCACAATATCTGTACACCTGTTTACCACTGTACTTTCCACTATTTCTTCTATTCTCAAATCAGATTCCTCAATAGCTACAGTTTCATCTGAGTTTCCTTCCATCTCAGTATCCAAGTTCAATTCCTCTGTTTTATCTGATTCATTACTATCAATACTTCCCAACTCCATTTATTCTGTATCTGAACTGTCAAGCTGTACTATCTGAATCATCTCCTTTAAATTTTCCTGTGTCTGATCTTCTGAACTTTTTGTATTGGCTAAGTGCATGTCTGCTATCTCAAAATCTTCTATGCCAATATCATCATCAGAACTTAACCTTTGTCTTTTCTCCCCCTTTTGATGATCATGAGGATCATTATCATCAAACTTCCTTTTCAAGTTCTGATTAAAAGCAACTTCAGGTTCAGCTTCTGCAATAGGAGCAGGATCAAGAGGCTTTGAAGTAGAAGCCAGTGATACACTCAGTGCTTTCAGTATAGAATCCTGCATATCTTGCATTTGTTTCAACATATCTTTTTGAAAACCAGACATTATATCCATGATCTCCTTTTTGTGAGAATCCAAGGATTTCTTTACATCATCTACCTTGGTTTCAACAGAAATTAACTTTTTCTCCAACACAACTTTCAAATCTGATACCTCATCATTCAGATCCTCCATCCTCTTCTCCAAATTTTCTACTTTTTCCCCCATCTCCTTGTTTTGTTTCTGAATCTTTTCAAATTCAGAAGTTTCTAACAGTGAACCTGAACCAACAGATGGTCCAGTTTTCATGTGCCCAGAGAGCTCATGGCCTGTAGATAACACACAGTCATCTTGTACAACAGATGCACGTTTGAATGAGGCTTTTGTAATGTTCACCTCACCAGGACTTCCATCCAATCCTCGACACCCAACATTAGGCATGTCTATGAATGTTGTTTCAGGAGTACGAAATTCCTGATCTGTACAAGTGTCAAAAGGAATTTCAGGCTCAATATGAATAGGACTGTGATATTCAGACTCAATGTGTTGAAAAATAAGTTGGGATTTATCACCTCCCTCCAAATGAGTTTGGGATGGTTCCCCGGATTTGTGTGAAACAGTAGCATGTTGAAATGCTTCTGAGTGGGTATGGATGGGTTGTTCAAGATCCACCACTAGGTCCATGGTGTTTGTTTCAATATTGGACACCAAGAGATGTGAACCAATAGCATGTGTGGTTACCTGGTCAAGATTAGCTGGTTCAGAGGCATCTCTTTCTGTTTGAACCTCTGTTAACAATCTCTCATCCTCACCACTCTCATTCTGTTTTTCCTCACTGAGTCTAACCAAGCTCTCAGAATTTTCCCCCTCAAGTCTCTCAGAATGTTCACCCATCTGAACATCCTCCCCCTCTCTAATTCGACTAGACCCCTCACCTCTCTTCTCAGGTTGGTCCTCTTGGGCAGGGATTTGAGGTAATTCAATTCCCATAGAGGTGCAATAAGCTTTTAAAATCTCACTCTCCCTTGGAATATAATTCCTAAGTGATTTTGGCAACAGTTTATGATTGGGATAATTTTCAAGTCTTGTTACTGAGGTCATCTTACCCAAATAAAATGTAGGACCATGCTCTTCATTTGTTCTTCTTGAGATTGTTCTGTTTTCCTGCATGGCATACCAAATAACAATTTGCCAGTACCTTATGTAGGGAATGTATGTCAGTGGAGCATCCTTTGTCTTCTTCTGAATTGCTTTCTGATTCTTCTCAAATGTATTCTTCATATCTTCCCAAAGTATTAAAGTATAGTCATAATGCCTATTCTTCACTAAACCTTGAAATATCTGAAGAATTTGTTTAGAACCTTGATCAGCAGAACTATTTTTCCCTGACAAACATTTATTTACCACATGAAAGAAGCAAGCCCAAATAGGTGGTAATTTGTTTCTTCTGAACAAACTGAGAGTCCTCAATCCTTCATTGTATCCCAACTTCATAAACTCTGCTATTAATTCCTCTGTTAGGGGTAAATCCTCAAAATCTGTTCTTCTTTGTACATCATCTTTCTCTGGTAGATTCAGCATCTCTCTTAGTGCAGAGATAGATAAGACAAATGTCACTCCTCCAATTTCAGACACAAACTTATTATCTTCTAACCTAAGATATTTCCACCATTGTTGTATGTACTGAACAGGCACATTTTTACTTCTTGTAAACCATTTTCTGTACGGATGATGTTTGAATAACTCCATGATAATTCTGTGTTCAGGCTTAAAACGACTTTCCTCAAACAATATAACACAGTTATTTTCAGATAATTTCAACCATTCACTCTCAGGAACAACTCTTTCCACTAGAATAGATCTATCTGACATAATAGAACCTGCAGCACTCTGTTCATGTTCAATATTAACGTTTACCTCATCCGCATTTCCTTCAGATTCATCCATTTGTTCATCTTCTTCATCATTTCTTATTGCCCCTTCCTCTGCATCTCTATTTTGTACTTCATCATTTTCCGAATCGGATGAATCCATTATCGATTTTGTAGAATGTAGAGAAATTGGACCACTTCTTCGTATTTCAGACATGATTTAAGAAGAAAAACAGATTCAAAGAACTCTGGATTTGATTCGTATCTCACGTTTCGCTCTGGAATTTGAAAGAAATTTGAAATAGGGATTTTAAGACCTATTTAAAATCCGCGAAGTTGAAAGGTTTAACGGAAAAGCGAAATCAATGTTATAACGGAGTCAACACATGTGAAATACCACAAAGGATTTAAATGAAATACGTGGCATTGTCAAACAAATATGAAGCTGACACGTGTTAGTGGATAGAATTTTGACTCAAGTCAAAGATCTGAATAACACGCACAGATGTTCTGATTCCATGACTCAGAAGAATTTTGCCTTGTAACCAAAATGTCTTTTAAAATCAACTTCTGACCAATATAAAACATTTTGATTATTCAGAAGAGGTTTGAACAGATAAGAAATGAAAACAAATCTTTTAAGCATCACAAAATGATTTCCAAAAGAATTTTGATGCTCCCCCTTGACTTGAGCATGCATTTGAGTATTAATGATACATAAAGATGAGATAAAAAGATAATTGAAGAAGCATAATCCATACAGTTGAAGTTATTTGTATTTCTCAAAAATAAATTTTTGAAAGTTAGATTGCTGAAGTATTGACTCAGAATTTCTGACCTTAAGATTCAGAGGTTCTGATCTCAAGACTCAGAAGTTCTGAACTCAAGATTCAGAAGTTCTTAACTCAAGATTCAGAAGTTCCGAACTCAAGACTCAGAAGTTCTGAACTCAAGACTCAGAAGTTCTGAACTCAAGATTCAGAAGTTCCGAACTCAAGACTCAGAAGTTCTGAACTCAAGACTCAGAAGTTCTGAACTCAAGATTCAGAAGTTCTGAACTCAAGAGTCAGAAGTTCCGAACTCAAGACTCAGAAGTTCTGAACTCAAGATTCAGAAGTTCCGAACTCAAGACTCAGACAAGTTTACTTAGAAAAATTTAGCATTTTTAAAAAAATATTTTCAACTAGGCAGATTAAGCATTCCTATGGATTTTGTGATTTTTGAACATTCTAAACTTCAAATCACCATAACTTGCTCAACAAAATCAACAAATTGATCTATATGAATCAGAAATCCATAATTACATTTAGACCGAGTTTTGGACTGAATTATCCAAAAGTCAAAATTCTCAATTTAAGCACAGCATCTGTTTTCAGTCATGTGTAGGTATAGATCATTCATTCAGCTCTACACATGAATAACCTGCAGAACAGATTAAGTTGACTTTGGTACCCATATGAACTTGGGTCCAGGTTTGTTAGGTGTAATAGCATATGCAGATATTCTATAAGAACCATACCAGTGCTGAATAAAATTCTTGTTCACAAAATCATTAGTCCCACAATATGAACAACAAAGTTTCTTTTGTGCAACTCTGACTAATTGATTTACAGAATAAATCACATCAGGTTTACCAAAAGATTTTCTTTGAAAAGTATTGTTCTTCTTGACATTTGAATTAGGAACTTTTGATTTTGGCACTTCTTTCTTAGAAGTTGTTCCTTTAACTCTCCATTCCATTTTTATCTTTTTAAAAGAACAATTATAAGATTTATCAATAGCAGAATCATAAAACAGATTAGAAGAACGAATCTGATCTTTTGAACTATGATTTGATTTGTCAACAACTTTCGTTTCAAATTCCCTAAACTTTTTAATATACAAATCAAACCTTGACTGCAAATCAGATTTGGACTTCCTCTCTATCATGATTTTAGTTGATAAATCAGATAATTTCTTAATAAGTCTCCTTATCTCCAAATGAAAAACTTTCTTTTCCTTCTCAAACTCATCTTTTAAGCATTTTTCTTTAAAGCCATTTACCTTCTTCTTTTCAGTCTCTTTCCTTCCATCTTCTAACTCTTTCTCCAACTCATTTATTTTTACAGAAAACTCATTTAACATTCCTGTTTTCTTTTTCTCAAAACCATTCTTTTCTTTTTGAAAAACATTTTTCTTGCATTCAAACTCTTTTCTTTCTTTTGCAAGAATTTTCTCCAAGTTAGAATTTTTTAGAGATAATTCAACAGACTTTGTTTCAAAACCTTTCCTCTCAGTTTGAAAGTCTCTTCTTTCTTTCTCAAATTTCTCTCTTTCAAGTATAAGAACTTGTTCAAAATCATAGATTTGTTTCAAGAGTTGACAATTTCTCATTTCACATGATTTGATTCTATTTTTAGAATCTGTCAACATCTTTCTTTCAAAATTGATTTTCTCTTTCAAATCAACATTCTCTTTTTCTAACACCTTTGTGTTCTCTTGAGCCTTTTCGAAATCTTTTAGAAGATCGAATTTATCTTTTTGCAAATTTACAACAACTTTTGCACTTTCCTCAAATTTGGCTTCAAGATTAGCAAACTTGCTTTCAAAATGAACAATCTCAGTTTTTGGTTTAGAAATTGTTTCTTTTGCTTTTACAGGACTAAATTTTTGTAAATTGTCTGAACTGGTTATAGAACTTGCGGGTCTCACAAAAACTTCAACAATCTCAGGCATGATGAAATGACAAATTCTAATATCAACTATGAATTATGATAAAAAAAATGAGAATCAACACAGATCTAGAACATGCAAGAATTGATCGAATCTGTCACATGCATTTCATCAAACAGTTAAAGTACATGAATTAATGAAATCTTCTTTTCAACAAAAAATTTGAATACTAATCAACATGCAGCAGATATAATCACTTTGATCAAGAAACCAATCAAGAATTTCGAAAACATACCTGTGATCTCTGTTTAATTTCGAAAATTAATCAGCATAGAGAGAAATTCTTTGGATGACTTGATTGTAAGATATCGATTCAACAGAAAGACAAATTCAAATTTCTTGAATCAATGATAGAAACGAATTCAAGAATTGTTAGGAATTCAAGAATTGTTAGCAGCAGCGGAATCAATTGTCGAATTGATCAAGAAACTTCAAGAACACGATCAAACACACTCTTGGACGAATTTGTTTGTTGATTGGCTCTGATACCAATTGAAAGTGCAGGATCTATTCTTACAATCAATATAGAAAGAAGTAATTGAGAAATTGTATGATCAAGCCCAATTGTATTCAATGATGCACAGAATTACAGATCTAAGAGAGAGATAACCTCAAAGATTACAAGGAATGAATACAAGTAATATGGGAAAATCAATCAGTTAGCAACGTAGTGCTAACCACTCTATTTATACTGTAACGGATATATTAAAGCTACAGTACAAATAAGAAAGACTAATAAGAACAAAACACGTGTCCTGATTAGTTTACACATTACTAAGTAACGAAACTCGTCATAAGTTCTGAACAGGTAGTTCAGAACTTCTGAACATTCTTCTGATCACGCTTCTCAGAACTTCTGACTTCTCTTTCTCAGATCTCTGACTCTTCTTCTCAGAACTTCTGACTCTTCTTCTCAGAACTTCTGAACCTTCTTATCAGATCTTCAACACTTGGTTTATTGACAAAACTTCAGATCTAACATCGTCATCTTCATCTGATGAGCTCCCTTCAGTATCACTTTCAGCTACCAGACTCTTCTTACCCTTCTTCTTCTCTTTCTTCTTATCTTTGCTGGAACTTTCTCTGTTGGATTTTCCTTCTGTCAGATTCTTTGAATCAGAAATCAAGGCGACTGGTCCTGCAATGTTGGATTTTCGTTTCTGTTTGACAACATCCTTTTCTTGTGCAGCAAGAGTCCCATACACATCAGTAAGAGACCACGCATCTAGATCCTGGTTAGCTTGTAAAGACATGGACAAATTTAACCATTCCTCATTCAAACTTTTCAAAAACAGAACATTGTTGTCTTCCTTCGACCTAACAACCCCACACTTTTTACATTTGTTGATTAGAACATTGTACCTGTTGTAGGTTTGTTGTAAGGTTTCCTCAGGAAGTGCCTTGAAATCGTTGTACTCATTTATACATTAGGTCCTTCTGTTCTTTTGGGTCTTAATTCCACCCTCAAGTTGATTTAGAAGCTGATCCCAGATTTCTTTGGCTGTAACACATGAATCTAGTTCTTGAAATATCGCGTTTGGAATGGCCATTATCAGAAGTCTAACTGCCTTAAGGTCATTTTCCATTTGAAGTTTCTCTTCATCAGTAAACCCGGTGGTTTTAGGTTTAAGATAAGCAGGAATCTCGGCAGTAGTTTCTGTTGCAGGTACACGTGGAACCAAAACCATGGGTTGGCAAGGTCCATTCGTGACAGAACGCATTAAATCTCTGTCTATCCCATCAAGGAAGTTAACCATCCTAATCTTCCATTGAGGATATTCATCTCTCAGAAGAGTAGGAGGCTTGGTCAGAGAACCATCAGTATAAATGGCGTTGATGTTATTTGTCATTTAAAAAAAAACAGAGTATATCGGTTTTCAAAGATTTTCAAACTGAAAGTGAACAGTAACCAATGGAACAGTAATGATTAGAAGAGAAGATCTTTAAACTAGACTGGTAAGCGTAAAACTGTGATAAGGTAACTTTTTAAACTTTAAACTGTAAAACAGAGTATACTAGGAAGCTTTGAAACACACACACAATCAACAACAGTAAATCAACCTTGGTAGATTGGATCGTTTGGTTTAAGAAAACCAAAGAAGCTCTGATACCAACTGTAGGTTCCCAGATTCACATTGTATCACAATAATGGTAAGAAAATAGACAACGGAAGCATATTAATTAAAGCCATTAAAGTGAGTGATTGTGTAAACGATATAATAACTGTGCGTATCAAATATAGAACAGTAAAAATGATAACAAGATCAAGTATAAAAGCTGCTCGTATATTGATAATGAATCACACCAAGAACACGTTCAAGTGTGTGTTCGGAAATCTCACATGACACAATATCGTACGGAGGTAGTGCTCGGGATTACTGCAGTGTGTGGTTAAACAATTGTGGAAAACTATTCTTCCAAAAGTTACAATCGATTGTTCCACTACCTCACTATTTATAGCCCTGATAAAGTGTAGACAGTGTACTATCGTACCCTGGAATGACACGTGGAAAGTGTGTCTCCAATCTTTAGGGCATACGTGGAAAGTATGGACACGTGTCTAACACTTAGGATTTCTTACGGGACTTAGGATTCACAGAGGTCTTCACTTCAATAGAGCTGTTAGTCCTAGATTGATCAGGTAACAACGATTCAAAGAGAAATAACAAGAACAGATAATGATTTCAACTTGTCATCCCTCTCATATTCAATAATCAAGATAGTTACAAAGGTTAGAATGAAAATCCTAACTATCTCTCTCTAAACAATTAAGCTCTCATGAATGATAATGAATCATCTAACCTAATTCAAGGTTAACACTAACCTTATATACCAAGGCTTTAAACACACAGGTCCATGGCCCATCAAGCTAATCTAAGCTCATTTATGATTAAAGGCTTTTACAATTAATTAAATAAACTCTATAATTAAATTATATAATTATTTATATATCTTTCTAATATGTAGGACATTTATGGTCCTAACAATCTCCCCCTAAAGATATATAAATAAAAATCGGTCTTGAAACCTTCAGGTCTTGATCTTCTCTCCTTCTTGAATCTTTGAAGCACTTCGGCGTTGCTTGTCTTCATGTCTTTTTCCGCTCCCCCTTGAATAAAGCTCTTGATTAAAGCCCTTGAATTAGCTTTCAGCTTTAAAAGAACGTGTAGAACCAATATGCTCGAAGGAGGAAACAATTTGAAGCGAACACCACTTGATACACTTTGAAGCTCTTTAAAAGTCGGAACTTGACCAAATAACTGTTACTCCCCCTCGGCTTTTGCATGGGGTCTTGTTACTGTTAGCTTAAATCTTCCTAATCATAGAAGTATTTAGAAGTAGTGAAAAATAGGCTAAGTGAAGAAAGCCTCTTACAGAGGCTCTGCCGACATTACCGAGAAATCAAGGTCAAGAAGCTACAGAAGCAGCAGAGGCTTCCTATAGAAGCTCTGTCATACGCACAAAGAAGACCAAAGACTCGGAATCCGGCGAAGACTGCTCCACAGAGGACCAGACCGCAGAACCTCTGTAATTCATTACAGAGCCTCTGTGGTCCTCAATGAAGACTTGGAAGATATTACTGGATACGTTCATCAACTTGCATGGAAAAGTACTGTCAAAACACATGTCAAGCTCTGAGTGGACTCAATAGGGCAAGGTACAAAATAGACGTCTGCGCCATTTAATGCATTTACCAAAAGTACATCTGCTCCATTAAATGCGCATGGCTCAAACAACTGCTCACACCATCCAGTCCACTGTTCACACCATCCAGTTTACTATTCATGCCGTAAAAGGAACAGTGACCTACTTCATAGTCTTCTAAGAGTAGTATAAAAGGAAGTCTCATGTTGAGATCTTCCTAAAAAAAACACAAGGAATCACTAATACTCTCAAGCTTTATTGTCAAATATCTGAGTGTTATATTCTCACACACACCAAGTTCTTAATCTGTTCTTCGTGTTGTTATTATATATTGAATAACAGTAACTGTTCAAGAAATCATTTTTCATTCTTTACTGTTTTCTTTATATATGTGCGTTCTAATATCTATCAAACATATCTGTTAGTTTAATACGCTTCCGCATCAAACTCTAAACTCAACTAATAGACGGTTAATCTTGATTAAAGTGTATATGGGTTCCAACAATTGGTATCAGAGCCTTCCTTGATTTTCAATATCAAGTGATCCACTTATCAAAATTCGTGATAGATATTATTGAGATTTAAAATTGTGTCTGGAAACTGCTTAAACCCAGAAAATCTTCAAGTTCATCAAAGTAACTGTTTAGTCATACTTTCTTTCTAAAATCTTCAAAAATGACAAATACAAATAATTTCTTTACTTCTGGTTCTCTCACTAAACCTCCTACTCTCCTTCGAGATGAGTATCCTCAGTGGAAAATAAGAATGGTCCATTTTTTCGAGGGCACCGAAAGAAATCAAGTACAATATCTGTACAATCCTCCTCCTATTCCCATGACAGTAGTACCTCGTATACCCGCTACTGCTGAATCTGCCGAAATCCCCGAACATCAAAAACCAAAGCCAAAAGGGGAGTGGTCAACCGAAGATAAAGCAGAAGATGAAGTTGCTCAGAAAACCAAGAGGACATTGATTATGGCAATACCCAACGAACTTTTTCAATCCTTGGATTCATGTGAAACAGCGCATGATCTGTGGAAAGAACTGGAAAGACAGTTGGAAGGAGGTGCTAAAACACAAAAAAAACGAAGAGCACAGTACATCAATGAATATCATGCATTCAGAGCCTCTGCAACAGAATCTCTGCAAACAACATACGACAGATTCAACTCTCTAATCAACAAGTGCAGAAAATCAGGCATTGAGAGAACTTCTGAAGAAAACAATGTCATGTTTTTGAAAAGTCTAAATGAAGAATGGCTCCAGCTGTCTATGTCCCTACAGACAAATCAGGATCTAGACACCTGGACTCTCTCTGATCTTTACGGAACATTAGCCGCACAAGAACCTCAGATAGCACAGGCTAAAACACTAACCATTGCACCATATGCATTGGTTAGTAAAACTAAAGAGGATGCACAGAGACCAAGAAATGATAAAGCCACAGAGGAGAAGAAGAAGGAGAAAAAGAAGATGGTTATAATTGACAGTGAAGAAGAAGAGCAAGCAGAAAAGGAAATAACTCTTGCGACACTAGCTAAATCTTTAGCTCTATTGACAAAAGAGTTCAGAGGAAACAGAAGAGGTTCCGGAAATGAAAGATATGATAGAGACAACCAAGATGACAGAAGAGACAACAGAAGAGATGACAGAAGAGGAGAAGAATCAAGTGGCCGACAGAGGTCAAGCGATAGAAATTACAGAGGGAATGACCGACAGAGGTCAGATGACTCGGTAAGCCACACGCAGCAAGAATGCTACAAGTGCGGCAAACATGGTCACTATGCAAATGAATGTAGATCAGAGAAAGGCGGAGACCTACAGAAGTCCAATGATCGAACAGGAAACACTCCTCAAGGGTGTTTTAACTGCGGAAAACCAGGCCATTTTGCGAATGAATGCAGAAGCAGATCAAATCGTCCACAGAGGGACTCTGCTTTCTACAAAAAGAAAGCCGAATATTATGCTCAAAAATCCTTAATGGCAAAAGGACATTCTGAGGAGAACACAAAAGACTTTCAGTCAGACTCTACTTCTGACGATGAACATACCGCCAATGCCCTCTTCTGTGGCATGGCATAAGTCGACTCCTGCACTGACTCTGAGGTATCTACTTCAAATTCCAACTCTTGTATTACCTCTGTAGATGATAATACACTTAGAATTAACATTGAACTAATTGAACTGAAAGAGATAAATCAAAGTATTAAGAAAAGACTCACTTTCAATGAGAGAGAAGTACGGCTTCTCACTCAAGAAAAAGCAAAGATTTTTGAGGAAAAAGATAGAATAGAAAAGAAATGGAACAAAACTCTAGATCCTTTAAAAAAACAAATTTCTGAATTAACCAATACTTTAAAAGATAAAACAAAAGAACTTTCAGTTTCAAGGAGCGAAACTACTGACATAAGAGCTCTTAAAGAATACTTTCAAAGAGAAAGAGAGGTATTATGGCAAGATTTACTCAGAAGGGAAGTTTTGCTTAAAAACTATAAAGATGCACAGAAAGTTTATGAAAAAGTAAACTCACAAATAGGGAGACGAGGTATAGGGTATGATGATATCACCCTAGGTGTTGAAGGCAAAAGAAACAAACCTCTGTCCTCTTTATTTGTGATTGGAAAAACGAACAAACCAGATTTTCCAAATCTAATCTCTGTAAGCAAAAGGGCGAAAATCTCTGTGGATCCTTACTTGAAGAAACATAAGAAGATGATTAACGTGTGGTTTGAAAACACAGACTCGTCATCCTCAACCTCTGTCAATAGAGGTATCAAACCAAAGAAATATCTGAAAACACAAGATCAGATTGGTATCTTCAAGTTTGGTAAACCAGAGACCCAAACATAGGTTGCTTTTGTCTGTTTGATAAACGTTCAAAAGAAGTTATCAGCAGAAGCTCCTGAGTTTAAACCCATTTTTTCAGAAGAAAACTTTAAAAACTTAATTGAAAAAGAAATTTTGGAAATATGGAAATCAAGCGTTTTAGAAAAATTCCGTACATCTTCTATAGATAAATCTCTCACTGAAGAAATCTTATTAGAAACCTCTGCAATCTATGAAAACTATTCTACAGAGGAAGAAAGCTTGTATGATGCATGTTCGGAAAATTCAACCTCTATTGAAAGAATTGACTCAACCTCTGTATACGAGGACGACTCATCTTCTGACGATTCAGAGACAGATGTTACATCTGGGATAACTCTCTATGACACAGAGGATGTTAAATACTCCTCTGAAGTTCCTCACAGAACTATTTCTCCAAAAGAGAAACTCACAGAGATTCCAATCCGCCAAGATTTTCTAAATTTGAATCTACATGTCAAAACCTCTGCTGAGCTTAAAATGTTACAGAAGACCTCTATTGATCCTATAAGTTCTAGATTTTCAAAACCCAAGGTTGATAAATCTTTTTCTTCTGTGACAGTGATGAAAGAAGTTCACCACAGAAGCAACCCACATAAGGCAGGTCCTAAACAGAGCTTTTGCAAACAACATTCGAGTATTCATAGATCTTCTAGTAATAGGAAATCTAATGTAAAGAAAGAATGTAATGCCTCTGTGGCTGAGTTTAAAAAGTTCAATGAAAAGTTCAAGCAAATTACATCTCATATTCAATACTGTCATTACTTTGATCTTATGTCTAAACTTAATAATCATTTTTCAAGTCAAGTCTGTTTACTCTCTATGACAAATCAAAGTCAAATCCCACAAAGAAACAATCTGACTCTTCTACAGAGAACAAAATGTATTTCAAGAATGCCAAGGCAAACTTGAAAAACTCTAACAATATTGGACCCATATGGATATGGGTACCTAAATCTCTGTGATTGTCCTGCAGAAGAAGTATGTGCCAATCTGGTATCTAGACTCCGGATGCTCAAGGCACATGACTGGTGACAGAAGTGCACTATCCCCGTACAAAGAAACACAAGATGGTGGATCTGTGACTTTTGGAGACAACAAGAAATGACACATAAAAGGCTATGGAGTCATAAGGAAAGAAGACGTTTATGTATACAAAGTTGCATATGTGGATGGCCTTAAGCACAACCTACTCAGTGTAAGTCAACTTTGTGATACAGGATTCAATGTGTTGTTCAAAAGAACTTTCTGCTCTCTACAAAGTGAAGAAACAAGTATGGAACTTCTGCGAGCTGAAAGAATAGGTGATCTATATCTAATGAACTTCAACTCAAAGAACAAGGACAAAGTTTGCCTTGTTGCCTGCAAAAGTGAAGAAGCCTGGTTATGGCACAACAAGTTCTGTCACTTGAATTTTCACACATTGGAAAAACTGGTCAAACTTGATCTAGTTAAAGGTTTGCCAAATGTTAAATTCAATAAGGATCATTTATGTTCTGCCTGTGAGATGGGAAAACTCAAAAGAGCTTCCCACAAAGGCAAAACAGATGTATCTTGCACTAGACCTCTGTACATGCTTCATGTCGACCTCTGCGGTCCCATTGCCATACAGAGCCTAGGTGGCAAGAAATACATACTTGTCCTAATTGATGAGTATTCACGTTTCACATGGGTTGAATTCGTTAGAAAGAAATCAGATGTTCCAAATATATTGATAAATCTAATGAAATGAATCCAAGTTCTTTATGATTGCAGACTACAGAAGTTAAGAAGTGACAATGGCACAGAATTTAAAAACTCTGTCATTGAAGCCTATCTTTCAACAGAAGGAATATCACAGAACTTCTCTGCAGCTTGCACTCCACAACAGAACGGTGTTGTCGAAAGAAAGAATCGAACACTTGTGGAAGCCGCAAGAACTATGATGTCAGCATGCGGATTATCAATGAACTTTTGGGCAGAAGCAATTTCTACTGCGTGTTATACTCAAAATCGATCAACCATTGTGAAAAGACACCTCAAGACGCCTTACGAATTGCTTAACAAACGGCGGCCAAACATCAAATTTTTCCATGTATTCGGATGCAAATGCTTCGTCTTAAACGACAGAGATTCAAGAGGAAAGTTTGATGTAAAAGCAGATGAAGGCAAATTCATTGGATACTCTGCCACTTCCAAAGCCTACAGAACATTCCTTACAAAGTCTCACAAGATTGTAGAAAGCATCAATGTTTCTTTTGATGATTCATTCCAAATGACTTCTGAGCAAATAAGTTCAGAACTCGAAATTAAAGGGAAATTCTCTGACATCTCAAGAACAAAAGAAGATTTGAATTTTCTATTTTTGGAGATGTTCCACAATGACATTGATCCTTCTGTCGGAACCATCAGAGTTTCTGAAGAACCATCCTCTGTCGGACAAAATCCTACAGGTATGACTCTAACTGGTCCAAATAATGCTTCATCTTCTTCTATAAATACTACAGATGCAATTGCCGAAGCAGAAGAAAGTGCAGAAGATGAAACATCAAAAAATACGACCACAGAAGCTGCACAAACCACAGAAGAACCAATTACAGAGGAGATCGAGGACCAAGACTATACATCCTCAGAGGAACAAACTCCACCACCACTCGTACCAATCATTCCATAAACGGTAGAATCAACTACCAAGGCACGAAGAACATCAGAGGCTGCACAAGAAGAAACACAAGAAGCCTCTGAAGAAAGTTTTGATGACATTGATGATCATCTTCCACGCACAACTCAGTGGACAAAAAGCCATCCTCCAAGCCAAATAATTGGAGAACCTTCTGACTCAGTAAAAACAAGGTCTGCCACTGCTAATTTTTGTTTCTTTACAAATTTTATTAGTGTTATAGAACCAAAGAAGATTTCTGAAGCCCTAGATGACCCAAACTGGGTAGACGCCATGCAAGAAGAACTTCTGCAATTTGAGCGTAACAGAGTATGGACTTTAGTACCTTTGCCAAGAGGGAAACAGGCCATTGGGACTAAATGGGTCTACAGAAACAAGAAGGATGAAGATGGAGTGGTCGTCAGAAACAAAGCAAGATTAGTAGCAAAAGGATATAGACAAGAAGAAGGCATAGACTACGATGAGACTTTTGCCCCTGTCGCACGTCTCGAAGCAATAAGAATATTCTTAGCCTTTGCAGCCCACAGAGGTTTTAAAGTCTATCAGATGGACGTAAAATCAGCTTTTCTAAACGGTGAAATCCAAGAAGAGGTTTACGTAAATCAGCCACCAGGTTTTGAAATCTCAAAGTTTCCAAGGCATGTATACTACCTTGAAAAGGCTCTATACGGACTGAAACAGGCTCCAAGAGCATGGTATGAACGACTTTCTACCTTCCTTCTAGTCAATGGCTACAACAGAGGTACAACAGATACTACCTTATTCTATAAACGCAAAAATAATGAGATAATGCTTGTACAAATATACGTAGATGACATAATTTTTGGGTCTACAAATTCAGAAGAGTGCAAATTTTTTGAAAAACTCATGCAGAGTGAGTTTGAAATGAGTATGAATGGAGAATTAACATTCTTCCTCGGATTTCAAGTCAAACAATCTTCAGAGGGAATTTTTATAAATCAAGCCAAATATGTCTCTGGCATACTTTTAAAATATAATCTCTCTGATACCTCTGCAATGAAGTCTCCAATGGCCACTGGAAATAAGTTGTTCTTAGATCCAAATGGTATTTCTGTAGAATGTACTCTCTACAGAGGCATGATTGGATCTCTGTTATACTTAACAGCAAGCAGACCTGACATTATGCATGCCACATGTCTTTGTGCACGTTATCAAGCTAATCCAAAGAAATCACATTATGATGCTGTAAAAAGAATCTTGAGATACCTGAAGGGGACCAACAATCTTAGTCTCTGGTATCCACAGAACTCTGGTTTTAGTCTTAAAGCTTATACAGATTCAGACTATGGAGGATGCATGCTCGACAGAAAGAGTACCTCTGGGAGTTGTCAATTCCTAGGTGGTAAACTAGTCAGTTGGACCTCCAAGAAGCAGAATTGTGTCTCCACATCCACTGCAGAAGCTGAATATGTTGCTGCCGCTAGCTGTTGTTCTCAGGTTCTATGGATGAAGACTCAACTAAAAGACTACGGCCACATTCTGTTCAAAATACCCATCTTCTGTGATTCCAAAAGTGCTATTGCTATCTCTGCCAACCCTGTGCAACACTCAAAAACCAAGCATATCGATATAAGGTATCATTTCTTGAAACATCATGTTGAATACGGTACAATCGAAATGCATTTCGTGCCCACAGAATATCAACTCGCTGACTTATTCACCAAAGCATTAGACGAGAAAAGATTCAACTTCTTGGTGGGTAAGTTAGGAATGATTAACATGGTGTGAAAATCCTCTGTAAGTATAGCTTTATCTTCTGTAAATAATAAGTAAATACATTGCTTAATTTATTGCTTTGATTGATTCCACTTCTGTATGTAAATTCTTAAAACCTTAAATAGTTCTTAAAATCACAGAGCTTCTGTAAGTCAACTCAGAACCTCTGAGGACCCCTACAGAACCTCTGAAAAACATGACCTATGTTCTATGCAAAACTTATCATTCTTTGATCCAAGCATAGGTCAAGGGGGAGCAAAAGGAAATTACTTAATCTACATAGGTGATTAGATCAAGGGGGAGCAGAAGGGAACCCTGAAATGATCTAAAGAGATAAAACTTTCAAGGGAAAGCAAAAGAAAAATGTCGATGACTCCATATCGACAGAAGTCAGATATCACTGCCGAGAAAAGAAGAACCAAAAGGTATGTCTCTCGCAAAAAAGGTTTTTGGAAAACAATTTTCTAGGACAAGAATTGTCAAATATGTCCTAAATATACTGTGAATAACATTTCAAAAAACAAAAGCTCAAAAAGTTTCACAAAATTCGAATTAGGAGAAATTTAAGGTCATAGAGCTTCTACTGAGCTCAACAGAGGTTCTGCAAGAAATATGCTATGTGATCACAAATTAACCCTCTGTCGATCTTTTGGAATGTTATCTCGGAAACCGAAAACGCAGACCATGACCTTCTCGAACAAACCGTTTTTTTTGTTTGTTTTCTCGGACACAAACTTTCAAATATGTCCGAAAAACATCTCTTAAACCAAATCAAAAATTGGATGATCAAAAATATTAATAAAATTTTTGTTATGAGATTTTTTCTCTCATAGAGCTTCTGCTGGCCCTCACAGAACTTCTGCAAGTTCCAACAGAGCCACAAAACCTCTGCGAAGCAAATTTCTTCACAAAAAACCGATTTTATCCTCTCCAATGCCTTTACAAATGTTTTGGTTAAAGAAGAACCCCACAGAAGTCATGATAACAATGAGATATATGAAAAAGGGATAAACATCAAAGATTTTCAAGATCACAGAGCCTCTGTAAAATACAGAAGCTCTGTCAATCTGATTACTTGGGCATCTCTGTAGTAATAACGGTTACTTTTACTGCGAGTGAAACTCATATGGCTAAAATCAACCTCATGCGCCTAGCATTAATGGGCCGCGCACGACGTCCTGTCATATTCTGACAAGGCCTACGTGTCCCATTTTCATTGGGCGTACATGAAACGTTTTTATTTGGAAAGTTGAACCCGCCGCTCAAACTCAAGTGCGGATTCCAAATTTTAATCCATTGCCATATATTTTACTCTTTCGAATTCTACCGTTTTACCATCATATAAAAACAAAGCTTACCCTCTCATAAAACATTTTACAAACTCTCATCTTCTTCTCCGGCGAAACCCTGCAAAAAGCTTGCAAAAATCTTATTCTTAAAATCAAATGGCTTCATCTTCTCGAGCTACATCCTCTGAACTCTCTCCGACGAACTCACCGGAACACTCCCTTGCACATTCAGAACATTCTGAAAACCCCAGCCTTGCAAGAAATATTGAACAACAAGATTCCGGGGACTCAGCAGACTTTGCTCCGACGACTCACTTGCAAAACTTTATAGCAAAGGATCATTTCGAAGCCATTCTTCCTATCAAATCCAACAACTGCTATTTGGTCCCCTCACCCACTACTTTCGGCGAAGCCCATGCCATACTTCTGAACATCATGGAGAATCATGTCCTCTTCCCTCTAATATCAAGAACCCCGAACAAAATTCCAGTCCGCTATTTGAACCAATTTTGGCAAAGCTGCCGATTTGATAAAGACGATTCTCTTATCAAAGGGTACATTTCAAGACCTGATAAATCTGAGCATCTTGAAATCAAGTTCAACAGAACAATGTTCTCACTTGAATTCAACCTACCAACAAGGGGTCTTCTGGGATTGAAGAGTTATGCAGAGCAACCAACAGACGAAGAGCTCTGTCGATTCGTGGAAATGCTTGGGTACAACACCCAACTACGGAAGAGAAATGACTTCCGCATAGGCCGATTACCACCTCTGTGGAACACTTTGTTCTCGATTCTTAACAGATGCCTGACAGGAAAGATAGGCAGTATTGACCAAAGCTCACATCAAATCTTGAGCATCATGTATGGGGTTTACTATGATCTTCCACTAGATTATGCGACCATAATGATGCAAGAGATCATAAACACCATCGACAGAAAGAACAACTCGAAAAGGGTCAAAGAGAACGATCCCAACTTTCTACCACCTCTGCAATTCCAAAGAATATTAGGAGTACTGTTCGAACCACTCCTGCTAATCCAAAATTGGCCAATGGAAGGGCCAACTCCCAAACAGTTCCCGATGAACAAGAATACCCCCACTGATCATGCTGATGGCTACTCACACTGCAGACCTCTGTCAAAGAAGCTTCTGCAATACGCATCGAATAAATCCCTTAAGAAAGAGTATATACGCGATCATAGAACTCCTAAACCGAGTCCTATGACACCCCCGCGTTTAGGTGTCCCCCTAGGAACAATGATAGCAAAACCTCTTTCCACTCAAAAAGAAAAGGATCAGAAGTTAGCAAAGCGCATGGCTATTCAACTCAGCTTTATAGCCAATCGTGCAGAACTAATGGGAAAGAAGTCTTCATCAAGAACCTCTGCATCTACTCCAAAAGCTAAGAAGAGGAAAACTGCAGAAGGCACCTCAACAAGCGCTGCAGAAGATCAACCCTCACCTCCTCATGCCACAGAAATTGGCTCCTCTGCTCCTCCCTCCTCTCCAAAAATGAAGAAGAAAAGATCAAAATCAACAGAAGAAGGGGCACCAAATCCTAAGAGAAGGAAAACCAAAAAGAGGCATGGTAAATCACTTGCAAAGTTGGTAACCATTGCAGAAGAGGAAACTGCTGAAGAAGAAGTTGCAGAAGAAGAAATGGCTACAGAAAGGTATCAATCACCCTATCAATCTCCAGATAGATTTGCTCACCAAGGAGACCTGAACGACTTCTTACAGAACCCTGAAATTGCCAACACCCTAAATACAGCAGGGTGGACGGCACAACTCTCGACCACCACTCTCCAGAAGAAGATTTCTTCATTTCTGGCATCGACACACATCTGCAAGAAGATGACACAACACCCAGAAATCAACCAGCCGAAACCCCTGTTATTTTACAAAACCCTTTCATTCAAGGATTGGATGTCAACAGAAGAAGTCCAAACCCAGCTTCAGAAGAAATAGAACAAACTGAAGCTGAATTGAACAGAGGTGAAATTACAGAGGCTTCTGAGAACATGATGGAAGAAGAGAAAGAAAAAGGGGCCGAAGTTGTACAAAAAGAGGGATTAGCAACAACGGAGACAGAAATAGAGATCTTAGAGACAGATTCAGATGAAGAAGAAGCTGTCTGGATACGTAAGGGTCTTTATCAACCACATGTCATGAGATTATTTGGATCTCATTAAGTGTATGACCAATTACGACCAGAGCAAGGAACTTCCACAGAACTTAGGGAAGAAGCAAGAAAAGATGCCTGGATAAATAGAGGCACACAACCAAAACCAACTCCCAGTGCAACCCACATTTCTGACACCGCAGGTCTAGCTGCAGAAGGTGTCATTGAAAAAGAGCAGCACATCTCGAACCTAACCCAACCCATCCAGCCAGAGGTTACTCTTTCAACCTCTGTGCCCACAGAAACCGGGGAATCCATTCCTAGGGAGTCTCCTCAAAGAGACTCACCTATAGTTCGTGATCAATTGCCCCAGATCACAGAAGAACGCCCAACAGAGGAATTTGTTTCCTCTGCCACGCACTTATTAAGACCCACACTTCTTTCAGAGAGAAGTAGAGAGCACAAAGACAAAGAGACTCTAGACAAGTCTCCTAGTCAACAGAAGGATATTCCAATACCCACCTCTGGAGTGGATTTGGACAATGTTCTTCTCAGAACTTCTGTAGGGATTGAAACTCATGTTTCTTCTCAAGGATCAGAAGGAAATCCTTCCATTCTCAACGTACAAACAGGAATGAAAGAAGGTATCCCAGGAACAGGGATTCACTCTGGAGACGAATGTGTTCCTCCAGAGGTTACCACCGGAACACAAGTTACAAGGGATGAGTTCCAAACCCTTGAGACCTCTGTGAACCAAACCTTGAAAGAGTTGCAAAGCTCTTTCAAATCTTTTGCAGAGACAACATCACTGGAACTGCTAAACCTGAACACCAAAATGGACAACCTGTCCACAGAGGTGAAAACTGCCATCTCACAGATGAAGTCTGCTGCTACTGCATCCACCACTTCTGCCGCAACAACTACTCCTTCGATTGAGAACTCCATCAACAAGTTCCTTGATCAATTGAACAAACAGACTTCAGTGTCAACGGGCATCACTCCTGCAGATCTACAGAAGGCCCTACAAAAAGTTCAAGAAGAAGCCATGCGAAATACCATGCTGATGCAACCCAAAGACTACATGACAAGAGCACAGCTGACAGAGCTTGGGCAGAACGTGATTAATCAAGTGACAGAAGTCATCCTTTCCTTCACCACTGCCAATGCTAACTTCGTCAAAGATTTCAGAGAAAGTGTAGGAAGGATGAGATTCAAAACAGAGGCAGAGCTAGCAACTCTTCTTGGCCTCTGTGATGATGCCTGCGCGAAACTGATCGCTGCTGGAGCCACAATGCCAAAGAAACCCGATGCTTCCTGCAGAGCAGAGGGTACATCAGACAAGGGTCAGGATGACTCTGATGATGATGACCATCCTGGTCCATCAGATCATCCTGAGGATGAGAAAACTACAGAGAAAGCTGCAAGCAGAGGACTTACAGGTCCACCAATAGCCGCAGAACCTCTGAGTCAAGCACCTCCATAACAGACCCGACAACAACAAACCCAAAAGACCACAGAGACAACACCCATCTCTGTGGAATCATCTCCTGACGAAACCAAAACTCCAGAAGCAGAACAGCAAGCCACAGAGGCAACAACCGCCCCTAATGTAATCATTTTGAAAGAAACAGATGAACCAACCACAGAGAAAACACCCACCTCTGTGGAAACACCCCAAACCATACCCAGAAGAAAGTCGATTGCCACCAAACCAAAAAGAGCAACGACCTCTGCTTCTGACATTCTGAAAAGGATGCACACAACAATGAGTGATCGTATGGTGAAGAGAGAAGAAGAAAGGCACAGGTTCACTTTAGCTTTCAGAATGGCAAGAAGATTCAATGTCAACACTTCATCAACAGAAACTGAGCTCGCAGAAGAAGTCATCAAACAACCTCCAACAGAGGTTACAGAGCAAGTCAAGCCAACAGAACCATCGCCACAAAAGTCCTCTAAATCACAATCGTCAAAATCCACAGAGGCAACCTCCATCAAACCAACAGAAGTGCCAACCTCAAAACCCACAGAAGCAACAGGTTCTGCCACAACAATAGCAAAAGATAAGGGCAAAGGGATACTGACAGAAGAGCCAAAGAAGAAGAAAACATTGCCAAAGCCAACATAAAAACTAATGAAGAGTGCGTTTGACGCCTTTCAAACCCCAAAACCCGAAGAAGTTGACTGGGCACATGGATTGAAGCCTCTGTCAGAAATTCCTCTAACTGGTAGAGCTGCAGAAGTTGTTCAACAGATGGAGAGTCTCAGAAGACAAATTACACGACCTGGTCCAACACATGAAGAGATGGAAGAAGTGGTATACAAATACCTCTACAAACAATCCTATCAGACAAATCATCCAGTAGGTCATGTGATAGATCCAAGGATCAGAGAAGAATTTGAGAACATCTTCACAAGAACAAAGCCAAGAACCAAAGCAGATGTCTTCTCAATTCACAAAATCAAAAAGGTGATCTTCTGCAGATTCTCCTTCACAAGAACCTATCCAAGGGTCAGGTACAATCTTTACAAAGTCAGAAGAGAGAACAATTCAGAATCTACCTTCGCTGATGCTGACTTAAGAAACATCAATCCTTACGATCTACCTGACCTTCTGCAATGGACAAAAGACAACTACAACACATAGTCTAATACCAGAGCCTATAAAGTGTTGAGAAAAGCGATGAGGGAAAAGCTTCTGCTGTACAGCATGATAGATTTTCAGCTGGGAAAGGATCTTGGTCTCAAACATCTAGATCTACGACCACTAGAAGATCGCTGCCCACCAGACGCTGTACCCAACTCAATCATCAGAGAACCAAGATTTGGGTTAGTATTTCAAAACCCACAACACCAGGTTAAACTTTTTGTACTCATGGATTGTCAGAAGTACGCAACCAGTACTCTGAGCAAATTCAGAGCAAGCCTTGTAAAATACAGAGGTACAGAGAAAATGGATAGAGATGATGCAGATACTTTCATCAGAGAAATAGACTCAACAATCCGCCTAAGAGAACTCTGCATCAGATTCTACAAAGAGATCAGAAAAGTCGGCAGAGACAACAGAAGCTACAACGATTTCAAAGATGCCAAAATCTGATTCTCAGACCTCCAATCTCTGCAAACAAAGTTACTTTCATTGTACTCAAATGTAAAATGCCTCTGGCATATTTCTAAATGAAAGAAATTTCGAGGTATTGTTTAACCTCTGTCTTATCTAACTTAGCCAAACTTAACTCAAGTTCAAATTTTTTATTTTTCACTACTTAGGGGGAGATTGTTAGCTTCAATCTTCCTAATCATAGAAGTATTTAGAAGTAGTCAAAAATAGGCTAAGTGAAGAAAGCCTCTTACAGAGGCTCTGCCGACATTACCGAGAAATCAAGGTCAAGAAGCTACAGAAGCAGCAGTGGCTTCCTACAGAAGCTCTGTCATACGCACAAAGAAGACCAAAGACTCGGAATCCGGCGAAGACTGCTCCACAGAGGACCAGACCGCAGAACCTCTGTAATTCATTACAGAGCCTCTGTGGTCCTCAATGAAGACTTGGAAGATATTACTGGATACGTTCATCAACTTGCATGGAAAAGTACTGTCAAAACACGTGTCAAGCTCTGAGTGGACTCAATAGGGCAAGGTACAAAATAGACGTCTGCGCCATTTAATGCATTTACCAAAAGTACATCTGCTCCATTAAATGCGCATGGCTCAAACAACTGCTCACACCATCCAGTCCACTGTTCACACCATCCAGATTACTATTCATGCCGTAAAAGGAACAGTGACCTACTTCATAGTCTTCTAAGAGTAGTATAAAAGGAAGTCTCATGTTGAGATCTTCCTAAAAAAACACAAGGAATCACTAATACTCTCAAGCTTTATTGTCAAATATCTGAGTGTTATATTCTCACACACACCAATTTCTTAATCTGTTCTTCGTGTTGTTATTATATATTGAATAACAGTAACTGTTCAAGAAATCCTTTTTCATTCTTTACTGTTTTCTTTATATATGTGCGTTCTAATATCTATCAAACATATCTGTTAGTTTAATACGCTTCCGCATCAAACTCTAAACTCAACTAATAGACTGTTAATCTTGATTAAAGTGTATCTGGGTTCCAACAGTTACTCCCCCTCAGCTTTTGCGTGGGGTCTTCTTTACTCCCCCTCGGCTTTTGCTAACTCCCCTCAACTTGATAATCCGTGTCTTTGAATCTGTACCCTTTCTCCCCCTCATGATAAGTAGGAGCATCCAGAGCATCATGCACGTTCAAAGACAATTGTGACGAGTAGCAAAGAATCCAGATAAAACAGTAAGTAACCAGAACGGGGTAAAAAGCTAACACAGAAACACGTTAGTAACTGTTATTGTTGGGTCTAGAAAGCCCCAATTATATAGAAAGTTTTATAAAGTCCATGTAAAGTCAATGAAAGTCAAATGTATTGTAATTAGCTTTGTTAGTCTTTTGGGCTTTGGGAGTTTAATGGAAGTTAAATGGGCTTGGGCCCATGTCATGTAATTAGACACTATAAATAAGTGTGTTGGGCTTCATTTGTAAGCAGTGATTTTGATAGACAAATCCATTTAGAGAGAAACTCATTGTAATATCTTGTAATTCACAGATTGTTAATAAATCATATGACCAGTTGCTGTGAATACGATCTTGAATGTTCATTCTATATTGAATCTTGATTATCAGTGATGATTACGGGACTTTCAATAAGCTAATGATTTGAAGATGATTTTGCTTTCCAAAACTTTAGGGGGAGAAGAAAATAGAAAATGATTTGTACAGAAACAACAAAAGAGAGAAATGTTATTTTAAGGGGGAGAAGAAGAAAAGGAAACTGATCTGTTGTTCTTATAAAGAAATGTTATGAAAGCTGATTTATGAAAGATGATTGATTGATTTTCCCATATTACTTGTATTCATTCCTTGTAATCTTTGAGGTTATCTCTCTCTTAGATCTGTAATTCTGTGCATCATTGAATACAATTGGGCTTGATCATACAATTTCTCAATTACTTCTTTCTATATTGATTGTAAGAATAGATCCTGCACTTTCAATTGGTATCAGAGCCAATCAACAAACAAATTCGTTCAAGATTGTGATTGCGAAGATCGATTGATCAATTTCTTGAAGATTTCTTGATTCATTCAAAATTCGATTCCGCTGCTAGGGCTAGTTCTTGAATTCTTAGCAATTCTTGAATTACCTGCTACTTTTCGATCAAGAAAATCGAATTTGTCTTTCTGTTGAATTTTCTTACAATCATGTCTTCTAAAGAATATCTAGCCATGGGATCCGAAACCAAACCGCCTGTTCTTATACCAGAAGAGTATCAGCAATGGAAAACTCGTATGATCCAATTCCTTGACAACATCGATGAAAATCTTATGATTTCTATTCGAGAAGGTCCAATCGAAGTATATATCGATGTCGCCGCAACCCCTGCTACAGAGACAACTCCAGAAATTCCAGCGACCAGAGTAAAGAAGAATTATTCCCAATACACTGCTGAACAGAAAAATAGGCATGCTATTGACAAAAGAGCAATTACTTTGATGACTTTGGCTGTCCCGAATGAGGTTCTTAACAGGATTGACAGTGGATCATCAGCTAAAGAAATGTGGGACGAATTGGAAAGGCAAATGTTAGGAACTGTGAGATCTATTCAGGCAAAGTTAAATCAAAGCATAAATGCTTATGAAAGGTTCAAAGCAAAAGAGTCAGAAAGTTTGACACAGACATACAGTAAATTTTGCACTATTCTAAATGACTTGAGAAGAAATGGACTGAAGAAAACAAAATCAGAAATAAATTACAAATTTCTGAACAGTCTAAATTCAGAATGGTCATCATTTGCCATAAGTCTGCAAATGAACAAGGATATGTGTGAAGAAGACTTAAATGATTTGTTCTGTGTTCTTAATCAACATGAAGACTCTGTCAAGTTAGTTGTGGAAGAAAAGAAAAATGTTGCTGATCAGTTAGCGTTCTTATCAAAGTCCAAAGCAATCAAAGCACCCAAAAAGACTGCATATCTATCAGAAATACCGAGTCTGGAGGAATCTGACAAAGAAGAAGGATCAGAAGATGATGAAGATATCAAGATAATGGCTGAAAAGCTAGCTTTGCTGACAAATACTTTCAACAAAAGGTATGGGAAGGGCAGATTTCAAGGAAATTATAAGAGAGCTGGAAGTTCAGATTATAAGAAGAAAGATGACAGAGAAGAAAATAAGATTGAAAAGAGAATAGAGAGAAGTGAAGAAAACAAGGAAGAGAAGGAAGAGAGAAAAGAAAAGAATCTGTGTTTCAAGTGTGGAAAATCTGGCCATTATGCCAAGGATTGTAGAGTGTCAAAAAAAAAAAAAAAAAAAAAAAAATCTGATTTGGAGAAAATTCTTGCAAAAGAAAGAAAAGAGTTTGAATGCAAGAAAAATGTTTTTCAAAAAGAAAAGAATGGTTTTGAGAAAAAGAAAACAGGAATGTTAAATGAGTTTTCTGTAAAAATAAATGAGTTGGAGAAAGAGTTAGAAGATGGAAGGAAAGAGACTGAAAAGAAGAAGGTAAATGGCTTTAAAGAAAAATGCTCAAAAGATGAGTTTGAAAAGGAAAAGAAAGTTTTTCATTTGGAGATAAGGAGACTTATTAAGAAATTATATGATTTATCAACTAAAATCATGATAGAGAGGAAGTCCAAATCTGATTTGCAGTCAAGGTTTGATTTGTATGTTAAAAAGTTTAAAGAATTTGAAACGAAAGTTGTTGACAAATCAAATCATAGTTCAAAAGATCAGATTCGTTCTTCTAATCCGTTTTATGATTCTCCTATTGATGAATATTATAATTGTTCTTTTAAAAAGATAAAAATGGAATGGAGAGTTAAAGGAACAACTTCCAAGAAAGTAGTGCCAAAATCAAAAGTTCGTAATTCAAATGTCAAGAAGAACAATACATTTCAAAGAAAATCATTTGTTAAACCTGATGTGATTTATTCTGTAAATCAATTAGTCAGAATTGCACAAAAGAAACTTTGTTGTTCATATTGTGGGACTAATGATTTTGTGAAAAAGAATTTTATTCAGCACTGGTATGGTTCTTATAGAATATCTGCATATGCCACTGCACCTAACAAATCTGGACCCAAGTTCATATGGGTACCAAAGACAACTTAATCTGTTTTGCAGGTTATTCATGTGTAAAGCTGAATGATCATACTTACACATGACTGAAAACAGATGATGTGCTTAAATTGAAAATTTTGACTTTTGGATACTTCAGTCCAAAACTCGGTCTGAATGTGATTATGGATTTCTGATTCATACAGATCAATTTGTTGACTTTGAAGAATATTTTTTACGAAAAAGTTCTGTTTACTATGGGGTTATCGAACTCATAGTTGTGGATATTTTTGCTAGAAAACATTTCCAGAGAATGTGTTCAGAATCACATTTTGAGCAACCCTGCAAATTTTGGTTGAAAAATTCTGATTTTTGAGCAAGTTATGGTGATTTGAAGTTCAGAATGTTCAAAAATCACAAAATCCAAACATTTTTCTAAGGAATTTTCTCTGGATAGTTTTATCAGAATTGTGACTCTCTTACTCAGAAGTTCTGACTCTACTACTCAGAATTCTGACTCAACTAATCAGAATTCTGACTCTGATACTTAGAATTTTGAACAAGTTACTCAGAATTCTGACTCTTCTAATCAGAATTCTGACTCTACTACTCAGAGTTCTGACTCAACTATTCAGAATTCTGACTCTGATACTTAGAATTTTGAACAAGTTACTCAGAACTCTGACTCTTCTAATCAGAATTCTGACTCTACTACTCAGAATTTGAATTTTTGATATCTAATGAGGAATCATCGTAGATGATTACCAAAATCTCTTGATTTTGCAGGATTATCTTGATTTCAGAGGAAGTATTGACTCAAAATTTGATCTGATTGTTTCAAGATAAAGTTCAAAACCCGTGCTTCAACGTTTTAGGTTTTTGAACATATCAGTTCAAAACCCGTACTTAAATGACTATGGCTTCTGAATAATTCATTTCAGGACCCGTACTTCAGAGACTAAGACTTCTAAACAAATCAGTTTAGAACTCATATTTCTCAGGTGATATCCTTAACTGTCATATTTTTATGTTTCAAGGAACAAGTGGTGAAAGGTAACATTGCATTATGTTTTATTTCTATTGCTTTGAAAGTTTAAATCTTAACAAATTTAATTCAATGAGATGAATTTTTTTAATGAATAAAATGTGTGTCAAGGGTGATTTTACAAGTATTTTTGTATTATCTGAGTTATATTTGTTTCAACTTTCACTTCTGAAATAAATCGAAAGGTTAGCAAAACATGAATGAAATTATGTTGAATGCTCAATGTTATGTAAATTTAGACTTATATAGAATATAATGCTAAAAAAAAAGAGTCGAAATGTCAGAATGATGGATGGAAACAAAAATATGGGGGAAGTACTACGTTTTAGAACCAAGTGATTGAGATGAAATAAATATATATAAAATCATTTAGTTTGAAAGTTTGTACCTGTGGCCTTTCTGGTTTGGGAGAGTAAGTCCTAAGGGGTGCTCGACACCTAGTCCCTAAGCTCAATTGGTCTGGGATCGGCTGACCCAAATCCTGCAATAGAACCAGATAGAAAGCCATGTTCTACTGGTACAAATGGGTTTAAGATATATCGATGTGGCCTTTCTGGTTTGGGAAATTAAGTTCCAAGGGGTGCTTGTCACCTAGCACCTAAGACCAATTGGTCTGGGATATGCTGACCCAAATCCTGCTATAGAACCAGATAGAAAGTCATGTTTAACGATGTATCTTATTCTTACTAAACTTTTTGATTAAAAGATGTCAATGTGCACAAAATTAAAAGATGTCAATGAGCACACAATTAAAAGATGCCAATGAGCACACATCTCTTGAAACTTTGGGAAAATACAAAGTCGCAATAAACTTGTAAATTTGTGAAAATCCTGATTTTTGACAAATAGTGTGAGTAGAGCAAAGTATTCGTATATGTTTTTAGAATTGCATATGCTTGAAGCTAATCATATTTCGCATGCTAAGCACACCAAATAGATTTAATAAAGGGATTGAAACTGAACATTTTTAACTTTATATGCAATGATGACTTGTATTTGAATCCAAACACATGCATTTGATTTTATTTGATTGAAAAATCTGTTAAATTTCATTAAGTTGAATTTCTTTTGTAAAGTTTTCAAATGATCAAATGTTAGTAGTTATCAAGTGTAGTTTAGTGAATCTTATTCTCCTTGTATAAATGTTTTCATTAAAGCACTCTATTTGAAATGAATAATTTTAATGAAATATATGCATATTTTCAGGGAGAGAAAACAAATTGCTCCAGAATTCTTATTTTGAGGGGGAGCAAGGTTATTCATTAAGGAGGAGAAAAAGCTTAGACTTCATTCGAAGAAAAAGCATCGCTAAAGTTTTGAAAATCAAGGGAGAGGAGCTAATGATTTGAAGATGATTTTGCTTTCCAAAACTTTAGGGGGAGAAGAAAATAGAAAATGATTTGTACAGAAACAACAAAAGAGAGAAATGTTATTTTAAGGGGGAGAAGAAGAAAAGGAAACTGATCTGTTGTTCTTATAAAGAAATGTTATGAAAGCTGATTTATGAAAGATGATTGATTGATTTTCCCATATTACTTGTATTCATTCCTTGTAATCTTTGAGGTTATCTCTCTCTTAGATCTGTAATTCTGTGCATCATTGAATACAATTGGGCTTGATCATACAATTTCTCAATTACTTCTTTCTATATTGATTGTAAGAATAGATCCTGCACTTTCAGTTATCACAACAATTTTTAAAATTGTTCCGGCAATTTCTCAATTACTTCTTTCTATATTGATTGTAAAATTGCACTTTCAGTTATCCTGCACTTTTAAGTCCTATGTTCAGAGTTATCACTGAAAATCATAAAGATTACTTCTCAAACTGTTCCGGCAATATCACGAAGATATGCAATGGGAATCACAAAGACTCGTGCATGTGTGAAAGAAATAAGTTATATCAATTAGGCTCAAAAATTGATTTAACCTGGGACGGAAGTTAAAATCAATAGACACAGTGAATAGAATATGAAGTTCGGAGACTGGAGCTGATGTCTTCATGTTTCAATATCTAAGACCTCCGAGTGAGGAATAGATAGATTTTGTGCTAAGCCTCCGTGAATAAATGCAACAAGCATCTGTTGTGAGATACTTGAGTGGCTGGGTGGGGTGACACGAGTTATCGACACTGGGTCCATGTCTGTTTCAATATTCATCTCCAAAGAACGAGAATGAATAGATTGTGTTGTTACCCGGATAACTGACTCAGTTTGGTAAGGACCAATAATTTTCTTTTAAGTCCTGTCACAGCCTCACCATATTCTTTTCACTCCAAACTCATCTAACAATCTAGACCCCTCACTGTTGTCTATAAAGGATGTGTTTCTTGGGTAGGTCCTTCCGGTTCTGGCTTGACCATAAAAACAATGTAAGACCTAACCCTCCTTTCATGCATCGAGTATAACAGTTTAGTAAAACAGTTGAAGTACGAGTTATAAGATGAAGTGTTTAGAAGTCACACATTTAAGACCGAGTTCTGATCTGATTTGATCAGAAGTCATAGGTGAAATACCAGAATTTCAAGGACCAAAAACAAGCGCAAAACAGAATGACTCAGTAAGCACAATATTTTGCAAGAAGTGAGACAATGATCAGAAAGTTTAATTGTGAGGAACAAGTCACAATTAATATATCAGATAAGAATTGAATCATTGATGTGAAATGATGAACTATGAACACAAAGTGGAATTCAAAACTGGGTGTATTTCCATCGAAAAGTCAACAAACATTTAAGACATGGAAATGACTAAATCAAGAAAGCTTTGATCATGGCAATCATGGAAGTTAAACTTAGATAATAACAAACGCATGTAAGTTATTCAAAATGAATTGCCATGGTTTTTGAATTTAGTTAGAGTTCACATACCTTCCATACGATAGTACTCCCACTCAAAATTGGCCTAACCTTTGAATGCTCGTCATGTGAAAAGACTCTTCGAATTTAAATGCACATGACATTCCTGCAAAACAGGTTAGAGGGATTTTGGTATCCATCTTTTGATGGATCCTTGTTGGTTAGATGCCCTATGAGGACCAGGGATACTATAAGTACCATACCATTACTTAGCATGGTCTTTCTTTACAAACTCACTTGTTCCACAATAAGAGCAACACAGCTTCTGTGTAGATAAGCTGATCAGTTTATTGACTGAGTAAACTCGATCAGTTTTCAAAAAGGTTTAGCGTTGAAAGCTTTGTTGTTCTTGTCACTATTAACAGAGACGAATGGCTTTGGAGCAGGAGCAGATCCTTTAACTCTCCAAACCATGTTTACTTTCTTGAAAGATTGATTATCTTTATTATCAACACGAGAATTATAGAAAAACTTGGAAGGTCGAATCTGATCTTTTGGAAAATCATTTGATTTGACGAAATTCTTGGAAGAACGAATTGTAGGAATTGAACTTGAAGCATAAGAAGGTTGAACACATTTGAACTTGCTTTCTTCAAGTTTCTTGACCTTAATAGATAAAGCATTTCGTTCTTTGAGAATTAAATCAAATTTCTTTTGTAAATCAGATTTAACCATTTGTTCTTTCAAGATCTCGGTTGCTAATTCAGATAATCTCTGTGTAAGTTTAGAAATCTTAGTCTGAAAGATCTTTTTCTCTTTTGCAAAATCATCTTTCAAGCATTTAGCCCTAAAACCTTCAACTTTCCCTTTCTCAGACTCTTTGATTAGAGCGTCTACTTCTTTCTCCAAATCAGTTATTTTCAAAGAAAGTTCTCCATTCTTTTGAGTAAAAGATTTGCGTTCAGTTTCAAACTTCTCCCTTTCTAAGAACAAAACCTTTTCAAAGTCGGAGATCTGTGTTGAAAGTTTTATACATCTATGTTCAAGACTCTTCTTCTCTTCAAGAGATTTGATTGAAAAACCAGATTGCTTTTGTGTAAGCAATTGTCTTTCCTTTGCAAAACTTTCTTTCTCCTTTTCAAAAGTAGATAGTTTATTTTTAAGCTCAAGGTTTTCACAGTTCAAGAGTTTACCTCTCTCTTCTTCTTTCGCCAGCTTCTCAGAACTATTCCAGATTTGAGATTTTAGTTCCTTCAGTTCCTTGATGTATTTGTTGCACAAATCATCTGATCGCTTGATATTCTTTTGATGTGGTTTTGCTGGATCTTTCTCAGTCTCCTTGATATCACCTCGTGATGATAAATCAGACAGCTTCTTTTTCAGCTCAGAGTTTTCAGACTCTAAGAACGTCGCCTTTTCTTCTGCTTTAGCCAGCTTCTCAGAACAATTCCAGATTTGAAATTTATGTTGCTTCAGTTCTTTGATGTACTAGTAGATCCAATCATCTTTCTTCTCGATATGCGTTTGATGTAGTCTTTGATTTGCTTGACACTCCACATTAAAGCAATACGACATTGTTACCTGAAAAATTATGATCGTTGATCGGTGTTATTTTGAAGAATCAATCAATGCGGAATAAAAATCGAAAAATTTAAAATTGAGAAGCAAATTTAAGAACTAAATTCGTTTCCAAAAATTAAATTTTATTATCAAATTCGAACGAACGAAATCAATCTTTGAGAATGAAACCTGTAAGAAAACAGACCAAGTTAGATCAAGGCGACAAAATGAATCACAAAAAATGATAAACGTCGCGAATAAGATCAAAGGTGCCGCAAATAGTCTCAAACGTCAAAGAAAAATTCAAATCGATCGTTAAGAAAAATTACAACTTTCGTTTACGCTTTTGATCACGAGACGTGCGGTAACTCGGGTACCGTTGAGAACTTACCAATCAAAAATTTACCGGGTGATTGAGTGCACTTACCGAAAAGAAAAAAAAATCAAGTGTACTTACCGGATAAAAAGAAACTTACCGGACGAAGGTTGTCGGATACTTGATTCGCGAATGAGAAGCTTTCCGGACAAAAGTAACGAGAACTTACCGGATGAATGCGGTTCTTACCGGATAAAATTGGTTCCCCGGATAGTGCACAAAAAAATCAACTTACCGGATGAAGAGATTTGAGACTTACCGGACAACGATAATTGAGACTCACCGGACAAATATTTTACCGGGTGATTGAGGTTCTCGCAAAAAAAATTACTTACCGGATGAGCTTTTCGGACAGATGGAGTTTCCGGCAAAGGTAGTTACCGGAAGACAAATTGATTAGCTGGAAGAAAACACAAAAAAAAACAAGAATATATATAGCAAGAAAAAATAAAGACTCATGCAATATTGATGTGTATGTATGCTTTCATATGTATGCAATGAGTGAAAAACAAATTAGCATGCATGTGGTGAAAACTGTGCAAGCTTCTAGATGACTAAATATAAGAGATATGGGGAAAGAATGCGTGGAGCGTAAATGATTGTCAAACAGCAAACATAATAGTCAACTAAAGTGAGCTGTCAGAGATGTTCTTACCGGAAGGTGAGATACCCGGAAAAGTGTTATATCCAGACACTATATTGTCCGGAAAAGTGAGTATTCACCCGGAAAGAGAAATTTCATTCGGAAAGGATTGTTTGACCGGAAAGTTGAAGTTTTGTCTGGGAAAAAAATCTATCCGGTAACTTGATGAGAAATAGAAAACTTACCCGGACACTGCGGCTGTGGTTGCGATTCGGTTATGAAATCGATAGGGTTGCTTGATTTCACTCCTGTAGGGTTAGATTTTGACCAAAAACACAAAAACAAACACACCCAAATCGAATTCTAAGCAAGATATATCTTATTTATCAATAATCACCACAAAAAAAACTTGAAGAACACCAAAAACTCAAGAATTGATTTTAAATTGAAAGATTAAAACTTTTGAGACTTGATGTAAACGCAGATAAACACCAGATTAAAGCGATTAAAAAATAGAGATATAGCAAACAAATTATTAAATCAACGAAAGAACTTTGCAAACCCGATTGATGAACGATTTTCTTCAAGAAAAACTACACTATTACGAAAATTATCTGGGTGACTTCTGGACCTCAAACGATTAATCCAACCGTTCAGAATGTAAAACAGAATGTCTTGAAGCTACTGTCCAGAAATCGTGACGATCCGACGGTTCAATCTCCGGGAATAAGCGAAACGGCTCGCTGTGTTTTTCTAGAAAAATTGCTACGAATTTTAAACTCTTTCTCGCTTTCGTTCGATCTCTTTCGTATCTTCAAATCACCGATTCGGCTCTGATACCAATTGTTAGTTTCAGATTGATCAGGTAACAACGATTCAAAGAGAAATAACAAGAACAGATAATGATTTCAACTTGTCATCCCTCTCATATTCAATAATCAAGATAGTTACAAAGGTTAGAATGAAAATCCTAACTATCTCTCTCTAAACAATTAAGCTCTCATGAATGAAAATGAATCGTCTAACCTAATTCAAGTTTAACACTAACCTTATATACCAAGGCCTTAAACACACAGGCCCATGGCCCATCAAGCTAATCTAAGCCCATTTATGATTAAATGCTTTTACAATTAATTAAATAAACTCTATAATTAAACTATATAATTATTTATATATCTTTCTAATATGTAGGACATTTATGGTCCTAACAAGAGCACATAGACCAGAGCTCTGTTGGTCTTTGGATATGAACAGTTCTTCTGTTGATCTTCTGCCAGAGCTCTGTTTAGCTCTGTTGGTTCCATCAGAACTCTGTTGAGTTCTGTTGGTCTTCTTGTTGCTTTTCTTCTGAGTCTTCTGCTGCATCTCTTATGGTCTTCTGACTTGATAATATTTTCAATACTTTTACATAACAGATACTTGGGGCTAACATTGTTCTTTGACTACTTTCACATCAGATACGGAATTTTAAATGTTTTTGGGTAAAGGTAAAACATCTTGGGTTACTTGAAAGGAATGGAAAAGGTTACTCAACAGAGACAAAACTGTGCTGAGCTCCACCAGAGCTCTGTCGGTTTTTCTGCCATGTCATCAGAAGCACGTCATCAGAGATGCGGGTCATTCTTTAAGCGTCAACCACTTGTCACCCGCACATCTCTAACCGTGACGGTTTGCTTGCCCAAAAGATGTCAGAACCAAACCCTATGTGGCATTTTCTGATTGAAAGACAGACCACTATCTGAAACTCAAGTGCCTACAGTACCTACGACGTTAATCCAGCCACATGTTTAGTGTATAAATACCCACTCTCAGGACCCATTTCATGTTTACGCTTTCGAATCATTCAAAACCCTTCATCATTCCCTCTCAAAGATCAAAACCCTTGAGTTCTTCAAGAAACCCTAACCTACAACAATGGCCGAACCACAACATTCTGCTGAATCAAGTAGAATAGGCCCTGTTGATGCCATTGTTATCCAACCCTATGAGTTTGCTGATAACAACTACCGTCTTGATGCAAATCCTGGTCTCTACTTACCCTTGTACCACATCTTTGTAGAGTTTTTCAGAAACTCTGAAGTTTTTCGAGCACTAACCATGTATGACGACAACTTACCCGAGCTTTACGTCCAACAATGGTGGACCACTTGCCAGTTTATCCCGGAACAGAAAGGGGTTGTCGGAAACGTTGATGCGGGAAGAAACGCAGGAGGAGGATTAAAAACGCATTCGTGCCAGAACCTTCAGAAGAATATTTGGGATGAAGACAAGAACATAATTAGGGATTCGAGCGTATGAGAAACCCCCGAAAGTAGAGACTCTTCTTGATTTTGTAAAGTTCTTAGGTTACAACAATGACATAAATAGGATATGAGAGTTCAGAAGACAAAACCTACCCACCGTATGGAACTTCATGTTCTCCACACTGAACAGAACCCTTACCTGTAAGTCTGGTAGCCAAGATCAAACAAGCACAAAGATTCTACAAATCATGTATGGGTTATTTTTCAACACAAACTTCGATTATGCCAAAATCCTTTACAAGGACCTTCTTGCTGCTGTGAATACCAAAACAAATGCTCTAGCCAGAGGTGGAGAAGTTGGAGTCCACAAGTTTTTGAAATCAACCAGGTTTCCTCGTTTTATAAGTCTGGTAATCCGAGAAGCCTTCCCATCATTGCAGTTAACTCAACAAGGAAATCCTACAACTATTTGGATCATGTCAAAATTCCAACCCACGACTTCAGGTGAATATCCCTTCATCAGAAGAGTTCCAGGTACAATGCTTGGCCTTATTCATCCAGAACACCTCTCTATCCAAAACTATAATACTACTGCTCAACCTCAAGAACATGAGGTGAGAACCCCAGCATACTTAGGATCTGAGCCTTCATTAGAGAGTTTGAATGAGGAAATAGGAGAAGAAGTTAACAGACCAGAGGTAAGAGTACCTGAAGTGGGGTCTTCCTCTAGAGTGATGGAGGAGTAAGTACAGAACAGAGCATCCACTATGGAGGCTGTTCATGAGGAAGAAAGGGAAGCTACAGAAGAGGTGGCAGAGAGATCGCCCTCTTCTGGTAGGCGTGAGGTACATGTGTTAGAGAGTGACCAAGAGGAAAATGCTATACCCCTAGGAGCTGAGGGAAATGCGAGCTTAGAATAAGATGTTCAAAATTTGAACACACATATGAGATTCCAAAGCCCAATTCCCAGTGTTGCCACATTAACTATTCCTGGTGATTAAGACCAAAGGAATATTGAAACAGAGGTGCACACCTCGAACCCTAACCAGCAGGATCCGCCAGAAGCACCTCTTCACGCCTCTGGTACGCACATACCTGGGGAATCTATTTTTGGTAATGATGTTCCTTTGCCCCAAAACATCAATAGGTCACCTCCACACGATGATGCCTCTGTGGCTCATATAGACTTGTCAGAAAATAGACCTGAGATCTTTCGCATCTCACGTAGCCTCTGTCCGACTCAGGGACAATTGGAAACCTTAGTTGAACAAGGGAAGATTTTGCTTGATCCAAATTCTTCTCATCACATTCGATTCCCTTCACCAGAACCTGAGCTGGAGGAGGAAATCGAGATCAGAATACCTGTAGATGCTTCTATTCAAACAGTTCATCGAGGATCGGGTAGAAGTCCTCCAAGAGCCAACATAAACGCAACTCTTCAGAGAGGCACCTCTGAAGTCGAGGTTGAACTGAATCCATCTGTTGGAGTCAGGGTTACCCCCGTTGAAACTGTCACAAAAGCAGAGTTCACAAGCTTCTGTGATAGTATCAACAACTCCTTGAATGAGTATAAACTTATCAATGCGACAAGGGATCTCTCAACCCCCGCTAAGCATCCATAGCTAAATGGTTAAACATTTGAAGTTCTTTCCTTGGTCTTCATTCAGTGAAAGGAGTGAAGCTTTCCGCAGCTGGAAAGCGGAGACCCACGAAGGCGAGATGATCCCAAAGCAAGAATGAAGCTAGAGCCATTACTTGACGAAGAACGATCGAGGATTCAAGGTCCCCAATTGATTCAATATAAATTTTATTTTTCGGAGTATGACTAAGCATAGGGGTCTACGGGGATTCGTGGGGAGATCTAGAGAATGAATCGGGCGATACGTAGCATTCTAACTAGAAAGGGTGGAAGCAGGGTGTACTCCAAGTCAAGTCTATGAGGGGCTGTCTTCCTGGTGCCGACAGAAGCAACCTTTCTTAGCGCGCTTACAGAAGGAAGAGCTGATCCGCCAGGAAAATGTTTCTCTTAAAGAAGAGCTGCAAAGATTAACAGATAAATATGCAGAGTTACAACAGAAGTATGTTGATGTCGAAAGAGCCAGAACAGAAGCTGAAAGGGTCTGAGTAGAGGAAACAACAAAGACTTCGACAGAGCTTGCAGAGCTTGCAGAGCTGAAGAGACTTATGATAGAGAATCATACAGCTACAATGAACAGAACCTTGCCCATCCCTACAGTTATTCTATCAGAATCAAACGTCATAACCTTGACAGAGCTCATCAATAACTTTGTTAAGGAATCCATCAAAGAAGCCACGACATCATCTGCTACTCCGCTCAACATCTCCAGCCCAAACCCCAATGACCTACCCATGTCAGTTGGCCAAATGGGAGAATTTCGAAAATCAGTTCTTAGCCGGATGATGACGATTTGTTCAAAGTTTGTGATGAAAGCCCAGGCAACAGAACGACATGTGCAAGCATCTCTTGACACTCACAAAGTTAACTTTGAGAGTCAAGTAGATGAGATCAGAACTGCCGCAACAGAAGTCGAAGATACATTGAGAAAGGCTGTCACCATCTTCACAGATGCAATCCTACAGACTGCCACACAAAAACAACCTGAAGAAGGAGCACCAGAAGGCGAACCATCGAGTAAATGACCTAAGTTTGTTGTTCCTGCCTCACCCAATACTGGAATTGCACTCTCTGATGATGAAGATGATGATGATGACTTCCACGATGCACGAGAAGGTAATTCAGACAATCAGATGGGTGAGTCCGCAGAACAACAAAAGGGGAGAAGGAAAAAGAGAAAGAGAATGAGACAGAGAAAGAGAAAGAAAAGGTGAAAGAGCATGAGAAGGAGAAAGGGACAGAGGGGTCAGAGATAGAAAAGAACAAGGGGAAAGGGAAAGTAACAGAGGAAGAGGCTGAGAAAGGAGATACGGGGATAACAGAGGAGACGACAGAGATGACTATGGTTGTGTTCGAGTACATGTTCAAAGATCGAGTCATCAAATCACCAGAACATTCAACTCAACAACCACCAGAGATCATCATATTAGACACCCCTCCTACTTCTCCCAGAACCGAACCAGAGAGAACAGACCTATTCTCTGCTGATGAACAAATAAGCCAAGTTCAAACCCAAGCTGCTCAAGAGCACGTGCTAGAACACGTTGACATTCTTATAGCTGAAACCCATGAAGATCAGAACCCCATTCAGCCAGAACAGAACCCATAAACATCAACCCAACACACCGAGAAACCATCCTTAGAGGAATTATTTGGTTTTCTCTATGCTGACAGAGACATTATTCCTGTCAATGCCAAACCCATCAACCCTTACCTCAACCCCATCCGAATAAACACAATCCAAGATGCAAGGCTAAAGTTCATATAAACCAATTCTAATCTGAACAAAGCCATAAACATAAACTTCGGTATCCGCAGAATCTTGGATATCAAGCATAGGAATTTTCAACACAACAGAGTTGTGTACCATGAGTACACTGTTGAATCAACAGAAGGCAAGAACGAATACTTCAACGAAAACGATCTTGTGCTTCTAAATCCGTACGATCTGATCATGCTCCACGCCTACCGCTTGAACTTCTCAGACAGATTCAAACCTGTAAGAACTGCTCTACCAGAAGTTCGATTCGCTATGCAAGAGCACATTAATCTCAGAATTCAGGTTGATTTTCAGCTAGGCATAGAGTTCGAAGTTGAGAGACTAGCGATTGCACATCGAAATGAAAACCTTGAGGGTTATGGCCACTACAGGACTAGAACCGTAGTTGGAGATCCTCCAGTCTTCATCTGCCGACAGAAGAAGATCAAGAAGGCCATCAGAATATCTGAAGCCCACAAGTACTCGAGTGAGTCGCTGGTGTATCTCAAGAACATAATTCAGAATCTCCCAAGAGAGAAGTGTCCAGAAGCGCAACTGAGGCTCTTCATCGAACAGATAGATCTTATGATGGACTTCCGTGAGCTGATCAGAAGATTCGACAGAATTCTTATGGGAGACAATTATGCTTAAATGTACTTATTCTTTTTGCTTTATGTAATCTTTAAAAAGAATAGTGCAAGGATCACAGAGGTCAATTCTCTGTCTTTTGTTTATATCTCTTCATGTTTGTAAATTTGTATTTTCAATATTTAAGGGGAGATTGTTAGCCCCAAGTATCTGTTATGTAAAAGTATTGAAAATATTATCAAGTCAGAAGACCAACAAAGATCCAGCAGAAGACTTGGAAGAAGATCAACAAGAAGACCAACAGAGCCTAACAGAGCTCTGGTGGAACCAACAGAAGAACTGTTCATACCCAAAGACAAACAGAGCTCTGGTCTAATGAGCTCGGGTGAAGTGAAGACCTTTGTGGTGCCTAAGTCTCGTAAGAAATCCTAAGTGTCAGACACGTGTCCATACTTTCCACTTATGCCCTAAAGAAAGGAGACACACTTTCCATGTGTCATTCCAGGGTACGATAGTACACTGTCTACACTTTATCAGGGCTATAAATAGTGAGGTAGTGGAACAAACGATTGTAAGCTTTTGGAAGAATAGTTTTCCACAATTGTTTAAGCATACACTGCAGTAATCCCGAGCACTACCTCCGTACGATATTGTGTCCTGTGAGATTTCCGAACACACACTTGAACGTGTTCTTGGTGTGATTCATTATCAATATACGAGCAGCTTTTATACTTAATCTTGTTATCATTATTACTGTTCTATATTTGATACTCACAGTTATTATATCGTTTACACAATCACTCACATTAATGGCTTTATTTAATATGCTTCCGCTGTCTATTGTCTTACCATTATTGTGATGCAACGTGAATTTGGAAACCTACACAACATCCATAAGTTCTTTCGATTTAGCTTTTAATGCAGAGTTGAGTTCTGTAATATTTTCTTTCAAAGGATTTAGATGTTTATTCCAATTTGTTTCAATCTCTTCCGTTTCTTGAAATATTTTTGCCTTTTCTTGAGTTAGAAGTTTTGTTTCTCTCTAAAAAAATGCAAGATTCTTTTGAATGTTCTCACAAGTCTTTTTAAGTTCAGTATGTTCAATAGTTAGCTTAAGCAAATCAGCTTTTGTTTCATCAGAAGAAGAGTTAGAAGTGGATACCTCACTGTCGGAATCTGATGAGCTGACCTCTGCCATTCCACAGAACAAGGCGTTCTTGTCACCTTCATCAGATGATTCATCTGACAGCCAGTTCTCCTGGTTCACCATTAGTGACTTCTGAGCATAGTAGTCCGCTTTCTTTTTGTAGTAAGCAGAATCTCTCTAAGGGCGGTTTGGTTTGCTCCTGCAGTCAGCAGCATAGTGACCAGGCTTGCCACAATTGAAACATCCTTGGTTCTGGGGAGCGTTGCCAGCTCTGTCGTCTGACTTCTGTCAGTCACCGCCTCTATCACCTCTTTCACCTCTGTAATTTGACCCTTCTCTTCCTTTGTCATCTATTCCATCACGTTCATACCCCTTCTTTCGATATCCGCATCTTCCAAACTATTTTGTCAGCAGAGCTAATGATTTAGCTATTGAGGCCATCGTTGCCTCCTCTTCTATCACCTCATCTTCAGAGCTATTGACAATCATCACTTTCTTCTTTTTCTCCTTCTTCTCCTTCTTTTCCTCCTCTTCCACAGCTTTCTTAGGCTTCTCCTTTGCCTCTGTAGTCTTCCCCACAAGTGCCAGAGGCCCAGCAGTATGAGTTTTTGCCTGGGGGATTTGGGGTTCTTGGGTTGCCAATGTTCCATAAAGATATGATAGGATCCACGTGTCTAGGTCCTGATTTGTTTGTAGGGACATAGACAGTTGGAGCCATTCTTCGTTGAGACTCTTTAAGAACATGACATTGTTTTCTTCAGAAGTTATGTGTATCCCAAACTTCTTGCACTTGTTTATCAAGGAATTAAACTTGTCATACGTAGACTGCAGAGACTCTGTCGGCCGAGATTTGACTGAGTAATACTCATTGATACATTCGGCTCTGCGATTTTTCTGAGTTTTAGCCCCTCCTTCCAATTGTTTCTCCAGTTCCTTCCATAGATTGTATGCAGATTCAAACGCATCTAGGGATTGGAAGAGGTCATTGGGGATGTCCATTATCAGAATTCGTTTTGCCTTTTGTGCCAATTCGTATTTCGCCCAGTCAGGATAAGACCATTTATCTTTTGACTTAGGTTTCTCGTGCGCAAGAATTTCTGGAGTGTCATCTGTTGCAGGTACACGTGGTACAGAGAGCATATGAACGAAAAGAGGATTGTGGATGTAGTGAAGAGCTTCTTTATCAGTATCCTCGAAGAAATGAATCATTATAATCTTCCACTGAGGGTACTCATCTCAGAGTAGAATGGGTGGTTTTGTTAAAGAACCGGTAGAAAAGTAGTTGTTGGTGTTTGCTGCCATTTTCAATAGTTTTGGAAAATACCAGAAAACAGAGTATAAACTGAGATTTTCAGATGATGGGTCAGGATTTTAGAAAAGAGATTACAAACTTGAAATTCTTAAGCGATGCACTAAAATGGAGAGTTTTAACCAAGAAAACAGATTCGGCATGTTTACCAAGGTCGAACAGGTCAAGAATGGCAGAAAAACAGAGTCTGTTTGAAATATGCGAAGAACAGGTCAAAATCTAACCAAGTTTCTACCAAAAATCATTGTAAGAGAGGATCTCTTGATATAGAAGATCAAGGATGGCTCTGATACCAATTGTTGGTTCCGTTTTTACTTAAACAACGATCTTTCTATCTATTAGTTCAAACAGAGTATGGTGCGGAAGCGTTCTACGAACTAGAAGACATAATAAGGTAGAAGAACACACTATATCAAATACGTGAGATGTAAATAACACAAGTTTATAACATAATAACCCACTGTATATTGATATAAATAAAACACCAAGAACACCGAAGATTAAACAAGAATTCTGCTCTTTAGGATGTGTGTGTTGTGCAAAGCTTAATAGAAGAGCTCAACATGAGTCTTCTATTTATACTATTCATCAGGGGACAAGTTCTAGACATAAAGGACTAAAGGTACAAGACACGATCGTGAAACTGCCACTGGTACAACGTTAACATAGTGCGCCGCAATTCTGCAAAGGCTGAAACCCATCAGAGTTTGACACGTGGAATTGTCAGGGCACGCCTTGTACGAATGATCTTCAGGATCTTCGTACAGAAGAGATCGTGAGAAGCACGATCGTCTTTGTCTTGATCTTCATGAATTCTTCTAAGTCTTCAGTCTTCATACCACAGAGGCTCTGTCAAGTTTGGCAGAGGCTATGTAGTCTTGTCTTCTGTGAGAGTCTTCAGATGAGTCTTCACTTGATCTTCTATCGGTGTCTTGGCAGAACCTCTGTCGATGTCTATACTTAGTCTAATTTTCAATACTTCTATAAATAGTAGAAGTTGGACCTAACAATTGGCATTGATCAAGATGGAATCACAAAAGCAAGTGGTCGAACGACATTTCAATAAAAATGTTAGAATTAAAATCTTTCAAGTAGGCGACTATGTCCTCCGACGAGTGTTCCAAAACACTCAGGAGCTTAATGCCGGTAAACTTTCCACTAAATGGGAAGATCGTTATCGTATCTCAGAAGTCATGGGTAAAGGTGCCTATCGGCTCCAAACCCTCGACAATCAAGATATCCCACGTAGCTGGAATGCAACACACTTAAAAAGGTATTTCTTTTAAGTTTTTTTCCTTTTCTCACACGATTTTTTACCATGACGATTACTAACTTAAGCATCGGAGGGTCGTTGGCAAGCCAACGACCAACCTCTGACATCGTTCATTCGTAGATCGCACGACATAAGTCTATTACACGACTTTAATCTCGCAAGGTCACGTGATATAAGTGTTCAAGTCTATGACTTGCTTGTTCTATCGCAGGGACGCACGATTCAGGAACGACGTACGATCAAGTTATACGGTCTAACATTTCGCTTGATTTAAGTTTCTAAGACTTAGAAAAATTTGTATGATCTAGATGAACACATCGATGACATATGTTTGCTAATACAATTCAAATGTATGACTTATATCTTAGTCATTATATTACAATGGATGCCTAAGCCGCATGTTTTCTCCCACGATTGAAATTCGCAATTAAACGTTATGTTTACTCATATAAAACAAAGAGATATGCATTCATCGAATCAACTATTACATTAGATAATTCAATCACCAACGATCGAGCATAAATAAATCTATCCTAAGGCTAAGGAATAGCATCGGTCGCGTCTGTACCCGAAGCCACAACCTAAGGCAAGTTCGTTCGACGGCGAAGCTAACCGAATCCTTGCCTAACAGATATCAGATCGTGCTCGACCAGATCCCCCTTGAATGTTGATGGAGCCTCCGGTCCTAAAAAGCGTTGAGGAACTTATGCCAGGATCAAACGAGTATGTGAAACAAAGCTGGAGTTGTTTCCCAATACCATGCGCCACGACATGTTATAAAGAAGTGTCCGCAGTATTTTGAGAATGCGGCTCTTAAGATTAATGTTAGGGTTGGAGGAAGGAATACGATATTTTCCGTAGCTCTCGACAATCGACATCGGATCCAACGTGGTGTTCCTCCTCTCATGGGCGGAAAGCACTAAACTTACTAAAAGAATTACTGATCTTGAAGTATATATTTCAGGTCTTGAAACAAAGAAAGACAACTGAAGTTTGCACGATCAAATCAAGAAACTTCAAGAGAAAGTAACAACTCTTCAAAGTAAAAATGCTGATATGAAGAGTAGAGAAATCGAGAGAGAGAAGGGGAACTCTTATCTACAAGATCAAATAAAAAGAGTTCAAGAGAAAAGAACAACGTTGGAAAGTGAAAACGTTGAATTGAAGAAGAAACTTGCTGAACGTGAAATAAAGTCTTCTTCTTCAAAGAATGTTCTTAAAGAAAAGGACGCATTTGAACTGAGAAGTAAAAACTTTCAAAACAAGTTTCTGACTTTTAGAAAGTTTTATTTTTTGAAACAGAGAAGCTTGAGAAAGAAAGAGCTGTTTTTAAAAATGAACGCAAATCTTTTGAGATTAAAAGTTCTGAACTTTCCATGAAAATCTCTGAATTAGAAAATATTTTGGAAAAGGAAAGAAAAGATTTCACGAAAAAAAAAATCTATTTGAAAAGGAAAACAAAACTCTTAAAAAGAAAAATATGGAAACTTTCAAAGAGATTACTGATAAAAGAAAATTTTTGGAAAAATATTTTGAATCGGAACGCAAACATTTTGAAGATGCGATTCTTAATCTTACCAAAAGATTATCTGGTTTATCAACAGATATTATGAAGGAGCAAAAGGTAAAATCTGATTTTCAAAGGAAACATGATCTAATTCTTAAAGAGAAAAATGTTTTGATTAATAAAATCAAAGATCTTGAAGACATCATTTTTAAATGTGATGTCTCAAAGCAGCCCAGTCATGATACTATCTTTCAGACTCCATTTGTTAATTCAAATGATTCTGAATGCTCTTTAAAAAATGCTTCAAGTTCAAGTTTTAAAAACATTTCTTCTAAACAATTTAATAGATCAACTGATTTCTCAAAAGGTCAGATTCGTTCTACAAATCTCTTCTATAATCCTCTGCTTGATAAATCAGATAACAAACCAAATGTGTCTAAAGTTAATACTTCCAAACCTGAAGAAGTTCCAGTCTTCAAAAAGGTGAAGATGGAATGGAGAGTCAAAGGCACAACAGTTCCAAAGAAAGATGTACCAAAATCACCTGCTTCCACATCAAATGCCAAGAAGAACAATGCGCCGAAAGGTAAATCTTTTGTCAAACCTGATTTAGTTTACTCTCTAAATCAATTAATCAGGTTAGCACATATGAAAATTTGTTGTTCTTACTGTGGATCAAATGATTTTGTACATAAAGATTATACTTCTTATTGGCATGGTACTTACAGTATTCCTTTTAAGAAATCTAAACCTAACACACTAGGACCCAAGTGCTGTTGGGTACCAAAATCTGCTTACTCTGTTTTGTAGGTTCTTCATGTGATGTGCTGAATGTTACATATATACCACACACATGATTGATAACAGAAGAAAAGCGGTGAATTTTTTGAAGAATGTATGTACCATTAAGTAGGAGTAAAAAGACCTTTGGTTTCTAAACATCTCAGTTCAAAACCCGTGCTTCACCGACTATGGCTTATGAACAATTCAGTTCAGAGCCCGTACTTCAAAGTCTAAGACTTCTAAACAAATCAGTTTAGAACTCATACTACTCAGGTGATATCCTTAACTGTCACATCTTTCTGTTTCAAGGAACAAGTGGTGAAAGGTAACATTGCATTATGTTTTATTTCTATTGCTTTGAATGTTTGAGTCTTAACAAATTTAATTCAATGAGATGAATTTTCTTAATTTTCATTCAATGAATGAAATGTGTGTCAAGTTGATTTTACAAGTGTTTTTGTATTATCTCAGTTATATTTGTTTCATCTTTCACTTCTGAAATAAATCGAAAGGTCAGCAAAACATGAATAAAATTATGCTGAATTCTTAAAATTATGGAAATCTGGACTTATATAGAATATAATGCTCAAAAAGCCTATTTGTCAAAATGATGGATGGAAACGAAAATATGGGGGAAGCACTATGTTTTAGAACCAAGTGATTGAGATAAAATTATGCACTATCATTTAGTTTGAAAGTTTGTACCTGTGGCCTTTCTGGTTTGGGAGAGTAAGTCCTAAGGGGTGCTAGACACCTAGTCCCTAAGGCCAACTGGTCTGGGATCGGCTGACCCAAATCCTACTATAGAACCAGATAGAAAGCCATGTTCTACTGGTACAAAAGGGTTTAAGATATATCGATGTGGCCTTTCTGGTTTGGGAAATTAAGTTCTAAGGGGTGCTCGACACCTAGCACCTAAGGCCAACTGGTCTGGGATCTGCTAACCCAAATCCTGCTATAGAACCAGATACAAAGTCATGTTTAACGGTGTATCTTATGCTTACTAAACTTTTTGATTAAAAGATGCCAATGAGCACAAAATCAAAAGATGCCAATGAGCACACATCTCTTGAAACTTTGGGAAAATACAAAGTCGCGATAAACCTGTAAATTTGTGAAAATCCTGACTTTGGACAAATAGTGTGAGTAGAGCAAAGTATTCTTATATGTTTTAGAATTTCATATGCTTGTAGCTAATCATATTTCGCATGCTAGCACACCAAATATATTTATTAAAGGGGTTGAAACTGAACCTTTTAAACTTGATATACAATGATGACTTGTACTTGAATCCAAACACATGCATTTGATTTCATTTGATTGAAAAATCTGTTAAATTTCATTAAGTTGGATTTCTTTTGTAAAGTTTTCTAATGATCAAATGTTAATAGTTATAAAATGTGGTTCAATGAATTTTATATTTCTTGTATAAATGTTTTCATTAATGCACTGTATTTGAAATGAATATTTTTATTGAAATATATGCATACTTTCAGGGGGAGAAAACAAATTGCTCCAGAATTCTTATTTTGAGGGGGAGCAAGGTTATTCATTAAGGAGAAGATTGTTAGTAATACTCAGAGACGCGACTGAAATTGAAAAAGGTTTTTGATGATCATGATGCTCACATTCATCAAAAAAGGGAGAGAAATGTTTAATTCCATTTCATGTCGAAGACAATTCAAGGTCAAAGAGATGAAGATAGTTTTGAAGAAGATTGACTTTACATTGTGAAAGACAAAGATGTTTTCGAATCACTCATATATGGATTCGGATTGCTCAAAGTCGAAGTTTTCGGATCATGTAAAGTCTGACGTGTTTTTGAATATGGTTATCTTAGATCTGAGAGACTCGGATTTCACCTAAATATTCAAAAATTTGAAGGCTTCGCATCCTTGTGTAGATTCAACTGTTTGAAGAGTGTCAAAGCTTCAACGTTCAAAGCGGTCAAAGTCAAAGTTTTGAAGATCAAGAGCTAAAGACTGCTGCCATTTTTTAAATCTTAAATCCAAAGGGAGAGAATGTTAGAGCATTATTGTATTCAAGATTTATTGTAAAGTCTTGTAATGGTCAAACATTGTAAAGTCAAAGTAAAAGTCAATGATGTCAAAGTCAAAGTAGTGTTAAATAGAGAATCAATGTAATTAGCATTTAATGTGTTGTAATTCATAGGTATAAATAGTTTTAGCTTAGTTGTTAAGCGAAGTGAATGATCATAATTGTAATATCAAGAGAGTATTTCTAGAGAGAGAAGTGAGAGCATTCTAGAGAGAGAAAGTGCATCAATCATATGTAATCTCTATTATGTTCAAGATCAATGGATGATTTGATGATTACCTAATAGAAACTGGTTTTACAAGGAGTCAACACCATTAATGGACAACGGCTATAACCGACGAAGTCAGTTAAGAACATCTAACCCCGCATTAAAGACATCGACCGTTACGGCAGTTACCAAAGTCCTTAATGATCCAATTAAAGTGCCCGAAGACTATAAATATCAAGGAGAATCATCATTTCAAGGGACGAAACATAGATACAACATAGAACATCAGACACAAGAACTCGAACTCTGAAGAACACTTGAAACACAGAAATCGCTCACAGAAGAATCCCTCTCGACGCACGACATCAGCACACGACACTTCACTTTTACACACGACGCACACTGTTTTACATTAGAAAACACTTGTTACTTTACATTTTCGAAGTCTTTCCTTTTTGTTTTGTAATCTCTGTACGATCGACACCAGAAACATAATGACATCGCCCCTGTTTGGCGACCATAGTGCAGCGACGACTTCCACAGTCGTCCACGGGTTTTTTCCTCGTTGAGGTTTTTCTTGCGTCACCAAAATCTCTGTCTCATTTACATTTCTGTCTTTGTCGCACGCTTTTTGTCGAATGATTCCTTTCTTTAGTTGTTAAAATCCACATCGACCTTAAGTTGTACTTTGGTGCGATTTTTGGCATTAACAGTTTGGCGCCATCCGTGGGACCTCATCTAGAGAAAATCTTCGACGAACGTGCGTCTTACTAACGGTTTCGTGGAGTTTCCTTTGTTCTCTGTTTCAGGAAAATGGCATCCCCTGGAGATCAGCAGCATGTCATTGCCCAGATGTACCAGGAGCTTGAAGTCGCTTGAAATCAAATCAACGCCATGGCAGAGCAAAGTCGCAGAGCAACTGAGGAGATCGCACGGTTAAGGAATTCGTCTGGACCTCAGAATGGTCCTAGACCATTCGTTCAGAATCCAGGCCAAGGACCGTTCGTTCAGAATCCAGGCCAAGGACCGTTCGGTCAGAATGATCCTCGACCATTCGGTCAGAATGGTCCTCGATCATTCGGGCATAATCCAGTTCCAGGATCAGGTCCGTTCGCTCAGAATCAGCATTCAGGTCCGTTCATGCAGAACCAACAGTCAGGACCGTTCAACCCAAATCCCCAGTTCGGGACGGTTCCTCCTCAGCATATAAGGCCGCCATCCATGCAGAATGGGTCGCAGTCGTTTCAGAATGGGTCGCAGCCATTTCAGAATGGGTCGCAGCCGTTTCAGAATGGGTCACAGCCGTATTTTGTTCCTTTCAACGGAGACGCCAATGGCTCGTCGCATGGCAATGGCACCAATTCAGGAGTCAATCCGCAAACAGGAGCAAATCTCGATCCCAATGACCCCGTCGCCTAGCGGTTGAAAATGCTAGAAGATCAGAACGAGTGCGTCCTATCTTTGCTCGCCAAGCTACCTGGGGCAGCCGTGCCCGTCAACGTCGAGCCCCAATCAGGATTTCAGGCGTCGCCCTTCATCGATGAGATCGCGACCGTCGAAGTCCCGAAGAAGTAAAACATCCCCGCCTTCACGCCCAAGTATTTGGGAGTGACTGATCCGACAGAGCATGTCGCGCAATACAAGCAGCTCATGTGGACGATCTCGATCCCACACATGTATCAGGAGGTCTATATGTGCAAGAGCTTCGGTGCGACTCTTACTGGTCCTGCTCTCCAATGGTTGATCAATCTCAAACCCAAGTCCATCGGGTCGTTCGCTGAATTGGTCAACCAATTCTCTCAGCAATTCGCCAGCAGTCGCAAGATGGAGAAGCAGACCAGTGACCTATATTATGTCGTGCAGAAGACCAATGAGTCTATCCGAAGTTATTTCAATAGATTCAATGCGAAGATGATTAGTATTCACAATTGCGACGTCAAGACTGCAATCGAAGCTTATAAGCGTGGTCTGGACAACAGCTCAGGTTTGTACACTGATCTAACCAAATATCCTTCGGAGCATTTCGAAGACGTCCGCGCTCGAACCCTCGCGTATATGAGGGTAGAAGACGACGATGCCTTTCGTCGCAAGCATACCGACGACAAGAGGTCGTTAGGTGTGAAGAAGCCAGAGTTCAAAACAAAAGCAATTTCCAAAATAGAGCCCGCGCGCCAGATGTCGAACGTCCGATTCAAGACGAAAGCAGAGGCTAAGACCGCGACCAAATTTCATCAGTACCCCAAGATATCCTCTTACGGGTTCAAAGGGTCCACTAAGGATTTGGTCGAAGCTCGAAAGACCGCCCAGGCGACCATCCGGTGGCCCAAGAAGTCCGATCAGGACGACGCTAAGAAAGATAAATCTAAGTGGTGCGACTTTCATGTCGACCATGGTCATGCAACAGATGATTGCATAGCTCTCAAAAAAGAGCTAGCATATCACATCCCGAAGGGAAATCTTAAAGATATCATCGATGGCGTCGTTACTTCAACTAGAGACCATCGACCATCAACCCCCGAGCATGCAAAGGTTGTTAATTGCATCACCGGCGGTACAGACGTCTGTGGTCTGACATATTCCGTAGCCAAGCGTCATGCTAGTCAAGCACATGACGATCGGCCTATTCCGCGTTCATCAAGGCCCAAAGGAGATTTGGAGTTAGAAGCTATGAAGATCATATTCGACCAAGACGACCTCGGTGATTCGTATAAGAAGCACCACGACGGGTTGATTATTCAACTCACGGTTGGTAATTGTTTAACCCGACGAGTCTTGATCGATGGGGGCAGCTCAGCGAACGTCATTTTCCTTGACACCATCAAGGCCATGGGATTCGATCGTTCAGAAATCACCCGACGTTCGACAACCTTGGTTGGTTTCAATGGAGAAGCGACGAGCACATTTGGAGACATTATCTTGCCCGTCTATGCCGGAGGAATCAACAAGCAGACCAAGTTCAGTGTCATTGACTGTGCGTCAGCCTATAACATCATTCTAGGTCGACCATGGATTCATGAAATGAAAGCCATTCCCTCGACGTATCATCAGACCATGAAGTTCCCTACGCCATGGGGAATCTAGGAAATCAAAAGTGAGCCAAAAGTCGCCCGTAACTGCTATAAGACCACTCTGAAGCCGCGAAAGTAAGCCGTCTAGCGGTCACGACCCGACCATAAGGTCTCGACAGGTTCATCATTCTATTCCTAACCTTAAAGATAAACTCATGCCTTTCTTACAGGAATATAACGGTTATCTTGCCCTGTCGCTGTCGATCCGTCATTCATAATCTATTTTTTCTCTGAAAGAAATAAGATAATAAATGACAGGGGGCAAATAGGCATAAAAGAGAAAATAATATAAAAAGGTACTTATTCTAAGACCTTTTTTCTTTTTGCTTTCATACGATTCCTCATCACGAACGGTTACTGACTTAAGCATCGGAGGGTCGTTGGTTAGCCAACGACCAACCTCTAACATCGTTTTTTCGTAGAATCGCACGACAATAATCATACGACCCTAGTTTCACAAGGTCGCACGACAAAAACGATCAGGTCTATGACTTGATCATCCTTCTACAGGAACACACGATTCAAGTTCATCGCACGACTTAGTCGTACGATCGCAAGGTCTAGCGATCTTATGATCTAAGTTTCTTGACTTAGAAAAATTTCATACTCTGAATGTAAGCTTTGGTCGTGTTTGCTTATGTTTATATGCACGATTTAGAAGTCTTAAGGCTTACGTTCCAGTTATTGTGTTGCAATAATGCTTAAGTCGCATGATTTCTTGGTTATTCTTTACTTAGTGAATCTTACAATTAACATTGTATTTATAAAATCGCAAGTTCAAGCTGAAGTCTAAGTTTCATTCATCGAAAAACTATCGATTACATTCTTGACCACCAACGGTCGATCAATAAAAAACAAAAATAATAAAATTTCTAAACTTGAGGAGGAGCATCAGTCACATCCTTACCTGAGGTCCCGCCCTGAAGACCTTCGTCTACCACCTCCTCCTCGGTGTCCTTCTCGTCATCCGAATCAAGGTCTCTCACCGACCCGACGCCCTTCAAGTAAATATCAAGCTCTTCTGACGCCGAAGCAAGAGGGTCCTTCCCCAACAAATGTCGCCTCATAATCGCTGCCCTAGCAGTCGGGCGAGCTATGGCAAAAACGGACTAACCCTCGTCCTTAGCAGCTTGCCCCTCTTTCTCCAGACCCTCTACCCTGGACATGGAATACTCATCATCCTTTGTAGCTGCAGCCAGGGATTCTTTAATCTTTTCTATCTCCTCCATCTGGTCGGCAATCATGGATAAGGACTGCGTTAGACGATGATTGACATCTTCCTTCGCATGACCGACGACCTCTAAGTGTTTCCGGGCGTCATCGAGACGTTTTAACAGAACCTCTTCACATTCTGCGGCGACCTTCGCCCTATCCAACGCCGCATTCTCCCTCCTGCGCGCAGCAGACATTAGATCCTTTATCTTCATTGTCTCACCCCGCAAAGCTAGAGAAGCCTAGAATGCCTGTGAAATCATAAAACAAATATTGTAAATAAACATACGACAATGAACAATGAACAAACAACACCGACAACGACACCGACAACGACAATGACAGCGACAAACGAACCAAGTCTTGAAAGAAAGACTTACCATGAAAGCCAGTCCGACGACATGAGCTCCCGTCTCCTCGATAGGAAACCCCACGAAACGCCCCCTGAAAGAAGGAAGCATATATTTCCCCATGTGAAGAAATAGGTTCGTCCCGTCCAGGACACTGCTGGCCATAAAGTCCGACGACAATGTAAAATTAACCGTCATAACCTTAGCCCCTTGCGTCAGCTGATCCTTGCCCTTGCCGGCCGACAAAGGATCCGACGTGGCTGACGCAGACTTCGCTGTTTCCGCCGGAGGCGCAGAACTAATAGGTGTCGCAGCAATCGCATCGGAAGACGACTTCTTGGGCGATGCGACCTTCGTCTTCTCAGGCGTAACGACTCTAGACGAGTCGTGAACCCCCGAAGACGGTTCCCTCGGGATCGTCGTCCTCATCTTCTTCGGAACATCTGGACCGGTGGACATAATATTTTGCCTCTGCTCCCTGCCCTTACGAGCAAGTTCGAGCTCAGCTGCTCTTTTAGCAGATACATTCGGCATCCGTGGTTGAGACTCCCCTGGAAACCACAGAAGAGTAAAAGTTATGAAAATCACGAGGGAAGAAGATTCGAATTAACACAGAAAGAAATAAGAAGGTACGCTTACCAGTCATCTCTCTTTCTTCTTTCGACTCCTCTTCTTCCCCCTCTTCTTCCTCACGTTTCTCCCCCTTATTTTCTCCTAAGTATACTAAATCCTCGTCGTCGTCCACCAATTGTCGTACGACAAACGACCGTTCCCCAGTGCTAAACTCTAAGAATGCGTCGATCTTTGATTGAGAGTTAACGTTAGGCTTCACGTCTTCAAACTTAATGGTTGTTAACATACAAAAAGCAAGTTAAAATTCAGGTAAAAATCACAAACGACGTACGACAAGGAATTTGCAAAGCTCACCCGACGTATTACGTCCGGTCCTAATCCAATCACTCTCGGAGTCAAGGGTTAACTTACGCACGAAGACATACCGAGTCTTCCATTTGTGATCGTTCACAGCGGTCTGTAGGACCAAAGCACGATCGCCCCTATACCTAGAATATAAGCTACAGCGATGACACCCATCCTTCTTGGCTTGATAAGCCAAGAAGAGATCGAATACATTCATGGGAGTATCCCATTTCTTAGTAACACGCTCGATCACTTGTACGACTCGCCAGAATTAGGGCATTAGCTGACCTGGTGCTAAATTGAATTCTAGCATAAAAGCCTTAGAGAGTGGCGAGTAAGGCCATTCAAAACCTATCTTAAAGGGGTATTCGTGTATCAAAATATACCCCTCGGGACATTCGTTCGATCGAATCTGACCTGGGCTGATCAATTCAACCCATGCAGTGATTTTTGCTATGTTCCTAAACTCATCAAGACCCGATTGTTCATGAATAGTGCTTTAAGGATCTATTGGCATTTCTAACAGACTTAAAGAAATCAACATAAATCATACCTTATATAAGCGCTCTAGACCTTGAACAGTCTTAACCAAGTCGAAGATTCTCACGGATTCAGGAAAGGATCGAACGAAGAGTGGTAAAGAAATCAAGGCAAAATCTCTCTGAATAAACTCTTCGAAAGCTTAACAAGGAAACAATCTGTCAAGGTCTCCATTTATGCAATAAATCGGGTCTGGTCGAGTCCCATCTGATGATCGCCACGTACCCTCGTCCTTTGGTATGACTGCGCGGATCATCGACACCTGGCAACGACAGCTGGTAAGCATCATCATGCGTCAGTATGATGACACGATCCCATTTCATTTTCGATTTCTCGTTCAGTTAGAATTGGACTAATCTAATTCCAAAATAATTCTCAACACGTGTCACGATTCCGAACACCCGACAAGCAAAATTTAAAATTCGAATTTGCCATCCTACTTTCAAATTTTAGGGGCAAACTGTTTGGGCAAAATTTCACCAGTCTCGACCACGACCAAGGTAAGGAAAACACCTATTCCTTTTTCTTATAATGAAGGTAAAATCATAGCACTTTCTCTCACGATCAAAGATAAAATCGAAAGTCTTTTACCTCACGACACTCGACCTCGACGTCGCCTAGTTCACACGACCGTCGCATAAAACCATGCGACCTCGACCGACTAACGCGCTATACGACTGTTATGTTTGTTCAATGTTTAATGCAGGAGTCAACACCATTAATGGACAACGGCTATAACCGACGAAGTCAGTTAAGAACATCTAATCCCGCATTAAAGACATCGATCGTTACGGCAGTTACCAAAGTCCTTAATGATCCAATTAAAGTGCCCAAAGACTATTAATATCAAGGAGAATCATCATTTCAAGGGACGAAACAGAGATACAACATAGAACATCAGACACTAGCACTCGAACTCTGAAGAACACTTGAAACACAGAAGTCGCTCACAGAAGAATCGCTCTCGATGCACGACATCAGCACACGACACTTCACTTTTACACACGACACACACTGTTTTACATTAGAAAACACTTGTTACTTTACATTTTCGAAGTATTTCCTTCATTTGTATTGTAGTCTCAGTACGATAAACACCAGAAACACAAGGACATCGCCCCTGTTTGGCAACCATAGTGCAGCGACGACTTCCACAGTCGTCCGCGGGTTTTTTCCTCGTTGAGGTTTTTCCCGCGTCACCAAAATCTCTGTCTCATTTACATTTCTGTCTTTGTCGCACGCTTTTGTCGAATGATTCCTTTCTTTTGTTGTTAAAGTCCACATCGACCTTAAGTTGTACTTTGGTGCGATTTTTGGCATTAACAGACGACTCGATCATGCCTGTCCTGGTCTAAGACAACTTCTTCTAGACGATAGTCATCAGTAGACTCAGGGACATCCTGGATCTATAATCGCTAGATGTCTTTCTTCTGAGGTTTTAACGTCGCCTTGTAGCAATCGCGGGCGGTCTTCTGCTCACTTTCGATCTCTTGTACCCCCCACGTTGTAGGGAATTTGATCGTCTGGTGATACGTCGAAGGGACTGCTTTCTTGTCGTGGATCCATGGTCGACTAAGAATGATGTTGTAAGCCGACGAACAGTCGATAACATTGAACTTTGTATGTTTGTTGACCCCTTTAGCATATACGGGGAGGATGTGTTGGTCCTGAAGGGTTATACAAGTTTGTAGAAGGGGGGAGTTGAATACAAACACAAATTTTTAACTTTAAAATTGTTTATTGATATATATCAAACAATTTACAGTTTTTTGCGGAACAAGATCAAGTTAAAAAACCTAATCTAAACAAACTATGAGAAACACACAAATTTCTTTCACTAAGAAATTGAGAGAAAGAAGATTTAGAAAACTAAGGATAATTTTCTAACACTAAGAGATTCAGCGAGGAAGAAGTCGAGCACTTCATAAATGAAGTAGGGTTCTCTATTTATACTGCATGCATTAAATGCAAGTCAGTACATCTTTACACGTGGCAGCGTCTGGTTGGTTGCATGAATTTAACTTTAGCAAACATCCCTTTTGGCCGCATGATGAACAGTGTAGTTGGCAGAGTGGTTTGTACGATCCTGGACAAGGGATGTTCTTCTGAAAAATCGTACAAAAGTGTGCAAGGAGATAAGATAAAAGTTGCTTGTAGATCAGGCTTCATGATCAGCGAATGCTGAATGTATCTTTATCAGCGAATGATAAAGTCCAGCTTTCGCTAAAGTCTACTACTTGAAACTTCGCGTGAAATGGACAAGTCTTGTCTTCGCGGATATCCGCATCAGGTCACTAGTAGACTTAGTCATTCGTTCTTCAGCTTGGTCTTCGATTTCAGCTTTGAACTCAGTTGTCGCGAATCTTGTCTTTAGGGATCATAAGTAAACTATTATAAATGGAACTATCTGTACATGTATCGCTGAAGTATAAATTAAATTGCATGTTTCTCATCAGCAATACTAAACACACTTAGTATATTTTCTTAGATGACAAACCATAAATTCATATTTTTACTTACAATTTTCACTAAGTATTTCTCAGGGTCATTATCAAATCACTGAAGGGTTTGGATCAACAATCTCCCCCTATTTGATGATGACATAACAATAAAAGAAAATTGCTAAGTTAAAAACATAAGGATAAAAAGGACTCATAAAGTGTGTGTCCCATTTACTGTTTTCAGTGATCCTTTCTAGTACTGATGGAGTAAATTACTTCATTGAAAATTTTCATTAACTTCGTAAACAAGATTACAAGGGAAGTGGAAAAACTATAATTACAATGAAGAATATTTACAAGTACCAAAAAATACAAGTTGGTAAAATAGAAGAATACAAAAGATGATTCTATCAGTTATTCAGGTTCTCCCTTAACAAGAAGTTCATCAAGGGTGTCAGTCTGTGGAATCATCCAATCAGAGACCGTTACTCCCTGATCCCGTCTTCATTTGGCTTCACGGTAGATCTAGGGCTTGATGAATCTTCCAAGGAATGAGCGATCACACCAATACAAGAGATATCTAAGTTGTTCGATAGGAGCGATGGGTAACTGAGATATGCGTTGAAAGCATTGGCGACCATAGTAGTCAAAGAAGAATATGCCATAAGGTTCACAGACTACTTTTCTAGCTACGAAGTCTTCAGCGGAAGGCAGTGAGATGTCAAATCTTGAAAGATCAGCATTTGGACCAAGTACAACTTCACGAGAAACGTCAACACCAGTCTCGTTCCTTATAATAGGGCCTGAAGATGGTGGAGGCTTTTTTTTGGAGCGGTTCTCTTTGGTTTGATGAGTGGAGGAATAGGCAGATCAACCGCTGAGGAGACCTGGTCGATTAGCTTGTTAATAGCGTTTTCAACACAAGACTTGTAGTTTGATCGAGATCGCTGAATTGCAACCCAAATTTCCAATCATTCATTCAGTCCAAGCTTATCCAAATCTGAGATATAACAGGTTCTTCACACTCCGTTCTCCCTGATCATCTGGACATCGACAATAGCAGCACCTCTGACAGTTTTCCCCTTCAGGTTTACCTGTTTTATTTCTGCTGGTAACACTCTGAAGTGGAGTTTCTTCTTGCACCAGGCAAAGGTGTTATCGCTAACCTTCCTTTTCTCTTCATGCTTCTTGCCAGTATCTTTAAGCAGTTTTCGCTGGACTGCAAGAGACAATTTCTTCAGCTGAGGATCCTTTACTAAACGTTTAGCAAGTTCGATAGAAAAGGCCTTATCAGTAAGCTCAACCTTATGTTGTTCAACGATAATCTTCTCGGCCTTGAGAGCTTCAGCGATTTCCCTTGGAGTTAGACAACTGAGATGGGCAGGGATGAGACGCTGACTTTCGAGCTTTTGAATCATCACTCCTTTTCTTCTTCGTTCATCTTCATCTGTCCTTTGAGGAGTCAGAAAAGGTCTTTTGGGGTGGGAAAGTAGTTCTTCTTAAGCTTGTACTTCAGTCTCTTCAAGAACAAAGACTGGGATTATTTGTTCTTCAGCGTTGAGCGCTGGGATTATTTGTAGCGTTGTTGATGGAGGAGCTTCAGCGGTAGCCTAAAGCAAGGGAGAGGACTAGCTGACAACTAGGCTTTTTGAGGAGTATAGTCAAGTTGTCTTCAGCAAGACCTTTATTCTTGCCATGCGGCGTCATCGTTGGAGAATTTGCAGCGGTCCTCTTCCATGGTTCATTAATGGAAACCCCCTTTAGAGCAGGGGCTTTGATCACCTCATGGTGCAAGAAAAATTCATCGTCATCATCATTCAGAGGCTTGAATGATGGTTCTTCATCATCGATGTTGATGTCTTCTTCATTTTCTTCTTCCTCCTCATCCTCAAAGGGAATTTTCACAATGTTGTCAACTGGGGAAAGAGGAGTGTATTCGTCTTGCTCCCCCTTAGATGGAGAGGGACTTTCAGCGGTTCCCTCGGGATTATCACTTTCCTGGGGATCTTTCTCTTGGTTTTCTTCCTCCCCATCAACATTTTGAGGGAAGTCTTTAATAATATTCTCCCCCTCTTCCACCGAATGGGGGGGGGGGGGGGGTAGCAGCGACAATAGCAGCATCAACCTCAGGGTCCCTGTCTTCTTGGCCAGGGTGCCCTAAAGTCGTCTCAACCTCTGCCATTCTGTCTTCAAGGCCAGAAATAGCATGGGTGGTTTCCACGATGAATTCCACAACCATATCTAACTTCTCCCGGTCAGCCATAGGAAAGTGAGATAGAGGGACAGTGGGAGCCTCTAGCTGCTGAAGGATCTTGGTGAGCAGGTTATTTGATTCATCAACCTGTTTAGTGAGACTGCTAACCTCACCTTTGAGACCAGAGTAATCGGTCTTCAGCATTCCAACCTCGTTTCGCTGGGGCTGGAGTAGTTGTTGGAGAGATCGGTGATGGTGTTCTGTAAGTTGGAGATGTTGGTGGTGATACCGTTCCCCAAAGCATTCACTCCCCCTTGTAGAGAGGAAATGTCAGTCGATGTTGCTTTGGATGCAAGGGAGGTGTAGATATCTTTCAGCGTTTCCCAAGCAATAGTTATCACTGAGGTGTTGGTGTTGATGTTGGTGGAGAGATTTTCCACTTTCCCAGTGATATTCGTGAGGGAATTGCTGATAGTGCCAAAGTTTGGACTTGAAAAATAAATTAACTTGTGAGCGAAGGAAAGCTCCGAAGTTTAGGGTACATATAGGGATATAGATTGTGTATGGATACCTGTACGATTGGGGTTGGAGAAGATATTGAAGTCGCGAGTTCCTCCCCAATGTTCTATGTCATCCTCGAAGGAACGAGCAGGTATTGTTGTTGTTGAGACTACAGGTCCAGTGAAGTTGCGCCGTATCAAATTTTCCAGTGTGGCAGCGCTTGTATCCATCAGCGAGAGAGATGGTACTGATGGAGCGAAGCTAAAGGTAGGAAAGACCAAAGGAGTAGTAGAAGTAATGGTTGATAAGAGTGGGGTAGACGGATCAGCGTTGGAGGCGCTGGAAACGCCCTCCGCAGCGCTTTGAGGCACTGAGGATGTTTGGTTCTCATCCATGAATGTTTCATAGAACGTAGTCTCTAGAACGGTTGTGGAAGGGGTGGCTTCAGCAGATGTGGTGGAGTGGACCACGAAATCATCCAGCGTTGCCTGTGAAGAGGCCAACGTGGAGTCTTGAGCGTTGGAAGACTGAGGTTGCTCCTTTGAGGTCTTCTTGGACTTATGGGAGCCAAGTGGGTAAGTAGAGTGTTTCCTCTTTTTCAGAGAGGTGGTGGTTGCAGCCTGGGTCGCAGCGGGGGGTTGTACCGCTGCAGGAATAGCCACAGAAGAAAAAGAAATAGGTTGGAGAAGAGAGAGAAGAGTAGAAAGGCTTACCTCGCCTTCTATGGGTTTGAAGTCGAGTACCTTGGGGCCTACCTGGGAGAGCCTGTAGTCTCCCTGAGTGGGGTAGTGGCTGCCCAGAGCCATTTGCAGAATGGCGGAGATCAACCTTGGGTAGCGAACTGTTGATGAGCGTTCAGGTTGCTCTACCTGATCCATCAGGTCTTCAAAAATAAAGCGAGCATGGTCAACATGCAGGCCTTTGAGGAGTGCGTAGGCCATAGCGAGTTGGGATTTGCTGGCTTGATCAGTGGACCCAGTCTTTGCTGTCATGCAACTTATGATATGTGCAAACATGAAGTTGAGTTCAGAGGGCATTTTGTTCTTTAGAACCGTTGTTATGGTTAGTGAAAGGAACGAAAGGGTTGGCCTTGGAACTTCCAGGAAAGTTTAGTGTTGTTCTGAGTGCAGCAGGGGAAATGTTTCCATGACCCAACTCGGTTTGAAAACCGATAACTGAGTATTCATTGCCAGTATTTTTTGACACAGCAGTGGTGCGGTGAACAGTATACCAAAACTGTTGTAGGAGATGACGATGAGCAGGGGGGTTATGGTCATGGCTGTTGAGAGTGGGCAAGTTTTGATAAAATTTACAGCGTCAGTAAGATGAGGAGCTTCCTTCTTTTTGGGAAACTCGCTTTTAGCTTAGTATACTTTTCTTTAAGCTTTTGGTACTTGTCATCTCTAGCCCTTGGGTTAGAGGATTTCTTGAAGGATGAAGAAGGCTTGAAAACATTCTTTGATCTGCATTCACTTGCGATGCTGTAAACCAGCAAATGTGCCGAGGAAGATAGAGTGTTATATGGAACCGCGATGCTGTAAGCCGATGCTCTATATTGGTGGGAAGCTCTTATTGCCTCTAGAGGATCTGATGTGTATTCTACTTTTTCTTGGGAAGAATTCACTATAGCTTTTAAAAGACAGTTCTGTCCTCAAGCAATAGTTAGACAACTGGAAGAAGAGTTCATGAACCTGCAACAAGGAAGTTTATCGGTACGGGATTATACTGCTCGTTTTCTGGAGAAGTCTCGTTTCGCTGAGTACTACGGTGCCACGGAGGCACTTAAGATGGAAAGGTTTATCTTTTGCTTAAATTCAGAAATCAAAAGTCTAGTGATTGCAAAGTGACCAGATATCTTCTGAGCCGCAGTAGATGCCGCGGAAAATGTTGAACGGGATAAAGGGAGAGATGCTAGTGATAAAAGTTCTGGAAAAAGAAAATGGGAAGGACCACATTATGATCCAAAGAAGTCCAGATCCCAGAGACTTGATTGTCGTCCACCTTTCAGACCAGCTGAAAGACATTGTCCAAAATGCAACCGTATTCATCAAGGAAATTGTCAAGTTGACCCTTGAGTTTGTTACAAGTGTGGAAAGACCGGTCGTATTGCTAAAGACTGTCGGGTAACTCGATTTTGTTTCTTATGCAATTCTCCTGATCACATTCAGTCTGAATGTCCACGGTGGAGTGTACAGTAGGGTGGTACGTCAGTGAGACCAACGGGTGTTAGGCCGGTAGTACAGAGGCCTGAGATACCAAGAGCAAGGGGTCGTGCCATCCAAATGACAACACAAGAAGCAAAAGAAACTCCTGATGTGGTTACAGGTACATTTCTAATAAAATCTACACGTGCTAAAGTGCTATTTGACTCCGGTGCAAACCGACGTTTTGTGTCTCCTTCATTTCCTGCTTATATGCATTTACAGCCTAAAATGTTAGATCATGCTTTAATGGTAGACACTGCGAATGATAATCAAGTATCGGTTAGAGAGGTATTTGATAGCTGTGTTATAAATATAGATGGGTGTGGAGTACCAATCCAGTTATTTCCTATGGCTTTAATTGAGTTTGATGTGGTAGTGGGAATGGATTGGTTAGCCGAGCACCAGGCTAGTATTGTTTGCAATAAGAAGTTAATTAATGTTGAATTACCTGAGAGAGGACCGATAGTGATTTATGGTGATCGTAGAAATCATCAGTTTTGCCTTATATCCATGTTGAAAGCTCGTAAGTGTGTCAACAAAGGCTGCCCGAGTTATTTAGCTTACGTGATAGATACTAAGCTAGAAAAGAATACATTAGAAGACATTCCTGTTGTTTGTGAATTTCCGGAAGTTTTCCCAGAAGATTTGACTAGTCTTCCGCCCGTTAGACAAGTAGAATTTGGTATAGATCGGATTCCTGGAGCCGCTCCTGTTGCTCATACACCGTATCGTCTGGCACCTCCCGAGATAAAAGAAATTATGATGCAACTGCAAGATCTTTCTGATAAGGGCTTCATCAGACCCAGTACTTCACCGTGGGGTGCACCAGTGTTGTTTGTGAAAAAGAAAGACGGGTCGACGAGGATGTGCATTGATTATCGGGAACTGAATAAATGTACGATCAAGAACAAATATCCGCTTCCCAGAATTGATGACCTATTTGATCAATTAGTTGGAGCTTGTTATTTTTCCAAGATTGATCCAAGATCTGGTTATCATCAGTTGAAGGTTAAAGAAGAAGATGTTCTGAAAACTGGTTTTCGCACAAGGTATGGTCACTATGAATTTTTAGTGATGCCTTTCGGACTGACGAACGCCCCGGCTACCTATATGGATTTAATGAATCGGGTATGTAAGCCATATCACGATAAATTTGTTATTGTGTTTATCGAAGATATCCTTGTTTATTCCCGATCCAAAGAAGAGCATGCACAACACCTTCGTCTGATTCTGGAATTGTTGAAAAAGGAACAGTTATATGCCAAATTCTCTAAATGTGAATTCTGGCTACGGGAAGTCCAATTTCTCAGACATGTAGTTTCAGAAAAAGGCATTCAAGTTGATCCGATGCAAGTAGAGGCAATCGAAAAGTGGGAACCGCCGAGAACTCCAACCGAAGTACGAAGTTTTCTGGGTTTAGCCGGCTACTATCGAAAGTTTATACAAGATTTTTCTCGTATCTCTATTCCTCTAACCAAGCTGACCGGAAAGAATATAAAGTTCGACTGGAAAGCAGAACAGGATGAAGCATTTCGAATATTGAAAGAGAAACTCTGTAGTGCGCCGATACTGTCACTACTTGAAGGTTCCAACGACTTTGTTGTTTACAGTGATGCTTCCAAACTAGGATTGGGATGTGTACTAATGCAGCGTGGGAAAGTTATTGCTTATGCCTCTCGTCAACCGAAGGATCATGAACGACAGTATCCTACACACGACATGGAACTTGCAGCAGTTGTTTCGCGCTAAAGATTTGGAGACATTATCTATACGGTTCTAGATGTCATATTTATACCGATCACAAGAGTCTTCAACATCTTTTCGATCAGCGGGAACTAAATATGAGACAAAGAAGATGGTTAGAATTGGTGAATGACTATGACTGTGAAATTCTCTATCACCCTGGAAAGGCAAATGTAGTGGCTGATGCACTGAGTCGACAAGAGAGGAGCGGAACAATAAAAGCAATTGCACTACGAGCTGGACTTCTACCTAAAATCTTCGACGAATTGAAGAAGTGTCAAATAGAAGCCTTTCAAGAGGAACACTTGAAACCAGAACGGTTAGTGGGTATATCAGCATCACTCATAAAAGATGATCGTGGGTTACTATGTCTAGAAAATAGAATATGGGTGCCTCGTCTGGATAATTTACGCGATCGGGTATTACAAGAAGCTCATCAATCTCGTTTCTCTTTTCATCCGGGCACGAATAAGATGTATAAGGATCTACGACAATTTTATTGGTGGCCGGGAATGAAAAGAAGTATTGCTCAGCATGTGGAAGGTTGTTCCACTTGTAAGAAAGTAAAGATTGAACATCAAAAGCCTTTTGGTCAGTTGCAATGTTTAGAAATACCTATGTGGAAATGGAAACAGATTACTACAGATTTTATCATGAAGTTACCAAGGACTCCAAAAGGATTTGATGCCATTTGGGTGATCGTCGACCGATTGACAAAGTCTGCTCACTTTCTACCGATAAAAGAAACCTATTCATTATATAGACTAGCCAAATTGTATATCGATGAAATAGTAACTCGGCATGGAGTTCCAATCTCGATTATTTCTGATCGTGATAGTCGTTTTACTTCATGGTTCTGGAGTAGTTTTCAAAAAGAAATGGGGACGCAAATAAAGTTAAGTACAGCGTATCATCCTCAAACTGACGGTCAGAGTGAACGAATGTTAAAGCATTATTATATTCAAGATTTATTGTAAAGTCAATGTACTGTAATAGTCTATACTGTATTGTAAATGCCTTTATACCTTGTATGTTATGGGTATAAATAGGTATGTCATGTAATAGCTAGATAGAACTTTGAGTAATACTTTCAAGCCTATGTCATTTGTACTTTGATATTCAATATATGGATGACTACTTTGCTCTCTAGATTCTCTCTACATGTGATTGTGTTACATTGCTAGATCTGGGATTTCACATTTGGTATCAGAGCAAAACAGAGAATTCAATCAGAATTTGCATGGATTTTTGAAGATTTTGGTGTTTTTGGGAAGAGCTCGCATCACACATACTTTACTGTTCATCTGGATTTCTTCATATTCTTAATTTTTTGATCATTTCGATCGAAATTTGTGATAATCACACTCGGTTTTTGATCCTGAACACAATTAAAACAGGATTCAAAAACTAGTTTTGGCCAAATCATCACGAATTTTGAAGATTTGTTACTGTTTTATCAAAAACATGACAGATCTGTTTCTTGATCAAATTCGCTTCTTCTTGGTCAAATTAGTGAAAGTGATTAACTACAAAGTTGTTCGAAAAGCATTTTCGAACAATTCTGGAAAGTTTCACTAATTTTGGTTGAGATTTGATGTCTAAAATTGAAAACGTTTGATAATATTTGAAGAACTCGCATGAATTTGAAGAACTCGCATCAAAGAATTCGCATTATGTTAGTTGCGAACTTTGCAGAATTCGCATCCTGTTGATTGCGAATTATGGATAGATATTAGAACTCGCATATAGTTGATTGCGAGAAGTGTAAAAATTTGCACAAGTATAGAATTCGCATCCAGAAGGTTGCGGGAAGTGCTGAATTCGCATCTTGAAAGTTGCGAGAAGTGTGGAATTCGTATCCTTCCCATTGCGAATTGTTAGTGTTCATAAAGCCTATTGCGAGTTTCTAAGAATTCACATCCTTCTTTTTGCGAGAAGTGTAGAATTCGCATCCTGACCATTGCGAATTGTTACTGTTCATCACAGTGTATTGCGAGAAGTGTTTTTAAAAAAAAAGTATTTTAAGAAAAAAAAATTATATAGAAATTTTTCTATAGTGTATTTCATACACTTTAAGAGTTTTTCAGGAAAATTTTTTATATATAATTTTTTTTTCTATAGTGTATTTCATACACTTTCTGGTTGATTTTCTGAAAGATTTTATATCTAGCAATATCAAAAAGAGAAATGGGTTTGAATCAAACTCTTAAATCTAATACTTCAAATCCCTCAGCTCCTGTTTTAAATAAAGAGGAAGAAAATGCTAATCTGAAGAGACAAATTTTAGACATTTCTTCTTCAAATGAAAAAATCTATTTTAAAAGAACAAAATGCTAAACTTACTAAAAGAATTACTGATCTTGAAGTTTATATTGCAGGTCTTGAAACAAAGAAAGACAACTCAAATCTGCATGATCAAATCGTGAAACTTCAAGAGAAAGTAACAACTCTTCAAAGAAAAAACGCTGATATGAAGAGTAGGGAAGACAAGAGAGAGAAGTGGATCCTACAATTACGAATTCAATTAAAAGAAGTTCAAGATAAAGAAAAAAATCTGGACAGTGAAAACGCTGAGCTAAAGAGAAAACTGTCTAATTTTTCTCTTGAAGAAAAGAAAGAAATTAAGCTTAAATATGTAAAACTTTTGAAGCAAGTCTCCGACTTTGAAAAAGTTTTATATCTTGAAAATGAGAAGCAAGAAAAAGAAAGAACTGAATTTGAAAATGAACGAAAATCTTTTGAGATTAAAAGTTCTGAACTTTCCGTGAAAATCTCTGAATTAGAAAATATTTTGGAAAAGGAAAGAAAAGATTTAACGGAAAAGAAAAATCTCTTTGAAAAGGAAAATAAAATCCTTAAAAAGAAAACTATGGAAACTTTCAAAGAGATTACTGATAAAAGAAAGTTTTTGGAAAAAGATTTTGAATCGGAACGCAAATATTTTGATGATGCGATTCTTAATCTTACCAAAAGATTATCTGGTTTATCAACTGATATTATGAAGGATCAATTGATAAAATCTGATCTTCAAAAGAAATTTGATCTAATTTTTAAAGAGAAAAATGTTTTGATAAACAAAGTCAAATAACTTGAAGACGTCATTTTTAAAATTGATGTCTCAAAGCAGGTTAGTACTGATATTATCTTTTAGACTCCATTTGAAGATTCAAATGATTCTGAATACTCTTTTAAAACTACTTCAAGTTCAAGCTTTAAAAACATTCCTTCTAAACAATTTAATAGATCAACTGATTTATCAAAAGATCAGATTCGTACAACAAATGTCTTCTATAATCACTTGTTTGATAAATCAGATAACAAAGCGAATGTGCCTAAAGTTAATACTTCCAATTCTAAAGAAGTTCCAGTCTTCAAGAAGGTGCAGATGGAATGGAGAGTCAAAGGCACAACACCTCAAAGAAAGATGTACCAAAATCATCTGCATCCACATCAAATGCCAAAAAAACAATGCGCCGAAAGGTAAATCTTCTGCTAAACCTAATCATATTCATTCCGTAAATCATCTAATTAGGTTGGCACATAAGAAAATCTGTTGTTCTTATTGTGGATCAAATGATTTTGTGCATAAAGATTATACTTCTTATTGGTACGGTACTTACAGTATTCCTTTTAAGAAATCTACACCTAACACACTAGGACCCAAGTGCCGTTGGGTACCAAAATCTGCTTAATCTGTGTTGTAGGTTCTTCATGTGTTGTGCTGAATGTTACATATATACCACACACATGACTGAAAACAGAAGAGAAGCGGTGATTTTTTTTTAAGAAGAATACATGTGCTATCAAGGGGGAGCACAAGAGATTGGTTTCTAAACACATCAGTTTAGGACCCGTACTTCAAAGAGATAATGGCTTCTAAACATATCAGTTTAGGACCCGTACTTAAAAGAAATAATGGCTTCTAAACATTTCAGTTTAGAACCCGTCCTTCAACGACTATGACTTCTGAATTTACTTCAATCCTGGTAATTCAGAACTCGTTTTTATGATTAAGGATATTTTAATCCAAGTCTTGTTCTTTATGCAGATTTTGTACACATAAAGATCTTTTGCACAAGTTAAGGGGGAGCTTAACTGATTTTAAATCATTATATCATGATTTGAGGGGGAGCTCAACTATTTCTGACTGTACGTATCTTCTGATCTTAATCTCGGATTGTTTGAAAGAAGAACGACTTTCAAGCATGAAAAACATTTTTTCTTAAATGTTCAAACCACTTCTCGATTCTCAAACAGATTTTATGAATTTTAGAAGTGCGATTTTAAATGTTTTTCACATATATATATATATATATATATATATATATATATATATATATACATATATATATATATCTCGGATTACCGTTACATTATTTCTAACCGTGTGTTTCCAAAGATTAATACTTGTGTATTATCTTTTCTATACTTTCAAATATTCATACACACCGGTTCAACTTCATATTGAATTTGTTATTACCATGTCTCAAAACGAAACAATTTTTCGATGGTAATACTCCCGTTTGTATTCCTATTTTGTTGAGCATCACATATTTTTTTCAGCGTGAGAATTTAAACGTTTCATTCAAAGATTGTTTATAATTGTTCATATAAACAAATTTCAATTCTTTGATACCCTATCCTTTTAGGATCATCATTCATAATATTTGATCTGATTGATACATTGTCAGATTCTCAAACAAGTCTTTCGAATTCATTTCATCCATTCAATATTCTTGTTTTGAGAATTCTTCATCGTTCAAATGCTTAAATACGGAGGAGCATACATTCTATTGACAATGTCAAAATGCTGAAGTTTATATTTGTTCAAGCTAAACTGTTGAACACACAAATCATTTTAGGACAATTTCATGGGATCAGTGTGTGAGCATACAGAACTTCTATGGATTCACATTAACCAGTGTTTCCTACCCAAGAAGTTATCCTTGAGTGATTGAGGGGTGAGGGGTCTACATCAAAGAGTGGGGGAGATTACTCATCCGGTTGAGTATCTCCTTGTGCTGAGGTAAAATGTAAATGAGAGTTTGGGTAGAAGTTAGTGGATTAAAAACAGAAAGAGGGTGTGAGAACAGAGTTAAAAGAATAAGAGAACTCTGCACCATCCATTTTTCTGAGCCGGGAAACCACATTACTGATTGGTTCACATTCTTTGGTGACCATCATTGAAACAGGCAGTCAGCCCATGCCAACTCTTGCATTTAACCCCACCAGCTACTCGTTTCATTCTTAACAAAGGAATGTTTCATTTTTATTGGGGATGCAACATATAATCTATCTGATCTTCACTCGGAAGATTTGGATATTGAAAAAGAAGGAAGTTTGCCCCACCTTCGCTCTTCATTCATGCACATTGAGTCCGTGGAAAATTGTTGTTGTCTCAACAGTTTACACACTTTGAGCCTATTATTCAAGCATATGTTGCTTTATTCTTTCTACACAAGCACGTACACACAAGGAATATGTTTTCTTGTCATAACGTTCATAGAAATTCCTTTGTGGTTTTTCGATGATTGAATGGAAGCCCTGGGGGAGTGAACATCAAAAAGCTCCTTTACAAAGTACATCCGTTGTACTAAGTGGCTCCGTGCTACTTACAGGCATTTTAACTGATTCATCAGTTGTTTCCGGGTTACCACTCTCTATTTATCTGAATTTGAAAACATTCGGATATATTCTTTTGGAATTGACGGTTTATCAGATCAAGAAGGAGGAGAATGTTACTTGTGGTGAACAAAGTGCGTGCTGGAATTGATAAAGGTTTTGATGATCATGATTCTCACAATCATCAAAAAGGGGGAGAAATAGTATATTGAAGAACAGGGGAGAAATAATACCCTGAAGAAAAGAGAAATTTGTCAATGAAAGATTAAGGGGGGGAAATGATTTCTCAAAATAAAGAAGACATTCCGAGATGTTTCGAGAAAGTTCGTTGTTCGAAGATAATTCAAAGTCAGAGTAATGAAGATACCAAAATTCAGTTAAAGGTTTGGTCAAAGTTTTCGCATCAAATTCCAAAATGAACACTAACCTTTCAAAGAACTCGCATCATGAAGAATACGAGAAGTTAACGTTTGTCATCTTTTGTTGTGAAAAGTTTATTGTTCGTATCAAGAATGATGCGAGAAGCTTAGTTTTCACATCAAGAAGGATACGAAAAGTATATAGTTCGCATGATGAAGGATACGAGAAGTTCAGAGTTCGCATGCTGAAGGATACGAGAAGTTTGTTGTTCGCATGCTCAGGATGCGAGAAGCACAGAACTCGCATCATGTTTATTGCGAGAAGTACAGAACTCGCATCATGTTTGATACAAAAAGTTCCTTCACCTACACAGTTGAATGCGAAAAGTTTCGTGAAATTTCAGTTGGGTGCGAAAAGTTTGAACCCTCAAAAATTCTAAAGCTGTAAAGATCTGATTAGCATGTACAAGACTTGAAGATGATTTGATAAAGTGTTTGTTTAAGAAGATTGACTTTACAAAAGGCAAATTGAAGATTATTCTGTGTTTGAAGATGGTAAGAGCTTCAATGTTTAAATCGGTCAGAATTAATGTTTTGAAGATCAAGTACTGAAGACTGCTGCTATTTTTTTTAAATCTTGAATCCAAAGGGGGAGATTGTTAGAGCATTATTGTATTCAAGATTTATTGTAAAGTCAATGTACTGTAATAGTCTATACTGTATTGTAAATGCCTTTATACCTTGTATGTTATGGGTATAAATAGGTATGTCATGTAATAGCTAGATAGAACTTTGAGTAACACTTTCAAGCCTATGTCATTTGTACTTTGATATTCAATATATAGATGACTACTTTGCTCTCTAGATTCTCTCTACATGTGATTGTGTTACATTGGTAGATCTGGGATTTCACAACGAACGATTCAGACTTTGGAAGATATGCTACGGGCCTGCATTGTTGATTTTGGGGGGTCATGGGATAAGCATTTGCCGTTGATTGAATTTGCCTACAATAAGAGTTATCATTCCAGCATACAAGAAGCACCGTTCGAAGTTCTGTATGGTAGAAAATGTCGAACTCCTCTGCGTTGGAACGAAGTGGGAGAGAAACAATTTGCGCGACCAGATATAGTTCAGTTAACCGCGGATAAGATTACTCAGATTCGGGAACGATTGAAAGTGGTTCAAGATAGACAGAAAATCTACGCTGACCGACACCGAAAACCGTTAGAATTCCATGTTGGAGATTTTGTAATGTTAAAAGTCTCACCTTGGAAATGAGTCATTCGATTTGGGAAACAAGGTAAACTGAGCCCAAGGTACATTTGACCGTTTGCAATTACAGAAAGAATCGGTGAAATAGCTTACATGTTAGACCTTCCTTCTAAGTTAAGCAGTATCCACAACGCTTTTGACGTTTCAAATTTTCGAAAGTGTTTGGTTACGCCAGATCAGGCAATTTCTCTGCCAGATATACAAGTTGATGAAAAGCTGAATTATATGGAGGAACCTAAAGCCATTGTTGACCGTAAAGTCAAAGTCTTGCGGAACAAAGAGATCAGGCAAGTAAAAGTATAGTGGCGATATCATAAAGGGCAGGATGCTACTTGGGAATTAGAATCAGAAATGAGAACTAAGTACCCATACCTTTTCGCCTAACCGAATTCCGGGACGGAATTCGTTTAAGGGGGAGATGTTGTAATAACTGGGTACGTTAGTGGTTTATTTAATTTTATTATTAATTTTATTATAAGGTAGGTTTGGGTAAGTTTTATAAATTATGAGTTAAGGGGTAAACTTTATTTTTAATTAAAAAGTTGGAGGGTATAAAGTTGCAATTGATGATAGTTGAGGGGCTAGTTGGTTGAAGTGATGAAACATCATCACCCCACCGCCTCTTTTAGTCAAAAAGAGAGGAAAAGGGGTTGAGATATTTTGATATCTCAATGTGTGTGTGTGTGTGTGTTTACATTCGGCAGAGTGAAGAGAGAAAAGAAGAGAGAAAGAAGAAGAGCAGATTCTGATGCAAATTAAGGATTGAAACTGATATAATCAAGGGTGTTGTTTGATTTAAAGTTGACTGTGCAATAGAAGTGTGTTTTATCTCCATAAGGTGAGTTCATTCTACTTTTCTTATGAAAACTGTTTTAAGCATAAAATTGATGTTTGGAATAGGTTAGAAAACCTATTTACAAAGCACTGGTATATTTGGTTTGAAAGAAATGGGTTTCAATCAATATCTGGGTAGGAATTTTAGTGAACAGATCGAGGTTTCCGGACGAATTTGATAGTGTCCAGTAGTTCCTCTTTGATAGTGTCCGGTAGTTGGAGTATCCAGAAACCCTTGTGCTAAGGTATCCGGACGAGTCGAATATCCGGTAAGTTTCTCTTTTCTATAGTTTCCGATTGAAATTAGATATCGGATGGTGTCTGGATTGCTTTGGTTTCCGGATGTCATCCGGATTGAATATGTTGTCCGGAAAGATTCACATATCCGGTAAAATGTATATCCGGAATGTATGTTGTCCGGATAGTTCATGGTGTCCGGAAACGTTGGTTGTCCGGTCACTTTTGAGATTCCAGATACTTTTGAGTATCCGGTAACTTTGGGTTTTGTCGACTCTTGAATAGAGTATGAATGAGGACTGGAAATATTGTGGACTCGACTTAAGTTCGGGTTTGGGGGAAACATTTGAGGATAAGAGTTAGATAGATTTATCTAGAGTTCTTAGTCTTCTAGTAAGTCATATGGGTTCAATTGGTAAAGAGATAATTGTATTTTAAATTGTTTCAGATTCTGTGAATTCTGGGTGAAAGATCGAATCGTTTTGAGAAAAGCTTGGAAACGTTTTGATAAGCAAACAGGTGAGTTTTACTTTAAAATGTTTTCAAATTGGAATACATATATGTGGATTGAGAATGTGATAAATAGTATAATAATGTACATATGTATGTTGTATGATATATTGAGATGTATATTATATTTATACGAGCATTACACTACATGTGTGCACGTTGGCCGGGCTTAGGACCGGTGGAGTTTGGCTGTACGGAGGGACATCGGAGTTGGCTGTATATTAGTGCAGCGGAGTAAAATGATTAGTTGGTTCGCAACCAATTAATATGGCCATGAGACAGGAAAGTACACAATGCATATGAGTCATAATTGGTATTCAAATTGTGTTATGTATATGGTGTCTATTTAAATGATTTTAAACTGACAGGGATTTTCTAACTTAGACCACTAGGTCTAACCCTCATTTTGTTTTAAAAATATGTATTCCAGGTCGTGGATCAAGTAAGAGAAAGTGAAAAGGGTAAATTGTGAATAACTTTTGGAAGACTTATGTTTTGAAGATCATGAAGTATTTTGTATTTATAACTTTGTTATTAGTTATAATGTAAATTAAGTAGCAAAAAGTTTGTAATGAAATACTTATTATGGTTGTAAAGACTATGGGACCGTACATGTTATATGATGTATCTTTTGTTATGAAACAATGTTATGCAATACATGTTATTTGATGTATGTTTGGGAACCGGGTCGTTACATTTTGTGCCATTTAAAGAATAGCAAGGAAGAGATTAGTATGTGAAAGATCTTGTTTATAGAGATTAAACAATCTGCTCTGATACCAGTTGTTGGTCCCGAAGGGTTTATACAAGTAATAGTTTGTAGAAGGGGGGGGGGGGGGGTTTAATACAAACACACAAGACTTTGTTTTTCTAAATTTTTTATTGATAAATCAAACATAATTTACAGTTTGTTGCAGAATAAGATTAAGTAGAACCTAATCTAAACAAACTTGAGAATCACTAAGAGTTCTTGCACAAGAAATAGAGAGAAAAGGAGATATAGATAAATAAATATATTTTTAAGGCACTAAGAAGTTCAGGGAGAGACCACCTTCAAACTGAAGGGGTATTCCTCCTATTTATACCCGATGCATTTAATGCATGGCAGGAGGACTTTACATGTGTCAGCATCTGATTGGGCGCATGCTTCTGACTTTTAGCAACATGCTTTGGGCCGCATGGTGAACAGTGTAGTGGCAGAGTGGTTGTACGATCCTGGACAAAGGCATGTCCCTTCTGACAAATCGTATGGAGTTGTGCAAGTAAATAAGAAAAACATTTCTTGAAGTATAAGCTTCATGATCAACGATCGCTAAGTTGATCTTACATTAGAGAATACCTGATATAAGTCAGTTATCGCTGAAGTCTTCTTCTTAAAACGTCACATGTGTGGACTTGTCTTCATTTCACTGATGTCCGCATCAGATCATTAGTAGACTCATCACTTGTTCATCAGCTTCGTCTTCGATGTCAGTGATGAACTCTTTGTCGCAAAACTTGTCTTCATGGATTGCAAACCACATTGCTTACAATTGAAATTATCAGCGATCATCAGTGATACTTGAACAATCATCAGTGATAAGTGAACAGGCTCATGTTATCATTGATGTACATTTATTGCAGAGAAATACTATGATGAACAATGAATACTATCAATGATACTGAACAGACCCAGTATGTTATCACTGATGGCAAAACATTAATACATAGAGATGTCATTTGTAATTTTCACTAAATAATTCTAAGGGTCATCATCAAATCACTGAGAGAGTTTGGATCAACATTATAGATTAGGGCTTTATTATTCTCGTTACGCTTTCTGGAAAAGACTTAGTTATGTCCTACGGGCTTTACACTTGGTGGGTTAGCACTACCGGACCAAATACCCAATCCTTTGTCAAAGAATACAATTCTTTCTGCATTGGTTTCTTACACCTAGGCCAATATGCTCTTTGTTGATATTATTCAACTAAACTTGGTTCGATGTCATCGTGATCTTTCATGTTATGAGCAATAGTATATGTGAATAAATCATCAATGAGTATATATGATCTGTCCATTGACTCATATGTACTCTCATAATTCATTTAAGATTTTCTTTATCTCTAGAATCAATATTAACTTCGAAGTGTCCTCCAGTGATGATTCATGGACATAATTATAATTAGAGATAATCTCATGAGAGTTTTATGTATTGATGATAAATGGATGTGCCTTCCTATTCTCTTCGTTTAGAATAGTATTCATCGAACCAAGCAACTTCCATCACTTCCATTTGGTAGCTACCACCTTAACCACACCTCCACTATGTGTGATTGCAACGCACTTTCCAATGGCGTTGTGCTCCTATTGGGGACTTTTAACCTTACAGGTATATTAGTAGCTCGTATGTCTGATCTTGTCACTTATGGAATAACATTTACGTATGATGTGTCGATCTGATTCGTTTGACTGCAACTTTACGTTGTGAAGTTTAGAGATCAAAATGAGACAGAGTGGTAACATTCCATGTCAGTTTCTGTCGTTCCAACCCTTGGAAAATACTTTTTCTTGTCTCCCCTTAACGACGGCCAGACTGTCATCAAAGTGACAATCCACAAATCATGCGATATTTGGATCACCCGTCAAAGGTTCTAAATAGAGGATAATTGTTGGAGGTTTATATCCAACATATATTCTTAATCGTTTTTAAGGACCCATTTTGGTGCGCTGTGGAGGTACAATTGGCACATATACAATACAACCAAACATGCGTATGTAAGGATCAGGCTTATATCCAGTTACCAACTGGTAGGCATGATATTTGTTGGCTAGTAGTGGGTCTAAAAACAAATAAGTAAAGTTGCATGTAATATTGTATAACCCTAGGAAGATATGGGTAAATTGGTGCGCATAACCAATGCCCTAGCTACCATATATATATTCTTCTGATGATAGTTTCTAGAAGGCCTTTTTATATACACATGGGGTATTGAAAACTCTACGTTGATCCCAATACATATGCAATAGTTATCAAATCCATATGATATATATTCTCCAGCATCCCAAGTCGTGTACACTTGATGAGATAATCAGAGTGGTGAGCCCTTAAACGTATAGCTACTGTTAGGAGTGCAACATTGCATGTGGACAATAATACAACATGCGTTCATCGTGTTGAAACCAGAACCATAAAGTACTTTAATGGCTCGCATTCTAGATGTTTATGTCCATAAATATCACCTTGTATTCATTGTAACAATGGAATCTCTTGGTATTATGTCCTTTGCTTTAGGATGGTCTCATTCATGTATTGGCTAAGGATCAAGGAATACAAAATTTCTAGGTATTCGAGAGGGCATATTACGATGGTGGTGTTGCTTCTTGTACTGCAGAAGTCAATAGTTGCAATTTGGTTATTGCCTCATTATGTCTTTCAAAGGAAAGAGAATGTGTATATGTGTGTTTCTCATCACACAAATTATTATGTCATGACCATGGTGTCCCACATGGTCACGTCAAAACATATATGTGTCATTGTCCCAAATTTCTTTTTTGATAACAAAATATGATTTAATCACCTAGATATTTCATTAATTTGACACATTAATTTCTCTAATATATGTTCCTCTCATATCATTAGACTTGATGCCTTAAGCATGACGAGTAGATATCATTGGGGATCTTGGCGTAGTTCACACTACTCATAATCCCATAGAGATCTTCAGTGACAGCGAGGGTGCAGTCATCTTGGCTAAAGAACCCAGGTCACACAATCGTACATGACATATACTCAAGAAATTTCATTACGTTCGGAAGGTTGTTGAAGACAAGGACATTATCATTAGTAGAGTTGACTCGAGTAGGAACTTGGCTGACCCATCACCAAGCCCTTGCCTCAGACTAAGCATAATACTCATACTAGGTCTATAGGCATTAGAGTTGTTAGAGATTTAGCTTGACTATATATTTTAGTTGATCTGAGATTTTGGAACTTAAACAGTTTACATTTGCATATGACATGATGATTATTATGTTGAGATCATAGTATGTGCTTGGAGAAATCATTTCATTGGTGTATCATTGTGTTCTATTTTGCATGTTTATAAACATCCTTTGAATACTAGTTTATTCAAATATCTCCACAATCGTTTATTCTCCAAAGGAAGGGAGTAATAAATTAAGACTGATATGAAGTGTGAGTTGATTATCCATGGAGATGGATATGGCATCGGATGCAACTACATTCATATGATCTTGATAGAGATCAAGTTTTGGAACGACCAACACTTAGAGATGCATGAGACTCCTGACACAGAGTATGTTATGTTTTGACTATTCTCCAACGTTGTCCGTAACTGGCAGCTATAAAGGGACTTATCAAATATAACAAGATTAGGGGAGGTCTATGTAGTCAAAGCAAGTTGTTCCTTTTGCTTCATGGTAAAAGTGATATCCATGGGCCCCTCGATGATTTGGTGCTGACACTTAAATGTATGGCCATACTCAGACTTAATTGATATTGGATCAATTTTGCTGTCTATTTTAGGTCACCACAAATCTCTATTGAGATATACAATATTGAACGGTCTGAAGATTGACAATATACCATGTCTCACGTTCATATGGATATCTAGAACAAAAGGATAATTGATCACTTACCTATAGGACTGTTTCATACCTTCTGGTTTTGATAACAAAAATAGTGTCTTGGATGACACGCCTATGCCACTATATAGTTATTGTGTCAAGTGCAAGTGGGAGTCTGTTGGAGATATGCCAATTGACACAAAATAATTAATTATTGGCATTATTCTATTCGGTCGCACACAAAGTCCAAACAAAAATTGCAAGAATTACATGGTTAAGGGGAAAGTTTGTTACACGTCATAAGTGATGGTTTAACTAGAAAATAGAGGAATTTTTTAGGGACCAATGTTGTAAGATGGAGATTGCTTGTTAGACACAAAAGCAATATGTCATTAAATATATTTATGACTACACTCCATCTCATTGATTATTATTGAGAATAACCGATCTCTCTCCTCTCTCTCCTTAACCCTTCGGCCAAAAAACACACACAAATGTGTGTATGGTAAATGCAAAAGAAAAGTTAGTTTTTCTTTCATAAAAGCTTTGGAGAAGAAAGAAAACTCTTGCAAAGAACTTGGAGCTTTGGGTGTGAACTAGATAGAGGGATTCTCCTTTTGAATCCTCCAAAGTCATCAAGGGTATGATTTTTATCTTCCTCATTTTAGTTGCTAGTAACACTTGTACAATGGATCCTCTCTTAGAAGAAGAAGTTCGTTTTTGTTTTTAAGTTATAAGCTTCCGTTGCATGTTTGTGTTTGGGAAAACTTCTTCTTCCAACACCTACACTTTTAACTTTCATATTTTTTTCTTTTTTAGTCCATATTCTTTTTAGTTTTTGTTTTTGTCATTTTTAGTCTTTAGACATTTAGTTTATGAATTTTGTCATTTTTATTCCTTGTACTTTTATTTCTTGTGTTCTTCTGATTTTCAACTTTTCGAGGGTGCATAAATTTCAACTTCTAAGCCAAGTTTCTATCGACGATCACTCTGTCAGGTAACTTATCTATACATATTTTTTGATATATTCTTGATCTGACTTTAGTGTGTCATTTTTACAAGATTATATCAAGATACATTTTCATCAAAATGTCATATTCATACTATCGGGTTGATATGTACTTATCTGTTGAAGGACGACAAGCAAAGAAAATCAAAGATATAGATTTAAGAATAGAAAAACTTGAAAGAAGAATTAAAAATCGCCAAAGGGAGATTGATTACTATGATACAAAACTTTCTAATTTTAAAAAGACTGATGAAAAAGATGCAGAAACATCCTTGACAAATGAAAAGATTCTTTTAGAGAAGAGTAACATTGAACTCAGAAAAACGATTTCTTATCTTGAATTTCAAATTACAAGTATTGAAGCCGAAAGAGACAACACAACTGTTCAGAATGATATGAAGAAGCTTGAAGAAAAGAGAAAAGCATTGGAAAGGAAAGTGTTGAATTGAAAGAAAAGATTTTGTTTTGGACACATTTTTTTGAAAGATGAAACATTCGTTTAGAAAGGGTTTTGAGTCTGAAAAGAAGGATTTGAAGAAAAGATTGTTAGGACCATAAATGTCCTATTAAATAGAAAGTGATATAAAGAAAATAATAGAGTTTTGTTATTTATTGTGAAAGCCTTATATTGTTAAATGGGCTTTAGTGAGTTAATGGCCTTGGGCGTTAAGCATTAAGCCCTAGGTATATAAAGATTGTTTTGTGTGAGAATTAGGTTAGACGAATTAGAAGAGATTATACACCTAAGTGAGATTATCAGAGAGAGTTTTGTTCTTCAATTCAATAGTTGTAACTCTCGTTAATCGTTCAATAATACTTAATAGTTTTCAATCATTGTTACTTGATCATACTGGGATCTACAAAGATTATTTGTTGTGAGACAATGAACATCTTCAAAACAAGTTTCTGATTTTGAGAAAGTTTTAATAATTGAAAGACATAATTTTGAGAAAGAAATGATAGTTATTGAAACTGAATGAAAATATTTTGATGAAAAGAATGTTGAGTTTTCACTGAAATTTCTGATTTGGAAAAGTTGTTGGAAAAGGAAAGAAAAGATTTTGAGTGTATGAAAAGTAATTTTGAGAATGAAAAGAATATTTTTGAGAAGAAGAATGTTGCATTTTTCACGGAGATAACTAATACAGAAAGACTTTGGAAAATAAGTTTGAAGATGAATGAAAAATATTTGAGGCTGAGATTTCTAAACTTACAAAGAAATTATATGGGTTAGTAACAAATTTTCTGAAGGAACAGAAGGTAAAATCTGATCTACAAAAGAAGTTGAACAGATTTTTGATGAAAGAAATATTTTCTCTGATAAAGTAAAGAAACTAGAAAACATAAATTTTAAAGTTGAATTATATGAACAAGTTTGTCCTGATACAATTGTTTTATCTTCTTATGATAACTCAAATGATTATCTGCGTTCTTTTAAAATACATTCTAGTTCAATTCATGAAAATGTTTTTATAAAATATTTGTCAAATCAAGAGATTTTTCAACATATCAGATTCGTCCTTCTAATCTCTTCTATAATCCTCTGTTTTATAATTCAGATAATAATGTTTCTATGTTTGTTGATAATCAACTTTTTAAAAAGGTGAAGATGGTCTGGAGAGTAAAAGGCTATACTCCTGAAAAAGATGTTCTGAAATCATCTGTTCCCAAATCCAATGTCAAGAAGAACAATGTTTATCATGGTAAGTCTTTTGTTAAACCTGATATTGTTTCAAATCATTTTCTCAGGTTAGCTCAAAAGAGATTTCTTGTTCTTACTGTGGAACTAATGATTTTGTTAATAAAAATTATGCCAATATTGGTATGGTAGTTATAGAGTTTCTTCAAATGGAACTCCACCTAACAAGCCAAGAGCCAAGTTCCGTTGAGTACGAAAATCTACTTAATCTATTCTATAGGTTCATCATGTGTAGTGCTTAATAAAAGATGTACTTCAAACACATGAGTAGAAACAGAAGAGAAGTATGCAAATTTTGAAGAAGGAGTACTTGTGCTTTTAATGCTTTATATACTGAACTACATATATATTTTAAGGACGTGAGTTTCTAATTTTTGGATTATATCTGTGCTTATTGATAAATTTTTATGCTTATTTGTTAGGGGAGTAAGATATTAGACTTCTAAACATCACAGTTTAGGACTCGTACTTCAACGTTTTTCACTTCTGATCATTTAAGGCCAGTACTCGGTCTTAAATGACTATGAATTCTGAATTTAGTTTCAATCTTAATAATTCAGATTTCGTTTTACTGATTAAGGATTTTTTTTATTTAAGTTTTGTTAAATGGGCAGATTTTGTCAAGATAAAGGTCTTTTGCACATGTTAAGGGGACCTTATCTGATTTTAAATCAAGTTATCATGATTTGAGGGGGAACTCAAATATTTTTGAACGTAAGTATCTTCTGATCTTAATCTCAGAATACTCAAAAGTTGTTCATTATTTCGAGTATGAAAATTGTTTTCTGAAATGTTCAAACCATTTCTCAGTGTGAGATCTTGATGTACTTCTAAGGAATCACCACAACTTGTGTTTCCTATCCAAGAAGTTATCCTTAAGTGATTGAGGGGTGAGTGGGTTACATGAAAGTGTGAGGGAGATAACTCATATGGTTGAGTAATCTCATTATGCTGAGGTAAAATGTAATGAGAGTTTGGTTAGAAGTGTGCTGATTAAAAATAGAAAGAGAGTGTGATAACAGAGTTAAAAGAATAACAAAATTCTGCACCAACCATTTCTGAGTCGGGCAACCACATTACTATTGGATCACAATTCTTTCAAGACCATCATTGAAACAGGCAGTAAGCCCATGCCAACTCTTGCTTTAACCCCACCAGCTACTCATTTCTTTCTTAAAAAAGAAATGTTTCATTTTTTCTTGAAAATGCAGCATATATGCTATTTAATCTTCATTCGGAAGATTTGGATATTGAAAAAGAAGGAACTTTGCCCCATCTTCACACTTCAATCATTCACATTCAGTCCGTGGAAAACTTGTTGTGTCTCAACAGTTTACATAATTTGAGCCTGATCAGGCATATGTTGCTTGAATCATTTCTTACCCTTACACGTACACATAGAGAATATGTTTTTATGTCATAGCATTCATAAAGATTTATTTATATTTTTGGATGAATGAATGGAAGCCCTCGGGGGGTGAACATCAAAAAGCTCTTTTCCAAAGTACATTTGTTGTACTAAATGGCTATGTGCTACTTACAAGCATATTAACTGTTTCATTTGTTGATTCAGGGTTACAACTCGTTCTGAATTTGAAAAGATTCGGAATTATATATTGGAATTGATGGATGGTTCTTATATTCAAAATAGACCACGTGTTTATTCAAAGGTGATTTTGTGTTGATCCTAAATTGAAAGAAAGTTTGTTGTGGAGTTTCGATGATCAGAATGCTCACAATCATCAAAAAGCGGGAGATATAACAAAGATGGGGGAGAGATAAGTCAACGTGAAGAATTTCTAAGATAATGAGATATCGGTGAGATATATCACAATGAGAATTTCTAAGTACAAGAAGAAGATACAGTGTTCAAGAAGAAATGATACAAAGTTTGTTTCAACATCATGTCCGAGAAGATATTTTTGGAAGAAGATGAGACTTTTGACAAAGATCAAAGCAACATAAACAAATGAGAAGATAAATATTGTCAAAGCAACAAGTTCAATGTAATGTCAAGTTTGTTTGAAGATTCTTCAAAGCTATTTCAAATATTGTTCATTTTTTAAAGTAGAGAGGGAGATTGTTTAAAGAACCAAAGAGCTGAAAAGTGTTAAGGTTTTGAAGATCAAAGAGCTAAAGACTATCAAATATTGTTCTTTTTTTTTTAAATCCTGAATTCAAATGGGGAGATTGTTATACATGAATTGTATTCAAGATTTAATGAAGTCAAACATGTAAAAGTCAAAGTCTTTGTAAGGTCAACTAGTTTAGGTTAATGCTTTGTAATTAGAGGAGGTATATAAGCATGTTTGTTAGCTTAGTCCTTAAGCATCCTCATTAGACGCATTCATAGTTGTACATGTTTTTAAAAGAGAAACATTTGAGACCATATTAGAGAGAGAATGTAATGTTTCGGGTAAGTTCGTTAAGTTAAGTTTTGGTTCCGTTTTATTTATTTAATTTTCGTTCATTAGTTTAGGGTGAGTTATGCCGGTTTATAAGTTTAGGGGTATAATTGTCGTTTTATGTTTAGTTAGAAACCTTTATTAGCAATTTCAAGTTTTTATAAAAGGAGAGAGAGAGAGAGAGAGAGAGAGAGAGAGAGAATGAAAGCATAGAAAGGAATCGATCGATTATGGTTCAAGAGAGAGTCGTCTGATATAATTTTGAGGTATAAATATTTTACAAATTATATTCATGTCGAGTAGTGGAAGATTTCTATCGGTTTAGAATCGTAGATTTTGTTTCTCAATGAGTCGGTGTTTGAGTTTGGGTTTGATTTCAATTTGTCCGGATAGTATTTTGACTCGGATTCCTTGAGTTTTCGGATGGAATATTACCCGGATTCTAGTGTTTTCCGGGTATGACATTTTCCAGATAGTGTCCGAATTTTGTTTAATCGGATTTCCCGGTTTCCGGATGGCATTTGATCCGGATCATTTTCCGGATAAGGTTTTTCCGGATTGGTTTCCGGATATGTTTCTTCGGATCGGATTCCGATTGGGTTGCTTTCCGGATTATATGTATCCGGATTGTGTACCCAAATTCCTTGTGATTTCCGGATGAGTTGTATATCCGGATTCTTTGTATTTTCTGGATAATAGTTTTATCCGGATAAAGCTCAAATTCGGATGGGAGTTGTATCTGGGTTGTGAGTGTATTCCGAATAGACTTTATTTATTATTTAAATTGTTGCTCTGAGGTTATAGTTTTACTTTTAAGATAGCAAGCTTTTGTTTAGTATTAAGGGTCTGTTAAGTTTATTTAATATTCTTAGCCTGTCGATGAGTTTTATGTGGTAAATGGTTATACGTATTTTGTATAATTCAGATTTGGTGAAGTTTATGGAAAAGTATGGTTCTTGCGAGTTTTGAAAAGAAGGTGATAATTGCGTTATTTCTTCAGGTGAGTCTTACTTTAACCATTTTCAAACTGGAATACTTATATATTGAATAAGTATGTGGAGTGTGATGATGTGCTTAAGATTGGAATATGATGTATTGAGATGTATGTTGTATTTATATAAGCATTACACTACACGATTGCTCGTTGGCCGGACTTAGGGCCGGTGGAGTTTGGCTGTACGGTAGGACAGCGGAGTTGGGTGTATTTTATTGCAGCGGAGTTAATTGATTTGTTGGTTTAGCGCAGCCAACTAATATGGCTATGTGAAAGATTTGTACACATTGCATAAGAATTATGATTGGTATTCTGATATTTGTTGTATTTTAATGTTGTTACAAAATGTTTATTAAACATTGCAAGGATTTTCTCACTTAGACCAATTGGTTTAACCCTCGTTATGTTTAAAAAAATATGTATTCCAGGTCAAGGAACGTTTAAAGACAAGGGTAAAGACAAAGTATAATGTGCTTATGAAGTCTTCGTATCTATGTTAGTTTGCATAGATCATTTTGTGTTGGTCCCAAAGGGGATATACAAGTTTGTAGAAGGGGGGGTTGAATACAAACACATGATTTTTATCTTTCTAAATTGTATATTGATATGTATCAAACAATTTACAGTTTGTTGCGGAACAAGATTAAGGAATAAACCTAATCTAAACCAACTATGAGAATCACTAAGATTTCTTGCACCAGAAATAAGAGAGAAGGAAATAAGAATACTTAAAATAAATATTCTAACACACAGATATCAGCAAGAGAAGGGTTTCCTTTATATACTCCATGCATTTAATGCATGCCACTACAACTTTACACATGGCAGCCTCTGGTTGCTTGCATGGGTTGACTTCAGTAGACAACATAGTGGCCGCATGATGAACAATGTAGAATCAGATTTGGTTGTACGATTCTGGACAAAAGGGACGTCCGTTCTGACAAAATCGTACGGAGGCGTGCAAGGAGATAAGACAATAGTTGCTTGTAGAGGAGGCTTCATGATCAGCGTTCGTTGAATGACTCTTTATCGGAAGATCAGAACGAAAAAATGCTATCGTTACTTTCCAAGCTACCAGGCGCCGCCGTCCCCGTCGACGTCGAGCCCCGTGCAAGATTTCAAGCGTCACCTTTCATTAACACGATAGCGACTGTCGACGTTCCGAAGAAGTATAATATTCCTGCTTTTACGCCCAAGTATTCAGGAATAACTGATCCAACGGAACATATTGCACAATACAAACAATTGATGTGGACAATATCAATCCCGCATCAATATCAAGAGGTGTGCATGTTCAAAATCTTTGGCGCGACTCTTACAGGTCCTGCTCTCCAGTGGTTGATCAATCTCAAACCCAAGTCCATCAGCAACTTTGCGGACTTGGTCAACCAGTTTTCATAACAGTTCGCCAGCAGTCGCAAGATGGAGAAGCAGACCAGCGACCTGTACTACGTAGTCCAAAAATCTGGAGAATCCATCCGTGGTTATTTCAATCGCTTTAATGCAGAAATTATCAGCATTCGTAATTGTGACGTCAAGACTTCCATCGAGGCCTACAAGCGTGGTCTTGACGACAACACTACAAGATTGTACGTCGATCTTACGAAGTACCCACCAGAAAATTTTGAAGACATCCGCGCTAGGACTTTGGCTTAGATGAGAGTCGAAGACGACCTAGGCTTTCGTCCCAAAAATTAAAATAAATTTTAACTTTAAAAATAAGCATTTTAATAAATAAAACCTTATTAAATATCAACACTATTTCGTTTGCAAATTCAATAATAAATATTCTCAGTAATAATAAACAGCGCAAATTAAATAGTTTAATAATAACTCTAATCTCATGATTATAAAACTCTTCACGCGCGCCAGTGTGTACCCGTCACGCCTTGGAGCCACAAGCACCTGAAACCACATTAAAATAGGAAAGGGTAAGCACAAGGCTTAGTGAATTCCGTCACATGCGCAGGTAGAAATTATATACACATCACTCCTTTTCGCACATGAGCAACAACACCACAGTTACATAATGTAAGTAAACACATACAAGTAATTATGTACCCAACTCCTCGGTCCCACCGAGTTCCCGGTCCCACCGGGTCCTCGGTCCCACCGAGTTGTATTGTAACACACTCGTCCCACCGAGTTCCCACAACATTTCTATCCACTTCCTCGGTCCCACCGAGTCCTCGTTCCCACCGAGTTGTATTGTAAAACACTCGTCCCACCGAGTTCCCACAACATTTCTATCCACTTCCTCGGTCCCACCGAGTCCTCGGTCCCACCGAGTTGTATTGTAACACACTCGTCCCACCGAGTTCCCACAACATTTCTATCCACTTCCTCGGTCCCACCGAGTCCTCGATCCCACCGAGTTGTATTGTAACACACATTTATACTAAGCATTTAACCCAAGCAAATATTACACACCATAAACAACTAGTTTACACGACAAGTACAGTAGTACATACAAACTTCCATAACATGCATACAATTCCTATCTACACAGTGAGAGAACTCACCTTAACGCAAAGTAGATGTCCTCAACAGCAAAACGAGCCGGCCAACACCAACTCACCTTTTTCCACCTAAATAAGTGATATCAAACGTCACAACGAAGTCCTAGCCCAAAGTCACAACTATAAGCTTACACACGAAAAATCCAACTTTTACTCTAAGATTTACAGGTTTGTTCAGGACCTATTTAGCCCCTCTTAAACTCATCAACCTAGAATTATTATTCCACAATCAGTTAGTTCCATGGCTTAGGGTTCCAGGGACATATCGTACGCGTTCTAACGATTTTCCTACAATTTACTATGAATTTTCTAAAAACAGGACGCGAAACTGTCATATTCAGACCTGCTGTACAAACAGCCATTTTACGCCTAGTTAGAGGCCGAACCAGACTTCCGCTAAAACACGAAAAGTGTGTCCGGCACAGAATGTGAACCGTGGGCACCGGTTTCGCCTCAATCCGAGCTACGACGGAAATGTTATGGACGATACAAAACATGGCAGAAAAACGACTTTCACATACAATGATTTCGCGATTGGGGTTACGGTTTAGCTATTTAGGGTTTACGAAGGCTGTACCAAACCACGCGCCACCCACTGCCATCTCCGGCAGTGGTGGTCGGTGGCGGCGGCCACCACCCACGGTGGTGATGGTTTAAAGGAAAAACTCCGACGAAGTGACGGAACACCCCAACAAAGCTACTCGGGCTGCACCTACGCCCAAACGCGACCCAACAGGCACCACCACGCGTGCCATAGCCGCCGCACCGGTGGTGCACGGCGGCGATGCCGGCGGCAGCCATGGCTTGCAGCGGCGATGGTGGTTCCGCGGTGGTTAGACGGCAACGAAAGAAACGAGAAGAGAAAACTTACCTCTTTAACAAAACGCAGCAGCAACAGTTAACTTACCGGCTTCTTCTTCCTCTCTCGCTCTCTCGTTGCTCCTCTCTTTCTCCGGCAGCCGTTAGCGACGAAAAACGGCGGCGGCGGCTGGTGGTTTGGTCGACGGCAGCAGCAACCGCAATGGGGAGGAGGAATAGGGTTTTTGTGGTGATTGTGTGTGTGTGCCGTGAATGATAAACGAGAAAGAGGGGAGGGGAGGTCGGTCATCATGGGCCGATCTGCAAGCACCAAATTCACCAACTTTCACATCTAGCCCCTAGGTTTTAAAAAAAATTCACTTCTTACCACAAGAATTTAGGATTTTACTCATTTAACCGAACATCACAAACTTACTCATTTTGGGTCCTTGACGCCAAATCCCGCTAATAGAATTACTTAAAGAAATATTTAAATAATTAAAATACTTAAATAAAAATAAAGCCATATCGGGACACGGGCTTTACAACTCTCCCCCACTTGATTTAGACTTCGTCCTCGAAGTCTCTGCCCGCGAATAGCTCTGGGTAGTTCTCTCGCATCTCTGCCTCGGGTTCCCAAGTCCACTCGGAACTCTTTCTGTGTTGCCACTGGACTTCACTAATTGGAAGAATAAGATCCTGGACTTTCAATTGGTATCAGAGCCAATCAACAAACAAATTCGTCCAAGAGTGTGTTTGATCGCGTTCTTGAAGTTTCTTGATCAATTCGACAATTGATTCCGTTGCTGCTAACAATTCTTGAATTCCTAACAATTCTTGAATTCGTTTCTATCATTGATTCAAGAAATTTGAATTTGTCTTTCTGTTGAATCGATATCTTACAATCAAGTCATCCAAAGATTTTCTCTCTATGCTGATTAATTCTCGAAATTAAACAGAGATCACAGGTATGTTTTCGAAATTCTTGATTGGTTTCTGGATCAAAGTGATTATATATGCTGCATGTTGATTAGTATTCAAATTTTTTGTTGAAAAGAAGATTTCATTAATTCATGTACTCTAACTGTTTGATGAAATGCATGTGACAGATTTGATTAATTCTTGCATGTTCTAGATTTGTGTTGATTCTCATTTTTTATCATAATTCATAGTTGATATTCGAATTTGTCATTTCATCATGCCTGAGATTATTGAAGTTTTTGTGAGACCTGCAATTTCTATAACCAGTTCAGACAATTTACAAAAATTAAGTCCTGTAAAAGCAAAAGAAACAATTTCTGAACCAAAAACTGAGATTGTTCATTTTGAAAGCAAGATTGCTAATCTTCAAGCAAAACAAGACGAATATGCAAAAGTTATAAAGATTTTGCAAAAAGAGAAATCTGATTTTCTAAAGGATTTTGAAAAGGTTCAAGAAAACATAAAGTTGTTAGAAAAAGAGAATGTTGATTTGAAAGAGAAAGGCAATTTTAGAAGAAAGATGTTGACAGAGTCTGAAAATAGAATCAAATCATGTGAAATGAAAAATTGTCAACTCTTGAAACAGATCTATGATTTTGAACAAATTCTTATACTTGAAAGAGTGAAATTTGAGAAAGAGAGAAGAGACTTTCAAACTGAGAGGAAAGGTTTTGAAACAAAGTCTGTTGAATTATCTTTGAAAATTTCTGATTTGGAGAAAATTCTTGCAAAAGAAAGAAAAGAGTTTGAATGCAAGAAAAATGTTTTTCAAAAAGAAAAGATTGGTTTTGAGAAAAAGAAAACAGGAATGTTAAATGAGTTTTCTGTAAAAATCAATGAGTTGGAGAAAGAGTTAGAAGATGGAAGGAAAGAGACTGAAAAGAAGAAGGTAAATGGCTTTAAAGAAAAATGCTTAAAAGATGAGTTTGAGAAGGAAAAGAAAGTTTTTCATTTGGAGATAAGGAGGCTTATTAAGAAATTATCTGATTTATCAACTAAAATCATGATAGAGAGGAAGTCCAAATCTGATTTGCAGTCAAGGTTTGATTTGTATGTTAAAAAGTTTAGGGAATTTGAAACGAAAGTTGTTGACAAATCAAATCATAGTTCAAAAGATCAGATTCGTTCTTCTAATCTGTTTTATGATTCTGCTATTGATAAATCTTATAATTGTTCTTTTAAAAAGATAAAAATGGAATGGAGAGTTAAAGGAACAACTTCCAAGAAAGAAGTGCCAAAATCAAAAGTTCCTAATTCAAATGTCAAGAAGAACAATACATTTCAAAGAAAATCTTTTGTTAAACCTGATGTGATTTATTCTGTAAATCAATTAGTCAGAGTTACACAAAAGAAACTTTGTTGTTCATATTGTGGGACTAATGATTTTGTGAACAAGAATTTTATTCAACACTGGTATGGTTCTTATAGAATATCTGCATATGCTACTGCACCTAACAAACCTGGACCCAAGTTCATATGGGTACCAAAGTCAACTTAATCTGTTTTGCAGGTTATTCATGTGTAGAGCTGAATGATAATACTGACACATGACTTAAAACCGATGATGTGCTTAAATTGAGAATCTTGACTTTTGGATAATTCAGTCCAAAACTCGATCTGAATGTAATTATGGATTTCTGATTCATATAGATCAATTTGTTGATCTTGAAGATTTTTTTGAAAAAGTTCTGTTTGCTATGAGGTTATCGAACTCATAGATGTGAGTGTTTTTCGTAGAAAACATTTCCAGAGAATGTGTTCAGAATCACATTTTAAGCAACCCTGCAAATTTTGGTTGAAAAATTCTGATTTTTGAGCAAGTTATGGTGATTTGAAGTTCAGAATGTTCAAAAATCACAAAATCCAGACATTTTTTAAGGCATTTTCTCTGGATAGTTTTATCAGAATTCTGACTGTTACTCAGAAGTTCTGACTCTACTACTCAGAATTCTGACTCAACTAATCAGAATTCTGACTCTGATACTTAGAATTTTGAGCAAGTTACTCAGAATTCTGACTCTTCTAATCAGAATTCTGACTCTACTACTCAGAATTTTTTTTGATAACTAATGAGGAATCATCGTAGATGATTACCAAAATCTCTTGATTTTGCAGGATTATCTTGATTTCAGAGGAAGTATTGACTCAAAATTTGATCTGATTGTTTCAAGATAATGTTCAAAACCCGTGATTCAACGTTTTAGGTTTTTGAACATATTAGTTCAAAACCCGTACTTAAATGACAATGGCTTCTGAATAATTCAGTTCAGGACCCGTACTTCAGAGACTAAGACTTCTAAACAAATAAGTTTAGAACTCATACTTCTCAGGTGATATCCTTAACTGTCATATTTTTCTGTTTCAAGGAACAAGTGGTGAAAGGTAACATTGTATTATGTTTTATTTCTATTGCTTTGAATGTTTGAATCTTAACAATTTAATTCAATGATATGATTTTTTTTAATTTTCATTCAATGAATAAATGTGTGTCAAAAAGTGATTTTACAAGTATTTTGTATTATCTGAGCTATATTTGTTTCAACTTTCACTTCTGAATTAAATCGAAAGGTAAGCAAAACATGAATGAAATTATGCCGAATGCTCAATGTTATGAAATCTATACTTATATAGAATATAATGTTCAAAAAGCCTAAATGTCAGAATGTTGGATGGAAACAAAAATATGGGGGAAGTACTACGTTTTAGTACCAAGTGATTGAGATGAAATATAAATATATATAAAATCATTTAGTTTGAAAGTTTGTACCTGTGGCCTTTCTGGTTTGGGAGATTAAGTCCTAAGGGGTGCTAGTCACCTAGTCCCTAAGATCAACTGGTCTAGGATCGGCTGACCCAAATCCTTCTATAGAACCAGATAGAAAGCCATGTTCTACTGGTACAGATGGGTTTAAGATATATCGATGTGGTCTTTCTGGTTTGGGAAATTAAGTTCCAAGGGGTGCTTGTCACCTAGCACCTAAGACCAACTGGTCTGGGATATGCTGACCCAAATCCTGCTATAGAACCAGATAGAAAGTCATGTTTAACGATGTATCTTATTCTTACTAAACTTTTTGATTAAAAGATGCCAATGTGCACAAAATTAAAAGATGTCAATGAGCACAAAAGAAAAGATGCCAATGAGCACACATCTCTTGAAACTTTGGGAAAATACAAAGTCACAATAAACCTGTAAATTTGTGAAAATCCTGATTTTGGACAAATAGTGTGAGTAGAGCAAAGTATTCTTATATGTTTTTGAATTGCATATGCTTGAAGCTAATCATATTTCGCATGCTAAGCACGCCAAATAGATTTAATAAAGGGATTGAAACTGAACATTTTTAACTTGATATGCAATGATGACTTGTATTTGAATCCAAACACATGCATTTGATTTCATTTGATTGAAAAATCTGTTAAATTTCATTAAGTTGGATTTCTTTTGTAAAATTTTCAGATGATCAAATGTTAGTAGTTATCAAGTATAGTTCAGTGAATCTTATTTTCCTTGCATAAATGTTTCATTAAAGCACTATATTTGAAATGAATAATTTTAATGAAATATATGCATACTTTCAGGGGGAGAAAACAATTTGCTCCAGAATTCTTATTTTGAGGGGGAGCAAGGTTATTCATTAAGGAGGAGAAAAAGCATAGACTTCATCGCTAAAGTTTTGAAAATCAAGGGGGAGAAAAGCTAAAGATTTTGAAGATGATTTTGCTTTCCAAAACTTTAGGGGGAGAAAAGCTAAAGATTTTGGAGATTGATATGTTTCTACTTTACAAAACCTTAAGGGGAGAAGAAAATAGAAAATGATTGTACAGAAACAACAAAAGAGAGAAATGTTATTTTAAGAAGGAGAAGAGGAAAAGGAAACTGATCTATTGTTTCTTATAAAGAAATCTTATGAAAGTTGACATGAAGATGAGAATTGTCATTTCAAGGGGGAGCAAAGAAAAAGCAAATATATAACAGAAATCAATTTGGAAATCGTTGCTGCTGCTGATTAAAGACTGACCAGAAGTTGTTAACTCAGATTATTCAGAATTCTGAGCATAAGTTGTCAAAGCATTCAGAAGAGATCCTTCTGAAGATTGTTCCTGCTCTACGAATTTGATGATGAATAGTACAAGTGTGTTTGACAAAAAGGGGGAGATTGTTAGGTCTAGAGTTTTGTCAAAAACACAAGTGTTGAGTTCTGAGTAAGAAGACTAAAGAAGACTCAGAAGACTCAGAAGTTCTGAGTAGAAGACTCAGAAGTTCTGAGTGAGAAATCTCAAAAAGATTCTAAGTGTTGGATTCTGACTAAAAGGTTCAGAGTTCTGAGTAGGAGACTCAGAACTTCTGACTATGAAGACAAATGTTCTGAAGCGCTTATTCAGAAGTATGTTCAGAATTCATATCTTGGGATATTCTCTGTTATATTCAGTTACTAATTAGGACACGTGTAATTGTTCTATTAGTCTGTTTCTCATATGTACTGTAGCTTTAGCTTTTCTCTACAGTATATATAGTGTTAGCAACAGTTTGCTAACTAATCTTTGATATAATCTTTGGTGAATCCATTTAGAGAAAAATTCATTGTAATATCTTGTAATTCACAGATTGTTAATAAATCATATGACCAGTTGCTGTGAATACGATCTTAATTGTTCATATTTGATTGTAAGAGTGTATCCTGGACTTTCATAAATTTCTCACACCGCCTAAAAATTTTCTCGAATACTTTCCTTACCAACAAAACTCCTTCAAGTACACCGCATTTATGATCGGAAGAACACTCCAACGACTGGAATCATTCGTAGTCAAACGCCTTCGGTTGTCTCCCAACCTTAGATGATCCATACATCCCGATTCAATTTCAAGCTCTAACCATTCTAAAGTTGCTCACCAATATACCCTACAGGATACTCGAGTCCGATCATTTCTACCATTAATTGTCGATTAACTTCCACAAGTTCTAAAAGACTCCTAAAATTTTATCTCACCCGAAACATCAAATCAACAGATTTATAAACACACACGAATGTCATTCCACCATAACCATTCATCACAAGTGAGCATTTCAGGGTTACTACCACCATCACCATAATTATTTTTTAAAAAAATCGGCTACAATTCCCCAATTACGCTAAAGGTGTTTGGCCTCAAGCCCAAAAGTCGACACCTAAATATACCACTTACCTCAAAAAGGTTACAGCGTATTTATTCTCTTAATTGCAAAGGCCATCATTCCCTTAACCGATACTATTCGGCCTACAGTACCAACACACGTGGAATACCCAACCTTCCACTGTCGACGTATCTTCCACACTCGCTCTACGAAGACTAGTTACACCATATCAAGATACACCTTAACGTCTACCTCCCAGGTACGTCTCAAGGCCCGGCACATCGGAACTACCTCCCAGGTAAGTGCCCAAGACCATATCCTCCCAGTGCCTACTGGAAAGTCAAGGTCATAACACATGAATATCGGGGTCCCACCCCGTGATACCCAACCGACCATTACTAACGACTGACTAACGTGTCTAAGGATCTAATGCAAAACAGTCTACCAACAACATGCCTATCCCGGAATGACTCACTCACCCAAACATGTAAATACTCACCATGCCATAAATACAAAACTGTGCAACAAAAACAACCCATCAACAAGACTCCACATCGAGCCATTAAAACCGTGCAATTAACCCATGACTATCTCAAAGTTAAAACCGAGCAAAATGCTCCACGCTTGCTAGACCCAGAAGTCGGTCAAAAACACGTTTAAATAAAGTTTAAGCAAGCAATACTCTAAAATCAACATTAGTCCCAAACTCAACACGGGTTAAACAAAAGAGTTTTCCAAAAGGACTCACACCCTTAAAATTCTCAAAATGACACATAACACTTAAAAGCGCATTTCCCAAATGGTTTACAAAATATTTTCAACGTCAAGATTTTTCATCTCAAAAAGATCGTATGCAATAAAACTACTATTACCAGGTCGGTAGTTACGCAAAAATGGACACGCGCATCCCACATATGAAAATCATGTTGAAAATCATTCCATTGCAGCTCAGTTTACTCACAAAACGCAAAGCGAAGTAAATAATTTCTATAAAAATGAACCGTCACGGTTCTAGTATGGATTGGCTCATGACCTGTACTTAAAATAATCACTCGACCTTACACAGGGTGCGACAAAAGTGTGCACAAAATTTCAAAATCAGTTCCACGACGTTTGACCCCAAAATTTCTCTTTTTAAATCATAAAATGTCGTGGCACAGGGTTCACCAATAAATTTTTACGCACGTAAGTTAGTCATACAAACGATGAAACAGTTTACAAATATATTTTTGTTAAAACACAACTGTCTCGTATAAGTTTCAAACTTAAAGATAGAAACCAATCCGCTTCTATCATTTGAAAATATCGACTAAAACCTCATAAAATCTCTAACTGGGGGTAGACATGCAAGCTTGTAACACTTCCTTAAAATTTTCTTGCAATGACACACGTGCTCCAATTAACTCACACCAAATCTCAAAAGGTGGGGTTCTTTAAATTGATTTCCCAAAATTTCCCCAAATGGTCACATAAACAAATAAGATATGCACCTCGTGAAATTAAACCCACACGACTCAACATGCCGTAAAACAAAACTTCATGAACCTTAACGAACTCAATGAATCTAAGTCAATAAAATAGCACCATACATTGTGCCCCCAAAGTCAAATTGTTAAAAGCACAATCATGTATGAGACGCCAAAATCCCAAAAATCTCTTTCCACGGTAAAACCATAAACAACATTGTTTAACAAACTCATTTTAAACAAATCACCAAAATAGTTTTATACAGACATTGTGGAATGTAACTTTCCGTCTCAACTCTAACATATGTGGAGTAGTTCCAATGTTAAAGTCACAAGCCGTAGTCATTTGCCCAACATTTTAAACATCACAAAACACGGATATCATCTTACCCAAAAGAACCGTTGGAAAATAACAAAATGAAACAAATTCTAACAAAGTTTGCAACTCCCGTGATAAAACGGTTTCATGTACTTTCAAAACCATAGTTCGAAATCTTGTGTGTGTGCTGAACATTTCCCAAAATTCCAAAACACAATCCATAAAAGGATTGGAAACACAAGAATTAGTTAATACAATTTATTTTCAAAATAAACTTGTGCATGACTCAGTCGGCATTCGACGTCTCGACTCATACCCCTCCAAAACTCTCCGATCCACAAACGTCATCCGGACAATTAAACCTCTTAGGCAAGTTGGGAAATTACGTCAGATAATCCTTACGGTTTTTCCTCAATCCAAGGTCGGCTCTATAAGCCTATGATTCTAGCATAATCATCCATCTTGGCCCAAAATGGTCTACTTAAAATAAACATCATCCATATTGTCACTCCAGGTGATTAATACTAGAATCGTCCTTCTATTCCCACGACTACTAGATTAGAACCTTCATCATTACCCCCCAATGATCATCACATCAAAGCAAATCAAGTACACACCTGTACTAGCAGGTTTACTATAGTTGTTCCTCCTTGTGATGGCTATTCTGGGTAGATATTACAACGAGTTATTAGCACATAATAACTCACACTAACAACGCTCACGCTCAACTCCTTGGATTCCTCGTGACTTTCCCCGACTCGAGCACGGATCCTGTGCTTCAGATAGTACGAGCTCTACTACTGCCTTCCACACCCATCCTCACTCTTTTCGAGTCCCGTCCCGAAGTGCCCAAGTAGTTCCTTGCCGAAAAACTATACACATATGCCCGCACCGGCATATGTACACACCCTTCATAGCTCCCTAGGAATTCCACCCAATTCCACTACCCTTGCTATGACGAAATCCCCACTAGTCACGACGAGTCGCCTCGAGAATGCACAGTCGCACACAGTGTAAAACCAGATAGGCATTCGAATATAAGATTCTATCCTACAACGGTTGGACTCAAACAAGAGTTGCGCAATAGAACTAAATCCGACATTCTAAGGCTATTCGGTTCCTACCGCGTACAACCTATAGTGCATTCACTTAACAACCTATCAAGGCTAGCATAAACTCCTATTAGCAAGCAACAAACATGCAGTACAGTGTAATAAGCACCAAGCAATCTAGCATACATACTCTTATGTTCTAGAAAGCAATCTAGCATACATACTCATATGTAAACACTCTTCCTAGCTCACTAGGAATTTCATCTCATCCCACTACCCTTGCTACAACGGAATCCCTATTAGCCATAACGAGTTGCCTCGCGAATACCCAGTCGCATGCAGCGTGAATCAAATAGACATTCGAATACAAGATTCTATCATAGAACGGTTGGACTCAAACAAGAGGTGCGCAATAGAACTAAATCAAATATTCTAAGGCTATGTGATTCTTACTGCATATAACCTATATGGCATTCACTTAACAACCTACCATGACTAGCAAAAATTCCTACTAGCAAGCAATGAACATGCAGCACAGTGTAAATAGTACAAGCAATCTAGCATGCATACTCCTATGATCTAGAAAGCAATAAATACACTAAGTACTGTACCTTTCCCTTGGCTCCGGCTGACTGTACACACTGCGTCCTCGATCACCGTTTCCCAAACGGGTTTTCCTTCCTTTTATTTTTCCAAAAAAATTTAAGAGAAGAATTTCATAGCCGCAACTTGAGATCAAACACACCGAGATGCGTTTGATTCACTCAAGCTGTGCTCTGATACCAAGTTGTAACATCCCAAAAATTACAATAAATTTTATCTTTAAAAATAGGCATTTTAATAAATAAAACCTTATTAAATATCCAACACCGTTTCGTTTGCAGATTCAATAATAAATATTCTCAGTAATAATAAACAGCGGAAACTAAATCGTTTAATAATAACTCTAATCTCATGATTATAAAACTCTTCACGCGCGCCAGTGTGTACCCGTCACGCCTTGGAGCCACTAGCACCTGAAACCACATTAAAATAGGAAAGGGTAAGCACAAGGCTTAGTGAATTCCGTCACATGCCCAGGTAGAAATTATATACACATCACTCCTATTCGCACATGAGCAACAACACCACAGTTACATAATGTAAGTAAACACATACAAGTAATTATGTACCCAACTCCTCGGTCCCACCGAGTTCCCGGTCCCACCGAGTTCCCGGTCCCACCGAGTTCACACAACGTTTCCATCCACTTCCTCGGTCCCACCGAGTCCTCGGTCCCACTGAGTTGTATTGTAACACACTCGTCCCACCGAGTTCCCACAACATTTATATCCACTTCCTCGGTCCCACCGAGTCCTCGGTCCCACCGAGTTGTATTGTAACACACTCGTCCCACCGAGTTCCCACAACATTTATATCCACTTCCTCGGTCCCACCGAGTCCTCGGTCCCACCGAGTTGTATTGTAATACACTCGTCCCACCGAGTTCCCACAACATTTCTATCCACTTCCTCGGTCCCACCGAGTCCTTGGTCCCATCGAGTTGTATTGTAACACACATTTATACTAAGCATTTAACCCAAGCAAATATTACACACCACAAACAACTAGTTCACACCACAAGTACAGTAGTAGATACAAACTACCATAACATGCATACAATTCCTATCTACACAGTGAGAGAACTCACCTTAACGCAAAGTAGATGTCCTCAACAAGAAAACGAGCCGGCCAACACCAACTCACCTTTTTCCACCTAAATAAGTGATATCAAACGTCACAACGAAGTCCTAGCCCAAAGTCACAACTATAAGCTTACACACGAAAAATCCAACTTTTACTCTAAGATTTACAGGTCTGTTCGGGACCTGTTTAGCCCCTCTTAAACTCAACAACCCAGAATTATTATTCCAAAATCAGTTAGTTCCATGGCTTAGGGTTCCAGGGACATATCGCACGTGTTCTAATGATTTTCCTACAATTTACTATGAATTTTCTAAAAACAGGACGCGAAACTGTCTTATTCAGACCTGCTGTACAAACAGCCATATTACGCCTAGTTAGAGGCCGAACCAGACTTCCGCTAAAACACGAAAAGTGTGCCCGGCACAGAATGTGAACCGTGGGCACCAGTTTCTCCTCAATCTGAGATACGACGGAAAAGTTATAGACGATACAAAACATGGCAGAAAAACGACTTTCACATAAAATGATAACTTTATAAAACGGTTAATGCTTTCGCGATTGGGGTTACGGTTTAGCTATTTAGGGTTTACGAATGCTGTACCAAACGACGCGCCACCCACTGCCATCTCCGGCAGTGGTGGTCGGTGGCGGCGGCCACCACCCACGGTGGTGATGGTTTAAAGGAAAAACTCCGACGAAGTGACGGAACACCCCAACAAAACTACTCGGGCCGCACCTACGCCCAAACGCGACCCAGCAGCCACCACCACGCGTGCCACAGCCGCCGCACCGGTGGTGCACGGCGGCGATGCCGGCGGCAGCCATGGCTGCAGCGGCGATGGTGGTTCCGCGGTGGTTAGACGGCAACGAAAGAAACGAGAAGAGAAAATCTTACCTCTTTAACAAAACGCAGCAGCAACAGTTAACTTACCGGCTTCTTCTTCCTCTCTTGCTCTCTCGTTGCTCCTCTCTTTCTCCGGCAGCCGTTAGCGACGAAAAACGGCGGCAGCGGCTGGTGGTTTGGTCGACGGCAGCAGCAACCGCAATGGGGAGGAGGAATAGGGTTTTTGTGGTGATTGTGTGTGTGTGCCGTGAATGATAAACGAGAAAGAGGGGAGGGGAGGTCGGTCATCATGGGCCGATCTCCAAGCACCAAATTCACCAACTTTCACATTTAGCCCCTAGGTTTTAAAAATAATTCACTTCTTACCACAAGAATTTAGGATTTTACTCATTTAACCGAACATCACAAACTTACTCATTTTGGGTCCTTGACGCCAAATCCCGCTAATAGAATTACTTAAAGAAAAATTTAAATAATTAAAATACTTAAATAAAAATAAAGCCATATCGGGACACGGGCTTTATAAACTTCATGTTGAGTGGAAGTCTTGGCTTCGCTGATATCCGCATCAGTTCATTAGTAGACTTAGTCGCTGGTTCTTTGGCTTGGTCTTCGACTTCAGCGTAGAACATGGTTGACGTGAAACTTGTCTTCAGGGATCATAAGTAAACAACATAAGTTATCAACGATCATCAGTGAGGCTGAACAGTCTCCGAGCCTAACGACCCAGTCGCCCAGCGACTTAGGTTATTGGAAGATCAGAATGAAAAAATGCTATCGTTACTTTCCAAGCTACCAGGCGCCGCCGTCCCCGTCGACGTCGAGCCCCTTGCAAGATTTCAAGCGTCACCTTTCATTAACACGATAGCGATTGTCGACGTTCCGAAGAAGTAGAATATTCCTGCTTTTACGCCCAAGTATTCAGGAATAACTGATCCAACGGAACATATTGCACAATACAAACAATTGATGTGGACAGTATCAATCCCGCATCAATATCAAAAGGTGTGCATGTGCAAAATATTTGGCGCGACTCTTACAGGTCCTGCTCTCCAGTGGTTGATCAATCTCAAACCCAAGTCCATCAGCAACTTTGCGGACTTGGTCACCCAGTTTTCATAACAGTTCGCCAGCAGTCGCAAGATGGAGAAGCAGACCAGCGACCTGTATTACGTAGTCCAAAAATCTGGAGAATCCATCCGTGGTTATTTCAATCGCTTTAATGCAGAAATGATCAGCATTCGTAATTGTGACGTCAAAACTGCCATCGAGGCCTACAAGCGTGGTCTTGACGACAACACTACAAGATTGTACGTCGATCTTACGAAGTACCCACCAGAAAATTTTGAAGACATCCGCGCTAGGACTTTGGCTTACATGAGAGTCGAAGACGACCTATGCTTCCGTCGTAAACATTCCACCGACAAAAAGTCGCTCGGGATCAAGAAACCAGATTTCAAATCCAGACCGAGCGTCAAGTCAACGCCATCATGCCAAATATAGAACGTTTGGTTCGATAAAAAAGAGCAATCCTACGCCTCGATTCTCCTAATATCCCAAAATTTCTTCTTATGGATTCAAGGGATCGATGAAAGAGATAGTCTAAGCTCTTAGAAGCATTCAGTCGCCTGTCCGATGGTCCAAGAAGAACGATAGAGATGACGTCAAGAAGGACAAGATCAAATGGTGCGACTTCCATAGCGACCATGGTCATACGACAGATAATTGCCTTGCATTGCAAAAGGAGTTAGCCTGGATCGTCCCCAAGGGTCATCTGCATAGCTTGATCGATAAAGAATCTACGCCACGAGATAACATAAGACCAGAATCCCTCGTCCATGAAAAAGTCGTCAACTGTGTGATGGGTGGATCAGACGTCTGTGGTTTAACCTATTCGGCAGCCAATCGGCACGCCAGCCAATCGTCGGGAGAATACCCCATTCCTAGGTCATCCCGACCAAAACAAGAATTGGAACTGGAGGCGATGCCAATAACGTTCGATCAGGACGACCTCCAGGATAGTTGGCAAAAATATCACGATGGCTTGATTATCCAACTTACTATTGGCAACTGCTCGACCAAAAGAGTATTAGTCGATGGGGGCAGTTCGGCCAACATAATTTTTCTAAGCACTATCAAAGCTATGGGAATCGATAAATCAGAGATCACCCGTCGATCGACGATTCTGATAGGATTCAATGGCGATTCTACCAACACTCTGGGAGAGATCATCCTCCCAGTGTATGCTAAAGGAGTCAACAAGCAAACAAAATTTAACATTATTGATTGTTCATCAACATACAACGTTATACTTGGTCGACCCTGGATACACATCATGAAGGCAGTCCCCTCGACCTATCATCAAACGATCAAATTCCCGACGCCCTAGGGAGTACAGGAAATCAAAAACGAATAGAAAACCGCCCGTGATTGCTACAAACAACGATGAAACCCCAAAAATGAAACCAATATTGAGGCAATTGCGCACGATACGATGCAACCTATCCATATGCCAGAAAAAACAGGTCTGGGTATCGTCTTACAGTCGCCACAAGGGGGCAGAATGCTATACCCCATACGACACTCAGTTTTCAGCTACCGATCGTGGGCATGGATATAGCTCACAACTTGGGGGCAGTCGGACCTGACGACATAAGTAATTCTCCAATAGCCGACGTTAAAACGTCATCAGGTACACCCGTCAACGACACTCAAAGTACTCGGGTATGATATACCAACCTTCTGAAGCTTTACATACGTCCTTAATCCCACGACCCTTCATAAGGTAGGGAATGGACATCGCTAGTAATTACATCCTGCCCCCAAGGCAAGAAATTTTCCTGTTAGTCTTTTCAAATTATTCCTCTGAACGGACAGAAGAAGACGCCTACTCCCAGATTCGGGACTGAAAGGTCATATATTTTATCTAGACTAACACCCTATGTAGGTTCAAAACTCCTTCTGAAATCATGTACGACAATGATCCACGAGTGATCGTACGTCTGGAGAACATAGTATCAAATCTACGACCATAACCCCACGTAGCTGGGCTATAGCACACCTTATTTCTTTTTTGCTTTCGATTTATTTCGACAAACGATTACTGACCTAAGCATCGGAGGGTCGTTGGTCAAACCAACAACCATCCCTGAATCTTACATTGCAGGCTTGCAGGATCGCACGAACGTCAGTCTTACGACCTACGTCGTGAGAAGACAAAGACTTTCAGACTACAAGGTCACGATAAATATGTCATGACCGATAAAGTCATGACCCATAACTCATGACTCATACGACGTAAACCGAATCTTACGATTCATGTAATACCCCGGGTAAGTTCGTTCGTTAAATGTTAGTTCCGTTAAATTTATTTAACTTTATAATTGATGTTTAGGGTAAGTTTGGGTTATTTTAGGAGTTAAGGGTGTTTTGGGCCATTAATGGAAAGCTTAAGGTTTAGAGGGTAAATATGGTTAGATAATATCCCTTAGGATATTCAGATATTTTCATTATCTGCAAATATCCAGAATCATTCCAGTTTGTGTGTGTGTGTTTTTGAGAGAGCAAGAAGGAGAAAAGAACGAAATTAGGTTAAAGCTCAAATTGGTTCACTTGGAAGAGGAATTAAGGTATGTTGCTTTGTATTTTATGTTGGTAATTGTTAGTAGATAGTTCCTATCAGATTAGAATCATCGATTTCACTTCTGGTAGTAATTCCAGTCGATTTCTGGGTAAAAAGTGATGAATAGTTAGTAGTTTCCGGATAAGTCGAATGTGTCCGGGTAATCTTGTTACTAGTGTCCGGGTAGTCCCTTTTCGATGGTGTCCGGATGAGTCTCACCCGGTAAGTTTCTCTTTTCATTAAGTTTCCGGTTGACATGAGTTACCGGATAGTGTCCGGATTGCTTTGGAGTCCGGTTGTTACCCGGATTGTTCACGCTGTCCGGATAGTTGTGTTATCCGGATTGGTTATGTTATCCGGAAAGTTGATGTTTACCGGATAGTTGTGTTGTCCGGATAGTCTGTGTTGTCCGGGAAGTTTGGGTTGTCCGAGAACTTTAGCTGTTTGGTCAATTTTGAGAGTTTAGATGCTTTTGACTTTCCAGTAACCTGTGTATTGTTAGTTATTGGACAGGGAGTGAATGAAGACTAAATGTACTGTGGACTTGACTTAAGTTCGGGTTTGGGGGTAACATTTGAGGATTGGAGTTCTTTAGAGTTCCTAGCTTTAGTACGACTTATGTGTTCTATTTGGTAAAAAGATATATGTATCTATTTGTTTCAGATACTGTGAATCGAAGGTGAAATCATAATTCTTTGTGGAAAAGACTAGAAAGAGTTTTTTATAAGCAAACAGGTGAGTTTTACTTGAAAACGTTTTGAAACTGGAATACATATATGCGTGGATTGGGAATGTGATAGATGGTATGCTTATGTGTTTATGTATGTAATATAATATATTGAGATATTGTATTTACATGAGTATTCTATTATACGAGAATACGTTGGCCGGGCTTAGGACCGGTGTGTTGGCTGTAATATCCGTACAGCGTTGTTGGCTGTAATTATCGTACAGCGAAGTTAATTTATTAGATGGCTTGCAACCAACTAATATGGCAAAGAGAATGAGATGGTAAAATACATGATGATTGAGTCACAACTGGTAATTGTGTTTGTATTATGTGAATGGTGGTGTGCAAAGGGTTTTCAAAGAAACAGGGATTTTCTCACTTAGACCATTAGGTCTAACCCTCATTTTGTTTTAAATATGTATTCTAGGGCGTAGATCGGATAAGAGCAAGTAAGAGAAATAATCAGTGGATAGCTTTTGTGAAGACTTATGATTTGAAGACTAATATGTGTTTTGTAGTTATAGTTTCATTACTAAATATCGTGTATGTAATTAGCGAAATGTTGTAACGAAATACCATATTTTGGTTGTAAAGACTAATTGACCCTATTTGATATATGATGTATCTTTGTTATGTAACGATGTTAGGCAATGTATGTTATTTGTTATCTATTTGGAAACCGGGTTGTTACAGATGGTATCAGAGCCCTAGTTTAAGGGATTTAGGTATTAGTATCTGTACCTAGACTTAAACTGCATGTGAAGTAGGATGTCCCTAATATTGTAGAACCTTGGGGTGTTAAATATAAAAAGGTAGAAGGAACATCATGTAAGGTAATTTCAGATTCACACCTGGCCAGTGTAATTGTGATCTTACAGGTACATGTTGAACTGGAATACTTTGTTATATGGGGTATGTCCTTATCTGTATGTAGCCTTGTTTGAATCTACAGAATGGCAAGCGGTACTAGACAAACGAATCGGGGAGGAGGAAATCCTAATAGGACAAATCCAACAGTTGGGGCAAGGGGAAGAGGGGGAGAAAGAGGTAGAGGTGGAACTGGAGGCAGAGTTCAGGGGCGCGGTACGGAATTTGTTACCAGAGACGACTTAGCAGCTGAAATGGGAAGATTACAAGCCAATATCCAAGCTATGTTCAACCAAACTCATAATACTGAGAGAGAAAGACCATATCCTACTCATGAAGAGGAGATGCCCATTACACCTACTGTCGTACCAGTGGTGAATAAATGTGATTATAAAATGTTCCTAAGTTGTAAGCCTCCGACCTACGCAGGAGACAGGGACCCCGTGAAAGCTATGAGGTGGCTGAAAGAAATATAAGCTATCTTCAAGACTAGTAAATGTGTTGACGAGGATAGAGTACTTTATGGAACTGCAATGTTGAAAGGCGATGCTTTATACTGGTGGGAAGCTCATATTTCTTCGGGAGGGTCTGACATATATTCTACCTTCTCTTGGGAAGAATTCGTTATAGCTTTTAGGAAACAGTTTTGTCCTCAAGCAGCAGTAAAACAATTGGAAGGAGAGTTTATGAACTTGCAGCAGGGGAATTTATCAGTTCGGGACTACACCGCTCGTTTTCTGGAAAAGTCTCGTTTCGCGGAATACTACGTTGCCACGGAGGCAATGAAGATTGAAAGGTTTATCTTCGGATTGAATGCAGAATTAGAAGTTTTGTGATTGCTAAAGGACCAGAAACTTTCTCCGCCGTAGTAGACGCCGCGGAAACCGTGGAGCAAGATAAAGGGAGAAGTATTAGTGATAAAGGTGCGGGGAAAAGAAAGTTGGAAGGACCGCAGTATGACCCGAAGAAGTCCAGGTTTCAGCGATTTGATAACCGTCCACCTTTCCGACCAGCGGAAAGACCTTGTCCGAAATGCAACCGTATCCACCAAGGAAATTGTCAAGTTGATCCTCGGGTTTGTTTTAGGTGTGGGAAGACCGGACATGTTGTTAAACACTGTCGAGTGACGCGGTTTTGTTTCTCATGTAATTCTCTGGATCACATTCATTCTGATTGTCCGAGGGGAAGAATACAGCAAGGGGGTACACCAGGGAAACCAGCGGTTATCAGACCGGTAGTACCAAGACTAGAGCCACCAAGAACAAGCGGTCGTGCATTTCAGATGACATCACAAGAAGCGGAGGAAACTCCGGATGTGGTTATAGGTACATTTTTAATAAACTCTACACGTGCTAAAGTGTTATTTGACTCTGGTGCAAACCGATCGTTCCTGTCTCCTTCATTTGCTTCTTATATGCGTTTAAAGCCTAAAGTGTTAGATCATACTTTAATGGTAGATACTGCAAATGCTAAACAAGTGTCGGTTAATGAAGTTTTTGTTAGTTGTGTGATAAATATAGATGGGTGCGGAGTACCGATTCAGTTATTTCCTATAGCTTTGATAGAGTTTGATGTAGTAGTGGGGATGGATTGGTTAGCCGAGAATCATGCTAACATAGCTTGTGATAAGAAATTAATCAATGTTGTCTTGCCTGAGAGGGGACCGGTAGTGATTTATTGTGATCGTAAAAATAGTCAGTCTTGCCTTATTTCTATGATGAAAGCTCGGAAGAGTGTTAGCGAAGGCTGCCAGAGTTATTTAGCTTATGTGATAGATACTAAGCTAGAAAAGAATAAGTTGGAAGATATTCCTATTGTTAGTGAATTTCCAGAAGTATTCCCTGAAGACTTGAATAATCTTCCGCCCGTTAGACAAGTAGAGTTTGGTATAGATCTGATTCCTGGAGCCGCTCCTATTGCTCGTGCACCGTATCGTTTAGCGCCACCAGAGATGAAAGAAATGATGAAGCAACTACAAGATCTTTCCGATAAGGGCTTCATCAGACCCAGTTCTTTGCCGTGGGGTGCACCAGTCTTGTTTGTGAAAAAGAAGGATGGTTCGATGAGAATGTGTATTGATTATCGGGAACTGAATAAGCGCACGATCAAGAACAAATATCCGCTTCCTAGAATTGATGACCTCTTTGATCAACTAGTTGGAGCTTGCTATTTCTCCAAGATTGTTCTAAGATCTGGTTATCATCAGCTGAAGGTTAAAGAAGAAGACGTACTGAAAACTGCTTTTTGCACATGGTATGGTCATTATGAATTCCTGGTGATGCCATTTGGACTGACGAATGCTCCAGCTGCTTTTATGGATTTAATGAATCGGGTATGTAAGTCGTATCTCGATAAATTTGTTATTGTATTTATCGATGATATACTTATCTATTCCCGGTCCAAAGAGGAGCACGCACAACGTCTTCGTTTGATCCTGGAGTTGCTGAGGAGAGAGAAGTTGTATGCTAAATTTTCCAAATGTGAATTCTGGTTACGAGAAGTTCAATTTCTGGGGCACGTAGTTTCCGAGAAGGGTATTCGAGTTGATCCAGCGAAAATAGAGGCAATTGAAAAGTGGGAACCATCGAGAACGCCAACCGAAGTACGCAGTTTTCTGGGTTTAGCCGGCTACTATCGAAAGTTTATAAAGGACTTCTCTCATATCGCTACGCCATTGACCAAGCTGACTCGAAAGAATATAAAGTTTGAATGGAAAGCGGAACAGGATGAAGCATTCAGAATTTTGAAAGAAAGACTTTGTAGCACACCGATTTTGTCACTACCGGAAGGTTCCGAAGACTTTGTTGTTTATAGTGATGCTTCCAAACTGGGATTGGGATGTGTACTTATGCAGCGTGGAAAGGTTATTGCTTATGCTTCTAGTCAGTTAAAAGATCATGAAAGAAAGTATCCTACACACGACATGGAACTGGCAGTAGTTGTATTCGCGTTGAAGATTTGGAGACATTATCTTTACGGCTCTAAATGTCAAATTTATACCGATCATAAGAGTCTCCAACATCTTTTTGATCAGAAGGAATTAAATATGAGGCAAAGAAGATGGCTAGAATTGGTGAATGATTATGACTGTGAAATCCTTTATCATCCGGGAAAGGCGAACGTGGTAGCTGATGCGCTGAGTCGTCAAGAAAGAAGTGGAACAATAAAAGCTATTGCACTACGAACTGAGCTTCTACCTAACATTTTCGACGAACTAAAGAAGTGTCAAGTAGAAGCCTATCAGGAAGAATATTTGAAATCAGAACGGTTAGTGGGGTTTTCAGCATTGCTAGTGAAAGATGATCGTGGGTTATTGTGTCTGGGGAACATAATTTGGGTGCCTCGTTTGGGTGGTTTACGTGATCGTGTACTACAAGAAGCTCATCAATCTCGATTCTCTATTCATCCAGGTACTAATAAGATGTACAAAGACCTAAAACAATTCTATTGGTGGCTGGGAATAAAAAGAAGCATTGCTCAACATGTGGAAGGTTGTACTACTTGTAAGAAGGTAAAGATTGAACATCAAAAGCCGTTTGGTCAGTTACAACGATTAAAAATACCGATGTGGAAATGGGATCAGATTACTACAGATTTCATCACAAAGCTACCAAGGACTCTGAAGGGATTTGATTCTATTTGGGTGATAGTCGACAGGTTGACGAAGTCTGCACATTTGTTACCGATAAAGGAAACTGATTCATTGGAACGATTAGCTAAATTGTACATTGACGAAATAGTAACTCGACATGGAGTTCCAATCTCGATCATTTCTGATCGTGATAGTCGTTTTACTTCAAGATTCTGGAGAATTTTCAAAAGGAAATGGGGACGCAGATAAAGTTAAGCACAACATATCATCCTCAAACTGACGGTCAGAGTGAACGAACGATTCAGACATTAGAAGATATGCTCCGGGTTTGCATTGTTGACTTTAGGGGATCGTGGGATAAGCATTTACCATTGATCGAATTTGCCTACAATAACAGTTATCATTCCAGCATTCAAGCGGCACCGTTTGAAGTTTTGTATGGTAGAAAATGTCGAACTCCTTTGTGTTGGAACGAAGTGGGAGAGAAACAGCTAGCGGGGCCAGATATAGTTCACTTAACCGCGGATAAAATTACTCAGATTCGAGAAAGATTTAAAGTGGCTCAAGATAGACAGAAAAGCTACGCCGACCGACGCCGAAAGCCGTTAGAATTCCATGTTGGACATTTTGTGATGTTAAAAGTCTCGCCTTGGAAAGGAGTCATCCGATTTGGGAAACAAGGTAAACTGAGCCCGAGGTACATTGGACCGTTTGCAATTACATAAATGATCGGTGAAGTAGCATACAGGTTGGATCTTCCGCCAGAGTTAAGCAGGATTCACAACGCGTTTCATATATCGAACTTTCGAAAGTGTTTGGTTACACCAGATCAGGCAGTTTCTCTGCCCGACATACAAGTTGATGAAAAGTTGAATTATGTGGAGGAACCTGAAGCCATTGTTGACAGTAAAGTCAAAGTTTTGCGGAATAAGGAGATCAGACAGGGAAAGGTTCAGTGGCGACACCATAGGGGTCAGGATGCTACTTGGGAATCGGAATCAGAAATGAGAACTAAGTACCCGTATCTTTTTGCCTAACCGAATTCCGGGACGAAATTCTTTTAAGGGGGAGATGATGTAATACCTCGGGTAAGTTCGTTAGTTAAATGTTAGTTCTGTTAAATTTATTTAACTTTATAATTGATGTTTAGGTAAGTTTGGGTTAATTTAGGAGTTAAGGGTGTTTTGGGTCATTAATGGAAAGCTTAAGTTTTAGAGGGTAAATATGGTTAGATAATATCCCTTAGGATATTCAGATATTTTCATTATCTGCAAATATACAGAATCATTCCAGTGTATGTGTGTGTGTTTTTTAGAGAGTAAGAAGGAGAAAAGAAGGAAAGTTAGGTTAAAGCTCAAATTGGTGTACTTGGAAGAGGAATTAAGGTATGTTGCTTTGTATTTTATGTTGGTAATTGCTAGTAGATAGTTCCTATCTTATTAGAATCATCGATTTCACATCTGGTAGTAATTCCAGTCGATTTCTGGGTAAAAAGTGACGAACAGTCAGTAGTTTCCGGATAGGTCGAATGTGTCCGGGTAATCTTGTTGCTAGTGTCCGGGTAGTCCCTTTTCGATGGTGTCCGGACGAGTCTCACCCGGTAAGTTTCTCTTTTCATTAAGTTTTCGGTTGACATGAGATACCGGATAGTGTCCGGATTGCTTTGGAGTCCGGATGTTACCCGGATTGTTCACGCTGTCCGGATAGTTATGTTATTCGGATTGGTTATGTTATCCGGACAGTTGATGTTTACCGGATAGTTATGTTGTCCGGATAGTCTGTGTTGTCCGGGAAGTTTGGGTTGTCCGGGAACTTTAGTTGTTTGGTCAATTTTGCGAGTTTAGATGATTTTGACTTTCCAGTAACCTGTGTATTGTTAGTTATTGGACAGGGAGTGAATGAAGATTAATGTACTATGGACTTGACTTAAGTTCGGGTTTGGGGGTAACATTTGAGGATTGGAGTTCTTTAGAGTTCCTAGCTTTAGTAAGACTTATGTGTTCTATTTGGTAAAAAGATATATGTATCTATTTGTTTCAGATACTGTGAATCGAAGGTGAAAGCAGAATTCTTTGTGGAAAAGACTAGAAAGAGTTTTTGATAAGCAAACAGGTGAGTTTTACTTTAAAACGTTTTGAAACTGGAATACATATATGCGTGGATTAGGAATGTGATAGATGGTATGCTTATGTGTTTATGTATGTAATATAATATATTGAGATATTGTATTTACATGAGTATTCTACTATACGAGAATACATTGGCCGGGCTTAGGACCGATGTGTTGGCTGTAATATTCGTACAACGTTGTTGGCTATAATTGTCGTACAGCGAAGTTAATTTATTAGATGGCTTGCAACCATCTAATATGGCCAAGAGAATGAGATGGGAAAATACATGATGATTGAGTCATAACTGGTAATTGTGTTTGTATTATGTGAATGGTGGTGTGCAAAGGGTTTTCAAAGAAACAGGGATTTTCTCACTTAGACCATTAGGTCTAACCCTCATTTTGTTTTAAATATGTATTACAGGGCGTGGATCGGATAAGAGCAAGTAAGAGAAATAATCAGTGGATAGCTTTTGTGAAGACTTATGATTTGAAGACTAAGATGTGTTTTGTAGTTACAGTTTCATTACTAAATATCGTGTATGTAATTAGCGAAAAGTTGTAACGAAATACCATATTTTGGTTGTAAAGACTAATGGATCCTATTTGATATATGATGTATCTTTGTTATGTAACGATGTTAGGCAATGTATGTTATTTGTTATCTATTTGGAAACCGTTTTGTTACAATTCACTACCTAGATCTTATGATCACAACATGTGGATTCAAATTTGAGTCACAAAGCTAAAGTCTTATGACTTAAACTCTATGGTTTAGAATGTATGTTCGGCCCGGTCACCCGATTACTTCCAAAGTCATTCTTTTCTTACGTTTCACATCATGAGAAATGAAGTCTCTGCGACTTAAAACATACGTCTTATGGTGATTAAGACACAGGTTTTGAGATTTATATTATGAGAAACCAAAGTCTATGGGACTCATATCACAAAAGGAATCTTATGATTCGTTATAAGTGTCGAAGACAAAAGTTATGTGACTTGATCTCCATACTTAGAATACTTCTTCGGCCTCAGTCGCCCGATTACTTCACAGTTACAAACATCTCAGTCATACAGTTTTTCATACGTCCATTAAATTTTGTTATCCTTCGTTCTATTTTGTTCATCTGCAACAAAGTGAAGTATATGACAAAAGCATAACAAAAATTTAATTTGTATTTAAACGATCAGAAATATACAAGTAAAGGGGCACGATCGATTATAAGTCGCCCCAAATCTAAATTAAACTAAGGAAAAAATTCAAGGCAGAGGGGAGTCCTCAGTGACCTCCTCGTCGCCAGTCACGTCGACCTCATCGTCAGTCGGGTCCTCTTCTTCAAGATTGTCTTCTTGGTCGAGTTCCTCCTCGTCCCCGACTTGCTCTAAGAACGTCTTGACCTTTTCTTCGGCTTCGGCCATAGGGTCTAGCCCCCGCAATTGGCGACGCATGATCGCCGCTCGAACCCTCAGACGGGTTAGAGCCTCAAACAAATGGAGACGCTCCTCTAAGGATGCGATCTTCTTCTCTTTCGCCTCGACGAGCGACTTAAGGTCCTCGACCTGTTTTCGCTCTCTGCCTCAGTCGCATAGGACGTCTTAAGGGTCTCCCTCAGATGGCGCTGAAGGTCTTCCTTCGCGCTCAACGACGCCACATGAAAGTCCTGGACTTCGGCTAACTTCGCAGAAAGGCACTCGACCCTTTGCATATAGACAAAGAGAAGTTTGGAACGCCTGCAGAGCGCGAATATACAAACGTCAGAAAACAAATGACAAAAATACTTAAGACAGACGGATCGTACGTACCTTGAAGGTCAGCCCTGCGATGCGCGACCCCATGTTTTCGACCGTGACGTCCTCCAGTCGTTCCTTAAAGGACCGTAGGAGGAATTTCTCCAGATCGGGAAAGATCTTATTACTGTCTATCTCTTCCCCGGCCATGAAGTTTGACGGCATTGTAAAATTCACCGTCATAACATCGGTGGACTCCTCCGTCCTCTTACCTTTTCCCTTGTCGACCGACGAGGGAGAAGGATCGACCTCTTCGAATAGAGGAGGGGCCACGCTCACCGAAGTCGCATCAATAACTCCCGGTGGCGTATTTGTCTTATCAGCAGTAGCGACCCTAGATGGGTCACCACCCTTCGACGACGGTTCCCTCCGGTGAACCGTCTTGGACTTCTTTACCCCCGACGACGGGGGTGGGGGAGCTTTTCACTTCAACTCCTTGGCCTTACGAGCCAACAGGAGTTGGGCCTTCTTCTTTTGCGTATCATGGGTAGGCATATCGCCCGAACCACCTACAAAACAACAGAGAAAGTTGTATAAATAACACATACGACATCCCAGGTAAAACGTACGACAAGTTACCTACTATTTCTTCTTCCTCCTCTTCTCTCTCTGCTTCTTCTCTTACAGGGATCTCCGTCCCTGTCAGCTCGACGACCTCGTCGTCCGAACCCTCGTCCCTAAGACCTCGCTGGACGAAGAAAGATCTGTCATCCGAATTATACATCCGAAATTTTTCGATCTTCGCCTCCATCTCTTAGGACACGCCAGCATCAGGGAATATAAGGGCTGAAATGAAAAAACTTACGATCAGCTATGACATACGACCCAGGAATAAGATACGACAAGTGAAAGACTTAATGTTGGTGTTCCACCCGATAGTGACCCATGTCGTGTCTTCCTGCAGAAGCTCGAGTGACTGCGTCTTTCCGAAGACGTACCGAGCCTTCCACCCGCGGTCGTTTACTTGGGTGTTCTGCACCATGACCTGAGCTTTCTTGTACTTAGAAAATAAAGTGTACCGGTGGTAGTTGTCCACCTTGACTACGTGGGACGCCAGAAGGTCCTCCACTGTGAACGGATTCGTCCACTCGCCGGTGATCCTATCGATAACACGAACTATTCGCCATAACTGAGGCATCATTTGGGCAGGCGAAAGATGATACTTTCCCAGAAACTCCCTAACTAACGGAGAAAATGGCCACTTAAAGCCCGCCTTAAAAGAGTATTCGTAAATAACAAAATGACAATTCGGACAATCGGCAGGTCGGAACTGACCCGACGAATATATTTGAACGACATCAAGAATACCGGACAAGGTCCTAAAGGCCTCTAAACTTTCCTGACCAACAATGGTGCTCGCTGGTTCGACTGATATTTTGAAAAGCTATGAGAAGAATGGAAAGATTCCTTCTAAAACTTATAAACACTCAAGGCACACGAAAAGACGGCAAGGAAATATCTCTGAAATCCTTTCCTAAAAACACAAGTGAGCGTAAAAAGAAAACAATCCCCAGGATCGTGCTATTTATGGCAGAGATCCTGTCAGATCGACCCTCTGGATGGTCGACACCTGTCCATTGCCTTTTCGCATGCATCATGTCGATGGACGACACCTGTCCCCTAAACAACTCTACGCCTCTGACACGCCGTCGTGATGTCACGACCCTTTCGTTTGCTCCAATCCAAATCGAACCAAGACGGTTGGGATTCGACCAGATACACTCCCCATGCGACACGTGTCGAACCACTTCGTCTGATTTAAAATTCGAATCTCACGCCTAAAATTAAAATTTTGGGGCAAACTGTTTGGGTAAAAAATCACACCTCACGACCAACAATAGAAAACTCAGATAACCATTTCATAAGACCACTCTTGTATTAAGATAGGGTCTTACAGGTTATTTACATACGAGTATCTGGTCGTACATTTTTATGATGGTCGTACGTTCCGTACGACCGACGTCCGAGACTTAAGACGGTCGTACGATTACACTAACCATTAACAGTCAAACCTGTTTCTTTTGTTCTTTAATGCAGGTCCACAAGCATTCATGGTACATCGGTCAGTAACGGCCGAGCTATTAATGGCAATAAAGGCCCGACAACGGTTACGAAGCAAACCATCAGGACACATTTAATGACCAGTGGAAGCTATATATAAAGTCCTGTTCCCCAACCGAAAAGGACATCTGTTATCTGTTCCATCTGTTTCCAAGCTATTATACATCGCAAACTCAAAATCAATCTACAGAGCATTCGAACAAATATCTATAAAGTAACTTCGCACGACAACAGTCCGAACCGCACGACAGCAGTTTATCTCTCACGATTTACACACGACGCACGACTTTTTCACACGACTAAGTTCATTTTTACGTCTATTTGTAATCTGTTGTACACAAAACACTTGTTACCAAAGGATTATCGCCCCTGATTGGCGATCATAGTGCACTGTCGACTCCCACAAGTCGACCGCTGTTTTTCCTCGTTTTGGGGTTTTCCACATCACCAATTCTCTCGTCTTATTTACTTTCTTCCTTGCAATTGTGTTGATTGGTCTTGAGATCCATTTCTTTAGTTGTTAAAGTCCACATCAACCTTAAGTTGTTCTTTTGGGCGATTTTTGGGATTAATAGTTTGGCGCCATCCGTGGGACCCCATCTAACGATCTTGTGAAGTTTTTGTTACTTTCAGGTAAATGGCAAATTATCAAGATCCCATGATTCAACTTCAATAAGAATTGAATGCGGCTCGAAGTCAGATTCAAGCCCTGCATGAGCAGAATCAGAAGGCAGTCGCGGAAATCGCTTCTCTGAGGATTCCCGCGATGAGCAATTCCTTTGGTCCTCAGAATGGTCCCCGAACTATGGGTGTACCTATCATTAGGCCCCAATTCCATTCAGGTCCAGGGCCATTCGTCAACAACTCAGGACCAGGGCCATTCGCCAACAATTTAGGTCTGGGGCCATTTGTCAGCAACCCTCATCAAGGACAATTTCCCCCTCAGCACCAGAGACCACCACCTTTGCATAATGGGGCCCTGCCATACTTCGTCCCTCTTAACGGGGACGCTAATGGTTCTTCATACGGGAACAGTACATATACGGCAACGGCCACGAATTCAGGGGTCAACCCGCCGTCAGGTGTAAACTCCGAGCCTAACGACCCAGTCGTCCATCGACTTAGGTTATTGGAAGATCAGAACGAAAAAAATGCTATCGTTACTTTCCAAGCTACCAGGCGCTGTCGTCCCCGTCGACGTCGAGCCCCACGCAGGATTTCAAGCGTCACCTTTCATTGACACGATGGCGACTGTCGACGTTCGAAAGAAGTATAATATTCCTGCATTTACGCCCAAGTATTCAGGAATAACTGATCCAACAGAACATATTGCACATATTGGTACGGTTCGGTATCCAAGTTCCACTGTTTTGTTTTCTCTTTGGCTGCGTGCCCCGTACTCTCATTGTAATTGTTGTTTTCCTTTGCCTTTTTAATCTATTGCCAGGAGTCTTTCTCCTTTCCAAAAAAAACAATTGATGTGGACAGTATCAATCCCACATCAATATCAAGAGGTGTGCATGTGCAAAAGCTTTGGCGCGACTCATACAGGTCCTGCTCTCCAGTGATTGATCAGTCTCAAACCCAAGTCCATCAGCAACTTTGCGGAGTTGGTCAACCAGTTTTCACAACAGTTCGCCAGCAATCGCAAGATGGAGTAGCAGACCAGCGACCTGTATTACGTCGTCCAAAAATCTGGAGAATCCATCCGTGGTTATTTCAATCGCTTTAATGCGGATATGATCAGCATTCGTAATTGTGACGTCAAGACTGCCATCGAGGCCTACAAGCGTGGTCTTGACGACAACACTACAGGATTGTACGTCGATCTTACGAAGTACCCACCAGAAAATTTTGAAGACGTCCGCGCTAGGACTTTGGCTTACATGAGGGTCGAAAACGACCTAGCCTTCTGTCGTAAGCATTACACCGACAAAAAGTCGCTCGGGATCAAGAAACCAGATTTCAAATCCAGACCGAGCGTCAAGTCAGCGTCATCGCGCCAAATATCAAACGTTCGGTTTGATAAAAAAAGAGCAATCATGCGCCTCGATTCTCCCAATATCCCAAAATTTCTTCTTAAGGATTCAAGGGATCGATGAAAGAGCTAGTCGAAGCTCTTAGAAGCATTCAGTCGTCTTTTCGATGGCCCAAGAAGAACGATATAAATGACGTCAAGAAGGACAAGAATAAATGGTGCGACTTCCATAGCGACCATGGTCATACGACAGATAATTGCCTGGCTTTGCAAAAGGAGTTAGCCTGGATCGTCCCCAAGGGTCATCTGTAGGGCTTGATCGATAAAGAATCTATGCCAGGCGATAACATAAGACCAGAATCCCCCGTCCATGAAAAAGTCATCAACTGTGTGACGGGTGGATCAGACGTATGTGGTTTAACCTATTCGGCAGCCAAGCGGCACGCCAACCAATCGTCAGGAGAATACCCTATTCCTAGGTCATCCCGACCTCCAGGATAGTTGGTAAAAACATCACGATGGCTTGATTATCCAACTTACTATTGGCAACTGCTCGACCAAAAGAGTATTAGTCGATGGGGGCAGTTCGGCCAACATCATTTTTCTAAGCACTGTCAAAGCTATGTGAATTGATAAATCAGAGATCACCCGTCGATTGACGATTCTGATAGAATTCAATGGCGATTCTACCAACACTCTGGGAGAGATCATCCTCCCAGTGTATGATAAAGAAGTCAACAAGCAAACAAAATTTAACATTATTGATTGTTCATCATCATACAAAGTTATACTTGGTCGACCCTGGATACACGACATGAAGGCGGTCCCCTCGACCTATCATCAGACGATCAAATTCCCGACGCCATGGGGAGTACAGGAAATCGAAAGCGAACTGAAGATCGCCCGTGATTGCTACAAAGCAACGGTGAAACCCCAAAAATGAAACCAATATTGTGGCAATTGCGCATGATACTATGCAACCTATCCATATGCCAGAAAAAACAGGTTCGAGTATCGTCTTACAATCGCCACAAGGGGGCAGAATGTTGTACCCCATACGACACTCAGTTTTCAGCTACCGATCGTGGGCATGGATATAGCTCACGACTTGGGGGCAGTCGGACCTCATGACAGAAGTAATTCTCCAATAGCCGATATTAAAATGTCATCAGGTACGCCCGTCAACGACACTCAAAGTACTCGGGTATGATATACCAACCTTCTGAAGCTTTACATACGTCCTTAATCCCACGACCCTTCATAAGGTAGGGAATGGACATAGCTAGTAAGTTACATCATGCCCCAAGGGCAAGAAATTTTCCTGTTAGTCTTTTCAAATTATTCCTCTAAACGGACAGAAGTAGACGCCTACTCCCAGATTCGGGACTGAAAGGTCATCTCTTTTATCCAGAGTAACACCCTATGCATGTTCGGAACTCCTTCCAAAATCATGTACGGCAATGATCCACGAGTGATCGTAAGTCTGGATAACGTAGTATCAAATCTACGACCATAACCCCACGTAGCTGGGCTATAGCACACTTTATTTGTTTTTTGCTTTCGATTTATTTCGACAAACGATTAATAACTTAAGCATCGGAGGGTCGTTGGTCAAACCAACGACTATCCCTGAATCTTACATTGCAGGCTTGCTAGATCGCACGAACATCAGTCTTACGACCTACGTCGTGAGAAGACAAAGTCTTTCAGACTACAAGGTCAAGATAAATATGTCACGGCCGATAAAGTCATGACCCATAACTCATGACTCATACGACGTAAACCGAATCTTACGATTCACTACCTAGATCTTATGATCACAACAGGTGCATTCAAATTTGAGTCATAAAGTTAGAGTCTTATGACTTAAACTCTGTGGTTTAGAATGTATGTCCGGCCCAGTCGCCCGATTACTTCCAAAGTCATTCTTTTCTTAGGATTCACATCATGAGAAATGAAGTCTCTGCGACTTAAAACATACGTCTTATGGTGATTAAGACACAGGTTTTGCGATTTATATTATGAGAAACCAAAGTCTCTAGGACTCATATCACAAAAGGAATCTTATGATTCGTTATACATATCTTATAATCATCACATGTGTTCTTTAAACTAAGTGTCGGAGACAAAAGTCCAGTGACTTGAACTCCATACTTAGAATACTTCTTCGGCCCCAGTCGCCCAATTACTTCACAGTTACAAACATCTCAGTTATACAGTTTCTCATACGTCCATTAAATTTTGTTATCCTTCGTTCTATTTTGTTCATCTGCAACAAAGTGAAGTACATGACAAAAGCCTAACAAAATATTCATTTGTATTTACACGATCAGAATTATGCAAGTAAAGGGGCACGATCGATTATAAGTCGCCCCACATCTAAATTAATCGTAGAGGGGAGTCCTCAGCGACCTCCTCGTCGCCAGTCACGTCGACCTCAGCGTCAGTCGGGTCCTCTTCTTCAAGCTTGTCTTCTTGGTCGAGTTCCTCCTCGTCCCCGACTTGCTCTAAGAAGGTCTTGACCTCTTCTTCGGCTCCGGCCATAGGTTCTAGCCCCCGCAAATGGCGTCGCATGATCGCCGCTCGAACCCTCAGACGGGTTAGAGCCTCAAACGACTGGAGACGCTCCTCTAAGGATGCGATTTTCTCCTCTTTCGCCTCGACGAGCGACTTAAGGTCCTCGACCTGTTTTTCGCTCTCGGACAAGGAGTCCTTAGTCGCTACTAACTCTGCCTCAGTCGCAGAGGACTTCTCAATGGTCTCCCTCAGATGGCGCTAAAGGTCTTCCTTCGCGCTCAACGACGCCGCATGAAGGTCCTGGACTTCGGCTAACTTCGCAGAAAGGCACTCGACCCTTTCCATCGCCAGCTCCTCCTAATCCCTTGCCACACGGGCTTCCTCTTGCGCCTTATGCATTTTTTCTATGGCAACAGGGGTAACCCTACGGATTTTATCCATATGGGCATATAGACAAAGAGAAGTTTGGAATGCCTGCAGCGCGCGAATATACAAACGTCAGAAAACAAACGACAAAAAATACTTAAGACAGACGGATCGTACGTACCTTGAAGGTCAGCCCTGCGACGTGCGTCCCATGTTGTCGATCGTGACGTCCTCCGGTCGCTCCTTAAAGGACGGCAGGAGGAATTTCTCCAGATCGGGAAACATCTTATTGCTGTCCATCTCTTCCTTGGCCATGAAGTTTGACGGCAATGTAAAATTCACCGTCATAACATCGGTGGACTCCTCCGTCCTCTTACATTTTCCCTTGTCGGCCGGCGAGGGAGAATGATCGACCTCTTCGAATAGAGGAGGGGCCACGCTCACCGAAGTCGCATCAATAACTCCCGGTGGCGTCTTTGTTTTATCAGCAGTAGCGACCCTAGATGGGTCACCACCCTTCGACGATGGTTCCCTCTGTTGAACCGTCTTGGACCTTCTTTACCCATGACGACGGGGGTGAGGGAGCTTTTCGCTTCATCTCCTTGGACTTACGAGCCAACAGGAGTTGGGCCTTCTTCTTTTGCATATCAGGGGTAGGCATATCGCCCGAACCACCTACAAAACAACAGAGATAGTTGTATAAATAAAATATACGACATCCCAGGTAAAATATACGACAAGTTACCTGCTATTTCTTCTTCCTCCTCTTGTCTCTCTGCTTCTTCTCTTATAGGGATCTCCGTCCCTGTTAGCTTGACGACCTCGTCGTCCGAACCCTCGTCCCTAACACCTCGGTAGACGAAGAAAGATTTGTCATCCGGATTATACATCCGGAATTTTTCGATCTTCGCCTCCATCTCTTTGGACACGCCAGCATCAGGGAACGTAAGGGCTGAAATGAAAAAACTTACGATCAGCTATGACATACGACCCAGAAATAAGATACGACAAGTGAAAGACTTACTGTTGGTGTTCCACCCGGCAGTGACCCATGCCGTGTCCTTCTGCAGAACCTCGAGCGACTACGTCTTTCAGAAGACGTACCGAGCCTTCCACCCGTGGTCGTTCACTTGGGTGTTCAGCCCCAAGACCTGGGCCTTCTTGTACTTAGAAAATAAACTGTACCAGTGGTAGTTGTCCACCTTGACTACGTGGGATGCTAGAAGGTCCTCCACTGTGAATGGATTCGTCCACTCGTCGGTGATCCTATCGATCACACGGACTATTCACCAGAACTGGGGCATCATTTGGGCAGGCGAAAGATGATAATTTCCCAGAAACTCCCTAACTAACGGAGAAAATGGCCACTTAAAGCCCACCTTAAAAGGGTATTCGTACAAAACCAAATGACCATTCGGACAATCGGCCGGTCGGAACTGACCCGACGAATATATTTGAACGACATCTGGAATACCGGACAAGGTCCTAAAGGCCTCTAAACTTTCCTGACCAACAATGGTGCTCGCTGGTTCGATTGTCATTTTGAAAAGCTATGAGAAGAACGGAAAGATTCCTTCTAAAACCTATAAACACTCAAGGCACACGAAAAGATGGCAAGTAAATATCTCTGAAATCCTTTCCTAAAAACACAAGTGAGCGTAAAAATAAAACAATGCCCAGGATCGCGTTATTTATGGCAAAGATCATGTTAGGCCGACCCTCTGGATGGTCGACACCTGTCCATCGCCTTTTCGCATGCATCATGTCGATGGACGACACATGTCCCCTAAACAACTCTACGCCTCTGACACGTCATCGTGACATCACGACCCTTTCGTTTCCTCCAATCCAAATCGAACCAAGACGGTTGGGATTCGACCAGATTCCCTCCCCACGCGACATATGTCGAACCACTTCGTCTGATTTAAAATTCTAATCTTACGCCTAAAATTTAAATTTTGGGGGCAAACTGTTTAGGTAAAAAATCACACCTCACGACCGACGAAAGAAAACTCAGATAACATTTTCATAAGACCACTCTTGTATTAAGATAGGGTCTTACAGGTTATTTACAGACGAGTATCTGGTCGTACATTTTTATAATGGTCGTACGTTCCGTACGATCGACGTCCGAGACTTAAGACGGTCGTACGTTACACTAACCGTTAACAGTCAAACCCGTTTCTTTTGTTCGTTAATGCAGGTCCACAAGCATTCATGGTATAACGGTCAGTAACAGACGAGCTATTAATGGCATTAAAGGCCCGACAGTGGTTACGAAGCAAACCATCAAGACACATTTAATGACCAATGGAAGCTATTTATAAAGGTCTGCTCCCCAACCGAAAAGGACATATGTTATCTGTTCCATCCGTTTCCAAGTTATTATACATCGCAAACTCAACAGCAATCTACAGAGCATTCGAACAAATATCGCTAAAGTAACTTCGCACGACAACAGTCCGAACCGCACGACAGCAGTTTATCTCACACGACTTACACACGATACACGACTTTTTCACACGACTAAGCTCATTTTTACATCTATTTGTAATCTGTTGTACACAAAACACTTGTTACCAAAGGATTATCGCCCCTGATTGGCGATCATAGTGCACTGTCGACTCCCACAAGTCGACCGCGGTTTTTCCTCATTTTGGGGTTTTCCGCGTCACCAATTCTCTCGTCTTATTTACTTTCTTCCTTGCGATTGTGTTGATTGGTCTTGAGATCCATTTCTTTAGTTATTAAAGTCCACATCAACCTTAATTTGTTATTTTGGGCGATTTTTGGCATTAACAATGACAGCACAAGAAGCAGAAGAAATTCAGGATGTTGTTACAGATAAATTTTTAATAAGCTCTTCACATGCTAAAGTTGAATTTAAAGCCTAAAGTGCTAGATCATGCTTTAATGGTAGAGACTGCGAATGATAATCAAGTACCGGTTAGAGAGGTATTTGATAGTTGTGTTATAGATATAGATGGGTGTGGATTTCCTATTCAGTTATTTCTTATGGCCTTGATTAAGTTCGATGTGGTTGTAGGAATGGATTGGTTAGCCGATAATCAGGCTACTAGTGTTTGTAATAAGAAGCTGATCAATGTTGTATTACCTGAGAGAGGACCGGTAGTAATTTATGGTGATCTTAGAAATCGTCAATCTTGCCTTATATCAATGCTGAAAGCCCGTTAGTGTGTTAGCAAAGGTTTCTCCAGTTATTTAGCTTATGTGATAGATACTAAGCTAGAGAATAGTAAGTTGGAAAACATTTTAGTAGTTCGTGAATTCCCAGAAGTTTTTCCAAAAGACTTGACTAGTCTTCCGCCCATTAGACAAGTAGAATTTAGTATCGACCTGATTCCTGGAGCCGTTCTTGTTGCCCGTACACCTTATTGTCTAGCACCCTCAGAGATGAAAGAAAGGATGACACAACTACAAGATCTTTCTTATAAGAGATTTATCAGACCCAGTACTTCCCCGTGGGGTGCACCGGTCCTGTTTGTGAAAAAGAATGACGGGTCGATGAGGATGTGCATTGATTATCGGGAACTGAATAAGCTTACGATCAAGAACAAGTATTCGCTTCCCAGAATTGATGACCTCTTTCATCAATTAGTTGGATCTTGTTATTTCTCCAATATTGATTTACGACCTGGTTATCATCTATTGAGGGTTAAAGAAGAGGATGTTCCGAAAACTGCTTTTCGTATAAGATATGGTCACTATGAATTTTTAGTGATGCCTTTTGGACTGACGAACACCCCAGCTGCCTTTATGAATTTAATGAATCGGATATGTAAACCATATCTTGATAAATTCGTTATTGTATTTGTCGATGATATTCTTATTTCTGATCTAAAGAAGAACATGCACATCACCTTCATTTGATTCTCGAATTGTTGAAAAAGGAACAGTTATACGCCAAAGTCTCCAAATGTGAGTTCTGGTTGAGAAAAGTTCAATTTCCTGGGCATGTAGTTTTGGAGAAAGGCATTCAAGTTGATCCAATGAAGGTAGAAGCAATTGAAAAATGGGAACTGCCGAGAACGCCAACCGAAGTACGAAGTTTTCTGGGTTTAGCCGGCTACTATCGAAAGTTTATACACGATTTTCTCGTATCTCTACGCCACTGACCAAACTAACAAGAAAGAGTATAAGGTTTAAATGGAAAGAAGAGCAAGATGAAGCATTCCGAATATCGAAAGAAAAACTCTATAGTACGCCGATCCTGTCATTACCGAAAGAATCAAATGATTTTGTTGTTTATAGTGACGCTTCCAAACTAGGATTGGAATGCGTGTTGATGCAGTGTGGGAGAGTTATTAGTTATGCTTATCGACAACTGAAGGATCAAGAAAGACAATATCTTACCCATGACATGGAACTTGCTGCAGTTGTCTTCGCTCTAAAGATTTGGAGACATTATCTATACGGTACTAAGTGTTAAATTTATACTGATCACAAGAGTCTCCAACATCTCTTCGATCAACGAGAACTGAATATTAGGCAAAGAAGATGGTTAGAATTAGTGAATGATTACGGCTGTGAAATTCTCTATCATCCTGGAAAGGCAAATGTAGTAGCTGATGCATTGAGTCAACAAGAGACGAGTGGAACAATAAAGGCAGTTGCACTACGTTGAACTTCTACCTAACATTTTCGAAGAATTGAAGAAATGTCAAATAGAAGCCTTTAAAGTGGAGCACTTGAAACCAGAACGGTTGGTGGGTATATCGAATTCACTCCTAAAAGATAATTGTGGGTTAATGTGTTTAGAAAACATAATATGGGTACCTCGTTTGGGTAATTTACGTGATCGAGTACTACAAGAAGCTCACCAATCTCGTTTTTTTATTCATCCAGACATGAATAAGATGTATAAAGATTTACGACAGTTCTACTAGTGGCCGGGAATGAAAAAAGATATTGCTCATCATGTGGAATGTTGTTCCACTTGTATGAAAGTAAAGATTGAACATCAAAAGACTTTTGGTCAGTTGCAATCTTTAGAGATACCTATATGGAAATGGGATCAGATTACTACATATTTCATCGTGAAGCTACCAAGGACTCCAAAAGGATTCGATGCTATTTGGGTGATCGTCGACAGATTGTCAATGTCCACTCACTTTCTACCTATTAAAGAAACCTATTCGTTAGAAAGACTAGCCAAATTGTACATCGACGAAATAGTAACTCGACATGGAGTTCCATTATCGATTATTTCTGATCGTGATAGTCGTTTCACTTCGAGGTCATGGGAAAGTTTTCAAAGATAAATGGGGACGCAAATAAAGCTAAGTACCGCATATCATCCACAAATTGACAGTCAAAGTGAACGAACAATTCAGACTTTAGAATATATGTTGCAGGTCTATATTGTTGATTTTGGGGGATCATGGGATAAACACTTTCCTTTGATCATATTTGCCTACAATAACAGTTATCACTCCAGCATACAAGCGGCACCATTTGATGTTTTGTATGGTAGAAAATGCCGAACTCCTCTGTGTTGGAATGAAGTGGGAGAAAAACAACTAGCTAGGCAGAAATAGTTCAGTTAACCGCTGACAAGATTACTCAAATTTGTGAACGACTGAAAGTGGACAGGATCGACAGAATAGTGACGCTGACCGACGCCGAAAGCCATTAGAATTCCAAGTTGGAGATCTTGTAATATTAAAAGTCTCACCTTGGAAAGGGGTCATTCGATTTGGGAAACGAGGCAGACAAAGTCCAAGATACATTGGACCGTTTGCAATCACAGAAAGAATCGGTGAAGTAGCTTACAGATTAGAACTTCTGCCAGGGTTAAGTAGTATCCATAACACTTTTCATGTTTCTAATTTAAGAAAGTGTTTGGTTACTCCAGACCAGATATACAAATTGATGATAAGTTGACTTTCGTTGAAGAACCTGAGGCAATAGTAGACGGGAAAGTTAAAGTGTTGTGGAACAAAGAAGTCAGTTTGGTAAAAGTCCAATGGCGATACCATAAGGGACAAGATGCTACTTGGGAACCACAACATATATTCTATTTGCGTAATGGTTAAGGTCCTGGAGGATGTGTTGGAATATCCCATCTGGCCAGGGTTCGAATCCAGGCGTTCACAACTTGTGGCCATTGAGCTTTAACCAGGGCTGGTGTCTTACAGTCATAATTTTCCAAGGGATTAGTCTAGGCATATCCTAGGACACCCTTCCAAAAAAAGATGCTACTTGGGAGCCAGAATCAGAGGTGAGAGCTAAGTACCCGTACCTTTTCTTTTAACCGAATTCTGGGACGGAATTCTTCTAAGGGTGGGGGGGGGGGGGGATATTGTAATGTTTCGGGTAAGTTCGTTAAGTTAAGTTTTGGTTCCGTTTTATTTATTTAAATTTCGTTTATTAGTTTAGGGTGAGTTGTGTCGGTTTATATGTTTAGGGTGCAATTGTCATTTTAAATTTAGTTAGAAACCTTTAATAGCAATTTCAGGTTTTTATAAAAGGAGTGACATCTCAATTTCATTTCATTAAGTCGGTTTCCCAAAGGTGGCGGGTGTGAAGTCTGAGCCGAGAGAGAGAGAGAGAGATAAAGAGACAACGAAAGCAGAGAAAGGAATCGATCGATTAGGGTTCAAGAGAGAATCGTCTGATCTAATTTTGAGGTATATCTCTTTTAAAAATTATGTTCATATCGAGTAGTGGAAGATTTCTATTGGTTTAGAATCGTATATTTTGTTTCTCAATTAGTCGGTGTTTGAGTTTGGGTTTGATTTCGATTTATCCGGATTGCTCATTGTCAGGATAGTATTTTGACCCGGATTCCTCGAGTTTCCAGATGGAACATTACCCGTATTCTTTTCCAGGTATGACGTTTTCCGGATAGTGTCCGGATTTGGTTTAATCGGATTTCCCGGTTTTCGGATGGCATTTGATCCGGATCGTTTTCCGAATAAGGTGTTTCCGGATTGGTTTCCGGATATGTTTCTCCGAATTGGATTCCGATTGGGTTGCTTTCCGGATTATATGTATCCGGATTGTGTACTCGGATTCCTTGTGATTTTCGGATGAGTTGTATATCCGGATTCTTTGTATATTTTGGATGATAACTTTATCCGGATAAAGGTTGAATCCGGATAGGAGTTGTATCTGGGTTGTGAGTGTATTCCGAATAGACTTTATTTATTATTTAAATTGTTGCTCTGAGGTTATAATTTTAGTCTTAATGTAGAAATCTTTTGTTTAGCATTATGGGTCTGTTATGTTTATTTAGGATTCTTAGTCTGTCGTTGAGTTTTATGCGGTAAATGGTTATACGTATTTTGTAGAATTTAGATTTGGTGAAGTTTGTGGAAAAGTAAGGTTTTTGCAAGTTTTCAAAAGAAGATGATAATTGCGTTATGTCTTTTGGTGAGTCTTAGTTTAACCATTTTCAAACTAGAATACTTATATATTGAATAAGTATGTGGTAGATAGTATGATGATGTGCTTATGATTGGAATATTATGTATTGAGATGTATGTTGTATTTATATAAGCATTACACTATACGATTGCACGTTGACCGGACTTAGGGCCGGTGGAGTTTGGCTGTACGGTGGGACAGCGGAGTTGGTCGTATTTTAGTGCAGCGGATTTAATTGATTAGTTGGTTTAGCGCAACCAACTAATATGGCCATGTGAAAGATTTGTACACAGTGCATAAGAATTATGATTGGTATTCTGATATTTGTTGTATTTTAATGTTGTTACAAAATGTTTACTAAACTGGCAGGGTTTTTCTCACATAGGCCAATTAGTCTAACCCTCATTTTGTTTTCAAAAATATGTATTCCAGGTCAAGGAACGTTTTAAGACAAGGGGAAAGACAAAGTGTAATGTGCTTATGAAGTCTTCGTATCTATGATAGTTTCCATAGATCATTTTGTATGGATAGTTTTTGTAGGTTGTAATGTATTATATTAGCGAAAAGTTCGTACTGATATATGTAATGTAAAGTTTTGGGGCCATCAGACCATATGTGATATAATATTTGTATATTAGTTATCTTATGATGAGGTGTATATTGTGTTATATGGTGTATGTTTGGGGTGGTTTGTTACAGAGAATGTGCAAAACTCATATGTAAATACGTTTCTTAAGATTCAATGAATAAAAAGATTTAATCAAGTGTTACCTGGTGTTTCAGATAAAAATTGAAATTTTACATAATTTTCAACTTGTAAACTGTCCCTATTTAAAAGATTTATATATAATAAAATTTTATAATTTTCGTAATCTTAGGGACTGTTTGTTTACCTCTTAATATTACAATTAAAAGGTTGTCTTTGAATCGTTAAGAGGTGAATCGTGTTTGGTAAAATGAGTGTTTGCTTCTTAATAGTTCTAAAACCACTACAAGGAAAAGAGGCTTCAGAGAAGGAACCTTTAGAAAAGGTATACTAAATGTATCTAAAAATACTTTTTAGAGAGGGAATTAGACGACAAAAATAAAAAAACATAACTGAAAATAGAACAATTTTTAGAGAGGGATATTTTATCAATTTATACATTACAAAAAAACGTTTCTAAAAGTTTTAGGGACATTTTTTGAAAAGCGTCTCTAAAAGTCGGATTAACGACTTTAGTAACGTTTATTTAAATGTCTCGAAAGGATAAATTCTTTTAGGAAAAAAAGGAAATTGGGAAAATGGTTTTAGTTACGCTTTCTATGCGTATCTAATAGGTTCTTTTAAAAAGTAGTTATCGTACCCGCACGATGCAGCGGGATGCAATTCAATTATGAAAACAAATTGTTGAGAGATTTACAAGTAAAATACAATATACAAACAAAATTGTTTCCGGACAATGCAACACAAACTAAAATTATATTGTATATCGACAATGGAAGATATGCGGTTTTTAACAAAATTGAATATTGTTTCCCTAAATAACAAAAAACTTGCATTTATAAATGTGTTTATTGATGGATCTATTGGCAAGTTTCATTGTTTATTCTACAATTTTATCCTCATAAATTAACTTATACCAGATGACGCCTAAAAAGAACAATTTGTAACAAAAAGAAAAAAAGAATTCCTATTATAGAGGTTAAAACTATATAAATGGCAAGACTTAAAAAGGTTATAAGAAAACAAAAGCTTGTATCTATAAACTTTGGGGCTTACGACTGTAAACTGTAAGAATCAAAGTCAATTTAATCAGTTTGGAAGAACGTAATATTTTTAATGGCAATAAATTCATATAAACATTTTGTTGTCCGACACAAGATCCTAATGTAAACAAAAATCACATTACTTGGTCGGGTACACAGCATAATTTTAATCTAGATTTAGTTATTTGATATTACCATTTTAATTTCGAAAGCCATTTCTTTGGGTATTCTTAAAAATGGTTTTACCTAATGAAACATTCATAACGTATTGAACGCTATTAAGTTTGAAACGTAATAACACATTGTTTGCAAAATATTCAACGTTCATTAAAACGTTGTGAAGGTAAAAAAAATTGAACTTTCACAACAAAAAACTTCTTGGAGTTTCAAGTAAAAAAACATGGCCTCACGGGTTTAATGCAAACCACTTGATCTCACATGATCCAAATCTATATATATAAATATCTATATATATATATATATATATATATATATACCAAACAACCTCTTGAATCAACCCTTTGCCACTCGATAGAATTGCCTAAAAACCGTTCACCATCTTTGGCATTGTCATATATTCTCCTGGTTTAAAAACACAAAACGTAAATTTTATAAACAAAACAAGTGCTTGGATTGACTAATTCATCACTAATTTAATGTTTATGTAGATGTAAATATTAGGGTGCTTGAAAGACAAAAAATCGCGTGAGAATAAGAGTTAAAAATTGAAAAGGTAAGAAGGGATTTGGACCCACACGATAATTGATCCAAAAGTAAAGATTATTTCATAGCTTCTTCATCATAACTTTCATTCTCACCGTAGCCATATTTGAAAACACTCTAAGAAAAGGTTGTTAATAAGACATAAAACTCAATAAGAAGGTCATTTATAGCAAATAAACACAATGCACAAACATTCTAGAATTCAACAAAACTCTAATAAGAAGGTCATCATTTATAGCAAATAACTTTGGAATAGACTTAAAATCTATTACCTCCAACATATCAACTGCTTTGGTTGCTTTTTCCAAACATTATTAAATAAAATAATACACTAAATTGTCTTAACAGTAAACAACAACACAACACAACACAGATTAATAAATAATGTTCTTACTTTTTAAGGACATTTTTTGAAAAACGTCTCTAAAAGTCGGATTAACGACTTTAGTAACGTTTATTTAAATGTCTCGAAAAGATAAATTCTTTTAAGAAAAAAAGGAAATTGGGAAAATGGTTTTAGTTACGCTTTCTATGCGTATCTAATAAGTTCTTTTAAAAATAAATCCGATATATAATTAAATGTGTATTTGAAATTGTTGGAACCCAGATACACTTAATCAAGATTAACAATCTGTTAGTGGAGTTTAGAGTTTGATGCGGAAGCGTATTAAACTAACAGATATGTTTGATAGATATTAGAACGCACATATATAAAGAAAACAGTAAGGAATAAAAAGGATTTCTTGAACAGTTACTGTTATTCAATATATAATAAGAACACGAAGAACAGATTAAGAACTGTTGGTGTGTGTGAGAATATAACACTCAGATATTTGACAATAAAGCTTGAGAGTATTAGTGACTCCTTGTGTTTTCGTCGTTAGGAAGATCTCAACATGAGACTTCCTTTTATACTACTCTTAGAAGACTATGAAGTTGGTCACTGTTCCTTTTACGGTATGAATAGTAAACTGGATGGTGTGAACAGTGGACTGGATGGTGTGAGCAGTTGTTTGAGCCATGCGCATTTAATGGAGCAGATGTACTATTGGTAAATGCATTAAATGGCGCAGACGTCTATTTTGTACCATGCCCTATTGAGTCCACTCAGAGTTTGACACGTGTTTTGACAGTACTTTTCCATGCAAGTTGATGAACGTATCCAGTAATATCTTCCAAGTCTTCATAGCAGACCACAGAGGCTCTGTAAGGCATTACAGAGGTTCTATGGTCTGACCTTCTGTGGAGCAGTCCACTTGTTTCCGAGTTGATCTTCTTCTTGCGCACTACAGAGGTTCTGTGATTACCTCTGTAGCTTCTGTTGCTTTCTGGACTTGATCTTCTAGAAGAAGTGGCAGAGCCTCTGTGAGAGGCTTTTCTATACTTAGCCTATTTTTCACTACTTCTAAGTATTTCTATGATTAGGAAGATTGAAGCTAACAATCTCCCCCTAAGTAGTGAAAAATAAAAATTTGACTATGTGTTTAGTTAGGCTAAGTTAGATAAGACAAAGGTTAAACAATACCTCGAAATTTCTTTCATTTAGAAATATGCCAGAGGCATTTTACATTTGAGTACAATGAAAGATAAACTTTTGTTTGCAGAGATTGGAGGTCTGAGAATCAGATTTTGGCATCTTTGAAATCGTTGTAGCTTCTGTTGTCTCTGCCGACTTTTCTGATCTCTTTGTAGAATCTGATGCAGAGTTCTCTTAGGCGGATTGTTGAGTCTATTTCTCTGATGAAAGTATCTGCATCATCTCTATCCATTTTCTCTGTACCTCTGTATTTTACAAGGCTTGCTCTGAATTTGCTCAGAGTACTGGTTGCGTACTTCTGACAATCCATGAGTACAAAAAGTTTAACCTGGTGTTGTGGGTTTTGAAATACTAACCCAAATCTTGGTTCTCTGATGATTGAGTTGGGCACAGCGTCTGGTGGGCAGCGATCTTCTGGTTGTCGTAGATCTAGATGTTTGAGACCAAGATCTTTTCCCAGCTGAAAATCTATCATGCTGTATAGCAGAAGATTTTCCCTCATCGCTTTTCTCAATACTTGATAGGCTCTGGTGTTTGCCTCTGTGTTGTAGTTGTCCTTTGTCCATTGCAGAAAGTCAGGTAGATCGTATGGATTGATGTTTCTTAAGTCAGCATCAGCGAAGGTAGATTCTGAATTGTTCTCTCTTCTGATTTTGTAAAGATTGTACCTGACCCTTGGATAGGTTCTTGTGAAGGAGAATCTGCAGAAGATCACTTTTTTGATTTTGTGAATTGAGAAGACATCTGCTTTGGCTCTTGGCTTTGTTCTTGTGAAGATGTTCTCAAATTCTTCTCTGATCCTTGGATCTGTCACATGATCTATTGGATAGTTTGTCTGAAAGGATTGTTTGTAGAGGTATTTGTATACCACTTCTTCCATTTCTTCATGTGTTGGACCAGGTCGTGGAATTTGTCTTCTGAGACTCTCCATATGTTGAACAACTTCTGCAGCTCTACCAGTTAAAGGAGTTTCTGACAGAGGCTTCAATCCATGTGCCCAGTCAACTTCTTCGGGTTTTGGGGTTTGAAAGGCGTCAAACGCACTTTTCATCAGTTTCTCTGTTGGTTTTGACAATGTTTTCTTCTTCTTAGGTTCCTCTGTCAGTATCCCTTTGCCTTTATCTTTTGTTGTCGTGGCATAACCTGTTGCTTCTGTGGGATTTGAGGTTTGTACTTCTGTAGGTTTGATGGAGGTTGCCTCTGTGGATTTTGACGATTGTGATTTAGAGGACTTTTGTGGCGATGGTTCTGTTGGCTTGACTTGCTCTGTAACCTCTGTTGGAGGTTGTTTGGTGACTTCTTCTGTGAGCTCAGTTTCTGTTGATGAAGTGTTTTCATTGAATCTTCTTGCCATTCTGAAGGCTAAGGTGAACCTGTGCCTTTCTTCTTCTCTCTTCACCATACGATCACTTATTGTTGTGTGCATCCTTTTCAGAATGTCAGAAGCAGAGGTCGTTGCTCTTTTTGGTTTGGTGGCAATCGACTTTCTTCTGGGTATGGTTTGGGGTGTTTCCACAGAGGTGGGTGTTTTCTCTGTGGTTGGTTCATCTGTTTCTTCCAAAATGATTACCTCAGGGGCGGTTGTTGCCTCTGAGGTTTGCTTATCTGCTTCTGTAGTGTTGGGTTCTTCAGAGGTTGAATCCACAGAGATGGGTGTATTCTCTGTGGTTTGTTGAGTTTGTTGTTGTCGGGTCTGTTCTGGAGGTGCTTGACTCAGAGGTTCTGCGGCTATTGGTGGACCTGTAAGTTCTCTGCTTGCAATTTTCTCTGTAGTTTTCTCCCCCTCAGGATGATCTGATGGACCAGGATGGTCATCATCATCAGAGTCATCCTGACCCTTGTCTGATGCACCCTCTGCTCTGCAGGAAGCATCGGGTTTCTTTGGCATTGTGGCTCCAGCAGCGATCAGTTTCGCGCAGACATCATCACAGAGGCCAAGAAGAGTTGCTAGCTCTGCCTCTGTTTTGAATCTCATCCTTCCTACACTTTCTCTGAAATCTTTGACGAAGTTAGCATTGGCAGTGGTGAAGGAAAGGATGACTTCTGTCACTTGATTAATCACGTTCTGCCCAAGCTCTGTCAGCTGTGCTCTTGTCATGTAGTCTTTGGGTTGCATCAGCATGGTATTTCGCATGGCTTCTTCTTGAACTTTTTGTAGGGCCTTCTGTAGATCTGCAGGAGTGATGCCCGTTGACACTGAAGTCTGTTTGTTCAATTGATCAAGGAACTTGTTGATGGAGTTCTCAATCGAAGAAGGAGTAGTTGTTGCGGCAGAAGTGGTGGATGCGGTAGCAGCAGACTTCATCTGTGAGATGGCAGTTTTCACCTCTGTGGACAGGTTGTCCATTTTGGTGTTCAGGTTTAGCAGTGCCAGTGATGTTGTCTCTGCAAAAGATTTGAAAGAGCTTTGCAACTCTTTCAAGGTTTGGTTCACAGAGGTCTCAAGGGTTTGGAACTCATCCCTTGTGACTTGTGTTCCGGTGGTAACCTCTGGAGGAACACATTCGTCTCCAGAGTGAATCCCTGTTCCTGGGATACCTTCTTTCATTCCTGTTTGTATGTTGAGAATGGAAGGATTTCCTTCTGATCATTGAGAAGAAACATGAGTTTCAATCCCTACAGAAGTTCTGAGAAGAACATTGTCCAAATCCACTCCAGAGGTGGGTATTGGAATATCCTTCTGTTGACTAGGAGACTTGTCTAGAGTCTCTTTGTCTTTGTGCTCTCTACTTCTCTCTGAAAGAAGTGTGGGTCTTAATAAGTGTGTGTCAGAGGAAACAAATTCCTCTGTAGGGTGTTCTTGTGTGATCTGGGGCGATTGATCACGAACATTAGGTGAGTCTCTTTGAGGAGACTCCCTAGGAATGGATTCCCCGGTTTCTGTGGGCACAGAGGTTGAAAGAGTAACCTCTGGCTGGATGGGTTGGGTTGGGATCGAGCTGTGCTGCTCTTTTTCAATAACTCCTTCTGCAGCTAGACCTGCGGAGTTAGAAATGTGGGTTGCACTGGGAGGGGGTGATTGATGTGTGCCTTCTTCAACTTCGGCATCTTTTCTTGTTTCTTCTTCTGGTTCTGTGGAAGTTCCTTGCTCTGTGCGCAATGAGTCATACATGTGATGAGATCCGTATAATCTCATGACATGAGGATGATAGAGACCTTTTCGTATCCAGATAGCCTCTTCTTCATCTGAATTTACCTCTGAGATTTCTATCCCTGTTTCTGTGGTTTCTTCTACAACCGTTGCCTCTGTAACTTTAGTTGTATTCCACTCAGCTTCGATTTGTTCTGTTTCTGCTGAAGCTTGGTTTGGACTTCTTCTGTGGACGTCCAATCCTTGAATGAAAGGGTTTTGTAAAATCACAGGGGTTTTGGCTGGTTGATTTCTGGGTGTTGTGTCGTCTTCGTGTAGATGTGTGTCAATGCCAGAAATGAAGAAATCTTGTTCTTCTGGAGTGTGGTGGTCGAGAGGTTGTGCCGTCCACCCTGCTGTATTAAGGGTGTTTGCAATTTCGGGGTTTTGTAGGAAATCATTCAGGTCTCCTTGGTGAGCAAATCTATCTGGAGATTGATATGGTGATTGATATCCTTCTTCTGTCATTCCTACTTCTGCATCCTCTTCTTCTGCAGTTTCTCCCTCTATGATTTCCTCTTCTGCAATGGTAAACAACTTTTTAAGTGTTTTACCATGCTTCTTTTTGGTTTTCCTCCTTTTTGGTTTTGGTGCCCCTTCCTCTGTTGATTTGGATCTCTTCTTTTTCTGTTTTGTGAAAAGGGGAGGTGCAGAGGAGCCAATCTCTGTGGCATGGGGAGGTGAAGGTCTATCTTCTGCAGTGCTTGTTGATGTGCCTTCTGCAGTTTTTCTCTTCTTAGCTTTTGGAGTAGAAGCAGAGATCTTTACTGAAGATTTCTTTCCCATTATTTCTGCGCGTTTGGCTATGAAGCTGAGCTGAATAGCCATGTGTTTTGCTAACTTTTGATCCTTTTCTGCTTGAGTGGAAAGAGGTTTTGCTATCATTGTTCCTAGGGGAACACCTAAACGCGGGTGTGTCATAGGACTCGGTTTTGGAGTTCTATGATCGCGTATATACTCTTTCTTAAGGGATATGTTCGATGCGTAGCGCAGAAGTTTCTTTGACAGAGGTCTGCAGTGTGAGTAGCCATCGGCATGATCAGTGGGGGTATTTTTGTTCATCGGGAACTGTTTGGGAGTTGGCCCTTCCATTGGCCAATTTTGGATTAGCAGCAGAGGTTCGAACAGTACTCCCAATATTCTTTGGAATTGCAGAGGTGGTAGAAAGTTGGGATCGTTCTCTTTGACCCTTTTCGAGTTGTTCTTTCTGTCGATGGTGTTTATGATCTCTTGCATCATTATGGTCGCATAATCTAGTGGAAGATCATAGTAAACCCCATACATGATGCTCAAGATTTGATGTGAGCTATGGTCAATACTCCCTATCTTTCCTGTCAAGCATCTGTTAAGAATAGAGAACAAAGTGTTCCATAGAGGTGGTAATAGGCCTCTGCGGAAGTCATTTCTCTTCCGTAGTTGGGTGTTGTACCCAAGCATTTCCACGAATCTACAGAGCTCTTCGTCCGTTGGTTGCTCTGCATAACTTTTCAATCCCAGAAGACCCCTTGTTGGTAGGTTGAATTCAAGTGAGAACATTGTTCTGTTGAACTTGATTTCAAGATGCTCAGTTTTATCAGGTCTTGAAATGTACCCTTTGATAAGAGAATCGTCTTTATCAAATCGGCAGCTTTGCCAAAATTGGTTCAAATAACGAACTGGTATTCTGTTAGGGGTTCTTGATAGTAGAAGGAAAAGGATATGGTTTTCCATGATGTTCAGAAGTATGGCATGGGTTTCGCCGAAAGTAGTGGGTGAGAGGACCAAATAGCAGTTGTTGGATTTAATAGGAAGAGTGGCTTCGAAATGATCCTTAGCTATGAAGTTTTGCAAGTGTGTCGTCGGAGCAAAGTCTGCGGAATCCCCGGAATCTTGTTGTTCAATATCTCTTGCAAGGCTGGGGTTTTCAGAATGTTCTGAATGAGCAGGGGAGTTTTCCGTTGAGTTCGCCGGAGAGAGTTCAGAGGATGTAGCTCGAGAAGATGAAGCCATTTGCAAGTGTTTTGCAGGGTATCGCCGGAGAAGAAGATGAGAGTTTGTAAAAGGTTTTATGAGAGGGTAAGGTTTGTTTTTATAGGATGGTAAAACGGTAGACTTCGAAAGGGTAAAATATATGGCAATGGATTAAAGTTTGGAATCCGCACTCGAGTTTGAGCGGCGGGTTCAACTTACCAAAAAAAAACGTTCTATGTTTGCCCAATGAAAATGGGACACGTAGGCCATGTCAGAAAATGACAGGACGTCGTGCGCGGCCCATTAATGCTAGGCGCGTGGAGTTGTTCTTAGCCATATGAGTTTCACTCGCAGAAAAAGTAACCGTTATTACTATAGAGATGCCCAAGTAATCAGATTGACAGAGCTTCTGTAGTTTACAGAGGCTCTGTGATCTTGAAAATCTTTGATGTTTATCCCTTTTTCATATATCTCATTGTTATCATGACTTCTGTGGGGTTCTTCTTTAACCAAAACATTTGTAAAAGCATTGGAGAGGATAAAATCGGATTTTTGTGAAGAAATTTGCTTCGCAGAGGTTTTGTGGCTCTGTTGGAACTTGCAGAAGTTCTGTGAGGGCCAGAAGAAGCTCTATGAGAGAAAAAATCTCATAAAAAAAATTTTATTAGTATTTTTGATCATCCAATTTTTGATTTGGTTTAAGAGATGTTTTTCGGACATATTTGAAAGTTTGTGTCCGAGAAAACTGTTTTAAAAAAAAACGGTTTGTTCGAGAAGGTCATGGTCTGTGTTTTCGGTTTCCGAGATAACATTCCAAAAGTTCGACAGAAGGTTAATTTGTGATCACAGAGCATATTTCCTGCAGAAGCTCTGTTGAGCTCAGCAGAAGCTCTATGACCTTAAATTTCTCCTAATTCGAATTTTGTGAAACTTTTTGAGCTTTTGATTTTTGAGATGTTATTCACAGTATATTTAGGACATATTTGACAATTCTTGTCCTAGAAAATTGTTTTCCAAAAACCTTTTGTGCGAGAGACATACCTTTTGGTTCTTCTGTTCTCGGCAGTTTTGTCTTTCTTCTGTCGATGGAGAATTATCGACATTCTTCTTCGGCTTTCCTTTGAGAGATTTACCTATGTATATCATCTCAGGGCCCCTTTTGCTCCCCCTTGATCTAATCTCTTCTGTAGATCAAGAATTTTCTTTTTGCTCCCCCTTGACCTATGCTTGGATCAAAGAATGATAAGTTTTGCATAGAACATAGGTCATGGTCTTTCAGAGGTTCTGTAGGGGTCGTCAGAGGTTCTTAGTTGACTTACAGAAGCTCTGTGATTTTAAGAACTATTTAAGGTTTTAAGAATTTACATACAGAAGTAGAATCGATCAAAGCAATAAATTAAGCAATGTATTTACTTATTATTTACAGAATATAAAACTATACTTACTGAGGATTTTCACACCATGTTAATCATTCCTATCTTACCTACCAAGAAGTTGAATCTTTTCTCGTCTAGTGCTTTGGTGAATAAGTCAGCGAGTTGATATTCTATGGGCACAAAATGCATTTCGATTGTACCGTATTCAACATGATGTTTCAAGAAGTGATACCTTATATCGATATGCTTGGTTTTTGAGTGTTGCACAGGGTTGGCAGAGATAGCAATAGCACTTTTGGAATCGCAGAAGATGGGTATTTTGAACAGAATGTGGCCGTAGTCTTTTAGCTGAGTCTTCATCCATAGAACCTGAGAACAACAGCTAGCGGCAGCAACGTATTCAGCTTCTGCAGTGGATGTGGAAACACAATTCTGCTTCTTGGAGGTCCAACTGACTAGTTTACCACCTAGGAATTGACAACTCCCAGAGGTACTCTTTCTGTCGAGCATGCATCCTCCATAGTCTGAATCTGTATAAGCTTTAAGACCAAAACCAGAGTTCTGTGGATACCAGAGACCAAGATTTTTGGTCCCTTTTAGGTATCTAAAGATTCTCTTTACGGCATCATAATGTGATTTCTTTGGATTAGCTTGATAGCGTGCACAGAGACATGTGGCATGCATAATGTCAGGTCTGCTTGCTGTTAAGTATAACAGAGATCCAATCATGCCTCTGTAGAGAGTGCATTCTACAGAGATGCCATCTGAATCTAAGAATAACTTGTTTCCAGTGGCCATTGGAGTTTTCATTGCAGAGGTATCAGAGAGGCTATACTTGGAAAGAATGTCAGAGACATATTTAGCTTGATTTATAAAAATTCCCTCTGATGATTGTTTGACTTGGAGTCCGAGGAAGAAAGTTAATTCTCCCATCATACTCATTTCAAACTCACTCTGCATGAGTTTTTCAAATCTTTTACACTCTTCTGAATTAGTAGACCCAAAAATTATGTCATCTACGTATATTTGTACAAGCATTATCTCACTACTTTTGTGTTTATAGAATAAGGTAGTATCTGTTGTACCTCTGTTGTAACCATTGACTAGAAGAAAGGTAGAAAGTCGTTCATACCATGCTCGTGGAGCCTGTTTCAGTCCATATAGAGCTTTTTCAAGGTAGTATACATGCCTTGGAAACTTTGAGCTTTCAAATCCTGGTGGCTGATTAACGTAGACCTCTTCTTGGATTTCACCGTTGAGAAAAGCTGATTTTACGTCCATCTGATAGACTTTAAAACCTCTGTGGGCTGCGAAGGCTAAGAATATTCTTATTGCTTCGAGCCGTGCGACAGGGGCAAAAGTTTCATCGTAGTCTATACCTTCTGCTTGTCTATATCCCTTTGCTACTAATCTTGCTTTGTTTCTGATGACCACTCCATCTTCATCCTTCTTGTTTCTGTAGACCCATTTAGTCCCAATGGCCTGTTTTCCTCTTGGCAGAGGTACTAGAGTCCATACTCTGTTACGCTCAAATTGCAAAAGTTCTTCTTGCATGGCGTCTACCCAGTTTGGGTCATCTAGGGCTTCAGAAATCTTCTTTGGTTCTATCACACTAATAAAATTTGTAAAGAAACAAAAGTTAGCAGTGGCAGACCTTGTTTTTACTGCGTCAGAAGGTTCTCCGATTATTTGGCTTGGAGGATGGCTTTTTGTCCATTGAGTTGTGCGTGGGAGATGATCATCAATGTCATTCAGACTTTCTTTAGAGACTTCTTGTGTTTCTTCTTGTGTAGCCTCTGTTGTTCTTCGTGCCTTGGTAGTTGATTCTACCGTTTGTGGAATGATTGGTATGAGTGGTGGTGGAGTTTGTTCCTCTGAGGACGTATAGTCTTGGTCCTCGATTTCCTCTATAATTGGTTCTTCTGTGGTTTGTGCAACTTCTGTGCTCGTTTTCCTTGATGTTTCATCTTCTGCACTTTCTTCTGCTTCGGCAATTGCATCTGTAGTATGTACAGAAGAAGATGAAGCATTATTAGGACCAGTTAGAGACAAACCTGTAGGATTTTGTCCGACAGAGGATGGTTCTTCAGAAACCATGATTGTTCCAACAGAAGGATCAATGTTTTCGTTGAGCATCTCTAAAAATAGAAGATCCAAGTCTTCTTTTGCTCGTGAGATGACAGAGGATTTCCCTTTAGTTCCGAGTTCTGAACTGATTTGTTCAGAAGTCATTTGGAATGAATCATCAAAAGAAACATTGATGCTTTCTACAATCTTGTGAGACTTTGTAAGGAATGTTCTGTAGGCTTTGGAAGTGGCAGAGTATCCAATGAATTTGCCTTCATCTGCTTTTACATCAAACTTTCCTCTTGAATCTCTGTCGTTTAAGACGAAGCATTTGCATCCGAATACATGGAAAAATTTGATGTTTGGCCGCCGTTTGTTAAGCAATTCGTAAGGCGTCTTGAGGTGTCTTTTCACAATGGTTGATCGATTTTGAGTATAACACGCAGTAGAAATTGCTTCTGCCCAAAAGTTCATTGATAATCCGCATGCTGACATCATAGTTCTTGCGGCTTCCACAAGTGTTCGATTTTTTCTTTCGACAACACCGTTCTGTTGTGGAGTGCGAGCTGCAGAAAAGTTCTGTGATATTCCTTCTGTTGAAAGATAGGCTTCAATGACAGAGTTTTTAAATTCTGTGCCATTGTCACTTCTTAACTTCTGTATTCTGCAATTATAAAGAACTTGGATTCTTTTCATTAGATTTATCAATATATTTGGAACATCTGATTTCTTTCTAACGAATTCAACCCATGTGAAACGCGAATACTCATCAACTAGGACAAGTATGTATTTCTTGCCACCTAGGCTCTGTATGGCAATGGGACCGCAGAGGTCGACATGAAGCATGTACAGAGGTATAGTGCAAGATACATCTGTTTTGCCTTTGTGGGAAGCGCTTTTGAGTTTTCCCATCTCACAGGCAGAACATAAATGATCCTTATTGAACTTAACATTTGGCAAACCTTTAACTAGATCAAGTTTGACCAGTTTTTCCAATGTGTGAAAATTTAAGTGACAGAACCTGTTGTGCCATAACCAGGCTTCTTCACTTTTGCAGGCAACAAGGCAAACTTTGTCTTTGTTCTTTGAGTTGAAGTTCATTAGATATAGATCACCTATTCTTTCAGCTCGCAGAAGTTCCATACTTGTTTCTTCACTTTGTAGAGAGCAGAAAGTTCTTTTGAACAACACATTGAATCCTGTATCACAAAGTTGACTTACACTGAGTAGGTTGTGCTTAAGGCCATCCACATATGAAACTTTGTATACAGAAACGTCTTCTTTCCTTATGACTCCATAGCCTTTTATGTGTCCTTTCTTGTTGTCTCCAAAAGTCACAGATCCACCATCTTGTGTTTCTTTGTACGTGGATAGTGCACTTCTGTCACCAGTCATGTGCCTTGAGCATCCGGAGTCTAGATACCAGATTGGCACATACTTCTTCTCAGAGTCAGTGCAGGAGTCGACTTCTGCCATGCCACAGAAGAGGGCATTAGCGGTATGTTCATCGTCAGAAGTAGAGTCTGACTGGAAGTCTTCTGTGTTCTCCTCAGAATGTCCTTTTGCCATTAAGGATTTTTGAGCATAATATTCGGCTTTCTTTTTGTAGAAAGCAGAGTCCCTCTGTGGGCGATTTGATCTGCTTCTGCATTCATTCGCAAAATGGCCTGGTTTGCCGCAGTTAAAACATCCTTGAGGAGTGTTTCCTGTTCGATCATTGGACTTCTGTAGGTCTCCGCCTTTCTCTGATCTACATTCATTTGCATAGTGACCAGGTTTGCCGCATTTGTAGCATTCTTGCTGCGTGTGGCTTACCGAGTCATCTGACCTCTGTCGGTCATTCCCTCTGTAATTTCTATCGTTTGACCTCTGTCGGCCACTTGATTCTTCTCCTCTTCTGTCATCTCTTCTGTTGTCTCTTCTGTCATCCTGGTTTTCTCTATCATATCTTTCATTTCCGGAACCTCTTCTCTTTCCTCTGAACTCTTTTGTCAATAGAGCTAAAGATTTAGCTAGTGACGCAAGAGTTGTTTCCTTTTCTGCTTGCTCTTCTTCTTCACTGTCAATTATCACCATCTTCTTCTTCTCCTTCTTCTTCTCCTCTGTGGCTTTATCATTTCTTGGTCTCTGTGCATCCTCTTTAGTTTTACTAACCAATGCATATGGTGCAATGGTTAGTGTTTTAGCCTGTGCTATCTGAGGTTCTTGTGCGGCTAATGTTCCGTAAAGATCAGAGAGAGTCCAGGTGTCTAGATCCTGATTTGTCTGTAGGGACATAGACAGCTGGAGCCATTCTTCATTTAGACTTTTTAAAAACATGACATTGTTTTCTTCAGAAGTTCTGTCAATCCCTGATTTTCTGCACTGGTTGATTAGAGAGTTGAATCTGTCGTATGTTGTTTGCAGAGATTCTGTTGCAGAGGCTTTGAATGCATGATATTCATTGATGTACTGTGCTCTTCGGTTTTTTTGTGTTTTAGCACCTCCTTCCAACTGTCTTTCCAGTTCTTTCCACAGATCATGTGCTGTTTCACATGAATCCAAGGATTGAAAGAGTTCGTTGGGTATTGCCATAATTAATGTCCTCTTGGTTTTCTGAGCAACTTCATCTTCTGCTTTATCTTCGGTTGACCACTCCCCTTTTGGCTTTGGTTTTTGATGTTCGGGGATTTCGGCAGATTCAGCAGTAGCAGGTATACGAGGTACTACTGTCATGGGAATAGGAGGAGGATTGTACAGATATTGTACTTGATTTTTTTCAGTGCCCTCGAAAAAATGGACCATTCTTATTTTCCACTGAGGATACTCGTCTCGAAGGAGAGTAGGAGGTTTAGTGAGAGAACCAGTAGTAAAGAAATTATTTGTATTTGTCATTTGAAGATTTTAGAAAGAAAGTATGACTAAAGAGTTACTTCGATGAGTTTGAAGATTTTCTGGGTTTAAGCAGTTTCCAGACACAATTTTAAATCTCAATAATATCTATCAAGAGTCTTGATAAGTGGATCACTTGATATTGAAAATCAAGGAAGGCTCTGATACCAATTGTTGGAACCCAGATACACTTAATCAAGATTAACAATCTGTTAGTGGAGTTTAGAGTTTGATGCGGAAGCGTATTAAACTAACAGATATGTTTGATAGATATTAGAACGCACATATATAAAGAAAACAGTAAGGAATAAAAAGGATTTCTTGAACAATTACTGTTATTCAATATATAATAAGAACACGAATAACAGATTAAGAACTGTTGGTGTGTGTGAGAATATAACACTCAGATATTTGACAATAAAGCTTGAGAGTATTAGTGATTCCTTGTGTTTTCGTCGTTAGGAAGATCTCAACATGAGACTTCCTTTTATACTACTCTTAGAAGACTATGAAGTTGGTCACTGTTCCTTTTACGGCATGAATAGTAAACTGGATGGTGTGAACAGTGGACTGGATGGTGTGAGCAGTTGTTTGAGCCATGCACATTTAATGGAGCAGATGTACTATTGGTAAATGCATTAAATGGCGCAGACGTCTATTTTGTACCATGCCCTATTGAGTTCACTCAGAGCTTGACACGTGTTTTGACAGTACTTTTCCATGCAAGTTGATGAACGTATCCAGTAATATCTTCCAAGTCTTCATAGCAGACCACAGAGGCTCTGTAAGGCAGTACAGAGGTTCTATGGTCTGACCTTCTGTGGAGCAGTCCACTTGTTTCCGAGTTGATCTTCTTCTTGCGCACTACAGAGGTTCTGTGATTACCTCTGTAGCTTCTGTTGCTTTCTGGACTTGATCTTCTGGAAGAAGTGGCAGAGCCTCTGTGAGAGGCTTTTCTATACTTAGCCTATTTTTCACTACTTCTAAGTATTTCTATGATTAGGAAGATTGAAGCTAACAGAAATCAACAGAGCCCTAGATTTTTTCCGACTATCTACGTCCTCTCACTCCATCATGTCGTCGTCCTCTCGCCATCGACCGTCGTCCTATCTTCGTCGTTCTCTTTCTGTCGCTCTCCGTCTGCTCGCCTCGCCTTTCTGCATCGCCTGGTTAGGTAATCAAATTTAGTTGAAGTTCCAAGAAGATCTATTACTGTCTGGTCGTTCTTCAAAATTATACTTCATCCTTCTAGGTTTAATTTTGACTCCTCGAGTATTATTCTCAAACAAATTCAGCGATCTTATTTTGAGATCAACTTTAGTACGAAATTTGATGTTACCATTGTTAGCTTATTTAATTAAATGATTATAACCTAAGTCTGTGCATTAGTCAAATGAATCCATGCTAGTGATCTGGTCAAATTGATTATTAATATGTTGTGTATGCATCTTTATTGACCAATTTTAGGTTCATATTGAATAATAACTGATGGAAGTTTTGATTAGAACACGAGGAAATGGAGTTTCAGTTTTGTAGAGTTGTTGCTACTTTTCTATTAAAAGGATGCTTCATCTGTTTGTGTTTTTTTAATAGCAATGGTGATGAATTTGGGCACTTTTAGAATTTGCCTTCTACTAGTAGTCAAGGGGTCCTAGCTTTCAGTTATTTGGATCAGATGAGAATGCTACGCACACCTTAACTGATGTGCATAATGAACTTGATTGTCCCACATCATTGGATGGTTTCACATTGTCAGCGGAAACTACCATGGGTTCTGCAGACTTAGTAAGTATTAGATTAAGAGTTATAGTTGATTTTGAGGATCTTGAAATATCCCACAAACAATTAATTCATCTCAAGAATTATAGTTTGTTGTTTATTGCATGCAAGCATATGCATATGTGATATGAAAACATTTAGTCGTAGAGAAAAAGATTTTAATGGACCTCTCATTTGTCAGGTGTGATCTACTTAATTATTCTCTACTGCTCAACTTGCGTCAAGTTTCAGTAGGCTGGATTGATTTGCACTAAGAACTTATGTTATTCTTTGAAACACATAAATATCACAAATTCGACTAAAATAAAACAATTTTTTTCCTGATTCTATATAGGTAGTGCATCACATTTTGTGTTATCATTTTGATGGTTTTTTCTAACATGTTTGTTGCTATATGTATACAACATAGCTAACATAATTATTGTGACTTTGTGAGGAGTAACTAAGAAATGCCTTAAACGACCTTGCCTGTTAAATGATGAAGCAAACATAAATTCATTTTTAAGGTCGAGATTATAATCAATGTTGCTGATATTGAGTTTTCTTTTCATTTCCCTTATCTTTTGTCGGGTGCTTGAAATGGAGGGGCAAAAACTTAGCAGATTTAAGGTTGTGCATCTTAAGTTATTTTGGGAAGTAGCCTATATTGAATTTAAACCCTTTTAGCCACGTGCTAATCCTTACTGCGCCATCAGTGGATGTTTATGTTGATCCGAATTTGAACTACCATCCCAGGCTCTGTAAATGCTAGCACTTTTGTTGAGCTGGCCAAAAAAGAAGACATTGATGGATTTCTTGTCGGTGGGGCTTCTTTAAAAGTATTATCTCATCTTTGACAGTATTGCAAATTGGGATGACAGCCCATTACCATCATTACAAACGGGTCTAAAAGATCCTTTTATTTGCCTATATTAAATAGTACTTATTGAAATGGATTCAGATATTTCACAACTTGTCAAACATTTTACTTATACAATATCCACAGGCAAACAACCAAATTGTCATGGGACGATTAGGGAGTAAATAATAACATGAAAGACAGAAAGGGAACGCATGGGTACACAATCAAAAGTTTGAGTAAATTACGGATTTGGTCCCCGTGGTATGTCGATTTTTACGGATTTCGTCCCTAGACTTCATTTATTATGGATTTGGTACTAGTGGTATTCACTTTCTATTGGAATTGGTCCCTAGACCAAACGGCCGTCAACATGATCCGTTAACTCTGAGGGTATTTTCGTCTTTTAACTTTTTGACCATTTTAACATTAGTTTTAATCACTTTTTTGTATTTTTTGTGGTTTGTCTTTTTATATATTTATCATATTATATTTACATTTTAGTATTAGATTATATTTTATAATGTTATCTATGTATACATATACAATATATATATACTGGCACTTCAAATTACTGAGTGCAGGTGTTTTCCACCACCTCCGACGACTACAAGCACTCCCACCTTCGGAGACCACAATCACTCCCTCCGGCGTTCTTCATCCCCCCCCCACTGCATCGACACCCCCCACTGCATCGACACTCCCCACATAAACACCACGATCCACCACCCATGTCACCTTCTTCTACTTCCCCTTCTCCCCCAACCCTCAGGCCCTCTTCACGACCACCACCACTCACCGATATCCTCACTACACCGATCGAAACCCCCCAACATCCACTTGTCTCCATGATCATCCAATTCCATTTCTCCACCTTCAGTGAATTATTCCTTCTTCCACTGTCTTCTTCTTCTTCATCATCCCTACATTTTCCTAACCTTTCTTCTAGGGGTGAGCATTCGGTCGAGTCGGGGCCAAAAACCCACCACCCGATTGGGTTTCGGGGGGTATGGACACATCCGAACCCGTCCATTTAAATTTCGGGGATCTCGGGTTTCGGGGGATTTGGGTCGGGGAAGTCGGGGTTTTGGGTTGAGACTGCAGCTTGGCCCATTGCCAAATTTGAAATGGTGGATGTTGGATTTTGGCCTGCAGTTTGGCCCAGTTGGATTTTGGAGAAGCAAATTGCTATCAAGATTCCCTCCACCATTTTGGTAACTAACAATGAAATGTTTCAAATTCCATCCAACTCATGTTTGAAATAACTTTGGTGGCTTATACGGACGTGCACTCCGAACCTTCTAACCCATATCATTGCTTAAAAAGACAATGTACAATGTGGCAGAAACAAGAATATTAGAATAAAACATTGCGAGAAAACTAAAACTTAAGGTTAGGTTAGAATTTACTATTTAGAAGTTAGAAATGAAAGACTGAAAGTTAGATAAGTTATTTTAAAATATAGTAATTTTTTTTTAAATATCGGATATTCGGGTCGGATCGGGTGGTATAACCATTTCGCAACCCGATCCTGATTTACCCGCATGAAACATCGGTTCGGGCCATTCGGGTTCGGGGATTTCGGGTGGCGGTTTTTTTGTTAGAATTTTGGATCGGTCGGGTTTTGCTCACCCCTACTTTCTTTACCTGCAACACTCATCATGCTCCTAACACCCAACACCCTCTTCTTCTGTCTTCGATTCTTCATCACCCTCCTCTTGTTTCCTCCACTAACAGTTGCCGCCTGTAACCCCCTTATTACGACTCCCTCTTGTCCTTCGCTACCACCTTTCCCACCCTCAGTTGTTCTGCTGATGCCGTCGTCGATTGCTGCTAATGGGACGTAATCACTTGTAATGACGCCGAAGATCGGGTCCACCACTTATCTCTTTCGGCTAGAGGTCTTCGTGGTGCCATCCCTTCTTCTCTTTTAAATCTCACATCTCTCTCTCTCTCTCTCTCTCTCTCTCTCTTTGTAAGAACAGATTAAAAAAACATGGGTGTAAGCTCCGGTCGGAGTTGTAAGCAACTATGTAATGGAAACCATGCTAGAGCAGATGCTGCAACACTAGTTCTCAACCTTACTATTGGTTTACACAACCCTCTTTCAAGGTTCATACCATGTTTTAGCACCAGCAGGTCCTAATTAGGAGACCCAACTGGTATAACAAAAATATTATTGTTTTCCCCGAATAGTTTACAATCAATTCAGATTGAAGTGATTTGTTACAATCCTCTATTACACCTTAGAGTTATGTAGTTTACGTTGTCTTGCATTCAAAGATCAACTCATCCAAATAAAACAATGTACGACGCCTTAGCAAGAAGTATTTAGAAGTGAATAGTGAAGTTAATATCTAGTAGCAAAGCATTTATCCACTATTACATAGGCTTTTATCTCCCAACCGTCTCTTACACCCAAGCTAAGGATTTTACCCCATCATCGCTTTACACTTGGTGTACGACATCATTGGAGAGATTGAAATGAAGTACATAAATTTAAATGACAGAAGTGGTAAAGCATAAATGTAATAGGGAAATGTAAATGAGAAGAATAGTAAAGGTGCTAGGGACAATGCTATGACACTTAAGAGTAGCGTACTGAATGCTTAAGGACTTAATATTGAAAGACTTAAAAGTAGCAAGTCAGAATAGCTATGTGTGCTATCCTTCACTAGTGGTGATTACAAAACTAAACGAGCCCCTCTATTTATACTAGGAGGCAAACACTAATAAACAAAATACAAAACATATTTAAGGTACAAAGTAGTGACATAAAGTAAAAAGCATGGGAATCAAATGTCTAATACAAAGTACTAAGATTCTATTAAGGAAACAAGAAAACATTGAGTGGACATCTTCATCATGAACTATTCCCTGCTTCCTCCTTCATCCCCATCTGAGTTTAGTTCCCATCCAATTGCTCTTTACTTCAACCAAAAAGACAATGAAGTTGTAGTCCTTGATAGTTGTCCCATGCTGTGAATCCCGCTGCAGTGCCAACTATCGCAAATAAGAAAATTTTTCTTAAACTTAGCTCCAAACTCAATAAATAAGGAAATTTAGAATAAAAAGACTCGATTTGGTATTTAGGAACCTAAAATGAAGATAAAATCCAAATAAAAAGTGATAGAAAATGTGATAGATTATTCACTTATCACGCCCCTACACTTGAATTGTTGCTTGTCCCCAAGCAACATAAATGACAAACATAAAGACTCAATTTGAATGGTAAATATTAAAAAGACATGTGATAGTGATTAGTTTTTCAACAATAGACATAGCCTTTTAAATTACTGTTTATTGAGTATCAAACACCAACATCATAAGCCAAAGCACAAGTTCCTATTGTTAGGCATGATTAATTTATGAGAATAGGATCAATAGGTCTTTATAGGATTTTAACTTTTTGGGATTTTTCTCATTTTCACACACACACCTCACTTTCTGTGCCTGAATATTGCAGCACTTGCTGCAGCATGTCCCATTTTGCCATATTTGTTTTTGTTTTGGTGGCCTAATCGGGGAATGATTGAGCCATGATATGCCAATATCACGGTGAAAAGAACATGATTGAGCTATTGTTGCCAATATCACAATTGACTGAGCCTTGTGATGCCAATACCTTAATGATGAAATGATTGAGCCATGTGGTGCCAATATCACAATTTTTTTAGACACATTTTACAGTCCCCCCACCCCCACACTATAATGAAACAATGTCCTCATTGTTTTGGAGGAACACGCATTAGTCTCAAAGGGTTCAATGGTGCAAAGGAAAGTGTATAGGGCTATGTGTTATTGAAAATGCGCCTATATCTTTTCCCAATTCTCAAACAGTTTTTTGATTGCTTCCCATGTGGATTGGCTTGGTTCTAGCATAAGTGTTGAAAATCAATATTAACAAGTAAAGTAGTTGGGATGTGTTGTGTTGACTATCCTACTTCTAAACAATCACATAAAAATAGAAAATTCTCAAACTCTATGGACTAAAGAAATGATAAAAAAAATGAAATAAAGACACACTAGAGCTAAGGAAAAGAAATGGACCTCCCCTACTCAGACTGAGTAGGATCTGCTACAGCAAGGCCCTTCATGAACTCCTCATGCAGCTTTGTCAACTCTGCAGGGTAATCTGGCAGGTAGGTAGATGCATCTTCATGGTCTACACCCCAGAACTGATCCATGACATCTACTCTTCTCTTTTACCACTCTCTATACAGGGTTGTCTTTTTCTTAATTTCGTGATCATCCTTTCCTATCTCTTCATCCTCCTCTTTATTGCCTTTTCCCTCTCAACAAACTCTCTCTCCATCTCCTCCTTCTGATCAGCCAACTTTCCATCCCAAAAGTCCTTTTGATCATCTAACACCCATCAGCATGGTAAACGCAGCAGTCTCCATCCTGCTAGGTGCTGCAGCACTGCCAATAGCATGCCCTATACCAAGAAGATCTCATTCATCTGTTTGCTTTCTGGTATGGTTTCACATGATTCTATCTATGGTCAGCTTGTCTATCACAGCCTTCTTCTCCACATACTCATCAGCTAGAAAAGTTCTCACCTTATTCTTCTCAATCAAGGCATGGATTAAGGCAGGATGCCATAATCCACCCTTAGGATTCTCTATGCAGCTTTTGATGCTTTTATTCATCACATGGACAACATCAAACTTCTTCTTAGCTAAAATAGAGTACAGAAGCACACACCTTTCAAATGGGAGGCTGGTATCATGGGATGTGGGCATAAGGGTATGCGTGATGAAGTGAAACCACACATTGGCCTGTGGAGACAGGTTGTATGTTTCCAAAATCCTTGCTTGACCCTTGCTTTGTCATTCATCTCCTTCCTTGGCAATTGTTATCAGTATTCTCATTGCATCAGCAGCAGAGGCTCTTCTCATCAGTTTGTTGTAAATTGAACCTGTAGGTGGTACAAAGCCATAGTGAGTGTTGATTTCCTCAGTTGAGTAGCACACATCCATGCCTCTAATTGTCACAGTCTCATCTAGGGTGACAGAAGCCTCTGCATAAAATTCTCTTACCCAATCAATGTTGTGTTTGGGTGGAGCCTTGCACAACAGTTCCCAACCCAACCTTTTTATGGCTTCTTAAAGAAAAGGATATTCAGCAATGATACTTGGGATGAATCCCATTTCAAAAAGTCCATACCTTGTCTTGAACTGCTCATACTTCTTCTCAGCCTTTTCACAAGTGAATATTGTAACCCTCTCCTCATAGTCTTCATTCCCTTCCTCTGATGGCTCCTCCACCCTAACTTTCTTTGCCTTTTCAGTCCTTGTAGATTTCTTTGTTGTCTTCCTGTTGTGTCCAGTTGTTTTCACCTTACCCTTCTTCTTTGGTGTAACCTTCTTCTGAACCACAACCTTTGGTTGCTTGTCAGCAGTTTCCCCTTCTTATCTATATTCTCCATTGTTTCCATCAGCCCCATTCTTCTCAGGTTGTAAGTTTCAGGAGTAGCCAACAATGCATATAACACAAGATCATTTCCTACCTTTCTCTTCACATTTTGTGGGATTTCAGGTATTGTCATTACTACAGAGTCATGTTGTGACACTTGTAGTACTGCCAGCATGGTCTCAGTTTGAAGGTTTGGCACCATAGTTGCTTCCAACACAAAAGTAGGGGATGTGGTGGTGGTAATAATGGTTCCTGAGGTGGTGGTGGATAGGTGGTGTTTCTATTTCGTGGTTTGGTTGATATCAAATTGTTCAACATGGGATGGTGATAGTCTAGTGTTGAAGGTTTCATTTGGTTCTTGGGCATCTTGGTTTATGAAAGTTCAGGATCCAATCTTACAATCAATATAACAATGAATAGAATAGTAATTGAGAAGTAATTTGATCAAGAACACTTGTATTCAATGAAGAACAGATTTACAGATCTTAGAGAGAGCGTATCTCAAAGATTACAAAATATGAATACAAGAATATGCGGGAAAAGTTATGCCAAATATTAGTTAGCTTACAGTTGCTAACTCCTATATATACTACAACGGAAACACTAAAGCTACAGTACATATAAGAAAGACTAATAGGAACAATACACGTGTCCTAATTAGTTAACTAAGTACAAAGGAAAGTATCTAGTTATGAGTTCTGAACAGGTTGTTCAAAACTTCTGAACATTCATCTGATTAAGCTTCTCAGAACTTCTGACTCTTCTTCTCAGACTTCAATACTTAGCAAACTATCAGAGCATTCCTTCTGAGCCTTCTTGGTCAGAACTCTGACTCTTCTCTTCAGAACTTCTGAGCCTTCTGAGCCTTCTTATCAGAATTCAACACTTGGTTTATTGAAAAAACACAGATCTAACAATCTCCCCCTTTATGTCAAATAAACTTATACTTTGTATCACCAAGCTCTTTCAATGCAGGAACAGTTTTCTGTAACAGCACATTTCTCTGAGTAAGTCTCTTGTCAATTCTATCAATAATTTCCTGAATAGTTTCAACTTGCTGAGTGATCACTTCTTGAGTCATATTAGCTTGCTTCACCTTCAGCACCTTTTTCTCCCAATTCTGGATGTCTGGACACACTTCCAGTTCTTAATACTTGCTTCTGATCATGATCTGTGATGGGTCTTGAAAGATAGACACCTGGCCTTTGTAGATACAGAGCTATTTGAAAATCTATATAACAATGCCATCTTAGGATGTAAAACATAGCTTCAATCACTACACTCCTTGCCTTCCTTTCATTCTTATCTTTGCTTGATTCTTTGAAGCACAACATACTGTGTAGTCTGTAGAAATCCATTACTGATAGCTTTTCAAAGTCCGCATCAGTAAAATAGTACACCTTTCCATCTTCTCTCAATACTTCAAAGGATAAGTATTCTTGCTTTCTGAACTACTTGATCTTTAGTTCTCTGATCCCAGTGATTAGAAAATCTGAATACACATCTTTCTTTGGTTTTCCAAGACATCTTGACTTCTCAGCCAACCAGATCTGAGTCTCTTTTGGTTTGTCATGATATATACTTAGAAAGTTTACTTCACTTGGATTAAAGAAGTTTGGCAGATCAAACTCCAGAAAATACCCATTCACATCTACAGATCTTTCATCTTCTTTTGGTTCTGACTGTTCAGGTTGATCAATACTTGTCATTTGATCATTCTAAGGAGTTGTCTCTTGAATTTCTTCTTCAATTTCTTCTGAAAAGACATCATTCACCTCATATTCTGCTGGAAACACAAAATCACTATGCAACATCTTTTTAGGATTTTCTTCTGATAATAACCATTCACCACAGCTTCTGACCTTACTTCTAAGATCTATCCTTCTTTTCACAGCTTTCACACATCTTTTATTAGATTTTCCCTTTCAGTTTTGGAAACTCTCATTTCAATTAGTAACCAACTCAAAGTTGCATTACTATACTTTACCAATTCCTTTAATCTGAATAGCTCAGGATTTCCTTGATTACTATATGCATACCCTTCAGATTCCATTCCTTCATTTATAAAACCCTTCACAATCACACCACTTCCTGGAATCTTCATTGGACAATTCAAATTGCACTTCTCTTTTCTTCCTTCAATTGCCAACTGGAAGTCATACATATACATATTTCTGACATAGATGCCCAGAAGTCTTCTACATTCAATCTCTATCCAGGCTTCTTCAGTACTGGCAAAGAACTTAACAAGAAAGATCTGATCTTCAAGAGTTAATCTGTGGAAATAAAAACTTGATAAGAAAACCTTTACATATTTTTCTTTCAATACTTCCAATTTTACATACTTCAGACCATCAAATTCTTCTGTCTGAAACATCAATACTTTCTCAATCCTTTTCTGAATGTGTAGCCTTGAATCAGGAATTCTGAATCTGTTTGAGGCTTCTGCATAGATCATCTGAAGTTTTCCATCCATGAAACCATCAAAGTTATTTTCTAAAACAACATAGTCTCCTTCTTTGTGGTATAGATGCTCATATGTTTCCTCTGGAAAAATATCACTGTGAAATTGTCTTGCAAGTGGTACATCACTCATATCTAGAACAAAATCACAAAAAGGCTCCTCTAAGATTGGCAAGTTAATCTTAGGAATCTCAATTTGCTTTCTAAATAGATATTCTGAAGGCATGAAGTATTCTTTAACTTTTTCATTTTCTTGTTCAATATCAGCAATGTCATCCACATAGTTAAAATAGAAATCTTCTTGAAATTTCTAAGAATAACCAACAGTACTATCTTCCTCTCCCATCAGATCAATAGGTCTTACCATCTTAACATCCCTTTGAATTTTCTGAACATTGAGTGCTCTGACTAACTCACTGTGCATCCTTCTGATCAAAATCTCATTCAATCTCCTTTCTTCTGACTCAGAGTCCACCAAACTAACTTTGACATATGGGACAATATCTGTACACGTGTTCACAACCACTGAACTCTCAACTGTTTCTTCTGATCTCAATAGCTTCAGTTTCATCAGAATTATCTTCCATTTCTGCATCTAAGTTCCATTCCTCTGTTTTATCAGAATCATTACCATCCATACATTCCATCTCCATATCCTCTGTATCTGAGCTTGTAATCTGAACAATCTGAGTATCCACTTTCTGAATATTTGCCTCTGTCTGAACCAACTGCATATCTGCTATTTCAAAATCTTCTATACCAATATCATGATAAGAACTCAACCTTTGCTTTTTCTCCCCCTTTTGATGATCATGAAACTCATTATCATCAAACTTTCTTTTGAGGTTCTGAACAGGAACATCTTCAGGTTCAGCTTCTGCTAGTGGAACAAGATCAAGTGGTTTAGAAGTTGAAGCCAAAGAAGTACTAAGTGCTTTGAATATAGATTATTGCATACTCTGCATTTGGTTAAACAGATCTTTCTGAAACTCAGACATAATATCCTTGATCTCCTTTTTATGAGATTCTAAGGATACCTTTAGATCATCTATCTTAGTCTCAACAGATTTCATCTTCCCCTCCAACATTGTTTTCAACTCCTTTACCTCATCATTCAGTCCATCCACCTTTTCCTCCATTTTTTCTACTTTTCCCCCCATCACCATGTTTTGTTTCCGAATCTTTACAAATTCAGAAGATTCTAACTGTGAACCTGAACCAACAGATGGTCCAGTTTTCATGTGTCCAGAGGACTCATGGCCTGTAGATAACACTAAGTCATCTTGTACAACAGATGCACATTTTAATGAAGCTTTTGTAATGTTCACCTCACCAGGACTTCCATCCAATCCTTGACATCCAAAATTAGGAGTGTCTATGAATGTTTGGTTAGGAATACGAAATTCCTGATTTGTTAAAGTATTGGAAGGAATTTCAGGCTCAATATGGATAGGACTGTGATATCCAGACTCAATGTGATGAAGAATAGGTTGGGATTTATCACCTCCCTCCAAATGAGTTTGGGATGGTTCCCCTGATTCATGTGAAACAGTAGCAGATTGAACTGCTTCTGAGTGGGTATAGATGGGTTGTTCAAGATCCACCACTAGGTCCATGGTGATGTTTTCAATATTGGACACCAAGAGTCGTGTCTCAATAGCAGATGTGGTTACCTGGTTAAGATTGGCTAGTACAGAGGCATCTCTTTCTGTTTGAACCTCTGGTGACATTCTCTCATCCTCACCACTCTCATTCTGTTTTTCTTCACATATTCTAACCGAGCTCTCAGAATTTTGCCCTTCATTTCTCTCAGAATGTTCACCCATTTGAACATCCTCCCCCTCTCTAACATGACTAGACCCCTCACCTCTCCTCTCAGGTTGGTCCTCATGGGTAGGGATTTGAGGTACTTCAATTCCCATAGAGGTGTAATAAGCTTATAAAATCTCACTCTCCCTTGGAATGTAACTCCTAAGTGATCTTGGCAAGAGTTTGGGATTAGGATAATTTTGAATATTAGTAGCAGAAGACATCTTACCCAAATGGAAAATAGGACCATGCTGCTCCTATGATCTTCTTGGAATGGTTCTGTTTTCTTGCATTGCATACCAAATCACAAGTTGCCAATACCTTATGTAAGGTATATATGACAGGGGTGTATCCTTTGTTTTCTTTTGAATATCCTTCTGATTTTTCTCAAATGTATTCTTCATGTCTTCCCAAAGTATAGCAGTATAGTCATAATGCCTATTCTTCACTAAACCTTGAAAATTTTGAAGAATCTGTTTTGAAGCTTGATCTGCAGAACTATTCTTCCCTGACAAACACTTATTCACCACATGAAAGAAACATGCCCAAATTGGTGGCAATTTGTTCCTTCTGAAACTACTAAGAGTCCTTAACCCCTAATTGTATCCTAACCTCATAAACTCCGCAATCAATTCTTCTGTTAAAGGTGAGTCTTCGAAGTCTGTCCTTTGTTGTACATCATCTTTTTCTGGTAAATTGAGCATTTCCCTCAGTGCAGGGATTGATAAAGTGATTGTTACTCCTCCAATTTCAGATACAAATTTATTCTCTTCTAACCTAAGATATTTCCACCATTATTGAATATACTGAACAGGGACAGATTTGTGTCTTGTGAACCATTTCTTGTAGGGATGATATTTGAATAACTCCATTATTATCCTGTGTTCAGGCTTAAATCTATTTTCCTCAAACAATAATACACAATTATTTTCTGACAACTTCAACCATTCTCTTTCAGGAACAATTCGTTCCACTAAATTTGGTCTTTTTGACATTATTGACCCTGCAGCACTATGTTCATGTTCGACATTCATATTTCCCTCATCTGCATTCCCCTCAGATTCACCCATTTCTTCATCTTCTGCATTTATTTCATCGTTTCCTACTGCTTCTTCTTCAATAGGTCTATTTTGAACTTCATCATTGTCCGAATCAGATTCCTCCATTAAAGACTTAGTACTATGCAGAGATATATGACCACTTCTTCGAAATCCAGACATGATTTAAGAAGAAAACAAATTCAAAGAACTCTGGAATGACTCATATCTCACTTCTCTCTCTGAAATTTGAAAGAATTTGAAAGAGGGAATTTAAGACCTATTTAAAATCCGCGAAGTTGAAAGGTTTGACGGAAAAACGAGGTCAAAGTTATTACGGAGTCAACACATTTGAAATGCCACAGAGGATTTAAATGAAATGCGTGGCATAATCAACCAAATATGAAGCTGACACGTGTTATTGGATAGAATATTGACACAAGTCAAAGATCTGAATAACACGCTCAGATGATTTTCGTTCCTTTATCAGAGATCTGATTATTCTACTCAGAGTTTTGAGTCCATGATTCAGAAGAATTTGCCTTGTAACCAAACTATTTAAAATCAACTTCTGACAAATGTAAGCTTTAATTATTCAGAAGAGGTTTGAACAAATAGAAAATCATTTTATCATCAGAATTCTTTTCAAATAGTGATGATTAGTGAAACTCATTTAAAATCTTATATCTGAATAAGAAAATTTTGAGATTCAGATATAGTTTGAACAAGTGAGAAAAAAAATTTATCATTAAAAGCTTGTTCTTCTTAGAATGATCAGAGATAAGAAATGAAAACAAACCTTTTAATCATCATGAAATGATTTCCAAAAGATATTAATGCTCCCCCTTGACTTTAGCATGTACTTAATAAAGACGAGATGAGATATAAAGAGTAATAGAAAAAAGATAATCCACAAAAATTGAAGTACTTGTATTTCTCAGAAATGAAATCTTGAAAGTTGGATTTCTGAAGTATTGACGCAGAAGTCTGAACTCAAGAGTCAGAATTCTGAGTACAAGACTCAGAGTTCTGAGTACACTACTCAGAAATTCTTACTTAGAAGGATTTAACATTTCTGAAAATCAACTAACAAGTAACAATTAGTCAGATTAAGCATTCCTATTTTACATATGAGAAATGAGAATCTTTTGTGATCAAGAGGCTTTGTGAACAAGTCATCCAATTGATACTTTGTATGCACAAAGTGCATCTCTATTGTTCCCTTTTCCACATAGTCCTTTATAAAATGATACCTCACATCTATATGTTTAGTCTTTGAATGTTGAACAGGATTCTGAGTAATGGCAATTGCACTTTCTGAGTCACAGTAGATAGGAATTTTGTTGAGCTGATACCCATAATCCATGAGTTGTGTTCTCATCCACAAAGTTTGAGAGCATGAAGCAGCAGCAGCAACGTACTCTGCCTCAGCAGGTGAAGTGGATACACAATTCTGCTTCTTTCATGCCCAACTCACTATCTTATCCCCTAGAAAGTGACAAGCACCAGATGTACTCTTTCTGTCCATTCTACTTCCTGCATGATCAGCATCGGTGAAAGCTGTTAGTTGAAAGTCAGTTTCCTTTGGATACCATAAACCAAGATCAGGTGTTCCTTTGAGATATCTGAGAATCCTTTTGACAGCCAACATATGTGATTCTTTAGGATTGGATTGAAATCTTGCACAAAAACAGGTAGAAAACATGATGCCTGGCCTACTTGCAGTCAAATATAGTAATGATCCAATCATGCCTCTATAAAGTTTGTTATCTACTGAAACTCCTTTGAGATCAGCATCTAACTTTATGTTTGTTGCCATAGGAGTTCTCATAGAAGCACAATCAGACATTTTGAACTTTTTCAGGATGTCCCTTACATATTTTCCTTGATTTATAAAAATTCCATTTGGTAATTGTTTGACTTGAAGTCCAAGGAAAAAATTAAGTTCACCCATCATGCTCATTTCAAATTCAGATTTCATGATTTTAGAAAAATCATCACACATTTTTGCACTTGTAGAGCCAAATATTATGTCATCAACATAAATTTGAACAAGAATCAAATCATCACCTTGTTTCTTTAAAAACAAAGTTGTGCCAATCTTACCTTTCTTGTAACCTGAACCTAACAAGTGTTGAGTAAGAGTGTCATACCAGGCTCTTGTTGCTTGTTTTAGACCATATAAAGCTTTATCTAAAATATAGACATGGTCATGAAATTCTGAATCAACAAAACCTTCAGGTTGATGTACATACACCTCTTCATTATGTATACCATTCAGAAATGCTGATTTGACATCCATCTGATATACTTTGAAATTCTTGTGAGCAGCATAGGCCAAAAATATTCTGATGGCCTCTATTCTTGCCACTGGTGCAAATGTCTCATCATAATCAATTCCTTCCTGTTGATAGTATCCCTTAGCAACCAATCTTGCCTTGTTTCTGATGACAACACCTGACTCATCCTTTTTATTTCTGAATACCCATTTAGTTCCAATGATAGATTTACCTTCAGGCCGTGGAATGAGTCTCCAGACTTTGTTCCTTTCAAATTGAAGCAATTCCTCTTGCATTGCTGAAATCCAATCTGGATCCTCTAGGGCTTCATTAGCTTTCTTAGGTTCAATAACACTTAGGAAACCTGCAAACATTGCTTCATTTGCAGTAGCTGATCTGGTTTTTACTCTTGCTGATAGATCACCAATCACTTGATGAATGGGATGATTTTTAGTCCATTTGTTTGCACTAGGAAGCACATCAATCTCTGAATAATTGTTGTTTGTATCATTCTCATCAACGATAGCTTGTAATTCTGAACTGTCCCCTTGTTCTGATAACTTTGATTTCAAATTCTAAGCAATGAAGTCAGAGTTCTGAGTAACTTGTTCAGAGTTCTGAATACGAGGTTCAGAAGTCTGAATACAAGGTTCAGAATTCTGAGTATCAGGGTCATAATTTTCATTACTTGTATTTATCAGAGTTGGACAATCCTCAGATGGACCTTTATCAAAAATTACAGTTGTTTGAACTACTTCTGAAGTTCTTCTTTTCATTTCATTGATCATCTTAGGGTTTTCAAACTCTGCATAAGAATCAAAAGTCAGTTCAAGAAAAGCATCCTTAAACAGTGAATTGAGTTCTGAACAAATAGGATTAGAGTTTGTATCAGAAGTCATTTTTGTCCTGTTCTGCATGAGTTCTGAACTGTCTTGTTCAGAAGTCTTCATTCTGACTTCATCAAATGTTACATTGATGCTTTCCATCATCCTCTTGGTTCTTCTGTTGTAGATTCTGAATGCTTTGGAAGTTAATGAATAACCAACAAAGTATCCTTCATCTGCCTTTTTATCAAATTTACCAAGATTTTCTCTGTATTTAAGGACATAGCATCTGCAGCCAAAAATATGAAAGAATTTGATTAATGGTTTTCTTTTGTTTATCAGTTCATAAGCAGTCTCGTTTAATCTTTTATTGATTAAAGTTCTGTTCTGTGTAAAGCAAGCAGTTGCAATTGCTTCAGCCTATAAGAAAGTTGGAAGATTTGAATAAGCCAGCATGGTTCTTGCAGCTTCAACTAGAGTCCTGTTTTTCCTTTCAACAACACCATTTTGTTGAGGAGTTTTGATGGCAGAGAAATTGTGAGAAATCCCAGAACTTTCTAAAAACTTCTGAAGAGTCTCATTTCTGAACTCTGTTCCATTATCACTTCTGATTTTCTGGACTGAAAGCTGTAAGAGAACTTGAATCCTTTTGATAAAGTTTATCAATGTAGTAGCAGCTTCTGACTTAGCTCTTAGGAATTCAACCCATGTGTATCTGGAATATTCATCAACAATTACAAGCATATACTTCTTTCCTCCTATAGACTGAACTGAAATAGGACCACAAAGATCAGTATGAATCATTTCCAATGGTGCTTTGCAAGATGAGTCCATTTTTAATTTATGAGAACTCTTTTTCATCTTGCCCATTTCACAAGCTGAGCATAATGATTCCTTTTCAAATTTAATCTTTGGTAATCCTTTAACCAGATGTTTTGCAACAAGATTATTCAGATATTTGAAGTTTAAATGAGAACAACTTCTGTGCCATAGCCAGTATTCATTTACAATTGAGTTTGATTAAAGACAAACAGGATTTAATGTTTGTATTTTTGAAAAATTAACCACAAATAAGTCCATGCGTCTTTTGGCCCAAAAGACTTTAAGATCATTCTCAGTTAAAATCATGCAACCTGTTATTTTGAACTTGATTTGACAAAGACTGTCTAAAAACTGACTTATGCTGAAAAGATTATGTTGTAAGCCTTCAACATAGAAAACTTTTTGAATTGTCAGATCTCCTTTTGTTAAATCCCCATAACCTTTAACTTGACATTTGCTGTTATTTCCAAAGTTTACTGCTCCTCCAGCCTTTTCTGTGAAATTTGATAGAAAAGACTTCTGACCTGTCATGTGTTTTGAAGCTCCTGAATCTAAAAACTACACATGACAGCCCTGCAACAACAATCAGTTAGATTTGGGTACCCATTTTGGAATGGGTCCTTCTTTGTTAGCCTTTTTATCTGATTTAACAAAAGTACCTTTGACTTTCCATTCAAAGTCTTTCTTCAAACACCACTTTCCTTGAACTTTTATGAAGTCAGAACATTTTCTGTTCACAAAATTGTTCAATTTCTTCTTAAAAGTTTTAAATTTAGATGTTGAAGAAGGTTCAGCCTTCTTTTCTTTCACATTAAACCTTTTTTCATTCTTTCCTGTGATTTTAATATGAGGCTTCACTTCTTTTATTATTTCTCTTTTCTGAGTTTGAGGAACAGAAACATTTTTCTTTTCTGTATTCTGAATGTCATTTCTTACATAGGAAACAGAAGTTATTGTGATTGGACATTTTTTAGAATATTGGAATGAATCACTTTCACATTGAACACAAATAAGATTTTTCTTTGCAAGTAACAACAGATCTGTACCATAAGCCTTTTCATTTTTATTGCTGGTTTTCAAAGTACAAGTACATTTATCACAATAACTCTGTGCTTTTGGTACAGTTGCAGGAACCAATCCATTCATCTCAGAAACTCTTTTCACACCATCTTTCCTTTTGCTTTCCTCTTTTTCTGAAAAATTCAATCCCTTTTTGTTAGAAGGAGAAGTAGATGATTCACCTTTTTCATATGTACTTGATTCATTAAGGAATTTATCATTATCTTTTAGAGCATTAATTTTAAAAAGATCATACTCAGTCTTCAGTTTCTCAAGCTCTGTTATTTTCTGAATAAAGATGTTATTTTCTTTTAAAACTTCATTAAGTTTAACATCCACATCACAGTAATCATTTTCGAGTTCATCAAAAGATTTCATCAAATCCTCAAGTTCTTGACTTACAAGATTAAACCTCTTTTCAAGCTCTGAAAAATCATCTGACTTTGTTTTAGAAAAACCAGTTGACTCAGACTTCTGACTACCTGAATCAGAATTCTGATTAACAGACTCAGATGTCTGACCTTCAGACTCAGAGTTCTGACTCTAAGAATCAGAGTTATGACTAGAAGCTTCAGACTTCTGATTAACTGTTTCAGAAACCTTACTTGTATCAAATATGCTTTCAATGTCATGATGTGAAAAACTTGGTTGTTTATTTTTGTAACTGACATTTAAAGAATCATACTTGAATTTAATGTCATTGTATTTTGGTTTCTCATCTTTTGATTTAGGAATTTCTTTCTTAATCTTATCTTCTGAAACAACTGACCTTTCTATTTTTGAATCAGAAACTATCTCCTTTGTCTTTTTAGAGCTTGGTTTCTGTAAATTGTCAGAACTTGTTATAGAACTTGCAGGTCTGATAAAAACTTCAACAATTTCTAGGATTTTTGGCTTAGGAACTTGAAGTTTTTCAAAATCATACAAGTTGACTGGAGCTCTTTTTAAAACAACATTTTCTTCCAATCCCAATCCCTTATTTGGATTGTAAAATCTTGTATCTTTAACATTACTTGTTAGAAGATTTAATGTTTGCTGAGTCTGACCTCTTTCAAATTTAGATCTTCTAATTCTTTGATTTTGGTGTATAAATTCTTTCTTTCCTAAAATAGCATATCAAATTTTATTTGTAAATCACCCTTTTCATCCTTAATCTTTGAAAATTCATTTTTTAATTAAGAAAGCTTTTTTAACAATTCAGAATTTTCATTTTTAACTTTCTGTTTCTCAGCCTCAGATTCCTCATATTGTTCTCTTATTACTTCTTTTTCAATTTTGAATTTGTTAACCAGACTTCTTTCACCTTTTATCTGTTTTCTAAGATTAACAAATTCAGTTTTCATGTCACCAATCTGTGTCATTAAGTCTATTTCAAGTGCAGAATGTACCTCAGTAGATGACTCAGAATCAGCATCCTCATAGTCAGAATCATCCTTATTCTTCATTTTGGCCATGTAACTTTGCATCTGTGGAAAATTAATATGATCATCTTCATCTGAAGTGTAGTACAGCCAATACTCCTGTTCAGCCAACATAGCAATCTCATCATCTCTCTTCTTTGCAAGCTGAGCCTTTTTGGTATAGTACTCATAATCTTTCACGATCTTTACTCTGCAGTCCTTAGCATAGTGGCCAGATTTTCCACACTTGAAACACAAATTGTTTTCTTTTCTCTCTTCCTTCTCTTCTTTCTTCTCTTCACTTCTCTCTACTTTCTTCTCAAACTTATTTTCTCCTCTGTCTTCTCTCTTCTTATAATCTGAACTCATATGTTCTCTCTTGTAATTTCCCTGAAATCTACCCTTCCCATACCTCTTGTTGAAAGTATTGTCAACAAGGCCAGTTTCTCAGCCATTATCTTGATATCTTCATCATCCTCTGATCCTTCTTCCTTGTCAGATTCTTTCATCTTTGGTATCTCATATAGATATGCAGTCTTCTTGGGTGCTTTGATAACTTTGGACTTTGATAAAAATGCTAACTGATCAACAACATTTTTCTTCTCTTCCACAACTAACTTGACAGAGTCTTCATGTTGATTTAGAACACAGAACAGATCATTGAGGTCTTCTTCACACATATCTTTATTCATTTGCAGACTTATAGCAAATGATGACCATTCTGAGTTTAGACTGTTCAGAAATTTGTAATTTATTTCTGAGTTTGTTTTCTTCAGCCCATTTCTTCTCAAATCATTCAGAATAGTACAAAATTTACTGTACGTCTGAGTCAAACTTTCTGACTCTTTAGCCTTGAACCTTTCATAGGCATTTATGCTCTGATTTAACGTTTCTTGAATAGACCTCACAGTTCCTAACATCTGTCTTTCCAGTTCATCCCACATTTCCTTGGCAGATGATCCACTGTCAATCATGTTAAGAACTTCATTTGGAACAGCCAAAGTCATCAACGTAATTGCTCTTTTGTCTATAGCATGTATGTTTTTCTGTTCTGCTGTATACTGAGAAAAACTCTTCTTCACCCTTGTAGGTGGAATTTCTGGAGTTGTCTCTGTTCCAGGAGTTGCAGCGACATCGACATACACTTCGATAGGACCTTCACGGATAGAGACCATTAGATTTTCATCTATGTTATCCAAGAATTGGATCATTCGGATTTTCCATTGCTGGTACTCTTCAGGTATTAGAACAGGTGGTTTTGTTTCAGATCCCATGGCTAGATACTCTTTAGAAGACATGATTGTAAGAAAGCTTCAACAGAAAGACAAATCCAAATTCCTTGATCGAAAAACACAATTAATTTAAGAATTGCTAAGAATTCAAGAACAGTGAGTAGCAGCGGAATCAATTTTCGAATTGATCAAGAAATCTTCAAGAACACAAACAGGAAACCCTCAAGAATGCGATCTCGATCGAATTTGTTTGTTGAGAAGCTCTGATACCAATTGAAAGTTCAGGATCCAATCTTACAATCAATATAACAATGAATAGAATAGTAATTGAGAAGTAATTTGATCAAGAACACTTGTATTCAATGAAGAACAAATTTACAGATCTTAGAGAGAGCGTATCTCAAAGATTACAAAATATGAATACAAGAATATGCGGGAAAAGTTATGCCAAAGATTAGTTAGCTTACAGTTGCTAACTCCTATATATACTACAACGGAAACACTAAAGCTACAGTACATATAAGAAAGACTAATAGGAACAATACACGTGTCCTAATTAGTTAACTAAGTATAAAGGAAAGTATCTAGTTATGAGTTCTGAACAGGTTGTTCAGAACTTCTGAACATTCATCTGATTAAGCTTCTCAGAACTTCTGACTCTCCTTCTCAGACTTCAATACTTAGCAAACTATCAGAGCATTCCTTCTGAGCCTTCTTGGTCAGAACTCTGACTCTTCTCTTCAGAACTTCTGAGCCTTCTTATCAGAATTCAACACTTGGTTTATTGACAAAACACAGATCTAACAGTTTATTAAAGTATGGGGACTGTTTTCAGTGGTTCTTTTGGCTTCATCAATGGGTTTGTTCAAGTCCACTAATTTTGCAGGTTGTGTTTGCCATATTTGCTTGAAGAAGGATTTCATTCCAACAAAGGGTTCACAGTCCCTGATTGGATTAGGTTTGTAGAATGGGTTCCATCATTTGTATGGGAGTGGTTTGATTCGATTGATGAGTTGTGGGGTTTGACACTCACCTTCTTCTCTTTGGTTTTGTCAATTTTTTGTTCCTTCGAAGCCTCCACAGACAGCTTCTTCCTCTTTTCTTTCGGCGCTTGATCACCCGTTGCTTCCTTCGATCGTTTTGACCTCCTCAGCCATTTCATCAGATCATCTTCTTTCGGTGATGATACTGGCTTCTTGGTTCCCTTCTTCATGTTTGCTTGGTCTCCTACATGGTTTGTTCCTGAAACAGAAAAATGAAGAAGAAAGTAGAGGGATGAAAATGGTGGGGTATAACCGAAAAAGGTAGTTTTTAGCTTGATAACTATGGAGAAGTTAAAGAGGTGGTTTTTAGATAATATTTTCTTTCAAAAAATTAAGATAACTCAATTTTTAAAAAGAAAATTGGAAGTGTACTTAAGAGACAATAAAGTAATAGACTATAGGCATCATCATGAAGCTGTCTTTTACTTTATCACTTATGTGGGATGGTTAGAAGAATCTTCACTATTCATACCATCACTTCTCTTTAAGAAGTACATTAAAACAACTGGGTTTTTAAAGCAACAAGCTTATTTTTAACACTAGATTAAAAATATTTGCTTTTATTTTTGTCTGAAGTGGGTCCCATCCGTATGCTGTAGCATATACTGCAACATCATCGGAATTTTCAGATTCTGCACAACACTACATACGTTAGGTCAACTAAATCCAAAATAAAACAATAACAATATATACATAAGGATTCAAAAGTTATGGAGTTAGATTGGTTGAAGCTGTACTACAGAAGATGATCTTGTAGGTGGAGTTGATTCCAAAAATAATTTTATTCTTTGTCCGTTAACTTTGAATGATGATCCATTTCTTGGATCAATTAGTTCGACAACTCCATAAGTAAAAACGTGCTTTATTTCAAAAGGTCCAGTCCATTTTGACCTTAATTTCCCAGGAAAAAGTTTAAGTCTTGAACTAAACAACAAAACTTTTTCACCAGCTTTGAAATCTTTGTGCATAATCCTCTTATCATGCAATTTCTTGGTTTTATCCTAGTAGATTTTAACATGACATATGATTGATTTCTGAGTTCTTCTATTTCATTGATCTGCAATTTCTTCTTTTCACATGCATCATTAATATTCATGTTAACTTCTTTGAGAGCCCAAAAGGCTTCGTGCTCAAGTTCTAATGGCAAGTGACAAACTTTTCCAAAGATTAGCTTGTAATGAGACTTTCCTAGTGGGGTTTTATAGGCAGTCCTATAAGCCCAAAGAGCATCATCTAGTTTAAATGACCAATGCTTCCTTGAAGGTTTGACCACTTTCTGTAGAATACTCTTTATTTCTCTAATGGAGAGTTCTGCTAAGCCATTTGCTTGCGGGTGAGTGGTTGTAGCAACTGTATGACTGATATTATATTTTTCCAACATTTCCTTCATCATATTGTTCACAAAGTGAGTACCCTCGTCACTAACTATAGCTCTAGGGGTGCCAAATCTTGTGAATATGTTTTTGTGAAGGAACTTGATTACTGCCTTTACATCACTACTGTGGTAAGCTGTTGCCTCTACCCATTTAGAGACATAATCTACAACTACCAAGATGTACTGACAGTTTCCAGAGATGGGAAATGGTCCCATGAAATCTATTCCCCATACATCAAAGATTTCAACTTTGAAAATGCCATTGAGAGGCATATCATGTCTTTGGTAAATAAATCCGGTTATTTGAATTTCATTACATTTTTTGACAAACCTATCTGCATCATGAAAAAGTGTAGGACAAAAGAATCCAGATTGGAGGACTTTAGTTGCAGTTTTTTGGCCACCAAAGTGTCCCCCATATGCAACAGAATGACAATGCTGCAGCACTGCAGATGTGTCATCAGCTCCTAGATTAAACAGAAATAGATCCTCCCAAAGATAAGTTTTTGAGTCAACAAGCAATTTCTTTCTTTGGTTTATGTTATAATCAGGTAGAATAATCCTAGCAGCTAGGTAATTTGTAATATTAGCAACCCATGGTGTTGTAGCATGCCGTAACACCAGTAGCTGTTCATCAAGAAACGTTTCATTTATCTCATCAAGAGTTCCTTTTCCTTTTTCTAATCTGGATATGTGGTCAGCAACTTGGTTTTCAGTTCCTTTCATATCTATTATTTCTAGATCAAACTCTTGTAACAACACCCACCGAATTAATCTTGGCTTTGCATCTTTTCTAGAAATCAAGTATTTGATGGCTGCATGGTCTTTATGAACTATAACCATGGTCCCCATCAGATAGGATCTGAATTTTTCAAAGGCAAATACAACAACCAATAATTCCTTTTCAGTAACTGTGTAGTTAACTAATGCTTTACTAGAGTAATAGATGCGATGAAAAATCTTTTCTTTCTTTTGTCCCAAAACTGCACCAACTGCCCAATCACTTGCGTCACACATTAGTTCAAAAGGGTTTTCCCAATCAGCTGTGATCACAATAGGTGTTATAATCAAAGCTTCCTTCAAAATGTTGAAAGCTTTCCTACATCCATCACTGAAATTAAAAGGCTAGTCATGTTGCAGCAACAGACGGAGTAGTTTTGAAATCTTTGAGAAATCTTCTGTAAAAGCCAACATGACTAACGAAGCTTCTAATTCAATTCTTTTGATATTTTTAGGTTACGGAAGGTTTTCAATGACTTCCAACTTTGCTTTATCTAATTATATTCCTCTGTTTGAAATTAAATGTCCCAAAACAATGTCTTCTTTAACCATGAAGTGACACTTTTCTCAATTTAAAACTAAGTCAGTCTCTTCACATCTTTTAAGACTCTGTTCAAAAAAAAATTCAAACATTCTTCATATGAAGTTTCGTAGAAAGAAAAATCATCCATGAAAATTTCCATAAACGTTTCCATCATATCAGAGAATATGGACATCATGCACCTTTGAAATGTGGCAGGGGCATTGCATAGTCCAAAAGGCATTCTCTTAAAGGCAAAAGTACCAAAAGAACAAGTGAAAGTGGTTTTCTATTAGTCCTCAGGTGCTATGGGAATCTGGTTGTAACCAGAATATCCAAATATTCCTTACCAGCAAGTCTATCCAACATTTAGTCAATGAAAGTGTTAGGACCATAAATGCCCTATAAAATAGAAACTGATATAAAGAAAAGAATATATAATTGTAAAAGCCTTAATTTGTTAAATGGGCTTTAGAGGTTAATGGGCCTGGGCCTGAATAGTCATAGGCCTAGGTATATAAGGTTTGTTTGTGAGAGTTTTAGGTAAGCCAAGAATTGTTCCAATTCATTATTGTAAAAACTCTCTGAAATATGTTGAATCCTTTGAATGAAATACATGGATGACAACTTGAAATCATTGACTGTTATTGCTATTGATTATTGATTATCTTTGTTATTGCACTAATCTGGGATCCACAATTGGTATCAGAGCAGACAGACATCGATCGATTCAAGGTATCCAAGTTTCCTGGTATTTATCGAACTGTAAGGTTTCTTGAATTTTTAGTTTTGTGGTTTATGCCAAACTGTTAAGTTCTAATCATTCGAATCTGTTTCTCCTAGCATCATTAAGGTTTCTGCAAAGTTTTACAATCTAATTCAAAGTTTTAAAGTTTTAATTTGAAAAATCGTGTTATTGAGCTTTTGTGTCTGGGTTAGCAAAAATTCTTGATTTTTCATCTAAAGGGTGTGTTTAAGGTCAAAATCGAATTGGGTTTGCTTATTTTTGTGTTTTTGGCCATTCACTAATCTTTCAAGAGTAAAATCGTGAACCCTAGTTCGTTCCTAGATTCCATTTCATCGCACAACCACACTATCCGGACTCATTAATATCTATTTGGGTAAGTCTTTCGAATTCAATCCGGACATACAGGTGTCCGGACTCCTTACCCGGATCTCTCACATTTCCGGATCACTTCGGTTCCCGGTAAATCCTCTCTTCCGGATTTCTTGCTACCCGGATCACTCCACTTCCCGGGTAAGTTTTCTTATACTATCCGGACAAATTATTGTCCGGACACTCTATCCGGTTAATTACCTTCCGAACACAATCTATCCGATTGTTGTATCCGGATCATCACACCCGGACACCTCACTTTCCGGATCACATAATCGGTCATCTATCCGGTAACTTTATATTCGGTTTCCACTTACACTCGGACACTGCACTAGAGACTTCCCCTCGTACACTCATATCCGGACACTTCCATTCAGACTCTCTTTTCTGGATTCCTTATCCGGAAACCACACCCGGATCACATATCCGGGAGCTTTTTGAACTCTCACTTTTAGCGGGACCCCCGTGCTAAGTCGCCGAAGGGGGCATTTGGGTATTCTTGATATTGTCTAACGGTCATCTAAGTGAAATTTAGATGTCTTCTCGAGATGGTCTTGCAATGGACAACCACACCGCACCTCCAGATCTCGGAGACTCCTGCCAGGTATGTATTCCTGTAATGACTCAGGTTCCAAAATTTAACCACAATCGTAAGAAACTGTAAAGCCCGTAACCCGGTATGTAATTTCTTTTATTAATTCTTTTCTTTTAAGTTTGATTTAATGTGGTTTCCGTTAACGGGGTTAGTCGAGTTAGTCCTAATCGTTAAAGTATTAAAATTTTTGGCTAGTTGCGAGAGGAATGTAAGTTGAGGGGCTAATTGTGTCAAAGGGCCAAAAACCCTCATTGGGTTTCGGCCCATGCAGATACATGTCGAGACCTATATTTTTTTTTTCTAGTTGGTGTTGTTGCCTTGAGGATGGATCAAAGAAAGAAAAGAAATCAAACCCTAAACTACCCCCCCCCTTTCCCTTCTCGTTTTCTCTCACGTAAACAACCCTAGCATTTTCTCCTTTTTTTTGTTGCCGCCGTGAAACCCCCCACCACCACACCAGCGCCGCTGCTGGTGTTGGCCGGAGAGAGAGAGAGAGAGAGAGAGAGAGAGAACATCGCGAGAGAGAGAGGTAGAGAGAGAGATCAGCGAGAGAGAGAGTGGTAGAGAGAGGTCGCCGGAAATCGCTGCCGTTCGCCGCTGTTGTCGCCGGAGACCACCTCCACCACTGCTGTTCGTCGGAGGCTTCGAGAGAGAGAGGAGCAGGTGCGGGTGTGAGGTGTTGTAGCAAGGTAATTCGTTTCCTTCGTCTCATTTTCTTTTCTTTTCTTTTCCGGCAAAACAACCACCGCGACGCCACTGTCGCCGCCGCCGCCGTGCCCCGCTGCCGGAGGTGGCAGTGGGTGGTGCCCGTGGAGGAACCCTAAAACCACCTCTATCCGTAACCTTAAACCGCCGTAGCGGAACCCGAGTCGTATAAACCGAACGCGTAAACCGTTTTATAAAGTTATCATTTTATGTGAAAAACGTCCTTTTCTGCCACTGTTTTGCGTTAGCCGTAACTCTTTACTCGTAACTCGGATTGGGGTGAAACCGGTGCCAAAGGTTCCCTTTCCGAGTCTAGTAACTTTTCTGTGTTTTGTGCAAAATCCAGTTCGGAACGTAGCATAGGCCAAATCGTCGTTTTAAACCGATAGCTGCTGTTTTTCACTGTTCTGCGAACCATTCTTATAAAATCCGTATTTAATTGTAGAAAAATCGTTAGGAGGTGTATAATATGTCCTTGGAACCCTAACTCAGAGTACTTTCTAGTTATGTATTTTAATCGAGGATTTTCTGGGTTTAAAGAGGTCGGATCTGGTCCCGAACAGACCTGTTTGGTTAGACCGAAAAGTCGTTTTAGTGACGGTTTAAGCGTGCGTCGTATTTTAGGGTCCGGGTCTCGTGTTAATACTTTTTAACGTTCGTCTAGGTGTCGGGAAGTGATCTTGGATTTGTGGAGCTTGAATTATTAATTGTGAGCTAGGCGCGCTTACGAGGTGGTTTTCTCACTATATCTAATAACGGTTGTTTTATCATTGCTGTAGTACGTGTGTGGTAGCTTTATGTGATTGTGTTGTGGAACTAGATAGTGGGGTGTCTAGTTGATACTATGTTGTCATGTTAACTCGGTGGGACCGAGGATCCGGCGGGGCCGGAGGTTTTATACGCGGGTGGCGTAGAGACTCGGTGGGACCGGGGATTCGGCGGGGTCGGAGATGTTATCATGTGGTCGGTGGGACCGACTTGTGCCTTTCAGGTGGGTGTGTGTGGATATGCATGTTTATGATTTGTTCGTAGACAGGTATGCTTGTTTATGTGTATCTATCTGTTATAGGGGTAATGTGGAATAACTGTGTTATCTATAGTGGTTGAATTCACTAAGATTCGTGCTTACCCTTTCCCAATAAATCATTGTTTCAGGTGCGAGTAGCTCCAAGGCGTGACGGGTACACACTGGCGCGCGGGAAGAGCTGACTATTTTATGATCTTAATATTTAAAACAATTATTCCGCTGTTTATTGTTCGTAATAATTTTATTTAGTGGTTTGCGAATGAAACGATTTAATTATTAAATGCGTTTTTATTAATGAAGGGTTACTTTAAAAATTATAAATTCCTTGTAATTTTTGGGACGTTACAACTTGGTATCAGAGCACGGCTTGAGTGAATCAAACGCATTTCGGTGTGTTTGATCTCAAGTTTGCGGCTATAAGATTTTCTTTAAAGTTTTTGGGAAATAAAAAAGAAGGGAAAAACCCGTTGGAGAAACGGTGATCGAGGGCGCAGTGTGTATAGTCAGCCGGAGCCAAAGGGGAAAGGTACGATACTTAGTGTATTTATCGCTTTCCAGATCACAGGGTATGCATGCTAGATTACCTGTTGTTGACACTGTACTGTATGATGATTGCTTGCTAGTAGGAATCAATGCTAGTTATAGTAGGTTGTTAAGTGAAGGCCCTATAGGTTATATGCAGTAAGAATCATATAGCCTTAGAATATTTGATTTAGTTCTATTGCGCAGCTCTTGTTTGAGTCCAACCGTTCTAGGATAGAATCTTGTATTCGAATGTCTATTTGATTCACGCTGCATGCGACTGGGTATTCGCGAGGCAACTCGTTATGGCTAACAGGGATTCCGTTGTAGCAAGGGTAGTGGAATGAGATGAAATTCCTAGTGAGCTGGGAATAGCATTTATATATGAGTCCGTATGCAAAATTGCTTTCTAGAACGTAGGAGTATGTATGCTAAATTGCTTGGTGCTTAATACAATGTATTGTATGGTTGTTACTTGCTATTAGGAATTTATGCTAATTATGATAGGTTACTAAGTGGATGCCCTCTAGGTTGTATGCAGTAAGAGATTAGTAGCCTTAGAATATTTGATTTAGTTCTATTGCGCAGCTCTTGTTTGAGTCCAACCGTTCTAGGATAGAATCCTGTATTCGAATGTCTATTTGTTTCGCACTGCATACGATCGGGTATTCGCGAGGCAACTCGTTATGATTAGTAGGGATTCGGTAGTAGCAAGGGTAGTGGTTTGGATGGAATTCTTAAGGAGCTAGGAAGAGTGTGTACATATGCCGGTGCGGGCATATGTGTATAGTTTCGGCGAGAAACTACTTGGACCCCTTGGGATGGGACTCGGAACGGGCGATGATAGGTGTGGATGGTAGTAGTAGAGCTCCTACTACCGTAAGCACAAGATCAATGCTTGAGTCGGGGAAAGTCACGAGGAATCCAAGGAGTTGAGCGTGAGCGTTATTAGTGTGAGTTATTGTGTGCTAATAACTCGTTGTAATATCTACCCGGAATAGCCGTCACAAGGAGGAACAACTATAGTAAACCTATTAGTACAGGTGTGTAATTGAATTGCTTTGACGTGATGATCGTTGGGGTAGTGGTGAAGGCTTTAGATTAGTAGTCGTTGGAATAGAAGGATGATTCTAGTATTAGTCACTTGGAGTGACGATAGGGATGATAATTGTTATAAGCAGGTCATTTCGGGCCAAGATGGGAGATTGTGCTAGAGTCATCGGCTTATAGAGCTGACTTCGATTTGAGGAAAAATCGTAGGGATTGTTTGACGTAATTTCCCAACTTGCCTAAGAGGTTTAAATGTCCGGATGACGTTAGTGGATCGGAGAGATTTGGAGGAGTAGGAGTCGAGGCGTAGAATGCCGACTAAGTCATGCACAAAGTTTGATTTTGAAAATAAAATTGCATTATCTAATTCTTGTGTTTCTAATTCTTTCTGGATTGTGTTGTAGAATTTTGGGAAAGGCGCTTTTAAGTGTTATGTGTCAGTTTGAGTACTTACATACTTGGGGGAGTGAGTCATTCCGAGATAGGCATGTTGTTGGTAGACTGTTTGCATTGGATCCTTGGTCATGTCAGTCAGTCGTTGGTAACGGTCGGTTGGGTATCTCGGGGTTGGACCCCGGTATCCATGTGTTATGACTTTGACTTTCTAGTAGGCACTAAGAAGATACAGTCTTGGGCACTTACCTGAGAGGTAGTTCCGATGTGCCGGGACTTGAGACGTACCTGGGAGGTAGGCGTTAAGGTGTATCTTGTTACGGTGTAACTAGGCTTCGTAGAGCGAGTGTGGAAGATATGTCGACGGTGGAAGGTTGGGTATTCCACGCGTGTGAGTACTGTAGGCCGAATAGTATCGGTTAGGGAATGATGCCCTTTGTAATAAAGAGGATAAGTGCGTAGAATTTTTGAGGTAAATAGTATACTTAGGTGTCGACTTTTGGGCTTGAGGCCAAACGCCTTAGTGTAATTGAAGAATTGTAGCCGATTTTAAGGAAATTATGTTGATGGTAGTAGTAACCCTGAGATGCTTACTTGAGATGAATGGTTATGGTGGAATGGCCTTCGTGGATGATTATCAGTTTACTGGTTTGATGATTCATGTTAACTAAGTTTTGGGAGTTTATTAGAACTCGTAGGAGATAATCGATGGTTAATGGTAAGAATGATCGGATCTGAGTATCCTGTAAGGTATATTGGTGTGCACTTTTAGAATGGTTAGAGCTTGAAATTTGAATCGAGATGTATGGAATATCTAAGGTTGAGAGAACAAACGAAGTCGTTTGACTAGGAATGATTCCAGTCGTTGGAGTGTTCTTCCGATCGTAATCCCAGTGTTCTTGAAGGAGTTTTGTTGGTAATAAAAGTATTCGGGAAATGTTTTTAGACGGTGTAAGAAATTTAGATTCCAGTTAGTGAATGTCCAGTGGCAACACCGAAAGAGACTTGGGAACCAGAAGCCGAGATGCGGGAGAACTACCCGGAGCTGTTTTCAGGCGTAGACTTCGAGGGCGAAGTCTAATCCAAGTGGGGGAGAGTTGTAAAGCCCGTAACCCGGTATGTAATTTCTTTTATTAATTCTTTTATTTTAAGTTTGATTTAATGTGGTTTCCGTTAACGGGGTTAGTCGAGTTAGTCCTAATCGTTAAAGTATTAAAAATTTTGGCTAGTTGCGAGAGGAATGTAAGTTGAGGGGCTAATTGTGTCAAAGGGCCAAAAACCCTCATTGGGTTTCGGCCCATGCAGATACATGTCGAGACCTATATTTTTTTTCCAGTTGGTGTTGTTGCCTTGAGGATGGATCAAAGAAAGAAAAGAAATCAAACCCTAAACTACCCCCCCCCTTCCCTTCTCGTTTTCTCTCACGTAAACAACCCTAGCATCTTCTCCTTTTTTTTTTGGTTGCCGCCGTGAAACCCCCCACCACCACACCAGCGCCGCTGCTGGTGTTGGCCGGAGAGAGAGAGAGAACATCGCGAGAGAGAGAGAGAGGTAGAGAGAGAGATCAGCGAGAGAGAGAGTGGTAGAGAGAGGTCGCCGGAAATCGCTGCCGTTCGCCGCTGTTGTCGCCGGAGACCACCGCCACCACTGCTGTTTGTCGGAGGCTTCGAGAGAGAGAGGAGCAGGTGCGGGTGTGTGGTGTTGTAGCAAGGTAAGTCGTTTCCTTCGTCTCGTTTTCTTTTCTTTTCTTTTCCGGCAAAACAACCACCGCGACGCCGCCGTGCCCCGCTGCCGGAGGTGGCAGTGGGTGGTGCCCGTGGCGGAACCCTAAAACCACCTCTAGCCGTAACCTTAAACCGCCGTAGCAGAACACGAGTCGTATAAACCGAACGCGTAAACCGTTTTATAAAGTTATCATTTTATGTGAAAAACGTCCTTTTCTGCCACTGTTTTGCGTTAGCCGTAACTCTTTACTCGTAACTCGGAAGGGGTGAAACCGGTGCCAAAAGTTCCCTTTCCGAGTCTAGTAACTTTTCTGTGTTTTGTGCAAAATCCAGTTCGGAACGTAGCATAGGCCAAATTGTCGTTTTATACCGATAGCTGCTGTTTTTCACTATTCTGCGAACCATTCTTATAAAATCCGTATTTAATTGTAGAAAAATCGTTAGGAGGTGTATAATATGTCCTTGGAACCCTAACTCAGAGTAATGTCTAGTTATGTATTTTAATCGAGGATTTTCTGGGTTTAAAGAGGTCGGATCAGGTCCCGAACAGACCTGTTTGGTTAGACCGAAAAGTCGTTTTAGTGACGGTTTAAGCGTGCGTCGTATTTTAGGGTCCGGGTCTCGTGTTAATACTTTTTAACGTTCGTCTAGGTGTCGGGAAGTGATCTTGGATTTGTGGAGCTTGAATTATTAATTGTGAGCTAGGCGCGCTTACGAGGTGAGTTCTCTCACTATATCTAATAACGGTTGTTTTATCATTGTTGTAGTACGTGTGTGGTAGATTTATGTGATTGTGTTGTGGAACTAGATAGTGGAGTGTCTAGTTGATACTATGTTGTCATTTTAACTCAGTGGGACCGAGGATCCGGCGGGGCCGGAGGTTTTATACGCGGGTGGCGTAGAGACTCGGTGGGACCGGGGATTCGGCGGGGCCGGAGATGTTATCATGTGGTCGGTGGGACCGACTTGTGCCTTTCAGGTGGGTGTGTGTGGATATGCATGTTTATGATTTGTTCGTAGACTGGTATGCTTGTTTATGTGTATCTATCTGTTATAGGGGTAATGTGGAATAACTGTGTTATCTATAGTGGTTGAATTCACTAAGCTTCGTGCTTACCCTTTCCCAATAAATCATTGTTTCAGGTGCGAGTAGCTCCAAGGCGTGACGGGTACACACTGGCGCGCGGGAAGAGCTGACTATTTTATGATCTTAATATTTAAAACAATTATTCCGCTGTTTATTGTTCGTAATAATTTTATTTAGTGGTTTGCGAATGAAACGATTTAATTATTAAATGCGTTTTTATTAATGAAGGGTTACTTTAAAAATTATAAATTCCTTGTAATTTTTGGGACGTTACAAACGAACCAATAAATAACCTAAAATGATCGGATAATACAATCTTCCCATAATCATCTCAAATACAACGAAGGAAAGAAACACTTCTAACCGCAATAATATATTTTAACATGAGATTTAGATCCTTACCAATCTATGATCGTCCAACTAATAACATAATATAAATACCCGATCAATACTAGTGAACCGGTAATTGAATCCACTCTCAACTGCCTTTTTCCCAAGCAAGCAACCTCAATGTAAAATTCACCTGAAATGCATATTTTTTAAAACAAAATGAGGGTTAGACCATACGGTCTAGTGAGTAATTAATCTATGTCAGATAAAAATCCAATATACCATTTAACATGAAAATCTTTAAATCAGATAATCATACAGTAGGCTCGTAAGCACTACTTCCCTCCCAATGCAACTAATCACAACAATCGTTTTTCAAAATAACGCACACCCCGATAAGACTGAAGTCAATATCAGCGGTGGCTCACTACACGAAACATATTCGCTAGCAAAAACACTGTTAGAACTGAAGTTTATCAAAAAGCCTAAGTGTTGATATCTCATCTGAAGGCTCAGAGTTATGAGTAAGAAGACTCAGAAGTTTTGATCATAGAATACTGCAAAGATTACTAAGTGATGAAGTCTGAACAGAAGGCTCAGAGTTCTGAGTAGGAGACTCATAACATCTGAATGAAGATGAAAATGTCCAAGTGTTCAATTGTATGTTTTGAAGTGCTTAGTCAGAAGGATGTTCAGAAGTTCTGAACATGTTGTTCAGAACTTATGTCTTAGGATATTTTCATTTATATTCTGTTACTAATTACAACACATGTAATTGTTCTATTGGTTTGTCATATATATGTACTGTAGCTTTAGCTTTTCTTTACAGTATATATAGGATTTAGCAACTGTAAGTTAACTAACTTTCGTATCACTTTGTATTTACTTTGTCATCTTTGAGAGATTCTCTCTCTAGATCTGTAATCTGTTCTTGATCGAATACAAAGCTTTTGGATCCAATTCTCTGTTATTTTACTGTTTGATTGTTCTTGATTGATTAATTGATTGTAAGATCGAATCCTGGTTTCTACAATTGGTATCAGAGCCAATCAACAAATAAATTTGTTCAAGATCGTGTTCTTGAGGGTTTCTTGATCGTGTTCTTGAAGATTTCTTGTTCAATTCTACAATTGAATTCCGCTGCTACTCGTAATTCTTGAATTCTTAGTAATTCTTAGTAATTCTTGAATTCGTTATGTTTTTGTTCAAGAAATTCGAATTTGTCTTTATGTTGAATCGATTCAATTCATCTTACAATCATGTCTTCTAAAGAATTTCTCTCGATGGGATCTGAGACGATGCCACATGTTCTAATTCCAGAAGAGTGTCAACAATGGAAGATCCGAATTATCCAATTCTTGGATAATATTGATGAGAATTTGATGATCTTAATTCGTGAAGGTCCAATTGAAGTCTATGTTGATGTTGCTGCTACACCTGCAACTAATACAACACCATAGATTCCTGCTACCAGAGTGAAAAGGCTTTTCTCACAGTATACTGAAGTGCAGAAACAGAGACATGCAATAGACAAAAGAGCTGTAACCTTGTTGACTTTGGCTATTCCTAATGAAGTTTTCAATCAAATTGATAGTGGTACATCTGCTAAAGAAATGAGGGATGAACTGGAGAAGCAGATGCTTGGTACAACCAAATCTATTCAAGCAAAACTGAATCAATGCATTAATGCTTATGAAAGATTCAAAGCAAAGGAAAGTGAGAGTTTAACTCAGACTTACAACAAGTTTTGCACAATATTGAATGATCTTAGGAGGAATGGGCTGAAGATGACTAAGTCAGAGATCAACTACAAATTTCTAAATTGTCTTAATTCAGAATGGTCATCTTTTGCAATAAGTCTTCAAATGAATAAAGATATGTGTGAAGAAGATCTGAATGACTTGTTTTGTGTTCTAAATCAGCATGAAGATTCTGTTAAGCAAGTTGTTGAAGAAAAGAAAAGTGTTTCTGATCAATTAGCTCTGCTTTCAGAAAGAAAAACCAAGGTCACCAAAACATCAAAGAAGTCTGTGTTTTTGTCTGAAATTCCAAAGTTAGAGGAGGAATCTGAGAAGGAAGAAGGATCTGATGAAGATTATGATATCAAGTTGATTGCTGAGAAATTGGCATTGTTGACAAATACTTTTAAAAAAGGTATGGAAACAAGAAATTTGAAGGTAAGTACAGAAGAAGTGGACAGGGGAGTTCAGATGAGAGATACAAGAAGAAAGATGATAAAGAAGAGAAGAAAGAAGAGAAGAAAGAAGAGAAGGAAGAGAGAAAAGAGAAGGATCTATGTTTCAAGTGTGGAAAACCTGGTCATTTTGCCAGAGATTGCAGAGTCAAAGTTGCTAAAGACTGTAAGTATTATGCAAAGAAAGCTCAGCTGGCCAAAACCAAAGACAGTGGGATTGCATTACTAGCAGAACAAGAGAACTGGTTGTATTATTCATCTAATGAAGAGGATTGCATTCATTTCTCACAAATGCAAAGTTATATGGCTAAGATGGGTGATGAAGATGATTCAGATTATGAAGAAGGAGGTTCTGAATCTTCAGCTGAGGTACACTCTAGTCTTGAAATTGATTTAATGATTCAAATTGGAAATATGAAATCTGAATTTGTTAATCTCAGAAAACAGATAAAAGGTGAAAGAATTATGGTTAACAAATTCAGAATAGAAAAGGAAATGTTGATTTGCAAATTATATTTGATATGTTGCTTGATGAAAGAAAGAATTTATATACTAAAATCAAAGAGTTAGAATATCTTAATCTGAAAAGAGGGCAAACTCAACAAACTTTAAGTCTTCTCACAAGCAATGTTAAAGACACAAGGTTTCACAATCCAAAAATGGGATTAGGTTTGGAAGAAAATGTTATTTTGAAAAAGGTTCCAATACATCTTTATGATTTTGAGTAACTACATGTTCCTAAACCAGAAATCCCAGATATAGTTGAAATCTTTGTGAGACCTGCAAGTTCAATTACAAGTTCTGATAATCTACAAAAATCAAGTTCTGAAAAAGCAAAGAAAATCATTTCTGAACCAAGGGATGAAAAATCAGAAATTTCAGAAGACAAGGTTAAGAAATAAATTTCAAAAAACCAACAGAAGAGAAACCAAGATACAATGATGCTAAATTCAAATATGATTCTCTAAATGTAAGTTACAAAGATAAACAACCAAGTTTCCCCTATACTGACATTGAGAATATATTTGAAGCATGCAAGGTTTCTGAAAACAAAGAGAATTCTGAAACAGTTAGTCAGAACTCTGAGTCCTCTAGTCAGAATTCTGAGTCCATTAGTCAGAATTCTGAGTCTGTTAGTCAGAATTCTGATTCTGTTAGTCAAAATTTTGAGTCATCTGAAAATTCTGAGTCTAATTCATAAAGTTTCTCAGAACTTGAAAAGAGGTTTAAACTTGTTAATCAAGAACTTGAAGAGTTAAGGAAAAGTTTTGATGAACTTGAAAATGATTTTTGTGATGTTGATTTTAAACTTGAAAAAGTTTTAAAAGAAAACAAAACTTATATTCAGAAAATAGAAGTGCTTGAGAAGTTAAAGGTTGAGTATGATCTTTTTAAGATTAAAGCATTAGAAGAAAATAAGAAATTCTATGATGAATCAAGTACATTTGAGCATGGAGAATCATTTGGATCATCTACTAATTCTGAAAAGTTGAATGTTTCAGAAAAAGAGGAAAGCAAAAGGAAAGATGATCTGAAAAAGATTTCTGAGGAGATCTTATTGAATACTACTTCTAAACTCAAAGCTAGTAGTTCTTGTAATAGATGCAATTGTAATCTGAATACTATCAATAAAAGCAAAAAGTCTTTTGATTCAGATTTGTTGTCTCTTGCAAGAAAGAATCTTAAATGTGTTCATTGTGGTAGTCAATCATTTCAACTTTCTCGAAAGAAGATAACTCAAAAGTCTAAATCATCTTTTAAGTCTAAAGCAAAACAGAATTCAGATAAGAAGACTGAAATGGTTTCTCAAGCTCAGACAAAAGGGAAGGAGAATGAAAAATTGTTTCAATCTAAAGAAAAGAAGACTAAAAGTGTTTCTCAGCCTCAACCTAAAGTTTTTAAAAAGAAAAGAAACAATTTTGTGAACAGAAAGTGTTCTGATATCATAAAAGTACAAGGAAAGTGGTGCTTAAAATAAGATTTTGAATGGAAAGTTAAAGGAACTTTTGTTAAATCTGATATTAAAGCTAACAAAGAAGGACCCATTCCAGTATGGGTACCTAAATCTAACTAAATGTTTTTGCAGGGCTGTCATGTGTGGTTTTTAGATTATGGAGCATCAAGACACATTACAGGTCATAAGTCTTCTCTGACAAATTTCACAGAAAAGACTGGAGGAGCAGTAAACTTTGGTAATAACAGTAAAGGACAAGTTAGAGGCTATGGGGATTTAACAAAGGGAGATTTAACAATTCATAAAGTATTCTATGTGGAAGGATTACAACACAATCTGTTCAGTATAAGTCAGTTCTTGGACAGTTTTTGTTAGATCAAGTTTTGTATAACAGGTTGCTTAATTTTGACTGAGAATGACATAAAAGTGTTTTGGGCTAAAAGACACATGGACTTATTTGTGGTGAATTTTTCAAAAATTCAAGCTTTAACTCCAGTTTGTCTACTTTCAAATGCAACAGCAAATGAATGTTGGTTATGGCACAGAAGATCCTCTCACTTGGACTTTAAGGAATTAAGCAATCTTGTTAGCAAACATTTGGTTAAAGGACTGCCAAAGATTAAGTTTGAAAAGGAATCATTGTGTTTAGCATGTGAGATGGGCAAGATGAAGAAAAGTTCTGATAAGTTGAAAATGGACTCTTCATGCATGTCACCATTAGAGATGATACACATTGATTTATGTGGTCCAATGGCAATTCAGTCAATGGGTGGGACGAAATATATGCTTGTCATTGTTGATGAGTATTCAAGATATACATGGGTTGAATTCTTAAGACCAAAATCCGAGGCTGCAAAAATATTGATTAACTTCATCAAAAGAATTCAAGTCTTATTGCAACTTCTAGTTCAGAAGATAAGGAGCGACAATGGAACAGAATTCAGAAATCAAACTCTTCAGAACTTTCTACAAATGTAACGTCCCAAAAATTACAATAAACTTGAACTTTTAAAAATACTATTTTATTTTAAACAACCCATAAGTATTTAAATCCAATCAAACGTTTTCCCAAAACTCGTTAAGTTAAATAACCAACCAATTAACACAGCGGAAAATGTAAATCATATAACATAATGTATCATAATGAAATTGTCGAAAGTCTCAACGCGCCAGTGTGTACCGTCACGCCTTACTGCCACTCGAACCTTAAACAGTAATTTATAGGGAAAGAGTAAGCACGAAGCTTAGTGAATTCAAACACTAACATAGGGTAGCAATCATATGAGCATTACCCCTATCTACAGATAAATACCATCAATCCACACATGCCAGCTTAAAAACATATCCTAAATAGGCAAACTCATGCAACAACAACTGTATCTATATATATAACCATCGGTCTCCCCGATCTCATACAATACTATATATATAACCATCGGTCTCCCCGATCTCATACAATACTATATATATAACCATCGGTCTCCCCGATCTCATACAATACTATATATATATATATAACCATCGGTCTCTTCGATCTCATACAATACTATATATATAACCATCGGTCTCCCCAATCTCATACAATACCGTGTACGTATTCCTCGGTCTCCCCAAGTTGTACGACACCCGTATACGTATTCCTCGGTCTCCCCGAGTTGTACGACATCCGTGTACGTATTTCTCGGTCTCCCCGAGTTTTATAAGACACCCAAGGTCCATTCTAGACACTACACAGCCCAGTACCACACACAACAAAAATAGCTAGCACACACGAGCTACAGTAATGCACATAAGATCCCTATCCTACGTAGTGAGAGAACTCACCTCGATAAGCAACGCAAATATCCACAATAGCAAAACGAGCCCGCCAACTCCAACTCACTTCTTTCCACCTAAAGAAGTGCTACAAAGTGTCAACACGAAGCCACAACCCTAAAAATAATCATAAGACTAAAAGAGTGACATTTCAGCTTTTCGGTCTAACCTGCAGGTCTATTCGGGACCTATTTAGCCCACTCTAGACCCACTAATCCAGAATTTAAATTCCACAAGCAGAAGAGTCTGGGTCTTAGCTTTCCAGGGACATATTATACGCGTTCAAACAAGGTTCCTATGATTTTATACGAATTTTCTAAAACTGAAACTCAAAGCTGAATGTTTCGGACCTGCTGCAAAAACGACCATTTTGCACCTAGCTAGAGGCTTAACCAGGTTTTCGCTAAAACATGGAAAGTATTCCCGACACAGAATGTGAACCGTGGGCACGGATTTCGCCTCAAACCGAGTTACGATGGAAAAGTTATGAATGAAACAAAACAGGGGCAGAACCGATATCACCACATAAAATGATAACTTTACAAAAACGTTTTACGCGATTCGGGTTACGAATTAGGGTTTGCAACAGGGTTTTAAGGTTACTAAGGGCTGGACAAAACTTTTCGCCACCCACTGCCACCTCCGGCAGTGGTGGTCAGCGGCGGCGGCAGCCACCACCGGCGGTGGTGGTGGTTCGATATACCTTCCGACGAGACAAGAAAAGGGTATCCACCCCACCCTTCTCGACACACACACCTCCAACCACAACCTACGGCCGCAGACCCGCCATCACAGCCACTGGGCTGGAGGTGCACGGCGGCGGCAGCCGGCTACAACCATGGCCGTACGCGGCGGCGGGGGTGGTGGGTTTTGTGATGTTTCGACAACAACGAAAGAGAAAACAAGAAGAACGAAGGTCTTACCTCTCGGGGAAAAACGCAGCAGCAAAACCCACGACTCGACGGCTCCTTCCTCTCTCTCGCTGCACTCCTCCTTCTCGCCGGCAGCCGCTAGCGGCGGCGGTGCTGGCGCCGGTGGTCTTGGGTTCGATCGGCGATGGCAGCAACAAGGGAGGAAGAACTAGGGTTTCTTGTGGTTTTCTTTGGGTGCGATGCAAGTAAAACGAGAATGAGGAGGGGGGGTCGGTCTCTTAAGGCCGATCCCATGCAACACCTTTACAACATATACATTTTTGGTCCCTCCTTTTCCAACACCTTGAAAACGAGCTATAGTTTTCCCCCTCTTTATCATTTTGGTCTTTCTCGATAACTCCCGTCAATAAGCATTCAACTAGAGAACGATAATAAATAATTAAATAGATAAACTAAATCCATACCGGGACACGGGCTTTACAACTCTCCCCTGCTTGGATTAGACTTCGTCCTCGAAGTCCACGTCTGCAAAGAGCTCCGGATAGTTCTCCCGCACCTCCGCCTCGGGTTCCCAAGTCCACTCGGAACCCTATCGATGCTGCCACTAGACTTTCACCAAGTCAATTACCTTGTTACGCAAGGCCCTCGTCTTCCTGTCGACAACGGCGATCGGCTTCTCTACGTAAATAAGCCGCTCGTGGGTCTGAATTTCCTCGAGAGGAATCACCGCAACCTCATCCACTACACACTTCCGCAACTGAGACACATGGAAAGTGTTGTGGATCAAACTCAGCTCGTCCGGTAACTTTAAGCGGTAAGCTACCTTTCCTACTCGCGCGATGATCTTGTAGTGTCCGATGCAACGGAGCCCCAACTTTCCCGCTTACGAAGCCGGATCACCCCTTTCCAGGGTGAGACCTTCAACAAAACTTAATCTCCACCTGAAACTCCAAACCTGATCGCCTCTTGTCGGCGTAACTCTTCTGCCGACTCTGTGCAGTAACTAGACGGTCCCACACCATCTGTATCATTTCAGTCATCTTCAGCACGATATCAGTGCTCCCTAATACCTGCTGGCCAACCTCGCCCCAACAAACGGGCGTCCTGCACTTCCTACCATACAACATCTCATACTGCGGCATGCCGATACTGGAATGAATGCTGTTGTTGTAGGAAAACTCCGCCAAAGGAAGGTACTGATCCCAGCTACCTCCAAAATCGATAGCACATGCCCGAAGCATATCCTCGAGAGTCTGGATAGTCCGCTCACTCTGCCCGTCGGTCTGTGGATGAAAAGCCGTGCTAAAATGTAATCGCGTACCCATCTCCGTCTGAAACTTCGCCCAAAACCGGGAGGTAAGACGGGTATCCCTGACAGAGACAATCGATACCGGCACCCTGTGCTGGCTACAATCTCTCGCACGAAAATCTCTGCGAGCTTCTCTGCCGAGGAGCTCTCCCTGATGGCCAAAAAGTGAGCGCTCTTGGTCAGACGATCGATGATCACCCAACTAGCATTGTTCCCGCGTGGAGTCTTTGGGAGTTTCGTAATGAGATCCATCGTGATCTGTTCCCATTTCTACACCGGTATCTCCAAAGGCTGCAACTTCCCATGCGGCCGCTGGTGCTCAACTTTGACCTTCCGACAAGTCAAGCACACCTCTACACACTTGGCGACATCCCGCTTCATACCGAGCCACCAATAATTCTCCCGCAGGTCGCGGTACATCCTCGTTGCTCTGGGATGAATAGAAAACTTGGACTTATGCGCCTCGTCCAACAGTATTTGCCTGTTCCCACCAATGAAGGGAACCCAAACTCGACCATATCGCGTTAATAAACTCCGACTATCACGGACAAAATTCGGAATTTCCCCTGAAACTCTCTCGCGTTTGGCATTCTCATCCAGAACTGCCACTTCCTGAGCACTACCTATCGACTCAAGGAGAGATGCAACCACTGTTAACCGTTGACACAAGCCCCGAAGTAGCTCACCAACCGGATGTCGACTAAGTGCGTCCGCAACAACATTCGCTTTACCCGGGTGGTAAAGTATCTCACAATCATAATCTTTAATTACGTCAAGCCACCTCCTCTGACGCATATTGAGGTTTTGCTGGTCCATCAAGTATTTGAGGCTTTTATGGTCGTGTATATCGTACACTTGACACCATACAAGTAATGCCTCCAAATCTTGAGAGCAAACACCACTGCCCCAACTCTAGGTCATGAGTCGGGTAGTTCATCTCATGAGGCTTCAACTGCCTCGAAGCATAAGCTATAACCCTACCGCGCTGCATGAGCACGGCGCCCAACCCCTGGTGAGAAGCGTCACAATGCACTCCCGACACAGAATGTGAACCGTGGGCACCGATTTCGCCTCAAAACGAGTTACGATGGAAAAGTTATGAACGAAACAAAACAGGGGCAGAACCGATATCACCACATAAAATGATAACTTTACAAAAATGGTTTACGCGATTCGGGTTACGAATTAGGGTTTGCAACAGGGTTTTAAGGTTACTAAGGGCTGGACGAAACCACTTGCCACCCACTGCCACCTCCGGCAGTGGTGGTCGGCGGCGGCGGCAGCCACCACCGGCGGTGGTGGTGGTTCGATATACCTTCCAACGAGACAAGAAAAGGGTATCCACCCCACCCTTCTCGACACACACACCTCCAACCACAACCTACGGCCGCAGACCCGCCATCACAGCCACCAGGCTCGAGGTGCATGGCGGCGGCAGCCGGCTGGAGCCATGGTCGTACGCGGCGGCGGGGGTGGTGGGTTTTGTGATGTTTCGACAACAACGAAAGAGAAAACAAGAAGAACGAAGGTCTTACCTCTCGGGGAAAAACGCAGCAGCAAAACCCACGACTTGACGGCTCCTTCCTCTCTCTCGCTGCACTCCTCCTTCTCGCCGGCAGCCGCTAGCGGCAGCGGTGCTGGCGCCGGTGGTCTTGGGTTCGATCGGCGATGGCAGCAACAAGGGAGGAAGAACTAGGGTTTCTTGTGGTTTTCTTTGGGTGCGACGCAAGTAAAACGAGAATGAGGAGGGGGGTCGGTCTCTTAAGGCCGATCGCATGCAACACCTTTACAACATATACATTTTTTGTCCCTCCTTTTCCAACACCTTGCAAAAGAGCTATAGTTTTCCCCCTCTTTATCATTTTGGTCTTTCTCGATAACTCCCGTCAATAAGCATTCAACTAGAGAACGATAATAAATAATTAAATAGATAAAGTAAATCCATACCGGGACACGGCTTTACAACAAAGCTCTGGGATTTCTCACAATTTTTCTGCTGTTAAGACTCCTCAACAAAATGGTGTTGTTGAAAGAAAGATCAGGACTCTAGTTGAAGCTGCAAGAACCATGTTGGCCTATTCAAATCTTCCAACCTTCTTATGGGCTAAAGCAATTGCCACTGCTTGTTTTACTCAAAACAGGACTTTGATAAAGAAAAGGCTAAATAAAACTGCTTATGAACTGATTAACAAAAGAAAACCACGGATTAAATTCTTTCATGTGTTTGGTTGCAGATGCTATGTTCTCAAGGATAGAGAAAATCTTTGTAAATTTGACAAAAAGGTAGATGAATGATACTTTGTTGGTTATTCACTAACTTCCAAAGCATTCAGAATCTACAACAGAAGAACCAAGAGGATCATGGAAAGCATCAATGTTACATTTGATGAGTCTAGATTAAAGACTTCTAAACAAAACAGTCCAGGACTCAATAAGGATAAGACAAATATGACTTATGAATCAGATTCTAATCCTAACTATTCAGAACTCAATTTATTTTTAAGGATGCATTTCTGGAACTAACTTCTGAATCTTATGCATATTTTGAAAATCCTAAAATGGTTCAAGAAATGAAAAAGGGAAGTTCAGAGGTTCAAACAACTGTAATTTCTGATGCTGGTCCATCTGAGGAATGTCCAATTTTGGTAAATACAAGTGATTTATCTGAATCGGGTATTCAGAATTCTGACCAAGGCATTCAGAATTTTGGACATACTACTCAGAATTCTGGACATGCAACTCACAATTATGAACAAGGTACTTAGAATTCTGAACAAGTTATTCAGAATTCTGCACCTTCTACTCAGAATGTGGACTTAGAGACTACACCTCAAAGGGATAGTTCAGAATTACATGTCGTTACATCTGAGAATGATACAAACAACAATTTATCAGATATTGATGTGTTTCCAAATTCAAACAAAAGGACAAAACACCATCCTATTCATCATGTAATAGGAGATCCCTCAGTTGGAGTGCAGACCAGATCAACAACAGCAAATGAAGCAATGTTTACAGGATTTCTAAGTATAATTGAACCTAAGAAAGCCACTGAAGCCCTAGAGGATCCAGATTGGATTTTAGCAATTCAAGATGAGTTGCTACAGTTTGAAAGAAATAAAGTCTGGAGACTCATTCCAAAACCTGAAGGAAAATCAATTATTGGAACAAAATGGGTGTTCAGAAACAAGAAAGATGAGTCAGGTGTTGTAGTCACAAATAAGGCTAGATTGGTTGCAAAGGGATATTCACAACAAGAAGGAATAGATTACGATGAGACATTTGCACCAGTTGCAAGAATAGAAGCAATCAGAATATTCTTGGCATATGTTGCACACTATAACTTCAAAGTATACCAAATGGATGTTAAATCAGCATTTTTGAATGGTATACTTCATGACGAAGTTTATCTCTATCAACCTGAAGGATTTGTTGATCCTGAGTTTCGAAATCATGTGTATGTTTTAGATAAAGCATTGTATGGTCTGAAACAAGTACCAAGAGCCTGGTATGACACTCTAACTCAATACTTATTAGAATCTGGCTTCAAGAAAGGTAAAATTGACACTACCTTATTTTTAAAGAAAGAAGGTGATGAATTGATTTTGATTCAGATATATGTAGATGATATAATATTTGGTTCTACTAATACAAAATTATGTGATGAATTCTCAGAAATCATGAAATCTAAATTTGAAATGAGCATGATGGGAGAATTGAATTTTTTCCTTGGTCTTCAAGTAAAACAATTACCAAATGGAATTTTTATAAATCAAGGAAAATATTTAAAATATATTTTGAAAAAGTTTAAGATGTCTGATTGTGCTGCTATGAGAACACCTATGGATACTAATGTCAAGTTAGATGCTGATCTCTCTGGAGTTTCAGTAGATAACAAGGTTTATAAGGGCATGATTGGTTCTTTACTTTATCTGACTGCAAGTAGACCAAATATCATGTTTGCTACATGTTTCTGTGCTAAATTTAAATCAAATCCAAACGAATCTCATTTGCTAGCTATTAAAAGGATCTTAAGATATCTTAAAGGTTCACCTGAATTAGGCCTTTGGTATCCAAAATAAACTGATTTCAAATTAACTGCCTTTACTGATGTTGATCATGCAGGAAGCAGATTGGGCAGGAAAAGTACTTCTGGTGCTTGTCACTTTTTGGGGGATAAAATAGTGAGGCAGAATATGTAGCTGCCGCTGCTTGTTGTTCTCAAACTCTGTAGATGAAAACACAACTCATGAATTATGGCTATCACCTCAACAAGATTCCCATTTATTGTGATTCAGAAAGTGCCATTGCTATCACTCAGAATCCTGTTCAACACTCAAAGACCAAACATATTGATGTAAGGTATCACTTTGTGCACACAAAGTATCAATTGGCTGACTTGTTCACAAAGCCTCTTGATCACAAAAAGTTTACTTTTCTCATATATAAGATAGGAATGCTTAATCTGACTAATTGAGTATATTTGTTATTTTTTCAGAAATGATTTTTTTTTTCTAAGTAAGATTTTCTGAGTAGTGTACTCAGAATTCTGACTCTCTTACTCAGATGTTCTGAGTCTTAAGTTCAGAACTTCTGAGTCAATACTTCAGAAATTTGACTTAATATTTTTTTCTTCTGAATAGGTTACTCAGATCTTCTGATTGTATCTTTCAGAACTCATTTCTGAAATTTACAAGTGTTTCAATTAGTTGTTAGGTTCTTTCTGTTTTAATTTTTTTTTAATATTCCTTATGTCTAATACGTGTTTGAGTATATGCTTATGTCAAGGGGGAGCATTGATATCTTTCAGAAATCATTCTAAGATGCCTACAAGGTTTGTATTCTTTTCTTATCTCAAATCATTCTAAGGGGAACAAGCTTTCAATGATAAATCATTTCACTTGTTCAAACTACTTCTGAATCGTTAAAATGTTTTTCAAGGTCAGGTGTTAGATTTTAAATGATTTTCAGAAATCTCAAGTCATCAAAAGATGGACAGAATTTTGATGATAAAACAATCTTCTATCTGTTCAAACTACTTATGGGTGATTAAAAGATTTATAATGTCAGAAGTTGAAATTTAAATGAATTTGTTACAAGGGAATTTCTTCTGAATTGTGTACTCAAAACTTCTGAGTATGCACTCTCAGAACTCTGAACGTTTTATTCAGAACTTTAACTTGTGTTGATTTCTATCAAATAACACGTGTCAGCATCTTATTCATTTGATAATACCACATTTCATTTAAACTCTTTTGTGGTATTTCACAGTGTTAGAAACCGTTATAACTCTGACATAAAGCAGTTTTTCACTGTTTGAATCCTTTCAGCTTCGCGGATTTTAAATAGACCTTAAAATTCCTCTTTCAAATTCATTCAAATCCTAAGAGTGCAAAGTAAGATACGCAAAACTCTTGAGTTCACCGATTCTGTTTTCTTTCATATTTTTTGAGTGATAATCATGTCTACTGCACGAAGAAGTGTTACTCAATCTTTGCACACTGTAAAGACTTTAATGTCATATTCGGATTCAGATAATGAAGAAGTTCGAATGCCTGAGAATATTGTCGCAGAAGATGAGGCGATAGGAGGAAATGTTTTGGGAAATCAGGGTGTTGAAGGAATTGCAGAGGATGAAAATATGGCTGAGTCTGAAGGAAATGCAGAGGAAGGAAATGCAAATATTGAACACCAACAGAGTGTTGTAAGTTCTGTAATGTCTTCTAGACCTATTTCTTTGGAGAGGATCGTACCTGATAATGCATATCTGGATTTGGTAGAAAATAACTGTGTCTTAGTGCTTGATGAAACCAATTTCAAGGAAGAACATAGGATTATCATAGAATTATTGAAGTATCATCCTTTCAAAAAGTGGTTTACTCTGAATAAGACTGTACCAATACAGTATATTCAACAGTGGTGGAAGAATTTGGAATTACAAGTGTAATACCCCGGGTAAGTTCGTTAGTTAAATCCCCTTTCCGTTAAGTTTAGTTAACTTTAAAGTTGGAAGTTTAGGGTAAGTTTGGGTTAAGTTAGGAATTAAAGGTGTTTTGGTCATTAATGAATAGTTTAAGGTCTAAATTGTAAAATGAGTTTGATATTACCCCTTTAGGAGTTCATCTATTTCACAACTCAGAAACATCTGATATTTCAGTGTGTGTAAGTGTGTGATTTTGGGAGCAAAAGCAAGAAGGAGAAAAGAAGAAAAGCTAGGTTAAGGCTTCAATTGGTGTGCTTGGAAGTGAATCTGAGATATGTTCCTTTGTATTTTGTGTTTGTAATTGCTTTTGGAAGGGTTCTATCGGAGTAGAAACATCATATACACTTCTGGTAATAATTCAGTCGGTTTTCTGGGTAAAAAGCACCAAACCGACAGAGGTTTCCGGACACAGTATGAATGTGTCCGGGTAGTTTCTTTGGTGGTGTCCGGGTAGTTTTGTTGATAGTGTCCGGACGATTCGTGGATGGTTTCCGGATGATTTATATTCCGGATGGCATCCGGATTCCTTTGGTGTCCGGATTCCTTATGTTTTCCGGATTAGTCTGTGTTGTCCGGATAAATTGTGTTGTCCGGATTCTTTTGTGGTTTCCGGAAACTTTGGTTGTTTGGTCATTTTAGAGGATAAAAGTTATATAGATGTATCTAGAGTTCTTAGCCTGCTAGTAAGTCTTATAGATAAGTTGGTAAGGAGATATTTGTATGTAAATGGTTTCAGATTCTGAGAATTTTGGATAAAGGATCGGATAGCTTGGAGAAAGGCTTGGAAGAGTATTTTAAGCATTCAAGGTGAGTTTTACTTTAAAACGTTTTTCAACTGGGATACATATATATGTGATATATATATATATATATATATATATATATATATATATATATATATATATATATATATATATATATATGAGATGGACATGTACGGATTGAGATTATGATACATGATGTGATTATGTGTTTATATTGAGACGTATATGTGGTTGGAATGTGGTAACGTTTTTATAAAAGAAAATGTGATATATATATATATATATATATATATATATATATATATATATATATTTTGTTGGAATGTGATGAAAGGTTTTATAAATGACAATATGATATATTGGTACATATATATATTGTATTTATATGTGCATTACACTACACGAGAGCATTTGCCGAACTATGCCGGCGGATGTTTGCTGTAGTTGTTGTACAACGGTGTTGTAGTTGTTGTACAGCGGTGTTGTTGGCTCGCAACCAACTAATATGGCCATGGGAATGATGTGAAGGATGTGAAGGATGTGAAGGATGAGTGGTACACGATGCACGAGTCTTATTTTGTATTTAAGTCTTTGTGGTATAAGTGTGTTTTATAAAAAGGATTGCTAAACTGACAAGGATTATCTCACTAGACCGTTTGGTCTAACCCTCATTTTCCTTTAAAAAATATGTATTCCAGGTCAAGGATCTTTTGTTAGCAAAGGGAAGGATAAAGCATAGGAAGCGGTTGATAGCTGACGAAGAATAGGATATGTTTACATTTATGTATTGTATAGTTTTGAGACTTTGGGACCGAATGTGAATTATCATGTATTTTGTTATGGAAGTAACGACGTTGTGTATGAAATGTTATTTGATATATATATATATATATATATATTATGTATGTTATGGGATACCGGGTCGTTACAACAAGGAAATAAATTTGCGTCTAATATAGGGGGAGTTTCTATAACTCTAACTGTTAGTTTTATGAGAATCATGTTAAGGTTACCAGAGATTGGGATACAATGAGGAATTGAGGAATCTAAGTTCTTTCAGAAGGAACAAACTACCACCAATTTGGGCATGTTTCTTCACTATTATTAACATGTGTCTTGCTGGAAAACACAGTTCACTAGATCAAGCATCAAGGCAAATCTTGTAGATTTTTAATGGATTAGTGAAGAACATGCATTATGATTATGCTTCAATTTTATGGGAAGATATGAAGAACACCTTTGAAAGAAATCAGAAGGCATTAGAGGGAAAAACAAGAGATAATCCACTAACATATATACCTTATCAGAGGTACTGGCAGATGGTGATTTGGTATGCAATGAGGCAAGATCCTAATATTCCAAGAAGAGCAAACGAGGAGCATGGGCCAATTTTCTATATAGGTAAAATGATCTCATCCCTTAAACTTGACAATTTTCCTAATCACAGACCATTGCCAAGGTTACTTAGGTATTACATACCAGGGGAGAGTGAGATTTTAAAAGCTTATTGCACCTTGTTAGCTCCAATCTTTCAGTTTATGAAAGTAGTGAAAAATAGGCTAAGTATAGAAGTGTTCGACAGAGGCTCTGCCGAGTAGCCGAGTAACCAAGAAGACAGAAGTCTTCGACAGAGGCTCTGCCGGGTTAACCAAGAAGACCGAAGTACAGAAGCAACAGAAGACACTTCTAAGCGGACAAGACCACAGAGCTTCTGTCATACTTGACTGAGCTTCTGTGATAAAAAGAAGATCTACGCAAAAGATCTTAACAAGGACGAACATGCTTCTTACAATATCTACCATTCGAAGGTTCTAAAGATCAATCGTACAAAGGCGTGACCTGACAACTCCACGTGTCAAACTCTGATAGGTTTCCGCCTAAAGTTGAATACGAAGCATTTAATGAACGTTGTATCTGCAACAGTTCCAGCATAGTGTTTTATACCTTCCAGCTACTATGCCTCAATAGTGTCTTTGTACCTTTAGTCCTTATTGTCCCCTTTAGAAGTAGTATAAATAGAAGGCTCATGTGAGCTCTTCTATTAAGCTTAATACCACGAAAATTCACGTATATCATTAAGCTTTGCACTTCTCACACACACCATTAACTGCAGATTTCTTGTTAATCCTTTGAAGTTCTTGGTGTTCTTAATATATATCAAATACAGTAATCTTGGAGATATTCATCTGTTCTTACATACTGTTTATTTGATATTGTGTATTCTACTACCTTACATTATCTTTCAGTTCTTAAATACGCTTCCGCACCATATCTAAATCTGAACTAACTGGAAGTTAAGATCATTGTTTAAGCAAAACAGGAACCAACAATTGGTATCAGAGCAAACCTTGATTTTTAATATCAAGGGATCCACTCTAAAACTATGATCTTTGGTAGAAACTTGGATTTTTAACCTATTCTTCATATTATTCAAACAGTTTCTGTTTTTCTGCCATTTTCGATTCATTCGAACTTTGGTAAACTTATAGAATCTGTTATTCTGGTTAGAAACACCATTTTAGTGCTCAGCTTAAAACTTTTAAGCTTAAAAACTTCATACGAAGCATCCACTTCATACTCTGAAAAGTCTGCTGTTAAAACCCTTTTCTGGATAATTTATCTCTCTAAAAATGACAAGTACAAACAACTTCCTCTCTGCTGGTTCCATAACCAAACCTCCCACTCTTCTTAGAGAAGAATACCCTCAATGGAAATTCGAATGATTCACTTCTTTGAGGGTACTGACAAAGAATTGGTTTATTATATCCGTAACCCTCCTTTCATTCCCATGATAATTGTACCTCGTGTTCCTAGCACAGACGACACACCTGAAATTCTAGAACACACGAAACCAAAGACCCAGGAAAATTGGTCTGATTCTGATTGGGCTAAATACGAAGTTGCTCAGAAAACAAAGAGAATTCTGATTATGGCCATTCCAAATGACCTTTTCCAGTCCATGGATGCATGCGAATCTGCATATGATCTATGGAAAGAACTGGAAAAACAACTAGAAGGAGGAGTCAAAACCTAGAAAACCGCAGAGCTCAATACATAAATGAATACTATGCCTTTAAAGCTCTGCCAACCGAATCTCTGAAAACTACGTATGATAGGTTCAACTCTCTAATAAACAAGTGCAAGAAGTTCGGCATCCACAGAACCTCTGAAGAAAACAACGTTATGTTCCTGAAGTCTCTGAATGAAGAATGGCTTCAGTTATCTATGTCTTTGCAAACAAATCAAGACTTAGATTCCTGGACCCTATCAGACCTCTATGGAACATTGGCAGCACAAGAGCCTCAGGTAGCACAAGCAAAAGCCCAGATCATTGCACCTCTTGCATTGGTTGGTAAGACTACAGAGGCTAGAGAGAAACCAAAGAAAGAGAAAGCAATAGAGGAAAGAAAAGAGAAGAAGAAGAAAAACATGATGGTGGAAAGTGAAGAAGAATAGGAAGTAGCAGCAGAAGAAGAAACGACACTGGCCTCGATAGCTAAATCGTTAGCTCTCTTGACTAGGGAATTCAGCAGAGGATACCAGAAGAAATCTGGTAATGAACGATATGAAAGAGAGAATCGAGAAAGAGAAGGGTCAATCGACAGAAGCGGTGACCGACAGAGGTCAAGTGATAGAAATGACAGAGGAAATGACCGACAGAGGTCGGCAGACAAAGCTGGCAACACTCCACGGATTCAAGAGTGTTACAAATGTGGTAAGCCAGGTCAACACGCAAAGGAGCGCCGAACCGAAAGAAGTGGTGACCGACAGAGGTCAGACGACAGAGCTGGAAACTCCACACAGAACCAAGGATGCTACAACTGTGGAAAACTAGGTCACTTTGCCAACGAATGGAGGAGCAAGTCAAATCGCCCTTAGAGGGATGCAGCTTTCTACAAAAAGAAAGTTGAATACTATGCTCAGAAGTCACTAATGGTGAACAAAGAAATCTGGGAGTCAGACACATCCTCTGACGAAGGCGAAACAAAGAATGCTCTATTCTGTGGCATGGCATAAGTCAGCTCCGACTCCTACAGTGAGGTATCCACTTCTACCTCTAACTCTAATACTGCAGAAGATGACTTGATTAAACTTAACATTGAATACACTGAAATGAAAAAGACATGTGAAGATATTCAGAAAAAGCTCACCTTCTATGAAAGAGAAGCTAGACTTCTCACTCAAGAAAAAGATAAAATCTTTAAATAAAAAGAAGAAATTGAAATGGACTGGAACAAAAAGTTAAATCCTTTAAAAGAAAAGATTTCTGAACTTAATTCTTCCTTGAAAACAAAGTCTAAAGAACTAACGGACGTTGAGTGCGACGGAATGAACATCCTAGCTCTTAAAAATTATTTTCAAAAGGAAAGAGAAGTCCTCTGTCAAGATTTACTCAGAAGAGATCTTCAAATTAAAAAAATTCAAGACGCTCAGAAGGTGTACGAAAAAATAAACACACAAATAGGGAGACGGGGAATTGGCTTCTGTGATATACATCCTTATACCGGAACCAAAAGAGACAAGTCTCTGTCCTCTCTATTTCACATTGGACATACAAGAAAACCTGGATTTCCAAATCTTCTCTCTGTAAGTAAAAGGCAAAAAGTCTCTGGGGAACCTCACAAGAGGAAACCTCTGAAGATGACAAATGTGTGGTTTGAAAACATAGATTTATCAGCTTCAATCTCTGTCAAAAGAGAATCCAAACCTAAGAGGTATCTGAAAACTCTAGATCAAATAGGAATCTTCAAGTTTGGTAATCCCGTGACTCAAACTCAAGTTTCATTTGTTTGCATGATGAATTCTGAAAAGAAATTATCAGCAGGGGCACCTGAGTTCAAGCCAAGAATTACAAAAGAAAAACTTGATATCTCTGAAGAAAACCTCTGTAAATCTTCCAGCGATCAAGATCTCTCTGAAGAAAACTTAACATATACTTTTGTTAACTTAGAAGATAGTTCCTTAGAAAATGAAGAAAGTGAGTATGACACATGTTCTGAAAGCCCATCCTCTGTCGAAAGAGAACCAAGTGACTCAACCTCTGTATATGAGGACGATTCATCCTCCGACGAATCAGAGACTGACTCTAAGTCAGAGATCGGACCTAGTGACACAGAGGTTTTTAAACAAACCTCTGAAGTTCTTAACAGAACTATTCCTCCCAAGGAGAAAATCACTAGAATTCCTATCTGTCCAGACTTTTTGGATATGTGCATACAAGCCAAAACCTCTCTTGAGCTTGAAAATTTCAAACAACAGAAGTTAATGTCCACTCAAATTCCAACAAATTCAAAGATTTTAAAACCCTTAAAACCTGTTAAAGAAAAACTAACATGGCAACAGAATTGTAAATGAACTAAAACTAACAAATCTTTTTCTTCTATGACAGTGAAATCTACAGAAGTTCACCACAGAAGGGGAACACAGAAGGCCACACTCAACAAAGGATTTTGCAAACAACGATCTAGCCTACATAAACCTTCTTGTAATAGAAAGTCTAATGTTAGGATAAATTGTAATGCCTCTGTGCCCCCATTTAATGTATTTAATGAAAAGTTCAAGCAAATCTCTTCGCACATTCAATACTGTCATTGCTTTGATCTTATGTTTAAAATAAACCAACATTTTAAAAGTCCACACTGTCTTCTCTCTGTACCCAAAGCAAAAGATAAATCCAAGGGTAAGAAGAAACAAAATGCTTCTTCAATAGAAGCTAAAACAAAGACCCCTGACAAAATTGGACCCATGTGGATATGGGTACCTAAAACTCTCTAATTGTCTTGCAGAAGTAGTATGTGCCAATCTGGTATCAAGACTCCGGATGCTCGAGGCACATGACTGGCGACAGAGGTCTTCTATCCACATACAAAGAAAAGAACGATGGTGGATCTGTGACCTTTGGAAACAATAAAAAGGGGTACATCAAAGGCTACGGAGTCATAAAGAAGGAAAATATAACCGTATGCAAAGTTGCATATGTTGATGGCCTTAAACACAATCTTCTCAGTGTTAGTCAACTCTGCGATACGGGATTCGACGTAAAGTTAAAAAGAACCTTTTGCTCTCTACAGAGCAAGGACACGGGAATTGAACTTCTACGAGCCGAAAGAAGAGGAGATCTATATCTCATGAACTTCAATGCAAAGAACAAGAAAGACAAAATCTGCCTTGTTGCATGCAAAAGCGAAGAAGCCTGGTTATGGCACAAAAGGTTCTGCCATTTAAACTTTCATACTCTTGATAAACTTGTAAAACTTGATCTAGTCAAAGGTCTGCCAAATGTTAAGTTTAATAAAGATCACTTGTGCTCTGCCTGCGAAATGGGAAAACTCAAAAGAGCTTCCCATAAAGGCAAAACTGATATATCTTGCACTAGGCCTCTGTACATGCTTCATGTCGACCTCTGCGGTCCAATCGCTACACAGAGCCTAGGTGGCAAAAAATATATACTTGTTTGATCGACGAATACTCAAGATTTACATGGGTTGAATTTGTCAGAAAGAAATCAGATGTTCCAAACATTCTGATAAATTTAATGAAAAGAATCCAAGTTCTGTATGAGTGCAGGATTCGAAAACTGAGAAGTGACAATGGCACAGAATTCAAAAACTCTGTCATTGAAGCCTATCTTACAGAAGAAGGAATTTCACAGAACTTCTCTGCTGCACGCACCCCACAACAGAATGGCTTGGTCGAACGAAAGAATCGCACGCTTGTGGAAGCCGCCAGAACTATGCTAACCGCATGTGGATTACCAATGACATTTTGGGCAGAAGCAGTATCAACCGCTTGCTATACCCAAAATCGATCAACCATCGTAAAAAGACACATCAAAACACCATAAATTTGATCAACAAAAGACGACCAAACATCAAATTCTTCCTTGTATTTGGATGCAAGTGCTTCGCCTTAAATGATAGAGAAGCAAGAGGAAAGTTTGAAGTAAAGGCAGATGAAGGAAAGTTCATAGGATACTCTGCAACTTCCAAGGCCTATAGAGTTTATCTTCTGCGGTCTCGAACGATCGTAGAAAGCATAAATGTTTCTTTTGACGACACCTTCCAGAAGACTTCTGAACAAACGGTTCAGAACTCGGTCTAAAAGGGGAATCCTCTGGCATCTCAAAAACAAGAGAAGAAGACTTAAATCTTCTATTTCAAGAGATGTTCCATAACGACATTGATCCCTCTGTTGGAGCCGTCAGAACCTCTGGAGAATCATCTTCTGCCAACCAGAACGCAATAGGTATCTCTCTAACTGGTCCCTTAAATAATTCATCTTCCTATGATAATCATACAGATGCAAATGCCGAGGGGGAGCCAACAGAAGATGATACAACAAGGCAAACAACCACATAAGCTACTGAAGAACCAACTCCAGAAACCATAGAGGAACCAATAACAGAGGAACAAGAAGACTCAGTCTATACTTCCTCAGAGGAACAAACACCGCCACTCATTCCAATCATTCCACAATCTGTAGGATCAAGCACGAAAGCAAAATCTACAACAGAGGCTACACCAGAACAACAAATAGAAACCTCTGAAGATCAACTTGATGAAATCGATGACCATCTCCCAAGAACAACAAAGTGGACAAAGATCCATCCTCCAAGTCTTATAATCGGCGAACCTTTTGAAAAGGTAAAAACAAGATATGCCACTGCTAACTTTTGTTTCTTTACAAACTTTATTAGTATGATCGAGCCAAAAAGGATCTCTGAAGCCCTTGACGACCCAAACTGGGTAGATGCTATGCAAGAAGAGCTTCTACGGTTTGAACGAAACAAAGTCTGGACTTTAGTTCCTCTGCCACGAGGAAAACAAGCCATAGGAACTAAATGGGTCTTCAGAAATAAGAAGGATGAAGATGGAGTGGTCATAAGAAACAAAGCAAGATTGGTGGCCAAGGGATATCGCCAAGAAGAAGGCATAGATTACGATGAAACTTTTGCCCCTGTCGCACGGCTCGAAGCCATAAGAATCTTCTTAGCCTTCGCAGCCTACAGAGGTTTTAAAGTATTTCAAATGGACGTAAAATCTGCTTTTCTAAATGGCGAAATCCAAGAAGAAGTATACGTTCAATAGCCACCAGGATTTGAAAGCTCTAAGTACCCAAAATACGTGTACTACCTCGACAAAGTTCTGTATGGACTGAAACAGGCTCCAAGAGCATGGTACGAAAGACTTTCTACCTTTCTTCTCGATAATGGTTACGACAGAGGTACGACGGATACCACTTTGTTTTATAAACGAAAAAGTGATGAAATTATGCTTGTACAAATATATGTGGACGACATAATTTTTGGGTCTACAAATACAGAAGAGTGCAAAAAGTTTGAAAAACTCATGCAGAGTGAGTTTGAAATGAGTATGATGGGAGAATTAACTTTCTTCCTCGGACTCCAAGTAAAACAATCATCAGAGGGAATTTTCATAAATCAAGCTAAATATGTCTCTGACATACTTTCAAAATACAGTCTCTCTGATGCCTCTGTAATGGGAACTCCAATGGCCACAGGAAATAAGTTAGACTCACATCCAAATGGCATACCTATAGAGTGCACGCTCTACAGAGGAATGATTGGGTCTCTGTTATACTTAACTGCAAGTAGACCTGACATAATGCATGCCACATGTCTCAATGCAAGATATCAAGCTAACCCGAAGGAATCCCATTATAATGCTGTAAAGAGGATCTTCAGATACCTCAAAGGGACCAAACTAGTTCACAAGTATCAAGGGATGAGTTCCAAACCCTTGTCACCTCTGTGAACAATACATTGAAGGAGTTGCAAAGCTCTTTCAAATCTTTTGCAGAAACATCATCCAGGGCATTTCTTGATCTGAACACCAAAATGGACAAACTGTCCACAGAGGTGCAAAATGCCGTAACCCATATGAAGTCAACTACTACCACCACTACTACCTCTGCAGCAACTGAATTTGGAAAAGCCGCAACCTCTGCATTCAAAGAATCTGTCAAGCACTTTCTTCAACAACTAAAAGAGCAATCCTCAAACTCTAAGGCTTTTACACCTTAAGACTTGAAGAAGGCCTTAGTCGAAGTTCAAGAGCAAACAACCAAAAATACTCAGGCCATGAAGCCTTCTGACTACATGACAATAGCTCAAGTGGCAGAACTCGGCCAAGGAATACTTGATCAGATGACCGAATTCATCAGAGCTTTCACCGCTGCCAACGCAAACTATGTCAGAGAGTTTCAAGCAAGGGTCGGCAGAATGCGCTTCAATACAGAAACAGAGGTTGAAACACTGCTCGGCCTCTGTGATGACTTATGCGCAAAGATGATTGCTGCAGGGGCTGTTCCACCAAAGAACCCAAATACATCTTGCAGGGCAGAGGGTACAACAGATAAGGGTCACGATGACTCTGATGATGATTCTTATGATTCATCAGATCATCCTGAGGGGGAGAATCAAGGGTAGAAACAAAGGGAAGTAGCTGCAAACAGAGGTCTACCAGAACCACCAGTATCCGCAGAACCTGTTAGCTTTATTTAGCCCCCAATTTATATGAATGTTTTATAAAGAAACACTTTAAAGTGGTGTAAGGGTTTATTTGTATTTGTTGAGTGTCAAGGGCTAATATTGTAAATAACCAATTGTTGTTTTTGGTTATAAAGTCTTGTATTAGAGTTTATTTAGGTTAAGCCTCTATTTTTCCTTTCCTCCATTTTCATCAGTCATACGTATAGAAAGAGAGAAAGAGAGAAAGAAAGAGCTTCATACAAGAAAGAGTTGTTCTTCATTTCCAATATCAAGTAAACTCTTCTCTTTATAAATCAATACAAAGATCCTTGCTATTATTATTGTTACTTGTTGAATCTGGGATCCTACAATTGGTATCAGAGCAAAGACAATTATTGATTCAAAGTCCAGACACAACCTCTTCGAATTCAGCCCCTGATCAGTTCAATAAACGCAGAAGTAAGAGGAAGCTCAATTCGATTTTTGCTACTTCATCCCAGAATCTGTCTACAGCAGCCCTGGTAAGCGCGAACAGTAGATTTCTAGGCTGATTCATCACAGGTTCGAACTTTTGAGTTTAACTCTTGAATTCTTATGTTCAAATAAGTTAACCTAAACTGCTGAGTTTGACCTAACTGTGTTTAAAAAGTCAGAAATTAATCTGTGTTTGAACTGTAAATTTGAACCTTTGTGATATCAACATTATATCTGTGTTTTAAACCTTTGAATCACCATTAAAATTGTCTCACGATCTCTCAAGTAACATTTTTAAAAGAGTGCTTATCTTTTTATTCCCTGTTTTCATTTAAATGGCAGACTCTAAATGCTCCACATCAGGTCGTTCTAATACTCTTGATCTCAATTTCTATATAAGAGAATGTGGACTTTTGACTCAGGAGAAAGAAAAGCTTATTCTTGAAAAAACCAAGCTTGTTCTTGAAAAAGACAAGAGGGATAAGATTAGAATTGCTGAAGTAAGTATGCCAAGACTAAGATTTAGTTGTGATGCAGATTATAAACACTATTCTAAACTTAGTTCCAGCTTTCGCAAAATTATTCCTAATCTTGAGAAAGAGTTGTGTTAGGATCCAAGCGCTTACCACTACGCCAAAAGCAATTGCTGGTGGAGAAGGCGCAACTTATTTCCATATAGCGTAGCAGCCAGCGCCACGTTTCGATTTAGGAAGATGCTGGTCAATGACCCAACAATCCCCCCCCCCAGCATCTGCCAGCACTCTTGGCTGCACAGTATGCCTTTGGCATTATAATGCACTCCATGGGATTCGAACCCGTGACCTGCTCTGATACCACATGTTAGGATCCAAGCGCTTACCACTACGCCAAAAGCAATTGTTGGTGGAGAAGGCGCAACTTATTTCCATATAGCGTAGCAGCCAGCGCCACGTTTCGATTTAGGAAGATGCTGGTCAATGACCCAACAAGTTGGATGAAAGGAACAAAAGCAATCTGATCGATTCAGAAAGGATTGCAAAGCTTGAAGAATCAGGTAAACTCTTAACCCGTGAAAATATTGAGCTGGAGAGAAAACTGTCTGGTTCAGAAAAGTTTTTTGAAAAAGAGAAAAATAGACTTGAACTTAAATGTTTAACATTTTCTAATCTGGTTTCAGATTTTAAAAAGGTTGTGGTCTGTGAAAGAGAGAATTTTGAAAAGAAGAAATCTGTTTTTGAAACAAAGTCTGTGGAGTTTTCTTGCAAAATCTCAGAATTACATAAAACTCTTGAAAAAGAGAGGAAAGAGAGTGATTTTGAAAGAAAAGAGTCCGAAAAGTTGAAGGTTCAAGGATTTCAAGTGAAATGCCTAAAAGATGACTTTGAAAGAAAGAGATTATACTTTAGATCTGAAGTAAAGAGACTGACAATAAGGTTCTTTGATTTATCTGCTGAGATTAGGAAAGAGAGGAAGTTGAAATCTGATTTACAATCACAAGTTGATATGTGCATTAAAGAACGAAATGATTTGGTTCTCAAATTAAATTCTGAAAGTTCTGAAAGTTCTGTTAAAACAAAGGTGTTCTTTAAGCCAAACAAGTTTTCAACAAATCAGATCTCTACTCCTAATCCTTTCTATTATCGTAGGCTAGATCAATCAGTTAATCAAGTTTTTAGAAGAGTAAAAATGGTTTGGATAGTCAAAGGCTCTTCACTTGTTCAAAATGTTCGAAAGCCATTTGTTTCTGTTGAACATAAGAAGATCAGCAAAGCACTTCTTGCAAATCCTAACAAAATAGGACCCATTTGGGAATGGGTACCAAAAATTGTTTGATCTGTCTTGCAAGGATACTGGACTCCTTAATACATCTGTTAAGGACTCACACTTCAGTGGATAATGGACTCCTAAACACATCAGTTTAGGACTCGTTCTTCAAAGATTGAATTAACAGCCAGTTCAGCAACTGTACAGACCTGTGCAACAACAAGTCAAAACTGATAAGTTGTGCTTAATTATGTTGAGTTCATATGTACTTAAGTCAGAAGTGATTTCAGAATAATGAGCAGTTGTTATGTGCTCAATTCAGCATGTTTGCTGTGGTTAAATCTTAAAAACAGAAAGATAGTTGCTGTCCTGGTGGTGTTTGTGACTGTGCATACAACTTAATGAAGAAGCTTAATGCAAATTTACACTACTTGCATACTTCAGATCAGGAGTAAAGTCAAAGCAAACATCAGATTTTTGTAATCTAGTCTTACAGAGCTTATGAACAGACTCAACTATGCTCGTTTTTCAACCTTATGTGTACTCAATTGTTTGAATATTAATAAGTTGATCTGTGTACAAATTAGTGTGCAAATAAGCTGATATGTGTGATCTGTGTGCAAATCAGAAGCTGATCAGATCAGATGTGGTCTAGCTATTTGATGTCTCAAGTCAAGTCTAATGCAGATCAGTTGATACCATGCAGAGACTACAGAAGCACCCTCTGTGATCACATGTTTTGCTGTCAAAATGTTGCTACTGTTGTGGTTTGCATAAATACAGCAGATTGTGATCCATTCAGAGTTTACAGCTTGATACCCAATGCTGTCATAAACAAAAAAAGGGAATATGTAGACTGTTTGGCTGCTGTTTAAGCTGATGCTTGGCTGCTGTTTCAGCTGCTGTTTGGCTGCAGTTTAAGCTGCTGTTTGGCTGCAGTTTGGCTGCTGTTTGGCTGCAGTTTAAGCTGCTGTTTGGCTGCAGTTTAAGCTGCTGTTTGGCTGCAGTTTGGCTGCTGTTTGGCTGTAGTTTAAGCTGCTGTTTGGCTGCAGTTTAAGCTGCTGTTTGGCTGCAGTTTAAGCTCCTATTTGGTTGCTGTTCCAGCTGTAGTTTGGCTGCTGTTTGGCTTCTGTTTTGTGCAGCAAAAATCAGAAAGCTGCTGTCAAAGTTCATAATATCCTTGCTATCCAAAGACCAAATTGCTACTGTTCAATATGTGTTGTCCAATAGAATTTAAAACACATTAAGTTGCTGTTAACCACTTTGAAAAACATAATTTGAAGTATGCAGCAGAAAGTTTGCTCAAAATCGATTAAGCTGCTGTTGCTGTAGGGAGCTTAATCGAAGTGTACAAACTTCGATTGATGCAGACTTAAGTATGCAGCAGGTTCATGGCTACTGCTGTCCAGATGTTGATTAAGCTGCAACTGCTGATTAAGAGGTTGTGCTCATAAATTTTCTGCTGCTGTGTATATGCAGAATCAAAACATAAGGGATGTTGTCATAAACCAAAAGATGCAGAATTGGAACCTTGCTGAATCAAATAGTCATTGACAGAGCTTAAAACAAAACAAAAAAGGTTCCAGATTACAGTTGCATTTGAAAAGTGCACAGATGCTTCTGACGCACATACTTACCAGTGCTTTAGTCAAGACGTCGTCCATATGCATAGTGTTCTGTCCAAAGGCTCTGGTCGTTGACAGAGAAGCTTTGTACATGTGCAGAGATGGTTCAGTTTAATGTCTATGCAGAAGTTGCTATTTCAGAAGTTGAAAGGATAATAATAGAAGCATAGACAGCCGAAGAAACTACCCAGAAGTGCAGTTGTTGTATTAGATGGAGCTGTGTGCAGAGATGTGTTCGATGTGACTGTCCAGATCTGTGTTGAACGAAGGATATCTACAAGGATCTTCTGCTGTGAAAAATGTTTAATGTTGTTGTCATGCTGAAATAGGCTAGTACTCGAAGTGCAGATCATGAGCTTTCCAAATTTGCACAGAAGATTGATCAGAGCCTCTGGGCAGTTCACAGAGCCTCTGTGACAAATCATAGAACCTCTGTGGCTATCCAGATCTAGCTCTTGATAACAGCAAATTAAGACAGATTCCAGAAGTGGACGTCTGTCCAGAGGCAGATTGCTTCGATTGCAGAGGTGTCCATCCAGATTTAAAAGGGCATAAGTTACAGACTTGTATATCCATAGATGGTTTCATGTTATTCAGAAGATACTTTTGTGATCAATCAGATGCAAAGCTGTTCCTTAATCTATCCAGAAGGTTTGTATATGGGCAGAAGCTCTATAAGGCAGTACCGAGGATGCATAGATGTTGATCACAAAGGGTAATCACAGATGTCTCTGATGATGTTGATAAAGGTTGTCAATAAGCCATCAGAAATTGTGCAGTTTAAAGTTGGCATTCTGCAGAAGATGTTCTGTAGATTCGAAACGCAGAGGCAGATCGCAGAGACCTCTGTGAGTCTGTCCAGAGCCTCTGCACTAATGTGCAGAACCTCTGTGAGCAATAAGCCTCTGTCTTACCTCGATCAACCTCTGCCGAGCGACAACATAATCTTTGGCCCAGAATTTTTGCGACCACTTTCTGTGGTACTGTTCACCACAGAACCTCTGTGAAACCCGACAGAGATTCTGTGGACTAAACCTCTGCAACCGAACCTCAGAGCCCATAGCGCAACGTCTTAGTTCTTGCCGTCAAATTTGCGCACCTGTCGTATTTTCAACATAACTCCCTCCTCGAAGCTCCAAATTTGATGAGTCCAGATGCGTTGGATTCCTAAGACATAGATGAACACTTTTCGTGTTTTGATCTTGGTCTGAATCGGTGTTCTTCTTGGTCAGAACCTCTGCTAAAGTCAGTATACATCTGCTGGACAGAGGTGTTTCACTAAAATCATCGTCAGAGCTCCGTCGGCACTACGATCAACCTCTGCCGCCAAACCTATGTCGACCAACCTCTGTGGTACTGTTCACCACAGAGCCTCTGTGGACTGAACCTCTGCGACCGAACATCAGAGCCCAATTTTTGTTTACTAACTGTCAGCTTTGTGTTGCTTCAGAAAAACACACACATCTTTTTACTCGGTGCTCGGATTCGCATGAGTCCAGTTGCGTTGAACTCGTAAGACAAAGATGAAACTTTTTTATGATTTGTGTTTGGTCTGAATCAGTGTGCTTAATTGTCAGAATCTGTGTCAAAGTCAATAAACGGTTGCTGGATCGAAAGCAACACTTTACTATCTCTATTGCCATAATCAGATCAGATTGAGGTTGCTTCTATACACATCAGTATAGAACCAGGACTTCAACTGAATGTTGTTTCTACACACATCAGTGTAGGACCAGTACCTCAACAAATCAGACTTTGACTGGCATTTCTAATCTCTAACCCCCAGCACCATGTTTCCTTTTTATTTGAATTAACTGTGCTTTTGATATTCCTAACAAATGAGGAATCATCAAAGATGATTACCAACACCTTTTTATTTTTACAGGATATCTGATTTCAAATTGCGCTTAAATGAGATTTAATGCTCAATTTGAGGGGGAGAATGCCAATCTGACCATGTTCGTGTAAAGGTAAATTTTCTAAACCTTTAAACTCATCATCATTTTTAGAGAAAGGCCATCTTTAGAATGATAAAACATGGGATCAAATGGTCAAACCACTTCTAGATGCCAAAATGCTTTATCAAATATAGAAGTTGGATTTTAAATGCTTTTCTGAGACTGCAAGTAGTCAGTGTGTGGAACAATCGAACATCAAGGACAAAAATTTCATGGGATAAATGTGTGAGCTTTATAGAACTTCTATGGATCACCTAAACCTGTGTTTCCTACCAAAGAAGTAAACACTGAGTGTTTGAGAGGTGAAGGGTCTACATCAAAGAGTGGGGGAGATAACTCATCTGAGTTTTTCTCATTGTGCTTAAGAGGTAAAAATTGAAAAGAGAGTTTGGTTAGATGTGAGCTACATGATAAAAAGAAAGAGGGTGTGAGAACAGAGTCAAAAGAAATATATAACTCTGCACTATTTTTTTCTGAGCCGGGCAAGCCACATTACTGATTTATCACGACTCTTTGGTGATTATCATTGAAACAGGCAATTAGCCCATGCCAACTTTTGAATTAACCCCACTAGCTACTTATTTCCTTCTCAACAGGGAAATACTTCACTTTTCCACGGGGAAGCAGCACATATGCTATATGATCTTTATTTGGAAGATTGGATATTGAAAAGAAGGAAATTTGTCCCACCTTCACACTTCACTCATGCACATTGAGTCTGTGGAAACCTGTTATGTCCAAACAGTTTACACACTTTTGAGCTTAATAGATAATATTCTATTTTCTTCCACACAATATCACGAATCTTTGTGATTCCACATGCATATCTATGTGATATTGCCAGAACAGTTTGAGAGGTTTGATTTCTATATTTTTACTTCTATGATAACTGGAAGTCCTATCAGAGCTTCATATTTGTCAACTCTGAACATAGGCCACACAATTATTTTAATTGTTGTGATAACAGTTGCTATGTGCTTTTGTGTTAGATGATTACCCCTGGTTACTTATTCTTTAATGCAGATTCTCATGAGCAGAATGTATTTGCTACTATTCATCTCATAGCTGTTTATCTACTATCGGTTACTACTCAAATTGGTTATACAAGCTTCCGCACATCAAATCGTTCTCTGATCGTTTGAGAGATAACTGAGACCAGAAAAGTAATGCAACAGTCAAGGGGGAGTACGCAAAGATCAAGGAGGAGTATGCAACGATCAAGGGGGAGTCAAAGAAGGAATTGAAGCAACTGACATCGTGGAAGATCAGGAAAAGAAGACTCTCACAAGACATGAAGATTGACACTCCAACGCCTCTAAAGAAAGCAAGGGGGAGACTACAAGATGATGCTTTCTTTATAAAACATTAGGGGGAGATTGTTAGCTTTATTTAGCCCCCAATTTATATGAATGTTTTATAAAGAAACACTTTAAAGTGGTGTAAGGGTTTATTTGTATTTGTTGAGTGTCAAGGGCTAATATTGTAAATAACCAATTGTTGTTTTTGGTTATAAAGTCTTGTATTAGAGTTTATTTAGGTTAAGCCTCTATTTTTCCTTTCCTCAATTTTCATCAGTCATACGTATAGAAAGAGAGAAAGAGAGAAAGAGAGAGCTTCATACAAGAAAGAGTTGTTCTTCATTTCCAATATCAAGTAAACTCTTCTCTTTATAAATCAATACAAAGATCCTTGCTATTATTGTTGTTACTTGTTGAATCTGGGATCCTACAGAACCCCTGAACCAAATTCCCCCAACTCAAAACCGAGGAAACCAACAACAGTCCACAGAGGCAACAACCACCTCTGTGGAAATGATCTCTGAAGAAACCCCTGCTAAAACCCAAAAACCTGAAACCCAAAGCAGAAACAAAACCACAGAGACAACAACCATCTCTGTGGAATCCATTACTGAAGAAACCCAAGTACCCAAAACAACAGTTCAACAGAAGACCACAGAGGCAACACCCACCTCTGTGGAATCTCCTTCTGTATTTGGAAAAGATGTCCAAATCCAAGAAGAGGTCCAAGTTCTGACATCCTCCGAAGACGAACTACCTTCCCCAACACCCAAAACCAACCCAAGAACCAAAACCATTGCTCACAAAAGAAAATATCTGAGCAAAACACCTGAAACCTCTCCAACAGAACCCAAATCACCAATCAAGCCCTCTGAAACTCAAGTGTCAAAACATACAGAGGCAATCCCCAAACCAACAGAAACATCAACAACAAAGCCCTCTGAGACTCAAGCGTCAAATCTTACAGAGGCAACCCCATCTCAACAAGCAGAACAGCCGAAGGCAAAAGACAAGGGAAAGGGATTATAACAGAAGAACCGCAGAAGAAAAAGTCCAAGCAACAACCTTCGACAGAAAAACTGATGAAGAGCTCTTTCGATGCGTATAAGACACCAAAGCCTGAAGAAGAAGACCGGGCTTTCGGCACTACACCTCTGTCAAATATTCATGTTCTGGATCCAAAGACAAAACCTTCAGAAGATCGAGTTGCCGAAGTCAAGAACCAATTAGATGCTCTGCGCAGAACCTTACCTCAACCACCACCACCACAAATGGAAGAAGTGGTATACATGTACTAATACAGCAGAATGGGCATAATGGATCAATCAGAACCAACCATTCAAGACCCTGACTTCCATGCTGACCTCGAAAATCTCTTCACCCGAACAAAACCCAAGTCTAAACACGAAGTCTTCTCAACATCCAAGATCGTCAAAGTCCTATATTGTAAGTTCTCAAGAACCAGAACCTGGCCTAAACTCTCTAACAACATCTACAAGGTCAAAAGAGAGGACAGATCAGAGAACCAATTTGCAGATGCAGATCTTAGGAATCTCAATCCTTATGATCTACCTGATCTTCTGGAATGGATGAAAGAGAACTTCACAATCGACGAAGTTCGCAGAGCCTACAGGGTGATTAAAAAGGCCATACGCGAAAAGCTTCTGCTATACAGCATGGTAGATTTCCAATTGGCTCGAGATCTTGGAGTAAAAAACTTAAACGTTCAACCACCAAAAGACTACTGCCCTCCCTCTGCTACACCAAACTCAATCATCACAAATCCAAGGGTCGGGTTAGTATTTCTAGATCCTTCTGGTAAATCAAAGTTGTTCGTAGAGATGGACTGTCAGAAGTACGCAACAAGTACTTTGACAGAGTTTAGAACGATCCTAGTGGAGCTCAGAGGAACAAAGCTCATGAATCAAAGTCTTGCCAACAGACTGATAGAGGTTATCGATGCAACAATCAACTTCTGAACTCTATGCATCAGCTTCTATCACGAACTCATACAAGAAAGACTCGACCGCAGAAGTTTCAATGACTTCAAGGATGCCAACGTTTGAGTCAGTCAAACAGATCCTCTGTAATATTTTCTTTTCAATACAATCATATGTAAATGCCTCTGGCATAATCAAATGTGAAAAGAAAAGTGTTCTTAATATGTACTTAGCCTAAAAATCCACGTAGTTTTCAATTTTTCATTTTTCACTACTTAGGGGGAGATTGTTAGCTCCAATCTTTCAGTTTAGGAAGGTAGTGAAAATAGGCTAAGTATATAAGTGTTCGACAGAGGCTCTGCCGAGTAGCCGAGTAACCGAGAAGACAGAAGTATTCGATAGAGGCTCTGTCGGGTTAACCAAGAAGACCGAAGTAAAGAAGCAACAAAAGACACTTCTAAGCGGACAAGACCACAGAGCTTCTGTCATACTTGACAGAGCTTATGTGATAAAAAGAAGATCTACGCAAAAGATCTTAACAAGGACGAACACGCTTCTTACAATGTCTACCATTCGAAGGGTCTAAAGATCAATCGTACAAAGGCGTGACCTGACAACTCCACGTGTAAAACTCTGATAGGTTTCCGCCTATAGCTGAATACGGAGCATTTAATGAACGTTGTATCTGCAACAGTTCCAGAATAGTGTTTTGTACCTTCCAGCTACTATGCCTCAACAGTGTCTTTGTACCTTCAGTCCTTATTGTCCCCTTTAGAAGTAGTATAAATAGAAGGCTCATGTGAGCTCTTCTATTAAGCTTAATACCACGAAAATACACATATATCATTAAGCTTTGCACTTCTCACACACACCATTAACTGCAGATTCCTTGTTAATCCTTTGAAGTTTTTGGTGTTCTTAATATATATCAAATACAGTAATCTTGGAGATATTCATCTGTTCTTACATACTGTTTATTTGATATTGTGTGTTCTTCTACCTTACATTATCTTTCAGTTCTTAAATACGCTTCCGCACCATATCTAAATCTGAACTAACTGAAAGTTAAGATCATTGTTTAAGAAAAACCGGAACCAACACACCTCTATGGGATTTGAACAACCTCAGATCCCTACCCATGAGGAAAACCCTGAGATGAGAGGTGAGGGGTCAAGTGCGGTAAGAGAGGGGGAGAAAGTTCAGGTGGGAGAACATTCTGAGAGAATTGAGAGGCAAAATTCTTAGAGCTTGGTTAGAAGTGAGCCTGAAAAACAGACAGAGAGAGGTGAGGATGAGAGAATGTCACCAGAATTAGAAAATAGAGATAATTTTGAACTAGCTGATCTAATTCGGGCAACCACATCTACTATTAGTTCACAACCCTTGGTGACCAATATTGAAGAAAACACCAATGAGCGCATGGTGGAACTTGAACAACCCAATCCCATCCACTCAGAAGCATTTCAACACGCTACTGTTTCATTTCAAACAGGGGAACCATTGCCTACTCATTGGGAGTTTGGTAATCAATCCCAAAATATTATTCAACACACTGAGTCAGGATTGTACAGTAACATCCTATTTGGGCCTGAATTTTCATTTCACACAAGCACATCACAGGAATTTCGTATTCCTGTATCAACATCCATAGACGTACCTAATATTGGGTGTCAAGGATTGGATGGAAGCCATGGGGAGGTGAACATTTTAAAAGCCTCTTTACACAGTTCATCTGTTGTACATGGTAACTCTGTGACACCTACAGGCAATGAGTTCTCTGAACACATGAAAACTGGTTCATCAGTTGTTCCAGGATTACCGTTAGCAGCTTCTGAATTTGAAAAGATTCAGAAACAAAATGATCATTTGGTTGAAAGGTTCAAAGCTTGGAAAACTCAGTAACTTATTTGAAAGATGAAGTTAAGAATCTCAGAACAACATTGGAGAGCAAAGTGAAGTCTGTTGAACAAAAAAGTGATGAGGTCAAAGGATCTTTGGAATCTCACAAAAAGGAGATCAAATATGGGTTATCAGAATTTCAAAAGGAACTTCTGAAAAGTATGGATGATATGAACTCTTCTCTGATTCAAGCATTCAGTTCAAATCTGGCTAGTGTATCAAGGCCTTTACAAATCATTCCTTTGTCTATAGCAGTGCCAGAAACTGAATCAACTCAGTCATTGAAAAGGAAGTTTGATGATAATGATTCTTATGATCATCAAAAGGGGGAGAAGCGACAAAAGCAAAGTGCTAAGTTGATAGTTGTTCAAAGTTCTAGTTCTGAGGATATGGAATAAGAAGAAATGATGATTGAAAATAAGGATATGGAATCAGAAGAAGTGTTGGTTGAAAATACTTCTGAAGTAGTTGCTGATAAAGTTCTGGAAAGTACTTCTGAAATGGATGTGTTGGAAAATTCTGAAACAGTTATGGCAGACACTTTTATGGTGAATACATGTTCAGATATTGTTCCTTATACTGGAGGTGATCTTATTTATGAGCTTGAAGAAAGAATGATGAACGATATTTTGATAAGGAGAATGCACAGTGAGTTGGTAAGGGTTCTAAATGTTCAGAATGTTCAAAGTTGTATCAGAATGGTGAGGCCTATTGATTTGATGGGAGAAAAAGATCACTCAGTTGGATATTCACGTAAGTTTCAAGATGAATTTGAACTTCATTTTCTGGATGAATTGTCAGCTGTTGATGATGAGTATGATAGAGTTGAAAATTACTTCATACCTCTGCAATATGTGTTCAGAAGACCAATTATCATTTCGAGACTTGAATTGCCAATACTGGAGGAACCCGTATGTGATTTCCTTATTGAACAGAGTGATACTCCACTTGCCAGACATTACCATCGTGATATCTTTCCAGAAGAAACTTATGAGAACCTCTACTGCAAAGAAGATGAGTATGTAGATGTTGAAAACTTCATTGATGGCTTCATGGATGAAAAAGTACAGATGGTGTATGTTGAAGCCTCAAACAGACTGAGAAAACCAGATGAGAGGCTACTTGTGCAGAAAAAGATTGAAAAGGTGTTAGAATTCCAAACAAAAGAGTTTGGTGGTCTGAAGTATATAAGTATGGGAGTTCTGAAGGAAGGAAACTTAAAAGTAAATCTGACTAGTTTTGACTTTCATAGACTGTTCCTTGATGATCAAATCTTTCTGGTAAAGTTCTTTGCAAGCACATAAGAAACTTGGATGGAAATTGAATGTAAAAGGATTTTGGGTATATATGTTAGGAATATGCATGTGTATGTTTTCCAGCTGGCCATTGAATCAGGAAAAGATAAGTGCAATTTAAGTTGTCCAATCAGAAAGCCTAAAAATGAAAATTGTGTTCGTGGATTTGTGATTGAAGGAATTGAAAATGAAGGTTTCTTCTACATAGCTTCTGGTGTATCAATGTTTTTCAGACTGAATGATTGTTAGATCTGAGTTTTGTCAATAAACTAAGTGTTGAATTCTGACTAAGAATGCTCAGAAGTTCTGAAGTGAAGAGTCATAGTTCTAACTAAGAAGGCTCAGCAGTATTGCTCTGAAAGTTTACCAAGTATAGAAGTCTGAGAAGAAGAGTCAGAAGTTCTGAGAAGCTTAATCAGAATAATGTTCAGATGTTCTGAACAACATGTTCAGAACTTATAAGTAGATGCTTTACTTTGTATCTAGTTAACTAATTAGGACACGTGTATTGTTCCTATTAGTCTTTCATATATGTACTGTAGCTTTAGTATTTCTGTTACAGTATATATAGTGGTTAGCACTATTACGCTAACTAACTTTCTCGCATATATTTGTATTCATCTTTTGTAATCTTTGATATACTCTCTCTCTAAGATCTGTAAATCTGTTCTTCATTGAATACAAGTTGGTTTGATCATATTACTTCTCAATTACTGTTCTATACATTGATATATTGATTGTAAGAGTGAATCCTGATCTTACAATTGGTATCAGAGCCAATCAACAAACAAATTTGTTCAAGATTGTAATCGTGAAGGTTATTGATCAATTTCTTGAATATTTCTTGATTCGTTCAAAAATCGATTCCGCTGCTAGTTCTAATTCTTGAATTCTTAGCAATTCTTGAATTTCGATCAAGAAATTCAAATTTGTCTCTCTGTTGAAATATCTTTCAATCATGTCATCATAAGAGTATCTAGCCATGGGATCCGAAACCAAGCCACATGTTCTCATACCTGAAGAATATCAGCAATGGAAGATCCGAATGATCCAATTCTTGGATAACATAGATGAAAATCTGATGGTTTCTATCCGAGAAGGTCCTATCGAAGTCTATGTCGATGTTGCTGCAACTCCTAAAACAGAGACAACTCCAGAAATTCCTGCTATAAGGGTGAAGAAGAATTTCTCTCAATACACAGCAGAACAGAAAAACAGGCATGCTATAGACAAAAGAGCCATCACATTGATGACATTGGCCGTCCCAAATGAAGTTCTAAACAGAATTGACAGTGTATCATCTGCTAAGGAAATGTGGGATGAACTAGAAAGACATATGTTAGGAACTGCCAGGTCAATACAAGCAAAGTTAAATCAAAGCATAAATGCTTATGAAAGGTTCAAGGCAAAAGAATCTGAAAGTTTGACTCCGACGTACAGTAAATTTTGCACCATACTAAATGATTTGAGAAGAAATGGGTTGAAAAAGACAAAGTCAGAAATAAACTACAAGTTTCTGAACAGTCTAAATTCAGAATGGTCATCGTTTGCTATCAGTCTGCAAATGAATAAGAATATGTGTGAAGAAGATCTCAATGATCTATTTTGTGTTCTTAATCGGCATGAAGATTCTGTTAAGATTGTTGTTGAAGAAAAGAAAAATGTTGCAGAACATTTAGCTTTTCTGTTAAAGTCCAAAATCGTCAAAGCACCCAAGAAGACTGCGTATCTATCTGAGATACGAAAGCTGGAGGAATCTGATAAGGAAGAGGGATCAGAAGAAGATGAAGATATCAAAATAATGGCTGAAAAGTTGGCTTTGTTGACTAACACTTTCAACAAGAGGTATGTAAATGGTAAATTTCATGGAAATTACAAGAGAGAGCAGGGAAATTCAGATTTCAAGAATAGAGAATAAAGAGGAGAAAGTAAATATGAGAAGAAGGTAGAGAGAAGAGAAGAGAAGAAAAGAGAGAAGAGAAGGAAGAAAGAAAAGAAAAGGATATATGCTTCAAATGTGGAAAATCGGGCCACTATGCAAAGGATTGTAAAGTGAAGATTGTGAAGGATTATGATTACTACATCAAGAAAGCTCAGCTAGCCAAGAAAAGAGATGATGAACTGGCAATGTTAGCTGAACAGGAAAATTGGTTGTACTACACTTCAGATGAAGATGACTGCATTCACTTTTCACAGATGCAGAGTTACATGGCAAAGATGAAGAATGAGCATGATTCTGACTTTGAAGATGCTAATTCTGAGTCATCCACTGAGGTACATTCTGCACTTGAAATTGATTTAATGACACAGATTGGTGACATGAAAGCTGAATTTGATAAACTCAGAAAACAGATAAAAGGTGAAAGAAGTCTGGTTAACAAATTCAGAATTGAAAAACAAGTAATAAGAGAAACGTATGAGGAATCTGAGGTTGAGAAACAGGAAGTTAAAAATGAAAATTCTGAATTGTTGAAAAAGCTTTCTGAATTAAAAAAATGAGCTTTCAAAAGTTAAAGATGAAAAGGGTGATTTACAAATAAAGTTTGATACGCTATTTGAGGAAAGAAAGAATTTGTACACCAAAATCAAAGAATTAGAAAATCTTAATTTGAAAAGAGGTCAGACTCAGCAAACATTAATCTTCTAACAAGCAATGTTAAAGATACAAGGTTTTACAATCCAAAGAAGGGATTGGGATTGGAAGAAAATGTTGTTTTGAAAAGAGCTCCAGTCAACTTGTATGATTTTGAAAAGATTCAAGTTCCTAAACCAAAAATTCCAGAAATTGTTGAAGTTTTTATCAGACCTGCAAGTTCTATAACAAGTTCTGATAGTTTGCAGAAATCAAGTTCTAAAAAGACAAAGGAAACAGTTTCTAATCAAAAACAGAAAAGTCAGATGTTTCAGAAGATAAGGTTAAGAAAGAAATTTCTAAACCAACAGAAGAGAAACCAAGATACAATGACACTAAATTCAAATATGACTCTCTAAATGTCAGTTACAAAAATAAACAACAAAGTTTTTCACATTCTGACATAGAAAGTATATTTGATACTAGTAAGGTTTCTGAAACAGTTAGTCAGAAATCTGAATCTTCTAATCAGAATTCTGATTGCTTAAGTCGGATCTCAGAGTCTGAAGGTCAGAAGTCTGAGTCTGTTAATCAGAATTCTGATTCAAAGAGTCAGAATTCTGAGTCAACTGAATATTCTGAAACAAACTCAGAAGACTTTTTAGAACTTGAAAAGAGATTTAATCTTGTAAGTCAAGAACTTAAGGACTTAAGGAAATCTTTTGATGAACTTGAAAATGATTACTCTGATGTGGATGTTAGACTTGAAGAAGCTTTAAAAGAAAATAGTGTCTTTATTCAGAAAATAACAGAGCTTGAGAAACTGAAAGCTGAATATGATCTTTTCAAGATTAATGCTCTAAAAGATAATGATAAATTCCTTAATGAATCAAGTACATATGAAAAAGGTGAATCATCTACTTCATCCTCTAACACAAACAGGTTGAATTTTTCAGAAAAAGAGGAAAGCAAAAGGAAAGATGATCTGAAAAGAGTCTCTGAGAAGATTGGATTGAATTCTGCTTCTGTACCAAAAGCACATAGTTTTTGTAATAAATGCACATGTACTTTGAAAAATAGCAATAACAGTGAAAAGTCTTATGGTACAGATCTGTTGTTACTTGCAAAGAAAAATCTCATTTGTGTTCAATGTGGTAGTGATTCTTTTCAATATTCTCAGAAATGTCCAATCACAATAACATCTGTTTCTTTTATAAGAAAACATATTCAGAATACAGAAAAGAAGAATGTTTCTGTTCCTCAAACTCAGAGAAAAGAAAAGATAAAAGAAGTGAAGCCTCAAACTAAAATCAAAGGAAAGAATGAGAAAGAGCTTAACGTGAAAGAAAAGAAAGTTGAAAACACTTCAACATCCAAATTTAAAACTTTCAAGAAGAAATTGAACAAGTTTGTGAACAGAAAATGTTCTGGCTACATAAAAGGCACTTTTGTTAAATCAAATAACAAAGCTAACAAAGAAGGACCCATTCCAAAATGGGTACCTAAAACTAACTGATTGTTTTTGCAGGGTTGTCATGTGTGGTTTTTAGATTCGGGAGCTTCAAGACACATGACAGGTCAGAAGTCTTTTCTATCAAATTTCATGGAAAAGGCTGGAGGAGCAGTAAACTTTGGCAATAACAGCAAAGGTCAAGTTAAAGGTTATGGGGATTTAACAAAAGGAGATCTGACAATTCAAAAAGTTTTCTATGTTGAAGGATTACAACATAATCTTTTCAGCATAAGTCAGTTTTTAGACAATCTTTGTCAAATCAAGTTCAAAATTACAGGTTGCATGATTTTAATTGAGAATGACATTAAAGTCTTCTAGGCCAAAAGACATATGGACTTATTTGTGGTTAACTTTTCAAAATTACAAACATTAAATCATGTTTGTCTTTTATCAAATTCAACTGGAAATGAATGCTGGATGTGGCACAGAAGATGTTCTCATTTAAACTTCAAAGATCTGAATAATCTTGTTGGAAAACATCTGGTTAAAGGTTTACGAAAGATTAAATTTGAAAAAGAATCATTATGCTCAGCTTGTGAAATGGGCAAAATGAAAAAGAGTTCTCACAAATTAAAAATGGACTCATCTTACAAAGCACCATTGGAAATGATTCATACTGATCTTTGTGGTCCTATTTCAGTTCAGTCTATGGGAGGAAAGAAGTATATGCTTGTAATTGTTGATGAATATTCCAGATACACATGGGTTGAATTCTTAAGAGCTAAGTCAGAAGCTGCTACTATCTTGATAAACTTTATCAAAAGGATTCAAGTTTTCTTACAACTTCCAGTTCAGAAAATCAGAAGTGATAATGGAACAGAGTTCAGAAATGAGACTCTTCAGAATTTTTTAGAAAGTTCTGGGATTTCTCACAACTTCTCTGTTGTCAAAACTCCTCAACAAAATGGTGTTGTTGAAAGGAAAAACAGGACTCTAGTTGAAGCTGCAAGAACCATGTTGGCTTATTCAAATCTTCCAACCTTCTTATGGGTTGAAGCAATTGCAACTGCTTGCTTTACACAGAACATGACTTTAATCAATAAAAGATTAAATAAGACTGCTTATGAACTGATAAATAAAAGAAAACCATTAATCAAATTCTTTCATGTTTTTGGTTGCAGATGCTATGTTCTTAAAGACGGAGAAAATCTTGTTAAATTTGATAAAAAGGCAGATGAAGGATACTTTGTTGGTTATTCATTAACTTCCAAAGCATTCAGAATCTACAACAGAAGAACCAAGAGGATGATGGAAAGCATCAATGTAACATTTGATGAAGCCAGGATGAAGACTTCTGAACAAGACAGTTCAGAACTCATGCAGAACAAGACAAAAATAACTTCTGATACAAATTCTAATCCTATTTGTTCAGAACTCAATTTACTGTTTAAGGATGCTTTTCTAGAACTAATTTATGATTCTTATGCAGAATTTGAAAACCCAAAGATGGTCAAAGATATGAAAAGAAGAACTCCAGAAGTAGCTCAATCAACTGTAATTTCTGATAAAGGTCCATCTGAGGAATGTCCAAATTTGATAAAAACAAGTGATGAAAATTCTGAACCTTGTACTCAGAATTCTGAACCTTATATTCAGAACTCTGAACAAGTCACTCAGAATTCTGACTTCATTGCTCAGAATCCAAACTTGGATGCGACACCTACACATATATCATAACAAGGGGACAGTTCAGAATTACAAGCCATCATTGATGAGAATGATACAAACAACAATTTTTCAGAGATTGATGTGCTTCCTAGTTCAAACAAGTGGACTAAAGATCATCCTATTCATCAAGTGATAGGTGATCCATCAACAGGAGTAAAAACCAGATCAGCTACAGCAAATGAAGCAATGTTTGCTGGTTTCTTAAGTGTGATTGAACCTAAGAAAGCTAATGAAGCCCTAGAGGATCCAGATTGGATTTCAGCAATGCAAGAGGAATTGCTCCAATTTGAAAGAAACAAAGTCTGGAGACTCATTCCAAATCCTGAAGGTAAATCTATCATTGGAACTAAATTGGTGTTCAGAAACAAAAAGGATGAGTCAGGTGTTGTTATCCGAAACAAGGCAAGATTGGTTGCTAAGGGATACTGTCAACAAGAAGGAATTGATTATGATGAGACATTTGCACCAGTGGCAAGAATAGAGGCAATCAGAATATTTTTGGCATATGTTGCACACAAGAATTTCAAAGTATATCAGATGGATGTCAAATCAGCCTTTCTGAATGGTATACTTAATGAAGAGGTGTATGTTCATCAACCTGAAGGTTTTGTTGATCCAGAATTTCCTGACCATGTTTATATTTTAGATAAAGCTTTATATGGTCTATAACAAGCACCAAGAGCCTGGTATGACACTCTTACTCAACACTTGTTAGTTTCAGGGTTCAAGAAAGGTAAGATTGACACAACTTTGTTTTAAAAGAAACAGGGTGAGGATTTAATTCTTATTCAGATTTATGTTGATGACATAATATTTGGCTCTACTAGTGCAGAATTATGTGATGATTTTTCTAAAATCATGAAATCTGAATTTGAAATGAGCATGATGGGTGAACTAAATTTTTTCCTTGGTCTTCAAGTCAAACAATTACCAAATGGTATTTTTATAAATCAAGGAAAATATGTCAGAGACATTCTGAAAAAGTTCAAAATGTCGGATTGTGCTTCTATGAGAACACCTATGGCAACAAACATAAAGTTAGATGCTGATCTCAATACAGTTTCAGTAGATAACAAACTCTATAGAGGCATGATTGGATCTTTACTTTATCTGACTGCAAGTAGGCCAGATATCATGTTTTCTACTTGTTTCTGTGCTAGATTTCAATCTAACCCAAAAGAATCACATATGTTGGCTGTCAAAAGGATTCTAAGATATCTCAAAGGGTCACCTGATCTAGGTTTATGGTATCCAAAAGAAACTTACTTTAAATTGACTGCTTTCACTGATGCTGATCATGCAGGAAGTAGGTTGGACTGAAAAAGTACTTCTGGTGCTTGTCACTTTTTGGGGGATAAGATAGTGAGTTGGGCATCAAAGAAGCAGAATTGTGTGTCCACATCAACTGCTGAGGCAGAGTATGTTGTTGCTGCTGCTTCATGCTCTCAAACTTTGTGGATGGGAACACACCTCATTTATTATGGGTATCAGCTCAACAAAATTCCCCTCTACTGTGATTCAGAAAGTGCAATTGCCATTACTCAGAATCCTGTTCAACATTCAAAGACTAAACACATAGATGTGAGGTATCATTTTATAAATGACTATGTGGAAAAGGGAACTATAGAGATGCACTTTGTGCATACAAAGTATCAATTGGCTGACTTGTTCACAAAGCCTCTTGATCACAAAAGGTTCTATTTTCTCATATGTAAAATAGGAATGCTTAATCTAACTAATTGATTATATTTGTTTTTTTTAAATGATAAAATTTTTCTAAGTAAGATTTTCTGAGTAGTGTACTCAGAACTCTGAATCTTGTATTCAGAATTCTGACTCTTGAGTTCAGAACTTCTGAGTCTTGAGTTCAGATATTCTGAGTCAATACTTCAGAAATCTAACTTTCAAGAATTCATTTCTGAGAAATACAAGTACTTCAATCTTGTGGTTTATTTTTCTTTCTATTATTTTTCTATCTCATCTTTATGTCTCATATATGTTTAAGTACATTCTAAAGTCAAGGGGGGCATTAATATCTTTTGGAAATCATTTCATGATGCTTAAAAGGTTTGTTTTCATTTCTTATCTCTGATCATTCTAAGAAGAACAAGCTTTTAATGATAAAAGTTTTTGATTTACTTGTTCAAACTATGTCTGGATTTCAAAAAAAATCATATTCAGATATAAGATTTTAAATGATTTTTTTTCAAATATCTCAAATCATCATTATTTGAACAGAATTCTGATGATAAAATGTTTTTCTATCTGTTCAAACCTCTTCTGAATAATTAAAGGTTTTACATTTATCAGAAGTTGATTTTAAATAAATTTTGGTTACAAGGCAAAATTCTTCTGAATCATGGATTCAGAACTCTGAGTAGAACAATCAGATCTCTGATAAAGGCAAGTCAATCTTCTGAGCGTGTTATTCAGATCTTTGACTTGTGTCAATATTCTATCCAATAACACGTGTCAGCTTCGTATTTGGTTGATTATGCCACGCATTTCATTTAAATCCTCTGTGGCATTTCAAATGTGTTGACTCCGTTATAACTTTGACCTCATTTTTCCGTCAAACCGTTCAACTTCGCGGATTTTAAATAGATCTTAAAATCCATCTTTCAAATTCTTTCAAATTTCAGAGCGAAAAGTGAGATACAAATCAATCTAGAGTTCTTTGAGTTTGTTTTCTTCTTAATCATGTCTGGTTTCTGAAGAAGTAGTCAAATATCTCTGCATCCTGCTAAGTCTTTAATGGATTCATCCGATTCGGATAATGATGAAGTGCAAAATAGAGCTGTTGAAGAAGAAGCAATAAGAAATGATGAAATAAATGCAGGAGATGAACAAATGGCTGAATCAGACAGAAATGCAGATGAGGAAAACATGAATGTTGAACATGAACAGAGTGTTGCAGGATCGATAATGTCAAATAGACCAAATTTAGTGGAAAGAGTTGTACCTGAAGGCGAATGGTTGAAATTGTCAGAGAACAATTGTGTGTTACTATTTGAGGAGAGTAGATTTAAGCCTGAACACATAATCATAATGGAGTTATTCAAATATCATCCTTACAGGAAATGGTTTACAAGGTGCGAAACAGTCCCTGTTCAGTATATTCAACAATGGTGGAGACATCTTAGGTTAGAAGGAAACAAGTTTATATCTGAAATTGGAGGAGTAACATTTGCTTTATCAATCTTTGCACTGAGAGAAATGCTAAATCTTCCAGAGAAAGATGATGTGCAAAGAAGGTCAGATTTTGAAGACTCACCTTTAACAGAAGAATTAATTGCAGAGTTTATGAAGTTAGGGTACAATGAAGGATTAAGGACTCTTAGTTTGTTCAGAAGGAACAAATTGCCACCAATTTGGGCATGTTTCTTTCATGTGGCGAATAAGTGTTTGTCAGGGAATAATAGTTCTGCAGATCAAGGTTCAAAACAGATTCTTCAAATTTTTCAGGGTTTAGTGAAGAATAGGCATTATGACTACACTGCTATACTTTGGGAAGACATGAAGAACACTTTTGAGAAAAATCAGAAGGCTATTCAAAAGAAAACAAAGGATACACCTCTGTCATACATACCTTACATAACGTATTGGCAAATTGTGATTTGGTATGCAATGCAAGAAAACAGAACCATTCCTAGAAGATCAAATGAACAGCATGGTCCTATTTTCTACTTGGGTAAGATGTCTTCAGTTACTAAAATCCAGCATTATCCTAATCATAAAATTTTGCCAAGATCACTTAGGAATTACATACCAAGGGAGAGTGAGATTTTAAAAGCATATTGCACCTCTGTGGGAATTGAAGAACCTCAAATCCCTACCCAAGAGGACCAACCTGAGAAGAGAGGTGAGGGGTCTAGTCAAGTTAGAGAGGGGGAGGATGTTCAAGTGGGTGAACATTCTGAGAGAAATGAGGGGAAAAATTCTGAGAGCTCGGTTAGAATATGTGAGGAAAAACAGAATGAGGGTGGTGAGGATGAGAGATTGTCACCATAGGTTCAAACAGAAAGAGATGCCTCTGTACTAGCTAATCTTAACCAGGTAACCACATTTGCTATTGGTTCACAATTCTTGGTGTCCAATATTGAAACAAACACCATGGACCTAGTGGTGGAACTTGAACAACCCATCCATACCCACTCAGAAGCATTTTTTAAATGTCACTCCCTCCTCTGTTATTCATGTTTAAAGCTCGGTACTGAATGCATACTCAACAGGATCTTTTAGAGTCAAATTTTCTGTTTTATGACCGTTCTGCGGAATTATGGTAAACTTACACAACTCACTCGTTTTTCATCCAAAATGGATGAATCATAGCTCGTTGGAATGCTAAGAGGCTGGAGTTCATTATACATGTTTTATGTTTTCTTTCAATCAGTATCCATGATGGTCAAAAACAGTGGTGAAGTTGAGACATGAAAGCTGGACAGAAAGTGTTATTTGTCTCGGTCTTACAAGAAGATGAGCCTACATTTGAGGGAGAGCTCGTGATGCTTTGAAGACTTGAAGAACGGAACACCAAAGGTTCTAAAGAAAGCAAGGGGGAGACTATAAGATGACGCTTTCTTTATAAAACATTAGGGGGAGATTGTTAGCTTTAATTAGCCCCTAATTTATATGAATGTTTTATAAAGAAATTATTGTATGGGCTTTATAATTAGATTTATGTTATCTTTGTAATTAGCCTTATGGGCTTAAGCCTTTTGTGTAAATGGGCCCTATATAAAGGTGTCCATAGGTTTATTTTAGGTTAAGTGAGAAATCTAGAGAGTTCACAATTTACACACACAGACTAGTTTCTTATGAGAGTCGATTTCACGTTTAGTGTGGTGTTCTTCCAATTTCCCCCTCCATACCTTCAATCAATGAATATGAGATATGATTTCTATAAGTATTATTCTTAATTTCTATCTTATCATTACTTTCTCTATGGATTTCTTCTATTGTTTGTCTAAAATGGGATCAACAGTGTCTAATATGATGATCTCTAGTGGTTGTTGAGTTGATGGTTCTGGTGATTTGATGACTCGATCTTTGAACATGTACTCGAACACAACCATAGTCATCTTTGTCGTCTCTTTTGTTATCCCCTTATCTCCTTTCCCAGCCTCTTCCTCTGTTACTTTCCCTTTCCCCTTGTTCTTTTCTGTCTCTGACCCCTCTGTCTCATTCTCGTTCTCAGGCTCTTTCTCCTTTTCCTTCTCTTTCTCTGTCTCCTTCTCTTTCTCTGTCTCCTTCTCCCCCTTTTGTTGTTCTGCAGACTCACCCATCTGATTGTCTGCATTACCTTCTCGTGCATCGTGGAAGTCATCATCATCATATTCATCATCAGAGAATGCAATTCCAGCATTGGGTGAGGCAGGAACAACAAACTTAGGTCATTTACTCGATGGTTCGCCTTCTGGTGCTCCTTCTACAGGTCGTTTCTATGTGGCAGTCTGTAGGATTGCATCTGTGAAGATGGTGACAGCCTTTCTCAATGTATCTTCGACTTCTGTTGCGGTAGTTCTGATCTCATCTACCTGACTCTCAGAGTTAACTTTGTGAGTGTCAATAGATGCTTTCACATGTCGTTCTGTTGCTTGGGATTTCATCACAAACTTTGAAGAAATCGTCATCATCCGGCTAAGAACTGATTTGCGAAATTCTCCCATTTGACCAACTAACATGGGTAAGTCATTGGGGTTTGGGCTGGAGGTGTTGAGCGGAGTAGCAGATGATGTCATGGCTTCTTTGATGGATTCCTTAACAGAGTTATTGATGAGCTCTGTCAAGGTTCTGACGTTTGATTCTGATAGAATAACTGTAGGGATGGGCAAGGTTCTGTTCATTGTAGCTGTATGATTCTCTATCATTAGTCTCTTCAGCTCTGCAAGCTCTGTCGAAGTCTTTGTTGTTTCCTATGCTCTGACCCTTTCGACATCAACATACTTCTGTTGTAACTCTGCATATTTATCTGTTAATCTTTGCAGTTCTTCTTTAAGAGAAACATTTTCCTGGCGGATCAGCTCCTCCTTCTGTGCATTGATAAGTTTATACTCGTTCAAGGAGTTGTTGATACTATCACCGAAGCTTGTAAACTCTGCTTTTGTGACAGTTTCAACATGGGTAACCCTGGCTCCAACAGATGGATTCAGTTCAACCTCGAGTTCAGAGGTGCCTCTCTGAAGAGTTGCGTTTATGTTGGCTCTTGGAGGACTTCTACCCGATCCTCGATGAACTGTTTGAACAGAAGCATCTACAGGTATTCTGATCTCGATTTCCTCCTCCATCTCAGTTTCTGGTGAAGGGAATCGGATGTGATGAGAAGAGTTTGGATCAAGCAAAATCTTCCCTTGTTCAACTAAGGTCTCCCATTGTCCCTGAGTCGGACAGAGGCTACGTGAGATGCGAAAGATCTCAGGTCTATTTTGTGACAAGTCTATAAGAGCCACAGAGGAATCATCGTGTGGAGGTGACCTATTGATGTTCTGGGGAAAAGGAACATCATTACCCAAAATAGATTCCCCAGGTATGTGCGTACCAGAGGCATGAAGAGTCGCCTCTGGCGGTTCTTGCTGGTTAGGGTTCGAGGTGTGCACCTCTGTTTCAATATTCCTTTGGTCTTGATCACCAGGAATAGTTAATGTGGCAGCACTGGGAATTGGGCTTTGGAATCTCACATGTGTGTTCAAATTTTGAACATCTTCTTCTAAGCTCGCATTTCCCTCGGTTCCTAGGGGTATAGCATTTTCCTCTTGTTCACTCTCTAACACATGTACCTTACGCCTACCAGTAGAGGGCGATCTCTCCGCCACCTCTTCTATAGCTTCCCTTTCTTCCTCATGAACAGCCTCCATAGTGGATGCTCTGTTATGTACTTCCTCCTCCATCACTCTAGAGGAAGACCCCACTTCGGGTACTCTTCCCTCTGGTCTGTTAACTTCTTCTCCTATTTCCTCAATCAAACTCTCTAATGAAGGCTCAGATCCTAAGTATGTTGGGGTTCTCACCTCAGGTTCATGAGGTTGAGCAGCAGTATTATAGTTTTGGATAGAGAGGTGTTCTGGATGAATAAGGGCAAGCATTGTACTTGGAACTCTTCTGATGAAGGGATATTCACCTGAAGTCGTGGGTTGGAATTTTGACATGACCCAAATAGGTGTAGGATTTCCTTGTTGAGTTAACTGCAATAATGGGAAGGCTTCTCGGATTACCAGACTTATAAAACGAGGAAACCTGGTTGATTTCAAAAACTTGTGGACTCCAACTTCTCCACCTCTGACTAGAGCATTTGTTTTGGTATTCACAACAGCAAGAAGGTCCTTGTAAAGGATTTTGGCATAATCGAAGTTTCTGTTGAAGAATAACCCATACATGATTTGTAGAATCTATGTGCTTGTTTGATCTTGGCTACCAGACTTATAGGTAAGGGTTATGTTCAGTGTGGAGAACATCAAGTTCCACACTGTTGGTAGGTTTTGTCTTCTGAACTCTCCTATCCTATTTATGTCTTTGTTGTAACCTAAGAATTTTACAAAATCAAGAAGAGTCTCTACTTTGGGGGGTTTCTCATATGCTCGAATCCCTAACTCTCTTCTTGTCTTCATCCCAAATATTCTTCTGAAGGTTCTGGCACGAATGCGGATGGATCCTCCTCATGCGTTTCTTCCCGCATCAACGTTTCCGACAACCCCTTTCTGTTCCGAGATAAATTGGCAAGTGGTCCACCATTGTTGGACGTAAAGCTCGGGTAAGTTATCGTCATACATGGTTAGTGCTCGAAAAACTTCAGAGTTTCTGAAGAACTCTACAAAGATGTGGTACAATGGTAAGTAGAGACCAGGGTTTGAATCAAAACGGTAGTTGTTATCAGCAAACTCGTAGGGTTGGATAACAATGGCATCAACAGGACCTATTCTACTTGATTCAGCAATATGTTGTGGTTCGGCCATTGTTGCAGGTTAGGGTTTGTTGAAGAACTCAAGGGTTTTGATCTTTGAGAGGGAATGATGAAGGGTTTTGAATGATTCAAAAGCGTAAACATGAAATGGGTTCTGAGAGTGGGTATTTATACCCTAAACATGTGGCTGGATTAACGTCGTATGTACTGTAGGCACTCGAGTTTCAGATAGTGGAACGGCCTCTACAGTAGAACATGGAAACAGCTAGTGGTCTGCCTTTCAATCAGAGAATGCCACGTAGGGTTTGGTTCTGACATCTTTTCGGCAAGCAAACCGTCACGGTTAGATATGTGCGGGTGACAAGTGGTTGACGCTTAAAGAATGACCCGCATCTCTGATGACGTGCTTCTGATGACGTGGCAGAAAAACCGACAGAGCTCTGGTGGAGCTCAGCACAGTTTTGTCTCTGTTGAGTAACCTTTTCCATTTTTTTCAAGTAACCCAAGATGTTTCACCTTTACCCAAAAACATTTAAAATTCTGTATTTGATGTAAAAGTAGTCAAAGAACAAAGACAGAACTGACTCATAAATTTCACAGAGTTCTGGTGAGAAACAACAGAGGCTCTGGTGAAATATCAGAGTTCTGTTAAGTTCTTAACGTTATCAAATGATTTTCATCAGAACAGGTTTTCCCTCTTTCTTCAAAAAGATTTTTCATTGAAGTTCAAAAGGCAAAGTCATTTTGGAAATCGAATTTTGACTTGCTCCCCCTAAAACTATGCACAATTTCCTTTATAAGCTCCCCCTTGAAATATGAGCTTATTTGAAAGATTTTATTTTAAGCCTTTTGAAAGATAAAAAACTTTATACAAAAAATAAAAACAAGAAATATATACAAACAGATTCACTGAGATTTGTTGAAAAAGTATGCATGACAGAGTTCTGGTGAACATCAGAAGCTCTGTTGAACTATCCTACCCAACTATTTGACCGAGCTCTGGTATGATCATCAGAGGCTCTGTTGAGTTTAAACAGAGTTAGGAGGACATGTTCAGCATACCCAATTTGCTGATTAAGAAGTTAAATCTCCTCTCATCAAGGGCTTTTGTAAACAAGTCAGCAAGTTGGAAGTCGGTTGAAACAAAATACATTTCAATCGTCCCTTTTTCAACATGGTGTTTTATGAAGTGGTACCTTATGTCGATATGCTTCATCTTGGAGTGCTGAACTGGATTAGCTGTTATTGCGATGGCACTCTTGGAGTCACACAGAATTGGAATTTTGCCATAATCTAGGCCATAGTCTTTGAGTTGGGTTTTCATCCATATCACTTGAGAGCAACAGCTGGCAGCAGCAACATATTATGCTTCTGCTGTAGAAGTTGATACGCAATTCCGTTTCTTGGATGTCCAACTCACCAATTTTTCTCCAAGCAATTGGCAGCTACCAGAAGTACGCTTTCTATCATTCTTGCATCCTCCATAGTCTGAATCTATATATGCTACAAGCTCGAAACCAGAATTAAGAGGATACCAGAGACCCAAAATTGAGTCCCTTTCAGATATTTAAATATGCGCTTAACAGCAGTCAAATGAGATTCTTTAGGATTTGCTTGAAATCTGGCACAGAGACAGGTTGCAAACATTATATCAGGTCTGCTAGCAGTTAAGTACAGAAGTGACCCTATCATGCCTCTGTAGTTCTTGACATCTGTAGGTTCACCTTAAAGGTCAGAGTCAAGTTTAACTCCAGTGGCAATAGGAGTTTTCATTGGATTTGAATTGTTGAGCTTATATTTTTTCAAAATATCAGAGATGTATTTGGACTGACTTATGAAAGTCCCTCTGATGGATTGTTTTACTTGTAAACCAAGGAAGAAAGTAAGTTCTCCTAGCATGCTCATTTTGAATTCACTTTTCATCAAATCCTCAAACCTATCACAGCACTCTTGCCGTGTAGACCCAAAAATAATGTCATCAACGTATATTTGCACCAGAATTATATCATTTTTGTACCTTCTAAAGAATAGAGTTTTATCGACAGTACCTTTCTCGAAGTGATTAGTCAACAGAAAGTTGGACAGAGTTTCATACCAGGCTCTGGGAGCTTGCTTAAGGCCATACAGATCTTTGTCTAACTTGTAAACGTGGTATGGAAACTCTGAACTTTCAAGCCAGGTGGTTGTTGGACATAAACTTCCTCTTGTAGTTTGCCATTCAGAAAGGAAGACTTCACATCAATCTGATAGACCTTAAAACCCTTGTGAGCAGCATAGGCTAAGAAGATTCTGATTGCTTCTAGCCTAGCCACAGGAGCAAAGGTTTTGTCATAGTCAATACCTTCCTCTTGTCAATATCCCTTTGCAACCAGACGGGCTTTGTTTCTGATGATAATCCCATCTTCATCCTTTTTATTTCTAAACACCCACTTGGTTCCAATAGCAGTCTTATTTTGAGGAAGTGGAACCAAGGACCAAACTTTGTTTCTTTCAAACTCCAGAAGCTCCTCTTGCATGGCTTCTATCCAGTTTGGATCTTCAAGGGCTTCATAAATCTTCTTTGGCTCAATCATGCTTAGAAAATTTACAAAGAAAGCTTCATTGATTGTGGTCGATCTTGTCTTCACACCATCTTCAGCAGCACCAATTATAAGATGATGGGGGTGATCCTTTGTCCATCTTGTCATGGTAGCATGGACAACAGGAGGGGTTTGTGCTTCTGATGGGAAAAGACGATCTTCAGCATCAGAGCTCTGTGGATTGGCACCAGGGCTCTGTGGCACACAACTCTGGAGAGTGGCCTCATTGCTTTGTGAGTTGTCAACAGGGCTCTATCAAGGTGAGCTTTCAAATAGGGAGTCTCTGCCAATATTGGTTAGTAGAGGTGATGATGGCTCAAGTTCAGGTTCTCCTACATTTGAGTGTGGTTCCTCATTTCTCTGAATAACACCTGTAGACAGAGAAGTAGATGGTGAAGTATTGGAGGGACCAGTAAAAGTTGTACCTGTCAGATTCTGTTCTGTTGAATTCTGAGCTTGATTGCCTCTGTTGATGTTGACAGAGGAATCATCATCATCGAAGAAATCATTGAACACAAGATTGATATCTTCTTCCCTTGTCTTAGAAGAACATGGTTTCTTCTGCTCATTCTGTGTCCCCTCTGTTGATTTTCGATCAGAGGAACTTGATGTACTTTTATCAAAGGACACATTTACACTTTCTTTAATAACACGGGTTCTGGTATTGTAGACTCTGTAAGCTTTAGAGGTTAAGGAATAACCAATAAAGATTCCTTCGTCCACCTTCTTGTCGAATTTACCCAGCTGTTCTCTGTCATTCAAGATGTAACACTTGCAGCTGAAAATATGAAAATATTTCATGTGTGGCCTTCTGTTGTTGATGAGTTCATTGGGAGTCTTCTTAAATCTCTTCACTATTACAGCTCTGGTTTGAGTAAAACAGGCTGTTGAGACTACCTCTGCCCAGAAGTTGATGGGAAGGACAGAACCGGCCAACATGGTTCTTGCGGCTTCTACCAGAGTTCTGTTCTTTCTCTCCACTACTCCATTCTGTTGTGGAATTCTGGCAGCTGAGAAGTTCTGGGAGATTCCTTCTTCTAAAAGATAGGCATCTATTCTGGCATTCTTAAACTCTGTCCCATTATCACTTCTCAACTTTTGAATTTTGAGACCTAACAGAACCTGTATCCTTCTCAACAAACTTATCAGAAATTCTGGGACATCAGATTTTACTCTGATGAACTCAATCCATGTATATCTAGAAAATTCATCAATTAGCACAAGAATATACTTCTTACCCGACAGACTTTGCACAGAGATTGGACCACAAAGATCCACATGAAGCATATGCAAAGGTCTTGGGCAATTGTGATCACTCTTAGTTCTGTGTGAAGATCTTTTCATCTTACCCAGCTCACAAGCAGAACAGAGATGGTCTTTGTCAAATTTTAGCGAAGGCAGTCCTTTCACTAAGTTCAATTTCACGAGCTTGTCAAGATTTGAAAATTTTAAATGGGTAAATCTTTTATGCAGAGCCAGACATCTTCATTTTTCAAAGAGACTAAACAGAGTTTTTCTGTTGTAGTTCCTTGTTTTGGATTAAAGTTCATTTTGTACAGATTGCCTTTTCTGTCAGCTCTTAAAAGTTCTTGACCAGACTCGGAAAGCAACAAGGAACAATACTTCTTCCTAAAATTGACATCGAACCCATGATCATAGAGTTGACTTATACTGAGCAGATTATGAATTAATCCTTCAACATAAGCAACCTCATAAACTGAAACACCACCATTAACTAAAGTACCATAACCTCTAATCTGCCCACCATTGTCTCCTCCGAAGGTCACTACACTCCATTTCTCGTTCTTGAAAGAAGTTAGCAGCTCCTTATTGCCCGTCATATGCCTGGAGCATCCGGAATCTAAATACCAGATCTGCACATGAGGTTTCTGCAAGACAGATTAGTTCTTTTTAGGTACCCATTGCATGATGGGTCCTTTCTTGTTAGGCTTTGAGGTGTTAACAGTCTTTCCTACTGGCTTTTCATTCTTTGATGATGTGTCAGAGGTCTTTTTCTGTGCATTCTGAACAGTCTTGGGATTATTCCTTTGAGGTGACTGATTCAGAACACAGTGAGGACAATTCATATGGTTTTGCAGTTTTAACAATAGTTGAATGCAATTGCAGTTGATAGAACATGAAGATAATTAGTGCACATTGCTGTTTTTATTCAAAAACTGTTGTTTGAATGGTGCTTGATTCTGAAAAACTTTAGGACCATACATTCTATCCTGATTTGGTTTCTTAAAGCTGTTGTTCCTTGAAACAAACTCTCTTGACACAAAGTTGTTTTTCTTTGGAACTGACTCACATGACCAAAAAAAATTCTTTGATTTACACCATAATTGGGAATAGGTCTGTCATTGACTATCCATTTGCCTTTCTGTTCTGGTGTAATCCTGATTGGTTTAAAAGCAAAGGGAACTTAGGTGTTGTTCACTGGAATATTTTTGGCTTTCTCTCTTTTCTCTACTTCTACTACATTAGAATCAAGAGTCTTGAAGCCTTTGTTGTCAAACTCAGTTACTGGTATAAATCATGATTGTTTCTTAAAAAATGAGACATCCTTTTTCAAATCAAAACATCCTGCGGGCATCTGCTTTGGTTTATGCAAAACTTTCTTTTGACCACAAAAAATGTATTCATCTACCTCAGAATCAGAGTCACTGTCAGAGCACTGAAAGTCTCTGGTGGCTCTGGTGGAGGTGTTAGACACCTGACGTATCACAGAGGTATTAGCTTGAGCAGACTTAAACTTTCTCAACTTTGGTTTTAATGCATCAGAAACAGCATTTTCCTCAAGAATTCTTTTAATATCCTCTTCAAATGATGTTCTGATTGATTCAGAGGAAGGAGAGAAGACTGGTGCTTCAGGGTTGAGCTCGCTCTGTGTTTTATCAACAGAGGACTCATCCACAGAAGTAACAGACTTCTGTCCCTTAAAAGAGATTAAATTAAAAATCTCTTTTGGATCCAGACTATTAACAGAGTTACGAAGTATGATTCTAGCTCTTCCTTGATCAAGAATGAACTTTTCAGATGGTTTAATAACCTTTTCGTGATTCAAGGAGTCATAGCTAACATTCTTGTAGTCAAGTCTTCTGGTTCTTTTGAAAACATCTGAGGTTTTGATTCTTTTGAAAGCAGCAGTACCAGCTATCACATCCTCTTGGATTTTCCCAACACAAAACGCAGAGGACAGAGATGTCTTCTTTTCATTATAGGGAGCAAGGTCAGAGAAACCGAGACCTTGTGTATCCATTTGTGATTTTATCTTAATGTGCACATCTTGTGCATCCTGGTACTTCTTGATTTGAATTTCTTTTCTCTCCAGGGATTAATGTAAAACCTCCCTTTCCCTTTGAAAATAATCTTTTAAATCAACAGAGTTAAGTCTTTCAGTCTCAGACTTCTTAACCTCTTCAGACTTTTGTTTCAAAACATTTTCAAACTCTTTAACCTTTTCAGAAAAAGATGCTTTCCTTCTTCTGTTGTAAGATCTCTAGCTCAGATTTCTCTTTGAATATTTCTTCCTTTTCCTGTTCCAAGAGAGTTTTCTCTCTCTTGTAGAAGGACAAATCCTTCCGAGTTAGCTTTCTTAACTCTATCTCTTTAGAAAGCTTTTGTTTTAAGAGTTGAAATTCTTCTGTTAGCAAAGAAACGTGCATTTCCAACTCAGAGTCGGACTTAGATTCAGAAGAACATTCCATGGCACTGGGTCTGGTAGTCTCCAGCGCTCTGTTGTCTGGCTCTGTCATAGTAAGAGCAAATGCATGAGCCAAATCTTCTTCTGTCATTCTTTCTAACTTCTCTCCAGTCATCCAATCAACCTCTTCTCCCAAACTCTCATCATCCACAGCGACTCCACAGAAGTTGGCTAGCTCTGGTTCATCGTCAGAGGATGAATCAGAGATCCAATTATCCATCTCATCAACGTACCTTCTCTCTCTATAATTGTACTTGTATTTGTTCTTATAGTAATTGTTGGAACCCAGATATAACAAGTAACAATAATAATAGCAATAATCTTTGTATTGATTGAAAAAGAGAAGAGTTTACTTGATAAGATTGATGAACATTCTCTCTTTGAAGCTCTCTTGCTTTCTGCGTATGTATGAATATTGAAAATAGAGGCTTAACCTAAAATTACTCTAAAACATGACTTTATAACCAATACAACAATTGGTTATTTACAATTTTAGCCCTTGACACTAAACAAATACAAATAAGTCCTTGACACTATTCTTTATTAAACATTTATATAAATTAGGGGCTAATAAAGCTAACAATCTCCCCCTAATGTTTTATAAAGAAAGCATCATCTTGTAGTCTCCCCCTTGCTTTCTTTAGAGGCGTTGGAGTGTCAATCTTCAAGTCTTGTGAGAGTCTTCTTTTCCTGATCTTCCACAATTTCAATTGCTTCAATTCTTTCTTTAACTCCCCCTTAATCGTTGCCTACTCCCCCTTGAATGTTGCTTTACTTTTCAGATCCCAATTATCTCCCAAAGATTAAACTCAAACAATCAGAGAACGTTTTAAAGTGCGGAAGCTTGTATAACCAGCTTGAGTAAAAATCGTTGGTAGATAAACTGATAAGGTGGTTAAGTAGCAAGCATAGTCAGCTCATGAAGATCTGCTTTCAAAAGACAATAAGTAACCAGGGGTAACAGCTAACATAGAAGCACATAGCAACTGTTATCACAACAATTAATATAATTGTGTGGCCTATATTCAGAGTTGACATTTATGAAGCTCTGATAGGACTTCCAGTTATCATAGAAGTAGAATTATAAAATTAAACTTCTCAAACTGTTCTAGCAATATCACATAGATATGCATGTGGAATCACAAAGATTTGTGATATTGTGTGGAAGAAAAATAGAATATTATCTATTAGGCTCAAAAGTGTGTAAATTGTTTGGACATAACAGGTGTCCACAGACTCAATGTGCATGAGTGAAGTGTGAAGGTGGGGCAAATTTCCTTCTTTTCAATATCCAACCTTCCAAATAAAGATCAGATAGCATATGTGCTGCTTCCCCGTGGAAAAGTGAAGTATTTCCCTGTTGAGAAGGAAATAAGTAGCTATTGGGGTTAATACAAGAGTTGGCATGGGCTAATTGCCTGTTTCAATGATAATCACCAAAGAGTCGTGATAAATCAGTAATGTGGCTTGCCCGGATTAGAAAAAGATAGTGCAGAGTTGTATATTTCTTTTGACTCTGTTCTCACACCCTCTTTCTTTTTATCATGTAACTCACATCTAACCAAACTCTCTTTTCAATTTTTACCTCTTAAGCACAATGAGAAAAACTCAGAGAGTTATCTCCCCCACTCTTTGATGTAGACCCTTCACCTCTTAAACACTCAGGGTTTACTTCTTTGGTAGGAAACACAGGTTTAAGTGATCCATAGAAGTTCTATAAAGCTTACACAGTGATCCCATGCTCTTTTTGTCCTAGAGGTTGGATTGTTCCACACACTGACTCTTTGAAGTCTCTGAAAAACATTTAAAATCCAACTTCTATATCAGAAAAATCATTTTACCATGTAGAAGTGGTTTTATCATTCTAAAGATGGTCTTTCTCTAAAAATGATGATGAGTTTAAAGGTTTAGAAATTTTACCTTTACATGGTCAGATCTGATTTGTTTTCTCCCCCCCAAATTTAGCAGTAAATTTCATTTAAGCTCAATTTAAAATCAGATATCCTGTAAGAAAAAAGTGTTGGTAATCATCTTTGATGATTCCACATTTGTTAGGAATATCCAGAAGCACAGTTAATTCAAATTAAAAGGAAACATGGTGCTGGGGGTTAGAGATTAGAAATACCAGTCAAAGTCTGATCTGTTGAGGTATTGGTCCTACACTTTTGTGTGTAGAAACAAACATTCTGATGAGGTACTGGTTCTACACTGCTGTGTGTAGAAGCATCGAGAGAACACCGTTCTTGAAAGCGGAAGGAGCATGAATTAAATGCAATGCTTTCGGTCCAGCACCTTACACCAGACTTTGAAGCTGTTTTCGGCATATCAGCACACATAATTTGAGAAAACGCAAAGCATCAAAGTCGTGCGTCTGTGAATTATCTTTCCAATGCAACTGGAATCGAGTAATTTGGAGCACCGAGTCAAAAGTTATGCGTATGTTTCTGAAACAGCGCAAAGTTGACAGCAAGTAAACAAAAATCGGGCTCTGAGGTTGAGTCGAGGTTCAGTCCACAGAGGCTCTGTCGGATTTCACAGAGGCTCTGTGGTGAACAGTACCACAGAGGTTGGTCGGCAGAGGTTTGGCGGCAGAGGTTGATCGTAGTGCCGACGGAGCTCTGATGATGATTTTAGTGAAACACCTCTGTCCAGCAGATGTATACTGACTTTAGCAGAGGTTCTGACCAAGATGAACACTGATTCAGACCAATCTCAAAACACGAGAATTGTTCATCTTTGTCTTAGGAATCCAACGCATATGAACTCATCAAATTTGGAGCTTCGAGGAGGGAGTTCTGTTGAAAATACGACAGGTGCGCAAATCTGACAGCAAGAACTAAGACGTTGCGCTATGGGCTCTGAAGTTCGGTCACAGAGGTTCAGTCCACAGAGGCTCTGTCGGGTTTCACAAACGCTCTGTGGTGAACAGTACCACAAAGGGTGGTCGCAAAAATCTGAGCAAGAGCTTATGTTGTCGCTAGAAGTTGGTCTGAGTGGTCGACAAAGAATGATCGCGGCTTGACAAACGCTTGACAAAGGCTCTGCAGAGGTTTGGTCGCGGCTCGACAGAGGTTGTCGCTGCTCGGCAGAGGTTGGTCGCGTGTGGCAGAGGTTTGGTCGTGTGCAGCAGAGGCTTGGTCGCGTGCGGCAGAGGCTTGGTCGCGTGCAGCAGAGTCTTGGTCGCCGCTCGGCAGAAGCTTAACAGAACTGTTACACGTACTTTGACACTGATTTAGACTATTTTACCTCTGGATTTTGCAAGAACTCAAAAGACAAACATTTTTTATTTGTTTGTTATATATTTAGATCATCTTGAATCACCTCTTTTCGAGATCGTACGACAAAGATATGGTTGATTTACCACAGTCGCGCAGATCTGTCCATCAGCTTTCCATCAGCACACTGTTGTCTACTTCAACGATGCATATGACCCTTATAAATTTCGAATCTCTGAATTCTCAAAACACGAAAATTGTTCATCTGTGTCTTAGGAATCCAATGCCTTTTAAATCGCATCAATCGGTGTCTTAATCAGTGAGATATGATCAATTTACTACAGCATCGCAAATCTGCCAGCATGCTGTCATTTTACTTGATTGTTGTGCACCGAAATCAATTGTCTTTGATGGATGAGTCTTAAACTGAGTGTTTAAGAGTCCATATTGAACTTTGAAGCCTGAGTCCTTAACAGATGTATTAAGGAGTCCATGTACCTGCAAGACAGATCAAACAATTTTTGGTACCCATTTCCAAATGGGTCCTATTTTGTTAGGATTTTCACGAAGTGCTTTGCTGATCTTGTTATGTTCAACAGAAACATATGGCTTTCGAACATTTTGAACTAGTGAAGAGCCTTTGACTATCCAAACCATTTTTACTCTTCTAAAAACTTGATTAACTGATTGATCAGCACAAGAGTTTGCTAAGTCAAAATCCTTAATCCTTTTAGCTAAAACTTCCTTTTCTTTTAAATTCATATCAAACATCTTTTGAAGATCAAATTTATACCTCTTCTCCAACATGATCTTAGTTGACAAAAGAGAAAGTGTAACGTCCCCGATTTCCAAATATACAAATAACATATATTCATGCCATAATATTATCAAAAGATACATTATATATAACACGTTCGGTCCCAAAGTCTAGGTAACATAAAAATAAACGAGTACAAATTTTTCACGGAATACAATACAGGTTGATTAATAACAAAGTCATGGGTTCAAAACATAGTTATGTCATCAACACAAAAGTCTTCACAAGAGATATCCACGGCATAAACTTTTCACTTGCCCTTACCCGATCCACCACCTGAAATACATATTTTTAAAACAGAAAAATGAGGGTTAGACCTAATGGTCCAGTGAGAAAATCCCTGTCAGTTGAAACTTGCCAAGAATCCAATTAAATAAAACCTTTTTATACAAACACACATATATCACACGTAATTAAATACCAACCAAGACTTGCGATTCGTATCCACTCATTCCCCCTTATTCCTCCACAATTGGCCAAACTAGTGGTTGCAAGCCAACTAGTCAATTCATTCTGTTGTACAACATCTACAGTAAACACGCCTGTCCGCTTACCGGAACCCGGCAACACACCGGTCCGCACCTCGGATCCCGGCCCCGTATTCTCGCAGAATACTCATATAATTACAGTATACCATCATGTATATAAACATTTCAATAAAAACACATAATCACATTATGTATCACATTCTCAATCCATACATATCCATTTCATATAGATATATAAATCACATATATATGTATTCCAGTTGAAAAATGTTTTTAAAATAAAACTCACCTGAATGCTTTTCCAAGTTCTCCAAAAATCTCTTCAACAAGTCCCACTTTTATCTTTGAATTTTACTATCTGAAATAGTTAATTAACAAGAATACACCTCATTAATAAATCTGAATTTTAACACTTTTCGCAACCCACAGCTTGCGAATTCCTCACTTTTCGCAACCCACTGTTGCGAAAACTAAAGAACTCGCAACCCACTGTTGCGAAAACCTTAGAACTCGCAACCCACTGTTGCGAAAACCTATAGAACTCGCAACCCACTGTTGTGAAAACCTCACTTCTCGCAACCTACTGTTGCGAAAACCCAACTTCTCGCAACCTACTGTTGCGAAAACCTGCAAAATTACTGTTCATCGTCTTTTTAATTAAGCTCAGCCAAAAACGACTTTCATTCTAATATTTACCCAGAAATCGTACTTTTAAGCTTAGACTTCCCAAAACATCCATTTTTTAACAAAACCCACCTAAAACTTAACTAGCAACTCAAGAACACTTTTAAGAAATTAAAACACATACAAGGATGGATTTGTTACCTTGCTTACATCAGTTTGGTCCTTAAATTACAGCAGCATACTCTTTATTTCTTCCTTCTTCTTTCCCTTAATCTCTCTCTCGATTTCCTTTTCTCTCTCTCTAAACCGAAGACACTACACACTAATACTTAGGATATTTTCTCTTAAAAAAGGACACCTATCCTTACTAAAATAGGAAGTCGGTTTTTGGCTAAAGAGGTTTGGATAAAAGACCAAACAAACCTTAAACTTATCTCACTTGGCAATAAATACCCTAAACTTTCAAATAAAAATTAAAACTTACCCCTAACTTCTTACTCCATAAAACACTAACATAAAACTTATAAATTTTTTTCAAATTTAAATTAGATAAAATACCTGGTTATTACAACATCTCCCCCTTAAAAGAATTCCGTCCCGGAATTCAATTTAAGCGAACAGATGAGGGTATTTGGTTCTCATCTCTGACTCCGATTCCCATGTCGCATCCTGACCTCTATGATGTTTCCACAGAACTTTCACTTGCCTGATCTCTTTGTTTCGCAACTCTTTAACTTTGTGATCAACTATGGCTTTCGGTTCTTCCACGTAGTTCAACCTTTCATCAACTTGAATATCTGGTAGAGAGACAGCCTGATCTGGCGTAACCAAACATTTCCGAAAGTTCGATACATGAAACGCGTTGTGGATACGGCTTAACTCTATCGGTAGATCCAATCGGTAAGCTACTTCACCAATTCTTTCTGTAATTGCAAACGGTCCAATATACCTCGGGCTAAGTTTACCTTGTCTTCCAAATCTAACGACTCCTTTCCAAGGCGAAACTTTCAACATCACGAAATCCCCAACTTAAAACTCTAACGGTTTCCGGCTTCTATCTGCGTAGCTTTTCTGTCTGTCTTGAGCCACTTTCAAACGTTCTCGGATCTGAGTAACCTTATCCGCGGTTAGCTGGACTATTTCTGGTCCCGCTAATTGTTTCTCTCCCACTTCATTCCAACATAGAGGCGTTCGACATTTTCTACCATACAATACTTCAAACGGTGCCGCTTGAATGCTGGAATGATAACTGTTGTTGTTGGAAAATTCGATCAACGGTAGATGTTTATCCCACGATCCCCCAAAATCAACTATACAAGCCCGGAGCATATCTTCTAAAGTCTGGATTGTTCTTTCACTCTGACCGTCGGTTTGAGGATGGTATGTTGTACTTAACTTTATCTGCGTCCCCATCTCCCTTTGAAAGCTTCTCCAAAATCTCGAAGTAAAACGACTATCCCGATCAGAAATAATCGAGATTGGAACCCCATGTCGAGTAACTATTTCATCAATATATAATTTGGCTAAGCGTTCCATCGAATCAGTTTCCTTTATTGGTAAGAAATGAGCAGACTTCGTCAATCTGTCAACAATTACCCAAATAGAATCAAATCCCTTCGAAGTCCTTGGTAGCTTAGTGATGAAGTCCGTAGTAATCTGCTCCCATTTCCACATCGGTATTTCCAATCGCTGCAACTGACCAAACGGCCTTTGATGTTCAATCTTTACCTTCTTGCACGTATTACAATCTTCCACATGCTTAGCAACACTTCTCTTAATCCCTGGCCACCAATAAAATTGTTTCAAATCTCTATACATCTTATTCGTACCTGGATGAATAGAGAAACGAGATTTATGAGCTTCTAGTAGTACACGATCGCGTAACCCACCCAAACGAGGCACCCAAATTATGCTCCCCAAATACAACAACCCGCGATCATCTTTTTCTAGTAATTCTGACAACCCCACTAATCGTTCTGACTTCAGATGTTCTTCTTGAAACGCTTCTATTTGACACTTTTGCAATTCTTTGAAGATACTCGGTAGAAGTTCAGCCCTTATCGAAATAACTCTTATTGTTCCACTCCTTTCCTGACGACTCAAGGCATCGGCCACCACATTCGCCTTTCCCGGATGATAGAGAATTTCACAATCGTAATCATTCACCAATTCCAGCCATCTCCTTTGCCTCATATTCAATTCTTTCTGGTCGAAAAGATGTTGGAGACTCTTGTGATCAGTAAAAATCTGACATTTGGTACCATAAGGATAATGTCTCCAAATCTTCAATGCGAACACCACTGCTGCTAATTCCATATCGTGTGTAGGGTACTGTCGTTCATGATCTTTCAACTGACGAGAAGCATACGCAATCACCTTCCCACGCTGCATAAGTACACATCCTAATCCTAGTTTAGAAGCATCACTGTAGACAACAAAATCTTCTGAACCTTCTGGTAATTCTAAAATCGGCGCGCTGCAGAGTCTCTCCTTCAGTATCCTGAATGCTCCATCCTGTTCTGCTTTCCATTCAAACTTTAGATTCTTTCGAGTCAACTTAGTAAGAGGTGTAGCAATACGAGAGAAGTCCTTTATAAACTTTCGGTAATACCCAGCTAAACCCTGAAAACTACGTACTTCAGTCGGCGTCTTCGGCGGTTCCCATCTTTCAATCGCTTCCACTTTCGTCGGATCTACTTGAATGCCTTTCTCTGAAACAACATGCCCCAAGAACTGAACTTCCCGCAACCAGAACTCACACTTTGAGAATTTAGCGTATAACTTTTCCTCCTTCAGTAACTCCAAAATCAAACGAATATGTTGTGCGTGATCCTCTTTGGATCGGGAATAGATAAGTATATCATCGATAAATACAATTACAAATTTATCGAGATAAGGCCTACATACCCGATTCATCAGATCCATAAAAGCGGCCGAAGCGTTCGTCAATCCAAATGGCATTACTAAGAACTCGTAGTGACCGTACCTCGTACGAAAAGCAGTCTTTAAAACATCTTCTTCTTTAACCTTCAACTGATGGTAGCCAGACCTGAGATCAATCTTGGAGAAATAGCAAGCTCCAACTAACTGATCGAAGAGATCATCAATTCTAGGAAGTGGATACTTGTTCTTGATCGTGCGCTTATTCAGTTCCCGGTAGTCGATATACATTCTCATTGAGCTGTCTTTCTTTTTCACAAACAACACTGGTGCACCCCACGACGAAGAGCTAGGTCTGATGAAGCCTTTATCGGATAGGTCTTGCAGTTGCTTCATCATCTCTTTCATCTCTGGAGGAGCAAGTCGGTATGGTGCACGAGCAATAGGAGCGTCTCTAGGTATCAGGTCTATACCAAACTCTACTTGCCTATCAGGAGGGAGACTATTCAAGTCCTCAGGAAAAACCTCTGGAAACTCACTAACAATAGGAATATCTTCCAACCTATTCTTTTCAGGCCTACTATCTATCACATAGGCTAAGTAACTCGGGCAACCCTTGCTGACACACTTACGGGCTTCTATCATAGAAATAAGACAAGACTGATGATTGCTACGATCACCATAAATCACCACTGATCTCTTATCAGGTAGAACAACATTAATTATCTTCTTATCACAAACTATGCTAGCCTGATTCTTAGCTAACCAATCCATTCCTACCACCACATCAAATTCGATCAAGGCTATAGGAAACAATCGTATTGGTACACCATAACCCTCTATATCAATCACACAGCCATCAAATACTTCTTTTACCGACACCTGATTATCATTCGCAGTGTCTACCAGTAAAGCATGTTTTAACATTTTAGGCTCTAAATGCATTTGAGCAGCAAACGAAGGCGACACACAGGATCGGTTTGCACCAGAATCAAATAACACCTTAGCACGTGTAGAGTTTATGAAAAATATACATGTAACCACATCCGGAGTTTCCTCCGCTTCTTTAGCGGTCATTTGGAACGTATGACCCCTTGCTTTCGGCGGTTCTATCCTTGGAATTACGGGGCTGGAACTTGCTGGTTTCCCTGATAATCCACCCTGTTGTATTTTTCTTTGCGGACAATGTGGCTGAAGATGATCCGGAGAATTACATGTGTAGCAAAACCGCGTAACGCGACAATCTTTAGAAACATGCCTGGTCTTCCCACACCTATATCAAACCCGCGATTCACTCTGACAGTTTCCTTGATGAACACGGTGGCACTTCGGACAATGTCTTTCCATTGGTCGGAAAGGTGCACGGTTATCGAACTTCTGAAATCTGGGCTTCTTCGGATCGTGAGGTGGTCCTTCCCATTTTCTTTTCCCCATACTCCTATCACTGGCATCTCTTCTGTCATCTCGTTCCACATTTTTAGCCGCGTCCACTGCGGCTGTAAAGGTATCTGGCCTTGTTGCAGTAACCAATCTTCTGACCTCCGAATTGAGCCCATAGATGTATCTATCCATCTTCAATTTCTCTGTAGCAACATAATATCCCGCAAAATGAGATTTCTCTAAGAACCTTGCGGTATAGTCTCTTACTGGCAAATTTCCTTGTTGCAGACTCATAAATTCCTCTTCCAGTTGTCTGACAGCTGCTTGTGGACAGAAGTGTTGTGTGAAAACTAAAACAAATTCTTCCCAAGGGAAAGTAGAATATATGTCTGCTCCTTCGGATTCCATATGAGCCTCCCACCAATACAAGGCATCACCCTTCAACATTGTTGTTCCATATAGTACTTTATCCTCCTCAGCACACTTACTTGTCTTGAATATAGCTTCCATTTCCTTCAGCCACCTCATTGCTTTCACAGGATCCCGGTCTCCTGAATACGTAGGGGGTTTGCAACCAAGAAACATCTTATAATCACACTTCTTCGTTATTGGTAAAACAGTAGGGGTGATTTGCATTTTGACTTCTTGTTCCGGACCTGGTGGATCAGCTTCACTGTTTCGACTTCGTTCAATCATTGCTTGTATACTAGCCTGTAACCTTCCCATTTCAGCAGTCAGGTCTTCTCGCGTAACAAACTCTGTACCTTGAGTTCTTCCCCCGGTTCGGCCCCCTGTTCCACCCCCAGTTCTACCTCCAGTTCTACCTCCAGTTCTGCCTCTACCACGATCTCCTCCTCTTCCCCCTGTTCCTACTAGTGGGTTTTCTTCACCCGGATTCCCTCCTCCCCTCCGAATCCTCTGTCTGGTGCCACTCGCCATTCTGTAGATTCGAACAAGGTTAATATACACATAAGCATATACCCCATATAACAAGGTATTCCAGTTCAAACATGCACCTGTAAAAACATAATTACACTGGCCAAGTGTAATTCGAAATTACCTTACATGATGTTCTTTCTACCTTTCATACTTAGCAATCCCCATGTTCTATCATAACAGGGACATCCTACTTCACATGCAGTTTAAGTCTAGGTACGAATATTTATACCTAAATCCCTTAAACTAAGGCTCTGATACCATTTGTAACGTCCCCGATTTCCAAATATACAAATAACATATATTCATGCCATAATATTATCAAAAGATACATTATATATAACACGTTCGGTCCCAAAGTCTAGGTAACATAAAAATAAACGAGTACAAATTTTTCGCGGAATACAATACATGTTGATTAATAACAAAGTCATGGGTTCAAAACATAGTTATGTCATCAACACAAAAGTCTTCACAAGAGATATCCACGACATAAACTTTTCACTTGCCCTTACCCGATCCACCACATGGAATACATATTTTTAAAACAGAAAAATGAGGGTTAGACCTAATGGTCCAGTGAGAAAATCCCTGTCAGTTGAAACTTGCCAAGAATCCAATTAAATAAAACCTTTTTATACAAACACACATATATCACACGTAATTAAATACCAACCAAGACTTGCGATTCATATCCACTCATTCCCCCTTATTCCTCCACAATTGGCCAAACTAGTGGTTGCAAGCCAACTAGTCAATTCACTCTGCTGTACAACATCTACAGTAAACACGCCTGTCCGCTTACCGGAACCCGGCAACACACCGGTCCGCACCTCGGATCCCGGCCCCGTATTCTCGCAGAATACTCATATAATTACAGTATACCATAGGTGTATATAAACATTTCAATAAAAACACATAATCACATTATGTATCACATTCTCAATCCATACATATCCATTTCATATAGATATATAAATCACATATATATGTATTCCAGTTGAAAAATGTTTTTAAAATTAAACTCACCTGAATGCTTTTCCAAGTTCTCCAAAAATCTCTTCAACATGTCCCACTTTTATCTTTGAATTTTACTATCTGAAATAGTTAATTAACAAGAATACACTTCATTAATAAATCTGAATTTTAACACTTTTCGCAACCCACAGCTTGCGAATTCCTCACTTTTCGCAACCCACTGTTGCGAAAACCAAAGAACTCGCAACCCACTGTTGCGAAAACCTTAGAACTCGCAACCCACTGTTGCGAAAACCTATAGAACTCGCAACCCAATGTTGCGAAAACCTCACTTCTCGCAACCTACTGTTGCGAAAACCCTACTTCTCGCAACCTACTGTTGCGAAAACCTGCAAAATTACTGTTCATCGTCTTTTTAATTAAGCTCAGCCAAAAACGACTTTCATTCTAATATTTACCCAGAAATCGTACTTTTAAGCTTAGACTTCCCAAAACATCCATTTTTTAACAAAACCCACCGAAAACTTAACTAGCAACTCAAGAACACTTTTAAGAAATTAAAACACATACAAGGATGGATTTGTTACCTTGCTTACATCAGTTTGGTCCTTAAATTACAGCAGCGTACTCTTTATTTCTTCCTTCTTCTTTCCCTTAATCTCTCTCTCGATTTCCTTCTCTCTCTCTCTAAACCGAACACACTACACACTAATACTTAGGATATTTTCTCTTAAAAAAAAGGACACCTATCCTTACTAAAATAGGAAGTCGGTTTTTGGCTAAAGAGGTTTTGATAAAAGACCAAACAAACCTTAAACTTATCTCACTTGGCAATAAATACCCTAAACTTTCAAATAAAAATTAAAACATACCCCTAACTTCTTACTCCATAAAACACTAACATAAAACTTATAAAAAAATTTCAAATTTAAATTAGATAAAATACCTGATTATTACAGAAAGTCTTTTTGCCAATTTGGACATTTCAGCTTTAAAAATCTTTCTTTCTCAAAATCATCTTTCAAACACTTTGTTTGAAATCTTTCAACCTTCAACTTTTCAGACTCTTTTCTTTCAAAATCATGCTCTTTCCTCTCTTTTTCAAGAGTTTTCTATAATTTTGAAATTTTACAAGAAAATTCCATAGATTTTGTTTCAAAAGTAGTTTTCTCCTTTTCAATCTTCTCTCTTTCACAAATCACAAGTTTTTCAAAATCAGAAATCAGTTTAGAAAAACTTAAACATTTAAGTTCAAGTCGTTTCTTCTCTTTTTCAAAAACAGTCTTATATTCGTCAAACTTCTCTTTCTTCTTTTCACAAAACTTTTCAGACTCAAATAGTTTCCTTTTCAGTTCAATATTCTCATTGGTTAAGAGTTTACCTGCCTCTTCTAGCTTGGTAATTTTATCAGAATCAATAAGAATGCTCTTGTTCCTTTCTTCCAACTCTTTCTCAAGATTAGGAATAATTTTGCGAAAATTAGTACTGAGTTTAGAATAATAATGAAAATCAGCATCAGCACTAAATTTTAGTCTTGACATATTGTTACTTGAAAAAAATGATCGTTAACAGATACTTTGTGAGAAGTAGAATTTGTGCACTTGAGTCAATTTTTCAAATCTTATCGGATTAAGCTGAAATTTGGTAGGTAGGTGCACGAGAATATTCTGGGCAACTTTAATTCTTCGAGTTTTGTCCAAAAGCCGACAGAAAATGTTTTTTCGAAGCAAAAACGTGTGCCGCAAATAAAAGTTAAGGATGAAGATTCAAATGTTCTTGAGTCAAATTTTTCAAAAATGATCGGATTGAACTGAAATTTGGTACACAGGTTCGTGACACTATTCTAAGAAACTTTAATGCTTGGTGTTTTGTCAAAAAACCAACAGAAAGTGGTTATCCGAAGCAAAACAGAGTGCAGCAAAATAAAACTCCGAAAATTGATAAAAAACAATGGATTGAAGCACAAATTCGAATCTGTTTGGATCTGATAACAATTGTTGGAACCCAAATATAACAAATAACAATAATAATAGCATCAATCTTTGTATTGATTGATAAAGAGAAGAGTTTACTTGATAAGATTGATGAACATTCTCTCTTTGAAGCTCTCTTGCTTTCTGCGTATGTATGAATATTGAAAATAGAGGCTTAACCTAAAATTACTCTAAAACATGACTTTATAGCCAATACAACAATTGGTTATTTACAATTTTAGCCCTTGACACTCAACAAATACAAATAAGTCCTTGACACTATTCTTTATAAAACATTTATATAAATTAGGGGCTAATAAAGCTAACAGTAATCCTGGTCTTTTACCAGTTTACCTCTACAATTAGCAGAGAAATGGCCAGGTTTGCCACATCTAAAGCAACGTCCATCATTCTGGTTGATGGGTTGGGCAGCATCAGTTTTCTGAGGAACTGGAGCATTATACTTCTGTTGAGGTTGTGGTTGCGGTCTTTGATCTTGTGGAGCTCTGTTCTGGTAGTTCTGTTGTGCAACATAACCTCTGTTCTCATCTTTCCTTTCTCTTTCGTATTTACCTCTTCTGTCAAATGCTCTGTTGCCAAATCTCTTGTTAAATTTTTGAGTGATTAATGCAAGAGATTTAGCAAAAGCATTTATGTCATCATCTTCTGATGAACTTTCTTCAGCATCACTTTCTGCTACCAGACTCTTCTTACCCTTCTTCTTCTCTTTCTTCTTATCTCTGCTAGAACTTTCTCTGTTGGATTTTCCTTCAGTGGTATTCTTTGACTCTGAAACTAAATCAATTGGACCTGCAATGGTGGATTTGCTCTTTTGTTTGACAACATCCTTCTCTTGTGCGGCGAGAGTGCCATACACATCAGTTAGAGACCATGCATCTAGATCCTGGTTAGCTTGTAAAGACATGGACAGATTCAACCATTCATCATTTAAACTTTTAAAAAACAGAACATTATTATCTTCCTTCGACCTAACAACCCCACATTTTTTGCATTTGTTTATCAACACATTAAATCTGTTGTAGGTCTGTTGTAAGGTTTCCTCAGGAAGTGCTTTGAAATCATTGTATTCATTTATACATTGGGTCTTTCTGTTCTTTTGGGTCTTAATTCCACCCTCAAGTTGATTAAGAAGCTGATCCCGGATTTCCTTAGCAGTAACACATGAATCTAGTTCTTGAAATATTTCGTTAGGAATGGCCATAATCAGTAAACCCGGTGGTTTTAGGTTTAAGATAAGCAGGAATCTCAGCAATAGTTTCTGTTGCGGGTACACGTGGAACCAAAACCATGGGTTTGCAAGGTCCATCCGTGACAGAACGCATTAAATCTCTGTCCATTCCATCAAGGAAGTTAACCATCCTAATATTCCATTGAGGATATTCATCTCTCAGAAGAGTAGGAGGCTTGGTCAGAGAACCAGCAGTATAAATGGCGTTGATGTTGTTAGCCATTTTTCAGAAAAACAGAGTATTATGGTTTCAAACGATTTTGAAAGAGAATAAGTTGAAAGTAAGTGAACAATAACCAATGGAACAGTAATGAACATTAGATAAGATCTTTAAACTAGACTGGAAAGCTTAAATGATAGATATAATAACTTTTAAACTAGTAAACTGTAAAACAGAGTATACTAGGAAGCTTTGAAAAACACACACAATCAACAACAGTGAATCAACCTTGGTAGATTGGATTGTTTGATTTAAGAAAATCAAGCAAGCTCTGATACCAACTGTAGGTTCCTAGATTCACGTTGCATCACAATAATGGTAAGAAAATAGACAGTGGAAGCATATTAAATAAAGTCATTAATGTGAGTGATTGTGTAAACGATATAATAACTGTGAGTATCAAATATAGAACAGTAATAATGATAAAAAGATCAAGTATAAAAGTTGCTCGTATATTGATAATGAATCACACCAAGAACACGTTCAAGTGTGTGTTCGGAAATCTCACAGGACACAGTATCGTACGGAGATAGTGCTATGGAATACTGCAGTGTGTGCTTTAACAATTGTGGAAAACTATTCTTCCCACTTTCTTTTTCCCATACCTTTATCACTAGCGTTTCTCCCTTTATCCTGTTCCACGGTTTCCGCGGCGTCTACTGCGGCTGAGAAGGTTTCTGGTCCTTTAGCAATCACCAGACTTCTGACATCTGAATTCAACCCAAAGATAAACCTCTCAATCTTCATTGCCTCTGTGGCAACGTAGTATTCCGCAAGACGAGACTTTTCCATAAAACGAGCGGTATAGTCCCGAACTGATAAATTCCCTTGTTGCAAGTTCATAAACTCCCCTTCCAATTGTTTAACTGCTGCTTGGGGATAAAACTGTTTCCTGAAAGCTATAACGAATTCTTCCCAAGAGAAAGTAGAATATATGTCAGATCCTCCAGAAGAAATAAGAGCTTCCCACCAGTATAAGGCATCGGCTTTCAACATTGCAGTCCCATATAGTACTCTATCTTCTTCATCACACTTACTAGTTTTGAAGATAGCTTCTATTTCTTTCAACCACCTCATAGCTTTCACTGGTCCCCTTTCTCCTGAGTAGGTCGGAGGTTTGCAATTTATGAACATTTTATAATCACACTTCTTCGTCACTGGTACGACAGTCTGTGTAATGGGCATTTCATCCTCCGGACCAGGATCTGGTATTTCGGTTTCAGTAATATGAGTTTGGTTGAACATGGCTTGGATATTTGCCTGTAATCTTCCCATTTCAGCCGCTAAGTCGTCTCTTGTAACGAATTCTGCACCTCGCGGTTGAACTTTGCCGCCTGTTCTGCCTCTACCCCTTTCTCCCCCTTTTCCCCTTGTCCCAACTGTTGGATTCGTTCTATTAGGATTTCCTCCTCCCTCTCGATTCGTTTGTCGAGAACCACTTGCCATTCTGTAGATTCAAACAAGGTTAATATACACATAAGCACATACCCCATATAACAAGGTATTCCAGTTCAAACATGTACCTGTAAGATCATAATTACACTGGCCAGGTGTAATCTGAAATTACCTTACATGATGTTCCTTCTACCTTTTCATATTTAACGTCCCAAGGTTCTACAATAATAGGGACATCCTACTTCACATGCAGTTTAAGTCTAGGTACAGATACGAATACCTAAATCCCTTAAACTAGGGCTCTGATACCATCTGTAACAACTCGGTTTCCAAATACATACAAATAAGATATATTTCATGACATCACTTTACCACAAAAGATACATCATATTTCAATTTCGGTCCCCTAGTCTTTTTATCCATAACAAGTACTGTGATACAAACATTTTTACATTATAACTAATAACGAAGTTATAAGTACAAAACATATCACGGTCTTCAAAACAAGCATCTTCCAAAAGCTAGACATGGATTTTCCTATCATTTGTCCTTATTTGCTCCAGGACCTGGAATACATATTTTAAAACAAAATGAGGGTTAGACCTAGCGGTCTAAGTGAGAAAACCCCTGTTAGTTTTGAAACCCTTTGCACAAATACCATATACATAATCCAAAGATGAATATCAATTAAAACTCGTGCATCGTGTACTTGTTGTCTCATTTTCCATGGCCATATTATTTGGTTGCAAGCCAACTAAAAAATTAACTCCGATGTACGACAATTACAGCCAACACCGCTGTACGAATATTACAGCCAACACCACCGGTCCTAAGCCCGGCCAACGTATTCTCATATAGTGTAATGCTCATGGAAATTCAATATCTCAATATATTATATTTCAAACATAAACACATAATCACACCATCTATCACATTCCCAATCCACACATATATGTATTCCAATTTAAAAACGTTTTAAAGTAAAACTCACCTGTTTTTGCTTATCACCAAAATCCTTCCAAGCTATTTTCAAGTACTCCAATCTTTCAGCCCAATTTCACAGAATATGTAACCACATAAATACAAATATCTTTTTTTAAGACTAAAATCTCTAAAATCCCAAAATCCTCGACTTATATCGCAATCAACTACTGTGATAACCACAAGTCGCAACACACCACACATATCGCAATTAACTACTGCGACACAGTAGCATATCGCAACCAACTGTTGCGATATACATCATGTCTCAACCAACTATTGCGATATACCACAAGTCGCAAACGACCCTTGCGATATCAAGAGTTTGTCGCAACCCAAGGTTGCGATATTAATGAATGTCGCAACTCAAGGTTGCGATACCTATGATGTTCATCAATATCTCAGTTAACTAAATTCATCCTAAACCCAGAAATTTACAGTTTTAGACCATGAATGTTTCTGATATTTTGCAGATATGTTTAAGACTATAAATAGAACCTAGTCATATACTCAGATTTCCCAAAACATCCATATTTCATCAAAACCCATCTCTAAACTTATCTAGCAACTTATGAACATAAAAGAAGAGATTCGTATAAGATTGTTACCTTAATTTCTTCAGTTCAATCCTCACTTTTCCTAACTGAATCACTTGCTTTCCTTCTTCTTCTTCTCTTTCGGTTCACTCTCTCTCTCTCTCTCTCTCTCTTTTCTCTTTGTCGTGAAACCCTCACACACACACACACACTTAATACAACTAATATTATCTAAGGAAGACACCTCATACCTCTAAATGAAATTAGGGCGGTGGTGGTGATAAGGTTTAGTCACAATAGCCAAACTAACCCCAAACTTCTCTTAATTAGCAAAACACACCCTTAGACTTCTAATTTAAAATTAAATCCCACCCCTTCATTTATAACTCCATTAAATACCTAATAAACTTAACTTATATATAAAATAATTAATTTAATTAAAATAGACTAATAATGTACCTGGTTATTACATATTTCCTCCTTCGAACATATGGGTTCTACAAGTTCTAAAAGCTGAAAGCGTATTCAACTCGCGGTTCAAAGACAGATTCTTGATTTTCAACTGAAGTCGCACTGTGGATTATCCCGTAACTCACACATCATCATTCTTATGTGCTTATCTGATGTGTTGAGTTCCTACAGTTGAAAGTTGTCTTTAGTGCACTCAGTCGAGGTAATTGTTCATTGAATCTGGAGATAAAGTTTAAGATATGAAGACTAAGAGCTTTATTAAAGGGGGAGATTGGAAAGACATGAAGACAAGCAACACCAAAGTTTTTCAAGGATTCAAGAAGGAGGGAAGATCAAGACCAAAAGTTTTCATGACTATTTTTCTTTATATAACTTTAGGGTGAGATTGTTAGGACCATAAATGTCCTATAAAATAGAAAGTGATATAAAGAAAAGAATATGATTGTAAAAGCCTTAATATTGTTAAATGAGCTTTAGAGGTTAATGGGCTTGTGCCTGAATTGTGATAGGCCTAGGTATATAAGGTTTGTTTGTGAGAGATTTAGGTAAGCCAAGAATCGTTCCAATTCATTATTGTAAAAACTCTTTGAAACGTGTTGAATCCCTTGAATGAAATACATGGATGAAAACTTGAAATCATTGATTGTTATTGCTATTGATTATTGATCATCATTGTTATTGCACTAATCACGGATCCACAGAACAGCAATGGAAAATGGTCCTTATGGGTTGCTTTGTTAAGCTTCCTATATTCCATACAGATTCTCCATCCTGACACTACCCTAGTTGGGATCAACTCATTCTTTTCATTCTCTACAACTGTCACACCTCCATTCTTAGTGACACATTGAACATGACTTAACCAATAACTACCAGATATAGAGTAAATAATTCCAACATCTAACCACTTAAGTATTTCCTTCTTGACTACTTCTTTCATCACAGGGTTTAGTCTTCTTTGTGGTTCTACAGATCTGAAGTCCGTGTCCTCTAAAATGATTTTGTGTTGACAAATTGATGGACTAATGCCTTTTAAGTCAGAAATTGTCCAACCTATGGCTTTGGTATGGGCTTGAAGTACTTTCACCAACTATTCTTCATGTTTTTGTTCCAAAGTGGCAGAAATTATCACATGTAATTTGTCTCTGTCACTTAGAAAAACATATTTGAGATGTACAGGAAGTTGTTTAAGTTCAAGAGTTGGTGGTGCTTCAGTGGATGGTAATGGATTTTCCCTAGTGCTTTCTTCCAACATTTCATATGCTACCACAGACTGCAACATATGAGCACAGTGTAGATCATCACTATCTTCCAAATCATCATCATCATCATATTCCTCATTTTCTAACTCATCCTCTTTCAAGTCATCATCCCTAGACTCCTCATCCTCTAATTCATCATCTTCTATCTTTGTACCTAGAATTACTTATAAGGTTTCTTCCTGACACGGAGATTCTATAGAGCCTAGGCCATAACACTCTACTTTCTCATCTGGATATTTCATAGAGTTGAAGACATTGAAGGTGACATTCTGGTCTTGGACTCTCATGGTCAACTCTCCTCTCTGGACATGTCTTTGTCTGCTTCAAAGTCTATAATGATGAAATCAGCAGGGAATATGAATTTGGGGTATGTTATGGATCTGTCAACTAACTGTAAGGTAATAGTTGTGGGTCTAGCTTCTCCTATATCTAATGTGTAGAAGATAGACAAACGCATAAGATTGATGCTAACATCGAGATCACATAGAGCTTTTCCAACCTCTTTACCTCCTATAGAACAAGGAATTGTGAAACTACCTAGGTCTTTCTATTTAGGAGGGAGCTTGTTGGTCATAAGGGAACTACATCCTTCAGTCAAAGCCAAAGTTTCATATTCTTCAGTTTCTTTTTCTTGCTCAAAATGTCCTTAAGGAATTTCGCATAGCTAGGCATGGTTTCAATTGCTTCAACCAAAGAGATATTGATATGAAATTGTTTGAACACATCTAGAAACTTCTTGAATTATTCTTCCTCCTTATGCTTCCTCAACCTTTAGGGGTTGGGAATGTAAGGTGGTACAGGTGTAACAACAGCCTTCTTAGGATCAGAAGTGGGTGGAATAGTAGGTATGGCCTATTCACTTGATGTTTTTGGTTTTTCCGTTCTGCTGGTTGGTGCTGCAACACTTGTTGTAGCATCAACTGCAGTGGACTTATCCTTGTTGTTATCATCAGGGGGTAACAAAGTAAACTCAGACAGATCAGGTATTGACACAGGTTCAGAAGTTGATTTGGGTCCAAGGACCTTATCAGAAGATGGAACAATGATAGGGGGTACCATTGTGACACTATTTTTTTGTCTGTCTTACTAACAATCTGGGGTTCTATTGGTATGGTATCAACTAAGTCCTTTCCAATCCTTAGAGACACAACCTTTACATGTTTCTTGGTTATGTTCTTAGGAGTCTCAGTATCACTAGGTAAGGTTCCCATAAGTCTACTTCGATGCAATCTGTCCAATTTGTGTTTCCAAAGCCCTTAAAGTTGTGTTTTGTTGATTGATTATTGAGTTGGTGTGATTTATAAAATCTTTTAACACTGTTTCCAAAGAAACAGGTGAATCAACATGTTGGGTTTATTTTCCTTGAAAAGATGGTTGGATTTTTTGAGAATGAGATTGAGAACTGCTTGGCTGATTTTGATAGTTTGAAATTCTCTGTTCTTTTGCATTTGGTGGATTAAAACATGGACTATTCCAAGAGAAATTGGGACGGATTTTCGAATTTGAGTTATAGTTGTATGAAAACTGACCATTTCTGTTATGCACATAGCTTACAGATTCAATATTTTTATCACATTGGTCATAGGTATGCTCTCCACTGCAGACGACACATTGTACACGCAAGGATTCAGGAGTAGGTGTTGCAGCACTGCCAGTAGCACCATACATGTTTTTAATCATATTGGTAAGTGATGCTAGTTGTGCAGCAAGTGCAGTGTAAGAATCTACTTCATGAATACCTGCTGCTCTTTTAGGTACTATTGCACGTTGATCTGACCAATGACCATTGTTACATGAAATCTTAAGATAGCGTAGCCATCATTATAGGTACTAAGGGTGAAGGCTCCTCCTGCAGTAGCATCAACCATTCCTTTAGCAGAGGTAGTTAAACCATTGTAGAATGTCTCTAGCTGTATACAGTAGGGTATGCCATGGTGGGGGCATTTCCTTAACAAATCCTTAGACCTTTCCCAAGCATCCGGAATTGCTTCATCGTCCATTTGTCTAAACATGCTTATTGCATTTCTGGACTTAGGGCCTGTTTGGAAATAGCTTAATGGGCTTAATAGCCCATATATCTTAATCGGTCAGCTATAAAAATGTGTTTGCCAACAACTTATTGATACATATCACGACTTATTCGCTCAGCTTCCATGCTCCTGCTTTGCCCACTCAGACATTACTCTCCCCAAACAACCCTTCTCACCTCTCTCACTTCACAGGAAGGAAAACAACCATTCTCCTCCCCTCCTTCCCTCAACCACCGGAGAATCACTTGAGATTCCGGTACCAGCTCCAGCCAACACTGACCAAGGTCTACCTGCACCACGGATTTGGACGTTGAATCGCTAATTGCTATATCAGTCGGATTCCACGTCGATTCATTGACTGAAGAAGAGATTGAAGCCAACGTCATCAAAATACACAGATCCGATAAATTCTTTCATGGCTCTCTTATCTTCAGGAAGATAGATGGTCAATTTACTTCTCAATTTGGTGTTATGAAAAACCAAAAACGGATGGTGTTTCTTCAATGGTGTTTTTCATGAAATCTAGGTTTTTTTGTGATTCATTCTTGTTCGATTCAAAGATTTTGGTGTTCTTCAATAATTTATTTGGGTTTGATCCAATAGCACATTTTGGTGTTCTTCAATGGTGTGTGATCGAACAAAAAACGAACAAAAAAACAAAATACAACAAGAACCGTGAAATGGACCATTTCACTGTTGTGTTTGATTAGGTTTTGAAATACAACAAGATGGTAATGCAAATTTTGATTATATAAGGGTGAACAGGTCTGTGTTTGATCGAACAAAACAAATCGAACAAAAAGGGGGTCTGTTTTTGATCGAACGAAATCGAGCAAAAAACAAAATAACCGGATTTTTCGTTTGGAGAAGAGGAGAGAAGGGTAAAATTGTCATTTTCATCGTTCAGGCAGTTTATTCAGGACAACAAACAAACATCAATCTTTCCTAATCCATACAGTCAACTTTATCTATACGGCCAACTTTATCCATACAGGACTTAATGAAAAACCTACCAAGCAGCCCCTTAGCATTCCCTGTTGGTGGAAAATATATTTATTTTTAAATTTTCAACCATATCACTCCAAGTTGCAACTGAGTTAGGTTCTAAAGAATTAAACCATACTCTTGCTCTATCTCTGAGTGAAAAAAGAAATAACTTTTGCCGTAAGGCATAATCAGTTACTCCATTGAAATCAAAACAATCAGTGATTTCCATAAAAGTTTTGAGATGCACGTGAGGGTCCTCAGTTGGTAGACCCGGAAACTGTCCACTAGACTGTAACATATTAAACATTACAGGTTTTAGATCAAATGGGCACATTCCAACTGCGGTCTAACTATTCCAGCATGCAACTAGTCAAGCATGGGCATAACATAGTCCATAATCCTCCCCTCCTTAGAGTTTGCAATTGTTATGATGTTTTGGGCCTCATGCCTCCAGTGTGGCCCATATTCAGGTCCTTCCATGTCAATTGTTTCAAAAATAGGTGACAAAGTTCTTTGTACTCTTCTCCTTCGAAATGTTCTTTCAATATCAAGATCAAGGTCAAATATATCACCGTCAAAATGACTTAAAAGAAAGTAACTTGCTTGGGCTTGTCTCCGGCAACGGCGCCAAAAACTTGGTCTCTAGAATATGTATCCCTAAAATCAACATTAGAATAACACACAAGTATACATGTTAAACCAATATCGTTTTGAAAACAAGTAGTAAAATGGTACTAACAGCCGAATATCGATCCCACAGAGACAATTGAAACAAGTGTTAATTCTCAAGTCAAGCTTAAAAAGATATTTCATAGAATGGTTCGAAGGAATAATCTTTGGAGTGAGTAACAGTGATTATGATTGCTTAAAACAGATTAAAAGAAAGCATGGGTGTGAGCACCGGCTGGAGTTGTAAGCAACTATGTAATGGAAACCGTGTTACAGCACATCCTGCAGCACTAGTTCTCAACCTCACTATCGGTTCACACAACCCTCTTTCAAGGTTCATACCATGTTTTAGCACCAGCAGCTCCTAATTAGGAGTGTAACGACCCAAATCCCATAACATACATCATAATACATAACATTCATACATATCATAGACTTTCAACAAAAGTTACATAACAAACCAAGTACGGTCTCATTAGTCTCGACATTACAAAATATATAAAAGCTTCTTAATCAACATCCATCAAAAGCTTCCTACATTTCATCCTCTCCTGCCGATCCTTAACCTGGAAAACATATTTTTGAAAACAAAATGAGGGTTAGACCAAACGGGTCTAGTGAGTTAATCCCGGTCCTTTCCAAAATCATTATAAAACCTTTTATGTAAATCCTTTGTATCAAAATAGTTTAGATAAACCTTTGATAATCCTTTCGTAAAATATAAACATACCACACGTATTTAAATACCAATCCAGAATCGTGCATCGTGTACATCTCATTCACCTTATTCCTCCACAAATGGCCATATTAGTTGGTAGCAAGCCAACTAATAAATCAACAACCGGTCCGCTCACCGGAACCCGGCTACCTGTCGGTCCGCACACCGGAACCCGACTACTCACCGGTCCGCACACCGGAACCCGGCTACACACCGGTCCGCACACCGGAACCCGGTAACAAGTGCACTCGTGTAGTGCAAAGCTTATATAAATACAATATATATCTCATTACATCATATTGTCATTTATATACACATAATCATATTCCTACCACATAATCATCTCATATATATATACACATATATATGTATATGTATTCCAGTTCAAAAACGTTTTAAAGCAAAACTCACCTGAATGCTTGCAATATGCTTCCAAACCTTTCTCCGAGCTATCCGTTCCTTTATCCAAATACCTCAGAATCTGAAACCATTTACATACAAATATCTCCTTACCAACTTATGTATAAGACTTACTAGCAGGTTATGGACTCTAGATACATCTACATAACTTTTATCCTCAAAATTACCCAAACAGCCAAGTTATCCGGACAACCCAAACAACCCGGACAACACCACTTTTCCGGACAACAAGACTTTTCCGGACAACCTCAGTAATCCGGACAGCACGACTAATCCGGACAACACGAGGAATCCGGATGCCATCCGGACTCTAAATCACCCGGAAACTCTCAAACAAATTATCCGGACACTATCAATAATCTACCCGGACACCACCCAAGAAACTACCCGGATACCTTCATATTATCCGGACACCTCTGACTGTTTATCCCATTTTCACCCAGAAATCGACTGAATCATTAACAGAAGTGTTTGGGATGTTTCTACTCCGATAGGAACTACTTACTAGCAATTACCAACACAAAATACACAGGGAACATACCTTAAATCTTTTCCAAGCAATCCAATTGAAGCCTTAACCCTAGCTTTCTTCTTTTCTCCTTCTTGCTCTCTCAACACACACACACACACACAACACCTACTGAAATCTGGATAATTGTTGTAAATGAAAATATCTGGATATAGCTTAAGGGATAATATCTATCCATACTTACCATATAGACCTTGAACTTCTCAATAATGACCCAAACACCCCTAAACTTATAATTTATCCAAACATACCCTAAACATCTAACTTTAAAGTTAACTTTATTTAACGGAAAGGAGATTTTAACTAACGAACTTATCCGGGGTATTACAAGGAGACCCAACCGGTATAACAAAAATATTATTGTTTTCCCCGTAGAGTTCACAATCAATTCAGATTGAAGTGATTTGTTACTATCCTTTATAACACCTTAGAGTTCTGAAGTTTACGTTGTATTTCATTCAAAGATCAAGTCATCCAAATAAAACAATGTACGTCACCTCATCATGACAAGAATTGTAAAGGTGCTATGGACAATACTATGACACTAAACAGTAGCGTAGTGAATGCTTAAAGACTTAATATTAAAAGACTTAAAAGTAGCAATTGAGAATAGCTATGTGAACTATCCTTCACTGGTGGTGATTATAAAACTAAACGAGCCCCTCTGTTTATACTAGGAGGCAAACACTAATAAACAAACTACAAAGCGTATTTAAGGTACAAAGTAGTGACATAAAGTAAAACTCATGGGAATCAAATGTCTAATACAAAGTACTAAGATTCTATTAAGAAAACAAGAAAACATTGAGTGGACATCTTCATCATGAACTATTCCCTGCTTCCTCCTTCATCCCATCTGAGTTTAGTTCCCATCCAATTGCTCTTTACTTCAGCCAAAAAGACAATGAAGTTGTAGTCCTTGATAGTTGTCCCATGCTGCGAATCCTGCTGCAACGCCAACTATCGCAAATAAGGTAAATTTCTTAAACTTAGCTCCAAACTCAATAAATAAGGAAATTTAGAATAAAAAGACTCGATTTGGTATTTGGGAAACTAAAATGAAGATAAAATCCTAATAAAAAGTTAGAAAATGTGATAGACTATTCACTTATCACACCCCTACACTTGAATTGTTGCTTGTCCCCAAGCAACACAAATGACAAACATAAAGACTCAATTTGAAAGGTAGAAATTAAAAATAAATGTGATAGTGATCAGTTTTTCAACAATAGACATATAGCCTTTTAAATTACTGTTTATTGAGTATCAAACACCAACACCATATGCCAAAGCACAAAGTACTAAGATTTTATTGAGGAAATAAGAAAACATTGAGTGGGCATCTTCATCATGAATTATTCCCTGCTTCCTCCTTCATCCCCAACTGATTTTAGTTCACATCCAATTGCTATTTACTTCAACCAAAAAGATTATGATGTCGTAGTCCTTGACACCAACTATCAGTGAAATGCATTCCAAACACGCAAATAAGGTAAATTTCTTAAACTTGGCTCCAAACTCAATAAATAAGGAAAACTAGAATAAAAAGACTCAATTTGGTATTTGGGAAACTAAAATGATGATAAAATCCTTAAAAAAGTGATAGAAAATGTGATAAATTATTCACTTATCAGGAACCAAATCCGTAATTTACTCCAAAATGCATGAATAGTTGGTTCCGAGGTTCTCATTTGAACATACCCCAGCCTCAGGATGCCAAGTTGTCCCTCCTTACCTGTTTGTCCAAAAGGCACAACAAAATATTACATAACGTAACAAAAACCCAAAAGAAAACATGATGATTCAAACTGTATAATTGCAGTTAAAAATTTAGAGATTAATAGTTCAAGATTCACGATTGTCAATGTTTTTATGCAGGGTTTTTGTTGATCCCAATATAGACTCAACAATGATATTAATCTCGATATTTCAAACAGATTTATATGCGGAAGCGTTTTTAATAGACCTATAGAGAAATGCTCGGTAGAAATCACACACATAATTTAAATAGGTAAAGCAGTAATAAGGCAATAGTTTAGCTCAATGATTCACTTCTATTTAATTCTTCATAAACATCAAGAACACCGAAAGTATGTGAGATAATCTGCTCTAATCTGGTGTGTGTGTGTGTGTGTGTGTGTGTGTGTGTGTTGTGCAAAGTTACTAGAAAAGCTCTACAAGGGCATTCTATGTATACTACTTTACAGTGGACAAAAGGTAGACAAGAAGTACTAAGGTACAAGGACAACATCGTGGGTCAGAGACCAGGTACAACGTTAATGTAGTACACCGCATTCTGCAAAGGCTGTAACCCATCAGAGTTTGACACTTGGAATGTGCAGGGTACACCTTGTACGAATGATCTTCAGGATCTTAGTACAGCAGAGGCACGTGAGAGGCACGTGAGAGGCACGATCGTCTTTGTCTTCATCTTCAAGTATCTTCATTCTTCTAAGTCTTCATACCACAGAGGCTTTGTCAAGGATGACAGAGGCTCTGTGGCCTTGTCCTCTGAAAGTCTTCTGCAGAATGGTTTGCTCTTGGTGTCTCGGCAGAGGCTCTGTCGACGGTCTTGACTTAGCCAATTTTTCAATATTTCTTCTAGCAGATGTTGGAGCTAACAATCTCCCCCTAAGTATTGAAAAATAAAAAAATTGGAAGATGCATGTTTTTCTAAGCTAAGAACAAGAGGTGGAATATTTGACCTCTGTAAAAAGTTACTTTTCATTCACTGAGATGCCAGAGGCATTTACATTTGATTACATTGAAGCGCAAGAACTGAAAAGTAAGCAGAAGATAGTTGTGGATGTCAGACTCTGGCATTTGGGAAGTCGTTGATTTTCCTTGTGAGTCCTTCATCCCTGAGTTCATGAAACATGGAGATGCAGAGGTTTCTGAAGTTGATGACTGCATCAATGGCCTCTATCAATCTGTTGGCGAAAGTTAGATCTATGAACTCTGATCCTCTGTGTTCTAAGAGGTTAGCCCTAAACTCGAGCAGCGTCTTGGTCGCATACTTCTGGCAATCCACCTCTAAGAACAGCTTCAAATTACCTTGAGGATCACGAAAGACATACCCGACCTTTGGACTTTTGATGATGGAGTTTGGTCTTATGTCAGCGAAGGGGTGGCATTGGTCTTCTGGATGTGGGAGAGTTATTTTTCTAACTCCAAGATCAATGGCCACTTGGAAGTCTGTCAAGCTATAGATCAGAAACTTTTCTCGCATGGCCTTCTTGATCTCATCGTATGCTCTCTGGACTTCAAGTATGTGGTTATAGTTCTTCCTTGCCTAGCTCAGAAGTTCAGGTAGGTCATAGGGGCTTAGGTTTCTCAGATCTGCATCTGAGAATTTTGTCTCAGATATGTCCGACCTTTAGACGTGGTAGAGGTTGTAGTAGATTTGTGTGCCTCTGGTATGTGAAAGCTTGCAGTAGATGACTTGTGTGATCTTTGAGTTTGAGAAGACGTGGTGGACAGGTTTGGCTTTATCTCTGTAGAAGTCTTCTCGCATCTGCTGAAGCATATCACGTTTCAAGATCGGTTGTGGCAGAGGATCATTGATGGCTCTGCTGTATAGGTACTTGTACACTACTTCTTCCATTTGTCTTTGAGGCACAATGGGTGGAGGCATTGGTTTGCGCAGAGCTTCTAAGTCGCTGATCAGTTTGGCCACTCTATCCTCTTTTGGTTTTGCCTTTGGATCTAGAATTGGGTTGGTTGACAGAGGAGGAATTCTGAAGGTCCAGTCTTCTTCTTCTGGCTTTGGAGTGACAAAGGCATCAAATGAGCTCTTTAGCAGTTTCTCAGACGGTTGATGCCTTGGTTTATTGGGTTTCGGTTCTTCTGTCGCTTTACCCTTTCCCTTGTCTTTTGCCGTAAGTTTGGTTGTGGCTTCCTCTATTGGTTTTGGCAGTTGAGCTTCTGAGGTTTTTGTTGGGGGTGCCTCTGAAGTTGGTTTTGTTAGAGATGGGGTTTTGGTTTTGGTTTTGGTTGGGGGGTCCTTCTGTGGGTTTGGTTGGTGATGGGGTAGGAGAGAAATCCAGTTGATCTACTATTTTGCCCTTGGGTCTGCAGATTCTATGTGTAACTGTGGTTTCCTGCCTTTCAGTTGCTCTATGAAATTCTCTTAGAAGAGGTCTCTGCTTTAGCTGTTGGAGGACGTCCTTGGTGGTTGGCTTGGGCTTCTGTAGATATCTCCTTGGTTTGTGGGCAATAGATTTGGTTCTTGGGTTAGTTTCGAATTTTGGTTGAGCTTCTGTGGAAGTGGGTGATGGTGACTTCTTCTGTTTTGCTTCTGGTATTGGGGATGGTAGTTGGGTTTCTTCAGTTCTCTGTTTTGGTGTTGGTGAAGGGGGTTGTGTTCAGAGGTTGATGTTAGGATTTGGATTTCTTCTGTTGGTTTGGGAGTGGGTGATGGTAAATCTTCAGTTATATGGGTTGTTTCCACAGAGGTGGGTGCTTCCTCTGTGGTCTTCTGTTGGGTTCCTTAGGAAGGTGGTACTTGGGTTAATGGTTATGCGGATAATGGTGGTGGTGCTGGTAAACCTCTGTTGGTTTCTCTTTCTCTTTTCTCCCCCTCAGGATGACCAGATGGTCCATCTGAATCATCATCAGGGTCATCCTGTCCTCTGCCTGAAGTTCCTTCTGCTCGGCATGTGGAGGACGGTTTCTTTGGTTGAGTGGCCCCTGCAGCTATCATCTTAGCGCAGAGGTCATCACATATGCCCAGCAGATAGGCAACTTCTGCTTCTGAATTGGATCTCAGCCTTCCCACGTTGGCCTGGAAGTCTTTTACGTAGTTGGCATTTGCGGTGGTGAAGGCCTTGATGAACTCTGTCATTTCGTTGAGTATCCCCTGGCCAAGATCGGTGATTTGAGCTCGAGTCATGTAGTCGGAGGGCTTCATGGCTTGAGTGTCTCTGGTAGTCTGTTCTTGGCCTTGCTCTAGGGCCCTTTTGAGATCTTCTTGTGTAAGGCCCGTAGAAGCAGGGGTTCGAGCCTTCTTTAATTATTCGGTGAGTTCTTTGACAGAGGCTTCAAATGAAGAGGTTGAAGTTGTCGTAGGAGCAGAGGTAGCTGTAGCTGCAGAGGTTGTTGCAGTGTTTTTCATTGTGGCGCTGGCATTCTTCACCTCTGTTGATAAGTTCTCAACTTTGGTGCATAGATCGGTTAGTGCCCTGGATGTGGATTCTGCGAGAGTGTCGAAAGAGCTTTTCAACTCCTTCAACGAATTGGTCATAGAGGTGACAAGGGTTTGGAACTCATCCCTTGCGACATATGGACCTGGTGTAACCTCTGGGGGAACACATTCTTCCCCAGAGTGTGTCCTTGTTCCTTGGATGCCTTCTTTCGTCCCTGTTTTTTATGTTGAGGACGGAAGGACTTCCCAATGATCCTCGAGCAGAGGCTTTTTGGGCCTCAGACTCTACAAAGGTTCTGTCAAGGACCTTATTCTGATCCACTCCAGAGGTGGGGACAGAAGTATCCTTGAGTTTGCTCGGCGACTTGTCTAGAGTCCCTTCGCCAATGTGCTCTCTAGGCTCCTCTGAAGAGTCGTGGGGTCCTAGTTGTGTACGTGTGGCAGAGGAAATGAATTCCTCTGCTAGGACTTCAGATGTGATCTGGGGTGACTGATAACGAATAAGAGGAGAGTCCTTTTGAGGGGACTCCCTCTGTATGGTTTCCCCTAAATATAAGTGGCACATAGGTGGAAAGAGGTTCCTCTGTCCGGTTAGATGGGGAAGGGATCGAGTTGTGCTGCTCTTTTTCAATAGCTCCTTCTGCCACTAGACTGGCAGAGCTAGAAATTTGGGTTGCACTGGGAGGGGGTTGTGGTTGTGTGCCTCTTCGCTCTTCGGCATCTTTTAAGCTTTCTTTCTCTGTCATGCACCCTAAGACAGGAGGAGAAGCATAGAGTTTTGGGTTCATAGGTCCTTCTGGGGTGTTTTCTTGAATACCCTCAGGGGTTCTGTCACCTTCTTCCAGATCAGAATCAACTTCTGAGACAATTACGTTGGGGTTTGTAGTTGTCTAATCTGTGAGGGTTCTGGTACCAGAAGTGTCCAAGGCAGTGGCGATATCTTTCCGTTCAAGGAATGCAGAGAAGTCTGTGGCCTCTGCATATTGTATTGGAGTGGCGGATTGCAGAGGTTGTTCAGCGACGACTTCTTCTGCCACTGCTTCCTCTGCGATGCTCTGCAGAGGAGTTCTGTGTTTCTTGGTTTTCTTTCGTTTGGGTTTGGGGGCTCCCTCCTCAGAAGCTTTGGCCTTTCTTTTCTTCTTCTGTTCCTTAGGATGAGGAGGTGCAGATGATCCAACCATTGTTGCTTCTGGTTAAGTTTGTTGGGATTGTTGGGATTATTGGGGAGGTTCAATACTGGTAGAGGTAGCCTCGGTTGTTTTCTTGGCTTTGGAAGCCTTCTGTGTTTTAGAGGGGGTTGCAGTGGTTTTACTCTTGGAAGCAGAAGTTCCAGTTTTGCTTCTCAGGAGTCGGAACCTTTCCTGTCTCTGCTCATTCTTTGTCAAGGCTGCTGCCCAGTCCTCGTCACCCATTCTTTCTACTGCCTGAGATCCTACAGAGACTCCTAGACGCGGGGGTGTCACAGGACTTGGTTCCGGAGTTCTGTGATCGCGTATGTAAGCTAACCTAAGGTCATCATCTATCACATACATCAGAAGTTTGGATGGCGGAGGTTGGCAGAAACGGTAGCCATCGATGTGTCGTGTAGGGGTCATTTTGTTCAGGGGGTAGGTTTTTACAACTAGCCTTTCCATTGGCCATTCTTCCAGTATAAGCAGAGGTTCTAGAATTACTCCAAGAGTCCTCTGGAATTGCAGAGCAGGGCGTTCTTTGCTTTTAGGCGCCTTTGCCTTCTGTGTGGAGATTCTGTGGTCAATGGTATTTACAAGCTCTTGCATCATGAGTGTGGCGTAGTCCAGAGGCAAATCATAGTACACCCCGTACATAATTGCCAGAATCTGGTAAGAGGTTTGGTCAGGGCTGCCCACTTTGCCCGTTAGGCATCAGTTCAGGATGGAGAATAGGGTGTTCCACAGAGGAGGGAAGCGGTTCCTCCTGAATTCGTTTCGTTTGGTGAGGTGGGTGTTGTAGCCCAACATCTCTGAAAAATCATAGAGCTCTCTGTTAGAAGGGGTCTCTCCGTAATCCTTGATGCCCAGAAGTCCTCTGGTGGGTAGGTCAAACTCCAGGGTGAACATGGTTCTGTTGAACTTTAGTTCAATGTTTTCTGATCTGTCTGGTTTGGAAATGTAACCGGTGATTTATCTTTTCTATTCGTTGTAGTAGCAGCTCTGCCAGAACTGGTTCAGGTATCTGGCAGGGATCTTTGTGACATTCTTGGTTAGCAGTGTATTTAGGGGGTGGTTTTCCAGAATGTTTAACAATACAGAATGTTCGTCCCCAAAAGCAGTTCTTGAGGGAACAAGATAGTGGTTATTGGGTTTAAGAGGAAGGACATTTTCGAACTGGTCATGGTCCAAACAGTTTTGTAGGTGGGTCGTCGGAGCAAAGTCCACAGAGTTTCCACTGTGTTCTTGCTCAAGGTTTCTTGCTGGAGAAGGATGTTGAGAATGCTCAGCCTGAGCAGGGGAGTTCGTCGGAGAGTTTCTTGTGGAAGCAATTGCTTATAATCTTGAAGAAAATAGTAGAAAATATGAAGTTGCATGTTTTGCAAGGTTCGCCGGAGATAATGAGGAGAGAAAATTCGTAAAAAATGAAGAAGAGGGTAAATGGGGGTTTTATAAGGGTTTAACAATGGTAGATTCTGAAGAGGTAAATAGTGAAAATTTGATAATCTTTAGGGTCCGCACTCGAGCTCAACAGTTGGGTTCAATGTTTCAGAAGAACGTGTGGCACGTACGTCCAATGAAATTGTGCCACGTCAGAGGTGCCAGAGTACAACAAGACGTCGTGCGGCTCCCATTAATGCTTGGCGCATGGGCATTTCTACACACGGATGTATGTCACTTTCAGAAATAACCCGCATCTTTCAGAACCCTTTTAAAAGCCTAAGTATTAGAATCGACAGAAGCTTTGTGGTGGAATGAGCTCTGTGATCTGAAACCTTTTCTCATTACCTTTGTGCTTGCACCTTTACCAAAAACGTTTGAAAAGACAGAGGAAGTGATCGATAGAGTTTCCGAACAAAATTTGCAGTCACGGAGGCTCTGGCTTACAGAGGCTCCGTTGATCTCAACAGAGGCTCTATGACCGAAAATTTCTAATAACAGAAAACTCATAAAGCTTTTTGATCATCCAAAGTTTTGACTGTTTTAAACTGTGTTTCTAGGACATATTTGGAAATTGGTGTCCTAGAAAACTGTTTTGGAAAATGGTGTTGTGCGAGATACTCACTCTTTGATTCTCCTTTGCTCGGCATAGTCCCTGACTTCTGTGGATTTGGTTGACCAATACTCCTCTTTGGCTCCCCCTTAAATAAATAATCTCTGTAGATCATTCATGGTCTCTTTCTGCTCCCCCTTGACCTATGCTTGGATCATATGTGATAAGTAAAGCATAAAACATAGGTCAGACTCATCAGAGGTTATGTGGCAATTAACAGAGGCTCTGACCAATTCCACAGAAGCTCTGTTGGGTATAGAACTTTCAATGATAAAGAATTTACATACGAAAGAATTGAAATATATACATATTTACAGGAAGATCAAGTCTCACTTACAGAGGGATCAACTCATGTTTAGCATACCTAACTTACCCACCAAGAAAAGGAATCTTTTCTCATCAAGTGCCTTGGTGAATAGGTCTGCAAGCTGAAATTCCGTGGACACAAAGTACATCTCGATATTACCTTGTTCAACATGATGCTTCAGAAAGTGGTACCGGATATCGATATGTGTTAGCTCAAATATTCTGAAATATTAGAAGTATTGAAAAATGGCCAAGTACAGAAGAACTTCCACAGAAGCTCTGCTGAGTGCAACAGAAGCTCTGCCGGGCATCTAAGAAGAAGCAAAGGAAGTTTTGATCAAGAGTGATCAAAGACCGAAGAAACTACAGAAGAACGCTACAGAAGATCAAGACCTCAGAACCTCTGTCCCCAATAACAGAGCCTTTGCAGACAACTTCAGAAGACAAGGAACCCAGCGAAGACTACTCAACAAAGGACCAGACCGCAGAACTTCTGCAACACATTACAGAGCCTCTGTTGTCCTCACTGAAGACTCAAGATACTTATAATATCTTATCACTGTTAAAGAAATATCTTGCTACTATTCCAGGATCTGTTCATCAACTTGTATGGTAGCATGCCCTATCCAACTTCAACACGTGTCAAACTCTGAGTGGACTCAATAGGGCTTAGTACAACATAGACGTCTGCGACATTTAATGCTTGCAGTTTTCCAACTGTTCATACCATCTCTTCTTTCCTGTAGCAACAGTCTCTTGTCTAGAATAGATCTTTTGTAGTAGTATAAAAGGAAGACTCATGTTGAGTTCTTCCTAAGAATCACCGTTTTTACACTTTACAAGTTTTACACAATCACTTAACACACAACACAAAATACTTACACTCAATTAGCGTCAAATCTGTACTAAGTGTTCTTGATATATTAAATACAGTGGGTCTTTGTGCTATAAATCTATTCTCTTCACTGTTTATTTGATAGTGTGTGTTCTAAATCTATCAAACATATCTGTTAGTTCTTCAAATACGCTTCCGCATCAAACTCAAACTTGAACTAATAGATCTGATAATCTTGTATAAGCAAAACGGGAACCAACAATTGGTATCAGAGCAAAGCTTGATTTTCAATATCAAGTGATCCTCGTTTTTACAAAGATTTTTGATAGAAATTGTCTGTTTTTAACCTGTTCTTCATTCCTTCAAACAGATTCTGTTTTACTGCCATTTTCGATTTATTTGATCTGGTAACATCATAGAAACTGTTTCTTTCGTTAAAAACTTCATTTAAAATGTCTAGAATGAAATTTTGTGGTGATGCTGATTCAATTTTTTATTCAAAACTCAGCACAAATTTTCGCCAAATAATTCCTTCTCTTGAAAAAGAACTAGATGAAAAGAACAAAAGCATTTTTATTATTTCTGATAAAATTGCTAAACTTGAAAAATCTGTTAAAAACTTAAACTATGAAAATCTTGAACTAAAAAGGAACTTATCTTTGTCAGATGAAGAAAAGAAAAGACTTGAACTAAAATGTTTAAACTTCTCTAAACTAATTTTCAATTTTGAAAAGATTGTGGTCAATGAAAGAGGAAATTATGAAGAGAAGAAAACCGTTCTTGAAACAAAGTCGATGAAGCTTACTTATAAAATCTCAGAATTGCAGAATATCCTTGAAAAAGAAAGGAAAGAATCTGATACTGAAAGAAAAGAATCTGAACAGTTGAAGGTTCAAAGATTTCAAGATTTAAGTCAAAAAGATGACTTTGAAAAAGAGAGAAGGATTTTTAAAACAGAAATATCCAAACTAACAAAAGGACTCTCTAATTTATCAACCGAAATCATGTTGGAGAAAAGATGCAAATCTAATCTCCAAAAGATGCTTGAGGAAAATTTAAGGAAAAAGAATATTTTTGCTAAACGGATCAGGAAATTCAATTGTGAAGGATCTTTTAAGCCTAATATGTTTTCAAAACTTCAGACCTCAACATCGAAATTTTTGCATGATCATAGGTTGGACAAATTAGTTAATCAAACTTTTAAAAAGGTGAAAAAGGTTTGGATAGTGAAAGGCTCTATACCTGTTCAAAATGCTCAAAAAGACAAAAAGCCTTTCATTTCTGGTATGTATGACAAATGCATAAAGGCGTTTCATACAATAGGACCCATACGGTTATGGGTACCCAAAACCTCTGTAAGTATAACATAGATACTGTATATTTTGTAAATATTTTTGTTTATTTATTATTTTCTGTATGTAAATTCTTAAATCTACAATAGTTCTTGATATCACAGAACTTCTGTAAGGTCTGCTCAGAACCTCTGACAACCTTCACAGAACCTCTGATGATCTTGACCTATGTCATGTGCACAACTTATCTTATTCTGAACCAAGCATAGGTCAAGGGGGAGCAGAAGAAGACACTTGATCTACAGAGGTTGTTAGATCAAGGGGGAGCGAAAAAGGAGACCTTGCTGAATCTACAGAGATTTATAAGTCAAGGGGGAGCTTAGAATGCGACAGAAGAAATCACACTCGCCAAACTAAAAGAACAAAAGGTTGGTATCTCATACTTTTAGGTTTTTGAAAACAGTTTTCTAGGACAAAAATTGTCAAATATGTCTTAAATATACTGTGAACAACATTTCAAAAATCAAAAGATCAAAAAGTTTCATAAAATTTGAGTTATGAGAAATTTGAGGTCATAGAGCCTCTGCTGAGCTCAACAGAGGCTCTGCCAGAAATATGCTCTATGATCGTAAATTTAACCTCTATCGATCTTTTGGAATGTCATCTCGGAAACCAATTGCACGCACATTGCTACAGAAGTCTTAAGCTACAGATTACTTTCATCCAAAGAACCTCTGTAGATCACTCAAATCTTTCAAAAGACTTCTGCTGCACAAAATCTTTGAGATTTACAATTTTATAGGACACCAACTTTCAAATAAGTCCTAAATACATTGTTAAATCTGATCAAAAACTTGGATGATCAAAAATGTTTATAAATTATTAGTTATTAGAAATTTCCTGTAACAGAGCCTCTGCTGGCTCTGGCAGAGGTCCAAAAACCTCTGTAGGACTATTTCTCTACTAAAGATTTATCGATCCTCTCCTTGCGTTTTTCAAACAAATTTTCATAAGATACAATCTACAGAGATAAAAGTTTTTCAAAATCACAGAGCTTCTGTACCCACAGAGCTTCTGTAAAGATTTTCACTTAGGAACTTCTGTAACGGTAACTTTTTAACGGTAACTTTTCTGTGGTGAAAATTTAAACCCACGCGCTTTTCATTTAATATGGCCGCCTAAGACGTCTCGTCATCACTGACACTATTGACATGTCGAATTTTCATTGACGTACATATAACGTCGTCCTGGAAACTTGCTCCACGCCAAATGAACTCGAGTGCGGACCTCAAATTTTATTAACTTTCTCACATTTTCACCGTTCCAAATTCTACCCGTTACCACAGTATAAAACCTAAGTTAAAATAACTTTCAAAACTTTACTATTCTCTCATCTTCTCCGGCGAACTTGCTTATTTCTTTCTGAAAACCTAGAACTTTCAAACTTACAAATGGCTTCCAGTTCCAAAGCTACTCACGTTTCACCGATGAACTCTCCACCACTCTCTCCAGTACATTCTGAGCACTCCCACAACTCACATACCGCCGCCGATACCAACAGACATGACTCCGGCGACAAAGCATCCTTTGAACCCACTACCCACCTGCAACAATTTTTCTCTAATGACCATTTCGAGCAAACCCTTCCCATTAAATCGAACAATTGTTATCTTGTTCCTTCTCCTACGGCTTTTGGTAAAGAACATGCCATCCTGCTAAACATCCTAGAGAACCACTTTCTTTACCCTCTTCTTAGCAAAACCGTTGAACAATTACCTGTACGTTACCTACATCAGTTTTGGCAATCTTGCCGTTATGACGCTGACACCGATTTGATAAGAGGCTATATCTCTAAGCCTAACCAAAGTAAGAGTCTTGAACTGATGTTCAACCGCACCATGTTCTCATTAGAATTTGGCCTTCCAACAAGAGGACTCATGGGAATCAAAAAGTATGCTCCCCAACCAACAAATGAAGAACTTGTCGACTTTCTGCACATGTTAGGGTACAACCAACAGTTGAAAAAGAGGAACGATTTCCGTAGAGCAAGACTACCCCCTCTGTGGAATACCTTATTCTCCATCCTAAATCGTTGCCTCACGGGAAAAATCGGGAGCATCGATCAAAGCCCACCTCAAATTCTCTCAATCATGTATGGTGTGTACTATGATCTACCACTAGATTATGCCACCATAATGATGCAAGAGATCATCAACACCATAGATCGAAAAATCGCCTCCCAGAAAGCCAAAGTGTCTGATCACAACTGGTTGCCCCCTCTGCAGTTCCAGCGAATCCTGAGTGTACTTTTCGAACCCCTACTCCTTATCCAAAAATGGCCAATGGACGGTCCCAAACCTAAGCAATTTCCTATGTCCAAAAACACCCCTACAGAACATGAGGACGGCTACCCGCACAGCAGGCCACTGTCAAAGGTAATGTTAGGTTATGCTAGTAATGAAGAACTAGTTAGTGAGTACACACGCGTTTACAGAACTCCTGAACCCAGTTCTGTAACACCCCCGCGTATAGGAATACCCATAGGAGGTAGTATTGTAGAAAGACTAACAGAGGAAGAATGGAAGATAAAGTTGGCTAAACACAAGGCCAACCAGAAGAACTTCAGAAATATAAGGAAAGACCTTTATCCTTCAAAGAGGAAGTCTTCTGAGGGATCTAAAGAGAAGAAGAAGAAAAAGGGAAAGAAAACCAAGACCCCTACAGAGGAACCACTTGCCTCTGCTTCTGCTATTCAACAACCCCCTGCAGAACCATCTTCTCCACCCACTGAACATACCACAGAACCCTCATCTCCACCACAAACCCAAGGTCCCTCTGCCCCTCCCTCTTCCAAAAGAAAAAGAAAGTCAAAATCTACAGAGGAGGGGGCATCTAAACCGAAGAAAAGGAAATCAAAGAAGAAGAAACCTTCTTCTCCTCTGCAATCAATTACAGAAGGAATCAAAAAGGAACAACCTCAACCTTCACCTCTGCAAACCCATACAATCACAGAGGGTCTTGATTCACTTCTGCCAAGACAAGAAACTGCAGAAGAAGAGGTCCAAATAGGTAAAATTACTGAAAATAGGTTAGAGGATAGGGTAGAATCTTCTGGAGGAAAAGAAAATGAAAAAGAAAAAGACGCCGAAGATGAAGAAGGCACACATCCCTCACCCCCTCCCAGTGCAACCCACACATCTAACTCTGCAGGTCTAGCTGCAGAAGGAGTTATTGAAATAGAGCAGCACAGCTCGATCCAAACCCAACCCAACCAGCCAGAAGTCACTCTTTCGACTTCTGCGCCCACAAAAACCGGGGAATCCATTCCTAGGGAGTCTCCTCAAAGAGACTCACCTTTAGTTCGTGATCAATCGCCCCAGATCACACTAGAACACCCAACAGAGGAATTTGTTTCCTCTGCCACGCACTATATAGGGCCAAAACTTTTTTCAGAGAGAAGTAGTAAGCACAAAGACGAAGAGAATCTAGACAAGTCTCCAAGTCAAAAGAAGGACATTCCGATACCCACCTCTGGAGTGGATTTGGACACTGTTCTTCACAGAACTTCTGTAGAGACTGAAACTCTTGTTTCTTCTCGAAGATCAGAAGGAAATCCTTCCATTCTCAACGATCAAACATGAATGAAAGAAGGTGTCCCAGGAACAGGGACTCACTCTGGAGAAGGGGTTGTTCCTCCAGATGTTACCCAAGAGGAACATGTTACGAAGAATGAGTTCCAAGTCTTTGTAACCTCTGTAACTCAAACATTAAATAAGTTGCAAAGCTCATTCACGACTTTTACTGATTCAACTTCAGACGCGCTTACAGGATTAAATACCAAAGTGGATACCTTATCCACAGAAGTTAAAGAAGCCCTTGCAGGAATAAAGTCACATACAGAAGCTTCTACTGCTGCTGCAACCACCTCTGCGACTGACATTGCCAAAACAACTGCTGCAGAATTCGAGAAAAGAGCAACCACAGCCTTCAAGACTTCGATCGCAATCTACCTTGAAACAATGAAGAAACAAGCAGCAAGGCAAGCAGCTCAAGACACCTGCAGAACAGAAGTTGCTGCTAAAAGAAGGCAGGATGATCCTGATGATGGTGCATCTGGTCATCCTGAGGGGGAGAGATCAAAGGAAACAACAGAGGCTGCTTCTGCAAAAAGTACAGAGAAAACTGCAGAACCCTCTACAACATAAACCCCGAAGGAAACACAAGGAACTCAACAGAGGCAAAACACCTCTATCTCAGCAGAGGATACACCAACCACAGAATCCAAGGTAATCACTCTTGCATCCTCCTCCACAGAACAAACTCCACCCTCACCCAAAGAACCAACACCAACCCCAAAACCATAGCTCAAAAACCCCAAAGACCAAAACGCTCTGTAGAGTTCATTCTTCGCAGAATGGAATTTGTATCTGCTTTTCAATCAGCAAAGCATTTTGACATTCCACCTCCAAGACCCGAAGACTCCTCACCAACAGAGACCTCGCAACCCGAAGTATCAAAACCTTCAGAGGCAACAACCAAAACATCAGAGCATCCAACCCCAAAACCCACAGAACCTCTAACTATCAAATCTACAGAGGTGCCACCCACACAAATCCAAAACCCAACCTCTGAAACCTCAAAACCAAAAGATAAAGGCAAGGGAAAAATGGCAGAAGAAGAACCAAAGAAGAAGATGCCAGTTGCAACAGAGAAGTTGATGAAAGGTGCCTTTAATGCCTTCATTACACCTAAACCCGAAGAGGAAGACTGGGCATTCAACTTGAAACCTCTGTCAGAAAACCCAACCCTGGATCCCACAGCTAAGGTAACAGAAGGTAAAGTAGCATACATCACTCGACAAATGGATAAGCTAAGGAGACAAATTCCAAGAACTACTCCAACCATTGAACAAATGGAAGAGCATGTTTACAGTTATCTCTACAGACAACACTTCCAGAGCGATCTGCCAGCTCATGTCCGAGATCAGAAGCTAAGAGAAGAATTTGATGCCATCTTCACCTCTACAAAGTCAAAACCGGTCAATCAAGTTTACTCCATTCACAAGATAAAGAAGGTAATCTATTGTAGATACTCTAAAATGAGAACCTATCCTCATACGATGTATACAATCTGGAAAGTCAAAAGGTCTGACAAATCAGAGAATCAATTCTCTGATGCTGATATCCGAAACCTCAATCCCTATGACTTACCTGACCTTCTGCAATGGACGAAAGACAACTTCAATGACGATTGCCACCAAAGATCTTATCGAGTTCTCAGAAAGGCAATGCGTGAAAAGCTCCTAATCTACAGCATGCTCGACTTTCAACTAGCCATCGATCTAGGCATGACTACTCTAAGCATCAGACCACCAGAGGATTTCTGCCCACCCAATGCCATACACAATTCGATCATCAAAACTCCAATGTACGGGTTAGTATTCAAGAATCCTGCTGATCAACTTAAACTGTTTGTGACAATGGACTGTCAGAAGTACACAAACCGTACTCTGAACATGTTCAGAAAAATACTAGAGGAGAACAAAGCAACAGAGCTTATGGATGAAGAATCTGCTCTGATGATGATCAAAGAGATTGACGCTACACTAAGCTTAAGAAATCTCTGCCTCAAATTCTATGAAGAACTCAAGGAAGTAGGAAAAGACAACAGAAAGTACGACGACTTCCCAAATGCAAAAATCTGAGTCTCTTCAAAGAACCTCTGTCAACGTTTTATTTCTGTTCATTTAATGTACTCAAATGTAAATGCCTCTGGCATAATTTCCAAATGAAAGAAATAATCTTCTGAGGTATTGTTTAACCTCTGTCTATCTTAACTTAGCCTAAAAAGTCAAAATTTATTTTTCAATACTTAGGGGGAGATTGTTAGCTCAAATATTCTGAAATATTAGAAGTATTGAAAAATGGCCAAGTACAGAAGAACTTCCACAGAAGCTCTGCTGAGTGCAACAGAAGCTCTGCCGGGCATCTAAGAAGAAGCAAAGGAAGTTTTGATCAAGAGTGATCAAAGACCGAAGAAACTACAGAAGAACGCTACAGAAGATCAAGACCTCAGAACCTCTGTCACCAATAACAGAGCCTCTGCAGACAACTTCAGAAGACAAGGAATCCAACGAAGACTACTCTACAAAGGACCAGACCGCAGAACTTCTGCAACACATTACAGAGCCTCTGTTGTCCTCACTGAAGACTCAAGATACTTATAATATCTTATCACTGTTAAAGAAATATCGTGCTACTGTTCCAGGATCTGTTCATCAACTTGTATGGTAGCATGCCCTATCCAACTTCAACACGTGTTAAACTCTGAGTGGACTCAATAGGGCTTAGTACAACATAGACGTCTGCGACATTTAATGCTTGCAGTTTTCCAACTGTTCATACCATCTCTTCTTTCCTGTAGCAACAGTCTCTTGTCTAGAATAGATCTTTTGTAGTAGTATAAAAGGAAGACTCATGTTGAGTTCTTCCTAAGAATCACCGTTTTTACACTTTACAAGTTTTACACAATCACTTAACACACAACACAAAACACTTACACTCAATTAGCGTCAAATCTGTACTAAGTGTTCTTGATATATTAAATACAGTGGGTCTTTGTGCTATAAATCTATTCTCTTCACTGTTTATTTGATAGTGTGTGTTCTAAATCTATCAAACATATCTGTTAGTTCTTCAAATAAACTTTCGCATCAAACTCAAACTTGAACTAATAGATCTGATAATCTTGTATAAGCAAAACGGGAACCAACAATATGCTTCGTCTTAGAGTGCTATATGGGATTAGCAGAGATCGCAATGGCACTCTTTGAGTCACAGAGGAAGGGGATCTTCTGAATATCAAGACCATAGTCCTTTAGCTGAGTTCGCATCCACAGAACTTGGGAACAACAGCTAGCAGCAGCAACGTATTCGGCTTCTGTTGCAGATGTGGATACACAATTCTTCTTCTTTGAAGTCCAGCTGACTAATTTACCACCCAGAAATTGGCAACTCCCAGACGTACTCTTTCGGTCAAGCTTACATCCTCCGTAGTCTGAATATGTATAAGCCATGAGATCAAAGCCAGAGTTCTTTAGATACCAGAGGCCAAGATTCTTGGTTCCCTTTAGGTATCTAAAGATCCTCTTTACAGCAAGCAGGTGGGATTCTTTAGGGTTAGCTTGATATCTTGCGCAGAGGCATGTGGCATACATTATATCTGGTCTACTGGTTGTTAAGTATAAGAGAGACCCAATCATGCCTCTGTAGAGCTTGCACTCGACAGACTTTCCTCCTGGATCTGAGTGTAACTTGGATCCAGTGGACATGGGGGTCTTCATGACAGAGGCATCAGAGAGTTTGAACTTAGAAAGAATGTCAGAGACATGTTTTGATTGATTTATAAAAATTCCCTCTGATGATTGTTTGACTTGGAGTCCTAGGAAGAAGTGTAATACTCCCATCATACTCATCTCAAACTCGCTTTGCATGAGTGTTTCAAAATCAGTGCAATGTTGTGCATTGGTAGAGCCAAATATAATATCATCCACATATATCTGCACAAGCAGAGTCTCCTCACCTTTTCTTTTATAAAACAAAGTAGTATCAGTAGTACCTCTTTCGAAATCATTTCCAAGGAGAAAGGTTAAAAGTCGCTCATACCATGCTCTTGGAGCCTGTTTCAGTCCATACAGAGCTTTATCAAGGTAGTAGACATGGTTTGGGTACTTAGCACTTTCGAACCCCGGTGGTTGTTGGATGTATACTTCCTCTTGAATTTGTCCATTCGGAAAGGCGGATTTGACATCCATTTGAAAAACCTTAAAACCTATGTGGGCTGCGAAGGCTAAGAAGATCCTTATCACTACGAGCCGTGCAACACGGGCAAAAGTCTCATCATAGTTTATTCCTTCTGCTTGGCAGTATCCCTTGGCCACCAATCTCACCTTGTTTCTGATGACCACTCCATCCTCGTCCTTCTTGTTTCTAAAGACCCATTTTGTCCCTATAGCTTGTTTTTCTCTTGGCAGAGGAACTAAGGTCCATACTTTGTTTCTCTCAAACTGGAGAAGCTCTTCTTGCATTGCTTCTACCCAATATGGGTCATCTAGGGCTTTAGAAACTCGTTTTAGCTCGATCACACTGATAAAGTTTGTAAAGAAACAAAAATTAGCAGTGGCTGATCTTGTCTTGACCTTTTCAGAAGGATCGCCGATTATTTGGCTCTGAGCATGACTTTTTGCCCATTTGGTCATCCTAGGGAGATGGTCATTTGCATCATTCAGTTGAACTTCTGTGGTTGCACATGATGGTTCTGGTGCAACCTCTGTTGTCGATGGTACATATGTGCTAGAACATGGTGTTTCAGCTTGTCGTGGTATTTCGATAAGAGTTGGTATTGATTCCTCTGAGGATATTGAGACTGAATCCTCATTCTCCTCTGGTATTGCTTCCTCTGTTGTAACTAGAGTCGGTATTTCCAGTGCATCTGTAGTGGTATTCTTGCTTGCATCATCTTCTACTAGCTCCCTCTCGACACTTGCATCTGCACAATTAATGGAAGAGGGTGAAGTATTTAAAGGACCAGTTAGTGATATACCTGAATCCGTCTGGTAGACAGAAGATGTTTCTCCAAAGACACTGGTGGCACCAGCAGAGGGATCAATATCATCATGGAACATCTCTTCAAATAGCAAATTTAGTTCTGCTTCTCTTGTCTTGGAGATGCCAGAGGATTCCTTTTTTAGACCGAGTTCTGAACTGATTTGTTCAGAAGTCTTCTGAAAAGAATCGTCAAAAGAGACATTTATACTCTCCACAATGGATCGGGTCCACAGAAGGTAAACTCTGTAGGCCTTGGAAGTGGCAGAGTACCCTATGAATTTGTCTTCATCTGCTTTAACATCAAACTTTCCTCTAGTTTCTCTATCGTTAAGAACAAAGCACTTGCATCCAAATACATGGAAGAACTTGATATTTGGTCGCCTTTGGTTGATCAAATGGGATGGTGTTTTGATGTGTCTCTTCACTATCGTTGATCGATTTTGGGTAAAACAAGTGGTTGACACAGCTTCTGCCCAGAAAGAAGTGGGCAATCCAGATGTTGTTAGCATTGTTCTTGCAGCCTCCATAAGCGTGCGATTTTTGCGTTCCACCACTCCGTTCTGTTGTGGGGTGCGTGCAGCAGAGAAGTTCTGAGATATTCCTTCTTCTGTAAGATAAGCTTCAATGACAAAGTCTTTGAATTACGTGCCATTGTCGCTTCTTAGCTTTTGAATCCTGCACTCATAAAGAACCTGAATTCTTTTCATTAGATTAATCAGAATGTTTGGAACATCAGATTTCTTTCTGACAAATTCCACCCACGGATATCTTGAGTATTCATCAATCAACACTAGCATATACTTCTTGCCGCCTAGGCTCTATGTAGCAATGGGACCGCAGAGGTCAACATGAAGCATGTACAGAGGCCTAAGGCAAAATACATCAGTCTTGCCTGTTTGGGAAGCTCTCTTGAGTTTACCCATTTCGCAAGCAGAGCACAAATGATCTTTGCTAAATTTGACATTTGGCAGACCTTTAACTAGATCAAGTTTAACAAGCATATCTAGAGTATCAAAGTTTAGATGGCAGAATCTGTTATGCCATAACCAAGCTTCTTCGTTCTTACAAGCAACAAGACATAGCTTGTCCTTTTTGTTCTTGACACTGAAGTTCATGAGGTACAAATCACCCTTTCGTTCGGCTCGCAGAAGTTCAACTTCTGTATCTTCCCCTTGAAGAGAGTAGAAGGTTCTTTTGAACATGACGTCGAAACCCGTATCACAAAGTTGGCTAACACTAAGAAGATTGTGCTTAAAGGCATCCACATATGCAACTTTGCATACGGTTATATTTTCTTTCTTAATGACTCCATGGCCTTTTATATACCCCTTCTTGTTATCTTCAAAGGTAACTGATCCTCCTTCAAGTTTGTCTTTATATGAGGATAGTAGACCTTTGTCGCCAGTCATATGCCTTGAGTACCCGGAGTCTAGGTACCATATCGGCACATGCTGTTTCTGCAACATAATCAGAGTTTTTTAGGTACCCATTTGCAAATGGGTCCAGTTTTGTTAGGGGTCTTTAAGGTTGCCTTGGCATCCTTAGTTTTTGTTTTATCTTCTTTCGAAGAACCATCTTGTTTCTTCTTACCCTTGAATTTTGCATTCTTTTTGGGTTTCGAGAGGAAACAGTGAGGGCTAGAGAAGTGTCGGTTCAGTTGATGCATAAGTTTAAAGCAATGACAGTAATGGATTTGCGAAGAAATTTGCTTAAACTTTTCATTAAAAACACTGAATAGGGGTACAGAGGCTTTATTGTTACAATCTTTCCTAGCATTATACTTCCTATTACAAGAAGACCTATCTAGGCTAGATTGATGTTTTGAAAATTCTCTCTTGGGAGTAGCCTTCTGTTGAGCCCATCTTCTGTGGTGGTGAACCTCTGCTGATTTCACTGTCACAGAAGGAAAAGATTTGTCATTTTCAACCCATTTACCTTTTTGTTGCCAAGTTAATTTTTCTTGAAAAGGCCTAAAAGGTTTTGGAGCTTTTGAACTTTGAAAGGACTTTTCTTTTTCTTGTTTTATTTTCTCAAGCTCAAGAGAGGTTTTTGCTTGTATACACATGTCCAAAAAGTCCGGGCAGATAGGAACACTTGTGATTTTCTCCTTTGGAGGAATGGTTCTGTTAAGAATTCCAGAGGGAAGTTTAGATCCCTCTGATTCACAAGGAACTATCTCTGACTCAATTGAGTCCGTTTCAGATTCGTCAGAGGATGAATCGTCCTCGTATAAAGAGGTTGAGTCACTGAGATCTCTGTCGACAGAGGTAGGATTTTCTGAGCATATGCCATACTCGCTTTCTTCCTTTCTTTCAGGAATATCTTCCAAGTCAACAGAAGTATTTATCAAGACTTCTTCAGAGAGATTTTGTTCAACAGAGGGTGTACAGAGGTTTTCATAAAAATTGTTTTTGCCAATTTCTATTAACTCATTTTCAGAAATATGTTTCAATTTTTATTCTGAAGAAGCAGGAAAAAACTCAGGTGCCTCTGCTGATAGTTTCGTTTCAAAATCTATAGTGCAGACAAAAGCAACCTGGGTCTGAGTCTCAGGGTTACCAAACTTGAAGATTCCTATCTGGTATTGAGTTTTCAGATATCTCTTAGTTTTGGAGTGTCTTTTGACAGAGGTTGAGGGTGATAAATCCGCGTTTTGATACCACACATTTATCATCTTCAGAGGTTTCCTCTTGTGAGGTTCCCCAGAGATTTTCTGTCTTTTGCTTACAGAGAGTAAATTTGGAAAACCTAGTTTTCTTGTACTTCCAATACAAAACAGAGAAGACAGGGACTTGTCTCTTTTGGTTCCAATTCCCCTTCTTCCTATTTATGTATTTATTTTCTCGTACATCTTATGTGCATCTTGATATTTTTTTATTAAAAGGCCTCTGCTGAGTAGGTCTTGGTGAAGGACTTCTCTTTCTCTTTGAAAGAAGTTATTAAGAGCAAGAATATTCATTCTATCACTCTCATTGTCCAAAAGTTCCTTTGTTTTAGCTTTAAGGGCAGAGTTGAGATCTGAAATCTTTTCTTTTAAAGGATTTAGAATTTTATGCCAATTAGTTTCAATCTCTTCCTTTTCTAAATATATTGTGCCTTTTCTTGAGTGAGAAGTCTGGCTTCTCTCTCAAAGAATGCAAGTTTTTTCTGAATATCAGCACATGTCTTTTTAAATTCAGTGTAATCTTCTGCCAGTTTAAGCAGATTAATTTCAGTTTCTTTAGAGGTAAAGTCAGAAGTGGATACCTCACTGTCAGAATCTGAGGAGCTGACTTCTGCCATCCCACAGAACAGGGCGTTCTTCTTCTCACATTCGTCAGAAGATTCGTCGAACAACCAGTTTTCTTGCTCCACCATGAGCGACTTCTGAGCGTAGTACTCTGCCTTCTTTTTATAGAAAGCAGAGTCCCTCTGTGGGCGATTTGGTTTGCTCCTGCAGTCTGCAGCATAGTGGCCTGGCTTGCCACAGTTAAAACATCCCTGGTTCTGTGGAGCATTTCCAGCTCTGTCACCTGACCTCTGTTGGTCACCACCTCTGTCATTTGACCTCTGTTGGTTATTCGAACCATCTCTTCTTTGGTTCCCTGATTCATACTTCTCACTCCTATCATCTCTCCCATCACGTTCATACCCAGTCTTCTTCCGGTAACCTCTACTGCCAAAGTCTCTTGTCAATAAAGCTAAAGATTTAGCTATTGAGGCCATGGTTGCCTCTTCTTCATCCACCAGCTCTTCCTCCTCACTATCCACCACCAGTACCTTCTTCTTTATCTCCCTCTTCTCTTCCACATCTTTCTCTTTCTTAGGCTTTTCTTTTGCCTCTGTTGCCTTGCCTACCAATACAAGGGATCCACCAGTTTGAGCTTTCGCCTGATCTATCTGAGATAATTGTGCAACCAATATTCCGTAGAGCTTCGACAGAGTCCAGGTGTCCAAGTCTTGATTTGTTTGTAGGGACATGGATAGCTGGAGCCATTCTTCGTTTAGGCTCTTGAGGAACATGACGTTATTTTCCTCAAAGGTTATGTGGATCCCGAACTTCTTGCACTTGTTGATCAGCGAGTTGAATCTGTCGTATGTGGTCTGCAGAGTCTCTGATGGCAGAGCTTTGAAAGCGTAGAACTCATTGATACATTGAGCCCTTGTGTTCTTCTAAGTCTTAGCTCCACCTTCTAATTGTTTCTCTAGTTTTTTCCACAGGTCATGGGCAGATTCACATGCGTCCAGAGACTGGAAGAGGTCATTTGGAATGGCTATTATCCGAAGTCTCTTGGCCTTCTGTGCGAACTCATACTTCTCCTAGTCCTGTGGAGACCAATTGTCAACAGACTTTGGTTTGTCATACTCAGGAACTTCTGGAGTGTCTGCTGTGGCTGGTACTCGTGGTACTGTGACCATAGGAACGAAAGGAGGGTTATGGATGTAATGGAGGAGTTCTTTGTTAGTACCCTCAAAGAAGTGAATCATACGGATTTTCCATTGAGTGTATTCATCTCTTAGCAGAGTTGGGGGCTTGGTTAATGAACCAGCAGTAAAGAAATTTGCAGCGTTCGCCATTTTTGTGCAGTTTTGAAAAATGGCAGAAAACAGAGTATGTCGGGAAAAACTTCAGATGATGGGACAGACTTGTGAAATGAGTTTAGAGCTTTAAAAAAACTTGAACAATTCACTTAAATGGAAAGATTTAACCGAAGAAACAATGCCTATTAGTTTACTAGAGTCGAACAAGTCGAAAATAGCATTAAAACAGGGACTGATTGAAATGAGTGAAAAACAGGTCAAAATCAGCCCAAAATTCTACCAAAATGAGTCGAAATCATTGTAGAGTGGATCCTTTGATATTGAAAATCAAAGTTCGCTCTGATACCAATTGTTGATCCCAATATAGACTCAACAATGATATTAATCTCGATAGTTCAAACAGATTTATATGCGGAAGCGTTTTTAATAGAACTATAGAGAAATGCTCGTTAGAAATCACACACATAATTTAAATAGGTAAAGCAGTAATAAGGCAAGAGTTTAGCTCAATGATTCACTTCTATTTAATTCTTCATAAACACCAAGAACACCGAAAGTGTGTGAGATAATCTGCTCTAATCTGGTGTGTGTGTGTCTGTGTGTGTGTGTGTTGTGCAAAGTTACTAGAACAGCTCTACAAAAGCCTTCTATTTATACTACTTTACAGGGGACAAAAGGTAGACAATAAGTACTAAGATACAAAGACAACATCGTGGGTCAGAGACCAGGTACAACGTTAATGTAGTGCGCCGCATTCTGCAAAGGCTGTAACCCATCAGAGGTTGACACGTGGAATGTGCAGGGTACGCCTTGTACGAATGATCTTCAGGATCTTCGTACAGCAGAGGCATGTGAGAGGCACGATCATCTTTGTCTTCATCTTCAAGTATCTTCATTCTTCTAAGTCTTCATACCACAGAGGCTCTGTCAAGGCTGACAGAGGCACTGTGGCCTTGTCCTCTGAAAGTCTTCTGCATAATGGTTTGCTCTTGGTGTCTCGGCAGAGGCTCTGTCGACGATCTTGACTTAGCCTATTTTTCAATACTTCTTCTAGCAGAAGTTGGAGCTAACAGTTTTGATTTTGCAACCATCATTAACTCCGACTAAAAAGGTTGCAGCTTGATCATCGAGTATCGTTGGTTTTCGAATTAGGGGCAGGTAAGTACCTTGTTAGAGTATCATCTTAGTTCAGATTATGATTCTATCAGCATGCGATCCAGTTCAATTTAGCAGATTTTAATACATCTCATTTCACTCCGCTTTTATAAATGGTCCATTTTACTATCTATGAGCAGCTCAGAAGTTTGCTAGGCTCTAACTAGATTAGGACTTCTTTCTTTGTTGTGTAGTATATTTATTAATATTGTAATTAATATCCATGATGTTTTTACACATGAATGCCTGGATATGGTTTCTTTCTTTGCTTAAAGTGTTGGATCTACAACAACAATTGTATCAAATCCTCTATGGGTTGTCAAGACAAGTCTACAAGTAAGTTCACTGGTGAAATCCTTTATCATGCAAGTAAATTTCTTACATGTTATATAGTTATGATATATAGAATGAAGTAGCTAGTCTCTACCTTGTGTTGTTTTATAAAACACACAATTTAGATATCTTTTTGAAGTCTTGACGATTTAAAAATAAGTGGTTACATAGGTTAATTATTTAAAACATGTATGGTCATGCTTTTGTTGCCTTTTGCGCTCTAATTTTAAATACGATTAAAAATAAGTGGTTACATAGGTTGCTTTCTAAATTTTCTCTCTAAAGATTTTACCTTACTACATGGTAACAGAGCAGCATTCGATTCCTAATCAATCATAATCTAAGAGGCACCCACATCAGACCTGACTCACTCCTCCTCCTCCTCCTCCTCCTCCACCCCCTCCTCCTCCTTCTCCAATTGCGCCACTACATCACCCCCACCATTCCCATCTGTACTCAGACCAAAACCCACCACCGCATTGTCGTGAAAATCTCTAGAAAATCTGTATGCTTTGACTAAAGTTCTTACCATTGTTTGCCTTCAGGTTTTAAGCAAGCGTGATTATGATGGTGTCGCTGCTGATATCTTCAGTTTGAGGTATCTGGTCTACCAACTTTGTGTAAAAGGTTAACTGCATGTTTAATATCTTCTGCTACTTTATGATCCTTAAATTAGAGAACGTTAAACTTGAAATTATATTTAGCTTTTAATTATTCAATTTTCTAATGAAATGTTCTCAAGACTCAGGGCTTATTGACTTTATGCAGATAAAGTGGGAAATTGGCACCGTTAGCAGTTCCCATGATATTATTGCATTATGGCTACCACCTTTGCAGACATCTTGCAATCAGACGAGTTAGACGGGGGTTCATCATTTGTGCAAAGTAACAAACGTGGTTTTACTTGAGGAGACAATATAAAAAAAGTTAGAAATAGATGGGAGGTGATAGGTTGAGCATTAAGTTTTGAGAGGAGTTTAAGGAAGGATGTTAGAAAATGGAGTATCGATTGATTGAATGGATTGTTTTGAAATATTATTCTTTTATATGAAAAATGTATGAAAATTTATTGCTTTAAGATTCTTTGTTGTTTTTGTTGATTAATGTTATTATTTATAATATATAATTATATTTAAATATAGAGTTGAAATATGGATGAAAATAATAATAAGGGAAATTAATTAAAAAAACCTAAGTTTGACCATCTTTTACTGAAATACCTAAAATCTCTCCCATTTTGCAAAAATGCCCTAAAAATCCGCGATGGAGCCCGCGATCGCGGGCTCCAGGCCACGTGTCACCAATGTTTACCCACTTTGCCCGTGTTGGTCCCTCAAGAATGCCCGCGGTCCAGCTTTCCCCCCTCAAGAATGCCCGCGTGTGCAGTTTTGGTCCCTGCCCGCGTTTGACTCATTGACCCCCGCGATCGCGGGCTACACGTGTCACCAAAGTTTGCCCACTTTGCCCGCGTTAGTCCCTCAAGAATACCCGCGGTACATCTTTCCCCCCTCAAGAATGCCCGCGTGTGCATTTTTGGTCCCTGCCCGCGATTGACTTTCTTTGACCTCCCGCGATCGCGGGCTCCTGTGCCACGTGTCGGCACAGGGTTAACCCTAAAATCCCTTTGACGAACCCTAAACCCTAATTGTTTCTTCGGCCGCACTATATAAGGGGGGGGGGGGGGCAAGACACGACCACTCTCAATTTTTTTAATCACTCTCTCAATTTTTAATCAAACTCTCTGAATTTTCTCCCACTTTCTCAATTTTGTCGTGTGGAATACGCGTTCGGGTTTTGTGAAAATGTCTCGTATTACCTCTTTGGTATGTTTTCCTTATGTTATTTGTTATTTTTTGTATGTTATTTTAAGTTAAGATATATGATTTGTAGGTTGTTATAGTGTTTATAACTTATGTTTGAATATGTTCTATGTTTAACATGATATGTATGGTTTTATGTTTGAATGTGATATTTGTATGTTATAATGTGTATGTTGTTATAGTGTGTTTTTTCATATAAAAATTGTTAAGAGTGTTTTTTTATAAAAAAATTGTTAAGAGTGTGTTTTTATAAAAAAATTGTTAACAATGTGTTTTTTTTATAAAAACACACTCTTAACAATTTTTTATAAAAACACACCCTTAACAATTTTTTATAAAAACAGTTTTTTTATAAAAAATGTTTAATAGTGTGTTTTTATAAAAAATTGTTATAGTTTTATGGTTTTTATAATGTGTTTTTTTATAAAAAAAATTGTTAATTTTTTTTTTATAAAACAGTTTTTATAAAAAAATGTTAAAAATGTGTTTTTTTATAAAAAATTGTTAAGAGTGTGTTTTTATAAAAAAATTGTTATAGTTTTATGGTTTTATGTTTGAATGTGATATTTGTATGTTATAATGTGTATGTTGTTATAGTGTGTTTTTTCATATAAAAATTGTTAAGAGTGTTTTTTTATAAAAAAATTGTTAAGAGTGTGTTTTTATAAAAAAAAAATTGTTAACAATGTTTTTTTTTATAAAAACACACTCTTAACAATTTTTTTATAAAAACACACCCTTAACAATTTTTTATAAAAACAGGTTTTTTTATAAAAAAAAATTGTTAAGAGTGTGTTTTTATAAAAAATTGTTAAGGGTGTGTTTTTATAAAAAAAACACATTTTTAACAATTTTTATATGAAAAAACACACTATAACAACATACACATTATAACATACAAATATCACATTCAAACATAAAACCATAAAACTATAACAATTTTTTTTATAAAAACACACTCTTAACAATTTTTTTATAAAAAAACACATTTTTAACAATTTTTTTTATAAAAACGCACTCTTAACAATTTTTTATAGAAAAACACATTTTATAAAAAAATTGTTAAATATGTGTTTTTTATTAAAAAAAATGTTAAGAATGACAACTTAGGTCCCTACGGTTTTAAGAATGACAACTTATGTCCCTAAACTTTTAAGAATGCCAATTAGGTCCTAAACTTTTAAGAATGACAACTAGGGTCCCTAAACCGCACTTTATCTCTATATAACAATATGATACGTTGAAATAAAATAAACCGCACTTTATCTATATATAACACTATTATACGTTGAAATAAAATAAACCGCACTTTATCTATATATAACACTATTATACGTTGAAATAAAATAAACCGCACTTTATCTATGTATAACACTATTATACGTTGAAATAAAATACAACCGCACTTTATCTATATATAACACTATTATACGTTGAAATAAAATACAACCGCACTTTATCTATATATAACACTATTATACGTTGAAATAAAATACCACCACACTTTATCTATATATAACACTATTATACGTTGAAATAAAATAAACTGCACTTTATCTATATATAACACTATTATACGTTGAAATAAAATACAATCGCACTTTATCTATATATAACACTATTATACGTTGAAATAAAATACCACCGCACTTTATCTATGTATAACACTATTATACGTTGAAATAAAATACAACCGCACTTTATCTTTATATAACACTATTATACGTTGAAATAAAATAAACCGCACTTTATCTATATATAACACAATTATACGTTGAAATAAAATAAACCGCACTTTATCTATATATAACACTATTATACGTTGAAATAAAATACCACCACACTTTATCTATATATAACACTATTATACGTTGAAATAAAATACCACCGCACTTTATCTATATATAACAATATGATACGTTGAAATAAAATAAACCGCACTTTATCTATATATAACACTATTATACGTTGAAATAAAATAAACCGCAACATCTATATAAAATAAAATAAACTGCAGCATCTATATATAACACTAACTATAACATCTGTGAATGACTATGTAGAAGGATTTCTTTAACATCGACTTGACGGTAAGGTGCAAAGTTTCATACATCGAGGAATTAGGAGCGCTGTTTAGGGGATTAGGTGATCGCGCAGATACCCTTGAGATCATCTATAGAGGGACACCGTTCGGGCCATGGATGGATGTGTCTTACTCTGGTGGCGACCCTACGCTAGTACACATGTTTCTACAGTTGGAGGTCGAGGACGCCAACGCTGAGCCGGAGGAGATGCATTTTGATTTCTTCGGCTCTCAATTGCATTTTGGGCGTCGGGAGTTCTGTCTAATTACAGGACTAAGTTTTGGAGAGGCTCCCCCCCTTCTTCCCTTAGAAGACTGCTCCTTCGTTCCTAGGGTTTTCGGCATTTCAGCATCTCGTTTGAAGCTGAAGGCAGCCCGGGAAAAGATGAAAGAGGGCCTTAGTGCCCTAACCCACGACGATGCTGTCCGTGTATGCTTGGTGGTGATCGTGGATATGGGCTTCCTGGGCCATGAGTATAGCCAGCATGCTTCATCGACGGTCCTTAGGGCCGTCGAGGACCTTGAGCTGTTTAACAGCTACCCGTGGGGTAGCCATATCTAGACACATTGCTACTCTAATCTGCACCGAGCCATAGGCAGACGCGCCGATCGACATGCAAAGATGAATCTTTGTGGTTTTACATACGCCTTCAAGGTTAGATACGTAGTATAACAATTGTTAATAATACATACAAACTGTTTGGCTTTTCTTTTTACGTACTTGCTCTTCTTGTCTAATTCCAGATATGGATCTTGGAGATGTTTCCCGCATCAATCCGATATTTCGTCAAGCGCGACGATCGAGTACTTAGGGGAACCCGTTGGGACAAGCGTGTTACCCTAAGCAGGTCGCTTTGGATTGAGTTCTTCAAAGCGTCTAGAAATGTAAGTTCTTTTACTATGTTTACAATTTGCATACGTTAGTCCCGCTTATTAATTTCTTTTATGTTTTATCATATATTTAGCAGCCACTCTTGCCCGCCGATCGCCTTGTGCCTACTGTCGACGAGATGGGCACAGATTGGTACAGAGACAGCGTGGCCTTTATTGACGCAGAGGCGGAAAGGGCTCGACGTCCCCCTACTTCCGAAGATGAGGAAGACGACGACAGGCCCCCTTCCGGTGGATACCAGCCGCCCCCTTCCTCCTCCTACCAGCCGGCCCGTTCCTCCTCCTACCAGGCGCCCCGTTCCTCCTCCTACCAGGCGCCCCCTTCCTCCTCCTACAATCCATATCAGGCGGCCCCTTCCTACGAGCCACAGCGTGGCTCACATGAAGTCCTGTGGGACTACGTCCACGGGCCGCTAGAGACACGTGTACACTATCTGGAGGAAGTCTACAGACAGTTTAGCGCTGTCAATGTTAGTGTTTAACTTAATTTGTTGGCCACGTTTATTTAGTTTGTATATTAATATTACGTTCTAAATTTGTTTTAGCTGTCGAGTACGACACCGATCCCCGCTCCGTTCGGACAGGGGGCACATGCGACGTTTGCCACCACATCCCATCCGTCATTCCCTGAAAATGTAAGTGACATTGAGTAACCATTATAGTTATATGTTTGTTCCTAAGTTTGTAACTCTTATAATGATCAATGTCACGCAGGCCGGGATGTCGGGGGCCGGGATGTCCCAAACTCCGTTCGCCACCACATCCTATTCTACTATCCCGGAGAGTGTAAGTGACACTGAGTAACCATTATAGTTATATGTTTGTTCCTAATTTTGTAACTATTTTAATGATCAATGTCACGCAGGCCGGGATGTCGGGGGCATACACCTCGCAGATGCCGCCGCCGTTTGCCACCACATCATATTCGACTATCCCGGAGAGTGTTAGTGACACTGAGTAACCATTATAGTTATATATCGATAATCCTAATTTTGTAACTATTTTAATGATCAATGTCACGCAGGCAGGGATGTCGGGGGCATACACCTCGCAGATGCCGCCGCCGTTCGCCACCACATCAATCACAAACATCTTTGGCGGTTCGGCCGATGACTATTACAGGCCGAAAATGCGTATTGTAAGTTATTTTGGTAGTTTTGGTTTAATTGTGAACATTTCCTAAATTGTACTTAAAACATTGAGTAACGTAATTTTCAGGCGGGGTCTCCTATTATCCAGGATCACTTCTCGGAGCACTTCTCGGAGCCTGACGATGACTCGATGGATGTTGTAGATCCACCACCACAGGTGACCCCGCTCCCTCAAAAGCGGCCGCGATCAATTTCACAATGGTTTCGTCACCCGTTTGGCCAACAAGGATCTACGACACCACCGGCCGCTAAAAAACAAGCAAAGAAAGCGGGGGGAAAGAAGGGAGGAAAGAAAAAGGGAAAGGTGCCTTCACCGGAGCCTCAACCGGCATCGGAAATATTGAGGATGTGCCGGACTGGTCGCCTCCCCCCCTTGATCTTCATCCCTCACTTGAACTTGGAAATCACCCCCTCGTTTTTCAATGTATTGCTGGCCGTTGACCCTTTGGAGTCTGACTTACTGGATGTGGTTAGTATGAAGTTTAATTATAGTCATATAATCAAATATATTTATTTTACATGTCTAACCATCTATTTTTTTTTATGTATAGCACATCGATTGTTGGGTCTCCCTGTTGCAAAGACATCGTAGAACAGACACGAGGTGGACCATGATGTTCAGTATGTTCTTTCATTACTTGTTGATTGAGCATCTAGGTCCCACCTCCGTGGTTAATTCATGCAATGGCGTGGAAGGGACCGCTTGGGCTCTCCTCGATGTGGTATGTAAATCGTTTTACTCTTATTTTATTTAACTTGTTTTGTTGCTAACTAAGTTGTCTAGTATTGTAATATTTCAGGTGTACATCCCTATATGCCTTAATCCCCAACATTGGCTGCTTGGAGTGTTTGAACTTGATGCTATGACCATGACCATATATGATAGCGACAGTGCCAGTCTCTTCAGACAGCAATTGGAAGAGCAAATGACAAAGTTTAAAGCTGTGCTGAATGACTTCTTTTGTCGGGTCAAGGATGTTAGACGTCGCGAAATGACAGGTGCCTTTCGCTATAAGTTCGCCAAGAATGCACCCCAGCAGGCCGGGTTAACTGCAGATTGCGGTGTCTGGGTATGCCGTAATGTCCAAATGTTGATAAATAAAAATGAGGTATGGGTACACCCTGACGAGGCCGAGGTTGTTGCCAAAGATTTCCGCATACATATGGCGGAGTCCATTTATGAACATTGTCAAATAAGGCCACGTTAGGTTGTTTATGTAACATTAAATAATTGTTATTTTTAGTATTAACTTATTTTGTTAAAGTATTGTGATTGACTTACTGTTTACTTCATTTGGTTTTTGCTAATTTCATCCATTTATTCAACTTTGAGTATCGATATCTCTTTCACACATACTCTATTTTGGACGCATTATATATCATTTCGAAGATCTCATATAGAAGAACATAAACCTACTAAAAGTTAGTTATATATAACACATGTATATAAATTTAAATGCGTCCAAAGTTTAGTAAAACCCATATTTCCAACACCTAGTAAGTAGGTTTATGAAACTTGCGATAATCCTAATACAGAGATTATTGGATGAACAAACATTTATTTCTTGATTATTGGGGTATTGGTTCTTGTTGTCTGGAAGTGATTCATATGATGCAAAAATTGGTATCATGTAATGTAGAACAATATCTATATTATAGAAACTTGCATTTGATAGTACCATATAAATCTGATCTAAATTCTCATTAATTAGCTATGTTTGACTACTTAAAGACTAATTTTCTGCCTAATGAAAGACCTTTATTCAAGAGCAGACGAATATTGCAGTTACTTTTTTAGTGGAATCATGCAGGCAACTTTTTCAGACGAAATCTATAAACACATTCAAATAATAATAACTTAAAACGATTTAATGAATTAGTTAATATATGATTATTATGTTAATGCGATAGAAGTGTAAAACAAAATTGAAAAAAAAATAAGAGATGTACCATAAATTAAATAATTAACTATAAGAGTATGAATTTTAAATATAAAAAATATTTTTTTTATGTAGTGTATAACTGTATATGATATATATTAAAATATATAAATCCAAAAAAATTCAAGATTGGGCTCATTTCGAACATATCGAAGAGACGATTATAATGGTGTAATTTGTTAAAATTAAAACGTATTTTTTTAACATATTTTAGTTAATAAACGATTATATGTGTTAAATGTAAAATTAAAATAATGAAAGTAAAAGGTATAAAGTAAATTTAGTAAATAAGTATAGGGGTTGAAAGTGTAACATTTCATTTTAAATTCGAAAAAATGGACGAAATGGGGTGAACAGTGCCAAAATATCAAAATTTTCATAAATGGTCCCTGGAATTTTTCAAAAATGGTCCCTTGCAATTGAAAAGTCACAAAAATAACCCCATCGCGGGATGAGCCCGCGATCGCGGGATTCCATTTTTCAAAAATGTTCCCTGCAAGTTTAAAAAATTGTCAGAAAAGGTCCCTGGCCCGCGATCGTGGGCTCCCATCGCGGATTTTTGGGGTATTTTTGCAAAGTGGGAGAGATTTTGGGTATTTCAGTAAAAGATGGTTTGACTTAGGGTATTTTAATTAATTTCCCTAATAATAATATGCTCTTTAGAGAAGGAATTAGTCTTTTAAAAGTGTATCTAAAGATAACTTTTAGAGAAGGTTTACAAACCGTAACTAAAACATATTTTTAGAGAAGGTTTAAGTAAAATGTCACTAAAGCCAATACTATTAGAGAAGCTTTTTTGTAAACCTTCTCTAAAAGTATCTTTAGATGCATTTACAAACCGTCACAAATACTTGAAAACCGTCACTAATAAATACTTTTAGAGAAAGCTTTTAAAAAAAAGTTGACTAACCTTTAGAGAAGCTTTGAAAGTGTATCTAAAGACTCATAACACCTTATCTAAAAGCTAACCAAAAACCACCCTTAAAAACCTTCTCTAAAACCTTTAGCTACCATTACATAGAGAAGCTTTTTGACGGAAGTAAAAAGCTTCTATAAAGCCTTTAAAGAAGCTTTTAAAACTATTAAGCACAAAACAAAACCTTCTCTAAAGGTCATTTTTCTTGGAGTGAACCCTCTGAATGATTTTATATTTTTGGGTCTCCATTAACCATTCAACATTCTAATTTAATTCTAAACAATTACCAAACAAGTATATTTCATTTTGCATTATTATAAAAGTCTTTTTGTCATTCTCACCATTTATCATCCTACTATATCATTCAACAATTGTCAAACGAACCTTTAATTTCCTCGTGTCGTATTTGGGTTTTCTTGTTAATATATTAATGGTTGTCATTACATGGCGGCTATAGGATTATCTTTAATTAAACCTAGTGTGATTTTTAGTTAATTAATTAAATTATTTTAACTCTTCCCCCCCCCCCCCTTCCCCCTCCCCCCTCCCTCCCTCTACGCTAATTGTCATTTCTTCTTCATATCGTCTCCCTACATTTCTGTATTTTATTCATCAGCCATCGGCCATCACCCTCCCCCACCTCAATTTAACTACATTTTTCACAACCATCATCATTTTGAAGAATTTTATTCAAAAATATTTACAAAAACAGTATCGCTATATGAATGCTTCACATTAATATTTAAAAAATGTAACAATAAGATTTTATTTTAACAAATATAAAAAGAATTTGTATGAAGATCCATTCGACATATATGTGCTTGACTCGTCACTTGAAATAAAACTTGTGTAATTTCTTTTGCATACATATGGAGGATCACGCGAGAAATCGAGAAGTTTTAGAGATCATATAAACTACTAAATGGAAAAAAATCTACGTACGAACTTTTCCCTGGGAAATCTGTCATTAAAGGGTGATTTGTCACAAAACTATCACAAAAGTTGATGGGTAAATTTTTTATGGGTAATGCAAACCAGTGACAGATTACCCATGGATTCTCTAGGTGATTCATGGTATTTTTTTCGAAAAACATCGGATTCTACCGAACCATTGGTATTTTTTGGGTGATTCTAGGTAATCACCGACGAAAATTTCCCTCCGTAAATTTTGTGTGTAAAATCCAAGACGTTTTAGCCTACTGGTAAGGCCCTGGGGGGAAAGTGGTGGAAGCCCTTTCTACCCCGGGTTCGAATCCAGGGGTGAGCACGCTAGGATATCAAGGTTCGAGGGTTGTATCGTGGCCGGATCGTGGGCCGAATCGTGGCTGGGTCGAAGGGGATTAGTCTGGACTAAGTCCAGGATTGTTGGAACTTAGTTGAGATGTGAGAAAACTAGTCCCACATAGGAGCCAAGGCAAAGTCTACACCACTTAATAAACTCAAACAATTGAGCATTAAATGAATCATTTAATTGCTTGGCTTGGAGTGTGGTGTTTTTGGTGGGCTCTCTTTGACATGAATATACATATTTAATGTCAAAGATTGGGCCTTGGGCCTTGGGGTCGAGAATCTACGATTGACGAACGAGTGTGGTATGCATGCAGTATCTAGCGCGCACTACGGTGCCACTTGGACCGCGCAACAAGGCGTGCGGGCCTCTGTTGGGTTCGATGGGCAGTACGCGGTGCGCATCTCCGCGCGACTTTACCCGCGCCGCAAGTAGCGCGGACTTCCTGACAGTTTATTTCGGTTGCTGTGGCATACGTATATAAACACACTTCTTCCTTTCGTTTTGGTAGACTTCTAATACGATTTTCTAAATAATTTCTGGGTTTCTCTCCTTCTCGTTCTTCGCCAAACATATGATGGTTCGATAGATTCAAGTGTGACACTTGAATACGATTGTTGTATCCTCTAGACAACGCCCGTACCACCGGCGAAATTTTGTCTTAGGACACTGCTTCGTGCAGGCCTCAATCGGTTCGATATCGACGACAATCTAACGGATACAAGTAAGGTTTACGTTATTTGTTGAATTTGATGTGTGAATTCATGTTGTATTAACAATATACATATATATAAAGTTATAAATTTCTGCACGTTTTCATTCTCTTCTACACAATTTCTTTTGTATGATTGATAACTCCTAACAAGAATACCCCCGAAATGCAATTGTCTTTCAAAAAAACAAAATTGTGTGTAAAAGTCATTGGTTTTATAATGCTATCATTACATGCGATATGCACACTTTATCATATATAATTAAACACGCTACAAAGAGACGCAAGTGACTTGGTGAAGTATGTGTTATCAATGCAACATCTATTTAATCATATATGATTAAGTGTCAATCATTTGTATAATCATATAAGATATTAAAACTTTCACCATCTTATAAATTGACCATCTTTGCGTTTGAACCTAACCCCCTGTCGCCATGCATGTGTGTGAGAGCAAAAGTACAATAAATGTAGTAGTATAATCTGTCACTTTTTCGTATTTTTTTGAAATATTTAACAGTTCCAACTTTCTTCTTTTGACTATGCACATGTATATCCACTTGGTTAGGACTAGGTCAAGTAGGCCGCCCATGTTCAATGTCATGTTTAATGGCATCTTAACCAATCCAATTTAAATTAAAATATTACTTTCTCTCTCATCCACTTACATAATATTCAACTCCAATCCAATCTTAAAATTTGCATACTCCAACCACAATCCCCTACAATCCAATCTAATCTACAATATTATTTTACAAAAATTATATTTTATTTTTTATACATATAATTTTGGTATATTTTTTATACAATAATTTGTATACATAAAATTGGTGTGGTGAAAATATGTCAACATTGGTCTCTATTTGTAGGGAATTAAAAACCATGAATTTTGGTATATTTTTTTAATTTTTAATTTATTTGTTAAAGTCAAATTTTTAATTAAATAAGTTTTATTTAATAATAATATAAACCAACCAATAAAATAATGACACGTGTCAATTTCTTTTACAAATAAATCAACAATCCAAATCAATCTTGGTTCGTGCGGTGACGAGGATTGCTTGAGATTGGTTTGATAAATTTTCCTTTCTATTTATTTTTTTAACAAATGTTTTTGTCTTATTCACGATCTAAAAAATGAGATCACCACTAAACATAGTCTTAGGGATGCATAATAACTCGATTAGCCTGCTTTATTCAACCCAACTTGGAATAAACTAATACGATACTTAATAGAGTTAGAGCATTTCCAACAGCATCTCCAACAGCTTTCTTAAAAAAATCTAAAATAGAGTACCAAATGTCATAATCGCTAAAAAAATTACATTCATCTCCAACAGATTCCCCATTTTGGAGAAAAAAAACAATAATTATAATATTAAAATATTGTATTTATCTATTAAAATATTATTTCTCTCTCTAAATATTATTTTTCAAAGATTTCTATTAGTTCTCTCACTAAGTAATCATTTTTTAGGGTTAACTCCATATTTGGAGAAAAACTCATCTCTCCTACTTTCTCCATTTTGAAGATAGTTTTAGGAAAATTGTTGGAGCAAAAAAAAAACAACTCAAAATCCCAATATTCTCTATTTTGTCTAAAAATGGAAAAGTTGTTGGAGATGCTCTTATAATTTTTTTAAAATATTGGTATTTGGATTGAATTGAGCTAAGGTAACTGAAAATTAACCCAAGTCGATGAACACAGTATTCTATATAACACCTTTTATTCCAAATAAAATTTAATATAATTGTTAAGTCATTTATTAATATGTACATTAGACAATTACACAATCACCCTCTTCATATACATGTATTTTTTAATCTCTTCTCATCACTATATAACTCTTTCGTATATATGTTCAGTGAATATGAACATGTAGATGCAAATTATAAAAAAATAACTAAAGGTGATCTACTTAACAAGAAGTATGGATAAGTTTTACCAATAAGAATTATGATTAGATAAAACAACATGGTACTACAAAACAAATGACTTTTACCCACAAAATTCATCCAGGAAAATATTCATCGATGATTACCCAAGGATCACCCACAAAATATCAATGGTTCCGTAGAATCCGATATTTTTCGAGAAAATACTCATGGATCACTCAGAGAATCACTCAGTAATCTCTCACTGATTTACATTACCCACCAAAAATTTACCCACCAACTTTTGTGACGGTTTTGTGACGAATCACCTTTTAGCGGCAGATTTTTCAGGAAAAAGTTCGAAATTAAAAGTCATTCATTTAATAGTGTATTTAAGGTATATGACCAACATAAGTGAATATTTTGATGTACCAAAAGATCAACCTTACCGGCCTGACTCCCAATCCAACCCAACTTGTATGGTTTGCGTTGGATTGCACTTTTGTTTTAGGTGGATTGGATTGAGATTTTTAAAACAAGAATATTAGGTTGGGTTATTTAAATGATTTTAGTCCGATTAACTTCATGTTATTTATTCAATTGCCTTTTTCAAAAAAAAAATAAGACATTTTGAATATTTAGAGGTGGTTTGTCAAAAACTATAATAAATTTGTATGGTCGTTTATTCTCGTTTAATATCCACTTTGAAGTTGACTTATTCGCTCGACCAATCATCAGAATCTGTACAATTTAGCTTAATTGGTACAATCATTTTTTTATAAAATGCGTTTAAGTCGTGTTCTTTTCAACCTCACAAATTTACTCAGTAAAAACAAAAACAAGATTTAAGATCATTTTCTCTATTAAAGTTTAACAGTGATGTAATATGATTTATATATTTATCATGTATTTCATATATTTCAATTGTTATAATAATAATAATAATAATTAATGACATTTCATATTATTTTAGGTTTTTCAATATAATTATAACTGATAATTAAGTAACTGTATTAAGCTATCTATTAAACTAAGGGTCTATTTGATTCAGACATGGAAATGAAAATGGAAAATAAAATGAAAATAACAAGAAATTAATATGCATGAGAATGAACAGTGTATTGATGTTGTTTGATTAAAAGAAGAGTGAATTACATTTTTGGTCCATGTGGTTATCTGTTTTTTTAAAGAGGGACATGTACATCATTATCTCAAGAAATGGTCCCTCAGTTTTGAATTTTGCTTTTAAAGTGGGACCTGACCACTAACTTCGTTAAAAAAAACCCAGTTAGAGTTAGGGGCATTTTCGTCCAACCATAAATATATAAGTTAATTATGTGTTTGGTCCCTATATATATATATATATATGTATGTATCTAATATCTCCATCTACGGCTAAAGCGGTGGAGCATTCTGACCATCTCCGCCCATTTCAGGATACACAGGTAGCCATCTCCGCCCATTTCAGGACTCATCTGGTTACCAACACTACCATCCCACCGTCTTCTCCGTCGAAATCCCCTCGTCCCCCGTCTTACCAGATGGACGCCATTAAATCTTCCAACTTGAAATTACTAAAGTTTGACTTTGACTAACCATGTAAATTTATCATTAAATCAAGAATTAGAATTTATTAATTGCATAGCAGATGATCAAGTAATCATTAGAAAACCCCAATTAACCCATCAAAGCAGCTGATATTAATCATCACATAGGATAATCAAAATGCAAAACTCCCAAAATTAAACATAGGCACTCAAACATTCCCGAATTTCACCTTAACCTCAAACGATTAATCCAACCGTCCATAAGGTAAAACAGAATGTCGTGAAACTACTGTCCAAAAAACACGACGATCCGACTGTTCAAACTCCGGGAATAGGTAAAACGGCTCGTTGCGTTTTTCCAGAAAATTCAATACGAATTTTATGCTATTGAGCTAAAATCTAAGAACTTTGGCTCTGATACCACTGAAAGATTTTGTTAAACCGTACTACCACATGATATAAAGATGCATATTTAGAATTGAATCATCCATGGCAATACAAACAAACAACTTATAAAGATGCATACGTTCTAGATGATTAACTACAATAGAAAGAATCAAGAACACTTACTTGTTTCTTGTGATTGTCGAAAACACAAAGATGAATTAACCTTGTTCTTGCTTCTTGGATGTCAAGGATCAATAGTGTGAATCCCTCTAGTGGCTCACACTTAAGAACACCAAACCAACAATCAAGATTGAAGCTTTAAACCCTAAACCCTTATTTAGGGTTTACGATTTTGGGAGGGAGGAGAGGGGAGGTTACGGCCTCAATAGAGAGAGAGAGAGAGAGATTGATCAAAACAAACTCTTTAGGGTTTGATCCCTAGTAGTTTATTTATAATCCCCTTATTTACACCTAGCCCCCTTGAAACGATAAGCTTGTTAAAAAACTCTTTTAACCAATTATCATTTAGTCCCTATAATTAATCCAATTAATTATATTGTAGCTTATAATTAATTTATCATCAAATGACAAATTAATAAACTAACTACTTTAACTCCATTTCATTCTTCTGATTGTTATTTGGGTCTTAAGGGCAACCCAAAAGGACTCTGCTATTATTAGAAATATTACCAATAGTTAATGACTCTGGACACTATGTCCAACAGTTTAGCATATATATTAATAGAAAATTTGTTTTTGTAGCATTTTACTACCATTTTTATAACATTAACCATCAAAATTTATCATTTGAACACAACTTTAAAAAATACAATACAAAATATGTTTCATCCAAAATGAAAAATAAAACACAATTCATTGTTTCATCCAACTTCAAAAACACAATACAATTGTTTCATCCAACTTGAAAAATACAATACATTTCGATGTTTCATCCAACTTAAAAAATACAATACAATTGATTGTTTCACCCAACTTGAAAAATACAATAAATTTCGATGTTTCATCCAACTTCAAAAAATTTCATCCAGCTTCAAAATACAAAACCAAAAAGTGGCTTACATAGCCAACCAACTTCGAAATGCTTACCAAATGATTATGTTTAAGATCCAAGTTCATTGACTAAAACGATACAAGAATCCAATCACATATGCTCTTCTCATGTGAGTTGGCAATGTAAAGAAGACCTTAAATTTAGTAGGTTCATCATAGCAAATTTCAAGAGCTTTACCAATATCGCTAGTAGATATTCCAAGGCTAAGAAGTTCATTCATGACTTCCTGCATCTTCTCATCACTCATAGAATCAGGTTTGTTAGCACCGGTCAGAACATTGGCAGTAGCAGCATATTGTGACATCATTTGACCACAAATAGACTCAAACATGGAATTAAATTCATCTGACCTTTTGTCAATTGTATGCTGAAGTGAAGGTGATGTCTTGTTCTTGTAAATTTCTCTTCTACGTGAACGTTTTTTGCGCTTCTTTGATGTGATAGTGGTAGATGATCAGTTAGGAGATCCTTGTGCATCAAATTCTTCTTCACCTTCACTATCGGAAAAACACAAAAATACATTCTTGTTGTTACTAATATCCTCACATGCTTGTGATATATCCTCGGCTTTTAGCCCCGACGCTCTATCTCTACCCCATACCAATTCCAAATTTCGCAAAAATGGAAACTTGAAGGTCCACAAATCGGTTGCATTCTTATGAGTCTACAAAAATAAAAATGAAATTATGAGAACAAGAAAAATACAATTAAAAAAGTAGTAGTTTCATGCCCTTACCTTGCACCAATCATGATACCATTGCTTCTCACAATTACTTTTATGCTCAACATCGTCCCATTGACACCCACTTTGCACCAATATTTCAGAAAGTGGATTATATTTGTTTCCAATATATTTTATCCGAGAGTCGATGTAAGGGATAACTTTCTTATCAAATTTGTAGACTTTGGACCAACCTCTTATGCACTTCAATCATGTAGCCGTTTTTTAATCCACCATCTACCTTCCATAATGGATCACAAGCAAGTTTTTACAAAGCGTTGACCAACGCTTCATCTTCCTCATCATTCCAATATATTTTGTTTTTTCCCTTCCACGTTCACGCTCACATAAAGGTGTAGCTATTTCTTAACATAATGAAATATAATTTCAAATACAACATAATAAAATATAATGTCAAATACAACATAATAAAGCATAATGTCAACCTAAAATCCCATAAACAACATGATTAAAGATTCAAGTACAATCATGACAAAATTTATCTACATCTTCATACATTAAACATATTGGTAGCCATAGACCTTCTAAATGCTAGCCACTCATCAGTTGTATTAATGTTTGTATTGTATTCAACTTCGTTACTTACATCCTCGCTGTTTGTTTCTTCTTCTACTTATTCAAGGACCGACTCTTGGGTATCATGGCTCATAAACTTTCGAACCGAGTTGTGTAGGAGGCACCATGCCATTACAATTCGAACTTGGATTTCAATTTGAAACACCCTGAAATTCACAATAAATTTAAACCTTAAATTTATCAGAGTTTACCATCATAATTTCAAACTTACAAAATTTTATCATAACTACCAGTTAATCTAATCCCTAATCAACCTACATTTCCAAAAGCATAACTCTGGCACTCCTCGACACTTATCCCTTTGAATCCCTTCCCGTGCTAGCACCTGGTAAGAAAATTTAATTTGAAAAGATTAGGCTTACGCCTAGTGAGAACATCCAATTTTCAAATCAATATCTTTATAAGCTTTGAAAACCAAAACTGTAAACAAAGCGTATAAAGAGGATCTTCAGATACCTTAAAGGGACCAAAAATCTTGGACTCTGGTATCCGAAGAACTCTGGTTTTGGTCTTAAGGCATACACAGCTTCAGATTATGGAGGATGTAAGCTTGATCGAAAGAGCACCTCTGGGAGTTGTCAATTCCTGGGAGGTAATCTAGTCAGCTGGACTTCAAAGAAGCAGAACTGTGTGTCTACATCTACAGCAGAAGCGGAATATGTTGCTGCTGCTAGTTGTTGCTCTCAAGTTCTGTGGATGAAAACTCAGCTCAAGGACTATGGGTACAACATATACAAGATTCCAATCTTCTGTGATTCCAAAAGTGCCATAGCAATCTCTGCCAATCCAGTACAACACTAAAAAACAAAGCATATCGATATTCGTTATCACTTTCTGAAGCATCATGTTGAACATGGCACAATCGAAATGCACTTTGTGTCCACTGAATACCAGCTTGCAGACTTATTCACCAAGGCACTAGATGAGAAAAAATTCCTTTTCTTGGTGGGTAAGTTGGGAATGATAAACATGAGTTGAACCCTCTGTAAGTAAGATTTGATCTTCTTGTAAATATGTATATATTTAAACTCTTTTGTATGTAAATTCTTAATCATCAAAAGTTCTGTAACCAACAGAGCTTCTGTGGGATTGCTCAGAATATGACAATCTCCACAGAACCTCTGATAACCTTGACCTATGTTCTGTGCACAACTTATCTCATTTGATCCAAGCATAGGTCAAGGGGGAGCAGAAGGAGACCTTGAACTGATCTACAGAGGTTGATCATTCAAGGGGGAGCCAAAAGAAGAGATATGATCAACCATATCTACAGAAGCCAGGTATTTTTACCAAACAAAGGAGAACCAAAGGTGAGTAACTCGTACAAATCCTTTTTGAAAACAATTTTCTACGACACAAATTTCAAAATACGTCCTATAAACACTGTTTAAGACATTCCAAACAAGAAATGAACAAAAAGATTTTCGAGCCTTCCGTTATGGGAAATTTAAGGTCATAGAGCTTCTGCTGAGCTCAACAGAGCCTCTGTAAGCCGGATCATCTAGAACTGCAAATTTCATAAGGAAACTCTGTCGATCAACCTTAAATGTCTTCTTTAAGGATTTGTACGTACAAATGCACACACAAGGATACTGGAAGAAAGTCTTATGGGCAAAGAGCTCACTACACCAAAGAGTCTATGTCGCCCAAACTAGACAGTCTAAGAGTATGTCTCGAACAAAATCCATTTCCAAAACAGTTTTCTAGGACACAAATTTCCAAATATGTCCTAAAAACAGTGTTTAACACAATGAAAACTTTGGATGATCAAAACGTTCTCTAAATTTTTAGTTATGAGAAATTTTCACTCTCAGAGCCTATGCTGGCCTCGATAGAGCCTCAAAGCCTCTGTGAATGAAAATTTTGTACAAAAGATCTATCGATCCTCTCCAATGATCTTTCAAACGTTTTTGGAAAAGGTACAAGCATCAGAGGAGACAAAAAGACAAGTTTCAGATCACAGAGCTCACTCCACCACAGAGCCTCTGTTGACTCTGACACTTGACCTTTTATGGAAATTTTGTAACAGTATGGGTTATTTACTGCGAGTGACAGAACTCACAAAGAAGATATGCCCACGCGCCAAGCATTAATGGGCCGCACACGACGTCTAATCGTGTTCTGACACTTCTGACGTGGCATTCTCCCATTGGACGTGTGTGGCACACGTTCTCCTATAAAGTTGAACCAGCCGTATATACTCAATTACGGATCCCAAATTTTATTCACTTTCACATATTTACCCTTTCAGATTCCACCATTCTCTTCAGTATAAAACCCAACTTATCATTACCTCTAAACGTTTACGAACTTACTCTCTTCATCTTCTCCGGCGAACCTTGCAAAAACATGCAACTTCCATTTTCTACTTTTTTTCTTCAAGATTAATCCGATGGCTTCCACCTCCAACGCTCCAGTGAACTCTCCGTCTCATTCTGAGAACTCCCAAAACCAAGAAATCGCTAGAAACCTAGAACAAGACCACTCCGGCGATGAAGCAGATTTTGCTCCGACTACCCATCTTCTAAACTTCATTGCCCATGAACACTTTGAACGTGTTTTTCCTTTGAAACCAAACAACTACTACCTGGTTCCCTCAAAAACCACTTTTGGGGAAGCACACGCCATCCTTCTTCACATTCTGGAAAACCACTATCTTTACCCCCTGTTATCCAAACTTGTCAACAAAATCCCCGCCAGATACCTAAATCAATTCTGGATGAGCAGTAGATTTGACCCCGCAGATAGACAAATCAAGGGCTACATTTCGAAACCAGACAAATCCGAGCACCTTGAACTCAAGTTCAACAGAACCATGTTCTCACTTGAGTTCAGTCTACCTACCATATGTCTTCTTGGCATAAAGCAGTACGCAGGGGAACCCACAGACGAAGAGCTCTGCCGGTTTGTTAAAATGTTGGGGTATAACACAACACTAAGAAAAAGAAATGATTTCAGAAGAAATCGATTACCCCCTCTGTGGAATACTCTCTTCTCTATTCTTAACAGGTGCCTAACAGGGAAAGTGGGTAGTCCAGATCAGACCTCTCACCAAATTTTGGCTATCATGTATGGGGTATACTACGACCTACCTCTGGACTACGCCACCCTCATGATGAAGGAAATGGTCAACACCATTGACCGCAAAATCTCCTCCATGAAGGCGAAAGGACGAAAGCCCGAAACTCTACCTCCTCTGCAATATCAAAGAATTCTGGGTGTCCTGCTAGAGCCTCTGCTACGCCTACAAAAATGGCCAATGGAGGGACCAACGGCCAGAATGTACCCCCTGAACAAAAACACCCCAATAGAGCACGAAGATGAATACCCTTTCTGCAGACCTCTGCCAAAGAAACTTCTGGGATACGCTACAGACAAGACCCTTAAGTTAGATTACGTACGCGATCATAGGACTCCAGAACCGAGTCCTGTGACACCCCCGCGTCTAGGTGCCCCATTAGGAACTAGGGTTGTAGATAGGATGTCAGATGAGCAATGGGCTGCAGCTTTGGCAAAACATCAGCTTGTACAGGCCAAATTTCAGGCTCAGAGGGAAGTGATTCTCTCCCCTGCAATAAAGAAAAAACCCTCTGCCAAGAAGAAGAAGAAGAAGAAAACCCACAAGAAAACTACAGAGGGCACCTCTACCTCTGCTGCTCAACTATCCCCTCCTCATGCAACAGAAGCAGTATCCTCTGCACCTCCCTCTCCTCTAAAAGACAAAAAGAAAAGAAAACATAAGTCTTCTGAGGAGGGTGCCCCCAAACCAAAGAAAAGGAGGAGCAAGAAGAAATCTAAGAAACCCCACACTCCTTTGCAATCCATCGCAGAGGAAGCATATATGGTCGAAGAAACCCAAGACCAACCTCTGCAATCACCCTCACCCATCAATTATGCAGAAGATCAGGGTGATTTTTCTATCTTCCTACAACAACCTGGGATCGCACACTCTTTAAACCCTTCTGGATGAACGGCAGAAGCTCTATCTCATCATTCAACAGAAGCTCCAAACTTCAGAATCTCTTCTGACTTGGATGATGATGACCAAACCCCACAGAATAATCAGTCTAAGACTCCGGAAGTTCTACAGAACCCCTTCACCCAACCTGGTTTTGATGTTCTACGAGCAAGTCCAGAGGATTTGGCTAAAACCACCACCAAAACCCCACCAGTCATAGTCTCAGAGGTGGACTCTGATGAAGAAGATGATCAGGCAGAAGAAGGACCTCTGCATCCCCACGTACGACAATTAATTTGCTCACATCCAATGTAGGACTCTTTACGCACTAGTGCAGAAGCCACTACAGAAGTTAGGGTAGAAGCACCGAGCCATAGGGTAGCTACAGAGGTTGAGACTATAGATGGAGAAGAAGTGGTTGGATGCTCCACAGAAGCAAAAGCAAGAAAAGATGCCTGGAATAGTAGAGGCACACAACCCCAACCAAATCCCAGTGCAACCCACATTTCTATTACCGCCAGTCTAGTGGCAGAAGGTAATATTGAACAAGAGCAGCACGGCTCGACCCCAACCCAAACCGACCGGGCCGAGGAAATTCCTTCCACCTCTGTGCCACTTATATCCGGGGAAACCATTCCAGGGGAGTCCTCTCAAAAGGACTTACCCTTAGTTCGTGGTCCATCGCCCCAGACCACAATCGCCAACCTTACAGAGGAATTTGTTTCCTCTGCCACGCACACTACTATTGGTCCAAACAACTCTTCAGAGGAGCTTAGAGTGCACAAGGACGGAGAGACTCTAGACAAGTCTCCGAGTCAACCTAAGGATAATCTTGTACCCACCTCTGGAGTGGATCAAGACAATGTATTTACCAGAACTTCTGTAGAGTCTGCAGCACAAGATGCCTCTGCTCGAGGATCAGAGAGAAATCTTCCGCCCCCAACGTACAAACAAGGGCGAAAGAAGGTGTCCAAGGAACAGGGACTCACTCTGGGGACGAATGTGTTCCCCCAGAGGTTACACCAAGTCTGCATGTATCAAGGGATGAGTTTCAAACCCTTGTCACCTTTGCGGACAATACGTTGAAGGAGTTGAAAAGCTCCTTTGATTCTTTTGCAGGTACTACATCCAGGGCCTTAAACGAAATGAACACCAAAATGGACAACCTATCCCCAGAGGTGCAAAATCCCTTAGTCCAGATGAGAACAACTGCTGCTACCTCTGCTGCATCTGCTGCCACTGAATTCGGAAAAGCCTCCACATCTGCATTCAAAACCTCTATCAAACTCTTCCTTGAAACGATGAATGCCAAAGCCTCTAGAAACTTGATTTGTGTAAACTTTGTAAATACTAATATCTCCATCTTTAACTTTATTTCCGAATATAGGTAAATGTTTGGAGTAGATGCTTGGTACTCTGTTGTGACATAGGGTCCTTTAGCTTGCGTAATGGCACCTACATTCTCACAAAGGATTTCTAGGTGATCCTGAATGAGAGGCATCTACCTAGCTTTTCAATGAACTCTTTCATCCAAGCATCTTTCTTTTGCAGCTTCTAAAGCAGCAGTGTATTCTTATTTTGTAGTGTATTATGCAATTTTACCTTCGCTTGGAACCTTTTCAACGAACTAGTTCTTCATTCACAATGAAGACATTTCTCTTTTGTGGTCGAGAACTTTCTCGATCTTTGTGGAAGCTATCATCAGTGTAACATTTTACTATGATCTTCTTCCAACCCTCAGTTAAAGAACATTTCCTTGGTTCTTCATAGGTACCTTAAATTGTTCTATGCAATCATCCAATGACCTTCCCTCGTATTTCGTTGGTATCTCCTTCTAATGCTCTAAAGCATTATGATACACTCGATCTAGTGCATGTCATGACATATATGATAGATCCAATAGCCGAAGCATATGGAATACCAATCATTTTATCTAGCTCATCCTTTGTGCTAGAACATGAGACATGTTCAAAATGATGTTATATCATACTTGCAAGAAACTACCTTTAGAGCCTTGCATCTTGAACCTTTCAAGATGATGTCAATATATGCACTTTGACTAAAACCTATAAGTCGTCTTGATCCAATCTTTAAAGATCTCTATTTCAAGAATAAAGTTAGCGTTTTCTAAGTCTTTTATTAAGGAAATATTGTTCGAGCAAAAACATGATGTTTTGCTAAGTCGGAAAGTTAATTTCCAAATACTAGTATGTCTTGCACATACAAGATTAGGAATGTTACTGCGCTCCCACTAGTTTTAGGAAATGCATGAGTCATCTTATATTTTGATGAAAATTAAACTTTTAATTTTCCTGTCAAAATGAAGACTTCTGCTTTGTGATACTTGTACTGATCCATGAATGAATTGTATCTCAGTGTTCATGACTCTAACCCACTTACCAGATTCAGAATCTGACATAGCACTTTAGTAGTTGATGGGCTTGCTAGAAACCTATCATACGTCATTCTTCATTAGTCATGAGAAATCGATATTTCTCGAGTTTCTGAATGATTCTACTAGATTTGCGAACACTTGGTGTTTTTACTAAGTTTTGATCAATCAAATTGTTCAGTTTCAACAACCTTTGTTTGTTAACTAGTGCCAACCAATAAGTGCATTAGGTTATGAGGTTCTTGATTCCCTTCAAGTTCCTTAAATCTCCCACTTGCCTTGCCCATTAAAAACTTGCTTTCTAAGAACTTGGCTTTGGGACAATAAACAAATTTTATTGTTTGTGGGATTGTAGAATCGGTATATAAAACAATTTATAGTATATTCTACAATATATGCATTTGGTAGATATTGGGTTGAGTTTACTTGAAGCTTATTGTCTTACATGAGCTTCATAAACCCACACCTTCAACTAAGACTAAGGATGAAAAAACTTTCATACGAAATCTTATAAGGTGTCTTGTCTACCTTTTGGTTGGTGTCAAAAAGTACGGTTTACTTTAACTAGGGCAGAATTCCGAATTGATATAGGAATAGTACTTCTACTCATAGAGCAAACCATATTTAATAAGGTTCGGTTCATCCTTTTGGATGTACACAATTTCTATGATGATCCAAGAGTTCTTGGTTTAGTTACTATCCTCATATATCAGAAAAGACTTTAATGGTCCTGCTGAGTTGTTTTCTTAATCTTCACTTTGAAACAACTTGAATTACATCAAATGCTTCATCTTTATGTTCCACAAACTTCAACAATTGAAATCGTCAGTGAAGGTATTATCTATCACCATATCTAGACTTGGTTTTGAGAGACCATATACATCAACATGTATCAATTCTAACAAAAAAACTTTTTCTCCTTCTCTATGAATTAGAGAAAAGAGCTATATTCAACTTATCAAGATCGCATATTTGAAAAGAAAAACGTTTTCATTTGTCTTTAAAATACCACACTTTTGAAGTTGAGATATGCGTTTAATATTTACTTGATTAAGTTGACTATTTTATGTTTAGATTTGATTCAAATCATATTTGAGTCTTATGGTGTTTATATAGAACTATGTTTTAGAAAGCTCTTGAGATTCACTTTATTATTCAATTAAGAGGACTAGTTCTCGAAATGGAATAATTCATTTTTTGAATATGAATATAATCGTTTCCAAAACGGTTAAGTGAATTTCACTCAATCAATAAACATTTGACTGAATAATAATTTAGTCAAACTAAATTCAAATATTGTTCGAAACAAACATTGTTTAATAATACAAGCCAAAAGGTTTCAAAATAAAATCTCTTATAAGCTTGGTATGCAATCTTGCTTCCTTGCTTATATGGATCACCATTTTGCTTCTCATCCACTCACTTACCTTTCTTGATCTTCTGTAACATATTACAAAAGTGAGTTCTACACTTAGTATCAAATACACAAGTGCAAGATAGAATGGTAAAAGTTCTATCTAAAATATAGATACCTGAAGGACTTTTCTTCGCTAGAAAACATTTATTTCTCAGAAGGGCAATCTCCTCTTCTATGACCAATGTTGCCATATTTACATATGTAACTGTTACCATGGGAAGATTCCTTTCAGTAGTTTCTAGCATCGTATGCAATTCTGGGACTGAAATCTTCTCGAGGTCTATATTCAGATTCTCGACAAAAACATCAAATGCTTTGGTCAGAGATTTGAGGATCACATTTACGGCTCTCCTATTGGAATAAGGATAGCCAAGTCTATCCAAATAGTCAAGGTGCATCCTCATTTTGTGAATATAAGAGCTTACATCTTGGCCTTCCTCCATCTTTGTCCTGTGAAGTACCCCAATAGTATTGAAGCATTCACGGACCATATATATTTGGTAACATTCCCATAATCGGTTTACCATGTCAAATGCCCTCAGTGGAAACGTTTCCATTCTTTCTAGTAAGGATGGAACCATGGTTTCAAGCATAAGACGTGATACATCGATTGAATCATCATTATGTTTCAATCAAGTATCGTTAGCTTCTATGGAGGTAAGAGGAGGTTCTTGAGGAATAGGTACGAGGAGTACGTATGATTTGTTTTCACGTCTGAGAACGCGTCTCAGTGTTTTGAAAACAAATTGGGAAGTTCTGAGTGGTTAACTTTTCTTCCAAAAGAAAAGGTCTTAGGGATGTGTTAATGGTAGTGTTTGCATTTTGGGCCATCTACAAAATTTAACAAAGTTAATATAGTATTTTCAATATTAATTTTTAGCAAATTAATTACCCTTTAGTTTTCTAAAAACATTAGTTTGCATAAAATCTAGGATCCAACGTTGCAAAACAAATGAAACGGTTATGTGACCTTTATCCCGTCCATTTAATCCAACAAGGTAGATAACGTTTATCGATTACATCGAATGTAATTCCTAGCGTTATGGGATCCTTAACAACTTGTTTGTTAATTTGCATGTTTGATCCCATCTATGCCTTGGGTTTCTAATGCTTAGGTGACCTTTATCACAAAAGATTCCCAATCAAGTCATCCTACTTGAAACAACATGTGAAACTCACATCCATGCGGTTAGGTGACCTTTTCCCCACAAGGACATAAGAATCACCTCATCCATCTCAAGACAATCCAAGTGGTTAGGTGACCTTTATCCCACAAGGGTGTCATGGTGACGTATTGAGTGTTTCTCAAAAGGACGACATAGACTTGCATTTTAAAAGGGATTTTAGATGTATTATAATTCTAGTTTTATAAACTACATATTGTATCATGTATATTGCATACATCCAATATCACATGGTACTTATTATTTAAAATCATATTTTTCTTTTATTGGTTCTTTTAGTTCAAAATAAAATCTCCATTTTATTAACTATTTCGTTGCGGTCAATTTTAAACTAATATCCTATATTAAAGTTTGAGTTTGAGCGCATTAGAACCAATTTTAATCTTTTTAATAAAACAACCTTTTATTATTTAGACATGGAGTTTGGATGAGTTTTAAAATCACAATTTTAACTCATTTTACTATTTAAAATTTTTTAAGAGTTTTTATAATAAAACTCATTTTATTTAAAAAAAACTCATTTTCCTCTAAAATAAATGTTCTCTCTCTTTTAATTCAAAAATCACAAGACCACATGCAACTCCTATTAGACCACAAAAGGGTCCAATGAGGTTTGAGTCTCTCATGCAATATTTCCTTTTAACCCTCCAAGTATAAAAATAGTTAAAACACAATTTTTACTATTTTAAACTTTATTGCTTAAATCTCTCATATTTTATCATTTTACAATAAAAGGATATTTTGAAAAACCAAACTCCAAAAGATGATTTTTTTTATGTTCAAAATATTATCTAGCATGCAAAATTCTATTTCAACCACACATGATAATATCAACATATAAAAAAAATGTAGAAAGTGTATAAACCAAGCCAAAAATCTAGTGACAATTCTTGTGAACCAAACAAGAATGTCAAGTCCATTCCTAAGGAACAAGATGACCAAATTTGTTTTTTGAGGTCTTCAAGCTCCCACTTGCAAGAACATCCAAATGCATGCAAAACTTCTAGGAACTCCATGGCTTCTTGAAAGTCTTCAAAAGGTCTTCATTCTTCAAACTTGTTACATTTTATATAAATAAATCTAATCTAACATAAATCTATTTATATATAAAAATTAACAAAAAGAAGAATGCCTATTTACTATTACATACTTTATGAATAAATAAATATTACAACCATAAAATAAAAAAAGGGTCTTTGGCTTGTTTATACACTTTATATACATTTATAAAATTATAAACAAACACTTTGTTTTTCTAAGGCAACTTTTATGACCAAAAATGCATGTAAATTTTGGTCACATAAGATAACAATTATATATAAAAATTGCCAAAGATGCCATGTATGAACTTCTTCATACATAATGAAAAATCACCCATGGCTTCCAAAAACCAAGCATTTTTCATATAAACAAAAAATCTAAACATGCATGCAAAAGAGGCTCTGATACCACTTGTTGGGTTTTGTTCAAAACATGATTTCTAAAAACATAATATTTGCAACGGAAGCTTAAAATGAACAACATTAAAAAAACATTTTAATACCCACCAAGGATCCATTTGCATGGACATGAAAGATTAAAAAAACATACATAGGGGGTTTGTAGAAATTACAACTTTGTAGTCCCTTGAACAAGTCTTCTTGTATGAGGAGATGAAGATGGCAAGAACTCAAAAAGGGTTCCTCTAGAGAAGTCCACCAACAAGCTCCAACACCTTGATGTATGCTAGTACTTTCTTGATGTTTGATGCAAAGAGAACTCCATAAACAACTCTACAATAGACTTGATTAATGAAGAACAAAAACACACACACTATGTGTGTGTTTCGGCCGAACTCAAGGAGAGGGAGAGAGAAAAAATGTTAACTCTAATTTTGAAAGTATACTTGCATTTATAAAAGGTAGACAAGAGACAAGGTGTGCACACAAGGCTTTTTTATTGGACCATAAAAGGGTCCAATGAGGTTTGAGCCTCCCATGCATATTATCACTTTCAACCCTCCTAGTTTAAAATGGTTAAAATCACAATTTTAACTATTTTAAACTTTATCATTAAAGTCCCTCATTTTATTTCTAGTTACATATGAGCCAATCATATTAATTAATAAACTAGAAACTTTCATTTGCATCTAATATTATGAATTATATTCTATAATATAATTAATAATATTTGTCAAGAAATAATAATATTTATCAAGAATCAAATCCTTATAAATATTAATCCGGTGTCTACTTGTTATTTGGTGTGACCCTATAGGATTATATATTACCGGTAATATTATTTTATAATCATTCTTGAGCATATAGAACCATCACTTATTATATCAAATACAGTGAATCATTGAGCTATTTATCTGTGTTATTTACACTTCATATATTTGATATTGTGTGTTATTCTACCTCATTATATCTGTTAGTTCGTTAAAATGCTTTCGCATTATATATTGTTTGAACTAATTAGATAGAATCATCATTGTTATGCAAAACAGGAACCAACAATATCTCATATATATAGCCTAAATCAGGAAAGTCAACATACTGACTAATCATGTAGTGCCACGTGTAAAGGTAAAATAACCGCTTTGTGATGACATGGAAGGCTTAAATAAGAGATTCAACACTTGGAGATTTTGAGCAATGTTGAACACGGAGCTAGAGTCAGAGGGGGGCTTGGTGCTCTGACCTGCTAGATTATCCTTGTTGATCCAAACCCTCAGTGATTTGATAATGACTCTTTAAGAATCACTTAGTGAAAATTGTAAGTAGACAATATGTATTAGAGTTTCACTATCGCTGATAAGTACTATGTCTCTACAGTACCGCTGATAGGAAACTCATGCTCTTTAAATTACACATTCAGCGATACTGTTCATCAGTAAGCCCTGAGCCTGTTCAGTCCTGTTGATGATCGCTAATAGTTTTAGTTGTTTACTTATGATCCCTGAAGACAAGTTTCACATCAACCATGTTTTACGCTGAAGTCGAAGATCAAGCCAAAGAACCAGTGACAAGTCTACTAATGAACTGATGCGGATATCAGCGAAGCCAAGACCTGTCCACTCAACGTGAAGTTACAAGTAGAAAACTCCAGCGAACGCTGAACTTTATCACTCGCTGATAAAGAACTGTTCAACGAATGCTGATCATGAAGTTTCCTCTACAAGTTACTTTTGTCTTATCCCCTTGCACGTCTCCGTACGATCTGTCAGAACGGACATCCTTTTTGTCTAGAATCGTACAACTAACTCTGATTCTACACTGTTCATCATGCGGCTACTAGGTTGTCTACCAAGGTCAAACCATGCAACCAATCAGCTGCTGCCACGTGTAAAGTTGTACTGATATGCATTTAATGCATGCAGTATATAAGAAGAAACCCTACTTCAGAAATGAAGTGCTCGGCCATCTTCTTCTCTCTACTACTTTATGTTAGAATATTATACTTTATATTCTTATCTTCTTTCTAACTTATTTCTATTGCAAGAAATCTTAGTGATTCTCTTAACTTGTTTAGATTAGGTTTATTCCTTAATCTTGTTCCACAACAAGTTGTAAATTGTTTGATACATATCAATAAACAATTTAGAAAAGTAAAATCTGTGTGTTTGTATTCAAACCCCCCCCCCCCTTTTACAAACTTGTATAACCCTTTCGGAACCAACAAGTAGTATCAGAGCGGATTGTTTAAACTCATACACAAGATCTTGCTTATACTAATATCTTTTCTCTTCCTTGTAATTTCTCATAATGGCTACCAACACAAACACAAACTATATTGACAATAGTACTCTTGCAAAACCCCCTAGATTTTCCAGAGGTAACTTTAATATGTGGAAAAATAGGATGATACTCTTCTTAGAAGGTGTAGACCCTACTATGCCTTATTACATAAAAAATGGCCCATATATTCCTGTTGGGATTGATCCTGAAGTTCCAGACACTACTACTAGAGCTGCCATTCCTGAAAGAATCATTCCTAAGGAACCTCACAATTGGTCTAATGAAGATAAGAAGAAAGTGGCTATCGACACTAAAGCCAGATCTATCCTTTCTATGGCTCTTCCTGACGAAGTCTACCATTCTGTCATGAACCTGAAAACCTCCAAATCCATGTGGGACACAATCTGTGTTCAATATGAAGGTACGTCTGAAATCCACGACTCAAGAAAAATCAACCTGGTAAGACAATACAAAAGCTTCATTTGTGGTAAGAATGAAGCTCTCTCTGAAGTACATCAGTGGTTTAACTGTTTAATTATAGACCTGAAAACCGTTGGTAAGGAATATTCTAACTTTGAAATTCTGACAAAGTTCCTAGAATGTTTACCTAAAAGCTGAGACAGTTATTCAATGTGTCTCAAGCTATCAAAGGATCTAAAATCTATGACTCTCTCTACCTTATTTGGCACTATGCTCAATCATGAGCAGCCGTGTCATCTTAAGAAGAATCTTGTAAAAGATTCCAAGAGCACACCTGTTGCTTTACTCTCAGAGTCACCTTCCACTCAGCGATCATCTATCACTATCATTGAGTTGGAAACTAACTCTGAATGTTCATCAGATGCTGTGTCTTCAGATCTTGATGAATCTCTAGCACTCCTGGCTAATAACTTCAAGAGATTCGCTAGAAAGAGTAACTTCAGAAGGAACAAACCCCTTGCACTCACTGACAAGCCAAGATCATCAACCCCTGTTGATAAGGCTACTGCTATCTGCTTTAACTGTGAAAAAGTAGGACACTGTAGGAACCCAGATACAACAAGTAACAATAATAATAGCAATAATCTTTGTATATTGACTAATAAAGAGAAGAGTTTACAATATAGGAATTAAGAACAACTCTCTCTTGAAGCTTTCTCTCTCTTAGTAAACGTATGAAAGTAAAATAAGACTAGGAGGCTTAACCTAAAATTCTCTAAGACAAGACTTTATAACCAATACAACAATTGGTTATTTACACTTTTAGCCCTTGACACTCAACAAATACAAATAAGTCCTTGACACTATTTCTTTATAAAACATTCATATAAATTAGGGGCTAATTAAAGCTAACAATATCCCCCTAATGTTTTATAAAGAAAGCATCATCTTGTAGTCTCCCCCTTGCTTTCTTTAGAGGCGTTGGAGTGTCAATCTTCAAGTCTTGTGAGTCTTCTTTTCCTGATCTTCCACAATGTCAGTTGCTTTAGTTCATTTTTTTAACTCCCCCTTGATCTTTGCCTACTCCCCCTTGAATGTTGCTTTATTTTTTAGATCCCAGTTATCTCCCATAGATTAAACTCAAACAATCAGAGAACGATTTGATGTGCGGAAGCTTGTATAACCAGTTTAAGTAATAACCGATGGTAGATAAACAACTAGGAGATGAAGAGTAGCGAACACATTCGGCTCATGAGAATCTGCATTAACAATAATAAGTAACCAGGGGTAATCATCTAACACAAAAGCACATAGCAACTGTTATCACAACAATTAAAATAATTGTGTGGCCTATGTTCAGAGTTGACAAATATGAAGCTCTGATAGGACTTCCAGTTATCATAGAAGTAGAATTATAAAATTAAACTTCTCAAACTGTTCTGGCAATATCATATAGATATGCATGTGGAATCACATAGATTCGTGATATTGTGTGGAAGAAAAATAGAATATTATCTATTAGGCTCAAAAGTGTGTAAACTGTTTGGACATAACAGGTGTCCACAGACTCAATGTGCATGAGTGAAGTGTGAAGGTGGGGAAAATTTCCTTCTTTTCAATATCCAACCTTCCAAATAAAGATCAGATAGCATATATGCTGCTTCCCCGTGGAAAAGTGAAGTATTTCCCTGTTGAGAGGAAATAAGTAACTAGTGGGGTTAATTCAAGAGTTGGCATGGGCTCACTGCCTGTTTCAATGATAATCACCAAAGAATCATGATAAATCAGTAATGTGGCTTGCCCGGCTAAGAAAAAGTTAGTGCAGAGTTGTATAATTCTTTTGACTCTGTTCTCACACCCTCTTTCTTTTTATCATTTAGCTCACATCTAACCAAACTCTCTTTTCATTTTTACCTCTTAAGCACAATGAGAAAAACTCAGATGAGTTGTCTCCCCCACTCTTTAATGTAGACCCTTTACCTCTCAATCACTCAAGGTTTACTTCTTTGGTAGGAAACACAGGTTTAAATGAATCCATAGAAGTGCTATATATGCTCACACATTGATCCCATGAAATTGTTGTCCTAAAGATTGTATTGTTCCACACACTGACTATTTTTAGTCTCAGAAAAGCATTTAAAATCCAACTTCTATATCAGAAAAAGCATTTAGCATCTAGAAGTGGTTTGACCATTTTTGAAAGGTTTTATCATTTTAAAGTTAGTCTTCTTTAAAAATGACGAGTCTAAAGATTTAGAAATTTACCTTTGGATGTACATGGTCAGATTGGCAATCTCCCCCTCAAATTGAGTATTTAATCTCATTGAAGCTCAATTTGAAATTAGATATCCTGTAAAATCAAAAAATATTTTGGTAATCATCTTTGATGATTCCTCATTTGTTAGGAATATCCAAAAGCACCAATAATTAAAAACAATGCAAGGGGTCAGAGTTTAGAAATACCAGTTAAAAAACTCTGAACTAAACATATCTGAGGTACTGGTCCTACACTGAGTTATGTAGAAGCATCAATTCTGATGAGGTACTGGTTCTACACTGCTGTGTGTAGAAACGTCGAGAGAACACCATTCTTGAAAGCGGAAGGAGCATGAATTAAATGCAATGCTTTCGGTCTAGCACCTTACAACAGACTTTGAAGTTGTTTTTGGCATATCAACACACATAATTTGAGAAAACGCAGTACATTAAAGTCGTGCGTCTGTGAATTATCTTTCCAATGCAACTGAACTCGTGTAATTTGGAGTGTCGAGTCAAAAGTTATGTGCATGTTTCTGAAGCAGCGCAAAGCTGTCAAACAAACAATTTTTGGGCTCTGGACAACTTCTGACAAACCAACAAAGCTCTGGTAGATGTTTGGCGGCAGAGGTTGGTCGGCAGAGGTTTGGCGGCAGAGGTTGGTCGGCAGAGGTTTGGCGGCAGAGGTTTTGCGGCAGAGGTTGATCGTAGTGCCGACAGAGGTTGATCTCGTGTCGACAGAGGCTGATCTCGTGTCGACAGAGGTTGATCAACTGCTGACAGAGGTCTACCTTATGATCTGCATGAACTTTGATCTTCAAGACTGCTTCTGATCTTTTGAGTCTCTGAAAAACTCTACAGAGCTCTGATGATGATTTTAGTGAAACACAACTTTCTGTCCAGCATATGTATACTGACTTTAGCAGAATTCTGAAAAAGAAGAACACTGATTCAGACTAATCTCAAAACAGGAACATTGTTCATCTGTGTCTTAGGAATCCAACGCATCTGGACTCGTCAAATTTGGAGCTTCGAGGAGAGAGTTCTGTTGAAAATACGATAGGTACGCAAAGCTGACAGCAAGTACTAAGACGTTGGGATACGGGCTCTGAGGTTCGGTCGCAGAGGTTCAGTCCACAGAGGCTCTGTCGGGTTTCACAGAGGCTCTGTGGTGAACAGTACCACAGTGGGTGGTCGCAAAATTCTGAGCCAAAGCTTATGTTGTCGCCAGAAGTTGGTCTGAGTGGTCGACAAAGAATGATCGCGGCTTGACAAACGCTTGACAAAGGCTCGGCAGAGGTTTGGTCGCGGCTCGGCAGAGGTTGGTCGTGGCTCGGCAGAGGTTGGTCGCTCCTCGGCAGAGGTTGTTCGCGGCTCTGTGATCTGAGACTTGACTTTTATTCTTCTCTAGACTTGCATCTTTACCAAGATCGTTTGAAAAAGCATTGGAACTGATCGATAGAGCGTTAGCACAGAATTTTCACCAACAGAGGTTTTGAAGCTCTGTGAAACTCGGCAGAGGTTCTATGGGAGAAAATTTCTAATAGCTAACGATTCATAAACATTTTTTTATCATCCAAAGTTTTCATCGTTTTAGGCAATGTTTTTAGGACGTATTTGGAAGTTGGTGTCCTAGAAAACTGTTTTTGAAAAGATTTTGTGCGATACATTCTTACTTTGGTTTACCCTTGCTTGGAAGAGGTTTGGTCACAGTTGGCAGAGGTTTGGTCGCATCCGACAGAGGTTTGGTCGCGGCTCGGCAGAACCTTAACAGAAATGTTACACTAAATTTGACACTGATTTAGACCATTTTACCTCTGGAGTTTGCAAAAACTCAAAACTCAAACAACTTTCATTGGTTTGTTATCTGTTCAGATCATCTTGAATCGCCTCTTTTGGAGCTCGTACGGATAAGATATGGTTGATTTATCATAGTCGCGCAGATCTGTCCATCAGCTTTCCATCAGCACACTGTTGTATACTTCAACGATGCATATGACCTGTCTAAATTTCGAATCTCTGAAATATTAGAACACGAAAGCTGTTCATCAATGTGTCTTAAATCCAGGGCCTTTTGAATCGCATCAATTGGAGTCTTGATCAGTGAGATATGATCAATTTACTACAACATCGCAAATCTGTCAGCATGCTGTCACAGTACTTGATTGTTGTGCACCGAAATCAATTGCCTTTGTAGGATGAGTCTTAAACTGAGTGTTTAAGAGTCCATTGTCCGCTGAAGTGTGAGTCCTTAACAGATGTATTAAGGAGTCCAAGTACCTGCAAAACAGATTAAAGACATTTTGGTACCCATTTCCAAATGGGTCCTTTTCTGTTAAGATTAGGATCTGTTGTAAGGTCCTCTGGTTTGCCAAGTTTAGTTGGTTTGCCAGGTTCCTTTCTATGACTTTTCTCACTTTGGGTCTTTGGAATTTTCTTTTGAAATGACCCATTTTGAACATAGTTTGATCTAGACAAATAGTTCTTTAATGTAAACAGAAGATTAAAGCGTTTACAGTTATATGAGTGATGAGATGAAACAGAAACAAAAGGCTTTGGAGCATTTTTGACAGGAGTAGAGCTTTTGACTTTCCAAACCATTTTCACTCTTTTAAAAACAAGATTATCTGTATTATCAACACGAGAGTTTTCTAAGTCAAATTCCTTTAGCCTTTTAGCTAAAACATCTTTTTCTTTAAGATTCAAATCAAACTTCTTTAGAAGTTCTGATTTGTACATCTTCTCCAACATAATATTGGTTGACAAAACAGATAGTTTTTTTTGACAATTTAGACATTTCAGCTTTAAAAACCTTTATTTCTCTCTCAAAATCATCTTTCAAACATTTATTTGAAATCCTTCAATCTTCTTCTTCTCAAACTCTTTTCTTTCAAGATAAGACTCTTTCTCTCATTTTCAAGAGTTTTCTGTAATTCTGAGATTTTGCAAGAAAATTCCACAGACTTTGTTTCAAAAATTGTTTTCTCCTTTTCAAACTTTTCTCTTTCACAGATCACAAGCTTTTTATAATCAGAAACCAAATTAGAAAATTTTAAACATTTAAGTTCACGTCTTTTCTTCTCTTCTTCAAAAATCTTTTCAGACTCACATAATTTTCTATTAAGATCGAGATTTTCACAGGTTAAGAGTTTACCTGATTCTTCAAGCTTAGCAATCTTTTCTGAATCAATCAGAATGCTTTTGTTCTTTTCCTCCAACTCTTTCTCAAGATTAGGAATAATTTTGCAAAAATTAGTACTGAGTTTAGAATAATAATGAGCATCAGCATCAGCACTAAATCTTAGTTTTGACATATTGTTACTTGAAAGATCGTTAACAGATACTTTGTAAGAAAAAGAATTAATTGTTACACAGTCTTTTGTCTTAATGCACTAACCTGTCTCAGTCCAAATTTGTCGGATTGAGCTGAAATTTGGTAGGTAGGTACACGAGGATATTATGGACAACTTTAATTATTCGAGTTTTGTCCAAAAAATAATAGAAAATGGTTTTTCGAAGCAAAAACGTGTGCAGTAAATAAAAGTTATATTCAAATGTTCTTGAGTCAATGTTTTTCAAAAATGATCGGATTGAGCTGAAATTTGGTACACAGGTTCGTGACTCAATTCTGAGAAACTTTAATGCTTGGTGTTTTTTCAAAAAACCAACAGAAAGTGGTTTTCCGAAGCAAAACAGAGTGCAGAAAAATAAAAGCTTAAAACTCCGAAAATTGAGTAAATGAACAAACTGAGCTACAAACCTAGTGATTTTGCGGAATAAAACACTCAGGTATTATCTACTAACAACCCTTGATCGATTCTAAACCAGTAGAAGAACTCTAATGGCCAAAACCAACCAAAAAGATGAAGAACTTGAAGAACTCTCAACTTTGCACAAAAACACAATAATCTCTCAAAAATTGATAAAAATCAATGGATTGAAGCACAAATTCGAATCTGTTTGGCTCTGATACCAATTGTTGGTTCCTGTTTTACTAAAACAATGATCTTAACTTTCAGTTAGTTCAGATTGTATGGTGCAGAAGCGTATTTAAGAACTGAAAGATAATGTAAGGTAGAAGATCACACAATATCAAATAAAGCAAAGAGTAAATAACATATGTTTCTCAAAGATTACTGTATTTGATATATAATAAGAACACCAAGAACATTAAAGGATTAACAAGAAATCTGCAGTTTAATGGTGTGTGTGTTGTGAAAAGCTTAATAGAAGAGTTCACATGAACCCTCTATTTATACTACTCCTAAAGGGGACAATAAGGACTGAAGGTAAAAATACACTGTTCTGGAACAATAGCTGGAAGGTACAAAACACTATTCTGGAACTGTTGTAGATACAACGTTCATTAAATGCTCCGTATTCAGCTTTAGGCGGAAACCTATCAGAGTTTGACACATGGAGTTGTCAGGTCACGCCTTTGTACGATTGATCTTTAGAACCTTCGAATGGTAGGTATTGTAAGAAGCATGTTCGTCCTTGTTAAGATCTTTTGCGTAGATCTTCTTTTTGCCACAGAAGCTCTGTCAAGTATGACAGAGGCTCTGTGGTCTTGTCCGCATAGAAGAGTCTCTTGTTGTTTCTTCACTTCGGTCTTCTTGATTAACCCGACAGAGCCTCTGTGGAAGACTTATGTCTTCTCGGTTACTCCGCTACTCGGTAGAGCCTCTGTGGGTTACTTCTGTACTTAGACTATTTTCACTACTTTTACAAACAGAAAGATTGGAGCTAACAATCTCCCCCTAAGTAGTGAAAATTAAAAATTTGAAAGTGCAAGTATTTTCTAAGTACAAGAATATTTTCTTTTCACATTAGATTTTGCCAGAGGCATTTACATTTGATTGTATTGAAAAGAAAATATTACAGAGGATCTGTTTGACTGACTCAGATGTTGGCATTCTTGAAGTCATTGAAACTTCTGCGGTCGAGTCCTTCTTGTTTGAACTCGTGATAGAAGCTGATGCAGAGATTTCGGAAGTTGATTGTTGCATCGATAACCTCTATCAGTCTGTCGGCAAGACTTTGATTCATGAGCTTTGTTCCTCTGTGCTTCACTAGGATCGTTCTAAACTCTGTCAAAGTACTTGTTGCGTACTTCTGACAGTCCATCTCTACGAACAACTTTGATTTACCAGAAGGATCTAGAAATACTAACCCGACCCTTGGATTTGTGATGATTGAGTTTGGTGTAGCAGAGGGAGGGCAATAGTCTTCTGGTGGTTGAACGCTTAGGCTTTTCACTCCAAGATCTCGAGCCAATTGGAAATCTACCATGCTGTATAGCATAAGCTTTTCGCGTATGGCCTTTTTTATCACCCTGTAGGCTCTGCAAACTTCGTCGGTTGTGAAGTTCTCTTTCGTCCATTCCAGAAGATCAGGTAGATCATAAGGATTGAGATTCCTAAGATCTGCATCTGCAAACTGGTTCTCTGATCTGTCCTCTCTTTTGACCTTGTAGATGTTGTAAGAGAGTTTAGGCTAGCTTCTGGTTCTTGATAATTTGCAATATAGGACTTTGGCAATCTTGGATGTTGAGAAGATTTTGTGTTTAGGCTTGGGTTTTGTTCTGGTGAAGAGGTTTTCGAGGTCAGCACGGAAGTCAGGGTCTTGAATGGTTGGTTCTGATTGATCCATTATGCCCATTCTGCTGTATAAGTACCTATATACCACTTCTTCCATTTGTGGTGGTGGTGGTTGAGGTAAGGTTCTGCGCAGAGCATCTAATTGGTTCTTGACTTATGCCACTCGATCCTCTGAAGGTTTTGTCTTTGGATCCAGAACAGGAATATCTGACAGAGGTTTAATGCCGAAAGCCCAGTCTTCTTCTTCAGGCTTTGGTGTCTTATACGTATCGAAAGAGCTCTTCATCAGTTTTTCTGTTGAAGGTTGATGCTTGGGCTTTTTCTTCTGCGGTTCTTCTGTCACAATTCCTTTTCCCTTGTCTTTTGTTTTCGGCTGTTCTGCTTGTTGAGATGGGGTTGCCTCTGTAGGATTTGACTCTTGAGTCTCAGAGGGCTTTGTTGTTGATGTTTCTGTTGATTTGGGGATTGCCTCTGTTTGTTCTGACACTTGAGTTTCAGAGGGCTTGATTGGTGATTTGGGTTTGGGTTCTGTTGGAGAGGTTTCATGTGTTTTGCTCAAATATTTTCTTTTGTGAGCAATGGTTTTGGTTTTTGGGTTGGTTTTGGGTGTTGGGGAAGGTAGTTCGTCTTCGGAGGATGTCAGAAGGTGGACTTCTTCTTGGATTTGGACATCTTTTCCAAATACAGAAGGAGTTTCCACAGAGGTGGGTGTTGCCTCTGTGGTCTTCTGTTTTTGAACATGGGTTGTTTATGGTATTTGGGTTTCTTCAGGAATGGATTCCACAGAGATGGTTGTTGTCTCTATGGTTTGGTTTCTGCTTTGGGTTTCAGGTGTTTGGGTTTTAGCAGGGGTTTCTTCAGAGATTATTTCCACAGAGGTCGGTGTTGCCTCTGTGGACGGTTGTGTTCTTTGTTGGGTTTGAGATGGGGGTGCTTGATTGATGGGTTCTGCGACTATTGGTGGAGCTGGTAGACCTCTGCTCGCAGCTTCTTCCCTTTGTTTCTCCCATCGATTCTCCCCCTCAGGATGATCTGATGGACCATGATGGTCATCATCAGAATCATCCTGATGTTTATCTGTCATACCCTCTGCCCTGCATGTTGTATCTGGTTTCTTTGGTGGAACAGCCCCTGCAACAATCATCTTTGCGCACAAGTCATCACAGAGGCCGAGCAGTGTTTCAACCTCTGCTTCTGTGTTGAAGCGCATTTTGTCGACACTAGCTTGAAACTCTTTGACATAGTGTACGTTGGCAACGGTGAAAGCTTTGATGAATTCGGTCATCTGATCAAGTATTCCTTGGCCGAGTTCTGTCACTTGAGCTCTGGTCATGTAGTCAGAAGGCTTCATGGCCTGAGTATTTTTGGTTATTTGTTCTTGAACTTCGTCTAAGGCTTTCTTCAGTTCTTCGGGTGTAAGAGCCTTAGATTTTGAGGATTGCTCTTTTAGTTGCAAAAGAAAGTGCTTGACAGAGTCTTTAAAGGCAGTGGTGGCGGCTTTTCCAAATTCAGCTGCTGCAGAGGTGGCAGTGGTAGTAGTAGTGTGTGTTGCAGAGGACTTCATCTGGGTTATGGTGTTTTGCACCTCTGTGGACAAGGTTTCCATTTTGGTGTTCAGATCAAGGATTACCATGGATGTAGTATCTGCAAAAGATTTGAAAGAGCTTTGAAACTCTTTCATTGTTTGGTTCACAGAGGTGACAAGGGTTTGGAACTCATCCCTTGATACATGTGAACTCGTTGTAACCTCTGGAGGAATACATTCATCCACAGAGTGAGCCTCTGTTCCTGAGACACCTTCCTTCGCCCTTGTTTGGATGTTGGGGGCGAAAGGATTTCCTTCTGATCCTCGAGCAGAAGCATCTAGTGCTTCAGACTCTACAGAAGTTCTGTGAATGACATTGTCTAGATCCACTCCAGAGGTGGGTACTAGATTATCCTTCTGTTGACTCGGAGACTTGTCTAGAGTCTCTCCGTCTTTGTGCACTCTAATCTCCCCTGAAGAGATGTTTGGACCTAGTTGTGTGCGTGTGGCAGAGGAAACAAATTCCTCTGCAAGGATGTCGGGTGTGATCTGGGGCAATATATCACGAACTAAGGATGAATCCTTTAGAGAGGATTCCCCTGGAATGGTTTCCCCGGTTATTTTTGGTACACGGGATGAAAGAATTTCCTCTGTCCGGATGGTTTGGGTTGGGGTCGAGCCGTGCTGCTCTTTTTCAATATTGCCCTCTGCCACTAGACTGGCGGCAATAGAAGTGTGGGTTGCACTGGTAGTTGGTTTTGGTTGTGTGCCTCTATTAATCCAGGCATATTTTCTTGTTTCTCCCTCTGTTAGGCATCCAAGCACTACTTCACCATCTATAGTTTCAGTCTCTGTCGCTACCCTATGGCTTGGTGCTTCTTCCCTAACTTCTATTGTAGCTCCTGCCCCAGTAACTAAGAAGTCGTACATTGGATGAGAGTCGTATAATTGCATGACATGTGGATGATAGAGACCTTTTCGTATTCGGTCAGGTTCTTCTTCATCTGAATCTATCTCTGAGACCTCTATCATTGTCTCCCTCGTTTCAATCACCTCCTCTGTTGGATTTTCTAACATGGTGTCCATGTTATGGTCTTCTACAGCTATTTGTTCCTTTGGACTTGCCCTTTGTGCATCAAATCCGGGTTGGGTGAAGGGGTTCTGTAGCACTTCTAGTGTCTCAACCTGATGATCCCTAGGAGTTTGGTCATCATCTTCTAAGTCAGAAGAGATTATAAAGTCAGGTTTTTCTGTGGACCCATGGGAGAGGGGTTCTGCAGTCCATCCAGCAGTGTTTAGAGTATGGGCGAATTCTGGGTTTTGGAGGAAGTCAGCGAAATCCCCGTGATGTGCATAGTTGAGGGGATTAGGGGATTGAAGAGGGGATTCTTGGGTTTGTTCTTCTGCTACTCCTTCTGTTCCCTGTTCCTCTACGTCTTCTGTCACTTCTTCCTCTGCTATTGGTTGCATAGGAGATAGATGTTTCCCAGTTTTCTTCTTGCTCTTTCTCCTCTTGGGTTTAGGTGCCCCTTCTTCTGAGGCTTTGGATTTTCTTTTCTTCTTTTCCTTTGGGGGAGAGGGAGGAGCAGAAGATCCAACTTTTGTGGCATGAGGAGGAGAGGGATGACCTTCTGCGACACTTGTAGAGGTACCCTCTGTGGTTTTCCTCTTATGAGTTTTCTTTTGAGGAGTAGAGGCAGAGGGTTTTTGTTTCTTTGAAGCAGAGTAAATGGATTTTCTCTGAGCATGGAATCTGGCTTGATTGTCTTCATGCTTCTTAAAAGCAGCTGCCCATTCTTCATCTGTCAACCTATCTAATACTTCTGTACCTATGGGGACTCCTAGACGCGGTGGTGTCATAGGACTTGGTTCTGGAGTCCTATGATCGCGTATGTATTCTAGTTCTAGTTCTTCGTCCCTTGCATATCCTAGAAGTTTCTTTGGCAGAGGTTTGCAGTGTGGGTATCCATCAGCATGTTCTGTTGGGGAGTTTTTGTTCATAGCATACATTTTTGTTATTTGCCCTTCCATTGGCCATTTTTCAAGCAAGAGTAGAGGCTCTAGCAGAACACCTAGATTCATTTGAAACTGCAGAGGAGGTAGAGCTCCTGTTGTGTTTGACTTTTTCTGCTGGAAGTTGTTCTTTCTGTCGATGGTGTTAACCATTTCTTGCATCATGAGAGTGGCGAAGTCCAGAGGTAGGTCGTAGTAGACTCCGTACATGATGGCTAGTATTTGGTGTGAGGATTGATCTGGACTCCCCACTTTCCCGGTTAAGCATCTGTTGAGTATGGAAAAGAGTGTATTCCACATAGGTGGTAATCTGCCTCTGCGGAAGTCATTTCTCTTTCTGAGTGGTACGTTGTACCCCAACATTTCGACAAACCTGCAGAGCTCTTCATCTGTAGGTTCCTGTGCAAAGGTCTTTAATCCTAGAAGACCTCTTGTGGGTAGGCTGAACTCAAGAGAGAACATCGTTCCGTTGAACTTGAGTTCAAGATGTTCGGATTTATCGGGTTTGGAGATGTAGCCTTTGATCTATCGGTCTTCTGGATCAAATCTGCAACTTTGCCAGAATTGATTTATATATCTGGCAGGGATTTTGTCCACGGTTTTGGACAGAAGATGGTAGAGAATATGTTGTTTCAAGGTATGGAGAAGTATAGTGTGTGCTTTCCCAAAAGCAGTTCTTGAGGGAACAAGGTAGTGATTATTGTGTTTTAAAGGTAGAACATTTGCAAAATGTTCATGAGCAAGGAAGTCTTGGAGATGGGTTATCGGAGCAAAGTCTGCTTCATCGTCGGAGTTATCTTGTTCTATGTTTCTGGCGATTTCAGGGTTTTCTGAATGTTCAGAGTGTTCAGGGTTTTCAAGGGAGTTCGCCGGTGAGTGTGCAGGGGAGATAGCTTGAAAAGACGAGGCCATTTCTTGTATAAAGATAAGAATTTTGCAGGTTTTTGCAATGGTTCGCCGGAGAAGAAGATGAGAGTTCGTAAAGGTTTTATGAGGAGTGGTAACTTGGGTTTTATAGTGAATGGTAACGGTTAGAATTCTGAAGAGGTAAATATATGGAAGTGAATAAAATTTGGAGTCCGTACTTGAGTGTGAACGGCGGGTTCAACTTTCCAGGAGAACGTGTGACGTGTACGTCCAATGAAAATGTGACACGTCAGCAGTGTAAGAGCACGACTTGACGTCGTTCGCGGCCCATTAATGCTTGGCGCGTGTGTTTCTTTTCCTCCACATAATTTTCACTCGCAGTATAAGAGCCGTTACTGTTGCAGAATTTACCCAAGTTTGAAAATGACAGAAGCTCTGTAGAGATAGAGCTCTGTGGTTTGAAACTCTCTTCGTATCCTCTATTGTTTGCACATTTACCAAAAACATTTGAAAATCATTGGAGAGGATCGATAGATTTTTAGAGAAGAAATTGCTTTCACATAGGTTTTGGAGCTCTGTTAGAGCCAGCATAAGCTCTATGAGAGGAAATTTCTCATAACTAAATATCTATTAACTTTTTGATCATCCAAGTTTTAATTTGTTTTAAGAATTTTTTTTAGGACATATTTGGAAGATGGTGTCCTAGAAAACTGTTTTGGATAAGGTTCTGTGCGAGAGATTTTTTTTAAAGTCTGTGTTGGTCAGCAGAGTTTCTTTGGTGGAAAGAGCTCTGTGACCAACAACCTTTTAGAATCTCAAAGTGTGCATTTGTGCGAAAGAGATCTTTTTAGATGATATTCAAACCCATCGAAAGAGTTTAAATTTACGATCATAGAGATTTTCTCTGGCAGGGCCTCTGTTGAGCTCAGCAGAGGCTCTATGACCTCAAATTTCTCATAACTCAAAATTTATGTATCTTTTTGATTATTTGAAGTTTGAAATGTTTTTTGTAACATTGTTTTTAGGACAAATTTGGAAATTTGTGTCCTAGAAAATTGTTTTTAACATTGTTTTGATGGAATGAGCTCTTCGTCCCAAAAGACCTTCTTCTGTAACCTTTTGTTCGAGTAAATCCTTAAAGAGAACATTTGAGTTTGATCGGTAGAGTTCTTGTATGAGATTTGTAGTTTATAGAGGATTCTGCATACATAAGCTCTGTTGAGCTCAGCAGAAGCTCTATTACACTAAAAATTTCATAACAGAAGTCTCGTAATTTTTTTTTATCAAAACTTGTTTGGAATATTTTAAACAATGTTTCTAGGACATATTTAGAAATGTTTGTCCTAGAAAACTGTTTTCAAAAAGGATTTGTTTTGAGAAACTTATCTTTTGGCTCTCTCTTGCTCGGCATTATACCTGATTTTTGTGAATCATGAGTGATCACTTCTCTTATTTGGCTCCCCCTTGAATGATCAACTTCTGTAGATCATTTCAAGGTCTCCTTCTGCTCCCCCTTGATCTATGCTTGGGTCAAAATTTGATAAGTAATGCTTTAGGCATAGATCAAGATTTTCAGAGGTTCTGTAAGGACTGTCTGAGGTTCTGAGCAATCTTATAGAAGCTCTATTGAGTATTGAACATTTGGTGATTGAGAATTTACATACAAAAATAAAATAAAATAAATAAAACAACAGAAATATGTATATACATATTTACAGAAGATTAAATTATACTTACAGAGGTTTTAACTCATGTTTATCATTCCCAACTTACCCACCAAGAAAAGAAATATTTTCTCATCTAGTGCCTTGGTGAATAAGTCTGCAAGCTGGTACTCTGTAGACACGAAGTGCATTTCGATTGTCCCATATTCAACATGATGTTTCAGAAAGTGGTAACGGATATCGATGTGCTTTGTTTTTTAGTGCTGTACTGGATTGGCAGAGATGGCTATGGCGCTCTTTGAGTCACAGAAGATGGGAATCTTGAATATGATGTGACCATAGTCCATAACCTGAGTTTTCATCCACAGAACCTGGGAGCAACAACTAGCAGCAGCAACGTATTCGGCTTCTGCTGTAGATGTGGATACACAGTTCTGCTTCTTAGAGGTCTAGCTGACAAGTTTACCACCTAGGAATTGACAACTCCCAGAGGTACTCTTTTAGGTAAGCTTTAAGACCAAAACCAGAGTTCTTCGGATACCAGATGCCAAGATTTTTGGTCCCTTTTAGGTATCTGAAGATCCTCTTTACAACATTATAATGTGATTCCTTTGGGTTAGCTTGATATCTTGCACAGAGGCATGTGGCATGCATTATGTCAGGTCTACTTGCTGTTAAGTATAACAGAGACCCAATCATTCCTCTGTAGAGCGTGCACTCTATAGGTATGCCATTTGGATCTGAGTCTAACTTATTTCCTGTGGCCATTGGAGTTCTCATTACATAGGCATCGGAGAGACTGTATTTTGAAAGTATGTCAGAGACATATTTAGCTTGATTTATGAAAATTCCCTCTGATGATTGTTTTACTTGGAGTCCTAGGAAGAAAGTTAATTCTCCCATCATACTCATTTCAAACTCACTCTGCATGAGTTTTTCAAACTTTTAGCACTCTTCTGAATTTGTAGACCCAAAAATTATGTCGTCCACATATATTTGTACAAGCATAATTTCATCACCTTTTCGTTTATAAAACAAAGTGGTATCCGTCGTACCTCTGTCGTAACCATTATCGAGAAGAAAGGTAGAAAGTCTTTCGTACCATGCTCTTGGAGCCTATTTCAGTCCATACAGAGCTTTGTCGAGGTAGTACGCGTATTTTGGGTACTTAGAGCTTTCAAACCCTGGTGGCTGTTGGACGTATACTTCTTCTTGGATTTCGCCGTTTAGAAAAGCTTTCTCAAATAGAAAAGCTTTCTAAAATTGAAGAAGATTTAAAAGATCAAGTTCATATAAATCAACTAGTCAAAGTCGAACGCGAAGAAGCTATCGCTGCATTAAAAGATGAAAAGGCTACTGTTGAAGGATGGTGTAAATCCTCAACAACGATCACTGAGATTATAAAGTCTCAGATACCCCTGAGTGATAAGAGTGGACTTGGTTACAAAGCTGATACTCTAGAACCAACCACTGATCGTTCCATGCTCAAATTTGGAACTTTCGTATCCTCAGTCCCCGACACTTCCTCATCTCAGTGTTCCTCTTCAAAAACTCCTAACCCTGAGGAAAAACCTACCCTGATCTCTAAAGGTAAAGATAAAGAAAAAGTTTACAATCAAAAACCTCAGAAGGGTACCTTTGTACCTAAGCTGAATGCTTCTAAATCTTCAATGACTTATCCCTCTACTTCTAAGAACAAGATCCCTAGATTTATTCAGCGATCTACTCCTAGAATCAGAGTGGATATTATTGGTAAGAAATTCGAAGAACTGATTGTTCCTCCCATTTCCAATGCCAAAGGTATACTTGGTGCTGGCCCTGCTCATTTAAAATTAATGGCTAATCATGCAAATTGTCCTAAAGCTACTTTTAGCTATAGGAATTGTTATCATTGTGGACTTACCGATCACATTGCTAGTAAGTGCCCCACAGCCACCAAAGCTGAAAAGTTAGCTAAGGTGAAGATTACTGCTATAATAACCGGGTACGTTGTGGGTTTATTTAATTTTATTTATTTGATTTTAAGGTAAGTTTGGGATTCGTTTTATGGAGTTATAAGTTAAGGGGTAGACTTTAATTTTTATATAGAAGTTAGAGGGTGTGTTTTGCCAAATCTTAGAAGTGTTGGGTTTGTTTGTTAAGGTTGGTGGAACTTACTCCATCCACCGCCCCATTTCATCTCAATTAGGGTGAGGTGTCTTAATTGTGAACACTTAGCAATTGTAAGAGTGTGTGTGTGTGTGTTTTACGGCAAAGAGAAGAGAGAGAGAGTGAACCGAAAGGGAAGAAGAAGAAGAAAAACGAGTGTTTCAGCTGGAAATTTTAGGAATCAATCTGAAAAAAACAAAGGTAATTATCCTATACAAATTCTTTCTTTTATGTTTATATAAGTTTCTATGAGCTTAGAAATGGGTCTTGGTAATTTTAGAAGGATATGAGAAATCTGAGTTTATGGATAGTTGTTATTTATAGTCTTAAACATATCTGCAAAATATCAGAAACATTCATGGTCGAAATCTGCAATTTTCTAGTTAAAAGATGAACTTAGTAGACTGAGACATTCATAAGTATCGCAGTAGTGAGTTGAGACATAGATGGTGATTTTCGACATTCATGAGTATCGCAACCTTGGGTTGCGACAAGCTCATTGGTATCGCAACAGTTGGTTGCGATATGAGGAGTATATCGCAATGGTTGGTTGCGACATGATGTATATCGCAACAGTTGGTTGCGATATGTTACTGTGTCGCAGTAGTTAATTGCGACATGTACTATGTGTTGCGACAAGGGGTTATTACATTTAGTTGGTTGCGATAACAACCGAGGATTTTGGATTATTTAAGATTTTTAATCTTTAAGGGTCCTGAATAGTAGATTAATACCAGTACTTTATGTATACGAGTATTTCAGATTTCTGTGAAGTTGGTGACGAAGATTCTTACGACTTTAATTAGAGTACCGCGACCACAATCAGGTGAGTTTTACTTTAAAATGTTTTCAAAACTGGAAGACATGTATGTATGGGTTGGGAATGTGATAGATGGTGTGATTATGTGTTTATGTTTGAAATATTATATATTGAGATGTATATTGTATTTACATGAGCATTACACTACACGAGAGCACGTTGGCCGGGCTTAGGACCGGTGGAGTTGGCTGTACAGAGGGACAACGGTGTTAGCTGTAATTTTCGTACAGCGGAGTAAATTGATTAGTTGGCTTGTAACCAACTAATTTGGCCATGTGAAGGAAGAGTTGTACACGATGCACGAGTCTTGCTTGGTATTTAATTAATTGTTGTATATGTGTGTTTTTACAAAAAGGATTATTAAACTGACAGGGATTATCTCACTAGACCATTTGGTCTAACCCTCATTTTGTTTTCAAAAATATGTATTCCAGGTCGAGGAACTTTTAATAGCAAAGGGAAGGATAAAGTGTAGGATGCGGTTGATAGCTGACGGAGATTAGGAAATGCTTATATTTTGTATTGTATAGTTTTGAGACTATGGGACCGTAAGTGATTTATTATGTATTTTTGTTATGAATGTAACGATGTTATGCAATATATGTTATTTGACGTATGTTTGGGAAACCGGGTCGTTACAACTGCCCCCAAGGCAAAGAAGACCACTGAGGTTAAGAAATTAACCAAAGTGAAGAATAATTCTGAAGCTGAATCTTCAAATGCTGCGAAGATTGCTGAACCTTCCACTTCCTTTACCACCACTGACAAGTGTGGGCCCATGGTAAAATGGGTGCCTAAGTCAAACTAATCTTCCTTTGTTTGCAGGTTATGAAGGGTATCTGGTATCTTGATAGCGGATGCTCTAGACATATGACTGGAAAGAAAAACCTGCTCACTAAATACAAGGAAGAGAAGGGTCCCTCAGTGATCTTCGATGGAAACGGAAAAGGCTATACTCGAGGGTTTGGTGTACTCTCTAATGGTACAACAACCTTCAGAAGAGTCGCATATGTTGAAAGACTGAAGCACAATCTTTTAAGCATCAGTCAGCTGTGTGACAAGGATAACAAAGTGATTTTCACTAAGGAATCCTGCTTTGTCACTGACAAAAAGGAGAAGATAGCTCTCAGCGGATACCGTATGGAAAATGTTTATGTTATATACATGGACTCTACAACCACTGAGAACTCCTGTTTCTTCTCAAAAGCCTCATCAAATGTCAACTGGCTATGGCATAAGAGGCTCTCCCATCTAAACTTCAAGACACTGAATACTCTTTCTTCTAAAGAGTTGGTCACTGGTTTACCTCAACACTCATACGCTAAGTAGTCCTTATGTTCAGCGTGTGAGAAAGGGAAACAAACTAAGGCAAGCTTCAAGTCTAAGCAAGTTTCCTCAGAGTCATCTCCTCTACAACTTCTCCATATGGATTTGTTTGGCCCTGTTAACAAACAATCCATCGCTGGAAAGAAATATACATTGGTCATAGTTGATGAATTCTCTCGCTATACCTGGGTAACGTTTCTCCGTTCTAAGAGTGACACCCCTGAAGACCTCATCACTTTTGTCAGGAAAATGGAAGTCCTGAAAAACATGACCGTTCACTCAATAAGGAGTGATCATGGGACTGAATTCAAAAGCAGTTCTCTAGATTCCTTCTTTGAGAGCAAGGGTATTTCTCACAACTTTTCCTCAGTGAGAACACCGCAACAAAATGGGGTCGCTGAAAGAAGAAATCGAATTATCATCAAAGCTGCACGATCAATGCTTAGCGATTCTCATCTACCTACTCAGTTTTGGACAGAAGCTGTCAACACTGCTTGTTTTACTCAAAACAGGTCACTGATTGTCAAAAGATTCAAGAAAACAACCTATGAACGCTTCCATGGGAGAAAGCCTTCAATTAGCTTTCTTCACATCTTTGGTTGTCAATGTTTCATACTGAACAACAGAGATGCCCTTGGAAAGTTTGATCCTAAGGCGGATGATGGAATCTTTCTTGGATATTCTTTAGTTTCTAAAGCCTTCAGAGTCTTCAATCGAAGAAGATAAACTGTTGAAGAAACAATCCACGTCACCTTTGACGAATCCCGTTCAGCGAACTCTAGACCTTCTGCTGATACTGAAGAACTGAATCAATGGATGTTTTCTCTTCTTGGTGATTCAGAAGAAATTCCCACTCCTCCATCTCATACTCATCCCGCTGAAGATGACGATCCTACTATTATCCCAAGCATGCAGACTAGTGAAGCTGAAACATCATGGGTCTCAGCTGTTCCTCTCAACACTATGCCTGCTTCTGAACCTTCTATCTCAGATATACCATCTACTTCTCGGCAATCAGTGAATGAAATGACATTTGAACCTCTTCCTCTCTTGGCTGATATACCAGAAGTTGCTGAAGCCTCATCTTCAGCTCCTCCAAAAGTTCAAATTGAGTCAGCGACTTATGCTCCGCCTCAGCGATGGACTATAAATCACCCCATTGATCAAATTCTTGGTGATCCAAACGCTGGTGTTCAGACTCGACGAAGTGCAGGTAACATTTGTTTATTTATTAACTTTATTTCTCTGATTGAACCAAAGAAAACATATGATGCCCTCTGAGATCCAAACTGGGTCAGCGCTATACAAGAAGAGCTGACAGAATTCGAAAGAAACAAAGTTTGAAAGCTCGTTCCAAGACCATCTGACAAGTCAGTGATAGGCACTAAATTGGTCTATCGAAACAAGTTGGATGAACATGGAATTGTAACCAGCAATAAGGCTCGTCTTGTTGCTCAGGGATACAGAAAAGAGGAAGGCATAGATTACGACAAAACGTTCGCCCCAGTGGCAAGACTAGAAGCCATTCGTCTATTCTTAGCTTACGTAGTACACAGAGACTTCAAAGTTTATCAGATGGATGTTAAGTCAGCGTTCCTTAATGGAAAGCTGAATGAAGAAGTCTACGTGGAACAACCTCCAGGATTCTCAGATCCTAAGCATACAGGTTATGTTTATAAACTGGATAAGGCACTCTATGGCTTAAAGCAAGCTCCTCGTGCATGGTATGACACTTTCTCCTCTTATCTCCAAATCAAAAAATTTGAGCGAGGTAAAATCGATAAAACTCTATTTTTCAGGAAAGTAAAAGGCCATATTATTCTGGTTCAAATATATGTCGATGATATTATATTTGGTTCCACTAACCCTGACCTTTGTACTCATTTCGCCGATAGAATTAAAGATGAATATAAAATGAGTATAATGGGTGAGCTAACCTATTTCCTTGGTCTTCAAATCAAACAGAGTGAAAAAGGAACTTTCATTCACCAAGGAAAATATGTTAAAGATATGCTGAAGAAATTTGATTTAACTCAGAGCTCAGCTATGAAAACCCCTATGGCACCGCCGCTGACACTAAACAAGTATCTTTATGGAAAACCTGTTAATGTCACAACGTACCGTGGGATGATCCGCTCTCTTCTGTATCTTACAGCTAGCCGACCTGATATTATGTATGCAACTTGTTTGTGTGCACGATATCAAGCTGAACCTAAGGAATCTCATTTGATTGCTGTAAAGCGAATCTTTCGATACCTCAAGGGTACTCCTAACCTAGGTCTTTGGTATCCCAACGACTCAGGGTTTGATCTAATCGCCTATTCAGATAGTGATTTTGCAGGTTGCAAATTGGATAGGAAAAGCACCACAGGAGGCTGTCAGCTCCTGGGTGGAAAGCTGGTGAGTTGGACAAGTAAAAAGCAAAACTCAGTGTCCACCTCAACCGCTGAAGCTGAGTACGTAGCCGCTGGAAGCTGTTGTTCTCAGGTCTTGTGGATGAGAAATCAACTACTGGACTATGACCTTCAGCTCTCGAAAATTCCGATCTATTCGACAGCACTAGTGCCATCGCTATATACAACAATCCAGTGCTACACTCAAAGACCAAACACATCGACATCAGGTATCATTTTATCAGAGATCATGTGATGAATGGAGATATAGAACATCATTTTATTCCAACTGATTTACAGTTAGCTGATCTATTCACCAAACCTCTTGATGAGACAAAATTCAACTTTCTCATCAGCGAGCTTGGAATGCTGAACTTAGAAGAGTAAAATCTTCAGTGGTTCACATTTGATCAGGGATAAAATAAACTTGTATAACCCTATTAATCATATACTCTCTGAGCAAATTGATTCGCTGATATCAAGGTATGTTCTTTCTTAATCGCTGACGTTCACATATGAATGCAAGATTTCAAAACAAATTGCATCGCTGAATATCTCTTCCTTTCAGTGATACTTTGAAATTTCTATAAATCACTGATATTTCTATTCAGTGCTTCATGTTTTACAAATATCCCTGAGTTTTTCAAATCCTCAGAGACATCCTAAAATGTGAAATGACGTTTGTGACGTCATCACAACGGATAGACCATGGCATGCTTTTCTCTGACACGTTCACCCGTTTCGTATACCTTGTCCAATCAAATTCAAGGGACGTGTCCGTGTCATCATGAAAAACTTTCCCGCTCATAGTTTTTCTCTCTCTACTCTCACTATATAAACCCATTGCGTATATATTTTTACCTTTTACGCGAACATCATCTCCTTCAAGCAAGAACAACTGTTGCATTTGAACTCATTTTTCTCAAGAAACTGTTCATCTTCATCTTCAAACATCAAAGGTTAATATTCTTATTATTTACCTTTATGAACTTGTTTTTGATCTTATTCTTGGTTCTAAAAGATCAAACAAAATAACTTTCTTAAAATGAAATCATTTTCTCTTCATGATATTATAAACACAATCTGGAAACAGATTGTTCTTCGAGTTTATAATAAAAATCTTAAACATGACTTTTCATATGTTTTTCCAGAATCCCTTCTCTAAAAGGAAACTGGAAAACAAGATAACTCAATATGTTTTGTACTTCTTTTCAAAATTAGAAAAACCCTAATTTCCATTTCTTTATCTAAATGGAAATTACAAAACCCTTATTTTGGACATTTTATCCATTTTAAGAACTTATGTTCATAATCTTTGTGTTTATACAGAAATGGCATCTACTGAAGCACCCTCAACTCAGTCTCCTACTACACCTAAAAGGACTGAACTCATCGCAGCTCCTCAAGTTGGCTTCAAATTCGAGCAAATTAACTTTCAAGGCAACAACCCTTATGCTCTCTTCAACTTCCCTCCAAGAAAGCAAATCACACATCTAGACGACGCTGTTAATTTTTTTAAGACTTGTCCTCTATCCACAGCTCTGACCGTCACACCTCCCGCTGATAAAAACTTACTCGCTCAGTTCTGGTATACTGCCAGAAGAGCTATGATCACCTGCACCAAAGACCCCAAAAAGGAAATCAAGGTCATCCTTTTTGACACCGACCATGGTACCTCCAAAATCACACCTGGTAATATCAGGTGTGCCCTAAACCTCCCCGCCGACACAAAAGAAAAACGATTTATCCCTCTACCAAATCCTAAAAACCCAGCGGATAGAGAAGCACTCATTGCATTCTTTGATGCAATGCAGTATGTGTGGGAAACAAGGAGAGACAAGCTCCCTGAGAAGAAGCTGACCATGATCAAGAAATCCAAAATACCCAGCGAGATAAATTTCATATTCGCTCATCTGATAAGTTGCATGACAGCTAAGGTTGGTTCCTCTGACCAAGCATCCCAACCCCAGCAGGCTATGGGGTATGCACTGCTGAAGGGCCTACACATCGATTGGGCCAAAATCATCTTTGACGACATGATACAGAGAGTCGAAGAAGCAAAGAGACAAAAGACTGTCCCATATCCTCGATTTGTCAGCGCTCTCTTCCTACAAGGGCTCGGGGACAAATACCCGAAGGTGGGCGACCAAAAACTCTCACAGGTTGGCACTAAGGTCCTCGACTATTCTCCCATGCCAAATGAGGTACGTCTTACTATTCTCTTATCTCTTCTCAAACCTCCTACTTCTTCTACTTCTGCAGCTACCTCAGCGGAAATCCCAACCACTGATACCCAGGCTGCAACCTCCACTCCTCGAAAGAGAAAACAATCATCAACCTCTCTTGGTGCTCCCAAGGCCAAGAAAACCAAGGAGCAACCCCTAAGTCTACCCTGGTTACTGCTATTTCCTCCCCCATCCATCATGAGGAAGAGGGGGAGAAGAATCAAGAAGATCTTCCCCATAATGTTGAGGGGGAGGAGAAAAATCTTGAAGACCTTTCCCATAACACTGAGGGGGAGGGTATTATTTCTACAAATGCTGAAAAACCTCAGGAAGCTGAAAACCCTGAGGGAACCGAGAAACCTCCCTCTGAACTTAAGGGGGAGCAACTCGATGAGGAAGCTGAAGCTGAAGCCGATGTCCTAGAACCATATGCTGATGAAGAAGAAGAAGACGATGAAGACGTCGATATCGCTGAAGACGAACCATCGGCATCTCCTGATAATGATGATGATGATGATGACGATGATGATGACGTCGACTTCTTCGTCCAGCCAATCAAAAGAGCCCGTGCTCAAAAAGGGGTAGTCATCAATGAGACTTCAGGGGAAGGGACCGCGAAAAAGCCTGCAACGACTGAAGCCGATAAGGGCAAAAACAAAGGCATTGCTGCAGAAGGCAATCTGACTATCCTACAAAGAGAGCCATTTTGTCAGGTACAATATCTCCTCTTCCTTTATACTGCATCCCTCCTCTATCCCTTCTCAACCTCAGTTCTCCTCTCCATAAAGCCTCTATACACTTAAACCTCATTCTTTCTCTATCTTTTCTCCCAAATGATCTTACTTAAACGATCGTTGTGTTTCAGCTAGTCCTCTCCCCTGCTTGAGGATACACCTGAAGTTCCTCCAGCTACACCAATAATAATCCCAGCCACAAGAGCTGAAGAAATAATCCCAGTCTTAGACCTCACTGAGACTGATGAACCTGAAGAAGAACTGCTCTCTCACAAAAACAGACCTTCCTTGGCTCCTCAAAAGCTTAGTGAAGAGGAAGAGAAAAAGAGAGAAGCAATGATCAAACAGCTTGAAGATCAGCAAATCATCCTTCCTCGATACAAAATCACAAGAAAGGAGATCGCTGAACATCATAAAGCTGAAAGAAAACTAGCCGAACGAAGAAGAGTTGAAGAAGACTCCCATTGATGTCCAACGTCAATTGTGTAAGGACGCCAAGAAGATCATCGAGAAGAAAACCAAGGTATCTGATTCTACCCTTGAATGGTGCAAAGATAGGCTGAACTATCGATACAAGATTTCCAGAATCAACAAGGTGTACATCAAGGGAAGAATATCAGTAACTATGCCAGTTGTTGATGTCGACATACTCAGAGAAAATGGTACTAAAGAAACCATTTATGCTTCATCGATCAGCAAGTACGGTTTCTCTGAGTGGTTGGAGATGCGAATAGCCATTCAGCAATCACGCTCAACATTCAAAGACCACGTCGAGAAAGTTTTAAATAAACAGATCGACTTGGTTACATCAGCTGTGGCCTGTGGATATTCCTCCTCCTCCTGCTCCAGTTCAAAAAAGAAGAAGGCCTACTGCAAAGAAGAAGATAACTCCTTCGGACTCAGGTCCTCCTATCCGAAATGAAACCGGAATTGGCTTCTCACGCGCTGAAGTTCTTGGTCCTGAACCTGATCTCTCAGCTCTCGACATCTCCCTGCCCCCTGGTGAACGCTTCATCCCTGGAAAAGTCTTAAGCGAACCTTATGGTATTTTCTTCAGAGACTACGATGGACGAGAATGCTTTCAATGCATCTCTGAGCTACCCATCATTCCTATCGAACAGCTCAGGGATCTCATCTATTGGTGCGGATTTAGAGATGATCTTCTCGGATACTTCATGAAGCCCCTGATATTCAAAGAAGCAAAGAATAGACGGGATCTTGGTGAAAAAGTCCCTGATTGGATGATCCATACAACAAAATCCCTTGATGAACTTCTCATTAAGGATGAACCTGAATAGCTGATAGGATTTCCTTGTAATTCTTCTATTTTTATCAGCTGTATCTTTTGTACTTGTAAATATTATTTGTTGTACTTGTAATTTTTCCACTTCCCTTTGTAACCTTATACGAAGTTTAAAGAAAAATTTCAGCGAATGTACTTTACTCCAACAACTCTGAAAAGATCCCAGAAAACAGTAAAATGGACAAATATTTTATGAGTTTTTTTTATCCTTATGTTTTCATACTTAGAAAATTTCTTTTATTGCTATGTCATAATCAAATAGGGGGAGATTGTTGATCCAAACCCTCTGTGATTTGATAATGACTCTTTAAGAATCACTTAGTGAAAATTGTAAGTAGACAATATGTATTAGAGAATCACTATCGCTGATAAGTACTATGTCTCTACAGTACCGCTGATAGGAAACTCATGCTCTTTAAATTACACATTCAGCGATACTGTTCATCAACAAGCCCTGAGCCTGTTCAATCCTGTTGATGATAGTTTTTTTGTTTACTTATGATCCCTGAAGACAAGTTTAACGTCAACCATCTTCTACGCTGAAGTCGAAGATCAAGCCAAAGAACCAGCGACAAGTCTACTAATAAACTGATGCGGATATCAGTGAAGCCAAGACCTGTCCACTCAACGGGAAGTTACAAGTAGAAAACTTCAGCGAACGCTGAACTTTATCACTCGACGATAAAGAACTGTTCAACGAACACTGATCATGATGTTTCCTCTACAAGTTACGTTTGTCTTCTCCCCTTGCACGTCTCCGTACGATCTGTCAGAACGGACATCCCTTTTGTTCAGAATCGTACAACCAACTCTGATTCTACACTGTTCATTATGCGGCTACTAGGTTGTCTACCAAGGTCAAACCATGCAACCAATCAGCTGCTGCCACGTGTAAAGTTGTACTGATATGCATTTAATACATGGAGTATATAAGGAGAAACCCTACTTCAGAAATGAAGTGCTCGGCCATCTTCTTCTCTCTACTACTTTGTGTTAGAATATTATACTTAATATTCTTATCTTCTTTCTAACTTATTTCTAGTGCAAGAAATCTTAGTGATTCTCTTAACTTGTTTAGTGATAGTTGGGGCTAACAATATCCCCCTAATATTGAAAATAAAAATTTGCATGCAGAGGTAAGCTAGAAAGCAAAGAAGAGAAAATCATCCTCTGTTAAAAACTACTTTACCTTAAAATAGAAATTACAAAGTAAAGCAATTAAGAAGTAGGATCACCATTACAAATTCTATGAAATTTCACGATCAGATCTCCGATTCTGTTATTGAATCAATCTCCAGAAGGATCCTCTGAGTTGACTTTATAGGACACTTGGGTGTTCTTTCTCTTCCCATGATTACCTGTCTTAGCCATTGCATGGTTTCTTTTGAGTACTTAGTAGATTCAAAGGCTCTGAAAAGTCTCTTTGTGTCAACATTAACCTTGTACACAAACCCAAGAGATTCTGATAAAGTTGTTCCACCATGGATGTTTCCAAAGTTCTCCATGCTATCATCAGGGGTTGTGACTACCAGTTGCTCAACTCCAAGTTCCATAAATATTTGAATGTCTATCTTCGCTCTAAGCTCCACATGCTTCCATATTGCCATAGTCACCTCTCTTAATGCGACATTGAATTTCCTCCCTTTGTCAAACCTTGGACTCAGAAAGCGATAAAGATCGATCATATCGTATGGGTTCAGATTGACCAAGTCATTGTCATTAAACCTATAAAATTTTTTGTTGGCTCTCTCCACAGTGTACTCGATTCTCTCACGTGACCATCCTTTTTCATCTTTAATTCTCTCACGTGACCATGCTTTTTCATCTACAATTCCTTTAGTGCTATTATCTTAGGTTATTTTATTATGTTTTAATTATTTTAAGATTAGGATTATCTTAGGTTATTTTATTATCTTTTAATTAATATAAGATTAGGATTATCTTAGGTCATAATTATCGTTTCCAATTATTAGTTATAAATAGGATTTTGTTTTTCAATTGTAAGTTAAGTTTTAGTCAATTAATAAAAGTTCTATTAAGAGTTTTTCTCTTAGTTTTTCGAGTTTTACGTAGTAATTCTCGTTTATCAAAAGGGTTTAAACGTTTGTCGATCCTTTCGTAAACCCCCGCTGCGTCAGTTGGTATCAGAGCATGATTCACATGTTTTTTCACTACAATGGCTGATCAACATCCCACTACCAAAGCAGACTTGGTTGAGTCGGATGTGGCCTATATCACAACACTCGCTAATCTGACAGCGTTTGTTAATAGGCTTCAACCTAACATCGTCAATCACCAACGTCGGAGAAGAGACAAGTTTGAAGGACCGACTATGGCACCATGCAATGGCAACCGTAACCGGGTCGATCCCTCGAGTTCCGAATCCGAAGAGGAGGAGGAAGAAGACCCCAAGAGAAGATCAATATCATACTCAAACGAATACTCCCTGCGTCAAAGGAAGAAAGCCAACACGAAAATCTTTTCCGATCACATTGTTCAGTGAACAAAAAGGTATGTAACCTAATTATCGATAACGGAAGTTGTGAGAGCCTCGTGTCCCGGAAATTGGTCGATTACTTTAAGCTACCCACTCAACCCCATGAAGCTCCTTATTCTCTTGGGTGGGTCAAGTACGATTTTCAAGTTAGAGTCTCATAAACTTGTCGGGTACCCATCTCAATTGACAAACACTATCGAGAAGAGGTACTATGTGATGTCCTTGATATGGATGCTTGCCACATTCTATTGGTCCGACCGTGGCAATTTGATAATAATGTCACTTACATAAGCCGAGACAATATCGTACTATTCCGTTGGTGCCAGCGAAAGATCGCCATGACACCAGTTAACAGCTTCAAAGAAAGCACCGATAAGAAAAGTAACAACTATAACTGTATTATGAGTTTGGTTTCTTCTTTAGTCAATCAACCACCCATTCCGGAAAGACCACCGGAAAAAGAGGAAGTCTTGCCGGACAATGTTGAAGATAAAGTCGTTACCGTTGAAACAGAAACACAACACGAGACCTATACCGATCATAAAAAGTCGACAACAAATTTCGGGTCCCCGGTCAAAGAAACTGAAAGCAAGCTAATGGAAGACATTCTCGAGCCAATAAAACCGTTGTCACAGGAAGTCAAGAACGGTGATCCCAAAAGTGATGCTTTCATTATTCAAGCACCCAAGGCTCCGGTTCAAACCAATACAATTCTCGGTAAAGTTACTCTGATGTCTTACCCTTTTGAGTTTGATAAAATATCATTCGTATGGAAACAATCGCGACAACCTCCATTGGAATTTGAAGATTGGTCAAATATTTTGATTTTTGGACGCCAAGTTGTGAATCCAAACGTTTTGAAGAAACGGATGTTCTACGTACCGGATGAAGATTTTTTTCAAGTGAACTCGAGGACGAGTTATTTTCAAGTGAGGGTGACTGATACAGGGAGAATTTGAGAGTTAACAAGGGTTTTCACAAATAGTTGGAGAAAAGGAAAACGAGCTCGAAGAGAAATGTTAGGGATAAATCTTGTTGAATAGAAGTTAAAGGGTTTATATTGTAAATGTTGTTACTTGGGCTTAATTGCTTTATGGGCCATGGGCTTGATAGATTAGGCCCTTGATATAAATAGTGTGATTAGCCTTAGAAAATAGGTTAATCACTTAATCGTTCATATCATTCATATTGTAAACACTCTGAAAGCTTAATGCAATATATGGATGACCAGTTGAAATCATATTGACTGGATCTTTATTCTATTGATTTCATTGTGTATGCACTAATATGGAACTCACAATTGGTATAAGAGCATACAGAAGATTCGATTCAAGGTGATTCATAAGGTTTCTGGTAAGATTTATCATGTTTTTGTCGACTGTGTTCTTTAGATTTCAAAATTCATATTTTGATTCAGACAAAATTGCTAGTTTCTGTTTATTGCATTCGATTAGCATCGTCATTATAAGAGTTTCTGCAATTTTTCTAATTCTAATTCGACTGTTTGATTGTGTTTTTGGCAAAATCAAGTTCTTTGGTTTTTGGGCTACCATTCTCCTATATCAGAAAAGGAGAAACTGTGTCAGCCTGTCAGGTATGTGAACCCATTCATCAAAGCTTAATCGAACAGTTGGAACCTCTTGTTGAACGAATAGATTCTTATAAGGCCACCACTAATGAACAACTGCTTGAAATTAACTCTTTAAAAGAAAAGCTAGATGTTCAAAAGCGAATAACTGAAAAATAAAAGTCCGAAAATGCTAATCTAAAAGAAAAAAGTACAAATCTTTCAATAGCACCTAAGGACTTAAGGGCCAAGATATCTGAATTAACCGTTAAGCTTGATCAGTGTGAGAATGAGAAAGCAGAGATTGTCTATCAATGTTCTTCTCTCCAAATCAAACACAAGGAGTTTGTTTCTAAAATAACTGATCTTGAATCCAAACTCCACAAAAGAGGTCAAACTGATCAGACCATTCACATGAACAAACCTAAGGATATCACATACTTCAACAAGGAATGGGGAATCGGATACGATAACCCACAGTACTTGAAAAAGATTTTGAACAAAAGACCGACTCTTTATCACTTTGGTTTTCTCGGTCTAGACAAAAAGTATCCTGAATATAAAAACAAATGGACTGGTCCTCCTGAAAAAGAGAAAGAAGAGGAAACTGAGTAATACAAGCGTGCACACACCATAAAAATGCAACTACCTTTTATGTATGAGCATATGAACTACTCATACAAGAAAAGCCCAAATAAATACCTCTCGAATGACTACTTTGACGACTATAAGGTTGCGTTGCCCAAGGATTCCTCCAAAAAGGATGAGGCCCAATTACCTGAACCAAAAACTGAGACGGACGAGTTTAAACTCTATGTCCCTCCTCTCGTTTTGGAAGCAAAAATTTCGAGTTAGAAGAGACACTCGAAAAGGAAAGAAACAGTTTTCAAAAGGAAAAGCAAACGCTTAAAACATAACTTGAAACACTCAAATCCGTTAAAACCGAATCTGTGTCGGATGAGGGACAGGAAATCCTTCGGAACGAAATCAATTGGCTCACGTCAAAAATGTATGCCTTGGCAACAGAAGCGATGAAAGAACACGTGAGAAACGGTCAACTCAAAGAGAAGCTTGACCTACACCAAAATGAACAAATGATTTCACCCTAACTTTCCTCGGACTCGTCTGATACATCTTCGTGTAAAGCTTTCATTGGAAAAACTTCTTCACGAAACGGTAAAGCGTCTCAAGATGAGTGTGTTTTAAAGAACCTAAACTCTGATTTTTTCTTAGCTTCCGCGCCAGATTCTCCTAAAAACACAGACACAAAGTGTTCCTCACCTCCCTCAATCAATCCTAGTCCATCGATTCCGGATATTGATTTTTCAAAATTCATGAATTCTGAGGGTAGTTCAGATGAAGAGTTTGAATCGTTTCCATTTGACAAACCTCTTCCAAGTCACACCGACTTTCTTTCAAAAGCGGTAAATCACCTGGTCAATTTTCAAAAATGGCGAATGTTCTTCAAAACCTAAGACCCCGACTGTGATCAAGGTTTCTAAAACTGATTCTCGTTCTCAAAATCAGTCACAGTCGCGGTAAAAGACCGGTCGATCAACTGACAAAAATCATGTCTACTCAAACTCTGCTGACCATGCCGTTAATGATGTTTCAGATAAAAATGGTCGGGCTAAACAAGACAAACAAAAGTGGGTAGCCAAGGAATCTATCGAGAACAAGTCGGCGTCAAAGTCATTTAATACTGTTTTCTATCCTAGGAAGGACATTAATGATTGTGCTTTGAATCACAAGAATAATTTGGTTGAACAAAGTGTTAATTTTCCGATTAAACTTTATTCAATTCAGCATTTGATTCAATTATCACATGATTGTTTATGTTGTTCTAATTGTGGATTGAATGACTTTGACGATATTCGAAATGCAACTAATTGGTTTGGTTCTTATCATGTTTATCATACTAAACCTAATCGGAAATCCTGAAAAAACAAAAAGAAGCCCATTTCAAAACGGGTTCCCCAATAAGAGGTTAAACCTAAACACGAAAGGAAACCCATTTCAAAACGGGTTCCCCAATCAGAGGTTAAACCTACACCCAAGAGGAAACCCAGTTCAAAACAGGTTCCTCAACAAGGTGTTAAACCTAACCCTCCAGGACCCATTTTCAAATGGGTACCTAAAATCCGTTAATCTTGTTTTTGCAGGACGGTCATGTATGGTACTTAGACTCAGGATGCTCCAAGCACATGACCGGGAGGAGGGAGCTGCTCACGAACTAGGTTGCAAAGACTCTTGCTTCAACATCATTCAACGAACGGGTTGAATTGAGGATGCAAAGACTCTTGCTTCAACATTTTAATGGTGGTTTCAGTGCACATTCCTTTTCTCCTAGCTTCCTATCGTTCGTTGAATGGTGTTGCACACCACAGAAAGGGTAGACATTTCAGCTGTCATCATAAAGGGATTTTGAGGTCTTCATATTCAGATCCCCCACTTGCAAGGAGCTAGAATATCTTGTCTTCCTCCGATCTTTCGAGAATGACGAGAACATTAGTGGTGCGAGGTCTATAGGTGTCAAGCTCATTCCATTTAGACTTCAAGATTCCTAGATGGTGTACAAATGTGTTGCTTCCTTGCTCCGAATCTACTAGTAACGTTTTCATCTGAAATATTCTTGCTGCATTGTTTAAGGAACTATTGGAGATCTTACCATATTACTACAGTAGTAGTAAGGTGCATATTGCTGTAGTGTGGCAGTATGGTTGTCTTAACACACACACACACACACACATAAGGAACAACCGTAGGTTATTACGTCACATTTTAGAATATGATATAGATTGAAAGGAGGAGGGTATAAGAAACTCGTAGGGTTGTCTTGTTTTATTATGACCCTCTTTTTGCAAATAAAAAAAATCTTATTATAAAAAAACCAATCAATAGATATATATATATATTTCAAAAAATTTAATATATATTAAAGGAACAATAATAAGTAATGAGGTGACAATTAATCAATATAAAGGAACGGGTTGCAAAGACTCTTGCTCCAAGACTCTTTCTGTGGTGTGCAACACCATTCAACGAACGATAGGAAGCTAGGAGAAAAGGAATGAGCGGAATTGGGACATAACTTGTTCAGCATTGGCCAATTCTGCGATAAAGATCTAGAGGTCAGATTCAAAGCGAAATGGTGTAGCGTCCGCACTGACGACGGAACGGAGTTACTGGTTGGAACGCGAAAGACCAACCTTTACACCATCGACCTCTCTGCCCTGAAGACCGATGATTCAGTCTGCCTGATGTCAAAGGCCAACTCACAAAAAGCATGGATTTGGAACTGAAGTCTCTCGCACCTCAACTTCAAGAACATCAACAAGCTGGTGCTAAGCGGACACGTGAAAGGCATGTCCGAGCTCGAATTCGTGAAGGACAAACTCTGCGGGGCATGCGAGATGGGGAAAATGAAGCGAGTGACACACAAGCCGAAGGCCGCTCCGAGCACGTCCCGGTCCCTCGAACTCATCCATATGGATTTGTGCGGACTGATACGTGTTCAAAGCATCAACAAAAGAAAGTATGTCCAGGTGATGGTTGATGACTTCTCACGCTACACTTGGGTAAAGTTCTGGCGCTCGAAGGACGAAACCCCGGATCTGATTATCAACCATCAGAAGACCATTCAGCTGAACCTCCGACAGCAAGTTCAGACTATCAGGACGGACAACGGGACGGAGTTTAAGAACCAAACGGTGAACGAATACTTGACATCCGTCGGTATCTCACAAACATTTTCTGCCGCTCGAACTCCTCAGCAAAACGGAGTGGTGGAAAGACGAAATCGTACCCTTGTCGAATCCGCTCGCACCATGCTGTCTCAATCAAAGCTGCCTTCATTTATATTGGCTAAAGTGGTTGCAACTGCATGCTACACACAAAACTGCTCCATCATCAACAACCGGTTCAACAAAACGCAGTACGAGATCATCAACAACCGTATCTCGAACATCAAGTACTTCCACGCGTTCGGATGCACATGCTACGTCTTGAACGACAAGGATGATCTCGCGAAGTTCAGTCCGAAGGCAGATGAAGGAGTATTCATTGGATACTCCATGCAGGCTAAGGCTTATCGCGTTTACAACAAACGGACAAAATCCGTTATTGAAAGCGTAAACGTCACATTTGACGAAGCCGCAGATTTCACTTCTGAACAACGCAGTTCAGAACCCGGTTTAACTGGCGTGTTAGCTTCCGAACTTTCATGTTCGAGATCTACACAAACACCGGTAAATCCAAATCATGCATCTACGTCAAATGCTCAACTTTCTGATTTAGATTTACTGTTTCAACATTTCTATGATGAATTCTTTAACGTACCTAACTCTCAGGTAATTGTGCAACCCAGAGTTGAAGCTGCTTAATTGTGCAATCAGAGTTTTCCGGTCCGCCGCCTTCGACGAACACTCCAGCAATCGCTCTGGAATCCCCTCAGACCTTAAAAGACACATCATCGACTGATATGACCATTTCCCCGGAGGATCCTGTCCAAAACCAGGAGATCACTCCTGAAGATTCGTCCTCTACTACACTCAATGACCAACCTCTGAATTCCCCGGAACCAGAAGTTGCTCAACCTTCGACGAATCCTGCCATGTCTCCTCCGAGAAACCAACCAGCAACACTTGAAGCTGTTCAAGACCTTCTGACCGGTGGATATGTGGATCCGGACACCTCTCACTCTACTCAACAGCTGCTTCCACACACCACCAAATGGACCAAGGCCCATCCCCTACACCAGATAATCGGTGAACCTTCTACTCCGGTTCAAACGCGAGGCGCATCGGCCAACTTCTGTCTATTATCCAGATTTCTAAGCAAGATCGAGCCTACAACCGTCTCTGAAGCGCTCGAAGATCCGGACTGGGTCATGGCCATGCAAGAGGAACTCAATCAATTTGAGGCCCTCAAGGTATGGCGACTCGTCCCACGTCCATCTCACAAGACGGTCATCGGCACAAAGTCGATCTTCAAGAATAAGAAAGACGAAGATGGCATCGTCGTTCGGAACAAGGCGCGTCTCGTGGACAAAGGATACCGCCAACAACAAGGGATTGATTACGACGAGACATACGCTCCGGTTGCAAGAATCGAAGCCATACGTATGTTCCTTGCATACGCCGCGTACAAGAACTTCACGGTCTTCCAAATGGATGTGAATACCGTATTTCTCAACGGCGAGATCAAGGAAGAGGTGTATGTATCGCAACCGGACGGGTTCGTGGACGAAAAGAAGCCTAATCACGTCTACATTCTAGACAAGTCTTTATACTGTTTGAAGCAAGCTCTACGGGCCTGATATGACGCTTTATCGAAGTTTTTAATAAAATCAGGTTTTTCAAAAGATAAAATCGATACAACCCTGTTTATTAAAAATGAAGAAGGTCACAAAGTTTTAGTTCAAGTGTATGTTGACGACATATATTTCGGCTCTACTAACCCACAATATTGTAAGAACTTTGGCAAATTAATGGGACAATATTTTCAAATGAGTATGTTGTGTGAGATGAACTTTTTCCTTGGTCTTCAAGTTAAACAACTGTCGACCGGGATATTCATAAATCAGGCTAAGTACATCCGGGACATTCTTCGGAAGTACCAGATGGAACAGTCCTCACCAATGAAAACTCCCATGGCACCTGGTACAAAGTTACATGTCGATCCTAACGGAAAGGATGTGGACACCAAAACATACCGGGGAATGATTGGTTCTTTAATGTATTTAACTGCAAGTAGACCAGACACTATGTTTTCGACCTTTCTTTGCGAACGTTTTCAATCAAAACCAAAAGAGTCTCATTTAATTGTTGTTAAACGAATCTTTCGTTATTTGAGAGGTATTGCTGATCTTGGCTTGTGGTACCCGAAAGAGACAGATTTTCAACTCTTAGCATACTCAGACGCCGATCACGCAGGGAGCATGATGGATCAGAAGAGCACATCGGGACATGTGCAGTTCTTGGGCGACAATTTGGTGAGTTGGGCATCCAAGAAGCAGCAGTGCGTCTCTACATCGACTGCTGAGGCGGAATACGTCGCCGCCGCGAACTGCTATTCGCAAGTCATATGGATGCGCACTCAACTCAAAGACTACGGTTTCACATACTCCAAAGTACCCATCTACTGCGACTCGAAGAGCGCCATTGCCATATCAAGCAATCCGGTCCAGCATACGAAGACGAAGCACATAGATGTTCGGTACCTCTTTATCAAGGCTCACGTCGAAAGAGGTACAGTCGAACTCTATTTTGTTAATACAGAACATCAGTTAGCAGACCTTTTTACAAAACCCCTGGATGAAAAACGCTTTAATTATCTCGTGTCCAGGCTAGGTATGCTAAATCTGAAGATTTGATCAGATCGTGCGCCCGATACAAGTTTCATACACCTACGAGAAACTGTCTATTCATCATCTATTGTCTAAACTCCAGATGATAGAGTACACACTTTCTCGCATCTGTATTCTACTTGTCTCGTACACATTTTCCTGTTAAAATCTCTGTATTAATTAGGTAGATTTCGTCTATTTGATTTCTTTTAGCGTGTGTTTCCTTTTATGTTCTTTTATTGTCGTCTGATTTTTTGGATATATCTGTGCTTTCACTATTTGTTCATGTGTTCAGGTGGAGCACATAAGCGTATCAGGTAAGTCTACTCTATCTTTGAAGGGGAGTGTCACACAATGTTTTTTACCTTCCACAAGTTTTTTTTGTGTGTGGCAACTCACAAATGTTCTTCAAACTACACCACTTGCACAATCCGAGGGGGAGCATTTTTCTATCTGTTCATCAGTTGAGGGGGAGCGACACACATCTTTTCTTTAAACGTGTCAAATGTTTTTTATCCGTTGCTGATATCACTCACGTGCAACATCCGAGGGGGAGCAAAGTATACCCCATGCTAAGTTCGAGGGGGAGAGGGAATTTTTTTTCTCAAAGTCTAAAAGGATTTTTTTTCCTTGAAAAGCACAAGGGATTTTTTGTCAAACATCCAAACAATCCGGATGGGGTACCCGGAAACCCATCTATCCGGTTAGGTTTTCGGACCGGACACCTATCCGGACGACTCCGGATTGTTCTTGCTTATCCGGATACCATGTTTGTCCGGTACTTTATGTATCTGGTATCTAAATTATATCCGGAAACCAATGCGTTGTCCGGACACTCTGTTTGTCCGCATACCCTGTTTGTCCGGATACGTTGTGTTTCCTGGATAACTTTTGTCCGGACACTGTGCAAATTGTCCAGTACCCTGTTCCTCACTGCCAGTCCTCAATCCGATCCAGATTGAGCCACTATTTGCCAAGGTACGCATCGACACTCTTGTGCATCCGCCTGTATTCTAATATGGTGTATTTCAGGTATTCTAATGGCGGAACAACAACCTTCACAAGAGAATATTCCTCCTCAAGAGGAATTCATCGACGAGGAAGCAGACAATGCCTTGGTACCACCAGACCGTGGCATTGAAATCGAGGCCAACAATCATCACCTAGACGCTGCCGAGTTCCGACCACAACATCGTGTGGTCGTGGACATTCTCCTCGGTCACCCTCTTCCCGAGGCACTCATGACTTCTACCGACGTCCCAGTTCTCTATGTTTATCAAGTCTGGCTTTTGGCTCAAGTTGTCACGGCACTCAATTCTAAGACGATCACGGCGAGGATCGATAATCACCCATTCGCAATCACACCTGATTCTTTCCGACGTCTACAATCTTTGCCTGAAGCCACTGCCGGCGGCTATGCAGCTTACGACCCCGCGGTCAACGACACCACCCTCTGCGCTGAAATCCGCGCACTCAGCTACAACCATGCACTCGACCGCCCATCCACCTACAATCGGAAGTATCTGGCGCCCACTTGGTACACCCTGTTCACGATCCTGAACAGGTGTCTATCCTCCAGATGGAAGGGCATCGACCAGTGCATAGGCGACTTTCTGCGACTCTTCCATGCCGTCTGCTACAACCGCCACATCGACTACGTGTTGGTCATCTGGCGCGAACTTGTTCATAATCTGACAATCGGCAGAACAAAGCAGAAGCAATTCCTTCCGTACCCAAGATTCCTTTCGCTGGCCGTCCGTCAGCACATGGACGTGAATCTCAACATACCGCAGCGAATGAACCACCCGGTATGTCCTCCTTTTCCCTTACGTTATCTAGTGATTCGAAACCCGTCCAACGCCCAACCCATGCCTTTACCTGAAGCCCTACTGGCACATGCGGACCCCAATGCACCGAGTGTGATAGTGTATAGACAAGAGATAGACATAGGTGCTCTTGTGGTCCAGCCAGAGCCGAAGGGACCTCCCTAGAGAGATAGAACTGATAGACGTGAGGGTCCAAGGACTCGTGGAGGTAGAGTCCGGGTAGCTGGGGCTCCCGGATGGGGTGTGTTGAGAGTACATCATGGGAGGAGAACAGGTGCGGGCGGTGCATTGGATACGCATGCCAGTACTACCCAATCTAGCCGGCCCGGAACCAGCCAACAGCCCTGCATACAAACCACCCGTAACACGACTGAAGCCGGACCGTCGACATCCTTACACGAGGTCCAAGTCGTATCTGCCACACCAATGCTTGAATGTGACCCCGTAACGGACTATTCTGAGCCAACTTCACCGCCCAGACAATCCGAAGCATTGGATTCTGAGACAACTGACTCTGATACGGACCGTGCCATCCGACTTTATTTAACTCCAACCCGTATCGGAAGTCAACCACCATCGACTGAAGGATCTCCTTCTGACTCACCCACACCCCCTATCACTCCTACACCCCAACCTATTATGGGAGATACTAGGAGAGCGGAGGGAGACTTAGTTGAAAATCTCGAACAGGAGAGTCGGAGAGAATGGAGATCGAAAAAGAATCATGAGAGAACGAGCCTAATATCCAGAGAAGCTCGTGAGCGAATCCAAACCAGTGTCAGTCAGGTAGCCACATCTGCTATCTTGTCTCATCCGTTGGGACGGGGTATTGAAGAAGCCGGTGTGGACCTAGCGTCGCATTTTCACACCCCCCTTACCCACTCACTCAGCTCTCAATAGCTGAGTGTTTCATTTTCTCACGGGGACTTAGCACATAATCTACCATTCTCTCACTCGGAGAGTCTAGGTATTGAAACAAGAGAACAGCCTCCCCCGTTCTCGACTTCATTCAGTGCACAATCGAGTATAGAGCCACTTGATATTATACTTTCTTCGGCTAGGACACAGGACAAGACTGCAACCATCGGTGCTCTTAGTGACCCAATCGGAACTTCCGTAGTATCTCTGCCTTTGAGCGGAATACGAGGATCGGAAGGAAATCCTACCATGGCCACCCTGTTGCCATCCATGAACGTAGGTGGTACTACCTCTACGGCAGCTACCTCAACGGGAAATCTAAGTGATCCCGGAGTTAATTTACCAGACATCTTGTCAAGGGAATACCTGGACAGCGCCCTAAAGGTTGTCCGCGAGGCACTGGAAAAGCAGTTCACCACAGAACTCGACAAGGTAAAGAGCTTGATCAAAGGGAAGGAGAAGATAGTCAAAACTGAAACCGCACCAACACCTCCACTGGCTCCCGTACAACCATCTTTCTCGGTCGACACTCTCAAGACTATGCTACTTGCCCAACTGCTCCAGCACACTGACACCGACGCCTCCACTGAAGCAAACCTGATTTCAGTTCTACGCTCCCAGGTATCTGCTCCACCGTCATCCATAAATAGCCGATTGGACCAGCTTGACGCGACTCTTAAGGACGTTCAGAAAGCCATTACTATTCTGTCCGAAAGAGTCACCTCACTCGAAGACACATGCAAGAGTTAGGCTGGAAGACTCAAGAGACGCCACGATGACCAGGATGATCCTGATCATCGTGAGGGAGAGAACAAGAGACAAAGACTATCTGGGTCCGACCCATTCCTCACCGAAACTACAACAATGGTTCAACCGGAACCATAAACTGTGGCACAAACCGAAACCGAAGACCAACCTGAAGCCCAGTTGAGCTTAGCTGAGATGGTTATAGACATGGAAATCTCAGATGATGAAGACCCAACGGTTGAAAAGCCCGAGGGAGTTTCACAGTAGTGATCCAAACTCTGGTGTTCAGACTCGACGAAGTGCAGGTAATATTTGTTTATTTGTTAACTTTATTTCTTTGATTGAACCAAACAAAACAGATGATGCCCTCCAAGATATTACATAATTTTTTTTTCATGCAAGAGTGTTTATTCGATCATTTTCTCAAGTCAATGTAAATTACGACACTTTGAAGAGGTTATATCATAGTAGCTTGGACTTTTCTAATTAGGTATCGAATATCAAAATGAGTTTCATCATAATATACTTTTTATTTATGAGAACATGAACTTTGATCCAAGTGTTTAAAGAAGTGGAAAAGTACACACACTTTAAAAGATGTCAAGGATCTTATCGAGAACAATTGCTATACCTTTGTTCATCTCATCTTAAACCATGTTTTCAAGTGCGATTAACATTATTGTTTGATTTGATTTATACTTCCCACTCCTTGTTAAAAAGGGACATATGAGGCTAGGTTGAGTTAACTTAATTTCCAACATTTTTTCATATTTATAAATTATAATTCTATTAAATAAATTAGGAAAATTACATCAGATGGAACACATATAGTTTGTTTCAGTTTCTATTTTGCAAAACCTACGTTTAAACCTTTCTATTTAGGGAACGTGCCATGTATTTAAGGTAAATTAGTGTAATGCCTAGGGGTGAGCATAATCGGGTACCCAACATAGGTATATTCGATCATTTTCTCATGTCAATGTAAATTACGACACTTTGAAAAGGTTATATCATAGTAGCTTGGACTTTTCTAATAAAGTATCGGATATCAAAATGAGTTTCATCATAATATACTTTTTATTTCCGAGAACATGAACTTTGATCCAAGTGTTTAAAGAAGTGGAAAAGTACACACACTTTAAAAGATGTCAAGGATCTTATCGAGAACAGTTTCTATACCTTTGTTCATCTCATCTTAAACCATGTTTTCAAGCGCGATTAACATTTTTGTTTGATTTGATTCATACTTCCCACTCCTTGTTAAAAAGGGACATACGATGAGGCTAGGTTGAGTTAACTTAACTACCAATTTTTTTTCAGATTTAAGAATTATAAATCTATTAAATAAATTAGGAAAATTACATCAGATGAAGCGCATATAGTTTGTTTCAGTTTCTATTTTGCAAAACCTACGTTTAAAACCTTTCTTTTTAGGGAACGTGCTATGTATTTGAGGTAAATTAGTGTAATTAATGCACATGTGCTCATTTTGAAAAGATTTAATTATTTTAGCGATCGTTAGAAAAAATCTCAAACTTCAGGGACTAAGTTGTAAAAAGCCAATAGAAAGGTTAAAACCCTAGAACGCCCTTATGATAATCATATTCCAATTGTGGAGGCTAGAGGGAGAGTGCGGAGGAATTCTTGGTGTGCGATTTTGGAAAGGAAGCAAAGAAGAGGTGCTTTGGGAAGAGGATTCTACTTCAAGTTCTTCATCAAGGTAAATCCTCTTACTCTATCTCTATTCGTTTTGGTGAAATCATACATAGTGGGGTTTTGGAGTTAAATGGGTTAATCTTTTGTTTGATTCCAATAAGAGATTGGTTTGTTAATTGTTGGTCCTGAAGGTTTATACAAGTATTAAGTTTGTAGAAGGGTGGTAGAATACAAACACACAAGATAAATCAAACAATTTACCGTTTGTTGCGGAATAAGACTATGTACGAGACTTAATCTAAACAAACTATGAGAATCACACAGGTTTCTTGCACTAAGAAATAGAGAGAAAAGAACAAAGAAAACTAAGGATGATTTTCTAAGGCACTAAGTAGATTCAGGGATGACCACCTTCAAACTGAAGGAGCATTCCTCCTATTTATACTACATGCATTTAATGCATGTCAGGAGAACTTTACACGTGTCATCATTTGGTTGGAAGCATGCTTCTTAGTTTTGCAAACATGCTTTTGGCCGCATGGTGAACAGTGTAGTGGCAGAGTGGTTTGTACGATCCTGGACAAAGGTATGTCCTTCTGAAAAATCATATAAAGGTGTGCAAGAGGATAAGACATACATTTCTTGTAGAGCAGGCTTCATGATCAGCGATCGCTGAGTTGATCTTCCATCAGTGAGACCTGATGTAATCGCTGAAGTCTTCTACTTGAAATATCGCGTGTTGTGGACTTGTCTTGGTTTCACTGATATCCGCATCAGATCATTAGTAGACTTGTCACTTGTTCATCAGCCTTGTCTTCGATTCAGCGATGAACTCCTATGTCACGAAACTTGTCTTCAGAGATTAAAAACAACATTGTTTACCGATGAATTAATCAGTGATCATCAGTACAGCTGAACAGACTCAGTTATCACTGATGTACATTTGTCACTTATGAATAATGAAGAACAATGACTACCACCAGTGATACTGAACATATCCAGTGTATTTATCACTGATGGAAAAACATTAATACATACAAATGTTATTCATAATTTTCACTAAGTAATTCTAAGGGTCATCATCAAATCACTGAAAGGGTTTGGATCAACAATCTTCCCCTATTTGATGATGACAAAGCAACATAAGAAAATTGCTAAGTATAAAAACATAAGTATAAAAACATAAGGATAAAAAGGACTCATAGATGTGTGTCCCATTTACTATTTTCAGGGATCTTTTCTAGTACTGATGGAGTAAAGTACTTCAATGAAATTTTCGTTTACTTCGTAATAAATTTACAAAGGAAGATTGAAAATTACAAGTACAATGAAATGAAATTACAAGTACAAAAAGTAATACTGATAAATAGAAGAAGAATACAAAGAAGTGATCTATCAGTTATAGAGGTTATTCCTTGAAGGGCATTTCATCAAAGGCATTTGTCTCTGGGATCATCCAATCAGGGACCACTTCACCCTGTTGTCTTCTAACCTTTGCTTCATTCATTACATAGGTCTTGAAGATTCCCGATCTTGATTTGTTGCACCAGTAGACAAGATCTCTAAGTTGATTGAGAGGAAAAATAAGGAGTTCTGAATATCTCTGAAAGCGCATAACACCAGTCCAATCATAGAAGATGATTTCGTAGGGATCACTGACCACTTGACCAGGGATGAAAGGTCCATCTGGTGGCAGTGATAGGTTTAGAGCTGATAAGTTAGGTGGAGGCCCGAGCGCAGCTTCCCATGAGAATTCAATTCCAGTTTCGTTCTGGATAACAGGCCTTGAGGAAGAGGATGCACGCTTTTGTTTGGATGGAGCAGGTCTTTGGTTTTGAGTAAGAGCTGGAGGAGGATGCACGTCAATATTAGAAGTAACCTAGTTGATCATAGAATTCAGAAATTTTTCAACATAAGGCTTGAACTTCGATTTTGATCGTTGAATTGCACTCCTTACTTCTAGCTATTTGTCCAACCCAAGAGCTTCCAACTTTGACATGTAGCTTGTGCGTATTTCCCCATTCTCTCTGATTTCAGTGACTTCCACCATTGGTACGCCATTGACTATTTTCCCTTCAGAGTTACATCCACGAACTGACTGGGGTGATATCTGAAGTCAACTCTTTCTTTGCACCATTTCAACGTAGAGTCTTTGACCTTTTTCTTCTTTTGAATCTCCTTCCCAACTTCCTTGAGCAGTTCTTCCTGAACCCTGAGTGGGAACTTCTTCAGCTTCTTATTAGTGACTGACTGCTGAGCAACCTTAAGAGCAAATTCTTTGTCTTTAAGTGCAGTCTTTTGGTTTTCAGCAAGAAGCTTTTCAGCCCTGACGGATTCTTCAATTTCTTCAGGAGTTAGGAAGTTTAGGCTGGAGGGAGGGATGACTTGTAAGCGTTGACTCTCTAGCTGATTAATCATCACTGCTCTTCTTGTTTGTTCATCTTCTGACCTTTGAGGAGGTCTAGAGGGTCTTCTTGGGTGCGTGAGCAACTCTTCTTCTTCTTATTCTTCTTGATCATCAGTCTCAATCACTGAGACTGGGATTATTGGTAAGGCATCAGCTATCGAAGCTGGGATTATTTGTTGGAGTGGTTGCGGTTGTTAAATGGGTCCCTCAAGCAGGGGAGAGAAATAGCTGAATCAAAAGAACAATGAGTTAGATTCTTTTGAAGGTGAGAAAAAGATAGAGTGTTGAAGAGAATTGCCAAGTTCCCTTAAGAAGCAAGTCCCTTTTGATTACCCTTGGAACTCTTCTTTGTAGGAGACTTTCTCGTCGTCTCTCCTGCTTCGTTCAAAACAACTCCCTTTGGCTTTGGGACCCTAATGGCAGCATGCTGGAACCAACACTCTTGTCCTTTATTATCATCGTCATCATTGCAATTAGGGTATGAAGAGGGTTCTTCATCGAGGATTTCTACCTCTTCTTTCTATTCTTCCTCTTCTTCCTCCTCTTCCTCTACAGAGGGGATCTCGACAGCTTCACCCCTTGGAGAGGAAGGAGGGGTGGGTTCATCTTCAATCTCTTTCTCCCCCTCAGATGGAGAGGGATCTTCATCAGCATTTCCCTCCCCCTCAACATGAGGAGAGTCTTCTTCAGAGGGCTTCTCCCCCTCTTTGATATAATCAATGAGGGAGGCATATCAGTAGCAACAACATTGCCATTGCCGTCAGCAGCCCTGTCTTCTAGGCCAGGGTTAGCTGAGACTAAGGCTCGAGGAGCCTCAAGAGTTTCCACCCTGGCTTCTACGCCAGGGATCGTTGAGGTTTCCTGGAGGATGAAGTAAGCTGCCATCCCCAGTTTAATGCGATCGTCAGCAGTGAAGAAGGAGACGGGGACCGTTGGAGCATTCAGGCGGTCCAGGATTTGAGATAGAAGGTTGTTGGAGTTATCAACCTTGGTAGTGAGGTTGCTTACTTGACCCCTGGGTGCTGAAACATCTCCATTCAGAGACCCCATATTGCTGTTGAGAGTGGAGACGGTGGTGATGAGAGCTTGGATGGAGGAGGAGCTGTTCACCACATCCCTTTGAAGGGTCTTGTTAGCTTCAATCTTCCTAATCATAGAAGTATTTAGAAGTAGTGAAAAATAGGCTAAGTGAAGAAAGCCTCTTACAGAGGCTCTGCCGAACTTGCCGAGAGATCAAGGTCAAGAAGCTACAGAAGCTAAAGAGGCGCCCTACAGAAGCTCTGTCATATGCGCAAAGAAGACCAAAGACTCGGAATCCGGTGAAGACTGCTCTTCTAAGGACCAAACCGTAGAACCTCTGTGGCACTTCACAGAGCCTCTGCGGTCTTCAACAAAGACTTAAAAGATATTTATAATATCTTGCTACTGTTACAGGACCTGTTCATCAACTTGCATGGTAGCATGCCCTGTCCAACTGCAACGTGTCAAACTCTGGTTGGATTCAATAGGGCTTAGTACATAATAGACGTCTGCTGCATTAAATGCAATACATCACGTCCAACTGTTCATGCCATCCGTCCAACTATTCATACCGTCCTTTGTGAATAGTAGCATATGCTTTATGGTCCCCTTAGAGTAGTATATAAGGAAAACTCATGTTGAGTTCTTCCTATCTATCTATCCATCGATCGATCAATCGAACAATCGAAACAAGAATTCAAGAGAGAAAAACATCACACGCTTTAAACACTTTGAGAGTCATATCTGTTTTAAAAAGCTTTGCTTACTCACTGTTCTTGAATCTGTTCTTAATATATATATTCAGAAAACTTTGAGATATTATTTCCTGTTCACTGTTTATTTATATTATGTTCTAAATCTATCAAACATATCTGTTAGTTCTTCAAATACGCTTCCGCATCAAACTCAAACTTGAACTAATAGATCTGATAATCTTGTTTAAACAAAACCGGGAACCAACAATTGGTATCAGAGCGAAGCTTGATTTTCAATATCAAGTGATCCTCGTTTTTACAAGATTAGTGATAGAAATCATTTTTTTCTATTCCTCATCTCTAGGTTAAAACTCCATTAAAGTGTACTCTGGGAACTGTTCAGACCCAGAAAACTTTCCAGATCTTCAGACTCATACTCTTTAAATCATACTATCTTTTCAGAACCTTAAAAATGACAAATACAAATAACTTTATTACTGCTGGTTCACTCACCAAGCCTCCTACTCTCCTACGAGATGAGTATCCTCAATGGAAGATAAGAATGGTTCATTTCTTTGAGGGTACTGAAAAAAATCTAGTACAATATCTTTACAACCTTCCTCCTGTTCCCATGATAGCAGTACCACGAGTACCAGCTACTGCTGAATCTCCAGAAATCCCTGAACATCAAAAACCAAAACCAAAAGAAGAATGGTCAAATGAAGATAAGGCAGAAGATGAAGTTGCACAGAAAACAAAAAGAATCCTGATAATGGCTATCCCCAACGAGCGTTTTCAATCCTTAGATGCATGCGAAACTGCGCACGATCTTTGGAAAGAATTAGAAAGACAGTTGGAAGGGGGTGCTAAAACACAGAAGAACCGAAGGGCACAATACATAAATGAATATCATGCATTCAGAGCCTCTGCAACAGAATCTCTGCAAACAACGTACGATAGGTTCAACTCTCTCATAAACAAATGTAGAAAGTCTGGCATTCACATAACCTCGGAAGAAAATAACGTCATGTTTCTAAAGAGTCTGAATGATGAGTGGCTTCAACTGTCTATGTCTTTACAAACAAACCAAGATCTAGACTCATGGACACTCTCTGATCTCTATGGAACACTAGCTGCACAAGAGCCTCAAATAGCACAGGCTAAAACAATAGCCATTGCACCATACGCAATGGTTAGTAAATCAACAGATGCTACAGAGAGACCAAGAAATGAGAGAGCAACAGAGGAGAAGGAGAAGGAGAAGGAGAAGAAGAAGATAGTGATGGTTGATAGCGAAGAAGACGAGCTGATAGAGGAAGAAATAACTCTTGCGTCATTAGCTAAATCATTGGCTCTATTGACAAGAGAGTTCAGAGGTAACCAAAGAAATTTTGGAAATGACAGATATAGCAGAGACAACCAGAGAGATAGAAGAGATGATGAAAGAAGAGAAGAATCAAGTGACCGACAGAGGTCAGAGTACAGAAGTGACCGACAAAGGTCGAGCGACAGAAACTACAGAGGAAATGACTGACAGAGGTCAGATGACAAGGTAGGTCACACACAAGAATGCTACAAATGTGGTAAGCCTGGTCATTATGCAAACGAATGCCGAACAGAGAAAGGTGGAGACCAACAGAAGTCCGACGATCGAACTGGAAACACCTCCCAAGGTTGCTTCAACTGCGGCAAGCCAGGCCATTTCGCAAAAGATTGCAGAAGTAGACAAAATCGCCCACAAAAGGACTCAACTTTTTACAAAAAGAAGGCTGAATATTATGCACAAAAATCCCTAATGGCGAACAAAGGGCATTCTGAAGCAAATAAAGAGGACTTCGAGTCAGACTCTACATCTGATGATGAATTCACCACCAATGCCCTGTTCTGTGGCATGACAGAAGTCGACTCGGGCACTGACAATGAGGTATCCATTTCAAACTCTACCTCTTGTATTAAATATGTAGAAAATGATTCTGTTAGACTTAACATTTAATTGATTGAACTAAAAGAGATAAATGAAAGTATTCAGAAAAGACTCACCTTTAATGAGAGAGAAGTAAGGCTTCTCACTCAAGAAAAAGCCAAAATTTTTGAAGAAAAGGAAAGAGTAGAAAAATATTGGAGCAAAAATGTAGATCCTTTAAAAAGGCAAATTTCTGAATTAACCTCTGCTTTAAAAGTCAAAATTAAAGAGCTTTCAGTTTCTAGGAGTGAAACAACTGACATAAGAGCTCTCAAAGAATACTTTCAAAAAGAGAGAGAGGTACTTTGGCAAGATCTACTCAGAAGAGAGGTTTTACTTAAAAACTATAAAGATGCACAGAAGGTGTATGAGAAAGTAAACTCACAAATAGGAAGACGAGGTATAGGGTACGATGATATTACTCTAGGTGTTGAAGGCAAAAGACTTAAACCTCTGTCTTCTCTGTTTGTGGTAGGAAAAACAAATAAACCAATTTTTCCAAACTTACTCTCTGTAAGTAAGAGGGTTAAAATCTCTGAAGAACCTCACTTAAGGAAACATACGAAGATGATCAATGTGTGGTTTGAAAACACAGATTCATCATATTCAACCTCTGTCAACAGAGGAATCAAACCAAAGAAATATCTGAAAACACAAGATCAGATTGGTATCTTTAAGTTTGGTAAACCAGAGACTCAAACACCGGTCGCTTTTGTCTGTATGATAGATGTCAAAAAGAAATTATCTGCAAAAGCTCCTGAGTTTAAACCCATCTTTTCAGAAGAAAATCTTAAAAGATCAACTGAAAAAGAAATTTTGGAAGTTTTGAAATCAAATGTTTTAGAAAATCTCTGTACATCTTCTATAGATCAAATTCTCGCTGAAGAGATCTCATCTAAAACCTCTGCCATCTATGAAAGTTTTTCTACAGAGGAAGAAAACTCGTACGATACATGCTCAGAAAATCCAGCCTCTGTCGAAAGAAATGACTCAACCTCTGTATATGAGGACGATTCATCCTCTGACGACTCAGAGACTGATTCTAAATCAGGGATAATTCACTGTGACACAGAGGACGTTAAATTCTCCTCTGAGGTTCTTAACAGAACAATTTCTCCAAAAGAGAAAATCACAGAGATACCTATCTGTCCAGATTTTCTAAAAACGTGTATACAAGTCAAAACCTCTACAAAGCTTGATAATTTGAAAAAGGCCTCTGAAAATCCTAAAAGCTCAAAATTTTCAAAACCTTTAAGGCCTGAAGCTAACAAATATCTTTCCTATGTGACAGTGAAGACAGACGTTCACCACAGAAGAAACTCACAGAAGGCAGGACCTAAACAAGATTTTTGCAAAAAACATTCTAGTATTCATAGATCTTCTTGTAATAGGAAATCTAATGTTAAGAACGAATGTAATGCCTCTGTGACTCAGTTCAATGAATTCAATGAAAAGTTCAAACAAATCACGTCTCATATTAAATACTGTCATTGTTTTGATCTTATTTTCAGATTAAAAAATCACTTCTCAAGTCCAGATTGCTTACTCTCCACTAAAATTCAAACTCAAAAGTCAAAACCTAGAGAGATACAATCTGATCTTTCTACACAAGATAAAATGTATTTCAAGAATGCTAAGGCAAACTTGAAAAATTCTAACAATATTGGACCCATATGGATATGGGTACCTAAGTCTCTGTGATTGTCTTACATAAGCGGTATGTGCCAATTTGGTATCTTGACTCCGGATGCTCAAGGCACATGACTGGCGACAGAAGTTTACTATCCACGTACAAAGAAACACATGATGGTGGATCTGTAACTTTTGGAGACAACAAGAAGGGACACATCAAAGGCTATGGAGTCATACAGAAGGAAAACGTCTCTGTATACAAAGTTGCATATGTGAATGGCCTTAAACACAACCTACTCAGTGTAAGTCAACTCTGTGATACAGGATTTGATGTCTTGTTCAAAAGGACTTTCTGCTCTCTGCAAAGTGAAGACACAGGAATGGAACTTCTGCGAGCCAAAAGAAAAGGTGATCTGTATCTAATGAACTTTTGTTCAACAACCAAGGACAAAGTTTGCCTTGTAGCTTGCAAAAGTAAAGAAGCCTGGTTATGGCATAACAGGTTATGTCACTTGAACTTTCACACCTTGGATAAATTGGTCAAACTTGATCTAGTTAAAGGTTTGCCTAATGTTAAATTTAATAAGGATCACTTGTGTTCTGCCTGTGAGATGGGAAAACTCAGAATAGCTTCCCACAGAGGCAAAACAGATGTGTCGTGCACTAGGCCTCTGTACATGCTTCATGTCGACCTCTGCGGTTGTAAAGCCTGTATCCCGGTATGTAATTTCTTTTCTTAATTCTTTTCTTTTTAAGTTTGATTTAATGTGGTTTCCGTTAGCGGGGTTAGTCGAATCGGACCAAAAAGTTAAATGAGTCAACCTTTGTGGGTTTTTGCAAGGAAAGGAAAGTTGAGGGGCTAATTGGGGCATCTCACCAAAGTTTGGCAAGGGATCGTCCAAGAGTCACCCCCTCCCCTTCCCCTTCCCTTCGGTTTCATGCTAGTAACCACCACAACCTTTAGTCATCCCCTCCCCCTTTCTTGTTGTGTTCGGCCAAGAAGAGAACTAGAGAGAGAGAGAGAAAGAAAGAAGCCGAGAGAGTGAGAGAGAAACCGAGAGGGTGATAGAGGTTGCTGCCGGCGACGAGGAGAGAGGAGGAAGGAGACGATCGCCGGCAAGTTTGGTAGGAAAAGAGGAGGAAGAAGGGTTCGTCGAGGTAAGTTCGTCTATTTCTCGTTTGTTGTTATCGTATGTCAAAGAAACGCCGCCAACCACCACCGCCGCCGGAGGCGGCAGGGGGTGGTGCATGGCTGTTGCCCAGCCTAGGGTAACCCATATTCAGTAGTTCATATGCTTTTCGGGTCTGTTGGGATTAAGCCACGACTTAATGGGTTAATAATCAATAGTGTCATTTCATGTGAAAATTTAGTAATCTGCCACTGTTTTGCTTAAACCGTAACTCTTTCCTCGTAACTCGGATTGGGGCGAAATCGGTGCCAAAAGTTTCCATTTGGAGTCTAGTAACGTTTCTATGTTTTGTGCAAAAACCAGTTCGGAACGTAGCTTAGGTTAAATCGTCGTTTTGTACTGAAAGGTTCTGTTTTCGCTGTTTTGCGAACCGTTTTTGTAAAATCCGTATTAAACTGTAGAAAAATCGTTAGGAGGAGTATAATATGTCATTGGAACCCTAACTCAGAGAACTTTATGGTGATGTAATGTAATTGAGGATTTTCTATGTTTGGGGAGGTCGGAACAGGTCCCGAACAGACCTGTTTGGCTAGACAGAAAAGTCATTTTAGTGACAGTTTAAGCGTGCGTCGTGTTTTAGGGTCCGGGTCTCGCGTTAATACATTTTAACGTTCGTTTAGGTGTTGGGAAGTGATTTTGGATTGTGGAGCTTGGACTATTGTTTGTGAGCTAGGCGCGCATTCGAGGTGAGTTCTCTCACCGCGTAGTTAGAAATTTCATGCATATCGTTATTTTGTGTTACGTGTTATTATGTGTTATTACGTGTTTACGTGAATTAGTTGGGATGTGATATCTAGTTGTGATCTGTTGAATGTGTATGTGAATTATGTATGCTTGTGTACACCTCAGTGGGAGTGGGGGGCTCGGTGGGACCGAGGGCTCGGTGGGACTGAGCTAGTACAATTGTATCAATGTCTTTACTCGGTGGGACCGAGGGCTCGGTGGGACTGAGCTTGTATCAATGTCTTTACTCGGTGGGACCGAGGGCTCGGTGGGACTGAGCTTGTATCGATATATTTTTGGTGTGCTCGGTGGGACCGAGGTTCGTATTTATACGCTAATTGTTATGTGGATTTATATCCGTGGTGATGGTGATGTTGCCTACTGGCGAGTAGGGGCGATATACGTGGGGTTGCTACCTGCGTGTGTGATAGGATTCACTAAGCGTTTAGCTTACCCTTCCCCAATATGTTGTGATTTCAGGTGCGAGCGGCAGTCGGGTTTGACGGTACACACACAAAGCGCGGGCGCCGAGAATTGTTGGAATTTACACTTTCAAACCTTTGGATTTTATTTTATGAAATTTCCGCGGCATAAACTTTATTGACTGTTCGAGTTAACGACGTTAACTTCATTTGAGTTACAAATTATTAAATTGTGATTGTTTTATAATGAAATGCATGTTTTTAAAATTTTAAATTCCTTGTAATTTTTGGGACGTTACAACTTGGTATCAGAGCACAGCTTGAGTGAATCAACACATCTCGGTATGTTTGGTCTCAAGTTGTGGCTATGAAGTTTTTTTTAAACTCTCTTATTAAAATCTTTGAAAATAAATGAACGGAGAAAGCCGTTTGGGAAACGGTGATCGTGGGCGCAGTGTGTACAGTCAGTCGACGCCAACTTGGAAGGTACAACACTTAGTGTATTTATTGCTTTCTAGGCATAGGGTATGCATGCTAGATTGCCGAGGTTGTTTACACTGTACTGTACGATGACTGCTTGCTAGTAGGAATCAATGCTAGTTATAGTAGGTTGTCAAGTGAAGGCCCTATAGGTTGCATGCAGTAAGAATCATATAGCCTTAGAATATTTGATTTAGTTCTATTGCGCATTTCTTGTTTGAGTCCAAACGTTCTAGGATAGAATCTTGTATTCGAATGTCTATTTGATTCACGCTGCGTGCGACTGGGTATTCGCGAGGCAACTCGTTATGGCTAACAGGGATTCCGTTGTAGCAAGAGTAGTGGGATGAGATGAAATTCCTAGTGAGCTGGGAATAGCGTTTACATATGAGTACGTATGCTAGATTGCTTACGTGGATTTTGTGGTACTGTATACTTGTTACTTGCTATTAGGAACTCATGCTAGCCTTGATAGGTTGTTATGTGAATGCACCTTAGGTTGTATGCAGTAGGAACTGAATAGCCTTAGAATGTTGGATTTAGTTCTATTGCGCATCTCTTGTTTGAGTCCAACCGTTGTAGGATAGAATCTTATATTCGAATGTCTATCTGGTTTCACTGTATACGACTGTGCGTTTACGAGGCGACTCGTCAGGGCTAGTGGGGGTTCCGTTCTAGCAAGGGTGGTGGGGTATTACGACTTTTCTAGGGAGCTAGGAAAAGTGTTTGCATATGCCGGAATGGGCATATGTGTTTGTTTGTGGTAAGCAACTACTTGGACGTCCCGGGACAGGACTCGAAACGAGTAAGGATAGGTGTGAAGGGTAGTAGCAGAGCTCCTACTATTTGAAGCACAGGATCCGTGCTCGAGTCGGGGAAAGTCACGAAGAATCCGAAGAGTTGAGTGTGAGCGTAGTTAGCAGGTTTTAATGTGTGCTAGTAGCTCGTTAAGGAGGAACAACAATGTTGATCCAGATGCTGATGCTGGAATTATTGCTGATCAGATTCGTGAGATGTTTGCGGTCGAGGTGACACATATTTTGAGGAGGCGATCCCCGAAATTATTACCGCCATTCGTGATGAGGTAATAGTGTCGATGGAGGAGCGCATCGCGGCGATTCCACCCCCTGCGGTTGGGCAGCCCCGAACAAGAGGGTCGGGATCGGTTATAGAGTGCACATTCCTTACCGGTGGTTGTCCTACGAACTAGAAGGTTCGCTTCGCGGTGAATCTGTTACGAGACGGAGCGAAGGATTGGTGTGCTATTGCTTTGACGCTTAACGGGCGCACTACTTGACCTGGGAGGAGTTCGTCGTATGTTTCGTGTAGAGCATGTGCCTCTAGTGGAGATGGAGAGGAGTGCCAAAGAGTTCTTGGAGCTCTATCAGACTGCGGAGGCCATAAAGGAGGTGAATCGAAAGTTTACGGAAATGACATTATTCTATCCTTAGCATGCTGCTTTTGAGGACATGAAGAGGACACGGTGCAAGGATATGTTACGTACCAAGATCAGGGAGTTCGTGAGTACCGCGCAGTATGCTTCACTTGCTGTAGTGATGGAGGCGGCCTGAGGTAGAGTTCGTCAACTGGGAGTAGAGGAGGCACAAGCTACGTATAAAGTGGTGACATGTACGTTCTTGGTTAACTCGGTGCTTGCTGTGGTGACGATTGATAGCGGGGCTACTCATCCTTCCGTGTCTCACATAGTCAGTGAGTGGTTGGGGCCGAGTTGTAGGACGGTTAGGCTGTCTACTTGTGGTTGCAGTTGCTGAAGACAGGACCTTGACGGTTACTGACGTGTACCGGGGGTGCACTTTGGAGATCTCTGGTGTGAGGTTCCCGATTGATTTGATTCCGATCGCTATGCGGGAGTTGTGCGTGACTGTGGGCATGGATTGGATGGATGCGTATGATGCGGAGATTGTTTATCGTCGCAAACAAGTACGAGTTCGAACCCCAAGCGGGGGAGAAATGCTAGTTCAGGGCGGCTTGCCCAGGCGGACCCCATCGATATGTTCGGCTGCGAGGGCTCGGAGGTACTTGCAGCACAGTGGTCAGGGATTTTTGGCGTATGTGATCGACACGCGCGTCGACGGAGAGAAGAAGTCTGTGGAGGATGTGCCAGTTGTACGGGAGTTTGCTGACGTATTTTCCCGAGGAGTTACCGGGGATACCTCCCGAGCGACAGGTAGAGTTCCACGTTGATTTGATTTCGGATGCTGCTCCGGTGGCCAAGGCACCTTATCGCCTGGCTCCACCGGAAATGAAGGAGTTGTACACTCGTTGCAGGAACTTATCGAAAAGGAGTTCATCAAGCCGAGTTGTCCACCGTGGGGAGCCCCGATTCTGTTTGTGAAAAAGAAAGACGGATCCCAAAGGATGTGTATAGACTACCGTGAGTTGAATAAGCTTACGGTGAAGAATCGTTATCCTCCGCCAAGGATTGATGACTTGTTCGATCAGCTTCAGGGAGCCTCGTGGTCCTCTAAGGTTGATTTGAGATCGGGGTATCATCAGATGCGGGTGAGGAGAGAGGATACGGAGTAGACGGCCTTTCGTTCACGTCATGGCCATTTCTAAGTTTGTGGTGATGCCTCTCGGGCTCACCAATGCACCCGCAGCGTTCATGGACCTCATGAACCGGGTATGTAGCCCTATGTGGGATAGATCGGTGATCGTGTTCATCGACGATATTCTTGTGTAATCGAAGTCGAAGGAAGAGCATGAGATGCATTTGCGAGAAGTTTTGGAAGTTTTGAGGCGGGAGAAGCTGTATGCTAAGCTCTCCAAGTGTGAGTTCTGGTTACGAGAGGTCCACTTTCGAGGGCATGTCGTGAACCAGAATGGTATTATGGTGGATCCGGCCAAGATTACGGTTGTGATGCGGTGGGAAGTGCCAAAGACTCTCACTGAAGTACGGAGTTTTCTTGGGTTAGCAGGGTACTTTCGAATATCCATTCAGGATTTCTCCAAGATTGCTTTACCGATGACCCGATCGACGAAGAAAACTGCGGCTTTTAGTTGGTGTGAAGAGCAGCAGAGGGCTTTGGGGAGCTACGCAGGCGTTATGCGAGGCTCCGATGTTGACTTTGCCGGAAGGTATGTAAGAATTGGTGGTGTTTGCTCTCAAGATTTGGAGGCACTATTTGTATGGCGTCAAGTGTATACACTAACCATAAAAGCCTCCAGTACTTGATGACCGGCAAAACCTCAACATGCGTCAGAGGAGGTGGCTTGACGTGGTCAAGGATTATGATGGTGAGATACTTTACCACCCCGGTAAAGCGGATGTTGTTACAGACGCACTTAGTCGACATCTGGATGGTGAGGCACTGTGGGGCTTGTGTCAACGGTTAACAGTGGTTGCACCTCTTCTCGAGTCGATAGGTAGTGCTCAGGAGGTGGCAGTTTTGGAGGAAAATGCCAATCGCAAGAGAGTTTCGGGGGAAATTCTGAATTTTGTCCGTGATAGTCATGGGTCAATTGCTCGGTCTTAATGGTCGGTTGGGTATCTCGGGGTGGGACTCCGGTATTCATGTGTTATGACCTTGACTTTCTAGTAGGCACTAAGAGGATACAGTCTTGGGCACTTACCTGAGAGGTAGCTCCGATGTGCCGGGACTTGAGACGTACCTGAGAGGTAGGCGTTGGGGTGTAACTGGGCTTCGTAGAGCGAGCGTGGAAGATACGTCGATGGTGGAGAATTGGGTATCCCATGCGTGTGGGTACTGTAGGCCGAATAATATCGGTTAGGGAATGCTGCCCTTTGTAATAAAGAGGATAAATGCGTAGAATTTTTGAGGTAAATAGTATACTTAGGAGTCGACTTTTGGGCTTGAGGCCAAATGCCTTAGTGTAATTGGGGAATTGTAGCCGATTTTAAGGAAATTATGTTGATGGTAGTAGTAATCCTGAGGTGTTTGCTTGTGGTGAATGGTTATGGTGGAGTGACCTTCGTGAGTGATTTTAAATTTACTGGTTTGACGATTCTTGTAGGGTAATTTGTGGGAGTCTAGTAGAACTCGTAGGAGTTAATCGACAGTTAATAGTAGGAATGATCGGATCCGAGTATCCAGTTGGGTATATTAGTAAGCAACTTCAGAATGTTTAGAGCTTGAGATTTGAATCGGGAGGTATGGAATATCTAAGGTTGGGAGACAACCGAAGTCGTTTCGCTAGGAATGATTCCAATTGGTGAAGTGTTCTATCGATCATAATTTCAGTGTCCTAGAAGGAGTACGTTAGTAAGAAAAGTATTCGAGAAGTTTTAGAAGGGGTCTCAAGTGAACTTGGGAACCTGAGGTTGAGATGTGGGAGAACTATCTTTAGCTATGCACGGGCATAGACTTCGAGGACGAAGTCTAATCCAAGTGGGGGAGAGTTGTAAAGCCCGTATCCCGGTATGTAATTTCTTTTATTAATTCTTTTCTTTTTAAGTTTGATTTAATGTGGTTTCCGTTAGCGGGGTTAGTCGAATCGGACCAAAAAGTTAAATGAGTCAACCTTTGTGGGTTTTTGCAAGGAAAGGAAAGTTGAGGGGCTAATTGGGGCATCTCACAAAAGTTTGGCAAGGGATCGTCCAAGAGTCACCCCCTCCCTTTCCCCTTCCCTTCGGTTTCATGCTAGTAACCACCACAACCTTTAGTCATCCCCTCCCCCTTTCTTGTTGTGTTCGGCCAAGAAGAGAACTAGAGAGAGAGAGAGAAAGAAAGAAGCCGAGAGAGTGAGAGAGAAACCGAGAGGGTGATAGAGGTTGCTTCCGGCGACGAGGAGAGAGGAGGAAGGAGACGATCGCCGGCAAGTTTGGTAGGAAAAGAGGAGGAAGAAGGGTTCGTCGAGGTAAGTTCGTCTATTTCTCGTTTGTTGTTATCGTATGTCAAAGAAACGCCGCCAACCACCACCGCCGCCGGAGGCGGCAGGGGGTGGTGCACGGCTGTTGTCCAGCCTAGGGTAACCAATATTCAGTAGTTCATATGCTTTTCGGGTCTGTTGGGATTATGCCACGACATAATGGGTTAATAATCAATAGTGTCATTTCATGTGAAAATTTAGTAATCTGCCACTGTTTTGCTTAAACCGTAACTTTTTCCTTGTAACTCGGATTGGGGCGAAATCGGTGCCAAAGGTTCCCATTTGGAGTGTAGTAACTTTTCTATGTTTTGTGCAAAAACCAGTTCGGAACGTAGCTTAGGTCAAATCGTCGTTTTGTACTGAAAGGTTCTGTTTTCGCTGTTCTGCGAACCGTTTTTGTAAAATCCGTATTAAACTGTAGAAAAATCGTTAGGAGGAGTATAATATGTCCTTGGAACCCTAACTCAGAGCACTTTCTGGTGATGTAATGTAATTGAGGATTTTCTGTGTTTGGGGAGGTCGGAACAGGTCCCGAACAGACCTGTTTGGCTAGACAGAAAAGTCATTTTAGTGACAGTTTAAGCGTGCGTCGTGTTTTAGGGTCCGGGTCTCGCGTTAATACATTTAACGTTCGTTTAGGTGTTGGGAAGTGATTTTGGATTGTGGAGCTTGGACTATTGTTTGTGAGCTAGGCGCGCATTCGAGGTGAGTTCTCTCACCGCGTAGTTAGGAATTTCATGCATATCGTTATTTTGTGTTACGTGTTATTATGTGTTATTTCGTGTTTACGTGAATTAGTTGGGATGTGATATCTAGTTGTGATCTGTTGAATGTGTATGTGAATTATGTATGCTTGTGTACACCTCAGTGGGAGTGGGGGGCTCGGTGGGACCGAGGGCTCGGTGGGACTGAGCTAGTACAATTGTATCAATGTCTTTACTCGGTGGGACCGAGGGCTCGGTGGGACTGAGCTTGTATCAATGTCTTTACTCGGTGGGACCGAGGGCTCGGTGGGACTGAGCTTGTATCGATATATTTTTGGTGTGCTCGGTGGGACCAAGGTTCGTATTTATACGCTAATTGTTATGTGGATTTATATCCGTGGTGATGGTGATGTTGCCTACTGGCGAGTAGGGGCGATATACGTGGGGTTGCTACTTGCGTGTGTGATAGGATTCACTAAGCGTTTTAGCTTACCCTTCCCCAATATGTTGTGATTTCAGGTGCGAGCGGCAGTCGGGTTTGACGGTACACACACAAAGCGCGGGCGCCGAGAATTGTTGGAATTTACACTTTCAAACCTTTGGATTTTATTTTATGAAATTTCTGCGGCATAAACTTTATTGACTGTTCGAGTTAACGACGTTAACTTCATTTGAGTTACGAATTATTAAATTGTGATTGTTTTATAATGAAATGCATGTTTTTAAAATTTTAAATTCCTTGTAATTTTTGGGACGTTACAGCGGTCCTATTGCCATACAGAGCCTAGGTGGCAAGAAATATATACTTGTCTTAATTGATGAGTATTCGCGCTTCACATGGGTTGAATTTGTTCGAAAGAAATCGGATGTTCCAATCATCTTGATTAATCTAATGAAAAGAATCCAAGTTCTTTATGAATGCAGAATACAGAAGTTAAGAAGTGATAATGGCACAAAATTTAAAAACTCTGTCATTGAAGCCTATCTTTCTACAGAAGGAATATCACAGAACTTCTCTGCCGCACGCACTCCACAGCAGAATGGCGTAGTCGAAAGGAAGAATCGAACGCTTGTGGAGGCCGCAAGAACTATGCTATCAGCATACGGATTACCGATGAACTTTTGGGCAGAAGCAATTTCTACCGCTTGTTACACACAGAATCGGTCAACCTTTGTGAAAAGACACATCAAGACTCCTTACGAACTGATTAACAAAAGGCGGCCAAATATCAAGTTTTTCCATGTGTTTGGATGTAAATGCTTTGTTTTAAACGACAGAGATTCAAGAGGAAAGTTTGAAGTAAAAGCTGACGAAGGAAAATTCATTGGATACTCTGCCACTTCCAAAGCCTACAGAGTATACCTTACAAGATCTCGCAAAATCGTAGAAAGTATCAATGTTTCTTTCCAAATGACTTCTGAGCAAATCCGTTCAGAACTCGAACTTAAAAGAGAAACCTCTGGCATCTCGCAAACGAAAGAAGACTTGAATCTTCTATTTTTAGAGATGTTCCACGATGACATTGATCCTTCTGTTGGAACCATCAGAGTTTCTGAAGAACCATCCTCTGTTGGACAAAATCCTACAGGTATGACTCTAACTGGTCCAAATAATGCTTCATCTTCTTCTATAAATACTACAGATGCAAATGCCGAATAAGAAAATACAGAAGATGAAACATCAAGAAAAACGACCACAGAAGCTGCTGAAAAACAAACTCCACAATCCACAAAAGAACCAATTACAGAGGTAATTGAGGACCAAGACTATACGTCCTCAGAGGAACAAACTCCACCACCACTCATACCAATCATTCCACAAATGGTAGAATCTTCTACCAAGGTAAGAAGAACGACAGAGGCTATACAAGAAGAAGATCCACAAGAAGCTTCTGAAGAAAGGTTCGATGACATTGATGACCATCTTCCTCGCACCACTCAGTGGACAAAAAGCCATCCTCCAAGCCAAATAATCGGAGAACCTTCTAACTCGGTAAAAACCAGGTCTGCCACTGCTAATTTTTGTTTCTTTACAAATTTTATTAATGTGATAGAACCAAAGAAGATGTCTGAAGCACTAGATGACCCAAACTGGGTAGACGCCATGCAAGAAGAACTTCTGCAGTTTGAGCGTAACAGAGTATGGACTTTAGTACCTCTGCCACGAGGGAAACAGGCCATTGGGACTAAGTGGGTCTACAGAAATAAGAAGGATGAAGATGGAGTGGTCATCAGAAACAAAGCACGATTGGTGGCCAAGGGATATAGACAAGAAGAAGGCATAGACTACGATGAGACTTTTGCCCCTGTCGCACGGCTCGAAGCAACAAGAATATTCTTAGCCTTCGCAGCCCACAGAGGATTTAAAGTTTATCAGATGGACGTAAAATCAGCTTTTCTCAACGGTGAAATCCAAGAAGAGGTTAACGTAAATCAGCCACCAGGGTTTGAAAGCTCAAAGTTCCCAAGGCATGTATACTACCTTGAAAAGGCTCTGTACGGACTGAAACAGGCTCCAAGAGCATGGTACGAACGACTTTCTACCTTTCTTCTAGTCAATGGCTACGACAGAGGTACAACAGATACTACCTTATTCTATAAACGTAAAAACAGTGAAATAATGCTTGTACAAATCTATGTGGACGACATAATTTTTGGGTCTTCTAACACAGAAGAGTGCAAAAGTTTTGAAAAACTCATGCAGAGTGAGTTTGAAATGAGTATGATGGGAGAACTCACATTCTTCCTCGGACTCCAAGTCAAACAAACATCAGAGGGAATTTTTATAAATCAGGCCAAATATGTCTCTGACATTCTTTTCAAGTATAGCCTCTCTGATACCTCTGCAATGAAAAATCCAATGGCCACTGGAAATAAGTTATCCTTAGATCCAGATGGCGTCTCTGTAGAATGCACTCTCTACAGAGGCATGATTGGATCTCTGTTATACTTAACTGCAAGCAGACCTGACATTATGCATGCCACATGTCTTTGTGCACATTATCAAGCTAATCCAAAGAAATCACACTATGATGCTGTGAAAAGAATCTTTAGATATCTAAAGGGGACCAAAAATCTCGGTCTCTGGTATCCACAGAACTCTGGTTTTAGTCTTAAAGCTTATACAGATTCAGACTATGGAGGATGCATGCTCGACAGAAAGAGTACCTCTGGGAGTTGTCAATTCCTAGGTGGTAAACTAGTCAGTTGGACCTCCAAAAAGCAAAATTGTGTCTCAACATCCACTGCAGAAGCTGAATACGTTGCTGCTGCTAGCTGTTGTTCTCAGGTTCTATGGATGAAGACTCAGCTAAAAGATTACGGCCACATCCTATTCAAAATACCCATCTTCTGTGATTCCAAGAGTGCCATTGCTATCTCTGCCAATCCTGTGCAACACTCAAAAACCAAGCATATCGATATAAGGTACCATTTCTTGAAACATCATGTTGAATACGGTACAATCGAGATGCATTTCGTGCCCACAGAATACCAACTCGCGGACTTATTCACCAAAGCTTTAGACGAGAAAAGATTCAATTTCTTGGTGGGTAAGTTAGGAATGATCAATATGACGTAAAAATCCTCTGTAAGTATAGCTTTATCTTCTGTAAATATGTATATATTTCTAATTATTTTTGCTTTAATTAATTTATTTTTGTATGTAAGTTCTCAATCTTAAATAGTTCTTAAAATCACAGAGCTTCTGTAAGTCTACTCAGAACCTCTGACAACACCGACAGAACCTCTGGAAAATATGACCTATGTTCTATGCAAAACTTATCATTCTTTGACCCAAGCATAGGTCAAGGGGGAGCAAAAGCAAAATTCCTGATCTACAGAGGTGATTAGATCAAGGGGGGAGCAAAAAGGGATCCTGAAATGATCTACAGAGGTAAAACTTTCAAGGGAAAGCCAAAGAAGAATGTCAATGAATCTATATCGACAGAAGTCAGACATCACTGCCGAGAAAAGAAGAACCAAAAGGTATGTCTCTCGCACAAAAGGTTTTTGAAAACAGTTTTCTAGGACACAAATTGTCAAATATGTCCTAAATATATTGTGGATAACATTTCAAAAATCAAAAGATCAAAAAGTTTCATAAAATTTGAGTTATGAGAAATTTAAGGTCATAGAGCTTCTGCTGAGTTCAACAGAAGCTCTGCCAGAAATATGCTCTGAGATCGCAACTTTAACCTCTATCGATCTTTTGGAATGTTATCTCGGAAACCAAACAGACTCACCATGACCTTCTCGAACAAAACTTTTTCCATAACAATTTTTTTCGGACACCAACTTTCAAATATGTCCGAAAAACATCTCTTAAAACAGATCAAAAATTGGATGATCAGAAAAGTTAATAGAATTTTCGTTATGAGATTTTTTCCCTCACAGAGCTTCTGCTGGCCCTCCCAGAGCTTCTGCAAGTTCCAACAGAGCCACAAAACCTCTGCGAGTAAAAACTCTTAACTAAAAATCCTATTTGATCCTCTCCAATGCCTTTACAAAACGTTTTTGGTTAAAAAGGAACCCCACAGAAGTCATGATAACAATGAGATATATGAGAAAGGGATACACATCAAAGATTTTCAAATTCACAGAACCTCTGTAAACTACAGAAGTTCTGTCAATCTGTTACTTGGGCATTTATGTAGTAATAACGGTTACTTTTACTGAGAGTGAACTACATGTGGCAAAGAATAACCCCACGCGCCTAGCATTAATGGGTCGCGCACGACGTCCTGTCATCCTCTGACATGGCCTACGTGTCCCATTTTCATTGGGCAAACATGGAACGTTTTCTGTGGAAAGTTGAACCCGCCGTTCTAACTTGAGTTCGGATTCCAAATTTTAATCCATTGCCATATATTCTACTCTTTCGAATTCTACCGTTTTACCCTCCTATAAAAACCAAGCTTACCCTCTCATAAACTTTTTACAAACTCTCATTCTTCTCCGGCGAAACCTGCAAATTTCTTATTCTCAGTACCAAATGGCTTCATCTTCTCAAGCTATCTCCCCTGCACACTCTCCGGCGACCTCACCAGAACATTCACCAGCTCATTTTGAACATTCAGAAAACCCCAACCCTGCCCAAAACATTGAACTAGAAGATTCCGGCGATTCAGCAGACTTTGCTCCAACCACACATCTTCAAAACTTCATAGCAAAGGATCATTTCGAAAAAGTACTACCAATCAAATCCAACAATTGCTATTTAGTCCCCTCACCCACTGCTTTCGGCGAAGCCCATGCCATTCTTCTAAACATAATGGAAAATCATATCCTCTTCCCTTTACTCTCAAGAACCCCAAAGAAAATTCTAGTAAGATATCTGAACCAGTTTTGGCAAAGTTGCCGATTTGATAAAGATGATTCTCTTATCAAAGGATACATTTCAAAACCCGACAAATCTGAGCATCTGGAAATCAAGTTCAATAGAACAATGTTCTCACTTGAATTCAACCTACCAACAAGGGGTCTTCTTGGATTAAAGAAGTACGCAGAGCAACCAACAGACGACGAGATGTGTCATTTCCTAGAAATGCTTGGGTACAACACACCACTGAGGAAGAGAAATGACTTCCGCAGAGGCAGATTACCACCTCTGTGGAACACCTTGTTCTCAATTCTTAACAGATGCCTGACAGGGAAGATAGACAGTATTGACCAGAGCTCACATCAGATATTAACCATCATGTATGGGGTTTACTATGATCTCCCACTGGATTACGCGACCATAATGATGCAAGAGATCATTAACACCATCGACAGAAAGAACAACACAAGAAGGGTCAAAGAGAACGATCCTAAGTTTCTACCACCTCTGCAATTCCAAAGAATACTGGGAGTCTTGTTCGAACCTCTGTTGCTAATACAGAAATGGCCAATGGAAGGGCCAATTCCCAAACAGTTTCCAATGAGCAAAAATATTCCCACTGATCATGTAGATGGCTACACACACTGCAGACCTTTGTCAAAGAAACTTCTGAGGTATGCCAAGAATAAAACCCTTAAGAAAGAGTATATACTTTATCATAGAACTCCTAAACCGAGTCCTATGACACCCCCGCGTTTAGGTGTCCCCCTAGGAACAATGATTGCAGAACCTCTTTCCACTCAAGAAGAAAAAGATAACAAATTTGCAAAACACATGGCTATTCAACTCAGCTTCATAGCCAAACGTGCAGAGCTCATGGGAAAGAAGTCCTCTTCAAAATCAAAAAGGAGGAAAACTGCAGAAGGCACCTCTACAAGCGTTGCAGAAGATCAACCTTCACCTCCTCATGCCACAGAAATTGGCTCCTCTGCTCCTCCCTCTTCTCCAAAACAGAAGAAGAAAAGAAAATCAAAAACTACAGAGGAAGGGGCACCAAAACCAAAGAGGAGGAAATCCAAAAAGAAGCATGGTAAACCACATGAAAAATTGGTTACCATAGAAGAGGAAGCAATCGCAGAAGAAAGAACTGCAAAAGAAGAAGATGCAGAAGAAGAAATGACAGAAGAGGGATATCAATCGCCCCATCAATCCCCAGATCGATTTGCTCACCAAGGAAACATTAACGATTTCCTACAGAACCCCGACATTGCCAACACTTTAAATACAGCAGGGTGGACGGCACAACCTCTCGACCACCATTCCCCAGAAGAACAATACTTCTCTATTTCCGGCATTGACACACATCTGCAAGAAGATGATCAAACACCCAGAGATCAATCAGCTGAGACACCTATTATTCTACAGAACCCCTTCATTCAGCAAGGATTGGACGTTCACAGAAGGAGTCCAAGCCCAACTTCAGAAGAAATAGGACCAACAGAAGCTCAGTGGAATAGAGATGAAGTAACAGAGACAAGAATGGAGGTCTCAGAGATAGATTCAGACGAAGAAGAAGCTGTCTGGATACGAAAAGGTCTCTATCATCCACATGTCATGAACTTATACGGATCTCATCAAATGTATGACTTCTTAGGCGTAGAGCAAAGAACTTCAACAGTGGATAGGGTAGAAACATCTGGAGGAAAAGAAAATATAAAAGAAAAAGATGCCGAAGATGAAGAAGGCACACATCCCTCACCCCCTCCCAGTGCAACCCACACATCTAACTCCGCAGGTCTAGCTGCAGAAGGAGTTATTGAAATAGAGCAGCACAGCTCGATCCAAACCCATCCCATCCAGCCAGAAGTCACTCTTTCGACTTCTGCGCCCACATAAACCGGGGAATCCATTCCTAGTGAGTCTCCTCAGAGAGACTCACCTACAGTTCGTGATCAATCGCCCCAGATCACAACAGAACACCCTACAGAGGAATTCGTTTCTTCTGCCACACGCACACAACTAGGGCCAACCCTTCTTTCAGAGAGAAGTAGTGAGCACAACGACGAAGAGACTCTAGACAAGTCTCCGAGTCAACAGAAGGATAATATAGTACCCACCTCTGGAGTGGATCTAGACAATGTCGTTCATAGAACTTCTGTAGAGTCTGAAGCACTAGATGCTTCTGCTCGAAGATCAGATGGAAATCCTTCCACCCCCAACGTACAAACAAGGGTGAACGAAGGTGTCCCAGGAGCAGGGACTCACTCTGGAGACGAATGTGTTCCTCCAGAGGTTACACCAGGGACACAAGTATCAAGGGATGAGTTCCAAACCCTTGTCACCTCTGTGAACCAAACCATGAAAGAGTTGCAAAGCTCTTTCACATCTTTTGCAGAGAAAACATCAAAGGCCATGCTGAATCTGAACACCAAAATGGACAATCTGTCCACAGAGGTGAAAACAGCCATCACGGAGATGAAATCTTCTGCACAAACAACTGCAACAACTACAACCACTCCTGCTGCTAAAGATTTTGGAATAGCTGCAACTTCTGCATTCAAGGAATCAGTAAAACATTTCCTTGAACAAATGAACAAGCAATCCAACAAATCACAGAGCATCACACCTGCAGAACTACAGAAGGCTCTGCAAAACGTTCAAGCAGAAGCAATACGCAACACAATACTGATGCAGCCTAAAGACTACATGACCAGAGCACAGCTAACAGAGCTCGGCCAAAATGTCATAAACCAGGTCACTGAAGTCATTGTCTCCTTCACTACTGCAAATGCCAACTACGTCAAAGAGTTCAGAAAAAGTGTCGGCAGAATGCGCTTCAACACAGAAGCAGAGCTTGCAACTCTTTTCGGCCTCAGTGATGATGTATGTGCGAAGTTGATGGCCGCAGGAGCAGAACTACCAATGAAACGCAGAGCTTCCTGCAGAGCAGAGGGTACTTCTGATAAAAGTCAGGATGATTCTGATGATGACCATCCTGGTCCATCAGATAATCCTGAGGGGGAGAATATAAGGGAGAAAGCTACGACCAGAGGAATACAAGCTCCACCAATCGCAGCAGAACCAATCAGTAAAGCCCCTCCAGAACAAACCCAAGATCAACAACAAAAACAACAGACCACAGAGACAACACCCATCGCTGTGGAATCAAGTCCTAAAGAAACCAATATTCCAGAAGCTGATCAGCATACCACAGAGGCAACAACCACCCCTGTAGTAATCAACATGGAAAAGAGTCCTTCAAAATCAACAGAAAAACCCCAAACCATACCAAGAAGAAAGTCGATTGCCACCAAACCAAAAAGAGCAACGACCTCTGCGACCTCTGCTTTTTCTATTCTGAGAAAGATGCACAATACAATGACTGATCGAATGTCGCAGAGAGAAGAAGAAAGGCACAGGTTCACATTAGCTTTCAAAATGGCAAGAAGATTCGATGTCCAATCTTCACCAACAGAAATAGAGCTCACAGAAGAAGTCACCAAAGAACCTCCAACAGAGGTTACAGAGCAACTCAAGCCAACAGAACCATCGCCACAAAAGTCCTCTAAAACACAAGTGTCAAAACCTACAGAGGCAACCATCAAGCCAACAGAAGCACCAACCTCCAAACCTACCGAAGAAACAGGTTCTGCACCTCCAAAAGCCAAAGACAAGGGCAAAGCAATACTGACATAAGAGCCCAAGAAAAAGAAATCATTGCCCAAGCCTACAGAGAAATTGATGAAGAGCGCCTTTGATGCCTTCCAAACTCCAAAGCCTGAAGAAGTTGATTGGGCATATGGATTAAAGCCCCTGTCAGACATTCCACTTATTGGCAGAGCTGCAGAAGTTGTTCAACAGATGGAGAGTCTCAGAAGACAAGTACCACAACCTGGTCCAACACATGAAGAGATGGAATAAGTGGTATACAAATACCTCTATAAACAAACCTTTCAGACCAATCATCCAACAGATCATGTGACAGATTCAAGGATCAGAGAAGAATTTGAGAACATCTTCACAAGGACAAAGCCAAGAACCAAAGCAGATGTCTTCTCAATCCACAATATCAAAAAGGTAATCTTCTGCAAGTTCTCCTTTACAAGAACCTATCCAAGGGTCAGGTACAACCTTTACAAAGTCAGAAGAGAAGACAATTCAGAAACCACCTTCGCTGATGCTGACCTAAGAAATATCAATCCTTATGATCTACCTGACCTTCTGCAATGGACAAAGGACAACTACAACACAGAGGCAAACACCAGAGCCTATCAAGTATTAAGAAAAGCAATGAGGGAAAAGCTTCTGATCTTCAGTATGATAGATTTTCAACTGGGAAAGGATCTTGGTCTCAAACATCTAAATTTACGACCACCAGAAGATCGCTGCCCACCCGACGCCGTGCCCAACTCTATCATTACAGAACCAAGATTCGGGTTAGTATTTCAAAACCCACAAGGCGAAATCAAACTATTTGTGTGCATGGATTGTCAGAAGTACGCAACTAGTACTCTGAACAAATTCAGAGCAAGCCTTGTAAAATACAGAGGTACAGAGAAAATGGATAGAGATGCTGCAGATACTTTCATCAGAGAGATTGATGCCACAATTCGCCTAAGAGAACTCTGCATCAGTTTCTACAAAGAGATCAGAAGAATTGGAAGAGACAACAGAAGCTACAACGATTTCAAAGATGCCAAAATCTGATTCTCAAACCTCAAATCTCTACAAACCAAGTCAAAAGTTTATCTGATTCTCAAACCTCAAATCTCTGAACGAAAGAACTTTCGAGGTATTGTTTAACCTCTGTCTTATCTTACTTAGCCTAACTAAACTCAAGTTAAATTTTTTATTTTTCACTACTTAGGGGGAGATTGTTAGCTTCAATCTTCCTAATCATAGAAGTATTTAGAAGTAGTGAAAAATAGGCTAAGTGAAGAAAGCATCTTACAGAGGCTCTGCCGAACTTACCGAGAGATCAAGGTCAAGAAGCTACAGAAGCTAAAGAGGCACCCTACAGAAGCTTTGTCATACACGCAAAGAAGACCAAAGACTCGGAATCCGGTGAAGACTGCTCTTCTAAGGACCAAACCGCAGAACCTCTGTGGCACTTCACAGAGCCTCTGCGGTCTTCAACAAAGACTTAAAAGATATTTATAATATCTTGCTACTGTTACAGGACCTGTTCATCAACTTGCAAGGTAGCATGCCCTGTCCAACTGCAATGTGTCAAACTCTGGTTGGATTCAATAGGGCTTAGTACATAATAGACGTCTGCTGCATTAAATGCAATACAACACGTCCAACTGTTCATGCCATCCGTCCAACTATTCATACCGTCCTTTGTGAATAGTAGCATATGCTTTATGGTCCCCTTAGAGTAGTATATAAGGAAGACTCATGTTGAGTTCTTCCTATCTATCTATCCATCGATCGATCAATCGAACAATCGAAACAAGAATTCAAGAGAGAAAAACATCACAAGCTTTAAACACTTTGAGAGTCATATCTGTTTTAAAAAGCTTTGCTTACTCACTGTTCTTGAATCTGTTCTTAATATATATATTCAGTAAACTTTGAGATATTATTTCCTGTTCACTGTTTATTTATATTATGTTCTAAATCTATCAAACATATCTGTTAGTTCTTCAAATACGCTTCCGCATCAAACTCAAACTTGAACTAATAGATCTGATAATCTTGTTTAAACAAAACCGGGAACCAACAGGTCTTTACTTCCTCCTTCAACGCTGGTAGATGATCATTGTCAGCCTTTGTTAGGGTCATTTATTGTTGATTTAAAGTTCAAGGGTTTAATTTGTAATAGTTTATTTTGAGCCTTGTATTGAACGGGCCGTGGGCTTGTTAACCATGGGCCCACTATATATAATGTTGATTAGCCTTAGAAAATAGGCTAGTTATCTCATTTGCTTTTCTACACTTTTCTTGTAATTCTCTCTGATTGAAAGCTTAATAGAGATGACCAGTTGAAATCGTTACATACATTGTTTTATCTGTTTGATTTCATTATTGTTGCACGGATCTGAGACTCTCAATTGGTATCAGAGCAGACGGACTACATTGATTCAAGGTGTTCAATTCGATTTCTGGTAAGATTTCTGAAAAATACGGCTGTGTTCTTGAGTGACATTCTACTTTTTGATTCTGTCAAAATTAATCGAATTCGTTTATTGGGTATTGTTAGTATCATTGTTTTGAGGGATTCTGCAATTTTTCATAACCTAATTCGATCGTTTGAGTGGTTTATTAAGCAAATTAAGTTCAAAGTTTTTGGTTGTGTTCTTCACTAAAAATCAAATTTTTACCATCAAAACGTGTTCCTTTTGCTTCAAAATCGATTTGGGTAGTGTTATTTTTGTGTTTGGTAGTGTTCCTAATCTTTCAGGAACATTTTTGAGCAACCCTAGTCGATTTCCAATCGATTGGAAACACACAGCCGCAGAATCCGGACAAAACCAGCTGCACTTTCCGAACAGTATCATTACTTTCCGGACGTTTGTGTGAAATCATTCCAGGTACGTTCATCTTTCCGGGTAAGTATCTAAAACTCTAATCTTTCCGGGTAAATTAGTTCCGGAAACCCAAAGTTCCCGGTAACCAATCTTCCCGGACATTCCTGCATCCGGAAAGCGTTTCATCCGGAAACCCCATTCCACCCGGTAAGTGTTGCATCCGAAAACTCCTATCATCCGGTAAGTTCTTGTTTTACTAATTTCATTCGGAAATTATTGTTGTCCGGTAACTCATTGTTATCCGGAAACATTAGTTATCCGGATTCTATCATCCGGATTCCTGTTTTTCCGGATTCTCTATCCGGAAACCATCCGGATCACATAGCGGGACCCCCTTGCTAAGTCGCAGGAGGGGGACATTTAAGTATCCTTGATACTGTTCCACTTTGAATCGAACCAACGTCTGACGATCACATCAGTGCAACCATCAAAGATGTCTCGAGATGCTTATGCCATGAGCAACCTCACCACGCCTCCAGCTCATGGAGAATCAAGTCAGGTATGTGAATCTACTCAACAAGACTTCATGAATAAAATGCAATCACTTGTTGAACAGGCAGATTCCTTTAAGGCCACCACTAAAGAACAAAAGCTTGAGATTAGATCACTAACCGAAAAGCTAGATGTTCAAATGAAAATAACTGAAAAACATAAGTCTGAAAATGCTATGTTAAAGGAAAAATGCAAAATTCTTTCAATAGCACCCAAAGACTTAAGGGCCAAATTATCTGATCTTCAGTCTCAGTTTGATCAGTGCATGAATGAGAAAGAAGAAATTGTTTATCAATGTTCCTCTTTTCAGATTCAGCACAACGAGTTTGTTGCTAAAATTCTTGATCTTGAAACCAAACTCCACAAAATGGGTCAAACTGATCAAACCATCTTTCTGAATATACCCAAAGAGTTCACGTACTTTAACAAAGAGTGGGGAATCGGATACGATAACCCACACTATTTGAAAAAGGGTAGATACCAAACACCCAGTTTGTATGACTTTGCTTGTTTTGGGTTAGATAACAAGTATCCGGAATATGCTATTCAATGGACTGGTCCTCTAGAACCTGAAAAGGCCACCACTAAAGAACAAAAGCTTGAGATTAGATCACTAACCGAAAAGCTAGATGTTCAAATGAAAATAACTGAAAAACATAAGTCTGAAAATGCTATGTTAAAGGAAAAATGCAAAATTCTTTCAATAGCACCCAAAGACTTAAGGGCCAAATTATCTGATCTTCAGTCTCAGTTTGATCAGTGCATGAATGAGAAAGAAGAAATTGTTTATCAATGTTCCTCTTTTCAGATTCAGCACAACGAGTTTGTTGCTAAAATTCTTGATCTTGAAACCAAACTCCACAAAAGGGGTCAAACTGATCAAACCATCCTTCTGAATATACCCAAAGAGTTCACGTACTTTAACAAAGAGTGGGGAATCGGATACGATAACCCACACTATTTGAAAAAGGGTAGATACCAAACACCCAGTTTGTATGACTTTGCTTGTTTTGGGTTAGATAAAAAGTATCCGGAATATGCTATTCAATGGACTGGTCCTCTAGAACCTGAAAAGGAAGAGGAAACCGAGGAATATAAACGCGCACACAAACGAGGAATACAACTTCCGTTTTGTTATGAACCTTTGAATTATTCCTATCAAAAGAACAAAAATTATCTCTCAAATGACTACTTCGACCCCTACAAGGTTGCTACGCCCAAGTATTCCTCCAAAAAGGATGAGGACCAAGCACCCGCAACCAAGACTGAGACGGACGAGTTTAAACTCTATGTTCCCCCTCTCATCTTGGAAGAAAAGATTGTCGAGTTGGAGGAGTCGCTTGAGAAAGAAAGGTCTGTTTTTCAAAACGAGAAGAAAGCACTAATTCAGGAAATTGAGAAACTCAAATCTGAGAAAACCGAAGGTGAGACAAATGAAGAAAAGGAAACTCTTCAGTGTGAAATCAATAAGCTCTCATCTAAATTGTCTGAAATGACAAGAGAAACGATAAAAGAGCACATGAGAAATGGTCAACTCCAAGTGCAGCTTGACCTACTTCAAAATATAACGAAGATTTCACCTGAACTCTCCTCGAATTCATCTGACACATCCTCGTGTAAAGCCTTCATCGGAAATATCTATTCGCAAGAAAGTAAAGTTTCTCAAGATGAGTGTGTTAAAAGGAATTTAAACTCTGATTTTTCAAACGCTTCCGCACCGAATTCCTCAAAGCACACAACCGAAAGCACAGCGTGTTCCTCGCCTTCCTTGACCGATCCAAGTCCTGTAATTCCGGAAGTCGATTTTTTAGAATATATGAACTCTGAAGGCAATTCTGATGGAGAGTTTGAGTCGTTCCCTTTCGACAAACCTCTCCCGAGTCATACTGATTTTTTGTCTCCAGTAGTCAACCATCCGGTCAATTTTCTACAGGGTAGCTGTTCTAAAACAAAGTCCCCAGTTGTGATCACAATTTCAAAATCAAAACCAACATCTAAACCTGTTTCTAAAAACCAATCACAGCCGAGGTAAAAGACCGAGCAATTGCCTACCAAAGATACCGTTCCTTCAAAAGTCACTGACCGCTCTGTCCCTGTTGTTTCGGATAAAACTGGTCGAGCTAAACAAACAAAACCAAAGTGGCCAGCCAAGGAACCTGTCGAGGATGCTACATCAAAGTATTTCAATACTGTCTTTGTCCCTAGAATGAACAAAAACGATTGTGCTTGGAATCATAGGAATAATTTTGTTAAAAGAGATGTTAATTTTCCGATGAAAATCTATTCCACTCAGCAATTGATTCAATTGTCACATGATTGTTTGTGTTGTTCTAGTTGTGGCTGGAATGACTTTAATGATATCAGAAACAATGATTGGTTTGGGTCATATCATATATATGATCATACACCCAAACGCAAACCCCGTAAAAACAAAAAGAAACATCATTTTCAACAGGGGCCCCAATCAGAAGTTAAACCAAAGCAGGAGAGGAAACCTAATTCAAAACTAGTTCCTCCTACTAAGGTTAAAACTACACCTAAGAGGCAACCTGCGTCAAAACACGCTACTCCGAAAGGTGTGAAACCTAACCCTCCGGGACCCAGGAAAATCTGGGTACCCAAGGTCCGCTAAACTTGTTTTGCAGGACGGTCATGTGTGGTTCTTAGACACTGGATGCTCCACACACACGACCGGAAGGAGGGAGCTGCTCACGATCTACAAGGAACAATATTACGAAGACGCGAGGTTTGTCTATACCTGTGCTTTCACGAGCTGCTCATGTATTTAGGGGGAGCATGATCGGTTATCAAGTAAGTTTACTCACCTATTGAGGGGGGGCGTCACACTCAGTTTTTTTCTTTCTTCTGTCAAAAAGTTTTTGTGTGTGTGTGGGCACTCCTGTGTGTTTTTCAACTACTGTTCATCATTTTAGGGGGAGCGACACAATGTTTTTCTTTAAATTCTCAAAAGTTTTTATATGTCGGGCTCTCCATTACACCATTCGAAGGGGAGCAAAGCCATCCCCATGCTCAGTTTGAGGGGGAGCAAGAGAAGGTTCTTTCAATAATTCAAATTGTCCCAGTTTTTCTTGAAAATGGAAGAACAGGGATCCTTTTATCAAAATCCCCAAAGTATCCGGAAAGGTATCCGGACACCCATCTATCCGGATGGGTATCCGGATGTCCCATCTGGAAACTTTGTCCCATATATAAGGGGTCCGGAATGATTCTTCATCATTATCCAGAATTTGTAAACTAAAGCCCTTCTGGCACACGCGGATCCCGCTGCACCGAGTGTACTTGCTTATAGGCGAGAGTTAGGGAATCCCATGGTCCAGCCAGCGCCGGAGGGACCTCCCCAGGGACATAGAACCAAGGGAGTATTAGGTGATGAATTATATCATGTGAGAAGGAGAGAACTGTGTTCGAAAGCGAACCAGGAAAGATTGAGCCGTAAAGATAACGAGGCTCCTGAGCGACCCCAACCGCGCGATATCCGGGTAGCCACATCTGCTATCCTGTCTCATACGTTGGGACGGGGTATTGAAGAAGCCTCCGTGGACCCAGCGGAGCAACTGCACAACCCTCTCATCCACCCATCCGTCTCTCAAAAGACGGATGCTTTAGTTTCTCACGGGGATATAGCACAACTTCCACCGGTCTCTCATTTGGAGAGTGCTGGTGTTGAAATAAGCCACCAGTAGCCCCCGGTCGCGACTTCATTTCGTGCACAATCGAGTCTAGAGCCACTTGATATTATACATTCTTCGGCTAGGACACATGAAGAAGAACAACAAATTGAGACTCTTCGTGACTCGATCGGAACGTCTGTAGTGTCTCCATTAGGCGGAACACGAGGATCGGACGGAAATCCTACCACAACTACCGACATGCCAACTGTGAACGTAGGTGGCTCTGCCTCTTAGGTAGATGCCTCAACGGGTAATCTAAGTGATCCCGGAGTTATCTTACACGACTTTGTGTCACCAGGGTCCCTGGACAGCACCCTTAAGGCTGTCCGCGAGGCAATGGAGCAGCACGTCGCCGCCGAGCACGCGAATTTTAAGAGTTTAATCAAAGGTAAAGAGAAGATAATCGAACCTGAAACCGCACCTACACCTCCACCGGCTTCTCAGCCTAACTATTCGGTGGAAACCCTCAAGACGATGCTTTTGGCTCAGCTACTCCAACAATATGACACTGACGCCTCAACTGAAGCAGACTTGATAACTGTTCTGAAATCCCAGGTCACTGCTCCTTCATCATCCATTACCACTCGTTTGGATAGCATTGACTCGACTCTCAAGGACTACAACCAAGCGCTCCAAACGTTGTCCGAGAGAGTCCGTTTACTCGAAGATACCTGCAAGAGCGGTCTGAAACGCAAACTCGATGACCAGGATGATCCTGATCACCGTGAGGGGGAGAAACGACTAAGACCTACCGAGACCGCCCCTATCCTCACAGAAACTACAATTGTGGTTCATCTGGTACCAGCAACTGCGGCAACAACAACCGACGCCGAACCTGAAGCCGAGTTGCCATTAGCCGAGATGGTAATAGATATGGACATCTCAGATGATGAAGACCCGACGGTTGAAAAGCCCGAGGGTTCAACACAGGAACTGGTCGACCTTGGCTCATCAGACAGACCGTTATTGGACATGATAGATCCAGACTGCGAAGCCAACCCGGAGACCGAAGATGCATGGTATGAAAAAGCCGCCAGTGCCGTAAATCTCCAGGTAAACTTGGTTTTCCCCACTGATGAAGATGACAACATCGACTATGATCAGTTCCTGCTACATAATTTTTATGGTACTTCTCCCGTTCACTCTACTCAACCCACCGAAACTTCAACAAGACCCGAGACCTCAACTGCCAATATTCAGACATTTCCTCAGCAACCGACAGCTTCTGATCTCCCACTTCCTCAACACCGACAAATCCGTTGGGAGAAGATCCCAGTATTTATTCCTCACCTGGAGGAATCCCTGAAGAAGTTGTTTGTTCACAAGCTACGCCCGATCGAGCCGACCTTTTGCCTTGGTATTTACAACTACACCCTGAATACCAACGCCGGTACATCTGCGCAATGAAGCGGTGTCTTTCAGTCAGTCAAGTCAGAACAAAGCATAAGATCACTGAGGTACTCAACATCCAGTCAAGCCGTATGATGAAAATCGTGTATCTAGTGTTCACTGTCAGACGCGAAGACGGTAATGAATGGATATTTTTGGATGCCGACTTCCAGCACCTCCGACCATTCGACTTTCTGGCTATTCTGAAAGACCTTCGTTCAAGAACCATCCGACCGCTACCTGTCACAAAGGCACTCGAAGCTGTTCGTCGATTCCTGGTCCGTACAATTATGATGTCTTATCTAACGGATTTTCAAATGGAAATCGAGAACATAACTAAGATGGTAAATCTGATCAAGCCGAATCTGAAAGCTCCTGAATTGAAGATGTATTCCGAGAACGCTCTGCTTCTGCAACCGGAATTTGGGATAGTCTTCATCAACGAACAGAAAGAGAAGAAATTTCTGCGTTTCAGTCAGGTAGAAAGATTCTGTGACGGCACGCTCTTCAGAGTACAGAATGCTCTTCACAAAATCATTTCCTATGAATCAAAAAATCAGAAGGATTCGTATGTTCCGAACTCGAATGAGATAATCGCACGAAACGCCTTAGAAGTGGTTGAAGAACGCATTGACTATCGCCGCGCTATCAGATTGTTCGAGGTACACTTTGCGCTTCGTAAAAGATATGTCTACAACTGGCGGGAACTAGAGCGCGAACTCGAACTTCAAATCAAAGGGAGAGATTGTTAGGGTCATTTGTTGTTGATTTAAAGTTCAAGGGTTTAATTTGTAATAGTTTATTTTGAGCCTTGTAGTGAACGGGCCGTGGGCTTGTTAACCACGGGCCCGCTATATATAATGTTGATTAGCCTTAGAAAATAGGCTAGTTGTCTCATTTTCTTTCCTACACTTTTCTTGTGATTCTCTCTGATTGAAAGCTTAATAGAGATGACCAGTTGAAATCGTTACATACATTGTTTTATCTGTTTGATTTCATTATTGTTGCACGGATCTGAGACTCTCAGCCTTGGTGCTGATCGTAGTGGAGAGGTCCTTCAGTGAGTCACCGGCTGAGTTCACAGCATTCGTGTTGTTGGTGAGATCCGTAGAAAGCAAATCCACCTTGTCCTTCACATCCTTGAGGGATGCAGCGATTGTGCCCAAGTTAGGACCTGTAGGAAGAGAGAATTTTTGAGCAAAGGAAAGCCGAAAATAGGAAAGGGGTTGAGAAGAAGAAATGGGATTGGTTTTGATACCTGATGGGTGGCAGAAAATGTTGAAATCCTCGCTGCCACCGTAGTATTTCATATCACATTCCATGTCGGAAACGGATGTGGAGGGTATACTCTGAGTGGTCCCGAGAGGGAAACCATCAGGTCCTGTAGAATTTTAGTGCATAAGGTTGTGGAGCAGCGTCTCCTGAGTATCAGCGACCGTTGTCGATTGTGCAGAAGTGATGACCAAAGGAATGGGAGAAGAAGCGATGTTAGAGATGGTTGTACCGTGAGCTGGAGCGGCACTGGCATTGCTGAGAACTGCTTCTTCAGTGCTTTGGGACACTGAGAATATTGGTATAGATACCAGAGAAGCTTCAGTGCTTTGGGCATTGAAGTGATTGGTGTTGCTGGTTCAACAGTGGTAGAGCGGACCACGAAAGATTCAATGGTCGCTTGTGAAGAAGCGATCACTGAGTCAGTAGCCTGAGAGGGTTGGGATTTCTCCTTAGTAATATTTCTGGCTTTTTGAGAGCCAAGGTTGGTGTCTGAGGGTTTCCTCTACAACGAGGATTTGGTTGTGGTGGCTTGGGTCTCAGCGGGTGGTTTTACCGCTGATGTAGCCGCCGAAGTAGAAGAAGTGGGAGTAAGAAGAAGTAAGAGTTGAGAAAGACGTACCTCACCTTCCATTGGCTCGAAGTCGAGGATTCGACCACCTAGCCGAGGGAGTTTGTAATCTCCGTGTTTTGGGTATTTCTCCTTGAGGAAAAGTTGGAGAAGCGCTGACACAAAGCGCACGTAGGGAACCTTCATTTCCCTTGCAGGCTTCTCGGCCTTATTTATGAGATCGTCAAAGATTAGCCGACGCAGTCGATCTTTCGCCTTGTAAGCAGCTAATACCCCATTTGAACCTGGTAGTGGCTGGATTGGTCCAGCGACCCGGTTTTGCCACTCATGCAGGATATGACATGAGAAAAGATGTAGTTAAGCTCTGAAGGCATTTTGGCCTTGAGTACCTTTGTAAGCTTCTTGTCAGGCTCTTCAGTGCGGGGCTTGTTGTCCCATGTATATTTCATCAGGTCTAGAAACCGGATAAGTTCATCGTCGCTTGGTAGGGCTCGAACGGACCAGTGGGAAGTTTGATAGCGGTCCTGATGGCGTTGGCAGCGATGAAGCCTTGGCCTAGCTGAGTCTGAAAGACAACAACGATGATCTTCTTGCCTTATGGGTTGGTGTTGAAGGTCCTTTCAACAGTGTAACAGAACTGCTGAAGGAGGTGACGATGAGCAGGTGGAGCGATGGTTATGGCTTTATAGATGGGAGAGTTTTTTAGGAATAGGACAGCCTCAGCGAGATGAGGGCATGGCTTCTTCTTTGTAAATTCGAGGTGGGCAAGGTGATTGTTGGATGCGATAGTTATCTAGTTCAGTTCTCCGGGCATGTTCTTTGACTTAACCATAGTCACTGGAGTGGTAGTTGCCATTTCTGAGAAGAAGAATAACCAAAATGGAAGGAAGAAGAAACTTTATTAGTTAGGAAATAATTCCAAAATAAGAGATTTTAGGGTTTTGCCAATTTCTTTATGAAGAAAAAAACATGAAAAAGTTGGTTTTCCAGTTTTAAAAAGTTCAAACACTAGTAGTAAACATTGTTTTCCAGTTTCCTTTTTATGAAGGTTCTGGAAAAAAACGTATTTTAAGGAAGTTGAAAGTTTAAAAATAAGTTTTAAACCTTAAGAAAAACTCGTTAAAGTTTTATCTCAAAAAATCACGAAGAAGATGGTTTCTTTGAAGAAAAGTAGGTTTTGATCCTTAAAAATAAAAAAGTAGGATCAAAAACTTGTTTTAGAAGATTCAAGAAGGAATTAAGGAATGAATAAAACATGTTCTGGTGAAGATGATGATGAACTGAATTAGTCTTAGGTTTTAATTTAAATCCAAAAACACAATAGCACATGAAGTTTTTCTTGCTTGAGAGAGTTATGAGCGCAGGTAAAAATATAAACAAGGGTTGTTTATATAGTGAGAGGAGAGACAAAGGTTGATGAGCAGGAAAAGTAACTCATCATGACACGTGACACTTCCCACGAAGCGTATTGGTCAAGAATTCTAACGGACGAACGTTTCAGACGAAAGGTCGTGCCAAGGGTTATCCGTTTAATGACGTCACAGATAAAACTGTCTTTTCATTTTCAAAAGGGCAGCCCTGATAGTTTGGAAATTATCATGGTTTATTTTGTTTAATGAAGAATCACTGATGAGAAATATCAGTGATTGAAATTTATGTTATTTCGAAAGAGATCACTAATAGGGAATTGTTAGTGATCAAATTTTAGCTTTGAAATAAATCTTACTAAAGTATACTTCAGTGATCAGGGATAGAGAAACATACCTTAGTATCAGAGAACATTTGTTCAGAGATTAGATGATGAATAAGAGAGATAGATATTTATTACTGACCCAATGCGTAACCAGTGAAGAGTTAATCTTCAAGGTTCAACATTCCAAGCTCGCTGATGAGAAAGTTAAGTCTTGTCTCATCAAGAGGTTTGGTAAAAAGATCAGCTAACTGATAGTCAGTTGGAATAAAATGAAGTTCTATATCTCCATTCATCACATGATCTCTGATAAAATGATATCTGATTTCGATGTGTTTTGTCTTTAAGTGTAGCACTGGATTGTTTGCTATAGCGATGGCACTAGTGTCGTTTCAATAGATAGGAATCTTAGATAGCTGAAGGTCATAGTCTAATAGATGATTTCTCATCCATAAGACCTAAGTACAACAAATTCCAGCGGCTACGTACTCAGCTTCAGCGGTAGAGGTGGACACTGAATTTTGCTTTTTGCGTGTCCAACTCACCAGCTTTCCACCCAGGAGCTGACAGCCTCGTGTGGTGCTTTTTCCATCCAGTTTGCAACCTGCAAAATCACTATTTGAATAGGCAGTTAGATCGAACCATGAGTCTTTGGGATACCAAAGACCCAGGTTGGGTGTACCCTTCAGATATCTAAAAATTCGCTTTACAGCGATCAGATGTGATTCTTTGGGTTCAGATTGATATCGTGCACAAAGACATGTAGAGTACATAATATCAGGACGACTCTCTGTAAGATAGAGAAGAGAGCCGATCATCCCTCTATAGGCAGTGACATTAACAGGTTTTCCAGAGGGATCCTTACCATGAGTCTTTGGGATACCAAAGACCCAGGTTGGGTGTACCCTTCAGATATCTAGAGGGCCTTATCCAGTTTATAGACATACCCTGGATGCTTAGGATCAGCGTATCCTAGTGGTTGTTCAACATAGACTTCTTCATTCAGCTTTCCATTGAGAAACGCTGACTTGATATCCATTTGGTGAATTTTAAAGTCTTTGTGAACTGCATAGGCTGAGAAGAGTCGAATTGCTTCGAGTCTTGCCACGGGGGCAAAAGTTTCATCATAGTCTATGCATTCCTCTTGTCTGTATCCTTGACCAACTAGTCTAGCTTTGTTGCGGGTTACAGTTCCAAATTCATCTAACTTATTGCGATATACCCATTTGGTACCTATCACAGTTTTGTTAGATGGTCTGGGAACAAGATTCCAAACTTTGTTTCTTTCAATTTTGTCAGCTCTTCTTGCATAGCACTGACCCAGTTTGGATCTCTGAGGGCATCATCTATTTTCTTTGGTTCAATCAGTGAAATAAAGTTAACAAGTAAACAAATATTACCTGAACTTCATTGAGTCTGAACACGTGCGTTTGGATCACCAAGAATTTGATCAACTGGGTGATTTAAAGTCCATCTTTGAACAGGAGCTTGAATCACTGAATTAGATAGAACTTCTGGAGGTGCTGAAGAAGAAGCTTCAGCGGCAATGAATTCAGGTATACCAGGCAAGATTGATTGAGGCTCAGATAAAGTTTCATTTACTGATTGCTGAGAAGTAGATGGATTTTCAGAGGTTAAGGGTTCAGAAGGAGGCAAAGTGGTTAATGGAATAACTGATACCCAAGAAGAGGGTCCAGCTTTACTTGTCTGCATGCTAGGAATGATGATAGGGGGTCATCATCAGCGATTGGGTTGTTGACCTGAGGTTCAAGGTTGAGGTTAGCTTCTGATTCCCCATAATGAGAAAACATCCACTGATTCAGTTCTTCGTTATCAGCAGTAGGTCTTGAATTTGCTGAACGGGATTCATCAAAGGTGACATGAATGGTTTCTTCTACAGTTTGTCTTCTCTTGTTGAAGACTCTGAAGGTTTTGGATACTGAAGAATATCCTAGAAATATTCCATCGTCTGCTTTGGGATCAAACTTTCCAAGAGGATCTTTGTTGTTTAAAATGAAGCATTGACAACCAAAGATGTGAAGAAAGCTGATAGATGGCTTTCTTCCATGGAAAAGTTCATAGGCAGTCTTGTTGAATCTTTTGATGATCAGCGACCTATTTTGCGTAAAACATGCAGTGTTTACAGTCTCTGCCCATAATTTAGTTGGAAGATGAGAATCGCTGAGCATAGATCGAGAAGCTTCGATGATCGTTCTATTTCTTCTTTCAACAACTCCATTTTGCTGAGGTGTTCTCACCGCTGAGAAGTTGTGAGAAATACCCTTACGCTTAAAGAAGTTATCAAGGGAACTGTTTTGGAATTCAGTTCCATGATCACTCCTTAATGAGCGAACAGTCATATTGTTCAGGACTTCCATTTTCCTGACAAGGGAGATGAGTTCTTCTGAGGTTTCACTCTTTGCACGGAGAAACATAACCCAGGTATACCGAGAGAATTCATCTACTATGACAAGAGTGTATTTCTCTCCAGCGATGGATTGTATGTTGACAGAGCCAAATAAATCCTGAGAGTCTCAGATCCGTGCAACAATAATAAAATCAAATAGATAAACAATGTATGTAACGATTTCAACTGGTCATCTCTGATTAAGCTTTCAATATTAGAGAGAATTACAATAAAGAGTGATGAAAGCAAATGAGACAACTAGCCTATTTTTCTAAGACTAGATTGCTTTATATATGGCGGGCCCGTGGTTAACAAGCCCACGGCCCGTTCACTACAAGGCTCAAAATAAACTATTACAAATTAAACCCTTGAACTTTAAATCAACAATAAATGACCCTAACAATCTCCCCCTTTGATTTGAAGTTCGAGTTCGTGCTCTAGCTCTCGCCAGTTGTAGACATATCTTTTGTGAAGCACGAAGTGAACCTCGAACCATCTGATAGCATTGCGATAGTCGATGCGTTCTTCAACCATTTCCAAGGCATTCCGAGCAGTTATTTCATTTGGATTAGGAACATACGAAACCCTTGGATTTTCAGACTCGTGCTGAATGATCTTTAGAAGAGTATCTCGAACTTTGTTGAGCGTGCCGTCGCAGAATCTTTCTACCTGACTGAACCGCAGAAATCTTTTCTCTTTCTGTTCATTGATGAAGACGATCCCAAATTCTGGTTCTAGAAGCATAGCGTTCTCGGGATACATATTCAACTCAGGAGCTTGCAGATTCGGCTTTATCAGATTTACCTTCTTCGCCCTGTTCTCGATAGCCATTTGGAAGTCCGTTAGATAAGACATCATAATTGTACGGACCAGGAATCGACGAACAGCCTCGAGCGCCTTTGTAACGGTAAGCAGTCGGATGGTTCTAGTACGAATATCTTTCAGAAGAGCCAGGAAGTCAAACGGTCGGAGGTTCTGGAAGTCGGCTTCAGAAAATTTCCATTCATTACCATCTTCTCGGCGGACGGTGAATACTGGATAGACAATTTTTATGATGCGGTTGGACTGTATATTGAGTACCTCTGTGATCTGATGCTTGGTTCTGACTTGGCTGACTGGTAGACACCATTTCATTGCGCAGATGTATCGGTGTTGGTATTCAGGGCTGTAGTTGTAAATACCAAGGCAAAAGGTCGGCTCGATCTGGTGTAGCTTGTGTACAAACAACTTCTTCAGGGTTTCCTCCAGATGAGGGATAAGTACGGTGATCTTCTCCCAACGGATTTGTTGCTGAGGTGGAGGAGGAAGATCAGAAGCTGTCTGTTGTTGTAGAGGAGATATCGTAGGATTGTCAGTTGCAGATTGGGGTCTTTCAGAAGTTTCGGCGGCTTTGCTTGAGTGAACGGGAGAGGTGCCATAAAAATTCTGTAGCAGGAACTGATCATAGTCGTTGTTGTCGTCTTCATTAGTCGGGAAAACCAAGTTTACCTGGAGATTTACGGCACTGGCGGCTTTTTCGTACCATGCATCTTCGGTCTCCGGGTTGGCTTCGTAGTCTGGATCGATCATATCCAGTAATGGCCTGTCTGATGAGTCAAAGTCGACCAGTTCCTGTGTTGCACCCTCGGGCTTTTCAACCGTCGGGTCTTCATCATCTGAGATGTCCATATCTATTACCATCTCGGCTAATGGCAACTCGGCTTCAGGTTCGGCTTCGGTTGTTGTTGCCGCAGTTGCTGGTTCCAGATGAACCACAGTTGTAGATTCTATGAGGATATGGGCGGTCTCGGTAGGTCGTAGTCGTTTCTCCCCCTCACGGTGATCATGATCATCCTGGTCATTGTGCTTGCGTTTCAGACCGCCAGCTTGACTCTTACAGGTATCTTCGAGTGAGCGGACCCTCTCGGACAGCGTTGTGAGCGCTTGGTTGTAGTCCTTGAGAGTCGAGTCAATGGCGTCTAAGCGAGTGGTAATGGACGATGAAGGAGCAGTGACCTGGGATTTCAGAACAGATATCAGGTCTGCTTCAGTTGAGGCGTCGGATTCAGATAGCTGGAGTAGCTGAGCCAAAAGCATCGTCTTCAGAGTATCCACCGGATAGATTGGCTGAACGAATGTCGTTGGAGGTGTAGGTGCGGTTTCAGTTTCGACGATCTTTACTCTGCCTTTGATTATTTTGGCGAGCTCGGCGGCGACATGCTGCTCCATTGCCTCTCAGGCAGCCTTGAGGGTGTTGTCCAAGGACCCTTGCGACACAAAGTCTGGGTGAGGCATCTACCTGAGAGGCAGAGCCACCTACGTTCACAGTTGGCAAGATGGTAGCTGTGGTAGGATTTCCCTCCGATCCTCGTGTTCCACCTAAAGGTGGAGACACTACGGTGGTTCCGGTCGAGTAACGAAGAGTCTCGACTTGGTGTTGCTCCGTTTGTGTCCTAGCCGAAGAATTTTCAATGTCAAAAGGCTCTAGACTCGATTGTGCACGAAATGAAGTCGCTACCGGGGGCTGTTGGTCACTAATTTCAATACCAACACTCTCTGAGTTAGAGGCCGGTGGAAGTTGTGTTATTTCCCTGTGTGAAATTGAAACATCCATCTTTTGAAAGGCGGATGAGTGGATAAGGGGGTCGTGCATTTGCTCCGCTGGGTCCACGGAGGCTTCTTCAATACCCCATCCCAACAAATGAGACAGGATAGTAGATGTGGCCACCCGGATTACACTCGGTTCGGGTCGCTCCAGAGCCTCGTTATCTTTATGGCTCAATCTTTCCTGGTTCGCTTTCGAACGCAGTTCTCTCCGGCTCGCAGTTTCTAACTCAACACCTTCTACTCCCTCAGTCCTAGTATCTGCCATATCAGGTTGGTCAGTATGGGTAGGTGAGGCAAGTGGGATGCCTTCGGTGAAGTCTGGGTTCGTTCCGATATGGGGAGGTATTTTTGAGAGTCGAATGGCACGGGTTGTATCGGATTCCGTATCGGGTTCAGATTCAACGTTATGAACTTGCATACGTGGTGTAGCCGGGTCGGATAAGTACGGTTCAGAATCATGTTGAAGCATCGGTTGTGAGGACGATGCTCCGGCTTCGCCTGTTGGACGGGGTTGGCTAGAACTGGATTGCGATACCACTGCACCACTCACACTAGTTCCCCTTCCCCTAACAATCAACACACCCCGCTCGGCAGCACCTGCTTGTCGGGCCCTACCACCTCTCACTCTTGGACCCTCACGTCTCTCCGGATGACATAGGAACCCGGAGAACATGAGAGTCCGGACATACCAACTTCCCGGTAGTTGAACTTACCGGAAACCCGAAGGTTTCCGGAAAACTAGGGTTTTCGGGTGTTGTTCATATCCGGATAAAGTATCTTCGATCTTGAATGTTACCGGATAAATAGTCATCAGCATGAGAGTATCCGGACACAATGAATGTGTCCGGACGACATTCAATTAACATAATCGAGTGTTGTGCAGTCCCAAACAGATCGTAAAGCATGTAAAGTGATACGATGAACTTGTACTAGCATATAGGAACATCTTAATCGGTCGTAGTGACACCAAATAGACCCGAGGTCGCGGAAACCCAAAAGGAGTTAGTGGGTTCGGGGAATCGACTAAATGTGTGGTCGATTGGTGCAGCCGAGTGCATTAAACAGGCACAGATATAATCGAGAGAGAATAATGAGATGATTACCTGATTGAGAACGGAAAATGAGTGTGAATCGTGAACTAGCAGTGAGTCCGAGCGAGAGAGATGTTCGAGAGGTTTTAGGATTTTTGGGCAAGAAGTCCGGATAATATACGAATCCGGGTCTATTTATATGTCACCCATGAATCCGGATGGTATCCGGGTTCCCATCCAACCCGGATGGTGACCCGGTCCGGAAACCTACCCGGAAAGGTAGAGATTCTGGATAACTGTCCGGATACCCTGTGGAAATTTTAAAAACCAGTCCTATTCCTTGAGAATTTTGCAAAAATTGGAACTGTAAGAGGACCGTCTCTCGCTCCCCCTCAAACTTAGCATGGGGAAAACCTTGCTCCCCTCGGACAGTGCAGAAATGTGCAGTGAGGAGTCTGACACCAAAAAAAACTTTGGACATTTAAAGAAAAAAACAGTGTCGCTCCCCCTCGGATGATGACCTTTATATGAAAACACACAGGAGTGCCCACACACACAAAAAAAACTGTAATCCTTATTTAAGAAAAAACTGTGTGTGACGCTCCCCCTCAACAGATGAGTAAACTTACCTGATACTTCTTTGTGCTCCCCCTAAACACATGAACACACCGTGAAAGCACAGATAGTGATATTTAAAAATTTGACGACGGTATGAAAGAAACGAAACACACGAAGAAATAAAGGAAACATACGGAATCTACAAAATAAATACAGAGACTAAATCTAACAGTGTAACTGGAACAAGTAGAATACAGGTGCGAGGAAGTGTATGCTCAAACATCAGGAGTGTAAACACCGGATGGTGAGTGGACAGTTACTCGTAGATGTATGGAACTTGTAACGGGCACACAATCAGATTAAGTTGTCAGTTTTAGCATTCCTAACTTGGACACAAGAGTGTTAAAACGTTTTTCGTCCAAGGCTTTGGTAAAGAGGTCTGCTAACTGATGTTCAGTATTTACGAAGTAGAGTTCGACTGTACCTCTTTCGACGTGATCCTTAATGAAGTGATACCGAACGTCGATGTGCTTCGTCTTGGTGTGTTGGACCGGATTGCTGGATATTGCAATTGCGCTCTTTGAATCGCGGTAAATTGGGACTTTGACATACATGAAACCGTAGTCTTTAAGTTGCATCCGCATCCATATGACATGTGAACAGCAGCTCGCAGCGGCCACGTACTCCGCCTCGGCAGTTGATGTGGAAACACATTGTTGCTTCTTTGGCGCCCAACTGACCAAGCTATCTCCCAAAAACTGGATGTGACCCGAGGTGCTCTTCCGGTCCAACATGCAGCCAGCGTGATCCGCATCGGAATAAGCGGATAGTGCAAAACCTGTCTCTCTCGGGTACCACAAGCCAAGATCCGCAGTACCACGTAAATAACGAAAAATTCGTTTGACAGCAGTTAAATGAGACTCCTTAGGTTTTGATTGATACCTGGCACACAAAAATGTGGAGAACATGATATCCGGTCTACTTGCGGTTAAGTAAATTTAAGAACCTATCATCCCGCGATACAATTTAGGGTTCACATCCGTTCCGTTAGGATCGACGTGAAACTTTGTATTGGGCGCCATGGGAGTTTTCATTGGCGAGGACTGGTCCAACTGGAATTTCCTAAGAATATCCCGGATATACTTAGCCTGGTTTATGAATATCCCGGTCGACAGTTGTTTAACATGAAGACCAAGGAAGAAATTCATCTCGCAAAGCATACTCATTTTGAAAAATTGTCCCATAAGATTGGCAAAGTTCTTATCATATGTGGGATTAGTAGAACCGAATATAATGTCATCTACATACACTTGAACAAGAAGAATGTGACCTTTTTCGTTTTTGATAAACATGGTAGAATCGATGTTACCTCGTGTGAATTTTGTGTTTATCAGAAACTCGGACAGTGTTTTGTACCATGCTCGCGAAGCTTGCTTTAGACCGTAAAGCGCCTTGTCTAGAATGTAGACGTGATCAGGCTTCGAATCATCCACGAAGTCGTCTGGTTGCGACACATAGACTTCTTCCTCGATATTGCCGTAGAGAAATGCGGTCTTTACATCCATTTGGAAAACCGTGAAGTTCTTGTGCGCGGCGTATGCAAGGAACATCCGAATGGCTTCGATTCGTGCCACCGGAGCATAGGTCTCATCATAATCGATCCCTTCTTGTTGTTGGTATCCCTTGGCCACAAGGCGCGCCTTGTTTCGTACCACGATGTCGTCTTCGTCCTTCATATTCTTGAAAATCCACTTGGTGCCGATCACCGTCTTGTGTTTTGGACGTGGAACCAGTCGCCATACCTTTAGAGCTTCGAGTTGATTGAGCTCCTCTTGCATGGCTATGATCCAGTCCGGATCTTCAAGCGCTTCGCGTACGTTCGTCGGCTCGATGTTGCTTAAAAAGCCGGAGAAGAGACAGATGTTGGCTGATGTGCCTCGTGTTTGAACAAGAGTGGATGGATCACCGATGATCTGATGCAGGGATTGAGCTTTAGTCCATTTGGTGGTGTATGGAAGCGGCTGTTGAGTAGAGTGAGACGCGTCAGAATCCACATAATCACCAGAAGGTAGGTCTTGAACTACTTCAAGTGTAGCAGGTTGGTTTCTTCGAGGAGGTGGGGAAGGATTCGCCGAGGGTTGAACAACTTCTGGTTCCGAGGAGTTCAGAGGTTGATCCGCGGTTGTAGCAGATGACGAATCACCAGGAGTGATCTCTGGGTTTATAGTAGGTTCCTCCGGGGAAGCAGTAGTATCGGTAGAGGTTGATGATGACGGTTGAGCTGTCTCCATAGTAATGGATGGCGTGCTTGTAGAAGGCGGCGGACCGGATAGGTTCGACGAGTCCTCAATACGAGCAGCTTCAAGTTGAGGTTGTGCTGAGACAGTAGGGGAAACATTAAAGATGTCATCATAAAAGAACTTAAACAATAAATCTAAATCAGAAGAGTCAGCATTCGATGAAGATGCATGAGTCGGATTTACTGTCGATAGTGTAGATCCCGACTTTGGAAGGCCGAAAGCTAACACGCCAGTTAAACCGGGTTCTGAACTGCTTTGTTTAGAAGCCACATCTGCGGCTTCGTCGAATGTCACGTTTACACTTTCGACAACGGATTTATTCCGTTTGATGTAAACGCGATATGCTTGAGCCTGCATGGAGTATCCGATAAAAACTCCTTCTTCCGCCTTGGGACTGAATTTGCTGAGATTGTCTTTGTCATTCAGAACGTAGCACGTGCATCTGAACGCATGGAAGTACTTGATGTTCGGCACACGGTTGTTGATGATCTCGTACGGCGTCTTGTTGAACCGCTTATTGAGGATGGAGCGGTTTTGCGTATAACAAGCTGTAGATACCGCTTCGGCCCAGAGAAAATGCGGCAGATTTGATTGTGAAAGCATAGTGCGAGCCGCTTCGACTAGGGTACAGTTGCGATGTTCCACCACTCCATTTTGCTGAGGAGTGCGTGCGGCAGAGAAGGTGTGCGAAATACCGACTGAAGTCAAATAGTCATCCACCGTTTGATTCTTGAACTCCGTCCCGTTGTCGGTCCTTCTGATCTGGACTTGTTGTTGCTTGTTCAGTTGGATGGTCTTCAGATGATTGATGATCAGCTCCGGAGTTTCGTCTTTCGAGCGAAGGAACATGACCCATGTGTAGCGTGAGAAGTCATCTACCATCACCAGGACATACTTGCGCTTGTTGATACTCTGAACACGCATCGGTCCACACAAATCCATATGGATAAGTTCGAGGGACCTGGACGTGCTCGGAGTTACCTTCGGTTGATGCGGCACTCGCTTCATCTTTCCCTTTTCACATGCCCCATAGAGATGATCCTTCACGAACTGAAGATCGGGCATGCCTTTCTCGTATCCGCCCAACACCAGTTTGTTGATACTTTTGAAGTTGAGGTGCGAAAGACGTCGATGCCAAAGCCAAGCTTGTTGGGAATTGGCTTTTGACATGAGGCAGGCAGGATTATCGGTCTTGAGGGCTGCGAGGTCGATTGTGTAGAGGTTGGTCTTGCGTTTTCCAACCAGTAGCTCCTCTCCGTCGTCGTTGAGGATTCTACATCGTGTCTTTTTTAATCTAACCTCGAGATCTTTGTCGCAGAACTGCCCGATGCTGAACAGATTGTGTCCCAATCCCACGACGTGTGATACCTTCTTTATTGTGATCTTGTCTTGTACAATGTCGCCGTAGCCCACGATTGGCGCCTTGTCATTGTTTCCAAATCTCACGTCTCCACCATATTCTTCTTTATAGTTCATGAGAAGCTCCCTCCTTCCGGTCATGTGCTTGGAGCATCCAGAATCTAAGTACCACACATGACCGTGCTGCAAAATCGAGTTAACGGATTTTAGGTACCCAAATTTGTTTGGGTCCTGGAGGGTTAGGTTTGGCACCTCTCGGAGGAACTTGTTTTGACACAGCTTTCCCCTTAGGTGTAGATGGTACACCGGTTGCGGAAACTGGTTTTGGCACAGGTTGCTTCCTTGGTGTAGGTTTTACACCTTGTGGAGGAACAGGATTTTTAGCAGGTTGCCTCTTTGGTGCCGGTTTAACCTCAGTAGGAGCAACCCATCTAGGAGTGGGTTTGGTCTCCCACTGTGGTTTAACCTCAGATTGGAAACCCCGTTGTTTATGGTATTTCTGTTTATTATTACGGGGTTTATTTTTGGGTTTATGATTATACATGTGATATGACCCAAACCAATCATTTAAGTTAATTTCATCAAAATCATTCCAACCACATCTAGAACAACATAAACAATCACGCGACAATTGAATCAATTGATGAACTGAATTAAGTTTAATCGGAAAAGAAACTTCAAAACGATTCCAATTATTCCAAACACAATTGTCTTTGTTTACTCTAGAATTAAAAGCAGTAGGGAAAGACTTTGATGCTGCATCCTTGACAGGTTCTTTGTTCAACCACTTTGGTTTTTCTTGTTTTGCTTGACCATTTTTATCTGAAACAACAGGGACAAAGTGGTCAGTGACTTTTGAAGGAACGGTAATTTTTGTAGGCAATTGCTCGGTCTTTTGCCTCGGCTGTGACTGCTTTTTAGAAACAGGTTTAAAAGTTGGTCTTGATTGTGAAATCTTGATCACAGCTGGGGCCTTTGTTTTAGAACTGCTACCCTTCAGAAAATTGACCGGACGATTGACTACTGGAGTCAAAAAATCAGTATGACTCGAGAGAGGTTTGTCGAAGGGAAACGACTCAAACTCTCCATCAGAATGACCTTCAGAGTTCATAAATTCAGAAAAATCGATCTCCGGAATTGCAGGACTTGGATGAGGTGAGGAAGGCGAGGAACACTTAGTGGCAGTGTGCTTTGGGGAATTTGGTGCAGAAGCTAGGAAAAAATCAGTGTTTAAATTCCTTTTAACACACTCATCTTGAGAATCGTTACCGTCTTGTGTGGTAGATATTTGACCAATAAAAGCTTTACATGAAGACGTTTCAGATGAATTCGAGGAAGATTCGGGTGAAATCTGCTTCTCAGATTTGAGTTGGTCAATTTGCTCTTGGAGCTGACCATTTTTCGTATACTCATGCATCGTATATGTTGCCAAGGCAGCCAGCTTTGATGTGAGTTTTGTGATTTCTTCCCGAAGGGTTTCCTGTCCTTCATCAGACACAACCTCGGTTTTGACCGGTTGTGGATTCTCAAGTTTCTCATAATTGAGTTTCTCAATCTCAGAGATTAGCGCATTCTTTTCGTTTTGGAAAACAGACCTTTCTTTCTCAAGCGACTCCTCCAGCTCGACAATCTTTGCTTCCAAGATGAGATGGGGAACATAGAGCTTAAACTCGTCCGTCTCAGTCTTGGTTGCGGGTGCTTGGCCCTCATCCTTTTTGGAAGAATCCTTGGGCGTAACAACCTTGTAGGGGTCGAAGTAGTCATTTGAGAGATACTTTTTGTTCTTTTGATAGGAATAATTCAAAGGTTCATAAAAAAACGGAAGTTGTATTCCTCGTTTATGTGCGCGTTTATATTCCTCGGTTTCCTCTTCCTTTTCAGGTTCAAGAGGGCCAGTCCATTGAATGACATATTCCAGATACGTTTTATCTAACCCAAAACATGCAAAATCATACAAAGTAGGAGTTTGATATCTTCCCTTTTTCAAATAGTGTGGGTTATCATATCCGATTCCCCACTCTTTGTTAAAATACGTGAACTCCTTGGGTTTATTCAGAAAGATGGTTTGATCAGTTTGACCCCTTTTGTGGAGTTTGGTTTCAAGATCAAGGATTTTAGCAACAAACTCCTTGTGCTGAATTTGAAGAGAGGAACATTGATAAACAAGTTCTTCTTTCTCATTCATGCACTGATCAAACTGAGACTGAAGATCAGATAATTTGGCCCTTAAGTCTTTAGGTGCTATTGAAAGATTTTTGCATTTCTCCTTTAACATAGCATTTTCAGACTTATGTTTTTCAGTTATTCTTGTTTGAACGTCTAGCTTTTCGGTTAGTGAACTAATATCAAGCTTTTGTTCTTCAGTGGTGGCCTTAAAGGAATCTGCCTGTTTGGTAAGTGATTGCATTTGATTCAAGAAATTCTTTTGGCAAGAATCACATACCTGACTTGTCTTCTCTTCATCGGCTGGAGAGTGATAGCACATGCATGCATCAGCACCAGACTCTTCTTCATCGTCAGAACGACCCAACCAGTAGTCGTTTTCCACAAGTAGAGCTTCTCCAGCTTCCTTCTGCTCAATCAGGGCGAGCTTAGCCTTGTAGTAATGAGAATTCTTTACCACCGGCCTCGTACAATCTTTAGCGAAATGACCAAGCTTTCCACAATTGTAACAGGTCACTGGTTCGTCTTTCTTCTTTCTATCATCTTTCTCCTTCTTCTCTGACTTCTCTTGCTCATCAGCTTTCTTCTTTCCCTCATACTTGTCCTGATGATCGTGGCGCTTGTTGGAGGAGGTGGAATAGCGCTGACTATTGGACGAAGGCTTCTTATAGAACTTTTGTTGTTGGAAAGATTTAGTGAGCAGAGCTATCGCTTTCTTGAAGTCAGATACTTCATCATTAGAGTCACTGTCTTCCTTTTCAGATTCGGAAGAGCTTTGCTTTTGAGCCCGTTTTGAGTGACGGCCCGAAGATTTCCCTTCCTTGGAGGACATGAGTGCAATAGGATCAGCAACTGGCTTTGAGTCAGTCTTCTTCTCGCTCAGAAGCTCATTCACTTCATCTTCGTCTTGAAGAAGTGTCTCGAAGAGTTCATTGATGCCAATGTTCTCTATCAAGTTGTTGTGCTTGACATGAGAAGCAAACGCCTTCCATTCCGGCAGCAGATTATTGAGAAATTTGAGCGCGTTTTCTGTGTTGGAGCGAGTGATCTTATTCTTGTTGAGTTCATTAAGAAGTGAGCAGAACCGTTCATAGGTCTGTATGAGAGATTCGCCAGTGCGCTGCTTGAAACCATCGAACTTGGTTATCGCGCTGTTGATCTTTAGTTGATTTCCGACATCGCTCCCACGCATCACTCTGGCCACTTGATCCCACATGCCCTTTTCCATTTCTTTGTAGTTGTCGATAGCTGTATAGATCGGGTTGGGAAGAGCTTGGACAAGATATCTCTTTGCATGCTTTTCACCTTCGATCATGCCTCTTTCATATTCGGTCATTTCGGCGATAGTCTTTTTCGTACTACGAGCTACAGCAGTTGCAGTTGCTTCTATGTCATTCATCAGCCAAGGGATTGGACCATCTTCAAGAGCTCTCTTGATGTACTCGTAGTTGTCCTTGGACTCTATGAAGAGCATGAACCTGTCGCGCCATTGGTTGTACTCATTTGGAAAGAGACACGGTGGTTTGGAGTCGGTGCCGATTGCAAGAGCTTCGCGCGAAGTAGACATCTTTGGTTGCAACGGAGTGATCGTCAGACGTGTGGATTGATTCAAAGTGTAAACCTAACGCAAGGCACTATGAGTGGGATCCTAACGCAGGTTCTACGACAGATATGAACTAAGAGTGAGCTTACTGGATAGGAATCCAAATAAGAGTCTGATCAGGAAGTGTCCGGATCAGAATAACGAAAAAAAAAACAGTTCAAAATCACAAAGTATCCGGATAACACAGGGAATCCGGATAGCCTAAGGTTTTCGGATAACACACAGGTTACCGGAAGTCGATAGTTACCGGATAAAGAAAATAAACCAAGAGTTACCGGGTAAGTGAGATGTCCGGATAAGTTACTTACCGGATGCAGGGATGTCCGGGAAAATTGATGACCGGGAACTTTGGGTTTCCGGAAACTAATTTACCCGGATAGATTAGAGTTTAGAACACTTACCCGGAGAGTTTGGACTTACCCGGAAGACTTACCCGGAAAGAAGAGATGTGTTCGGAAGGATTACACAATTATCCGGAAAGGTTGGAGCTGTCCGGAAACCGCGACTGACCTATCCGGGAACTACGGCTGACTTTTCCAAATCGATTGAAATTCGATTAGGGTTGCTCAAAAATGTTCCTGAAAGATTAGAAACACTACCAAACACAAAAATAACACTAACCCAATCGATTTTAAAGCAAAAACAACAAGTTTTGATGGTACAAATTTGATTTTTTATGAAGAACACACTCAAAATTTTGAATTTGATTGGCTTAATTAACCACTTAAATGGACGAATTAGGATGTGAAAATTTGCAGAAACACTAATGACAATGATGCTAGCACAACCCAATAAACAGAATCGATCAATTTAATCAGAATCAATGATTTGAAATTTCAAGAATGTGACAGACGTGAAAAATTCAAATCTTACCAGAAATCAATATGAATGCTCGGAATCAAATCCGTACGATTCAATGAGGAATAACACGAACACTTAATAATTTCAATCTGTCATCCATCTCGTATTCATTCAAAGTATTAATCGTTCAACAATATTAAAATCAAAGTAAAATAACGACTTCTAACAATAAGCTCTAGAATGATAATGAATCGTCTAACCTAATTCTAAGGTTAACTAACCTTATATACTTAGGCCTTTAGACATACAAGGCCTAAGCCCATTAAGCAATAAACTAAGCCCATTCATAATTAAAGGCTTTTACAAGAAGATTAATTAAACTAATTAATCACTATATAATTATTTATATAGCTTTCTAATATGTAGGACATTTATGGTCCTAACAATCTCCCCCTAAAGATATATAAATAAAAATCGGTCTTGAAATCTCCAAGTCTTGATCTTCTCTTCCTTTTGAATCATTGAAACGAATTGATGTTGCTTGTCTTCATGTCTTTTGACGCTCCCCCTTGAATAAAGCTCTTGAATAAAGCTCTTGAATTTGATTTCAGCTTTAAAAGAACTTGTAGAACCAATATGCTTGATGGAGGAAATAATTTGAAGCGAACACCACTTGATAAACGAATGAGAAGAATTGATTACATGTATGAACTTTGAGCTCTTTGGATCTCGGAACATGACCGTTACTCCCCCTTGGCTTTTGCATGGGGACTTCTTTACTCCCCCTCGTCTTTTGCTAACTCCCCTTCAACTTGATCTTTGGTGTCTTTGAATCTGTACCCTTTCTCCCCCTCATGATGAGTAGGAGCATCCGGAGCATCATGCACGTTCAAAGACAATAGTAACGAGTAGCAAAAAAAACGGATAAAACATTTTAGTAACCAGAATGGGGTAAGCAACTAACACAGAAACACGTTAGTAACTATTATCACAACAATTTAAAAAATTGTGTGGCCTATGTTCAGAGTTGGCAAAGGGGAATCTCTGATAGGACTTCCAGTTATCACTGAAGTAAAATATTAAAAATTACCTCTCAAACAGTTCCGGCAATATCACGAAGATGCAAATGGAATCACAAAGACTCGTGCATGTGTGAAAGAAATGAATTATAGCAGTTAGGCTCAAATATTGACTTAACCTGGGACGCAAGTTAAAAATCAATAGACACAGTGAATAGAATGTGAAGTTCGGAGACCGGAGCTGATGTCTTCCTGTTTCAATATCTAAGACCTCCGAGTGAGGAATAGATAGAGTATGTGCTAATTCTCCGTGAATATGTGAAACAAGCATCTGTTGTGAGATGCTTGAGTGGCTGGGTGGGGTGACACGAGTTATCGACACTGGGTCCATATCTGTTTCAATATTCATGTCCAAAGAACGAGAATGAATAGATTGTGTGGTTATCCGGATAACTGACTCGGTTTGGTAAGGACCAATAATTCTTTTAAGTCCTGTCACAGCCTCACCATATTCTTTTCTCTCCAAACTCATCTAACATTCTAGACCCCTTACTGATGTCTATAGAGGATGTGTTTCTTGGGTAGGTCCTTCCGGTTCTGGCTTGACCATAGAAACAATGTAAGACCTAACACTCCTTTCATGCATCGAGTATAACAGTTTAGGAAAACAGTTAAAGTACGAGTTCTAAACTGAAATGTTTAGAAGTCATAGCATTTAAGAACGAGTCCTGATATGTGTGACAACTGTCAAATTCACATCTCAGGTTAGAACTGTTTGGAAACCTTTTTTTTTTGACATAGTTTACACAGTGCAATTGTAGCAGTAAACCCGGTACAATAGGAAAATTTGAGAAATTTTGCCTAAGAAATCCTTGAATTAGGAAATTATCCATAAATCTCATAAAATGTCAACCTAAAATATTTATATACTACAAGTATTTATGTAAATGATAATTTATATATTTCAATCATATTATATATGAAAGTACTTTGTTTTATAATTACTTGGTATTTTAAGTTTAGAAGAATACAAGTATTTTTATATCTAACCAATAATACAACATTTATCTTTAGTATTTATATTTTTTTTATTAATAAACCCCCCCCCCCCCTCTCTCCCTATTTCTATAAAATAAACCTTACATTTCATTTTTGAATCATTTCTTTTACTTGCATTTTCTCTCAAGTATCATCCCTCTCTCTCTCTCCACCTTCAAATCTTCATATCTTCATCTTCAAACCTTCAAACCTTCAAACCTTCATCACAACTCCAGCCCCTAAACTCTTATACTACAAGAGTCCAAGGCAATCTAAGGTAAACATAAGTGTGTTGGGTAAAATCCACACACATTCTTTTAAGTCTTTTTCATATTCTTGCATTTTTAAAAGTATGATCTTCATCTTTTTGTTACACTTTCTTCACATCTTTTTAAAATCATCTTTATGGGTCTTAATGTTTGTAGATTTACCATCATAAAATCTTTTGTTAGTAAAAGATGGCGAATCCAAAATCAAACCAAAGTTAAGATCAAAGATGAACATTTTAAACACATGCATGTAGTAATCTTGAAAGATCCATCATTTTTGTTCAAGAGTCTTATGAATGTATCTTTGAAAACCACTAAAAACACATTTAAACCCACATGCATGAGCTCAAAATACTGAATTTTTAGTTGCATGTTGATGTTCTTGGCAAGAACATCAACAATCTTCAATATTGGGTCTTTTACAAAAAGTATTCAAAGCTTGAGTTGATGGTTGTTTTGCATGCATTTTAAATGGATCATAAATATGTTTGGGAACTGAAAATATTTGTATGGATGAGATTCAAATCGGATTTTGCATGCAAAGGAATAAGAATTTTGGTTTAAAAGTCTAGTTGGGTGCACATGCACAAGGTGTTGATTAGACAGCTTGCTGCCAGAAATTACACCTCACTTCAAAGAGTCATATCTCACTCATTTTAACTCAAAATGGAGAGATTCTTTTTCTGGAATTCATTTTAGTGTGTTAAGATTCAAACCCAAGTGGTTTCATTTAAAAACTCAAAGATTTCATTTATCAAACAGTCCTCACAAAATCCGGATGCAAACAGAAAAGTATCCTGTCGGATTTTACGTCGTGTATTATTTCATGTACTTATACTTCTCCAAAAATTATGAAACCGGTGTCAAAAGTTTCCTAACTCATTGAACTTAATGGACATAAAATTTCATGATTTAATTATACCTGGAAGTTACCAAAAGTTGAACACAAAGTGACATCAAATTCTGGACAGTGAAGGACAAATTATTACTATTATTAAGGACTATATCTAATCCCATTTCATCATTTTATGATGAAATAGTGGAATATATAAGTATATCTTATATTATTTATGCAATTTATTTATGTCTTTTATTTATGCATTTTATTTATTCTTTATCCCTTTTCATCTTTTATGATGAAATTGCGAAATGTTCATATATATAATATATTTATATACATTGATGCATTTTATTCTTGATCCCATTTCATCATTTTATGATGAAGTAGTGGAGTATAAATATATGTTATGTTTATATATTTATACGTTTAAATATTTGTCATTTCGTTTACGACCCCTAATTTTATCATCGTTACGATAAAATTTCGGTTTATATATATATATATATGTACCATATATATTTATGTTCTTTAAAAACCCTTTTCGTTACCTATTGGGACGAAATTGTGGAATCGTTAATATAATAAGAACAATGCATACGCTTATTACGTTTTAATAATAAAACACGCAAGGCATTTTATGATGATTTGGATAATTAGTACCGAACCTTCGAGATTGAGAACTCAGTAGTGACCTTACGTTCATAGGTTTGAAGTAGGATCATCTCGGAGTATTTGTGAGAGATTCCTGGATTCTATCACGTATCAAGTGAGTATTTACAGCCCCTTTTTCAATGTTTTACATATTTTGGGGTGAAAAGCATGTGGTTACTACAACTATTTTACACACCGATTATTTCGTTTTCTTGAAAATACGAAGCTTGCTTATTTATGCTCTATGGTATCTATGTTGTTGCAAATGTTGTAAGTTTGAGTTTCTTTTGCTATCATGTATAAAGTCCCCGTTCACGTATACGTTACCCGTTTAACTCACGAGTGTGAGCCGTTGGTAATTATGAATAACGTTATTTGGGTTGACACCCCCGCTCACAAGTAGCGCTTGTTTGAGTGCATAATTATTGTTGTATTGCGTATTGTTGGTGATAGAACATGCGCGTATGTGGAATGATTCCACCATTGTGGTAGGGGCAAATTATGTCGGTATAGGTCGGGTAACGGGCTCAATAACTTAGCATTTTACATATGATTACCTCGAGCAAGTGGTTTTTATAACCGTATTATTTTATCCCATGTGTGGATTTAAACTATTTTGTGATGGCAAACAATGTTATACTCATTAAACCTGTGATCTCACCAACTAGTGCATTAGTTGACACTCTCATTTACATGCTTTTCAGGAGAACGTTCTTAAGGTTGGAACTTAGGAAGGCTACACGTGATGAAGCTTTTCTTTACTATCTTTAAATTTCATGTTCATTTCCCTTCCGTAAAAACAATTGTAAAAGACAAGGTTTGACCTTTGAATGTATTTTGATGGTTGTTGTGATCTTGTAACTTTTGCTATGAAACTTGAGCTGCACATTCCGTGTTTCCGCTTTAGCGGGGTGTGACAGATTTGGTATCAGAGCTAAAGGTTATAGAGAATACCGGTTTTCCTTTGGAAAACTGCAACTATAACCAAAAACGGGAATGAACATTTAAATTACTGAACATGTTGCTAGTATAACTGGTTCGGGTATTGCATCATCGGTCTTTAATTAAACAAAGCCTGATCACCTATGTTTAATTAAAGAAAGAGTAATGCGAGACCGGAAATGGATATACTAGGAATATGTGTGTTTTCACACTTGATGCTTCACGTTGTATGCCCAGTAGGAGCGTAGTTATTGCCTATAGTATGCAATAGTATAGTACGCTTAGTCTTTATCTTGCGCGGTAGTAATGTTATGCACTCTTACTTCAGTATCACTATGACAACATCCTCATCACACTCTTACTTCAGCAATACCATGTCATCATCATCATCGAGCTCGGAACCTTCCTACACGCCATCAAGTGAGCGTACGTCCGACGTGGAACGAGACCCTTATGATGAGCCGAGGATGCCTCCGGTTGTGGCTCCTCCACAACCTATCCCGGTAGTGATGCCACCTAGGGGTCCACGTACGAGGCAAACCGCTAGGAAGAGCGTGCCCATACCTAGACGAGTGTCTTTTAGGCCTGATCAGTGAGACGCACCGGAAACCTCACGGGTGATCGAGGGAGTGCCGATTAGCCGAGCGCCTGGCATGACTTGGACCGAAGAGCAACGCTTTAGGGCCGTGGCAATGGACTTGCACGGATGTCAAACAAGAGTCAATCATCAGAGTCAAGTGATAACCGAGCTAGTGGAATTAAGCCACCTTTTGACCAACATGTCATCCGAAGCCGTGAGCGGAGCGAAACTAGCTCGGAGGATAGCTTTACGAGCCGAGATAAAGAGCATAGTAGTAGTGATGTTGTTGACGCTATTGGTGTTATGGGTTTCGATTGAAGTACATCGGGGCGGATATTGACGTGGACGGTGGAAAATTTAGAAAATGGAACTTTTTAATTTCTAGTTGTTTCAATCTTAAATTTCAGTTTGTAATTCTATACTGATGTGCGATACACATCAGAAATTTTGTAAAGTAATCGGCTATTATTAATGACTTCAATGAAAAGGCATTTTTATGTTTTAAATTTATATGTGGAACGTGCAATACTTATTCAATTATTTTCCCAACACTTCGAAACCTCAAATGTATTCTTTACAAAAACATCCGACGTTAATTACTCAAATTTTTAATCAACTCGATTTTTGCAATTGTGTTTTAGAAAAATGCCACCAAGAAGATCCACACGTCACACTGGAGGAAATCCTGATCCGAACCCCGATATCGCCCAACTCATAGCTCAAGGTATCCAAGAGGCGATACCTAACATCATAGCTCAAGTTACCGCGGGTATTAATGAGAGTCAAAGAAATGTTAATGTAGGAGGAGGAACTCCTAATAACACTCAAGACAATAGGGGATGTATCTACAAGACATTCATGACTTGTAAGCCCAAGGAGTTTCATGGAACGGAATGTGCTATAGGACTACTCTCATGGTTTGATAGTATGGAGTCAGTACTTCATATTTGTAAGTGTTCGGAGGATCGCATGGTAGAGTATGCGGCCTGTCAGTTGCAAAAGCGAGCTCTAACTTGGTGGAATATTCAAGTGCAAACCCGTGGAAGGGAAGATGCATACAAACTGACCTGGACTGAGTTCAAGGAATTGCTTATGGAGGAATACTGTCCCAAAAGCGAGGTTCAAAAATTAGAGACTGAACTTTGGGATCTTACTATGGTTGGTTCGGGCATAGATCGCTACACCGCTCGTTTTCACGAACTTGCGAAGTTAGTACCTCACATGGTCACCCCGGAGAGCAAGCGGATCGACCGATATCTGTATGGATTAACCCCGGAAATCAGAGGAATGGTTAAGTCATCAAGTCCAACCACGATCCAAGCCGCCGTAGCCCTAGAAACTAGTTTGACCCATGATGCGGTCAGAGCGGGAACTCTAACTCAGAAAGGTGTCGGTATTAAGAGAAGGCCGGAGAATTATTCGGGAAAGGCAAGTGGAGGTAGTTCAAGTGGAAACAAGAAAGCAGTGGGAAACTTTGGGATGAATACCAAGGAGGTAGGACGTTACAATAAACCCCACCCAAAGTGCAACCAATGTGGTTCTCATCATGAGGGAGCCTGTCCCATTTGTAGCATTTGTAAGCAAAAGGGTCACTTAGCTCGATTTTGTAAGACGATAAAGAATGTGAAGGAAGAAGGAAGGGTATGCTTTGAGTGCGGAAGTCCGGATCACTTCTGAAACGTGTGCCCAAGGCTGAGAAGAGGACCAAACAATAACAACGCTGGGTATCAAGCAAGGCAAGCCAATCAGGGAAACCAAGGAGGACAAGCTCGAGGACGGGCATTTGTTATAGGAGCAGAAGAAGCACGTCGAGACCCCAATGTAGTGACAGGTACGTTTCTTCTAAACGATTATTATGCATCCGTATTATTCGACACTGGTGCCGATAAGAGTTTTGTTTCGTTAGATTTTAGGCCTTTGATCAATCTAGAATCTAAGAAAATGCCGAATGCTTATATTGTTGAGGTTGCTAATGGATTTGAATTAGAAGCTAAGGATGTAATCTTAGGTTGTACTTTGAATTTAGCGGATAAACTATTTAGTGTTGATCTTATTCCAATTGAATTGGGGAGTTTTGATGTAGTAATAGGCATGGATTGGCTATCTAAGCACCGAGCAGAGGTTAGTTGTTTTGAAAAGACGGTTAGGTTACCATTACAAGGCGGAGAAACCCTAGTTTTCCAAGGAGATAAAGCTGGAAGGAGTCTGAAGATAGTATCATGTATGAAGGTCCATAAGTATTTAAGGAAGAAGTATGTTGCGTTCTTGGCGCAAGTAATTGAGAAGAAGTCTGAGGAGAGGCGAGTCCAAGATATTCCTGTGGTGAAGGATCACCCAGAAGTATTTCCAAACGATTTTCCTGGACTTCCACCGTTTAGACAAGTCGAATTTCAGATCGATCTTGTACCTGGAGCAGTGCCTGTAGCCAAGGCCCCGTACCGCCTAGCACCTGCAGAAATGCAAGAGTTATCGAATCAACTTCAAGAACTTTTGGATAAGGGATTTATTCGACCGAGTTCATCACCCTGGGGAGCACCGATTCTTTTTGTCAAGAAAAAGGATGGAGCATTCTGAATGTGTATCGATTATAGGGAGCTTATTAAGTTAACAATCAAGAACCGATATCCTCTCCCTCGAATAGACGATTTGTTCGATCAGTTGCAAGGTGCAACTTACTTCTCTAAGATTGATCTTCGATCGGGATATCATCAGTTGAGAGTCCGAGAGGAGGATATTCCTAAGACAGCTTTTAGAACTCGCTATGGACACTACGAGCTTTTAGTTATGCCATTTGGATTGACGAACGCGCCAGCTGTGTTTATGGATCTAATGAATAGAGTATGTAGGCCATATCTTGATAAGTTCGTGATTGTGTTCATCGATGACATATTAATCTATTCTCAGAGTAAGAAGGATCACGAGCAGCATCTAAAAATGATTTTAGAGCTCCTTAAGGAACAGAAGTTATATGCCAAATTCTCTAAGTGCGAATTTTGGATTCGGGAAGTACATTTCTTAGGTCACGTAATCGGAGAGAAAGGGATTCACGTGGACCCGGATAAAGTGGAAGCCATTAAGAAATGGGAAGCCCCAAGGACTCCAACGGAAATTCGCCAATTTCTAGGCTTGGCAGGGTATTATCGACGTTTTATCGAGAATTTCTCTAAGATCGCTAAACCCCTTACCACGTTAACTCAAAAGGAGAAGGAATTCGTCTGGGGAGTTCCACAAGAAGAAGCATTTCAACTGCTGAAGAAAAAGTTGTGCAATGCACCGATTTTAGCTTTACCGAAAGGAACGGAAAATTTTGTAGTGTATTGTGACGCATCACATCAAGGATTAGGTTGCGTATTGATGCAAAATGATAAGGTGATAGCTTACGCCTCGAGACAATTAAAAGTTCATGAGAAGAACTACACCACGCACGATTTGGAACTCGGAGCTGTGGTATTCGCTTTGAAAATATGGAGACATTATCTATATGGTACCAAGTGTACTATTTTCACCGATCATAAAAGTCTCCAACACATCTTTGATCAAAAGATGCTGAACACGAGGCAAAGAAGATGGGTAGAACTGCTCAGCGATTACGATTGCGAGATACGTTACCACCCAGGTAAGTCCAACGTGGTAGCCGATGCCCTGAGTAGGAAAGAAAGGGTAAAACCTTCACGAGTCCGAGCATTAGGAGCACTGGTTCAAACAAGTTTGAAAACTCGGATTTTTGAAGCTCAGATTGAAGCATTGAAACCTGAAAATCTGAAGGGAGAGACTCTTCATGGTTTAGAGTCTAGTTTTGAAACTAAGATTGATGGAGTACGTTACTTTAAGGGCAGAGTATGGATCCCAAAGGCTGACAACCTACGGGAAATGTTTTTAGAGGAGGCTCATAAATCAAAGTATTCAATTCACCCAGGAGCGGATAAGATGTACAAGGATTTAAGGGAATACTATTGGTGGCCAGGAATGAAGAAGGATATTGCCACATATGTAAGAAAATGCGTAACGTGTGCAAAAGTCAAGGCGGTTTATCAAAAGCCATCGGGACTGTTACAACAACCGGAGATTCCCCAGTGGAAATGGGAACAAATCACTATGGATTTTATAACCAAACTCCCGAGAACTGCCAAGGGGCATGACACGATTTGGGTTATAGTAGATCGATTTACGAAGTCTGCACATTTCTTACCTATTCGGGAAGATTATAAGATGGAAAGGTTTGCCCAAATCTACATCAAGGAGATCGTTACGCGACATGGAGTTCCAGTTTCCATTATATCGGATAGAGATAGTCGCTTTACATCCCGATTTTGGCAATCACTCCAAAAAGCGTTGGGTACTCAGTTGAACTTAAGCACGGCTTATCATCCTCAAACGGATGGTCAGAGTGAGCGAACCATTCAGACGTTGGAGGACATGCTTCGGGCATGTGTATTAGACTTTGGAGGAAGTTGGGATAACCACTTGCCGTTAGTCGAATTTTCATACAATAATAGCTATCATACTAGTATTCAGTGTGCACCATATGAGGCTCTATACGGTCGCAAGTGTCGATCACCTCTTTGTTGGTTGGAAATTGGGGATAGACAACTATCTAGTCCGGACATTGTCCAAGAAACCACCGACAAGATTGCAATCATCAGAGATAGACTTAAAGCAGCTCAAGATCGTCAAAAGAGCTATGCGGATAATCGAAGAAAGCCTTTAGAATTCCAAGTGGGTGACCGAGTCTTTTTAAAAGTATCCCCTTGGAAGGGAACTGTTCGTTTTGGGAAAAGAGGAAAGTTGAGTCCAAGGTATGTTGGACCATTTAAGATCACGGAAAGAATTGGACCGGTAGCTTATAAACTGGATTTGCCATTGGAGTTAAGTGCTATTCACAACACGTTTCACGTATCGAACCTTAAAAAGTGTTTAGCTGACGAAGCAGTAACCGTGCCTTTGGAAGAAGTCCAAATCAACAATAAACTGCACATCGTAGAGGAACCAATGGAAATACTCGATAGGGAAGTCAAGCGTCTTAAGAGAAGCAAAATTCCGATAGTAAAAGTCCATTGGAACACAAGGCGTGGGCCTGAATATACACGGGAGCGGGAGGATTACATGTTACAAAAGTATCCTCACCTCTTTGCAAGCAAACCTGTTAACGCTAGTAACACTTGAATTTCGGGACGAAATTCTTCTAACCGGGGGAGACTGTGACAACTGTCAAATTCACATCTCAGGTTAGAACTGTTTGGAAACCTTATTTTTTTGACATAGTTTACACAGTGCAATTGTAGCAGTAAACCCGGTACAATAGGAAAAATTGAGAAATTTTGCCTAAGAAATCCTTGAATTAGGAAATTATCCATAAATCTCATAAAATGCCAACCTAAAATATTTATATACTACAAGTATTTATGTAAATGATAATTTATATATTTCAATCATATTATATATGAAAGTACTTTGTTTTATAATTACTTGGTATTTTAAGTTTAGAAGAATACAAGTATTTTTATATCTAACCAATAATACAACATTTTTCTTTAGTATTTATATATTTTTTATTAATAAACCCCCCCCCCCCCTCTCTCCCTATTTCTATAAAATAAACCTTACATTTCATTTTTGAATCATTTCTTTTACTTGCATTTTCTCTCAAGTATCATCCCTCTCTCTCTCTCCACCTTCAAATCTTCATATCTTCATCTTCAAACCTTCAAACCTTCATCACAACTCCAACCCCTAAACTCTTATACTACAAGAGTCCAAGGCAATCTAAGGTAAACATAAGTGTGTTGGGTAAAATCCACACACATTCTTTTAAGTCTTTTTCATATTCTTGCATTTTTAAAAGTATGATCTTCATCTTTTTGTTACACTTTCTTCACATCTTTTTAAAATCATCTTTATGGGTCTTAATGTTTGTAGATTTACCATCATAACATCTTTTGTTAGTAAAAGATGGCGAATCCAAAATCAAACCAAAGTTAAGATCAAAGATGAACATTTTAAACACATGCATGTAGTAATCTTGAAAGATCCATCATTTTTGTTCAAGAGTCTTATGAATGTATCTTTGAAAACCACTAAAAACACATTTAAACCCACATGCATGAGCTCAAAATACTGAATTTTTAGTTGCATGTTGATGTTCTTGGCAAGAACATCAACAATCTTCAATATTGGGTCTTTTACAAAAAGTATTCAAAGCTTGAGTTGATGGTTGTTTTGCATGCATTTTAAATGGATCATAAATATGTTTGAGAACTGAAAATATTTGTATGGATGAGAGTCAAATCGGATTTTGCATGCAAAGGAATAAGAATTTTGGTTTAAAAGTCTAGTTGGGTGCACATGCATAAGGTGTTGATTAGACAGCTTGCTGCCAGAAATTACACCTCACTTCATAGAGTCATATCTCACTCATTTTAACTCCAAATGGAGTGATTCTTTTTCTGGAATTCATTTTAGTGTGTTAAGATGCAAACCCAAGTGGTTTCATTTAAAAACTCAAAGATTTCATTTATCAAACAGTCCTCACAAAATCCGGATGCAAACAGCAAAGTATCCTGTCGGATTTTACGTCGTGTATTATTTCATGTACTTATACTTCTCCAAAAATTATGAAACTGGTGTCAAAAGTTTCCTAACTCATTGAACTTAATGGACATAAAATTTCATGATTTAATTATACCTGGAAGTTACCAAAAGTTGAACACAAAGTGATATCTAATTATGGACAGTGAAGGACAAATTATTACTATTATCAGGACTATATCTAATCCCATTTCATCATTTTATGATGAAATAGTGGAATATATAAGTATATCTTATATTATTTATGCAATTTATTTATGTCTTTTATTTATGCATTTTATTTATTCTTTATCCCTTTTCATCTTTTATGATGAAATTGCGAAATGTTCATATATATAATATATTTATATACATTGATGCATTTTATTCTTGATCCCATTTCATCATTTTATGATGAAGTAGTGGAGTATAAATATATGTTATGTTTATATATTTATACGTTTAAATATTTGTCATTTCGTTTACGACCCCTAATTTTATCATCGTTACGATAAAATTTCGGTTTATACATATATGTACCATATATATTTATGTTCTTTAAATACCCTTTTCGTTACCTATTGAGACAAAATTGTGGAATCGTTAATATAATAAGAACAATGCATACGCTTATTACGTTTTAATAATAAAACACGCAAGGCATTTTATGATGATTTGGATAATTAGTACCGAACCTTCGAGATTGAGAACTCACTAGTGACCTTACGTTCATAGGTTTGAAGTAGGATCATCTCGGAGTATTTGTGAGAGATTCCTGGATTCTATCACGTATCAAGTGAGTATTCACAGCCCCCTTTTCAATGTTTTACATATTTTGGGGTGAAAAGCATGTGGTTACTACAACTATTTTACACACCGATTATTTCGTTTTCTTGAAAATACGAAGCTTGCTTATTTATGCTCTATGGTATCTATGTTGTTGCAAATGTTGTAAGTTTGAGTTTCTTTTGCTATCATGTATAAAGTCCCCGTTCACGTATACGTTACCCGTTTAACTCACGAGTGTGAGCCGTTGGTAATTATGAATAACGTTATTTGGGTTGACACCCCCACTCACAAGTAGCGCTTGTTTGAGTGCATAATTATTGTTGTATTACGTATTGTTGGTGATAGAACATGCGCGTATGTGGAATGATTCCACCATTGTGGTAGGGGCAAATTATGTCGGTATAGGTCGGGTAACGGGCTCAATAACTTAGCATTTTACATATGATTACCTCGAGCAAGTGGTTTTTATAACCGTATTATTTTATCCCATGTGTGGATTTAAACTATTTTGTGATGGCAAACAATGTTATACTCATTAAACCTGTGATCTCACCAACTAGTGCATTAGTTGACACTCTCATTTACATGCTTTTCAGGAGAACGTTCTTAAGGTTGGAACTTAGGAAGGCTACACGTGATGAAGCTTTTCTTTACTATCTTTAAATTTCATGTTCATTTCCCTTCCGTAAAAACAATTGTAATAGACAAGGTTTGACCTTTGAATGTATTTTGATGGTTGTTGTGATCTTGTAACTTTTGCTATGAAACTTGAGCTGCACATTCCGTGTTTCCGCTTTAGCGGGGTGTGACAATATGAGGTGATCAGAAGTCATAGTTTGAAATAACGGAGTTTCAATGAAACAACATCAAGCGCAAAACAGATAGACTCAGTAAGCACAATATTTTTGCAAAAAGTGAAACAATGATCAGAAAGTTTAATTGTGAAGAACAAGTCACAATTATTTTATCAGATAAGAATGGAATCATTTGCAAAAAATAGCGAACTTGGAAAACAACTAGGAATTCAAACGAGTGTATTTCCATCGAAAAATCAACAAATATGTGAGACATGGAAATAACTAAGTCAATGAAGCAGTGACACGTGGCAATCGTGGAATTTAAAAATGAAGAATAACAAACACAAGTTAGTTATTCAGAATTAATTACCACGGTCTTTGAATTCAGTTAGAAGTTCACTTACCTTTCATGAGATAGTACTCCCCCTCAAAATTGGCCTAACCTTTGAATGTTCGTCATGTGAAAAAAATCTTCTAATTTAAATGCACATGACATTCCTGCAAAACAGATTAGAGAGATTTTGGTATCCATCTTTTGATGGATCCTTGACGGTTAGATGCACTATGAGGACCTGGGAAACTATAAGTACCATACCAATAGTTGGCACGATCTTTATTCACAAACTCACTTGTTCCACAATAAGAGCAACACAACTTCTGTGTAGATAAGCTGATCAGTTTGTTAACAGAGTAAACTCGATCAGTTTTCACAAAAGGTTTAGCGTGGAAAGTTGTGTTGTTCTTTTTACTCTTGATAGGGACAAATGGCTTTGGAGTAGGAGAGGATCCTTTAACTCTCCAAACCATGTTTACTTTCTTGAAAATGTGATTATCTTTCTTATCAACACAAGAATTATAGAAAAGGTTAGAAGGTCGAATCTGATCTTTTGGAAAATCATTTGATTTAAAATTCTTTGAAGAACGATTTGTAGAAGAAGAACTTGAATCATAAGTAGGTTGAGCACCTTTGAACTTGCTTTCTTCAAGTTTCTTGACTTTAACGGATAACGCATTTCGTTCTTCGAGAATTAAATCAAATTTCTTTTGTAAATTAGATTTAACCATTTGTTCCTTCAAATTCTCGGTTGCTAATCCAGATAATCTCTTTGTAAGTTTAGTAATCTCAGTCTGAAAGATCTTTCTCTCTTTTGCAAAATCATCTTTCAAGCATTTAGCCCTAAAACCTTCAACTTTCCCTTTCTCATACTCTTTGATTAGATCATCTAATTCCTTTTCCAAATCAGTTATTTTCAAAGAAAGTTCTCCATTCCTTTTAGAAAAAGATTTGCGTTCAGTTTCAAACTTTTCTCTTTCTAAAATCAAAACTTTTTCAAAGTCGGAGATTTGTGTTGAAAGTTTTAGACATCTAAGCTCAAGACTCTTCTTCTCATCAAGAGATTTGTTTGAAAAAACAGATTGCTTTTGTAAAAGCAATTGTTTTTCTTTTTCAAAACTTTCTTTCTCCTTTTCCAAAACCTTTTCAAGAGTAGTTAATTACCTTTTAAGCTCAAGGTTTTCACAGTTCAGGAGTTTACCTTTCTCTTCTTCTTTTGCAAGCTTCTCAGAACTGTTCCAGATTTGAGATTTTAGTGTAACGACCCGGATTCCCAAACATACATCAAATAACATATATTGCATAACGTCGTTCAGTCCAAAAGATATATCAAAATACACATTCGGTCCCTTAGTCTTTACACCCATAATACATAATCCATTACAAACTTTTTATAACTAAATACATGATATCTGATAACTAATTTAAAACTACAAAACATGTCAGAGTCTTCACAAAAGCTAGCCACCGTTTACTCTATTCACTTGCCCTTACCCGATCCACAACCTGGAATACATATTTTAAAACAAAATGAGGGTTAGACCTAGAGCTCTAAGTGAGAAAATCCCTGTTACTTTTAAAACCATTTGCACAACCATCATATACATAACACAAATACAAATACCAGTTATGACTCATGCGTCATATATTTTCCTGTCTCATTCTCTTGGCCATATTAATTGGTTGCAAGCCAACTAATAAATTAACTCCGTTGTACGACAATTACAGCCAACACCGTTGTACGAATATTACAGCCAACACCACCGGTCCTAAGCCCGGCCAACGTATTCTCGTATAGTGTAATGCTCATGTAAATACAATATCTCAATATATTATATTTCAAACATAAACACATAATCACACTATCTATCACATTCCCAATCCACACATATATGTATTCCAGTTTAAAAACGTTTTAAAGTAAAACTCACCTGTTTGCTTATCAAAACGCTTCCAATCCTTTCTCAAAAACAGTTCAGCTTTCACCCCAAATCCACAGAATCTGAAACAAATAGGTACAAGTATCTCTTTACCAAATAGAACACATAAGGCTTACTAGATCTAAGAACTCTAGATAACTCAATTCCTCCAATGTTACCCCCAAACCCGAACTTAAGTCTAGTCCACTGAAAAGTCAGTCCTCATTCATTCCTCATCTAAGAGTTAACAAAACACAGGTTACTGGATACTCAAAAGTATCTGAATTCTCAAAAATAACCAAATAGTTCAAAGTTTCCGGACACCACAAGACTATCCGGACAACTCACACAATCCGGACAGCATGACTTTCCGGACGGCATAAACAATCCGGACAACACCCGGGAACCAAGGTAACCCGGATACCATCTGGTATCTTATAACATCCGGAAACCATTGAAAAGAGAGACTTACCCGGATAAAAGACTCGTCCGGACACCTTTAGAACATCACCCGGACACCACCAACAAAACTACCAGGACACATTCAACTTGTCCGTAAACCTCTATCGGTTTGCCTATTTTTAACCCAGAATTCGACTGAAATCAACCCCAGTCCAGATGTGATAATTCTAATCCGATAGATACTTCCTAATAGAAATTAGAAACATAAAATGTAAAGGAACATACCTCAAAACACTTCTAATGAATCCGATTTGAAGCCTTAACCACACTTTTTCTTCTTTTTCTTCCTTTCTTCCCAAAACACACACACACCCTTCTAATTCTGGATATTTTCTGATTATGAAAATATCTGAATTCTTAAAGTATATATATTTTAGACCAATTTACACTTAAGGCATTAACTATGCAAAAATGACCAAGACACCCTTAAACTTTTAAGTTCTCCTAAACTTACCCTAAACATCAATTATAGAGTTAAATAAATTTAACGGAACGAGACTTTAACTAACGAACTTACCTGGGGTATTACATCATCTCCCCCTTAAAAGAATTCCGTCCCGGAATTCGGTTAAGCAAAAAGGTACGGGTACTTAGTTCTCATTTCGGATTCTGATTCCCAAGTAGCATCCTGACCCCTATGGTGTCTCCACTGTACTTTTACTTGCTTGATTACTTTGTTCTGCAACACTTTAACTCTGTGGTCAATTATGGCTTCAGGTTCCTCCACATAATTCAGCTTTTCATCAACTTGTATATCCGGTAGAGAAACGGCCTGATTTGGTGTAACCAAACACTTTCGAAAATTCGATACATGAAAGGCGTTGTGTATACGGCTTAATTCTGGCAGGAGATCTAACCGGTAAGCTACTTCCCCGATTCTTTCTGTAATTGCAAACGGTCCAATGTACCTCGGACTAAGTTTACCTTGCTTTCCAAATCGAATGACTCCTTTCCAAGGTGAGACTTTCAGCATTACAAAATCTCCAACTTGAAACCCTAGCGGTTTTCGGCGTCGGTCAGCGTAACTTTTCTGTCTGTCTTGAGCCACTTTCAATCGTTCCCGAATCTGAGTAATCTTCTCCGCGGTTAACTGAACTATATCTGATCCCGCTAACTGTTTCTCTCCCACTTCATTCCAACACAGAGGCGTTCGGCATTTTCTACCATACAGAACTTCAAACGGTGCCGCTTGTATACTTGAATGATAACTGTTGTTGTAGGCAAACTCGATCAACGGTAAATGCTTATCCCACGATCCCCCAAAATCCACAATGCAGGCCCGTAGCATATCTTCTAAAGTCTGAATCGTTCGTTCACTCTGACCATTGGTTTGAGGATGATACGTTGTACTTAGCTTTATTTGCGTTCCCATTTCTTTTTGAAAACTCCTCCAAAATCTTGAAGTAAAACGACTATCCCGATCAGAAATAATCGAGATTGGAACTCCATGTCGAGTTACTATTTCGTCGATGTACAACTTGGCTAATTTTTCCAACGAGTAGGTTTCTTTTATTGGCAGGAAGTGAGCAGACTTCGTCAATCTGTCAACGATCACCCAATTTGCATCAAATCCCTTCGGAGTCCTTGGTAGCTTCGTGATGAAATCCGTAGTAATCTGATCCCATTTCCACATAGGTATTTCTAACCGTTGCAACTGACCAAACGGCTTTTGATGTTCAATCTTTACCTTCTTACAAGTAGTACAACTTTCCACATGTTGAGCAATGCTTCTTTTTATTCCCGACCACCAATAAAATTGTTTTAAATCTTTATACATCTTATTCGTACCTGGATGAATAGAGAAACGAGATTGATGAGCTTCCTGTAGTACTCGATCACGTAAATCACCCAAACGAAGCACCCAGATTCTGTTTCCCAGACACAGTAACCCACGATCATCTTTTACGAGTGATGCTGATATCCCCACTAACCGTTCTGATTTCAAATGTTCTTCTTGAAAAGCTTCCACTTGCCACTTCTTTAATTCATCAAAGATGTTAGGTAGAAGTTCAGCTCGTAGTGCAATGGCTTTTATTGTTCCACTTCTTTCTTGACGACTCAGTGCATCAGCTACCACATTCGCCTTTCCCGGATGATAAAGAATTTCACAGTCATAATCATTTACCAACTCTAGCCATCTTATTTGCCTCATATTCAATTCCCGCTGATCGAAAAGATGTTGGAGACTCTTATGATCGGTAAAAATTTGACATTTAGAACCGTAGAGATAGTGTCTCCAAATTTTAGCGCGAACACAACTGCTGCAAGTTCCATGTCGTGTGTAGGATACTGCCGTTCATGATCCTTTAGTTGACGAGAAGCATAAGCGATGACCTTCCCACGCTGCATTAGTACACAACCCAATCCCAGTTTGGAAGCATCACTGTAAACAACAAAATCATCGGAACCTTCAGGTAATGCTAGTATCGGCGCGCTACAGAGTTTCTCTTTCAAAATTCGGAATGCTTCATCCTGTTCTGCCTTCCATTCGAACTTTAGGTTCTTTCGGGTCAGCTTAGTGAGAGACGTAGCGATACGAGAAAAATCTTTTATAAACTTTCGATAGTAACCGGCTAAACCCAGAAAACTTCGTACTTCGGTTGGCATTTTCGGCGGTTCCCACTTTTCAATTGCCTCTACTTTCATCGGATCAACTTGAATACCTTTCTCGGAAACTACATGTCCGAGAAACTGAACTTCCCGTAGCCAGAATTCACATTTAGAGAACTTAGCGTATAACTGTTCCTTCTTCAACAATTCCAGAATTAAACGAAGATGTTGTGCGTGCTCTTCTTTGGATCGGGAGTAGATAAGGATATCATCGATAAACACAATAACAAATTTATCGAGATATGGCTTACATACTCGATTCATTAGATCCATAAAAGCAGCTGGAGCGTTCGTCAGTCCAAATGGCATCACCAGGAATTCATAGTGACCGTACCTTGTGCGAAAAGCAGTTTTCAGAACGTCTTCTTCTTTAACCTTCAGCTGATGGTAACCAGATCTTAGATCAATCTTGGAGAAATAACAAGCTCCAACTAATTGATCAAAGAGGTCATCAATTCTGGGAAGCGGATACTTGTTCTTGATCGTGCGCTTATTCAGTTCCCGGTAATCAATACACATTCTCATCGAACCATCCTTCTTTTTCACAAACAGGACTGGTGCACCCCACGGCGAAGAACTGGGTCTGATGAAGCCCTTATCGGATAGGTCTTGTAGTTGTGCCATCATTTCTTTCATCTCTGGAGGTGCTAGACGATGCGGTGCACGGGCTACCGGAACGGCTCCAGGAATCAGATCTATACCGAACTCTACTTGTCTAACGGGAGGAAGACTATCCAAGTCTTCGGGGAAAACTTCTAGAAATTCACGGACAACAGGAATATCTTCCAACTTATTCTTTTCTGGCTTAATATCTATCACGTAAGCTAAGTAACTCGGGTAACCTTTGTTGACACACTTACGAGCTTTTAACATAGATATAAGGCAAGACTGATGATTTCTACGATCACCATAAATCACTACCGGTCCCCTCTCAGGTAAGACAACATTGATCAACTTCTTATCACAAACCATGTTAGCCTGATTCTCGGCTAACCAATCCATCCCCACTACTACATCAAACTCAATCAAGGCTATAGGAAATAATTGAATAGGTACTCCACACCCCTCTATATTTATCACACAACTATCAAAAACCTCTTTAACGGATACTTGATTATCATTTGCAGTATCTACCATTAAAGCATGATCTAACACTTTAGGCTTTAAATGCATATAAGCAGCAAATGAAGGAGACACAAACGATCGGTTTGCACCGGAGTCAAATAGCACTTTAGCACATGTAGAGTTTATTAAAAATGTACCTATAACCACATCCGGAGTTTCCTCCGCTTCTTGTGCTGTCATCTGAAATGCACGGCCCCTTGCTCTTGGTTGCTCTGGCCTTTGTACTACTGGTCTAACACCCGCTGGTTTCCCCGACGTACCCCCTTGCTGTACTCTTCCCCTCGGACAATCAGACTGAATGTGATCCGGAGAATTACATGAGAAACAAAACAGCGTTACTCGACAGTCTTTAGCAACATGTCCGGTCTTCCCACACCTATAACAAACCCGAGGATCAACTTGACAATTTCCTTGGTGGATACGGTTGCATTTCGGACAAGGTCTTTCCGCTGGTCGGAAAGGCGGACGGTTATCAAACCTTTGAAACCTGGACTTTCTTGGATCATACTGTGGTCCTTCCCACTTCCTTTTTCCCATACCTTTATCACTAGCGTTTCTCCCTTTATCCTGTTCCACGGTTTCCGCGGCGTCTACTGCGGCTGAGAAGGTTTCTGGTCCTTTAGCAATCACCAGACTTCTAACTTCTGAATTCACCCCAAAGATAAACCTCTCAATCTTCATTGCCTCAGTGGCAACGTAGTATTCCGCAAAACGAGCCTTTTCCAGAAAACGAGCGGTGTAGTCTCGAACTGATAAATTCTCTTGCTGCAAGTTCATAAACTCCCCTTCCAATTGTTTAACTGCTGCTGGGGGACAAAACTGTTTCCTGAAAGCTATAACGAATTCTTCCCAAGAAAAAGTAGAATATATGTCAGATCCTCCAGAATAAATAAGAGCTTCCCACCAGTATAGAGCATCGGCTTTTAGCATTGCAGTCCCATATAGTACTCTATCCTCTTCGGCACACTTACTAGTTTTGAAGATAGCTTCTATTTCTTTCAGCCACCTCATAGCTTTCACTGGTTCCCTTTCTCCTGAGTAGGTCGGAGGTTTGCAACTTAGGAACATTTTATAATCACACTTCTTCGTCACTAGTACGACAATAGGTGTAATAGGCATCTCGTCTTCATGAGTAGGATCTGGTATTTCCGTTTCAGTATTATGAGTTCGGTTGAACATAGCTTGGATATTTGCCTGTAATCTTCCCATTTTAGCCGCTAAGTCGTCTCTCGTAACAAATTCTGCACCTCGCGGTTGAACTCTGCCTCCTGTTCTGCCTATACCTCTTTCTCCCCCTCTTCCCCTTGTCCCAACTGTTGGATTCGTTCTATTAGGATTTCCTCCTCCCTCTCGATTCGTTTGTCGAGTACCACTTGCCATTCTGTAGATTCAAACAAGGTTAATATACACATAAGCACATACCCCATATAACAAGGTATTCCAGTTCAAACATGTACCTGTAAGATCATAATTACACTAGCCAGGTGTAATCTGAAATTACCTTACATGATGTTCCTTCTACCTTTTTATATTTAACATCCCAAGGTTCTACAATAATAGGGACATCCTACTTCACATGCAGTTTAAGTCTAGCTACATATACGAATACCTAAATCCCTTAAACTAGGGCTCTGATACCATCTGTAACGACCCGGATTCCCAAACATACATCAAATAACATATATTGCATAACGTCGTTCATTCCAAAAGATATATCAAAATACACATTCGGTCCCTTAGTCTTTACACCCATAATACATAATTCATTACAAACTTTTTATAACTAAATACATGATATCTGATAACTAATTTAAAACTACAAAACATGTCAGAGTCTTCACAAAAGCTAGCCACTGTTTACTCTATTCACTTGCCCTTACCCGATCCACAACCTGGAATACATATTTTAAAACAAAATGAGGGTTAGACCTAGAGGTCTAAGTGAGAAAATCCCTGTTAGTTTTAAAACCATTTGCACAACCATCATATACATAACACAAATACAAATACCAGTTATGACTCATGCATCAAATACTTTCCTGTCTCATTCTCTTGGCCATATTAATTGGTTGCAAGCCAACTAATAAATTAACTCCGTTGTACGACAATTACAGCCAACACCGCTGTACGAATATTACAGCCAACACCATCGGTCCTAAGCCCGGCCAACGTATTCTCGTATAGTGTAATGCTCATGTAAATACAATATCTCAATATATTATATTTCAAACATAAACACATAATCACACTATCTATCACATTCCCAATCCACACATATATGTATTCCAGTTTAAAAACGTTTTAAAGTAAAACTCACCTGTTTGCTTATCAAAACGCTTCCAATCATTTCTCAAAAACATTTCAGCTTTCACCCCAATTCCACAGAATCTGAAACAAATAGGTACAAGTATCTCTTTACCAAATAGAACACATAAGGCTTACTAGAGCTAAGAACTTTAGAAAACTCAATTCCTCCAATGTTACCCCCAAGCCCGAACTTAAGTCTAGTCCACTGAATAGTCAGTCCTCATTCATTCCCTATCTAAGAGTTAACAAAACACAGGTTACTGGATACTCAAAAGTATCTGAATTCTCAAAAATGACCAAATAGCGCAAAGTTTCCGGACACCACAAGACTATCCGGACAACTCACACAATCCGGACAGCATGACTTTCCGGACGGCATAAACAATCCGGACAACACCCGGGAACCAAGGTAACCCGGATACCATCCGGTATCTTATAACATCCGGAAACCATTGAAAAGAGAGACTTACCCGGATAAAAGACTCGTCCGGACACCTTTAGAACATCACCCGGACACCACCAACAAAACTACCCAGACACATTCAACTTGTCCGGAAACCTCTGTCGGTTTGCCTATTTTTAACCCAGAATTTGACTGAAATCAACCCCAGTCCAGATGTGATAATTCTAATCCGATAGATACTTCCTAATAGCAATTACAAACATAAAATGTAAAGGAACATACCTCAAAACACTTCTAATGAATCCGATTTGAAGCCTTAACCACACTTTTTCTTCTTTTTCTTCCTTTCTTCCCAAAACACAGACACACCCTTCTTTTTCTTCTTTTTCTTCCTTTCTTAAAGTATATATATTTTAGACCAATTTACACTTAAGGCTTTAACTATGCAAAAATGACCAAGACACCCTTAAACTTTTAAGTTCTCCTAAACTTACCCTAAACATCAATTATAGAGTTAAATAAATTTAACGGAATGAGACTTTAACTAACGAACTTACCCGGGGTATTACATTTAGTTCCTTCAGCTCCTTGATGTATTTGATGCACAAATCATCTGCTTTCCTGATATTCTTTTCACAAGTCTTTGATGTGCTTTCTTTTCAAGTGCCTTTATCTCGTCTGGTGATGGCAATTCAGAAAGCTTCTTTTTCAGCTCCGTGTTTTCGGACTCTAAGGCTGTTGCCTTTTCTTCAGATTTAGCAAGCTTATCAACACTTTCAGATATTTGCAGTTTCTGTTCCTTCAGTTCTTTGATGTACTTGCTGATCAAATCATCTTTCTGCTTGATATTCTTTTCATATAGTCTTGTTTGCTCTTTTTCAGTCTTCTCCTTCTCATCAGGCTCCTTGTGCTCATCTACCTTCTTCTTGCCTTCGTTTTTAGCATGGCAATGCTGCTGGAATGAACTGGAGAGCTGAGCTAGTGCTTTCATAAAGGCTGTGTATTCACTAGGATCATCTTCGTCCTGACAAGTTGCTTCATACAGAGATGAATAAGACATTTGTTACCTGAAAATTTATGGTTGTTAATCGGTGTTGCATTGAAGAATCAAAAAATTGCGGAAGAAAAATCAAAAATTTAAATTTGAGAAAAACGAATTTAAGAACTAAATTCGTGTCCAAAAAAAATTATTATCTAAATCGAACAAACGAAATCAATCTTCGAGACTGAAATCTGCAAAAGAACAAACCAAGTTAGATCAAGACGACAAAATGAATCACTAAAAAAATTAGTGTCGCGAATAAGATCAACTCCTCACAAAAAAATCTCAAGCGTCACAAAAAAAAATTGCAAATCGATCGTTAAGAATAAAAATCGCAACTTTCGTTAAAAATTCTCAATCACGAGACGTGCGATAACTCGGGTACCGATCAGAAATTACCGACCAAAACTTACCAAAAATACAACTTACCGGACAATAACCAACAAAGATTTAAACTTACCGGGTTAAAAAGGACTTATCGGACGAGGAGTGGTTTACCGGATGATGCACTTTTCGAACAAAGCTTACCGGGTGAAAAAGGACTAACCGGATAAAGAGGAACTTACCGGGTGAGATGAACTTTCCGGATAACGCACACAAAACACAACTTACCGAATGTCAAATTAATCTTACCGGATAAGGAATTAATTTGTGACTTAACGGGAAAATAAGGATATGGGTAACAAGGAAGTTACCGGGTACTTGATGGATCGAAAAAAAACTTATCAGAAAAACTAACTATTCAAACTAAATAAACAAATAAATAAACACAAAGCAAAAAAAACAAAAAAAAAACGAATTAAATATCTATATATATACGAATGCTATATGAAGTAACAAAAAAACAAAGTCAAAGAAAAAGTCAAACATAGCGGCTCACTCAAACAATAGAAAACATCCGGAAAGTAAAAAAATAAATTTCATCCGGAAAGTTAGAAAATCAATTTCATCCGGACAGTTTGGAAACCACAAAAAAAATCATCCGGATAGTTTGTTTTGTGAGAGGTTTTCATCCGGTCACTTTATTTTATCCGGATAGTTTTGTTTTGTCCGGAAAATGATGAGAAAATTAGGAAACTTACCCGGTAACAATCAGAAACGTCCGGTAACCACGGCTGTGATTGAAATTCGGATCTGCGATCGATAGGGTTGCTTGATTTCACTCCGGTAGTGTTAGATTTTGACAAAAAACAAACACACCCAAATCGATTTCTGAACAAAATATATCATATTTTTCACAAACCACCACAAAAACTTGAAAACACCAAAACTCAAGATTTGGTTTTTAACTTGACAAATTAATACCGTTGAGTCCTTGTAACTGCAGATAAACACTAGATTAAAGCAATTAAACAATCGAGATATAACAGAAAAATATTTAATCGATGAAAGAACTTTGCAAACCTGATTGAATAACACTTTTCTTCAAGAAAATCTGTTGTATTTCGATAAAAATTTGGGAGCCTTCTGGACCTCAAACGACTAATCCAACCGGTCAGAATGTGAAACTAGATGTCCCGAAGCTACTGTCTAAAAAACGCGACGATCCGACGGTTCAATCTCCGGGACTAGGCGAAACGGCTCGCTGCGTTTTCCAGAAAAATACACTACGAAAATTAAACCTTTTCTCGCTTTCGTTCGATTTCTTTCGTATATTCAAATCACCGATTCTGCTCTGATACAAATTGTGAGTTCCAGTTTAACAGGTAACAACGATTCAATGAGGAATAACACGAACACTTAATGATTTCAATCTGTCAACCCTCTCGTATTCATTCAAAGTATTAATCGTTCAATAATATTACAATCAAAGTAAAATAACGACTTCTAACAATAAGCTCTAGAATGATAATGAATCGTCTAACCTAATTCTAAGGTTAACTAACCTTATATACTTAGGCCTTTAGACATACAAGGCCTAAGCCCATTAAGGAATAAACTAATCCCATTCATCATTAAAGACTTTTACAAGAAGATTAATTAAACTAATTAATCACTATATAATTATTTATATATCTTTCTAATATGTAGGACATTTATGGTCCTAACAAATTCATACGGAGGAACTGAAGGGGATTTGTCACTAAAGATACTTGCTTTGACTTGAAACTAGTCTTCGTTTGTTTTCGTTTTTCACACGCTGAGCAGAGAGATTCCTTAGCGTATAAGTGTTGAGGCAAGCCAGTGACCAATTCTTTGTGGGAGAAAGTATTCAGCGTTTTGAAGTTTAGATGAGAGAGCCTTTTATGCCATAGCCAGTTGAAATCTGAAGAGGCTTTCGATAGAAAACATATGTTCTCAATGGTTGTTGAGTCCATGTTTATGACATAAACATTTTCCAAACGATAGACGCTGATAGCAATCTTTTCTTTCTTATCAGTGACAAAGCATGCTTCCTTAGTAAAGCAAACTTTGTAGTGTTTATCACATAACTGACTGATGCTAAGAAGATTGTGCTTCAGACCTTCTACGTAAGTGACTCTTCTGGAGGTGGTTATACCATTAGAATGTACACCAAACCCTCGAGTGTATCCTTTTCCATTTCCACCAAAGGTCATTGAGGGACCTTTCTCTTCTTTGTATTCAGTGAGCATCCACTATCGAGATACCATATACCCTTCGAGATCTACAAACAAAAGGAAGATTACGTTGAAATTGGTACCCACATTACAATGTGTCCACACTTGTCAGTGGAAGAGGAAGTGGAAGGATCAGCAGTCTTCACAGCATCTGATGATTCGACGTCAGTGGTAACCTTCACTTTGGTTAATTTCTTAACCTTAGTGGTATTTTTCACCATAGCTTGGTTTTCACTTGGGGTGATCTTCTTTGCCTTGGAGGCATTCATCTTCACCTTAGCTGATTTCTCAGCTTTGGTGGCTGTAGGGAACTTACTAGCAATATGGTCAGTAAGTCCGCAATGATAGCATTTCTTATAGCTGAAATTAGTTTTAGGACCATAGGAATAAGCATTCGATAATTTTAAATGAGCAGGGTCTGTACCAAGAATGCCTTTAGCATTAGACATCAACCCTTATTCTTGGAGTTGATCGCTGAACATGTTCAGGGATCTTGTTCTTTGAGGTAGAGGGTTGATTAGCTGAAGGTGTAGACTTCTTTAGCTCTGGCACTTTGGTACCCTTCTGAGTTTTTGTAAAACATTTTTTCCTTTATCTTTAAGTTTGGGGCTTAAAGTGGATTTTTCCTCAGGGATAGGATTAGTAAAAGAAGAGCACTGAGATGAAGAGGTGTCAGGGATAGAGGAAACGAACCTTCCAAACTTAAGCATGGAACGATCCTTGATTGGTTCTTCAGCGTTAAAATTATAACCAAGACCACTTATGTCATTGATGGGTTTCTGAGCACCGATTATGTTGATCCAAACCCTCAGTGATTTGATAATGACCCTCTCTTAAATACTTAGTGAAAATTGTAAGTAAACAATATGTATCAGAGTTTCACTATCGCTGATAAGTACTAAGATCTTACAGTACTGCTGACAGGAACTCTCGCTCTTTAAATTAAACATTCAGCGAACACTGTTCACCATAATGCTCTGAGCCTGTTCAGTCCTTATGGTGATCGCTGATAAGTTAGTTGTTTACTTATGATCCCTGAAGACAAGTTTCACGTCAACAAAGGTTCTACGCTGAAGTCGAAGATCAAGCTCAAGAACCAGCGACAAGTCTACTAATGAACTGATGCGGATCAGCGAAGACTCAGATTTGTCCACTCAACGTGAAGTATCAAGTACAAGACTTCAGCTATCGCTGAACTTTATCATCTGCTGAATAGTAAATGATAATCGCTGAATCAACGAAAGCTGATCATGAAGTCCTCCGTACAAAGTACTTTTTGTCTTAACCTCCCTTGCACGCCACCGTACGAAATGTCAGAAAAGAACCTCCGAATATCTGAAATCGTACAAACACTCTGATACTACACTGTTCATCTTTACGGCTACTAAGGTTGTCAACCAAGGTCAATGACATGCAACCAACCAGCTGATGACACGTGTAAAGTGTATACTGACTTGCATTAAATGCATGCAGTATATAAAGAGATGAACTCACTTCTTTTGAAGTAACTTGCTAACTCTGGACAAGTTCAAATCTCTCTCAAGATAGGATTTTATTAGTAATCTCCATATCTTTCTTAGTGCAAGAAATCGTAGTGTTCCAACTTGTTTAGATTTAGGTTTATCCTTAATCTTGTTTCCGCAACAAGCTGTAAATTGTTAATGATTTATCAATAAACAATTTAGAAAAGTAAAATAGTGTGTTTGTATTCAACCCCCCCCCCTTCTACAAACTTGTATAGGCCTTTCGGGACCAACAAGTGGTATCAGAGCAGATTTGTTTAATCTCATAAACAAGATCTAATCTAAGATATTTCTCCTCCTTGCTATTATCTGAAAATGGCCTCCCACACAAACACAAATTATATAGACAATGGTTCTCTTGCAAAACCCCCTAGATTTTCCAGAGACAACTTCAACTTGTGGGAAAATAGGATGACACTCTTCTTAGAAGGTGTAGACCCTACTATACCTTACTATCTTGAGAACGGCCCACACATCCCTGTAACAATTGATCCTTTAGTTCCAGCCACTGCAACTAGAACTGCTATTCCAGAAAGGCTGATTCCTAACGAAATCCATCAGTGGACCGACGAAGATAAGAAGAAAGTGGCTATAGATACAAAAGCCAAATCCATACTATCCATGGCCCTTCCTGACGAAGTCTACCATTCCGTCATGAACCTGAAATCATCAAAAGCCATGTGGGACACAATATGTGTTCAGTATGAAGGAACGTCTGAAGTCCAGGACTCAAGAAAGATCAACCTGGTAAGACAATACGAAAGCTTCATTTCTGGTAAGAATGAAACTCTCCTTGAAATTCACCAACATTTTAATTGCTTAATTATAGATCTGAAAACTGTTGGTAAGGAATATTCTAACTTTGAAGTACTGACAAAGTTTCTAGAATGTTTACCTGAAAGCTGGGACAATTATTCCATGTGTCTCAAGCTGTCAAAGGATCTAAGATCAATGACCCTTGCTACCTTATATGGCACATTGCTGAATCATGAGCAATCTAGCCATCTTAAGAAGAATCTTGTAAAAGATTCCAAAAGCACCCCTGTTGCTTTAATCTCAGAGGAACCTTCTACTCAGCGACCCTCGGTCACTATCACTGAGTTAGAAAGTAACTCTGAAAGGTCATCAGACTCTGATTCTTCAGATGATGATGAATCCTTGGCTCTCCTAACTAAAAAGTTCAGGAGATTCGCCAAGAAGAAAATGTTTAGAAAGAACAAAACTCTTTCCATAGCTGACAAGCCTAAGTCATCAGCTTTTGTTGACAAGGCTACTGCTACTTGTTTCAACTGCGAAAAGACAGGTCATTTCGCTAACGAGTGCAGGTCAAAGAAAATCATGAGACCTTCAGCTTTTACAAAGAAATCCTTTGTTCCAAGGAATAAAGATGACAAATACTCAAAGCTGAAGGAGAAGTATGCAAAGCTGAAAAGCTTTAAAAAGAAAGGAAAAGGCCTGATGGCTGACTATGATTGGGCTGCTTCTGATGAAGAAGCCTCATCATCTGATTCTGAAGATAATGAAGCAAATCAATGTCTCATGGCTAAGATTGAAGAAGAGGAAGAAAGTTCAGACATTCCCTCCACTTCAACATCTGCCATTCAGGTATCACCTTCCTTCTTTACCAATATTGCAAATATTGATGAAGCTGATAGTCTCCGTAAAATCGATCTATTGACTAGAAGTTTATACGAAGCCATGAACGACAAAGCTGTGGTTGAAAACCAAAATCTTGATCTCGCTGAAAAACTTAAAAACTGCCACCTTCAAATAGAAAAGCTTTCTAAATTTGAAGATGATTTTAAAGATCAAGTCTATTTAAATCAGCTAGTCAAAATCGAACGAGCAGAAGCTATCGCTGCATTAAAAGCTGAACAAGCTACTGTTGAAGGATGGTGTAATTCTTCAACAAAGATCACTGAGATAATTAAGGCTCAGATTCCTCTGAGTGATAAACGTGGTCTGGGTTATAAATATGATACTCCAAAACCAACCACTGAACGTTCAATGCTTAAATTTGGAACGTTCGTATCCTCAGTTGCTGATACTTCATCATCTCAGTACTCCTCGTCGGTTACACCAATCCCTGAGGAAACTCCTACCTCCTCAAAAGGCAAGGAGAAAATGGTTTATTCAAAACCTACCTCTGTCTCTAAAGACAAAGGTAAAGGAATTGTTATTTATCAAAATCCTCAGAAGGGTACCTTAGTACCAAAGCTGAATGCTTCCAAAGCCTTAGTGATTCATTCATCTGGTTCTAGAAATCATACCTCTGGATCAGTTCAGCGACCTACTCCTAGACTCAGAGTAGATATCCTTGGTAAGAAATCTGAAGAACTGAATGTTCGTCCTATTTCAAAAACCAATTGTGTAGTTGGTGCTGGCACTTCTAATTCCAAATTAAAAGCTCAGCACTCAAGTGGTCCTAGAACTAATTTTAGTTATAGGAAATGTTATCACTGTGGACTTACCGATCATATTGCAAGTAAGTGCCCCACAGCCACCAAAGCTGATAAGATAGCTAAGGTGAAGATAGCACCCAAGAAGACCAAACCAGTTGCAATTCAGGTCAAGGTGACTCCTACCGCTGAGGTCAAGAAATTGACCAAAGTGAAGAAAGACAAAGTTGAATCTTCAAATGCTGCAAAGACTGCTGAACCCATTCCAACTGCTTCCACTGACAAACGCGTATACATGGTGAAGTGGGTACCCAAGGAAAACTAATCTTCCTTTGTATTGTAGGTTAAGAAGGGTATCTGGTATCTCGATAGCGGATGCTCTAGACACATGACTGGAAAGAAAATCCTGCTCGCTGAATACAAGGAAGAGAAGGGTCCCTCTGTGACTTTCGGTGGAAATGGAAAAGGACACACCCGAGGGTATGGTGTACTTTCAAATGGTACAACATCCTTCAGAAGAGTCGCATATGTTGAAGGGCTGAAGCATAATCTTCTGAGCATCAGTCAGCTTTGCGACATGGATAACAAAGTGATTTTCACTAAGGAATCCTGCTTTGTCTCTGACAAAAAGGAGAAGATAGCTCTCAGCGGTTATCGTTTGGAAAATGTTTACGTTATAAACATGGACTCAACGACCACTGAGAACTCCTGTTTCTTCTCAAAAGCATCTTCTGATGTTAACTGGCTATGGCACAAAAGGCTCTCACATCTCAACTTCAAGACGCTGAATACTCTTTCCTCCAAAGAGTTAGTCACTGGTCTACCTCAACATTCATACGCCAAAGAGTCTTTATGTTCAGCGTGTGAAAAAGGGAAGCAGACCAAGGCAAGCTTTAAGTCAAAGCAAGTTTCCTCAGTGTCATCTCCTCTACAACTACTCCATATGGATTTGTTTGGCCCTGTTAACAAACAATCCATCGCTGGAAAGAAATATACGCTGGTCATAGTTGATGAATTCTCTCGTTACACATGGGTAATGTTTCTCCGTTCTAAGAGTGACACCCCTGAAGAACTCATCACCTTTGTTCGGAAGATGGAAACTCTGAACAATATGACTGTTCGCTCAATAAGGAGTGATCATGGAACTGAATTCAAAAACAGTTCTCTTGATTCCTTCCTTGAGAGCAAGGGTATTTCTCACAACTTTTCGTCAGTGAGAACACCACAACAAAATGGAGTCGCTGAAAGAAGAAATAGAACAATTATTGAAGCTGCACGTTCAATGCTCAGCGATTCTCACCTGCCTACTCAGTTTTGGGTAGAAGCTGTCAACACCGCTTGTTTTGCGCAAAACAGGTCGCTGATAGTTAAAAGATTCAAAAAGACAGCCTATGAACTTTTTCATGGGAGAAAGCCTTCAATCAGCTTTCTTCACATCTTTGGATGTCAGTGTTTCATACTGAACAACGGAGATGCCCTTGGAAAGTTTGATCCTAAGGCTGATGATGGAATCTTTCTTGGATACTCCTCAGTTTCCAAAGCCTTCAGAGTCTTCAACCGAAGAAGACAAATTGTAGAAGAAACTATTCACGTCACGTTTGACGAATCCCGTTCAGCGAACTCTAAACCGAACGCTGATACAGAAGAACTGAATCAATGGATGTTTTCTCATCTTGGTGATTCAGAAGATATTCCCACTCCTCATGCTCACACCGTAGAAAATGATGGTCCTACTATCATTCCAGATATGCAGAATAGTGAAGCTGAAACATCTTGGGTCTCAGTTGTTCCTATAAACACTATACCTGCAGTTGATCCAAATATCTCAGAAATTCCATCTATTTCTCAGCAATCAGTGAATGAAGTGACAAATGCAAACATTCCTCTCTTAGCTGATAATCCAGAAGTAGCTGAAGCCTCATCTTCAGTTTCTCCAGTTCAGACTGAGTCAGCAACGTATGCTCCGGCTCAGCGATGGACTGTAAATCACCCAATCGATCAAATTCTTGGTGATCCCAACGCTGGTATTCAGACCCGTAGAAGTGCAGGTAATATTTGTTTATTTGTTAACTTTATTTCTCTAACTGAACCAAAGAAAATAGATGATGCCCTCAGAGATCCAAACTGGGTCAGCGCTATGCAAGAAGAGCTGACTGAATTCGAAAGAAACAAAGTTTGGAAACTAGTTCGTAGACCAACTGACAAAACGGTGATAGGCACTAAATGGGTCTATCGAAACAAGTTGGACGAACATGGTACTGTAACTCGCAACAAAGCTCGTCTTGTTGCTCAGGGATACAGACAAGAGGAAGGCATAGATTATGACGAAACTTTTGCTCCAGTAGCAAGACTTGAATCTATTCGTCTTTTCTTAGCATATGCTGTACACAAAAACTTCACTGTACATCAGATGGATGTTAAGTCAGCATTTCTGAATGGAAAGCTGAATGAAGAAGTGTATGTGGAACAACCTCCAGGATTCTCAGATCCTAAGCGTCCAGGTTATGTTTATAAACTGGACAAGGCACTTTATGGCTTAAAGCAAGCTCCTCGTGCATGGTATGATACTCTCTCTACTTATCTCCATATTGAAAATTTTGAGCGAGGTAAGATTGACAAAACTTTATTTTTTAGAAAAGTGAAAGGTCATATCATTTTAGTTCAAATATATGTTGATGACATTATATTTGGTTCTACTAACCCTGAGCTTTGTACTCGTTTCGCTGATAGAATGAAAGATGAGTATAAAATGAGCATGATGGGTGAACTAACATATTTCCTTGGTCTTCAGATTAAGCAAACTGAAAAAGGAACTTTTATAAATCAGGGAAAGTATGTTAAAGATATGCTGAAGAAATTCGACTTAACTGAAAGTTCAGCTATGAAAACCCCTATGGCACCACCGCTGATACTTGATAAGGACACAAAGGGTGTTCCTATCAATGTCACGCTGTACCGTGGGATGATCGGCTCACTATTGTATCTTACAGCTAGCCGACCCGATATTATGTTTGCAACATATCTGTGCGCACGATATCAAGCTGAACCTAAGATATCCCATATGAAAGCTGTAAAGCGAATCTTTCGATATCTTAAGGGTACAACGAATCTAGGTCTTTGGTATCCCAAAGACTCAGGATTCGATCTAACCGCCTATTCAGACAGTGATTTTGCAGGTTGCAAAATGGATAGGAAAAGCACCACAGGAGGTTGTCAGCTCCTAGGTGGAAAGCTGGTAAGTTGGACAAGTAAGAAGCAAAACTCAGTGTCCACTTCCACAGCTGAAGCTGAATATGTAGCCGCTGGAAGCTGTTGTTCTCAGGTTTTGTGGATGAGAAATCAGCTACTAGACTATGATCTTCAGCTCTCCAAAATTCCCATCTATTGCGACAGCACAAGTGCCATCGCTATAGCAAACAATCCAGTGCTACACTCAAAAACAAAACACATAGAAATCAGATATCATTTTATCAGAGATCATGTGATGAATGGTGATATAGAACTTCATTTTATCCCAACTGATTATCAGTTAGCTGATTTGTTTACCAAACCTCTTGATGAGACAAGATTCAACTTTCTCATCAGCGAGCTTGGAATGCTGAACTTTGAAGGGTAAAATCTTCAGCGGTTCACATTCGATCAGCGATACGTTTATACTTTCATGTATAACCTTCGGGATAAAATCAACTTGTATAATCCATTTCATCATCTTCTCTCTGAATAAACTTGGTTAAACTGATATCCAGGTATGTTTTCTCTCTCTGACAATCGCATGTAAATGCAAGATTTCAAAATAAATTGCATCGCTGAATATCTCTTCCTTAACAGCGATATTTTGAAAGTTCCTTGAACCTTCACTGATATTCTCTATTCAGTGCTTCATGTTTTTCAAAAGAGTCCCTGAGTTTTCAAAACCTCAGAGACATCCTAAAAGAATGTGAAAGGACAGTTGTGACGTCATTACAACGGATTACACTAGGCACGATTTCTTTCTGACACGCGTTTGCACGTTTTGTTCAAACTCCCAATCAAATGCAAACACGTGTCCGTGTCATGATGAAAACCTTTTCCCGCTCAAGGTTTTCTCTCTCTAAAAATCCCTATATAAACAATTATTGGTTTATATTTGTCTTTTACGCGAACAATCTTTCTCCGCAAGAAAAGAATCCTCTGTTGCATTTGTGCTCTCAAAAACCTCAAAAACTGTTCATCATCTTCTTCATCAAAACTTCAAGGTTAATATGTTCTTATCTTTTATCAAATGCGTATAACTTGTTTTCGATCTTCTCTTTGTTTTAACAAGATCAAACAAAAGAACTTTGTAAAATAAAATCATTTCTTTCATGGTTTTATGAACACAACCATTTCATGGTTGTTCTTCAAGTTTTAAATTTAAATCTTAAACTTGTTCTTCATTCGTATCCATTTTTCTTTTAGAAACTGGAATACAAGACTTTATGGGTTTTACTTTTCTTTTAAAAATCAAGAAAAACCCTAATCTTCATTAAGACATTTTTTGTCTGAATGAAATGGACAAAATTCGAAAAATCTTAACGGAAATTTCTTTCCACATTAAGATAATTCTTATTTGTTAACATCTTTGGTTGAACTGATAATACAGTGAAATGGCAACTTCAAAGCTGAATGTTACCGCTGAGTCCATCTCCACTGACTCTGAGGAAATGGACATCTTCAAAGCCCCTCAGGTTAAGTTCGAGCTGGATCAACTCGATTGGACTAAGGCCAACAACCTCTCAGCTCTTCTGGAATTTCCTCCTCGAAAGCAAGTATCACATCTGGACGATGCTGTGAGTTTTCTAAAGAACAGCCCTATCTACACAGCCCTGACCATAACACCTCCTGCCAGTCAGCGGCTCTTATCCCAGTTCTGGTATTCTGCCAGACACACTGAGCTACCCTCTGCCAAAGATCCATCCAAAACCATAGACTGCATACTCAGCGATACTGAGTATGGCACCATCAAGATCACACCCGCTATAATCCGCAAAGCCCTGAACTTCCCAAATGCTACCAAAGAAAAACCCTTCATTCCATTCCCTGACCATAAAAAGCATGCTGACAGAGAAGCAATCATTGCTTTCCTTGACGCAATGGGTTATATCTGGGATATTGGAAGGGACAAGAAGCCTGAGAAGAAACTGACGCTGATAAAGAAATCCAAGATGCCCAGCGAGATGAATTTTATCTTCGCTCACCTGATCAGCTGCATGACAGCAAAATCCGGATCTTCTGATCAAGCCGCCCAACCTCAGCAGTCCATGGGATACGCACTGCTGAAAGGTCTAAACATTGACTGGGCCTCCATTATTTATGATGATCTGATTCAACGTGTCGATTCTGCCGCTGACAGACCAGCATGGGTTCCTTACCCACGATTCATCAGCGCCATCTTTCAATATGGCCTGAAGGACAGCTATCCTGAAGAGGGTGATCTGAAACTTTCTCAGATTGGCCCTAAGGTTCTCGACTTCAAGCCTGTCGCCAATGTGGTACGTCTCTCTACTCTTCTCACTCTTCTAAATTCTCCGCTTTCTGTTGCTCCTTCAGCGACAATACCCATCGCTGATACCCCGGCCACAAAATCCTCTCCTTCTAAGAAAAGGAAACCCTCACACACCCAACTTGATTCCAAAAGGATCAAGAAAACCAAGGAGCAACCCCAGCAATTCCATGCTGAAGACTCCTCAGCTCATTCTGAAGAGCTGAAGAAAAGTTCCGTGGTACGCTCTGCCACACCCGTGCAAGCCATCCCTCCAATCCAGACTTCAGCGTCTCTAAACGCTAAGGTTAGAAACTTGGAAACTACCCAACCTCCCTCAGTCTCTCAAAAGACTGATGAAGTGATTGTCAGCGATTCCAACGCTGAACTCAGAACCCGAACCCCAATCTTAACCTTCGCTTCTCCCTCCACTCACTTGGACACTCCACCAGCGAACACTGGAGATGCCATCATTCCCGAAGCCACCGCTGACGCTTCTCAACAAATGATGAAGAAAGGACCTGCAGAGATCACCATTCCTCACCGTACTTTTGAAGAGGATATGGAACATTATTCAGGAACTTGCAACTTTGACAAGTTCATCAATCCTCCTGCAGGTACAAATCCCACCTTAAACACTGTAACTAAACCTGAAACTTCTGAGCTTTCCTTTGTTCACAAGTACTTATATGTTACAGGTCCTAATTTGGGAGACATCAACGCCTCTCTGAAGTCCGTGGAAACAAAGCTGACCAGTCTCACCACCCCACTTTCCAACAACTCAACAGTTGTAACAAACGCTGGAGAGAATTTGACAAAGCTGACAACGGTGGTGGAGAAGAAAGCTTCCACTGAAGACATCAAGAGTCTTGATAAGACGCTCAGCGATTTTGCCAAGGTGCTCTCTGACATCTACACTGACTACACAAGCCTCAAAACATCAGTTTCGACCATGTCCAGCGAAGTAACTACGCTGAAGACATCGGTTGAAAAACTCGAGGGTGATATGTCAGAGGTCAAGACTGACTTAGGCTCTGTAAAGACCGACGTTGGTTCTATGAAGACGATGATCGAGACGCTGGTAAACAAGGCAAATAGTCCAGCTCCTGCTCCTGCCCCTGTCCCTATTTTGGAATCTTTCACAGAGGAGGATCGCACAGAGCTGAAGAAAATCACGCCTGCTATTTCTGGCCTAGAAGACAGAATAGCAAAGCTTGAAGGTTGTGTGAAAATCTCTGGCCCAGAAGACAGAGATAACACCAATGCTGAGTCTGCCCATTCCTCCCCCAGTCATCATGAGAAAGAGGGGGAGAAGAGCGCTGAACATACCGGAGAGAAGAGCGCTGAAAATATTGAGAAAAGCGCTGAAGATCTGAACAAAAGCGCTGAAGACCTTTCCCATGATGAATCTATCAGGGGAGAGAGGAATGAAGATCTGACCGCTGGACCTCAGGGAGATGAAAACCCTGAGGGAACCGAGAAGCTCGCCTATGTATCTAAGGGGGAGCAACTCGAAGAAGATGCTGAGGAATCCGAGGCAGAAGAAGAAGAAGACATCTACATCCCTGAAGATGAACCATCCTCCTCTCCAAGGAAGGATGATGATGAAGATGAAGATGACGATGATTTCTTTATCGTCAAACCTGCCCCAAGGATCAAAGCTCTTAAAGGAATCTCAATAAAAGAACCATCAGGGGAGAAGACAAAGACAAAGCCCTCAGCCTCTGGCGCTGAGAAAAGCAAAGACAAAGGCCTCGCTGAAGATGAAAATCTGGCGATCTTGTTTGAAAAGCCGGTTTGTCAGGTACACTAAAACTTTACTTATTCCTTCCCTGAATACTCAATCAGTTCTCTACTCAACAACCTCTCTACACATCCACATTGTTTTTCTATCTTTTCTACCCAAGTTCTTCTACCCAGTTCTTATCTGTAAGATCGCTGTGTTTCAGCTAGTCCTCTCCCCTGTTTGAGGATGTCGCTGATGGTTCTACTATTGCGACTTCACAAATAAAGCCAGCTGCTGCTGATGAAATAATCCCAGTCTTGGATTTGATCTCTGAGACTGATGAACCAGAAGAACAACCTCTCTCGCACAATAAGAGACCTTCCTCAGCTCCTCAAAGGCTGAGTGAAGAGGATCAAAAGAGAAGAGAAGAAATAATAAAGCGATTCGATGATCAGCGAATCATTCTAAGGCCTGATCAACTGCCTTCAGTTCCTCCTAAGTTCAGAATTTCAAAAGCTGAATACCAGGAACACCTTAGAGCTGAACGCCTCATTGCTGAAAGGAAGGAAGCTGAAGAGAAAGACAGAGAATACGCCATCAAGCTCACTCAAGAATCTGTCAAAGACCCCAAGCTGAAGCGTGTTCCCATTCAAATCCAACGAAAGCTGTGGGAAGAAGCCCAGAAGATCGTGGAAAAGAAATTTGAAGTTTCTCAGACCACCCTGATCTGGTGTAAAGAGAAAATTCACTTCAGATATCGTCCAGCGAAGATCAACAAGGTATTCATCTCTGGAAGAACGTCTATCGGAGTACCTATTGTTGACATCAAACTGTTCAGAGAAGATGGCAAATCTGAAACCTTTCGTGCTGACACTGTAAAAAGGTATGGTCTCTCTGAATGGCTGGAGATGAGGTTAGCTATCCAATCATCACAATCTAAGTACAAGGATCATTTCGAAAAGCTGATAAACAGACAGATCGACTTGATATCTTCTTGTGTGGATATTCCTCCTGTTCCTGATCTAAAGCCGAAAAGAAAAAGGGGCTCTCCAAGGAAGAAACGTCAAGATTCAAACTCAGGACCTGTCATACGAAATGAAACTGGAATTGGTTTCTCTCGCGCTGAAGTGCTTGGTCCTGATCCTGATCTATCTGCCCTTGACATCTCTTTGCCACCATGTGAACTTTTCGTCCCTGGTAAAGTCATCAGTAATCCTTATGGAATATTCTTTCTTGACTACGATGGACGTAAATGCTTTCAACGGATCGCTGAGCTTCCAATCACTCCAATCGAACAGCTCAGAGATCTCATCTACTGGTGTGACTTCAGAAAGGACATTCAGGCACGACACCTAAAACCCTTGATTTTTCAAGAAGCGCTGAACAAAAGAAAACGAGGTGTAACGGTTCCTGACTGGATGATCCCCACTGAAAAGACGACCCTTGATGAACTTCTCATTAAGGAAGAACCTTTTGAAAACTGATATAATCTCCTTTTTCTCTATTGTATCAGTTATCCTTCTGTACTTGTAATTTATTTCGCTTGTACTTGTAATCTTTTTGTTCTTCATTGTAACCTGATTCAGATATTTAAATAAAGATTTCAGCGAATGTACTTTACTCCACCAGTACTGAAAAGATCCCAGAAAACAGTAAAAGGGACAAATATTTTATGAGTTCTTTTTATCCTTGTGTTTTCATTAAATAGCAATTTTCTTTGTTGCTATGTCATAATCAAATAGGGGGAGATTGTTGATCCAAACCCTCAGTGATTTGATAATGACCCTCTCTTAAATACTTAGTGAAAATTGTAAGTAAACAATATGTATCAGAGTTTCACTATCGCTGATAAGTACTAAGATCTTACAGTACCGCTGATAGGAACTCTCGCTCTTTAAATTAAACATTCAGCGAACACTGTTCACCATAATGCTCTGAGCCTGTTCAGTCCTTATGGTGATCGCTGATAAGTTAGTTGTTTACTTATGATCCCTGAAGACAAGTTTCACGTCAACAAAGGTTCTACGCTGAAGTCGAAGATCAAGCTCAAGAACCAGCGACAAGTCTACTAATGAACTGATGCGGATCAGCGAAGACTCAGATTTGTCCACTCAACGTGAAGTATCAAGTACAAGACTTCAGCTATCGCTGAACTTTATCATCTGCTGAATAGTAAATGATAATCGCTGAATCAACGAAAGCTGATCATGAAGTCCTCCGTACAAAGTACTTTTTGTCTTAACCTCCCTTGCACGCCACCGTACGAAATGTCAGAAAAGAACCTCCGAATATCTGAAATCGTACAAACACTCTGATACTACACTGTTCATCTTTACGGCTACTAAGGTTGTCAACCAAGGTCAATGACATGCAACCAACCAGCTGATGACACGTGTAAAGTGTATACTGACTTGCATTAAATGCATGCAGTATATAAAGAGATGAACTCACTTCTTTTGAAGTAACTTGCTAACTCTGGACAAGTTCAAATCTCTCTCAAGATAGGATTTTATTAGTAATCTCCATATCTTTCTTAGTGCAAGAAATCTTAGTGTTCCAACTTGTTTAGATTTAGGTTTATCCTTAATCTTGTTTCCGCAACAAGTTGTAAATTGTTAATGATTTATCAATAAACAATTTAGAAAAGTAAAATAGTGTGTTTGTATTCAACCCCCCCTTCTACAAACTTGTATAGGCCTTTCGGGACCAAGAGATTATCTCAGTGATCTTTGCTGAGGATTTACACCATCCTTCAACAGTAGCTTTCTCAGCTTTTGTTCAGCGATAGCTTGCTCGCGTTCAATGCTGAATACTTGATTTACATAGACCTGATCTTTCAGAATTTATTCTATTTTAGGAAGCTCGTGGATTTTTAAATGACAATTTTTAAGATGCTCAGATAAATCTAGATTTTGTTGTTCAGCTTTGGTCTTGCCATTTAGGGCGTCATATAAATCAATAGTCAGTACATCGATAGCACGACGTCTATCAGCATCAATAATATGTGGAGAAGGAGAAGTAGATACCTGAGACGTAGAAGTAGAGGGAATTTAGGCTGGTTCTTCCTTTACTCCTTGGATTTCGGCCATGAGACAGAGATTGGCCTCGTCTTCTTCATCAGAATCTGAGTCTTCATCAAATTCAACCCAATCGTGTTCTTCAGCTATCACACCTTTACCTTTTCTTTGTAGCTTTTCAGCTTTTCATATTTTTCTTTGAGTTTGAGGTATTTGTCATCTCTAGTCTTAGAAGTAGAGGAATTCTTGAAGAATGAAGAAGGTTTGAATGTTTTCTTTGACCTGCACTCACTAGCAAAGTGACCTATCTTTTCACAGTTATAGCAAGTGGCAGTAGGCTTATCAATAGGAGATGATTTGGGCTTGTCAGTGATAGTGAAAGGTTTATTTCTTCTGAAGTTACTCTTTCTAGTAAATCTCTTGAAAGAGTTAGTCAGGAGTGCTAGAGATTTGTCAAGTTCTGAAGGATCAGTTTCTGATGAATCATCAGAGTTAGATTCCATTTCAGTGATCGTGACAGAAGATCGCTGAGTGGGCATTAACTCTGATGAGAGAAAAGCAACAGGTGTGTTTTTTTGAATCTTTTACAAGATTCTTCTTAAGTTGACACGACTGCTCATGATTGAGCATAGTGCCAAAAAGAGTACTTAGGGTCATGAATTTAAGATCCTTTGATAGTTTAAGACACATGGTATAATTGTCCCAACTTTCAGAAAGACATTCCAAGAACTTTGTTAGAGTCTCGGAGTGAGAATAGATCTTACCAACAGTTTTCAAATCAATGAGTAAGCAATTAAAACGTTGGTGAACTTCAGATAAGTTTCATTCTTACCACAAATAAAACGTTCGTAATGTCTTACCAGATTTATTCTTCTGGACTCTTGTATGTCAGCAATGCCTTCATATTGAACACATATTGTGTCCCACATGGCTTTAGAGCTTTTGAGGTTCCTTATGGAATGATAGACCTCATCAGGTAGGGCCATAGAAATTATTGATCTGGCCTTTGTATCGATGGCTACCTTTTTTTATCTTCTTCAGTCCATTGAGAAACTTCATTGACAAGTTGTCTCTCAGGAATGAAGGGAGTGGTAGCAGTGGCAGGAACGGCAGCGTCGATGACGAATGGGATATATGGTCCATTTTCCACATAGTGATGTACAGTAGGATCTACACCTTCTAGGAAAAGCATCATTCGATTCTTCCAGAGATTGAAGTTGTCTCGGCTAAATCGAGGAGGTTTGGCAAGAGAACCATTATCAATGTAGTTAGTGTTTGTGTTTTGAGCCATTTAGAAAATAGCAAGGAAGAGATTAGTATAAGCAAGATCTTGTTTATGGAGATTAAATAATCTGCTCTGATACCACTTGTTGGTCCCGAAGGGTTATACAAGTATTAAGTTTGTAGAAGGGGGGGTTAAATACAAACACACAAGATTTTTATATTTCAAAATTGTTTATTGATAAATCAAACAATTTACAGTTTGCTGCAGAATAAGACTAAGTACAAGACCTAATCTAAACAAACTATGAGAATCACACAGGTTTCTTGCACTAAGAAATAGAGAGAAAAGAACAAAGAAAATTAAGGATAATTTTCTAAGGCACTAAGTAGATTCATGGATAACCACCTTCAAACTGAAGGAGTATTCCTCCTATTTATAATACATGAATTTAATGCATGTCAGGAGGCCCTTACACGTGTCATCATTTGGTTGGGAGCATGCTTCTGAAATTTGCAAACATGCTTTTGGCCGCATGGTGAACAGTGCAGTGGCAGAGTGGTTTGTACGATCCTGGACAAAGTCATATCCTTCTGACAAATCGTACAAAAGTGTGCAAGAGGACAAGACAAACATTTCTTGTAGAGCAGGCTTCATGATCAGCGATCGTTGGGTTGATCTTCCATCAGTGAGACCAGATGTAAATTAGCTATCGTTGAAGTCTTCTACTTGAAATATCGCATGTTGTGGACTTGTCTTGGTTTCACTGATACCCGCATCAGATCATTAGTAGACTTGTCACTTGTTCATCAGCCTTGTCTTCGATTCAGCGATGAACTCCTTTGTCGTGAAACTTGTCTTTAAAGATTACAAACGACATTGTTTACGGATGAATTAATCAGTGATCATCAGTACAGCTGAACAGACTCGACTATCACTGATGTACATTTATCACTGATGCATAATGAAGAACAATGACTACCATAACTGATACTGAACAGACTCAACGTATTTATCACTGATGGCAAATCATTAATACATACAGATGTTATTCATAATTTTCACTAAGTAATTCTAAGGGTCATCATCCAATCACTGAAAGGGTTTGGATCAACATTAATGTTAAGAAAGGTTTAGTTCAAGACAGATTGGAATCTTTGAGTTTTTCTTTGTAATTGGAATGGTTTTGTTCAAGATTCCAGAGTCAAACAATTTGTGGTGCATCTTTAGATGGCTCTTCTTCTGAGTCAGATTCAGTATCTGATTCAAGAAAGTCTCTTTTTGATTCACCAAAAATGGTTCCTTTTGGAGATGTATCACACCCACACTCACTTCTTTGAGAAAAGGAATTTAAGTCTTTAACAGTGCAAGGTGTGACGTCAGGTTCAGGGACTGAGTTTTGCTCCAAAACACCTCTTAAATCATTTTCTAAAACTCTTGGATAATGGAACAGATTCTGGAGTCTCTGAGTTGAGTAAGCTTTTATCTTTAGACTCAGAGGTACTTGGTTCAGAGGTATCAGACTTTTGTACCTTAAAGGAATCAAATTTAAAAACTTTTTTTGGATCCATATTTTGAAAATTTTCTAAATCCTTCTATGAGGGTTCAGAGATACCTTGATCTGTTGTTGAGAAGGCAGAAAGTTTCTCAACCTTCGATTTTGAAAATTCCTTTAGATCAGAGGTATTGTTGTAAGAAATATTTTTAAACTTAAGCTTTCTGATCCTTGATCCTTCAGTGGTTTTTACCCTTTTAAACAAAGAGGAATCATTCAGAGATGGAAAATCAAGCTTCTAAACTTTCCCAATACAGAAGGTTGAAGACATATATGTCTTTTTCTTTCCTATATAAAGGCCTAAGTCACTAAAACCCAACCCTTGAGTATCCATTTGAGAGTTAATTTTCATATGCACATCTTGTGCATCTTGATATTTCCTTATCTGAATCTCTTTTCTCTGAAGTGATTGATGCAAAACTTCCATTTCCTTTTGAAAAAAAGTTCTTTAGAGCCATTGAGTTGAGCCTTTCATGCTTAGATTTCTTTAGTTCTTTTTCCTTCTCCTTAACAGCCTTTTCAAGAACATCACATTTTCAGAAAAAGATTATTCCGTGGAATTTGAGATTATTCCGGCTCAGATTTTTCTTTATAAATTTCCTCCTTTTCTTATTGCAAAAGCTCTTTTCTCTTTTCTAAAATATTAAATCTTTCTAAGCTTGTTTTCGCGTATCCTTTTCGATAGAGAGCTTATGTTTCAGCTTTTGAAATTCTCCAGTTAATTTCAAAACATCCATCTCAAGTTCTGTATTTGATCATCATAATCGGAGATATAACATACCTTTGCATTGGAATCATAGGTTTCCATTGTGTCTTCAGCCCTTGATTGGTCATCGACTTAATCATCAACAGTTAGAGCCATGCCACAAAAGTGAGCATGTTCGGGTTCTTCTTTAGAAGATGAGTCAGAGACCTAATTCTCAATCAGTGCAACCATACTTGTCTCCTTGAAGTTGTACTTATACTTGTTTTTGTAATATTCCTGGTCTATAATCAAGAGACCTTTGCAGTTGGCAGAGAAATGACCAGTATTTCCACAGCTAAAATATCTTCCATCATTCTAATCCAGAGGGACTGCTGCAGTCTCTTGCTTTGGGGATTTCTGTGGTATGTACTTTGGTTGCATCTGTAATCGCCTCTGTTCTTGGTGTTGAACTTTCTTCTGATAACCTACTCTCCTATCATTTCTTCCATATCTTTCATATCTTCTATCAAATGATTTCTTAACAAACTATTTGTTAAATTGTTGAGTGATCAGTGCAAGTGATGTTGCAAACGAGTTAATGTCTTCATCATCATTTTCAGACTCAAATAGTCAGGCTTCCTCATCACTCTCAACAACTGGAACTTCCTTCTCTCATCTTCTCTTCTCTGTCTCTAACTGCCTGTCTCTAACTTACTTGTCTCTAACTTGCCTATCTCTGACTTCACTATCTCTGATTGCTCTATCAGAAGAGCTTTTTCCTTTAATCTCAAAGATAAGAGCCAGAGGACCACCCACGGTATCTTTCGGCTTGTTGATGTCCTTTTCTTGTGCAGCAAGTGTGCCATATACATCATATAGGGTACAGGCTTCTAAATCTTGATTTGCTTGCAAAGAACTAGAGAATTTCTAGCCATTCATCGTTCAAGCTCATTAGAAACAACATATTGTTGTCTTCATGTGAATGAATGACCTCACACTTCCTGTATTTGTTGATCAACACATTCAACCTATCATGCGTTTGGTGAAGAGATTCATTGGGTAAAGCAGCAAAATCATTTGTACCCATTAATACAATGAGTCCTTCGGTTCTTTTGGGTCTTAATTCCACCTTCTAACTAATTCAGCAACTGATCTCATATAGCTTTAGCAATTTTACACAAGTCATTAGGTATGGCCATGATCATAAGTCTAGTCGCCTTCTTATCATTCTCCATTTTGGTCTTATCATCTGCTGTAAAAGCATGTGGAGTTTTAGGTGCAAGATGAGCATGAACTTATGCAGTAGTTGCAGTTGCACTAACTCGAGGAATAGTGACCAAGGGTATATGTGGTTTTGTTCTACGGATCTCATCAAATTCTTGTCCATTCCAACAAGAAAATTGTAATGGTTTTGTTCAAGTTTTCCACAAAATAGAAATCCCTTTGTTGTAGAGGCTTAAAACCAAGTTTGGAATGGGTTAAGATGGTTTGATTGGGCTTTCTGGAAGTGCATTATTCTATAAAAACTGAAACACCGTAAAATCACAATAAATTTAAACCTTGAATTTATCAAAGTATTCTACAACATCTTCCAAATCTTTAATACATAAATGGAGAATTAGTACGAAGATTCATATATATATATATATATACAACTGAACTATCAAAAACAAACTACTAATCTAATCCGTAACATTAAGATCAGATTAAACAGGTTGTCTAGGCAATCTCCCAAAACATCTTCGTTTACACTAACTTCTCCATCACGCTTCCAAAAAGCATAACTCTGATACCCCTCTTCATTCATCCCTTTGTATCCCTTCCCAAGCTAGTACCTGTAAGAATTTTTAATTTGAAAAGATTAGGCTTGCGCCTAGTGAGAACATCCAATTTTCAAATCAAAATCTTTATACGCTTTGAAAACCAAATTTGTAAACAAAGAAAATAAATTAACCTGATCACAAACTTTCTTACCGTACACATAACATCTTTCGATGACGGGAATCATACCCGATTCCATGAGTATGACCAACACTAAGTAAGTCATACTATCATGTTCAAGAGCGCCACTACGAATCACCACGGATTCTAGATTACAGCTCATATCCAAGAAATTACAATTAAGCGCCATGCCTATTTCTTGGTGTGGAAGTAGGGATTACAATTAAGAGTCATGCTTATCTTCCAATAGAAATCGGGAATTACAATTAAGCGCCCTGCCTATTCCACGATTTCACATCACAATACGAAATGGGAATTACCATTAAGAGCCCGGCCTATTCCTCATTTCAAAACAACGAGAATTACGATTAAGCGCCACGCCTATTCCACATTTTCACATAATGCTAGTGCCTATGGATCCATTACACTTCCTAGCATGAGTGGGTATCGACTCAAAACACATATCAACTAATATCTTACTCGAAGTTGAGATATAATTACATTATTACTGTTAAAATCAGCATATATTTCATATTCAGAAAATACTTGAACAGTACAACCCTGTACAGAAAATATCTAGGAAAACTTGTCTGGTAAACTAATCTGGAACCAAGTCCAAAAGCAATCCGGATTCCAAAGAAATCCGGTAACATCCGCAAAATGTATCTGAACTCCAAGTCCAGAACCATCTGGAAACCGCATCCGGTAAATCAATCCGGAACACCATCCGGAATCATCTTCGGTAAATCAATCCGGAAAACTACCCGGAATCCGGAGCTATCCGGTACCCGGTAAATCAATCCGTAAAATTATCCGGAATCCGAAACTATCCGGAATATTCATCTTCCGGATTCGATGATACCCAGTTTAATTCATACGTTTTTATTCCAAAATTCCCAATAACTCCTTTGTGATCATTTCATAGATATATCAATTCAGCAAATCAATTTTATTAAACAAAACAGGTAGATGAACTCACCTGTAGAATTTGAAGTCGCTGGAACCAAATTCAGAAATCCAAATTTTTAATCTCTTTTTCACCAACACAAATCAGAGACCTAAGTAAAGACTAGATTACTTTGTGATCTCAATTTCTTAAGGAATGAATTGCATGAATCAATTGAATTTCCTTACCGAACGAAACTTGCTATCGAAAAACTCTATGCTCGAACCGACTTCACCAAAATAAAATTGAGATAAATCTCAAATTCAACTACCCTTAAGGTTTTATACCTCCAACTTTCAATGATTGACAAAACTAACCTCAAGGTTTCATAATCCCACCATTTAGCTTAACACTTTGGCCAAATACACTTTGACCCTTCAACATTAAATCATACACATTGTTTAAAAAAACATCCCCTAATATTTTAACCGTTCTCCCAAAATGTACAATAATTATGGAACTTTCGAGGTGTTACAAGTCTCCCCAACTTGAAAATGATTTTGTCCCCGAAATCGAAGTTAGGTAAATAAGTGAGGATATCTATTCTTCATATGCTCTTCAGCTTCCGAAGTCACATTGACACCTCTGTGATGTTTCCATTGTACTTTAACCATGATCACTTACTTATGTCTTAACTTCTTAGTCGTTCTTTCTAAAATTGCTTCTGGTTCCTCAACACAACGACTTTTTTCATCCACTTTTATTTTCGAAAGTGGTATAACATTTTCCTCTTCGGCTAGGCATTTCCGAAGATAACAAACATGGAAGGTATTATGGATCCCTTCCAACTCGGGTGGGAGGTCTAATTGATAAGCTTGAAGTCCCACTCTCTTGGTTATGGTGAAAGGCCCAAGAAAACGAGGACTCAGCTTTCCACGTTTTCCAAATCTGATTATGCCTTTCCACGGAGATACCTTTAGCATCACCCGCTCCCCAACTTTGAATTCTTTCGGTCTTCTTTTTGGATCGGCGTAACTCTTTTGTCGATCTTGAGCCGCCTTCATGTGTTTCTGAATTTCTTTCACTTTATCGGCCGTTTGTTGCACAATTTCAGGACCAGCAAATTGCTTTTCTCCAGCTTCCAACCAACATACTGGAGTTCTACATTTCCGTCCATATAAGTCTTCGAAAGGTGCCCTTCCAATACTGGCATGATAACTATTATTATACGCGAATTCCACTAAGGGTAAATGTGTATCCCAGTTACCTCCAAAATCGATTACACAAGATCTAAGCATGTCTTCCAAAGTCTGAATGGTTCTTTCACTTTGCCCGTCTGTTTGTGGATGATATGCGGTACTCAGATTCACTCTTGTACCTAATTCTTCTTGTAGTGACTGCCAAAATCTTGAAGTAAATCGGCTGTCACGGTCGGAAACTATAGACACATGTATACCATGTCTTCATACCACTTCATCAATATATAACTTGGCTAGCTTATCAAACGGTGAAGCTTCTTTCATTGGTAAGAAGTGAGAACTTTAGTTAAGCGATCCATGATAACCCAAATAGTATGGTTACTCTTTAACGTCCTTGGTAACTTAGTCACAAAGTCCATGGTAATCTTATCCCACTTCCATTCAGGAATCTCTAAAGATTGTAGACTTCCATAAGGTCGTTGATGTTCGTCCTTTACTAACGAACCCGTCACACATTTCTCTACACATTGTGCCACATGTAGCTTCATAGTTGGCCACCAATAGTGTAGTTGCAAATCTCTATACATCTTAGTACTCCCAGGATGTATAGAATATTTGGACTTGTGAGCGTCTTCAAGAAGTAATTCTCGGTTTCCTCCAAACTTCGGCACCCAAATACGACCTTGAAATAATTTGACTCCGCGACTATCTTCAGTCAAATGAAAACATTGCTTGACCATAACTTCCTCTTTCAGATTTTCTTCTAATAACACTTCCGTTTGTGCCACTTTGATTCTTTCAATCAGACTCGACATCACATCAATCCTGGTGTTAGTCGCTTTCAAACATCTACTTTATTCTTTTTTATACTTAAGTCATCAGCCACAACATTTTCTTTACCAGGATGGTAATGCAATTCACAATCACAATCCTTAAGCAGTTCAAACCAACGTCGTTGCCTCATATTTAGTTCTTCCTCATCAAAGACGTGTTAAAAACTCTTATGATCAGTGAAAAGAGTGCACTTCGTTCCATACAAGTAATGTCGCCATAACTTCAGAGAAAATACTACTGCTGCCAGTTCTAAGTCATGGGTAGGATAATTCTTTTCATGATCCTTGAGTTGTCTTGATGCATAAGCAATCACCTTGCCATGTTGCATCAATACACACCCCAAACCCATCTTTGACGCATCACTAAATACTACCAAATCTTCTGTTTCTTCTGGTAGTGCAAGGACAGAAGCTTCACATAGCTTTTTTTGTAAAGTCCTAAAATCTCACTCTTGTTTCTCAGTCCATACGAATTTTACGTTCTTCCTTGTTAGAACTGTCAAGGAAGACGCAATCTTAGAAAAGTCCTTTATGAATCTTCTATAATAGCCTACCAAACCCAAGAAACTCCGTATCTCTGATGCGTTCTTTGGTGTTTCTTAATTTGTCATCGCTTCTATCTTAGCCGGATCCACTTTAACTCCTTCAGAAGTAATCACATGACCGAGAAATTGTACCTCCTTTAACAAAAATTCACATTTTGAGAATTTGGCGTACAATTTCTCTTTTCTTAGAATATCCAAGACTTCAGGAAGGTGACATTAGTGATCGGCTTCACTCTTTGAATAAACAAGTATGTCATCAATGAATACGATGACTGACTTGTCTAAGAATGGTCGACACACCCTGTTCATTAAATCCATGAACACAGCAGGAGCGTTTGTCAACCCAAAAGGCATCACGAGGAATTCATAATGCCCATACCTTGTTCTAAACGCCGTCTTTGGTATATCTTCATCCCTCACTCTTACTTGGTGGTAGCCCAATCTTAGATCAATCTCTGAGAAGCATCCCGCGCCTTGAAGTTGATCGAACAAGCCGTCAATCCTTGGGAGTGGATATTTATTCTTAATGGTCACCTTATTCAATTCCCTGTAATCAATGTACATTCTCATAGTGCCATCCTTCTTCTTAACAAACAACACTGGAGCTCCCCAGGGTGACGAGCTTGTCCTGACAAAACCCTTTTCAAGTAATTCTTGTAGTTGAGATATCATGTCTCTCATTTCGGGCGGTGCTAAACGGTACAGTGCATGTGCTATTGGTGCTGCTCCTGGAACAAGATCAATCCTGAATTCTACTTGTCATTCTGGTGGTAAGCCTAGAAGATCATTGGGAAACACATCTGGAAATTCACGTACTACCTTTATATCCTCCGCTCGCTTCTTTTCTACTCTAGCATCCAAAACATATGCTAAATAGGATGAACATCCTTTTATTAGACACTTACGCGCTTTGGCTATCGAAATCAATGGGACATCCCCTTTTCTCTTTTCCCTATAAATGAGTACAGCACCATTTTTGGGCATAGGGATCCGAATTAATTTCCTAGCACAAAGAATTTCTGCCTGATTGCTCGTCAACCAATCCATACCAACAACTATATCAATTCCACCAATTTCCATCAAAATTAAATAAATCAGAAATTCCTTTTCCTTCTACCATAAGGGTACATCCTTCAAGTTTCTCACGAACTAAAACTTGACCCACGTTAGCTATGTCAACTACTAAAGCATCTACCAAGATAGTGACAGGCATAGCTAACTTTTGGTAAAAATATCGCGATACAAAAGACATATTGGCACCACAGTCAAATAATATTCGTGCAGGAATAGAGTTAACAAGAATTGTACCAGAAACCACATCCGTTGATTCTTTAGCTTCTTCAGCCGTCATATGAAAATCTCGGCCCGTTGGTTTTGGAGTATTAGGTTTCCTTTCTTGATTTCTGCTCTTCCTTAACTTTGGGCAATCTCTTCGGTAATGATTGGGCTGTTTACATTCAAAACAGGTCGGCCTTGGATGGGACAGTTCCCCATAGTGCGTCCACTCTTACCACATTTGAAACATTCAAGTGGAGCCACTCGGCACGGACCAAAATGTGTTCTTTTACACTTCTGGCACCAATTCGGTTCCCGACGAGGTTCAAAACGAGTGTTCTTTGTAAAAGGCTTCAATCTTTGCGAAGGTTCCGATCGACTTTCCCACTTTCTCTTTTCTCCTAATTGAGCTTTCTTAGCTTTATCCCTTGCATAGACTTTCTTCTATGATCTTGGCTTCCTCGATTGTCTCCCTCGGAATCAAGGCTTTGGAATTTCTGACTCTGAACATAATATCCGACGGCAAACCCTTCAGGTAAGCTTTAAACTTTTCGTTTTCAGTCGGGGCCACATGCCCCATTAAATTCAACTTTTCCAAAAAGACGCGAGTGTACTCCCGTACAGATGAAGTACCCTTCTTAAGCGTTCGGAACTCTTCTTCAATTCGGTCCATTTCATTTTCATTGCAGTATTCTTCCAATATTTTTCTTTTGAACGACTCTCAGGTCATTGCTGCCAAAACCGGAGCCGTCATAATTGTTGTCACGATATTCCACCAGGTCAAAGCATTTCTTCGTAACATATGAGATCCGAATCTGACCTTTGATTCTTCATCACATTTAATTGGTGAGATTCATCTAATTGTTGTTTGAATGGAATTAGGATTAAGAGAAGTAAGTTTACCTTAGGATTTGATGAAGAATCGCTTGAGAAAAAGATAGCAGAACTAAAAAATCGGATTTTGAGAGTTCTAAGTAAAAGGGTGGATGACTAAGGGTAAAGAGGTGGGTTTAACCCCCTTTTGGCACGTCAGGTGCTCGGCGCCGATCACCCGCGCCGATGCATCGGCGCCAACCCATCGGCGCCGGCTTCTATTTGCCAAACATCTCAACTTCCACTAATTTAGCCGTAACTTCTTCGTTAAAACTCCGTTTTTACCCCGGAAAGTACTGTTGGACTCGTATTCAAATTACCCATCCAACTAATCCATAAAATCTAATATTCAACTTTATCATCTATTTTTCATTAATTTCCTTAAGGAATAAACTTACTGATTTCTATCAGGAGTTATCAAATAACAAGTAACAATCACGGAAATTACTTAGGAAATCAATTATAATTTAAGAAGTCAAAATATAAAGAAATATTAGGACTATTTTTACTCACAAGGATTTTCCGGGTGTTACAGGTAAGTCTTGTGGCTCAAACATGTGAGGACTGTGGGGAACAAAGTTAGTTACGATGCGTGGGAAGAATTAGATTTTGTTGGAAATTCTCGTTGTCGGAGGCACCGTTGAAGCATCATCTTCATCTCGGTCGTTGATGATGAAGTCAACGACTGTTTGTTGAGATTGTTGTTGGGAGGCTGTAATTGGAAAAGGTAACGCTGGTGTGACTATTTTGTCGGGTTATACAAAGACGTAAGAGGTCGTTCGAGGAAAGGTGTGTACTGGACATGATGTTGAACTGCCTTGTGTAAGGGTTATGAAAGTGGAGAATCACTAGTTGGTAGGTGATTTTTCTATGTGGTTGATGTTTCGTTTATGAATGAAGTAGTTAGCACAACTCAAGCGGGACACGTGAATTATGTTGGTCTGCAAGGGAGCGTCTATTCGTTTGGTTTATTTGAGCGTGTTTCGTGTGGATTCCGAAGAGCCGACTGGGAACAAAGACTTGATCGAGTGAAGTAGACGATCATAAGTTGTGGTTCATCTAGATTTGAGAAAAGACAAGGTCGCAAGATAGCTTTATTTCAAATATATGTTGTGATTTGCATAGAGAAGGCAACGCCTATTGTGTGTACAAATGATCGTGAGGATTTTGCCTCTAGTGTGGTGGTTGTGTGGATAAGTTAGTGGTAACATATACAAAGTAGGCATGCGAGTCATTGGTGGTAATGAGTTGCTGTGAGGTTAAGCGGTGGGCTGGTATTGTTGATATGGGATAGGCGTAAGTGGAAATCCTTGCTCGGAGATTGTTGATAAGTTATTCAAAGGTGACAAACCTATGCGTGTTGAGATGCATGGATGTTTGATTGAGGTTATGGTATTGTTAATTTGAGAATAAAGGAGTGGAGTGGTAGTTGGTGGCTACCTAAAAAGGAAATCGTGTGCTCTTTGGTTGCGATGAGTTGATGGGTGAGTTGTCTTGTGCCATTGAAATATTTAGGAAGATGTTGGATTGGTTAGTTTATGATGTTTTGTAGTAGATACGAAATCTTTGGGGATGTTGAATTACTCCTTGTCCGTAAAGGAATTCTCGTGAATGGGTTAATCACGTTTGAGGAACGAGAAGTGTGCGGTGGCTTCGAGCATTGGGTGTTATTTTGGAATGACTTGGTTGAATTTCTCGTGTGAGATGTGGTGAAACCGTTGGTTAGGCATAGTAACCGTTGAAATTGCGTGTATGGAATGGTCAATGTTGGACGGGCAATGTTCCATATTAGACTGAGGAAGTGGGGATGGTATGTTGAAATAAGTGAGTAAACTGGAAGTAGAAAGTTTGGCAAGTAACACATAAAATGTGAAGCAATGTTTACAGAGTGTCATCGTCGGGTACGGGAACCCTAGTGGGAGTATGAGAAAGAGGATTTGCGAGTATGTGATGGTTCAAGAGTCTAGGGAAGCTAGCTTGTGTGGTTGGTCAAAAGTGTGCACCTTCTAGTGAGCCGTTCTTCGGAAACATGTTTTATGTTTTGAGGAGGGAGTGGAAGAAGGTAGTCAAATGTAGTGCTTGGAATGAAGGACCATTAGTTTAGACTTGGTATTAGTGTGGGAAATATTCCAAGTAAGCTTGTCGTCCGGTGTTAAGCTATTGGAGATGGTTTTGTGTGAGCGTGGTCGCTCCTTCCTGTTGAGTGGGTGAAACTTGAATTTATTTCATATGTGGATGGACGATTGTTGGATGCAGTGAGAATTTGAATGTGTGTCTTCAGGATTGGTTTGGCTTGGTTTGGTGGCTGCTTCAGATGTTAGAGTGTGAAAGTTTCCTACTTTTAGCTAAATATAGTGTGGGGCGATTATGTGGTGAGAAAGTATGAATTGATTAACATTGATGAATTGTAGTCAATGTTGTTAGGATCATAAATGTCCCACATAAAAGAATGTTATATAAAGAATTATAGAGATTAATTATTATTCGTAAAATCCTTATAATGTTAAAATTGGGCTTAGATTAGCTTAATGGGCCATGGGCCTTAGGCTTTAAGCCTTGGTTTAAATAGTTTATTTTGTGTGAGGATTAGGGTGAGAGATTAATCACTTTTGGCTTATGCGCTTAATAGAGAGATAGAGAGAGTTTATCATTCGAATCTTGTAACACTATCTAATCATTCAATCAAGATTAATTGTTTCGTTTATACATTGTTACTTGATCAATCTGGGATCCACAAATGCAATTCAGGAAAGAAAGTGTTATTTGCATTGACGTATATCGTGTTGGGGAAGTGATTGTAGAATTGTGTGTTATCTGATGAAGAAGATCATAACTGTGAGTTAAGGTGATATTTAAGATTGACCTTATGTTAAGTTGGCGAATTGAGTGTTCGTTATTTTAATAAAGGATTCATGTTGTTGTGGCGTTAACCTCTGTAAATTCGTTCTTTTGCGGAAGTGAAGTTGTGTGTCAAACTCTTAATTTGTCGCGTTTTAAAACCGTGAGTCCAAGTATGTGGACGGTATTGTGTACGATTGTCCTGAGGTGTCATATTACACGAATCGTATGGGGTAAGAGTTGTAGTTAACCGAAAGTGTGATAATTTGTTGGTATACGCCCTATTGTTGAAGGGTTATGCAAAGTGGGAGAAAACGAATCCTTATAGAGAATCAAAGAGGTCGACATGTATGGTTATCTGAAAATCTTCCAAGAGTGAAGATGTGTCGTGGGAGAGAGGCAGTTGGTGGGACCGGAGGTCGCGCAGTTGACTGCCGAAAAAATCAACCAGATTCGCGAGAAGCTAAGGGTGGCTCAAGACCGCCAAAAGTTGTATGCGAACAAAAGAAGGAAACCAATGTAATTCCAAGTAGGAGACAATGTGATGCTTAAGGTCTCGCCTTGGAAGGGCGTTGTCTGTGTTGGAAGAAAGGAAAGCTAAGGCCTAGGTATGCCGGGCCATTTGCCATCATCGAGCGTGTGGGTGAAGTGGCGTATAAATTGGAGTTGCCCGAGGAACTTCGGGGAGTTAATTCGACCTTTCACGTGTTGAATCTAAGGAAGTGCTTAGCCGATGAAAGTATGGCAATACCGTTGGAAGACATTCGTGTGGACAAAAAAAAGTTGAATTATGTTGAGGAACCGTTGGAAATCGTAGATCGCAAGATCGGAAGGTTGAGAACTAAATAGATTTCTCTTGTGAAGGTTCAGTGGCGCTTCCATAAGAGTCACGAAGCGACTTGGGACGTGGAGTCGGACATGAGGGTCCGTTTCCCTCATTTGTTCGAAGATGGAATTCTGGGGACGGAATTCTTATGAGGGGGGGATGTTGTAATAACCGGGTTCTTTTTGGAATTAAATATTGAAGTGGTGTGATTAGTGGGGAGAATAATGGGAAGATGGTGGCTAAGGTGTAAAAGATGAGACTTGGAGGATCCTTGTGTAAATAAGGGAAAAGAGGGTTAAAATCCCTAAAACCCTCACTCTTCATTTTAGTGCGTGTTTTGGAGGCGGCTGAAGAAAATCGATTTAGAAACCTCTTGACAGGTTCACCTAGAAATTGAAGCATTCAAGGTTCTCTAGTGGGTGGTAAGGTTCTCAAGTGGGTGGTGTATTCTCTTCTTTAAGGTAACTCTAAACCTTTAACTCTTATTGCCACTTTTGGTGAAAGTTCTTGCTTAATGGGGGTTTTTTAGCTTGAGAAGTTATTAATTGGTGAGCTTGGTGGAAGAGGGGTTATAGATGTTTAGTTTTGTTATCTAAGCGTTTTTCATAACAACAAAAAAACTATTGTTTTTAGTGGCTTGAACTCGGTTGTTAGAGACTAGTTGTAATATTGGGATTTTACCCAATCGCACAGTGCGATTTTCTGGACAATCGCCGAATCCGGGAGTGTGGTATCCGGGAATGTGGTATCCGGGAATGTGGTATCCGGGAGTGTCTCGTATCCGGATATGGGGTTGGGAGCCGAAATCTGGTAGTATCCGGATTGTGGGGAGGATCCGGATAAGTAGTTCCGAACGGACAAATACAGATAGAGCGGAATCCGGGAGTTGAGACCGGAAGTCATTATCCAGTACCTGTTTCTGGAAGTGAGGGATCCAGATGCGATTTCCGGTATGGGTTCCGGAGTTCTAGCGGTCCTATATTTTAGGGAGGGTTTGAGATAACTACGAGTTGAGGTAAAAGAGCCTTAAGTTAGAAATGAGGGTACATCCCGAAGGATGTTCGAATGTCTGATCGCTCTCGCATTTTTACTTAAATCGTAGGTGTGCTAGTTAAGAATCAGAAGCGTAGGTGAGAAAGTTTAAGCAAGGACAACAGATGAGTCTTTCTAAACTGAAGCTTTATCGATACTCGAATTTATTACTTGTACTGATATATTGAATTGCATGTTTTACGTTGTTTTAAATATACATGATAAGGGGTGTTAATTATATTCCGGGTATGTGTGGGGCGGGACATGCGATGACTTGATATGAATATATGGGGAGTGTGTCCCATTCAGGATATATGAATTCGTTTCATATATTTACTAAGGGCAGGTGTATGCCCTAACACGTTGTCACAAATGTGTACGTGACCAAAACGTGAGCCATCAATATGTGTTGTGTGTGTACTTAAACTGAAAAAGGCGTGACTGGTTATAAATGCTTATAAACTCTCTTTAGTTGATAATTGTGGCGTGGTGTTGGTAGCAAGAGGGATCTCACTAGACCTCATGGTCTAACCCTCGCTTTTCAAAACTAAAACCCTTTTCAGGTAAGCAGGTAGTCGAGGGCTCGTTTAAAGGCACGAGCAAGATGTGAGTTGGAGCTTGCGTATAGAAGGATTTGAAGACTTTCCTTTTATTGTTAGTTAGGTTTCTCAGCTGTAATCAGGGTTATTTCCGCAAACCCTAGTTTTGTAATCTCCAAGTGTGACTTTGTTGGGGCCGTTTTGGCGTTTATATTTTAAAGTAGTAGCTTTTGGCTTGTTCGTTTGTGTGGGTTGTTACACAAAATCAATCAATAACTAATTCTAAATTATTAATGTATTATCTACCATATCATTTTTACATAGCATCGTTATATGTTTCGCTGTCAAAAACATCCTTAGGGTATATATTTAATATATAGATTCACATTATATGGGTCAAAATATGACTATTCGGAGTACCACTCTACGTAAATCAATGTAAATCTGTTGGATTTCCGTCTCACCTTAGGTTATTGTTTTTCATCACCGTTTTAAACTTTAGGGTTAAAACAAACTTTTTCGTAGTTTTGTATTATTTACTAAGGTTCAAACATTGGTCGAGATTTATATCGCAAAGAAATTTGGGTATAAATCTTCATACTAATAGAACTTGACATGTTTAGTCAACTTAGCTAAATCGACAAACCTAAGAGTCGACAATAATGGGCACTTTATGGGCACGATCCATAAAAATTCAGTTTCGAGAGATCGGGATCTTTATAGACTTTTTTGTGACATAAAGTTTCTGACCATTTTGTTACTACAATTGTCATAAGTGAAACATACACCCATACTCATTTTAGTTACTGGTTTAGATTTCATTATTAAATAACATCAAACTCGGTCAAAATATTTTATTCTTCTTTCATTGAAATTAGTGTATTCTCGACTTAGGACTCGAAACTTTGAAGTCCAATCCCTGTGGATACGATCTTGGTATATTTACCACTTTATTACTTGTAGCGACCATAGTTCAAGTGTATACTTGCGCCCCCACTGTAGGAACATTGTGGCCACTTTGTGGAACTATACGATTTTCCGCTACCACATATGTTATTGGATATTCTTAAATATTTTTATAACAAGATTTCTCTTAACCATATAGATTCCTTCTCAAACAATGAATGATTTTGGGGTTATTTACTAAACGTTTATCTAGTAAATGTTTACCGGGTCACTTTACCTTATCCCATTAACATGGCAAATATTGTGAATCTTACCTAGTAAAAGTGATGACAAGGGCCAAAAGTCTTACCCGGTAAGTGCTTAATGGATAAAAGTATTGCATATTATGTCATTTTAGTGGGCTAAAATCTTACCCGGTAAGTTAAGGGTAAATGATGACTCTTATCGGTAAGTGTTGGATAAACATCGCCTTGTATCCAAATGCAGAGAGATGACTGCTGCACAACCGCACTCGATGTCACAAGCATAACACGGTTGTACCAACAAATTTTTTATGTATACCATACATAAAAACTTTTCAAATCCTGGAGATTTTTCTGCATGTTTTCCAGGACTGGGATTGTTCGAGGTGTGTACAAAATGACTTAGACATCCAACTTTTAACAAAACAATTTGTTCATGCATGGCATAGCATGACATATACCATAACATATCTATGTAAATTCATGAATGTAAAAACATAGTATTTTAATTTTTGTAAAACTCATGTGGCTTGTCTTCCTAAGCGGCTAAGCTTCTAGAGTATATTACAATAAGTTAATAGTACCTGTTATACATATAAACTGAATTCAAAGTATTTGTATCGATCTATTCAACTATCTATGTTCTTGTTCGTTAGTCAAAATTCCAAATGCCTATTTGGTCCAAAAAATGTATTGCTCAATACTTTGGCCTAAAGTCCAAATACTTGTCCACGCACAGTAAAGTCCCCATCACAATCATGATCAAGAAATCATTCACAAAATGTCTAAATTTAAATGTGCCCCAAAGACTTATAATTAATTAATACCTGATTTTGAAAATGTCCAAATAGTTATAATGCCTAAATCTGAATATGTCCAATAATTTATAATGCCTAATTTTGAATATGTACAGTAAGTAATTAACTATATTTATAGTTATTTATAATGACTAATATATTTATAGTTATTTAAACAAAGCTACACTTAAATGACTTGCAGTACAAAACAAAAAAGTATAGTCGACGAAAAAATTTGTCTGTTATCTGTCGGTATCCTCTGTCGGAACAAAATTCATGGGTAGTGGTATCACCGACGGATTCGTTGGTAATCCGTAGGTAATACCGACGGATTTCGGCCGTCGGTATATTCTTCGGTGATATCATTTGTTTTGTAGTGTCGTGATAGTAAATTATTTTATTTACAATAGTTTGATTATGAATTGAAACTCGTCAAGCCTTTTGTAGTTATTAAAAGGGAAATGTCCAAAGCAACGCAATGGGCTTTAGTATTTGGAATGAATCAAGTCTTTAGACATATTTTGGAACAAATAAGTTATTCAACTTTTCACAACATGTACAATAAATCATCAGTCTTTCTAAAACCTGTTAAGATACATCCTTCTGACATAAAACTGGTTAATGTGGTCAAATAATTGAAAAACTCCGAAAAAACCATACGCACTTTCATATTTTGAACGATTAAATCTCTAGACATTTTTTAAACGAAAAAAGTACTTACATTTATAAAAACAAATGAATATAACATTTTCATTAATCTTCCTAAAACATATAAAAGTTGTTTCAAAATGATAAATAGATTAATATAAAAGTTGGGAATGATTTACCAAAAAGTTGGATTAGTGTCCCAACTCGGGTGGTTAATTGGGTTTTTGTGGCTTCTTGTTGTTTCGACTTCTGATGCTCATGGTTTTGTTTTATCTTTTGTTAGTTGTCATATTTGTTTGTTCATTTAATTTTTGTCCGATTAGCTTATACTTGCGGTAAAAGTCGATGTTGTACTCCCTTTTCTTCTATTTTTTGTTGCCTTTCAAAAGATGTAGATAAATCAAGCACATAGAATGCTCTATCTTACGAGCCACACCATGGTCTATCTCTCCATAGAACCGAACAAGGATTGACCCTCTTCGATTAGCCCTGAATGTCTGCAGACACTAAGCAAAGCGATCAGGCCCGTTCCTGATAGTTTATTGGCCCTGTGCGAGATGTAAAACAAGGCCCTTGATAAGTACGAAAAAGATCTTTAATATATCGTTTTTATCATAAGAAAAAACATTGAATTCAAGAAAATACTAGTATATTGTTTTCCTGAGTATTCCTAGACGCAAAATCAATCAATAACTATTCTAAATTATTAATGTATTATCTACCATATCATTTTTACATATCATCGTTAATTTGTTTCACTATCAAAAACATCCTTAGGATATATATTTAATATATAGATTCACATTATATGGGTCATAATATGACTATTCGGAGTACCACTCTAAGGAATTACTCACATTAAAACAAACTTTTTCGGAATTATCAATCTTAGAACCAAAAGTTCATGTTGGTTATAACTTGAGATTTTTTATTGTTTTTGAGATAGAAGAGTATTAAGATTAATGCACTCAATATTAGGTAATAAAGAGACAATAATGCTTGGAAAAACAAGGGTAAAAATATAAGTTTGACCGTCTCATTTGGTTGGTAATTTTTTTTCAAAAGATATGAATTCTTTAAGTTAATAACAAGAAATCTATTATATTTTTATACAAATATAAAATTAATGCGGATGGAATAATCAAAAGTTTTAGCGGGAGATGAATTAATATATCAAGGTTTTCTGGGTAAGTCGTTTTAGACTTTGGTACTAGATAAAAAAAACCTTTGAGAAACTACAATCAATACTATAAAATGAACGACTAAGTAAATTTTTACATATTTTATTTTTCAATGTGATTAACTAATAAATGTTTCGGCCCTTAATATACTACAAAATTCTTTGGGCCCTATTAAATACTAAAATAATTTGACTCCTTTATTTACTAATATTCTTTTACTACTACTATATAGTAAAAAAAAGTCCCTATTTCTCGTGGGCCTGGGTATCCCTTTTTGCATACCCAAAGCCTGGTCCCGGCCCGACCCGATCGAAGCACGGTCCCAGTCCGACAAGCCTTACCGGGCCCTGTTTTCAGCAATTTTCCGGGCCCGGCCCGGTTTAGGCCCGGCCCGCCATGCTTCACAAATATTGCCGTTTTTTTAAAATATACCCGTTAATATAGCCGTTTTTCCCAAAATATAGCAGTTTTTTTGGTTTTTTTTTGCATTCTAAACACTATAAATAGGTAGTGGGTGTATGAGGTTTGTGTAACACACTAAAATTTATATGATAATATAGGGGATTTCTGGAAAATGGGTAAATTTAAACCTCGAAATATAATCCAACTATAACCCTTAAATGCAATGGGATAGTTTGGACAATAGTTAAACATGGGAGTATTGAGACATAAAACACAACAACCTATTAATCTAGAATTTAAAGTAAGCTAGATTAATCCGGGTGTCACTATATCTCCAAAAATCTCTCATCTCGAATCCCCAAAATCCCGACCCTCCAAGCTCCTAAAATGGTCGGCAACTCAACAAGATTTAGACACCGCTAGTGGGACCTGTAATCCATAAACATGCAACACCAAGTGTTAGACAAAAGTCTAGCGAGATTACGAAAAATACACATTTATATAATTGTGACAAAAAGACACAAAATAATGTTACCGGCTCCGCATGATCTCAAATTACCACAATTCAATTCGTTAAGCGTTCCCACCTGAACATAATTATATAACCGAGAAACGTTTCTTTCGCAACAAAATACGGGGGAGACCCGTTACCGTCGGGGTGACAAGAACACGGGAATGGAGTCACCCACGACGTTATCGGATTGCACCTCAAGTCCCGGTCCTAGTTCCCATGCCATAAAGACATCACAACCTCAAACCATCTCGTACCATGCCTTTAGTGCCTACTCCGTCAAGTTACACCTCAAGGACTTATGGGACCACATTGCACATCCGAACTAGACGAGTTACACCTCAAGGACCCCAATGTCCCCCATTGCCTGCTCGCTAGTGATCCAATACGGCCAACAATAAAATGAACAATTAGTCCATAAAGGTCTAAATCCTCGTGCACAAGGAGATAGACATCCATAACTCCGTACCATAGTAAGGAAACATATAAATTGATTCATAGAAGTCATAGCACAAAGACAATCCTCGCATATCAAATACTTATCATGTGAAACTCAACTACATGAAGATTCCAAATATTTACGACCAAGCATATATATATGCATATACATACTGTCAGGATCGAATCTTAACAAGATTAACAATAATTAGAATTCAGAATTAAAGAATCTGCGGAATAGAACTTTAATTCTCACAATCAATGAACAGAATATCAGAAAACACACAACTGTTTGTATTTACTAAATCAACTCACAAGCTTACAACCAAGCCTCAATCTTGATGAACAAGCTCAATCAAGACGACTTCTACTTCTCTAGAAATAGGGTTCTAAAACCTTGAGGTTAATTCTCTCTACAACACAATCGAATTCTAATTGTATTTCGTATATCGTATTATTTCCTTCTTTTTAATAGCTATCTATCAACAAAAATATATATACTGAATAATTACAAGATAACTATAAAAATAAGATTGATCTTCAGAATATTCTTTTAAGTATATCTTCAATCATTCCATCTTTATCTCCTTCAATCTCGCATTCCATGTTCTGATCCCAAGCAGTATTAACTTCATTCTTCTCAAGCAGTACTAATAATCTTTCAGCAGTAGTAATCTTCGATATGCCCAAGCAGTACTAACAGTTTTCGTAAGACACCAGCAGTACTAACTTTTGTTCAGCAGTATTAACCATGTACCAGCAGTAGTAACTTGTCTAGCAGTACTAATCATGTTCTTGCAGCATTAATGACTCAGCAGTACTAACCTTGAACTAGCAGTAGTATCTTTGTTCTGGCAGCACTAACATTGATCTGGCAGTAGTAATGTTGTTCTGGCAGTACTAACCATACTTGGCATATCTTCAGTTCCCAACAATCTCCCCCTAACTTGACTTTTCAGGATGAGAAGTTAAGTTCTTCAGATGATGCTTCCAAAACCTAATCATCAACGCATAAATTTGGATCCAATCCCAGACTTTGATTGAGAATCCTTTTTACAAGGTATCTTGCCATCTTAGAGTCTTTGTCACTCACCAACTTAGCATGCAGCATTCCATTCAACTTTTTCATGTTGTGCTTGTATACAACATCCACCAAATAATATTCATGAAATGTATTGTCAAGAGAGATGACATACACTCCACAATTCTCAATGAGCATCCAGTTGGTAATGACTTGAAAATTCCTTGCCATCAAATGCTGAACTGCTTCTGGTTTGAACATTAAGCACAAGTATTCAAGAACCATCTTGGTGATAGACATACCTTGCTCTGTCAGCATGTTTCCATATAGCCTCATTCCCACCTTGAACATCTCTTCCAAGTCAGATCTAGAGCATGTTCTGATAAGTTTTCCCCAAGTAGGACAAACTTCAAACTTTCCATCTGCCCTTTTGATTCTGATGAACTCCTTTCTCTGATCTTTCAAAGTATCCCAGAATATGATTTCAGGAGCCATAGAAGATATTGGTTCAGCTTGGATTGGATTAGTATTAACCACAGTAATGTACAAATCACATTTAGCATTTGGCAGTGATTGTACATTGCTTGGTTGGCCTGAGGGAGTTGCCACTTCTTCTTCAGCAACTTTTGGATCAGATTTCTCTTTCACTGCTTCCTCCTGGGCTTCTTCTACAGTTGGATCCACCCTTGGCTTCTTTACATCTTTCTTCTTTGAAGCTGTGGACTTTGTTCTTGGCCTTTTGGTTGACACCATCTTTGATCTTTTAAAAGTTTTAACAGCTTCAGGAGTGGTTTCAGCTGTTTCTTCTTTGTGGCTCTCAGCAGCACTAACAGTTTCTGCTGCCTTTGGTTTTTCAGCAGCAGTAACCATTTCTACTGCTATAGCTGTTACTGCTTCTTTTATGACCTTTAATACTGCTGCTTCGACACTGTCCTTCACAATCCAATATATCTCTTCATCAATCTCTGCTTTAGTTACTGTGGGAACAGATTCTGCTTTCTTCTCACTTTCAGATACTGCTGCTTCAGTCTTAGACACTGCAGCATTATCTGTTTCTACTGCTGGTTCTGTTTCTACTTCTTTTGCAACCTCAGCAGCAGTAAGTGTTTCTACTGCTGGTTCTGTTTCTGCTTCCTTTGTAAGATCAGCAGCAGTAACGGTTTCTGCTGCTGTTTCTGTTTCTGCTTCCTTTGTATTATCTGCAGCCTCCTCAGTCTCCCCCTCAACCTTATACTCATACTCCCCCTCAATATTTGCATCCTCCATGTTTATATCAGATTCTGACTCCCCCTTTTTGGAAGCATCAGAGGTTGTTGCTCTCCTTCTCAAAACATACTGAGTTTTCTTCCTTCTGTGCATCAACTTAGTGATCATCTTCCTTTGCTTCTCAAGTTGTGAGTTTTGATAGAGGACCACTTTCTTGAGTTCATCAATTTCCTTTTTCTGACTGACCACATCTGTGTTTATGTTTGCAATAGTGTCCATCAATTCCTCATAAGTGTATCTATCCTCACCTGGTTTAGAAGTGTTTACCTTCCTTACAGGATCATTGGAAGTTTTAGCAGGTGTCTCTTGCCTAGCAAAAGCACTACCTACCCCCTTGGTTTCTTGGCACCTGGGACCTCTGGATGATTTCTCACCCTGAGTTGCCGTGAGGAAGGGCTTAGTTATTTTACCACTGGCCTTCTCTTTGCTAGCAGAAGTAGTGGCAGCCTTGCGACTCACATGCTCAACCTTCTCCTTAGTGAGCACCTTCTTGGGGTTGGGAGACACCCCTGTGGTTTCCCTTTCGATATTCTCTAATGGAGAATGCTCCACTAGAGGGCTTAAAGGCTTCGGGCTCTTAGGAGATACATCAAGGGAAGGAACCTTGTGTACCTTTCTTCTTTCAAACTTTTTGGTTATTATGGGAGTGGGTCGTTCAAGAATGGACTGAGGGATGTCTTTTGTGATGGAAGGTTGGGATTGGTCATCAGTGGGTGTGTCTAATGAGGGCCTTGACCCTGATGCCATACCTTCAATTGTGTGGGACACAAACATCATTGTAGAGAACAATGGTGTGTCAACTCCTTCCGAGTCCCTAGGAAGTCTCCTCATATTTGAGAAAACCTTCCCTTTAGGGGGTTTTGGCACATATACCTCATCAAATAGAGGTATATCCGTCAATTCCTTAGTTATCACTTCTTGAACAAACCTTGGATACATATAAAACCGCATTTTGGATTCCAGGTTTGACACAAGATCATTAAAAATCATTTGTGAAAAATTAAACTTTCTGGCAGTGGCCAAGCAGACCAGGGCATAAGCAATGGTACTGCTAAACTCACTCCATCCAGTTGTTTTCTTTGAAATACAGTGCATAAGGGTATGAACAAGAAATCGCCATTGAGTAAAAAACTTTGACTTGTAGAATTTAAAAACTCCAATGGGACCCTCATACCCCATTCTTTGTAAAGTTGAGTATAGTTCTTCATTGGAAATAGAAGTTATACCTGAGGCATCATCCAATCGAAGAGTGATGCGAAGGAGTTCTTCTGAAACTTTCAAGGGTTTGTCACATACCCTTGTTTGGATGACTTTCTGCCCATCTTCGGATTCCACGGTGGCATTGGCCCAGAATTGCGTCTGATGCTCGATGTAGATAGTCGGATTCACCGTTAGGGCATAAGAAATATGAGTGGATTTGAGAAAATCCACAATGTCGTGAAATCCTGCGGCATGCTTCGGCTTCTGAAGCATCGCAATCTCATTATGCTCGTTGACAAACTCCATAATCGTTGTTCTTTCTGAGGATTTGGATAGAAAACACAAAGATTCTAGGGAGAAAAGGGTTAGAGCGAGAGAGAGAAGTTGAATGCAAAGAGACGTTATGAGCTTTGGCGGGCTGAAAGAGGTATTTATAGCAGTATTAGCCCTAACTTTTCTTTTAAAGCAGTATTAACGACACAAGCAGTATTAACGACTGAGCAGTATTAACTGCAAGGCAGTATTAACTACACAGCAGTATTAATTACTTAAGCAGTATTAACAACAAAGCAGTATTAACTACTTAAGCAATATTAACACCGGAGCAGTATTAACTACTTAAGCAGTATTAACGACTGAGCAGTATTAACTACACAAGCAGTATTAACTACTCATTGGCAGTATTAACTGTGCACCAGCAGTATTAACTACTTAGCAGTATTAACTGCAAAGCAGTATTAACTACTGAGCAGTATTAACTGCAAAGCAGTATTAACTACTGAGCAGTATTAACTGTAAAGCAGTATTAACTACTGAGCAGTATTAACTGCAAAGCAGTATTAACTACCAAGTAGTATTATTGGCTAGAACACTGGCAGTAGTAACTCTGCACTGGCAGTAGTAACTACACTTACACTTTTCAGCACTTGTCACTCTGAGGTACACAGAAGATTCTGAGAAAGAGAGTTAGTAGCACCAAATATATGAAGAAATACAGGTATAAAAACAAAAAATCATGAATTTATTCAAGGTTGATCATGCCCACACTTGTTACCAAAAAGGTGAATCTACCCACATCAAAAGCTTTTGTGAATAGATCAGCAAACTGGTCATTTGTATGAACTTTAGCAATTTGAATTAATTTCTTTTCATTGCAATCTCTAATAAAGTGATACCTGATCTCTATATGCTTTGTTTTTGAGTGTTTGACTGGATTATTAACAATGCTAATAGCACTGTTGTTGTCAATGAAGATTGGAGTGTGAAGGAATGTTACCCCATAGTCCAACATCTGATTCTGAATCCATAGAACCTGAGAGCAGCAGCTTGCAGCAGCTATATACTCAGCCTATGTGGTAGATAATGACACTGTGGTTTGTTTCTTACACTGCCAAGATACTAGTCTTGTACCCAAAAACTGACATCCCCCTGAAGTAGACTTCCTATCCATGTTAGCTCCACCTAAGTCACTGTCTGAGTATGCAAGCAAGTCAAATGAAGAATCATAAGGATACCAAAGACCTAATCTAGGTTGCCCTCTTAGGTATCTAAAAATTCTTTTGACTGCATGAAGGTGTGATTGCTTAGGTGTAACCTGAAATCTGGCACAAACACATACTGGAAACATAATATCTGGTCTAGAGGCTGTGAGATACATGAGTGATCCAATCATAGATCTGTAATGATGGACATCCACATCCTACCCCTCAAGATCTGCAGTGATCTGTTTGTGTGTTTCCATTGGTGTGCTTGCTGGCTTTGAGTCTGTTAAACCATACTTGTCCAGGATGTTTTTCACATATTTGGATTGACTTATGAAAATCCCATCTTTCCTCTGTTTCACCTGAAGCCCAAGAAAGAAAGTAAGTTCTCCCATGGAACTCATCTTGAAGCTCTTGTGCATTAATTCTTCAAACTCTTTACACATGTGATCATTTGTGGATCCAAAGATGATGTCATCCACATAGATCTGAACAAGTAGTGTGCCTTTCTTTCTCCTCTTAATGAACAAGGCCTTGTCAATAACTCCTCTTTCAAAGTCATTGTCTAAGAGATAGGTAGACAGGGTGTCATACCATGCTCTTAGGGCTTGATGTAAACCATAAAGTGCCTTATTCAACTTGTACACTCTGTCAGGGTGCAATGGATTCTCAAATCCAGGGGGTTGACAGACATATACTTCTTCATCAATACTTCCATACAGAAATGCACTTTTGACATCCATTTGGTAGACCTTGAACTTCATGTATGAGGCATAGGCTAGAAATAGCCTAATTGCTTCAATCTTTGCCACTGGAGCAAAGACTTCCTCATAGTCTATTCCCTCTTCCTGAGTATACCCCTGTGCAACCAGCCTTGCTTTGTTTCTGATCACTATTCCTCTGTCATCCTTCTTGTTTCTGAAAATCCACTTGGTGCCAATTGCTCTATGACCTTTTGGAAGGTCCACCAAGTCCCAAACATCCTGTAATTTAAACTGTAGCAGCTCCTCTTGCATTGCTTCTATCCAACTTGGATCTTTCATAGCATCATAAGCCTTTTTGGGCTCAATTTGGGATAGAAAGCAAGTAAGGACAGTATTAACTGTATTCTGCTGCTCTTGTAGCTCTTGAAGCCTGCTTTGCTTCCTAGTCATCATGGGAGATGCAATATCTCCAATTACCAACTCAGGAGGATGATTTTTCTAAGTTCTTGTTGGATGACCTGCTTCCTCTTGTAAGTTCACATCCAGATTTGACTCATTTAAGTCTGGATTTGCTTCAGCTTCTTCAGTCACTTCAGATTCTATTCCGCAGATTCTTTAATTCTGAATTCTAAGTATTGTTAATCTTGTCAGGATCGAATCTTAACAAGATTAACAATACTTAGAATTCAGAATTAAAGAATCTGCGGAATAGAACTTTAATTCTCACAATCAATGAACAGAATATCAGAAAACACACAACTGTTTGTATTTACTAAATCAACTCACAAGCTTACAACCAAACCTCAATCTTGATGAACAAGCTCAATCAAGACGACTTCTACTTCTCTAGAAATAGGGTTCTAAAACCTTGAGGTTAATTCTCTCTACAACACAATCGAATTCTAATTGTATTTCGTATATCGTATTATTTCCTTCTTTTTAATAGCTATCTATCAACAAAAATATATATACTGAATAATTACAAGATAACTATAAAAATAAGATTGATCTTCAGAATATTCTTTTAAGTATATCTTCAATCATTCCATCTTTATCTTCTTCAATCTCGCATTCCATGTTCTGATCCCAAGCAGTATTAACTTCATTCTTCTCAAGCAGTACTAATAATCTTTCAGCAGTAGTAATCTTCGATATGCCCAAGCAGTACTAACAGTTTTCGTAAGACACCAGCAGTACTAACTTTTGTTCAGCAGTATTAACCATGTACCAGCAGTAGTAACTTGTCTAGCAGTACTAATCATGTTCTTGCAGCATTAATGACTCAGCAGTACTAACCTTGAACTAGCAGTAGTATCTTTGTTCTGGCAGCACTAACATTGATCTGGCAGTAGTAATGTTGTTCTGGCAGTACTAACCATACTTGGCATATCTTCAGTTCCCAACACATACGCATCTACTTATATTTATGCATATAAGCTCACACACACACACACACACACACACACACACACACATATATATATATATATATATATATAACCATACATACCCATATATATTTATACACACATATGTAATTATGCATATAAAATCATACACACATACACACACACACACACATATATATATATATAACCATACATACCCATATATAATTATACATACATATATATATGCATATAAAATCATACATACACACACACACACACACACATATATATATATATATATATATATATATATATATATATATATATATATATATAACCATACATACCCATATATATTTATATATACGCATATATATGCATACTTATATGTATATATGTATAAATATCTATACGTAACACTTTTGTACATGAAAAAGAAATACAAGTATGCCTACACAATGGCGGAGCCACGTTATAGCGAGAGGGAGCAGCTGCTCCCCTAGATGTTTTATAAAAAAATCAAGTAAGGATAAGAAAACACTCACCAATTAGGGTTTGTAGAGAGAAAACCCCTTTATTGAAGAAACCCTAGATTTAACAAGAGATTCCAAGTTAGCTTCACATTAAGAGTAAAACTTAACCTAAGATGAAGGTAGTTACTTGAGATCACTCACCTAAGGGTTTGTAAGTAAAACCCTAATAAATATAGAAACCCTAGCTCTTGAGGTTGACTTGGTTCCTTAAATCTTGAAATTGTAACTCTCCTTAAATGCTTGAAAAAAATAGAAATCAAGAAACCCTAGATTTAATTCTCAAGAGTACAATAGCAATTATGGAGGAAAATAAATAATTGGGATGGGTTGTTGAGTGAAATAAATGAGAAGAGGAGGAATGGGTGAAAGAAATTGATCCAGGGGAGTAAGAGAAATGGTTCGGCCAAAAAAGAAAATGAGAGGAGCACACACGTAGCTGAGCTTTTAATGTTCTTTCCCAAAAATCAAAGATGCCCGTCGCTGCTGCCTTTAAATATCAAAACCGCCGACGACCTTGCCTCTCGCGAGAGTGCCCCGGGCACTCTCGCCGAAATTGTACCGTGACTTCCCAAAAGCTGCTGCCGAAAAAACCCAGCGAAAATGACACCTTGCGATAGTGACACGACATTACCGCCGGTCATTATCGCCGCTGCTGTACCGGAATAAAAAAAATGCAGCCGGCGATCACGTTATCTACAACACCCCATGATCCCACATGCTAAATTGTTTGGAACCCAGCCACGTTGCATCTACCCATAACTCCATGAAGAATTGGTTTTACAATCCTTGGCCACGTGGAAGTTCCTTATACTAAGCATGCATGTAAAGTCACTACTATGATATCCATGAGGGTTATTTGTTTTCTCAATATTATTATTATTTTTATTTTTATTTTATTCAATTAGCAAGATAAAGAAGCGACTTAACGAATACGGGTTGGACGAAAAGACGGTAAGATACTTTTCACAAAAATTCGGGGTGTTACAATCCTCCCCTCCTTGAAGAAAAATTTGTCCTCGAAATTTGGAACTAACTGAAGAGATGAGGGTACCACCTCCTCACATCTTCTTCTGATTCCCATGTGGTGATGGCGTCCCGACGGTGCTTCCATTGCACCTTCACCATTAAAACTTTCCTCAATACCACTTGTGGACCAATCGCTACTCTATAACTAAAACCTTGAGTAGTGTACTACAGGTATCGTCAAAGATTTGCAAAACACAAACAAACAAAAGAGCAGTTGATGCTAGAATCAAACAATGCTCAAGCGGCCAAGAAATTGAGTAAGACTTTACCCGGCACTACGTCTATGGTTTCCTCCGTCTCCTCTTTAGTCATTTGAAAAGCTCTCCCTTGAGACTTAGAGATAGCCTCCCTCTTTTGTTGTGCCTCCGAGTGAGTCCCCTCCACGACTCCCTTCAACTTGGGACACTCTCTCCTCATGTGTCCCATTTCCTTGCACTCATAGCATACCGTCTCCCTTATAGGACAATCCGGACTGATATGCCCCGGCTTTCCACACTTGTAGCACGAAGTTTGGCTTGCGTTACAAGAGCCTAAGTGCTTACTCTTGCATTCAGGGCACCACCTTGCCTCCCGTCGACTGTCCCCTCCTTTTCCACTTGGTTGAGGACTCGGCTCCTCAAACGAGTTTGAAGAGTTCTCCCACTTTCTCTTCTCTCCAACCCTTTGTTTTTCCTCGCTATCTCTTGCATAAACCCCCTCTATCACTTTCGCTTCTTCAATAATCTCCCGAAGATTAGTGGCTCTCGAATTTCGGACCATTGCCATCATGTTCGCCGGCAATCCCTTCAAATATGCCTTCATCCTTTCCTTCTCAGTCGGGGCCACATGCCCCACAAGGTTCAGCTTTTCCATAAAGATGTGGGTATACTCCTTCACCGGCATATTTCTCTTCTTCAAAGACCGGAACTCCTCCTCGATCATATCCATCTCTTGCTCGTTACAATACTCTTCCAAAATCTTTTTCTTGAACGTCGCCCACGTCATTTTAGCTAATACCGAAGTCTCTAAAGTGGAAGTGTATACATTCCACCAAGTCAAAGCCATACCCCGAAGCATTTTAGAACCAAACTTCACTTTCTGATTCTTCTCACAGTCGCAAGCCCGGAAGGCCTGTTCAATCTACCGAATCCAGTTCATGCAGGCAACTGGATCGTCCGAACCGACGAACTCCGGTGGTTTACAACATAGGAAAGTTTTGTAGGAGCATACTCTTCCCGTCGGCCTCGTCTCTAAGGTGACTAACCAATCAGTCTGGTTTTCATCACCGGTTCCCCCGGATCCTCCACCCACATTTTCCTCAATTGTCTCATGACGGCGCGGTTGTGCATCTCTATCTTCCAAAAGTTTCATGAACAACTCTTGTTGCTTAGCCATAGTGTCGTTCATGGCCCGCAACATGTCCATCATTTGAGTTTGAGGGGTCACTTCCATTATGAGCGGATTAGTAGAGGCAATATTTCTCCTTGGAATCTGCTCCACTATCCCGCCCAACAGAGACGGAAGTGGAGGAGGTAAAGCTGTCGTGTCGATGTTTGGTTGATCGGCCGTGGATTCGGCCACGACATTATCTTCCTGAGTTCTGCCCCGAATATTTACCATTTCTGTCTGCCAGTCACAACCGAGAATAAGGATAAGAACGTAGACTACGAAACAACACAAGGAAACGTACTAGAACAATCATCGATCCTCATAATTATAGCAATCAAGCATGCTCACGTAACAATATATTCATAATAGCAGTAGCTAATTGAAATTATGAACACATTACACAAAAGAATTCTCGTTACCACTTTCATAATTCACAATAATGTAATTTCCGTTGACTCCAAAACGTCCCATCTTAATGTTTCTACCCAATTTCCTCACATTCCATCACCTAATGGTCTCAGCTTAAGTCTAGGCATCACACTAGTACACCTAGTTCACTTAAACTAGAACTCTGATACCAACTTGTAACACACTAAAATTTATATGATAAATATAGGGGATTTCTGGAAAATGGGTAAATTTAAACCTCGAAATATAATCCAACTATAACCCTTAAATGCAATGGGATAGTTTGGACAATAGTTAAACATGGGAGTATTGAGACATAAAACACAACAACCTATTAATCTAGAATTTAAAGTAAGCTAGATTAATCCGGGTGTCACTATATCTCCAAAAATCTCTCATCTCGAATCCCCAAAATCCCGAACCTCCAAGCTCCTAGCATGGTCGGCAACTCAACAAGATTTAGACACCGCTAGTAGGACCTGTAATCCATAAACATGCAACACCAAGTGTTAGACAAAAGTCTAGCGAGATTACGAGAAATACACATTTATATAATTGTGACAAAAAGACACAAAATAATGTTACCGGCTCCGCGTGATCTCAAATTACCACAATTCAATTCGTTAAGTGTTCCCACCTGAACATAATTATATAACCGAGAAACGTTTCTTTCGCAACAAAATACGGGGGAGACCCGTTACCGTCGGGGTGACAAGAACACGGGAATGGAGTCACCCACGACGTTATCGGATTACACCTCAAGTCCCGGTCCTAGTTCCCATGCCATAAAGACATCACAACCTCAAACCATCTCGTACCATGCCTTTAGTGCCTACTCCGTCGAGTTACACCTCAAGGACTTATGGGACCACATTGCACATCCGAACTAGACGAGTTACACCTCAAGGACCCCAATGTCCCCCATTGCCTACTCGCTAGTGATCCAATACGGCCAACAATAAAATGAACAATTAGTCCATTAAGGTCTAAATCCTCGTGCACAAGGAGATAGACATCCATAACTCCGTACCATAGTAAGGAAACATATAAATTGATTCATAGAAGTCATAGCACAAAGACAATCCTCGCATATCAAATACTTATCATGTGAAACTCAACTACATGAAGATTCCAAATATTTACGACCAAGCATATATATATATATGCATATACATACGCATCTACTTATATTTATGCATATAAGCTCATACACACACACACACACACACACACACACATATATATATATATATATATATATATATATATATATATATATGTGTGTATATATATATATATGTGTATATATATATAACCATACATACCCATATATATTTATACACACATATGTAATTATGCATATAAAATCATACACACATACACACACACACACATATATATATATATATATACATATATATATATATATATATATATATAACCATACATACCCATATATAATTATACATACATATATATATGCATATAAAATCATACATACACACACACACACACACACACACATATATATATATATATATATATATATATATATAACCATACATACCCATATATATTTATACTTGAAATCTTGAAACTTGAAACTTGTAACTCTCCTTAAATGCTTGAAAAAAATAGAAATCAAGAAACCCTAGATTTAATTCTCAAGAGTACACTAGCAATTATGGAGGAAAATAAATAATTGGGATTGGTTGTTGAGTGAAATAAATGAGAAGAGGAGGAATGGGTGAAAGAAATTGATCCAGGGGAGTAAGAGAAATGGTTCCGCCAAAAAAGAAAATGAGAGGAGCACACACGTAGCTGAGCTTTTAATGTTCTTTCCCAAAAATCAAAGATGCCCGTCGCTGCTGCCTTTAAATATCAAAACCGCCGACGACCTTGCCTCTCGCGAGAGTGCCCCGGGCACTTCCACCGGGCACTCTCGCCGAAATTGTACCGTGACTTCCCAAAAGCTGCTGCCGAAAAAACCCAGCGAAAATGACACCTTGCGATAGTGACACGGCATTACCGCCGGTCATTATCGCCGCTGCTGTACCGGAATAAAAAAAATGCAGCCGGCGATCACGTGATCTACAACACCCCATGATCCCACATGCTAAATTGTTTGGAACCCAGCCACGTTGCATCTACCCATAACTCCATGAAGAATTGGTTTTACAATCCTTGGCCACGTGGAAGTTCCTTATACTAAGCATGCATGTAAAGTCACTACTATGATATCCATGAGGGTTATTTGTTTTCTCAATATTATTATTATTTTTATTTTTATTTTATTCAATTAGCAAGATAAAGAAGCGACTTAACGAATACGGGTTGGATGAAAAGACGGTAAGATACTTTTCACAAAAATTCGGGGTGTTACAGTTTGATACCAAGTTACAAGAACGCAAAAAACGCAATTCTCGCTTCCAATTCTCGATTTCTCGTTTTCTCGTGTTCATTTCTCGCAACTTCTCGTTCTTTCAATTTTTCGATCCTTCAATCAAAATGACCGGCGGTAGTGCATCAAACGATCAATTTTTCGATCTTTCAATTAAGAGTAATTTTCTTTATAATTCAATAAATGTAGTTATTTAAATGTATTTTTCTTTGCAATTCAATAAATGTAGTTCTTTAAATGTATTTTTCTTTATAATTCAATAAATGTACGTCTTTATAATTCAATGGAAATTCTAATAAAACGTATTGTTAAGTATGTTTGAGTGACCCAATTAAGTATTTTATAGTGGATACGGATAATATTTATTAAAAATTGTGTATATATATATTTTTTAAAAAGCCCGGTTTTGGGCCCGGTCCCGGCCCGGTTCTTAAAGCCCGGTCTTTGAAAAGCCTAAACGGGCCAGACCTTCAACCCCCAAGCCCGACCCGAACCGACCCGGGCCCGACCAAAGCCCGGTCTTTTGAATATAGTGTTTAGGCCCGGTCCTAAAAAAAGCCCGGTCCGGACAAGCCCGGCCCGCCCATATGGCCATCTCTAATTACCACATGCCATAATCATAGAGTTGCATGAGATGATATCTCTTTTTGCATACCCAGATACCATAATGTTATACGAGGGGCTTATGTGGCGGCGACGGGTTGTGTAGAGCAACGAGATTGCACTACAAGAAAAATGGGCATCAGTGACGAAAATTAGCGACGGAAAAAATCCCTCACTAATTAGCGAGGGATTGACCACTAACCCAATCCCTCACTAATTAGCGACGGATTAGCGATGGATTAATGAGATATTAATCACAACCCCAATCCCTCGCTAATCCCTCACTAATTAGCGACGGAGTAGCAAGGGATTAATGAGATATTAATCACAACCCCAATCCCTCACTAATTAGCGACGGATTAGCGAGGGATTGGGTTTGTGATTAATCCCTCGTTAATCCGTCGCTAATTAGTGAGGGATTAGCGAGAGATTGGGTTAGTGGTCAATCCCTCGCTAATTAGCAAGGGATTAGCGAGGGATTAATCACAAACCCAATCCCTCGCTAACCCGTCGCTAATTAGCGAGGGACTCCTATAATCCGTCGCTAATTAGTGAGGGATTAGCGAGGGATTGAGTTTTTTGCTTGTTTTCTCATATATATATGGCTTATATGTATATAGTTAATGGGTGATATTTGGAAATCGCATATGATGTATATATGTGTTATATATATACATGCATGTCTATATATGAATGATATGTGAACCACAATACACCACATATATATGCAATACACACTTTGCATACAAACATGTAACAAGTGTTGTTTGGTAATCACATTTGATGTGTATATGTGTTATATACTTATATATGTATAGGCGAATGATCATGCGAGAAGTTAATGTTAACGTGAGAGTCGTGATTAAAAGTGGATCTGAACCGTTGATCACTTTTAATCTCATGCTCTCCCATGAATTGAACCATAGAAGGGAATTGGTTTAGTGCATCTCGGTGCATTTCATCCTATAACGTACGCCCATTTCTCATCCAATGGTTGATAACCACTTTTCACGTATCTCACGTTAACCTCAATTTCTCATCGGAACCAACCCTGTGTGTATATATGTATATATACTTGTGTGTTTGTGTGTGTAAATGTATATATGTAGTACATACTTGCATACAAACATGTAATAAGTTACCATTAGTGTTATTGGACCTTAATATGTCATAAAATGTGCTATTGAGTTTTATTGTGTTTTATCAGTTATATCATAAAGACAAAAATAATAATAATAATACAATATACAGGGATGGGATATCATATATATATATATATATATATATACTACATATATATGCATTTAAGACAAATGTCTTAAGTACAACTTCTAAAGCATATATTACCATCATTTTATGCATAAAATGTAAAAATCTCTTAAAGACAAGTTTTAATGCATGAGTTACAAGTCTTTAATACAAGAAATTTGAAATTGGTTAGCCCATACCTCCAAACCTTCTACCTCTCCACACACACACCTATACCGAATACCTATTTCAGCCATACACCCATACTGATTCCATGATTTTACCTCTCCACACACACAAACCCCCTCTCCACTGTAACCATACCGATTATTCCCATGATTTTGCCTCTCCACACACACAAACCCCCTCACCACTGCAACCATACCGATGAAACCATACCTAAGTACAAAATCCATCCATATCTTCAGTACTTCTTGCATATAAATCAAATGGATTCAGAGAAATTTCAAAAAATCGCAAGAAGCTTCAACAAATCACTTCTCCTTCTCTTCGGTTTGATTTTAGGTAAAAAAAACCCTAACTCTGCTTTTGATTTTGTTGTAATGATTTTGATTGTGATTTTGGTTTTTTATTTGGGTTTCGGTTCATGATTTTGTCTCTGCTTTTGATTAATGTTCACCAATTCCTAATTAATGTTCACCAATTCCTGCTCTGTTTTCTTCTGATTACTAAAGCTTTGATTTCGGTTATAGGGTTTTGTTTTTATTAGAGTTTTGTATCAATTCCTGATTAATGTTCACCAATTCCTGCTCTGTTTTCGAATATCGGTTTGTTTTAGTATTAACCTGATAAGTTTTTGAACCAAATATATTTCGATTAATTGGTTTGGGTTTTACGTTTTTTTATAAACCCCTAATTTTGAGAAATGGTTCTGAGGTGATTTTTGTAATAATCACTGTCTATTAACCTGTTATGGATTGGAAAATGGAAATGTTTGGTTTAACCATATCCATTATGAATACCATACATATATACTTCAATGAGGCATGAGTATAGAAAACAAAATTGAAATATTTGGAAAAAAGGTGTTAAAGAAGAAACCTAGAATGAGGGGGAGGGGTGGCCAATCTTTATTGATCTTGACCTCATCAATAAGAATGGTGGTAAAAATGAACAAAAAATCCTTGTGGAATCTTGTTGTTGGCCAACAGCATAAAACAGACTAAATATTCTTTCTTGCCATAACTTGGTTTCTCATTCAAAGATTATATATATCATTGTAAACTTGTAACATTATAAGAAGATGATAATATAATTACAAGGGATAAAGAGAAACATACACATGTTATTTAAGCATAACATGAATTCAACATCAGGTTGTTTCTCTTTAAAATACATGGATATTGAACCGTTTTCTTTAGGTATCATGATCTGGTGGATGGTTTACATCAAGAAACCTCCTTCATCTAAAATTTTGACACATGTATTCTTGTGGACTCGAACTGAAAAAAAAGAAGAAAAGGGAAAAAGGGTTGTTTGGTAATAATCAGTTTAACAAAACTGGGGGACAACTAGACAAGGTTGGGTTAGACGTCACTGGTATCAAACAGTTCCCTTTCTATTCCAGCTAGCCAAAAATGACTCGTTAGTCCCAAAATAAGTGTTCACAATTCTATTTTTGTTTGTCCCAAAATAAGAGTACTTTTAAACGTAAGTGTTCACTTTCCAATACTACCCTAAGACCTAAGTTATGAGATAAACGAAATCATTACTCCCTTTATTAAAACCATACGAACACGGTATGGCTGCAAGGAATGTCTATGTGAAGATAGAGTTTGTGAATATAGTTGAAGGAATCTATGTAACTATGTAGTTACTTTGAGTCGCTGCATCAAGACTGTCTTTTCTTTATAAATTATAACGTGTATATGCATCATACTCCATTCTGTATATCATTTGGTTTCCCTTTCTTGGATTTGGATTTTGTAGTTCTTGGGTGCATTTTATTCAATGATTTTTATAACGATTTTTCTTTTTGGTTTTGTTAACAGGATCGCCCTGGACGATTTTGATTTTGATTGTGGCTGTTGTTGATTGTTTACTGATCAGGTAACCCTCCGATTCAATCTATTGTGTAAAAAGTACCTTTCTTGGAATTCATGGAATGGATCGTTATTTTATTACATTGAATCGTTTTATCCGTAATTTATAAATTTACTAATTGGATGGTTTGGATTTTAATGGGTATTGAGGTTGGGATTTAACTTATCTTGCTCCATGTAATTGGAACACATTAATATCCAACCGAGAAATATAGCATTTTGAAACTTTCTTCCAATTCCTAGCATTTTGATTCAAGTGTTTTTTGCTTGTGTTGTTATAAATAATCAAGATTAGAAATTGAAACAAGACTCTAAAACATAAAATGAAATTCAAGAAAACTAATTGGACAAACACTAAATAGAACAAGTCAGAATAGAATTTCTCAATTTCGTATTCATGAGAGTTAAAACAATCAGAAATTGCAATGCCGAAAATGAATAACTCAACCAATGTAAAACCAAATAACACAATAGTGATCAATTGGACTACATTGAAATTATAACCAGAAAAGAAAAAAACAATGCAATGTCATTAAGAAAGCAAGAAAGACTCAATAACAAATAGTGTCCATGTACCAGTGACTGTTGCAGAAGTAAAACATGTACAATAGGTAGCGCAGTCAGCAAATAGGTAACTCATTTGTTCATAATAAAACAGCCTCTTTGCCATTGTTGATCAGCAGATCCTCATATCTTCATCCAGTCTGCTGAATTGACCCAGCAGATTTCCATTGTTGTCTATAACAAGCATACCAATATCCAAACCCAACCAACGTGGCTTCTTTCCTTCTTCTCTATTTACATTTTGACATAATTGCCCTTCCCCTATACTTGTATTTCTCCTTTCTCCTGCCCTGAAACTTCCATGGAAGTGGTGGTAGACCCACTGATTGTTTCAGCACCACCATTACTCAACAAGCTCAAAGTCTCAATCTTTGGAGATTCAGCACCACCATTAATTTACAATCTGCTGTTTGGCCAAAGTTTTTGAAATATATGTATTTTAGATAGGTAATCGTTTTCCATGTAAGTGAAACTAGAATAATATTGGTGTAAGTGAAACTAACAAGGGGGTCTTTTAATATATTTTTCTCGCATCTGTTACTGGTTTTGATTTTATTGTCTTTCACTTCTTTTGTGTAGTGGTGTCATTCATGTTTTCTCCATATAATGACTTTAATGCATACTCTTAACCACTATTACAGTAGATTTTGTGTGTGTTTTTATTTTCTTTTTGGCCTTTGCACAACCCAAAGTGTATGTTACTAGAATAATATTGGTGTAATCCTATTTGGTTTATGTGAAAAATGAAAACAGAGGTTGATTTATGCGTTTGATATGAAAGAAATATGTTAGGAGACATAGGATATTTGTTATTCCAAGTTTTGTGTAATCATTATATAAGATCAATCCCTATCTTAAAGACCATTATATTATATCAGTGTAATAATATTATTATGCATAAAGCTTGTCTAATTTTCTTTTTGGGTGTTGTTTATGCTTCAATGACTACCGGTGATTAGAAGTCTTTAAATATTGTTATCTATGGACCATTTACTAAACATTTATCGGGTAAGTGCTTACCGGGCCACTTTAGTTTAAATATTGCTCAACGTTATGTTTTGCTATTTATCTGAATCATCTATTGTTATATCTTATCTCTTAAAAAATTGTAGGACTATGTTGTTAAGTCTGGTCACGTGCAAGTAGATGGAAAACAGTGGCTGTTTCATACAGAGCTCGGCCATCGCAGCACCAGCGATCGTTTTTCTTGTTTGAGTTACATTCTTACCGTTTTTCCAACGATCGTTGTATATTGTAAATAAAAATCCTAAACTTAACATTTGTTTTAGTCGTTGAATAAATATTAATAATTTGAAGGTAGTTGTCTTTGTTCTTAGCTCATTAATCGTATTATCCCAAGCTGTTCACATGATTTGAAGTGATTTTTGGCTCAAACATGTGCTTAGGCTAAAATAAAATAGATGAAGGAGAAGGAGGCTGATTACGTTTGGAACATATATGCAGATAATGCACACCCTGATGAAGAATTCAGACAATGGTTGGTGATTCCATAAGGACATGGTACTACTGTTTTAGGAGTATTTTAGGAAGGATTCAGACAATGGTTGGTGATTCAGCAACACACGGATAGATGCTTCGGTCTTTACTCAGCTGGAGTGAACCTAGAGCCACAACACTTTGTAATTTTCTGTTTCATCGTTGCTATTTTGCTGTATGTCATCCATTTGTTGTCTTTGCAATCCAAAGAAGGTTGTCAATCAAAAGGTGTTTCTTTCCAGCAAAAATATCAATCCTGGTATGAAACATAGAAACAACGTTTTATACATCTTGCCGTTTCACAGGGTCGTCGTCTTTCTATCCATAGTTGTTATTAATTAGTAGGTCATAGATGTTATTAAATATCTTTGACCGGTAGTAAAGTTCTATCATTTGTATCTTTAATTAGGATGGAATTTTCATATATGTTATGTTGGTTTCTTGGTAAATTGGCACCTAGCAAGGATTTCATTTAAATGCATAGCTAATAGCTTTCTGTGATTATTGCAGCACATAGCTTTCTAGCAGATCACTATAATAATGCTTTCTGTTATAAGGCCATCCGTATCACAACCCTCAAGCCCTCAAGCGCCACATCAGCGCCACATCAGCTTTTCTCCTAACCCTCTCCTCAAACCCTCAAGCCCTAAAGTGGCGTACCCGTACCCGATGCTATAAGGAACCCGCAACCCCACCCCACCCTCACCCTCCTCTCACACAACCCTCGGGTTTCTCGGGTTTTCAAGCCCGCATGCCAAGCTCGAGCCCCCCGTATCACTACCCGCTGGAGCCCTCTGAACCCGCATGTGAGACCGAGCCGGAGCCCGTGAGGGATACGGATGGCCTAATAATGCTTATACAAATATGTTTTATACAATCAAACGTATGATTGAAGGCTGTTTACTAAACACTTATGTTGGTAAACAATTACTATTTCAATTACTTTATTTGGTGAATATAACAAGGACTATGAATTTTACCTGGTAAGTCTTACGTGATAAATGAAAGTGATGACTTTTACCCGGTAACCACTTAACAGATTATCAATGCTTACCATAATCAATTTTAATGATTAAGAATGTTAACTCATAAGGTAAATGAAAGTGGTGACTGCCGGTAAGTACCACTAAGCATTTGCTTAAGGAACCATTAGTTATTCTTGAATAACTCTACATTTGCTCAAGGAACCCTTAGGGGGCGTTTGGTTCACGGATTCTGATGGAATTGGAATGTCGAATTCCCTTGACCGAATTTCATTCCTTCGTTTGGTTCATTCTTTTCGACCGAAAGGAATGTCCAATTCCATCAGATTCCATAAATAAGTGAATTTGACATTCCTTAGCAATCTTGAAGGATTTTGATGGAATTGGAATTGATGTAATGTTGTATTTTCATAATTCCAAATATACTCTTTAACTTAAATATAACATAATTTAATTTAATACTTTAGGTTTTTATTTTATATTTTATATTTTGATTTTATTTTTATATTTATATTCATATTTATATTTTATTTTTATATCCAATTCTCATTTTGTATTTTTATATTCATATTTTATTTTTATATTTATATTTATATTTTTATATATTATTTTTATATCCAATTCTTGAAAAACAGAGTTATGAGATTTTTAGATTTATATCCAATTCTCATTTTGTAATAAACAATAGCACATTTCTAAGTTATGGGTCGTGTACCAAATGCTTACCGGGTAAGCGTTTATCAAGTCACGTTACCTACCGGATTAATATGGATGGACCGATAGTCTTACCCGGTAAGTGAGGGCGACAACTCTTACCACGGTTAGTGCTTACCGGGTGAATTGATGCATATGAAACCGATTTGGGGGACTAAAATCTTACACGGTAAGTAATTGACAGTGTTAAATTTTACTGGTAAGAGCTTACTCGGATGAGCGTTTGCTAAACGAGCCCTTAATGAAATCTCTTTGTTGTATTTTTAGCAAGATGGAGCTTTCATGTAACCCTTTTTTGGCCTATATAGTCTCAAATCCCTTGGAGATCTTTCTAAGACCATCTCCAACTCAATATTAAAAATACTAAAAACACAAAAATGGTCTAGGATTTAGGGACTTTGTCTAACTTCTAGAGAGGTCGTGGGTTCGATTCCAGACACTCTTAGACTCAGCCGTTGAGTAAAAAATGTCATTTAACATTGGTATTTTTGGAGACGGGCTATCTATGAAGCCGGTTGGGGTTGCCGGTAATCAATTTTTTATCCCAAATAAAATATTGCATCCCGTTGCATCGCACGTGTACACAACTAGTATATATATATATATATATATATATATATATATAAGTCTTTAATGAAATATCAGTGGGCTTTATGACACCCACACACCTTTGCATTGATCGTTAGTGTAAAATCACATGTATTTTGTACATGGTTTAACCATTTTCGTGTTCTTTTAATATATATAGTTTAAAATCACATGTAAAATTGTATGTATATAATATACGTGTACTGGGTTCTCATTTAATTAGGCCCCTATATAATATATTTATATAATATAGTTTTGACTTTTTTCATGTTTATTTATTTAGTTAAAATTTTAATAGTTTTTTTGAAATAAGATTCCATATATAATTTAGTTAAAACCATATTATTTATAAAGTTATAAATTAAGAGTTAATTTTAATAATTTAGTTAAAATTCCATATATAAACTTTATATTTTATATATTGTTTACAAAATTATAAATTACAAAAAATTAATCTAAGTAAACTAAAACCCAGTTTTTTGGTTCTCCCGCCTCCCCAAATTCCTTTCCCACCCCAATTTCCCACATCTTTTTTTACTAGGTCAAAAGTCAAGCTTCCTTTCCCACACCCCCAATTTCTTTCCCTGCTACCAATATTGTTAGCCGAATTGCAAGAGAGCCACCACCACTACCAGTTTCCGTCGAGAGCCACCACCACCAGACTGTCGCCATCGAGAGTCATCCCCAGCCACCACCACCAGCCGCAGAAACCACCAGAGTCTGTTTGTCGTTTCAACCACCAACCACCGCCGTTGTTGAGAGCCATCACCACCAGACCGTTCGTCGTCGTTGTCGCACCACCAGCCCTCCACCGTCGTTGTCCCACGAGTGAAAGAGGTAAAACCAAAACCCCTATGTGTTTTATGTATTTTAGTCCATATACATAACACAAATGAAACTGGATAACACAAATGTATTTTTGTGTATTTTTGTATTTTTGTGTATTTCTTGAATGTACATAACACAAATGAATCTGGATACCCAAAACCCCTATGTGTGTTTTCAACCCAAAAATTATTAGATTTTTAGCCATGTGTAGTGACTATTTTTATTTTCAGAAAACTGCAAATTGGTTTTGTGTTGATATGGATCTTGATGATTGATGTTCTTAATTATAGTAGATGGTTTCTCGTACTTGTGTGCTTGATTCTTGACATGTAAAGGTTGTATTCATGTTGAGAACACATGATGGTTGAATAGTAGGTGTTGGTGTTCTATGTAATGTTTTCGGAGTCTTCTTTTTGTTTCTTGGATTTTGTTGTTGATCATGAAGTATATATATAAGTGATATTGTCTTTGGATTCAAAACCATGTCTTGCTAATTTTTATTTTGCAGTAATTTTCCATTTCTCATTCTAGCACCTGCTTGTTTTAAAAACATATGCATCTCCATCAGGGCCGATCCTGAGGTTTCGGATGCCCAAGGGGAGAAACCAAAAAAATGCCCCTAATAAATAAATAGAAAACAAAACAAATTTTAGAGGAGTTTGAAACCTTGTCAATCTTGGCAGCTCATCCCCAACCGGGAGGGAGGGGATGTAAACCAAAAACCTGAATACCAAAACATATAATATGATTTGTTCATTGAAGTATATGCTATTAACTGAAAACAATGTTGCCATTAGTGCAGCTTCGATTATTGCGGATTTTTATTTATTTATTTTGTTTCGATGATTTGGTATCAACCGAAACCATAATTTGGTGGATTTGAAGAAGCTGTAAAGAAGAAAATACAAACCATGATGAAGACAATTAATAAGACACTGATTACATGGTAACTGTTGGGATTTTTTTGTTATATGTGTAGCCTTATGTGTAGAAATGAAGTCTCATACTTAAACTTATAAGTGCTAATTGGGATTTGTATAACAGGCCTTCAAGACATTTGTAATTACATACTTTTTCTTTAGGAATTTTGAGCAAGCACAATGCACTAATGTTGATTTTTCCACTCACGTCTTTTCATCTTTAATTTAAATGTAGTTTTAGGGGTTACTATTGCATAAGAGGTTAAACATTATATGGCCAACAAATGATATGATTCACATTTGATATGCTTCACATTTTGGGTTCATACATAAAGAGACCTGCTTGTATCAAAACGGAAAAATGTTCCATCAAGAATGAGATCGAGAAGTGATGTGATTTGTTTAGTCTTTCAATTTGATGGTGTTTTTGTCAGTAAATTTTAGGTGGTGTCGGCATCTAAAATGGAGTGACTTTGAAAAAACTCGGATGTCGTTTTTACTACACTACCATGTCAACAAAACAAGAACTTAAAAGGAAACTCCACTTCGGTTTGAACTTCTTCCAACTTCTTTGTGAGTACCATATACTTTTCACCATCAAATTGTCATCACTTCTCATTTATGGTGGAACATTTTTTTCATTTTCAATACAAGCAGGTCTCTTATATATATTAACACAAAATATGAAACATATCAAAGGGGAAATACATGCACTAGAATGTTTTAACCCATGAAAGTCAACCTCAACTATTGAAATTTAAACATACCCTTTCTTCCAGACCAAATAATTAGACATAAAATGTACTATGGTCATATAATTCATATCTGTTTTAGACATATTCAACATTATTCAAATTTTAATCTTTGTGTTGTGATGGAACATCAAGTAAAACATAATTTGTGAAATATGTCTCGAGGTTATGTTTATTCATAACCCTTGTTATCCATTGCAGTTTCAAGTTTTAGCCGTTACAATTGCAGTTTAATGGACTTGAGTGCCTCTCTTCTTAAAAGGTTTGTAATAGCTTATAGGTTTACTAAGTAAATATGTGGTTAGATGAATGTTGTGTGGGGTTGTACTAATGACCAAATTTTGATAATCTACCGGGTGGTGTTTGTCAAGGATTGGTGTCAGCTATGCATGACTCTACCAGGGTCTTTTCAACTTATGGATGTTGGTAATCTAGCTGATGGAAAGCATGGAAGGTGCACTCACAATGGATGTATTTCTAAACCGAAACTGGAAAGAGGTACTTTTTAATCGTTGAAGCTTTACACATGTTGGGTTTAATTTGATTAACTGTTATTTTTACTTAATTGAGTTTTTCTATCTGAATGCCAGGGGTTATCTTTGTAGATAATACTCTTAACTACCAACTTCTCTATATAGGAGTGACCTGTCTAGTTGTATCTTCATCCGAACGAGACCGAGGAGGCAAAGGAATGCCCATCAAAGCTATCGCAAATTGTGAGCTTTGAGCATTGCCATATGTTTTGTAGTGACTTATGTGCTATGTTTTTAACAGGTGTGCGGTACCGAACGTTGGAGGCAAAGGAGCGGGAGGATCGCTACGTGGCCAAGGCCGAACGAAGAGAAAGGAAGAGCTAGAAACCGAACACGTCACGTTGTCGTGACCTTCTCGGACATTATCTTAGATTATATGAATTTGGTATTAAATTGTATGAATTTGGTATTTTAAATTTTATAAATTTGGTTATTTTTAGTTTTTTGGACAACTTTGGTTTGTTATTTTCAATTTATGGTCATGCTTCGTATTATAAAATACAGAAAATACAAAATTTCATTTTTTTTAAATAACTAAAAATCAGCGAGGGATTAGCGACGGATTTCCATCGCTAAAAAGTAAGTAGAATCCTCGCAAATCCGTCGCTAATCTATTCCCTCACTAATCCGTTGCTAATAAGAACCCTCGCTAATTCGTCACTAATATTAATCCGTCGCTAATGTTAATCCGTCGCTAATACAGGCCCTCGCTAATCCGTCGCTGATTATAATCCCTCGCTAATCCGTCGCTGATACAAGTTCCTCGCTAATCCGTCGCTGATAGCATCAGCCACGCCCGTTTGACTCGCCAACCATCTGCGACGGATTAGCGATGGATTAGAGCTTTAGCGAGGGATTTGTCCCTCGCTGATACTGGTTATTTTTGTAGTGTTGAGGGGGGCGGGGGAGGGGGGGCATAGAGGAGGTAACTATTAGTTTAGGATAGATTTAAGTATTTTTTTGTAGTTTTATCTCTTATTCAAGTTGCAGATTACATTTTAAAATAATGAGGATGTATTTCAATACATATGTTTTATTTTAAACATTAGGTTTTTCTTTTCCCTTGTTAAAATGAAAGAGTTTCATTTTTAAATTCTTATGTCAAATGATGACCATATTTTAGAAAACTTGTTTTTAATCATAAAATATATTATATTAGGATAGTGTTGTTTTTAAAATTTTGTATTTAGTTATTTTTTTCATAGATGGCTTTAAAATAGTGACTAATAGTTTATCATTCAAGTTTGTATGTAAATTATATGTATTTCAGTACATTTTTATTTGATAAAAATTACATTGAAATTAATCAAAGTTTTTAGAGTGAGTATATACTCTAAAAAGCATATATACATTTTATCGCTAAAGTTAATAGGTGCTATACTCGCACCCTATAATCAACTTTCTTAATTTGTTCATTTTTTAATTTCTTTATGTATCTATTAATTTACATATGATATTGATCTATCGGGGAGACTATTTGCACCAAAAAAGGTGATAATGGCACCAAACAATGATTTTTTTTTGTATTTTGTCTTTTTTCTTGTCTTTTTCTTTTTCTATTTTATATATTTGTATTATATATTTTTATTTAATTGTATTATATAGTTTAAAAAGGTTTTATTTTTCTTTTACATTTTGGTTTTATTTAAAAATAAATAAAAATTTATAAATATAAATATTACTAATTTTTTATAATTATATAATTATAAAAATAAAACATAAACATTGCGATTTAACATATAAATAGAACATAAAATAATCTATATTACATTCGATTATTCTAAAATAACATTATCCGTAGTATAATTAACACGTAAAAGTCGCTCGTACTTCTGTATTCGATCTGAATACGGGGTAGCTGATAACTCTATTTTTAGAGTTATTATTTCCATTTATTTTCCACTTTATTTTGTCAATTTTAGCCATTTCACTTCTAAAAACCCCCATTCTTGGTATGATTTACGAAAACGAGCAAAAGGAGTGAACCATGGTCTTTAATAAATTATTTGGGGAAGTTTTGGGTGTTTTCTCGATTTTTCATCCACAGTGACGTATACAGTGCCCACTCCGGTTCCCCACTCTTCGAGCTGATCAAAAAGAAATCAAAAAGAAACTTTTAGTTGGGATCTAATTTTCTGGAGGAGGAAGGTTCATATGGCAGAGAAATGGCTGGAGAAGTACAAGGTAGTTCTCATTGAAGATAGCATCAAGTACACCTCTTTGTACTTGGAGATTGACTTGGAGAAGGGACCATTGGATAAAAGAATTGCACAAGGAGCTGAATTCTGCCACAACTCAGCAGTCTTTACCCATTGGAAGACCCACCTCTTTTGTGTAATACCCAACTCCTTCTCCTAGTATATAAAGGAGCACTTGGGTGCCATTAAATGCATGCTTAGTTTTCATCCTTGAATACTTTTAGTCTCAAATTCTCTCAACTACCACATTAGCTTTAGTCTTTTATTTACTGCAGTAACTAGCTTTAATTTTCAGTAATTTACTTTCTTAGTTTAAATTGTAGTTCGTATTACACAGTGCAGGGACGACTTCTCGTTCCCCACTGTGAGCAGTTAATTCAAATCACTTTCAGTTTTATTATGTGCAAATCTTCATCTTTTGTTTTCTTTACTTCGGAAATGTTAGGCTAAACATCCTTTGGGATGTAGGAAGGAGAAGTACCTGGATTTTATCAAAAATGCTTGAGTAATCTTTATACTTAGAATATTTGTTGTTTTGGTCTTTCATTCTCGATATTTACCCAAGGATGCGAACAAGCTGATCACTTGCAAGGATCTAAAGTCTAGTTCTTAACTTAGAAATAAGTAGAGCGCAGTGACACGAGCTTGAATGATGCTAGGGGATTCGAAAGAATTCTTTTGACACTTACGAAAGTGAGGTCGGCACAGTGAGCTAATCTCTGCCCACTGGAGTAGTAGGCAAGCTAATTTGTGTATTAAAAACACTTAGAGTATTTGTCTCTACACATTCCATCGAGGCCTGAAAAGGTCCATTTAGAGATTACCATTGACAAAACAACAAGTACTAAGAGTATGGGATTTTTATCTAACGGTGTGAGTATTTTGTAACCGGGCTTTTCTAGCGAAAATGTCCACCACGAATACGAGGATCACTCTAAGGACCGAGTATTTGAGATAAAATTTAGGGAAAATCCAACCTACATTCCTCCTTTTTAGCATTTAGTAAATCGTTTCAAGTAGCTATTTTACCAAACCAAACCAAAGTATTATTTTCCTCTCTAGTTGAAACTTGTAAAAGGAGCTCATGAGAACCGTATTGTCTTGATTGTCCAGTCTCTGTGGATTCGATTCTGGTATTTTACCAACTATTACTTGCTGTGACGATCATAGTGGACAGTGTACACTTGCACTTCCCACTGTGGACAGTTTGCAACCCACTGCGATTAAAACACACATTTCGCACGTAACAAGTTTTTGGCGCCGTTGCCGGGGACTGGCGTGATTTTAAATCTCAAGACATTAGTTTTTGTTCGAGCCCGAGTAACTCGTTTTTCTAAGCTTTTCGTGTTGCATGCCACGGCAACAACACGAACCTTTGGTACCAATCGATCTTGAAATAGAAAAAACCTTTAGAAGAAGACGTAAAGGTAAAAAAAAAAAAATACAAATCGACAACCCCCTGTGAAACCCACTGTGAACATGGCAGGTGTGGGAGGTGAAAGGCCCATCAACCCACCAATAGTGGAGAGCACAGTGACGATTGCCGATAGCAAAGATCGAAAAATACGGGACTATGCTACTCCGGGACTTAATGATTTAAGCTCCGGGATTCTAAGGCCCAACATTATTGCACAACACTTTGAACTTAAACCGGTGATGTTTCAAATGATCCAAGCTATGGGTCAATTTGGAGGATTACCGTCTGAGGATCCACACTCGCACTTAAGATCTTTTTTGGAATTATCGGACTCTTTTCAACTTCAAGATGTGTCTGATGTGGCCTTAAGGCTGAAACTCTTCCCTTTTACATTGAGGGATAGAGCCAGAGCTTGGCTAAATTCACAACCACCAAATTCGATAATTACATGGGCAAATCTTGCTGAAAAGTTTTTACAAAAATACTTTCCTCCTACGAGGAATCTCAAGTTTCGAAATGATATCATTTTATTCCAGCAAGGTGAGGATGAGGCAGTTTCTGATGCATGGGAACGTTTTAAGGAACTTTTACGAAAGTGCCCACATCACGGCATCCCATATTGCATCCAATTGGAGACCTTTTACAATGGTCTTTCCAATGATGCCAAGATCATCCTAGATGCCACAGCTGGTGGAGCTTTTACAGCTAAAACCTACAATGAAGGGTATCAAATCCTAGAGAAAGTGTCCAATAACAACACCGAATGGTCAAACCCTAGGGCAAACACACCAAAAACCAACTCCATTGACTCAGATGCACTTAAATCCATTAATGCACAACTAGTAGCCTTAACTAAACTAGTTTTAAATGGAAATATAGGACAGTTCAATTCAGCAGTGGGCACTCCACAACTCCCTGAGAGTTGTTCTTTTTGTGGAGAAGAGCATACCTTTGACTACTGTCCTGGAAACCCTGAGGCTGTTAATTTGATAGGAACTCAATCTAGAAATAGCCCATTTTCACAAACCTACAATCCGAATTGGAGAAATCACCCTAACTTCTCCTGGACTTTGAATCAAGGATTTCAACCCCCTGGGGTGAGTCAAGGACAAAACAGGCCACAAAATCCACCTGGATTTCACCAGCCTAGTCATTTTCACAGTGGGCACTCTCCACAAAATTTTCACAGTGGGAAGTCCCCACAAAATTTTCAACAAAGACAACAACACGCACTTGATGCACCATCTTCGCTCGAATCATTACTGAAAGGTTTCATGAGTCAAACTCAAGCAGCCATGAGAAATTTTGAGACTCAACTAGGACAATTAGCCGCCGAAGTTAAGAATAGACTACCCGGTAAATTGCCTAGCGACAGTGAGCATCCTAAGGGACTAGGAATAGAACATGTCAAGTCCATAACGCTTAGGAGTGGAAAGGATCTGAAAGACATTGTTTTCGAGTCTGGTGATTCACCTCAAATACCCACTGTCATTCCCACAGTGGGCACTCCTCAAGTCACTGTGGTTCCCACAGTGGGCACTCCTCAGGTCACTGTGGTCCCCACAGTGAGGACCGACATCCCTGACCTTCCCACTTTTGGACCTGTTCCAAAGCCTACTTTTCCAAAGCCAATACCTCAGCAAACTCAAATTGACCCACGAAGTATCCCTTTTCCTCATAGAATGAAGCCTAAAAATGTCGATGTTCAATTTAAAAAATTCTTAGACATTTTTAAACAACTTCATATTAACATACCCTTGGTAGAAGCTCTCGAGCAAATGCCAAGCTATGTTAAATTTTTAAAGGATATTTTGAACAAAAAGAGAAAGTTGGGTGAGTTTGAGACTGTAGCTTTAACCGAGGAATGTAGTGCACTCCTTACTAGCAAGATTCCACCGAAGTTGAAAGACCCAGGTAGTTTCACCATTCCATGCATTATAGGAGGACAAGAAGTAGGTCAAGCACTCTGTGATCTAGGAGCTAGTGTCAACTTGATGCCACTGTCCATTTTTAAAAAGTTAGGTATTGGAGAGGCTAGACCCACAACCGTGACATTACATCTAGCCGACCGATCCATTGCCTACCCCAAGGGAAAAATAGAAGACGTTTTGGTCCAAGTGGATAAATTTATCTTCCCCGCCGATTTTCTTGTTTTAGATTATGAGGCCGATAAAGAAATCCCAATCATCTTAGGGCGTCCGTTTCTTGCAACCGGACGTACTTTGATTGATGTGCACAAAGGGGAACTCACGATGCGAGTTAATGACCAAGAGGTAACATTCAATATCTTCAAGGCCCTTAAGTATATAGACACCGAAGACTGTTTTGCTTTAAGTTCGATTTATGGATCCCATAGTTTTGACACAGTGCCCACAGTGAGAAGCACAGTGCCCACAGTGGGGAGTAAGAGTGAGCACTCCGACTCTAAAAATGATGACACTTTTGAGGATGAGTGTAACGAAATTTTGGCAGCTTTTGAGCTGCTAGATTTCAAGGAGAGACATGTCAAACTACCATATAAACATCCCCCTGACTTGAATTTGAAGTCATTGCCTTCCCACTTAAAGTATGCCTACCTCAATGAGTTAGAAGAACTCTGTCACCACTCCTACATAAATGAAAAAAACAACAAGGAGAAGATCAAGAGGTGGCCTGACCAAAAAATCACTCATGGAAATTTTGTGGAGGGACAAAAAGTGCTACTTTTTAATTCAAGGTTAAGGATGTTTCCGGAAAAATTAAAATCTCGATGGAAAGAGCCTTACACTGTGGTCAAGGTAAGTCCTTTTGGAACTCTGGACTTAATGGCTCCTCAATTCGGAAAAATCTTTAAAGTCAATGGACAAAGGGTGAAGCACTTTCTGAGCGACAGTGCCCACTCTCCATCCCGCTCTGGTTAAGCAATGTCACAACCGTTTGTAAATATTTTATTATTTGCTGTCTTTTTATTATTTTTGGTCTTTTTAATTCTGCATGGTAGTTTGTTTCGATGTGTGTAGGAGCATTTTAGCACTTTTTGGAACAAAGAGGTTCGCAGTGAGCAAGGATTGGTCACTGCGCTCCTCACTCTCGGTCTGGCATAGGAAAAGACGGTTTGGGAGGGACCCACGGCTGACGCACATCATGCTTTTTCTTACAAACATCAACTTTTCCTGCCACTTGTCAAAAGCCCACCTATTCCCAAGATAAACCATCATTATCTTTTTCTCTCTCTACTAACCGTCCCCAATCAACTCAAAAACCATCACCCTCAAATCAGATTTTTACTTTAATTTCCCTAAACACACCAAGTTTCTTCATCTTCTCCATTTCTCTCTCAAAGAAAACCCACAAACCTAAAACCCTTCCTAAAACCCTTGAAAAAAAATGGCGAGAAGCAAAAGATTGAACATCCGGCACGATGCACCCACACGAGCAGCCGTACGCCGTCGTCTCGTAGAAGAAAACCCGCCGGAAACTGTCACCGGCGATCTAAATGAATCACCACCTATTTCCAGTGACAACCCCATATTTTCCGACGATAACCCCATAACATCCGGCGTACCTGATGCGGATTCTTCTCAAATCTCCGACACTAGTGTCACCCAATTCGAAACCGAGGCATTGCTGGCCGAAGAAGAAGAGAAGCGATTGGCAGAGGAGTTTGAGAGGCGAATGTCGGTCATTCGAAAGCGAAAGGAAGAGGTTGAGAGGAGACGACGAGAAGAAGAAGAAAAGCGCAGAAAAGAAGAAGCAAGATTGAAGGCTGAACAAGCAAAGATCTTAGAGGAAGAAAGGAAAAAGGCGGAGGGAGAGATTTTTACTGAGGAACAAGAACTGCTGAGGAAAGTAAATTCTGATTATGAAGAGGAATACAGAAAGCTTGGGGATAGTATTGAGCAGAGCAGAGTGGGGAAGACTGCCCACAGTGGGGAGAGTCCTGTTCTACGAGCATTAAAGAAGAGGAGAGTGGTCACCAGGTCTACGGTGACCACGACACCGAGGAAATCAGCAAAAAGATCATCAAAAAAAGGTACTACATTCGAACCTGCTTTAAGTGCTTCTTCTGTTGAAGATGACATTGGGGATGACCAAGTTCAAACCCTACACCCACATCACTCAACAGTGGGCACTGCTCATGCACCCAGTGGTGTGCCTAGGCAGTTCACCTCTTCAGAGGTGGCTGCCCACTACGAGTGCATCGCAACCCAGAAGCTAAGGTTGGAAAGGGGTTTTGACCCCGAGTTTGTTGAAGCAAACTCATTTGTAAAAGATAGGATCATCGCGCAAGACTGGTCGATTTTGGCCGAGGCCAATCGACGCGCTAATGCCTCGTTGGTCCGAGAATTTTATGCCGAAGCCTCTCAATCAAAGGACCCCATTGTGGTAGTTAGAGGAAGGAAAGTATGTTATAATCCAGGAGAAATCAACCGAGTGTTAGGAAGGCGTGGCCCAAATGAGTGTGAGCTTACAAAGTTTTTGAAGAAAATGACCCCCGAGGATGAGGACCGTATTTTGAAAGAAATAGCTGTCGAAGGAAAGCCATGGAACAAGGATGGTCGAAGACGTTGTCTAAACGCTAGCTCCCTCGTCACCGAGGCCGCTGTTTGGTTTCAATTTCTTCGGGCCTCTTTATCTCCGACATCACACGATACCACCTTGTCCTTGCACAAATGTACCCTCTTGTACTGTCTGCTCACAGGAATGAAGATAAATGTTGGGATAGTCATGCACGCTGCCATCGATCAAGCTAAGACCCGAAAGAAGGTTGTGTTGCCCCTCCCTTGCCTTTTCACGTTACTAATGATAGACGCAGGTGTACCCTCCGCTGTGGAGGATCAGTGGTTCGACTCAACAAGCAACATTAGTGTGCAGACCATTCGCAAGATGGGAAGGCATATCAACACTCCTCCACATGACCATGAAGAAGAGATTCCCACAGTGGGGACTGTCCGGCCCACTGTGATCATCGCTGAGGAGCATGATGTGCGGACTGCGGATACATCGAGGCGTCAGACTAAGGCAGGTTCGTCCAGCAACCAAATGGGAGAGATTTTGGCAGCTTTAAAGAAGCTCACATACAGGATCGAGTTGCTGGAAAGTGAGCAGCGATACCAGAACCGGGCCACGCAGAAATTTTGGATGTATACAAGAGAACGAGATGAGGTGACGGGCCTGATGATGAAAGAGGCCAACCCAATGCTAGCTGCTCAGCTACCAGAATTCCCGAAAGATATCTGCCCGGTTAATGACAGTGAGGATGAGTTCGATGATGATGATGCGGATCTGTCACCGCAAGCCACCCAAACCCCGTGAATGGTTTGTTTTTAAAACAATGGTTTCGCTCTTTTGCTCACCAAAAACAATTTTATTTTGTTTGGTTGATCTTTTTGTGCCTATGGCTAGGCATTGACACTATTTGCTGTTTTAACTTTTTAAATATCGATGCATGAAAATCCTACCGGTAGGTAGGTACTTTTGGGTACTAACATATTGATTGTTTGAATGCTTGTTTGACCTCGTTTCCATTTCAAGGTACAACTTTCGGCTTCCGACTTAAAAGGTCACTTTTGTAAGTACAAATCTCAACTTGTCCCGTGAAATGATATAGGCCATTTTTCGCATCCAAACACGATCCTTTTTGTACCCCCAAACCACCACCTTTGTTCATTAATTCAATGTCACAGTGGGGACACTGTGAGATTTTAAGTTTGAGGTGGGAACTTCCAGAGTGACCTCCAGTTTGCTCACAGTGAGGACACTGTGAAATCCAAGTTTGAGGTGGGTAAGCCGTACCCCCCTCCAAAAAAAAAAGAGAAAACACAAAAATACAAAAACAGAAGAAAATAGGAGTAGCACTAACAAAATTGATGGTGTGCCTTTTCTGGACCATCAAAGTGCTCACTCCCAGAAAACGATGGTGTGCCTATTCTGGACCATCAGAATACCCACCCTCACAAAAAAAAAAAATAGCCATACTCATTATACCCAAATAAAGCCTGAAAGTGTACGTTCTTATCATAGCAAAATACTAAACACCCACTTCTTGAAATAAAAATCTCAAAGCGAGATCTTCGGTCCATGTTTGGAAATTTTTGCCAAAACCCTTGGGAAAAGATTCAAAGCCATAAACCCTTCAAACCCAAGAAAGCCCTATTGATCAAAAGGTAAACAAGGGAAAGGTTTCGTCAAACACAAAAGTGAAATTTTCAAAGTTTGGAACCGAAGGAAGTATCGAAGGAAGGAGATCAACGCCCATTCAAGTCAAGAAATATGTAAGTCCATCAAAGACCTTTTATGCATTGTGTTTCATTTTATTTCTTTCTTTTTATTACTTGGGGACAAGTAATGATTTAAGTTTGAGGTTGTGATAACTCTATTTTTAGAGTTATTATTTCCATTTATTTTCCACTTTATTTTGTCAATTTTAGCCATTTCACTTCTAAAAACCCCCATTCTTGGTATGATTTACGAAAACGAGCAAAAGGAGTGAACCATGGTCTTTAATAAATTATTTGGGGAAGTTTTGGGTGTTTTCTCGATTTTTCATCCACAGTGACGTATATAGTGCCCACTCCGGTTCCCCACTCTTCGAGCTGATCAAAAAGAAATCAAAAAGAAACTTTTAGTTGGGATCTAATTTTCTGGAGGAGGAAGGTTCATATGGCAGAGAAATGGCTGGAGAAGTACAAGGTAGTTCTCATTGAAGATAGCATCAAGTACACCTCTTTGTACTTGGAGATTGACTTGGAGAAGGGACCATTGGATAAAAGAATTGCACAAGGAGCTGAATTCTGCCACAACTCAGCAGTCTTTACCCATTGGAAGACCCACCTCTTTTGTGTAATACCCAACTCCTTCTCCTAGTATATAAAGGAGCACTTGGGTGCCATTAAATGCATGCTTAGTTTTCATCCTTGAATACTTTTAGTCTCAAATTCTCTCAACTACCACATTAGCTTTAGTCTTTTATTTACTGCAGTAACTAGCTTTAATTTTCAGTAATTTACTTTCTTAGTTTAAATTGTAGTTCGTATTACACAGTGCAGGGACGACTTCTCGTTCCCCACTGTGAGCAGTTAATTCAAATCACTTTCAGTTTTATTATGTGCAAATCTTCATCTTTTGTTTTCTTTACTTCGGAAATGTTAGGCTAAACATCCTTTGGGATGTAGGAAGGAGAAGTACCTGGATTTTATCAAAAATGCTTGAGTAATCTTTATACTTAGAATATTTGTTGTTTTGGTCTTTCATTCTCGATATTTACCCAAGGATGCGAACAAGCTGATCACTTGCAAGGATCTAAAGTCTAGTTCTTAACTTAGAAATAAGTAGAGCGCAGTGACACGAGCTTGAATGATGCTAGGGGATTCGAAAGAATTCTTTTGACACTTACGAAAGTGAGGTCGGCACAGTGAGCTAATCTCTGCCCACTGGAGTAGTAGGCAAGCTAATTTGTGTATTAAAAACACTTAGAGTATTTGTCTCTACACATTCCATCGAGGCCTGAAAAGGTCCATTTAGAGATTACCATTGACAAAACAACAAGTACTAAGAGTATGGGATTTTTATCTAACGGTGTGAGTATTTTGTAACCGGGCTTTTCTAGCGAAAATGTCCACCACGAATACGAGGATCACTCTAAGGACCGAGTATTTGAGATAAAATTTAGGGAAAATCCAACCTACATTCCTCCTTTTTAGCATTTAGTAAATCGTTTCAAGTAGCTATTTTACCAAACCAAACCAAAGTATTATTTTCCTCTCTAGTTGAAACTTGTAAAAGGAGCTCATGAGAACCGTATTGTCTTGATTGTCCAGTCTCTGTGGATTCGATTCTGGTATTTTACCAACTATTACTTGCTGTGACGATCATAGTGGACAGTGTACACTTGCACTTCCCACTGTGGACAGTTTGCAACCCACTGCGATTAAAACACACATTTCGCACGTAACAGTAGCCCATCCTGCAGCACACGGATAACTGTAGTGGAAAAAATGTTGTACAATAGTAGGGAACGGGTATCATTCTGCCATATCTAATCTCACATAATGGTTACCATTAACGTACCCAATTGTAAAAGCAACATGTTGATACCACGCTGGCGGAGTGGACCTAAGCGGCAAGTACGTCCCACAACCTGCCTTATTAATAACGTGTAATGTCACATTATACTTTGAAGCAATCAAGACACCTATTTCAGGCATTGTCATCCTGTGTTCAACTGGTGCACCTCGATCTGATTAGAAGAAGTTTAAAGTGTTGTAAACAATATTTCAATATTGACCTCCAAAAGCGTTGATGTATTCTGTCTTGTGTGTATCTAACTCTTCCATCAAGTTAAACCGAATTGTGGGCCATGCATCTTCATGAAGACCGAGACAGACAACTATTGCTCGGAATCCACAATTTCCATCACCTCTCACATCATGTACATGCGTAATGTAAGGGTGAAACATCTTTGAAAATTGATTAATGTATGGATGTGCATTATAGTTTTTGCCTATGAAAGAACTGTGTCTCGGTGCGCGTAAGGTGGCCCGAAAACCCACGGTTATCAAAAAAAATTGTTAGACGTCCCATGAACTAAATATTTGAAGCAATAACCGTGGAATTTGGTACTCTCTAAAAAGTGTAATACATACCTTTTTTTTATAAGAGTTGATTACGGCTCCAATTTGAACCGAGCGGCTCAAATTAGCAAGAAGGGTTGTTCCTGATTTGGTTTAGAGCTAAACATAAACCTTTATGGTTTGAAGAGTGTTTTTTCAAACCGCAAACTGCACCACATATGTCTTAAAGTGTAAAAAACCGCACCGAATACAATATAATTACTACAGTTTGCAACTAACTTAACGCATTTCAATCCAATAATTGTAAAATCGCAATTTAAAAATAAGCCCGATGATGATGTTCGCATATTCCATAAAGTTCCAAACATATATAAGAAGTACGCAGTTCAAAAAGTGTGTAATACAGCCTAATAGTTCGTTAATGAATTCAAATTAATTAATACATTTGTAATGTTAACTCTTAAAATAATTTCAATGATCATATTTGTTAAAAAAAAAAAAAAAAAAAAAAATTTAAATAAGAAATTTGTAACATAGAATTTAAAAAGAAAGATGAAAAACTAATAAATAACTATTTTCATTTGATAAACTATTATATATATATATATATATAAAATAAATATTTAGAACATATATATAAAATAAATAATGCGTTTTAATGATTTAAAACTACGTTACGGCTTGATAAAGATGTAAACCGTAAATCTGATCGCCAAAAATTTAAACCACAAGTTGTGGTACGTGTGTGAACGGTGAAGACAGTTTGACGCTGTAGATGTACACCCCCGTTAGTTATTATTAAGTAATATCATTAATTAACAATTAAATAATTAACAATTTGGTTGGCTTTTTGAATGTAATATATTAGGAAGCAACCGATAAGCACAACTTGTATGACATACATATAATACATGAATTTTATATCTTCCATTTGCTGAAGCAATGGGCGTCCAAAGTTTGTATAAATAGCTTCAGATTTCATCTCTTTTCCATATCATACGGTCTCATAAATCACCAAGAATTTAAGTACACAACATTTCAAGTTCTTAAGTTCTTAACCCACATATATATATTTTTCTTGAAGTAAAACCCAGATATATATAATATATATATATCATCTTCAGCAAAACCTGTTGGAATAATCATGATTTGTATTTGATAGATAATAAGATGACAAGAAAACATACCCGATGATCCTGAGGATCCAGTGAAAGCATTAAACATATTTGCCATTGATTGTCGGGTTCCCAGAACAAGGTGATTGTATGATGATGGGTGAAGATCGATTCTGGAAGAGACGATCACAGGGAGGCGTACGGCTGTGTTCTTAATCAGCTGATTTTGTGATTAGGGTTAAAAGAAAGATTAGGGTACTCTATTTATAATAAGAGTATCTTACACTTTTAACCCTTGGTGTTTATTATGTGCAGTATAATCCCCCATAGTTCCAATCATCTAATGGGAAACCCTATAGTATGTCAATAATAGTAAATACGCCCATCAAATATTTACCAGACATATGGATTTCAGTTATTGTCAATTATCATATCAGGAATGATAAACGATCAGTGACGGTCACTTTTAAGGTGGTTCCAACATTCTCCCACTTGACCAAGCGATCTTTTATCTATGAGTATCAATAAGTCCGGCCGGGATAATATTCATTTTGTTTTAAACTGAAATCATAGCTAATAAGTACAGCCGTAGAGAAGAATATCAACTCAGGACCCCCACTAGTCAAACTATGACTCAAATTCAAAACTGAATAAGCAATGATCAATTGACTAAGACAAATTTCGTTATAATAATGTCCATACACCATTATGAGCTCAAAGCGTAACTAATAGACAAACAAAATTTGAATATAGAGGAAAATTTATTAAGATAATAATAATGACCAATAAGTACAACATGCTATTAAATTAAGTCTTTTGTAAGCCCCATCTTCGACACGTGTCCTACGAAGACATTAGGAGGAAGACCTTTGGTCATCGGATCCGCTAGCATATTCTTTGTACTTATGTACTCGATACAAAGGACATTTTCCTCAACCCGTTCGCGCACAAACAGATACTTTGTATCAAGATACAGCCCAGCGCCAGTTGAACTGTTACTGTTCGAGAAAGTTACGGCAACTGAGTTATCACAGTAAAGCTTCAATGGTCTAGAAATGGAGTTGACGATTTTGAGTCCACTGACCAGGTTCCTTAACAACATCCCATGACAAGAGGCATTATAAACGGCAACGTATTCAGCCATCATGGTGGACGTTGTAGTCAGCTTCTGTTTATGACTCCGCCAGGAGATAGGTCCACCAGCTAACATAAATATGTACCCGGAAGTAGATTTCTTATCTTCCTTGCATTTAGCAAAATCGGAATCAGAATATCCTACTACTTCTAAGTTGTCACTTCTTCTATAAGTTAATTTGTAGTCTTTGGTCCCTTGCAGATATCGTAGAACCTTTTTAGCCGCTTTCCAGTGTGCTATTCCGGGATTAGATAAGTAACGTCCCAACATACCAGCGATATAAGCGATATCCGGACGAGTACAGACCTGAGCATACATAATGCTCCCTACTACAGACGAATAAGGTATCATCTTCATTTCTTCCTTTTCAATCTCAGTGCTCGGAGCTTGGAAAGAACCAAACACGTCCCCTTTAACTACTGGAGCTACAGTGGGTGTACAGTGCTGCATGTTATAGCGTTTTAAGATACGCTCAATATATGCGTTTTGAGAAAGTCCCAAAACACCATTATGCCTATCTCGATGTATTTCGATACCAATGACATAAGAGGCATCACCGAGATCTTTCATGTCGAAATTTTGCGAAAGCATCCGCTTCGACTCATGCAGCATATCCAAGTTGTTACTTGCTAGTAGAATGTCATCTACGTACAAGACAAGGATTATAAAGTTACTCCCACTGATCTTGAGATAGGTGCATTGATCCACTTGATTCTTTAGAAAACCTTGCCCTTTTACGATTTTATGGAACTTGAGGTACCATTGTCGTGATGCCTGCTTCAACCCATAAATGGATTTCTTCAACTTGCAGACCATATGCTCTTTACCTTCTGGAATGAATCCTTCAGGTTGTCGCATGTATACGTCTTCTTGCAAGTCTCCATTTAAGAATGCGGTCTTGACATCCATCTGATGTAACTCTAAATCATAATGAGCTACAAGTGCCATAACAATCCTTAAAGAATCTTTACGAGAGACAGGAGAGAAGGTCTCTTGATAATCGATTCCTTCCTTTTGAGTAAACCCTTTTGCAACCAGTCTGGCCTTATAGCGTTCGATGTTTCCTTTCGGGTCTAATTTCGTTTTGAAGACCCATTTACAACCGATAGTTTTGGATCCTTCAGGAAGTTCAACCAAGTCCCAAACATCATTGTGTTGCATGGAATTAAGCTCTTCAATCATGGCTTCATTCCACTGAGTGGCCTGATCACTATTAATGGCTTCTCGATAAGAGGTAGGATCAGTAAGCTTTCCAATGTCCTCAACTTCAGATAAAAAGGTTACGAAATCATCAAAATTTGTGGCCCTGCGTGCCCTAGATGATCTCCTGAGTTGATTTTCCGGTTCAGTAACAGAAGGAGTGGAATCAGTGATATTAGGTTCCGCGTTCGGAAGCGATGATGATGTTCCCTCGGTATTTTGGTTAGGAGGAGCAGGATCAGTGATATTAGGAGCAGCGGTGGGTACAAGAGGAATTATCGGAGGAATAAGTATACCGGAAGAATGGTTTCCCCCCGCTTCTTGTACTTCTTGCAAATCTGAGTCATGATTTGTCGTGCTCCCACTGATCTTTGAGTTCTCAAGAAATGTGGCATGCTGCGTGTCAATGATGCTCGTAGTGTGGGAAGGACAGTAAAACCGATAACCTTTTGAGTTATCAGGATAACCGATAAAGAAACATGTAAGGGTTTTAGGATCCAGTTTCTTTAAGTTAGGGTTATAGACTTTTGCTTCGGCAGGACAGCCCCATACTTTCATATATTTTAGACTCGGTTTCCTACCTGTCCAGATTTCATAAGGAGTTTTAGGGACAGATTTTGATGGAACCCTATTGAGTATATGAACGGCTGTTTTTAATGCCTCAGTCCATAGGAAAGTAGGTAAGTTAGTGTTAGCAAGCATACTTCTCACCATGTCCATTAAGGTTCTGTTTCTCCTTTCAGTAACACCATTTTGTTGAGGAGAACCAGGCATGGTGTATTGGTTAATTATGCCTTGTTCCTTGCAAAAGTTATAGAAAGGACCAGGAGCTTGACCAATATCAGTATGTCTACCATAATACTCACCTCCTCTATCTGATCTCACAACTTTTATTTTATGATCAAGTTGGTTTTCAACCAAAGTTTTAAAATCAATAAAAGTTTGTAAGGATTCAGATTTTTCCTTAATCAGATATAGGTGCATATAACGCGAATAATCGTCAATGAATGTAATAAATGATGTATGTCCTGTGATTGATGCGGGATAAGGACCACTAATATCAGTGTGAATTATTTCCAACAAGTTGGAACTTCTAGTAGCTCCTTTCTTATTCCCTTTTGCCATTTTTCCTTTGAGGCACTTAATACATGTTTCAAAATCACTAAAATCAAGAGAATGTAAGATTCCATCCTTTATGAGTCGAGTCATTCTATCTCGTGAGATGTGGCCAAGACGTTTATGCCACAACATGGAGGAATTCTCTAATTGTTTAGGTGATTTTGTTGTTTTAGTTACGTCATCAATATTAAGAGACAACAAAGATTGTGAGAAATTATGATCTAGTTCTAATCTATACCGCAATCCATCCAAGAAACCTCGACCAAGCAATTCATTATTATGAGTAATGGCAATCTTGCCGCAACCATGAATTATTACATAACCTTCAAGGTCTAGTCTAGATATGGATACAAGGTTCCGAGTAATTCTCGGTACATATAAGGTATCCACTAGTCTAATACACTTTCCGGTACTCATATGTAAATTTAAAGTTCCCATGGCTTCGACATCTAAGAGATCACCACTTCCAACTCTAAGTTTTCTTTGGCCCTTTGGTAGTTTCTGGATTGTAAGGAATCCCTGCATTGAGTTTGTCACATGGACCATAGAACCAGAGTCACCCCACCATGTATTAACAGGGACATCAGTAGTAAAGGAATCAAATATTACATAAAGAATGTTACCTTTCTTAGCTAGCCATTCCTTGAACTTAGGGCAATCTTTCTGTCCGTGCCCTTTTGCACGACAAAATTTGCAGTTAGGTTTGCTTGTCAAGGGTTTAGAGCTAGAGGCAACGGCACCATGATTATTATCCTTTTGGATTTTATATCCAGTCTGATTACCGTGATTACCCTTCCTTTTCTTACAATTACCAGTGGTTGTTAGGTGAACGGCTTCAGGTTGTACCAGCTTTAGGCGATCCTCCTCTTGCACACACATTGCAATCAGTTCACTTATCGACCATTTATCCTTCATAGCGTTATAGTTAACTTTGAAGGTGTCAAACCTAGCAGGCAAAGAGGTCATTATGAAATGCACAAGAAAATTATCAGAGACTTCCATCTCAAGACTCTTAAGCTTATGAGCCATATCAATCATTTTCATAATGTGTTCACGGACACTGCTATTTCCTTCATATTTCAGAGTGAGCATCTGTAGCATTAAGCTACTTGCATGTGCCTTAGACGATCCCTTGAAGTGATCCTCAACAGATTTGAGGTAAGTTTTGACTTTATCAGAGTGAGGGATAGCTCCTCGGATACTGAGGTTGATGGAGTTCTTGACCATCATTAGTGACAAGCGATTTGCCCTTTCCCACTTTTCAAAATCCGCTTTCTGAGTTGCAGTGGACGCAGCAGTAATAGCAGTGGGTTCATCATGGCGAATAGCATGGTCAAGGTCTAGCATCCCCAGAGTAAGAAGTAATTGATCCTTCCATGACGCAAAGTTCGCACCAGTAAGTGGCTCAATGCCAAAGTTAGGTACTGATTAGGAAAGGAGGAGGATATAAGTTATAGAAGACTATCATAGTGACGTAGTTAGCTATAAAAGGCGGACAAAGTAATGTTTCTTAAAGTAATGGAATCAAAGTAATGTTAAAGTAAGCAGGCCTAACAGTAATATTCCTTAGAGTAATGAAACTATGACCATTTTAGTGATGAAGCTAGTGATGAGTATACCTATTGTAAACACCAAAACAATAAGTCAAAGTAAGGCTCTACTTAGATGTTACATCACCTTTGGGCAGAAATAACTAATATCTAAGTAAACATGAGCGTTAGGGTTATGCAACGCAATGCTTATCTTTTGACCTTTGGGCACAAAATAGAGCATCGTGTGAATTATGCATGTAGAAAGTCCTTTTGACACACAGGTATATTAAATCACCTTTGGGCAGAATTAGTATACTCAGTGTTCATTATGCAAAAGGAAAAAAAATGCATTATGAGAATCATATTTGACCTTTGGGCACAAATGATGAGACCATAAATATTAGTGCAAGGTTTTCTCTATGTACAGTAGCGAAAAGTAAGGTTTTCGCTATGTACAGTAGCGAAAAGTAAGGTTTTCGCTATGTACAGTAGCGAAAAGTAAGGTTTTCGCTATGTACAGTAGCGAAAAGTAAGGTTTTCGCTATGTACAGTAGCGAAAAGTAAGGTTTTCGCTATGTACAGTAGCGAAAAGTAAGGTTCAACCGAAAAAAAAAATTCTATACATTGATCAATTCGGGATAAATAACATTGATCAATTAACATGGCATAATTAGGGTTTAATACGATGGAAAAAAAGCATTATAATCGCAGATGATAAAATTGCAATTCAATGCAGTTTTGATGTTTGCGGCGGCATACATAAACACGAAGTAAACCGATAAATTAAAGCCATCAAAACTAATACAAATCATGAATCAATTTTGAACCTGGGGCTCTGATACCACATGTTGGAATAATCATGATTTGTATTTGATAGATAATAAGATGACAAGAAAACATACCCGATGATCCCGAGGATCCAGTGAAAGCATTAAACATATTTGCCATTGATTGTCGGGTTCCCAGAACAAGGTGATTGTATGATGATGGGTGAAGATCGATTCTGGAAGAGACGATCACAGGGAGGCGCACGGCTGTGTTCTTAATCAGCTGATTTTGTGATTAGGGTTAAAAGAAAGATTAGGGTACTCTATTTATAATAAGAGTATCTTACACTTTTAACCCTTGGTGTTTATTATGTGCAGTATAATCCCCCATAGTTCCAATCACCTAATGGGAAACCCTATAGTATGTCAATAATAGTAAATACGCCCATCAAATATTTACCAGACATAGGGATTTCAGTTATTGTCAATTATCATATCAGGAATGATAAACGATCAGTGACGGTCACTTTTAAGGTGGTTCCAACAAAACCCTGATGGTTTCAAGGTCATGGAGGATGATAGCAGCTGCTATCGTTACCATTTTATTCTTACTTGATTTTGGAGTCGCCGATATGCGTAAGCACTTTCTTTTTCTTTCTGATAAAGCTACAAATTAATAGAATAATTTTTAAATTTCTGTTACGTACTTGTATTGAGTAATCGGCTGAAACTAACACCATCTCCAATGAACCCTTTATTTTAGTCTATGAAACATCTCTAATAAACTCTCTATTTTACTTTCTATAATAGGGAAATGAATAGTAACTCTCTAAATACAGAGAAACACTATTCATAATCTCGATTTTTTTTCTAAAGTAGAAAAAAAAATATTTGGAATATTCTCTTTTAGAGTAGAAAAAATAGAGTAATACATTGGAGACCTTTAATTAGACTCTATAAAAGAGAGTAAAATAGAGAATTACATTGGAGATGCCCTAATTGTGTTTTGTTACTTTCTTTTTTCTGTTTCTATATATAGCTCCAAACTATACGTTCATGCGTGAATCATCACAAGCACCTAAGGTTTCATTCTACGACTACATCGTTGTTGGAGGTGGCACCACCGGAATTCCAGTGGCCGCCACCCTATCGGAGAACTCCTCCGTTCTATTGCTAGAACGTGGTGGCTCACCCTACCCTAATCCCAACGTCACTCTGATGGCCAACTTCGGTACCTACTTCTTCGATTCATCACACGAATCTCCCTCTCAACAGTTTGTCGTTGAGGGTGTTGTAAATGCTCGCCCTCGTGTCTTGGGTGGTGGTACTTGCATTAATGCTGGATTCTACACTCGTGCTGAAGACAGATTCTACACCGAAGCTGGATTAACGGATGCAAATTTGATCGAAGAATCCTACCAATATGCAGAAAAAGTAATGGTTTTTGAGCCGGTTCTTGGGGGGTGGCAGACTGCACTTCGAGCAGCAATGTTGGAAGCTGGGGTCACACCCGACAATGGCTATACCTATGATCATCTTAACGGTACTAAAACCGGCGGTAGTATTTTCGATCCTGATGGGGTGCGGCATACTGCCGCAGATTTGTTGCAATATGCCAACCCAGAACAGTTGTCTCTTTTCCTACATGCGTCGGTTCACAAGATCTTATTTAGGACCAAAGGTACGTGGGTACCACGAGAAAGTTTATTTATGAACCATAAATATTTCACTACTAAACGAAAGACTTTCATCTACGAACTTTCCCATGGGAAATCTGTCGTTAAAGACCGATTCGTCACAAACCGTCACAAAAGTTGGTGGGTAAATTTTTTGTAGGTAACGCAAATCAGTTACCGATTATCCGAGGATTCTCTGGGTGATCCATGGGTATTTTCTCGAAAAACATCGGATTATACCGAACCATTAATATTTCCTGGGTGATCCGTAGGTAATCACCAACGGAAATTTCCCGGTGTGAATTTTGTGGACAAAACCCATTTGTTTTGTAGTGTTTTTAAGAACCAACAATTTATGATTTATTCATTATGAAATATCTATTTAAATATTCATAATGAACAATTGATTAATACTAGATATTAATTATGCCTAAGTAATTTTAAGTATTTACTATATCATGCTTACTTGTAATTCTTGTACAGGACGATCAAAGCCGTTAGCTTATGGAGTCGTGTTTGAAGATTCACTTGGAAAAATGCATCGGGCATATCTAAAAAAGTGGAAAGAAAAATGAAATTATAGTGTCTGCCGGAGCTCTTGGTAGCCCACAACTTTTGATATTGAGTGGGATAGGTCCAAAAGAGCAACTCGAGGCCTTAAGATCAAAGTCGTGGTTGAGCAACCTTTGGTTGGTCAATACATGGCTGATAACCCGCTAAACGGATTTTTCATCCCTGCTCTCGTTCCCGTTGAGCGATCCCTTGTCCAAACGGTTGGTATTACCGAGTTCGGTAGCTACATTGAGGAATCCGGTGGTATTAATTTTCTCTTGGCAGATACTCCTACATATCTGGGTTATGACTATCAGGTATATACATATATATAGTTAACGTTCTCGTCTGAACCTTCGTATATATATATATTATACTAACGAATTAAAATTATAAATTTAGTCTTTTACCAAGTAGCCATAAATCTTGAAATAAAAACATTGGCAAAATACGTCTAATTAATTGTTTATTTTCTCAATAGAGACATGAAAATTAGAAACTATAATGAATTATGAGTCAATAAAGTTTACGACTTGTGTAATTGTTTGCAGATGGGCGGATTTATATTCGAGAAAACCGATGGCCCCCTATCTATGGGGAACCTAACAGTAGTAAACCGTAATCCAGGTGACAACCCAAACGTAACATTTAACTACTTCAAGGAACCCGAAGACTTGGAAAAATGTGTTAAGGGACTTGAAGTCATGTTAGCAGCTATTGAATCAGACGCTTTCTCAAACTACAGATATCCGAATATGACGGCCCAAGATATTCTCGATCTTAACATCCAATATCCATATAACCTAAATGAAAATAGTAAAACATTTTCCACCCTCGAACAATATTGCAAGGACACCAAAAGCACCATATGGCATTATCATGGTGGGTGCCGAATTGGCAAAGTTCTTGACGATGAATATAAGGTTCTTGGTGTCGATGGTCTTCGAGTCATGGATGGATCGACTTTCGTCAACTCTCCGGGAACTAATCCGCAAGCTAGCCTCATGATGCTCGGAAGATACATGGGACTTACGATGCTGGCACAAAGATGTGCAACCGACAAGCCGTATGCGGATATGTGATTGGCATCGGGCACGTTTTTTTTTTCTAAAGATATCAATATTGTGTCGATATCAATTTCCGTTAATAAACGTTGATATCTAATTGTATGAAATTTTAAGTTATTTGAACGATTGTTTTGTCAAGATTGAATAATAACGGTGTGAACTTTTGTCTTTATTTAGATTCTCTATTGGGTCTTCATTTTTAGTTCTCCGTCCATGTTATTTGGGCAAAGAAAAAGTTGATTACCGGCAATTTAAACTGACTCAACACGAAACACGGCTCTAAATACATCAATGTGAGGGGACATTTTTTGATTCACTCAGTAGCCAAGGCAAGCAGGCTAGGGGCGGGATCAAACCTGCGATCTATCTTGTATTTTGGCAAAGTTGCCCCAACGTCCGAAACAATTACCAAGTGAACTACATGCGGAAGGCTTTTCATCCATGTTATATATTATTCAGATCATCAGACTTTCAATGACGATTTTATAAAATAGGAACTTAAAAATTCTAGTTAAAAAGCCACGTTAGAAACCAAGATACATGCATGATGTTTAAATACGTACGTGCTGAATTTATAAATAGTACTAAACTTTCATTCTATTTCAATTTTGTTCACTTAGAGTGTATATTTTTCTCATTTAAAGTTTTAAACTATTCCTATTTCACTAGTGTAACATCCCAATTTTTGGAATTTTTAAGATAAATATGAAAAATAGGATTTTGGATTAAATCTTAGATTTTATAGTCTTGTTGGATGGATAATTCAAATACGAGTCCAACAGGCCTTTCCGGAGCGAAAACGGAGCTAAAAGGAAGAAGTTATGGCCAAAACAACTTTCGGTACAACCTCGACTAAAGTGGCCAGCGAAAGTGACACTTGTGTCACTCTCGCATGTCACTCTCGCCGGTTTTGTACCGAGAGCCATGGGACCCCAGCGAGAGTGCCCAGCGAAAGTGACACTTGTGTCACTCTCACGCGTCACTTTAGCCGTCGGGCACCTGGAGCATAAAAACGCGATTTTCAGCCCAAAACTTCATTTCCTCATATCTCTCTCATTTCAACTCCGATTTTGTTGATTCAAGTTGCTATGGTTTCGTTTTTGAGAGATTTTCAAGGATAGATTGTTAGTTTTGGGGAGGTACAAGAGTATTTGGTGGTGGAGTGGAAGCAAGGATCAAAAGCTCATCATCATCACCTCCATCTTCATGAAATTTAGGGGTTTCTAGGTTTTCATCAAAACCTAAGTGGTGAGTCCATCCTCCTAGATTCTAAACTTTATTATGAGTTGTAAATGCTCCATTGTTGACTTCCTAGTGTTTTATTTCTCTAATTTCAGTTTGGATGATTTTGAGAAAAGTTAGGTCAAATTGGGGTTTTGGGTCAAAATGAGGATTTTGATGTTTTATGTTGGGGGAAACAATTCTAAGTGGTTGGATCTGAATATTTATCATTGGAAACTTATGGATCTAGGTTTTTGGAAGATTTGGCTTGAAGATTCGTGTTTCTTCAAATGAGCTTACGTTTGGGGAAAAATCTAGATTTAACCTAATCTAGCAAGGTGAGTTCAAGTTGATTTGTGAAAACGTTGTACATGCCAAAATTGTTCTTTTCCAAGTATTTATGTGTTTTACATGAAATTATCATTTGTTGAGTTATTTGGTGGGTTTTGACTACGTGAAGTATTTAACTTTATAAACCTTGTAAAACACCCATATTTGGGATTTTTGAATATTTTAATATGTCTTTAAATGATTTATTGCTCGAATGGAGTTTATTCAATGGTTTAAACATGTTGGTGTAATTGATTTTATAAACCATTCTAGGAAAATGCACATTTTCGTGTCATGAGTCATTTTAAGAATTATAAGAGTACGAGTCCATTTGGGAAACCATTGGTTCTAATACGTGACGAGTTTCAGGTTAATAATGATTTTGTGGTATACGTTTACCTAAATGATGTTTAAATGCATTTTATATTATGAGGACCGTTATTTAGTGTCCTAAAGGGGTTTTGAGCATTTTGTTCGGTTTCGACTTTAACAGAGTCTTGAGGACATTTGTCCGGATTTTAACATTTGAATATGGAGCTTTGGTCGCCAGTTGCGTTTGTTGCATTTTATTTGAAGAGTATATGTTTTGAGTGTGTGTGTCATTCAAGCAGAGTCATGTACTATTAGACCGTAATGCATTGGATCCATAGGTATATGAGTCGCTCATATTTGCATGGTGGAAAGTCTTGGTATTCTCACTTTGGGATGTATGCTGTCTTGACATTTTTCGTCTCGGTGTTGTGGAGAGGAACCATATTGGGTTGTACTCCGAGATTTTGGTTTATTGTTGATGTTCTAACACTTGTGCACGAGAGTTAGACATCTTGGTTTATCAAGTAAGGAGCCGAGACTCCAAATCTTGAATTCTAGTAAGTAGGCAATAAAGGTTCCGTAGAAACCTTGAGGTGTAACTTACTAGAGAATGAACAGGCAATAAGATCGTGTATCCTTGAGGTGTAGCTGGGCACAACAGGCAATAAAGGATATGGTGGTGCCACCCGTTGCTGGGTGTGGGACTTGAGGTGTAGCTTTTTATAGCAGGCAATAAAGTCCGACACGAGTTGGAGCTTATTAAAGCAGACAATAGAGTCACGATCTGAGGTGTAGTTCAATAACATAGTTATGCGGCTTAACTTTGTGTTCCGCCACATACAATGAAATCGGGTCTCCCCCGTCACCGAAAGGTGTTTTTTGGATATTTATTTTATCCATGTTTTCGGTGATATATTTTATTTATATGGTTTGCTTTCCATATTTTAAGGGTTGTGATGTATGCCCCATTCGCGCTGGGGATGTTATGAATAATAGCGATTCATTTATGATTTCAATCATTTTGGAAATCAATTACAATTTCACTTTTCAAGTGGGTTTCGGGATGAGTCCATGTAACATCTCGATTTTTATAAAAGATAATGTTTGGGGTTTATTAAATAATTTGAGTATAATTATTTGATAAGTTATGATTTATATTATGATGAATTAATTTTAGAGTTTATCCCCGATTAAGTTACGTTAGATATTTGGTGGAAATATAAGATATGGGGTAAACTTTAATTTAATTTAGAAATGGAGGGATGGAACTTGCCAAGAGATGATAGTTTGGGGTTTGTTGGCTAATTGGAGATTGATGTGTCAACACCACAATTAAAATTGATTAAGTGGGAGAGAGGTGTCCTCCCATCTCATTTAGTCATCTAATTGTGTGTGTGTGTGTGTGTTTGGAGCTCCAAAGATAGAGAGAGATCGAGAAAGAAAGAAGAAGAAGGAGAAGAAAATCTTATTTTTGGGCTGGATTTTAGAGGAAAACTGCAGAAACAAAGGTATGTTAAATCATAACCTTGATATGTTTATGAGTTTTAGAAATTAATTTAGTGGGTTAAAATTTGAGTATGATGTCTATGAATATTATGAGAAATCTGGGCTGGAAATAATGTTCTTTTAGTAGTACTGAACATATCTGCAAATTTACAGAAACATGCATAGCTTAAATCTTTAATTTCTGGGTTTTGTACGTTTTTAGTAGGCTGCGAGAGTTATGATAATTTGAAGATTCATAAGTGTCGCAACCTTGAGTTGCGACAAACTCATAAGTATCGCAATGGTCGATTGAGATAAGGAGTACATCGCAACAGTTGGTTGCGATAGGAAGAAATTGTCGCAACCATGGGTTGCGATAAGTACTGTTGGTTGCGATAAAAGTGTTGTGTCGTAGTAGTTGATTGCGACAAGTACTGTGTATTGCGAGGAGTATTATCGCAACAAGTTGGTTGCGATAAGAGACGAGAATTTTAGGATTTTAATATTTAAGGGTCCTAAACAGTAGATTAATACCAGTACATTATGTATTTGGTATTTCAGTTAATTGTGAAGTTGGAGACAGAAATTCTTACAACTTCGAGAAGTAAAGCAATAGTGATATTTTTGCTACCAGGCGAGTTCATTCTTACCTTACCCTTTTTATAACGTTTTAAATTATGGTAAGGTGTAATTTATAAGTGAACTGTTTTGGATGGATTTTTGGAAGAAGTATTATTATAAATATTTTATAAAGTAAAATATATTATTCTAAATTGATGGTTGTGCTTACAATCATATTGGAAAATGATTTATAACAATAATATGTACAAGTTATAAATATGGGATTTAATGGTTAAGTGGATTACAACAATCTTTATATCAAAGACCGTGAGTGATGATATTGATGATTAGACTTCTGTTATAAGAAATTGACATATTAAATGTGATTTGTTTATATTAAATGACATGAAGGATTTATAAAGGAGGTTCGCTCATACGATTGTTATGAGGAATCTATGTGGTATAAATATAATTCGCTCATACTGTTTGCTATGAGGTATTTATGTAAAGAAGATTTGCTCATACTATTTGCTATGAGGAATCTATATAAAGAAGATTTGCTCATACTATTTGCTATGAGGAATCTATATAAAGGAGATTTGCTCATACTGTTTGCTATGGGGAATCTATGAGGTATAAATATGATTTTCTCATACTGATTACTATGAGGAATCTATATTAAATAAATACCTGTACGAGTACATTTAGGTGGTATGGATCCATAGGCCTAGTGTTTTGGAAATTGTGGGATTGACGTAGATTTATTCGGAATTCCCGAATTCTAAAGACAAGAAGAGATTGACATGTGTATATTGTAATCTCTATTTCCTTTCTAAGAAATGGGCATGTGTATATTGAGATTTCTTAGATATGAGAATTAATCTAGAATCCGTGGAGATTCGTAGTGTGGGCTTTGGAATATGATTTAATGAATGATTTGGTATCAGTCATATTTATGGAATTGGGTATAACCCTGTCAACGAAAGATGGTTATACGTGTGATAAGAAAAAGGGTAACCAGGTTTGTTATAACTTGTTTACGTTGATTTGATAAATATTATTTGGAAACTGAACGTTCTCACTAGGCGTTAGCCTAATCGTTTTCAAATGATGTTTTCTTACCAGGTACTAGCTCGGGAAAATAAAGGGTTGTGAGACGAGAGATTTTGGATTAGCGGAGAAGTTAATTAATGTTGAGGTTGTGATAGATTGCTTAGATAATCTAGTTAATCTGATTATAGCGACATGATTAGATTAATAGATTATTTGAAGAATTCTATGTTTGTAAATAGGAACCTCATAGTTAATTCTCCACTTATATAAAGCTTAGAGAGTTTATGTTTAAATCTTGTGGTAATTTGAGGTTTAAATTAGCCCTGATTTTAGGGTGTTACAATGTGGTATCAGAGCATTAGTTTAAGGGAACTAGGTATGCTAAGTGAGATACCTAGACTTAAGCTGTGATGAACTAAGTTATGATTTGTGAGATATGGGTAGAAGTACTAAGACGGGATGGTCTTAGAGTTGATGGAAATACGTGAAATTAGTACTGTAACAATAGTAACGAGGATTCTCATGTATAGTATGTTCACAATTCCAATTAGCTATTGTTATTATGAATATATTGTTACACAAGTATACTTGTTTCTAAATTGTTATTAGTAACTAATGATCGGTAAAGTACGTTGTGTATGTCTAGATTTGTGTAACCATTTCTTATTTCTTATGGTTATTCCTTTGTGTGATATCAGAACGATGGTGAATACACCGCCATTGTCCCCTATTTCTTCAATGGATAGGTCCGCAATTGATTGGTCAACTGGAAGACAACCTGGAAGGATTAGGACCCGAGAGAGTCCGCTGAGAATACCTTCAATGGGGGGTGTGGATAGTCAGGTGCACAGGACAGGTACTAGTACTGCTGACCAAGAAACGCCGGAATCGACAATGGAGTCTCGTATGATGGATAACATGACAAGAATGATGAATACAACGATGGAAAAACAAGCTGAAATGTTTATGAAAGCACTGAACGATCGAAGTACGGAGCTACGTCGAACGGGAACTGATACTGGGGTAATAAATCCAGTTAGTAACCCTGGACCGGAGGTAGAGAGGAGAGTTGAAAGAATTTGTTCATACAAAACGTTCCTAAGCTGTAAGCCACCAGAGTTTAAAGGAATAGATAATCCAGTAGCCTGTATGAACTGGATTAGCGAAATGGAACAAGCTTTCCGAGCTTGTGAATGCGATGAGAAGTCAAAGGTTAGATTTGCATCTCAAATGTTAAAAGGTAATGCGCTGATTTGGTGGAACGTTGTTACGGATACAATCTCTGCTCCAATCTTGACTGCTCTGACTTGGGAGTCATTCAAGAAGAAAATTTTGGAGGAATACTGTAATGAAAATGAGATGGACCGAATTGAAGAAGAGTTTCAGACTCTTAAGAAGGGTAATATGTCTGTTAGGAAGTATACTGAAACTTTTATGGAGAAATTGAATTTGGTGGGGCATGTGGCTTCGACTGAAAAAGAAAAGATTAAGGCGTATCTGAAGGGTTTGCCTGCGGACATGATGTCCCATGTAAGAAATGCTAAAGCTTCAATGTTAAGGGAGACAATTGAGGAAGCAACAGTGATGGAAGAAGTTTATGCAAAAGATAAAGCTGAGAAAGCTCACATAGGAGAGATAAGAAAAGGGGAAGGTCGATCGGAACCTTCGCATGGGTCGAAGCCCTTTAGTGATGATGCTCATTCGAAGCCTCGTCAGGAGTTGAATTGGTGCCAAAAATGTAAGAGTAAACATTATGGTCCGTGTAGGATGACTGGACTAGAATGTTTTAAATGTGGTAAGGGTGGTCACACCATTGGAAATTGTCCCATACAAGAACCGAAATGTTCTGAGTGTAAACAGCCTGGCCATTTTCGAAAAGATTGCCCAAAGTTAAAGAAGAGCGGAGATCAAGAGAAGAAAACAATTATCCCAAGGCCAACGGGTTGAGAAAATTTCATGATGGCGGATGAAATAAAGGAAATCGTCGGGTGTATTTTCAGTATATATATATATATATATATATATATATATAGGGGTGGTATCGGGTACAAACCAGTTAGTTTGTACAAACTCGTACAAACCATACCTAGCTTCATAATTTTGTAAATTTGGCTTCATGAATATATATATATATATATATATATATATATATATATATATATATATTTTTTTTTGGCTTCATGAATATATAATTTGGCTTCATGAATATATCATTTGGCATTTTTAACTAATTTTTTTACAAAAATAAGGGTATTTTAGTGTATTTTTGTAAAAAAAATTAGTTAAAAATGCCAAATGATATATTCATGAAGCCAAATTATATATTCATGAAGGCAATATATATATATATATATATATATATATATATATATATTCATGAAGCCAAATTTACAAAATCATGAAGTTAGGTATGGTTTGTACGAGTTTGTACAAACTAACTGGTTTGTATTTGATACCTAGCCTATATATATATATATATATATATATATATATTTTGTAAGTCATATGCATGTGTAGGTATTATGAAATAGTATGCTAGCTTGTCTTTTGTACTATGATCTTTTGTTAAAAGCTATCTATTTCAGTTATTGTTTTGGAAGATGTTTAAGTGGTTTAAATGAGATTAATTTACAGTTGGATAAAGATTTAATGATATTATAGTTGCTCCAATGAGATTTGCAGATTTCAAGTTGGGGAGTAATAAGAATGAGAAAAACGTAGAAAGTTAAATCCTTTTTCTTCTGGACTTTTATTTGTGAGTAAGAATGTAAGACTAGAAATGGAAGGGATACTTGACATATTTCATAATGATAGGATGATTTCACTTACTGATGTAAGTGTGGATGAAAGAGTCGGTGTGTGGAAGAACCGAAGGCAATTTTGGGAGAGATCGATTAGAAAGTCATGTAATAATAAGAAATTAGTTATGTTGAAGATACAATTGAAACATCATCGAAGTACTAATGTGACTTTAGAATCTGAGGAGGATATGAAGATTAGACATCCTCATTTGTTTACCTAACTCTGATTTCGAGGACGAAATCATTTTCAAGTTGGGGAGTATTGCAACATCTCGATTTTTATAAAAGATAATGTTTGGGGTTTATTAAATAATTTGAGTATAATTATTTGATAAGTTATGATTTATATTATGATGAATTAATTTTAGAGTTTATCCCCGATTAAGTTACGTTAGATATTTGGTGGAAATATAAGATATGGGGTAAACTTTAATTTAATTTAGAAATGGAGGGATGGAACTTGCCAAGAGATGATAGTTTGGGGTTTGTTGGCTAATTGGAGATTGACGTGTCAACACCACAATTAAAATTGATTAAGTGGGAGAGAGGTGTCCTCTCATCTCACTTAGTCATCTAATTGTGTGTGTGTGTTTGGAGCTCCAAAGATAGAGAGAGATCGAGAAAGAAAGAAGAAGAAGGAGAAGAAAAGCTTATTTTTGGGCTGGATTTTAGAGGAAAACTGCAGAAACAAAGGTATGTTAAATCATAACCTTGATATGTTTATGAGTTTTAGAAATTAATTTAGTGGGTTAAAATTTGAGTATGATGTCTATGAATATTATGAGAAATCTGGGCTGGAAATAATGTTCTTTTAGTAGTACTGAACATATCTGCAAATTTACAGAAACATGCATAGCTTAAATCTTTAATTTCTGGGTTTTGTACGTTTTTAGTAGGCTGCGAGAGTTATGATAATTTGAAGATTCATAAGTGTCGCAACCTTGAGTTGCGACAAACTCATAAGTATCGCAATGGTCGATTGCGATAAAGAGTACATCGCAACAGTTGGTTGCGATAGGAAGAAATTGTCGCAACCATGGGTTGCGATAAGTACTGTTGGTTGCGATAAAAGTGCTGTGTCGCAGTAGTTGATTGCGACAAGTACTGTGTATTGCGAGGAGTATTATCGCAGCAAGTTGGTTGCGATAAGAGGCGAGAATTTTAGGATTTTAATCTTTAAGGGACCTAAACAGTAGATTAATACCAGTACATTATGTATTTGGGTATTTTAGTTAATTGTGAAGTTGGAGACAGAAATTCTTACAACTTCGAGAAGTAAAGCAATAGTGATATTTCTGCTACCAGGTGAGTTCATTCTTACCTTACCGTTTTTATAACGTTTTAAATTATGGTAAGGTGTAATTTATAAGTGAACTGTTTTGGATGGATTTTTGGAAGAAGGATTATTATAAAGATTTTATAAAGTAAAATCTATTATTTTAAATTGATGGTTGTGCTTACAATCATATTGGAAAATGATTTATAACAATAATATGTACAAGTTATAAATATGGGATTTAATGGTTAAGTGGATTACAACAATCTTTATATCAAAGACCGTGAGTGATGATATTGATGATTAGACTTCTGTTATAAGAAATTGACATATTAAATGTGATTTGTTTAATTAAATGACATGAAGGATTTATAAAGGAGGTTCGCTCATACGGTTGTTATGAGGAATCTATGTGGTATAAATATAATTTGCTCATACTGTTTGCTATGAGGAATTTATGTAAAGAAGATTTTCTCATACTATTTGCTATGAGGAATCTATATAAAGAAGATTTGCTCATACTATTTGCTATGAGGAATCTATATAAAGGAGATTTGCTCATACTGTTTGCTATGGGGAATCTATGAGGTATAAATATGATTTTCTCATACTGATTGCTATGAGGAATCTAGTTTAAATAAATACATGTACGAGTACAATTAGGTGGTATGGATCCATAGGCCTAGTGTTTGGGAAATTGTGGGATAGACGTAGATTTATTCGGAATTCCCGAATTCTAAAGAAAAGAAGAGATTGGCATGTGTATATTGTAATCTCTATTTCCTTTCTATGAAATGGGCATGTGTATATTGCGATTTCTTAGATATGAGAATTAATCTAGAATCCGTGGAGATTCGTAGTGTGGGCTTTGGAATATGATTTAATGAATGATTTGGTATCAGTCATATTTATGGAATTGGGTATAACCCTGTCAACGAAAGATGGTTATACGTGTGATAAGAAAAAGGGTAACCAGGTTTGTTATAACTTGTTTACGTTGATTTTATAAATATTATTTGGAAATTGAATGTTCTCACTAGGCGTTAGCCTAATCGTTTTCAAATGATGTTTTCTTACCAGGTACTAGCTCGGGAAAATAAAGGGTTGTGGGACGAGAGCTTTTGGATTAGCGGAGAAGTTAATTAATGTTGAGGTTGTGATAGATTGCTTAGATAATCTAGTTAATCTGATTATAGCGACATGATTAGATTAATAGATTATTTGAAGAATTCTATGTTTGTAAATAGGAACCTCATAGTTAATTCTCCACTTATATAAAGCTTAGAGAGTTTATGTTTAAATCTTGTGGTAATTTGAGGTTTAAATTAGCCCTGATTTTAGGGTGTTACAGTCCATTTTGAGAATCGTTTTATATTAGAGCTTTCATCACGGGATTTGTGTGCGTTGGAAAATGGGTGGTTTGCATTTAAAGTAAATCCTTTTTGAACTCATGATTTAAATTGCACCTCTCTCGTCTTACAAATTATATAATCATGATAAAATTCTTGAACTCACTAGGCGTTAGCCAAACCTTTTTATTTGTCGGCATGTGCAACAGGTTCCGGTTGGAATGTAGTTCTAGTGACACTGTGAAGAGTAGAGAGCTAGTTGTGTGCTCAAGAAGTAAGTAGCTTGGTGAAGTTTTCCGCACTTGGGGAATAGAAACTTGATTTTGGGGTTGAGTAACACCCGACCTTTTTTAGTCTTGACGAATGACTTAGGTTTTGACTATTGAAAATATAATGTTTATATTGAGGTAATTTCAAGAATGGTTTGTAGAAGGAATTTTATCCTTAAGTGGTTGTTTTATTGAAAATTTTATTTAGTTGTTCTTTCCAATTTTGAGGGTGTTACAAGTTGGTATCAGAGCTTAAGTTTGAGAGAATTAGGTGTTGATTTTTGGATACCTAGACTCAAACTAGCGTTCTTTTAAGTTAATGAAAGTGAAATTGCACCATTAGGCACTCTAAGATAGGATATTTTGAGGTCGATGGAGTCGCTAGAAACGAGAAATCACGTCTAGAGTCGCAAGGATGATCATATACGGTACGCTCATAATTACATCTGGCCAGTGTTATGGTGAACCTACAAGTTACTTGTCAGTACTTGGACGACTTTGGAGTGATGATCGTTGGGGTAGTAAAGAATTTCTAAGCGAGTGACCGTTAGAAGAGGTTGATGATTTTAAGCATTGTCACTTGGAATGACAGTAAGTTTGATGTTTGCATTAAGTGGACCGTTTCGGGTCAAAATTTATTGGTTGGATTAGAACCATAGGCCCATTGAATCGACCTTAATTAGAGGAGAAATCGTAAGGGTAATCGATGTAACTTCCAATTTTTCCTTAAGATGTTTGAGCATCCGGATGACGTTAGTATGACCGGTGGAATTTCGGGGAGTGTGGTTTGAGACGTTGAGTGCCGACAAATTCATGCACAAAATTTATTTTTAAAATAAATTGCATCAGCTGTTTCTTTTGTTTCAAATCGTCATGTGGATTGTGTTACGAAATCTTGGAGAAACGTTTAGCACACACAAGATTTCAAATCATGGTTTTGAGCATGCATGAAATTATTTTATTGCGGAGAGTTGCAAACTTTGTCGGGATTGGCTTTATTTATTTTTGTTTTGTTTTGTTTTTGTCCAACGTTACTTTCGGATACAATAATATCCATATTTTGATGTTGTTTAGGATTTTGGGCAAGTAACTACGACTTATGAATTTAACATTGGATCCCCTCCACATATGTTAAGGTTTAGACAGAGAGTTATCTTCCATTATGTTTATGTTGAGCTTTATTGGAAAATTTATTTAATACGATTTTTGTTGAAAAGTGTTGTTTTTATTGTATTACAACAAAAAGGAAATTTTCAGAATCATGACATTTTAGTCGTGATTTTGCCTTATGCAAATTTGGTTTTTTTGGAAGCGAAAAGTTGGGCACCATTTCACTTATTGGATGCCTTTGAATTTCATTGAGTTCTATGGAGTTTTGTTTTACGAAAATTTATGTCGCGTGAGTGCAATTTTGTAATGTGCATACTTTATTTATTATGTGAGTTAATTTATGGGTTATATTGAGCATTTTGTTTCATGCGGGTTTTGTTGAGAAAATCTTGTTTTATGTCGTAAGACGAGCAAAAGGAATGTGTTAGATCTGAAGTTTTGTCAAAAATACAAGTGTTGACATCTGAGCAGAAGACTCAGAGTTCTGAGTAGGAGACTCAGAACTTCTGATTAGAGGTTTCGAAAAGATTACAAGTATGAAAGTCTGAGTAGAAGGTTCAGAGTTCTGAGTAGGAGACACAGAACTTCTGAAGATGAAGATGAAAATGTCTCAAGTACTTGAAGGAAGTTCTGATGTGCTTATTCAGAAGATTGTTCAGAAGTTCTGAACATGTTGTTCAGAACTTAGGTCTTAGATATTTTCAGTTAAATTCTGTTACACCATAGAACATGTGTATAAGTTCTATTGGTTTGTCATACATATGTACTGTAGCTTTAGACTTTCCTTGCAGTATATATAGAAGTTTGCACTGTTAAGCTAACTAACTTTTGCGCATAACATTGTATTCACTTTGTAATCTTTGAGAGATTCTCTCTCTAGATTTGTAATCTGTTCTTAATCGAATACAATACTTTTGGATCCAATTCTCTATCATTTACTGTTTGATTGTTCTTAATTGATTGTAAGATTGAATCCTGGTTTCTACAATTGGTATCAGAGCCAATCAACAAACAAATTTGTTCAAGATCATATTCTTGAGGGTTTCAAGATCGTGTTCTTGAAGATTTCTTGATCATTTTGAAAATTGATTCCGCTGCTGCTCACAATTCTTGAATTCTTTGTAATTCTTGAATTCATTATGTTTTTGTTCAAGAAATTCGAATTTGTCTTTCTGTTGAATTGATTCAATTCATCTTATAATCATGTCTTCGAAAGAATTTCTCTCGATGGGATCTGAGACTAAGCCTCCTGTTCTTATTCCTGAAGAGTACCAACAATGGAAGATTCGTATTATTCAATTCTTGGATAATATCGATGAGAATCTAATGATTTCAATCCGAGAAGGGCCTATAATTGGAACAAAATGGGTATTCCAAAACAAGAAAGATGAGTCAGGTGTTGTAGTCAGAAATAAGGCTACGTTGGTTGCTAAGGGATATCTCAACAAGAAGGAATAGATTATGATGAGACATTTGCACCTGTGGCAAGAATAAAAGCAATCAGAATATTCTTGGCCTATGCTGCACATAAGAACTTCAAAGTGTACCAAATGGATGTCAAATCAGCTTTTTTGAATGGTATACTAAATGAAGAAGTTTATGTCTATCAACCAGATGGTTTTGTTGATCCTGAGTTTCAGATCATGTTTATGTTTTAGATAAAGCATTGTATGGTCTGAAACAAGCACCAAGAGCCTGGTATGACACTCTAACTCAACACTTATTAAAATCTGGCTGCAAGAAAGGTAAAATTGACACTACTTTGTTCCTAAAGAAAAAAGGTGATGATTTGATCTTGATTCAGATATATGTAGATGATATCATATTTGGTTCTACAAGTGCAGATTTATGTAATGAATTCTCAAAAGTCATGGAATCAGAATTTGAATGAGCATGATGGGAGAATTGAACTTTTTCCTTGATCTTCAAGTTAAACAACTGTCAAATGGAATTTTTATAAATCAAGGAAAATATGTAAAAGATATTTTGAAAAAGTTTAAGATGTCTAATTGTGCTGCTATGAGAACACCAACGGCAACAAATGTCAAGTTAGATGCTGATCTCTCTAGAGTTTCAGTAGATAACAAGGTTTATAGGGGCATGATTGGATCCTTGCTTTATCTGACTGCAAGTAGGCCATATATCATGTTTGCTACATGTTTATGTGCTAGATTTCAATCTAATCCAAAAGAATCCCATTTGCTAGCTGTTAAAAGGATCTTAAGATATCTCAAAGGTTAACCTGATTTGGGCCTTTGGTATCCAAAAGAAACTGATTTTAAACTGACTGGTTTTACTGATGCTGATCATGCAGGAAGCAAATTAGACAGGAAAAGTACTTCTGGTGCTTGTCACTTTTTGGGAGATAAGATAGTGAGTTGGGCTTCAAAGAAGCAAAATTGTGTTTTCACATCAACAGCTGAGGTAGAGTATGTAGCTGCTGCTGCTTGTTGTTCTCAAACTTTGTGGATGAGAACACAACTCATGAACTATGGCTATCAGCTTAACAAGATTCCAATTTACTGTGACTCAGAAAGTGCAATTGCCATTACTCAGAATCCTGTTCAGCACTCAAAGACCAAACATATTGATGTAAGGTATCATTTTATCAAGGACTATGTGGAAAAGGGAACAATAGAAATGCACTTTGTGCACACAAAGTATCAATTGACTGACTTGTTCACAAAGCCTCTTGATCACAAAAGGTTTACTTTTCTCATATGTAAAATAGGAATTCTTAATCTGACTAATTGAATATATTTGTTATTTTTCAGAAATGAATATTTTACTAAGTAAGATTTTCTGAGTAGTGTACTCAGAACTCTGACTCTCTTGTTCAGAATTCTGACTCGTGTGTTCAGAACTTCTGAGTCTTGAGTTCAGATCTTCTGAGTCAGTACTTCAGAAATCTAACTTCAAATATTTTCTTCTGAATAGGTTATTCAGAACTTCTGACTACCTTTCAGAACTCATTTCTGAGAATTACAAATGTTTCAATATGTTATTAAGTTCTTTCTGTTTTAATTTTTTTTCATATCCCTTATGTCTAATATGTGTTTGAGTGTATGCTTCAGTCAAGGGGGAGCATTGATATTTTTCAGATATCTTTCTGAAGTATCTACAAGGTTTGTATTATTTTCTTATCACTAATCATTTTAAGGGAACAAGCTTTTAATGATAAAATTTTTCACTTGTTCAAACTTCTTCTAAATCTTAAAAAGGTTTTCAAGGCCAGAAGTTAGATTTTAAATGATTTAAAAAAAAATTCAAATCATCAAGAGAAGGATAGAATTTTGGTGATAAAATAATTTTTTATCTGTTCAAACTACTTCTGGATGATCAAATGATTTATACAATCAGAAGTTGAGATTTAAATGAATTTCGGTTACAAGGGAATTTTCTTCTGAACTGTGTACTCAGAACTTCTGAGTATGCATTCTCAGAACTCTGAGCGTGTTATTCAGAACTTTTAACTTGTGTTAATTTCTATCAAATAACACGTGTCAGCTTCTTATACTTCGTTATAACTTTGACAAAAAGCAACTTTTCACCGTTAAAACCTTTCAGCTTCGCGGATTTTAAATAGACCTTGAAATCCCTCTTTCAAATTCATTTAAATTCCAAGAGCGAAAAGTGAGATACACAAAAATCCAGAGTTCTTCGATTCTGTTTCTTTCAAGCTTCCATAGTGAAATCATGTCTGGTTCGAGACGAAGTAAACGTATTTCATTACATTCCTCGAAAACATTGTTGGAATCCTCTGATTCAGAGAACGACGAAGTTCGTATGCCTGTAAATAGAGCTGTAGAAGAAGGGGCAATAGGTGAGAATATTGTTTTAGGAGAAAACGTTGGAGGAGATGCAGGGGATGAGAATATGGAAGAATCTGAAGGAAATGCAGATGAGGGGAATGATAATATCAAACACCAACAGAGTGCGGTTAGGTCTGTAATGTCTGGAAGATTTAATTCTTTGGAAAGAGTGGTACCTGAAAGTGAGTATTTGGAGTTGATTGAGAATAACTGTGTTTTAATGCTGGATGAAACAAATTTCAAACAAGAACATAGGATAATCATAGAATTGTTGAAGTGCCATCCTTTTAAGAAATGGTTTACAATGAAGAATATGTTCCTGTGCAGTATATCCAACAGTAGTGGAAGCATTTAGAGTTTCAAGGTAACAAAATTGTATCTGAAATAGGGGGAGTTACTGTAACTTTGACTGTACAATTTATAAGAACAATGCTGAGGTTACCAGAAAAGGATGATTTGCAGGGGAGGTTAGATTTTGAAGATTCTCCATTGACAGAGGAATTAATAGCTGAATTCAGAAGGTTAGGATACAATGAAGAATTGAGAAATCTAAGCTCATTCAGAAGGAACAAATTGCCACCAATCTGGGCATGTTTCTTCAACATTATCAACAAGTGTCTACCTGGGAAGAACAGTTCACTAGATCAAGGATCAAGGCAAACTTTGCAAATATTTCATGGGTTAGTGAAGAATAGGCATTATGATTATGCTTCTATCTTATGGGAAGATATGAAGAATACCTTTGAGAGGAATCAGAAAGCATTAGAAGGGAAAACAAGGGATAAGCCACTTACATATATACCTTATCAGAGGTATTGGCAGTTGGTAATCTGGTATGCAATGGATCAAGATAGAAACATTCCAAGAAGAGCAAATGAGGAGCATGGGCCAATCTTCTATATAGGTAAAATGAGTTCATCTCTGAAACATGAAAATTTTCCCATTCACAGACCTCTTCCAAGGCCACTTAGGCAATATATTCCAGGGAACAGTGAGATATTAAAATCATATTGCACCTCTATGGGATTTGAAGAACCTCATATCCCTACCCATGAGGACAACCCTGAGAGGATATGTGAGGGGTCTAGTGCAGTTAAAGATGGGGAGAATGTTCAGGAGGAAGAACATTCTGAGAGAATAGAGAGGGAAAATTCAGAGAGCTTGGTTAGAATGGAAAGTGAAAAACAGAGAGAGAGAGAGGTGAGGATGAAAGAATGTTAACAGAATTAGAAACATAAAGAGATAATTCTGATCCAGCTGAATTAATCCGGGCAACCACATCTATTATTGGTTCACAACCCTTGGTGATCAATATTGAAGAAAACACCATGGAGCCCGTGGTGGAACTTGAACAACCCATCCCTAGCCACTCAGAAGCATTCAAACATGCTACTATTTCATTTCATACAGGGGAATCATCCCATACTCATTTGGAGGGTGGTGATAAATCCCAAGATATTCTTCAACACTTAGAGTCTGGATTACACAGTAAAATCCAATTTGAGCCTGAAATTCCTTTGAACACATGCACATCACAAGAATTTCGTATTCCTGTATCAACATCCATAGACATTCCTATTACTGGTTGTCAAGGATTGGATGGAAGTCCTTGTGAAGTGAACATCTTAAAAGCTTAATTACATAGTGTATCAGTTGTACATGGTGACTTTGTGACACCTACAGGCCATGAGTTCTTTGAACACATGAAAACTGGCTCATTTGTTGATCCAGGTTCACAGTTAGACTCTTATGAATTTGAAAAGATTCAAAAAAAAATCATGATCTTGGTGAAAAGGTGGAGAAGTTGGAGAAAACAATTGATCTCTTGAAGGATGAAATCAAGGATCTCAGAACTAAATTAGATGAAAAGGCAAAGTCTGTTGAACAAAAGGTGGATACAGTGAAAGAATCTTTGGAATCTCACAAAAAGGAGATCAAAGATGGATTATCAGAATTTCAAAAGGAGATGTTGAAAAGTATGGAGGATATGAAATCTTCTATTGTTAAAGCATTCAGTTCCAATCTTGCAAGTATTTCAAAGCCTCTTGCCATCATGCCTTTGTCTATAGCAGAGCCAGAATCTGAACCAACTCAGTCCTTTAAGAGGAAATTTGATGATAATGATCCTCATCATCATCAAAAGGGGGAGAAAAAGCAGAAGCTATGTACTGAGTTAGAAAATGTTGAGAGCACTAAGGTAAAAGATGTTGAGAAATCAGCAGATATTCAAAAGGAAATAATTGTTCAAACAATAAGTTCAGATACTGAGGAAGCTATGGAAAGTGAAAATGTAGGAAATGAAAATTCTGACAAAACAGAGGAATTGGAATTAAATACTGAGTTGGAGGTGAATTCTGATGAAACTGATGTGATAGTAACAGATGAAAATATTGTGACAGATGATGTAATCATGACAGATCAGAATGTTGATGCTGAAAAGATAAGTATTTTTGGATCAGATGAAGTAATTTTGACAGAAGAAAATGTTATGGAAGAAGAAGAAATGATGACAGATTCTTCTGAAGATAGTTATGAGATGAATGTGATGGGTTCTTCTAATGAAAGCTTAACTGAAAGTTCAGAGGTAAATACATGTTTGGAGATTGTTCCTTATATCAGAAATGAACTTGAAGAAAGAAGGCTGAATGATATTCTGATAAAAAGAATGCATAGTGAGTTGGTTAGAGCTATTAGTATTCAGAATGTTCAAAGAACCATCAGAATGGTGAGGCCAATTGACTTGATGGGAGAATTGGATTGCACAGTAAGATATTCAAGAAATTTTGAAAAAGATGTTGTAGAGTATTTCTTTGAAAATGTGTCAGAAGAAGATCTTATAAAAGTTGAAGAATTCTTCTTGCCTTCATACACATTCAAAAACCCAATTGTCATTCCCAAGATTGATTTACCAGTTCTTGAAGAACCACTTTGTGATTTTGTTATCGAAAGGGAAGATACTCCACTGGCAAGAAACTTTTATGTTAATGTATATCCGGAAGACAACTATGAGTCTGTCTACTGCAAAGAAGATGAGCATGTTGACATTGAAAACTTCATTGGTGGGTTTTTGGATGAAAAGGTTCAGATGGTATATGCAGAAGCTTCAAACAGATTAAGAAAACCTGATGAAAAGCTACTTGTCCAGAAAAGAATTGTGAAGGTGTTAGATTTTCTGAGTGAAGATTTTGATGGTCTGAAATATGTTAACATAAATGTCTTGAAAGAAGGAGACTTGAAGGTGAACTTAACTAGTTTTGACTTCCATAGATTGTTTTTGGAGGATCAAATTTTCTTGGTGAAGTTCTTTGCTTGCACTGAAGAGACTTGGGCTGAACTTGAATGCAGAAGGATTCTAGGGATATATGTCAGAAATATGCACTTATATGACTTTCAGTTGGCAATAGAGTCAAGAAAAGAAAAGTGTAACTTGATAAGTCCAATCAGAACTCTGGAGGTAATGAACAACTTTGATGGGTTTGTCAGTGAAGAAGTTGGTAATGAAAGATTCATTCATTCAGAATTCAACCAAGTCATTCTATTCAGATTGAAGGATTTAGTAAAATACAGTGATGCTACTCTAAAGATGACAGTATCAAAGATGAAAGCTTATGTTGAAAATGTCAGAACTTCTGTGAAAGAAAAGTGCATCAGATGTATTGGTGAAAGATTGGAACTCATAAACAAAGTCAGAAATTGCAGTGAATGGATGCTTTCTGAAGAAAATCCAAAGAAGTTGCTACATATTGATTTTGTGTTTCCTACTGAGTATGAAGTAAATGGTGTTGTTGATCCAAACCCTCAGTGATTTGATAATGACCCTCTCTTATATACTTAGTGAAAATTGTAAGTAAACAATATGTATCAGAGTTTCACTATCGCTGATAAGTGTTGGTCCCGAAGGCCTATACAAGTTTGTAGAAGGGGGGGGGGGGGGGGGGGTTTGAATACAAACACACAAATTTTACTTTTCTAAATTGTTTATTGATAAATCATTAACAATTTACAGCTTGTTGCGGAAACAAGATTAAGGATAAACCTAAATCTAAACAAGTTGGAACACTAAGGTTTCTTGCACTAAGAGAGATAAGGAAATTACTAATAATAACCTATCTTGAGATAAGAGATTTGAACTTGTCCAGAGTTAGCAAGTTACTTCAAATGAAGTGAGTTCATCTCTTTATATACTGCATGCATTTAATGCAAGTCAGTATACACTTTACACGTGTCATCAGCTGGCTGGTTGCATGTCATTGACAACCTTAGTAGCCGCATGGATGAACAGTGTAGTATCAGAGTGGTTGTACGATTTCAGATATTCGGAGGTTCTTTTCTGACATTTCGTACGGAGTCGTGCAAGGGGGGTTAAGACAAAAGTACTTTGTACGGAGGACTTCATGATCAGCTTTCGTTGATTCAGCGATTATCATTTACCATTCAGCAGATGATAAAGTTCAGCGATAGCTGAAGTCTTGTACTTGATACTTCACGTTGAGTGGACAAATCTGAGTCTTCGCTGATCCGCATCAGTTCATTAGGAGACTTGTCGCTGGTTCTTGAGCTTGATCTTCGACTTCAGCGTAGAACCTTTGTTGACGTGAAACTTGTTTTCAGGAATCATAAGTAAACAACTAACTTATCAGCGATCATCATAATGACTGAACAGACTCAGAGCATTTATGGTGAACAGTTTCGCTGAATGTTTAACTTAAAAAGCGAGAGTTCCTATCAGTGGTACTGGATGATCTTAGTACTTATCAGCGATAGTGAAACTCTGATACATATTGTTTACTTACAATTTTCACTAAGTATAAGAGAGGGTCATTATCAAATCACTGAGGGTTTGGATCAACAATAAGTACTAAGATCTTACAGTAACGCTGATAGGAACTCTCACTCTTTAGATTAAACATTCAGCGAAACTGTTCACCATAATACTCTGAGTCTGTTCAGTACTTATGGTGATCGCTGATAAGTTAGTTGTTTACTTATGATCCCTGAAGACAAGTTTCACGTCAACATATGTTCTATGCTGAAGTCGAAGATCAAGCTCAAGAACAAGCGACAAGTCTCCTAATGAACTAATGCGGATCAGCGAAGACTCAGATTTGTCCACTCAACGTGAAGTATCAAGTACAAGACTTTAGCTATCGCTGAAATCTATCATTCGCTGATATAGAATGATAGATCGCTGAATCAATGAAAAGCTGATCATGAAGTCCTCCGTACAAAGTACTTTTGTCTTAACCACCCTTGCACGACTCCGTACGATATGTCAGAAAAAGAACCTCCTTATTATCTGAAATCGTACAACCACTCTGATACTACACTGTTCAACATGCGGCTACTAAGGTTGTCAACAAAGGTCAATGACATACAACCAATGAGCTGCTGCCACGTGTAAAGTGTATACTGCCATGCATTAAATGCATTCAATATATAAAAAGATGAACTCACTTCATTTTGAAGTAACTTGCTAACTCTGGACAAGTTCATCTTTCTTATCTTGAGATAGGTTATTATTAGTAATTTCCTTCTCTTTCTTAGTGCAAGAAACTTAGTGTTCCAACTTGTTTAGATTTAGGTTTATCCTTAATCTTGTTTCCGCAACAAGCTGTAAATTGTTAATGATTTATCAATAAACAATTTAGAAAAGTAAAATCCGTGTGTTTGTATTCAACCCCCCCCCCCCCCCCCTTCTACAAACTTGTATAACCCTTCGGGACCAACAAGTGGTATCAGAGCAGATTTGTTTAATCTCATAAACAAGATCTAATCTATACTAAGATTTCTCTTCCTTGCTATTTCCTAAAATGGCTACCAACACAAACACAAATTATATCGACAATGGTTCTCTTGCAAAACCCCCTAGATTCTCCAGAGATAATTTTAATCTATGGAAAAATAGGATGACTCTCTTCTTAGAAAGTGTAGACCCTACTATGCCTTATTATCTTGAAAATGGCCTATATACTCCTGTAAGAATTAATGTTGCAGTTCCAGCTGCTGAGAATAGTCCTGCTATTCCAGAAAGGCTGGTTTCTAAAGAAGTTCATATGTGGACTGACGAAGATAAGAAGAAAGTGGCTATCGACACAAAAGCCAGATCCATACTATCCATTGCTCTTCCTGACGAAGTCTACCATTCCGTCATGAACCTGAAATCCTCAAAAGCCGTGTGGGACACAATTTGTGTTCAGTATGAAGGTAGTGCTGAAGTCCAGGACTCTCGAAAGATCAACCTGGTAAGACAGTATGAAAGTTTCATTTGTGGTAAGAATGAGACTCTCTCTGAAGTTCACCAACGTTTTAACTGTTTAATAATAGATCTAAAAACTGTTGGTAAGGAATATTCTAACTTTGAAGTGCTGACAAAGTTTCTAGAATGTTTACCTGAAAGTTGGGACAGTTATTCTATGTGTCTCAAGCTGTCAAAAGATCTAAGATCAATGACCCCTGCTACCTTATATGGCACGATGCTGAATCATGAGCAATCGAGTCATCTTAAGAAGAATCTTATAAAAGATTTCAAAAGCACCCCTGTTGCTTTAATCTCATAGGAACCTTCTACACAGCGACCCGTGGTCACTATCACTGAGTTAGAAAGTAACTCTGAAAGGTCATCAGATTCTGACTCTTCAGATGATGATGAATCTTTGGCTCTCCTAACTAAAAAGTTCAGGAGATTCGCCAAAAAGAAAATGTTCAGAAAGAACAAACCCCTTTCTATTACTGATAAGCCAAGATCATCAGCTCCTGTTGATAAGGCTACTGCTAATTGTTTTAACTGCGAAAAGATTGGACATTTCGCTAACGAGTGCAGGTCTAAGAAAGTTTCGAGAAATTCAGCGTTTCCCAAGAAATCCTTTATTCCCAGGAATTGACAAATATGCTAAGCTGAAAGAAAAGTATGCGAAGCTGAAAAGCTTTAAGAAGAAAGGCAAAGGCCTGATGGCTTATGATTGGGCTGCCTCTGATGAAGTAGAATCATCATCTGACTTTGAAGATGATGAGGCCAATCTCTGTCTTATGGCAAAGATTGAAGATGAGGAAGAAAGTTCAGACATTCCCTCCACTTCAACCTCTGCTATTCAGGTATCACCTTCCTTCTTTACCAATATCGCAAATATTGATGAAGCTGATAGTCTGCGTAAAATCGATCTCTTGACTAGAAGTTTATATGAATCCATGAATGGCAAAACTATAGTTGAAAATCAAAACCTTGATCTCGCTGAACAGCTTAAAAACTGTCACCTTCAAATAGAAAAGCTTTCTAAAATTGAAGAAGATTTTAAAGATCAAGTGCACTTAAATCAGCTAGTCAAAATCGAAGGAGCAGAAGCTATAGCTGCATTGAAAGCTGAAAAAACTACTGTTGAAGGATAGTGTAACTCTTCAACAAAGATCACTGAGATAATTAAGTCTCAGACACCCCTGAGTGATAAACGTGGTCTTGGTTACAAATATGAAACTCAAGAACCAACCACTAATCGTTCCATGCTCTTATTTGGAACTTTCGTATCCTCAGTCGCTGAAACTTCATCCTCTCAGTGTTCCTCGTCCAGACCGCCTATCCCTGAGAAAATCTCTACTTCTTCAAAAGGTAAAGAGAAAATGGTTTATCCAAAACCTACCTCTGACTTTAAAGATAAAGGTAAAGGAATTGCTTTGAACCAAAATCCTCAGAAGGGTACCTTTGTACCAAAGCTGAATGCTTCTAAAGCTTTAGTGATTTATTCCTCTGGATCAAGGAATCAGATCTCTGGATCTACTCAGCGTGGGTCTATTCAGCGATCTACTCCTAGACTCAGAGTGGATGTCCGTGGTAAGAAATCTGAAGAACTAAATGTTCCTCCCATTTCAAAAGCCAAAAGCTTATTTGGTGCTGGTCCTTCTAATTCTAAATCAAAAGCTCAGCATTCAAATGGTCCTAGAACTACTTTTAGTTATACGAAATGTTATCACTGTGGACTTACAGATAATATTGCTAGTAAGTGTCCCCTATCCACCAAAGCTGAAAAGATAGCTAAGGTGAAGATTACCCCCAAGGCAAAGAAGACCACTGAGGTTAAGAAATTAACCAAAGTGAAGACTGACAAAGTTGAATCTTCAAATGCTGCGAAGATTGCTGAACCTTCCATTCCAACTACTTCCACTGACAAACGTGTACACATGATTAAGTGGGTACCCAAGAAAAACTAATCTTCCTTTGTGATGCTGGTTAAGAAGGGTATCTGATATCTCGATAGCGGATGCTCTAGACACATGACTGGAAAGAAAAGCTTGCTCGCTGAATACAAGGAAGAGAAGGGTCCCTCTGTAACTTTCGGTGGAAATGGAAAAGGACATACCCGAGGGTTTGGTGTACTCTCTAATGGTACAACCACCTTCAGAAGAGTCGCATACGTTGAAGGTCTGAAGCATAATCTGTTAAGCATCAGTCAGCTTTGCGACAAGGATAACAAGGTAATCTTTACCAAGGAATCCTGCTTTGTCACTGACAAAAAGGAGAAGATAGCTCTCAGCGGTTATCGTTTTGGAAAATGTTTATGTAATAAACATGGAATCAACAACCACTGAGAACTCCTGTTTCTTCTCAAAAGCCTCATCTGATGTCAACTGGCTATGGCGTAAGAGGCTCTCTCATCTGAATTTCAAGACATTGAACACTCTTTCTTCAAAAGAGTTAGTTACTGGTCTACCTCAGCACTCATACGCCAAAGAGTCTTTATGTTCAGCGTGTGAGAAAGGGAAGCAGACCAAAGCAAGCTTTAAGTCAAAGCAAGTCTCCTCAGTATCGTCTCCTCTACAACTTCTACATATGGATTTGTTTGGCCCTGTTAACAAACAATCCATCGCTGGAAAGAAATATACACTAGTCATAGTCGATGAATTCTCTCGTTATACATGGGTTATGTTTCTCCGTTCCAAGAGTGACACCCCTGAAGAACTCATCACCTTTGTTCGAAAGATGGAAACCCTGAACAATTTGACCGTTCGCTCAATAAGGAGTGATCATGGGACTGAATTCAAAAATAGTTCTCTTGATTCATTCTTTGAGAGTAAGGGTATTTCTCACAACTTCTCATCAGTGAGAACACCGCAGCAAAATGGAGTCGCTGAATGAAGAAATAGAACAATTATTGAAGCTGCACGTTCAATGCTCAGCGATTCTCACCTGCCTACTCAGTTTTGGGCAGAAGCTGTCAACACTGCTTGTTTTACGCAAAACAGGTCGCTGATAGTCAAAAGATTCAATAAAATAGCCTATGAACTTTTTCATGGGAGAAAGCCTTCAATCAGCTTTCTTCACATCTTTGGATGTCAGTGTTTCATACTGAATAACAGAGATGCCCTTGGAAAGTTTGATCCTAAAGCTGACGATGGAATCTATCTTGGATATTCTTCAATATCTAAAGCCTTCAGAGTCTTCAATCGAAGAAAACAAACTGTAGAAGAAACTATTCACGCCACGTTTGACGAATCCCGTTCAGCGAACTCTAAACTGTTCGCTGATACTGAAGAACTGAATCAAGGGATGTTTTCTCATCTTGGTGATTCAGAAGACATTCCCACTCCTCATACTCATACAGTTGAAGATGATAGTCCTACTATCATCCCAAATATGCAGAATAGTGAAGCTGAAACATCATGGGTCTCAGCTGTTCCTATAAACACTATACCTGCTTCTAAACCAAATGTCACATCCATTCCATCTATTTCTCAGCAATCAGTGAATATAATGACAACTGCATCCATTCCTCTCTTGGCTGATACTCCAGACGTCGCTGAAGCTTCATCTTCAGCTCCTCCATTTTAGGTTGAGTCAGCGTCTCACGCTACGGCTCAGCGTTGGACTGTAAATCACCCAATTGATCAAATTCTTGGTGATCCAAACGCTGGTATTCAGACTCGATGAAGTGCATGTAATATTTGTTTATTTGTCAATTTTATTTCTCTAACTGAACCAAAGAAAGTAGATGATGCCCTCAAAGATCCAAACTGGGTCAGCGCCATGCAAGAAGAGCTGACTGAATTCGAAAGAAACAAAGTTTGGAAACTTGTTCGAAGACCAACTGACAAGACAGTGATAGGCACTAAATGGGTCTATCGAAACAAGTTGGACGAACATGGAACTATTACCCGCAACAAGGCTCGTCTTGTTGCTCAGGGATATAGACAAGAGGAAGGCATAGATTATGACGAAACATTTGCTCCAATAGCAAGACTAGAATCTATTCGTCTATTCTTAGCATACGCTGTACACAAAGACTTCAAAGTATATCAGATGGATGTCAAGTCAGCGTTTCTAAATGGAAAGCTGAATGAAGAAGTCTATGTGGAACAACCTCCAGGATTCTGAGATCCTAAGCGTCCAGGTTATGTTTATAAACTGGATAAGGCACTTTATGGCTTAAAGCAAGCGCCACGTGCATGGTATGACACTCTTTCTACTTATCTCCATATTGAACAATTTGAGCGAGGTAAAATCGACAAGACTCTATTTTCAGGAAAGTAAAAGGTCATATCATTCTTGTTCAAATATATGTTGATGACATTATATTTGGTTCTACTAACCCTGATCATTGTACTCGTTTCGCTGATAGAATGAAAGATGAGTATAAGATAAGCATGATGGGTGAACTAACATATTTCCTTGGTCTTCAGATAAAGCAAAATGAAAACGGAACTTTCATTAATCAGGGAAAGTATGTTAAAGATATGCTGAAGAAATTCGATTTAACTCAAAGTTCAGCTATGAAAACCCCTATGGCACCACCGCTGACACTAGACAAGGATTTAAAAGGAATACCTGTTAATGTCACGCTGTACCGTGGGATGATTGGCCCTCTTTTGTATCTTACAGCTAGCCGACCCGATATTATGTACGCAACATGTTTGTGTGCACGATATCAAGCTGAACCTAAGATGTCTCATATGACCGCTGTAAAGCGAATTTTTCGATATCTTAAGGGTACTACAAATCTAGGTCTTTGGTATCCCAAAGACTCAGGATTTGATCTAATCGCCTACTCAGATAGTGATTTTGCAGGTTGCAAAATGGATAGGATAAGCACCACAGGAGGCTGTCAGCTCCTGGGTGGAAATCTGGTGAGTTGGACAAGTAAAAAGCAAAACTCAGTGTCCACCTCCACAGCTGAAGTTGAGTATGTAGCCGCTGGAAGCTGTTGCTCTCAGGTCTTGTGGATGAGAAATCAACTACTGGACTATGACCTTCAGCTCTCAAATATTCCAATCTATTGCGACAGCACAAGTGCCATCGCTATAGCCAACAATCCAGTGCTACACTCAAAGACAAAACACATCGAAATCAGGTATCATTTTATCAGAGATCATGTGATGAATGGTGATATAGAACTTCACTTTATCCCAACTGATTATCAGTTAGCTGATCTGTTCACCAAACCTCTTGATGAGACAAGGTTCAACTTTCTCATCAGCGAGCTTGGAATGCTGAACTTTGAAGAATAAAATCTTCAGCGGTTCACATTTGATCAGCGATAGGATAAAATCAACTTATATAACCTATTCTATCATTTTCTCTCTGAATAAACTTGATTCACTGATATAAAGGTATGTTTTTTTCTCTGACAATCGCATGTAAATGCAAGATTTCAAAATAAATTGCATCGCTGAATATCTCTTCCTTATCAGCGACACTTTGAAATTTCTAAAAACCATCACTGATATTTCTATTCAGTACTTCATGTTTTCAAAAGTGTCCCTGAATATGAAAGGACAGTTGTGACGTCATTACAACGGATAAGCCCCGGCCCGTTCCTTTTTCTGACACACGTTTGCACGTTTCGTTTACCTTCCAATCAAATGCAAACACGTGTCCGTGTCATGATGAAAATCTTTTCCCGCTCAAGATTTTCTCACTCTCTATATAAACTCATTCTGGGTTTATATTTTTCTTTTACGCGAACTTCTTCTCCAAGCAAGAAAAAGAAAATTTACTGTTGCATTTGTGCTCTCGAATTTTCAAGAATTTCATCTTCTTCAACGAACCAGGTTAATAATTCTTTTATTTTACCTGTTTCTTCAAACTTGTTAATGATCTTCTCTTTGTTTTCACAAGATCAAACAAAAGAACTTTTTAAAATGAAATCATTTCTTTCATGGTTTTATGAACACAACCTTTCATGGTTGTTCTTCAAGTTTAAACGCAAAATCTTAAACTTGTTCTTCATACGTTTTTCCATAATCCCAATCTTCAAAGGAAACTGGAAAAACAAGTTTTTTATTGGGTTTGCATTTCGTTTTTCAAAAACAAGAAAAACCCTAATCTTCATTAAGACATTTTGTCTGAATGAAATGGACAAAATTCGAACCATCTTATTGGAAAAACCTTTCCACATTAAGATTATTCTTATTTGTTATCTTTGGTTGAAATGATAATTTACAGAAAATGGCATCTACTGACATTTCCACTTCCAAGAACACCATCGCTGAGAACACTGCTGCTGATAATACTGCTGAGGAACTGGACATCCTCAAGGCTCCTCAGGTCAAGTTCTCTCTTGACAAACTGGATTGGAACAAGCCAAATAACCTCTATGCGCTTCTCGAGTTTCCTCCTCGAAAGCAAGTCACACATCTAGATGATGCTGTGAACTTCCTAAAGAATTGTTGCATATCCACAGCCCTGACCATAACACCTCCTGCACATCAGCTTTTGCTATCCCAATTCTGGTACTCTGCCAGACACTCTCAACTACCATCAACCAAAGACTCCTAAAAAATAATTGACTGCATCCTCTGTGATACTGACTATGTCACCATGAAGATTACACCTGCCATTATTCGCAAAGCCCTCAGCCTTCCCATCGCAACCAAAGAAAAACCCTTTGTTCCCCTCCCTGACCACAAGAAAAACTCAGACAGGGAAGCCATCACTGCATTCTTCGATGCAATGGGCTATGTATGGGAAACCGGGAGGGACAAGAAGCCCGAGAAGAAGCTGACCCTCATCACGAAGTCCAAAATGCCCAGCGAGATGAATTTCGTCTTCGCTCACTTAATCAGCTGCATGACTGCCAATACCGGCTCCTCTGACCAAGCCACTCAGCCTCAACAAGCAATGGGATATGCATTACTGAATGGTCTACATATAGACTGGGCATCGATTATCTATGATGACCTGGTACTCAGAGTGGACTCCGTCGCTGACAGATCTCTATGGGTTCCTTATCCTCGATTCATCAGCGCCGTATTCCAAAAAGGCCTGAAGGACAGCTACCCAAAACTGGGTGACCTGAAACTCTCTCAGGTTGGCCCTAAGGTTCTCGACTTCAAGCCAGTGGCAAATGAGGTACGTCTTTCTACACTTTTAACTCTTCTCAACCCTACTTCTTCTACTTCTACAGCTCCTTCAGCGGACAAACCCACCGCTGATACCCCAGCTACAACCTCCATTCCTTCTCTTAAAAGGTAACACTCCTCCACCCAACTTAGTTCCAAAAGAACTAAGAAAACCAAGGAGCAACCCCAGCAATCTCTTGCTGAAGACTCCTCAGCTCCTCTTGAAGGGCTGAAGGAAAGTTCAGTGGTACGCTCTGCCACAGCTGAACAAGCCACCCATTCTATCCCAACTTCAGCGTCTCTAAACGCTGAGGTTACAAACTTGGAATCTACCCAACCTCCTTTAGTCTCTGTACAGACCGAAGAAGCGATTCTCAGCGAATCCAACGCTGAACTCCGTACCCAACCTCCATTCTCAACCTTCGCTTCTCCCTCTACTCAATTGGACTCTACTCCAGTTATCACTGAAGCACCTGTCATTCCTCCAGAAGCTAAAGATAATACTCTTCAAGGAGTGATGGATGTAGGACCTGCAGAGATGACCTTACGTACACGCACTCTCGCTGACGATATGGAACTTTTCTTAGGACACCGAGATTTTGATGAATTCACCAATCCTCCTACAGGTATACAACAACCCCTATACACTGTAACTGCACCCCAAACTTCGGAGCTTTCCTCTGTTCACAAGTTATTATATGTTACATGTCCTAATTTGGGAGACATCAACGCCTCTCTGAAGACTATAGAGACGAAGCTGACAGGTCTCACAACTACTCTTTCCGACAACTCTTCAGCTGTAACAAACGCTAGAGAGAATCTTACAAAACTGACAACCATGGTCGAAAAGAATTCCTCCAAAGCTGACTTGGAGAAGGTTGATAAATCTCTCAGCAACTTTGTCAAAGTTCTCGCTGACATCTACACAGACTACCTCGCCATCAAAACTACAGTTCACACCATGTCCAACGAGGTCACAACGCTGAAGACATCGGTTGGAAAACTCGAAGGAGAGATGTCTGCTGTAAAGACTGATGTCAGTTCAGTAAAGACTGACATGAGTTATGTGAAGACCGACGTCAATACGATGAAAAATGATGTCACTTCTATGAAGACATTGTTGCAGCAGATCCTGACCAACACGACAGCCCCTGCCCCTGCCCCTGCACCTTCATCTTTTACTCCGGCGGATCGTGCTGAACTCGTGAAGATCAATCCTGGTATTTCTGGTCTAGAAAACAGATTATCAGCGATTGAAATTTGTGTGGGGATCCCTGGCCAAGAAGACAGGGAACCATCAACAGCTGCTGAATCTTCGCATTCCTCCCCCACTCATCATGAAAAAGAGGGGGAGAAGAGCGCTGAAGACCTTTCCCATGATGAATCTATCAGAGGAGAGAAGAATGAAGACCCCACCTTTACTGAAGAGGGTGAGAAGACAATTGAAGAAGCAGCCGCTGGACCTCAGGGAGATGAACACCCTGAGGGAACCGAGAAGCTTACCTCTGCATCTGAGGGGAAGCAATTCGAAGAAGAAGCTGAAGAATCTGAGTCTGAAGCTGAAGATGAAGAAGCCATCGACTTGTCTAATGATGAACCATCCTCTTCTCCAAAGAATGATGATGATGAAGATGATGATGATGATGACTCTTTTATCGTCAATCCTGCTCAGAGAAAAATTCTTAAAGGGATTCTGATAAATGAACCTTCAGGGCAGCGGACAAAGACAAAGCCATTAGCGTCTGAAGCTGATAAGGGCAAAAGAAAAAGTGTCGCTGAAGACGATGAAAATCTGACGATCATGCTTAAAAAGCCGGTTTGTCAGGTACACTAATCTTCCTTACACTACATCCCTCCTCTCTATACACATTATCAGTGCTACACTCCACAAACCTCCATACACTTTATCCCATTCTTTCTCTATCTCTGTTCTACCCAATGTTCTTACTCGTAAGATCGCTGTGTTTCAGCTAGTCCTCTCCCCTGTTTGAGGATATCGCTGAAGTTCCTACAGCTGCGACTTCACCAACAATAATCCCAACTCCCAACGCTGAAGAAATAATCCCGGTCTTAGATTTGATATCTGAGACTGATGAACCTGAAGAACAGATGCTCTCTCACAAAAACAGACATTCCTTGGCTCCTCAAAAGCTAAGTGAAGAGGATCAAGAAAAGAGAGATGCAATGATCAAGAGACTCGAAGATCAGCGAATCATTCTGATGCGTGATCAACTTCCTACTATTCCTCCAAAGTTCAAAATTTCCAAAAAGGAATACAAGGAACACCTCAGAGCTGAACGCCTAATCGCTGAGAGAAGGGAAGTTGAAGAAAAAGACAGAGAATACGCCATCCAGCTTACTCAACGATCAGTAAAAGACCCCAAGCTGAAACGAGCTCCCATTGACGTTCAACGTCAGCTATGGGGTGATGCTCAAAGGATCGTTAGAGAAAAGACTAAGGTCTCTGATACGACTTTGGAATGGTGTAAATATATGCTGAACTATCGATCTCGACCATCCAAAATCATCAAAGTAAACATCAAAGGAAGACTGTACTCAGACGTTCCTGTTGTTGAAGTTGATGTCTACAGAGAAGACAAAACCAAGCAAACCTTCTATGCTGTTGCCTTAGACAAGTTTGGTCTCTCTGAATGGTTGGAAGTCAAATTAGCCATTCAGGGATCGCGCTCAAAGTTCAAGAGCCATGTCGAGAAGATCTTAAACACTCAGATCGACCTGGTTTCTTCTGCTTTGGATATTCCTCCTTCTACTCTTCTTCCTCCTCAACAAAGAAGAGTCTCTGCAAAGGAAAAGAAAGTCTCAGACTCAGGTCCTCCTATACGGAATGAAACAGGTATTGCTTTCTCTCGTGCTGAAGTTCTTGGCCCTGATGCTGATCTCTCAGCGCTTGACACCTCCCTACCACCTGGAGAAACTTTCATTCCTGGCACAGTTGTAAGTGATCCTTATGGTATATTCTTTCTAGACTACGAAGGAAACCATCACTTTCAATGCATCTCTGAGCTTCCAATCACTCCCATCAAACAACTTAGAGATCTCATATACTGGTGTGAAGTCAGACGCAACATTAAAGCTAGACACCTGAAGCCCTTGATTTTTGAAGAAGCTCTAAACAAAAAGAATCAAGGAGTAGATGTCCCTGACTGGATGATTCCCACATCAAAGACCCTTGATGAACTTCTCATTAAGGAAGAACCTTTTGACGGATAGGATCGCCTTGTAATTCTTTCTATCCTTATCTGTCTACATCTTTTGTACTTGTAATTTTATTCGATGTACTTGTAATTTTTCTACTTCCCTCTGTAATCTTTACAAAGTTTAAAGAAAAATTTCAGCGAATGTACTTTACTCCATCAGTACAGAAAAGATCCCAGAAAACAGTAAAAGGGACAAATATTTTATGAGTTCTTTTTATCCTTATGTTTTCATTAAATAGCAATTTTCTTTGTTGCTATGTCATAATCAAATAGGGGGAGATTGTTGATCCAAACCCTCAGTGATTTGATAATGACCCTCTCTTATATACTTAGTGAAAATTGTAAGTAAACAATATGTATCAGAGTTTCACTATCGCTGATAAGTACTAAGATCTTACAGTACCGCTGATAGGAACTCTCACTCTTTAGATTAAACATTCAGCGAAACTGTTCACCATAATACTCTGAGTATGTTCAGTACTTATGGTGATCGCTGATAAGTTAGTTGTTTACTTATGATCCCTGAAGACAAGTTTCACGTCAACATATGTCTACGCTGAAGTCGAAGATCAAGCTCAAGAACAAGCGACAAGTCTCCTAATGAACTGATGCGGATCAGCGAAGACTCAGATTTGTCCACTCAACGTGAAGTATCAAGTATAAGACTTTAGCTATCGCTGATATAGAATGATAGATCGTTGAATCAACGAAAAGCTGATCATGAAGTCCTCCGTACAAAGTACTTGTGTCTTAACCACCCTTGCACGACTCCGTACGATATGTCAGAAAAAGAACCTCCTTATTATCTGAAATCGTACAACCACTCTGATACTACACTGTTCAACATGCGGCTACTAAGGTTGTCAACAAAGGTCAATGACATACAACCAATGAGCTGCTGCCACGTGTAAAGTGTATACTGCCATGCATTAAATGCATGCAGTATATAAGAAGATGAACTCACTTCATTTTCAAGTAACTTGCTAACTCTGGACAAGTTTGTTGGATCCCAGATACACTTAATCAAGATTAACAATCTATTAGTAGAGTTTAGAGTTTGATGCGGAAGCGTATTAAACTAACAGATATGTTTGATAGATATTAGAACGCACATATATAAAGAAAACAGTAAAGAATGAAAAGGATTTCTTGAACAGTTACTGTTATTCAATATATAATAACAACACGAAGAACAGATTAAGAACTGTTGGTGTGTGTGAGAATATAACACTCAGATATTTGACAATAAAGCTTGAGAGTATTAGTGATTCCTTGTGTTTTCGTCCTTAGGAAGATCTCAACATGAGACTTCCTTTTATACTACTCTTAGAAGACTATGAAGTAGGTCACTGTTCCTTTTACGGCATGAATAGTAAACTGGATGGTGTGAACAGTGGACTGGATGGTGTGAGCAGTTGTTTGAGCCATGCGCATTTAATGGAGCAGATGTACTTTTGGTAAATGCATTAAATGGCGCAGACGTCTATTTTGTACCTTGCCCTATTGAGTCCACTCAGAGCTTGACACGTGTTTTGATAGTACTTTTCCATGCAAGTTGATGAACGTATCCAGTAATATCTTCCAAGTCTTCATTGAGGACCACAGAGGCTCTGTAATGAATTACAGAGGTTCTGCGGTCTGGTCCTCTGTGGAGCAGTCTTCGCCGGATTCCGAGTCGTTGGTCTTCTTTGTGCGTATGACAGAGCTTCTGTAGGAGGCCTCTGCTGCTTCTGTAGTGCAAAATGAAAAATGAAAAATTTGAACTTGAGTTAAGTTTGGCTAAGTTAGATAAGACAGAGGTTAAACAATACCTCGAAATTTCTTTCATTTAGAAATATGCCAGAGGTATTTTACATTTGAGTACAATGAAAGATAAAACTTTGTTTGCAGAGATTGGAGGTCTGAGAATCAGATTTTGGCATCTTTGAAATCGTTGTAGCTTCTGTTGTCTCTGCCGACTTTTCTGATCTCTTTGTAGAATCTGATGTAGAGTTCTCTTAGGCGGATTGTTGAGTCTATTTCTCTGATGAAAGTATCTGCATCATCTCTATCCATTTTCTCTGTACCTCTGTATTTTACAAGGCTTGCTCTGAATTTGCTCAGAGTACTGGTTGCGTACTTCTGACAATCCATGAGTACAAAAAGTTTAACCTGGTGTTGTGGGTTTTGAAATACTAACCCAAATCTTGGTTCTCTGATGATTGAGTTGGGCACAGCGTCTGGTGGGCAGCTATCTTCTGGTGGTCGTAGATCTAGATGTTTGAGACCAAGATTCTTTCCCAGCTGAAAATCTATCATGCTGTATAGCAGAAGCTTTTCCCTCATCGCTTTTCTCAACACTTGATAGGCTCTAGTATTAGGCTCTGTGTTGTAGTTGTCTTTTGTCCATTGCAGAAGGTCAGGTAGATCGTAAGGATTGATGTTTCTTAAGTCAGCATCAGCGAAGGTAGATTCTGAATTGTTCTCTCTTCTGACTTTGTAAAGATTGTACCTGACCCTTGGATAGGTTCTTGTGAAGGAGAATCTGCAGAAGATCACCTTTTTGATTTTGTGAATTGAGAAGACATCTGCTTTGGTTCTTGGCTTTGTTCTTGTGAAGATGTTCTCAAATTCTTCTCTGATCCTTGGATCTGTCACATGATCTACTGGATGATTTGTCTGATAGGATTGTTTGTAGAGGTATTTGTATACCACTTCTTCCATCTCTTCATGTGTTGGACCAGGTCGTGGAATTTGTCTTCTGAGACTCTCCATCTGTTGAACAACTTCTGCAGCTCTACCAGTTAGAGGAATTTCTGACAGAGGCTTCAATCCATGTGCCCAGTCATCTTCTTCGGGTTTTGGGGTTTGAAAGGCGTCAAACGCACTCTTCATTAGTTTTTCTGTTGGCTTTGGCAATGTTTTCTTCTTCTTTGGCTCTTCTGTCAGTATCCCTTTGCCCTTATCTTTTGCTATTGTCGTGGCAGAACCTGTTGCTTCTGTGGGTTTTGAGGTTGGCACTTCTGTTGGTTTGATAGAGGTTGCCTCTATGGATTTTGACGATTGTGATTTAGAGGACTTTTGTGGCGATGGTTCTGTTGGCTTGACTTGCTCTGTAACCTCTGTTGGAGATTGTTTGATGACTTCTTCTGCGAGCTCAGTTTCTGTTGATGAAGTGTTGTCATTGAATCTTCTTGCCATTCTGAAAGCTAAAGTGAACCTGTGCCTTTCTTCTTCTCTCTTCACCATACGATCACTCATTGTTGTGTGCATCCTTTTCAAAATGTCAGAAGCAGAGGTCGTTGCTCTTTTTGGTTTGGTGGCAATCGACTTTCTTCTGGGTATGGTTTGGGGTGTTTCCACAGAGGTGGGTGTTTTCTCTGTGGTTGGTTCATCTGTTTCTTCCAAAATGATTACCTCAGGGGCGGTTGTTGCCTCTGTGGCTTGCTGTTCTGCTTCTGGAGTTTTGGTTTCGTCAGGAGATGATTCCACAGAGATGGGTGTTGTCTCTGTGGTCTTTTGGGTTTGTTGTTGTCGGGTCTGTTCTGGAGGTGCTTGACTCAGAGGTTCTGCGGCTATTGGTGGACCTGTAAGTCCTCTGCTTGTAGTTTTCTCTGTAGGTTTCTCCCCATCAGGATGATCTGATGGACCAGGATGGTCATCATCATCAGAGTCATCCTGACCCTTGTCTGATGTACCCTCTGCTCTGCAGGAAGCATCGGGTTTCTTTGGCATTGTGGCTCCAACAGCGATCAGTTTCGCGCAGACATCATCACAGAGGCCAAGAAGAGTTGCTAGCTCTGCCTCTGTTTTGAATCTCATCCTTCCTACACTTTCTCTGAAATCTTTGACGAAGTTAGCATTGGCAGTGGTGAAGGAAAGGATGACTTCTGTCACTTGATTAATCACGTTCTGCCCAAGCTCTGTCAGCTGTGCTCTTGTCATGTAGTCTTTGGGTTGCATCAGCATGGTATTTCGCATGGCTTCTTCTTGAACTTTTTGTAGGGCCTTCTGTAGATCTGCAGGAGTGATGCCCGTTGACACTGAAGTTTGTTTGTTCAATTGATCAAGGGATTTGTTGATTGAGTTCTCAATCGAAGGAGTAGTTGTTGCGGCAGAAGTGGTGGATGCAGTAGCAGCAGACTTCATATGTGAGATGGCAGTTTTCACCTCTGTGGACAGGTTGTCCATTTTGGTGTTCAGGTTTAGCAGTGCCAGTGATGTTGTCTCTGCAAAAGATTTGAAAGAGCTTTGCAACTCTTTCAAGGTTTGGTTCACAGAGGTTTCAAGGGTTTGGAACTATCCCTTGTAACTTGTGTTCCGGTGGTAACCTCTGGAGGAACACATTCGTCTCCAGAGTGAATCCCTGTTCCTAGGATACCTTCTTTCATTCCTGTTTGTACGTTGAGAATGGAAGGATTTCCTTCTGATCCTTGAGAAGAAACATGAGTTTCAATCCCTACAGAAGTTCTGAGAAGAACATTGTCCAAATCCACTCCAGAGGTGGGTATTGGAATATCCTTCTGTTGACTAGGAGACTTGTCTAGAGTCTCTTTGTCTTTCTGCTCTCTACTTCTCTCTGAAAGAAGTGTGGGTCTTAACAAGTGCGTGGCAGAGGAAACAAATTCCTCTGTTGGGCGTTCTTCTGTGATCTGGGGCAATTGATCATGAACTATAGGTGAGTCTCTTTGAGGAGACTCTCTAGGAATGGATTCCCCGGTTTCTGTGGGCACAGAGGTTGAAAGAGTAACCTCTGGCTGGATGGGTTGGGGTAGGTTCGAGCTGTGCTGCTCTTTTTCAATGACACCTTCTGCAGCTAGACCTGCGGTGTCAGAAATGTGGGTTGCACTGGGAGTTGGTTTTGGTTGTGTGCCTCTATTTATCCAGGCATCTTTTCTTGCTTCTTCCCTAAGTTCTGTGGAAGTTCCTTGCTCTGGTCGTAATTGGTCATACACTTGATGAGATCCAAATAATCTCATGACATGTGGATGATAAAGACCCTTACGTATCCAGACAGCTTCTTCTTCATCTGAATCTGTCTCTAAGATCTCTATTTCTGTCTCCGTTGTTGCTAATCCCTCTTTTTGTACAACTTCGGCCCCTTTTTCTTTCTCTTCTTCCATCATGTTCTCAAAAGCCTCTGTAATTTCACCTCTGTTCAATTCAGCTTCAGTTTGTTCTATTTCTTCTGAAGCTGGGTTTGGACTTCTTCTGTGGACATCCAATCCTTGAATGAAAGGGTTTTGTAAAATAACAGGGGTTTCGGCTGGTTGATTTCTGGGTGTTGTGTCATCTTCTTGCAGATGTGTGTCGATGCCCGAAATGAAGAAATCTTCTTCTGGAGAGTGGTGATCGAGAGGTTGTGCCGTCCACCCTGCTGTATTTAGGGTGTTGGCAATTTCAGGGTTCTGTAAGAAGTCGTTCAGGTCTCCTTGGTGAGCAAATCTATCTGGAGATTGATAGGGTGATTGATACCTTTCTGTAGCCATTTCTTCTTCTGCAACTTCTTCTTCAGCAGTTTCCTCTTCTGCAATGGTTACCAACTTTGTAAGTGATTTACCATGCCTCTTTTTGGTTTTCCTCCTCTTAGGATTTGGTGCCCCTTCTTCTGTTGATTTTGATCTTTTCTTCTTCATTTTTGGAGAGGAGGGAGGAGCAGAGGAGCCAATTTCTGTGGCATGAGGAGGTGAGGGTTGATCTTCTGCAGCGCTTGTGGAGGTGCCTTCTGCAGTTTTCCTCTTCTTAGCTTTTGGAGTAAATGCAGAGGTTCTTGATGAAGACTTCTTTCCCATTAGTTCTGCACGTTTGGCTATAAAGCTGAGTTGAATAGCCATGGGCTTTGCTAACTTCTGATCCTTTTCTTTTTGAGTGGAAAGAGGTTTTGCTATCATTGTTCCTAGGGGGACACCTAAACGCGGGGGTGTCATAGGACTCGGTTTAGGAGTTCTAAGATCGCGTATATACTCTTTCTTAAGGGATTTATTCGATGCGTATTGCAGAAGCTTCTTTGACAGAGGTCTGCAATGTGAGTAGCCATCAGCATGATCAGTGGGGGTATTCTTGTTCATCGGGAACTGTTTGGGAGTTGGCCCTTCCATTGGCCAATTTTGGATTAGCAGCAGTGGTTCGAACAATACTCCTAATATTCTTTGGAATTGCAGAGGTGGTAGAAAGTTGGGATCGTTCTCTTTGACCCTTTTCGAGTTGTTCTTTCTGTCGATGGTGTTTATGATCTCTTGCATCATTATGGTCGCATAATCTAGTGGAAGATCATAGTAAACCCCATACATGATGCTCAAGATTTGATGTGAGCTTTGGTCAATACTGCCTATCTTTCCTGTCAGGCATCTGTTAAGAATCGAGAACAAAGTGTTCCACAGAGGTGGTAATCGGCCTCTGCGGAAGTCATTTCTCTTCCGTAGTTGGGTGTTGTACCCAAGCATTTCCACGAATCGACAGAGCTCTTCGTCTGTTGGTTGCTCTGCATAACTCTTCAATCCCAGAAGACCCCTTGTTGGTAGGTTGAATTCAAGTGAGAACATTGTTCTGTTAAACTTGATTTCAAGATGCTCAGATTTATCAAGTCTTGAAATGTACCCTTTGATAAGAGAATCGTCTTTATCAAATCGGCAGCTTTGCCAAAATTGGTTCAAATAGCGGACTGGAATTTTGTTCGGGGTTCTTGATAGTAGAGGGAAGAGGATATGATTCTCCATGATGTTCAGAAGTATGGCATGGGCTTCGCCGAAAGTAGTGGGTGAGGGGACCAAATAGCAGTTGTTGGATTTGATAGGAAGAATGGCTTCCAAATGATCCTTTGCTATAAAGTTATGCAAGTGAGTCGTCGGAGCAAAGTCTGCTGAGTCCCCGGAATCTTGTTGTTCAATATTTCTTGCAAGGCTGGGGTTTTCAGAATGTTCTGAATGTGCAGGGGAGTGTTCCGGTGAGTTCGCCGGAGAGAGTTCAGAGGATGTAGCTCGAGAAGATGAAGCCATTTGATTTTAAGAATAAGATTTTTTTGCAAGCTTTTTGCAGGGGTTCGCCGGAGAAGAAGATGAGAGTTTGTAAAAGGTTTTATGTGAGGGTAAGCTTTGTTTTTATAGGATGGTAAAACGGTAGAATTTGAAAGAGTAAAATATATGGCAATGGATTAAAGTTTGGAATCCGCACTCGAGTTTGAGCGGCGGGTTCAACTTTCCAAATAAAAACGTTCCATGTACGCCCAATGAAAATGGGACACGTAGGCCTTGTCAGAATATGACAGGACGTCGTGTGCGGCCCATTAATGCTAGGCGCGTGAGGTTGATTTTAGCCATATGAGTTTCACTCGCAGTAAAAGTAACCGTTATTACTATAGAGATGCCCAAGTAATTAGATTGACAGAGCTTCTGTAGTTTACAGAGGCTCTGTGATCTTGAAAATCTTTGATGTTTATCCCTTTTTCATATATCTCATTGTTATCATGACTTCTGTGGGGTTCTTCTTTAACCAAAACATTTGTAAAGGCATTGGAGAGGATAAAATCGGATTTTTGTGAAGAAATTTGCTTCGCAGAGGTTTTGTGGCTCTGTTGGAACTTGCAGAAGTTCTGTGAGGGCCAGCAGAAGCTCTATGAGAGAAAAAATCTCATAACAAAAATTTTATTAATATTTTTGATCATCCAATTTTTGATTTGGTTTAAGAGATGTTTTTCGGACATATTTGAAAGTTTGTGTCCGAGAAAACTGTTAAAAAAAACGGTTTGTTCGAGAAGGTCATGGTCTGTGTTTTCGGTTTCCGAGATAACATTCCAAACGATCGACAGAGGGTTAATTTGTGATCATATAGCATATTTCTTGCAGAACCTCTGTTGAGCTCAGCAGAAGCTCTATGACCTTAAATTTCTCCTAATTCGAATTTTGTGAAACTATTTGAGTTTTTGATTTTTGAAATGTTATTCACAGTATATTTAGGACATATTTGACAATTCTTGTCCTTGAAAATTGTTTTCCAAAAACTTTTTGTGCGAGAAACATACCTTTTGGTTCTTCTTTTCTCGGCAGTGATATCTGACTTCTGTCGATATGGAGTCATCGACATTTTTCTTTGGCTTTCCGTTGAAAGTTTTATCTCTTTAGATCATTTCAGGGTTCCCTTCTGCTCCCCCTTGATCTAATCACCTCTGTAGATCAAGTAATTTCCTTTTGCTCCCGCTTGACCTAATCACCTCTGTAGATCAAGTAATTTCCTTTTGCTCCCCCTTGACCTAATCACCTCTGTAGATCAAGTAATTTCCTTTTGTTCCCCCTTGACCTATGCTTGGATCAAAGAATGATAAGTTTTGCATAGAACATAGGTTATGTTTTTCAGGGGTTCTATAGGGGTCGTCAGAGGTTCTGAGTTGACTTACAGAAGCTCTGTGATTTTAAGAACTATTTAAGGTTTTAAGAACTTACATACAGAAGTAGAATCAATCAAAGCAATAAATTAAGCAATGTATTTACTTATTATTTACAGAAGATAAAGCTATACTTACAGAGGATTTTCACACCATGTTAATCATTCCTAACTTACCCACCAAGAAGTTGAATCTTTTCTCGTCTAATGCTTTGGTGAATAAGTCAGCGAGTTGATATTCTGTGGGCACGAAATGCATTTCGATTGTACCGTATTCAACATGATGTTTCAAGAAATGATACCTTATATCGATATGCTTGGTTTTTGAGTGTTGCACAGGGTTGGCAGAGATAGCAATAGCACTTTTGGAATCACAGAAGATGGGTATTTTGAACAGAATGTGGCCGTAGTCTTTTAGCTGAGTCTTCATCCATAGAACCTGAGAACAACAGCTAGCGGCAGCAACGTATTCAGCTTCTGCAGTGGATGTGGAGACACAATTCTGCTTCTTGGAGGTCCAACTGACTAGTTTACCACCTAGGAATTGACAACTCCCAGAGGTACTCTTTCTGTCGAGCATGCATCCTCCATAGTCTGAATCTGTATAAGCTTTAAGACTAAAACCAGAGTTCTGTGGATACCAGAGACCAAGATTGTTGGTCCCCTTCAGGTATCTCAAGATTCTTTTTACAGCATCATAATGTGATTGCTTTGGATTAGCTTGATAACGTGCACAAAGACATGTGGCATGCATAATGTCAGGTCTGCTTGCTGTTAAGTATAACAGAGATCCAATCATGCCTCTGTAGAGAGTACATTCTACAGAAATACCATATGGATCTAAGAACAACTTATTTCCAGTGGCCATTGGAGTCTTCATTGCATAGGTATCAGAGAGATTATATTTTAAAAGTATGTCAGAGACATATTTGGCTTGATTTATAAAAATTCCCTCTGAAGATTGTTTGACTTGAAGTCCGAGGAAGAATGTTAATTCTCCCATCATACTCATTTCAAACTCACTCTGCATGAGTTTTTCAAAAATTTTGCACTCTTCTGAATTTGTAGACCCAAATATTATGTCATCTACGTATATTTGTACAAGCATTATCTCACTATTTTTGCGTTTATAGAATAAGGTAGTATCTGTTGTACCTCTGTTGTAGCCATTGACTAGAAGGAAGGTAGAAAGTCGTTCGTACCATGCTCTTGGAGCCTGTTTCAGTCCGTATAGAGCCTTTTCAAGGTAGTATACATGCCTTGGAAACTTTGAGCTTTCAAAACCTGGTGGCTGATTTACGTAAACCTCTTCTTGGATTTCTCCGTTTAGAAAAGCTGATTTTACGTCCATCTGATAGACTTTAAAACCTCTGTGGGCTGCGAAGGCTAAGAATATTCTTATTGCTTCGAGACGTGCGACAGGGGCAAAAGTCTCATCGTAGTCTATGCCTTCTTCTTGTCTATATCCTTTTGCTACTAATCTTGCTTTGTTTCTGACGACCACTCCATCTTCATCCTTCTTGTTTCTGTAGACCCATTTAGTCCCAATGGCCTGTTTCCCTCTTGGCAGAGGTACTAAAGTCCATACTCTGTTACGCTCAAATTGCAGAATTTCTTCTTGCATGGCGTCTACCCAGTTTGGGTCATCTAGGGCTTCAGAAATCTTCTTTGGTTCTATAACACTAATAAAATTTGTAAAGAAACAAAAATTTGCAGTGGCAGACCTTGTTTTTACTGAGTCAGAAGGTTCTCCAATTATTTGGTTTGGAGTATGGCTTTTTGTCCACTGAGTTGTGCGTGGAAGATGATCATCAATGTCATCAAAACTTTCTTCAGAGGCTTCTTGTGTTTCTTCTTGTGCAGCCTCTGATGTTCTTCGTGCCTTGGTAGTTGATTCTACCGTTTGTGGAATGATTGGTACGAGTGGTGGTGGAGTTTGTTCCTCTGAGGATGTATAGTCTTGGTCCTCGATCTCCTCTGTAATTGGTTCTTCTGTGGTTTGTGCAGCTTCTGTGGTCGTTTTTCTTGATGTTTCATCTTCTGCACTTTCTTCTGCTTCGGCAATTGCATCTGTAGTATTTATAGAAGAAGATGAAGCATTATTTGGACCAGTTAGAGTCATACCTGTAGGATTTTGTCCGACAGAGGATGGTTCTTCAGAAACTCTGATGGTTCCGACAGAAGGATCAATGTCACTGTGGAACATCTCCAAAAATAGAAGATTCAGATCTTCTTTTGTTCTTGAGATGTCAGAGAATTTCCCTTTAATTCCGAGTTCTGAACTTATTTGCTCAGAAGTCATTTGGAATGAATCATCAAAAGAAACATTGATGCTTTCTACAATCTTGTGAGACTTTGTAAGGAATGTTCTGTAGGCTTTGGAAGTGGCAGAGTATCCAATGAATTTGCCTTCATCTGCTTTTACATCAAACTTTCCTCTTGAATCTCTGTCGTTTAAGACGAAGCATTTGCATCCGAATACATGGAAAAATTTGATGTTTGGCCGCCGTTTGTTAAGCAATTCGTAAGGCGTCTTGAGGTGTCTTTTCACAATGGTTGATCGATTTTGAGTATAACACGCAGTAGAAATTGCTTCTGCCCAAAAGTTCATTGATAATCCGCATGCTGACATCATAGTTCTTGTGGCTTCCACAAGTGTTCGATTCTTTCTTTCGACAACACCGTTCTGTTGTGGAGTGCGAGCTGCAGAGAAGTTCTGTGATATTCCTTCTGTTGAAAGATAGGCTTCAATGACAGAGTTTTTAAATTCTGTGCCATTGTCACTTCTTAACTTCTGTATTCTGCAATTACAAAGAACTTGGATTCTTTTCATTAGATTTATCAATATATTTGGAACATCTGATTTCTTTCTAACGAATTCAACCCATGTGAAACGCGAATACTCATCAATTAAGACAAGTATGTATTTCTAGCCACCTAGGCTCTGTATGGCAATGGGACCGCAGAGGTCGACTTGAAGCATGTACAGAGGTCTAGTGCAAGATACATCTGTTTTGCCTTTGTGGGAAGCTCTTTTGAGTTTTCCCATCTCACAGGCAGAACATAAATGATCCTTATTGAATTTAACATTTGGCAAACCTTTAACTAGATCAAGTTTGACCAGTTTTTCCAATGTGTGAAAATTCAAGTGACATAACCTGTTGTGCCATAACCAGGCTTCTTCACTTTTGCAGGCAACAAGGCAAACTTTGTCCTTGTTCTTTGAATTGAAGTTCATTAGATATAGATCACCTATTCTTTCAACTCGCAGATGTTCCATACTTGTTTCTTCACTCTGTAGAGAGCAGAAAGTTCTTTTGAACAACACATTGAATCCTGTATCACAAAGTTGACTTACACTGAGTAGGTTGTGCTTAAGGCCATCCACATATGCAACTTTGTATACAGAAACGTCTTCTTTCCTTATGACTCCATAGCCTTTTATGTGTCCTTTCTTGTTGTCTCCAAAAGTCACCGATCCACCATCTTGTGTTTCTTTGTACGTGGATAGTGCACTTCTGTCACCAGTCATGTGCCTTGAGCATCCGGAGTCTAGATACCAGATTGGCACATACTTCTTCTGCAGGACAATCACAGAGATTTAGGTACCCATATCCATATGGGTCCAATATTGTTAGAGTTTTTCAAGTTTGCCTTGGCATTGCTGAAATACATTTTGTACTCTGCAGAAGAGTCAGTTTGTTTCTTTGTGGGATTTGACTTTTGAATTGTCGTAGAGAGTAAACAGACTTGACTTGAAAAATGATTATTAAGTTTAGACATAAGATCAAAGCAATGACAGTATTGAATATGAGATGTAATTTGCTTGAACTTTTCATTGAACTTTTTAAACTCAGTCACAGAGGCATTACATTCTTTCTTTACATTAGGTTTCCTATTACTAGAAGATCTATGAATACTCGAATGTTGTTTGCAAAAGCTCTGTTTAGGACCTGCCTTCTGTGGGTTGCTTCTGTGGTGAACTTCTTTCATCACTGTCACAGAAGAAAAAGATTTATCAACCTTGGGTTTTGAAAATCTAGAACTTATAGGATCAATAGAGGTCTTCTGTAACATTTTAAAATCAGCAGAGGTTTTGACATGTAGATTCAAATTTAGAAAATCTTGGCAGATTGGAATCTCTGTGAGTTTCTCTTTTGGAGAAATAGTTCTATGAGGAACTTCAGAGGAGTATTTAACATCCTCTGTGTCATAGAGAGTTATCCCAGATGTAACATCTGTCTCTGAATCGTCAGAAGATGAGTCGTCCTCGTATACAGAGCTTGAGTCAATTCTTTCAATAGAGGTTGAATTTTCCGAACATGCATCATACAAGCTTTCTTCCTCTGTAGAATAGTTTTCATAGATTGCAGAGGTTTCTAATAAGATTTCTTCAGTGAGAGATTTATCTATAGAAGATGTACAGAATTTTTCTAAAACGCTTGATTTCCATATTTCCAAAATTTCTTTTTCAATTAAGTTTTTAAAGTTTTCTTCTGAAAAAATGGGTTTAAACTCAGGAGCTTCTGCTGATAACTTCTTTTGAACGTTTATCAAATAGACAAAAGCAACCTGTGTTTGGGTCTCTGGTTTACCAAACTTGAAGATACCAATCTGATCTTGTGTTTTCAGATATTTCTTTGGTTTGATACCCCTATTGACAGAGGTTGAGGATGATGAGTCTGTGTTTTCAAACCACACGTTAATCATCTTCTTATGTTTCTTCAAGTAAGGATCCACAGAGATTTTCGCCCTTTTGCTTACAGAGATTAGATTTGGAAAATCTGGTTTGTTCATTTTTCCAATCACAAATAAAGAGGACAGAGGTTTGTTTCTTTTGCCTTCAACACCTAGGGTGATATCATCATACCCTATACCTCGTCTCCCTATTTGTGAGTTTACTTTTTCATAAACTTTCTGTGCATCTTTATAGTTTTTAAGCAAAACTTCTCTTCTGAGTAAATCTTGCCATAATACCTCTCTTTCTCTTTGAAAGTATTCTTTAAGAGCTCTTATGTCAGTAGTTTCGCTCCTTGAAACTGAAAGTTCTTTTGTTTTATCTTTTAAAGTATTGGTTAATTCAGAAATTTGTTTTTTTAAAGGATCTAGAGTTTTGTTCCAATTCTTTTCTATTCTCTCCTTTTTCCTCAAAAATCTTTGCTTTTTCTTGAGTGAGAAGTCGTACTTCTCTCTCATTGAAAGTGAGTCTTTTCTGAATACTTTGATTTATCTCTTTCAGTTCAATTAATTCAATGTTAATTCTAAGTGTATTATCATCTACAGAGGTAATACAAGAGTTGGAATTTGAAGTAGATACCTCAGAGTCAGTGCAGGAGTCGACTTCTGCCATGCCACAGAAGAGGGCATTGGCGGTATGTTCATCGTCAGAAGTAGAGTCTGACTGGAAGTCTTCTGTGTTCTCCTCAGAATGTCCTTTTGCCATTAAGGATTTTTGAGCATAATATTCGGCTTTCTTTTTGTAGAAAGCAGAGTCCCTCTGTGGGCGATTTGATCTGCTTCTGCATTCATTCGCAAAATGGCCTGGTTTTCTGCAGTTAAAACACCCTTGAGGAGTGTTTCCTGTTCGATCATTGGACTTCTGTAGGTCTCCGCCTTTCTCTGATCTACATTCATTTGCATAGTGACCAGGTTTGCCGCACTTGTAGCATTCTTGCTGTGTGTGGCTTACCGAGTCATCTGACCTCTGTCGGTCATTCCCTCTGTAATTTCTATCGCTTGACCTCTGTCGGCCACTTGATTCTTCTCCTCTTCTGTCATCTCTTCTGTTGTCTCTTCTGAACTCTTTTGTCAATAGAGCTAAAGATTTAGCTAGTGACGCAAGAGTTATTTCCTTTTCTGCTTGCTCTTCTTCTTCACTGTCAATTATCACCATCTTCTTCTTCTCCTTCTTCTTCTCCTCTGTGGCTTTATCATTTCTTGGTCTCTGTGCATCCTCTTTAGTTTTACCAACCAATGCATATGGTGCAATGGTTAGTGTTTTAGCCTGTGCTATCTGAGGTTCTTGTGCGGCTAATGTTCCGTAAAGATCAGAGAGAGTCCAGGTGTCTAGATCCTGATTTGTCTGTAGGGACATAGACAGCTGGAGCCATTCTTCATTTAGACTTTTTAAAAACATGACATTGTTTTCTTCAGAAGTTCTGTCAATGCCTGATTTTCTGCACTTGTTGATTAGAGAGTTGAATCTGTCGTATGTTGTTTGCAGAGATTCTGTTGCAGAGGCTCTGAATGCATGATATTCATTGATGTACTGTGCTCTTCGGTTTTTTTTTGTGTTTTAGCACCTCCTTCCAACTGTCTTTCCAGTTCTTTCCACAGATCATGCGTTGTTTCACATAAATCCAAGGATTGAAAGAGTTCGTTGGGTATTGCCATAATTAATGTCCTCTTGGTTTTCCGAGCAACTTCATCTTCTGCTTTATCTTCGGTTGACCACTCCCCTTTTGTCTTTGGTTTTTGATGTTCGTGGATTTCGGCAGATTCAGCAGTAGTAGGTATACGAGGTACTACTGTCATGGGAATAGGAGGAGGATTGTACAGATATTGTACTTGATTTTTTTCAGTGCCCTCGAAAAAATGGACCATTCTTATTTTCCACTGAGGATACTCATCTCGAAGGAGAGTAGGAGGTTTAGTGAGAGAACCAGTAGTAAAGAAATTATTTGTATTTGTCATTTGAAGTTTTTAGAAAGAAAGTATGACTAAAGAGTTACTTCGATGAGCTTGAAGATTTTCTGGGTTTAAGCAGTTTCCAGACACAATTTTAAATCTCAATAATATCTATCACGAATCTTGATAAGTGGATCACTTGATATTGAAAATCAAGGAAGGCTCTGATACCAATTGTTGGATCCCAGATACACTTAATCAAGATTAACAATCTATTAGTAGAGTTTAGAGTTTGACGCGGAAGCGTATTAAACTAACAGATATGTTTGATAGATATTAGAACGCACATATATAAAGAAAACAGTAAAGAATGAAAAGGATTTCTTGAACAATTAATGTTATTCAATATATAATAACAACACGAAGAACAGATTAAGAACTGTTGGTGTGTGTGAGAATATAACACTCAGATATTTGACAATAAAGCTTGAGAGTATTAGTGATTCCTTGTGTTTTCGTCCTTAGGAAGATCTCAACATGAGACTTCCTTTTATACTACTCTTAGAAGACTATGAAGTAGGTCACTGTTCCTTTTACGTCATGAATAGTAAACTGGATGGTGTGAACAGTGGACTGGATGGTGTGAGCAGTTGTTTGAGCCATGCGCATTTAATGGAGCAGATGTACTTTTGGTAAATGCATTAAATGGCGCAGACGTCTATTTTGTACCTTGCCCTATTGAGTCCACTCAGAGCTTGACACGTGTTTTGATAGTACTTTTCCATGCAAGTTGATGAACGTATCCAGTAATATCTTCCAAGTCTTCATTGAGGACCACAGAGGCTCTGTAATGAATTACAGAGGTTCTGCGGTCTGGTCCTCTGTGGAGCAGTCTTCGCCGGATTCCGAGTCTTTGGTCTTCTTTGTGCGTATGACAGAGCTTCTGTATGAAGCCTCTGCTGCTTCTGTAGCTTCTTGACCTTGATTTCTCGGTAATGTCGACAGAGCCTCTGTAAGAGGCTTTCTTCACTTAGCCTATTTTTCACTACTTTTAAATACTTCTATGATTAGGAAGATTGAAGCTAACAAAGTTCATCTTTCTTATCTTGAGATAGGTTATTATTAGTAATTTCCTTCTCTTTCTTAGTGCAAGAAACTTAGTGTTCCAACTTGTTTAGATTTAGGTTTATCCTTAATCTTGTTTCCACAACAAGCTGTAAATTGTTAATGATTTATCAATAAACAATTTAGAAAAGTAAAATCTGTGTGTTTGTATTCAACCCCCACCCCCTTCTACAAACTTGTATAACCCTTCGGGACCAACAGGTGTTTACGTGGAAGTTGTTGAAGAAGTTATTCAAGATGTATTGTCTCCACAAGATGTTCAGATGCAAGAGACTGATCAACCAGAACAATCTGAAGCTAATGAAGAAGAAATGCATGTTGATTTGAATGCTGTCTTCTTAGAGTATACTTTACCAAACTTCTTTCAGCCAAGAGAAGTGAACTTTCTAAGTGTATATCATGATAGAACAGAGTTTTCTCAAAACCTTCGTGCTGAATTGAAAAGGGTTGTGGGAAAGAAAAGGAAATCTGTGTATTCTGATTTCTTGATCACTGGAATCAGAGAGTTAGTTGTGAAGAAGTACAATAAACATGAATACTATGGATTTGAAGTTTTAAGAGAAGATGGAAAAGTTTATTACTTCACTGAAGCTGACTTTGATGAGATTTCGGTATTTGATTTCTACAGACTGTATAGCCTTCTGCAAAATAAAGATAGTAGCAAGTACAAAAAGGAGAGAGGAGCCTTGGCAACAGTAAGAGAAGCCATGTTTTATATTCTGAGGTGGTATGCATATACTGATTTTTAGATTGCTCTCTATGTGCAAAGATCATGTGTCTACTTGTCAAAATCAAACAATGATCATGTGCAATTGAAGGATATGAAGACTGGATATGTTCATGATTGGCCAGAATTGGGTGTTGCACTGAAAAACAATTAAAAGCAAAAGATCTACTTCAGAGCTAGTGAGACTGCCAAATATTGCTCTGGAACTCTAAGGTTTATCAAGAACAACTTAACTAAGAAGTTACAAAGAGGAGTTCAAGTTAAAAACACAGAAGATCTTATTGAGCAAATTGATAGAAGGGTAGTACAGGAGTGTTTGACAAAAAAGGCCAGTACAGCAAATTGTGATTCTACTGAAGATCGTGCCTGCTCTAAAAGAATTCAATGAAGATCAGTACAGGAGTGTTTGACAAAAAGGGGGAGATTGTTAGATCTGAAGTTTTGTCAAAAACAAAGTGTTGACATCTGAGCAGAAGACTCAGAGTTCTGAGTAGGAGACTCAGAACTTCTGATTAGGGGTCTCGAAATGTTGGGAACTGAAGATATGCTAAGTATGGATAGTGCTGCTAGTCCATGATTTCTACTGCTAAGTCTACATTACTACTGCCAGTTCTTCGTTACTACTGCTAGACGAAGTTACTACTGCTAGACGAAGTTACTACTGCTAGACAAGGTTAGTACTGCTAGACCAAGTTACTACTGCTAGACACGGTTAGTACTGCTAGACCAAATTACTACTGCTAGACATGGTTAGACTGCTGAGCTGAGTTACTACTGCTAGAAGACTGTGAAGGTTAATACTGCTGAAGGTTCGTTAATGCTGCTAAGCCAAATCATTGTTAATACTGCTGACTTGATAAGTTTGGTATGCGATACTTTTGGAGACAAAGAAGGAATTGATCAAGATATGTTTAACGAAGATTCAGAAGATCAATTTACTTTTGATAGTTATCTTGTAATTACTTTTGTATAAATAGTATTGATAGCTATTAGAATAAAGATAGAGATATAGAATATACAATATACACGATAGAGAGAATAGTTATTCAAAAAGTTGTTTAGCCATTCAGAGAGAATTAACCTCAAGATCATAGATCCTATTTCTAGAGAAGTAGAAGTCGTCTTGTTGAGCCTGTTCAACAAGATTGAGGTTTGGTGTAAAGCTTGTGAGTAATACAGTTTGATATATACAGTGTGTTGAATTCTATTGATTGTTCTTTAATTGATTTAGAGTTCTATTCCGCAAGATTCTCTAAATTCTGTTTCTAAGAAGTTTAATTCTTGTTAAGAATCGATCCTGACAAGTGGTATCAGAGCCTTGGTATCTTAGAAGCTATGGACAATTCAATGGATTCTCACAGTACTCTTGTTTCAAAGGTTCCCATGCTCATGCCCAATGAATTTGACATGTGGAAACTGAGAATCAAGCAGTACATTCTTCTTACTAATTATGCAATATGGGACATCATAGAAAATGGCCCATGTAATGAAGGAAAGATTGGAGAAGATGGAAAGAGACCTCCTCCCAAGACAGATGCTGAAAAGAAAGTCAGACAAACAGAGATGAAGGCCTTAAGCACTCTGCTTTTGGCTATTCTTAATGAGTACCAACATCAATTCCAACACTGCACAGATGCACAGATGTTGTGGAATGCTCTGGAGAAAAGATTTACTGGCACAAAGAGCACAAAGAGAAATCAAAAGGCTATTCTCAGGCAACAATATGAGAACTTCATGTCTGCAAAGAATGAGTCTATGACTCAAACTTTTGACAGATTTAACAAGTTGATTGGAGAATTAGCAACTGTGGGTGTACACATGGATGCTGATGATGTCAATAGAAAGTTCCTTAGATCATTGGGAGAAGAATGGACCATGTACACAGTCTCATTCAGACAGAATGACCAATTGGAGGACAAAGAGCTAGATGACCTCTACAATGATCTGAGAGTATTTGAGGCTGAAGTTGAAGCCAAGAAAAGGCCATCTGGATTTGTTTATAATGCTGCTTTATTATCTTCATCCTCTGATAATGCTGCTAACCCTGATTCTGTTAATACTGCAGGTTCTGTTAATGCTGCTGGTGGAACTAATCAAGAGAAGACTACAGATTCTGTACTAGAAGCATTCTTTTCTAGTCATGTTCACTCTTCTCTAATCAATGATGATTTAGAGCAGATTAATGCTGATGATCTGGAAGAGATGGACATCAAGTGGCAGATGGCTATGCTATCAATGAGGGTGAAGAAATTCATCAAAAGGACTGGGAGAAACAACTTTTCCCAGAGAAGAGAAGATGGTGCAGGCTTTGACAAGTCCAAGGTTGAGTGTTATAAGTGTCACAAGATGGGACACTTTGCCAGAGAATGCAGAAGTGGAGGATCACATCAACAGGCTCCAAATGGAAACCAAAACAGAAGCTCCTCTCAAGCCCTTGTTTCTCAACAAGGAATGGGATTTGATTGGAGTGATCAAGCTGAGGAAGCCTGTCAGAATCAAGCTCTTATGGCAGAAGTATCTGATATTCCCACTGAGGTACAATCTAAACTCTGTTCTCAAGCTTGCATTGATGCTGTTAAAAGATATAGGGATCACAATCAGGGTATGTGTGATAACCTTAAGAGGCTAGAGAAAGATGTGAAAAATTATGTTAGGATTGTAGAAAGGTTTGAGGAACAGATTAGAGCTTTTCAAGCTAATGAACTTCAACACCACTATGATACTAACTATTGGAAGTGGGAGAAGAATGAGTATGAGATTAAGCTGAAAGTATCTGGGGAGGAGAATGAGAAATTAAAAGAAGAGCTTAAGAAGGTTAAACTTGATGTTGAAAAGTTTACCTGTGCTTCTAAAACCATGGAAACCATCATTAAGGCTCAAATCCATGACAAGATGAAAGTAGGGATAGGGTACAATGCCACACCTCCACCCTACAATAACAACTACATACTTCCTAAGTCTGATTTGTTAGAGACCAAGGATAGGAAGGATCCTGAATTAAAGATTAATATAGATCCTTGTGAAGAAACAGTAGTTGTTGAGGATGAGACTGACAAAGTAGACTCTGATGAGGAATCTGAAAGTCCATGTGTTAAGAACACTGAGATCAAAAGGACTGAAAAGGAAAAGGGAGTTCATTCCACACAGCCCAAAGTTGTGAACTCTAATACTTGTAAACAGTGTTCTTGCAGGAAATCTAAAGAGAACAAGCCCCAAAAACATGATAATCAGAGGGGAAATCAAAGGAACTGGAATAACCAGTGGGCTATGAGACAAGGAGTTGATCTGAACAGAATAAACAGGCCAAAACCTTGTTTCATCTGTGGTATGCTAAATCATTTAGCCAAACACTGTTATTTCAATCCTGTTAACCAAAGGTTTAATGCTCAAAGATCTTTTCAAAAACCTGGTGGTTACAGAAAGAATGGTGGCTATAAAAAGTCTGCAAAGAAAAATGTGGCAAAGAAACAAGATAAACCCAAAAGCCACATAAAGAAAACGACTGAAAAGGAATGTGGTACTATGTGGGTTCCAAAAAGCACTAAAAACAATACTGCTGCTAGCAGTGTTAGTACTGCTAACACTGTTAGTACTGCTTCAAAAGTTAGTGCTGCTAGCAGTGTTAATACTGCTAGTAATCATTCCAAAGTTAGTGCTGTTAGCAGTGTTAATACTGCTAGTAATCAGTCCAATGTTAGTGCTGCTAATACTTTTAATACTGCTTCTAGCAGTGTTAATTCTGTTAATACTGCTACCTCTGTTAGTACTGCTGATACTGCTGCTAACAATACTGCTGCTCCCAGTATTAGTACTGCTAGCACTGTTAGTACTTCTGAGGTTAATACTGCTGCTAGTGCTGCTACACCAATAATTTTGACAAAGTACTCCAATACTGCAGTACCTAAATTTGAAAATCTCATCAAAACCAAGTGCAAGTACTTTGATGAGCAAGGGAGACCCAAGACCACTTCGGCTTGGGTTCCCAATAAAAACTAATTGATTTATCAGATGTGCAGGGCAACCAACAGCTCAAGGGGAAGAGCATTTGGCATGTTGATAGTGGTTGCTCCAGGCACATGAAAGGTAACATGGTCTGCCTCAAGAATTTCAAATGAATTGATGGAGGACATGTTACTTTTGAAAATAATCCTGCAGAAGGTAAGAAAAGTGGTAAAAGTGATGTAAGATGACATTTGAGGATTTGACAAGTGATGCATAGTGCAGAGTTACTACTGCCTGTGTTCTAGTAGTTAATACTGCTTGTGCAGTTAATACTGCTTGTGTAGTTAATACTGCTTGTGTAGTTAATACTGCTTTGCAGTTAATACTGCTCAGTAGTTAATACTGCTAGTGCACAGTTAATACTGCTCAGTAGTTAATACTGCTAGTGCAGTTAATACTGCTAGGTAGTTAATACTGCTAGGTAGTTAATACTGCTTGGTAGTTAATACTACTTGGTAGTTAATACTGCTCGGTAGTTAATACTGCTAGGTAGTTAATACTGCTTGGTAGTTAATATTGCTGTGTAGTTAATACTGCCTTGCAGTTAATACTGCTCAGTAGTTAATACTGCTTATGTCGTTAATAATGCTTTTGATAATCTAGGGCATATAAATACCCCTGTTTGCCCGCCAAAGTTCATAACGACTCTTCGCATTTACTTCTTCTCTCTCGTTCTAACCTAGTCTCCCCAGAATCTTTGTGTTTTTCTTTCAAGAATCCTCAGGAATCATGGAGTTTGTTGATGAGCACAATGAAATAGCCATGCTTCAGAAGCCGAAACAAGCTGCGGGATTCCACGATATCGTCGATTTTCTCAAATCCTCGCATATCTCCTATGCCCTAACGGTGAGCCCAACCATCTATATCGAACATCAGACACAATTTTGGGAGAATGCCACTGTTAGTTTCGAAGAAGGGCAGAAAACCATTCGAACAAGGGTTTGTGATAAACCCTTGAAAGTCACAGAGGAGGTTATTCGCATCTCTCTTCACTTGGATGATGCCTCAGGTATAACCTCTCTATCTTCTGATGACTTATATTCGACTTTACAAAGAATGGGGTATGAAGGTCCCATTGGAGTTTTTAAATTCTACAAGTCAAAATTTTTCAACCAATGGAGATTTCTTGTTCATACCCTGATACACTGTATTTCCAAGAAAACTACTGGATGGAGTGAGTTCAGCAGTCCCATTGCATATGCCTTGGTCTGCTTATCCACTGCCAGAAAGTACAATTTTTCAGCAATGATCTTTAATGATCTTGTATCAAACTTGGAATCCAAAAAGAGCTTTTACATGTATCCAAGGTTTGTGCAAGAAGTTATTAACAAGGAATTGATGGACTTACCTCAGTTTACTGAGGTATATGTACCCAAATCCCCTAAAGGGAAGGTTTTTTCAAATATTAAAAGACTTCCTAGGGACTCGGAAGGAGTTGACACACCATTGTTCTCTACAATGATGGTTGTGTCCCACCCCTCTGAAGGTATGGCATCAGGATCAAGGCCCTCATTAGATCATCCCACTGATGACCAAACCCCACCTTCACTCACTATAAATATCCCTCAGCACATACTTCAAAAGCCCACTCCTGCTTTATCCAACAAGTTTCAAAGAAGAAAGGTGCACAAGGTTCCTTCCCTTGATGTACCTACTCAGAGCCCTAAGCCTTTAAGCCCTCAGTTGGAGCATTCTCCAATTGAGAATATCAACAGGGAAACCACAGGGGTGTCTCCCAACCCCAAGAAGGTGCTCTCTAAGGAGAAGGATGAGCATATGGGTGCTAAGGCTGCCACTACTTCTGCTAGCACAGAGAAGGACAGTGGTAACATAAATAAGACCTTCCCCATGGCAACTCTAAATGAGAAATCATTAGGAGGACCCAGGTGCCAAGAAACCAAGGGGGCAGTTAGTGCTTCTGCTAGGCAGAAGGCTTCTGCTAAAACTTCCAGTGATCCTTTAAAGAAGGTAAAAACTTCTAAACAAGGTGAGGATAGATATAACTATGATGAATTGATGGAAACCCTTGGAAATGTCAACTTGGATGTTATGGCACAGAAGAAGGAGATTGAGCAACTGAAGACTGTGGTCACCTACCAACAGTCTCAAATTGAGAAGCTCAAGAAGATGGTCACCAAGTTGTTGCATAGAAAGAAAAAGGCAAGATTTGTGCTGAGAAGAAGAATTCCAACTGATGATGCTCCCAAAAAGGGGGAGTCAGAGTCAGAATCAGAAGCAGAAATGAATATGAAGGGTCCACAAATTGAGGGGGAGACAGTTCACATGGAGACTGAGATGGAAATGGATAATGCACAGTTTAAGGGGGAGTCCAGTGCACAGAATAAGGGGGAGACAGAAAAGGTGGAAGAGCTTGTTAAAGCAGCAGAAACTACAACAGCAGCAGAAACCACAACAGCAGAAACTGTTAATGCTGCTGAGTTTGAACATGCAGCAGAAACAGTTAATGCTGCTGAAGGCCAAACAGAAACAGCAGCAGAAACCACATCAGCAGAAACTGTTAATGCTGCTGAGTTTGAACATGCAGCAGAAACAGTTAATGCTGCTGAAGGCCAAACAGAAAAAGCAGCAGAAACTGAGCAGAAAGCAGTAACAGAAACAGAAGCTGAAACAGTAACAGAGAAGCTTACAGCAGAAGAAGTGGAGGTTGCAGAGGCTTTAATCAAAGCCAAACATGATACACCTCCAACTGCCAAGAAACAGGAAGAACCTAGGGATGCAAAGATGGTTTTCAGCAGAAAGAGAACAAAGTCTGTGGCTACTAAAAAGAAGTGTGTAAAGAAGCAAAGGGTAGAACCTGTTGAGAAACCAGTGGTAGAAGAGAAAGAAAAGAAAGAAGTTGCCAAGGATGAAGGACAAGGAGATAGTAAGACATGTCAATCCAGTAAGGCACAATCACTTAGCAATGAACAATGTGACTTGTACATCACTATGGTTGATACTGAACCAATCAAAGTGACTCCATTAGATTCAAAACCTCCTGAAATCAGTCACTGGATACATTGATAGATGAGAGAAAGGAGTATATCAGACTCAAGAGAGCTGATGGGCAGTTTGAAGTCTACAGAACATGGGGACAAGTCATAAGAAGATGCTCAAGATCTGACCTGGAAGAGATGTTCAAAGTAGGCATGCAGATCTATGGCAACATGTTGACAGAAAGAGGTATGTCTATCACAAAGATGGTGTTAGAATACCTATGCCTAATGTTCAGACCAGAAGTAGTTCAGCACATAACAGCAAGACCTTTTCAAGCAGTAACCCACTGGATGCTCTATGAAAATTGTGGAGTGTATGTTATATCAATTGACAACACATATCAGGAGTATTATCTGGTGGATGAAATCTACAAACACTGCATGAAAAGACTGATCGGGATGTTACATGTAAAGTTGGTCTGCAACAAAGACTCTGCTATGGGAAGATTCTTGGTAAGAAGGATTGCAAATCAGAGTGTAGGTTTAAGCCCTGATCTATGCGTATATGATGACTAAGTTTTGGAAGCATCATCTGAAGAACTTGACTTCTTTTCCTAAAAGTCAAGTTAGGGGGAGATTGTTGGGAACTGAAGATATGCTAAGTATGGATAGTGCTGCTAGTCCATGATTTCTACTGCTAAGTCTACATTACTACTGCCAGTTCTTCGTTACTACTGCTAGACGAAGTTACTACTGCTAGACGAAGTTACTACTGCTAGACAAGGTTAGTACTGCTAGACCAAGTTACTACTGCTAGACACGGTTAGTACTGCTAGACCAAATTACTACTGCTAGACATGGTTAGTACTGCTGAGCTGAGTTACTACTGCTGAGCTGAGTTACTACTGCTAGAAGACTGTGAAGGTTAATACTGCTGAAGGTTCGTTAATGCTGCTAAGCCAAATCATTGTTAATACTGCTGACTTGATAAGTTTGGTATGCGATACTTTTGGAGACAAAGAAGGAATTGATCAAGATATGTTTAACGAAGATTCAGAAGATCAATTTACTTTTGATAGTTATCTTGTAATTACTTTTGTATAAATAGTATTGATAGTTATTAGAATAAAGATAGAGATATAGAATATACAATATACACGATAGAGAGAATAGTTATTCAAAAAGTTGTTTAGCCATTCAGAGAGAATTAACCTCAAGATCATAGATCCTATTTCTAGAGAAGTAGAAGTCGTCTTGTTGAGCCTGTTCAACAAGATTGAGGTTTGGTGTAAAGCTTGTGAGTAATACAGTTTGATATATACAGTGTGTTGAATTCTATTGATTGTTCTTTAATTGATTTAGAGTTCTATTCCGCAAGATTCTCTAAATTCTGTTTCTAAGAAGTTTAATTCTTGTTAAGAATCGATCCTGACACGAAAAGATTACATGTATGAAAGTCTGAGTAGAAGGTTCAGAGTTCTGAGTAGGAGACTCAGAACTTCTGAAGATGAAGATGAAAATGTCTCAAGTACTTGAAGGAAGTTCTGATGTGCTTAATCAGAAGATTGTTTAGAAGTTCTGAATATGTTGTTCAGAACTTAGGTCTTAGATATTTTCAGTTAAATTTTGTTACACCATAGAACACGTGTATAAGTTCTATTAGTTTGTCATACATATGTACTGTAGCTTTAGACTTTCCTTGCAGTATATATAGAAGTTAGCACTATTAAGGTACCTAACTTTTACGCATAACATGGTATTCACTTTGTAATCTTTGAGAGATTCTCTCTCTAGATTTGTAATTTGTTCTTAATCGAATACAATACTTTTGGATCCAATTCTCTATCATTTACTGTTTGATTGTTCTTAATTGATTGTAAGATTGAATCCTGGTTTCTACAGAATGGTTTCTTGGAATTTTGGTGTCGCATAATTTCTCTTTTGAAGATTTGAGTTAGCACATCTCGTTGCAACTCGTTCAGTGTGCAGATTGATTTATACATGGCGTGAGTAATGCATGTAAGAACATCCTGATAGTTATTCTTAACGATTTGCTTTATGCGCTTTTCATTAATTGATTCTTTTATTATCATTTCAGGCAAATGCATCATATTGATCTAGGGGTATGCATAACTTGGTAGCCACTAATTCTTGATGCTTTCATAAATAAATCGTGATTGAAGGTGTTTTATCAATCTATTGCATAAATGGAGGTCATTTGGTCAAATTATGTTTTAGTATTGTACGGATTATGCGCGGTCTACGATGCGGTACATTTTGAAAATACAAATGTGTGAGTCGTTGGATTTTGGTCAATTTTAGGCTTGATGAACATTTTGGAAATTGTAAACCTTTTTGGTTTTGAAGAAAAGATGTATTTTCAGTATTTTGATGAGTAAATTTCAGGCATTGATATTTTAACGATTTGTATTATGAGTGTAAATCTTTTGGTATAAATGCACCGTGATGATGGTTCTGGAAAGTTATTTGTCTTAACCAAGAGTTGTGTGGAGTATTTATGTTTTTGGAACATTGATGCGCATTGTTTACATGATTCGAGATTGGAGTCGATTTAAATCCTTTAGGTGTCAACCAATTATAAGCACTTACCATTTTCCTATGTTTTGAGAAAATACATTAATGCGTGTGAGTCTTGTCAAAAAGGTTTTACTCCTATGTCATTATATGACTAAATGAGAAAATTTTGAAATTTGATTTAATGAAATTTGCTACGTTAAAAATTTAGTATGGACTACCTGTTGCATGTAATTTTACTTCCGGAAAACCACTAGGAGAGTGTTACAAGTTTGCATGCATATACCAATTTGAGATTTCTTCACGATATTTTAGTTGTTATCTTCGAATGATGAAAACGTATTGTTATTTATATTTAAACTTGGATCCGACAAAACTCATTTCATGTTTTAACCAAAGTGTACATATGGATCATCTCACCATCTTTGCAAAATAAAGTCACACGTTGCGAATTTTGTTGGTAAATTTTACTTCGCGTCATTTGTAGTTAAAAGAGAGAATTTTTGGAGTAACTTGAATCCATGCTAGGACCGTAGCGGTTCATTTCAAAAACTTGCTGAACATGCTTTTGCGTTTTGTTAGTAACTTGAATTGTGATGAGATAGTTTTCAGGATGGTTTTCATATGTGGTATGAGTGTGTCCATTTTTGCACAACTACCGAGTAGGTAGTAGTAGATTTTATGCGTACGATTAAATTGATATGAAAACCTTCGTGTTAAGTATTTCACTTGAAAACCTTGAACTCATTAGAACCTTGGAAAGGTTAAGTAACCCTGGTTAAGAGTAAAGGCGTATAGAACTTCGACAGTGGAAGGTTGGGTATTCCGACGCGTGATTGTACCGTAGGCCAGGTAGTATCGTTTGCAGAATCGATGTACTTTTGTAACCGGAGGGTTAGACTCGCGGTATCTTTTATTAATGCTTATGGCAACCATTCCCTTCAACAACCTAATTTGGGTTTGTCAGTTTTTGAATAAAGGACTTGTAGGACCCTTTAGACACCGTATAGATAACCTTGGTTTTCTGGGGATGCTCGACGAATAGAACCCATGTGTGGAGTACTGCAATGGTTTAAATCTTAATGGTATGGTTAGGTGTCAACTTCGGATTTTGAGGCCATGAACCGTCAGTGTATTTGGAGTGTTGTAGTCCAATTTTAAGGGATGGTGGTATCGGTTGTAGTGATATTAAGAAATTGAATATGTGATAAGTAGATTTAGTGGGATGACCTTCTTTGAATAGTAAAATAATCTGTCGATCGGATGATTGGTAATTGGGCGTATTCTTGGAGTTGTATAATCGATGGTCAATGACGACCGTCTATTTTGGAATCTAATGGAGCTCGTTAGAATTAAGTGACAATTCAGCAGCAGGAACAATTGGATTTGGAGCTTTTGTTGGTTTCGGTAGTGATCAAACCTTGGACTGATTTAGAGTCGGGATCTGCCGTTGGGGAAGCATGGAACACCTAAGGTTGGGAGGCAACCGAAGCCATGCGGTTAGAAACTACTCTATCAAGTTGAACATTCATTCGTATGTAGGGGTAACGTATCTGGGTGGACATTGGTTGTAAGGGAACTAGATTTCGAGGACGAAATCTCTTTAAGGTTGGGAGGATTGTAACATCCCGATTTTTAGAACTTTTAAGATAAATATGAAAAATACGATTTTGGATTAAATCCTAGATTTTATAGTCTTGTTGGATGGAGAATTCAAATACGAGTCCAACGGGCCTTTCTGGAGCGAAAACGGAGCTAAAACGGAGCTAAAACGAAGAAGTTATGGCCAAAACAACTTTCGGTACAACCTTGGCTAAAGTGACCAGCGAAAGTGACACTTGTGTCACTCTTGCATGTGACTCTCGCCGGTTTTGTACCGAGAGCCATGGGACCCCGACGAGAGTGCCAAGCGAAAGTGACACTTGTGTCACTCTCGCACGTCACTTTAGCCATCGGGCACCTGGATAGAGAGATTTTCAAGGATAGATTGTTAGTTTTGGGGAGGTACAAGAGTATTTGGTGGTGGAGTGGAAACAAGGATCAAGAGCTCATCATCATCACATCCATCTTCAAGAAATTTAGGGTTTTCTAGGTTTTCATCATAACCTAAGTGGTGAGTCCATCCTCCTAGATTCTAAACTTTATTATGAGTTGTAAACCATTGTTGACTTCCTTGTGTTTTATTTCTCCAATTTCAATTTGGATGATTTTGAGAAAAGTTAGGTCAAATTGGGGTTTTGGGTCAAAATGGAAATTTTGATGTTTTATGTTGGGGAAAACGATTCTAAGTAATTGGATCTAAATATTTATCATTGCAAACTTATGGATCTAGGTTTTTGGAAGATTTGGCTTGAAGATTCGTGTTGGTCCCATAAGGGTTATACAAGTTTGTAGAAGGGGGGTTGAATACAAACACACATATTTTACTTTTCTAAATTGTTTATTGATATTTATCAAACAATTTACAACTTGTTGCGGAACAAGATTAAGGATTAAACCTAATCTAAACAAGTTAAGAGAATCACTAAGATTTCTTGCACTAGAAATAAGTTAGAAAGGAGATAAGAATATTACGAATAATATTCTAACACAAAGTAGTAAGGAGAAGGAATGGTCGAGCACTTCATTTCTGAAGTAGGGTTTCTTCTTATATACTGCATACATTAAATGCATATCAGTACAACTTTACACGTGGCAGCAACTGATTGGTTGCATGTTTTGACTTTGGTAGACAACCTAGTAGCCGCATGATGAATAGTGTAGAATCACAGTTGGTTGTACGATTCTGGACAAAAGGGATGTCCGTTCTGACAGATCTTACGGAGACGTGCAAGGGGATAAGAAAAAATTAACTTGTAGAGGAAACTTCATGATCAGCGTTCGTTGAACAGTTCTTTATCAACGAGTGATAAAGTTCAGCGCTCGCTGAAGTTTTCTACTTGTAACTTCACGTTGAATGGACAGGTCTTGACTTCGCTGATATCCGCATCAGTTCATTAGTAGACTTGTCGCTGGTTCTTCGGCTTGATCTTCGACTTCAGCATAGAACATTTGTTGACGTGAAACTTGTCTTCAGGGATCATAAGTAAACAACTAAAACTTATCAGCGATCATCAACAAGACTGAACAGGCTCAGGGCTTGCTGATGAACAGTTTCGCTGAATGTCTTATTTTAAGAGCATGAGTTTCCTATCAGCGGTACTGTAGAGACATAGTACTTATCAGCGATAGTGAACTTCTAATACATATTGTCTACTTAAAATTTTCACTAAGTGATTCTTAAAGAGTCATTATCAAATCACTGAGGGTTTGGATCAACAATCTCCCCCTATTTGATTATGACATAGCAATAAAAGAAAATTGCTAAGTATGAAAACTTAAGGATAAAAAGAAATCATAAAATATTTGTCCCTTTTACTGTTTTCTGGGATCTTTTTAAGTACTGATGGAGTAAAGTACATTCGCTGAAATTTTCCTTTAAATTTCGTAAAGATTACAGAGGGAAGTAGAAAATTTACAAGTACAACAAATAATATTTACAATTACAAAAAGATACAAGCTGATAAAGATAGAAGAATTACAAAAAGTGATCCTATCAGCTACTCAGGTTCTTTCTTGACGAGATCATCAAGAGTATCAGTCTATGGAATCATCCAATCAGGGACAGTGAATCCTTGATCCCTTCTTTTCTTGGCTTCGCGGTAGATTTGGGGTTTTAGGAGTGCTCCAAGAAGACTGCGTCCATACTCACACCAGTATAGTAAATCTCTGAGTTATTTGACTGGAGTTTTGTATAACTCAGAGAGGCGTTGAAAGCGCTGGTGACCATTAAAGTCATAGAAGAAAATGCCGTGTGGGTTGCTGATAACTTTACCGGGGACGAATTCTTCATTTGGAGGTAGAGATGTGTTGAGTCTAGAGAGGTCAGGGTTGGGGCCAAGAACTGCTTCACGGGAAAATTCAATCCCTGTCTCGTTTCGTATTACCGGGCCTGGAGAGGAAGGAGTCTTCTTCTTCCTTGGAGTAGCTCGTTTCTTCTGAAGTGGTGGTCGAGGAATGTCAACCGTTGAGGTAACTGTGACAACTGTCAAATTCACATCTCAGGTTAGAACTGCTTTGGATACCTCATTTTTATGACATAGTGTACACAGTGCAATTTTAGCAGTAAACACGGTACGATAGGAAAAATTGAGAAATTTTGCCTAAGAAATCCTTGAATTAGGAAATTATCCATAAATCTCATAAAATGCCAACTTAATATATATTTATACTACAAGTATTTATGTAGTTGTTAATTTTTATATATTTCAAGTTTATTATATATATAAATACTTTATTTTATACATGTATACCTTGTATTTTAACTTTAAAAGAGAATACTTGTATTTTGATTTTATTTTAAACCATGAAGTGACTAAAATACATTTGTCACACCACACCCCCCCTCCCCTCAAAGAGGCCGGCCACCATCTCTCTCCCTCCATATGTATGCAACACTCTTCATCATTTCACCTCACTCTCTCATTTCAATCTCTCACTAAGAGAAAGTTGTCACCTCCTTCTCTCTCCATCTTCAAATTTTCATCCTCATCTTCATATCATCTTCAAGTGTTCATCATAAACTCCAGCCCCTAAACTCTTCTTCTTCAAGAGTCCAAGGCAATCAAAGGTAAAAATAAGTGTGTTGGGTAAAATCCACACACATTCTTTCAAGACTTTTTCAGCTTCTTGCATTTTAAAGTATGATCTTCATCTTTTCTACACTTTCTTCATATCTTTTAAAATCATCTTTTATAGGTCTTAATGTTTGTAGATTTACCATCATAACATCTTTTGTTAGTAAAAGATGGTGAATCCAAAATCAAACCAATGTTAAGACCAAAGATGAACATTTTAAACACATGCATGTAGTGTTCTTGGGAAATCCATCATTTTTGTTCAAGAGTGTCATGAATGGATCTTTGAAAACCATTAAAAATGTACTTAAACAAACATGCATGAGCTCAAAATACTGAATTTTTAGTTGCATGTTGATGTTCTTGGCAAGAACATCAACAATCTTCAAAATGGGTCTTTTATAAAAGTTTTCCAAGTTTGAGTTGATGGATAAATTGCAAGCATTTTTAATGGATCACAAATTTGTATGGGTGAGAGTCAAATCGGATTTTGCATGCAAAAGAATAAGAATTTTGGTTTAAAAGTCAATTGGAGAGCACATGCACAAGGTGTTGTTTGGACAGCTTGCTGTCAGATTTCACACCCCACTTCAAAGAGTCATATCTCACGCATTTTAACTCCAAATGGAGTGATTATTTTTCTGGAAATCATTTTATTGTGTTAAGATTCAAACCCAAGTGGTTTCATTCAAAAAATCAAGGATTTCATTTATCAGACAGTCCTCACAAAATCCGTGTACAAACAGCAAAGTCTTCTGTCGGGTTTTACGTCGTGTATTATTTCATATACTTATACTCTTTCAAAAATTATGAAACTGATGCCAAATGTTTCCTAACTCATCGAACCAACTGGACATAAAATTTCATGATCAAATTATACCTGGAAGTTACTCAAAGTTGGACACAAAGTGACATCAAATTATGGACAGTAAAGGACAAATTATTATTTATTATTAAGGACTATTTCTAATCCCATTTCATCATTTCATGATGAAATAGTGGAGTATATAAGTATATCTTATATTTATGCAGTTTATTTATGCATTTTATTTATTTATTTTATTTATTCTTTATCCCTTTTCATCTTTTATGATGAAATTATGGAATGTTCATATATATAATATATTTATATATATTTATGCATTTTATTCTTGATCCCATTTCATCATTTTATGATGAAATAGTGGAGTATAAATATATATTACATCTATATATTTATACATTTAAATATTTGTCATTTCGTTTACGACCTCTAATTTTATCGTTGTTACGATAAAATTTCGGTTTATGCATATATATGTACTATATATGTTTATGTTCTTTAAAACCCTTTTCGTTACTTATTGGGACGAAATTGTGGAAACTTTAATCTAAGAAGAACAATGTATACGTTTATTACGTTATAATATTAAAACACAACAAGGCATTTTATGATGATTTGGATAGTTAGTATCGAACCTTCGAGATTGAGAACTCACTAGTGACCTTACGTTCATAGGTTTGAAGTAGGATCATCCCGGAGTACTTGTGGGAGATTCCCGGATTCTATCGCGTATCAAGTGAGTATTCACAGCCCCTTTTTCAATGTTTTACATATTTTGGGGTGAAAAGCATGTGGTTACTACAACTATTTTACACACCGATTATTTCGTTTTCTTGAAAATACGAAGCTTGCTTATTTATGCTCTATGGTATCTATGTTGTTGCAAATGTTGTAAGTTTGAGTTTCGTTTGCTATCATTCAAAAGTCCCCATTTACGTATACGTTACCCGTTAACTCATGGATTGAGCCGTTGGTAATTATGGATAACGTTATTTGGTTTGACACCCCAGTCACAAGTAGCGCTTGTTTGAGTGCATAATTATTGTTGTATTGGCGTATTGTTGGTGATAGAACATGCGCGTATGTGGAATGATTCCACCACTGTAGTAAGGGCAAAGTATGTCGGTATAGGTCGGGTAACGGGCTCAATAACTTAGCATTTTACATATGATTACCTTGAGCAAGTGGTTTTTATAACCGAATTATTTTATCCCATTTGTGGATTTAAACTATTTTGCGATTGCAAACAATGTTATACTCATTAAACCTGTGAACTCACCAACTATTCATTAGTTGACACTCTCATTTACATGCTTTTCAGGAGAACGTTCTTAAGGTTGGAATTTAGGAAGGCTACACGTGATGAAGCTTTCTTTACTATCTTTAAATTTTATGTTCATTTCCCTTTCGTAAAGACAATTGTAAAAGACAAGGTTTAACCTTTGAATGTATTTTGATGGTTGTTGTAATCTTGTAACTTTTGCTATGAAACTTGAGCTGTACATTCCGTGTTTCCACTTTAGCGGGGTGTTACAGTAACTAAGTCAATCAACCTGTTTATGGCTTCTTGAACATAAGTCTTGAAAGTTGAGCGGGATCGCTGAACTACGATTCTCTTTTCCAACCATTCAGGGAAGACGAACTTGTCCAGGTCGGACATGTAGACAGTTCTGAACTGGCCGTTCTCTCTGACTACTTGAACATCAACAATCAGAACCTTTATGTTATTTTTCAGAGCGTATCTCCCTTTCACGTTTACAGCTTTCACCCTTGAGGCATTTTGTCTGTAGTGGCACATCTTCTTACACCACTCGAGTGTGGTGCCGCTGACTTTGGTCTTTTCTTGGTGAGTCTTTTGTGCGTCCTTTATTAGTTTCTTTTGGACAGCCACAGGGAATCTTTACAAGTCTGGATCGTCGAAAGAACGTTGAGCGAGCTTTAAGGCATACTCTCTGTCTTTATCTTCAGCTTTCTTTCGTTCTTCAAAGAGTTTTTCAGCTTTAAGGGATTCAACGAATTCATCTTTTGAAAGAATGTTGAGATGAGTAGGAACAAATCGCTGATCCTCTTGCTGTTTGATCATGGCTGCTCTCCTTTTCAGGTCTTCTTCACTTAGCTTGTGAGGAACTAAGGAAGGTCTTTTGTTGTGTGAGAGCAGTTCCTCTTCTTCTTCAAAAATGTCATCAGTCTCAGCGAGGTCTAAGACTGGGATTATTTCTTCAGCTCTTGTGGCTGGGATTATTGGAGTTGCTGCAGGATGAACTTCAGCTAGATCCTCAAGCAGGGGAGAGGACTAGCTGAAACACAGCGATCGTTTAAGTAAGATCATTTGGGAGAAAAAAATAGAGAAAAGAATGAGGTTTAAGTGTATAGATGTTTTATGGAGAGGAGAACTAAGGTTGAGAAGGGATAGAGGAGGGATGCAGTGTAAGGGAAGAGAGTGTATGTTACCTGACAAACTGGCTTGCTGAAGAGAATAGCCAAGTTGTCTTCATATGAGACACCTTTGTTCTTGCCTTTGTCAGCTTCGGTCGCTGCAGGCTTTTTCGTGGTCCCCTCCCCTGATGGTTCGTTTAGAACTACCCCTTTTTGAGAAGGGGCCTTTCTAGGCTGGACGAAGAAGTCGACGTCATCATCATCGTCATCATCATCATTATTGTCAGGTGATGCTGATGGTTCGTCGTCAGCAATATCGACGTCTTCATCATCTTCTTCTTCTTTAGATTCTTCCTCATCAGCATAAGGTTCTGTGACGTCAGCCTCAGCTTCATCGAGTTGCTCCCCCTCAAATTCAGAGGGAGGTTTCTCGGTTCCCTCAGGGTTTTCAACTCCCTAAGGTTTATCAGCAGCATCAGAAATAATACCCTCCCCCTCAGTGTTATGGGGAAGGTCTTCAAGATTCTTCTTATCCCCCTCAACATTATGGGGAAGATCTTCTTGATTCTTCTCCCCCTCTTCCACACGATGAATGGGGCAGGTGTTAGCTTCAATCTTCCTAATCATAGAAGTATTTAGAAGTAGTGAAAAATAGGCTAAGTGAAGAAAGCCTCTTACAGAGGCTCTGTCGACATTACCGAGAAATCAAGGTCAAGAAGCTACAGAAGCAGCAGAGGCTTCCTACAGAAGCTCTGTCATACGCACAAAGAAGACCAAAGACTCGGAATCCGGCGAAGACTGCTCCACAGAGGACCAGACCGCAGAACCTCTGTAATTCATTACAGAGCCTCTGTGGTCCTCAATGAAGACTTGGAAGATATTACTGAATACGTTCATCAACTTGCATGAAAAAGTACTATCAAAACACGTGTCAAGCTCTGAGTGGACTCAATAGGGCAAGGTACAAAATAGACGTCTGCGCCATTTAATGCATTTACCAAAAGTACATCTGCTCCATTAAATGCGCATGGCTCAAACAACTGCTCACACCATCCAGTCCACTGTTCACACCATCCAGTTTACTATTCATGCCGTAAAAGGAACAGTGACCTACTTCATAGTCTTCTAAGAGTAGTATAAAAGGAAGTCTCATGTTGAGATCTTCCTAAGGACGAATACACAAGGAATCACTAATACTCTCAATCTTTATTGTCAAATATCTGAGTGTTATATTCTCACACACACCAACAGTTCTTAATCTGTTCTTCGTGTTGTTATCAGATATTGAATAACAGTAACTGTTCAAGAAATCCTTTTCATTCTTTACTGTTTTCTTTATATATGTGAGTTCTAATATCTATCAAACATATCTGTCAGTTTAATACGCTTCCGCATCAAACTCTAAACCCAACTAATAGATCTGTTAATCTTGATTAAGTGAATCTGGGATCCAACAATTGGTATCAGAGCTTTCCTTGATTTTCAATATCAAGTGATCCACTTATCAAGACTCGTGATAGATATTATTGAGATTTAAAATTGTGTCTGGAAACTGCTTAAAACCAGAAAATCTTCAAGCTCATCGAAGTAACTCTTTAGTCATACTTTCTTTCTAAAATCTTTAAATGACAAATACAAATAATTTCTTTACTACTGGTTCTCTCACTAAACCTCCTACTCTCCTTCGAGATGAGTATCCTCAGTGGAAAATAAGAATGGTCCATTTTTTCGAGGGCACTGAAAAAAACCAAGTACAATATCTGTACAATCCTCCTCCTATTCCCATGACAGTAGTACCTCGTATACCTGCTACTGCTGAATCTGCCGAAATCCCCGAACATCAAAAACCAAAGCCAAAAGGGGAGTGGTCAACCGAAGATAAAGCAGAAGATGAAGTTGCTCAGAAAACCAAGAGGACATTAATTATGGCAATACCCAACGAACTCTTTCAATCCATAGATTCATGTGAAACAGCGCATGATCTGTGGAAAGAACTGGAAAGACAGTTGGAAGGAGGTGCGAAAACACAAAAAAACCGAAGAGCACAGTACATCAATGAATATCATGCATTCAGAGCCTCTGCAACAGAATCTCTGCAAACAACATACGACAGATTCAACTCTCTAATCAACAAGTGTAGAAAATCAGGTATTGACAGAACTTCCGAAGAAAACAATGTCATGTTTTTGAAAAGTCTAAATGAAGAATGGCTCCAGCTGTCTATGTCCCTACAGACAAATCAGGATCTAGACACCTGGACTCTCTCTGATCTTTACGGAACATTAGCCGCACAAGAACCTCAGATAGCACAGGCTAAAACACTAACCATTGCACCATATGCATTGGTTAGTAAAACTAAAGAGGATGCACAGAGACCAAGAAATGATAAAGCCACAGAGGAGAAGAAGAAGGAGAAGAGGAAGATGGTGATAATTGACAGTGAAGAAGAAGAGCAAGCAGAAAAGGAAATAACTCTTGCGTCACTAGCTAAATCTTTAGCTCTATTGACAAAAGAGTTCAGAGGAAACAGAAGAGGTTCCGGAAATGAAAGATATGATAGAGACAACCAGGATGACAGAAGAGACAATAGAAGAGATGACAGAAGAGGAGAAGAATCAAGTGGCCGACAGAGGTCAAGCGATAGAAATTACAGAGGGAATGACCGACAGAGGTCAGATGACTCGGTAAGCCAAACACAGCAAGAATGCTACAAGTGCGGCAAACCTGGTCACTATGCAAATGAATGTAGATCAGAGAAAGGCGGAGACCTACAGAAGTCCAATGATCGAACAGGAAACACTCCTCAAGGGTGTTTTAACTGCGGAAAACCAGGCCATTTTGCGAATGAATGCAGAAGCAGATCAAATTGCCCACAGAGGGACTCTGCTTTCTACAAAAAGAAAGCCGAATATTATGCTAAAAAATCCTTAATGGCAAAAGGACATTCTAAAGAGAACAAAGAAGACTTCCAGTCAGACTCTACTTCTGACGATGAACATACCGCCAATGCCCTCTTCTGTGGCATGGCAGAAGTCGACTCCTGCACTGACTCTGAGGTATCTACTTCAAATCCCAACTCTTGTATTACCTCTATAGATGATAATACACTTAGAATTAACATTGAATTAATTGAACTGAAAGAGATAAATCAAAGTATTCAGAAAAGACTCACTTTCAATGAGAGAGAAGTACGGCTTCTCACTCAAGAAAAAGCAAAGATTTTTGAGGAAAAAGAGAGAATAGAAAAGAATTGGAACAAAACTCTAGATCCTTTAAAAAAACAAATTTCTGAATTAACCAATACTTTAAAAGATAAAACAAAAGAACTTTCAGTTTCAAGGAGCGAAACTACTGACATAAGAGCTCTTAAAGAATACTTTCAAAGAGAAAGAGAGGTATTATGGCAAGATTTACTCAGAAGAGAAGTTTTGCTTAAAAACTATAAAGATGCACAGAAAGTTTATGAAAAAATAAACTCACAAATAGGGAGACGAGGTATAGGGTATGATGATATCACCCTAGGTGTTGAAGGCAAAAGAAACAAACCTCTGTCCTCGTTATTTGTGATTGGAAAAACAAACAAACCAGATTTTCCAAATCTAATCTCTGTAAGCAAACGGGCGAAAATCTCTGTGGATCCTTACTTGAAGAAACATAAGAAGATGATTAACGTGTGGTTTGAAAACACAGACTCTTCATCTTCAACCTCTGTCAATAGAGGTATCAAACCAAAGAAATATCTGAAAACACAAGATCAGATTGGTATCTTCAAGTTTGGTAAACCAGAGACCCAAACACAGGTTGCTTTTGTCTGTTTGATAAACGTTGAAAAGAAATTATCAGCAGAAGCTCCTGAGTTTAAACCCATTTTTTCAGAAGAAAACTTTAAAAATTTAATTGAAAAAGAAATTTTGGAAATATGGAAATCAAGCGTTTCAGAAAATTTCTGTACATCTTCTATAGATAAAACTCTCACTGAAGAAATCTTATTAGAAACCTCTGCAATCTATGAACTACAGAGGAAGAAAGCTCGTACGATACATACTCAGAAAATCCAGCCTCTATTGAAAGAATTTACTCAACCTCTGTATACGAGGACGATTCATCCTCTGACAACTCAGAGACTGATTTCAAATCAGGGATAATTCACTGTGACACAGAGGATGTCAAATTCTCCTCTGAAGTTCCTCACAGAACTATTTCTCCAAAAGAGAAACTCACAGAGATTCCAATCTGCCAAGATTTTCTAAATTTGAATCTACATATCAAAACCTCTGCTGATCTTAAAATGTTACAGAAGACCTCTATTGATCCTATAAGTTCTAGATTTTCAAAACCCAAGGTTAATAAATCTTTTTCTTCTGTGACAGTGATGAAAGAAGTTCACCACAGAAGCAACCCACATAAGGCAGGTCCTAAACAGAGCTTTTGCAAACAACATTCGAGTATTCATAGATCTTCTAGTAATAGGAAATCTAATGTAAAGAAAGAATGTAATGTCTCTGTGGCTGAGTTTAAAAAGTTCAATGAAAAGTTCAAGCAAACTACATCTCATATTCAATACTGTCATTGCTTTGATCTTATGTCTAAACTTAATAATCATTTTTCAAGTCAAATCTGTTTACTCTCTACGACAATTCAAAAGTCAAATCCCACAAAGAAACAAACTGACTCTTCTGCAGAGAACAAAATGTATTTCAAGAATGCCAAGGCAAACTTAAAAAACTCTAACAATATTGGACCCATATGGATATGGGTACCTAAATCTCTGTGATTATCCTGCAGAAGAAGTATGTGCCAATCTGGTATCTAGACTCCGGATGCTCAAGGCACATGACTGGTGACAGAAGTGCACTATCCACGTACAAAGAAACACAAGATGGTGGATCTGTGACTTTTGGAGACAACAAGAAAGGACACATAAAAGGCTATGGAGTCATAAGGAAAGAAGACGTTTCTGTACACAAAGTTGCATATGTGGATGGCCTTAAGCACAACCTACTCAGTGTAAGTCAACTTTGTGATACAGGATTCAATGTGTTGTTCAAAAGAACTTTCTGCTCTCTACAAAGTGAAGAAACAAGTATGGAACTTCTGCGAGCTGAAAGAATAGGTGATCTATATCTAATGAACTTCAACTCAAAGAACAAGGACAAAGTTTGCCTTGTTGCCTGCAAAAGTGAAGAAGCCTGGTTATGGCACAACAGGTTCTGTCACTTGAATTTTCACACATTGGAAAAACTGGTCAAACTTGATCTAGTTAAAGGTTTGCCAAATGTTAACTTCAACAAGGATCATTTATGTTCTGCCTGTGAGATGGGAAAACTCAAAAGAGCTTCCCACAAAGGCAAAACAGATGTGTCTTGCACCAGGCCTCTGTACATGCTTCATGTCGACCTCTGCGGTCCCATTGCAATACAGAGCCTAGGTGGCAAGAAATATATACTTGTCTTAGTTGATGAGTATTCACGTTTCACATGGGTTGAATTCGTTAGAAAGAAATCAGATGTTCCAAATATATTGATAAATCTAATGAAAAGAATCCAAGTTCTTTATAATTGCAGAATACAGAAGTTAAGAAGTGACAATGGCACAGAATTTAAAAACTCTGTCATTGAAGCCTATCTTTCAACAGAAGGAATATCACAGAACTTCTCTGCAGCTCGCACTCCACAACAGAACGGTGTTGTCGAAAGAAAGAATCGAACACTTGTGGAAGCCGCAAGAACTATGATGTCAGCATGCGGATTATCAATGAACTTTTGGGCAGAAGCAATTTCTACTGCGTGTTATACTCAAAATCGATCAACCATTGTGAAAAGACACCTCAAGACGCCTTATGAATTGCTTAACAAACGGCGGCCAAACATTAAATTTTTCCATGTATTCGGATTCAAATGCTTCGTCTTAAACGACAGAGATTCAAGAGGAAAGTTTGATGTAAAAGCAGATGAAGGCAAATTCATTGGATACTCTGCCACTTCCAAAGCCTACAGAACATTCCTTACAAAGTCTCACAAGATTGTAGAAAGCATCAATGTTTCTTTTGATGATTCATTCCAAATGACTTCTGAGCAAATAAGTTCAGAACTCGGAATTAAAGGGAAATTCTCTGACATCTCAAGAACAAAAGAAGATTTGAATCTTCTATTTTTGGAGATGTTCCACAATGACATTGATCCTTCTGTCGGAACCATCAGAGTTTCTGAAGAACCATCCTCTGTCGGACAAAATCCTACAGGTATGACTCTAACTGGTCCAAATAATGCTTCATCTTCTTCTATAAATACTACAGATGCAATTGCCGAAGCAGAAGAAAGTGCAGAAGATGAAACATCAAGAAAAACGACCACAGAAGCTGCACAAACCACATAAGAACCAATTACAGAGGGGATCGAGGACCAAGACTATACATCCTCAGAGGAACAAACTCCACCACCACTCGTACTAATCATTCCACAAACGGTAGAATCAACTACCAAGGCACGAAGAACATCAGAGGCTGCACAAGAAGAAACACAAGAAGCCTCTGAAGAAAGTTTTGATGGCATTGATGATCATCTTCCACGCACAACTCAGTGGACAAAAAGCCATCCTCCAAACCAAATAATTGGAGAACCTTCTGACTCAGTAAAAACAAGGTCTGCCACTGCAAATTTTTGTTTCTTTACAAATTTTATTAGTGTTATAGAACCAAAGAAGATTTCTGAAGCCCTAGATGACCCAAACTGGGTAGACGCCATGCAAGAAGAACTTCTGCAATTTGAGCGTAACAAAGTATGGACTTTAGTACCTCTGCCAAGAGGGAAACAGGCCATTGGGACTAAATGGGTCTACAGAAACAAGAAGGATGAAGATGGAGTGGTCGTCAGAAACAAAGCAAGATTAGTAGCAAAAGGATATAGACAAGAAGAAGGCATAGACTACGATGAGATTTTTGCCCCTGTCGCACGTCTCGAAGCAATAAGAATATTCTTAGCCTTCGCAGCCCACAGAGGTTTTAAAGTCTATCAGATGGACGTAAAATCAGCTTTTCTAAACGGTGAAAACCAAGAAGAGGTTTACGTAAATCAGCCACCAGGTTTTGAAAGCTCAAAGTTTCCAAGGCATGTATACTACCTTGAAAAGGCTCTATACGGACTGAAACAGGCTCCAAGAGCATGGTACGAACGACTTTCTACCTTCCTTCTAGTCAATGGCTACAACAGAGGTACAACAGATACTACCTTATTCTATAAACGCAATAATAGTGAGATAATGCTTGTACAAATATACGTAGATGACATAATTTTTGGGTCTACAAATTCAGAAGAGTGCAAAATTTTTGAAAAACTCAGAAGAGTACAACAGATACTTCCTCGGACTTCAAGTCAAACAATCTTCAGAGGGAATTTTTATAAATCAAGCCAAATATGTCTCTGACATACTTTTAAAATATAATCTCTCTGATACCTCTGCAATGAAGACTCCAATGGCCACTGGAAATAAGTTGTTCTTAGATCCAAATGGTATTTCTGTAGAATGTACTCTCTACAGAGGCATGATTGGATCTCTGTTATACTTAACAGCAAGCAGACCTGACATTATGCATGCCACATGTCTTTGTGCACGTTATCAAGCTAATCCAAAGAAATCACATTATGATGCTGTAAAAAGAATCTTGAGATACCTGAAGGGGACCAACAATCTTGGTCTCTGGTATCCACAGAACTCTGGTTTTAGTCTTAAAGCTTATACAGATTCAGACTATGGAGGATGCATGCTCGACAGAAAGAATACCTCTGGGAGTTGTCAATTCCTAGGTGGTAAACTAGTCAGTTGGACCTCCAAGAAGCAGAATTGTGTCTCCACATCCACTGCAGAAGCTGAATACGTTGCTGCCGCTAGCTGTTGTTCTCAGGTTCTATGGATGAAGACTCAGCTAAAAGACTACGGCCACATTCTGTTCAAAATACCCATCTTCTGTGATTCCAAAAGTGCTATTGCTATCCTTGCCAACCCTGTGCAACACTCAAAAACCAAGCATATCGATATAAGGTATCATTTCTTGAAACATCATGTTGAATACGGTACAATCGAAATGCATTTCGTGCCCACAGAATATCAACTCGCTGACTTATTCACCAAAGCATTAGACGAGAAAAGATTCAACTTCTTGGTGGGTAAGTTAGGAATGATTAACATGGTATGAAAATCCTCTGTAAGTATAGCTTTATCTTCTGTAAATAACAAGTAAATACATTGCTTAATTTATTGCTTTGATTGATTCTACTTCTGTATGTAAATTCTTAAAACCTTAAATAGTTCTTAAAATCACAGAGCTTCTGTAAGTCAACTCAGAACCTCTGACGACCCCTACAGAACCTCTGAAAGACCATGACCTATGTTCTATGCAAAACTTATCATTCTTTGATCCAAGCATAGGTCAAGGGGGAGCAAAAGGAAATTACTTGATCTACAGAGGTGATTAGGTCAAGGGGGAGCAAAAGGAAATTACTTGATCTACAGAGGTGATTAGATCAAGGGGGAGCAGAAGGGAACCCTGAAATGATCTAAAGAGATAAAACTTTCAAGGGAAAGCCAAAGAAAAATGTCGATGACTCCATATCGACAGAAGTCAGATATCACTGCCGAGAAAAGAAGAACCAAAAGGTATGTCTCTCGCACAAAAGGTTTTTGGAAAACAATTTTCTAGGACAAGAATTGTCAAATATGTCCTAAATATACTGTGAATAACATTTCAAAAATCAAAAGCTCAAAAAGTTTCACAAAATTCGAATTAGGAGAAATTTAAGGTCATAGAGCTTCTGCTGAGCTCAACAGAGCTTCTGCAGGAAATATGCTCTGTGATCACAAATTAACCTTCTGTCGATCTTTTGGAATGTTATCTCGGAAACCGAAAACGCAGACCATGACCTTCTCGAACAAACCGTTTTTTTAGTTTTCTCGGACACAAACTTTCAAATATGTCCGAAAAACATCTCTTAAACCAAATCAAAGATTGGATGATCAAAAATACTAATAAAATTTATTTTATGAGATTTTTTCTCTCATAGAGCTTCTGCTGGCCCTCACAGAACTTCTGCAAGTTCCAACAGAGCCACAAAACCTCTGCGAAGCAAATTTCTTCACAAAAATCCGATTTTATCCTCTCCAATGCCTTTACAAATGTTTTGGTTAAAGAAGAACCCCACAGAAGTCATGATAACAATGAGATATATGAAAAAGGGATAAACATCAAAGATTTTCAAGATCACAGAGCCTCTGTAAACTACAGAAGCTCTGTCAATCTGATTTCTTAGGCATCTCTGTAGTAATAACGGTTACTTTTACTGCGAGTGAAACTCATATGGCTAAAATCAACCTCACGCGCCTAGCATTAATGGGCCGCGCACGACGTCCTGTCATATTCTGACAAGGCCTACGTGTCCCATTTTCATTGGGCGTACATGGAACGTTTTTTATTTGGAAAGTTGAACCCGCCGCTCAAACCCGAGTGCGGATTCCAAACTTTAATCCATTGCCATATATTTTACTCTTTCGAATTCTACCGTTTTACCATCCTATAAAAACAAAGCTTACCCTCACATAAAACCTTTTACAAACTCTCATCTTCTTCTCCGGCGAAACCCTGCAGAAAGCTTGCAAAAATCTTATTCTTAAAATCAAATGGCTTCATCTTCTCGAGCTACATCCTCTGAACTCTCTCCGGCGAACTCACCGGAACACTCCCCTGCACATTCAGAACATTCTGAAAACCCCAGCCTTGCAAGAAATATTGAACAACAAGATTCCGGGGACTCAGCAGACTTTGCTCCGACGACTCACTTGCAAAACTTTATAGCAAAGGATCATTTCGAAGCCATTCTTCCTATCAAATCCAACAACTGCTATTTGGTCCCCTCACCCACTACTTTCGGCGAAGCCCATGCCATACTTCTGAACATCATGGAGAATCATGTCCTCTTCCCTCTACTATCAAGAACCCCGAACAAAATTCCAGTCCGCTATTTGAACCAATTTTGGCAAAGCTGTCGATTTGATAAAGACGATTCTCTTATCAAAGGGTACATTTCAAGACCTGATAAATCTGAGCATCTTGAAATCAAGTTCAACAGAACAATGTTCTCACTTGAATTCAACCTACCAACAAGGGGTCTTCTGGGATTGAAGAGTTATGCAGAGCAACCAACAGACGAAGAGCTTTGTCGATTCGTGGAATGCTTGGGTACAACACCCAACTACGGAAGAGAAATGACTTCCGCAGAGGCCGATTACCACCTCTGTGGAACACTTTGTTCTCGATTCTTAACAGATGCCTGACAGGAAAGATAGGCAGTATTGACCAGAGCTCACATCAAATCTTGAGCATCATGTATGGGGTTTACTATGATCTTCCACTAGATTATGCGACCATAATGATGCAAGAGATCATAAACACCATCGACAGAAAGAACAACTCGAAAAGGGTCAAAGAGAACGATCCCAACTTTCTACCACCTCTGCAATTCCAAAGAATACTAGGAGTACTGTTCGAACCTCTGCTGCTAATCCAAAATTGGCCAATGGAAGGGCCAACTCCCAAACAGTTCCCGATGAACAAGAATACCCCCACTGATCATGCTGATGGCTACTCACACTGCAGACCTCTGTCAAAGAAGCTTCTGCAATACGCATCGAATAAATCCCTTAAGAAAGAGTATATACGCGATCATAGAACTCCTAAACCGAGTCCTATGACACCCCCGCGTTTAGGTGTCCCCCTAGGAACAATGATAGCAAAACCTCTTTCCACTCAAAAAGAAAAGGATCTGAAGTTAGCAAAGCACATGGCTATTCAACTCAGCTTTATAGCCAAACGTGCAGAACTATTGGGAAAGAAGTCTTCATCAAGAACCTCTGCATTTACTCCAAAAGCTAAGAAGAGGAAAACTGCAGAAGGCACCTCCACAAGCGCTGCAGAAGATCAACCCTCACCTCCTCATGCCACAGAAATTGGCTCCTCTGCTCCTCCCTCCTCTCCAAAAATGAAGAAGAAAAGATCAAAATCAACAGAAGAAGGGGCACCAAATCCTAAGAGGAGGAAAACCAAAAAGAGGCATGGTAAATCACTTACAAAGTTGGTAACCATTGCAGAAGAGGAAACTGCTGAAGAAGAAGTTGCAGAAGAAGAAATGGCTACAGAAAGGTATCAATCACCCTATCAATCTCCAGATAGATTTGCTCACCAAGGAGACCTGAACGACTTCTTACAGAACCCTGAAATTGCCAACACCCTAAATACAGCAGGGTGGACGACACAACCTCTCGACCACCACTCTCCAGAAGAAGATTTCTTCATTTCGGGCATCGACACACATCTGCAAGAAGATGACACAACACCCAGAAATCAACCAGCCGAAACCCCTGTTATTTTACAAAACCCTTTCATTCAAGGATTGGATGTCCACAGAAGAAGTCCAAACCCAGCTTCAGAAGAAATAGAACAAACTGAAGCTGAATTGAACAGAGGTGAAATTACAGAGGCTTTTGAGAACATGATGGAAGAAGAGAAAGAAAAAGGGGCCGAAGTTGTACAAAAAGAGGGATTAGCAACAACGGAGACAAAAATAGAGATCTTAGAGACAGATTCAGATGAAGAAGAAGCTGTCTGGATACGTAAGGGTCTTTATCATCCACATGTCATGAGATTATTTGGATCTCATCAAGTGTATGACCAATTACGACCAGAGCAAGGAACTTCCACAGAACTTAGGGAAGAAGCAAGAAAAGATGCCTGGATAAATAGAGGCACACAACCAAAACCAACTCCCAGTGCAACCCACATTTCTGACACCGCAGGTCTAGCTGCAGAAGGTGTCATTGAAAAAGAGCAGCACAGCTCGAACCTACCCCAACCCATCCAGCCAGAGGTTACTCTTTCAACCTCTGTGCCCACAGAAACCGGGGAATCCATTCCTAGGGAGTCTCCTCAAAGAGACTTACCTATAGTTCGTGATCAATTGCCCCAGATCACAGAAGAACGCCCAACAGAGGAATTTGTTTCCTCTGCCACGCACTTGTTAAGACCCACACTTCTTTCAGAGAGAAGTAGAGAGCACAAAGACAAAGAGACTCTAGACAAGTCTCCTAGTCAACAGAAGGATATTCCAATACCCACCTCTGGAGTGGATTTGGACAATGTTCTTCTCAGAACTTCTGTAGGGATTGAAACTCATGTTTCTTCTCAAGGATCAGAAGGAAATCCTTCCATTCTCAACGTACAAACAGGAATGAAAGAAGGTATCCCAGGAACAGGGATTCACTCTGGAGACGAATGTGTTCCTCCAGAGGTTACCACCGGAACACAAGTTACAAGGGATGAGTTCCAAACCCTTGAAACCTCTGTGAACCAAACCTTGAAAGAGTTGCAAAGCTCTTTCAAATCTTTTGCAGAGACAACATCACTGGCACTGCTAAACCTAAACACCAAAATGGACAACCTGTCCACAGAGGTGAAAACTGCCATCTCACAGATGAAGTCTGTTGCTACTGCATCCACCACTTCTGCCGCAACAACTACTCCTTCGATTGAGAACTCAATCAACAAATTCCTTGATCAATTGAACAAACAGACTTCAGTGTCAACGGGCATCACTCCTGCAGATCTACAGAAGGCCCTACAAAAAGTTCAAGAAGAAGCCATGCGAAATACCATGCTGATGCAACCCAAAGACTACATGACAAGAGCACAGCTGACAGAGCTTGGGCAGAACGTGATTAATCAAGTGACAGAAGTCATCCTTTCCTTCACCACTGCCAATGCTAACTTCGTCAAAGATTTCAGAGAAAGTGTAGGAAGGATGAGATTCAAAACAGAGGCAGAGCTAGCAACTCTTCTTGGCCTCTGTGATGATGTCTGCGCGAAACTGATCGCTGCTGGAGCCACAATGCCAAAGAAACCCGATGCTTCCTGCAGAGCAGAGGGTACATCAGACAAGGGTCAGGATGACTCTGATGATGATGACCATCCTGGTCCATCAGATCATCCTGGGGGGGAGAAAACTACAGAGAAAACTGCAAGCAGATGACTTACAGGTCCACCAATAGCCGCAGAACCTCTGAGTCAAGCACCTCCAGAACAGACCCGACAACAACAAACCCAAAAGACCACAGAGACAACACCCATCTCTGTGGAATCATCTCCTGACGAAACCAAAACTCCAGAAGCAGAACAGCAAGCCACAGAGGCAACAACCGCCCCTGAGGTAATCATTTTGGAAGAAACAGATGAACCAACCACAGAGAAAACACCCACCTCTGTGGAATCACCACAAACCATACCCAGAAGAAAGTCGATTGCCACCAAACCAAAAAGAGCAACGACCTCTGCTTTTGACATTCTGAAAAGGATGCACACAACAATGAGTGATCGTATGGTGAAGAGAGAAGAAGAAAGGCACAGGTTCACTTTAGCTTTCAGAATGGCAAGAAGATTCAATGACAACACTTCATCAACAGAAACTGAGATCGCAGAAGAAGTCATCAAACAACCTGCAACAGAGGTTACAGAGCAAGTCAAGCCAACAGAACCATCGCCACAAAAGTCCTCTAAATCACAATCGTCAAAATCCACAGAGGCAACCTCTATCAAACCAACAGAAGTGCCAACCTCAAAACCCAAAGAAGCAACAGGTTCTGCCACGACAATAGCAAAAGATAAGGGCAAAGGGATACTGACAGAAGAGCCAAAAAAGAAGAAAACATTGCCAAAGCCAACAGAAAAACTAATGAAGAGTGCGTTTGACGCCTTTCAAACCCCAAAACCCGAAGAAGTTGACTGGGCACATGGATTGAAGCCTCTGTCAGAAATTCCTCTAGCTGGTAGAGCTGCAGAACTTGTTCAACAGATGGAGAGTCTCAGAAGACAAATTCCACGACCTGGTCCAACACATGAAGAGATGGAAGAAGTGGTATACAAATACCTCTACAAACAATCCTATCAGACAAATCATCCAGTAGATCATGTGACAGATCCAAGGATCAGAGAAGAATTTGAAAACATCTTCACAAGAACAAAGCCAAGAGCCAAAGCAGATGTTTTCTCAATTCACAAAATCAAAAAGGTAATCTTCTGCAGATTCTCCTTCACAAGAACCTATCTAAGGGTCAGGTACAATCTTTACAAAGTCAGAAGAGAGAACAATTCAGAATCTACCTTCGCTGATGCTGACTTAAGAAACATCAATCCTTACGATCTACCTGACCTTCTGCAATGGACAAAATACAACTACAACACAGAGCCTAATACTAGAGCCTATCAAGTGTTGAGAAAAGCGATGAGGGAAAAGCTTCTGATATACAGCATGATAGATTTTCAGCTGGGAAAAGATCTTGGTCTCAAACATCTAGATCTACGACCACCAGAAGATCGCTGCCCACCAGACGCTGTGCCCAACTCAATCATCAGAGAACCAAGATTTGGGTTAGTATTTAAAAACCCACAACACCAGGTTAAACTTTTTGTACTCATGGATTGTCAAAAGTACGCAACCAGTACTCTGAGCAAATTCAGAGCAATCCTTGTAAAATACAAAGGTACAGAGAAAATGGATAGAGATGATGCAGATACTTTCATCAGAGAAATAGACTCAACAATCCGCCTAAGAGAACTCTGCATCAGATTCTACAAAGAGATCAGAAAAGTCGGCAGAGACAACAGAAGCTACAACGATTTCAAAGATACCAAAATCTGATTCTCAGACCTCCAATCTCTGCAAACAAAGTTTTATCTTTCATTGTACTCAAATGTAAAATGCCTCTGGCATATTTCTAAATGAAAGAAATTTCAAGGTATTGTTTAACCTCTGTCTTATCTAACTTAGCCAAACTTAACTCAAGTTCAAATTTTTTATTTTTCACTACTTAGGGGGAGATTGTTAGCTTCAATCTTCCTAATCATAGAAGTATTTAGAAGTAGTGAAAAATAGGCTAAGTGAAGAAAGCCTCTTACAGAGGCTCTGCCGACATTACCGAGAAATCAAGGTCAAGAAGCTACAGAAGCAGCAGAGGCTTCCTACAGAAGCTCTGTCATACGCACAAAGAAGACCAAAGACTCGGAATTCGGCGAAGACTGCTCCACAGAGGACCAGACCGCAGAACCTCTGTAATTCATTACAGAGCCTCTGTGGTCCTCAATGAAGACTTGGAAGATATTACTGAATACGTTCATCAACTTGCATGAAAAAGTACTATCAAAACACGTGTCAAGCTCTGAGTGGACTCAATAGGGCAAGGTACAAAATAGACGTCTGCGCCATTTAATGCATTTACCAAAAGTACATCTGCTCCATTAAATGCGCATGGCTCAAACAACTGCTCACACCATCCAGTCCACTGTTCACACCATCCAGTTTACTATTCATGCCGTAAAAGGAACAGTGACCTACTTCATAGTCTTCTAAGAATAGTATAAAAGGAAGTCTCATGTTGAGATCTTCCTAAGGACGAATACACAAGGAATCACTAATACTCTCAAGCTTTATTGTCAAATATCTGAGTGTTATATTCTCACACACACCAACAGTTCTTAATCTGTTCTTCGTGTTGTTATCATATATTGAATAACAGTAACTGTTCAAGAAATCCTTTTCATTCTTTACTGTTTTCTTTATATATGTGCGTTCTAATATCTATCAAACATATCTGTCAGTTTAATATGCTTCCGCATCAAACTCTAAACCCAACTAATAGATCTGTTAATCTTGATTAAGTGAATCTGGGATCCAACAGCAGGTAACTGGAATTTCAGCAGCAACAACATCAGTGTGCATTGGGTCACTGTCTTCCAGGCCAGTGATTCCAACGCAGGTTTCAATCCGTGTTAATCTGTCTTCTAGGCCAGATATAGCAGGACTGATCCTTTGGAGATCCTCTCGATCAACCTGAGTGAAGTATGAGGGAGCACATGTTGCAGCATTCAGGCGATCAAGAATCTGCTGCAGTAGACCGGTGGCAGTGTTGACCTCGGACCTTAAAGTGGCTACATCTCCCTGAAGAGTACCAACCACTGTCTTCAGCGATGTGACTTCACTGGACAGGGCTGAGAAGTTGGTGGAGAGAGCGTCGTTTGTGGAGTTGAGATTGTTGATGGAGGTGGAGTTTTCAGCGAGAGTTGTAGCAAGATTTCCAATGCTACCTTCCACCTTCTCCAGATCAGCACTGGAGGCTTTCCCTTTGACCTCTGTGGTCAGATTTTTGAGATCCTCTCCAGCGTTTGTAACCACTGAAGAGTTTGTAGATAGTGTGGTGGTGAGAGATTCCACCTTTGTTACCAAGTCTTTCAGGGAGTTATTGATATCTCCCAAATTAGGACCTGCAACAGTTAATAACTTATGAACAAAGGAAAGCTCAGAAGTTGGGGATTTTGAGAGACAAGTGTTTAGGATGTTGTGTATACCTGCGGGATGGTTGACGAATTCATCGAAGGTTCGATAACCTGAAAAAGTTTCCATGTCACCTTCCAGAGAGCCTTGACGCTTGGAGGTTTCCGCAGGTCTTGTGTTTTTATACATCATCCCCTGTAAAGTTTCAGCAGATGTATCATGGAGGATGATGTTTGTTGCAGAGAATGGGGGGAAAATAGGTGGAGTGTCCAAAGAGAGAGTGGGAGGAATGATGGTTGAGATGAGGGTTTGGGAAGCAGGTTCAGCGTTAGATCCACTGAGAATTACTTCTTCAGTCCTTAGATAGTCTGAAGGAGGGGGGGTTCTGTTCCAAGTTAATAACCTCAGCGTTTAGAGACACTGAAGTTGGTATGGAAGGGGTGGCTTCATCAGCTGTGGCAGAGCGTACCACTAAACTTTTCAACGGCTCTTGAGAAGAGTGAGCCGCGGAGTCTTCAGCCTGTGAAGGCTTGGAGGGTTGCTCCTTGGTTTTCTTGATCCTTTGAGCATCAAGAGAGGTGGAAGAGTGTTTTCTCTTTCGAGGAGTGGGAGTTGCAGCCTGGGTATCAGCGGTGGGGATTACCGTTGCCGATGTGGTAGCCGCAGAAGTAGAAGAAGTGGGGGGATTGAGAATAGATAAGAGTTTATTAAGACGTACCTCGTTTGGCAGGGGATTGAAGTCAAGAACTTTAGGGCCAACCTTTGAGAGCCTCAGGTCACCCACCTTCGGGTATTTGTCTTTCAGGCCTTGTGCGAAGAGAGCACTGACAAACCGGGGATATGGAATAGTTGTTGGTCTGTCAGCTGCATCCACCCTGAGCATCATATCATCGTAAATGATCTTTGCCCAATCAATGTGGAGACCTTTTAGCAGTGAGTACCCCATGGCTTGTTGGGGTTTTGATACTTGGTCAGTAGACCCCACCTTAGCTGTCATGCAGCTGATTTGATGAGCGAAGATGAAGTTCATCTCGCTGGGCATTTTGGATTTCTTGATCATGGTCAGCTTCTTCTCAGGGAGCTTGTCTCTCCCTGTTTCCCACACATACTGCATTGCATCGAAGAAGGCAATGAGGGTTTCTCTGGCAGCAGGATTCTTGGGGTCAGGTAGAGGGGCGAATCGTCTCTACTTAGTACTTCCAGGGAGGTTGAGAGCAGCCCTGAGATTTCCAGGAGTAATCTTGGAGCTTCCATGTTCGGTGTCAAAGAGGATGACATCGATTTTCTTCTTTGGGTCCTTGGTGAGGTAATCTAAGCTCTTCTGGAAGTATACCAGAACTGAGCTAGTAGATTCCGATGAGCGGGGGGTGCAATGGTCAGAGCTGTCGATAGAGGACATGTCTTGAGAAAGTTTACAACATCATCAAGGTGTGTGACCTGCTTCTTTTGAGGGAAGTCGAAGAGAGCATATGGGTTGTTGCTTTGAAAGGTAACTTACTCGAGTTTAAAATCAACCTGAGGAGCTTTTGTGAGTACGGTAACCTCAGCAGTAGTGGGGGACTTAGTAGTAGGAGCTTCAGTAGATGCCATTTCTGTTTATACAAGATAGGTATGAAGAATATGAACAGAAGTTCTTAAAATGGATAAAGTTCCAAAATAAGGGTTTTTAGGGTTTTGTAATTTCCATTTAGAGAAAGGAATGGAAATTAGGGTTTTTCTAGTTTTGAAAAGAAGTACAAAACATAAAGAATAATCTTGTTTTCCAGATTCCTTTTAAAGAAGGGATTCTGGAAAAACATATGAAAAGTCAAGTTTAAGATTTTTGTTATAACCTAGAAGAACAATCTGTTTCCAAATTGTGTTCACAAAATCATGAAGATAAAATGATTTCATTTTAAGAAAGTTCCTTTTGTTTTATCTTCTAAGAGCAAGAATAAGATCAAAAACAAGTTTATGTTGCAAAATAAAAGAATTATTAACCTGGAGTGTTGAAGAAGATGAAGATGAACGAGTTCTTGAGTTAATATTTTGAATGCAACAGAGTTCTTGCTTGAAGGAGATGATGTTCGCGTAAAAGGTAAAAATATAAACACAATGGGTTTATATAGTGAGAGTAGAGAGAGAAAAACTATGAGCGGGAAAGTTTTTCATGATGACACGGACACGTCCCTTGTGTTTGATTGGACAGGGAAGACGAAACGGGCGAACGTGTCAGAGAAAACGTGCCATGGTTTATCCGTTGTGATGACGTCACAAACGTCCTTTCATATTTTAAAGTATCTCTGAGGTTTTTGAAAAACTCAGGGACATTTTGAAAAATAGAAGTACTGAATAGAACTATCAGTGTTTAGTTTAGAAATTTCAAATTATCGCTGAAAGGAAGAGATATTCAGCGATGCAATTTGTTTTGAAATATTGCATTTATATGTGAACGTCAGCGAGTAAGAGAGAACATACCTTGATATCAGCGAATCAATTTTGTTCAGAGAGAAGGTGACAAATAAGGTTATACAAGTTTGTTTTATTCCTGATCAAATGTGAACCGCTGAAGATTTTACTCTTCTAAGTTCAGCATTCCAAGCTCGCTGATGAGAAAGTTAAATCCTGTCTCATCAAGAGGTTTGGTGAACAAATCAGCTAACTGAAAGTCAGTTGGGATAAAATGAAGTTCTATATCACCATTCATCACATGATTTCTTATAAAATGATACCTGATTTTGATGTGTTTGGTCTTTGAGTGTAGCACTGGATTGCTGTCTATAGCGATGGCACTTGTGCTGTCGCAATAGATTGGAATTTTCGAGAGCAGAAGGTCATAGTCCAGTAGTTGATTTCTTATCCACAAGACCTGAGAAAAACAGCTTCCAGTGGCTACATACTCAGCTTCAGCGGTTGAGGTGGACACTGAGTTTTGCTTTTTACTTGTCCAACTCACCAGCTTTCCACCCAGGAGCTGACAGCCTTCTGTGCTGCTTTTCCTATCCAATTTGCATCCTGCAAAATCACTATCTGAATAGGCGATTAGATCAAACCCTGAGTCTTTGGGATACCAAAGACCTAGGTTAGGAGTACCTTTAAGGTAACGAAAGATTCGCTTTACAGCGATCAAATGAGATTCCTTAGGTTCAGCTTGATATCGTGCACACAAACAGGCTGCATACATAATATCAGGTCGGCTAGCTGTAAGATACAGAAGAGAGCCGATCATCCCACGGTACATCGTGACATTAACAGGTTTTCCAGAAGGATCCTTGTTTAGTGTTAGAGGTGGTGCCATAGGGGTTTTCATAGCTGAACTCTGAGTTAAATCAAATTTCTTCAGCATATCTTTAACAAATTTTCCTTGGTGAATGAAAGTTCCTTTTTCACTCTGTTTGATTTGAAGACCAAGGAAATAGGTTATCTCACCCATCATACTCATTTTATATTCAGCTTTCATTCTATCAGCGAAACGAGTACAAAGGTCAGGGTTAGTGGAACCAAATATAATATCATCGACATATATTTGAACAAGAATAATATGACCTTTTACTTTCCTGAAAAATAAAGTTTTATCGATTTTACCTCGCTCAAATTTTTCAATATGGAGATAAGTAGAGAGAGTGTCATACCATGCACGAGGAGCTTGCTTTAAGCCATAAAGTGCCTTATCCAGTTTATAAACATAACCTGGATGCTTAGGATCTGAGAATCCAGGAGGTTGTTCCACGTCGACTTCTTCATTCAGCTTTCCATTTAGGAACACTGATTTAACGTCCATTTGATAAACCTTGAAGTCTTTGTGTACTGCGTATGCTAAGAATAGACAAATGGCTTCGAGTCTTGCCACTTGGGCGAATGTTTTGTCGTAATCTATACCTTCCTCTTGTCTGTATCCCTGAGCAACAAGACGAGCCTTTTTGCGGGTTACAGTTCCATGTTCATCCAACTTGTTTCGATAGACCCATTTAGTGCCTATCACTGACTTGTCAGATGGTCTTGGAACGAGCTTCCAAACTTTGTTTCTTTCGAACTCTGTCAGCTCTTCTTGCATAGCGCTGACCCAGTTTGGATCTCTGAGGGCATCATCTGTTTTCTCTGGTTCAATCAGAGAAATAAACTTTACAAATAAACAAATGTTACATGCACTTCATCGAGTCTGAACACCAGCGTTTGGATCACCAAGAATTTGATCAATGAGGTGATTGATAGTCCATCGCTGAGCCGGAGCATAAGTCGCTGACTCAATTTGAACTTCTGGAGGAGCTGAAGATGAGGCTTCAGCAACTTCTGGTATATCAGCCCAGAGAGGAAGAGGTTCAGATGTCATTTCATTCACTGATTGCTGAGAAGTAGATGGTATATCTGAGATAGAAGGTTCAGAAGCATGCATAGTGTTTAGAGGAACAACTGAGACCCATGATGTTTCAGCTTCACTAGTCTGCATGCTTGGGATGATAGTAGGATCATCATCTTCAGCAGGATGAGTATGAGATGGAGGAGTGGGAGTTTCTTCTGAATCACCAAGATGAGAAAATATCCATTGATTCAGTTCTTCAGTATCAGTAGAAGGTCTAGAGTTCGCTAAACGGGATTCGTCAAAGGTGACGTGGATTGTTTCTTCTACAATTTGTCTTCTTTGATTGAAGACCCTGAAGGCTTTGGAGATTGAAGAATATCCAAGAAAGATTCCATCATCAGCCTTCGGATCAAACTTTCTAAGGGCATCTCTGTTGTTCAGTATGAAACACTGACATCCAAAGATGTGAAGAAAGCTAATTGGAGGCTTTCTCCCATGGAAAAGTTCATAGGCTATTTTCTTTAATCTTTTGACTATCAGCGACCTGTTTTTAGTAAAACAAGCAGTGTCGACAGCTTCTGCCCAAAACTGAGTAGGTAGATGGAAATCTCTGAGCATTGAACGTGCAGCTTCAATGATAGTTCTATTTCTTCTTTCAGCGATTCCATTTTGTTGCGGTGTTCTCACTGAGGAAAACTTGTGAGAAATACCCTTGCTCTCAAAAAAGGAATCAAGGGAACTGTTTTTGAATTCAGTCCCATGATCACTCCTTATTGAGAGAACGGTCATGTTGTTCATGACTTCCACTTTCCTGACAAAACTGATGAGTTCATCAGGGGTGTCACTCTTAGAACGGAGAAACATTACCCAGGTATAGAGAGAGAATTCATCAACTATGACCAATGTATATTTCTTTCCAGCGATGGATTGTTTGTTAACAGGGCCAAACAAATTCATATGGAGAAGTTGTAGAGGAGATGACACTAAGGAAACTTGGTTAGACTTGAAACTTGACTTAGTTTGTTTTCTTTTCTCACACGCTGAACATAAGGACTCTTTAGCGTATGAGTGTTGAGGTAGAACAGTGACCAACTCTTTAGAGGAAAAAGTATTTAGTGTCTTGAAGTTTAGATGGGAGAGCCTCTTGTGCCATAGCCAGTTGACATCAGATGTGGTTTTTGAGAAGAAACAGGAGATCTCAGTGGTTGTAGAGTCCATGTTTATAACATAAACATTTTCCATATGATAACCGTTGAAAGCTATCTTCTCCTTTTTGTCAGTAACAAAGCAGGATTCCTTAGTAAAAATTACTTTGTTATCCTTGTCGCACAACTGACTAATGCTTAGAAGATTATGCTTCAGTCCTTCAACATATGCGCCTCTTCCAAAGGTTGTTGTACCATTAGAGAGTACACCAAAACCTCGGGTATAGCCTTTTCCATTTCCACCGAAGGTCACTGAGGGACCCTTCTCTTCCTTGTATTCAATGGGCAGGTTTTTCTTTCCAGTCATGTGTCTAGAGCATCCACTATCAAGATACCAGATACCCTTCCTGACCTGCAAACAAAGGAAGATTAGTTTGACTTGGGCACCCATTTTACTATGGGCCCACACTTGTCAGTGATGGTAGAGGAAGTTGAAGGTTCAGCAATCTTCGCAGCATTTGAAGATTCAGCTTCAAAACTATTCTTCACTTTGGTTAATTTCTTAACCTCAGTGGTGGTCTTCTTTGCCTTGGGGGCAGTAATCTTCACCTTAGCTAACTTTTTAGCTTTGGTGGCTGTGGGGCACTTACTAGCAATATGATCGGTAAGTCCACAGTGATAACATTTCCTATAGCTAAAAGTAGCTTTAGGACCATTTGCATGCTTAGCCGTTAATTTTAAATGAGCAGGGCCAGCACAAAGTATACCTTTGGCATTGGAAATAGGAGGAATAATCAGTTTATCGGATTTCTTACCAATAATATCCACTCTGATTCTAGGAGTAGATCGCTGAATAAATCCAGGGATCTTGTTCTTCTAAGTAGAGGGATAAGTCACTGAAGCTTTAGAAGCATTCAGCTTAGGTACAAAGGTACCCTTCTGAGGTTTTTGTTTGAAAACTTTTTCTTTACCCTTACCTTTAGAGATTAAGGTAGGTTTTTCCTCAGGGATAGGAGTTTTTGAAGAGGAACACTGCGATGAGGAAATGTCAGGGACTGAGGATACGAAAGTTCCAAATTTGAGCATGGAACAATCAGTGGTTGGTTCTAGAGTATCAGCTTTGTAACCAAGTCCACTCTTATCACTCAGGGGTATCTGAGACTTAATAATCTCAGTGATCGTTGTTGAGGATTTACACCATCCTTCAACAGTAGCTTTTTCAACTTTCAATGCAGCGATAGCTTCTTCACGTTCGATTTTGACTAGTTGATTTATATGAACCTGATCTTTTAAATCTTCTTCAAATTTAGAAAGCTTTTCTATTTGAAGGTGACAGTTTTTAAGCTGTTCAGCGAGATCAAGGTTTTAATTTTCAACTAAGGTCTTGCCGTTCATGGCATCATATAAATTCATAGTCAGGTGATCGATTTTCCGAAGACTATCAGCTTCATCAATATCTGAAATATTTGTAAAGAAAGAAGTTGATACCTTAGTAGCAGAGGATGAAGTAGAGGGAATGTCAGAATTTTCTTCCTCTTCTTCGATTTTTGCCATGAGGCAGATATTGGCCTCATCACCATCTTCTGAGTCAGATGATTCTTCTTCATCAGAGGCAGCCCAGTCAAAGTCAGCCATCAGGCCTTTGCCTTTCTTCTTAAAGCTTTTCAGCTTTGCATATTTTTCTTTCAGCTTTTGATACTTGTCATCTCTAGCCCTGGGGTTAGAGGATTTCTTGGAGACAACTGAGGGTTTATAGAATTTCTTTGACCTACATTCACTAGCAAAGTGTCCTACTTTTTCACAGTTAAAGCAGGTAGTAGTAGCCTTATCAACAGGGGTTGATGTTTTTGGCTTGTCAGTGAGTGCAAGGGGTTTGTTCCTTCTGAAATTATTCTTTCTGGCGAATCTCCTGAACTTATTAGATAGGAGTGCCATAGATTCTTCAAGATCTGAAGAGTCAACATCTGATGAGCATTCAGAGTTTGTTTCCAACTCAGTGACAGTGATAGTAGATCGCTGTGTGGAAGGTGACTCTGAGAGTAAAGCAACAGGTGTGCTTTTGGAATCTTTTACAAGATTCTTCTTAAGATGACACGACCGCTCATGATTGAGCATAGTGCCATATAAGGTAGAAAGAGTCATAGAATTTAGATCATTTGATAGCTTGAGACACATTGAATAATTGTCCCAGCTTTCAGGTAAACATTCTAGGAACTTTGTCAGTATTTCAAAGTTAGCATATTCCTTACCAACGGTTTTCAGATCAATAATTAAACAGTTAAACCGCTGATGTACTTCAGAGAGAGATTCATTCTTACCACAAATGAAGCTTTCATACTGTCTTACCAGGTTGATCTTTCTTGAGTCCTGGACTTCAGACGTACCTTCATATTGAACACAGATTGTGTCCCACATGGCTTTGGAGGTTTTCAGGTTCATGACGTAATGGTAGACTTTGTCAAGAAGAGCCATGGAAAGAATGGATCTGGCTATAGTGTCGATAGCCATTTTCTTCTTATCTTCATCAGACCAATTGTGAGGTTCCTTAGGAATGATTCTTTCAGGAATGGCAGCTCTAGTAGTAGTGCCTAAAACTTCAGGATCAATCCTAACAGGAATATATGGGCCATTTTCAATGTAATAAGGCATAGTAGGGTCTACACCTTCTAAGAAGAGTATCATCCTATTTCCACAGATTAAAGTTATCTCTAGAAAATCTAGGGGGTTTTGCAAGAGAACCATTGTCAATATAGTTTGTGTTTGTGTTGGTAGCCATTATGAGAAATAGCAAGGAAGAGAAAAGATTAGTATAAGCAAGATCTTGTTTATGAGTTTAAACAATCCGCTCTGATACCACTTGTTGGTCTCGTAAGGGTTATACAAGTTTGTAGAAGGGGGGGGGGGGGGGGTTGAATACAAACACACAGATTTTACTTTTCTAAATTGTTTATTGGTATTTATCAAACAATTTACAACTTGTTGCGGAACAAGATTAAGGATTAAACCTAATCTAAACAAGTTAAGAGAATCACTAAGATTTCTTGCACTAGAAATAAGTTAGAAAGGAGATAAAAATATTACGAATAATATTCTAACACAAAGTAGTAAGGAGAAGGAATGGCCGAGCACTTCATTTCTGAATTAGGGTTTCTTCTTATATATTGCATGCATTAAATGCATATCGGTACAACTTTACACGTGACAGCAGCTGATTGGTTGCATGTTTTGACTTTGGTAGACAACCTAGTAGTCGCATGATGAACAGTGTAGAATCAGAGTTGGTTGTACGATTCTGGACAAAAGGGATGTCCGTTCTGATAGATCGTACGGAGACGTGCAAGGGGATAAGACAAAAGTAACTTGTAGAGGAAACTTCATGATCAGCGTTCGTTGAACAGTTCTTTATCAGCGAGTGATAAAGTTCAGCGATTGCTGAAGTTTTCTACTTGTAACTTCACGTTGAATGGACAGGTCTTGGCTTCGCTGATATCCGCATCAGTTCATTAGTAGACTCGTCGGTGGTTCTTTGGCTTGATCTTCGACTTCAGCGTAGAACATTTGTTGACGTGAAACTTGTCTTCAGGGATCATAAGTAAACAACTAAAACTTATCAGCGATCATCAACAAGACAGAACAGGCTCAGGGCTTGCTGATGAACAGTTTCGCTGAATGTCTAATTTTAAGAGCATGAGTTTCCTATCAGCGGTACTGTAGAGGCATAGTAATTATCAGCGATAGTGAAACTCTAATACATATTATCTACTTACAGTTTTCACTAAGTGATTCTTAAAGAGTCATTATCAAATCACTGGGGGTTTGGATCAACAATTCGTGTTTATTCAAAGGAGCTTACGTTTGGGGAAAAATCTAGATTTAACCTAATCTAGTAAGGCGAGTTCAAGTTGATTTGTGAAAACGTTGTACATGCCAAAATTGTTCTTTTCCAAGTATTTATGTGTTTTACATGAAATTATCATTTGTTGAGTTATTTGGTGGGTTTTGACTACATGAAGTATTTAACTTTATAAACCTTGTAAAACACCCATATTTGGGATTTTCGGATATTTTGATGTGTAGGAATCATAAATATGTCTTTAAATGATTTATTGCTCGAATGGAGTTTATTCAATGGTTTAAACACGTTGGTGTAATTGATTTTATAAACCATTTGAGGAAAATGCACATTTTCGTGTCAATAGTCATTTTAAGAATTATAAGAGTATGAGTCCATTTGGGAAACCATTGGTTCTAATCCGTGATGAGTTTCAGGTTAATAATGATTTTGTGGTATACGTTTACCTAAATGATGTTTAAATGCATTTTATATTATGAGGACCGTTATTTAGTGGCCTAAAGGGGTTTTGAGCATTTTGCTCAGTTTCGACTTTAACTGAGTCTTGAGGACATTTGTCCGGATTTTAACATTTGAATATGGAGCTTTGGTCGCCAGTTGCATTTATTGCATTTTATTTGAAGAGTACATGTTTTTAGTGTGTGTGTCATTCCAGTGGAGTCGTGTACTATTAGACCGTAATGCATTGGATCCATAGGCATATGAGTCAGTCATATTTGCATGGTGGAAAGTCTTGATATTCTCACTTTGGGATGTACGCCGTCTTGACATTTTGCGTCTCGGTGTTGTGGAGAGGAACCATATTGGTTTGTACTCCGAGATTTTGGTTTATTGTTGATGTTCTAACACTTGTGCACAAGGGTTAGACATCTTGGTTTATCAAGTAAGGAGTCGAGACTCCAAATCTTGAATGCTAGTAAGTAGGCAATAAAGGTTCCATAGAAACCTTGAGGTGTAACTTACTAGTAAGTAGGCAATACTTTGTAATTTCTTTGTATGTCATTCCATTCGACAAACACAAGTACACAGTATTGCACTCTCTCTTCTCTACATCATTTTTGTACTTGAGGATCTTATTATGAATAGAGGGATGACATCTTGAACATATTGATTATTGAATGCTTGTTTTGGGATCACAATTGGTATCAGAACATAGCAATTCATTCTGATCCAATGATTAGTTTATGAGTTTTTGAGGTTTTTGAATGTTCTTCATGTTTTCATCCTTTTTGATTGATTTTGGCCATTTGAGTTCTTCAAATGGATCAGAATTGATCAATGAGTGTTCATTAGTTATCCCTACGTGAGATCCTTCCGCAAATTTACTGGGGTTTGACTCAGATTCGAGAAAACTCACTATTTTCGAGAAAAAGTCTATACACACTGTTTTTGGATCGAAATTCCATTTTCTGTTGATTGTTGGACAAAAGTGGTAGTATTAAAGTTGTCTAGAATCACCTAGCGAACCATCGTACCAATTTTCAGCTTAATTGGATCTGTTCTGTGGATTAGACTTAGGATCATTAGAATCTTCATAGTTATCGCAACTAGAAGTGTTCATCATTATCGCACCTTTCTGCTAGTGAACAGTAGATTATCGCAAGTGGTTGTTGCGATAACCCGAGTTTATCGCATCCTACTTGGTGAACAATATTTTATCACAAGTGTCTATTGCGATAAAACTCAGTTTTATCTTTCATCGCAACCTCTCTGTTGCGACAAAATTTCCTTTGCGATAAAGTGAGTTGCGACAAAGTGTGGAGTTGCGACATAATTCGAGCTGCGATAAAGTGTGGAGTTGCGACAAGGTTTGTGTGGCGATAAAGGGTTACTTGCGATAATATTGGGTTGCGATAAAAACAGTGTGGGTACCAATTTTTAATCAGATCAGAAAGTTGCTTAACGATCAGTAACAAGTATTCATCATGACAGCTAGGGATATACTAGTGATAGGTTCAAAGGATAAACCACCTGTGTTGTTCCCAAAAGATTTTAAAATCTGGAAAGGTAGGTTTATCGATTATGTCGAAAGGCAAGAGAATGGTGACTATATTCATACCTCCTTGAAAGAAGGAGTAATGGATCTTGTACTCACAGTAAAACCAGGTGAAATTGAACTAACTTCTGTTGCACTTGAGAACTACTCGAGTAATGAGCTTAAAAGATATAATGCTGATAAAACAGCAAGGTCATTGGTTATGCAAGCGTTGACCAATGATATGTACCAGAAAGTTGATAGTTTCAATGAAACCGGGAAGGGCATGTTCGATGAGCTGACCAAACTTTATCAGGGTTCAGAAGTGGAAAACCAAATGAGGATTTCAAATGTGGTTAATAAATATGAGAATTTTAAACAGAAGGAGGGAGAGACTCTGGATAGTACATATGACCGCTTCACAACCATCCTGAATGAGCTGAATAGATATAGCATAAAGAAAACCATAATTGAGAACAATGTGAAGTTCTTAAGTGTACTTCAGCCTGAATGGAAGAAGTATGCTCACCGCATGAAACAGCATTCAAGATTAGCTTCTCTTCAGCTACAAGAGATGTTTTAAACACTTAAACAGGATGAGGATGACGCGGAGGAAAAGAGAGAAAAGAAGAAGAAGAAGGATAAGAAAGATAAGAAGGAGAAGAAAGTGGAAGTATTAGAAAAGAAAGAGGATGAATTTGAAAGTGAACCAATTACCTTAATGTCAAGTAAATCTAGGAAGTATACTGATAAAGGCAAGAATGTTGAGTTAGAGGATGATGGTATCTGCAGTGAAGATCTAGATGAACCTGAGAGTTTAAGGCAGGTTATGATTCTTCTGGCCAAAGCCTTTCAGAAGAAATATGTTAAGAAAGTCGGATCAAACAACCAACGTTACTCATCGGGCTCTAGAAACTTTGAGCATAAAGATCAGATTGAGTCAAAGAAACGGTTTGATGATCGGAAAGAGGAGGTTGATAAATCCCAAAATCTAGCAAACAATCAAAGTGTAGTCTAGAGAGAGAAAGTAATGAGAGAATATGTCATTCATGTATTGAAAGTTGTGAGTACAAATGACACAAGGGTTATGAAATACATGAAGAGTCTTTCCTAATATAGTAAGGGTATGATATGCCCATACCTCATACTGGAAAGCATAATACAGTACAAAAGACTATCTGCCTGATAAGTACAATATAGCTCTAACAATCTCCCCCTTAGTTATCAAGGCAGCTCCGGTTGTCTTCTTCTGAATCCCAAATATGATTATATTCTTCGCATGGAAACTCTGAAATAGATTCTATCGTTGATCTCGTTTATAGCATTCACCAACAGAATTCTTGCACGAGAAGACATCCAAGTGATCTTCCTCTCTCCGTCATGTCGTTTCAGTCTTTCTTGCAACTGTAACAGTACCACCTTCAGAGTCCCATCAGAATACTTGGCCAGATCAGCAATCCAAATGAAGATCTTATGTCCCCTTTCATTTCTGAATGTAATCCCAAACTCCAGATCATCAATAACAGCATATAGAGGCATTCTCATCTGACCTCTCATTTCTTGATTCGGACGAATAAGATTTACCATTGGTTGACCGCTCTCCAATCCCATTTGAAAATCATGGCATTGGGTATATAACACATGTCTTCTTAAGTACCTCTTGATGGCGTTCAAGGCAATAAGAACATTTTCTTTTCTGATCTGTAAGTCTCGAAAGTAGTTGTACATGAACTCGAAATCATCCACAGTGAGATGGCAAAAATCAGCTTCACTGAAGGTGTAGTCTCGACAATCTTGTCTTTGTACCACGAAGTAAGGAAAGAACAGCTTATAGAACTTTTTCACATAGACCTCCTTGATTGTCACGATCAGCTTCTTACTTTTAACAAATCTTTCTTTTTGACAATTACCTCTCAAGAAGTAAATGTATTCGAACTTGTATGCATCCGACTGATCATTAATCCCCAGAACTGCGTATGGATTTAGCCTCCTCAATCTATGTACAAACAACCGTCTTTCAGTGTCCTCCATAAACGGTGTTCTCAGTCTTGACAGTCTTAATCTTTCCTCTGCCTCTTGTATTGTATCAGTGTTAACACCAGAAGGACCAGGCTGGTTTGATGTAGAAGGGTTTGAGGGTCCAGCTTGATCAGCCGAAAGATTAAAGGTTGGTATCACAGGTGGTTTGGGTATTTTAGGTTTTGTTTCTTCAGTGAAAGGATCAGATAAGATTGGTGAGTCAGGTTTTGTAGTGATTGGTTCAGGTGAAGGGATTTTGGTTTGATCAAGGTTTGGTTGGTTAAGGTTGATGTTAAGATTTGTGGTTTCAGGCTGGGTTGGTAATAATGTAGAAGAAATGGGTTCAGGTGATTGAATGGGGCTCATAGTGATGTCCTCCGGTGTTTTCGAACCAAAAATCTCAGTGAGAAAGTCAACCTCATCATCATTGAAATCAACTTCAATATCTACCATACCATCATTAACCATCAAAGTAATATGTTCCTCTTCTTCCTTAACCCTCCAAAAGCTGTCATACTTTTTGCCCCTTTCATTATCTTCCTCGTCCGAACTAACATCAATAACATCCAAAAATCCTTCACTTTTGTTCGCGTTTCTTATTTCCTCCTCATATACCTCAGGCTTTTCAACCATCGGTTCCACGTTCGGATCAATATATAACACAATCTGTTTCCCGCTTTCATCTCCCATCGCACCGGATTCAAACATATTAGATATCTCAGAAACAGACGGATTTTTCTTTTCACCTTTGGAGCTTTCAGACTCAGTCCTTCTCTTTTTGCTCTTCTCCCCCTCATGATCATGATCATCGGGATCCTGATCATGCTTTCGTTTCATACCTTGGGCTTGTGTTTTATAATTCTGCTTTAGGATAGCTACTTGCTTGGCTAACTCATCTATGGACTTCTTCATATCACTCAGAGACTGTACAACATCTGACTTGAATGCATTGAACTCCGTGGGTGTAACAGTCGGTGTAGGTGTAGGTGGAGGTGGTTGTGGATTGGATTGGAAGTTCTCGAGCAATGATAACAGAGTTTTGCTTTGCTGATCGTCAGGACTAATGGAAAGTAGTTTAGCATAGAACAGATCTTTCAGCTCATCAACGGTTTGATCCATCGGATTTTTCTGAACTGGAGGAGGTTCAGGCACTTCAATCAACGGCCCTTTGCCTTTCAATAAAAATTTTACCCCTTGTATCTCCCGAATAAGTGTTTCCTCAACAGCCTTTAGGGCGCCGTCGAGCTCTTCCCTTGTCACAAAGACAGGTAATTTAACTCCGGTACCACTTAGGTGATCCGTTGACACGACAGTTGAATCAACTGTGTGACCTACGTTCAGTGTTGGCGTGGTGTTAGCACTGGTAGGATTTCCACTCTGTCCTCGTAGTCCTAAAGAAGGATCTACTCTGAGTGTTTCGGATGGGTCACAAAGACTCGCATCAGAAGTTCCATTAAGTGTCCTATGCAAAGAAGATAAAATGTTAGCAACTGGCACTAGACTCTGTACTTGTGCAGGAATGAAGGTCGAGGACCGGGGAGGGAGTCGCTCTGTTTCAATACCCTGACTCTCCAAGTGAGAGCCGGATAGATTGTGTGCTAAAACCCCGTGAGAAAGTGAGACGACTTCTTGTTGAGAAGAAGCCGAATGGATGGCTGAGGTGTGCAATTACGTTAGTGGGTGACTAACGACTTTTTCAACACCTGATCCCAACACATGAGTTCCGGTGGTGGATGTGGATGTCCGTCTGGTATAGAAAGTCGTGGTAGCTCTCACACTCTCCATATTTTTTTCTTAAGTATCTCTCACAGGCTTACTGACATCTTCGACTATATCTCCCTCGATTCTCCTTGTACCTCCCATTTCCTCAACATTTTGAGGACTCATTACAGGCATATCGTCAAAATTGAACTCTTCCACATTAATGTTAGCTGACGAATGCATGTGTGGAAATTCTAGAATATTAGCTATATTACCAAAGGCATTATCCGCATCATCACCATCATCATTATCATCGTCATCAGAATCATCATCTTTATCTGCTTGTTCCTCCGCGGGATCAGACGTATTGTCAGACCCTGTACCATGATTAGAAGACTCAACCGAAGGAGCTCTTCCAACATGTTGGGGAATTATCTCATCGGTATGTTGTCGTACACGATCATCTAGTTGTGTGTCCTCAGACGATAACCGTGTATCTTCAAGTACAGGTGACTGACCCCCACCGGTTCCCCTCTCGATATTTTCCCTCGATTCTCCCCGTTCAGTAGCCCTTGCATCCTGAACCCTCACCGACTCCTCTCGCCTAGGGGTTGAGTCCTGGGTAGGTCCCTCCGGTTCTGGCCAGACCATAGACTCTCTATACTCAATAGTGCACTCGGCGTCCTGATCCGCGTATTCAAGGAACCCTTCCGGTAATGGCATCTCATAAGCATATTGCCTTCTTGGCATTTTAAGACAGTGCATAGACCTTTCGGGCACAGATGGGTAATTCACTCTTCGTGGGATATCTTTGTTTGACCGAAGCATACTGTGAATAATAATCTGAAGAAATCGCATGTAAGGAATGTACGTCTTTCCCTTGTTTTGTCGTCGAAGTTCTATCTTCTCGCTCAGTTCATGCCAGAAAATGGCTGCATAATCCACGTGAAGATCATACACCACTGCATGAAATAGTTTTAGAAACCCGATGCTCTCACTATCAGTTCTCGAATGCTTCGCAGTTAAGCACCGATTAATTATTGAGAAGATCGAGTAGTAAATTGGTGGTAGATTGGCTTTATTGAACTCCTTCACTTGTGTCTGTTGCCCGGTATATCCCATCGCCCTTATTCCTTGAAATACTTCTTCCTCAGACGGATATGCATCAAATTATGTCTTTCCATCCCGTGAATTAGGCTCAGGTAGCCTCAATACTAGCCTCAGTCTGTGAATATCAAGCTTCGTTACGAATTCATTAATCTGGAACAGAAAAATTGGTCTTTCGTTCTCCATGGATGGAATAATTGTTTTCCACGCTTGCTGAAGATATAGCATAGGCACATTGACTATGTGAGTCAATGCGTATGCCAAAGAATGATTGAGAAGCACTTCTTTCACAACCGGGGGGATGTTAATGCGATCGAAATCAACATTGTGATTGTTGAAGTTGATTGCGACGTAGTTGATCGGGTGAATAATCGCATGATCTGGATTGCCTCCGGTGTAAGATGGATGGACCGATCGAGTTGATGGTAATGGAATATCTGGTGTTGCCTTAGGAATTAGTGGCACATGTTCACCAAATCCGTGAACTCTGCTTTGTTCCTCCTTGTGTTCCATTTGAACTGTTGTTTTTGATAAAAAACAGTTCTGAAAAGTTAACCTTTGCAAAAATTATTTTTTTAAAAAAAAATTCTGAAAAATTCCTAAGTGCTGAATTCTGGTCAAACTAACATATGAAGGAATTCGGATCCAACAGGAAAGTTAGACAAAAGATTCGGATAAACAGGGGTCCGGAACCAAGGCATCTCGGATCAAGAAGGATCCGAAACCCTCACTGAGAAGAATTACAAAGGATCCGAAATCCTCAGAAGTCGGATTAGAAGGATCCGAAACCAATTCATTTCGGGACAAGAAGAGTCCGAAATCAACACTTCTCGGATAGAGAAGCATCCGAAACCAAATGAACTCGGATTACAAGGATCCGAATTCATGACTTAGAAAAATTTCATATTTTGAAAAACTTTTTGCAAGAAACAAAGTTAAGGAATTCGTATCAACAAGGATCCGAAACCTTAACTTGTAAACATTTAGACTCAATGAAAAACCCACCAAACATGAATCGATTAATTTTTTTTGCAAATACAATCCTAATCGACCCATTTTGACATGAAACTACATGAACTCACATGAACTTGAAGAACACAGACTCACTTAAGAACATGATGAACATATGAAGAACATAAAGAACACACAAACCCATATTGAAGAACACAGATTCATGAAAACAGATTGATGATTAAGCATGATATTCCTCATAGATTGATTCGATATAAGTGTAAACCATGAAAACATACAGATTAACCATGAAAGATGATGACAGTGACGAACTCGGAATATGAACAGCCATATCGAACTAAATATCAACAGAAATAGCATACTCAAGCAATGAATAACAGAAATTACATGGACGGAAATATTCAAAATGTAAAGACGAACACAAATAAACAATTTTCAATGAGAATGGTTACCTGATGTAGAAGAATCGAACAGATGAGGATGAAGAACTTGAAGAAGATAATGAACAGTGCAATCCAGAGAGTATGCGAGAAGTTTGCAAGTTTTTGAAAAAAGTGGGAACTGAGGATTTGAACTCCTTTTATACTAAAAAAAATTGGACACTTGGCACGATTTTAGATGACACCCACTTTTGCAAACATACAAAAAAATACATGTCAACAAAACTGACATGGCACTGTTCATCTGAACATTTCGCATGAACAAGGACGCAAAAGGTTCCAATTGAAAAGAATTCGGATCAAATGGAGTGATTTGAAAAACATTTTGTATCCTCTTAGATCCAAAACCATTGGTTTCGTATCCTTATGGATCCGGAATTGTTGGTTTCGTATCCTTAAGGAACCGAAACGGATGGTTTCGCATCTAAGGATCCGAAATCATTGGTTTCGTATCCTAAGGATCCGAAATCTCAGAGTTTTTCAAAAAATACAACTTTTTCAGAAAAATCTCAAACTGTCCAAAAATCTCACATTAGATAAAAACTTTGTAATCTGTTACTTAAAAAAAATTCCCCCCCCCCCTTTTTAATAGAAAATATTGAAAGTAAAACTATATCCTATACCATACCTACAGACTTATGCCATCTTGCTCCCCCTAAACAGATGCATATTCAGTTGTCTCGACTTCAGAGAAATCTGCAAGTACAGATGAAAAGCTTGGTACTCATAGAACACGAGTCCAGATTGGTTAGATGTATCACTTGATGAAAAAAATTCTAACCCCCCCTCAAAAATAGAATATAATTAAATAAACAAGCACACATGCTCCCCCTCAATGTTTTAAAGAAAACAGAGAAATGCCTAAGTGTTTAACATCCCTAGTTTGCTGATTAAAAAATTAAACCGTTTTTCATCTAAAGGTTTAGTGAATAGGTCAGCAAGTTCTAGTTCAGTAGGCACGAAATGCATTTCAATGGTTCCTTTCTCAGCATGATCTTTTATAAAATGGTACCTTACATCAATATGCTTTGTTTTAAAATGTTGAACAGGATTTTCCATGATTGCTATTGCGCTGTTGGAATCGCAATAGATTGGGATCTTGTTGATGATATATCTGTAATCCTTTAGCTGAGTCTTCATCCAAAGCACTTGAGAGCAATAGCTTGCCGCGGCCACGTATTCCGCTTCCGCAGTAGATGTTGACACGCAATTTTGCTTCTTTGAAGACCAGCTTACAAGCTTATCCCCCAGAAATTGGCATGCACCAGATGTGCTTTTCCTGTCCATTCTGTTTCTTGCATTATCTGCATCTGTAAATGCGATTAGCTCAAACCCCGAATCCTTTGGATACCAAAGGCCCAAATTTCTCGTGCCTTTGAGATATCGAAGGATCCGTTTAACGGCAATCAGGTGAGACTCTTTAGGATTAGCTTGAAAACGAGCACAAAATGATGTTGCAAACATAATATCCGGTCTACTTGCCGTAAGATATAGTAAAGATCCAATCATGCTACAGTATAACTTTTGATCTACTGATTTACCAGAAACATCAGCGTCCAAAAGCCTACCAGTAGCCATTGGTGTTTTCATGACGGAGGAAGAATTTAAGTCAAACTTTTTAAGCATATCATTTATATATTTTGATTGATTTATGAATATGCCTTCGTTTGATTGAGTTACTTGTAGACCAAGAATTTTTTTTAATTCCCCCGTCATACTCATTTGAAAACGTGTTTTCATGACGATTTCAAAATCAATACACATATCAGGATTTGTAGAGCCAAATATGATGTCATCAACATATATTTGTACAAGTAATAAATCATCATCTGTCTTTTTGAGAAAAAGAGTTGTATCTATTGTACCTTTGTTGTATCCGGATTCAAGCAAGTGGATAGTTAGAGTTTCATACCATGCCCGTGGAGCCTATTTAAGTCCATAAAGGGCTTTGTCCAAGACATAGACATGGTTTGGGTATTTCGGATCTACAAAACCTTCAGGCTGACTCATATACACTTCTTCATGAAGAATCCCGTTCAGAAAAGCAGACTTTACGTCCTTCTGGAATACCTTCATGTGTTTGTGAGCGCCATATGTGAGAAAAATCCTGATGGCTTCAATCCGTGCCACTGGTGCGTAGGTTCATCATAATCGATGCCTTCTTGCTGATTGTAACCTTTTGCGACCAATCTGGCTTTGTTTCTAACTATAATCCCTGCTTCATCTTTCTTGTTCCTAAAGACCCATTTTGTACCAATTATAGTCTTGTCTTTAGGACGCTTCACCAAATGCCAAACCTTGTTGCGCTTAAACTCATTTAACTCTTCTTGCATTGCATTTATCCAGTCTGGATATTGTAATGTTTCTGATGCCTTCTTGGGTTCTAATGAGCTCAGGAAATTGACATACAAATACTTGTTTGTAGTCGCAGATCGTGTTTTAACGTCGTCCTTGATGTCACCAATAATATCCGCAGGAGGATGTGCTCTTGTCCATTTGTGTGTGCTTGGGAGTGTCGGAATTTCTGCATGAGTGTTGGTTGAGTCATTTTCATTCAAAACTGCAATAATATCTTCAGTTGATTCAGCTGAAGGCACTTGAGTCGGTACAGGAAATTCAACTTCTGGTATTTGTAATTCAGGTGTAGAAACCTTCGATGATGTTTTTTCTGAAACCGGAACTTCAGGTTGAATTTCAGGTTCAAAGACTTGTACAGATGTAGTTTCACTCGGAGTCACGTTAGTTGCACCAGAAGTACTAGCACCTACATCTTCAGATGGACCAGAGAAGTTGACACTCGTCTGTTGTGGAGTTGCATTTACGGATGTGATAGGTGGTTCCATATCTGCAGAAAATTCCATGAATGCATCAAAAAATAATAGATCTAAATCAGTAGTATTATTGTTATTTAAAATAGAATTAGAAATCTGTTTTGGCACAGGTTCTACTCCTTGTTGAGTAGAAACTTCAGGTTTTTGTTCGTGTCCTGAACCATGTTGTCCAGAAGTCAAACTTACATTCTCGTCAAACGTTACGTTAATGCTTTCGATGACTGACTTTGTGTGATAGTTGTAGATCCGGTATGCTTTGGAAGTCAAGGAATAACCAATAAAAATCCCTTCATCAGCTTTGACTTGGAACTTTGTAAGGTGTTCACGATCTTTTAGCACAAAACATCTGCATCCAAAAACACGCAAAAATTTAATATTGGGTTTGTGATTATTAATGATTTCATTTGCAATTTTATTTAATCTTTTATTAATAATAGTCCTGTTTTGTGTGAAGCATGCGGTGGAAACTGCTTCAGCCCACATGCTCGGTGGAAGACCCGAATAAGCAAGCATAGTCCGAGCTGCTTCTACAATCGTCTGATTCTTTCTCTCAACCACTCCATTTTGTTGATGAGTTATTGGTGTAGAAAAGTTGTGGGAAATTCCAACAGAATCAAGAAAAGACTGTAGCGTAGCATTCTTGAATTCAGTTCCGTTGTCACTTCTTATCTTTCGAACTGGACGTTGTAGAAGAATCTGAATCTTTTTGATGAATTTGATGATCAGCTCAGGTGCTTCAGATTTGAGTTGTAGAAAATCCAACCAAGTGTAACGAGAATACTCATCAATCATAACTAAGATGTACTTCTTTCCTCTCATTGATTGAGTCCTCATCGGGCCACAAAGATCCATGTGAATTAGTTCCAGAGCGTTATTATAGTTGGACAAAGTTTTGGACTTGTGAGAAACGTGTTTCATCTTCCCCATTTCACAAGCCGGACAAATAGAAACTTTGTCGATCTTCAAATCTGGGAGTCCTGAAACTAATCTATCAATCCTCAGTTTGTTGATGCTTCGAAAGTTTTGGTGAGATAGTCTTCTATGCCACAACCAACATTCATCTTGAGAAGCCTTTGACACAATACATACTTGTTTTGAGGTAACTAAAGACGCAAAATCAGTCATGTATAGATCTCTGCATCTGTTTGCCCTGAAGATTTTTGACCCGTTTTCATCCACAATATAACATAACTTCTTGTCAAAAATAACCTTACAGTCCTTGTCGCAAAACTGACTAATGCTAAAGAGGTTATGTCCTAAACCCTCGACATACAAAACCTTTTCCACAGAAATCGAGTCATTTTTCAATGTACCATAACCTCGAACATACCCTTTTGAGTTGTTACCAAAACCAACCGACCCGCCAGGATGTACATTAAAATCGTGCAGTAATTTCTTATACCCCGTCATGTGTCTCGAAGCTCCCGAATCAATAACCCACACATGTCGGTCCTGTAAAAACAAAATTACCTCATCTTAGGTACCCATATCAGTATGGGTCCTTTATTGTTAGTACGGATCAGTTTGTTTATTCCAGTTGATGAACCTTGAATTTTACCTTTAAAAGTGAGTTCATTTTGTGAATTTGGTTTGTTTACTTGATCTTTGGGAATCCATTTCCAAACTATATTCACCTCAACTGATTTTGTTTCCTTCTTTTTATTCTTTTTGTTTAACCCAAAACCGAACATTTTGGCCGATTTATTAGCTGAAGATTTAGAAGAAGAAGGTGATGTATGAAACTTTTAATTTTTAGGAGCTTTGTTATTTAGCTTGAAATAGTTGTCCCAACAATGTATTCTCCTTTTAGCTTGTGTCAACAGTTTAAAATCTGAAAGTGCGGAATTTTTATTGACACTAGCATTGTAAACATTACATGAATGTATACAATTTTTATTCAAAGAACCACATTTCTCAACATTGGTACTCCTATTCTTGCTATTTCCAACAGGCTCCTTCAAATCCAAGCACTTTTCTTCATCCATTTCTGAGAAAGAAGAAGAAATGTTAGAACTCTTAGAATTAGGAGATTCATTGGAACAAGTATCATATTTTGTTCCGGATTACTCTCCTTCCTCATTCGAATTTGAGTTAGATTCAAACAATGAATTATCAAAGCATACAAATGATGATTTGTCTATAGAGATAGAGTCTTTTGCCTTAAGATTGATTCCTTCGAAAGAACATTTCTCTTTTGCATTGACCGAACTTGATGATTTAGTCTGGTCTGATGATTCACATTGATTTGAACACTTTTTACAAGTATTTGATTCTTTAGATTTTGATAATTCAAATAATTGGGATTCAAGACGTCGAATCTTAATCCAAAGATCAGAATTGACTTTTAGACTATGATCTAAATCCATCCCAATATTTTCATTATCATCGTTTAATTTTTCAAATTTCAATTTTAATTCAGAAAGTTGATTTTCTAAATTAACAGTTTTAATCAATGCCGAATCCAAATTAGGAAATTCAGAAATGGTTTATTGAACAAACTCCTTTTTGTTATAATCTGATTTAATAGTTGACTCCTTTCGTCACAAGATTCAGATTTGACAGATTCAGGTTCATTGATTTTAGAATCGTAAGTTTTATTCATAGATTCATTTGAAAATAATAAATTAAATTCAGTTAGTTCAACCTTTTTGGTTTTATAACTAGAATTTAATTCATCGTATTTAAAGTTTGTCGTATTGAATCTAGGCTTTTTCTTCCGAACCTTTTTCTATCTTGTCTTTTTCTTTATCAGAAACAGAAGTTGAACAGTTAGATTTAACAAAAATTTCTGATATTGGAGGTATTTCCATTTTAATAGTTTCCTTCAAACCTTCACCTAATTTTTCAATTGTGTAAAGATTTTCAGGTGCTTTCTTTAAAACCTCAACATCAGACAATCCTAGTCCTATCTTTGGATTATAAAATCGAGTATCTTTTGGGTTACTAGTTATTAATTTAAGAGTTTGCTCAGTCCGACCTTTTTTAAAATTCAAATCCTCAAGTTGTTTGATCTTTGCATAAGCTTCTATTCTTTCTTCAGAAAGAATCTTAATTTTAAACTGAAAATCTATATTTTCATCACTTATATCTCTCATTTTCTTCTTCAATTCAGAAATTTTAGATTCAAGCTCTTGATTTTTTATTTTAATGACTTCTTTTTCTTTTTCTCTATCTTCGGCTAAGCATTTATAAAGAAGTGCCTCATCTTGATATCTCAATAATGAACTTTTCTCAGTATCAAGTTTCTTTTGAACTTATTCAAATTTCTTTTCAAGTTCAGATATCACGAGTTGCATTTCTTCATATTTAGAATATTCTGTTGATCCAAACCCTCAGTGATTTGATAATGACCCTCTCAATTCAACTTAGTGAAAATTGTAAGTAAACAATGTATAAGAGTTTCTCTATCGCTGATAAGTACTAAGACTGTTTTCAGTACCGCTAATAGGAACTCTCGTTCTTTAGAATAGACATTCAGCGAACCCTGTTCATCAGCAAGCTCTGAGCCTATTCAGTCTTGATGATGATCGCTGATGTTCTCATATATTGTTCAGCATAACTGTTCACCATATATTCTTAGGAATATAAAGCTCTGAGCCTGTTCAGACCTATTTGGTGATCGCTGACAATCATAGTTGATTACTTATGATCCCTGAAGACAAGTTTCACGTTAACATAGGTTCTACGCTGAAGTCGAAGATCAAGCTCAAGAACCAGCGACAAGTCTCCTAATGAACTGATGCGGATCAGCGAAGACTCAGATTTGTCCACTCAACGTGAAGTATCAAGTACAAGACTTCAGCTATCGCTGAACTCTGTCATTCACTGATAAAGAATGATAAAGCCCTGAATCAACGAAAGCTGATCATGAAGTCCTCCGTACAAAGTACTTTTGTCTTAACCACCCTTGCACGACTCCATACGAAATGTCAGAAAATAACCTCCTTATTGTCTGAAATCGTACAACCACTCTGATAATACACTGTTCATCCATGCGGCTACTAAGGTTGTCTACTCAAATCAGATCCTACAACCAATCAGCTGTTGCCACGTGTAAAGTGTAAACTGCCATGCATTAAATGCATGCAGTATATAAGAAGACGCCCCGCTTCAGTTTTGAAAAACAACTTGTTAACTCTGGTCAAGTCGTCTTTCTTGAGATAGGTTATTATTAGTAATTTCCTTCTCTTTCTTAGTGCAAGAAACTTAGAAAAGTAAAAACGTGTGTTTGTATTCAACCCCCCCCCCCCCTTCTACAAACTTGTATAGCCCTTCGGGACCAACAAGTGGTATCAGAGCAGATTTGTTTAATCTCATAAACAAGATCGGATCTATACTAAGATTTCTCTTCCTTGCTATTTCCTAAAATGGCTACCAACACAAACACAAACTACATTGACAACGGTTCTCTTGCAAAACACCCTATATTCTCTAGAGATAATTTTAATCTATGGAAAAATAGGATGATTCTCTTCTTAGAAGGTGTAGACCCTACTATGCCTTATTATCTTGAAAACGACCCATATATTCCTGTAAGAATTGATGCTACAGTTCCAGCCGCTGAGAATAGACCTGCTATTCCAGAAAGGCTGATTCCTAAGGAAATTCATATGTGGACTGATGAAGATAAGAAGAAAGTGGCTATCGACACCAAAGCCAGATCCATACTCTCCATGGCTCTTCCTGACGAAGTCTACCATTCCGTCATGAACCTGAAAACCTCAAAAGCTATGTGGGACACAATCTGTGTTTAGTATGAAGGTACTTCTGAAGTCCAGAACTCTCAAAAGATCAACATGGTAAGACAGTATGAAAGCTTCATTTGTGGTAAGAATGAAACTCTCTCTGAAGTACACCAACGTTTTAACTGTTTAATAATAGATCTGAAAACTGTTGGTAAGGAATATTCTAACTTTGAAGTACTGACAAAGTTCTTAGAATGTTTACCTGAAAGCTGGGACAGTTATTCTATGTGTCTCAAGCTGTCAAAGGATCTAAAATCAATGACCCTTTCTACCTTATATTGCACGATGCTGAATCATGAGCAATCGAGTCATCTTAAGAAGAATCTTGGAAAAGATTCCAAAAGCACCCATGTTGCTTTAATCTCAGAGTCACCTTCCACTCAGCGATCGACTATCACTGTCACTGAGTTGGAAACTAACTCCGAAAGATCATAAGACTCTGACGTTTCAGATAATGATGAAACTCTGGCATTCCTGGCTAATAAGTTTAGGAGATTTGCTAGAAATAGTAATTTCAAGAAGAATAAACCTCTTGCTATTACTGACAAGCCAAGATCATCAACCCCTGTTGATAAGGCTACTACTACTTGCTATAAATGTGAAAAGATAGGACATTTTGCTAGCGAGTGCAGGTCAAAGAAAGTCTCTAGACCCTCAGCTTTTCCCAAGAAAAACTTTATTCCCAGGAATAGAGATGAAAAATATAAAAAACTAAAAGAAAGGTATGCAAAGCTGAAAACCTTTAAGAAGAAAGGCAAAGGCCTCATGGCTGACTATGACTGGGCTGCCTCTGACGAAGAAGAATCATCTGACTCTGAAGATGATGATGAAGCCAATCTATGTCTCATGGCCAAACTTGAAGATGAGGAAGACAACTCTGACATTCCCTCTACTTCAACCTCTGCAACTCAGGTTAAGACGGGTATCTGGTATCTCGATAGTGGATGCTCTAGACACATGACTGGTATGAAGAACCTGCTTACTGAGTACAAAGAAGAGAAGGGTCCCTCTGTAACTTTCGGTGGAAATGGAAAAGGACATACCCGAGGGTTTGGTGTACTATCTAATGGTACAACAACCTTCAGAAGAGTCGCATATGTTGAAGGGCTGAAGCATAATCTTCTAAGCATCAGTCAGCTTTGTGACAAGGATAACCAAGTAATCTTTACTAAGGAATCTTGCTTTGTCGCTAACAAAAAGGAGAAGATAGATCTCAGCGGTTATCGTTTGGAAAATGTTTATGTAATAAACATGGACTCAACAACCACTGAGAACTCCTGTTTCTTCTCAAAAGCCTCATCTGATGTCAACTGGCTATGGCATAAGAGGCTCTCTCATCTAAACTTCAAGACACTGAACACTCTTTCTTCAAAAGAGTTAGTCACTGGTCTACCTCAGCACTCATACGCCAAAGAGTCCTTATGTTAAGCGTCTAAGAAAGGCAAGCAGACCAAAGCAAGCTTTATGTCAAAGCAAGTCTCCTTAGTATCATCTCCTCTACAACTTCTCCATATGGATTTGTTTGGCCCTGTTAACAAACAATCCATCGCTAGAAAGAAATATATGCTGGTCATAGTTGATGAATTCTCTCGCTATACATGGGTTAGTTTCTTCGTTCTAAGAGTGACACCCCTGAAGAACTCGTCACCTTTGTTCGGAAGATGGAAACCCTGAACAACTTGACCGTTCGCTCAATAAGGAGTGATCATGGGACTGAATTCAAAAACAGTTCTCTTGATTCCTTCTTTGAGAGTAAGGGAATTTCTCACAACTTTTCTTCAGTGAGAACACCGCAACAAAACGGAGTCGCTGAAAGAAGAAATAGAACCATTATTGAAGCTGCACGTTCAATGCTCAGCGATTCTCACCTGCCTACTCGGTTTTGGGCATAAGCTGTCAACACTGCTTGTTTTATGCAAAATAGGTCGCTGATAGTCAAAAGATTTAATAAAACAGCCTATGAACTTTTTCATGGGAGAAAGCCTTCAATTAGCTTTCTTCACATCTTTGGATGTCAGTGTTTCATACTGAACAACAGAGATGCCCTTGGAAAGTTTGTTCCTAAGGCTTATGATGGAATATTTCTTGGATATTCTTCAATCTCCAAAGCCTTCAGAGTCTTCAATCGAAGAAGACAAGTTGTTGAAGAAACTATTCACGTCACTTTTGACGAATCCCGTTCAGCAAACTCTAAACCGTCTGTTGATACTGAAGAACTGAATCAATGGATATTTTCTTATCTTGGTGATTCAGAAAATATTCCCACTCCTCATACTCATACAGTTGAAGATGATAGTCCTACTATCATCCCAAACATGCAGAATAGTGAAGCTGAAACATCATGGGTCTCAGCAGTTCCATTAAACACTATACCTGCTTCTGAACCAAATGTCTCAGATATTCCATCTACTTCTCAGCAATCAGTAAATGAGATGACATCTGCACCTACTCCTCTCTTGGCTGATATTCCAGAAGTTGCTGAAGCTTCATCTTCAGCTCCTCCAGTTCAATTTGAGTCAGCGACTTATGCTCCTGCTCAGCGATGGACTGTAAATCACCCAATTGATCAAATTCTTGGTGATCCAAACGCTGGTGTTCAGACTCGAAGAAGTGCAGGTAATATTTGTTTATTTGTTAACTTTATTTCTCTGATTGAACCAAAGAAAATAGATGATGCCCTCAAAGATCCAAACTAGGTCAGCGCCATGAAAGAAGAGCTGACTGAATTCGAAAGAAACAAAGTTTAGAAACTTGTTCGAAGACCAACTGACAAAATAGTGATAGGCACTAAATAGGTCTATCGAAACAAGTTGGACGAACATGGAACTATAACACGCAACAAGGCTCGTCTTATTGCTTAGAGATACAGACAAGAGGAAGGCATAGATTGCGACGAATCATTTGCTCCAGTAGCAAGACTAGGATCTATTCGTCTATTCTTAGCATACGCTGTACACAAAGACTTCAAAGTATATCAGATGGATGTTAAGTCAGCGTTTCTAAATGGAAAGCTGAATGAAGAAGTCTATGTGGAACAACCTCCAGGATTCTCAGATCCTAAGCGTCCAGGTCATGTTTATAAACTGGATAAGGCACTTTATGGCTTAAAGCAAGATCCTCGTGCATGGTATGACACTCTCTCTACTTATCTCCATATTGAACAATTTGAGCGTGGTAAAATCGATAAGACTTTATTCTTCAGGAAAGTAAAAGGTCATATTATTCTTGTTCATATATATGTTGATGACATTATATTTGGTTCTACTAACCCTGACCTTTGTACTCGTTTCGCTGATAGAATGAAAGAAGAGTATAAAATGAGTATGATGGGTGAGCTAACATATTTCCATGGTCTTCAGATAAAGCAAAATGAAAAAAGAACTTTCATTAATCAGGGAAAGTATGTTAAAGATATGCTGAAGAAATTCGATTTAACTCATAGTTCAGCTATGAAAACCCCTATGGCACCACCGCTGACACTAGACAAGGATTCAAATGGAATACATGTTAATGTCACGCTGTACCGTGGGATGATCGGCTCTCTCTTGTATCTTACAGCTAGTTGACCCGATATTATATACGCAACCTGTTTGTGTGCACGATATCAAGCTAAACCGAAGGAATCTCATATGATCACTGTAAAGCGAATCTTTCGTTACCTTAAGGGTACTATGAACCTAGGTCTTTGGTATCCCAAAGAATCAGGGTTTGATCTAATCGCCTATTCAGATAGTGATTTTGCAGGTTGCAAATTGGATAGGAAAAGCACTACAGGAGGCTGTCAGCTCCTGGGTGGAAAGCTGTTGAGTTGGACAAGTAAAAAGCAAAACTCAGTGTCCACCTCAACTGCTGAAGCTGAGTATGTAGCCGCTGGAAGCTGTTGTTCTCAGGTCTTGTGGATGATAAATCAACTACTAGACTATGACCTTCAGCTCTCGAAAATTCCAATCTATTGCGACAGCACAAGTGCCATCGCTATAGCCAACAATCCAGTGCTACACTCAAAGACAAAACACATCGAAATCAGGTATCATTTTATCAGGGATCATGTGAGGAATGGTGATATAGAACTTTATTTTATCCCAACTGACTATCAGTTAGCTGATCTATTCACCAAACCTCTTGATGAGACAAGATTCAACTTTTCTCATCAGCGAGCTTGGAATGCTGAACTTTGAAGAGTAAAATCCTCAGCGGTTCACATTTGATCAGCGATAGGATAAAATCAACTTGTATAACCCATTCTATCATTCTCTCTCTAAACATAATTGATTCGCTGATATCAAGGTATGTTTTCTCTCTTACTCGCTGACGTTCGCCTAGAACTCAAAGATTTCAAAACATCTTGCATCGCTGAATATCTCTTCCTTAACAGCGATACTTTGAAATTTCTTAAACCAACACTGATATTTCTATTCAGTGCTTCATATTTTCAAAAGTGTCCCTGAGCTTTCAAAACCTCAGAGACATCCTAAAATATGAAAGGACAGTTGTGACGTCATCGCAACGGATAAGCCCTGGCACGTTCTTTTTCTGACACACGATTGCACGTTTCGTTTACCTTCCAATCAAATGCAAACACGTGTCCGTGTCATGATGAAAATCTTTTCCCGCTCAAGATTTTCTCTCTCTCTACTCTCTCTATATAAACCATTTTGGGTTTATATTTTTCTCTTTACGCGAAAAACTTCTCCTCCAAGCAAGAAAAAGATTTACTGTTGCATTTTGAGCTCTCAAAATTTCCAGAAACTGTTCATCTTCCTCTTCTTTGACGAACCAGGTTAATACTCTTATTATTTACCTACATTACTTGTTTATGATCTTATCCTTTGCTTTTAACAGATCAAACAAAAGAGTTTTTATAAAATGAAATCATTTTCTATTCATGATTTTATGAATACAACCTTCATGGCTGTTCTTCAAGTTTATATCAAAACTCGTAAACTTGTTATTCCTATGTTTTTCCAGAATTCCTTCTTCAAATGAAAACTGGAAAACTGTTGGTTCCCGGTTTTGTTTAAACAAGATTATCAGATCTATTAGTTCAAGTTTGAGTTTGATGCAGAAGCGTATTTGAAGAACTAACAGATATGTTTGATAGATTTAGAACATAATATAAATAAACAGTGAACAGGAAATAATATCTCAAAGTTTACTGATTATATATATTAAGAACAGATTCAAGAACAGTGAGTTAAGCAAAGCTTTTAAAACAGATATGACTCTCAAAGTGTTTAAAGCTTGTGATGTTTTTCTCTCTTGAATTCTTGTTTCGTTTGTTCGATTGATCGATCGATGGATAGGAAGAACTCAACATGAGTCTTCCTTATATACTACTCTAAGGGGACCATAAAGCATATGCTACTATTCACAAAGGACGGTATGAATAGTTGGACGGATGGCATGAACAGTTGGACGTGTTGTATTGCATTTAATGCAGCAGATGTCTATTATGTACTAAGCCCTATTGAATCCAACCAGAGTTTGACACGTTGCAGTTGGACAGGGCATGCTACCATGCAAGTTGATGAACAGGTCCTGTAACAGTAGCAAGATATTATAAATATCTTAAGTCCTTGTTGAAGACCGCAGAGGCTCTGTGAAGTACCACAGAGGTTCTGCGGTTTGGTCCTTAGAAGAGCAGTCTTCACCGGATTCCGAGTCTTTGGTCTTCTTTGCGCGTATGACAAAGCTTCTGTAGGGCGCCTCTTTAACTTCTGTAGCTTCTTGACCTTGATCTCTCGGTAAGTTCGGCAGAGCCTCTGTAAGAGGCTTTCTTCACTTAGCCTATTTTTCACTACTTCTAAATACTTCTATGATTAGGAAGATTGAAGCTAACAATCTCCCCCTAAGTAGTAAAAAATAAAAAAATTAACTTGAGTTTAGTTAGGCTAAGTTAGATAAGACAGAGGTTAAACAATACCTCGAAAGTTCTTTCATTCAGAAATATGCCAGAGGCATTTTACATTTGAGTACAATGAAAGATAAATTTTTGACTTGGTTTGCAGAGATTTGAGGTTTGAGAATCAGATTTTGGCATCTTTGAAATCGTTGTAGTTTCTGTTGTCTCTTCCGATTCTTCTGATCTCTTTGTAGAAACTGATGCAGAGTTCTCTTAGGCGAATTGTGGCATCAATCTCTCTGATGGAAGTATCTGCAGCATCTCTATCCATTTTCTGTGGCATCAATCTCTTTGATGAAAGTATATGTACCTCTGTATTTTACAAGGCTTGCTCTGAACTTGTTCAGAGTACTAGTTGCGTACTTCTGACAATCCATGCACACAAATAGTTTGATTTTGCCTTGTGGGTTTTGAAATACTAACCCGAATCTTGGTTCTGTAATGATAGAGTTGGGCACGGCGTCGGGTGGGCAGCGATCTTCTGGTGGTCGTAAATTGTAAAGCGCGTATCCCGGTATGTATTTTTGTATTATTAATCTTTTTTTAAGCTATTATTTAACGTGGTTTCCGTTAACGGGATTAGACGATTTGGACCTAATTGTTAAATATGTCAACTATTTTGTTGGTTTGCGAGAAGAGTTTAGTTGAGGGGCCAAAAGTGGCAAGGGGGCCAAACTTGTGCATGGGATCAGCCAAGAGACACCCCTTCCCCTTCCCCTTCCCCTTCCCCTTCGGTTTCATGTTAGTAACCCCCAAGAACCTTTAGCCATCTCCCCTCCCCCTTCTTGTTGTTTTCGGCCGAGAAAGGAAAAGAGAGAGAGAGAGGAATCGGAAGAGAGAGGGAGGAAGAGAAAAACTGAGAGAGAAAGAGAGCAAGGGTCGAGAGGAGGAAGGAGGCGATCGCCGGCGTGAGGGAACCAGCGTCGGGAGTGGTCGGAAAGGAGGAGGAAGAGGGATTCCGTTAAGGTAAGTGTCCCGTTCGTTTTATTTGATGTTTTTCCTCGTCGGAGAATGTAAACCGCCACCACCAACGCCGTAGCCACGGCTGCCGGCGGTGGGGCCGCCGCTGCACGCCGCCGTGATGGCGGCAGAGAGTGCGTGCGCTTGCGGGTGTGTGGGTGTGTGCGGGTGTGGGGTTGCGGGTGATGTTGGGAGGTTTCGCCGGAGGTTATCGACCGCAACCACCGTCGTCGCCGCCAACCACCACCACCGCCGGAGGCGGCAGTGGGTGGTGCGTGGTGTGGTTCAGCCCATGTCAACCCTAAAACAGTAAGTCATGTTGCTTTGCGGGTCTGTTTGGATTAAGACGTCTCATTGGGTTCAAGTTCAAAAGGTTATCATTTTATGTAAATTGTACAGTTTCTGCCCTGTTTTGTAAAAGTTATAACCTTTGCTAGGAATGTCGGATTGGGATGGAGCTGGTGCCAAAAGTTTACATTCTGAGTCTAGTAACTTTTATATGTTTTGTGAAAAAACCAGTTCGGGCCATAGCTAGTGTCAAATTGCCATTTTATACGGACAGGTCCTGTTTTAGCTGCTCTGAGAGGTGTTTTTGTAAAATTCACATAGAGTGCTAGGAATATCGTTAGGACGCGTGCGATACGTCCCTGGAACCGTAAGACATTGAACTTCCTGAATGTGGAATTAGATTTTTGGTTTGATCAGTTTAGCAGGGGTAAAATGGGTCCCGAACAGACCTGCGTTTTTAGTATAAAAGCTAGAATTTTTAGTTTCGTTAAACTAGTAAAAGTGTCGTGAGTTGGGACCTTCCGTTGACGTTTTTAGTGCGTAATTAGGTGGGAAATGTGAGGAAGGTTGACGTGCTGGTGTTGCGGCTCGGGAGCGCGTCGCTTTGCTTTGAGGCTCACCGCGTAGTTAGGAATTTCATGCATATCGTTATTTTGTGCTACATGTTATTACGTGTTATTACGTGGTTACGTGAATTAGTTGGGATGTGATATCTAGTTGTGATCTGTTGAATGTGTATGTGAATTATGTATGCTTGTGTACACCTCAGTGGGACTGGGGGGCTTGGTGGGACCGAGGGCTCGGTGGGACTGTGCTAGTACAATTGTATTATCTTTACTCGGTGGGACCGAGGGCTCGGTGGGACTGAGCTTGTATCAATGTCTTTACTCGGTGGGACTGAGCTTGTATCGATATATTTTTGGTGTGCTCGGTGGGACCGAGGTTCGTATTTATACGCTAATTGTTATGTGGATTTATATCCGTGGTGATGGTGATGTTGCCTACTGGCGAGTAGGGGCGATATACGTGGGGTTGCTACTTGCGTGTGTGATAGGATTCACTAAGCGTTTAGCTTACCCTTTTCCCAATATGTTGTGATTTTAGGTGCGAGCGGCAGTCGGGCTTGACGGTACACACACTAGGCGCGGAGTGTCAATAATTGTTTAAGTTTCACTTTCAAACCTTTGGATTTTATTTTATGAAATTTCCGCTGCATAAACTTTATTGACTGTTCGAGTTAACGACGTTAACTTCATTTGAGTTACGAATTATTAAATTGTGACTGTTTTATAATGAAATGCATGTCTTTAAAATTTTAAATTCCTTGTAATTTTTGGGACGTTACAACTTGGTATCAGAGCACAGCTTGAGTGAATCAAACACATCTCGTTGTGTTTGGTCTCAAGTTACGGCTATGAAGTTTTTTTAAATTCTCTTAATAAAATCTTTGAAAATAAATGAACGGAGAAAGCTCGTTTGGGAAACGGTGATCGTGGGCGCAGTGTGTACAGTCAGCCGACGCCAATTGGGAAGGTACAACACTTAGTGTATTTATTGCTTTCTAGGCATAGGGTATGCATGCTAGATTGCCGAGGTTGTTTACACTGTACTGTACGATGACTGCTTGCTAGTAGGAATCAATGCTAGTTATAGTAGGTTGTCAAGTGAAGGCCCTATAGGTTGCATGCAGTAAGAATCATATAGCCTTAGAATATTTGATTTAGTTCTATTGCGCAGCTCTTGTTTGAGTCCAACCGTTCTAGGATAGAATCTTGTATTCGAATGTCTATTTGATTCACGCTGCGTGCGACTGGGTATTCGCGAGGCAACTCGTTATGGCTAACAGGGATTCCGTTGTAGCAAGAGTAGTGGGATGAGATGAAATTCCTAGTGAGCTGGGAATAGCGTTTACATATGAGTACGTATGCTAGATTGCTTTCTAGAACATAGGAGTATGTATGCTAGATTGCTTACGTGGATTTTGTGGTACTGTATACTTGTTACTTGTTATTAGGTACTCATGCTAGCCTTGATAGGTTGTTATGTGAATGCACCTTAGGTTGTATGCAGTAGGAACTGAATAGCCTTAGAATGTTGGATTTAGTTCTATTGCGCAGCTCTTGTTTGAGTCCAACCGTTGTAGGATAGAATCTTATATTCGAATGGCTATCTGGTTTCACTGTATACGACTGTGCGTTTACGAGGCGACTCGTCAGGGCTAGTGGGGGTTCCGTTCTAGCAAGGGTGGTGGGGTATTACGACTTTTCTAGGGAACTAGGAAAAGTGTTTGCATATGCCGGAATGGGCATATGTGTTTGTTTGTGGTAAGCAACTACTTGGACGTCCCGGGACAGGACTCGAAACGAGTAAGGATAGGTGTGAAGGGTAGTAGCAGAGCTCCTACTATCTGAAGCACAGGATCCGTGCTCGAGTCGGGGAAAGTCACGGAGAATCCGAAGAGCTGAGTGTGAGCGTAGTTAGCAGGTTTTAATGTGTACTAGTAGCTCGTTAAGGAGGAACAACAATGTTGATCCAGATGCTGATCAGATTCGTGAGATGTTTGCGGTCGAGGTGACGCATATTTTGAGGAGGCGATCCCCGAAATTATTACCGCCATTCGTGATGAGGTAATAGTGTCGATGGATGAGCGCATCGCGGCGATTCCACCCCCTGCGGGTGGGCAGCCCCGAACAAGAGGGTTGGGATCGGTTATGGAGTGCACATTCCTTACCGGTGGTTGTCCTGCGAACTAGAAGGTTCGCTTCGCGGTGAATCTGTTACGAGACGGAGCGAAAGACTGGTGTGCTACTGCTTTGACGCTTAACGGGCGCACTACTGGACCTGGGAGGAGTTCGTCGTATGTTTCGTGTAGAGCATGTGCCTCTAGTGGAGATGGAGAGGAGTGCCAAAGAGTTCTTGGAGCTCTGTCAGACTGCGGAGGCCATAAAGGAGGTGAACCGAAAGTTTACGGAAATGACATTATTCTATCCTTAGCATGCTGCTTTTGAGGACATGAAGAGGACACGGTACAAGGATATGTTACGTACCAAGATCAGGGAGTTCGTGAGTACCGCGCAGTATGCTTCACTTGCTGTAGTGATGGAGGCGGCCTGAGGTAGAGTTCGTCAACTGGGAGTGGAGGGGGCACAAGCTACGTATAAAGTGGTGACAGGTACGTTCTTGGTTAACTCGGTGCTTGCTGTGGTGACGATTGATAGCGGGGCTACTCATCCTTCCGTGTCTCACATAGTCAGTGAGTGTTTGGGGCCGAGTCGTAAGACGGTTAGGCTGTCCACTTGTGGTTGCAGTTGCTGAAGACAGGACCTTGACGGTTACTGACGTGTACCGGGGGTGCACTTTGGAGATCTCTAGTGTGAGGTTCCCGATTGATTTGATTCCGATCGCTATGCGGGAGTCGTGCGTGACTGTGGGCATGGATTGGATGGATGCGTATGATGCGGAGATTGTTTGTCGTCGCAAACAGGTACGAGTTCGAACCCCAAGCGGGGGAGAAATGCTAGTTCAGGGCGGCTTGCCCAGGCGGACCTCAGCGAAATGTTCGGCTGCGAGGGCTCAGAGGTACTTGCAACACAGTAGTCAGGGATTTTTGGCGTATGTGATCGACATGCGCGTCGACGGAGAGAAGAAGTCTGTGGAGGATGTGCCAGTTGTACGGGAGTTTGCTGACGTATTTTCCCGAGGAGTTACCAGGGATACCTCTCGAGCGACAGGTAGAGTTCCACGTTGATTTGATTCCGGATGCTGCTCCGGTGGCCAAGGCACCTTATCGCCTGGCTCCACCGGAAATGAAGGAGTTGTACACTCGTTGCAGGAACTTATCGAAAAGGAGTTCATCAAGCCGAGTTGTCCACCGTGGGGAGCCCCGATTCTGTTTGTGAAAAAGAAAGCCGGGTCCCAACGGATGTGTATAGACTACCGTGAGTTGAATAAGCTTACGGTGAAGAATCGTTATCCTCCGCCAAGGATCGATGACTTGTTCGATCAGCTTCAGGGAGCCTCGTGGTTCTCTAAGGTTGATTTGAGATCGGGGTATCATCGGATGCGGGTGAGGAGAGAGGATACGGAGTAGACGGCCTTTCGTTCACGTCATGGCCATTTACAAGTTTGTGGTGATGCCTCTCGGGCTCACCAATGCACCCGCAGCGTTCATGGACCTCATGAACCAGGTATGTAGCCCTATGTGGGATCGATCGGTGATCGTGTTCATCGACGATATTCTTGTGTAATCGAAGTCGAAGGAAGAGCATGAGATGCATTTGCGAGAAGTTTTGGAAGTTTTGAGGCGGGAGAAGTTGTCTGCTAAACTCTCCAAGTGTGAGTTCTGGTTACGAGAGGTCCACTTTCGAGGGCATGTCGTGAACCAGAATGGTATTATGGTGGATCCGGCCAAGATTACGGCTGTGATGTGGTGGGAAGTGCCAAAGACTCTCTACGAAGAAATCTGCGGCTTTTAGTTGGGGTGAAAGGCAGAAGAGGGCTTTGGGGAGCTACGCAGGCGTTATGCGAGGCTCCGATGTTGACTTTCCCGGAGGGTATGTAAGAATTGGTGGTGTTTGCTCTCAAGATTTGGAGGCACTATTTGTATGGCGTCAAGTGTATACACTAACCATAAAAGCCTCCAGTACTTGATGACCGACAAAACCTCAACATGCGTCGGAGGAGGTGGCTTGACGTGGTCAAGGAGTATGATGGTGAGATACTTTACCACCCCGGTAAAGCGGATGTTGTTACGGACGCACTTAGTCGACATCTGGATGGTGAGCCACTGTGGGGCTTGTGTCAACGGTTAACAGTGGTTGCACCTCTTCTCGAGTCGATAGGTAGTGCTCAGGAGGTGGCAGTTTTGGAGAAAAATGCCAGTCGCGAGAGAGTTTCGGGGGAAATTTCGAATTTTGTCCGTGATAGTCATGGGTCAATTTCTCGGTCTTAATGGAAGGTTGGGTATCCCACGCGTGTGGGTACTGTAGGCCGAATAGTATCAGTTAGGGAATGCTGCCCTTTGTAATAAAGAGGATAAATGCGTAGAATTTTTTAGGTAAATAGTATACTTAGGTGTCGACTTTTGGGCTTGAGGCCAAATGCCTTAGTGTAATTGGGGAATTGTAGCCGATTTTAAGGAAATTATGTTGATGGTAGTAGTAATCCTGAGATGTTTGCTTGTGGTGAATGGTTGTGGTGGAATGACCTTCGTGGATGATTATAAATTTACTAGTTTGATAATTCATGCGGAATAAATTGTGGGAGTCTATTAGAACTCGTGAAAGTTAATCGACAGTTAATGATAGGTATGATCGAATTCGAGTATCCTGTAGGGTATATTGGTGAGCAACTTTAGAATGGTTAGAGCTTGAAATTTGAATCGGGATGTTTGGATTATCTATGGTTGGGAGACAACCGAAGTCGTTTGACTAGGAATGAATCCAGTTGTTGGAGTGTTCCTCCGATCATACTTGCGGTGTACTTGAAGGAGTTTTGTGGTAAGAAAAGTATTCGACAGATTTTTAGGCGGTGTGGGAAATCTTAATCTCCAGTTAGTGAAGGTCTAGTGGAAACACCGAAAGTGTTCCGAGTGAACTTGGGAACCTGAGGTTGAGATGTGGGAGACCTATCTATAGCTATTCACGGGCATAGACTTCGAGGACGAAGTCTAATCCAAGTGGGGGAGAGTTGTAAAGCCCGTATCCCGGTATGTATTTTCGTATTATTAATCTTTTTTAATCTATTATTTAACGTGGTTTCCGTTAACGGGATTAGACGATTTGGACCTAATTGTTAAATATGTCAACTATTTTGTTGGTTTACGAGAAGAGTTTAGTTGAGGGGCCAAAAGTGGCAAGGGGGCCAAACTTGTGCATGGGATCAGCCAAGAGACACCCCTTCCCCTTCCCCTTCCCCTTCGGTTTCATGTTAGTAACCCCCAAGAACCTTTAGCCATCTCCCCTCCCCCTTCTTGTTGTTTTCGGCCGAGAAAGGAAGAGAGAGAGAGAGAGGAATCGGAAGAGAGAGGGAGGAAGAGAAAAACCGAGAGAGAAAGAGAGCAAGGGTCGAGAGGATGGAGGAGGCGATCGCCGGCGTGAGGGAACCAGCGTCGGGAGTGGTCGGAAAGGAGGAGGAAGAGGGATTTCGTTAAAGTAAGTGTCCCGTTCGTTTTATTTGATGTTTTTCCTCGTCGGAGAATGTAAACCGCCACCACCACCGCCGTAGCCACGGCTGCCGGCGGTGGGGCTGCCGCTGCACGCCGCCGCGATGGCGGGAGAGAGTGCGTGCGCTTGCGGGTGTGTGGGTGTGTGCGGGTGTGGGGTTGCGGGTGATGTTGGGAGGTTTCGCCGGAGGTTATCGACCGCAACCACCGTCGTCGCCGCCAACCACCACCACCGCCGGAGGCGGCAGTGGGTGGTGCATGGTGTGGTTCTGCCCATGTCAACCCTAAAACAGTAAGTCATGTTGCTTTGCGGGTCTGTTTGGATTAAGACGTCTCATTGGGTTCAAGTTCAAAAGGTTATCATTTTATGTAAATTGTACAGTTTCTGCCCTGTTTTGTAAAAGTTATAACTTTTGCTAGGAATGTCGGATTGGGATGCAGCTAGTGCCAAAAGTTCCCATTCTGAGTCTAGTAACTTTTATATGTTTTGTGGAAAAACCAGTTCGGGCCATAGCTAGTGTCAAATTGCCATTTTATACGGACAGGTCCTGTTTTAGCTGCTCTGAGAGGTGTTTTTGTAAAATTCACATAGAGTGCTAGGAATATCGTTAGGACGCGTGCGATACGTCCCTGGAACCGTAAGACATTGAACTTCCTGAATGTGGAATTATATTTTTGGTTTGATCAGTTTAGCAGGGGTAAAATGGGTCCCGAACAGACCTGCGTTTTTAGTATAAAAGCTAGAATTTTTAGTTTCGTTAAACTAGTAAAAGTGTCGTGAGTTGTGACCTTCCGTTGACGTTTTTAGTGCGTAATTAGGTGGGAAAATGTGAGGAAGGTTGACGTGCTGGTGTTGCGGCTCGGGAGCGCGTCGCTTTGCTTTGAGGCTCACCGCGTAGTTAGGAATTTCATGCATATCGTTATTTTGTGCTACGTGTTATTACGTGTTATTACGTGGTTATGTGAATTAGTTGGGATGTGATATCTAGTTGTGATCTGTTGAATGTGTATGTGAATTATGTATGCTTGTGTACACCTCAGTGGGACTGGGGGGCTCGGTGGGACTGAGGGCTCGGTGGGACTGAGCTAGTACAATTGTATTATCTTTACTCGGTGGGACCGAGGGCTCGGTGGGACTGAGCTTGTATCGATATATTTTTGGTGTGCTCGGTGGGACCGAGGTTCGTATTTATACGCTAATTGTTATGTGGATTTATATCCGTGGTGATGGTGATGTTGCCTACTGGCGAGTAGGGGCGATATACGTGGGGTTGCTACCTGCGTGTGTGATAGGATTCACTAAGCGTTTAGCTTACCCTTTTCCCAATATGTTGTGATTTTAGGTGCGAGCGGCAGTCGGGCTTGACGGTACACACACTAGGCGCGGAGTGTCAAGAATTGTTTAAGTTTCACTTTCAAACCTTTGGATTTTATTTTATGAAATTTCCGCTGCATAAACTTTATTGACTGTTCGAGTTAACGACGTTAACTTCATTTGAGTTACGAATTATTAAATTGTGATTGTTTTATAATGAAGTGCGTGTCTTTACAATTTTAAATTCCTTGTAATTTTTGGGACGTTACATAAATTTAGATGTTTGAGACCAAGATCCTTTCCCAGTTGAAAATCTATCATACTGAAGATCAGAAGCTTTTCCCTCATTGCTTTTCTTAACACTTGATAGGCTCTGGTGTTTGCCTCTGTGTTGTAGTTGTCCTTTGTCCATTGCAGAAGGTCAGCTAGATCATAAGGATTGATATTTCTTAGGTCAGCATCAGCGAAGGTGGTTTCTGAATTGTCTTCTCTTCTGAATTTGTAAAGATTGTACCTGACCCTTGGATAGGTTCTTGTAAAGGAGAACCTGCAGAAGATTACCTTTTTGATCTTGTGGATTGAGAAGACATCTGCTTTGGTTCTTGGCTTTGTCCTTGTGAAGATGTTCTCAAATTCTTCTCTGATCCTTGAATCTGTCACATGATCTGTTGGATGATTGGTCTAAAAGGTTTGTTTATAGAGGTATTTGTATACCACTTCTTCCATCTCTTCATATGTTGGACCAGGTTGTGGTACTTGTCTTCTGAGACTCTCCATCTGTTGAACAACTTCTGCAGCTCTACCTGTTAATGGAATGTCTGACAGAGGCTTCAATCCATATGCCCAGTCAACTTTTTCAGGCTTTGGAGTTTGGAAGGCATCAAAGGCGCTCTTCATCAATTTCTCTGTAGGCTTGGGCAATGATTTTTTTTTCTTGGGCTCTTCTGTCAGTATTGCTTTGCCCTTGCCTTTGGCTTTTGGAGGTGCATAACCTATTTCTTCTGTAGGTTTGGAGGTTGGTGCTTCTGTTGGCTTGATGGTTGCCTCTGTAAGTTTTGACACTTGTGTTTTAGAGGACTTTTGTGGCGATGGTTCTGTTGGCTTGAGTTGCTCTGTAACCTCTGTTGGAGGTTCTTTGGTGACTTCTTCTGTGAGCTCTATTTCTGTTGGTGAAGATTGGACATCGAATCTTCTTGACATTTTGAAAGCTAATGTGAACCTGTGCCTTTCTTCTTCTCTCTGCGATATTCGATCAGTCATTGTATTGTGCATCTTTCTCAGAATATCAGAAGCAGAGGTCGCAGAGGTCGTTGCTCTTATTGGTTTGGTGGCAATCGACTTTCTTCTTGGTATGGTTTGGAGTTTTTCTGTTGATTTTGTTGAAGGACTCTTTTCCAAGTTGATTACTACAGGGGTGGTTGTTGCTTCTGTGGTATGCTGATCAGCTTCTGGAATATTGGTTTCTTCAGGACTTGATTCCACAGAGATGGGTGTTGTCTCTGTGGTCTGTTGATTTTGTTGTTGATCTTGGGTTTGTTCTGGAGGGGCTTGACTGATTGGTTCTGCTGCGATTGGTGGAGCTTGTATTCCTCTGGTCGTAGCTTTCTCTCTTATATTCTCCCCCTCAGGATTATCTAATGGACCAGGATGGTCATCATCAGAATCATCCTGACTTTTATCAGAAGTACCCTCTGCTCTGCAGGAAGCTTCGGGTTTCTTTGGTAGTTCTGCTCCTGCGGCCATCAATTTCGCACATACATCATCACAGAGGCCGAAAAGAGTTGCAAACTCTGCTTCTGTGTTGAAGCGCATTCTGCCGACACTTTTTCTGAACTCTTTGACGTAGTTGGCATTTGCAGTAGTGAAGGAGACAATGACTTCAGTGACCTGGTTTATGACATTTTGGCCGAGCTTTGTTAGCTTATCTCTGGTGATGTAATCTTTAGGCTGCATCAGTATTGTGTTGCGCATTGCTTCTGCTTGAACGTTTTGCAGAGCCTTCTGTAGATCTGCGGGTGTGATGCTCTGTGATTTGTTGGATTGCTTGTTCATTTGTTCAAGGAAATATTTTACTGATTCCTTGAATGCAGAAGTTGCGGTAATTCCAAAATCTTTAGCAGCAGAAGTGGCTGTAGTTGTTGCAGTTGTTTGCGCAGAAGATTTCATCTCTGTGATGGCTGTTTTCACCTCTGTGGATAGATTGTCCATTTTGGTGTTCAGATTCAGCATGGCCGTTGATGTTTTCTCTGCAAAAGATGTGAAAGAGCTTTGCAACTCTTTCATGGTTTGGTTCACATAGGTGACAAGGGTTTGGAACTCATCCCTTGATACTTGTGTCCCTGGTGTAACCTCTGGAGGAACACATTCGTCTCCAGAGTGAGTCCCTGCTCCTGGGACACTTTCGTTCACCCTTGTTTGTACGTTGGGGGTGGAAGGATTTCCATCTGATCTTCGAGCAGAAGCATCTAGTGCTTCAAACTCTACAGAAGTTCTGTGAACGACATTGTCTAGATCCACTCCAGAGGTGGGTACTAGATTATCCTTCTGTTGACTCGGAGACTTGTCTAGAGTCTCTTCGTCGTTGTGCTCACTACGTCTCTCTGAAAGAAGGGTTCGCCCTAGTTGTGTGCATGTGGCAGAGGAAACGAATTCCTCTGTAGGGTGTTTTGTTGTGATCTGGGGCGATTGATCACGAACTATAGGTGAGTCTTTCTGAGGAGACTCCCTAGGAATGGATTCCCCGGTTTCTGTGGGCGCAGAAGTCGAAAGAGTGACTTCTGGCTGGATGGGTTGGGTTTGGATCGAGCTGTGCTGCTCTATTTCAATAACTCCTTATGCAGCTAGACCTGCGGAGTTAGATGTGTGGGTTGCACTGGGAGGGGGTGAGGGATGTGTGCCTTCTTCATCTTCGGCATCTTTTTCTTTTATATTTTCTTTTCCTCCAGATGTTTCTACCCTATCCACTGTTGAAGTTCTTTGCTATGTGCCTAAGAAGTCATACATTTGATGAGATCCGTATAACTTCATGACATGTGGATGATAGAGACCTTTTCGTATCCAGACAGCTTCTTCTTCGTCTGAATCTATCTTTGAGACCTCCATTCTTGTCTCTGTTACTTCATCTCTATTCCACTGATCTTCTGTTTGTCCTATTTCTTCTGAAGCTGGGCTTGGACTCCTTCTGTGAACGTCCAATCCTTGCTGAATTAAAGGGTTCTGTAGAATAATAGGTGTCTCAGCTGATTGATCTCTGGGTGTTTGATCATCTTCTTGCAGATGTGTGTCAATGCTAGAAATAGAGAAGTATTGCTCTTCTGGGGAATGGTGGTCGAGAGGTTGTGCCGTCCATCCTGCTGTATTTAAAGTGTTGGCAATGTCGGGGTTCTGTAGGAAATCGTTAATGTTTCCTTGGTGAGCAAATCGATCTGGGGATTTATGGGGCGATTGATATCCCTCTTCTGTCATTTCTTCTTCTGCATCTTCTTCTTCTGCAGTTCTTTCTTCTTCGATTGCTTCCTCTTCTATGGTAACCAATTTCTCAAGTGATTTACCATGCTTCTTTTTGGATTTCCTCCTCTTTGGTTTTGGTGCCCCTTCCTCTGTAGTTTTTGATTTTCTTTTCTTCTTCTGTTTTGGAGAAGAGGGAGGAGCAGAGGAGCCAATTTCTGTGGCATGAGGAGGTGAAGGTTGATCTTCTGCAGCGCTTGTTGAGGTGCCTTCTGCAGTTTTCCTCCTTTTTGATTTTGAAGAGGACTTCTTTCCCAGGAGCTCCGCACGTTTGGCTATGAAGCTGAGTTGAATAGCCATGTGTTTTGCTAATTTGTTATCTTTTTCTTCTTGAGTGGAAAGAGGTTCTGCAATCATTGTTCCTAGGGGGACACCTAAACGCGAGGGTGTCATAGGACTCGGTTTTGGAGTTCTATGATCGCGTATGTATTCTTTCTTAAGGGTTTTATTCTTGGCATACCTCAGAAGTTTCTTTGACAAAGGTCTGCAGTGTGTGTAGCCATCTACTTGATCAGTGGGAATATTTTTGCTCATTGGGAACTGTTTGGGAATTGGCCCTTCCATTGGCCATTTATGTATTAGCAACAGAGGTTCGAACAAGACTCCCAATATTCTTTGGAATTGCAGAGGTGGTAGAAACTTAGGATCGTTCTCTTTGACCCTTCTTGTGTTGTTCTTTCTGTCGATGGTGTTAATGATCTCTTGCATCATTATGGTCGCGTAATCCAGTGGGAGATCATAGTAAACCCCATACATGATGGTCAATATCTGATGTGAGCTCTGGTCAATACTGCCTATCTTCCCAGTCAGGCATCTGTTAAGAATTGAGAACAAGGTGTTCCATAGAGGTGGTAATCTGCCTCTGCGGAAGTCATTTCTCTTCCTCAGTGGTGTGTTGTACCCAAGCATTTCTAGGAAACGACAGATCTCGTCGTCTGTTAGTTGCTATGCGTACTTCTTTAATCCAAGAAGTCCCCTTGTTGGTAGGTTGAATTTGTAACACCCTCTAATTTGGAACGAGCAACTAATTTAAAATTTCATGGAATACCCAAAATAAATATAATTACTTCTACAATTCATTCCTCAAAATACCTTGTCATTAAAAACATTATAATTCCCCAAATAAAACAACCTAAATGGGTGTCACTTAACACAACACAAGTTGCTAGTCCAACCAAGTGCGGAAGACTTTACTAAACAAATCACCTCTCGTGCACCCTAATATCCCTCGCCACTTCACAATATAGGTAAAGCTACTCCCAACCTGAACTTGTTGCACATGCCGACAAATAAAGAGGGTTAGGCTTACGCCTAGTGAGTTCAAGTATTTTATCATGACTATATAAAATCATAAATCGGAAGTTGGTAATTATAGTCATGATTTAAATAAATGTTATTAAATGAAAGTTCGCGACAAAGTCTATCATTTCCAAAAGGTTTCCCAACGGCATAAATGACTCATTTTCCAACGCACCCAAAATCTAGGAGAAAAGTTCCCAAAATGTATGAAGCGTTTTCTAAAATGAATTCCAAACCCAAATCACTCAAAACGTATTTTGACATTAAATATTCCAATGAATATAGATATGGACAAAACTCCAATATTTAAAAACATCCAATAAGCATGAAGCATAGAACCCTGCCAATAACCATGAATACAGTTCGTATAGATAAAGTACGTCACCGAAAATATGGATAAAAACATATATCCAAAACCACACCTTTCGGTGACGGGGGAGACCCGATTCCATCGAAAGTGACGGGCACACAAAGTTAAGTCACTTAGGATGTTACTGGATTACGCAAGCCCCGGTCCTAGTTCCCATGCCATAAAGACATCACAATCCTCAGACCGAAATAAATTGCCTTTATTGCATACCCCGTAGAGTTACACCTCAAGGACTTACAGGGGTCCCATTGCATATCCATCCTAGACGAGTTTCACCTCAGGGACTCCAGTGTCCCCTATTGCCTACTCGCTAGTGGCCCCACGGCCTAACGCATATACCCATGCGTTCCCAATAGTACCCGCTGATACCAGCCTTCTGGCACCCCATGACAGACAAAACGCGTCTTGTTGTGTGAAGGGACGAAGTCAACCAACCACACAACCGAATGCACAAAGAGATAGACCATCCAATAAAATTGACTCACGTGCCTATGGATCCAATACAACTCGGACTACAAAACATGCTCAACCCGAAATGACCGAAGCACCCAACCATGTAAATATAAAAAAATGAACAATAAAATGCATCAAGTTGCAATAAATGCAAACCATAAATAAGACTCCACATTGAGTCATTTAAACCCAGACAAATGTCCCCATGACCATCCCAAAGTCGAAAACCGAGCAAAATGCTCAAATACCCATTAGACCCATAATAGCGGTCATCTTAGCATAGAAATGCATTTCATATCAAATAGGTAGTAAGTACCATAAAATCGTTATTAACCCAAAACTCAACACGGAATTAAACATAAAGGGTTTTCCCAAATAACTCATACCCTTAACATTCTCAAAATGACCCATAACACTAAAAGTGTATTTTCTCAAATGGTTTATAAAATCATTTACACAAGTATGATTAAACCATCAATTAAAACTCATTTTGAGCAATTAAACTTTTAAAGACGATTCATGGTTTCTAACCATCCAAATGTTCAAAAGTCCCAAATATGGGTATTATACACATTTATGAAGATAAACACTTCAAAAGAGTTAAACTATCCAAATAACTCAACCATATACATTTTCAAGTAAAACACACACATATTTGTAAAATACTTATTTTGGCATGTACAAAGTTTTCACAAAGTAACTTGAACTCACCTTGCTAGATTAAGCTAAATCTAGAGTTTCTCCAACGTAAGCTCCTTTGATGAAGTTTGCATCCTCAAGCCAAAACTTCCAAAAACCTGGATTTATGAAATCCCATCCATCAATATCACAATCCAACCATAAGGAATCATTCCCTAACCATAAAACATCAAAACCCCCAACTTACCAAACCCTAGTTCTTGTAGATGAATAAAACAAGGTTTCTTAACCATTCATCACCAAAATCGACCCACAACATCACAAGATAGAAAGAAGGCGAAATCAACCATCATAACAACTATTGGGTAAGGAAAGATTACCTCAACCATTGAAATCTTCCACAAACGAGCTCCTAGTCTCCACAAAAGCTCCAAGATTCCAAGATGATCAACCATGGAGGAAGAGGGTTTGATTTGGTGAAGTGAAGAGGAAGGAGAGGGGAGGGGATGGTGTTTTCTTGAGAGAAATCGGCTGAGAGAGTGAGGGAGATGAAGAGAGTCGAGAGTGAGAATGAAATGAGAAGAGAAAGAGGTTAAAATGGTTTTAATCACTTCCAGCTCCCGACCGCGACATTGACACCGCGACAATGACCAGGTCATAGTCGCTGGTCATAGTCGCGCCCCGTGTACCCGTTTCTGTTTGATTTTCTCATTTTGTCCCCGACCGCGACAATGACACCGCGACAATGACCAGGTCATAGTCGCTGGTCATAGTCGCGACCCGTGTACCCATTTCTATTTGATTTTCTCATTTTGTCCCCGACCGCGACAATGACACCGCGACAATGACCAGGTCATAGTCGCGACCCGTGTACCACATTCTGCCCGATTTCTCGTTTTATTTTCTAATCGCTGTTTTGGTCATAACTTCTTCGTTATGGCTCCGTTTTCGCTCCGGAAAGAACCGTTGGACTCGTATTCGAATTCCCCATCCAACAAGTCCATAAAATCTAGGATTTACACCAATATCCTATTTTTCATAATTTCCTTAGAATATCGATTCCGCATTGATTCAAAGTTGTACTTATCCCAAAATTTACGGGTGTTACAGAATTCAAGTGAGAACATTGTTCTATTGAACTTGATTTCCAGATGCTCAGATTTGTCGGGTTTTGAAATGTATCCTTTGATAAGAGAATCATCTTTATCAAATCGACAACTTTGCCAAAACTGGTTCAGATATCTTACTGGAATTTTCTTTGGGGTTCTTGAGAGTAAAGGGAAGAGGATATGATTTTCCATTATGGTTAGAAGAATGGCATGGGCTTCGCCGAAAGCAGTGGGTGAGGGGACTAAATAGCAATTGTTGGATTTGATTGGTAGTACTTTTTCGAAATGATCCTTTGCTATGAAGTTTTGAAGATGTTTGGTTGGAGCAAAGTCTGCTGAATCGCCGAAATCTTCTAGTTCAATGTTTTAGGCAGGGTTGGGGTTTTCTGACTGCTCAGAATGAGCAGGTGAATGTTCTGGTGAGGTCGCCGGAGAGTGTGCAGGGGAGATAGCTTGAGAAGATGAAGCCATTTGGTACTGAGAATAAGAAATTTGCAGGTTTTGCCAGAGAAGAATGAGAGTTTGTAAAAAGTTTATGAGAGGGTAAGCTTGGTTTTTATAGGAGGGTAAAACGGTAGAATTCGAAAGAGTAAAATATATGGCAATGGATTAAAATTTGGAATCCGAACTCAAGTTAGAACGGCGGGTTCAACTTTCCATAGAAAACGTTCCATGTACGCCCAATGAAAATGGGACACGTAGGCCATGTCAGAGGATGACAGGACGTCGTGCGCGGCCCATTAATGCTAGGCGTGTGGGGTTATTCTTAGCCACATGTAGTTCACTCTCAGTAAAAGTAACCGTTATTACTACAGAAATGCCCAAGTAACAGATTGACAGAACTTCTGTAGTTTACAGAGGTTCTGTGATTTTGAAAATCTTTGATGTGTATCCCTTTCTCATATATCTCATTGTTATCATGACTTCTGTGGGGTTCTTTTTTAACCAAAAACGTTTTGTAAAGGCATTTGAGAGGATCAAATAGGATTTTTAGTTAAGAGTTTTTACTCGCAGAGGTTTTGTGGCTCTATTGGAACTTGCAGAAGCTCTGGGAGGGCCAGCAGAAGCTCTGTGAGGGAAAAAATCTCATAACGAAAATTCTATTAACTTTTCTGATCATCCAATTTTTGATCTGTTTTAAGATATGTTTTTTCGGACATATTTGAAAGTTGGTGTCCGAAAAAATTGTTATGGAAAAAGTTTTGTTCGAGAAGGTCATGGTGAGTCTGTTTGGTTTCCGAGATAACATTCCAAAAGATCGATAGAGGTTAAAGTTGCGATCTCAGAGCATATTTTTGGGACATATTTGACAATTTGTGTCCTAGAAAACTGTTTTCAAAAACCTTTTGTGCGAGAGACATAACTTTTGGTTCTTCTTTTCTCGGCAGTGATGTCTGACTTCTGTTGATATAGATTCATTGACATTCTTATTTGGCTTTCCCTTGAAAGTTTTACCTCTGTAGATCATTTCAGGATCCCTTTTTGCTCCCTCTTGATCTAATAACCTCTGTAGATCAGGAATTTTCCTTTTGCTCCCCCTTGACCTATGCTTGGATCAAAGAATGATAAGTTTTGTATAGAACATAGGTCATATTTTCCAGAGGTTCTGTAGGGGTTGTCAGAGGTTCTGAGTAGACTTACAGAAGCTCTGTGATTTTAAGAACTATTTAAGATTGAGAACTTACATACAGAAATAAATTAATTAAAGCAAAAATAATTAGAAATATATACATATTTACAGAAGATAAAGCTATACTTACAGAGGATTTTTACGTCATATTGATCATTCCTAACATACCCACCAAGAAATTGAATCTTTTCTCGTCTAAAGCTTTGGTGAATAAGTCCGCGAGTTGGTATTCTGTGGGCACGAAATGCATCTCGATTGTACCGTATTCAACATGATGTTTCAAGAAATGGTACCTTATATCGATATGCTTGGTTTTTGAGTGTTGCACAGGATTGGCAGAGATAGCAATGGCACTCTTAGAATCACAGAAGATAGGTATTTTGAATAGGATGTGGCCATAGTCTTTTAGCTGAGTCTTCATCCATAGAACCTGAGAACAACAACTAGCAGCAGCAACGTATTCAGTTTCTGCAGTGGATGTTGAGACACAATTTTGCTTTTTGGAGGTCCAACTGACTAGTTTACCACCTAGGAATTGACAGCTCCCAGAGGTACTCTTTCTGTCGAGCATGCATCCTCCATAGTCTGAATCTGTATAAGCTTTAAGACTAAAACCAGAGTTCTGTGGATACCAGAGACCGAGATTTTTGGTCCCCTTTAGATATCTAAAGATTCTTTTCACAGCATCATAGTGTGATTTCTTTGGATTAGCTTGATAACGTGCACAAAGACATGTGGCATGCATAATGTCAGGTCTGCTTGCAGTTAAGTATAACAGAGATCCAATCATGCCTCTGTAGAGAGTGCATTCTACAGAGATGCCATCTGGATCTAAGTATAACTTATTTCCAGTGGCCATTGGAGTTTTCATTGCAGAGGTATCAGAGAGGCTATACTTGAAAAGAATGTCAGAGACATATTTGGCCTGATTTATAAAAATTCCCTCTGATGTTTGTTTGACTTGGAGTCCGAGGAAGAATGTTAGTTCTCCCATCATACTCATTTCAAACTCACTCTGCATGAGTTTTTCAAAACTTTTGCACTCTTCTGTGTTAGAAGACCCAAAAATTATGTCGTCCACATAGATTTGTACAAGCATTATTTCACTGTTTTTACGTTTATAGAATAAGGTAGTATCTGTTGTACCTCTGTTGTAGCCATTTACTAGAAGAAAGGTAGAAAGTCGTTCGTACCATGCTCTTGGAGCCTATTTCAGTCCGTACAGAGCGTTTTCAAGGTAGTATACATGCCTTGGGAACTTTGAGCTTTCAAACCCTGGTGGCTGATTTACGTAAACCTCTTCTTGGATTTCACCGTTGAGAAAAGCTGATTTTACGTCCATCTGATAAACTTTAAATCCTCTGTGGGCTGCGAAGGCTAAGAATATTCTTATTGCTTCGAGCCGTGCGACAGGGGCAAAAGTCTCATCGTAGTCTATGCCTTCTTCTTGTCTATATCCCTTGGCCACCAATCGTGCTTTGTTTCTGATGACCACTCCATCTTTATCCTTCTTATTTCTGTAGACCCACTTTGTCCCAATGGCCTATTTCCCTCGTGGCAGAGGTACTAAAGTCCATACTCTGTTACGTTCAAACTGCAGAAGTTCTTCTTGCATGGCGTCTACCCAGTTTGGGTCATCTAGTGCTTCAGAAATCTTCTTTGGTTCTATCACACTAATAAAATTTGTAAAGAAACAAAAATTAGCAGTGGCAGACCTGGTTTTTACTGAGTCAGAAGGTTCTCCGATTATTTGGCTTGGAGGATGGCTTTTTGTCCACTTAGTGGTGCGAGGAAGATGGTCATCAATGTCATCGAACCTTTCTTCAGAAGCTTCTTGTGGATCTTCTTCTTGTATAGCCTCTGTCGTTCTTCTTACCTTGGTAGAAGATTCTACCATTTGTGGAATGATTGGTATGAGTGGTGGTGGAGTTTGTTCTTCTGAGGACGTATAGTCTTGGTCCTCAATTACCTCTGTAATTGGTTCTTCTGTGGATTGTGGAGTTTGTTTTTCAGCAGCTTCTGTTGTCGTTTTTCTCGATGTTTCATCTTCTACATTTTCTTCTTCGGCATTTGCATCTGTAGTATTTATAGAAAGAGATGAAGCATTATTTGGACCAGTTAGAGTCATACCTGTAGGATTTTGTCCAACAGAGGATGGTTCTTCAGAAACTCTGATGGTTCTAACAGAAGGATCAATGTCATCGTGGAACATCTCTAAAAATAGAAGATTCAAGTCTTCTTTCGTTTGCGAGATGCCAGAGGTTTCTCTTTTAAGTTCGAGTGGGATCAAGGGAGAGATGAAAACCAAGAGACATGCTGATAGAGACATGCTGATAGAGAAACCATTTGTTCCTTTCCCTGACCCCAAGAGACATGCTGATAGAGAAACACTCATTGCATTCTTTGATGCAATGAAGTACGTTTGGGATCAAGGGAGAGATGAAAAAGCCGAGAAGAAACTGACTGTAATCAAGAAGTCAAAGATGCCCAGCGAGATGAACTTCATCTTCGCACACCTGATAAGCTGCATGACAGCGAAGAGTGGCTCCTCTGATCAAGCTGCTCAACCTCTGCAAGCTATGGGCTATGCATTGCTGAAGGGTCTGCATGTTGACTGGGTCTCGATAATCTACGACGATCTTGCGCACAGAGTAGATTTTGCTGATAGACCATCATGGGTTCCATACCCAAGATTCCTCAACGCCGTCTTCCAAACCGGCCTTAAGGATAACTACCCAAAAGTAGGAGACCTGAAACTCTCTCAGGTTGGCCCTAAGGTGCTCGACTTCAAGCCCCTGCCAAACGAGGTACGTCTCTCTACTCTCTTATCTATTCTCAAACCTCCTTCTTCTACTTCTGTGGCTCATTCAGTGGAAATCCCCACCGCTGATACCCCAGCTGCAACCTCCACTCCTTCTAGAAAAAGGAAACAATCTACTACCCAACTTGGTTCCAAAAGAATCAAGAAAACCAAGGAGCAACCCCCCCAGCATTTACATGCTGAAGACTCCTCAGCTCATCTTGAAGAGCTGATGGAAAGTTCAGTGGTACGCTCTGCCACAGCTGAACAAGCCACCCCTTCCATCCCAGCTTCAGCGTCTATAAACGCTGAAGTTATAAACTTGGAATCGACCCAACCTCCTTCAGTCTCTCATAGGACTGAAGAAGTGATTCTCAGTGGATCAAACACTGAATCAGCTCCACATCAAACCTTCTCAACCTTCGCTTCTCTCTCTACTCCATTGGACTCTAATCCAGTTTTCACCACGATCACTGGAGCACCCGTCATTCTTCCAGAAGCTAAAGCTGATACTTTTCAAGTAATGATGGATGCAGGACCTGCAGGAATGCCCATGCGTACACGCACTCTAGTTGACGACATGATTTTTTTCCAGGACACAGAAGTTTTGACGACTTCACCAGCCTCCTGCAGGTATACACCAACCCATATACACTGTAACTAAACCCCAAACTTCTGAGCTTTTCTTTATTCATAAGTACTTATCTGTTACAGGTCCTAATTTGGTAGACATCAACGCCTCTCTGAAGAACCTGGATACAAAGCTGACATGTCTCACCACTACTCTCTTAGACAACTCTTCAGCTGTAACAAACGCTGGAGAGAATCTCAACAAGCTGACAAAAGTGGTTGAACAGATGGCCTCCAAAGATGATTTGGAGAAGGTTGATGGTACTCTTGGTGATTTTGCCAAAGTTCTTGCTGACATCTACACCGACTACACCTCTCTCAAAGCAACAGTTCAAACCATGTCCAGCGAGGTCATAACGCTGAAGACATCGTTTGGAAATCTTCAGGGAGAGATGTCTGCTGTAAAGGCTGACGTAAGTTCAGTGAAGACAATGGTGCAGCAGATACTGAATCACATGACCGCCCCTGCCCCTGCACCTTCACATTTCACTCAGGCCGGTCGAGATGATCTCAAAAAGATCAGTCCTGCTATTACTGGCCTAGAAGACAGAGTAGCAGCGATTGAAAACTGCATAAGAATTACTGGCCAAGAAGACAGTAATCCTATTGCTGCTGCTGAAAAGTCCGTTACCTCCCCCAACCATGATGTGGAAGAGGGGGAGAAGCCTAAAGAAGACCTTCCCCATAATGATGAGGGGGAGAAGAAAAATAAAGAAGAGGGTATTGCGACTGAAGTTGATGCTACTTCTTCAAAACCTCATGGAGTTGAAAACCCTGAGGGAACCGAGAAGCTTACCTCTGTATCTGAGGGGGAGCAACTCGAAGAAGCTGCTGAAGAATCCGATGAAGCTGGAGACGAAGAAGCCGTCGACTTATCTGACGATGAACCATCATCCAGTGATAAGGGTGATGATGATGATGATGATGATGACTCCTTTATCGTCAAGCCTGTTCAGAAGACTACAACTCTCAAAGGGATTGCGATAAACGAACCTTCAGGGGAGGGGACCAAGACAAAGCCTGCAGCGTCTGAAGCTGACAAAGGCAAAAACAAAGGTCTTGCTACAGAAGACAATCTGATGATCTTGCTTCAAAAGCCAGTTTGTCAGGTACACTACCTCCTATTCCCTTACACTGCATCCCTCCTCTATCCCTTCTCAATCTCAATCCTTCTATCCATAAAATCTCTATACACTTAACCATATTCTTTTCTCTATCTCTTTCTTCCCCAACTCTGCTTACTTAAACGATCGTTGTGTTTCATCTAGTCCTCTCCCATGTTTGAGGATCCCGTTGAAGCTCCTTCGACTACACCAGGAATAATCCCAGCCACAAGAGCTTAAGAAATAATCCCAGTCTTTGATTTAACCACTGAGACTGATGAACCTGAAGAACATCAGCTCTCTCACCAAAACAGACCTTCCTTGGCTCCTCAAAAGCTGAGTGAAGAGGATCAAGAAAATAGAGATGCAATGATCAAGATATTTGAAGATCAGCGAATCATCCAGAAGCGTGATCAACTTCCTTCTATTCCTCCAAAGTTCAGACTTTCACAAAAGGAATACCAGGATCACCTCAGAGCTGAAGGTTAATCGATGAAAGAAGGGAAGCTGAAGAAAAAGACAGAGAACTCGCCATCCAGCTTGTCCAAGAATCAGTCGAAGACCCCAAGCTGAAACGAATTCCCATTCAAGTCCAACGTCAGCATTGGGAAGATGCTCGAAATATTGTCGAGAAGAAAATTGAAGTATCTCAATCCACCCTCAAATGGTGTAAAGAGAAGGTACATTTCAGATATCGTCCAGCGAGGATCAACAAGGTACACATCTCTGGAAGAACAACTATCGGAGTACCTATTGTTGATATCCAATTGTTCAGAGAGAATGGCCAAACTGAAACCTTTGGTGCTGAAGCCGTCACAAGGTATGGTCTCTCTGAATGGTTGGAGATGAGGATAGCCATTCAGCAATCACGTTCAAAGTACAAGGATCATGTTGAGAAACTTATAAATCGACAGATCGACTTGGTCTCATCTGCTGTGGATATTCCTCCTCCTCCTGCTCTTAAACTGAAAAGAAAAAGGGCCTCTGCAAAGAAGAAACTACAAGAATCAGATTCAGATCCTCCCATACGAAATGAAACTGGTATTGGTTTCTCTCGCACTGAAGTGCTTGGTCCTGACCCTGATCTATCTGCCCTTGACATATCTCTGCCACTCGGTGAACATTTCATCCCTGGTAAAGTCATAAGTAATCCTTACGGTATATTCTTTAGTGACTACGAGGGACGAGAATGTTTTCAACGTATTGCTGAGCTACCAATCACTCCAATCGAATAGCTTAGAGATCTCATATACTGGTGTGAGTTCAGACAAGACCTTCTCGGACACTTTATGAAGCCGCTGATCTTCAAGGAAGCCCAAGAAAGAAGAAATCAGGGAGAAAAAGTCCCTGACTGGATGATCCCTACAACCCAGACCCTTGATGAACTTCTCAGCAAGGAAGAACCTCTATAAGCTGATAGGATCGCCCCATTCTTCTATTTTATCAGTTATTCTTTTGTACTTGTAATTTATTTCGCTTGTACTTATGATTTTTCTACTTCCCTTTGTAATCTTACACGAAGTTTAAAGAAAGATTTCAGCGAAAGTACTTTACTCCATCAGTACAGAAAGGATCCTAGAAAAACAGTAAAAGGGACAAATATTTTATGAGTTCTTTTTATCCTTATGTTTTTCAAACTTAGCAATTTTCTCTGTTGCTATGTCAATATCAAATAGGGGGAGATTGTTGATGCAAACCCTCAGTGATTTGATAATGACCCTCTCAATTCAACTTAGTGAAAATTGTAAGTAAACAATGTATAAGAGTTTCACTATCGTTGATAAGTACTAAGACTGTTTTCAGTACCGCTGATAGGAATTCTCGTTCTTTAGAATAGACATTCAGCGAACCCTGTTCGTCAGCAAGCTCTGAGCCTGTTCAGTCTTGATGATGATCGCTGATGTTCTCATATATTGTTCAGCATAACTGTTCACCATATATTCTTAGGAATATAAAGCTCTGAGCCTGTTCAGACCTATTTGGTGATCGCTGACAATCATAGTTGATTACTTATGATCCCTGAAGACAAGTTTCACGTTAACATAGGTTCTACGCTGAAGTCGAAGATCAAGCTCAAGAACCAGTGACAAGTCTCCTAATGAACTGATGCGGATCAGCGAAGACTCAGATTTTGTTAGATCTGAAGTTTTGTCAATAAACCAAGTGTTGAAGATCTGATAAGAAGGTTCAGAAGTTCTGAGAAGAAGAGTCAGAAGTTCTGAGAAGAAGAGTCAGAGATCTGAGAAAGAGAAGTCAGAAGTTCTGAGAAGCGTGATCAGAAGAATGTTCAGAAGTTCTGAACTACCTGTTCAGAACTTATGACGAGTTTCGTTACTTAGTAATGTGTAAACTAATTAGGACACGTGTTTTGTTCTTATTAGTCTTTCTTATTTGTACTGTAGCTTTAATATATCCGTTACAGTATAAATAGAGTGGTTAGCACTACGTTGCTAACTGATTGATTTTCCCATATTACTTGTATTCATTCCTTGTAATCTTTGAGGTTATCTCTCTCTTAGATCTGTAATTCTGTGCATCATTGAATACAATTGGGCTTGATCATACAATTTCTCAATTACTTCTTTCTATATTGATTGTAAGAATAGATCATGCACTTTCAATTGGTATCAGAGCCAATCAACAAACAAATTCGTTCAAGATTGTGATTGCGAAGATCGATTGATCAATTTCTTGAAGATTTCTTGATTCATTCAAAATTCGATTCCGCTGCTAGGGCTAGTTCTTGAATTCTTAGCAATTCTTGAATTACCTGCTACTTTTCGATCAAGAAAATCGAATTTGTCTTTCTGTTGAATTTTCTTACAATCATGTCTTCTAAAGAATATCTAGCCATGGGATCCGAAACCAAACCGCCTGTTCTTATACCAGAAGAGTATCAGCAATGGAAAACTCGTATGATCCAATTCCTTGACAACATCGATGAAAATCTTATGATTTCTATTCGAGAAGGTCCAATCGAAGTATATATCGATGTCGCCGCAACCCCTGCTACAGAGACAACTCCAGAAATTCCAGCGACCAGAGTAAAGAAGAATTATTCCCAATACACTGCTGAACAGAAAAATAGGCATGCTATTGACAAAAGAGCAATTACTTTGATGACTTTGGCTGTCCCGAATGAGGTTCTTAACAGGATTGACAGTGGATCATCAGCTAAAGAAATGTGGGACGAATTGGAAAGGCAAATGTTAGGAACTGTGAGATCTATTCAGGCAAAGTTAAATCAAAGCATAAATGCTTATGAAAGGTTCAAAGCAAAAGAGTCAGAAAGTTTGACACAGACATACAGTAAATTTTGCACTATTCTAAATGACTTGAGAAGAAATGGACTGAAGAAAACAAAATCAGAAATAAATTACAAATTTCTGAACAGTCTAAATTCAGAATGGTCATCATTTGCCATAAGTCTGCAAATGAACAAGGATATGTGTGAAGAAGACTTAAATGATTTGTTCTGTGTTCTTAATCAACATGAAGACTCTGTCAAGTTAGTTGTGGAAGAAAAGAAAAATGTTGCTGATCAGTTAGCGTTCTTATCAAAGTCCAAAGCAATCAAAGCACCCAAAAAGACTGCATATCTATCAGAAATACCGAGTCTGGAGGAATCTGACAAAGAAGAAGGATCAGAAGATGATGAAGATATCAAGATAATGGCTGAAAAGCTAGCTTTGCTGACAAATACTTTCAACAAAAGGTATGGGAAGGGCAGATTTCAAGGAAATTATAAGAGAGCTGGAAGTTCAGATTATAAGAAGAAAGATGACAGAGAAGAAAATAAGATTGAAAAGAGAATAGAGAGAAGTGAAGAAAACAAGGAAGAGAAGGAAGAGAGAAAAGAAAAGAATCTGTGTTTCAAGTGTGGAAAATCTGGCCATTATGCCAAGGATTGCAGAGTTAAAGTTGTGAAAGATTATGAATACTACACGAAGAAGGCTCAGCTTGCAAAGAAGAGAGATGACGAGAGTGCGCTATTGGCTGAACAGGAGAATTGGCTGTACTACACTTCTGATGAAGATGATCATATCAACTTTCCACAGATGCGAAGCTATATGGCAAAAATGAGGAATGAGGATGATTCTGATTTTGAAGATGCTGATTCTGAGTCATCTGCTGAGGTACATTCTTCACTTGAATTAGAGTTAATGACACAGATTGGTGAAATGAAAACTGAATTTGCTAATCTAAGAAAACAGATAAAAGGAGAAAGAACTTTGGTTAACAAATTCAGAATTGAAAAAGAAGTAATAAACGAACAATATGAAGAATCTGAGGCTGAGAAACAGAAAGTTAAAGATGAAAATTCTGAATTGATGAAAAGGCTTTCTGAACTAAAAGTTGAGTTTTCAAAAATAAAGGATGAAAAAGGTGATTTACAAATAAAATTTGATATGTTATTTGAAGAAAGAAAGAATTGGAAGATTTGAATTTGAAAAGAGGTCAGACTCAGCAAACATTAAATCTTTTATTAAGCAATGTTAAAGATACAAGATTTTACAATCCAAAGAAGGGATTGGGATTGGAAGAAAATGTCATTTTAAAAAGAGCTCCAATACTTCAAGTTTCTAAGCCAAAAATCCCAGAAATTGTTGAAGTTTTCATAAGACCTGCTAGTTCTATAACAAGTTCTGACAATTTGCAAAGACCAAACTCTAAAAAGTCAGATGAGACAATTTCTGAGTCTAAAACAGAAAAGTCAGTTGGTTCAGAAGAAAAGGTTAAGAAAGAAGTTTCTAAACCAACAGATGAAAAGCCAAGATACAATGATACTAAATTCAAGTATGATTCCTTAAATGTCAGCTACAAAAATAAACAACCAAGTTTTTCATATCATGACATTGAGAGCATATTTGATACAAGTAAAAATTCTGAAACAGTCAATCAGAAGTCTGAAACTTCTAGTCAGGATTCTGAACTTTGTAGTCAGAATTCTGAGTCTAAAGATCAGACATCTGAGTCTGTAAATCAGAACTCTGACTCAGGTAGTCAGAAGTCTGATTCAACTGGATTTTCTGAAACAAAATCAGATGAATTTTTGCAACTTGAAAAGAGATTTAATCTTGTGAGTCAAGAACTTGAGGATTTAAGGAAAGCTTATGATGAACTTGAAAATGATTTCTGTGAGGTGGATATTAAACTTGAAGAAGCTTTGAAAGAAAAGAATATTTTTATTCAGAAAATAACAGAGCTTGAAAAACTGAAGACTGAGTATGATCTTTTTAAAATTAATGCTTCAAGAGAAAATGATAAATTCTTTAATGAATCAAGTACATATGAAAAAGGTGAATCATCTAATTCTTCTAACAAAAAGAACTTGAATTTTTCAGAAAAAGAAGAAAGCAAAAGGAAAGATGATCTTGCAAAGTTGAATGATCTGAAAAGGGAACTTGAGAAGCTTAGAATGAAATCTACTTCTGAACTAAACGCTAGAAATTCTTGTAATAAGGGCAATTGTACTCTGAACAGTATAAATAAAAATGAAATGATCTATGTTTCAGATTTATTGTCACTTGCAAAGAAAAATCTTGTTTGTGTTAGATGTAAAAATGATTCATTCCAATATTCTCACAAATGTCAAGTCAAAATAACTTTTGTTTCATACATAAGAAAAGATATTCAGAAAGTTTCTGTTTCTCAAAATACAGAAAAGAAGAAAATTTTTGTTCCTCAGACTCAGAAGAAAGAAAAGATAAAAGAAAAGAAAGTTGAAAACATAGCAAAACCAAAAGTTACAACTCTCAAAAAGAATTTGAACAAACTTGTAAGCAGAAAATGTTCTGACTTCATAAAAGTTCAAGGAAAGTGGTGTTTGAAGAAAGATTTTGAGTGGAGAGTAAAAGGTACTAATGTTAAATCCAATGACAAAGCTAACAAAGATGGACCCATTCCAAAATGGGTACCTAAACCTAACTGATCCTTTTGCAGGGCTGTCATGTGTGGTTTTTAGATTCAGGAGCTTCAAGACACATGACAGGTCAGAAGTCTTTTCTATCAAACTTCACAGAAAAGGCTGGAGGAGCAGTAAACTTTGGAAACAATAGCAAAGGTCAAGTCAAAGGTTATGGGGATTTAACTAAAGGGGATCTAACTATCCAAAAGGTTTTCTATGTTGAAGGATTACAACACAATCTTTTCAGCATAAGTCAGTTTTTAGACAGTCTTTGTCAAATTAAGTTTCAAATAACAGGTTGCATGATTCTAACTGAAAATGATGTCAAAGTCTTCTGGGCCAAAAGACATATGGACTTATTTGTAGTTAATTTTTCAAAATTGAAAACATTAAATACAGTTTGTCTTTTATCAAAATCAACTGCAAATGAATGCTGGCTTTGGCACAGAAGATGTTCTCATCTGAATTTCAAAGATCTTAATAATCTTGTTGCAAAACATTTGGTTAAAGGCTTACCAAAGCTTAAATTTGAAAAAGAATCATTATGCTCAGCTTGTGAAATGGGCAAGATGAAAAAGAGTTCTCACAAATTAAAAATGGACTCATCTTGCAAAGCACCATTAGAAATGATTCATACTGATCTTTGTGGTCCAATTTCAGTTCAATCGATGGGAGGAAAGAAATATATGCTTGTGATTGTTGATGAATTATCCAGATACACGTGGGTTGAGTTCCTAAGAGCTAAGTCAGAAGCTGCTACTACATTGATAAATTTTATCAAAAGGATTCAAGTTCTCTTACAACTTCAAGTTCAGAAAATCAGAAGTGATAATGGAACGGAGTTCAGAAATGAGACTCTTCAGAATTTTTTAGAAAGTTCTGGGATTTCTCACAATTTTTCTGCTGTCAGAACTCCTCAACAAAATGGTGTTGTTGAAAGGAAGAATAGAACTCTAGTTGAGGCTGCGAGAACAATGCTGGCTTATGCAAATCTTCCTACTTTCCTATGGGCTGAAGCAATTGCAACTGCTTGTTTTACACAAAATAGAACTTTAATCAATAAGAGATTAAATAAGACTGCTTATGAACTGATAAATAAAAGAAAACCATTAATCAAATTCTTTCATATTTTTGGTTGCAGATGCTATGTTCTCAGAGACAGAGAAAATCTTGCCAAATTCGATAAAAAGGCAGATGAAGGATACTTTGTGGGTTATTCTTTAACTTCCAAAGCATTCAGAATCTACAATAGAAGAACCAAGAGGATGATGGAGAGCATAAATGTAACTTTTGATGAAGCCAGAATGCGGACTTCTGAACAAGACAGTTCAGAACTCATGCTGAACAAGACAAAAATGACTTCTGATACAAATTCTAATCCTATTTGTTCAGAACTCAATTTACTGTTTAAGGATGCTTTTAGTGAACTAATTTCTGATTCTTATGCAGAATATGAAAACCCAAAGATGGTCAAAGAGATGAAAAATAAGACTCCAGAAATAGTTCAATCAACTGTAATTTCTGACAAAGGTCCATCAGAGGAGTGCCCAAATCTAATAAATACAAGTGGTGAAAACTCTGAACCTTGTAATCAGAATTCTGATTCTTGTACTCAGAACTCTGAACAAGTCAATCAGAACTCTGACTTCATTAATCAGAACTCAAACTTGGATGCAACTCCTACTCATACGTCAGAACAAGGTGACAGTTCAGAATTACGAGCAATCATTGATGAGAATGATGCAAACAACAATTATTCAGAGATTGATGTACTCCCTAGTGCTAATAAATGGACTAAAAATCACCCTATTCATCAAGTAATAGGTGATCCATCAGCAGGAGTAAAGACAAGATCAGCTACAGCAAATGAAGCAATGTTTGCTGGTTTCTTAAGTGTAATTGAACCAAAGAAAGCTAATGAAGCCCTAGAGGATCCAGACTGGATTTCAGCAATGCAAGAGGAATTGCTTCAATTTGAAAGAAATAAAGTTTGGAGACTCATTCCAAAGCCTGAAGGTAAATCTATAATTGGAACTAAATGGGTGTTCAGAAACAAAAAGGATGAATCAGGTGTTGTCATCAGAAACAAGGCAAGATTGGTTGCTAAGGGATACTGTCAACAAGAGGGAATTGATTATGATGAGACATTTGCACCAGTGGCAAGAATAGAGGCAATCAGAATATTTTTAGCCTATGCTGCACATAAAAACTTCAAGGTGTATCAAATGGATGTCAAATCAGCCTTTCTAAATGGCAAACTTAATGAAGAGGTGTATGTCCATCAACCTGAAGGTTTTGTTGATCCAGAATTCCCTGATCATGTTTATATTTTAGACAAAGCTTTATATGGTCTAAAACAAGCACCACGAGCCTGGTATGACACTCTTACTAAACACCTGTTAGGTTCAGGATTCAAGAAAGGTAAGATTGACACAACTTTGTTTTTAAAGAAACAGGGTAATGATTTGATTCTGATTCAGATTTATGTTGATGACATAATATTTGGTTCTACCAGTCCAGAATTATGTGATAATTTTTCAAAAATCATGTCATCTGAATTTGAAATGAGCATGATGGGTGAACTGAATTTTTTCCTTGGTCTTCAAGTCAAACAACTACCAAAAGGTATTTTCATAAATCAAGGAAAATATGTCAGAGATATTCTGAAAAAGTTCAAAATGTCTGATTGTGCTTCTATGAGAACACCTATGGCAACTAACATAAAGTTAGATGCTGATCTCAAAGGTGTTTCAGCAGATATCAAACTTTATAGAGGCATGATTGGATCATTACTTTATTTGACTGCAAGTAGACCAGATATCATGTTTTCTACCTGTTTCTGTGCTAGATTTCAATCTAACCCGAAAGAATCACATATGTTGGCTGTCAAAAGGATTTTAAGATATCTCAAAGGAACACCTGATCTAGGTTTATGGTATCCAAAAGAAACTGACTTCAAATTGACTGCTTTCACTGATGCTGATCATGCAGGAAGTAGGTTGGACAGAAAGAGTACATCTGGTGCTTGTCACTTTTTGGGAGATAAAATAGTGAGTTGGGCATCAAAGAAACAGAACTGTGTATCCACTTCAACTGCTGAAGCAGAGTATGTTGCTGCTGCTGCTTCATGCTCTCAAACATTGTGGATGAGAACACAACTCATGGACTATGGATATCAGCTTAATAAGATTCCCATCTATTGTGACTCAGAAAGTGCAATTGCTATTACTCAGAACCCTGTTCAACATTCGAAGACTAAGCATATAGATGTGAGGTATCATTTTATAAAGGACTATGTGGAAAAAGGAACTATAGAGATGCACTTTGTGCATACAAAGTATCAATTGGCTGACTTGTTCACAAAGCCTCTTGATCACAAAAGGTTTTCTTTTCTCATATGTAAAATAGGAATGCTTAATCTGCCTAGTTGAAAATATTTTTTTTCTTAAAAATGCTAAATTTTTCTAAGTAAACTTGTCTGAGTAGTGTATTCAGAACTTCTGAGTCTTGAGTTCGGAACTTCTGAATCTTGAGTTCGGAACTTCTGAATCTTGAGTTCAGAACCTCTGAGTCTTGAGTTCAGAACTTCTGAGTCCTGAGATCAGAACCTCTGAATCTTAAGGTCAGAAATTCTGAGTCAATACTTCAGCAATCTAACTTTCAAAAATTTACTTTTGAGAAATACAAATAACTTCAACTGTATGGATTATGCTTCTTTGATTATCTTTTAATCTCATCTTTATGTATCATTAATACTCAAATGCATGCTCAAGTCAAGGGGGAGCATCAAAATTCTTTTGGAAATCATTTTGTGATGCTTAAAAGATTTGTTTTCATTTCTTATCTGTTCAAACCTCTTCTAAATAATCAAAATGTTTTATATTGGTCAGAAGTTGATTTTAAAAGACATTTTGGTTACAAGGCAAAATTCTTCTAAGTCATGGAATCAGAACATCTGTGCGTGTTATTCAGATTTTTGACTTGAGTCAAAATTCTATCCACTAACACGTGTCAGCTTCATATTTGTTTGACAATGCCACGTATTTCATTTAAATCCTTTGTGGTATTTCACATGTGTTGACTCCGTTATAACATTGATTTCGCTTTTCCGTTAAACCTTTCAACTTCACGGATTTTAAATAGGTCTTAAAATCCCTATTTCAAATTTCTTTCAAATTCCAGAGCGAAACGTGAGATACGAATCAAATCCAGAGTTCTTTGAATCTGTTTTCTTCTTAAATCATGTCTGAAATACGAAGAAGTGGTCCAATTTCTCTACATTCTACAAAATCGATAATGGATTCATCCGATTCGGAAAATGATGAAGTACAAAATAGAGTTGCAGAGGAAGGGGCAATAAGAAATGATGAAGAAGATGAACAAATGGATGAATCTGAAGGAAATGCGGATGAGGTAAACGTTAATATTGAACATGATCAGAGTGCTGCAGGTTCTATTATGTCAGATAGATCTATTCTAGTGGAAAGAGTTGTTCCTGAGAGTGAATGGTTGAAATTATCTGAAAATAACTGTATTATATTGTTTGAGGAAAATCGTTTTAAGCCTGAACACAGAATTATCATGGAGTTATTCAAACATCATCCGTACAGAAAATGGTTTACAAGAAGTAAAAATGTGCCTGTTCAGTACATACAACAATGGTGGAAATATCTTAGGTTAGAAGATAATAAGTTTGTGTCTGAAATTGGAGGAGTGACATTTGTCTTATCTATCTCTGCACTAAGAGAAATGCTGAATCTACCAGAGAAAGATGATGTACAAAGAAGAACAGATTTTGAGGATTTACCCCTAACAGAAGAATTAATAGCAGAGTTCATGAAGTTGGGATACAATGAAGGATTGAGGACTCTCAGTTTGTTCAGAAGAAACAAATTACCACCTATTTGGGCTTGCTTCTTTCATGTGGTAAATAAATGTTTGTCAGGGAAAAATAGTTCTGCTGATCAAGGTTCTAAACAAATTCTTCAGATATTTCAAGGTTTAGTGAAGAATAGGCATTATGACTATACTTTAATACTTTGGGAAGATATGAAGAATACATTTGAGAAGAATCAGAAAGCAATTCAGAAGAAGACAAAGGATGCTCCACTGACATACATTCCCTACATAAGGTACTGGCAAATTGTTATTTGGTATGCCATGCAGGAAAACAGAACAATCTCAAGAAGAACAAATGAAGAGCATGGTCCTACATTTTATTTGAGTAAGATGACCTCAGTAACAAGACTTGAAAATTATCCCAATCATAAACTGTTGCCAAAATCACTTAGGAATTATATTCCAAGGGAGAGTGAGATTTTAAAAGCTTATTGCACCTCTATGGGAATTGAATTACCTCAAATCCCTGCCCAAGAGGACCAACCTGAGAAGAGAGGTGAGGGGTCTAGTCGAATTAGAGAGGGGGAGGATGTTCAGATGGGTGAACATTCTGAGAGACTTGAGGGGGAAAATTCTGAGAGCTTGGTTAGACTCAGTGAGGAAAAACAGAATGAGAGTGGTGAGGATGAGAGATTGTTAACAGAGGTTCAAACAGAAAGAGATGCCTCTGAACCAGCTAATCTTGACCAGGTAACCACACATGCTATTGGTTCACATCTCTTGGTGTCCAATATTGAAACAAACACCATGGACCTAGTGGTGGATCTTGAACAACCCATCCATACCCACTCAGAAGCATTTCAACATGCTACTGTTTCACACAAATCAGGGGAACCATCCCAAACTCATTTGGAGGGAGGTGATAAATCCCAACTTATTTTTCAACACATTGAGTCTGAATATCACAGTCCTATTCATATTGAGCCTGAAATTCCTTTTGACACTTGCACAGATCAGGAATTTCGTACTCCTGAAACAACATTCATAGACATGCCTAATGTTGGGTGTCGAGGATTGGATGGAAGTCCTGGTGAGGTGAACATTACAAAAGCCTCATTCAAACGTGCATCTGTTGTACAAGATGACTGTGTGTTATCTACAGGCCATGAGCTCTCTGGGCACATGAAAACTGGACCATCTGTTGGTTCAGGTTCACTGTTAGAAACTTCTGAATTTGAAAAGATTCAGAAACAAAACAAGGAGATGGAAAAAAAAAGTAGAAAATTTGGAGAAGAGGATGGAGGATCTGAATGATGAGGTATCAGATTTGAAAGATGTGTTGGAGAAAAAGTTAATTTCTGTTGAAACCAAGGTAGATGATGTAAAGAAATCCTTGGATTCTCACAAAAAGGAGATCATGGATATAATGTCTGGTTTTCAAAAAGATATGTTGAAACAAATGCAAGATATGCAGGATTCTATACTGAAAGCACTGAGTGTATCACTGGCTTCTACTTCAAAGCCTCTTGATCCTGTTCCTATTGCAGAAGCTGAAGCTGAAGGTACTTCTAATCAGAACTTAAAAAGAAAGTTTGATGATAATGAGCCTCATGATCATCAAAAGGGGGAGAAAAGACAAAGGTTAAGTTCTGATGATGACATTGGCATAGAAGATTTTGAGATAGCAGACATGCACTTAGCCAATACAAAAAGTTCAGAAGATCAGACACAGGAAAATTTAAAGAAGATGATTCAGATAGTACAGCTTGACAGTTCAGATACAGAAGAAATGGAGTTGGGAAGTATTGATAGTAATGAATCAGATAAAACAGAGGAATTGAACTTGGATACTGAGATGGAAGGAAACTCAGATGAAACTGTAGCTATTGAGGAATCTGATTTGAGAATAGAAGAAATAGTGGAAAGTACAGTGGTAAACAGGTGTACAGATATTGTGGTTTATAACAGTGAAAGGGCAATGGAGTCTGAATCAGAAGAAAGGAGGTTGAATGAAGAATTGATCAGAAGAATGCATAATGAAGTAGTCAGAGCTTTGAGTGTTCAGAAAATTCATAAAGGGATAAAAGTAATAAGACCTATTGATCTGATGGGTGAAGAAGACAGAACTGTTGATTATTCTCAGAATTTTAAGCATGAGTTCAGATATAACTATGCTGATGAGATGAACACAGAAGAAGAATATGAGAAACTAGAAGATTACTTCATGCCTTCTGAGTATGTATTCAGAAAACCATATGTGATTTCATCCTGGAACTAAGTGATGTACCTTTGGCCAGACAATTTCATGATGATATTTTTCCTGAGGAAATGTATGAAAACCTCTACCACTCAGAAGGAGAATATGAGTTTTTAGAAAGTAATGTGGATGGTTTCATGGATGAAAGAGCTCAGATGATTTACACAGAAGCTTCAAACAGATTCAGAATTCCTGACTCAAGACTGCATATTCAGAAAAGAATTGAGAAAGTTCTAATGTTTCAAGAAGAAGAATTCAGTGGTTTAATGTTTGTTAGAATGGAAGTATTGAAAGAGAAAAATACAAAAGTTGCCATGTCCAGTTTTGATTTCCACAGACTAACACTTGATGATCAGATCTTTCTAGTCAAATTTTTCTCTGGTACTGAAGAAGCCTTGATGGAAATTGAATGCAGAAGACTTCTGGGTATCTATGTCAGAAACATGTACTTATATGATTTTCAACTAGCCATTGAAGGAAGAAAAGAGAAGTGCAATCTGAGGTCTCCAACAAATATTGCAGGATTTGATGTGTGTACAAAAGGATTCGTAAATGAAGGAATGGAATCTGAAGGGTTTGCATATAAAGTTCAAGAGAGACTTGAAATGTTCAAACTGAAAGAACTGGTAAAATATAGTGATGCAACTCTGAGTTGGTTACTGATTGAAATGGAAGTAAGTGCTAAAACTGAAAGAGAGAACTTAAAGAAAAGGTGTGTAAACTCTATGAATAGAAGGTTGAATCTCAGAAGAAAGATCAGAAGTTGTGGTGAATGGTTGCTATCTGAAGTTAATCCCAAGAAAATGTTACACAGTGATTTTGTGTTCCCTGCTGAGTATGAAGTGAATGAAATTTTGTCAGATGAAGTTGAAGAAGTTCAGGACACAACACCTCAGAATGTGCAGATAACTAATATTGACCAAGCTGAACAGTCTGAACCCAAAGAAGATGAAATATTCATTGATCTGAATGGATACTTTCTTGAATTTGATCTGCCTGAGTTTTTCAAACCAAAAGAAGTACAATTCTTGGATGTGTATTATGATAGGTCTAAGGAGACTCAGATCTGGTTGGCTGAAAAATCAAGATGTCTTGGCAAAACAAAGCAAGCCGTTTACTCAGATTTTCTAATCACTGGAATCAGAGAATTGAAGGTTAAGAAATTCAGAAAGATGGAGTACTTATCCTTTGAAGTTTTGAGAGAAGATGGCAAGGTTTATTATTTTACTGATGCAGATTTTGAGAAACTGTCAGTGGTTGACTTCTACAGATTACACAGCTTTCTATGTTTTAAAGAGTCAAGTAAAGACAGAAATGAAAGGAAGGCAAGAAGTGTGGTGATTGAGGCCATGTTCTATATCTTAAGGTGGCATTGCTATACAGATTTCCAAATAGCTCTGTATTTGCAAAAGTCATGTGTTTATCTGGCAAATCCCAATACAGATCATGAGCAGAAAAAGGTGTTAAAGACTGGAAGTGTTCACAAGTATCCAGATCTGGGAGTATTTTTGAAGAACAAAAGTGGAAAGATCTTCTTCAGAGCAAAGGAAACTGCAAAATATTGTTCTGGAACTTTAAGGATCATAAAGCACAATTTGGAGAAAAAGATGCTGAAAGTAAAGGAAGCAAACATAACTCAAGAAGCAATAAATCAGCAAGTTGAAGTTATTCAAGAAATTATTGACAAGATTGATAAGAGGCTTAATCTGAGGAATGTGCTACTTTAGAAAATTGTTCCTGCTCTGAAAGAATTAGATGATGCAAAGTTTAAGTTTATTTGACAAAAAGGGGGAGATTGTTAGATCTGAAGTTTTGTCAATAAACCAAGTGTTGAAGATCTGATAAGAAGGTTCAGAAGTTCTGAGAAGAAGAGTCAGAAGTTCTGAGAAGAAGAGTCAGAGATCTGAGAAAGAGAAGTCAGAAGTTCTGAGAAGCGTGATCAGAAGAATGTTTAGAAGTTCTGAACTACCTGTTCAGAACTTATGACGAGTTTCGTTACTTAGTAATGTGTAAACTAATTAGGACACGTGTTTTGTTCTTATTAGTCTTTCTTATTTGTACTGTAGCTTTAATATATCCGTTACAGTATAAATAGAGTGGTTAGCACTACGTTGCTAACTGATTGATTTTCCCATATTACTTGTATTCATTCCTTGTAATCTTTGAGGTTATCTCTCTCTTAGATCTGTAATTCTGTGCATCATTGAATACAATTGGGCTTGATCATACAATTTCTCAATTACTTCTTTCTATATTGATTGTAAGAATAGATCCTGCACTTTCAGATTTGTCCACTCAACATGAAGTATCAAGTACAAGACTTCAGCTATCGCTGATCTCTGTCATTCACTGATAAAGAATGATAAAACCCTGAATCAACGAAAGCTGATCATGAAGTCCTCCGTACAAGGTACTTTTGTCTTAACCACCCTTGCACGACTCCGTACGAAATGTTAGAAAAGAACCTCCTTATTGTCTGAAATCGTACATCCACTCTGATACTACACTGTTCATCCATGCGGCTACTAAGGTTGTCTACTCAAATCAGATCCTACAACCAATCAGCTCCTAACTCTGGTCAAGTCGTCTTTCTTGAGATAGGTTATTATTAGTAATTTCCTTCTCTTTCATAGTGCAAGAAACTTAGTGTTCCAACTTGTTTAGATTTAGGATTTATCCTTAATCTTGTTCCGCAACAAGTTGTAAATTGTCTTGATTTATCAATAAACAATTTAGAAAAGTAAAAACGTGTGTTTGTATTCAACCCCCCCCCCCCCCCCTTCTACAAATTTGTATATCCCTTCGGGACCAACATATTCAGTTTCAGAGTCATTATCAGAATTATCAGAAGAATAAAGAGATTGTACCTCGGATTCCTTGTCTTCCTCATCCATTTTAGCCATTAAGCTGTACTTTACTTCTGTAAAGTGAGCTTCTACATCATCTGAGGAATCAACAAGCCATATTTCCTCTTCGGCATTGATCGGCTTTCCACGAAAGTGCGCCTTTCTTTGATAGTACTCAATGTTCTTTAATTTCCTGTGTTTGCACTCTCGGGCAAAATGACCAGGTTTACCGCAGTTGAAACACTTTTTTTCATCTCTATCTTTCTTCTCCTCCTTTTCCTTTTTCTCCTCTTTCTCCTCTTTCTCATCTCTCTCTTCCTCTTTGTCCTCATACCTCTTCTCAGATCTCTTGTATTTATTAGCTTTGTTATATTCAGGTTTAGTCTTTGAATAGAATTTGTTTCTACCAAACCTATTTTGAAATCTATTAGTTAACATAGCTAATTTTTCAGCAATATCAGTCATTTCATCTCCAGAACCATCACTTTCCTCATCATCAGAACTTTTCATTTTCTTGCTCATATCGGAAATCAAAGCCTTTGCCTTCAACCCTCTGCTTTTCTTGTGCTCACTCAGAAGAGCCAAAGATTCTTCCACCTTTTTGTTCTTATCTTTTATCTCTTTTACCTTGTCTTCATGTTGACCAAGGATGCTAAAAATGTCAGTCAGCTTTTCATCATCCATATCTCTTGACATTTGAAGCTGTATAGAGTAAGAATCCCACTCAGACAAGAGGTTCTTGACAAACTTGTAATTAATTTCCGATTCAGATTTATCAACACCATTCCTTCTTTGGTCGTTCATAATGATGTTGTACCGATTGTAAGTTTCCTTCAATGATTCCCTATCTCTTGCTTTAAAACCTTCATAAGCATTAATGCTTTGGTTTCTTTTGGTCTTCAAAGATTTTGTCGATCCCTCAAATTGCCTTTCAAGCTCATCCCAAATTTCCTTCGCTGAGTCACGACTATCTACACGGTTGTAGATATCGTTGGGAATAGCCATGGTCAAATATGTCAACGCTTGTTCATCAATAGCCACCAATTCCTTATCTCTTTCACTGAAATATCGATACTCCTTGTAAATTGTTCTTGGAGCAACGTATTGATTTGTGGTTGTTTCAGCAATAGGGTTAGTTTCCATATATGGTCTGTGAGGTCCATTTTTTATTGAATTCATAAGATCTGTGTTCTGATGATTTAAGAACTGAATCATCCTGTTTTTCCATTGAGGATATTCTTCAACTTGTAGATCTGGAGGCATAGACTTTGAACCCATGCTTAGTAAATCTCGAGACATTTTCAGATAATTGCTAGAAGTTGATCTTTCAGAAAATCAAGCAGTAAGTGTAAAAATAATTTTACACTTAGAATAGACTTTTCGAACACAATACTGTAGAATCAGTCAATTCGGATCCAACACTGATCACACGAATCCGGATTACACTTGATCCGAAACCACCACAATTCATATTAGACTGATACGAAACCACTAGAATTCGGACTGAACATGATTCGAAACCATTAGAATTCGGATTAACTTGATACGAAACCACACGATCTCGGATTGAACTTGATCCGAAACCACCAGAATTCGGACTAGACTGATGCGAATCCAACTCAATTCGGAATAGACTGATCCGAAACCAAGCACAATTCGGAATAAACTGATCCGAAACCAACACTTGTAAAAAATTACAAGTCAAAAGTCACTATTTGCTTTGAATCCGAATCCTTCCTTGAATGATCCGAAATCAGTATGAATGATCTGAATTCAGTATGAATGATCTGAATTCAGTATGAATGATCTGAGTTCATCACTTATGCCCAAAAATCACTAAATCTGCCATATCTTTTTCAATTTTTTGATCAATTTTAATGAAGTTTGTACATATTTGTTCGCAATTTGATTCCACACACTTTCTTAGTTGATTACAAGTGCTAATTCGATCAATTTAATCGAATTTTGATCCAAAACAGTTGGTTTGAGTTTTTCGAACTAATTCTCACAAATCTCACAAAAACTCGAATTCTGTGCAGAATTTGATGAAGATTCCTGATATGAAGATGATCAGGAGTGAAAACCGAGTTTAGTGATGTGAAGAATCAATCCAAAAAGTCCAAAAATGATAGAAATCAAGAATCTATGATGAACAGTAGATGAAGATGAATGATCCGAATCCAGTGCACAGTGTAAAAAATCTCTGATTTGGTTCTGAATCTGCTTGAATTTTCTGTTTGTGCTCTGATACCAAATGATAAATCCTAAAATCTACCAAACAATCAAAGTGTAGTCTAGAGAGAGAAAGTAATGAGAGAATATGTCATTCATGTATTGAAAGTTGTGAGTACAAATGTCACAAGGGTTATGAAATACAAGAAGAGTCTTTCCTTATATAGTAAGGGTATGACATGCCCATACCTCATACTGGAAAGCATAATACAGTACAAAAGACCATCTGCCTGATAACTACAATATAGCTCTAACAGAGGTCAAGAGAACTGAGGATAAGAAATTTGCTGATAAGAAAGGGGAGGAACATAAGTGTTATAATGATGGAAAATCTGGTCACTTTGCCAAGGAGTACTGGAAACCTAAGGTACGGGATTCGGACTACTACAGAAAGAGTCCGGAAAAGCACTGTTGGTGGAGGAGGAATACTGGCTAGATGAAACAGATGATGAGGATGAGGAGGAAACTGCTGCATTGGCCAAGATGTGTCTAATGAGCAAAGAAGGCGAGGGTTCGGATGCTGATGCGGTGCCTGAGACAGATGAGGTAGAATCCTTTACTATTAATTATTTCACGCAAAATCTAATAATTTTTAAATTAAGACTAGATGATACAGTTGGTAAACTTCATAAAGCGCATAGAGTAATCGAATCTCAAAAACAACTTAATCACTGAACACAATAACCTAAGTGATGGGTTGAGAATAAGTCAAGCTAAAGTCAAGGAAACTCAAGCTTGTTTTCGAAATAGAATGGCTGAAATGGCAGAAAAGTTAAGACCTTCAGAAAATAAGAAGATTGAGCTTGAACAATTATTACATTCTTTCAAAGATATTAACACTGAGTTGACTGAGAAAGCTAGTTATCTGGAAGAAAGGTTATACAAGTTAGGTCAGATTGAACAGACTATTCACCTTAACACAACTAAGAATTTCAAATACTATAATTCAAAATGGGGCTTGGGATATGATAATCCTCGTTATTTGGAAAATGCTTTAAAAATGTCTCCAACTCTTTATAAATTTGAATGGCTTAGTCTTCCGTCTAAGGATCCAAAATATAAGATTGATTGGCTTAAAATGGATGGGGAAGATTATGAGGCTAAGGAAGAAATTAAAAGAAAAACCACTGTAAAGATGGAACTTCCTTTCGTCTACAACTGGGATAATCGTAAGGCTTTGTCTTGGAATTGGAAACAAACCTTGTCTAGCGATTATTTCCAAAGTTATGCAATAGAAAAACAAAAGGAGTGCGAAAAACCCGTTTTTGAAGGAAAAGTGTATTATCCTCCTTTGGTGCTTGAGCAAAATCTAGTAGACCTTGAAAGCAAGATTAAAGACATCAGAAATGATGACAAGCTTGCTTTTGAGATTGAGAGAGAAGTTATGTTTACAGTTATCTCAAATGGTGTAACGTCCCAAAAATTACAATAAATTTGAACTTTTAAAAATAAAATTTTATTAAAACTAAACCATAAGTAATTAAATCCAACCAAACGTTTATCAAAACCTCGTTAAGTTAAATCACCAATTATAAATAACACAGCGGAAATTGTAATAAATCTAAACTTGATGTCTCAAAATAAATAATAACGAATGTCTTCTTCACGTGCCAGTGTGTACCGTCACGCCTTACTGCCACTCGTACCTGAAACCATAATTCACAGGGAAGGGGTAAACACGAAGCTTAGTGAATTCAAACACATACGCATGTAGCAATTACATACACACCACTCCTATCCGCACAAGGACAACCAACACAAGCAATTAAATGGTGCAAGCAAACACATACAAGAACACCCTCGCGTACTAACGATTTTCCTACGATTTTATACACTTATTCTAAGATCGAAATGTAAGGCTGGCAGATTCGGACCTGCTGCAAAAACGGCCCTTTTGCACCTAGCTAGAGGCCTAACCAGGTTTTCGCTAAAACACGAAAAATGTGCCCGACACAGAATGTGAACCGTGGGCACCAGTTTCGCCTCAAACCGAGCTACGAAGGGACAGAAACGACGTTTTCACATAAAATGACGATTTTTGAAACGGTTTAATGTTTTCGCGATTGGGGTTACGGTTTAGCTATTTAGGGTTTACGAAGGCTGTACCAAACCACGCGCCACCCACTGCCATCTCCGGCAGTGGTGGTCGGTGGCGGCGGCCACCGCCCACGGTGGTGATGGTTTAAAGGAAAAACTCTGACGAAGTGACGGAACACCCCAACAAAACTACTCGGGCCGCACCTACGCCCATACGCGACCCAGCAGCCACCACCACGCGTGCCACAGCCGCCGCACCGGTGGTGCACGGCGGCGATGCCGGCGGCAGCCATGGCTGCAGCGGCGATGGTGGTTCCGCGGTGGTTAGACGGCAACGAAAAGAAACGAGAAGAGAAAATCTTACCTCTTTAACAAAACGCAGCAGCAACAGTTAACTCACCGGCTTCTTCTTCCTCTCTCGCTCTCTCGTTGCTCCTCTCTCTCTCCGGCAGCCGTTAGCGACGAAAAACGGCGGCGGCGACTGGTGGTTTGGTCGACGGCAACAGCAAACGTAATGGGGAGGAGGAATAGGGTTTTGTGGTGGATGTGTGTGTGTTTTCCGTGAATGTTAAACGAGAAAGAGGGAAGGGGAGGTCGGTCCTCATGGGCCGATCTCCAAGCACCTTATTTACCAACTTTCACATTTAGCCCCTAGGTTTTAAAATTAATTCACTTCTTACCACAAGAATTTAGGATTTTACTCATTTAACCGAGCATCACAAACTTACTCATTTTGGGTCCTTGACGCCAAATTCCGTTAATAGAATTACTTAAAGAAAAATTTAAATAATTAAAATACTTAAATAAAATGCATACCGAAACACGGGCTTTACAACTCTCCCCCGCTTGAATTAGACTTCGTCCTCGAAGTCTATGTCCGCGAACAGCTCCGGATAGTTCTCCCACATCTCAGCCTCGGGTTCCCAAGTCCACTCGGAACCCTTTCGGTGTTGCCACTGAACTTTCACCAAGCCAATTACCCTGTTGCGCGAGATCCTCGTCTTCTTGTCAATAACGGCGATCGGCTTCTCAACGTAATTCAGCCGCTCGTCGATCTGAATATCCTCGAGAGGAATTACCGCAGACTCATCCACTACACACTTCCGCAACTGAGACACGTGGAAAGTGTTGTGGATCAAACGCAGCTCGTCCGGTAACTCTAAGCGATAAGCCACCTTGCCCACTCGAGCAATGACCTGGTAATGCCCAATGTAACGGGGCCCCAACTTTCCCCGTTTACGAAACCGGATCACTCTTTTCCAGGGTGAGACCTTCAACAAAACATAATCTCCCACCTGGAACTCCAAATCTGATCGCCTCTTGTCGGCGTAACTCTTCTGCCGACTCTGTGCAGTAACTAGACGGTCCCGCACCATCTGTATCATCTCGGTCGTCTTCAGCACGATATCAGTGCTCTCCAATACCCGCTGTCCAACCTCGCCCAACAAATGGGCGTCCTGCACTTCCTACCATACAACAACTCGTACGGCGGCATGCCAATACTGGAATGGAAGCTGTTGTTGTAGGAAAACTCTGCCAAAGGAAGGTACTGATCCCAGCTACCTCCAAAAATAATAGCACATGCCTGAAGCATATCCTCGAGAGTCTGAATAGTCCGCTCACGCTGCCCGTCGGTCTTGGATGAAAAGTCGTGCTAAAATGGAACCGTGTACCCATCTCCGCCTAAAACTTCTCCCAAAACTGGGAGGTAAAACGGGTATCCCTGTCAGAGACAATCGAAACTAGCACCCCGTGCCTGGCTACAATCTCCCGCACGAAAATTTCCGCGAGCTTCTCCGCCGAGGAGCTCTCCCTGATGGCCAAAAAGTGAGCACTCTTGGTCAGACGATCGACGATCACCCGAATAGCATCATTCCCACGCGGAGTCTTTGGGAGTTTCGTAATGAGATCCATCGTGATCTGCTCCCATTTCCATACTGGAATCTCTAAAGGCTGCAACTTCTCATGCGGCCGCTGGCGTTCAGCCTTGACTTTCCGACAAGTCAAGCACACCTCTACACACTTGGCGACATCCCGTTTCATACCGGGCCACCAATACTTCTCCCGCAGGTCGCGGTACATCTTCGTAGCTCCGGGATAAATAGAAAACTTGGACTTATGCGCCTCGTCCAACAATTTCTGCCTGTTCCCACCAGTGAAGGGGACCCAAACTCGACCATATCGTGTCAGCAAACCCCGACTATCACGGACAAAACTCAGAATTTCACCCGAAACTCTCTCGCGTTTGGCATTCTCCTCCAGAACTACCATTTCCTGAGCACTACCTATCGACTCAAGGAGAGGTGCAACCACCGTTAACCGTTGACACAAACCCCGCAGTGGTTCACCAACCGGATGTCGACTAAGTGCGTCTGCAACAACATTCGTTTTACCCGGGTGGTAAAGTATCTCGCAGTCATAATCCTTGACCACGTCAAGCCACCTCCTCTGACGCATATTAAGGTTCTGCTGGTCCATCAGATATTTGAGGATTTTATGGTCAGTGTATATCGTACACTTGACACCATACAAGTAATGCCTCCAATCTTGAGAGCAAACACCACCGCTCCCAACCCTAGATCATGGGTCGGGTAATTCGCCACATGAGGCTTCAGCTACCTCGAAGCGTAAGCTAAAAACTTACCGCGTTGCATGAGCACGGCGCCCAATCCCTGGTGAGAAGCGTCACAATACACTACCCGATTCCTCCATACCCTCGGGCAAAGTCAGCACCGGAGCCTCGCATAAACGTCTGCGTAGCTCCTCAAAAGCCCTCTGTTGCTCTTCACCCCAACTAAAAGCCGCGGATTTCTTCGTCAATCGGGTCATAGGTAAAGCAATCTTGGAGAAATCCTGAATAAATCTCCGGTAGTACCCTGCTAACCCAAGAAAACTCCGTACTTCGGTGGGAGTCTTCGGTACTTCCCACCGCATCACTGCCGAAATCTTGGCCGGATCGACCATAATACCACTCTGGTTCACGACATATCCTAGGAATTGGACCTCCCGTAACCAGAACTCACACTTGGAGAACTTAGCATAAAGCTTCTCCCGCCTCAAAACTTCCAAAACTTCTCGCAAATGCATCTCGTGCTCTTCCTTCGACTTCAAATATACGAGAATATCGTCGATGAACACAATCACCGACCGATCCAGCATCGGGCTACACACCATGTTCATAAGGTCCATGAACGCTGCTGGTGCATTGGTGAGCCCGAAGGGCATCACCACAAACTCGTAATGGCCATAACGTGTACGAAAGGCCGTCTTCTCCGTATCCTCACTCCTTACCCGCATCTGATGATACCCCGGTCACAAATCAATGCGGAACTCCACCTGTCGCTCGGGAGGTATCCCCGGTAAATCATCGGGAAACACATCAGCAAACTCCCGTACAACTGGCACATCCTCTGCGGTCTTCTTCTCTCCGTCGACGCGCGTGTCTATCACACACGCTAGATACTCCTGACCACTGCTGTAAGTACCTCTGAGCTCTCGCAGCCGAACATATCGCTGAGGTCCTTCTAGGCGAGTCGCCCTGGACTAGCAGTTCTCCCCCGCTTGGGGTTCGAACTCGCACTTGTTTGCGACGATAAACAATCTCCGCATCGAAAGCATCCATCCAATCCATGCCCACAATCACGCACAATTCTCGCATAGCGATCAGAATCAAATCGAATCGGAAGCCTCACACCAGAGATCTCCAAAGTGCACCCCCGGTACACGTCAGTAACCATCAAGGTCCTGTCATCAGCAACCTCAACCACAAGCGGACAGTCTACCGTCCTACAACTCGGCCCAAAACGCTCACTAACAGTGTGTGACACGAAAGGATGAGTAGCCCCGCTATCAAACATCACCACAGCAGGCACCGAGTTAACTAAGAACGTACCTGTCACCACTCTATGCATAGCCTGTGCCTCTTCCACTCTCAGTTGATGAACTCTACCTCAGGCCGCCTCCATCACCGCAGCAAGTGAAGCATATTGCGCAGTACTTACGAACTCCCTGATCTCGATACGTAACATATTCTTGTACCGCGTCCTCTTCATGTCCGCAGAAGCAGCATACTGAGGACAGAAAAATGCCATTTCCGTGAACTCTCGGTTCATCTCCTTTACAGTCTCCGCAGTCTGAGAGAGCTCCAAGAACTATTTAGCAATCCTCTCCATCTCGTAACAGATTCACCGTGAAGCGAACCTTCAAATTCTCAGGACAACCACTGGTAAGGAATGCGCACTCCAATCCGATCCCGATACTACAACTCTCTCGCTCGGGGCTGCCCACCTGCAGGGGGTGGAATCGCCGCGATGCGCTCCTCTACCAACACTACTACCTCATTACGAATGGCGGTACAATCTCGGGGATCGCCTCCCTAGTAGCGTGCGTCACCTCAGCTGTAATTATCTCTCGAATCTGCTCAGTGGTAACTCCGGTACCAGAATCTGAGTCAGTATTGTTGTTCCTCCTTAACGAGCTATTAGCACACACTAAACCTGCTAACTACGCTCACGCTCAACTCATCGGATTCTCCGTGACTTTCCCCGACTCGAGCACGGATCCTGTGCTTCAGATAGTAGGAGCTCTACTACTACCTTCCACACCTATCCTTACTCCTTTCGAGTCCCATCCCGAAGTGCCCAAGTAGTTCCTTGCCGACAGTTCTACCCATATGCCCGTACCAGCATATGCAAACACTCTTCCTAGCTCCCTAGGAATTTCACCTCATCCCGCCACCCTTGCTATGACGGAATCCCTACTAGTCATGATGAGTCGCCTCACGAATGCACAGTTGCATACAGTGTAAAACCAGATAGACCTTCGAATACAAGATTCTATCCTACAACGGTTGGACTCAAACAAGAGCTGCGCAATAGAACTAAATCCAACATTCTAAGGCTATTCGGTTCTACTGCATACAACCTATAGTGCATTCACTTAACAACCTATCAAGGCTAGCATAAATTCCTATTAGCAAGCAACAAACATGCAGTACAGTGTAATAAGCACCAAGCAATCTAGCATACATGCTCCTATGTTCTAGAAAGCAATAAATTACACTAAGTACTTTACCTTTTCCCTTGGCATCGGTTGACTGTACACACTGCGCCTTCTGTCACCGTTTCCCAAACGGACTTTTTCCCTTCTTTTATTTCTCAAAAAATTTAAAAGAAAAAGATAATCTCGAGCCGTAAACTTGAGTTCAAACACAACGAAATGTGTTCGATTCGCTCAAGCTGTGCTCTGATACCAACTTGTAACGTCCCAAAAATTACAATAAATTTGAACTTTTAAAAATAACATTTTATTAAAACTAAACCATAAGTAATTAAATCCAACCAAACGTTTATCAAAACTTCGTTAAGTTAAATCACCAATTATAAATAACACAACGGAAATTGTAATAAATCTAAACTTGATGTCTCAAAATAAATAATAACGAAAGTCTTCTTCACGCGCCAGTGTGTACCGTCACGCCTTACTGCCACTCGTACCTGAAATCATAATTCATAGGGAAGGGGTAAGCACGAAGCTTAGTGAATTCAAACACATACGCAGGTAGCAATTACATACACGCCACTCCTATCCGCACGTGGACAACCAACACAAGCAGTTAAATGGTGCAAGCAAACACATACAAGAACACCCTCACATGTATCCTTCGGCTCCCCGAATTCACACAACACTCGTGTAGGCATCCCTCGGTCTCCCCGAGTTCATGCCACACTTGCACACAATTTCTCGGTCCCACCGAGCCCTCGGTCTCCCCGAGTTCACACAACACTTTTGCACAATTCCTCGGTCCCACCGAGCCCTCGGTCTCCCCGAGTTCACACAACACTTTTACACAATTCCTCGGTCCCACCGATCCCTCGGTCCCACCGAGATGTGTATAACACTCATTTATACTAGGCATTAATTCAACCTAGTACTACGCACCACAATACAGCTAGTACACACAACAAATCAGTTAATACACACAAACTACCGCGATGTACATATAATCCCTATTCTACGCAGTGAGAGAACTCACCTCAAAAGCAAAGTGGATGACTACAAACAGCAACACGAGCTCGTCAACTCCAACTCACTTCTTTTCACCTAAAGAAGTGTTACCAAGAGTCAAAGCGAAGCCCCAACCCTCAAAAATAACCATAAGACTAATAGAGTAACATTTCAGCTTTTCAGTCTAAACTGCAGGTCTGTTCGGGACCTGTTTAGCCCCCTCTAGACCCACAAATCCAGAAATTAAATCCCACAAACAGAAGGGTCTGGGTCTTAGCTTTCCAGGGACATATTATACGCGTTCTAACGATTTTCCTACGATTTTATACACTTATTCTAAGATCGAAACGTAAGGCTGGCAGATTCGGACCTGCTGCAAAAACAGCCCTTTTGCACCTAGCTAGAGGCCTAACCAGGTTTTCGCTAAAACACGAAAAATGTGCCCGACACAGAATGTGAACCGTAGGCACCAGGTTCGCCTCAAACCGAGCTACGAAGGAAAAGTTATGGCCGATACAAAACAGGGACAGAAACGACGTTTTCACATAAAATGACGATTTTTGAAACGGTTTATTGTTTTCGCGATTCGGGTTACGGTTTAGCTATTTAGGGTTTACGAAGGCTGTACCAAACCACGCGCCACCCACTGCCATCTCCGGCAGTGGTGGTCGGTGGCGGCGGCCACCATCCACGGTGGTGATGGTTTAAAGGAAAAACTCTGACGAAGTGACGGAACACCCCAACAAAACTACTCGGGCCGCACCTACGCCCATACGCGACCCAGCAGCCACCACCACGCTTGCCACAGCCGCCGCACCGGTGGTGCACGGCGGCGATGCCGGCGGCAGCGGCGATGGTGGTTCTGCGTTGGTTAGACGGCAACGAAAAGAAACGAGAAGAGAAAATCTTACCTCAGTTAACACACCGGCTTCTTCTTCCTCTCTCGCTCTCTCGTTGCTCCTCTCTCTCTCTCCGGCAGCCGTTAGCGACGAAAAACGGCGGCGGCGGCTGGTGGTTTGGTCGACGGCAGCAGCAAACGTAATGGGGAGGAGGAATAGGGTTTTGTGGTGGATGTGTGTGTGTTTGCCGTGAATGTTAAACGAGAAAGAGGGAAGGGAAGGTCGGTCCTCATGGGCCGATCTCCAAGCACCTTATTTACCAACTTTCACATTTAGCCCCTAGGTTTTAAAATTAATTCACTTCTTACCACAAGAATTTAGGATTTTACTCATTTAACCGAACATCACAAACTTACTCATTTTGGGTCCTTGACGCCAAATTCCGTTAATAGAATTACTTAAAGAAAAATTTAAATAATTAAAATACTTAAATAAAATGCATACCGAAACACGGGCTTTACAAATGGCTTAAAAGAAATGAAAGCTAAACATAAAAAAGTATCTGAAGAGAAATCTTTAAAGGAAAAACATTCTTCAGATTCAGATGCTTCTTCATGTAAAGCATTTATGGGAAATACTATCTTTAGGAGCTTGACAGTTGATGACCAAGATGATCTTGAATCTTGGGATTTGGAAAGTCAATTTGATAAAGCTTCTCCTGAGAAGTATATTCCTACAGAAGAAGATAAAGTTTTTCGAAAAGAACAAAATGAATTTCTATATCCGAAGTCTTATGGTATCTTTCACACTTCATTGGATAGTCAGTCTGATCATGAAATTGAAAATCCTTGTGATGTGAAGGGTAAGGAAGTAAAAGAAACAGTTGTTCAATTTGATTTTAGCGCCAAACTTCTAGATCACTCTGACTTCTTAATCAAAGAAGAGGAACCTAAGAAGACTTTCTTCAAAGGTGAATCTTCAAAATCGGTTGAGAAAATTTCTGATAATGATTATTATTCCAAATCCAAATCTAAACAATCATTTCAGAAAAAGAAAAAGAAGAAGAAGAATAATTACAAATCAAAGTCTTTTCGAAATTCCAATGCTTATGATTCTTATTGTGCTGGCATTTCAGATCGTTATATAAGAAACAACTCGAGACTCGAATGGAGAATACAGGAGTCCACACAGGATGTGGCCCAGACAAAATCATCTCATGTTCCTTTTAATTCCATGAAAAAACAATTTTTCTTCTGCTGTTAGAACTCAAGGTGTTTGCAATAAACAAAAACTTGTTATTCCGTATAAAGCTTTATTCAATGCAACAATTGATTAATTTAGCGCATGATCAAATTTTTTGTTCATCTTGTGGCGTGGATGATTTTATCTGCAAGTCCGATTATTCTTATTGGTTTGGTTATAATTTCCATGGTCCTAAAAGATATTATACAAATGGAAATTATAATAGAGGTTTTAAAAGTAAAAATGCTAAATCCAAACCTGTTGAAACTCCTAACCCAAAAGGACCCATTTTCAAATGGGTACCTAAAACCACTTGATTTCCCTTTTGCAGCCTAGTCATGTGTGGTATTTAGATTCAGGCTGCTCAAAACACATGACTGGTAGAAAGGAGTTGCTCAATAATTTTGTGGAAAAGTATGGTGGTAGAGTCAAGTTTGGAAATGATCAGTACTCTCTGATTCTGGGTTATAGAGACATAGTAAAAGACAACGTCAGGATTACCAAAGTTAACTATGTTGAAGGTTTGGGGCATAACTTGTACAACATAGGTCAATTTTGTGATAAAGATCTAGAAGTCAATTTCAAGAAGACCCGGTGTTCAGTTCGAACCGAAGGAGGGGATGAGCTTCTAGTTGGTACGAGGAAGTCCAATCTTTACACCATTGACCTATCAAAGATCAAACCAAAGAATGACGTGTGTCTATTGTCTAAAGCATCAATAGAGAAAAGCTGGTTATGGCATAGACGACTATCTCATCTCAATTTTCGTTATATTCAAAAACTGATGGTAGGTGATTTAGTCCTAGGTCTACCAGTTCTAAAGTTTGAGAAAGACAACTTTTGTACCGCCTGTGAGAAGGGGAAGATGAAACGAGCTCCTCATCCGCCAAAACCTGAGCCGAGTACACACAAAGTTTTGAAGATTCTTCATATGGATCTTGGTGGGCCAATGAAGACTCAGAGTATAGATGCTAAGAGATATGTGTTGGTTGTCGTCGATGATTATTCGAGATATACATAGGTGAAATTTCTACGATCCAAAGATGAAACACCTGAGTTGATTATCTCATTAATCAAACAGCTTCAACTGAATCTTCAACAAACGGTCCAGACAATCAGATCAGACAACGAGACAGAGTTTAAAAACAAGACTCTTGATGACTTCTTTAAGTCATTAGGAATTTCACATCAATACTCTGCAGCAAGAACACCTCAGCAGAACGGGGTTGTTGAAAGACGAAATCGTACTCTTGTTGAACCTGCCAGAATGATGTTGTCCTATGCTGATCTACCTTTGTTTCTGTGGGCCGAAGCTGTGTCAACGGCATGCTATACACAAAATTGTTCAATTATACATCGACGGTTTGGCAAAACTCCATATGAAATTATCAACCATAGAAAACCTGTAATACACTACTTTCGTTTTTTTGGGTGTAGGTGTATCGTGCTGAATGACAAGGACAAATTGAACAAATTTAGTCCTAAGGGAAAAGAGGGCGTTTTCATCGGATACTCGTCAACCTCAAAGGCGTACAGAGTCTATTTCAAATGCTCTAGAACTGTGATGGAAAGCATTAACGTCAAATTCGATGAGACTGAGGAAATGGCTTATGTGCAAACCAGTACAGAACCCGTAATATCTGGAGTACTGGCGTATGGACAAATCCGTCCAACGTCTACCAAGTCAAACAAAGGTCAAGCTTCAACTTCTAACTCTACTCCTAATGAACTTGATATTTTGTTTGAAAATTTTTATGATGATTTCTTTGGAAACAATAACTCATCTTCTGTTGCTAATAACAGGAATCAAGTTGATGCACATCCAGTACAAGCTACAATGTCAGGGCATTCATCGGTACCGACATCATCCAATACTGGTGCAACAACTACCGTATCCTCTCCAAGTAATCCAAATGTGGCATCTACGCAAGCAATACAACAGGTATATACGAATGGCGCGTATTCATCGGGTACGACTTCAAATGTTAATGATCAGAATATTGCTATCATACCGGAGGAATCTACTGAAGCAGTTCTCGAGGCAGTTCTAGTTGTCCCTTCTGACAACCAACCCGCCTCACATCCGGAATCAACATTGACGATTGAGTTGAACTTCGATAAAGATCCCAACTTAGTAGACTCCAATCAAGATGCTATCTCTCTCCATCCATACTCAAAGAAGTGACACGCAGTCACCCAATAGATCAAGTGATTGGTGAGGTGACTGAACCAGTAAAGACCAGATCTGCAACCGCAAATGAAGTTCTATACGCGCTCTTTCTAAGTAAAGTTGAGCCACGAACAGTTCAACAAGCATTGGAAGATCCGGATTGGTTAATTGCGATGCAAGAAGAGCTGAATCAATTTGAAGCTCTGAAAGTGTGGAGATTCGTTCTGAGACCCAAGGGTAAAACAGTCATTGGTACTAAGTGGGTCCTGAAAAATAAGAAAGATGAAGACGGCATAATTGTGAGAAATAAAGCACGACTAGTAGCAAAAGGGTATAGGCAACAAGAGGGTATAGACTATGATGAGACGTACGCATCGGTTGCTCGCTTAGAGGCAATTCGGATGTTCCTATCTTTTGCCGCCTACAAGAACTTCACTGTTTATCAAATGGACGTGAAGACTGCATTCTTGAATGGTGTTCTAAAAGAGGAAGTGTACGTGTCTCAACCAGAAGGCTTTGTGGGCTAAGATAAACCAGACTATGTGTACATCCTTGACAAAGCCCTCTATGGTCTCAAACAAGCCCCACGTGCCTGGTACGAAGTTTTATCTACCTTTCTACTAGGATCTGGCTTTGAAAATGGTAAGATTGACACAACCCTCTTTACTTTGCATGAGGAAGGTGAAATTATTTTAGTTCAGATTTATGTTGATGACATTATTTTTGGTTCGACTAACCCTGCACTATGTACATGGTTTTCTAACATTATGATGACCAGATTTCAGATGAGTATGATGGGAGAGATTAACTTCTTTCTCGGATTACAAGTCAATCAATTCTCGACAGGGATCTTCATCAATCAATCGAAGTACGTGTTTGATATCTTGAAGAAATTCAAGATGGAAAACTGTACATCAATTGGTACTCCTATGGCTCCAAGATTTTAGATCGATCTAGATCCTGATCGTAATGATGTTGATGTTAAGAATTATAGAGGAATGATAGGGTCACTAATGTATCTAACTGCAAGTCGACCAGATATTATGTTTGCAACTTGTCTGTGTGCAAGATTTCAGGCCAAACCTAAATAATCCCACCTCGGCGCTGTCAAGAGAATCTTTTGCTATTTGAAGGGAACACCGTATCTCGGACTGTGGTATCCCAAGGGAACCGGATATGAACTCACCACAATTTTAATTTCATCAACTTGACTCTCAAAGTTAAATTTGTGAGAGTCAAGAGATGATTGGACGTGACGTTCTGTTGCTTGAGCTTTCATGACAAACTTTGAAGATACGGTCATCATTCGGCTCACGACAGACTTGCTGAATCCGCTCATATAAGCTATGTCGATTGGTTGGTTGTTGGGAAATGGTACAGGAGCAGCTGGGGCAGTGGCTTCTTTGATGGCATCCTTGACAGAGGTATTGATTAACTCTGTCAAGGTTCTGACGTTGGAGTCTGACAAGAGAATTGAAGGAATTGGTAGAGTTTTGTTCATCGCTGCAGTATGGTTCTCTGTCATCTTCGTCTTTAGGTTGGAGAGCTCTGTCGTCATTTTCTGTGTCTCCTCTGCTCTGCCCGTTCCAAGTCAACAACTTTTTGTGAAGTCTCTGCATATTTCATTGTCTTCTGCTGCAGTTCTTCTTTGAGAGCAGCATTCTCCTTGCGGATCAGCTCCTCTTTTGCTTCATTGATAAGTTTATACTTATTCAAGGAGTTGCTAATACTGTCACAAGAGCTTTTGACTCTGCTCTGGTGACAGTGTCAGCGAGGGTAACCTTGGCTCCAACACATGGATCCAAGTCAACCTCGAGCTCAGAGGTGCCTCCATAAAGAGTTGTTTTTAGGTTGGCTCTTGAAGAAATTCCACCCGATCCTTGATGTTCCTTTTGAGGGGATACATCTACAGGTGTTATGATCAGAGTTTCCTCTTCCAGCTCCGGTTCTGGAGAAGGAAATTTGATGTGTTGAGAAGATCTGTGATCAAGACAGGTCTTCCCTTGTGCAACTAGGTCAAACCAATGTCCTTGAGTTGGACATTGCCTACGTGAGATACGAAAGATCTCAGGACTAGTTTGTGACAGATCTATGCAAGCCACAGAGGCTTTAGCGTGTGTAGGTGACCTATTGATGTTCTGGGGCGATGGAACATCTATACCAAAAATGGATTCCCCGGTTATGTGCATACCAGAGGCGTGAAGAGTTGCCTCTGGTGGTTCTTGCTGGCTTGGGTTCGAGGTGTGCACCTCTGATTCAATATCCCTCTGTTCTTGATCACCAGGGATAGGTTGTGTGGTAGCACTGGGAGTTGGGCTTTAGAAACGCACATGTGTGTTCACTTGAACATCTTTTTCTAAGCTCGCATTTCCCTCGGCTCCTAGGGTTTTAGCAGACTTTGTTTCTCCCTCACTACTCTCCTCTTCCTCACTACTACCATAGGAGGGCGAACTCTCTGCCACCTCCTCTGCAGCTTCCCTTTCTTCCTCTTAGACAGCCTCCAGAGGGGATGCTCTGTCCACTACTTCCTCTTCTACCACATTGGCAGAGGAAGACCCCACTTCGGGTACTCTTACCTCTGGTCTGTTCACTTCTGCTTCTCCTCTTTCCTCACTCATACTCTCTAAAGAAGGCTCAGGACCTAAGTATGTTGGGGTTCTCACCTCAGGTTCTTGAGGTTGAGCAGCATGATTATAGTTTTGGATAGAGATGTGAGTAGGGCTTATTAATGAAAGCATTGTTCGTGGAACTCTTCGTACGTTTGGGTATTCACCTGTGGTTGTTGGCAAGAACCTGGACATTACCCAAACAGGTGTTGGATTTCCGTGTTGAGTTAGTTGCAAGATGGGGAAGGCTTCTCTTATGACTAGGCTGATAAAACGAGGATATCTGATAGCTTTCAGACTTATGTGGACTCCTACTTCACCTCCTCTTGCCAGGGCTGTGGTTTTGGTAATTACTACAGAAAGAAGGCCTTTGTAGAGAATGTTGGCATAATCGAAATTTCTTTTGAAGTATAGACCATACATAATCTGAAGAATCTCTATGCTAGCTTGGTCTTGGCTACCAGATTTGCAGGTTAAGGTTCTGTTCAGTGTGGAAAACATGAAATTCCACACCGGGGGTAAATGACCTCTTCTGAATTCGTCTATCTTGTTCAGGGTGTGGTTGTAATCTAAGAACTTCACGGAGTCAAGAAGAACAACAACTTTTGGGGGGTTTTCGTATGCTTGAATCCCTAATTGTCTCTTGGTCTGCATCCCTAAAATTCTCCTAAGAGTCTTGTCACGAATGTGTACTGATCCACCTCCTGCATTTCTTCCAGAATCAACGTTTCCGATGATCCCCTTTTGTTCTGGAATGAACTGACCATTGTGAGGGCTCGAAAGATTTTTGAGTTTCTGAAAAACTCAACAAAAACATGGTAAACGGGTAGATAGTTGGCTGGGTTAGCATCAAAACGGTAGTTGTTGTTTGCGAACTCGTAAGGTTGGATTACGATTTCGTCTACGGGTCCTATTCGTCTTGATTCTGCAGAGTTTTGTCTTTCAGCCATTGTTGCAGGTTTAGGGTTTTTGAAGAACTCAAAGGTTTTGAACGAAAGAGGGAAAGGTTGAGGGTTTTGAATGTTCAGTAAGCGTAGGAAATGAAATGGGTCAATTGGAATGGGTATTTATACTTGAAATGTATGGCTGGATAACCATCGTAGGTACTGTAGCTACTCGAGTTTCAGATAGTGGAGCGACCTCAACAGTGGAACGTGGAATCAGAGAGTGCCACGTGGATTTGGGTTCTGACAACTTTTAGGCTATCAAACCGTCACGGTTAGTGATTTGAGAGTGACATGTGCTTGACGCTTAAGAAGTAACCCACATCTCTGATGACAGCACTTCTGATGACGTGGCAGAAAACTGACAGAGCTCTGGTGGAACTCAGCAGAGTTTTGCCTCTGTTGAGTAACCTTTTTCATTCTTTTCAAGTATCCCAAGATGTTTCACCTTTACCCAAAAATCATTTTAAAAATCCTATATCTGATGTGAGAAAAGCCAAAAGAACGAAAGCAGAACTATCTCAAAGATTTCACAGAGTTCTGGTGAAAGATCAGCGGAGGCTCTGGTGAAATGTCAGAGTTCTGGTAGGTTCTTGACATTATCAAAAAGGTTTTCATCAGAACAGGTTTTCCCTCCCTTAAAAAGATTTCCTTTTCTTGTTCAACGAGCAAAGTCAATTAGATTTGGAATTTGATTTGACTTGCTCCCCCTTAAACCATGCTTGATTTTCCTCTTAAGCTCCCCCTAAAATAGTAAGCTTAATTGACAGATTTTTCTTTTCAGTTTTTTTTTTGAAAGATTAAAAAAATATGTACAAAGAGAAAAATAAAGTATATACAAATTGAAATTTACAGAAGAAAATATTGAAAAAGTATGCTTGTAGAGCTCTGGTGAACATCAGAGGCTCTGGTGAACTATCCTACCCAACTATTTTGACAGAGCTCTGGTAGGAACATCAGAGGCTCTGTTGATTTTTAAACAGAGTTAGGAGCACATGTTCAGCATACCCATCTTGCTGATTAAGAAGTTAAATCTCCTTTCATCAAGGGCTTTTGTGAACAAGTCAGCAAGTTGGAAGTCGGTTGAAACAAAGTACATTTCAATCGTCCCTTTTTCATCATGATCCTTTATAAAATGGTACCTTATGTCGATATGCTTTGTCTTTGAGTGCTGGACTGGATTAGCTGTAATTTCTATGGCACTCTTGGAGTCACACAGAATTGGGATCTTGCTGTACTCCATGCCATAATCTTTGAGTTGTGTTTTCATCCAGATCACTTGAGAGCAACAACTAGCAGCAGCAACAACATACTCTGCTTCTATTGTAGAAGTTGATACGCAATTCTGTTTCTTGGATGTCCAACTCACCAATTTTTCTCCAAGCAATTGGCAGCTACCAGAAGTACTATTTCTGTCATTCCTGCATCCTCCATAATCTGAATCTGTGTATGCTACAAGCTCGAAACCAGAATTAAGAGGATACCAGAGACCCAAAAATGGAGTCCCTTTGAGATATTTAAAGATTCGTTTGACAGCAGACAAATGGGATTCTCTATGATTTGCTTGAAATCTAGCACAAAGACATGTAGCAAACATTATATTAGGTCTGCTTGCAGTCAAATACAGAAGTGACCCTATCATGCCCATGTAGTTCTTGATATCCATAGATTCACCGTGAGGATCATGATCAAGTTTAACTCCAGTGGCAATAGGAGTTTTCATAGGATTTGAATTATTGAGCTTATACTTTTTCAAAATATCAGAGATGTATTTTGATTGACTTATGAAAGTCCCTCTGATGGATTGTTTAACTTGTAAACCAAGGAAGAATGAAAGTTCTCCCATCATGCTCATTTTGAATTCACTTTTCATCAATTCCTCAAACCTATCACAGTATTCCTGCCTAGTAGACCCAAAAATAATGGCTCTTGTTCATCTTCTCTTGCACCAGAATCTTGTCCCTCATTTATCTAAATTACACCTGTAGACAGAGAAGTAGATGGTGAAGAATTGGAGGGACCAGTAAGAGTTGTACCTGTCAGATTTTGTTCAGCAGAACTCTGAGCTTGATTGCCTCTGGTGACATCGACAGAGGAATCATCATCATCGAAGAAGTCGTTGAATATTAAATTGATGTCTTCTTCCTTGACTTTGAAGAACTAGGCTTCTCTTTTGTCTGTGTCCCCTCTGGTGATTTGCAATCAGAGGAACTTGATGTTCCTTCATCAAAGGACACATTAATTCTCTCTTGAATGACCCTGGTTCTGGTATTGTAGACTCTGTAGGCTTTAGAGGTTAAGGAATAACCAATAAAGAGTCCTTCGTCAGCCTTCTTGTCGAACTTGCCCAGTTGTTCTCTGTCATTCAAGATGTAGCATTTGCAGCCAAATACATGAAAGAATTTCACATTCGGCCTTCGACTGTTGATGAGTTCATAGGGAGTCTTCTTGAATCCTTTCACTATTACATCTCTGTTCTGGGTAAAACAGGCTGTTGAGACTGCCTCTGCCCAGAAGTTGATTGGGAGAATAAATCCAGCCAACATAGTTATGGCGGCTTCTACCAGAGTTCTGTTCTTTCATTCCACAACACCATTCTGTTGGGGAGTTCTGGCAGCTGAGAAGTTCTGGGAGATTCCTTCCTCTGATAGGTAGGCATCAATTCTTGCTTTCTTAAATTATGTCCCATTATCACTTCTCAACTTTTGGATTTTAAGTCCTAACAGAACCTGTATTCTCTTCAACAAACTTATCAGAATTTCTGGGACATCATATTTTACTCTGATGAACTCAACCCAAGTATATCTAGAATATTCATCAATAAGCACAAGAATATACTTCTTACCCGACAGACTTTGCACAGAAATTGGACCACAAAGATCCACATGGAGCATATGCAAAGGTCTGGGGCAACTGTGATCACTCTTTGTTCTGTGTGAAGTTCTTTTCATTTTGCCCGGTTCACAGGCAGAACAGAGATGGTCTTTGTCAAATTTAAGGGAAGGTAGACCTTTCACTAAGTTGAGTTTCACGAGCTTGTCAAGATTTGAAAAATTCAAATGAGCAAATCTTTTATGCCAGAGCCAGGCATCTTCATTTTTCAAAGAAACTAAACAGAGTTTTTCTGTTGTAGTACTTTGGTTTGGATTAAATTTCATTTTATACAGATTGCCTTTTCCGTCGGCTCTTAAAAGTTCTTGACCAGACTCGGAAAGCAACAAAGAACAATATTTCTTCTTAAAATTGACATCGAACCCATGATCACATAGTTGACTTATACTGAGCAGATTATGATTTAATCCTTCAACATAAGCAACCTTAGAAACTGAAACACCACCGTTATTTAGAACACCATAACCTCTAATATGTCCCTGTTGATCTCCTCCAAAGGTTACTACACTTCCCATTTTGTTCTTGAATGAAGTCAGAAGCTCCTTATTGCCTGTCATGTGCCTGGAACATCCTGAATCTAGGTACCAGATCTGCACATGAGGCTTCTGCAAGATAGATTAGTTCTTTTTAGGTACCCATTGCATGATGGGTCCTTTCTTGTTAGACTTGGGGGTGTTAACGGGTTTACCTGCTGGCTTTCCATTCTATGATGGTGTACCAGAGGGTTTTCTATGTGTGTTCTGAACAGTCTTATGAGTTTTCTTTGGAAATGACAGATTCAGGACACAGTGGGGACCATTCAAGTGATTCTGTAACTTTAACAACAGTTGAATGCAATTGCAGTTGATAGAACATGAGGATTGATGCATATTGTTGTTTCTTTTCAAAAACTGTTGATTGAATGGTACCTGGTTTTGAAAAACCTTAGGACCTGATGTCTTTGCATACATTCTGTCCTGGTTTAGATTTTTGAAATTGGCATTGTTCCTTTGAACAGATTCACTGGACCAAAAAGAGTTTTTTCTTTGATTTACAGCAGAGTTGGGAATAGGTTTGTCATTAACTATCCATTTGCCCATCTGCTCTGGAGTAAATCTGATTGGTTTGAAAGCAAATGGAACAGAGGTGTTGTTCACTGGAATACTCTTAGCTTTTTCTCTTCTCTTCTCTTCTATCTCATTAGAAGAAAGAATCCTGATACCCTTGTTTTTAAAATCAGGCACTGGTATAAATCTGGATTGGTTCTTAAAGAACGAGACATTTTTCAATTCTCCAGATCTAACTAGTACTTGCTTTGGTTTGTGCAAAACATTCTTTTGAGCACAAAAAATCTGCTCATCTACCTCAGAATCAGAGTCACTGTCAGAGCCTAGAAAGTCTCTCGTGGCTCTGGTGGAGGTGTTAGTCTCTTTGGGTAAATCAATATTTGCTCTGGTGGACTTGAACTTTCTTTGTCTTGGTTTTAAAGCATCAGATGCAACATTTTCCTCAAGAACTCTTTTAATATCCTCTTCAAAAGATGTTCTAATTGATTCAGAGGTTGGGGAGAAGTCTGGTGCTTCAGGGTTGAGCCCACTCTGTGTTTTAACACCAGAGGATTCAGCCACAGAAGTAACAGACTTCTGGCCCTTGAAAGAGTTGAAGTGGAAAATCTCTCTTGTATCAAGACTTTTGACAGATTCAGGAAATGAGATCTCAGCTTTTCCTTGATCAATAATAAACTTTTCAGATGGTTTTGTAACCTTTTCTTGATCCAAGGAGTCATAGCTGACATTCCTAAAATTCAGTCTTCTGGGCTTTGAAACATCTGAGGTTTTGGCTCTTTTGAAAACTGCAGTACCACATATCACATCTTCTTGGATTTTCCCAACACAGAAGGCAGAGGACAGAGATGTCTTCTTCCTTCCAGCGAAGGGAACAAGGTCTTTGAAACCCAGACCTTGAGTATCCTTTTGAGAATTGATTTTAATGTGCACATCTTGTGCATCCTGGTACTTTTTTATCATAATTTCCTTTCTTTGTAAAGATTGGTGTAAAACCTCTATTTCCTTTTGAAAATAGTCCTTTAGAGCGACAGAGTTAAGCCTTTCATATTCAGAGTTCTTTACCACTTCAGTCTTTTGCTTTAAAGTCTCCTCAAATTCCTTACATTTTTCAGAAAAAGAGTTTTCTTTCTGTTTTTGTAAGACTTCTAGGTCAGCCTTTTTTTTGGCTATCTCTTCCTTCTCTTGTTCCAAGAGAGTTTTCCCTCTCTTGTAGAAGGACAGATCCTTCGGAGCTAGCTTTCTTAACTCTTTCTACTCAGAGAGCTTTTGTTTTAAAAGTTGAAATTCCTCTGTTAGTAAATAAACATGCATCTCCAGCTCGGAGTTTGATTTTGATTCAGAAGAAGAACATACCTTGGCACTGGGTCTGGTGGTCTCCAGCGCTCTGTCACTTGGCTCTGTTACTGAAAGAGCACATGCAGTCTGAGATATGTATATCTCTGTTGTTCTCTCTGGCATCTCTCCAGTCATCCAATCAGCTACCTCTTTCAAACTCATATCATCTACAACAACCCCGCAAAAATTGGCTTGCTCTGGTTTGTCATCAGAGGACGAGTCAGAGATCCAATTCTCTATCTCAGCAACATAGCTTCTCTCTTTGTAATTGTACTTATACTTATTCTTGTAGTAGTCCTGGTCTTTTACCAGTCTACCCTTACAATTAGCAGAGAAATGACCGGGTTTGCCACATCTAAAACATCTTCCATCATTCTTGTTGATGGGCTGGGCAGCATCTGTTTGATTCTGGGGGGCTGGAGGATTGTACTTCTGTTGTGGTCTTTGCTCTTGTGGAGCTCTGTTGTTGTTCTGATAACCTCTCTTCTCGTCTTTCTCTTATCTCTCATATCTGCCACTTCTATCAAATACTTTGTTACCGAATCTCTTGTTAAACTTTTGAGTTATTAGAGCAAGAGATTGAGCAAAAGCATTGATATCATCATCCTCTGATGAACTTTCCTCAGCATCACTTTCAGCAACTAGACTCTTCTTTCCCTTCTTTCTCACAACCTTCTCTTTCTTCTTCTGTCTGCTAGAGCTTTCTCTGGTGGATTTCCCTTCAGTGGGAGTTTTAGAATCAGATATCAAAGCTATTGGACCTGCCATGGTGGATTTGCCCTTTTGTTTGACAACATCCTTCTCTTGTGCAGCAAGAGTGCCATACACATCCGTAAGAGACCATGCATCCAGATCTTGGTTAGCTTGTAAAGACATGGATAGATTCAACCATTCATCATTTAAGCTTTTCAAAAACAGAACATTGTTATCTTCCTTCGACCTAATAACCCCACACTTTTTACACTTGTTTATTAAAACATTGAATCTGTTGTAGGTCTGTTGTAAGGTTTCCACAGGAAGTGCCTTGAAATCATTGTATTCATTAATACATTGGGTCCTTTGTTGGTCCCGAAAGGCCTATACAAGTTTGTAGAAGGGGGGGGGGGGGGGTTGAATACAAACACACTATTTTACTTTTCTAAATTGTTTATTGATAAATCATTAACAATTTACAGCTTGTTGCGGAAACAAGATTAAGGATAAACCTAAATCTAAACAAGTTGGAACACTAAGGTTTCTTGCACTAAGAAAGATAAGGAGATTACTAATAAAATCCTATCTTAAGAGAGATTTGAACTTGTCCAGAGTTAGCAAGTTACTTCAAATGAAGTGAGTTCATCTCTTTATATACTGCATGCATTTAATGCAATTCAGTATACACTTTACACGTGTCATCAGCGGATTGGTTGCATGTCATTGACCTTTGTTGACAACCTTAGTAGCCGCATGAATGAACAGTGTAGTATCAGAGTGGTTGTACGATTTCAGATTTTCGGAGGTTCTTTTCTGACATTTCGTACGGTGGCGTGCAAGGGAGGTTAAGACAAAAGTACTTTGTACGGAGGACTTCATGATCAGCTTTCGTTGATTCAGCGATTATCATTTACTATTCAGCGAATGATAAAGTTCAGCGATAGCTGAAGTCTTGTACTTGATACTTCACGTTGAGTGGACAAATCTGAGTCTTCGCTGATCCGCATCAGTTCATTAGGAGACTTGTCGCTGGTTCTTGAGCTTAATCTTCGACTTCAGCGTAGAACCTTTGTTGACGTGAATCTTGTCTTCAGGGATCATAAGTAAACAACTAACTTATCAGCGATCACCATAAGGACTGAACAGGCTCAGCGATATGGTGAACAGTGTTCGCTGAATGTTTAATCTAAAAGAGCGAGAGTTCCTATCAGCAGTACTGTAAGATCTTAGTACTTATCAGCGATAGTGAAACTCTGATACATATTGTTTACTTGCAATTTTCACTAAGTATTTAAGATAGGGTCATTATCAAATCACTGAGGGTTTGGATCAACAATCTCCCCCTATTTGATTATGACATAGCAACAAAGAAAATTGCTATTTAATGAAAACATGAGGATAAAAAGAACTCATAAAATATTTGTCCCTTTTACTGTTTTCTGGGATCTTTTCAGTACTGATGGAGTAAAGTACATTCGCTGAAATCTTTCTTTAAATCTTTGAATCAGGTTACAATTTGAATAAGAAAGATTACAAGTACAAGCGAAATAAATTACAAGTACTGAAGGATGACTGATACAATAGAGAATGAGGTGATTGTTGTCAGCCTTCAAAGGGTTCTTCCTTAATGAGAAGTTCATCAAGGGTTGTCTTTTCAGTTGGAATCATCCAGTCAGGAACCTTTTCTCCTTTATTCTTTAGCTTCAGAGCAGCTTCAAAAATCAAGGGTTTTAGGTGTCGTGCCTGAATGTCTTTTCTGAAGTCGCACCAGTAGATGAGATCTCTGAGCTATTCGATTGGAGTGATTGGAAGATCAGCGATCCGTTGAAAGCATTTACGTCCGTCGTAGTCAAGAAAGAATATTCCATAAGGATTACTGATGACTTTACCAGGGACGAAAAGTTCACATGGTGGCAAAGAAATGTCAAGTGTAGATAGATCAGGATCAGGACCCAGTACTTCAGCGCGAGAGAAACCAATTCCAGTTTCATTTCGTATGACAGGACCTGAGTTTGAATCTTGACGTTTCTTCTTTGGTGAGCCCCTTTTTCTTTTCGGCTTTAGATCAGGAACAGGAGGAATATCCACACAAGAAGATATCAAATCGATCTGTCTGTTTATCAGCTTTTCGAAATGATCCTTGTACTTAGATTGTGATGGTTGGATAGCTAACCTCATCTCCAGCCATTCAGAGAGACCATACCTTTTTACAGTGTCAGCGCGAAAGGTTTCAGATGTGCCATCTTCTCTGAACAGTTTGATGTCAACAATAGGTACTCCGATGGAGGTTCTTCCAGAGATGAATACCTTGTTGATCTTCGCTGGACGATATCTGAAGTGGATTTTCTCTTTACACCAGATCAGGGTGGTCTGAGAAACTTCAGCTTTCTTTTCCACGATCTTCTGGGCTTGTTCCCAAAGCTTTCGTTGGATTTGAATGGGAATACGCTTCAGCTTGGGGTCTTTGACAGATTCTTGAGTGAGCTTGATGGCGTATTCTCTGTCTTTATCTTCAGCTTCCTTCCTTTCAGCGATGAGGCGTTCAGCTCTGAGATGTTCCTGGTATTCAGCTTTTGAAATTCTGAACTTAGGAGGAACTGAAGGCAGTTGATCGCGCCTTAGAATGATTCGCTGATCCTCGAATCGCTTTATCATTTCTTCTCTCCTCTTTTGATCTTCTTCACTCAGCCTTTGAGGAACTGAGGAAGGTCTGTTTCTGTGCGAGAGAGGTTGTTCTTCTGGTTCATCTGTCTCAGAGATAAAATCTAAGACTGGGATTATGTCTTCAGCGGTAGCTGGAATTATTGGTGAAGTCGCAATAGTAGAGCCTTCAGCGATATCCTCAAACAGGGGAGAGGACTAGCTGAAACGCAGCGATCTTACAAATAAGAACTGGGTAGAAGAACTTGGGTAGAAAAGATAGAAAAAAAATGTGGATGTGTATGGTGTTTGTGGAATGGATAACTGATTGATCAGAGATGATCAGGGAAGAAAAAATAAGTTTAGTGTACCTGACAAATCAGCTTTGCAAGCAAGATCGCCAGATTATCATCTTCAGCGATGCCGTTGTCTTTGCTTTTCTCAGCGCCAGAGGCTGAGTGCTTTGTCTTTGTTTTTGTCTTCTCCCCTGTGGATTCGGTTATCACGATCCCTTTAAGAGCTTTTCGAGGAGCAGGTTTGACGACAAAGATTCATCATCTTCATCATCATCATCATCATCGTTCCTTGGAGAGGAGGATGGTTCAGCTTCAGGGATGTCGATGTCTTCGTCTTCTTCTGCTTCGGATTCCTCAGCATCTTCTTCGAGTTGCTCCCCCTCAGATACAGAGGCGAGGTTCTCGGTTCCCTCAGGGTTTTCATCTCCCTGAGGTCCAGTAACCAGATCTTCATTACCCTCTCCCCTAATAGATTCATCATGGGAAAGGTCTTCAGCGCTCTTATTTTGATCTTCAGCGCTCTTCTCTTGTTCAGCGCTCCTCTCCCCCTCTTTCTCATGATGGGCGGGGGAGGAATGGGTAGACTCAGCATTGGTGTTATCTCTGTCTTCTGGGCCAAAGATTTTCACACAACCTTCAAGCTTAGCTATTCTGTCTTCTAGGCCAGAAATAGCAGGCGTGATCTTCTTCAGCTCTTGGCGATCCTCTGCGGTGAATGAGTCCAAAATAGGTGCAGGGGCCGGAGCAGGAGCTGGATTGTTTGCCTTGTTCACCAGCGTCTCGATCATTGTCTTGACAGAACCAAGGTCGGTCTTCACTGAGCCCAAGTCGGTCTTGACCACTGACATATCACCTTCGAGTGTACCAACCGATTTCTTCAGCGTTGTAACCTCGCTGGAAACGGTGGAAACTGACGATTTGAGGTTGGTGTAGTCAGTGTAGATGTCGGAGAGCACTTTGGCAAAGTCGGAGAGAGTTTTATCAAGGCCTTTGATGTCATCAGAGGAGGCCTTCTTTTCCACCACAGCAGTCAGCTTCGTCAGATTCTCTCCAGCGTTTGTTACAACTGTAGAGTTATTTGATAGACCGGTGGTGAGATCTGTAAGTTTCATCTCCATGGACTTCAGAGACTGGTTGATGTCTCCCAAATAAGGACCTGTAACATATAAGTACTTGTGAACAAAGGAAAGCTCAGAAGTTTCAGGTTTAGTTACAGTGTTTAAGGTGGGATCTATACCTGCAGGAGCGTTGACGAACTCATCAAAGTTTCGAGTCCCTCCATAGTGTTCCATATCTCCCTCAAAAGTTCCGTGAGGGATGGATATCTCTGCAGGTCCTTTCTTCATCATTCGCTGAGAAGCTTCAACGGCTTCTTGAATGATGGCATCTCCAGTTTTAGCTGGAGGAGTGTCCAAAGAAATAGAGGGAGGATCGTAGGATAAGAATTGGGGTTGGGCTTCAAGTTCAGCGTTGGATTCGCTGAGAAGTACTTCATCAGTCTTTTGAGAGACTGAAGAAGGTTGGGTAGATTCCAAAGTTCTAACCTCAGCGTTTAAAGACGCTGAAGTAGGTTTAGAAGGGATGGCTTGAATTGGTGTGGCAGAGCGTACCACGGAACTTTCCTTCAGCTCTTCAGAATGAGCTGAGGAGTCTTCAGCATGGAATTGCTGGGGTTGCTCCTTGGTTTTCTTGATCCTTTTGGAATCAAGAGGGGTAAGAGATTGTTTCCTTTTCTTAGAAGGAATGGATTTTGTGGCCTGGGAATCAGCGAGGGGTATTGTCGCTGAAGGAGCCACAGAAAGCGGAGAATTAAGTAGAGTGAGAAGGGTAGAGAGACGTACCTCGTTGGCGACAGGCTTGAAGTCGAGAACCTTAGGGCCAATCTGAGAAAGTTTCAGATCACCCTCTTCAGGATAGCTGTCCTTCAGGCCATATTGAAAGATGGCGCTGATGAATCGTGGGTAAGGAACCCATGCTGGTCGGTCAGCGGCAGAATCAACACGTTGAATGAGGTCTTCATAGATGATGGAGGCCCAGTCAATGTTGAGACCTTTCAGCAGTGCGTAACCCATGGCCTGCTGAGGTTGAGCGGCTTGATCAGAAGATCCGGATTTCGCTGTCATGCAGCTGATCAGGTGAGCGAAGATGAAGTTCATCTCGCTGGGCATCTTGGATTTCTTTATCAGCGTCAACTTCTTCTCAGGTAGCTTGTCTCTTCCAGTCTCCCAGATGTAACCCATCGCATCAAGGGAAGCAATGATTTCTTCCCTATCAGCGTGCTTCTTGTGGTCAGGTAATGGAATGAAAGGATTTTCTGAGGTAGCGTTGGGGAATTTCAGGGCTTTGCGGATTATTGCGGGGGTTATCTTGATGGTGCCATACTCAGTATCGTTGAGTATGCAGTCGATGGTTTTAGATGGATCTTTGGCGGAGGGTAGGTCGGTGTGTCTGGCAGAGTACCAGAATTGGGATAAGAGACGTTGACTGGCAGGAGGTGTGATTGTCAGTGCTGTGTAGATGGGGCTATTCTTCAAAAGATTTACAGCGTCGTCTAGATGGGATACCTGCTTCCGAGGAGGAAACTCGAGAAGCGCTGAGAGGTTGTTTGCCTTTGTCCAGTCTAGTTGATCCAGCTCAAACTTAACCTGAGGAGCTTTAGTGATTTCCAGTTCCTCAGAATCAGCGGAGATGGACTCAGCGGTAACATTCAGCTTTGAAGTTGCCATTTCACTGTATTATCAGTTCAACCAAAGATGTTAACAAATAAGAATTATCTTAATGTGGAAAGAAAATTTCCATTAAGATTTTTCGAATTTTGTCCATTTCATTCAGACAAAAAAAAGTCTTAATGAAGATTAGGGTTTTTCTTGTTTTAAAAAAAACGAATATAACACCCATAAGCCTTGTATTCCAGTTTCTTAAAAAAATGGATACGAAAGAAGAACAAGTTTAAGATTTTAGATTTAAAACTTGAAGAACAACCATGAAATGGTTGTGTTTATAAAACCATGAAAGAAAATGATTTTATTTTTGAGTTCTTTTGTTTGATCTTGTGTAAAACAATGATAAGATCGAAAACAAGTTATTCGCATTTGATAATAGATAAGAACATATTAACCTTGAGTTTGATGAAGAAGATGATGAACAGTTCTTGAAGATTGAGAGAACAAAATGCAACAGTGTTCTTTTCTTGCGGAGAAAGATTGACTCGCGTAAAAGACAAATATAAACTTTGAGAGTGTTTATATAGGAAGAGAGTAGAGAGAGAAAAACTTGAGCGGGAAAGTTTTTCATCATGACACGGACACGTGTTTGCATTTGATTGGATAGACAACAAAACGTGCAAACGTGTGTCAGAAAAAGAGCGTGCCTGGTATTATCCGTTGCAATGTCGTCACAACTGTCCTTTCACATTCTTTCGTTGTCTCTGAGGTTTTGAAAGAAAAAACTCAGGGACTCTTTGGAAAATATGAAGCACTGAATAGAAATATCAGTGAGGGTTTTAAGAAATTTCAAAATATCGCTGTTAAGGAAGAGATATTCAGCGATGTAAGAATTTGAAATCTTGCATTTTCATGCGTTTTGTCAGAGAGAGAAAACATACCTTGATATCAGTTTAACCAAATTTATTCAGAGAGAAGATGATGAAATGGATTGTACAAGTTTATTTTATCCGAGAGCCTATACAAGAATGTATAAACGTATCGCTGATTAAATGTGAACCGCTGAAGATTTATCCTTCAAAGTTCAGCATTCCAAGCTCGCTGATGAGAAAGTTGAATCTTGTCTCATCAAGAGGTTTGGTAAACAAATCAGCTAACTGATAATCAGTTGGGATAAAATGAAGTTCTATATCACCATTCATCACATGATCTCTGATAAAATGATATCTGATTTCTATGTGTTTTGTCTTTGAGTGTAGCACTGGATTGTTTGCTATAGCGATGGCACTTGTGCTGTCGCAATAGATTGGAATTTTGGAGAGCTGAAGATCATAGTCTAGTAGTTGATTTCTCATCCACAAGACTTGAGAACAGCAGCTTCCAGCGGCTACGTACTCAGCTTCAGCTGTGGAAGTGGACACTGAGTTTTGCTTCTTACTTGTCCAACTTACGAGCTTTCCACCCAGGAGCTGACATCCTCCTGTGGTGCTTTTCCTATCCATTTTGCAACCTGCAAAATCACTGTCTGAATAGGCGGTTAGATCGAATCCTGAATCTTTGGGATACCAAAGACCTAGATTCGCTGTACCCTTAAGATATCGAAAGATTCGCTTTACAGCTTTCATATGGGATATCTTAGGTTCAGCTTGATATCGTGCGCACAGACATGTTGCAAACATAATATCGGGTCGGCTAGCTGTAAGATACAATAGTGAGCCGATCATCCCACGGTATAGCGTGACATTGACAGGAACACCCTTTGTGTCCTTATCAAGTATCAGCGGTGGTGCCATAGGGGTTTTTATAGCTGAACTTTCAGTTAAGTCGAATTTCTTCAGCATATCTTTAACATACTTTCCCTGATTTATAAAAGTTCCTTTTTCAGTTTGCTTAATCTGAAGACCAAGGAAATATGTTAGTTCACCCATCATACTCATTTTATACTCATCTTTCATTCTATCAGCGAAACGAGTACAAAGCTCAGGGTTAGTAGAACCAAATATAATGTCTTCAACATATATTTGAACTAAAATGATATGACCTTTTATTTTTCTAAAAAACAAAGTTTTGTCAATCTTACCTCTCTCAAATTTTTCAAGGTGGAGATAAGTAGAAAGAGTGTCATACCATGCACGAGGAGCTTGCTTCAAGCCATAAAGTGCCTTATCCAGCTTATAAACATAACCTGGACGCTTAGGATCTGAGAATCCTGGAGGTTGTTCCACATAAACTTCTTCATTCAGCTTTCCATTTAGAAACGCTGACTTAACATCCATTTGATGTACAGTGAAGTTTTTGTGTACAGCATATGCTAAGAAAAGACGAATAGATTCGAGTCTTGCTACTGGAGCAAAGGTTTCGTCATAATCTATGCCTTCCTCTTGTCTGTATCCCTGAGCAACAAGACGAGCTTTGTTGCGAGTTACAGTACCATGTTCGTCCAACTTGTTTCGATAGACCCACTTAGTGCCTATCACTGTTTTGTCAGTTGGTCTCCGAACAAGTTTCCAAACTTTGTTTCTTTCGAATTCAGTCAGCTCTTCTTGCATAGCGCTGACCCAGTTTGGATCTCTGAGGGCATCATCTATTTTCTTTGGTTCAGTTAGAGAAATAAAGTTAACAAATAAACAAATATTACCTGCACTTCTACGAGTCTGAATACCAGCGTTGGGATCACCAAGAATTTGATCGATTGGGTGATTTACAGTCCATCGCTGAGCCGGAGCATGCGTCGCTGACTCAGTCTGAACTGGAGAAACTGAAGATGAGGCTTCAGCTACTTCTGGATTATCAGCTAAGATAGGAATGCTTGCATTTGTCACTTCATTCACTGATTGCTGAGAAATAGATGGAATTTCTGAGACATTTGGATCAACTGCGGGTATAGTGTTTATAGGAACAGCTGAGACCCAAGATGTTTCAGCTTCACTATTCTGCATATTGTGAATGATAGTAGGACCATCATTTTCAGTTGTATGAGCATGAGTAGTGGGAACATCTTCTGAATCACCAAGATGAGAAAACATCCATTGATTCAGTTCTTCTGTATCAGCGTTCGGTTTAGAGTTCGCTGAACGGGATTCGTCAAACGTGACGTGAATAGTTTCTTCTACAGTTTGTCTTCTTCGGTTGAAGACTCTGAAGGCTTTGGAAACTGAGGAGTATCCAAGAAAGATTCCATCATCAGCCTTAGGATCAAACTTTCCAAGGGCATCTCTGTTGTTCAGTATGAAACACTGACAACCAAAGATGTGAAGAAAGCTGATTGAAGGCTTTCTCCCATGAAAAAGTTCATAGGCTGTCTTTTTGAATCTTTTGACTATCAGCGACCTGTTTTGCGTAAAACAAGCCGTGTTGACAGCTTCTGCCCAAAACTGAGTAGGCAGGTGTGAATCGCTGAGCATTGAACGTGCAGCTTCAATAATTGTTCTATTTCTTCTTTCAGCGACTCCATTTTGTTGTGGTGTTCTCACTGACGAAAAGTTGTGAGAAATACCCTTGCTCTCAAGGAAGGAATCAAGAGAACTGTTTTTGAATTCAGTTCCATGATCACTCTTTATTGAGCGAACAGTCATATTGTTCAGAGTTTCCATCTTCCGAACAAAGGTGATGAGTTCTTCAGGGGTGTCACTCTTAGAACGGAGAAACATTACCCATGTGTAACGAGAGAATTCATCAACTATGACCAGCGTATATTTTTTCCAGCGATGGATTGTTTGTTAACGGGGCCAAACAAATCCATATGGAGTAGTTGAAGAGGAGATGACACTGAGGAAACTTGCTTTGACTTAAAGCTTGCCTTGGTCTGCTTCCCTTTTTCACACGCTGAACATAAGGATTCTTTGGCGTATGAATGTTGAGGTAGACCAGTGACTAACTCTTTGGATGAAAGAGTATTCAGTGTCTTGAAGTTGAGATGTGAGAGCCTCTTGTGCCATAGCCAGTTGACATCAAAAGATGCCTTTGAGAAGAAACAGGAGTTCTCAGTGGTTGTTGAGTCCATGTTTATAACGTAAACATTTTCCAAACGATAACCGCTGAGAGCTATCTTCTCCTTTTTGTCAGAGACAAAGCAGGATTCCTTAGTGAAAATCACTTTGTTATCCATGTCGCAAAACTGACTGATGCTCAGAAGATTATGCTTCAGCCCTTCAACATATGCGACTCTTCTGAAGGATGTTGTACCATTTGAAAGTACACCATACCCTCGGGTGTGTCCTTTTCCATTTCCACCGAAAGTCACAGAGGGACCCTTCTCTTCCTTGTATTCAGCGAGCAGGCTTTTCTTTCCAGTCATGTGTCTAGAGCATCCGCTATCGAGATACCAGATACCCTTCTTAACCTGCAATACAAAGGAAGATTAGTTTTGCTTGGGTACCCACTTCGCCATGTATACGCGTTTGTCAGTGGAAGTGGTTGGAATGGGTTCAGCAGTCTTCGCAGCATTTGAAGATTCAGCTTTGTCTTTCTTCACTTTGGTCAATTTCTTGACCTCAGTGGTAGGAGTCACCTTGACCTGAATTGCAACTGGTTTGGTCTTCTTGGGTGCTATCTTCACCTTAGCTATCTTATCAGCTTTGGTGGCTGTGGGACACTTACTTGCAATATGATCGGTAAGTCCACAGTGATAACATTTCCTATAACTAAAATTAGTTCTAGGACCACTTGAGTGCTGAGCTTTTAATTTGGAATTAGAAGTGCCAGCACCAAGTACACTATTGGTTTTTGAAATAGGACGAACATTCAGTTCTTCAGATTTCTTACCAAGGACATCTACTCTGAGTCTAGGAGTAGGTCGCTGAACTGATCCAGAGGTCTGATTTCTAGAACCAGATGAATGAATCACTAAGGCTTTGGAAGCATTCAGCTTAGGTACTAAGGTACCCTTCTGAGGATTTTGATAAATAACAATTCCTTTACCTTTGTCTTTAGAGACAGAGGTAGGTTTTGAATAAACCTTTTGAGGAGGTAGGAGTTTCCTCAGGGATTGGTGTAACCGACGAGGAGTACTGAGATGAAGAAGTGTCAGCTACTGAGGATACGAACGTTCCAAATTTAAGCATTGAACGTTCAGTGGTTGGTATTGGAGTATCATATTTATAACCCAGACCACGTTTATCACTCAGAGGAATCTGAGCCTTAATTATCTGAGTGATCTTTGTTGAAGAATTACACCATCCTTCAACAGCACTGACAATCACACCTCCTGCCAGTCAGCGTCTCTTATCCCAATTCTGGTACTCTGCCAGACACACCGACCTACCCTCCGCCAAAGATCCATCTAAAACCATCGACTGCATACTCAGCGATACTGAGTATGGCACCATCAAGATAACCCCCGCAATAATCCGCAAAGCCCTGAAATTCCCCAACGCTACCTCATAAAATCCTTTCATTCCATTACCTGACCACAAGAAGCACGCTGATAGGGAAGAAATCATTGCTTTCCTTGATGCGATGGGTTACATCTGGGAGACTGGAAGAGACAAGCTACCTGAGAAGAAGCTGACGCTTATAAAGAAATCCAAGATGCCCAGCGAGATGAACTTCATCTTCGCTCACCTGATCAGCTGCATGACAGCGAAATCCGGATCTTCTGATCAAGCCGCTCAACCTCAGCAGGCCATGGGTTACGCACTGCTGAAAGGTCTCAACATTGACTGGGCCTCCATCATCTATGAAGACCTCATTCAACGTGTTGATTCTGCCGCTGACCGACCAGCATGGGTTCCTTACCCACGATTCATCAGCGCCATCTTTCAATATGGCCTGAAGGACAGCTATCCTGAAGAGGGTGATCTGAAACTTTCTCAGATTGGCCCTAAGGTTCTCGACTTCAAGCCTGTCGCCAACGAGGTACGTCTCTCTACCCTTCTCACTCTACTTAATTCTCCGCATTCTGTGGCTCCTTCAGCGACAATACCCCTCGCTAATTCCCAGGCCACAAAATCCATTCCTTCTAAGAAAAGGAAACAATCTCTTACCCCTCTTGATTCCAAAAGGATCAAGAAAACCAAGGAGCAACCCCAGCAATTCCATGCTGAAGACTCCTCAGCTCATTCTGAAGAGCTGAAGGAAAGTTCCGTGGTACGCTCTGCCACACCAATTCAAGCCATCCCTTCTAAACCTACTTCAGCGTCTTTAAACGCTGAGGTTAGAACTTTGGAATCTACCCAACCATCTTCAGTCTCTCAAAAGACTGATGAAGTACTTCTCAGCGAATCCAACGCTGAACTTGAAGCCCAACCCCAATTCTTATCCTACGATCCTCCCTCTATTTCTTTGGACACTCCTCCAGCTAAAACTGGAGATGCCATCATTCAAGAAGCCGTTGAAGCTTCTCAGCGAATGACGAAGAAAGGACCTGCAGAGATCTCCATCCCTCACGGAACTTTTGAGGGAGATATGGAACACTATGGAGGGACTCGAAACTTTGATGAGTTCGTCAACGCTCCTGCAGGTACAGATCCCACCTTAAACACTGTAACTAAACCTGAAACTTCTGAGCTTTCCTTTGTTCACAAGTACTTATATGTTACAGGTCCTTATTTGGGAGACATCAACCAGTCTCTGAAGTCCATGGAGATGAAACTTACAGATCTCACCACCGGTCTATCAAATAACTCTACAGCTGTAACAAACGCTGGAGAGAATCTGACGAAGCTGACTGCTGTGGTGGAAAAGAAGGCCTCCTCTGGTGACATCAAAGGCCTTGATAAAACTCTCGCCGACTTTGCCAAAGTGCTCTCCGACATCTACACTGACTACACCAACCTCAAATCGTCAGTTTCCACCGTTTCCAGCGAGGTTACAACGCTGAAGAAATCGGTTGGTACACTCGAAGGTGATATGTCAGTGGTCAAGACCGACTTGGGCTCAGTGAAGACCGACCTTGGTTCTGTCAAGACAATGATCGAGACGCTACTGAACAAGGCAAACAATCCAGCTCCTGCTCCGGCCCCTGCACCTATTTTGGACTCATTCACCGCAGAGGATCGCCAAGAGCTGAAGAAGATCACGCCTGCTATTTCTGGCCTAGAAGACAGAATAGCTAAGCTTGAAGGTTGTGTGAAAATCTCTGGCCCAGAAGACAGAGATAACACCAATGCTGAGTCTACCCATTCCTCCCCCGCCCATCATGAGAAAGAGGGGGAGAAGAGCGCTGAACAAGAGAAGAGCGCTGAAGATCAAAATAAGAGCGCTGAAGACCTTTCCCATGATGAATCTATCAGGGGAGAGGGTAATGAAGATCTGGTTACTGGACCTCAGGGAGATGAAAACCCTGAGGGAACCGAGAACCTCGCCTCTGTATCTGAGGGGGAGCAACTCGAAGAAGATGCTGAGGAATCCGAAGCAGAAGAAGACGAAGACATCGACATCCCTGAAGCTGAACCATCCTCCTCTCCAAGGAACGATGATGATGATGATGATGAAGATGACGAATTCTTTGTCGTCAAACCTGCTCCTCGAAAATCTCTTAAAGGGATCGTGATAACCGAATCCACAGGGGAGGAGACAAAAACAAAGACAAAGCACTCAGCCTCTGGCGCTGAGAAAAGCAAAGACAAAGGCATCGCTGAAGATGATAATCTGGCGATCTTGCTTGCAAAGCCGATTTGTCAGGTACACTAAACTTATTTTGTCTTCCCTGATCATCTCTGATCAATCAGTTATCCATTCCACAAACACCATACACATCCACATTTTTTTTCTATCTTTTCTACCCAAGTTCTTCTACCCAGTTCTTATTTGTAAGATCGCTGCGTTTCAGCTAGTCCTCTCCCCTGTTTGAGGATATCGCTGAAGGCTCTACTATTGCGACTTCACCAATAATTCCAGCTACCGCTGAAGACATAATCCCAGTCTTAGATTTAATCTCTGAGACTGATGAACCAGAAGAACAACCTCTCTCGCACAGAAACAGGCCTTCCTCAGTTCCTCAAAGGCTGAGTGAAGAAGATCAAAAGAGGAGAGAAGAAATGATAAAGCGATTCGAGGATCAGCGAATCATTCTAAGGCGCGATCAACTGCCTTCAGTTCCTCCTAAGTTCAGAATTTCAACAGCTGAATACCAGGAACATCTCAGAGCTGAACGCCTCATCGCTGAAAGGAAGGAAGCTGAAGATAAAGACAGAGAATACGCCATCAAGCTCACTCAAGAATCTGTCAAAGACCCCAAGCTGAAGCGTATTCCCATTCAAATCCAACGAAAGCTTTGGGAACAAGCCCAGAAGATCGTGGAAAAGAAAGCTGAAGTTTCTCAGACCACCCTGATCTGGTGTAAAGAGAAAATCCACTTCAGATATCGTCCAGCGAAGATCAACAAGGTATTCATCTCTGGAAGAACCTCCATCGGAGTACCTATTGTTGACATCAAACTGTTCAGAGAAGATGGCACATCTGAAACCTTTCGCGCTGACACTGTAAAAAGGTGTGGTCTCTCTGAATGGCTGGAGATGAGGTTAGCTATCCAACCATCACAATCTAAGTACAAGGATCATTTCGAAAAGCTGATAAACAGACAGATCGATTTGATATCTTCTTGTGTGGATATTCCTCCTGTTCCTGATCTAAAGCCGAAAAGAAAAAGGGGCTCACCAAAGAAGAAACGTCAAGATTCAAACTCAGGTCCTGTCATACGAAATGAAACTGGAATTGGTTTCTCTCGCGCTGAAGTACTTGGTCCTGATCCTGATCTATCTGCACTTGACATTTCTTTGCCACCATGTGAACTTTTCGTCCCTGGTAAAGTCATCAGTAATCCTTATGGAATATTCTTTCTTGACTACGACGGATGTAAATGCTTTCAACGGATCGCTGAGCTTCCAATCACTCCAATCGAACAGCTCAGAGATCTCATCTACTGGTGCGACTTCAGAAAAGACATTCAGGCACGACACCTAAAACCCTTGATTTTTGAAGCTGCTCTGAAGCTAAAGAATAAAGGAGAAAAGGTTCCTGACTGGATGATTCCAACTGAAAAGACAACCCTTGATGAACTTCTCATTAAGGAAGAACCCTTTGACGGCTGACAACAATCACCTCATTCTCTATTGTATCAGTCATCCTTCAGTACTTGTAATTTATTTCGCTTGTACTTGTAATCTTTCTTATTCAAATTGTAACCTGATTCAAAGATTTAAAGAAAGATTTTAGCGAATGTACTTTACTCCATCAGTACTGAAAAGATCCCAGAAAACAGTAAAAGGGACAAATATTTTATGAGTTCTTTTTATCCTTATGTTTTCATTAAATAGCAATTTTTTTTGTTGCTATGTCATAATCAAATAGGGGGAGATTGTTGATCCAAACCCTCAGTGATTTGATAATGACCCTATCTTAAATACTTAGTGAAAATTGTAAGTAAACAATATGTATCAGAGTTTCACTATCGCTGATAAGTACTAAGATCTTACAGTACTGCTGATAGGAACTCTCGCTCTTTTAGATTAAACATTCAGCGAACACTGTTCACCATATCGCTGAGCCTGTTCAGTCCTTATGGTGATCGCTGATAAGTTAGTTGTTTACTTATGATCCCTGAAGACAAGATTCACGTCAACAAAGGTTCTACGCTGAAGTCGAAGATTAAGCTCAAGAACCAGCGACAAGTCTCCTAATGAACTGATGCGGATCAGCGAAGACTCAGATTTGTCCACTCAACGTGAAGTATCAAGTACAAGACTTCAGCTATCGCTGAACTTTATCATTCGCTGAATAGTAAATGATAAAGTTCAGCGATAGCTGAAGTCTTGTACTTGATACTTCACGTTGAGTGGACAAATCTGAGTCTTCGCTGATCCGCATCAGTTCATTAGGAGACTTGTCGCTGGTTCTTGAGCTTAATCTTCGACTTCAGCGTAGAACCTTTGTTGACGTGAATCTTGTCTTCAGGGATCATAAGTAAACAACTAACTTATCAGCGATCACCATACGGACTGAACAGGCTCAGCGATATGGTGAACAGTGTTCGCTGAATGTTTAATCTAAAAGAGCGAGAGTTCCTATCAGCAGTACTGTAAGATCTTAGTACTTATCAGCGATAGTGAAACTCTGATACATATTGTTTACTTACAATTTTCACTAAGTATTTAAGATAGGGTCATTATCAAATCACTGAGGGTTTGGATCAACATCCTTCTGTTCTTTTGGGTCTTGATACCACCCTCAAGTTGATTAAGAAGGTGATCCCAGATTTCTTTTGCAGTAACACATGAATCTAGTTCTTGGAAAATATCGTTGGGAATGGCCATAATCAGAAGTCTAACTTCCTTGAGGTCATTTTCCATTTTTAGATTTTCTTCATCAGTAAACCCGGTGGTTTTAACCTCGAAGTGAGCTGGAACCTCAGCATTAGTTTCTGTAGCGGGTACACGAGGAACCAAAACCATAGGTTGGAATGGTCCACTTGTGACAGATCGCATAAGGTCTCTATCCATTCCATCAAAGAAGTTAACCATCCTAATCTTCCATTGAGGATATTCATCTCTCAGAAGAGTAGGAGGTTTGGTCAGAGAACCAGCTGTGTAGATAGCATTAATGTTGTTATTAGCCATCTGTGGCATGGCAGAAGTTGACTCCGGCACTGACAATGAGGTATCCATTTCAAACTCTACCTCAAGTACTAATTCTGTAGATGATGATTTATTTAAACTTAACATTGAACTGAAAGATATAATTGAAAGCATTCAGAAAAAGCTGACCTTTAATGAGAGAGAAGTAAGGCTTCTCACTCAAGAAAAAGCCAAAATCTTTGAAGAAAAAGGAAAAGTTGAAAAATATTGGAGCAAAAATATAGATCCTTTAAAAAGACAAATTTATGATTTAACCTATGCTTTAAAAATCAAAACAAAAGAACTTTCAGTTTCAAGAAGTGAAACTACAGACATAAGAGCTCTCAAAGAATACTTTCAAAAAGAAAGAGAGGTACTTTGGCAAGATCTTTTAAGAAGAGAAGTTTTAATTAAAAACTATAAAGATGCACAGAAGGTGTATGAAAAGGTAAACTCTCAAATAGAAAGACGAGGTATAGGGTACAGTGATATTACCTTAGGAGTTGAAAATAAACGACTAAAACCTCTGTCCTCTCTATTTGTTTTGGGAAAAACTAACAAACCAAACTTTCCAAACTTACTCTCTGTAAGTAAAAGGGTTAAAATCTCTGCAGAACCTCACTTGAGGAAACATACAAAGATGATCAATGTGTGGTTTGAAAACACAGATTCATCATCTTCAACCTCTGTCAATAGAAGAATAAAACCAAAGAAATATCTGAAAACACAAGATCAGATTGGTATATTTAAGTTTGGTAAACCAGAGACTCAAACACAGGTCGCTTTTGTCTGTATGATAAATGTCGAAAAGAAATTGTCAGCAGAAGCTCCTGAGTTTAAACCCATCTTTTCAGAAGAAAAACTTGAAGAATCTATTGAAAAAGAAATTTTGGAAGTTTTGAAATCAAATGTTTTAGAAAATCTCTGTACATCTTCTATAGATCAAAAACTCGCTGAAGAGATCTCATCAGAAACCTCTGCCATCTATGAAAGTTTTTCTACAGAGGAAGAAAGCTCGTATGATACATGCTCAGAAAATCCAGCCTCTGTCGAAAGAAATGACTCAACCTCTGCATATGAGGACGATTCATCCTCTGACGACTCAGAGACTGATTTCAAATCAGGGATAATTCACTGTGACACAGAGGATGTCAAATTCTCCTCTGAAGTTCTTAACAGAACAATTTCTCCAAAAGAGAAAATCACAGAGATACCTATCCATCCAGATTTTCTCAAAATGTGTATACAAGTCAAAACCTCTACAGAGCTTGAAAATCTGAAAAAGGCCTCTGAAAATCCAAAAAGCTTAAAATTTTCAAAACCTTTAAGGAAAATCAAAGAGAATCCCACTTGGCAACAAAAGGGAAAATGGCCTGAAGCTAACAAATATTTTTCCTCTGTGACAGTGAAGAAAGATGTTCACCACAGAAGAGAGTCACAGAAGGCAGGAACTAAACAAGACTTTTGCAAACAACATTCTAGTATTCATAGATCTTCTTGTAATAGGAAATCAAATGTAAAGAAAGAGTGTAATGTCTCTGTGGCTCGGTTCAAAGAATTCAATGAAAAGTTCAAAAAAATCACATCTCATATTCAATACTGTCATTGTTTTGATCTTATGTTTAAATTGAATAAACACTTCTCAAGTCCAGATTGCTTTCTCACCACTGAAATTCGAAAGTCAGAACCAAAAGAGAAACAATCTGATTCTTCTACAAAAGATAAAATGTATTTCAAGAATGCTAAGGCAAACTTGAAAAATTCTAACAATATTGGACCCATGTGGATATGGGTACCTAAATCTCTGTGATTGTCTTACAGAAGCAACATGTGCCAATTTGGTATCTTGACTCCGGATGCTCAAGGCACATGACTGGCAACAGAAGATTACTATCCACATACAAAGAAACACACGATGGTGGATCTGTAACTTTTGGAGACAACATGAAGGGACACATCAAAGGCTATGGAGTCATACAGAAAGAAAATGTCTCTGTATACAAAGTTGCATATGTGAATGGCCTCAAACACAACCTACTAAGCGTAAGTCAACTCTGTGATACAGGATTCGATGTGTTATTCAAAAGAACTTTCTGCTCTCTACAGAGTGAAAACACAGGAATGGAACTTCTGCGAGCTGAAAGAAGAGGTGATCTACACCTAATGAATTTTACTTCAAAATCCAAGGACAGAGTTTTCCTAGTAGCCTGCAAAAGTGAAGAAGCGTGGTTATGGCACAACAGGTTCTGTCACTTAAACTTTCACACCTTGGATAAACTAGTAAAACTCAATCTATTTAAAGGTTTGCCAAATGTTAAATTCAATAAGGATCATTTGTTTTCGGCCCGTGAAATGGGAAAACACAGAAGGGCTTCCCACAAAGGCAAAACAGACGTGTCTTGCACTAGGCCTCTGTACATGCTTCATGTCGACCTCTGCGGTCCCATTGCCATACAGAGCCTAGGTGGCAAGAAATACATACTTGTCCTAATTGATGAGTATTCACGTTTCAAATGGGTTGAATTTGTTAGAAAGAAATCAGATGTTCCAAATGTATTGATAAATCTAATGAAAAGAATCCAAGTTCTTTATGATTGCAGAATACAGAAGTTAAGAAGTGACAATGGCACAGAATTTAAAAACTCTGTCATTGAAGCATATCTTTCTACAGAAGGAATATCACAGAACTTCTCTGCCGCTCGCACTCCACAACAGAACGGTGTTGTCGAAAGAAAGAATCGAACACTTGTGGAAGCCGCAAGAACTATGCTGTCAGCATGCGGATTATCAATGAACTTTTGGGCAGAAGCAATTTCTACTGCTTGTTATACTCATAATCGTTCAACCATTGTGAAAAGACACCTCAAGACGCCTTACGAATTGCTTAACAAAAGGCAGCCAAACATCAAATTTTTCCATGTATTTGGATGCAAATGCTTTGTCTTAAACGACAGAGATTCAAGAGGAAAGTTTGATGTAAAAGCTGATGAAGGCAAATTCATTGGATACTCTGCCACTTCCAAAGCCTACAGAACATTCTTTACAAAGTCTCACAAGATTGTAGAAAGCATCAATGTTTCTTTTGATGATTCATTCCAAATGACTTCTGAGCAAATCAGTTCAGAACTCGGAATTAAAGGAAAATCCTCTGACATCTCAAGAACAAAAGAAGATTTGGATCTTCTATTTTTGGAGATGTTCCACGATAACATTGATCCTTCTGTTGGAACCATCAGAGTTTCTGAAGAACCATCCTCTGTCGGACAAAATCCTACATGTATGACTCTAACTGGTCCAAATAATGCTTCATCTTCTTCTATAAATACTACAGATGCAAATGCCGAAGAAGAAAATGCAGAAGATGAAACTTCTAGAAAAACGACCACAGAAGCTGCTGAAAATCAAACTCCACAATCCACAGAAGAACCAATTACAGAGGAAGTTGAGGACCAAGACTATACGTCCTCAGAGGAACAAACTCCACCACCACTCATACCAATCATTCAGCAAACGGTAGGATCAACTACCAAGGCACGAAAAACGACAGAGGCTACACGAGAAGAAGAAACACCAGAAGCCTCTGAAGAAATTTTGATGACATTGATGATCATCTTCCACGCACAACTCAGTGGACAAAAAGCCATCCTCCAAGCCAAATAATTGGAGAACCTTCTGACTCAGTAAAAACAAGGTCTGCCACTACTAATTTTTGTTTCTTTACAAATTTTATTAGTGTGATAGAACCAAAGAAGATTTCTGAAGCCCTAGATGACCCAAACTGGGTAGACGCCATGCAAGAAGAACTTCTGCAATTTGAGCGTAACTGAGTATGGACTTTAGTACCTCTGCCAAGAGGGAAACAGGCCATTGGGACTAAATGGGTCTACAGAAACAAGAAGGATGAAGATGGAGTGGTCATCAGAAACAAAGCATGATTAGTAGCAAAAGGATATAGACAAGAAGAAGGCATAGACTACGATGAGACTTTTGCCCCTATCGCACGGCTCGAAGCAATAAGAATATTCTTAGCCTTCGCAGCCCACAGAGGTTTTAAAGTCTATCAGATGGACGTAAAATCAGCTTTTCTAAACGGTGAAATCCAAGAACAGGTTTACGTAAATCAGCCACCAGGTTTTGAAAGATCAAAGTTCCCAAGGCATGTATACTACCTTGAAAAGGCTCTATACGGACTAAAACAGGCTCCAAGAGCATGGTACGAACGACTTTCCACCTTTCTTCTAGAAAATGGCTACAACAGAGGTACAACAGATACTACATTATTTTATAAACGCAAAAATAGTGAGATAATGCTTGTAAAAATATACGTAGATGACATAATTTTTGGGTCTACAAATTCAGAAGAGGGCAAATTTTTTGAAAAACTCATGCACATTGAGTTTGAAATGAGTATGATGGGAGAATTAACATTCTTCCTCGGACTTCAAGTCAAACAATCTTCAGAGGGAATTTTTATAAATCAAGCCAAATATGTCTCTGACATTCTTTTAAAATATAATCTCTCTGATACCTCTGCAATGAAGACTCCAATGGCCACTGGAAATAAGTTATTCTTAGATCCAAATGGTATTTCTGTAGAATGTACTCTCTACAGAGACATGATTGGATCTCTGTTATACTTAACAGCAAGCAGACCTGACATTATGCATGCCACATGTCTTTGTGCACGTTATCAAGCTAATCCAAAGAAATCACATTATGATGCTGTAAAGAGAATCTTTAGATACCTGAAGGGGACCAACAATCTTGGTCTCTGGTATCCACAGAACTCTGGTTTTAGTCTTAAAGCTTATACAGATTCAGACTATGGAGGATGCATGCTCGACAGAAAGAGTACCTCTGAGAGTTGTCAATTCCTAGGTGGTAAACTAGTCAGTTGGACCTCCAAGAAGCAAAATTGTGTCTCCACATCCACTGCAGAAGCTGAATACGTTGCTGTTGCTAGCTGTTGTTCTCAGGTTCTATGGATGAAGACTCAACTAAAAGACTACGGCCACATCCTATTCAAAATACCCATCTTCTGTGATTCCAAAAGTGCCATTGCTATCTCTGCCAACCCTGTGCAACACTCAAAAACCAAGCATATCGATATAAGGTACCATTTCTTGAAACATCATGTTGAATACGGTACAATCGAAATGCATTTCGTGCCCACAGAATATCAACTCGCTGACTTATTCACCAAAGCACTAGACGAGAAAAGATTCAACTTCTTGGTAGGTAAGTTAGGAATGATTAACATGGTGTGAAAATCCTCTGTAAGTATAGCTTTATCTTCTGTAAATAAGTATAAATATCTATTATTACTTAAGTTATTGCTTTGATAAATTTATTTCTGTATGTATTTTTTATGTGCAAAAATAATTCTTGGTTACAGAGCTTCTGTGGGTCCGCTCAGATCTTCTGATAACCCTTACAGAACCTCTGGTAAACATGATCTATGCTCAATACAAATCTTACCATTCTTTGAACCAAGCATAGATCAAGGGGGAACAAAAGGAAAATTCTTGATCTACAGAAGTGATTAGATCAAGGGGGAGCAAAAGGGACCCTGAAATGATCTACAGAGGTAAATCTTTCAAAGGAAAGCCAAAGAAGAATGTCGATAATTCTCCATCGACAGAAGTAAGACAAAACTGCCGAGAACAGAAGAACCAAAAGGTATGTCTCTCGCACAAAAGGTTTTTGGAAAACAGTTTTCTAGGACAAGAATTGACAAATATGTCCTAAATATGTTGTGAATAACATTTCAAAAGTCAAAAGCTCAAAAAGTTTCACAAAATTCAAATGCGGAGAAATTTAAGGTCATAGAACTTCTGCTGAGCTCAACAGAGGTTCTGCAGGAAATATGCTCTGTGATCACAAATTAACCCTATGTCGATCTTTTGGAATGTTATCTCGGAAACCGAAAACACACACCATGACCTTCTCGAACAAAACGTTTTTCAAAACAGTTTTCTCGGACACCAACTTTCAATAATGTGCGAAAAACATCTCTTAACACAGATCAAAAATTGGATGATCAGAAAGTTAATAGAATTTAAGTTATAAGATTTTTTCTCTCATAGAGCTTCTGCTGGCTCTCACAGAGCTTCTGCAAGTTCCATCAGAGCCACAAAACCTCTGTGAGTAAAATTTCTTGACAAAATCCTATTGATCCTCTCCAATGTCTTTCCAAACGTTTTCGTTCAAAGAAGAACCTACAGAGTCATGACAACAATGAGATATATGAGAAAAGGTTAAAAATCAAGATTTTCAAAATCACAGAGCTTCTGTAAAACACAAAAGTTCTGCCATTTTGTTATCTGGGCATTTCTGTAGTAATAACGGTTACTTCTATTGAGAGTGAAACTCATGTGGCTAAAAACAACCTCACGCGCCTAACATTAATGGGCCGCGCACGACGTCCTGTCATATTCTGAGAAGGTCTACGTGTCCCATTTTCATTGGGCGTACATGGAACGTTTTTATTTGGAAAGTTGAACCCGCCGTTCAAGCTCGAGTACGGATTCCAAATTTTAATCCATTGCCATATATGTTACTCTTTCGATTTCTACCGTTTTACCCTCCTATAAAAACCAAGCTTACCCTCTCATAAAACCTTTTACAAACTCTTATCTTCTTCTCCGGCGAAACCCTGCAAAAGCTTGCAAAAAAAACCTTGTTCTTAAAATCAAATGGCTTCATCTTCTAAAGCTATCTCCCAAGAACTCTCTCCGGCGAACTCACCGGAACACTCACCTGCCCATTCTGAACATTCAGAAAACCCCAACCTTGCAAGAGCTATTGAACAACAAGATTCCGGGGACTCAGCAGAATTTGCTCCGACGACACACTTGCAAAACTTCATAGCAAAAGATCACTTCGAAACCATACTTCCTATCAAATCCAACAACTGCTATTTGGTCCCCTCACCCACTGCTTTCGGCGAAGCCCATGCTATTCTTCTGAACATAATGGAAAATCACATCCTCTTCCCTCTACTCTCAAGAACCCCAAACAAAATTCCAGTCCGTTATCTGAACCAATTTTGGCAAAGCTGCCGATTTGATAAAGACGATTCTCTTATCAAAGGGTACATTTCAAGACCTGATAAATCTGAGCACCTTGAAATCAAGTTCAACAGAACAATGTTCTCACTTGAATTCAACCTACCGACAAGGGGTCTTCTGGGATTGAAGAGTTATGCAGAACAACCAACAGACGAAGAGCTATGTCGCTTCGTGGAAATGCTTGGGTACAACACCCAACTACGGAAGAGAAATGACTTCCGCAGAGGAAGATTACCACCTCTGTGGAACACTTTGTTCTCTATTCTTAACAGATGCCTGACAGGGAAAATAGGGAGTATTGACCAGAGCTCACATCAAATCTTGAGCATCATGTATGGGGTTTACTATGATCTTCCACTAGATTATGCGACCATAATGATGCAAGAGATCATAAACACCATCGACAGAAAGAACAACACGAGAAGGGTCAAAGAGAACGATCCCAACTTTCTACCACCTCTGCAATTCCAAAGAATATTGGGAGTACTGTTCGAACCTCTACTGCTAATCCAAAACTGGCCAATGGAAGGACCAACTCCCAAACAGTTCCCGATGAACAAGAATACCCCCACTGATCATATTGATGGCTACTCACACTGCAGACATCTGTCAAAGAAGCTTCTGCGCTACGCATCGAATAAATCCCTTAAGAAAGAGTACATACGCGCTCATAGAACTCCTAAACCGAGTCCTATGACACCCCCGCGTTTAGGTGTCCCCCTAGGAACAATGATAGCAAAACCTCTTTCGACTCAAGAAGAAAAGGATCAGAAGTTAGCAAAGCACATGGCTATTCAACTCAGCTTTATAACCAAACGTGCAGAACTTATGGGAAAGAAGTCTTCATCAAGAACCTCTGCATCTACTCCAAAAGCTAAGAAGAGAAAAACTGCAGAAGGCACCTCAACAAGCGCTGCAGAAGATCAACCTTCACCTCCTCATGCCACAGAAATTGGCTCCTCTGCTCCTCCCTCTTCCCCAAAAATGAAGAAGAAAAGAAGATCGAAATCAACAGAGGAAGGGGCACCAAAACCTAAGAGAAGGAAAACCAAAAAGAAGCATGGTAAATCACTTGAAAAGTTGGTTACCATTGCAGAAGAGGAAACTGCTGAAGAAGAAGTTGCAGAAGAAGAAATGGCTACAGAAGAGTATCAATCACCCTATCAATCTCCAGATAGATTTGCTCACCAAGGAGACCTGAACGACTTCTTACAGAACCCTGACATTGCCAACACCCTAAATACAGCAGGGTGGACGGCACAACCTCTCGACCACCACTCTCCAGAAGAACAAGATTTCTTCATTTCTGGCATTGACACACATCTGCAAGAAGATGACACAACACCCAAAGATCAACCAGCCAACACCCCTGTTATTTTACAAAACCCTTTCATTCAAGGATTGGACGTCCACAGAAGAAGTCCAAACCCAGCTTCAGAAGAAATAGAACAAACAGAAGCTGAGTGGAATAGAGGTGAAATTACAGAGGCTTCTGAGAAAATGATGGAAGAAGAAAAAGAAAAAGGGGCCGAAGTTGTACAAAAAGAGGGATTTGCAACAACAGAGACAGGAATAGAAATCTCAGAGGTGGATTCAGATGAAGAAGAAGCTGTCTGGATACGAAAAGGTCTCTATCATCCAGATGTCATGAGATTATATGGCACTAATCCAATGTATGACTTCTTACGACCAGAGCAAGGAACTTCAACAGAACCTAGGGAAGAAGCACCAAGCCGAAGGATAGCTACAGAGGATGAAATGATAGACAATGATGTAGTGCTTGGATGCTTAACAGAGGAAGAAACAAGAAAAGATGCCTGGATAAATAGAGGCACACAACCAAAACCAACTCCCAGTGCAACCCACAATTCTAACTCCGCATGTCTAGCTGCAGAAGGAGTTATTGAAAAAGAGCAGCACAGCTCGATCCTAACCCAACCCATCAAGCCAGAGGTTACTCTTTCAACCTCTGTGCCCAAAAAAACCGGGGAATCCATTCCTAGGGAGTCTCCTCAAAGAGACTCACCTATTGTTCGTGATCAATCGCCCCAGATCACCCTAGAACACCCTACAGAGGAATTCGTTTCCTCTGCCACGCACACATTAGGACCAAATCTTCTTTCAGAGAGAAGTAGTGAGCACAGAGACGAAGAGACTCTAGACAAGTCTCCTAGTCAACAGAAGGACATTCCAATACCCACCTCTGGAGTGGATTTGGACACTGTTCTTCACATAACTTCTGTAGAGATCGAAACTCAGGTTTCTTCTCGAGGATCAGAAGGAAATCCTTCCACCCCATCGTACAAACAAGGGTGAACGAAGGTATCCCAGGAACAGGGACTCACTCTGGAGACGAATGTGTTCCTAAAGAGGTTACACAAGGAACACAAGTATCAAGGGATGAGTTCCAATCCCTTGTCACCTCTGTGAACCAAACAATGAAAGAGTTGCAAAGCTCTTTCAAATCCTTTACAGAGACAACATCTACGGTTAACCTGAATCTGAACACCAAAATGGACAATCTGTCCACAGAGGTAAAAACCGCCATCTCACAGATGAAGTCTTCTCCCGAAACTACTGCCAAAGCTACAGCCACTTCTGCCGCTCAGGAATTCGGAACAACTGCAACCTCTGCTTTCAGGGACTCTGTCAAAAATTTCCTTGAACAAATGAATACGCAATCCAGCAGAGCAGAGGGCATTACTCCTGCAGATTTACAGAATGCCCTATCACAAGTCCAAGCAGTGGCAATACGCAACACGACAATGATGCAACCAAAAGACTATATGACCAGAGCACAGCTTACAGAGCTCGGACAGAACGTCATTAACCAGGTCACATAAGTCATTGTCTCCTTCACAACTGCAAATGCCAACTATGTCAAGGATTTCAGAAAGAGTGTCGGCAGAATGCGTTTCAAAACAGAAGCAGAGCTTGCGACATTGATTGGCCTCTGCGATGATGTCTGTGAAAAGTTGATGGCAGCAGGAGATGAATTACCGAAGAAGACCAACACTTCTTGCAGAGCAGAGGGTACTTCTGATAAAAGTCAGGATGATTCTGATGATGACCAACCTGGTCCATCAGATAATCCTGAGGGGGAGAATCTAAGGGAGAAAGCTACGAGCAGAGGAATACAAAGTCCACCAATCGCAGCAGAACCAATCAGCCAAACCCCTCCAGAACAAACCAAACAACAACAAACCCAAAAGACCACAGAGACAACACCCATCTCTGTGGAATCATCTCCTGACGAAACCAAAATTCCAGAAGCAGATCAGCAAACCACAGAGGCAACAACCGCCCCTGAGGTAATCATTTTGGAAGAAACAGATGAAGAAACCACAGAGAAAACACCCACCTCTGTGGAAACACCCCAAATCATACCGAGAAGAAAGTCGATTGCCACCAAACCAAAAAGAGCAACGACCTCTGCTTCTGACGTTCTGAAAAGGATGCACACAACAATGAGTGATCGTATGGCGCAGAGAGAAGAAGAAAGGCACAGGTTCACTTCATCAACAGAAACTGAGCTCACAGAAGAAGTCAACAAACAACCTCCAACAGAGGTTACAGAACAACTCAATCCAACAGAACCATCGCTACAAAAGTCCTCTAAATCACAAATGTCAAAACCCACAGAGGCAACCCCCATCAAACCAACAGAAGTGCCAACCTCCAAACTTACAGAAGCAACAGTTTCTGCCCCGCCAAAAGCCAAAGATAAGGGCAAAGGAATACTGACAGAAGAACCTAAGAAGAAAACATTGCCAAAGCCAACTGAGAAACTAATGAAGAGTGCGTTTGATGCCTTTCAAACCCCAAAGCCTGAAGAAGATGACTGGGCACATGGATTGAAGCCTCTGTCAGACATTCCTCTATCTGGTAGAGCCGCAGAAGTTGTTCAACAGATGGAGAGTCTCAGAAGACAAGTACCACAACCTGGTCCAACATATGAAGAAATGGAAGAAGTGGTATACAAATACCTCTATAAACAATCCTTTCAGACCAATTATCCAACAGATCATGTGACAGATCCAAGGATCAGAGAAGAATTTGAGAACATCTTCACAAGGACAAAGCCAAGAACCAAAGCAGATGTCTTCTCAATCCACAAGATCAAAAAGGTAATCTTCTGCAAATTCTCCTTCACAAGAACCTATCCAAAGGTCGGGTACAATCTTTACAAAGTCAGAAGAGAAGACAATTCAGAAACTACCTTCGCTGATGCTGACTTAAGAAATATCAATCCTTATGATCTACCTGACCTTCTGCAATGGACAAAGGACAACTACAACACTGAGGCAAACACCAGAGCCTATCAAGTGTTGAGAAAAGCGACGAGGGAAAAGCTTCTGCTCTACAGCATGATAGATTTCCAGCTGGGAAAGGATCTTGGTCTCAAGCATCTGGATTTACGACCACCAGAGGATCGCTGCCCACCGGACGCCGTACCTAACTCAATCATCACAGAACCACGGTTTGGGTTAGTATTTCAAAACCCTCAAGGCGAAACTAAACTATTTGTATGCATGGACTGTCAGAAGTACGCAACAAGTACTCTGAACAAGTTCAGAGCAAGCCTTGTGAAATACAGAGGTACAAAGAAAATGGATAAAGATGCTGCAGATACTATCATCAGAGAGATAGACGCCACAATCCGCCTAAGAGAACTATGCATCAGATTCTACAAAGAGATCAGAAGAGTCGGAAGAGACAACAGAAGCTACAACGATTTCAAAGATGCCAAAATCTGATTCTCAGACCTCCAATCTCTGCAAACAAAGTTAAAGTTTATCTTTCATTGTACTTAAATGTAAAATGCCTCTGGCATATTTCTAAATGGAAGAAATTTCGAGGTATTGTTTAACCTCTGTCTTATCTAACTTAGCCTAACTTAACTCAAGTTCAAATTTTTATTTTTCACTACTTAGGAGGAGATTGTTAGCTTCAATCTTCCTAATCATAGAAGTATTTAGAAGTAGTGAAAAATAGGCTAAGTGAAGAAAAGCATCTTACAGAGGCTCTGCCGACATTACCGAGAAATCAAAGTCAAGAAGCTACAGAAGCAACAGAGGATTCCTACAGAACCTATACTGTACTTAAAGAAGACCCAAGACTCGGAAACAAAGGTGGACTGCTCCACAGAGGACCAGACCACAGAACCTCTGTAACTCATTACAGAGCCTCTGTGGTCCTCACTGAAAGACTTGAAGATATTTATAATATCTTGCTACTGTTACAGGACCCGTTCATCAACTTGCATGGTAGCATGCCCTGTCCAACGTCGACGTGTCAAACTCTTATTGGATTCAATAGGGCTTAGTACATATTAGACGTCTGCTGCATTAAATGCAATACAGCACGTCTGACTGTTCATACCATCCTTGCAACTGTTCACGACATCCGTTCTACTATTCATACGTACCTTTTGAATATTAGCATATGCTTTATGGTCCCCTTTAGAGTAGTATATAAGGAAGACTCATGTTGAGTTCTTCCTTACACACACAACACTTTAATCGAACATCAAGAACACAAAAGCTTATTCACCTTAAAAGTCATATCTGTTTTAAAGCTTTTCTTACTCACGGTTCATAAACTTGTTCTTAATATATATTCAGTAAACTTTGAGATATAATATTCTGTTCACTGTTTATTTATATTTTGTTCTAAATCTATCAAACATATCTGTTAGTTCTTCAAATACGCTTCCGCATCAAACATTAACTTGAACTAATAGATCTGATAATCTTGTTTAAAACAAAACGGGAACCAACAAAAACAGAGTATGAAGGTTTCAGAAACTTTTAAAAAGGGTTTTGAACTGAAAGTAGATGAACAGTAACCAATGGAACAGTAACTTGAGTAGAGAAGATTTTCAGACTATCTAGAAAGCTTTAAACAGGGATTATAGAAATCTGAAAACTTGTTTTAATCTTAGAACAGTAAAAACAGAGTATACTTATGAAGCTTTTGAAGAGCAAACACAATCAACAACTATGAATCAACCTGGTTAGATTGGATCGTTTGATTTGAGCAAATCAATCCGCTCTGATACCAACTATAGGTTCCCAGATTTAAGTTGTCTCACAATAATAACACAAAACAGATAGCGGAAGCATTATATAAAGCCATTAAATGTGAGTGATTGTGTAAACGATTATGTAACAATGAGAGTATCAATAATGAACAGTAATATGATAACAAGATCAAGTAAATAAGCTGCTCGTTATATTGATATTTGAATAACACCAAGAACACGTTCAAGTGTGTGTATTCTGAAATCTCTCAGGAAACAAATCGTACAGTGGTAGTGCTATGGAATGTTGAAGTGTGTGCTCTCACAATTGTGGAAAACAATTCTTCTAAAAGCTTACAATTGTGTGTTTAACTAACGTTCTATTTATAGCGTGATAAAGCATTAGACAGTGTACTATCTAACACTGAGGTGACACGTGGAAAGTGTGTCTCCGTCCTTTTAGGGCTTACATGGAAAGTACGAACACGTGTCTAACACTTGGAGATTTCTACGAGACTTAAGCTTCACAGAGGTCTTCAGTAACCAGAGCTCTTACGCCAGAGCTCTGTTGGTCTTCTGGTGTGAACAGTTCTTCTGTTGAATAGAATAAGTCTTCTGCCAGAGCTCTGCTGAGCTCTGTTGGTTCCGCCAGAGCTCTGTCGAGCTCTGATGGTCTTCTTGTTGATTTTCTTCAAAGTCTTCTGCTGGATCTTTGGTGGTCTTTTGACTTGTAATATTTTCAATACTTTTACATAAGAGATACTTGGGGCTAACAATGGTGAACCACGGTATGTCGCGAATGGAGAAAGGGTGAGAATTTTAATTCCATTCCAAGAAAGCATAAGGAAAGACTTGTTTGTAAAGGACGTTCAGAGGATCAACTTGGAAAAGGTGTACGGAATTGAGACATGGCCGTCTCTTCACAAAATCGAATTTATGCATGTAATGAACCACAAAGACTTGAAGACAGATGTTGTAAGGTCTGACAAAGTAATTGTGAAGGTTTTGAAGATAGAGTCATACCGGCTACTCAACGTTTGTTACCCTCAATTCACAGTTAAAATATCTGATGGCACCGAATGCGTCTTTTCAGAAGCCGACTTCAAGTGCCTAAAGCTGGATGATTTCCTTAGCCTCTACAATTCCCTTGCTAGCATTCCTGATAAGCCATTTGAATGGTCTACTGCTTATCAGAGTGTCAAAAGTTTAATGCGGAATATACTGAAATTTTCTTACTTTACAGATTTCCAAATGGCCTTAGAAGCTCATCAATCCAGAGTAAATCTCAGAAGACCCAACAAACAACTGCTAGATATTCAAGGTATCCTTGTTTACTCTATGCTCGATAAGCCTGAACTCGGAGTCGTATACTTCAATCAAGAGATGAAGAAAAGATTCCTGAGAATCTGCGAAGTAAACAAATACAGTGATGGGACTTTCAAGATGATTCAGGTCAATCTAGAGAGCAAGCTGATATTGGATGGAAGTGGGGAGGTAAAGCTTAAGGAAAAGGGGAAGCGGCTGGTAAAACAAGTCTTGGATTCTATCACCTACAGAAGAGAGTACCGGAACGCGTTGAGAAGATTCGAGATCATCTTTGGAATCCAGAAGAAGCATGTGAACCCGGTGAACGCTTAGATCTGATGCCTCTACTTTGGTACAAAGGGGGAGATTGTTAGTGCTCTATTTAGCACCTTGTACCAAGTAGAGGGGCCATATTGAAACTTTAATATTTGCAAACTAAAAATGGTTTTTCCCTTTGTAATTTCTTTGTATGTCATTCCATTCCACATACACAAGTACACAGTATTGCACTCTCTCTTCTATACATCATTTTTGTACTTGAGGATCTTATTATGAATAGAGGGACGACATCTTGAGCATATTGATAATTGAATGCTTGTTATGGGATCACATAACAGGCAATAAGATTGTGTATCCTTGAAGTGTAGCTGGGCACAACAGGCAATAAAGGATATGGTGGTGCCACCCGTTGTTGGGTGTAGGACTTGAGGTGTAGCTTTTTATAGCAGGCAATAAAGTCCGACTCGAGTTGGAGCTTATTATAGCAGACAATAGAGTCATGATCTGAGGTGTAGTTCAATAACATAGTTATGCGGCTTAACTTTGTGTTCCGCCACATACAATGGAGTTGGGTCTCCCCCGTCACCGAAAGGTGTTGTTTGAATATTTATTTTATCCATGTTTTCGGTGACGTATTTTATTTATATGGTTTGCTTTCCATATTTTAAGGGTTGTGATGTATGTCTCATTCGCGTTGGGGATGTTATGAATAATAGCGATTCATTTATGATTTCAATCATTTTGGAAATCAATTACTATTTCATTTTTCAAGTGGGTTTCGGGATGAGTCCATTTTGAGATTCGTTTTATATTAGAGCTTTCATCACGGGATTTGTGTGCGTTGGAAAATGGGTGGTTTGCATTTAAATTAAATCCTTTTTGAACTCATGATTTAAATTGCACCTCTTTCGTCTTACGAATTATATAATCTTGATAAAACTCTTGAACTCACTAGGCGTTAGCCTGACCTTTTTATTTGTCGGCATGTGCAACAGGTTCCGGTTGGAATGTAGTTCTAGTGACACTGTGAAGAGTGGAGAGCTAGTTGTGCGCTCAAGAAGTAAGTAGCTTGGTTAAGTTTTCCGCACTTGGTGAATAACAACTTGATTTTGGGGTTGAGTAACACCCGAACTTTTGTAGTCTTGACGAATGACTTAGGTTTTGACTATTGAAAATATAATGTTTATATTGAGGTAATTTCAAAAATGGTTTGTAGAAAGAATTTTATCCTTAAGTGGTTATTTTATTGAAAATTTTATTTAATTGCTCTTTCCAATTTTGAGGGTGTTACAACTAGAGCTCATTTTTTTACCCAAAATATTAGAAAACTGATTATATATATTGACTAAGGGCCGTTTAGTTAATGTTTATTCGGTAAATATTTATCAACTCACTTTACCTTATCGAATAAACATGACAAGAATTCAGAAATTTACTCAATAAGAGAGAGTGACGATTCTTACTCGGCAAGCACATAAAATGTTGCATATGATTCAATTTTAATGGACTGAAATCTTAGTAAAAATGTTGACAATTACTTGTAAGTATTTACCAGTTAAGTACTTAAGTGTTGAAAAAACGACCTCTAAAATCAAGTCAACATATCTACCACATTTTTTATAGTAGAGAAAATGAAGATTTTATTCTTTATTTTGCAATAAAATATTATTTACCTTGTTTTGTAAAATAGAATAATAACACAAAACTCTACATTTAGAGAATATTTAAAATTTTAGCGTGAGGAGAGATAAATCACTACTAAACAAACCCCATTTCCGACGGATTGTTCCGGCGGATTTTCTATCGGAAATTTTTTGGCGGATTTCCGACGGAAATTAAAAAAGTCAAATCCCGTTGACTTCCGTCGGAATTCCGCCGGAAATCCACCTAAAAATATATCTTTATTTTTTTTAAAACCTCCCCATTTTTCGGTGGATTTCCGGCTGATTTCCGGCGGTTGCAAAATTAATACGTAATTATTAGTTTTTAATCAATATTTTCGGCGGATTTTCGGCGGAGTATAATTAATTACTTTTATTAATTTACGTCCGTCGAAAATGCGCTGGAAATAGTTAAAAATTTTATTTTTTTAAGTCCGTTGGAAATCCGCCGGAAATAGTTTTTAACAATAAAAAAATAATTTTTATTTTCCACCGGAAATCCGTTGGAAACGGTTTTTATAAATTTAAAAAGAATTAAATTTTATTGTCCGTCGGAAATCCGCCGGAAATAGTTTTTAGAAATTAAAAAAAATAAGTTTTTTATATGGGAAATTAATTAAAACACCTCAACTTCAACTTTTCCTTACAGAAATACCCCATCTCTCTCCCAGTTTACAAAAATACTCATTTCTTCCGTGATTTGACCTTCGTTCGCGGACAATTCATAAAATCGTGGGTGTGTCCTCGATTTGACCCACCTTTTTAAAAAATCGCGGACAATTCAAATTGTAATCGCAGACCAAATTGAGGGTGATGGGTTGAATGGTGCCATTTTAATTATTTATTAATTAAAAAGTGGTGTCCTCAATTTTGTGGCTGAGTGTGGTTTGTTGTTTGTGGCTGAGTTTGTTTTGTGTCCTCGATTTTGTAAATCTCATTTAAAAGAAATATATATATTAATTGTGTGGGCAACATTAATTGTATGGTATCTTTTCAAGATGGTATCCTCGATGGGTATCTTTGTAAAATCGCGGACCACAAATTGATGGGTATCTTTGCAAGTCCTCGATGGGTACAATAATAATTTGTGGAGGGTCCTTGATCGGACCAAATTTTCCAAATCGAGGAGGGTCCGCGATCACGGGTTAAATCGCGGAATCTTGGGGCATTTTTGCAAACCAGAAGAGAGATGGGGTATTTGTGTAAGTAAAATGTGAAGTTGGGGCATTTTAATTAATTTCCCTTTGAGTAAACTACAATTTTTGTCCCTATGGTATACCCGTTTCTTTGAAAGTCGTCCCTGTGCTTCAATAACTGCAATTATCGTCCCTTGAGTTACAAAAACTCACAATGGCCACGGTTAAAAACCGTGGCCGTAGGCCTTTGACTTTTGATACCCCTGTGGCCACGTTTAAAATGCGTCACCATATCACATGATAAACCGTAGCCATAACCTAAAAACCGTGGCCATAACCGTATCCAACTTTTATGGTATTGGGGCATTTTCGCTATAACCGTGGCTATAAACTACTTATCGTCACACAAATTTTATATTAACTGTGACCAATTCATGACATGGTTACCATAAATGTAGAACCGTGGCTAATAGTTGTCTTTTAGTCATAAAATAAAACTAAAAATGTAGCCATAAACAACTTTTAGCTACGAAATTTCATATTAACCGTGACAAATTCATGACATATGGTTACACTGAATTGTTTGAATCGTGACTATTGACTATATTTTGGTCACATTAAATAACTAAAACCGTAGCGATAAACCACTTATCGCCACACAACCTTCTTATTAACCGTTGCCAAATCATAAATTTTGGTTACACTGAATTGTTAGAAATGTGGCTATTGATTAACTTTTGGTCACATAAGTTAACTAAAATTGTGACCATAAACTACTTATAGCCACACAAATATTACATTAACCGTGGTGATTTCATGACATACGGTTACACTGGATTGTTAAAATCTGTGGCTATTGGTAGTATTTTGGTTACAAGAAATAGCTAAAACCGTGACTATATAGTATTTATAGCCACACAAAATTTAATTTAAACGTTGCCATTTCATGACATTTACTGACGTTGAGTTGTTAAAACTGTGGCCGTTGCTTACCTTTTGGTTACATGAAATAATTAAAATCATGATCGTAAACTACTTATAACCACGAAAATTTCATATTAAGTGTGGCTAATTCGTGACATATATTACAATGAATTGTTAATACCGTGGTGATTGGTTACCATTTTGTCACATGAAATAACCAATCCATGACAATAAATTAGTTATAGTCACACAAACTTCATAGTAAGCGTGGGCGATTCATGATGTATGGTTATATTGAATTATAATAACCGTGGCTATTTGTTGCCTTTTGCTCACACAAGATAACTAAAATTGTGGCTATAAAGTATTTACAACCACATAAATTTAATATCAACCGTGGCAAAATCTTGATATATAGTTGCACCAAATTGTATAATCGTGATTGTTGGTTGTCTTTCAGTCACACGAAATAGCAAAATTGTGGCAATAAAATTGACCTTTGGCAACATTTTAATAATGTGACAAAACGATATATAAAATTTTAAAAAATTCAATATAATTATCAATTGCAAAATATTAAACATTAAATATTTATTTTCATAATCATATGAATAATGTATAATAACACCAATTATAGACATATCGCTACTAGTTCTATAATATATTAGACATTTTCTTATTAAAGCTATTTTTCGTATTCTTCGACTTCAGTGTCTCGCTCATCGTTGTATAATTCTTCTCTTCTTAGGACTTTGTTTCTCGTCATGCTAATCAAAAAGTTAATTGTAGTGCCTGCAACAAGGATGAAAACTTAACCACAAGGGTGGTGGCGTGTTGGCAAGGGCTTGGGGGATGTGGTGGAATATCCCATCCACCCCGGGTTCGAGTCCAGACGTCAGCATTCTGTGGCCAGACTTAGTCTCAGACGGCCGCTTTGTTTGTTTGTTTCCAAATTGCCAAGGATGTAGTCTAGGCAAAGCCTAGATGAACCTTATCCAAAAAGAACAAGGATGAAAACAAAATCTTATTACACTTCTAGAAATTGTATACTAATAAATTCGGGGAATCCATATATGACCAAAGCAAGACTCTTGTCACATATGCATATATCTATCAACAAAAACAAGACTCTTGACTGGTTTGGTAGACTTAGACATTTGACCAAATAATGTGAGAGAATCCATATATGACCAAAGCAATTAATATCATCATACCGTCATGAGCAGGTAAAAGACAACTACAATCCTAGTTGCCCCGCACACGACAAAAAAACAATTTAATATCAATACGTTGACACTACATCAACACCCCATTAAAAGATAACTACACAAAAAAATAAGAGATGACTATCGGTTTGACAACAAATATAAACTTAGATGTCACTTCATACATGGTAGGCAATAATACACAAATATGTGCTTAATGGTTTTGCAAGTTGATCATCGATTTAGTAAGTGGTACAGTTGTTTAACAAATTATGAAGGGCTTAATGATATATAAGAAATTGTTGGTCACTTGGTTGCTTGGTACTAAAATCTTTTACTTATTTTGTTGGCAACATCTCTATACCACAATAATAGACCAACTCTATGCTACAATAATAGACCAACTCTTTTAAGCAAGTACGTGAATTTCTACAAACTAATAGAAACATGAACAAGGAACTAATTGTGGTGTCTCATTGAAAACAAGATACATACAGACGTCTTTCCAACGAGAAACCCTAAAATATTGATGAAAACACATATTTCAAGAAATACAAATTTATTACTTATCAAACAGACAAACCCAAATTATTGAAGCCCTAAATACATAAATGAATGCCAATAAGAGATAAGTGATCTAGTAAACCCTTCACCTCTTAATGGGATAAGAGGTTCTTACCCCATAAGAGCCGATAAGAGGTAACTGGTAAGTATACAAGGCATAAAGATTTATGTGGGTGCCGGTAGAAAAAAGTATAGTCAAGGGACTAAACTGAAATAGGTTTAAGTGACTTTCTTGGTGGGTTATGTGTTTTATTCAATAGTTGATCCTACCAAGGTCCATATTTTACATTATGAAAGATATATTATATTAAGAACCAAGTAACTAGTGCTTAGAGTATGATATGTAATGAAGCTTTCTAGAGACTTGTCTCTATGGATTGGAGTAATTGCAGGTTCAACAGTTGTTGCCTTTTGGGTCTTTGGGAGAAAAAAGAATAATTTAAGATAGTAAAGGTTAGTCCTTTTGGTTAAATTCCTTTTCTTCCAACTGTGCTAACTACTAATAAGCATGCAAAAAACATTCAGGATAAACATGCTAAGGGCTATAGGAACATTAAACAATATAAATCAAAATGAATATCATAGTTCCTAAAGAATTTCATTATTATCAGATACCCAATGGACATCAACCGGGTATAGCTAAAAAATCCAAAAATGAAAACGGTTCAAATGCAAATGTGTGTGTGCGTGTGTAATCTTTGTGTATAGCAAAATGGTGTGCTTAAGGCGGATAAAATGGAAATTGATGGAATATATCTCGAATAGGAAATCACATACAATAAGACAATGAACTTACTAGTTTTTCTCTTAGTCGTGATTATCCCAATCATCCCAATCATCCCAACCGATGTTATCGAGCTTCCAAATAACCGTTGGAAGTCTATAATATAAGCTAAACCTATGACAAATGACATAAAAAGAAATTAGCATATCTGTTAGAGCATTATTGTATTCAAGATTTACTGTAAAGTCAATGTACTGTATGAGTCTATACAGTATTGTGAATGCCTTTATACCTTGTATGTCATGGGTATAAATAGGCTTGTCTAGTTCATTTGTTAGTAAGCTTTTGTAATCTTTTAGAAACCTTTTGTAATCCTTTGAGATCAATACATGGATGACATATTTGCTCTCTAGATTCTCTCTCACTACATTCATATCTTATTGCTAGAGATTTGGGATTTATCAATTGGTATCAGAGCTAAACAGAAGATTCAAGCAGATCGAAGACCAAATTGAAGAATTTTTACACTGTTCTTCAAGAATTCGGACCAAGTGGCTTTTACTGTTCATCTGAAGTCTTATCATTCAGACATGAAGTTTTTCCAGATTTTGAGTTTTTGAATCAATTCTTTGCATCATGGCATTCGGATTTGCTTCCTGAACACTTTTAATTCTTGGATTAACATCAAAATCTGCACAGAATTGACAGATCTAATCGATTCTTGAATTTTTTTTCGAAAACTTCAAGATCACTGTTTTGATCTTAATCTGTTCAAATTGATCGAATTGTGAATTGCAATCAACAGAAAAAGTGTGCGGATTTCAATTACGAACAATTTGATATAAGATTCATCAAATTTGATCAAGAATTGAAAGATTTATGACAGATTAAGTGATTTCGAAGTTCGAAGTGCAGAATTCGGATCATTCTTGGTGAATTCGGATCATTCATAGAGAATTCGGATTGTTCTTGGCATCACAAGTGTAGAATTCGACTCAAGAAGAATTCGAATTCATAGAATTCGAACCCTTATAGATTCGAATTGGATGAATTCGAACCCTTATGGATTCGAATTGGATGAATTCGAACCCTTATGGATTCGAATTGGATGAATTCGAACCCTTGTGGATTCGAATTGGATGAATTCGAACCCTTATGAATTCGAATTGAGTGAATTCGAACCTAAGTACATTCGAATTGAGTGAATTCGAACCCAGTTACATTCGAATTGAGTGAATTCGAACCAAGTTAAGTCCGAATTGAGTGAATTCGAACCCTTCAGCATCCGAATTCATTGAATTCGAACCCTTATTCATTCGAATTCATTGATTTTCGAATCCTTATACATCCGAGTTTTTTAAAAAAAAATTTATTCCGAAATTTTTTCTATAGTGTATTTCATACACTTTAAGAGCTTTTCAAGAAAAATTTCTATATAAAATTTTTTCTGCTTGATCTTCTGAACGATCAATTTCTAGCAATTTTCAAAATGGTTTTACAACAAGTTATTGTTAAAAGCAGTGGTGAAGATTTGAAGCAAACTTTGAAAAAGGAGATTCCTCCAATTGCAAAAGTTTTTGTTAAACCAAATAATAAAATGTTGCAACAAGTTATTATAACAGAAACACCTTCTAAACCACATGTTTCTGTTAAACCAAATAATGTAGTGTTGCAACAAGTCATTTTAACAGAATCATCCTTAAAATCAAAAACTCCTTCTAAAGACAATGCTTCAAATTCTTCAACTCCTATTTTAAATAAAGCATTGGAAGAAGAAAATGTTAATCTGAAAAGACAAATTTTAGACATTTCTTCTTCAAATGCTAAATTTACTAAAAGAATAACTGATCTTGAAGCTTATATTGCAGATCTTGAAGCAAAGAAAGACAACTCATGTCTGCACGATCAATTAAAAGAAGTTCAAGAGAAAAGAAAAACGTTGGAAGGTGAAAACGTTGAATTGAAGAAGAAGCTTACAGAACGTGAAAGAGAGTCACTTTCTTCAATGAAAGTTCTTAAAGAAAAGGAAGTAATTGAGCTTAAATATATAAAACTTTCAAAACAAATTTCTAATCTTGAGAAAGTTTTATTTTTAGAAAAAGACAAGCTCGAAAAAGAAAGAGCTAAATTTGAAACTGAACGAAAATCTTTTGAGATTAAAAGTTCTGAACTTTCCGTGAAAATCTCTGAATTAGAAAATATTTTGGAAAAGGAAAGAAAAGATTTCACGGAAAAGAAAAATCTCTTTGAAAAGGAAATTAAAACTCTTAAAAAGAAAAATATGGAAATTTTCAAAGAGATTACTGATAAAAGAAAGTTTTTGGAAAAAGATTTTGAATCGGAACGTGAATATTTTGAAGATGTGATTCTTAATCTTACCAAAAGATTATCTGGTTTATCAGCTGATATTATGAAGGATCAGTTGATCAAATCTGATCTCCAAAAGAAATTTGATCTAATTTCTAAAGAGAAAAATGTTTTAATAAACAAAGTCAAAGAACTTGAAGACGTCATTTTTAAATTTGATGTCTCAAAGCAGACCGGTCATAATTCTATCTTTCAGACTCCATTTGTTGATTCAAATGATTCTGAATGCTCTTTTAAAACTGCTTCAAGTTCAAGTTTTAAAAACATTTCTTCTAAACAATTTAATAGATCAACAGATTTCTCAAAAGGTCGGATTCATTCAACAAATCTCTTCTATAATCCTCTGTATGATAAATCAGATAACAAAACAAAGGTGCCTAAAGTTAATACTTCCAAACCTGAAGAAGTTCCAGTCTTCAAGAGGGTGAAGATGGAATGGAGAGTAAAAGGCACAACAGTTCCAAAGAAAGAAGTGCCAAAATCATCTGTATCCACATCAAATGCAAAGAAGAACAATACGCCAAAAGGTAAATCTTATGCTAAACCTAATCCTATTCATTATGTAAATCATCTGATTAGGTTGGCACATAAGAAAATCTGTTGTTCTTACTGTGGATCAAATGACTTTGTGCATAAAGATTATACTTCTTATTGGTATGGTTCTTACAGTATTCCTTGTAAGAAATCTACACCTAACCCACTAGGACCCAAGTGCCATTGGGTACCAAAATCTGCTTAAATTGTTTTGTAGGTATATCATGTGTTGTGCTGAATGTTACATATATACCACACACATGACTGAAAACAGAAGAGAAGCGGCGTAATTTTTTGAAGAATATTTGTACTATTAAGGGGGAGATAAATATTTTTGGCTTTTGGACATATCAGTTCAAAACCCGTTCTTCAAAGACTATGGCTTCTGGACAAATCAGTTCAGGACCCGTACTTCAAAGACTAAGACTTCTAAACAAATCAGTTTAGAACTCACACTTCTCAGGTGATATCTTTAACTGTTACATCTTTCTGTTTCAAGGAACGTGGTAAAAGGTAACATTGGATTATATTTTGCTTCTACCACTTTGAAAACTTGAATCTTTACAAATTTAATTCAATGAGATAAAATTTTCAATTTTCATTCAATGAATTAAATGTGTGCTAAAAGATGATTTTACAAGTATTTTTGTTTTATCCGAGTTATATTTGTTTCAACTTTCACTTCTAAAATAAATCGAAAGGTCAGCAAAACATGAATGAAATTATGCTGAATGCTCAAAGTTATGTGAATCTGGATATATATAGAATATAATGCTCAAAAAGCCTATATGTCAGAATGATGGATGGAAATGAAAATATGGGCAAAGCACTATGTTTTAGAACCAAGTGATTGAGATAAAATTATTGCACTATCATTTAGTTTGAAAGTTTGTGCCTGTGGCCTTTCTGGTTTGGGAGAGTAAGTCCTAAGGGGTGCTCGACACCTAGTCCCTAAGATCAACTGGTCTGGGATCGGCTGACCCAAATCCTGCAATAGAACCAGATAGAAAGCCATGTTCTACTGGTACAAATGGGTTTAAGATATATCGATGTGGCCTTTCTGGTTTGGGAAATTAAGTTCTAAGGGGTGCTCGACACCTAGCACCTAAGGCCAACTGGTCTGGGATCTGCTAACCCAAATGCTGCTATAGAACCAGATAGAAAGTCATGTTTAACGGTGTATCTTATTCTTACTAAACTTTTTGATCAAAAGATGCCAATGAGCACAAAATCAAAGGATGCCAATGAGCACAGAATCAAAAGATGCCAATGCGCACAAAATCAAAAGATGACAATGAGCACAAAATCAAAAGATTCAAATGTGCACAATATTAAAAGATGCCAAAGAGCACATATCTCTTGAAACTTGGGAAAATACAAAGTCGCGATAAACCCGTAAATTTGTGAAAATTCTGATTTTGGACAAATAGTGTGAGTAGAGCAAAGTATTCTTATATATTGTAGAAATACATAAGCTTTATGCCAATCATATTTCGCATGCTAGCACACCAAATAGATTTGATAAAGGGGTTGACACTGAACAATTATAACTTGATAAGCAATGATGTCTTGTCCTTGAATCCAAACACATGCATTTGATTTCATCTGATTGGAATATATGTTAAATTTTATTAAGTTGAATTTCTTTTGTAAAGCTTTCAAATGATCAAATGTTAGTAGTCATAAAACAAAATTCAATGAATTTGACTTTCCTTGTGAAATGTATTTTTGATCCAATATCAAATACTGAGTTTTATGCATATTTTCAGAGGAAGAAAGCAAGTTGCTCAAGAATTCATATTTTAAGGGGGAGTTAGATTTTTACACAAAGTGATCATGTTCTATGAGTACCAAATCTTCCTCTGTTTGTGCAGATTTCTCTGAAGAAAAGATAACAGTTTATGCAATTGTTAAGGGGGAGCAATTCGGCATAAATCTGTAAAAGTGTTATCTGTATCTGAGAGCTTACAAAATTTTATCTGATGGGGAGAAAACAAATTGCTCCAGAATTCTTATTTTGAGGGGGAGCAAGGTTATCCACTAAGGAGGAGATTGTTAGTAATACTCAGTGACGCGACTGAAATTGAAGAAAGTTTTCGATGATAATGATGCTCACTTTCATCGAAAAAGGGGGAGAAATGTTTAATTCAATTTCATGTCAAAGATATCTCATGTCTAAGAGCTTTCAAGTCAATGATTCGTGAACAAAGACTGAAGATAAGGGGAGAAGGATCATGTGAAGTCTAAATATTGCTGAATTTGGTTATCTTAGTTCTGAGTGGTTCTCGGAATGCGCTTACACCTAAAAGTTCAAAAATATAGATGGTTTCGCATCCTTCATGATTCGAATTGCCCTGATTTCGAACCCTTCATAATTCGAATTGTCCTGATTTCGCACCCTTCATGATTCGAATTGAGTGATTTCGAATCCTTCATGATTCGAATTGCCCTGATTTCGAACCCTTCATAATTCGAATTGTCCTGATTTCGCACCCTTCATGATTCGAATTGAGTGATTTCGAATCCTTCATGATTCGAATTGCCCTGATTTCGGACCCTTCTTGTTCCAACTTACTTGAATTCGAATCCTACTTGATCCGAATTGAGCTGATTTCGCATCCTCTAGCCTCCGAATTGATGGTTTCGGATCTGCCTACATCCGAATTGATGATTTCGGATTCTTAAAGTTAATATGAGAACTAAGGTTCTTGCATCAAGAAGGATACGAGAAGTTACTGTTTGTTAAAGACTGATAAAGCTGTAAAGATCTGTTTTCATGTACAAGGCTTGAAGATAGTTTGATAAAGTGTCTGTTGAAGAAGATTGACTTTACAAAGAGCTGAAGACTGCTGTCAAATTTTTTAAATCTTGAATCCAAAGGGGGAGATTGTTAGAGCATTATTGTATTCAAGATTTACTGTAAAGTCAATGTACTGTATGAGTCTATACAGTATTGTGAATGCCTTTATACCTTGTATGTCATGGGTATAAATAGGCTTGTCTAGTTCATTTGTTAGTAAGCTTTTGTAATCTTTTAGAAACCTTTTGTAATCCTTTGAGATCAATACATGGATGACATATTTGCTCTCTAGATTCTCTCTCACTACATTCATATCTTATTGCTAGAGATTTGGGATTTATCAATATCCTTATGGGACCATAAGTCCATAAGAGCTCTTTTACGATTGATGGTAAATATATATAATAAGCAATTGTAATCGCATGTATGTATAATAATTATACCACTTTTACCTTAATCAAAATAATAAGAATATCGTTCTTTAAGGAATACATATCCTGCTAACTAAGGACACAATATAAGAAATTCTATTGATGCCAACAACATAACTAGTTAACCAAGAAGATGCATTCTATTTGGTAAGGACTAGTCTAGGCTTACATGTTGGCTATTTCTCTTCGACTGCCGTGTTGACTTCTATTCGCTAATTTTCCTTTGTCTAGTGGAAATTTGGAATGTAGTGATTAGTTTTATTACACTTCTGTTTATGCAAAAGTAATTGTATAATTAAAATGGCTTCAGCGTTATTGATAATGTTTATTTACGTAGGTTACAATAAAAAAACAGGTCTAGACTTACTTGTTGCTATTTTTCCTCATCAGGAATAATGCTTGTTGATTTGCATAACCAGAACATCTACCCACTTCAAAGACAAATGGCTCTCTCAATGTGAAACCATTCTCAACATAGGTTAATAGAAAAAACAAATGGCTCTGTAAATGGGAATCATTTACAGTAGTATAATAAATGGCTGGAGCAGATTGAAGATATAGTTCGAAACGGGTTGTTTATCAGACTGCTACCAGGGTCTTGATTCGCCTACTGAAATCGCATGAATATCATATAAAGGAAAAACCCCAACGAAGGAAATAAGATGCACATTACCGAGTTGTTTATCAGACTGCTACCAGGGTCTTGATTCGCCTACTGAAATCGCCATTATAGATGGCATAACTTAGGGGTGTTCATCGGTTGACATCCAATGAATGTGAGAGGAACCGAACCGATCCAATCATCCATTGGATGTTGGATTTTTTCAACCGAACCGATCCAATCATCCATTGGATATTGGATTTTTTCAATCCAATGGATGATTGGATCGGTTCGGTTCCATCCCATGGATATTTTTAATGGATATCGATTGGATCCACCCAATATTAATCGGATTGTATTGGATCCATCCAACATCCAATGGACGATCGGATCAGATCCTCCAATAAACATGTTAATAAACAATAAACATCTAATGCAAATTTGCACATAGCAAACACCAAACAGGGGGTCCATCACCTACCTAAAGGATAATTAGCTAAGAAATCTTAACTATTTTACTTGACCACCACATAGCAAAAAGTGGGTTCATCAACTCGTCACACTGCATACCAGTTGAAATCGACAACTTCTGTGTTTGGCTTAACGTATGTTTCTGGATGGTTAATATATGAGACAACGAGTTAGAGTATGATGAGTTAGAGTTTGATGGATTGAGCCACTCTCAAATACCCTAAACAGAAGGCAATAATCACTAAGGGGCTGTTTACCAAAATTTCTATTAAGTCCTGTATGGATAAATTTGTCTTTCTGGATAAATTTGTCTGTCTGGATAAATTGGTGTTTTTGTTTACTTTTTTATCTGAATCAACAGTCTGAATGACAGAAATGACCAATTTACCCCTGAACTATTTGATAAATTATTGTTTAATTTTTAAGAAAAATAATATTTCTGAAACACAATTTATTTGAACAACAAAGCATAAACTCATTCATATCATAAAAAAATCAAAACATAAATTTATAAAATACTTTAAAATCCAAGTTTGAACACAGTTCTTAAATTTAAACACTGTTAATGGAAAATTAATGCTTCTCAGTTTTCAAACAAAACAAAACAAAACAAACAAACAAACAGTTTGATATTTTTTAGGAAGACACCGTCGATGTAATCGCCAATAGAGATTTGGCCGGCGGGTATAGCGCCACCGCCCCACGTGTCCCACTCGAATACTTTCTGTATATCACCTTCCTCTTCTCATCATCCTTGGCCACCGAATGAAACACCGCCAGCATCTTGGAACACTCCGCCACCTGCTCCGCCCCATACCCCCTGTGCACCTTCAATGTCTCATGCCACGCCGGAAATAGCAGAAAATAGCATAAAATAGCGAGACGCTGGAGAAGAAAGCCGCTGCCGGAGAAGACAGCCGCTGCCGCCGGCGCCGGAGAAGAAGCTGTCTCCGGAAGAAGCTGTCGCCGGGAGAGAGAGCTGGAGAAATGGAGGCGATAGAAATGGGAAAGAGGTGGAGAAATGGGAAGGTAGGGATTTTTAGCCGTGTTCTTTTCTAAAGGGTAGAATGGTCATATTTTCAGCTTAATGGGGACAAGTGCCATAAATCAACTGTGCAAATAAGATGGTTGCTGCCCCATTAAGTCACAAGTAAACACTCAATTTTGTCTGCGCGAATAAGCCAGTTTCTTCATTAAGCCCAATAAGTCACAAGTAACACTTTAAAAACATATTTTTTTTGAGAGAGTAAGTAAGTAAAAACTTACTGAACTTGAAGTAGAAGTCGTTTTAGGGAATAGAGAGTTTTAATCATCGGCTGGGAAGTGGTCGACTTGCTAATCGTCGGATGGGGAGTAGTCGACTGGTCGTGCGTCGGCTAAGGAGTGTTCGACTGGTCGTGCGTGACTGCGTGCGATGCTGCTGCCGGCGTCGAGTAGGGTTTCGTCGTGGTCTGTGGGAATGAAGAGATGGAGAGGGAAATTGAAATCTATTTTGACTTTTTGGGAGACGTGGGAAAAATAAGAAAAGGAGAAATAGGTGATGTTAGTACTTGTTTTGAGGTTTTTTTATTAAATAAAATAATAAATAATATTATATTATATTAATTGGATGATGTTGAATGATAATTGGATGAGGTATTGGATGGATCGGTTGGTTTTTAATTGGTTCGGTTCGGTTCGGTTATGGTTGGTTTTAGACTTTCATCCAATAACCGAACCGATCCAATTCGATGTTGAAATTTTCGATCCGATTCGATCCAATTACAATTGGATATTCGATCATTATCGGTCGGTTCTAATTGGATCGGTCGGTTCTAATTGGATCGGTCAGTTCTAATTGGATCGGTTGATTTTCTGCACACCCCTAGACATGAATGTGCGTTTTAATTGGGAGGGGCATATTTGGAACAAAAACTTAGATTTATGCATAAAACTCCCTCTTAAAAGCTTGCTGAATAAACCACTTTATTTATCATTAAGCTAATACCAAACAATAATATATAGCTGACCGAATAAACTTAGAGTCTCGTTAAGCTCATTAAGCTATTAACAAACATGTCCTAATATACATAGAGATTATTCTTTGTAAACCACTTAAATAATACAAACTGTGCAAAACAAAAGTGTTTTCGTTATTCTAACATGAATCCATGTGTTTCATGTATGAACTATTTAATTGATTCACTTATGAACTATTTAACCGATTCACATATGAATTGTGTAACTGATTCACATACAATTTGTTTAACTGATTGACATATGAGTTGTTTACTTATCCACATATGAAATCATAGACTCACATATACATTATAGATTTAGGACCAAAAATCAACATCTTGTTCAAACTCGCTTTCTGGATTCAGATTTACATTGAATGAAAAATAGATTTCTTAGAATTGTTAATGGGATAATCATATATTGTCGGACAGACTTTCGTTGTTGTCATTAACGATAACAATGTATTTATCATATATAGCCGATGCTTTCTGCTAATTACCATATTACATTTCATTTAATCTAAGGGATATGATCACTTCTATATTTCATACATTTAACACATTCACTTTTTGACAACACACACACACTTATCACTTCTCTTTTTTTTATGTAAACTTTGGATTTCATAGGTTTTTTTTATGAAATTGTTTCATATCATTCATTTCTTGATGAAATTGTTTCATATATTTGTGTTTTTATGTAGTTTCATATATTTATTTTATTCCTATTAAACTATTTCATATATTTTCTCGGTTTGATGAAACTTTTTCATGTTTACATAAAATACACAAACATATGAAATAATTTCATCAAGAAATGAATGATATGAAACACTTTCATCAAAAATAAACAATTCATGAAACAATTTCATCAAAAAAACCTATGAAATCCAAAGTTTACACACATTTAGAGGTTTACAAATTATTATCCCTATATATATATATATATATATATATATATTACGGGTTATTAATACCAAAAAAACTATCACTTGATTATCTTTAATTTAACATTCATTTTGATATATTTTTTAATTCGTTTTCTCATAGTTAATTGGTTATCGACTATCTTTAATATAACAACGGACTCGAACACAATAATTATTAAGTTTAATAATAATTAATTAATTATATATTAAGTATAAAATGTTAATAAAATCAAATGTTAAAATTTGTTATTTCAAATAGGACATTTATTATTCAAATATCTATTATTACAAAAAATTAATAAAAATAAATAAATCACAAAATGAGAAGAAAACCATTCCCCTTTTTCCCCCTCCAATCCTCCTCGTTTCCCTCTGTTTTTCCCCTCCCCATTTTCCTCCCTTTTTTGTTTTACTATGTTAAAAAAATGTTATCACTCGTTTGGGGTTTTCAGTCGGTTGCCAAGCAGATTTGGGGTTTTCAATCGGGTGCAGAGCAGAATCGGGTTAGGGTTTGAGAAAGAAAGAAGATTTCCTAAACTGATTATGTATTTATCACCATAAACCCTAGAGGTAATGATTTATGTTCACTAGAGGTTTTTTCCAATGGCATTTTACTTGTTCTTTGATCTTTCTCACATCTTATGCATTCATCTTCTTTCTTTTCTTTTTATCTTGAAATTTGTAACATCTGTTGTTGTTTTGCTCTTCTCTAATAGTACGATTTTAGATGAGATGTATACACTGCTTTCCAGTTCGCTTAGTAGCGATGAAGGCTTATGAAACCTGATGAATCCACGCCTGCTCAGTCCGAAAACTTGTCGGATTTTGTTGGTGTCTAATGGTGTACGATTTTAGATGGCGTTTTTTCTTATTCTAGGGTTTGAGATATTGGATGGTTTACATTTTGTGAGTTACTGAGTTTTATTGCGTTTTTTATTCTTGGAACTTTATTATCAGAAACGTGGTTGAAAATTTTATTGAAAAAAAGCTTTTGTGGTATCATCTTAGCCTTTACATTTTCTTAAATTTAGGGTTTTGCTATGTCTTGTTCAATTAGCATTTTATTGAAACTTGTTTATTTTTTGTGTATGTTGTTTTTGTTTTTAGAGATAAATTTTGACCTTGATGTAATATATGGCATGAAATTGAGTCTATGGGATGGAAGGTCTTTCGGCAGGATTGTTCCCGCTAGAGATTGATTTATGATGATTTGGGTTTTGGCGGGATTATTCAATTCCCGCTAGAAATTGATTTAGGGTTATAAGTTTTTTAATAGACGAGCGAGAACAAGCTCATTGAAAATCCAGAGCTGTGTTGATTATAAATTGATTTTTGATTCAAAACAAATTATGGGTTAAAACAGGTTGGAGGACAATAAGGACAATGGAGATTTCGAGAAGCAAGATTCATATGGTAGGAGTTATGATCATGCAAAAGTAGCAGTGTTGAATAAAATGGTAACGTTTGCCATCATCCCTTATATTTCACTATTCGAATATGATAATTTGTTCTATAACTCAGGTTTTAGACTGAAGTACATAATATTTGTTCCCAACCAACCATTATATAACTCCTACGAAAAAGCTTAATGAATTCCTAATGATTTTATACATTTTTCTCATCACTACCATCAGTTACATAACAAGGCTCTCTTTAGGATTATAGCTGGTTGTCCAGAACATGCCGAAAAAACATATGATTGGGTAACATCAATTATTTTGATTTAAGAATGATGACAAATTTGGATAGTTAACAAAGCTTGTGATTTTTCAGAACCACTTCAAAACAGAACCCAAATCAGTTATAAAACGAGTTTGATTCTTGTAGTAGGATGGTCTTTATGATATGCAGAAGTTCATTTGTCATTTAAGTTGACATACTTTTGTAGTATTATTTGGTTACATCATATTAGTGTATCCCATCATGAGGTGATGACTATGACCCATTTATTAAAAGCATGTAACGTGTATTCATCGTATTTGTACTATACTTGAAATGAAACTTCTTGATTCCACATGTCAAAATGTATGCTCAGCTTATTGGGAGACCCAATCTTTACTGAGAAATCCAATTTTGAAAGTTGAACCCAGGCCAACAGTTCAAATTTTTTGTTGGTTTGTGTTGAAGACCAATTGTAACTGAACAAAACCTGCACACACAGATTGAGTCAACCATGGTAGCATCCTCATATCTCCATAACATCTGTCCAGCACCTGTTGAAACCCAATCTGAAACCCTTTAGCCAAATAACACAACAATCAGCTCTATAACTGATCTGAAACCCAATCTTATGTGTTCTTCATCCTGATTAGTTGTCGTTTTTTTTACTTACCTGTTTATCTCCAAATCTCTCCATCTCACTTGCTTGTTTATTTTTTGTGGTGGTCATTTCTCCATTTTGTAGGATCATATCGAAATTCAAAGAGAACCAAATAGAGGCCTATATTATCCATCTCTGACAAGGTTTTATTAATCTCTTACATTCTCAAACTTTTGAAATTTTCTCCATCTTGATTTCATTAGAGGCCTATATTATCCACTTTTGAAGGACTTTATTCTCTTTAGGTATTGATTTTTGTAGAATCCAGATCCGTGCAACAATAATGAAATCGAAAATATCAAACAATGAAAGAGAATGATTTCAACTGGTCATCCCTGTATTATGCTTTCAGAGAGAATATTACAATGAGTTTAGAAAGCTAAAAGGATGATTAACCTATTTTTCTAGGCTAATACAACATTATATACCTCGGGCCCGTGGTTAACAAGCCCACGGCCCGTTCACTATGGACTAACTTTAAACAATTACAATTCAAACCCTTGAACTTAAAATCAACATAAATTCTACCCTAACAATCTCCCCCTTTGATTTGAAGTTCGAGTTCGCGCTCGATCTCTTGCCAGTTGAATACGTATCGTTTGCGCAACGCGAAGTGAACCTCGAAGAATCTGATGGCGCGGCGGTAGTCGAGACGTTCTTCAACCATATCCAAAGTAGTCTGAGCAGTTCTTTCATTCAGATTGGGTACATAGGATACCTTTGGATTTTCAGATTCGTGCTTGATGATCTTCCGAAGAGCGTCTTGAACTTTGAGCAGTGTGCCGTCACAAAATCGATCTACCTGACTGAACCTCGTAAACTTCTTTTCTTTCTGAGCATTGAGGAAGACGATCCCAAATTCCGGTTGAAGCAGCATTGCATTCTCGGGATACATTGACAGTTCAGGAGCTTTCAGATTCGGTTTGAGCAGATTTACCTTCTTCGCTCGGTTCTCGATTGTCATTTGAAAGTCCGTAAGATAAGAGATCATAATAGAACGGACGAGGAATCGACGAACCGCTTCGAGCGGCTTTGTTACAGCAAGCGGTCGGATGGTTCTGGTGCGAAGGTCTCTCAGAATAACCAGGAGGTCGAACGGATGGAGATGCTTAAAGTCAGCTTCAGAAAAAATCCATTCTTTTCCGTCTTCACGTCGAACAGTGAACACGGGAAAGACGATCCTCATAATTCGGTTTGACTGAATCTTTAGCACCTCTGAAATTTTATGTTTGGTTCGAACCTAGTCTCTCGGGAGACACCGCTTCATGGCTTCTACGTATCGGAGTTGGCGTGCTGGATCAGGAATGTAGATGCCAAGACAGAAGGTCGGCTCAATCGGGCGAATTCTGTGTACAAACAGCTTCTTCAGAGATTCCTCCAGATGAGGAATGAGGACCTTGATCTTCTCCCAACGGTTTTGTTGCTGAGGAGGGGAGGAAGATCAGGAGATGTCGTTTGCTGAGGAGATGTCGGGATTTCTGCATTTGAGCTTTCGGGTTGATCTGAAGTCATAGCGGGTTGAGTCGAGTGAACGGGAGGCGTACCATAGAAATTCTGAAACAGAAACTGGTCGTAATCAACGTTGTCGTCTTCATCAGTGGGAAACACCAAGTTTACCTCGAAGTTTACGGCTCTGGCAGCTTTTTCGTACCATGCGTCTTCGGTTTCCGGGTTGGTTTCACATGTTGGATCAATCATGGTGAGCATTGGCATGTCTGATGGTTCTTGTGCGACCAATTCCTGTGTTGTACCCTCAGACTTTTCAACCGTTGGGGCTTCGTCATCTGAAATATCCATGTCGATGACCATCTGTGCTAATGGCAACTCGGCTTCGGGTGTTGCTGTTGAAGTTGCCGCAGTTGGGGGTTCCTGTTGAACCACTGTTGTAGTTTCGGCAGTCACGATCTGGACGGTCTCGGTTTGGCGTAGACGCTTCTCCCCCTCACGGTGATCAGGATCATCCTGGTCATCGTGCTTGCGTTTGAGACCGCCAGCTTGACTCTTACAAGTGTCTTCTAGTGAGCGGACCCTCTCAGACAGCGTGGCAAGCGCTTTGTTGTAGTCGTTGAGGGTCGAGTCAATGGCGTCAAGGCGTGAGGTGATGGACGAAGATGGAGCAGTGACCTGGGATCGAAGAACTGAGATCAGGTCTGCTTCGGTAGATACAGTTGTGTCGGATTCCTGGAGCAGTTGGGCAAAGAGCATCGTCTTCAGAGTGTCCACCGAATAAGTAGCTTGCGGTTGAGTCGGTGGAGGCACAGAGGCGGTTTCAGTGTCTACGAGGTGGCCCTTTTCTTTGATAGCACGCATCGCTTTGGCAAGTTCAGCGGCTACATGTTCCTGCATTTGTTGCTCCATAACCTGTCGAGCAGCCTCAAGGGTGCTGTCCAGAGACCCTTTTGACACAAAGTCGGGTAAAATAACACCGGGCTCACTTATAATACCCGTTGAGGCATCTACTGTAGAGGTAGAGCCACCTACGTTCACAGCTGGCGTGATATTAACTGTGGTAGGATTTCCGTCCAATCCTCGTGTTCCGGAAGTCGGAGACACTATAGACGTTCCGGTCGGGTCACTAAGAGTCGCGACTTGGTGTTGTTCCGCATCAAGTGTCCTAGGCGAAGAATATTCAGTAACAATAGGCTCTAGACTCGATGGTGCACGCAAAGAAGTCGAGACCGGGGGCTGCTGGTCTCTTATTTCAACACCTTGACCCTCCGAATGAGGGTCCGATGGAAGTTGTGCTGAATCCCCGTGTAAGACTGAAACACCCGTCTTTTGAGAGACGGATGAGTGGCTATGGGGGTCGTGCAATTGCTCCGCTAGGTCCACGGAGTCTGTTTCAATACCCCGTCCCAACGGATGAGACAGGATAGTAGATGTGGTGACCTGGATATCACTCGGTTGGGGTCGCTCTTGAGCCTCGTTATCTTTACGGCTCGATCTTTCCTGGTTCAACTTTGAACGCAGTTCTCTCTGTCTCGCATGATCTAACTCCTCTACGTTTTCTCCCTCAGATGTCCTAGTGATAGGTCTGGTTCCAGTATGTGGAGGTGATTCAATTGGGATGCCAACGGTAAAATCAGGGTTGGGTCCGATACCGTGAGGTATTTGTCTCAGGCGTATGTTTCGGTCGGTATCGGAGTTCGTGGAGTCAGATTCCACGTCTTCAACATCATGAGATGGTGACGGGGGTTCGGTGATATAAGGCTCGGTCGAGTGATGTAGAATTGGTCTGGAGGATTGACCGGCTTGGACTGAGCTGGAACGGGGTCGCGATTCCACTGCACCACCTACTCTCGGTCCCCTTCCTCTCACAACTAACGTTCCCCGCCCGACAGCACTCGCTTTTCGGGCCCTTCCTCCTCTCGTCCTAGGACCCTCACGTCCCTCAGGCCTATTTCCCTGGGCAGGTCCCTCCGGCTCTGACTGGACCATGGGAATTCCTAACTCTCCCCTATAAGCAACTACCCCTGGTGCAGCGGGATCGGCGATGGCTAGTAGGGCGGCAGGAATGGGCGAGGCGACCGCATCGGATGGGTTGCGGATCACCATGAATTGGAGGTGTCTGATGGGGCATACCGGATGTGTAATACGTCTTGGAATGGCTGGATTCGCATCCATGTGCTGACGAACTGCAAGCGATAGGAAACGCGGGTATGGGAGGAACTTCTTCTGTTTGGTTCCGCCGATGTGTCGAATAGGGGTCACAAGTTCACGCCAGATTATCATGGCGAAGTCGACGTGGCAGTGGTAGCACACGGCGTGAACAAGTCGCAGAAAGTCGCCGGTACATTGATCAATACCTTTCCATCGGGCGGATAGGCAGCGGTTGAGTATGGTGAAGAGCGTGTACCAAATTGGCGCCAGGAACTTGCGATTGAAGACTGAGGGTCGTTGAAGGTCGGAGTTGTAACCAAGAGCACGCATTTGTGCGCATAGTGTGGCATCGTTAACGGCAGGATCGTACCGTTCATGGTTATTGGCAGTGGCTTCCGGTAGAGACAGTAGTCTGCGAAAGGAGTCGGGCGTCAGATTAAATGGGTGGTTGTCAATCTGCGCCGTGATGGTCTGTGTATTGCCAATCGTACGGACTTGTGCCGTCAGCCAGACTTGTAGAACGTAGATCAAAGGAACGTCGGCGGTGCGAGTGAGTGCCTCGCGTATGGGATGGTGCATCAGAATGTCTAGAATGACCTGATGTTGCGGGTTAGGTCTGAACAGCGCCGGGTCCAAATAATGATTGTTGGCCTCCAACTCGATGCCATGGTCAGGATCAACCAAGGCAGCATCTGCTACTTCGTCGATGATTTCCTCCTCCTGAGGAATTTGGTCTTCCGGATTTTGTTGTTCCGCCATGTATAAATCTGTCAAAATGGCACACAGTTATGAACTTAACCAGGAGAACAAGTGTCGGTGCGTACCTTTGCGTTGAATGGCTCAATCTGAGACAGATTGAGGGCTGCTAGGGAGAAAACAGGTACAGAATGGACACAACAGCAGAGGAATCCGGATAAAAGAAAACAGGGTGTCCGGACAACTCAAAGAGTCCGGATAACAGGGTTGTCCGGATAAGCATATGCAAGTGTCCGGATACAAAAGGATTATCCGGACAAAGGTTCCTTGATACGCGAGTTTACCGGATAAGATGGGAGTCCGGACATCACACTATCAGGTAGTTGAACTTACCGGAAACCCTAAGGTTTCCGGACAACTAGGTTTCCGGGAGTTTGATGTTGTCCGGATGGATATGCATGACATTTGAAGGTGCCCGGTTAAAACCGCATTGAGTTGAACGTGTCCGGACACGATGAATGTGTCCGGACGAAGACGGATTTGTCCACAAAGATCACCAGGGGATCCCAAGCTAGTGTGAAGTTGCAGAATGGATGCCCAGGAGCAACTAGGGGCTCATGGGAGTGGGGGCAACTCTTGAATCGCAGCCATTGATGCGAATCCGTCGAAAAAACCCATTAAGGATTTCGGGACTGAGAAATCGACCCACTCAAGGTTCGATTTGTGGTGCTATGTGTGTGAGAGGTGCATATATTTAACTATCATGTAATCGCGAGCAACATACCTGAATGACGAGGCTGAAAACACAGTGAATCGAGAGAGAGATGAGAGTCTGAGCGAGAGAGAAAAAAATGTGGGGTTTTAGGGTTTTAGGTTAAAATGTCCGGATGTGGAGAAGCAGCGGCCCGGGTGTCTTATATAACCCGGGTGTTGTCCGGGATCCTGACCGACCCGGATACACCCGACCCGGATAACTAGAGAATCCGGATGAGTCCTTTTTCGTGAGTTTTCAGAAAAACGGAACTTTTTAAGAGACCTTTCTCTCGCTCCCCCTCAAACTGAGCATGGGAATGCCATTGGTCCCCCTCAAATCGTGTATTAGGGTGCAGTGGAGGGGTCCGACAAAAAAAATTTTAAGCTTTTGAGAGAATACCGTTGTCGCTCCCCCTCAAGTGATGACCAATTTAGGAGTGCCCGCACACACAAAAACTTTTGATACGTAAGAAAAAAGTGTGTGTGACGCTCCCCCTCAAAGTATGAGTAAACTTACCTGATGTCGCAGTGTGCTCCCCCTGAACATAATGGTAAATGATGAAAGCACAGAGATAATGAAGTAATCAAAACAAACGATGGTATGAAGTAAAGGAAACACACGAAGAAAGAGTTATCCAGAGAAACAGACGAAAACTACCTAAACAATACAGAGACTAAATCTAACTAAGTAACCGAGACAAGTAGAATACCAGTGCGAGGAAGTGTATGCTCAATCATCAAGAGTGTTAACTCCAGATGATGAGTGGACAGTTACTCGTAGAGGTATGGAACTTGTAAAGGTACACAGTCGGATTAAGTCTTCAGATTTAGTATACCGAGCTTGAACACAAGAGTTTTAAAGCATTTTTCGTCCAAGGCTTTGGTAAAGAGGTCTGCTAGCTGATGTTCTGTATTGACGAAGTAGAGCTCGACTGTACCTCTTTCGACGTGATCCTTAATGAAATGATACCGAACGTCGATGTGCTTCGTCTTGGTATGTTGGACCGGATTGCTGGATATGGCAATTGCGCTCTTTGAGTCACAGTAGATTGGGACTTTGACATAGGTGAATCCGTAGTCTTTGAGTTGTGTCCGCATCCAGATTACTTGGGAACAACAGCTTGCGGCGGCCACATACTCTGCTTCGGCAGTTGACGTTGACACGCACTGTTGTTTCTTTGATGCCCAGCTTACCAGGCTGTCTCCCAAGAACTGAATGTGTCCCGAGGTGCTCTTGAGGTCCAACATGCATCCCGCGTGATCCGCATCCGAGTAAGCAGAAAGTCCAAAACCTGTCTCTTTTGGGTACCAAAGGCCAAGATCAGCAGTACCACGTAAATAACGAAAAATACGTTTAACAGCATTGTAATTAGACTCTTTAGGGTTGGACTGATAACGGGCGCAGAGAAATGTCGAGAACATGATGTCTGGTCTACTGGCAGTTAGGTACATTAAAGAACCGATCATTCCCCGATACAATTTGGCGTTGACAGCCTTTCCGTTAGGATCGGTGTCAAGCTTTGTATTGGTTGCCATGGGAGTTTTCATTGGTGAGGACTGGTCCAATTGGAATTTCCGAAGAATATCCCTAATGTATTTGGACTGGTTAATGAAGATTCCGGTCGACAGTTGCTTAACTTGAAGACCAAGGAAAAAATTCATCTCACACAGCATACTCATTTTAAAAAAATTTCCCATGAGTTTGGCAAAGTTCTTTGCATATAATGGATTAGTATAACCAAAAATGATGTCATCGACATATACCTGGACTAGAATGATGTGACCCTTTTCGTTCTTTATAAATAGAGTAGAATCAATAGTACCTCGTGTAAATTTGGATTCTAACAGGAACTTTGATAGGGTGTTGTACCAAGCTCGCGGGGCCTGCTTTAGACCGTATAGTGCCTTGTCCAATATGTAGACATGATCAGGTTTTGAGTCATCCACAAATCCGTCGGGTTGCGACACGTAAACTTCTTCTTGGAGATCACCGTAAAGAAAGGCTGTCTTCACATCCATCTGGAAGACTGTGAAGTTCTTGTGCACTGCATAAGCGAGAAACATACGGATTACTTCAATGCGAGCGACCGGAGCATAGGTCTCATCATAGTCGATCCCCTCTTGTTGTCGGTATCCTTTGGCCATGAGTCGCGCCTTGTTGCGAACAACGATGCCGTCTTCGTCCTTCTTATTCTTAAAAATCCATTTGGTGTCGATTACCGTCTTGTGCGCAGGACATGGAACCAGTCGCCATACTTTTAGAGCTTCGAATTGATTCAGCTCCTCTTGCATGGCTATGATCCAGTCTGGATCTTCGAGTGCTTCGCAAACGTTCGTCGGCTCGATCTTGCTTAAGAATCCAGAAAATAGGCAGAAGTTGGCACAAGCGCCTCGTGTACGTACAGGAGTGGAAGGATCACCGATGATCTGATGCAGGGGATGTGCCTTTGTTCATTTGGTGGTGTGCGGAAACGGCTGTTGAGTAGAGTGAGAGGCGTCCGGATCCACATATGCACCAGATGGAAGGTCTTGAACTTATTCAAGTGTAGCAGTCGTGTTTCTTGGAGGAAGTGGGGGAGGATTCGTCGATGGTTGAACATCCTCTGGTTCCGAGGAGTTCAGAGGTTGAACATCGGTTGTAGCAGAAGACGAATCATTAGGAGCGATCTCTGAGAGCATAGGTTCCTCCGGGGGGTTACATTGCCAGGTGTACTTGTAGCAGATGAGGATGGTTGAGTTGTCTCCACAGATGTTGACGGCGTACTCGTAGACGGTGGCGGACCAGTTAAGTCGTCTGAATCCGCATTGCGAGCAGCTTCAAGTCGCGGGTGCGCTGAGACAGGTGTGGAAGAGTGAGCCGTGTCATCATAAAAGAATTCAAATAATAAATCTAAATCAGAAAGATTATCATTCGACGAAGATGCATGATTCGGATTTACTAATGCTTGTGTAGATCCCGAACTTGGAGGTCTGGAAGTTAACACGCCAGTTAATCCGGGTTCTGAACTGAGGTGTTCAGAAGCCAAATCTGCGGCTTCGTGGAATGTCACGTTTATGCTTTCAACAACGGTTTTGGTCCGTTTATTGTAAGCGCGATACGCCTTAGCCTGCATGGAGTATCCAATAAAAACTCCTTCGTCCGCTTTGGGGCTGAATTTCCCGAGATCATCCTTGTCGTTTAGTACATAGCAAGTGCATCCAAATGCATGGAAGTAGCCAACGGTTGGAACGTGATTATTCATGATCTCGTACGGTGTATTGTTGAACCGCTTGAGAAGGATAGAGCGGTTTTGCGTGTAGCAAGCCGTAGATACCGCCTCAGCCCATAGATATAGCGGTAGATTTACCTGGGATAGCATTGTTCGTGCAACTTCAACTAGGGTACGGTTTCGTCTTTCCACCACTCCGTTTTGTTGAGGAGTGCGTGCTGCAGAGAAAGTGTGTGATGCCCACTGATCGCAGATAGTCATCCACCTTCTGATTCTTGAACTCCGTCCCGTTATCAGTTCTGATGGACTGAACGTGTTGAAGCTTGTTCTGTTGGACAGTCTTCAGGTGATCAATGATGAGCTCCGGAGTTTCGTCCTTCGACCGTAAGAACATCACCCAAATGTAGCGTGAGTAGTCGTCCACCATCACGAGCACGTATTTGCGTTTGTTGATGCTCGGAACACGCATTGGACCACACAAATCCATATGAATGAGTTCGAGGGTCCGGGTCGTGCTCGGAGTTGCCTTCGGCGGATGTGATGCACGCGTCATCTTTCCTTTTTCGCATGCTCCACAGAGACGGTCTTTCACGAACGGAAGTTGTGGCACGCCTCTGACATGTTTGCCTAGCACCAGTTGATTGATACTTCTGAAGTTGAGGTGCGAAAGACGTCTATGTCAGAGCCAAACTTGGTCAGAATCTGCTTTGGACAAGAGGCAGACAGGTTTGTCGGTTTTGATTGCGGCGAGGTCGATGGTGTAGAGATTGGTCTTTCGAGTCCCAACCAGTAGCTCGTCTCCGTTGTTGTTGAGGATTCGACACCGTGTGGCTTTAAAGCTGACCTCGAGATCCTTGTCGCAGAATTGACCGATGCTGAAGAGGTTGTGTCCTAATCCTGCAACGTGGGATACCTTCTTGATTGTTATCTTGTCTTGTACGATGTCACCGTAGCCCACGATCGGCGACGTCTCGTTATTTCCAAATCTCACGTCTCCGCAGTATTCTTCCTTGTAATTCGTGAGAAGATCCCTTCTTCCGGTCATGTGCTTGGAGCATCCAGAGTCTAAGTACCACACATGACCGTTCTGCAAAACAAGATTAGGGACGTTTAGGTACCCAAATTTGTTTGGGTCCTTGGGGGTTATAGTTGGCACTACCTGGGGAAATTTTCTTTGACACAGCCTTCCCTTTAGGTGCAGATTTCACACCATTGGAGGGAACTGGTTTTGGCACTTGTTTCCTCTTGGGTGCAGAATGTACACCTTTTGGAGGAACAGATTGTTGGGCAGATTTCCACCTGGGTGCCGGTTTAACCTCAGTAGGAGCAGCCCGTGTAGGAATGGGTCGGGTCTCCCGCTGTGGATTAACCGTTTGATTGAAACCCCGTTTTAAATGATGTTGTTGCCTTTTATTTTGTGGTTTGCGCTTATGGAATAGGTTTTCGACAAAGTAAGGCGCATACCAAGCATTATTATGAATGTCATGAAAATCATTCCAACCACAATTAGAACAACATAAACAATCATGCGATAACTGAATCAATTGATGAAGAGAGTTAACTTTAACAGGAAAAGAAACATCAAAATGGTTCCAATTATTCCAAGCATTATTGTCTTTGTCTATTCTAGAAATGAAAACTGTAACATCCCGAAATTTCCATTGTAAATTAATAAAAGATAAATTGTATTTTTCGTACAATTTAATTATGAGAAAATTTACTTGGAAGGTTGGTTTGCAATTTTTGGAAGCTTGGGGTACAAATTGGAAAATAATGTAATGACTCATGTTATGCAATGAGGTGTCACATTAGGGATTTATCAGTATTTGATAATACTGATTTTGTTTAGTATTCTAAAAAGAAAAGGAAACAGAGAAATAGCGAGAGAGATAGACGAAAGGAAGAAAAGAAGAAAAGAAGAGGAGAAATCAGTTGGGAATTTTGTGGTAAGAATTTGTTTTCTTATCTGTTTCATTCATCTCCATAGAATTAAGTTGTAGTATTTTGTCCAGATTTCTTTAAGTTGTGGATTAAGCTGCCCATTAAGCTCTATTGTGAATCAGTGTTCAGACCATCTTAGAAAGGTGAGTTATTCAACTTTCTTTAAAATTAAGCAATGAGAATGTTAATAGATGTGTTGTAATTGTATTTAAATCACTTAGAATGCTTAATGGTTAAGAAAAATCGAAACTGGCTTAACAGGTGAAAGTGACGATGAACAGTAAAGTTTTCGCAACAGTGGTTTGCGAAAAGTGAGGTTTTCGCAACCAAGGGTTGCGAGTTCTGAACTTTTCGCAACCAAGGGTTGCGAGTTCTAGACTTTTCGCAATAGAGGGTTGCGAAAAGTAGAGGTTTTCGCAGCTTTGGCTTGCGAAAAGTGTAGCTTTTCGCTACAGTAGCTTGCGAATTTTGTGGACTTTTAGTAGTAGTTTGAGGCTGTTATGTGACATGCAATCTGATATGAATATGCTATTTGTTATATGTTTATAACTCTGTTGCTGATGTAAAAACCATGTTATGTTAAATCGTAAGGACTTATTTATAAGTCCGAAGCTGTAGATAATTGTTGAGATGTAGTTCCCCGATGCTAAGTAGCAAAGTGGGGATAATCGTTGAAGTTAATATGCTGTACAAAAAGATATAGAATATATGTTGAAATTGTATAGCTTTAGTATACAATAGAATGAGTGTGATACACATTTATTGTGTGGCGTTGGCTAGAAATCTACGTCTGGTCTAGTGGGCATAAAGTACGGTGTAATGAGATCCGTTTACTAGCCAGGGACTGTTGAGATGTATTTCTAGTTGCTGGAGTGAATCTTGAATCATCTGTGAGGGTCTCTGGTGGTTGTTGATCGCGATAAAATAAAATCTCATTTGAGAGACCAGTGATTCAAGGTGGGGAGGAAATGAAATGAGGAATGGCAGACTTAGAGTTGTAATTCCCATTTCAAACGAAAGATGAGATATCTTCATTATTGAGAAATTGTAATCTTAATTCAGAAAGAAACAGGTTTGGAAACTGCAATTTCTAGGAGTTAGAGTTATTTATAAGTCCGGTGGGATTTATAGTAATTCTCGTTGGTAGTATGATGACTAGATGAATTAGTCATAAGTAAGGGAATAGATGGGTTCCAATGGTTGATAAGAGCTTGGTATGGTGAGATGGCTAATAACAGGTTTGATATATCTGTTAATATTTAGTTGTTAAATTTTAATTTAATTTGGATAATCTCACTAGGCGAAAGCCTAATGTTTCAAATTAAATTGTCTTATCAGGTACAGGCTCTGGGAAATAGTTGGGAAGTGAGACTTCAATTGAAGAAAATCAGACTTGGCGATAACGAAGGATTAGGATATTCTTTTGGTTGACTTTTGGGACAAGCCTTAGATAATCTAGTTGATCTTTTTGTAATGTATACTTAGATTGATCAGATGATTTAAGTTAACCTACCTTGTGTATGTATAGAAACTTACTTATGATCCTTTGGTTTATAAAAGTCTGATATTTTGATGATCATAACGCTTGTATTTTGAGGTTTAAATTGGCCCTGAATTTTAGGGTGTTACAGTATGGTATCAGAGCTTTAGTTTAAGCGAACTAGGTATGAATTTGATATGCCTAGACTTAAGCTGTAATGAAATTAAGTTATGATCTACGAGAGATGGGTAGAATTGCTAAGACTGGGTAGTCTTAGGGTGGACGGAAATACACTAAATTAGTATTATAACGATGGGGACGAGAATTCTCGTGTATAATATGTTCGCAATTTCAATTAGCTACTGTTATTATGGATATATTATTACATAAGCATGCTTGTTTCTCAATTGTTACAAGGGCTAATTAGTGATAAAGTACGTTTAGTATGTTAGAATTCTGTTTAACCATTTGTATGGTTATTTGTGTTTAATCAGAACAATGGTGAATACGCCACCTAGAGAAAGAGTTGGAACCAATGAGGCAGAAGTGAGTAATATGCATAATGCACCAAGGGATTTTCTTTCTTTGGGAGGTATGCATGCTCCAGCTCAGAGGATGGGTACTAGCAATGTTAGTCAGACGGCAGAGTCCAATATGGAGGCAAGAATAATGGAGAACGTATCAAGAATGATGAATGCTTCGGTAGAGAGACAAGCTGAATTGATGAACGCCTCCATGGAAAGACAAACCGAGATGTTTACAAAGTTATTCAATGACAGGAATATAGAACCAAGACGTCAAGTGGTTGACACTGGGGTGATAAATCCGATAGGTAATCCAAGGTTAGAGGCGGAACGAAGGGTAGAAAGAATTTGTTCTTATAAAACATTTCTAAGCTGCAAGCCGCCTGAATTTAAAGGGGAAGACAATCCAGTTGCATGTATGAATTGGCTACGGGAGATAGAGCAAGCTTTCCGAGCCTGTGAATGTCAGGAAGGGTCAAAAGTCAGATTTGCTTCTCAGATGTTAAGAGGTAATGCTTTGAACCGGTGGAATGTTTTGACAGCTTCGTTGACAACAACTGTGTTAGATGCTATGACTTGGGGAGCATTTAAAGAGAAGATATTGAAAGAATATTGTAATGAACATGAGATGGATCGGATAGAGGAGCAGTTCAGAAATCTCAAAAAGGGTAATATGTCGGTGAGAAGATATACAGAATTATTTATGGAGAAACTGAATTTGGTAGGGCACGTGGCTCCTACTGAAAAAGATAAAGTTAAAGCCTATCTGAAAGTGTTGCCGGCCGAGATGATGTCCCGAGTGCGGAATTCAAAGGCTGTAACGCTCAGGGAAATGATTGAAGAGGCTAAGTTGATAGAGAAGATGTATGCCAGAGATAGGGAAGAGAAAGCTCATGTTGGAGATAAAAGAAAATGGGAAGGTCGTTCTGATTCTACTCAGAAACTCAGGCTCTTTGGTAAAAATATACGTTCTGATTCGCGAAAGGAACCCAACTGGTGTCCGAAGTGTAAGAATAAGCATTTTGGGCCATGTCGAGCAAGCGGGCCAGAGTGTTTTAAATGTGGAAAGATGGGGCACTTTGCATCTAATTGTCTATTACCCGGGGCAGTATGTTTTGAATGTAAACAGCCAGGGCATATTCGACGGGATTGTCCAAAGCTGAAAAAGGAGGGAGAACAAGGAAAGAAGGCAGTTATACCAAAACCAACAGGACGAGCATTTAATATGACAGTGGATGAAGTGAGAGGATCCAAAGATGTCGTCTCTGGTACATTCTTTATAAACTCTATACCTGCTCGTGTGTTATTTGATTGTGGTGCAAATTATTCGTTTGTATCCAAAGTGTTCTATGGAAAATTAGCTATGCCTGTCACTACTCTAGGAGATGCCTTAGTAGTTGAGATAGCTAATGGGGGTTTAGCTTTGGTTGGTGAAAGAATAGATGGTTGCACGATTCAGATAGAGAATACAAAATTTCCAGTTAGCATGTTGTTAATGGAAATTGGAGGATTTGATGTTATTTTGGGAATGGATTGGTTGTCTGATAACCAAGCCGAAATAATGTGTGCTAAGAAGTTAATCCGAATCCCGATGGTTGATCAGGATGATATAATTATTTATGGGGAAAAGCAGAAAGGAGAAATACAATTGATTTCAGTCGTAAAGGCACGTAAGTGTTTAGCAAAAGGATGTTTGTCATATTTGGCATATGTCCTGGACGCTAAGTCAGAAAAGAAGCAGGTACAAGATATTAAAGTAGTACGTGATTTTCCAGATGTATTCCCGGTTGATCTTCCAGGTTTACCTTTGGAAAGGCAAGTAGAGTTCTGTATTGATCTAATTCCTGGAGCAGCACCAATAGCTCGTGCGCCGTATCGTTTAGCACCAGCAGAAATGAAAGAGATGATGTCTCAATTGCAGGAGTTATTAGACAAAGGTTGTATCAGACCGGGTTCTTCACCTTGGGGAGCTCCGGTGCTGTTTGTTAAGAAGAAAGATGGAAGTATGAGGATGTGTATAGATTATCGAGAATTGAATAAGGTGACAATCAAGAACAAGTATCCGTTGCCACGAATTGATGACTTGTTTGATCAATTGCAAGGTGCGGGATGTTTTTCTAAAATTGATCTAAGGTCGGGGTATCATCAAGTACGAGTAAGGGATGAAGATATTCCGAAGACTGCTTTCAGAACGAGATATGGGCATTATGAATTTCTTGTGATGCCATTTGGTTTGACTAACGCTCCAGCGATATTCATGGATCTGTTGAATAGAGTGTGTCGGTCATTTCTAGACAAGTTTGTCATTGTGTTTATTGATGACATACTAGTCTATTCAAAGAATGAAAATGATCACAAGTGTCATCTTCAGGAAGTTTTGGAAGTACTAAGAAAAGAGAAGTTGTATGCAAAATTCTCAAAATGTGAATTTTGGTTAAAAGAAGTACAATTTCTGGGTCATGTAATTTCAGCTGAAGGTGTGAAGGTGGATCCAGCCAAAATAGAAGCAATGATGAATTGGGAAACTCCAAAGAATGCATCTGAAATAAGAAGTTTCTTGGGTTTGGCCGGGTATTATCGGAGGTTTATTCAAGATTTCTCAAAGATTGCTTCTGCTTTGACTGTGTTAACTCGTAAAAATGTAAAGTTTGTTTGGACTGAAAAGCAAGAATCAGCTTTCAAGACTTTAAGACAAAAGTTGTGTGAAGCTCCTATTTTAGCATTGCCTGAAGGTACAGAGGATTTTGTAGTATATAGTGATGCTTCAAAGATGGGTCTAGGGTGTGTATTGATGCAAAGAGGCAAGGTGATTGCTTATGCATCAAGACAATTGAAAGAGCACGAGAAGAATTATCCTACCCATGATTTGGAGTTAGCAGCGGTGGTTTTTGCTTTAAAGCTATGGCGTCATTATTTGTATGGTACAAAGTGTACTCTTTATACTGATCATAAGAGTCTAAAGCATGTCTTTGATCAGAAGGAGTTGAATATGAGGCAGAGAAGGTGGTTGGAACTACTTAAAGACTACGATTGTGAATTGCATTACCATCCTGGTAAAGCAAATGTAGTGGCTGACGCTTTAAGAAGAAAAGAGTATAGTGGCTGTCTGAAGTCAACAAATGCTCGAATTGATGTGATGTCAAGTTTGATTGAAAGAATAAAGACTGCTCAGATGGAAGCTCTTTTGGAAGAAAATTTAAAAGATGAAGTTATGGTTAAACAACGGTTTCAACTGACAGAAGATAGTCGTGGGGTGAAGTTGTTTTGAGGCCGTGTTTGGGTACCAAAAGTAAGTGGGAATAGAGAATTGATTCTGGAGGATGCTCACAAATCTAAGTATTCCATTCACCCCGGAAGTACTAAAATCTATAGAGATCTGAAGCTACACTATTGGTGGCCATCCATGAAGTTAGATGTGGCTCGATGTGTATAAAAGTGTGGAACCTGTTCTTTAGTTAAAGCTGAACATCAAAAGCCATACGGAAGTTTTCAATCTTTGGAAATTCCGGAATGGAAATGGGATAAGATTACCATGGATTTCGTGACGAAGTTACCAAAGACGCAAAGAGGTAACGATACCATATGGGTAATAGTTGACAGGTTGACAAAGAGTGCTCATTTCTTGGCAATGAAAGAAGCTTCACCAATAGAAAAATTGGCAAAGTTGTATATTGACGAAGTGGTGTCAAGACATGGAATACCAGTGTCTATTGTTTCAGATTGTGACAGTCGATTCACATCAAGATTTTGGCGGTCACTTCAAGAAGAGTTGGGTACAAAATTAAATTTGATTACCGCATATCATCCACAAACGGACGGTCAGAGTGAAAGAACTATTCAGACATTAGAAGATATGCTTAGAGCATGTATACTAGATTTTGGAGGTAACTGGGATACGCATTTGCCATTGGTGGAATTTGCGTATAACAATAGTTATCATTCTAGTATCGGAAGAGCACCGTTCGAAGCCTTATATGGTAGAAAGTGTAGAACTCCAGTGTGTTGGCTAGAAGCTGGAGAGAAACAGTTTGCTGGACCGGAAATGGTGCAACAAACGGCTGATAAAATAAAAGAAATCCGGCAGCACATGAAAGCGGCTCAGGACAGACAAAAGAGTTATGCTGATTTTAAAAGAAGACCAGTAGAATTCCAAGTTGGGGAGCGCGTTATGCTAAAAGTATCTTCGTGGAAAGGTGTAATTCGTTTTGGAAAGCGTGGGAAGCTAAGTCCTCGTTTTCTAGGACCTTTCGTTATTTCTAAAAGAATTGGTCAATAGGCTTATCAGCTAGATCTTCCACCTGAATTGGAAGGAATTCACAATGTGTTTCATGTATGTTATCTTCGGAAGTGTTTGACCGAAGAACAAGATGTGATTCCGATAACTGATGTCAAAGTGGACGAGAAGAGTCAATGTGTTGAAGAACCGGAAGCGATTCTAGAAAGATCGGTTCGGAAGTTAAGGAACGGCAAGGAGGTGCCTATGTTGAAAGTACAATGGAAACATCACCGGGGCAGTAACGTGACTTTAGAGTCGGAGGAAGAAATGAAGAAACGATACCCTCAATTGTTTTCTTAGTTTGATTTCGGGGACGAAATCCTTTTCAAGTTGGGGAGTATTGTAACATCCCGAAATTTCCATTGTAAATTAATAAAAGATAAATTGTATTTTTGGTACAATTTAATTATGATAAAATTTACATGGAAGGTTGGTTTGCAATTTTTGGAAGCTTGGGGTACAAATTGGAAAATAATGTAATGACTCATGTTATGCAATGAGGTGTCACATTAGGGATTTATCAGTATTTGATAATACTGATTTTGTTTAGTATTCTAAAAAGAAAAGAAAAGGAAACAGAGAAATAGCGAGAGAGATAGACGAAAGGAAGAAAAGAAGAAAAGAAGAAAAGAAGAGGAGAAATCAGTTGGGAATTTTGTGATAAGAATTTGTTTTCTTATCTGTTTCATTCATCTCCATAGAATTAAGTTGTAGTATTTTGTCCAGATTTCTTTAAGCTGTGGATTAAGCTGCCCATTAAGCTCTATTGTGAATCAGTGTTCAGACCATTTTAGAAAGGTGAGTTATTCAACTTTCTTTAAAATTAAGCAATGAGAATGTTAATAGATGTGTTGTAATTGTATTTAAATCACTTAGAATGCTTAATGGTTAAGAAAAATCGAAACTGGCTTAACAGGTGAAAGTGACGATGAACAGTAAAGTTTTCGCAACAGTGGTTTGCGAAAAGTGAGGTTTTCGCAACCAAGGGTTGCGAGTTCTGAACTTTTCGCAACCAAGGGTTGCGAGTTCTAGACTTTTCGCAATAGAGGGTTGCGAAAAGTAGAGGTTTTCGCAGCTTTGGCTTGCGAAAAGTGTAGCTTTTCGCTACAGTAGGTTGCGAATTTTGTGGACTTTCAGTAGTAGTTTGAGGCTGTTATGTGACATGCAATCTGATATAAATATGCTATTTGTTATATGTTTATAACTCTGTTGCTGATGTAAAAACCATGTTATGTTAAATCGTAAGGACTTATTTATAAGTCCGAAGCTGTAGATAATTGTTGAGATGTAGTTCCCCGATGCTAAGTAGCAAAGTGGGGATAATCGTTGAAGTTAATATGTTGTACATAAAGATATAGAATATATGTTGAAATTGTATAGCTTTAGTATACAATAGAATGAGTGTGATACACATTTATTGTGTGGCGTTGGCTAGAAATCTACGTCTGGTCTAGTGGGCATAAAGTACGGTGTAATGAGAACCGTTTACTAGCCAGGGACTGTTGAGATGTATTTCTAGTTGCTAGAGTGAATCTTGAATCATCTGTGAGGGTCTCTGGTGGTTGTTGATCGCGATAAAATAAAATCTCATTTGAGAGACCAGTGATTCAAGGTGGGGAGGAAATGAAATGAGGAATGGCTGACTTAGAGTTGTAATTCCCATTTCAAACGAAAGATGAGATATCTTCATTATTGAGAAATTGTAATCTTAATTCAGAAAGAAGCAGGTTTGGAAACTGCAATTTCTGGGAGTTAGAGTTATTTATAAGTCCGGTGGGATTTATAGTAATTCTCGTTGGTAGTATGATGACTAGATGAATTAGTCATAAGTAAGGGAATAGATGGATTTCAATGGTTGATAAGAGCTTGGTATGGTGAGATGGCTAATAACAGGTTTGATATATCTGTTAATATTTAGTTGTTAAATCTTAATTTAATTTGGATAATCTCACTAGGCGAAAGCCTAATGTTTCAAATTAAATTGTCTTATCAGGTACAGGCTCTGGGAAATAGTTGGGAAGTGAGACTTCAATTGAAGAAAATCAGACTTGGCGATAACGAAGGATCAGTATATTCTTTTGGTCGACTTTTGGGACAAGCCTTAGATAATCTAGTTGATCTTTTTGTAATGTATACTTAGATTGATCAGATGATTTAAGTTAATCTACCTTGTGTATGTATAGAAACTTACTTATGATCCTTTGGTTTATAAAAGTCTGATATTTTGATGATCATAACGCTTGTATTTTGAGGTTTAAATTGGCCCTGAATTTTAGGGTGTTACAAAAACAGGTGGAGAAGACTTTGACGCATCCTTCCTGACAGAATCCCTCGTTAGCCACTTTGGTTTTTCTTTATTAGCTCGACCATGTTTATCTGAAACAGCAGGGACAGAATGATCAGTGACTTTTGAGGAAACATGTGTCTTAGTGGTCGATTTTTCGGTCTTTTGCTTCGGCTGTGATTGTTTTTGAACATTTGAAGCATTTTTAAGAAGCTTGTTCACGGCCGGAGTCTTTGATTGTGAACAGTCGCCCTTTAGAAAGTTGACCGGACGATTAACCACTGGAGACAAAAAATCAGGTTGACTTGGAGGACAAGTAGGGCTGACAGTTAATGGTCCAGTTGTTTGCCTTGGCTGTGATTGCCTTTTGGAAATGGGTTTCGATTTTGGTTTAGACTGAGAAATCTTGATCACAGCTGAGGCCTTTGTTTGAGAACTGCTATCCTTTAAAGAAGTAACCGGATCATCAGTCACAGGGGATAGAAAATCAGTGTGACTTGGAAGAGGTTTGTAAAAGGGAAAAAAATCAAACTCTTCATCACAGTTACCTTCGGAGTTCATGTATGCTGAGAAATCTATCATGTGAGTATCAGGAACGAAAGCAGGTGGGGAAGGCGAGGAACACTTTGTGTTTGTGTGCTTAGGGGAACTTGGTGCGGAAGCGTTTGAAAAATCAGAGTTTAAATTCCTTTGAGCACATGCGTCTTGAGAGACGTTACTTTCTTGATTAGAGATATTTCCAATGAAAGCTTTACACGAGGATGTGTCAGATAGGTTAGAAGAAAAATCAGGGGAATTCTGCTTTTGAGCTTGGAGAAAGTTAATCTGTTCTTGTAGTTGACAGTTTCTCATGTGCTCTTTCATCATTTCTCTTGTCATTTCAGACAGTTTCGATGAGAGCGTGTTGATTTCCCACTGAAATTTTTCCTTTTCCTCACTTGACACACCATCGGTTTTCTCATATTTGAGTTTCTCAAGATCCTTAATTAAGTCTTTCTTCTCATTTTGAAAAACCGACCTTTCCTTTTCGAGTGACTCCTCCAACTCGACTATCTTTGCTTCCAAGATGAGAGGGGGAACATAGAGTTTGAACTCATCCGTCTCAGTCTTGGTTGCAGGTGCTACTTCCTCATCCTTCTTAGAGGAATCCATGGGTGTAGCTACCTTGTAGGGGTCGAAGTAGTCATTGGAAAGGTACTTTTTGTTCTTTTGATACGAGTAGTTTAATGGTTCATAACAAAATGGAAGTTGAATTCCTCGTTTGTGTGTGCGTTTATGTTCCTCGATTTCCTCCTCCTTTTCTGGTTCAAGAGGACCAGTCCATTGAATTGCGTACTCTGGATACTTTTTATCTAACCCAAAACAAGCAAAATCATACAAAGTGGGTACATGCCATCTTCCCTTTTTCAAATAGTGTGGGTTATCATATCCGATTCCCCACTCTTTGTTAAAGTATGTAAACTCTTTAGGTTTATTTAGAAAGATGGTTTGATCAGTTTGACCCCTTTTGTGGAGTTTTGTTTCAAGATCAGGGATTTTATTTACAAACTCCTTGTGCTGAATTTGAAGAGCAGAGCATTGATAAACAATTTCTGCTTTTTCATTCAAGCACTGATCAAACTGTGACTGAAGTTCAGATAATTGGGCCCGTAAGTCTTTAGGTGCTATAGAAAAATTTTTGCATTTCTCCTTTAAAATAGCATTTTCAGACTTATATTTTTCAAATATTTTCTTTTGAACATCTAGCTTTTCGGTTAGAGACCTAATCTCAAGCAGTTGTTCTTTAGAAGTGGCCTTAAAGGAATCTACCCGTTCAGCAAGAGGTTTCACTCGGACATAAAGTTCTGAAAAGATAGGTTCACATACCTGACACGGCTTTTTCATGTCTTCTTCAGTAGGAGACATCTTCAGTTGCACTGGAGTAATCGTCAGACGATTGTTCGATTCAAATTGGCACAGTATCACGATTGTTCGGCAGCGCCCCTAGAAAAAATTTGAAAATTGAGGTTTCAGAAAGCTCCCGGATTGTGGAACCCGGGTGGTTTCCGGATAGGGAATCCGGAAAAATGAGGTTACCGGGTGATAAGAGCTTCCCGGATGTGAGGGTTTTCCGGATAAGATGAAGTAAACACTAAGTGACCGGGTAAAAGATGTCCGGATAAGATGAAGAGTCCGAATAACTTGAGTTGTCCGGATGCAATGAAGTTTCCGGGTAAAATGGATTGTCCGGATAAAATATGTCCGGAAACACTGGGTTTCCGGATACAAATGTTACCCGGATAATATAAGGAATAGTGACTTACCCGGATTGCAGAACTTACCCGGAAAAATGAGGAGTCCGGATGGAATTGGAGTTATCCGGATGAAAATCACACAAACGTCCGGACACCTTTAAGTTGTCCGGAAAAGTCGGCTGTTTTATCCGGACAAGTCGGCTGTTTGCTCAAATCGATCGATTTTTCGATTAGGATTGCACACGAAGGTTCCTGAATAATTAGAAACAATCCCAAACACAAAAAACAACACTAACCCAATCGCTTTTAGAGCAAAAACAACAACTTTTGATGGTTAAAAATCGAATCTTTGTCAAGAACACTACCAAAACTTTAGATCTTAAATTGCTAAATTGACCAGTCAAACGAATGAATTAGGTTGTGAAAGTTTGCAGAAACACTTATAACGATAATGCTAACACAACCCAATAAGCAAAAACAACCAATTTCGACTAAATCAAATATTCAAGAATTCAAGAATAGTCAGACGAGTAAAAGTCAAACTAACCAGAAATTGATGAATGAAGCTTTGAATCGAATCCGTCTGTCTGCTCTGATACCAATTGTAGAATCCAGATCCGTGCAACAATAATGAAATTGAAAATATCGAACAATGAAAGAGAATGATTTCAACTGGTCATCCATGTATTATGCTTTCAGAGAGAATATTACAATGAGTTTAGAAAGCTAAAAGGATGATTAACCTATTTTTCTAGGCTAATACAACATTATGTACCTCGGGCCCGTGGTTAACAAGCCCACGGCCCGTTCACTATGTACTAACTTTAAACAATTACAATTCAAACCCTTGAACTTAAAATCAACATAAATTCTACCCTAACAATTTTACTCTGGTTCCCCTTTTATTTTTGACAAGAAAATCACAATTTCTTCTCGACAATTTTTAATCTTATCTACAAAACTTTTGTTGGTAACTATCTTTTGTACACTATACAAGACCTTTAGGGGAGATTTCTCTTAAACAAACTTCTTTATTATAAGGTCATAGAAGGTCTTTGATTAGCGACTAAACCTCGTGGTTTTTGCTTGATCTACGTGTACAAGGCATATTATTGACTTCTTATGGCTATTGTTGTAACCATACGATATCGACACTCATTAGTGGTCTTTCTAGTATTTAGGTTTACTTCTTATGGCCCTGCCCCTTTTGCATCATAGTTCTTAAACAAAATAGGTGCTCCCTTGATGGACATTTTTTTAGAATTCCAATATGATCATGGAGAACAGTGGATTCAATATGCCAATTCCAATTACAGTTCAAATGTATATATATAGTATATCATTTTTCTGATTCTTGCAGCTATCAAAGTTATGAATAGCAATTGTCTAACCTTTAAAACCCCTCTCATGTATTTCATATATATAGTTATATAAATTACCCGTCCCCTCCTAAATTTTGTTCTAATCCCAGTCCAAACCTCCATTACTTAAGAAGCTCACCTATTAACAGAACCCACTTATGAAGCCCCTTTTGCCCCTTTGAAACTTTGAAAATGATCTGCCCTCACAATCTTCTTGCAATAAAAAGGTTTGTTGGGTACAGTTTGGTAGGTTAAATGATAAAAGCATGGCCAATTCATGGCATATGGTTACACTTCAATTATAAAACCGTGACTATTGGTTAACTTTTGATCATACACAACAATAATTTTTTTTTGGTCAAGGAGAATCTATTATGTCATTTTTAATTTATTACATCATGTGTATTTGTTAATATGCGTTTGATCCTTCTAACAATTGTTTGTCCTGCTTATGAAATCTTCACTTCCGCATCATGACAACTGCCGCCGACTTATCTATAACAAGTCAGCCAACTACTCATCAATGTTTGTCTACATGGGCTGGGACTATTTATGGGGTACAAATGAATTGGTGTGAGTTTCTATAGGTGCTGGAAAGTTCTAATTTGAAGCCAGATAAGGGGCTGCAGAGGTGGTTCAGTTGTAGCATTTCTTAGGGTGAGAAATTTTTATAGTTGTAATGGTTCTTTAATTTGGAAAAAAAACCCACATGTTCCGTCTCCTTTTTTAGTTACTTGTGTGTTTAACTGAAACTTGTACAAAAAATGACATAAATGTCAAAGAGTTGTCTGTTTGGTTTTGTTCTTGAGGGTTTATGTTTTTTTTTATCATATTGTAATTTTATTGGTTTTAATAAAATAGATGTGTTTGTTCTTAGGGTTTATGTTTTTTAGGGGACCGTAATTATATTGGTTTCAATAAAGGGAAATATATAATAAAAATCACGAGTATCAGTTATCTTTTATTTTGGTCACACAATAAAGATATAATTGTGGCCATAAGCTATATGTTAGTCATACAAAATGAATTGTTAGAACAGTGGCTAATCATATCTATGTGGTGTTTGTTTTTTTCAAAATAAGCTCTTAATTGCCACTTATGACTTATTCGGTCAGACGTAAGATGATTAAATCTATTGCTTTTTCTTCCTTTTCAGAGCCTCTTAGCTTTTAATGTCCTATGAGTATTTATGTGACAACCTAGCCACTTAATTACGTCTTATTTCCATCCAACATCATTCTTTCGATTTCAACATCGGTCTTAGCTAAATGCCCCCCGAATTTGTGAAAACACAAAGCACGAATATCGTAGATTTGTGTGTTGGCTTTCCAAAACATCTTGAATCGCTTATATAGGCTCTTTGGTGTTTGATATATAATTAAAACTCCATAACCTCACAAATTTGTCAGTGTCCTTTTGTTTTTTTTCTCCGTTTTGTCCTTCGACCATCGATGCTCACTTCATTTGACGTATTTAAGTTGAATTTTTGAGGGATAAAATAGAAAATTATACATATTCAGACGTTTGTCAATTTACAAAAACAAACATTCTTATTGGTTTAGATTTCAGACTTCAACACCACGTCTTAAAACTCAGAAGTGAAATCAGACTTCAGACTTCAGACTTCAGCACATCATAAAAAACAAACGCCACCTTACAATCACGCAATGTTTATATTAATCGTAAGCAACTCATGAAACATAGTTAAGCGTAATTTTTATAAGATGACTACTGATTAGCTTTTGGTCATACAAAATAATCACAATTAAACTTAATATGAGAATTATGACTACCGGTTACCTTTTGGTCACACTAGATATTAAAACCATAGCAAAATTCATGACATATAGTTACGTTTAGTTTTTAGAAATGTGGCTATATATGTTACCCTTTGGTCACAAAAAATATAAAAAACCGTAGCCAAATTCATAACATATAGTTACGCTTAATTTTAAGAAACATGGCTATAGGTTACCTTTTGGTCACACAAAATAATAGAAAATCGTGGCTAATTCACGACATACAACTACGCTTAATATGTGGAACTATGGCTACTAGTTACCCTTTGGTCACAAAAAATATTAAATACCATAGCCAAATTCATGACTTATAGTTATACTTAATTTTTAGAAACGTGACTATAAGTTACATTTTGGTCACACAAAATAATAAAGCAGTGGTCAATTTATGACATATAGTTACACATATTTCATATTAACTGTGGCGAAATCATCACATGTTGTTACGCTTAATATTTATAACAGTGACTATTGATTACTTTTTGACCACACAAAATAATAAAAACCATGGCTATAACAACTGTGCCTTTTGGCCACAATTTCCATATTTTTGTGGCTATATATACATTCTTTTGGTCACGAAAATTTGGCTTGATGTGGCCATATGTCAGTCTATGGCCACGGATAATAACCGTCAAAAGATAAAACCATGGTTTAGACAAAAACCATGGCTATATATCTGTCTATGGCCACGATTTTTAGTCGTTACTTACCACGGGAAAAAATTGTGGCCGTAAAGAACCATTTAGTCACGGTTTTATCTAAACCATGGCACTATGTTTAAACACTTTTTGTAATTGTCATGGTTTTTGAGTTAAGTCGTGGCTAAACCAATACTCAAACTTTATTTATGACTTTTAGCCACGATTCTAAACCCAACCGTGACTAACTTCAATTTTCAAAACCGTGGCAAAAGCCCATTTTTGTACTAGTCAAAATGCTTTGAAAGTGTTCCCTCGTCGTTATCTCCGTTAAAAAACTCAAGTAAGTGAAAGGGTATTTTCGTCTTTTTATTTTACAAGGACAAGTTGTACAGTTTTATTAAAATAAGAGGGACCAAATTATAATTTACTCTAATTTAAATCAGATGAACCAAATTGTAATTTACTCTAATTTAAACCCACACGTCGCCATCTCAGGTCGGCATTTCCGGCGATCAGGTCGCCATCTCCGGCGACCAAGTCCATCCTCTTCCTCGCTTTCGTATCCCCCCTCCCCCCGTCGCCTCCTTCCTTTCCCTCGCTCCATCTCCCTTCCTGTAACAAAACCGGACTCACATATCAGTGTGTTTAGAAATTGCAGGACGAAAACCACCGGAAAACCACCCACAATCGGAAGACCATCGCACCAAAATCGGAAAACCCACACCCACCCCTCTCCGCTCGTTACCACCTCCAGGTAAAGAAACCATTAGCAAGGGACGATTGTGATTCACTGCTCCATTTTTTCCACAGGTTGGTTGGAGATGCTGAAACCGATAGGAGAACGTGAGCAGAGGATAGAGTTGATGCTCAACCTTCGATCTCCAAAACGAATTTACTTTCTTCCCCAATCGATCACTCTCTCTCTCTTATCACTCGCCCTTTTTTTCAATGTGATTGTGTGTATGTATATGTGTGTGTTGTGTGTGTGTGTTAAGTGTGCAATGTGTATGTATATGTATATGTATATGTATATGTGGTGGTTGTTCGATGGCAAAAAAATTCTTTAATTTTGTAGTGGTTTGTTGATTTTGATTTCGGATTTTGAGATTTTGGATTTTGGATCTTGGTTATGATTTTAATTTGGATTTTGATTTTGAATTTGAATTTGCATTTGGTGAAGATGAAGAGAGAAGGTGTCACCGAAGATGATGATGATAAAGGGTTTGTTGACCTCTCAGGTTTGGTCGAAGATGGTGACCGAAGGTGAGGTGGGAGTTGGTCGGAGGGTACTGTGTATATATATATACATATGTATATATAATATATAATTTATAATATATAATATAAAATATAAAATATTCTATTTTTATTTTATTTTAATAGAAAAAGACAAAAATGTGTAAAAACACAAAAGTACCCTTCACTTAACTGAGTTTTTTAACGGAGTTAACGAGTTGGGACAACTTTCAAAGTATTTTTCAAACTCAAGGGACGAAAATTGCAGTTATTAAAGCATAGGGACGACTTTCAAAGAAAGTGGTATACCTTGTAGTTTACTCTTTCCCTTTTTATAGTCCGCCGGAAATAGTTTTTATAAATAAAAAATTAATTTTTATCGTCCACCGGAAAGCCACCGGAAATAGCTTTTATAAATTAATAAAAATAATTTTTTATTGTCCGTCGGAAATCCGTCGTAAATAAATTATATTAATTTAAAAGAAAATTAAAATTTTTTAATGTCCGCCGGATTTCTTTTTCCTATATATTTTTAAATATATTTAATGATAAATTAAACCAAATTTACTTTATTGTAGAATATATCGGCGGATACACAGTTTTCAAATTAAAATGCGTAGGTTCACAAAGGTGAAGTAGACACGGGTATATACATTCGGTTCACATAACGTCTAAGCTCACAGTAAACATACATTCCCAACAAGGGTTTATTGGATCCAAATGGTCGTTAATGGATCCAACAGGGGTTTAATGCACCATTATGGGCTTTAATGGAACGTTGGGCTTTAATGGACCGTATTGGGCTTTGATGGATCGTATTGTGCTTTAATGGACCGCATTGGCCTTTAATTGATCATTTTGCGCTTTAATGAACCGTGTTTGGGCTTAATGGACCGTTATGGGCTTTAATGGACCGTTATGGGCTTTAATGGATCGTATTAGGCTTTAATGGATCGTATTGGGCTATAATGGATCGTATTGGGCTATAATGGATCGTATTGTGCTTAAATGGACCGTATTGGCCTTTAATTGATCATTTTGCGCTTCAATAGACCTTGTTTGGGCTTAATGGACCATTATGCGCTTTAATGGAACGTTATGGGCTTTAATGGACCGTATCGGGCTTTAATGGACCGTATCGGGCTTTAATGGACCGTTTCGGGCTTTAATGGACCGTATCGGGCTTTAATGTACCGTATCGGGCTTTAATGGACTTTTTGGGCTTTAATGGACTTTTTGGGGTTTAATGAACCATTTCTGGCTTTAATGGACCGTGTTAGGCTTTAATGGATCAATTTGCGCTTCAATGGACCGTTATGGGTTTAATGGACCATTATGGGCTTTAATGGAACGTACTGGGCTTTAATGGACCGTATCGGGCTTTAATGGAACGTTATGGGCTTTAATGGACGGCGATGGTATTGAATTGAACGTTTTTGGCATACATGAACTCTATTGGGCTTTAATTGACCGTTTTGGGTTTTAATGGACCGAATCGGGCTTCAATAGACCGCATCGGACTTTAATGGACTTTTTGGGGTTTAATTGACCATTTCGGGCTTTAATGGACCATTTCAAGCATTAACGGACCGTTTTAGGCTTTAATGAACCATTTCGAGCTTTAACGGTATAATAATAATATATAAATAATAATATTAATATATATTAATAATAATAATAATAAAAAATTATAATAGTAATATAATAGTAATAATAATAATATAATATAATAATAATAAAATTTCTTTTTCTGGCAGAATTCCGACGGTAACACAATATTTCGGCGGATTTCCGTCGGATACGGCCGTCGGATACCGGAATCTCAAGTTTTTTAAAAAATGGGCGGATTTTTCAAATTTAATTTAGTTTTCGGCGAATCCATCTGCCGTTAATATCTATCTTATGTATGTAGTTTGGGTTGCCATTTGTTGGGCAAACGTTAGGATTGTTGTATATACGGCATGCACTTTATTGTTAATTGGTTTGCTATATATCTTGCCGTTAATATCTATCTTATGTATCTGTTTGGGTTGCCATTTGTTGGGAAAACGTTAGGATTGTTATATATACGACATGCACTTTATTGTTTAACTTTAAGCTTTATAATTGGTTTGCTATATATCTTACCGTTAATATCTATCTTATGTATCTAGTTTGGGTTGCCATTTGTTGGGCAAATGTTAGGATTGTTATATATACGACATGCACTTTATTGTTTAACTTTAAGCTTTATAATTGGTTTGCTATATATCTTGCCGTTAATATCTATCTAGTTTGGGTTGCCATTTGTTGGGCAAACGTTAGGATTGTTTAACAGGAAAATGGAAACATCCCATTTACAGCCGTAATGCGTCGAAATTGACTTGTATAATTTTGTAAAAACCACAGGGTGGGTATCGGACAGGCGTCGTAGGGAGGTACAGCGAGGACCCTGCCAATCATCCGTCACTTGATACACAATTGTGGCATGAGCTGCCCGGGGAAACGAAGAAAGGTCGTTCACGCATCAGTTTCAACAGATGATGAACTTAAAGAGGGTTCAAGACCCTTACCTTTCCCAGATGATTTCTTTCTCGACTTCTTGGCTGGTGTTTTCTCTGACATGGTCACCCCAGATCTGGTGACCATTCCTCTTTTCCTCAAAGCTCTCTTCATTGGATTTTCCTCACTGTGGGCAGCCTTCAGAAGTGCTTCTATATCCACAGTATTATCAAGTTGGCTGTAATGATGTTGGTAATCTTCTTCTTCCTTCCTTCTCAAATCTTCTTCTTCATTGAAAATCTCGGCCTCTGCCCTTTTTCTTTCTTCTTCGAATAACCTCTCCTTTTCGGCCCTAATCCTCTCCTCTTCCTCTCGTGCCAACCGTTCGACTTCTTCTCTTTGTTTCCTCTCCTCTTCTTCTTTCCTTAGTCTTTCCTCCTCATCCTTTCTTTTTCTCTCGACCTCCTCTTTTCTCTTCTGAAGTGCAAGAAGTCTTTGATTGTATTCTTCTTGCAACTTCGCCATTTCTTCATCAGTTTGCAAGCCCTCTTCATCCAAATGACTCAGACTGGAATCTGAAGCCTTTGATGAAGACGCAGCCTTCGACCTTCTTGCTTGGACGACCCGACATCTGGAATGTTGGTCGTCGTCGGGAGTTCGCCGGAGGATGGCGGCGGTTCGTTTAAGTCGCCGGTGACGGTTTCCGGCGAGTTGGCTTCGGTGGTTCTGCGGCGGACCGCCGCACGGTTGGGTTCCTCCGGGTGGGTATTCAATCTTTTGCTTTTTGCCATTGTTAGGGTTTTCTTGGAAGGGATTCGTGGGAGAGAATGGAGAAGGAGAGTGTATTTTTGAATAATGGGAGTAAAGGTGGTTTTTGGATTATAGGATGGAAAAGGTATTGATTTGGAGGGAACGGTTATTTTTGGAGAGAGAGAGAGAGAAAATTATAGCTTTTCTTGAAAAATGGCGAAATGGGTACAAGTGGCAGCAAAAGTAGACCAGAGTGTAAGAAAAAAGGTGATGTGTGTCAGCTCTTGGGCCCCCAAAACCGTCCCATCTCAGCGTTAGTTCGGCAGTGGGAAGCGCAGGGACTTGTGCGAAGTCATTGCGAAGCATTTTCTTGGTTTTTTCTTCAAAAATTGGCAATCTCTCCTACACACATGCAAAACAACAACCATGCAGAATTAAAAATACCAAAAATAATAAAAAGACAGCAAATAACTGAAATAAAATATTTACACAAGGTTTTGACTTTTCTTAACCAGAGTGGGCTAGAGAGTGGGATGGAATGTGAGCACTATCACTCAGAAAATGCTTCACCCTATGCCCATTGACTTTAAACGTTTGACCAGACTGTGGGGACTTTAATTCCACTGTTCCAAAGGGACTTACCTTGACCACGATGTATGGCTCTTTCCATTGGGATTTTAATTTTTCCGGAAACATCCTTAACCTTGAATTAAAAAGTAGCACTTTTACTTACCAAAATACCAAATAAAATAGGGAAATTAATTAAAATACCCAAAGTTTGACTTTTACTTACCAAAATACTCATTTCTCTCCTGAATTTGCCAAAATACCCATTTTTTTCCGCGATAGGCCCCGCGATCACGGGCTAGGGCCTACGTGTCACCCTTGTTGGGCCAAAGTGTCCCGCGAAGCCCCCGAACTATGCCCGCGGTGACACTTTTGGTCCCTCACCGCGGAGGTTGCCCGCGATAGGCCCGCGGTGGGCAATTTTTTTTTACATTTTTGGTCTTTTTTGCATGCTTTTACTGTTTTTTTTCCACAATTATTGTACTTTGAAGACCAATTTGTGGTTCAAATTCACTGGCTTGTTTCATCAATGTTGAATCATTGTACATGGAATACCAATTTGTGGTTGCAATTTATGTTGGTTGTTTCATCAATGTTGGTTGTTTAATCCATAAATATCAGTAAAATGCAATCCATAATTCACACCCATTCCATACTTCTTTTTTGCTTTCTTTCTTCAGTATTTTGTTTTTGAGATACTACTGAAAAAATGAGTTTATCTGTTGCAAAAGCTAAACTATTTTTGAGATACAACAAAGTACTAAAGCAACACCCGTACCACCACCTACTGAAAAATTGCTTTAGTTTGATCAATCCAACTTTGCTTGTCGCTTATCTTCGCTTGAAGAATTGCGAAGTCTTGCGTACAGTGGTGAATTTCTTCTTTTTCTCGACGAATACGAGCCTCCCTATCTTTTATATCCCCTTTCATCCTTTTGATATCCTTTTCTTCCACTTCGATCCTTGTCAAGTGGACTTTCTTCCTGGCGATAATCTGTTGCCACTCTTCTGTCAGTTGGTCTATCTCCTTTTCCTTTGCTGCTATCGCCTTCTGGAGTTTAGGTGGCATTCCTTCAGGTGTAGACGATGGGTTAGATGAAGATGCCATTTGTTTACTAAAGAAAGAAAGCAAGTGAAAACAAGTGAAAGAAAGCAAGAAAGAAGGATGGAATGGTGTGAATTATGAATTGCATTTTACTGATATTTATAGATGAAATCTCAAACATGCCAGTGAATTTGAACCACAAATTGGTCTTCAAAGTACAATAATTGTGGAAAAAAACAGTAAAAACATGCAAAGATTCGTGCAAAAAAGGGCAAAAAATGTAAATTTTTTTGCCCACCACGGGCCTATCGCGGGCAACCTCCGCGGGGAGGGACCAAAAGTGTCACCGCGGACATAGTTCGGGGGCTCCACGAGACACTTTGGCCCAACAGGGGTGACACGTAAGCCATAGCCCGCGATCGCGGGGCCCACCGCGGAAAAAATGGGTATTTTGGCAAATTCAGGAGAGAAATGGGTATTTTGGTAAGTCAAAGTCAAACTTTGGGTATTTTAATTAATTTCCCAATAAAATATCATATATATATATAAAAAATAAACCATTGATTCGTCGTTGATACTTAGTAGAGACAACATCCGACAACCATCAGATAGATCCAATTTAAATATTGAATTTTGGATCCAATCAAATCCAATTTCAGGATCGAACCGCACCGGAGAGATAGAATGAGAATCTAAATAAAGACTAAAAATTCACACTGTTTTTATTCATCTTCAATCTTGACATAACAATCGTCAAATGCCATAAATTTCATAGAATTAGATATCAACATTTATTAGCATCTATTAGTATGGTGATATCTTTAGGGGAAAACGAGTACGATGCCTTCACATATGGATATGCCTTCTCGACTACAAATCTTTGTGCTAGCATCGTAATTCCCATGTACCTTCCGAGCATCATGAGGCTAGCTTGCGGATTAGTTCCCGGAGAGTTGAGCAAAGTGGATCCATCCATTACTCGAAGACCATTGACACCAATAACCTTATATTCATTGTCAACAACTCTACCGACTTGACACCCACCATGATAATGCGATATAGTCGTTACACTGTCCTTGCAATATTGTTCCAAGGACGAAAATGTTAGATTGTTTGGATTCTGGTTAAATGGTAGTTGTGCGTTAAGATCAAGAATATCTTGGATCGTCATATTAGGATACTTGTAGTTTGCGAATGCTTCTGTTTCAATAGCTCTTAGAATGATTTGCAGTCCGCTAACGCATTTCTCTATATCTTCGGGAGCACTGAAGTAGTTGAATGTTACATTCGGGTTGTCAGCTGGATCACGGTTGTCTATCTTGAGTTCACCCATAGATACAGGGCCATTGATTTTCTCATATATAAATCCAGCCCTCTACAAACAACATAAGTCGATGATCAAGGTTATTGAGTCATATATAGCAATTAATTTTACTGTCAGAATTTGCGAAACTTCATTAGATTTACGGGAAAACTTCAAAATAATGTAAAACTGAGGAATACCCTATGTGATTCACATATGAACTATATGTTCATATGCGAACCCGTGTAATTCACACATTAACTCTTTTTAACTGATTCATATATGAACCTTTGTGATTCACATATGAACTAATAAACTGATTCACATCTGAACTCGTCTCGCGTATTTGTAAAAGTTATGAAACTACCTCTCTATCTTTTGCAGACCAGACGATGAATTATAGTGTTTCATAGTCAAAGCCGCAAATGTTGACGAAATGAAGGGCTAAGATCATTTCTCTATTTCTCACACACTTAGCATTTCTCATTTGAACCTCTCCCCATATATATATATATATATATATATATATATAGTGTTAGGTTCATTTGAGAAGTCTAAATATTTTGAGAAATAGAGAAGTGATCGTGACTCTTCGATTAAATGCGCTGATTTTGAACACGGAAGGGTATTTTGGTAATTAGTCACCCCGTTTACAAAAACCACGGGCTGAGTTCATATATGAATCTGTGTGATTCACATATGAACTATACGTTCATATATGAACCTTTGTAATTCACATATGAACTCTTTATAACTAATTCATATATGAATCTTGTGATTCATATATGAACCTTTGTGTTTCATATATGAAACTAATTAATTGTAGGTTCATATATGAATCAGTTGAACCAATTAACTGATTCATATATGAATCTTTGTGTTCATATATGAACCTTTGTAATTTACATATAAACTTTTTTTAACTAATTCATATATGAACCTTTGTGTTCATATATGAACCTTAATAATTTATATATGAATTTTTTAACTAATTCTCATATGAACAAATTAACTGATTCATATATGAATCACAAAGGTTCATATATGAATTAGTTAAAAATATTTTATATGTGAATTACAAAGGTTCATATATGAACACAAAGGTTCATATATGAATCACACAACTTCATATATGAACCTGTCCCGCGTATTTTTTTTACGAAACTACCCTAAATGTTTCTCTATTTCTCAAAATATTTAGACTTCTTAATTGAACCCTTCCCTATATATATATATATATATATATATATATATATATATATATACATATATACATATAGGGTACAAATCAAATATAAACCATGTATTTGTTGCACCCCTTACAAACCACAGTCTGCATATGTGCAGACTGGTTCTATATATATGCATTGTCCCATTTGAATGTATGTCCATTATATGTATATGCTTGCACGTATTCATATGCATATATGCAGAACCAGTCTACACATATGCAGACTGTGGTTTGTATGGGATGCAACAAATGCAAGGTTTGCATTTTACGGGGCCTATATATATATATATATGGCCGATGTGGGATTCCAACAATTTGTAAGCATTCGGTTTAGGAATTTGATACAAGTGTATAATGTATTAATGTAGACATATGTATATATATATATATATATATATATATATATATATATATACCTGATAGTCATAGCCCAGATATGTTGAATTATCTGCAAAGAGTGAATTAGTGCCTCCGGATGCTTCAATGTAGCTACCAAAGTCCGTAATACCAACATTTTGGACTAGGGATCGCTCAACTTCAACGAGAGCCGGGACAAAAAATCCGTTTAGAGGGTTATCTGACATGTTTGTACCAACTAAAGGTTGGTCGAGCACGACTTTGATCTTAAGTGCTTCAAGTTGCTCTCTTGGTCCTATGCCACTTAACATTAAAAGTTGTGGGCTACCAAGAGCTCCAGCAGACAGTATAATTTCGTCTTTCTCTCCACCCTTTAGAAATGCCCTATGCATATTCCCAAATGTATCTTCAAAGGCAACACCATAAGCCACCGGGGTTGATTCTCCTGCTGTAAAAAGTAAGAATAACAAGTAAGCTTTAGTAAAAATTAACAACTTTGGCAGGCATTATTAGCGTGTAGTGTAACATGCAAAAAATGTTCGAGTGTCATAATAGACTATTTGTAGGACAAAACAATTAAAGGTGGTGTAATAAATTTGTGACACTTTTGGACGTCTTTAAAAGTTTTTTAGGACATTTTTGAAACAAAGTGTTATATTATCCGTTTTATAAGAAAAATGACCTATAAAAATAATGTTTATAAAGAGTCCTGTTAAAAGAGCTAATAGGACACTTTGTTTCAAAAGTGTTCTAAAAAACTTGTTAAGACACCTAAAAGGGTTTTATTAACTTATTACAACAATTTTAGATAGTACACACTAAGGTTTGGTTCTTTAAACTTAAGTCATATAGAGTAGTCTATTACGACACTATACCTATATACCTTTGGTCTTGAATATGATTTTGTGAACAGATGCGTGTAGAAGAACAGACAACCCCTCCGGATTTGCAAACTGCATCAAATCTGCGGCTGTATGTCGCGTTCCATTTGGATCAAACGTTACTCCACAGGTTTTAGTACCAACGAGATGTTCAAAGGTATATCCATTGTCGGGTGTGACCCCAGCTTCGACCAGTGATGTTCGAAGCGCAGTCTGCCAATCCCCCAGAACGGGCTGAAAAACCATTACGTTTTCTACAAATTGGTAAGATTCTTCGATCAATTCCGCATCAGTTAATCCAGCCTCTATGTGGAATTTTTCTTCACCACGAGAGTAGACGCCTGCATTAATTGAAGTACCACCTCCCAAGACACGAGGACGTGCATTTGTAACACCCTCTACAACAAATTGTTGAGAGGGAGAATCTGGTGATGTATCAAAGAAGTAGGTACCGAAATTGGATTCACGTGTGATATTGATATTGGTATAGGGTGAGCCACCACGTTCAAGTAATAGAACGGAGGCGTTTGCAGATAGGGTGGTGGCCACTGGGATTCCGGTGGTGCCCCCTCCAATAACGATGTAGTCGTAGAATGAAATCTTAGGAGCATTTGTTGCTTCATGCACGAATGTATAGTTTGGAGCTATAAGAAAAAGAGAGCAATTAAAATAACCTTCTAAGTTTCTATCTTCTTTATCACATATATAACAGTAAAAACACAACCACAAGGGTTGTGGTGTACTGGTTAAGGCCCTGGGGTTTGGTGGAATATCCCATCTGCTCAGGGTTCGAATCCTGACATACACAACAATTGTACGATGGTGGTGTAAATAGTTATGGGGTATATATATGAAAGTAGAGGGAGGATTAATTTGCTAGAAGATGAGAAATACAAAGATCATATATGATTCTATTTAACACGAATGATTAATCATATATGATTAAACACTTGCAAAAGGGACGCGGGCGACTTGGTGAATGCGACCAAAGAATCGCAGTGGATGGTCTACGCTATGTGCGGGTCAACACCACATGTGTATAATCATATATGATTTTGGGGCAAATTTATTGATTTCTCGTTTGGACCTGACCCTATAAAAGTATTATGCTTTGTAACTTTATTAGCAAGAAATATAGAATGTACTTACGTAATTCTGCTACACCAAAATCAAGCAAGAAAGTAATGGTAACGAGCGCAGCCGCGGTCTTCCTCCACGGCCTATAAACCATCAGGTTATGCTGATGATGATATATCTATATTAATATATATCAAGAACTTAAGAAAGTTGTCAACTAGCTTCTTGGTGATTTGTGAGGTAGTATGATATGGAAAAGAGAAGAGAATTCAAGCTGTTTATATAAGCTTTGGACAGGCATATATTGCATCAGCAGATAGAAGATAAACTAGGTCATAAGATTTGACATTCAGTGGTTCCAACTACTTTCATCAAACTTATATTAGTTACCTGCTAATTTGACAATGTCCATAAATTCATAGCCAAAAGAAAAGTATATCATTCTTTAATACTTTGATCAGGTCCATGTACATAGCTTCGCTTGATGCCATAATTAGCAACTTCTATCGTATGTATGTATGTATGTATGTATAATCTAATAAAAATACGTACGTCGATCACTTGCATAAACTTATGTACCACGATAAATATCATAAATAATTACACTCGTACCAAATTAATGTCGTATTAGTTATTTTATACGACAATATTTGAAAAAGTGTCATGTGGAAACAAATGTCTTATATAAAGATGGGTATAAGACATTTTTCAAACTTATTGCTTTATAGTTTTGTCATGTAAACGTAAGTCCTATATATAAAGCATTTTATTAGGACGCTTAGACGTTCTATAATGCCAATTTTCTTGTAGTGCTTTGATCTACCAGCATTATATATATCCTTTGCGTGATTATATTACATAACTGCTAATCGATCAACTCTAGATTAATGTACTTTATTTTGCATGATTAGATTACGTTAACGTTGCTCCTGTTATCCCTAATAATGTAAATGTGATCGATCATCTATTCTTTTTTCTAGAATCCAAAGCCTCTTCTACTTATTGAACTTTTTGGAATCATGGGGACTCCCACTTCCCATATGATTTTCAGTATATATATATATATGCTATATAACTATTTTTTTTGGAAGGCATAGCGACATCGACCCTACGATCAACTACCACGAACACACGCACACACGCATGCACACCTTCCCGACGGTATCGGGCATCCAAGGGCAGCCCACTAATCCGCCGCTGTCCCGGCCCAGCTTACGCTGGACCTAAGGCCCAACCACAGGAAGGGGGGAATAGCCCAGTCTTCGACCGGACCATCCAAGGATAGGCCCAACCAAGGTTGAGCGGTACTCCTCAAGCCCCCAACTGACTCCCCTAGGGATCGAACCCGGGTAGACTGGGATACCATCCACAACCCCCCAGGATGTTACCGTCCTTCGGCGAACCAACTGAGCTAGACTTGATTTGTATATGCTATATAACTATTAAGTGATAGAACTCTTTTTGTCTCCCATATATATATATATATATATATAACTATTAAGTGATAGAACTCTTTTTGTCTCCCATATATATATATATATGCATGGCAGGCTTATAGAATTCGATTATTGGTGGATAAAACATCACAATTACTAGACCCATCCATATGCATGAACAATTCCAGAACTGTGATGGTCAAACTCATGTACATGTAAAAAGTAAAGTAAAATAAAGAAAAGAAATTAAACAATTAATTTCAAATGAAGATCCATCCATCCTTTCGACCAGTCACCTACGCCCTGCCTGCCCTCGTCATCTAGAAGTAGAAGTGCCTTCCTTAAACAATTTTCTTAACCAACAAACAGTAGAGTAATTATAAGGAAAAAGAAAGGAAAAGAGGAGTTTGCTACATTGTTTTGACCCTTTACCATGTCATCAAGTAATATATTATAGCTACTTTGTTTTGACCCTTTACCTGTTATTTTGTAGACGAGTTTTCTGACTAAATTCCTGTTTTTACATATAAAAAAATAACATTTTACAAACTTGAAATAAAAGCAGAGTTTTTTGTATTTGACTTCAAATATTTTGGCTTTTTATTATTTAAAAAACGACTTTAATCAGATTTTTTTCTTCTTTTTTACCAAACAATTTTTATTTTTTGTTTTAAACGTTTATCTGAAAATAATAAACCTTTTCAGAAAATTATATTTTTTAAGAGATTTTAGTTTATACATTTTGTCTTTTTACTTTTGTAAAATAAAAACTGTACAGGTTGAGTTAACAACACCATAAAATTGTATATTTTGTCTTTTTATTTTGGGTATTTTTTTGGTTTTTTTATGTTAGAATCGATGCGAGAATCAATTGATAAACGAAAAATGTAATCGAGAGAGAGATGTTGGCTGGAATGGCCGAGGGTTTTCATATATCAGAGAGCGATTACAATTGTGTGATTAACCTAATTATGAAAGAAAGAGATCTATTTATACAACCTAAGTTACAATAATTACAGACTAGCCCTTGTACTATGCATATATACAAATATAACTCTAACACCCCCCCTCAAACTCAAGTAGGGGAAGAATAAGCCAAGTTGAGTTTGGAAACAAGGGCCCGAAAACGTCCCGGAAGATGAGCTTTGGTGAAGATGTTTGCGGTCTGATCTATGGTAGAGATTGGGAGAAGTCGAACGGTCTTGCGAAGAACATGTTGTCGGGTGAAATGACAGTCAATCTCGATGTGCTTTGTGCGCTCATGAAAGACATCATTGTGAGCAATCTGAATAGCACTGTTGTTATCACACCACAGTGGTGTTGGGGAAAACTGATGAGCACCCATATCAGATAATAACCAGCGTAGCCATTCAAGTTCTTGTGTAGTGTCAGCCAAGGCTCGATATTCAGCTTCAGTACTAGATCGAGCTGTCAAAGATTGTTTCTTGCTGCGCCAGGAAATAAGAGAGTCTCCAAGAAAGAAACAATATCCGGTGGTAGAACGACGATCAATTATGTCTCCATCACAGTCAGCATCGGAAAAGGCACGAAGAGTTAAGGACGATGTGGACGAGAAATGAAGTCCATGAAACATTGTCCCTTTAAGGTATCGAAGGATATGAAGAACTGCGGCATAGTGATCGGAGCACGGGGCAGCCATGAACTGGCTGACTATATGAACTGCATATGCAAGATCCGGGTGAGTAACAGTCAGATAGACCAGAGAACCAACTAGTTGACGGTACCGTGTAGGGTCCCGCAGCGGGGTTCCGGCATTAGGAGCAAAGTGCAGATTTTGCTCAATGGGTGTAGATGCAACTTTGTTGTCCGTGATCCCAGCTTTGGACAACAGATCTGAAATGTACTTGGCTTGACAGAGATAGATGCCGGAAGAGTCTGACAGAACTTCAAGGCTAAGGAAGTAGTGTAGTTGACCAAGATCTTTCATCTCAAAGCATGAGCTGAGAGACTGTTTGAGATGTATGATACCTGCAGAGTCACTGCCGGTAATGATCATATCATCAACATATAACAGGAGAAAGATAGTACCTGCAGCAGTAGTCCGAATAAACAAGCCAGAATCATAATTACTCGGAGAAAACCCCAAAGAGATGACAGTATTGCTAAATTTTTCAAACCAAGCACGAGGAGCTTGTTTGAGGCCATAGAGGGCTTTTCGAAGTCGACATACATGACCCTGACGGGAGGTCACACCTGGAGGGAGTCTCATGTAGACTTCCTCTTCGAGATCACCATTGGGAAATGCATTTTTGACATCCATCTGATAGAGTGGCCATCTCTTGGTTGCAGCAATGGCTAGAAGACTACGAACCAAGGTGACTCGAGCTACAAGAGCAAATGTTTCCTCGTAGTCAATGCCATAATCTTGATTGAAGCCTTTTTCCACAAGACGTGCTTTGTAACGATCAATAGATCCATCAGACTTCGTTTTGATTTTGAAGACCCATTTGCAACCAATGGGTGACTTGCCCGGTGGGAGAGGTACAAACTCCCATGTATTGGCTTTGTCAAGAGCCTGGAGTTCCTCAGTCATAGCTTCCTTCCAAACAAGGTTAGAGGCAGCTTCCTTGTAGGAAGTGGGTTCATGGTTGGACAACAATGTAGCATAACAATGATAATCACGAAGGTGAGAAGGAACTTGTCTTACCCGGTTTGAGCGTCGTGCTCCATCTTGTGGTTGAGAGGGGCTAGGATCCACAGACTCAGCAGATGGCTCAGAAGTAGTCCTTGGAGGTGGTGCGGATGAGTGATCATGATCAGATGGCACAGATGGCATAGATGAAGGCTCAGGTTGAGACGAAACGGAAGGAGGTGGAACAGATGGCACAGAATAAGGCTCAGATGGAGGTGAGATGGAAGGAGGTGGAACATATGTTGGTCCCGAAGGCCTATACAAGTTTATAGAAGGGGGGGTTGAATTCAAACACACAGATTTTACTTTTCTAAATTGTTTATTGATAAATCATTAACAATTTACAGCTTGTTGCGGAAACAAGATTAAGGATAAACCTAAATCTAAACAAGTTGGAACACTAAGGTTTCTTGCACTAAGAGAGATTAGGAAATTACTAATAATAACCTATCTTGAGATAAGAGATTGAACTTATCCAGAGTTAGCAAGTTACTTCAAAAGAAGTGTGTTCATCTCTTTATTTACTGCATGCATTTAATGCAAGTCAGTATACACTTTACACGTGTCATCAGCTGGTTGGTTGCATGTCATTGACCTTTGTTGACAACCTTAGTAGCCGCATGGATGAACAATGTAATATCAGAGTGATTGTACGATTTCAGACAGTCGGAGGATCTTTTCTGACATTTCGTACGGAGTCGTGCAAGGGAGGTTAAGACAGAAGTACTTTGTACGGAGGACTTCATGATTAGCTTTGGTTGATTCAGAGCATTATCATTATCTATTCAGCGAATGATAAAGTTCAGCGATAGCTGAAGTCTTGTACTTGATACTTCACGTTGAGTGGACAAATCTGAGTCTTCGCTGATCCGCATCAGTTCATTAGGAGACTTGTCGCTGGTTCTTGAGCTTGATCTTCGACTTCAGCGTAGAACCTATGTTGACGTGAAACTTGTCTTCAGGGATCATAAGTAAACAACTAACTTATCAGCGATCATCATAATGACTGAACAGACTCAGAGCATTAATGGCGAACAGTGTTCGCTGAATGTTTAATTTAAAGAGCGAGAGTTCCTATCAGCGGTACTGTAAGATCTTAGTACTTATCAGCGATAGTGAAACTCTGATACATATTGTTTACTTACAATTTTCACTAAGTATATAAGAGAGGGTCATTATCAAATCACTGAGGGTTTGGATCAACAATCTCCCCCTATTTGATTATGACATAGCAACAAAGAAAATTGCTATTTAATGAAAACATAAGGAAAAAAAGAACTCATAAAATATTTGTCCCTTTTACTGTTTTCTGGGATCTTTTCAGTACTGATGGAGTAAAGTACATTCGCTGAAATCTTTCTTTAAAACTTTGAATCAGGTTACAAAGAGAAATGGAAAGATTACAAGTACAAGCAAAATAAATTACAAGTACAAAAGAATAACTGATACAATAGAGAAATAGGCGATCATATCAGTTTGTAAAGGGTTCTTCCTTAATGAGAAGTTCATCAAGGGTCATTGATGTGGTGGGAATCATCCAGTCAGGAACGGTTACACCTTGTTTTCTTTTGTTCAGCGCTTCTTAAAAAATCAAGGGTTTCAGATGTCGTGCCTGAGGGTCATTCCTGAGGTCACACCAGTAGATGAGATCTCTCAGCTGTTCGATGGGAGTGATGTGAAGTTCAGAGATGCGTTGAAAATGCTTTCCACCATCGTAGTCATGGAAAAATATCCCATAGGGTTCGCTTATGACTTTGCCAGGGATGAAAGTCTCACCAGGAGGAATAGATGTGTCAAGCATGGAAAGATCAGGATCAGGACCAAGGACTTCAACACGTGAAAAACCAATACCTGTTTCATTTCGTATGTCAGGGCCATCAAATGAAGATTTAGATTTCTTCTTCTTTGCTGAGGCCTTTCTTTTCTGACTTTCGAGAGGAGGAGGAGGAGGAGGAGGAATATCCACACAGGAGTAGACTAAGTCGATTTGTTTGTTGATCAGCTTTTCAACATGTTCCTTGTACTTCGACTTGGACTTCTGGATGGCTAACTTGATCCCCAACCATTCAGAGAGACCGTACTTCGTTATGGCTTCAACATAGAATTTTTCGTACTTCTTATCTTCTCTGAATATCTCGACTTCAACGATTGAAACAAGGGTTGTTCTTCCAGAGATGAATACCTTGTTGATTTTGGCAGGAGAGAGTCTGTAGTTGACCTTTTCTTTGCACCATGCTAAAGTGGACTGAGACACAGTTCTCTTTTCTTCAGTTATCTTCTTGGCGTCTTCCCAGAGCTGACGTTGAACTTCAATAGGAACTCTTTTCAGCTTGGGGTCTTTCACTGATCGTTTAGAAAGCTGGATGGCGTATTCTCTGTCCTTTTCTTCAGCTTCCTTTCTTTCAGCGATTAATCTTTCAGCTCTGAGGTGATCCTTGTATTCCTTTTGGGAAATTCTGAACTTTTGAGGAACTGAAGGAAGTTGATCACGCCTTAGAATGATTCGCTGATCCTCGAATTGCTTTATTATCTCTTCTCTTCTTTTCTGATCCTCTTCACTTAGCTTTTGAGGAGCTAAGGAAGGTCTGCGTCTGTGCGAGAGTAGTTGTTCTTCAGGTTCATCAGTCTCAGAGATTAAATCTAAGACTGGGATTATTTCTTCAACAACAGCTGGTATTATTGGTGAAGTCGCAGTTGTGGAACCTTCAGCGATATCCTCAAACAGGGGAGAGGACTAGCTGAAACACAGCGATCTTACAAGTAAGAACTTGGGTAGAATCAGAGAGAGAAAATTTGTTCAAGTGTATAGGCTTGGGTAGTAGAACTGATAGTGTATGATAGAGGAGGGATGCAGTGAGAGATGTTTAGTGTACCTGACAAACCGGATATTCAAGCAAGATCGTCAGATTTTCATCTTCAGCGACGCTTTTGCCTTTGCCTTTCTCAGCTCCAGAGGCTTAGGGCTTTGTCTTTGTCCGCTCCCCTGAAGGTTCATTTATCGAGATTCCCTTAAGAACTTTGATCCTCGGAGCAGGTTTGACGATAAAGAAGTCATCGTCATCTTCGTCATCATCATCATCATTCTTTGGAGAAGAGGATGGTTCATTATCAGGGATGTCGACGACTTCATCATCTTCTGCTTCGGATTCGGTTTTATCAGCTTCTTCTTCGAGTTTCTCCCCCTCAGATACAGAGGCGAGCTTCTCAGTTTCCTCAGGGTTTTCATCTCCCTGAGGTCCAGCAGTGGTTTCTTCAGCATCCTTCTTCTCTCCCCTGATAGATTCATCATGGGAAAGGTCTTCAGCGCACTTGGAGAGATCTTCAGCGCTCTTCTCCCCCTCTTTCTCATGATGAGTGGGGGAGGAATGGGTTGACTCAGCAGCGTTGGCAGGTTCTCTGTCTTCTTGGTCAGAGATACCTATATAACCTTCAATCTTTGCTATTCTGTCTTGAAGGCCAGAAATAGCAGGATTGATCTTCTCCAGCTCAGTGCGATCCGCCGCTGTGAAATTGTCAGATGCAGGGACAGGGGCAGGGGCAGGAGCAGGAGTATTCGCTTTGTGTAGCAGCTGCTCGATCATCGTTTTCATTGAACCAACATCGGTCTTTACAGAGCCTAAGTCAGTCTTTACAGTAGACATATCTCCCTCTAGTTGTCCAACCGATGTCTTCAGCGTTGTGACCTCGCTGGACATGGATGAAACTGAAATTTTTAGAGATGTGTAGTCTGTGTAGATGTCAGCGAGCACCTTGGCGAAGTCGCTGAGAGTTTTATCAACTTGCTTCATGTCATCTGTGGAAGCCTTCTTCTCCACCACCGTTGTCAGCTTTGTAAGATTCTCTCCAGCGTTTGTTACAGCTGTAGAGTTATTTGAAAGAGTAGTGGTGAGACCTGTCAGCTTTGTCTCCACGGACTTCAGAGAGGCGTTGATGTCTCTCAAATTAGGACCTGTAACATATAAAAACTTGTGAACAGAGGAAAGCTCAGAAGTTTGGGGTTTAGTGACAGTGTTTATGGGTTGGTGTGTACCTGCAGGAGGATTGATGAACTCGTCAAAATTACGGGTTCCTGAAAAATGTTCCATGTCATCTTCAAAGTGCCCATGGATTGTCCTGCAGGTCCTGTCTTCATCATTTCTGGAGTATCAGCTTTAGTTTCCGTAGAAATGATGGCAGTTCCAGCGATAACTGGAGGAGAGACCAAATGAGTAGAGGGAGGAGCGAAGGATAAGAATGGAGGTTGGGTTCTGAGTTCAGCGTTGGATTCGCTGAAAAACACTTCATCAGTCTTTTGAGAGACTGAAGGAGGTTGGGTAGGTTCCAAGTTTGTAACCTCAGCGTTTAGAGACGCTGAAGTTGGGATGGAATGGATGGGTTGTTCAGGTGTGGCAGAGCGTACCACTGAACGTTCCTTCAGCTCTGCAGAAAGAGCTGAGGAGTCTTCAGCATGAGATTGCTGGGGTTGCTCCTTTGTTTTCTTGATCCTTTTAGAACCAAGTGGGGTAGATGATTGTTTCCTTTTCTTAGAAGGAGAGAATTTTGTGGCCAGGGTATCAGCGATGGGTATTGTCGCTGAAGGAGCCACAAAAGTAGAAGAAGTAGGGTTGAGAAGAGTTAGAAGGGTAGAAAGACGTACCTCATTTTCAACTGGTTTGAAGTCAAGTACCTTAGGGCCAACCTGAGAGAGTTTCAGGTCGCCCTCTTGCGGGTAGTTGTCCTTCAGGCCATATTGGAAGATGGCGCTGATGAATCGAGGGTAAGGAACCCATGGTGGTCTGTCAGCGGCAGAGTCTACTCTTTGCACCAAGTCATCATAGATAAGAGATGCCCAGTCAATGTGTAGACCTTTCAGCAGAGCGTATCCCATTGCTTGCTGAGGTTGAGCGGCTTGGTCAGAGGAGCCAGTCTTTGCAGTCATGCAGCTGATTAAGTGAGCGAAGATGAAGTTCATCTCGCTGGGCATTTTCGACTTCTTTAGCAGGGTCAGCTTCTTCTCGGGCTTCTTGTCTCTGCCAATTTCCCATACATAGCCCATTGCATCGAAAAATGCAATAAGAGCTTCTTTGTCAGCAAGTTTCTTATGGTCAGGGAAAGGAACAAAAGGCTTTTCTTTTGTAGCGTTGGGAAAGTTCAGAGCTTTGCGAATGATGGCAGGTGTGATCTTTATCGTGCCATACTAAGTATCGCTGAGGATACAATCAATTGTTTTGGAGGGATCTTTGGCGGATGGTAACTGAGAGTGTCTGGCAGTGAACCAGAACTGGGATAGTAGTAGCTGACTTGCAGGAGGTGAGATGGTCAGGGCTGTTGAAATGCAGCAATTCTTTAGGAAATTCACAGCATCTTTCAGATGTGTGACTTGCTTTCGAGGAGGAAACTCGAGAAGCGCAGAAAGGTTGTTCGTTTTGGTCCACTCTAGTTGTTCCAGAGTGAACTTAACCTGAGGAGCCTTGATAAATTCCACTTCCTCAGAATCAGCGGAGATGTTCTCAGCGGTAGCAGGAATGTCAGACGATGCCATTTCTCTGTATTATCAGTTCAACCAAAGATGTTAACAAATAAGAATAATCTTAATGTGGAAAGATTTTCCATTAAGATGGTTCAAATTTTATCCATTTCATTCAGACACAAATGTCTTAATGAAGATTAGGGTTTTTCTTGATTTTAAGAAACGAAATGTAAAATCCAATTATTCTTGTTATCCAGTTTTCTATGAAGAAATAGATTCTGGAAACGAATGAAGAACAAGTTTATGATTTTTGCATTTAAACTTGAAGAACAACCATGAAATGGTTGTGTTCATAAAACCATGAAAAAATGATTTCATTTTTAAGAAGTTCTTTTGTTTGATCTTATTAAAACAAGGAAAAGATCGAAAACAAGTTATACGCATTCGGTAATAAATAAGAACATATTAACCTTGATGTTTGATGAAGAAGATGATGAACAGTTCTTGAAGTTTTAGAAAGCACAAATGCAACAGTGAATTCTTTCTTGCGGAGGAAGATTGATCGCGTAAAAGAAAAATATAAACCACAAGATTGTTTATATAGAGAGATTAGAGAGAGAAAATCTTGAGCGGGAAAAGATTTTCATCATGACACGGACACGTGTTTGCATTTGATTGGAGGTTTGAACGAGACGTGCAAACGTGTGTCAGAAAGAGAAACGTGCCGGGGTTTATCCATTGCAATGACGTCACAACTGTCCTTTCATATTCTTTTAGGATGTCTCTGAGGTTTTGAAAGCTCAGGGACTCTTTTACAAACATGAAGCACTGAATGAAAATATCAGTGATGGTTTTAAGAATTTTCAAAATATCGCTGTTAAGGAAGAGATATTCTGCGATGCATTCTGTTTTGAAATCTTGCATTTTCATGCGATTGTCAGAGAGATAAAACATACCTTGATATCAGCTTAACCAAGTTTTATTCAGAGAAAAGATGATTGAATAGGTTATACGAGTTGATTTTATCCTATCGCTGATCAATGTGATCCGTTGAGGATTTTACCCTTCAAAGTTCAGCATTCCAAGCTCGCTGATGAGAAAGTTGAATCTTGTCTCATCAAGAGGTTTGGTAAATAAATCAGCTAACTGATAATCAGTTGGGATAAAATGAAGTTCTATATCACCATTCATCACATGATATCTGATTTCTATGTGTTTGGTCTTTGAATGTAGTACTGGGTTGTTTGCTATAGCGATGGCACTTGTGCTGTCGCAATAGATTGGAATTTTGGAGAGCTGAAGATCATAGTCTAGTAGCTGATTTCTCATCCACAAGACTTGAGAACAACAGCTTCCAGCAGCTACATATTCAGCTTCAGCTGTGGAAGTGGACACTGAATTTTGCTTTTTACTTGTCCAACTTACCAGCTTTCCACCCAGGAGCTGACATCCTCCTGTGGTGCTTTTCCTATCCAATTTGCAACCTGCAAAATCACTATCTGAATAGGCGGTTAGATCGAATCCTGAATCTTTGGGATACCAAAGACCTAGGTTCGCTGTACCCTTAAGGTATCGAAAGATTCGCTTTACAGCTTTCATATGAGATAGCATAGGTTTAGCTTGATATCGTGCACACAAACATGTTGCATACATAATATCGGGTCGGCTAGCTGTAAGATACAAGAGAGAGCCGATCATCCCACGGTACAGCGTGACATTAACAGGTATTCCCTTTGAATCCTTGTCAAGTGTCAGCGGTGGTGCCATAGGGGTTTTCATAGCCGAACTATGAGTTAAATCAAATTTCTTCAGCATATCTTTAACATACTTTCCCTGATTAATAAAAGTTCCTTTTTCAGTTTGCTTAATCTGAAGACCAAGGAAATATGTTAGTTCACCCATCATGCTCATTTTATACTCATCTTTCATTCTATCAGCGAAACGAGTACAAAGCTCAGGGTTAGTAGAACCAAATATAATGTCATCAACATATATTTGAACTAGAATACCTTTCACTTTTCTAAAAAATAGAGTTTTGTCAATCTTACCTCGCTCAAATTTTTCAATATGGAGATAAGTAGAAAGAGTGTCATGCCATGCACGAGGAGCTTGCTTCAAGCCATAAAGTGCCTTATCCAGTTTATAAACATAACCTAGACGCTTAGAATATGAGAATCCTGGAGGTTGTTCCACATACACTTCTTCATTCAGCTTTCCATTCAGAAACGCTGACTTAACATCCATCTGATGTACTTTGAAGTTTTTGTGTACAGCATATGCTAAGAATAGACGAATAGATTCAAGTCTTGCTACTGGAGTAAATGTTTCGTCATAATCTATACCTTCCTCTTGTCTGTATCCCTGAGCAACAAGACGAGCTTTGTTGCGGGTTACAGTACCATGTTTGTCCAACTTGTTTCGATAGACCCATTTAGTGCCTATTACTGTTTTATCAGTTGGTCTCCGAACAAGTTTCCAAACTTTGTTTCTTTCGAATTCAGTCAGCTCTTCTTGCATGGCGCTGACCCAGTTTGGATATTTGAGGGCATCATCTATTTTCTTTGGTTCAGTTAGAGAAATAAATTTAACAAATAAACAAATATTACCTGCACTTCGTCGAGTCTGAACACCAGCGTTTGGATCACCAAGAATTTGATCAATTGGATGATTTACGGTCCATCGCTGAGCCGGAGCATAAGTCGTTGACTCATCTTGAACTGGAGGAGCTGAAGATGAGGCTTCAACTACTTCTGGAGTTTCAGCTAAGAGAGGAATACTTGCATTTTTCATTTCATTTACTGATTGCTGAGAGATAGACGGAATGTCTGAGGCATTTGGTTCAGTGGTAGGTATAGTGTTTATAGGAATAGCTGAGACCCATGATGTTTCAGCTTCACTATTTTGCATGTTTGGAATGATAGGACTATCATCTTCTACTGGATGAGCATGAGGAGTGGGAATATCTTCTGAATCACCAAGATGAGAAAACATCCATTGATTCAGTTCTTCAGTATCAGCGGACGGTTTAGAGTTCGCTGAACGGGATTCGTCAAACGTGACGTGAATAGTTTCTTCTACAGTTTGTCTTCTACGATTGAAGACTCTGAAGGCTTTGGAAACTGAGGAGTATCCAAGAAAGATTCCATCATCAGCCTTAGGATCAAACTTTCCAAGAGCATCTCTGTTTTTCAGTATGAAACACTGACATCCAAAGATGTGAAGAAAGCAGATTGAAGGCTTTCTCCCATGAAAGAATTCATAGGCTGTCTTTTTGAATCTTTTAACTATCAGCGACCTGTTTTTCGTAAAACAAGCAGTGTTGACAGCTTCTGCCCAAAACTGAGTAGGCAGGTGAGAATCGCTGAGCATTGAACGTGCAGCTTCAATAATTGTTCTATTTCTTCTTTCAGCGACTCCATTTTGTTGCGGTGTTCTCACTGAAGAGAAGTTGTGAGAAATACCCTTACTCTCAAGGAAGGAATCAAGAGAACTGTTTTTGAATTCAGTCCCATGATCACTCCTTATTGAGCGAACGGTCAGATTGTTCAGGGTTTCCATCTTCCGAACAAAGGTGATGAGTTCTTCAGGGGTGTCACTCTTAGAACGGAGAAACATTACCCAAGTGAAGCGAGAGAATTCATCAACTATGACCAGCGTATATTTCTTTCCAGCGATGGATTGTTTGTTAACAGGGGCAAACAAATCCATATGGAGTAGTTGTAGAGGAGATGACACTGATGAAACTTGCTTAGATTTAAAGCTTGCTTTGGTCTGCTTCCCTTTTTCACACGCTGAACATAAAGACTCTTTGGCGTATGAATGCTGAGGTAGACCAGTAACTAACTCTTTTGAAGAAAGAGTGTTTAGTGTCTTGAAATTTAGATGAGATAGCCTCTTATGCCATAGCCAGCTGACATCAGATGAGGCCTTTGAGAAGAAACAGGAGTTCTCAGTGGTTGTTGAGTCCATGTTTATTACATAAACATTTTCCAAACGATAATCGTTGAGAGCTATCTTCTCCTTTTTGGCAGTGACAAAGCAGGATTCCTTAGTAAAGATTACTTTGTTATCCATGTCGCAAAGCTGACTGATGCTTAGAAGATTATGCTTCAGCCCTTCAACATATGCGACTCTTCTGAAGGAGGTTGTACCATTTGAAAGTACACCATACCCTCGGGTATGTCCTTTTCCATTTCCACCGAAAGTCACAGAGGGACCCTTCTCTTCCTTGTATTCAGCGAGCAGGCTTTTCTTTCCAGTCATGTGTCTAGAGCATCCGCTATCGAGATACCAGATACCCTTCTTAACCTGCAATACAATGGAAGATTAGTTTTTCTTGGGTACTCACTTAACCATGTATACACATTTGTCAGTGGAAATAGTTGGAATGGAAGATTCAGCAGTCTTCGCAGCATTTGAAGATTCAGCTTTGTCTTTCTTCACTTTGGTTAATTTCTTAACCTCAGTGGTAGGATCCACCTTGACCTGATTTGCACCAGGGTTGGTCTTCTTTGCCTTGGGGGCAATCTTCACCTTAGCTGTCTTTTCAGCTTTGGTGGCTGTGGGGCACTTACTAGCAATATGATCGGTAAGTCCACAGTGATAACATTTCCTATAACTAAAAGTAGTTCTAGGACCATTTGAATGTTGAGCTTTTGATTTCAAATTAGAAGTGCCAGCACCAAGTAAACTATTGGCTTTAGAAATGGGACGAACATTCAGTTCTTCAGATTTCTTACCAAGGACATCCACTCTGAGTCTAGGAGTAGATCGCTGAATAGATCCAGAGATCTGCTTTCTTGATCCAGAGGAATGAGTCACTGAAGCTTTAGAAGCATTTAGCTTTGGTACTAAGGTATCCTTCTGAGGATTCTGGTAAATAACAATTCCTTTACCTTTGTCTTTAGAGACAGAGGTAGGTTTTGAATAAACCATTTTCTCCTTGCCTTTTGAGGAGGTAGGAGTTTCCTCAGGAATTGGTGTATTGGACGAGGAGCACTGAGAAGATGAAGTATCAGCGACTGAGGATACGAACGTTCCAAATTTAAGCATTGAACGCTCAGTGGTTGATTTTGGAGTATCATATTTGTAACCCAGACCACGTTTATCACTTAGGGGAATCTGAGACTTTATTATCTCAGTGATCTTTGTTGAAGAATTACACCATCCTTCAACAGTAGCTTTTTCAGCTTTTAATGCAGCGATAGCTTCTGCTCGTTCGATTTTGACAAGCTGATTTAAATATACTTGATCTTTAATATCTTCTTCAATTTTAGAAAGCTTTTCTATTTGAAGGTGGCAGTTTTTAAGCTTTTCAGCGAGATCAAGATTTTGGTTTTCAACCACAGTTTTGTCGTTCATGGCTTCGTATAAACTTCTAATCAAGAGATCGATCTTACGAAGACTATCAGCTTCATCAATATTTGCAATATTGGTAAAGAAGGAAGGTGATACCTGAATAGCAGAGGTTGAAGTGGAGGGAATGTCTGAACTTTCTTCCTCTTCTTCAATCTTGGCCATAAGACATAGATTTGCTTCATCATCTTCAGAGTCAGATGATGATTCTTCTTCATCAGAAGCAGCCCAATCATAGTTAGCCATCAGGCCTTTACTCTTCTTCTTAAAGCTTTTCGGCTTCACATATTTTTCTTTCAGCTTTGAATATTTGTCATCTTTATTCCTTGGAACAAAGGATTTCTTTGTAAAAGCTGGGGGTCTAGAAACTTTCTTAGACCTGCACTCGTTAGCGAAATGTCCTGTCTTTTCGCAGTTAAAACAAGTAGCAGTAGCCTTATCAACAAAAGCTGATGATCTAGGCTTGTCAGTTATGGAAAGAGGTTTGTTATTTCTAAACATTTTCTTTTTGGCAAATCTCCTGAACTTTTTAGTTAGGAGAGCCAAAGATTCATCATCATCTGAAGAATCAGAATCTGATGACCTTTCAGAGTTACTTTCTAACTCAGTGATAGTAACCGAGGGTCGCTGAGTAGAAGGTTCCTCTGAGATTAAAGCAACATGGGTGCTTTTGGAATCTTTTACAAGATTCTTCTTAAGATGGCTCGATTGCTCATGATTCAGCAACGTGCCATATAAGGTTGAAAGGGTTGATTTTAGATCCTTTGATAGCTTGAGACACATAGAATAATTGTCCCAGCTTTCAGGTAAACATTCTAGAAACTTTGTCAAAACTTCAAAGTTAGAATATTCCTTACCAACAGTTTTCAGATCTATAATTAAACAATTAAAACGTTGGTGAACTTCAGAGAGAGATTCATTCTTACCAGAAATGAAGCTTTCGTATTGTCTTACCAGGTTGATCTTTCTTGAGTCCTGGACTTCAGACGTTCCTTCATACTGAACACATATTGTGTCCCACATGGCTTTTGATGTTTTCAGATTCATGACGGAATGGTAGACTTCGTCAGGAAGAGCCATGGATAGTATGGATCTGGATTTTGTATCTATAGCCACTTTCTTCTTATCTTGGTCGGTCCATTGACAGATTTCCTTAGGGACCAGCCTTTCTGGAATAGCAGGTCTATTCTCAGCGGCTGGAACAACAGCATCAATTCTTACAGGGATGAATGGACCATTTTCGAGATAGTAAGGCATAGTAGGGTCTACACCTTCTAAGAAGAGTGTCATCCTATTTTTCCATAAGTTGAAGTTATCTCTAGAAAATCTAGGGGGTTTAGCAAGAGAACCATTGTCTATATAATTTGTGTTTGTGCTGGTGGCCATTTTCAGATAATAGCAAGGAAGAGAAATATCTTAGATTAGATCTTGTTTATGAGCTTAAACAAATCCGCTCTGATACCACTTGTTGGTCCCGAAGGCCTATACAAGTTTGTAGAAGGGGGGGGGGGGGGGGTTGAATACAAACACACAGATTTTACTTTTCTAAATTGTTTATTGATAAATCATTAACAATTTACAGCTTGTTGCAGAAACAAGATTAAGGATAAACCTAAATCTAAACAAGTTGGAACACTAAGGTTTCTTGCACTAAGAGAGATTAGGAAATTACTAATAATAACCTATCTTGAGATAAGAGATTGAACTTGTCCAGAGTTAGCAAGTTACTTCAAAAGAAGTGGGTTCATCTCTTTATATACTGCATGCATTTAATGCAAGTCAGTATACACTTTACACGTGTCTTCAGCTGGTTGGTTGCATGTCATTGACCTTTGTTGACAACCTTAGTAGCCGCATGGATGAACAGTGTAATATCAGAGTGGTTGTACGATTTCAGACAGTCGGAGGTTCTTTTCTGACATTTCGTACGGAGTCGTGCAAGGGAGGTTAAGACAAAAGTACTTTGTACGGAGGACTTCATGATTAGCTTTCGTTGATTCAGAGCATTATCATTATCTATTCAGCGAATGATAAAGTTCAGCGATAGCTGAAGTCTTGTACTTGATACTTCACGTTGAGTGGACAAATCTGAGTCTTCGTTGATCCGCATCAGTTCATTAGGAGACTTGTCGCTGGTTCTTGAGCTTGATCTTCGACTTCAGCGTAGAACCTATGTTGACGTGAAACTTGTCTTCAGGGATCATAAGTAAACAACTAACTTATCAACGATCATCATAATGACTGAACAGACTCAGAGCATTAATGGTGAACAGTGTTCGCTGAATGTTTAATTTAAAGAGCGAGAGTTCCTATCAGCGGTACTGTAAGATCTTAGTACTTATCAGCGATAGTGAAACTCTGATACATATTGTTTACTTACAATTTTCACTAAGTATATAAGAGAGGGTCATTATCAAATCATTGAGGGTTTGGATCAGCAACAGATGGTGAGGTTACAGATGGAGGTGAGACGAAAGCAGGTGGATCAGATGGAGAGATGAGTATGGGATCTAATTGGAGTGAGTCCAAAGAGATAGAGTTATCAGTGAAGAAGGAGGTGGAAGGATTTGGTATGTCTTGAAATTTGGACACTGTTGAGAAGGGAAGATGTTCCCAGAATGTGACATGACGGGATATACGTAGTCTCTTAGAGACTGGATCCCAACAACGATAACCTTTGTGTTCAATACCATAGCCAAGAAAGCAGGATAATCTAGAACGGGGTTCGAGTTTAGTGTGTTCATGAGGTTGCAACTGAACAAAGCAGGCACAACCCCATACTTTTAAGAGTTCATATGCAGGGGAGACCCCATGGAGCACTTCATAAGGAGACTTTTGATTTAGGATGGGGGTCGGGTGTCGGTTGATGGTGTAGACAGCCGTGAAGGCAACTTCCCCCCAAAAACGTTCTGGACAGTTGGCTGAGATTAATAGAGTACAGACAGTATCGAGGATGTGACGATGTTTACGTTCGGCACGTCCATTTTGCATAGAGGTGCCGGGACAGGAGTACTGAGAAAGAGTACCCTGAGATTGAAGAAAAGAGAGGAGGGAAGATTCCTTGTATTCCATAGCATTACCTGCTCGAAGAATTTTTATGGGCTTGGAAAACTGGGTCAGAATCATACGATCGAAGGTGATATATATTTAAGGTAGTTCAGAGCGATGTTTCATGAGATATATCCATGTGAAGCGTGTGTGATCATCGATAAAGATAATAAAGTATCGAGAACCACCCATGGATGGATGTGGTGCTGGTCCCCAAGCAAATTTAAATTCATTTGGTTGAAAAGGTAAGGCATGATGTTTGCCAAGTTGACAGGATGAGCAAGAAACGTTTTCAGAAGAGGTGTTGCCTAGCAGTCCCGAACTAGCTAATAGTTTTATCCTAGCTAGAGATAAATGTCCTAGGCGTTTATTCCATAATTCAAAGGAAGGGGCACTGGAAACAGAAGCAACAAGATTTGATGATTGTAAGGGGAGACGGAGGTAGACCACTTCAATCATCCGACCAACTTTACGGCCTACTCCAATGATCTGCATGGTCTTTGGATCCTGCACAACACAACCAGAAGGATGAAATAAAACAATTAGGCCGGATTCCATAAGCTGAGTGATAGAAATCAGACTCAGGGATAAGTTTGGAATACGTAGCACATCAGGTAATTGAATATTGGTGGTAGATACAGTTCCACTGAAAGATACTGGTAAGCGAGTGTCATCCGCAGTTCGGACTGATGAGAACATGCTGGAGGTTTGCTTAGAGATAAACCCGTCAGCCTTAGATGTCATGTGGTTACAACATCCAGAATCAAATAGCCAAGGATTACCTGGTGCTGAGATATTGCACTGAGAATTCATACCCATAGAACCTGTCATGAGTCGCTCTATAAGCTGTTGGTTTCGGCGCAGGAGTTCCATAAGGTCAGACGATGAGTTGTTGCTATGCGGTGCATGAATTGCCGGCGTAGAGGAGTCTTGAGTGATTGATCCAGCAAATGACTGAGTACACTGTTGCTTTTGTTCACCTGAGTTCCGTGGATGCATTTGACAGTCAAACCCATACTGTCGTGGCTGTTTGATCCCACACCAACGACATTTTCGAATTGGGCAGTTGAGGAGAAGGTGAGTACTAGAGTGACAGAACGTGCATTCACTGTATTTAGACTAGCTATTGAGCGCCATCGGGAACTGAAGACTGGAAAGAAACCCTGTTTTCAGAGAAGTAATGGAACGAAAGATCCGGAATTGAGGATTGGAGTGGAAATAAGTTCCTGAATTACTGAACTGTTCCGGAATTGGTAAGAATCCGGAGCTGAGGTTAAACGGGAACAGGAGTTATTAGATGAGTGTTTCGGAATTTGATAAGTAGAGTTCCGGTGTTTGTAAGATTTCGGAAGTTTAGGCTGAGTACCGGAAGTGTAGGCTGAGTACAGGGGAACTTGCAACACCGGGACTTGCAATTGAGGGACTTACAATTGAGGGACTTGCAATTGCGGGACTTGCAATTGAGGGACTTGCAATTGAGGGACTTGCATTTGAGGGACTTTCAATTGCGGGACTAGGGCAGGGCGATAAAAAATACTCGACAAGCAGATTGAACAGAAATCGAGCTAGTGCAGAAAACAATTAAACAATCAAGAGAGTATATGAAACATACCTAAAGCTCTGATACCATGTTAGAATCGATGCGAGAATCAATTGATAAACGAAAGATGTAATCGAGAGAGAGATGTTGGCTGGAACGGCCGAGGGTTTTCATATATCAGAGAGCGATTACAATTGTGTGATTAACCTAATAATGAAAGAAAGAGATCTATTTATACAGCCTAAGTTACAATAATTAAAGACTAGCCCTTGTACTATGCATATATACAAATATAACTCTAACATTTTATATACTTGAATTTTTTTTATAACCAAACAATATTTAATAAAATTCAATATTTCTTTTATAACCAAACAATTCTCTAAATAAAAGCATAATATTTATGAAAAATCAATATTCTTCAGAAAATACTAAACTTAAATTAAAAAAACATTAATATATTTTTATATTAAAATCAAAACGTTACGTAGAAATCCCCTTTGCGTAAAGTTTATTTATTGTTTTTATTTTTATTTTTTTCGTTTTTTTAAATATTAAACTGTACACGAAAAATATTTTTGAACCAAATAATATATCAAAAAAGACAAAAAAATGTACATTTTGTACAGATTCTGTTTTGAGTTGACAATACCAATAAAAAAATGGTCCTTGTGGTTTGCTCATTTTTCGATAATGGCCTTCAAATATTACCGACGAGATTCTATATATTTGGAAATGTTTACAATCATTAATCATAAACATTTCATTTTCTCTATATTTTAAACACTATTCATTGTGTTTTGTTCATTCTCTATATATTTGAAATTCTACGATCTTGGTCTCGTTGCATTCATTCTATCCATTTCAAATGGTCTTTACAACCGAAAAATTGAGGTTGCATAACGGTGGAGGAGGAAGATGGGAAAAAGTAAACAATGTGATAAAGTATGTATCTAATCAACTTATGCAACGTAGTATAGTTTTGCCATGCAACATTACATATGATACGTTGGTTAACTATGTTGCACAAAAATTTGAAATTGAAGGTGAACTTTGGTTGTGGTACATGTATGATGGGAGTGTTTTCCTATTAGGCAATGACGATGATATCATTGGTTTTATGGACTTCGCTTCTAATCCAAGAAGACCGGCTACACTTTATATCTCGGTTGAAACTTTTGTTAGTCGTGGTTTTCAATCGGGTAGAGGAAACAATATCGGTGGAAGTTCAACCCCCCCTCCCAATGATTAAGGCTCAACCGTTTGCCCCTCAGAATCAACCTACATTTCTTATCAACAACAATTTCTATGTCAAGAAGTGGTTCCGTATGTGCCCCAGTTTGTTTCACAAGAGGAACCTATCTATGGTTATAACAACGACTGACTTTCTGATAACGAATAAATCCCAGAAGGTGCCGATGTTTTTAAGTTGGGTATACATGAAATTGCTGATACAGATTCTGAAGATGGTGACGCTTCCGAAGAGGGAGCGGGAGGAGGCGAGGGAAGAAAAAATGAAGAAATTTGTAATGACAGTTCATCATTTTCGACGATCAATGATTTTTTGGTATGCCTCCGATAGTCCCAACACCATTAATACCCACGATCACAAATAGCGAACACGCTCAATTATAATCGCACTACGCACATTGGACATGGGCAAATATTTAACACCAAAGAAGAAATGTTATTAGCTATGGGCTTAAAATTTATTCAAGAGTGTTTCGAGTGTAAAGTCAGTAGATCATCCACAAAAAGATACGAGGCAGTTTGTGTCCATGCAACTTGTAGTTGGGTGATCAGGGTGAACAGTATTGGAGTAAGTTGCATGTTTGAAGTTCGAAAATTGGAAGATCGACACATTTGTTTGAAAACTCAACTACAACTGAATCATAGGCAAACGAATAGAAACATTTTGGGTCATATAGTAAAAGAATGTCATTGTGGAAGAGTAGTTAAATATATCTATTTCCTACAAGCAAGCTTGGAGTACCAAATGTTACGCACTGCTGAAATTAGGGGTACCCAGAGGGATCCTTTAGCAGACTTCCTATGTAGTTTTGGAATTTGGACCGCAACTCATTGATCAAGGGTCGAAGACATAGAAACAATTTTTTGATGGGGCTCTTCTTTTACAGAATAAGCAAAGCCAGGTGGTTGTAGCACTCTTTCATGCACATCTAATTCGGTAAATTATAGTTTGTAAGAAAGACAAACATTAGTGAATACAGATTTAAGTTCGATTTATTGGGGTTGAAACCATCTGTACATAGGCGAAGACGAAGATTCCCGATCTCTTGAGCAGAATCGAGATGTATATAACACCCTCAAAATGGAATAAGCAACTAGACAAAACTTTGATTTAATAAACAGATAAGGACAAAATTCCTTATACAAACCACCCTTAGAAATACCTCGATAATAAAAACATAACAACTTCAACAATTCAATATCCTAAGTCTTACACCAAGATATAAAAGGTCGGGTGCTACTCAACTCAATACAAAGTTGCTATTCCCACAACGCGAAAGATTTCACCAAGCCACTTACTTCTTGAACTCACATCTAGCTCTCAACTCTTCACAATGTCACTAGAAATATTACCCGACCGAACCTGTTGCACATGCCGACAAATAAAAATGTTAGGCTAACGCCTAGTGAGTTCAAGAGTTCAAGAGTTTACATCATGAGTAAAATAACTTATTAATTGGAAGAGTACTATTTAAATCATGATTTCCAAAAGGGTTTATGATAAGAATGTAAACAACTCCTTTTCCAACGCACACGAAATCCATGACGAAAGTTCCGAAGTGTATATAGCGTTTTCCAAAATGAATTATGATCCTAACTCACACAAAACGTGAATAACATTTAAATCTCAATTATATTAACGTGAATAAATCTATATTATTCAATTTATTTAATCAAGGATGAGGCATAATGCCCGACCCATGTACCATGGACAACAATCCAATTAAATATAAAACGTTATCGAAAATACGGATAAAACACGACACTCACATGAGCATGAAAGGGAGCGAACTCCAAATACCGAAACAGGGAAATGACATGATTCATTCAAACCTTAATATACGTGGAGGGAAATCCAATATTAAAGCTATCATTTGCAGCGAAACGCACAAGACCAACGATAATAAAGTAAGGACATTCATATCCAAAATAGTGTTGGCCGCCAACGGGGGAGACCCGTATCCATTGAGAGTGGAGGAGCACAAAAGTATGCCACTCATACAACGTTAATCGTATGACACTTCACGACATGAAAGCCCAAGTGTCCCTACGACTCCTTTCAAGTTACACCCAAAGAGACAGCTGACCTTAACAAATATTACCATGAATATCGCCAAAGGCCCGACCCATGCGGGGTTACAACCATGACATTGCCCCGACATGGCGGAGGTCCCAAACGCCCATCAATCATGATAGCACAACCGGACTCAGCCCTCCTATTGTACCCTTGCAAGGTAAATGTCATAAAACACGGGGTCCAGGTCAAACCCGCAACATCCAGCAAACCATCAAATAAATACTGACTTACGTGCCTATGGATCCAATGCAACACAGTCTAAGATTACATGACTACACAGGAATGACTAATGCACTCGAGCATGTAACTATTAATAATATTTAATAAGATGCAATAAGTTGCAATAAATGCAAACCATAAAATAGGCCTCTACGTTGAGCCATCAAAATCGGACAAGATGTTCCCAAGACTCTTTTAAAGTCGAAACCGAGCTAAATACTCAAAACTCATTAGACCCATAAATAACGGTCCTCATAATGTAAAATGCATTTATACGACACTTATGTAAACGTATAACTCAAAGACATGATTAACCCAAAACTCGTCACAGATTTGGACAAATCGTTTTCCCAAATTGTCTCATACCCTTATAATTCCAAAATGTCTCATAATACGGAAATGTGCATTTTTTCCAAATGGGTTATAAAATCAATTACACCAACAAGCTTTATTCATTGAATAAACTCCAATTGAGCAATAAATCATTTAAGAGCATGTTTATGATTTTTACTTATCGAAATATCCGAAAATCCCGAATATGGGTGTTTTACAAGGTTTATAAAGGTAAAACACTTCAAAAGGACAAAACTCACCAAATAACTCAACAATTGATAATTTTATGTAAAACACACAAATACTTGAAAAATAACATTTTTGGCATGTACAACGTTTTCACAAATCAACTTGAACTCACCTTGCTAGATTTAGGCTAAATCTAGATTTTCCCCCCAACTTGCTCCTTAGAAGAAATTTGAATCCTCAAGCCAAATATTCCAAAAACCTAGATCCGATCCATAAGTTTCCAACCATAAATATTCATATCCAACCATTTAGAATTGTTCCCCAAACATTTAACATCAATATCTCAACTTATACCAAAACCCTAATTTCCATAGATGGAGAAAAAGAAGATTACCTCAACCACAACAAGAATCCACCAACAAAACACCTCTAGATCACCAACAAACACCACAAGCTCTAACTCTTCAAAATGGACAAAAAGTTGGATGAAACCCCTGAAAGCTTTAGGTGAAGAAGATGAAGTGAAAGGGTTTCAAGATTTGTTTCCCAAAACCATGGTAGATGAAGAAATCACTTGCAAATCTCGAATCTTGTGGCTAAATGGTTCAAAATTGACTTTGGGGGCTTAAGGTTTCGGCTTGGGAGAGAAATGGATGAGGGGAAGAAGTGGGAAAATGAAAATGGGGTTGAAATGGGTCAAAATCGCGTTTTTATGCTCTAGGTGCCCGTCGGCTAAAGTGACGTGCGACAGTGACCGTTGTCACTTTCGCTGGGCACTTTCTCCGTAGTCCCGTGAACATCGGTACAAAACTGGCGAGAGTGACATGCGATTGTGACACTTGTCACTTTCACCGGTCACTTTAGCCGAGGTTGTACCGAAAGTTGTTTTGGCCATAACTTCTTCGTTTTAGCTCCGATTTTGCTCCGGAAAGAACCGTTGGACTCGTATTTGAATTCTCCATCCAACAAGACTATAAAATCTAGGATTTAATCCAAAATACTATTTTTCATATTTATTTTAAAATATCGATAACCTCCAAATATCGGGGTGTTACAATCCTCCCAACCTTAAAGAGATTTCGTCCTTGAAATCGGGTTCCCATGCAACCAAAGGTTACTGCTCCCAATACCTTTCATGTTTCCTCGATTTCCAACTGAAATTCAAATTTTCCTCCTTGACAGGACTATTACGACAAACTTCATGACGATACTTACGACGAATGCCCGCTCACGCGTATTACACTTATATCTGAGTGAACGCTTAACTTTCTAGAGTAGCTTCTAACCGCAAGACCTCGGCTGCCTCCCAACCTTAGGTGATCCATACTACCCAAACGCCATATCGCAACTTCCAATCGGTCCAGATCTACACGCTTATAAACTCTTTGTCAAGTTATCCCAAAGTACGATCGCCACCGAAAACAACAACAAATTCTCAAGTTCAACTGTTCCCACTATTGAACTGTCACCTAGCTCTAACGGGTACTATCAGACTCCAAAACAGACGGTCGTCGTTGATCCATCGATTATACAACTCGAAGAATGCGTCCAATTACCAATCATCCAAACGACAGATTCTTTTACCATTCAAGGAAAGTCATCCCATTAAATCCACTCATCACAATCTGAACTTCTTTAAATTGCTACAACTGATACCATTATCCCTTGAGATTGGACTACAATACTCCTATTACACTAACAGTTCTTGGCCTCGAAACCCGAAGGTCGACACCCAACCAACCCACCAAGATTCGAAACAATGCCGAACTCCATACATGAGTTTCATTCGTCGAGCATACCCCTAAACCAAGGTTATCAGCAAGGTATCTAAAGGGTCCTACAAACCCCTTGTGCAAAACTGACCAAAACCCAAAACAAAGCATGTTGATCCAAACTCTCTCAGTGATTTGATGATGATCCTTAGAATTACTTAGTGAAAATTACAAATGACATATGTATGTATTAATGTTTTGCCATCAGTGATAACCATACCGAGTCTGTTCAGCATCACTGATAGTATTCATTATTCTTCATAGTATTCCTTAGCGATAAATGAACATCAGTGATAACCTGAGCCTGTTCACTTATCACTGATGATCGCTGATAATTTCAATTGTAAGTAATATTGTTTGTAATCTCTGAAGACAAGTTTCACGACAAATAGTTCATCGCTGACATCGGAGACGAAGTTGATGAACAAGTGGTGAGTCTACTAATGATCTGATGCGGACATCGGTGAAACCAAGACAAGTCCATACACGCGACATTTCAAGAAGAAGACTTCAGCGATAGCTGACTTACATCAGGTCTTCTCTGATGTAAGATCAACTCAGCGATCGCTGATAATGAAGCTTCTACTTCAAGAAATGTTTGTCTTATCTACATGCACAACTCCGTACGATTTGTCAGAGGGGACAGGCCTTTGTCTAGGATCGTACAGCCACTCTACCACTACACTGTTCACCATACGGCCCAAAGCATGTCTTGTAAAAAGCCAGAAAGCATGCGCCCAATCAGATACTGACATGTGTAAATTCCTCCTGCCATGCATTTAATGCATCAGATATAAATAGGAGGAATGCCCCTTCAGTTTGAAGGTGGTCTCTCCCTGAACTTCTTAGTGCCTTAGAAAAATATCTTTATTTTTCTATATCTCCTTTTCTTTCTATTTCTTGTGCACAAACTCTTAGTGATTCTCAAGTTTGTTTAGATTAGGTTCTACTTAATCTTATTCCGCAACAAACTGTAAATTGTGTTTGATGTATCAATAAACAATTTAGAAAACCAAAATTGTATGAGTTTGTATTCAACCCCCCTTCTACAAACTATTACTTGTATAAAACCCTTCGGGATCAACAAAGCAGTCGAAAGGGATGGTTACCATAAGCATTAACAGGAGATACCGCGAGCCTCACTCTTCAGTCACCAAAAGTACACCGACTTGCAAGCGATCCCACCCGACTTACGGTACTATCATGCGACGGAAAATCCAACATTCCACTGTCAAGGTTCTGCACGCCCCCACCCTTAACCGGGGTTGTTTAACCTTCCAAAGTCCTAACGAGTTCAAGGTTTCAAGTGAAAGACTCAACAAATATGCTAATCAAATTTTTCATACGATCTTTCAACACGAATATTTTTATAACATTTAAAAATCTAGTATCACATACCCAGTGGTCATGCAAAAATGGACACACTCGTCCCATATATGAAAAATCATTTTGAAAAGTATTACATCACAATTCAAGTTACTAACGAAACGCAAAAGCATGCTCTACGACATTTTAAAATGAACCGCTATGGTCCTAGCATGGATTTATTTATGCCATGCACTTAAAGTAATTTTCTACATTAAAATAGTGTGCAACAAAATGTTCATACAAAACTTCGAAAAGAAATTTTAAACGACATCAAACTCAAAAATTTTCTCTTTAAACCATAAAACGACATGGATTAGAATTCACCAACAAAAGTCGTGTGTGTTAGATTATTTCGTAAAAATGACGTAACGATCTATATATATACACATATATATATATATATATATATATATACCTTGGTTAAAATGTGAAATGATTTGTGCTAGTTTCAAGTTTAAAGCGAAATAACAACATGCTTTCAACCTTCAAAAATATCGACTAAAATATCGTGAAGAATTCTCAAATCAGAATATGCATGCAACTTGTAACACTCTCCTGATAGGTTTCCTGAAATAAAATAGCATGAAATAGATAGACATGCAAAGTTTCAAAAAGAGGAAATTCATTAAATCAAGTTCCGAAATTTTCTCGTTAAGCCAAATTACGACATGGAAGTAGAACCTTCTGACAAGACTCACACGCATTAATGTATTTTCTCAAAACTTAGGAAAACAGTAAGTGCATGTAATTCGGTTGACACTTAAAAGAATTTAAATCGAATTCAAATTAGAACGTACAAACGATGCGCATTAACGCTAAAAAAATAGTGACTACAATGCTATGCATACCCATAGATCAATATAATGCATATGCGTGAAATGTTAACAAAAGAACCAATTAACCGAAAGTGCATAAAGCAAAACATTAAGATAAACTATCGTGACGCTAATACACACATTACTCACGCCACGCATAAACCAATTCGTACACTAAACAAGTTGCAATAAAACATGCTGGCACAAATCTTAAAAGAGGAAACCATGCAACATCAAAATCCCGAAACTACCCTTTTTGGTTGCGATACGACGTAGAGTAATATTTTTCAACAAAACTCGTATGAGACAAAATGCCCAATAAAACCCATCCATTAACCCACATAAATACTAAGGTACGCACATTTCAAGGTTGTACCCACGCGACACAAAACATCGTAAAACAAAACTCCACAAAACTCAATGGAACTCAGTGGCCTCCAATCAATCACATGGTGCCAAAATTTTCGTTTCCAATAATAAAATTGCATAAAGCAAAGTTATGACTAAAATGTCATGATTCCAGAAATTTCCTTTTTGTTGCAACACAATATAAAATAACACTTTTCAACAAGACTCGCGTAAGATAATTCCCAATAGAGTTCAACACCAAGACAAGGGGAGGTAACTCTCCATTAAAACCTTAACATATGTGGAGGAGATCCAATGTTAAAGTCATAAGTCGCAGTTACTTGTCCAAAACCATAAACGACATTAAAATATGGATATCACAATATCCAAAAGTAGTATCGGACAACAACGAGAAATAAAGTAAGTCTCGGCAAAGTTTGCATTTACCTACAATAAAATAATTTCGTGCATGCTAAAAATCATGGTTTAAAATCTTGTGTGTGCTAAACGTTTTTCCAAGATTTTGTAACACAACCCACATGACGATTTGAAACACAAGAAACAATTGATGCAATTTTTTTTTTAAGTTTGTGCATGAGTTTAGTCGGCGCTCAACGTCTCAAAATCACACTCATCCAGTCTCTCCGGTCACACTATCGTCATCCGGATGCTCAAACATCTTAAGGCAATAATCGAGAATTTCATCGGTTCACCTTAAAATTCCTCCTCGCATAAGGTCAATTTCGTAAGCCTACGGTTCTAATCCAACCAACAATCTCAACCCAAAATGGTCCACTTAATGCAATCATCATGCTTACTATCGCTCCAAATGACAAAGGCTAAAATCATTAACCCCTTCTAACGACTACTCGCTTAAAAATCCTTCACTACCCCAACGATCATCACATCAAAGCAGTCCAAGTATACACATGTATCTAGTAGGTTCACCATAACACTGACCAGGTGCAATTATGAACGTACCGTACATGATCATCCTTGCTACTCTAGACGTGATTTCTCGTTTCAAGCGACTCTATCAACCTCAAAATACCTTATCTTAAAGTGCCTATTGGTGCAATTTCACTCTCATTCACTTAAAAGTACACTAGCTTGAGTCTAGGTATCCAAAATCAACACCTAAATCTCTCAAACTTATGCTCTGATACCAACTTGTAACACCCTTAAAGTGGAAAGAGCAACTAGGCAAAACTTTGATTTAATAAACAAATAAGGACAAAATTCATTATACAAACCACCCTTGGAAATACCTCAATAATAAAAGCGTAACAACTTCAACAATTCAATATCCTAAGTCTTACACCAAGATATAAAAGGTCGGGTGCTACTCAACTCAATACAAAGTTGCTATTCCCACAACGCGGAAGACTTCACCAAGCCACTTACTTCTTGAACTCATATCTAGCTCTCAACTCTTCATAGTGTCACTAGAAATATTACCCACCCGGAACCTGTTGCATATACCGACAAATAAAAAAGTTAGGCTAACGCCTAGTGAGTTCAAGAGTTTACATCATGAGTAAAATAACTTATTAAACGGAAGAGTACTATTTAAATCATGATTTCCAAAAGGGTTTATGATAAAAATGCAAACAACTCCTTTCCAACGCACACGAAATCCACGACGAATGTTCCAAAGTGTATATAGCATTTTCCAAAATGAATTCTGATCCCATCTCACACAAAATGTGAATAAACATTTCAATCTCAACTATTTTAACGTGAATAAATCTATATTATTCAATCCATTCAATCAAGGATGAGGCATAATGCCCGACCCATGTACCATGGACAACAATCCAATTAGATATAAAACGTTATTGAAAATACGGATAAAACTCGACACTCACACGAGCATGAAAGGGAGCGAACTCCAAATACCGAAACATGAAGATGACATGCTTCATTCAAACCTTAAAATACGTGGAGGGAAATCCAATATTAAAGTTATCATTTGCAGCCATACGCACAAGACCAATGATAATAAAGTAAGGACATTCATATCTGAAATAGTGTTGGTCGACAATGAGGGAGACCCGTATCCATTAAGAGTGGAGGAACACTAATGTATTCCACTCATACAATGTGTTGATGCCGATATTACTCAACAATGATATAAATATCTATTAGTTCAAACAAATAAGAGTGCGGAAGCGTTTTAACGAACTAAAGAGATATTCTTAGGTAGAAAAACACACATAATCAAATAAACAAAGTATAAATAAACATGAGATTAACTCAAAGATTCACTCTGTATTGATTAAATAAGAACACCAAGAACACCGAAGGTATAATATGAATTCTGTTCTAACAGGTGTGTGTGTTGTGCAAAGTTAATTGAAGAGCTCAACATGAGCCTTCTATTTATACTATTCAATAGGGGACAAGCTTTAGACAAGAAGTACTAAGGGTACAAAGACACGATTGTGGGACTGCATCAGGTACAACATTAATGTAGTGCGCCATATTCTGCAAAGGCTGTAACCCATCAGAGATGGACACGTGGAATGTGCAGGGCACGCCTTCTACGAATGATCTTCAGGATCTTCGTACAGCAGAGGAACGTGAGAGGCACGAACGTCCTTGTCTTGAACTTTAGAATTCTTCATTCATCTCAGTCTTCTTACCACAGAGGCTCTGTTAAGTATGACAGAGGCTCTGTGGCCTTGTCCTCTGAGAACGTCTTCTGTAGATCCTTCACTTGGATCTTTACTCGGTGTCTTGGCAGAGGCTCTGTCGCTTGTTTTACACTTAGCCTATTTTTCAATACTTCTTTACATAGAAGTTGGAGCTAACAATCTCCCCCTAAGTATTGAAAAATAAAAAATTTAAAAATGCATTGTTTTCTAGGCTAAGTACACGACAAGAGGTAATTGACCTCTGTAGAAAGTTTACTCTTCATATAAGGTTATGCCAGAAGCATTTACATTTGAATACATAAGTATGAAAGAGTAAGTAGAGGAAGGATGTGGAAGTCAGACTATGGCGTTTGGGAAGTCATTGATTTTTCTGTTGTCGATTCCTCCATCCTTGAGTTCACGAAAGATTCTGATGCAGAGGTTTCTGAAGTTGATGACAGAATCGATGACCTATATTAATCTGTCGGCGAGTGCTTGATCCATGAACTATGTTCCTCTGTGCTCCATGAGGTTGCCTCTGAATTCGATCAGAGTACTTGTTGCGTATTTTTGGCAATCAACCTCTAGGAATAACTTCGACTTTCCAGCAGGATCTCTGTAGACGTACCCAATCCTTGGGAATGTGATGATAGAGTTTGGTCTGGCAGAGGAGGGGTAGTTATCTTCTGGTGGTGGGAGATTTAAGCTTTTCACTCCAAGGTCGAGTCCCACTTGGAAGTCAGTCATGTTGTATATTAGTAGCTTTTCACGCATGGTCTTCTTGATCACCCTATATGCCCTCTGAACTTCAAGTCTTGTGCTGTAGTTCTGTCTAGCCCAAATCAGAAGGTCGGGCAGGTCATAAGGGCTCATGTTCCTCATATCAGCATCTGAGAATTTGGTTTCGGTTCTGTCGGCCCTTTTGACGTGATAGAGGTTGTAGTGTATTGTTGTGCCTCTAGTGTGAGAGAGTTTACAGTATACAACCATTGTAATCTTCGAATTGGAGAAGACTTGATCGACAGGTTTGGCTTCTGTTCTGTAGAAGTCTTCTTTCAGTTCCTTAAGAAGATCAGGCGGCAGAATGGATTTTGGCAGAGGGTCGTTGATGCCTCTGATGTACAAGTATTTGTACACCACTTCTTCCATTTGTCGTAGAGGTGCAACGGGTAGAGGCATGGGCCTGCGTAGAGCATCCATTTTGCTTTTATTTGGGCCACCCTGTCTTCTGAGGGTTTTGCCTTTGGGTCAATGACAGACTCAGTTGACAGAGGAGTGAGTCCGTAAGCCCAATCTTCTTCTTCAGATTTAGGGGTGACAAAGGCGTCAAAGGCACTTTTCATCAGTTTCTATGTGGGTTGATGCTTAGGCTTTTTCTTTTTTGGTTCCTCTGTCGCTATCCCCTTTCCCTTGTTTTTTGTCGTAGGCTTTTGTAGTTCTGCCTGTTGGGATTGGGTTGCCTCTGTTGGTTTTAACTTTAGAGTTTCTAAGGGCTTAGATGGGGGTGCTTCTGCAGTCTTTGTAGGGGTTGCCTCTGTTGGTTTTACAGGGGACTTGGTTGGTGATGTGGGTTTGGTTTGAGGTTTGGTTGGTGAGGCTTCTGCGGATTTGCTCAGATATTTTCGTTTATGAGCTAAGGTCTTGGTTCTGGTTTTGGGCTCCTCTGTTCTTTTGGGTTTGGGAGATGAAGATTTTGTCTTTTCAGCTTCTGGTGTAGGAGATGGTAACTTGGGTTCCTCTGGTGTTTTTGGTGTTGGTGAAGGGAGTTTGTCTTCTGTTGGTTTTGGTGATTGGGATGGTTGGTCTTCTTCTGATGAGGTAAGGATTTGAACTTGTTCAGTTGTTTTGGTAGTTGGAGATGGTATATCTTCTATGGTTATATGGGTTGTTTCTACAGAGGTAGGTGTTTCCTCTGTGGTCTTCTGTTGGGTTTATTGGTTTTCAGATTCTAGTACTTGGGATATGGGTTCGGCATTAATTGGTGGTGGAGCTGGTAATCCTCTGTTAGTCGTTCTTTCTTTCCTCTGTTTCTCCCCCTCGGGATGACCTGATGATCCATCAGAATCATCATCAGAGTCATCCTGACCCTTTTGCTTTGCACCCTCTGCCCGACAAGTGGTTTCGGGCTTCTTCGGTTGAGTGGCCCCTGCTGCTAACATCTTAGCACAGAGGTAGTCGCAAATGCCGAGCAGGTAAGCAACCTCTGCTTCAGAGTTGAATCTGAGTCTTCCCACACTTGCTTGAAAATCCTTCATGTAGTTTGCGTTAGCTGTTGTGAAGGCTTTGATGAAATCTGTCATTTGGTCGAGTACCCCTAGTCCAAGCTCTGTAAGCTGCGCTCTGGTCATGTAGTCGGAGGGCTTCATGGCCTGAGTTTCTCTGGTAGTATGCTCTTGGACTTTCTCTAGGGCCTTCTTTAAATCTCTTAGAAGCAGGGGTTCGCTCATTCTTCAGCTGTTCAAGAAGGTCTTTGACAGAGGCCTGAAAGGCAGAGCTTGTTGCTTTCTCGAATTCAGACGCGGTAGTGGCAGCAGAGGTTGTTGCAGTTGTTTTCATTTGGGCGCAGGCAATTCTCACCTCTGTGGACAGGTTGTCCGATTTGGTGGTCAGTTCAGATATGGCCCTGGTAGTTGAATCTGCAAGAGAGTCAAGAGAGCTTTTCAACTCTCTCAACGAGCTATTCACAGAGGTGACAAGGGTTTAGAACTCACCCCTTGCGACATGTGAATCAGGTGTAACCTCTGGGGGAACACATTCTTCCCCAGATTTTGTCCTTGTTCCTTGGACACCTTCTTTCGCCCCTGTATTGATGTTGAGGGCGGAAGGATTTCCCTCTAATCCTTGAGCAGAGGCTTTTTGAGCCTCAGACTCTATAGAGGTTCTGTTAAGCACATTGTCTTGATCCACTTCAGAGGTGGGTACAAGATTATCCTTAATTTGACTTGGGGACTTGTCTAGAGTCCCTTCATCTTTGTGCTCTCTAGTCTCCTCTGAAGAGCCGATCGGTCCTGAGTGTGTGCGTGTAGCAGAGGAAACAAATTCCTCTGCAGGCATTTCAGATGTGATCCGGGGCGAGGGATCACGAACTAAAGGTGAGTCCTTTGGAGAGGACTCCCTTGGAATGGTTTCCCCGGTTATCAGTGGCACAGAGGTGGAAAGAGTTTCCTCTGTCCGGTTTGCTTGGGTTGGGGTCGAGTTGTGCTGCTCTTTTTCAATGACACCTTATGCCACTAGACTGGCGGTGTCAGAAATATGGGACGCACTGGGAGGTGTTTGGGGTTATGTGTCTCTTCCAACTTCGGCATCTTTTAAGGCTTCAGCCTCTGTCATACACTCTAGCCTAGTGGTCTCTGTGCTAGCCTCTATCTCTGCCTGATTGCCTTCGGCTTCTATCATATCCTCTGGGCTTTTTCGTAGTACATCATAGCACGGATGAAGGTCTTGTAAGAATTGTAGGTCTGGATGCAGAGGTCCTTCTGGAGTGTTTGCCTGAATGCCCTCAGGGGTTCTGTCATCTTCTTCCAAATCAGAATCAACTTCTGAGACTCTGAAGTCTGGGTTTTTAGTTGACCAATTGGAGATGCCTTCTGCTGTCCACCCTGAGGCATCCAAGGTATCTGCAAATTCGGGGTTTTCAAGGAAAGCGTTGAAGTCACCCTGATCTGCATAATGTAGTGGAGAGGGGGAGGGCAGAGGTTGTTCAGGGGCTTCTTCTTCCATTCCAGCTTCCTCTGCGATGGTTTGCAGAGGAGTGTGGGGCTTCTTGGTTTTTTTCTTGCTCTTCTTGCGTTTTGGCTTGGGGGCCCCCTCCTCAGAAGATTTGGATTTCCTTTTCTTCTTCTTTTCTTTGGGAGGAGAGGGAGGTGCAAAGGATCCAACCACGGTTTCCGTTGGTGGTGATTGTTGGGATTGTTGAGGTGGTGCGGTACTTGTAGAGATGCCCTCTGTTGTTTTCTTTGATTTGGAGGCCTTCTTCTTTTTGGGGGGTGTGGCAGAGGGTTTGCTCTTGGAACCAGAAGTGGAAAGTTGGCTTCTCTATAGATGAAATCGAGCCTGTACTTGCTCATGTTTAGCTAATGCCTCTGCCCATTCCACATCACTCATCCTATCAACTACTTGAGTTCCTAAAGGGGCTCCTAAACGCGGGGGTGTCACTGGACTCGGTTCTGGAGTCCTGTGATCGCGTATATAGGCTAATCTAAGTTCCTCATCAGATGCATATGTCAGAAGGGCGGATAGTAGAGGTCTGCAGAAGTTGTATCCGTCCACATGCTCTGTTGGGGTATTCTTTGCCATAGGGTAGGTTTTGACAACTGGTCCCTCCATTGGCCATTTTTCTATGAGGAGCAGAGGTTCTAGAAGGACACATAGGATCCTCTGAAATTGTAATGGGGGAGATCTTTGCTTGAGAGTCCCTTTGCCCTCTGTGTGGAGATTATGTGGTCAATGGTGTTAACTATCTCCTGCAGCATAAGAGTGCCATAGTCTAGAGGCAAATCATAGTACACCCCGTACATGATTGCCATAATCTGGTGAGACGTTTGGTCTAGGCTGCCCACTTTTCCAGTCAGGCATCTGTTGAGGATAGAGAACAAAGTATTCCACAGAGGGGGGAACCTGTTTCTTCTGAAGTCGTTCCTCTTCTTCAACTTGGTATTGTAGCCCAATGACTCTGCAAAGTCACATAGCTCACTATCCAAATGGTCCTCTACGTACTTCTTTATGCCCAGAAGTTCCCTGGTTGGTAGGCCAAACTCAAGGGAGAACATAGTTATGTTGAACTTTATTTCAAGGTATTCTAATTGGCCAGGTTTGGATATGTAGCCATTGATTTGCCTATTGTCTTGGTCATAAAAGCAACTCTGCCAGAACTGGTTGAGGTATCTGGCAGGGATCCTTTTAACATTCTTTGTTAGTAGAGGGAAAAGGTAGTGGTTTTCCAGAATATTCAGAAGAATGGCATGTTCCTCCCCAAATGTAGTTCTTGAGGGAACAAGAAAGTGGTTGTTGGGTTTAAGGGGAAGAACATGTTCAAAGTGTTCATGTTCCCGAAAGTTTTGTAGGTGAGTAGTCGGAGTAAAGGCCACTGATTCTCCTGAGTTATCTTGTTCTTGGTTTCTGCCCATTGATGGGTTTAGTGAGTGCTCAGAATGAGCTGGGGAGTTCGCCGGAGATTTAGAGGTGGAAGCCATTTCTTGAAGCTTGAAGAATGTGAGTAGAAAGTAAGAGTTGCAGGTTTGCACAGTTCGCCGGAGAAGAAGAGAGGAGTAAATCCGTAAAAGGAAGAGGAAAGGGGATAAACGGGGTTATATAGTGGGGTAGAAACGGATAGAATTCCACGATTAAAAAGTGAATTCAATGAAAGTTTGGGGTCCGTACTCGAGTTCTACAGCTGGGTTCACGTTTCAGAAGAACGTGTGGCATGCACGTCCAGTGAGAATGTGCCACGTCAGAGGTGTCAGAACATGATTAGACATCGTGCGCGGCCCATTAATGCTTGACGCGTGGGCGTTTCTACTTCCAGATGACTGTCACTTTCAGAAATAACCCGCATGTCACAGAATTTCCATAAAAGTATCAGAATCGACAGAAGCTCTATAGTGGGATGAGCTATGTGATCTGAAAGCTACTTTTCATCTCCTCTGAGCTTGCACCTTTACCAAAAATGTTTGAAAATACAATGGAAATGATCGATAGAACTTTAGTACAAAATTTGCATTCACAGAGGTTTTGAGGCTCTGTTGAACTCAGCAGAGGCTCTATGAGTGAAAATTTCTAATAACTAAAAATTCATAAAGCTTTTTGATCATCCAAAGTTTTAATTGTTTTAAACAATGTTTTTAGGACATATTTGGAAATTGGTGTCCTAGAAAACTGTTTTGGAAAAAGGTTTTGTGCGAGACATTCTCCCTTTTGATTTACCTTTGCTTGGCAAATTACCTGACTTCTGTGGATTTGGTTGATCACTCCTCTTCTTTGGCTCCCCCTTGAATTAACAACTTCTGTAGATTAATTCAAGGTCTCCTTCTGCTCCCCCTTGACCTATGCTTGGATCAAATGAGATAAGTAATGCATAGAACATAGGTCAAACTCATCAGAGGCTCTGTGGAGATTATCAGAGGCTCTGAGAATTCCCACAGAGGCTCTGTTGGGTACAGAACTTTTGATGATAAGGAATTTACATATTGAAGAGTTTGAATATATACATATTTACAAGAAGATCAAGTCTTACTTACAGATGTATCAACTCATGTTTATCATACCCAACTTACTCACCAAGAAAAGGAATCTTTTCTCATCGAGTGCCTTGGTGAATAAGTCTGCAAGCTGGTATTCAGTGGACACAAAGTACATCTCGATTGTGCCTTGTTCAACATGATGCTTCAGAAAGTGGTAACGGATATCAATATGCTTTGTTTTGGAGTGCTGTACAGGATTGGCAAAGATCACAATGGTACTCTTTGAATCACAGAGGATGGGTATCTTGTATATGTTGAAACCGTAGTCCTTTAGCTGAGTTCGCATCCACATAACCTGGGAGCAACAGCTAGCAGCAGCAACATATTCAGCTTCTGTTGTAGATGTCGGCACACAATTCTGCTTCTTTGAAGTCCAGCTGACTAGTTTACCACCCAGGAATTCACAACTCCCAGAGGTACTTTTTCGGTCAAGCTTGCATCCTCCATTATCTGAATCTGTATAGGACATTAGATCAAAGCTAGAGTTCTTCGGATACCAGAGGCCAAGATTTTTGGTTCCCTTTAGGTATCTGAAGAACCTCTTTACAGCAAGAATGTGGGATTCCTTTGGGTTAGCTTGATATCTTGCACAGAGGCATGTGGCATACATTATAATGTCGTCCACATAAATCTGTACAAGCAGAATGTCTTCACCTTTTCTTTTATAGAACAAAGTAGTATCTGTTGTACCTCTTTCGAAATTATTAACGAGAAGAAAGGTTGAAAGGCGTTCATACCATGCTCTTGGAGCCTGTTTCAGTCCATATAGAGCTTTATCAAGAAAATAAACATGGTTTGGGTACTTGGCACTTTCGAACCCTGGTGGCTGCTGGACGTATAAATCTTCTTGAATTTGACCATTCAGAAAGGCAGATTTTACATCCATTTGAAAAACTTTGAAACCTCTGTGGGCTGCGAAGGCTAAGAAGATTCTTATTGCTTCTAGCCGTGCGACAGGGGCAAAAGTTTCATCGTAATCAATGCCTTCTGCTTGGCAATATCCCTTGGCCACCAATCTCGCCTTGTTTCTAATGACCACCCCATCCTCATCCTTTTTGTTTCTAAAGACCCATTTACTCCCTATGGCTTGTTTTCCTCTTGGCAGAGGAACTAGGGTCCATACCTTGTTTCTCTCAAACTATAGAAGCTCTTCTTGCATTGTATCTACCCAGTTTGGGTCATAGGGCTTCAGAAACACGTTTGGGTTCGATCACACTGATAAAACTTGTAAATAAACAAAAGTTAGCAGTGGCTGATCTTGTCTTGACTTTCTCAGAAGGATCGCCGATTATTTGGCTCTGGGGATGGCTTTTCGTCCACTTTGTCGTTCGTGGGATATGGTCATTAGTGCCATCAGGTTGAACTTCTGAGGTTGCACATGGTTGTTCTTGCACAACCTCTGTGGTAGAAGGTACTTCTGTGCTTGAACTTGGTTCTTCAGCTTGTGTAGGTATTGGGATTAGAGTTGGAATAGATTCCTCTGAGGATATAGAGACCGAATCCTCATTTTCCTCTGGTATTGCTTCCTCTGTAGTTGCTGGAGTTGGTATTTCCAGTGCCTCTGTAGTAGAATCCTTGCTTGTATCATCTTCTGTTCGCTCCCCCTCAACACTTGCATCTACACGATTTACAGAAGAGGATGAAGTATTTAATGGACCAGTTAGAGATATACCTGACTCAGTCTGGTTGGCAGAAGATGTTTCTCCAGAGGCTCTAACGGCTCCAGCGGAGGGATCAATATCATCATGGAACATCTCTTCAAATAGCAGATTTAGGTCTGCTTCTCTAGTATTTGAGATGCTAGAGGACTCCTTTTTCAGACCGAGTTTTGAACTGATTTGTTCAGAAGTCTTCTGAAAAGAATCGTCAAAAGAGACATTGATACTCTCCACAATGGTTCGTGATCGCAGAAGATAAACTCTGTAGGCCTTTGAGGTGGCATAATACCCAATGAACTTGCCTTCGTCTGCTTTCACATCGAACTTACCTCTTGCTTCTCTGTCGTTTAGGACAAAGCACTTGCATCCAAATACATGGAAGAACTTGATGTTTGGTCGCCTTTTGTTGATCAAGTGGTAAGCTGTCTTGATGTGCCTTTTGACTATTGTTGATCGATTTTGGGTATAACACGCGGTTGAAATAGCTTCTACCCAGAAAGAGATTGGCAATCCAGATGCTGTCAGCATAGTTATTGCAGCCTCCACAAGCGTGCGGTTCTTTCGTTCAACCACTCCGTTCTGTTGTGGGGTGCGTGCAACAGAGAAGTTCTGAGATAAGCTTTCTTCTGTAAGGTAAGCTTCAATGGCAGAGTTTTTGAATTCAGTGCCATTGTCGCTTCTTAACTTTAGAATCCTGCGCTCATACAGAACATGGATTCTTTTCATTAGGTTTATCAGAATGTTAGGAACATCTGATTTCTTTTTCTGACAAATTATACCCACGTATATCTTGAGTATTCATCAATCAACACTAGTATGTATTTCTTGCCTCCTAGGCTCTGTGTAGCGATTGGACCGCAGAGGTCAACATGAAGCATATGCAGAGGCCTAGGATAGGACACATCAGTCTTGCCTTTGTGGGAAGCTCTTTTGAGCTTATCCATTTCGCAAGCAGAGCACAAATGATCTTTACTGAATTTAACGTTTGGCAAACCTTTTACAACATCAAGTTTGACAAGCTTATCAAGAGTATGAAAGTTCTGATGGCAGAACCTGTTATGCCATAACCAGGCTTCTTCATTTTTACAGGCAACAAGGCAGAGCTTGTCTTTCTTGTTCTTGACACTAAAGTTCATAAGGTACAGATCACCTTTTCGTTCAGCCCGCAGAAGTTCGACTCCTGTATCTTCTCCTTGCAAAGAGCAGAAAGGTCTTTTGAACATAACGTAAAACCCAGTATCACAAAGTTGGCTAACACTGAGAAGATTGTGCTTAAGGCCATCCACATATGCAACTTTGCAAACTGTTATGTTTTCCTTTTTGATGACTCCATAGCCTTTAATATATCCCTTCTTGTTGTCGCCAAAGGTTACTGATCCTCCATCAAGTTTATCTTTGCTAGAGGATAGTAGACCTCTGTCACTAGTCATGTGCCGCGAGCACCCGGAGTCTAGATACCAGATCAGCACATACTGCTTTTGTAACACAATCAGAGATTTTTAGGTACCCATATTCAAATGGGTCCAGCTTTGTCAGAGGTTTTCAAGGTTGCCTTGGCATCCTTGGGTTTGGTTTTAGCTTCTGATGAAGAACCAGTTTGTTTCTTCTTACCCTTGAATTTAGCATTCTTTTTGGGTCTAGAGAGGAAACAGTGTGGACTAGAGAAGTGTTGGTTCAATTGATGCATAAGTTCAAAACAATGACAATAGTGAATATGCGAAGTAATTTGCTTGAACTTTTCATTAAAAACATTGAATAGGGGTACCGAGGCTTTATTTTTACAATCTACCCTGGCATTTGACTTCCTATTACAAGAAGACCTATGTAGACTAGATTGATGTTTTGAAAATTCTCTGTTGAGATTAGCCTTCTGTGGACCCCTTCCTCTGTGGTGAACTTCTGTAGGTTTCACTGTCACAGAAGAAAAAGATTTGTTATTTTTAACCCACTTACCCTTATGTTGCCAGGTTAATTTTTCTTGAAATGGTCTTAAGGGTTTTGAAGTTTTTGAACTTGTTGGATTCTGAGAAGACATTTCCGTTTGTTGTTTGATTTTCTCAAGCTCAAGAGAGGTTTTGGCTTGTATGCACATGTCAAAAAAGTCTGGACAGATAGGAATCCTTGTGGTTTTCTCCTTAGAAGGAATGGTTCTGTTAAGAATTCCAGAGGGAAGTTTAATTCCCTCTGAACCACAAGGAACTATCTCTGACTCAATTGAGTCAGTCTCAGATTCGTCAGAGGATGAGTCATCCTCGTATACAGAGGTTGATTCACTGAGATCTCTGTCGATAGAGGCAGGACTTTCTGAGCATGTGCCATACTCGCTTTCTTCCTTTTCTTTGGAACTATCTTCTAAGTCAACAGAAGTGTTTATCAAGATTTCCTCAGAGAGATTTTGATTATCAGAAGATGTACAGAGGTTTTCATAAAAATTGTTTTTGCCAATTTCCATTAACTCCTTTTCAGAAATGTTTTTCAGTTTTTCTTCTGAGGAAGCAGGCAAGAATTCAGGTGCCTCTGCGGATAGTTTTGTTTCAGAATCTATTGTGCAGACAAAAGCAACCTGTGTTTGAGTCTCGGGGTCACCAAACTTGAAGATTCCTATCTGATCTTGTGTTTTCAGATATTTCTTAGGTTTGGATTCTCTTTTGACAGAGGCCGAAGATAACAGATCTGTGTTTTCAAACCACACATTTATCATCTTCAGATGTTTCCTCTTGTGAGGTTTCCCAGAGACTTTTTGCCTTTTGCTAACAGAGGTTAAGTTTAGGAAACCTGGTTTCTTGTGTTTCCAATACAAAATAGAGAGAACAAAGACTTGTCTCTTTTGGTTCCAGTGTATGGATCTATATCACATAAGCCAATTCCCCGTCTCCCTATTTGTGTATTCACCTTTTCATAAACCATCTGTGCATCTTGATATTTCTTAATTAAAAGGTCTCTTCTGAGTAGGTCTTAATGAAGGACTTCTCTTTCCTTTTGAAAATAATGTTTAAGAGCAAGAATATTCATTATGTCGCTCTCAACATCCATAAGTTCTTTTGATTTGGCTTTTAAGGCAGAGTTGAATTCTGAAATCTTTTCTTTTAAAGGGTTTAGATTTTTGTGCCAATTTGTTTCAATCTCTTCCTTTTCTTGAAATATTTTTGCCTTTTCTTGAATGAGAAGTCTGGCTTCTCTCTCAAAGAATGCAAGCTTCTTCTGGACATTTTTGCATGTCTTTTTAAGTTCAGTGTATTAAATAGTCAGTTTAAGCAAATCAGCTTCTGTTTCATTAGAGGAAGAGTCAGAAGTGGATACCTCACTGTCAGTGTCGGAGGAGTTGACCTCTGCCATCCCGCAGAATAGGGCGTTCTTCTTTTCACCTTCATCAGAGGATTCATCTGACTGCCAGTTTTCTTTCTCTACCATGAGCGACTTCTGAGCATAGTATTCTGCTTTCTTTTTGTAGAAAGCAGAGTCCCTCTGAGGGCGGTTTGGTTTGCTCCTGCAGTCTGCAGCATAGTGGCCTAGCTTGCCACAGTTGAAACAGCCCTGATTCTGAGGTGCATTCCTAGCTCTGTCGCCTGACCTCTGTTGGTCACCACCTCTGTCATTCTTGTCATTTGACCTCTGTTGGTCGTTTCCATCTTCTCTTCCTTGATTCCTAGGCTCATACTTCCCGCCACGATCATCTCTCCTATTGCGTTCATATCTTGTCTTCTTCTGGTACCCTCTGTTGAACTCTCTTGTTAATAGAGCTAATGATTTAGCTATCGAGGCCATTGTTGCCTCCTCTTCTTCTACCAATTCCTCCTCTTCACTATCAACGACCAACACCTTCTTCTTCTTCTTCTCTTTCTTCTCCTCCACAAAGTTCTCTTTCTTTGGTTTCTCCTTAGCTTCTGTAGCCTTACCAACGAGTGCAAGAGGCCCACCGGGTTGAGCTTTTGCTTGTGCAATCTGAGGTTCTTGGGCAGCCAGTGTTCCGTAAAGATCTGACAGAATCCAAGTGTCTAAGTCCTGATTAGTTTGCAGAGACATAGACAACTGGAGCCATTCTTTATTAAGGCTCTTTAGGAACATGACGTTGTTCTCTTCAGAAGTTCTGTGAATTCCGAACTTCTTACACTTGTTGATAAGAGAGTTAAACCTGTCGTATGTTGACTGCAGAGATTCTGTCGGCATAGCTTTGAATGCATAGTACTCGTTGATGCATTGGGCTCTGCGGTTCTTCTGAGTCTTGGCCCTTCCCTCCAATTGTTTCTCTAGTTCCTTCCATAGATCGTATGCAGATTCACACGCATCTAGGGATTGGAAGAGGTCATTGGGTATGGCCATTATCAGAAGTCGCTTGGTCTTCTGAGCGATTTCATACTTCTCCCAGTCAGTATTGGACCACTTATCCTTTGTCTTTGGTTTCTCGTACTCAGCAACCTCTGGAGTATCATCTGTGGCAGGTACACGTGGTACTGTGACCATGGGAACGAAAGGAGGATTGTGGATATAGTGAACGAGTTCTTTGTCAGTACCCTCGAAGAAGTGAATCATTCGTATCTTCCATTGAGGGTACTCATCTCTGAGTAGAGTGGGTGGCTTGGTTAAAGAACCAGCGGTGAAGAAGTTGTTTGTATTCGCCATTTTAAAAGAAGTTTGAAAAATACCAGAAAACAGAGTGTGAACAGCAGACTTTCAGATGATGGAATGGATTTTTCTAAATGAGTTTATAAGCTTAAAACCTTGCACAATGCACTAAAATGGAAAGATTTAACCAACGAAACAGGTTATGTTAGTTTACTAAAGTCGAACTAGTCGAGAGTAGCAGAAAAACAGAGGCTGTTTGAAATAAATGAAGAACAAGCTAAAATCAGTCCAAGAGTCTACCGAAAAGAGTTGAAATCATTGTCAGAGTGGATCTCTTGATATAGAAAATCAAGGAAGGCTCTGATACCAATTGTTGATCCCGATATTACTCAACAATGATATAAATATCTATTAGTTCAAACAAATAAGAGTGCGGAAGCGTTTTAAAGAACTAAAGAGATATTCTTAGGTAGAAAACACATAGAATCAAATAAACAAAGTATAAATAAACACGAGATTAACTCAAAGATTCACTTTGTATTAATTATATAAGAACACCAAGAACACCGAAGGTATAATATGAATTATGTTCTAACAGGTGTGTGTGTTGTGCAAAGTTAATTGAAGAGCTCAACATGAGCCTTCTATTTATACTATTCAACAGGGGACAAGCTTTAGACAAGAAGTACTAAGGGTACAAAGACACGATGGTGGAACTGCATCAGGTACAACGTTAATGTAGTGCGCCGTTTTCTGCAAAGGCTGTAACCCATCAGAGATGGATACGTGGAATGTGCCGGGCACGCCTTGTACGAATGATCTTCAGGATCTTCGTACAGCAGAGGCACGTGAGAGGCACGAACGTCCTTGTCTTGAACTTTAGAATTCTTCATTCATCTAAGTCTTCTTACCACAGAGGCTCTGTCAAGTATGACAGAGGCTCTGTGGCCTTGTCCTCTGAGAATGTCTTCTGTAGATCCTTCACTTGAATCTTTACTCGGTGTCTTGGCAGAGGCTCTGTCGCTTGTTTTACACTTAGCCTATTTTTCAATACTTCTTTACATAGAAGTTGGAGCTAACACAATGTTAATCATATGGCACTTCACGACATGAAAGCCCAAGTGTCCCTACGACTCCTTTCAAGTTACACCCAAAGAGACAGCTGACCTTAGCAAATATTACCATGAATACCGCCAATGGCCCGGCCCATGCAGGGTTACAACCATGGCATTGCCCCGACATGGTGGAGGTCCCAAACGCCCATCAATCATGATAGCACAACCGGACTCAGCCCTCCTAGTGTACCCTTGCAAGGTAAAGGTCATAAAACATGGGGCCCGGGTCAAATCCTGCAACACCCAGCAAACCATCTAATAAAGACTGACTTACGTGCCTATGGATCCAAGGCAATACAGTCTAAGATTACTTGACTACACAAGAATGACTAATGCACTCGAGCATGTAATTATTAATAATATGCAATAAGATGCAATAAGGTGCAATAAATGCAAACCATAAAACAGGATTCTATGTTGAGCCATCAAAATCGGACAAGATGTCCCCAAGATTCTTTTAAAGTCGAAACCGAGCTAAATACTCAAAACCCATTAGACCCATAAATAACGGTCCTAATAATTTAAAATGCATTTATACAACACTTATGTAAACGTATAACTCAAAGACATGATTAACCGAAAACTCGTCACAGATTAGGACAAATCGTTTTCCCAAATTGACTAATACCCTTATAATTCCAAAATGTCTCATAATACGGAAATGTGCATTTTTCCCAAATGGGTTATAAAATCAATTACACCAACATGTTTTATTCATTGAATAAACTCCAATTGAGCAATAAATAATTTAAGAGCATGTTTATGATTTTTACTTATCGAAATATTCGAAAATCCCAAATATGGGTGTTTTACAAGGTTTATAAAGGTAAAACACTTCAAAAGGTCAAAACTCACCAAATAACTCAACAATTGATAATTTTATGTAAAACACACAAATACTTGAAAAATAACATTTTTGGCATGTACAACGTTTTCACAAATCAACTTAAGTCACCTTGCTAGATTTAGGATAAATCTAGATTTTCCCCCCAACTTGCTCCTTAGAAGAAATTTGAATCCTCAAGCCAAATCTTCCAAAAACCTAGATCCATAAGTTTCCAACCATAAATATTCATATCCAACCATTTAGAATTGTTCCCCAAACATTTAATATCAATATTTCAACTTATACCAAAACCCTAATTTCCATAGATGGAGAAAAATAAGATTAACTCAACCACAACAAGAATCCATGAACAAAATACCTCTAGATCACCAACAAACACCACAAGTTCCAACTCTTCAAAATGGGAAAAAAGTTGGATGAAACCATAGAAAGCTTTGGGTGAAGAATATAAAGTGAAAGGGTTTCAAGATTTGTTTCCCAAAACCATGGTAGATGAAGAAATCACTTGCAAATCTCGAATCTTGTGTCTAAATGGCTCAAAATCGACTTTGGGGGCTTATGGTTTCGGTTTGGGAGAGAAAGGGATGAGGGGAAGAAGTGGGGAAATGAAAATGAGGTTGAAATGGGTCAAAATCGCGTTTTTATGCTCCAGGTGCCCGTCGGCTAAAGTGACGTGCGAAAGTGACAATTGTCACTTTTGCTGGGCACTTTCGCCATGGACTATGACCCTTAGTACAAAACCGGAGAGAGTGACATGCGATTGTGACACTTGTCACGTTCACCGGTCACTTTCGCCGAGGTTGTACCGAAAGTTGTTTTGGCCATAACTTCTTTGTTTTAGCTCCGGTTTTGTTCCGGAAAGAACCGTTGGACTCGTATTTGAATTCTCCATCTAACAAGACAATAAAATCTAGGATTTAATCCAAAATACTATTATTCATATTTATTTTAAAATATCGATAACCTCCAAATATTGGGGTGTTACAATATATCCTGTAAAATGTTTCCAAGCCTCCCCATCGTTCGAATGTACCATCTTTTCCGACTGAGTGTGATGATCATGGTGCCAAGTCATCTCCTTTGCTGTTTTCTTAGACATGTACAACCATTGTAATCTTGGTGCAATAGGAAAAAACATCATCACCATATTAGGAACCTTAGTGTTCCGATCAGTTGTCTTGTAACGAGACTCCCCACACACTCGACAACGATTATAATTAGTATAATCCTTGTAGAATGGAATACAATGGTTTTTGAAAGCATGAATCTTTTCTTTCGGAATAGCAAGTTACTTCAACATCTTCTTTGTCTCGTAAAAGCAACCAACCAGTTGTTCTCCATCAGTTGGCATTTCTTTAACCATCGAAATGTTACGATTATAGGTTGAATTTGGTACATTGCAATCTGCCTTCCAATTCAAAAACCTTGCGACCGCCTCTAACTTTGAAAATCTCTAACATCCTTCCCACAATGGTTGATCCGCAAGTTCTAACATATTATAGAAGTTTTGTGCATGTGGATTTGGATCTTGCTCGTCCCACGTACTTGATGTGCCAGGAACATTTTGTGTCATCACCATTTGTTGAACACCATCAAACTCATTACAGTCTTTGTCCACTATTGTTTGTTGCAGTTGTTGAACGAGTGGAATTTCACCATGTGCATACTAGTGAGTGTAATAAGTCTAAATTCACATCCTCTCTCTCTTTGTATTTGAGAAGCTTACATTTCTTACAAGGACATTTTATTTTATCATATTTCTCATTTGCGAACGAAAATCCCAAAATCTACCTACTTCGTCATTAAAAAACTGTAACATCTCAAATTTTCTATAATTTGTGTACTTTTATTTTGGAGAATGTTTAAAATAATGCAAGATATTATTTTAAACGTAGTGTTATGATGCTATATCGAAGGGTCAAAATGTAATTGACTAAAGTTTGGAAAGCCAATTGTGAGTTATGGAACTTTGAGGGTTGATTTTGTTATTTGGTCTAAGTTTTGGATCAAATTGGTTATTTGTAAAAATCTGATGTATATCAAGTTTGAGTCGGCTGAATTGAGATGAACTCAATTCAGTCTTGGTTCTTTAAGGCGGTTTCCAAGCAGAAGAGAGAAAGTTCCCAAAATCTTGAAAAATAGCTTGATTGAAGGTGAAATCAATTGGAAGTGCAGGCTGTGTTCGATTTCAATCCCAGGTGAGTTCATCTATTTATTTTGCTTAATAAATACCACCTGTGTATTGGAATGGTTCATTAAGCTTATTGTTATATTTTGTAAATAGACATAAATCCATTTGGAAAAGACTGGGTAGCAATCGATTGAAACTGGGTAAGAAATTGAAGAGTCCAGAAGTTAAATTTTCCGGAAGTTTATATACTCTGAGGGGTTTATCCTGAATCCGGAAGTTTATATCCGGAGGGGTTTATCCGGAATCCGGAAGTTTATATACCCGGAGGGGTTTATCCGGAATCCGGAAGTTTATATATCCGGAGGGGTTTATTCGGAATCCGGAAGTTTATATACCCGGAGGGGTTTATCCGGAATCCGGAAGTTTATAAACCCGGAGGGGTTTATCCGGAATCCAATAGTTTATATATCCGGAGGGGTTTATTCGGAATCCGGAAGTTTATATACCCGGAAGGGTTTATCCGGAATCCGGAAGTTTATATATCCGGAGGGGTTTATTCGGAATCCGGAAGTTTATATACCTGAAGGGGTTTATCCGGAATGTGGAAGTTTATATACCCGGAGGGGTTTATCCGGAATCCGGAAGTTATATTTCCGGAGGGGTATATCCGGAACCCGAAAGTTATATCTCCGGAGGGGGATATCCGGATAGTGTAATTCCAGGTAAAATTTTAATTAACTGAGATATTATTAGCTTACCGGATAAGTTGTTCTGAATAATTTCCTGTATGAGGTTTTTATGATTAAGTGTTTTCCAAATATGAAAAGTATCTTAATCATTTTAATAGTACGAATATCATTGTAACTCAAATTAGCGTATGATATGATACGTTATGTGTTTGAGTTAATATGTATGTATGCTAGTAAGTGTAATGGATCCATAGGCACTAGTATTATGTGATCACGTGGAATAGGCGTGGCGCTAATCGTAATTCCCGTTGATTTGATAAATGCGGAATAGGCCGGGCTCTAATGGTAAGTCTCATTTAGTGTTATTATGTGATGAACGTGGAATAGGCGTGGCGCTAATCGTAATTCCCGTTGATTTGATAAATGCGGAATAGGCCAGGCTTTAATGGTAATTCCCATTTAGTGTTATTATGTGATGAACGTGGAATAAGTGTGGCGCTAATCGTAATTCCCGTTGATTTGATAAATGTGGAATAGGCCGGGCTCTAATGGTAATTCCCATTTAGTGTTATGATGTGATGAACGTGGAATAGGCCGGGCTCTTAATGGTAATTCTCGTTGATTGATATGAGGAATAGGCCGGGAGCTTAATGGTAATTCCCATTTCGTATTAGGATGTGAAATCGTGGAATAGGCGGGGCGCTAATCGTAATTCCCGATTTCTGTTGGAAGGTAAGGGATAGGTCGGGCGCTTAATGGTAATTCCCACTTCCACTTAAAGAAATAGGCATGGCGCTAATTGTAATTTCTTGACATGAGAAATGATCGAGAATCTGGGATGATTCGTAGTAGGCTCTAGAACGTGATGATATGACTTACTTAGTGTTAGTCATATTCATGGAATCGGGTATATTTCCGTCGTCGCAAGATGTTTATATGTACGGTAAGAATGGTGGCTAACCAGGTTTGTTTATAGCTTTGCTTACTGTTGGTTTTCAAAGCTTATAAGGTTTAAATTTAAAAATAGATGTTCACACTAGGCGTAAGCCTAATCGTTATGCTTTTGGATTTGTGAATGTGTCCGTGATTAGATTAGCTGGTGATTATGATAAACTTGTATAGGTTTGAAATTATAGTGATGAACTCTGATAAATTTAAGGTTTAAATTTATTGTAAATTTCTGGGTGTTTCAGTTTGGTATCAGAGTTGTAGTTTAAGTGAACTAGGTATGATCATGAGATACCTAGACTTAAGCTGAGATGAATTAAGTTATGATTTGTGAGATTTGGGTAGAAGTACTAAGACGGGATGGTCTTAGAGTCGACAAAATACGTGAGTTATGAACTGTGATAATGGTAACGAGGATTCTTATGTATAGTATGTTCATAATTCCAATTAGCTACTGTTATTATGAATATATTGTTACGTAAGCATACTTGTTTTTAAATTGTTAAAGCAATTAATGAACGTTATTGAACCTTTCCTGTGTTTGAGTATGAATAGCCATTCTTATGGGTATCTTTGTATATCCCATAATACGATGGTGAATACACTAAATCGATCTTCTACTTCTTCAGAAGATAGGGTGGCCAACGAAGTTGTGGAGAGCCCGCCAATACCACCTATCTTGGGAGAAGGGGGAAGTCAAGTACAAAGAACGAATGTCGGTACCTCTAACCCGGTGACGACGTAATCCACTATGGAGTCCAGAATGATGGAAAATATGATGCAAATGATGAATACCGCACTGGCACAACAACAAGAGATGTTTATGAAAGTGTTAAATGATAGAAATACCGAGTCACGAAGACCGGAGGCAGGTATTGGTGTTGTAACTCCGCCTGTTAACACAATGTTAAATGTTAACAGGAGAGTGGATAGGGTTTGTTCTTATAAAACGTTTCTGAGCTGCAAGCCACTGGAGTTTGTTGGATCAGATAATCCAATTGTTTGTATGAGTTGGATTAGAGAAATGGAACAGGCTTTTAGAGCTTGTGAATGTGACGCTGAATCGAAGGTTAGATTCGGATCTCAGATGTTGCGCAGGAATGCGTTGACCTGGTTGAACATCGTAACATCGACAGTAATGGCCCCGGTTTTGGCTGATATGACATGGGAGTCATTTAAGCAAAAGATTGTAGAAGAGTACTGTAATGAGAACGAAATGGATCGGATTGAAGAAGAATTCTGAACGCTTAAGAAAGGGAATTTATCAGTGAGAGAATATACTCAAGCATTCCTGGAGAAACTAAATTTAGTGGGGCATGTGGCCCCAACTGAAAAAGAAAAGATCAAGGCTTATCTGAAAGGGTTACCAGCTGATATGATGTCTAGAGTCAGGAATTCTAAAGCTTTGACTCTGAGAGAGACAATTGAGGAAGCAAAGATCATAGAAGAGGTTTATTCAAAAGATAAAGTTGAGAAAGCTCAAGTAGGAGAGAAAAGAAAGTGGGAAGGTCGATCGGAATCTTCGCAAGGGCCGAAACCCTTAATCGAGAACACCTATCTTGAGCCTCGTCAGGAGCTAAATTGGTGCCAGAAATGTAAAAGCAAACACTTTGGTCCGTGTCGAGTGACTTGGCTATAATGTTTTAAGTGTGGTAAGAGTGGTCACACCATGGGGAATTGTCCCATACAAGGACCAACATGTTTTGAATGTAAACAGCCCGGTCATTATCGAATGGATTGCCCAAAGTTAAAGAAGAATGGAAATCAAGAGAAGAAACTCAATACCCCAAGACCAACGGGCTGAGTATTTTACATGATGGTGGAAGGAACCAAGGAATCGACGGGTGTACTTTTGATATATAGTTTTTGTTAATTATATATATGCGTGTATATTATGTAATAGTGTGCTAGCTTGTCTTTTGTACTATAATCTTTTATTAAAGTTAGCTATACTAGTTACTATTTTGGATGATGCTTTAATAGTTGATATAGCAAAGGAGAGTTTACAACCCTTGAAATTTTTTGAGTGAAAATGGGATAATTTAGCAATTATCTAATTATTTTGTTTAACGAGCTCTTCAGATGAAAGTTTCTAGTGCGGTGACGTGTTCTTGACAAGGAACTGGTACCAAGTAGCAGATAATGTGGACAGTCGGATCCACTATTGGTCTAAATCAAAAGGCTAATTTTTAATGGTTGTTGTGACACAACCCGATTCTGGACTAGTTTGTCTCCTGGTAACCACTTCTTGGAAATAAGTTTACTGGGATTTTTTAATTTTTGGGTTCTGATCAAGGAATAGAGGTGGGATAAGTAAAGCTTCGACTAATAACCAAAGGGGACCAATAGAATTTTATGTTGTTTCCAAGTTGGGGAGCGGGTAATGTTAAAGGTATCACCGTGGAATGTAAACATCATAAGGTGCCGATGTGACTTGGGAAGTTGAAGAGGATATGAAAATTAGATATTCTCATTTGTTTGTATAGTTTCGATTTCGAGGACGAAATCATTTTCAAGTTGTGGAGATTTGTAACGTCTCAAATTTTCTATAATTTGTGTACTTTTATTTTGGAGAATGTTTAAAATAATGCAAGATATTATTTTAAACGTAGTGTTATGATGCTATATCGAAGGGTCAAAATGTAATTGACTAAAGTTTAGAAAGGCAATTGTGAGTTATGGAACTTTGAGGGTTGATTTTGTTATTTGGTCTAAGTTTTGGATCAAATTGGTTATTTGTAAAAATCTGATGTATATCAAGTTTGAGTCGGCTAAATTGAGATGAACTCAATTCAGTCTTGGTTCTTTAAGGTGGTTTCCAAGCAGAAGAGAGAAAGTTCCCAAAATCTTGAAAATTGGCTTGATTGAAGGTGAAATCAATTGGAAGTGCAGGTTGTGTTCGATTTCAATCCCAGGTGAGTTCATCTGTTTATTTTGCTTAATAAATACCACCTGTGTATTGGAATGGTTCATTAAAAGATTGTTGTCGGAAAGTAATACGGTTGACACTTCGGATACCGTTCCGATAAACACGAATGTGGCAAATATTGAGGTAGATGAACTTGATCTTCGTTTTGCCAGGCCATCTACTAGGAATGTAGATATTCAGGTTTCAGCTCCTTTGATTTCTTCTGGTGTAACAGTTCTAGAAGCAACTACGACAATTCCTTCTACAGTTGTTACATCTGAATCACTTAGAACGTCGGATTCAATGTCACTTGATGAGCTATTGAAGACGATGAATGACCGAATGGATGCCGAAAAGAATGAGCAGTTACTCAAAATGAAGGCGATGCTGAAGGGTAAAGGGAAAGTAACAGATATTCCTAAGTTTCCAGTTGATATTCCATTTAGACGACCGACAGGTGTTATTATTCGGGAGCCTTCAAGTCGACCAGTTTCTCAATCGCCAACTCAACTGCCAATTCAGCCTTCAGTTCAAGCTCCACCTACATCGCAACAGGGTATTCAGGATATTCCGATTTCAGAACTTTCTGATATGCTCTATGCGCGATTATTATCTATGTCTCCTCCGGAGCATCAGGATAAAGATCTTATTTCTCTGCTTCGAAATTTTCAACCGACTCCGCCTCCGCTTTCTACTCCTACTCCGGTGTCAGTTCCTGATTCTAGTGCATCGTCATTGGTGGATGAGTTTCATTCTTTCAGGACTGAGGTTGGTAATAGTTTTTCTGAAATTCAGCAAGGTTTAAAGTTGATGACAAATGCTCTTTCTACGCTTTCATAAAGAGTGGCTAGACATGAAGAAACTTGCAACTTTGCTACTGGTTCGTCTCTTAAGCGTAGACATGACCAAGATGATCCGGGTCATCAAGGTCATGAGGGGGAGAATTCTAAGAGACGAAGAGTTGAAGAAAGTGTGAATGAAGAACATACTGAAAATGTCAATGAAGAAAGGGCAAATGAGGGAAGAGCAAATGAAGAAAGAGATGAAGAAGCTGATCCGGAAAACTTAGTTGATGATTTGTTGAATGAAGTTGATTTGACGACTATGGCTTCGAAGATTAACTACGTTGAGCCCGGGAATGCGAACAATCTGCAACTAGTTATTTATGTTGACCCAGATTCTGCACCTGTTTCAACTGGATGTCCGGAGACTTCTAATGTGCATGAGTCTGAAGAATTTGAAGATATGCGTAACTTCTTTTCTAACTATGTTGAGATTGATTCAGATGATGATGTTCAAAGAAAGTTTGATAAGTTTTGGAAGATTAAAGAAGAAGATCAAGATGATATTGTTGTTATATTTGATACAGAAGTTGAAGTTGATATAGATGAAAAGGATATTGAAGTTGTTAACATGCTTTATGGAGATATTTCAGACAATGAAGATATTGGTCATCAATCTCCATTAACACATTCTCCAGTTCAAGAACCAGAAGTTCCAGTCCAACAAAGTCCTCCGGTTGTTCCTATTGTTCCAGCTCCGACCACCACTACTACTGAAAGTACGTTTGTTCAGGGTGAGTCGTCCAAAGCTAACTCAGAGGTTCCTGATCCAACTCTAAATATTTCATCTAGCATCTTACAACCAGGTCCCGCATTCAATAGACAGCAAAGAATGGAGAGGCTAGAAGCAAGATACCAAATTACCAGAATGAGATCCGCTTTTCTTGAAGACACTGAACGAAATTTCTATGTCAAGAAAAGAAGAAGAGTAAATATCAATGATATTCTGGGGATTGAAAGGGAACCTGCTTGGTATCAATATGAGTACCTGATGTTTATTAAATGTCTTCGACAAGGAAGATATCTGGTATTTTCTAAGCACGTCATTGTAAGGGTACTTAAGGTGGAAATAGCCAGTTTTGTCAGAATTTGGTATCCGATATTCTATGTGGAACGTCAGGATTGTCAGACTTATCGGTTTACTGAAGCAGACTTCAATGAACTTTCTATCGATGACTTTGAGGTAATTTATCATCAATTTCGAGATATGCCTATTCGTACTGATGATATCCTCATGGCTTTGGAAGCAGTCAAGCGTTTCTTACGAAGACAAGTTAGATTTTATCGATGCTTTGACTTCCAGCTTGCTGTTGAGAGCTTCCAACCTGTAGTCAATGTGAGAAGACCGGATAGAGAATTGCCAAACATTGACAGCTATCCACTATTTTCTATTGTAGAACACCCTTATGGGATTGTGTATAGAGATCAGTCAGGTGTCAGACGTTTCCTCAGATTTGATGAAATCGGTAAATATTCTGATGGAACTTTGAAGATCATTCGATTTCAGCTAGATCACAGACAGAAGGAAGCTATGAAGAAGTTATTGGAAACAAGGAGAAGTCTTTACCAGGTTGATAATGCTGAGATCAGACTCTTGAGGAGAGCAATAGAGACAATCGACACAAGGCTGAACTTCCGGAAAAAACTAAGACGCTTGGAGATCTTAATTGGCAAGAATCGTCAACATATAAGATTCGAGCGCCCTTGATTACAAAGGGGGAGATTGTTAATGCTACTTTTAGTGTTGTAATCAAGGCTTATCTATTTTAAGCTTGTAATATGTCTAGTTTGACTTTCTATAGTCAAGGGTATATAAACCCTTGTGTTAGCTTTTGTAAACACAATTCATATTTTGAGAGTAACAGATGACATATTTCTCTCTCTAGATTCTCTCTCTAGATTCTCTCTCTCTAATCTTGATAGATCTTGGTTTATAACATATATACGATACATTATACACATATGTTTTTTATATATACAAACATACATACATTACCTACATACAATTATCTACATACACATTTAATTACTATCTACATACACATTTACATATATATATATACACACATACATACACCTAGATACATAGATACGTTGATCAATTTTATCCAAAATTTACACATACATAGATATATACATTATATACATACATACATATATACATATGTAAACCAAATAGAGTTTTTACCACATCTAAACTTTACACATTTACATATACAATATATACATACATATGCACATGCACATGCACATGCACATATCCATACACATACACATACACATATACCTGTACATACAGACATTATATATACATAGACATGTAAAACAAAGAGGCAAAAGAGGTTTTTACCAACAAAGAAGATAGAAACCAGAAGGAGAAGAGAGATGTTGTCGGAGAGGAGAAACGACCGGAGAAGAGAAGAACGTCGGTGAGGGGAAACGACGGAGAAGAGATACCACCGTAAAGGAGAGGAAAGATGCTGACCGGAGATGAGAGGAAAGACACCGCCGGTGTGAGGAATCGATTGAGGAAGAAAAGGGGCACAAAAGGGGTGAGGTTCGACCGGCTCTTTGTGTTTGTGTTTGGGCAGAGGGATGTGTCCCGATTTAGGGCAAAAAAACATAGTGGGTTTCCGATGGATTAGCATCGGAAAATCCGTCGAAAACCTTTTTTTAATTTTAAAATAATAAAAACATGTTTTTAAATAAAATATTAAAAAAATTAGTTTACTGAGGCTTTTCGGTGCTATTATTCGTCGGAAATATTTTCTATAACTTTAATTTTTTTCATAAACCACCTTGTATACTTCATCTTTTAAAACCGACGAAATATTTCGTCGGAAATCCGTCGGAGTATTCCTTATCCGCTGGAAATCCGTCGTAATATTTCTTATCATTTTTATATTTATTATTCTTAAAATTGTTATTGTTAATACGATTATTTTTACTATTTTATAGTTATTTTTCTTATTATTATTATTATTATTAAATTACCATTATTATTATTATTAATTATTATTATCGGGATTTTATTATTTTTATTAGCCGTTAAAGCAAAAATAAATAAATTAAACCCGTTAAAATCTCATAAAACCGAATAAAACCATCTGAAACCATTATCGTCGAATAAAAGTCATTAAAACTCAATTGAACCGAATAAAACCCACTAGATCCATTCAAATCCAATAGAACCGATTAAAGCTCAATTGAAACGATTTAAACCCAGTAGAACCCATCAAAACCCAATAGAATAATTTAGGCCCAGTAGAACCTATTATGATCATTGTTGACTTATTAAGGCCCAATAACACTAGTGGTGACTTATTAGGTGCTTATGTACATGTATCAACTGCATAGATGCATGTGTTATGTCTTAGGGTCAATTAGATAACCAAGAAACATAATATATCGATATGAACCACTAAACCACCATTATAGCCCAGTATGACATTTTATGACTTATTAAGGCCAGTAACATAAATGGTGACTTATTACATGTTTGTGTACACGTATCGGCTACATATATGCATGTATTATGTATGCGGGTCAACTAGACAACTAAGAACCATTATACCCCGATTTGAACCACTAAACCACCATTATAGATCAATATTGTTGGTCCCGAAAGGCTTAAACAAGTTTGTAGAAGGGGGGGTTGAATACAAACACACTATTTTACTTTTCTAAATTGTTTATTGATAAATCATTAACAATTTACAGCTTGTTGCGGAAACAAGATTAAGGATAAACCTAAATCTAAACAAGTTGGAACACTAAGGTTTTCTTGCACTAAGAAAGATAAGGAGATTACTAATAAAATCCTATCTTGAGAGATTTGAACTTGTCCAGAGTTAGCAAGTTACTTCAAATGAAGTGAGTTCATCTCTTTATATATTGCATGCATTTAATGCAATCCAGTATATACTTTACACGTGTCATTAGCGGATTGGTTGCATGTCATTGACCTTTGATGACAACCTTAGTAGCCGCATGAATGAACAGTGTAGTATCAGAGTGGTTGTACGATTTCAGATTTTCGGAGGTTCTTTTCTGACATTTCGTACGGTGGCGTGCAAGGGAGGTTAAGACAAAAGTACTTTGTACGGAGGACTTCATGATCAGCTTTCGTTGATTCAGCGATTATCATTTACTATTCAGCAGATGATAAAGTTCAGCGATAGCTGAAGTCTTGTACTTGATACTTCACGTTGAGTGGACAAATCTGAGTCTTCGCTGATCCGCATCAGTTCATTAGGAGACTTGTCGCTGGTTCTTGAGCTTGATCTTCGACTTCAGCGTAGAACCTTTGTTGACGTGAATCTTGTCTTCAGGGATCATAAGTAAACAACTAACTTATCAGCGATCACCATAAGGACTGAACAGACTCAGCGATATGGTGAACAGTGTTCGCTGAATGTTTAATCTAAAAGTGCGAGAGTTCCTATCAGCAGTACTGTAAGATCTTAGTACTTATCAGCGATAGTGAAACTCTGATACATATTGTTTACTTATAATTTTCACTAAGTATTTAAGATAGGGTCATTATCAAATCACTGAGGGTTTGGATCAACAATCTCCCCCTATTTGATTATGACATAGCAACAGAGAAAATTGCTATTTAATGAAAACATAAGGATAAAAAGAACTCATAAAATATTTGTCCCTTTTACTGTTTTCTGGGATCTTTTCAGTACTGATGGAGTAAAGTACATTCGCTGAAATCTTTCTTTAAATCTTTGAATCAGGTTACAATATGAATAAGAAAGATTACAAGTACAAGCGAAATAAATTACAAGTACTGAAGGATGACTGATACAATAGAGAAAATGGTGATTGTTGTCAGCCTTCAAAGGGTTCTTCCTTAATGAGAAGTTCATCAAGGGTTGTCTTTTCAGTTGGAATCATCCAGTCAGGAACCTTTTCTCCTTTATTCTTTAGCTTCAGAGCAGCTTCAAAAATCAAGGGTTTTAGGTGTCGTGCCTGAATGTATTTTCTGAAGTCGCACCAGTAGATGAGATCTTTGAGCTGTTCGATTGGAGTGATTGGAAGCTCAGCGATCCGTTGAAAGCATTTACGTCCGTCGTAGTCAAGAAAGAATATTCCATAAGGATTACTGATGACTTTACCAGGGACGAAAAGTTCACATGGTGGCAAAGAGACATCAAGGGCAGATAGATCAGGATCAGGACCAAGTACTTCAGCGCGAGAGAAACCAATTCCAGTTTCATTTCGTATGACAGGACCTGAGTTTGAATCTTGACGTTTCTTCCTTGGAGAGTCCTTTTTTCTTTTTGGCTTTAGATCAGGAACAGGAGGAATATCCACACAAGAAGATATCAAATCGATCTGTCTGTTTATCAGCTTTTCGAAATGATCCTTGTACTTAGATTTTGACGGTTGGATAGCTAACCTCATCTCCAGCCATTCAGAGAGACCATACCTTTTTACAGTGTCAGCACGAAAGGTTTCAGATGAGTCATCTTCTCTGAACAGTTTGATGTCAACAATAGGTACTCCGACGGAGGTTCTTCCAGAGATGAATACCTTGTTGATCTTCGCTGGACGATATCTGAAGTGGATTTTCTCTTTACACCAGATCAGGGTGGTCTGAGAAACTTCAGCTTTCTTTTCCACGATCTTCTGGGCTTGTTCCCAAAGCTTTCGTTGGATTTGAATGGGAATACGCTTCAGCTTGGGGTCTTTGACAGATTCTTGAGTGAGCTTGATGGCGTATTCTCTGTCTTTATCTTCAGCTTCCTTCCTTTCAGCGATGAGGCGTTCAGCTCTGAGATGATCTTGGTATTCAGCCTTTGAAATTCTGAACTTAGGAGGAACTGAAGGTAGTTGATCGCGCCTTAGGATGATTCGCTGATCCTCGAATCGCTTTATCATTTCTTCTCTCCTCTTTTGATCAACTGAGGAAGGTCTGTTTCTGTGCGAGAGAGGTTGTTCTTCTGGTTCATTAGTCTCAGAGATTAAATCTAAGACTGGGATTATGTCTTCAGCGTTAGCTGGAATTATTGGTGAAGTCGCAACAGATCTTTCAGCGATATCCTCAAACAGGGGAGAGGACTAGCTGAAACGCAGCGATCTTACAAATAAGAACTGGGTATAAGAACTTGGGTAGAAAAGATAGAAAAAAAATGTGGATGTGTATGGTGTTTGTGGAATGGATAACTGATTTTTCATAGATGATCAGGGAAGGAAAAATAAGTTTAGTGTACCTGACAAATCGGCTTTTCAAGTAGGATCGCCAGATTATCATCTTCAGCGATGCCTTTGTCTTTGCTTTTCTCAGCGCCAGAGGCTGAGTGCTTTGTCTTTGTCTTCTCCCCTGAAGGTTCTTTTATTGAAATACCTTTAAGAGCTTTGGTTCGAGGAGCAGGTTTGACAACAAAGAAATCATCGTCATCTTCATCATCATCATCATCGTTCCTTGGAGAGGAGGATGGTTCAGCTTCAGGGATGTCGAAGTCTTCGTCTTCTTCTGCTTCAGATTCCTCAGCATCTTCATCGAGTTGCTCCCCCTCAGATATAGAGGCGAGGTTCTCGGTTCCCTCAGGGTTTTCATCTCCCTGAGGTCCAGTAATCCGATCTTCATTACCCTCTCCCCTGATAGATTCATCATGGGAAAGGTCTTCAGCGCTCTTCTCCTGTTCAGCGCTCTTCTCCCCCTCTTTCTCATGATGGGCGGGGGAGGAATGGGTAGATTCAGCATTGGTGTTGTCTCTGTCTTCTGGGCCAGAGATTTTCACACAACCTTCAAGCTTAGCTATTCTGTCTTCTAGGCCAGAAATAGCAGGCGTGATTTTCTTCAGCTCTTGGCGATCCTCTGCGGTGAATGAGTCCAAAACAGGTGCAGGGGCCGGAGCAGGAGCTGGATTATTTGCCTTGTTCACCAGCGTCTCGATCATTGTCTTGACGGAACCAAGGTCGGCCTTCACTGAGCCCAAGTCGGTCTTGACCACTGACATATCACCTTCCAGTGTACCAACCGATTTCTTCAGCGTTGTAACTTCGCTGGAAATGGTGGAAACTGATGATTTGAGGTTGGTGTAGTCAGTGTAGATGTCGGAGAGCACTTTGGCAAAGTCGGCGAGAGTTTTATCAAGATCTTTGATGTCATCAGAGGAGGCCTTCTTTTCCACCACAGTAGTCAGCTTCGTCAGATTCTCTCCAGCGTTTGTTACAGCTGTAGAGTTATTTGATAGACCGGTGGTGAGATCCGTAAGTTTCATCTCCATAGACTTCAGAGACTGGTTGATGTCTCCCAAAAAAGGACCTGTAACATATAAGTACTTGTGAACAAAGGAAAGCTCAGAAGTTTCAGGTTTAGTTACAGTGTTTAAGGTGGGATCTGTACCTGCAGGAGCGTTGACGAACTCATCAAAGTTTCGAGTCCCTCCATAGTGTTCCATATCTCCCTCAAAAGTTCCGTGAGGAATGGAGATCTCTGCAGGTCCTTTCTTCGTCATTCGCTGAGAAGCTTCAACGGCTTCTTGAATGATGGCATCTCCAGTTTTGACCGGAGGAGTGTCCAAAGAAGTCGAGGGAGGAGCGAAGGATAAGAATTGGGGTTGGGGTTCAAGTTCAGCGTTGGATTCGCTGAGAAGTACTTCATCAGTCTTTTGAGAGACTGACGAAGGTTGGGTAGATTCCAAAGTTCTAACCTCAGCGTTTAGGGACGCTGAAGTAGGTTTAGAAGGGATGGCTTGAATTGGTGTGGCAGAGCGTACCACGGAACTTTCCTTCAGCTCTTCAGAATGAGCTGAGGAGTCTTCAGCATGCAACTGCTGGGGTTGCTCCTTGGTTTTCTTGATCCTTTTGGAATCAAGAGGGGTAAGAGATTGTTTCCTTTTCTTAGAAGGAATGGATTTTGTGGCCGGGGTATCAGCGATGGGTATTGTCGCTGAAGGAGCCACAGAAAGCGGAGAATTAAGAAGAGTGAGAAGAGTAGAGAGACGTACCTCGTTGGCGACAGGCTTGAAGTCGAGAACTTTAGGGCCAATCTGAGAGAGTTTCAGATCACCCTCTTCAGGATAGGTGTCCTTCAGGCCATATTGAAAGATGGCGCTGATGAATCGCGGGTAAGGAACCCATGCTGGTCGGTCAGCGGCAGAATCAACACGTTGAATGAGGTCTTCATAGATGATGGAGGCCCAGTCAATGTTGAGACCTTTCAGCAGTGCGTAACCCATGGCCTGCTGAGGTTGAGCGGCTTGATCAGAAGATCCGGATTTCGCTGTCATGCAGCTGATCAGGTGAGCGAAGATGAAGTTCATCTCGCTGGGCATCTTGGATTTCTTTATCAGCGTCAGCTTCTTCTCAGGTAGCTTGTCTCTTCCAGTCTCCCAGATGTAACCCATCGCATCAAGGAAAGCGATGATTTCTTCCCTGTCAGCGTGCTTCTTGTGGTCAGGAAATGGAATGAAAGGATTTTCTGAGGTAGCGTTAGGGAATTTCAGAGCTTTACGGATTATTGCGGGGGTTATCTTGATGGTGCCATACTCAGTATCGCTGAGTATGCAGTCGATGGTTTTAGATGGATCTTTGGCTGAGGGTAGGTTGGTGTGTCTGGCAGAGTACCAGAATTGGGATAATAGACGCTGACTGGCAGGAGGTGTGATTGTCAGTGCTGTGTATATGGGGCTATTCTTCAAAAAAATCACAGCGTCGTCTAGATGGGATACCTGCTTCCGAGGAGGAAACTCAAGAAGCGCTGAAAGGTTGTTTGCCTTAGTCCAGTCTAGTTGATCCAGCTCAAACTTAACCTGAGGAGCTTTGGTGATTTCCAGTTCCTCAGAATCACTGGAGATGGACTCAGCGGTAACATTCAGCTTTGAAGTTGCCATTTCACTGTATTATCAGTTCAACCAACGATGTTAACAAATAAGAAATATCTTAATGTGGAAAGAGAATTTCCATTAAGATTTTTCGAATTTTGTCCATTTCATTCAGACAAAAAAGTCTTAATGAAGATTAGGGTTTTTCTTGTTTTTAAAAAAAACGAATATAACACCTATAAGCCTTGTATTCCAGTTTTTAAAAAAAATGGATTCGAAAGAAGAACAAGTTTAAGATTTTAGTATTAAAACTTGAAGAACAACCATGAAATGGTTGTGTTTATAAAACCATGAAAGAAAATGATTTTATTTTTGAGTTCTTTTGTTTGATCTTGTGTAAAACAATGATAAGATCGAAAACAAGTTATTTGCATTTGATAAAAGATAAGAACATATTGACCTTGAGTTTGATGAAGAAGATGATGAACAGTTCTTGAAGATCGAGAGCACAAAATGCAACAGTGTTCTTTTCTTGCGGAGAAAGATTGATTCGCATAAAAGACAAATGTAAACTTTGAGAGAGTTTATATAGGAAGAGAGTAGAGAGAGAAAAACTTGAGCGGGAAAGTTTTTCATCATGACACGGACACGTGTTTGCATTTGATTGGATAGACAACGAAACGTGCAAACGTGTGTCAGAAAAAGAAACGTGCCTGGTGTTATCCGTTGCAATGACGTCACAACTGTCCTTTCACATTCTTTCGTTGTCTCTGAGGTTTTGAAAGAAAAACTCAGGGACTCTTTGGAAAATATGAAGCACTGAATAGAAATATCAGTGAGGGTTTTAAGAAATTTCAAAATATTATTCAGCGATGAATGAATTTGAAATCTTGCATTTTCATGCGTTTTGTCAGAGAAAACATACCTTGATATCAGTTTAACCCAATTTATTCAGAGAGGATGATGAAATGGATTGTACTAGTTTATTTTATCCAGAGCCTATACAAGAATGTATAAACGTATCGCTGATTAAATGTGAACCACTGAAGATTTATCCTTCAAAGTTCAGCATTCCAAGCTCGCTAATGAGAAAGTTGAATCTTGTCTCATCAAGAGGTTTGGTAAACAAATCAGCTAACTGATAATCAGTTGGGATAAAATGAAGTTCTATATCACCATTCATCACATGATCTCTGATAAAATGATATCTGATTTCTATGTGTTTTGTCTTTGAGTGTAGCACTGGATTGTTTGCTATAGCGATGGCACTTGTGCTGTCGCAATAGATTGGAATTTTGGAGAGCTGAAGATCATAGTCTAGTAGTTGATTTCTCATCCACAAGACTTGAGAACAGCAGCTTCCAGCGGCTACATACTCAGCTTCAGCTGTGGAAGTGGACACCGAGTTTTGCTTCTTACTTGTCCAACTTACCAGCTTTCCACCCAGGAGCTGACATCCTCCTGTGGTGCTTTTCCTATCCATTTTGCAACCTGCAAAATCACTGTCTGAATAGGCGGTTAGATCGAATCCTGAATCTTTGGGATACCAAAGACCTAGATTCGCTGTACCCTTAAGATATCGAAAGATTCGCTTTACAGCTTTCATATGAGATATCTTAGGTTCAGCTTGATATCGTGCGCACAGACATGTTGCAAACATAATATCGGGTCGGCTAGCTGTAAGATACAGTAGTGAGCCGATCATCCCACGGTACAGCGTGACATTGACAGGAACACCCTTTGTGTCCTTATCAAGTATCAGCGGTGGTGCCATAGGGGTTTTCATAGCTGAACTTTCAGTTAAGTCGAATTTTTTCAGCATATCTTTAACATACTTTCCCTGATTTATAAAAGTTCCTTTTTCAGTTTGCTTAATCTGAAGACCAAGGAAATATGTTAGTTCACCCATCATACTCATTTTATACTCATCTTTCATTCTATCAGCGAAACGAGTACAAAGCTCAGGGTTAGTAGAACCAAATATAATGTCATCAACATATATTTGAACTAAAATGATATGACCTTTTATTTTTCTAAAAAACAAAGTTTTGTCAATCTTACCTCTCTCAAATTTTTCAAGGTGAAGATAAGTAGAAAGAGTGTCATACCATGCACGAGGAGCTTGCTTCAAGCCATAAAGTGCCTTATCCAGCTTATAAACATAACCTGGACGCTTAGGATCTGAGAATCCTGGAGGTTGTTCCACATAAACTTCTTCATTCAGCTTTCCATTTAGAAACGCTGACTTAACATCCATTTGATGTACAGTGAAGTTTTTGTGTACAGCATATGCTAAGAAAAGACGAATAGATTCAAGTCTTGCTACAGGAGCAAAGGTTTCGTCATAATCTATACCTTCCTCTTGTCTGTATCCCTGAGCAACAAGACGAGCTTTGTTGCGAGTTACAGTACCATGTTCGTCCAACTTGTTTCGATAGACCCACTTAGTGCCTATCACTGTTTTGTCAGTTGGTCTCCGAACAAGTTTCCAAACTTTGTTTCTTTCGAATTCAGTCAGCTCTTCTTGCATAGCGCTGACCCAGTTTGGATCTCTGAGGGCATCATCTATTTTCTTTGGTTCAGTTAGAGAAATAAAGTTAACAAATAAACAAATATTACCTGCACTTCTACGAGTCTGAATACCAGCGTTGGGATCACCAAGAATTTGATCGATTGGGTGATTTACAGTCCATCGCTGAGCCGGAGCATGCGTCGCTGACGCAGTCTGAACTGGAGAAACTGAAGATGAGGCTTCAGCTACTTCTGGATAATCAGCTAAGAGAGGAATGCTTGCATTTGTCACTTCATTCACTGATTGCTGAGAAATAGATGGAATTTCTGAGACATTTGGATCAACTGCGGGTATAGTATTTATAGGAACAGCTGAGACCCAAGATGTTTCAGCTTCACTATTCTGCATATTGGGAATGATAGTAGGACCATCATTTTCAGTTGTATGAGTATGAGTAGTGGGAACATCTTCTGAATCACCAAGATGAGAAAACATCCATTGATTCAGTTCTTCTGTATCAGCGTTCGGTTTAGAGTTCGCTGAACGGGATTCGTCAAACGTGACGTGAATAGTTTCTTCTACAGTTTGTCTTCTTCGGTTGAAGACTCTGAAGGCTTTGGAAACTGAGGAGTATCCAAGAAAGATTCCATCATCAGCCTTAGGATCAAACTTTCCAAGGGCATCTCTGTTGTTCAGTATGAAACACTGACAACCAAAGATGTGAAGAAAGCTGATTGAAGGCTTTCTCCCATGAAAGAGTTCATAGGCTGTCTTTTTGAATCTTTTGACTATCAGCGACCTGTTTTGCGTAAAACAAGCCGTGTTGACAGCTTCTGCCCAAAACTGAGTAGGCAGGTGAGAATCGCTGAGCATTGAACGTGCAGCTTCAATAATTGTTCTATTTCTTCTTTCAGCGACTCCGTTTTGTTGTGGTGTTCTCACTGACGAAAAGTTATGAGAAATACCCTTGCTCTCAAGGAAGGAATCAAGAGAACTGTTTTTGAATTCAGTTCCATGATCACTCCTTATTGAGCGAACAGTCATATTGTTCAGAGTTTCCATCTTCCGAACAAAGGTGATGAGTTCTTCAGGGGTGTCACTCTTAGAACGGAGAAACATTACCCATGTATAACGAGAGAATTCATCAACTATGACCAGCGTATATTTCTTTCCAGCGATGGATTGTTTGTTAACGGGGCCAAACAAATCCATATGGAGTAGTTGAAGAGGAGATGACACTGAGGAAACTTGCTTGGACTTAAAGCTTGCCTTGGTCTGCTTCCCTTTTTCACACGCTGAACATAAGGATTCTTTGGCGTATGAATGTTGAGGTAGACCAGTGACTAACTCTTTGGATGAAAGAGTATTCAGTGTCTTGAAGTTGAGATGTGAGAGTCTCTTGTGCCATAGCCAGTTTGTTGATCCAAACCCTCAGTGATTTGATAATGACCCTATCTTAAATACTTAGTGAAAATTGTAAGTAAACAATATGTATCAGAGTTTCACTATCGCTGATAAGTACTAAGATCTTACAGTACTGCTGATAGGAACTCTCGCACTTTTAGATTAAACATTCAGCGAACACTGTTCACCATATCGCTGAGTCTGTTCAGTCCTTATGGTGATCGCTGATAAGTTAGTTGTTTACTTATGATCCCTGAAGACAAGATTCACGTCAACAAAGGTTCTACGCTGAAGTCGAAGATCAAGCTCAAGAACCAGCGACAAGTCTCCTAATGAACTGATGCGGATCAGCGAAGACTAAGATTTGTCCACTCAACGTGAAGTATCAAGTACAAGACTTCAGCTATCGCTGAACTTTATCTTCTGCTGAATAGTAAATGATAATCGCTGAATCAACGAAAGCTGATCATGAAGTCCTCCGTACAAAGTACTTTTGTCTTAACCTCCCTTGCACGCCACCGTACGAAATGTCAGAAAAGAACCTCCGAAAATCTGAAATCGTACAACCACTCTGATACTACACTGTTCATTCATGCGGCTACTAAGGTTGTCATCAAAGGTCAATGACATGCAACCAATCCGCTAATGACACGTGTAAAGTATATACTGGATTGCATTAAATGCATGCAGTATATAAAGAGATGAACTCACTTCATTTGAAGTAACTTGCTAACTCTGGACAAGTTCAAATCTCTCAAGATAGGATTTTATTAGTAATCTCCTTATCTTTCTTAGTGCAAGAAAACCTTAGTGTTCCAACTTGTTTAGATTTAGGTTTATCCTTAATCTTGTTTCCGCAACAAGCTGTAAATTGTTAATGATTTATCAATAAACAATTTAGAAAAGTAAAATAGTGTGTTTGTATTCAACCCCCCCCCCCCCTTCTACAAACTTGTTTAAGCCTTTCGGGACCAACAAGTGGTATCAGAGCAGATTTGTTTAATCTCATAAACAAGATCTAATCTAAGATATTTTCTCTTCCTTGCTATTATCTGAAAATGGCCAACTCAAACACAAACACTCACTATATCGACAATGGTTCTCTTGCAAAACCCCCTAGATTTTCCAGAGACAACTTCAACTTATGGAAAAATAGGATGACACTCTTCTTAGAAGGTGTAGACCCTACTATACCTTACTATCTTGAAAACGGTCCACACATCCCTGTAACGATTGATCCTGCCGTTCCAGCCACTGCAACTAGAGCTGCTATTCCAGAAAGGCTGATTCCAAAGGAAATCCATCATTGGACCGATGAAGACAAGAAGAAAGTGGCTATAGATACAAAAGCCAGATCCATACTATCCATGGCCCTTCCTGACGAAGTCTACCATTCCGTCATGAACCTGAAATCCTCGAAGGCCATGTGGGACACAATATGTGTTCAGTATGAAGGAACGTTTGAAGTCCAGGATTCAAGAAAGATCAACCTGGTAAGACAATACGAAAGTTTCATCTCTGGTAAGAATGAAACTCTCTCTGAAGTACATCAACGTTTTAACTTCTTAATTATAGATCTTAAAACGGTTGGTAAGGAATATTCTAACTTTGAAGTTCTGACAAAGTTTTTAGAATGTTTACCTGAAAGCTGGGACAATTATTCCATGTGTCTCAAGCTGTCAAAAGATCTAAGATCAATGACACTCGCTACCTTATATGGCACATTGCTGAATCATGAGCAATCTAGCCATCTTAAGAAGAATCTTGTAAAAGATTCCAAAAGCACCCCTGTTGCTTTAATCTCAGAGGAACCGTCTACTCAGCGACCCGTGGTCACTATCACTGAGTTAGAAAGTAACTCTGAAAGATCATCAGATTCTGATTCTTCAGATGATGAATCCTTGGCTCTCCTAACTAAAAAGTTCAGGAGATTCGCCAAGAAGAAAATGTTTAGAAAGAACAAAACTCTTTCTTTAACTGACAAGCCTAAGTCATCAGCTTTTGTTGATAAGGCTACTGCTACTTGTTTTAACTGCGAAAAGACAGGTCATTTCGCTAACGAGTGCAGGTCAAAGAAAATCATGAGACCTTCAGCCTTTACAAAGAAATCCTTTGTTCCAAGGAATAAAGACGACAAATACTTGAAGCTGAAGGAGAAGTATGCAAAGCTGAAAAGCTTTAAGAAGAAGGGAAAAGGCCTAATGGCTGACTATGATTGGGCTGCTTCTGATGAAGAAGCCTCATCATCTGATTCTGAAGATGATGAAGCAAATCAATGTCTCATGGCCAAGATTGAAGAAGAGGAAGAAAGTTCAGACATTCCCTCCACTTCAACATCTGCCATTCAGGTATCACCTTCCTTCTTTACCAATATTGTAAATATTGATGAAGCTGATAGTCTCGGTAAAATCGAACTACTGACTAGAAGCTTATACGAAGCCATGAACGGCAAAGCTGTGGTTGAAAACCAAAATCTTGATCTCGCTGAAAAGCTTAAAAATTGCCACCTTCAAATAGAAAAGCTTTCTAAATTTGAAGAAGATTTTAAAGATCAAGTCCATTTAAATCAGCTAGTCAAATGTGAACGAGCGGAAGCTATCGCTGCATTAAAAGCTGAACAAGCTACTGTTGAAGGATGGTGTAATTCTTCAACAAAGATCACTGAGATAATTAAGGCTCAGATTCCTCTGAGTGATAAACGTGGTCTGGGTTATAAATATGATACTCCAATACCAACCACTGAACGTTCAATGCTTAAATTTGGAACGTTCGTATCCTCAGTAGCTGACACTTCTTCATCTCAGTACTCCTCGTCGATTACACCAATCCCTGAGGAAACTCCTACCTCCTCAAAAGGTAAGGAGAAAATGGTTTATTCAAAACCTACCTCTGTCTCTAAAGATAAAGGTAAAGGAATTGTAATTTATCAAAATCCTCAGAAGGGTACTTTAGTACCTAAGCTGAATGCTTCCAAAGCCTTAGTGATTCATTCATCTGGTTCTAGAAATCAGACCTCTGGATCAGTTCAGCGACCTACTCCTAGACTCAGAGTAGATGTTCTTGGTAAGAAATCTGAAGAACTGAATGTTCGTCCTATTTCAAAAACCAATAGTGTACTTGGTGCTGGCACTTCTAATTCCAAATTAAAAGCTCAGCACACAAGTGGTCCTAGAACTAATTTTAGTTATAGGAAATGTTATCACTGTGGACTTACCGATCATATTGCAAGTAAGTGTCCCACAGCCACCAAAGCTGATAAGATAGCTAAGGTGAAGATAGCACCAAAGAAGACCAAACCAGTTGCAAGTCAGGTCAAGGTGACTCATACCGCTGAGGTCAAGAAATTGACCAAAGTGAAGAAAGACAAAGCTGAATCTTCAAATGCTGCGAAGACTGCTGAACCCATTCCAACCACTTCCACTGACAAACGCGTATACATGGTGAAGTGGGTACCCAAGCAAAACTAATCTTCCTTTGTATTGCAGGTTAAGAAGGGTATCTGGTATCTCGATAGCGGATGCTCTAGACACATGACTGGAAAGAAAAGCCTGCTCGCTGAATACAAGGAAGAGAAGGGTCCCTCTGTAACTTTCGGTGGAAATGGAAAAGGACACACCCGAGGGTATGGTGTACTTTCAAATGGTACAACATCCTTCAGAAGAGTCGCATATGTTGAAGGGCTGAAGCATAATCTTCTGAGCATCAGTCAGCTTTGCGACATGGATAACAAAGTGATTTTCACCAAGGAATCCTGCTTTGTCTCTGACAAAAAGGAGAAGATAGCTCTCAGCGGTTATCGTTTGGAAAATGTTTACGTTATAAACATGGACTCAACAACCACTGAGAACTCCTGTTTCTTCTCAAAGGCATCTTCTGATGTCAACTGGCTATGGCACAAGAGACTCTCACATCTCAACTTCAAGACACTGAATACTCTTTCATCCAAAGAGTTAGTTACTGGTCTACCTCAACATTCATACGCCAAAGAATCCTTATGTTCAGCGTGTGAAAAAGGGAAGCAGACCAAGGCAAGCTTTAAGTCCAAGCAAGTTTCCTCAGTGTCATCTCCTCTTCAACTACTCCATATAGATTTGTTTGGCCCCGTTAACAAACAATCCATCGCTGGAAAGAAATATACGCTGGTCATAGTTGATGAATTCTCTCGTTATACATGGGTAATGTTTCTCCGTTCTAAGAGTGACACCCCTGAAGAACTCATCACCTTTGTTCGGAAGATGGAAACTCTGAACAATATGACTGTTCGCTCAATAAGGAGTGATCATGGAACTGAATTCAAAAACAGTTCTCTTGATTCCTTCCTTGAGAGCAAGGGTATTTCTCATAACTTTTCGTCAGTGAGAACACCACAACAAAACGGAGTCGCTGAAAGAAGAAATAGAACAATTATTGAAGCTGCACGTTCAATGCTCAGCGATTCTCACCTGCCTACTCAGTTTTGGGCAGAAGCTGTCAACACGGCTTGTTTTACGCAAAACAGGTCGCTGATAGTCAAAAGATTCAAAAAGACAGCCTATGAACTCTTTCATGGGAGAAAGCCTTCAATCAGCTTTCTTCACATCTTTGGTTGTCAGTGTTTCATACTGAACAACAGAGATGCCCTTGGAAAGTTTGATCCTAAGGCTGATGATGGAATCTTTCTTGGATACTCCTCAGTTTCCAAAGCCTTCAGAGTCTTCAACCGAAGAAGACAAACTGTAGAAGAAACTATTCACGTCACGTTTGACGAATCCCGTTCAGCGAACTCTAAACCGAACGCTGATACAGAAGAACTGAATCAATGGATGTTTTCTCATCTTGGTGATTCAGAAGATGTTCCCACTACTCATACTCATACAACTGAAAATGATGGTCCTACTATCATTCCCAATATGCATAATAGTGAAGCTGAAACATCTTGGGTCTCAGCTGTTCCTATAAACACTATACCCGCAGTTGATCCAAATGTCTCAGAAATTCCATCTATTTCTCAGCAATCAGTGAATGAAGTGACAAATGCAAGCATTCCTCTCTTAGCTGATTATCCAGAAGTAGCTGAAGCCTCATCTTCAGTTTCTCCAGTTCAGACTGCGTCAGCGACGCATGCTCCGGCTCAGCGATGGACTGTAAATCACCCAATCGATCAAATTCTTGGTGATCCCAACGCTGGTATTCAGACTCGTAGAAGTGCAGGTAATATTTGTTTATTTGTTAACTTTATTTCTCTAACTGAACCAAAGAAAATAGATGATGCCCTCAGAGATCCAAACTGGGTCAGCGCTATGCAAGAAGAGCTGACTGAATTCGAAAGAAACAAAGTTTGGAAACTTGTTCGGAGACCAACTGAAAAAATAGTGATAGGCACTAAGTGGGTCTATCGAAACAAGTTGGACGAATATGGTACTGTAACTCGCAACAAAGCTCGTCTTGTTGCTCAGGGATACAGACAAGAGGAAGGTATAGATTATGACGAAACCTTTGCTCCTGTAGCAAGACTTGAATCTATTCGTCTTTTCTTAGCATATGCTGTACACAAAAACTTCACTGTACATCAAATGGATGTTAAGTCAGCATTTCTAAATGGAAAGCTGAATGAAGAAGTTTATGTGGAACAACCTCCAGGATTCTCAGATCCTAAGCGTCCAGGTTATGTTTATAAGCTGGATAAGGCACTTTATGGCTTGAAGCAAGCTCCTCGTGCATGGTATGACACTCTTTCTACGTATCTCCACCTTGAAAAATTTGAGAGAGGTAAGATTGACAAAACTTTGTTTTTTAGAAAAATAAAAGGTCATATCATTTTAGTTCAAATATATGTTGATGACATTATATTTGGTTCTACTAACCCTGAGCTTTGTACTCGTTTCGCTGATAGAATGAAAGATGAGTATAAAATGAGTATGATGGGTGAACTAACATATTTCCTTGGTCTTCAGATTAAGCAAACTGAAAAAGGAACTTTTATAAATCAGGGAAAGTATGTTAAAGATATGCTGAAAAAATTCGACTTAACTGAAAGTTCAGCTATGAAAACCCCTATGGCACCACCGCTGATACTTGATAAGGACACAAAGGGTGTTCCTGTCAATGTCACGCTGTACCGTGGGATGATCGGCTCACTACTGTATCTTACAGCTAGCCGACCCGATATTATGTTTGCAACATGTCTGTGCGCACGATATCAAGCTGAACCTAAGATATCTCATATGAAAGCTGTAAAGCGAATCTTTCGATATCTTAAGGGTACAGCGAATCTAGGTCTTTGGTATCCCAAAGATTCAGGATTCGATCTAACCGCCTATTCAGACAGTGATTTTGCAGGTTGCAAAATGGATAGGAAAAGCACCACAGGAGGATGTCAGCTCCTGGGTGGAAAGCTGATAAGTTGGACAAGTAAGAAGCAAAACTCAGTGTCCACTTCCACAGCTGAAGCTGAGTATGTAGCCGCTGGAAGCTGCTGTTCTCAAGTCTTGTGGATGAGAAATCAACTACTAGATTATGATCTTCAGCTCTCCAAAATTCCAATCTATTGCGACAGCACAAGTGCCATCGCTATAGCAAACAATCCAGTGCTACACTCAAAGACAAAACACATAGAAATCAGATATCATTTTATCAGAGATCATGTGATGAATGGTGATATAGAACTTCATTTTATCCCAACTGATTATCAGTTAGCTGATTTGTTTACCAAACCTCTTGATGAGACAAGATTCAACTTTCTCATCAGTGAGCTTGGAATGCTGAACTTTGAAGGATAAATCTTCAGCTGTTCACATTTAATCAGCGATACGTTTATACATTCTTGTATAGGCTCTGGATAAAATAAACTAGTACAATCCATTTCATCATCTTCTCTCTGAATAACTTGGGTTAAACTGATATCAAGGTATGTTTTCTCTCTCTGACAAAACGCATGAAAATGCAAGATTTCAAATTCTTACATCGCTGAATATCTCTTCCTTAACAGCGATATTTTGAAATTTCTTAAAACCCTCACTGATATTTCTATTCAGTGCTTCATATTTTCCAAAGAGTCCCTGAGTTTTTCTTTCAAAACCTCAGAGACAACGAAAGAATGTGAAAGGACAGTTGTGACGTCATTGCAATGGATAACACCAGGCACGTTTCTTTTTTCTGACACACGTTTGCACGTTTCGTTGTCTATCCAATCAAATGCAAACACGTGTCCGTGTCATGATGAAAAACTTTCCCGCTCAAGTTTTTCTCTCTCTACTCTCTTCCTATATAAACTCTCTCAAAGTTTATATTTGTCTTTTATCGAATCAATCTTTCTCCGCAAGAAAAGAACACTGTTGCATTTTGTGCTCTCGATCTTCAATAACTGTTCATCATCTTCTTCATCAAACTCAAGGTCAATATGTTCTTATCTTTTATCAAATGCAAATAACTTGTTTTCGATCTTATCATTGTTTTACACAAGATCAAACAAAAGAACTCAAAAATAAAATCATTTTCTTTCATGGTTTTATAAACACAACCATTTCATGGTTGTTCTTCAAGTTTTAAATCTAAAATCTTAAACTTGTTCTTCTTTCGTATCCATTTTTTTAAAAACTGGAATACAAGGCTTATAGGTGTTATATTCGTTTTTTTTTTTTTAAAAAACAAGAAAAACCCTAATCTTCATTAAGATTTTTTTTTGTCTGAATGAAATGGACAAAATTCGAAAAATCTTAATGGAAATTCTCTTTCCACATTAAGATATTTCTTATTGGTTAACATCTTTGGTTGAACTGATAATACAGTGAAATGGCAACTTCAAAGCTGAATGTTACCGCTGAGTCCATCTCCAGTGATTCTGAGGAACTGGAAATCACTAAAGCTCCTCAGGTTAAGTTTGAGCTGGATCAACTAGACTGGACTAAGGCAAACAACCTTTCAGCGCTTCTCGAGTTTCCTCCTCGGAAGCAGGTATCCCATCTAGACGACGCTGTGATTTTTTTGAAGAATAGCCCAATATACACAGCACTGACAATCACACCTCCTGCCAGTCAGCGTCTATTATCCCAATTCTGGTACTCTGCCAGACACACCAACCTACCCTCAGCCAAAGATCCATCTAAAACCATCGACTGCATACTCAGCGATACTGAGTATGGCACCATCAAGATAACCCCCGCCATAATCCGTAAAGCTCTGAAATTCCCTAACGCTACCTCAGAAAATCCTTTCATTCCATTTCCTGACCACAAGAAACACGCTGACAGGGAAGATATCATTGCTTTCCTTGATGCGATGGGTTACATCTGGGAGACTGGAAGAGACAAGCTACCTGAGAAGAAGCTGACGCTGATAAAGAAATCCAAGATGCCCAGCGAGATGAACTTCATCTTCGCTCACCTGATCAGCTGCATGACAGCGAAATCCGGATCTTCTGATCAAGCCGCTCAACCTCAGCAGGCCATGGGTTACGCACTGCTGAAAGGTCTCAACATTGACTGGGCCTCCATCATCTATGAAGACCTCATTCAACGTGTTGATTCTGCCGCTGACCGACCAGCATGGGTTCCTTACCCGCGATTCATCAGCGCCATCTTTCAATATGGCCTGAAGGACAGCTATCCTGAAGAGGGTGATCTGAAACTCTCTCAGATTGGCCCTAAAGTTCTCGACTTCAAGCCTGTCGCCAACGAGGTACGTCTCTCTACTCTTCTCACTCTTCTTAATTCTCCGCTTTCTGTGGCTCCTTCAGCGACAATACCCATCGCTGATACCCCGGCCACAAAATCCATTCCTTCTAAGAAAAGGAAACAATCTCTTACCCCTCTTGATTCCAAAAGGATCAAGAAAACCAAGGAGCAACCCCAGCAGTTGCATGCTGAAGACTCCTCAGCTCATTCTGAAGAGCTGAAGGAAAGTTCCGTGGTACGCTCTGCCACACCAATTCAAGCCATCCCTTCTAAACCTACTTCAGCGTCCCTAAACGCTGAGGTTAGAACTTTGGAATCTACCCAACCTTCGTCAGTCTCTCAAAAGACTGATGAAGTACTTCTCAGCGAATCCAACGCTGAACTTGAACCCCAACCCCAATTCTTATCCTTCGCTCCTCCCTCCACTTCTTTGGACACTCCTCCGGTCAAAACTGGAGATGCCATCATTCAAGAAGCCGTTGAAGCTTCTCAGCGAATGACGAAGAAAGGACCTGCAGAGATCTCCATTCCTCACGGAACTTTTGAGGGAGATATGGAACACTATGGAGGGACTCGAAACTTTGATGAGTTCGTCAACGCTCCTGCAGGTACAGATCCCACCTTAAACACTGTAACTAAACCTGAAACTTCTGAGCTTTCCTTTGTTCACAAGTACTTATATGTTACAGGTCCTTTTTTGGGAGATATCAACCAGTCTCTGAAGTCTATGGAGATGAAACTTACGGATCTCACCACCGGTCTATCAAATAACTCTACAGCTGTAACAAACGCTGGAGAGAATCTGACGAAGCTGACTACTGTGGTGGAAAAGAAGGCCTCCTCTGATGACATCAAAGATCTTGATAAAACTCTCGCCGACTTTGCCAAAGTGCTCTCCGACATCTACACTGACTACACCAACCTCAAATCATCAGTTTCCACCATTTCCAGCGAAGTTACAACGCTGAAGAAATCGGTTGGTACACTCGAAGGTGATATGTCAGTGGTCAAGACCGACTTGGGCTCAGTGAAGACCGACCTTGGTTCCGTCAAGACAATGATCGAGACGCTGGTAAACAAGGCAAATAATCCAGCTCCTGCTCCGGCCCCTGCACCTGTTTTGGACTCATTCACCGTAGAGGATCGCCAAGAGCTGAAGAAAATCACGCCTGCTATTTCTGGCCTAGAAGACAGAATAGCTAAGCTTGAAGGTTGTGTGAAAATCTCTGGCCCAGAAGACAGAGACAACACCAATGCTGAATCTACCCATTCCTCCCCCGCCCATCATGAGAAAGAGGGGGAGAAGAGCGCTGAACAGGAGAAGAGCGCTGAAGACCTTTCCCATGATGAATCTATCAGGGGAGAGGGTAATGAAGATCGGATTACTGGACCTCAGGGAGATGAAAACCCTGAGGGAACCGAGAACCTCGCCTCTATATCTGAGGAGGAGCAACTCGATGAAGATGCTGAGGAATCTGAAGCAGAAGAAGACGAAGACTTCGACATCCCTGAAGCTGAACCATCCTCCTCTCCAAGGAACGATGATGATGATGAAGATGACGATGATTTCTTTGTTGTCAAACCTGCTCCTCGAACCAAAGCTCTTAAAGGTATTTCAATAAAAGAACCTTCAGGGGAGAAGACAAAGACAAAGCACTCAGCCTCTGGCGCTGAGAAAAGCAAAGACAAAGGCATCGCTGAAGATGATAATCTGGCGATCCTACTTGCAAAGCCGATTTGTCAGGTACACTAAACTTATTTTTCCTTCCCTGATCATTATGAAAAATCAGTTATCCATTCCACAAACACCATACACATCCACATTTTTTTCTATCTTTTCTACCCAAGTTCTTCTACCCAGTTCTTATTTGTAAGATCGCTGCGTTTCAGCTAGTCCTCTCCCCTGTTTGAGGATATCGCTGAAAGATCTGTTGCGACTTCACCAATAATTCCAGCTAACGCTGAAGACATAATCCCAGTCTTAGATTTAATCTCTGAGACTGATGAACCAGAAGAACAACCTCTCTCGCACAGAAACAGACCTTCCTCAGTTGATCAAAAGAGGAGAGAAGAAATGATAAAGCGATTCGAGGATCAGCGAATCATCCTAAGGCGCGATCAACTACCTTCAGTTCCTCCTAAGTTCAGAATTTCAAAAGCTGAATACCAAGATCATCTCAGAGCTGAACGCCTCATCGCTGAAAGAAAGGAAGCTGAAGATAAAGACAGAGAATACGCCATCAAGCTCACTCAAGAATCTGTCAAAGACCCCAAGCTGAAGCGTATTCCCATTCAAATCCAACGAAAGCTTTGGGAACAAGCCCAGAAGATCGTGGAAAAGAAAGCTGAAGTTTCTCAGACCACCCTGATCTGGTGTAAAGAGAAAATCCACTTCAGATATCGTCCAGCGAAGATCAACAAGGTATTCATCTCTGGAAGAACCTCCGTCGGAGTACCTATTGTTGACATCAAACTGTTCAGAGAAGATGACTCATCTGAGACCTTTCGTGCTGACACTGTAAAAAGGTATGGTCTCTCTGAATGGCTGGAGATGAGGTTAGCTATCCAACCGTCAAAATCTAAGTACAAGGATCATTTCGAAAAGCTGATAAACAGACAGATCGATTTGATATCTTCTTGTGTGGATATTCCTCCTGTTCCTGATCTAAAGCCAAAAAGAAAAAAGGACTCTCCAAGGAAGAAACGTCAAGATTCAAACTCAGGTCCTGTCATACGAAATGAAACTGGAATTGGTTTCTCTCGCGCTGAAGTACTTGGTCCTGATCCTGATCTATCTGCCCTTGATGTCTCTTTGCCACCATGTGAACTTTTCGTCCCTGGTAAAGTCATCAGTAATCCTTATGGAATATTCTTTCTTGACTACGACGGACGTAAATGCTTTCAACGGATCGCTGAGCTTCCAATCACTCCAATCGAACAGCTCAAAGATCTCATCTACTGGTGCGACTTCAGAAAAGACATTCAGGCACGACACCTAAAACCCTTGATTTTTGAAGCTGCTCTGAAGCTAAAGAATAAAGGAGAAAAGGTTCCTGACTGGATGATTCCAACTGAAAAGACAACCCTTGATGAACTTCTCATTAAGGAAGAACCCTTTGAAGGCTGACAACAATCACCATTTTCTCTATTGTATCAGTCATCCTTCAGTACTTGTAATTTATTTCGCTTGTACTTGTAATCTTTCTTATTCATATTGTAACCTGATTCAAAGATTTAAAGAAAGATTTCAGCGAATGTACTTTACTCCATCAGTACTGAAAAGATCCCAGAAAACAGTAAAAGGGACAAATATTTTATGAGTTCTTTTTATCCTTATGTTTTCATTAAATAGCAATTCCCTCTGTTGCTATGTCATAATCAAATAGGGGGAGATTGTTGATCCAAACCCTCAGTGATTTGATAATGACCCTATCTTAAATACTTAGTGAAAATTGTAAGTAAACAATATGTATCAGAGTTTCACTATCGCTGATAAGTACTAAGATCTTACAGTACTGCTGATAGGAACTCTCGCACTTTTAGATTAAACATTCAGCGAACACTGTTCACCATATCGCTGAGTCTGTTCAGTCCTTATGGTGATCGCTGATAAGTTAGTTGTTTACTTATGATCCCTGAAGACAAGATTCACGTCAACAAAGGTTCTACGCTGAAGTCGAAGATCAAGCTCAAGAACCAGCGACAAGTCTCCTAATGAACTGATGCGGATCAGCGAAGACTCAGATTTGTCCACTCAACGTGAAGTATCAAGTACAAGACTTCAGCTATCGCTGAACTTTATCTTCTGCTGAATAGTAAATGATAATCGCTGAATCAACGAAAGCTGATCATGAAGTCCTCCGTACAAAGTACTTTTGTCTTAACCTCCCTTGCACGCCACCGTACGAAATGTCAGAAAAGAACCTCCGAAAATCTGAAATCGTACAACCACTCTGATACTACACTGTTCATTCATGCGGCTACTAAGGTTGTCATCAAAGGTCAATGACATGCAACCAATCCGCTAATGACACGTGTAAAGTATATATTGGATTGCATTAAATGCATGCAGTATATAAAGAGATGAACTCACTTCATTTGAAGTAACTTGCTAACTCTGGACAAGTTCAAATCTCTCAAGATAGGATTTTATTAGTAATCTCCTTATCTTTCTTAGTGCAAGAAAACCTTAGTGTTCCAACTTGTTTAGATTTAGGTTTATCCTTAATCTTGTTTCCGCAACAAGCTGTAAATTGTTAATGATTTATCAATAAACAATTTAGAAAAGTAAAATAGTGTGTTTGTATTCAACCCCCCCCCCCCCCCCTTCTACAAACTTGTTTAAGCCTTTCGGGACCAACACAGTTGACATCAGAAGATGCCTTTGAGAAGAAACAGGAGTTCTCAGTGGTTGTTGAGTCCATGTTTATAACGTAAACATTTTCCAAACGATAACCGCTGAGAGCTATCTTCTCCTTTTTGTCAGAGACAAAGCAGGATTCCTTGGTGAAAATCACTTTGTTATCCATGTCGCAAAGCTGACTGATGCTCAGAAGATTATGCTTCAGCCCTTCAACATATGCGACTCTTCTGAAGGATGTTGTACCATTTGAAAGTACACCATACCCTCGGGTGTGTCCTTTTCCATTTCCACCGAAAGTTACAGAGGGACCCTTCTCTTCCTTGTATTCAGCGAGCAGGCTTTTCTTTCCAGTCATGTGTCTAGAGCATCCGCTATCGAGATACCAGATACCCTTCTTAACCTGCAATACAAAGGAAGATTAGTTTTGCTTGGGTACCCACTTCACCATGTATACGCGTTTGTCAGTGGAAGTGGTTGGAATGGGTTCAGCAGTCTTCGCAGCATTTGAAGATTCAGCTTTGTCTTTCTTCACTTTGGTCAATTTCTTGACCTCAGCGGTATGAGTCACCTTGACCTGACTTGCAACTGGTTTGGTCTTCTTTGGTGCTATCTTCACCTTAGCTATCTTATCAGCTTTGGTGGCTGTGGGACACTTACTTGCAATATGATCGGTAAGTCCACAGTGATAACATTTCCTATAACTAAAATTAGTTCTAGGACCACTTGTGTGCTGAGCTTTTAATTTGGAATTAGAAGTGCCAGCACCAAGTACACTTTTGGTTTTTGAAATAGGACGAACATTCAGTTCTTCAGATTTCTTACCAAGGACATCTACTCTGAGTCTAGGAGTAGGTCGCTGAACTGATCCAGAGGTCTGATTTCTAGAACCAGATGAATGAATCACTAAGGCTTTGGAAGCATTCAGCTTAGGTACTAAAGTACCCTTCTGAGGATTTTGATAAATTACAATTCCTTTACCTTTATCTTTAGAGACAGAGGTAGGTTTTGAATAAACCATTTTCTCCTTACCTTTTGAGGAGGTAGGAGTTTCCTCAGGGATTGGTGTAATCGACGAGGAGTACTGAGATGAAGAAGTGTCAGCTACTGAGGATACGAACGTTCCAAATTTAAGCATTGAACGTTCAGTGGTTGGTATTGGAGTATCATATTTATAACCCAGACCACGTTTATCACTCAGAGGAATCTGAGCCTTAATTATCTCAGTGATCTTTGTTGAAGAATTACACCATCCTTCAACAGTAGCTTGTTCAGCTTTTAATGCAGCGATAGCTTCCGCTCGTTCAATTTTGACTAGCTGATTTAAATGGACTTGATCTTTAAAATCTTCTTCAAATTTAGAAAGCTTTTCTATTTGAAGGTGGCAATTTTTAAGTTTTTCAGCGAGATCAAGATTTTGGTTTTCAACCACAGCTTTGCCGTTCATGGCTTCGTATAAGCTTCTAGTCAGTAGTTCGATTTTACGGAGACTATCAGCTTCATCAATATTTACAATATTGGTAAAGAAGGAAGGTGATACCTGAATGGCAGATGTTGAAGTGGAGGGTATGTCTGAACTTTCTTCCTCTTCTTCAATCTTGGCCATGAGACATTGATTTGCTTCATCATCTTCAGAATCAGATGATGAGGCTTCTTCATCAGAAGCAGCCCAATCATAGTCAGCCATTAGGCCTTTTCCCTTCTTCTTAAAGCTTTTCAGCTTTGCATACTTCTCCTTCAGATTTAAGTATTTGTCGTCTTTATTCCTTGGAACAAAGGATTTCTTTGTAAAGGCTGAAGGTCTCATGATTTTCTTTGACTTGCACTCGTTAGCGAAATGACCTGTCTTTTCGCAGTTAAAACAAGTAGCAGTAGCCTTATCAACAAAAGCTGATGACTTAGGCTTGTCAGCTATAGAAAGAGTTTTGTTCTTTCTAAACATTTTCTTCTTGGCGAATCTCCTGAACTTTTTAGTTAGGAGAGCCAAGGATTCATCATCTGAAGAATCAGAATCTGATGATCTTTCAGAGTTACTTTCTAACTCAGTGATAGTGACCACGGGTCGCTGAGTAGAAGGTTCCTCTGAGATTAAAGCAACAGGGGTGCTTTTGGAATCTTTTACAAGATTCTTCTTAAGATGGCTAGATTGCTCATGATTCAGCAATGTGCCATATAAGGTAGCGAGTGTCATTGATCTTAGATCTTTTGACAGCTTGAGACACATGGAATAATTGTCCCAGCTTTCAGGTAAACATTCTAAAAACTTTGTCAGAACTTCAAAGTTAGAATATTCCTTACCAACCGTTTTAAGATCTATAATTAAGCAGTTAAAACGTTGATGTACTTCAGAGAGAGTTTCATTCTTACCAGAGATGAAACTTTCGTATTGTCTTACCAGGTTGATCTTTCTTGAATCCTGGACTTCAGACGTTCCTTCATACTGAACACATATTGTGTCCCACATGGCCTTCGAGGATTTCAGGTTCATGACGGAATGGTAGACTTCGTCAGGAAGGGCCATGGATAGTATGGATCTGGCTTTTGTATCTATAGCCACTTTCTTCTTGTCTTCATCGGTCCAATGATGGATTTCCTTTGGAATCAGCCTTTCTGGAATAGCAGCTCTAGTTGCAGTGGCTGGAACGGCAGGATCAATCGTTACAGGGATGTGTGGACCGTTTTCAAGATAGTAAGGTATAGTAGGGTCTACACCTTCTAAGAAGAGTGTCATCCTATTTTTCCATAAGTTGAAGTTGTCTCTGGAAAATCTAGGGGGTTTTGCAAGAGAACCATTGTCGATATAGTGAGTGTTTGTGTTTGAGTTGGCCATTTTCAGATAATAGCAAGGAAGAGAAAATATCTTAGATTAGATCTTGTTTATGAGATTAAACAAATCCGCTCTGATACCACTTGTTGGTCCCGAAAGGCTTAAACAAGTTTGTAGAAGGGGGGGGGGGGGGGGGGGGTTGAATACAAACACACTATTTTACTTTTCTAAATTGTTTATTGATAAATCATTAACAATTTACAGCTTGTTGCGGAAACAAGATTAAGGATAAACCTAAATCTAAACAAGTTGGAACACTAAGGTTTTCTTGCACTAAGAAAGATAAGGAGATTACTAATAAAATCCTATCTTGAGAGATTTGAACTTGTCCAGAGTTAGCAAGTTACTTCAAATGAAGTGAGTTCATCTCTTTATATACTGCATGCATTTAATGCAATCCAGTATATACTTTACACGTGTCATTAGCGGATTGGTTGCATGTCATTGACCTTTGATGACAACCTTAGTAGCCGCATGAATGAACAGTGTAGTATCAGAGTGGTTGTACGATTTCAGATTTTCGGAGGTTCTTTTCTGACATTTCGTACGGTGGCGTGCAAGGGAGGTTAAGACAAAAGTACTTTGTACGGAGGACTTCATGATCAGCTTTCGTTGATTCAGCGATTATCATTTACTATTCAGCAGATGATAAAGTTCAGCGATAGCTGAAGTCTTGTACTTGATACTTCACGTTGAGTGGACAAATCTGAGTCTTCGCTGATCCGCATCAGTTCATTAGGAGACTTGTCGCTGGTTCTTGAGCTTGATCTTCGACTTCAGCGTAGAACCTTTGTTGACGTGAATCTTGTCTTCAGGGATCATAAGTAAACAACTAACTTATCAGCGATCACCATAAGGACTGAACAGACTCAGCGATATGGTGAACAGTGTTCGCTGAATGTTTAATCTAAAAGTGCGAGAGTTCCTATCAGCAGTACTGTAAGATCTTAGTACTTATCAGCGATAGTGAAACTCTGATACATATTGTTTACTTATAATTTTCACTAAGTATTTAAGATAGGGTCATTATCAAATCACTGAGGGTTTGGATCAACAAATATGACATTTTGTGAGTTATTAAAGCCCAAAAACACAAGTTATGACTTATTACGTGATTTTATACACGTATCAACTACATATATGCATGTGTTGTGTATGTGGGCCAATTAGACAACCAATAACCATTACACCCCGGTAAACCACCATTATAGCCCATGACATTTTATTTATCGCCTACTTCCTACAATCCGGCCTGGTTCCTTGGTGTGGAGAGATCTCTGCCATCAAGTAAAGGTTACCGGGCCGATGCGGCTAACTTGTCGGTCTGAAAAGAGGCTCAACATTCTTTCCCTTCGGTCAGAAATGTCGGGTTCCAAGGACAATCTCTCAAATACACATTAAGATGTTGACCCTTTTTCTTTCTTTGCCTAAGGCCCAATAAGACCAGTGGTGACTTATTACGTGCTTGTGTACACATATCGATTGCATAGATGCACGTGTTGTGTATGCGAGTCAATTAGACAACTAAGAACCGTGATACATGATATGAACCACTAAACCACCATTATAGCCCAATATGACATTTTATGAGTTATTAAGGCCCAATAACACCAATAGTGAGTTATTATGTGCTTGTGTACACGTATCGACTACATACATGCATGTGTTGTGTATGCGGGTCAATTAGACAACTAAGAACCATTATATCCCGATATGAACCACAAACCACCATTATAGCCCAATATGACATTTTGTGACTTATTAAGGCCTAAGAACACAAGTGGTGACTTATTACGTTCTTCTATACACGTATCGACTGCATATATGCATGTGTTGTGTATGTAGGTCAATTAGACAACTAAGAACCATTATACCCTGATATGAACCACTAAACCATCATTTTAGCCCAATATCACATTTAATGACTTATTAAGGCTTAATAACACCAATGGAGACTTATTACGTGCTCGTATATATATATATATATTGACTGCATTGGATCAACCATTATATTTCTATATAAACCACTAAACCACCATTATACCTTGATATAAACCACCAAACCACCATTATACCTCAATATAAATCACTAAACCACCATTATAGTCGAATATGATCTTTTATAACTTATTAAAACCCAATATAACACCTTATGTGCCATATTACGTGTATGTGTGCAAATATGTTGTGAGTCCATGATCTTCAACAATTCAAGAATTAGGTAACAAGATGCGGTAGAAGAGGACTAATTATTTATTAGAAAAGGAAATCTAATCTAGAGAGAACAATATGAGATTAAGAGCTACATTTTTTATTATGAATCAATTAATACAAAATTACATGATAACTCCTATTTATAGTCCCCTTCCCTTGTTACAACACTTAAGCCCAAGCCCAAAGCCTTTACTTTACAAAACTTTTTAATATTTAGGACAACTTTAGTGTACTAACATTCTTCCCCTAAAGTTTTGGAAAGTAAAATCATCTTAAAGTCTTTAACTCCTATCCCCGTTGATTTTCTTGAAAAACTTTAGCGGTGCATTTCTTCAAATGTAGGCTCGGCTCCCCCTTGAAAGTTGCTCTTATTTATCATATTTTCAACCTTGAAAAATCAGATTCAATGTACTCCATAACCCCGACTAAGTGCACGAAAAACATCTCCAAAATGTAGAAACTCGAGCTCGTTCCGATAAGCCCACAAGAATGATAACGAGTGAGTTTTGAGTGATAAGACAAATGCATTCTTAGTTTAAAACAAAGAATCCGTCGTTGGACCACGAGTTGAGTAAGAATTCGGCTTAAGAACTTGGTCTGAATTTGCTCGAAGGAGGAACGGTAAAAAGCACGCGCTACTCGGTAGAGGTTTCGAGGAATCGAACATAAATCGATGTCGTGAAGATGAATGTGTGACAAATAAATATAGGGTGATGCCACACGGATTTCGTTAGCAAAAAATCTCGAAATTTAACGAAACTAACGGAATTTGGACCAAAAATGTTAGAAAATTAACTGGCCACTAACGGAATCCGTTAGTTACTATTCACCATCTTCACTTTCAATTTTTACCTACTGTTGGATTTTCTTGTCCATCTATCTTTCATATTGCACAACCAATCAGCCTTCTATTTGTTCCATTATGGTTCAAAGACCATCAAAAAGAATTTCAACTCATGTATTGTGATAACAACCTCCTCTTTCTTCTAATTATTCATCACCATCTTCTTGCAGCATAATTCACGATCTGAACCATTCTTTTTTATTTTTTCTTTTAAATTTCACGTTCAAAGTAGCTCCAAATTGTTCCTTAGGCTTCACTGATCATAGAGAAATATTTTTCACAACATAAACATTGATCATGCATCGATACTGAACCATCAGTTTACGATTTTCTGGCGAATAACAAACTTTTCCGGCGATGTAACAACCTTTCCAACAACTCACTTAGATATGATTTCATGCTGGAAATCGATCCTTATTGCTACTGAATGATCATAACGTCAAGTATGAACAGATCTGAGGAGGTTTAATCGAATAAAAACGTTTTTCCGGCCAAAAACGTTTTTCCGGCAAGATTGATGCTGTTGACTTTAGAAATTCATAACACATTGATTTTTCGACCAAACTCAGATCTGAAATATGCTTTCTGCTCTAAACTCGTAAACTAACAGATCTGAACCAATATTTCAGCAAAATTCCGTCTGAAAAACGTTTTTCCGACGAACTTCGCTTTTCCGACGAGCAACATTTCATATCACATATCTCACTCATTTTTCAACTAACTTCGATTCTAGAAGATGTAGAATGCTCGAAATTTACATACTAACAGATCTGAGATGAAATATCAATCAATAATCCACTGAAAATTCAAGATCACACATCAGCTTCACGAACACTTCGAGAAAACACGATGTCAACTTTTTCAAAAACAAATTGATATATTTTGAAGAGATAATCCAGATCTGAATGATGTACACTCTCCAAAATCAATAGAGAAACATATCTGAGTATATAGAATCGAATCATGCATCAAAAACTTTCAGATCTTAAGAATTTTCGCGAAGAACACCGAAAAACTCTCGAAATTTTCAAAAATCATCAAAACTTGTCGAAATTCGATTCTAAAAATTGGAGATGATCTGGAATTGAATAACGAGAAAATCTTCAAGAGCATAATTGATTTGAACACACTTACATGTAGATCGGGCAAAAATTTACTTGAAATGTCGAGATCCGATGATCGTATGTCCTAACATATGTACTACATATATGCATGTGGTGTGCTGTCAGTTCGATAAGACAAGTATGATCCACTATAGCCTAATACGAACCACTAAGCCACAATAAAACAACAAGAGCCCAATTTAACATGAATATGTATTCACAGAGAGAAAATGTAAAAAACAAAATCCACAAAAACGTATTTTTTAAAAAATATCAGCCAAAACGTATTTTTTTAAAAATATCAGCCAAAAATCATCCACAAAGTTAATGAAATGAATAAAGAAAAATAAAAAAAAATTTATATATCCGCGGATTTCCGGCGGATACCCCATCTGCCGGAACCAAAACATTGAAAATAAAGTTCAATTTTTAAAATTTGATATTTTTAAAATTTTGGTGTTTTCAAATTAATTTGTTTTCTTCTACGGTGAAAATAAAATATGTTTTTGGCTTTTAATTTTTTATTTCCGACAGATTTCCGATGCAAATTAATTAAAATAAAATAAAATTGAATTATGTCGGAAATAGTATTTAATTTAAAATTTATAATTAATTATGTTATTTAATATCTACTTTTGCTAATAACTTTAATTAAGTAATTTAATTTAAATTTAGCAAGCATTTTGTGACGGATTTGCGACAAATAGGCATTCCGTCACAAATGCATCACAAATCCGCAACAAATGTTCACGAGGATATATATAACTTCAGTGACAAATTTGTCTAGGATTTGACTTTTGTTGACTTTTGTTCATATATTCGGCCGAAAATATACCGTCGGTAATGCTACATTGTTTAGTAGTGTTATAATTTGAGGTAATAGGACTAATAATCAATTAAACAACATTTTAAGTTGTATATTTAAATTTAATTAATAATAATCACATAAATAAGTCCACACCTCAAGTTGATCGAATCTTAGTCGATGTATTGTTTTTTTAGTTATTTCTTTCTGTAAAATTGGTCAATAGTGGATTAGGTGTTGAAATTTAATAAATTTGGATGGAACTGATGCAGTTTAATTATTTACTAGATGTTGAATTTTGATAATTAATTTAATTTAATTTAATTTGTTAGTATATTAATTTTTATTAAGTACAAACTAGTTATTGGAAAAGAAAACAAGTGTCGTATAACAAAATATCAAATAAAAATATCATGTAAAATAAATCAATCGTAATTGATACTTAGACGATAATTGGATTATCAGTTTAGTTTTATTGGAATTTGATCGAGCTGATATTGAACAACCGATAGTTAGATCCAATTTAAATATTGAAATTTTGGATCCAAACAAATCCAATTTTGATCGATGGATTGATTGCAATAGGATCTAACGACTTTTTATGCACCCGAGAGACGGAATGAGAATCTAAGTAAAGACGAAAACTTCACACCGTTTTTATTAATCTTCAATCTTGACATAACAATCGTACGTACAAATTATTGCCATAAATTTCATACATTCCGATATTAGCTTTTATTAGTATTGTGATATCTTTAGGGGAAAACGAGTGCGATGCCTTCACATATCCGCATACGCCTTCTCCACTGCAAATCTTTGTGCTAGCATCGTAACTCCCATGTACCTTCCAAGCATCATGAGGCTAGCCTGCGGATTAGTTCCCGGAGAGTTGAGGAAAGTGGATCCATCCATGACTCGAAGACCATCGACACCAATAACCTTATATTCATTGTCAACAACCCTACCGACTTGACAACCACCATGATAATGCCATATAGTCGTTACACTGTCCTTGCAATATTGTTCGAAGGACGAAAATGTTTGATTGTTTGGATTCTGGTTATATGGTAGTTGTGCGTTCAGATCAAGAATATCTTGGATCGTCATATTAGGATACTTGTAGTTCGCAAATGCTTCTGTTTCAATAGCTCTTAGAATGATTTGGAGTCCGTTAACGCATTTCTCTATGTCTTCGGGTGCACTGAAGTAGTTGAATGTTACGTTCGGGTTGTCAGCTGGATCACGGTTCTCTATCTTGAGTTCACCCATAGATACAGGGCCATTGGTTTTGTCATATATAAATCCGCCCCTCTGCAAACAACATAAGTCAATGATCAAGATTATCGAGTCATATATGGTTATCAAGTTTTCTGTAAGAATATGTAGAATCTTATTAGATTACTCTCCAAATTAAAGAGCCCATGACTAGAGTAGAGATATTATTTATATGTAAATGAATTTGAGCGATGTGGGATTCAAACAGTTTGTAAGTATTCAGTTATGGAATTTGATATAAGTGTATAATGTATTAATGTAGATATATATACCCGATAGTCATAGCCCAGATATACTGAAATATCTGCTAAGAGTAAATTAATGCCCCCGGATTCTTCGATGTAGCTACCAAAGTCCGTAATGCCAACATTTTGGACTAGGGATGGCTCAACCTCAACAAGAGCCGGGACAAAGAATCCATTTAGAGGGTTATCAGACATGTTTTTACCAACTAAAGGTTGGTCGAGCACGACTTTGATCTTAAGTGCTTCGAGTTGCTCTCTTGGTCCTATGCCACTCAACATCAAAAGTTGTGGGCTACCAAGAGCTCCAGCAGAAAGTATGATTTCATCTTTCTCTCCACCTTTTAGAAATGCCCTATGCATATTCCCAAACGAATCTTCAAAGGCAACTCCAAAAGCCACTGGGGTTGATTCTCCTGCTGTAAAAAGTAAGAATAACTAACCTTTAATAAAAACTACCAACTTTGGCACGTATAATTAACGTGTAGTGTACCACTAAAAATCGGGTTTTTAATTAGGACACCAAAAATGTCCGAGTGTCATATAATAGACTATTATATAGGACAAAAACATTGTGTGTCCTATCTAAATGTGTTGTAATAAGTTTATGACGTATATATTTAAAAAGTTTTAGGACACTTTTGAAACATGTTAGCCATTTTATAAAAAAATGACCTATAAAAAGATGTGTTTATAAAAAGTACTGTAAAAAGGATAGGACGAATATGGCACTTTGATTCAAAAGTGTTATAAAAGACTTGTTAAGACACCTAAAAGCGTTTTATGAACTTGTTACAACAATTTTCGATAGGACCCACGAAGTAGTTTATTAAGACACTTAAAACACTTTTTGTTGTACTGTACCTATATATATATACCTTTGGTCTTAAATAAGATTTTGTGAACAGATGCGTGTAGAAGAACAGACAGCCCCTCCGGATTTGCAAATTGCAACAAATCTGCGGCTGTATGTCGTGTTCCATTTGGATCAAAAATAGTACCACCGGTTTTAGTACCAACGAGATGTTCAAAGGTATATCCATTGTCGGGTGTGACCCCCGCTTCGACCAGTGATGCTCGAAGCGCACGCTGCCAACCCCCCAGAACGGGCGGAAAAACCATTACGCTTTCTGCAAGTTGGTAAGATTCTTCGATCAAGTCTGCATCGGTTAATCCAGCCTCTATGTGGAACTGTTCTTCACCACGAGAGTAGAAGCCCGCATTAATTGAAGTACCACCACCCAAGACACGAGGGCGTGCATTTATAACTCCCTCTACAACAAATCGTTGAGAGGGAGAATCCGGTGATGTATCAAAGAAGTAGGTACCGAAATTGACTTCACGTGTGACATTGATATTGGTATAGGGTGAGCCACCACGTTCAAGTAATAGAACTGAGGCGTTTGCAGATAGGGTGGTGGCTACTGGTATTCCGGTGGTGCCGCCTCCAATAACGATGTAGTCGTAGAATGAAATCCTAGGAGCATCTGTTGCTTCATGCACGAATGTATAGTTTGGAGCTATAGAAACAGAACAATTAACCTTGTAAAAACACAAATCCTTACAAGTTACAGATTTATTAAAGTAGAGGGAGGATTAATTTGTGAGAGAGCAGAAATACCAAGATCGTATATGATTACATTTAATACGAAACGCTTAATCATATATGATTAATTAAACACTTGCAAAAAGGACACGGGCGACTTGGTGAATGTGACCAAGGAATCACCATGGATGATTGTACCCCTACAAAAATAACTACATTTGTTGGATTGTATTTGGTTGTAATGGGTCGTATTCGGTCTTATTGGTTTGTAATGGGTTGTATTGGTCGTAATCCAGTAGTATGGATCGGGAAAAAGTTCTTTTTTGACGGCGGCATTTTTCTTATGACAAAAAAGGTTAAACTTTTACCGGCGGGTTTAGAGAGTTCGTCGGTAAAAGTAACTCTTAGCGGCATGTTATATATATATATAATCCGACCGCAAAAGCTCATTTTTGCTCGCGAGTTTGGGAAACTCGTCTGCAAAAGTTTAAGCGAAAGAATTATTAAATTAAAATGAAATACTTTTGCCGTCGAGTCAGTGACATTTGTTGGTAAAAATTTCATTTAAAATTAAAACTATTTTTGCTGGCGAGTTTGGGAAGTGCATCGGTTAAAAAAAAGTAACTTTACCGACGGCTTAGAAAAAGTCTCCGGTAAAAGTTTATTTTTATCGGCAACAGTTTCCTTCGGCAAAAAGTTCAACTTTTACCGGCGGCTTTCGTCTAAGTTGTCGGTAAAAGGAATTTCGAAACCCGCCGGTACCGATGTATGTTCTTGTAGTGTACGCTATGTGCCGGTCAACGCTAACATGTGTTTAATCATATATGATTAAGCATGCATATCACGTATAATCGTATATGATCTTGGAACCTTTTATCTTCTGGCAAATTGACCGATTTCTCATTTGAACGGGACCCTATATAATCATTCTGCTAATTGTAACTTTATTAGCAAGACATATAGAATGTACTTACGTAATTCTGCAACACCAAAATCAAGCAAGAAAATAATGGTAACGAGCGTAGCCGTGATCATCCACCACAGCCTATAAACCATCGGGTTATATGTGCTGACGATGATATATCTATATATATATATTAAGAACTTGAGAAAGTTCTCAACTTCTTGGTAATTTGTGAGACAGTATGATATGGAAAAGAGATGAAAACTCAAGCTGTTTATATAAACTTTGGACAGGCATTGCATGCATCAGCAAATAGAAGATAAACTATGTCATAAGAGTTGACTCTTAGAGGTTTCTACTATGTTAAAGAAACATATATTAGTTACCTTCTAAATTGATAATGTCCATAATTCATAGCCAAAAGAAAAGTATATTATAATCTACGTATGTATGTATATTATAATCTACCTGCTAATTTGGACAGGCATTGCATGCATCATTCTTTAATACTTTGATCAGGTCATTGTACATAGCTTTATTTTTTGCCATATGCAACTTCTACGTATGTATGTATATTATAATCTAACTAAAAATCTGTACGTAGATCACCATGATAAACTTATGTACCACGATCAATATAAAAAAATACACTCGTACCAAATGTCTAAATTTGCAAGAGTATGGGTTTTAAAAAGAGAACATTTGATCATTTTCCCATGTTATTACAAGTATCACTATAACAACGTTAGGTTAACCACAAGGGTTGTGGCGTACAGGTTAAGGCCCTGAGGGATGTGATTATATTACATAACTGCTAATCGACTCTAAATTATTTTGCATGATTAGATTACGTTAACGTTGCTCCTACTGTTATCCCTAATAATGTGAATGTGAATGTGAATGTGATGGATCGTCTATTCTTTTTCTAGAATCCAAAACCTCTTCTAGCTACTTATCGAACTTTATAGAATCATACCTCTTCCCATATGATTCTCAGTAAATTTACTAAAAGTGATGGAGCAAATTTCAGCCAACAAACAGAAGAGCTTTTTTTATTTCGGTGTATAAGGTCACTGAACAATCTCTATACCCAGGTGCAATTGAACGACCTTCTGGAACTGTGATTGTCAAATTACCTTCTGGAACTGTACTGGTCAAATTAATGAACATATATACATATATATATCCCTATACATATATATATATATATATATATATATACTTTCCACCACCTACACCCTCATCATCTAGAAGTGCCATGTCTACACGCAAACATCTACCTAATAATAAACCAGAGGCCTAATTGTAAATGAAATGTAAATTGACTTCATTTTCAGGAGAACCAAACATACTTTACAATATATATCCACAAACTCCATACTTTCTGTACATCACCACAAAACGGAGGGGTATTTTAGACAGAAAATTCGTTTAAATCCCCATTTCTGCAGATTTCAATTTACTAAAAAATGAGGGTTTCCTGGAGAATTTTGGCGGAATTTTCGACAAATATCTTCGGTCGAAAAACCCATGAACATTTCAAGGGATTTTCGACAACTCTTTCCAATATTCTCAACGGAATTTTGATGGAATTCTTCGAGGTATTTTTGACGGATTTATTTGCGACAGATTTTCGAGGGAGTTATTTTGCGACAGATTTTCGACGGATTCATTCTGTGACAGATTTCTGCAGATTTATTTTTTGACAAATTTTTGATAGATTTTTGACGGAAAATGGGCCAACAATGTGTCGAAAATGTTTATAAATTTTATAAAAAATTATGATTTTGTGTTTCCATTATTAATCTAAATGCAAACGCTGCCAAAATACGAATGATATAAAACTACAAACATTGCCCAACTACGGATAATATAAAATTACAAATTGAGTAATCTAAAATTATCAACACTTAACTACAAAATACAAATATTAGTTATGATTTGAACTACATTTAGTTGACCATTGATAACCATTAACTCCAAAGCTTATATGATATATTCTGAGAAGTATAATACGTACAAACGAAGAACAGAAAAACAATATATATAAAGGTAAGAAAAGAAAAAAGATATAATTGGCCCTAAACTATGATAAATGACAAAAGACAATAACAAACTCTAACACCATTGTTTTTGAGCAATTGGAATGGTGCTCCGGTCGTCACACCATAGAGTAGTAGAAGAAGGTTGGTAGCAACCATGTTTGAGAGAAATGAAAGCAACCAAATTAACTCATGAGCAATGGCAACCAAGGCACAATATTCTGATTCGATGCTAGATCTTGCAATGAATGATTGTTTCGTGTTGCACCAAGAGATAAGGGGATTACAAGAAGAAAACAAAACCGAGTAGTAGAACGACAACCGTTCATCTCACTATTCTAGTCAGCATCTGACTAACCACCGAGAATCAATGATGAATCGACCAGGAACTACAATCCATCGTAGTATACATAAAACAGGTCCATGATAATTTCAGCAAGGAGCCACTACTAAACGAAAGACTTTTACCTACAAACTTTTCCCTGGGAAATCTGTCGCTAAAGAGTGATTCGTCACAAAACCGTTACTAAAGTTGGTGGGTAAATTTTTGGTGGGTAATGCAAATCAGTGACAAATTACCCATGGATTCTTAGGGTGATCGATGGGCATGTTCTCGAAAAACATCGGATTCTACTGAACCATTGATATATTTTGGGTAATCACCGACGGAAATTTCTCTGGGCAAATTTTGTGAGTAAAAGTAATTTGTTTTGTAGTGAGCAACCACGAACTGACTCACAACGTGGACAATATAGGCAATATCCAATCTTGTCATTGTAAGATAGACGATCTCACAAGTTGAGGTACAAAATAGGAACACGATGGGGAGAACCAACACTCGGAGCAAGGTTATATTTAAGAGGTGTAGAGGCTGGATCCTAGATTTCTCAATTTAAAGATCGATACATAAATGGAGAGCGGAAGCACATTATTGATCTATAAGGCAAAACAATAAATGAAAAATAGGACTAAGATCACGAGGAGCTCATCGTCATCATTGAACAAGTTGCTCAAAGTTTTGTTGCTTGTTCTCAGAATTCTGAAGACACTGTCCAGGTTTCTGAACCTATTTTCTATGATTCACACTTGATGAGAGTAATGATGAAATGAAAACTGAAGCTAAGAGTTCAAAGTCTGAAAAGATATCAGGATTCATCAATAGTATGTTAGAAAATTTATTTGAAGATATGATGAATTCTTCAGATTCTGACTCTGTTCCTGAGGTAATTGAATCAAACTCCGAGAAAAATATCTTTTGTTAAAAAAGATTGGATTATTCATTCAAATCCAGAGTTTGTTTCACAAAACAAATCTAAAACTGTTATTAACACTGAAGATGATAGAAAGCTAAGTGTTTTTGAAGTGGGAGAATCTTTTGGAACTAAATCTAATATGTGTTCTATAAGTTCTTCTAAAACTGAATGTCAAACTATTAAATCTTCTATTAGTTCAAATTCCTTGTCTTTTATAGGAAAAAAAGAAATCAGAGTTTAGTTTGGAAGACAAAGAGTTCACATCAGAAGGAAAGTGTTATTTCTTCAAAGAAAAATTCTGCTAAAAAGAAAAATGTTGTAAACAATGATTTCTGTAAAGAGAATGCTACAATGAATAGGTGTAATGATGATGCAAAATGTAATATGAAGACAAATATGAATAAAACAAAGTTTTTGTTCATTAAAATTATTTGATTCTAGCTCAAAAGCGTATTCATTGTAATCATTGTGGACATCCTAGTTTATATTTGAATTCTGAAATTTCAAAGAAAAATAAAGTTAAATCAAATAGTAACTATTTCTCTGATCATTCTATACATAACTCTGTTAAAGTCTTTACAGCTAAAAAGAGCAAATTTACTAAGAAAAAGTTTATATCTCCTGTTGATGTGAAGTTTGTGTTAAAATTGATGCCTAAAGATAGACTTAAGACACATTCTTCGAATAAAAAGCCTAAATTTGAATGGAGAATCAAAGACTCATCAACAGATGTTCAAAAAGTGAAACAATCTAACAAGAAAGGACCCACACTAATATGGGTAAGTAATTATTTTTGCAGGTTAGTCATGTGTGGCATATAGACTAAGAATACTCTAGATACATGACTGGATTCAAGAACTTATTGAAAAATTATACATAAAGACCTGGAGGAATAGTTAACTATGGTATCAATGGCATGTGATATGTTAGAGGATAAGGAGTATTATCAAATGGAAATGTCACCATTCAGAAAGTTCTTTATGTTGAGGGATTAGAACATAATCTATTCAGCATAAGTCAATTCGATGACAAAGGTTTTCATGTAAGGTTTTTCATATCTAGGTGTGTCATAGATGATAAAGATGGCGTTGAAGCTATTAGAGCTAAAAACAGGTGATTTGTATGCTGAGAATTTTCCAACTCGGATTTCCTCAAGACCTATTTGTTTGTTAACAAAATCTTCAAAAGAGGACATTTCATAGAAGACTATCACATCAAAACTTCAATGACATCAATAAGATTATAACAAATCCTTCATCGAAGGCCTTCTAGAGATGAGATTTAAGAAAGATTCTTTGTGTCCAGCATGTGAGATGGGCAAGATAACAAGTTCTGACAAAGCAAAGTTGGAATCCTCCTGCAAATCTCATCTTGAAATGAATCATATGGGCTTATGTGGGCTATGAGAATTCAGTCTATTAATGGAAAGAAATTTATTTTGGTGATGGTAGATGAGTATTCAACACATACATGGTTGGAATTTTTTAGAGAAAAATTTGAAGCCCTAGAGTTGATCATTGCATTTATCAAGAAGATACAAGTTCTTTTACAATTTCCAGTACAAAAGATTAGGACTGATAGTGGCACTGAATTTAGTAATTAGGTTTTTCGGAGTTTTCTACTATCTGTTGGAAGTTCACATAACTTTTCAGCTGTTATAACTCCTTAACAAAATGAAGTTGTTGAAAGAAAAAATAGCACACTGGTAGAAGCTACAAGGTGTATGCTAGCATACATAGAGTTACCTTTGTATCTAGGACTGAAGTTGTATAAACTGCTACACAAAACAGGACCATCTTTATAATGAGACTGAACAAAACTTATGAGATTATAAACAACAGAAAGACTAATGTGAAATTATTTCATGTTTTTGGTTGCATGTGCTTTGTACTGAATGATAGCGACAATTTTGGAAAATTTGACAAGAAAGTTGATGAAGGAAATTTCGTTGGAAATTCTTTAACTTCTAAAGCTTTCATAGTATATAATAAAGGAACCAAGACTGTCATTGAAAACATCAATGTGTCATTTGATGAAAAGCTTGTGTAGGCTTCTAAACAACTCATTTCTAGACTCAGGCCAAAGAGAGAAGCATCTACTCAACTCAGCGTGGAACCTCCTCCTAGAAAGACTGTGACTTCTGAACCTATTACATATCCTATTAATTCAAAACTCAACTAATTGTTTAAGGATGCTTTTGAAATTAATCTGGATATTTGTGTAGATTTTGAAAATCCAGTTTATCAAGAGGAACACCTGTCACAACATCAGATGTCCCAAAAGAAAGTGCAACTCATATGTCCAGACCTACTAAAGTTGGTTGTTCTACTTCAAATACAACAAGTGATGACAACTTTGATCAAGCTAACCAGAATTCTGAAGTCTCAGGACAGAACTCTGAACAAACTGTCTAGAGTTCTGAATATGTTATTCCAGAGTTACATGCATTAGAGTTATCAATCAATGAAGAATATTAAGATAAAATTCAAAGATATGTGCAATCATTGATCAGAATGATGATCAAAACAATCAAAGTGATTGTCTATCCCTTCCAAGCAAACAACGATGGACAAAAGATCATCCTCTACATCAAATTATTGGTGATGCCACAAGTGGAGTAAAGAGAAGATTTCCAACAGTCAATGAATGCTTATATGTTAATTCTCATTGCCATAGAGCCAAAGAAGCCTTCTGAAGCATTACAAGATCCATAATGGATATTGGCAATGCACGATGAGCGTTTAGAGTTTAAGAGAAACAATGTTTAGAGGTTGGTTCCAAGACCAAAAAACAAGTCTGTTATTGAAACAAAGGGGGTGTTAGGACCATAAATGTCCTATTAAATAGAAAGTTATATAAAGAGTTTTATATTAATTGTAAAAGCCTTAATATTGTTTAATGTGCTTAGTTTAGAGTTGCTTAATGAGCCGTGGGCCTTAGGCTTTAGGCCTTGGTATAAATAGATAGTTTAACCTCATTTGTAGGGTAATCGTTCAGAATCGTCCCATAACCATTGTAACCTTATTCTCTGAATTCTCTGAATGGTTATTGAAATATAAGGATGACGTATTGAAATCAATTGTGTTCATTGCATATTGTTTACTGATTTCATATTGTTTGCACTAATCTGAGATCCATAATTGGTATCAGAGCATACAGACGATTCGATTCAAGGTGATTCAAGGTTTCTGGTAAGTTTTAGCTGTTTTTCTGTCGACTATTCTTAAAATCCAATATCTCATTAATTGATTTCTGGTAAAATCGTGTGATTCTGCTTATTGCATTCGATTCATATTAGTTCTATTAGAGTTGCTGCAAATTTTCAGAATCCAATTCGATCGTTCGAAGTGTTTTTAAGCAAAATCTGTTTTCAAAAGTTAAGCCTCTGTTCGTGTCAAAAAGCATCAATTTTTGATTCAAAATCATTGTTTTTTGCTTAGAAATTAATCGGGTTTGTTTGTTTTCATGTTTTTGGTCGAATTCTAACCTTTCAGGAACGAAATCGAGCAACCCTAATCGCTTGCAGATCCAAACCATTCGCACAGCCGCCCTATCCGGAAGTCTGCAACTTTCCGGTAAGTATCTCGCATTCTATCCGGGTTCCCACAGTATCCGGACGAATTTATCTGGATATCTCAAGTTCCCGGGTAATTCCTTTCTATACGGTTCGCTCATTCATCCGGTTAGTTTTCCCGGTAAGTTTTTTTTCGGTAACTACATATGTCCGGATCGCAACTATCCGGTAAGTTATACTTCCCGGATCTGATATCCGGGTTGCTTACATTCCGGATACATCTCTTTCCGGATCACCTATCTGGTAACATCACATCCGGATTGTTACCCGGACACCTCTTTGCCCGGACTCTTTCATCCGGATTCCTATTTTTCCGGATTCCTTATCCGGAAACCACCCGGATCACATATCCGGGATCACCCCCGTGCTAAGTCGTAGGAGGGGGACATTATAGTATTCTTGATATTGTTTGTTTTTTCCTTGAATCAATATTTTCAACTATCTGATGATCATCTAAGTGCAATAAAGATGTCTTGCCCATCTCAATCTGCAACAGCTTGTCAGGTATGTCTACCAACTCATAATGCTTTAGTTGATAAGATTCAACTGCTTGTTCAAAAGGTAGAGTCCCATATGTTTACCTCTAATGAACAACTACTTGAAATTAATTCGCTAAAAGAAAAGTTAGATCTTCAAACAAAGATCACAGAAAAGCTTAAGTCTGACAACACCTACTTAAAGGAAAAGTGTGCAAATCTTTCAATAGCTCCAAAAGATCTTTGAGCCAAGATATCTGAGTTAAATTCAAAGCTTGATCAGTGTGAGGATGGGAAAGCAGAGATTATCTATCAATGCTCCTCTCTTCAAATTCAACACAAATAATTTGTTTCTAAAATAACTGATCTTGAAACTAAACTCCATAAACGAGGCCAAACTGATCAAACGATTCATATGAACAAACCTAAGGAATTCACTTATTTCAATAAAGAATTGAGAATTGGGTATGACAACCCACAGTATTTGAAAAAGCTTTTGACAATTAGGCTTACTCTATACGAGTTTAATTTCTTTGGCTTTGATAGAAAATACCCCGAATATAAAATCAGATGGACTGGACCTCTCGAGGAAAAGGAAGAGGATACTGAGGAATACAAACGCAAACACACCACTAAAATGCAATTACCCTTTGCGTATGAAGTTCTTAATTATTCTTATACAAAAAATAAATCCAAGTACCTATCAAATGATTACTTTGACGGCTACAAAGTTGTACTGCCCAAGGATTCCTCCAAAAAGGATGAGGTCCCTGCAACGGAAACCAAAACTGAGACGGATGAGTTTAAACGCTATGTTCCACCTCTCGTTTTGGAAATGAAAATAGTCGAGCTAGAGGAATCATTTCAACATGAAAGGATCAAGTTTCAAAAAGAAAAACAAGAGCTTTTAACTGAACTTGAGAAACTCAAATCCAACAAAACCGACTCTGTATCTGTTGAGGACAAGGAACTCCTTCGGGTAGAAATCAATCGGCTCGCATCCAAACTGTCTGCCTTGGCAACAGAATTGATGCAAGAGCAAGTAAGCCAAGAGAAGTTTGACCAACTCCAAAAAGAAAAGGTGAATCTACCCGAACCTTCCTCGGACTCCTCAGATACATCTTCGTGTAAGGCTTTTATTGGCAAAACTTCTTCTAGAAAAGGAAAAGAGTCTCAAGAAAACTGTGCTCAAAAGAATTTTAACTCTGATTTTCAAAAAGCTTCCGCAACAGATTCTTCTGAAAACACAGATTCAAAGTGTTCCTCACCTCCCTCAACTAACCCTGATCCATCTGTGCCCGATATTGATTTTCAGCCTATATGAATTCCGATGAAAGTTCAGATGAGGAGTTTGCGAAGTTTGAATTCGACAAACCTCTTCCAAATCACACTGATTTTCTTTCAAAAGCAGTAAATCGACCTGTCAAATTACTAAAAGGCGAATGTTCTACAAAACTCAAAAACCGATCTGTGAACGAAGTTTCCAAAACCGATTCAAATTCCCAAAAACGTTCACAGACACGACAACAGACCGGTCGACCCGATGATAGACATCCCTACCACTCAAACTCTACTGACCATGACTTTAAGGATATTTCAGATATTAATGGTCGGAGAAAAAGGTTCAAACAAGTTTGGGTGGTGAAAAAGTCAAATGAAAGCAAAGAGAATACAAATTCATTTAAGTCAGTTTCGCATGCTAGGACATACAATCAAAATCATGACGCTATTAACTCTCGTACTTCTGTTGAAAAAACTGTGATGTTTCCTTTAAGAGTTTACTCAGCTCAATAGTTGCTTCAGCTTTCTCATGATTGTATTTCTTGTTCTGCATGTGGTATGAATGATTTTGTTGACCGAAAATATGCATCTCATTGGTATGGTACTTATAGTATCCCTGATACTCACTATAATAGGGCATCTAACCATCAAGGATCCATCAAAGGATGGATACCAAAATCCTTCTAATCTATTTTGCAGGAATGTCATGTGCGCTTTAATTCATATTATTCACATCACATGACGAACATTCAAAGGTTATGCCACATTTGAGGGGGAGTATCAGCTATTTGTCACATAAATGCATTTTTTGTGAATTCAAAGACCATGGAAATACATTATGAATAACTTACCCATGTTTGTTATTATCTGATTAAACTTCCATGATTGCCACGTGTTATATCTCATTGCTTTCGTTATTTCCACGTCTCACATATTCGTTGAATTATTTCGGTGGAAATACACTCGCTTGAATTCCAATTTGTTTTCATAGTTCGTCGTTTCATATAAATGATTCAATTCTTATCTGACACATTAGTTGTGACTTGTTCTTCACAATTAAACTTTCTGATCATTATTTTTTTACATAATGTGCTCAATGAGTGATTATGTTTAAAGCTTGATCTTGTTTCTTGAAATTATCTATTTCAAATAACTTTTTATGATTTCTGATTATCTCTGATCAGGACTCGTTCTTAAAAGTTTTGACTTCTGAACAAATCAGTTCAGGACTCGTACTTCAATGTGTACTTAATGTTTTATTTGGTTCTTTAAAGGAGTGTTAGGGCTTATATTGTTTCTATGGTCTATCCAGAACCGGAAGGACCTACCCAAGAAACACATCCAGCTCATTGATATCAGTGAGGTGTCTAGATGCATAGATGAGTTCGGAGTGAAAAGAAAAATGGCGAGAATGTGACAGGACTTAAAAGAATTATTGGTCCTTACCAAACCGAGTCAGTTATCCGGGTATCCACACAATCTATTCATTCTCGTTCTTTGGAGACGAATATTGAAACAGACATGGATACAGTGTCGATAACTCGTGTCACCCCACCTAGCCACTCAAGTATCTCACAAAAGATGCTTGTTTCATATATGCACGAAGAATTAGCACATAATCTATCTATTCCTCACTCAGAGGTTCTAGATATTGAAAAAGGAAGACATCAGCTCCGGTCTCCGAACTTCATATTCTAATCTCTGTGTCAATTGATTTTTAACTTGCGTCCCAGGTTAAATCAATAATTTGAGCCAAACAGATATAATTTATTTATTTCACACATGCACGAGTCTTTGTGATTCCATTTGCATATCTTCGTGATATTGCCAGAACAGTTTGAGAAGTAATTTTTAAATTTTACTTCAGTGATAACTGGAAGTTCTATCAGAGATACCTCGATGCCAACTCTGAACATAGGCCACTCGATTATTTTAATTGTTGGGACAACAGTTACTATTGTGTTTCTGTGTTAGATATTTACCCCTTGGTTACTATAACATTTTATCTGATATTTTGCTACTCACCGGTATTGTCTTTGAAGTTACATGATGCTTCGGATGCTCCTACTCATCATGAGGGGGAGAAATGATAGAGATTCAAAGACACCGATTATCAGTTTGAGGGGGAGTTAGCAAAAGCCGAGGGGGAGTAACTGTTTGTTGATCAGTTCCGAAAAGACATGTTATTTATTATAAACGGAAGATTCAACTCGCGTTTCAAAGACAAATTCTTTATTTTAAACTGAAGATGCATTGTGGAATGTCACGTAACTCACACATTATCTTTCGTGTGTGCTTATCCGATGTGTTGAGTTCCTACAGTTGAAAGCTGCTTTTCGTGCACTCAGTCGAGGCAATTGTTCATTGAATCTGGGTATAAAGTTGAAGCCATGAAGAACAAGAGCTTTATTCAAATGGGAGCTTGGAAAGACATGAAGATAAGCAACACCAAAGTGCTTCAAAGATTCAAGAGGAAGAGAACATCAAGACCTAAAGTTTTCAAGGCCAATTTTTCTTTATATAACTTTAGGGGGAGATTGTTAGGACCATAAATGTCCTATAATATAGAAAGTGATATAAAGAAAATAATATATTTGTAAAAAACCTTTAATTGTTTAATAGGCTTTGTTTAGAGCTTAATGGGTCGTGGGCCTTAGGCTTTAGGCCTTGTTTAGAGGTTTTAGGAGGATTAGGGTAGAAGTTGAGAAGGGGTAGAGGAGTGAGGCAGTGTGAGGGAAGAAAAAGTAACATACCTGACAGGTTGGTTTCTTCAAAAGTATAGCCAAATTGTCATCGGCAAGGCCCTTGTTTTTACCTTGCTGAGTCTTCTTGGCAGGAAACTTAGCAGCGGTCCCCTCCCCTGGTTCATTAAAGGAGACACCCTTCAGAGCAAGGGTCTTGATGACTTCAGGCTGAAACCAATAGTCTTCATCATCATCATTATCATAATCCTTGGGAGAAGGATGGGATGAAGGTTCTTCATCGGCTATGTTCAGCTCTTCCTCCTCTTCTTCATCTTCCTCATCATCAGTGATGAGTTTAATATCTTTTTCCGCCAGAGAGTGAGGAGGGTCTTCACGTTGCTCCCCCTCAGAAGGAGAGGGGCTTTCAGCAGTTCCCTCAAGATTATCAACTTCTTGAGGGTCAGTTTCATTTTTCTCTTCCTCCCCCTCAACATTCAGGGGGAAGTCTTCATCATTCTTCTCCCCCTCTTCCACTGAATGGGGGGAGGTAACAGTATCAGCAACAGCAACATTGACCTTAGGGACCCTGTCTTCCTGGCCAGGGTGCCCTAAAGCTGAGGCCGTTAACACCTCAACAGTCTCTAACCTGGTTTCCAGGTCAGGGATGTGAGATGTAGCCAGAATGACGAAATCCGTTGTCATCCCCAAAAGCTTGCGATCATTTTGAGAGAAGTGGGAGACAGGGACCGTCGGGGCGTCCATCCTCTCCAGGATCTTGGTGAGCAGCGAGTTGCAACTATCTACCTTTGAGGAAAGGCCGCTCACCTTACCTTGGAGGTTTGTAACTGTTGTTTTCAGGGACCCAACTTCACCGCTGAGACTGGTGAATTGGGTGGAGAGATACTTCTGGTCGCTGGCAAAGGTGTCGACCTCTGATTTGACACCCTGGAGCGCAGAAGTGTTGTTGTTGAGAGCGAGCTCCATGTATTTCACTCCCCCTTGCAGGGTTGAGATATCAGCAGAAGTGGCTTTCTCTGCAAGGGTAGTGGATACGGTCTTCAGCTTTTCCCCAGCATCAGTGATCGCTGAGGTGTTCGTGGAGAGATTGGTGGATAGATTCTTCACCTTATCAGTAATGTCTGTGAGGGACGAGCTGATTGTGCCCAGATTAGGACATGAAACAGAAAGTAACTTGTGTGCAAAGGAAAGCTCAAAAGTTGGGGTTTCAGAAAAGGTTGAGGATTGTGTTTGGATACCTGTAGGATTTGGGTTGGAGAAGACACTAAAATCGCGAGTTCCTCCATAGTGTTCCAAGTCGTCCTCGAACGAACGAACAAGGATAGTTGTAGAAGATCCTACAGGTCCTGTAGAGTTACGATGCATCAAATTTCGGAGCATAGCAGCGCTTGTATCCATCAATGAGAAAGATGGAACTGTTGGGGGGTTGGGGATGACCAAAGGAGCAGAAGAAGGAAAAGGGGCTGAGAAGGATGTTGTTACAACAGTTTCAATGCTGGAGTCATTAAGAAAAATCTCTTCTGTGTTTAGAGTAGCTTCCAGTGAAGCTTCAGAGACTTGAGACTCTGAAGTGGTAATGGGGATGGTCGTTGCAGATGTGGAGGAGTTGACCACGAAACCATTAAGTGTTTCCTGTGAAGAGGCCAACACTGAATCTTGAGCCTGTGAAGGCTTGGGGTTCTCCTTGAAGGTCTTCTTGGACTTATGGGTGCCAAGGGGGATAGTAGATTGTTTCCTCTTCTTGGAGGATGTTGTTGTAGCAGCCTGGGTATCCGCGGAGGGTTGTGTCGCTGAAACAGCTGCTAAAAGAGAAGAATTGGGGCGCAGAAGAGAGAGTAGAGTTGAGAGACTTACATCACCAGCGACCGACTTGAAGTCGAGTACCTTGGGGCCAACCTGAGAAAGTTTGTAGTCGCCCTGTGGTGGGTAACGGGAACCAAGCAGCATTTGTAGAATCGCTGAGATGAAGCGAGGGTAACGAACTGTCAGTGGTGTTGGGATCGATGAAGGGAACGAAGGGGCTTGCTTTGGTGCTTCCTGGGAGGTTCAGTGCAGATAGAATGGCTACAGGGGAAATGGCTCCTTTACCCAGTTCGGGTTGAAACCCAATCACTGAGTATTCATTTCCAGTTCTTTTGGAGATCGCAGTGGTACGATGGACAGTGTACCAGAATTGTTGCAAGAGGTTGCGGTGTGCAGGGGGTGATGGTCATAGAAGTGGAGAGAGGGCAAGTTTTTATGAACTTTACTGCATCAGTGAGGTGGGGGCTTGGCTTTTTCTTAGGGAATTCCAGAAGATCCAGAGAGTTGTTAGCGGCAAAGATGATCTGGTTCAGCTCACATTTAAGGTTTTCAGCCCTTGTCATTACTGGAGGAGAAGCAGTGTTGGTAGCAGTGGTGTTTGAGGATGCCATTTTTGTGTAGAAACAAAAATGTAGAAAACGAATAATGAAGGAACTTCTTAAAATGGAAATGTTTTATCCAAAATAAGGGTTATGAAGGTTTTAGGGTTTTATAGTTTCCTTTTTAGGGAAGGAACAGTAAAAAATTGGGTTTTCTAGTTTTAGAAGAGTTTAAAACTAGTGAAAAACAGTGTTTTCCAGTTTCCTTTTAAGGAAAGGGATTCTGAAAAAACGTATGAATGTTTAAGTTTAAGATTTTTATTTTAAACTTAAAAGGAAAAACTATATTTCAAGTTTTGTTCATAAGATCATGAAGAAGATGATCTTATGTTTGAAAAACGTTTGTTTTGATCCAATGTAACAAGAAATAGGATAAAAAACAAGTTATAAGAAGATTTTAAGATGAGAAGAAGATATGAACCTGTTTGAGTGAAGGTTGAAGATTCGAGTAGCAGGTTTTAAATCACAAATCCAAGAACAAAATGCTTAAGGAAATTATTTCTGCTTTTAGAGAGTTTGAGAGCGTAAAAGGTAAAAATATAAATATGAAGAGTTTATATAGTGAGTGTAGAGAAAGAAAATGATGAGTGGAAAAAATACTCATCATGACACGCGACACGTCCCACGAAGATTATTGGGCGAGAATTCAAATGGACGAACGTGTCAGACAAAAAGTCGTGCCATGGGTTATCCGTTTTGATGACGTCATAGTCAAAAATGTCTTTTCATTTGAAAAATGCCTCCCTGATAGGTTTTAAAAAAACATCATAGATAATTTGTAAAATGAAGAATCACTGATTTAAGAAAGATCAGCGATGAGTTTTGTTCTTTCAAAGGAATCGCTGAAGAAAAGATTGAGTGATCAATTTAGTTTTGAAAAACAACATACTGAAGTAAGCTTCAGCGAAGGGAATAGAAAAACATACCTTGATATCAACGAATCATTTTGTTTAGAGATTAGATGATAAATAGGGAGATAGAATTTTCTTGATCACTGATACAATGCGTAACCACTGAAGATTTAATCTTCAAGGTTCAGCATGCCAAGCTCGCTAATGAGAAAGTTGAATCTTGTCTCATCAAGAGGTTTGGTGAAAAGATCAGCTAACTGAAAGTTAGTAGGGATAAAGTGAAGCTCTATATCACCATTCATCACATGAACTCTGATAAAGTGATACCTGATCTCGATGTGTTTGGTCTTTGAGTGTAGTACTGGATTGTTGGCTATAGTGATGGCCCTTGTGCTGTCGCAATAGATTGGAATTTTGGAGAGCTGAAGGTCGTAGTCTAATAGTTGATTTCTCATCCATAAGACCTTAGCACAACAACTTCCAGCAGCTACATTCTCAGCTTCAGCGGTAGAAGTGGACACTGAACTTTGTTTCTTGCTTGTCCAACTTACCAGTTTTCCACCCAGGAGTTGACATCCTCCTGTGATGCTTTTTCTATCCAGCTTGCAACCTGCAAAGTCACTATCTGAATAGACAGTTAGATCGAACCCTGAGTCTTTGGGATATCAAAGACCTAGGTTGGGGGTACCCTTCAGATATCCGAAGATTTGGTTTACAGCGATCAGATGTGATTCTTTGGGTTCATATTGATATCGTGCATATAAACAGGTAGCATACATAATATCAGGACGACTAGCTGTAATATAAAGAAGAGAGCCGAACATCCCTCTGTAGGCAGTGACATTAACAGGCTTCCCTGAAGGATCTTTGTTAAGTGTCAGTGGAGGTGCCATAGGGGTTTTCATAGCTGAGCCTTGAGTTAAATCGAATTTTTTCAGCATATCTTTAGCATACTTACCTTGGTAGATAAAAGTACCCTTATCATTCTGCTTGATTTGGAGTCCAAGAAAGTAAGTCAGCTCACCCATCATACTCATTTTATATTCAAATTTCATTCTTTCAGCGAAACGAGTACATAGAGAAGGGTTAGTAGAACCAAATATAATGTCATCGACATATATTTGAACAAGAATGATATGACCTTTTACTTTCCTAAAAAATAGAGTGTTGTCGATTTTACCACGCTCAAAATTTTCAATAAGGAGAAAAGAGGATAGAGTGTCATACCATGCACGTGGTGCTTGTTTCAGACCATAGAGTGCCTTATCCAACTTATAGACATAACATGGATACTTAGGATCCGAGAATCCTAGAGGTTGTTCGACATAGACTTCTTCATTCAGCCTTCCATTGAGAAACACTGACTTGACATTTATTTGATAAACTTTGAAGTCTTTGTGAACTACATAGGCTAGAAAGAGTCAAATCTCTTCGAGTCTTGCCACATGGGCAAACGTTTCGTCGTAGTCTATACCTTCCTCTTGTATGCATCCCTGAGCAACTAGAAGAGACTTTTTGCGGGTTACAGTTCCATGTTCATCTAACTTGTTTCGATAGACCCACTTAGTGCCTATCACCGACTTGTTAGATGTCCTTGGAACAAGATTCCAAACTTTGTTTCTTTCGAATTCAGTCAGCTCCTCTTGCATAGCGCTGACCCAGTTCGGATCTCTGAGGCATCATCAACCTTCTTTGGTTCAATCAGTGAAATAAAATTGAACCTGCACTGCGTCGAGTCTGAACACCTGCGTTTGGATCACCAAGAACTTGATCAATGGGCTGATTTATAGTCCATCGCTGAGAAGGAGCATGATCTGCTGACTCATAATGAACTACTGAATGTGCTGAAGAAGAAGCTTCAACGATCTCGTGTAATTCAGGCAAGATAGGTAGAGGTTCAGAGGAAAATTCATTCACTGATTGTTGAGAAGTCGATGGAATATCAGATGTTGATGGTTCAGAAGCATGTATAGTGTTAATGGGAACAGCTGAAACCCAAGATGAGGAATCAGCTTCACTTGTCTGCAAGTTGGGAATGATGACAGGATCATCATCAGCGGTTGGATTGTTGACCTGAGGGTCAGGGTTAAGACTAGCTTCTGAATCCCCAAAATGAGAAAACATCCACAGATTAAGTTCTTCGTTGTCAGCAGAAGGTCTAGAGTTCGCTGAACGCGATTCGTCAAAGGTGACATGAATGGTTTCTTCTACAGTGTGTCTACGCTTGTTGAAGACCCTGAAGGCTTTGGATATAGAAGAATATACAATAAATATTCCGTTGTCAGCTTTGGGATCAAATTTTCTAAGAGCATCTCTGTTGTTTAAGATGAAGCACTGAAAACCAAAGATGTGAAGAAAGCTGATAGATGGTTTTCTTCCATGAAAAAGTTCATAGGCAGTTTTGTTGAATCTCTTGACAATCAGCGATCTATTCTGCGTAAAGCACGTAGTATTGACAGCTTCTTCCCAGAATTGAGTTAGAAGATGCGAATCGCTGAACATTGAACAAGCAGCTTCGATGACTGTTCGGTTTTTTCTTTCAGCGACGCCATTTTGTTGTGGTTTTCTCACTGAGGAAAGGTTATGAGAGATACCCTTACTCTCAAATAAGTTATCAAGGGAATTGTTTTTTAATTCAGTCCCATGATCACTCCTTATTGAGCGAACAGTAAGGTTGTTCAGGACTTCAATTTTCCTAACAACAGATATGAGTTCTTCTGAGGTGTCACTCTCAGCACGGAGAAACATCACCCAGGTGTAGCGAGAGAATTCGTCCACAATAACAAGTGTATATTTCTTTCCAGCGATGGATTGAATGTTGACAGGGCCAAACAAATCCATGTGGAGAAGTTGAAGAGGAGATGTCACTGAAGATACTTGCTTGGTCTTGAAGCTTGCTTTTGTTTGTTTTTCTTTCTCACACGCTGAACAAAGAGATTCCTTAGCGTATGAGTGTTGAGGAAGACCAGTGACCAACTCTTTTGAAGAAAGAGTATTCAACGTCTTGAAGTTGAGATGAGAGAGTCTCTTATGCCATAGCCAGTTGACATCAGTAGAGGCTTTGGAGAGAAAACAAGAGTTTTCAGTGGTTGTTGAGTCCATGTTTATTACATAAACATTTTCTAAACGATATCCATTGAGAGCAACTTTCTCTTTCTTGTCAGTGACGAAACATGCTTCCTTAGTGAAGCAGACCTTGAAGTCCTTGTCACATAGCTGACTGATGCTAAGAAGATTGTGCTTCAGTCCTTCAACGTATGCGACACTTCTGAAGGTGGTAGTACCATTTGAAAGTACACCAAACCCTCAGGTATATCTGTTGGTCCCGAAGGGTTATACAAGTTTGTACATTGATACCATCAAATACATCATCTAACTCCTCCTTTATCTTTACAAATGTCACTTCAGGTTCATCCTCTGAATCTACATAAATGATATCTTGTATCAGATCATCAGCCATTCTTTCCTCTTCCATTATGTTATCACTTCCACCAGGCTTTTCAACCGTCGGAATGATATCATCCAGAACTCCCAAAACATCACTTTCTTGTACATTATCAGTACCACCAGTACCAGTACCAACATCAACATCAACAATTTGAATTTGAACACCAGAACCATTAGCTTCTCCAACTTTCTGCCTCTTACTCATCTCCCCCTCATGGTGATCAGGATCAGGATCTTAATCATTATGTTTTCGTTTAGTGGTTTGGGCTTGAACGTCACACTTTTCCTCCAAAACTTTTATACGGTCAGAAAGAGTTGTAAAGCCGAAAGAGATAGCTTTGGTCATGTCAGATATGGATTGTTGTAATGTTTGGATATCAGCTTGGGTTGGTAGGTTTGTTTGTTGTTCGGTTTGGCGTCTAAGAACACCAAATAAATCAACTTCTTCTTGAGTGTTGTTATCACCTTGTTCTAACAACCTGGTAAGCATTTGAGACTTAAGTTCATGTAAGGGTAGATTAGGGAATACCTTGTTCGGTGGGATAGGCTGAGATCGTGTATCAGGTTGAGTTTCAGTTGCGATGGATGAAGATTCCATTACAGACTTTCCTTTAACAGCTCTGCTCACTTTTTGAGATAACTTGTCAACAACTTCTTTTAATTCGGCAGTCTGAGCTTTGTACGAATTATTCATTGAAGTAATAGCTAACTCCAAGAGCTTCACTGAGACAAAGTTGTGAGGAGGAGGACCCATCAATGATTTGATCTGTTGTGCACGAACCGGGGTAACACCCAGACCACTTAGGTTACCGGTTGACATGACAGTCGAAGAGACTGCATGGTCTGTGTTCAACACTGGCATAGTGTTAACGTTGACAGGACTTCCACCATGTCCTCGTAAAAGCACCAACGAATGGCGACAAATACTATGGGCGTTCCGGTTGGGTCATGAAGAACTCCAACATTTTGTGTCACCAATGATGTTGTGACTGGCGGTCGTTGTGTCCAAGGAAAAAAAGTAAATCCAAAGGGCTCTAGACTCGAAGTGCGTACAAATGAAGGCGGTGGCCGGGGCAACTGCCTACCTTGTTCAATACCAGCAAACACCGAGTGTGTTGCCGATAGACTTTGTGCTAATCCCCTGTGAGAAAATGAAACACCAACTTGTGGAGAAGTTGATGAGTGGCCGAGTGGGGTTGTGCATTGCATAGCTGGGTCTACTGTTTCTTTTTCAATGTCTTGTGGCGACGGACGCTCACTGACAGTAGATGTGGCTACCCGGATAGACTCGGTTTGGATAGAATCAGTAGTTAAAACTTTAGTTGATCCTGTCACACACTCACCAACTTTTTTTTTCCATCTCACTTGACCTCACTTGTATTTCTATTTCAACTAAAGCTCCCTCAGATCTCCTTATTTCCCCTCGAGCACCAGAGTTAGGCTCGGAAGTAACAACAATTTCAAAGTTATCATGATCATCGGGTTGATCATCATCATCGTCTGAACTATACTCCTCTGCTTCTGCCTCATCATCATCTTCATCTGAACTAGAACTTGCAGAATATATATTGGTTGGATCATCAATATCAGCAGAAAGTTCCTCGGAATCAGAAGAACCAAGGCTTTCTTCATCATCATCAACGTTTGCACGAGACGACTGACCAGAAGCACCCCCAACACCAGTTCTCTTCACTATGTTTTTACCGCTCGTCTCACCCTGTTCAAGTACCCCAGTAGCTTGAACTCTCTCTCTCTCTCTACGTATTATACCCTCACTCCTCTCTCTAAGTGGAATGGCACTTTGGGTAGGCACCTCCAGTCCTGGACGGGCCATAAGTGCATTCTTTTCTCTATACTCTCTCACGAATGGTGACTCCTGGTCAGCGTAATCAAGTACAGATTCACGTAAAACCATAATACGAGCAAACTTCAAATCTGTGGGAATTCTGATGTAATGCATCCATTGATCTAGACCAAGAAAAGCTCCTTCGCGTCTCGGTATTTGTTGATTGGCCTCCATGATGTATCGGATAACTATTTGAAGAAACCTCTGAAATGGCACAAAGGTTCTAGCTTTGGTCGGTTTGGACTTATCGGTAACAACCTCTATTAGCTCATTCCAAATCAGAATCGCGAAGTCTATCTTGCGATAAAAAACCACGACATGAAATATTCGTAGCACAGAAATACTACCGGTATCGAGCCCTGTATGATTTGAAGTCATACACCTATTGATGATGTTGAACAGTGTATAATACAGTGGTGGTAGATACTTCCTTTTGAATTTGGAAGCACGTGTAAGAACTCCATCTTTGATGTCATTATATCCTAGTAGCATGATGTCACGACACAAATCTTCTCCATATATCATATCATCAAAGTTGTTGGAAAATGGAAGATCCAGAACGGTTCTGAGTCTTTTAAGAGTCAACTTCGCATCAAAATGGTCAACTTTCAATGTAAAATACTGATTTGATTCTGATCTAGGCACAAACTGAATAGTATACCATGCCTGTTGCAGATAAATTGTAGGTACAAGCTGTGTTTTCTCTAGAGCAGTGCGGAGCGGATGACCTATAAGGATTTCGACCACAATGTGATAGTCCAATCACACATTTGTGTCGAAAGTGTAATTATTGTGTTTGATTGGCAACTTATTCTTTGGAAGAATAAGCTCGTCATCCGGATTTCGTGCGTTCACCGATGGATGTGATGAACGATGTGATGGAATATTTTGTGTTTTCATCATAGGAATTTCCATCACCATGCTCTCGAATATGTGACATTTGATCTGTTTTAGAACAGGTCAGAACATTGGTACAATGATTGCAAGTAACCACTTTTTGAGAAAAAAAATTCTCAAAAATTTCCTAAGTCTGGGAGGTTGTCGGACAAAGCTTCAAACCTAAACGCACGACACTTCTTATCGGACGACACTTGGGCGATGAAAAAGTTATCGCCTAAGGCGTGTCCGATCAGAATGAATACTAGTTTTTTTCAATGACTATGAATATTTGAACACATGCTTTGTACGATAACTTTGAATACTTCGAAAATATTTTGAAGTTTCAAACCCAGATTCTAAGAAATCAAATGAAAGCACATAAAATCAAGTACCCTAGTGTCGATTTTCTATGAATAAGCCTATCTCGTCATGTTTTAAACCAAAACCTAACACAAAGGATCGATTTTTAACAAGAATGTGAACAGTCACCACTTAAAAAACATCAAATCAATGATAATGCAATGGATGAAACGATGTAAAAAACATGAAATCACTAACATGTAGTGATTACGAACTGATAGCAACAAACACAACAACAAATTCGAAGTTTCAAGAAGCACAGTTGTGAGAGAGAAAGATGATGTGCGAGAAGTCAGAAAAGATAAATCGTTCGAAAACCCGTTCTAAATATAGACCTTAGGAATGAGTGACACGTGGCACACAACGATTGGTCCAACGTTTGACATGCCACGGGTCAACTAATCGTACGAAGGATGTACGAGAAGTTCATCTTCATCGCATGAAACGTATGCGATGAAGGCATTCAAAGTTCTCGGATAGAGGTTGTACGATAAGCCTTGATGAACAGTACTTATCGGACAAGTCATGTGCGATGAAAGATCTTATCGGACAAAGCTTGTACAATGAACATTTGTTATCGTATAAAGCTTGTGCGATGAGGATAGTTGTCGTACAATGCTTGTGTGATGAACAGTTGTTATCGTATGAGCTTTGTACGATAACTTCCTATACTTGGACAGTTTTCAAAAAAAAAAAAACTGACTTTTTCACTTTTTCAAAAATCAAATTTTCCAAATTAAAAGATGTCAAACTTTTAACTTGTTCTCTCCAACTGTTTTTCAAAAACATTTTGCTCCCCCTACAATGATGCATAAGATTTTGAAAAATAATTTTCCATCAAGTAAGGTTTGCATAAAAATTTGAATTTAGAAGACTTACCTTATCTTCAATGATTTACACACAACTTGATCAAACACATGTATAGATATTATCACATGCTCCCCCTCGACAAATGATCAATTCTTTTTCTTGTCTCCCCCTAAAGACATGCAAACACACATCAAACTGCACAAAGAATATGAAATGATAGAAATGAAGTTTATACGGTAAAAAAAGAAAAAAAAGAAAAAAAATTGAAATAAAGTTTGTAAAATACTGAAAAACATAATATTTTGAAAGAATCATAATAAAAATTCAATAAGATGAAAATTATTATTTTTCAATCAAGTTGTAAAACTAGAATGACTAATCAGAATTTAAAATTATGAATAATCAAACTTTCATGTTCAACATGCCTAGCTTTGAAATCAGAAACTTGAAACGTTTCCCATCCAAAGCCTTTGTGAAAAGATCGGCAAGTTGAAATTCAGTAGATAGAAAATAAAGTTCAACTGTACCTTTTTCAACATGGTCCTTGATAAAATGATACCGTATGTCGATGTGCTTTGTCTTCGTGTGTTGGACCGGATTCACTGAAATAGCAATTGCGGATTTACTATCACAATAAATGGAAATTTTCTCATACTTACATCTGAAATCCATTAGTTGAGTCTTCATCCAAATAACTTGCGAACAACAACTTGCGACAGCAACGTATTCAGCCTCCGCCGTAGATGTCAAAACACAGTTTTGTTTCTTTGAAGCCCAACTCACTAATTTGTCTCCCAAGAATTGTACATGCCAGGTTGGGCTTTTTCGATCCATTAAACTTCCACCATGATCCGCGTCAGAATAAGCTGTTAGCTCGTATCCCGTGCCTTTCGGATACCATAGTCCAAGATAGGTTGTGCCTTTCAAATATCTGAAGATGCGTTTGACTGCTCCGAGATGAGATTCTTTCGTATCAGTCTGAAATCTTGCACATAAACATGTAGCAAACATAATATCGGGACGACTTGTTGTTAAATACATTAGTGATCCGATCATACCTCGATAAGTCCTTATATCTGTTTTCTTACCATTTTCGTCTGGACCAATCTTGGAAACTGGTGCCATAGGTGTTCCGATTGATGTACAATTCTCCATTTTGAATTTCTTCAAAATATCAAATATGTATTTGGATTGGTTGATGAAGATTCCCGTTGAGAATTGCTTCACAATGGTTTTGTTCAAAATATCATAGTGGTTTTGTTTAAAGTGAAGAAAGTTTTTAAGATAAAGTTTACTGGTTGGTATACGTTGGTATGGGTTTCAAAGGCAAAACTATTTTTAAATAATTCCTAGTACAAAGCATGGAAAGAAAACTATTTTTAAAATAGAGGAGTGTACTTGTGGACCCAATGGATCTAGGAATAGTTTTTGTCTTTTGGTCTTTCCATCTTAGTAAACCGGGTACACTTTTTATTTTGAAAAAAAAGTTGGTTTTTGTGAATATCCATCAGATCATTTGAAAAGTCAAAGAAAAAAAATATTTCTCCTTCCAAAAACCACCTACACAAAACCATTAACTCCTAGATACCACCCATCTTCTCCACATTCTCATCCATGGCAAGAAAAAAGAAATTGGTGTCTCGCCCAAACCAACCACCGCGTCGGTCAGGTCGCCGGCCGGCCGTCGCTGCTCCGCCGCCTGAATCACCACCACAGTCGCCACTATTGGACGCCGCCACCACCAATGTTATCATCGTAACCCCATCTCCGCCGTTATCCACCGTCGCTGAGATGGTGGCACTCTTCACCGTGTCGTCCACCATGGCAGTCCAAACCGCCGACGCTGCATCTGCTGGTGACGAGGACCCCGATACACCGTCATCTTCTAGGTATGTTCACACTTTCTTAGAAACCCATGAAGTTCTAACCCCAATGGATGCCATTTCCCATCCTCCTTCGTCTTTCTCGGTCTCTCTTCCCTTTGTTTCCCTCACCCAACCACCACCGGTAAAACCCCCTTTTTCAAACCCGGGTGTCATCCACATCCCGATAACCGAACCCCTCTATGTGTGTCTCCCACAACCACCAACCACTATCACCATTTCCCCCACCCATCCTAGTTCTAACCTGCTAGAAAATACTCCAAACCCTCACTACATTCAAACCCCACTCACTAAATCCCATATACCCACTATTTCCAAGAAAACCTCACAACTTGGGTTCGATCTTAACCAAGATTGGCAGACCGAGGTACTCGGTGAAAGCTTTGATTTCAAAGGAGGCCCCTCCTCACAACCAGCCGATCTGTTCCCCTCTCAAAAAAATGCACCTTCCCCTCCTCCTGTGATCATTCACGCTTCTCACAGTAGGCTGTCAAATCCCACTGTGGGCACCAGTACAGTTCCCGAAACTCAGATCCCTGAGAAACCCGTAACCACTACAGACCCAAAACCCACTAAGAAGGATGTGGGTGATGAATCAGATGCCTCAGAAAGCGACGACCCACTCTATGTCGAGGAAGACGATAGTGATTTTAAAAGCGAGTTGCGGGCCGATGTGAAGGGCAAGCGAAAATTTGCGAGTAAGGGGAAAGGAGTGGCACGTTCTTCCAAGAAACAAAAAGCTTGCGCAGATTCCGAAGAAAAATTTAAATCGGCCATTCTTGCAAGGTACGAGCTCATCAAACGCAATAAGGTTTTAATCGAGCGCCCTTTTGACCCTAACCTAATTGGGTCCGTTTTGCACATTAAAAATCACCTACTTGCTATGCGATGGGATAAATTAATATCCTCACCTTGTAAGGTCAATGAAACTTGGGTAGCCGAGTTTTATGCGGCCATTGCTATCACAAAGGCAAGCCCGGTCTTGATACGCGACCATTGGGTTGAGTAGATCGGACCACAAGTCAACACTGTTTTGCACTTAAGAGCCCCCTTCGTTTGTTCCTATAATCAATATGTGAACAAACTTCTCGCCCTTGAGGACGACGAAGTGGTGGCTGCCTTAACCATGTCGGGCCAGCGATGGACTCTTGATAATCACCGTCTTACACTCTTCGGAAATCAATTAACGGAAGAGGCTGCCATTTGGTTTCAATTTCTCCGACATAACCTTCAACCAACGGTACATGACGGTACACTCTCTTGGGAGCGGTGTATTCTGTTTATTGCATTATTAAGGAGTGCCCGGTCGATTTTGGATCGATTGCAATGGACGCCATTTCCAAGGCGGCCACCAAAACTTCGAGTCGGTTTGTACTTTCGGGTTTGACCACAAAATTATGTACCGTTGCTCGGGTACCCGCTTTTGATGCAGATGTGGTTACTTTTAGTAAATAGATGCTTGATAAAGGTACCATCTCGCGCCGTAAGAGTGTCATTCGGTCTACTAACCTTTTGCAGGATGATGCCCCGTTGGTTCGTGATCCACCGCCTATTTCCTCCCCTGCCTGTACTCCACCAATTGCACCAACCAAGCAGCCTCTGTCCAGACGGCGTCTCAACAGCCGAGTACCTCCTCCGGGTACGGTTCGGCCGAATGGCTCGAGGCTTTATCATTGCAACATGAGGAGGCTAATCTCATCCTCAAGGACATTCGCGCTACTTTGAAATCCATCGAGGAACGCCTCAGTAGGCTGGAAGACGCCAAGAAGACCGACGATATGCCCTCCAGTTCCAACGCTCCAGGCCCGAAGAGACGTTCGTGTGCCCACAGATACCCACAGTGGGCAACAACAGCAATTGGGAGTTTGACTTTTGGTTATATATAACTCTTTTGAAACATTAACTCTATCTCTTGCTTTTGGGTATTTGTGAAACTTTTAACTGTGTGATCTCCGCCTTTTGGTAACTTTTGCGGGTGATTTCTTTCATGTGATTATATTAACTCTTGTGGGTATGTGCTTGCATTTTTCGTTTTCTGTATACTTTTCGTTGCAGGTACATCTTCTTCAATTGACTTTATGTAGGTTGAAAATGGGATGACGTAGACCATTTTTTTCAGTTGGCCTAAACACTTTTCCCCTTGTTCCTTACCCTAGCCATGTACGTTAAACAATGAGGACATTGTCCAAATTAAGTTTGGGGGTGGGAAAAGAAAATAGTGAAATAGTGATCATCATCATTTTATGATCTAAAAAAAGTCTTCGAAAAATTGGAAGACAACCTTCGAAAAATTGGGAGGTAAACGTCAACCCAAATGTTCATAAAAAAAAGAAAAATCAAAAGATTTGGGTTTTTGTGACTGAAACGGAACTCAAAAGGAAAAGCGACAAAGCAAAATTCCAACTCCTTTTGTAGTTTAGATCAAGTTTGGGGGAAGGGAAATTATTTCTTTAAAGCCACAAACACAAACCCGAAAAAGTCCTACCGATCAGTCTCAACGTCATTGAAGTCAAGAGAGGAAGATGTACGATTTTCATCTAGAGGAAACAACCAAACACCTTCTTTGTAAGTTTCGTTTATCTTTTCCCTCTGTAAAAATTCTTTTTCTTTCATTCTTTTACTTGAGGACAAGCAAAACCTTAAGTTTGGGGGTGTGATAACTCTCATTTTTTAGAGTTATTTATTACTCCTTTTCTAGGAATTATCCCACTTTTATACCCATTTTGCTCTTATCCCTTTCATTTGGTCAAAAATGTGATAAAGAGTTTATAAATGAACCAAAAGTTTGTCTTTTGCAATTTCTGTTGAAAACTATCCCACTGTGACCACGTGAACATCCCACTGTGGGCAGCGACGGACCACTTCCTTTCAACGATGGACAAAGCTTGTGCCTGGGAAACAACAATATTAAAATAAGCAAAGCATGGCTGGAAAATCCCTGAATATCTTGAAGGAACATGCTTTGGTCTTTAGCCAAGAGTTTGAAGAAAAATTGTCCAAAGGTTGATGCACTTTGTGGAACTATAAATAGGGACTTGTGGCTCTTCATTTGAAACACATTGTAATACAGCTGAACTCTCTTAATATTCTGCACTTAGTCATCCTCCAAAGTTTCTTAAAAACTTGGAGTCTTGTAGTTTATTTTTCTTGTATTTGTAATTTCTGCCAACGGTGAGATACTGTGGGCATCGCTTTTAATTTCATGCAATAATCTTCTCTTATTTTATTATGTTTTCCATTTTAATTATGAGCTAAGCACCCCTTGGGTGTGGGTGTGAGCAAACTTGAGACTAGTAGGCAACACTTGGGTGTGGCCATCGTTACTAACTCTTGAGATTGGTCACTTAAGTCGAGACTTAAACTCAACGCGGATAAGCTGATCACTTTGAAGTGTTAATATTAGATCTTAGATCTCAAGAGGGGCGGGATTCGAAATACGGCTTAAGTGATGCACAAAGATTTGAGAGAGTCTTTGATAACCACGTCGAGAGGCGGGTTTTGTATGATTTATTAAGGTTCAAACGCCGGTCGAGATTTATATCACAAAGAGATTTGGGTATAAATCTCCATACTGGTAGAACTTGACGTTTAGAGTCAAACTTAACTAAATCGGCAAGATCGAGAGTTGGTAATAATGGACACTTTATGGAAACTTTGTAGGACCGTTTATAGAATTCATCATTTCGAGAGATCGTGCTTTTTATAGACTTTTCGTGTTACAAAGCAACCAACCATTTGTTACTACGTAAATCTCAAGGAAAATCACACCCATACCCATTTTTAATATTTAAGAGTTACACTTTAATTTTTAAGAATTTCACCAACAAAACAATATTTTTCACAAACCAAGACTTGTGCAAGAAGTTCGTGTAATTCTCTGATTCTCAATAGTTCAGTCCCTGTGGATACGATACTTGGTAAATACTTACCTTCTTTATTACTTGTAGCGATCATAGTCGAGGTGTATACTTGTGCCCGCATTGTGGGAACACTGTGGCCACCTTGTGAAACAATACGGTTTCCCGCTACCAATGATCCATGAAGACCCAATACAGTTCGTCAAAAGTCTATGTAAGTCATCAAGGACTAATATATTTCATTAAGAGCACTAAAGCCCAAGAACGGTCAATATAGTTCATTAGCAACTATTGAGTCCAATATGACCCATCAAAGCCCAATACAGTTAATTAAGATCCATTCACCAAGTCCATGGATGCCGAATGAGGATCGTTAGTAGTCACTGAGTCATATATACACATACACTCTTACACACACCTTATTAGGCAATATTCTCGTTCATTAAAATGGACTGTTTGTAAACTTTTTTTACTTAGTAAGTCTTTACCGAGTAAAAGTATTTTCTCACTTACCAGGTAAGAGTATTTTTTTCTCACTTACCAGGTAAGATTCTTTGTCTTTGGTATGTCTTTTATCTCGTAACATTATCAATCATTATCACGCTCACTCGATAAAATAAGTAACATCCAATTAGCGCTTATCTGATAAACGACTCATAAGTTAAAAATTTAATAATATTAAAATTAGTATTTATTATTTTAAATAAAATATGTCCCATCTAAAATAAATATCCATTATCTAAAAATATATAAACTTTATTGTTTCAAATTTGATATATTAAGAAATATATATGTTTTTATATAATACTAGAAGGCTACTCGCGTAATGCAGCGCGATATATCTTGATTTTAATGTTTTGTTTTACTTTTTATCATTGTCAATTTTATAAAATAGTTTTGTGTATTTTTGAGAAAATTATAATATATTTTTTTCTAAATTTGTACAAAAAATGACGCTTTTGAGGGGTTCATGATATGAGGATTTGAAAGGGTTAAGATATAAGGATTAATTAGATAACCAATGAAGATTAAAAAATAATGCTTTTTTTAGGGGTTTACCATTTGAGAATTTGTAGGGAGTTAGAGATAAGAACTAATTAACAGTGGTACATAAAGTTTCGTTAATTGTTTTTAAGAGATTTTAAGTAATCAATATTAAATAGCAGTACATAAGGCTTTATGAATTGTTTTTAAAGGTTTTCATAAATGCTTTATAATATAGTATAGATATATGTATTTATATACATATTATGTGTCGATTATATAGACTTTTTAATTGAGAAAATAATTAGTTTTTAATACCCAAGTTTGTGAAAAAGAATAACAAAATCAAAATATGCTAAAATTCGCGGCGAAATTTTTTTGAGATGCCGCCGCGAAATTTTTGGGAGATGCCGCGAAATTTTTCAAAATCCAAAACTATTCCCCCTCAAATTCAATTCATCCGCCCTCTTTAGCATTTATCCATACGATTTTCTTTAAAAATCAATTCCAATTGCTTTTTCTCATATTCTATTGGCAAAATCTTTCCATCCATCTTAAAAGGGCTTGTGAGTTTTTTTTATCCGTATGTATGTTTACCTGCAAATACATACATAATATCATAATTTGAAGGCACAAAAATATTCATGATTCATCAATTGTTCAGGATTTATTTATTTTTATGATCTTAAGGAACTACCAAAGGGGTTGTTGTGTTTGTGATATAACAGGGAATTGTAAGCACCAACAACAGATCAAGACTATTCAAGTAACAAGAACGGGTTCTTGGATTTTGGTTCTAGCAAGGAGGTATCGGTTCACAAAGGTGTGCGTCAAGTTTTTTGGCTTCATTATACTTCAATTTTACCCATTAGATACAATATTTGTATTCCATTTTAGCGTTAATTTTAAGTATAATTTTTGTACAATTGTTAGATATATTAATGATTCAAGTTTTTCTTAATGTTGGGATTCTTTGTCAATGGATTTATTCGTTGTGTTTATGGTTATTAATATTGAATATGTTTATTGGTTTGTTTTGATGCGGCCATGTTCAAATATGTTATATTTTTTTAATTAGTTTTATGGTTTGTTAACAGGTAGCCACATTTAGGCTTTAGTCACTGTTCTTTTGTAATAATTTGGATCTATAAACATTCAAATTTAGTCGATTCTAATTTTGTTTGTAAGCTTAAAAGACGTATATATTTATTAAATGGCTAAATTTCTAATAAATTTGTTATGGAGCTCCCTCGAAAAAATGATCAAAATTCCGTTGGAAACCACTCATCAAAAACCATGTGCTCCATATTTGTTAGAACTAAAACCGTAGCAAAATCCCGTTGAAATACGTGTCGAAAAAATATTCCGACCAAGAAAATTATGGTAGAAATTTTTAGTGAAATATTCGTTGTAAAAGTCCCCTTTTTATTAATGAGTTTGTCTAATAGCATCGACAAATGTTTTATGAGAAGGTCAACAATTTTTGCCGCCGGGTTTTTATGCCGATAAAAAATAAATTCAATTAGCTTTTGCCGACGTGTTTTTGAGTTGGTATAAATGTTGGTCCCGAAGGGTTATACAAGTTTGTAGAAGGGGAGGTTGAATACAAACACACGATTTTTATTTTTCTAAATTGTTTATTGATAAATCAAGACAATTTACAACTTGTTGCGGAACAAGATTAAGGATAAACCTAATCTAAACAAGTCTTGAGAAACACTAAGTTTCTTGCACTAGAAAGAGTTAAATAAATTACGAATAATAACTTAACAATAAGAGAGAAATAAGAAGATGGTCTGAGCACACTTCAAAACTGAAGTAAGGTTCTTCTTATATACTGCATGCATTTAATGCATGGCAGTATGGCTTTACACGTGGCAGCAGCTGAGTGGTTGCATGTCATTGACCTTTGTAGACAACCTTAGTAGCCGCATGGTGCACAGTGTAGAATCAGAGTTGTTGTACGATTACAGACAAAAGGGATGTTCGTTCTGACAGTTCGTACGGAGACGTGCAAGGGAGGTAAGACAATAGTAACATGCGGGGAGACTTCATGATCAACTTTCGTTGAGTCGGATCTTTATCAGCGAATGATAAAGTTCAGCGATTGCTGAAGTCTTCTACTTGATACTTCACGTTGAATGGACAGGTCTTGCTTCGCTGATATCCGCATCAGTTCATGAGTAGACTTTTCGCTGGTTCTTGAGCTTGGTCTTCGACTTCAGCGTAGAACATATGTTGATGTGAAACTTGTCTTCAGGGATCATAAGTAAACAACTAACTTATCAGCAATCATCTCATAGACTGAACAGGCTCAGAGCTATATGATGATGAACAGTGTTCGCTGAATATCTAATCTAAAGAGTGAGAGTTCCTATCAGCGGTACTGTAAAGTCTTAGTACTTATCAACGATAGTGAAACTCTAATACATATTGTTTACTTACAATTTTCACTAAGTGTTTAAGAGAGGGTCATTATCAAATCACTGAGGGTTTGGATCAACAATAAACTTCACCAAACGAGTCAAACCTAAGTTTTGCCGACGAGTTTGTGCTTCGGTAAAAGGTTAAGCGTAAAAATCCAAAAAAACGTTTGCCGGTGGATTTTTAGGCCAGTAAATGTTTGACCAAAAAGTCAATGAAAACTTTTCCGACGGAAAAATATGTCGGCAAAAGTACTTGGTCGTCGGGAAAAGAATTTTATACGATTACTTGAAAGATGTTTTTGCCGACGACTTTAGTTTTTTCCAACGACTATCTTTCGCCGGAAAATGTATTTTTACTGGCGGCCCATGTTGTTCTTCGGCAAATACTCTTGTAGCGGCCAGCTTTTCACGGAAACTTTTGTTGGCGGGAAAGTCCGACGGTAAAAGATTTTAGCTTTTGCCGGCGACTTTCGAGACTTTTGTCGGCAACATTTTCCTCCGACAAAAGTAGTTATTTTTATAGTGAACATATAATATATGTATATATATATAGAGGCGGGTTCAAACGAGGAGCGTAACAATTTAAGAAAACACGAGGAGCACCGTCCATGTACAAAATCACATGTGATTCACAACACAAACCGCGCGCTTTGCAAACCGTGGGACAAACCGCGTGCTTTGCATTTTTTAATCACATGTGATTTTGTACATGGGCGGTGCTCCTCGCGTTTCTCGTAAATTGTTACGCTCCTCGTTTGAACCTTTCTCCCTCTCTCTCTGTGTATATATATATATATATATATATAATGAAATTTTGAAAACGACTAAAAAATAATCAAAATTGACCTAAAATGGTTGCTTGGTCAACGACCTAAATCTGTCATTTAATGGCCGGATTTCGTTTAACATTATGAAATTATAAATATTATTTAAATTTCTGGAATAGATACTTTAATCATTAAATATTTAAGACAATAATATAATATGTTCAATAATTAAATTATATTCAATTATTGGACTCATGTTCTTACAAATTAATAGAGTTATGATGGACAAGTTTTTGGACTTTAGTATCAATATATATATATTAAAGGAGAAACCAAGGTTGATGACATGGCTCTCCTAAAGGCTAGAAAACTCAATTATCTTTTTTCTCTTTAATCATCATTTTAATCCTTTTCTTTTCTTAATTTCCCATTAGCATTGATTATTAATTATGTTTGCATTTAACATTGGTCATTTCATTTTCCCTAGCTCCTCTTCATCTCCCAATATATTAAAGAAGAAAGCATTCATATTGTACTATATATATATATCTAATATATTAGTGAAGAAGCCAAAGCTAAATGATGTTTGTGGTTTATATATCTTACATGCATTGCACAAAACATTCGATCATGTTCGTTGTTTATAGTTTAGTTTTTAATTTTGCCACTACAACATTCAATACCCTTAATTCTATTGAAGATAAACTCACTTGGTCTTTTGATTTTGTGTTTGGATTTTCATTTTTTCTGTTGTAGAGGAAAGTGGACGTTGATTTGGTCCATGAAGAGGAGTTTAGTCTTTTCTTCACCCCTTAAATCTTGCAGGCTTTTTAACTATTGTTTCAGATTTTATAGGATTTTTAACTAGGGTTTCTACGGGTTTTATAGCATTTTAGGGATATTTTTTTGCAATAAACATTGAACCCTTCTTTAAGCAATGAAAAATTGTCTTTTTCATTGTAATACAACAAGTTTTGATCATCGTTATTACAGGAATTAGATGTGGTAACGAGATGCTAATTTTTCGTGTGGTTAGGAAGTTTGAAGCTTCATTATGAAGCCATATTATAGATACATCTTTTCAGATAAAAAAATGTATGAGGTCTGTACTGAAATTTGTTATAATTAAGAATGTTCTATCTACAATGAAACATAAGTGAATAAAACAACTCCAAAAAAATTAAAGGATAAAAGAAACCTATTAAGAATGATGTGACACATTGTTGAAGTAATAAAAAATTTCTCATTGTTTTGAATTTTCTAGCCTTTAGGAGAGTCATGTCATCAACCTTGGTTTCTCCTTTAATATATATATTGATGTTATGTTTGATTGGGTTTGTATGTTTTTTTCTATCTTTCTTTCCTCAAATTTTGCCTTTTTGATGTAGTTATTAACAAAATGTTTAATTACTTAGACCATTTGTCTTATTTGTTTATACGTAAATTTCTTTATTTCTTTTATTTCACAATGATTCTATTTTTTTATTTACATAGCATTTAATAAATATATATATCAACATTTTCAAGAACTTATTATATAAATTGAATTACTATTATGAGTCTTGAATATAATAATATGTGTATTTTTATTTATGTAATAATAAAATGATTATAATTAATATAAATAAATAAATGAAGACGATTACTCACATCATTATGATCATTGTCAGTTAGAACACTCTATATATATAAAATTTGAAAAACAATATATTTTATGATCATTCACACGAATTTCAATCATTTTTTTCTACAACATATATATTAATATGTATTATCGCCAAATAAAATTAAATATCTACAATTTGAATAAATATATAAAGTTTGAATCAATATATAAAAGTAAAAAAATTATTATCATTTAAATCTTATTAAAATCAATATATAAATATAAATACCATTACAACCAATATATATTAATAAAAATATAATCCATATATAAGTAAATACTTATTATTGAGCTCTTTTTTAATAAACGAAATAGTTATTACATTTAATATCACAAAATAAGATTAATATATAAGTAAATACTATTACCAACTCTCTCATTAACAAATAAAATACCTATTACATTTAGTATCACTAATTAAAATCAATACATAAAATAAATAAATCCAAGAAACAATATATATATATATATACATATATATATATATATATATAATTAAAACTAAAAGTTATTAGAGGAATATAGTAATATGTATAAAAATGATAGAAACATATATATAAAAATTAAAAATTAAAGTAGAATAACAAAGTATATAAAACTAGAAAGAATAACCTACTATAATCATGAATATATAATTATATCAATATTATTATTTAGTTTAAATTGAAATCAAACTATGAATCGATATAATATCTTTCATTTTACATATATGACTAAATCCTCTTTTTTTTCAAGATTCTTTACCGATGTAAGATTTGAAGAAATAGCCTCAAGTGAACTAAGGATGATGAAAATGTTTCATATCATGTGAAATATCGATTCTTATTAGTCTAATGTATGTTATGTGACCATTAAAACCCATTTAATTTTTATTTTTTCTAAAACTTTTACCGTCACCACGCAACGCGTGGTGTCGAACACTAGTTATTATAAAGACGAGACTTTTGCATGAAACATAGACTAAGACATTCATCGAGAAAGATGGAATAAAATATTTACCCATCGATTATTTAGAACTCATCAACTGCTGTCCAATAATTAGTCACCGATCGAATTTTGAAGGTTTTTGGCGACGTATTACCAATGGTAGTTTGGTTGGTAAAGTTTTTGTCTCTAACATTTTGGTAAATGACTTCAATAGTTTACATTTCTTATAATCATCTTGTAATTAAATGCATTATGAAATCTAATTACACTATACAAAATAATATAGTATTAAAAATTACCAAATTTAAAAGTGAATTACATGTTTAATACATTTGTTTACCTAAACTCACACTGTGTCCATAAGATGACATAATTATAAGGAAAATTGTATTAAAATGGAACCAACTTTCATCCATTTCCTATTTTGGGGAAGCAACTTTTAAAATCGTCATTTAAGGGTCTGGACCAAACTTTAAGTTTATTTAAGGGTTCGGTTAACTTGTTGACATGCTAATGATGACATCAGCCTAATTTTTTGCCAGCTAAGATTCCACATCATTATTTTAATTATAAAAATAAATTTAAAATGCTGATATGACACATAATTTTTTTATTTAAAATATAATTATTCCACGTTCCATTTTTATTCAAATATCTCGATATTTTTACAAATTTCTCGCTATTTGCATTTTACGTCATAGGTCCCTTCTTTTAACTCCATAAAAAAGTCCCATTAACTTATTTAATATAGTGTTGGGGTTCAGTGAAAATAAGAGTTATGGTGAGAATATCAAAACAAAAGTTTCATATGCCTTTATCTATTTTTAATTTTCTAATTAACCTATTTTTATCATCATGACATAAAAGTTTAAAATATACATGGCAGGTTAGAGTGAGAAAATATATGTAAAGTTTGAGGAAGAAATTGAAAGTGAAAATAAATGTCAAAGGTATAGTAGTTGAATATAGATCAAAGTAGTTGAAAGTATATGAAGGTTGTTGAAGGTCGATGAAGTTAAATCAAAAAGTTAACTCATCCAACGTTTAGAAGTTTTCTTACCATTCTCACTGTAATTGTTTTCCTCATATGATTCCTCGTGTATATATATATATATATATATATATATATATATATATATATATATATATATATATATATATATATATATATATATATATATATATATATATATATATATATATATATATATGGCTTGTTTCATTTGCAAACCATGTAGTTCTTACAAACTCTACAAACCAATCTCAACCATACATTTTGATAATCAAGGGTGTGGATTAAATCACTTCCTAAATTTACTCTCAACCGCATTTTATCACCGCCTCAATATTTGAAAATAAACAAAACCAATAGCTGAGATTAGGTTTGTAAAGTTTGTAAGAATTACGTGGTTTGCAATGAAATACGCCCTAATTATATATATATATATGCACACTATTTTGTAAACCATCATTATCGTGTAAACAATGTCATCAACAAATGAATGATATGAAACAATTTTATCAAAATAAACAATTTCATGAAACAATTTCATCAAGAAAACCTATGAAATCCACGATTTACAAAGTTTACCCGACAAGGGTGGTTTATGTAACACCCTCAAATTTGGAACGCACAACTAACTTTAAAATTCCATAAATAACCAAAATAGATCATTTCATTTCTACAATTCATCCCTCAAAATACCTCGGAATTAAAACAATATAATTCCCCAAAATAAAATAACTTAAACGGGTGTCACTTAACACAACACAAGTTGCTAGTCCAAACAAGTGCGGAAGACTTTACTACTCAAGTCACCTCTCGTGCATCCTACTAGCACTCGCCACTTCACAATGTAGCTAGAGCTACCCCAACATGAGCCTGTTGCACATGCCGACAAAGAAAAAGGGTTAGGCTTACGCCTAGTGAGTTCAAGCATTTTATCATGACTATATAAAAATCATAAATCGGAAGGTAGTAGTTATAGTCATGATTTAAATAAATCTTTAAACGAAAGTTTGCGACAAAGACTATCATTTCCAAAAATGTTTCCCAAACGGCACAAATGCCTCATTTTCCAACGCACTCAAAATCTATGAGAAAGGTTCCCAAAATATATAGAGCGTTTTTCCAAAATAAGTTACGAATCCCAATTCACCTAAATACGTGAATAAATCTAGTTTAGGCAAAACCTTCAAATATGGTTGACAATACATACTCAACCCATAAAACATGGAAACCATTCATTTAAATATAACCTTTCATTGGAAACATAATACGAAGCAAAACTCACGCAAACGTAAAATGTATTAAAATCCAAATACCGTAAACGGGGGAGACCCGTATCCGTTGAAGGTGGAGGTAACACATAAGTATACCACCCATACAACGTTCATCGTACAACCGGAAGTAGAGATTACAAGTTACGTTATGCCTATCTCTGTCCTCCCATCGAAATCGGGAATTACAACATACGTCTTGCCTATTCCACGACTCTGCTCTACGAAACCGAGTTACACCGTAATTGAGGATACACCTTGACGTCTACCCACTTGGTAACGCCTCAAGGCCCGGCACGCTTAGGATCACCTCCAAGGTACCCTCTATAAGCGGCGTGAATCTCTACACACCTCCAAGGTCTGTGCCCAAGACTATATCCTCCTAATGCCTACTCGTAAAGTTAAGGTCACAAAACATGAGTTCCGAGGTTCGGCCTCAAGATACCCACTCGACCATTACCAACGACTGAATAACATGCCTATGGATCCAATGCAACACAGTCTACAACAACATGCCTATCCCAGAATGACTCACTCACCCAAGCATGTAAATATCCAAACGTGCAGTAAATGCAAAATGGCGCAATAAAAGCAACCCATAACAAGACTCCACATTGAGCCCTCTAAACCGGACAAATGTCCCATGACTATCTCAAAGTCAAAAACCGCGCAAAGTGCTCCAAGCTTGCTAGACCCATAAATGTCGGTCATCATCGCATAAACGCGCTTAAACATTGTTTAGGTAAACAAGTACCACAAATCCATCATTAACCCCAAAACACAACACGGGTTAAACAAAAGGGTTTTCCCAAAGGACTCACACCCTTATAATTCTCAAAATGACCCATAACACCCAAAAGTGCATTTCCCAAATGGTTTATTAAAATCATTTACACTAACATGATTAACCATCAAATAAACCTCATTTTGAGCAATTAATCTTTTAATGACAATTTATGGTTTCTAACCATCCAAATATCAAAAAGCCCCAAATATGGGTGTTTTACACATTTATGAAAGTAAATGCTTTAAAAGAGTTAAACTATCCAAATAACTCAATCATACACATTTTCAAGTAAAACACACAAGTATTTAGAAAATACTATTTTTGGCATGTACAAAGTTTTCGCAAAGTAACTTGAACTCACCTTGGTAGATTTAGCTAAATCTAGAGTTTCTCCAAACGTAAGCTCCATTGATGAAGTTTGCATCATCAAGCCAAAACTTCCAAAAACCTAGATCCACAAGTTTCCAACCATAAATAATCATCCCCAAACACTTATACATGTTTCCCCCAATATAAGTCATCCAAAAACACCAAGATATCAAAACCCTAACCTCTTAGATGGAGAAAAGTGAGAAGCTTACCTCAACCACCGCCAAATACTCCTGGACCATTCAACATACTTCAAAACCTTTCCTAGATCCTTGAATATCTCTAAAAAAACGAAATCGTAGCAACTTGAATCATCAAAATCGGAGTTGTGGTGCAAAAGTTATGAAGGTTTGAAGATTAGGGCTGGAAATCGCGTCTTAATACACCAGACCCGCTCCCGCGGTTTACCCCGCGGCCTCAAGTCGCGTGCCTCCCCAAGGCTGGACTCCAGAGGCTTACGCGGCTTGGGCCGCGGCCCAAGGTCGCGCACCAGGCTGCGCGGCCCTCTGTTGGGTCGGATACTGTTTCGGCCGTAACTTCTTTGTTATAGCTCCGTTTTTGCTCCGGAAAGAACCGTTGAACTCGTATTCGAATTCCCCATCCAACAAGACCATAAAATATAAGATTTAAACCAAAATCCTATTTTTCATATTTTTCTTAAAAGACCGGTTTCACACTGATTCGAAATTGTACTTATCCGAAAATTACGGGTGTTACAGTTTACAAATTATTACGTCACTATATATATATATATTACACATGACATGCCACCTATCGTGTCTTCAACTCTCTCTCTCTCTCTCTTTCTCTCTTTATCTCTTCTATTTTTCATCTCCAACTGTAACACCCCAAAAATTGGGACAAACAAAAAAATTCACAAAACAAAAAAGTGGTACATCTATAAATGCCAAATAATGAGTCTCCCAAAAAAGTGATATAATAAACAATTGTTAATTACAAATTAGTAATCAAAGTAATTAAAATAACAACCTGTTAATCTAATTTCTCTAGGAAATAACATCCAGTTATCCAAAAATATTGTTCTTCTATAAAATGGTGTCTCAAAAGATATTTTTCCCACGCTTGCTCTATCCCGACTAGACATTCTTAGAGATCGCGCCGCTAGATCCTAAGATACATGTCGATACAAAACAAGTGTGAGGCCAAAAAGCCTAGTTAGCTTGAATAATTAACATAAATCTATAATTATCAGTGGTTATTCACTTATACAATAAAAAGCTTCAGTATTAGGAGTCAATGGGGGAGACCCATAACACCAATCATGTTTCACCTCAAGAGGCAATATACCTTAGTGTCTATTTCCACGAGTAACACCACAAAACCTAGCACATTGGGGACTACCTCAAGGAATTACCCCGAATGGTAGAGATCTAGGTTCATACCCACACGGTGGTACCACAAGACTATATCCTCCTAGTGCCTACTTGACGGTTCATCCACAAAATCTCATAGGCTTCAGCGATAGCTGACTTACATCAGGCCTCACTGATGAAAGAGACCATCAGTGATCGCTGATCATGAAGCTTGCTACTTTTGTCCAGAATCGTACAACCATTCTGCCACCTACATTGTTCATCATGCGTCCAAGAGCATGTCTTTGACAAAAGTCAGAAGCATGCACCCAATGATGATCTGACACGTGTAAAGTGCTCCTGCCATGCATTAAATGCGTTGGGTATAAATAGGAACAACATCCTTCATTTTGGAGGGTCCTGACTTCTTAGTGCAAGTAAAAAAACTCTTATTTTTCCACTTATTATTTCTCTCCTATTTCTAGTGCAAGAACCTTAGTGATTCTCAAGTTTGTTTAGATTAAGTTTTAATTGTAAATTGTATTTTGATTTATCAATAAATAATTGAAAAAAGTAAATTTTGTGTTTGTATTCAACCCCCCTTCTACAAACTCTCACCCTTGTTCGGGACCAACAAGTAATCACATCTACTTAGACCTATCTAACTCTAAAGATGATATGGTTGTGCATGAGATCAGAACATCCACAGAGTCCTCTTCTAGTGGCACTCAAGGATTGTATGGAAGTCTTTCCAAACTCAACGCCAAAACATATTTTAATGAAAACATCTATGAAATAGAGAAGAACTTGGAAACATGTGTTTTTACCAAAGATTAACCCCTTTTGAATATGTCACAAAGTCGCAATTGCAATACTTTTCCACCTCTCTTCAGAGTTCCTTGGTTGAACTAAAACTCCTTCTACCCTAGACAGAGGCCTCTGCCTCAACAACACTGAACTTCAAGAAATCAAAACCGCTGTCTCCACGCTTGAAGCCAAGTTAGAGACCCATGCTCAGTCTTTGGAGCATATCAAAACTCTTATCAATGATTGACTTTTTTCATCCAGCTTTGCATCAACATCCACGTCCACCTCAGCTCTGCAACAAAATGTTAATGAAGTTAGTTCCCAAGTCTCATCAGAGACCACCTCCCTATCAAAAATCAAAGATCCAGGGTGGACGAGAAGGGCGACGACCCAGGGCTTCAAGCCTAAGGGGCATTATTTGGGCAGTGATGTTATTACTTATAAAAAAGTTTTAAAGTGAAGATCACTGGACTTGAACTTTGAACCTATAAGATACCTAAACACTTTCTCACCACTAGGCTATTGACACAATTTGATATTTTTTCTCCTATTTTAATTTTATTACTTTTCTTGTTGATTCATTTTTACCTTCTTATATTTCTTTTTTTCAATTTTTATCTTTTTTATGGCAACACTTATTTATCTGAAACAAAATAAAATTAATCATATGCAACAATTAATACTTCGTATGTGTTTTTGTTTTTGAAAACCATGTGATAATATTTGAAAGTTCATTATTCTTTTCACCAAACATTTTTTTGCAAGGAATTGGTAAGATCAAAATATACATGAAACAATTTAGATTACCAACTAATTTCCACTTAGAACCACAAACATCTTTTATTATATTTTGTAAAATCAAACTGATGAAATAACTTGGATTACTACATAGTTTCAACTATTTTTTTTCATAGTCATAAATATGTTCTCGAAAATTATTAATTATTTTATTTTATATTGTTGATGTGATGTTGAATCTCATCAATCCAATTTTGTTGTAACCCCTAGTGTGGTTTGTCGCCTAAGGCTATATTGAGTTGTTTAGACTACATAACACTCGCTACTCAAGGATGATTAGATATTTAAAAATATGGTACCAATATAGTATTAAGTTTCCCTAAGTTTTAAGACAAATTAACCATCCTATATGGTTAATTTAACTTGAACATAACTATCGTAATATGCAAGTCTCTAAAGTTCAATTTAACTTGATGTTACATTATGGTATTATACAATTATAAGATATGTATTACGAAAAACACATTATCATTCAATAACAATAACAAAAATTGGCTTTTAAAAATATAATGTTTTCTTTATAGTTTTTAAATAGTGAGGGAATTATTTAACCTTTTCGCCTAGGGCATGAGAAACCTTAGGGTCGGCCTTGTAAAGAGCTGTTACAGAGGCAACATGAATCAGTTCAAAATAAGAGTCTAGTCTTTTGGCACCACCCACCATATTTGAGTCTTTGGCTTCCTCATCATCCAAAACTGTTATCCATGCTCCTCAACTAGTCTCCTTGTATTTGGTCAACAAAGGAGATTTACAGAGATTTAAACAGGCAGTTTTGTAGAAGATGGCTGAGATCTCTGCCAAGTTCGTCACAAAGACCAACCAACTCATCTCTGAGGTAAAAACCATAGTTTCCAAACATAATTTCTCAGTTGATGCATAGGTTATTCACATTATGGGCACAATAGAAGACTTGTGTAAAATAGTGGAAAATAAGATCAATATCATCCCCACTTTCTCTGCACCTGCACAAAAAAGGGAGAAATGAAAGGCTCCAACCTCTTGTATAGAGGAAGCCTCCAAAAAGCAAAGGTCTGATGATCTAGAGGATCGAGAGACAGATGGGCCCTCTGATCACTAAAAGGGGGAGAGCCAACACATCACCCAAGCGGTTCCCATTTCTGTTGTTGCTCCAGAATCAACTTCAGCTCCAAATGAATCCAAGAAACCAGAAGCCAAAGAACTAGAGGAGTCTCATAAAGATCAAATGGCCCCTACTGATGAACTTACTAAAGAACCCAAAGCAGAGGCAACAAGGACTGACCAGAGGGTCCCCAATAAGGGCCTTTATTGATGAACCACCTGTCGAGCTCACAAAATTTCACATATCTTATGGTAATTTTGGCCTATGATAGACTTGAAGATCCAATTATTCCAATCCCCACACTCCAAATGATCGAGATCGCAGTGCCAAACATTCATAGAATGCCTGAAGAAGTTCACATAGTAAGTGCAAACCTAAAAATAATCGTACATCCTTTCATGAGAATCTAGATCAACATATCTCTAAGATGTAAAAGGACTAAAACCATGGACTTGAAAATCGTGATGATATTGTGTATCATCAACATACGAGAGACAATAATAATACTACAATGGATTATTTATGGATTTCAAAATTATGACATAAAATAAAATTATACCATTTACCAAGAAAATACGGACCATTTTATTGTTGGAATAAACTTAACACAAACTTTGATCTTTGCTTATTCCATTCAACTTAATTAATCCATACGTACAACAGGATACAAATACATACTGAAGGGATGCAACCCTTTGAAGTAAACAGACACAACTTTTGGGATTTGACAGTTAATTAACTGTCAATCCCTTAACTGCCAACTGATCCGTTAACTAACTTATTTATTATTTTAATTACAATACTGACTAGCTTAATTTTAACACTCCCCCTTAAGCTAGAAAAGGCTTGACCCTTAGGTTGTCCTTCATGAAATTAAAGTTTCCAGATTGTAATGCCTTTGTGAAGCAATCTGCAAGTTGATCCTTTGTGCCACAAAGTTCAATTTGAACTTCACCATTTGATACCAACTCCCTTATGAAGTCAAACTTGATCCTGATGTGTTTGCTCTTACCATGAAATACATGGTTTTTGGTAAGAGCAATGGCAGATTTATTGTCACAGAAAATAGTTGTAGGGTCCTTTTGAGGGTAATTCAATTCTTCTAAGATAGCTCTCAACCAGATAGCTTGACATCCTGCAGTAGAGAGAGACATGTACTCAGCTTCTGCATAGGACAAAGCCACAACACTTTGCTTTTTAGACTGCCAGGACACTGCTCCACTACCCAGATTGAAAACATACCCCGCTGTGCTTTTTCCATCATCAATGCTTCCTCCAAAGTCACTGTCACTATAGCCTATAAGTTTGAAATCTTTTGTCCTTGAATAAAAGATTCCATGGTCTAAAGTTCCCTTTACATACTTGAGTATCCTCTTTCCTGCCTCCCAATGACTCCTCTTTGGACACTCCATGTATCTGCTTATAAGGCTAACAGAAAATGCCATATCTGGTCTAGTGGCAGTTAGATACATTAGACTGCCCACTAGGCTTCTATACAGACCAGCATCCACACAATCTTCCTTACTATCTTTAGAAAGTCTAAGTCTAAATTCCATGGGAGTGGTACCAGGTGTAGTCTGTCCCATGTTGAACTTATCAAGTAAGTTGTGAGCATACCTTTGTTGAGAGATTGCAATACCATCTTCATTTTGTCTAACTTCAATTCCCAAGAAATAGTGCAATAAGCCCATATCAGTCATGTCAAATTCCTTTTTCATGCTTTCTTTGAAATCTTCTCTTAATCTTTGAGAGTTTCCTGTAAAAACCAAGTCATCAACATATATGCAAATTATGAGTATCATACCTTCAATCTTCTGCGTGAACAGAGTGTGTTCCTGTGAGTATTTGTTGAAACCATTTGCCAGAAAATAGCTTTCTATTCTGTTGTACCAAGCCCTTGGGGCTTGTTTCAAGCCATATAGGGCTTTCTTTAAGTGGCAAACTTTATGTTTTTCTCCTTTCTTCTTATAACCTTCAGGCTGATCTATGTAGATATCCTCCTCCAAATAGCCATTTAGGAAGGCTGATTTTACATCCATCTGATGTACCTTCCATCTGTTTTGTGCAGCCAAAGCTAATACCAGTCTGACCGTTTCTAATCTGATGACAGGGGCAAAAACCTCCTGATAATCTATGCCATGTTTCTGCTTCTACCCCTTCACCACCAATCTAGCCTTATACATGTCCACTTCTCCTTTTTCATTTAGTTTTGTTTTGTAAATCCACTTGACTCCTATTGGCTTATGACCATTTGGAAGGCACACTAGTTCCCATGTATCATTCTTAATGATTGCTTCCATTTCCTGATCCATGGCTTCCTTTCATTTTCTTTCTTGACATGCCTCTTCATAATTTACTGGATCTGCATCTGAGAATAGGACAAAATCTATTGTATCATTAAGTTCCAAAGTCCTTGGATCATTGTAGATGTCCCTTAGACTCCTATATCCTCTTTTTGGTGAACTTTCACTATTGGATTCTGTTGTGTTTGAAGAGTTTGGAGTGATAGGTGTCATAGGAGTAGTTGCTATTGGAGAGGGTGGATCATTGTCTTGTTGATTCAAAGTACTTTCCCTCTTTTCTTCATCAATGTCTATAATCTGAGTACTGCCTTCCTTCTGATTCAATGTATCATTCCATTCTTTGCTTTCCTCAAATACTACATCTCTGCTGATAATAACCTTTTTGGTTATAGGATTGTAGAGTTTGTAGGCTTTTGACCTATCACTGTAGCCAACAAATATGGTCTTTTCTGACTTATCATCTAGCTTACTTCTCTTTTATTCAGGTATGTGTGAATAAGCAATACAACCAAAAGTCCTTAGGTGTCCTACAGTAGGTTTGTATCCACTCCAGGCTTCCTGTGGAGTCATATTTAACAAGCCTTTTGTGGAAGTCATGTTCATTAAGTAGTAGGCACAGGCCACAGCCTCTCCCCAAAAGGCGTTGTCCAAGTTTTTTGCTTTTAGCATACTCCTAGCCTTCTCAATTATTGTCTTATTCAGTCTTTCTGCCACCCCATTTTGCTGTGGGGTGTATCTAGTGGTGATCTAATGGTGGATGCCATTTTGTTTTAAAAAATCCAAAAAATAGGCAGAGTTGTACTCACCCCACCATCTGATCTAAGAGTTTTGATCTGATGTCCACTCTGCTTCTCAACATAACTTTTAAAAATATTGAAATAGTCAAACACCTCTGATTTTTCTTTTAGGAAATATATCCATAATTTCCTCCTAAAGTCATCTATAAAAGAGAGCATGTACCTGTTTCCAACAATAGAAGGAGTCCTCATTGGTCCACACACATCTGTGTGGATAAGCTCCAGTGGCTTAGTGGCTCTCCAGGCTCCTTCTTGAGGGAAGGATTCCCTTGTTTGTTTTCCAAGCATGCAGGCTTCACAGGTTTCTTCAAGTTTTCTTAGGCTTGGAATTCCTTTAACTAAGTTATGTCTTTGCATATAACTTAGATATCCAAGATTTGCATGACCAAATCTATGGTGGCCATAGTAGGGAATTCTGTTTTGTAGACATATTTAAAGAACAAGGTGTTTTCTTTAAAATGAAATGGGAACATTTTATTACCTGTCATGTTAATTCTCCCAATCATGTTTCCACTTTGATCTCTTACTTCACATGCCTTATCTTTGAATTTTAATTCATATCCTTTCTGCAGGAGTTGTCCCACACTGAGAAGGTTGTGTTTTAAACCTGGGACATAGTAGACACTGTGATTTCTCTTATGTCCAAGCACTGTATCAACCATGATGTCTCCAATTCCCTGCATATGTAGTCTCTTATCATCTCCTGTTCTTACCTCTTTCTTTTGAGTCTCATCAATATGAACAAATATGCTTATGTTTCCTGTCATATGGTTGTTGCACCCACTATCAACAAACCATGTGTCATCCACTGGAATTTCTTGAGTGCTGAGTATCATAAACACTGTATCATCCCCATCTTCTATATTTATAAAACTGTTGTCTCTTTCTTCTGCTATTCTTTTTCTGCAGAATTTTGCTATATGTCCAAACTTTTGACAATGATAACATTGAACTGGAGTGGGTGGCTTTCCATTGCCTCTTGCTTTAATTTCTCCCTGCTGTTCTCTTGCATAGAACCTATTTCTTTCTATAAAGTTTGAAGATTGCAGTTAAAATGCTTGTTCATAAGGTGTAGAGTCAAATTGCTTCATCCTTAACTCATGGGATTGTAAGGTTCCAAGAAGACTTTCAAGGGATAACATTGAAAGATCCTTAGATTCTTCTATAGCCACTACTACATACTCAAATTTTCTTGTTAGACTTCTGAGTATCTTCTCTATGACCCTTCTATCTTCTATTGTCTCACTATTCAGTCTTAATTGATTTAACAGCAAGATCACACGGTTGTAAAATTCCTCTATTATTTCAGAATCTCTCATCTTTAGGCTATCAAACTCACATCTTAGGGTTTGTAGTCTGACAATCTTTACTTTGTTTTCCCCTCGATAAGTTTTATAAAGCATGTCCCATGCATCTTTGGAAGAAATTGAAGAAGAAATTCTCTCAAAGATGATTTCGTTCACTGCTTGGTAGATTATGTAGAGGGCTTTCTTATCCTTCTTTCTTAATTCTCTGAGTTCATCTTCTTGTTCTATTGTCAATTCATCTATTTCAACTGGTTCGTCAAATCCCTGATCGATTATGTCCCACAATTCTTGTGATTCAAACAAGACCTTAATTTGTATAATCCAATGGTAATAGTTCTTTCCATTTAATTTGGGAAGTTGAGGATGCAGAATGGCGTTTGAACTTGATGCCATATGGGCTCTGATACCACAATGTTGGAATAAACTTAACACAAACTTTGATCTTTGCTTATTCCATTCAACTTAATTAATCCATACGTACAACAGGATACAAATACATACTGAAGGGATGCAACCCTTTGAAGTAAACAGACACAACTTTTGGGGTTTGACAGTTAATTAACTGTCAATCCCTTAACTGCCAACTGACCCGTTAACTAACTTATTTATTATTTTTAATTACAATACTGACTAGCTTAATTTTAACATTTATTCCCCATCGCTAGTTGATATGTCGGTAAATGTCGTACCTCAGTGACGTATTTAAAGATTAAATATTTTTGTCGTTTATCTCTTGCTAATTAATCAATAGTTACTTGGTCGTTAATTTTGGTTTACACGAATGTAGCTAGTTTTACAATTTATAAAATCCGTTGGTGAAAGTATCTAGTAGTGTACATTCATGCATCTACATAACATATAATGGTGTATGTCATGCTAAGAAATATGCCATGGATTAATTAATAGATTTTAATTTATGTATATATATGAGATGCATGATATTTTGTGGTTAAAACTGTGAGTTGTTCGTGGCGTCGGGTTTATGTCACTACTAAACGAAGGACTTTTACCTACGAAATTTTCCTTGGGAAACTGTCACTAAAGGGCAGGGCCGGCCCTGGCCCATGGCAATTGTGGCTTGGGCCATGGGCCCCGGTCCAGCAGGGCCTCAAAATCATACTATCTTCTTAGGGTTTTTAATGTAATCACTAATCAGTATGTTGTATTTCAGTATTTCATTGACACTTTGACAGCGAGAGACAAGAACGAGAAGGCGAGACGAGAGATAGCTGTGTGTCGAGAGTCTGCGGCCCTGTGCCCCTGTAGACAGCGAGATTGCGAGAACGACTGAACGAGAAGTCGAGCTGTCGAGAGTCTGCCATCTGCGGCCTGCGTGCGATTGGCCGATTGCTTGCTGGATTGCTGAGTATGGCGATCCTCAATTCCTCATGTCGAAGGTCACCCTTTTTACCCTCTTAAATTTTGGTGCCAATTGTTTGATTTACGATCGTTTTAGTTTATGATAGTAAGATATTTGATTTCAAATGTGAAACCTTCCTCTATTTACATGTAAGATATTTGATTTCAATCACTTGGGTTGAGGTTCTAATTCAGGCTCTGCTGGCCGGGGATTAGTCAAGAAACCCACAGTTACCCAAAAACAAAAGATATTCGATTTGTCCATAAGCTTTTGCCCACAGTTAATTAATGCTTATGACTACCAATTTTGGACTTGGATAGTAATATATTCGATTGCTTGCTGGAATGTGTAATCTTTCATTATTGGCCGATTGTTTGCTGGAATGTGTAATCTTTCATTGTTGCTGGAATGTGTAATCTTTCATTATTGCTTGCTGAGTTGCTGAGTTGGCCTGCTAGTGTAGATTGGCCGATTGCTTGCTGGATTCATAAATCCGATTTCCGAACAGAAGTGTTGTTGTGTTGGCTGTTGGATTGCTTGATTTGCTTCTGCCCTAAATAGCTAAATCAGGTGTTTTCTATCTTTTTTTGAACTGTGGTTTGTTTGCATTTTGATTTTGCCTGCTAGTTTATTGTTCATTTTGCCTGTTGGTTTATTGTTGATTTTTCCTGCTAGTTTAATAAAGACCCGGCGTGGGGATGAGCCGCCTAGCTTGACTAGGTTCCAAACCCCGTTAAATTGTTTTTCGTTCTTGTAATATAGGGGCATTTTTTTTGTCTTTCGCCATGGGCATCCGAAATCTCAGGACCGGCCCTACTAAAGGGTGATTCGTCACAAAACAATCGCAAAAGTTGGTGGATAAATTTTTGGTGGGTAATGCAAATCAGTGACAGATTACTCACGGATTCTCTGGGTGATCCATTGATACTTTCTCGAAAAATATTGGATTTTACTGAATCACTGTTATTTCCTGGGTAAAAGTTATTTGTTTGTAGTGTGTGAATCAGTCACCTCTACACGTGGATAAAGTATGAGACATTGGTATGACTGATAAATCAAAATGATGCATATATAAAACACCGAAAAATAACTTATTATATTTTAGAGAGAGCATTTTCAACATCTTGTTCAAAAATGAAGAAAAAAATAAAGATTTTGTGCATATTTTTTGTTCTAGTATATTATTTAAAACCTGTCTATAAAATGTAGAAAGTAAAAGAAAAAAGATTAAAATTCTTCAAATTTGTAGAACTCTTGAAAATTGTTAAAATGAAAGAGAAATGTCTTTTTAATAAATTTTCACTGAAACTTTGAAATTAAATTTTTAGATAGAAAAATAATATTTTATTAGATGATTGAAATATTTTAGCAATATAATTAATATGTTAATTTTTAAAGTGAAGACTCTATTTAAGTTGTACGTATTTTTGTTTTAAATATTTTAAAGTTTTATTAACCATTTTAAAGAAATTTTGAAAGAACTATTAAAAATGCACTTATAATATACATTGCATATGATGAAATCTGTTTGACCCATGCATGAAATCTGTTTATGCATTATTTCCAAAAATGAACTGTCTAAAGTTTTGATGAAAATTAATATAAATAAATAAACAAATTCCTAAGTTAAAAAGTAAGGGAAGTATATTCATATTATACACATTCTTTTATGTCTGCAATGAGCCAAGGGGTTGTTTGCCGGTTGCTAAATGATTAAGTGGTCAAAATGATTAAACTCTTAAGATACAGTACAAAATGAAATATGGTTGTTTGGTAATTGTTCATAATGAAATTAAGGCGCTGAATGGTTAGGGGAAGTCTAAGATACAAAATCATTCAAATGGTTTTAGAACCATTAAGAGGCAAACTTTTTTTTGCCAAACAAGATTCAACTCTAGCGATTCAGAGGTTGCCTCTTAATGAAACTATTAAGATGTAAACAAATAGCCCCTAATTAATGCAAGTAATTTAGGAGTCGAAATGGATATCAAAATAGAGATTTTAAAACACCTTCCGAAAATAAGAATATATATATATATATATATATATATATAGAGAGAGAGAGAGAGAGAGAAAGGTTCAAACGAGAACGCTAACTATTTACGAGAACACGAGAACGGCCGTCCATGTACAAAATCACATGTGATTCACGTACAAAATCACATGTGATTTTACACTACCTGGATTTTGTACAAAATCACATGTGATTCACGTCCAGATTTCCAGGTAATGTAAAATCACATGTGATTTTGTACGTGAATCACATGTGATTTTGTACATGGGCGGCCGTTCTCGTAAATAGTTAGCGTTCTCATTTGAACTCACTTATCTCTCTCTCTCTCTCTCTCTATATATATATATATATATATATATATATATATGATTTGTTAATAATTTTTGATTTTATTTCTATGATATAAAAATTGCAACTTTTATCCTTATGGCTTTCCATTTATTATTATTTTTGTCTCTTGACTAATTCCTATCTTTTAAGTATATTAAAATTAAAATTCTAAATAATTATAAACCAAATGAACTTAAAAACTATAAATTATAATTCATAAGGAAAAAAGGTATAAATAAGTTACAGACTATAAGGACGAAAACCATAATTTCTAAGGCCATCAGTACCCCATCCCTTCTATCTTTCAAAGATTCCACTCCATATCAGCGTCACATCAGCTTTTCTTCCATCCCTCACTCCATCCCTCACGATCCCTAAACACCCGTACCCCATTCCCTCAAACCCTTTTGCCACCTCATTTATTTTAATTCTTTTATTTATACATTTAATTATTTAACAAAATAAAAATATTTATATATTTTTTAATAAATAAAAATTAAATAAATAATAAAAATTAAAATTCATATCATTCATTAAAAATAAAAATTACAAAATACAAAACACTACCAATTATGAAATTTTTGGAGTTGCTCTTTTCTCGCTAAAGTAGCCCTCAAAGCGTTTCCCGTAAGGTGATCATGCGGGGTTATGAAATACTCGAAGTCTTTCTCAAATCGGTTTGAGCGTTCGATTTCGATTTCGAGATCGAGTTTTTTCATTTTGTATTCCATTGTATCATCAATCTTGTTGTTGAACGTCGTCAACAACTGAGTAACACTTTCGTCCGTATTCTCCCAGGACGTATTACTCGTTGATGATTTTTTTGCCTTGTTTCTCCCGATGGGTCGTTGAATTTGCTCGTCATCGTCATCATCGGAAGGTTGGGTACGTTTTGAACCCCGCGATGAAGTTGTCGTCATCGTTGGAACGGCTCCCCATTTTGGACATTTTTTAGGACGTCCCAAGCTTGTTCGTGAGTGAAAGCAACTTTATGGCGTGCTACATACCGTTCGTGTGCCGTTCGGGATATATCGGCCTCACTCATCCCGCTTGATCTATTATTGAGCAAGTTGTTGTAGATGCCGCCAAACGAATTAACTCTTTTATTGAGGTCGTTGAACTTGCTATTGAGTTGATGGGTTGATCTATAACCTGGTTCACGACCCATGCGAGTAAAGAACACATGCCCGATTCGGCCCAAAAAATTTCCTACATTTATGTAAAATTAAGTATAAGAATAAGAATAATAATAATAATAATAATAATAATAATAATAATAATAATAATAATAATAATAATAATAATAACAATAAAAATAATTACCACCGCTTTGTGCGTTACCGACCACGGGGTCCTCCGAAACGTCAACCCACGCCGACACTAACGCGAGTTCCTCGTCTCTTGTCCACGTTTGTTTGGCGGCTTTCTTTGGTCTCGGATTTGATGGTTCCGAGTTAGATTGTTGTGTCGGGATAGATTGTGGTGTGTTCGGGGTAGAAGGTTGGGTTTCCGGAACAATGTCGTCGTCGAGATTGAAGTTGGCCGGAGTAAAACCTTGTTCAATCAACCCGGGACGTGTAAATTGGTAAGGAATTTGTTGGTGAAATTGTTGGTGAAATTGTTGGGGAAATTGTTGCGGATATTGTGGCGGATTTTGTTGCGACCATTGTGGCGGAATTTGTTGCGAAAATTGCGGATGATAACCTTGTTGTGTAAACGCTTGGAAACCAAGCTCTTGATCTTCTTGCGATTGTGGTGTATTCGGTCGGTTACGACGGGATGTAGGTGTTCTGTTTGGATTCATGATGAGAGAGGTGTGAAAAATAAGAGGTTGAGAGAATTTGAGAGAGCTTGAGAGGTGTGAGATTGAGAGAATTTGAGAGTGTGAAAAATAAGAGGTTGAGAGGTGTGAGAAATAAGAGGTGTGAGAAATAAGAGGTTGAGAGGTGTGAGAAATAAGAGGTTGAGGGTTAAATATATAGTGAGATTAAATTGAGAAAAATAATTTTTTTTTATTTAGAAAGAGCCGTTCAACGGTTATATTTTTAAAAATTTAATTAAATTTTTTTTTTTAAAAACCTTCGGGATGATCCGGGATCCCATCCCCGGATTCATCCCCGCCAACCCCGCTGAGCCCGTAGCCCAACCCCGCTGACCCCGAAGCCATCCCCGAGTCCATCCCGAGCCGGGTACGGACGGCCTAAACAACAAGAAGAATAAAAATGCAATTTTAACAAAAGAAATTAATTGAATTAGTCATTGTGGTTTAACCTTTTAGCCAAAAAAAATTCTCAAGTTTACCAAAATAGCCCTTGTGGACTTATCTCAAAAACATCAGAAAAATTCGAATTTGATCGTGTTTTCTTTAAAAAAAACAATTGGAAAACCAAACAAATTTGATTTTTTTATATATTAATAAATTAAAAATAAATGTGACTAAGATGTTAAAATACAAATAAAATGACACATGGATTAAAAACATAATTTATTTATTGATTTTGACCCTATATACCTATACTAGTCTACATTCATGCATCTACATTTCAAATCTCAGTTTGGTCCTAATTTGTTTTATTATTGAAATTAAGAGGAGGAAATATTCATTTCGTACCTTTCATATTTTATTATTGGTGCTGTAGGAAAAGTCCAAGTGTTTTATTTAATGAAATTTTTAATGGCTCCAAGTTGTTCATTTGCTGTTTTTCAACCCGACCGACCACCTTAAACAAGAAAAAAGAACAATTGTATTTAATTCATTTGTTTGATATTTTTCAACTAATTAAGATATATATTATATATGATTTCTATTTTTCTTTTGAAAGACAACTTAATAATATAATGAGTTAACGTGGCGGTGACAAAGCATTTATACATGGGCATTAGACCATGAGTACCGCTTCCTATCATACCCACTGAACTCGATTGTCACCTCAGCGCCACATCAGCTTTTCTCTTTCCTACCCTCCTTACCCTAAAGTGGAGTAACGCTTCCTATCATACCCACTGAACCCGATTGTCACATCAGCTTTTCTCTTTCCTACCCTCCTTACCCTAAAAAAAATATAAAAAAAAATTACGCCGGGTTCCCGAACCCACCCTTACCCGCGACCATGAACCCGATGTGAACCCGCCCTACCCGCCCCCAACCCGATGGTACCCGAAGGTGGTACGCACGGCCTTAGGGATAGGTATCACGAACCCGATAAAATCGAATCATGAGTCATGACATCATCGGTATGATCATGCTTAATTATTTATTAGTCTGGATGGGATGGGACAAAAAAAATAGTCATATGTTTGGTATGCCATGGGACAAAAATCAGTTGGGACAACATGAGACAAAAACAAGTTTTCATGGGACAAAACTTAAGATTTTTTGTTCCACCAAAATAGGTGGAACAACATGGGACTAAAACATAAGATTACTAAAATACCATTTTTTTCCAACGTAACCTATATTAAAATTATCTCCTCCAGTCCAGTCCCGTCCCGTCCCATCGAGTCCAGTCCAGTCCCGTCTCGTTCCGTCCCGTCCCGTCCCATCCAGTCTGCGTACCAAACGCTACCTTACAAACTATTGCTCTTTTACGTAACTGGGACACTGGGTTGATAGATAAAAGATGATCATGTTTTAGTTTTATTTTAATCAATTATTTCATTTTATTTGAACTTTTAAATAGATCACACCAAGAGCTTAGGGGTCGTTTACAAAATGCTTACCCGGGTAAATGCTTACCAAGTCACATTAGCTTACCGGATGAACATGACAAGAACTAAAAATCTTATCCGGAAAGAGCAGAAGCAAGGATCGAGAGTCGAAAGCAAGGACCGAGAGTCTTACCCGGTAAGTGAGTTTGCTGGCTCTTACCACGGTTAGCGTTTACCGGCTAAATTGTTGCATACGATGCCATTTTGGTGGATTAGAATCTTACCCGAAAAATAAATGATAGTGTTGAATTTTACCGGTAAACACTTACCCAGGTAAGTGATTAGGTAAACGGCACCTTAGACTAGACCGTTCAAATGGCACACTTTTTGGATCGAGAAGAGCATATCAAAATAAGATCAAACTAGACCTGATCTGACTAGACTATGGATGTTCAGTTTGTCAAATTCGAACCACTCCATGCTTCCATTGAACTGGTCTTGCTAGCTAGCTAGGCTTTGTCTTTTGTCTTCTACATTTCAATTTAGTAATTTTGATTAAAACTAGACCAAAATTAAACAACTAATATGACCATATATATATATATATATATATATATATATATATATATATATAGGGAAATTAATTAAAATACCCTAAGTTTGACTTTGACTTACCAAAATACCCTAAATCTCGTTCACTTTGCCAAAAATGCCACAAAAATCCACGATGGGGCCTGCGATCGCGGGCTAGGGCGTACGTGGCACCCAGGTTTGGGCAAAATGTCCCGCGGAGCCCCCCCACTATGGCCGCGGTGACAAGTTTGGTCCCTGCCCGCGATGGGCCCGCGACAGGCCAAATTTTTTTTACATTTTTGGTCCCTGTTTTTGTGTGTCTTTGTTCAGTAAAAAAAATACAAACTGCCCAAAATAGATTTTAGCAAAACCAAGGTGCGTGAGCACGAGATTTTGGAGCAGTGTCCGCACACAAGTTTGATAATTTTAGCTTACGAAATCGTCAATCGGCACCCCCCCCTGCGCGTGGGTAGGAGTTAGAGTAAAACCACGCAAGAAGCTTGTCAACTCCTCACACTTCTTTGCTTATAAACCAAAGAAAGTTTCCTCTTTCTTCCTATGTGGGACACCTTCTCACACTCAACTTGGTTTTTGCTAATTTCATGGTTTTTACTCAACTTTGAGTATCGATATCTCATTCACAGATACTCCGTTTTGGACGCATTATATATCGTTTCGAAGCTCTCATATAGGAGAAAATAAAACCACTAAGAGTTAATTATATATAACGCATATATATATATATATTTAAATGTGTCGTAAGTTTAGTAAAAACCATATATATAATTCAGAGATACAACAAGCTAAGTATATTATTCTAGTTTACTTTATTAATTCAGAGATACAACAAGCTAAGTATATATAATATTAATTACCTACTCTCTTGATTGCCAATGTATATATATAATCATTTCTATGTACAGATTGGGTTGTGTAACTAACCAAGAATCAGTATAATACATTAATTAACCAAGGAACTATAATAGCTTGCTTTCTTGAATCAAGTGACATTCATGTTGGAACTTAATGACACACAAGTAATTCGATTATCTATTATTAGATTAGTTAGTTTATTATGTATTAATTTATTAGAAAAGGTGTGGCGGTTATGTAATAGAATTGAAGAGGTGTGTCGGTTTAACCGACACCACCACCAAACTGCCACCTTTTTAGACAGCCACCAACGAACCAAAGTGTTGGTTCATGGCACCGATTCATTATCTATTTATAGGGCCACATGTAATCATTTCAGTAAGTTGAATCCATATTATTTTTCAGATTATTAGAAGGGTTCAACCCATTTCTTCTTATTCTTTCCTTTTGTATGATTGATGCATGATGAAGCCTGGTTATTCATAATGATCCTGGGAGTTAGAGGCCTGTGAATAGCCAACAGTGGTATCAGAGCCAAAGGAGGGCTCGAACGATTTGAAGAAAGACGATTAAAGAAACGATTGAAGAAGAAGATTGATACCTTTAATTTGAAGAAAGATTTGAAGAAAGATCTCGAACGATTTGAAGAAACAACATAGCAACGATTGAAGAGATCTTTGAACGAACCCTAGCAACGAACAAAGAAGCGCTCTAAGCATCAATCCAAACACATCGACGATCTGAGGTTGAACGATTGGGAATACGCACGATTGGATTTTGATACGCAAGTTCTGAAACCTATTCCCCTTTTGACCCTTATGTTTAATTTTGACTAGATTTATAAGTATATATTATATATTAATATAATATATCCTAATATAAAATTTCATTATTAAAGGATTTTTTATTAGTATTATAAGATTAAAGTTTTTTAGTTTTAAAAGAATTTGTTAAGTTTTTAAGATATAAAGGATTTAAAGTTTAAAGATTTTTTTAAAGATATAAAGGATTTAAATTCTTAAGGTTTTAAGTTTAAAGTATTTAAAGTTTTAAGATTCGTTAAGTTTAAATGTTTAAAGTTTATAAAGATTTTTAAAGATATAAAGTATTTTAAGATTTTAAGAAGTTTTTTATGATATACAGTGTTTAAAGTTTTAAAGATTCGTAAAGTTTTAAGTATTTGAAAGATTTGTAAAGATATAAAAGTGTTTAAAAGTTTTAAGTTCAAGGTTTAAGTTTTTATATAAAAGATTTAGAATTAGATTTTAAATTTTTAGAGGGTCAGTTAACACCTTAAAGTTATGGAAGACAAACCGAAGGATGAAACAAGTACTCAAATAAAAGACATAGGATCCCTAAACCACTTTCAATGCCCCTTGTTGAAATCAACAAATTATACCATATGGCCCATTAGAATAAGAACCATACTACAAGCAAATGGTCTTTGGGAAATGATTGAACCTACTCTGCAAACTCAACCGGATGACAAGAGAGACAAAACGACAACCGCGTACCTCTTCCAAGCACTACCTGAAGATCTAACATTACAAGTGGCAAATTGCAAAACTGCAAAAGAAGTTTGGGATACATTAAAGACTAGAAATATTGGTGTGGATCGAGTACAGAAAGCACGACTACAAACTCTCAAATCAGAATTTGAGATGTTACAAATGGAGGAAGAAGACTCTATCGATTCATTCACCACAAAAATGACTAGTGTTACCTCGAGGATAACTAGCCATGGATCAACAATTGATGAATCAACTCTTGTACGAAAACTTCTAAATTCCGTACCAGAAAGGTTTATTCAAATTGTTGCATCAATCGAACAATACTTTGATCTAGATACAATAACACTAGATGAGACTATTGGTAGATTAAAAACCTATGAAGAAAGAATTAAGTTTAAGAAAGCAAAACAAGTGGACAACCAAGATAGACTTATGTTCACACGCCATGAAGGTCGAGGACGTCACTTTGATAATCAAGGACAACAAAATACATTCCACCAAATAGACGAGACCATGACGATACTAGACAGCATGAAGAAGAAGAAAATCACTCGCAAGATACATTCAAGAACTATAGTAATTACAATGAAGCAATGAAACATCCTAGAGATCAAAACAGATTCACAAGAGATTTCAGCAAAGTAAAATGTTATAACTGCAATAAATATGGACACTATGCCTCACATTGTCGACAAAGACCTCAAAGACAACAAAGACAAGAAGCATCGAACCTTGTGGAAGAAGATTTAGAACCAACGTTGTTAATGGCATCCACAAGCTTCAACAAGACTCAACGGAAATCTAGCAAGGATACACCAACAAATGAAAGCAATTCGTTTGCAAAAGTCTATGATGATGAAGACTCAAAATTGGGAGAAATTATACTAGACGAAAATCAAGGAAGACATGATCAAGAGCATGAAACAAAAGAGGACCATGATGAACTAAGTATGGAAGATCAACAAGTCAAAGAAAATGACGTTTATGAGAAAGGAGGAAAGCCTAAAGATAAGACACACTTTTGGAGCACTATTATTTCAAAAGTGGTTCAAAAGATCAAACCAAAATGAAGACATTGAAGACAAGACATGTGAAGATTAACTTCGTCAATGGTTAAGGGGGAGTATTGGAAATTAACCATTGACTTAGTTAAAAAAAACCAAAGATCGAAGAACAATGAATTCCTTGTTTTGTCATTAGGGGGGAATGTTGGAACTTAATGACACACAAGTAATTCGATTATCTATTATTAGATTAGTTAGTTTATTATGTATTAATTTATTAGAAAAGGTGTGGCGGTTATGTAATAGAATTGAAGAGGTGTGTCGGTTTAACCGACACCACCACCAAACTGCCACCTTTTTAGACAGCCACCAACGAACCAAAGTGTTGGTTCATGGCACTGATTCATTATCTATTTATAGGGCCACATGTAATCATTTCAGTATGTTGAATCCATATTATTTTTCAGATTATTAGAAGGGTTCAACCCATTTCTTCTTATTCTTTCCTTTTGTATGATTGATGCATGATGAAGCCTGGTTATTCATAATGATCCTGGGAGTTAGAGGCCTGTGAATAGCCAACAATTCACACCAAATGAGTATATATGTGAGTGGCATTTTGTGGGACGACCATGATAATATATATGCTTACATCATATATACATATACCTGCTGAAAGTGTAGATGCAAATCTTTTGTAAAATGTTGGAACCATGGGCATTATATTTTGCTCTACTACCCAAATAGCTTTTGATCCCACCATTTTGATAGCTTTGATCTAGCTAGCTAATATTGTTACCTGTTTATGTATTTCACTAATTCTACAGCATGGAAAGTATGTATGGTTGACTTACAAACAAGTATATGGTTTTTAGGGAACTTTGGACACATTTAAATATATATATATATATATATATATATATATATATATATATATATTGTTGGTGCAAGTGTACCACATCTCAATATATTTTATATATTTATTTTGATGATTACAAACACACCGTATTATTGTTTATCTAACAATTTAATCCAAGTGTGCAGTTCTTGAAGAACACGAAGATTTTATCTGAAGAGTTCAAGACGGAAGTTTTACGTTGTCATTAGTGGTTATAATTTATAATGATAAACACCCTAAAATAATATACCACTTGGATATTTCGAAAACCAATTCCAATAATGTTTTTGAAATAATTAATCTTTTAATATTAAATTCAAAAGATTTTTAATATATATATATTATATAAACGTATTACGTATATATATATTATATATTTTCTTTGTCATCATTACTTCTTTTTTATATTATATATATATATATATAAAGTATAAAGCATGGTAGTCATCATTGCTTTTCAACTTTTGTGTTTGACAATTGAATCAAAGAATGCGAGGTTTGGCTGTGCATCTAAATGGCCGGTATACCGCGAGGAGCCAGGCGGTATACCGCGGCTGGATGTCTGGTGTCAGGAGCTTGCAGGTTTACGTTTCTTGTGTCAGATCACCTTTTCAGGCGGCATACCGCGTGGAGCTAGGCGGTATACCGCGGTTTGCATGTTACCGTTGGAAGAGCTGATATATATACATGCATGCTGGTGGAGAAGAGACTACAACAAAAAAATAGAACAACACAATAAGCAGCAACAACACCATTCTCTCAGCTCTCTCTTTTAATATATATTTATATATTTTATAAAATATTTTTTAAATATCCAAGTGTGAGATATTATACAAGAGTGATTACCCATTGTGAGTTATACTCCTCTTGTAAGTATTTGAATAACGGGTGTGTGATCCTGTTTATCTCATAGCAGAGGCTTGAGAAACTATTACAAATTCCTTTGTATTTGGTTTGTGTTCTACCGTAAAGAATACATTTATTGGATCGTGTCGAGAAGTGTCTCGGCTGCTGGTTTATCACAGTTGGTGGTAAATCAGTAAATCTCCGTGTCAAGTATCTCTAACCTTTATCTCTTTATTTATTCCGCTGTGCATTTAATTATATCTGTTTATATAATTATTGTATATATACTCTGCTTTATTTACTGTATTTATACTATCCTGTATTTATACGTATCTGTTGTGTTTTCATATACTCTGTTGTATTTACATTATTAAGATATTTTTTATAAAAGAATTTTTGAAAGTAAATTATTTAAATACAACCTTACCCCCCCTAGGTTGTCTAACAATTGGTATCAGAGCGGGGCTTTCAAAAATTATCTGTTTAAATTTTTAAAGTTATATCTTTTATATAATGACTCAACAAACTGTTTTGTTTTCAAAACCTCCTATTATTGATACTGAAAAATTTGGTATTTGGGCAAAATTATTTGAACGTTATGTTCGTGGGATAAATCAAAATATTTGGGATATTATTATTAAAGGAAATTTCAAACCCACAAAATTTCAAAACAACAAAGTTGTTGAAAAACCTAGCTCGGAATGGTCCGACGAAGATGAGGATAATTATTGTTTAAATTATGAAGCCAAAAATTTTCTCTTTTCGGTTCTTACTAACGATGATATTGAGCGTGTTTATCTCTTTGAAACTGCTCGTGATATTTGGGAGAACTTGAACATCACCTATGGTGGAAACTCAAAAGAAAAGAGAGACGAAACCCGAGATCAAAGAAATGAAGAAACTTGTCTCATCGTCGACTGCGAGAAAGAGGTATGTACTTCATACTCAAGTTATTCTAGTTGTAGTGATAACGATGATGATATTGATATGTTAAATGTCTCTTTTCAAAAATTGATTGTTCTCGTAAATAGTTTTAAAAATGAGAATGCTAAATTAAAAGAAGAATTATTATTATGTCAAAATGAGTTGAATAATTGTAAACAAACCATTGCATGTGATAATAAAATCAAAAATGAGTTAAATGATAAAGTTATCACTTTAGAAAAGAAAGCATGTGAAAATATTGTTTGCAAATCATGTGATGTTTTAAATGAGAAACTTGCATGTTTAGATAAAAGAATAGAAGAAAATGACATATGTGCAAAATGTGATATTCTCATAAATGATAATGCTTGTTTAAAAGCTAAATGCGATTTATATGAAAAAGATAATATGTTAGCTAAAGCATTTCAAAATAGCAATGATAAAGTGTTAAAAATGCTAAATATGTCTAATCGCATTAATTGTAGAAAAGGCATTGGTTCTAATACATGTATTGATACGTGCTCGTGTATTCAAATTAAAAGGTGTTTTGAACCACCTAAAGTTGAAACGAGAAAACCTTATGTGCAAAAACCTCCGTATGTACCTAAAATGCATAATGTAAATTATAATACGAGGAAACCGTATGCTCGTATGTATAATAGTAATTTTTCTAGACCTAATGCGAATATAAATGCTTCATTTTATGTGTATGATAAATACAATCGCAAAATTAGAATGGTTAGAAAATGGATTCCGAAAGGAATGTTTAATGTTGACAATCCCGGTGGGATGCGTTTGTGGTTTTAAACAAATTTTTGTGGATTGTATGTTGTCATGTTTTATTTTATGTCGACAACATATTTTTTGCAGTTTATGTTTTATACTAACTGTTAAAAGGACCCATAAGAAAAGGGTACCACGAAAAATTTTCTTTGCCTTTTGTAGGTGTTTCCTGGCGAGGATATAATACGTGTTTCCTGACGAGGAAATAATACGTGATACCTGCCGAGGTTATAATACGTGGTTACCTGCCGAGGTTATAATACGTGGTTACCTGCCGAGGTTATAATACGTGGTTTCCTGACGAGGATATAATACGTGTTTCCTGACGAGGATATAATACGTGTTTCCTGGCGAGGATACAATACGTGTTTCCTGGCGAGGATACAATACGTGTTCCCTGACGAGGATATAATACGTGTTTCCTGACGAGGATATAATACGTGTTCCCTGACGAGGTCATAATACGTGGTAATTTTTGCTCACATAAAATTAACCGAAAAATCGAAGCCTTAAGATCCTTTTTTTTTTGTGCAAGTGTTTCTTTTTGGTTATTTTGTTTTATGTCTATTATATGCTTTTTATGCATATTTTATTGTTCCTCAAATTTTATAATTTGTTATTAATTTGAGGGGGAGCTTTTTATCTTTTACCCATGAGATTATGCTCTCTCAAATATATGCATATTTTGAGGGGGAGCATCTCTCGAGGGGAAGCATACCGTCTTTCTTGACCCTTTTTGTTTCGACAAACGGGGGAGAGAAACCGCATATGCTCATGCTTAGCGGTTGTGTTTGTCATCATCAAAAAGGGGGAGATTGTTGGTGCAAGTGTACCACATCTCAATATATTTTATATATTTATTTTGATGATTACAAACACACCGTATTATTGTTTATCTAACAATTTAATCCAAGTGTGCAGTTCTTGAAGAACACGAAGATTTTATCTGAAGAGTTCAAGACGGAAGTTTTACGTTGTCATTAGTGGTTATAATTTATAATGATAAACACCCTAAAATAATATACCACTTGGATATTTCGAAAACCAATTCCAATAATGTTTTTGAAATAATTAATCTTTTAATATTAAATTCAAAAGATTTTTAATATATATATATTATATAAACGTATTACGTATATATATATATATTATATATTTTCTTTGTCATCATTACTTCTTTTTTATATTATATATATATATATATATATATAAAGTATAAAGCATGGTAGTCATCATTGCTTTTCAACTTTTGTGTTTGACAATTGAATCAAAGAATGCGAGGTTTGGCTGTGCATCTAAATGGCCGGTATACCGCGAGGAGCCAGGCGGTATACCGCGGCTGGATGTCTGGTGTCAGGAGCTTGCAGGTTTACGTTTCTTGTGTCAGATCACCTTTTCAGGCGGCATACCGCGTGGAGCTAGGCGGTATACCGCGGTTTGCATGTTACCGTTGGAAGAGCTGATATATATACATGCATGCTGGTGGAGAAGAGACTACAACAAAAAAATAGAACAACACAATAAGCAGCAACAACACCATTCTCTCAGCTCTCTCTTTTAATATATATTTATATATTTTATAAAATATTTTTTAAATATCCAAGTGTGAGATATTATACAAGAGTGATTACCCATTGTGAGTTATACTCCTCTTGTAAGTATTTGAATAACGGGTGTGTGATCCTGTTTATCTCATAACAGAGGCTTGAGAAACTATTACAAATTCCTTTGTATTTGGTTTGTGTTCTACCGTAAAGAATACATTTATTGGATCGTGTCGAGAAGTGTCTCGGCTGCTGGTTTATCACAGTTGGTGGTAAATCAGTAAATCTCCGTGTCAAGTATCTCTAACCTTTATCTCTTTATTTATTCCGCTGTGCATTTAATTATATCTGTTTATATAATTATTGTATATATACTCTGCTTTATTTACTGTATTTATACTATCCTGTATTTATACGTATCTGTTGTGTTTTCATATACTCTGTTGTATTTACATTATTAAGATATTTTTTATAAAAGAATTTTTGAAAGTAAATTATTTAAATACAACCTTACCCCCCCTAGGTTGTCTAACATATATATATATATATATATATATATATGGTATATATAATTAACTCTTAGTGGGTTTATGTTCTCCTATATGAGAGCTTCGAAACGATATATAATGCGTCCAAAACGGAGTATGTGTGAATGAGATATCGATACTCAAAGTTGAGTAAAAACCATGAAATTAGCAAAAACCAAGTTGGGTGTGGGAAGGTGTCCCACATAGGAAGAAAGAGGAAACTTTCTTTTTGCGGGCAGGGACCAAACTTGTCACCGCGGCCATAGTGGGGGGGCTCTGCGGGACATTTTGCCCAAACCTGGGTGCCACGTACGCCCTAGCCCGCGATCGCAGGCTCCATCGCGGATTTTTGTGCCATTTTGGCAAAGTGAACGAGATTTAGGGTATTTTGGTAAGTCAAAGTCAAACTTAGGGTATTTTAATTAATTTCCCACATATAAATGTAAATTCCTCATTGACAAAAAATAAATACTAGAAATTAAATTTATGTCATTAGTTATTTTATTCAAGTAATAATATTTTTTTCGTCTAAAGAAAAATACACATGTTTTCTTCAAAATGTTTCTTTTTTAACTTCAAATGTTTCACTCAAAATACCTAAAAATGGTGATAGTTGTGGAAAAGTTAGACAAATATATGTGAGAGAGAGTGTGTGTTTCGTTATTGTATGGTATGTTTTCACTACAACAAAATTGTTTTTAAATTGTTTAAGGGGGTGTTTGGGATTGCTTTTTTTTTTTAAAGAAATGATTGCATCACGATCGTGCTTCTGCCAAGCCATCACCCGATCAGGAGAACAATCCTATCATTAAACTTTCGACCGTTACAGAAAACATTAATACAAAACGAAATGAAAGACTGAAAAACACCGTAACATTTCGGACAAGATAAAAAACGAAAGTGTCTCGTAGTCAAGTGAGCCGCTTCGTTAGCTTGTCTATCCACCGCATGGATCGAGATAATCTCCCGACGAACCTGAACTTCACGATGAAAGGCAAGGCCCCTGCAGTTCCAACTGGAGGCGATCAATGAATTGATTCCTCTTCTTTTTTGCAAAATCACAACCTGAAGATAAGGAGAAACAGTGGGAAGGTGCCACATTTCTTTGACGATTTCCTCCTTTTTGAAAGTGGATATGGTCCACTTTACTTTCTTGATTTTTCCTATCTGCTGATCTTGCCAAGTAACCGAAATGAATTTTTTTTCTTACTTTGGTTGTAGGGGTATCGGAATTTCCAACGTTTTCGGTATTTCCACATTTTTGCTACCCTTAACGTTACCATGTACTCTCCAGAGGCTTTGACAATTTCACCATAGGCGTCGTCGTAAAAGTCGTGGAGTTTGGTGGAGATGGTCGGGAGATCTTCCATTGTATCACTGATAAACGTCGTTATGGTCGTCGGAGTGTAGCCGAACGACTTCTTCTCAGATATGAGAGCCACAGAGGGATTTAAAGCCACATGGGGATTTAGAAGTTGAAACTTCTATAAACCGAAGCTCGTTGATGTTGGAGAACTCACCGGAGGTGGGTTTAATTTTGAGATCTGAGAGAGACAAGGAGAGAGAGTCCCAACGGCAGCAGGCAGCAGCGGAAGCGTAGCGGCGGCAGCGGCAGTCGGCGTAGCAGCAGCAGCGGCAGCGTAGCAGCAGCAGCGGCGGCTCCGGCAGGCAGCGGCGACGACGACTTTCTCTCTCGAAACCCTAGCGCTGCGTGAGTGAAGGTCAAGAACCTTAAAGAGTTGAAAAAGTCACATGCGAGGTGTTTGGGATTGCTTATTTAAAACAACTTATGCTTATTTTTAAAAGTGCTTATTAACTTATCTAATTATAAAAAGGAGTTAGGGGTAAATATGTAATTTGAACAAATAAGTTATAAACACTTTCAAATAAGTTAAAATGGATTAACTTATCAAAAACAACTTATTTGTGGTGGAAAAAAGTCATAAGCACTTTTCTTTTTTTTCAATCCAAACACTCAAAATAGCTTATTTGTGGTGAGGAAAAGCAATAAGCAAATAAGTAAAAAAATAAGCAATCCCAAACACCCCCTAAGTTGGCCTTTGTTTCAAATTCTGAAAGAATCTAATGAAATTGAAATGCTGATTTTATTTGGACCAAATTATATTCTCTCGTTTGGTTCATTTTTTTTTCTTTTTAAATGAATCTTCAAATTCCACCATATTTCACAAATAAGGGATTTCAACATTCCTTCACAAAACAACAAGGGTTGTGGCGTACTGGTTAAGGCTCTGGTGGGTGTGGTGGAATATCCCATCTGCTCAGGGTTTTAATCCAGACGTACACAACAATTGTGACCACTGAGATTTAATCAGAGCTGATGTCTTACAGTCATAATTTGCCAAGGGATTAGTCTAGGCATAGCCTAGAACACCCTTAAAAAAACATTCATTCACAATAAGTTTGAATTTTGATGACATTAAATTGTATATTTTCATAAGGGAAATTAATTAAAATACCCTAAGTCAAACCAAGTGTTACCAAAATGCCCTAAATCTCTCACAGTTTGCAAAAATACCATTTTTTTCCGCGATGGGAGCCCGCGATCGCGGGTCAGGGACCATTCCTGACACTTTTTTAAACTTGCAGGGACCATTTTTGAAAAATGGAATCCTGCGATGGGATATTTTTGTGACTTTTCAATTGCAAGGGACCATTTTTGAAAAATTCCAGGGACCAATTTTGAAAATTTGACCCGCGTTTGACACTGTTCACCCCCGCTTTCACTGTTCACCCCACTTTCGTCCAATTTTACGAATTTAAAATGAAATGTTACACTTTCAACCCCTATACTTATTTACTAAATTTACTTTATACCTTTACTTTCATTATTTTAATTTTACATTTAACACATATAATCGTTTATTAACTAAAATACGTTAAAAAATACATTTTAATTTTAACAAATTACACCATTATAATCGTCTCTTCGATACGTTCGAAATGAGCCCAATCTTGATTTTTTTTGGATTTATATATTTTAATATATATCATATACAGTTATACACTACATAAAAAAAATATTTTTATATTTAAAATTCATATCCTTATAGTTAATTATTTATTTTATGGTACATCTCTTATTTTTTTTTCAATTTTTTTTACACTCCTATCGCATTAACATAATAATCATATATTAACTAATTCATTAAATCGTTTTAAATTATTATTATTTGAATGTGTTTATAGATATCGTGAATGGCAATAGGAGAAGGTTTCACGAGAAGAATATGAAATGGGGTTTTGACAAGTTGGTATCACTGGACTCATTTAAGAATTGTGAAAATGGGTATTTGACGAATGATGATTCATGTGTGTTTGGAGCTGAAGTATTTGCAGTTACAGAGTATGCACAAAATGATCGATGTATTTCCAGCGTAACTTAGATTAAAATTATCTTCTTTAGTTCAGTCCCGTCCCGTCCCATCTAGTTCAGTCCCGTCCAGTTCCGTCCCGTCCCATCTAATATGCGTACCAAACGCTACCTAAGAGTATCGTAAATTAAATAATTAACTATAAAGGTTTAAATTGTAAATATTAAAAATATTTTGATGTAGTGTATAACTGTATATAATATATATTAAAATATATAAATCAAAAAAATTCAAGATTGGCTCATTTCGAACGTATCGAAGAGACGATTATAATGGTGTAACTTGTTAAAATTAAAACGTATTTTTTAATGTATTTTTGTTGATAAACGATTATATGTGTTAAATGTAAAATTAAATTATGAAAGTAAAAGGTATAAAGTAAAGTTAGTAAATAAGTATAGGGGTTGAAAGTGTAAATTTCAATTCGAAATTGTGATTTTGATTTGGAATGTTATACTTTCAACCCCTATACTTATTTATTAAATTTACTTTATACCTTTTACTTTCATTATTTTAATTTTACATTTAACACATATAATCGTTTATTAACTAAAATACGTTAAAAAATACGTTTTAATTTTAACAAATTACACCATTATAATCGTCTCTTCGATACGTTCGAAATGAGTCCAATCTTGAATTTTTTTGGATTTATATATTTTAATATATACAGTTATACACTACATCAAAATATTTTTAATATTTACAATTTATACCTTTATAGTTAATTATTTAATTTACGATACTCTTAGGTAGCGTTTGGTACGCATACTAGATGGGACGGGACGGGACTGAACTGAAGGAGATAATTTTAATCTAAGTTACGCTGAAAATACATCGATCATTTTGTGTATACTCTGTAACTGCAAATACTTCAGCTCCAAACACACATGAATCATCATTCGTCAAATACCCATTTTCACAATTCTTAAATGAGTCCAGTGATACCAACTTGTCAAAACCCCATTTCATATTCTTCTCGTGAAACCTTCTCCTATTGCCATTCACGATATCTATAAACACATTCAAATAATAATAATTTAAAGCGATTTAATGAATTAGTTAATATATGATTATTATGTTAATGCGATAGGAGTGTAAAACAAAATTGAAAAAAAAAATAAGAGATGTACCATAAATTAAATAATTAACTATAAGGGTATGAATTTTAAATATAAAAAATATTTTTTTTATGTAGTGTATAACTGTATATGATATATATTAAAATATATAAATCCAAAAAAAATCAAGATTGGGCTCATTTCGAACGTATCGAAGAGACGATTATAATGGTGTAATTTGTTAAAATTAAAACGTATTTTTTAACGTATTTTAGTTAATAAACGATTATATGTGTTAAATGTAAAATTAAAATAATGAAAGTAAAAGGTATAAAGTAAATTTAGTAAATAAGTATAGGGGTTGAAAGTGTAACATTCCAAATCAAATTCATCAAATTGGACGAAGGCGGGTCAACGCGGTCAAAATTTTCATAAATGGTCCCTGAAATTTTTTCAAAAATGGTCCCTTGCAATTGAAAAGTCACAAAAATAATCCCATTGCGGGATTCTTTCGCGATCGCGGGATTGAATTTTTCAAAAATGGTCCCTGCAAGTTTAAAAAAGTGTCAGAAATGGTCCCTGGCCCGCGATCACGGGCTCCCATCGCGGAAAAAAGGGGTATTTTTGCAAAGTGGGAGAGATTTGTGGTATTTTGGTAACATTTGGTCAAACTTAGGGTATTTTAATTAATTTCCCTTTTCATAATCCTAAATATAATTTGATTAATTTAATACTTTTAGTTTTTATTTATTTTATTTTATATTTTTTAATGTTTTTGAAATATTTTTTTTATTTAATCTGTTTTTAAAATATTTAATGTTTTATTTATTTATTTATTTTAATTAATTTATTATTTTTATTTACTTTAATTATTTTAATTTTAAAAGTACTTTTACTTTAAATTTTTTTTAAAATTTTCAAAAAAGTTCATTTTGGTCATTAATTAATATTTCAATTCAATTGTAAAGCTATATTCTGTGAACCAAATAGACATATTAAAATTTCTTAATGGATTCGATTCTAATTCATGTCAACCAAACATGTGGTAAAACATGACAACATTTCATTTCAATTTATTAAAAGTCAAATTTGAGATTCTATTCCATCCAAAAAACATTATGCGAAACAAACGTCACCTAAAGATTTTAATAGTTAAATTGTTTAAGGGTTTTAATAGAAGAATACTTTATATAACTTAAGTTTTTAGAATCAAAATATAAAACATCATATCCAAAAGTGTTACAATAAATTTATAAAACGTTTAAAAAGTTTTTTAGGACTCTTTTAAAATAAAGTGTTGTATTAGTTATTTTATAGGAAAATTTTGAGAAGCATCTAAAAAAAATCTTTCTATAGGACATTTGTGTTTATATGACATTTTTTTAAATAGTATCGTCCAAAATAGCTAATAAGACATTTTATTTTAATAGCATCCAAAAAAATCTGTTGAAACACTAAAAACGTTTGTAACACTTTTAGATACGAAGTTTTTTGGTTTGATCCAAGTTATATAAAGTATTTTATTAGCACACTTGTACATTTTAGACATCCTATAAAACTCCTTTTCTTGTAGTGTGTTCATTAACTACTCATGTATGGATAAAATGTCTGTATGGACTAATCCGTCTACATAGGTTGAAATTGTTTTTTACAAGAGTTTTATAATAAATAGAATGAATGCAGTTTTTAATTGGGACAATATGATATTTTGAAACAAACTTAACTTTTTACATAAAATTTTCAGTAAAAAACATATGGAATAAATCACCTTTTTATATTATTAAATTACTATTAAATAATTATATATATATATATATATATATATATATAGTCAAATACAATTGAATGAATAACTTTTGAATGGTGAAAGTTATTAAGGATGACAAGCAGATCCAGTTTATAATTTTATATTAGAAAAGAGAAGAGAAAGAAGTGGGGTAGTTGGGACAGGTGGGGGTAGTTGGGAAGGTAAGGAAAAAACAAACGTCCACATAAAATCGTTTAATCATATATTATTTTCATTTATGCGACAAGTTATAGGTGGATTAATTAAAGAAATAATCTTATTTAATATTATTTTATAATAATGATTTTTTCTTTACTTAAAATACATTAGTGGACCTTCAACAGATTTTTTAACATTGAGTATTTATGTTTTAACAGATTTACCAAAATCTTTTTAATATGAAGAAATTAAAGTCTTTAGAAATTAGAAAACTAGATAAATCAGGAGGGAAAAGATAAAACATCGTCCAATAATAAGAATCATTGAATTATTATTTATTTTTCCAATAATAAGAGTCTTTGAAATTAAATACATAAATAGTAATTTATGAATTGTATTCATCTTTTTCATAATATATTTGATACTTGAAGATGGATAATTTTTTTAGAGAACTTAAATTTTTTATTTTCTATTTTAAAAAATGTAACCAACATCTTTAATATATATATATAGGAAACCTCAAAAAAACGAAAAACTGAAGAACATCTTGGTGGCCTTCATCTGGACGGTATGCACTTATGCATATACGTAAATTATGTTGTTTTCATAGTTTTTATGCCCAAGTGTATTATGCACTTGGGCATATACACACACGTGCATGTTACAAATTACTTGTATGCGCAATTACATACCGTCCAGATAAAAGGCTAATAGGATGTTCTTCAGTTTTCCGTTTATATATATATATATATATATATATATATATATATATATATATATATACTTATAATAAATATTGACCTTTAATTTTATACATATGATATGCGATTTAAAAGCGTGTATATATATATATATATATATATATATATATATATATATATATATATATATATATATATATATATATATATGTGTGTGTGTGTGTGTGTGGGCAAGTTTAAATGAAAACCATATTTTTATTGTGAACATGAGAATCAATTTTGGTCATGGATCAAAATTTAGAAAACTAATCGGTGGTTAAAACGTAATAGGGTTAATTGAGAAGTGATTAGGGGTAAAAATTGAAGTTTGAATCCATTCTACCTTATTTGATTTTTTTTTCTTTTTTACTTAAAAAACTTTTACCTCCTTAATTTTTAAACTAAATTATCTTTAAAATAACTACTATTTTAATCAAACAAATTACATCAAAAAACCAAACATTTAATTTTTTTGATTTGACATCCATCGATATAGTTTTTTTATAACTCTGGTTATCAAATGATTGAACAACCGTGAGCAATTTACTTCTGTCTTCCATATTATTTTTATTTAGGTTTTATACCCCCGCACAGGTTTCAATCTCTATCTATGGTCAGATCATTTCTGACCTCCCGCTCGCCCAAGCGCTTACCTTTCATCAAAAGGGCCGTAAACAACCTCATTTTATATTACGTAAGTAACTCATATGTAAAATGATATATATATATATATATATATATATAATATATATATATATATATATATATATATATATATATATGTGTGTGTGTGTGTGTGTGTATGTGATATTCATCATGAATATTTATGTACGTTCATATGTTTACAATAACTCTTTAATACTCATCTATTAGTATGATATTCATCGTTAATATACAACTTAGTATATCATTCGTCATGAATAGTTATGTATTTTCACGTGTATTTTACAGATATTCAATATTCATACTGTATGACAATCACCATTAATATACATTTTTACTATAACATTCATCATGAATATACATATTATTCATGATGAATTATTTATATATGTTCACGTGTATACAACAACATTTCAATATTCATAAATCAGTATGATATTCATTATGAATATACACTTACAGTATAATATTCATCATGAATATATATGCTATTCATCATGAATATACATATTATTCATCATGAATATTTATGTATGACCACGCGTATACAATAACTTTCTAGTATTTATATTAGTATGATATTTATCATAAAAAGTAAATTTTCACCATAATATTAACCAACGATTACATATTATCCATCATGAATGTACTACAGTTTCAACTCTACATACTATATTTTTCTTTCTTTTTCTTTATTGGATTAACAATAGATCTTGACGACTTCCCGATTTGTGTAGATAGATTTCTCGATACCTCTTGATAAAAGTTAAAAGCTGTAGGCAATGGTTTTACACAAATTAACAAAAAATAAATTAATTAATAGGTTCTCAAACGGTTTCGATGAAAAATGGATGTGTTAGGTTATGATTTTAACACATAACCACACACCAAATCAATGAATGGGTCCTTGATTAGTCTTGGTTGGTCTTGATGGGTTATCGATTAGTCTCGATTGGCGTCGATATGTGCCGATGGGTTATTACTCAATCTTGACATGTTACTGATTGGTCTCAATTGGTTTCCGATCTATCTCGTTAAATATGAAAGTGATAGGCTATGATTTTATATACACAAACAAATAATAAATCAATCGATATGTTCTTGATAGAAATGAAGGTGGTAGGTTATGGTTTAACACACTCAAATACACACCAAGTCAATGAATGCATTCACGACCTTTTCGATAGGCCTCGATAGGTTCTCGCTCGGTCTCGATGGGTTCTAGATTGATCTCGATTGGTGTTTGGTTACGGTGATGAAGAACGCAGTTCCTTACGACGCTGCAGAAAGTGTTGAAGAAGGTGATGTCGACTTATGGACATACAGTGTCGAGATGTTGTATATGTACAGTGAACGTACATAAATATTCCTAATGAATATAACACATATATAACATTTCACGTAAAAATGGTTAAAACAAAAAAAAACTATATCGAGATGGATCTCATATCAAAGAGCACAAATTTCTTGTTTTTTTGATGTAATTTTTTTGATTAAATGATATTAATTGTTAAGATAATTCATTATATTTTAAGAGGGTAAAAGTTTTTAGTTAAAAAAGAAAATAAAAGGTCAAATAATGTAGGCGTGGGATTAAAATTAACTTCATTTTTTACCCCTAAGCACCTAAATTAACTGTAGATCCCAGTTTGACGATCAAGTAACAATGAATATGAAAGCAATAATCTTTATTGATCGATTGTGGAGAATTACAATATTGGATTGATGAACATAACTCTCTCTAATCTCTATTACCCGCATGAACTGATCTCTCAAAGTCTAACCTAATTTCTAAACAAAACTCACTTTAAATACCTAGACTGATCTCTTAAAAGCCCAAGGCCCATTAAGCCTAATAATAAGCCCATTTATCAATTATGAGGCTTTTACAAACAATTAAATAAAACTATTCTTTTCTTTATATCACTTTCTACTTTATAGAACTTTTAGTCCTAACAATCTCCCCCTAAAGTTATATAAATAAAAAATATGGTATTGGAATCTTCAGGTCTTGATATTCTCTCTCTCTCTCTTGAATCTTTGACATATGTTGGCGTTGCTTGACTTCAGGTCTTTCCAAGCTCCCCCTTCAATTATGCTCTTAGTCTTCATAATGTCACGAGTTGAACCACGAGTTGAATTGGCTTTGAAAAACTTCAGAACTTGTTGAACCAATATGCTCGAAGGAGGAATCAACTTGTTGCGAACACTTCTTGATAAGGGATGAGAAGAACCAATTAAGAAAACCTTTATGCACTTGTAAGCTTTTCTGCACACTGATCAATACATTTACTCCCACTCACCTTTTGCTTACTCCCCCTCAACTTGATAATCTAGGTCTTTAAACTTTTAAAACGTTCTCCCCTCATGATGATGATCCGTGTCTTTGAATCTGTATCAGTTCTCCCCCTCATGATGATTAGGAGCATCCTGAGCATCATGTAACTTCAAAGACAACACTGATGATAGCAAAATACCAGATAAGGCGTTAAGTAACCAAAAATGGGGTAATCATCTAACACATAAACACATAGTAACTGTTATCACACCAATTAAAATAATTGTGTGGCCTATGTTCAAGGTTTGCATCAGGGTATCTCTGATAGGACTTCCAGTTATCATTGAAGTAAATTTTTTAAATATTACTTCTCAAACTGTTCCGGCAATATCACAAAGATATGCAATTGGAATCACAAAGACTCGTGCATGTGTAAATGAAAGAAATTATATTTGTTTGGCTCAAAAATTGATTTAACTTGGGACACAAGTTAAAAATCAATAGACACAGTGATTATAAAATGAAGTTCGGAGACCGGAGCTGATGTCTTCCTTTTTCAATATCTAAGACCTCCGAGTGAGGAATAGATAGATTATGTGCTGAATCTCCGTGCATTTATGAAACAAACATATTTTGTGAGATGTTTGAGTGGCTGGGTGGGGTGACATGAGTTATCTACACTGGGTCCATGTCTGTTTCAATATTCATCTCCAAAGAACGAGAATGTGTGGTTACCCGGATAACTGACTCGGTTAGGTAAGGGCCGATAATTCTTTTAAGTCCTGTCACAGCCTCACCATATTCTTTTCTCTCCAAACTCATCTATGCATCTAGACCCCTCACTGATGTCTATAATGGATGTATTTCTTGGGTAGGTCCTTTCGGTTCTGGATAGACCATAGAAACGAAATAAATCCTATCACTCATTTCACACTTTTTTTTCCAGTCACCAACTAAAACAGTTTCATAAATATTGAATGACACATTTAAAAACGAGTTATAAACTGAAATGTTTAGAAGTCAAAACATTTAAGAACGAGTTCTGAACTGAATTATTCAGAAGTCATGGCATTTAAGAACGAGTCCTGATCTGAAATGATCAGAAGTCATAAAAATGAAGTCCGAGTTCTGATATGTGGTAATCAGAAGTCAACATTAAAATAACAGAAGTCCAAAGAACAAGATCAAGCGCAAAACGGAATGACTCGGTAAGCACAGTGTTAGCAACAAATGAAACAATTGATCAGAAAGTTTAATTGTGAAGAAAAAGTCACAATTAATGTGTCAGATAAGAATTGAATAATTAAGATGAAATTACGAACTATTGAAACAAAATTGGAATTCGAGCGAGTGTATTTCCATCGAAAAATCAACAAGTATATGAGACATGGAAATAACTAAATCAAGAAAGTATAACACGTGGTAATTCGGGAGTGTAAGGTCGGAGAAAAACAAACACAAGTAAGTTTTTCAGAATAAGTTACCATGGTTCTTTGAATTCACAAAAAATTCATGTATGTTCCATAAAAAACCTGGTACTCCTCCTCAAAAGTGGCATAACCTTAAATTAGTAGTCATGTGACATGAATAATTTGAATTAGATCACACATGACATTCCTGCAAAAACTAATCAAAAATATTTTGGTATCCATGCTTTGATGGATCCTTGATGGTTAGATGCCTTGGCTTTAAAATGGGGATTGGGGATACTATAAGTGCCATACCAGTTTTTGACATACCTTGGATGCACAAGGTCACTCTTTCCACAATGAAAGCAACAGATCTTTGCTCGGTTTAGACTGATCAGCTTAGCTATAGGGTAAACATGAGCACGTGAACCGGTCTTGGAAATAAAGGACTTTGTATCAACTACAAGAGAATTATGAGACTTCTTTCCATCACTGTCTTCCGTAGTTGATTTCTTTCTCCAAACCATTTTTACTTTTCTAAAAAACATGATTATCTGAAGAATCATTAAGCTCACTGTCAGAAGAACTAGAGTAATAAGATTGTCTTTTGTGAGAATTACCGGTTTTTGAGCGTTTCTTTGACCGTCTTTTAGATTTATATTTTGAAGAAGTGGTCTTAGAAACATTTTTGGAGTTAGAACATTCTCTTTTTTTTTCAAAATTTACCGGTGTGGGCATTTTCTCCAAAGGTTGAATGTGACTTACAAGCTTTGGGGCAAAATCAATTTTCGAAATATATTCATCATGACAAACAGAGGAATTCATAAACTCAGAAAACCGTCGTACAGGACCAAATGGGTTTTCACCATCAGAGTCGGATGAGGAACAGTTAAAGGAATCATCCGCAAAGGGATTATTAAAGTCAGAGAAAAGATTCCTTTGTATTGAATCGGTTTGAACGGCCTTACCTTTATTTTGATGACTCAAACTCTTGTCATCGGTGTCATGAGACACACCTAGAAAAGCTTTGCACGAGGAACTATCCGAACAAGTACTTGATGGGTCAACCGAGATGGTGTCAGGAGAGGTAGGCTTCATTGGAGTATCCACGGGACTTTCCTTAGCCATCCTTCCTGTTAAAGCTTCTGCCTCCAGGGCGGACAGTTTAGAAGTCAATTTAGCAATCTCGGTTTTATAACTCGTTCTTTCTGATTCGGATAATGACTCTGTTTTGTTTTGTTTTGTTTGAGCTCATTTATAGTAGACAAAAGTACAGTTCTTTCGGTCTAAAAAATAACCTTGTCCCTCACAATTGATTATTCGAGTTTGAAAATGATGTTTTCCAAAATCAAAGGTGGAACATATCGTTTGAACTCTGATTGATCATGGGATCCTACATCTGGTGTTGCCTTAACTGGAACTGGAGTTTCCACAGTTTTGGCAAGAGAACAGATGTCGAAGTAATCATTTGAGAGGTAAGGTGTTTTGTTTTTCAAATAAGACGCATTAAGAGTTTCATACACGAAAGGAACTTGTACATTTATATTTTTTCGAGGTGGCTCATCTTCCGAATTAGTGTCAACATTTTCAGGCTTTTCCCCTACTTTTGGTAGAGGGATTCCTATTCGTCTTTTATGGTCTTTCTTTTCCTCATCTTCCTGTGACGGTTTAGTCCACTTGATCTTATACTCAGGGTATTGCTTATCTAGTCCCAAAAAGTTGAATTCATAAATGGTGGGAACCTTAGATAAGATTTTCTTAAGGTAACACGGATTATCATATTCGAGTCCCCAAAGGGCGTTATAATACTTGAATTCCTTCGGTTTGTTCAAATGAATCGTTTGGTCTGTTTGACCTCACTTGTAAAGTCTGGATTCAAGATCCTTAAGCTTGTTAGTCAATTATCATTTTCTTTTTGAACAGTTAAGCGAAGATTGCCAATCTTATTATTCTTTTCCTGAGACTTATCGAGCTTTTCGGCGATGTCAGATAATTGGGTTTCTAGGGATTCGGCTCTTTTTGAAATGGCTGAGCATTAAGATTGATAATTTTCTATCACACATTTATCCTCGGCCTTTTCAATAGCTAGTTTGCCTATGGTATCATATTTTATTTTAGCATCATCTTCTAGCTTAAATATTTGCGCTTCTAAATGAGAAATTTTCTTTTTGAGCTCAGAGTAAGTTGGATAAGACATTGTTACTTGAAAGAAATGATCGTGAGACAATTCAAGATATTGATCCAAAAATAATCAAACGGTGTATCAAAGAATACACACATGTCTCCCTTCGGCGACTTAGCGGGTGGGGTTATAGGGCAACGCCCTTGCAGGGTCTGGAGGCAGCGCCCCCAGGAAAAAAATTTAAGACCGAAGGGTCTGAACACTCCCGGATTTGTGATCCGGGTGTGGTTTTCCGGATAGAGAATCCGGGAATTTGGATCCGGGAAGGAAGTCCGGGACCTGGAGACCGGGACTTGGAAATCGGTAAAGGATCAGGAATTTGAGATCCGGAATGTTGGATCCGGACTAGGGGATCCGGAATGGAGATCCGGATTGGGGAATCCGGAATTTGGGAATCCGGAACTGGAAGAAAATGGTTCTGAAATTGATAGGATCCGGAATCAAGTATCTGGTTTGAAAGTGATCCGGTATGGGGAACTCCGGAACCGGACTTGAGATCCGGTAAACTACGGGACCGGACTTATATCCGGTATAAACTGGATCCGGTACGTACACTGGAAACGGAACTCAAGCAGTAGAGTCTCGTATTCAAACTATGATCGAAGTAAAACGTACGTGGAAACTTTCTGCAAACACTTTAGAACAAGAACAAGCAAGTAGGGAAAGCAAAAACAACTGACCAAATTGATTATTGAACCACTTTTGAAGCAAATTTGGAATTTTTATCAAGAACAGAGTGTGTAAACCCAGATATCAAGAATCCCAAAATTAAGGATTGAATGCTTAACCAAAACAACTCAAAACTTTATATGACTCTAGAAACACACCAAAGATGATTTCTTAAGCCTCAATTTCAAGTTTTTATACTTGAATCAAAGCAAAAGAAATTTATCACTATGAAACAGTCGACAAAAACTTTGAATGACCAGAATAATAATTTACCTTTTGATCGATAGCTTTGTCCCTCTGCTCTGATACCACATGTAGATCCCAGTTTGACGATCAAGTAACAATGAATATGAAAGCAATAATCTTTATTGATCGATTGTGGAGAGTTACAATATTGGATTGATGAACATAACTCTCTCTAATCTCTATTACGCGCATGAACTGATCTCTCAAAGTCTAACCTAATTTCTAAACAAAACTCACTTTAAATACCTAGGCTGGTTTCTTAAAAGCCAAAGGCCCATTAAGCCTAATAATAAGCCCATTTATCAATTATGAGGATTTTACAAACAATTAAATAAAACTATTCTTTTCTTTATATCACTTTCTACTTTATAGGACTTTTAGTCCTAACATTAACAATTTTAATTACTCTATTTAATATGAGTTGTTGGATCAATAGAGATAGAGAGTCAACATCAGTCATCGTGCTCACAATGAAAATTGAGCTTGCAATTTAAATTTCCTCTATTTCTCTCTCTCTCTCTGTGTGTGTGTATATATATATATATATATATATATATATAGAGAGAGAGAGAGGTTCAACTCATGGATGAGTTGAACCTTACGGATGAGAACACAACTCATGGACTATGGATATCAACTCAACAAAATTCCCATATATTGTGATTCAGAAAGTGCCATTGCAATAACTCAGAATCCTGTCCAGCACTCAAAGACCAAGCATATTGATGTAAGATATCATTTTATTAAGGACTATGTTGAAAAGGGAACAATTGAAATGCACTTTGTGCATACAAAGTATCAATTGGCTGACTTGTTCACAAAGCCTCTTGATCACAAAAGGTTCACTTTCTCATATGTAAAATAGGATTGCTTAATTTGACTAATTGAACATATTTGTTAGTTTTCAGAAATGAAATTTTTTCTAAGTGAGATTTTCTGAGTAGTGTTCTCAGAACTCTGACTCTCTTAATCAGAATTCTGACTCTTGAGTTCAGAACTTCTGAGTCTTGAGTTCAGATCTTCTGAGTCAATACTTCAGAAATCTAACTTCAAATTCTTTACTTCTGAATAGGATAATCAAAACTTCTGACTACCTTTCAGAACACATTTCTGAAAATTACAAATATTTCAATATGTTGTTAAGATCTTTCTGTTTTATTTTTTTTCATATTCCTTATAATATGTGTTTGAGTATATGCTAAAGTCAAGTGGGAGCATTGAAATCATTCAGATATCGTTCTGAGTTACTTATAAGGTTTGTATATTCTTTTCTCATCACTAGTCATTCTAAGGGGAACAAGCTTTCAATGATAAACCTTTTTCACTTCTTCAAACTACTTCTGATTCCTTAATTTTTTTTTAAGATCAGATGTTAGATTTTAAATAATTTTCAGAAATAACAAATCATCAAAAGGACAGAATTTTGATGATAAAATAATTTTCTATCTGTTCAAACTACTTCTGGATGATTAAATGTTTTATATAATCAGAAGTTGATTTTAAATGAATTTTGGTTCTAAGGGAATTACTTCTGAACTGTGTACTCAGAACTTCTGAGTATGCATTCTCAGAACTCTGAGCGTGTTATTCAGAACTTTTAACTTGTATTAATTTCTATCCAATAACACGTGTCAGCTTCTTATTCTTTGAACTTGCCACGTTTCTTTTTAATATCTTCTGTGGCATTTCACAGTGTTTGAATTCGTTATAACTCGACAAAAAGTAAATTTTCTCCATTAAAACCTTTCAGCTTCGCGGATTTTAAATAGACCTTGAAATCCCTCTTTCAAGTTTTATTTGAATTCCAAGAGCGAAAAGTGAGAAACGCACAATTCCTGAGTTCTTTGATCTTGTTTTCTTTCAAAATTCCGCATTACGATCATGTCAGGTTCAAGGAGAAGTAGAGCTATCTCATTACATTCGTCAAAATCATTGATGGAATCTGATTCAGATGATGAAGTACAGAGGCCTGAAAATAGAGCCGTAGAAGACGGGGCAATAGGATAAAACATTGTATTAGGAAATGTTGAAGGAGAAGCAGGGGATGAACATATGGATGAATCAGAGGGAAACGCAGATGAGGGAAATGAGAATATTCAACACGAACAGAGTGCGGCTAGGTCAGTCATGTGTGGAAGATCTAATTCTGGTGAGAGGATTGTTCATGAGAGTGAATATTTGAGTTTATTGGAAAATAATTGTGTGTTAGTGCCTGATGAAACCATTTTCAAAGAAGAACATAGGATAATTATAGAATTGCTGAAATACCATCTTTTCAAGAAATGGTTTACAATGAAGAAGAGAGTGCCAGTACAGTACATTCAACAATGGTGGAAGCATTTGGAGTTACAAGGTAACAATTTTGTATCTGAAATAGGGGGAGTTACTGTAACTTTAAATATCCAATTTATGAGAACCATGCTTAGATTACCAGAAAAGGATGACTTGGAAAGGAGATCAGATTTTGAAGATTCTCCTTTGACAGAGGAGTTGATTGCTGAAGTTAGGAGATTAGGTTACAATGAAGAATTGAGGAATTTGAGTAAATTTAAAAGGAACAAATTACCACCAATTTGGGCATTTTTCTTCAATACAATCAACAAATGTTTATCTGGGAAAAACAGTTCTCTAGATCAGGAATCAAAGCAGATTTTGCAAATCTTTCATGGGTTAGTAAAGAATAGGCATTATGACTATGCTTCTATTTTATGGGAAGATATGAAGAATACTTTTGAGAGGAATCAAAAGGTAATAAAAGGAAAAACAAAGGATAAGATACTCACATACATACCTTATCAGAGGTATTGGCAGTTGGTAATATGGCATGCAATGGATCAAGACAGAAACATTCCAAGAAGAGCAAATGAGGAACATGGGCCAATCTTCTATTAGGGTAAGATGACTTCTGCTATTAAAATTGACAATTTTCCAAATCACATACCTCTTCCAAGGTCACTTAGGCAATACATTCCAAGGGAGAGTGAGATATTAAAAGCTTATTGCACCTCAATGGGACTTTAACAACCTCAAGCCTCTACCCATGAGGAACAACCTGAGATGAGAGGTGAGGGGTCTATTCAAAATAGAGAGGGGGAGAATGTTCAAGGGGGAGAACATTCTGAGAGAATAGAGAGGGAAAATTCAGAGAGCTTGGTTAGAAATGAAAGTGAAAAACAGAAAGAGAGTGGTGAGAATGAGAGAATGTTAACAGAATTTGAAACAGAAAGAGATAATTCTGATCCAGCCAACTTAATCCGGGCAGCCACATCAACTGTTGGTTCACAACCCTTGGTGACCAACATTGAAGAAAACACCATTCTAGACTCGATCTGTGAACAAATGAAGGTGGTGGCCGGGGCAGTTGCCATCCTGTTTCAATACCAGCCGACACCGAGTGTGTCGCCGATAGTGTTTGTGCTAATCCCCTGTGAGAAGATGAAAGATCAACTTGTGAAGAAGTTGATGAGTGGATGAGTGGGGTTGTGCATTGCATAGTGTAACATCCCTAAAATCCACAGGACAAACATAGCATTAACTCATAATTATTTCAAATCTCGGTCCCAAAAATTTTCGTTACAACATACATAAACTAAGGTTGGCGGAAACAACCTATACACAATTGAGAAAAACTACTACTACTACAAGTGGCACCGACATTGTCTCCATCTTCATCAGTACTCTATCCTGCGCGTGCCCACTTACCTGAGCCTCCTACTAAAAGCTTACCTGAAAAGGTTTTAGTTTTGAAAAGCGAGGGTTAGACCATGAGGTCTAGTGAGTTCCCTCCATAAACAGTGTACGTCAACATTATAAATCATTTTTATAAAACAGTTCACATTCTTCACATAAGCGTCAATCATGGTGCTGCACTGTATGAAGGATCACATCGTTAACCGCGATCGGGGCCCTAGCAGACTCCCCTTTCGCCTCTTCTGGAGCCTACGCAGACTCCCCTTCCCGGAGCCTACGCAGACTCCCCTCTACTCGAAATAGGAGGAAACGAATTCCAGCCTACCAGTCTGTCATACATATCCAAGGGGTCATCAGAACCCGAGGATCTATCTCTGATCCCACAGTGCAGACCGACTCCACCTAGCATACACATAGTTCATCATAAACATAAAACATGAACTCCGTATAACGTTTTACAATCCATATCATATTGCTAGACAATCTTTTCAGTAGAACATTCTTTTCATGGAAAAACATTCGTAACATCTTGTAAATAAATCATGCTCATAAACATACTCTGATCAGTAAAACATTAACTTTCGTTTTCGTAAAAGTCAGGTAAAATAACAGGGCATTTACATATAATCATTTTCGTTGAGGAAACACGTAAGAGCACGTATTTTAGTTAGAAAAACTCACCTGGCTTGCTCGCTCCAAAGCTCCTCACTTACACTTCCGATCTCTAGGCGAAACACCTATTATATAATAATGTTCGTCATAATTCGTTCATTTATTACTCGAGTTAAATCCCGAACTCAACCCAAACTTATCTAAGTTGGTAACTTCCACTCCTAGTCCAACAATCATAATAAATGGTCTTTGCTTACTTCTCCAATTGAAATACTATACCGGATCCATTAATTTACCCAACTCTAGATTCTCAATCATAATAATAACACTAGATCCTAAATATCAATAACGGACCATGTTAATAAAAAAACGGCCTAAGTTAAATAAATAGACTATCAATTTCGTACTAGACCCTTATTTTATAATTATAGCCCTTAATAATAACTAAGCCCAAAAGGACTTAATAATTCTTTTGGCCCAAAACTCAAATCGGCCCAACTTAAATTACGGGTCAACTTTCGGGGCATACCGATTTCCGGTACACACGGTTCCGGAAGACCGGTGATTACGAACAAAACCCACATTACCATTATTTTAACTCTACACGATTTTGATGACAACTCTTCTCCTTTAAAAAGGATACAAATTGTTCCTCAACCAAGAACCCACACAACATTTGGTTTAACTTGACAATATGAATTGGAGAACAAAACTCTATTAATACTCTTAATTGATTCCTTAGCTTACGTAACATCAACAACTTGAAATCTATCAACTCAAACATTACTGACAAAAGAAAATACGTAAGAGAATGATTTCTTACCAGATTACAACTTCAAGAAACGAAAAACAGCTGCCAAACCTCATCACCGCCGACGACCACCACCGGCAGCCAACCGGCCGGCGACCACCACCACCAGCCAACCGCCGGCGACCACCACCAGCAGCCAACCGCCGGTCTCCTTCTCCCAGCCATCTCTCTCTCTCTCGCTTCCTCTTTCCCGTTTCTTCTCGGCGAACACACCTAGCACACACCCACACAACTCTCTCTCTCTCTCTCTCTCGCAAGCTCTCTCTCCCTATCGCAGCTTTCTACAAGCATCCATACACACAGCTCTCTCTCTCGCAAGCTCTCTCTCCCTCTCGCAACTTTCTACAAGCATCCACACACACAACTCTTCTTTTTGGTTCTCTTTTCTTTCTCTCTCGATGTTAGCGGCACCCATAGCCTTTCATAACCCTAAAAGAATGGTGTGCTCTCCAAACTTTCAGCAGATGCGGTGCAAGGAAAAAGAGAGAATAAGTTTCTCAACTTTTAGTTTTTTTTACCCTCACACTTATTTGAAATAAACAATTAAAACCCCTAGCTTTCATTTATCTCACATTATTTAATTTGGGTTATTACAATCTCCCCTCCTTAATAGAATTCCGTCCCGGAATTCACTCCAAAGATAACCGACGACATTGATTTATCAAAGCTTAAATCTCAACTCTCAGAATAATTCTTTCTAATAACAAAACAATAACAACATACTTTCACGCCTTGGTTACGTAACTCTGATTAAACTCACAATCTCTGTTATACTATAACATGCAATCATCTATTTTTCATCTTCCAGTCGGATCTATTACTTCAGGAACACCACGGAACTCGGGTTCAATAATTCTTTCGATTAACCACAATGACCACATTAACAGTTTCCGAACTCAACTGCATTTCCGAATAGCGCGACCTATAACTACCGACCCTTACCGCACAAAACCATACAATTCATTATCCTTATCACAAGTAGCTATAACTTGACCAACTCGTTCCAAATATAATTATCGACTCATTCCAATTGATAAACTCCGATTGGGGTGCAGTTCATTTCTTTCTATCAACCATAAATTACCATATTTAATCACTTAATAACAACATTTCGTTATTTTAGTATTCACACATCATCAGTCAAAGTTGATTTCTTAACTAACAACTCCCACCGAGTAACCCAACAATTCACAGCTTGCAAAAAAATAATTTGAAAATTACTCATTCCATCATACTATCATCAACTTCTCACTTTAACATATCGATTTTTTATTCTCCTTATCAATTCCTAGTAAGAATCTCGGTAGAATTGTAACACATCCTGTAATAACAATTAAATGTCATTACTTAACAAATTCATAAGATTTTAATCAACCAATCAAAGGCTTATACATTTATCATTACATTTCAAATCAACAATGAACATACTACCACTCCGACTCATAATCATCATCATGTCATTCTTTAAACATAACCAAAATTCCAATTGTTTCCTTCTAGGATCGTTCCCTCACACATAAGAAACAATTCCTGCTCTCTAGAGATTTAGCATTTACTATAACACCATTTGACTAACACAGTCTTCATCCCCTTTAAACTTCCAATGACTCCAACATATACCTACTTAGCGACTCTTACAACCAAAAACACTTGGTCTCTCATTTGGGTAATCACCCTCCACTACTCTGTCATTCTATCCCGAACATAATCATACCGCAACGCTAACTTGCACCCTACGTGCTCCAACAAACTAATTACAAACCGCACACCTCATCCGAAACCCCAAACAGGCTTCTATCTGACGCTTCCTCTCTCTTTAACACCACATCCCTTCGACATTAGCTGGAACACTTAGCTTGACAAATACTGCCACTACACAACCATACACTCCTTGCCCATAACATCATACTGAAATTCATATCTCTCATGATCATTCACACAATTCAAACTTGTCTTCATATCCTCCCGTAAACACAAGCAAGTCTATCTCGCTACGTAGTCCTTTCCCAATTTGTTGAACTATAACTCACGAGTTCTCAATTAATTCAAACATACCACTCTAGCTAGCTCTTTATGATCCAAACCCTTACAAAGACACGACACATTCCTTACTGACTGATAAAATCTACACACTCGCTTCGTTTGTGCTACATACTTCATCATTCTACGTATCCCTCCATACCTCGTAAATAGAACGCTTAATCAAAATGAAAACTTCTCATCCTCTTAACACTCCTACAAGGTGTTCTATTAATTTCCAACCTTTTGGTTCACGTCTTCGGCCTCGGCCATCTTACACCGCTATCGACTTCTACAATGACAGATATCCTGTAACTACTTTCTTAACTTATTCCTTAAACATGGGTTCTCTTACGGAACCTAATCCTACCGACATATCATAGTCACTTCGTAATATATCTCTCTCTTATCTGAACTTACTCCTGTAACATCAATATTACAAGCTCAACTCAAAACTTATACCCACCACCGTGGACATTTCGCTTCTACCTCTCAACACTCCTCATAACAAGTTGCAAATATCAATCACCTTGAATACTTCAAGCCCTCCCTCCGGACACAACCATCCTTTGACAACCGTACTCTCAGTTACCGACCAAGGGTGCAAACCCTCATACAACTGACACTATAATCCACTACTGATGGAACACATATCCCGATACTACAACGTTCTCTCTTGATTTGACCAACAACTCTCCAGTCTTTGAGTTCTGTCTTAGCTTCAAAATACAACATCCTACAACCTAGTGAGTTCATAGCCTTCATGCATGACAACGCAATAGGTAAATCATTTCGTACCTTTCATCATTTTCAATAAACAACACTTGAAAACATATTGGGTACATATGCCCCCATCACTCTTAAAATTCAATGCCCTGCGCAACGATCTCGAGAATCGTTCGCATGCAACTTTCCATAAACTTAATCTCACTCCACCAAAATATGCCGTTACGACAGAAATATATTGAGTGAAAAATCTTTTCATACGACCACATTTTGAAAGAAATTACCGACACGAAGAAAACCAGTTGGTTTTTATACTCATTTATATAACTTCAACTTGTCAATACTCGTTTCGGTCATAAAAGTTTTGCATTCAGTAGTTTTCTTGACTTTTGCAATATTTTAACTCGTCATGAAAAGAGTGGAATATTTTGAAAACCGTAAACCTCAAAACTGTACTTGTACGATGTAAATGGATTTGCATTTTACTTTAAACATACGCTTGTACACGCCGACTCATATTAGTTCAAATTTGAAATTTACACATTCACTTTACTTATGAAAATTTTTATGTACACATGTACAACTCGATGCATGAAACTCTACTTGCAAATGAAGGCTACTCGCTCAACCAAGGCCAACCGTTTTACTCACACAACTTATCCTTGACACCTCACCTACGACCAACGGTCGCCCTCTCGGTCATGCAACAACTTACCGAACGCGCGTTCCACATCTCACTTACTCCCCCTTTCACACTATTTTGTTTTAATCAATTATCTCACCTTCTACCTCTACACATTTTCACTCAGACACTGAAAAGCTCGACTAAAAAGTCAGGACTCTAATCCTCCACTTGCTCTTAAATTGACACCTTCAAGATCTCGACACTGTTCTTCTTACCATCCCAACAGATCTCTCTCACACTTTCTAGAATCGGTACTCTCCTGAACCAGAAGTCTCACTCACAAGCAATCGCTCATCCTCCTCGAATCCACGAAGATCTATCTCTAGACGACTCGATACATTCCAAACAACTTTCTTCTCTATGATGTATACATACATCACATCATAACTGATCTTCTACGATATCTCCCCGACTATGGGTCTCAATCTACTTCTCAGGGATCTTACTGACATTCTAAAGTATTGGCACACGACATAAACACTAGCTTTTGACTACCACTTCGGAGTAATAAGGCAGGTTAAGCACATACATGTACCTGAAAGTTCGCAATTACACTGGCCAGGTGGAATTTCAAACTTACCTTACATGACAGTCCTCAGTACCCTATTAGTCCTATCTCTATTATAGTGTCCTCCTAACGCATTTCCTGATTCTCAGTTGTGATTTCTACTCCCAAGTTTAAGTTTAGGCCCGTCCGGTCACCTAAATCCCTTAAACTATGGCTCTGATACCATTTGTAACATCCCTAAAATCCACAGGACAAACATAGCATTAACTCATAATTATTTCAAATCTCGGTCCCAAAAATTTTCGTTACAACATACATAAACTAAGGTTGGCGGAAACAACCTATACACAACTGAGAAAAACTACTACTACAAGTGGCACCGACATTGTCTCCATCTGCATCAGTACTCTATCCTGCGCGTGCCCACTTACCTGAGCCTCCTACTAAAAGCTTACCTGAAAAGGTTTTAGTTTTGAAAAGCGAGGGTTAGACCATGAGGTCTAGTGAGTTCCCTCCATAAACAGTGTACGTCAACATTATAAATCATTTTTATAAAACAGTTCACATTCTTCACATAAGCGTCAATCATGGTGCTGCACTGTATGAAAGATCACATCGTTAACCGCGATCGGGGCCCCAGCAGACTCCCCTTTCGCCTCTTCTGGAGCCTACGCAGACTCCCCTTCCCGGAGCCTACGCAGACTCCCTCTACTCGAAATAGGAGGAAACGAATTCCAGCCTACCAGTCTGTCATACATATCCAAGGGGTCATCAGAACCCGAGGATCTATCTCTGATCCCACAGTGCAGACCGACTCCAAATAGCATACACATAGTTCATCATAAACATAAAACATGAACTCCGTATAACGTTTTACAATCTATATCATATTGCTAGACAATCTTTTCAGTAGAACATTCTTTTCATGGAAAAACATTCGTAACATCTTGTAAATAAATCATGCTCATAAACATACTCTGATCAGTAAAACATTAACTTTCGTTTTCGTAAAAGTCAGGTAAAATAACAGGGCATTTACATATAATCATTTTCGTTGAGGAAACACGTAAGAGCACGTATTTTAGTTAGAAAAAACTCACCTGGCTTGCTCGCTCCAAAGCTCCTCACTTACACTTCCGATCTCTAGGCGAAACACCTATTATATAATAATGTTCGTCATAATTCGTTCATTTATTACTCGAGTTAAATCCCGAACTCAACCCAAACTTATCTAAGTTGGTAACTTCCACTCCTAGTCCAACAATCATAATAAATGGTCTTTGCTTACTTCTCCAATTGAAATACTATACCGGATCCATTAATTTACCCAACTCTAGATTCTCAATCATAATAATAACACTGGATCCTAAATATCAATAACGGACCATGTTAATAAAAAAACGGCCTAAGTTAAATAAATAGACTATCAATTTCGTACTAGACCCTTATTTTATAATTATAGCCCTTAATAATAAACTAAGCCCAAAATAATAACTAAGCCCAAAAGGACTTAATAATTCTTTTGGCCCAAAACTCAAATCGGCTCAACTTAAATTACGGGTCAACTTTCGGGGCATACCGATTTCCGGTACACACGGTTCCGGAAGACCGGTGATTACGAACAAAACCCACATTACCATTATTTTAACTCTACCCGATTTTGATGACAACTCTTCTCCTTTAAAAAGGATACAAATTGTTCCTCAACCAAGAACCCACACAACATTTGGTTTAACTTGACAATATGAATTGGAGAACAAAACTCTATTAATACTCTTAATTGATTCCTTAGCTTACGTAACATCAACAACTTGAAATCTATCAACTCAAACATTACTGACAAAAGAAAATACGTAAGAGAATGATTTCTTACCAGATTACAACTTCAAGAAACGAAAAACAGCTGCCAAACCTAATCACCGCCGACGACCACCACCGGCGACCACCACCAGCAGCCAACCGCCGGTCTCCTTCTCCCAACCATCTCTCTCTCTCGCTTCCTCTTTCCCGTTTCTTCTCGGCGAACACACCAAGCACACACCCACACATCTCTCTCTCTCTCTCTCTCTCTCTCTCCCTATCGCAGCTTTCTACAAGCATCCATACACACAGCTCTCTCTCTCTCTCTCTCTCTCTCTCGCAAGCTCTCTCTCCCTCTCGCAGCTTTCTACAAACATCCACACACACAACTCTTCTTTTTGGTTCTCTTTTCTTTCTCTCTCGATGTTAGCGGCACCCATAGCCTTTCATAACCCTAAAAGAATGGTGTGCTCTCCAAATTTTTAGCAGATGCGGCGCAAGGAAAAAGAGAGAATAAGTTTCTCAACTTTTAGTTTTTTTTACCCTCACACTTATTTGAAATAAACAATTAAAACCCCTAGCTTTCATTTATATCACATTATTTAATTTGGGTTATTACACATAGCTGGGTCCACTATGGCTTCTTCAATGTCTCGTGGCGACGGACGCTCACTGACAGTAGATGTGGCTACCCGGCTAGACACGGTTTGGTTAGGATCATTAGTTAAAACTTTTGTTGATCCTGTCTCACACTCACCATCTTTTTTTCTTTCCTTCTCACTCAACCTCACTTGTTTTTCTGTTTCAACTAATACTCCCTCATTTCCCCTTATCACTCCTCCATCACCACCAGAATTAGTAGTGACGACCTTTTCTATTACAGTATCAAGATTCTCCATGACTTGATCATTGTTGTTATCATCAGAACTATCATCCTCTTTTTCATCATCAACATTCGCATCATCATCATCTGAACTATATACAAGATTAGCAGGATCATCAATATCCGCATCAATATCCTCAGATTCTTCCTCAGTATCGTCGGAACCAAGATCTTCCTCATCATCGTCCTCAAAGATCTGAATCATCTTTTTAGATTTGGATGACTGACCAAGAACACCCCCAACTACTTTTCCCCTAACATCGCTTTTACCTCTCAACACGCCCTGTTCAGGTACCCCAGTATCCTGAACTCTCATTCTAACTCTAGAACCCTCACCACGCTCACCTAATGGGTTGGCACCGTGGGTAGGCCCTACTGGTCCTGGCCGGACCATCAGTGCGTTCTCTTCTCTATACTCACTCAAAATTGGTGATTCTTCGTCAGCGTAAGCGAGTAGTGCTTCAGGTAAAATCATAATCGTAGGAAAAGTTAGACCTTCCGGAAGTCGGAGATATTTCATGTAGGTAGTAGGACCAAGAACTGCATTCTCGCGTCTCAGTATCTGATTATTAGAATCCATCATAGAGCGGATGATGATCTGAAGATATCTTTGAAATGGAACAAACGTTCTGTCTTTTGATGGCTTTGCTTTGTCGGTAACCACCTCGATCAGGTCATTCCAGATAAGAATAGCAAAGTCGATCTTTCGGTCAAAGACGATAGCATGAAACATTCTGATTACTGAAATGCTGGACGTGTCGACTCCCGTGTGTTTAGAAGTCATACATCTATTCACAACACTGAATAGTGTGTAATAGATCGGCGGTAGATAGTTTCTTTTCAATTTTGATGTATTAGTCAGCACTCTATACTTCAGACGTGGATCATTGTAACCCATCCGCATAATATCCCGACACAAATCTTCTTCAGACACCATATCTTCAAAATTTTGAGAATAAGGAAGATCAAGAACTGTCCGCAACCTTTTCAGAGTCAGCTTAGCATCAAAATGATCTACTTTCAGAGTAAAGTAGTTGTTATTTGGTACGTATTGGATGTTATGCCATACTTGTTGCAGATAGATCTCCGAAACTTGTATTGTCTTTTCAAGAGCAGTACGGAGAGGATGGTTTTTGAAAATCTCCATTATAAGCTGATAATCCATTCTGACATGGAAATCTAGAGTGTAGTTGTTCGGTTTCAATTCCTTCTTGTCTTTTGGAAGAATAAGTTCAGCATCTAGATCTCGAGCGTTCACCGATGGATGTGATGAACGATGAGATGGGAACACCGTGTTCTCGTCATAAGAATTACCATCACCGTGCTCTTGCAAATGTGCCATGGTCTATGATTGACAGTGTAAGACCATTTGGATATCAGTGCTTTTTCGCCAAAACTTTTTAAAAAATTTCCTAAGTATGGGCTACTGTCGTACAACACACCAAGTCGCTTGACACTAACTGTCGGATAAAACTGTACGACTAAAAGTTGTCGGACACGTCTCGTACGACAGTTATGAACATCTGTTTTGTGCGACAGTTTTGAATGTGAAGAACATAGTGTTGTGCGACAGTTATGAGTATTCGAACAAACTTGAAAACTCAAACCCAGATCTAAGAATTTCAAAATGATAGCATGCAAAAAACAAGTACCCTAAGTGCGTTTTGCTAACATAGATGCTATCCTATCATCTTTTCTTAGTAACTCTAACATATAAATCAGAATCCGAAGGGTTTACTAAAACCCCTTTTCGACTTTTCTAACAATCAACATATCAGATGAAATAATCGATGAAAAGCGATGAAAGAATGGTAAATGATGATACCTGAATCGATTTTAATCAACGAAATCAATGAAACAGCAACAACAAATCAAAATCGATAGCTATTTTCGTGAGAGAATCGGATGAAACAATAGTCAGAAAATGAAAAGAATTTCAAAATCGCACTATATATAGATCTTAGGTCAGAGTGACACATGTCACGAAGTGATTGGTCCAAGGATTGACCGACACGTGTCAGGTAGTCGTACGAAGCGATGTACGAGTACCTCATCTTAGTCGTATGAAACAGTTACCGACTAAGGTGGAATCGTGAACAGTAACTATCGTACGATGCTTGTGCGACTAGGAATACTAGTCGGACAAAGCGTCTACGATTTGGGAAAATGAACAGTTACTATCGTACACAGCATATACGACTAGGATTGCTAGTCGGACAAGATATGTGCGACAGTCGTGCAGGAACAGTAACTCTCGTACACGTTATGTACGACTGTCGTGCTGAAATAGTAACTGTCTTACAAGGTGTAACACCCTCAAATTCGGAACGAACAACTAACTTTAATTTCAATAAAATCACCAAAAGTAGATAAAATCATTTCTACAGTTCATTCCTGAAAATACCTCGGAATTTAAACATTATACTTTCCACAACTATAAACTTAAGACGGGCGTTACTTAATACAACTCAAGTTGCTAGTCCCAAATATATATGGAAGATTCACTAAATCGAGATCATCTCTCGTACACTCTACTAGCACTCGCCACTTCACAGTGTAGCTAAAGCTACTCCCAACCTGAGCCTGTTGCACATGCCGACAAATAAAAAGGGTTAGGCTAACGCCTAGTGAGTTCAAGCATTTTATCATGACTATATAAAACCATAAATCGTGAAAGTAGTAGTTTTAGCCATGATTTCAAAAGAGTTCACTTTAAACTCAATTCACCCGTTTTCCAACTCATACAATTTCCATATTGAAATCTTTAATATAGCACGATTTCCAAAATAGACTCATTTCCAAAATCATCGTGAATGTGAGATAAAATTCAATTCTCAAAACGATTGAATTCATAAATATTTGCCATTATCCCAAAACATCCCAAAATATGGATGAAACATAATCCACAACTCATACAACGTGGAAATGCAAATCTCATAAATATGATACGTTACCGAAAACATGGATAAACACAATTACCCAAAACATCACACACGGATGAGATATAAACCACAACTTACATACCATGGAAAAACAATCCATATAAATATAACACGTCACCGAAAACATGAGTAGCAATAAATACCCAAAACAACACCTTTCGGTGACGGGGGAGACCCGTATACATTGCACGTGACGGAACACTAAAGTGGGTCAGTTACTATGCAATAAAAACACCCACGTGGATTACTCTGGTAACTGAGCTCAATCACTCTAGATCTATTGCCCGCAAGACTAGGGAGTTCCTAACTTCAACCACTCCAGGTCTATACATTGGGTCACCCCAAATCCACAACAACACATTAGGGATTACACCTTACTGCCCATGAGACGACGCCCGGCCATATAGGTCCACGCCTTACTTATCATAGAACCCGATGCCTATCCCGTGCTAAGCACATATAGGGAATTACACCTTACTGTCCATGAGACGACGCCCGACCATCTAGGTCCACGCCTTACTTATCATGGAACCCGATGCCTATTCCGTGCTACAAAAGAAACTAACGTCTCGTAAACTGAGCTCAATCAATCCCGACCTCTTGCCCGCGAGACTAAGGGGAAAACTCAAATGCCTATGGATCCATAGCCAACAAGGTCTAAAATATTACACGACCCCAAACATATAAACCAATGCATTTCAAAACATGCAATTCCCCAATAACATAAATCGTGATTAAAACTCAACTCTGAGCTATCAAAACGGACAAATGTCCCCAAGACTTAAGAAAATCCAATACCGAGCCACAAGCTCAACTAACTCGAAAGATAACTCATAAAAGTCATAAAATGACATTAAATACAACAATACACCGGTTGCCAGTAAATACTTCAAATCCATGAAAACCCGAAATAAAATCTTGGATCGGGAAAACCTTCATTTCCAAAGGACTCACACCTTTACATTTCCAAAACATCTCATGATGTACTATATGCATATTTCCAAATTATCCCCAAATGCATTTTCATAACAATAGACTCCATTTATCACATAAATCAATATCCCATTTCATATAAAATTTAGCTATCACATTTTTCCAAAATATTCAAAAGTAGTGTTTTACAACATTTACCACAATTAATACCTCAAAAGGTAAAATCCACCAATTAACTCAACATTGATAATTTTAAGGTAAAACACATAATTACTTGGAAAAAAATAACATTTTGGCATGTACAAAGTTTTCGCAAAGTAACTTGAACTCACCTCACAAGATTAAGCTAAATCTAGATTTTTCCATACGTATGCTCCTTTGAAAAAGTCCGTATCTTCAAGTCCAAATCTTCCAAAACCTAAATCCATAAGTTTTCAACCATAAATATTTATCCCCAAACACTTAGAATCATTTCCCCCAACATATTACACCCAAAATCACCAATAGATCAAAACCCTAATTTCCAAAATGAAGAGAAGAGGAGATTACCTCAACCATCAAGTGAATCCACCAACCAAACACTTATAGTGTTACCAAAGTGAGCCTCAATCTTCATTTCATCCAAAGGAAGGAAAAGGTTTAGGCGAGGGTTGGGTAAAACCCTAGAAAGTGTAGAAATCTTACCAAAACGAAAGTGAGAAGAAGGGTTCTAACCTCCATCCATAATCCCTTGTTAAGAACTGAGAGAGAAACTTTGATTTGCAAGATTTATGGCTTCAGAAGATCCAAAAACGATTTAGAGTGTTATGGTTTGGTTTGGGAGAGTTTAGAGAGAAATGGGTGGAATAGAGATTGAAAGGGGAATGAAATCGTGGGTTTAAAACACCCTGGAACCCGCTCGCGATTGTGACACGACAAGAGTGACCATGTCACAATCGCCGGGGCACTCTCGCCCGCTACCAAAAATGCCCACGGTACAAACTCGGTGAAAGTGACACTGCGAAAGTGACCATGTCATTCTCGCGAGTCTCATACTCGTTGGACCTCCCAAAACGCTCGGTACATTCTTAGCGAAAGTGACACTGAGAAAGTGACCATGTCACTCTCGCGAGTATCATACTCGCTGGACTTGTACCGAGTCCAAACCTGGCCAATTTCTCGAGGGATCCAATTAGCATTACGCGTCCCACCTTCCAAGGCAACATCTTGTCCTTCTAATAAATCTAAATGGACTATTTACAATTTGAGTTAGGATTTTCGGGGTGTTACAATCCTCCCAACCTTAAAGAGATTTCGTCCTCGAAATCCAGTCCCCACGCAACTAATGGCCACCACGCTCAACACATTCCAAATTCCCTCGATTTCAACCCGGTTCAAATTAAAAGTGTTAATGCTATAATATGTTGTAATCAAGGTCTTTTATATTACAGCTTACTTTCCTTAGTTTGACTTTCTAATAGTCAAGGGTATATAAACCCTTTGTAAGCTTTTGCAACACAACTATGCTTAATAGAGATGACATATTTTCTCTCACTAGAATTTCTCTCTCTATCTTGAATGATCTTGGTTTAACAATTGGTATCAGAGCAGGATTCGAGATTTAGAGGAGTTATTCAGTGATCAATCACGAAGATTTTGATGAATTCTGCAAGAAAGTTAGATTGATTTTTTGGATTTATCAAGAAAATCTCATTTTCTTGAAATTTGATCAAAATTTTCTGATTTTTGATCGAATTGTTCTGTATTTTGGTTCTTTGGATTCGGTTTCAGTAGTAGATCATTTCTTCTTCAAAGATCGAGAACTAATTCGAAGGATTTCAAGATCAATTTTGTGATTTTCTGAGTTTTTGTTCGGTTCGTGAAAGTTCACTGTTCGATCTTCAATTTTTGTGATTCAGAGGTTTTCAGAGGTTTGTATATGAAGAAGAGGTGTTCGATTCTATATTTCGAACTATTCTGCATAGTTTGATTTCAGTGATTTTGAGGATTTAAGTGATTTCAGTCATTTTTAGTCGAATCTCGCTAGATCCAGACTTTTCGCAACATTCATCAAGCTTTTCGCAAGCTTCTTCGTTTTGAACATTGTTGTTCATTCAAGTCTTCTTTTCGCAGATCAAAGGCCCGAGTTTTACAGCTTTTCGCAAGCCTCAGACCCGAATTCTAAGCTTTTCGCAACCCACTGACCCGCTTTCTGAAACTTTTCGCAAGGTTCTCTTGCGAAAAGTGTTCTGTCAGATTTCTTTCAGTGTCCAAGGCTACTTTGCGCAACCGTTGCTTGCGAGTTTCTCCACTTTGCGCAACCGTTGCTTGCGAGTTTCTCCACTTTGCGCAACTGTTGCTTGCGAGTTTCTCCACTTTTCGCAACCTTGGCCTGCGAGTTTCTTAATTCTCGCTTCTTTGACTTGCGAGTTTCTGACTTGGTTAATTTCTGACGGTTTTCAGTTTTGACTTTCTGTTGACCATGGCTAATCAAGAGGGTTTTTACAAGAACGATATAATGATGTCGTTGGGTTCGAATATTCGTCCACCAGTGCTTATAAATGAAAACGAGTTCTCGCAATGGCAAGATCGTTTCATAAATTTCGTGGAATCGCAAAATAATGGTGCAAACATTATGCGATCATTTATGGAAGGTCCGTTTGTAAAACCGTATGTCACTCTTCCGGCTACTGCAACTACTCCGACTTCAACATCTCTTAAGAAACCCGAAGATTATACACCGGAAGAAAATTTACGATGTCAAGGAGATAGGGAAGCCAAGTCTTTTCTCATTCAAGCTCTTCCAAACCACATATATAATAGAATTGATTGTTATAAAAATAATATAACAATGATGTGGTCTCAACTTGAGAAAATCATGTTAGGTTCCGTGGTTGCAACTCAATTTCGACAAACGCGATTTATGAACAACTTTGAAGGTTTCAAGGCCAAGGAGAACGAGTCATTAAAGAGTGTTTTTGATCGCTTTTGGGGGGTGATAAATGATCTTTATAAGATAAAAGTCACCAAGACGGAGTTGGAAGCTAACTTGAAGTTTCTAAATGCTTTACAACCGGAGTGGAACAAATCTTGCCACCATCTTAGAAACGATGTGAGGATATCTACTATGCAAATTAAAGAATTATATGAAATTCTCATGACGGATGAAGACATGGTCAAAGCAAAGAAGGAGAAGTTAGACAAGAAGAGTAAAGGGAAAGCTGTTGATCCGATAGCATTACTTGCTAATCAACTTGCCGAGAAGACTCTTTTGGAAAATGCTTTCGATGGTAATGTGGAAGATGATGGGGAAGAGCTCGAAAAAGCAATGATACTTTTAACGCAACATTTTCAGAAAAGGTATCAGAATCGTTCGGGAAGTAATAATAATTTGAGGTTTACTTCGGGGTCGAGGAAAGTTAATCAAGAAGGTGGAAGCTATGTCCCAAAGGTTGATACTACCAAAGTGTATGAAAACAAGAAGGAAGATGAAAAGAAGATAGTTACATGCTTCAAATGTGGAAAAACGGGGCATATAGCAAGAGATTGTAGAACGAAGGTGGTGCGTGATACTTCTTATTATAAGAAGAAGTTGGAGCTAGCGGAAAAGAAGGAGAATGGCACTATTCTACTCGTGGAAGAAGAGTATTTCTTGGATTATTCTGATGATGAGTCTCAAAATGAAGAGAGTGCCATGAACTGCTTTATTGGTGATGATGCGAGTGATGATGATAAGGATGACGATGAGAGCACAACCGATGAATCTGAGGTACCTTCTAAATTCGATTATGATTTTTTATTATCTCAGATGAATAATGTCGTAAATGCTATTCACACGCTTCGCTCAAAACGACTATCTGAAAAAGAAATTAATAATGATCAATCAAAATTAATCAATACGCTTAAAATAAATATTCAAGATGAAAAGATGATTTTGATTGACACTAAAGAGAAAATGCAAAAGAGAATAGAAGAATTAGAAGAGATAAATAATTCTTACATTGAATCTTTGAAAATAATGACCGAAGAGAAAGATAATTTTTCCAACAAAATTACAGAATTAGAAGAAAAATTATATGTAAGAGGTCAATCGGAACAAACAGTGTATTTAAATAAACCAAGGAGTTATAAGTCAATAAAAGAAAAATGGGGACTTGGTTATGAAAATCCACATTTTTTAGATGATGCAAAAACAAAAGTACCTACCTTATATGAATTTGACTTTCTACATCTTGGTAGATACGCTCCCCAATTCAAGATTAATTGGACAAACGAAGATAAAGTTTCAAAATTAGAAGAAGAGAAAAGGAAATTTACCTGTAAAATGCAACTTCCATTTGTCTATACTCGTGAAAATGCGAAATACATTTCTAAATCTAAAAATTCTAACAAAGATTCTTTATCAAACGATTATCTTGATATATATGCTAATAATACTAATAAGGAGAATAAATCGGAAGTATTGTATGATACTAAAAGATATATTCCTTCTTTAGTATTAGAAGCTAAGATCGTTAGTCTTGAAAATAAAATCGTTAATCTTGAATCTAAGTTAGAAATTTTAGAAGATCAAAACATCTTGTCTGAGTTAGAAAGTAACATATTTTCAATGTGTATGAACTCTAGCATCAAAGAAGATGTAAAAATCAAACAAGTTTTTGTTGATAAAGATAAAAGAAATGTGAAAGCAGATTCAAAAGATGAGGAAATGGATGTTGATCAAAAACAAAAGTTTTCTTCTTCTAATATTGAAACTAATTCTGAGTCTAATAAATCTGAAAAGGAAAAAGAGAATAACTCCGAGGAAAATGAAAAAGAAACTGTTTCAAAGATTGATTTTTTAAATAAAATTCTTTCTTCTGAATCTGTTATTAATTCGGAGAAAATAGATGATTCTTTTACGATAAATACAAATTTTTACAAAATCAAACGTCGTAAAAGAAGAAGGTCAAAGAAAAAGTCAAAGATTCAATCTCCTAATTCTGAAAATGTTTCTGATTCTTCTCATTCTACTTTTTCAGATAGGTCTATGAAAAAGCGGCGAAAGCAAATCTGGATTGTCAAAAGTACACCTCCAAAATCTTCAACTTCTGATACGAGTGACATAGACGTTGATGTTTGTAATAAGAATTCATTTGCTTGTAATAATAAGAATTGTAATAATTCTTTGCGTTATTCAATAAAGCAAATGAGTCAAATTTCAAATGATAGTTTGTGTTGCTCATCGAGTTGTCATTCTGGGGGTAATTTTTATTCTTACGACACGGATTTCACGAATGAAGTATTTTATAATTCACATGCTTATTATAATAATAAAGATGTTAAAAAGAAAAGGACTAACAAGAATGGACCCAAGCCTTTATGGGTACCTAAATCTGTTTGATGTGCTTATGTGCAGCCAATTCGTTTGTGGTATCTTGATTCGGGATGCACCAAACATATGACTGGCAATAAGTCTTTATTATCTAACTTTAAGGAAAAAGCATGTGGACGTGTCAAGTTTGGAAATAGCGAAACATCATCTATTCTAGGTTATGGAGATGTTGTTCAAGGAAAGGTAACCGTGAAAAGGGTGAACTATGTTGAAGGTCTAAAGTACAACTTATTTAGTATTGGACAGTTCTGTGACAAAGATTTGGAAGTCAGTTTCAAGTCCAAAAGAGTTGCTGTAAAGAATGATGACGGAAAAGAATTATTAGTTGGAAAGAGGAGATCCAATTTATATACTATTGATCTCACAACTGTTAATTCATCTTCAGATGTTTGCCTTCTTTCAAAAGCAACAATTCAACAAAGTTGGCTTTGGCATAGAAGACTTGCTCATCTTAATTTTCGGTATATGGATAGATTGGCGAAAGGTGAATTGGTTCGAGGTCTTCCATCACAAATATTCCAAAAAGATCATCTATGTCAAGATTGCGAAAAGGGAAAAATGAAGAAAGTTTCTCACAAGCCGAAACCTGATTTTTGCACAAAGGACATTTTTGATATATTATCGATTTATGTGGACCAATGAAGACGAAGAGTATCGGGAAGAAAAGATATGTTTTGGTGGTGGTTGATGATTTTCCAAGATATACTTGGGTAAAGTTTTTGAAATCCAAAGACGAAACTCCAGAAATCTTAATCAATCTCATCAAGATTATTCAGACTAATAAGCAAAAAGCAGTGAAAGTTGTCAGATCCGACAATGGCACAGAATTCAAGAACAGTGTTCTTCAAGCGTTCTATGAAGAAAATGGTATATCTCAACAGTTTTCTACCGCAAGAACCCCTGAACAGAATGGTATTGTGGAGAGACGAAATAGAACCTTGGTTGAAGCTGCTCGAACCATGCTTGCTTATTCAGGTCTTCCTTTATCTCATTGGGCTGAAGCAGTGTCAACGGCATGTTATACTCAAAACCGATCCATTATTCATCGTCGCTTCAAAAAGACTCCCTATGAGCTAATGAACGGAATCAAGCCAAACGTCAAATATTTCCGAGCTTTTGGGTGCAAATGTTTCGTGTTGAATGATCGGGAAAATCTTAACAAGTTTAGTCCGAAAGCAGATGAAGGAACTTTTCTTGGTTATGCTCTAAATTCAGCCGCATATAGAGTGCATCTTACTTCTACAAGAAAGGTGGTGGAAAGTGTCAATGTCAAGTTTGATGAATCTGAAGAGATGGTTTCCGGCCAAACAGGACCAGAACCCGAATTATCAGGAATATTAGCTTCTAAACAAATCAGTTTAGAACCTGTTACACATCCGACAATTCAGGATCCAAATTTTATTTTTAATAATCTTTCTGATCTTGATTTATTATTTGAACATTTTTATAATGATGTGCCTCCTACTAATACGAATGTTTCTTCTAATATGTCAAATCAGGAAACTGTGAATGCATCTACTTCTACTTCCGCTGCACTCAACTATGTTAATGATGATGTTCCAGTTATTCCTGATCATGAGGCAACTGAAGTTGAAACAGTGGTTACTGAATCACCACAAGTAGTTACTGAAGTTGTGGAGCCGGTGACAAACAATCAAATCATTTCACCACAGATTCAAGAAGAAACTGATGTTGTTCAACCTTCTGAAGGAGTGATCCAAAATCCGATTGTTGATCATCAGCCAGTTCCAGAATCTGAATCTGAGAGTGTCGTTGAGTTATCTCCACCAACTCCAGAAGTGATACCTGTTTCTTCAAACGAAGCAGAAATACTTGAACCTCCTTCTCAAATTTTGGAAAGTGTTCAAGAGTCAGTTGATCCTCTTCCTCACACAGCAAAATGGACACAAGCTCATCCAATTCATCAAATTATTGGTGATCCATCTTCAAGTGTTTCTACAAGATCTAAATCTGCGACTCCAAATGAATGCTTATTCGCTTGTTTTTTAAGCAATGTTGAACCTTCGAAGGTATCTGAAGCATTGAATGATCCGGATTGGATTATTGCCATGCAAGAAGAGTTAAATCACTTCGAAGCATTGAAGGTGTGGACACTTGTTCCAAGGCCGAAAGGAAAAAGCATAATTGGCACTAAGTGGATTTTTAAGAACAAAAAGGATAAAGATGGTATTGTTGTGAGAAACAAAGCTCGTTTGGTAGCGAAGGGTTATCGATAACAAGAAGGTATAGATTACGATGAGACATACGCGCCGGTTGCAAGATTAGAAGCTATCAGAATGTTTCTTGCTTTTGCAGATATCGAGACTTTACCGTATATCAGATGGATGTCAAGACAGCTTTTCTGTATGGGGGACTTAAAGAAGAAGTTTATGTATCTCAAACAGAAGGGTTTATTGATCAAGATAAACCTGATTTTGTGTATCGTCTTAATAAGGCACTGTATGGCCTGAAACAAGCACCGCGCGCGTGGTACGACGAATTGTCAACCTTTCTGCTTGCATCGGGATTTATCAAGGGAGCTATTGACACAACTTTATTCATTTATCGTGAAAATCATGATATCTGCTTAGTACAAATCTATGTAGATGACATAATATTTGATGCTACTAACAAATCTTTGAGTACATGGTTTTCAGATCTCATGACCTCCAGGTTTAAAATGAGCATGATGGGGTGATAGGCGGGTATCACCCCCCCTAAATCTACCGCAAGTGTACGGGTCGAATCAAGTAATAACGTACGGTAAGTACGAGTATCGAACCAAAGGAACCAGGTGTCAAGTACCACAATGACTGTATAGATTATTAACTAGACTATCGCAGATTGATTTGGGTTGTTGCGTATTGGAATACGAAATTAAACTTAATTAATTCAAATAAGAGAAAGAGTTGGAGGGTTGGATTCCTCGGGTAAACAATTACTTAACTCACAGATTTGACACGATTGACATAACTCCAGGATGACTGGTATAATCAAAATCCATCACTATACTCTATCAAGCTATAGCAACATTCATTCAACATTTTGTATCATCATTCGATCTCAACAAAGGTAATTGAACAAACAATGATTAAAACCCCACAAAGTACGAATTATCATATTTCTATCTCAAATTCGACTAAGACATGAAGGATTAGATAAACCTCAAAACTTTTCTCAAACGTTAAAAGATTCGTTAAATCAAATAATAGTTGATCGGACTATTACAAGCATTAAGAATAATCCCACATGTTTCATCCATAAGAATCAAATCGATCGTATCTACTGTAAAGCTAAATAATCATCCAACCATGATTCAAACCAACCCCCCAACATGAATGGGTTAGTTCATATTGGGGGTTTCACAACTCAGAAAAGAAATAATAAAAACGAAAGTAAACATGTTGGTTCTAAAAGAAATGAAATCTAAAACTCCCTGAAAAGCTTAATCATTCGATGAATGGACTCGATTCGCCTTTTGATTCTCGTATCTTGATGTTTCTAGCCTTCTTCTCGTCTTCAAAAATCGTCTTCTATCTCCCAAAATCGCCCCAAGAGAGTCTCCAAACGTAACTGCTCGATTCCCCCTCAACCCTAGCAGAAAAAGGCTTTAAAAAACGTATCAGGGCTTTGGCGCGTTTGTGGGCGCGTTTGGAGGCGCGCAGCGCACTGGAATGTTTTACAAAAAATAAGCCTGCGCGTTTGTGGGAGCGTTTGGAGGCGCGCTCAGAGGCGCGCAGAGCACTGTTTGGTCAAAAAATCTGATTTTTCTCCTTTTTGCACTGGACTGTTGTAGACTTGCTCCGATTGCTCCAAAACTCTTCCAACATCAATTATTAATAAAAACCTGTACTTTCTCATAGAAACCATTAAATTCTACTATTTTTACTCGGAAACTTACAACAAACAGAACGAGTTCGGGATCAAAATAATGTCGGAAAACGACATTATCAACAACCCCAAACCGAGCGTTGCTTGTCCCCAAGCAAAATAGCGACACAAATAAGCATTCAACCACAATCCAAACAATCGCAATTTCGTGTTGTCGAGAATATCAATTGCGATCTCTAGTAAACTCAACAACCACCATGAATTACCTGTGAGATGGACGAACAGTGAGCAGACCTAGCTATGGAATCTAAACAGCAAAACCTTGGAAACTGGATTTATCAGGGACCACACTACACTTAAGTGCACCTAGACTAAACACACACAGAGAGGATTTCGCCTTGACCCTACCTCACGGTTCTCTCTCTTCGCTTGAGCCCTAGGTTTCACAAATGTTGTCATGCTTTCAGAAGTTGGGTACAAGAATTCACAAAGCATGCATGAACAACAATTAAACAATAACGCACAGTTGTACACAAATTGATCTCAGAAGGAATCCATTATCAAGACTAGGACATAGAAACGTTGCTTCGCCACTCTTTACCAACTCTCCATGTTAAATTCAGATCTTTAAAAAGGTATGGTTGCTGCTTCTGGGTGGAGATCAAAGGATTTATGATGATATTTGATGAGCCTCCCTTCTTTCTTTCGTTCAAGCTTCCTAACACTTCTCTCAAATTCTTTAAAATAACCCCTCAGTTTTATTTAGCTATTTTTTTGGCAAAACCCTTTATGACTGATTTACTGGGTTTGCAGTTTTTTTTTACTGAGGGGGTTACAACGGGTTTTCATTTGAGAACCTTGAGTAGTGAAAAGCAGTGGGATTAGCAGCAACCAATAAGCTTTATGAGTTCTCAAATGGTTTGTTCACAAAGATAGGCAGAAGTTTCACTTATATTCCTATGGATGTCTTTGATAATGGATGCAAGTTATAGCGAGATCAGCTACAACAACGATCAAAGGACTAATGAAAAGTGTATCGAGTAGTGTGTAGTCTCTCAGAATCGAAGTTAGCACGTGTATGTCTCAACAAACTAATGGGTGGTCTCCACTAATGTCTCTATGTGTGCAGTCGCCCAGGTCCACCTTTGTGCTATATTATCCTTTCTAAATCCATTCCCCAAAATCAGTGTCTTCGAACTCACACTAAATCATGCTAAACTGGTCTCCCATTCCTCACTATAAACAGGGTGATCATTCAATCCACTGAGATCAACAAATGATAGACTCGACAAATCACCCCAAACCAGACATAGACATTGTCCCCAATGGAAACAAATAGCACACAAAATATAATCACGAAATAGTGATACAGTACAACTAACAGTAATTGCGCCACCCCAAACCTAATATCTAGATTAGGTTTGTTTTCTCAACAAGGAATCATAAAACGATAAAGTTCAAGTGAAAACAGGGACCCCAAACCTTGGTGAAACCGAGGTTTGCAAAGAGGTGTTGTGTAGATACCTTTCAGGATGCATGTGCGGATTACTGTTCACCTATTTCTGCCCTTCCTTCTCCTGCCTTGCTCTTGGTCATATCAGAATTGCTACCAGGGATCAAAAACTAAACACAAACACACAAAACACAAAAACAACACACAAAACAAAAGAAAGCACAATAAAAATAAGAAACTGACCAAAATAAAAATTAAGATTTAACCTATGGTGGGTTGCCTCCCACCCAGCGCCGTATTTTCTGTCGTGGCACGACTGTGTGGCTCTCAATTTGGCTCGATATCGCTTGCGGAATTAACTCTCCCACACATACTATTGTTCCTGATTTCCTCCACATGCGTTTTCCCATTCTTACCTTTTTTTGATCCATTTTGCCCCGTTCTTGGTTCACCTCTATCTTCTACTCTCTTGAGAACATGGAAGGTTACTTTCTCATTCCCAACTCTAAAAGTCATTACCCCTTCTTTCATGTCTATCAAAGCCTTGCTTGTGGCTAAGAATGGTCTTCCCAAGATTAACGGTATCTCAACATCTTCCTCCACATCTAGAACTACAAAATCAACTGGAAAATAAAATTTTCCAACCTTTACCAAAACGTCTTCCACGATTCCATAAGGGTACTTCACCGATCTATCTGCAAGTTGAAGTGTCATGTTCGTTGGCTTCACTTTCCTCAAGCCAAGTTTCCTGAAAATGGATAAAGGCGTTAAATTAACACTTGCACCAAGATCACATAATGACTTACTGAAATTAGATTTTTCTATTTGAACAGGGATAGTAAAACTCCCTGGATCCTTAAGCTTCGGGGGAATCTTGTGCTGAATGATAGCACTGCACTCTTCAGTAAGTGCAACCGTGGCATGCACCTCGATCTTTCACTTCTTGGACAAGATATCTTTCATGAACTTGAGATAACTTGGCATTTTTGCCAGTGCCTCAGCAAATGGAATATTGATGTGTAATTTCTTGAAAATGTCAAGAAATTTCTGGAATTGTTCCTCATCCTTATGTGCCTTCAGCCGATTCGGAAATGGTAGCGGTGGCACATACGGGTTGACTGGTGGTTGCTTCTTCTTCTTTTCTCCATCCTCCGGGTTTTCCTTCGTCATACCTTCTTCACCGGCTTCCTTCCCCTTATCTCTATTCTTTGACATTTCACTCTCTATCTCCTCGTCTACCTTGATGGGACCCATTTCAGTACCTTTAGCTTTAGTGTCATCAGTTAAAGGTTCTCGGGTAGGGTCTATAATCAACTTTTTTCCACTTCTCAGATAAATAGCCTTGTACTCCTCTCTTGGTATTCGTTCAGTCTGACTAGGGAATTGACCTTGAGTCCGGGATTGTAGTGCTTCAGCTATTTGTCCGACTTGTCTTTCTAGCATTCTGATTGAGGCAGTATTTTGGTCAGTTGTCGCCTTCACATTACCCACTGTACTTGTCAATCCTTCAACCGCACCTTCCATCTTTGACATGAATTTCATCATCATGTCTTCTAACCCCGGCTTCTTTTCTGAAGATTGCCCCTCATCATATTTCCTCTGATTGTAACCTGGGGGACGATAAACATTGTTAGACGAAAAAGAATTCGAAGAGTTAGAATGGTTACCATACTGCTGCTGCTGCTGTTGCTACTGTCCCATTGTTTCTTTAGCTTGGCCTTGTTGAGGTTGACTCCAAGAAAAGTTAGGATGTCGCTTCCATCCCTCGTTATAGGTGTTAGAGAATGGGTCATTCCTCGGCCGATTATTCTGATTCTGAACGAACTGGACTTGTTCCGGCGATTGATAGTCTTGAGAATTCTGAACATTCGGTTGCATAGTCGCTCCTCTCATTTGATTAGTCAACGCAGTCAACTGTGCCTTTATAGCCTTCAACTCTTCTGTTTCTTGCACGCTTGCAACTTTTCTAACAGCGGATCTTGGAGTGGAATAGCTATGTTCTGCCAAATTTTCTATCAACTCAACCGCTTCTTCATAGGATTTGTTCATTAAGGCTCCACCTGCAGCAGCTGTGAGGTCATTCTTAAATTGAGGGTTCAATCCCACATAGAATGTTTGTATAACCATCCACTCTTGTAACCCATGATGTGGACACTTCTTGAGCATTGCTTTATATCTTTCCCATGCTTCGTACAACGACTCTTGATCCCATTGGGCGAAATGGGTGATATCCGAAAGCAATTGGGCCGTTCGCCCCGGTGGAAAGAACTTGTTGAGAAAAGCCGTCACCATATCATTCCATGTTCGAATTGACCCCGGTGGTAGATTCTCTTCCCAAGTAGTGGCTCGATCCCTCGATGAAAATGGGAACAACCGTATCTTGATCGAGTCTTGATCCGCCCCATTTACCTTGAAGGTATTGCATATCTTTTCAAATGAGCGCAAATGTGCATGAGGGTCTTCTGTTGCTGCACCTCCAAACATGTTCGATTGCACCAATTGGATGGTACCAAGTTTGATTTCAAAGTTGTTTGCAGCTATCGGTGGTGCGTATCCACGTTGTGCAGCCCCCATGTTTGGATTGGCGAAATTTCTCATGGGTACCCTTTGTGGTGGTGGTGGTTGATTGACATTATGATGGATACCATGATTGGCGTTATGATTGAGATTATGATTGATCCCATTGTTGACACCATTGTTGACGTTGTTTAGACCGTGATTGGCGTTATTGTGGTTCTGATTGTTCGCATTTGCATTCGCATTTGGAATTGGTTGACCATTACCCATGGGCAACCCTTCTCCCCAATCTTCCCCGACATTGATTTTGTTGTCGGCCATTCTGTTCCGTGCTTGTCTTCTTAAGTCTCTGGCAGTCCGTTCTATCTCCGGGTCAATCGGTAATAATTCCCGAAACAGTCTTCTTCTTGGCATAAACCAAGAGGTAACCTGAAACAGAGAATATAGAATCTCAAAACCCAAAAATATATGAACCTTCAAAGTAGATTATAATAAAATAAAAACAGGGTGTCTAATGTAATAATTTCTACAGCTAGTAGTGATATCCACACAAAACAGGTTCCCCGGCAACGGCGCCAAAAACTTGATAGGCGAGTATCACCCCCCCTAAATCTACCGCAAGTGTACGGGTCGAATCAAGTAATAACGTACGGTAAGTACGAGTATCGAACCAAAGGAACCAGGTGTCAAGTACCACAATGACTGTATAGATTATTAACTAGACTATCGCAGATTGATTTGGGTTGTTGCGTATTGGAATACGAAATTAAACTTAATTAATTCAAATAAGAGAAAGAGTTGGAGGGTTGGATTCCTCAGGTAAACAATTACTTAACTCACAGATTTGACACGATTGACATAACTCCAGGATGACTGGTATAATCAAAATCCATCACTATACTCTATCAAGCTATAGCAACATTCATTCAACATTTTGTATCATCATTCGATCTCAACAAAGGTAATTGAACAAACAATGATTAAAACCCCACAAAGTACGAATTATCATATTTCTATCTCAAATTCGACTAAGACATGAAGGATTAGATAAACCTCAAAACTTTTCTCAAACGTTAAAAGATTCGTTAAATCAAATAATAGTTGATCGGACTATTACAAGCATTAAGAATAATCCCACATGTTTCATCCATAAGAATCAAATCGACCGTATCTACTGTAAAGCTAAATAATCATCCAACCATGATTCAAACCAACCCCCCAACATGAACGGGTTAGTTCATATTGGGGGTTTCACAACTCAGAAAAGAAATAATAAAAACGAAAGTAAACATGTTGGTTCTAAAAGAAATGAAATCTAAAACTCCCTGAAAAGCTTAATCCTTCGATGAATGGACTCGATTCGCCTTTTGATTCTCGTATCTTGATGTTTATAGCCTTCTTCTCGCCTTCAAAAATCGTCTTCTATCTCCCAAAATCGCCCCAAGAGAGTCTCCAAACGTAACTGCTCGATTCCCCCTCAACCCTAGCAGAAAAAGGCTTTTAAAAACGTATCAGGGCTTTGGCGCGTTTGTGGGCGCGTTTGGAGGCGCGCAGCGCACTGGAATGTTTTACAAAAAATAAGCCTGCGCGTTTGTGGGAGCGTTTGGAGGCGCGCTCAGAGGCGCGCAGAGCACTGTTTGGTCCAAAAATCTGATTTTTCTCCTTTTTGCACTGGACTGTTGTAGATTTGCTCCGATTGCTCCAAAACTCTCCCAACATCAATTATTAATAAAAACCTGTACTTTCTCATAGAAACCATTAAATTCTACTATTTTTACTCGGGAACTTACAACAAACAGAACGACTTCGGGATCAAAATAATGTCGGAAAACGACATTATCAACAACCCCAAACCGAGCGTTGCTTGTCCCCAAGCAAAATAGCGACACAAATAAGCATTCAACCACAATCCAAACAATCGCAATTTCGTGTTGTCGAGAATATCAATTGCGATCTCTAGTCAACTCAACAACCACCATGAATTACCTGTGAGATGGACGAACAATGAGCAGACCTAGCTATGGAATCTAAACAGCAAAACCTTGGGAACTGGATTTATCAGGGACCACACTACACTTAAGTGCACCTAGACTAAACACACACAGAGAGGATTTCGCCTTGACCCTACCTCACGGTTCTCTCTCTTCGCTTGAGCCCTAGGTTTCACAAATGTTGTCATGCTTTCAGAAGTTGGGTACAAGAATTCACAAAGCATGCATGAACAACAATTAAACAATAACGCACAGTTGTACACAAATTGATCTCAGAAGGAATCCATTATCAAGACTAGGACATAGAAACGTTGCTTCGCCACTCTTTACCAACTCTCCATGTTAAATTCAGATCTTTAAAAAGGTATGGTTGCTGCTTCTGGGTGGAGATCAAAGGATTTATGATGATATTTGATGAGCCTCCCTTCTTTCTTTCGTTCAAGCTTCCTAACACTTCTCTCAAATTCTTTAAACTGACCCCTCAGTTTTATTTAGCTCTTTTTTTTGGCAAAACCCTTTATGACTGATTTACTGGGTTTGTAGTTTTTTTTTACTGAGGGGGTTACAACGGGTTTTCATTTGAGAACCTTGAGTAGTGAAAAGCAGTGGGATTAGCAGCAACCAATAAGCTTTATGAGTTCTCACATGGTTTGTTCACAAAGATAGGCAGAAGTTTCACTTATATTCCTATGGATGTCTTTGATAATGGATGCAAGTTATAGCGAGATCAGCTACAACAACAATCAAAGGACTAATGAAAAGTGTATCGAGTAGTGTGTAGTCTCTCAGAATCGAAGTTAGCACGTGTATGGCTCAACAAACTAATGGGTGGTCTCCACTAATGTCTCTATGTGTGCAGTCGCCCAGGTCCACCCTTGTGCTATATTATCCTTTCTAAATCCATTCCCCAAAATCAGTGTCTTCGAACTCACACTAAATCATGCTAAAATGGTCTCCCATTCCTCACTATAAACAGGGTGATCATTCAATCCACTGAGATCAACAAATGATAGACTCGACAAATCACCCCAAACCAGACATAGACATTGTCCCCAATGGAAACAAATAGCACACAAAATATAATCACGAAATAGTGATACAGTACAACTAACAGTAATTGCGCCACCCCAAACCTAATATCTAGATTAGGTTTGTTTTCTCAACAAGGAATCATAAAACGATAAAGTTCAAGTGAAAACAGGGACCCCAAACCTTGGTGAAACCGAGGTTTGCAAAGAGGTGTTGTGTAGATACCTTTCAGGATGCATGCGCGGATCACTGTTCACCTATTTCTGCCCTTCCTTCTCCTGCCTTGCTCTTGGTCATATCAGAATTGCTATCAGGGATCAAAAACTAAACACAAACACACAAAACAAAAGAAAGCACCAAAAAATAAGAAACTGACCAAAATAAAAATTAAGATTAAACCTATGGTGGGTTGCCTCCCACCCAGCGCCGTATTTTCTGTCGTGGCACGACTGTGTGGCTCTCAATTTGGCTCGATATCGCTTGCGGAATTGACTCTCCCACACATACGATTGTTCCTGATTTCCTCCACATGCGTTTTCCCATTCTTACCATTTTCTGATCCATTTTGCCCCGTTCTTGGTTCACCTCTATCTTCTACTCTCTTGAGAACATGGAAGGTTACTTTCTCATTCCCAACTCTAAAAGTCATTACCCCTTCTTTCATGTCTATCAAAGCCTTGCCTGTGGCTAAGAATGGTCTTCCCAAGATTAACGGTATCTCAACATCTTCCTCCACATCTAGAACTACAAAATCAACTGGAAAATAAAATTTTCCAACCTTTACCAAAACGTCTTCCACGATTCCATAAGGGTACTTCACCGTTTTATCTGCAAGTTGAAGTGTCATGTTCGTTGGCTTCACTTCCCTCAAGCCAGGTTTCCTGAAAATGGATAAAGGCATTAAATTAACACTTGCACCAAGATCACATAATGACTTACTGAAATTAGATTTTTCTATTTGAACAGGGATAGTAAAACTCCCAGGATCCTTAAGCTTCAGGGGAAGCTTGTGCTGAATGATAGCACTGCACTCTTCAGTAAGTGCAACCGTGGCATGCTCCTCGATCTTTCTCTTCTTGGACAAGATATCTTTCATGAACTTGAGATAACTTGGCATTTTTGCCAGTGCCTCAGCAAATGGAATATTGATGTGTAATTTCTTGAAAATGTCAAGAAATTTCTGGAATTGTTCCTCATCCTTATGTGCCTTCAGCCGATTCGGAAATGGTAGCGGTGGCACATACGGGTTGGCTGGTGGTTGCTTCTTCTTCTTTTCTCCATCCTTCGGGTTTTCCTTCGTCATACCTTCTTCACCGGCTTCCTTCCCCTTATCTCTATTCTTTGACATTTCACTCTCTATCTCCTCGTTTACCTTGATGGGACCCATTTCAGTACCTTTAGCTTTAGTGTCATCAGTTAAAGGTTCTCGGGTAGGGTCTATAATCAACTTCTTTCCACTTCTCAGATAAATAGCCTTGCACTCCTCTCTTGGTATTCGTTCAGTCTGACTAGGGAATTGACCTTGAGTCCGGGATTGTAGTGCTTCAGCTATTTGTCCGACTTGTCTTTCTAGCATTCTGATTGAGGCAGTATTTTGGTCAGTTGTCGCCTTCACATTACCCACTGTACTTGTCAATCCTTCAACCGCACCTTCCATCTTTGACATGAATTTCATCATCATGTCTTCTAACCCCGACTTCTTTTCTGAAGATTGCCCCTCATCATATTTCCTCTGATTGTAACCTGGGGGACGATAAACATTGTTAGACGAAAAAGAATTCGAAGAGTTAGAATGGTTACCATACTGCTGCTGCTGTTGCTGCTGTCCCATTGTTTCTTTAGCTGGGCCTTGTTGAGGTTGACTCCAAGAAAAGTTAGGATGTCGCTTCCATCCCTCGTTATAGGTGTTAGAGAATGGGTCATTCCTCGGCCGATTATTCTGATTCTAAACGAACTGGACTTGTTCCGGCCATTGATAGTCTTGAGAATTCTGAACATTCGGTTGCATAGTCGCTCATCTCATATGATTAGTCAACGCAGTCAACTGTGCCTTTATAGCCTTCAACTCTTCTGTTTCTTGCACGCTTGCAACTTTTCTAACAGCGGATCTTGGAGTGGAATAGTTATGTTCTGCCAAATTTTCAATCAACTCAACCGCTTCTTCGTAGGATTTGTTCATTAAGGCTCCACCTGCAGCAGCTTTGAGGTCATTCTTAAATTGAGGGTTCAATCTCACATAGAATGTTTGTATAACCATCCACTCTTGTAACCCATGATGTGGACACTTCTTGAGCATTGCATTATATCTTTCCCATGCTTCGTACAACGACTCTTGATCCCATTGGGCGAAATGGGTGATATCCGAAAGCAATTGGGCCGTTCGCCCCGGTGGAAAGAACTTGTTGAGAAAATCCGTCACCATATCATTCCATGTTCGAATCGACCCCGGTGGTAGATTCTCTTCCCAAGTAGTGGCTCGACCCCTCAATGAAAATGGGAACAACCGTATCTTGATCGAGTCTTGATCCGCCCCATTTACCTTGAAGGTATTGCATATCTTTTCAAATGAGCGCAAATGTGCATGAGGGTCTTCAGTTGCTGCACATCCAAACATGTTCGATTGCACCAATTGGATGGTACCAAGTTTGATTTCAAAGTTGTTTGCAGCTATCGGTGGTGCGTATCCACGTTGTGCAGCCCCCATGTTTGGATTGGCGAAATTTCTCATGGGTACCCTTTGTGGTGGTGGTGGTTGATTGACATTATGATGGATACCATGATTGGCGTTATGATTGAGATTATGATTGATCCCATTGTTGACACCATTGTTGACGTTGTCATTGGCGTTGTTTAGACCGTGATTGGCGTTATTGTGGTTCTGATTGTTCGCATTTGCATTCGCATTTGGAATTGGTTGACCATTACCCATGGGCAACCCTTCTCCCCAATCTTCCCCGACATTGATGTTGTTGTCGGCCATTCTGTTCCGTGCTTGTCTTCTTAAGTCTCTGGCAGTCCGTTCTATCTCCGGGTCAATCGGTAATAATTCCCGAAACAGTCTTCTTCTTGGCATAAACCAAGAGGTAACCTGAAACAGAGAATATAGAATCTCAAAACCCAAAAATATATGAACCTTCAAAGTAGATTATAATAAAATAAAAACAGGGTGTCTAATGTAATAATTTCTACAGCTAGTAGTGATATCCACACAAAACAGGTTCCCCGGCAACGGCGCCAAAAACTTGATAGGCGGGTATCACCCCCCTAAATCTACCGCAAGTGTACGCGTCGAATCAAGTAATAACGTACGGTAAGTACGAGTATCGAACCAAAGGAATCAGATGTCAAGTACCACAATGACTGTATAGATTATTAACTAGACTATCGCAGATTGATTTGGGTTGTTGCGTATTGGAATACGAAATTAAACTTAATTAATTCAAATAAGAGAAAGAGTTGGAGGGTTGGATTCCTCAGGTAAACAATTACTTAACTCACAGATTTGACACGATTGACATAACTCCAGGATGACTGGTATAATCAAAATCCATCACTATACTCTATCAAGCTATAGCAACATTCATTCAACATTTTGTATCATCATTCGATCTCAACAAAGGTAATTGAATAAACAATGATTAAAACCCCACAAAGTACGAATTATCATATTTCTATCTCAAATTCGACTAAGACATGAAGGATTAGATAAACCTCAAAACTTTTCTCAAACGTTAAAAGAATCGTTAAATCAAATAATAGTTGATCGGACTATTACAAGCATTAAGAATAATCCCACATGTTTCATCCATAAGAATCAAATCGATCGTATCTACTGTAAAGCTAAATAATCATCCAACCATGATTCAAACCAACCCCCCAACATGAATGGGTTAGTTCATATTGGGGGTTTCACAACTCAGAAAAGAAATAATAAAAACGAAAGTAAACATGTTGGTTCTAAAAGAAATGAAATCTAAAACTCCCTGAAAAGCTTAATCATTCGATGAATGGACTCGATTCGCCTTTTGATTCTCGTATCTTGATGTTTCTAGCCTTCTTCTCGTCTTCAAAAATCGTCTTCTATCTCCCAAAATCGCCCCAAGAGAGTCTCCAAACGTAACTGCTCGATTCCCCCTCAACCCTAGCAGAAAAAGGCTTTAAAAAACGTATCAGGGCTTTGGCGCGTTTGTGGGCGCGTTTGGAGGCGCGCAGCGCACTGGAATGTTTTACAAAAAATAAGCCTGCGCGTTTGTGGGAGCGTTTGGAGGCGCGCTCAGAGGCGCGCAGAGCACTGTTTGGTCAAAAAATCTGATTTTTCTCCTTTTTGCACTGGACTGTTGTAGACTTGCTCCGATTGCTCCAAAACTCTTCCAACATCAATTATTAATAAAAACCTGTACTTTCTCATAGAAACCATTAAATTCTACTATTTTTACTCGGGAACTTACAACAAACAGAACGACTTCGGGATCAAAATAATGTCGGAAAACGACATTATCATGGGGGAAATTAATTTCTTCCTTGGACTTCAAGTCAAGCAATTACCTGATGGAATCTTTATCAACCAGTCAAAGTATGTCTTTGATATTTTGAAGAAATTCAAAATGGATAAGAGCACTACGAATCGCACTCCAATGGCTCATGGTGCAAAGCTTGGTTTAGATCCAGATGGTTAAGAAGTTGATGTTCGAGAATACCGAGGAATGATTGGATCGTTAATGTACTTAACAGCTAGCAGGCCAGACATTATGTTTTCTACAGGTTTATGTGCCAGGTTCCAAGCAAAACCCAAAGAATCTCATCGGATGGCAGTCAAGCGAATTTTCAGATATCTGAAAGGAACTCCATATTTAGGTTTGTGGTATCCAAAGAGTTCAGATTATAAACTAACGGCTTATTCTGATGCAGATTATGGAGGAAGTCAACTGGACCGGAAAAGTACATCGGGTCATGTACAATTACTAGGAGATAGGTTGATTAGTTGGGCGTCAAAGAAACAGAATTGCGTGTCAATTTCAACGGCCGAAGATGAATACGTGGCTGCCGCCAGTTGCTGTTCTCAGGTTCTGTGGATGAAGACACAATTACAAGATTATAGGTTGCTGTATAAGACAATTCCGATATATTGTGATACCAAATCCGCAATCGCCATCTCAGTAAATCCGGTTCAGCACACAAAGACTAAACACATCGACATGCGATATCATTTCATTAAACATCATGTGGAGAACGGTACAATCGAATTATATTTCGTACCCACTGACTATCAACTTTCCGATATTTTCACCAAGGCTTTGGATGAAAAACGCTTCAATTTTCTTTTATCAAAACTCGGCATGTTGAACTTGAAAGTTTGAACCTTCACAAATTTAATTCAATGAAGTAAAAATATTTCTATTTTCATTCAATGAATAAAATGTGTGTTAAGGGTGATTTTTCAAGTAGTTTTGTGATATCTAAGTTTTATTTGCTTCAACTTTCGCTGCTGAAATAAATCGAAAGGTCAGCAAAACATGAATGGAAACTTGATTCATGCACAAATCTGTGTAATTCTAGAGTTATATAGAATACGATGCTCACAAAGCCTATGTGTCAGGATAAAGAATGGAAATGAAAATATGAGGGAAGCACAAAGTTTTATAACCAAGTGATTGAGGTGATGATAAAAAAAAATCATTAAATTTGAAAATCTGTGCCTGTGGCCTATCTGGTTTGGGAGATTAAGTCCCAAGGGGTACTTGATACCTAGCCCCTAAGATCAACTGGTCTGGGATCGGCTGACCCAAATCCTGCTATAGAATCAGATAGAAAGCCATGTTTTACTGGTACAGATGGGATTAGGATATATCGATGTAGCCTTTCTGGTTTGGGAGAGTAAGTTCCAAGGGGTGCTCGACACCTAGCCCGTAAGGCCAACTGGTCTGGGATTGGCTGACCCAAATCCTGCTATAGAACTAGATAGAAAGTTACGTTTACGGTGTATCTTAGTCTTAATAAATTTTTTGATAAAAAGATGCCAATGTGCACAAAATAAAAGATGCTAATGAGCATCAATCTCTTAAATCTTGGGGAAATTACAATGTCGCGATAAACTTATAAATTTGTGGAAATTCTGATCTCAGTCATATAGTGTGAGTAAGAGCAAAGTATTCTTATAAGTTGAAGATGTGCATTTGATTGTTGATAATCATATTTCACATGCTAGCACACCATGATATGCAAACATGACTTGTTTCTGAATCCGAAAGCATATATTTGATGTCATTTGTTTGAAAAACATGTCTAATTTCACTGAGTTGAATTTTATTTGTTCGGTGTTCAAACATTCTATAGTTAGTAGTTATGTTATATAATTTAATGTATTCCAGTTTTCATCACTGATCTTTTACGTGAAATTTTCATACTGTGATGTGTGGAGTTAATGCTAACTCTGAGGGGGAGTGAGTTCAAAGGCTAACCTAATTTTGAGGGGGAGAGAGAATCCATTGTTTATCATGTTGAAGGGAAGAATTTCATAGGGTCTCATTTTGAGGGGGAGAAATTTTCTGGTGATTGGTACATATCTGACAATGCACATTTTTCAAATCAGATAACTGGTTCAGGTATGAGTTTCTGAGAAATATTTCTTCAGGTATGTTCTCCAAATGCCTTTTTGAATTGAAAATATCTAATGCATTTGTGTAGGGGGAGTGTAAGGTTTTTTAAATTTCAGAAAATTCAATTTTTTTGAAAAATTCAAATTTTACAAGTATACATTGCGCAACCGTTGCTTGCGCAAAGTACACTTTGCGCAACCTTCAGTTGCGCAATGCTCAATATTACGTAATTTTGAATTTTTTTAAAATAATGAATTTGATTTTAAAAAGGATTTAAATGTTGTTTGACCTAATTTGACTTATCTTTTTCAATTTTCCCTCTGAGACTTATCGTGAACCTCTTTTTGCGATTTCTTCTTCTGACTTCGATTCATCAGTGTGTTCTTCAAATCAGGTAAGATTTCGAACTCATAATCGATGTTATAACATGTTTTCGAAATCCAATTTATGATTAATTTCATCAATTACATATCTCGATTTGTTCATGCGACTGTTCATATGATCAGTTTTCGATTTCTAGGTTTACCATGAAATTAGGGATTCTTATGTGGTTAGTTTGAGTCGATTTATGCTTAAATGTATATAATACTCCATTTCGACTTCTTTAGATAGTGTATTTTAGGTTAATTTTGAGTTTTGATCTGAAAGTGTAACTTTTCACAAGATTCATTCTCTGAACAAGTGAGTTTCTCGCAACCTTCTTATGCGAAATGTTATACTTTTCGCATCCTCAGGACCCGAAAAGTTCACTTTTCGCATCCTCGGGACCCGAAAAGTTCACTTTTCGCAACTGAGGCTTGCGAAATACTCACATCTCGCTTTAGTTGCTTGCGAGTTTTCCCACTTCTCGCTTCTGTTGCTTGCGAAAAGTTCACTTACTCGCTTTAGTTGCTTGCGATTTTCTACACTTAGTGAATTTTTCAGTTTTTCAAATTTTTTTTCTTTTCTTTTCTAAATTTTTTTTACTTACTATTTCTATTTTGTGTTTAATATTTCTAGGGGGTAAATGGCTTCAGATGATGAGCAAGATCATCAAGTTCAGGAAGGTGAAAATGAGCCTTCAGATCATGCTTCTCGAGATAAACCTCTTCCATCAAACAGATCTTCAGGGGCTGATCTATCTGCACGGCGAAGTTCTCCGGATGATGTATTTCCGCGTGCAAATTATATTCGATATCTTTCGAATAATCATTATGTAGATCTCGACCGAATTCGTATAAATCCGATTATTCTATCGATTCTTCGAGGACATCCACTTCGATATGCTTTATCTGCTAGACATGGAGTTCCAGAAGTGTATTTACAACAGGCGTGGCATACTATTCGGAAGATTGAGAATGTTTCACCTCCTAGATTTGTTTTAAAGATAGATCAATACGAGACGTTTCTTAATTATAAACGTCTTCGTCTGATTCTACGTCTTCCAGAAGCAGACTCAAGACCGGATTTACAGAATTTGAAGATTTTCCTTCGGAAGAAGTTGTGCTAGCTGGTATTCGGGAGTTAGGCTATGTTGGTAATTTGACGATGGTGAGTGATTTTGAGAAGAATCGTCTTCCACCAGTTTGGTATGCGTTATTTCAGTTATCATCAGGCGTTTGACTTCTAAGCATTCTGGTACAGATAATGCCAGTCTTCATTTCCTACGTCTCTTCTATGCCATCATACATGATCTTCATGTTGACTATGCTCTTGTGTTTTGGACCGAGCTGAGTGAGATTGTACACTCAAAGTTTACAAACAAGCATCGTAGCTTCTTGCCTTTTATTCGGTTCCTTGAGCTCATCGTATGGAGTATGTTAAGAAGTAACAAGGAGATTCCTCGTAGATCTAACTGGCCGCTTGCTCCTGATTTTGCTATGGGATACATCAACAAGTTAAAACGATCGTTTGATCATTTCATTCCTATTCCTCCGAAGCTAATTCAGAAATATGCTGATCCAGAAGATGAAGCAGTTATTGATTACTGTGCAGAACATGGTATAGAACTTCAGCCTCGGATCGTTCAGGATGAAAATGCACAAGAAGATCAAGAACATCAAAGTGCTGAAGAAGTTGGATCGAGCAGTTCTAAAGATAATAACAGCAATGAAGAAGCAGATGATGAAGCTGAAGCAGATAATGAAGATGAAGCAGATGATGAAGATGATGATGATGATAATGATGGAAATGGTGGTGGTATGGATTTCGGTGAATCGGTGTTTCAAGAACCTATTGTTGAAGTCGAACATTCTTCTGTAAGAGATGTTTCGAAAGGTAACATGGTTGATACATCAGAAACTATTCCGATTAATCCAAATGTGGTGAATATTGAAGTAGATGAACTCGATCTTCAAGCTGCCAGGGCATCAGTTCAAGGAGTTACTACTACAGTTCAAGAAGTCACTGATTCAGTTCAAGATGCAACAAATTCAGTTCAAAGAACGCCAGGTATTATGACAGGAAATGAGTTTTTAAGGCAAATGCGAGAACGTATGGATGCTCAAAGAGATGAACAGTTACTTAGAACGAAGGCGATGCTGAAAAGAAAAGGCAAGATGTCAGAAATTCCTTTTGAGATTCCTTTAAGAAGATCGACTGGAGTTGTTATTCAAGAACCGTCATCTCAACCGTCGGGTCATCCAGTTCCTCAACCGCCTATCATTCCTCCTGTTCAAGATCTACCTTCATCTCATCGAAATCTTGCGGATATTTCATTGACGGAACTTTCAGATGCTTTCTATGCACGTTTATTGTCGGTTTCACCTCCGAAACATCAAGATAAGGACTTAATTTCTCTGCTTCGGAATTTCCAACCGACTCAGCCTCGAGTTTCTTCCTTGGCAGAAGAATTTCATTCTTTCAGATCTGAAGTCAATACAAGTTTATCTGATATTAAGACAGGTATAAATTTGATGACGGAAGCAATTTCTACACTTTCTGATCGTGTAGCAAAACATGAAGAAACCTGTCAGACTGCCGCTCTTTCGTCTCTTAAGCGAAGACATGACCAAGATGATCAGGACCATCAAGGTCATGAGGGGGAGAGTTCAAAGAGACAAAGAGTAGAAGAAACTATACATGTTGAATCTGCTGAAACAATTGTTGAAGATACGGCAAACGAGGATAGAGCAAATGAAGAAAGAGATAAAGAAGCTCATCCAGAAAGTATAGTTGATGAGTTGTTAGAAGAAATAGATTTGACAGCAATGGCTTCTGAGATCAACTATGTTGTGCCAGAAATTGTGTATAATATGCAACTTGTGGTTTATGTAGATCCAGATTCTGCACCAATGTCTATAGGAAATCAGGATACTTCTCACGTGCATGAGTCTGAAGATTATGATGATATGCGCAATTTCTTCTCCAACTATATCGAGATAGATTATGATGATGACGTCCAGAGAAAGTTTGATAAGTTCTGGAAGGTAAAAGAAGAAGATCAAGATGATATAATTGTCATATCAGATACTGAAGAGGATGTAGAAGTTGATGAGAAAGACATTCACATTGTTAATATGCTATATGGAGATCTTTCTGATAATGAAGATGTGAGTCTTCAATCTCCTATAGTACAGTCACCAGTTCAAGGTCCCGAAGTTCCTGTTCAATCAATTCCTTCAGTTGTTTCTGACTCTCCAGCTCCGACCACTACTATTCCGAAAGATACTTTTGTTCAGGGTGAGTCGTCTAGAGCAAATCAAGAGGTTCCTGATCCGTTTCTAAATGTTCCACCTAGCATTCTTCAACCAGGTCCAGCTTTGGATAGACAACAACGTTTGCAAAGACTTGAAGAAAGATTTCAAGTCACCAGAATGAGATCTGCTTTTCTTGAAGACTCAGAACGCAATTTCTATGTCAAGAAAAGAAGGAGAGTTAATGTTCATGCCATTATGGGGATTGAGAAAGAACCGGCCTGGGATCAATACGAATATCTGATGTTTATCAAATGTATTCGTAAAGGAAGACTTCTGGTGTTCTCAAAACATGGAATCGTAAGGGTACTTAAGGTGGAGATAGCTAGTTTTGTCAGAATTTGGTATCCTATATTTTACGTGGAACGTCAAGACTGTCAGAGATATCAGTTTTCTGAAGCAGACTTCAATGATCTTTCTATTGATGACTTCGAGGTAATGTATCATCAATTTCGAGATATGACTGTTCGCACTGATGATATCCTCAGGGCTTTGGAAGCAGTCAAGCGTTTCTTACGAAGACAAGTTAGATTTTATAGATGCTTTGACTTCCAACTTGCTATCGAGAGCTTCCAGCCAGTTGTCAATGTAAGAAGACCTGATAGAGATTTACCAAATATTGACAACTATCCACTATTCACCATTCTTGAAGATCCTTATGGAGTCGTATATAGAGATCAATCTGGTGTTAGACGTTTTCTCAGATTTGATGAAATTGGTAAGTTTTCAGATGGTACTTTGAAGATTATCCGTTTACAACTAAATCAAAGATTGAAGGAAGCCTTGGAGAAGTTTTTGGAGACAAGAAGAAATTTGTACCAGGTTGATAATGCTGAGATCAGACTTTTGAGGAGAGCAATAGAGACGATTGATACAAGATTGAATTTTCGGTTGACTCTAAGACGCTTGGAGATTTTGATTGGCAAGAATCGCCAACACAGAAGATTCGAGCGCCCTTGATTACAAAGGGGGAGATTGTTAATGCTATAATATATTGTAATCAAGGTCTTTTATATATTAGCTTACTTTCCTTAGTTTGACTTTCTAATAGTCAAGGGTATATAAACCCTTTGTAAGCTTTTGCAACACAACTGTGCTTAATAGAGATGACATATTTTCTCTCACTAGAATTTCTCTCTCTATCTTGAATGATCTTGGTTTAACAAAAAGTTATTCAGTGTTCGTTGAAAATATTTTGCTCCCCCTACAAAGATGCATAAGTCTTGAGAAAATCATTTTCATCAAGTAGGGTTTGCGAAAATCAATTGAGATAGAACATTTACCTTTGTTTTTTGGATCAAACACCTCTTCTTTGTTAAATGCTCCCACTTGAAACATGCTCACAAACATTTATAGCTCCCCCTAAACACATGAACCACACATAAAACTGCACAAATAATATCAATTGAAGTACATACAGTAAAAAAATAAAATTGAAATCTACTTTGTAAAATACTGAAAGAAATCTAAATTTGAGCAAATCATAATGAATATTCAATATTATGAAAATAATTATTCTTCACTCAAAGTTATCAAATTTGAATGACTAAGAATTATTTTCAAAATGTTGAATAAAAGATTATGATCTATCAAACTTTCAAATTCAACATGCCTAGCTTTGAGACAAGAAAGTTGAAACGTTTCTCATCCAAAGCCTTGGTAAACAAGTCGGCAAGTTGAAATTCAGTAGAAACAAAATAGAGTTCAATTGTACCTTTTTTGACGTGATCTTTAATAAAATGATATCGTACGTCGATGTGCTTGGTTTTCGTGTGTTGGACCGGATTCACAGATATAACGATTGCGGACTTACTAGCACAATAGATTGGAATCTTGTTATCCCAATAAACAAGTAATCACAATCAAGAATAATGCAAATCTCTGGTCATCTCTCATTGATATCAAGATCTAAGTACAAGAGGTGTAGAGAGAATTTAAGAGTATGTCTATCAAAGTGTTAGTGAGAAATGAGCTAAACTAGGCTATTTATACCTAGACTCAATAGTTACAAAATAACCCCTCAACTTGAATACAACATATAAAATTGACACTAACATTCTCCCCTTTTGTATTCAAGTGAGCCAGGTAAGCTTTAACCATAAAGTTCTTTCGGTGGAATGTATCTCTTTCTGATCCCAAAGATAATCTCAAACCTTCTTAGTGAATTCCGGTAATCTATTCGGTCTTGTATCGCTTTCAAGGCATTGTTGATCAAGACAAACTCCTTCTCTTTCAGAGGCACCTTTCTTTGTTCATCCAATCTTAGCCTTTCATTCAGCAGAATCTTGATCATATAGAGTGTTCCATCAGAATACAGGTTGACTTCAATAAACCTCAAGAACTTCTTCTTCTTTTGCCCATTATGATAAACAACACCAAACTCTGGTTTTTCTAACACGGTATACAGAGGAATACCTTGCATGTCGGGTAAGCCTTTGTTTGGCCTTCGTTTGTTGACTCTGTTTTGATTACTTTCCAAAGCCATCTTAAAATCAGTTAGGTATGAAAGCTTGATCAGGTTCTTCATGAAACGTTTTAAGGCTTGATAGGCTTCAGAGTAGGTAATATCTTTGTTCGGCATCCGGGCAAGAATGTCATACAGCCTGAAGAAGTTTGCACATGTTAGGGATTTGAAGTCGGCTTCATAGAAATTCCACTCTTTTCCATCTGATCTGTTGACATAGAATCTCGGATAAAACACATTCAAGATCTTCTCTGATTCTATCTTCACAAGCTTAGCAATTTCTTTATCAGTTCTGACTGCACTGAGCTTTTGATCTTTGTCACCCAACATATACAAATATTCAATCTGCTTCTTTCGTGGAAGTTTATCAATTGGATAGAGCTTTACCTTGTCAATTGGCTGAATCTTTTTCACAAACAAATCACTCCTTATATCTTCTTGGAATGGAGTAATGATTCTTGTTTGGTGAGCACGTCGGACAATCATAGCTTCTCTATCAATTAACATATGTAGATTACGTAATTCTGCCTTGGAGACTGCATCTCTGATTTTGCCTTCAGGTAGATCAGGTATTACCGGAATTTGTATCACTGGATCAGGTAGATTACTTTCTTTCTCAGAATCAGAATCAGGTTGAACATTTCCACAATCAAATACATCATCCATCTCCTCTTTAATCTTTACCACAGTTTGATCTTCATCCGAATTAATATAAATCACATCCTTGAGGCTTTTCAACCGTAGGATTGATATCATCCAGAACACCAACATCAGCACTTTGAATCCCTTGTGTACCACCAACATTACCGGTACCCGATTCCACATTTGTTTCCACATTCTCAGTAGCATGAACACCCGAACCACTACCTTGCTCAACCCTTTGTCTTACACTTCTCTCCCCCTCATGGTGATCATGATCGAGATCTTGATCATCTTGTTTCCGTTTGGTGGTTTGGGCTTGAATCCCACCCTTGTCTTCCACCGCTTTGATTCGGTTTGATAGGGATGTGAAACCAGAAGATATAGCTTCGGTTAGGTAGGATATGGATTGTTGTAGGGTATTTAGTGAATCTGGTAAAGTGGCTTGTATTTCGGTTTGGCGTCTAAGTAGACCAAGAATGTCTACTTCTTCTTGAGTATTAGCATCGCCTTGTTCTAGTAAACGGGTAAGTAACTGGGATCTGTTGCAGAACCTGAATCAGAATCAACTCAGTCCAATAGAAAGTTTGATGATAATGATCCTCATGATCACCAAAAGGGGGAGAAAAGGCAAAAGATAAGTACTGAGTTAGAAAAACAAAACACTGGTGAGTTTGAAAATGTTGAAAAATCAGCAGATATTGGAGTGACAGATTTTGAGTTTGTAGATATGGAGTTAGCAGATGCAGATGTTCAAAACTCAGAAAAGGTTGTTTTCGAAGAATCAGCAATTGTTGAGAAATCAGCAGAGGTTCAAAAGGAAATAAGTATTCAGACAATAAGTTCAGATTCTGAAGATGATATGGAAACTGATAAAGTGGTAAAAGAAAACTCTTCTGAAAGTGTCACTGATAAAACAGAGGAACTGGATTTGAATACTGAAATGGAGGTAAATTCTGATGAAACTGAAGTTCTTATAGCAGATGTTGAAGTCAGGACAGATGAAAATGTTATAACAGATGTTGATGTTGTCATGGAAGTTCAGAATGTCAAGTCAGCAAGTATTTTTGGATCAGATGAGGCAGTAATGACAGATCAAAATGCTATGACAGAAGAAGTAATGACAGATTCTTCTGAAGAAGGTTGTGAGATCAGTATGGCAGATATTTCTGAAGAAAGTTTGATTGAAAGTTCTGAAGTGAACACTTGTACATAAATTGTTCCTTATGCCAGAATTGAGCTTCTTAATTATGAGATGGAAAAAGAAGGTTGAATGAGGTCTTGATAAGGAGGATGCATAGTGAGTTGGTCAGAGCTCTTAATGTTCAGAAATTCAAAGAATTATGAAGACAGTGAGACCTATTGATTTGTTGGGAGAAGAGGATCACTTAGTTGGATACACAAGTAGTTTTCAAGAGAATTTTGAACTTCATTTTCTGGATGAGTTAAATGTTCTTAGTGGAGATTATGAAAGAGTTGAAAACTACTTCATGCCTTTGAAGTATGTGTACAGAAGACCCATTGTGATTCCTAGGATTGAATTACCAGTATTAAAAGAACCTTTATGTGATTTCATTATCAGTCAGAGTGATACTCCTCTGGCTAAACATTTCATTAAAGATATCTTTCCAGAAGAAACATATGAGAATATCTACTGCGAAGAAGATGACTCAGTAATAATTGAGAACTTTATTGATGTATTCTTGGATGAAAGAATTCAGATGATTTATGTGGAAGCTTCTAACAGATTCAGAAAACCTGATGAAAGACTACATGTTCAGAAAGCAATTGTGAAAGTACTAGAGTTTCAGACTGATGAGTTTGATGGGCTAAAGTATGTAAGTTTGATAGTTCATAAGGAAGTAAATATGAAGGTTAGCATGACAAGTTTTGACTTTCACAGATTGTTTTTGAAAGATCAATTGTTTCTGGTAAAGTTCTTTGCTAGTACTGAAGAATCTTGGATAGAACTTGAATGCAGAAGAATTCTGGGGATTTATGTCAGAAATATGTACTTCTATGATTTTCAGTTGGCAATTGAAGCAGGGAAAGAGAAATGTAAATTGAGCAAACCAATCAAAAATCCTATTCATGAAATTGGAGGTCGTGGATTCATTACTGAAGGAGTTGAAAATGATGGTTTTGTGTACATAGTCTCTGGAGTAAGAATGTTTTTCAGATTAAATGATCTGGTGAAGTACAGTAATGCTACTTTACAGTACTTGTTACTAGAAATGGCTGTAAATGCTGAGGGTGAGAAAGCAGTTCTGAAACAAAAATGAAAAATGCATATCAAAGAGAGGTTGGATCTCAGAACAAGAATCAAAGACCGCAGTGAATGGATTCTCTCAGAAGAAAACCCAAAGAAACTGTTACATAAAGACTTTGTATTCCCTGCTGAGTATGAGGTAAATGGAGTTTATTCAGAAGAGATTGAAGAAGATATTCCAGATGTGTCTTCACAAGATGTTAAAATGAAAGATGCAGATCAGCCAGAAAAGTCCGAGGCCAATGAAGAAGAAATACTTGTTGATGTTAATGGTTACTTTCTGGAGTATGCTCTTCCTAACTTCTTTCAACCAAAAGAAGTAAACTTTCTAAGTGTGTATCATGATAGAACAGATGTACATAAATGGCTTCGTGCAGAGATGGCAAGATGCTTAGCAAAACCAAAAGAAGCAGTGTACTCAGATTTGTTAATCACTGGAATAAGAGAATTGAGTGTTAAGAAGTTCAGAAAACACGAGTATTATTCATTTGAAGTATTGAGAGAAGATGGAAAAGTCTACTACTTTACTGAGGTAGATTTTGACAAGATCTCAGTGACAGATTTCTACAAGCTGTATAGTCTTTTGTCAAATAAAGACTGTAGTAAACATAAGTAGGAGAGAGGAGCATTGGCTGTAGTAAGAGATGCTATGTTTTACATTATGAGATGGTATGCATGCATATACAGATTTTCAGATTGCTCTGTATATACAAAGACCATGTGTATATCTTTCAAATCCAAACAATGGTCATGAACAGTTGAATCTTCTGAAGAGTGGAAATGTTGTAAGATATCCAGAGTTGGGAGTTTTCTTGAGAAATGACAGAAAAGAGAAGATTTTCTTCAGACCAGATGAAGTGGCAAAATATTGTTCTAGAACTCTGAGATTCATCAAACATAGCTTGGAGAAAAAGTTAACAAGAGGATCTCAAGTTGAAGAAATACAAGAGATTATAGAAAAGATTGAAAGAAGGCTTAATCTGAGAAATGTAATTCTTTTTAAGATTGTACCTGCTTTGAAAGAGTTCAATGTTGATAAGTACATGACTGTTTGACAAAAAGGGGGAGATTGTTAGATCTGAAGTTTTGTCAAAAGTTACAAGTATTGGTTCTGGATAGAAGACTCAGAGTTCTGAGTAAGAAGACTCAGAAGCTCTGGCTGAGAAGTCTCGAAAAGATTACAAGTATGAAAGTCTGAACAGAAGGATCAGAGTTCTGAGTAGGAGACTTAGAACTTCTGAAGATGAAGTTGAAAGTCCAAGTGCTTTAAAGGAAGTTCTGATATGCTTAGTCAGAAGATTGTTCAGAAGTTCTGAACAACATGTTCAGAACTTATGACAGGATATTTTCCTTTGTATTCTGTTAGTTAAATAGAACACGTGTAATATTCCTATTAGACTTTCATGTATATGTACTGTAGCTTTAGCATTTCCTTACAGTGTATATAGTTGTTAGCACTGTTTTTCTAACTAAGTTTTCCCGCATATCTTTGTATTCACTTTTGTAATCTTTGAGAGATTATCTCTCTAGATTTGTAATCTGTTCTTGATTGAATACAATACTTTTGGATCCAATTCTCTATCATTTACTGTTTGATTGTTCTTAATTGATTGTAAGATTGAATCCTGGTTTCTACAGTGGGTTTATACAAGAACGCTAACTATTTAAGAAAACAAGAAAACAGTCGTTATGTACAAAATCATATATGATTCACGTACAAAATCATATATGACTACGCAACTTTTCCCGCCACTTTAAGTCGCGACCAAAGTCGCGTGTGTCCAGTTTTTGCAGTTAATGTAAAATCACATGTGATTTTGCACATGATTTGCCATTTTCTTGTTTTCTTAAATAGTTAGCGTTCTCGTTTGAATCTTCCTCTCTCTCTATATATATATATATAACCTACCAAGAATGATATGGCACATTGCCATAGTAGGATTTGTTTAAAGGAATTTTATCATTGGTAAGAGTTTTTAAATATCAAATAAGTTAAAGACTGTTAGTCTTAACCATCGGATTTGAAAATAATACAAATAGACATCCGACCAAGTAAACACCTAGAAATAAACTCTTAAGTTTTTCCACAAAAATAGTTTAAATCATATATGACTTCATCTACTGGATTAAAGTATTAATAAGGTCTGAAATCAGATGTGTAAAAAAACAATCTTAAACCATTATATTCATGACCATCAAACTAACTGTTTAGAATAAGATTGTAATCCGAAAGAAGCTATTAAGCAACCAACCACATCGGATTTCATACTCCTTTGAATTATTCTAATCACTTATCATCTAATAGGACTATTCTTCATAAATGTCTATAACTGGAAATAGTTGTATAGCTTATATTTTAGAATAGAACAAAAGCATGCCAGCCAAAGTATCTTCCAAAGCATTATTTTATTAATGCTACCCATAAATTACTGTCCCCTCTGCATATATATGAAGAGATGGGAAGGTTTAATAATCGTCTACTTCAACTCAAAGGCTGAAGTGAAAATTACAAGCATGCATGGATCAACAATTCTGATGAAGACACGTGTTAAAGTTGAAGGAGAGCATTTAATGCAATTAAGGCTATAAAAGGACTTCATCGTGTTAGTTTGCAAATCACCCGTTTTGAAATTAACTTTTCTGTGATAGCTTCAAAGCAAATTCGACGTTAATATCTAAGATCTTTGTAAGTCTCTCAGATCTGAAAGAGAACTTTGTTTTTCTCTCTTTCAGTGTGTAAATTTGTCACCCTCAGATAGTTTAGGATAACGGTCTTTCCTCCCAGCTTCCACAATATATCTGTAACTTTATGTTTAAATAAAAACTAGAATTAAAAAGTGAACAATTTACTATGTTTGTATTCACCCCCCCCCCCCTTCTACAAACATCTTCTATGTGAGTCATTGTGGTCCAGGACCAACAAGTGCTATCACAACGATTTGTTTAATCTCATAAACAAGATATTAAATGACTTCCACAACCTATGACAGTGGTTCTTTAACCAAACCTCCTCGGTTTCAAAAACTCTTCTCTCTAAAAAAATAAGATGTTTCTCTTTCTAGGAGTTGACAACCAATATTCATCTATTATTAAAATGACCCATATATCCCTACCACCTTCGCCACCGGTGTTATAGATGCAAATGATAAAATAATTGAACCAGGAAGGCTAATTATCAAAGTTGATGGTGATTGGACGGATGAAGACAAGAAATTGTGAATTCAAGTAACAATTATTTAGCAATGTAGAACTTGATTAGATTGAGAGAAAGATACAATATTAGAGTTAGATCTACTTTCTCTCTCTAGAATCTCTCTTTAGAGTCATCTCTATACAAGCACTCTCTCACGTATGTAATGCCCATCTCTTTACAAACTCTTTACATAAAAGTATTTATACCTTTGACTATTATAACACATAACATTGACTTTGACCTCCTTTACACCTATTACAAGACCTTTGACTATTGTGTTGACTATTACAATTACATATATAAATCTTGAATACACCTTGGCACTAACAATCTCCCCCTATGGATTCAAGATTTAAAAAAATTTTGACGACAGTCTTCAACTCTTTGATCTTTAGATCTTCAACACTTTCGGCTCTTTGAAAAATCTCAGACAAATCTTCAACTAAGCTTTATCTTCAAGAATCCACTTGGACTGCTTTATTCTTCATCTGACTCTTTAAAAACAAATAGTCACAAATTCTTGAAACATAAACTTCAAATCATCATATGCTTAATCAAAGTCTTCAAAACAAAATCTTCATATCTTCGTATTATTCATCTTTGAAGCTTCGAGCTTTGACAAATTTCTTCAGTCTTTAATCATGAACTGGCTTTGAGCTTTAACACATTCTTGGTTGAACTTTAAGTATGAACTGTCTTTGATAAACTGTCTTTGTATCTTCAAACATCTCATCATCCTGAACTTCTTGACTTGCCTTTCTTTGACTTTGGCAAATATGTCATTGACTTTCGGAAATTGAAATCTTCAATGTATCTCCCCCTTTTTGATGATTGTTTGCATCATGATCATTAAAACTCTATTTTCAATTTCAGCATTCTCTTTGAAAACCGATAACAAACTCCTTCGTTTGAACTGTTTAACCGTCAATTCCAAAAATATTTATCCGAATCTTTTCAAATTCAGATAATATGAAAGTTGTAACCCTGAATCAACGAATGAAACAGTTAAAATGCATGTAAGTGGCATAAAGCCACTTAGTACAACAGATGTACTTTGGAAATGAGCTTTTTGATGGTCACTCATCCAGGGTGTCCATTCATTCATCGAAAAACACAATGGAATTTTTTGAACGTTATGACAAGAAAACATATTCCTTATGTGTATGTGCAAGTGTAGAAATTATTGAAGAAACTTATGCTTGATTAGATGGGCTCAAATTGTGTAAACTGTTTAGACAGCAACAAGTTTTCCACGGACTCAATGTGCATGATTGAAGTGCGAAGGTGGGACAAACTTCCTTCTTTTTCAATATCTAAACCTTCCGAATGAAGATTAGATAGATTATATGCTGCGTCCCCAAGAAAAATTGAAACATTTCTTTGTTGAGAAAGAAATGAGTAGCTAGAGGGGTTAAAGCAAGTGTTGGCATGGGCTAACTGCCTGTTTCAATGATGATTACCATAGAATGTGAACCAATCAGTAATGTGGCTGCCCGACTCATAAAATGGTTGGTGTAGAGTTCTCGTATTCTTTTAACTCTGTTCCCACACCATCTTTCTGTTTTTAATCCGCTCACTTCTAACCAAACTCTCGTTTTCATTTTACCTCAACACAATGAGATTACTCAACCGGATGAGTTATCTCCCCCACTCTTTGATGTAGACCCTCACCCCTCAATCACTCAAGGATAACTTCTTGCGTAGGAAACACTGGTTAACGTGGATCCATAGAAGTTCTTTAAGTTCTCACACTGATTCCCATGAAATTTTGTCCTAAAAAAATTGTGTTGTTCAACAGTTTAGCTTGAACAAATATGAATCTCAACATTTGAATAACATTGTCATCAGAATGTATGCTGCTCAATAATATCATGAAATATTTGAGCATTTGAACTTTGAAGATTTCTCAAAACAAGAATATTGAAAGAATGAAATGAATTCGAAAGACGTGTTTGAGAATCTAACAATGTATCAATCAGATCAAATATGAAAGATAATCATGTAATTTGTATGACACCCTAACCCTTCATGGGTTCAAAGAATTGAACAATGTTTATATGAAAAAATATAAACAATCTTTGAATGATACAGTTAATTCTCGCGCTGAAAGAATATATGATGCTCAACAAAATTTGAAATACAAACGGGAATATTACCATCGAAAAATGTTTCATTTTGAGACATGGTAATAACAAAGTCAATAAGAAGCTGAACCAGTGTGTATGAGTACTTGAAAGTATAGAAAAGATAATACAAAAGTATTAATCTTTGGAAACACACGTTCAGAAATAATGATGTTATGAATAATCCGAGATCTCCATGAAAAAAATTTAAGATCACACTTCTAAATTTATAAAATCTGTTTAAAATAGAGAAACGGTTTGAACATTTAAGAAAACATTTTTCATGCTTGAAAGTCGTCCTTCTTTCAAACAATCTCAGATTAAGTTCAGAAGATACTTATAGTCAGAAATATATAAGCTCTCCCTCAAATCATGATACTATGATTGACAAATCCGACTAGCTCCCCCTCAAAATCTGCAACGAATCTTAATTGAAACAAATCAATATATGTAACAATCAATGTCTAAAACAATGAAGTACAAGTTCTAAATCGATGTGTTTAGAAGTTGTAACAACCTATACCAACAGACAAGCCATAAATCCAATAATTAAAATAAATGCCAAAAACGGCCCCACAATGCCACACACATTCAAAATAAAAATTAAAAACAAAAACGCCCTTATCAGTTAGACAAACACACGTATGCTGATGATCCATGCTTTGGTCACTGCACACTTGTGACATCGTGTTAGTGTAACAACCCACACCAAACAAGCACACCAAAGTAACTAATTTAAATATAAACGCCAAACAGTCCAATCATAAGTCACACATTCGAGATTACAAAACTAAGGTTCGCGGAAATAACCCTAATCACAGTTGAGAAACTTAACTAAAAAATAAAGGAAAGTCTTCAGGTCTTTCTATACGCAAGCTTCAGCTCACATCTTGCTCTTGCCTTTAAACGAGCCTTCGACTACCTACTTACCTGAAAAGGTTTTAGTTTTGAAAGCGAGGGTTAGACCATAAGGTCTAGTGAGATCCCTCTTGCTACCAACACCACGCCACAATTATCAATTAAAGAGAGATTATAAGCATTTATAAACAGTCACACCTATAACAGTTTAAGTACATGCACAACACACTATTGATGGCTCACGCTTTGGTCACGTACACACTTGTGACTACGTGTTAGGGCACACACCCGCCCTTAGTGAACATATGAAATGAATTCATTTATCATGTATGGGACACACTCCCCATATAACCATATTAAGTCATCACATGCCCTGCCCCGCACATACCAATATGTAATTTACACACCTTTATCATGCATATTTAAAACAACGAATCATGCAAGTCAATATATCGGTACAAGTAATAAATTCGAGTATCGATAAAGCTTCAGTTTAGAAATACTCACCTGGCGTCCACGCTTACACGTTCTTACTTAAAATCGCTATTCCCTAACTGCACACCTACATTTTCACCCAACACACGAGAGTGAATAATTCACCCAACATACCACAAAGTTGACTATCACACCTCCCGAGACACTTTAATATGTAATTGTATTATTTGTAAGAGTCAAATGCAATAGTCAAAGTCAAAGATAGAGGTGTTGAGAGTCAAAGTCAATACATTTAAGTGAAAGTCAAAGGTGTATAAATAGTGAGTTTGTAATAGAATTAGGCAGGAATCTTACAAGAGGGTTTAATACATGTGAAATAGAGATGACATTCTAGAGAGAGGTTTTAGAGAGAGAAAGTGGATCTCACTCTCATATTGTATTCTTTCTCATCTAATGAAGATCTCAATGTGTTCTTTATTGTTACCCGATTGAATCTGGGATCACAAGTGGTGTCAGAGCCAAGCAGATCAAATTTGTGAAGATTTTTGAAGTTTTTGGGCATTTTGTGATTTTTTCGGACTCCATTGATTTCTGTGATTTGATAGTGTTTTGGTTCGTGTTTTGAGCACAGATCTGTTCGAATTGGTTATCTGAATCAATTCGTGTAATCTCACTGAATCAGAATACAGATTTTGAAGGTTTTTGGCAGATTTTTGGATTTTTCGAAAAGTTACTGTGAAGATCGATAGATGGATTTCTGTTGAGTTCTTGGTGTTACTTGCTGAACAAAAGGTGTTCAGATAGTCCTCGCGAATCACCCTACAAAGTTTCGAATAAATTGGTGGTGATTTGAGCATATTAGGTCACTTAGAAATTTTTTGACTTTCGGACTCATAACTGTCGTACGCTTAAGTGTTCTTCATATTCATAACTGTCACACGATACTATTCATCATAACTGTTGCACGATTCTTGACCGACTACATTTTTAGTCGTACAAGTTTTGTACGAGAGTTACTGTACACGGGGCTTAGTCGTACAAAGCCTATACGACAGTTACTGTTCAGAGGACTAAGTCGTATAAGGTTTGTACGAGAATTGGTCCAAGTCGCACACTTGTTGTACGAGAGTTACTGTTAGTAAGTCCAAGTCGCACACGTTCTGTACGACTGTCGTACATTGTTGCCCGACAGTTTGTCAATTTTCACAAATTCGCTTATCTGTTTAAAGGTCAAAACAAGTAATTTTTCAAGATGATGAGAAATGATATAACGAAATCTTTGGGAAGTGATACTAGACCTCCGATTCTGATTGAAAAACAGGTAAATTCCTTTCCCTTACCGGAATCGGAAAATCATGAATTGCTTAATGAATTGAATGATACACAAAATAAATTAGTATTTTCAGAAAATGAAAATGCTAGTTTACATTGTGCGATCGAGAAAATGATTCCAAAGGTTCATGAATTAAGAGAAAATTTGGAGAGAAAGATAAAGAAAACCAGAGAATTGAAACAAAAGATTGATGATATTGAACTTGAGAAAATGAATAAATATTCTGAGATTAAAACTCTCAAGGCTCAATGTGATCAATTTGAAACAGAAAAGAAAAGTCTTGATTCTAAACTATCTGAGCTAAACAAACAATTCAAAGATTTAGAATCTAAGAATAATGAAAGTGAATCATCTTTGACAAGTCTTTCAGACCAAAATACAGAATTTTTAAATAAAATCAAAGATTTGAAAAATAAGCTATATTTGAGAGGTCAAACTGACCAAACCATTTTCTTGAATAAACCAAGACTTGTAAACAATGTCAACAAGTATTGGGGACTTGGTTACGAAAACCCAAAACATTTGGCCAAAGATAGCTGTGTATTGCCAACAATGTATAATTTCGAATGTTTAAGATATGCACGATATTGGCCTGAATTTGAAATTCCTTGGACTGGTCTAAAGGAAATTTTAGAATAGGAAAATAGAAAAAGATTTTTAACAACTCATATTCAACTTCCTTTTTGCTATACTCGTGAAACGGAGAAAATTCTCAACAATCTGAATAAACCACTTCCAGATAACTATTTTGACATATGTGCTACAAAGCCAGTTACCAACAATCAAGTCGTTGAAACAAAGAAATATGTTCCTACATTAGTTCTTGAAGGGAAAATTGTTGAACTGAAAATCTCTCTTGCAGAACAAAGGATCAAATTTGATTATGAAAATGATCTCCTTTCAACTATTTTTTCAACTACTTTTAAGGAAATATCTTCTAGTTTCAATGACGAAGTGAAAAAGGAAACTGATAGAATAGAACATGCTTTGATCAAATAGTTTTCTGTTTCATCAAAAGCCATTTTTGATGCTAAACAAAAGATTGATCAAAAATGTCTCAATCTATCAAAGAAAGTGGTGGATCTTGAGAACATTCTTCTCTCCGAGCATACACAATTTGAGAATGAAAAGGTCAATTTCATTAATGAAACAAATTGTCTCGAGGAAAAGATTTGTGAACTCTCTCAAAAGATCATGATATTAGAAACCGAATTGCAAAAGGAAAGAAATTCTTCCAATGATAAAAGAAAAATATCTGATATTGAGAAAGTTTTAAATCTTGAACGCGAACAATTTGAAAACGAGAAAGTTGTATTTGAAATTGAAAAACATTCATTTGAAGAGAAGTTGACTGTTTTGTTAAAGACAAAAACTGATTTAGAGATTGTCTTAGAAAATGAAAGAAAAGAATTTGCACTGAAAAACTGGTTCAATCTTGAAGAAAACAACTTTCTTAAAGAACAAAACTGTGAACTTTCTCAAAAAGTGATGACATTGGAAAAATCTTTGAAAGGAGGAAAAATTAATACAATGTCTGATTTTGAAAATACTTTCAATCTTGAAAGATCACAGTTTGAACTTGAGAAAGTCAGTTTCGAAAAGGAAAAACAATCTTATGAAATGAGGATAATTGAGCTTTCTCAAGATGTGGATGAGTTAGAAAAGGAATTAGCAAAAGAACGAAAATAAAATGCTTTCTAAAGATAGAATACACCAGAGTCTACTAAGGATTTTGAAGTTCACAATGCCGATTCTGGTTCTGATTGTGATTTTGAGCCTAATGATCAAGTTTTCGAAACCAAGTCAATGCCAAAAGACAATGATAAAGGAAAAGCTTGTTTATTTGATTTTTCAAAGAAGCTTCCGGACCATACTAATTTTATCTTTACAAATGAAAAACCTTCAAGTACTTTTTGTAAAGGTGAGTGTTCAAACACTAAGACACCACCTTTAGAGAAAAGAAAGAAGGGTAACAAGTCAAAGACAACTCCTGTTCAAAGTTCTAAAGGTTCTAATTCTAAATCTTTTGTTGGTTCAAATACACCGATCTACAAGCCAGTGAAGATGGAATGGAGAGTTAAAGGTACAACACCTTCAAAGAATGATGTACCAAAATCATCTGCTTCCACATCACATGCCAAGAAGAACAACACTCCGAAAGGTAAATTTCTTCTGCTAAACCTAATCCTATACATTCTGCAAATCATCTGATTAGGTTGGCACATAAGAAAATTTGTTGTTCTTACTGTGGATCAAATGATTTTGTGCATAAAGATTTTACTTCTTATTGGTACGGTGCTTACAGTATTCCTTCAAAGAGATCTACACCTAACACACTAGGACCCAAGTCCTATTGGGTACCAAAATCTATTTAATCTGTTTTGCAGGTTCATCATGTGTTGTGCTAAATGTTACATATATATCACACACATGACTGAAAACAGAAGAGAAACGGTGCAAATTTTTTTAAGAGTATATGTACCATTAAGGGGGAGAAAAAGATTAAATGGCTTCTAAACATATCAGTTTAGGACCCGTACTTCAATAAAACTAATGGCTTCTAAACATCTCAGTTTAGAACCCGTTCTTGAAAGTGTTTGACTTCTAAACACATCAGTTTAGAACTCGTACTTATTTGTTTTAGACTTTGATTTCTATACATACTAATCTTGTTTCATTAAGATCTTTTGCAAATTTTGAGGAGGAGCTTATCTGAGTTTTAATCAGTCTATCTTGATTTGAGGGGGAGCTTAAACATTTAACTGTAAGTATCTTCTGAACTCAATCTGAGATTGTTTGAAAGAAGAACGACTTTCAAGCATGAAAAATATTTTCTTAAATGTTCAAACCACTTCTCTAATTCAAACAGATTTTAAATATTTTTCATATATATTTACATATATATCTCGGATTCTCGTTACATCATTTCTGACTGTGTGTTTCTAAAGATTAATACTTGTGTATTATCTTTTCTATACTTTCACGTATTCATACACACCGGTTCAGCTTCTTATTAACTTCGTTATTATCATGTCTCAAAACGAAACATTTTTCGATAGTAATACTCCCGTTTGATTTCAAATTTTGTTGAGCATCAAATTCATTTCAGCGTTCGAACTTTAACGTTTCATTCAAAGATTGTTTATATTTGTTCATATAAACAACATTCAATTCTTTGATACCCTAAACCTTACATGATTATCATTCATATTTGATCTGATTGATACATTGTCAGATTCTCAAACAAGTCTTTCGAATTCTGTTAGCTTTAATTAGCTCCTAATTTAATGAATGTTTTATAAAGATATTTTTGTGTTTTAGATATTTTGTAATAGATATTTACTTAGATAGTTTATATAGATATTTTATCTAATGTCTAGACAATATCTAAAATATCTATATAAACTATCTAAGTAAATATCTATTACAAAATATCTAAAACACAAAAATATCTTTATAAAACATTCATTAAATTAGGAGCTAATTAAAGCTAACAATCTCCCCCTAATGTTTTATAAAGAAAGCATCATCTTATAGTCTCCCCCTTGCTTTCTTTAGAACCTTTGATGTTCCGTTCTTCAAGTCTTCAAAGCATCATGTGCTCCCCCTCAAATGTAGGCTCACCCACCGAGCTCTAAACGTGAATAACAGAGGATGGAGTGACATTTAAAATGTGACAAATATAGCTTGACACCATGAAGAACCGTTGAGAGAACACCGTTCTTGAAAGCGGAAAGAGCATGAATTAATTGCAATGCTTTCGGTCCAGCACTTTACAGCAGACTTTGAAGCAGATTTCGGCATATCAGCTCACATAATTTGAGAAAACTCAAAACATCAAAGTCGTGCGTCTGGGAATTATCTTTCCAATGCCGCTGGAATCGAGTAATTTGGAGCACCGAGTCAAAAGTTATGCGCATTTTTCTGAAGCAGCGCAAATCTGTCAAACAAACACAAATCGGGCTCTTAGGTTGAGTCGTAGAGGTTCAATCCACAGAGGTTCTGTCGGATTTCACAGAGGTTCTGTGGTGAACAGTACCACAGAAGTTAGTCGGCAGAAGTTGGTCGGCAGAAGTTGCTTGTACTGCCGATAGAGCTCTAATGATGATTTGTCAAACTCAACTTTCTGTCCAGCAGAAGTATACTGTCTTTAACAGAGATTCTGACCAAGAATAACACCGATTCAGACCAAGATCAAAACACGAAAAGTGTTCATCTATGTCTTAGGAATCCAACGCATCTGGATTCATCAAATTTGGAGCTTCGATGAAAAAGTTATGTTGAAAATACGACAGGTGCGCAAAGCTGACAGCAAGAACACTAAAACGTTGCGCTTTGGGCTCTTAGGCTCGGTTGCAGAAGTTCGGTCCACAGAAGCTCTGCTGGGTTTCACAGAAGTTCTGTAGTGAACAGTACCACAGAAGGTGGTCGCCAAAAATCCGAGCCAAAGTACGAGTTGTCGCCAGAAATCGGTCTGAGTGGTCGACAAAAGTGATCGTTGCTTGACAAACGTTTGACAAAGGTTCTGCAGAAGTTTGGTCGCGGCTCTGCAGAAGCTGGTCTCGTGCGGCAGAAGCTTGGTCGCGTGCGGCAGAAGCTTGGTCGCGTGCGGTAGAAGCTTGGTCGCATGCGGCAGAAGCTTGGTCGCCGCTCGGCAGAAGCATAACATAAGTGTTATACTTACTTTGACATTGATTTAGACCATTTTACCTCTGGATTTTGCAAGAACGCAAAACACAAACAACTTGAATTTGTTTGTTAGCAGTTCAGATCATCTTGAATCACCTCTTTTCGAGCTCGTACGACAAAGATATGGTTGATTTCCCACAGTTGCGCAGATCTGTCCATCAGCTTTCCATCAGCACACTGATGTCTACTTCAACGATGCATATGACCCTTATAAATTTCGAATCTCTGAATTCTCAAAACACAGAAATTGTTCATCTGTGTCTTAGGAATCCAGGGCCTTTTGAATCGTATCAATCAGAGTCTTGAGCAGTGAGATATGACCATTTTACTACAGCATCGCAAATCTGCCAGCATGTTGTTATTAAACCTGATTTGATGTAGAAAAACAAGACGATCTCCATATAACTTTTAGAACCGTGAGTGCAAATACTCAGATCTCTAATTGATCAGGTCAGAGAACTAATTAAAAATACTCAAAGTTATTAAAACTTTTCAGATCAGACTTTGAACATGTAGCACAACACCAAATCTTTCAAAAAAAAAAAAAAAACTTCTATTGTTGCCATGATGACCGATTTTGAAGAAACGTTTCTTCAATTTGCTCTGATACCAATTGTTGGAACCCATGTACACTTAATCAAGATTAACAATCTGTTAGTGGAGTTTAGAGTTTGATGCGGAAGCGTATTAAACTAACAGATATGTTTGATAGATATTAGAACGCACATATATAAAGAAAACAGTAAGGAATAAAAAGGATTTCTTGAACAGTTACTGTTATTCAATATATATAATAAGAACAACGAAGAACAGATTAAGAACTGTTGGTGTGTGTGAGAATATAACACTCAGATATTTGACAATAAAGCTTGAGAGTATTAGTGATTCCTTGTGTTTTCGTTGTTAGGAAGATCTCAACATGAGACTTCCTTTTATACTACTCTTAGAAGACTATGAAGTTGGTCACTGTTCCTTTTACGACATGAATAGTAAACTGGATGGTGTGAACAGTGGACTGGATGGTGTGAGCAGTTGTTTGAGCCATGCCCATTTAATGGAGCAGATGTACTATTGGTAAATGCATTAAATGGCGCAGACGTCTATTTTGTACCATGCCCTATTGAGTCCACTCAGAGCTTGACACGTGTTTTGACAGTACTTTTCCATGCAAGTTGATGAACGTATCCAGTAATATCTTCCAAGTCTTCATAGCAGACCACAGAGGCTCTGTAAGGCATTACAGAGGTTCTATGGTCTGACCTTCTGTGGAGCAGTCCACTTGTTTCCGAGTTGATCTTCTTCTTGCGCACTACAGAGGTTCTGTGATTACCTCTGTAGCTTCTGTGGCTTTCTGGACTTGATCTTCTGGAAGAAGTTGCAGAGCCTCTGTGAGAGGCTTTTCTATACTTAGCCTATTTTTCACTACTTCTAAGTATTTCTATGATTAGGAAGATTGAAGCTAACATTTTGGCATCTTTGAAATCGTTGTAGCTTCTGTTGTCTCTGCCGACTTTTCTGATCTCTTTGTAGAATCTGATGCAGAGTTCTCTTAGGCGGATTGTTGAGTCTATTTCTCTGATGAAAGTATCTGCATCATCTCTATCCATTTTCTCTGTACCTCTGTATTTTACAAGGCTTGCTCTGAATTTGCTCAGAGTACTGGTTGCGTACTTCTGACAATCCATGAGTACAAAAAGTTTAACCTGGTGTTGTGGGTTTTGAAATACTAACCCAAATCTTGGTTCTCTGATGATTGAGTTGGGCACAGCGTCTGGTGGGCAGCGATCTTCTGGTGGTCGTAGATCTAGATGTTTGAGACCAAGATCTTTTCCCAGCTGAAAATCTATCATGCTGTATAGCAGAAGCTTTTCCCTCATCGCTTTTCTCAATACTTGATAGGCTCTGGTGTTTGCCTCTGTGTTGTAGTTGTCCTTTGTCCATTGCAGAAGGTCAGGTAGATCGTATGGATTGATGTTTCTTAAGTCAGCATCAGCGAAGGTAGACTCTGAATTGTTCTCTCTTCTGACTTTGTAAAGATTGTACCTGACCCTTGGATAGGTTCTTGTGAAGGAGAATCTGCAGAAGATCACTTTTTTGATTTTGTGAATTGAGAAGACATCTGCTTTGGCTCTTGGCTTTGTTCTTGTGAAGATGTTCTCAAATTCTTCTCTGATCCTTGGATCTGTCACATGATCTATTGGATAGTTTGTCTGAAAGGATTGTTTGTAGAGGTATTTGTATACCACTTCTTCCATTTCTTCATGTGTTGGACCAGGTCGTGGAATTTGTCTTCTGAGACTCTCCATATGTTGAACAACTTCTGCAGCTCTACCAGTTAAAGGAGTTTCTGACAGAGGCTTCAATCCATGTGCCCAGTCAACTTCTTCGGGTTTTGGGGTTTGAAAGGCGTCAAACGCACTTTTCATCAGTTTCTCTGTTGGCTTTGACAATGTTTTCTTCTTCTTAGGTTCGTCAGTATCCCTTTGCCTTTATCTTTTGTTGTCGTGGCATAACCTGTTGCTTCTGTGGGATTTGAGGTTTGTACTTCTGTTGGTTTGATGGAGGTTGCCTCTGTGGATTTTGACGATTGTGATTTAGAGGACTTTTGTGGCGATGGTTCTGTTGGCTTGACTTGCTCTGTAACCTCTGTTGGAGGTTGTTTGGTGACTTCTTCTGTGAGCTCAGTTTCTGTTGATGAAGTGTTTTCATTGAATCTTCTTGCCATTCTGAAGGCTAAGGTGAACCTGTGCCTTTCTTCTTCTCTCTTCACCATACGATCACTTATTGTTGTGTGCATCCTTTTCAGAATGTCAGATGCAGAGGTCGTTGCTCTTTTTGGTTTGGTGGCAATCGACTTTCTTCTGGGTATGGTTTGGGGTGTTTCCACAGAGGTGGGTGTTTTCTCTGTTTTGAGAAATCTTCAAAGATCAAATGCTCAAATCTTCATGATATTATTGAAGAGCATACTTTCTGATGGAAATGTAAATCAAATGCTGATATTCTTAATTGTTCAAGATAAACTGTTGAACAACGCAACATTTTTTAGGACAAAATTTCATAGGAATCAGTGTGAGGATATTTACAAAACTTCTATGGATCCACGTTAACCAGTGTTTCCTACCCAAGAAGTTATCCTTGAGTGCTTGAGGGGTGAGGGGTCATAATCAAAGAGTGGGGGAGATTACTCATACGGTTGAGTATCTCATTGTGCTGAGGTAAAATGAAAATGAGAGTTTGGTTAGAAGTGAGCGGATTAAAAACAGAAAGAGGGTGTGAGAACAGAGTTAAAAGAATAAGAGAACTCTGCACTATCCACTTTCTGAGCCGAGCAACCACATTACTGATTGGTTCATATTCTTTGGTGACCATCATTGAAACAAGCAATTAGCCCATGCCAACTCTTGTATTTAACCCCACCAGCTACTCATTTCTTTCTTAACAAAGAAATGTTTCAATTTTCTTGGGAACGCAGCATATCATCTATCTGATCTTCACTCGGAAGGTCTGAATATTGAAAAAGAAGGAAGTTTGCCCCACCTTCGCTCTTCATTCATGCACATTGAGTCCGTGGAAAACATGTTGATATCTCAACAGTTTACACAGTTTGAGCCTATAATTTTCAAGCATAAGTTGCTTCAATCATTTCTACACTTGCACGTACACACAAGGAATATGTTTTCTTGTCATAACGTTAATAGAATTTTCCTTTGTGGTTTTTTCGATGATTGAATGGAAGCCCTGGAGGAGTGAACATAAAAAACCTCCTTTCCAAAGTGCATTCGTTGTACTAAGTGGCTCCGTGCAACTTATAGGCATTATAACTGATTCATTCGTTGTTTCAGGGTTACCACTTTCATATTGTCTGAATTTGAAAAGATTCGGATAAATATTTTTGGAAATGACGGATATTCAGATCAGAAGGAGGAGATTGTTATTGGTGTATTCAAAGGTTGCTGAAATTAATGTTGAAGTTTTGATGATCATGATGCTCACAATCATCAAAAAGGGGGAGAAGATATGAAAGTTTCAATTTCAGAATAAGGAGAATTTTTGTTAAAGTCAATAAGCTCGAGTTAACATATCAAGATGTTTCGAGATGATTCGACAAAGATACAAAGTTCAAAGAATGTTATTGTTGAAGAAGTGAAGATACGCAGTTCAAGTTACTCAAAGCTACAAAGATTCAAGTTCATTCAAGAATGTTTTCAAAGCTCAAAACCCCGTTAAAGCTCAAAGACCAGTTCATAATCAAAGACTGAAGATATTTCTCAAAGATGCAAAGATCTGTGCTACAACGATTCGAAGATTATTGATTCAGTGATTCAAAGATATGAAGTTTTTGTTTGAAGACTTTGACCAATACTTCAAAAATATGAAGTTCGTGTTTCAAGATCTTGATGACTATTTGATTTTGAAGTTCAAGTTAAAGACTACAGCAGTCAAATTGGATTTCTGAAGATAACGCTTATTCGAAGATTTTTCAGAGTTATTGTTCAAAGATTGTTCTTCCTTCAAAGCGAAGAGGGAGATTGTTCAAAGTGATTAAAGTGTTGAAGATTTGAATATAACAAAGAGCTGAAGACTATCGTCATCAATTTTTTTAAATATTGAATCCATAGGGGGAGATTGTTAGTGCATAAAATGTATTCAGGATTTAATATGTAATTGTATTATTTGTAAGAGTCAAATGCAATAGTCAAAGTCAAAGATAGAGGTGTTGAGAGTCAAAGTCAACACATTTAAGTGAAAGTCAAAGGTGTATAAATAGTGAGTTTGTAATAGAATTAGGCAGGAATCTTACAAGAGGGTTTAATACGTGTGAAATAGAGATGACATTCTAGAGAGAGGTTTTAGAGAGAGAAAGTGGATCTCACTCTCATATTGTATTCTTTCTCGTCTAATGAAGATCTCAATGTGTTCTTGATTGTTACCTGATTGAATCTGGGTTCACATGACTTCCTAAAGGCACTCTCTACTCGGCACACAAAAAGGGTCCCATAGGATTTCCGACATAACCCCAAACAGTGGGGTTTTCCGAACACCACTAATCCGGCCCCATCATGATTCTCCTGGACAATCAAATCCGGACAACCAAATCCGGATCTCCGCCCTCTCCGGTACCGGTTTTCGGATCCCATCCGAATTCCCAAAGATATCCGGTAAATCCCGAATTCCAGGTCCTGGTCTTCCGGACACTCCACCATTCCGGACTTATCCGGATCCCCACCTTTTCCGGTATCACCTTCCAGATGTCACTCCCGGGCTTTGGCCACATCTGGGAACCATCCGGATTCCCCTTTTATGGATTCATCCGAGGAAACTCATCCGGATTACTACCCTTGTCCGGATCCATCCAGGAAACTCATCCGGACTCAGGCGTTTTCAGGGTACATGCACCAGACCCAAAGAACCAACTGAAAGTACATCTCTAATCCCAACTCGGTCCACCACAGATTGGTTTTGGGACCTTTAGTTGCATAAACTAACACCCTTAATCCTTTGCCACACCGATTGACACATAAATCAATCAATCAACCACCACCTTACCCAAAAGGGTTATCGATCACTTAATTGTAAACTCCAGATCTATTAGGTAAACAAGAATTCATCCATTGATCTTCAAGAATCTAGAGAATTACATAGGAATTAATCACTTTCTCTCTCTAGATTCTTTCTGTAGAATCTCTCTCTAGATTTTACAATTATGAACTCTCATAATGACTTACTTGAGACTTGCTTAACAACTAAGCTAACAAAACCTATTTATATCTCCAAATTACAAAGCTTTAAACACTAAAGCTAGTTTGACTTTACATGACTTTGACTATTTTGACTAATGCTTTGACTTTACAATGTTTGACATTATACAAGACTTTACAATAAATCTTGAATACAATAATGCTCTAACATTCTCCCCCTTTGGATTCAAGATTTAAAAAATATTGCAGCAGTCTTCAGCTCTTGATCTTCAAAACTTTAACTTTGACCGCTTTGAACGTTGAAGCTTTGGCACTCTTCAAACAGTTGAATCTTCACAAGTTCACATTGAACTTTGATGCTTTGATAGTCTTTAAACTCTCATCTTTGAAGAATTTTCAGTCAAACATATGAAAAGTCTTCGTCTTTCACATTGAAAAGTCAATCTTCTTCAATACGATTTTCAACAAATTGTCTTCAAGTCTTGAACGCGAATTTCAGATCTTTGCATCTTTGAACTTTGCAACTTTATTTCTTAGAAGCTTTGAACTTTGAAGCTTTGAACTCAAACTTTGAATGATTTCTTGAACTTTGTATCTTCATCTCTTCGATATTGAATTGTCTTCGAACAACGAACTTTCTCGAAACACCTCGGAATTATCTCAGAATGTCTTCTTGACTTTAGCACATCACATCATTTCTCCCCCTTAATCTTTCATTGACAAATCTCTCTTTTCTTCAGGGTATTATTTCTCCCCCCATTCTTTAGTATACTATTTCTCCCCCTTTTTGATGATTGTGAGCATCATGATCATCAAAACATTTATCAAATCCAGCACGCACTTTGTTCACCACAAGTAACATTCTCCTTCTTTTTATCTGATAAACCGTCAATTCCAAAAGAATTTATCCGAATCTTTTCAAATTCAGACAAAAGAATGTGAAAACCCTGAAACAACGGATGAATCAGTTAAAATCCCTGTAAGTAGCATAGAGCCACTTAGTACAACGGATGTACTTTGGAAATGAGCTTTTTGATGTTCACTCCCCCAGGGCTTCCATTCAATCATCAAAAAACCACAAAGGAATTTCTATGAACATTATGACAAGAAAACATATTCCTTGTGTGTACGTGCTTGTGTAGAAAGAATTGAATAAAGCAACATATGCTTGAAAAAAATAGGCTCAAAGTGTGTAAACTGTTGAGACAGCAACAATTTTCCACGGACTCAATGTGCATGAATGAAGAGCGAAGGTGGGGCAAACTTCCTTCTTTTTCAATATCCAAATCTTCCGAATGAAGATTAGATAGATTATATGCTGCGTTCCCAAGAAAAATGAAACATTCCTTTGTTAAGAAAGAAATGAGTAGCTGGTGGGGTTAAATGCAAGAGTTGGCATGGGCTGACTGCCTGTTTCAATGATGGTCACCAAAGAATGTGAACCAATCAGTAATGTGGCTTCCCGACTCAGAAAATGGATGGTGCAGAGTTCTCTTATTCTTTTAACTCTGTTCTCACACCATCTTTCTGTTTTTAATCTGCTCACTTCTACCCAAACTCTCATTTACATTTTACCTCAGCACAATGAGATACTCAATCGGATGAGATATCTCCCCCACTCTTTGATTTTGACCCCTCACCCCTCAATCACTCAAGGATAACTTCTTGGGTAGGAAACACTGGTTAACGTGGATCCATAGAAGTTCTGTATGCTCACACACTGATCCCATGAAATTGTCCTAAAATGATTTGTGTTGTTCAACAGTTTAGCTTGAACAAATATGAACTTCAGCATTTGAATGACATTGTCATTAGAATATATGCTCCTCAATAATAAACATTAATATTTGAGCATTTGAACTATGAATAATTCTCAAAACAAGGATATTTAAACGAATGAAATGAATTCGAAAGACTTGTTTGAGAATCTGATAATGTATTAATCAGATCAAATATGAATGATAATCATGTAAGGCTTAGGGTATCAAAGAATTGAAATTTGTTTATATGAACAAATATAAACAATCTTTGAATGAAACGTTTAAGTTTTCACGTTGAAAAAAAATATGATGCTCAACAAAAATGAAGTACAAACAAGAGTATTACCATCGAAAAATTGTTTCGTTTGGAGACATGGTAATAACAAAGTCAATATGAAGCTGAACCGGTGTGTATGAATACTTGAAAGTATAGAAAAGATAATACACAAGTATTAATCTTTAGAAACCCACGGTCAGAAACTGATGTGACGATAATCCGAAATTTCCATGAAAAACCTTTAAAATCACACTTCTAAATTCATAAAATCTGTTTGAGAATAGAGAAGTGGTTTGAACATTTAAGGAAAAATGTTTTTCATGCTTGAAAGTCGTTATTCTTTCAAACAATCAGAGATTAAGGTCAGATGATACGTACAGTCAGAAATATTTGAGCTCCCCCTCAAATCACTATAAGATGATTTAAAAACATACAAGCTCCCCCTTAACATGTGCAAAAGATCTTTATATGTACAAAATCTGCACAAAGAACAAGACTTGGATTAAAATATCCTTAATCATGAAAACGAGTTCTAAATTACCAGGATTGAAGTAAATTCAGAAGTCATAGTCGTTGAAGAACGGGTTCTAAACTGATATGTTTAGAAGCCATTGTTTCTTTGAAGAACGGGTCCTAAACTGATGTGTTTAGAAGCCAATATTTCTTTGAAGAACGGGTCCTAAACTGATGTGTTTAGAAGCCAATAGTCTTTGTGATCCCAGAATATCATCAACAATTCAAGTAATTGAGAGATCGAGATACAAACGTCATCCTCATATTAGATTCAATATCATTTTAGTACAAGATGACTCTCTCTTTCTCTCACAAGATTAGCTCTCTACATTGTGCCACTCCTTTACAAATGAGCTCCTAACTCCTATTTATAGAGACACTCACACAAGTCATAAGCATAGTAAGCTTTATACAAGCTTTACAAAACTTTCAGATAATTAGTACATTTTTGGTACTAACATTCTCCCCCTAAAGTTTTGTAAAGCAAAATCATATTAATCTTCAGAAGCTTTAGCTCCTCCCCCCCTTGATTTTCTTGGAAAAACTTTAGCGATGCTTTTTCTTCGAATGAAGACTAGGCTCCCCCTTGAAAGAAGCTCTTACTCTTCTTATTTTCAACCATGAAAAATCGGATTCGATGTGCGCCATAACCTCGACTGGATGCACGAGCACATCTTCAAAAAGTAGAAACTCAAGCTCGTTCTGATAAGCTCACACGAAAGATAACGAGCGAGTTTTGAGTGACAAACCGAGTGCAATCACAGTGTATAACAAAGAATCCGTCAATGAACCGCGGGTTGAGTAGGAATTCGGCTTAAGAGCTTGGTTCGGATTTGCTCGAAGAAGGAAGCATCATGTAGCATCCACGCTTTATGCTCAATTCCAAGAAAAATGTCCCCCTCCCGAGACATAACACGGGGGTTCCGCTAAGTCAACTCAGATTCTGTGCGACTGTAATCTGGCATCTTTTGTACGAAAACTTTCAGTGAACAGTAACTATCGGACATGTCTTGTACGACTTTGATCAATGAACAGTAATTGTCGTAGGAGTCTTGTACGACTAACTCGGTTGAACAGTAACTATCGCATGGGTCTTGTACGACTAGCGTTGATGAACAGTCGTAGTCGTATGCCTCTTGTACGACTAGCGTGAAAGAACAGTCGTAGTCGTATGCCACTTGTACGACTAGCGCACATGAACAGTAGAAGTCGTATGCTTCTTGTACGACTAGACCCAATGAATAGTAACTGTCGTATAAGAGTCGCGCGACAGTCGTGCATGAACAGTAACTGTCGTACGTGTCTTGTGCGACTAAAATTTGAAGTCGGTCCAATGTTGTACGACAGTTATGAGTTTTAGCTATGTACGACAGTTATGAGTTTTAGTGTCATACGACAGTTATGAATATGATGAACATTTAAGAGTACGACAGTTATGAGTTTATGAAGACCTTTGTTGTTCGACAGTTATGAGTATCATCTTGCGAGAGTTACGAACAATTTCGAAGAACACTTCAAACAGCCCAAACACCTCGATTTCTTGCTGAATTTCACCCCAAATTACTGCAAACAGATCGTTAGGACATACCGAACAGATCTGTGAGCATCTAATCATCAAAACTTCAGTGAAAATAGCAAATTTCGGCCAAAATCGTTTTTCCGGCGAGGTAGCTACTGTTCATCCCCAAAAATCGTATTTCGCACATTTCTTCACTAAATTCGGATCTGATTGTTGCAATCTTTTCATAATCAATGCAGAAAATGATCTGATTGGCTAAAATCAATCCATGCACATCAAAATCTTCTAGATCTAAGATTTTCCGAAAAACTCAAAAACTTTCTAAATCACCGATTGTTCACGTTGATCGATTCTGAATATAAGTATTGATCTGGAATCCAACAACGAACAGATCTTTAATAGATCAAGTGATTAGAACACACTTACTTGAAGATCAAACTCCAAAATCTTCAAAATTCTTCAAATTTCGGCACTTTTTCACTTGAAATTGTCGAGATCCGATGATCGTATCGAAGAAATGTCTTCAATTCTGCTCTGATACCACTTGTGATCCCAGAATATCATCAAAAATTCAAGTAATTGAGAGATCAAGATACAAACGTCATCCTCATATTAGATTCAATATCATTTTAGTACAAGATGACTCTCTCTTTCTCTCACAAGATTAGCTCTCTACATTGTGCTACTCCTTTACAAATGAGCTCCTAACTCCTATTTATAGAGACACTCACACAAGTCATAAGCATAGTAAGCTTTATACAAGCTTTACAAAACTTTCATATAATTAGTACATTTTTGGTACTAACAGTCTTTGCTCCCCCTTAATGGCACATGTACTTTTCAAAAATTTCACCGCTTCTCTTCTAATTTTTCAGTCATGTGTGAGATTTATGTTTCCAAATCAGCACCACACATGATGAACCTACAAAACAGATTAAGCAAATTTTGGTACCCAATGGCACTTGGGTCCTAGTGTGTTAGGTGTGGATTTCTTTGAAGAAATACTGTAAGTACCGTACCAATAAGAAGTATAATTTTTATGCACAAAATCATTTGATCCACAGTAAGAACAACATATTTTCTTATGTGCCAACCTAATCAGATGATTTGCGGAATGAATAGGATTAGGTTTAGCAGAAGATTTACCTTTTGGCGCATTGTTCTTCTTGGCATTTGATGTGGAGGCAGATGATTTTGGTACTTCTTTCTTCGGAGCTGTTGTGCCTTTGACTCTCCATTCCATATTCACTTTCTTGAAGACTGGAACTTCTTCAGGTTTGGAAGAATTAACTTTAGGCACTCTTGGTTTATTATCTGATTTATCAAACAAGGGATTATAGAAGAGATTTGTTGAACGAATCTGATCTTTTGAGAAATCAGTTGATCTATTAAATTGTTTAGAAGTAATGTTTTTAAAACTTGAACTTGAAGCAGTTTTAAAAGAGCATTCAGAATCATTTGAATCAACAAATGGAGTCTGAAAAATAGTATCAGGACTGACTTGTTTTGAGACATCAAATTTAAAAATGATGTCTTCAAGTTCTTTGACTTTGTTTATCAAAACACTTTTCTCTTTAAAAATTAGATCAAATTTCTTTTGGAGATCAGATTTGATCAATTGATCCTTCATAATATCTGCTGATAAACCAGATAATCTTTTGGTAAGATTAAGAATCGCATCTTCAAAATATTTGCGTTCCGATTCAAAATCTTTTTCCAAGAATTTTCTTTTATCAGTTATCTCTTTGAAAGTTTCCATATTTTTCTTTTTAAGGATTTTATTTTCCTTTTCAAAGAGATTTTTCTTTTCCGTGAAATCTTTTCTTTCCTTTTCCAAAACATTTTCTAGTTCAGGGATTTTCACGGAAAGTTCAGAACTTTTAATCTCAAAAGATTTGCGTTCAATTTCAAAAACAACTCTTTCTTTTTCGAGCTTTTGTTTTTCTAAAAATAAAACATTCTCAAAATCAGAAATTTGTATTGAAAGTTTGATGCATTTTAGTTCAAGAACTTTCTTTTCATCGAATGATTTCTTTGAAAAATCAGAAAGTTCATTTTCAAAGCTTGCTTTTTCATTTTAAAAAATTGTTCTTTCTTTTTGAAACTCTTCTTTTTCCTTTCTCATCACTTGTTCAAAATCAAATATTTTCTTTGTCAGCTCAACATTTGTTTCTTGTAAATAAATCACCATGTTTGAGTTTGAATCACTTTCACATTGCTTTAAATCAACTTGAGTCTTCAGGTCAGAAAGTTGTTGCTGAAGATCTTGATTATTCTTCTGCAAAGTATTGATCTTTCTTTTTAATAGTTTTTTCTCATTCTTTTTGTTGATAATAAAATTACGTTCTTGCTCTTCTTTAACACGCAATCTCTCACTAATAGCCACCATAGTTGAACGTATACTGTCAAGACATTCGTCGGAAGAATATTGTGATTCAACTTTTGATTCAGGTGCTGACACCTTGTCGTTTGGAGTGACTTTTTCCTCTGTATGATACATCTTGATAAGATTCTGAAAAGAAACACAAAAAAAATTTAGATGAAAAATACCAAAAATAATACTACCTAATAGAGTGATCGTCAAAAGAAACTTCGCTTAGAAGTTGAATTATGCGCACACTCTTAAAATTCAGAAAAACACAATTAAAGTTAGAAAAAATTTCAAAAATAAAATTTGAAAAACAAATTATAAATTTGTCTTCCAAAAATTAATTCTGAAAAATTTACTCGGAAATGATGGAATTTAATTGGCAAACCTGCAAAATAAGAGAAAAATATGTCAGTTATGAATAAAAGCAGGTAAAATGACAAAAAATAAACTAATACTAAAAATAAAGACTAAAAGTGTAAAATAGTAAGACTCAACAAAAATAAGGACTAAAAATGACAAAAACTGAAAAATAATACTCAAATGACTAAAAATGTAAAATTTTAAAACTAATGAAAAATGTAAAATTCAAAAACTTAATTACAAGGACTAAACTTGACGAAACCTGAAACTTCTAAGTCCAGGGACCAACATTGTAATAGACTCAAACTAAACTACAGAGACTAATTATGCTAATATCTAAAACTAACTAACGGATTAGGACCAAAATTGTTACAAACTTAGCGGCACTAACGGTACTACCGTTAGTTACTGTTCACCATCTTCACAAAAACAAATCACGATGATCTGATGCTTTCTTCTTCAGATTTCTCCTTCGTTTCCTGACGAAAAACGATGGTTCTTCTTGCTATACACTCCTTAATCGAAGACAAATCAAACCCAACCAACTAAAATCGATCATGCAACAATTTTTCCGGTGACCCACGATTTTCAGGTCAAAAAGCGTTTTTCCGGCGAGGTGATTTCAGACGACTATATCTTCTTCGTTTCTCAACCAAAACGAATAAAAATTGTTGCGTTGTGTTCCTTATTCAAGGACACATCCAATGATACCAAAAATTCTTGATCATGCAACAAAATTCATCAACCCACGAAATTTCCGGCGGAGCACGAGTCTGTTTTCCGGCGAAAGAAAAAACAAGACTGATCCAAAACCTTATAGCTAGAAGGATCCGAAACCAATATACAAGAAGGATCCGAAACCTGAGGATTTCGGATTGAATGTGATCCGAAACCCTTTTCCTTTGTGATCCGAAACCCTTTTTCCTTTGTGATCCGAAACCTTCAAGTAAGCACACACACACACCTCACAAATACATCATGCTTGATCCGAAACCCTGGTTTCGTATACTTCAGATCCGAAACATTGGTTTCGTATGCTTGGTTCTTGATGGTTTCGTATGCTATTGACTTTATCTTTTCTTATGTATGCTGTTGACTTTTTAAATCTGCACTGTGTGATACGAAAAGTATGAACTGCTATGGCATGTGAATTTCTTTCTTTTCTCCACTGTGTGAAACCTGCACATTCACTAACTCACCAAACAATATTAGAATTTGATTTATGGATCAAACTTAACTAAAAACACATTTTTAAAACCAATTGTAAACTCCAGATCTATTAGGTAAACAAGAATTCATCCATTGATCTTCAAGAATCTAGAGAATTACATACGAATTAATCACTTTCTCTCTCTAGAATCTCTCTCTAGATTTTACAATTATGAACTCTCCTAATGACTTACTTGAGACTTTCTTAACAACTAAGCTAACAAAACCTATTTATATCTCCTAATTACAAAGCTTTAAACACTAAAGCTAGTTTGACTTTACATGACTTTGACTATTTTGACTAATGCTTTGACTTTACAATGTTTGACATTATACAAGACTTTACAATAAATCTTGAATACAATAATGATCTAACACAATTAGAACTCAACCAAAACAGAAACCCAAACCTTCACAAATCTAAAATAGGTTAGAGGAATGAAATTACCTTGTTGAAGATGAAGATTTCACACTCCACGCTTTCCAATTCCAGGCTCTCTTTCCCAAATCAACAAACTCCTTCTTCAAACACACAAACACCTAGCCGCACCCTTTTCTGATAAGGAGAGAATGAGTGTTTAAGGGGTTTTAACCCTAATCCCTTCCAATTGCATTCAAGTCCCTCAACTTTCACTTTTCACACCACACCCACTAACTTCAACTATTTACAAAATGAACCCGGTTATTACAGTTAGGGAACACACCTGCCCTTAATAATTATACGGAACCTCTTTATTTATTCCGTATGGGACACACTCCCCATATCAATCATAATATTACTTCTTTAACATGCGTAATTAAGCCACGTCAAGACATGCGGTTCAATATATAAATGAACAAGTAATAAAATCAAGTATCACCAAAGCTTCGGTTTAGAAAAACTCACCTGACGTCCACGCTATTTCTTTCTCACATGGAAATGCTACTCTCACTGTACACCTACATATCGAATCAAGGCACACAATAGTGAAAAGCAACTCGAGCATCACTCCCAAATCATTCTCAGGTTTCTTTATGGCATTCTCCACTCAACCCATTGAGAAAATCCTCAAAAGATCCGATATCGGCACAACACTGAGAGAATGAGGGTTTTAGGGGTTTTAACCCAAATCCATTCCAATTTCATTCAAGTACCTCAACTTTCACTCTTCACACCACACCCACTAACTTTCACCTATTTACAAAATGAACCCGGTTATTACAATATCATCCCCTCAAAAGAATTCCGTTCTCGGAATTCCATCTTCGAACAATCGAGGGTAAAGGGACCTCACGTCCGACTCCACTTCCCAAGTTGTCTCCGGACTCTTATGGAAGCGCCACTCAGCCTTCACCAGAGAGATCTCTTTAGTTCTCAACTTCCTAATCTTGCGATCCACGATCGCCAATGGCTCCCAACATAATTTAATTTCTTATCCACACAAATGTTTTCCAACGGTACTGCCATACTTTTCTTGGCCAATCACTTCCTTAAATTTGACACGCGAAAGGTCGAATGAACTCACTCCAAGTTTCTTGGGCATCCCCAACTTATATGCCACTTCACCCACACGCTCGGTGATGACAGACGACATGACATACCTAGGCCTTAACTCCCCTTTCTTTCCTAAACGCACAACGCCTTTCCACGATGAAACTTTAAGCATCACTTTGTCACCCACTAGAAATCCAATCGATCTCCTCCTTTTGCTCACATATGCCTTGTGGTGGTCTTGAACCACCCTTAACTTCTCGCGAATCTGGTTGATTTATCGGCGGTCAACCACGCGACCTTCGGTCTCACCAAATGCCTCTTTCCCACGATACATCTTTATTCTTGGAAGATTCATAGATAACTGCACATGCCAACCTCTTTGCTTCTCTAAGGATTCCATTGCTCCCACTATGCATAACCCTTCAACAATAGGGCGTATACCATTGAATTACAACACTTTCGGTTAACTACAACTCATACCCTAGAAAATTCACGTAACATATAAATAACACCGTAGACCAACTGTACCAACTGCACACAATATCATCCACAGTTGGACTCACGGTTTTAAAACGCGTCAAATTAAGGGTTTCACACACAACTTCACTTTCTTAAAAGAACGGATTTTACCGAAGTTAACGTCACAACAACATGAATCCCTTAGAAAAATGACGAACACTCAGTTGCCAATCTTAACACAAGGTCAACCTTGAATGTCACTATATCTCGTAGTTATAAGCTTCTTGATCAGATAACACGCAACTATCACTTCCACCAACACGACATACGTCTAGAGCAGATAACACTTTCGTGCCTAAATTGCATTGACTACAATCCATCAATGATAATTAATTCATACGTTCTCACCACATCATCACCCCATACTATACAGAGCTAAAAGTAAGAAACCTCCACACTCCAACATCTGAAGCAGCCACCAACCAAGCCGAACCAGTTTTGAAGACACACATTCAAATTCTCACTGCATCCAACAATCGTCCATCTACATATGAAATAAATTCAAGTTTCACCCACTCAACAAGAAGGAGCAACCAAGTTCACACAAAACTATCCCCAATAGCCTAACACCAGACGATAAGCTTTCATGGAATAATTCCCACACCAATACCAAGTCTAATCTGATGGTCCTTCATTCCAAGCACTACATTCGACTACCTTCTTCCACTCCCTCCTCGAAGCATAAAACATGTTTCTAAAGAACGGCTCAGTAGAAGGTGCACACTTTTGACCAACCACACAAGCTAGCTTCCCTCGACCCTTGAATCATCACATACTCGCAAATCCTCTTTCTCCTACTCCAACTAGGGGTTTATGTACCCGACGATGACACTCTGTAAACATTGCTTCACATTTTCTGTGTCACTTGCCACACTTTCTACTTCCAGTTTACTCACCTATTTCAACATACCTTCGCATTTCCTCAGGTTAGTATGGACCATTTTCCATCCAACATTGACAATCCATACACGCAGTTCCAACGGTTACTATATATGCCTAACCAACGGTTTCACCACATCTCACACAAGAAATTCAACCAAGCTATTCCGAAATAACACCTAATGCTCGAAGCCACCACACACTTCTCGTTTTCCAAACGGGGTTATGCCACTCCTTTGAATTCCTTTACACACAAGGATTAATCCAACATTCCCAAAGATTTCGTATCGACTACAAACCATCATGAATTAACCAATCCAACATCTTCATAAATGTTTAAATGGCACAAGATATATTTGCCCATCACTCATCACGACCAAAGAGCACACGATTTTCTATTTTAGGTAGCCACCAACTACTACTCCACTCTTTTAATTTCAAACTAGCAATACAAAATCACCAACCAACCATCCATGCATATCATCACACCTATATATGCCATCTTTGAACAACTTAGCAGCAATCTCCGAGCAAAGACTCCCACTTACGCTTATCCCATATCAACAACAGTCCCACCACTTAACCTCACAACAACTCACTACCACACCAATGACTTGCACGTCTACTATGCATAAGTTATCACTAACTTATCCACACAACCACCACACCACAACATCACACTAGAGGCAAAATCCTCATGGTCATTTGTACACACAATAGGCATTGACTTCTCCATACCAACCATACCACATACATTAAAACTAAGGCTATCTCACGACTTTGACTCCCTCGAATAAGGATGAGCCACAAAATTAAGATCGTCTACCTTTCTCGAACACGTCTTCGTCTCCCGCCGGCTCTTCGGGATCTACACGAAACAAGCTCAAATAAACCAAAAGGTAAGGCGCTCCCTTGAAACCCAACATAATCGATGTGTCCCACTTCAGTTGTGCTACCTACTTCATACATAAACGAAACATCAACCACACAGGAAATCACCTATCCAACTAGTGATCTTCCACTCTCATAACACTCGCAGAAGGCGATTCAGCATCCTGACAGGTACAAACCTTTCCCCGTACTACCTCTTACATCTTTGCATAAACCCGACAAAACAAGCACACCAGAGTTTCCTTTTCCATTTCCAGCCCCCCGACAACGATATCAACAACAGTCGTTGACTTCCACATCAAAGACCAACATATTGATGATGTTTCAACGGTGTCTCCGACAAACGAGAATTCCCAACATAATCTACCTCTTCCCACACATCATAACTAACCTTGTGCCCCACAGTCCTCACACGATTGAGATACAAAACTTACTTGACAATTAGTCTAAATACAAGACCACCTCAAACTCCGGCTTCACGCCGATACCAATTCATCAACATACTACAACGCTACTTTTTGAAGTATCTTGCCCACTTCGAAATCACCCGGGTCACACCCCCCGCCGCCAACCACGCCTCAATTACCAAACAAGAGCAAAGACTACCATAATACAAGAATCTCTAAAGTTAAAGGCTGAGGCTGCAGTTATACGCCGCCCTCCCTAAAAGGAAACACCAAGGTCACGAATCGACCATCGACGAATCAACCACACATTTCCACTCTCGAAACTTTCCCTCATCCTTAAATACGATATCTCTCACTACCTAGCGAGTTCACAGCCTTCATGCATGACAACACAATGATTTAAATTGTTTTGCACGATTGAAAATACGCCGTGAAACAAGGTTAGATATGCACGACACGACACTGCCATAAAAATAGCCACACACACATCGATCTCGAAGATCACTCACACGCAACCCATGATATCTCACCACCTCGTCCAGCTATCGAAAATGCATTCACTGACTCTTTTCGTGCGATTTTAAAAATACAACAAAATCACCCACATTGAGAGAGTCGGTCGACTCTCATACTCATTGATATGACAACAACGTGTCCACATTGATTTCACTCTTAAAACCATGCGATCAAATGTTTTTATGATTTCTACAACAAATGTTAACTCACTCGTAAAAGAGGTGAAATAATTCACAATTTTTTCCAAGTTCAAAATTTATCACACAACGTAAATAAATTTGTCCTTTCCATCGACACACACTTACACGCGCCAACTCACTTTCAAAACCAGAAACTTATAAGGCACCCACACACACATTTGACATGAAGGGCTAATGTGACTCATTCGAAAACATAATGCATGACTCACTTTACATTGAAGGCTATTCTCTCAAGCAAGGTCAACTGTTGACATTCATAAAAATTTAACACCGACGTGTTACTTCCGATCAAACCATCAGGTTTCTCACATTTGTAACAACCTTTGGTACCGGTGCTTCCCACATGCTTGAATGTCCCAACTACACAGTTACCACCTTGACTACTGATTTGAAAAATATGCGGCTTAACCTTGACCCCAAATAGGATAACCAACAACACTCCTTTTTCATCCTATCCTTGCCCCATATTACCAAACAACACGGCTATCACTTCTCAACCACCATTCTACTGACTAGAGAATCAAAAGGCCGATCTCTACTACTCGATTCTTGAGTTAAAGCTCTCAAGATCCCAATTGACCGACATAACAAACTCCCATAGTAGAGACTCATCAGAAACTAGAAGCTCACTTCCAATCAGTTATTCTTCCCTTATGAACCTAAGAGGTTCTACCTCACATTGGGCCCACCAAGAACTCAAACAATACTATTTCTAGAAGGTGTCATCATTTACACCATGAACGATCTTGCACAACACACTAAACCATTGCCATCATGGCAAGGTTAGAACTCTCTACACACTACCACCACTCTCTACACACTACCACCTCCATCGATCATCTGAACAACAGTAATCATGCATACCCATGCACCTGTAAATTCATAATGACATTGGCCAGATGTGATTTGAATTTACCTTACATGAGAGTCCTCACTACCATCGTCCTGAATTTTTGGTGATCAAGGTCTTCCCTAAAGGCTTCCTATATCTCAGTTGTGTCCCCCTACTCCACAGTTTAAGTTTAGGCCCATCCGGTCACCTAAATCCCTTAAACTAGCGCTCTGATACCAACTGTAACAACCCACACCAAACAAGCATGCCAAAGCTACTAATTTAAATATAAACGCCAAGCGGTCCAATCATAAGTCACACATTCGAGATTACAAAACTAAGGTTCGCAAAAATAACCCTAATTACAGCTGAGAAACTTAACTAAACAATAAAGGAAAGTCTTATAGTCTTTATATATGCAAGCTTCGACTCACATCTTGCTCTTGCCTTTAAATGAGCCCTCTACTATCTTCTTACCTGAAAAGGTTTAAGTTTTGAAAGCGAGGGTTAGACCATGAGGTCTAGTGAGATCCATCTTGCTACCAACACCACACCATAATTATCAACTAAAGAGAGATTATAAGCATTTATAAACAGTCACACCTATAACAGTTTAAGTACACACACAACACACTATTGATGGCTCACGCTTTGGTCACGTAGACACGTGTGACTACGTGTTAGGGCACACACCCGCCCTTAGTGAACATATGAAACGAATTCATATATCTTGCATGGGACACACTCCCCATATATCCATATTAAGTCATCACATGCCCTGCCCCGCACATACCCATATATAATTTACACACCTTTATCATGCATATTTAAAACAACGTAAATCATGGAAGTCAATATATCGGTACAAGAAGTAAATTTGAGTATCGATAAAGCTTCAGTTTAGAAAGACTCACCCGGCGTCCACGCTAACACGTTCTTACTTGAAACCGCTATTCCCTAACTACACACCTACATTTTCACCCAACACACGAGAGTGAATAAGTCACCCAACATACCACAAAGTTGACTATCACACCTCCCGAGACACTTCAGGACTTCCTTAAGGACCTCTCTACTCGGCACACAAAAAGGGTCCCAAAGGATTTTCGACATAGCCCCAAACAGTGGGGGTTTCCGGACACCACTAATCCGACCCCATTCGGATTCTCCCGGATAACCACTTCCGGACAATCAAATTCGAACAACCAATCCGGATCTCCGCCCTTTCTGGTACCGGCTTCCGGATCCCATCCGGTTTCCTAAAGGTTTCCGGTAAATCCCGGATTCTGGGTCCTGATATTCCGGACACTCCACAATTCCGGACTTATCCGAATCACCACCTTTTCCGGTATCAACTTTCAGATGTCACTCCCGGGCTTCGGCCACATCCGGGAACCACCCGGATTCCCCTTTTCCGGATTCATCCAATGAAACTCATCCGGATTACTACCCTTGTCCGGATCTATCCAGGAAACTCATCCGAACTCAGGCGTTTTCAGGTTTCACACACTAGACCTAAAGAACTAACTGAAAATACATCTCTAACCCCAACTCGGTCCACCGCAGATTGGTTTTGGGACCTTTAGTTGCATAAACTAACACTCTTAATCCTTTTCCACAACGATTGATACATCAATCAATCAACGACCACCTTACCCAAAAGAGTTATCGATCACTTAGAACTCAACCAAAACAGAAACCCAAACCTTCATAAATCTAAAAGAGGTTAGAGGAATGAAATTACTCTGTTGTAGATGAAGATTTCACACTCCAAGCTTTCCAATTCCAGGCTCTTTTTCCCAAATCAACAAGCTCCTTTTCAAACACACAAACACCTAGTCGCACCCTTTTTCGATAAGGAGAGAATGAGGGTTTTAGGGGTTTTAACCCTAATCCCTTTCAATTGCATTCAAGTCCCTCAACTTTCACTCTTCACACCACACCCACTAATTCACCTATTTACAAAATGAACCCGGTTATTACAGTTAGGGAACACACCCGCCCTTAATAATTATACGGAACCTCTTTATTTATTCCGTATGGGACACACTCCCCATATCAATCATAATATTACCTCTTTAACATGCGTAATTAAGCCACGTTTAGACTTGTAGTTCAATATATAAATGAACAACTTGGAAAGCTAAGAGACTGTAGTTCAATGTGCATGTTTTATGTTTTCTCTCAAAAAGGCTCCTTGATGGTCCAAAACAGCGGTGAAGTTGAGTCATAAAAGCTGGACAAAATGGGGTTAATTGTCTCGGTTTTTTCAAGAAGATGAGCCTACATTTGAGGGGGAGCTCGTGATGCTTTGAAGACTTGAAGAATGGAACGCCAAAGTTTCTAAAGAAAGTAAGGGGAGACTATAAGATGATGATTTCTTTATAAAACATTAGGGGGAGATTGTTAGATTAAATTAACTCCTAATTTAATGAATGTTTTATAAAGAAAAAGTGTATGGGATTTTTAGTTAGCTTTATGGGCTTGAGCCTTTTTATTGCAAATGGACCCTTTAAATAGAAGTTTAGGGTTTCATTTATCATTTGAGAGGCTTTTAGAAGGATTCACAAAAACACATAGACTAATGAGAGTTATCTGATGTAAAGTGTAGAGTTCTTCTAATTTTCTCCTCCATATTATTCATCAATGAATATGAGATGAGTTTCTTTATGATTGTTCTCATTGTTCATCTTATCTCTACTTATATATGGATTGTTCTTCTATTGTTTTCTTGTCCAAAATGAGACCAACAAGGAGTTTCCGTGAAAAATGAAATGAGGGTGTGTCCGACTATATATATAGGGTCGAAAAGGTGTCCGGATGCCTCATCCGGAAACCTCCCCATCTAGATAGTGTGTCAGATAGTCGGGTTGTCCGGGTGGGGTGTCCGGATACTCCATCCAGGAACTTTTGGTTAACATTCAAAAATTGACCCTTGTTACACATGAGTGGACTTTTTCTACCCAAAACCCTGTTGGTATTTTTAAAAATTCTCCCCCTCGAGACGTGCTCATTGAAAAAGAATGCTCCCCCTCGAATTGTGCAGGATAAGATGTTAAACATATAAGACTTTCGCACATAGTCGTTTTGTGACACACAAAAAAAACCTTGAAAAGAAAAAAATATGTGTGACACTCCCCCTCAAAACGTGAACGGACTTACTTGACGCTTTCTTTTGATTGTGCTCCCCCTGAACACATGAACAAACTCGTGAAACGTACGTGTGATACGCAAAGACATAAAGAACGAAAAAAAGGAAAGGAAATCACAAACGGAATAGAAATGAACAAACAAAATCTAACTAATTAATACAGAGGTTTAACTAGAAATGAGATCGATACAAGTAGAATACAATAACGACGAATTGTTTACTTGACCATCCAGAGATGAATCACAGGATGGTGAAGAGACATTCCGATGTTAGTGTATGGAAATTGTATCGAGCTCATAGGCATGTTAAACCTTCAGATTAAGCATACCGAGCTTGGACACCAGATAATTGAAACGTTTTTCGTCCAAGGGTTTTGTGAACATGTCTACTATATGATGTTTAGTATTAACGAAATAGAGTTTGATTGTACCTCTTTCGACGTGATCCTTAATAAAATTATACCGAATGTCTATATGCTTTGTCTTGGTGTGTTAAACCAGATTGTTGGATATTGCGATCGCGCCCTTCGAGTCACAGTAAATCGGCACCTTCGAGTATGAGAATCCATAGTCTTTTAGCTGGGTGCGCATCCAGATTACCTGAGAGCAACAGCTCACGACGGTCACGTACTCCGCCTCGACAGTAGATGTGGAGACACATTGTTGCTTCTTGGATGCCCAGCTAACGAGACTATCACCCAGGAATTGCACATGACCCTACGTGCTCTTCTGGTCTATCATGCTACTAGCGTGGTCAGCGTCTAAATATGTCGTTAGCTCAAAACATGTCTCTTTCTGGTACCACAAGCCAAGATCAACAGTACCTTTCAAGTATCTAAATACGCGCTTAACAACTATTAAATGAGACTCTTTTGGTTTTGATTGAAAACGCGTACACAGAAAGGTCGAGAACATAATGTCTGGCCTACTTGCCGTCATGTAGATCAGAGAACCAATAATTCTTTTGCAGGACTTGTTATCCACGTCCTTTCCGCTAGGAACGGCGTGAAACCTCGTACCCGGAGACATTGGAGTCTTCATGGGCGCAGACTGTTCCATCTGGTATTTCCGAAGAATATCCAAGATGTACTTGGCCTGGTTAATGAATATCCCGGTCGACAGTTGTTTAACATGAAGACCAAGGAAAAAAATCATTTAACCCATCATACTCATTTGAAAAAAGTTATGACAGTAATGATGGTTTGTTAAGCCAAAGATTATGTCATCTACGTACACTTGCACTAAAATAATGTCATTTTCTTCCTTTTTAATAAATAAGGTTATGTCTATCTTACATTTGGAAAAACCTGACTTTTCCAAGAAAGTGAAGAGTGCATCGTACCAGGCTCTCGGAGCTTGTTTAAGGCCATAGAGGGCCTTATCTAGAATGTAGACGTGGTTGGGCTTCGAATCGTCCACCAAACTTTCTGGCTGCGAGACGTAGACCTCCTTCTTTAGCACACAATTTAGAAAAGCAGTCTTCACATCCATTTGAAAAATCGTAAAGTTCTTGTGGGCTCCGTAAGCGAGGAACATTCAGATTGCTTCGATGCGGGCAACTGGGGCGTACGTCTCGTCATAGTCGATGCCTTCTTGTTGGCGGTAGCCCTTGGCCACGAGTCGTGCCTTATTTCGAACGATGATGCCATCTTCATCCTTTTTGTTTTTGAACACCCACTTTGAACACCCACTTTCTGGCTGCGAGACGTAGACCTCCTTCTTTAGCACACAATTTAGAAAAGCAGTCTTCACATCCATTTGAAAAATCGTAAAGTTCTTGGGGCTCCGTAAGCGAGGAACATTCGGATTGCTTCGATGCGGGCAACTGGGGCGTACGTCTCGTCATAGTCGATGCCTTCTTGTTGGCGGTAGCCCTTGGCCACGAGTCGTGCCTTATTTCGAACGACGATGCCATCTTCATCCTTTTGTTTTGGAACAAGTCGCCATACCCGGAGGCTCTCGAACTGGTTGAGTTCCTCTTGCATCGCGATTACCCAGTCTGGATCACTGAGTGCTTCGGAGACGGTTGTAGGTTCTATTTGGCTGAGGAAACCAGAGAAAAGGCAAAAGTTGGTTGAGGCACCTCGCGTCCGAACAGGTGTAGAGGCATCACCAATGATTTGGTGTAGAGGATGCCTACGTGTCCATTTGGTGGTATGTGGAAGTGGCTGATTAGTCGCGTGCGATGTGTCCGGTCCACATACTCACGAGGGGGAAGATCTTGTACGACTTCAAGTGATGACGGTCTGTTGTGCGGAAAAGCTGGTGCCGGATTCGTGACTGGTTGGGCAACCTCTGGTGAAGGAGGCGGTTGATCCAGTCAAGTAGTTCAGGACGAATCTTCAGCAACGATTGTTGGGATAGGCACAACAGTCTCCGGTGCGATAACAGCTTCAGAAGTAGTATCACTTGAGCTTTGGGGGTCTCCATAGAAATCGTTGGAGCGCTTGTGGATCTCGGCGGAACGGTTAGGTTTGCTGAGTTTTTGAGTTGAGCGGCTCCAACCCTGTTATGCACATTAACACGTGGATTAGATTGATTAAAAAATTTGTCATAAAAATGCTCAAACAGTAGAACTAAATTAGAAAGATGTGATATTTACGTAGAGGCATGATTTGGATCTACTTGGATTTGTACAGATCCCGAACGAGAATGTTCAGAAGCTAACACACCAGTTAAAACGGGTTCTGAACTAAGTTGTTCAGAAGCCAAATCAACCGCTTTGTCAAAAGTCACGTTTACACTCTCGATGACGGTTTTAGTTCACTTGTTGTAAATGCAGAATGCTTGAACCTGCATCGTGTATCCGATGAGTACTTCTTCATCTGCCTTGGGGCTGAACTTTCCGAGGTCATCCTTGTCGTTCGTGATGTAGCACGTGCAGCCGAACTCGTGGAAGTACTTGATGTTCGGGATGCGGTTGTTGATGATCTCGTAGGGGGTCTTGTTGAAACGCTTTTTGAGGATAGATCGATTCTGCATGTAGTAGTCGGTTGCAACGGCTTCAACACAGAGAAATAAAGGCAACTTTGACTGGGACAACATTGTGTGAGCTGCTTGCACGAGGGTACGGTTCGTCTTTCCTCAACTCCATTCTGCTAAGGATTTTATGTGGCAAAGAACGTGTGAGTGATACCTACCGAGGTGAGGTAGTAAGCCAACGTGTGATTTTTGAACTCCTACCCGTTGTCCGTCCGGATGGTCTGTACGAGCTGCTGTAGATTCAACTGAATGGTGTTCAGATGGGTGATGATCAACTCCGGGGTCTCATCCTTGGAGTGCAGAAATTTCACCCATGTATACCTTGAGAAGTCGTCGACCATCACCAGAACGTACTTCTTGTGGTTGATGCTGTGAACGCTCATTGGTCCACACAAATCCATGTCGATGAGCTCGAGGAACCTTGACGTGAGCAGCCTTCGGCTTGTGAGATGCTCGCTTCATCTTTCCCATTTGGCAGGCACCACATAGTCGATCTTTCTCGAATTTGAGCTCGGGCATGCCTTTAACGTGTCTGCCTAGCACCAGTTTGGTGATGTTCTTGAAATTCAGGTGCGATAGCTGTCAATGCCAGATCTAGGCTTGTAGAGTGTTGGTTTTTTACATTAGGCATACGGACCCGTCGGTCTTCAGTGATGAGAGGTCGATGGTGTAGAGGTTGGTTTTGCGCGTTCCAATCAGCAGTTCCTTTCCGACTTCAATGCGGACGCTACACCTTTTGGCTTTGAAATTTACCTCCAAATCTTTGTCGCAGAATTGCCCGATGCTGAATAAATTGTGTCCTAACCCAGCGACATACGAAACCTTCTTGATGGTTATGTTGTCTTAAACAATATCGCCATGACCCATGATAGGTGCTTTGTCGTCGTTGCCAAACCTCACGTTGCCACAATATTTCTCGATGAAGTTCGTGAGAAGCTCCATCCTTCCGGTCATGTGCTTGGAGCATCCTAAATCTAAGTACCACACATGACCGTTATGCAAAAACGAGTTTAAGCATTTTTAGGTACCCATTTGAAAATGGGTCTTGGAGGGTTAGGTTTAGCACCTGTTTTGGGAACCCATTTTGAATTGGGCTTCCGTTTAGGTTTACGTGATTTACGGTTAGGACAAGAATTAAATACATGGTAAGAGCCAAACCAATCAGATGCATAATGAATGATGATCAACAAAGTCATTCAATCCACAATTTGAACAACATAAACAATCTTGAGATAACTGAATCAATTGTTGCATTGAATAAAGTCTTAACGGAAAATCAATACTTTGTTCAACAAAATTATTTGAATCATTCAAACCACGATTATTAATGTCTTTCCAAGAATTGAAAACAGAATTAAAAGACTTTGACTGCGACTTGTTCTCTATCGATCCTTTAGCTACCCACTTTTGTTTTGCGTTTTTGGCCCGACCATTTTTATCTGAAAAATCATTAAATTCATGGTCAGTGGATCTTGAGTAGTAGGGATGTCTTACTTGGGGTCGACCGGTTTGTTTCCGTTTCTGTGAACGTCTTTTGGATTTAGAGTTGTTTTTAGAAACAACGTTCACAGATCCAGTTTTCGGTGCAAATGTAGAACATTCACCCTTTTGAAGTTTTACCGGTTAATCAACCATTTTTTAAATAAAATCGGTATGGCTCGGAAGAGGTTTATCAAATTCAAACTTTGAAAACTCCTCATCTATACAAATGTTGGAATTCATAAACGCTGAAAAATCAATTTCACTTTCGGATGGAACATCATTAGGTGAATGATGTGAGGAACATTTTGGAACAGTGTTTTGTGAAGAATCAGTTGCGGAAGCTTTTTGGAAATCAGAGTATAGATTCTTTGGCAAACTTATCACTTGAGGACCTTTTCCTTTTCTTGGAGAAATTTTGCCTATAAAGGCCTTACAAGAAGATGTATCTGACGAGTTTGAGGAAGGTTCAGGCATATTGACTTTCTCGTTATGAAGTCGGTCAAACTTCATTTGAAGTTTTCCCTTACTCACTTGCTCTTGCATCACTTCTGTTGCCAAGGCAGACAGTTTGGATGTGAGCAGTTTGATTTCTGCCCGATTGGGCTTGCTTTTCCTCAACATATACAAATTCTATTTTTTGTGGAATTTGAACTCTCAAGTTTGGATAGAAGCTCTTCTTTTCCCTTTTTAAACTTAATCCTTTCTAGTTCAAATGACTCCTCCAACTGAACTATTTTCATTTCTAAAACAAGAGGTGGAACATAGCGTTTAAACTCGTCCGTCTTTGTTTTTGTTTCAGTTGTTGGTTCCGAATCCTTTTTTGAGGAATCTTTGGGCTTTGCAACTTTGTAGCCGTCAAAGTAGTCATTTGATAGGTACTTGGATTTCTTTTTCTCATTAGATGTGTTAAGAACTTCGTACGCAAAAGGTAATTGCATTTTAGTTGTATTCTTGCGTTTATATTCCTCAGTTTCCTCTTCGTTCTCATTGAGTGGTCCCGTCCATTTGATTTTATATTGGGGATATCTCTTATCAAGGCCTAGAAAATTAAATTCGTATAAAGTAGGCCTCATTGTCAAAATATTTTTCAAATAATGTGGGTTGTCGTACCCAATTCCCCATTCTTTGTTAAGGGAACTGAATTCCTTACGGTTGTTCAGATGGATCGTTTGATAAGTTTGACCTCGTTTATAAACTTTGAGCTCAAGGTCTTTTATTTTCGAAACATGCTCTTTGATTTGTATTTGTAGAGAAGAGCATTGATAGACAATCTCAGCTTTCTCATTCTCATAATGATCAAGCTTTGCGTTTAAATCTGTTATTTTGGCCCGAATGTCCTTTGGTGCTATCGAAAGATTTGCTAACTTTTCTTTTAAGATAGAGTTATCGGACTTAAGCCTATCGATGATCTTTATTTGAACATCTAGCTTTTCTTTTAGAGAGTTTATTTCAAGCAGTTGTTCATATGTGGTAGCTTTATTGGAATCTACTCTTTGAACAAGCAAATGCATCTGATCCGATAAGGCTTGATGGATAGGAATACATACCTGACGTGAATCTCCGAGGTCTGGAGGAGGAGTATGGTTGCCCATGAAGCACAGATGAGCATCAACATCTTCAGCATCACTTTCATCGTCAGATTGAGTCAGCTAGTGGTCGTCTTCAACCATCAGTGCTTTTCCAGCTTCTTTATGTTGTGCTAAGAGCATCTTGGCCTTGTAGTATTCTGCATTCCGAACAACAGGATTTTGGCAGTCTTTAGCAAAATGGCCAAGCTTGCCACAGTTGTAGCACTTGACTGGCTCGTCCTTGTTCTTTACCTCTGACTTGTGCTCATGCTTCTCCTTGTGATTTGACTGCTTGCCCTCATCAGATCTTCTCTTCCCTTCATACTTTTCCTTGTAATCGTGGCGCTTGTTGGGAGTGGTTGAGTAGCGCTGGTTGTTGGAAGATGGTTTCTTGAAGAAGGCTTTCTTCTGAAAGGACTTAGAGATGAAGGCCATAGCTTTCTTGATTTTTGTCAGCTCTGGGTCAGAATCACTTTCCTCTGATTCCTCCTCTTCAAGTTCAGACTCACTAGACACTTGGGTTCTTTTGGAGATGCGACTAGATGACTTACCACGGTTATCAGATACGAGGGCGAGGGGATCAGCTTGATGCTTTGAGGTGGACTTCTGATTGCCCATGAATTCCGTAACTTTGTCCTCATCTTGCATGAGGATTTCGTACAGCTCGTTGATGGGAACTTTCTCTATAAAGTGGTTGTGTTTGATATGGGATGCGAAGGTCTTCCATTCGGGCATAAGGTTGTTCAGAAACTTGAGGCAGTTTTCTGTATTGGACCGTGTGATTTGGATCTTTTGGAGATCATTCAGAAGAAGGCAGAATCGTTCGTATATCTGAGTCAACGATTCACCCTTTCGCTGCTTGAAACCGTCATATCGAGTGATGCAGCTGTTTACCTTCAACTGATTCCCAATTTTACTGCCGCTCATCATCTTTGCAACTTGATCCCAAATGCCTTTAGAAGTATCTTTGTAGCAATCAATTGCAGTGTATATCTCATTCGGCAGACTCTAAACCAGATATCTCTTGGCGTGCTTCTCCCCATTGTATCTGTTATTCTCATCATCGGTCATCTGGGAGTATGACTTAGGTGTTGGTAGTTCTTGAGTACCATCGGCTTGAGCTGGAACAGTTTGCATTGGAGTCTCCTGAGGACGTTCGGTAAGGGCTTGCCAGATGAACTCGTAATTATCCTTGGACTCAATGAAAATTAGAAATCTGTCTCGCCATTGTGCGTATTCGCCTCGATAGAGAATTGGAGGCTTAGAGTCGGTACCAATAGCAAGGGCGTTGTGAGACATGGTGATGTGCACTAATATGATCTTCAGACAACGTAGGTTCGATTCAAGGTAAAAACTTAATGCAAGGAACTATGAGTGAGTATCCTAACGCAAGTTCTAGGAGTGATATGTACTAACAGGTAAGATTAAGTAACACAACAAAATACTTGGATAGGAATCCGGATAGTGGTGTCCGGATCGGAAGTGTCTGGATCCGGGGTAGAGAGAAGTGTCCGAACAGAATTAAGTTACCAAATAGACTAAGGTTACCGGATAAACAAAGTCACCGGATAAACATAGTGACCGAATAAAAGTAATCGGATAGTAAGGTTACCGGGAAGTTTGACTTACCGAATGCCGGGGTGTCCGAAAAAATAAGTGTTACTGGAAAGAGATACTTACCGGATGAATTTACCCGGAGAGAAGAGTTTTCCAGATAGAAGAGACTTACCCGAGAAGATGAGCTGACCGGATAGGTTTCGTCCGGACACGTGATTGACCGGATAGGATGTCCGGACACGCAAACGTCCGGATAGAATCGAGGAATGGAAATGTTGGAGTATTATTCATGTTGTAATCAGGCAGTTAGTTCTTTAAATTGTATTTGTTATGTTTTGAATAGTAAAGTCACGGGCATGTCATGACTTACTATAAATACCTTGCTTAGCTCATTTTGTCATGTAACTTTCCATTTTAGAACATCTTGTAAGCTCTCAATGATTATGAATGACAAGATGACTTTCTCTCTCTATATTTGATTTATTCTTTACATTCTCTCACTAGATTCTGTGACTAACATTTGGTATCAGAACACAGACGGATTTTTCAGACGGATTATTGATTTTTTCATGGAAGAATTTTGAGATTTTTGGATTTTTGGGATAGTTTTCACAGATATTGTTCGTTGGATTTCAGATTCTTCAAATTTGGACATTTTTTTATCTGAAATTAGTAGGATAGGCTTCGGATTAGGTTCCTGAACACTGTTGATTCAAGAAACTTTATCCAAATCAGTGTAATTTCGAAGAATTTTGAAGATTTGTGAGTTTTGGTTCGAAAAAACTCAAGTTACCGTTTCTTGATCGAAAGTGACTGATTTTGGAGGAATTTCGAGTTGAATTAAACTACAAAAGTGTGTGAAAATTTCATCAAAAACCATCAAGAATTGAAGAAGTTATGGACTGAATTCTAAATTTTGTTAAGTTTTCACAAGATCTGAAACTTTTCGCAAGTTCATAAAGTTTTGCAAGATTCATCAGGTTTTCGCAAGAAGGGAAGAAAAAGTTTTCGCATCAGTAAGTGGAGAGAAGCTAAGGCTTTCGCACAAGACTTCTACGAAAAGTGGAAGTTTTCGTAGTTAGAGGCTACGAAAAGTTGAAGTTTTCGCATACGCAGTCTGTGAAAAGTGTGGTTTTCGTATATAGTTGAATGCGAAAAGTGGAGTTTTCACATCAATAGGTTGCGAAAAGTTTAGTTTTCTTATCGAGAGGGTTGCAAAAAGTTTGGTTTTCGCAAGAAGTTGTTTGCGAAAAGTTCTCTGAAGAATAGTTGGTTGCGAAAAGTTTACTTATACGAAAAGTTTGTGGGTTTGCTCTTAGTGACATGCGAAAACTTCTTTTGTGATGTTTTTCCATGTGTATTTTCTTACACTTTGCTGTCTGATTTTCCGAACGACCATTGTCTAGTGAGTGACTTCATTTCAAAATGACCTTTTCTGAAAGATGAGGATCAAGAAGCGCATAAACAGTTATGTCAAAGGGAGATGTTGCAATTATGTATATGCCTGAAATTCCAATTCTCAAAGCAGAACGAGAAAATCTGAAAGTTGAGAATTCAAATCTGTGGGATCAAACAAAGAAACTTCAAGACAATGCAAGAGCCTTGGAAAGCGAAAATGCTAAATTGAAGGATAAGGTTGCTGATCTTGAAACTAAAATAGAAGATTTGAATGGAATTTAAGCAGAAAAGGAGATCAATGCAAAAGTTGTCAAGAAATTGGATCTTGATAACACAGATTTTCATGACAAGAAGATTTGCTTAGAAAAGACTTTTGCAGCTGAGAGAAAATCTTTTAAAGAATAGTCATTTGAGTTTTCAAGAAAGATATCTGACTTGGAAACTAAAAATGCTGATTTAAAAAGAAAAATTTCTGTTTTTGAATCTAAGTTTTCAAAAGAAAAGGAAGAGCTTGAAAAGGTTTATGTGACAAAAGCTGTCAAATTTTACGAAAAAATCTTTTGAAGAAAAGAAAGAGGTTGAGCTGAAATGCATAAAGCTTTCTAAACAAGTTTCTGACTTTGAAAAAGTTTTATTTCTTGAGAAAGAGAAACTTGACAAAGAAAGAGCTGAGTTTGACATTGAAAGAAAATATTTTAAAACAAAAAGTGCCGAGCTTTGAAAAAAAATATCTGATTTGGAAAAAAACTAGATGTTGGTTCCCGTTTTGCTTAGACAAGATTAACAGATCTATTAGTTCGAGTTTATGTTTGATGCGGAAGCGTATTTGAAGAACTAACAGATAAGTTTGTATAGAAACAATATAGAATATCAAATAAACAGTATATGAAGAACAGATGAATATCTCAAAGTTTACTGAGTTTCAATATATAGCAAGAACAGATTTAAGAACAGTGAGTATGCAAAGCTTTAAACAAATATGACTCTAAATGTGCATAAGCTATGTGTTCTTGTGTGTTGATTTTTCTGTTAACTGTTTTTGTTGTTCTTAGGAAGAACTAAACATTAGTCTTCCTTTTATACTACTCTAAGGGGACCATAAAGTATAATCTACTGTTGATCGGACGGCATGAATAGTTGTACGTATTGTATTGCATTAAATGCCGCAGACGTCTATGTTGTACTAAGACCTATTGAGTCCACTCAGAGTTTGACACGTGTTGAAGTTGGACAGGGCATGCTACCATGAAAGTTGATGAACAAGTCCAGGAACAGTAGCAAGATATTTCTTCAACAGTGGCAAGATATTATAAATATCTTCCAAGTCTTCAGTCTGAACCGCAGAGGCTCTGTCAAGGGTGACAGAGGTTATGCGGCTCGGTCCTTTGTAGAGTAGTCTTCACTGGGTTCCTTGTCTTCTGATGTTGTCCGCAGAGGCTCTGTTATTGGTAACAGAGGTTCTTCGGTCTTGGTCTTCTGAAAGCGTCCTTCTGTAGTTTATTTGGTCTTTGATCACTCTTGATCAAACTTCCTTTGATTCTTCTGAGATGCCCGGCAGAGCTTCTGTTGTACTCAGCAGAGCTTCTGTACTTAGCCATTTTTCAATACTTCTAATATTTCAGAATATTGGAGATAACAATCTCCCTACAATATTTCAGAATATTGAAAAATAAAAGGTTAAATTTATGCATTTTAACCTACGTATTAAAAAGAGGTTAAACAATACCTCAGAAGATTATTTCTTTCATTTGGAATTTATGCCAGAGGCATTTACATTTGAGTACATTAAATGAACAAAAATAAACGTTGACAGAGGTTCTTTGAAGAGACTCGAATTTTTGCATTTGGGAAGTCGTCGAACTTTCTGTTGTCTTTTCCTACTTCCTTGAGTTCTTCATAGAATTTGAAGCAGAGATTTCTTATCCGTAGTGTAGAATCAATCTCTTTGATCATCATTAAAGCAGATTCTTCGTCCATAAGCGCTGTTGCTTTGTTCTCTTCTAGTATTTTTCTGAACATGTTCATAGTACATGTTGTGTACTTCTGACAGTCCATTATCACAAAAAGTTTAAGTTGATCTGCAGGATTCTTGTAAACTAACCCGTACCTTGGAGTTTTGATAATCGAATTGGGTATGGCATTGGGTGGGCATAAATCCTCTGGAGGTCTGATACTTAAGGTAGTCACGCCTAGATCGATGGCTAGTTGAAAGTCGAGGATGTTGTAGATTAGGAGCTTTTAACGCATCGCCTTTCTGAGAACTTGATAAGACCTTTGGTGGCAGTCGTCATTGAAGTTGTCTTTCGTCCATTGCAGAAGGTCAGATAAGTCATAGGGATTGAGGTTTCAGATATCAGCATCAGAGAATTGATTCTCTGATCTGTCAGACCTTTTGACTTTCCAGATTGTATACATCGTATGAGGATAGGTTCTCATTTTAGAGTATTTACAATAGATTACCTTCTTTATTTTGTGAATGGAGTAAACTTGGTTGACCGGTTTTGACTTTGTAGAGGTGAAGATGGCATCGAATTCCTTTCTGAGCTTCTGATCTCGGACATGAGCTGGCCGATCGCTCTGGAAGTGCTGTCTGTAGAGATAACTGTAAACTTGCTCTTTCATTTGTTCAATGGTTGGAGCAGTTCTTGGAATTGGTCTCCTTAGCTTATCCATCTGTCGAGTGATGTCTGCTACTTTACTTTCTGTTACTTTAGCTGTGGGATCTAGGGTTGGGTTTTCTGACAGAGGATTCAAGTTGAATGCCCAGTCTTCCTCTTCGGGTTTAGGAGTGACGAAGGCATTAAAGGCACCTTTCATCAACTTCTCAGTAGCAACTGGCATCTTCTTCTTTGGCTCTTCTTCTGTCATTTTTCCCTTGCCTTTATCTTTTGGTTTTGAGGTTTCAGAGGTTGGGTTTTGGATTTGTGTGGGTGGAACCTCTGTAGATTTATCAGTGAGAGGGTCTTTGGGTTTTGGGGTTGGATGCTCTGATGTTTTGGTTGTTGCCTCTGAAGGTTTTGATACTTCGGGTTGTGAGGACTCTGTTGGTGAGGACTCTTCGGGTCTTGGAGGTGGGATGTCAAAACGCTTTGCTGATTGAAAAGCAGATACAAATTCCATTCTGCGAAGAATGTACTCTGCAGTGCGTTTTAGTCTTTGGGGTTTTCTAGCTATGGATTTTACTCTAGTTTTGCGCGGGATTTGTGAGGTTGGTGTTGGTTCTTTGGGTGAGAGTGGGGTTTGTTCTGAGGATGAGGATGCAAAAGTGATTACCTGAGGTTCTGTGGTTGGTGCATTCTCTCCAACGATATTTTGCCTCTTTTGAGTTCCTTGTTGTGGGGTTTCCTTCGGAGTTTCTGTAGTAGAGGGTTCTGCGGTTTTCTCTGTTGTTTTTGCAGCAGCAGCCTCTGTTGTTTCCTTTGTTCTCTCCCCCTCAGGATGACCAGATGCACCATCATCAGGATCATCCTGCCTTCTTTTAGCAACAACTTCTGTTCTGCAGGTGTCTTGTGCTGCTTGCCTTGCTGCTTGTTTCTTCATTGTTTCAAAGTAGATTGCGATCGAAGTCTTGAAGGCTTTGGTCGCACTTTTCTCGAACTCTGCAGCGGTTGTTTTGGCAATGTTAGTAGCAGAGGCGATGGCAGCATCAGCAGAAGTTTCTGTAGTTGACTTCATTTCTGCAAGGGCTGCTTTAACCTTTGTGGATAAGGTATCCACTTTGGTATTTAATCCTGTAAGCGCGCCTGAAGTCGAATCTGTAAAAGTCTTGAATGAGCTTTGCAACTTATTCAATGTTTGAGTTACAAAGGTTACAAAGACTTGGAACTCATCCTTCGTAACATGTTCCTCTTGTGTAACCTCAGGAGGAACAACCCCTTCTCCAGAGTGAGTCCCTGTTCCTGGGACACCTTCTTTCATTCCTGTTTGAACGTTGAGAATGGAAGGATTTCCATCTGATCTTTGAGAAGAAACATGAGTTTCAATCTCTACAGATGTTCTGTGAAGAATAGTGTCCAAATCCACTCCAGAGGTGGGTATCGGAATATTCTTCTGTTGACTCGGAGACTTGTCTAGAGTCTCTTCGTCTTTGTGCTCACTACTTCTCTCTGAAAGAAGTTTTGGCCCTATATTGTGCGTGGCAGAGGAAACGAATTCCTCTGTAAGGTATTCTAGTGTGACCTGGGGCGATGGATCATGAACTATAGGTGAGTCTCTTTGAGGAGACTCCCTAGGAATGGATTCCCTGGTTTCTGTGGGCGCAGAAGTCGAAAAAGTGACCTCTAGCTGTTTGGTTTGGGTAGGGATCGAGTTGTACGACTCTTTTTCAATAACTCCTTATGCAGCTAGACCTGCAGAGTTAGATGTGTGGGTTGCACTGGGAGGGGGTGAGGGATGTGTGCCTTCTACAACTTCGACATCTTTTTCTTTTTCTTTTTCTTTTCCTCCAGAAGTTTCTACCCTATCCTCTAACCTTGTTTCTATATTCTCACCTATTTGGACCTCTTCTTCTGCAGTCCCTTGTCTTGACAGAAGTGTTTCATGAACCTCTGTGATGATTGGGGTTTGCAGAGGTGTAGGTTGATCTTTTTCGATTCCCTTTGTAATTGATTGCAGAGGAGAAGATGGTTTCTTCTTCTTGGGTTTTGGTGCCTCCTCCTCTGTAGATTTTGACTTCCTCTTCCTCTTGGGAGAGAGAGGGGCAGAGGGATGTGCAGTGGGTGGAGAAGATGGTTCTGCAGGGGGTTGTTGGATAGCAGAAGCAGAGGCAAGTGGTTCCTCTGTAGGGGTCTTGGTTTTCTTTCCCTTTTTCTTCTTCTTCTCTTCAGATCCCTCAGAAGACTTCCTCTTTGAAGGATAAAGGTCTTTCCTTATATTCTTGAAGTTCTTCTGGTTGGCCTTGTGTTTAGCCAACTTTATCTTCCATTCTTCCTTGGTAAGCCTCTCTAAAACACTACCTCCTAAGGGCACTCCTATTCGCGGGGGTGTTACAGGACTGGGTTCAGGAGTCCTGTAAACGCGTGTGTACTTACTAACTAGTTCTATATCACTAGCATAACCTAACATTACCTTTGAGAGTGGCCTGCTGTGAGGGTTGCCATCCTCATGTTCTTTAGGGGTGTTCTTGGACATAGGAAATTGCTTAGGTTTGGGACCGTCCATTGGCCATTTTTGGATAAGGAGGAGGGGCTCGAAAAGTACACTGAAGATTCGCTGGAACTGCAGAGGGGGCAACCAGTTGGGATCAGATATTTTGGCTTTCTAGGAGGCGAGTTTGCGATCGATGGTATTGATGATCTCTTGCATCATTATGGTGGCATAATCTAGGGGTAGATCATAGTACACACAATACATGATTGAGAGAATTTGAGGTGAGCTTTGATCGATGCTCCCAATTTTGCCCGTGAGGCAACGATTTAGGATGGAGAATAAGGTATTCCACAGAGGGGGTAGTCTAGCCCTGCGGAAATCGTTCCTCTTTTTCAACTGTTGGTTGTACCCTAACATGTGTAGAAAGTCTATAAGTTCTTCGTTTGTTGGTTGGGGGGCATACTTTTTGATTCCCATGAGACCTCTTGTAGGAAGGCCAAATTCTAATGAGAACATGGTACGGTTGAACATCAGTTCAAGGTTCTTACTTTGGTCAGGCTTAGAAATATAGCCTCTTATCAAATTGGTGTCAGCGTCATAACGGCAAGATTGCCAAAACTGATGTAGATAACGTACGGGTATTTGTTCAACGGTTTTGCTAAGAAGAGGGTAAAGAAAGTGGTTCTCAAGGATGTTTAGCAGGATTGCATGTTCTTTGCCAAAAGCCGTAGGAGAAGGAACAAGATAACAGTTCGAGTCCCACACGCAGTACTTGTGGCCACTGGGGATTATCTCAGGGTTGCATTACTTCGCGGTCGGTGTGTTTGCCAGGGATGTACTGGGCCGAAGGCCCAGGAACCCTATCCAAAAAAAAAGGAACAAGATAACAGTTGTTCGATTTAATGGGAAGGGTTTGCTCGAAATGGTCATTTGAGAAAAATTGTTGTAGGTGGGTAGTGGGTACAAAGGATACCTCGTCGCTGGAGTCATGTCTGTCGGTATCGGTGGCGATGTGTGGGTTGTGGGAGTGCTCAGAATGCACTGGAGAGGGTGGCGGAGAGTTCGTCGGTGAAACGTGAGTAGCTTTGGAACTGGAAGGCATTTGTAGGTTTGAAAGTTCTAGGTTTTCAGAAAGAAATAAGCAAGTTCGCCGGAGAAGATGAGAGAATAGTAAAGTTTCGAAAGTGATTTTAACTTAGGTTTTATACTCTGGTAACGGATAGAATTTGGAACGGTGAAAATGTGAGAAAGTTATAAAATTTGAGGTCCGCACTCGAGTTCATTCGGCGTGGTGCAAGTTTCCAGGACGACGTGATATGTACGTCAATGAAAACTCGACACGTCATCAGTGTTAGTGACGACGAGACGTCGTGGGCGGCCACATTAAATGAAAAGTGCGTGGGTTTTAAATTTTCACCACAGAAAAGTTATCGTTACAGATACATAAATTCCCAAGTGGAAATCTTTACAGAGGATCTATGGGTACAGAAGCTCTGTGATTTTGGAAAACTTTTATCTCTGTAGATTGTATCTTTAATGAAAATCGTTTGAAAAACACGGAGATGATCAATAAATCTTTAGTAGAGAGAAATTATCCTATAGAGGTTTTTGGACCTCTGCCAGAGCCAGCTGAGGCTCTGTGACAGGAAATTTCAAATAACTAATAATTTATAAACATTTTTAATCATCCAAGTTTTTGATCAAATTTAACAATGTATTTAGGACCTATTTGAAAGTTGGTGTCCTAGAAAATTGTAAATCTCAAAGATTTTGTGCAGCAGAAGTCATTTGAATGATTTGAGTGATCTACAGAGGTTCTTTGGTTGAAAGAACTCTGCGGCTTATGACTTCTGTAGCATTGTGTGAGTACGAGATACCAACCTATTTTTCTTCTTGATCGGCGAATGTGATCTCTTCTGTCGTATTCTTAGCTCCCCCTTGACTTATGAATCTTTGTAGATTCAACAAGTTCTCCTTTTTCGCTCCCCCTTGATCTAACAACCTCTGTAGATCAAGTATCTTCTTCTGCTCCCTCTTGACCTATGCTTGGTTCAGAATAAGATAAGTTGAGCATAAACCATAGGTCAAGTCCATCAGAGGTTCTGTGAAGGTCGTCAGAGGCTCTGAGCAGACCTTACAGAAGCTCTGTGATTTCAAGAACTATTGAAGATTTAAGAATTTACAAACAAAAATAATAGAAGTAAATAAAAATATTTACAAAGTTTACAGAATATCTAGGTTATACTTACAGAGGTTTTGGGTACCCATATTCGTATGGGTCCTATTGTATGAAACGCCTTTATGCACTTGTCATACATACCAGAAATGAAAGGCTTTTTGTCATTTTGAACATTTTGAACATGTATAGAGCCTTTCACTATCCAAACTTTTTTCACCTTTTTAAAAGCTTGATTAACTAATTTGTCCAACCTATGATCATGAAAAAAATTCGATGTTGAGGTCTGAATTTTTGAAAACATATTTGGCTTAAAGGATCCTTTTAACAAATTATTCCTTGAATTTGAAGTTGTGTTAAGTGAATGATTTGAGTTTGCAAAATCAAATTCCTTGATTCTTTTAGCAAAAAAATTATTTTTCCTTAAATTTACCTCAAGCATCTTTTGGAGATTAAATTTGCATCTCTTCTCCAACATGATCTCAGTTGATAAATTAGAGAGTCTTTTGGTTAATCTGGATATTTCTGTTTTAAAAATCCTTCTCTCTCTTTCAAAGTCATCTTTTTGACTTAAATCTTGAAATCTTTGAACCTTCAACTGTTCAGATTCTTTTCTTTCAAAATCATATTCTTTCCTTTCTTTTTCAAGGATTTTCTGTAATTCTGAGATTTTACAAGTAAGCTCTATAGACTTTGTTTCAAGAACAGTTTTCTTCTCTTCATAATTTCCTTTTTCATTTACCACAATCTTTTCAAAACTGGATATCAGTTTAGAGAAATTTAAACATTTTAGTTCAAGTCTTTTCTTTTCTTCATCTGAAATAGATAGGTTCCTTTTTAGTTCAAGATTTTCACAGTTTAAGATTTTAACAGATTCTTCAAGTTTAGCAATTTTATCAGAAATAATAAAAATGCTTTTGTTCTTTTCATCTAGTTCTTTTTCAAGAGAAGGAATTATTTTGCGAAAATTTGTGCTGAGTTTTGAATAAAAAATTGAATCAGCATCACCACAAAATTTCATTCTAGACATTTTAAATGAGGTTTTTAACGAAATAAACAGTTTCTATGATGTTACCAGATCGAATAAATCGAAAATGGCAGTAAAACAGAATCTGTTTGAAGGAATGAAGAACAGGTTAAAAACAGACTGTTTCTTTCACAAATCTTGTAAAAACGAGGATCACTTGATATTAAAAAATCAAGCTTTGCTCTGATACCAATTGTTGGTTCCCGTTTTGCTTAGACAAGATTAACAGATCTATTAGTTCGAGTTTATGTTTGATGTGGAAGCGTATTTGAAGAACTAACAGATAAGTTTGTATAGAAACAATACAGAATATCAGTTTAAGATTTTAACAGATTTTCAAGTTTAGCAATTTTATCAGAAATAATAAAAATGCTTTTGTTCTTTTCATCTAGTTCTTTTTCAAGAGAGGGAATTATTTTGCGAAAATTTGTGCTGAGTTTTGAATAAAAAATTGAATCAGCATCACCACAAAATTTCATTCTAGACATTTTAAATGAGGTTTTTAACGAAAGAAACAGTTTCTATGATGTTACCAGATCGAATAAATCGAAAATGGCTGTAAAACAGAATCTGTTTGAAGGAATGAAGAACAGGTTAAAAACAAACTGTTTCTTTCACAAATCTTGTAAAAACGAGGATCACTTGATATTAAAAAATCAAGCTTTGCTCTGATACCAATTGTTGGTTCCCGTTTTGCTTAGACAAGATTAACAGATCTATTAGTTCGAATTTATGTTTGATGCGGAAGCGTATTTGAAGAACTAACAGATAAGTTTGTATAGAAACAATACAGAATATCAAATAAACAATATATGAAGAACAGATGAATATCTCAAAGTTTACTGAGTTTCAATATATAGCAAGAACAGATTTAAGAACAGTGAGTATGCAATGCTTTAAACAGATATGACTCTAAATGTGCATAAGCTATGTGTTCTTGTGTGTTGATTTTTCTGTTAACTGTTTTTGTTGTTGTTAGGAAGAACTAAACATTAGTCTTCCTTTTATACTACTCTAAGGGGACCATAAAGTATAAGCTACTGTTGATCAGATGGCATGAATAGTTGTGCGTATTGTATTGCGTTAAATGCCGCAGACGTCTATGTTGTACTAAGCCCTATTGAGTCCACTCAGAGTTTGACATGTGTTGAAGTTGGACAGGGCATGCTACCATGAAAGTTGATGAACAGGTCCAGGAACAGTAGCAAGATATTTATTCAATAGTGGCAAGATATTATAAATATCTTCCAAGTCTTCAGTCTGAACCGCAGAGGCTCTGTCAAGGGTGACAGAGGTTCTGCGGCTCGGTCCTTTGTAGAGTAGTCTTCATTGGGTTCCTTGTCTTCTGATGTTGTCCGCAGAGGCTCTGTTATTGGTAACAGAGGTTCTTCGGTATTGGTCTTCTGAAAGCGTCCTTCTGTACTTTCTTCGGTCTTTGATCACTCTTGATCAAACTTCCTTTGATTCTTCTGAGATGCCCGGCAGAGCTACTGTTGTACTCAGCAGAGCTTCTGTGGAAGTTCTTCTGTACTTAGCCATTTTTCAATACTTCTAATATTTCAGAATATTGGAGCTAACACTAGATATGGAAAGAAAAGAGTTTGAAAAGAGGAAAGTTGAAAACTTTCAAGAAAAAAGTGTGAAAGATAGTTTTTCAGATGAAAGAAACATTTTCCAATGTGGAATAAAGAAGTTGACAATGAAGTTATCTGGTTTATCAACAGATATTATGAAAGAGCAAAAGGTAAAATCTGATCTTCAAAAGAAATATGATCTAATTTTTTAAGAGAGAAATGTTTTAATCAACAAAGTTAAAGAATTTGAAGACATCGTTTTTAAGGTTGAGGTTTCAAAACAAGTTAGTCCTGATACGATTGTTCAGACTCTACTTGTAGACTCAACTGATTCTGAATGTTCGTTTAAAACGGCTTTAAGTTCAATCAATAAAGACATTTTTTCAAAAGGATTTGACAAATCAAATGGTTTCTCAAAGGATCAGATTCATCCTTCCAATCTCTTTTATAATCCTCTGTTTGATAATTCAGATAATAATTTGAATGTGCCTAAAGTTAATACTTTTTCTAAGCCTAAAGATAATCAAGTTTTCAAGAAGGTAAAGATGGTTTGAAGAGTTAAAGGCACAACTCCCAAGAAAGATGTTCCAAAGTCAACAGTTCCTACTCCAAATGCCAACAAGAACAATGTAGATCACGGTAAATCTTTTGTCAAACCTGACTTAGTTTACCCTGTAAATCAATTAGTCGGGTTAGCACAAAAGAAAATTTGTTGTTCTTACTGTGGAACCAATGATTTTGTCCATAAAGATTATGTTTCATATTGGTACGGTACTTATCGAATTTCTTCAAAGAGAACTGCACCTAACAAACCAGGACCCAAGTTCTGTTGGGTACCAAAATCTGCTTAATCTGTTTTACAGGTTCATCATGTGTAGTGCTGATTGTCCAACGTATACCACACACATGACTGGAAAACAAAAATGAAGTTATGCAGAATTTGAAGAAGAGTACATGTGCTTTTAAGTGGGAGTACAAGAATGATGATTTCTAAACATATCAGTTTAGGACACGTACTTCAAAGAGATTTAGACTTCTGAGTAAATCAGCTCAGGACTCGTACTTCAATGTTTATGACTTCTGATCATATCAGATCAGGACTCGGTCTTCAATGACTATGATTTCTGAATTTACTTTTATCCTAGTATTTCAGAACTCGTTTTAACAATTAAGGATATTGTGATTCATATTTTTTGTTCGTGTGCAGATTTTTCTCCAATGAAAATTCTTTGCACATGTTAAGGGGGAGCTTTCAAGTTTTAAATCATAGTATCATGATTTAAGGGGAGCTCAAACACTTCTAAATATGCATCTTTCAAAGGGAAGTAAGATGATTTAAGTCTGTAAGTGTATTCTGACTTGAAAAACATTTTTCAAACAAGTGTGAGCTAAAAATGTTTTAAACTGATGAGAGATTTTTGAGGGTTTGAATTTTTTTTCTAAAAAGTTGGATTTTCTGAGAAAAACACTAAGTTTTCGCAACCATTGGTTAATAAAACATTTGTTTTCGCAACCAAAGGGTACGAAAACCTTAGTTTTCGCATGTAGTTGCTTGCGAAAACAATTGTTTTCGCATGCCATTGCTTACGAAAACTTTAGTTTTCGCAACAGTTGTTTGCGAAAACAAACGTTTTCGCATGCAATAGTTTTCGTACACGTTGCTTGCGAAAACCTTAGTTTTTCTCATGCCTTTGTCTGCGAAAACTTTGATGAACAATGCCATGTCATTTTTTCCTGACATGTAGTTTTGCTTGTTTGCGAAAAGTGGGGAGGTCCTCTTAAATCGTGCCACGTGTCAATTCTTTTGAGGGTATAAAAATGTTTTTTCAAAAAATCTCAGTTCCCACTTTCGTTTTGGCAAACATATGTGCTTTCTCACTTTCAACTGTTCATATCCTTCAACTCTCTGTCGACTTCAGTCCTTTCAATCTCTATCATCAGGTACTCTTTCAACTTGTAATTTGTGTCATTTACTTCGATTTGTTGTTTCGAATCTATCTATCCATGAGATGTCTTTGATTACATGCTTTATCAGTGTCTATTGTGTCAAAAATCCGAACTGTGAACTGTTCATCTTCTTGTAAATCGATTTCATCGATTTGCAGGTTGTTTGGTCAAGTTGTTTGATATTTCTTGTTCGTTTATATGTATCGAATTCATATGTGATGTCCATGTATATCTTGGGTTCTTAAATATGTGGTTTCGAGTGATTTTAAATTCGGTTTATGTGGTCAGTCGAAAAATCCTTCGATTTGGGTCTTTTTGTAAAAATATGTTATTGATAAATGTTGGGTTTATGATTTAGAGCATGTCTGTGTGTATTTTGTGGGTTAAAACTCGCTTTTTAACCGATTTGTGAATCTGGTTGGGATGAACTTGCGAAAACCTTTTGCAAGTTCATCACGAAAACGTTTTGTGATCAAAATACTTTCTAAGTCCAGTTTTCGCATAGTTGCTTGCGAAAACTTTATCTTTGGTCTGTGAAAAGTTTCTTTTTGTTGCTTGCGAAAAGTTTATGGTGCTCATTTTGTCTAAGTGTAGTTTTCGCAACCTTAGGCTGCGAAAACTCAGTCTAGCTGCTTGCGAAAAGTTGAGGTTTTCGCACCCTGTTGTCTGCGAAAACTTTCACTTTTCTTCCTTTGGTTTGCGCAAATTTGGTCTGTGTATCATATTTCAGTTGCTTGCGAAAACCAGACTTAGGATTTTTTCAAGAAAATTTTTCAAAGTTGATTTTTGCCAAAATTAATATTTTCAAAACAATAGTTCAAATTAGGGGTGAGCAGCGGAACTGGGTACCCGCCTTTGGAACCGGAACCGCTCCGGAACTGCCGGTTCCGGAACCGGAACGGATGTGACTGGTTCCGGTTCCTAAAATAACGGAACCGATGTGACTGGGTCCGGTTCCGGTTCTCATTTTTGTAGAACCGTTACCCGCTGGGTACCCGTCGGGACCGGTTCCGGGACCGGGTACCCGGAACCGCTGGGTACCCAGAACCGGAACCGCTAGGTACCCGGTACATTTTAATAGAAAATATCTAATATTTAATATTTATTACATATTTAATCTATGTGAAAAATATCTAAATTAGATTAATAATTAAAATTTTAAAATTATCTAAATAAAGATTACTAGTTTAAGAAAAAATTGTTAAAGAACATTCCTAAAAGGTTGACAAATTGTATATATAGTGTTAGGCCTTAAAAAAATTGTTTACTCTTAGCGATGTGGGAGCTGGCAGCACCATCTTTCAGTTTTTGATGAAAGACCTTGTCCCACATCGAAAATTTTGAGAAAATCATGCCTCATCTTTCAGTATATATAACCCTCATCTCTTCCCTTTCAATTGCATCACTAGTTCACTACATTGCATGGGTTTAGCGTTTGGCTTGAGCCCTTTTCCTTGAACCCTTTGGCTTGAGGCTTTGTAAAAATATTAATGGATTCACTACATTGCTTGGGTTTAGCCTTTGGCTTGAGCCCTTTCCCTTGAGCCCTTTGGCTTGAGGCTTTGTAAAAATATTAATGGAGCACCCTATTAGAGTGGTTGCACCATTTGTTTTTTTTAAATATAAATGTGTTCGATTAAAGTTTGTTTAAGTTCGTTTGTGTTCGTTTAGGTTCGTTTGTTTGTGTTCGTTTAACATTTTAACAAACAAACATAAACGAACATAAACGACTATATTTTTTAAACGAACGTACACGAACACCAAAAATGCGTATGGAAGAAGTTGTTGGACATTTAAAATGTTAAAAATTAAAAAAAAACAATTGGTAGGCGGGTACCCGGAACCGGAACCGGTTCCTAGCGGTTCCGGGACCGGTTCCAAAATTATGAGAACCGACGGGAGCGGTTCCGGTTCCGGTTCCTTCTTTCTAGGAACCGCCGGTTCCGGTTCCGGTTCCACGAAAATAGGCCGGGTACCCGGTATTGCTCACCCCTAGTTCAAATGGCTTCAAATTAAGAGCAACAAAGTATGGTGCAAGGTTATGGGGACCATGTACATGAGGCAACACCGGATGTACCTTTACCATCCACCACCCATCTTACACCGGCCAAGGCAACCAAGATCATGCCTTCATACACCCAAATGATTACATGCCTATCAAGTTCAACAATTATCATGTTGATTTTGATCGGATCAACACACACCCAGTCGTTAAGGAGGTACTCAAGAGACACCCACTGGCATATGTTTTGACTGACACAGTCAATGTGCCTATGCAATATCTACAACAAGCATGGAAGACCATTTCCTTCGTCTATGAGAACAAGAGGCCACTATTTGAGATCCAAATTGACGAATTCATCACCAAGCTAGATTATCACCACTTACGTTTGGTTCTGAGGCTACTCGAGCCTAACTCCCGCCCCGGAAAGACAACTTTTGACCCATATCCGACTAAAGATGAAGTTCTTGCTAGTATTACAGATTTGGGATATGTTGGTGACCTCAATCAAATCAGTGATTTCTATAAAGGCAATCTACCACCGGTGTATTATGGCATTTTTTCTGTCATCAACAGATGCTTGACATCCAAGCACTTGGGCATGGATAATGCAAGTATTAGGATACTGAAGCTATTTCATGCAGTTGTGTATGATCTTCATGTTGATCACTCAGTGATCTTTTGGTTATAACTTCAGGAACGTGTTGAGGCTAAACTGAACAATCAACCAAAGACTTTCCTTTCTTATATGAGGTTTCTTCAGCTGATCGTTCATAGTATGATGAGGTCGAATAGAGAGATTTTGAGACACTTAAACCATTTGACGGTTCCAGAAAATCTATGAGGTACATGCAAAACCAAAAGCAGAGATTTGTTTATGAGATGCCCTTCCAGAAGGTTTCTTACGGTATGCTGATCAGTACGCGGAGTACATAGTAGATTATAGAGAGTCCATGGTCCGGCCAGAACAGGAGGGAACTACCCCAAACTTAATCCCTAGGCAAGAGGAGTCAGTGAGGGTTCAACAAGCACGGGCTCCTGAATGGGGAGCGATAAGGGAAAATTCCGATAGGGGAACCGGTGGGGTTCAGACATCCGTACCTGAAGACACATGGTTATCGTCTGAGGACACACATATAAACAATCGTGTGGTCCAATCCGACGAGGCACTTATTCCACAACATATTGGTAGAGCTGCTTCGACTGGGCTACTTGTACCTTCTGATGATAGTACGGAGTCTGATAATGTGTCAAAATCAGTGGAAAATATTGGTATTGGAAACAATGATGGTGTTTAAGCCCATACAAAGCTTTATCCAGAACATATACATGATCAGGATAATCAGGATCAACAAAGCCTTCAGGTTGACGAACATAGATTTCTTCATGCAGAACACCATTAAGAAATACATATTTGACATACATCTAAAACTTTTGGAAAGTCTTATGAGTTGCATAAGCCAAAGTATTATGATAGCTTCAATCCTGGCAAATGGAGCAAATGTTTCATCATAATCAATACACACGTATTGATATTATGCTTTAGCAACCAATCTAACTTTGTTTCTGACAACAATTCTAGCTTCATCCTTCTAGTTTCTGATGACCCACTGTGGATCCCAAATTAGTGAAAACAATATGAAATCAGTAAACAATATGCAATGAACACGATTGATTTCAATACGTCATCCCTATACTTCAATAACCATTCAGAGAATTCAGAGAATAAGGTTATAATGGTTATGGGACGATTCTGAACGATTAACCTAAAGAATTAGGCTAAGCTATATCTTTATAATCTGATTGCTTACGCGTAATTCGAATTCTTACCAAATTTCTAAACAAAATAAACTATTTATACCAAGGCCTAAAGCCTAAGGCCCACGACCCATTAAGCTCTAAACAAAGCCCATTAAACAATTAAAGGCTTTTTACAAATATATTCTTTTCTTTATATCACTTTCTATATTATAGGACATTTATGGTCCTAACAATCTCCCCCTAAAGTTATATAAAGAAAATTTGGTCTTGAAAACTTTAGGTTTTGATCTTCTCTTCCTCTTGAATCTTTGAAGCACTTTGGTGTTGCTTATCTTCATGTCTTTCCAAGCTCCCCCTTGAATAAAGCTCTTGTTCTTCATGGCTTCAACTTTATACCCAGATTCAATGAACAATTGGCTCGACTGAGTGCACGAAAAGCAGTTTTCAATTGTAGGAACTCAACACATCGGATAAGCACACACGAAAGATAATGTGTGAGTTACGTGACATTCCACGGTGCATCTTCAGTTTAAAATAAAGAATTTGTCTTTGAATCGCGAGTTGAATCTTCAGTTTAAAATAAAGAATCTGTCTTTTCGGAACTGATCAACAAACAGTTACTCCCCCTCGGCTTTTGCTAACTCCCCTCAAGTTGATAATCGGTGTCTTTGAATCTGTATCATTTCTCCCCCTCATGATGAGTAGGAGCATCCGAAGCATCATGTAACTTCAAAGACAATACCGGTGAGTAGCAAAATATCAGATACAACGTTATAGTAACCAAGGGGTAAATATATAGCACAGAAACACAATAGTAACTGTTGTCACAACAGTTGAAATAATCGAGTGGCCTATGTTCAGAGTTGGCATCGAGGTATCTCTGATAGGACTTCCAATTATCACTGAAGTAAAATTTAAAAATTACTTCTCAAACTGTTCCGACAATATCACGAAGATATGCAAATGGAATAAAAAAGACTCGTGCATGTGTGAAAGAAATAAATTATATCTGTTTGGCTCAAAATATTGATTTAACCTGGGATGCAAGTTAAAAATCAATTGACACAGTGATTATAGTATGAAGTTCGGAGACCGGAGCTAATGTCTTCCTTTTTCAATATCTAAGACCTCCGAGTGAGGAATAGATAGATTATGTGCTAATTCTCCATGCATATATGAAACAAGCATCTTTTATGAGATACTTAAGTGGCTAGGTGGGGTGACACAAGTTATCGACAATGGGTCCGTGTCTGTTTCAATATTCATATCCAAAGAACGAGAATGAATAGATTGTGTGGTTACCCGGATAACTGACTCGGTTTGGTAAGGACCAATAATTCTTTTACATCCTGTCACATCCTCACTCTGAATAGATTGTGTGGTTACCCGGATATCTATGAACTAGATGTGTTTCTTGGGTAGGTCCTTCTGGTTCTGGATAGACCATAGAAACAATATAAGCCCTAACACTCCTTTAAAGAACCAAATAAAACATTAAGTACACATTGAAGTACGAGTCCTGAACTGATTTGTTCAGAAGTCAAAACTTTTAAGAACGAGTCCTGGTCTGAGATAATCAGAAGTCATAAAAAGTTATTTGAAATACAGAGTTTCAAGAAACAAGATCAAGCGCTAAACAGAATGACTCGTTGAGCACATTATGTAAAAAAAATGATCAGAAAGTTTAATTGTGAAGAACAAGTCACAATTAATGTGTCAGATAAGAATTGAATCATTTATATGAAATGACGAACTATGAAAACAAATTGGAATTCAAGCGAGTGCATTTCCACCGAAATAATTCAACGAATATGTGAGACGTGGAAATAACGAAGGCAATGAGATATAACACGTGGCAATCATGGAAGTTTAAATCAGAGAATAACAAACACGGGTAAGTTATTCAGAATGTATTACCACGGTCATTGAATTCACAAAAAATGCATTTATGTGACAAATACTTGATACTCCCCCTCAAATATGGCATAACCTTTGAATGTTCGTTATGTGATGTGAATAATATGAATTAAAGCGTACATGACATTCCTGCAAAATAGATTAGAAGGATTTTGGTATCCATCCTTTTTATGGATCCTTGATGGTTATATGCCCTATTATAGTGAGGACCAGGGATACTATAAGTACCATACCAATGAGATGAATATTTTCGGTCAACAAAATCATTCATACCACATGCAGAACAAGAAATACAATCATGAGAAAGTTGAAACAACTATTGAGTTGAGTAAACTCTTAAAGGAAACATCACATTTTGTTCAACAGAAGTACGAGAATTAATAGCATCATGATTTTGATTGTATGTCCTAGCATGCGAAACTGACTTAAATGAATTTGTATTCGCTTTGCTTTCATTTGACTTTTTCACCACCCAAACTTGTTTAAACCTTTTTCTCCGACCATTAATATCTGAAATATCCTTAAAGTCATGGTCAGTAGAGTTTGAGTGGTAGGGATGTCTATCATCAGGTCGACCGGTCTATTTTCGTGTCTGTGAACATTTTTTGGAATTTGAATCGGTTTTGGAAACTTCGTTCACAGATCGGTTTTTGAGTTTTGTAGAACATTCGCCTTTTAGAAATCTGACCGGTCGATTTACTGCTTTTGAAAGAAAAAAACAGTGTGATTTGGAAGAGGTTTGTCGAATTCAAACTTCGCAAACTCCTCATCTGAACTTTCATCGGAATTCATATTGGCTGAAAAATCAATATCAGGCACAGATGGATCAGGATTGGTTGAGGGAGGTGAGGAACACTTTGAATCTGTGTTTTCAGAAGAATCTGTTGTGGAAGCTTTTTGAAAATCAGAGTTAAGATTCTTTTGAGCACAGTTTTCTTGAGACTCTTTTCCTTTTCTAGAAGAAGTTTTGCCAATAAAAGCCTTACACGAAGATGTATCTGAGGAGTCCGAGGAAGGTTCGGGTAGATTTACCTTTTCTTTTTGGAGTTGGTCAAACTTCTATTGGAGTTGACTTTTACTCACTTGCTCTTGCATCACTTCTGTTGCCAAGGCAGATAGTTTGGATGTGAGCCGATTGATTTCTACCCGAAGGAGTTCCTTATCCTCAACAGATACAGAGTCGGTTTTGTTGGATTTGAGTTTCTCAAGTTCAGTTAAAAGCTCTTGTTTTTCTTTTTGAAACTTGATCCTTTCCTGTTCAAATGATTCCTCTAGCTCGACGATTTTCATTTCCAAAAAAAGAGGTGGAACATAGCGTTTAAACTCATCTGTCTCAGTTTTGGTTTCCGTTGCAGGACCTCATCCTTTTTGGAGGAATCCTTGGGCAGTGCAACTTTGTAGCCGTCAAAGTAATCATTTGATAGGTACTTTGATTTATTTTTCGTATAAGATTTATTAAGAACTTCATACGCAAAGGGTAATTGCATTTTAGTGGTGTGTTTTCGTTTGTATCCCTCAGTATCCTCTTCCTTTTCCTCGAGAGGTCTAGTCCATCTGATTTTATATTCGGGGTATTTTCTATCAAAGCCAAAGAAATTAAACTCGTATAGAGTAGGCCTCATTGTCAAAACCATTTTCAAATATTGTGGGTTGTCGTACCCAATTCCCCATACTTTATTGAAATAAGTGAATTCCTTAGGTTTGTTCATATGAATCGTTTGATCAGTTTGACCTCGTTTATGGAGTTTAGTTTCAAGATCAGTTATTTTAGAAACAAATTCTTTGTGTTGAATTTGAAGAGAGGAGCATTGATAGATAATCTTTGCTTTCTCATCCTCACACTGATCAAGCTTTGAATTTAACTCGGATATCTTGGCTCGAAGATCTTTTGATGCTATTGAAAGATTTGCACACTTTTCCTTTAAGTAGGTATTGTCAGACTTAAGATTTTCTGTGATATTTGTTTGGACATCTAACTTTTCTTTTAGCGAATTAATTTCAAGTAGTTGTTCATTAGAGGTAAACATATGGGACTCTACCTTTTGACCAAGCAGTTGAATCTTGTGGATCCCAGATTCAATAACAATAACAGTATAATCAACACAATAAGGAATCAATAGTCATAAATCTCACTTTCATAGATTGAAGAACAATACGATTAGGCATTCTCCTCTCCCCCTCATGGTGATCAGAATCATCCGGATCATCATGCTTTCGTTTGGATCCCTGTGCCTGACCCGTGCAAGTAGATTCAAGACTGGCAACCCTCTCGGTAAGAGTGTCGAGGGTCGTCTTGACTTCGGATAGAGTGTTGGAAATGGCGTCGAGTCGGGCGATTGACTGGGCATGTGAGTCGGAAGTAGTAGTCGGGGGCGGTGTTTGGGTTTGGGAGCGGAGGATGCTCACGAGATCTACTTCCGAGGAGGTGTCGACGTTGGCTTGGGACAACATCTTGTTCAGAAGAGCTGCTTTGAGGGCCTCGACGGACATATTCTGAACGTTCGTTGTGGATGAAGGCGGTGGCATTCTGGTCTGAGGAGCCGGGGGAGTGACGGAAGTGGCCACGCCTTTGCCTTTAACTGCCCTGCGGATAAATGCCAGATCCTCGGAGAATTTCTGCAAAAACTCAGATTGGACAGCCTTTAAGGCGCCGTCCACATACTCCTTGGCTCCCTGCAGACGAACTCCGAGTGAGTAACTCCGGTGGCACTTAGCCGTTCCGTTGTAGTAGATGTGGTGAATTGCACCGTAGTACCGCCTACGTTCACGGTTGGCGTGATGAGAGCCGTGGTAGTTCTTCCGCCCTGTCCTCGCGACCTACCAAAAGGTAGAGTCACTCTGGGCGTTCCGGTCGAGGAACGAAGACTCTCGACGGTAGCAGTATGTATGACCTATGTCCTAGCCAAAGGAATATTTGCAACAAAGGATCTAGACTCAATTGTACGTACAAAGAAGTCGAGACCGGGGGAGGTTGGTCTCTTGTTTCAACACCAGAACTCTCCGAGTGAGAGCCCGGTGGAAGTTGTGCTTGATCCCCGTGTGAAGATGAAACCGTTTCCTTTTGAGAGGAAACGGAGTGGCTAGGGAGGGTGTGCGATTGCATCGCTAGGCCCACGACGTCTTCTTCAATATCCCGATGCAACGGATGCAAATGGATAGTAGATGGGGCTGCCTGGCTCAATGTGGGCTGGTTGGGGGAAACCTGGGAAGATTGCCCCATCACTCGCTCACTCTCATTCTTTTGCTTACTTCTCCTTTCACGCACAGGCTCACTATCTTTTTCATTTTCGAGTGAAACTCCCTCCGCTCTCCTTTTCTCTCCAGAAATGGCTTGGGGATTAGTAGTGTCATCATCATTGTCATCATCCGACTCAGTTGCCACACTGCCGGAGTCTGCTGACCCATCTTGGGCACCGGAAGCCGAGTCTGGTTGAGACTCGGATTCGGATTCCGATTCGGAGCCAGAAGGAGATTCGTCAGCTGGTCCGGAGGCTGAGCCAGGTTCGGAGCTGGAAGAGGAGGCTGCCTCTTCCATTACGTGACTTCGGGATGAACTTGCACCGCGTGTGGACCTCCCGACACTGCCCACGCCTCTTCCCCTCACAATATTTTCACTCATCACGCCTCGTCTGACAGCCCCTGCTGGTCGGACCCCTCTTCCTCGCATACGTGGACCCTGACGTCACTCAGGCTGCGCTCCGTAGGCAGGTCCAGCCGGATCTGGCTGGTCCATAGGAGCGACTAAGTTGTTCTCACTCCTGTAATCTATCACACTCAGTGACGTTTGGTCCGCGATAGCTAGTAGGTCAGTAGGGATAACCATAGGGACGATGTCTTCGAGCACTTGAATATTTTGAATGCGAGTCATTCGAGTAGAAATGAGTACCTCGTGATCGGAACGGTGAGGGATAGTGAGGTCAGTCGCCATGAAAGGCACGACAATCAGCTAGAGAAACCTCGGATAAGGCAAGAACGTGAGCCGACGACTTTCAGCTGCTTTCTTATGGACCTGCGCGACTAACTCCGTTCATAGGATAGTGGCGTAGTCGACGTGTCGGCTGTAGATGACAGCATGAAAAAGTCTCAGCAAGCTGGCCGATGACCGATCGATACCCTTGGTGATGGCTGATAGACACCTGTTCAATATGGTGAACAGAGTATACCAGACCGGCTGAAGGCTAACTCTAGAGAAGCTCGATGGATTATTTAGGCGACCTTGATATCCGAGTGCGTAAATGTCTCGACAAAGGATGTCATTGGAGACTGGAGCGTCGTAGGAATTTGCTTCTGGTAGGTCGAGGATACTTCGAAGAAGGTGGCGAGAAATGACAACGTCGGACTCGCCAATACGGCCGCGAAGAATGAAATGATGGCCGTGTACGACAGGTGTGAGTGAACGCCATAGTTGATGCACGTACACGGCTGGAACTGGAGCATGAGCCGTCAGTGCTCGGTTGAGGGCGTGACGCTTTAGAATCTCTATGATGACTGGACATTGACAACTGATGGTTGCCGGGTCCAAATGGTAGTTGTTGGGAACCAAAGGAAGGTTCTGACCTTCGGGAAGGAGCGGAGCATTACCTTGAGGCGGGTTTGGATTCGCTTGAGCCATGTTCCTGTTAAAGGATGCGAAAGATGAGTATGCATGGCTTAAGTAAGGCAAAAAGGAGTCTCGGGTCCCGTATTCTCGGAATTTGAAAACCGAGAGTCTGTGTCGGTCCGAGACTGTTCACTACTCGGATCAGAAGGAGTTCGAGTTGATAGCGTGCATCGATGTGCAGTTAGGGCATATGAGCGTGTACACAACCTAAGTGCAAAACCAAATTGCATGCAAGCGCAATATGTGTGTGTTCAAGTCCTCAACAACCAAATACACCCCAAAAAATAGCATTAAGATTACCTTAAAACACAATATTGGAACAATTAAGCACAAACGCACAAGAGTTTGATATGATCAAGTGGATGTGGGTGCATTCATGTAATCATGGCATTTGTGAGCAGTATGTGTGAGTGCAAGTCCACAAGAGACTAACATTGCACTGAAACAGGAGGGTAAGCCACATGAACAGTAACAAACATGAAAGCACAAAACATGAGGTATACCGGAATATGGAGAGTTCCGGAACTGATGTAGGACAAAAACCGGAACTTAGGAAAAATATTAGCATACCGGAACCCTTCAAAAAATTGTGCATACCGGAACTTGAGACATTTGAATACCTGGACTCAAAAACGTAAGCATACCGGGACTTGAGACAATTAAGTACCGGGACTCAAAAGCGTAAGCATACCTGGACTTCAAACATTTAAATACCGGGACTCAAAAAAACGTAAGCATACCGGGACTCAAACATTTAAATACCGGGACTCATGTGAGTCGGGACCGAATCGCGAAATCAAGGCATTCTTACCCAAGATTAACTTACCAAAACCACTAAACAATGATCGAATCTACACTTAACTCCCGATATAGGGCAAAATCATCCGTCAAGAGTCGATTGGAGATCGAAAAAAAAACACGCTGAAGGGTTCGAGAACCCTAACAGCGGCGGCGCCCATGAAGATCGGTGAAATCGATCGATTATGGTGCAGTTTGATTCGATTACAAGTTGTGAAAACAATTAGATTACTGATAAGAACACATACCTGTATTTTGGAGATGATCTGAGTTCGATTGAGTGCAAGACCGCAATGAAGAGATGACTTGAGAAGGAGTTGGGGAGAGAGAGTTTTAGGTGCGAGAGTTTCAAACACAATGACTAACTTTTTCAGAAAACCCGGTTTATATACCGATGCTAGACCCGGATGCCTTAAACCTCCCTGTCCAACTTTGTCTCAGTTTTGATCAATTTGCAAGTTTTGCCCCTTAAGTTTGAAAAACATTCAAAAATTTCTATTGAACTTAGACTTGACACTTTAAGTCCCTTATGTTTGAAAAAAATGCACTTCTCCCCCCTTTAACTTGTTGAAAAATGACTCTCCCCCTCATAATTTCAAAAAGAGCATTGCTCCCCCTCAACGTTTCAAAAATAAAGTCCCCCCTTTTTTCATTTTATCTTTTTCTTCTCTTTATTTTATTTTATAAAAATAAATAAACTTAAACACACAATTCAAAGAAAAACTAAACTAAAAAACTTTGAAAGAAATGACAAAAACTCCCCTCGACATGTTAGACTGACGTTTCTCCCCATCAGTTTCTAAAAAATTGCTATCAGTACCTCACAGAGATGAAATACGTACCTTTGGAACATGACATTCAAGGACACAGCTTGAGTAGCAAACGGTTAGTAGCATGGGAATAACAGAGAATAGACAAAAAATTAAAGAAACACGGAAAACTGGAAAACGAAAGAAACACTACAAATGAAAATACAGAGAACGTGTCACCAATGTGCGTGAAACACCTAAACGACACCGCGAGACAAGTGTAACTGCTAAAGATACAGTTATCCCGTAGTGTGGGAAAGGTGTGACTAGTACAGTCGAGATTCAAACTTTTAGATTTAGCATACCAAGCTTGGACACGAGTTCATGAAACCGTTTTTCGTCCAAAGCCTTGGTAAACAAATCTTCCAGTTGGTTTTCCGTACACACGAAGTAGAGTTCTATCGTACCTTTTTCTACGTGGTCTTTGATGAAGTGATAACGCACGTCTATATGTTTCGTCTTTGTATGTTGCACCGGATTGCTTGTGATGGCTATTGCACTCTTGGAGTCACAATAGATTGGAATGTTGGAGTAGTTATACCTATAGTCCTTCAGTTGCGTCCTCATCCAAATCACTTGGGAACAGCAGCTAGTCGCTGCCACGTACTCCGCTTTCGCCGTGGAGGTGGAGACGCAAGTTTGCTTCTTGGAAGCCCAGCTAACCAATTTGTCACCCAAGAACTGGACATGTCCCGTCGTACTTTTCCGGTCGAGCATACTTCCCGCATGATCAGCATCAGAATACGCCGTAAGCTCGAAACCTGTATCCTTCGGGTACCAAAGGCCAAGATTAGCAGTACCTTTCAAGTAACGAATAATACGCTTAACTGCTATCATGTGTGACTCTTTAGGATTAGACTGAAACCTAGCACATAGAAAGGTTGAGAACATTATGTCCGGTTGACTCGCCGTCAAATACATTAGCGAACCAATCATTCCTCGATAGGTAGTATTGTTCACGGCCTTTCCGTCAGGATCGGCGTGTAACTTCGTACCCGGTGACATCGGAGTACGCATGGGTGAACACTGTTCCATCTTGAATTTCTGAAGAATATTTGCGATGTACTTAGATTGATTGATGAATATCTCGGTCGACAGTTGTTGAACTTGAAGACCGAAAAAGAAATTCATCTGACCCATCATACTCATTTTAAAATATTGTTTCATGAGGAGTGAAAAGTTGCGACAGTATTGAGGACAAGAAGAACCGAAGATAATGTCATCGACATAGATTTGAATTAAAAGAATATGCTCACCTTCCCTTTTGATGAAAAGGGTTGTGTCGATTTTACCTTTCGAGAATCCGGAGTTGATGAGAAAAGTAGACAGTTTATCATACCAGGCTCTCGGTGCTTGCTTTAGTCCGTATAATACTTTGTCGAGTCGATACACATGGTTCGGGTGATCCGGATCTATGAAACCTTCCGGCTGGGAGACATACACCTCTTGTTTGAGATCGCCATTTAGGAACGCCGTCTTCACATCCATTTGATACACGGTGAAGTTCTTGTGGGCGGCGTACGCGAGAAACATCCGAATAGCTTCGATTCGGGCAACTGGTGCGAACGTCTCTTCGTAGTCGATCCCCTCTTGCTGTCGACACCCCATAGCGACTAAACGAGCCTTGTTTCGGACCACGATACCATTCTCGTCCCTTTTGTTCTTGAATATCCATTTCGTGCCAATGATGGTTCGGTTCTTCGGGCGAGGGACCAGACGCCATACTTTAAGACTCTCGAATTTGTTGAGCTCTTCTTGCATGGCCATTATCCAGTCCGGGTCGTGTAATGCATCTTTCACCGTCGCTGGTTTGACATTGCTTAAGAAAACAGAGAAGAGGCACTCATTACCGGTTGCCGCCCGTTTTTTAGTATTACTCAGCAATGCAGGAGCGGCTTCGTCTTCAGGTTCCGTCGTTGCTCTAGTCTGAACAGGAGCGGACGGATCGCCAATGATTTTTTCTGGGGGGTGCGCTCGAGTCTATTTCCTCATGTGGGGTAGCGGATCCGATAGTGGTTATGAATTATCCGCATCGATGTATGGCTCAAGGGGTAGATTCTGAACAACTTCAAGTGATGGAACCGGATGAAGACGTGGAGCGGCCACAGGTTGAGATACAATAGCAGTTGACGAAGATGTGGCAGTTGCGTCAGAGTCGTTGCTTGCTCCGGGGGTAGATGAAGTGGTTGGAACCACCGATGAGGGAGACGCGGTCGCCGTATGAGTACTTGAAGATGGCGTCGTCACAATCACTGGTGAAGTTGGTGAGTCCTCCGATGATGTAGCATTGGGGAGGACCGGATATGTTGGTTGACACCAATATAGCTCCATCTGCATTTAAAGAAGCATCAGAAGTAACATGGGGAAGATATAAATCATTATAAATATCTTGAAACCGAAGATCTAACTCAGATGGTTGTGACTTCGACGTATTGGACGACGAAGGATCTACTGTTGTGTGCTTGGGTTCCGATCTTGAGAGATCAGAAACCAGCACTCCAGTAAGTGCGGGTTCAGAACTGTTATGTCCAGAAGCCAAGTCGACCAATTCGTCGAAGGTCACGTTAATACTCTCAATCACACTCTTGGTCCTCTTATTGTAGACTCGGTATGCTTTGGAAGATGTCGAGTAGCCAATGAAGATCCCTTCGTCCGCATTCGGCTTGAGCTTGTCGAGATTATCCTTATCATTCAGAACGAAGCACTTGCACCCGAACGCATGAAAATATCCGATGTTGGGGGTGCGCTTGTTGATGACCTCGTATGGCGTCTTGTTGAAGCGCTTGTGGATGATGGATCTATTCTGGGTGTAGCACGACGTCGCGATAGCCTCGGCCCATAGAAACATAGGAAGTCTGTATTGTGTCAGCATAGTGCGCGCCGCCTCCACCAATGTGCGGTTACGACGTTCCACCACACCGTTTTGTTGTGGAGTCCTGGCGGCCGAAAAGTTGTGTGAAATCCCCGCCGAAGTGAGAAAATCGCCGATGATGCGATTCTTGAATTCCGTTCCATTATCCGTGTGAATCGCGATTACAGTCAGCTGTAGGTTATTCTGAACTCCCTTGAGGTGGTTGACTATGACATCGGGCGTCTCGTCCTTTGAACGAAGGAACTTGACCCATGTGTACCTTGAGTAGTCGTCCACCATCACTAACACGTACTTCTTGTGGCTTATACTTTGAACGCGCATAGGACCGCAGAGATCCATATGGATCAGCTCTAATGGTCGTGACGTGCTTGGAACCGGTTTTGGCTTGTGAGACACCTTCTTCATCTTACCCATCTCGCAAGCGGAGCAGAGATGTTCTTTCGCGAATTTCAGCTCTGGCATACCCTTGACGAGTCCACCCAACACCAGCTTATTGATGTTCTTGAAGTTTAGATGCGATATCCGTCGATGCCATAACCAGTTCTGTTGAGTAGTATCTTTGGACATAAGGCATACGACTTTGTCAGTCTTGACGGTGGCGAGGTTGATGGTGTAAAGGTTTGTCCGTCTAGTACCAGCGAGAATCTCCGTCCCATCGTCAGCTAGAATCCGACATTTCTTCGCCTTGAACCACACTTCGAGATCCTTATCCCAAAACTGGCCGATGCTGAAGAGGTTGTGACCAAGACCTTCAACGTAGGACACATGCTTGATCATTAAGTTGTCCTGAACTAGGTCGCTGTAGCCCATGATCGGGGCCACATTTTTGTTGCCAAATCTTACATCACCACAGTACTTCTCCTTGAAGTTGGTGAGTAGCTCTCGTTTACCAGTCATGTGCTTGGAGCATCCAGAATCGAGAAACCACACATGACCGGGCTGTAAAACTGAAATTAAGGTTGTTTAGGTACCCATCCATAAATGGGTCCTTGGGTGTTAGGTGCAACATCTTTGTTTGAGACCCGTTTAGAGCTGGGTCTTTTTCAATTTGATTTACGATAAGCATTAGAATTAAAGAAATGATATGTACCAATCCAATCAGATGCATGTTTAGAGTCAATCAAGTCATTCACACCACAAACGGAACAACAAACATAAGCACGCGAAAAATCAATCAATTGATGAACATTGTCAAGTTTAACGGGAAATTTAAAACCATGTTCAACAGAATTATTTAAACCAAAACCACGTGTTAGGGCAGGTTTTAATGTTGATTTAAAGTTCAAGGGTTGTTTTGTATTAATTCATTTTGAGCCTTATTAGTGAACGGGCCGTGGGCTTGTTAACCACGGGCCCATCATATTTAATGATGATTTGCTTGGAAAAACAAGTAAATCATCTATTTTAGATTTCAACTCTTATTGTAATATTCTCTCTGAAAGATTAATGACAGGGATGACCAGTTGAAATCACTTGTTCTTATTGTTCATATATTTCGATTTCAGCATTGTTGCACGGATCTGGATTCAACAATTGGTATCAGAGCAGACAGACGGATTCGATTCAAAGCTTCATTCATCAATTTCTGGTTAGTTTGACTTTTACCCGTCTGGCCATTCTTGAATTCTTGACTATTTGATTCAGTCGAAATTGGTTGTTTTTGCTTATTGGGTTGTGTTAGCATTATCGTTATAAGTGTTTCTGCAAATTTTCACATCCTAATTCATCCGTTTGATTGGTCAATTTAGCAATTTAAGATCAAAGTTTTTGGTAGTGTTCTTCAACAAAAATCGAATTTGTACCATCAAAACGTGTTCTTTTTGCTTAGAAATCGATTGGGTTAGTGTTAGTTTTGTGTTTGGTATTGTTTCTAATCTTTCAGGAACAATTTTGAGTAACCCTAGTTGAGAATTCGATCGAATTGAGAAAACAACCGACTTGTCCGGACAAACCAGCCGACTTTTCCGGACAACTTCAAGGTGTCCGGACGTTTGTGTTTCCATCCGGATTCTTCCAACTTTTCCGGACAACCAGTTCCTTCCGGGTAAGTCATCCATCCGGGTAAGTATCCCATAATCTCAAATCTATCTGGGTAATATTGTTCCGGATAACTCAAAGTATCCGGAAATCAATTTTATCCGGAAACCCAATTTTTACCCGAAAACTTTGTGGTATCCGGAAACTTCACAGTATCCGGAAACTCCATCGTACCCGGAAACCTAATACTGTCCGGAATCCACAGCATCCGGTAAGCTTCTGTTTGAATTGATCTCTATCCGGTAACTTAAGACCATCCGGTAACCTTGGTTATCCGGACAACTCAACTTATCCGGACTCCCTTGCTTATCCGGACAACTCTGCATATTTGAACTGCTTTCTTCAATTCTGATCCGGACACTTCCAGATCAGATCACTTATTTGGATTCCTATCCAGTAAACTAAGTTATTGTCTAACCACTCATAGAACCTGCGTTAGGACTCCACTCTTAGTTCCTTGCGTTAGGTTTTAAACTTTGAATCAATCTACACGTCTGACGATCACTCCGTTGCAACCGAAGATGTCTACTTCTCGTGATGCTCTCGCAATTGGCACTGACACCAAGCCACCGTGTCTCTATCCGAACGAGTACAGCCAATGGCGAGATAGGTTCATGATCTTCATAGAGTCCAAGGACAACTATGAGTACATCAAGAGAGCTCTGGATCATGGCCCAATTGCCGATCCAATGAAGGACACTGCAACTGCAACTGCATTAGCTCGACGTGAGAAGAAGACTCTTGCTGAGATGACATAATTTGAAAGAGGCGTGACTGAAGGTGAAAAGCATGCAAAGAGATATCTAATTCAATCCCTTCCTAATTCTATCTACACTGCCATAGACAGTTACAAAGACATGGCTAAAGGCATATGGGACCAAGTAGCCAAAATGATGCGAGGGAGCGTTGTAGGAAACCAGATGAAGATAAACAGTGCGATAACCAAGTTCGATGGGTTCAAGCAGCGAAACGGTGAGTCTCTTACCCAGACCTATGAACGGTTTTGTCTACTCCTCAATGAACTGAACAAGAATAAAATTGTTCGTTCCAATACTGAGAATGCACTAAAGTTCCTCAACAACCTGCTACCTGAATGGAAAGTGTATGCTTCTCATGTCAAGCACAACAACTTGATAGAGAACATCAGCATCAATGAACTGTATGAGACACTTCTCCAAGACGAAGATGAAGTGAATGAGCTTTTGGGAGAGAAGAAGAATGAGCCAAAACCATCTGCTGATCCAATTGCACTCATCACTTCCAAACAAGGGAAATCTTCAAGCTGTCAATCCAGACGCGGTCCACAGCACAGCTCCTCAGAGTCAGAACCTGAAGACGAGAAAGACGGTGATGATGATGATGATGAAGCATCCGACTTAATGAAAGTTATTGCCCTTCTGACTAAATCCTTTCAACAAAAAAAGTTTTACAAGAAGCCTTCTTCCAATAGTCAATGCTACTCCACCTCCTCCAATAAGCGTCACGACTATAAGGACCGGTATGAAGGAAAGAAGAAGGTAGAGGAGCAAGATAGATCTGAGAAGAAGGAGAAGACAGAGAAAGGTGACCGGAAGAAGCGAGATGAACCTGTTAAATGCTACAACTGCGGGAAACTCGGTCACTTCGCTAAAGATTGCCGTCAACCTACAGTGAAGAACTCTCACTATTATGAGGCTAAGCTTGCACTGGCCAGACAGAAGGAGGCTGGGGAGGTAATGTTCGCTGAAAATGAGTATTCGCTAGGCAGATCTGATGATGAGGAAGATTATGAAGGTGCTGATGCTTTCATGGGATATCAATCGTCTACGTTTGAAGACAAGGCAACAGCAAACCAGGTATGTGACTCTTGCTTACAAAACTTCATACTTCAACTACAAACCATCACAGAAAAGGCAAACTCCCTCAAAGCCACAAATGAAGAACAAAAGCTTGAAATTATTTCAATAACTGAAAAGCTTAATGTTCAAATGAAATTAACTGAGAAGTATAAGTCTGAAAATGCTGATTTAAAAGACAGATGCAAAATTCTTTCTTTAGCACCTAAAGACTTAAGGGCCAGATTATCTGATCTCCAACGTCAGTTTGATCAGTGCTTGAATGAGAAAGAAGACATTACTTATCAATGTTCTTCTCTTCAAATTCAACACAAGGAGTATGTAACTAAAATTTTAGATCTTGAAACCAAACTCCACAAAAGGGGTCAAACTGATCAAACCATTTTTTTGAACAAACCCAAAGAGTTCACGTACTTTAATAAAGAATGGGGAATCGGATATGACAACCCACATTATCTGAAAAAGGGAAGGTATCAAGTCCCTACTCTGTATGATTTTGCTTGCTATGGATTAGATAAAAAATATCTAGAGTACGCAATTCAATGGACTGGTCTTCTTGAACCAGAAAAGGAGGAGGAAACCGAGGAACATAAACGCACACACAAACGAGGAATTCAACTTCCATTTTGTTATGAATCTTTAAACTACTCATATCAAAAGGACAAAAAGTATCTTTCCAATGACTACTTCGACCCCTACAAGGTAGCTACACCCAAGGATTCCTCCAAGAAGGATGAGGATGTAACACCGGCAACCAAGACTGAGACGGATGAGTTTAAACTCTATGTTCCTCCTCTCATCTTGGAAGCAAAAATTGTCGAGTTGGAGGAGTCGGTTGAGAAAGAAAGGTCCACCTTTCAAAAAGAAAAGAAAGTGCTCATCTCTGAGATTGAGAAACTCAAATCTGAGAAAACCGACGGTGTGTCAAGGGAGGAAAAGGAAAAATTTCAGTGGGAAATCAATACGCTCTCATAAAAACTGTCTGAAATGACAAGAGAAACGATGAAAGAGCATTTGATAAATAGTCAACTCCGAGTGCAGCTTGACTTGCTCCAAACTGCGAAGCAATTTTCACTTGAACTTTCCTCTAACTCATCTGACACATCCTCGTGAAAAGCCTTCATCGGAAATATCTCTTTGCAAGAAAATGAAGTTTCTCAAGATGAGTGTGTTAAAAGGAATTTAAATTCTGATTTTTCATACGCTTCCGCACCGAATTCCCCAAAGTACAAAACCGAAAGCACAAAATGTTCCTCGCCTTCCACACATGATCCCATTCCGGATATTCCAAAAATAGATTTTTCAGAGTACATGAACTCCGAAGGTAACAGTGAAGAAGAGTTTGATTCGTTTCCCTTTGACAAACCTCTTCCAAGTCACACTAATTTTTTATCCCTCGTGGTCGATCATCCGGTTAATTCTTTAAAAGAAAGTTGTTCTCAAACAAAGGCATCAGCTGTGATCAAGATTTCCCAGTCAAAACCAACCTCGAAACCTGTTTCCAAAAGGCAATCACAGCCAAGGCAAACGACCGGAGCATTGACTGCCAACACTACTATCTCTCCAAGTCAACCTGATTTTTTGTCTCCAGTGGTTAATCGTCCGGTCAATTTTCTAAAGGGCGACTGTTCTTAACGTAAGACTCCGGCTGTGATCAAGATTCTTCAAAATGTTTCCAATTCTCAAAAACAGTCACAGTCGAAGCAAAAGACCGAACGACCGACCACTAAGACTCCTGTTTCCTCAAAAGTCACTTGCTGTTTTCAGATAAAAATGGTCGCGCTAATAAAGAAACACCAAATTGGCTAAAGAGGGAATCAGTCAAGAAGGATGAGTCAAAGTCTTCCCAACCTGTTTTCAATTCTAGAATAGACAAAGACAATTATGCTTGGAATCATTGGAACCATTTTGATGTTTCTTTTCCCGTTAAAGTTAACTCTCTTAATCAATTGATTCAGTTATCGCATGAGTGTTTATGTTGTTCTAATTGTGGTTGGAATGATTTTGATGATATGCACAATAATGATTGGTATGCGCCTTACTTTGTTGGTAACCTATTTCATAAGCGCAAACCCCATAATAACAAGCAACAACATCATTTCAAAAGGGGTTTCAGTCAAACGGTTAAACCACAGCGGGAGACCAACCCCATTCCAAAACGGGCTTCTCCCACTGAGGTTAGACCGGCACCCAGGTTGAAAGCTGCTACAAAATCTGTTCCTCTTAAAGGTGTAAATTCTGCACCGAAGAGGAAACAAGTGCCAAAACCAGTTCCCTCCACCGGTGTAAATCCTACACCTTAAGGGAAAGCTGGGACAAACCAAGCTTCCCCAAACGGTTCCAAATCTAACCCTCCCGGACCCAGGCAAATCTGGGTACCGAAGGTCCGCTAAACTTGTTTTGCAGGACGGTCATGTGTGGTCCTTAGACACTGGATGCTCCACACACATGACCGCAAGGAGGGAGCTGCTCACGATCTACAAGGAACAATATTAAGAAGACGTGAGGTTTGTTTATACCTGTGCTTTAACAAGCTGCTCATGTGTTTAGGGGGAGCATAATCAGCTACCAGGTATGTTACTCTACTGTTGAGGGGGAGCGTCACACACACTTTTTCTTAAATATGTTAAAAAGTTTTTTTTGTGTGTGGATACTCCCGTGTGCACTTCACTCTACGCATACATTCTAAGGGGGAACATGTCATCTAATGCTCATCATTTGAGGGGGAGCGACACAAATTTTTCTTTAAATGTCTAAAGTTTTTGTGTGTCAAACTCTCCATTGCACATCCCTATACACTATCCGAGGGGGAGCAAGTTTTTCCCCATTCTCAGTTTGAAGGGGAGCGAGAGATCCATTTTTTCAAAATTCTACAGGTTTCATATCTTTGAAAAATGGAACCATTCTTTAAAGTGTAAAAGTGTCCGGACACCCATCAGTCCGGATGACTTTCCGGACCGGATGGGTATCCGGGTAGGACTATCCGGAATCCCTACTATGTCCGGAAACCTTTGTTGTCCGGACACATGTTATCCGGATACTTTGGTTTGTCCGGAATATTTTTCCATCCTTTATCCGGCTACCCCTGCTTTGTCAACTCAGTACCTGTTTCATCACTGCCAGTCCTCCATCTGTCTCAGATTGAGCCATTTAATGCAAAGGTATGCGTTGGAACTTGTTTATTCGTCCGCTTTACTAACTTTGGATCTCTTACAGATATTCCATGGCGGATCAACAACCTCTCACTTCGAGGGGGAGCAAGTCAATCCCCATGTATGTTTTGAGGGGGAGCAAGATAATACCCTAGCTATGCATATACCTAAAGCCCTACCTATGATAGCATATAGACGAGAGTTAGGGAATCCCATGGTCCAGCCAGTGCCGGAGGGACCTTCCCCGGGACATAGAACATGTGAGAAGGAGGGAGTTAAGGTCGAACGCGAACCAAGAAAGATTGAGCCGGAAAGATAACGAGGCTCCTGAGCAAAACCAGCCACGTCATATCCGGGTAGCCACATCTACTATCCCGTCTCATTTGTTGGGACGGGGTATTGAAGAAGACTCCGTGGACCCAGCGGAGCAATTGCACGACCCCCTTATCCACTCATCCGTCTCACAACAGACGGATGTTTCAATATTACACGGGGAACAAGCACAACTTCCACCGGCCTCTCATTCGGAGAGTGCTGGTGTTGAAATAAGAGACCAGCAGCCCCCGGTCTCGACTTCATTTCGTGCACCATCGAGTCTAGAGCCACTTGTAATAGATCAATCTTTGGCTAGGACACTTGAAGAGGTACAACACCAAGTCGAGGCTCTTCGTGACTCGACCGGAACGTCTGTAGTGTCTCCGTCTGCCGGAACACGAGGATCGGACGGAAATCCTACCACAGCTATTATCACGCCAACTGTGAGCGTAGGTGACTCTACCCACGCGGTAGATGTCTCAACGGGTAACCTAAGTGGTCTCGGAGTTAGTAACCCAGACTTTGTGTCACCAGGGTCCCTGGACAGCACCCTTAAGGCTGTCCGCCAGGATATGGAGCAACAGATGCAGCAACATGTAGCCGCTGAACTTGCCAAAGCTATGCGCGCTATCAAAGGTAAAGGCCACCTCGTCGAACCTGAAACCGCCCCTGTACCTCCACCGATTCAACCGCAACCTATCTATTCGGTGGACACCCTGAAAACGATGCTATTGGCCCAACTGCTCCAGGAATCCGATACAACCGCCTCTACTGAAGCAAACCTGATCTCCATTCTCCGATCACAGGTCACTGCTCCATCTTCATCTGTTACCACTCGCTTAGACGCCATTGACTCGACTCTCAAGGACTACAACCTAGCGCTCAAAACGCTGTCTGAGAGGGTCCGCTCGCTCGAAGAAACATGTAAGAGTCAAGCCGGCGGTCTGAAACGTAAGCACGATGACCAGGATGATCCTGATCACCGTGAGGGGGAGAAGCGACAATGTCTGACCGAGACCGCCTCCCTGATCCAGTCTGAAGCTACAATTATGGTTCATCAGGAACCCCCAACGACGGCAGCTACAACAGAAGCACCCGAAGCCGAGTTGCCTTTAGCATACATGGTTATAGACATGGAGATATCAGATGAAGAAGACCCGGCGGTTGAAAAGCCCAAGGGTTCAACACATGAACTAGTCGATTTTGACTCGTCAGATAGACCGATACTGGACATGATAGATCCAGAGTGTGAGACCAACCCGGAGACCGAAGACGCATGGTACGAAAACGCCGCCAGTGCCGTGAATCTCCAGGTAAATTTGGTCTTCCCTACTGATGAGAACGACAATATTGACTACGATCAGTTCCTGCTCCAAAATTTATATGGAGCAACCCCCGTTCACTATGCTCAACCCGCCGGAACACCATCAACAAGACCCGAGTCTACTACTTCCGATCTTCCGACAACTACTCCTCCCACGACAGCTTCTGATCTTCCTCCCTCTCCACAACAGCAATAAATCCGTTGGCAGAAGATCATGGTACTTATCCCTCATCTGGAGGAATCTTTGAAAAAGCTGTTCGTACACAAGCTTCGCCCGATCGAGCCGACCTTCTGTCTGGGTATCTACAACCTTGACCTAGAATTTCAATGCCGATATATCAGCACGATGCAGCGGTGTCTTCCAGTCAACCAGGTCAGAACCAAACTTCGAATCACAGAGGTAATCAGTATCTATTCAAGACGTATTATGAAGATCGTCTACCCAGTTTTCATTGTTTGACGTGAAGATGGGAACGAATGGAAATTTTCAGAAGCTGATTTCAAGAACCTCCGACCACTCGACTTTCTGGTTATTCTGAAAGACTTACGTACAAGAACCATTCGACCGCTAAAGATTACAAAGGCACTCGAAGCTGTTCGTCGATACCTGGTCCGCACCATCATGATGTCTTATCTAACGGACTTCCAAATGGCTATCGAGAACAAGGCGAAGAAGGTAAATCTGATCAAGCTGAATCTGAAAGCACTTGAGTTAAACATGTATCCCGAGAACGCTATGCTTCTGGATCCAGAATTCGGGATTGTTTACTTAAATGAGCAAAAAAAGAAGAAATTCATGCACTTCAGTCAGGTAGAAAGATTCTGCGACGGCACGCTCCTAAAGGTCAGAGATACTCTTCGAAAGATTATTCAGCACGAGTCTGAGAATCCAAGGTATTCTTATGTTCCGAATCCGAATGAAGTAACTGCTAGGAATGCCTTGGAAATGATTGAAGATCGCATTGACTATCGTCGCGCCATCAAATTGTTCGAGGTACACTTCGCGCTCCGCAAAAGATATGTCTTCAACTGGAGAGATCTAGAGCGCCAACTCGAACTTCAAATCAAAGGGGGAGATTGTTAGGGCAGGTTTTAATGTTGATTTAAAGTTCAAGGGTTGTTTTGTATTAATTCATTTTGAGCCTTATTAGTGAACGGGTCGTGGGCTTGTTAACCACGGGCCCATCATATTTAATGATGATTTGCTTGGAAAAACAAGTAACTCATCTCTTTTAGCTTTCAACTCTTATTGTAATATTCTCTCTGAAAGATTAATGACAGGGATGACCAGTTGAAATCACTTGTTCTTATTGTTCATATATTTCGATTTCATCATTGTTGCACGGATCCGGATTCAACACCACGTTTGTTGTTATTCTTCCTATTATTCAAAGCAGAATTAAATGACTTGTTTTTCTCAGTGCGCGTCTTAGCATTCTTCTCTACCCACTCTCTTCGAACTGCGTTCCCCCGACCCGTACTATGTGAAATTACATTAGATTTATCGTTAGAGGAGTTTGAAAAAACGGGTTGTTTAGACGAGCTCTTACCGGTTGTAGCGCGTTTCTTAGACCGACGTTTAGATTTGGTTTTAGAAGTGGTCTTAGAAACGATTTTAGAATTCGAACATTCGCCCTTTTCAAAATTAACCGGTTCGGGCATTTTTTCTAGAAACTAAGTGTGACTAGTAAGCTTAGGAGTGAAATCAATTTAAGAAAAATCATCGTCATGACAAGGAGTGCAGTTCATAAACTCAGAAAATCTGCGTGCAGAATCAGGTGGAGTGTCGCCATCAGAGTCAGATGAGGAGTTATCCGCAAATGGATTATCAAAAATTGGAAAAAGATTATTTTGTACAGAATCGGGTTCGATGGCCTTACCTTTATCCTTAAAGCCCAAATCTTGGTCATTTGTGTCATCAGACACTCCGATAAAGGCTTTGCACGAGGAACTATCCGAATAGATCGGAGCTTCGTCAAACGAGATTGTTTCAGGTGCGACCGGCGTCATTGGAGTATCTACAAATTTCCCCTTAGCCATTCTCAGCGTTAAAGCTTCTGTCGCTAACACGGACAGCTGAGAGGTCAACTTAGCAATCTCGGTTCGATAAATTGCTCTTTCAGATTCGGGTAGTGTCTCGGGTTTGGTCTGTTTGAGCTTTTCGATAGAATCTAAAAGCATAATCCTTTCGGTTTCATAAATGACCTTATCTCTTGCAATAGATTCTTCAAGTTTGAAAATGATGTTTTCCAAAATCAGAGGTTGACATAACGTTTTAACTCTATTTTATCGTTAGAATCATCATCTGTTGGTGCCGGAACTGGAACCGGAGTTTCAACCGTTTTGGCGAGCGAACAGATGTCAAAGTAATTATTTGGGAGATAAGGAATTTTGCTTTTTAAATACGATGCATTAAGCGTTTCGTACACGAAAGGAATTTGTACATTTATGTTCTTCCTAGGTGGCGCATCATCCGATTTCGTGTTATTTTCAGAAGTAGGATTTTCAGATTTAGGTTTTGCCTCTATTGGAGGTAGAGGTATGGCTGTTTGTCTTTTAAAATCCTCAAACTCCTCATCTTCCGGAGATGCCTTAGTCCACTTAATTTTGTACTCAGGATATATCTTGTCTAGGCCCATGAAATCGAATTCATAAAGAGTGGGAACCTTAGACAATACTTTCTTTAGGTAGCACGGATTATCATATCCGAGTCCCCAAAGCGAGTTGTAATATTTGAACTCCTTAGGCTTGTTCAAGTGGATGGTTTGTTCAGATTGACCAAGTTTGTAAAGTTTGTATTCAAACTCCTTAAGCTTAGTGGTCAACTTTTCATTTTCTTTTAAAACATTTTCTTGAACTAAAACGCTTTTAGAATACTCCTCCTGAGATTTCTCTAACTTTTGTGTATATTCAGATATTTTGGTCTCGAGGAGTTTAGCTCTTTCTGAATAGGCCGAGCACTCAGTTTGATAGTTTTCTATCACACATTTGTCCTCAGCCTTTTCAATCGCTAGCCTGCCTATGGTATCATATTTGATCTTTGCCTCGGCTTCTATCTTAGAGATGTGGGCGTCTTTAGTCTTAACCTTATGTTTAAATGAATCTAAAGTACGCACCATTTCATGCATTTGATTAATCAGGTTAGCATTGGAAGAAAACCTATCGACTAGGTAGCTCCAAGGAAATCCCATTCGGGATCTCCTGAGCTACAAGTCAGGATAGACAAGAAGGCACTGGTTGAACTCGTACCTCGTGAGGCCGCAAGGCCGGGTGTTTCTGTTCTTGTTTCTTTAGTCTCTTTACCTGCGAGCATGAATTCCTGAACCCAATACTAGGAAAGAGCTTCATACCCTATAGAACTGACAGATCGGCTAGCGAAGATGGCTCAGGAACCACATACCTGGCAGTCGTGCTTGTTTTTCTTCTTGTCGGAAGAGTCATCTTCGGAATCAGTTTCTTCCGGATTTAGGCCTGTGTAACACATATGTGCTTTCGCATCTTCATTCTCATCATCAGTCTTGAGTAGCGAATGATCGTCTTCCACCATCAATGCTTGACCCGCTTCTTTCTGCCTTGATAGAAGCATTTTGTTCTTGTAGTACTCAGCATTACATACTGCAGGCTTCCGGCAGTCTTTGGCGAAGTGACCTCGCCTCCCGCAGTTATAGCATTTCACGGGTTCATCATCAGCTCGATCATCAGACTTTCTTTCAGTTCGCTTCCCGTCGTCATTCCTCTTTCTTCCATCATCAGTCTTGCGTTTTCCATCGTTCTTGTCCTTGTAGTCCCGACGCTTGGTGTTAGTGGAGTACCGCTGGTTGTTGTTCGTCGGCTTCTTGAAGAACTTTTTCCGTGCGTACTCCCGGGTTAACAAGGTGACAGCTTTCTTGATGCTATCGACTTCAGGATCAAAATCACTTTCTGGATCTTCATCTTCATGCTCAGAGTCACTCGGAGCTTCTTCTCGATGAGAACTGCGTGAAGTCTGCTTTTCCTTCTTGTGAGACATTAAGGCAAGAGGGTCTTCCTTTGTCTTCTCTTTTGACTTGCTATATCCCATCAACTCAGTAACATCATCTTCATCTTGTAGTAACATCTCACAGATCTCATGCAACGGAACATTCTCTAACGAACGATTGTGGCGGACGTGTAGAACAAAGCCCTTCCATTCAGGTTAAGGGTTATTAAGAAACTTGATGTTGCATTCTAGATTGGACTTGGAGATGCTGTTCTTGTGCAAGTCGTTCAGAAGAGTACAGAAACGCTCGTATGTCTCAGTGAGTGATTATCCTCTTTTAGCTTTGAAGGATTCATACCGAGTGAGGCAGTTCGTGATCTTCATCTGATTTCCTTCTCGACTGCCTTGCATTATCTTGGCAAGCTGATCCCACATTCCTTTGGCCGTGTCTTAGTAGCTGTCGATGCTATAGTAGATGTTGTTGGGAAGACTGTAAACCAGATAAGTCTTCGCCAACGTGTCGCCATCGGCTTTACGCTTCTCTTCAACCGTCAAATTTTTCATACGGTTTGGGCACTTTGTGGGCAGGAGGTCCACCTTCTATAGCAGGAACATCCATCATCGGTGGAACGGTCGGATCCTCCTTGAGCGAGCGAAGAATCTCCTCATAAAGCGGCTTCGTTTGGATGAAGCACAGAAATCTGTCTCTCCAAACATTGTACTCCCCGCGATATAGAACAGGTGGCTTGAACTCAGATCCGATAGCTAGCACGTCTTGTGTAGTCATTGTGAGAAATCGGTGATCGTAGGACGTATAGTGATTCAAAGGTAATGAAGTGAACTAACGCACAACCTAACGCAATTTTAACGCAAAGATCCTATGGGAGTGAAAGCCTAAAGACAATACCTATGAGAAATCAGGAAAGAATAGGAGCAACACAAGAAAAAGGAATGAAAAAATAAGTATTGGACTAAAATTGAAAGTATGCAAGAAAACGGGTTCCGGAATAAAGATTCGGAATTGGCAGTTTACGGTATTAGAAGCAAGTCCCGCAACTGGGAAGTTCCGCAACTGGAGTACCGCAAATGCAGGTTCCGGAACTGGGAAACAAGTCCCGCAAATGTCAATTACCAAAAGACTCAATAGTAGCAATACCGGGAAACAGCAGTACCGGAACTTGAGATCCGGTATGAGATGGACAGCGGAACTTGAGAATACCGGAAATTGGGAATACCGGAACTTGGAATTCGGGTTCCGGACTCACGCAATACCGGAACACAAAAATTCTCAGTTCCGAAACTAAGATTTGGGAGTCGAAATACTAACCTGATGTCGAATTCCTGCACTTTCTGGACTCGAGAAATAATCTGCAAATCTTTAGTAACAAATGAGACAAATAGGAAACGCTAAAAACACTAACCAAAACGAATTGATGAGCAATTTTTGAAGCAACAACTTGGGTTTAATCAGAACAGAGACTAAAGCCCAGTAATCACAATTTTCTAAAATTGATGATTTTTGCTCAATCAAAACTTTCAGAAACACAATATGAACTTAGATACACTGTAGAAAAAATTTATCAAGCCTCAATTTTGGGTTGTAACACCAAAATAAAAATAAGAAAATTTTTGAATAAGAACACAGTCGCAAAAAGTTGAATGATCAGAAAATAAAGAAATACCTTTGAATCGAACGTCCTTCCGCTCTGATACCAATTGTGGATCCCAGATTCAATGACAATAATAGTATAATCAACACAATAAGGAATCAATAGTCATAAATCTCACTTTCATAGATTGAAGAACAATACGATTAGGCAGTAGCCGTACATTAGGTTTAAACAAAAGTAAGTGTGATCATTAACCTAAAACAAAGATTAAAGCAAACTATTTATAGCCAAAGGGTATTTACAAGAAATAGCAATATCAGTCCCTGAACTTCTAATTCCACAAACAATAAGGCCTAACAAATCTTATCAACTAAAGCATTATGAGTTGGTAGACATACCTGACAAGGTGTTGCAGATTGAGATGGGCAAGACATCTTTATTGCACTTAGATGATCGTCAGATAGTTGAAAATATTGATTCAAGGAAAAAAACAGACAATATCAAGAATACTCAAATGTCCCCCTTTTACGACTTAGCACGGGGGTGATCCCGGATATGTGATCCAGGTGGTTTCCGGATAAGGAATCCGGATGAAAGAGTCTGGTCAAAGAGGTATCCGGATAACAATCCGGATGTAATATTACCGGATAGGTGATTCGGAAAGAGATGTATCCGGAATGTAAGCAACTCGGATATTAGATCCGAGAAGTATAACTTACCGGATAGTTGCTATCCGGACAGATGTAGTTACCGGAAAAAAAAACTTACCAGGAAAACTTACCGGCTGAATGAGCGAACCAGATAGAAAGGAATTACCCGGGAACTTGAGCTAACCGGATAAATTCGTCCGGATACTGTGGGAACCCGGATAGAATGCGAGATACTTACAGGAAAGTTGCAGACTTCCGGATAGGGCGGCTGTGCGAATGGTTCGGATCTGCAAGCGATTAGGGTTGCTCGATTTCGTTCCTGAAAGGTTAGAATTCGACCAAAAACACGAAACAAACAAACCCAATTGATTTCTAAGCAAAAAACAATGATTTTGAGGCAAAAATTGATGCTTTTTCACACGAACAAATGCTTAACTTTTGAAAACAGATTTTGCTTAAAAACACTTTGAACGATCGAATTGGATTCTGAAAATTTGCAGAAACTCTAATAAAACTAATATGAATCGAATGCAATAACCAGAATCACGCGATTTGACCAGAAATCAATTAATGAGATATTGGATTTTAAGAACAGTCGACAGAAAAACAACTAAAACTTACCAGAAACCTTGAATCACCTTGAATCGAATCGTCAGTATGCTCTGATACCAATTGTGGATCCCAGATTAGTGCAAACAATATGAAATCAGTACACAATATGCAATGAACACAATTGATTTCAATACGTCATCCCTATATTTCAATAACCATTCAGAGAATAAGGTTACAATGGTTATGAGACGATTCTGAACGATTAACCTACAAATGAGATTAAACTATCTATTTATACCAAGGCCTAAAGCCTAAGGCCCACGGCCCATTAAGCAACTCTAAACTAAGCCCATTAAACAATATTAAGGCTTTTACAATTAATATAAAACTCTTTATATAACTTTCTATTGAATAGGACATTTATGGTCCTAACACCCACTTTGTTTCAATAACAGACTTGTTTTTTGGTCTTGGAACCAACCTCCAAACATTGTTTCTCTTAAACTCTAAACGCTCATCGTGCATTGCCAATATCCATTATGGATCTTGTAATGCTTCAAAAGGCTTCTTTGGCTCTATGGCAATGAGAATTAACATATAAGCCTTCATTGGCTGTTGGAAATCTTGTCTTTACTCCACTTGTGACATCAACAATAATTTGATGTAGAGGATGATCTTTTGTCCATCTTTGTTTGCTTGGAAGGGGCAGACAATCACTTTGATTGTTTTGATCATCATTCTTATCAATGATTGCACGTATCTTTGAATTTTATCTTAATATTTTTCATTGATTGATAACTCTAATGCCTGTAACTCTGGAATAACATATTCAGAACTCTGGACAGTTTGTTCAGAGTTCTGTCTTGAGACTTCAGAATTTTGGTTAGCTTGATCAAAGTTGTCATCACTTGATGTATTTGAAGTAGAACAACCAACTTTAGTAGGTCTGGACATATGAGTTGCACATTCTTCTGGGACATCTGATGTTGTGACATGTGTTCCTCTTGATAAACTGGATTTTCAAAATCTACACAAATATCCAAATTAATTTCAAAAGCATCCTTAAACAATTAGTTGAGTTTTGAATTAGTAGGATATGTAATAGGTTCAGAAGTCACAGTCTTTCTAGGAGGAGGTTCCACGCTGAGTTGACTATTAGCTTCTATCTTTGGCCTGAGTCAAGAAATGAGTTGTTCAGAAGCCTGCACAGGCTTTTCATCAAATGACACATTGATGTTTTCAATGACAGTCTTGGTTCCTTTATTATATACTATGAAAGCTTTAGAAGTTAAATAATTTCCAACGAAATTTCCTTCATCAGCTTTGTTGTCAAATTTTCCAAAATTGTCGCTATCATTCAGTACAAAGCACATGCAACCAAAAACATGAAATAATTTTACATTAGGCTTTCTGTTGTTTATAATCTCATAAGTTTTGTTCAGTCTCATTGTAATGATGGTCCTGTTTTGTGTAGCAGTTTATATAGATACAAAGGTAACTCTATATATGCTAGCATACACCTTGTAGCTTCTACCAATGTGCTATTTTTTCTTTCAACAACTCCATTTTGTTGAGGAGTTATAACAGCTAAGAAGTTATGAGAACTTCCAACAGATAGTAGAAAACTCCGAAAAACCTCATTACTAAATTCAGTGCCACTATCAGTCCTAATCTTTTGTACTGAAAATTGTAAATGAACTTGTATCTTCTTGAAAAATGCAATGATCAACTCTAGGGCTTCAAAGTTTTCTATAAAAAATTCCAACCATGTATGTGTTGAATACTCATCTACCATCACCAAAATAAAATTCTTTCCATTAATAGACTGAATTCTCATAGGCCCACATAAGCTCATATGATTCATTTTAAGATGAGATTTGCAGGAGGATTCCAACTTTGCTTTGTCAGAACTTGTTATCTTTCCCATCTCACATGCTGGACACAAAGAATCTTTCTTAAATCTCATCTCTAGAAGGCCTTCGACGAAGGATTTTTTTTATAATCTTATTGATGTCATTGAAGTTTTGATGTGATAGTCTTCTATGAACTGTCCTCTTTTGAAGATTTTGTTAACAAACAAACAGGTCTTGAGGAAATCCGAGTTGGAAAATTCTCAGCATACAAATCACCTGTTTTTAGCTCTAATAGCTTCAACGCCATCTTTATCATCTATGACACACCTAGATATGAAAAACCTTACATGAAAACCTTTGTCATAGAATTGACTTATGTTGAATAGATTATGCTCTAATCCCTCAACATAAAGAACTTTTTGAATGGTGACATTTCCATTTGATAATACTCCATATCCTCTAACATATCACATGCCATTGATACCAAAGTTAACTATTCCTCCAGGTCTTTCTGTACAATTTTTTAATAAGTTCTTGAATCCAGTCATGTATCTAGAGTATCCTTAATCTATATGCCACACATGACTAACCTGTAAAAATAATTACTTTGATTTAGGTACCCATATTAGTGTGGGTCCTTTCTTGTTAGATTGTTTAACTTTTTGAACATCTGTTGATGAGTCTTCGATTCTCCATTCAAATTTAGGCTTTTTAATTGAAGAATGTGTCTTAAGTCTATCTTTAGGCATCCATTTTAACACAAACTTCACATCAACAGGAGATATAAACTTTTTCTTAGTAAATTTGCTCTTTTTAGCTGTAAAGACTTTAATAGAGTTATGTATAGAATGATCAAAGAAATAGTTACTATTTGATTTAACTTTATTTTTCTTTGAAATTTCAGAATTCAAATATAAACTAGGATGTCCACAATGAATACGCTTTTAAGCTAGAATCAACAAAACTTTGAGCAACTTGTTCAATGATGACGACGAGCTCCTCGTGATCTTAGTCCTATTTTTCATTTATTGTTTTCCCTGATAGATCAATAATGTGCTTCCGCTCTCCATTTATGTATCGATCTTTAAATTGAGAAATCTAGGATCCAGCCTCTACACCTCTTAAATATAACCTTGCTCCGTGTGTTGGTTCTCCCCATCGTGTTCCTATTTTGTAGCTCAACTTGGGAGATCGTCTATCTTACATTGACAAGATTGGATATTGCCTATATTGTCCACGTTGTGAGTCAGTTCGTGGTTGCTCACTACAAAACAAATTACTTTTACCCACAAAATTTGCCCAGGGAAATTTCCGTCGGTGATTACCCAGGGATCACCCAAAAAATATCAATGGTTCAGTAGAATCCGATGTTTTTCTAGAACATGCTCATGGATCACCTTAAGAATCCATGGGTAATCTATCACGGATTTGCATTACCCACCAAAAATTTACCCACCAACTTTAGTAAAGGTTTTGTGACAAATCACTCTTTAGCGACAGATTTCACATGGAAAAGTTCGTAGGTAAAAGTCTTTCGTTTAGTGGTGGCTCCTTGCTGAAATTATCATGGACCTGTTTTATGTATACTACGATGGATTGTAGTTCCTGGTCGATTCATCATTGATTCTCGATGGTTAGTCAGATGCTGACTAGAATAGTGAGATGAACGGTTGTCGTTCTACTACTCGGTTTTGTTTTCTTCTTGTAATCCCCTTATCTCTTGGTGCAACACGAAACAATCCTTCATTGCAAGATCTAGCATCGAATCAGAATATTGTGCCTTGGTTGCCATTGCTCATGAGTTAATTTGGTTGCTTTCATTTCTCTCAAACATATGGTTGCTACCAACCTTCTTCTACTACTCTATGGTGTTGCGACTGGATCACCATTCCAATTGCTCAAAAACAATGGTGTTAGAGTTTGTTATTGTCTTTTGTCATTTATCATAGTTTAGGGCCAATTATGTCTTTTTGCTTTTCTTACCTCTATATATATTGTTTTTCTATTCTTCGTTTGTACGTATTATACTTCACAGAATATATATATCATAGAAGCTTTGGAGTTAATGGCTATCAATGGTCAACTAAATGTAGTTCAAATCATAACTAATATTTGTATTTTGTAGTTAAGTGTTGATAAGTTTAGATTACTCAATTTGTAATTTTATATTATCGGTAGTTGGGCAATGTTTGAAGTTTTATATCATTCGTATTTTGGCAGCGTTTGCATTCAGATTAATAATGGAAACACAAAATCATAATTTTTTATAAAATTTATAAACATTTTCGACACATTGTTGGCTTATTTTCCGTCAAAAATCTATAAAAAATTTGTCAAAAAATAAATCTGTGCGTTTGGTACGCAGACTGGATGGGGCGGGACGGGACAAAAAAAATTAGTCCCATGTTTGGTATGCCATGAGACAAAAATGAGATGGGACAACATGGGACAAAAACAACTTTTCATTAGACAAAACTTTAGATTTTTTGTTCCACCAAAATAGGTGGAACAACATGGAACTAAAACATAAGATTACTAAAATAACCCTTTTTTCCAACGTAACCTAGATTAAAATTATCTCCTCAGTGGCCACAAGTTGCCAACGCCTGGATTCGAACCCGGGGTAGATGGGTTTCTGAGCCACATCCCCCAAGGCCTTAACCAGTACGGCACCACAAGCCTTGTGGTTTTATTAGGTAGATGTTTGCGTGTAGACATGGCACTTCTAGATGATGAGGGTGTAGGTGGTGGAAAGTATATATATATATATATATATATATATATATATATATTATATATATATAGAGAGAGAGATAATAAATTGTAAACCTTTAAATGTGTGTAAACTTTGAATTTCATAGGTTTTTTTGATGAAATTGTTCCATGAAATTGTTTATTTTGATGAAATTGTTTTATATATTTGTGTTTTTTATGTAAAAACGAATAAGTTTCATCAAACTGAGAAAATATATGAAACAGTTTCATAGGAATGAAAAAAAATATATGAAACTACATAAAAAAATACAAATATATGAAACAATTTCATCAAGAAATGAATGATATGAAACAATTTCATCAAAATAAACAATTTAATGAAAAAAATTCATTAAGAAAACCTATGAAATTCAAAGTTTACAAGAAAAAAAATTTACAAAATAGTGGGTCTATATATATATTCATTAATTTGACCAGTACTGGAAGAGGCTCGATTTTTATTTTTTTAGTTTTCTTTACTTTTACGCAATTTGACAATCACAGTTCCAGAAGTTCGTTCAATTGCACCTGGGTATAGAGATTGTTCATGACCTTATAAACCGAAATACAAAAAGCTCTTCTGTTTGTTGGCTGAAATTTGCTCCATCACTTTTAGTAAATTTACTGAGAATCATATGGGAAGAGGTATGATTCTATAAAGTTCGATAAGTAGCTAGAAGAGGTTTTGGATTCTAGAAAAAGAATAGACGATCCATCACATTCACATTCACATTCACATTATTAGGGATAACAGTAGGAGCAACGTTAACGTAATCTAATCATGCAAAATAAAGTACATTAATCTAGAGTCGATCGATTAGCAGTTATGTAATATAATCACATCCCTTAGGGCCTTAACCTGTACGCCACAACCCTTGTGATTAACCTAATGTTGTTAGACCATGAGTACCGTCAACCCACGAACCCACTGAACTCTGATGCCACCTCAGCGCCACATCAGTTTTTCTCTTCCTACCCTCCTTACCGCCAACTCACAAACCCACTGAACCCTAATACCACATCAGCACCACATCAACTTTTTTAATCTTTTATTTATACATTTAATTATTTAACAAAATAAAAATATTCATATATTTTTTAATAAATAAAAATAAGATAAATAATAAAAATAAAAATTCATAACATTCATTAAAAATTTAAAAATTACAAAATACAAAACACTAAAAACTAATATTAAAAATCATGCGGGGCTATGAAAAACTCGAAGTCTTTATCAAATCGTTTTTCTAACTCGAGTTGCAACTGTTTTTCTTCGAGTTCAAGTTTTTTCATTTTGTAATCCATTGTATTGTCAACCTGATCGTTCATGGATGAAAGGAACCCCATTATCCTCTCGGTACCGATAGTGTGCCGTTTGTAAAATATCGGCTTCACTCATTCCGCTTGATCTATTATTGACCAAGTTGTTGTAGATGCCGGCAAAACACGTTATTTTATTGTTTAGGTCTTTAAATTTGGTGTTCAGTTGATGAAATGTTCTATAATCTTGGCGACCCACAAATTTATAAAACACCTTCTCGATTCGCTTCCAAAAACTCTCTACATTTATATAAATTAAAGTATAATAATAATAATAATAATAATAAAAAACAAATAAAAAAATAAAATTTCGCCGGGTTTAGCGGGTTCCCGAACCCACTCCTACCCGCTACCCCCAACCTGATGTGAACCCGCCCTTGGAGTACCGCCAACCCGCCCTACCCACTGAACCCGATGATGAACCCGGCCGTGGTACCCGATGGCGGTACACACGGCCTTGTGATACTTGTAATAACATAGGAAAATGATCAAATGTTCTCTTTTTAAAACCCATGCTCTTGCAAATTTAGACATTTGGTACATAAGTTTATCAAGTGATCTACGTACAGATTTTTAGTTAGATTATAATATACATACATACGTAGAAGTTGCATATGGCAAAAAATAAAGCTATGTACAATGACCTGATCAAAGTATTAAAGAATGATATATATACTATTCTTTTGGCTATGAATTTATGGACATTATCAAATTAGCAGGTAACTAATATATGTTTCTTTAACATAATAGAAACCTCTGAAAGTCAACTCTTATGACATAGTTTATCTTCTATTTGCTGATGCATGCAATGCCTGTCCAAAGTTTATATAAACAGCTTGAGTTTTCATCTCTTTTCCACATCATACTGTCTCACAAATCACCAAGAAGTTGAGAACTTTCTCAAGTTCATAATATATATATATATATATAGATATAGATATATATATCATCATCATATAACCCGATGGTTTATAGGCTGTGGAGGATGATCACGGCTACGCTCGTTACCATTATTTTCTTGCTTGATTTTGGTGTTGCAGAATTACGTAAGTACATTCTATATATCTTGCTAATAAAGTTACAATTAGCAGAATGATTATATAGAGTCCCGTTCAAATGAGAAATCGGTCAATTTTCCAGAAGATAAAAGGTTTCAAGATCATATATGATTATACGTGATATGCATACTTAATCATATATGAATAAACACATGTTAGCGTTGACCTGCACATAGCGTACACTACAAGAAAAGACACCGGTACCGGCGGGTTTTGAAATACCTTTTACCGACAACTTAGACGAAAGCCGCCGGTAAAAGTTGAAATTTTTGCCGAAGGAAACTGTTGCCGGTAAAAATAAACTTTTACCGAAGACTTTTTCTAAGCCGTCGGTAAAGTTACTCTTTTTTACCGATGCACATCCCAAACTCGCCAGCAAAAATAGTTTTAATTTTAAATGAAATTTTTTCCAACAAATGTCACTAACTCGACGGCAAAAGTATTTCATTTTAATTTAATAATTCTTTCGCTTAAACTTTTGCAGACGAGTTTTCCAAACTCACGGGCAACAATGAGCTTTTGCGGATAGATTATATATATATATATATATATATATATATATATATATATATATATATATATATATGACATGCCTCTAAGAGTTACTTTTACCGAAGAACTCTCTAAACCCGCCGGTAAAAGTTTAACCTTTTTTGTCGTAAGAAAAATGTCGCCGTCAAAAAACTTTTTCCCAATCCATACTACTGGATTACAACCAATACAACCCATTACAGACCAATAAGACCGAATACGACCCATTACAACGCAATACAATCCAACAAATGTATTTATTTTTGTAGGGGTACAATCATCCATGGTGATTCCTTGGTCACATTCACCAAGTCGCCCGTGTCCTTTTTGCCAGTGTTTAATTAATCATATATGATTAAGCGTTTCGTATTATATGTAATCATATACGATCTTGGTATTTCTGCTCTCTCACAAATTAATCCTCCCTCTACTTTAATAAATCTGTAACTTGTAAGGATTTGTGTTTTTACAAGGTTAATTGTACTGTCTCTATAGCTCCAAACTATACATTCGTGCATGAAGCAACAGATGCTCCAAGGATTTCATTCTACGACTACATCGTTATTGGAGGCGGAACCACCGGAATACCAGTAGCCACCACCCTATCTGCAAACGCCTCGGTTCTATTACTTGAACGTGGTGGCTCACCCTATACCAATATCAATGTCACACGTGAAGTCAATTTCGGTACCTACTTCTTTGATACATCACCGGATTCTCCCTCTCAACGATTTGTTGTAGAGGGTGTTATAAATGCACGCCCTCGTGTCTTGGGTGGTGGTACTTCAATTAATGCGGGCTTCTACTCTCGTGGTGAAGAACAGTTCCACATAGAGGCTGGATTAACCGATGCAGACTTGATCGAAGAATCTTACCAACTTGCAGAAAGCGTAATGGTTTTTCCGCCCGTTCTGGGGGGTTGGCAGCGTGCGCTTCGAGCATCACTGGTCGAAGCGGGGGTCACACCCGACAATGGATATACCTTTGAACATCTCGTTGGTACTAAAACCGGTGGTACTATTTTTGATCCAAATGGAACACGACATACAGCCGCAGATTTGTTGCAATTTGCAAATCCGGAGGGGCTGTCTGTTCTTCTACACGCATCTGTTCACAAAATCTTATTTAAGACCAAAGGTATATATATAGGTACAGTACAACAAAAAGTGTTTTAAGTGTCTTAATAGACTACTTCGTGTGGGTCCTATCTAAAATTGTTGTAACAAGTTTATAAAACGCTTTTAGGTGTCTTAACGAGTCTTTTATAACACTTTTGAATCAAAGTGCCATATTTGTCATATCCTTTTTACAGTACTTTTTATAAACACATCTTTTTATAGGTCATTTTTTTTATAAAATGGCTAACATGTTTTAAAAGTGTCCTAAATGTTTTTAAATATATAGGTCATAAACTTATTACAACACATTTAGATACGACACACAAATGTTTTGTCCTATATAATAGTCTATTATATGACACTCAGACATTTTTGGTGTCCTAATTAAAAACCCAATTTTTTAGTTGTACACTACACGTTAATTATGCCTGCCAATGTTGTTAGTTTTTACTAAAGGTTAGTTATTCTTACTTTTTACAGCAGGAGAATCAACCCCAGTGGCTTTTGGAGTTGCCTTTGAAGATTCGTTTGGGAATATGCATAGGGCATTTCTAAAAGGTGGAGAGAAAGATGAAATCATACTTTCTGCCGGAGCTCTTGGTAGCCCACAACTTTTGATGTTGAGTGGCATAGGACCAAGAGAGCAACTCGAAGCACTTAGGATCAAAGTCGTGCTCGACCAACCTTTAGTTGGTAAAAACATGTCTGATAACCCTCTAAATGGATTCTTTGTCCCGGCTCTTGTTGAGGTTGAGCCATCCCTAGTCCAAAATGTTGGCATTACGGACTTTGGTAGCTACATCGAAGAATCCGGGGGCATTAATTTACTCTTAGCAGATATTTCAACATATTTGGGCTATGACTATCGGGTATATATATATACATTAATGCATTATACACTTATATCAAATTCCATAACCGAATACTTACAAACTGTTTGAATCCCACATCGCTCAAATTTATTTACATATAAATAATATCTCTACTCTAGTATTGGGCTCTTTAACTTGGAGAGTAATCTAATAAGATTCTACATATTCTTACAGAGAACTTGATAACCATATATGACTCGATAATCTTGATCATTGACTTATGTTGTTTGCAGAGGGGCGGATTTATATATGAGAAAACCAATGGCCCTGTATCTATGGGTGAACTCAAGATAGAGAACCGTGATCCAGCTGACAACCCGAACGTAACATTCAACTACTTTAGTGCACCCGAAGACATAGAGAAATGCGTTAATGGACTCCAAATCATTCTAAGAGCTATTGAAACAGAAGCATTCGCGAACTACAAGTATCCTAATATGACGACCCAAGATATTCTTGATCTGAACGCACGACTGCCATATAACCAGAATCCAAACAATTTAACATTTTCGTCTTTCGAACAATATTGCAAGGACAGTGTAACGACTATATGGCATTATCATGGTGGGTGTCAAGTCGGGAGGGTTGTTGACGATGAATATAAGGTTATTGGTGTAGATGGTCTTCGAGTCATGGATGGATCCACTCTCCTCAACTCTCCGGGAACTAATCCGCAAGCTAGCCTCATGATGCTCGGAAGGTACATGGGAGTTACGATGCTAGCACAAAGATTTGCAGTAGAGAAGGCGTATGCAGATATGTGAAGGCATCGCACTCGTTTTCCCCTAAAGATATCACAATGCTAATAGGTATGATGTTAATAAACTCTAATATTGGATTGTATGAAATTTATGGCATTTGTACGATTGTTATGTCAAGATTGAAGATTAATAAAAACAGTGTGAAGTTTTAGTCTTTAATTAGATTCTCAGTATTCCGTCTCTGGGGTGCATAAAAAGTCGTTAGATCCTATTGCAATCAATCCATCGATCAAAATTGGATTTGTTTGGATCCAAAATTTCAATAGTTAAATTGGATCTAACTATCGGTTGTACAATATCCGCTCGATCAAGTTCCAATAAAACTAAACTGATAATCCAAATATCGTCTAAGTACCAATTACAATTGATTTATTTTACATGATATTTTTCTTTGATATTTTGTTATACGAGGCTTGTTTTCTTTTCCATTAACTAGTTTGTACTTAATAAAACTAATATAAGAACAAATTAAATTAAATTAAATTAAATTAAATTAATTATCAAAATTCAACATCTAGTAAATAATTAAATTGCATCAGTTCCATCCAAATTTATTAAATTTCAACACCTAATCCACTATTGATCAATTTTACAGAAAGAAATAACTAAAAAACAATACATTGACTAAGATTCGATCAACTTGAGGTGGCGACTTACTTATGTGATTATTATTAATTAAAGTAATTACCAATTAACTAACCAAAGTAGAAATTAAATAACATAATTAATTATAAATTATAAATTAAATATTATTTCCGACGGAATTCAATTTAATCTAATTTTAATTAATTTGCATCGGAAATCTGTCGGAAATAAAAAATTAAAACCCAAAAACATATTTTATTTTCCCCGTAGAAAAGAACAAATTAATTTGAAAACACCAAAATTTTAAAAATTAAACTTTATTATCAATGTTTTGGTTCCGACGGATTTCCTGCGGATGGGGTATCCGTCGGAAATCCGCGGATATATCTTAAAATATATATTTTTTATTTTTCTTTATTCATTTCATTAACTTTGTGAATGATTTTTGGCTGATTTTTAAAAAAAAAATACGTTTTTTGTGGATTTGTTTTTACATTTTCTCTCTGTGAATACATATTCATGTCAAATTGGGCTCTAGTTGTTTTATTGTGGCTTAGTGGTTCGTATTGGGCTATAGTGGGTCATACTTGTCTTATCGAACTGACAACACACCACATGCATATATGTAGTACATATTTGCACGCATACACGTAATATGTCACATAAGATGTTATATTGGGCTTTAATAAGTAATAAAAGAACATATTCGACTATAATGGTGGTTTAGTGATTTATATTGAGGTATAATGGTGGTTTGGTTGTTTATATCGAGGTATAATGGTGGTTTAGTGGTTTATATAGAAGTATAATAGTTGATCCTATGCAGTCGATATATATATATATATATATATATATGTTGATCCCGATTTTACTCAATAATGATTTAAATATCTATTAGTTCAAACAAATAAGAGTGCGGAAGCGTTTTAACGAACTAAAGAGATATTCTTAGGTAGAAGAACACACAGAATCAAATAAACAAAGTATAAATAAACACGAGATTAACTCAAAGATTCACTTTGTATTGATTAAAATAAGAACACCAAGAACACCGAAGGTATAATATGAATTCTGCTCTAAAGGTGTGTGTGTCGTGCAAGGTTAATAGAAAAGATCGACATGAGCCTTCTATTTATATTGTTCAACAGGGGACATGCTTTAGACAAGAAGTACAAAGGGTACAAAGACAACATCGTGATCTGCTACATGTACAACGTTAATGTAGCGCGCCGCAATCTGCAAAGGCTGTAACCCATCAGAGGTTGACACGTGGAATGTGCAGGGCACGCCTTGTACGAATGATCTTCAGGATCTTCGTACAGCAGAGAACGTGAGAAGCACGATCGTCTTTGTTTTGATCTTCAGATAATCTTCTTAGTCTTCAGTCTTCATACCACAGAGGCTCTGTCAAGGGTGACAGAGGCTCTGTGGCCTTGTCCTCTGAGAATGTCTTCTGTTGGTTCTTCACTCGGTGTCTTGGCTCGTTGTCTTGGCAGAGGCTATGTCGATGTTTTTATACTTAGCATATTTTTCAATACTTCTTTACATAGAGGTTGGAGTTAACAATCTCCCCCTAAGTATTGAAATATAAAAAATTGAAAAATGCATGGTTTTCTAGACTAAGTACACGACAAGAGGTATTTGACCTCTGTTGAAAGTTTACTCTTCATATAAGATTATGCCACAGGCACTTACATTTGATTACAATGTACGATATGAAAAGTAAGCAGAGGTAAGTGTTAGAAATCAGACTCGGGCGTTTGGAAAATCGTTGAATTTCTAGTTGTCGATTCCTCCACTTTTAAGTTCATGATAGAATTTGATGCAGAGGTTTCTGAAGTTGATGAAGGAGTCGATAACCTCTATTAATCTGTCTGCGAGTGCTTGATCCATGAACTCTGTACCTCTGTGCTCCATTAGATTGGCTCTGAACTCTATCAGAGAGCTTGTTGCATACTTCTGGTAATCAATCTCTATGAATAACCTTAACTTTCCCGCAGGATCTTGATAGACATACCCAATCCTTGGGAATGTGATGATAGAGTTTGGTCTGGCAGAGGAGGGGCAGTCATCTTCTGTGGTGGGAGTCTTATTTGTTTTACTCCGAGGTCGAGTCCTACTTAGAAGTCAGTCATGCTATACATCAGAAGTCTTTCGTGCATTGCTTTCTTGATCACCCTATATGCCCTCTGAACTTCAAGTCTGGTGTTGTAGTTCTTTCTTGCCCAGCTCAGAAGATCGGGCAAGTCAGAGGGGCTTAGGTTCCCCAGATCAGCATCTAAGAATTGGTTCTCGGTTCTGTCAATCCTTTTGACTTTGTAGATGTTGTAGTGGATCTGAGTGCCTTTTGTTCTAGAAAGCTTGTAGTATATGACTTTGTCAATTTTAGAGCTTGAGTAGATTTGTTTGACAGGTTTGGCTGATGTTCTGTTGAAGACATCTTTGAGCTCTTTAAGTAATTCAGGGTTCAGAATGGATGGTGGCAGAGGATCGTTGATAGCTCTGCTGTACAGGTACTTGTACACCACCTCTTCCGTTTGTCGTGGAGGTGCAACGGGTGGAGGCATGGGCCTGCGTAGAGCATCCATTTTGCTTTTTATTTGGGCCACCCTGTCTTCTGTAGGTTTTGCCTTTAGATCCAGGATAGGGTTGGTTGACAGAGGTTGAATATTGAAGGCCCAGTCTTCTTCTTCAGGTTTGGGTGTGACAAAGGCGTCGAAAGCACTCTTCATCAGTTCTCTGTGGGTTGATGCTTCTGCCTTTTCTTCTTCGACTCCTCTGTCATTATTCCTTTTACTTTGTGTTTTGCCTTCGGCTCCTGTAGTTCTGCTTGTTGGGATTGGGTTGCCTCAATTGGTTTTAACTTTAGAGTTTCTGAGGTCTTTGCTGATGGAGCCTTTACTTTTGTTTGTGGTGGGGTTGCCTCTGTTGGTTTTGGCAGTTGTGCTTTTGAGGGCTTAGATGGGGGGTGCCTCTGTTGGTTTGTCAGAGGGCTTTGTTGGTGATGTGGGTTTGGTTTGAGGTTTGGTTGGTGAGGCTTCTGCGGATTTGCTCAGATATTTTCGTTTATGAACTAAGGTCTTGGTTCTGGGTTTGGTTTTGGGTTCTTCTGGTGTGTTTGGTTTAGGAGAAGGGGGTTTGTCTTCTGTTGGTTGTGGTGATTGGGATGGTTGATCCTCTTCAGATGAGGTGAGGATTTGGAATTGTTCTGTTGGTTTGGGAGTTGGTGATTGATAACGCCACTTTTTGGCGTTATTTTCGGTCCACAAACCAATGAGATTGGCTTGTGTTGAAGCAAAAAAGCGGAATTTTATGGTTTATCTAGTGAATTGTGCAGTTTATCCGAAAGAAGGCAATCATCGAGAAAAGAAGCAGAAAAGATCCAAAAGAGAGCCAAAACGAAGCCCGAGATCCAAGCCCAAGACCCATGCCCAGATCCGCGAACCAAACATGACCCACAGCAATTCAGAAACCGCGCGGTTTACCCCGCGGTTTACAAACCGCGGCCAAAACCGCGTATGTCCTTGTTTGGTTTGCTATACTTGGCGTTTTCCGACTTTTAGGTCATTATCTCGACACGTGCGACGGTGGATAGGAGAGGGGCGATTTTCAGAGCACTTTCACGTACTTTGGAGCCACGATAGAGGATTGATTGAGGAGAGTTCACTACGAGAAGTGGATTAGAGCCGAGAAAGAAGGGATTCATCGTACATTCTTACGGTTTACGATCACTATGATTTCACACACCACTTTCTACCCTTTTTCTAGTGTTTTTATCCACCCCAACATGAACTAATCTTTAGATGTTGGGGGTTGGAACAACTATGGATTTTACGATAGATGACGTGTAACCGAATGATTGTTTTGACCTGATTTGTTTTATGAAGCATTTGAATTCAGTTTTAATTATCAATTCTAGTCTGATCACCTTCAATTGACTTTCATGGTTTCTGGTTGAGTTTGTGAAAATTAATTAAGAACTAGATCAAGTAATCAAGTGTCGGAAAGGAGATTCGGGTAGAGATAGCCGAATCACTTTTTGCTCAGAATAGTTTGACCTAATGTACTTTAAAACCCTAGGTGTTGATGGAGAGATAAAACCTACGTGTCTTGAAATAAAATCTGTTATTGCTTGAGAAAGAATAACAGTGACTTTTACAAACTAGGGTTCATAGAAATAATCAGTAATAATCATTGTTCGGGTATTCGTTCATCAGCAGTATTTCCATAGGAAGTCCAACCCTCAACATTTTCTCTATCAAAAGTCTTTCCAAAACCTTCCGTTTGTTCGATTGTCGTTCTTAGTTAGTTTAAAACAAGTTCATACCAACAACTCAAAATTGCGATCGTTCAGTTAATAGATTTTATAGTAATTGTGATACTTAGTTCATAGTTCCCTGTGTTCGATACTCGTACTTCCAGTACTATTACTTGATTCGACCCGTACACTTGCGGTTGGATTTAGGGGGGTGTAAACCCGCCTATCAAGTTTTTGGCGCCGTTGCCGGGGAACTAGTTGCAACTGATAGCACTACCAGCTATAAGCGCTATTACATTGAACAAATTTTCTTTTCTTTTATTTTTATTTCATCACTTTCAGTTTTTGGATTACTAATTTTGTTTATTTCTCCGTTTTAGGTACTAATTGGTTTATGCCAAGGAAAACCCGAGGGGAGAAAATCGAACCGATCCATCCGGAGATTGAAAGAACCGCCCGCCGATTACGAAAAGAAACAAAAGCAAAAAAGCATATCAAGATCGAGATGGGTGACGAAGCTCCTCCTGAGAGACGCCCTATGCGATCGTTTGCCGATCCAAACGTGGCAGCCGCACGCATAGGCATTCAAGCACCCACTACTGGGGCGAACTACTTTGAGATCAAACGGAGTACCATCTTGATGGTACAGCAGAACCAGTTTGGAGGGGCGCCAACAGAAGATCCTCATGCACATCTTCGTGCATTTGAGAGGATTTGCAACACGTTCAAAATCAATGGGGTGAACGAGGATGCCATCAAGCTGAGACTTTTCAGCTTTTCACTCAAAGGCAGAGCCATAACTTGGACTGAAAGTATCCAACCGGACTCGATCACCACCTGGGCACAACTGAAGGCTGCTTTTCTCCAAAAGTTCTTTCCACCAAGCAGAACTGCACAACTTAGGGCTGAAATCACCCATTTCGCTCAATGGGATCAAGAAACATTGTATGAAGCCTGGGAGAGGTACAAAGACATGATCAAGAAATGCCCTCATCATGGGTTACAAGGTTGGGTTATCATCCAAACCTTCTTCAGTGGACTTTACTCGCAGTTCAAAAAAGACGTCACAGCTGCGGCGGGTGGAGCCCTAATGGATAAGTCCTATGAGGACGCATGTGAGCTGATTGATAATCTGGCCGAGCATAGTTTTTCTACTCCGAGACCAGCAGTTAGGAGAGTTGCGAGCGTGCAAGAGAATGACGAGCTGAAAGCCATAAAGGCTCAATTAAACGCACTCACAAGTCAGATGAAAGGTTCTTCTCTCCAATCCGCATTTATGATGGACGAGGGTATGCTGGATATGGCACCACCCATGAATGAGTCGGAGCAAGTTCAATTTATGCAAAATCGGAACAACCGGCCATGGAACGATCCATTCTCGAACACGTACAACGAGGGTTGGAAGAAGCACCCAAATTTCTCATGGAGTCAACTGCAAGGGCAACAAACCATGGCCCAACAACAGCAACAACAATACGGTAATAACTCCAACTTTTCAAATTCTTCTAATGCTAACAATGTTTATCGTTCTCCAGGTTACAACCAACGGAAATACGATGAAGGACAATCCGGAGAGAAGAAGCCGGGGCTAGAAGACATGATGATGAAGTTCATGTCTAAAATGGACAGCACGGTTGAGGGATTAGCCGGTACGGTCAACACAGTCATGTCGGCTACTGATCAGAACACGACATCCATAAAGCTCCTCGAAAGGCAAGTGGGGCAGATTTCTGAAGCCCTACAAAACCGAGCCCCTGGAACCTTTCCGAGTCAAACCGAAAGGAAAAACCGGGAAGATTGCAAGGCCATTCATCTGAGGAGTGGCAAGGATCTGATTGTAGACCCAACCCGAGAATCATCAAAGGAAACCGAGCCCAAAAGGCAAGAGGTTGAGATTGTTGACATGGATGAGTTGGAGGCCGATGACGAGGTCGTGATTGAAGAGAACTCGAAGAGTGAAAAGAAGAAGCAAGAGCAGCCTACCATTCCAAAGCAACCACAGGTCAAGCCGGCAGCACCAAAAGTGCCATATCCAAATAGGCTTAAAGCCTACAGGGATGATCTTAACTTTTCTAAATTTCTTGAAGTTTTTAAGAAATTGCATATTAACATCCCTTTTGCAGATGCCTTGGCACAAATGCCCTCATATGTGAAATTCTTGAAGGATATACTTTCTAACAAAAGAAAGATTGAGGAGCATGCGACAGTTGCACTTACTGAGGAGTGCAGCGCAATCATCCAACATAAGCTTCCCCCGAAGCTTAAGGATCTAGGGAGTTTTACTATCCCTGTTAATATAGGCAATTCTGAATTTAGTAAGGCTTTGTGTGATCTTGGAGCAAGTATTAACTTAATGCCTTTGTCTATTTTCAGGAAACTCGGACTTGGAGAGGTGCAACCGACCAATGTGACATTGCAGCTTGCCGACAGATCCATCAAGTACCCGTATGGTGTCATTGAAGATGTGTTGGTCAAGGTGGACAAGTTTTATCTCCCAGTCGACTTCGTGATCCTTGACATGGATGAGGATAAAGAGATACCATTGATTATGGGTCGACCGTTTTTAGCCACGGGAGGAGCACTTATTGACGTGAAAGGGGGAAAGCTCACCTTGAGAGTGGGTGACGAAGAAGCTGTCTTCAATGTTTTCCGGGCAGCCAAGCAAGGCATGGGACCAAATGAATGTTACCGGGTAGATGTGATGGACTCATTGATTAAAGAAACGTGTGGCATGCAAGTTTCCGATGACCAATTGAACAATGTCTTGATGGGTACCGATACTTATCCGGAAAGCGAGAGTGTGATGCAATTAAATGCATCGCCATCATACAAAGGCCCGAGAAGAACGATCATTGAAGATTTGGGAGAACCAATTCCCAAGTCCGAACCTTCATCGAAGATACCACCAAAGCTTGAGCTCAAACCGTTACCCGATCATCTCGAGTATGCATACTTGGGAGAAAAAGACACGCTTCCGGTGATTATCTCGTCCAAACTGAGTTCTGAGAATAAAGAGAAGTTACTAAGAGTTTTGAGAGAGCATCAAACTGCTATTGGATGGACGATAGCTGATCTGAAGGGTTTAAGCCCAACATTTTTCTCGCACCACATCAATCTTGAAGAAGGGCATCGACCGGTAGTTCAACATCAACGTCGGCTCAACCCAAATATGAAAGAAGTAGCCCGGAAGGAGGTTCTAAAACTCCTTGATGCTGGAATTATATATCCGGTTCCGGATAGTCCATGGGTGAGCCCGGTCCAAGTAGTGCCAAAGAAAGGTGGTATAACCATTGTTCGGAACAACAATAATGAGTTGATCCCTTCCTGAACAGTTACCGATTGGAGAGTGTGTATTGACTACCGAAAGCTGAACGATGCGACAAAGAAATATCACTTCCCTCTCCCATTCATTGATCAGATGTTGGAGCGATTATCCGGACACGAATACTACTGTTTTCTAGATGGTTATTCCGGGTACAACCACATTCCTATTGCGCCCGAGGACCAAGACAAGACAACATTCACTTGTCCGTACGGAACATTTGCATACCGCCGGATGCCATTCGGTTTGTGCAATTCTCCAGCCACTTTCCAACGATGCATGATGGCAATATATTCAGATATTATGGAGTGGACCATAGAGATTTTCATGGATGACTTCTCGGTGTTCGGATCTTCTTTTGACACATGTTTGGAACACCTAGAAGCCGTATTACAGAGATGCAAAGAGACAAGTCTTGTCTTGAATTGGGAGAAGTGTCACTTCATGGTGACCGAAGGGATCGTACTTGGTCATAAGGTGTCAAAGGCTGGGTTTGAAGTGGATAAGCCAAAAGTAGCAGTGATTGAGAATCTTCCTTACCCGAACTCCGTCAAGGGAGTCCGAAGCTTCTTGGGGCATGCCGGGTTCTACCGGCGGTTTATTAAGGATTTTTCTAAAATTAGTAAACCTTTGTGTTCATTATTGCTTAAAGATGCTAAATTCGATTTCACTGATGATTGTATATCTGCTCTTGACAGGTTAAAGAAGGAGTTGATATACGCACCGATTCTCATGGCTCCCGATTGGAGTTTGCCATTTATTTTGATGTGCGATGCGAGTGACACCGCTGTTGGAACGGTATTGGGTCAAAAGAAAGACAAGCGGATGCATGTGATCTACTACGCGAGTAAGACCTTGGATGATGCTCAACTCAACTACACGACTACCGAGAAGGAACTGTTAGCGGTCGTCTATGCTTGCGAGAAATTCCGGTCATATCTAGTGGGGGCCAAGGTAATCGTCTACACCGACCACTCTTCTTTAAAGCACCTAATGGCCAAGAAGGATGCTAAACCAAGACTGATTGGGTACTTTTGCTCTAAGAGTTCGACTTGGAAATTCTGGATAAGAAGGGATCGGAGAACACTGTGGCGGATCACCTATCGAGACTTGAGGGAGGTGAAGAGCAAAGGAAAGATAAGACCATCATCAATGATTCGTTTCCGGATGAGCAACTTTTCAAGGTTAGTCATTCGAAGCCTTGGTTCGCGGACATGGTAAATTACTTGGTGGGAGGAGTAGTGCCTTATCATATGAACTCCCACCAAAAGAAGAGATTTCTCTTTGAGGCCAAGAGGTACTATTGGGACGAGCCTTATCTCTATAAGTCATGTGCCGACGGTATGATCCGAAGATGTGTCCCAGAGGAAGAGAAGGCCGATATTTTGAACCATTATCACCCATTGGAATGTGGGGGCCACTTTAGCACTGATAGAACAGTGGCAAAGATTCTTCAGTCAGGTTTCTTTTGGCCGTCTATGTTCAAAGTGACCCGTGAATTCATCTCTAAGTGTGATCGGTGCCAAAGGACGGGGAACATATCCAAAAGGGATGAGATATCGATGCAGATCTTCATGGAAGTCGAACTCTTCGACGTATGGGGCATAGATTTCATGGGTCCGTTCCTGAACTCGTACCGGAATGAATATATCCTAGTAGCGGTGGACTACGTGTCGAAGTGGGTGGAAGCGATCGCAACTCCTATAAATGATTCTAAAGTAGTGATTAATTTCTTACGGAAGAATATATTTGCGAGGTTTGGAGTTCCGAGAGCACTGATCAGTGATGGTGGAAGTCATTTTTGTAATCGGTACTTGGAAGCGCTGTTAAAGAAATACTCGGTGAAGCACAAGGTCACGACACCATATCACCCACAAGCCAACGGCCTAGCGGAAGTGTCCAATCGGGAACTAAAGCAGATTCTGGAAAAGACAGTGAATTCATCCCGGAAGGATTGGTCGATGAAGTTAGATGACGCGTTGTGGGCGTATCGGACGGTGTTCAAAACCCCTCTCGGTACCACTCCCTATCGGTTAGTGTTTGTAAAATCATGCCATCTACCAGTGGAACTCGAGTGTAGAGCATTCTGGGCAATAAAGAAGCTGAACACGGAGCTGGATGCAGCCGGAAAGAGAAGACTACTACAGCTGTGTGAATTAGAGGAAATCCGGCTGGACGCATTCGATAACGCGTTAATCTACAAGGAGCGGACCAAAAGATTCCATGACCAGCGACTCCGTGAGAAGGTAATTATTCCTGGAATGCAAGTTCTGTTATTTAAATCACGTTTGCGTTTGTTTCCAGGAAAGCTGAAATCCAAGTGCTCTGGTCCGTTCACCGTCAAGGAGGTATACCCGTATGGAACAGTTGAGCTACAAGGAAAAGACGAGGCGACCTTCAAAGTGAACAGCCAGCGAGTGAAGCCGTATTATGGAGGAGAGACAGGGGTATCTGACACCATGTATTTGGATGAACCGAAGGATGAATCAGCAGGAAGGTTGAGCCACGACCGAAACTAAGGCGCTGGGTGGGAGGCAACCCACCGAGGTGTGTCTTTCATCTTAATTTAGGCTTGAGAGTGTTTATTTACAAAAAAAAAAATTTGAAATGAAAAAGTGAACAGAGGGTTACGCGGTATTACCCGCGGCTTATAAACCATGCAACAAACCGCGGGCCTCTCTGAGGAATTTGTGAAATAGAGGGTTATGCGGTATTACCCGCGGTTTACAAACCGCGCAGTAAACCGCGCGTGTCCTCTGAAATGCTAGGGTTTCGTTTGTCTTTTGTGTACAGTCATCTTTTGCTTTATGTCTTTTCTTCTTCTTTCTTCTTCCTTATTCTTTCTTTTCCCTGCTTCTATCTCTCTCTCTTCTCGAAACTCTCTCTCCCTCTCACGAATTTCTTGCCCCCTCCATCGATTTTAAAAGTTCATCTCAAGATTTTCAGTGTTGTGCTCCATTTCTGCAAGACCAAGGTATGTATTTTTCTCTTCTCTCTTTTTGGTCTTCACATGTGATGATGTGGTGTAGGTTTGTTCTTATTTTTCTCATTTCTTGCTTCCAAATGCTTGTATGTTGCTTCCCCCATCGTCCAGATCTCTCACAAATGTGTTACTCTCGTGATGTTCATGCTACTCTGTGAATATACGCCTATTGTATGCTCGGAAGTTAACTTGAGGATTTTTAACTTGTATGTAATTGGGTATGTAATTTTTGTGAGGATATATGCTTAAAATCTATAATGGGGTGTTTTTGGGAAGTAAAATGAGGAAAAGTGTTGGTAAGTTAGGATCTGAAATTTTGTGGAATACTCCTACTTTTGTGCATAAATGCTACGTGAGGGATTTCTTGGCAACATGAAGTCCCTACATTAATTTTATGGGTTTTGGCTTTTAGTGCAAGCATAGCCAAACCTAAGTTTCACTTAGGTTTGGGGTTCGATTATTGTCCAATAGTGCAAACTGTTGAGGGATTTTTAGATGTTTGCACGAGGAAATTATGTGGTTATGTGGTAACTGTTGGTCAAAATGCATGAGCTAAACAGTATTTTATTCATATTTTGCATGCATGGGATTTGTGAGTTTAGCAGCACGTACATATAAGGAAAATGAGATACAACTAACCTAAGTTTCACTTAGGTTTGGGGTGCCTTCTTTTTCCACATTCACACACTCACATTTAACCCGTTGCAAACCTCGGTTTTACCGAGGTTTGGGGTGGCTATGAGCGTGATAACTCATTAGAGTTCATTTATTTATGCAGATAATGAGGCATCATCCGAGAACGCACCTCTCCTTCCCACAATATGACCGCATCCACCCAAACCAAAGACGCCAGATGTTCGACCGGGAAAACCCGGATAGATATGAACGCCACGAGCAGATGACAGATAATGCATGCAATCCATTCGGAGAACGAGGCATCAAGCTGGCAGGCCTTCCGGACGGTTCAAGGGTACCGGAGATCATACAGCAACAGTCTTGGGAGAGGTTCATCCGAACCCCTCCCATGTAATGTATTGCAACAGTTAGAGAATTCTTCGCATGTATGATTCCAGCTGTTTACCACGATCGCTGTGTGGTAAAAATGGGTGACGAGGAGGTCCGGATCTCTCCGGACGACATAGATGCTTACTTCCACACCCCCCGTCAGGCAAACTTGAGCGCCACCTACGGTCTATCTCTGAACCAAGCATTCCGGGATCAATTGAGTCCAACCGTCGCCGCCTCTCTAAGGCGGAATGAACACACGGGGTGGGTCACAATGGATCAACAGATTTTGAAGAGCGAGATGCATACTGATATAGCCTTCCTCATGCTCTTCGTCAAGGCTTCACTAAAGCCTTCCTCTCACAACACCACCGCCGACAGCCAAGTGGCGGAGGTCCTCTATTCATTGCACAACAATCTTCCAATGGACGTCAGACACATTATATGGATGGAGATATTAGACGCAGGTATGACCCTCGACGGTGTATTACCGTTCCCTTGTTTGATAACACACTTTTGTAGGGAAGCAAGTGTCCCAATAGGACACCTCACTGCATCGAAGAAGGACTTCACGAAGACACAGTATAAGCACCAAATTACGGCGACGAGGAAGTTAGAAGAGAGGAGGGGAGCAGACCCAGATTTTCAGAGGCGGCATCTTGCCGAACCGGTCCATATGTCGTCCGAGAGTGCCTCAGACAGTGATCCCAATTTTGATCCGGAGGCACCACCGGCGGAGGCGGCCGTTCACGGCGGCGACACACCTCCTTATATGCGCCGATTTATGGATCAGATGACGACCGAGAGGAGGCGATCGGATGAGCGGATGGATCGTAACTTCCAAAACATAACATTACACTTGGATAGTTTTGGCGCGCGTCTCACCCAAGCCGGCTTTCCAGCTCCACCAGCACCACAAGCACCTCCAGCGCAACCCGAAGGCCGGAGAAGAGTGAGAGGACGGCGAGACGGGGGTGCTTCATCATCATCCCGCCGGTAGATGGGTTTGTTTTCAAGTTCTCTTGTTTTTGATTTGTCTTGATGATGTACTGTACTGTTTTATTTGTTTTTGTTGGATGACTGTAATAATGCACAACAATACTGTCACTGTTTGTACCACTTCCTGCACATTGGGGACAATGTGCAGGTAAGGTTTGGGGTTGCCAATCGGGCCCCCGTTGATGCACGTTCGTATCCCACACTTCGGAATGTTAGATCATTTTAGCTAATATTTTTTGTTCTGGATGATTGAGACCGACCATTGTGGAGAGAATCTCGGGATAGTGACGTGACCATTAGGGAAGGACCGGGAAAAGACATGACTATGGACATTAGTGGAGACCACCCAATAGCGAGATTTGAGCCTAAAAGACGTTTTTCATTTCGATGGACTTAAACACGAAATTCATATACACTTTTTCAAATTCCTTGTCGTGATTATAGAGTGATCTCGCTATAATATCGCATTGGGTAGCAAAGACAGCCATCGGGATATTGGGTAAGGGTATAGTAGACCATATCGTGTGGACCTTAAGAGATGATTCCATGCAATGTGTGTATAGTTAACCATTTTTAGCTATCGTTCCTTTCGACCCATTATGTGTGTATCCATAACCCATCTTTGCAGCAAAACACTCACCTTGTTCGTTTCTAAACCCACCATGAAACCCTAACCAAAAACCTTAGCCAACCCTTATCCGAAAGTGTGTCAATCAGAAGCAGTAATGAACAGCAGAATATAGAGCAGAAAAGAAAATGTAACATCCCAAAAATTTCGAGAAATTTAAAATTTTTAATTAAACATTTCGTATATAAAACCCATTAAATAATCCCAACATATTAGTTGCAAAATCATAAGTATTGTTCATATAACCAGAAACCAGCGGAAATAATGTTAATAAATAAAACTAATAATAGCCAGCTCATCCCGCGCGCCAGTGTGAACCCGTCATGCCTTAGAGCCACTTGTACCTGAAACCATAGTTTATTGGGAAAGGGTAAGCACGAAGCTTAGTGAATTCAAACACCATAAATAACACATTTATTCCACACTACCCCTAAAACAGATAGTGACACACAAACGATCATACAAGTCTACGAACAAATCATAAACATGCATATCTACACCCACCCACCTAAGAGGCACAAGTCGGTCCCACCGACCACATGATAAAACCTCCGGCCCCGCCGGATCCCCGGTCCCACCGAGTCTCTACGCCACCCGCGTATAAAATCTCCGGCCCCGCCGGATCCCTCGGTCCCACCAAGTTAACATGACATCATAATCTCAACTAGACACCCCACTATCTAGTTCACAACAAAATCACATAAAGCTACCACACACGTGCTACAACAATGATAAAACAACCGATATTAAGTATAGTGAGAGAACTCACCTCGAATGCGCGCCTAGCTTAACAATACAATTCAAGCTTCACAATTACGGTCACTTCCCAGCACCTAAACGCATGTTAAAACGTGTCAATACGAGACCTGGACCTTATGACACGACAAACGCTTAAACCGTCACTAAAACTATTTTCAGTTCTCGCCAAACAGGTCTGTTCGGGACCTGTTTCGAACCCTTTAAACCCAGAAAATTCCCAATATTATTTCATGATTAGAAAGTACTCTGAGATAGGGTTTCAAGGACATATTATACGCCTCCTAACGATTTTTCTACAATTAAACAAGGATTTTACAAAAACAGCTCGCGGAACAGCGAAAAACGGAACCTTTCAGTACAAAACAACGATTTTACCTATGTTACATTCCGAACTGGATTTTGCACAAAACACAGAAAAGTTACTAGACTCTGAAAGGGAACCTTTGGCACCGATTTCACCCCAATCCGAGTTACGAGTAAGGAGTTACGGCTTACGCAAAATCAGTGGCAGATTAATGACATTCACATAAAATGATAAAACGGTTTTGACAAAAGGCTCGGCGGTTTAGGGTTGCGACTCCGGTGGCGTTAGGGTTCCGCCGTGGAGGACTTAGGGTTTAGCCCCGCCCACTTCCACCTCCGGCAGTGGGACACGGCGGCGGCGGCGGTTCTCCGACGACGGTCACCCGCACGCACATACCACCCCACTCTCGCACCACCTCCCTCTTAACTCTCGATCGCCATTCGATACCGACACATACACACGCAACACACACACACACACATCCATCACCGTCCACCCACGGCCACCGTAGCGGCGGCGTGCGGCGGTGGTTGTCTCGCCGGAAAAACGAACAAGAAAGAAAACAAGACGAAACGAGGGAACGACTTACCTTGCGATGGTTGCTCCTCTTCCCTCGACTTCTCCGGCGAATGGTGGTGGTGGCGGCGACCTCCGGCGACTGGAAAAACTCTCCGGAGAACCACTCTCTCTCTTCTTCGCTCGGTTCCTCTCTATCTCGCGATCTCTCTCTCTCCTTCCTACTCCGGCGCCAAACATACAAGGGAAACAAAGAGGTGATCGATGGCAATGAAGGGGGAGGGATTAGGGTTTTCGTTTGGTTTTGTGTGGCTTCCGTGATCAACAAGAAGAAGCAATATGGAGGGGTTCGGTTCCTTGTGGGCCGAGCCCCCATGCACTACTTTGGACTAATTACAAAATGGTCCCTGCAGTTTCAGTTTCACCATAAAACTCTTGCCCACAAATTTCTTTACAGAAAGGGGGGTCCTTTTGGTTTAACCTCGTTAATAACAACGCTAAGAGAAAAGAAATATTTAAGATATTAAAAGAGAAAGAATTCATACCGGGACACGGGCCTTACAACTCTCCCCCGCTTGAATCAGACTTCGTCCCCGAAGTCTACGTCCGCAAACAGCTCCGGGTAGTTCTCCCGCATCTCAGCTTCAGGTTCCCACGTCCATTCTGAACCCTTTCGGTGCTTCCACTGGACCTTAACCAACCCAACTACCTTGTTGCGCGAGGTTCTCGTCCTCCTGTCGAGAATGGCAACCGGCTTCTCCACATAATTGAGTCGCTCATCAATCTGAATGTCTTCGAGAGGGATTACTGCAGACTCATCCATCACACACTTCCGCAATTGAGAAACGTGGAAGGTGTTGTGGATCAGGCTCAGTTCCTCCGGTAGCTCCAATCGGTAAGCTACCTTCCCCGTTTGCGGAAACGAATTACCCCTTTCCAGGGCGACACCTTCAAAAGAACATAATCCCCGACTTGGAACTCCAAGTTTGATCGTCTCTTGTCGGCGTACCTTTTTTTGCCGACTCTGAGCAGTGACTAGCCGATCCCGCACCATCTGAATCATCTCTGTCGTCTTTAACATGACGTCAGTGCTCCCCAACACTCTGTGACCAACCTCGCCCCAGCAAATGGGCGTCCGACACTTCCTGCCATACAACACTTCGTACGGCGCTCTACCGATGCTAGCGTGATAGCTGTTATTATAGGACAACTCAGCTAGTGGAAGATATTGATCCCAACTACCACGAAAGTCAATAACACAAGCTCGCAGCATGTCCTCGAGTGTCTGAATAGTACGCTCACTCAGCCCGTCGGTCTGAGGATGAAATGCTGTACTGAAATGCAACCGCGTACCCATTTCATTTTGAAACTTCTCCCAAAACCGGGAGGTGAAACGAGTATCTCGATCCGAGACAATCGAGACTGGCACCCCGTGCCTAGTTACAATCTCTCGGATGAAAACCTCCGCAAGCTTATCCGCCGATAAGCTCTCTTTAATCGCCAAGAAGTGAGCGCTCTTAGTCAGACGATCCACAATTACCCAGATGGTATCATTCCCTCGCTGAGTTTTGGGAAGCTTAGTGATGAAATCCATCGTAATCTGCTCCCACTTCCACACCGGAATCTCCAAAGGCTGCAATTTCCCGTGCGGTCGTTGGTGCTCCGCTTTGACCTTCCGACAGGTCAAACATACCTCCACGCATTTGGCTACATCCCGCTTCATGTCGGGCCACCAATAGCCTTCCCGTAAGTCTCTGTACATTTTGGTAGCTCCCGGATGAATCGAAAACTTGGACTTATGCGCCTCGTCCAATAGTATCTGTCGGTTCCCACCGGTGAATGGGACCCAAACTCTACCATATCGGGTCAACAATCCTCGACCATCCCGTACAATTTTCGGAATTTCTCCCGAAACCCTCTCACGTTTTGCATTTTCCGCCAACACGGCCACCTCCTGAGCGACACCTATCGACTCCAGAAGAGGTGCAACTACTGTCAATCGCTGAAATAGACCCTTCAGCGGTTCCCCAACCGGATGTCGGCTAAGTGCGTCCGCGACTACATTCGCTTTACCCGGGTGGTAAAGTATCTCGCAGTCGTAATCCTTGACCACATCAAGCCATCTTCGCTGACGCATATTAAGGTTTTGCTGATCCATCAGATATTTAAGGCTCTTATGATCAGTGTAGATCGTACACTTGACACCATAAAGATAGTGTCTCCAAATTTTTAGAGCAAACACCACTGCTCCCAACTCCAAGTCATGAGTCGGGTAGTTCGCTTCGTGAGGCTTCAGCTGCCTCGAAGCGTAAGCTATGACCTTGCCGCGTTGCATAAGCACGTCACCCAACCCCTGATATGAAGCATCACAATAAACCACCAAATCCTCCATGCCCTCGGGTAAAGCTAACACAGGAGCTTCACATAAACGCCTGCGTAGCTCCTCAAATGCCTTCTGCTGCTCTTCACCCCAACTGAACGCTGCAGTTTTCTTCGTCAGTCGAGTCATAGGCAAGGCAATCTTGGAGAAATCTTGGATAAATCTCCGATAGTATCCTGCTAACCCGAGGAAACTCCGCACCTCGGTAGGAGTTTTCGGCACCACCCACCGCATGACCGCTGAAATCTTGGACGGATCGACCATGATACCGTTCTGATTCACGACATGTCCTAGGAATTGGACCTCTCGTAACCAGAATTCACACTTGGAGAACTTAGCATAAAGCTTCTCCCGTCTCAAAACATCCAACACTTCCCGCAAATGCATCTCGTGCTCTTCTTTCGTCTTCGAATATACGAGGATATCGTCGATGAACACGATCACCGAGCGATCCAACATCGGGCTACATACCCTGATCATGAGGTCCATGAATGCTGCGGGTGCGTTGGTGAGCCCGAAAGGCATCACCACGAACTCGTAATGGCCATATCGCGTACGGAAGGCCGTCTTCTCCGTATCCTCACTCCGTACCCGCATCTGATGATACCCCGATCTCAGGTCAATCTTAGAGAACCACGAGGCTCCCTGCAACTGATCAAACAAGTCGTCAATCCTTGGCAGAGGATAACGATTATTTACCGTAAGCTTATTCAGCTCCCGGTAATCAATACACATCCGCTGAGACCCATCCTTCTTCTTTACGAACAAAATCGGAGCTCCCCACGGTGAACAACTCGGCTTAATGAACTCTTTCTCGAGAAGTTCTTGCAACTGATCATACAACTCCTTCATTTCTGGTGGAGCCAGGCGATAGGGTGCCTTGGCCACCGGAGCAGCACCCGGAATCAGATCGATTCGAAACTCTACCTGTCGTTCAGGAGGTATCCCCGGTAACTCGTCGGGAAACACATCGGCAAACTCCCTCACGACTGGCACATCTTCGGCAGTCTTCTTCGCCTCGTCAACACGCGTATCTATCACATACGTTAAGTACCCCTGCCCACTATGCTGAAGGTGTCTCCGAGCCCTCGCCGCGGAACATATTGCCGTAGTCCGTCTGGGCGAGTCTCCCTGAATCAACAACTCTCCCCCGCTTGGGGTTTGAACCCGCACTTGTTTGTGGCGACAAACAATTTCCGCATCAAACGCGTCCATCCAATCCATGCCCACAATCACACAAAGCTCTCGCATAGCTATCGGAATCAAGTCGATGGGAAACCTCACACCCGAGATTTCCAACGTGCATCCCCGATACACATCCGTAACCGTCAAGGTCCTATCATCGGCAACCTCGACTACCAAAGGACATCCTAACCGTCCCACCACTCGGCCCAAACTCTCGCTAAAAGTGCGAGACACAAATGAATGAGTAGCCCCGCTATCAAACATTACAACCGCAGGCACCGAGTTAACTAGAAACGTACCTAACATACAATTAACAACATATAAATACAAGGCATGAAAAGGAAGGACGAAAAGAAAGAGGGTGATGAAACATACCTGTCACCACTTTAGGCGTCGCCTGCGCCTCTTCTACCTTCAGCTGGTGGACTCTACCTCGCGCTGCCTCCGTTCCCGGCTGACCCGTACGACCGTCAGTGATGTGCAGTGGGGCATTTGTAGGAGCCCTCTGTGCACCACCCCCATCAGCTGCTCTCGCGTTCGGACAATTGGCCTTCACGTGGCCCGTCTGCTTGCAGTTAAAGCAGACCATCAATGGCGACTTGCAATCCCGGCTGAAATGACCGGACTGCCCACACTTGAAACACCCGTCAGTCCTCTTCCCACTAGTATCCCTGGGTTTAAACCCACCACTCCTCGAACTCCCGCGCGAATCAGAAAACTTTGACTTCTTTTGCACCGTAGAGATTGGCGTCACCGCCTGTGTCACCTTTCTCTTCCTGGCTTGGGTCTCTAACTCCAGGTCCCTTCTCCGGGCTGCATCCATCATTGCTGCCAAAGAAGCGTACGGCACCGTGCTCACGAATTCCCTGATCTCGGTACGTAACATATCCTTATACCGAGCCATCTTCATTTCCTCCGAGGCGGCATACTGAGGACAAAACAGCGCCATCTTAGTAAATTTCTTGTTCATTTCCTTCACAGTCTCCGTGGTTTGGGTTAGCTCCAAGAACTCCTTCGCTATCCGCTCCATCTCTACCGGAGGCACGTACTCGGCACGGAACCGAGTAACGAACTCCTCCCAAGTAAGGGTAGTACGCTCGGCAAAAGTCAGCGCTGAAGCGCACCAATCCTTCGCCCCATCGCGAAGCAAGTTCACAGCAAAACGGACCTTCAGACTATCCGGGCAGCCGCTGGTCAAGAAAGCACACTCCATATCAGAAATCCAACGCATGCTAACAATTGGATTCGGGTCTCCCTTGAATTCGGGTGGAGAACAGGCAGAGAGATCCCGATACTGGAACTCTCGATTACGGGACTGTCCCCCAGCAGGCGGCGGAATTGCTGCAATGCGTTCCTCCAACAGAACCGTCACCTGATCTTGGATGGCGGTGATAATCTCGGGGATTGCCTCCCCGATCGCATGCGCTACCTCAGTTGCAATCATCTCTCGAATCTGTTCCTCCGTGATCCCCGCCTCAGTTCGCGGCTCAGTCGTGTTGTTCCTCCTAGTGATGGCCATTCTAGAGAGAAGAAAATACAACGAGTTATTAGTACCTAATAACTCACACCAACAACACTCACGCTCAGCTCCTTGGATTCCTCGCGACTTTCCCGACTCGAGCACTGATCCTGTGCTTCCGGTAGTAGGAGCTCTACTACTACCTTCCACACCTATCATCGCTCGTTCCGAGTCCCATCCCGAGGGGTCCAAGTAGCTTCTCGCCGCAACTACACACATATGCCCGCACCGGCATATATACTCACTCTTCCTAGCTCCCTAGGAATTCCATCCCAACCACTACCCTTGCTACTACCGAATCCCCACTAATCATAAAGAGTGGCCTCGCGAATACCCGATTACATGCAGTGCAAAACAAATAGACATTCGAATACAAGATTCTGTCCTAGAAAGGTTGGACTCAAACAAGAGCTGCGCAATAGAACTAAATCGAATATTCTAAGGCTATAAGTCTCTTACGGCATACAACCTAGAGGGTATCCACTTAGTAACCTATCATAATTAGCATAAATTCCTAATAGCAAGCAGTCCAACATACCGCATAGTGTCAACAACAGGCAATCTAGCATGCATACTCTATGATCTAGAAAGCAATGAACACTAAGCATTGTACCTTTCCCTTTGGCTCCGGCTGACTGTACACACTGCGCCCTCGATCACCGTTCCTCGAACGTGTTTTTACCATTTTCTTTTATTCCCAAACAGGTTTAATAAAGAATTTGAAAATTTTCCCAGCCGCAACTTGAGACCAAACACACCGAGGTGCGTTTGATTCACTCAAGCTGTGCTCTGATACCAAGTTGTAACATCCCAAAAATTTCGAGAAATTTAAAATTTTTAATTAAACATTTCGTATATAAAACCCATTAAATAATCCCAACATATTAGTTGCAAAATCATAAGTATTGTTCATATAACCAGAAACCAGCGGAAATAATGTTAATAAATAAAACTAATAATAGCCAACTCATCCCGCGCGCCAGTGTGTACCCGTCACGCCTTAGAGCCACTTGTACCTGAAACCATAGTTTATTGGGAAAGGGTAAGCACGAAGCTTAGTGAATTCAAACACCATAAATAACACAGTTATTCCACACTACCCCTAAAACAGATAGTGACACACAAACGATCATACAAGTCTACGAACAAATCATAAACATGCATATCCACACCCACCCACCTAAGAGGCACAAGTCGGTCCCACCGACCACATGATAAAACCTCCGGCCCCGCCGGATCCCCGGTCCCACCGAGTCTCTACGCCACCCGCGTATAAAATCTCAGGCCCCGCCGGATCCCTCGGTCCCACCAAGTTAACATGACATCATAATCTCAAAAAGACACCCCACTATCTAGTTCACAACAAAATCACATAAAGCTACCACACACGTGCTACAGCAATGATAAAACAACCGATATTAAGTATAGTGAGAGAACTCACCTCGAATGCGCGCCTAGCTTAACAATACAATTCAAGCTTCACAATTACGGTCACTTCCCAGCACCTAAACGCATGTTAAAACGTGTCAATACGAGACCCGGACCCTATGACACGACACACGCTTAAACCGTCACTAAAATTATTTTCCGTTCTCGCCAAACAGGTCTGTTCGGGACCTGTTTCGACCCCTTTAAACCCAGAAAATTCCCAATATTATTTCATGATTAGAAAGTACTCTGAGATAGGGTTTCAAGGACATATTATACGCCTCCTAACGATTTTTCTACAATTAAACAAGGATTTTACAAAAACAGCTCGCGGAACAGCGAAAAACGGAACCTTTCAGTACAAAATAACGATTTTACGTATGTTAAATTCCGAACTGGATTTTGTACAAAACACAGAAAAGTTACTAGACTCGGAAAGGGAACTTTTGGCACCGATTTCACCCCAATCCGAGTTACGAGTAAGGAGTTACGGCTTACGCAAAATCAGTGGCAGATTAATGACATTCACATAAAATGATAAAACGGTTTTGACAAAAGGCTCGGCGGTTTAGGGTTGCGACTCCGGTGGCGTTAGGGTTCCGCCGTGGAGGACTTAGGGTTTAACCCCGCCCACTGCCACCTCCGGCAGTGGGACACGGCGGCGGCGGCGGTTCTCCGGCGGCGGTTCTCCGGCGACGGTCACCCGCACGCACATACCACCCCACTCTCGCACCACCTCCCTCTTAACTCTCGATCGCCATTCGATACCGACACATACACACGCAACACACACACACACAGCCATTGCCGTCTACCCACGGCCACCGTAGCGGCGGCGTGCGGCGGTGGTTGTCTCGCCGGAAAAACGAACAAGAAAGAAAACAAGACGAAACGAGGGAACGACTTACCTTGCGATGGTTGCTCCTCTTCCCTCGACTTCTTCGGCGAATGGTGGTGGTGGCGGCGACCTCCGGCGACTGGAAAAACTCTCCGGAGAACCACTCTCTCTCTTCTTCGCTCGGTTCCTCTCTATCTCGCGATCTCTCTCTCTCCTTCCTACTCCGGCGCCGAACATACAAGGGAAACAGAGAGGTGATCGATGGCAATGAAGGGGGAGGGATTAGGGTTTTCGTTTGGTTTTGTGTGGCTGCCGTGATCAACAAGAAGAAGCAATATGGAGGGGTTCGGTTCCTTGTGGGCTGAGCCCCCATGCACTACTTTGGACTAATTACAAATTGGTCCCTGCAGTTTCAGTTTCACCATAAAACTCTTGCCCACAAATTTCTTTACAGAAAGGGGGGTCCTTTTGGTTTAACCTCGTTAATAACAACGCTAAGAGAAAAGAAATATTTAAGCAATTAAAAGAGAAAGAATTCGTACCGGGACACGGGCCTTACAGGAAAACACAGGCCAGCCATGAAAATAGATTGGGTCAGTATAACCCAAGAGCTAGAAAGGAGGGCCAATGCAGCGCCAATTAAATAAAGAGGGCCAATGACGCCCCACAAAAAAAAACAGTTAGTTAGATAGTATTGGTAGCAGCTAAATAAGATAGTCAAAGCGACTCCGGTAGTGACAAAGAGGGCCACGTGATAGAATGTGAAGAAAGTTCAGAACTGCTAACGATTGACACGCCGTGGATTGTTGATCCTTTTTACCCTTCATTTCTTAGCCATAACCTTAGCCCCGTTACAACCCTTGTAAAGACCTGGATGATCTTTTGGAAAATGTGATTAGGGTATACGACCACCTTTACAGATTTTCCCTGTCTTGCTACTTGATTCCCTTCTGAGATCAACCTTTTTGGACATTTGTGCGTCTTTCTTTAGAGTTGTCATGTAATTATTGAGTATTCTTATACATAACTTCCTTATACATGACAACATGTGCGACAACCTAGGTTCGAGTGAAATGAGAGTATCCCGTGAGGTAGGATTGAGGCGAAATATTTTCCCTAGTATGTCTGGACCTAGTACAACCTTAATGTAATCGGAGCAGTCATGAGTTCAACTCACAATGGAAGGCCATAGATCAAACAGAATAAGGATGAGGCCAGGATGAGATAAGCATTCGCGAGTATGGGAAATCACCAGTGCATAACGTGGTACCGATTGAGAGTTGTGTTGTTATTATTTCACTGATATATGCTTTTATTCTATTTTATCGCTAATTTTCTTGAGGACAAGCAACACTCGGTTTGGGGTTGTTGATAACGCCACTTTTTGGCGTTATTCGGCCACAAACCAATGAGATTCGCTTGTGTTTAAGCAAAAAGACGGAATTTTATGGTTTATCTAGTGAATTGTGTAGTTTATCCGAAAGAAGGCAATCATATAGAAAAGAAGCAGAAAAGATCCAAAAGAGAGCCAAAACGAAGCCCAAGATCCAAGCCCAAGACCCATGCCCAGATCCGCGAACCAAACATGACCCACAACAATTCAGAAACCGCGCAGTTTACCCCGCGGTTTACAAACCGCGGCCAAAACCGCGTATATCCCTGTTTGGTTTGCTATACTTGGCGTTTTCCGACTTTTAGGTCATTCTCTCGACACGTGCGACGGTGGGCAGGAAGAGGGGCGATTTTCAGAGCACTTTCACGTACTTTGGAGCCACAATAGAAGATTGATTGATGAGAGTTCACTACGAGAAGTGGATTAGAGCCGAGAAAGAAGGGATTCATCGTACATTCTTACCGTTTACGATCACTATGATTTCACACACCACTTTCTACCCTTTTTCTAGTGTTTTTATCCACCCCAACATGAACTAATCTTTAGATGTTGGCGGTTGGAACAACTATGGATTTTACGATGGATGACGTGTAACCGAATGATTGTTTTGACCTGATTTGATTTATGAAGCATTTGAATTCAGTTTTAATTATCAATTGTAGTCTGATCACCATCAATTGACTTTCATGGTTTCTGATTAAGTTTGAGAAAATTAATTAAGAACTAGATCAAGTAATCAAGTGCCGGAAAGGAGATTCGGGTAGAGATAGACGAATCACTTTCTGCTCAGAATAGTTTGACCTAATGTACTTTAAAACCCTTGGTGTTGATCGAGAGATAAAACCTACGTGTCTTGAAATAAAATCTGTTATTGCTTGAGAAAGAATAACAGTGACTTTTACAAACTAGGGTTCATAGAAATAATCAGTAATAATCATTGTTGGGGTATTCGTCCAACCCTCAACCTTTTCTCTATCAAAAGTCTTTCCAAAACCTTCCGTTTGTTCGATTGTCGTTCGTAGTTAGTTTAAAACAAGTTCATACCAACAACTCAAAATTGCGATCGTTCAGTTAATAGATTTTATAGTAATTGTGATACTTAGTTCCTAGTTCCCTGTGTTCGATACTCGTACTTCCAGTACTATTACTTGATTCGACCCGTACACTTGCGGTTATGTTAGGGCAAGTTTTATGTTATGATTTAAAGTTCAAGGGTGTATTTTGTATTTCCTTAAACATAGTCCATAGTGAACGGGCCGTGGGCTTGTTACCACGGGCCCAACATATTTAATGCACAACTAGCTTAGAAAATTAGCTAGTTGTCTCATTTAGCTTTCAGCATTGTAACGATTATTCTCTGATCAAATAGCTAAGTGGGCAGCCTTTGTGATTACTTTATTCGTTCATATCTTTATTCACATAAACACGATTGTTGCACGGATCTGGATCCTACAATTGGTATCAGAGCAGACGGACGGATCGATTCCAAGGTTTGAATTCATCAAAATTCTGGTTAGTTTGACTTTTGCTCGTCTGATTTTTTCTTGAATTCTTGACTTTTGATTCAATCAAAATCAGTTGTTTTTACTTATTGGGTTGTGTTAGCATTATCATTCTAAGAGTTTCTGCAAAATTTCACATCCTAATTCGTTCGTTTGATTGGTCAATTTTGCAAAACAAGTTCTAAAATTTTGGTAGTGTTCTTACTCAAAAATTCGATTTTTGCTATCAAAAGGTGTTGTTTTTGCTCTAAAATCGATTGGGTCATTGTTGTTTTGTGCTTGGGATTGTTTCTAACCTTTCAGGAACGCATTAGAGTAACCCTAGTGGAATTTTAGATCGATTTTGACAAAACAGCCGCAGAGTCCGGACACCACAGCCGCGTTTTCCGGACAGATCAAGGTGTCCGGACGTTTGTGGTTCCATCCGGACAAGTCATCTTTCCGGGTAAGTCATCCATCCGGATACTTTCAGATCACTACCTTACTTGGATTACTATCCGGTAAGACCACTGTAGTCCACTTTAGAACCTGCGTTAGGACTCCACTCTTAGAATCTTGCGTTAGGTTCTCATTTCGAATCGATATACCCGTCTGACGATCACTCCGTTGCAACCAAAGATGTCTATTTCTCGTGATGCACTTGCAATTGGTACCGACACCAAGCCCCCATGTCTATACCCAAACGAATACAGTCAATGGCGCGACAGATTCATGATTTTCATTGAATCAAAGGACAACTACGAGTTCATCAAGCAAGCTCTTGAAGAAGGTCCCATCGCGCCACCAATGAAGGATATTGCAGCTACTGCAGGTGCTGGACCCAAGAAAGAGAAAAAGTCCTTTGTCGAAATGACAGAGTTTGAAAGAGGGAGGATAGAAGGGGAGAAACAGGCAAAGAGATATCTGGTACAAGCTCTTCCCAATTCTATCTACACCGCCATCGACAGCTACAAAGCCACGGCTAAAGGCATGTGGGACCAAGTTGCCAAAATGATGCGTGGGAGTGCAGTGGGAAATCAGCTGAAGATCAATACTGCTATAACCAAGTTCGATGGTTTCAAGCAGCGTCCTGGCGAGACTCTTACTCAGGCTTATGAACGTTTCTGCTCTCTACTCAATGAGCTGAACAAGAATGGGATAGTTAGGTCGAACACTGAGAATGCTCTCAAGTTCCTCAACAATCTCTTACCCGAATGGAAAGTTTTTGCTTCTCATGTCAGGCATAACAACCTGATTGAAAGAATCGGCATAAATGAACTCTATGAGACACTTCTTCAGGATGAAGATGAAGTGAATGAACTGCTTGTCGAAAAGAAAACTGAACCCAAGCCTGTAGCTGATCCCATTGCTCTAATTTCCACTAACAAGGGAAGATCTTCGAGCCGACACACCGAACGGGCTCAAAAGCATAATTCTTCTGATTCTGAGCCGGAAGAGAAGAAAGATGAAGATTCTGATAGTGAAGTAAACGACTTCATGAAAGCCATTGCCCTCCTGACAAAGACCTTCAAGCAACAACAGTTTTACAAAAAACCAACGTCTAATGGTCAGCGCTACTCCACTTCTGCCAACAAGCGTCATGACTACAAAGACAAATATGAAGGTAAGAAGAAGGTTGATGAGCAAGATCAGACTGAAAAGAAGGACAAGACTGAGAAAGTTGACCGCAAGAAGAAAGATGAGCCCGTGAAATGCTATAATTGCGGGAAACTTGGTCACTTTGCCAAAGACTGCCGCCAGCCTACAGTGAAGAATGTCCACTACTACGAGGCTAAGCTAGCTTTAGCAAAACAAAAGGCGACTGGAGAAGCAATGTTCGCTGAGGATGATTACTGGCTGCAAAGATCTGACAATGAAGATGAAGATGAAGTTGCTAATGCCTTCATGGGATATCATTCCTCCACTGATGAGGAAACCGCAGCTGCACTTGCAAATCAGGTATGTGAATCTTGTCAACCATATTTTTTAAGTGCTATGCAATCATTTTATGGTCAGGCTGAATCCTTTAAGGCCACTTCTAAAGAACAAAAGCTTGAAATTAAAACTCTAACAGAAAAGCTTAATGTTCAAATAAAGTTAACTGAGAAGTATAAGTCTGAAAATGCTGATTTAAAGGATAAATGCAAAATCCTTTCATTAGCACCCAAAGACTTAAGGGCCAGAATATCTGAACTTCAGCGTCAGCTTGATCAGTGCTTGAATGAGAAAGAAGACATTATTTATCAATGTTCTTCCCTTCAAGTTAAACACAAGGAGTATGTGGCTAAAATCCTAAACCTTGAAACCAAACTCCACCAAAGGGGACAAACAGATCAAACCATTTTCCTGAACAAACCCAAAGAGTTCACATATTTTAACAAAGAGTGGGGAATCGGATATGATAATCCCCACTATTTAAAAAAGGGAAGATGGCATGTACCCATTTTGTATGATTTTGCCTGTTATGGATTATCTACAAAGTACCCGGAGTACAAAATCAAGTGGACTGGTCCCCTAGAACCTGAAAAAGAAGAGGAAACAGAGGAATACAAGCGCACACACAAACTCGGAATTCAACTTCCATTTTGCTATGAACCTCTAAATTACTCTTATCAAAAGAACAAAAAGTACCTTTCCAATGACTACTTCGACCCCTACAAAGTGCCAACACCCAAGGATTCCTCCAAGAAGGATGAGGATGTAGCACCAGCAACCAAGACTGAGACGGATGAGTTTAAACTCTATGTTCCCCCTCTCATCTTGGAAGAAAAGATAGTAGAGTTGGAGGAGTTATTGGAAAGAGAACGGCTGGTTTTTCAACATGAGAAGAACGATTTAAACAAAGCTCTTGAGAAACTCAAAGTTGAGATAACCGATGGTATGACAAGTGAAGCAAAGGAAAACTTTCTGTGGGAAATCAATACGCTTTCATCTAAATTGTCTGAAATGACAAAAGAAAAGCAAACTTTACTTGACAAACTTGAGAAACAACAACCGGTCAAAACCGAAGCTGTGTCTGATGAAGGACAGGAGATCCTTCGGAGTGAAATCCATCGACTTACATCACAACTGTCTGCTTTGGCAACAGAAAAGATGGAAGAATATGCGAAAAATGGTCAGCTTCAAGAGCAAATTGACCGACTCCAATCTAAAAGGGAGATTTCACCCGAACCTTCCTCAAATTCATCTGACAAATCTTCGTGCAAAGTTTATTTAGACAAGATTTCCAATTCACAAACCGGTTATGCTTCTCAAGACGAGAGTGTTTTAAGGAATTTGAACTCTGATTTTTTCTTAGCTTCCGCACCAAATTCCCCAAAGCACACAAGCACGAAGAGTTCCTCGCCTTCCTCCACCAGTCCAAGTCCCGACATTCCTGAAGTAAATTTTTCTGAATTCATGAACTCGGAAGGTGATGATGAGGGAGAGTTCGAGTCATTCCCTTTCGACAAACCTCTTCCGAGTCACACAGATTTTTTATCCCCAGTTGTGACTCATAAGGTCAATTTTGAAAAGGGAGCATGTTCAAACTCAAAAGGCCCAGCTGTGATCAAAATTTTAACATCTAAACCTGTTTCCCAAAATACGTCACAGCCAAGGCAAAAGACTAAACAAGTTTCCATTAAAGCTCCAACTCCTTCAAAAGTCACTGATCATTTTGTACCTGCTGTTGCAGCTAAAAATGGTCAAGCCAGACGAGTAACACCAAAGTGGCTAAAGGAGGATTCTGTCAAGAAGGATGCATCAAAGTCATTTCCCCATGCTTTAAATTCTAGAATAAACAAAGACAGTAGTGATTGGAATCAACAGTATTATTTTGAAGTTTCTTTTCCGGTTAAAGTGAATTCTCTTCCACAATTGGCTCGCTTATTGCATGATTGCGTGTGTTGTTCAAATTGTGGTTGGAATGATTTTGAAGCTAGTTTGGAAAAAGTAGTGTCTTTTCCTGTTACACTAAACTCTCTTCAACACTTGATTCGTTTATCGCATGATTGTCTTTGTTGTTCTAATTGTGGTGGGAATAACTTTTATGACATTCTGAAAAATGATTGGTATGCACCATCTTGTGTATATAATCTCTATGCAAAACGCAGTCCCCGTAATTACAAGAACAACCCATCTCATAAACGGGGTAATCATTCAATGGTTCAACCACGACGGGAGGCTAGATCCAATCCTTGATGGACTGCTCCTACCAAGGTTAAACCAGCTCCTAAAAGGCAACCTGGCACAAAACATGTTCCTCCCACGGGTGTACAATCTGCACCTAAGAGGCGACAAACGCGAAAATCAGTTCTCCCAACGGGTGTACATTCTTCACCTAACGGGAAAGGCGTGCCAAAACAGGTTTCTTCAAAGGGAGCCACTCCTAACCCTCCAGGACCCAAACAAATTTGGGTACCTAAACTTCTCTAATCTTGTTTTGCAGGGCGGTCATGTGTGGTACTTAGATTCAGGATGCTCCAAGCACATGACCGGAAGGAGGGAGCTTCTCACGAACTACAAAGAAGAATATCAAGGAGATGTGAGATTTGGCAACAACGAGCGTTCGCCGATTGTGGGCTACGGCGACATCGTGCATGATAAGATCACCATCAAGAAGGTGTCACACGTCCAAGGGTTGGGTCACAACTTATTCAGCATAGGCCAATTCTGCGACAAAGATCTTGAGCTATTCCTCGGATTGAAGCTGCTCGTCTTGAAGATTTGGACAACCTCTCTGGTCCACCGCCTTCTACAAGCTCACCTTCTAACACCATGGAGACAGTACAGCAGTCATCACCTGAGTCACCTGTTCCTGTGATTCCCCCGGAGGACCCAAACCCAGTTCCGGAGATCTTTCCTACAGATTCGCCTTCCTCGACAACCGACGATCAACTTCGGCATTCCTCGGAACCAGAAGTTGTACAACCATTGGCGAATCCTCCCCCACCTCCTCCAAGGTCTCAACCTGCTACTCTCGAAGCCGTACAAGACCTCCCATCCGGTTCGTATATGGATCCGGACACCTCTCATTCCACCCAGCAGCCACTTCCACACACCACCAAATGGATGAAGGCACATCCTCTGCATCAAATCATAGGTGATCCCTCTACACCTGTTCGTACGCGAGGCGCTTCCGCCAATTTCTGTCTCTTCTCCGGATTCTTAAGTAAGATAGAGCCAACAACTGTACGTGAGGCACTTGAAGATTCGGACTGGATCATTGCCATGCAAGAAGAGCTCAATCAATTTGAAGCCCTAAAAGTGTGGCGGTTGGTTCAACGTCCAAAACACAAGACGGTGATCGGCACCAAGTGGATCTTCAAGAACAAGAAGGACGAAGACGGTATTGTTGTCCGCAACAAGGCGCGACTCGTGGCTAAGGGATATCGTCAGCAAGAGGGAATTGACTTTGATGAAACCTATGCTCCGGTGGCACGAATCGAAGCAATTCGCATGTTTCTAGCCTATGCTGCGCACAAGAACTTCATAGTCTTCCAAATGGATGTGAAGACGGCCTTTCTATACGGCGATCTCGAAGAAGAAGTTTATGTGTCACAGCCCGAAGGCTTTGTGGACGAATCAAAGCCTGACCATGTCTACATTTTAGCCAAAGCACTATATGGTCTCAAACAGGCCCCGCGAGCTTGGTACAATACTCTCTCTAAGTTCTTATTAGAGAAAGGCTTTACAAGAGGTACAATTGACTCTACTCTATTTATAAAGAATGAAGCCGGTCATATCGTCTTGGCTCAGGTATATGTTGATGACATTATTTTCGGTTCTACCAATCCTCTCTATGCCAAGAACTTTGCCAAACTAATGGGAAAATATTTTAAAATGAGTATGCTTTGTGAGATGAATTTCTTTCTTGGTCTACAAGTTAAACAACTTTCGACCGGAATATTCATTAACCAGTCCAAATACATTCGGGATATTCTTCGGAAATTCCAATTGGACCAGGCCTCACCAATGAAAAATCCCATGGAAACTACTACAAAGCTTCACGCCGATCCCAATGGAACGGCTGCGAATCAAAAGCTGTATAGAGGAATGATTGGCTCATTAATGTACCTCACTGCCAGTAGACCGGATATAATGTTCTCGACTTTCCTGTGTGCTCGGTATCAATCCAACCCCAAAGAGTCTCACATGATTGCTGTTAAACGAATTTTTCGTTATTTACGTGGTACTGCTGATCTTGGCCTATGGTACCCGAAAGAGACAGGTTTTGGATTATCAGCTTACTCTGACGCCGATCACGCGGGCTGCATGATGGATCGGAAGAGCACATCGGGGCACATTCAGTTCCTGGGAGATAGTCTGGTAAGCTGGGCATCAAAGAAGCAGCAGTGCGTTTCAACGTCAACTGCCGAGGCGGAATATGTGGCCGCCGCAAGCTGCTGTTCCCAAGTCATCTGGATGCGGACACAAATCAAGGACTACGGCTTCACGTATGTCAAGGTCCCAATCTACTGCGACTCGAAGAGTGCTATAGCTATCTCAAGCAACCCGGTCCAGCACACCAAGACGAAACACATCGACGTTCAGTATCATTTCATTAAGCATCACGTCGAAAGAGGTACTGTCGAACTCTACTTCGTGAATACTGAGAATCAGTTAGCAGACCTGTTTACCAAAGCCTTGGACGAAAAGCGTTTTAAAACTCTGGTGTTCAAGCTAGGTATGCTAAACCTGAAAACTTAATCCTCATGTGTACCCTTGACAAGTTCCATACCTCTACGAGTAACTGTCTACTCATTATCCGGTGTCAACACTCTGGGTGATTGAGCAAACACTTCCTCGCACTGGTATTCTACTTGCCTCGGAAACACAGGTAGATTTAGTTTCTGTATTTGCTAGGTAGTTTCGTACATTTTTTCCTTTTCTTCGTGTGATTCTTTTATTCAATACTGTCGTCTGTTTGTTATTTCCCACTCTCTGTGCTTTTACTGTTTGTTCATGTGATCAGGGGAGCTCACTGCCATATCAGGTAGGTATTCTAATCTATTGAGGGGGAGCGTCACACACAGTTCTTTCTTAAACAGGTCAAAAGTTTTTTATGTGTGTGGGCACTCCCAAGTCCAACTTGGTCAACAGTTGAGGGGGAGCGACACTAAGTTTTTCATTTCCACACTCACACATTTGTGTGTCGGATTCCTCACTTGCACCCTACTGCACGCTTCGAGGGGGAGCAATGGCAATCCCATGCTCAGTTTGAGGGGGAGTGAGAGTAAGAACTCTGGCAGATCATTTCCCTGAAAATTCTGCGAAAATTGCCAAAATTAGCTCATCCGGACAAGTCCGTTTATCCGGACTCTTTATGCTCTCCGGACACCTCTGGTATCCAGACTCTTCTTGTATCCGGATTGGACACCATCCGAGTATGACCCAGACAAGCCCCGGGTTATTAATACCACCCGGGCCCCTCGTACTTTCATTATCCGGAAATCGCTCAAAGAACCCTAAACCCTCGTCATTTCTCTCTCTCGCTCGGATCTCCTCAATCGCACGTTACACACACACGTTTCCTCTGCAAATCAGGTATGTTGTTCGTCCCTACCAATCGTTCATTTCCTTCGGATCATAACCCTTATTGCATCTCAACCAAACCTCGGTTTGATCGAGATTTATCAACCCGAAACAACCCTCGAATCCACACGATTTTGGGTAAGATTGCTAGGAAATGCCCAAGGTAGTCTTGCATGGCCTGTCGTATACTTCTTCACATGCACACTAGCACTTAAACCACGATCTGGTAGATTTATCACCAAGCGGTTTCGTCCGGACACCATCATAGTGTCCGGACACAATCATCAATATGAGGTTTTATCCGGGCACATTCAACGAGTGGATGAACTATCCGGAATCTCTCAACCGACCGGAAACCTAGTTGTCCGGAAACCTTATGGTTTCCGGTAAGTTCAACTACCGGATACGTTTGGAGTCCGGACATACCCTTTATCCGGAAAATCAGCCTCTCAGGGAACTTTATCCGGATCTTTCACGTCTATCCGGACTCCTCTATTATCCGGACAACTCATGTTGTCCGGACACTTCATTTCATCCGGAAAACTCCCCTGTTTTGTCCAATTCTTGCCTGTTTTACCAAAACCAGTCCTCGATCTGTCTCAGATTGAGCCATTCAAGGCACGGGTACGCACCTACATTTGTAATTCTGTTTATGTTCCTAACCGCGTGCTATTTTCACAGATTTACACATGGAGGATCAACAACACCCGGAAGAACACATTCCTCAGGAGGAGGAAATTATAGACGACGTCGTTGATGCTGCACTGGTCGACCCTGACCATGGCATCGAGCTAGAGGCGAACAACCACTACCTCGACCCGGCGCTCTTCAGGCCAAACCCACAACATCAGGTCATACTCGACATCCTGATGCGCCATCCCATTCATGCAGCGCTGACTCGCACCGCTGATGTTCCTTTGCTCTATGTACTCCAAGTCTGGCTGACAGCACAAGTCCGTACGATCGTCAACACCCAAACCATCACGGCTCAGATAGACAATCAACCGTTTACACTGACGCCAGATTCGTTTCGCCGTTTACTGTCCCTGCCTGAGGCCACTGCCAACAACCATGAATGGTACGATCCTGCCGTCAACGATGCGACTCTCTGCGCCCAAATGCGTGCTCTTGGGTACAATTCTGATCTTCAACGGCCATCGGTCTTCAATCGGAAGTACTTGGCGCCAATTTGGTACACGCTCTTCACAATTCTCAATCGATGCCTTTCCGCCCGATGGAAAGAAATTGACCAATGTACCGGCGATTTTCTCCGCCTTGTTCACGCTGTGTGCTACAACCGCCACATCGACTTCGCCATGATCATCTGGCGTGAACTTGTGACCATCCTCCGACATATCGGCGGCACCAAACAGAAGAAGTTTCTTCCATATCCGCGTTTCCTTTCGCTTGCCGTTCGCCAACACATGGATGCCAATCCCGCCATTCCCCGACGACTCACACATCCGGTGTGTCCCATACGCCACCTCCAATTCATGGTAATCCGTAATCCATCTGATGCGGTTGCCTCGCCCATTCCTGCCGCCCTTCTGGCCATAGCCGATCCCGCTGCACCGGGGGTAGTTGCGTATAGGGGAGAGTTAGGGAATCCCATGGTCCAGCCAGAACCGGAGGGACCTGCCCAGGGACATAGACCCGAGAGACGTGAGGGTCCAAGAGTGAGAGGTGGAAGGGCCCGACAAGCAGGTGCTGTCGGGCGGGGAACGTTAGCAGTGAGAGGAAGGGGAGCGAGTGTAGGTGGTGCAGCGGAATCGCAGCCCGGTTCCAGTTCAGCCCAACCCGGTCCTTCTTCGAGACCACGCCTACATCACACCACCGAACCATATATAACCGAACCCCCTTCTCCCAGTACCCAAGTGGAAGACGTGGAATCCGACTCCACGGACTCCGATACCGACCGCATCATCCGCCTAACGCAAATCCCTTGCGGTATCGGACCCAACCCTGATTTCTCCACTGGAATTCCACTTGACTCTCCACCATCTGGAACCGAACTGATCCCTAGGACGTCTGAGGGAGATATAGGTGTTGACTTAGAACATGCGAGAAGGAGAGAACTGCGTTCAAAGTTGAACCAGGAAAGATCGAGCCGTAAAGATAACGAGGCTCAAGAGCGACCCACACCGAGTGTTATCCGGGTTGCCACAACTACTATCCCGTCTCATCCGTTGGGACGGGGTATTGAAGAAGCCTCCGTGGACTCAGCGGAGCAATTGCACACCCCCCATAGCCACTCATCCGTCTCAAAACAGACGGATGTCTCAATATTACACGGGGAACAAGCACAACTTCCACCGGTCTCTCATTCGGAGAGTACTGGTGTTGAAATAAGAGACCAGCAGCCCCCGGTCTCGACTTCTTTGTGTGCACCATCGAGTCTAGAGCCAATTGTTACTGAACATTCTTCGCCTAGGACACTTGATGCGGAACAACACCACGTCGCGGCTCTTAGTGACCCGACCGGAACGTCTATAGTGTCTCCGACTGCCGGAACACGAGGATTTGACGGAAATCCTACCACAGTCATCATCACGCCAGCTGTGAACGTAGGTGGCTCTACCCCAGTGGTAGATGCCTCAACGGGTCCTCTAAGTGAGCCCGGAGTTACGTTACCCGACTTTGTGTCAAAAGGGTCTCTGGACAGCACCCTTGAGGATGTCCGACAGATTATGGAGCAACAAATGCAGGAACATGTAGCCGCTGAGATTGCCAAAGCGACGCATGCTTTCAAAGGAAAGAGCTCTCTCGTCAGCACTGAATCTGTCTCCGTGCACCCACCACCTCAACCGCAACCTATCTATTCGGTGGATACTCTAAAGACGATGCTCTTAGCCCAGCTGCTCCAGGAATCCGACTCTACCGCATCTACTGAAGCATACCTGATCTCCGTTCTCCGATCACAGGTCACTGCTCCTTCTTCGTCCATCACATCACGCCTTGACGCCATTGACTCGACCCTCAACGCCTACAACAAAGCGCTTGCCACGCTGTCTTAGAGGGTCCGCTCACTCGAAGACACCTGTAAGAGTCAAGCCGGCGGTCTCAAACGGAAACACGATGACCAAGAGGATCCTGATCACCGTGAGGGGGAGAAGCGACAACGTCTAACCGAGACCGCCTCCCTGCTCCACACTGAAGGTACATCTGCGGTTCATCAGGAACCCCCAACTGCGGCAGCTACAACAGCCGAACCAGAAGCCGAGTTGCCTCTAGCCCAGATGGTCATTGATATGGACATTTCAGATGATGAAGCCCCAACGGTTGAAAAGCCCGAGGGTACAAGACAGGAATTGGTCACTGAAGAACCATCAGACATGCCTTCGCTCACCTTGAGAGATCCAACATGTGACACCAACCCGGAAACTGAAGACGTATGGTACGAAAAAGCTGCCAGAGCCGTCAACTTCGAGGTAAATTTGGTGTTTCCTACTGATGAAGACGACAACATAGACTACGACCAATTTCTGCTTCAGAACTACTATGGTGCACCTCCCGTTCACTCGACTCCACCTGCCACGACTACAGATCAACCCGAAAACTACAATGCATAAATCCCGACATCTCCTCTACAAACGACAGCTCCTGATCTTCCTCCCTCTCCTCAGCAACAAAACCGTTGGGAGAAGATCAAGATCCTCATTCCTCATCTGGAGGAATCCCTGAAGAAGCTGTTCGTTCACCGAATTCGCCCGATCGAGCCGACCTTCTGCCTTGGCATCTACAGTCCTGAACCAGCACGTCAACTCCGATACGTAGAAGCCATGAAGCGGTGTCTTCCGAGAGATCAGGTTCGAACCAAATATAAAATTTCAGAGGTGCTAAAGATTCAGTCAAACAAAATTATGAAGATCGTCTTTCCCGTTTTCACTGTTCGACGTGAAGACGGAAAAGAATGGATTTTTTCTGAGGCTGACTTTAAGCATCTCCATCCGTTCGACATCCTGGTCCTTTTGAAAGACCTTCGCACCAGAACCATCCGACCGCTTGCTGTAACAAAGGCGCTCGAAGCGGTTCGACGATTCCTCGTCCGTTCCATTATGATGTCTTATCTTACGGACTTTCAAATGGAAATCGAGAACCGATCAAAGAAGGTAAATCTGCTCAACCCGAATCTGAAAGCTCCTGAACTGTCGATGTATCCCGAGAACGCAATGCTGCTTCAACCGGAATTTGGGGTCGTCTTCCTCAACGCTCAGAAAGAAAAGAAGTTTATGAGGTTCAGTCAGGTAGATCGATTTTGCGACGGCACACTGCTCAAGGTTCAAGACGCTCTTCGGAAGATCATCAAGCACGAATCAGAAAATCCAAAGGTATCCTATGTTCCAAATCTGAATGAAAGAACTGCACAGAATGCTTTGGATATTGTTGAAGATCGTCCTGACTACCGTCGCGCCATCAGATTCTTCGAGGTTCATTTCGCTCTACGCAAACGTTACGTCTTCAACTGGCAAGAGATAGAGCGCGAATTTGAACTTCAAATCAAAGGGGGAGATTGTTAGGGCAAGTTTTATGTGTTGATTTAAAGTTCAAGGGTGTAATTTGTATTTCCTTAAACATAGTCCATAGTGAACGGGCCGTGGGCTTGTTACCACGGGCCCAGCATATTTAATGCACAACTAGCTTAGAAAATTAGCTAGTTATCTCATTTAGCTTTCAGCATTGTAACGATTATTCTCTGATCAAATAGCTAAGTGGGCAGCCTTTGTGATTACTTTATTCGTTCATATCTTTATTCACATAAACACGATTGTTGCACGGATCTGGATCCTACAGGTTAGATTTAGGGGGGGTGTAAACCCTCCTATCAGTGATGGTACATCTTCTACAGGTATAGAGGTTGTTTCCACAGAGGTGGGTGTTGCCTCTGTGGTCTTCTGTTGGGTTCCTCATTGGGTTTCAGATTATGGTACTTGGTTTAGGGGTTCTGCTGATATTGGTGGTGCAGGTAAACCTCTGTTTGCAGCTTTGTCTTGTCTCCTTTTCTACCACTCAGGATGACCTGATGATCCATCAGAATCATCATCAGAGTCATCCTGACCCTTGTCTCTTGTACCTTCTGTCCGGCATGTAGTTGCTGGCTTTTTGGGTTGTGAGGCACCTGCGGCTATCATCTTAGCACACAAGTCATCGCAGATGCCTAGAAGATATTGGACCTCTGCTTCTGTGTTGAAGCACATTTTGCCTATGCCAGCTCGAAAATCCTTGATATAATTTGCGTTTGCTGCTGTGAAGGATCTGATAGCGTTTGCTGCTGTGAAGGATCTGATGAATTCGGTCATTTGATCGAGGATCCCTTGTCCAAGCTCTGTGAGTTGTGCTCTGGTCATGTAGTCGGAGGGCTTTATGGCCTAAGTTTCTTTGGTAGTGTGTTCCTGGACATGCTCTAGGGCCTTCTTTAGATCTTCTGGTGTAAGGCCCGTTGAGGTTGGGGATTGCTCTTTCTTCAGCTGCTCAAGTAGATCTTTGACAGGGGCCTGGAAGGCAGAGCTTTTGGTTTTCTCAAATTCAGAGGCTGTAGTGGCAGCAGAGGTTGTTGCAGTTGTTTTCATTTGAGCCATGGCAGTTCTCACCTCTGTGGACAGGTTGTCCACTTTGGTGGTCAGATATGTAATTGCCCTTGTAGAGGTTTATGCAAAAGAGTCATAAGAGCTTTTCAACCCTTTCAACGTGTTGTCCACAGAGGTGACAAGGGTTTGGAACTCATCCCTTGAGACATGTGGACTAAGTGTAACCTCTGGGGGAACACATCTTCCCCGGAGTTTGTCCATGTTCCTTGGATACCTTCTGTCACCCCCTGTATTTATGTTGAGGGTGGAAGGATTTCCCTCTAATCCTTGAGCAGAGGCTTTTTGGGCCTCAGACTCTATAGAGGTTCTGTTAAGAACATTGTCCTTATCCACTCCAGAGATGGGTACAGGAGTATCCTTAAGTTGACTCGGGGACATGTCTAGAGTCCCTTCGTCTCTGTGCGCACTAAGCTCCTCTGAAGAGCCTTGGGGTCCTATGTGTGTGTGTGTGTGGCAGAGGAAACAAATTCCTCTACGGGGATTTCTGTTGTGATCTGGGGCGATTGATCACGAACTAAAGGCAAGTCCTTTGGAGAGGACTCCCTTGGAATGATTTCCCCAGTTATCAGTGGCACAGAGGTGGAAAGAAGTTCCTCTGTCCGGTTTGCAGGGGTTGGGCTCGAGCTGTGCGACTCTTTTTCAATGACACCTTTTGCCACTAGACTAGCGGTGTCAGAGATGTGGGTTGCACTGGGAGTGGGTTGTGGTTGTGTGCCTCTACTATCTTCGGCATCTTTTCTTGCCTCGTCTTCTATCATACACCCTAACACTATCTCACTCTCAGTGTCCAAAGCCTCTACCTCTGCCCGATTGCCTTCGGCTTCTACCATATCCTTTGGGCTTTTCCTTAGTACATCATATCCAGGATGAGGGGAATGGAGGAAGGGGTTCTGGATTAATTCTAGAGTATTTGCCTGAATGCCTTTAGGGGTTATGTCATCTTCTTCCAAATCAGAATCAACGTCCGTGACTCTGAAGTCGGTGTTTTCAGTTGACCAATTTGAGAGGGCTTCACAGTTCCACCCTAAGGTATCTAAGGATTATGCAATGTCAGGTCTTTCAAGAAACGCAGAGAAGTCAGTGTGCTCTGCATATTGTATTGGAGTGGGAGATTGCAGGGGTTGTGCATGAGCTTCTTCTTCCATTTCACCTTCCTCTGCAATGCTTTGCAGAGGTGTGTGGGGTTTCTTGGTTTTCCTCTTGCTCTTCTTGCGTTTTGGTTTGGGGGCACCCTCCTCAGAAGACTTGGATTTTCGTTTCTTCATCTTTTCTTTAGGAGGGGATGGAGGTGCAGAGGATCCAACCATGGTTTCTGCTGGTGGTGATTGTTGGGGATCTGCGATACTTGTAGAGGTACCCTCTTTGGTTTTCTTTTCCTTGGGTGCCTTCTTCGTCTTGGGGGGGGGGGTGGCAGAGGTTTTGCTCTTGGAAGCAGAGGTGTCTAGTTTGCTTCTCTGAAGGTGAAATCGAGCCTGTACTTGCTCATGCTTTCCTAAGGCCTCTGCCCATTCTTCATCGCTTATCCTATCAACTACCTAGGTTCCTATGGGGGCTCCTAAACGCGGGCGTGTCACTAGACTCGGTTCTGGAGTCCGGTGATCGCGTATATAAGCTATCCTAAGTTGCTCATCAGAAGCATATGTCAGAAGAGATGCTGGTAGAGGTCTGTAGAAGTTGTATCCGTCCACATGCTCTGTTGGGGTGTTCTTCACCATAGGGTAGGTTTTGACAACTGGTCCTCCATTGGCCATTTTTCGAAGAGGAGCAGGGGTTCCAGAAGTACACCTAGGATCCTCTGATATTGTAGTGGGGGAAGATCTTTGCTTGTGGGTCCTTTTGCCCTCTGTGAGGAGATCCTGTGGTCGATGGTGTTGACTAACTCTTGTAGCATAAGAGTACCATAGTCCAGAGGCAAATCATAGTACACCCCGTACATGATTGCCATGATCTGGTGGGATGTTTGGTCTGGGCTGCCCACTTTTCCAGTCAGGCATCTGTTGAGGATGGAGAAGAGAGTATTCCACAGAGGGGGAACCCGTTCCTTCTGAAATCGTTCCTCTTCTTCAATTGGGTATTGTAGCCCAACATCTCTGCGAATCTACATAGGTCTGAATCTGAGGGTTCCTCTGCGTACTTCTTTATGCCTAGAAGTCCCCTGGTTGGTAGGCCAAACTCAAGGGAGAACATAGTTCTGTTGAATTTTATTTCAAGGTATTCATATTGGCTAGGTTTGGATATGTAGCCGTTGATTTGCCTATTGTATTAGTCATAGAAGCAGCTCTGCCAGAACTGGTTGAGATATCTAGCAGGGATTCTTTTAATATTCTTGATTAGTAGAGGGAAAAGGTAGTGGTTTTCTAGAATATTCAGAAGAATAGCATGTTCCTCCCCAAATGCAGTTCTTGAGGGAACAAGAAAGTGATTGTTGGGTTTAAGGGGAAGAACACGTTCAAAGTGTTCATGTTCCAGGAAGTTTTGAAGGTGGGTTGTCGGAGTAAAGGCAACTGATTCACCTGAGTTGTCTTGTTCAAAGTTTCCGGCCATGGTTGGGTTCTGTGAGTGCTCAGAATGGGCCGGGGAGTTCGCCGGAGAGTTGGAGGTGGAAGCCATTGCTTGAAACCTGAAGAATGTGAGTAGAGAGTAGAAGTTGCAGGTTTTGCAAGGTTTGCCGGAGAAGAAGAGTAGTAAATTCGTAAAAGAAAGGGGAAGGGAGGTAAACGGGTTTATATAGTGGGGTAGAAACGGATAGAATTCCGTGGTTAAAAAGTGAATTCAATGTTGGCTTGGGGTCCGCAATCGAGTTCTACAGCTGGAGCCAGGTTTCAGAGGAACGTGTGGCATGCACGTCCAATGAAAATTTGCCACGTCAGAGGTGTCAGAACACTATTAAACGTCGTGCGTGGCCCATTAATGCTGAGCGCGTGGGCGTTTCTACTTCCAGATGACTGTCACTTACAGAAATAACCCGCATGTTACAAAATTTTCATAAAAAGCCAAGTATCAGAACCGACAGAAGCTCTGTGGTGGAATGAGCTCTGTGGTCTGAAACCTGCTATTTATCTCATCTGAGCTTGCACCTTTACCAAAAACGTTTGAAGATACATTGGAAATGATCGATATAACTTTAGTACAAAATTTCCATTTACAGAGGCTTTGAGGCTCTGTTGAACTCAGCAGAGGCTCTATGAGTGAAAATTTCTAATATCTAAAAATTCATCAAACCTTTTGATCATCCGAAGTTTTAATTGTTTTAAACAATGTTTTTAGGACATATTTGGAAATTGGTGTCCTAGAAAACTGTTTTGAAAAATTGTTTTGTGCGAGACAGTCTCCTTTTGATTTACCTTTGCTCGGCGAAGTACCTGACTTCTGTGGATTTGGTTGATCACAACTCTTCTTTGGCTCCCCCTGGAATGATCAACCTCTATGAATCAAATCAAGGTCTCCTTCTGCTCCCCCTTGACCTATGCTTGGATCAAATGAGATAAGTAATGCACATAACATAGGTCACAGTCACCAGAGGTTTTGTGGAGATCATCAGAGGCTCGGAGCAATCCCACAGAAGCTCTGTTGGGTGCAGAACTTTTGATGAAAAGGAATTTACATACAAAAGAGTTTAAATATATATATATATTCACAAGAGGATCAAGTCTTACTTACAGAGGGTTCAACTCATGTTTATCATACCCAACTTACTCACCAAGAAAAGGAATCTTTTCTAATCTAATGCCTTGGTGAATAAGTCTGCAAGCTGGTATTCAGTGGACACAAAGTACATCTCAATTGTGCCTTGTTCAACATGATGCTTCAGAAAGTGGTAACGAATGTCGATATGCTTTGTTTTTGAGTGCTGTACAGGATTGACAGAGATTGCAATGGCACTTTTTGAATCACAGAGGATGGGTATCTTGTATATGTTGTAACCCTAGTCCTTTAGCTGAGTTTTCATCCACAGAACCTGGGAACAACAGCTAGCAGCAATAACATATTCAGCTTCTGATGTAGATGTTGAGACACAATTCTGCTTCTTTGAAGTCCAGCTGACTAGTTTACCACCCAGGAATTGACAACTCCCAGAGGTACTTTTTCGGTCAAGCTTGCATCCTCCATAAGCTGAATCTGTGTATGCCTTAAGATCAAAGCCAGAGTTCTTCGGATACTAGAGCCCAAGATTTTTGGGTCCCTTAAGGTATCTGAAGATCCTCTTTACATCAAGAAGGTGGGATTCCTTTGGGTTAGCTTGATATATTGCACAGAGGCATGTAGCATACATTATATCAGGTCTACTTGTTGTTAAGTATAAAAGGGACCCGATCATGCCTCTGTAGAGCTTGCACTCTACAAATTTACCATCTGGATCTGAGTATAGCTTATTTCCAGTGGAAATGGGGTCTTCATTACAGAGGCATCAGAGAGCTTGAATTTTGAGAGAATGTCAGAGACATATGTAGCTTGATTTATGAAGATTCCCTCTGATGATTGTTTGACTTGGAGTCCTAGGAAGAAGTTCAATTCTCCTATCATACTCATTTCAAACTCACTCTGCATGAGTTTTTCAAAATCTGTGCATTGTTGTGCATTTGTAGAACCAAAAATAATGTACTCCACATAGATCTGTACAAGTAGAATCTCATCACATTTTCTTTTATAAAACAAAGTAGTATCGGTTGTACCTCTGTCGAAATCATTATTGAGAAGAAAGGTTGAAAGTCGTTCGTACCATGCTCTTGGAGCCTGTTTCAGTCCATACAGAGCTTTGTCAAGATAATAAACGTAATTTGGGTACTTGGCACTTTCAAACCCTGGTGGCTGCTGGACGTATACTTCTTCTTGGATTTGACCATTCAGAAAGGCAGATTTTACATCCATTTGAAAAACTTTGAAACCTCTGTGGGCTGCGAAGGCTAAGAAGATTCTTTTTGCTTCGAGTCGTGCGATAGGGGTAAAAGTCTTTTCATAATCAATGCCTTCTGCTTGTCAATATCCCTTGGCCACCAATCTCGCTTTATTTCTAATGACCTCCCCATCCTCATCCCTCTTGTTTCTGAAGACCCATTTAGTCCCTATTGCTTGTTTCCCTCGTGGCAGAGGAACTAGGGTCCATACCTTGTTTCTCTCAAACTGTAGATGTTCTTCTTGCATTGCATCTACCCAGTTTGGATCATCTAGGGCTTCAGAGACACGTTTTGTCTCGATCACACTGATAAAATTTGTAAAGAAACAAAAGTTAGCAGTGGTTGATCTTGTCTAGACTTTTTCAGAAGGATCGCCAATTATTAGGCTCGGAGGATGGCTCTTCGTCCACTTTGTCGTTCTTGGAAGATGGTCATTAGAATCATCAAGTTGAACCACTGTTGTTGCACATGTTGGTTCTAGTGCAACCTCTGTAGTGGAGGGTACTTCTGTGCTTGAACTTGGTGTTGCAGCTTGTGGGAGTATTGGGACAAGAGTTGGAATTTGTTCCTCTGAGGAAGTAGAGACTGAATCCTCCTTTTCCTCTGGTATTGGTTCCTCTGTTGTAGCTGGAGTTGGTATGTCCAGTGCCTCTGTGGTAGAATCTTTGCTTGTATCATCTTCTGTTGGCTCCCCCTCAGCACTTGCATCTGCACGATTTACAGAGGAGGATGAAGTATTTAATGGACCAGTTAGAGATATACATGACTCAGTCTGGTTGGTAGAAGATGTTTCTCCAGAGGCTCTGTTGGCTCCAGCAGAGGGATCAATATCATCATGGAACATCTCTTTAAATAGCAGACTTAGTTCTGCTTCTCTTGTAGGGGAGATGCCAGAGGATTCCTTTTTCAGGCCGAGTTCTGAACTGATTTGTTCTGAAGTCTTCTGAAAGGAGTCGTCAAAAGAGACATTGATACTCTCTACAATGGATCTGGACCGCAGAAGGTAAACTCTGTAGGCCTTTGAGGGGGCAGAGTACCCAATGAACTTGCCTTCGTCTTCTTTTACATCAAACTTTCCTCTAGCTTCTCTGTCGTTTAGGACAAAGCACTTGCATCCAAATACATGGAAGAACTTGATGTTGGGTCGCCTTTGATTGATCAAGTGATAAGGTGTTTTGATGTGCCTCTTTACTATAGTTGATCGATTTTGGGTGTAGCAAGCGGTTGATACAGCTTCTGCCCAGAAAGAAATAGGTAATCCAGATGTTGTCAGCATGGTTCTTGCAGCCTCCACAAGCATGCGGTTCTTTCGTTCAACCACTCCGTTCTGTTGTGGGGTGCGTGCAACAGAGAAGTTCTGAGATATGCCTTCTTCTGTGAGATAAGCTTTAATGACAGAGTTTTTGAATTCTGTGCCATTGTCACTTCTCAACTTTTGAATCCTGCACTCATACAGAACCTGGATTCTTTTCATTAGGTTTATCAGAATGTTAGGAACATCTGATTTCTTTCTGACAAATTCTACCCATGTAAATCTCGAGTATTCATCAATCAATACAAGTATGTTCTTCTTGCCACCAAGGCTCTGTGTAGCGATTGGACCGCAGAGGTCAACGTGTAGCATATACAGAGGCCTAGGGCAAGACACATCAGTCTTGCCTTTATGGGAAGCTCTTTTGAGTTTACCCATTTCGCAGGCAGGGCACAAATGATCTTTACTGAACTTGATGTTTGGCAAACCTTTAACAAGATCAAGTTTAACAAGCTTATCTAAAGTATGAAAGTTTAAGTGGCAGAACCTGTTATGCCATAACCAGGCTTCTTTGATTTTGCAGGCAACAAGGCGGAGCTTGTCCTTCTTGTTCTTGGCACTAAAGTTCATGAGGTATAAATCGCCTTTTCGCTCGGCTTGCAGAAGTTTGACTCTTGTGTCTTCACCTTGCAGAGAACAGAAGGTTATTTTGAACATGACGTCGAAACCTGTATCACAAAGTTGGCTAACACTTAGAAGATTGTGCTTAAGGCCATCCACATATGCAACTTTGAAAACGGTTATGTTTTCCTTCTTGATGACTCCATAGCCTTTAATATACCCCTTCTTGTTGTCGCCAAAGGTCACAGATCCTCCATCGAGTTTATCTTTGAAGGAAGATAGTAGACCTCTATCGCCAGTCATGTGCCGCGAGCATCCGGAGTCTATATACCAGATCGGCACATACTTCCTCTGTAACACAATCAGATATTTTTAGGTACCCATATCCAAATGGGTCCCGGTTTGTTAGGGGTTCTTAAGGTTGCCTTAGCATCCTTGGATTTGGTTTTAGCTTCTGATGAAGAACCATTTTGTTTCTTCTTACCCTTGAATTTTGCATTCTTTTTGGGTCTAGGGAGGAAACAGTGTGGACTAGAGAAGTGTTGGTTTAATTGATGCATAAGTTCAAAACAATGACAATAATGAATATGCGAAGAAATTTGCTTGAACTTCTCATTAAAAACACTGAAACAGGGTACAAAGGCTCTACTCATCCAATCTATCCTAGCATCTGACTTCCTATTACAAGAAGACTTATGTAGACTAGATTGTTGTTTTGAAAATTCTCTGTGGAGAGTAGCCTTCTGTGGACCACTTCTGCAGGTTTCACTGTCACATAAGAGAAAGATTTGTTATTTTCAACCCACTTACCCTTTTGTTGCCAAGTTAATTTTTCTTTAAGAGGCCTTATGGGTTTTGATGTTTTTGAACTTTTTGGATTTTGAGAAGACATTTCCTTTTGTTGTTTGATTTTCTCAAGCTCAAGAGAGGTTTTGGCTTGTATACACATGTCCAAAAAGTCTGGACAAATAGGAATCCTTGTGGTTTTCTCCTTAGAAGGAACGGTTCTGTTAAGAATTCCAGAGGGAAGCTTAATTTCCTCTGTATCACAAGGAACTATCTCTGACTTTATGGAGTCAGTCTCAGATTCGTCAGAGGATGAATCGTCCTCATATACAGAGGTTGAGTCACTAAGGTCTCTGTCGACAGAGGCTGGACTTTCAGAGCATGTGCCATACTCACTTTCTTCCTTTTCTTTCGGACTATCTTCTAAATCAGTAGAAGTATTTATCAATATTTCCTTAGAGAGATTTTGATCAACAGAGGATGTACAGAGGTTTTCATAAAAATTGTTTTTGCCAATTTCCATTAACTTGGTTTCAGAAATGTTTTTCAGTTTTTCTTCTGAAGAAGCGGGCAAGAATTCAGGTGCCTCTGCGGATAGTTTCATCTCAGAATCTATAGTGCAGACAAAAGCAACCTGTGTTTGAGTCTCGGGGTCACCAAACTTGAAGATTCCTATCTGATCTTGAGTTTTCAGATATCTCTTAGGTTTAGATTCTCTTTTGATATAGGCTGAAGATGACTGATATGTGTTTTCAAAGCACACATTTATCATCTTCAGAGGTTTACTCTGGTGAGGTTCCCCAGAGACTTTTTGCCTTTTGCTAACAGAGGTTAAGTTTGGAAAACCAGGTTTTCTTGTACTTCCAATACAAAATAGAGAGGACAGAGACTTGTCTCCTTTGGTTCCAGTGTATGGATATATATCACAAAAGCCAATTCCCCGTCTCCCTATTTGTGTATTCACTTTTTCATATACCATCTGTGCATCTTGATATTTCTTAATTAAAAGGTCTCTTCTGAGCAGGTCTTGATGAAGGACTTCTCTTTCCTTTTGAAAATAATGCTTAAGAGCAAGAATGTTCATTCTGTCGCTCTCAACATCTATAAGTTCTTTTGATTTGGCTCTTAAGGCAGAGTTGAGTTCGCAAATCTTTTCTTTTAAAGGATTTAGATGTTTATGCCAGTTTGGGGCTGTTTACCAAATTTTCTATTAAGTCCTGTATGGATAAATTTATCTGTATGGATATCTTTGTCTGTCTACATAAATTTATGTTGTTGTTTACCTTTTTTTCTGAATCAGTAGTCTGAATGACAAAAATGACCTATTTACCCCTTAATATTATACACTGTTTAATAAATTATTGTGACTTTTTTAGTGAAACAACTCCTAAGTAACAGCAAATCACAAGAGATTTATAACTAAATCTTTCAATTATACAACAACATTAAAATAAAATGGTAGCAACAATATAATAAAATGATAGCAAAAGTATTGTTTCAAAGTAATTTATTTTTACTTTGAAAAAGTACATCCTTTTCTTTCCCAAATATAAAAAACCCCATACCTAGTTCCCATCAAACCCAGTAGCTCCATCTTTTAAAAAACCCACTACTTCCATCCTTTAATTTTTCTTTTCATCTAACCTTCAATTATCTAAACCCAATAGCTCCATTTTCTTCATCGTCCTAATCGATCCAAGCAAGAATGGATCAGTCTTCTTCATCATCATAATCGATCCAAGTAAGATCCAAGACAAATTGAAGAACTCAAAATCTGACCAGTCTTCTTCATTGTAGGTCACCGGAATGAAAGTCGTCGGTCGCCGGGAAAAAGGTTGAAATCGACAGTGCAAGTGTTTTTCAAGTGTGCATAAACCAATTTGATGGAAAGAGCTTGAAATCGTACCTCAATTTGGAGAAGGAGTGTGTTCTTCGGTTTTGAGGAGAAAGTGTAGCAGATGGTTAAGTTTTTTCAGATCTGGGGTGGGGTGTTTATTAAATAAGGGTAGGCTTGTCTCTTTTTTGGCTGAACGTGAACAACACCTCTTCTCCATTTGTGCGAATAAGCCAACATTTGTGCGAATAAGCCCTAAGTAAACACTATATTTTGTATGTGCGAATAAGCCATTTGACTCATTAAACTCATTAAGTCCCAAGTAAACACCCCCTTAGTTTCAATCTCTTCCTTTTCTTGAAATATTTTTGCATTTTCTTGAGCGAGAAGTCTGGCTTCTCTCTCAAAGAATGTAAGCTTCTTCTGGATATTTTCGCAAGTCTTTTTAAGTTCAGTGTATTCAAAAGTTAGTTTAAGCAAATCAGCTTCTGTTTGATTAGAGGAAGAGTCAGAAGTGGATACCTCACTGTCAGAGTCGGAGGAGCTGACTTCTTCCATCCCGTAGAACATGGCGTTCTTCTTTTCACCTTCGTCAGAGGATTCATCTGACTGCCAGTTTTCCTGCTCCACCATGAGCGACTTCTGAGCATAGTATTCTGCTTTATTTTTGTAGAAAGCAGAGTCCCTCTGAGGGCGGTTTGGTTTGCTCCTGCAGTCTGCAGCATAGTGGCCTGGCTTGCCACAGTTGAAACATCCCTGATTCTGTTGTGCATTCCAAGCTCTGTCGCCTGACCTCTGTTGGTCACCACCTCTGTCACCTAACATATGTTGGTCATTACCATCTTCTCTTCCCTGATTCCTTGGCTCATACTTCCCGCTTCGATCATCTCTCCCACTGCGTTCATATCTAGACTTCTTCTGGTATCCTCTGCTGAATTCTCGGGTCAAAAGAGCTAAAAATTTAGCTATTGAGGCCATTGTTGCCTCCTCTTCTTCTACCAATTCCTCTTCTTCACTATCAATGACCAACACCTTCTTCTTCTTCTCTTTCTTCTCCTCCACAGACTTTTCCTTCTTTGGTTTCTCCTTAGCTTCTGTCGCCTTACCAACAAGTGCAAGAGGTACATTAGTTTAAGCTTTTGCTTGTGCAATCTGAGGTTCTTGGGCAGCCAGTGTTCCGTAAAGATCTGAGAGAATCCAGGTGTCTAGGTCCTGATTAGTTTGCAGAGACATAGACAACTGGAGCCATTCTTCATTAAGGCTCCTTAGGAACATGACATTGTTCTCTTTAGAAGTTATGTGAATTCCGAACTTCTTACACTTGTTGATGAGTGAGTTGAACCTGTCGTATGTTGACTGCAGAGATTCTGTCGGCAGAGCTTTGAATGCATAGTATTCGTTGATGCATTGGGCTTTGCGGTTCTTCTGAGTATTGGCCCCTCCCTCCAATTGTTTCTCCAGTTCCTTCCATAGATCGTAGGCAGATTCACACGCATCTAGGGATTGGAATAAGTCATTGGGTATGGCTATTATCAGAAGTCGCTTGGTCTTTTGAGAGATTTCATACTTTTCCCAGTCAGTATTGGACCACTTATCTTTTGTCTTTGGTTTCTCGTACTCAGCAACCTCAAGAGTATCATCCGTGGCAGGTACACGTGGTACTGTGACCATGGGAACGAAAGGAGGGTTGTGGATATAGTAGACGAATTCTTTTTCAGTACCCTCGAAGAAGTGAATCATTCGTATCTTCCATTGAGGGTACTCATCTCTGAGTATAGTGGGAGGCTTGGTTAAAGAACCAACGGTGAAGAAGTTGTTCGTTTTTTCCATTTTGAAAGTAGTTTGAAAAATATCAGAAAACAGAGTATGAACAACAGACTTTCAGATGATGGAATGGATTTTTCTAAATGAGTTTATAAGTTTAAAACCTTGAACAGTGCACTGAAATGGAAAGATTTAACCAACGAAACAGGTTCTGTTAGTTTACTAAAGTCGAACTAGTCGACAGTAGCAGAAAAACAGAGGCTGTTTTAAATAAATGAAGAACGGGCTAAAATCAGTCCAAGTTTCTACCAAAAGTAGTTGAAATCATTGTCAGAGTGGATCTCTTGATAAAGAAATTCAAGGAAAGCTCTGATACCAATTGTTGATCCCGATTTTACTCAACATTGATATAAATATCTATTAGTTCAAACAAATAAGAGTGCGGAAGCGTTTTAACGAACTAAAGAGATATTATTGGGTAGAAGAACACACGGAATCAAATAAACAAAGTATAAATAAACACGAGATTAACTCAAAGATTCACTTTGTATTGATTAAAATAAGAACACCAAGAACACCGAAGGTATAATATGAATTATGCTCTAAAGGTGTGTGTGTCGTGCAAGGTTAATAGAAGAGCTCGACATGAGCCTTCTATTTATACTGTTCAACAGGGGACAAGCTTTAGACAAGAAGTACAAAGGGTACAAAGACAACATCGTGATCTGCTATAGGTACAACGTTAATGTAGTGCACCACAATCTGCAAAGGCTGTAACCCATCATAGGTTGACACGTCGAATGTGCACGGCACGCCTTGTACGAATGATCTTCAGGATCTACGTACAACAGAGAACGTGAGAAGCACAATCGTCTTTGTTTTGATCTTCAGATAATCTTCTAAGTCTTCAGTTTTCATACCACGTAGGCTCTGTCAAGGGTGACAGAGGCTCTGTGGCCTTGTCCTCTAAGAACGTCTTCTGTTGGTTCTTCACTCGGTGTCTTGGCTCGTTGTCTTGGCAGCGGCTCTGTCGATGTTTTTATACTAGCCTATTTTTCAATACTTCTTTACATAGAGGTTGGAGCTAACAATACACGAGCACGTAATAAGCCCCTACTGGTGTTATTAAGCCTTAATAAGTCATTAAATGTGATATTGGGCTAAAATTGTGGTTTAGTGGTTCATATCGGGGTATAATGGTTTTTAGTTGTCTAATTGTCCTACATACACAACACATGCATATATGCAGTCGATACGTGTATAGAAGAACGTAATAAGTCACCACTTATGTTATTGGGCCTTAATAAGTCACAAAATGTCATATTGGGCTATAATGGTGGTTTGTGGTTCATATCGGGTTATAATGGTTCTTAGTTGTCTAATTGACCCGCATACACAACACCTGCATCTATGTAGTCGATACGTGTACACAAGCACATAATAAGTCACCATTGGTGTTATTGGACCTTAATAACTTGTAAAATGTCATATTGGGTAATAACTCTATTTTTAGAGTTATTATTTCCTTTTATTTTTATTTTCTTTTGTCAAACTTTAGCCATTTTGCTTCTCAAAACATCCATTCTTGGCAATATTTCTAAAAATGAGCAAAAAGAGTGAACCACAGTTTTTATAAACCATTTGGTAGGTTTTTGTTTCCCTTTTACGAAAATTCTGCAGTGACTTGCGGAGTGCTCTCTCCGGATCCCACTGGCGTGCCAAGAAGAAGACAAGTGAAATTTAAATCTTAGCTTGGAAGTAAGTCCTGGAGAATAGAAAGGTCTGTTAGGACCATAAATGTCCTACATATTAGAAAGATATATAAATAATTATACAGTGCTTAATTAGATTAATTATTTTTTGTTAAAGCCTTTTATTCATTAAATGGGCTTAGAATAGCTTGATGGGCCATGAGCCTTTGTGCATAAAGCCTTGGTATATAAGGCTTTCCTTAACCTTAGAATTAGGTTAGAGATTTCATATAGACAAAATCAGTTTGGAGAGAGCATTTGATTAACGATTCATTAGCAATTGATAGAGAGTCATCGTGAGGTTAAATGTTTAAAGAGAGATAGTTGAGATTTTCATTCAAACCTTTGTAACTATCTTGAATCATGAATACGAGAGGGATGACAAGTTGAAATCATCAATTGTTCGTGTTATTTCTTACTGATTTAGTGTTACCTGATCAAACTGGGATTCAGAATTGGTATCAGAGCAGAATCGGTGATTTGAAGAATAGAAGAAATCGAACGAAAGAAAGAAAAAGCAAGAAATTCGTATTGAATTTTCTGGAAAAATGCAGCGAGCCGTTTTGCCTATTCACGGAGATTGAATCGTCGGATCGTCACAATTTTTGGACAGTAGCTCCACGACATTTCGTTTTACATTCTGTACGGTGGGATTGATCGTTTGAGGTCCAGAAGGCACCCAAATAATTTTCGACATACTGCAGTTTTTCTTGAAGAGAAACGATCATCAATCGGGTTTGCAAAGTTTTTATTTGATTAAATAATTCGTTTGTTAGATCTCGATTGTTTACTCGCTTTTATCTGCTGTTTATCTGCGTTCACATCAATTCTCAAAGGTATCAATTTTGTGATTTCAAAATCAATTCTTGAGTTTTTTGTGTTCTTAATTTTTTTTGGTGATTATTGAAAATTAGGATATACTTTGCTTAGAAATTGATATGGGTATTGTTTGTTTTTGTGTTTTTGGTTAAAATCTAACCCTACAGGAGTGAAGTCAAGCAACCCTATCGATCCTGATCCGATTTTTTCCAACCAGCCGCAGTTACCGGGTAAGTCTATCTATCTCTCAAGGTTACCTGGTGTATCTCAAGGTTACCTGGTATAACTCAAGATTACCGGACATATATTTCTTCCGGTAACCTCACTTTTTTCTTCCGGTAACCTCATTTTTTTTCCCGGTAACCTCTCAAATACGTATACTTTCCGGATAATTTTGTTTGTGATTGCTTAAGCCGTAATGTTTGTCCTCAATTGTTTGTTTGACCGTAATTTGCCTTCATTATACATAAATGCAGCATGAATCAAACAATTTGGAAATCACGTGCATGAATCTTCAAACAATCTCCCCATCACGTGCATCAGTGCATGCTTTGAATCTTTATTTTTTCTCTCCATTTAGTAGGCAATTTTTTTTACCAGAGCTGCAGGGTAATTGTTCCCTACCCGGTAACCTTCACTACCCGGATTTCCTATCCGGTAAGCTTCCCATTCGGACAACCCTCTCATCCGGAAAGCTTCATCCGGTAAGTGTCATACGGTAAGTTCACTTGATTTTATTCATCCGGAAACCTCATCCGGGAAGTGCTATTCTTTTGCGAGAACATCATCACCCGGTAAGTTCACTTCAATTTTCATCCGGTAAGGTTGTATCCGGTAAACCATCTTCATCCGGGAAGTTCTTTTTCCACCCGGTAAGCTTTGTTTAGAAAGTGCTTTATCCGGTAAACCAACCTTCATCCGGTAAGTCCTAATTTTTGTCATCCGGTAAGTTGTGTTTTGGTAAGTTCTCGACGGTACCCGAGTTACGGCACGTCTCGTGATTAAAAGTTTTAACGAAAGTTGCGATTTTTTTTTAACGATCGTTTTGCAATTTTTTGTGACGCTTGAGATTATTTGCGAGGATTTGCAATTATTAGTGACTATTATTATTTTTGTGATTTATTTTCGTCGTTCTTGATCTAACTTGTTTTGTTTTTCTTATTTTATTCTCGAAGTTTGATTTCGTTCGTTTCCATTACGATAATAAAATTTATTTTTTGGAAACGAATTTAGTTCTTAAATTTGTTTCTCAAATTTAAATTTTTGATTTTTTATTCCGCATGTTTGATTCTTCAAAGTAACACCGATCAACGATCATTATTTTTCAGGTAACAATGTCTTATTCATCTCAATCTGCAGCAGCTTGTCAGGTATGTCTACCAACTCATAACGTTTTAGTTGATAAGATTCAACTGCTTGGTCAAAAGGTAGAGTCCTATATGTTTTCCTCGAATGAACAACTACTTGAAATTAACTCGTTAAAAGCAAAGTTAGATGTTCAAACAAAGATAATAGAAAAGCTTAAATCTGACAACACCTACCTAAAGGAAAAGTGTGCTAATCTTTCGATAGAACCAAAGGATCTTCGCGCCAAGATATCTGAACTGACCTTAAAGCTAGATCAGTGTGAGAATGAGAAAGTAGAAATTGATTATCAATGCTCTGCTTTTCAAATTCAGCACAAAGAGTTTGTCGCTAAAATAGTTGACCTAGAAACCAAACTCCATAAAAGAGGTGAAACTGATCAGACCATCCATATGAATAAACCAAAGGAGTTCACTTATTTTAACAAGGGCTGGGGAATCGGATACGATAACCCACACTACTTGAAAAAAGGTATTTCCAAAAGACCCACACTGTATGACTTTGGTTGTCTTGGAATAGCCAAAATTTATTGTAACATCTTGAATTTTCAGAAATAGTAATTTAATGAGAATTGGGATCTACTTGTATTTTGGTTTAAAACCTTGAATTATGTTGTAATTGATAATTCAATAAGGTTAAAATACAAGGGTTTGATGTTTGGTGTGATTATGAAAATAATTGAACTAGAGGGTGTGTTTGGTCAATTCCTATTTGTATGTGTGTGGATATAGACTGAGAGATGGAAAGAATATCTCATTTGTCTTGTGTGAGTCGGTATAGAGAACCAGAAGAAGAGAAAGATAAAAGAGGAAGAAATCAAGGATTTGTTCATCGTTTGGTAAGGATTTGTGTTGATTTCTGAGATAATTTGTTATGGATGATGGGTTGTAAACAAATCAACTTGTTGATTAGGTTTCCTGAAATCAGTAACAACAGATTGGAATCGAATTCGTACAGAAAAGTGGGCTTTTGCAAATAAGGTGAGTTCATTCGATTAATTGTACAAATCAGTGTTTTTAAGTTATACTGATCTTGATATAGCTGTATAATTTGACTAAGGACTGAATGGAATACATAGATTGAACTAATTTTACAAGTTAAGTCGATTTGTGGACTTGTTAGAAATGAACTATACGTAGTCCCGGTACTAAAATGTCCCGGTACTAAAATGTCCCGGTACTAGTTTGTCCCGGTACAGTCCCGATATGATCAATGTAATAACCAGGTATATTATTAATTTATTTATAAGTATTATTTTAATTTAATATTATGGAGTTAGAAGTTAAGGGGTAAGATTTAAATTTTTAAAAGAAGTTTGGGGGATATTGTGCCAATTGGGAGAAGCTTAGGGTTCTTTTAGTCACTTTAGCCTAAACTCCACCACAACCGACCATTTCTAATTCAATTAGAATAGGTGTCATCTTCTTAGAACAACAAAACCATAAGTGTGTGTGTGGGTGTTGATGGTTCACGACAACAAAGAGAAAGGAGAAAAAGAGAGAAAAGGTGAAGAGGAAGTTGGAAATTGATGTTTTGCAGCTGGGTTCAGGATCTACATCAGAAACAAAAAGGTATTAATCCATTCAAATCTTTACTTTTATGTATAATAGGTTTTACATGAGTTTTGAAGTGGGTTTTGATGATTTAGGGATGTTTTGAGAAATCTGAGCATATGGTTAGGTTATGTTAATGGCCTTGAATATATCTGCATAATTACAACAACATGCATAGTTAAAAGATTTAAAATCTGGGTTTAAGATGAACACTGTGGACTGAGACATTCAAGCAAGTCGTAGTGGTGGGTTGCGACATGCTTGAATATGGTCATCTTCATGAATGTCGCAATGGTGGGTTGCGACTTGCTCATGAAGTCGCAATAGTGGGTTGCGACTTGGGTATGAAGTCGTAGTAGTTGATTGCGACTTGAGTATGAAGTCGTAGTAGTTGATTGCGACATGGGTATGAAGTCGCAGTAGTTGATTGCGACTTGGGTATGATGTCGCAGTAGTTGATTGCGACTTGGGTATGAAGTCGCAGTAGTTGATTGTGACTTGGTGTAGTGTATTGCGACTTGAGTCGAGGATTTCAGAACTTAGAGACTTCTAGCCTTAAAAAGAAAAATTTGTATTCATGTGGTACAGATTCCGTGAATCGGGACTGAAGGAATCAGAGAGCTCGATAATAGCGTGGAAGGGTTTTTGGAACTAAGCTAATCAAGTGAGTTTTTCTTTAAAATGTTTTCAAATGGAATACATATATGTGATTAAATGTAATATTGTGCATATAGTGTTTATATGAGTATTACATTGTATGGGTACTAGTTGGCCGTGCTTAGGACCGGTGAAAGTTGGCTGTACAGAGGGACAGTGGTGTTGGCTGTATTTAGTACAGCGGTGTAAATTAATTAATTGGCTTGCTACCAATTAATATGGCCAAGGAAAAGAAAAGAGAAAGAGATGGAAAGATACATGATGCATGAGTCATAGTTGGTATTCTTATGTGAATTATGTGTATGATGTTGTGCAAATGTTTTCTTTAACTAACGGGGATTTTCTCACTAGACCTCAAGGTCTAACCCTCATTTTGTTTTAAAATATGTATTCCAGGTCAAGGAGCAAATAAAAGACAATGATAAGATTTATCATGTGTAGCTTTTGTGGAAGATGAATGATTATGAAGATTCAAGTTGTGTTTTGTATCTATTATATGTTTTCTTTTATTCGAAAAAGTTTGTACTAAAAGACCTAATTGTAGAATCTAAGGGACCGTATTTGAAATATGATATGTTATTTTGTGGTGAAATATATGTATTTGTGTGTTGGGAATAAGGGATGTTACAGATGGTATCAGAGCCTTAGTTTAAGAGATTTTGGTATTGGTATCTGTACCTAGACTTAAACTGCATGCAAAGTAGGATGTCCTTGTTATTATAGAACCTTGGGATGTTAAATATAAAAAGGTAGAAGGAACATCATGTAAGGTAATTTCAGATTACACCTAGCCAGTGTAATTGCGATCTTACAGGTACATGTTTGAACCAGAATACTTTGTTATATGGGGTATGTGCTTATGTGTATATTAACCTTGTTTGAATCAACATAATGGCAAGTGGGACGAGACAAACGAACCGGGAAGGGGAAGGAAATCTGAATAGATCTAATCCAACAGCCGGAGGAAGGGGAAGAGGGGGAGAAAGAGGCAGAGGTAGGACTAGGGGAAGAGTACAGGGGCGAGGCACAAAGTTTGTTACGAGAGACGACCTAGCGGCTGAAATGGGAAGACTTCAGGCAAATATCCAATCCATGTTTAACCAGACTCATCATACGGAAACGGAAATACCAGACCCTACCTTTGAAAACGAAGTGCCTATCGCACCTATTGTCACATCAGTACCAAGAAAGTGTGATTATAAAATGTTTTTAAGCAGTAAACCACCCACTTATGGAGGGGACAGAGATACAGTAAAAGCAATGCGATGGCTGAAGGAGGTTGAAGCTGTATTTAAAACCAGTAAATGTGCGGAAGAAGATAAGGTGTTATACGGAACTGCAATGTTGAAAGCAGATGCCTTATATTGGTGTGAGGCCCTTATTGACTCTAAAGGACCTGATGTATATTCAACCTTTACTTGGGGCGAATTCTCGAGGGCATTTAAGGAACAGTTTTGTCCGCAAGCCGTAGTCAGACAGTTGGAAGAGGAATTTCTGAGCCTACAACAAGGGAATTTATCAGTAAGAGACTACACTGCCCGTTTCTTAGAGAAGTCGCGTTTTGGAGAGTATTATATTGCCACAGAGAAAATGAAGATGGAAAGGTATGTATTTGGATTGAACTCAGAAATTAGAAAGTTAGTGACTGCCACGAGACCTGATACCTTTTCAGAAGCACTAAATGCCGCAGAAAATGTGGAGCGGGACAATAAGAGGGATACTGGGGATAAGAGTGCGGGAAAGAGAAAATGGGAAGGACCACCACACGATATGAAGAAGTCCGTATTTCAGCGATTTGATAGTCATCCACCTTTCCGATCAGTTGAAAGACCTTGCCCAAAGTGCCACCGTTTTCATCAAGGAAGCTGTCAAGTTGATCCTAGAAACTGTTATAAGTGCGGGAAGATTGGTCACATTGCCAAAGACTGTCGGGTGGTTAGATTTTGTTATTCGTGCAATTCTCCAGATCATCTTCAGTCAGATTGCCCACTGGGAAGAATACAATCGGGTGGCACGTCAACAAGAGCAACGGGTGTTAGACCAGCAGTACCGAGGTTAGAACCAGCAAGAGCAAGAGGTCGTTCATTTCAGATGACAGCAAAAGAAGCGGAGGAAACTCCGGACGTGGTTACAGGTACATTCTTAATAAATTCTACACGTGCTAAGGTGTTATTTGATTCCGGTGCAAATCGATCGTTTGTGTCTCCTTCATTTGCTGCTTATATGCATTTAGAGCCGAAAGTGTTAGATCATGCTTTAATGGTAGATACGGCAAATGATAATCAAGTGTCGGTTAAAGAAGTATTTGATAGCTGTGTGATAGATATAGAAGGGTGCGGAGTACCGATTCAGTTCTTTCCAATAGCCCTGGTTGAGTTTGATGTGGTAGTGGGAATTGATTGGTTAGCCGAGAACCAAGCTAACATAGTTTGTGATAAGAAGTTAATAAATGTTGTGTTACCTGAAAAAGGGCCGGTAGTGATTTATGGTGATCGTAGGAATCATCAGTATAATCTTATATCTATGATAAAAGCCCGTAAGTGTGTTAATAAAGGTTGCCCGAGTTACTTAGCTTATGTGATAGATACTAAGCTAGAGAAGAGTAAGTTGGAAGATATCCCAATTGTTAGTGAATTTCCAGAGGTTTTCCCCGAGGACTTGAACAGCCTTCCGCCCGTTAGACGGGTAGAGTTTGGTATAGATCTGATTCCTGGAGCTACCCCTATAGCCCGTGCACCGTATCGTTTGGCACCTCCGGAAATGAAAGAAATGATGGCACAGCTGCAAGATCTATCCGATAAGGGTTTCATCAGACCGAGTTCTTCGCCGTGGGGAGCACCAGGCTTGTTTGTGAAAAAGAAGGATGGTTCGATGAGAATGTGTATCGACTACAGAGAATTGAATAAGCGTACGATCAAAAACAAGTATCCCCTACCTAGAATTGATGACCTCTTCGATTAATTAGTCGGAGTTTGTTGTTTCTCCAAGATTGATTTAAGATCCGGTTATCATCAGTTAAAGGTCAAAGAAGAAGACGTTTTGAAAACTGCTTTTCGCACCAGGTACGGTCACTATGAGTTTCTAGTAATGCCATTTGGATTGACGAACGCTCCAGTTGCTTTTATGGATTTAATGAATAGGGTATGTAAGCCGTATCTTGATAAATTCGTTATTGTGTTTATTGATGATATACTTATCTATTCCCGATCCAAGGAAGAGCACGCGTAACACCTTCGTTTGATTCTAGAACTACTGAAGAAAGAAAAGTTGTATGCTAAATTTTCAAAATGTGAATTCTGGTTGCGGGAAGTTCAGTTTCTGGGGCATATAGTTTCCAAAAAAGGTATACAAGTCGATCCGATGAAAGTAGAAGCAGTTGAAAAATGGGAACCGCCGAAGACAGCAACAGAAGTACGGAGTTTTCTGGGTTTGGCCGGCTACTATCGAAAGTTTATAAAGGATTTCTCTCGTATTGATACACCTCTGACTAAGATGACTCGAAAGAATCTGAAGTTTGAATGGAAGGCAGAACAAGATGAAGCATTTCGGATATTGAAAGAAAAACTGTGCAACGCGCCGATATTAGCATTACCCGAAGGTTCCGAAGACTTTGTAGTCTATAGTGATGCGTCTAAGTTGGGATTGGGTTGTGTATTAATGCAGCGGGGAAAGGTTATTGCTTATGCTTCTCGTCAATTAAAAGATCATGAGAGACAGTATCCTACGCACGACATGGAACTTGCAGCGGTTGTCTTTGCCTTGAAGATTTGGAGACATTATCTGTATGGTTCCAAATGTCAGATTTTTACCGATCATAAGAGTCTCCAACATTTATTCGATCAGAAGGAGCTAAATATGAGGCAAAGGAGATGGCTAGAACTGGTGAATGATTACGACTGTGAAATTCTTTATCATCCGGGAAAGGCGAATGTGGTAGCTGATGCACTGAGTCGTCAAGAAAGGAGTGGAACATTAAAAGCTATTTCACTAAGGGCTGAACTCTTACCCAACATCTTTGACGAACTGTTGAAGTGTCAAATAGAAGCTTGTCAGGAAGAACATTTGAAGTCAGAACGGTTAGTGGGAATATCAGCATTGCTTGTGAAAGACGACCGTGGGTTGTTGTGTCTACAGAACATAATTTGGGTGCCTCGTTTGGGTGGATTACGCGATCGTGTGTTACAAGAAGCTCATCAATCTCGTTTCTCTATCCATCCAGGTACAAAATAGATGTATAGAGATATGAAACAATTCTATTGGTGGCCGGGAATAAAAAGAAGTATTGCAAAGCATGTGGAAGAATGTACTACTTGCAAAAAGGTGAAGATTGAACATCAAAAGCCTTTTGGCCAGTTACAGCGATTAGAAATACCGATGTGGAAATGGGATCAGATTACTACCGATTTCATCACGAAGCTACCAAGAACTCCGAAAGGATTTGATTCTATTTGGGTGATAGTCGACAGATTGACGAAGTCTGCACACTTCCTACCAATAAAGGAAACTGATTCAATGGAACGATTAGCCAAGTTGTATATAGACGAAATAGTAACTCGACATGGAGTTCCAATCTCGATTATTTCTGATCGGGATAGTCGTTTTACTTCCAGGTTTTGGAGAAGTTTTCAAAATGAAATGGGGACGCAGATAAAGTTAAGTACAGCATATCATCCTCAAACTGACGGTCAGAGTGAAAGAACGATCCAGACTATAGAAGATATGCTCCGGGCTTGCATAGTTGATTTTGGGGGATCGTGGGATAAACATTTGCCTTTGATAGAATTTTCCTACAACAACAGTTATCATTCCAGCATTCAAGCGGCACCGTTTGAAGTATTATATGGTAGAAAATGTCGAACGCCTCTATGTTGGAATGAAGTGGGAGAAAAGCAGTTAGCAGGGCCAGAAATAGTACAGTTAACAGCGGATAAGATTACTCAGATTCGGGAAAGATTGAAAGTGGCTCAAGATAGACAGAAAAGTTATGCCGACCGGCGCCGGAAACCGTTAGAATTCCAAGTTGGAGATTTTGTACTGTTAAAAGTCTCACCTTGGAAAGGAGTCATTCGATTTGGGAAGCAAGGTAAACTTAGCCCGAGGTATATTGGACCATTTGCAATTACCAAAAGAATTGGGGAAGTAGCCTACCGGCTAGATTTACCTCCAGAGTTAAGCAGGATTCACAACGCTTTTCATGTGTCGAATTTTCGAAAGTTTTTGGTATCACCAGATCAGGCAGTGTCTCTACCGGATATACAAGTGGACGAAAAGTTGAACTATGTGGAGGAACCGGAAGCTATTGTTGACCGAAAAGTCAAAGCTTTGCGGAATAAAGAGACCAGACAAGTGAAAGTACAGTGGAAACATCACAGAGGTCAGGATGCTACGTGGGAATCGGAATCAGAAATGAGAGCCAAATACCCTCATCTGTTCACTTAACTGAATTCTGGGACGGAATTCTTTTAAGGGGGATATGTTGTAATAACCAGGTATATTATTAATTTATTTATAAGTGTTATTTTAATTTAATATTATGGAGTTAGAAGTTAAGGGGTAAGATTTAAATTTTTAAAAGAAGTTTGGGGGATATTGTGCCAATTGGGAGAAGCTTAGGGTTCTTTTAGTCACTTTAGCCTAAACTCCACCACAACCGACCCTTTCTAATTCAATTAGAATAGGTGTCATCTTCTTAGAACAACAAAACCATAAGTGTGTGTGTGGGTGTTGATGGTTCACGACAACAAAGAGAAAGGAGAAAAAGAGAGAAAAGGTGAAGAGGAAGTAGGAAATTGATGTTTTGCAGCTGAGTTCAGGATCTACATCAGAAACAAAAAGGTATTAATCCATTCAAATCTTTACTTTTATGTATAATAGGTTTTACATGAGTTTTGAAGTGGGTTTTGATGATTTAGGGATATTTTGAGAAATCTGAGCATATGGTTAGGTTATGTTAATGGTATTGAATATATCTGCATAATTACAACAACATGCATAGTTAAAAGATTTAAAATCTGGGTTTAAGATGAACACTGTGGACTGAGACATTCAAGCAAGTCGCAGTGGTGGGTTGCGACATGCTTGAATATGGTCATCTTCATGAATGTCGCAATGGTGGGTTGCGACTTGCTCATGAAGTCGCAATAGTGGGTTGCGACTTGGGTATGAAGTCGCAGTAGTTGATTGCGAATTGGGTATGAAGTCGCAGTAGTTGATTGCGACTTGGGTATGAAGTCGCAGTAGTTGATTGCGACTTGGGTATGAAGTCGTAGTAGTTGATTGCGACTTGGTGTAGTGTATTGCGACTTGAGTCGAGGATTTCATAACTTAGAGACTTCTAGCCTTAAAAAGAAAAATTTGTATTCATGTGGTACAGATTCCGTGAATCGGGACTGAAGGAATCAGAGAGCTCGATAATAGCGTGGAAGGGTTTTTGGAACTAAGCTAATCAAGTGAGTTTTTCTTTAAAATGTTTTCAAATGGAATACATATATGTGATTAAATGTAATATTGTGCATATAGTGTTTATATGAGTATTACATTGTATGGCTACTAGTTGGTCGGGCTTAGGACCGGTGAAAGTTGGCTGTATAGAGGGGCAGTGGTGTTGGCTGTATTTAGTACAACGGTGTAAATTAATTAATTGGCTTGCTACCAATTAATATGGCCAAGGAAAAGAAAAGAGAAAGAGATGGAAAGATACATGATGCATGAGTCATAGTTGGTATTCTTATGTGAATTATGTGTATGATGTTGTGCAAATGTTTTCTTTAACTAACGGGGATTTTCTCACTAGACCTCAAGGTCTAACCCTCATTTTGTTTTAAAATATGTATTCCAGGTCAAGGAGCAAATAAGAGACAATGATAAGATTTATCATGTGTAGCTTTTGTGGAAGATGAATGATTATGAAGATTGAAGTTGTGTTTTGTATCTATTATGTGTTTTCTTTTATTCGAAAAAGTTTGTACTAAAAGACCTAATTGTAGAATCTAAGGGACCGTATTTGAAATATGATATGTTATTTTGTGGTGAAATATATGTATTTGTGTGTTGGGAATAAGGGATGTTACAATCAAAAGTACCGGAAGTTGAATGTCCCGGTACAATAGAGTCCCAGTACAATAGCGTCCCGGTAGTGAAGTCCCGGTATAGGCAAGTCCCGGTACAGACGAGTCCCGGTACTTACGAGTTCCGGTGAAGTCCCGATACTGTGGGGATACCGGGAGTTGGGGGATACCGGAAGATGGGGATACCGGGAGTGGGGAATACCGGGAGTTGGATAAAAGAGTCAGTTTGCAGACTTTGTAATAGATCCTGGATATGAACTTAAGAATGTAACAGTTAAGGTATTTAGAGACTTTGTATTATCTGTACCATTCTAGAAATTGGAATGTATAGTTTCATTAATCGTGGAAAAGTGCGATTTAAGAATTGACATATATCTTATGTTGTTTGAACATACGTACCTTGAAGAGTAGTATGTTAGGTTTATAGACTGCGCTAGTGTGATACTAGGCAGGAATGTGTTAAAGGTGATTTGCTCATACGGTTGCTATGAGAAATCTACGTGAGATAAATAATTCGCTTATACGATTGCTATAAGGAATTTATGAGGTATAAATATGATATTCGCTTATACGATTTCTATGAGGAATTTATATTGATTAAATACCTGTATGAGTACAATTAGGTGATACGGATCCGTAGGCACTGAAGTTTGGTAATCACATGGAATAGGCGTGTGGTATTACTCGTTTAATCGCTATTCCAGTGTGTGTGGGAAATCATGGAATAGGCGTGTGGTATTACTCCTTTAATCGTTATTCCTGATTTCTAAGGAAGAGAGTGAGGTTGACATAAGTGCTTGTAATCTCTGCTTCCTTACCGATAAATGGGCGTGTGTAATCGCGATTTATTGGTGGAGAGCATTGATCTAGAATCTGAGAAGATTCGTAGTGTGGCTCTGGGATATGATATGCTGATAAATGGGCGTGTGTAATCGCGATTTATTGGTGGAGAGCATTGATCTAGAATCTGAGAAGATTCATAGTGTGGCTCTGGGGGTATGATATACTGATGGAATTGTGGTCAGTCATAGTCATGGGAGTGGATAAAATTGTGTAAAGGAATAGAGTTCTATGTACGGTAAGAAAAGGAGTAACCAGGTTTGTTATAACTTGTTTACATTGATTTTTGCAAATGTTATTATTGAAACGAATGTTCTCACTAGGCGTTGGCCTAATCGTTTCATGTGATGTTTTCTTACCAGGTTCAGGCTCAGGCAGATAAAGGGTTGTGGGACGAGTGACTTTGAAATAGCAGAAGTGGTAATTATCCAAGAGGAGATTTTTGAAGGATAGCTTAGATAACTCAATTAATCTAATTAGTATGACATGATTAGATTGATAGGTTATTTGAAGTATCCTGTAATGTAAATATACTCTTGATGGTTAATTCCTTTGCTATTTATATAAGTTGAAGTTTATGTTGTCATAACCTGTTGTAACTCGAGGTTTAAATTGTCCCAGATTTTGGGGCGTTACAATATGGTATCAGAGCAATAGTTTAAGCGAACTAAGTATGCTGATGAGATACTTAGACTTAAGCTGAGATGAATTAAGTTATGAGTTGTGAGATTTGGGTAGAAATAGTAAGACGGGATAGTCTTAGAGTCAACGGAAATACGTGAAATTAGTACTGTGATAATGGTAACAAGGATTCTCATGTATGATATGTTCACAATTTCAATTAGCTACTGTTATTATGAATATATTGTTACGCGAGCATGCTTATTTCTAAATTGTTACAGTGACTAACGACCGGTAAAGTACGTTTTGTATAGGGGTATGTGCATAACTATTTCTTATGGTTATCCCTTTAGGTTATAGTAGAACGATGGTGAATATGCCACCAAAATCCTTTGGAGGACAGATCGGTAAATGATTGGGGGTTGGAAGGACAACCTGGAAATTTGTGGGACTCATGAACGTCCGCCAAGGCAACCTTTAGTAGGTGGATTGATATGTGTAGAGATAGAGTATGAGATGATTGATCAAGATGGAAATGGTATGACATGGTGGAGTATGTGGATCGTGGAATGCCAGTATAGCAAATGTTATAAGGCCGAGAGGGCGACCACTAGTCGGAAGTAGAATGTCAATGATAAGTTATGTAAGTAAGACGATTGACCTCGTTTGAGTAAGTAGCCTTCAATTGCGAGGAAAGTTTTATGCCTGGTGTTTTAGTGTGTGTTACATGAGTTTTCATGATTTCAAACCAAATGCATAAATAACAGTTTTAGTCAAGGTTGAATTAGCATGTGCGAAAGTGTATTTAAAGAAAAAGGCAATCCCATTTACGTCGCATAGAGAAATTTTTGAAGTTTTTACAAAGTATTTCTTACTTTACATGAAAAGTTAAATTGCAGCAAAACGTTTAATAACTAACAGGAGTATGGACCTATTAAACATCATATAAATAAGTGAGAGAACTGACTAGTTTATTTCGTGTCGGTCAAACTTTTTCGAACTGTTGTCGTACGAAGAGATTTTCATTTAGTATATTACCGTCGTAACAACACTGTTTTGGTTGAGAAGGATTGAGTTTTCGGAAAATTAATATGCAAACGATTCTCGAGATCGTTGTGCAGTACTTTGGGGTATGTGTGCCCAAGTTATTCCCAGTAGGGTTATTTAAAATGAGAAAATGTGCGAAGTGATTTTGTCATGCATAAAGGATATGAACTCGCTAGGTCATAGAGTATTACGTTATAAGCTAAGAAAGAACTCCAAGAGTGGAGAGGTGTTGGATAAACCTTGGGAGAAAGTTTGTAGTTTTGGTAACTGTGTTCAAATGAGAGATGAACAGTGTGAGAGTCTGTACCCTTGTTCGCTGACTAGGAATACAGTTGCCGAGGGACGGTTGTGTCCGGAGGAAGAATTAGGTTCAGTTAAGGACCTTAAGGTTAAGGAAGTGTCGACATGTCAGGTATTGACTTTGAAGTCGATAGTTGTGTAAGGTGTATGAGACCTTTCGTCTGTCATTGGGTGCGGTCTGGGTGCGTCCCGCGTATGCCCGTGCGGATCGGAACAAAGACTGTGAGCGGCACTGGTATGCTGATATGCAAAGGGTATGCGCAAAGCAAATATTATTTTGTACGACATGGTTAAGGATTTTGAGTGATTGACGAATAAATCACTAATGAAAGAAGTTTCGAATTATTGTTACACGCTTTTAATATTTTTGTGGATGTGCAATATTTATGAGGTATTACGTTTTAAAAAAATGTGAACATGTGAGTTGGAGGATTTTGGTAAATCCGACCATGTAAAGTTTTTAAGAGTGGTAAAACTTTGTTTTGGGGCCGATGGCCAATTAAGGGATTAAAAAGGTAAAGAAATGGGTAACAATGTATTTTGGTTTATGTAATTGTGTGCGTGACACATGTTTAACCAAACGTTTATTTTGGCCTTAAAGGCTTAATTGATATTCAAATGAGTCTTTTGAATGTTTGTGAGTTTTAATGACTCGAGATGGAGTCTTGGTTGTGTTATATGCTTAACTTCATTCTATTTGAATAAGTGTCGGTCTTAAGTGTAAAGACTGTTTGATAATTCTCGCGTTTTTTTTAATACCTTTGGAACTAACGAACCTTGGCGAAGTATATACATTGTGAAGTATATAAGAGTTTCATATACCTATATAAATTGACTTCGTGGGGAAAGTAGTAATGAAGGAGTCATAGATTTATCATGCCTCGGAACGTATGTTGCATAATGATCATTGATCCTTGGAGTAGATGGCTCGGTTTTGAACTCAATTGAGTCTTAAGAGCATTGACCCGATTTAATAAGCTCGTTGTAGGCTTGGGTTGGGATTACATGGATTGTATTAAAATAGAAGTTTGCATGATGTGAATGTTTTAGGTATTCTTTTGGATTTAATTATTGTTAAGTCTTAAATCAGAAAAATAAAAGCTGAAGGACCACTTTGTAAGAGTGTTAAGATTATGAAAGATTGTTGTGTTATAGAAGTGTTTTACTTGCGATGTGGATGGTTTACAAAGGAGAAAGTATTAGGCACCAATGAAGTGAGGTATGGAAAATGTTGATCTGTGAAGGATTGTACCGTGTTTTAGTATTGGTTTGGAATCACAAGGAGCTAGTATGAACGAATAAGTTCAAGTTATTTAGCAAATCGAGAGTGGTAGTTCAACTAAAGTTGGGGAGGAGATATTTAGTGAAATAAACTCGGTTAATATGCGTATGAATGATTGTGAGAAACCTGGTCTATGGTGAAAGGTTATGTGTGGAGAATGTACGAGTGAGTATTGGTATCAACTGCCAAGATAAATGTGTCAACTAGTATGTATTATGAAGTTAGAACTAGGAAGCATCTGATGGAAGTCTTTTCGGGGATTCCGGATGAAAAGTACCACTTTGTCATTAAAGTTGTTAGGGCATGTAGTTTGTAAGATGGAGTAGTGATATGGCTAATATCGAAACAGAATGTCGGAATTGTATTGGGTGTTTACCCAAAGTGATTTTGATTGTGTGAGTTGCTTCCTATGATAGAAAGATTGGACTTAAGAATGTATATCATTTGGATCTTCCGCCAGAATTGGGAGGGGTACAAAAGACTTTTCATGTTTGTTATCTTCGGGAGTGTTTAACCGAAGAAGAAGATGTGATACCACTTACTGATGTGAGAGTAGATGAAAAGAGTCGTTGTATGGCAGAACCAGAGGCAATTTTGGAAAGATCAGTTAGAGAGCTACGTAGTGATAAGGAAGTAGATATGTTGAAAGTACAGTGGAGACACCATCGAGGTACTAATGTGACCTTAGAGTCGGAAGAGAGTATGAAATATAAGTATCCTCATTTGTTCACCTGATTCTGATTTCGGGGACGAAATCATTTTCAAGTTGGGGAGTATTGTAACATCCTGAATTTTCAGAAATAGTAATTTAATGAGAATTGGGATCTACTTGTATTTTGGTTTAAAACCTTGAATTATGTTGTAATTGATAATTCAATAAGGTTAAAATACAAGGGTTTGATGTTTGGTGTGATTATGAAAATAATGGAACTAGATGGTGTGTTTGGTCAATTCCTATTTGTATGTGTGTGGATATAGACTGAGAGATGGAAAGAATATCTCATTTGTCTTGTGTGAGTCGGTGTAGAGAACCAGATGAAGAGAAAAGAGAAAAGAGGAATAAATCAAGGATTTGTTCATCGTTTGGTAAGGATTTGTGTTGATTTCTGAGATAATTTGTTATGGATGATGGGTTGTAAACAAATCTGCTTGTTGATTAGGTTTCCTGAAATCAGTAACAACAGATTGGAATCAAATTCGTACATAAAAGTGGGCTTTTGCAAATAAGGTGAGTTCATTCGATTCATTGTACAAATCTGTGTTTTTAAGTTATATTGATCTTGATATAGCTGTATAAATTGACTAAGGACTGAATGGATTACATAGATTGAACTAATTTCACAAGTTAAGTCGATTTGTGGACTTGTTAGAAATGAACTGTACGTAGTCCCGGTACTAAAATGTCCCGGTACAAGTTTGTCCCGGTACAGTCCCGCTATGATCAAAAGTACCGGAAGTTGAATGTCCCCGTACAATAGAGTCCCGGTACAATAGCGTCCCGGTACAGGCAAGTCCCAGTACAGACGAGTCCCGGTACTTACGAGTTCCGGTGAAGTCCCGATACTGTGGGGATACCGGGAGTTGGGGGATACCGGGAGATGGGGATACCGGGAGTGGGGAATACCGGGAGTTGGATAAAAGAGTCAGTTTGCGGACTTTGTAATAGATCCTGGATATGAACTTAAGAATGTAACAATTAAGGTATTTAGAGACTTTGTATTATCTGTACCATTCTAGAAATTGGAATGTATAGTTTCATTAATCGTGGAAAAGTGCGATTTAAGAATTGACATATATCTTATGTTATTTGAACATACGTACCTTGAAGATTAGTATGTTAGGTTTATAGACTGCGCTAGTGTGATACTTGGCAGGAATGTGTTAAAGGTGATTTGCTCATACGGTTGCTATGAGAAATCTACGTGAGATAAATAATTCGTTTATACGATTGCTATAAGGAATTTATGAGGTATAAATATGATATTCTCTTATACGATTGCTATGAGGAATTTATATTGATTAAATACCTGTATGAGTACAATTAGCTGATACGGATCCGTAGGCACTGAAGTTTGGTAATCACATGGAATAGGCGTGTGGTATTACTCGTTTAATCGTTATTCCAGTGTGTGTGGGAAATCATGGAATAGGCGTGTGGTATTACTCGTTTAATCGTTATTCCTGATTTCTAAGGAAGAGAGTGAGGTTGACATAAGTGCTTGTAATCTCTTCTTCCTTACTGATAAATGGGCGTGTGTAATCGCGATTTATTGGTGGAGAGCATTGATCTAGAATCTGAGAAGATTCGTAGTGTGGCTCTGGGATATGATATGCTGATAAATGGACGTGTGTAATCGTGATTTATTGGTGGAGAGCATTGATCTAGAATCTGAGAAGATACATAGTGTGGCTCTGGGGATATGATATACTGATGGAATTGTGGTCAGTCATAGTCATGGGAGTGGATAAAATTGTGTAAAGGAATAGAGTTCTTTGTACGGTAAGAAAAGGAGTAACCAGGTTTGTTATAACTTGTTTACATTGATTTTTGCAAATGTTATTATTGAAACGAATGTTCTCACTAGGCGTTGGCCTAATCGTTTCATGTGATTTTTTCTTACCAGGTTCAGGCTCAGGCAGATAAAGGGTTGTGGGACGAGTGACTTTGAAATAGCATAAGTGGTAATTATCCAAGAGGAGATTTTTGAAGGATAGCTTAGATAACTCAATTAATCTAATTAGTATGACATGATTAGATTGATAGGTTATTTGAAGTATCCTGTAATGTAAATATACTCTTGATGGTTAATTCCTTTGCTATTTATATAAGTTGAAGTTTATGTTGTCATAACCTGTTGTAACTCGAGGTTTAAATTGTCCCAGATTTTGGGGCGTTACATTTATCCGGAATATGCGATAAAATGGACTGGTCCTCTTGAACCTGAAAAGGAAGAGGAAACTGAGGAATACAAGCGCGCACACACGTCTAAAATGCAACTTCCTTTTTGCTATGAGCCTTTAAATTATCATTATCAGAAAAATCAAAAGAAGTACCTCTCGAATGACTACTTCGACTGCTATAAGGTTGTGATGCCCAAGGATTCCTCCAAAAAGGATGAGGTCCAAGCAACTGAACCCAAGACTGAGACGGATGAGTTCAAGCTCTATGTTCCCCCTCACATCTTGGAAGCAAAAATAGTCGAGTTATAGGAGTCACTCGAGAAAGAAAGGTCAAGTTTTCAAAAGGAAAAGCAAGCGCTTATCTCAGAACATGAGGATCTCAAATCCGTGAAAACCGAAACTGTGTTTGATGAAGGAGAGGAAATCCTTCGGTGTGAAATCAACAAGCTCACATTGAAACTGTCTGCCTTGGCAACAGAAGCAATGTACGAGCATACGAGATATGGTCAACTCCAAGAGCAGATTGACCTACTCCGAACGGAAAATCATATTTCACCCGAACTTTCCTCCAATTCTTTGGACATACTCGTGTAAAGCTTTCGTTAGTAAAATCTTTTCCAAATACGTCATTGATTCTCAAGATAAGAGTGTGTTAAGGAATTTAAACTCTGATTTTTTCCTAGCTTCCGCACCAAATTCCCCAAAGCACACTGACACAAAGTGTTCCTCGCCTTCCTCGACCAATCCAAGTCCCACTATCCCGGATATTGAATTTTCAGAATATATGAACTCCGAAGGCCATTCTGATGAAGAGTTTGAATCGTTCCCCTTCGACAAACCTCTTCCAAACCAAACCAACTTTCTTTCAAAAGCGGTAAATCCCCCGGTCAATTTTTAAAAAGGCGAATGTTCTTCAAAACCCAAGACCCCGGTTGTGAATAAGGTTGCTAAAACTGAGTCTAGTTCTCAAACACAATCACAGCCGCAGCAAAAGACCGGTCGAGCGAATGACAGACATCCTTCCCACTCACGCTATACTAATCATACCTTTAATGACAAGTCAGATAATAATGGCCGGAGAAAGAGGTTCAAACAAGTTTGGGTGGTAAAGGGATCAAATAAAAGCAAAACGAGTACAAAGTCATTTAAGCCAGTTTCACATGCTAGGACATACAATCACAATCATGTTGCGTTTAATTCTCGAACTTCTGTTGAACAAAGAGTAAAATTTTCTTTTAGACTTTATTCAATTCAACAGTTGCTTCAACTTTCTCATGATTGTATTTGTTGTTCTACATGTGGTTCGAATGATTTTGTTGACCGTAATTATTCATCTCATTGGTACGGTACTTATAGTATCCCCGGTCCTTACTATAATAGGGCATTAACCGTCAAGGATCCATCAAAGGGTGGATACCAAAATCCTACTAATCTGTTTTGCAGGAATGTCATGTGCGGTTTTAATTCCTAATATTCATTTCACATAACTGCATTTGAAGGTTATGCCACATTTGAGGGGGAGTACTATTCTAAGAAAGGTAAGTGAACTTCAAACTGATTCAAAGACCGTGGTAATTCATTCAGGATAACTTACTTGTGTTTGTTATTCTTCAATTTTTTATCCATGATTGCCACATGTCATTTTCTTGATTTAGTTATTTCCATGTCTCAAATATTTGTTGATTTTTCGATGGAAATACACTCGTTTTTGAATTCCACTTTGTGTTCATAGTTCATCATTTCATATTAATGATTCAATTCTTATCTGATATAATAATTGTGACTTGTTCCTCACAATTAGTCTTTCTAATCATTGTTTCGTTTTTGAACATAATGTGCGTACTGAGTCATTCTGTTTTGCGCTTGATCTTGTTTCTTGAAATTCAGTTATTTCAAACGATGACTTCTGATCATCTCAGATCAAGACTCGTTCTTAAATGCTTTGACTTCTAAACACCTCAGTTTAGAACTCGTACCTCAATGTTTACTGCAATGATTTATTTGGTATATAAAATGTGTGTTAGGAAATCCATCGTTTCTATGGTCTATCCAAAACCGGAAGGTCCTACCCAAGAAACACATCCCTTAGAGACAACAGTGAGGGGTCTAGATTGATAGATGAGTTTAGAGTGAAAAGAATAAATGGTGAGGTTGTGACAGGACTTAAAAGAATTATTGGTCCTTACCAAACCGAGTCAGTTATCCGGGTAACCACACAATCTGTTCATTCTCGTTCTTTGGAGATGAATATTGAAACAGACATGGACCCAATGTCGATAACTCGTGTCACCCCACCCAGCCACTCAGGTGTCTCACAAAAGATGCTTGTTTCATATATTCACTGAGGTTTAGCACATAATCTATATATTCCTCACTCGGAGGTCTTAGATATTGAAAAAGGAAGACATTAGCTCCGGTCTCCGAACTTCATATTCTAATCACTGTGTCAATGGATTTTAACTTGAGTCCCAAGTTAAATCAATTTTTGAGCCAAATCGACATAATTTGGTTCTTTCACACATGTACGAGTCTTTGTGATTCCATTTGCATATCTTCGTGATATTACCAGAACAGTTTGAGAAGTTAAATTTTAAATTTTCTTCAGTGATAACTGGAAGTCCTATCAGAGATTCACCTTTGCCAACTCTGAACATAGGCCACACAATTTTTTAAATTGTTGTGATAACAGTTACTAACGTGTTTCTGTGTTAGTTGATTACCCTATGGCCACTTACTATATTTATCTAGATTTTTTGCTACTCGTCACTATTGTATTTGAACGTGCATGATGCTCCGGATGCTCCTACTCGTCATGAGGGGGAGAAAGGGTACAGATTCAAAGACACCGAATATCAAGTTGAGGGGGAGTTAGCAAAAGCCGAGGGGGGAGTAAAGAAGTCCCCATCCAAAAGCCGAGGGGGGGGGGTAACTGTTGACCGATTTTTAATCGAATGATTGATCTGTTCCGAGATCCAAAGAGCTCAAAGTGCTTACAAGTGATCAACTCTTCTCATCGTTTGGTGTTCGCTACAATTCGATATTTCCTCCTTCGAGCGTATTGGTTCTACAAGTTCTTTTAAAGATGAAATCAAATTCAGGAGCTTTATTCAAGAGCTTTATTCAAGGGGGAGCGTCGAAAGACATGAAGACAAGCAACATTGTTAGAGCATTGTTGTATTCAAGATTTACTGTAAAAGTCAATGTACTGTATGAGTCTATACAGTATTGTGAATGCCTTTATACCTTGTATGTCATGGGTATAAATAGGCTTGTCTAGACCATTTGTTAGTAACACTTCAAAAGCTTTTGTAATCTTTTAGAAACCTTTTGTAATCCTTTGAGCTCAATACATGGATGATATATTTGCTCTCTAGATTCTCTCTCACTAAATTCATATCTTATTGCTAGAAATCTGGGATTTAACAATTGGTATCAAAGCCAAACAGAAGAATCAAGCAGATTAAAGAGCAAATTGAAGAATTTTTACACTGTTCATCAAGAATTCGGACCAAGAGAAGTTTACTGTTCATCTGAAGTCTTAACATTCAGACATGAAGATTTTCTAGATTTTGAGTTTTTGAATCATTTCTTTGCATCGTTCAACTCGGATTTGGATTCTGAACACATTTAATTCTTGCATAAACATCAAAATCTGCACAGAATTGACAGATCTGATCGATTCTTGAATATTTTTTCAAAAACTTCAAGTTCACTGTTTGGATCTTAATTCGATTAAATTGATCGAATTGTGAATTGTGATCAACAGGAAAAGTGTGCAGATTTCAATTACGAACAATTTGATATAAGATTCATCACAATTGATCAAGAATTGAAGAAGTTATGGCAGATTAAGTGATTTTGAAGTTCGAAGTGCAGAATTCGGATCCTTCTTGGTGAATTCGGATCATTCAAAGAGAATTCGGAACATTCATAGAGAATTCGAACCCTATTACATTCGAATTGAGTGAATTCGAACCTAAGTAAATTCGAATTGAGTGAATTCGAATCCAGTTACATTCGAATTGCGTGAATTCGCACTCAACATAATCCGAATTGAGTGAATTCGAACCTTAGTACATCCGAATTGAGTGAATTTGAACGCTGTTAAGTTCGACTTGGAGGATTTCGAAATCTATCAAGTCCGAATTGATTATCCGAATTGAGTATCCGAATTGAGCATCCGAATTGATCATCCGAATTGATCATCCGAATTGAGCATCCGAATTGAGCATCCGAATTCTTAGGAATGTTGATTAAATTCTCATAAGTGTAATTTTTCTTACACTAACTGCTTTATCTTCTGAACGATCGTTTATCTAGCCAATTATCAGAAGATGTCGAGAGATATGCTGAGCATGGGTTCTAAGAATAAGCCTCCGGTATTGATAGCTGAAGAATTTTCTCAATGGAAAAGGAGAATGATTCAATTTCTGAATCATCAGAACAGAGATCTTATGCTGTCCATTCAGAACGGTCCTTACAAAGCCTACATAGAGGTTGGTGGCATTGCTGCAACAGAAACAAGTCAAGAGATTCTTCCAAGAAGAATAGAAAAGGAATACAAATATTACAGTGATGCTGATAAAGCTAGAGTTGAAATTGATGAGCAAGCATTGACATACTTGACTATGGCCATTCCAAACAATATCTATAATCGCGTAGACAGCCGAAATTCAGCAAAGGATATTTGGGATGAGCTAGAAAGGCAGTTTGAAGGTTCATCAAAATCAATGAAGACCAAAAAGAATCAGAGCATCAATGCATATGAAGGGTTTAAAGCTAGAGATGGAGAATCGTTGAAAGATACCTATGATCGTTACAACATCATTCTGAATGATTTAAGAAGGAATGGAGTTGACAAGTCTGAATCAGAGATTAATTACAAGTTTGTCAAGAATTTACTGCCGGAATGGGATTCATACTCTATTCAGCTTCAAATGTCAAGGGATATGGATGATGAAAAGTTGACCGATATTTTCAGCATTCTGGGTCAACATGAAGAAAAAGTAAAAATGGTCAAAGAAAAGGAGAAAAAGGTTGAAGAATCTTTAGCCCTTCTAAGTGAACACAAGAAAAGTGGAGCGATGAAAACAAAGGCTTTGATCTCTGGGTTAAGCAAAAAGAAGATAAGTTCTAATGATGATGATGAAAGCAGCAGTTCTGGAGATGAAATGAGTGAGATAGCTGAAAAATTAGCCTTGTTAACTACAAGATTTCAAAACAGATATGGAAAGAAGAAGTTTCATTCAAAAAGCAAACCTGATTACAACAAAGTGAACAGATACAAAAGGTTTGAGAAAAGGTATGAGAACAAGGATCAAAAGGAAGAAGAAAAAGAGGAGAAAGTTGAGAAAAAGGAGAGGGAAGAAAAGAAGGATATGGATGACCGAAACTGCTATAACTGCGGTAAGCCGGGTCATTTTGCCAGAGATTGTCAGTTGAAGAAAGTTAAGGATTCTGAATACTATCAGCGTAAAGCACATCTCGCAAAAGCCAAAGAAACCGGAAAGCCAGTAAATGCTGAAGAAGAAATATGGCTGATGGATTCTTCAGATGATGAAGAAGCTCACTTCACTCAAGTGAAGCACAGTTTAATGGCTAAACTTGATGAGGAAGATCTGGAATCTGAGGTACAATCTCTATATCCTTCTCTTTATGATAACACTTCTCTTTATTTTGATAATTCTGAAAATGAATCTGAAACTGAAAATGACAAATATGAAGAAATGCAAGCTGTGATATTTGAGCTTAACGAGAAATTTAAAAAGGCACAAAAGAAAATTGAAAAAGTGCAAAAGCAATATGAAGATGAGAAAAGCTCAAAGCTGAAATATCATGATGAAGCACTTCTTTATAAGTGTTTAGCTGAAGATAGAGAAAAGGAGAAAGAAATTATTAGATCAAATGTTAAAATACTTGAATCTGAAATTTCTGAGTTAAAAAAGAAAATAACTGATTTAAATGATGAAAACATAGATTTTCAGTTCAAAATCAAGGTTCTTTCTGATGAAAGAAAAGAAGCAATTGAAAAGATTAAGCAGCTTGAAGATTTAAATTATAAAAGAGGCCAATCTGAGCAAACGCTGAATTTGTTGACTAGCAACCCAAAAGATAAACGATTTTATAATCCAAAAATGGGTCTAGGATTATCTGATGACAAGAGTTTCAAAACAATAAAACCTCATGAGAAAAAGGAAGTTTTGAAGCAAACTCTGATAAAGGAGATTCCTCCAATTGCAAAAGTTTTTGTTAAACCAGCAAATGTAAAGTTGCAACAAGTCATTATAACAGAAACACCTGTTAATTCACCTGTATCTGTTAAATCAAATAATGAAGTGTTGCAACAAGTCATAATAACAAAAACACCTCCAAAGACACAAGAAAAAACAAAGGCAAGTAATGGAATTTTGCAACAAGTTATTGTATCAGAAACATCTCCTAAATCAGAAACTCCTATCAAAGATAATGCTTCAAATTCTTCAACTCCAATTTCAAAGAAAGATGAAGCTAAAACAGACAAAGGTTCAAAAGAAAAGCCTAGATACAATATAACAAATTTTAAATATGATGAATTAAACTCCAGTTACAAAACCAAAATGTTTGAACCAACTGGATTTAGTTCATTGTTTTCCGATGAATCTATGGCTAAAACAATTGTTGACAAAATCAATGAACCTATATCTGTTAAAACTAAATCTAACGTTGAAATGGAGTCAAATAATACATCAGATTCTGACAAAAGGGAGTTTGTTCCAGAAACTTCTTCTGAATTTCCTAATTTGGACTCAGCTTTACTTAAAATTGTTGATTTAGAAAATCAAATTTCCAAATGGCAATTAGATTTTGAAAAATTAGAGGATGATCGTGATAATATTGGACTAGAATTTGATCATACAAAAAGGATCAATCTTGATCTTAAGAGTGAGATTCAAAGACTAGAATCCAAATTAGATGAAATATCAAACTCTAAGGCCTCAAAAAGTTGTGAAAAATGTTCAAAACAAGCTGAATCCAAAGATCAAAATAAATCTTCAAGTATGTTTGATCCTTTTGAAAAGCTCAAATTTTTTAAAGAAAAGAAAAATCTTGAATTAAGATGTGTAGAACTTTCGAAACAAATTTCAGATTTTGAAAAAGTTCTATTTCTAGAAAAAGAAAAGCAGAAGAAAGAAAGAACTGAATTTGAAATAGAATTAAAGTTTTGTGAAGTCTACCATAAAAAGTTTTCATCAAAGGTATCTGATTTAAAAACAGAACCAGCTTCAAAAGGAAAAGAGAAACAAAAATCATCTGAAAATAAATCTAATTTGTTTTCAAGTGATCCAGTTTCAAAAGGAAAAGAGAAAGAAAAATCATCCGAAAATAAATCTAATTTGTTTTCAAGTGATCCTTCTACCTCTAAAGGTTCTGACAATGTTTCTTCTTCTTTCTCAGAAATGGATGAAGAAAAGTATGTGGATTTGAAGGAACAAGTTCTGAATAGCAAGAATAGAAGCACCGACTCTGAGAAATGTAGTTCTTTGAATAAAAATTGTATACATTCTTGTAATGTTTGCAATGTTTGTGGCAATAATAATTCCGCAATTTCAGATTTCAAATTATTGTCACAAGCTAAAAGAAGAATTCATTGTGCTCACTGTTGGGATAACTATTTCAAGCTAAACAGAAATGCTCCAACGAATAAGAAGTCTAAAACTTCTTCCTTCTCTTTAAAATCCTCAGCAAACAAATTTGCCAAAATGTTTGGTTTCAGATCAAACAAACAGAATAAAAAGATGAAAGAAAAGAAAACAGTTGAAGTAAATATGGATTGGAAATGGATTCCAAAAAATGAAGTTAACAAACCAAATTTACTCAATCGTTTAACTTTTAAAGGCAAAATTCAGGGGGCATCAAATGTCATTAATAAACTGATCCATACTAACAAGAAAGGACCCATGCAGATATGGGTACCTAAAATAAGATAATTGTTTCTTAACAGGACCGTCATGTGTGGGTCATTGATTCGGGAGCATCTAGACACATGACGGGGTACAAGCACTTCTTGCAAGATTTTATTGTACATCCTGGAGGATCAGTGGGATTTGGAAATGACTCAAAAGGTCATGTTCGAGGCTACGGAACGTTGAAAAATGACTCAATGCAAATTGAAAAGATTTTGTATGTTGAAGGTTTAGGGCATAACCTTTTCAGTATAAGTCAGTTCTGCGACAAGAACTGTAAGGTGTTGATTGATAAAGATTTTTGCTACATCTTGGATGCAAATTGGTCAGAAATCTTCAGAGCAAAAAGATGCGGAGACTTATACATGACTGATTTTACAACTCTTGTTGCTTCTAATCAAGTCTGTCTTGTATCAAAAGCTTCGCAAGAAGAGTGTTGGTTATGGCATCGAAGGCTCTCGCATCAAAATTTTCGCAGCATCAACAAGCTTCGAATTGATGGATTAGTTTCCGGGCTTCCTGAAATGAAAATTGACAAAGTTTCTGTGTGTCCATCTTGTGAAATGGGAAAGATGAAACATGTTTCTCACAAGACCAAGACTTTGTCTAATTGTAACAATGCCTTGGAATTAATTCATATGGATCTCTGTGGCCCAATGCGAACTCAGTCAATGGGAGGAAAGAAATATATCTTGGTTATGGTTGATGAGTTTTCGCGATATACTTGGTTGGATTTCTTACGACTCAAGTCTGAAGCACCCGAGCAGATCATTAAATTCATCAAGAAGATTCAAACTCTTCTACAACGCCCTGTTCGAAAAATCCGAAGTGACAACGGAACTGAATTCAAGAATGCAACTCTTCAATATTTTCTTGAATCCGTTGGAATAACTCATAATTTTTCTGCCCCAATTACTCCACAACAAAATGGAGTAGTTGAAAGGAAAAATCGAACTCTTGTAGAAGCTGCTAGGACGATGCTTGCTTACTCGGGTCTTCCACCAAGTCTATGGGCTGAAGCAGTATCCACAGCGTGTTTTACTCAAAACAGAACTATTATAAATAAACGCTTTAACAAAACTGCATATGAATTAATCAACAATCGCAAACCTAACATCAAATTTCTGCGTGTATTTGGATGCAGGTGTTTTGTGATGAAAGATCGTGAATATCTTACAAAGCTTCAAGTTAAAGCTGATGAGGGCATCTTTATAGGCTATTCCTTGAACTCGAAAGCATACAGGATTTATAATAATCGAACAAAATCAGTAATCGAGAGTATCAACGTTACGTTCGACGAGACTGTGACATTGACTTCTGGACAATTTAGTTCAGAACTCGTACAGAAATCTGAAGCTTCTACTAAAAATGGAGTAGAACCTGTGACGAAACAGTTTTCTAATTCAGCTTTGAATTATAATAATACTACTGATTTAGATTTACTATTTCATGATGCATTTATGGATTACTGTGCAGATATGGAACCACCAATCACATCTGTGAATGCATCTCAGAATCAGACGAGTGCAAATATCTCCGGTCCAACTGAAGATGTTGATACTAGTACTTCTGTAGAAACTAATGAGATTCCAAGTGAACACGTTCCTGTCTCTGAACCTGAAATTCAACCAGTTGTTCAGGTTTCAGAAAATCATTTATCGGAGACTTCCACATCTGAAGGATTAGAAACAGAAGTCAACATACCGGAAACGACAAATGTATCTTCAGCTGAATCGACAGAGGAGATTTTTGCAGTATTGGATGAAAATAATCCATCAAACACTCGTATGGATATACCAACTCTTCCAAGTAGTCATAAATGGACAAGAGCACATCTTCCGGCTGATATAATTGGTGATCTGAATGATGGAGTGAAAACCCGATCTGCGACTACAAACGAATGTTTGTACGTAAATTTTCTTAGCACGTTAGAACCCAAGAAAGCATCTGAAGCTTTACAAGATCCAGATTGGATCAACGCCATGCAAGAGGAATTAAATGAGTTCAAACGCAACGAAGTGTGGCACTTGGTGAAACGTCCAAAAGACAAAACCATAGTTGGAACCAAATGGGTCTTTAGAAACAAAAAGGACGAAGCGGGGATTATAGTCAGAAATAAAGCAAGACTGGTTGCTAAAGGTTACAATCAACAAGAAGGAATAGATTATGATGAAACCTATGCACTAGTAGCAAGGATTGAAGCAATAAGGATCTTTCTTGCATACGCAGCACATAAGAACATGAAGGTATTCCAAATGGACGTCAAATCTGCGTTTCTGAATGGAATACTACATGAGGAAGTGTATGTAAGTCAACCTGAAGGCTTTGTTGATCCCAAATATCCCAACCATGTCTACATTCTAGACAAAGCACTCTACGGCTTAAAGCAAGCACCGAGGGCATGGTATGAGACTCTGACTATTCACCTGCTTAAAAATGGATACACCAAAGGTACAATAGATACAACTCTTTTTCTCAAAAGAGAAGGTAAAGATTTAATGTTAGTACAAATATATGTTGACGACATTATATTTGGATCTACAAATCCAGATATGTGTAAAGATTTTGAAAAGGTGATGAAAAGCCGTTTTCAAATGAGTATGATGGGAGAGTTAAAAATTTTTCTTGGTCTCCAAGTGACACAATCAAATGAAGGCATTTTCATTAATCAATCAAAATATATAAATGATATGCTTAAGAAATTTGAATTAAATTCCTCTTCCACCATGAAAACTCCCATGGCTACCGGTAAGCTTTTGAACGCTGATTCATCTGGTATATCAGTCGATCAAAAGTTATACCGAGGCATGATTGGATCTTTACTGTATCTAACGGCAAGTAGACCGGATATTTTGTTTGCAACATCTTTTTGTGCACGTTTCCAAGCAAACCCGAAGGAATCTCATATTGTGGCTGTAAAGCGAATCCTTAGATATCTCAAAGGCACAAAAAATTTGGGTCTTTGGTATCCTAAGGATTCTGGGTTTGAACTAACTGCTTACACATATGCAGATCATGCGGGAAATATGATGGACAGGAAAAGCACATCTGGTGCTTGTCAATTCTTGGGAGATAAACTAGTAAGCTGGTCATCAAAGAAGCAAACTTGTGTATCAACATCTACGGCTGAAGCAGAGTATGTGGCCGCCGCTAGTTGCTGTTCGCAAGTAATTTGGATGAAAACTCAGCTAAAGGATTATGGATATATCTTCAACAAGATCCCCATTTATTGTGATTCCAAAAGCGCAATTGCAATAACTGAAAATCCTGTTCAGCATTCCAAAACGAAACACATAGATGTCAGGTACCATTTTATCAAAGACCATGTTGAGAAGGGAACTATAGAAATGCACTTTGTACCAACAGAACTAGAACTTGCTGATCTTTTCACAAAACCTTTAGATGAAAAGAGGTTAAATTTTTTAATCAGCAAACTAGGAATGTTGAATCCTTAAGACATTGAGGGGGAGTTCGTGTTCTTGCTTACTTAAATCTATGATCATATCCTAACCCACTAGGACCCAAGTGCCATTGGGTACCAAAATCTGTTTAATCTGTTTTGCAGGTTCATCATGTGTTGTACTGAATTGAAATACATATCACACGCATGACTGAAAACAGAAGAGAAGCGGCGTATTTTTTGAAAAATATTTGTACCATTAAGGGGGAGACAAATATCTATGGTTTCTAAACACATCAGTTTAGAACCCGGATTTCAACGTCAATGGCTTTTGGACAAATCAGTTCAAAACCTGTTCTTCAAAGACTATGGCTTCTGAACAACTCAGTTCAGGACCCGTACTTTCAAGACTAAGACTTCTAAACAAATCAGTTTAGAACTCACACTTCTCAGGTAATATCCTTAACTGCTATATATTTTTGTTTCAAGGAACAAGTGGCAAAAGGTAACATTGGATTATATTTGTTTCTATTGATTTGAAAACTTGAAACTTTACAAATTTAATTCAATAAGATGAAATTTTCAATTTTCATTCAATGAATTAAAAGTGTGCTAAAAGATGATTTTACAAGAAACTTTGTACTATCTGAGTTAGATTTGCTTCAATTTTCACTTCTAAAATAAATCGAAAGGTCAGCAAAACATGAATGAAATTATGCTGAATGCTCAAAGTTATGTGAATCTGGATATATATAGAATATAATGCTCAAAAAGCCTATATGTCAGAATGATGGATGGAAATGAAAATATGGGCAAAGCACTATGTTTTAGAACCAAGTGATTGAGATAAAATTGTTGCACTATCATTTAGTTTGAAAGTTTGTGCCTGTGGCCTTTCTGGTTTGGGAGAGTAAGTCCTAAGGGGTGCTCGACACCTAGTCCCTAAGATCAACTGGTCTGGGATCGGCTGACCCAAATCCTGCAATAGAACCAGATAGAAAGCCATGTTCTACTGGTACAAATGGGTTTAAGATATATCGATGTGGCCTTTCTGGTTTGGGAAATTAAGTTCTAAGGGGTGCTTGACACCTAGCACCTAAGGCCAACTGGTCTGGGATCTGCTAACCCAAATCCTTCTATAGAACCAGATAGAAAGTCATGTTTAACGGTGTATCTTATTCTTACTAAACTTTTTGATCAAAAGATGCCAATGAGCACAAAATCAAAAGATGCCAATGTGCACAAATCAAAAGATGCCAATGAGCACAAAAGAAAAGATGCCAATGAGCACACATCTCTTGAAACTTGGGAAAATACAAAGTCGCGATAAACCCGTAAATTTGTGAAAATTCTGATTTTGGACAAATAGTGTGAGTAGAGCAAAATATTCTTATATGTTTAAGAATTGCATACGCTTGATGCTAATCATATTTCGCATGCTAGCACACCAAATAGATTTAATAAAGGGGTTGAAACTGAACATTTTTTAACTTGATATACAATGATGACTTGTTCTTGAATCCAAACACATGCATTTGATTTCATTTGATTGAAAAATCTGTTAAATTTCATTAAGTTGAATTTCTGTTGTTAAGTTTTCAAATGATCAAATGTTTGTAGTTATAAAATAAAATTCAATGAATGTTATTTTCCTTGTGTAAATTTGTTTTAAAATTTGTGCTACAATTTCAAATACTGTACGTTATTGAAATATATGCATACTTTCAGGGGGAGAAAATAAATTGCTCCAGAATTCTTATTTTGAGGGGGAGCAAGGTTATTCTGTAAGGAGGAGATTGTTAGCAATACTCAAAGACACGACTGAAATTGAAAATGGTTTTCGTTGATTATGATGCTCACCATCATCGAAAAAGGGGGAGAAAAGTTTAATTTCAATTTCATGTCAAAGAGCTTTCAAATCAAAGATATTTCAAGTCAATGATTCGTGAACAAAGACTGAAGATCAGGGGAGAAGGATCATGTGAAGTCCAAATGTTGCTGAATTTGGTTATCTTAGTTCTGAGTGGTTATCGGAATGCGCTTACACCTAAAAGTTCAACAATGTGGATGGTTTCACATCTTTCTGATCCAAACTCTAATCGTTTCTGATTCATCTTGTTCCATGTTCAAGACTTGAAGACAATTTGTTGAAGATTGTATTGAAGAAGGTTGATTTTTCAAAGAAAAAGACAATGAATTTTCATGTTTGTCTGAAGATTCTTCAAAGCTGAGTTCTTAAAGAGTGTCAAAGCATATAGTTCTCCGTGAACTAGTGGAGATAAAGCTATTTGAAGATGGTTTGATAGAGTGTCTGTTTGAGAAGATTGACTTTACAAAGAGCTGAAGACTGGTGTCAAATTTTTTTAAATCTTGAATCCAAAGGGGGAGATTGTTAGAGCATTGTTGTATTCAAGATTTACTGTAAAAGTCAATGTACTGTATGAGTCTATACAGTATTGTGAATGCCTTTATACCTTGTATGTCATGGGTATAAATAGGCTTGTCTAGACCATTTGTTAGTAACACTTCAAAAGCTTTTGTAATCTTTTAGAAACCTTTTGTAATCCTTTGAGCTCAATACATGGATGATATATTTGCTCTCTAGATTCTCTCTCACTAAATTCATATCTTATTGCTAGAAATCTGGGATTTAACAAACATCAATGTGTTTCAAAGATTCAAAAGGAAGGGAAGATCAAGACTTGAAGATTTCAAGACCGATTTTTATTTATATATCTTTAGGGGGAGATTGTTAGGACCATAAATGTCCTACATATTAGAAAGATATATAAATAATTATATAGTGCTTAATTAGATTAATTGGTATCAGAGCAGATGGACAAATCGATTCAAAGTGCTCTATTCGAATTCTGTAAGTTTTTCATTCATACGGCTGTGTTCTTAGTTGACAATTCACTTTTTGATTCTGTTGAAATTGATCGTTTTCGTTTATTGGAATCTGTTAGTATTATTCCTATTAGTGATTCTGCACGTTTTCGAAAACTAATTCGATCATCTGAGTGAGTTTTAAGCAAATTAAAGTTCAAAAGTTTTGGTTGTGTTATTGAGAAAAATCGAATTTTTAACCTTCAAAACTTGTTGTTTTTGCTTCAAAATCGATTTGGGTAGTGTTATTTTTGTGTTTGGTCGAGTTCCTAATCTTTCAGGAACGATTTTGAGCAACCCTAGTCGATTCCCAATCGATTTGAAAATTCCAGTCGCTGTTTCCGGATACACCAGCCGCTGTTTCCGGACAACTCTCAGCTTTCCGAAAGTTCACTTATTCTTTCCGGACACGACTCATCTTTCCGGGTAAGTTCTCTATATTCCAATCTTTCCGGATACAATTGTTCCGGAAACCCAAAGTTTCCGGTAAAATATTTTATCTGGACAACTCAACGTTTCCAGTAACCTATTTTATCCGGACAACTCGAAGTTTTCGGTCAAATTGACTCTTTCCGGAAACCTTTCATCCGGTAAGTACCTCATCCGGAAAGCATATGATCCGGTAAGTTTCATGTTTATAATTTTCATCCGGAAACTATTGTCTTCCGGTAACCCTTTGTTATCCGAAAACTATAGTTTGTCCGGACACTTCTGGGTTATCCGGACACTTCTGTGTTTTGTTATGTTTTTCACTCAATCTGATCCGGACACTTCCATATTAGACAACTCATCCGGATTCCTATCCGGTAAGTTTAGTTCTGTTGAATTCTTACCTACTTCTAGTACAAATCAATCGTAGAACCTGCGTTAGGATACCACTCGTAGTGCCTTGCGTTAGGTTACCATTTTGAATCGAACACATCGTCTTACGATCACTCCAGTGCAACTAAAGATGTCTTTACGCGACGCTCTTGCTATCGGTACCGATTCCAAACCACCTTGCATCTACCAAGGGGAGTACAGCCAGTGGCGGGGTGTGTTGAGATTACACGGGAGGGGAACCGGAGCGGGTGGTGCATTGGATCCGCGAGCCCATACTACCCAAGCCGGAACAAGCCAACAACCCATTCCCATCACCCGAACGACACCCTAAGCTGGTACATCGTCTAGACCGATGCTTCACCATGACTCCGAGCCTTACTTATCTGATCCTCCTTCGCCTACCCGACATGTTGAAAACATGGAATCCGACTCCACCGAATCCGATACGGATCGTACCATACGGGCAACACTTATCCCCACCCGTATCGGACCAAACCCAGAGTTTACCGAAGGCATCCCATCCGACTCACCGACACCACCTCTGATCCCTACTACCCAGCCTGATACGGGAGATACAAGGAGACCTGATGGAGAATTAGTTAAACAATTAGAACATGTGACACAGAGGGAATTACGGTCGAAAGGGAGCCAAGAAAGATTAAGCCGTAAAGATAAAGAGGCTTCTGAGCGACCCCACACCAGTGTCACCCGGGTAGCCACATCTGCTATCCCGTCTCATCCGTTGGGACGGGGTATTGAAGAAGCCGTCGTGGACACAGCGGCGCAATTACACAACCTCCTCAGCCACTCACCCGTCTCTCAAAAGACAGGTGTTTCAACTTCTCACGGGGATCAAGCACAACTTCTACTGATCTCTCAATCGGAGAGTACTGGTATTGAAACAAGAGACCAGCAGCCCCCGGTCTCGACTTCTTTCAGTGCACCATTGAGTCTAGAGCCACTTGAAATATTAAATTCTTCGGCTAGGACACAAGATGAGATCCCACAAATCGAGGCTCTTCGTGACCCGATCAGAACTTCCGTAGTGTCTCCGCCTTTAAGCGGAACGCAAGGATCGGAAGGAAATCCTACCACGGCTACCCCTGTGCCAACCGTGAACGTAGGTGGCTGTAAAGCCCGTATTCCGGTATATAATTTATTTTATTAAATCCTTTTGTTTTAGTTTTATTTAATGTGGTTCCGTTAACGGGGTTAGACGAATCGGACCTAATCGTTAAAAATGTCAGAATTTTGGTTAGTTGCGATAAGGTTTGTAGTTGAGGGGCTATTTGTGTCAAGGTCCAAAACACTTCATAGGTTTCGGCCCATCATCTCTTAACCAAAACCCAATTCTTTTTTTTTTGTTAATTGTTGCCGTGAGGAACAAAGGGAAAAGAAAGAATAAGTTACCATAACCAAAACCCTTTTCTTTTGTTAATTTGTTACCGTGAGGAACAAACAAGAGAAAAAGAAATGGCAAAGTCCATGTGGTTTGTTTTTTTTTGTTGGTGTCGTGAAGGATAAACAAAGGAAACAAAAGAAAGAAACCGTAAACCCTACGGCACCCCAAATCGTTTTCTTGTGGTCACCGGCCGGAAAAGAGAAGAGAGAGAGAGAGAAACCGAGAGGGAGAGAGAGAGAAACCGAGGAAGAGAGAGAGTGCAGCGGCGAGAAGGAGAAGTGGCCGGAGTATTTCTGCAGTTGCACCGTCGTTGTCGTCGCGAGGTAAGAACCGTTTTCCCGTTTGTTGTCTCTCTCGTCGTTAATCGTTAGTTTGATAAAAGAATCGCCGCCAACCATCACCGCTGCCGGAGGCGGAAGTGGGTGGTGCTCGGTGGTTGTCCAGCGTAGTACAGCCCTTTCCAGTAAGCTTGTAGGCTGTTCGGGTCTGTTTGGGTTAAGCTTTGGCTTAATGGGTTTATAAGCAACTTTTGTCATTTTATGTGAAAACGTTTGTCTGCCACTGTTTTGCGACGGCCATAACCTTTCCGTCGTAGCTCGGATTGAGGCGAATCCGGTGCCCACGGTTCATATTCTGTGCCGGGCACACTTTTCATGTTTTAGCGGAAGTCCGGTTCGGCCTCTAGCTAGGCGTAAATTGGCTGTTTATACAGCAGGTCCGGATGTGGCAGATCGCGTTCCGTTTTAAAAGTCGCAGTTTCTGCCACTGTTTTGGGAAAGCCATAACTTCTGCTAGGAATGTCAGATTGGGATGAAACCAGTGCCAAAAGTTCCCATTCTAAGTCTAGTAAGTTTCTTATGTTTTGCGGAAAAACCAGTTCGGACCGTAGCTAGTGTCAAACTGCTGTTTTATAACGAAAGGTGCTGTTTTTCGCTATGCAGTTAATCAGTTTTGTAAAATCCATAATAAATTGTAGAAAAATCGTTAGGAGGTGTATAATATGTCATTGGAACCCTAACTCTGAGCACTTTCTGGTTATGAAATTTAATTGAGGATTTTCTGGGTTTATGGAGGTCGGAACAGGTCCCGAACAGACCTGTTGGTTAGACCGGAAAGTAGTTTTAGTGACGATTTAAGGGTGCGTCGTGTTTTAGGGTCCGGGTCTAGTGTTAATACATTTTAACGATTGTTTAGGTGTTGGGAAGTGATCTTGGATTTGTGAAGCTTGAATTATTGTTTGTGAGCTAGGCGCGCTTACGAGGTGAGTTCTCTCACTATAACTAATGTCGGTTACTTTTTACATTACGATTTGTACGTGTGTGGTAGTTTTAATTGTTTGTGATGCGGGACTAAGTAGTGGGGCGTCTAGTCGGACCTTTATTGTTATGACTACGCGGGTGGCGTAGGAGTTCGATGGGGCCGAGGTTTATATACGCGGGTGGCGTAGTGACTTGGCGGGGCCGAGGTGTATATACGCGGGTGGCGTAGTGACTCGGCGGGGCCGAGGTTTATATACGCGGGTGGCGTAGGAACCCGGGGGAGCCGGGTAATGCTTGCACGGTTATTGTGTGGTCGGGTGGACCAGCTTATGCCTTTGGGTGGGATGGTGTAGGTATGCATGTTTATGATTTGTTCGTAGACTTGTATGCTGTTTATGTGCAATTATCTGTTTAGAGGTGGTGTGGAAGTAACTGTGTTATTTATGGTGTCTGAATTCACTAAGCTTCGTGCTTACCCTTTCCCAATAAAATTATGGTTTCAGGTACGAGGGGCTTCAAGGCGTGACGAGTACACACTGGCGCGTGGGAAGAGTTGATTACTTTTATGATTTTAATTTTAGACATTTATTCCGCTGTTTATTGTTCGTAAGAATATTAATTATGAGTTTTCAAATGAGGTGATTGAATTATTAAATGAGTTTTTATTAATGAAATGTTACTTTAAATTTTTTGAATTCCTTGTAATTTTTGGGACGTTACAACTTTGTATCAGAGCACGGCTTGAGTGAATCAAACGCATTTCGGTGTGTTTGATCTCAAGTTTGCCTCTATAAAATTTTCTTTAAAGTTTTTGGGAAATAAAAAGAAGGAAAAATCCGTTTGAGGAACGGTGATCGAGGGCGCAGTGTGTACAGTCAGCCGGAGCCAAGGGGGAAAGATACATTGCTTAGTGTTGTATTGCTTTCTAGGCATAGGGTATGCACGCTAGATTGCCTGTTGTTGACACTATACTGTATGATGACTGCTTGCTAGTAGGAATCAATGCTAGTTATAGTAGGTTGTTAAGTGAAGGCCCTATAGGTTGTATGCAGTAAGAATCATATAGCCTTAGAATATTTGATTTAGTTCTATTGCGCAGCTCTTGTTTGAGTCCAACCATTCTAGCATAGAATCTTGTATTCGAATGTCTATTTGATTCACACTGCATGCGACTGGGTATTCGCGAGGCAACTCGTTATGGCTAACAGGGATTCCGTTGTAGCAAGGGTAGTGGGATGAGATGAAATTCCTAGTGAGCTGGGAATAGCGTTTACATATGAGTACGTATGCAAAAATTGTTTTCTAGAACATAGGAGTATGTATGCTAGATTGCTTGGTGCTTAATACACTGTATTGTATGGTTGTTACTTGCTATTAGGAACTTATGCTAACTTTGATAGGTTGTTAAGCGGATGCACTATAGGTTGTATGCGGTAGGAACTGAATAGCCTTAGAATGTTGGATTTAGTTCTATTGCGCAGCTCTTGTTTGAGTCCAACCGTTGTAGGATAGAATCTTATATTCGAATGTCTATCTGGTTTCCACTGTATACGACTGTGCGTTCACGAGGCGACTCGTCAGGGTTAGTGGGGGTTCCGCCCTAGCAAGGGTAGTGGGGTATTATGATTATTCCTAGGGAGATAAGAAGAGTGTGTACATATGCCAGTGCGGGCATATGTGTGTAGTTATCGGCGAGAAACTACTTGGACCCATCGGATGGAACTCGGAACGAGTGATGATAGGTGTGGAAGGTAGTAGTAGAGCTCCTACTATCGGAAACACAGGATCAATGCTCGAGTCGGAGAAAGTCACGAGGAATCCAAGGGGTTGAGCGTGAGCATTGTTAGTGCGAGTTATTATGTGCTAATAACCCGTTGTAATATCTACCCAGAATAGCCATCACAAGGAGGAACAACAATAGTGAACCTACTAGTACATATGGGTACTTGTTTTGCTTGAGGTGATGATCGTTGGGGTAGTGACGAAGGTTATAAATTAGTAGTCGTTGTAATAAAAGGACGATTCTAGTATTATTCACTTGGAGTGACGATGAGGATGATGTTTGTGTCGGGCCAATATGGATGACTGTGCTAGAATTATAGGCTTATAGAGCCAACTTTGATTTGAGGAAAAAATCGTAGGGATTATTTGATGTAATTTCCCAACTTGCCTAAGAGGTTTAAATGTCCGGATGACGTTAGTGGACCGGAGAGATTTGGAGGAGTAGGAGTCGAGGCGTAAAATGCCGACTAAGTCATGCACAAAGTTTGATTTTGAAATAGATTGCATTAGCAAATTCTTGTGTTTCAAATCATTTTATGGATGGTGTTTTGGAATTTTGGGAAATGATCAGCACACACAAGATTTTGAAATATGGTTTTGAAAGTGTATGAAATCGTTTTATCACAGGAGTGCAAACTTTGTTAGAATTTGTTTTTTTCGTTATTTTTCCAACGGTTCTTTCGGGTAAGATGATATACGTGTTTTGTGGTGTTTAAAATGTTGGGCAAGTGACTACGGCTTGTGACTTTAACATTGGAACTCCTCCACATATGTTAGAGTTGAGACGGAAAGTTACATTCCACGATGTCTGTATTAAGCTATTTGAGTGAGTTGGTTAAAATAAGTTTTGTTTTACGGCATGTTGAGTCGTGTGGGTTTAATTTCACGAGGTGCATATCTTATTTGTTTATGTGATCATTTGGGGAAATCTTGGAAATCAATTTAAAGAACCCCACCTTTTGAGATTTTATGAGATTTTAGTCGATATTTTCAAATGATGGAAACGGATTGGTTTTTATCTTTAAGTTTGAAACTTACACGAGACAGTTGTGTTTTAACAAAAATATATTTGTAAACCGTTTCATCGTTTTGTATGACTAGCCGACGTGAATAAGATTTGTTGGTGAACCCTGTACCACGACATTTTATGTTGGAAAAAGAGGAATTTTGGGGTCAAATGTCGTGGAGCTGATTTTGAAATTATGTGCACACTTTTGTCGCACCCGATGTACGGTCGAGCGGTTACTTTAAATACAGGTCATGAGTCAATTCATACTAGAACCATGACGGTTCATTTTCGAAGTAATTATTTATTTCGCTTACGTTTTGTGAATAAACTAAGCTGCAATGAAATGATTTTCAACATGACTTTCTTATGTGGGACGAGCGTGTCCATTTTTGCGTAACTACCGACCTGGTAATAGTAGTTTTATTGCTTACGGTCTTTTTGAAATGAAAAATCTTGACGTTGAGAATATTTTGTAAATGATTTTGTAAACCATTTGGGAAGTGCGTTTATAAGTGTTATGTGTCATTTCGAGAATTTTAAGGGTGTGAGTCCTTTTGGAAAACTCTTTTGTTTAACTGGTGTCGAGTTTGAGACTAATGTTATTTAAGAGTATTGCTTGCTTAAACTTTATTTAAACGCGTTTTTGACCGACTTATGGGTCTAGCAAGCGTGGAGCATTTTGCTCGGTTTTGACTTTGAGATAGTCATGGGTCAATTGCACGGTTTTAATGGCTCGATGTGGAGTCTTGTTGATGGATTGTTTTATTGCACAGTTTTGCATTTATTGCACGTTGAATATTTACACGTTTGGGTGAGCGAGTCATTCCGAGATAGGCATGTTGTTGGTAGACTGTTTGCATTGGATCCTTGGTCATGTCAGTCAGTCGTTGGTAATGATCGGTTGAGTATTTCGGGGTGGGACCCCGGTATTCATGTGTTATGACCTTGACTTTCCAGTAGGCACTGAGAGGATATAGTCTTGGGCACTTACCTGAGAGGTAGATCCGATGTGCCGGGCCTTGAGACGTACCTGGGAGGTAGGCGTTAAGGCGTATCTTGATACAGTGTAACTAGGTTTCCTAGAGCGAGCGTGGAGGATAAGTAGACGGTGGAAGATTGGGTATTCCACACGTGTTGTTAGTGTAGACCGAATTGTGTCGGTTAAGGGATTGATGCCCTTTGTAATTAAGAGAATAAATGCGCAGTGATCTTTTTGAAGTAAGTAGTATAATTAGGGGTCGACTTTTGGGCTTAAGGCCAAACACCTTTAGTGTAATTGGAGATTTGTAGCCGTTTTTAAAATAATTATGGTGATGGTAGTAGTAACCCTGAGATGCTTAATTGTGATGAATGGTTGTGGTGGAATGACCTTCGTGGGTGATTATAAATTTACTGGTTTGATGATGCGTGTAAGGTAAGTTTTGGGAGTCTATTAGAACTCGTAGGAATTAATCGACGGTTAATGGTAGGAATGATCGGATCCGAGTATCCAGTTGGGTATACTGGTGGGCAACTTTAGAATGGTTAGAGCTTGAGATTTGACTCGGGATGTATGGAATATCTAAGGTTGGGGGGACAACCGAAGTCGCTTGGCTAGGAATGATTCCAACTGTTGGGGTGTTCTGCCGATCATAATCCCAGTGTCCTAGAAGGAGTACGTTAGTTAGAAAAGTATTCGAGAAGTTTTAGAAGGGATTTCAAGTGGGCTTAGGAACTGAGGTTGAGATGTGGGAGAACTATCTTTAGCTATGCACGGGCATAGACTTCGAGGACGAAGTCTAATCCAAGTGGGGGAGAGTTGTAAAGCCCGTATTCCGGTATATAATTTCTTTTATTAAATCCTTTTGTTTTAGTTTTATTTAATGTGGTTCCGTTAACGGGGTTAGACGAATCAGACCTAATCGTTAAAAATGTCAGAATTTTGGTTAGTTACGAGAAGGTTTGTAGTTGAGGGGCTATTTGTGTCAAGGGCCAAAACACTTCATAGGTTTCGGCCCATCATCTCTTAACCAAAACCCAATTCTTTTTTTTGTTAATTGTTGCCGTGAGGAACAAAGGGAAAAGAAAGAATAAGTTACCATAACCAAAACCCTTTTCTTTTGTTAATTTGTTACCGTGAGGAACAAACAAGAGAAAAAGAAATGGCAAAGTCCATGTGGTTTGTTTTCTTTTTGTTGGTGTCGTGAAGGATAAACAAAGGAAACAAAAGAAAGAAACCGTAAACCCTACGGCACCCAAAATCGTTTTCTTGTGGTCGCCGGCCGGAAAAGAGAAGAGAGAGAGAGAGAGAGAAACCGAGGAAGAGAGAGAGTGCAGCGGCAAGAAGGAGAAGTGGCCGGAGTATTTCTGCAGTTGCACCGTCGTTGTCGTCGCGAGGTAAGAACCGTTTTCCCGTTTGTTGTCTCTCTCGTCGTTAATCGTTAGTTTGATAAAAGAATCGCCGCCAACCATCACCGCTGCCGGAGGCGGAAGTGGGTGGTGCTCGGTGGTTGTCCAGCGTAGTACAGCCCTTTCCAGTAAGCTTGTAGGCTGTTCGGGTCTGTTTGGGTTAAGCTTTGGCTTAATGGGTTTATAAGCAACTTTTGTCATTTTATGTGAAAACGTTTGTCTGCCAATGTTTTGCGACGGCCATAACTTTTCCGTCGTAGCTCGGATTGAGGCGAATCCGGTGCCCACGCTTCATATTCTGTGCCGGGCACACTTTTCATGTTTTAGCGGAAGTCCGGTTCGGCCTCTAGCTAGGCGTAAATTGGCTGTTTATACAGCAGATCCGGATGTGGCAGATCGCGTTCCGTTTTAAAAGTCGCAGTTTCTGCCACTGATTTGGGAAAGCCATAACTTCTGGTAGGAATGTCGGATTGGGATGAAACCAGTGCCAAAGGTTCCCATTCTAAGTCTAGTAAGTTTCTTATGTTTTGCGGAAAAACCAGTTCGGACCGTAGCTAGTGTCAAACTGCTGTTTTATAACGAAAGGTGCTGTTTTTCGCTGTGCAGTTAATCAGTTTTGTAAAATCCATAATAAATTGTAGAAAAATCGTTAGGAGGTGTATAATATGTCCTTGGAACCCTAACTCTGAGCACTTTCTGGTTATGAAATTTAATTGAGGATTTTCTGGGTTTATGGAGGTCGGAACAGGTCCCGAAGGGTGCGTTTGGTACGCAGACGGGATGGGACGGGACGGGACAAAAAAAAAATAGTCCCATGTTTGGTATGCCATGGGACAAAAATCAGATGGGACAACATGGGACAAAAACAAGTTTTCATGGGACAAAACTTAAGATTTTTTGTTCCACCAAAATAGGTGGAACAACATGGGACTAAAACATAAGATTACTAAAATATCCTTTTTTTCCAACGTAACCTAGATCAAAATTATCTCCTCCAGTTCTGTCCCGTCCCGTCCCATCCAGTCCAGTCCCGTCCAGTTCTGTCCCGTCCCGTCCCATCTAGTCTGCGTACCAAACGCTACCGAACAGACCTGTTGGTTAGACTGGAAAGTCGTTTTAGTGACGATTTAAGGGTGCGTCGTGTTTTAGGGTCCGGGTCTCGTGTTAATACATTTTAACGATTGTTTAGGTGTTGGGAAGTGATCTTGGATTTGTGAAGCTTGAATTATTGTTTGTGAGCTAGGCGCGCTTACGAGGTGAGTTCTCTCACTATAACTAATGTCGGTTACTTTTTACATTACGATTTGTACGTGTGTGGTAGTTTTAATTGTTTGTGATGCGGGACTAAGTAGTGGGGCGTCTAGTCGGACCTTTATTGTTATGACTACGCGGGTGGCGTAGGAGTTCGGTGGGGCCGAGGTTTATATACGCGGGTGGCGTAGTGACTCGGTGGGGCCGAGGTTTATATACGCGGGTGGCGTAGTGACTCGGCGGGGCCGAGGTGTATATACGCGGGTGGCGTAGTGACTCGGCAGGGCCGAGGTTTATATACGCGGGTGGCGTAGGAACCCGGGGGAGCCGGGTAATGCTTGCACGGTTATTGTGTGGTAGGATGGACCAACTTATGCCTTTGGGTGGGATGGTGTAGGTATGCATGCTTATGATTTGTTCGTAGACTTGTATGCTGTTTTTGTGCAATTATCTGTTTAGAGGTGGTGTGGAAGTAACTGTGTTATTTATGGTGTCTGAATTCACTAAGCTTCGTGCTTACCCTTTCCCAATAAAATTGTGGTTTCAGGTACGAGGGGCTTCAAGGCGTGACGAGTACACACTGGCGCGTGGGAAGAGTTGATTACTTTTATGATTTGAATTTTAGACATTTATTCCGCTGTTTATTGTTCGTAAGAATATTAATTATGAGTTTGCAAATGAGGTGATTGAATTATTAAATGAGTTTTTATTAATGAAATGTTACTTTAAAAAATTTGAATTCCTTGTAATTTTTGGGACGTTACAGTGGCTCTACCTCTAAGGTAGATGCCTCAACAGGTGTTCTAAGTGACCCCGGAGTTATCTTACCCGACTATGTGTCGAAGGGATATCTAGAAGGCGCCCTAAAAGCTGTCCGCGAGGCCATGGAGCAGCGATTCACCAATGAGCTCGACAAACTGAAGACTCTGATAAAAGGTAAAGAGAAGATGGTCGAACCTAAAACTGCACCGACACCACCACCGGCTCCTGTTCAGCCTATCTATTCGGTGGATACTTTGAAGACCATGCTCCTAGCTCAGTTACTCCAACACCAAGATACCGATGCCTCTACCGAAGCAGACCTGATTTCAGTGTTACAATCCCAGGTCAATGCTCCTTCATCATCCGTTACAACCCGATTGGACCAGCTTGACACGACTCTTAAGGACGTTCAACAAGCGCTCAAAACGCTGTCCGACAGAGTCGCCTCACTCGAAGACACTTGCAAGAGTCAAGCTGGAGGACTCAAAAGAAGGCACGATGACCAGGATGATCCTGATCACCGTGAGGGGGAGAACAAGAGACTGCGTTTATCTGAGTCTGCCCAAATCATCCTTGAAACTACTGTGGTTCAACAGGAACCGTCAACTACGGCAACTACAGCTGAAGAACAACCCGAAGCCGAGTTGCCTTTAGTAGAGATGGTCCAGGATATGGACATCTCCGATGACGAAGACCCGACGGTTGAAAAGCCTGAGGGAACAACACAGGAATTGGTCAACTTTGATACATCAGATGGATCTACACTCAATCTCATTGATCCAAACACACAGACCGACCCGGAGACCGAAGATGCATGGTATGAAAAAGTCGCCAGTGCCGTAAATCTCCAGGTAAATCTGGTCTTTCCTACTGATGAAGACGATAATGTTGACTACGACCAATTTCTGCTGCAAAATTTGTATGGTACTCCCGTTCACTCAGCTCAAGCCGCCAAAACTTTTGCAAGACCCGAATCTACAACTGCTGATATTCCGACATCTCCTCAACAACAACCGACAGCTTCTGATCTTCCTCCTCCTCACCAGCAACAAATCCGTTGGGAGAAGATCACAATATTCATTCCTCACCTGGAGGAATCCCTGAAAAGACTGTTCGTTCACAAGCTACGCACCATCGAGCCTACCTTTTGCCTTGGTATTTACAGCTCCGACGCAGAATACCAAAGCCAATACGTAAATGCAATGAAGCGGTGTCTACAAGTTAGCCAAGTCCGAACCAAGCATAAGATCACCGAAGTGCTGAATATCCAAACAGGCAGAATTCTGAAAGTTATGTTTCCCATATTCACCATCCGACGAGAAGACGAAAATGAATGGCGATTCTCTGAAGCCGACTTCCAGCACCTCCGACCGTTCGACTTCTATGCTATTCTGAAAGACCTCCGAACCAGAACTATCCGACCGCTTCAAGTAAGCAAAGCGCTCGAAGCTGTTCGTCGATTCCTTGTTCGTACCATCATGATGTCCTATCTCTCGGACTTCCAAATGGCAATCGAGAACAGAGATAAGAAGGTAAACCTGTTAAAGCCGAATCTGAAAGCGCCCGAACTGAAGATGTATCCCGAGAACGCACTGCTTCTGGAACCAGTATTTAGGATAGTCTACATCAACGATCAGAATGAAAAGAGATTTCTTCGCTTCAGTCAGGTAGACAGATTCTGCAACGGCACGCTCTTCAAAGTTCAAGATGCTCTTCGAAAAATCGTCTCTTTCAAATCTGAAAATCAAAGGCTCTCGTATGTTCCTAATCCGAATGAAACTACTGCTCGGAAAGCCTTAGAAGTGGTTAAAGAACGCATCAACTATCGTCGTGCCATCCGAATGTTCGAGGTACACTTTGCGCTCCGAAAAGATGCGTTGATAACTGGCGCGAACTCGAACTCCGATTCAATGGGGGAGATTGTTAGGGTCAATTATGTGTTGAATAGAAGTTCAAGGGCTTGTTTGTATTTGTTTATTTTGTGCCTTGTTAGTGAACGGGTCATGGGCTTGTTAACCACGGGCCCAGAGTATTTAAAGTTATGTTTAGCTTAGAATTAAGCTAGTTGTTCATTTAGCTTTCCTATTTGTATTGTAAACTCTCTGATTATTGAAAGCAAATTAGACGACCAGTTGAAATCATAACCATTGTTATTCATATATTGATTTCATTAGTGTTCGTTGCACGGATCTGGAACTATCAGGGTCTATGGAAGAAGCATGGGAAGAAAAGCAACAAGCATGTCCCCTTGAAGATGGCAATTAGAATTGTTTATTGAAACCAATGGTACTTAAAGTTGACCTTTTGGAAAAGATGAAGAGTCTTTGGGGTAATAGGCTACAAACTTGTGGAGAGAAGCTTTGCTAATGGGAAATGGATTTTGTGTCTTCCACTTTGCTCTTTTAGCCTATAGACAATTCCCCATTTTTGTTTGGTCCAACTTTTCCTCTAAGTATATAAAGAGGTGTTGGGTTTCATTTAATAGACAATTCCATCTACCACATTTAGTGCAAGTTAGTTATAGTTTTAGCTCTAGAATTTACTGCAGTAGTTCTTAATTTTCTGCACTTAAATTCCTAGTGTAATCTTTAGTTTGAAGTAATTTGTAGTAGTGTTATACTCACAGTGCCCACTGCAGTTTTTAATCGAAGTCACTTTCAGTATGTTTATGTGCAACTTCTCATCCCTTGTTTTCTTTACTTCGGTAATTATGAGCTAAACGTCCCTTGGGATGTAGGAAGGAGAAGAAGCTGGATTTTTTGAAAAATACTTGAGTAATCTTCATACTTGGAATATTTATTGTTTTGGTCATTCACTCTCGATTATTGCCCAATGATGTGAACAAGCCGATCACTTGTGAGGATCTAAAGTCTAGTTCTTAACTCAGAAATGAGTAGAACACAGTGACACGCGCTTGGACGATGCTAGGGAATTCGAAAGTGTAGATCCCCACTCAACTGGTTGGAGGTCGGTGACAGACATCTGATAAGGCCCGACATAATTCAGGAGACTACGGACAAGATCGTAACCATCCAGGAAAGACTTAAAGTAGCCCGAACTCGTCAGAAGAGTTATGCAGATAATCGCAGGAAGCCATTGGAATTTCAGGTTGGCGATAAGGTACTGTTAAAGGTGTCGCCATGGAAAGGGTTGGTACGATTTGGGAAGAGAGGCAAGTTGAGTCCAAGATATATTGGCCCATTTGAGATACTGGAAAAGATTGGACTAGTCGCATATAGACTCAAACTACCACAAGAGTTAAGCGCCATTCATGACACATTCCATGTGTCGAATCTGAAGAAATGCCTATCGGATGAATTGTTGGTCCTACCGTTGAAAGGCATTCAAGTGAATGAGCAGTTACGCTTTATAGAGGAACCCGTTGAAATACTTGACCGAGATGTTAAGCGATTAAGACGTAGCAAGATCCCGATCGTAAAAGTTCGATGGAATGCAAGGCATGGACCTGAATACACTTGGGAACGGGAGGATTTTATGAGGAGTAAATATCCTCAGCTGTTCGTCAAGGAACCATTTGAGAATGTCAGCCATTAAATTTCGGGACGAAATTCCTCTAACGGGGGAAAACTGTAACATCCGGCAAAAAGTCGAACTTCCAGGTTAGCGTCATTAAACCTTTACTAATGTTAATATAGGGAAAATACCCTGATAGGACCCATTCAGGATAATTTAAAGCGAAGATTCGTTAGAATTTCCGGTAGTTGCTGAAAAGACCCGGTTTCGACCCGCGACTAACTGAAACACCTTATGTAATGCCAAAATGCTTCAATTAACATGTAACCTATATAAAAATATAGGATTTTACTTCCTATATAAACTTTTCCTTTTTATAAGATTTAATAAAAACAAGAAGGTATTTTAGAAGCTTGTTTTTGCAATTAAAATTCTAGTTAAAAATGGTTTTTACAAGAAATAGGTTATGGGCTTAATTTAAATAAAACAAAAATTGTGCAATGGGTTGGGGGCCCATGTAGGGGCCGGCCACCCCCTCCCCAAAACTCCACTCCTTGTTTCAATTTGATTCATTTCAAACCTTGCAACCATTCATCTCCCTTTCTCTCTCTCTCTCTCTCTCTCTTGAAGTTCACTTTTCTCTTCATCATCTTCATCCTACAATCTTCAAAACTCCAGCAAACTCCAGCCCTAAATCTAGTATTCAAAGCAAAGGATTCAAAGTTTGAAGTACTTGCAACATCTTCCCAAGGTAAGAACTTCAAACTAGTGTTATTCATATTTTTTTGGCATCTTTTATGCTATTTCTTTCATTGTTCTACACCTTCATTTCATTCAAATGGATGAACTCATTTTCTTATTCTAGAAGTGAGATAAAACACCAATGACATGAGAAATGTCAATAAAGTGGTGAAAAATCTATGAACTTCCATCATGAACTTGAGAAAAATGAGTAAAATCATCAAAAACGTGGGTTTTGTTCTTGTACTAGAATCTGGATTTTTGACCTTTGCATGCACATTTTTCTTGTAAGTTTAAAGTATTTTTCCTTTAAAAACATACCATATGATGTTGGGATTGAGTCATTATCAAAGGAATCCACATCTATGGATGTTAGAATGCTTAAAAATAGGTTTTCATGTCAATGTTAGAGTTTTAAGAATCTGGCAGAATTGTTGCATGTGCTTAGGACGACCATATCTTGGTCAAAACATGTCCAAAATTCCTCATTTTTCTTCTGGAGTAAGTTTTAATGAGTTAGGGTTCAAACCCAACTGGTCTCATAAGAAAATATTGATATTTAAGCCTTCAACTCCTTAGAACAAATTTGGTGTGCAGCAGATGGTTGGCCAGATTGTTGTGTCATTCTGTTTCGCTTATAACTCTCTGTAGAATCCATCAAAAGTACTCATTTTCCTTCTGGGAATTTCTTAGATGAGTTAGGTTTCACATGCACTTGGTTTCATTCAAAAATATGGAGGTTTGGTCACTCAAATATTTTATACAAAGCAAGTGTGCAAAGCTGTCCAAGATTGGCAGATTGGTACATGCAGCTTCATTCGTCCATAACTCACTCAATATTTATCAAACGTTTGAGGATCTTTTTCCATGAGATACCTTTATGTGTTAGGTTTTTAAAACATGTAAAAACTATGAAAAATATTAAGTTTTGACCCCCCCAAAAGCCCTTTATGGCAGAAGGGTGCCATCTGTTTTAGACTCTGTGTTGCACGGATTTATAAAAATTATTTTGACCCCTTAAACACCCCCAAAATTCATGAAATTTGGTTAAAATAGCCTTAACTCAGTATAGTACTACATATAAAAAAATGGGTAAATTTGCCATTTTAGAAAGTGTTTTTCAATAGTCATTTTTGAAGTACAAAGTTTATGTCAGATTAAGCATTTTGAAAAAGTATGGGATTTTATTCTTATAACTCCATATATATATGATTAAAACATATTGATCAATGCTAAATTCTTCGTTTCAACTTGAATACTAAAGCAAGGGCATTACACAAGATGTGGATTAAATTAGTTAAGTATAACCTTGAATTAGATATGAAGGACTTATAGAGATTGTTTGACATTATAGGGAACCCGTAAAGCGTTTAAGCAAACAAGCTATCACTACTTCGCGGCTACGCTATAAGGTGAGTATTCACAGCCCCGTTTTACTTGTTTAATGTTTGGGGTGAAAAGCATGTTATGATTTTTAAAATTCTAAATGATTCATGATATTAAATTGTGGATATTTATAATTTGAGAAATGAGTACTAATGAATGGACGAATTTACTTAAGTGATAAAGATATGTTGAGTTATAATGAAAATGTTAAGTCCCCAATAGGTACACTACTTATTAACTCATAACGAGCCGGTGATATTTGTGGATAGCGCTATTTGGTTTGACAAACCCACCTTTAACTGACGAGTAGGGGTGCCCTTTATCTGTTAATAATGTTCTACTCATGTGGCCAACATACCACCTCTGAGGTAGTTCGCGGGGCGTAGGTTGTCGGAGGCTTAGTAGTGGCTCAAGACTTATATATCTTGCAAAAGTCATTCGTTGTAAATTGTACTCATAAATTTTTAAACTTAAAACTTGTCATGAACAAACGTTTCATGAGAGTAACCTTTGGATGAAAAACTGTTGTGTATATGGAAAACCTGTGAACTCACCAACTCTTTGTAGTTGACCTTTTATTTTAAACATGCTTTTCAGGGACTAAGAAGGTAAACGATAAAGTCTAGGTTTAGCATGCATGACGACATCAACCAAGCTCTTTTCTTTTGCTCTATTTTGTTAAAAACACCATCTCGGTTGCTTGCAAACAATGGATTGTAACTTGTAATTTTTGGAACTTCACGATTTAATACTTTATGTAATTGTATGGTTGGTGTTGTTTATTTCCTAATGCTATGAAACTCTATCTGTTACATCTCGTGTTTCCGCTTTAGCGGGGTGTGACAATTGTCCTAAGAACCCGACATTTCTGACCGAAGAGAAAAGAATGTGGAGCCTCTTTTTAGACCGGCAAGTTGGCCGCTTCGGCCCGGTAACCTTTACTTAATGGCAGAGATCTCTCCACACCAAGGAACCATGCCGGATTGTAGGAAGTGGGCGATAAATAAAATGTCATGGGCTATAATGGTGGTTTACTGGTTCATATCAGGGTGTAATGGTTATTGGTTGTCTAATTGGCCCGCATACACAATACATGCATATATGTAGTTGATACATGTATAGAATCACGTAATAAGTCATCACTTGTGTTATTGGGCTTTAATAAGTGTTAGCTCCAATTCTATGAATAAAAGTATTGAAAAATAGGCTAAGTATAAATACATTGACAGAGCCTCTGCCAAGACACCGATAGAAGATCCAAGCGAAGTCTCGACTGAAGACTTTCACAGAAGACAAGGCCACAGAGCCTCTGTCATACTTGACAGAGCCTCTGTGGTATGAAGACTGAAGACTTGGAAGAATTCTTGAAGATCAAGACAAAGACGATCTTGCTTCTCACGTTCTCTGCTGTACGAAGATCCAGAAGATCATCCGTACAAGGCGTGCCCTGCACATTCCACGTGCCCTTCATATTGGAAGTACAAGAAAACCTGGATTTCCAAACCTACTCTCTGTAACTAAAAGGCAAAAAGTCTCTGGGGAACCTCACGAGAGGAAACCTCTGAAGATGATAAATGTGTGGTATCAAAACACAGATTTGTCACCTTCAATCTCTGTCAAAAGAGAATCCAAACCCAAAAAATATCTGAAAACTCAAGATCAGATAGGAATCTTCAAGTTTGGTGACCCCGACACTCAAACACATGTTGCTTTTGTCTGCATGATAGACTCTGAAAAGAAACTATCGGCAGAGGCACCTTAGTTCAAGCCTACCTCTTCAGAAGAAAAACTTAAAAATATCTTAACAAAAGAGTTGGTGGAAATTGGGAAAAATAAGTTTTATGAAAACTTCTGTACATCCTCTGTCGATAAAAAATCTCTCTGATGAAATCTTAATAGATACTTCTGTTAACTTGGAAGATAGTCCCATAGAAAAGGAAGAAGGCGAGTATGGCACATGCTCTGAAAGTCCAGCCTCTGTCGAAAGAGAACTAAGTGACTCAACCTCTGTATATGAGGACGATTCATCCTCTGACGAATCTGAGACTGACTCTAAGTCAGAGATAGTACCGTGTGACTCAGAGAATTTTAAGCTAGCCTCTGGAGTTCTTAACAGAACTATTCCTCCCAAGGAGAAAATCACAAGTGTTCCTATCTGTCCAGACTTTTTGGACATGTGTATACAAGCCAAACCCTCTCTAGAGCTTGAGAAATTCAAAAAACAAAAGGAAATGTCTTCTCAAAATCCAACGAGTTCAAAGACTGCAAAACCCTTAAGGCCTTTTAAATAAAAACTAACTTGGCAACAAAAGGGTAAGTGGGTTGAAAATAAAAAATCTTTTGCTTCTGTGACAGTGAAACCTGAAGAAGTTCACTACAGAAGAAGGGGACCACAGAAGGCTACTCTCCACAGAGATTTTCCAAACAAACAATCTAGTCTACATAGGTCTTCTTGTAATAGGAAGTCAGATGATAGAATACACTGTCATAAAGCCTCTGTACCCTGTTTCAATGTTTTTAATGAAAAGTTAAAGAAAATCTCTTCGCATATTAATTACTGTCATTGCTTCGATCTCATGTATCAATTGAATTAACACTTCTCAAGCCCACACTGTTTCCTCTCTTTGCCCAAAAAGAATGAAAAATTTAAGGGAAATAAGAAACAAAATGGTTCTTCAACAGAAGTTAAAACCCAACATAAGGATGTTAAGGCAACCTTGAAGACCTCTGACAAAAAGGGACCCATTTGGATATGGGTACCTAAAAATCTCTGATTGTTTTACAGAGGCAGTATGTGCCGATCTGGTATCTTGACTCCGGGTGCTCGCGGCACATGACTGGCGACAGAGGTCTACTATCCTTTGGCGACAACAAGAAGGGATACATTAAAGGCTACAGAGTAACCAAAAAGAAGAACATATCAGTATGCAAAGTTGCATATGTGGATGGCCTAAAGCACAATCTTTTAAGTGTTAGCCAACTCTGCGATACTGGTTTCGACGTTATGTTCAAAAGAACTTTCTGCTCTCTGCAAGGAGAAGATACTGGAGTCGAACTTCTGCGGGCTGAACGAAGAGGAGATCTATATCTTATGAACTTTAGTGTCAAGAACAAAGAAGACAAGCTCTGCTTTGTTGCTTGTAAAAACGAAGAAGCCTGGTTATGGCACAACAGGTTCTGCCATCTGAACTTTCATACTCTAGACAAGCTTGTGAAACTTGATCTTGTTAAAGGTCTGCCGAATGTTAAATTCAGTAAAGATCATCTGTGCTCAGCATGTGAAATGGGTAGGCTCAAAAGGGCTTACAAAGGAAAGACTGATGTGTCTTGTCCTAGGCATTTGTACATTCTTCATGTCGACCTCTGCGGTCCAATCGCTACACAAAGCCTAGGAGGCAAGAAATACATACTTGTGGTGATCGATGAAGACTCAAGATATACATGGGTGGAGTTTTTCAGAAAGAAATCGGATGTTCCTAACATTCTGATAAACCTAATGAAGAGGATCCAGGTTCTGTACGAGTGAAAAATTCAGAAGCTGAGAAGCGACAATGGTACAGAATTCAAAAACTCTGTCATTGAAGCTTATCTCACAGAAGAAGGCATCTCGCAGAACTTCTCTGCAGCACGCACTCCACAACAAAATGGCGTTGTTGAACAAAAGAACCGAACTCTTGTGGAGGATGCCAGGACTATGCTAAGTGCATCTGGTTTGCCTATTTCTTTCTGGGCAGAAGCTAAATCAACAGCATGCTATACCCAAAATCGATCATCCATAGTCAAAAGGCACATCAAGACTCCTTAATGGATTAATTAGCTATAGTTGTCATTTCATGTGAATTACATAGTTTCTGCCACTGTTTTGTGAAAGCCATAACGTTTTCTAGGAACATCGTATTGGGGTGAAATCAGTGCCAAAATCTCCCATTCTGAGTCTAGTAAGTTTCATATGTTTTACGGAAAAACCAGTTTGGACCATAGCTAGTGTCAAATTGTTGTTTTGTACTGAAAGGTCCTGTTTTTCGCTGTTCTGCAAGTCGGTTTTGTAAAATCCATATTAAATTGTAGAAAAATCGTTAGAGTGCGTGCGATATGTCCCTGGAACCCTAAGACATGGCAATTTGTGATTATGGAATAATATTTCTGGATTTATCAGTTTATAAGGGGTTAAACAGGTCCCGAACAGACCTGTGTTTTTAGAGTAAAAGCTGGAATATGTAACTTATAATTTAGTAGTCGTGGTTTTGGGTTGGGACTTCACTTTGACTTTTGTTAACACTTATTTAGGTAGAAAAAGGTGAGTTGGTGTTGGCGGGCTCGTATTGCTGTTTGGGGATATCTGCGTTGCTTATCGAGGTGAGTTCTCTCACTGCGTAGGATAGGGGTTATACGTGCATTACTGTTGGGAACTGAAGATATGCCAAGTATGGTTAGTACTGCCAAGACAATATTACTACTGCCAGTTCTTCGTTAATACTGCTAAGTCTACATTACTACTGCCAGTTCTTCGTTACTACTGCTAGACCAAGTTACTACTGCTAGTCAAGGTTACTACTGCTAGACAAGGTTAGTACTGCTAGACCAAATTACTACTGCGTATACATGGTTAGTACTGCTAGACCAAATTACTACTGCTAGACACGGTTAGTACTGCTAGACCAAATTACTACTGCTAGACATGGTTAGTACTGCTGAGCTGAGTTACTACTGCTTGAAGACTGTGAAGGTTAATACTGCTGAAGATTGTTAATGCTGCTAAGCCAAATCGTTGTTAATACTGCTGACTTGATAAGTTTGGTATGCGATACTTTTGGAGACAAAGAAGGAATTGATCAAGATATGTTTAACGAAGATTCAGAAGATCAATTTACTTTTGATAGTTATCTTGTAATTACTTTTGTATAAATAGTATTGATAGCTATTAGAATAAGAGAGATATAGAATACACAAGAAGATACACGATATAGAGAATAGTTTTTACAAAGTTTGTTTAGCTATTCAGAGAGAATTAACCTCAAGATCATAGATCCTATTTCTAGAGAAGTAGAAGTCGTCTTGTTGAGCCTGTTCAACAAGATTGAGGTTTGGTGTAAAGCTTGTGAGTAATACAGTTTGATATATACAGTGTGTTGAATTCTATTGATTGTTCTTTAATTGATTTAGAGTTCTATTCCGCAAGATTCTCTAAATTCTGTTTCTAAGAAGTTTAATTCTTGTTAAGAATCGATCCTGACAAGTGGTATCAGAGCATTGGTATCTTAGAAGCTATGGACAATTCAATGGATACTCACAGTACTCTTGTTTCAAAGGTTCCCATGCTCAAACCCAATGAATTTGACATGTGGAAACTGAGAATCAAGCAGTACATTCTTCTTACTAATTATGCAATATGGGACATCATAGAAAATGGCCCATGTAATGAAGGAAAGATTGGAGAAGATGGAAAGAGACCTCCTCCCAAGACAGATGCTGACAAGAAAGTCAGACAAACAGAGATGAAGGCCTTAAGCACTCTGCTTTTGGCTATTCCTAATGAGTACCAACATCAATTCCAACACTGCACAGATGCACAGATGTTGTGGAATGCTCTGGAGAAAAGATTTACTGGCACAAAGAGCACAAAGAGAAATCAAAAGGCTATTCTCAGGCAACAATATGAGAACTTCATGTCTGCAAAGAATGAGTCTATGACTCAAACTTTTGACAGATTTAACAAGTTGATTGGAGAATTAGCAACTGTGGGTGTACACATGGATGCTGATGATGTCAATAGAAAGTTCCTTAGGTCATTGGGAGAAGAATGGACCATGTACACAGTCTCATTCAGACAGAATGACCAATTGGAGGACAAAGAGCTAGATGACCTCTACAATGATCTGAGAGTATTTGAGGCTGAAGTTGAAGCCAAGAAAAGGCCATCTGGATTTGTTTATAATGCTGCTTTATTATCTTCATCCTCTGATAATGCTGCTAATCCTGATTCTGTTAATACTGCAGGTTCTGTTAATGCTGCTGGTGGAACTAATCAAGAGAAGACTACAGATTCTGTACTAGAAGCATTCTTTTCTAGTCATTTTCACTCTTCTCTAATCAATGATGATTTAGAGCAGATTAATGCTGATGATCTGGAAGAGATGGACATCAAGTGGCAGATGGCTATGCTATCAATGAGGGTGAAGAAATTCATCAAAAGGACTGGGAGAAACAACTTTTCCCAGAGAAGAGAAGATGGTGCAGGCTTTGACAAGTCCAAGGTTGAGTGTTATAAGTGTCACAAGATGGGACACTTTGCCAGAGAATGCAGAGGTGGAGGATCACATCAACAAGCTCCAAATGGAAACCAAAACAGAAGCTCCTCTCAAGCCCTTGTTTCTCAACAAGGAATGGGATTTGATTGGAGTGATCAAGCTGAGGAAGCCTGTCAGAATCAAGCTCTTATGGCAGAAGTATCTGATATTCCCACTGAGGTACAATCTAAACTTTGTTCTCAAGCTTGCATTGATGCTGTTAAAAGATATAGGGATCACAATCAGGGTATGTGTGATAACCTTAAGAGGCTAGAGAAAGATGTGAAAGATTATGTTAGGATTGTAGAAAGGTTTGAGGAACAGATTAGAGCTTTTCAAGCTAATGAACTTCAACACCACTATGATACTAACTATTGGAAGTGGGAGAAGAATGAGTATGAGATTAAGCTGAAAGTGTCTGGGGAGGAGAATGAGAAATTAAAAGAAGAGCTTAAGAAGGTTAAAATTGATGTTGAAAAGTTTACCTGTGCTTCTAAAACCATGGATACCATCATTAAGGCTCAAATCCATGACAAGATGAAAGTAGGGATAGGGTACAATGCCACACCTCCACCCTACAATAACAACTACATACCTCCTAAGTCTGATTTTTTAGAGACCAAGGATAGGAAGGATCCTGAATTAAAGATTAATATAGATCCTTGTGAAGAAACAGTAGTTGTTGAGGATGAGACTGACAAAGTAGACTCTGATGAGGAATCTGAAAGTCCATGTGTTAAGAACACTGAGATCAAGAGGACTGAAAAGGAAAAGGGAGTTCATTCCACACAGCCCAAAGTTGTGAACTCTAATTCTTGTAAACAGTGTTCTTGCAGGAAATCTAAAGAGAACAAGCCCCAAAAACATGATAATCTGAGGGGAAATCAAAGGAACTGGAATAACCAGTGGGCTATGAGACAAGGAGTTGATCTGAACAGAATCAACAGGCCAAAACCTTGTTTCATCTGTGGAAAGCTAAATCATTTAGCCAAACACTGTTATTTCAATCCTGTTAACCAAAGGTTTAATGCTCAAAGATCTTTTCAAAAACCTGGTGGTTACAGAAAGAATGGTGGCTATAAAAAGTCTGCAAAGAAAAATGTGGCAAAGAAACAAGATAAACCCAAAAGCCAGATAAAGAAAACGACTGAAAAGGAATGTGGTACTATGTGGGTTCCAAAAAGCACTAAAAACAATACTGCTCCTAGCAGTGTTAGTACTGCTAACACTGTTAGTACTGCTTCAAAAGTTAGTGCTGCTAGCAGTGTTAATAATGCTAGTAATCAGTCCAATGTTAGTGCTGCTAATACTTTTAGTGCTTCTTCTTCAGATAGTACTGCTGCTAGCAGTATTAACTCTGTTAATACTGCTTCTAGCAGTGTTAACTCTGTTAATACTGCTACCTCTGTTAGTACTGCTGATATTGCTGCTAACAATACTGCTGCTCCCAGTATTAGTACTGCTAGCACTGTTAGTACTTCTGAGGTTAATACTGCTGCTAGTACTGCTACACCAATAATTTTGACAAAGTACTCCAGTACTGCAGTACCTAAATTTGAAAATCTCATCAAAACCAAGTGCAAGTACTTTGATGAGCAAGGGAGACCCAAGACCACTTCGGCCTGGGTTCCCAATAAAACTAACTGATTTATCTTGATGTGCAGGGCAACCAACAGCTCAAGGGGAAGAGCATTTGGCATGTTGATAGTGGTTGCTCCAGGCACATGACAGGTAACATGGCCTGCCTCAAAAATTTCAAAAAGATTGATGGAGGACATGTTGCATTTGGGGATAATCCTGCTGGTGGAAAGATAAGTGGTAAGGGTGATGTTTCAAAGGGTAAGATGACCTTTGAAGATGTGTACTATGTTGAACAATTGAGATACAACCTGTTAAGTGTATCACAGGTTTGTGACAAGAAGCATAGCATATTGTTTACTGATTCTGAATGTATTATCCTTGCTCCTGGATACAAAGTGGTTGATGAAAACATGATACTTCTGAGAACTCCTAGGAAGGATAATGTTTATTGTTTAGATTTGGAAAGTGTATCATCTGATTCATCCCTAAATTGTTTAGTTTCAAAAGCTTCTTTGGATGAATCATCACTTTGGCACAGAAGGATGTGTCACATGAACATTAAAACAATAAATAAACTTGTTAAGAATAACCTTGTAAGGGGTTTGCCATCCAAAGTCTATTCATGTGATGATCATTGTGTTGCTTGTCTCAAAGGCAAACAACACAAAACTTCTCATAAGTCCAAAGAGATAAACACTATCTCAAATCCTCTTCAACTGTTACATATGGATCTGTTTGGTCCTACTAATGTGATGAGTATTGGCAAGAAATCATACTGCTTAGTTATTGTTGATGATTATTCTAGATTTACTTGGGTATATTTTCTGAGAACTAAAGATGAGACAAGTGGACTGATCAAATCTTTTATTCTCAAAATTGAAAACCAATCAAATCAAAGAGTGAAAGTCATTAGATCAGATAATGGAACTGAGTTTAAAAATTTTGATCTAAACACCTTTTGTGAAGAAAAAGGAATTGAGAGACAATACAGTGCTCCTAGGACTCCACAACAAAATGGTGTTGCTGAGAGAAGGAATAGGACACTGATTGAGGCTGCTAGATCTCTGTTAGCTGATTCAAAGTTACCAATTACTTTTTGGGCAGAAGCAGTTAATACTGCCTGCTATGTTCAAAACAGAGTTTTAGTTGTAAAGCCTAAAAACAAGACACCTTATGAGCTTTTCCATAAAAGGAAACCATATATTGGATTTTTCAAACCATTTGGATGTCTTTGTACTATTCTCAATACCAAATCTCACTTAGGCAAGTTTGATAGCAAAGCAGATGATGGTTTTCTTGTTGGGTATTCATCTCAAAGTAAGGCCTACAGAGTTTTTAATACCTCTTCTAGAATAATTGAAGAAAGTGACAATGTCAAATGCAATGAGAACACACCAAATCCTATTGGTTCAGGTCCTAATTGGCTATTTGACATTGATTCACTCACTAATTCTTTGGGTTTCAGTAGTGATGTATTTGCAGGACAAAGGGATACACCAACATCAGAACACAGAATTCAATCTGTGATATTTCCACTCCCTTCCAGTGATCCTGTTGAACTCTGTGAACACCAAGAGGAGACTGAACCTATTCAGAATGAAGAAGAGAGGAGAGCAGAGGAAAATCAGTCTTCAGGTCCAAATTCCAGAGAATCTGAGGTGACTGAAGAAGCAGAAACAAGTCCAGAATTAAATGAATCAAATCTGGATGAGAACATACAAGAGGAAGCTGGTCATCCAACAAGAACTCAGAAAAATCATCCTCCTGAGTTGGTGATTGGAGATATTGCATCTCCCATGATGACTATAAAGCAAAGCAGACTTCAAGAGTTGCAAGAGCAGCAAAATACAGTTAACACTGTTCTTACTTGCTTTCTGTCCCAGATTGAGCCCAAAAAGGCTTATGATGCTATGAAAGACCCAAGCTGGATAGAGGCAATGCAAGAGGAGCTGCTACAGTTCAAATTACAGGATGTTTGGGACTTGGTAGACCTTCCAAAAGGTCATAGAGCAATTGGCACCAAGTGGATTTTTAGGAACAAGAAGGATGACAGAGGGATTGTGATCAGAAACAAAGCTAGACTGGTTGCACAAGGGTACACTCAGGAAGAAGGAATAGATTATGAGGAAGTCTTTGCTCCTGTGGCAAGGATTGAAGCAATCAGGTTATTTCTAGCCTATGCCTCATACATGAAGTTCAAAGTGTACCAAATGGATGTCAAAAGTGCATTTCTGTATGGAAGTATTGAGGAAGAAGTATATGTCTGCCAACCCCCTGGATTTGAGAATCCATTGCACCCTGACAGAGTATACAAGCTGAAGAAGGCTCTCTATGGTTTGCATCAAGCCCCAAGAGCATGGTATGACACTCTGTCTACCTATCTCTTGAAAAATGACTTTGAAAGAGGAATAATTGACAAGACCCTGTTTATCAAGAGGAGAAAGAGAGGTACTTTACTTGTTCAGATCTATGTGGATGACATCATCTTTGGATCCACCAATGATCAAATGTGTAAAGAGTTTGAAGAATTGATGCACAAAAGCTTCAAGATGAGTTCCATGGGAGAACTTACATTCTTTCTTGGGCTTCAGGTAAAACAGAGGAAAGATGGGATTTTTATTAGCCAATCCAAGTATGTGCAAGACATCCTGGACAAGTTTGGTTTATCAGACTCAAAGCCAGCAAGCACTCCAATGGAAACACATAAACAGATCACTACAGATCTTGAGGGGGAGGATGTGGATGTCCATCATTACAGATCAATGATTGGATCTCTCATGTATCTCACAGCCTCTAGACCAGATATTATGTTTTCAGTCTGTGTTTGTGCCAGATTTCAGGTTTCTCCTAAGCAATCACACCTTCATGCTGTCAAGAGAATATTCAGATACTTAAAAGGGCAACCTAGATTAGGTCTCTGGTATCCTCATGAATCCTCTTTTGACTTGCTTGCATATTCAGATAGTGATTTGGGTGGAGCCAACATGGATAGGAAGTCTACTTCAGGTGGATGTCAATTTTTGGGTACAAGACTAGTATCTTGGCAGTGTAAGAAACAAACCACAGTGTCCTTATCTACCACAGAGGCTGAGTACATAGCTGCTGCAAGCTGCTGCTATCAGGTTCTATGGATTCAGAATCAGATGTTGGACTATGGGGTAATATTTCTTCACACTCCAATCTTCATTGATAACAACTGTGCTATTAGCATTGTTAATAATCCAGTCAAACACTCAAAAACAAAGCATATAGAGATAAGGTATCACTTTATAAGAGATTGCAATGAAAAGAAATTAATTCAGGTTGCTAAAGTTCATACAAATGACCAGTTTGCTGATCTATTCACAAAAGCTTTTGATGTGGGTAGATTCACCTTTTTGGTAACAAGTGTGGGCATGATCAACCTAGAATAAATTTATGACTTTCTGTTTTTATACCTGTATTTCTTCATATATTTGGTGCTACTAACTTTCTTTCTCAGGATCCTCTGTTTCCCTCAGGTTACCAAGTGCAGAAAAGTGTAAGTGTAGTTACTACTGCCCGTGCAGCGTTACTACTGCTAGTGCAAAGTTACTACTGCCTGTGTTCTAGTAGTTAATACTGCTTGTGCAGTTAATACTGCTTGTGTAGTTAATACTGCTCAGAAGTTAATACTGCTTGTGTAGTTAATACTACTCAGAAGTTAATACTGCTTGTGTAGTTAATACTGCTTTGCAGTTAATACTGCTCAGTAGTTAATACTGCTAGTGCACAGTTAATACTGCTCAGTAGTTAATACTGCTAGTGCAGTTAATACTGCTAGGTAGTTAATACTGCTAGGTAGTTAATACTGCTTGGTAGTTAATACTGCTTGGTAGTTAATACTGCTCGGTAGTTAATACTGCTAGGTAGTTAATACTGCTTGGTAGTTAATACTGCTGTGTAGTTAATACTGCCTTGCAGTTAATACTGCTCAGTAGTTAATACTGCTTATGTCGTTAATACTGCTTTTGATAATCTAGGGCATATAAATACCCCTGTTTGCCCGCCAAAGTTCATAACGACTCTTCGCATTTACTTCTTCTCTCTCGTTCTAACCTAGTCTCCCCAGAATCTTTGTGTTTTTCTTTCAAGAATCCTCAGGAATCATGGAGTTTGTGGATGAGCACAATGAAATAGCCATGCTTCAGAAGCCGAAACAAGCTGCGGGATTCCACGATATCGTCGATTTTCTCAAATCCTCGCACATCTCCTATGCCCTAACGGTGAGCCCAACCATCTATATCGAACATCAGACACAATTTTGGGAGAATGCCACTGTTAGTTTCGAAGAAGGGCAGAAAACCATTCGAACAAGGGTTTGTGATAAACCCTTGAAAGTCACAGAGGAGGTTATTCGCATCTCTCTTCACTTGGATGATGCCTCAGGTATAACCTCTCTATCTTCTGATGACTTATATTCGACTTTACAAAGAATGGGGTATGAAGGTCCCATTGGTGTTTTTAAATTCTACAAGTCAAAATTTTTCAACCAATGGAGATTTCTTGTTCATACCCTGATGCACTGTATTTCCAAGAAAACTACTGGATGGAGTGAGTTCAGCAGTCCCATTGCATATGCCTTGGTCTGCTTATCCACTGCCAGAAAGTACAATTTTTCAGCAATGATCTTTAATGATCTTGTATCAAACTTGGAATCCAAAAAGAGCTTTTACATGTATCCAAGGTTTGTGCAAGAAGTTATTAACAAGGAATTGATGGACTTACCTCAGTTTACTGATGTATATGTACCCAAATCCCCTAAAGGGAAGGTTTTTTCAAATATGAAAAGACTTCCTAGGGACTCGGAAGGAGTTGACACACCATTGTTCTCTACAATGATGGTTGTGTCCCACCCCTCTGAAGGTATGGCATCAGGATCAAGGCCCTCATTAGATCATCCCACTGATGACCAAACCCCACCTTCACTCACTATAAATATCCCTCAGCACATACTTCAAAAGCCCACTCCTGTGTTATCCAACAAGTTTCAAAGAAGAAAGGTGCACACGGTTCCTTCCCTTGATGTACCTACTCAGAGCCCTAAGCCTTTAAGCCCTCAGTTGGAGCATTCTCCAATTGAGAATATCAACAGGGAAACCACAGGGGTGTCTCCCAACCCCAAGAAGGTGCTCTCTAAGGAGAAGGATGAGCATATGGGTGCTAAGGCTGCCACTACTTCTGCTAGCACAGAGAAGGACAGTGGTAACATAAATAAGACCTTCCCCATGGCAACTCTAAATGAGAAATCATTAGGAGGACCCAGGTGCCAAGAAACCAAGGGGGCAGTTAGTGCTTCTGCTAGGCAGAAGGCTTCTGCTAAACCTTCCAAGGATCCCTTAAAGAAGGTAAAAACTTCTAAAAAGGGTGAGGATAGATATAACTACGTTGAATTGATGGAAACCATTGGAAATGTCAACTTGGATGTTATGGCACAGAAGAAGGAGATTGAGCAACTGAAGACTGTGGTCACCTACCAACAGTCTCAAATTGAGAAGCTCAAGAAGATGGTCACCAAGTTGTTGCACAGAAAGAAAAGGGCAAGATTTGTGCTGAGAAGAAGAATTCCAACTGATGATGCTCCCAAAAAGGGGGAGTCAGAGTCAGAATCAGAAGCAGAACTGAATATGAAGGGTCCACAAGTTGAGGGGGAGACAGTTCACATGGAGACTGAGATGGAAATGGATAATGCACAGTTTAAGGGGGAGTCCAGTACACAGAATAAGGGGGAGACAAAAAAGGTAGAAGAGCTTGTTAAAGAAGCAGAAACTGTAAAGGCAGCAGTAACTGAAGTTCCAAAAGAAGCAGAAACTACAATAGCAGCAGAAACGACAGCAGCAGAAACTACAACAGCAGCAGAAACCACAGCAGCAGAAACTGTTAATGCTGCTGAGTTTGAACAAGCAGCAGAAACAGTTAATGTTGCTGAAGGCCAAACAGAAAAAGCAGCAGAAACTGAAGCAGTAACTACATCTCAAGCTGAAATTGATGAAGAAGTATACTGGATTGTGAAGAACAGTGTTGAAGCAGCATCATTACATGTTCTAAGAGAAGCAGTAACAGCCATAGCAGCAGAAATGGTTATTGCTGCTGAAAAACTTAAGACAGCTGAACCAACTCCTGAAGCTGTTAAAACTCTTAAAAGAACCAAGATGATGTCAAAGAAAAGACCAAGAACCAAGCCCACAGAAAAGACCAAGAAGAAAAATGAAAAGAAGCCAAGGGTGGAACCAACTGCAGAAGAGGCCCAGGAGGAAACAGTGAAAGAAAAATCTGATCCGAAAGTTGCTGAAGAAGAAGTGGCAGCTCCATCAGGGCAATCAAGCAATGTACAATCACAAACTGATGCCCAATGTGATTTGTATATTACTGGTGTTGACTCTAACCCAATTCCAATTCAGGCTGAACCAATATCATCTAAGGCTCCTGAAATCATCTTTTGGGACACTTTGAAAGATGGTAGAAAGGAGTTCATTAGGATAAAAAGAGCAGATGGAAAATTTGAAGTCTTTTCAACTTGGGGAAAAATTGTCAGAACTTGCTCAAGATCAGACTTAGAAGAGATGTTCAAAGTTGGGATGAGGCTATATGAAAACATGCTGACTGAGCAAGGGATGTCAATCTCTAAAATGGTACTTGAATTCTTGTGCCAAATGTTCAAACCTGAAGCGGTTCAGCATAGGATAAACACACAGTTTCAAGCCATTACCAACTGGATGCTCTATGAAAACTGTGGAGTATATGTCATCTCCCTTGACTCTGCGACTCAAGAATACTATCTGGTGGATGAAATATACAATCACAGCATGAAGAGGCTGAAAGGAATGCTACATGCTAAGTTGACCTGCAACAAGGATTCAGCAATGGGTAGATTCTTGGTAAAAAGGATTCTCAATCAAAGTTTGGGATTGAATCCTAATCTAGGCATGTATGATTAAGTTTTGGAAGCATCATCTGAAGAACTTGACTTCTTTTCCTAAAAGTCAAGTTAGGGGGAGATTGTTGGGAACTGAAGATATGCCAAGTATGGTTAGTACTGCCAAGACAATATTACTACTGCCAGTTCTTCGTTAATACTGCTAAGTCTACATTACTACTGCCAGTTCTTCGTTACTACTGCTAGACCAAGTTACTACTGCTAGTCAAGGTTACTACTGCTAGACAAGGTTAGTACTGCTAGACCAAATTACTACTGCGTATACATGGTTAGTACCGCTAGACCAAATTACTACTGCTAGACACGGTTAGTACTGCTAGACCAAATTACTACTGCTAGACATGGTTAGTACTGCTGAGCTGAGTTACTACTGCTTGAAGACTGTGAAGGTTAATACTGCTGAAGATTGTTAATGCTGCTAAGCCAAATCGTTGTTAATACTGCTGACTTGATAAGTTTGGTATGCGATACTTTTGGAGACAAAGAAGGAATTGATCAAGATATGTTTAACGAAGATTCAGAAGATCAATTTACTTTTGATAGTTATCTTGTAATTACTTTTGTATAAATAGTATTGATAGCTATTAGAATAAGAGAGATATAGAATACACAAGAAGATACACGATATAGAGAATAGTTTTTACAAAGTTTGTTTAGCTATTCAGAGAGAATTAACCTCAAGATCATAGATCCTATTTCTAGAGAAGTAGAAGTCGTCTTGTTGAGCCTGTTCAACAAGATTGAGGTTTGGTGTAAAGCTTGTGAGTAATACAGTTTGATATATACAGTGTGTTGAATTCTATTGATTGTTCTTTAATTGATTTAGAGTTCTATTTCGCAAGATTCTCTAAATTCTGTTTCTAAGAAGTTTAATTCTTGTTAAGAATCGATCCTGACAATTACTGTAGCTCGTGTGTGCTAGCTAATTTTGTTGTGTGTGGTACTAGTCTGTGTAGTGTCTAGTATCGACTTTGGGTGTCGTATAAAACTCGGGGAGACCGAGGACTCGGGGACGAGGAATACGTATACGGGTGTCGTAAAACTCGGGGAGACCGAGAAATACGTATACGGGTGTCGTACAATTCGAGGAGACCGAGGAATACGTACATGGTGTTGTATGAGATTGGGGAGACCGATAGTTATATATGTACAGTTTTTGTTGCATGAGTTTGCATGTTTAGGATATGTTCTTGAACTGGCATGTGTGGATTAATTGTAATTATCTGTGGTTAGGGGTAGTGTTCATATGATTGCTACCCTATGTTGGTGTTTGAATTCACTAAGCTTCGTGCTTACTCTTTCCCTACAAATTACTGTTTCAGGTGCGAGTGGCAGCAAGGCGTGACGGTAAACACTGGCGCGTTGAGAAGATCTTTGTTATTATTTATTCTGAGATCTAAGTTTAGAATTATTACATTTTCCGCTGTGTTAGTATGGATTGGTTGGTTAACTTAACGGTTTTTGGTGAAACGTTTATTTGAGTCTAAACATTTATGGTTTTATTTAATAAAATGGTATTTTTAAAAGTTAAAATTTATTGTAATTTTTGGGACGTTACATTTTATTAAGAATTACCAAGATGCACAGAAGGTATACGAGAAAATTAACACACAAATAGGGAGACGGGGAATTGGCTTCTATGATATAGATCCATACACCGGAAACAAAAGAAACAAATCTCTGTCATCTCTATTTCTCACTTGAAGTACAAGAAAACATGGTTTTCCAAATCTACTCTCTGTTAGCAAAAGGCGAAAGGTCTCTGGGGAACCTCACATAAGGAAACCTCTGAAGATGACAAATGTGTGGTTTAAAAACACAGATTTGTCACCTTCAATCTCTGTCAAAAGAGAATCCAAACCTAAGAAATATCTGAAAACTCAAGATCAGATAGGAATCTTCAAGTTTGGTAAACCCGAGACTCAAACACAGGTTGCTTTTGTCTGCATGATAAACTCTGAAAAGAAATTATCGGCAGAGGCTCCTGAGTTCAAACCTAACGTTTCAGATAAAAAAGAGTTAATAGAAATCGGGAAAAACAACTTTTTCGAAAACTTCTGTACACCTTCTATCGATCAAAATCTCTCTGAAGAAACCTTATCAGATACTTCTGTTGACTTAGAAGATATTCCCTTATAAAAGGAAGAAAGCGAGTATGGCACATGCTCTGAAAGTCCAACCTCTGTCGAAAGAGAACTAAGTGACTCAACCTCTGTATATGAGGATGTTTCATCCTCTGACGAATCTGAGACAGACTCTAAGTTAGAGATAGGACCTTGTGACATAGAGGATTTTAAACTACCCTCTGGAGCTATTAACAGAACTATTCCTCCCAAGGAGAAAATTACAAGAGTTCCTATCTGTCCAGACTTTTTGGACATGTATATACAAGCCAAAACCTCTATTGAGCTTGAGAAAATTAAACAACAAAAGGCTCTTTCCTCTCAAAATCCAACACGTTCAAAGATTTTAAAATCATTGAGGCCTATTAAAGAAAAACTAACATGGCAACAGAAGGGTAAATGGGCTAAAAATGACAAATCTTTTTCTTTTGTGACAGTGAAACTAGCAGAAGTTCACCACAGAAGGGGCTCACAGAAGGCTGCTCTCAACCAAGGATTTTGCAAACAACAATCTAGCCTACATAGGTCTTCTTGTAATAGGAAGTCAAATGTTAGGATAGAATGTAATGCCTCTGTGCCCCCATTTAATGTTTTCAATGAAAAGTTCAAACAAATCTCTTCGCACATTCATTATTGTCATTGTTTTGATCTCATGTATCGATTAAATCAACACTTCTCAAGTACACACTGTTTCCTCTCTACACCCAAAAAGAACACTAAATTCAAGGGTAAGAAGAAACAAAATGGTTCTTCAAAAGAAGCTAAAACCAAATCCAAGAATGCTAAGGCAAACTTGAAGACCCTTAACAAAGCTGGACCCATTTGGATATGGGTACCTAAAACTCTCTGATTGTCTTGCAGAAGCAGTATGGGCCAATCTGGTATCTTGACTCCGGATGCTCAAGGCACATGACTGGCGACAGAGGTCTACTATCCTCCTACAAAGATAAACTCGATGGAGGATCTGTGACCTTTGGTGACAACAAGAAGGGGTATATAAAAGGCTACGGAGTCATTAAGAAGGAGAAAATAACCGTATGCAAAGTTGCATATGTGGATGGCCTTAAACACAATCTTCTCAGTGTTAGCCAACTCTGCGATACGGGTTTCGACGTAATGTTCAAAAGAACATTCTGCTCTCTACAAGGTGAGGACACAGGAGTCAAACTTCTGTGAGCTGAACGAAGATGTGATTTATACCTCATGAACTTCAGTACCAAGAACAAGGAGGACAAGCTCTGCCTTGTTGCCTGTAAAAGCGAAGAAGCCTGGTTATGGCATAACAAGTTCTGTCATTTAAACTTTCATACTCTAGATAAGCTTGTTAAACTGATTTAGTTAAAGGTCTGCCAAATGTCAAATTTAATAAAGATCATTTGTGCTCTGCTTGCGAAATGGGAAAACTCAAAAGAGCTTCCCATAAAGGCAAAACTGATATATCTTGCACTAGGCCTCTGTACATGATTCATGTCGACCTCTGCGGTCCAATTGCTACACAGAGCCTAGGTGGCAAGAAATATATACTTGTTCTGATCGATGAATATTCAAGATTTACATGGGTTGAATTTGTCAGAAAGAAATCAGATGTTCCAAACGTTTTGATAAATTTAATGAAAAGAATCCAAGTTCTATATGAGTGCAGGATTAAGAAACTAAGAAGCGACAATGGCACAGAATTCAAAAACTCTGTCATTGAAGCCTATCTTACTGAAGAAGGCATTTCACAGAACTTCTCTGCTGCACGCACCCCACAACAGAATGGCGTAGTTGAGCGAAAGAACCACACGCTTGTGGAAGCTGCAAGAACTATGCTGAGAGCATGTAGATTACCAATGTCTTTTTAGGCAGAAGCAGTGACAACCGCGTGCTACACCCAAAATCGATCAACCATTGTAAAGAGGCACATCAAGACACCTTATCATTTGATCAACAAAAGGCGACCAAACATCAAATTGTTTCATGTATTTGGATGCAAGTGCTTTGTCTTAAATGATAGAGAAGCAAGAGGAATGTTTGAGGTTAAAGCAGATGAAGGAAACTTCATAGGATACTCTGCCACTTCAAAAGCTAACAGAGTGTACCTTCTGAAGTCTCGATCCATCGTAGAAAGCATCAATGTATCTTTTGACGATTCCTTTCAAAAGACTTCTGAACAAATCAGTTCAGAACTCGGTCTACAAAAAGAATCCTCTGGCATCTCAAAAACAAGAGAAGAAGACTTAAATCTTCTATTTGAAGAGATGTTCCATGATGATATTGATCCCTCTGCTGGAGACGTCAGAGCCTCTGGAGAAACATCTTCTACAAACCAGACTAAGTCAGGTATCTCTCTAACTGGTCCATTAAATACTTCATCCTCTTCTGTAAATCATATAGATGCACATGCTGAGGGGGAGCGAACAGAAGCTGAAGATAACACAACCAAGGACTCAACCACAGAGGCTCCTGAAATACCTACTACAGCGACTACAGAGGAATCAATACCAGAGGAAAACGAAGACTCAGCTGAAGAACCAAGCATAAGCACAGAAGAACCATCAACAACAGAAGTTGCACCAGAACCGCAGTGTGCAACCACAGAAGTTAATCTTGATGACTCAAATGACCATCTTCCAAGAACAACACAGTGGACGAAAATCCAGCGAGAACTTTGGCAAAGTTGCTGAGAGATTTATCAACCTTCTCCAAGTCAGCTTTGGAGGCATTCTTTTCGACCACGGTTGTCAGCTTTGTAAGATTCTCTCCAGCGTTTGTTACAGCTGAAGAGTTGTCGGAAAGAGTAGTTGTGAGACCTGTCAGCTTCGTCTCTATAGTCTTCAGAGAGGCGTTGATGTCTCCCAAATTAGGACATGTAACATATAATAACTTGTGAATAGAGGAAAGCTCAGAAGTTTGGGGTGCAGTTACAGTGTATAGGGGTTGTTGTATACCTGCAGGAGGATTGGTGAATTCATCAAAATCTCGGTGTCCTGAGAAAAGTTCCATATCGTCAGCGAGAGTGCGTGTACGTAAGGTCATCTCTGCAGGTCCTACATCCATCACTCCTTGAAGAGTATTATCTTTAGCTTCTAGAGGAATGACAGGTGCTTCAGTGATAACTGGAGTAGAGTCCAATTGAGTAGAGGGAGAAGCGAAGGTTGAGAATGGAGGTTGGGTACGGAGTTCAGCGTTGGATTCGCTGAGAATCGCTTCTTCGGTCTGTACAGAGACTGAAGGAGGTTGGGTAGATTCCAAGTTTGTAAACTCAGCGTTTAGAGACGCTGAAGTTGGGATAGAATGGGTGGCTTGTTCAGCTGTGGCAGAGCGTACCACTGAACTTTCCTTCAGCCCTTCAAGAGGAGCTGAGGAGTCTTCAGCAAGAGATTGCTGGGGTTGCTCCTTGGTTTTCTTAGTTCTTTTGGAACTAAGTTGGGTGGAGGAGTGTTTCCTTTTAAGAGAAGGAATGGAGGTTGCAGCTGGGGTATCAACGGTAGGTTTGTCCGCTGAAGGAGCTGCAGAAGTAGAAGAAGTAGGGTTGAGAAGAGTTAAAAGTGTAGAAAGACGTACCTCATTTCCCACTGGCTTGAAGTCGAGAACCTTAGGGCCAACCTGAGAGAGTTTCAGGTCACCCAGTTTTGGTTAGCTGTCCTTCAGGCCTTTTTGGAATACGGCGCTGATGAATCGGATAAGGAACCCATGGAGATCTGTCAGCGACGGAGTCCACTCTGAGTACCAGGTCATCATAGATAATCGATGCCCAGTCTATATGTAGACCTTTCAGCAATGCATATCCCATTGCTTGCTGAGGCTGAGCGGCTTGGTCAGAGGAGCAGGTCTTGGCAGTCATGCAGCTGATTAAGTGAGCGAAGACGAAATTCATCTCGCTGGCCATTTTGGACTTCGTGATGAGGGTCAGCTTCTTCTCGGGCTTCTTGTCCCTCCCGGTTTCCCATACATAGCCCATTGCATCGAAGAATGCAGTGATGGCTTCCCTGTCTGAGTTTTTCTTGTGGTCAGGGAGGGGAACAAAGGGTTTTTCTTTGGTTGCGATGGGAAGGCTGAGGGCTTTACGAATAATGGCAGGTGTAATCTTCATGGTGCCATAGTCAGTATCGCAGAGGATGCAGTCAATTGTTTTTTAGGAGTCTTTGGTTGATGGTAGTTGAGAGTGTCTGGCAGAGTACCAGAATTGGGATAGCAAAAGCTGATGTGCAGGAGGTGTTATGGTCAGGGCTGTGGAGATGCAACAATTCTTCAGGAAGTTCACAGCATCATCTAGATGTCCAGTTCAAGAAGCGCATAGAGGTTATTTGGCTTGTTCCAATCCAGTTTGTCAAGAGAGAACTTGACCTGAGGAGCCTTGAGGATGTCCAGTTCCTCAGCAGTATTATCAGCAGCAGTATTCTCAGCGATGGTGTTCTTGGAAGTGGAAATGTCAGTAGATGCCATTTTCTGTAAATTATCAGTTCAACCAAAGATAACAAATAAGAATAATCTTAATGTGGAAAGTTTTTTCCAATAAGATGGTTCGAATTTTGTCCATTTCATTCAGACAAAATGTCTTAATGAAGATTAGGGTTTTTTCTTGTTTTTGAAAAACGAAATGCAAACCCAATAAAAATCTTGTTTTCCAGTTTCCTTTGAAGATTGGGATTATGGAAAAACGTATGAAGAACAAGTTTAAGATTTTGCGTTTAAACTTGAAGAACAACCATGAAAGGTTGTGTTCATAAAACCATGAAAGAAATGATTTCATTTTAAAAAGTTCTTTTGTTTGATCTTGTGAAAACAAAGAGAAGATCATTAACAAGTTTGAAGAAACAGGTAAAATAAAAGAATTATTAACCTGGTTCGTTGAAGAAGATGAAGTTCTTGAAAATTCGAGAGCACAAATGCAACAGTAAATTTTCTTTTTCTTGCTTGGAGAAGAAGTTCGCGTAAAAGAAAAATATAAGCCCAGAATGAGTTTATATAGAGAGTGAGAAAATCTTGAGCGGGAAAAGATTTTCATCATGAGACGGACACGTGTTTGCATTTGATTGGAAGGTAAACGAAACGTGCAAACGTGTGTCAGAAAAAGGAACGTGTCGGGGCTTATCCGGTGTAATGACGTCACAACTGTCCTTTCATATTCTTGGATGTCTCTGAGGTTTTGAAAAACTCAGGGACACTTTTGAAAACATGAAGTACTGAATAGAAATATCAGTGATGGTTTTTAGAAATTTCAAAGTGTCGCTGATAAGGAAGAGATATTCAGCGATGCAATTTATTTTGAAATCTTGCATTTACATGCGATTGCCAGAGGAAAAAACATACCTTTATATCAGTGAATCAAGTTTATTCAGAGAGAAAATGATATAATAGGTTATATAAGTTGATTTTATCCTATCGCTGATCAAATGTGAACCGCTGAAGATTTTATTCTTCAAAGTTCAGCATTCCAAGCTCGCTGATGAGAAAGTTGAACCTTGTCTCATCAAGAGGTTTGGTGAACAGATCAGCTAACTGATAATCAGTTGGGATAAAGTGAAGTTCTATATCACCATTCATCACATGATCTCTGATAAAATGATACCTGATTTCGATGTGTTTTGTCTTTGAGTGTAGCACTGGATTGTTGGCTATAGCGATGGCACTTGTGCTGTCGCAATAGATTGGAATATTTGAGAGCTGAAGGTCATAGCCCAGTAGTTGATTTCTCATCCACAAGACCTGAGAGCAACAGCTTCCAGCGGCTACATACTCAGCTTCAGCTGTGGAGGTGGACACTGAGTTTTGCTTTTTACTTGTCCAACTCACCAGCTTTCCACCCAGGAGCTGACAGCCTCCTGTGGTGCTTATCCTATCCATTTTGCAACCTGCAAAATCACTATCTGAATAGGCGATTAGATCAAATCATGAGTCTTTGGGATACCAAAGACCTAGATTTGCAGTAGCCTTAAGATATCGAAAAATTCGCTTTACAGCGGTCATATGAGACATCTTAGGTTCATCTTGATATCGTGCACACAAACATGTTGCGTACATAATATCGGGTCGGCTAGCTGTAAGATACAAAAGAGAGCCGATCATCCCACGGTATAGCGTGACATTAACAGGTATTCCATTTAAATCCTTGTCTAGTGTCAGCGGTGGTGCCATAGGGGTTTTCATAGCTGAACTTTGAGTTAAATCGAATTTCTTCAGCATATCTTTAACATACTTTCCCTGATTAATGAAAGTTCCTTTTTCATTTTGCTTTATCTGAAAACCAAGGAAATATGTTAGTTCACCCATCATGCTCATCTTATACTCATCTTTCATTCTATCAGCGAAACGAGTACAAAGATCAGGGTTAGTAGAACCAAATATAATGTCATCAACATATATTTGAACAAGAATGATATGACCTTTTACTTTCCTGAAAAATAGAGTCTTGTCGATTTTACCTCGCTCAAATTGTTCAATATGGAGATAAGTAGAAAGAGTGTCATACCATGCACATGGAGCTTGCTTTAAGCCATAAAGTGCCTTATCCAGTTTATAAACATAACCTGGACGCTTAGGATCTCAGAATCCTAGAGGTTGTTCCACATAGACTTCTTCATTCAGCTTTCCATTTAGAAACGCTGACTTGACATCCATCTGATATACTTTGAAGTCTTTGTGTACAGCGTATGCTAAGAATAGACGAATAGATTCTAGTCTTGCTACTGGAGCAAATGTTTCGTCATAATCTATGCCTTCCTCTTGTCTGTATCCCTGAGCAACAAGACGAGCCTTGTTGTGGGTAATAGTTCCATGTTCGTCCAACTTGTTTCGATACACCCATTTAGTGCCTATCACTGTCTTGTCAGTTGGTCTTCGAACAAGTTTCCAAACTTTGTTTCTTTCGAATTCAGTCAGCTCTTCTTGCATGGCGCTGACCCAGTTTGGATCTTTGAGGGCATCATCTACTTTCTTTGGTTCAGTTAGAGAAATAAAATTGACAAATAAACAAATATTACCTGCACTTCATCGAGTCTGAATACCAGAGTTTGGATCACAAAGAATTTGATCAATTGGGTGATTTACAGTCCAACGCTGAGCCGGAGCGTGAGACGCTGACTCAACCTGAACTGGAGGAGCTGAAGATGAAGCTTCAGCGACGTCTGGAGTATCAGCTAAGAGAGGAATGGATGCAGTTGTCATTATATTCACTGATTGCTGAGAAATAGATGGAATGTCTGAGACATTTGGTTCAGAAGCAGGTATATTGTTTATAGGAACAACTGAGACCCATGATGTTTCAGCTTCACTATTCTGCATATTTGGGATGATAGTAGGACTATCATCTTCAACTGTATGAGTATGAGGAGTGGGAATGTCTTCTGAATCACCAAGATGAGAAAACATCCATTGATTCAATTCTTCAGTATCAGCGGACGGTTTAGAGTTCGCTGAACGGGATTCTTCAAACGTGACGTGAATAGTTTCTTCTACAGTTTGTATTCTTCGATTGAAGACTCTGAAGGCTTTAGATATTGAAGAATATCCAAGAAAGATTCCATCGCCAGCTTTAGGATCAAACTTTCCAAGGGCATCTCTGTTATTCAATATGAAACACTGACATCCAAAGATGTGAAGAAAGCTGATTGAAGGCTTTCTCCCATGAAAAAGTTCATAGGCTATTTTATTGAATCTTTTGACTATCAGCGACCTGTTTTGCGTAAAACAAGCAGTGTTGACAGCTTCTGCCCAAAACTGAGTAGGCAGGTGAGAATCGCTGAGCATTGAACGTGCAGCTTCAATAATTGTTCTATTTCTTCATTCAGCGACTCCATTTTGCTGCGGTGTTCTCACTGATGAGAAGTTGTGAGAAATACCCTTACTCTCAAAGAAGGAATCAAGAGAACTATTTTTGAATTCAGTCCCATGATCACTCCTTATTGAGCGAACGGTCAAATTGTTCAGGGTTTCCATCTTTCGAACAAAGGTGATGAGTTCTTCAGGGGTGTCACTCTTGGAACGGAGAAACATAACCCATGTATAACGAGAGAATTCATCGACTATGACCAGTGTATATTTCTTTCCAGCGATGGATTGTTTGTTAACATGGCCAAACAAATCCATATGGAGAAGTTGTAGAGGAGACGACACTGAGGAGACTTGCTTTGACTTAAAGCTTGCTTTGGTCTGCTTCCCTTTCTCACACGTTGAACATAAAGACTCTTTGGCGTATGAGTGCTAAGGTAGACCAGTAACTAACTCTTTTGAAGAAAGAGTGTTCAGTGTCTTGAAATTCAGATGAGAGAGCCTCTTATGCCATAGCCAGTTGACATCAGATGAGGCATTTGAGAAGAAACAGGAGTTCTCGGTGGTTGTTGAGTCCATGTTTATTACATAAACATTTTCCAAACGATAACCGCTGAGAGCTATCTTCTCCTTTTTGTCAGTGACAGAGCAGGATTCCTTGGTAAAGTTTACCTTGTTATCCTTGTCGCAAAGCTGACTGATGCTTAACAGATTATGCTTCAGACCTTCAACGTATGTGACTCTTCTGAAGGTGGTTGTACCATTATAGAGTACACCAAACCCTTGGGTATGTCCTTTTCCATTTCCACCGAAAGTTACAGAGGGACCCTTCTCTTCCTTGTATTCAGCGAGCAGGCTTTTCTTTCCAGTCATGTGTCTAGAGCATCCGCTATCGAGATACCAGATACCCTTCTTAACCTGCATCACAAAGGAAGATTAGTTTTTCTTGGGTACCCACTTAATCATGTGTACACGTTTGTCAGTGGAAGTAGTTCGAATGGAAGGTTCAGCAATCTTCGCAGCATTTGAAGATTCAGCTTTGTCAGTCTTCACTTTGGTTAATTTCTTAACCTCAGTGGTCTTCTTTGCCTTGGGGGCAATCTTCACCTTAGCTATCTTTTCAGCTTTGGTGGCTGAGGGACACTTACTAGCAATATTATCAGTAAGTCCACAGTGATAACATTTCCTATAACTAAAAGTAGTTCTAGGACCATTTGAATGTTGAGCTTTTGATTTAGAATTAGAAGGACCAGCACCAAATAAGCTTTTGGCTTTTGAAATGGGAGGAACATTTAGTTCTTCAGATTTCTTACCAAGGACATCCACTCTTAGTCTAGGAGTAGATCGCTGAATAGACCCACGTTGAGTAGATCCAGAGATCTGATTCCTTGATCTAGAGGAATAAATCACTAAAGCTTTAGAAGCATTCCGCTTTGGTACAGAGGTACCCTTCTGAGGATTTTGGTTCAAAGCAATTCCTTTACCTTTATCTTTAAAGGCAGAGGTAGGTTTTGGATAAACCATTTTCTCTTTACCTTTTGAAGAAGTAGAGATTTCCTCAGGGATAGGCGGTCTGGACGAGGAACACTGAGAGGATGAAGTTTCAGCGACTTAGGATACGAAAGTTCCAAATAAGAGCATGGAATGATCAGTGGTTCGTTCTTGAGTTTCATATTTGTAACCAAGACCACGTTTATCACTCAGGGGTATCTGAGACTTAATTATCTCAGTGATCTTTGTTGAAGAGTTACACTATCCTTCAACAGTAGTTTTTTCAGCTTTCAATGCAGCTATAGCTTCTGCTCGTTCGATTTTGACTAGCTGATTTAAGTGCACTTGATCTTTAAAATCTTCTTCAATTTTAGAAAGCTTTTCTATTTGAAGGTGACAGTTTTAAGCTGTTCAGCGAGATCAAGGTTTTGATTTTCAACTATAGTTTTGCCATTCATGGATTCATGTAAACTTCTAGTCAAGAGATCGATTTTACGCAGACTATCAGCTTCATCAATATTTGCGATATTGGTAAAGAAGGAAGGTGATACCTGAATAGCAGAGGTTGAAGTGGAGGGAATGTCTGAACTTTCTTCCTCATCTTCAATCTTTGCCATAAGACAGAGATTGGCCTCATCATCTTCAGAGTCAGATGATGATTCTTCTTCATCAGAGGCAGCCCAATCATAAGCCATCAGGCCTTTGCCTTTCTTCTTAAAGCTTTTCAGCTTCGCATACTTTTCTTTCAGCTTAGCATATTTGTCATCTTTATTCCTGGGAATAAAGGATTTCTTGGGAAACGCTGAATTTCTCGAAACTTTCTTAGACCTGCACTCGTTAGCGAAATGTCCAATCTTTTCGCAGTTAAAACAAGTAGCAGTAGCCTTATCAACAGGAGCTGATGATCTTGGCTTATCAGTAATAGAAAGGGGTTTGTTCTTTCTGAACATTTTCTTTTTGGCGAATCTCCTGAACTTTTTAGTTAGGAGAGCCAAAGATTCATCATCATCTGAAGAGTCAGAATCTGATGACCTTTCAGAGTTACTTTCTAACTCAGTGATAGTGACCACGGGTCGCTGAGTAGAAGGTTCCTATGAGATTAAAGCAACAGGGGTGCTTTTGGAATCTTTTATAAGATTCTTCTTAAGATGACTCGATTGCTCATGATTCAGCATCGTGCAATATAAAGTAGCAAGGGTCATTGATCTTAGATCTTTTGACAGCTTGAGACACATAGAATAATTGTCCCAGCTTTCAGGTAAACATTCTAGAAACTTTGTCAGCACTTCAAAGTTAGAATATTCCTTACCAACAGTTTTTAGATCTATTATTAAACAGTTAAAACGTTGGTGAACTTCAGAGAGAGTCTCATTCTTACCACAAATGAAACTTTCATACTGTCTTACCAGGTTGATCTTTTGAGAGTCCTTGACTTTAGCACTACCTTCATACTGAACACAGATTGTGTCCCACATGGCTTTTGAGGATTTCAGGTTCATGGCGGAATGGTAGACTTCGTCGGGAAGAGCAATGGATAGTATGGATCTGGCTTTTGTGTCGATAGCCACTTTCTTCTTATCTTCGTCAGTCCACATATGAACTTCTTTAGGAACCAGCCTTTCTGGAATAGCAGGTCTATTCTCAGCAGCTGGAACTGCAACATCAATTCTTACAGGAGTATATGGGCCGTTTTCAAGATAATAAGGCATAGTAGGGTCTACACCTTCTAAGAAGAGAGTCATCCTATTTTTCCATAGATTAAAATTATCTCTGGAGAATCTAGGGTGTTTTGCAAGAGAACCATTGTCGATATAATTTGTGTTTGTGTTGGTAGCCATTTTAGGAAATAGCAAGGAAGAGAAATCTTAGTATAGATTAGATCTTGTTTATGAGATTAAACAAATCTGCTCTGATACCACTTGTTGGTCCCGAAGGGTTATACAAGTTTGTAGAAGGGGGGGGGGGGGTTGAATACAAACACACAGATTTTACTTTTCTAAATTGTTTATTGATAAATCATTAACAATTTACAGCTTATTGCGGAAGAAAGAGAAGGAAATTACTAATAATAACCTATCTCAAGATAAGAAAGATGAACTTGTCCAGAGTTACCAAGTTACTTCAAAATTAAGTGAGTTCATCTTTTTATATACTACATGCATTTAATGCATGGCAGTATACACTTTACACGTGGCAGCAGCTCATTGGTTGTATGTCATTGACCTTTGTTGACAACCTTAGTAGCCGCATGTTGAACAGTGTAGTATCAGAGTGGTTGTACGATTTCAGATAATAAGGAGGTTCTTTTTCTGACATATTGTACGGAGTCGTGCAAGGGTGGTTAAGACAAAAGTACTTTGTACGGAGGACTTCATGATCAGCTTTTCGTTGAATCAGCGATCTATCATTCTATATCAGCGAATGATAGATTTCAGCGATAGCTAAAGTCTTGTACTTGATACTTCACGTTGAGTGGACAAATCTGAGTCTTCGCTGATCCGCATTAGTTCATTAGGAGACTTGTCGCTTGTTCTTGAGCTTGATCTTCGACTTCAGCATAGAACATATGTTGACATGAAACTTGTCTTCAGGGATCATAAGTAAACAACTAACTTATCAGCGATCACCATAAGTACTGAACAGACTCAGAGTATTATGGTGAACAGTTTCGCTGAATGTTTAATCTAAAGAGTGAGAGTTCCTATCAGCGGTACTGTAAGATCTTAGTACTTATCAGCGATAGTGAAACTCTGATACATATTGTTTACTTACAACTTTCACTAAGTATATTAGAGAGGGTCATTATCAGATCACTGAGGGTTTGGATCAACACCATTTACTTCATACTCAGCAGGAAACACAAAATCAATATGTAGCAACTTCTTTGGATTTTCTTCAGAAAGCATCCATTCACTGCAATTTCTGACTTTGTTTCTGAGTTCCAATCTTTCACCAATACATCTGATGCACTTTTCTTTCACAGAAGTTCTGACATTTTCAACATAAGCTTTCATATTTGATACTGTCATCTTTAGAGTAGCATCACTATATTTTACTAAATCCTTCAATCTTAATAGAATGACTTGGTTGAATTCTGAATGAATGAATCTTTCATTACCAACTTCTTCACTGACAAACCCATCAAAGTTGTTCATTACCTCCAGAGTTCTGATTGGACTTATCAAGTTACACTTTTCTTTTCTTGACTCTATTGCCAACTGAAAGTCATATAAGTGCATATTTCTGACATATATCCCTAGAATCCTTCTGCATTCAAGTTCAGCCCAAGTCTCTTCAGTGCAAGCAAAGAACTTCACCAAGAAAATTTGATCCTCCAAAAATAATCTATGGAAGTCAAAACTAGTTAAGTTCACCTTCAAGTCTCCTTCTTTCAAGACATTTATGTTAACATATTTCAGACCATCAAAATCTTCACTCAGAAAATCTAACACCTTCACAATTCTTTTCTGGACAAGTAGCTTTTCATCAGGTTTTCTTAATCTGTTTGAAGCTTCTGCATATACCATCTGAACCTTTTCATCCAAAAACCCATCAATGAAGTTTTCAATGTCAACATGCTCATCTTCTTTGCAGTAGACAGACTCATAGTTGTCTTTCGGATATACATTAACATAGAAGTTTCTTGCCAGTGGAGTATCTTCCCTTTCGATAACAACATCACAAAGTGGTTCTTCAAGAACTGGTAAATCAATCTTGGGAATGACAGCTGGGTTTTTGAAAGTGTATGAAGGCAAGAAGAATTCTTCAACTTTTATAAGATCTTCTTCTGACACATTTTCAAAGAAATACTCTGCAACATCTTTTTCAAAATTTCTTGAATATCTTACTGTGCAATCCAATTCTCCCATCAAGTCAATTGGCCTCACCATTCTGATGGTTCTTTGAACATTCTGAATACTAATAGCTCTAACCAACTCACTATGCATTCTCCTTATCAGAATATCATTCAGCCTTCTTTCTTCAAGTTCATTTCTGATATAAGGAACAATCTCCAAACATGTATTTACCTCTGAACTTTCAGTTAAGCTTTCATTAGAAGAACCCATCACATTCATCTCATAACTATCTTCAGAAGAATTTGTCATCATTTCTTCTTCTTCCATAACATTTTCTTCTGTCAAAATTACTTCATCTGATCCAAAAATACTTATCTTTTCAGCCTCAACATTCTGATCTATCATGATTACATCATCTGTCACAATATTTTCATCTGCTACTATCACATCAGTTTCATCAGAATTCACCTCCAACTCAGTATTTAATTCCAATTCCTCTGTTTTGTCAGAATTTTCATTTCCTACATTCTCACTTTCCATAGCTTCCTCAGTATCTGAACTTATTGTTTGAACAATTATTGCCTTTTGAATATCTGCTGATTTCTCAACATCTTCTACCTCAGTGCTCTCAACATTTTCTAACTCAGTACATAGCTTCTGCTTTTTCTCCCCCTTTTGATGATGAAGAGGATCATTATCATCAAATTTCCTCTTAAAGGACTGAGTTGGTTCAGATTCTGGCTCTGCTATAGACAAAGGCATGATGGCAAGAGGCTTTGAAATACTTGCAAGATTGGAACTGAATTCTTTAACAATAGAAGATTTCATATCCTCCATACTTTTCAACATCTCCTTTTGAAATTCTGATAATCCATCTTTGATCTCCTTTTTGTGACATTCCAAAGATTCTTTCACTGTATCCACCTTTTGTTCAACAGACTTTGCCTTTTCATCTATTTTAGTTCTGAGATCCTTGATTTCATCCTTCAAGAGATCAACTGTTTTCTCCAACTTCTCCACCTTTTCACCAAGATCATGATTTTTTTTAATCTTTTCAAATTCAGAAGAGTCTAACTGTGAACCTGGATCAACAAATGAGCCAGTTTTCATGTGTTCAAAGAACTCATGGCCTGTAGGTGTCACAAAGTCACCATGTACAACAGATACACTGTGTAATTAAGCTTTTAAGATGTTCACTTCACCAGGACTTCCATCCAATCCTTGACAACCAGTAATAGGAATGTCTATGGATGTTGATACAGGAATACGAAATTCTTGTGATGTGCATGTGTTCAAAGGAATTTCAGGATCAAACTGGATTTTACTGTGTAATCCAGACTCTAAGTGTTGAAGAATATCTTGGGATTTATCACCACCCTCCAAATGAGTATGGGATGGTTCCCCTGTATGAAATGAAATAGTAGCATGTTTGAATGCTTCTGAGTGGCTAGGGATGGGTTGTTCAAGTTCCACCACAGGCTCCATGGTGTTTTCTTCAATATTGATCACCAAGGGTTGTGAACCAATAATAGATGTGGTTGCCCGGATTAATTCAGCTGGATCAGAATTATCTCTTTCTGTTTCTAATTATGTTAACATTCTCTCATCCTCACCTCTCTCTCTCTGTTTTTCACTTTCCATTCTAACCAAGCTCTCTGAATTTTCCCTCTCTATTCTCTCAGAATGTTCTTCCTCCTGAACATTCTCCCCCTCTTTAACTGCACTAGACCCCTCACCTCTCCTCTCAGGGTTGTCCTCATGGGTAGGGATCTGAGGTTCTTCAAATCTCATAGAGGTGCAATATGCTTTTAATATCTCACTGTTCCCTGGAATATATTTCCTAAGTGACCTTGGAAGAGGTTTGTGAATGGGAAAATTTTCATGTTTCAGAGATGAACTCATTTTGATCCATGCTCCTCATTTGCTCTTCTTGGAATGTTTCTATCTTGATCCATTGCATACCAGATTACCAACTGCCAATACCTCTGATAAGGTATATATGTAAGTGGTTTATCCCTTGTTTTCCCTTCTAATGCTTTCTGATTCCTCTCAAAGGTATTCTTCATATCTTCCCATAAGATAGAAGCATAATCATAATGCCTATTCTTCACTAACCCATGAAATATTTGCAAAATTTTCCTTGATCCTTGATCTAGTGAACTGTTCTTCACAAGTAGACACTTGTTGATAATGTTGAAGAAACATGCCCAGATTGGTGGCAATTTGTTCCTTCTGAATGAGCTTAGATTTCCCAATTCTTCATTGTATCCTAACCTTCTGAATTCAGCTATTAATTCCTCTGTCAATGGAGAATCTTCAAAATCTAACCTCCCCAGCAAATCATCCTTTTCTGGTAACCTCAGCATTGTTCTTATAAATTGTACAGTCAAAGTTACAGTAACTCCCCCTATTTCAGATACAAAATTGTTACCTTGAAACTCTAAATGCTTCCACCGCTGTTGGATATACTGCACAGGAACATATTTCTTCATTGTAAACCATTTCTTAAAAGGATGGTACTTCAACAATTCTATGATTATCCTATGTTCTTGTTTGAAATTTGTTTCATCCAGCATTAAAACACAGTTATTCTCAATCAACTCCAAATACTCACTTTCAGGTACCACTCTTTCCAAAGAATTAAATCTTCCAGACATTACAGACCTAACCGCACTCTGTTGGTGTTCGATATTATCATTCCCCTCATCTGCATTTCCTTCAGATTCTTCCATATTCTCATCCCCTGCATCTCCTCCAACGTTTTCTCCTAAAACAATATTCTCACCTATTGCCCCTTCTTCTACAGCTCTATTTACAGGCATACGAACTTCGTCGTTCTCTGAATCAGAGGATTCCAACAATGTTTTCGAGGAATGTAATGAAATACGTTTACTTCGTCTCGAACCAGACATGATTTCACTATGGAAGATTGAAAGAAACAGAATCGAAGAACTTTGGATTTTTGCGTATCTCACTTTTCGCTCTTGGAATTTAAATGAATTTGAAAGAGGGATTTCAAGGTCTATTTTAAATCCGCGAAGCTGAAAGGTTTTAACGGTGAAAAGTTGCTTTTTGTCAAAGTTATAACGAAGTATAAGAAGCTGACACGTGTTATTTGATTAAAATTAACACAAGTTAAAAGTTCTGAATAACACGCTCAGAGTTCTGAGAATGCATACTCAGAAGTTCTGAGTACACAGTTCAGAAGAAAATTCCCTTGTAACCGAAATTCATTTAAATCTCAACTTCTGATTGTATAAATCATTTGATCATCCAGAAGTAGTTTGAACAGATAAAAAATTATTTTATAACCAAAATTCTATCCTTCTCTTGATGATTTGAATTTTTTTTAAATCATTTAAAAGCTTGTTCCCCTTAAAATGATTAGTGATAAGACAATAATACAAACCTTGTAGATACTTCAGAAAGATATCTGAAAAATATCAATGCTCCCCCTTGACTGAAGCATACACTCAAACACATATTAGACATGAGGGATATGAAAAAAATTAAAACAGAAAGAACTTAATAACATATTGAAACATTTGTACTTCTCATAAATGAGTTCTGAAAGGTAGTCAGAAGTTCTGAAAGGTAGTCAGAAGTTCTGAATAACCTATTCAGAAGAAAATATTTGAAGTTAGATTTCTGAAGTACTGACTCAGAAGATCTGAACTCAAGATTCAGAAGTTCTGAACACACGAGTCAGAATTCTGAACAAGAGAGTCAGAGTTCTGAGTACACTACTCAGAAAATCTTACTTAGTAAAATATTCATTTCTGAAAAATAACAAATATATTCAATTAGTCAGATTAAGAATTCCTATTTTACATATGAGAAAAGTAAACCTTTTGTGATCAAGAGGCTTTGTGAACAAGTCAGCCAATTGATACTTTGTGTGCACAAAGTGCATTTCTATTGTTCCCTTTTCCACATAGTCCTTGATAAAATGATACCTTACATCAATATGTTTGGTCTTTGAGTGCTGAACAGGATTCTGAGTAATGGCAATTGCACTTTCTGAGTCACAGTAAATTGGAATCTTGTTAAGCTGATAGCCATAGTCCATGAGTTGTGTTCTCATCCACAAAGTTTGAGAACAACAAGCAGCAGCAGCTACATACAATGCCTCAGCTGTTGATGTGGAAACACAATTTTGCTTCTTTGAAGCCCAACTCACTATCTTATCTCCCAAAAAGTGACAAGCACCAGAAGTACTTTTCCTGTCTAATTTGCTTCCTGCATGATCAGCATCAGTAAAACCAGTCAGTTTAAAATCAGTTTCTTTTGGATACCAAAGGCCCAAATCAGGTTAACCTTTGAGATATCTTAAGATCCTTTTAACAGCTAGCAAATGGGATTCTTTTGGATTAGATTGAAATCTAGCACATAAACATGTAGCAAACATGATATCTGGCCTACTTGCAGTCAGATAAAGCAAGGATCCAATCATGCCCCTATAAACCTTGTTATCTACTGAAACTCCATAGAGATCAGCATCTAACTTGACATTTGTTGCCATTGGTGTTCTCATAGCAGCACAATTAGACATCTTAAACTTTTTCAAAATATCTTTTACATATTTTCCTTGATTTATAAAAATTCCATTTGACAGTTGTTTAACTTGAAGATCAAGGAAAAAGTTCAATTCTCCCATCATGCTCATTTCAAATTCTGATTCCATGACTTTTGAGAATTCATTACATAAATCTGCACTTGTAGAACCAAATATGATATCATCTACATATATCTGAATCAAGATCAAATCATCACCTTTTTTCTTTAGGAACAAAGTAGTGTCAATTTTACCTTTCTTGCAGCCAGATTTTAATAAGTGTTGAGTTAGAGTGTCAAACCAGGCTCTTGGTGCTTGTTTCAGACCATACAATGCTTTATCTAAAACATAAACATGATCTGGAAACTCAGGATCAACAAAACCTTCTGGTTGATAGACATAAACTTCTTCATTTAGTATACCATTCAAAAAAGCTGATTTGACATCCATTTGGTACACTTTGAAGTTCTTATGTGCAGCATAGGCCAAGAATATTCTGATTGCTTCTATTCTTGCCACAGGTGCAAATGTCTCATCATAATCTATTCCTTCTTGTTGAGAATATCCCTTAGCAACCAACCTAGCCTTATTTCTGACTACAACACCTGACTCATCTTTCTTGTTTTGGAATACCCATTTTGTTCCAATTATAGGCCCTTCTTGGATTGAAATCATTAGATTCTCATCGATATTATCCAAGAATTGAATAATACGAATCTTCCATTGCTGGTACTCTTCAGGAATAAGAACAGGAGGCTTAGTCTCAGATCCCATCGAGAAAAATTCTTTCGAAGACATGATTATAAGATGAATTGAATCAATTCAACAGAAAGACAAATTCGAATTTCTTGAACAAAAACAGAATGAATTCAAGAATTACAAAGAATTCAAGAATTGTGAGCAGCAGCGGAATCAATTTTCAAAATGATCAAGAAATCTTCAAGAACACGATCTTGAAACCCTCAAGAATATGATCTTGAACAAATTTGTTTGTTGATTGGCTCTGATACCAATTGTAGAAACCAGGATTCAATCTTACAATCAATTAAGAACAATCAAACAGTAAATGATAGAGAATTGGATCCAAAAGTATTGTATTCGATTAAGAACAGATTACAAATCTAGAGAGAGAATCTCTCAAAGATTACAAAGTGAATACAATGTTATGCGCAAAAGTTAGTTAGCTTAACAGTGCTAACTTCTATATATACTGCAAGGAAAGTCTAAAGCTACAATACATATGTATGACAAACAAATATAACTTATACACGTGTTCTATGGTGTAACAGAATTTAACTGAAAATATCTAAGACCTAAGTTCTGAACAACATGTTCAGAAGTTCTGAACAATCTTCTGATTAAGCACATCAGAACTTCCTTCAAGTACTTGAGACATTTTCATCTTCATCTTCAGAAGTTCTGAGTCTCCTACTCAGAACTCTGAACCTTCTACTCAGACTTTCATACTTGTAATCTTTTCGAGACCTCTAATCAGAAGTTCTGAGTCTCCTACTCAGAACTCTGAGTCTTCTGCTCAGATGTCAACACTTGTGTTTTTGACAAAACTTCAGATCTAACACATTCCTTTTGCTCGTCTTACGACATAAAACAAGATTTTCTCAACAAAACCCGCATGAAACAAAATGCTCAATATAACCCATAAATTAACTCACATAATAAATAAAGTATGCACATTACAAAATTGCACTCACGCGACACAAATTTTCGTAAAACAAAACTCCATAGAACTCAATGAAACTCAAAGGCATCCAATAAGTGAAATGGTGCCCAACTTTTCGCTTCCAAAAAAACCAAATTTGCATAAGGCAAAATTACGACTAAAATGTCATAATTCCGAAAATTTCCTTTTTGTTGTAATACAATAAAAACAACACTTTTCAACAAAAATCGTATTAAATAAATTTTCCAATAAAGCTCAGCATAAACATAATGGAAGATAACTCTCTGTCTAAACCTTAACATATGTGGAGGAGATCCAATGTTAAAGTCATAAGTCGTAGTTACTTGCCCAAAATCCTAAACAACATCAAAATATGGATATTACTGTATCCGAAAGTAACGTTGGACAAAAACAAAACAAAACAAAAATAAATAAAACCAATCCCGACAAAGTTTGCAACTCTCCGCAATAAAATAATTTCATGCATGCTCAAAACCATGATTTGAAATCTTGTGTGTGCTAAACGTTTCTCCAAGATTTCGTAACACAATCCACATGACGATTTGAAACACAAGAAACGGCTGATGCAATTTATTTTAAAAATAAATTTTGTGCATGAATTTGTCGGCACACAACGTCTCAAACCACACTCCCCGAAATTCCACCGGTCATACTAACGTCATCCGGATGCTCAAACATCTTAAGGAAAAATTGGAAGTTACATCGATTACCCTTACGATTTCTCCTCTAATTAAGGTCGATTCAATGGGCCTATGGTTCTAATCCAACCAATAAATTTTGACCCGAAACGGTCCACTTAATGCAAACATCAAACTTACTGTCATTCCAAGTGACAATGCTTAAAATCATCAACCTCTTCTAACGGTCACTCGCTTAGAAATTCTTTACTACCCCAACGGTCATCACTCCAAAGTCGTCCAAGTAATGACAAGTAACTTGTAGGTTCACCATAACACTGGCCAGATGTAATTATGAACGTACCGTATATGATCATCCTTGCGACTCTATACGTGATTTCTCGTTTCTAGCGACTCCATCGACCTCAAAATATCCTATCTTAGAGTCCCTAATGGTGCAATTTCACTTTCATTAACTTAAAAGAACGCTAGTTTGAGTCTAGGTATCCAAAAATCAACACCTAATTCTCTCAAACTTAAGCTCTGATACCAACTTGTAACACCCTCAAAATTGGAAAGAGCAACTAAATAAAATTTTCAATAAAACAACCACTTAAGGATAAAATTCCTTCTACAAACCATTCTTGAAATTACCTCAATATAAACATTATATTTTCAATAGTCAAAACCTAAGTCATTCGTCAAGACTACAAAAGGTCGGGTGTTACTCAACCCCAAAATCAAGTTTCTATTCCCCAAGTGCGTAAAACTTCACCAAGCTACTTACTTCTTGAGCACACAACTAGCTCTCTACTCTTCACAGTGTCACTAGAACTACATTCCAACCGGAACCTGTTGCACATGCCGACAATATAAAAAGGTTTGGCTAACGCCTAGTGAGTTCAATAATTTTTTCATGATTATATAATTTGTAAGACGAGAGAGGTGCAATTTAAATCATGAGTTCAAAAAGGATTTACTTTAAATGCAAACCACCCATTTTCCAACGCACACAAATCCCGTGATGAAAGCTCTAATATAAAACGATTCTCAAAATGGACTGTAACACCCTAAAATCAGGGTTAATTTAAACCTCAAATTACCACAAGATTTAAACATAAACTCTCTAAGCTTTATATAAGTGGAGAATTAACTATGAGGTTCCTATTTACAAACATAGAATTCTTCAAATAGTCTTTTAATCTAATCATGTCGCTATAATCAGATTAACTAGATTATCTAAGCAATCTATCACAACCTCAGCATTAATTAACTTCTCCGCTAATCCAAAAGCTCTCGTCCCACAACCCTTTATTTTCCCGAGCTAGTACCTGGTAAGAAAACATCATTTGAAAACGAATAGGCTAACGCCTAATGAGAACATTCAGTTTCCAAATAATATTTATAAAATCAACGTAAACAAGTTATAACAAACCTGGTTACCCTTTTTCTTATCACACGTATAACCATCTTTCGTTGACAGGGTTATACCCAATTCCATAAATATGACTGATACCAAAGCATTCATTAAATCATATTCCAAAGCCCACACTACGAATCTCCACGGATTCTAGATTAATTCTCATATCTAAGAAATCGCAATATACACATGCCCATTTCTTAGAAAGGAAATAGAGATTACAATATACACATGCCAATCTCTTCTTTTCTTTAGAATTCGGGAATTCCGAATAAATCTATGTCTATCCACAATTTCCCAAACACTAGGCCTATGGATCCATACCACCTAATTGTACTCGTACATGTATTTATTTAATATAGATTCCTCATAGCAATCAGTATGAGCAAATCATATTTATACCTCATAGATTCTCCATAGCAAACAGTATGAGCAAATCTCCTTTATATAGATTCCTCATAGCAAATCTTCTTTATATAGATTCCTCATAGCAAATAGTATGAGCAAATCTTCTTTACATAAATTCCTCATAGCAAACAGTATGAGCGAATTATATTTATACCACATAGATTCCTCATAACAACCGTATGAGCGAACCTCCTTTATAAATCTTTCATGTCATTTAATATAAACAAATCACATTTAATATGTCAATTTCTTATAACAGAAGTCTAATCATCAATATCATCACTCACGGTCTTTGATATAAAGATTGTTGTAATCCACTTAACCATTAAATCCCATATTTATAACTTGTACATATTATTGTTATAAATCATTTTCCAATATGATTGTAAGCACAACCATCAATTTAAAATAATAGATTTTACTTTATAAAATCTTTATAATAATCCTTCTTCCAAAAATCCATCCAAAACAGTTCACATATAAATTACACCTTACCATAATTTAAAACGTTATAAAAGGGGTAAGGTAAGAATGAACTCACCTGGTAGCAGAAATATCACTATTGCTTTACTTCTCGAAGTTGTAAGAATTTCTGTCTCCAACTTCACAATTAACCGAAATACCCAAATACATAATGTACTGGTATTAATCTACTGTTTAGGACCCTTAAAGATTAAAATCCTAAAATTCTCGTCTCTTATCGCAACCAACTTGCTGCGATAATACTCCTCGCAATACACAGTACTTGTCGCAATCAACTACTGCGACACAGCACTTTTATCGCAACCAACAGTACTTATCGCAACCCATGGTTGCGACAATTTCTTCCTATCGCAACCAACTGTTGCGATGTACTCTTTATCGCAATCGACCATTGCGATACTTATGAGCACTGTTCTAAAAGGCTCGCCGCAACAGCCGCCATGGCGCGCCGTGGCTTAAGGCTTGGGTCTCATGCCACGCTATGCCAGTGGCACGCCATGGCTTAATGTGTCGTCTTTTGTGACGCGATACTCAATTTTTCTTTACGTTTTTAATGTCTTATTTCCTAGTTTTTAATATATAACATAATTTAACTTGTTTATTAACATTAACTCGTCGATTAATAGTACAAAACATATACTTCTATATACAATAATATATATGATATAGAGATTTGTCGCCATAAGTCACGCCTTGATAAACGTCATGGCCTCGCCGTGGCTCCTAAGGCTTAAGGCTTGGCCTCGTCGCCACGCCACGTCTCGCGCTATTTAGAACCTTGCTTATGAGTTTGTCGCAACTCAAGGTTGCGACACTTATGAATCTTCAAATTATCATAACTCTCGCAGCCTACTAAAAACGTACAAAACCCATAAATTAAAGATTTAAGCTATGCATGTTTTTGTAAATTTGCAGATATGTTCAGTACTACTAAAAGAACATTATTTCCAGCCCAGATTTCTCATAATATTCATAGACATCATACTCAAATTTTAACCCACTAAATTAATTTCTAAAACTCATAAACATATCAAGGTTATGATTTAACATACCTTTGTTTCTGCAGTTTTCCTCTAAAATCCAGCCCAAAAATAAGCTTTTCTTCTCCTTCTTCTTCTTTCTTTCTCGATCTCTCTCTATCTTTTGAGCTCCAAACACACACACACAATTAGATGACTAAATGAGATTAGAGGACACCTCTCTCCCACTTAATCAATTTTAATTGTGGTGTTGACACGTCAATCTCCAATTAGCCAACAAACCCCAAACTATCATCTCTTGGCAAGTTCCATCCCTCCATTTCTAAATTAAATTAAAGTTTACCCCATATCTTATATTTCCACCAAATATCTAACGTAACTTAATCGGGGATAAACTCTAAAATTAATTCATCATAATATAAATCATAACTTATCAAATAATTATACTCAAATTATTTAATAAACCCCAAACATTATCTTTTATAAAAATCGAGATGTTGCAATACTCCCCAACTTGAAAATGATTTCGTCCTCGAAATCAGAGTTAGGTAAACAAATGAGGATGTCTAATCTTCATATCCTCCTCAGATTCTAAAGTCACGTTAGTACTTCGATGATGTTTCAATTGTATCTTCAACATAACTAATTTCTTATTATTACATGAATTTCTAATCGATCTCTCCCAAAATTGCCTTCGGTTCTTCCACACACCGACTCTTTCATCCACACATACATCAGTAAGTGAAATCATCCTATCATTATGAAATATGTCAAGTATCCCTTCCATTTTTAGTCTTACATACTTACTCACAAATAAAAGTCCAGAAGAAAAAGGATTTAACTTTCTACGTTTTTCTCATTCTTATTACTCCCCAACTTGAAATCTGCAAATCTCATTGGAGCAACTATAATATCATTAAATATTTATCCAACTGTAACTTAATCTCATTTAAACCACTTAAACATCTTCCAAAACAATAACTGAAATAGATAGCTTTTAACAAAAGATCATAGTACAAAAGACAATCTAGCATACTATTTCATAATACCTACACATGCATATGACTTACAAAATATATATATATATATACTGAAAATACACTCGACGATTTCCTTTATTTCATCCGCCATCATGAAATTTTCTCAGCCCGTTGGCCTTGGGATAATTGTTTTCTTCTCTTGATCTTCGCTCTTCTTTAACTTTGGGCAATCTTTTCGAAAATGGCCAGGCTGTTTACACTCAGAACATGTCGGTTCTTGTATGGGACAATTTCCAATGGTGTGACCACCCTTACCACATTTAAAACATTCTAGTCCAGTCATCCTACATGGACCATAATGTTTACTCTTACATTTTTGGCACCAATTCAACTCCTGACGAGGCTTCGAATGAGCATCATCACTAAAGGGCTTCGACCCATGCGATGGTTCCGATCGACCTTCCCCTTTTCTTATCTCTCCTATGTGAGCTTTCTCAGCTTTATCTTTTGCATAAACTTCTTCCATCACTTTTTCTTCCTCAATTGTCTCCCTTAACGTTGAAGCTTTAGCATTTCTTACACGGGACATCATGTCCGCAGGCAAAGCCTTCAGATACGCCTTAATCTTTTCTTTTTCAATCGAAGCCACATGCCCCACCAAATTCAATTTCTCCATAAAAGTTTCAGTATACTTCCTAACAGACATATTACCCTTCTTAAGAGTCCGAAACTCTTCTTCAATTCGGTCCATCTCATTTTCATTACAGTATTTGTCACACCCCGCTAAAGCGGAAACACGAGGTATGACAGCGTAGGGTTTCATTACAAAGGTAACAGACAACACCAACCACAAGTTTAATACAGTAGTACAAAATATTACATTACAACGTCTTTAACCCAAAAAGTTCCAAAAGGAAAGACGACAAATACAAAAATTAACAATATAAGTTTTAAGAGTCTTGATGTTGATGTCATCAAACAAAATGCACCCTACGTGCCTTCACTTACTTCTTATTCCCTGAAAAGCATGTTTAAAACGAAAAAGGTCAACTACAGAGAGTTGGTGAGTTCACAGGTTTTTCATATCCAAACGGTTTTCAACCAAAGATTATTTTCGTGAGTCTTTTGTCACGACAAGCTTTAAATTTAAATCTTATGAGTACACATTACAATAAATGACTTTCGCAAGATATATAATTGTTGAGCCACTACTAAACCTCCGAAAACTTACGCCCCGCGGACTACCTCAGAGGTGGTATGATGGCCACATGAGTAGAACATTATTACCAGATAAAGTGCACCCCTACTCGTCAGTTTAAGGTGGGTTTGTCAAACCAAATAGCGCTATCCACAAATATCACCGGCTCGTTATGAGTTAATAAGTAGTGTACCTATTGGGGACTTATCATTTTTATTATCACTCAACATATCTTTGTCACTTATGTAAATTTGTACATTCATTTGTACTCATTTCTTAAATCATAAATATCCACAATTTTACTATCATGAATCATTTAGCATTTTAAAATCATAACATGCTTTTCACCCCAAACATTTAAACAAGTAAAACGGGGCTGTGAAAACTCACCTTAAAGCGTAGACGCGAAGTAGTGCAAGCTTGATTGCTTAATGCTTTACGGGTTTCCTATAATGTCAAACAATCTCTATAAGTCCTTCATATCTAAATCAAGGTTATACTTAACTAATTTAGTCCACCTCTTGTGAAATGCCTTTGTTTTAGTATTTAATTTGAAATGAAGAATTTAACATTGTCCCAATGTTTTAATCATGTATATATATATATATATATAAGGTTATAATAATAAAATCCCATACTTTTTCAAAATGCTTAATCTGGCAGAAACTTTGTACTTCGAAAATGACTATTGAAAAGCACTTTCTAAAATGAAAAATTTACCCATTTTTTTATAGGTAGTACTATACTAAGTTAAGGCTATTGTGACCAAATTGCGTAAATTTTGGAGGTGTTTAAGGAGTCCAAATAATTTTTATGAATTTGTATAACACAGAACCTAAAACAGATTGCACCCTTCTGTGAAAACAGACTTTTGGAGGGTCAAAACTTAATATTTTTCAGAGTTTTTACATGCTTTGGAAACCTAACACATAAAGGTATCTTATGGAAAACGATTCACAAATTTTTGATAACTTTTGTGTGAGTTATGGACGAATGAAGTTGCATGTACCAATCTGCCAATTTTGGACAGCTTGACACACTTGACTTGTATAAAATATTTAAGTGACCAAAACTCCATATTTTTTTAATGAAACCAAGTGCATGTGAAGCCTAACTCATCTGAGAAATTTCCAGAAAGAAAATGAGTGATTTTGATGGTTTCTACAGAGAGTTATAAGCAAAACAAAGTGACACAACAATCTGGCTGATCATCTGCTGTACACCAAATTTGTTCTAAGGAGTTGAAGGCTTAAATCTCAATATTTTCTTATGAGACCAGTTGGGTTTGAACCCTAACTCATTAAACCTTACTCCAGAAGAAAAAATGAGGAATTTTGGACATGATCAACTTCCCCCAAAATCTAATACACAGGCTCGCAGCATGTCTTCCAGTGTTTGTATAGTTCTTTCTGTCTGACCGTCCGTCTGCGGGTGGTAGGCAGTGCTCAAGTCCAAACGTGTGCCCAACGCTTTCTGGACTGATCGCCAAAGGCGTGACGTAAAACGGCTATCTCTGTTCGAGATAATGGAAGTAGGTACTCCATGACGCATCACAATCTCGTTGATGTATATCTGAGCAAGCTTTTCCGTCTTGAAGTCCTCTCGGATAGGCAGAAAATGTGCAGATTTCGTAAGCCGATCCACTATAACCCAGATTGAATCATGTCCTTTCCTTGTCCTGGGTAACTTAGTTATGAAATCCATACTTATTTGTTCCTATTTCCACTCGGGAATCTCAGGTTGCTGAAGAAGACCTGATGGTTTCGGATGTTCAGCCTTAACCAGTGCACAAGTTTGGCACTTGCTTACATAGCAAGCAACATCTTTCTTCATCCCTGGCCACCAATAGTATTCCTTCAGATCCTTGTACATTTTATCGGCCCCGGGGTGAATTGAATATCTTGATTTATGAGCTTCATCCAAGATTACTGCTCGCAGATTTACGACCTTAGGTACACAAACTTTATTTCGGAAGTAACGCACCCCGTCTGGTTGTGTTTCAAATTCCTCTTCCAAATGATGTAGGGTTTCGTTTTTCAAATTCTCCTCTTTTAATGCTTCTTCTTGAGCTTCGAGAATTTGGTCCTTAAGACTCGTCCGGACCATCGTTCCCATGGCTCTTGCCCTCGATGGCTTCACTCTTTCTTTTCGGCTTAACGCATCGGCTACTACATTAGCCTTCCCTGGGTGGTACTTTATCTCGCAATCGTAATCGCTAAGCAGTTCAACCCATCTCCGTTGTCTCATATTCAGCATTTTCTGATCAAAAATGTGTTGTAGGCTCTTGTGGTCGGTAAAGACGGTACATTTAGTGCCGTAGAGGTAATGTCTCCAAATCTTGAGTGCGAACACTACGGCTCCTAGTTCCAAATCATAGGTGGTATAATTCTTTTCGTGAACTTTAAGTTGCCTTGAGGCGTAGGCAATAACCTTGTCTTTTTCCATTAGCACACACCCCAATCCTTGGTGTGAGGCATCGCAGTAAACCACAAAGTTGTCAACTCCCTCTGGTAAAGCTAAGATCGGTGCATTGCATAACTTATGCTTAAGCGTCTGAAAAGCTTCCTCTTGCTTCTCTCCCCAATCGAACTTCCTATCTTTCTGGGTTAATGCCGTTAATGGTTGTGCAATTTTGGAGAAATTTGCAATGAAACGCCGATAGTAACCAGCTAAACCGAGAAACGAACGAATTTCAGTCGAAATCTTTGGGGCTTCCCACTTCTTGATGGCTTCTATCTTGGCCGGATCAACGTGAATTCCATCTTCATTGACTACATGCCCAAGAAACTGCACTTCGCGAATCCAAAATTCGCATTTGGATAGTTTAGCATACAGCTTCTGGTCTTTGAGCAGTTCTAGTATTTGCTTTAAATGTCGCTCATGTTCCTTCTTGCTTTGCGAATAAATTAATATATCATCTATGAACACAATTACGAATTTGTCCAAGTACGGTCGACATACTCTGTTCATTAGGTCCATAAAGACTGCTGGAGCGTTTGTCAGTCCAAAAGGCATGACTAGGAACTCATAATGTCCATATCGAGTCCTAAACGCTGTCTTAGGAATGTCCTCCTCACGAACTCTCATTTGATGGTATCCAGACCGTAGGTCAATCTTTGAAAAGTACGTAGCGCCTTGAAGTTGGTCGAACAGGTAATCGATTCGAGGAAGGGGATATCGGTTCTTGATGGTCAGCTTATTAAGTTCCCTGTAGTCGATGCACATTCGAAAAGAACCATCTTTCTTTTTAACGAATAAAACTGGAGCTCCCCAGGGTGAAGAGCTGGGTCTGATGAATCCTTTATCGAGTAGCTCCTGGAGTTGGCCTGACAACTCCTGCATTTCTGAAGGTGCTAACCGGTAAGGTGATTTCGCCACGGGTGCCGCTCCCGGAATTAGGTCAATATGAAATTCAACTTGTCTTGGTGGTGGTAATCCAGGTAATTCATCTGGGAATACCTCAGGAAAATCTCGTACTATTGGAAAGTCTTGAATATTTTTCTCTTTGATCTCCTTATCCACCACGTGTGTCAGAAACGCAACACAATCTCTCCGCAAATATTTTCGCATCTTCATACTCGACACTAATTTAAATTTCCTCCCCGAGCTTTCTCCCTGTATTTCCAGCATTCTTCCTTCGGTTTGAGGTATTCGGACGATCTTTTCGGAGCAAACGATCTCAGCGCGATTCTTCGATAACCAATCCATACCTACGACTATATCGAAGCTTCCTAATTGATTGGGATTAAATCTATGCTAAAATCTTTTTCCGCCAGTTTTAGGGTACAATTCTTAATTACATCTCTGGCCCTAACTTCCTGTCCATTAGCAAATTCTATAACGTAAGCTTCTTTCAACTTTTGAGGTTCCAAGTTAATTTTCAGCCTAAACTCTAGTGATACAAAGCTCCTATCCGCTCCAGAATCAAATAGTACGGTTGCATAGTGATTATTCAAGAGAAACGTACCTGTGACTACATCTGGGTTTCGTCTTGCTTCATCTGCTCCAATTTCAAACACTTGACCTCGAGCCTGGCCTCCTTGGTTCCCTTGATTAGCTGGCCGTGCTTGATTAACGTTTGGTCCTCGGTTCAGTTTCGGGCACATGTTCCGAAGATGATCTGGGCTTCCGCACTCGTGACATGTTCGTCTTCCTCCACTTCTGCAATCCTTAGCGAAATGGCCTCCCTTATTGCATTTGAGACAAATAATACATCTCCCACCATGGTGGTTATTGCACTTATCACACTTGGGATAGGTTCCCTTGCCTTTCTCCACCATCTGAGTCTGAACCCCCAAAGTTTCCCATCACCTTCTGGCTCTTACCAAACTTCCCTCCAGATTGCTTTTTCGAGGGTTCTTCCATCTCTCTCTTACCTTTGGCATTGTCGCTCGTGAATGTTCCTGACCGAATGGCATTGTTGGTGAGCTTAGTTGCTAGGTTCACTGCATCTTGGAGTGTTGTTGGTTCTGCCGAGGTAACATTCCTACGAATTTCAGGAGCTAAACCCCAGATGTATCTTTCGATTCGGTTCTCCTCGGGCGTTACTAGATGTGGCACTAACTTTGCTAGCTCATGGAAACGGGCGGTGTAGGCGTCTATGTTCTTCCCTACCATTTCATGATGCCATAGTTCCGCTTCCAACTTCTGGATCTCACTTCTCGGGCAATACTCTCCCTTGAGTAGCTTTTTGAACTCTTCCCACGTAAGGTTGTAAGCAGCTTCTCGTCCACGGGTTTGCACTTGTGTGTTCCACCAGGTCAATGCTCGGCCTTGCAGCAGACAAGCAGCAAACTCTACCTTATTCCCTTCAGTACACTTGCTGATATGGAGGACGGATTCCATACCCTCAATCCATGTCAGTAATCCAACAGCTCCCTCAGTTCCATGGAATTCCTTTGGGTTGCAGCCCCTGAAAGTCTTGTATGTGCATTCCCGATTTCCGGCCGTTCCCGCATTGTTTGGATTAGCATTCAGTTCAGCTGCTACTTGGCTGACAATGTTCGGAAGTGCAGCCATAATTTGCTCAGCCACTAGCCGTGCGACTTCAGGATCCTCTCTTCTTGGGGGCATAGTCCTACGGTTATGGTCTTAATTAAGGATTTAGTCGCATGGTCACCAATTCTGTTACTTGGTTACACTTCCTACTTGTTATGTTAATCCAAGTTATGATACTACTTCATGCATACTATCATTATTATCAACACATATTGTCATACTAACATACCACGATTTCATAATCATGCATTAAAGTAGTTGAGATATATAAACATTAACCAAGCATTTCATTTATAAGCCGTACATATTCAATTCCCCAAAAGAAACAGTTAACAAAACATGCAATGTTTGAAATTAAACGGCCAAATGCCCCAAAAATATGAGTTTAAGTTTAATTAAATCCCAAAAGTTCCACCATAATTGGTCTTCTAGTGCATCATCATCCAAATCAGCATCCCTATCATCAACACCAGTGCTCCTATCACCCACATTAAGTACGTATACAGGGTCCTCATCTCCCTCCTAGTGGCATCAACTACCTCCATGGTTCTATCGGAGACCTCATTATGTGCATTTAAGACCCCCATTATTGCATTCAGGTGTTCATGCTGTATGTCCAATCTCTCCTTATGATGTCGCACATCCTGCGATATAAATAGGACCCACTGGCTCTCCCGCGTGGTCATGCCGGAAGGATGAGCCACTAGTACCCCGGTCACCATCTGGGGGTTTCCTCGTCGCGCTCCCGGTTGGGAGGACTCTCCTTCGTATCTCGGTGGGTGGGTGAAACTCACACACCTAGGCAATGGAACACTTTTTCTAGCCGTGGTTCTTACTCTCGGTTCTCGAAGTGTACGCAGAGGGGATTGAGTGGGTGGTGCACTGATTACTTCACGGTCGTCCTCATACGGGTCTCTCTCTACTTCAACAGATGCATTGCCCCTAGGTCGGCTAGCAATATAGCCGGAGGGGTCAGCCGAGTAAGAGTGCTCGGATGAAGTGTGGGTGGACGACATAGTGAACTGCGATAATAGTAGACTTAGTTATTAAGTGTGTTATTGTAGTGCCTAAGATATGCAATGTTTATGCATGCACACACAAAAATCATGCTTTCCATGTTTAAGTAGAAAATTTATTTTAAGCATACTTCCAGTATAACTAATTCGAGTCTCCCATTATATATACCTGAATTAAACATAGGTGATCAGGCTTTGTTTAATTGAGGTATAATAATGTGGCACTCGACTTAATTATATTAGCAATATGCCTCAGATTTTTTTTTTTGACAATCATTTCGAAAACCTTTTTGAAAATAGTTTGCGTTATGGTTGGTTTATAGATGTGGTTTCCATACGAAAACCGGCATTCTCTATAACCTATGGCTCTGATACCAATTTCTGTCACACCCCGCTGAAGCGGAAACACGAGATGTAACAGATAGAGTTTCATAGCATTAGGAAATAAACAACACCAACCATACAATTACATAAAGTAATACATTTCAAAGTTCCAAAAATTTAAAGTTAAGGGTTTACAATCCAAAGTTTACATGCAACCCGAAAATAGTGTTTTTAACAAGATATGGCAAAAGAAGTGGGAAGCCCCAAAGACTTCGACTGAAATTCGTTCGTTTCTCGGTTTAGCTGGTTACTATCGGCGTTTCATTGCAAATTTCTCCAAAATTGCACAACCATTAACGGCATTAACCCAGAAAGATAGGAAGTTCGATTGGGGAGAGAAGCAAGAGGAAGCTTTTCAGACGCTTAAGCATAAGTTATGCAATGCACCGATCTTAGCTTTACCAGAGGGAGTTGACAACTTTGTGGTTTACTGCGATGCCTCACACCAAGGATTGGGGTGTGTGCTAATGCAAAAAGACAAGGTTATTGCCTACGCCTCAAGGCAACTTAAAGTTCACGAAAAGAATTATACCACCTATGATTTGGAACTAGGAGCCGTAGTGTTCGCACTCAAGATTTGGAGACATTACCTCTACGGCACTAAATGTACCGTCTTTACCGACCACAAGAGCCTACAACACATTTTTGATCAGAAAATGCTGAATATGAGACAACGGAGATGGGTTGAACTGCTTAGCGATTACGATTGCGAGATAAAGTACCACCCAGGCAAGGCTAATGTAGTAGCCGATGCGTTAAGCCGAAAAGAAAGAGTGAAGCCATCGAGGACAAGAGCCATGGGAACGATGGTCCGGACGAGTCTTAAGGACCAAATTCTCGAAGCTCAAGAAGAAGCATTAACAGAGGAGAATTTGAAAAACGAAACCCTATATCATTTGGAAGAGGAATTTGAAACACAACCAGACGGGGTGCGTTGCTTCCGAAATAAAGTTTGGGTACCTAAGGTCGTAAATCTGCGAGCAGTAATCTTGGATGAAGCTCATAAATCAAGATATTCAATTCACCCCGGGGCCGATAAAATGTACAAGGATCTGAAGGAATACTATTGGTGGCCAGGGATGAAGAAAGATGTTGCTTGTTATGTAAGCAAGTGCCAAACTTGTGCACTGGTTAAGGCTGAACATCAGAAACCATCAGGTCTTCTTCAGCAACCTGAGATTCCCGAGTGGAAATGGGAACAAATAAGTATGGATTTCATAACTAAGTTACCCAGGACAAGGAAAGGACATGATTCAATCTGGGTTATAGTGGATCGGCTTACGAAATCTGCACATTTTCTGCCTATCCGAGAGGACTTCAAGACGGAAAAGCTTGCTCAGATATACATCAACGAGATTGTGATGCGTCATGGAGTACCTACTTCCATTATCTCGGACAGAGATAGCCGTTTTACGTCACGCCTTTGGCGATCAGTCCAGAAAGCGTTGGGCACACGTTTGGACTTGAGCACTGCCTACCACCCGCAGACGGACGGTCAGACAGAAAGAACTATACAAACACTGGAAGACATGCTGCGAGCCTGTGTATTAGATTTTGGGGGAAGTTGGGATACTCATTTACCGCTGGTCGAATTCTCTTACAACAATAGCTACCATACCAGCTTAAAGTGCGCGCCGTACGAAGCCTTATATGGACGCAAGTGTAGATCCCCACTCAGCTGGTTGGAGGTTGGCGACAGACAGCTGATGGGACCCGACATAATTCAGAAGACCACGGACAAGATCGTAACCATTCAGGAAAGACTGAAAGTAGCCAGAACTCGTCAGAAGAGTTATGCAGATAATCGCAGGAAGCCTTTGGAATTTCAGGTGGGCAATAAGGTACTATTAAAGGTATGGCCATGGAAAGGATTGGTACGATTTGGGAAAAAGGGCAAGTTGAGTCCAAGATATATCGGCCCATTTGAGATACTGGAAAAGATTGGACCGGTTGCATACAGACTCAAACTACCACAAGCGTTAAGCGCTATTCACGACACATTCCATGTGTCGAATCTGAAGAAATGCCTATCGGATGAATCATTGGTTCTACCACTGGAAGATATACAAGTGAGCGATCAGTTACGCATTATAGAAGAACCCGTGGATATACTTGACCGAGATGTTAAACGGTTAAGACGTAGCAAGATCCCGATCGTAAAAGTTCGATGGTATGCAAGGCATGGACCAGAATACACTTGGGAACGGGAGGATTTTATGAGGAGTAAATATCCTCAGCTGTTCGTCAAGGATCCAACTGAGAATGCCGGTCATTAAATTTCGGGACGAAATTTCTCTAACGGGGGAAAACTGTAACATTCGGCAAAAATCGAAACTTCCAGGTTAGCATCTGTTAAACCCTCACTAATGTTAATAGAGAGAATATACCCTGATAGGACCCATTCAGAAAATATTAAAGCGAAAGATCGCTAGAATTCCCGGTAGTTGCCTAAAAGACCCGGTTTTGACCCAAGATTAACCGGAACACCTTGTGAAATGCCAAAATACCTTAAATAACATATAACCTATATAAAATATAGGGTTTTACTTTATACACAAATCTTTCTTTTTATAAGATTTAATAAAAACAAGAAGGTATTTTAGAAGCTTGTTTTTGCAATTAAATGTCTAGTAAAAGAAAAATGGTTTTTACAAGATTTGTTCATGGGCTTAGTTTAAAAAAAAAAAAATTGCAAGGGTTGGGGGCCCATGTAGGGGCCGGCCACCCCTTCCCTTATACTCCCTCTTTGTTTTAATTTTGATTCATTTCAAACCATCATCTTCCTTCTCTCTCTCTCTCTTGAAATCCCATCATTTCTCTCCATCATCTTCATCATTTCAACCTTCAAACTCCAGAAACATTCAGCCCATACAGGTGTCCCAAAACGAAATTTTAAGGAGCTTGAAGTGCTTGCAACATCTTCCTAAGGTAAGAACTCCAAACTAGTGTTGTTTATACTTTTTTTGGCACCTTTCATGCCATTTTCTGCATTGTTCTACACTTCTATTTCATCCAAATGGATGAACTCTTTTTCTTATTCTAGAAGTGAGATAAAACACCAAGGACATGAGAAATGTCCATAAAGTGGTGAAAATCTATGAACTTCCATCATGAACTAGAGAAAAATGAGCAAAAACATAAAAAACGTGGGTTTTGTTCTTGTATAAGAATCTGGATTTTTGACTTTGCATGCACATTTTTCTTATAAGTTTAAAGTATTTTCTTTCAAAAACATGTCACATGATGTTGGGATTGAACCCTTAGCAAAGGAATCCACATCTATGGATGTTAGAATGCTTAAAATGTGATTTTCTAAAGAATGTTAGAGTTTAAGAATCTGGCAGAATTGTTGCATGTGCTTAGGACGACCATATCTTGGTCAAATCATGTCCAAAATTCCTCATTTTTTCTTCTGGAGTAAGGTTTAATGAGTTAGGGTTCAAACCCAACTGGTCTAATAAGAAACTATTGAGATTTAAGCCTTCAACTCCTTAGAACAAATTTGGTGTACAGCAGATGATCAGCCAGATTGTTGTGTCACTTTGTTTTGCTTATAACTCTCTGTAGAAACCATCAAAATCACTCATTTTCTTTCTGGGAATTTCTCAGATGAGTTAGGCTTCACATGCACTTGGTTTCATTCAAAAATATGGAGTTTTGGTCACGTAAATATTTTATACAAGTCAAGTGTGTCAAGCTGTCCAAAATTGGCAGATTGGTACATGCAACTTCATTCGTCCATAACTCACGCAAAAGTTATCAACAATTTGTGAATCTTTTTCCATAAGATACCTTTATGTGTTAGGTTTCCAAAGCATGTAAAAACTCTGAAAAATATTAAGTTTTGACCCTCCAAAAGTCTGTTTTCACAGAAGGGTGCAATCTGTTTTAGGTTCTGTGTTATACAAATTCATAAAAATTATTTGGACTCCTTAAACACCTCCAAAATTTACGAAATTTGGTCACAATAGCCTTAACTCAGTATAGTACTACCTATAAAAAATGGGTAAATTTGTCATTTTAGAAAGTGCTTTTCAATAGTCATTTTCGAAGTACAAAGTTTCTTCCAGATTAAGCATTTTGAAAAAGTATGAGATTTTATTATTATAACCTTATATATATATATACATGATTAAAACATTGGGACAATGTTAAATTCTTCATTTCAAATTAAATACTAAAACAAAGGCATTTCACAAGAGGTGGACTAAATTAGTTAAGTATAACCTTGATTTAGATATGAAGGACTTATAGAGATTGTTTGACATTATAGGAAACCCGTAAAGCATTAAGCAATCAAGCTTGCACTACTTCGCGTCTACGCTTTAAGGTGAGTTTTCACAGCCCCGTTTTACTTGTTTAAATGTTTGGGGTGAAAAGCATGTTATGATTTTAAAATGCTAAATGATTCATGATAGTAAAATTATGGATATTTATGATTTAAGAAATGAGTACAAATGAATGTACAAATTTACATAAGTGACAAAGATATGTTGAGTGATAATAAAAATGATAAGTCCCCAATAGGTACACTACTTATTAACTCATAACGAGCCGGTGATATTTGTGGATAGCGCTATTTGGTTTGACAAACCCACCTTAAACTGACGAGTAGGGGTGCACTTTATCTGGTAATAATGTTTTACTCATGTGGCCATCATACCACCTCTGAGGTAGTCCGCGGGGCGTAAGTTGTCGGAGGTTTAGTAGTGGCTCAACAATTATATATCTTGCGAAAGTCATTTATTGTAATGTGTACTCATAAGATTTAAATTTAAAGCTTGTCGTGACAAAAGACTCACGAAAATAATCTTTGGTTGAAAACCGTTTGGATATGAAAAACCTGTGAACTCACCAACTCTCTGTAGTTGACCTTTTTCGTTTTAAACATGCTTTTCAGGGAATAAGAAGTAAGTGAAGGCACGTAGGGTGCATTTTGTTTGATGACATCAACATCAAGACTCTTAAAACTTATATTGTTAATTTTTGTATTTGTCGTCTTTCCTTTTGGAACTTTTTGGGTTAAAGACGTTGTAATGTAATATTTTGTACTACTATATTAAACTTGTGGTTGGTGTTGTCTGTTACCTTTGTAATGAAACCCTACGCTGTCATACCTCGTGTTTCCGCTTTAGCGGGGTGTGACAGTATTCCTCCAAAATTTTCTTCTTGAATGACTCCCAAGTCAGAGCCGTCAAGATTGGAGCAGAGATTGTATCCGTCACAACGTTCCACCACATCAGCGCATTACCTTTTAACATTTGAGATGCAAAACTAACCTTTGACTTCTCATCTCATTCACAAGCTCGGAAAGCTTGTTCCATTTCCCTAATCCAGTTCATACAGGCTACTGGATTATCTATTACTTTAAACTCTGGTGGCTTACAGCTTAGGAACGTTTTGTATGAACAAATTCTTTCAACTCTCCTCTCTACCTCCGGTCCAGGGTTACTAACTGGATTTATTACCCCAGTATCAGTTCCCGTTCGACGTAGCTCCGTACTTCGATCGTTCAGTGCTTTCATAAACATTTCAGCTTGTTTTTCCATCGCTGTATTCATCATTCTTGTCATGTTATCCATCATACGAGACTCCATTGTCGATTCCGGCGTTTCTTGGTCAGCAGTACTGGTACCTGTCCTGTGCACCTGACTATCCACACCCCCCATTGAAGGTATTCTCAGCGGACTCTCTCGGGTCCTAATCCTTCCAGGTAGTCTTCCAGTTGACCAATCAATTGCGGACCTATCCATTGAAGAAATAGGGGACAATGGCGGTGTATTCACCATCGTTCTGATATCACACAAAGGAATAACCATAAGAAATAAGAAATTGTTACACAAATCTAGATATACACAACGTACTTTACCGATCATTAGTTACTAATAACAATTTAGAAACAAGTATGCTTGTGTAACAATATATTCATAATAACAATAGCTAATTGGAATTGTGAACATACTATACATGAGAATCCTCGTTACTATTGTTACAATACTAATTTCACGTATTTCCGTCAACTCTAAGACTATCCCGTCTTAGTACTTCTACCCATATCTCACAAATCATAACTTAGTTCATCACAGCTTAAGTCTAGGTATCTCACTTAGCATACCTAGTTCCCTTAAACTAATGCTCTGATACCATATTGTAACACCCAAAAATCAGGGCTAATTTAAACCTCAAATTACCACAAGATTTAAACATAAACTCTCTAAGCTTTATATAAGTGGAGAATTAACTATGAGGTTCCTATTTACAAACATAGAATTCTTCAAATAATCTATTAATCTAATCATGTCGCTATAATCAGATTAACTAGATTATCTAAGCAATCTATCACAACCTCAACATTAATTAACTTCTCCGCTAATCCAAAAGCTCTCGTCCCACAACCCTTTATTTTCCCGAGCTAGTACCTGGTAAGAAAACATCATTTGAAAACGATTAGGCTAACGCCTAGTGAGAACATTCAGTTTCCAAATAATATTTATCAAATCAACGTAAACAAGTTATAACAAACCTGGTTACCCTTTTTCTTATCACACGTATAACCATCTTTCGTTGACAGGGTTATACCCAATTCCATAAATATGACTGATACCAAATCATTCATTAAATCATATTCCAAAGCCCACACTACGAATCTCCACGGATTCTAGATTAATTCTCATATCTAAGAAATCGCAATATACACATGCCCATTTCTTAGAAAGGAAATAGAGATTACAATATACACATGCCAATCTCTTCTTTTCTTTAGAATTCGGGAATTCCGAATAAATCTACGTCAATCCCACAATTTCCCAAACACTAGGCCTATGGATCCATACCACCTAAATGTACTCGTACAGGTATTTATTTAATATAGATTCCTCATAGCAATCAGTATGAGCAAATCATATTTATGCCTCATAGATTCCCCATAGCAAACAATATGAGCAAATCTCCTTTATATAGATTCCTCATAGCAAATAGTATGAGCAAATCTTCTTTACATAAATACCTCATAGCAAACAGTATGAGCGAATTATATTTATACCACATAGATTCCTCATAACAATCGTATGAGCGAACCTCCTTTATAAATCCTTCATGTCATTTAATATAAACAAATCACATTTAATATGTCAATTTCTTATAACAGAAGTCTAATCATCAATATCATCACTCACGGTCTTTGATATAAAGATTGTTGTAATCCACTTAACAATTAAATCCCATATTTATAACTTGTACATATTATTGTTATAAATCATTTTCCAATATGATTGTAAGCACAACCATCTATTTAAAATAATAGATTTTACTTTATAAAATATTTATAACAATACTTCTTCCAAAAATCCATCCAAAACAGTTCACTTATAAATTACACCTTACCATAATTTAAAACGTTATAAAATGGGTAAGGTAAGAATGAACTCACCTGGTAGCAGAAATATCACTATTGCTTTACTTCTCGAAGTTGTAAGAATTTTTGTCTCCAACTTCACAATTAACTGAAATACCCAAATACATAATGTATTGGTACTAATCTACTGTTTAGGACCTTTAAAGATTAAAATCCTAAAATTTTCGTCTCTTATCGCAACCAACTTGCTACGATAATACTCCTCGCAATACAGAGTACTTGTCGCAATCAACTACTGCGACACAGCACTTTTATCACAACCAACAGTACTTATCGCAACCCATGGTTGCGACAATTTCTTCCTATCGCAACCAACTGTTGCGATGTACTCCTTATCGCAATCGACCATTGCGATACTTATGAGTTTGTCGCAACTCAAGGTTGCGACACTTATGAATCTTAAAATTATCATAACTCTCGCAGCCTACTAAAAACGTACAAAACCCAGAAATTAAAGATTTAAGCTATGCATGTTTCTGTAAATTTGCAGATATGTTCAGTACTACTAAAAGAACATTATTTCCAGCCCAGATTTCTCATAATATTCATAGACATCATACTCAAATTTTAACCCACTAAATTAATTTCTAAAACTCATAAACATATCAAGGTTATGATTTAACATACCTTTGTTTCTGCAGTTTTCCTCTAAAATCCAGCCAAAAATAAGCTTTTCTTCTCCTTCTTCTTCTTTCTTTCTCGATCTCTCTCTATCTTTGGAGCTCCAAACACACACACACAATTAGATGACTAAATGAGATGGGAGGACACCTCTCTCCCACTTAATCAATTTTAATTGTGGTGTTGACACATCAATCTCCAATTAGCCAACAAACCACAAACTATCATCTCTTGGCAAGTTCCATCCCTCCATTTCTAAATTAAATTAAAGTTTACCCCATATCTTATATTTCCACCAAATATCTAACGTAACTTAATCGAGGATAAACTCTAAAATTAATTCATCATAATATAAATCATAACTTATCAAATAATTATACTCAAATTATTTAATAAACCCCAAACATTATCTTTTATAAAAATCGAGATGTTACATGGACTCATCCCGAAACCCACTTGAAAAGTGAAATTGTAATTGATTTCCAAAATGATTGAAATCATAAATGAATCGCTATTATTCATAACATCCCCAGCGCGAATGAGGCATACATCACAACCCTTAAAATATGGAAAGCAAACCATATAAATAAAATATATCACCGAAAACATTGATAAAATAAATATCCAAACAACACCTTTCGGTGACGGGGGAGACCCGATTTCATTGTATGTGGCGGAACACAAAGTTAAGCCGCATAACTATGTTATTGAACTACACCTCAGATCGTGACTCTATTGTCTGCTTTAATAAGCTCCAACTCGAGTCGGACTTTATTGCTTGCTATAAAAAGCTACACCTCAAGTCCCACACCCAGCAACGGGTGGCACCACCATATCCTTTTTTGCCTGTTGTGCCCAGCTACACCTCAAGGATACACGATCTTATTGTCTGTTCATTCTCTAGTAAGTTACACCTCAAGGTTTATACGGAACCTTTATTGCCTACTTACTAGAATTCAAGATTTGGAGTCTCGGCTCCTTACTTGATAAACCAAGATGTCTAACCCTCGTGCACAAGTGTTAGAACATCATCAATAAACCAAAATCTCGGAGTACAGCCCAATATGGTTCCTCTCCACAACACCGAGACGTAAAATGTCAAGACGGCGTACATCCCAAACGGAGAATACCAAGACTTTCCACCATGCAAATATGAGCGACTCATATGCCTATGGATCCAATGCATTACGGTCTAATAGTACATGACTCTGCTTGAATGACACACACACTCAAAACATGTACTCTTCAAATAAAATGCAACAAACGCAATTGGCGACCAAAGCTCCATATTCAAATGTTAAAATCCGGACAAATGTCCTCAAGACTCTGTTAAAGTCGAAACCGAGCAAAATGCTCAAAACCCCTTTAGGCCACTAAATAACGGTCCTCATAATATAAAATGCATTTAAACATCATTTAGGTAAACGTATACCACAAAATCATTATTAATCCGAAACTCGTCACGTATTAGAACCAATGGTTTCCCAAATGGACTCATACTCTTATAATTCTTAAAATGACTCATGACACGAAAATGTGCATTTTCCTCGAATGGGTTATAAAATCAATTACACCAACATGTTTAAACCATTGAATAAACTCCATTCGAGCAATAAATCATTTAAAGACATATTTATAATTCCTACATATTAAAATATTCAAAAATCCCAAATATGGGTGTTTTACAAGGTTTATAAAGTTAAATAATTCACGTAGTCAAAACCCACCAAATAACTCAACAAATGATAATTTCATGTAAAACACATAAATACTTAGAAAAGAACAATTTTGGCATGTACAACGTTTTCACAAATCAACTTGAACTCACCTTGCTAGATTAGGTTAAATCTAGATTTTTCCCCAAACGTATGCTCATTTGAAGAAACACGAATCTTCAAGCCAAATCTTCCAAACACCTAGATCCATAAGTTTCCAATGATAAATATTCAGATCCAACCACTTAGAATTGTTTCCCCCAACATAAAACATCAAAATCCTCATTTTGACCCAAAACCCCAATTTGACCCAACTTTTCTCAAAATCATCCAAACTGAAATTAGAGAAATAAAACACTAGGAAGTCAACAATGGAGCATTTACAACTCATAATAAAGTTTAGAATCTAGGAGGATGGACTCACCACTTAGGTTTTGATGAAAACCTAGAAACCCCTAAATTTCATGAAGATGGAGGTGATGATGATGAGCTTTTGATCATTGCTTCCACTCCACCACCAAATACTCTTGTACCTCCCCAAAACTAACAATCTATCCTTGAAAATCTCTCAAAAACGAAACCATAGCAACTTGAATCAACAAAATCGGAGTTGAAATGAGAGAGATATGAGGAAATGAAGTTTTGGGCTGAAAATCGCGTTTTTATGCTCCAGGTGCCCGACGGCTAAAGTGACGCGTGAGAGTGACACAAGTGTCACTTTCGTTGGGCACTCTCGCTGGGGTCCCATGGCTCTCGGTACAAAACCGGCGAGAGTGACATGCGAGAGTGACACAAGTGTCACTTTCGCTGGCCACTTTAGTCGAGGTTGTACCGAAAGTTGTTTTGGCCATAACTTCTTCCTTTTAGCTCCGTTTTCGCTCCGGAAATTCCTGTTGGACTCGTATTTGAATTCTCCATCCAACAAGACTATAAAATCTAAGATTTAATCCAAAATCCTATTTTTCATATTTATCTTAAAAATTCCAAAAATTGGGATGTTACACTAGTGAAATAGGAATAGTTTAAAACTTTAAATGAGAAAAATATACACTCTAAGTGAACAAAATTGAAATAGAATGAAAGTTTAGTACTATTTATAAATTCAGCACGTACGTATTTAAACATCATGCATGTATCTTGGTTTCTAACGTGGCTTTTTAACTAGAATTTTTAAGTTCCTATTTTATAAAATCGTCGTTGAAAGTCTGATGATCTGAATAATATATAACATGGATGAAAAGCCTTCCGCATGTAGTTCACTTGGTAATTGTTTCGGACGTTGGGGCAACTTTGCCAAAATACAAGATAGATCGCAGGTTTGATCCCGCCCCTAGCCTGCTTGCCTTGGCTACTGAGTGAATCAAAAAATGTCCCCTCACATTGATGTATTTAGAGGCGTGTTTCGTGTTGAGTCAGTTTAAATTGCCGGTAATCAACTTTTTCTTTGCCCAAATAACATGGACGGAGAACTAAAAATGAAGACCCAATAGAGAATCTAAATAAAGACAAAAGTTCACACCGTTATTATTCAATCTTGACAAAACAATCGTTCAAATAACTTAAAATTTCATACAATTAGATATCAATGTTTATTAACGGAAATTGATATTGACACAATATTGATATCTTTAGAAAAAAAAACGTGCCCGATGCCAATCACATATCCGCATACGGCTTGTCGGTTGCAGATCTTTGTGCCAGCATCGTAAGTCCCATGTATCTTCCGAGCATCATGAGGCTAGCTTGCGGATTAGTTCCCGGTGAGTTGACGAAAGTCGATCCATCCATGACTCGAAGACCATCGACACCAAGAACCTTATATTCATCGTCAAGAACTTTGCCAATTCGGCACCCACCATGATAATGCCATATGGTGCTTTTGGTGTCCTTGCAATATTGTTCGAGGGTGGAAAATGTTTTACTATTTTCATTTAGGTTATATGGATATTGGATGTTAAGATCGAGAATATCTTGGGCCGTCATATTCGGATATCTGTAGTTTGAGAAAGCGTCTGATTCAATAGCTGCTAACATGACTTCAAGTCCCTTAACACATTTTTCCAAGTCTTCGGGTTCCTTGAAGTAGTTAAATGTTACGTTTGGGTTGTCACCTGGATTACGGTTTACTACTGTTAGGTTCCCCATAGATAGGGGGCCATCGGTTTTCTCGAATATAAATCCGCCCATCTGCAAACAATTACACAAGTCGTAAACTTTATTGACTCATAATTCATTATAGTTTCTAATTTTCATGTCTCTATTGAGAAAATAAACAATTAATTAGACGTATTTTGCCAATGTTTTTATTTCAAGATTTATGGCTACTTGGTAAAAGACTAAATTTATAATTTTAATTCGTTAGTATAATATATATATATATATATATACGAAGGTTCAGACGAGAACGTTAACTATATATATGTATATACCTGATAGTCATAACCCAGATATGTAGGAGTATCTGCCAAGAGAAAATTAATACCACCGGATTCCTCAATGTAGCTACCGAACTCGGTAATACCAACCGTTTGGACAAGGGATCGCTCAACGGGAACGAGAGCAGGGATGAAAAATCCGTTTAGCGGGTTATCAGCCATGTATTGACCAACCAAAGGTTGCTCAACCACGACTTTGATCTTAAGGGCCTCGAGTTGCTCTTTTGGACCTATCCCACTCAATATCAAAAGTTGTGGGCTACCAAGGGCTCCGGCAGACACTATAATTTCATTTTTCTTTCCACTTTTTAGATATGCCCGATGCATTTTTCCAAGTGAATCTTCAAACACGACTCCATAAGCTAACGGCTTTGATCGTCCTGTACAAGAATTACAAGTAAGCATGATATAGTAAATACTTAAAATTACTTAGGCATAATTAATATCTAGTATTAATCACTTATTCATTATGAATATTTAAATAGATATTTCATAATGAATAAATCATAAATTGTTGGTTCTTAAAAACACTACAAAACAAATGGGTTTTGTCCACAAAATTCACACCGGGAAATTTCCGTTGGTGATTACCTACGGATCACCCAGGAAATATTAATGGTTCCGTATAATCCGATGTTTTTCGAGAAAATACCCATGGATCACCCAGAGAATCCTCGGATAATCGGTAACTGATTTGCGTTACCTACAAAAAATTTACCCACCAACTTTTGTGACGGTTTTGTGACGAATCGGTCTTTAACGACAGATTTCCCATGGGAAAGTTCGTAGATGAAAGTCTTTCGTTTAGTAGTGAAATATTTATGATTCATAAATAAACTTTCTCGTGGTACCCACGTACCTTTGGTCCTAAATAAGATCTTGTGAACCGACGCATGTAGGAAAAGAGACAACTGTTCTGGGTTGGCATATTGCAACAAATCTGCGGCAGTATGCCTCACCCCATCAGGATCGAAAATACTACCGCCGGTTTTAGTACCGTTAAGATGATCATAGGTATAGCCATTGTCGGGTGTGACCCCAGCTTCCAACATTGCTGCTCGAAGTGCAGTCTGCCACCCCCCAAGAACCGGCTCAAAAACCATTACTTTTTCTGCATATTGGTAGGATTCTTCGATCAAATTTGCATCCGTTAATCCAGCTTCGGTGTAGAATCTGTCTTCAGCACGAGTGTAGAATCCAGCATTAATGCAAGTACCACCACCCAAGACACGAGGGCGAGCATTTACAACACCCTCAACGACAAACTGTTGAGAGGGAGATTCGTGTGATGAATCGAAGAAGTAGGTACCGAAGTTGGCCATCAGGGTGACGTTGGGATTAGGGTAGGGTGAGCCACCACGTTCTAGCAATAGAACGGAGGAGTTCTCCGATAGGGTGGCGGCCACTGGAATTCCGGTGGTGCCACCTCCAACAACGATGTAGTCGTAGAATGAAACCTTAGGTGCTTGTGATGATTCACGCATGAACGTATAGTTTGGAGCTATATATAGAAACAGAAAAAAGAAAGTAACAAAACACAATTAGGGCATCTCCAATGTAATTCTCTATTTTACTCTCTTTTATAGAGTCTAATTAAAGGTCTCCAATGTATTATTACTCTATTTTCTACTCTAAAAGAGAATATTCCAAATATTTTTTTTTTCTACTTTAGAAAAAAAATCGAGATTATGAATAGTGTTTCTCTGTATTTAGAGAGTTACTATTCATTTCTCTATTATAGAAAGTAAAATAGAGAGTTTATTAGAGATGTTTCATAGACTAAAATAAAGGGTTCATTGGAGATGGTGTTAGTTTCAGCCGATTATTCAATACAAGTACGTAACAGAAATTTAAAAATTATTCTATTAATTTGTAGCTTTATCAGAAAGAAAAAGAAAGTGCTTACGCATATCGGCGACTCCAAAATCAAGTAAGAATAAAATGGTAACGATAGCAGCTGCTATCATCCTCCATGACCTTGAAACCATCAGGGTTTTGCTGAAGATGATATATATATATTATATATATCTGGGTTTTACTTCAAGAAAAATATATATATGTGGGTTAAGAACTTAAGAACTTGAAATGTTGTGTACTTAAATTCTTGGTGATTTATGAGACCGTATGATATGGAAAAGAGATGAAATCTGAAGCTATTTATACAAACTTTGGACGCCCATTGCTTCAGCAAATGGAAGATATAAAATTCATGTATTATATGTATGTCATACAAGTTGTGCTTATCGGTTGCTTCCTAATATATTACATTCAAAAAGCCAACCAAATTGTTAATTATTTAATTGTTAATTAATGATATTACTTAATAATAACTAACGGGGGTGTACATCTACAGCGTCAAACTGTCTTCACCGTTCACACACGTACCACAACTTGTGGTTTAAATTTTTGGCGATCAGATTTACGGTTTACATCTTTATCAAGCCGTAACGTAGTTTTAAATCATTAAAACGCATTATTTATTTTATATATATGTTCTAAATATTTATTTTATATATATATATATATATAATAGTTTATCAAATGAAAATAGTTATTTATTAGTTTTTCATCTTTCTTTTTAAATTCTATGTTACAAATTTCTTATTTAAATTTTTTTTTTATTTTTTTTTTATTTTTTTTTAACAAATATGATCATTGAAATTATTTTAAGAGTTAACATTACAAATGTATTAATTAATTTGAATTCATTAACGAACTATTAGGCTGTATTACACACTTTTTGAACTGCGTACTTCTTATATATGTTTGGAACTTTATGGAATATGTGAACATCATCATCGGGCTTATTTTTAAATTGCGATTTTACAATTATTGGATTGAAATGCGTTAAGTTAGTTGCAAACTGTAGTAATTATATTGTATTCGGTGCGGTTTTTTACACTTTAAGACATTGTGGTGCAGTTTGCGGTTTGAAAAAACACTCTTCAAACCATAAAGGTTTATGTTTAGCTCTAAACCAAATCAGGAACAACCCTTCTTGCTAATTTGAGCCGCTCGGTTCAAATTGGAGCCGTAATCAACTCTTATAAAAAAAAGGTATGTATTACACTTTTTAGAGAGTACCAAATTCCACGGTTATTGCTACAAATATTTAGTTCATGGGACGTCTACCAATTTTTTTTTGATAACCGTGGGTTTTCGGGCCAGCTTACGCGCACCGAGACACAGTTCTTTCATATGCAAAAACTATAATGCACATCCATACATTAATCAATTTCCAAAGATGTTTCACCCTTACATTACGCATGTACATGATGTGAGAGGTGATGGAAATTTTGGATTCCGAGCAATAGTTGTCTGTCTCGGTCTTCATGAAGATGCATGGCCCACAATTCGGTTTAACTTGATGGAAGAGTTAGATACACACAAGACAGAATACATCAACGCTTTTGGAGGTCAATATTGGAATATTGTTTACAACACTTTAAACTTCTTCCAATCAGATCGAGGTGCACCAGTTGAACTCTGGATGACAATGCCTGAAATAGGTGTCTTGATTGCTTCAAAGTATAATGTGATATTACACGTTATTAATATGGCAGGTTGTGGGACGAACTTGCCGCTTAGGTCCACTCCGCCAGCGTGGTATCAACATGTTGCTTTTACAATTGGGTACGTTAATGGTAACCATTATGTGAGATTAGATATGGCAGAAGGATACCCGTTCCCTACTATTGTACAACATTTTTTCCACTACAGTTATCCGTGTGCTGCAGGATGGGCTACCCCGTATTCAGATCGAATACAGAAGTACGAGCGACTTTTACGTGTTAATTATACTACGGATAATGTTATTTTAGAATAATCGAATGTAATATAGATTATTTTATGTTCTATTTATATGTTAAATCGCAATGTTTATGTTTTATTTTTATAATTATATAATTATAAAAAATTAGTAATATTTATATTTATAAGTTTTTATTTATTTTTAAATAAAACCAAAATGTAAAAGAAAAATAAAACCTTTTTAAACTATATAATACAATTAAATAAAAATATATAATACAAATATATAAAATAGAAAAAGAAAAAGACAAGAAAAAAGACAAAATACAAAAAAAAATCATTGTTTGGTGCCATTATCACCTTTTTTGGTGCAAATAGTCTCCCCGATAGATCAATATCATATGTAAATTAATAGATACATAAAGAAATTAAAAAATGAACAAATTAAGAAAGTTGATTATAGGGTGCGAGTATAGCACCTATTAACTTTAGCGATAAAATGTATATATGCTTTTTAGAGTATATACTCACTCTAAAAACTTTGATTAATTTCAATGTAATTTTTATCAAATAAAAATGTACTGAAATACATATAATTTACATACAAACTTGAATGATAAACTATTAGTCACTATTTTAAAGCCATCTATGAAAAAAATAACTAAAAAGCCTATGATCATAGTGGAGATAATAATTATTGTCACAAGATTAATACAAAATTTTAAAAACAACACTATCCTAATATAATATATTTTATGATTAAAAACAAGTTTTCTAAAATATGGTCATCATTTGACATAAGAATTTAAAAATGAAACTCTTTCATTTTAACAAGGGAAAAGAAAAACCTAATGTTTAAAATAAAACATATGTATTGAAATACATCCTCATTATTTTAAAATGTAATCTGCAACTTGAATAAGAGATAAAACTACAAAAAAAATACTTAAAAACTATCCTAAACTAATAGTCACCTCCTCGATGCCCCCCTCCCCCGCCCCCCTCAACACTACAAAAATAACCAGTATCAGCGAGGGACAAATCCCTCGCTAAAGGTCTAAGCCATCGCTAATCCGTCGCTGATGGTTGGCGAGTCAAACGGGCGTGGCTGATGCTATCAGCGACGGATTAGCGAGGAACTTGTATCAGCGACGGATTAGCGAGGGATTATAATCAGCGACGGATTAGCGAGGGCCTGTATTAGCGACGGATTAACATTAGCGACGGATTAATATTAGTGACGAATTAGCGAGGGTTCTTATTAGCAACGGATTAGTGAGGGAATAGATTAGCGACGGATTTGCAAGGATTCTACTTACTTTTTAGCGATGGAAATCCGTCGCTAATCCGTCGCTGATTTTTAGTTATTTAAAAAAAATGAAATTCTGTATTTTCTGTATTTTATAATACGAAGCATGACCGTAAATTGAAAATAACAAACCAAAATTGTCCAAAAACTAAAAATAACCAAATTTATAAAATTTAAAATACAAAATTCATACAATCTAAGATATTGTCCGAGAAGGGCACGACAACGTGACGTGTTCGGTTTCTAGCTCTTCCTTTCTCTTCGTTCGACCTTGGCCACGTAGCGATCCTCCCGCTCCTTTGCCTCCAACGTTCGGTATCGCACACCTGTTAAAAACATAGCACATAAGTCACTACAAAACATATGGCAATGCTCAAAGCTCACAATTTGCGATAGCTTTGATGGGCATTCCTTTGCCTCCTCGGTCTCGTTCGGATGAAGATACAACTAGACAGGTCACTCCTATATAGAGAAGTTGGTAGTTAAGAGTATTATCTACAAAGATAACCCCTGGCATTCAGATAGAAAAACTCAATTAACTAAAAATAACAGTTAATCAAATTAAACTCAACATGTGTAAAGCTTCAACGATTAAAAAGTACCTCTTTCCAGTTTCGGTTTAGAAATACATCCATTGTGAGTGCACCTTCCATGCTTTCCATCAGCTAGATTACCAACATCCATAAGTTGAAAAGACCCTGGTAGAGTCATGCATAGCTGAGACCAATCCTTGACAAACACCACCTGGTAGATTATCAAAATTTGGTCATTAGTACAACCCCACACAACATTCATCTAACCACATATTTACTTAGTAAACCTATAAGCTATTACAAACCTTTTAAGAAGAGAGGCACTCAAGTCCATTAAACTGCAATTGTAACGGCTAAAACTTGAAACTGCAATGGATAACAAGGGTTATGAATAAACATAACCTCGAGACATATTTCACAAATTATGTTTTACTTGATGTTCCATCACAACACAAAGATTAAAATTTGAATAATGTTGAATATGTCTAAAACAGATATGAATTATATGACCATAGTACATTTTATGTCTAATTATTTGGTCTGGAAGAAAGGGTATGTTTAAATTTCAATAGTTGAGGTTGACTTTCATGGGTTTAAGCATTCTAGTGCATGTATTTCCCCTTTGATATGTTTCATATTTTGTGTTAATATATATAAGAGACCTGCTTGTATTGAAAATGAAAAAAATGTTCCACCATAAATGAGAAGTGATGACAATTTGATGGTGAAAAGTATATGGTACTCACAAAGAAGTTGGAAGAAGTTCAAACCGAAGTGGAGTTTCCTTTTAAGTTCTTGTTTTGTTGACATGGTAGTGTAGTAAAAACGACATCCGAGTTTTTTCAAAGTCACTCCATTTTAGATGCCGACACCACCTAAAATTTACAGACAAAAACACCATCAAATTGAAAGACTAAACAAATCACATCACTTCTCGATCTCATTCTTGATGGAACATTTTTCCGTTTTGATACAAGCAGGTCTCTTTATGTACGAACCCAAAATGTGAAGCATATCAAATGTGAATCATATCATTTGTTGGCCATATAATGTTTAACCTCTTATGCATTAGTAACCCCTAAAACTACATTTAAATTAAAGATGAAAATACGTGAGTGGAAAAATCAACATTAGTGCATTGTGCTTGCTCAAAATTCCTAAACAAAAAGTATGTAATTACAAATGTCTTGAAGGCCTGTTATACAAATCCCAGTTAGCACTTATAAGTTTAAGTATGAGACTTCATTTCTATACATAAGGCTACACATATAACAAAAAAATCCCAACAGTTACCATGTAATCAGTGTCTTATTAATTGTCTTCATCATGGTTTGTATTTTCTTCTTTACAGGTTCTTCAAATCCACCAAATCATGGTTTCGGTTGATACCAAATCATCGAAACAAAATAAATAAATAAATAAAAATCCGCAATAATCGAAGCTGCACTAATGGCAACATTGTTTTCAGTTAATAGCATATACTTCAATGAACACATCATATTATATGTTTTGGTATTCAGGTTTTTGGTTTACATCCTCTCCCTCCCGGTTGGGGATGAGCTGCCAAGATTGACAAGGTTTCAAACTCCTCTAAAATTTGTTTTGTTTTCTATTTATTTATTAGGGGCATTTTTTTGGTTTCTCGCCATGGGCATCCGAAACCTCAAGACCGGCCCTGATGGAGATGCATATGTTTTTAAAACAAGCAGGTGCTAGAATGAGAAATGGAAAATTACTGCAAAAGAAAAAATAGCAAGACATGGTTTTGAATCCAAAGCCAATATCACTTATATATATACTTCATGATCAACAACAAAATCCAAGAAACAAAAAGAAGACTCCGAAAACATTACATAGAACACCAACACCTACTATTCAACCATCATGTGTTCTCAACATGAATACAACCTTTACATGTCAAGAATCAAGCACACAAGTACGAGAAACCATCTACTATAATTAAGAACATCGATCATCAAGATCCATATCAACACAAAACCAATTTGCAGTTTTCTGAAAATAAAAATAGTCACTACACATGGCTAAAAATCTAATAATTTTTGGGTTGAAAACACACATAGGGGTTTTGGGTATCCAATTTCATTTGTGTTATGTACATTCAAGAAATACACAAAAATACACAAATACATTTGTGTTATCTAGTTTCATTTGTGTTATGTATATGGACTAAAATACATAAAACACATAGGGGTTTTGGTTTTACCTCTTTCACTCGTGGGACAACAACGGTGGAGGGCTGGTGGTGCGACAACGACGACGAAGGTCTGGTGGTGATGGCTCTCAACAACGGCGGTGGTTGGTGGTTGAAACGACAAACAGACTCTGGTGGTTTCTGCGGCTGGTGGTGGTGGCTGGGGATGACTCTCGATGGCGACAGTCTGGTGGTGGTGGCTCTCGACGGAAACTGGTAGTGGTGGTGGCTCTCTTGCAATTCGGCTAACAATATTGGTAGCAGGGAAAGAAATTGGGGGTGTGGGAAAGGAATTTGGGGAGACGGGAGAACCAAAAAATTGGGTTTTAGTTTACTTAGATTAATTTTTTGTAATTTATAATTTTGTAAACAATATATAAAATATAAAGTTTATATATGGAATTTTAACTAAATTATTAAAATTAACTTTCTTAATTTATAACTTTATAAATAATATGGTTTTAACTAAATTATATATGGAATCTTATTTCAAAAAAACTATTAAAATTTTAACTAAATAAATAAACATGAAAAAAGTCAAAACTATATTATATAAATATATTATATAGGGGCCTAATTAAATGAGAACCTAATACACGTATATTATATACATACAATTTTACATGTGATTTTAAACTATATATATTAAAAGAACACGAAAATGGTTAAACCATGTACAAAATACATGTGATTTTACACTAACGATCAATGCAAAGGTGTGGGGGTGTCATAAAGCCCACTGATATTTCATTAAGGACTTATATATATATATATATATATATATGATATCCCATCCCTGTATATTGTATTTTTATTATTATTTTTGTCTTTATGATATAACTGATAAAACACAATAAAACTCAATAGCACATTTTATGACATATTAAGGTCCAATAACACTAATGGTAACTTATTACATGTTTGTATGCAAGTATGTACTACATATATACATTTACACACACAAACACACAAGTATATATACATATATACACACAGGGTTGGTTCCGATGAGAAATTGAGGTTAACGTGAGATACGTGAAAAGTGGTTATCAACCATTGGATGAGAAATGGGCGTACGTTATAGGATGAAATGCACCGAGATGCACTAAACCAATTCTCTTCTATGGTGCAATTCATGGGAGAGCATGAGATTAAAAGTGATCAACGGTTCAGATCCACTTTTAATCACGACTCTCACGTTAACATTAACTTCTCGCATGATCATTCGCCTATACATATATAAGTATATAACACATATACACATCAAATGTGATTACCAAACAACACTTGTTACATGTTTGTATGCAAAGTGTGTATTGCATATATATATATATATATATATATATATATATATATATATATATGTGGTGTATTGTGGTTCACATATCATTCATATATAGACATGCATGTATATATATAACACATATATACATCATATGCGATTTCCAAATATCACCCATTAACTATATATACATATAACCCATATATATATATATGAGAAAACAAGAAAAAAACTCAATCCCTCGCTAATCCCTCACTAATTAGCGACGGATTACAGGAGTCCCTCGCTAATTAGCGACGGATTAGCGAGGGATTGGGTTTGTGATTAATCCCTCGCTAATCCCTTGCTAATCCCTTGCTAATTAGCGAGGGATTGACCACTAACCCATTCTCTCGCTAATCCCTCACTAATTAGCGACGGATTAACGAGGGATTAATGAGAGATTAATCACAAACCCAATCCCTCGCTAATCCGTCGCTAATTAGTGAGGGATTAGCGAGGGATTGGGGTTGTGATTAATATCTCATTAATCCATCGCTAATCCGTCGCTAATTAGTGAGGGATTGGGTTAGTGGTCAATCCCTCGCTAATTAGTGAGAGATTTTTTCCGTCGCTAATTTTCGTCACTGATGCCCATTTTTCTTGTAGTGCAATCTCGTTGCTCTACACAACCCGTCGCCGCCACACAAGCCCCTCGTATAACATTATGGTATCTGGGTACGCAAAAAGAGATATCATCTCATGCAACTCTATGATTCTGGCATGTGGTAATTAGAGATGGCCATATGGGCGGGCCGGGGTTGTCCGGACCGGGCTTTTTTTAGGACCGGGCCTAAACACTATATTCAAAAGACCGGGCTTTGGTCGGGCCCGGACCGGTTCGGACCGGGCTTGGGGGTTGAAGGTCTGGCCCGTTTAGGCTTTTCAAAGACCGGGCTTTAAGAACCGGCCCGGGACCGGGCCTAAACCGGGCTTTTTAAAAAATATATATATACACAATTTTTAATAAATATTATTCGTATCCACTATAAAATACTTAATTGGGTCACTCAAACATACTTAACAATACGTTTTATTAGAATTTCCATTGAATTATAAATAAGTACATTTATTGAATTATAAAGAAAATACATTTAAAGAACTACATTTATTGAATTGCAAAGAAAAATACATTTAAATAACTACATTTATTGAATTATAAAGAAAATCACTCTTAATTGAAAGATCAAAAAATTGATCGTTTGATGCACTACCGCCGGTCATTTTGATTGAAGGATCGAAAAATTGAAAGAACGAGAAGTTGCGAGAAATGAACACGAGAAAACGAGAAAACGAGAATAGGAAGCGAGAATTGCGTTTTTTGCGTTCTTGTAACTTGGTATCAAACTGTAACACCCCGAATTTTTGTGAAAAGTATCTTACCGTCTTTTTGTCCAACCCGTATTCGTTAAGTCGCTTCTTTATCTTGCTAATTGAATAAAACAAAATAAAAATAAAAATAATATTGAGAAAACAAATAACCCTCATGGATATCATAGTAGTGACTTTACATGCATGCTTAGTATAAGGAACTTCCACGTGGCCAAGGATTGTAAAACCAACTCTTCATGAAGTTATGGGTAGATGCAACGTGGCTGGGTTCCAAACAATTTAGCATGTGGGATCATGGGGTGTTGTAGATCACGTGATCGCCGACTGCATTTTTTTTATTCCGGTACAGCAGCGGCGATAATGACCGGCGGTAATGCCGTGTCACTATCGCAAGGTGTCATTTTCGCTGGGTTTTTTCGGCAGCAGCTTTTGGGAAGTCACGGTACAATTTCGGCGAGAGTGCCCGGCGGAAGTGCCCGGGGCACTCTCGCGAGAGGCAAGGTCGTCGGCAGTTTTGATATTTAAAGGCAGCAGCGACAGGCATCTTTGATTTTTGGGAAAGAACATTAAAAGCTCAGCTACGTGTGTGCTCATCTCATTTTCTTTTTTGGTCGAACCATTTCTCTTACTCCCCTGGATCAATTTCTTTCACCCATTCCTCCTCTTCTCATTTATTTCACTCGACAACCCATCCCAATTATTTATTTTCCTCCATAATTGCTAGTGTACTCTTGAGAATTAAATCTAGGATTTATTGATTTCTATTTTTTTCAAACATTTAAGGAGAGTTACAAGTTTCAAGATTTAAGGAGCCAAGTCAACCTCAAGAGCTAGGGTTTCTATATTTATTAGGGTTTTACTTACAAACCCTTAGGGGAGCTGCTCCCTCTCGCTATAACGTGGCTCCGCCATTGTGTAGGCATATAAGTATGCATATATATGCGTATGTATAAATATATATGGGTATGTATGGTTATATATATATATATATATATATATATATATATATATATATATGTGTGTGTGTGTGTGTGTATGATTTTATATGCATATATATGTATGTATAATTATATATGGGTATGTATGGTTATATATATATATATATATGTGTGTGTGTGTGTGTGTATGTGTATGATGTTATATGCATAATTACATATGTGTGTATAAATATATATGGGTATGTATGGTTATATATATATATATATATATATATATATGTGTGTGTGTGTGTGTGTGTGTGTATGAGCTTATATGCATAAATATAAGTAGATGCGTATGTATATGCATATATATATATATGCTTGGTCGTAAATATTTGGAATCTTCATGTAGTTGAGTTTCACATGATAAGTATTTGATATGCGAGGATTGTCTTTGTGCTATGACTTCTATGAATCAATTTATATGTTTCCTTACTATGGTACGGAGTTATGGATGTCTATCTCCTTGTGCACGAGGATTTAGACCTTTATGGACTAATTGTTCATTTTATTGTTGGCCGTATTGGATCACTAGCGAGTAGGCAATGGGGGACATTAGGGTCCTTGAGGTGTAACTCGTCTAGTTCGGATGTGCAATGTGGTCCCATAAGTCCTTGAGGTATAACTCGACGGAGTAGGCACTAAAGGCATGGTACGAGACGGTTTGAGGTTGTGATGTCTTTATGGCATGGGAACTAGGACCGGGACTTGAGGTGCAATCCGATAACGTCGTGGGTGACTCCATTCCCGTGTTCTTGTCACCCCGACGGTAACGGGTCTCCCCCGTATTTTGTTGCGAAAGAAACGTTTCTCGGTTATATAATTATGTTCAGGTGGGAACGCTTAACGAATTGAATTGTGGTAATTTGAGATCACGCGGAGCCGGTAACATTATTTTGTGTCTTTTTGTCACAATTATATAAATGTGTATTTCTCGTAATCTCGCTAGACTTTTGTCTAACACTTGGTGTTGCATGTTTATGGATTACAGGTCCCACTAGCGGTGTCTAAATCTTGTTGAGTTGCCGACCATGCTAGGAGCTTGGAGGGTCGGGATTTTGGGGATTCGAGATGAGAGATTTTTGGAGATATAGTGACACCCGAATTAATCTAGCTTACTTTAAATTCTAGATTAATAGGTTGTTGTGTTTTATGTCTCAATACTCCCATGTTTAATTATTGTCCAAACTATCCCATTGCATTTAAGGGTTATAGTTGGATTATATTTCGAGGTTTAAATTTACCCATTTTCCAGAAATCCCCTATATTTATCATATAAATTTTAGTGTGTTACAAGTTGGTATCAGAGCTCTAGTTTAAGTGAACTAGGTGTACTAGTGTGATGCCTAGACTTAAGCTGAGACCATTAGGTGATGGAATGTGAGGAAATTGGGTAGAAACATTAAGATGGGACGTTTTGGAGTCAACGGAAATTACATTATTGTGAATTATGAAAGTGGTAACGAGAATTCTTATGTGTGATGTGTTCATAATTTCAATTAGCTACTGCTATTATGAATATATTGTTACGTGAGCATGCTTGATTGCTATAATTATGAGGATCGATGATTGTTCTAGTACGTTTCTGTAACGTCCCAAAAATTACAAGGAAATTTAAAAATTTTTAAAACATACATTTCATTATAAAAATCACCCCAATCTAATAATGTGCAAACCAAGTTGAAACATTTCGTTTACCAAACCATTCAAAAAGTTACGCAGCGGAAAATGTTATAAATAAAGTCTAGAGGTTTAAAAGTAAAAATTAAAAAACATCATCAACGCTCCGCGCTTGTGTGTACCGTCAAACCTGCCTGCCCCTCGCACCTGAGATCACAACATAAGGGAAAAGGGTAAGCTAAAGCTTAATGAATTCAAACACACACGTAGGTAGCAACCCACGTATATCGCCCCTACTCGCAAGTAGGCCACATCACTATCACCTTGAATACAGCCACAATCAATTATCATATAAAGACAAACCTCGGTCCCACCGAGCAACTAGATAAATTAATTATAAGCTCAGTCCCACCGAGCCCCCCGGTCCCACCGAGTAAAACAAAATATAACTAAGCTTAGTCCCACTAAGCCCTCGGTCCCACCGAGTAAACAATACAAATAAGCTTAGTCCCACCAAGCCCTCGGTCCCACCGAGTGAGCAAAATATAAATATACAAATCGCCAATCATTAACAGTTACCACATACCAATTATCTCATGCAACCACATAATTACACGTAACAACCAATAACACAAAAACAACATACATGAAATTCCTAACTACGCGATGAAAGAACTCACCTCAAAAGCGCGTCTAGCTCGTAATCAAAAGTCCAAGCTCCACAATCCAAACATCACTTCCCAATACCTAAACGAACGTTAACATGCATTAATACGAGACCCGGACCTAAAGACGCGACGCACGCTACAACCGTCACTAAAATGACTCTTTCACCTAACTAAACGGGTCTGTTCGGGACCTGATTCGACCCCCCTTAAACCCAGAAAATCCTCAAACATTTTACATCACCAGAAAGTGCTCTGAGTTACGGTTCCAAGGACATATCGCACGCGCTCTAACGATTTTTCTACAATTTATTATAGATTTTACAAGTCCGGTTAACTGCACAGCGAAAAAACCGCACTGTTCGATATAAAACAGCAATTCGACCCTATTTACAGTCCGAACTGGGTTTTGCACAAAACACAGAAAAGTTGCTAGACTCGAAAAGGGAACTTTTGGCACCAATTTCACCCCAAACCGAGCTACGAGTAAAAAGTTATAAGCTACGCAAGAACAGGGCAGATTCCAGAATCCTTCACATGAAATGACGAACCGCTGAACTTGCGGCCACTTTTTCTCCTAGCTCGAGGCCGAACCAGTTTTCCGCTAAAACACAGAAAACGTGCCCGGTCCCGAGCTAGAAGCGTGGGCGCCAGTTTCGGCTCAATCGGAGTTATGACGGAAAAATTACGTGCGAATTAAAACTGGGCAGAAAGCTAATGTTCACATAAAAAAAACGATCTAAACAACAATGGTTTACGGTTTACGGTTTACGGATTACGGTTTACGGCTTAGACAAAGGTGGTATTAGGGTTCTGCCACGGTCACCACCCACTGCCACCTCCGGCAGTGGGGCATGGCGGCGGCGGTGTCGGCTTTCCGGCGACCCTTAAACACACGTACCCACACACGCACACCACCTACTATCGCTACACAACAACACCGACAGTGGAGGACCACGGCTGCCACCCCGGCAGCGACCAAGGCCGCGTGCGGCAGCGGCAGCGGCGGTGGCGGTCCAACATCGCCGGCGACGGTGGGGAAAAAAATAAGGAAGAACGAAAGGGTTTACCTTATGACGACAACGAGACCGCAACCACACTAAACCCCGGCTTTTCTCTAACCCGCTACACACTTCCGCTCTGCACCTCACGATTTCAGACGGGAGGCAGCAGCGACCTCCGGCGAAGCAGCAGCAGTTTTCCGGCCGGCTTCTTCTTTTTACTCCGGCGATCTCCTTCTCTCTAACTCCCTCACTCTCTCGATATCTCTCTCACTCTCCCGTATACTGCTCTCTCTCTCTCTCTATTTCTCTTGCAGCTACACAGTTCAACGAAACAGGAAAACAAAAGGGAAGGGGGGGGGGGGTAGGGGAAGGTCGCCGGCAGGGGGGGGGGACCTCTCACTTCTCTCTCTCGGTTTCAAATATGGTCATTTCTTAAATTCCCTATTTTTTTTTCCTTGACTTATTTTGCTACCCTCCGTATGCCAATTCCAAAAACACATGCCAAACTTAGCCCAAAACAATTTTTGGTCCCTCAAGAACCCATAATAACTCCCTAAGCCCCCTACTGGAAAAAAAATTACAGTTAGGTTCGACTCTTCTAACCCCGCTAACAAAAATCGCATTTAACCAAAATTAAAAGAAAGAAATAATACAAGGAACATACCTACCGGATTACGGGCTTTACAGTTTCCTTGTGTTATTTCGTAGTCTACGTTCTTATCCTTATTCTCGGTTGTGACTGGCAGACAGAAATGGTAAATATTCGGGGCAGAACTCAGGAAGATAATGTCGTGGCCGAATCCACGGCCGATCAACCAAACATCGACACGACAGCTTTACCTCCTCCACTTCCGTCTCTGTTGGGCGGGATAGTGGAGCAGATTCCAAGGAGAAATATTGCCTCTACTAATCCGCTCATAATGGAAGTGACCCCTCAAACTCAAATGATGGACATGTTGTGGGCCATGAACGACACTATGGCTAAGCAACAAGAGTTGTTCATGAAACTTTTGGAAGATAGAGATGCACAACCGCGCCGTCATGAGACAATTGAGGAAAATGTGGGTGGAGGATCCGGGGGAACCGGTGATGAAAACCAGACTGATTGGTTAGTCACCTTAGAGACGAGGCCGACGGGAAGAGTATGCTCCTACAAAACTTTCCTATGTTGTAAACCACCGGAGTTCGTCGGTTCGGACGATCCAGTTGCCTGCAAGAACTGGATTCGGGAGATTGAACAGGCCTTCCGGGCTTGCGACTGTGAGGAGAATCAGAAGGTGAAGTTTGGTTCTCAAATGCTTCGGGGTATGGCTTTGACTTGGTGGAATGTATACACTTCCACTTTAGAGACTTCGGTATTAGCTAAAATGACGTGGGCGACGTTCAAGAAAAAGATTTTGGAAGAGTATTGTAACGAGCAAGAGATGGATATGATCGAGGCGGAGTTCCGGTCATTGAAGAAGAGAAATATGCCGGTGAAGGAGTACACCCACATCTTTATGGAAAAGTTGAACCTTGTGGGGCATGTGGGCCCGACTGAGAAGGAAAGGATGAAGGCATATTTGAAGGGATTGCCGGCGAACATGATGGCAATGGTCCGAAATTCGAGAGCCACTAATCTTCGGGAGATTATTGAAGAAGCGAAAGTGATAGAGAGGGTTTATGCAAGAGATAGCGAGGAAAAACAAAGGGTTGGAGAGAAGAGAAAGTGGGAGAACTCTTCAAACTCGTTTGAGGAGCCGAGTCCTCAACCAAGTGGAAAAGGAGGGGACAGTCGACGGGAGGCAAGGTGGTGCCCTGAATGCAAGAGTAAGCACTTCGGCTCTTGTAACGCAAGCCAAACTTCGTGTTACAAGTGTGGAAAGTCGGGGCATATCAGTCCGGATTGTCCTATAAGGGAGACGGTATGCTATGAGTGCAAGGAAATGGGACACATGAGGAGAGAGTGTCCCAAGTTTAAGGGAGCCGTGGAGGGGACTCACTCGGAGGCACAACAAAAGAGGGAGGCTATCTCTAAGTCTCAAGGGAGAGCTTTTCAAATGACTAAAGAGGAGACGGAGGAAACCATAGACGTAGTGTCGGGTACGTTCTTACTCAATTTCTTGGCCGCTTGAGCATTGTTTGATTCTAGCATCAACTGCTCTTTTGTTTGTTTGTGTTTTGCAAATCTTTGACGATACCTGTAGTACACTACTCGAGGTTTTAGTTATTGAGTAGCGATTGGTCCACAAGTGGTATTGAGGAAAGTTTTAATGGTGAAGGTGCAATGGAAGCACCGTCGGGACGCCATCGCCACATGGGAATCGGAAGAAGATGTGAGGAGGAGGTACCCTCATCTCTTCAGTTAGTGCCAAATTTCGAGGACAAAATTTTCTTCAAGGAGGGGAGGATTGTAACACCCCGAATTTTTGTGAAAAGTATCTTACCGTCTTTTCGTCCAACCCGTATTCGTTAAGTCGCTTCTTTATCTTGCTAATTGAATAAAATAAAAATAAAAATAATAATAATATTGAGAAAATAAATAACCCTCATGGATATCATAGTAGTGACTTTACATGCATGCTTAGTATAAGGAACTTCCACGTGGCCAAGAATTGTAAAACCAATTCTTCATGGAGTTATGGGTAGATGCAACGTGGCTGGGTTCCAAACAATTTAGCATGGGGGATCATGGGGTGTTGTAGATCACGTGATCGCCGGCTGCATTTTTTTTTATTCCGGTATAGCAGTGGCGATAATGACCGGCGGTAATGCCGTGTCACTATCGCAAGGTGTCATTTTCGCTGGGTTTTTTCGGCAGCAGCTTTTGGGAAGTCACGGTACAATTTCGGCGAGAGTGCCCGGCGGAAGTGCCCGGGGCACTCTCGCGAGAGGCAAGGTCGTCGGCGGTTTTGATATTTAAAGGCAGCAGCGACGGGCATTTTTGATTTTTGGGAAAGAACATTAAAAGCTCAGCTACGTGTGTGCTCCTCTCATTTTCTTTTTTGGCCGAACCATTTCTCTTACTCCCCTGGATCAATTTCTTTCACCCATTCCTCCTCTTCTCATTTATTTCACTCAACAACCCATCCCAATTATTTATTTTCCTCCATAATTGCTAGTGTACTCTTGAGAATTAAATCTAGGGTTTCTTGATTTCTAATTTTTTCAAGCATTTAAGGAGAGTTACAAGTTTCAAGATTTAAGGAACCAAGTCAACCTCAAGAGCTAGGGTTTCTATATTTATTAGGGTTTTACTTACAAACCCTTAGGTGAGTGATCTCAAGTAACTACCTTCATCTTAGGTTAAGTTTTACTCTTAATGTGAAGCTAACTTGGAATCTCTTGTTAAATCTAGGGTTTCTTCAATAAAGGGGTTTTCTCTCTACAAACCCTAATTGGTGAGTGTTTTCTTATCCTTACTTGATTTTTTTTATAAAACATCCAGGGGAGCAGCTGCTCCCTCTCGCTATAACGTGGCTCCGCCATTGTGTAGGCATAGTTGTATTTCTTTTTCATGTACAAAAGTGTTACGTATAGATATTTATACATATATACATATAAGTATGCATATATATGCGTATTATATATGGGTATGTATGGTTATATATATATATATATATATATATATATATATATATATATATATATATATATATATATATATATATATATGTGTGTGTGTGTGTGTGTGTATGATTTTATATGCATATATATATGTATGTATAATTATATATGGGTATGTATGGTTATATATATATAGGGGTGGTATCGGGTACAAACCAACTAGTTTGTACAAACTCGTACAAACCATATCTAGCTTCATGATTTTGTAAATTTGGCTTCATGAATGTATATATATATATATATATTTTGGCTTCATGAATATATAATTTGGCTTCATGAATATATCATTTGGCATTTTTAACTAATTTTTTTACACAAATATGGGTATTTTAGGGTATTTTTGTAAAAAAATTAGTTAAAAATGCCAAATGATATATTCATGAAGCCAAATTATATATTCATGAAGCCAAAATATATATATATACATTCATGAAGCCAAATTTACAAAATCATGAAGCTATGTATGGTTTGTACGAGTTTGTACAAACTAGTTGGTTTGTATTTGATACCCAGCCTATATATATATATATATGTGTGTGTGTGTATGATTTTATTTGCATAATTACATATGTGTTATAAATATATATGGGTATGTATGGTTATATATATATATATATATATATATATATATATATATATATATATATGTGTGTGTATGTGTGTGTGTGTGTGTGTGTGTGTGAGCTTATATGCATAAATATAAGTAGATGCGTATGTATATGCATATATATATATATGCTTGGTCGTAAATATTTGGAATCTTCATGTAGTTGAGTTTCACATGATAAGTATTTGATATGCGAGGATTGTCTTTGTGCTATGACTTCTATGAATCAATTTATATGTTTCCTTACTATGGTACGGAGTTGTGGATGTCTATCTCCTTGTGCACGAGGATTTAGACCTTTATGGACTAATTGTTCATTTTATTGTTGGCCGTATTGGATCACTAGCGAGTAGGCAATGGGGGACATTGGGGTCCTTGAGGTGTAACTCGTCTAGTTCGGATGTGCAATGTGGTCCCATAAGTCCTTGAGGTGTAACTCGACGGAGTAGGCACTAAAGGCATGGTACGAGATGGTTTGAGGTTGTGATGTCTTTATGGCATGGGAACTAGGACCGGGACTTGAGGTGCAATCCGATAACGTCGTGGGTGACTCCATTCCCGTGTTCTTGTCACCCCGATGGTAACGGGTCTCCCCCGTATTTTGTTGCGAAAGAAACGTTTCTCGGTTATATAATTATGTTCAGGTGGGAACGCTTAACGAATTGAATTGTGGTAATTTGAGATCACGCGGAGCCGGTAACATTATTTTGTGTCTTTTTGTCACAATTATATAAATGTGTATTTCTCGTAATCTCGCTAGACTTTTGTCTAACACTTGGTGTTGCATGTTTATGGATTACATGTCCCACTAGCGGTGTCTAAATCTTGTTGAGTTGCCGACCATGCTAGGAGCTTGGAGGGTCGGGATTTTGGGATTCGAGATGAGAGATTTTTGGAGATATAGTGACACCCGGATTAATCTAGCTTACTTTAAATTCTAGATTAATAGGTTGTTGTGTTTTATATCTCAATACTCCCATGTTTAATTATTGTCCAAACTATCCCATTGCATTTAAGGGTTATAGTTGGATTATATTTCGAGGTTTAAATTTACCCATTTTCCAGAAATCCCCTATATTTATCATATAAATTTTAGTGTGTTACACAAACCTCATACACCCACTACCTATTTATAGTGTTTAGAATGCAAAAAAAACCAAAAAAAACTGCTATATTTCGGGAAAAACGGCTATATTTTAAAAACGGCAATATTTGTGAAGCATGGCGGGTCGGGCCTAAACCGGGCTTTGAACCGGGCCGGGCCCGAAAAATTGCTGAAAACAGGGCCCGGTAAGGCCTGTCGGACTGGGACCGGGCTTCGATCGGGTCGGGCCGGGACCGGGCTTTGGGTATGCAAAAAGGGATACCCAGGCCCACGAGAAATAGGGACTTTTTTTTTACTATCTAGTAGTAGTAAAAGAATATTAGTAAATAAAGGAGTCAAATTATTTTAGTATTTAATAGGGCCCAAAGAATTTTGTAGTATATTAAGGGCCGAAACATTTATTAGTTAATCACATTGAAAAATAAAATATGTAAAAATTTACTTAGTCGTTCATTTTATAGTATTGATTGTAGTTTCTCAAAGGTTTTTTTTATCTAGTACCAAAGTCTAAAACCACTTACCCAGAAAACCTTGATATATTAATTCATCTCCCGCTAAAACTTTTGATTATTCCATCCGCATTAATTTTATATTTGTATAAAAATATAATAGATTTCTTGTTATTAACTTAAAGAATTCATATCTTTTGAAAAAAAATTACCAACCAAATGAGACGGTCAAACTTATATTTTTACCCTTGTTTTTCCAAACATTATTGTCTATTTATTACCTAATATTGAGTGCATTAATCTTAATACTCTTCTATCTCAAAAACAATAAAAAATCTCAAGTTATAACCAACATGAACTTTTGGTTCTAAGATTGATAATTCCGAAAACGTTTGTTTTAATGTGAGTAATTCCTTAGAGTGGTACTCCGAATAGTCATATTATGACCCATATAATGTGAATCTATATATTAAATATATATCCTAAGGATGTTTTTGATAGTGAAACAAATTAACGATGATGTGTAAAAATGATATGGTAGATAATACATTAATAATTTAGAACAGTTATTGATTGATTTTGCGTCTAGGAATACTCAGGAAAACAATATACTAGTATTTCTTGAATTCAATGTTTTTTCTTATGATAAAAACGATATATTAAAGATCTTTTTCGTACTTATCAAGGGCCTTGTTTTACATCTCGCACAGGGCCAATAAACTATCAGGAACGGGCCTGATCGCTTTGCTTAGTGTCTACAGACATTCAGGGCTAATCGAAGAGGGTCAATCCTTGTTCGGTTCTATGGAGAGATAGACCATGGTGTGGCTCGTAAGATAGAGCATTCTAAGTGCTTGATTTATCTACATCTTTTGAAAGGCAACAAAAAATAGAAGAAAAGGGAGTACAACATCGACTTTTACCGCAAGAAGCCACAACTAACAAAAGATAAAACAAAACCATGAGCATCAGAAGTCGAAACAACAAGAAGCCACAAAAACCCAATTAACCACCCGAGTTGGGACACTAATTCAACTTTTTGGTAAATCATTCCCAACTTTTATATTAATCTATTTATCATTTTGAAACAACTTTTATATGTTTTAGGAAGATTAATGAAAATGTTATATTCATTTGTTTTTATAAATGTAAGTACTTTTTTCGTTTAAAAAATGTCTAGAGATTTAATCGTTCAAAATATGAAAGTGCGTATGGTTTTTTCGGAGTTTTTCAATTATTTGACCACATTAACCAGTTTTATGTCAGAAGGATGTATCTTAACAGGTTTTAGAAAGACTGATGATTTATTGTACATGTTGTGAAAAGTTGAATAACTTATTTGTTCCAAAATATGTCTAAAGACTTGATTCATTCCAAATACTAAAGCCCATTGCGTTGCTTTGGACATTTCCCTTTTAATAACTACAAAAGGCTTGACGAGTTTCAATTCATAATCAAACTATTGTAAATAAAATAATTTACTATCACGACACTACAAAACAAATGATATCACCGAAGAATATACCGACGGCCGAAATCCGTCGGTATTACCTACGGATTACCAACGAATCCGTCGGTGATACCACTACCCATGAATTTTGTTCCGACAGAGGATACCGACAGATAACAGACAAATTTTTTCGTCGACTATACTTTTTTGTTTTGTACTGCAAGTCATTTAAGTGTAGCTTTGTTTAAATAACTATAAATATATTAGTCGTTATAAATAACTATAAATATAGTTAATTACTTACTGTACATATTCAAAATTAGGCATTATAAATTATTGGACATATTCAGATTTAGGCATTATAACTATTTGGACATTTTCAAAATCAGGTATTAATTAATTATAAGTCTTTGGGGCACATTTAAATTTAGACATTTTATGAATGATTTCTTGATCATGATTGTGATGGGGACTTTACTGTGCGTGGACAAGTATTTGGACTTTAGGCCAAAGTATTGAGCAATACATTTTTTGGACCAAATAGGCATTTGGAATTTTGACTAACGAACAAGAACATAGATAGTTGAATAGATCGATACAAATACTTTGAATTCAGTTTATATGTATAACAGGTACTATTAACTTATTGTAATATACTCTAGAAGCTTAGCCGCTTAGGAAGACAAGCCACATGAGTTTTACAAAAATTAAAATACTATGTTTTTACATTCATGAATTTACATAGATATGTTATGGTATATGTCATGCTATGCCATGCATGAACAAATTGTTTTGTTAAAAGTTGGATGTCTAAGTCATTTTGTACACACCTCGAACAATCCCAGAGTCCTGGAAAACATGCAGAAAAATCTCCAGGATTTGAAAAGTTTTTATGTATGGTATACATAAAAAAATTGTTGGTACAACCGTGTTATGCTTGTGACATCGAGTGCGGTTGTGCAGCAGTCATCTCTCTGCATTTGGATACAAGGCGCTGTTTATCCAACACTTACCGATAAAAGTCATCATTTACACTTAACTTACCGGGTAAGATTTTAGCCCACTAAAATGACATAATATGCAATATTTTTATCCATTAAGCACTTACCGGGTAAGACTTTTGGCCCTTGTCATCACTTTTACTAGGTAAGATTCACAATATTTGCCATGTTAATGGGATAAGGTAAAGTGACCCGGTAAACATTTACTAGATAAACGTTTAGTAAATAACCCAAAAATCATTCATTGTTTGAGAAGGAATCTATATGGTTAATAGAAATCTTGTTATAAAAATATTTAAGAATATCCAATAACATATGTGGTAGCGGAAAATCGTATAGTTTCACAAAGTGGCCACAATGTTCCTACAGTGGGGGCGCACGTATACACTTCAACTATGGTCGCTACAAGTAATAAAGTGGTAAATATACCAAGATCGTATCCACGGGGATTGGACTTCAAAGTTTCGAGTCCTAAGCCGAGAATACACTAATTTCAATGAAAGAAGAATAAAATATTTTGACCGAGTTTGATGTTATTTAATAATGAAATCTAAACGTAACTAAAATGAGTGTGGGTGTAGGTTTCACTTAAGACAATTGTAGTAACAAAATGGTCAGAAACTTTATGTCACAAAAAAGTCTATAAAGATCCCGATCTCTCGAAACTGAATTTTTATCGATCGTGCCCATAAAGTGCCCATTATTGTCGACTCTTAGGTTTGTCGATTTAGCTAAGTTGACTAAACATGTCAAGTTCTATTAGTATGAAGATTTATACCCAAATTTCTTTGCGATATAAATCTCGACCAATGTTTGAACCTTAGTAAATAATACAAAACTCCGAAAAAGTTTGTTTTAACCCTAAAGTTTAAAACGGTGATGAAAAACAATAACCTAAGGTGAGACGAAAATCCAACAGATTTACATTGATTTACGTAGAGTGGTACTCCGAATAGTCATATTTTGGGGAAATTGACACAAATAGCCATCCCAACAAACCAACTTGAGAAAATAGCCAAAATCTCTCCCAAATGACGAAAATGGCCATGGGTCCGCACTCGGATCCAGTGCGAACCGCACTCCCCCCAATACGATGTTGTTTCAGCCATTCATCAGGGATTTTTTTAAATGGGTGCGGCACCGCACTTGCGGAGGAGGCACCGCACTTGCGGAGCAAAGAGGAGTGACAAATTGTGATTTTAATTTGATATTTACACTTTCAACCCCTATACTTATTTACTTATTTTACTTTATACCTTTTAGTTTCATAATTTAATTTTACATTTAACACATATAATCGTTTATTAACTAAAATACGTTAAAAAATACATTTTAATTTTAACAAGTTACACCATTATAATCGTCTCTTCGATACGTTCGAAATGAGCCAAATATTGAATTTATTTGGTTTATATATTTTAATATATCATATACACTACATAAAAAATATTTTTTATTTTTAAAATTCATTTTTAACGTATTTTCAATTTTGTTTTACACTCCTATCGCATTAACATAATAATCATATATGATATATATTAAAATATTTTTTATTAAAATTATTTTTTAAAAATTATTTTTTAAAAATTATTTTTTATGTAGTGTATATGATATATATTAAAATATATAAATCAAAAAAATTCAATATTTGGCTCATTTCGAGCGTATCGAAGAGACGATTATAATGGTGTAACTTGTTAAAATTAAAACGTATTTTTTTTAACGTATTTTAGTTAATAAACGATTATATGTGTTAAATGTAAAATTAAAATTATAAAAGTAAAAGGTATAAAGTAAAGTAAGTAAATAAGTATAGGGGTTGAAAGTGTAAATATCAAATTGAATTGAATTGAGATACGCACTGCTACAGTGCTCCGAACTTTGCTACGCACTGCTACAGTGCTCCGCACTTGCGGAGCCATGGCCATTTGGGTAAAATGGGAGAGAAAATGGCTATTTTCTCACTACCCCTTTATGAAATGGCTATTTTCGTCAATTTCCCCATATTTTGACCCATATAATATGAATCTATATATTAAATATATATCCTAAGGATGTTTTTGACAGCGAAACATATAACGATGCTATGTAAAAATGATATGGTAGATAATACATTAATATTTTAGAATTAGTTATTGATTGATTTTGTGTAACAACCCACACAAACGAACAAGCCAAAAGTTACTACTTTAAAATATAAACGCCAAAACGGCCCCAACAAAGTCACACTTGGAGATTACAAAACTAGGGTTTGCGGAAATAACCCTGATTACAGCTGAGAAACCTAACTAACAATAAAAGGAAAGTCTTCTAATCCTTCTATACGCAAGCTCCAACTCACATCTTGCTCGTGCCTTTAAACGAGCCCTCGACTACCTGCTTACCTGAAAAGGGTTTTAGTTTTGAAAAGCGAGGGTTAGACCATGAGGTCTAGTGAGATCCCTCTTGCAACCAACACCACGCCACAATTATCAACTAAAGAGAGTTTATAAGCATTTATAACCAGTCACACCTTTTTCAGTTTAAGTACACACACAACACATATTGATGGCTCACGCTTTGGTCACGTACACATTTGTGACAACGTGTTAGGGCATACACCTGCCCTTAGTAAATATATGAAACGAATTCATATATCCTGAATGGGACACACTCCCCATATATTCATATCAAGTCATCGCATGTCCCGCCCCACACATACCCGGAATATAATTAACACCCCTTATCATGTATATTTAAAACAACGTAAAACATGCAATTCAATATATCAGTACAATTAATAAATTCGAGTATCGATAAAGCTTCAGTTTAGAAAGACTCATATGTTGTCCTTGCTTAAACTTTCTCACCTACGCTTCTGATCCTTAACTAGCACACCTACGATTTAAGTAAAAATGCGAGAGCGATCAGACATTCGAACATCCTTCGGGATGTACCCTCATTTCTCACTTAAGGCTCTTTTACCTCAACTCGCAGTTATCTCAAACCCTCCCTAAAATATAGGACCGCTAGAACTCCGGAACGCATACCGGAAATCGCATCTGGATCCCTCACTTCCAGAAACAGGTACCGGATAATGACTTCCGGTCTCAACTCCCGGATTCCGCTCTATCTGTATTTGTCCGTTCGGAACTACTTATCCGAATCCTCCCCACAATCCGGATACTCCGGATTTCGACTCCCAACCCCATATCCGGATACGAGACACTCCCGGATACCACATTCCCGGATACCACACTCCCGGATTCGGCGATTGTCCAGAAAATCGGACTGTGCGATTGGGTAAAATCCCAATATTACGACTAGTCTCTAACAACCGAGTTCAAGCCACTAAAAACAATAGTTTTTTTTGTTGTTGTGAAAAACGCTTAGATAACAAAACTAAACATCTATAACCCCTCTTCCACCAAGCTCACCAATTAATAACTTCTCAAGCTAAAAACCCCCCATTGAGCAAGAACTTTCACCAAAAGTGGCATTAAGAGTTAAAGGTTTAGAGTTACCTTAAAGAAGAGAATACACCACCCACTTGAGAACCTTACCACCCACTTGAGAACCTTGAATGCTTGAATTTCTAGGTGAACCTGTCAAGAGGTTTCTAAATCGATTTTCTTCAGCCGCCTCCAAAACACGCACTAAAATGAAGAGTGAGGGTTTTAGGGATTTTAACCCTCTTTTCCCTTATTTACACAAGGATCCTCCAAGTCTCATCTTTTACACCTTAGCCACCATCTTCCCATTATTCTCCCCACTAATCACACCACTTCAATATTTAATTCCAAAAAGAACCCGGTTATTACAACATCCTCCCCTCATAAGAATTCCGTCCTCGGAATTCCGTCTTCGAACAAATGAGGGAAACAGACCCTCATGTCCGACTCCACGTCCCAAGTCGCTTCGTGACTCTTATGGAAGCGCTACTGAACCTTCACAAGAGAAATCTATTTAGTTCTCAACCTTCCGATCTTGCGATCTACGATTTCCAACGGTTCCTCAACATAATTCAACTTTTTTTTTTGTCCACACGAATGTCTTCCAACGGTATTGCCATACTTTCATCGGCTAAGCACTTCCTTAGATTCAACACGTGAAAGGTCGAATTAACTCCCCGAAGTTCCTCGGGCAACTCCAATTTATACGCCACTTCACCCACACGCTCGATGATGGAAAATGGCCCGGCATACCTAGGCCTTAGCTTTCCTTTCTTCCAACACAGACAACGCCCTTCCAAGGCGAGACCTTAAGCATCACGTTGTCTCCTACTTGGAATTACATTGGTTTCCTTCTTTTGTTCGCATACAACTTTTGGCGGTCTTGAGCCACCCTTAGCTTCTCGCGAATCTGGTTGATTTTATCGGCAGTCAACTGCGCGACCTCCGGTCCCACCAACTGCCTCTCTCCCACGACACATCTTCACTCTTGGAAGATTTTTAGATAACCATACATGTCGACCTATTTGATTCTCTATAAGGATTCGTTTGCTCCCACTTTACATAACCCTTCAACAATAGGGCGTATACCAACAAATTATCACACTTTCGGTTAACTAGAACTCTTACCCCATACGATTCGTGTAATATGACACCTCAGGACAATCGTACACAATACCGTCCACATACTTGGACTCACGGTTTTAAAACGCGACAAATTAAGAGTTTCACACACAACTTCACTTCCGCAAAAGAACGAATTTACAGAGGTTAACGCCACAACAACATGAATCCTTTATTAAAATAACGAACACTCAATTCGCCAACTTAACATAAGGTCAATCTTAAATATCACCTTAACTCACAGTTATGATCTTCTTCATCAGATAACACACAATTCTTCAATCACTTCCCCAACACGATATACGTCAATGCAAATAACACTTTCGTTCCTGAATTGCATTTGTGGATCCCAGATTAATCAAGTAACAATGTATAAACGAAACAATTAATCTTTATTGAATGATTAGATAGTGTTACAAGATTCGAATGATAAACTCTCTCTATCTCTCTATTAAGCGCATAAGCCAAAAGTGATTAATCTCTCACCCTAATCCTCACACAAAATAAACTATTTAAACCAAGGCTTAAAGCCTAAGGCCCATGGCCCATTAAGCTAATCTAAGCCCAATTTTAACATTATAAGGATTTTACGAATAATAATTAATCTCTATAATTCTTTATATAACATTCTTTTATGTAGGACATTTATGATCCTAACAACATTGACTACAATTCATCAATGTTAATCAATTCATACTTTCTAACCACATAATCGCCCCACACTATATTTAGCTAAAAGTAGGAAACTTTCACACTCTAACATCTGAAGCAGCCACCAAACCAAGCCAAACCAATCCTGAAGACACACATTCAAATTCTCACTGCATCCAACAATCGTCCATCCACATACGAAATAAATTCAAGTTTCACCCACTCAACAGGAAGGAGCGACCACGCTCACACAAAACCATCCCCAATAGCTTAACACCGGACGACAAGCTTACTTGGAATATTTCCCACACTAATACCAAGTCTAAACTAATGGTCCTTCATTCCAAGCACTACATTTGACTACCTTCTTCCACTCCCTCCTCAAAACGTAAAACATGTTTCCGAAGAACGGCTCACTAGAAGGTGCACACTTTTGACCAACCACACAAGCTAGCTTCCCTCGACTCTTGAACCATCACATACTCGCAAATCCTATTTCTCATACTCCCACTAGGGTTCCCGTACCCGACGATGACACTCCGTAAACATTGCTTCACATTTTATGTGTTACTTGCCAAACTTTCTACTTCCAGTTTACTCACTTATTTCAACATACCATCGCCACTTCCTCAGTCTAATATGGAACATTGCCCGTCCAACATTGACCATTCCATATACGCAAATTCAACGGTTACTATGCCTAACCAACGGTTTCACCACATCTCACACGAGAAATTCAACCAAGTCATTCCGAAATAACATCCAATGCTCGAAGCCACCGCACACTTCTCGTTCCTCAAACGGGATTAACCCATTCACGAGAATTCCTTTACGGACAAGGAGTAATTCAGCATCCCCAAAGATTTCATATCTACTACAAAACATCATAAACTAACCAATCCAACATCTTCCTAAATATTTCAATGGCACAAGACAACTCACCCATCAACTCATCGCAACCAAAGAGCACACGATTTCCTTTTTAGGTAGCCACCAACTACCACTCCACTCCTTTATTCTCAAATTAACAATACCATAACCTCAATCAAACATCCATGAATCTCAACACGCATAGGTTTGTCACATTTGAATAACTTATCAACAATCTCCGAGCAAGGATTTCCACTTACGCCTATCCCATATCAACAATACCAGCCCACCGCTTAACCTCACAGCAACTCATTACCACCAATGACTCGCATGCCTACTTTGTATATGTTACCACTAACTTATCCACACAACCACCACACTAGAGGTAAAATCCTCACGATCATTTGTACACACAATAGGCGTTGCCTTCTCCATGCAAATCACAACATATATTTGAAATAAAGCTATCTTGCGACCTTGTCTTTTCTCAAATCTAGATGAACCACAACTTATGATCGTCTACTTCACTCGATCAAGTCTTTGTTCCCAGCCGGCTCTTCGGAATCCACACGAAACACGCTCAAATACACCAAACGAATAGACGCTCCTTTACAGACCAACATAATTCACGTGTCCCACTTGAGTTGTGCTAACTACTTCATTCATAAACGAAACATCAACCACATAGGAAAATCACCTACCAACTAGTGATTCTCCACTTTCATAACCCTTACACAAGGCGGTTCAACATCCTGTCCAGTACACGCCTTTCCTCAAACGACCTCTTACGTCTTAGTATAACCCGACAAAATAGTCACACCAGCGTTACCTTTTCCAATTACAGCCTCCCGGCAACAATCTCAACAAACAGTCGTTGACTTCATCATCAACGACCGAGATGAAGATGATGCTTCAATGGTGCCTCTGACAACGAGAATTTCCAACAAAATCTAATTCTTCCCACGCATCGTAACTAACTTTGTTCCCCACAGTCCTCACATGTTTGAGCCACAAGACTTACCCGACAAATAGCCTAAATAAAAGGCCACCTCAAACTCCGGCTCCACGCCGATACCATTTTATCATCATACTACATCGCTACTTATTAACAAGCTACCTTTAGAAGTATCTTGCCCACTTTGAAATTCATCCGGGACACACACCCCGCCGCCGACCGCGCCTCAAATTACTGAACAAGAGCACAGACTACCCTAATACAAGCATCACTAAAGTCAAAGACTGAGGGGATGTTTGGCAGTTGCTGAATGGTTTGGTGCAGAATGATTAAGTGGTCAGAATGGTTAAGAGGCTTTAATGATACAGGGTAAAATGAAATATGGTTGTTTGGTATTTGTTTAGAATGAAATCAAGGTGTTGAATGGTTAAGAGTGACACAAGATGCTAAATCATTCAGAGGGTTTTGGAACCATTAAGAGACAGACTCTTTTTTTTGCCAAACAAGATTCACCTCTGAACGATTCAAAGGTGGCCTCTTAATGGAACTGTTAAGAGGTTAATAGACAGCCCCTGAGACTTCTGATATTCAACGCTCTCCCAAAAGGGAACACCAAGGTCGGAGACCGGAGCTGGTGTCTTCCTGTTTCAATATCTAAGACCTCCGAGTGAGGAATAGATAGATTATGTGCTAATTCTCCGTGAATATATGAAACAAGCATCTGTTAAGAGATACTTGAGTGGCTGGGTGGGGTGACACGAGTTATCGACACTGGGTCCATGTCTGTTTCAATATTCATCTCCAAAGAATGAGAATGAATAGATTGTGTGGTTACCCGGATAACTGACTCGGTTTGGTAAGGACCAATAATTCTTTTAAGTCCTGTCACAGCCTCACCATATTCTTTTCTCTCCAAACTCATCTATCAATCTAGACCCCTCACTGTTATCTATAAATGGGAGTGTTTCTTGGGTAGGTCATTCCGGTTCTGGCTTGACCATAGAAACAATGTAAGACCTAACACTCCTTTCATGCAACGAGTAGAACAGTTTAGTAAAACAGTTGAAATACGAGTTCTAAACTGAAATGTTTAGAAGTCAAAACATTTAAGTACGAGTCCTGATCTGAGGTAATCAGAAGTCATAAAAATGAAGTCCGAGTTCTGAACTGAATTATTCAGTAGTCATTTTTGAAATACCATAGTTTCAAGAAACAAAATCAAGCGCGAAACAGATTGACTCGATAAGCACAGTATTTGCAATAAATGAGACAATGATCAGAAAGTTAATTGTGAAGAACAAGTCACAATTATTATATCAGATAAGAATTGAATCATTTACAAGAACTAGCGAACTTGGAAAACAACTAGGAATTCAAACGAGTGTATTTCCCTCGAAAAATCAACGAATATGTGAGACATGGAAATAACTAAGTCAAAAAAGTGACACGTGGCAATCATGGAAGTTAAAAGTGGAGAATAACAAACACAAGTTAGTCATTCAGAATGAATTACCACGGTTTTTGAATTCAGTTGAAGTTCACTTAGCTTTCATAGTACTCCCCCTCAAATGTGGCATAACCTTTGAATGCAGTCATGTGGAAAGAATCTTCTAATTTAAATGCGCATGACAGTCCTGCAAAACAGATTAGAAGGATTTTGGTATCCATTCTTTGATGGATCCTTGACGGTTAGATGCCCTTTTATAGTGAGGACCGGGGATACTATAAGTACCACACCAATAGTGAGCATGGTCTTTCTTCACAAATTCACTTGTTCCACAATAAGAGCAACACAGCTTCTGTGTAGATAAGCTGATCAGTTTGTTAATAGAGTAAACTCGATCAGTTTTCACAAAAGGTTTAGTGTGGAAAGCTGTGTTGTTCTTGGCACTCTTAACAGAGACAAATGACTTTGGAGCAGGAGTGGTTCCTTTAACTCTCCACTCCATTTTTACTTTCTTGAAAGATGGATTATCTTTATTGTCAACACGAGAATTATAGAAAATATTGGAAGGTCGAATCTGACCTTTTGAAAAATCCTTTGATTTGACAAAATTCTTTGAAGAACGAATTGTCGAAAATGAACTTGAAGCATAAGAAGGTTGAACACCTTTGATCTTGCTTTCTAAGGCATTTCGTTCTTCGAGAATTAAATCAAATTTCTTTTGTAAATTAGATTTGACCAATTGTTCCTTCAAAATCTCGGTTGCTAATCCAGATAATCTCTGAGTAAGTTTAGAAATCTCAGTTTGAAAGATCTTTCTCTCTTTTTGAAAATAATCTTTCAAGCATTTAGCCCTAAAGCCCTCAACTTTCCCTTTCTCAGACTCTTTGATTAGAACGTCTAATTCTTTTTCTAAATCAGATATTTTCAAAGAAAATTCTCCATTCGTTTTAGTAAAAGAATTGCGTTCTATTTCAAACTTCTCTCTTTCTGAAATTAAAACTCTTTCAAAGTCGGAGATCTGTTTTGAAAGTTTTAAGCACATAAGCTCAAGTCTCTTCTTCTCTTCAAGAGATTTGGTTGAAAGCCCAGATTGCTTTTGATTAAGCAAATGTCTTTCTTTTTCAAAACTTTCCTTTTCCTTTTCAAGAGTCTTTTCAAGAGAAGTTAGTTTGCGTTTAAGCTCAAGGTTTTCACAGTTGAGGAGTTTACCTTTCTCTTCTTCTTCAGCCAGCTTCTCAGAACTAATCCAGATTTTAGATTTCAGCTCCTTTAGTTCTTTGATGTACTTGTTGCACAAATCATCTGATTGCTGGATATTCTTTTCACAAAGTCTTTGACGTGCTTTCTTTTCAAGTGTCTTTATCTCGTCTGGTGATGGCAATTCAGAAAGCTTCTTTTTCAGCTCCGTGTTTTCGGACTCTAAGGTTGTTGCCATTTCTCCATATTTGACAAGCTTTTCAGAACTTTCAATTGTTTGCAATTTCAGTTCCTTCCGTTCTTTGAGGAGCTTGTCTCTAAATGCATCTGCAGACTTGATATTGAAATCATACATTTCTTTATCGGCTTTACATTGATAATGGTCACAATATCTCAACATTGTTGCCTGAAAAATTGATCGTTAATCGGGGTTATTTTGAAGAAAAACTTTGCGGAAGATAAATCAAGAATTAAATTAGAAAAATAAATTTATAAAATAAATTCGCTTTAAAAATTTAAAATCTGATTATTGTTGGAACGAACAAAATCAAACTTCGAGATCTTACCAAACAAAAACTTACCAAAACACAACTTACCGGATGAAGAGGAACTTACCGGATGAGAAGAGATCCGGATGGAACGAGATTCCGGATGAATGTGACTTACCGGGTGAAAGTTATTTGCGACTTACCGGACAAAAGATGCACTTTCCGGAACAATGTAACTTACCGGTTGATTGAGGTTCTCGCAAAAATTAACTTACCGGACGATGTGATGCTCACCGAATGAACTTTCCGGATAAAGGAACACTTACCGGATAAAGTTGGTTTATCGGACACAACCTTGCTAGATGAGAATTGAAGTGAACTTACCGGGTGAAATAATACTTACCGGATGACGGTTGTTTCTGGAAGAAATTTGACTACCACTGAATATCAAACCAAAAAAAATAAAGCAAACAAAACACAAACAAAAATTGTAACCGATATATATATATATATATATATATATATATATATATATATATATATATATATATATATGTAAAAGACTTTTATATATGAATATGAAATGCAAAACGTGAATGCAAAAAGTCAAACAAAGAAAAACAAAAAAAATCAAGAGTTACGGCTGGAATGGTGTGCAAACGTGTCCGGGAAGAAAAGTTCAACCGGAAAGGTGTTTTTGTCCGGAAAATTTAATTTTGACCGGAAAGTTTGTGTTTCAATAAAAATTCATCCGGACACTTTTGAAAAAATCACCCGGACACTTAAGAAAACAGGAAACTTACCCGGACACTGCGGCTGAGGTTGCAATTCGGATCTGAGATCGATAGGGTTGCTTGATTTCACTCCTGTAGGGTTAGATTTTGACCAAAAACACAAAAAAACCAAACACACCCAAATCGATTTCTAAGCAAAATGTATCCTATTTTCCAAAAATCACCACAAAAACTTTTAGAACACCAAAAACTAAAGATTTGATTTTTAACGTGCAAAATTAATAGCTTTGAGTCCTTGTAATCGCAGATAAAGTCTAGATTAAGGCAATTAACCAATCGAGATAAAACTAACGAATTATTAAAACAATGAAAGAACTTTGCAAACCGATTGAAGAACGATTTTCTTCAAAAAATACTGCACTTTTACGAAAATCTTTTGGATGCCTTCTGGACCCAAACGATTAATCCAACCAGTCAGAACATGAAACAAGATGTCCCGAAGCTACTGTCCAAAAATCGTGACGATCCGACGGTTCAATCTCCGAGAATAGGCGAAACGGCTCGCTGCGATTTTCGAGAAAATTTTCTGCGAATTTTCTTGCCTTTTCTCGCTTTCGTTCGATTTCTTTCGTATCTTCAAATCACCGATTCGGCTCTGATACCAATTGTTAGTCCTAGATTGATCAGGTAACAGCGATTCAATGAGAAATAACAAGAACGATTAATGATTTCAACTTGTCATGCCTCACATATTCATAAATCAAGATAGTTACAAAGGTTTGAATGGAAATCAAAACTATCTCTCTCTAACAATTAAGCTTTAATGAATGATAATGAACCGTCTAACCTAATTCTAAGGTTAACTAACCTTATATACTTAGGCCTTTAGACATAGAAGGCCTAAGCCCATTAAGCAATAAACTAAGCCCATTCATCATTAAAGGCTTTTACAAGAAGATTAATTAAACTAATTAAGCACTATATAATTATTTTTATATCTTTCTAATATGTAGGACATTTATGGTCCTAACAATAAATTTGTCTTTTCCTTCAAACACACGCTTGCACGCGCCAACTTGTTTTCAAAACCAGAAACTTACAAGGCACACACACACATACATATATTTTGACATGAAGGACTCATGTAACTTGTTTGAATATACAATGCATAACTCACTTTACATTGATGGTTATCCGCTCTATCAAGGTCAACCGTTTGCATTCACAACAATTCAACACCGGCGCCCTACTTCTGACGAAGCCATCAGGTTTCTCACATTTGCAACAACCTTTGGTACCGGTACTTCCGCATATACTTGTATGGCCCAACTACAAAGTTACCATCTTGACTACTGATTTGCAAGATATGCGGCTTCACTTTGACCCCAAATAGGTTAACCAACAATACCCCCTTTTCATCCTATCCCTGCCCCATATTACCAATCAACACGTCTACCATTTCTCAACCACCCTTGCCACTCTTCCACTGACTAGAGAGTCAAAAGGCTCATCTCTACTACCCGATTCTTGAGTCGAAGCTCTCAAGATCCCAATTCATCGACAACGCAAACTCCTAGAATGAAGAATCATTAGAAATTAGGAGCTCACCTCCGATAAGTTATTCTCCCCATATGAACCCAAGAGGTTCTACCTCACATCGGGCCACCACCAACTCAAACGATACTTCTTCTAGAAGGTGTCATCATTTACACCACAAACGAACTCGCATAACACACTAAACCATTGCTATCATTGCAAGATTAGAACTCTCTACACACTACCACCACTCTCTACACACTACCATATCCATCGATCATCTGAACAACAGTAATCAAGCATACCCATGCACCTGTAAATTCATAATGACATTGGCCAGATGTGATTTGAATTTACCTTACATGAGAGTCCTCACTACCATCGTCCTGAATTCCCGGTGATCAAGGTCTTCCCAAAAGGCTTCATATATCTTAGTTGTGTCCCCCTACTCCACAGTTTCAGTTTAGGCCCATCCGGGCAACTAAATCTCTTAAACTAGCACTCTGATACCAACTGTAACAACCCACATAAACGAACAAGCCAAAAGCTACTACTGTAAATATAAACGCCAAAACGGCCCCAACAAAGTCACACTTGGAGATTACAAAACTAGGGTTTGCGGAAATAACCCTAAATACAGCTGAGAAACCTAACTAACAATAAAAGGAAAGTCTTCTAGTCCTTCTATACGCAAGCTCCAACTCACATCTTGCTCTTGCCTTTAAACGAGCCCTCAACTACCTGCTTACCTGAAAAGGGTTTTAGTTTTGAAAAGCGAGGGTTAGACCATGAGGTCTAGTGAGATCTTTCTTGCAACCAACACCACGCCACAATTATCAACTAAAGAGGGTTTATAAGAATTTATAAACAGTCACACCTTTTCAGTTTAAGTACACACATAACACATATTGATGGCTCACGCTTTGTTCACATACACACTTGTGACTACGTGCACATAACATATGAAACCAATTCATATATCCTACATGGGACACACTCCCCATATATTCATATCAAGTCATCGCATGTCCCGCCCCACACATACCTGAAATATAATTAACACCCCTTATCATGCATATTTAAAACAACGTAAAACATTCAATTCAATATACCGGTACAAGTAATAAATTCGAGCATCGATAAAGCTTAAGTTTAGAAAGACTCACCTGTTGTCCTTGCTTAAACTTTCTCACCTACTCTTCTGATCCTTAACTTGCACACCTACGATTTAAGTAAAAATACGAGAGCGATCAGACATCCGAACATCCTTCGGGATGTACCCTCAGTTCTCACTTAAGGCTCTTTTACCTCAACTCGCAATTATCTCAAACCCTCCCTAAAAGATACGACCGCTAGAACTCCGGATCCCATACCGGAAATCGCATCCGGATCCCTCACTTCCGGAAACCGGTACCGGATAATGACTTCCGGTCTCAACTCCCGGATTACGCTCCATCCGGATTTGTCCGTCCGGAACTACTTATCCGGATCCTCCCTAAAATTCGGATACTACCGGATTTCGGCTCCCGACCCCATATCCGGATACGCGACACTCCCAGATACCACACTCCCGGATACCACATTCCCGGATACCACACTCCCGGATTTTGACGATTGTCCAGAAAATCGCACTGTATGATTGGGGATAATCCTAATATTACGACTAGTCTCTAACAACCGAGTTCAAGCCATTAAAAACAATAGTTTTTTTTTTTTGTGAAAAACGCTTAGATAACAAAACTAAACATCTATTAACCCTCTTCCACCAATCTCACCAATTAATAACTTCTCAGGCTCAAAAACCCCATTAAGCAAAACTTTCACCAAAATTGGCAATAAGAGTTAAAGGTTTTGAGTTACCTTGAAGAAGAGATACACCACCCACTTGAGGACCTTGAATGCTTCAATTTCTAGGTGAACCTGGCAAGAGGTTTCCAAATCGATTTCCTCCAACCGCCTACAAAACACGCACTAAAATGAAGAGTGAGGGTTTTAGGGGATTTAACCCTCTTTACCTTTATTTACACAAGGATCCTCCAAGTGTCCTATTTTACACCTTAGCCACCATCTTCCCTTTATTCTCCCCACTAATCACACCACTTCAATATTTAATTCCAAAAAGAACCCGATTATTACATTTTGCGTCTTGGAATACTCGGGAAAACAATATTATGTGAATTACTAGTATTTCTTGAATTCAATGTTTTTTCTTATGATAAAAACGATATATTAAAGATCTTTTTCGTACTTATCAAGGGCTCTGTTTTACATCTCGTCCAGGGCCGAAGAGGGTTGTAACACCCGAAATTCTATTAAGTTGAAGTTTTAACGTTGGGGAAAGGTATACGAAAGAAGCTCAGCAAAACGGGTTCATTCGGGACAAAATCGAGCTTCGGCACCATTTCAACGGAAGTGACATGGCGAGAGTGCCATGTCACAATCGCGAAGTCACTATCACCGGGAAGAAAATAGCTGGGCAAAGGAAGAAGTCTCGGTACCATTTCAGCGAAAGTGACATGGCAAGAGTGCCATGTCACAATCGCGAGGTCAATATCGCTGAGAAGGAAATGGCTGGTCGAAGGGACTCTCTCGGTACATTTCCAGCGAAAGTGACATGGCGAGAGTGCCATGTCACAATCGCATGGGCACTATCGCCGGCGATCTTTTAGGGAAAATATAAGGGGCAGCGATGATCAGTTTTTAGAGGGTATTATGTTAGCTTCTATTATCGACTTTTCTCTCCTCTAAGGGCGATTTATCAGCAGCAAACCACCCTCTCCATTTATTTCTTGAGTTAATCTCTTCTTGATCATTTGATTCTTATCCTCTACCCTCTCTTAACATTAAAAGCTTCCACAAGAATCCCCAAGTGTATCAAGTGTATAAATTTCAAGGGTTATACCCAAACCTTTCCACTCTCATTGAAGATTTGGAGTTGTGGTTTGTTTTGGCGGTTCTAGAGATGCTTTGGTTGATGGATTCAAGTGTGTTTAAGGTAATCTTCTCTCCTCTATATTTATGAAGTTAGGGTTTCGTTAGAAATGGGTATTTTGGTATATTATGGATAGATGATGATTCCTTATGGTTGGACTTGGGTATTGATGGTTGGAAATTCATAAACCTAGGTTTTAGAAGTTTTGGCTTGAGGATACAAACTTCATCAAAGGAGCATACGTTCGAGAAACCCTAGATTTAGCTTAAATCTAGCAAGGTGAGTTCAAGTTAATTTACGAAAACTTTGTACATGCCAAAATGAGTATTTTACAAATATGTGTGTGTGTTTTACTTGAAAATATATGTGGTTGAGTTATTTGATTTATTTAACTCTTTCGAAGTGTTATCTCCATAAATGTGTAAAACACCCACATTTGGGGCTTTTAGATATTTGGATGGTTAGAAACCATATTTTGTATTTAAAAGATTATTTGCTCAAAATAAGGTTTAATTGATGGTTAATCATACATGTGTAAATGATTTTGTAAATCAATTGGGAAATACACTTTTAAGTGTTATGTATCATTTTGAGAATTTTAAGGGTGTGAGTTCTTTGGGAAACCCTATTGTTTAAATCATGATGAGTTTTTGGGGTTAATAATGATTTTGAAGTATAGCTTGCCTAAACAAAGTTTAAATGTGTTTTGGACCGACAAATGGGTCTAGCAAGCTTGGAGCACTTTACTCGGTTTTGACTGTGAGTAAGTCTTGGGGACGATTGTCCGGTTTAAATGGCTCAAATGTGGAGTCCTGTTTATGGGTTGCTCTTATTGTACCTTTTGCATATTATTGCACGTTATGAGTATTTACATGTTTGAGTATGTGAGTCACTCCGTGGTAGACATGTTGTGTTAGACTGTGTTGCATTGGATCCGTAGGCATGTTAGTCAGTCGCTAGTAAAGGTCAATTGGGTATCTTGAGGACGAACCTCGGAACTCACATTTTATGACCTTAACTTTCTAAGTAGGCACTAGGAGGATATAGTCTTGGGCACTTACCTTGGAGGTTTGTGTAACGATCCACGCCTTCGGGATGTACCAATTGGAGGTAGTCCCGACATGTCGGGCCTTGAGGCGTTGCCAAGTAGGTAGACGTCAAGGTGTATCCTCAATTACGGTGTAACTTGGCTTCGTAGAGCAGAGTCGTGGAATAGGCCAGGCGTATGTGGTAATTCCCGATTTCATTGGGATGGCAGAGATAGGCATAACATAACTTGTAATCTCTACTCCCAGTTGTACGATGAACGTTGTATGGGTGGTATACTTATGTGTTACCTCCACCTTCAACGGATACGGGTCTCCCCCGTTTATGGTATTTGATATTTATTACATTTTACGGCTGTGTGAGTATTGCTTTGTTTTATGTTTTAATAAAGAGTTATATTTAATGGACGATTTCCATGTTTGGTGAGTTGGGTATGTATTATCAACTGTATTTGAAGGTTTTGTCTAAACTAGACTTATTCAAGTATTTTAAGTCAATCGTGAAGGTAATTCAGTTTTGGAAAACGTATTATACCTTTTGGGAACTTTCTTGTGAAAGTGTGGGAGTTGAAAATGGTCGATTGGATTTAAAGTAAACTCTTTTGAAATCATGACTATAGCCTTTACTCTTACGATTTATGTTTTTATATATAGTCATGATAAAATGCTTGAACTCACTAGGCGTAAGCCTAACACTTTTTATTTCTTTTATTTTGTCGGCATGTGCAACAGGCTCAGGTTGAGGGTACCTCTAACCCATTGTGAAGTGGAGATTGCTAGTAAGTGCACGAGTGGTGAATAGCTTAAGTTATGTTTCCGCATTTACCCTTGGGAAGTAGCATTTGTTTTTAGAGTAAGCGATGTCCGAAGTGAGTTTAGTCTTGAAAATGAGACTTGTATTGTACGCGTTGTTTGGAGATAACTATAGATTGTAATTTGGAATACTTTTCCCATTGTCTCGGATGTAATAATGAAAATTTTAAATTAGTTGCTCTTTCTAAATTTGAGGGTGTCACAAGTTGGTATCAGAGCATAGGTTTGAGAGATTTAGGTGTTGATTTTGGATACCTAGACTCAAACTAGTGTTTGTTTAAGTAAATTTGAGTGAAATTCACCCTTAGGCACTTTAAGATAGGATGGTTTTGAGGTTAATGGATGTAGTTGGGAACGAGAATCACGTTGAGAGTAACAAGGATAATCATGTACGGTGCGTTCATAGTGACACATGGCCAGTGTCATGGTGAACCTACCAGTACATGTGCATACTTGAATTGCTTTCATGTGATGATCGTTGGGGTAGTGAAGGAGGTTCTAAGCCAGTAATCGTTGGAATAGATGGACGATCCAAGTATTAGTCACTTGGAGTGACATAAGCATGATGTTTGCTTTAAGTAGACCATTTTGAGTCAAGATTGGTGGTTGGGTTAGAACCATAGGCTTATTGAGAAGACTTTGATTTGAGGAAAATCCGTAAAGTTAAGTGATGTATTTCCCAACTTACCTTAAGAGGTTTGAATATCCGGATGACAATAGTGGACCGGAGAATTTTGGAGGAATATGAGCTGAAATGTTAACTGCCGACTAGGTTGTGCAACAAGTTTATTTTGGAAAATAAATTGTATCAAGTATTTTGTGTGTTCAAATCCTTATGAGAATTGTGTTACGAATTTTGGAAAATGTTTAGCACACACAATATTTTGGATTTTGGTTTTGGACGTACATGAACCATCTTATGTCGGGGGTTGCAAACTCCGTCAGAATTTGTTTCATGTTGCTGTTGTCCAACGTTTCTTTTGGGTATAGTGATGTCCGTGTTTTATGTTGTCTAAGATGGTAGACAAGTAACTACGGCTCATAACTTTAACATCGGATCTCCTCCATATATGTTAAAGTTTGGACGGAAAGTTAACTACCGTGGTGTCTATATGAAGCTATTTTGGGAATCTGTTTATTATTAGCTTGTTAAACGGTGTTGTGTATGTGGTATCGTCCTAGAAGAGGATTTTTGAGATTTTGGCGTCTCGTTCGTGATTTTGCTTTTAGCAATTTGACTTTGGGAGCACAACGTTTAGTGCGATTTTGTTGACTTGGAGTCATTGAGTACATTGAGGTTCATGGAGTTTTGTTTTACGACATGTTGAGTCGTGTGAGTATAATTTCACAAAGTGCATACTTTAATTATTTTGTGAAAGGTTACGAGTTATGTTCGGCATTTAGTCCCACTCGAGCTTTGGTTGAGAAAAGTTAATTTTATGTCGTAAGGCGACTAAAAAGAGATGAGTTTGGAACTCTAGTGTCGCGTATCTTTTCTTTAAAAAAAAAGTTTGTATTACTAAGTATTTCGTTGCATATGGTTCGGTGTATGGATTGATTTATACATGGCTTAGGTGAGGCTTGAAGGAGCATTTTGGTGAAATTCGATTTGCCGATTTTTGGGAGGATTGAAAACCTTTTAGTTTTTGGAAAATGGACACTTGGAGTATTTTGATAAATATATCGTAAACATTTCCGTGTTGACGTTTTATGTTCCAAGTATAAAATTTTGAAGAAAAGGTTTCGTGATGGAGATTTTGAGAAAATTGTTTGCATAAAACTATGTTGCGTATATTTCTTATGTTTTGAATATTGACGCGCACCTTTGTTGCAAATGAGAATTGAAGTCGGTTCGACCCTTCTAAGCGTCAACCATTTACTAGCAATTGTTTCTTTCTAGTTTCTATTTTGGAAAATACATTGTTGAGTACAGTTTTGTAGGAAACATTTTGCTCGCGTGTAATTATGTGACCATCTGAGGAAGTTTTGGAAATCAATTTGAAGAACCCTATCTTTTGAAATGTTGGTGTGAGTTGATTTGTGCATGTTATTCCATTACAAAGAAATTTTAAAGAAGTGTTACAAGCTGGCATGCCTACCCCAATTCGAGGTTTTATGAGGTTTCAAGTCGATATTTTCAAATGATGGAAACGGATTGGTTTTGTCTTTAAACTTGAAACCGGCACAACCCGTTTTGTGTTTTGATTGAGGTATAATTAGATCTCGTTTCTTAGTTTGTATAATAAAATGACGCACACAATTTTGCTGGCGAACCTTGTTCCATACCAATTGAATGGTCAGAAAAGAATTTTTAATCAACTGCCGTTTGGGCTTCTTTTGAAGTACGTGTGGAAATTGTGCACATCGTTAAAGTGGGCAGTTACCTTGAGTGCACGTCATGAGTCAATCCATACTAGAACTGTGATGTTTCTTTTTAAAGAATTTGTTTATTACGCTTTTGCGTTTTGTGGTTAAACTGAACTGCAATGAAATGGTTTTCAGCATGATTTTCATATGTGGGGCGAGCGTGTCTGGTTTTACGTAACTACCGAGCTGATAGTAGTAGTTTTGTGCGTACGGTGTATTCGATATGAAAATCTTAGTATTGAAAAAAAAATTGTGAATGGTTTTCATTAATTGGCATATTTATTGATTAATGCACTTGAAAACCTTGAACTCGTTAGGACCTTGGAAAGAGTAAGTAACCCAGTTAAGGGTAAGTGCGTGTAGCACTTCGGCGGTGGAAGGTTGAGTATTCCACGCGTGTTGGTACTATGGGCCGGATGATATCGGTATCAAAGTAAATGTGTTTGTGGTAATAGGAGGATTTGACTTGCGATAACGCATTTTGGGGTTTGTTTAGCCGTTTTGTTGACAACCTTAGTTTTTGGTGGAAACCCTCGGTAAACGGAACTCGTGTGGGAAGTCCCGTTAGTGTTCAAAGCTTGGTGGTATCACTAAGTGTCAACCTTTGTAGGTTGGAGTTGGGAACCGTTAGCACATTCGGAAAGTGTAGTCCGATTTTAATTGAAATATGGATATCGGTTGTAGCAAATCCTAAGATACTCAAGTGTGATGAGTAGATTTTGTAGTGATGATTTCCTTGGGCGATAAAGGAACCTGCCGGATGACTGATGTTGTGACGAGTCCTTGGAGTCTATTAGAACTCGTGGAGTTAATTGACAGTAAATGGTAGGGATGATCGGAGTTGATGATTTTGTTGGGTTCATTAGTGAACAAACCTTGGGGTGATTTAGAATCCGAAACTGGAACGAGATGTATGGAACATCTAAGGTTGGGAGACGACCGGAGTCGTCTAACTAGGAGTTATCCCAGTGGTTGGAATGTTGTTACGGATAGGTAATGTGTACTTGAAGGAGTTTAGTTGGTAAGAAATTATTCGAGGAATTGTCTTTATAAGACTGTGTGGGGGAAATTAGATTCCAGTAGGAATTAATTAATTTTTTGGCCGGCATTGAGTCGGTTAGACGTGGTTTGTAAAGGATGTAGATTTCGAGGATGAAATCTTTCAAGGGTGGGAGAATTGTAACACCCGGAATTCTATTAAGTTGAAGTTTTAACGTTGGGGAAAGGTATACAAAAGAAGCTCAGCAAAACGGGTTCATTCGGGCGAGAGTGCCATGTCACAATCGCGAAGTCACTATCGCCGGGAAGAAAATAGCTGGGCAAAGGAAGAAGTCTCGGTACCATTTTAGCGAAAGTGACATGGCGAGAGTGCCATGTCACAATCGCGAGGTCAATATCGCTGAGAAGGAAATGGCTGGTCGAAGGGACTCTCTCGGTACATTTCCAGCGAAAGTGACATGGCGAGAGTGCCATGTCACAATCTCATGGGCACTATCGCCGGCGATCTTTTAGGGCAAATATAAGGGGCAACGATGATCAGTTTTTAGAGGGTATTATGTTAGCTTCTATTATCGACTTTTCTCTCCTCTAAGGGCGATTTCTCAGCAACAAACCACCCTCTCCATTTATTTCTTGAGTTAATCTCTTCTTGATCATTTGATTCTTATCCTCTACCCTCTCTTAACATTAAAAGCTTCCACAAGAATCCCCAAGTGTATCAAGTGTATAAATTTCTAGGGTTATACCCAAACCTTTCCACTCTCATTGAAGATTTGGAGTTGTGGTTTGTTTTGGCGGTTCTAGAGATGCTTTGGTTGATGGATTCAAGTGTGTTTAAGGTAATCTCCTCTCCTCTATATTTATGAAGTTAGGGTTTCGTTAGAAATGGGTATTTTGGTATATTATGGATAGATGATGATTCCTTATGGTTGGACTTGGGTATTGATGGTTGGAAATTCATAAACCTAGGTTTTGGAAGTTTTGGCTTGAGGATAAAAACTTCATCAAAGGAGCATACGTTGGAGAAACCCTAGATTTAGCTTAAATCTAGCAAGGTGAGTTCAAGTTAATTTACGAAAACTTTGTACATGCCAAAATGAGTATTTTACAAATAGAGCAGAGTCGTGGAATAGGCCAGACGTATGTGGTAATTCCCGATTTCGTTGGGATGGAAGAGATAGGCATAACGTAACTTGTAATCTCTACTCCTAGTTGTACGATGAACGTTGTATGGGTGGTATACTTATGTGTTACCTCCACCTTCAACGGATACGGGTCTCCGCCGTTTATGGTATTTGATATTTATTACATTTTACGGCTGTGTGAGTATTGCTTCGTTTTATGTTTTAATAAAGAGTTATATTTAATGGACGATTTCCATGTTTGGTGAGTTGGGTATGTATTATCAACTGTATTTGAAGGTTTTGTCTAAACTAGACTTATTCAAGTATTTTAAGTCAATCGTGAAGGTAATTCAGTTTTGGAAAACGTATTATACCTTTTGGGAACTTTCTTGTGAAAGTGTGGGAGTTGAAAATGGTCGATTTGGATTTAAAGTAAACTCTTTTGAAATCATGACTATAGCCTTTACTCTTACGATTTATGTTTTTATATATAGTCATGATAAAATGCTTGAACTCACTAGGCGTAAGCCTAACACTTTTTATTTCTTTTATTTTGTCGGCATGTGCAACAGGCTCAGGTTGAGGGTAGCTCTAACCCATTGTGAAGTGGAGATTGCTAGTAAGTGCACGAGAGGTGAATAGCTTAAGTTATGTTTCCGCATTTACCCTTGGGAAGTAGCATTTGTTTTTAGAGTAAGCGATGTCCGAAGCGAGTTTAGTCTTGAAAATGAGACTTGTATTGTACGCGTTATTTGGAGATAACTATAGATTGTAATTTGGAATACTTTTCCCATTGTCTCGGATGTAATAATGAAAATTTTAAATTAGTTGCTCTTTCTAAATTTGAGGGTGTCACAAGGGTCACGCCTTGTTCGGTTCTATAGAGATAGACCAGGGTGTGGCTTGTAAGATAGAGCATTCCGAGTGCTTGATTTATCTACATCTTTTGAAAGGCAACAAAAAATAGAAGAAAAGGGAATACAACATCGACTTTTACCGCAAGTATAAGCTAATCAGACAAAAATTAAATGAACAAACAAATATGACAACTAACAAAAGATAAAACAAAACCATGAGCATCAGAAGTCGAAACAACAAGAAGCCACCAAAAACCCAATTAACCACCCGAGTTGGGACACTAATCCAACTTTTTGGAAAATTATTCCCAACTTTTATATTAATCTATTTATCATTTTGAAACAACTTTTATATGTTTTAGGAAGATTAATGAAAATGTTATATTCATTTGTTTTTATAAATGTAAGTACTTTTTTCGTTCAAAAAATGTCTAGAGATTTAATCGTTCAAAATATGAAAGTGCGTATGGTTTTTTCGGAGTTTTTCAATTAGTTGACCACATTAACCAGTTTTATGTGAGAAGGATGTATCATAACAGGTTTTAGAAAGACCGATGATTTATTGTACATGTTTTCTAAAATATGTCTAAAGACTTAATTGAAAAGTTGAATAACTTATTTGTTCCAAAATATGTCTAAAGACTTAATTCATTCCAAATACTAAAGCCCATTGCGTTGCTTTGGACTTTTCCCTTTTAATAACTACAAAAGGCTTGACGAGTTTCAATTCATAATCAAACTATTGTAAATAAAATAATTTACTATCACGACACTACAAAACAAATGATATCACCGAAGAATATACCGACGGCCGAAATCCGTCGGTAATTACCTACGGATTGCCAACGAATCCGTCGGTGATACCACTACCCATGAATTTTATTCCGACAGAGGATACCGACAGATAACCGACAAATTTTTGGTCGATTATACTCCTTTGTTTTGTACTGCAAGTCATTTAAGTGTAGCTTTGTTTAAACAACTATAAATATATTAGTCATTATAAATAACTATAGATATAGTTAATTAATGGGAAATTAATTAAAATACCCAAAGTTTGACCAACTGTTAACAAAATACCCAAAAAAAATTTCATTTTGCAAAAATACCCAAAATACCCGCGATCGCGGGCTAGGGCTGACGTGGCACGTATTTTGGCCCCAAATGCCCCGCGAAGCCCCTCAACTTTGGCCGCGGTGCACTTTTGGTCCCTGCCCGCGATCGCAGCCCGCGATGGCCCGCGATGGACCAAAATTTACACTTTTGGTCCCTGAAAATTTACACTTTCAGCCCCTGTACTTAGACGAATCTTGCATGCTTTTACTGTTTTTTTCCACAATTATTGTACTTTGAAGACCGATTTGTGGTTGAAATTCATTTGCATGTTTGAGATTTCATCCATAAATATCAGTAGTATGCAATTCACAATTCACACTTGTTCTTGCTTTCTTTCTTGATTTCTCTCTTGCTTTCTTTCTTTGAATTGCTTTCTATCTTGATTTCTCTTCTCTCATTTCATCCACAAATGGCATCGTCATCAAACCCTAAGTCTACTCCTGAAAAAATGCCACCTCAAATCGAGGTCGCCATAGCAAAAAAGGAAAAGGAGATAGATGAACTAACAAAAGAGTGGAAAAAATGATGGACAGGAAGGCAGTCCATTTGAGAAAGATCGAAGAGGAAGACAGGGAGATCAAAGGGATGAAAGGGGATATAAAAGCTCGGGAGGCTCGTGTTCGTCGAGAACAAGAAGCAATTCACCATATTCTGCAAGACTTCGCAATTATTCAAGCGAAGGTAAACGAGAAGCAAGCTTGGATTGATGAAACTAAATCAATTTTTAAGTAGGTGGTGGTTATATTTTTTTTGTTTTGTATTTTTTTTACTGTGTTGTTGTTTTGTATTTTTTGTTGTTGTTAATTTCTCTGAAAAGTAGTTTTTAAGCCGCTGAACCACGGTTAATATATGATTATTATGTTAATGCGATAGGAGTGTAAAACAAAATTGAAAAAAAAATATGAGATGTACCATAAATTAAATAATTAACTATAATGGTGTAATTTGTTAAAATTAAAACGTATCTAATATGAATATATAAACAAACATGTGTACTCAGAGTTAACATTCACTGCCATGGATGCAAGAACAAGGTCAAGAAAATACTAAGAAAAATTGAAGGTCTCCTATTTTCTTTATGTGTGTAAATATATAATACGAATATATATATCTTTTCCAAACTAGCTGTGTTATCAATATTCATTTAGAAGCATATGTATGTGTGTATATATATCATTTACAAATCAGTGTTTAGATCAACAGTATCATATGGGTTTGTTCCATATGGTTCAAGCTGTGACGGGCCCGGGGTGTGACTGACAGAATGTCTCCTTGGCACGGTTGAAGGGGCGGGATTTGGACACTCTCCACGAGTGTGTCCTACGCATTGGCACCGAGTACATCTTCGTTGTATCGAACTTTCACCACGTGATGGACGTCGGTCGTTCTTTCTCGGTTTCCCGGCCCTGTTCTTATCCATTAAAGGTGGATAGCATGGTGGAAGCGGGTCGGGTGGATACACCCATGCTGCAGGGGGTCCAGCTGGGTTTATTACCTCCACGTATGTTTTCCGGTAATATTCGGACGTGAAGAAAGGTACAGCCAAGTCGCTGCAATCTGTACGACCCATATATGTTGCTGCAGCGATGACATGGCCGCACGGTAACCAGATTTATCCCATTCGCGACACGAACAAAGGTGGTCTTCCATATTCACAATCGCGTGAATATAGTCATCATGCACCTCGTACTTCCCATACCCGATTGCTCTTACCGGCCATGTCGCCGCACGACGCGCCCTGTACTGAACGATATTCTCCGTCGTTGGTGCGAGTGCATTTTGTATCTTAGCTCCTTTTAGGCGTCGAATTTGGTACCACTCTTGTTGAAAGGCCCGAAAGTAGTCCATAAGATTAACAATCGGACATCTACGCGCAAAACGGGAGAGTGCATTCACAGACTCTTTACTATTCGAGGTCAGAATGTCATACCGTTGTCCAGAAAAATGGGCCGCGACCCACCTCTCTGGTCCAGCATCGTCAAAGACTTTGGCTGCTTCCTTGACACTGTATCGTAGCATATTCATGTACTTGTTAAACTCCCGATCCGTATATGCTCTGCATGCCGCCCAATAGACATCCTTGTAGGTGGTAATACGTTTGTCCTTGGATTTGGCGTTCATCTCCAAATGTCGACAGCATATGGCGTGAGGGGCGTTTGGGTACATGGCAGAGATTGCGGCGCTTATGGAAGGAGCCCTGTCAGACATAAACACCAACCCTTGCGGGTCTCCGATAGCTTGTCTCAACATGGACAGAAACCAAGTCCACTCGCCCCCGGTTTCGGACTTTCCTACGCCGAAAGCTACTGGAACGATGGAGTTATCCCCGTCCATGGCAACCGCCAGGGACATCATACCCAAGTAACGGCCCTTTAAATGGGCTGCGTCTATTATCAGGACACGACGTAGATTTTCCAGAAATGTGCGGATCTGCAAAAACATAGGTTAAAATGTTATAGTTTATAATGTGTAAATGTTATAGTTTATAATGTGTAAACGTATGACGTGTTAAAATATGTACCGCGGGTCCAAGGGCCACGAAGCACATCTCAAACCGTCCACGTGAATTGGTCCGTAGCTGCGTGACAGTACCAGGGTTCTACCGCTGCAAATTATATAAATATGTCGGGACTCGTTCATACGACTCCTCGAACGTGCCTCTCACCATAAACAGTGCATGGCAGCGCGCACGCCACGCTTGGTGGTAATCAATCGTGACGCCGAACTGCCGGTGAACGTCGTGGACGATGTCCTTTGGACGCAATGACCTGCTAACATCAAGAAATTTGTTTTTCAGGATCGCACCCAAAGTCTTTTTGCCGGCTTGTTTGTGGTGGGGATTAAGTTGCGTCCTCGTACAAGTGTGTACGTCGTGAAACTTTCTAATCATTATCGCCCCTCCTTTGGGACCCGTGTGAATCGCGTACAACCTCCACTCACACTTTTCTCTAGCACATTCAACTACGTATTTGATTTTGTCAGATGCCCGCACGCGACTTTGAAACCCTCTTCCAAGAACTTGAGTCCGATCTGACTTGCTAAGAGATCCTTCGAATCGAATATCTGACCTGCTGTTAAACTTTCGCTACGAATATAAGGTGTAGGTTCGTAGCTTTGTGTCTGGGTATGGGAGTCTGGAAGAATAGGGGGCATATCAAAAAAGTCATTTATCTGACTACATGATTTTCTACTAGGGGTATATTCTTCGTGATCATCATTATCGGTGTCTGATCTGTCTATTTCAGAATTACCCGTTCTGAAAACGTGGGTTTCGTCATCAGCAACTCCAGCAGTACGCCATTCGTGTGGTTGTGGTGATGGTGGTGGTGGTTGTTGTTGTTGAGAATCAGGCTGCTCTATTTGGAGGTCTTCGTCGTCGTCACCCTCCTCGTCACCGTCGTCGTCACCGTCGGATACGCCGGGATACACAAAGAGTAATGGGGGTCTTTCTGAATCGACTGCAAGGTGCAGAAAAGTAGAGATATCCCCATCGTTGGATAAATTCACAAATGACCCATCGCAATTTTTAAACACTAACTTGCAAATATCAGAAGAGTTGATTCCACATTTTTGCATGGCGTATGCAACAAACTTCTGATAAGTATAGTTTACTGACACTTTTACACCATGCTTAGATTTATAAGAAAAATTCCACTCATTGTTATCTTGCACCCATTCACCATCAAAACAGAAATATAGCTTAGCTTTTGCAACAGATGAACTCATTTTTTCAGTAGTATCTCAAACACAAAATATTGCAGAAAGAAATATCGCAACAATGAAATCGTTGTGTGAGAATTATGGCTTGAATTTTACGTCTATTTATGAATGAAACAACCAACATATCAGAAAACCAATCTCTCATTTCATCCACAAACTGATATTCCAAAAACATTGATTTAACATTGATTGAAACATGCAATTGAATTTCAACCACAAATCGGTCTTTAAATTGCAATAATTGTGGAAAAAAACAGTAAAAGCATCAAGATTCGTCTAAGTATAGGGGCTGAAAATGTAAATTTTCAGGGACCAAAAGTTGAAATTTTCAGGGACCAAAACTGTAAATTTTGGTCCATCGCGGGCTGCGATCGCGGGCAGGGACCAAAAGTGCACCGCGGCCAAAGTTTAGGGGCTTCGCGGGGCATTTGTGCCCAAAATACGTGCCACGTCAGCGTATCCCGCGATCGCGGGACCCCATCGCGGGTATTTTTGCAAAATTGAAAAATTTTAGGGTATTTTGGTAACAGTTGGTTTGACTTTGGGTATTTTAATTAATTTCCCTTAATTAATTACTGTACATATTCAAAATTAGGCATTATAAATTATTGGACATATTCAGATTTAGGCATTATAACTATTTGGACATTTTCAAAATCAGGTATTAATTAATTATAAGTCTTTGGGGCACATTTAAATTTAGACATTTTGTGAATGATTTCTTGATCATGATTGTGATGGGGACTTTACTGTGCGTGGATAAACGTTTAGTAAATAACCCCAAAATGATTCATTGTTTGAGAATGAATCTATATGGTTAAGAGAAATCTTGTTATAAAAATATTTAAGAATATCCAATAACGTATGTGGTAGCGGAAAATCGTATAGTTCTACAAAGTGGCCACAATGTTGCTACAGTGGGGGCGCAAGTATACACTTCAACTATGGTCGCTACAGGTAATAAAGTGGTAAATATACCAAGATCGTATCCACATGGATTGGACTTCAAAGTTTCGAGTCCTAAGTCGAGAATACACTGATTTCAATGAAAGAAGAATAAAATATTTTGACTGAGTTTGATGTTATTTAATAATGAAATCTAAACAGTAACTAAAATGAGTATGAGTGTAGGTTTCACTAAGAAAATTGTAGTAACAAAATGGTCAGAAACTTTAAGTCACAAAAAAGTCTATAAATATCCCGATCTCTCGAAACTGAATTTTTATATATCGTTCCCATAAAGTGCCCATTATTGTCGACTCTTAGGTTTGTCAATTTAGCTAAGTTGACTAAAAATCTCAAGTTCTATTAGTATGAAGATTTATACCTAAATTTCTCTGCGATATAAATCTCGACCAATGTTTGAACCTTAGTAAATAATACAAAACTCCTATCTTTACATGGTTATCAAAGACTCTAAAAAATCTTTGTGCATCACTTAAGCCATATTTCGAATTTGCCCCTATCGGGGTCAAAATCTAATATTAACACTTCAAAGTGATATGTTAACCGCGTTAAGTTTAAATCCCGACTCAAGTGACCAAGCTTAAAAGCTAGTACGATGGTCACACCCAAGTGTTACCTAGTAGTCTCAAGTTCACTCACACCCACACCTAAAGAGGTGCTCAGCTAAAAAGTATTATCCCTTCATTACACTTAAATCCCTAAAAATTGAAAGATTTCCTATTTACACCCTAAACTCCCCAAAACTTCACAACAAAGGTTTTAGGTTATTACATCTTCACCCCTAGAATTGTGTAATATCCTATCCCTAATTATTGAAATAAATTAAAAAAAAATTAACAACCAAAAGTAATTAATCAAATATATTCAAATGCATATAACCTTATAAATTATTTATTCAAACAAATTACATTATTATTATTTTTAAGATATAGTCTGTACAATATATCCACATTGTTCCGATTCTAATTTTGAGAAAAAATTTCATGATATTTATTTTGATGTTTAAAACAAGATCACATTTAAAAAAAAAAGTTTAATAATTATCTTTTTAAGAAATAATTTGTTTCAGAATTATAATACTTTTCATATTGTGTTTATAAATTTTATATAATATGTTTCTCTAGTTCACTACTAGAATACTGAGTATTTTCGACGGAATTCTTCGACGGAATTGGTCGTCGAAAATCTTAGATGGATTTTCGACGTATTTGCAACATGATATGAAAAAAATAAACTTTCTACATTAATCGATGGATTTTCGACAGATTTTCGTCTAACAGAGAATTATTTTCTTTTCCATCAAAAATCCGTCGAAAAGTTCCGTTTAAAATCCGTTGAAAACTGTTTAAAAGAATTAAAATATAATTATTTCTTTTTCATCGAAAACCCGTCGAAAAGTTCCGTCAAAAATCCGTCAAAAATTGTTTAAAAAAAAGAATTGTAGAAGTGAAGATTAATTTTTATCATTCAATGAGCATCTTGAATTTCATAAAAATTGGGAGCAATATAATCCTTACGTAAAGGCCATCCTATCCAACTTTCAGGCATTAAGATACGTTTCAAACGTGGATAATTATCATAAGAGATTCCCAACATATCATAAGATTCCCTTTCTTGAAAATCCACACTTTTCCAAACCCAGAAAACAGAATATAATTATTTCTTTTCCATCGAAAATCTGTCGAAGCATTCCGTCAAAAATCCGTCGAAAACTGTTTAAAAGAATTAAAATGTAATTATTTTTTTTCCATCGAAAATCCGTCGAAGAGTTCCGTCAAAAATCCGTCGAAAAGTGTTTAAAAAATTTAAAATATAATTATTTCTTTTCCATCGAAAATCCGTCGAAAAGTGTTTAAAAAATTAAAATATAATTATTTCTTTCCCATCGAAAATCCGTCGAAGAGTTCCGTCAAAAATCCGTCGAAAACTGTTTAAAAGAATTAAAATATAATTATTTCTTTTCCATCAAAAATCCGTCGAAAAGTTCCGTCAAAAATCCGTTGAAAAGTGTTTAAAAAGTTAAAATATAATTATTTCTTTTACATCGAAAATCCGTCGAAAGGTTTGGTCAAAAATCCGTCGAAACTGTTTAAAAGAATTAAAATATAATTTATTTATCATCCCTTCCTCAATTGAGACGATAGCAACCATCGTCGCTTAGGCCATCCGCAACGCCTCGGGCTCGGGCTCGGCTGCGGGCTCCTGCGGGCTGCGCTGCGGGGGCTGCGGGCTTGGGGCTCGGGCTCAGGGTGCGGGTTTGAAAACCCGAGGAACCCGAACGATTTCATGTTTATTTATTTATTTTTTTAAATTTTTTATTCAACGGCCCTTTTAAACGACTACTTCTAAATCAATTTTTTTCAATTTTTTTCAATTTTTTTTCAATTTAATCACACTATATATATATTAACCCTCAACCTCTTATTTTTTCACACCAACAATCTCTCAAACTCTCTCAAATTTCATCATGAATCCAAACAAAACACCTACATCCCGTCGTAACCGACCACATACACCGCAACCGCAAGAAGACCCGGAGCTTGGTTTCCAAGCGTTTACACAACCAGGTTATCGTCCGCAATTTTCGCAACAAATTCCGCCACAAATTTCGCAACAATGGTCGCAACAAAATCCGCCACAATATTTTTACAACTCATTAGGCCATCCGCAACAAATTCCTTACCAACTTACACGTTCCGGTATGATTGAACAAGGTTTTACTCCGACCAACTTCAATCCTCCTTCACCCTTCATCAATCTCGCCGACGACATTGTTTCGGAAACCCAACATTCTAGCCCGCACACACCACAATCCATCTACACACAACCATCAAACCCTCAACCATCGAGAAAAGGAAAAAACAAACAATATGAAAATAGAGCCCCCAAACAGATGTGGACTAAAGATGAGGAACTCGCGTTAGTGTCGGCGTGGGTTGACGTTTCGGAGGACCCCGTTATCGGTAACGCACAAACCCATGATAATATTTTTATTTTTATTATTATTATTATTATTGTTATTATTAATATTATTATTATTATTATTCTTGTTAATATTCTTATACTTGAATTTACATAAATGTAGATAGTTTTTGGACCCGAATCGGGGAAGTGTTCTTTAGTTCGATGGGTCGTGGAAATTATAGAACAACTCATCAACTCAACACCAAGTTCAACGACCTCAATAAAAAAATTGCTCTTTTTGGCGGCATCTACAACAACTTGGTCAATAATAGATCAAGCGGAATGAGTGATGCCGACATTTCACGAGTGGCACACAAACGGTACCAAGCACAACAAGGGTTTGCTTTCTCTAAAGAACAAGCTTGAGAAGTCCTAAAAAAATGTCCAAAATGGGGACCCGTTCCAACGATGACGACAACTTCATCGCGGGGTTCAAAACGTACCAAACCTTCTGATGATGACGATGACGACAACTTCATCGAGTAACTTCAACGACCCATCGGGAGAAACAAGGCAAAAAAACATCAACGAGTAATACGTCCGGGTCGAATACGAACGAAAGTGTTACTCAGTTGTTGACGACGTTCAACGACAAGATTGATGATAAAATGGAATACAAAATGAAAAAACTCGATCTCGAAATCGAACGCTCAAAACTCGAACGAGATAGGTTGGAACAAGAACTCGAAATCGAACGCTCAAAACGATTTGAGAAAGACTTCGAGTTTTTCATGACTTCGCATGATCACCTTACGGGAGACGTTTTGAGGGTTACTTTAAAGAGAAAAGGGCAAATTAAAAAATTTCATAATTGGTAGTGTTTTGTAATTTGTAATTTTTATTTTTAATGAATGATATGAATTTTTATTTTTATTATTTATCTTATTTTTATTTATTAAAAAATATATAAATATTTTTATTTTGTTAAATAATTAAATGTATAAATAAAAGAATTAAAAAAATGAGGTGTTGGTCCCGAAGGCCTATACAAGTTTGTAGAAGGGGGGGGGGGGGGGGGGGTTGAATACAAACACACATATTTTACTTTTCTAAATTGTTTATTGATAAATCATTAACAATTTATAGCTTGTTGCGGAAACAAGATTAAGGATAAACCTAAATCTAAACAAGTTGGAACACTAAGGTTTCTTGCACTAAGAGAGATAAGGAAATTACTAATAATAACTTATCTTGAGATAAGAGATTGAACTTGTCCAGAGTTAGCAAGTTACTTCAAATGAAGTGGGTTCATCTCTTTATATACTGCATGCATTTAATGCAAGTCAGTATACACTTTACACGTGTCATCAGCTGGTTGGTTGCATGTCATTGACCTTGGTTGACAACCTTAGTAGCCGCATGGATGAACAGTGTAGTATCAGAGTGGTTGTACGATTTCAGACAGTCGGAGGTTCTTTTCTGACATTTCGTACGGAGTCGTGCAAGGGGGGTTAAGACAAAAGTACTTTGTACGGAGGACTTCATGATCAGCTTTCGTTGATTCAGAGCATTATCATTTTCTATTCAGCGAATGATAAAGTTCAGCGATAGCTGAAGTCTTGTACTTGATACTTCACGTTGAGTGGACAAATCTGAGTCTTCGCTGATCCGCATCAGTTCATTAGGAGACTTGTCGCTGGTTCTTGAGCTTGATCTTCGACTTCAGCGTAGAACCTTTGTTGAGGTGAAACTTGTCTTCAGGGATCATAAGTAAACAACTAACTTATCAGCGATCATCATAAGGACTGAACAGACTCAGTATTAATGGTGAACAGTTTCGCTGAATGTTTAATTTAAAGAGCGAGAGTTCCTATCAGCGGTACTGTAAGATCTTAGTACTTATCAGCGATAGTGAAACTCTGATACATATTGTTTACTTACAATTTTCACTAAGTATATAAGAGAGGGTCATTATCAAATCACTGAGGGTTTGGATCAACAATCTCCCCCTATTTGATTATGACATAGCAACAAAGAAAATTGCTATTTAATGAAAACATAAGGATAAAAAGAACTCATAAAATATTTGTCCCTTTTACTGTTTTCTGGGATCTTTTCAGTACTGATGGAGTAAAGTACATTCGCTGAAATCTTTCTTTAAAACTTTGAATCAGGTTACAAAGAGAAATGGAAAGATTACAAGTACGAGCGAAATAAATTACAAGTACAGAAGAATAACTGACACAATAGAGAAAAGGCGATCATATCAGCTTATAAAGGTTCTTCCTTAATGAGAAGTTCATCAAGGGTCTTTGATGTGGGGATCATCTAGTCAGGGACATCTTCTCCTTGATTCTTTTTCTTCAGAGCTGCTTCAAAAATCAAGGGCTTCAGGTGTCTAGCTTTGATGTTGCGTCTGACTTCACACCAGTATACGAGATCTCTGAGTTGTTCGATGGGAGCGATGTCTAGCTCAGAGATACGTTGAAAGTGATGATTTCCATAGTAGTCTAAAAAGATTATACCATAGGGATCACTTACAACTGTGCCAGGAATGAATGTTTCTCCAGGTGGTAGAGAGGTGTCAAGCATTGAGAGATCGGCATCAGGGCCAACAATTTCAGCACGCGAGAAACCAATGCCCGTTTCATTCCGAATATGAGGACCTGAACCAGAGGCTTTCTTTTTCTTATCAGGGACTTTTCTTGGTTGAGGAAGAGTAGGAGGAATATCCACAGCAGATGAAAGCAGGTCGATCTGTTTGTTTAAGATCTTCTCGACATGGCTTTTGAACTTTGAGCGCGATCCCTGAATGGCTAATTTTGTTTCTAACCATTCAGAGAGACCAAACTTTTCTAAGGTAGCAGCATAGAAAGTTTGCTTGGTTTCGTCATCTCTGTAGACGTCCACTTCAACAACAGGAACTTCAGCGTACAGTCTTCCTCTGATGTTTGCCTTGATGATTTTGGATGGTCTAGATCGATAGGTCAGCATTTGTTTAGCCCATTCCAAAGTCGTATCAGAGACCTTAGTCTTTTCTCTAACGATCTCTTGAGCATCATCCCATAGCTGACGTTGAACATCAATGGGAACTCTTTTCAGCTTGGGGTCTTTTATTGATCGTTGAGTAAGTTTGATGGCGTATTCTCTGTCTTTTTCTTCAGCTTCCTTTCTTTCAGCGAGTAGGCGTTCAGCTCTGAGGTGTTCCTGGTATTCAGCTTTTGAAATTCTGAACTTTGGAGGAACTGAAGGAAGTTGATCACGCCTCAGAATGATTCGCTGATCCTCGAAGTGCTTTATTATTTCCTCTCTTCTTTTCTGATCCTCTTCACTTAGCTTTTGAGGAGCTAAGGAAGGTCTGCGATTGTGCGAGAGTAGCTGTTCTTCTGGTTCATCAGTCTCAGAGATTAAATCTAAGACTGGGATTATTTCTTCAGCAGCAGCTGGTATTATTGGTGAAGTCGCAGTTGTGGAGCCTTCAGCGATATCCTCAAACAGGGGAGAGGACTAGCTGAAACACAACGATCTTACGAGTAAGAACTTGGGTAGAATCAGATAGAGAGAATTGGTTCAAGCGTATAGGCTTGGGTAGTAGAACTGATAGGTATGATAGAGGAAGGATGGAGTGAGATGTTTAGCATACCTGATAAACCGGCTTTTCAAGCAAGATCATCAGATTGTCATCTTCAGCGACGCTTTTGCCTTTGCCTTTCTCAGCTCCAGAGGCTGAGGGCTTTGTCTTTGTCCGCTCCCCTGAAGGTTCATTTATCGAGATTCCCTTAAGATATTTGATCTTCGGAGCAGGTTTGACGATAAAGAAGTCATCGTCATCTTCGTCATCATCATCATCATTCTTTGGAGAAGAAGATGGTTCATCATCAGGGATGTCGACGGCTTCATCATCTTCTGCTTCGGATTCAGTTTTCTCAGCTTCTTCTTCGAGTTGCTCCCCCTCAGATACAGAGGCGAGCTTCTCGGTTTCCTCAGGGTTTTCATCTCCCTGAGGTCCAGCGGTGGTTTCTTCAGTATTCGTCTTCTCTCCCCTGATAGATTCATCATGGGAAAGGTCTTCAGCGCTCTTGGCGAGGTCTTCAGCGCTCTTCTCCCCCTCTTTTCATGATGACTGGGGGAGGAATGGCTAGATTCAGCAGCGTTGGTAGGTTCTCTGTCTTCTTGGCCAGAGAGACCTACACAAACTTCAATCTTTGCTAATCTGTCTTCAAGGCCAGAAATAGCAGGATTGATCTTCCCGAGCTCAATGCGATCCGCCGCTGTAAAATGTTCAGATTCAGGGACAGGGGTAGGAGCAGGAGTATTCGCCTTGTGCAGCAGCTGTTCGATCATAGTCTTCATCGAACCAACGTCAGTCTTTACAGAGCTTAAGTCAGTCGTCAGAGTGTTGAATTTGTCTTCACAGCAGACATATCTCCCTCTAGTGTTCCAACCGATGTCTTCAGCGTTGTTACCTCGCTGGACATGGATGAAACTGAATTTTTGAGAGAGGTGTAGTCTGTGTAGATATCAGCGAGCACCTTGGCGAAGTCGCTGAGAGTTTTATCAACCTACTTCATGTCATCTGTGGAAGCCTTCTTCTCCACCACCGTTGTCAGTTTGTTCAGATTTTCTCCAGCGTTTGTTACAGCTGTAGAGTTATTGGAGAGAGTAGTGGTGAGACCTGTCAGCTTTGTCTCCACGGACTTCAGAGAGGCGTTGATATCTCCCAAATTAGGACCTGTAACATATAAAAACTTGTGAACAGAGGAAAGCTCAGAAGTTTGGGGTTTAGTCACAGTGTTTATGGGTTGTTGTTTACCTGCAGGAGGATTGGTGAATTCATCGAAATCACGGGTTCCTGAGTAAAGTTCCATGTCATCTTCAAAAGTGCCCATGGATTTTTCTGCAGGTCCTGTCTTCATCATTCCTGGAGAATCAGCTTTAGGTTCCGAGGAAATGATGGTAGGGCCAGTTAGATATGGAGTAGAGACCAAATGAGTGGAGGGAGGAGCGAAGGATAAGAATGGGGGTTGGGTTATGAGTTCAACGAGTGATTCGCTGACAATCACTTCATCAGTCTTTTGAGAGACTGAAGGAGGTTGGGTAGGTTCCAAGTTTGTAACCTCAGCGTTTAGAGACGCTGAAGTTGGGATAAAAGGGATGGCTTATTCAGGTGTGGCAGAGCGTACCACTGAACGTTCCTTCAGCTCTGCAGAAAGAGCTGAGGAGTCTCCAGCATGAGATTGCTGGGGTTGCTCCTTTGTTTTCTTGATCCTTTTAGAATCAAGTGGGGTAGATGAATGTTTCCTTTTCTTAGGAGAGGATTTTGTGGCCAGGGTATCAGCGATCGGTATTGTCGCTGAAGGAGCCACAGAAGTAGAAGAAGAAGGGTTGAGAAGAGTTAAGAGGGTAGAAAGACGTACCTCATTTTCAACAGGTTTGAAGTCGAGTACCTTAGGGCCAATTTGAGAGAGCTTCAGATCGCCCTCTTGCGGGTAGCTGTCCTTCAGGCCATATTGAAAGATAGCGCTGATGAATCGGGGGTAAGGAACCCATGCAGGCCTGTCAGCGGCAGAGTCTACTCTTTGCAGCAAGTCATCATAGATGAGAGATGCCCAATCAATGTGTAGACCTTTCAGCAGAGCGTATCCCATAGCTTGCTGAGGTTGAGCGGCTTGATCAGAAGAGCCGGTCTTGGCAGTCATGCAGCTGATAAGGTGAGCGAAGATGAAGTTCATCTCGCTGGGCATTTTCGATTTCTTCAGCAGTGTTAGCTTCTTCTCATGCTTCTTGTCTCTGCCCATTTCCCATACATAGCCCATTGCATCAAAAAATGCAATAAGAGCTTCTTTGTCAGCGAGCTTCTTATGGTCAGGGAAAGGAACAAAAGGTTTTTCCTTTGTAGCGATGGGAAAGTTCAGAGCTTTGCGAATGATGGCAGGTGTGATCTTTATCGTGCCATATTCAGTGTCGCAGAGGACACAATCAACTGTTTTGGAGGGATCTTTGGCGGATGGTAGCTGAGAGTGTCTGGCAGAGTACCAGAACTGAGATAGTAGCAGCTGACTTGCAGGGGGTGAAATGGTCAGGGCTGTTGAAATGGAGCAATTCTTCAGGAAATTCACAGCATCTGTCAGATGTGTGACTTGCTTTCGAGGAGGAAACTCGAGAAGCGCAGAAAGGTTGTTTATCTTAGTCCCGTCTAGTTGATCCAGAGTGAAGTTAACCTGAGGAGCCTTGATGATTTCCATTTCCTCAGAGTCAGTAGAGATGTTCTCAGCGGTAGTAGGAATGTTAGACGTTGCCATTTCCTGTATTATCAGTTTAACCAAAGATTAACAAATAAGAATAATCTTAATGTGGAAAGATTTTCCATTAAGATGGTTCGAATTTTGTCCATTTCATTCAGACAAAATGTCTTAATGAAGATTAGGGTTTTTCTTGATTTTTGAAACGAAATGTAAAACCCATTTTCCTGTTTTCCAGTTTTCTATGAAGAAATAGATTCTGGAAACGAATGAAGAACAAGTTTAAGATTTTGCATTTAAACTTGAAGAACAACCATGAAATGGTTGTGTTCATAAAACCACGAAAGAAAATGATTTCATTTTACGAAGTTCTTTTGTTTGATCTTGTTAAAACAAAGAGTAGATCAGAAACAAGTTATTTGCATTCGGTAAATAATAAGAACATATTAACCTTGATGTTTGATGAAGAAGATGATGAACAGTTCTTGAAGTTTTTGAAATCACAAATGCAACAGTGAATTCTTTCTTGCGGAGGAAGATTGATCGCGTAAAAGAAAAATATAAACAAAGAATTTGTTTATATAGAGATTTTAGAAAGAGAAAATCTTGAGCGGGAAAAGATTTTCATCATGACACGGACACGTGTTTGCATTTGATTGGAAGTTTGAACAAGACGTGCAAACGTGTGTCAGGAAGAGAAAACGGGCCGGGGTTTTATCCGTTGTAATGACGTCACAACTGTCCTTTCATATTCTTGGTTGTCTCTGAGGTTTTGAAAAACTCAGAGATACTTTTGAAAACATGAAGCACTGAATGAAAATATTCAGTGAAGGTTTTAAGAAATTTCAAAATATCGCTGTTAAGGAAGAGATATTCAGCGATGCATTTTGTTTTGAAATCTTGCATTTTCATGCGATCGTCAGAGAGAGTAAACATACCTTGATATCAGTGAATCAAGTTTATTCAGAGAGAAGATGATATAATGGGTTATACAAGTTGATTTTATCCTTTCGCTGATCAATGTGAACCGCTGAAGATTTTATCCTTCAAAGTTCAGCATTCCAAGCTCGCTGATGAGAAAGTTGAATCTTGTCTCATCAAGAGGTTTGGTAAATAAGTCAGCTAACTGATAATCAGTTGGGATAAAATGAAGTTCTATATCACCATTCATCACATGATCTCTGATAAAATGATATCTGATTTCTATATGTTTGGTCTTTGAATGTAATACTGGATTGTTTGCTATAGCGATGGCACTTGTGTTGTCGCAATAGATTGGAATTTTGGAGAGCTGAAGATCATAGTCTAGTAGCTGATTTCTCATCCACAATACTTGAGAACAACAACTTCCAGCAGCTACATATTCAGCTTCAGCTGTGGAAGTGGACACTGAATTTTGCTTTTTACTTGTCCAACTTACCAGCTTTCCACCCAGGAGCTGACATCCTCCTGTGGTGCTTTTCCTATCCATTTTGCAACCTGCAAAATCACTATCTGAATAGGCGGTTAGATCGAATCCTGAATCTTTGGGATACCAAAGACCTAGATTCGCTGTACCCTTAAGATATCGAAAGATTCGCTTTACAGCTTTCATATGAGATATCTTAGGTTCAGCTTGATATCGTGCACACAAGCATGTTGCAAACTTAATATCGGGTCGGCTAGCTGTAAGATACAATAGAGAGCCGATCATCCCACGGTACAGCGTGACATTGACAGGAACACCCTTAGTGTCCTTATCAAGTGTCAACGGTGGTGCCATAGGGGTTTTCATAGCTGAACTTTCAGTTAAGTCGAATTTCTTCAGCATATCTTTAACATACTTTCCCTGATTAATAAAAGTTCCTTTTTCAGTTTGCTTAATCTGAAGACCAAATAAATATGTTAGTTCACCCATCATGCTCATTTTGTTCTCATCTTTCATTCTATCAGCGAAACGAGTACAAAGTTCAGGGTTAGTAGACCCAAATATAATGTCATCAACATATATTTGAACTAGAATGATATGACCTTTCACTTTTCTAAAAAATAGAGTTTTGTCAATCTTACCTCGCTCAAAATTTTCAATATGGAGATAAGTAGAAAGAGTATCATACCATGCACGTGGAGCTTGCTTCAAGCCATAAAGTGCCTTATCCAGTTTATAAACATAACCTGGACGCTTAGAATCTGAGAATCCTGGAGGTTGTTCCACATACACTTCTTCATTCAGCTTTCCATTTAGAAACGCTGACTTAACATCCATCTGATGTACTTTGAAGTTTTTGTGTACAACATATGCTAAGAATAGACGAATAGATTCAAGTCTTGCTACTGGAGCAAATGTTTCGTCATAATCTATACCTTCCTCTTGTCTGTATCCCTGAGCAACAAGTCGAGCTTTGTTGCGGGTTACAGTACCATGTTCGTCCAACTTATTTCGATAGACCCATTTAGTGCCTATTACTGTTTTATCAGTTGGTCTCTGAACAAGTTTCCAAACTTTGTTTCTTTCGAATTCAGTCAGCTCTTCTTGCATGGCGCTGACCCAGTTTGGATCTTTGAGGGCATCATCTACTTTCTTTGGTTCAGTTAGTGAAATAAAATTTACAAATAAACAAATATTACCTGCACTTCGTCAAGTCTGAATCCCAGCGTTTGGATCACCAAGAATTTGATCAATTGGGTGATTTATAGTCCATCGCTGAGCCGGAGCGTGAGACGCTGACTCAACTTGAACTGGAGGAGCTGAAGATGAAGCTTCAGCGACGTCAGGAGTATCAGCCAAGAGAGGAATGGATGCAGTTGTCATTATATTCACTGATTGCTGAGAAGTAGATGGAATGTCTGAGACATTTGGTTTAGCGTTAGGTATAGTGTTTATAGGAACAGCTGAGACCCAAGAAGTTTCAGCTTCACTGTTCTGCATATTTGGAAAGATAGGACTATCATCTTCTACTGGATGAGCATGAGTAGTGGGAATAACTTCTGAATCACCAGTATGAGAAAACATCCATTGATTCAGTTCTTCAGTATCAGCGGACGGTTTAGAGTTCGCTGAATGGGATTCGTCAAACGTGACGTGAATAGTTTCTTCTACAGTTTGTCTTCTACGATTGAAGACTCTGAAGGCTTTGGAAACTGAGGAGTATCCAAGAAAGATTCCATCATCAGCCTTAGGATCAAACTTTCCAAGTGCATCTCTGTTGTTCAGTATAAAACACTGACATCCAAAGATGTGAAGAAAGCTGATTGAAGGCTTTCTCCCATGAAAAAGTTCATAGGCTGTATTTTTGAATCTTTTGACTATCAGCGACCTGTTTTGCGTAAAACAAGCAGTGTTGACAGCTTCTGCCCAAAGCTGAGTAGGCAAGTGAGAATCGCTGAGCATTGAACGTGCAGCTTCAATAATTGTTCTATTTCTTCTTTCAGCGACTCCATTTTGTTGCGGTGTTCTCACTGAAGAAAAGTTGTGAGAAATACCCTTACTCTCAAGGAAGGAATCAAGAGAACTGTTTTTGAATTCAGTCCCATGATCACTCCTTATTGAGCGAACGGTCAGATTGTTCAGGGTTTCCATCTTCCGAACAAAATTGATGAGTTCTTCAGGGGTGTCACTCTTAGAACGGAGAAACATTACCCAAGTGAAGCGAGAGAATTCATCAACTATGACCAGCATATATTTCTTTCCAGCGATGGATTGTTTGTTAACAGGTCCAAACAAATCCATATGGAGTAGTTGTAGAGGAGATGACACTGAAGAAACTTGCTTTGACTTAAAGCTTGCTTTGGCCTGCTTCCCTTTTTCACACGCTGAACATGACGACTCTTTGGCGTATGAATGCTGAGGTAGACAAGTGACTAACTCTTTTGAAGAAAGAGTGTTCAGTGTCTTTAAATTTAGATGAGATAGCCTCTTATGCCATAGCCAGTTGACATCAGATGAGGCCTTTGAGAAGAAACAGGAGTTCTCAGTGGTTGTTGAGTCCATGTTTATTACATAAACATTTTCCAAACGATAACCGCTGAGAGCTATCTTCTCCTTTTTGTCAGTGACAAAGCAGGATTCCTTAGTAAAGATTACTTTGTTATCCATGTCACACAGCTGACTGATGCTTAGAAGATTATGCTTCAGCCCTTCAACATATGCGACTCTTCTAAAGGAGGTTGTACCATTTGAAAGTACACCATACCCTCGGGTATGTCCTTTTCCATTTCCACCGAAAGTCACAGAGGGACCCTTCTCTTCCTTGTATTCAGCGAGCAGGCTTTTCTTTCCAGTCATGTGTCTAGAGCATCCGCTATCGAGATACCAGATACCCTTCTTAACCTGCAATACGAAGGAAGATTAGTTTTTCTTGGGTACCCACTTTACCATGTATACACATTTGTCAGTGGAGGTAGTTGGAATGGAAGATTCAGCAGTCTTCGCATCATTTGAAGATTCAGCTTTGTCTTTCTTCACTTTGGTTAATTTCTTAACTTCAGTGGTAGGATTCACTTTGACCTGATTTGCACCAGGGTTGGTCTTCTTTGCCTTGGGGGCAATCTTCACCTTAGCTATCTTTTCAGCTTTGGTGGATGTGGGGCACTTACTAGCAATATGATCGGTAAGTCCACAGTGATAACATTTCCTATAACTAAAAGTAGTTCTAGGACCATTTGAATGCTGAGCTTTTAATTTCAAATTAGAAGTGCCAGCACCAAGTAAACTATTGGCTTTAGAAATGGGACGAACATTCAGTTCTTCAGATTTCTTACCAAGGACATCCAATCTGAGTCTAGGAGTAGATCGCTGAATAGATCCAGATATTTGCTTCCTTGATCCAGAGGGATGAGCCACTGAAGCTTTAGAAGCATTCAGCTTTGGTACTAAGGTACCCTTCTGAGGATTCTGGTAAATAACAATTCCTTTACCTTTGTCTTTAGAGACAGAGGTAGGTTTTGAATAAACCATTTTCTCCTTGCCTTTTGAGGAGGTAGGAATTTCCTCAGGGATTGGTGTAACGGACGAGGAGCACTGAGAAGATGAAGTATCAGCGACTGAGGATACGAACGTTCCAAATTTAAGCATTGAACGCTCAGTGGTTGGTTTTGGAGTTTCATATTTGTAACCCAAACCACGTTTATCAGTCAGGGGAATCTGAGACTTTATTATCTCAGTGATCTTTGTTGAAGAATTACACCATCCTTCAACAGTAGCTTTTTCAGCCTTTAATGCAGCGATAGCTTCTGCTCGTTCGATTTTGACTAGCTGATTTAAATATACTTGATCTTTGAAATCTTCTTCAATTTTAGAAAGCTTTTCTATTTGAAGGTGGCAGTTTTTAAGCTTTTCAGCGAGATCAAGATTTTGGTTTTCAACCACAGTTTTGCCGTTCATGGCTTCGTATAAACTTCTAGTCAAGAGATCGATCTTACGGAGACTGTCAGCTTCATCGATATTTGCAATATTGGTAAAGAAAGAAGGTGATACCTGAATAGCAGATGTTGAAGTGGAGGGAATGTCTGAACTTTCTTCCTCTTCTTCAATCTTGGCCATAAGACATAGATTTGCTTCATCATCTTCAGAGTCAGATGATGATGATGCTTCATCAGAAGCAGCCCAATCATAGTCAGCCATCAGGCCTTTATTCTTCTTCTTAAAGCTTTTCAGCTTTGCATATTTTTCTTTCAGCTTTGAATATCTGTCATCTTTATTTCTTGGAACAAAGGGTTTCTTTGTAAAAGCTGAGGGTCTAGAAACTTTCTTTGACCTGCACTCGTTAGCGAAATTTCCTGTCTTTTCGCAGTTAAAACAAGTAGCAGTAGCCTTATCAATAAAAGCCGATGATCTAGGCTTGTCAGTTATGGAAAGAGGTTTGTTCTTTCTAAACATTTTCTTTTTGGCAAATCTCCTGAACTTCTTAGTTAGGAGAGCCAAAGATTCATCATTATCTGAAAAATCAGAATCTGATGACCTTTCAGAGTTACTTTCTAACTCAGTGATGGTGACCGAGGGTCGCTGAGTAGAAGGTTCCTCTGAGATTAAAGCAACAGGGGTGCTTTTGGAATCTTTTACAAGATTCTTCTTAAGATGGCTCGATTGCTCATGATTCAGCAACGTGCCATATAAGGTTGAAAGGGTCATTGATTTTAGATCCTTTGATAGCTTGAGACACATAGCATAATTGTCCCAGCTTTCAGGTAAACATTCTAGAAACTTTGTCAGTACTTCAAAGTTAGAATATTCCTTACCAACAGTTTTCAGATCTATAATTAAACAATTAAAACGTTGGTGAACTTCAGAGAGAGATTCATTCTTACCAGAAATGAAGCTTTCGTATTGTCTTACCAGGTTGATCTTTCTTGAATCCTGGACTTCAGACGTTCCTTCATACTGAACACATATTGTGTCCCACATGGCCTTTGATGTTTTCAGATTCATGACGGAATGGTAGACTTCGTCAGGAAGAGCCATGGATAGTATGGATCTGGCTTTTGTATCTATAGCCACTTTCTTCTTATCTTCGTCAGTCCATTGAAAGATTTCCTTAGGTACCAGCCTTTCTGGAATAGCAGGTCTATTCTCAGCGACTGGAACAGCAGCATCAATTCTTACAGGGATGAATGGACCATTCTCTAGATAGTAAGGCATAGTAGGGTCTACACCTTCTAAGAAGGGTGTCATCCTATTTTTCCATAAGTTGAAGTTATCTTTGGAAAATCTAGGGGGTTTAGGAAGAGAACCATTGTCTATATAATTTGTGTTTGTGTTGGTGGCCATTTTCAGATAATAGCAAGGAAGAGAAATATCTTAGATTAGATCTTGTTTATGAGGTTAAACAAATCCGCTCTGATACCACTTGTTGGTCCCGAAGGCCTATACAAGTTTGTAGAAGGGGGGGGGGGGGGTTGAATACAAACACACAGATTTTACTTTTCTAAATTGTTTATTGATAAATCATTAACAATCTACAGCTTGTTGCGGAAACAAGATTAAGGATAAACCTAAATCTAAACAAGTTGGAACACTAAGGTTTCTTGCACTATGAGAGATAAGGAAATTACTAATAATAACCTATCTTGAGATAAGAGATTGAACTTGTCCAGAGTTAGCAAGTTACTTCAAATGAAGTGGGTTCATCTCTTTATATACTGCATGCATTTAATGCAAGTCAGTATACACTTTACACGTGTCATCAGCTGGTTGGTTGCATGTCATTGACCTTGGTTGACAACCTTAGTAGCCGCATGGATGAACAGTGTAGTATCAGAGTGGTTGTACGATTTCAGGCAGTCGGAGGTTCTTTTCTGACATTTCGTACGGAGTCGTGCAAGGGGTTGAGACAAAAGTACTTTGTACGGAGGACTTCATGATCAGCTTTCGTTGATTCAGAGCATTATCATTTTCTATTCAGCGAATGATAAAGTTCAGCGATAGCTGAAGTCTTGTACTTGATACTTCACGTTGAGTGGACAAATCTGAGTCTTCGCTGATCCGCATCAGTTCATTAGGAGACTTGTCGCTGGTTCTTGAGCTTGATCTTCGACTTCAGCGTAGAACCTTTGTTGACGTGAAACTTGTCTTCAGGGATCATAAGTAAACAACTAACTTATCAGCGATCATCATAATGACTGAACAGACTCATTATTAATGGTGAACAGTTTCGCTGAATGTTTAATTTAAAGAGCGAGAGTTCCTATCAGCGGTACTGTAAGATCTTAGTACTTATCAGCGATAGTGAAACTCTGATACATATTGTTTACTTACAATTTTCACTAAGTATATAAGAGATGGTCATTATCAAATCACTGAGGGTTTGGATCAACATGAGGTGGCAAAGAGGGCTTTTAGTTATGCGCTGGAGGTCTTTAGGGCTTGAGGGCTTGAGGAGAAAAGCTGATGTGGCGCTGATGTGGCATTGAGGGCTTGAGGGCTTTTATCTATGCGTTGTGGATGGCCTTACCAACCCTAGCAACCATCGTCACTACCAATCAGATTCACCTCGAAATTCAAGTCTTCCTCTTGTGTGTCTCCGTTTTGAGCTCTGCAACCCGTTAATCTTCCGATTTGCATCCCCTAACGGAAGTCCAAGAACCCTATCTCTCGATTTGCATCCATCTCTTTTCATCTACACAAGTCTAAGTGAGAATCAGGTAATCGATTCCGCTATCTATACATTTTTGTAGTATTTGAAGGTTTTGTCGATTTTTTTTTGAATTTGTTATTTATAAAACGTGTTTGGATGATGCTATGAAATTAGGTTAGGGTTAGCTCTTAGTAATCTTCCATCTCCATCTTTTCTAGATTTGATTATCCATTGCTCCATATCAGGTAAAGGTTTTATCGATTTCAAACTCTAATTGATCTTCTTTCTGATTTCATCGTCCTCCTCATATTGTATTAGAAAGGGTTGGAATTAAAAAATCGATATGAACTGGCAGGCATTCTAATATACATAATCAGACTTTTTTAACTGTTTGATTTTGCTGATTGAAGTTTGTAGAGATTGAGAGAGAAGATCCGTACTGGTGCCCCAAAAAAGTTTGTTAGCATTTTGTGTTTGACTTTTCTCATGCAGTTTGGGGTAAGATTCTATTGGTTTAACCACAAGGGGCTTGTGGCATACTGGTTAAGGCCTTGGGTGGATGTGGCTCAGAAACCCATCTACCCCGGGTTCAAATCCAGGCGTTGCCAACTTGTGGCCACTGAGGAATTATCTCAGGGATGCATGCTTAGCAGTCAATCAGTGCCAGAGATTAGTCTAGGCAAAGCCTAGGATACCCTTTCAAAAAAAAGATTCTATTGGTTTATTGATTGATTTGTTGGGGAAATGGATTAATTCATCAGTTTAGTGTGTTTATCATGTGTGTGAAGCTACTTGGATTATTGAATTGGTTATTGTACATTTATGAATTCTGGTATCATATATATGATTAATTGTATTACTTGCTGCTACGGCTTACACTTTTGAGTTGTGACAAAAATTCACAATATATGTGAAGTCTTAATTTGTGGAAATGGATATAATGGTAAACCCTAATCGTTTCGATTATACCTATTTCATTCATGCTACATTATCTGTTTATGACAAGTAAATTGTATCCACATTGGATCATTATTTGTTGTTTCATGGTATAAACAGGATCCATAAAATGGATATGCAAAAATGTGGACTTATAACTTGATAATATAGTATTTATCAATACTAAACGTGTATGAGTAGTTGGAGCAAGCTAATCGAGTCTAGCAAACTCCACCACAACCATTCGTTTTTTACTCAACTTTACCTCACACCCAAGCTAGTGAATTTAGCCTGCCATTACTTGAGCTGTAAGTAGATTAAAGACATGAAAAATCATTTCCATTTTCATTCCTCTACTTGAACCAAACAACCCCTAAAACCCACAAATGCTCTTCTCATATATGAACTTATCCATCTCCAAAAGCAAATCCTTTTTCTTGTCAGTATTATATCTTCCATTTCTTCAGATTTGGATTTTAAAATAATCTTCCGAAAAGCAGATTTTTTGCTTTGAGACCTGCTGTTGCTGTCATATGCTGCACCATTAGTTGTTTCAACATATTCTCACTTTTCGAAAAATATCATGGTAGTCTTGTTGAAGCTGATTAGTTCTAGTTTATACAGATGAAACTTTGATTCTTAAGTCGCATTGCCATATAATTAGTTTTTCACTTTTTTAAATTTGAACATATTTATTAAAAGCTGGCTTTATACACCGACAAGTTTGTCATTATACCTCAAATGATTGTGGTAAAAGTAGACTGTTGATCCAAACCCTCAGTAATTTTATAATGACTCTGAGAAACACTTACTGAAATCTGTAAGTAGACAATATGTATTAATGTTTTGTAATCAAAGAAAATATACTAAGTCTGTTTAGTATTGCTGATGGAAAACATGCTTTAATTTATACTTCAGCGAACACTGTACATCAGTGAGCCCTGAGCTTGTTCAAATCTCACTGATGATCGCTGAATATTCATTATGTAATTATTTGCTTATGATCCCTGAAGACAAGATTCGCGTTAACCAAGTTCGAAGCTGAAATCGAAGACCAAGCTGAAGAACAAGTGACTAAGTCTACTAGTGACCTGATGCAGATATCAGCGAAGATAAGACTTGTCCATTCCACGCGAAGTTTCAAGTAGAAGACTTCAACGAACGCGGAACTTTATCATTCCCTGATAAAGATTCATTCAGCGAACGCTGATCATGAAGCCTGTTCTACAAGAAAATTTTGTCTTATCCCCTTGCACGCCTCCGTACGATTTTTCCAGAACGGACATCCCTTTTGTCCAGAATTGTACAACCAACTCTGCCAACTACACTGTTCATCATGCGGCCACTAGGATGTCTACTGAAGTCAAATCATGCAACCAACCAGAGACTTCCACGTGTAAAGGTGTATTGTTTTGCATTAAATGCATGCAATATATAAAGGAAACCCTACTTCTTTCTTGAAGCAATTCGGCCATTCCTTCTCGCTGAACCGATGTGTGTTAGAAAACTATCCTTAGTTTTCTTATCTTTCTTTCTTTCTATTTTCTAGTGCAAGAAAATCTGTGTGTTCTCATAGTTTGTTTAGATTAGGTTTTTAACTTGATCTTATTCCGCAACAAACTGTAAATTGTTTGATTATATCAATAAACAATTTAGAAAGATAAAAATTTGTGTTTGTATTCTACCCCCTTCTACAAACTTGTATAACCCTTCGGGACCAACATAGACTATTTGGAGAAACTCGAAGTGATTACGAAACTAAGTTGATAAATTATATTAATAAATAGTGTTGAGAAATTGTACAAGTTGTTCTCTTTTAGGGTTGAGAAGACTTAGAACTAGGGCTGGAAATTGACTCTAGTTGCAGAATGGAGAGACTTAGAACTAGGGTTGGCATTAACTTAGTCTAGGTTTCAAAATCTTTTAAGAGCACAAACACCACTCTACTTGTTCTAAATCCCTCAATGTTTCAGAAATACCACAACTTGTCGACACATACAGATAGAGCGTGGATGTACAAAAGGTTAGCCTCTAAGGGTTATCTTAGCAATGCTTATTGCGACGCCCTAAAAGATGGTAATATTGATACATTTATTCTTTTACAAACTTAAGTAATGTTTAGTTGATACTAATTGTTTATGTTGATTAAATGAAGGTACGAAGTCTGAAGGAGGGGCTTGAAAATAGAGATGAGCAGATTGCGGAACAACAACGGACGTTTGAGCAACGGGTAGAGGATCGGATACAAAACGGCAAATTCAAGAACAAATGAAAATTATGATGGAGCAGGTCGCTAAATTCAGCGGTTCCCCAATCGGCTATAACCCACCCCAACCCCTCCTGAAATCTAAAAACAATTCTAGTTTTATATATTTGTTGGATAAATTTAGATTACTAGTATTTGTTGGTTAAATTTGGCGTATTAAAATTTGTAGTTTTATATATCTTGTTTGGGCATTATAAATTCTGATATATGTAGATGGAAACATGAAATTTTGAATTTTTTTAATCTGTTTAGCATCTTTGACGAATTTCAAACGAAAATCTGTCACAAAACAATTCCGTCGAAAACCTGTCACAAAACAGTTCTGTCGAAAACCTATCACAAAAGAATTCCGTCGAAAACCTGTCACAAAACAATTATGTCGAAAATCTGTCACAAAACAATTCCATCGATAATCCCACAAAGAGTTCAATCGAAAATCTGTCGAAAAAAGTTGTCGAAAATCCCTTGTAATTTTCATGGGATTTTCGACGGATCACATTTATCGACCATATTATAACCGACGGAATGAAACTATCGAAAATCCGTCACAAATGTAGATTTTCGACGGATTTTCGACGGAATTTTTCGTCAAAAATACTTCTCTGTTTTGTAGTGGTTGTAACAACCCAATTCGACAAAACAAACATAAACAGCTTAATATAAAATAACTCACCAAACGGCCCCAAAATAATATCTCAATCATACAGTTACATAATGAGGTTTGCGGAAACAAACTATGACACTACCGAGATTGAAACTATACTAAGTCTGGTAAGCTGAACAAATAATAAATACTATCTTCTAACCAACGCTCCATGCTTACCTCCCCACCTTGCCCTTACTTGAGTCTTCTACTAATTGCTTACCTGAAAATGGTTTCGTTTTTAAAAAATGAGGGGTAGATCATGAGGTCTAGTGAGTTCCAGCTAGTAACAAATATTCGCGCCACAACCAACATTTAAAACGATCTATAAGCATTTATAAACAATTCTCAAATTTAAAACATTAAACTTTCAAACAAAAGAACGACTATGTAAATGGCACACACTGAGGTCACATACACCTGTGACAACGTGTCTGGCTCACAATGCTTTAACTGGGACACACCCCCATGGCATAAACGAGACACACCCAACGGTATGAGCATTTGCGGACACACCCCCGACTTAAGCCATAACATGACCACTCTCAAATGTATGCATACATATCAGATCATCTTTCACGACATAGCAAAACATGCAATTTCATAACAAACTAAAACATGCACTTTCATAAACTTCTCATGGTTTAAAATTCGTACGTCGTCAACATTTTCCGTTAGAAAGACTCATTTGTGTTGTCCTCGCTCAGTTCTTCTCACTTACTCTTCTAATCCTTAAATCAAATACATACGGTTTAAATAAAATACAAGAGTGATAAGTCACTCGATCATCCCTCAAGGTTGTCTCTAAACGACACCCTCAACGACACCTCGTACTTAGCTCGAAGAAACCGATGAATACTCACGAAATAAAACTAACAGAGCCCAGAAACAAATTCCCGGATAACACATTCCCGGAATATACCCCTATCCGGGTTCCAGCCTTATAGGGGTTCCGACCCTATCCGGGTTCCAACCCAATTCGGATTCCTCCCTATCCGGATTTCGACCCTGCCTGATTCCAACCCTATCCGGATTTTAGCCGTGTCCGGGTATCTCTTACCTGGATTTAGGTGATTCCCGAGGCACATGGTTTTTGTAACACCTCAAAATTTCCATAATTATTGTACATTTTGGGAGAACGTTTAAAATATTAGGGGATGTTATTTTAAACAATGTGTATGATTTAATGTTGAAGGGTCAAAGTGTATTTGGCCAAAGTGTTAAGCTAAATGGTGGGATTATGAAACCTTGAGGTTAGTTTTATCAATCATTGAAAGTTGGAGGTATAAAACCTTAAGGGCGTTTGAATATGAGATTTATCTCAATTTTATTTTGGTGAAGTCGGTTCGAGCATAGAGTTTTTCGATAGCAAGTTTCGTTCGGTAAGGAAATTCAATTGATTCCTGCAATTCATTCCTTAAGAAATTGAGATCACAAAGTAATCCACTCTTTAATTAGGTCTCTGATTTGTGTTGGTGAAAAAGAGATTGAAAATTTGGATTTCTGAATTTGGTTCCAGCGACTTCAAATTCTACAGGTGAGTTCATCTACCTGTTTTGTTTAATAAAATTGATTTGTTGAATTGATATCTCTATGAAATGATCACAAAGAAGTTATTGGGAATTTTGGAATAAAATCGTATGAATTAAACTGGGTATCATCGAATCTGGAAGATGAATATTCCGGAAAGTTTCGGATTCCGGATAATTTTCCGGATTGATTTACCGGGCACCGGATAGTTCCGGATTCCAGGTAGTTTTCCGGATTGATTTACCGGGTACCGGATAGTTCCGGATTCTTGGTAGTTTTCCGGACTGGTTTACCGGTTATGATTCTGGATAGTTCCGGATTTCGGATGGTGTTCCAGATTGATTTACCAGATGCGGTTTCCGGATGGTTCCAGACTTGGAGTCCGGATAAATTTTCCGGATGTTACCGGATTTCTATGGAATCCGAATTGCTTTGGGACTTGGTTCCGGATTAGTTTACCAGACAAGTTTTCCTGGATATTTTCTGTACAGGGTTGTACTGTTCAAGTATTTTCTGAATATGAAATATATCCTGATTTTAATAGTAATAATGTAATTATATCTCAACTTCGAGTAAGATATGAGTTGATATGCGTTTTGAGTTAATACACACTCATGCTAGGAAGTGTAATGGATCCATAGGCACTAGCATTATGTAAAAATGTGGAATAGGCGTGGTGCTTAATCGTAATTCCCGTTGTTTTGAAATGAGGAATAGGTCGGGTTCTTAATGGTAATTCCCATTTCGTATTGTGATGTGAAATCGTGGAATAGGTAGGGCGCTTAATTGTAATTCTCGATTTCTATTGGAAGATAAGGGATAAGCATGACTCTTAATTGTAGTCCCTACTTCCACACCAAGAAATAGGCATGGCGATTTATTGTAATTTCTTGGATATGAGCTGTAATCTAGAATCCGTGGTGATTGGTAGTGGCGCTCTTGAACATGATAGTATGACTTACTTAGTGTTGGTCATACTCATGGAATCGGGTATGATTCCCGTCATCGAAAGATGTTATGTGTACGGTAAGAAAGTTTGTGATCAGGTTAACTTATTTGCTTTGTTTACAAATTTGGTTTTCAAAGCTTATAAAGATTTTGATTTGAAATATGGATGTTCTCACTAGACGCAAGCCTAATCTTTTCAATTTAATTTTTCTTTCCAGGTACTAGCTCGGGAAGGGATACAAAGGGATGAGTGAAGAGGGGTATCAGAGTTATGCTTTTTGGAAGCGTGATGGAGAAGTTAGTGTAAACAAAGATGTTTTGGGAGATTTCCTAGACAACCCATTTAATATGATCTTAATGTTATGGATTAGATTAGTAGGTTGTTTTTGATAGTTCAGTTGTATATATATGAATCTTCGTAACTAATTCTCCATTTATGTATGAAAGTTTTGGAAGATGTTGTAGAATACTTTGTTAAATTCAAGGTTTAAATTTATTGTGATTTTAGGGTGTTTCAGTTTGGTATCAGAGCTGTAGTTTAAGTGAACTAGGTATGATCTTAAGATACCTAGACTTAAGCTGAGATGAATAAGTTATGATTTGTGAGAATGGGTAGAAATACTAAGACGAGATAGTCTTAGAGTCGACGAAAATAGATGAAGTAAGAACTGTGATGATGGTAACGAGAATTCTTATGTGTAGTATGTTTATATATTCAATTAGCTACTGTTATTATGAATATATTGTTACGTAAGCGTACTTGTTTCTAATTGTTATGGTGATTAACGAACGTTAAAGTACGTTTCTTGTGTTTGGGTGGGTATAACCATTTCTTATGGTTATTCTTATGTGTTGCAGCATAATACGATGGTGAATACACCAAACAGATCTTCTACTTCTTCAGAAGATAGAGTGGCAAATGAACTTGCGGAGAATCAGCCTAAAAGGGGTGGAGCTAACGAGATTCCACCAAGGCCACCTATTCTATTTTTGGGAAGGGTGTCCTAGGCTATGCCTAGACTAATCCCTTGGCAAATTATGACTGTAAGACATCAGCCCTGATTAAACCTCAGTGGCCACAATTGTTGTGTACGCCTGGATTTAGCCACCTATTCTAGGAGAAGGAGGAAATCAAACACATAGAACGAATGTCGGTACTTCTAATCCGGTGGTGACGGAATCTACTATGGAGTCCCGAATGATGGAAAATATGATGCGGGTCATGAATACTGCATTGACTCAGCAACAAGAGTTGTTTATGAAAATGCTGAATGACCGAAGCGTTGAGTCACAAAGATCGGAGTTGGGTACTGGTACTGTAAATCCACCGGTTAATCCAGTGCTAAATGTTAATAGAAGAATGGAAAATGTTTGTTCCTACAAAACGTTTTTGAGTTGCAAGCCACCAGAATTTGCTGGTTCTGATAATCTAATTGAGTACATGAATTGGATTAGAGAGATGGAACAAGGATTTAGAGCTTGTGAATGTGATGAAGAATCAAAGGTCAGATTCGGATCTCATATGTTACGAAGAAATGCTTTGATCTGGTGGAATATCGTGACATCAATTATGACGGCTCCGGTTTTGGCAGCAATGACCTGAGAGTCGTTCAAAAGAAAAATATTGGAAGAATACTGCAATGAAAATAAAATGGACCGAATTGAAGAAGAGTTCCGAACGCTTAAGAAGGGTACTTCATCTGTACGGGAGTACACTCGCGTCTTTTTGGAAAAGTTGAATTTAGTGGGGCATGTGGCCCCGACTGAAAAAGAAAAGATTAAAGCTTACCTGAAGGGTTTGCCGGCGGATATGATGTTCAGAGTCAGAAATTCCAAAGCCTTGACTCCGAGGGAGACAATCGAGGAAGCCAAGATCATAGAAGAAAGTCTATGCACGGGATAAAGCTAAGAAAGCTCAAGTAGGAGAAAAGAGAAAGTGGGAAAGTCGATCGGAACCTTCGCAAAGACTGAAGCCTTTTACAAAGAACACTCGTTTTGAACCTCGTCGGGAACCGAATTGGTGCCAGAAGTGTAAAAGAACACATTTTGGTCCGTGTCGAGTGGCTCCACTTGAATGTTTCAAATGTGGTAAGAGTGGACGCACTATGGGGAACTGTCCCATCCAAGGCCAACCTGTTTTGAATGTAAACAGCCCAATCATTACCGAAGAGATTGCCCAAAGTTAAGGAAGAGCAGAAATCAAGAAAGGAAACCTAATACTCCAAAACCAACGGGCCGAGATTTTCATATGACGGCTGAAGAAGCTAAAGAATCAACGGATGTGGTTTCTGGTACAATTCTTGTTAACTCTATTCCTGCACGAGTATTATTTGACTGTGGTGCCAATATGTCTTTTGTATCGCGATATTTTTACCAAAAGTTAGCTATGTCTGTCACTATCTTGGTAGATGCTTTAGTAGTTGACATAGCTAACGGGGGTCAAGTTTTAGTTCGTGAGAAACTTGAAGGATGTACCCTTATGGTAGAAGGAAAAGGAATTTCTGATTTATTTAATTTTGATGGAAATTGGTGGGTTTGATATAGTTGTTGGTATGGATTGGTTGACGAGCAATCAGGCAGAAATTATTTGTGCTAGGAAATTAATTCGGATCCCTATGCCCAAAAATTGTGCTGTACTCATTTATGGGGAAAAGAGAAAATGGGATGTCCCATTGATTTCGATAGCCAAAGCGCGTAAGTGTCTAATAAAAGGATGTTCATCCTATTTAGCATATGTTTTGGATGCTAGAGTAGAAAAGAAGCGAGCGGAGGATATAAAGGTAGTACGTGAATTTCCAGATGTGTTTCCCGATGATCTTCTAGGCTTACCACCAGAATGACAAGTAGAATTCAGGATTGATCTTGTTCCAGGAGCAACACCGATAGCACGTGCACTGTACCGTTTAGCACCGACCGAAATGAAAGACATGATATCTCAACTACAAGAATTACTTGAAAAGGGTTTTGTCAGGACAAGCTCGTCACCCTGGGGAGCTCCAGTGTTGTTTGTTAAGAAGAAGGATGGCACTATGAGAATGTACATTGATTACAGGGAATTGAATAAGGTAACCATTAAGAATAAATATCCACTCCCAAGGATTGACGGCTTGTTCGATCAACTTCAAGGCGCGGGATGCTTCTCAGAGATTGATCTAAGATTGGGCTACCACCAAGTAAGAGTGAGGGATGAAGATATACCAAAGACGGCGTTTAGAACAAGGTATGTGCATTATGAATTCCTCGTGATGCCTTTTGGGTTGACAAACGCTCCTGCTGTGTTCATGGATTTAATGAACAGGGTGTGTCGACCATTCTTAGACAAGTCAGTCATCGTATTCATTGATGACATACTTGTTTATTCAAAGAGTGAAGCCGATCACGGATGTCACCTTCCTGAAGTCTTGGATATTCTAAGAAAAGAGAAATTATACGCCAAATTCTCAAAATGTGATTTTTTTTAAAGGAGGTACAATTTCTCGGTCATGTGATTACTTCTGAAGGAGTTAAAGTGGATCCGGCTAAGATAGAAGCGATGACAAATTAAGAAACACCAAAGAACGCATCAGAGATACGGAGTTTCTTGGGTTTGGTAGGCTATTATAGAAGATTCATAAAGGACTTTTCTAAGATTGCCTCTTCCTTGACAGTTCTAACAAGGAAGAACGTAAAGTTCGTATGGACTGAGAAACAAGAGTGAGCTTTTAGGACTTTACAAAAAAGCTATGTGAAGCTTCTGTCCTTGCACTACCAGAAGAAACAGAAGATTTGGTAGTATTTAGTGATGCGTCAAAGATGGGTTTGGGGTGTGTATTGATGCAACATGGCAAGGTGATTGCTTATGCATCAAGACAACTCAAGGAGTATGAAAAGAATTATCCTACCCATGACTTAGAACTGGCAGCAGTAGTATTTGCTCTGAAGTTATGGCGACATTACTTGTATGGAACGAAGTGCACTCTTTTCACTGATCATAAGAGTTTTTAACACGTCTTTGATCAGGAAGAACTAAATATGAGGCAACGACGTTGGTTAGAACTGCTTAAGGATTGAGATTGTGAATTACATTACCATCCTGGTAAAGCAAATGTTGTGGCTGATGACTTAAGTATAAAAAATAATAAAGTGGATGTTTGAAAGCGACTAACACCAGGATTGATGTGATGTCGAGTCTGATTGAAAGAATCAAAGTGGCACAAACGGAAGCGTTATTAGAAGAAAATCTGAAAAAGGAAGTTATGGTCAAGCAATGTTTTCATTTGACTGAAGATAGTCGCGGAGTCAAATTATTTCAAGGTCGTATTTGGGTGCCGAAGTTTGGAGGAAACCGAGAATTACTTCTTGAAGACGCTCACAAGTCCAAATATTCTATACATCCTGGGAGTACTAAGATGTATAGAGATTTGCAACTACACTATTGGTGGCCAGCTATGAAGCTACATGTAGCACAATGTGTAGAGAAATGTGTGACGGGTTCGTTAGTAAAGGCCGAACATCAACGACCTTATGGAAGTCTACAATCTTTAGAGATTCCTGAATGGAAGTGGGATAAGATTACCATGGACTTTATGACTAAGTTACCAAGGACGTTAAAGGGTAACCATACTATTTGGGTAATCATGGATCGCTTAACTAAAAGTTCTCACTTCTTACCAATGAAAGAAGCTTCACCGTTTGATAAGCTAGCCAAGTTATATATTGATGAAGTGGTATGAAGACATGGTATACTTGTGTCTATAGTTTCCGACCGTGACAGCCGATTTACTTCAAGATTTTGGCAGTCACTACAAGAAGAATTAGGTACAAGAGTGAATCTGAGTACCGCATATCCTCCACAAACAGACGGGCAAAGTGAAAGAACCATTCAGACTTTGGAAGACATGCTTAGATCTTGTGTATTCGATTTTGGAGGTAACTGGGATACACATTTACCCTTAGTGGAATTCGCGTATAATAATAGTTATCATGCCAGTATTGGAAGGGCGCCTTTCGAAGACTTATATGGACGGAAATGTAGAACTCCAGTATGTTGGTTGGAAGCTGGAGAAAAGCAATTTGCTGGTCCTGAAATTGTGCAACAAACGGCCGATAAAGTGAAAGAAATCCAGAAACACATGAAGGCGGCTCAAGATCGACAAAAGAGTTACGCCGATCCAAAAAGAAGACCGAAAGAATTCCATGTTGGGGAGCGGGTGATGCTAAAGGTATCTCCGTGGAAAGGCATAATCAGATTTGGAAAACGTGGAAAGCTGAGTCCTCGTTTTCTTGGGCCTTTCACCATAACCAAGAGAGTGGGACTTCAAGCTTATCAATTAGACCTCCCACCCGAGTTGGAAGGGATCCATAATACCTTCCATGTTTGTTATCTTCGGAAATGCCTAGCCGAAGAGGAAAATGTTATACCACTTTCGAAAATAAAAGTGGATGAAAAAAGTCGTTGTGTTGAGGAACCAGAAGCAATTTTAGAAAGAACGACTAAGAAGTTAAGACATAAGTAAGTGATCATGGTTAAAGTACAATGGAAACATCACAGAGGTGTCAATGTGACTTCGGAAGCTGAAGAGCATATGAAGAATAGATATCCTCACTTATTTACCTAACTTCGATTTCGGGGACAAAATCATTTTCAAGTTGGGGAGACATGTAACACCTCGAAAGTTCCATAATTATTGTACATTTTGGGAGAACGGTTAAAATATTAGGGGATGTTTTTTTAAACAATGTGTATGATTTAATGTTGAAGGGTCAAAGTGTATTTGGCCAAAGTGTTAAGCTAAATGGTGGGATTATGAAACCTTGAGGTTAGTTTTGTCAATCATTGAAAGTTGGAGGTATAAAACCTTAAGGGCAGTTGAATTTGAGATTTATCTCAATTTTATTTTGGTGAAGTCGGTTCGAGCATAGAGTTTTTCGATAGCAAGTTTCGTTCGGTAAGGAAATTCAATTGATTCATGCAATTCATTCCTTAAGAAATTGAGATCACAAAGTAATCCAGTCTTTACTTAGGTCTCTGATTTGTGTTGGTGAAAAAGAGATTGAAAATTTGGATTTCTGAATTTGGTTCCAGCGACTTCAAATTCTACAGGTGAGTTCATCTACCTGTTTTGTTTAATAAAATTGATTTGTTGAATTGATATCTCTATGAAATGATCACAAAGGAGTTATTGGGAATTTTGGAATAAAAATCGTATGAATTAAACTGGGTATCATCGAATCCGGAAGATGAATATTCCGGATAGTTCCGGATTCCTGATAATTTTCCGGATTGATTTACCGGGTACCGGATAGTTACGGATTCCGGGTAGTTTTTCGGATTGATTTACCGAAGATGATTCCGGATGGTGTTCCGGATTGATTTACCGGATGCGGTTTCCAGATGGTTCTGGACTTGGAGTTCAGATACATTTTGCGGATGTTACCGGATTTCTTTGGAATCCGGATTGCTTTTGGACTTGGTTCCGGAATAGTTTACCAGACAAGTTTTCCTAGATATTTTCTGTACAGGGTTGTACTGTTCAAGTATTTTCTGAATATGAAATATATCCTGATTTTAACAGTAATAATGTAATTATATCTCAACTTCGAGTAAGATATTAGTTGATATGTGTTTTGAGTCGATACCCACTCATGCTAGGAAGTGTAATGGATCCATAGGCACTAGCATTATGTGAAAACGTGGAATAGGCGTGGCGCTTAATCGTAATTCCCGTTGTTTTGAAATGAGGAATAGGCCGGGCTCTTAATGGTAATTCCCATTTCGTATTGTGATGTGAAATCGTGGAATAGGCAGGGCTCTTAATTGTAATTCCCTATTTCTATTGGAAGATAAACATGACTCTTAATTGTAATCCCTACTTCCACACCAAGAAATAGGCATGGCGCTTAATTGTAATTTCTTGGATATGAGCTGTAATCTAGAATCCGTGGTGATTCGTAGTGGCGCTCTTGAACATGATAGTATGACTTACTTAGTGTTGGTCATACTCATGGAATCGGGTATGATTCCCGTCATCGAAAGATGTTATGTGTACGGTAAGAAAGTTTGTGATCAGGTTAATTTATTTTCTTTGTTTACAAATTTGGTTTTCAAAGCTTATAAAGATTTTGATTTGAAAATTGGATGTTCTCACTAGGCGCAAGCCTAATCTTTTCAAATTAAAAATTCTTACAGGTACTAGCTCGGGAAGGGATACAAAGGGATGAGTGAAGAGGGGTATCAGAGTTATGCTTTTTGGAAGCGTGATGGAGAAGTTAGTGTAAACGAAGATGTTTTGGGAGATTGCCTAGACAACCTGTTTAATCTGATCTTAATGCTAAGGATTAGATTAGTAGTTTGTTTTTGATAGTTCAGTTGTATATATATATATATATATATATATATATATATATATATATATATATATATATATATATGAATCTTTGTACTAATTCTCCATTTATGTATTAAAAATTTGGAAGATGTTGTAGAATACTTTGATAAATTCAAGGCTTAAATTTATTGTGATTTTACGATGTTTCAGTTTTTATAGAATAATGCACTTCCAGAAACCCCAATCAAACCATCTTAACCCATTCCAAACTTGGTTTTAAGCCTCTACAACAGAGGGATTTCAATTTTGTGGAAAACTTGAACAAAACCATTACAATTTTCTTGTTGGAATGGACAAGAATTTGATGAGATCCGTAGAACAAAACCACATATACCCTTGGTCACTATTCCTCGAGTTCGTGCAACTGCAACTACTGCATAAGTTCATGCTCATCTTGCACCTAAAACTCCACATGCTTTTACAGCAGATGATAAGACCAAAATGGAGAATGATAAGAAGGCGACTAGACTTATGATCATGGCCATACCTAATGACTTGTGTAAAATTGCTAAAGCTATATGAGATCAGTTGCTGAATCAGTTAGAAGGTGGAATTAAGACCCAAAAGAACCGAAGGACTCCTTGTATTAATGGGTACAAATGATTTTGCTGCTTTACCCAATGAATCTCTTCACCAAACGTATGATAGGTTGAATGTGTTGATCAACAAATACAGAAAGTGTGAGGTCATTCATTCACATGAAGACAACAATATGTTGTTTCTAAAGAGCTTGAACGATGAATGGCTAGAAATTCTCTAGTTCTTTGCAAGCAAATCAAGATTTAGAAGCCTGTACCCTATATGATGTATATGGCACACTTGCTGCACAAGAAAAGGACATCAACAAGCCGAAAGATACAGTGGATGGTCCTCTGGCTCTTATCTTTGAGATTAAAGGAAAAAGCTCTTCTGATAGAGCAGTCAGAGATAGCGAAGTCAGAGATAGGCAAGTTAGAGACAAGTAAGTTAGAGACAGGCAGTTAGAGACAGAGAAGAGAAGATGAGAGAAGGAAGTTCCAGTTGCTGAGAGTGATGAGGAAGCCTGACTATTTGAGTCTGAAAATGATGATGAAGACATTAACTCGTTTGCAACATCACTTGCACTGATCACTCAACAATTTAACAAATAGTTTGTTAAGAAATCATTTGATAGAAGATATGAAAGAGATGGAAGAAATGATAGGAGAGTAGGTTATCAGAAGAAAGTTCAATACCAAGAACAGAGGCGATTACAGATGCAACCAAAGTACATACCACAGAAATCCCCAAAGCAAGAGACTGCAGCAGTCCCTCTGGATCAGAATGATGGAAGATATTTTAGTTGTGGAAATACTAGTCATTTCTCTGCCAACTGCAAAGGTCTCTTGATTATAGACCAGGAATATTACAAAAACAAGTATAAGTACAACTTCAAGGAGACAAGTATGGTTGCACTGATTGAGAATTGGGTCTCTGACTCATCTTCTAAAGAAGAACCCGAACATGCTCACTTTTGTGGCATGGCTCTAACTGTTGATGATTAAGTCGATGACCAATCAAGGGCTGAAGACACAATGGAAACCTATTATTCCAATGCAAAGGTATGTTATATCTCCGATTATGATGATCAAATACAGAACTTGAGATGGATGTTTTGAAATTAACTGAAGAATTTCAAAAGCTGAAACATAAGCTCTCTATCGAAAAGGATACGCGAAAACAAGCTTAGAAAGATTTAATATTTTAGAAAAGAGAAAAGAGCTTTTGCAATAAGAAAAGGAGGAAATTTATAAAGAAAAATCTGAGCTGGAATAATCTCAAATTCCACGGAATAATCTTTTTCTGAAAATGTGATGTTCTTGAAAAGGCTGTTAAGGAGAAGAAAAAAGAACTAAAGAAATCTAAGCATGAAAGGCTCAACTCAATGGCTCTAAAGAACTTTTTTTCAAAAGGAAATGGAAGTTTTGCATCAATCACTTCAGAGAAAAGAGATTCAGATAAGGAAATATCAAGATGCAAAAGATGTGCATATGAAAATTAACTCTCAAATGGATACTCAAGGGTTGGGTTTTAGTGACTTAGGCCTTTATATAGGAAAGAAAAAGACATATATGTCTTCAACCTTCTGTATTGGGAAAGTTTCGAAGCTTGATTTTCCATCTCTGAATGATTCCTCTTTGTTTAAAAGGGTAAAAACCACTGAAGGATCAAGGATCAGAAAGCTTAAGTTTAAAAATATTTCTTACAACAATACCTCTGATCTAAAGGAATTTGCAAAATCGAAGGTTGAGAAACTTTCTGCCTTCTCAACAACAGATCAAGGTATCTCTGAACCCTCATAGAAGGATTTAGAAAATTTTCAAAATATGGATCCAAAAGAAGTTTTTAAATTTGATTCCTTTAAGGTACAAAAGTCTGATATCTCTGAACCAAGTACTTCTGAGTCTAAAGATAAAAGCTTACTCAACTCAGAGACACCAGAATCTGTTCCTTTATCCAAGAGTTTTAGAAAATGATTTAAGAGGTGTTTTGGAGCAAAACTCAGTCCCTGAACCTGAGGTCACACCTTGCACTATTAAAGACTTAAATTCCTTTTCTCAAAGAAGTGAGTGTGGGTGTGATACATCTCCAAAAGGAACCATTTTTGGTGAATCAAAAAGAGACTTTCTTGAATCAGACACTGAATCTGACTCAGAAGAAGAGCCATCTAAAGATGCACCACAAATTGTTTGACTCTGGAATCATGAACAAAACCATTCCAATTACAAAGAAAAACTCCAAGATTCCAATCTGTCTTGAACTAAACCTTTCTTAACATTAATGTTGATCCAAACCCTTTCAGTGATTGGATGATGACCCTTAGAATTACTTAGTGAAAATTATGAATAACATTTGTATGTATTAATGATTTGCCATCAGTGATAAATACGCTGAGTCTGTTCAATATCACTGATGTTAGTCATTGTTCTTCATTATGCATCAGTGATAAATGTACATCAATGATAGTCGAGTCTGTTCAGCTGTACTGATGATCACTGATTAATTCATCTGTAAACAATGTTATTTGTAATCTTTAAAGACAAGTTTCACGACAAAGGAGTTCATCGCTGAATCGAAGACAAGGCTGATGAACAAGTGACAAGTCTACTAATGATCTGATGCGAATATCAGTGAAACAAGACAAGTCCACAACATGCGATATTTCAAGTAGAAGACTTCAACGATAGCTAATTTACATCTGGTCTCACTGATGGAAGATCAACCCAACGATCGCTGATCATGAAGCCTGCTCTACAAGAAATGTTTGTCTTATCCTCTTGCACACTTTTGTACGATTTGTCGGAAGGATATGCCTTTGTCCAGGATCGTACAAACCACTCTGCCACTGCACTGTTCACCATGCGGCCAAAAGCATGTTTGCAAATTTCAGAAGCATGCTCCCAACCAAATGATGACACGTGTAAGGGCCTCCTGACATGCATTAAATGCACGTATTATAAATAGGAGGAATACTCCTTCAGTTTGAAGGTGGTTATCCCTGAATCTACTTAGAGCCTTAGAAAATTATCCTTAATTTTCTTTGTTCTTTTCTCTCTATTTCTTAGTGCAAGAAACCTGTGTGATTCTCATAGTTTGTTTAGATTAGGTCTTGTACTTATTCTTATTCCACAGCAAACTGTAAATTGTTTGATTTATCAATAAACAATTTTGAAGTATAAAAATCTTGTGTGTTTGTATTTAACCCCCCCTTCTACAAACTTAATACTTTTATAACCCTTCGGGACCAACAAGTGGTATCAGAGCAGATTATTTAATATCCATAAACAAGATCTTGCTTATACTAATCTCTTCCTTGCTATTTTCTAAATGGCTCAAAACACAAACACTAACTACATTGATAATGGTTCTCTTGCCAAACCTCCTCGATTTAGCCGAGACAACTTCAATCTCTGGAAGAATCGAATGATGCTTTTCCTAGAAGGTGTAGATCCTACTATACATCACTATGTGGAAAATGGACCATATATCCCATTCGTCATCGACGCTGCTGTTCCTGCCACTGCTACCACTCCCTTCATTCCTGAGAGACAACTTGTCAATGAAGTTTCTCAATGGACTGAAGAAGATAAAAAAGGTGGCCTTCGATACAAAGGCCAGATCAATAATTTCTATGGCCCTACCTGATGAGGTCTATCATTCCATAAGGAACCTCAAAAGCTCTAAAGCCATGTGGGACACAATATGTGTTCAATATGAAGGCATTGCTGACATACAAGAGTCCAGAAGAATAAATCTGGTAAGACATTACGAAAGTTTTATTTGTGGTAAGAATGAAACTTATATGAAGTTCACCAACGTTTTAATTGCTTACTCATTGATTTGAAAACTGTTGGTAAGATCTATTCTCACTCCGAGACTCTAACAAAGTTCTTGGAATGTCTTTCTGAAAGTTGGGACAATTATACCATATGTCTTAAACTATCAAAGGATCTTAAATTCATGACCTAAGTACTCTTTTTGGCACTATGCTCAATCATGAGCCATCGTGTCAACTTAAGAAGAATCTTGTAAAAGATTCAAAAAAACACACCTGTTGCTTTTCTCTCTTCAGAGTTAATGCCCACTCAGCGATCTTCTGTCACGATCACTGAAATGGATTCTAACTCTGATGATTCATCAGAAACTGATCCTTCAGAACTTGACAAATCTCTAGCACTCCTGACTAACTCTTTCAAGAGATTCACTAGAAAGAGTAACTTCAGAAGAAATAAACCTTTCACTATCACTGACAAGCCCAAATCATCTCCTATTGATAAGCCTACTGCTACTTGCTATAACTGTGAAAAGATAGGTCACTTTGCTAGTGAGTGCAGGTCAAAGAAAGCATTCAAACCTTCTTCATTCTTCAAGAAATCCTCTACTTCTAAGACTAGAGATGACAAATACCTCAAACTCAAATAAAAATATGAAAAGCTGAAAAGCTACAAAGAAAAGGTAAAGGTGTGATCGCTGAAGAACACGATTGGGTTGAATTTGATGAAGACTCAGATTCTGATGAAGAAGATGAGGCCAATCTCTGTCTCATGGCCGAAATCCAAGGAGTAAAGGAAGAACCAGCCTAAATTCCCTCTACTTCTACGTCTCAGGTATCTACTTCTCCTTCTCCACCTATTATTGATGCTGATAGACGTCGTGCTATCGATGTACTGACTATTGATTTATATGACGCCCTAAATGGCAAGACCAAAGCTGAACAACAAAATCTAGATTTATCTGAGCATCTTAAAAATTGTCATTTAAAATTCCAAGAGCTTCCTAAAATAGAAGAAATTCTGAAAGATCAGGTCTATGTAAATCAAGTAATCAGCATTGAACGCGAGCAAGCTATCGCTGAACAAAAGCTGAGAAAGCTACTGTTGAAGGATGGTGTAAATCCTCAGCAAAGATCACTGAGATAATCGGTGCTCAGAAACCCATCAATGACATAGGTGGTCTTGGTTATAATTTTAACGCTGAAGAACAAATCAAGGATCGTTCCATGCTTAAGTTTGGAAGGTTCGTTTCCTCTATCCATGACACCTCTTCATCTCAGTGCTCTTCTTTTACTAATCCTATCCCTGAGGAAAAATCCACTTTAAGCCCCAAACTTAAAGATAAAGGAAAAAATGTTTTACAAAAACTCAGAAGGGTACCAAAGTGCCAGAGCTAAAGAAGTCTACACCTTCAGCTAATCAACCCTCTACCTCAAAGAACAAGATCCCTGGACATGTTCAGCGATCAACTCCAAGAATAAGGGTTGATGTCTGATGCTAAAGGCATTCTTGGTACAGACCCTGCTCATTTAAAATTATCGAATGCTTATTCCCATGGTCCTAAAACTAATTTCAGCTATAAGAAATGCTATCACTGTGGACTTACTGATCATATTGCTAGTAAGTTCCCCACAGCCACCAAAGCTGAGAAATCAGCTAAGGTGAAGATGAATGCCTCCAAGGCAAAGAAGATCACCCCAAGTGAAAACCAAGCTATGGTGAAAAATACCACTAAGGTTAAGAAATTAACCAAAGTGAAGCTTACCACTGACGCCGAGTCATCAGATGCTGTGAAGACTGCTGATCCTTCCACTTCCTCTTCCACTGACAAGTGTGGACACATTGTAAAGTGGGTACGAATTTCAACGTAATCTTCCTTTTGTTTGCAGATCTCGAAGGGTATATGGTATCTCGATAGTGGATGCTCTCGACACATGACTGGAAAAAGAAACCTGCTCACTGAATACAAGGAAGAGAAAGGTCCCTCAGTGACCTTTGGTGGAAATGGAAAAGGATACACTCGAGGGTTTGGTGTACATTCTAATGGTATAACCACCTTCAGAAGAGTCACTTACGTAGAAGGTCTGAAGCGCAATCTTCTTAGCATCAGTCAGTTATGTGATAAACACTACAAAGTTTGCTTTACTAATGAAGCATGCTTTGTCACTGATAAGAAAGAAAAGATTGCTCTCAGCGTCTATCGTTTGGAAAATGTTTATGTCATAAACATGGACTCAACAACCACTGAGAACATCTGTTTTCTATCGAAAGCCTCTTCAGATTTCAACTGGCTATGGCATAAAATGCTCTCTCATCTAAACTTCAAAACGCTGAATACTTTCTCCCACAAAGAATTGGTCACTGGCTTGCCTCAACACTTATTCGCTAAGGAATCTCTCTGCTCAGCGTGTGAAAAACGAAAACAAACGAAGACTAGTTTCAAGTCAAAGCAAGTATCTTTAGTGACAAATCCCCTTCAGTTCCTCCGTATGGATTTGTTAGGACCATAAATGTCCTACATATTAGAAAGATATATAAATAATTATATAGTGATTAATTAGTTTAATTAATCTTCTTGTAAAAGTCTTTAATGATGAATGGGATTAGTTTATTCCTTAATGGGCTTAGGCATTGTATGTTTAAAGGCCTAAGTATATAAGGTTATTTAACCTTAGAATTATGTTAGACGATTCATTATCATTCTAGAGCTTATTGTTAGAAGTCGTTATTTTACTTTGATTGTAATATTGTTGAACGATTAATACTTTGAATGAATACGAGAGGGATGACAGATTGAAATCATTAAGTGTTCGTGTTATTCCTCATTGAATCGTTGTTACCTGTTAAACTGGAACTCACAATTTGTATCAGAGCAGAATCGGTGATTTGAAGATACGAAAGAAATCGAACGAAAGCGAGAAAAGGTTTAATTTTCGTAGTGTATTTTTCTGGAAAACGCAGCGAGCCGTTTCGCCTATTCCCGGAGATTGAACCGTTGGATCGTCGCGTTTTTTGGACAGTAGCTTCGGGACATCTAGTTTCACATTCTAACCGGTTGGATTAGACTTTTGAGGTCCAGAAGGCTCCCAGATTTTTATCGAAATACAGCAGATTTTCTTGTAGAAAAGTGTTTTTCAAACGGGTTTGCAAAGTTCTTTCATCGATTAAATATTTTTCTGTTATATCTCGATTGTTTAATTGCTTTAATCTAGTGTTTATCTGCGGTTACAAGGACTCAACGGTATTAATTTGTCAAGTTAAAAATCAAATCTTGAGTTTTGGTGTTTTTCAAGTTTTTGTGGTGGTTTGTGAAAAATATGATATATTTTGCTCAGAAATCGATTTGGGTGTGTTTGTTTTTTGTCAAAATCTAACACTACAGGAGTGAAATCAAGCAACCCTATCGATCTCAGATCCGAATCTCAATTACAGCCGTGGTTACCGGACGTTTCTGATTGTTACCGGGTAAGTTTCCTAATTTTCTCATCACTTTCCGGACAAAACAAAACTATCCGGATAAAATAAAGTGACCGGATGAAAACCTCTCACAAACTATCCGGATGTTTTTTTTTGTGGTTTCCAAACTGTCCAGATGAAATTGATTTTTTAACTTTCCAGATGAAATTTATTTTTTTACTTTCCGGATGTTTTCTATTGTTTGAGAGAGCCGCTAATTTGGACTTTTTCTTTGACTTTGTTTTTTTGTTACTTCATATAGCATTCGTATATATATAGATATTTAATTCGTTTTTTTTTTGTTTTTTTGCTTTGTGTTTATTTATTTGTTTATTTAGTTTGAATATATAGTTTTTCTGATAAGTTTTTTTCCGATCCATCAAGTACCCGGTAACTTCCTTGTTACCCGGTCAGCATATCCTTATTTTCCCGGTAAGTCACAAATTAATTCCTCATCCGGTAAGATTAATTTGACATTCGGTAAGTTGTGTTTTGTGTGCGTTATCCGGAAAGTTCATCTCACCCGGTAAGTTCCTCTTTATCCGGTAAGTCTTTTTTCACTCGGTAAGCTTTGTTCGGAAAGTGCATCATCCGGTAAACCACTCCTCGTCCGATAAGTCCTTTTTAACCCGGTAAGTTTAAATCTTTGTTGGTTATTGTCCGGTAAGTTGTATTTTTGGTAAGTTTTGGTTGGTAATTTCTGATCGGTACCCGAGTTACCGCACGTCTCGTGATTGAGAATTTTTAACGAAAGTTGCGATTTTTATTCTTAACGATCGATTTGCAATTTTTTTTTGTGACGCTTAAGATTTTTTTGTGACGATTTGATCTTATTCGCGACGCCAATTTTTTTAGTGATTCATTTTGTCGTCTTGATCTAACTTGGTTTGTTCTTTTGCAGATTTCAGTCTCGAAGATTGATTTCGTTTGTTCGATTTCGATAATAAAATTTATTTTTTTTGGACACGAATTTAGTTCTTAAATTCGTTTTTCTCAAATTTAAATTTTTTATTTTTCTTCCGCAATTTTTTGATTCTTCAATGCAACACCGATTAACGACCATAAATTTTCAGGTAACAAATGTCTTATTCATCTCTGTATGAGGCAACTTGTCAGGACGAAGATGATCCTAGTGAATACACAGCCTTTATGAAAGCACTAGCTCAGCTCTCCAGTTCATTCCAGCAACATTGCCATGCTAAAAACGAAGGCAAGAAGAAGGTAGATGAGCACAAGGAGCCTGATGAGAAGGAGAAGACTGAAAAAGAGCAAACAAGACTATATGAAAAGAATATCAAGCAGAAAGATGATTTGATCAGCAAGTACATCAAAGAACTGAAGGAACAGAAACTGCAAATATCTGAAAGTGTTGATAAGCTTGCTAAATCTGAAGAAAAGGAAACAGCCTTAGAGTCCGAAAACATGGAGCTGAAAAAGAAGCTTTCTGAATTGCCATCACCAGACGAGATAAAGGCACTTGAAAAGAAAGCACATCAAAGACTTGTGAAAAGAATATCAGGCAAGCAGATGATTTGTGCATCAAATACATCAAGGAGCTGAAGGAACTAAATGTAATACCCCGGGTAAGTTCGTTAGTTAAAGTCTCGTTCCGTTAAATTTATTTAACTCTATAATTGATGTTTAGGGTAAGTTTAGGAGAACTTAAAAGTTTAAGGGTGTCTTAGTCATTTTTGCATAGTTAAAGCCTTAAGTGTAAATTGGTTTAAAATATATATACTTTAAGAAAGGAAGAAAAAGAAGAAAAAGAAGGGTATGTCTGTGTTTTGGGAAGAAAGGAAGAAAAAGAAGAAAAAGTGTGGTTAAGGCTTCAAATCGGATTCATTAGAAGTGTTTTGAGGTATGTTCCTTTACATTTTATGTTTGTAATTGCTATTAGGAAGTATCTATCGGATTAGAATTATCACATCTGGACTGGGGTTGATTTCAGTCGAATTCTGGGTTAAAATAGGCAAACCGACAGAGGTTTCCGGACAAGTTGAATGTGTCTGGGTAGTTTTGTTGGTGGTTTCCGGGTGATGTTCTAAAGGTGTCCGGACGAGTCTTTTATCCGGGTAAGTCTCTCTTTTCAATGGTTTCCGGATGTTATAAGATACCGGATGGTATCCTGGTTACCTTGGTTCCCGAGTGTTGTCCGGATTATTTATGCCGTCCGGAAAGTCATGCTGTCCGGATTGTGTGAGTTGTCCGGATAGTCTTGTGGTGTCCGGAAACTTTGAGCTATTTGGTCATTTTTGAGAATTCAGATACTTTTGAGTATCCAGTAACCTGTGTTTTGTTAACTCTTAGATAGGGAATGAATGAGGACTGACTATTCAGTGGACTAGACTTAAGTTCGGGCTTGGGGGTAACATGGGAGGAATTGAGTTATCTAAAGTTCTTAGCTCTAGTAAGCCTTATGTGTTCTATTTGGTAAAGAGATACTTGTACCTATTTGTTTCAGATTCTGTGGAATTGGGGTGAAAGCTGAACTGTTTTTGAGAAATGATTGGAAGCGTTTTGATAAGCAAACAGGTGAGTTTTACTTTAAAACGTTTTTAAACTGGAATACATATATGTGTGGATTGGGAATGTGATAGATAGTGTGATTATGTGTTTATGTTTGAAATATAATATATTGAGATATTGTATTTACATGAGCATTACACTATACGAGAATACGTTGGCCGGACTTAGGACCGGTGGTGTTGGCTGTAATATTCGTACAACGGTGTTGGCTGTAATTGTCGTACAACGGAGTTAATTTATTAGTTGGCTTGCAACTAATTAATATGGCCAAGAGAATGAGACAGGAAAGTATATGATGCATGAGTCATAACTGGTATTTGTATTTGTGTTATGTATATGATGGTTGTGCAAATGGTTTTAAAACTAACAGGGATTTTCTCACTTAGACCTCTAGGTCTAACCCTCATTTTGTTTTAAAATATGTATTCCAGGTTGTGGATCGGGTAAGGGCAAGTGAATAGAGTAAACGGTGGCTAGCTTTTGTGAAGACTCTGACATGTTTTGTAGTTCTAAATTAGTTATCAGATATCATGTATTTAGTTATAAAAAGTTTGTAATGAATTATGTATTAAGGGTGTAAAGACTAAGGGACCGAATGTGTATTTTGATATATCTTTTGGAATGAACGACGTTATGCAATATATGTTATTTGATGTATGTTTGGGAATCCGGGTCGTTACAGATGGTATCAGAGCCCTAGTTTAAGGGATTTAGGTATTCGTATATGTACCTAGACTTAAACTGCATGTGAAGTAGGATGTCCCTATTATTGTAGAACCTTGGGATGTTAAATATAAAAAGGTAGAAGGAACATCATGTAAGGTAATTTCAGATCACACCTGGCTAGTGTAATTATGATCTTACAGGTACATGTTTGAACTGGAATACCTTGTTATATGGGGTATGTGCTTATGTGTATATTAACCTTGTTTGAATCTACAGAATGGCAAGTGGTACTCGACAAACGAATCGAGCGGGAGGAGGAAATCCTAATAGAACGAATCCAATAGTTGGGACAAGGGGAAGAGGGGGAGAAAGAGGTAGAGGCAGAACATGAGGCAGAGTTCAACCGCGAGGTGCAGAATTTGTTACGAGAGACGACTTAGCGGCTGAAATGGGAAGATTACATGCAAATATCCAAGTTATGTTCAACCGAACTCATAATACTGAAACGGAAATACCAGATCCTACTCATGAAGACGAGATGCCTATTACACCCATTGTCGTACTAGTGACGAAGAAGTGTGATTATAAAATGTTCCTAAGTTGCAAACCTCCGACCTACTCAGGAGAAAGGGAACCAGTGAAAGCTGTGAGGTGGCTGAAAGAAATAGAAGCTATCTTCAAAACTAGTAAGTGTGCCGAAGAGGATAGAGTACTATATGGGACTGCAATGCTAAAAGCCGATGCTCTATACTGGTGGGAAGCTCTTATTTATTCTGGAGGATCTGACATATATTCTACTTTTTCTTGGGAAGAATTCGTTATAGCTTTCAGGAAACAGTTTTGTCCCCCAGCAGCAGTTAAACAATTGGAAGGGGAGTTTATGAACTTGCAGCAAGAGAGTTTATCAGTTCGGGACTACACCGCTCATTTTCTGGAAAAGGCTCGTTTTGCGGAATACTACGTTGCCACGGAGGCAATGTAGATTGAGAGGTTTATCTTTGGGGTGAATTCAGAAGTTAGAAGTCTGGTGATTGCTAAAGGACCAGAAACCTTCTCAGCCGCAGTAGACGCCGCGGAAACCGTGGAACAGGATAAAGGGAGAAACGCTAGTGATAAAGGTATGGGAAAAAGGAAGTGGGAAGGACCACAATATGATCCAAGGAAGTCTAGGTTTCAAAGGTTTGATAACCGTCCGCCTTTCCAACCAGCGGAAAGACCTTGTCCGAAATGCAACCGTATCCACCAAGGAAATTGTCAAGTTGGTCCTCGGGTTTGTTATAGTTGTGGGAAGACCGGACATGTTGCTAAAGACAGTCGAGTAACGCGGTTTTGTTTCTCATGTAATTCTCCGGATCACATTCAGTCTGATTGTCCGAGGGGAAGAGTACAGCAAGGGGGTACGTCGGGGAAACCAGCGGGTGTTAGACCAGTAGTACAAAGGCCAGAGCAACCAAGAGCAAGGGGCCGTGCATTTCAGATGACAGCACAAGAAGCGGAGGAAACTCCGGATGTGGTTACAGGTACATTTTTAATAAACTCTACATGTGTTAAAGTGCTATTTGACTCTGGTGCAAACCGATCGTTTGTGTCTCCTTCATTTGCTGCTTATATGCATTTAAACCCTAAAGTGTTAGATCATGCTTTAATGGTAGATACTGCAACTGATAATCAAGTATCCGTTAAAGAGGTTTTTGATAGTTGTGTGATAAATATAGAGGGGTGTGGAGTACCTATTCAATTATTTCCTATAGCCTTGATTGAGTTTGATGTAGTAGTGGGGATGGATTGGTTAGCCGAGAATCAGGCTAACATAGTTTGTGATAAGAAGTTGATCAATGTTGTCTTACCTGAGAGGGGACCGGTAGTGATTTATGCTGATCGTAGAAATCATCAGTCTTGCCTTATATCTATGTTAAAAGCTCATAAGTGTGTCAGCAAAGGTTGTCCGAGTTACTTAGCTTACGTGATAGATATTAAGCCAGAAAAGAATAAGTTGGAAGATATTCCTGTTGTCCGTGAATTTCCAGAAGTTTTCCCCGAAGACTTGGATAGTCTTCCTCCCGTTAGACAAGTAGAGTTCGGTATAGATCTGATTCCTGGAGCCGTTCCGGTAGCCCGTGCACCGTATCGTCTAGCACCTCCAGAGATGAAAGAAATGATGGCACAACTACAAGACCTATCCGATAAGGGCTTCATCAGACCCAGTTCTTCGCTGTGGGGTGCACCAGTCCTGTTTGTGAAAAAGAAGGATGGTTCGATGAGAATGTGTATTGATTACCGGGAACTGAATAAGCGCACGATCAAGAACAAGTATCCGCTTCCCAGAATTGATGACCTCTTTGATCAATTAGTTGGAGCTTGTTATTTCTCAAAGATTGATCTAAGATCTGGTTACCATCAGCTAAAGGTTAAAGAAGAAGACGTTCTGAAAACTGCTTTTCGCACAAGGTACGTTCACTATGAATTCCTGGTGATGCCATTTGGACTGACGAACGCTCCAGCTGCTTTTATGGATCTAATGAACCGAGTATGTAAGCCATATCTCGATAAATTTGTTATTGTGTTTATCGATGATATCCTTATCTACTCCCGATCCAAAGAAGAGCACGCACAACATCTTCGTTTAATTCTGGAATTGTTGAAGAAGGAACAGTTATACGCTAAGTTCTCTAAATGTGAATTCTGGCTACGGGAAGTTCAGTTTCTCGGACATGTAGTTTCCGAGAAAGGTATTCAAGTTGATTCGATGAAAGTAGAGGCAATTGAAAAGTGGGAACCGCCGAAAATGCCAACCGAAGTACGAAGTTTTCTGGGTTTAGCCGGTTACTATCGAAAGTTTATAAAGGATTTTTCTCGTATCGCTACGTCTCTCACTAAGCTGACCCGAAAGAACCTAAAGTTCGAATGGAAGACAGAACAGGATGAAGCATTCCGAATTTTGAAAGAGAAACTCTGTAGCGCGCCGATACTAGCATTACCTGAAGGTTCCGATGATTTTGTTGTTTACAGTGATGCTTCCAAACTGGGATTGGGTTGTGTACTAATGCAGCGTGGGAAGGTCATCGCTTATGCTTCTCGTCAACTAAAGGATCATGAACGGCAGTATCCTACACACGACATGGAACTTGCAGCAGTTGTGTTCGCGCTAAAGATTTGGAGACACTATCTCTACGGTTCTAAATGTCAAATTTTTACCGATCATAAGAGTCTCCACCATCTTTTCGATCAGCGGGAATTGAATATGAGGCAAAGAAGATGGCTAGAGTTGGTGAATGATTATGACTGTGAAATTCTTTATCATCCGGGAAAGGCGAATGTGGTAGCTGATGCACTGAGTCGTCAAGAAAGAAGTGGAACAATAAAAGCCATTGCACTACGAGCTGAACTTCTACCTAACATCTTTGATGAATTAAAGAAGTGTCAAGTGGAAGCTTTTCAAGAAGAACATTTGAAATCAGAACGGTTAGTGGGGATATCAGCATCACTCGTAAAAGATGATCGTGGGTTACTTGTCTGGGAAACAGAATCTGGGTGCCTCGTTTGGGTGACTTACGTGATCGAGTACTACAAGAAGCTCATCAATCTCGTTTCTCTATTCATCCAGGTACGAATAAGATGTATAAAGATTTAAAACAATTTTATTGGTGGCCGGGAATAAAAAGAAACATTGCTCAACATGTGGATGGTTGTACTACTTGTAAGAAGGTAAAGATTGAACATCAAAAGCCGTTTGGTCAGTTGCAACTGTTAGAAATACCTATGTGGAAATGGGATCAGATTACTACGGATTTCATCACGAAGCTACCAAGGACTCCGAAGGGATTTGATGCAATTTGGGTGATCGTTGACAGATTGACGAAGTCTGCTCACTTCCTGCCAATAAAAGAAACCTACTCGTTGGAAAAATTAGCCAAGTTGTACATCGACGAAATAGTAACTCGACATGGAGTTCCAATCTCGATTATTTCTGATCGGGATAGTCGTTTTACTTCAAGATTTTGGAGGAGTTTTCAAAAAGAAATGGGAACGCAAATAAAGCTAAGTACAGCGTATCATCCTCAAACCAATGGTCAGAGTGAGCGAACGATTCAGACTTTAGAAGATATGCTACGGGCCTGTATTGTGGATTTTGGGGGATCGTGGGATAAGCATTTACTGTTGATCGAGTTTGCCTACAACAACAGTTATCATTCCAGCATACAAGCGGCACCATTTGAAGTTCTGTATGGTAGAAAATGCCGAACGCCTCTGTGTTGGAATGAAGTGGGAGAGAAACAGTTAGCGGGATCAGATATAGTTCAGTTAACCGCGGAGAAGATTACTTAGATTCGGGAACGATTGAAAGTGGCTCAAGACAGACAGAAAAGTTACGCTGACCGACGCCGAAAACCGCTAGGGTTTCAAGTTGGAGATTTTGTAATGCTGAAAGTCTTACCTTGGAAAGGAGTCATTCGATTTGGAAAGCAAGGTAAACTTAGTCCGAGGTACATTGGACCGTTTGCAATTACAGAAAGAATCGAGGAAGTAGCTTACCGGTTAGATCTCCCGCCAGAATTAAGCCGTATACACAACGCCTTTCATGCTTCGAATTTTCGAAAGTGTTTGGTTACACCAAATCAGGCCGTTTCTCTAACGGATATACAAGTTGATGAAAAGCTGAATTATGTGGAGGAACCTGAAGCCATAATTGACCACAAAGTTAAAGTGTTGCGGAACAAAGTAATCAAGCAAGTAAAAGTTCAGTGGAGACACCATAGGGGTCAGGATGCTACTTGGGAATCAGAATCCGAAATGAGAACTAAGTACCCGTACCTTTTTGCTTAACCGAATTCCGGGACGGAATTCTTTTAAGGGGAGATGATGTAATACCCCGGGTAAGTTCGTTAGTTAAAGTCTCGTTCCATTAAATTTATTTAACTCTATAATTGATGTTTAGGGTAAGTTTAGGAGAACTTAAAAGTTTAAGGGTGTCTTGGTCATTTGTGCATAGTTAATGCCTTAAGTGTAAATTGGTCTAAAATATATATACTTTAAGAATTCAGATATTTTCATAATCAGAAAATATCCAGAATTAGAAGGGTGTGTGTGTGTTTTGGGAAGAAAGGAAGAAAAAGAAGAAAAAGTGTGGTAAAGGCTTCAAATCGGATTCATTAGAAGTGTTTTGAGGTATGTTCCTTTACATTTTATGTTTCTAATTGCTATTAGGAAGTATCTATCGGATTAGAATTATCACATCTGGACTGGGGTTGATTTCACTCGAATTCTGGGTTAAAAATAGGCAAACCGATAGAGGTTTACGGACAAGTTGAATGTGTCCTGGTAGTTTTGTTGGTGGTGTCCGGGTGATGTTCTAAAGGTGTCCGGACGAGTCTTTTATCCGGGTAAGTCTCTCTTTTCAATGGTTTCCGGATGTTATAAGATACCAGATGGTATCCGGGTTACCTTGGTTCCCGGGTGTTGTCCGGATTGTTTATGTCGTCCGGAAAGTCATGCTGTCCAGATTGTGTGAGTTGTCCGGATAGTCTTGTGGTGTCCGGAAACTTTGAGTTGTTTGGTTATTTTTGAGAATTCAGATACTTTTGAGTATCCAGTGACCTGTGTTTTGTTAACTCTTAGATGGGGAATGGATGAGGACTGACTATTCAGTGGACTAGACTTAAGTTCGGGCTTGGGGGTAACATTGGAGGAATTGAGTTATCTAGAGTTCTTAGATCTAGTAAGCCTTATGTGTTCTATTTGGTAAAGAGATACTTGTACCTATTTGTTTCAGATTCTGTGGATTTGGGGTGAAAGCTGAACTGTTTTTGAGAAAGGATTGGAAGCGTTTTGATAAGCAAACAGGTGAATTTTACTTTAAAACGTTTTTAAACTGGAATACATATATGTGTGGATTGGGAATGTGATAGATAGTGTGATTATGTGTTTATGTTTGAAATATAATATATTGAGATATTGTATTTACATGAGCATTACACTATACGAGAATACGTTGGCCAGGCTTAGGACCGGTGGTGTTGGCTGTAATATTCGTACAGCGGTGTTGGCTGTAATTGTCGTACAACGGAGTTAATTTATTAGTTGGCTTGCAACCAATTAATATGGCCAAGAGAATGAGACAGGAAAATATATGACGCATGAGTCATAACTGGTATTTGTATTTGTGTTATGTATATGATGGTTGTGCAAATGGTTTTAAAACTAACAGGGATTTTCTCACTTAGACCTCTAGGTCTAACCCTCATTTTGTTTTAAAATATGTATTCCAGGTTGTGGATCGGGTAAGGGCAAGTGAATAGAGTAAACGGTGGCTAGCTTTTGTGAAGACTCTGACATGTTTTGTAGTTTTAAATTAGTTATCAGATATCATGTATTTAGTTATAAAAAGTTTGTAATGGATTTTGTATTATGGGTGTAAAGACTAAGGGACCGAATGTGTATTTTGATATATCTTTTGGACTGAACGACGTTATGCAATATATGTTATTTGATGTATGTTTGGGAATTCGGGTCGTTACACTAAAATCTCAAATCTGGAACAGTTCTGAGAAGCTTGCAAAAGAAGAAGAGAAAGGTAAACTCCTGAACTGTGAAAACCTTGAGCTTAAAAGGTAATTAACTACTCTTGAAAAGGTTTTGGAAAAGGAGAAAGAAAGTTTTGAAAAAGAAAAACAATTGCTTTTACAAAAGCAATCTGTTTTTTCAAACAAATCTCTTGATGAGAAGAAGAGTCTTGAGCTTAGATGTCTAAAACTTTCAACACAAATCTTCGACTTTGAAAAAGTTTTGATTTTAGAAAGAGAAAAGTTTGAAACTGAACGCAAATCTTTTTCTAAAAGGAATGGAGAACTTTCTTTGAAAATAACTGATTTGGAAAAGGAATTAGATGATCTAATCAAAGAGTCTGAGAAAGGGAAAGTTGAAGGTTTTTGGGCTAAATGCTTGAAAGATGATTTTGGAAAAGAGAGAAAGATCTTTCAGACTGAGATTACTAAACTTACAAAGAGATTATCTGGATTAGCAACCGATAATTTTAAGGAACAAATGGTTAAATCTAATTTACAAAAGAAATTTGATTTAATTCTCGAAGAACGAAATGCCTTATCCGTTAAAGTCAAGAAACTTGAAGAAAGCAAGTTCAAAGGTGCTCAACCTACTTATGATTCAAGTTCTTCTTCTACAAATCGTTCTTCAAAGAATTTTGTCAAATCAAATGATTTTCCAAAAGATCAGATTCGACCTTCTAACCTTTTCTATAATTCTTGTGTTGATAAGAAACATAATCACATTTTCAAGAAAGTAAACATGGGTTGGAGAGTTAAAGGATCCTATCCTACTCCAAAGCCATTTGTCCCTATCAAGAGTAAAAAGAACAACACAACTTTCCACGCTAAACCTTTTGTAAAAACTGACCGAGTTTACTCTGTTAACAAACTGATCAGCTTATCTACACAGAAGTTGTGTTGCTCTTATTGTGGAACAAGTGAGTTTGTGAATAAAGATCGTGCCAACTATTGGTATGGTACTTATAGTTTCCCAGGTCCTCATAGTGCATCTAACCGTCAAGGATCCATTAAAAGATGGATACCAAAATCTCTCTAATCTGTTTTGCAGGAATGTCATGTGCATTTAAATTAGAAGATTTTTTTCACATGACGAACATTCAAAGGTTAGGCCACTTTTGAGGGGGAGTACTATCTCATGAAAGGTAAGTGAACTTCTAACTGAATTCAAAGACCGTGGTAATTAATTCTGAATAACTAACTTGTGTTTGTTATTCTTCATTTTTAAATTCCATGATTCCCACGTGTCACTGCTTCATTGACTTAGTTATTTCCATGTCTCACATATTTGTTGATTTTTCGATGGAAATACACTCAATTGAATTCCTAGTTGTTTTCCAAGTCCGCTATTTTTTGCAAATGATTCCATTCTTATCTGATAAAATAATTGTGACTTGTTCTTCACAATTAAACTTTCTGATCATTGTTTCATTTTTTGCAAAAATATTGTGCTTACTGAGTCTATCTGTTTTGCGCTTGATGTTGTTTCATTGAAACTTCGTTATTTCAAACTATGACTTCCGTTCACCTCAGATCAGGACTCGTTCTTAAATGCTATGACTTCTAAACATTTCAGTTTAGAACTCGTACTTTAACTGTTTTCCTAAACTGTTATACTCGATGCATGAAAGGAGTGTTAGGTCTTACATTGTTTCTATGGTCAAGCCAGAACCGGAAGGACCTACCCAAGAAACACATCCTTTATAGACATCAGTAAGGGGTCTAGATTGTTAGATGAGTTTGGAGAGAAAAGAATATGGTGAGGCTGTGACAGGACTTAAAAGAATTATTGGTCCTTACCAAACCGAGTTAGTTATCCGGATAACCACACAATCTATTCATTCTCGTTCTTTAGACATGAATATTGAAACAGATATGGACCCAGTGTCGATAACTCGTGTCACCCCACCCAGCCACTCAAGCATCTCACAACAGATGCTTGTTTCACATATTCACGGAGAATTAGCACATACTCTATCTATTCCTCACTCGGAGGTCTTAGATATTGAAACAGGAAGACATCAGCTCCGGTCTCCGAACATCACATTCTATTCACTGTGTCTATTGATTTTTAACTTGCGTCCCAGGTTAAGTCAATATTTGAGCCTAACTGCTATAATTCATTTCTTTCACACATGCACGAGTCTTTGTGATTCCATTTGCATCTTCGTGATATTGTCGGAACTGTTTGAGAGGTAATTTTTAATATTTTACTTCAGTGATAACTGGAAGTCCTATCAGAGATTCCCCTTTGCCAACTCTGAACATAGGCCACACAATTTTTTAAATTGTTGTGATAATAGTTACTAACGTGTTTCTGTGTTAGTTGCTTACTCCATTCTGGTTACTAAAATGTTTTATCCGTTTTTTTGCTACTCGTTACTATTGTCTTTGAACGTGCATGATGCTCCGGATGCTCCTACTCATCATGAGGGGGAGAAAGGGTACAGATTCAAAGACACCAAAAATAAAGTTGAAGGGGAGTTAGCAAAAGACGAGGGGGAGTAAAGAAGTCCCCATGCAAAATCCAAGGGGGAGTAACGGTCATGTTCCGAGATCCAAAGAGCTCAAAGTTCATACAAGTAATCAATTCTTCTCATTCGTTTATCAAGTGGTGTTCGCTTCAAATTATTTCCTCCATCAAGCATATTGGTTCTACAAGTTCTTTTTAAGCTGAAATCAAATTCAAGAGCTTTATTCAAGAGCTTTATTCAAGGGGGAGCGTCAAAAGACATGAAGACAAGCAACATCAATGCGTTTCAATGATTCAAAAGGAAGAGAAGATCAAGACTTGGAGATTTCAAGACCGATTTTTATTTATATATCTTTAGGGGGAGATTGTTAGGACCATAAATGTCCTACATATTAGAAAGATATATAAATAATTATATAGTGATTAATTACTTTAATTAATCTTCTTGTAAAAGCCTTTAATGATGAATGGGCTTAGTTTATTGCTTAATGGGCTTAGGCCTTGTATGTCTAAAGGCCTAAGTATATAAGGTTAGTTAACCTTAGAATTAGGTTAGACGATTCATTATCATTCTAGAGCTTATTGTTAGAAGTCGTTATTTTACTTTGATTTTAATATTGTTGAACGATTAATATTTTGAATGAATACGAGAGGGATGACAGATTGAAATCATTAAGTGTTCGTGTTATTCCTCATTGAATCGTACGGATTTGATTCCGAGCATTCATATTGATTTCTGGTAAGATTTGACTTTTTCACGTCTGTCACATTCTTGAAATTTCATATCATTGATTCTGATTAAATTGATCGATTCTGTTTATTGGGTTGTGCTAGCATCATTGTCATTAGTGTTTCTGCAAATTTTCACATCCCAATTCGTCCATTTAAGTGGTTAATTAAGCCAATTAAATTCAAAAATTTGAGTGTGTTCTTCATAAAAAATCAAATTTGTACCATCAAAACTTGTTGTTTTTGCTTTAAAATCTTTCAATAGCACCTAAAGACTTAAGGGCCAAATTATCTGATCTTCAGTCTCAGTTTGATCAGTGCATGAATGAGAAAGAAGAACTTGTTTATCAATGTTCCTCTCTTCAAACTCAGCACAAGGAGTTTGTTGCTAAAATCCTTGATCTTGAAACCAAACTCCACAAAAGGGGTCAAACTGATCAAACCATCTTTCTGAATAAACCCAAGGAGTTCACGTATTTTAACAAAGAGTGGGGAATCGGATATGATAACCCACACTATTTGAAAAAGGGAAGATATCAAACTCCTACTTTGTATGATTTTGCATGTTTTGGGTTGGATAAAACGTATTCGGAATATGCCATTCAATGAACTGGCCCTCTTGAACCTGAAAAGGAAGAGGAAACCGAGGAATATAAACGCGCACATAAACGAGGAATACAACTTCCGTTTTGTTATGAACCTTTGAATTATTCCTATCAAAAGAACAAAAAGTATCTCTCAAATGACTACTTCGACCCCTACAAGGTTGTTATGCCCAAGGATTCTTCCAAAAAGGATGAGGGCCAAGCACCCGCAACCAAGACTGAGACGGACGAGTTTAAGCTCTATGTTCCCCATCTCATCTTGGAAGCAAAGATTGTCGAGCTGGAGGAGTCGCTTGAGAAAGAAAGGTTTGTTTTCCAAAACGAAAAGAAAGCGCTAATCTCTGAGATTGAGAAACTCAATTCTGAGAAACTTGAGAATCCACAACCGGTCAAAACCGAGGTTGTGTCTGATGAAGGACATGAAATCCTTCGGGAAGAAATCACAAAATTCACATCAAAGCTGGCTGCCTTGGCAACAGATACGATGCATGAGTATACGAAAAATGGTCAGCTCCAAGAGCAAATTGACCAACTCAAATCTGAGAAGCAGATTTCACCCGAATCTTCCTCGAATTCATCTGAAACGTCTTCGTGTAAAGCTTTTATTGGTCAAATATCTACCACACAAGACGGTAACGAATTACCGTTTCTAAAACAAAGGCCCCAGCTGTGATCAAGATTTCACAATCAAAACCAACTTTTAAACCTGTTTCTAAAAAGCAGTCAAAGCCGAGGCAAAAGACCGAGCAATTGCCTACAAAAATTACCGTTCCTTCAAAAGTCACTGACCACTCTGTCCCTGTTGTTTCAGATAAAAATGGTCAAGCAAAACAAGAAAAACCAAAGTGGCTGAACAAGGAACCTGTCAAGGATGCAGCATCAAAGTCGTTCCCTACTGCTTTTAATTCTAGAGTAAACAAAGACAATTGTGTTTGGAATAATTGGAATCGTTTTGAAGTTTCTTTTCCGATTAAACTTAATTCAGTTCATCAATTGATTCAATTGTCGCGTGATTGTTTATGTTGTGCTAGATGTGGTTGGAATGATTTTGATGAAATTAACTTAAATGATTGGTTTGGGTCATATCACATGTATAATCATAAACCCAAAAATAAACCCCGTAATAATAAACAGAAATACCATAAACAACGGGGTTTCCAATCTGAGGTTAAACCACAGTGGGAGACCAAACCCACTCCTAGATGGGTTGCTCCTACTGAGGTTAAACCGGCACCAAAGAGGCAACCTGCTAAAAATCCTGTTCCTCCACAAGGTGTAAAACCTACAACAAGGAGGCAACCTGTGCCAAAACCAGTTTCCGCAACCGGTGTACCATCTACACCTAAGGGGAAAGCTGTGTCAAAGCAAGTTCCTCCGAGAGGTGCCAAACCTAACCCTCCAGGACCCAAATAAATTTGGGTACCTAAAATCCGTTAACTCTTTTTTGCAGCACGATCATGTGTGGTACTTAGATTCTGGATGCTCCAAGCACATGACCGGAAGGAGGGAGCTTCTCACGAACTATAAAGAAGAATATGGTGGAGACGTGAGATTTGGAAACAATGACAAGGCGCCAATCGTAGGCTACGGCGACATTGTACAAGACAAGATCACAATAAAGAAGGTATCACACGTCGCGGGATTGGGACACAATCTGTTCAGCATCGGGCAGTTCTGCGACAAAGATCTCGAGGTTAGCTTAAAAAAAGACACGGTGTGGAATCCTCAACGACGACGGAGAGGATCTACTGGTTGGAAAACGCAAGACCAACCTCTACACAATCGACCTCACAGCCCTCAAGACCGATAATCCTGTCTGCCTCATGTCAAAAGCCAATTCCCAACAAGCTTGGCTTTGGCATCGACGTCTTTCGCACCTCAACTTCAAAAGTATCAACAAACTGGTGTTGGGCGGACACGTGAAAGGCATGCCCGATCTTCAGTTCGTGAAGGATCATCTATGCGGGGCATGTGAAAAGGGAAAGATGAAGCGAGTGCCACATCAACCGAAGGTAACTCCGAGCACGTCCAGGTCCCTCGAACTTATCCATATGGATTTGTGTGGACCGATGCGTGTTCAGAGTATCAACAAGCGCAAGTATGTCCTGGTGATGGTAGATGACTTCTCACGCTACACATGGGTCAAGTTCCTTCGCTCGAAAGACGAAACTCTGGAGCTGATCATCAATCATCTGAAGACCATCCAACTGAACAAGCAACAACAAGTCCAGATCAGAAGGACCGACAACGGGACGGAGTTCAAGAATCAAACGGTGGATGACTATTTGACTTCAGTCGGTATTTCGCACACCTTCTCTGCCGCACGCACTCCTCAGCAAAATGGAGTGGTGGAACGTCGCAACTGTACCCTAGTCGAAGCGGCTCGCACTATGCTTTCACAATCAAATCTGCCGCATTTTCTCTGGGCCGAAGCGGTATCTACAGTTTGTTATACGCAAAACCGCTCCATCCTCAACAAGCGTTTCAACAAGACGCCGTACGAGATCATCAACAACCGTGTGCCGAACATCAAGTACTTCCATGCGTTAAGATGCACGTGCTACGTTCTGAATGACAAAGAAAATCTCAGCAAATTCAGTCCCAAGGCGGAAGAAGGAGTTTTTATCGGATACTCCATGCAGGCTCAAGCATATCGCGTTTACATCAAACGGAATAAATCCGTTGTCGAAAGTGTAAACGTGACATTCGACGAAGCCGCAGGTGTGGCTTCTGAACAAAGCAGTTCAGAACCCGGTTTAACTGGCGTGTTAGCTTCCGACCTTCCAAAGTCGGGATCTACACTATCGACAGTAAATCCGACTCATGCATCTTCATCGAATGCTGACTCTTCTGATTTAGATTTATTGTTTAAGTTCTTTTATGATGACATCTTTAATGTTTCCCCTACTGTCTCAGCACAACCTCAACTTGAAGCTGCTCGTATTGAGGACTCGTCGAACCTATCCGGTCCGCCGCCTTCTACAAGCACGCCATCCATTACTGTGGAGACAGCTCAACCGTCATCATCAACCTCTACCGATACTACTGCTTCCCCAGAGGAACCTACTATAAACCCGGAGATCACTCCTGGTGATTCGTCATCTGCTACAACCGCGGATCAACCTCTGAACTCCTCGGAACCAGAAGTTGTTCAACCCTCGGTGAATCCTTCCCCACCTCCTCCAAGAAACCAACCTGCTACACTTGAAGCAGTTCAAGACCTACCTTCTGGTGATTATGTGGATTCTGACGCGTCTCACTCTACTCAACAACCGCTTCCACACACCACCAAATGGACTAAAGCTCAATCCATGCATCAGATCATCGGTGATCCATCCACTCTTGTTCAAACACGAGGCACATCAGCCAACATCTGTCTCTTCTCCGACTTTTTAAGCAACATCGAGCCGACGAACGTACGCGAAGCGCTTGAAGATCCGGACTGGATCATAGCCATGCAAGAGGAGCTCAATCAACTCGAAGCTCTAAAGGTATGGCGACTGGTTCCACGTCCAAAACACAAGACGGTGATCGGCACCAAGTGGATTTTCAAGAATATGAAGGACGAAGACGGCATCGTGGTACGAAACAAGGCGCGCCTTGTGGCCAAGGGATACCGACAACAAGAAGGGATCGATTATGATGAGATATATGCTCCGGTGGCACGAATCGAAGCCATTCGGATGTTCCTTGCATACGTCGCACACAAGAACTTCACGGTCTTCCAAATGGATGTAAAGACCGCATTTCTCTACGACAATATCGAGGAAGAAGTCTATGTGTCGCAACCAGACGGCTTCGTGGATGATTCGAAGCCTGATCACGTCTACATTCTAGACAAGGCGCTTTACGGTCTAAAGCAAGCTTCGCGAGCATGGTACAAAACACTGTCCGAGTTTCTGATAAACGCAAAATTCACACGAGGTAACATCGATTCTACCCTGTTTATCAAAAACGAAAAAGGTCACATTCTTCTTGTTCAAGTGTATGTAGATGACATTATATTCGGTTCTACTAATCCCACATATGATAAGAACTTTGCCAATCTTATGGGACAATTTTTCAAAATGAGTATGCTTTGCGAGATGAATTTCTTCCTTGGTCTTCAAGTTAAACAACTGTCGACCGGGATATTCATAAACCAGGCTAAGTACATCCGGGATATTCTTAGGAAATTCCAGTTGGACCAGTCCTCGCCAATGAAAACTCCCATGGCGCCCAATACAAAGCTTCACACCGATCCTAACGGAACGGATGTGAACCCTAAATTGTATCGCGGGATGATAGGTTCTTAAATTTACTTACCCGCTTGTAGACCAGATATCATGTTCTCCACATTTTTGTGTGCCAGGTATCAATCAAAACCTAAGGAGTCTCATTTAACTGCTGTCAAACGAATTTTTTGTTATTTACGTGGTACTGCGGATCTTGGCTTGTGGTACCCGAGAGAGACAGGTTTTGCACTATCCGCTTATTCCGATGCGGATCACGCTGGCTGCATGTTGGACCGGAAGAGCACCTCGGGTCACATCCAGTTTTTGGGAGATAGCTTGGTCAGTTGGGCGTCAAAGAAGCAACAATGTGTTTCCACATCAACTGCCGAGGCGGAGTACGTGGCCGCCGCGAGCTGCTATTCACATGTCATCTGGATGCGGATGCAACTTAAAGACTACGGTTTCATGTATGTCAAAGTCCTAGATTACCGCGATTCAAAGAGCGCAATTGCAATATCCAGCAATCCGGTCCAACACACCAAGACGAAGCACATCGACGTTCGGTATCACTTCATTAAGGATCACGTCGAAAGAGGTACAGTCGAACTCTACTTCGTAAATACTGAACATCAGTTAGCAGACCTCTTTACCAAAGCCTTGGACAAAAAACGTTTTAACACTCTTGTGTCCAAGTTAGGAATGCTAAAACTGACAACTTTATCTAATTGTGTGCCCGTTACAAGTTCCATACATCTACGAGTAACTGTCCACTCACCATCCGGTGTTTACACTTCTGATGTTTGAGCATACACTTCCTCGCACCTGTATTCTACTTGTTCCAGTTACACTGTTAGATTTAGTCTCTGTATTTATTTTGTAGATTCCGTATGTTTCCTTTATTTCTTCGTGTGTTTCGTTTCTTTCATACTGTCGTCAATTTTTTAAATATCACTATCTGTGCTTTCACGGTGTGTTCATGTGTTTAGGGGGAGCACAAAGAAGTATCAGGTAAGTTTACTCATCTGTTGAGGGGGAGCGTCACACACAGTTTTTTCTTAAATAAGGATTACAGTTTTTTTTTTTTTTTTGTGGGCACTCCTGTGTGTTTTCATATAAAGGTCATCATCCGAGGGGGAGCGACACTGTTTTTTTTCTTTAAATGTCCAAAGTTTTTTTTGGTGTCAGACTCCTCACTACACATTTCTGCACTGTCCGAGGGGAGCAAGGTTTTCCCCATGCTAAGTTTGAGGGGGAGCGAGAGACGGTCCTCTTACAGTTCCAATTTTTGCAAAATTCTCAAGGAATAGGACTGGTTTTTAAAATTTCTACAGGGTATCCGGACAGTTATCCAGAATCTCTACCTTTCCGGGTAGGTTTCCGGACCGGGTCACCATCCGGGTTGGATGGGAACCCGGATACCATCCGGATTCATGGGTGACATATAAATAGACCCGGATTCGTTTATTATCCGGACTTCTTGCCCAAAAATCCTAAAACCTCTCGAACATCTCTCTCGCTCGGACTCACTTCTAGTTCACGATTCACACTCATTTTCCGTTCTCAATCAGGTAATCATCTCATTATTCTCTCTCGATTATATCTGTGCCTGTTTAATGCACTCGGCCGCACCAATCGACCACACATTTAGTCGATTCCCCGAACCCACTAACTCCTTTTGGGTTTCCGCGACCTCGGGTCTATTTGGTGTCACTACGACCGATTAAGTTGTTCCTATATGCTAGTACAAGTTCATCGTATCACTTTACATGCTTTACGATCTGTTTGGGACTGCACAACACTCGATTATGTTAATTGAATGTCGTCCGGACACATTTATTGTATCCGGATACTCTCATGCTGATGACTATTTATCCGGTAACATTCAAGATCGAAGACACTTTATCCGGATATGAACAACACCCGGAAACCCTAGTTTTCTGGAAACCTTCGGGTTTCCGGTAAGTTCAACTACCGGGAAGTTGGTATGTCCAGACTCTCATGTTCTCCGGGTTCCTATGTCATCCGGAGAGACGTGAGGGTCCAAGAGTGAGAGGTGGTAGGGCCCGGCAAGCAGGTGCTGCCGAGCGGGGTGTGTTGATCATTAGGGGAAGGGGAACTAGTGTGAGTGGTGCAGTGGTATCGCAATCCAGTTCTAGCCAACCCCGTCCAACAGGCGAAGCCGGAGCATCGTCCTCACAACCGATGCTTCAACATGATTCTGAACCGTACTTATTCGACCCGGCTACACCACGTATGCAAGTTCATAACGTTGAATATGAACCCGATACGGAATCCGATACAACCCGTGCCATTCGACTCTCAAAAATACCTCCCCATATCGGACCGAACCCAGACTTCACCGAAGGCATCCCACTTGCCTCACCTACCCATACTGACCAACCTGATATGGCAGATACTAGGACTGAGGGAGTAGAATGTGTTGAGTTAGAAACTGCGAGCCGGAGAGAACTGCGTTCGAAAGCGAACCAGGAAAGATTGAGCCATAAAGATAACGAGGCTCTTGAGCGACCCGAACCGAGTGTAATCCGGGTGGCCACATCTACTATCCTGTCTCATTTGTTGGGACGGGGTATTGAAGAAGCCTCCGTGGACCCAGCGGAGCAAATGCACGACCCCCTTATCCACTCATCCGTCTTTCAAAAGATGGATGTTTCAATTTCACATGGGAAATAGCACAACTTCCACCGGCCTCTCACTCGGAGAGTGCTGGTATTGAAATTAGCGACCAACAGCCCCCGGTCACGACTTCATTTCGTGCACAATCGAGTCTAGAGCCTTTTGACATTGAAAATTCTTTGGCTAGGACACAAACGGAGCAACACCAAGTCGAGACTCTTCGTGACTCGACCGGAACCACCGTAGTGTCTCCGCCTTTAGGTGGAACGCGAGGATCGAAGGGAAATCCTACCACAGCTACCATCTTGCCAACTGTGAACGTAGGTGGCTCTGCCTCTCAGGTAGATGCCTCACCCAGACTTTGTGTCGCAAGGGTCCTTGGACAACACCCTCAAGGCTGTCCGAGAGGCAATGGAGCAGCATGTCGCCGCCGAGCTCGCCAAAATAATCAAAGGCAAAGTAAAGATCGTCAAAACTGAAACCGCACCTACACCTCCAGCGACATTCGTTCAGCCGATCTATCCGGTGGATACTCTGAAGACGATGCTTTTGGCTCAGCTACTCCAGCTATCTGAATCCGACGCCTCAACTGAAGCAGACCTGATATCTGTTCTGAAATCCCAGGTCACTGCTCCTTCATCATCCATTACCACTCGCTTAGACGCCATTGAATCGACTCTCAAGGACTACAACCAAGCGCTCACAACACTGTCCGAGAGGGTCCGCTCATTCGAAGATACCTGTAAGAGTCAAGTTGGCGGTCTGAAACGCAAGCACGATGACCAGGATGATCCTGATCACCGTGAGGGGGAGAAACGACTACGACCTACCGAGACCACCCATATCCTCATAGAATCTACAACTGTGGTTCATCTGTAACCAGCAACTGCGACAACAACAACCGAAGCCGAACCTGAAGCCGAGTTGCCATTAGCCGAGATGGTAATAGATATGGACATCTCAGATGATGAAGACCCGATGGTTGAAAAGCCCGAGGGTGCAACACAGGAACTGGTCGACTTTGACTCATCAGACAGGCCATTACTGGATATGATCGATCCAGACTGCGAAGCCAACCCGGAGACTGAAGATGCAAGGTACGAAAAAGCCGCCAGTGCCGTAAATCTCCAGGTAAACTTGGTTTTCCCGACTGATGAAGACGACAACATCGACTATGATCAGTTCCTGCTACAAAATTTTTATGGCACCTCTCCCGTTCACTCAAGCAAAGCCGCCGAAACTTCTGAAAGACCCCAATCTGCAATTGACAATCCTACGACATCTCCTCTACAACAACAGACAGCTTATGATCTTCCTCCTCCACCTCAGCAACAAATCCGTTGGGAGAAGATCACCATACTTATCCCTCATCTGGAGGAAACCCTGAAGATGTTGTTTGTACACAAGCTACGCCAGATCGAGCCGACCTTTTGCCTTGGTATTTACAACTACAGCCCTGAATACCAACGCCGATACATCTGCGCAATGAAATGGTGTCTACCAGTCAGCCAAGTCAGAACCAAGCATCAGATCACAGAGGTACTCAACTTACAGTCCAGCCGCATCATGAAAATTGTCTATCCAGTATTCACCGTCCGCCGAGAAGATGGTAATGAATGGAAATTTTCTGAAGCCGACTTCCAGAACCTCCGACCGTTTGACTTCCTGGCTCTTCTGAAAGACATTCGCACTAGAACCATCCGACCGCTTACCGTTACAAAGGCGCTCGAGGCTGTTCGTCGATTCCTGGTCCGTACAATTATGATGTCTTATCTAACGGACTTCCAAATGGCTATCGAGAACAGGGCGAAGAAGGTAAATTTGATAAATCCGAATCTGCAAGCTCCTGAGTTGAATATGTATCCCGAGAACGCTATGCTTCTAGAACCAGAATTTGGGATCGTCTTCATCAATGAACAGAAAGAGAAAAGATTTATGCGGTTCAGTCAGGTAGAAAGATTCTGCGACGGCACGCTCAACAAAGTTCGAGATGCTCTTCGAAAGATCATTCAGCACGAGTCTGAAAATCCAAGGGTTTCGTATGTTCCTAATCCGAATGAAATAACTGCTCGGAATGCCTTGGAAATGGTTGAAGAACGCATCGACTATCGCAATGCTATCAGATGGTTCGAGGTTCACTTCGCACTTCACAAAAGATATGTCTACAACTGGCGAGAGCTAGAGCACGAACTCGAACTTCAAATCAAAGGGGGAGATTGTTAGGGTCTTTTATTGTTGATTTAAAGTTCAAGGGTTTAATTTGTAATAGTTTATTTTGAGCCTTGTAGTGAACGGGCCGTGGGCTTGTTAACCACGGGCCCGCCATATGTAACACCCGGAAAATCCTCGTAAGTAATAGTAAGTTTAATATTTATTAATATTTTGACTTTTTAGATTATGATTAACATTTTAAGTAACTTCTGTGATTTTTACTTGTTATTTGATAACTCTCGATAGAAATCAGTAAGTTTATTCTTTAAGTAAAATTATGAAAAATAGATGATATAGTGGAATAGTAGATTTTATGGATTAGTTAGATGGGTATTTTGAATACGAGCCTAACGGTACTTTCCGGTGTAAAAACGGGGTTCTAACGAAGAAGTTACGACCTAATTAGTAGAAGTTGGAGGTTTTGGCAAACAGAAGCCGGCGCCAATGGAGTGGCGCCGATCCATCGGCGCCGACGACTGGCGCCAAATACCTGACGTGCCAATTTGAGGGTTAAACTCACCCCTTAGTCACTACTTACCTCATTTCTTACTAGAACTCAAAAGAAAAACGAACTCCCTTTGCTCCAGACGAAATTCCTTTATCTAACCTAAGGTAATTTCATCTCCTAGTTCTAATTCAATTCATGTAACAAATAGATGAATCTTACTCCATTAAACATCAATTAGGGCTTGGAATCTTCATAGTATCTTGATTTGGAGAATTAGGGCCCAAGTCTTCAAGTAAGGTTATACAAATTGAAGATCTAAAGGTGAGTAATCTGTAATTAAATGTTCTTATTATACTTATTTACCAATTCTATTCTTGATGTTGTGTTATTAAGGTAAAATATTGAGTTGTATGTTCTTAATGGTTAAGGTGGAAACAAGATGGGTTTTAAATGAGTTAATATGGTTTAATGGTGTTTACTACTTAGTATGACATGATGAATGTTGATGTAAGAGTTTGGTTTGAGTGTATATATCATCAATATGTGAAATTGACATGATGGCTTAATAAGCGTATTAATGATGAACTGGTGGCTTAATGGTCAAAATGGATTTATTCTTGATTTGTAAACATGGTGGTTTATTATTGAATCTAAATGGAATTGGAATTAACACATGTGGATGTATGTGAACTACATGGGTGTAGTATTGATTATGATAAATGGTTAGACCATAGTTAAAGTGCTTAATATGTTGTGAATCTTATTTGGATTAACATTTTTGGTATTTACTTAATTGGAGGAGCACCTGGTAGGCATTGGAGAATATGATCATACATACCGTGGGGTAAATGTATTTTGTTCATACCTTCGGACACCGTGGGGTTTTCCGTTGTGTTATGCCTTGTGACAATACCGTGGGGTATCAATCAAGGTATATCTTCAATTATGATGTAACCGGGTAGCGATATGGGCCTTCTCCATGGAATCCAATTTGTGAATGTACCGAATTGTTCTTCCTACATGTTATGATTATAATCTATGTATTATGTGTAAACCTCACTTAGGCTTTAAAAGCCTAACACTTGCTATGTGTTTTATGTGTTACAGATATTAGTGGTTCCGGACTCAAGAAGGTTTAGTACGGGGTGTGAGCTCGGGATTGATGTTGGAAGGTTAAAGAATTGGAAGATTTACATTAGAACTTCCCGACATCCTTTTTGGATCTTGGATTGCTATAGTTTTGAGCAAACAAGCTAGTAGTCTTTTGGTAGTTATACATTAACTAAATATTTGTATTAATGGTTTAGTAATGATGTTTATGAACACTTTTACTTTAGTAATGAGTACCACTCTTCCGTTTTATGGAAGTTTTTGTTAACCCCTATTTTGGGGTGTTACACCATATATAAAGCAATCTAGTCTTAGAAAAATAGGCTAGTTGACTCATTTGCTTTCATCACTCTTTATTGTAATTCTCTCTAATATTGAAAGCTTAATCAGAGATGACCAGTTGAAATCGTTACATACATTGTTTATCTATTTGATTTCATTATTGTTGCACGGATCTGAGACTCTCAGGATTTATTTGTCCCTGTCAACATACAATCCATCGCTGGAAAGAAATACACTCTTGTCATAGTAGATGAATTTTCTCGGTATACCTGGGTTATGTTTCTCCATGCAAAGAGTGAAACCTCAGAAGAACTCATCTCACTTGTCAGGAAAATGAAAGTCCTGAACAATATGACTGTTCGCTCATTAAGGAGTGATCATGGAACTGAATTCAAAAACAGTTCCCTTGATAACTTCTTTAAGCGTAAGGGTATTTCTCACAACTTCTCAGCGGTGAGAACACCTCAGCAAAATTGAGTTGCTGAAAGAAGAAATAGAACGATCATCGAAGCTTCTCGATCTATGCTCAGCGATTCTCATCTTCCAACTAAATTATGGGCAGAGACTGTAAACACTGCATGTTTTACGCAAAATAGGTCGCTGATCATCAAAAGATTCAACAAGACTGCCTATGAACTTTTCCATGGAAGAAAGCCATCTATCAGCTTTCTTCACATCTTTGGTTGTCAATGCTTCATTTTAAACAACAGAGATCCTCTTGGAAAGTTTGATCCCAAAGCAGACGATGGAATATTTCTAGGATATTCTTCAGTATCCAAAACCTTCAGAGTCTTCAACAAGAGAAGACAAACTGTAGAAGAAACCATTCATGTCACCTTTGATGAATCCCGTTCAGGAAATTCAAGACCTACTGCTGATAACGAAGAACTGAATCAGTGGATGTTTTCTCATTATGGGGAATAAGAAGCTAACCTCAACCTTGAAACTCAGGTCAACAACCCAATTGCTGATGATGACCCCCTATCATCATTCCTAGCATGCAGACATGTAAAGCTGGACCCTCTTCTTGGGTATCAGTTATTCCATTAACCACTTTGCCTCCTTCTGAACCCTCAACCTCTGAAAATCCATCTACTTCTCAGCAATCAGTAAATGAAACTTTATCTGAGCCTCAATCAATCTTGCCTGGTATACCTGAATTCATTGCGGCTGAAGCTTCTTCTTCAGCACCTCCAGAAGTTCTATCTGATTCAGTGATTCAAGCTCCTGTTCAAATATGGACTTTAAATCACCCAATTGATCAAATTCTTGGTGATCCAAACGCACGTGTTCAGACTCAATGAAGTTCAAGTAATATTTGTTTATTTGTTAACTTTATTTCACTGATTGAACCAAAGAAAATAGATGATGCCCTTAGATATCCAAACTGGGTCAGTGCTATGCAAGAAGAGCTGACAAAATTGAAAGAAACAAAGTTTGGAATCTTGTTCCCAGACCATCTAACAGAACTGTGATAGGTACCAAATGGGTATATCGCAATAAGTTAGATGAATTTGGAACTGTAACCCGCAACAAAGCTAGACTAGTTGCTCAAGGATACAGACAAGAGGAATGCATAGACTATGATGAAACTTTTGCCCCCGTGGCAAGACTCGAAGCAATTCGACTCTTCTCAGCCTATGCAGTTCACAAAGACTTTAAAATTCACCAAATGGATATCAAGTCAGCGTTTCTCAATGGAAAGCTGAATGAAGAAGTCTATGTTGAACAACCACTAGGATACGCTGATCCTAAGCATCCAGGGTATGTCTATAAACTGGATAAGGCCCTCTATGGCTTAAAGAAAGCACCTCGTGCATGGTATGACCCTTTATCCTCCCTTCTTATCACTGAAAAATTTGAACGTGGTAAAAGTGATAATACTTTATTTTTTAGAAAGCTTAAAGGTCATATTATTCTTGTTCAAATATATGTCGATGATACTGTATTTGGTTCTAGTAACCCATCTCTGTGTACTCGATTCACTGAAAGAATGAAATCTGAATATAAGATGAGTATGATGGGTAAACTAACATACTTCCTTGGACTTCAAATCAAGCAAAGTGATAAAGGCACTTTCATTCACCAAGGTAAGTACGTTAAAGATATGCTGAATAAATTCTATCTTATTCAAAGTTCAGCTATGAAAACCCCTATGGCACCTCCGCTGACACTAAATAAGGATCCCTCTAGAAAACCTGTTAATGTCACTGCCTATAGAGGGATGATCGGCTCTCTTCTCTATCTTACAGAGAGTCGTCCTGATATTATGTACTCTACATGTCTTTGTGCACGATATCAATCTGAACCCAAAGAATCACATCTGATCGCTGTAAAGCGAATTTTTAGATATCTGAAGGGTACACCCAACCTGGGTCTTTGGTATCCCAAAGACGCATGGTAAGGATCCCTCTGGAAAACCTGTTAATGTCACTGCCTATAGAGGGATGATCGGCTCTCTTCTCTATCTTACAGGGAGTCGTCCTGATATTATGTACTCTACATGTCTTTGTGTACGATATCAATCTGAACCCAAAGAATCACATCTGATTGCTGTAAAGTGAATTTTTAGATATCTGAAGGGTACACCCAACCTGGGTCTTTGGTATCCCAAAGACTCATGGTTCGATCTAACTGCCTATTCAGATAGTGATTTTGCAGGTTGCAAACTGGATAGAAAAAGCACCACATGAGGTTGTCAGCTCCTGGGTGGAAAGCTGGTGAGTTGGACACGCAAAAAGCAAAATTCAGTGTCCACCTCTACCGCTGAAGCTGAGTACGTAGCCGCTGGAATTTGTTGTACTCAGGTCTTATGGATGAGAAATCATCTATTAGACTATGACCTTCAACTATCTAAGATTCCTATCTATTGCAACAACACTAGTGCCATCGCTATAGCAAACAATCCAGTGCTACACTTAAAGACAAAACACATCGAAATCAGATATCATTTTATCAGAGATCATGTGATGAATGGAGATATAGAACTTCATTTTATTCCAACTGACTATCAGTTAGCTGATCTTTTTACCAAACCTCTTGATGAGACAAGACTTAACTTTCTCATCAGCGAGCTTGGAATGTTGAACCTTGAAGATTAACTCTTCACTGGTTACGCATTGGGTCAGTAATAAATATCTATCTCTCTTATTCATCATCTAATCTCTGAACAAATGTTCTCTGATACTAAGGTATGTTTCTCTATCCCTGATCACTGAAGTATACTTTAGTAAGATTTATTTCAAAGCTAAAATTTGATCACTGACAATTCCCTATTAGTGATCTCTTTCGAAATAACATAAATTTCAATCACTGATATTTCTCATCAGTGATTCTTCATTAAACAAAATAAACCATGATAATTTCCAAACTATCAGGGCTGCCCTTTTGAAAATGAAAAGACAGTTTTATCTGTGACGTCATTAAACGGATAACCCTTGGCACGGCCTTTCGCCTGAAACGTTCGTCCGTTAGAATTCTTGACCAATACGCTTCGTGGGAAGTGTCACGTGTCATGATGAGTTACTTTTCCTGCTCATCAACCTTTGTCTCTCCTCTCACTATATAAACAACCCTTGTTTATATTTTTACCTTTTACGCGCTCATAACTCTCTCAAGCAAGAAAAACTTCATGTGCTATTGTGTTTTTGGATTTAAATTAAAACCTAAGACTAATTCAGTTCATCATCATCTTTACCAGAACATGTTTTATTCATTCCTTAATTCCCTCTTGAATCTTCTAAAACATGTTTTTGATCCTACTTTTTTATTTTTAAGGATCAAAACCTACTTTTCTTCAAAGAAACCATCTTCTTCATGATTTTTTGAGATAAAACTTTAACGAGTTTTTCTTAAGGTTTAAAACTTATTTTTAAACTTTCATCTTCCTTAAAATACATTTTTTTCCAGAACCTTCATAAAAAGGAAACTGGAAAACAATGTTTACTACTAGTGTTTGAACTTTTCAAAACTGGAAAACCAACTTTTTCATGTTTTTTTCTTCATAAAGAAATTGGCAAAACCCTAAAATCTCTTATTTTGGAATTATTTCCTAACTAATAAAGTTTCTTCTTCCTTCCATTTTGGTTATTCTTCTTCTCAGAAATGGCAACTACCACTCCAGTGACTATGGTTAAGTCAAAGAACATGCCCGAAGAACTGAACTAGATAACTATCGCATCCAACAATCACCTAGCCCACCTCGAATTTACAAAGAAGAAGCCATGCCCTCATCTCGCTGAGGCTGTCCTATTCCTAAAAAACTCTCCCATCTATAAAGCCATAACCATCGCTCCACCTGGTCATCGTCACCTCATTCAGCAGTTCTGGTACACTGTTGAAAGGACCTTCAACACCAACCCATAAGGAAAGAAGATCATCGTTGTTGGCTTTCAGACTCAGCTAGGCCAAGGCTTCATCGCTGCCAACGCCATCAGGACCGCTCTCAAACTTCCCACTGGTCCGTTCGAGCCCTACCAAGCGACGATGAACTTATCCGGTTTCTAGACCTGATGAAATATACATGGGACAACAAGCCCCGCACTAAAGAGCCTGACAAGAATCTTACAAAGGTACTCAAGGCCAAAATTCCTTCAGAGCTTAACTACATCTTTTCTCATGTCATCTCCTGCATGAGTGGCAAAACCGGGTCGCTGGACCAATCCAGCCACTACCAGGTTCAAATGGGGTATTAGCTGCTTACAAGGCGAAAGATCGACTGCGTCGGCTAATCTTTGACGATCTCATAAATAAGGCCGAGAAGCCTGCAAGGGAAATGAAGGTTCCCTACGTGCGCTTTGTGTCAGCGCTTCTCCAACTTTTCCTCAAGGAGAAATACCCAAAACACGGAGATTACAAACTCCCTCGGCTAGGTGGTCGAATCCTCAACTTCGAGCCAATGGAAGGTGAGGTACGTATTTCTCAACTCTTACTTCTTCTCACTCCCACTTCTTCTACTTCGGCGGCTACATCAACGGTAAAACCACCCGCTGAGACCCAAGCCACCACAGCCAAATCTTCGTTGTATAGGAAACCCTCAAACACCAACCTTGGCTCTCAAAAAGCCAGAAATATTACTAAGGAGAAATCCCAGCCCTCTCAGGCTACTGACTCAGTGATCGCTTCTTCACAAGCGACCATTGAATCTTTCGTGGTCCGCTCTACCACTGCTGAACCAGCAACACCAATCACTTCAGTGCCCCAAAGCACTGAAGCTTCTCTGGTATCTATACCAATATTCTTAGTGTCCCAAAGCACTGAAGAAGCAGTTCTCGGCAATGCCAGTGCCGCTCCAGCTCACGGTACAACCATCTCTGACATCGCTTCTTCTCCCATTCCTTTGGTCATCACTTCTGCACAATCGACAACGGTCGCTAATACTCAGGAGACGCTGCTCCACAACCTTATGCACTAAAATTCTACAGGACCTGATGGTTTCCCTCTCGGGACCACTCAGAGTATACACTCCACATCCGTTTCCGACATGGAACGTGATATGAAATACTACGGTGGCAGCGAGGATTTCAACATTTTCTGCCACCCATCAGGTATCAAAACGAATCCCATTTCTTCTTCTCAACCCCTTTCCTATTTTGGGCTTTCCTTTGCTCAAAATTTCTCTCTTCCTACAGGTCCTAACTTGGGCACAATCGCTGCATCCTTCAAGGATGTGAAGGACAAGGTGGATTCGCTTTCTACGGATCTCACCAACAACACGAATGATGTGAACTCAGTCGGTGACTCACTGAAGGACCTCTCCACTACGATCAACGCCAAGGCTGAAAGTCTCAGATCCGTGCAACAATAATGAAATCAAACAGATAAAACAATGTATGTAACGATTTCAACTGGTCATCTCTATTAAGCTTTCAATCAGAGAGAATCACAAGAAAAGTGTAGGAAAGCAAATGAGACAACTAGCCTATTTTCTAAGGCTAATCAACATTATATATAGCGGGCCCGTGGTTAACAAGCCCACGGCCCGTTCACTACAAGGCTCAAAATAAACTATTACAAATTAAACCCTTGAACTTTAAATCAACAACAAATGACCCTAACAATCTCTCCCTTTGATTTGAAGTTCGAGTTCGCGCTCTAGTTCCCGCCAGTTATAGACATATCTTTTACGAAGCGCAAAGTGTACCTCAAACAATCTGATAGCGCGGCGATAGTCAATGCGTTCTTCAACCACTTCTAAGGCGTTTCGTGCGGTTATCTCATTCGAGTTCGGAACATACGAATCCTTCTGATTTTTTGATTCATAGGAAATGATTTTGTGAAGAGCATTCTGTACTCTGAAGAGCGTGCCGTCATAGAATCTGTCTACCTGACTGAAACGCATAAATTTCTTCTCTTTCTGTTCGTTGATAAAGACTATCCCAAATTCCGGTTGCAGAAGCAGAGCGTTCTCGGAATACATCTTCAATTCAGGAACTTTCAGATTCGACTTGATCAGATTTACCATCTTAGTTTTGTTCTCGATTGCCATTTGAAAATCCGTTAGATAAGACATCATAATTGTACGGACCAGGAATCGACGAACAGCTTCGAGTGCCTTTGTGACAGGTAGCGGTCGGATGGTTCTTGAACGAAGGTCTTTCAGAATAGCCAGAAAGTCGAATGGTCGGAGGTGCTGGAAGTCGGCATCAGAAAATATCCATTCATTACCGTCTTTGCGTCTGACAGTGAACACTAGATACACGATTTTCATCATACGGCTTGACTGGATGTTGAGTACCTCGGTGATCTTATGCTTTGTTCTGACTTGACTGACTGAAAGACACCGCTTCATTGCGCAGATGTACCGGCGTTGGTATTCAGGGTGTAGTTGTAAATACCAAGGCAAAAGGTCGGCTCGATCGGGCGTAGCTTGTGAACAAACAGCTTCTTTAGGGATTCCTCCAGGTGAGGAATAAATACTGGGATCTTCTCCCAACGGATTTGTCGCTGTTGAGGAAGTGGGAGATCAGAAGCTGTCGGTTGCTGAGGAGATGTCTGAATATTGGCAGTTGAGGTCTCGGGTCTTGTTGAAGTTTCGGTGGGTTGAGCAGAGTGAACGGGAGAAGTACCATAAAAACTCTGTAGGAGGAACTGATCATATTCGATGTTGTCATCTTCATCAGTGGGGAAAACCAAGTTTACCTGGAGATTTACGGCACTGGCGGCTTTTTCATACCATGCATCTTCGGTCTCCGGGTTGGCTTCGCAGTCTGGATCTATCATGTCCAATAACGGTCTGTCTGATGAGTCAAGGTCGACCAGTTCCTGTGTTGAACCCTCGGGCTTTTCAACCGTCGGGTCTTCATCATCTGAGATGTCCATATCTATTACCATCTCGGCTAATGGCAACTCGGCTTCAGGTTCGGCGTCGGTTGTTGTTGTCGCAGTTGCTGTTACCAGATGAACCACAATTGTAGTTTCTGTGAGGATAGGGGCGGTCTCGGTAGGTCTTAGTCGTTTCTCCCCCTCACGGTGATCAGGATCATCCTAGTCATCGAGTTTGCGTTTCAGACCGATCTTGCAGGTATCTTCGAGTAAACGGACTCTCTCGGACAACGTTTGGAGCGCTTGGTTGTAGTCCTTGAGAGTCGAGTCAATACTATCCAAACGAGTGGTAATGGATGATGAAGGAGCAGTAACCTGGGATTTCAGAACAGTTATCAAGTCTGCTTCAGTTGAGGCGTCAGTGTCAGATTGTTGGAGTAGCTGAGCCAAAAGCATCGTCTTGAGGGTTTCCACCGAATAGTTAGGCTGAGAAGCCGGTGTAGGTGTAGGTGCGGTTTCAGCTTCGACGATCTTCTCTTTGCCTTTGATTAAGCTCTTAATTTTGGCGTGCTCGGCGGCGACGTGCTCCTCCATTGCCTCGCGGACAGCCTTAAGGGTGCTGTCCAGGGACGCTGGTGACACAAAGTCGTGTAAGATAACTCCGGGATCACTTAGATTACCCGTTGAGGCATCTACCTAAGAGGCAGAGCCACCTACATTCAAAGTTGGCATGTCGGTAGATGTGGTAGGATTTCCGTTCGATCCTCGTGTTCCGCCTAACGGAGACACTACAGACGTTCCGATCGAGTCACGAAGAGTCTCGATTTGTTGTTCCTCTTCATGTGTCCTAGCCGAAGAATGTATAATATCAAGTGGCTCTAGACTCGATTGTGCACGAAATGAAGTCGCGACCGGGGGCTACTGGTCGCTTATTTCAACACCAGCACTCTCCAAATGAGAGACCGGTGGAAGTTGTGCTATATCCCCGTGAGAAACTGAAGCATCCGTCTTTTGAGAGACGGATGGGTGGATGAGAGGGTTGTGCAGTTGCTCCGCTGGGTCCACGGAGGCTTCTTCAATACCCCGTCCCAACGTATGAGACAGGATAGCAGATGTGGCTACCCGGATATCGCGCGGTTGGGGTCGCTCAGGAGCCTCGTTATCTTTACGGCTCAATCTTTCCTGGTTCGCTTTCGAACACAGTTCTCTCCTTCTCACATGATATAATTCATCACCTAATACTCCCTTGGTTCTATGTCCCTGGGGAGGTCCCTCCGGCGCTGGCTGAACCGCGTGTGCCAGAAGGGCTTTAGTTTACAAATTCCGGATAATGATGAAGAATCATTTCGGACCCCTTATATATGGGACAAAGTTTCCAGATGGGACATCCGGATACCCATCCGGATAGATGGGTGTCCGGATACCTTTCCGGATACTTTGGGGATTTTGATAAAAGGATCCCTGTTCTTCCATTTTCAAGAAAAACTGGGACAATTTGAATTATTGAAAGAACCTTCTCTTGCTCCCCCTCAAACTGAGCATGGGGATGGCTTTGCTCCCCCTCGAATAGTGTAATGGAGAGCCCGACACATAAAAACTTTTGAGAATTTAAAGAAAAACATTGTGTCGCTCCCCCTAAAATGATGAACAGTAGTTGAAAAACACACAGGAGTGCCCGCACACACACAAAAACTTTTTGACAGAAGAAAGAAAAAAACTGTGTGTGACACTCCCCCTCAACAGGTGAGTAAACTTACTTGATAACCGATCATGCTCCCCCTAAACACATGAGCAGCTCGTGAAAGCACATGTATAGACAAACCTCGCGTCTTCGTAATATTGTTCCTTGTAGATCGTGAGCAGCTCCCTCCTTCCGGTCGTGTGTGTGGAGCATCTAGTGTCTAAGAACCACACATGACCGTCCTGCAAAACAAGTTTAGCGGACCTTGGGTACCTAGATTTTCCTGGGTCCCAGAGGGTTAGGTTTCACACCTTTCGGAGTAGCGTGTTTTGACGCAGGTTGCCTCTTAGGTGTAGTTTTAACCTTAGTAGGAGGAACTAGTTTTGAATTAGGTTTCCTCTCCTGCTTTGGTTTAACTTCTGATTGGGGCCCCTGTTGAAAATGATGTTTTTTTTTGTTTTTAGGAGGTTTGCGTTTGAGTGTATGATCATATAAATGATATGACCCAAACCAATCATTGTTACTGATATCATTAAAGTCATTCCAGCCACAACTAGAACAACACAAACAATCATGTGACAATTGAATCAATTGCTGAGTGGAATAGATTTTCATCGGAAAATTAACAACTCTTTTAACAAAATTATTCCTATGATTCCAAGCACAATCGTTTTTGTTCATTCTAGGGACAAAGACAGTATTGAAAGACTTTGATGTAGCATCCTCGACAGGTTCCTTGGCTGGCCACTTTGGTTTTGTTTGTTTAGCTCGACCAGTTTTATCCGATACAACAGGGACAGAGTGGTCAGTGACTTTTGAAGGAACGGTATCTTTGGTAGGCAATTGCTCGGTCTTTTACCTCGACTGTGATTGGTTTTTAGAAACAGGTTTAGATGTTGGTTTTGATTTTGAAATCGTGATCACAACTGGGGACTTTGTTTTAGAACAGCTACCCTGTAGAAAATTGACCGGATGGTTGACTACTGGAGACAAAAAATCAGTATGACTCGGGAGAGGTTTGTCGAAAGGGAACGACTCAAACTCTCCATCAGAATTGCCTTCAGAGTTCATATATTCTGAAAAATCGACTTCCGGAATTACAGGACTTGGATCGGTCAAGGAAGGCGAGGAACACACTGTGCTTTCGGTTGTGTGCTTTGAGGAATTCGGTGCGGAAGCGTTTGAAAAATCAGAGTTTAAATTACTTTTAACATACTCATCTTGAGAAACTTTACTTTCTTGCGAAGAGATATTTCCGATGAAGGCTTTACACGAGGATGTGTCAGATGAATTCGAGGAGAGTTCAGGTGAAATCTTCGTTATATTTTGAAGTAGGTCAAGCTGCACTTGGAGTTGACCATTTCTCATGTGCTCTTTTATCGTTTCTCTTGTCATTTCAGACAATTTAGATGAGAGCTTATTGATTTCACACTGAAGAGTTTCCTTTTCTTCATTTGTCTCACCTTCGGTTTTCTCAGATTTGAGTTTCTCAATTTCTTGAATTAGTGCTTTCTTCTCGTTTTGAAAAACAAACCTTTCTTTCTCAAGCGACTCCTCCAACTCGACAATCTTTGCTTCCAAGATGAGAGGGGGAACATAGAGTTTAAACTCGTCCGTCTCAGTCTTGGTTGCGGGTGCTTGGTCCTCATCCTTTTTGGAGGAATACTTGGGCGTAGCAACCTTGTAGGGGTCGAAGTAGTCATTTGAGAGATACTTTTTGTTCTTTTGATAGGAATAATTCAAAGGTTCATAACAAAACGGAAGTTGTATTCCTCGTTTGTGTGCGCGTTTATATTCCTCGATTTCCTCTTCCTTTTCAGGTTCTAGAGGACCAGTCCATTGAATAGCATATTCCGGATACTTTTTATCTAACCCAAAACAAGCAAAGTCATACAAAGTGGGTGTTTGGTATCTACCCTTTTTCAAATAGTGTAGGTTATCGTATCCGATTCCCCATTCTTTGTTAAAGTACGTGAACTCTTTGGGTTTATTCAGAAAGATGGTTTGATCAGTTTGACCCCTTTTGTGGAGTTTGGTTTCAAGATCAAGAATTTTAGCAACAAACTCCTTGTGCTGAATCTGAAGAGAGGAACATTGATAAACAATTTCTTCTTTCTCATTCATGCACTGATCAAACTGAGACTGAAGATCAGATAATTTGGCCCTTAAGTCTTTGGGTGCTATTGAAAGAATTTTGCATTTTTCCTTTAACATAGCATTTTCAGACTTATGTTTTTCAGTTATTTTCATTTGAACATCTAGCTTTTCGGTTAGTGATCTAATCTCAAGCTTTTGTTCTTTAGTGGTGGCCTTAAAGGAATCTGCCAGTTCAACAAATGATTTCATTTTATTCATGAAGTCTTGTTGAGTGGATTCACATATATGACTTGATTCTCCAAGAGCTGGAGGCGTGGTGAGGTTGCTCATGGCATAAGCATCTCGAGACATCTTTGATGGTTGCACTGATGTGATCGTCAGACGTTGGTTCGATTCAAAGTGGAACAGTATCAAGGATACTTAAATGTCCCCCTCCTGCGACTTAGCAAGGGGGTCCCGCTATGTGATCCGGATGGTTTCCGGAAAGAGAATCCGGAAAAACAGGAATCCGGATGATAGAGTCCGGATAACTAATGTTTCCGGAAAACAATGAGTTACCTGACAACAATAATTTCCGAATGAAATTAGTAAAACAAGAACTTACCGGATGATAGGAGTTTTCGGATGCAACACTTACCGGGTGGAATGGGGTTTCCGAATGAAACGCTTTCCGAATGCAGGAATGTCCGGGAAGATTGGTTACCGGGAACTTGGGGTTTCCGGAACTAATTTACCCGGAAAGATTAGAGTTTTAGATACTTACCCGGAAAGATGAACGTACCCGGAATGATTTCACACAAACGTCCGGAAAGTAATGATACTGTTCTGAAAGTGCAGCTGGTTTTGTCCGGATTCTGCGGCTGTGTGTTTCCAATCGATTGGAAATCGACTAGGGTTGCTCAAAAATGTTCCTGAAAGATTAGGAACACTACCAAACACAAAAATAACACTACCAAAATCGATTTTGAAGCAAAAGGAACACGTTTTGATGGTAAAAATTTGATTTTTAGTGAAGAACACAACCAAAAACTTTGAACTTAATTTGCTTAATAAACCACTCAAACGATCGAATTAGGTTATGAAAAATTGCAGAATCCCTCAAAACAATTATACTAACAATACCCAATAAACGAATTCGATTAATTTTGACAGAATCAAAAAGGAGAAGGTCACTCAAGAACACATCCGTATTTTTCAGAAATCTTACCAGAAATCGATTTGAACACCTTGAATCAATGTAGTCCGTCTGCTCTGATACCAATTGAGAGTCTCAGATCCGTGCAACAATAATGAAATCAAACAGATAAAACAATGTATGTAACGATTTCAACTGGTCATCTCTATTAAGCTTTCAATCAGAGAGAATTACAAGAAAAGTGTAGGAAAGCAAATGAGACAACTAGCCTATTTTCTAAGGCTAATCAACATTATATATAGTGGGCTCGTGGTTAACAAGCCCACGGCCCGTTCACTACAAGGCTCAAAATAAACTATTACAAATTAAACCCTTGAACTTTAAATCAACAATAAATGACCCTAACAAAGGCCGACAATGATCATCTACCAGCGTTGAAGGAGGAAGTAAAGACCCTTCAAAGGGATGTGGTGAACAACTCCTCCTCCATCCAAGCTCTCATCACCACCGTCTCCACTCTCAACAGCAATGTGGGGTCTCTGAATGGCGATGTTTCAGCACCCAGGGGTCAAGTAAGTAACCTCACTACCAAGGTTGATAACTCCAACAACCTTCTATCTCAAATCCTGGACCGCCTGAATTCTCCAACGGTCCCCGTCTCCTTCTTCACTGCTGACGATCGCAATAAACTGGGGATGGCAGCTTACTTCATCCTCCAGGAAACCTCAGCGATCCCTGGCGTAGAAGCCAGGGTGGAAACTCTTGAGGCTGCTCGAGCCTCAGTCTCAGCTAACCCTGGCCTAGAAGACAGGGCTGCTGACGGCAAGGGCAATGTTGTTGCTACTGATATGCCTCCCTCATTGATTATAACAAAGAGGGGGAGAAGCCCTCTGAAGAAGACTCTCCTCATGTTGAGGGGGAGGGAAATCTGATGAAGATCCCTCTCCATCTGAGGGGGAGATAGAGATTGAAGAAGAACCCACCCCTCCTTCCTCTCCCTGGGGTGAAGCTGTCGAGATCCCCTCTGTAGAGGAAGAGGAGGAAGAAGAGGAAGAAGAGAAAGAAGAGGTAGAAATCCTCGATGAAGAACCCTCTTCATACCCTGATGGCAATGATGACGATGATAATATAGGACAAGAGTGTTGGTTCCATCCTGCTGCCATTAGGGTCCCAAAGCCAAAGGGAGTTGTTTTGAACGAAGAAGGAGAGACGACGAGAAAGTCTCCTACAAAGAAGAGTTCCAAGGGTAATCAAAAGGGACTTGCTTCTTAAGGGAACTTGGCAATTCTCTTCAACACTCTATCTTTTTCTCACCTTCAAAAGAATCTAACTCATTGTTCTTTTGATTCAGCTATTTCTCTCCCCTGCTTGAGGGACCCATTTAACAACCGCAACCACTCCAACAAATAATCCCAGCTTCGATAGCTGATGCCTTACCAATAATCCCAGTCTCAGTGATTGAGACTAATGATCAAGAAGAATAAGAAGAAGAAGAGTTGCTCACGCACCCAAGCAGACCCTCTAGACCTCCTCAAAGGTTAGAAGATGAACAAACAAGAAGAGCAGTGATGATTAATCATCTAGAGAGTCAACGCTTACAAGTCATCCCTCCCTCCAGCCTAAACTTCCTAACTCCTGAAGAAATTGAAGAATCCTTCAGGGCTGAAAAGCTTCTTGCTGAAAACCAAAAGATTGCACTTAAAGACAAAGAATTTGCTCTTAAGGTTGCTCAGCAGTCAGTCACTAATAAGAAGCTGAAGAAGTTCCCACTCAGGGTTCAGGAAGAACTGCTCAAGGAAGTTGGGAAGGAGATTCAAAAGAAGAAAAAGGTCAACGACTCTACGTTGAAATGGTGCAAAGAAAGAGTTGGCTTCAGATATCACCCCAGTCAGTTCGTGGATGTAACTCTGAAAGGAAAAATGGTCAATGGCGTACCAATGGTGGAAGTCACTGAAATCAGAGAGAATGGGGAAATGCGCTCAAGCTACATGTCAAAGTTGGAAGCTCTTGGGTTGGACGAATAACTAGAAGTAAGGAGTGCAATTCAACTATCAAAGTCGAAGTTCAAGCCTTATGTTGAAAAATTTCTGAATTCTATGATCAACTAGGTTACTTCTAATATTGACGTGCATCCTCCTCCAGCTCTTACTCAAAACCAAAGACCTGCTCCAACCAAACAAAAGCGTGCATCCTCTTCCTCAGGGCCTGTTATCCGGAACAAAATTGGAATTGAATTCTCAAGGGAAGCAGCGCTCGGGCCTCCACCTAACTTATCAGCTCTAAACCTATCACTGCCACCAGATGGACCTTTCATCCCTGGTCAAGTGGTCAGTGATCCCTACGAAATCATCTTCTATGATTGGACTGGTGTTATGCGCTTTCAGATATATTCAGAACTCCTTATTTTTCCTCTCAATCAACTTAGAGATCTTGTCTACTGGTGCAACAAATCAAGATCGGGAAGCTTCAAGACCTATGTACTGAATGAAGCAAAGGTTAGAAGACAACAGGGTGAAGTGGTCCCTAATTGAATGATCCCAGAGACAAATGCCTTTGATGAAATGCCCTTCAAGGAATAACCTCTATAAGTGATAGATCACTTCTTTGTATTCTTCTTCTATTTATCAGTAATACTTTTTGTACTTGTAATTTCATTTCATTGTACTTGTAATTTTCAATCTTCCTTTGTAAATTTATTACGAAGTAAATGAAAATTTCATTGAAGTACTTTACTCCATCAGTACTAGAAAAGATCCCTGAAAACAGTAAATGGGACACACATCTATGAGTCCTTTTTATCCTTATGTTTTTATACTTATGTTTTTATACTTAGCAATTTTCTTATGTTGCTTTGTCATCATCAAATAGGGGAAGATTGTTGATCCAAACCCTTTCAGTGATTTGATGATGACCCTTAGAATTACTTAGTGAAAATTATGAATAACATTTGTATGTATTAATGTTTTTCCATCAGTGATAAATACACTGAATCTGTTCAGTATCACTTGTGGTAGTCATTGTTCTTCATTATTCATAAGTGACAAATATACATCAGTGATAACTGAGTCTGTTCAGCTGTACTGATGATCACTGATTAATTCATCGGTAAACAATGTTGTTTTTAATCTCTGAAGACAAGTTTCGTGACATAGGAGTTCATCGCTGAATCGAAGACAAGGCTGATGAACAAGTGACAAGTCTACTAATGATCTGATGCGGATATCAGTGAAACCAAGACAAGTCCACAACACGCGATATTTCAAGTAGAAGACTTCAGCGATTACATCAGGTCTCACTGATGGAAGATTAACTCAGCGATCGCTGATCATGAAGCCTGCTCTACAAGAAATGTATGTCTTATCCTCTTGCACACCTTTATATGATTTGTCAGAAGGACATACCTTTGTCCAGGATCGTACAAACCACTCTGCCACTACACTGTTCACCATGCGGCCAAAAGCATGTTTGCAAAACTCAGAAGCTTGCTTCCAACCAAATGATGACACGTGTAAAGTTCTCCTGACATGCATTAAATGCATGTAGTATAAATAGGAGGAATGCTCCTTTAGTTTGAAGGTGGTCATCCCTGAATCTACTTAGTGCCTTAGAAAATCATCCTTAGTTTTCTTTGTTCTTTTCTCTCTATTTCTTAGTGCAAGAAACCTGTGTGATTCTCATAGTTTGTTTAGATTAAGTCTCGTACATAGTCTTATTTCGCAACAAACTGTAATTTGTTTGATTTATCAATAAACAATTTACAAAGATAAAAATCTTGTGTGTTTGTATTCTACCACCCTTCTACAAACTTAATACTTGTATAAACCTTCAGGACCAACAATTAAGAAACCAATCTCTTATTGGAATCAAACAAAAGATTAACCCATTTAACTCCAAAACCCCACTATGTATGATTTCACCAAAAAGAATAGAGATAGAGTAAGAGGATTTACCTTGATGAAGAACTTGAAGTAGAATCCTCTTCCCAAAGCACCTCTTCTTTGCTTCCTTTCCAAAATCGCACACCAAGAATTCCTCCGCACTCTCCCTCTAGCCTCCACAATTGGAATATGATTATCATAAGGGCGTTCTAGGGTTTTAACCTTTCTATTGGCTTTTTACAACTTAGTCCCTGAAGTTTGAGATTTTTTCTAACGACCGCTAAAATAATTAAATCTTTTCAAAATGAGCACATGTGCATTAATTACACTAATTTACCTCAAATACATAGCACGTTCCCTAAAAAGAAAGGTTTTAAACGTAGGTTTTGCAAAATAGAAACTGAAACAAACTATATGCGCTTCATCTGATGTAATTTTCCTAATTTATTTAATAGATTTATAATTCTTAAATCTGAAAAAAAATTGGTAGTTAAGTTAACTCAACCTAGTCTCATCGTATGTCCCTTTTTAACAAGGAGTGGGAAGTATGAATCAAATCAAACAAAAATGTTAATCGCGCTTGAAAACATGGTTTAAGATGAGATGAACAAAGGTATAGAAACTGTTCTCGATAAGATCCTTGACATCTTTTAAAGTGTGTGTACTTTTCCACTTCTTTAAACACTTGGATCAAAGTTCATGTTCTCGGAAATAAAAAGTATATTATGATGAAACTCATTTTGATATTCGATACCCTATTAGAAAAGTCCAAGCTACTATGATATAACCTTTTTAAAGTGTCGTAATTTACATTGACATGAGAAAATGATCGAATATACCTATGTTGGGTACCCGATTATGCTCACCCCTAGGCATTACACTAATTTACCTTAAATACATGGCACATTCCCTAAATAGAAAGGTTTAAACGTAGGTTTTGCAAAATAGAAACTGAAACAAACTATATACGTTCCATCTGATGTAATTTTCCTAATTTATTTAATAGAATTATAATTTATAAATATGAAAAAATGTTGGAAATTAAGTTAACTCAACCTAGCCTCATATGTCCCTTTTTAACAAGGAGTGGGAAGTATAAATCAAATCAAACAATAATGTTAATCGCGCTTGAAAACATGGTTTAAGATGAGATGAACAAAGGTATAGCTATTGTTCTCGATAAGATCCTTGACATCTTTTAAAGTGTGAGTACTTTTCCACTTCTTTAAACACTTGGATCAAAGTTCATGTTCTCATAAATAAAAAGTATATTATGATGAAACTCATTTTGATATTCGATACCTAATTAGAAAAGTCCAAGCTACTACGATATAACCTCTTCAAAGTGTCGTAATTTACATTGACTTGAGAAAATGATCGAATAAACACTCTTGCATGAAATAAAATTTATGTAATATCTTGGAGGGCATCATCTGTTTTGTTTGGTTCAATCAGAGAAATAAAGTTAACAAATAAACAAATATTACCTGCACTTCGTCGAGTCTGAACACCAGAGTTTGGATCACCACTGTGAAACTCCCTCGGGCTTTTCAACCGTTGGGTCTTCATCATCTGAGATTTCCATGTCTATAACCATCTCAGCTAAGCTCAACTGGGCTTCATGTTGGTCTTCGGTTTTGGTTTGTGCCACAGTTTATGGTTCCGGTTGAACCATTGTTGTAGTTTCGGTGAGGAATGGGTCGGACCCAGATAGTCTTTGTCTCTTGTTCTCCCCCTCACGATGATCAGGATCATCCTGGTCATCGTGGCGTCTCTTGAGTCTGCCAGCCTAACTCTTGCATGTGTCTTCGAGTGAGGTGACTCTTTCGGACAGAATAGTAACGGCTTTCTGAACGTCCTTAAGAGTCGCGTCAACCTTTAGGGCGATGTCCAGGTATTCCCTTGACAAGATGTCGGGTAAATTAACTCCGGAATCACTTAGATTGCCCGTTGAGGTAGCTTCCGTAGAGGTAGTACCACCTACGTTCATGGATGGCAACAGGGTGGCCATGGTAGGATTTCCTTCCGATCCTCGTATTCCGCTCAAAGGCAGAGATACTACGGAAGTTCCGATCGGGTCACTAAGAGCACCGATGGTTGCAGTCTTGTCCTGTGTCCTAGCCGAAGAAAGTATAATATCAAGTGGCTCTATACTCGATTGTGCACTGAATGAGGTCGAGAACGGGAGAGGCTGTTCTCTTGTTTCAATACCTAGACTCTCCGAGTGAGAGAATGGTAGATTATGTGCTAAGTCCCCGTGAGAAAATGAAACACTAAGCTATTGAGAGCTGAGTGAGTGGGTAAGGGGGGTGTGCAATTGCGCCGCTTGGTCCACACCGACTTCTTCAATACCCCGTCCCAACGGATGAGACAAGATAGCAGATGTGGCTACCTGACTGACACAGGTTTGGATTCGCTCACGAGCTTCTCTGGATATTAGGCTCGTTCTCTCATGATTCTTTTTCGATCTCCATTCTCTCCGACTCGCCTGTTCGAGATTTTCCACTAAGTCTCCCTCCGCTCTCCTTGTATCTCCCATAATAGGTTGGGGTGTAGGAATGATAGGGGGTGTGGGTGAGTCAGAAGGAGATCCTTCAGTCGATGGTGGTTGACTTCCGATACGGGTTGGAATTAAAGAAAGTCGGATGGCACGGTCCGTATCGGAGTCAGTTGTCTCAGAATCCAATGCTTCGGATTGTATGGGCGGTGAAGTTGGCTCAGAATAGTCCGTTACGGGGTCACATTCAAGCATTGGTGTGGCAGATACGATTTGGACCTCGTGTAAGGATGTCGACGGTCCGGCTTCAGTCGTGTTACGGGTGGTTTGTATGCAGGGTTGTTGGCTGGTTCCGGGCCGGCTAGATTGGGTAGTACTGGCATGAGTATCCAATGCACCGCCCGCACCTGTTCTCCTCCCATGATGTACTCTCAACACACCCCATCCGGGAGCCCCAGCTACCCGGAATCTACCTCCACGAGTCCTTGGACCCTCACGTCTATCAGTTCTATCTCTCTAGGGAGGTCCCTTCGGCTCTGGCTGGACCACAGGAGCACCTATGCCTATCGCTTGTCTATACGCTATCACACTCGGTGCATTGGGGTCCGCATGTGCCTGTAGGGCTTCAGGTAAAGGCATGGGTTGTGCGTTGGACGGGTTTCGAATCACTAGATAACGTAAGTGAAAAGGAGGACATACCGGGTGGTTCATTCGCTGCGGTATGCTGAGATTCACGTCCATGTGCTGACGGACGGCCAGCAAAAGGAATCTTGGGTACGGAAGGAATTGCTTCTGCTTTGTTCTGCCGATTGTCAGATTGTGAACAAGTTCGCGCCAGATGACCAACACGTAGTCGATGTGGCGGTTGTAGCAGACGGCATGGAAGAGTCGCAGAAAGTCGCCTATGCACTGGTCGATGCCCTTCCATCTGGAGGATAGACACCTGTTCAGGATCGTGAACAGGGTGTACCAAGTGGGCGCCAGATACTTCTGATTGTAGGTGGATGGGCGGTCGAGTGCATGGTTGTAGCTGAGTGCGCGGATTTCAGCGCAGAGGGTGGTGTCGTTGACCGCGGGGTCGTAAGATGCATAGCCGCCGGCAGTGGCTTCAGGCAAAGATTGTAGACGTCGGAAAGAATCAGGTGTGATTGCGAATGGGTGATTATCGATCCTCGCCGTGATCGTCTGAGAATTGAGTGCCGTGACAACTTGAGCCAAAAGCCATACTTGATAAACATAGAGAACTAGGACGTCGGTAGAAGTCGTGAGTTCCTCGGGAAGAGGGTGACCGAGGAGAATGTCCACGACCACACGATGTTGTGGTCGGAAATCGGCCGCGTCTAGGTGATGATTGTTGGCCTCGATTTCAATGCCATGGTCTGGTGGTACCAAGGCATTGTCTGCTTCCTCGTCGATGAATTCCTCTTGAGGAGGAATATTCTCTTGTGAAGGTTGTTGTTCCGCCATTAGAATACCTGAAATATACCATATTAGAATACAGGCGGATGCACAAGAGTGTCGATGCGTACCTTGGCAAATAGTGGCTCAATCTGGATCGGATTGAGGACTGGCAGTGAGGAACAGGGTACTGGACAATTTGCACAGTGTCCGGACAAAAGTTATCCGGGAAACACAAAGTATCCGGAAAAACAGGGTATCCGGACAAACAAAGTGTCCGGACAACGCATTGGTTTCCGGATATAATTTAGATACCAGATACATAAAGTACCGGACAAACATGGTATCCGGATAAGCAAGAACAATCCGGAGTCGTCCGGATAGGTGTCCGGTCCGAAAACCTAACCGGATAGATGGGTTTCCGGGTACCCCATCCGGATTGTTTGGATGTTTGACAAAAAATCCCTTGTGCTTTTCAAGGAAAAAAAATCCTTTTAGACTTTGAGAAAAAAAAATTCCCGCTCCCCCTCGAACTTAGCACGGGGCATACTTTGCTCCCCCTCGGATGTTGCACGTGAGTGATATCAGCAACGGATAAAAAACATTTGACACGTTTAAAGAAAAGATGTGTGTCGCTCCCCCTCAACTGATGAACAGATAGAAAAATGCTCCCCCTCGGATTGTGCAAGTGGTGTAGTTTGAAGAACATTTGTGAGTTGCCACACACAAAAAAAAACTTGTGGAAGGTAAAAAACATTGTGTGATACTCCCCTTCAAAGATAGAGTAGACTTACCTGATACGCTTATGTGCTCCACCTGAACACATGAACAAATAGTGAAAGCACAGATATATCCAAAAAATCAGACGACAATAAAAGAACATAAAAGGAAACACACGCTAAAAGAAAGCAAATAGACGAAATCTACCTAATTAATACAAAGATTTTAACAGGAAAATGTGTACGAGACAAGTAGAATACAGATGCGAGAAAGTGTGTACTCAATCATCTGGAGTTTAGACAATAGATGATGAATAGACAGTTTCTCGTAGGTGTATGAAACTTGTATCGGGCGCACGATCTGATCAAATCTTCAGATTTAGCATACCTAGCCTGGACACAAGATAATTAGAGCGTTTTTCATCCAGGGGTTTTGTAAAAAGGTCTACTAACTGATGTTCTGTATTAACAAAATAGAGTTCGACTGTACCTCTTTCGACGTGAGCCTTGATAAAGTGGTACCGAACGTCTATGTGCTTCGTCTTCGTATGCTGGATCGGATTGCTTGATATGGCTATGGCGCTCTTCGAGTCGCAGTAGATGGGCACTTTGGAGTATGTGAAACCGTAGTCTTTGAGTTGAGTGCACATCCAGATGACTTGCGAATGGTAGTTCGCGGCGGCGACGTATTCCGCCTCAGCAGTCGATGTAGAGACGCACTGCTGCTTCTTGGATGCCCAACTCACCAAATTGTCGCCCAAGAACTGCACATGTCCTGATGTGCTCTTCTGATCCATCATGCTCCCTGCGTGATCGGCGTCTGAGTATGCTAAGAGTTGAAAATCTGTCTCTTTCGGGTACCACAAGCCAAGATCAGCAATACCTCTCAAATAACGAAAGATTCGTTTAACAGCAATTAAATGAGACTCTTTTGGTTTTGACTGAAAACGTTCGCAAAGAAAGGTCGAAAACATAGTGTCTGGTCTACTTGCAGTTAAATACATTAAAGAACCAATCATTCCCCGGTATGTTTTGGTGTCCACATCCTTTCCGTTAGGATCGACGTGTAACTTTGTACCAGGTGCCATGGGAGTTTTCATTGGTGAGGACTGTTCCATCTGGTACTTCCGAAGAATGTCCCGGATGTACTTAGCCTGATTTATGAATATCCCGATCGACAATTGTTTAACTTGAAGACCAAGGAAAAAGTTCATCTCACACAACATACTCATTTGAAAATATTGTCCCATTAATTTGCCAAAGTTCTTACAATATTGTGGGTTAGTAGAGCCGAAAATTATGTCGTCAACATACACTTGAACTAAAACTTTGTGACCTTCTTCATTTTTAATAAACAGGGTTGTATCGATTTTATCTTTTGAAAAACCTGATTTTATTAAAAACTTCGATAAAGCGTCATACCAGGCCCGTAGAGCTTGCTTCAAACAGTATAAAGCCTTGTCTAGAATGTGGACGTGATTAGGCTTCTTGTCATCCACGAACCCGTCCGGTTGTGATACGTACACCTATTCCTTGATCTCGCCGTTGAGAAATACGGTATTCACTTCCATTTGGAAGACCGTGAAGTTCTTGTACGCGGCGTATGCAAGGAACATACGTATGGCTTTGATTCTTGCAACCGGAGCGTATGTCTCGTCGTAATCAATCCCTTCTTGTTGGCGGTATCCTTTGGCCACGAGACGCGCCTTGTTCCGAATGACGATGCCATCTTCGTCTTTCTTATTCTTGAAGATCGACTTTGTGCCGATGACCGTCTTGTGAGATGGACGTGGGACGAGTCGCCATACCTTGAGGGCCTCAAATTGATTGAGTTCCTCTTGCATGGCCATGACCCAGTCCGGATCTTCAAGCGCTTCAGAGACGGTTGTAGGCTCGATCTTGCTTAGAAATCTGGATAATAGACAGAAGTTGGCCGATGCGCCTCGCGTTTGAACCAGAGTAGAAGGTTCACCGATTATCTGGTGTAGGGGATGGGCCTTGGTCCATTTGGTGGTGTGTGGAAGCGGCTGTTGAGTAGAGTGAGAGGTGTCCGGATCCACATATCCACCGGTCAGAAGGTCTTGAACAGCTTCAAGTGTTGCTGGTTGGTTTCTCGGAGGAGACATGGAAGGATTCGTCGAAGGTTGAGCAACTTCTGGTTCCGGGGAATTTAGAGGTTGGTCATTGAGTGTAGTGGAGGACGAATCTTCAGGAGTGATCTCATGGTTTTGTACAGGATCCTCCGGGGAAATGGTCGTATCAGTCGATGATGTGTCTTTTGAGGTCTGAGGGGATTCCAGAGCGATTGCTGGAGTGTTCGTCGAAGGCGGCGGACCGAAAAACTCTGATTGCACAATTAAGCAGCTTCAACTCTGGGTTGCACAATTACCTGCGAGTTAGGTACGTTAAAGAATTCATCATAGAAATGTTGAAACAGTAAATCTAAATCAGAAAGTTGAGCATTTGACGTAGATGCATGATTTGGATTTACCGGTGTTTGTGTAGATCTCGAACGTGAAAGTTCGGAAGCTAACACGCCAGTTAAACCGGGTTCTGAACTAAGTTGTTCAGAAGTGAAATCTGCGGCTTCGTCAAATGTGACGTTTACGCTTTCAATAACGGATTTTGTCCGTTTGTTGTAAACGCGATAAGCCTTAGCCTGCATGGAGTATCCAATGAATACTCCTTCATCTGCCTTCGGACTGAACATCCCGAGATCATCCTTGTCGTTCAAGACGTAGCATGTGCATCCGAACGCGTGGAAGTACTTGATGTTCGAGATACGGTTGTTGATGATCTCGTACTGCGTTTTGTTGAACCGGTTGTTGATGATGGAGCAGTTTTGTGTGTAGCATGCAGTTGCAACCACTTTAGCCAATATAAATGAAGGCAGCTTTGATTGAGACAGCATGGTGCGAGCGGCTTCGACAAGGGTACGATTTCGTCTTTCCACCACTCCGTTTTGCTGAGGAGTTCGAGCGGCAGAAAATGTTTGTGAGATACCGACGGATGTCAAGTATTCGTTCACCGTTTGGTTCTTAAACTCCGTCCCGTTGTCCGTCCTGATAGTCTGAACTTGCTGTCGGAGGTTCAGCTGAATGGTCTTTAGATGGTTGATAATCAGATCCGGGGTTTCGTCCTTCGAGCGCAAGAACTTTACCCAAGTATAGCGTGAGAAGTCATCAACCATCACCAGGACATACTTTCTTTTGTTGATGCTTTGAACACGCATCAGTCCGCACAAATCCATATGGATGAGTTCGAGGGACCGGGACGTGCTCGGAGCGTCCTTCGGCTGGTGTGTCACTCGCTTCATTTTCCCCATCTCGCATGCCCCGCAGAGTTTGTCTTCACGAATTCGAGCTCGGGCATGCCTTTCACGTGTCCGCTTAGCACCAGCTTGTTGATGTTCTTGAAGTTGAGGTGCGAGAGACGTCAGTTCCAAATCCATGCTTTTTGTGAGTTGGCCTTTGACATCAGGCAGACTGAATCATCGGTCTTCAGGGCAGAGAGGTCGATGGTGTGAAGGTTGGTCTTTCGCGTTCTAACCAGTAACTCCGTTTCGTCGTCAGTGCGGACGCTACACCATTTCGCTTTGAATCTGACCTCTAGATCTTTATCGCAGAATTGGCCGATGCTGAACAAGTTATGTCCCAATTCCGCTCATTCCTTTTCTCCTAGATTCCTATCGTTCGTTGAATGGTGTTGCACACCACAGAAAGAGTCTTGGAGCAAGAGTCTTTGCAACCCGTTCCTTTATATTGATTAATTGTCACCTCATTACTTATTCTTGTTCCTTTAATATATATTAAATTTTTTGATATATATATATATATATATTGATTGGTTTTTTTATAATAAGATTTTTTTATTTGCAAAAAGAGGGTCATAATAAAACAAGACAACCCTCCTCCTTTCAATCTATATCATATTCTAAAATGTGACGTAATAACCTACGGTTGTTCCTTATGTGTGTGTGTGTGTGTGTGTGTGTGTGTTAAGACAACCATACTGCCACACTACAAAAATATGCACCTTACTACTACTGTAGTAATATGGTAAGATCTCCAATAGTTCCTTTGTTAGATCTGAAGTTTTGTCAATAAACCAAGTGTTGAAGATCTGATAAGAAGATTCAGAAGTTCTGAGAAGAAGAGTCAGAAGTTCTGAGAAGAAGAGTCAGAGTTCTGAGAAAGAGAAGTCAGAAGTTCTGAGAAGCGTGATCAGAAGAATGTTCAGAAGTTCTGAACTACCTGTTCAGAACTTATGACGAGTTTCGTTATTTAGTAATGTGTAAACTAATTAGGACACGTGTTATGTTCTTATTAGTCTTTCTTATTTGTACTGTAGCTTTAAGATGTTTGTTGCAGTATAAATAGAGTGGTTAGCACTACGTTGCTAACTGATTGATTTTCCCATATTACTTGTATTCTTTCCTTGTAATCTTTGAGGTGATCTCTCTCTTAGATCTGTAATTCTGTGCATCATTGAATACAATTGGGCTTGATCATACAATTTCTCAATTACTTCTTTCTATATTGATTGTAAGAATAGATCCTGCACTTACAATTGGTATCAGAGCTAATCAACAAACAAATTCGTTCAAGATTGTGATTGCGAAGATCGATTGATCAATTTCTTGAAGATTTCTTGATTCATTCAAAATTCGATTCCGCTGCTAGGGCTAGTTCTTGAATTCTTAGCAATTCTTGAATTACCTGCTACTTTTCGATCAAGAAAATCGAATTTGTCTTTCTGTTGAATTTTCTTACAATCATGTCTTCTAAAGAATATCTAGCCATGGGATCCGAAACCAAACCGCCTGTTCTTATACCAGAAGAGTATCAGCAATGGAAAACTCGTATGATCCAATTCCTTGACAACATCGATGAAAATCTTATGATTTCTATACGAGAAGGTCCAATCGAAGTATATATCGATGTCGCCGCAACCCCTGCTACAGAGACAACTCCAGAAATTCCAGCGACCAGAGTAAAGAAGAATTATTCCCAATACACTGCTGAACAGAAAAATAGGCATGCTATTGACAAAAGAGCAATTACTTTGATGACTTTGGCTGTCCCGAATGAGGTTCTTAACAGGATTGACAGTGGATCATCAGCTAAAGAAATGTGGGACGAATTGGAAAGGCAAATGTTAGGAACTGTGAGATCTATTCAGGCAAAGTTAAATCAAAGCATAAATGCTTATGAAAGGTTCAAAGCAAAAGAGTCAGAAAGTTTGACACAGACATACAGTAAATTTTGCACTATTCTAAATGACTTGAGAAGAAATGGACTGAAGAAAACAAAATCAGAAATAAATTACAAATTTCTGAACAGTCTAAATTCAGAATGGTCATCATTTGCCATAAGTCTGCAAATGAACAAAGATATGTGTGAAGAAGACTTAAATGATTTGTTCTGTGTTCTTAATCAACATGAAGACTCTGTCAAGTTAGTTGTGGAAGAAAAGAAAAATGTTGCTGATCAGTTAGCGTTCTTATCAAAGTCCAAAGCAATCAAAGCACCCAAAAAGACTGCATATCTATCAGAAATACCGAGTCTGGAGGAATCTGACAAAGAAGAAGGATCAGAAGATGATGAAGATATCAAGATAATGGCTGAAAAGCTAGCTTTGCTGACAAATACTTTCAACAAAAGGTATGGGAAGGGCAGATTTCAAGGAAATTATAAGAGAGCTGGAAGTTCAGATTATAAGAAGAAAGATGACAGAGAAGAAAATAAGATTGAAAAGAGAATAGAGAGAAGTGAAGAAAACAAGGAAGAGAAGGAAGAGAGAAAAGAAAAGAATCTGTGTTTCAAGTGTGGAAAATCTGGCCATTATGCCAAGGATTGCAGAGTTAAAGTTGTGAAAGATTATGAATACTACACGAAGAAGGCTCAGCTTGCAAAGAAGAGAGATGACGAGATTGCGCTATTGGCTGAACAGGAGAATTGGCTGTACTACACTTCTGATGAAGATGATCATATCAACTTTCCACAGATGCGAAGCTATATGGCAAAAATGAGGAATGAGGATGATTCTGATTTTGAAGATGCTGATTCTGAGTCATCTGCTGAGGTACATTCTTCACTTGAATTAGAGTTAATGACACAGATTGGTGAAATGAAAACTGAATTTGCTAACCTAAGAAAACAGATAAAAGGAGAAAGAACTTTGGTTAACAAATTCAGAATTGAAAAAGAAGTAATAAACGAACAATATGAAGAATCTGAGGCTGAGAAACAGAAAGTTAAAGATGAAAATTCTGAATTGATGAAAAGGCTTTCTGAACTAAAAGTTGAGTTTTCAAAAATAAAGGATGAAAAAGGTGATTTACAAATAAAATTTGATATGTTATTTGAAGAAAGAAAGAATTTATACTCCAAAATCAAAGAATTGGAAGATTTGAATTTGAAAAGAGGTCAAACTCAGCAAACATTAAATCTTTTATTAAGCAATGTTAAAGATACAAGATTTTACAATCCAAAGAAGGGATTGGGATTGGAAGAAAATGTCATTTTAAAAAGAGCTCCAATACTTCAAGTTTCTAAGCCAAAAATCCCAGAAATTGTTGAAGTTTTCATAAGACCTGCTAGTTCTATAACAAGTTCTGACAATTTGCAAAGACCAAACTCTAAAAAGTCAGATGAGACAATTTCTGAGTCTAAAACAGAAAAGTCAGTTGGTTCAGAAGAAAAGGTTAAGAAAGAAGTTTCTAAACCAACAGATGAAAAGCCAAGATACAATGATACTAAATTCAAGTATGATTCCTTAAATGTCAGCTACAAAAATAAACAACCAAGTTTTTCATATCATGACATTGAGAGCATATTTGATACAAGTAAAAATTCTGAAACAGTCAATCAGAAGTCTGAAACTTCTAGTCAGGATTCTGAACTTTGTAGTCAGAATTCTGAGTCTAAAGATCAGACATCTGAGTCTGTAAATCAGAACTCTGACTCAGGTAGTCAGAAGTCTGATTCAACTGGATTTTCTGAAACAAAATCAGATGAATTTTTGCAACTTGAAAAGAGATTTAATCTTGTGAGTCAAGAACTTGAGGATTTAAGGAAAACTTATGATGAACTTGAAAATGATTTCTGTGAGGTGGATATTAAACTTGAAGAAGCTTTGAAAGAAAAGAATATTTTTATTCAGAAAATAACAGAGCTTGAAAAACTGAAGACTGAGTATGATCTTTTTAAAATTAATGCTTCAAGAGAAAATGATAAATTCTTTAATGAATCAAGTACATATGAAAAAGGTGAATCATCTAATTCTTCTAACAAAAAGAACTTGAATTTTTCAGAAAAAGAAGAAAGCAAAAGGAAAGATGATCTTGCAAAGTTGAACGATCTGAAAAGGGAACTTGAGAAGCTTAGAATGAAATCTACTTCTGAACTAAACGCTAGAAATTCTTGTAATAAGGGCAATTGTACTCTGAACAGTATAAATAAAAATGAAATGATCTATGTTTCAGATTTATTGTCACTTGCAAAGAAAAATCTTGTTTGTGTTAGATGTAAAAATGATTCATTCCAATATTCTCACAAATGTCAAGTCAAAATAACTTCTGTTTCATACATAAGAAAAGATATTCAGAAAGTTTCTGTTTCTCAAAATACAGAAAAGAAGAAAATTTTTGTTCCTCAGACTCAGAAGAAAGAAAAGATAAAAGAAAAGAAACTTGAAAACATAGCAAAACCAAAAGTTACAACTCTCAAAAAGAATTTGAACAAACTTGTAAGCAGAAAATGTTCTGACTTCATAAAAGTTCAAGGAAAGTGGTGTTTGAAGAAAGATTTTGAGTGGAGAGCAAAAGGTACTGATGTTAAATCCAATGACAAAGCTAACAAAGATGGACCCATTCCAAAATGGGTACCTAAACCTAACTGATCTTTTTGCAGGGCTGTCATGTGTGGTTTTTAGATTCAGGAGCTTCAAGACACATGACAGGTCAGAAGTCTTTTCTATCAAACTTCACAGAAAAGGCTGGAGGAGCAGTAAACTTTGGAAACAATAGCAAAGGTCAAGTCAAAGGTTATGGGGATTTAACTAAAGGGGATCTAACTATCCAAAAGGTTTTCTATGTTGAAGGATTACAACACAATCTTTTCAGCATAAGTCAGTTTTTAGACAGTCTTTGTCAAATTAAGTTTCAAATAACAGGTTGCATGATTCTAACTGAAAATGATGTCAAAGTCTTCTGGGCCAAAAGACATATGGACTTATTTGTAGTTAATTTTTCAATATTGAAAATATTAAATACAGTTTGTCTTTTATCAAAATCAACTGCAAATGAATGCTGGCTTTGGCACAGAAGATGTTCTCATCTGAATTTCAAAGATCTTAATAATCTTGTTGCAAAACAGTTGGTTAAAGGCTTACCAAAGCTTAAATTTGAAAAAGAATCATTATGCTCAGCTTGTGAAATGGGCAAGATGAAAAAGAGTTCTCACAAATTAAAAATGGACTCATCTTGCAAAGCACCATTAGAAATGATTCATACTGATCTTTGTGGTCCAATTTCAGTTCAGTCGATGGGAGGAAAGAAATATATGCTTGTGATTGTTGATGAATTATCCAGATACACGTGGGTTGAGTTCCTAAGAGCTAAGTCAGAAGCTGCTACTACATTGATAAATTTTATCAAAAGGATTCAAGTTCTCTTACAACTTCAAGTTCAGAAAATCAGAAGTGATAATGGAACGGAGTTCAGAAATGAGACTCTTCAGAATTTTCTAGAAAGTTCTGGGATTTCTCACAATTTTTCTGCTGTCAGAACTCCTCAACAAAATGGTGTTGTTGAAAGGAAGAATAGAACTCTAGTTGAGGCTGCGAGAACAATGTTGGCTTATGCAAATCTTCCTACTTTCCTATGGGCTGAAGCAATTGCAACTGCTTGTTTTACACAAAATAGAACTTTAATCAATAAGAGATTAAATAAGACTGCTTATGAACTGATAAATAAAAGAAAACCATTAATCAAATTCTTTCATATTTTTGGTTGCAGATGCTACGTTCTCAGAGACAGAGAAAATCTTGCCAAATTCGATAAAAAGGCAGATGAAGGATACTTTATGGGTTATTCTTTAACTTCCAAAGCATTCAGAATCTACAATAGAAGAACCAAGAGGATGATGGAGAGCATAAATGTAACTTTTGATGAAGCCAGAATGCGGACTTCTGAACAAGACAGTTCAGAACTCATGCTGAACAAGACAAAAATGACTTCTGATACAAATTCTAATCCTATTTGTTCAGAACTCAATTTACTGTTTAAGGATGCTTTTAGTGAACTAATTTCTGATTCTTTTGCAGAATATGAAAACCCAAAGATGGTCAAAGAGATGAAAAATAAGACTCCAGAAATAGTTCAATCAACTGTAATTTCTGACAAAGGTCCATCAGAGGAGTGCCCAAATCTAATAAATACAAGTGGTGAAAACTCTGAACCTTGTAATCAGAATTCTGATTCTTGTACTCAGAACTCTGAACAAGTCAATCAGAACTCTGACTTCATTAATCAGAACTCAAACTTGGATGCAACTCCTACTCATACGTCAGAACAAGGTGACAGTTCAGAATTACAAGCAATCATTGATGAGAATGATGCAAACAACAATTATTCAGAGATTGATGTACTCCCTAGTGCTAACAAATGGACTAAAAATCACCCTATTCATCAAGTAATAGGTGATCCATCAGCAGGAGTAAAGACAAGATCAGCTACAGCAAATGAAGTAATGTTTGCTGGTTTCTTAAGTGTAATTGAACCAAAGAAAGCTAATGAAGCCCTAGAGGATCCAGACTGGATTTCAGCAATGCAAGAGGAATTGCTTCAATTTGAAAGAAATAAAGTTTGGAGACTCATTCCAAAGCCTGAAGGTAAATCTATAATTGGAACTAAATGGGTGTTCAGAAACAAAAAGGATGAATCAGGTGTTGTCATCAGAAACAAGGCAAGATTGGTTGCTAAGGGATACTGTCAACAAGAGGGAATTGATTATGATGAGACATTTGCACCAGTGGCAAGAATAGAGGCAATCAGAATATTTTTAGCCTATGCTGCACATAAAAACTTCAAGGTGTATCAAATGGATGTCAAATCAGCCTTTCTAAATGGCAAACTTAATGAAGAGGTGTATGTCCATCAACCTGAAGGTTTTGTTGATCCAGAATTCCCTGATCATGTTTATATTTTAGACAAAGCTTTATATGGTCTAAAACAAGCACCACGAGCCTGGTATGACACTCTTACTAAACACCTGTTAGGTTCAGGATTCAAGAAAGGTAAGATTGACACAACTTTGTTTTTAAAGAAACAGGGTAATGATTTGATTCTGATTCAGATTTATGTTGATGACATAATATTTGGTTCTACCAGTCCAGAATTATGTGATAATTTTTCAAAAGTCATGTCATCTGAATTTGAAATGAGCATGATGGGTGAACTGAATTTTTTCCTTGGTCTTCAAGTCAAACAACTACCAAAAGGTATTTTCATAAATCAAGGAAAATATGTCAGAGATATTCTGAAAAAGTTCAAAATGTCTGATTGTGCTTCTATGAGAACACCTATGGCAACTAACATAAAGTTAGATGCTGATCTCAAAGGTGTTTCAGCAGATATCAAACTTTATAGAGGCATGATTGGATCATTACTTTATTTGACTGCAAGTAGACCAGATATCATGTTTTCTACCTGTTTCTGTGCTAGATTTCAATCTAACCCGAAAGAATCACATATGTTGGCTGTCAAAAGGATTTTAAGATATCTCAAAGGAACACCTGATCTAGGTTTATGGTATCCAAAAGAAACTGACTTCAAATTGACTGCTTTCACTGATGCTGATCATGCAGGAAGTAGGTTGGACAGAAAGAGTACATCTGGTGCTTGTCACTTTTTGGGAGATAAAATAGTGAGTTGGGCATCAAAGAAACAGAATTGTGTATCCACTTCAACTGCTGAAGCAGAGTATGTTGCTGCTGCTGCTTCATGCTCTCAAACATTGTGGATGAGAACACAACTCATGGACTATGGATATCAGCTTAATAAGATTCCCATCTATTGTGACTCAGAAAGTGCAATTGCTATTACTCAGAACCCTGTTCAACATTCGAAGACTAAGCATATAGACGTGAGGTATCATTTTATAAAGGACTATGTGGAAAAAGGAACTATAGAAATGCACTTTGTGCATACAAAGTATCAATTGGCTGACTTGTTCACAAAGCCTCTTGATCACAAAAGGTTTTCTTTTCTCATATGTAAAATAGGAATGCTTAATCTGCCTAGTTGAAAATATTTTTTTTTTCTTAAAAATGCTAAATTTTTCTAAGTGAAGTTGTCTGAGTAGTGTACTCAGAACTTCTGAGTCTTGAGTTCAGAACTTCTGAGTCTTGAGTTCAGAACTTCTGAGTCTTGAGTTCGGAACTTCTGAGTCTTGAGTTCAGAACTTCTGAGTCTTGAGTTCAGAACTTCTGAGTCTTGAGTTCAGAACTTCTGAGTCTTGAGTTCGGAACTTCTGAGTCTTGAGTTCAGAACTTCTGAGTCTTGAGATCAGAACCTCTAAATCTTAAGGTCAGAAATTCTGAGTCAATACTTCAGCAATCTAACTTTCAAAAATTTATTTTTGAGAAATACAAATAACTTCAACTGTATGGATTATGCTTCTTCGATTATCTTGTTATCTCATCTTTATGTATCATTAATACTCAAATGCATGCTCAAGTCAAGGGGGAGCATCAAAATTCTTTTGAAAATCATTTTGTGATACTTAAAAGATTTGTTTTCATTTCTTATCTGTTCAAACCTCTTCTGAATAATCAAAATGTTTTATATTGGTCAGAAGTTGATTTTAAAAGACATTTTGGTTACAAGGCAAAATTCTTCTGAGTCATGGAATCAGAACATCTGCGCGTGTTATTCAGATCTTTGACTTGAGTCAAAATTCTATCCACTAACACGTGTCAGCTTCATATTTGTTTGACAATGCCACGTATTTCATTTAAATCCTTTGTGGTATTTCACGTGTGTTGACTCCGTTATAACATTGATTTCGCTTTTCCGTTAAACCTTTCAACTTCGCGGATTTTAAATAGGTCTTAAAATCCCTATTTCAAAGTTCTTTCAAATTCCAGAGCGAAACGTGAGATACGAATCAAATCCAGAGTTCTTTGAATCTGTTTTCTTCTTAAATCATGTCTGAAATACGAAGAAGTGGTCCAATTTCTCTACATTCTACAAAATCGATAATGGATTCATCTGATTCGGAAAGTGATGAAGTACAAAATAGAGTTGCAGAGGAAGGGGCAATAAGAAATGATGAAGAAGATGAACAAATGGATGAATCTGAAGGAAATGCGGATGAGGTAAATGTTAATATTGAACATGATCAGAGTGCTGCAGGTTCTATTATGTCAGATAGATCTATTCTAGTGGAAAGAGTTGTTCCTGAGAGTGAATGGTTGAAATTATCTGAAAATAACTGTGTTATATTGTTTGAGGAAAGTCGTTTTAAGCCTGAACACAGAATTATCATGGAGTTATTCAAACATCATCCGTACAGAAAATGGTTTACAAGAAGTAAAAATGTGCCTGTTCAGTACATACAACAATGGTGGAAATATCTTAGGTTAGAAGATAATAAGTTTGTGTCTGAAATTGGAGGAGTGACATTTGTCTTATCTATCTCTGTACTAAGAGAGATGCTGAATCTACCAGAGAAAGATGATGTACAAAGAAGAACAGATTTTGAGGATTTACCCCTAACAGAGGAATTAATAGCAGAGTTTATGAAGTTGGGATACAATGAAGGATTGAGGACTCTCAGTTTGTTCAGAAGAAACAAATTACCACCTATTTGGGCTTGCTTCTTTCATGTAGTAAATAAATGTTTGTCAGGGAAAAATAGTTCTGCTGATCAAGGTTCTAAACAAATTCTTCAGATATTTCAAGGTTTAGTGAAGAATAGGCATTATGACTATACTTTAATACTTTGGGAAGATATGAAGAATACATTTGAGAAGAATCAGAAAGCAATTCAGAAGAAGACAAAGGATGCTCCACTGACATACATTCCCTACATAAGGTACTGGCAAATTGTTATTTGGTATGCCATGCAGGAAAACAGAACAATCTCAAGAAGAACAAATGAAGAGCATGGTCCTACATTTTATTTGGGTAAGATGACCTCAGTAACAAGACTTGAAAATTATCCCAATCATAAACTGTTGCCAAAATCACTTAGGAACTATATTCCAAGGGAGAGTGAGATTTTAAAAGCTTATTGCACCTCTATGGGAATTGAATTACCTCAAATCCCTACCCAAGAGGACCAACCTGAGAAGAGAGGTGAGGGGTCTAGTCGAATTAGAGAGGGGGAGGATGTTCAGATGGGTGAACATTCTGAGAGACTTGAGGGGGAAAATTCTGAGAGCTTGGTTAGACTCAGTGAGGAAAAACAGAATGAGAGTGGTGAGGATGAGAGATTGTTAACAGAGGTTCAAACAGAAAGAGATGCCTCTGAACCAGCTAATCTTGACCAGGTAACCACACATGCTATTGGTTCACATCTCTTGGTGTCCAATATTGAAACAAACACCATGGACCTAGTGGTGGATCTTGAACAACCCATCCATACCCACTCAGAAGCATTTCAACATGCTACTGTTTCACACAAATCCGGGGAACCATCCCAAACTCATTTGGAGGGAGGTGATAAATCCCAACTTATTTTTCAACACATTGAGTCTGAATATCACAGTCCTATTCATATTGAGCCTGAAATTCCTTTTGACACTTGCACAGATCAGGAATTTCGTACTCCTGAAACAACATTCATAGACATGCCTAATGTTGGGTGTCGAGGATTGGATGGAAGTCCTGGTGAGGTGAACATTACAAAAGCCTCATTCAAACGTGCATCTGTTGTACAAGATGACTGTGTGTTATCTACAGGCCATGAGCTCTCTGGGCACATGAAAACTGGACCATCTGTTGGTTCAGGTTCACTGTTAGAAACTTCTGAATTTGAAAAGATTCAGAAACAAAACAAGGAGATGGGGGAAAAAGTAGAAAATTTGGAGAAGAGGATGGAGGATCTGAATGATGAGGTATCAGATTTGAAAGTTGTGTTAGAGAAAAAGTTAATTTCTGTTGAAACCAAGGTAGATGATGTAAAGAAATCCTTGGATTCTCACAAAAAGGAGATCATGGATATAATGTCTGGTTTTCAAAAAGATATGTTAAAACAGATGCAGGGTATGCAGGAATCTATATTGAAAGCACTGAGTGTATCTTTGGCTTCTACTTCAAAGCCTCTTGATCCTGTTCCTATTGCAGAAGCTGAACCTGAAGTTGCTCTTAATCAGAACTTGAAAAGGAAGTTTGATGATAATGATCCTCATAATCATCAAAAGGGGGAGAAAAGACAAAGGTTAAGTTCTGATGATGATATTGGCATAGAAGATTTTGAGATAGCAGACATGCACTTAGCCAATACAAAAAGTACAGAAGATCAGACACAGGAAAATTTAAAGGAGATGATTCAGATAGTACAGCTTGACAGTTCAGATACAGAAGAAATGGAGTTGGGAAGTATTGATAGTAATGAATCAGATAAAACAGAGGAATTGAACTTGGATACTGAGATGGAAGGAAACTCAGATGAAACTGTAGCTATTGAGGAATCTGATTTGAGAATGGAAGAAATAGTGGAAAGTACAGTGGTAAACAGGTGTACAGATATTGTGGTTTATAACAGTGAAAGGGCAATGGAGTCTGAATCAGAAGAAAGGAGGTTGAATGAAGAATTGATCAGAAGAATGCATAATGAAGTAGTCAGAGCTTTGAGTGTTCAGAAAATTCATAAAGGAATAAAAGTGATAAGACCCATTGATCTAATGGGAGAAGAAGACAGAACTGTAGATTACACTCAGGATTTTAAAGATGATTTTAGGTTTAACTTTTGTGATGAGTTAAATACAGAAGAAGAGTATGTGAAAGTGAAAGACTTCTTTATGCCTTCTGAATATGTATTCAGAAAACCAATCGAGATTCCAAAGATTAAATTGCAAAGACTAGAAGAACCTTTGTGTGACTTCATTCTAGAGTTAAGTGATGAACCTTTAGCCAGACAATTTCATGATGATATTTTTCCTGAGGAAATATATGATAATCTCTACTACACAGAAGGAGAGTATGAGCTTTTGGAAAGTAACATTGATGGTTTTATGGATGACAGAGCTCAGATGGTCTACTCAGAAGCTTCTAATATGTTCAGAGTTCCTGACTCAAAACTGCATATTCAGAAAAGAATCGAGAAAGTTCTGATGTTTCAACAAGATGAATTCAATGGTTTAATGTTCGTTAGAATGGAAACACTGAAAGAAAGAAATACAAAGGTTTCCATGTCTACATTTGATTTTCACAGATTGACTCTTGATGATCAGATCTTTCTAGTCAAGTTCTTTGCTAGCACTGAAGAAGCCTTGATAGAAATTGAATGCAGAAGACTTCTGGGTATTTATGTCAGAAATACATACTTGTATGACTTCCAGTTGGCTATAGAAGAAAGAAAAGAAAAGTGCAATCTGAGTTCTCCCACAAAGAAAACAGAAGTTGATCTGCATGTGAAGGGTTTTGTGAATGAAGGAATGGAGGCAGAAGGGTTCACATATATGGTTCACGAAAGACTTGAATTGTTCAGATTAAAAGAGTTGGTGAAGTACAGTGATGCAACTCTGAATTGGCTGTTGATTAGAATGGAAGTAAGTATGGATGCTGAAAAAGAGAGTTTAAAGAAGAGATGCATAAACTGTGTGAAGAGGAGGTTGGATTTTAGAAGAAAAATCAGAAACAGTAGTGAATGGTTGTTATCTGAGGTGAATCCCAAAAAGATTCTACATAATGATTTTGTGTTCCCAGCTGAGTATGAAGTGAATGAAATTTTGTCAGATGAGGCTGAAGAAGTTCAGGACACAACACCTCAGAATGTGCAGATAACTAATATTGATCAAGCTGAACAGTCTGAACCCAAAGAAGATGAAATATTCATTGATCTGAATGGATACTTTCTTGAATTTGATCTGCCTGAGTTCTTCAAACCAAAAGAGGTACAATTCTTGGATGTGTATTATGATAGGTCTAAGGAGACTCAGATCTGGTTGGCTGAAAAATCAAGATGTCTTGGCAAAACAAAGCAAGCCGTTTACTCAGATTTTCTAATCACTGGAATCAGAGAATTGAAGGTTAAGAAATTCAGAAAGATGGAGTACTTATCCTTTGAAGTTTTGAGAGAAGATGGCAAGGTTTATTATTTCACTGATGCAGATTTTGAGAAACTGTCAGTGGTTGATTTCTACAGATTACACAGCTTTCTATGTTTTAAAGAGTCAAGTAAAGATAGAAATGAAAGGAAGGCAAGAAGTGTGGTGATTGAGGCCATGTTCTATATCTTAAGGTGGCATTGCTATACAGATTTCCAAATAGCTCTGTATTTGCAAAAGTCATGTGTTTATCTGGCAAATCCCAATACAGATCATGAGCAGAAAAAGGTGTTAAAGACTGGAAGTGTTCACAGATATCCAGAGTTGGGAGTATTTTTGAAGAACAAAAGTGGAAAGATCTTCTTCAGAGCAAAGGAAACTGCAAAATATTGTTCTGGAACTTTAAGGATCATAAAGCACAATTTGGAGAAAAAGATGCTGAAAGTGAAGGAAGCAAACATGATTCAAGAAGTAATTAATCAGCAAGTTGAGATTATTCAAGAAATTATTGACAAGATTGATAAGAGGCTTAATCTGAGGAATGTGCTACTTCAGAAAATTGTTCCTGCTCTGAAAGAATTAGATGATGCAAAGTTTAAGTTTATTTGACAAAAAGGGGGAGATTGTTAGATCTGAAGTTTTGTCAATAAACCAAGTGTTGAAGATCTGATAAGAAGATTCAGAAGTTCTGAGAAGAAGAGTCAGAAGTTCTGAGAAGAAGAGTCAGAGTTCTGAGAAAGAGAAGTCAGAAGTTCTGAGAAGCGTGATCAGAAGAATGTTCAGAAGTTCTGAACTACCTGTTCAGAACTTATGACGAGTTTCGTTATTTAGTAATGTGTAAACTAATTAGGACACGTGTTATGTTCTTATTAGTCTTTCTTATTTGTACTGTAGCTTTAAGATGTTTGTTGCAGTATAAATAGAGTGGTTAGCACTACGTTGCTAACTGATTGATTTTCCCATATTACTTGTATTCTTTCCTTGTAATCTTTGAGGTGATCTCTCTCTTAGATCTGTAATTCTGTGCATCATTGAATACAATTGGGCTTGATCATACAATTTCTCAATTACTTCTTTCTATATTGATTGTAAGAATAGATCCTGCACTTACATCCTTAAACAATGCAGCAAGAATATTTCAGATGAAAACGTTACTAGTAGATTCGGAGCAAGGAAGCAACACATTTGTACACCATCTAGGAATCTTGAAGTCTAAATGGAATGAGCTTGACACCTATAGACCTCGCACCACTAATGTTCTCGTCATTCTCGAAAGATCGGAGGAAGACAAGATATTATAGCTCCTTTCAAGTGGGGGATCTGAATATGAAGACCTCAAAATCCCTTTATGATGACAGCTGAAATGTCTACCCTTTCTGTGGTGTGCAACACCATTCAACAAACGATAGGAAGCTAGGAGAAAAGGAATGTGCACTGAAACCACCATTAAAATGTTGAAGCAGGAGTCTTTGCATCCTCAATTCAACCCGTTCGTTGAATGATGTTGAAGCAAGAGTCTTTGCAACCTAGTTCGTGAGCAGCTCCCTCCTCCCGGTCATGTGCTTGGAGCATCCTGAGTCTAAGTACCATACATGACCGTCCTGCAAAAACAAGATTAACGGATTTTAGGTACCCATTTGAAAATGGGTCCTGGAGGGTTAGGTTTAACACCTTGTTGAGGAACCTGTTTTGAACTGGGTTTCCTCTTGGGTGTAGGTTTAACCTCTGATTGGGGAACCCGTTTTGAAATGGGTTTCCTTTCGTGTTTAGGTTTAACCTCTTATTGGGGAACCCATTTTGAAATGGGCTTCTTTTTGTTTTTTTCGGGATTTCCGATTAGGTTTAGTATGATAAACATGATAAGAACCAAACCAATTAGTTGCATTTCGAATATTGTCAAAGTCATTCATTCCACAATTAGAACAACATAAACAATCATGTGATAATTGAATCAAATGCTAAATTGAATAAAGTTTAATCGGAAAATTAACACTTTGTTCAACCAAATTATTCTTGTGATTCAAAGCACAATCATTAATGTCCTTCGTAGGATAGAAAACAGTATTAAATGACTTCGACGCCGACTTGTTCTCGATAGATTCCTTGGCTACCCACTTTTGTTTGTCTTGTTTAGCCCGACCATTTTTATCCGAAACATCATTAACGGCATGGTCAGCAGAGTTTGAGTAGACATGATTTTTGTCAGTTGATCGACCAGTCTTTTACCGCGGCTGTGACTGATTTTGAGAACGAGAATCAGTTTTAGAAACCTTGATCACAGCCGGGGTCTTAGGTTTTGAAGAACATTCGCCTTTTTTGAAAATTGACCAGGTGATTTACCGCTTTTGAAAGAAAGTCGGTGTGACTTGGAAGAGGTTTGTCAAATGGAAACGATTCAAACTCTTCATCTGAACTACCCTCAGAATTCATGAATTTTGAAAAATCAATATCCGGAATCGATGGACTAGGATTGATCGAGGGAGGTGAGGAACACTTTGTGTCTGTGTTTTTAGGAGAATCTGGCGCGGAAGCTAAGAAAAAATCAGAGTTTAGGTTCTTTAAAACACACTCATCTTGAGACTCTTTACCGTTTCGGGAAGAAGTTTTTCCAATGAAAGCTTTACACGAAGATGTATCAGACGAGTCCGAGGAAAGTTCGGGTGAAATCATTTGTTCATTTTGGTGTAGGTCAAGCTTCTCTTTGAGTTGACCGTTTCTCACGTGTTCTTTCATCGCTTCTGTTGCCAAGGCAGACATTTTTGACGTGAGCCGATTGATTTCGTTCCGAAGGATTTCCTGTCCCTCATCCGACACAGATTCGGTTTTAACGGATTTGAGTGTTTCAAGTTATGTTTTAAGCGCTTGCTTTTCCTTTTGAAAACTGTTTCGTTCCTTTTCGAGTGTCTCTTCTAACTCGAAATTTTTGCTTCCAAAATGAGAGGAGGGACATAGAGTTTAAACTCATCCGTCTCAGTTTTGGGTTCAGGTGATTGGGCCTCATCCTTTTTGGAGGAATCCTTGGGCAACGCAACCTTATAGCCGTCAAAGTAGTCATTCGAGAGGTATTTATCTGGGCTTTTCTTGTATGAGTAGTTCATATGCTCATACATAAAAGGTAGTTGCATTTTTATGGTGTGTGCACGCTTGTATTCCTCAGTTTCCTCTTCTTTCTCTTTTTCAGGAGGACTAGTCCATTTGTTTTTATATTCAGGATACTTTTTGTCTAGACCGAGAAAACCAAAGTGATAAAGAGTCGGTCTTTTGGTCAAAATCTTTTTCAAGTACTGTGGGTTATCGTATCCGATTCCCCATTCCTTGTTGAAGTATGTGATATCCTTAGGTTTGTTCATGTGAATGGTCTGATCAGTTTGACCTCTTTTGTGGAGTTTGGATTCAAGATCAGTTATTTTAGAAACAAACTCCTTGTGTTTGATTTGGAGAGAAGAACATTGATAGACAATCTCTGCTTTCTCATTCTCACACTGATCAAGCTTAACGGTTAATTCAGATATCTTGGCCCTTAAGTCCTTAGGTGCTATTGAAAGATTTGTACTTTTTTCTTGTAGATTAGCATTTTCGGACTTGTATTTTTCAGTTATGCGCTTTTGAACATCTAGCTTTTCTTTTAAAGAGTTAATTTCAAGCAGTTGTTCATTAGTGGTGGCCTTATAAGAATCTATTCGTTCAACAAGAGGTTCCAACTGTTCGATTAAGCTTTGATGAATGGGTTCACATACCTGACAGGCTGACATAGTTTCGCCTTTTCTGGTGGAGGAGAATGGTAGCCCAAAAACCAAAGAACTTGATTTTGCCAAAAACACAATCAAACAGTCGAATTAGAATTAGAAAAATTGTAGAAACTCTTATAATGACGATGCTAATCGAATGCAATAAACAGAAACTAGCAATTTTGTCCGAATCAAAATATGAATTTTGAAATCTAAAGAACACAGTCGACAAAAACATGATAAATCTTACCAGAAACCTTATGAATCACCTTGAATCGAATCTTCTGTATGCTCTTATACCAATTGTGAGTTCCAGATTAGTGCATACACAATGAAATCAATAGAATAAAGATCAAGTCAATATGATTTCAACTGGTCATCCATATATTGCATTACGCTTTCAGAGTGTTTACAATATGAATGATATGAACGATTAAGTGATTAACCTATTTTCTAAGGCTAATCACACTATTTATATCAAGGGCCTAATCTATCAAGCCCATGGCCCATAAAGCAATTAAGCCCAAGTAACAACATTTACAATATAAACCCTTTAACTTCTATTCAACAAGATTTATCCCTAACATTTCTCTTCGAGCTCGTTTTCCTTTTCTCCAACTATTTGTGAAAACCCTTGTTAACTCTCAAATTCTCCCTGTATCAGTCACCCTCACATGAAAATAACTCGTCCTCGAGTTCACTTGAAAAAATTCTTCATCCGGTACGTAGAACATCCGTTTCTTCAAAACGTTTGGATTCACAACTTGGCCTCCAAAAATCAAAATATTTGACCAATCTTCAAATTCCAATGGAGGTTGTCGCGATTGTTTCCATACGAATGATATTTTATCAAACTCAAAAGGGTAAGACATCAGAGTAACTTTACCGAGAATTGTATTGGTTTGAACCGGAGCCTTGGGTGCTTGAATAATGAAAGCATCACTTTTGGGATCACCGTTCTTGACTTCCCGTGACAACGGTTTTATTGGCTCGAGAATGTCTTCCATTAGCTTGCTTTCAGTTTCTTTGACCGGGGACCCGAAATTTGTTGTCGACTTTTTACGATCGGTATAGGTCTCGTGTTGTGTTTCTGTTTCAACGGTAACGACTTTATCTGCAACCTTGTCCGGCAAGACTTCCTCTTTTTCCGATGGTCTTTCCGGAATGGGTGGTTGATTGACTAAAGAAGAAACCAAACTCATAATACAGTTATAGTTGTTGCTTTTCTTATCGGTGCTTTCTTTGAAGCTGTTAACTGGTGTCATGGCGATCTTTCGCTGGCACCAACGGAATAGTACGATATTGTCTCGGCTTATGTAAGTGACATTATTATCAAATTGCCACGGTCGGACCAATAGAATGTGGCAAGCATCCATATCAAGGACATCACATAGTACCTCTTCTCGATAATGTTTGTCAATTGAGATGGGTACCCGACAAGTTTATGAGACTCTATAGTACCTCTTCTCTTCTCGATAGTACTTGACCCACCCAAGAGAATAAGGAGCTTCATGGGGTTGAGTGGGTAGCTTAAAGTAATCGAACAATTTCCGGGACACGAGGCTCTCACAACTTCCGTTATCGATAATTAGGTTACATACCTTTTTGTTCACTGAACAATGTGATCGGAAAAGATTTTCGTGTTGGCTTTCTTCCTTTGACGAAGGGAGTATTCGTTGGAGTACGATATTGATCTTCTCTTGGGGTCTTCTTCCTCCTCCTCTTCTGATTCGGAACTCGAGGGATCGACCCGGTTACGGTTGCCATTGAATGGTGCCATAGTCGGTCCTTCAAACTTGTCTCTTTTCCGACGTTGGTGATTGACGATGTTAGGTTGAAGCCTATTAACAAACGCTGTCAAATTAGCGAGTGTTGTGATATAGGCCACATCCGACTCAACCAAGTCTGCTTTGGTAGTGGGATGTTGACCAGCCATTGTAGTGAAAAAACATGTGAATCATGCTCTGATACCAACTGACGCAGCGGGGGTTTGCGAAAGGATCGACAAACGTTTAAATCATTTTGATAAACGAGAATTACTACGTAAAACTCGAAAAACTAAGAGAAAAACTCTTAATAGAACTTTTATTAATTTACTAAAACTTAACTTACAATTGAAAAACAAAATCCTATTTATAACTAATAATTGGAAACGATAATTATGACCTAAGATAGTCCTAATCTTATATTAATTAAAAGATAATAAAATAACCTAAGATAATCCTAATCTTAAAATAATTAAAACATAACAAAATAACCTAAGATAATAGCACTAAAGGAATTGTAGATGAAAAAGCATGGTCACGTGAGAGAATTAAAGATGAAAAAGGATGGTCACGTGAGAGAATCGAGTACACTGTGGAGAGAGCCAACAAAAAATTTTATAAGTTTAAGGACAATGACTTGGTCAATCTGAACCCATACGATATGATCGATCTTTATCGCTTTCTGAGTCCAAGGTTTGACAAAGGGAGGAAATTCAATGCCGCATTAAGAGAGGTGACTATGGCAATAGGGAAGCATGTGGAGCTTAGAGCGAAGATAGACATTCGAATATTTATGGAACTTGGAGTTGAGCAACTGGCAGTCACAACCCCTGATGATAGCATGGAGAACTTTGGAAACATCCATGGTGGAACAACTTTATCAGAATCTCTTGGGTTTGTGTACAAGGTTAATGTTGACACAAAGAGACTTTTCAGAGCCTTTGAATCTACTAAGTACTTAAAAGAAACCGTGCAATGGCTAAGACAGGTAATCATGGGAAGAGAAGGAACACCCAAGTGTCCTATAAAGTCAACTCAGAGGATCCTTCTGGAGATTGATTCAATGACAGAATCAGAGATCTGATCGTGAAATTTCATAGAATTTGTAATGGTGATCCTACTTCTTAATTGCTTTACTTTGTAATTTTGTATTGTAATTTCTATTTTAAGGTAAAGTAGTTTTTAACAGAGGATGATTTTCTCTTCTTTGCTTTCTAGCTTACCTCTGCATGCAAATTTTTATTTTCAATATTAGGGGGATATTGTTAGCCCCAAGTATCACTAAACAAGTTAAGAGAATCACTAAGATTTCTTGCACTAGAAATAAGTTAGAAAGAAGATAAGAATATTAAGTATAATATTCTAACACAAAGTAGTAGAGAGAAGAAGATGACCGAGCACTTCATTTCTGAAGTAGGGTTTCTTCTTATATACTCCATGCATTAAATGCATATCAGTACAACTTTACACGTGGCAGCAGCTGATTGGTTGCATGGTTTGACCTTGGTAAACAACCTAGTAGCCGCATGATGAACAGTGTAGAATTAGAGTTGGTTGTACGATTCTGAACAAAAGGGATGTCCGTTCTGACAGATCGTACGGAGACGTGCAAGGGGAGAAGACAAACGTAACTTGTAGAGGAAACATCATGATCAGCGTTCGTTGAACAGTTCTTTATCGTCGAGTGATAAAGTTCAGCGTTCGCTGAAGTTTTCTACTTGTAACTTCACGTTGAGTAGACAGGTCTTGGCTTCACTGATATTCGCATCAGTTTATTAGTAGACTTGTCGCTGGTTCTTTGGCTTGATCTTCGACTTCAGCGTAGAAGATGGTTGACGTTAAACTTGTCTTCAGGGATCATAAGTAAACAAAAGAACTATCATCAACAGGATTGAACAGGCTCAGGGCTTGCTGATGAACAGTATCGTTGAATGTGTAATTTAAAGAGCATGAGTTTCCTATCAGCGGTACTGTAGAGACATATTACTTATCAGCGATAGTGATGCTCTAATACATATTGTCTACTTACAATTTTCACTAAGTGATTCTTAAAGAGTCATTATCAAATCACAGAGGGTTTGGATCAACAATCTCCCCCTATTTGATTATGACATAGCAATAAAAGAAAATTGCTAAGTATGAAAACATAAGGATAAAAAGAACTGATAAAATATTTGTCCCTTTTACTGTTTTCTGTGATCTTTTCAGTACTGTTGGAGTAAAGTACATTCGCTGGAATTTTTCTTTAAACTTCGTATAAGGTTACAAAGGGAAGTGGAAAAATTACAAGTACAACAAATAATATTTACAAGTACAAAAGATACAGCTGATAAAAATAGAAGAATTACAAGGAAATCCTATTAGCTATTCAGGTTCATCCTTAATGAGAAGTTCATCAAGGGATTTTGTTGTAGGGATCATCCAATCAGGGACTTTTTCACCAAGATCCCGTCTATTCTTTGCTTCTTTGAATATCAGGGGCTTCGTGAAGTATCCGAGAAGTTCATCTCTAAATCCGCACCAATAGATGAGATCCCTGAGCTGTTCGATAGGTATGATGGGTAGCTCAGAGATGCGTTGAAAGCATTCTCGTCCATCGTAGTCTCTGAAGAAAATACCATAAGGTTCGCTTAAGACTTTTCCAGGGATGAAGCGTTCACCAGGGGGCAGGGAGATATCAAGAGCTGAGAGATCAGGTTCAGGACCAAGAACTTTAGCGCGTGAGAAGCCAATTCCGATTTCATTTCGGATAGGAGGACCTGAGTCCGAAGGAGTTATCTTCTTCTTTGCAGTAGGCCTTCTTCTTTTTTGAACTGGAGCAGGAGGAGGAGGAATATCCACAGCTGATGTAACCAAGTCGATCTGTTTATTTAAAACTTTCTCGACGTGGTCTTTGAATGTTGAGCGTGATTGTTGAATGGCTATTCGCATCTCCAACCACTCAGAGAAACCGTACTTGCTGATCGATGAAGCATAAATGGTTTCTTTAGTACCATTTTCTCTGAGTATGTCGACATCAACAACTGGCATAGTTACTGATATTCTTCCCCTGATGTACACCTTGTTGATTCTGGAAATCTTGTATCGATAGTTCAGCCTTTCTTTGCACCATTCAAGGGTAGAATCAGATACCTTGGTTTTCTTCTCGATGATCTTCTTGGCGTCCTTACACAATTGACGTTGGACATCAATGGGAGTCTTCTTCAACTCTTCTTCGTTCGGCTAGTTTTCTTTCCGCTTTATGATGTTCAGCTATCTCCTTTCTTGTGATTTTGTATCGAGGAAGGATGATTCGCTGATCTTCAAGCTGTTTGATCATTGCTTCTCTCTTTTTCTCTTCCTCTTCACTAAGCTTTTGAGGAGCCAAGGAAGGTCTGTTTTTGTGAGAGAGCAGTTCTTCTTCAGATTCATCAGTCTCAGCAAGGTCTAAGACTGAGATTATTTCTTCAGCTCTTGTGGCTGGGATTATTGTTGGTGTAGCTGGAGGAACTTCAGGTGTATCCTCAAGCAGGGGAGAGGACTAGCTGAAACACAACGATCGTTTAAGTAAGATCATTTGGGAGAAAAGATAGAGCAAGAATGAGGTTTAAGTGTATAGAGGCTTTATGGAGAGGAGAACTGAGGTTGAGAAGGGATAGAGGAGGGATGCAGTATAAGGGAAGAGGAGCTAGTGTACCTGACAAAATGGCTTTCTTTGTAGGATAGTCAGATTGCCTTCTGCAGCAATGCCTTTGTTTTTGCCCTTATCGGCTTGAGTCGGTGCAGGCTTTTTCGCGGTCCCCTCCCCTGAACTCTCATTGATGACTACACCTTTTTGAGCAGGGGCTCTTTTGATTGGCTGGATGAAGAAGTCGACGTCATCATGTAAAGCTCGTGTCTTGGTATGTTTATTTATATTTTAATTAATTGCTTTAATTTCGTTCTTTTAGCGAATCTTTACTAATGGGGTTAGCAAGTTTGATCAAATGCGTAATAAATCTTTAAATAATTTAAAATGTTTACCTTTGATTGTTTTGGTTAGTGGTTTGGCGTCAAAAAGGACCTTATTGCTAACTTGGTTGCATTTTGGGTAGTTAAGGGAAGTCCTTAGAAGTCGAGGGACCTTTTCCGTCTTTTGGTGAAATTTGAAACATGGATTCGGCCCATGCAAAGGGAGGGCCGAGACCCCCTTTTTGCTATCTCGTTTTTATTTCTTTTCTTGTATTCTAAGCAAAACAAAACCTACCCCCAAAACCCTATTGTTCTTTGCTTTGTGTGGTGCGGCAACGAGTAGAGAAGAACCGAGAGAGAGGGAGAGTGATCGAGAGAAGGAGAGGGACGAGAGGAAAGGACCAGAGGCAGCAGCCCTCGCCGCCGCTACTGCTGTCGCCGGAGACCGCCACCATCGGCTGTCGTCGGAGGAGTCGAGGGTGAGAGGTTTGGTTGTGGTGGTGAGACGCCGTCGTGAGGTATGTGGTTCTCGTTAGTCTTGTTCTTTTCTTTTCCTTTTCGTTTTTTTTCCGGCGAGACCACCACCGCCGCTGCGGTGACTGTAGGTGGAGGGTGGTGGCAGTGGGTGTCACACGTAGCGTAAGACCCGAATCGTTAAGCCTTGAACCGTTTTTATAAGTTATCTTTTATGAAAATTTTAGTGTGCTGTCCAGTTTTCGCGCAACCATAACTTTTCCGTCGTAACTCCGTTTGAGCCGAAACTGGCGCCCACGGTTCAAGTTCAGGGTCGAGCACGTTTTCCGTGTTTTAGCGGAAAACTGGTTCGGTCTCTAGCTGGGCGAAAAAGTGGTCGCAAGTTCGGTGTTTCGTCATTTTATGTGAAAATTAGTTTTCTGTCCAGTTCGTATTTCGGCCATAACTTCCTCGTCGTAACTCGGTTTGAGGCGATTCTGGTGTCCACGGTTCACATTCTGTGTCGGGCACGTTTTTCGTGTTTTAGTGAAAGGCTGGTTCGGCCCCTAGCTAGGCTGAAAACTTCTGTTTTTACAGCAGGTCGGTAAGCCGACAGTGTTGTAATCTGCCACTGTTTTGTCATGGTCATAACTTTCTGCTCGTAACTCGGTTTGGGGTGAAATCGGTGTCAAAATTTCCCTTTTTGAGTCTAGAAACATTTCTGTGTTTTGTGCAAAACCCAGTTCGGGACGTAGCATGGGTCGTTTTGTCGTTTTATACTGAAAGGTGCTGAATTTCGCTGTTCCGGAAACTGTTTTTGTAAAATCCGTAGTAAATTGTAGAAAAATCGTTAGGAGGCGTATAATATGTCCTCGGAACCCTAACTCAGAGTACTTTCTGGTCATGAAATAATATTGGGATTTTTCTGGGTTTATAGGGGTCGAAACAGGTCCCGAACAGACCTGTTTTGGGTGAACGGAATTTAGTTTTAGTGACGGTTTAAGCGTGTGTCGTGCCATAGGGTCCGGGTCTCGTATTGACACGTTTTAACATGCGTTTAGGTGCTGGGAAGTGACCGTAATTGTGGAGCTTGAATTGTGTTGTTAAGCTGGACGCGCATTCGAGGTGAGTTCTCTCACTGTGTAGTTAGGGGTTGTATGCATGTCATAATAGTTTGTATGTACTACTGTCTTTGTGGTGTGAACTAGTTGTTTGTGGTGTGTAATATTTGATTGGTTTGAATGCTTGGTATAAATGTGTTACATTACAATTCGGTGGGACCGAGGCCTCGATGGTACTGAGGTGTTGGTTACATTAAAATTCGGTGGGACCGAGGCCTCGATGGTACTGAGGTGTTGGTTACATTACAATTCGGTGGGACCGAGGCCTCGATGGTACTGAGGTGTTGGTTACATTACAATTCGGTGGGACCGAGGCCTCGATGGTACTGAGGTGTTGGTTACATTACAATTCGGTGGGACCGAGGCCTCGATGGTATTGAGGTGTTGGTTACATTACAATTCGGTGGGACCGAGGCCTCAATGGTACTGAGGTGTTGGTTACATTACAATTCGGTGGGACCGAGGCCTCGATGGTACTGAGGTGTTGGTTACATTACAATTCGGTGGGACCGAGGCCTCGATGGTACTGAGGTGTTGGATACATAATTACTTGTAGACGTTTACTCGTTTTATGTAACTGTGATGTTGTTGCTTTTGTGCGGATAGGGGTGATGTGTATATAATTCCTATCTGCGCATGTGTTTGAATTCACTAAGCTTCGTGCTTACCCTTTCCCATGAACTGTGGTTTTAGGTCCGAGCGGCTCCAAGGCGTGACGAGTACACACTGGCGCGCGAGGAGAGCTGGTTGTTTTATGATTATAATAATTAAACGTTTATTCCGCTGATTTTAATTTATAAGGATGTTAATTATGTGTTTGCAAACGAAACGTTGGTATCAATTAATGAGTTGTTATAAATAATTTGTTTATTTAAAAATTTAAATTTGCTTGTAATTTTTGGGACGTTACACATCATCATTGTCATCATCATCATCATTACCAGGAGATGCCGATGGTTCGTCTTCAGCGATATCGACGTCTTCATCGTCTTCTTCTTCTTCATCAGTTTCTTCTTCATCAGCATATGGTTCTAGGACATCGGCTTCAGCTTCCTCATCGAGTTGCTCCCCCTTAAGTTCAGAGGGAGGTTTCTCGGTTCCCTCAGGGTTTTCAGCTTCCTGAGGTTTTTCAGCATTTGTAGAAATAATACCCTCCCCCTCAGTGTTATGGGAAAGGTCTTCAATATTTTTCTCCTCCCCCTCAACATTATGGGGAAGATCTTCTTGATTCTTCTCCCCCTCTTCCTCATGATGGATGGGGGAGGAAATAGCAGTAACCAGGGTAGACTTAGGGGTTGCTCCTTGGTTTTCTTGGCCTTAGGAGCACCAAGAGAGGTTGATGATTGTTTTCTCTTTCGAGGAGTGGAGGTTGCAGCCTGGGTATCAGTGGTTGGGATTTCCGCTGAGGTAGCTGCAGAAGTAGAAGAAGTAGGAGGTTTGAGAAGAGATAAGAGAATAGTAAGACGTACCTCGTTTGGCATGGGATAATAGTCGAGGACCTTAGTGCCAACCTGTGAGAATTTTTGGTCGCCCACCTTCGGGTATTTATCCCCGAGCCCTTGTAGGAAGAGAGCGCTGACAAATCGAGGATATGGGACAGTCTTTTGTCTCTTTGCTTCTTCGACTCTCTGTATCATGTCGTCAAAGATGATTTTGGCCCAATCGATGTGTAGGCCCTTCAGCAGTGCATACCCCATAGCCTGCTAGGGTTGGGATGCTTGGTCAGAGGAACCAACCTTAGCTGTCATGCAGCTTATCAGATGAGCGAATATGAAATTTATCTCGCTGGGTATTTTGGATTTCTTGATCATGGTCAGCTTCTTCTCATGGAGCTTGTCTCTCCCTGTTTCCCACACATATTGCATTGCATCAAAGAATGCAATGAGTGCTTCTCTATCCGCTGGGATTTTAGGATTTGGTAGAGGGATAAAGCGTTTTTCTTTTGTGTCGGCGGGGAGGTTTAGGGCACACCTGATATTACCAGGTGTGATTTTGGAGGTACCATGGTCGGTGTCAAAAAGGATGACCTTGATTTCCTTTTTGGGGTCTTTGGTGGAGGTGATCATAGCTCTTCTGGCAGTATACCAGAACTGAGCGAGTAAGTTTTTATCAGCGGGAGGTGTGACGGTCAGAGCTGTGGATAGAGGACAAGTCTTAAAAAAATTAACAGCGTCGTCTAGATGTGTGATTTGCTTTCTTGGAGGGAAGTTGAAGAGAGCATAAGGGTTGTTGCCTTGAAAGTTAATTTTCTCGAATTTGAAGCCAACTTGAGGAGCTGCGATGAGTTCAGTCCTTTTAGGAGTAGTAGGAGACTGAGTTGAGGTTGCTTCAGTAGATGCCATTTTTGTTTAAACACAAAGATTATGAACAGAAGTTCTTAAAATTGATAAAATGTCCAAAATAAGGGTTTTTAGGGTTTTGTAATTTCCATTTAGAGAAAGAAATGGAAATTAGGATTTTTCTAGTTTTGAAAAGAAGTACAAAGCATATTGAGTTATCTTGTTTTCCAGTTTCCTTTTAGAGAAGGGATTCTGGAAAAACATATGAAAAGTCAAGTTTAAGATTTTTATTATAAACTCGAAGAACAATCTGTTTCCAGATTGTGTTTATAATATCATGAAGAGAAAATGATTTCATTTTAAGAAAGTTCTTTTGTTTGATCTTTTAGAACCAAGAATAAGATCAAAAACAAGTTCATAAAGGTAAATAATAAGAATATTAACCTTTGATGTTTGAAGATGAAGATGAACAGTTTCTTGAGAAAAATGAGTTCAAATGCAACAGTTGTTCTTGCTTGAAGGAGATGATGTTCGCGTAAAAGGTAAAAATATAAACGCAATGGGTTTATATAGTGAGAGTAGAGAGAGAAAAACTATGAGAGGGAAAGTTTTTTATGATGACACGGACACGTCGCTTGAATTTGATTGGACAAGGTATACGAAACGGGCGAATGTGTCAGAGAAAAGCGTGCCATGGTCTATCCGTTGTGATGACGTCACAAACGTCATTTCACATTTTAGGATGTCTCTGAGGATTTGAAAAACTCAGGGATATTTTTAAAACATGAAGCACTGAATAGAAATATCAGTGATTTATAGAAATTTCAAAGTATCACTGAAAGGAAGAGATATTCAGCGATGCAATTTTTTTTGAAATCTTGCATTCATATGCGAACGTCAGCGATTAAGAAAGAACATACCTTGATATCAGCGAATCAATTTGTTCAGAGAGTATATGATTAATAGGGTTATACAAGTTTATTTTATCCCTGATCAAATGTGAACCACTGAAGATTTTACTCTTCTAAGTTCAGCATTCCAAGCTCGCTGATGAGAAAGTTGAATTTTGTCTCATCAAGAGGTTTGGTGAATAGATCAGCTAACTGTAAATCAGTTGGAATAAAATGAAGTTCTATATCTCCATTCATCACATGATCTCTAATAAAATGATACCTGATGTCGATGTGTTTGGTCTTTGAGTGTAGCACTGGATTGTTGTATATAGCGATGGCACTAGTGCTGTCGCAATAGATCGGAATTTTCACGAGCTGAAGGTCATAGTCCAGTAGTTGATTTCTCATCCACAAGACCTGAGAACAACAGCTTCCAGCGGCTACGTACTCAGCTTCAGCGGTTGAGGTGGACACTGAGTTTTGCTTTTTACTTGTCCAACTCACCAGCTTACCACCCAGGAGCTGACAGCCTCCTGTGGTGCTTTTCCTATCCAATTTGCAACCTGCAAAATCACTATCTGAATAGGCGATTAGATCAAACCCTAAGTCTTTGGGATACCAAAGACCTATGTTAGGAGTACCCTTGAGGTATCGAAAGATTCGCTTTACAACAATCAAATGAGATTCCTTAGGTTCAGCTTGATATCGTGCACACAAACAGGTTGCATACATAATATCAGGTCGGCTAGCTGTAAGATACAGAAGAGAGCCAATCATCCCATGGTACGTTGTGACATTAACAAGTTTTCCATAAGGATCCTTGTTTAGTGTCAGCGGCGGTGCCATAGGGGTTTTCATAGCTGAGCTCTGAGTTAAATCAAATTTCTTCAGCATATCTTTAACATATTTTCCTTGGTGAATGAAAGTTCCTTTTTCACTCTGTTTGATTTGAAGACCAAGTAAATAGGTTAGCTCACCCATTATACTCATTTTATATCCAGCTTTAATTCTATCGGCGAAACGAGTACAAAGGTCAGGGTTAGTGGAACCAAATATAATATCATCGACATATATTTGAACCAGAATAATATGGCCTTTTACTTTCCTGAAAAATAGAGTTTTATCGATTTTACCTCGCTCAAATTTTTCGATTTGGAGATAAGAGGAGGGAGTGTCATACCATGCACGAGGAGCTTGCTTTAAGCCATAGAGTGCCTTATCCAGTTTATAAACATAACTTGTATGCTTAGGATCTGAGAATCCTGGAGGTTGTTCCACGTAGACTTCTTCATTCAGCTTTCCATTAAGGAACGCTGACTTAACATCCATCTGATAAACTTTGAAGTCTCTGTGTACTACGTAAGCTAAGAATAGACGAATGGCTTCTAGTCTTGCCACTGGGGCGAACGTTTTGTCGTAATATATGCGTTCCTCTTGTCTGTATCCTTGAGCAACAAGACGAGCCTTATTGCGGGTTACAATTCCATGTCCATCCAACTTGTTTCGATAGACCAATTTAGTACCTATCACTGACTTGTCAGATGATCTTGGAACGAGCTTCCAAACTTTGTTTCTTTCGAATTCTGTCAGTTCTTCTTGCATAGCGCTGACCCAGTTTGGATCTTTGAGGGCATCATATGTTTTCTTTGGTTCAATCAGAGAAATAAAGTTAATAAATAAACAAATGTTACCTGCACTTCGTCGAGTCTGAACACCAGCGTTTGGATCACCAAGAATTTGATCAATGGGGTGATTTGTAGTCCATCGTTGAGCCGGAGCATAAGTCGCTGACTCAATTTGAACTTCTGGAGGAGCTGAAGATGAGGCTTCAGCAACTTTTGGTATATCAGCCAAGAGAGGAAGAAGTTCAAATGTCATTTCATTCACTGATTGCTGAGAAGTAGATGGTATATATGAGATAGAAGGTTCAGAAGCAGGCATAGTGTTGAGAGGAACAGCTGAGACCCATGATGTTTCAGCTTCACTAGTCTGCATGCTTGGGATAATAGTAGGATCATCATCTTCAGCGGGATGAGTATGAGATGGAGGAGTGGGAATTTCTTCTGAATCACCAAGATGAGAAAACATCCATTGATTCAGTTCTTCAGTATCAGCAGAAGGTCTAGAGTTCGCTGAACGGGATTCGTCAAAGGTGACGTGGATTGTTTCTTCAACAGTTTGTCTTCTTCGATTGAAGACTCTGAAGGCTTTAGAAACTAAAGAATATCCAAGAAAGATTCCATCATCCGCCTTAGGATCAAACTTTCCAAGGGCATCTCTGTTGTTCAGTATGAAACACTGACAACCAAAGTTGTGAAGAAAGCTAATTGAAGGCTTTCTCCCATGGAAGCGTTCATAGGTTGTTTTCTTGAATCTTTTGACAATCAGTGACCTGTTTTGAGTAAAACAAGCAGTGTTGACAGCTTCTGCCCAAAACTGAGTAGGTAAATGAGAATCGCTAAGCGTTGATCGTGCAGCTTTGATGATAATTCGATTTCTTCTTTCAGCGACTCCATTTTGTTGCGGTGTTCTCACTAAGGAAAAGTTGTGAGAAATACCCTTGCTCTCAAAGAAGGAATCTAGAGAACTGTTTTTGAATTCAGTCCCATGATCACTCCTTATTGAGCGAACGGTCATGTTGTTCAGGACTTCCATTTTCCTGACAAAAGTGATGAGTTCTTCAGGGGTGTCACTCTTAGAATGGAGAAACATTACCCAGGTATAGAGAGAGAATTCATCAACTATGACCAATGTATATTTCTTTCCAGCGATGGATTGTTTGTTAACAGGGCCAAACAAATCCATATGGAGAAGTTGTAGAGGAGATGACTCCGAGGAAACTTGCTTAGACTTGAAGCTTGCCTTAGTTTGTTTCCCTTTCTCACACGCTGAACATAAGGACTACTTAGCGTATGAGTGTTGAGGTAAACCAGTGACCAACTCTTTAGAAGAAAGAGTATTTAGTGTCTTGAAGTTTAGATGGGAGAGCCTCTTATGCCATAGCCAGTTGACATCTGATGAGGCTTTTGAGAAGAAACAGGAGTTCTCAGTGGTTGTAGAGTCCATGTATATAACATAAACATTTTCCATACGGTATCCGCTGAGAGCTATCTTCTCCTTTTTGTCAGTGACAAAGCAGGATTCCTTAGTGAAAATCACTTTGTTATCCTTGTCACACAGCTGACTGATGCTTAAAAGATTGTGCTTCAGTCTTTCAACATATGCGACTCTTCTGAAGGTTGTTGTACCATTAGAGAGTACACCAAACCCTCAGGTATAGCCTTTTCCGTTTCCATCGAAGATCACTGAGGGACCCTTCTCTTCCTTGTATTTAGTGAGCAGGTTTTTCTTTCCAGTCATATGTCTAGAGCATCCGCTATCAAGATACCAGATACCCTTCATAACCTGCAAACAAAGGAAGATTAGTTTGACTTAGGCACCCATTTTACCATGGACCCACACTTGTCAGTGGTGGTAAAGGAAGTGGAAGGTTCAGCAATCTTCGCAACATTTGAAGATTCAGCTTCAGAATTATTCTTCACTTTGGTTAATTTCTTAACCTCAGTGGTCTTCTTTGCCTTGGGGGCAGTTGTAACGACCCGGTTTCCCAAACATACGTCAAATAACATATATTGCATAATATCGTTACATTCAAAACAAAAATACATAATAAATCAGTTACGGTCCCATAGTCTCAAAACTATACAATACAAAATATAAGCATTTCCTAATCTCCGTCAGCTATCAACCGCATCCTACACTTTATCCTTCCCTTTGCTATTAAAAGTTCCTCGACCTGGAATACATATTTTTGAAAACAAAATGAGGGTTAGACCAAATGGTCTAGTGAGATAATCCCTGTCAGTTTAGTAATCCTTTTTGTAAAAACACACATATACAACAATTAATTAAATACCAAGCAAGACTTGTGCATCGTGTACAACTCTTCCTTCACATGGCCAAATTAGTTGGTTACAAGCCAACTAATCAATTTACTCCGCTGTACGAAAATTACAGCTAACACCGATGTCCCTCTGTACAGCCAACTCCACCGGTCCTAAGCACGGCCAACGTGCTCTCGTGTAGTGTAATGCTCATGTAAATACAATATACATCTCAATATATAATATTTCAAACATAAACACATAATCACACCATCTATCACATTCCCAAACCATACATACATGTCTTCCAGTTTTGAAAACACTTTAAAGTAAAACTCACCTGATTGTGGTCGCGGTACTCTAATTAAAGTCGTAAGAATCTTCGTCACCAACTTCACAGAAATCTGAAATACTCGTATACATAAAGTACCGGTATTAATTTACTATTCAGGACCCTTAAAGATTAAAAATCTTAAATAATCCAAAATCCTCGGCTGTTATCGCAACCAACTAAATGTAATAACCCCTTGTCGCAACACATAGTACATGTCGCAATTAACTACTGCGACACAGTAACATATCGCAACCAACTGTTGCGATATACATCATGTCGCAACCAACCATTGCGATATACTCCTCATATCGCAACCAACTGTTGCGATACCAATGAGCTTGTCGCAACCCAAGGTTGCGATACTCATGAATGTCGAAAATCACCATCTATGTCGCAACTCACTACTGCGATACTTATGAATGTCTCAGTCTACTAAGTTCATCTTTTAACCAGAAAATTGCAGATTTCGACCATGAATGTTTCTGATATTTTGCAGATATGTTTAAGACTATAAATAACAACTATCCATAAACTCAGGGCCTGTTTGTTTTTCCACTTTTACCACTTAATTATCACTTATATATGAATCGGTCAGTCATTCTAGAAATCAGATTGTTTATTTTTTTAATTCTTTCAGAGGCTCTTATATCTTAAATACATCTGGATAAAAAAGTGGTAATCTAATAACTGAAATCTCCTCTTATTCGCTTAGAGCTTCCGTTCTCTCCATGGACCCATCACCTCCATTGACCTGAACATCTCCATCGCCTACATCGCCTTCAAGGTATATCGATCTTCCTGATTTTGTGGTTTTCGTCTGTTGAGATCTGTGGTTTTCGTCCCTGTGGTTTTCCTCCCTCTTTCATTCTTACTGGTTTTCAATAAATTGAAAACCCACCTCCCCAAATCCATAAAAACTGAACAAGTCAAGATAAAGATACATATACATGATTATCAATTTGGGGTTTGTAGTTTTGAAAAAGATTTAAATCCGTGATTTTGTGGTTTTAACTTTTAACCCAATCAGAAAATCATAACACCAGATCTTTATCTTCCTCACAACTTCATTCTTGTTTCGTTGCTTCAACTTCCATGGCAGATTGTGTCCTCCTCTGTGAATTGAAGTTGTAGATTTTGATCCCTTTGAAACCCTCTGTTACATATCTCACATATAAATCGATTTGTAGCCATCAATGTCTTGAGTGATGAAGATATCACTCCTTCTGGTCATCGATTTGTAGCCATCAGTTCTCGATCTACAATATATATATATATATATATATATATATATTATAATCACCATCAAAAACCCTTTTTTATGAAAATGTCAAAAACGAAGATTGAAAATTCAAGAAATATATAGACCTAGGTTGCTTTAAAGACCTTTTTTTCTTGAGTTTGTGATTGACTTTGAATTGGACGAGGATGTGCAAAGTATGACGGTTGATAATTGCTTCCATTGTCTTGACATTTATTCTAAGAACAAGAATTAACCGTATTTCTTTTGTTTTGATTGTTAAATTTTGTATAAGTTGGCTTACTTCGATAGACAATTATGCGTATTCAGACGTTATCAGTTTAGAAAAACAAACAGTCTTATTGTTTCAGATTTCAGATTTCAGATTTCAGCACCATCTCTTAAAAATCAGAAATGAAATCAGACTTCAGACTTCAGCATCTCTTAAAAAACAAACACCACCTCAGATTTCTCATATCCTTCTAAAATTACCAAGACCCATTTCTAAGCTCATAGAAACTTATATAAACATAAAAGAAAGAATTTGTATAGGATAATTACCTTTGTTTTTTTCAGATTGATTCCTAAAATTTCCAGCTGAAACACTCGTTTTTCTTCTTCTTCTTCCCTTTCGGTTCACTCTCTCTCTCTCTCTCTCTCTCTCTCTCTCTCTTCTCTTTGCCGTAAAACACACACACACACACTCTCTTACAATTGCTAAGTGTTCACAATTAAGACACCTCACCCTAATTGAGATGAAATGGGGCGGTGGATGGAGTAAGTTCCACCAACCTTACCAAACAAACCCAACACTTCTAAGAGTTGGCAAAACACACCCTCTAACTTCTATATAAAAATTAAAGTCTACCCCTTAACTTATAACTCCATAAAACGAATCCCAAACTTACCTTAAAATTAATAAACCCACAACGTACCCGGTTATTACAGCAGTAATCTTCACCTTAGCTAACTTTCCAGCTTTGGTGGCTGTGGGGCACTTACTAGCAATGTGATCGGTAAGTCCACAATGATAACATTTCCTATATCTAAAAGTAGCTTTAGGACAATTTGCATGACTAGCCATTAATTTTAAATGAGCAGGGCCATCACCAAGTATACCTTTGGCATTGGAAATGGGAGGAACAATCAGTTCTTCGAATTTCTTACCAATAATATCCACTCTGATTCTAGGAGTAGATCGCTGAATAAATCTAGGGATCTTGTTCTTAGAATTAGATGGATAAGTCATTGAAGCTTTAGAAGCATTCAGCTTAGGTACAAAGGTACCCTTCTGAGGTTTTTGATTGAAAACTTTTTCCTTATCTTTACCTTTAGAGATCAAGGTAGGTTTTTCCTCAGGGTTAGGAGTTTTTGAAGAGGAACACTGAGATGAGGAAGTGTCAGGGACTGAGGATACGAAAGTTCCAAATTTGAGCATGGAACGATCAGTGGTTGGTTCTAGAGTATCAGCTTTGTAACCAAGTCCACTCTTATCACTCAGGGGTATCTGAGACTTTATAATCTCAGTGATCGTTGTTGAGGATTTACACCATCTTTCAACAGTAGCCTTTTCAGCTTTTAATGCAGCGATAGCTTCTTCGCGTTCGACTTTGACTAGTTGATTTATATGAACTTGATCTTTTAAATCTTCTTCAATTTTAGAAAGCTTTTCTATTTGAGAAAGCTTTTCTAAACGGTGAAATCCAAGAAGAAGTATACGTCCAACAGCCACCAGGGTTTGAAAGCTCTAAGTACCCAAAATACGTGTACTACCTCGACAAAGCTCTGTATGGACTGAAACAGGCTCCAAGAGCATGGTACGAAAGACTTTCTACCTTTCTTCTCGATAATGGTTACGACAAAGGTACGACGGATACCACTTTGTTTTATAAACGAAAAAGTGATGAAATTATGCTTGTACAAATATATGTGGACGACATAATTTTTGGGTCTACAAATTCAGAAGAGTGCTAAAAGTTTGAAAAACTCATGCAGAGTGGGTTTGAAATGAGTATGATGGGAGAATTAACTTTCTTCCTAAGACTCCAAGTAAAACAATCATCAGAGGGAATTTTCATAAATCAAGCTAAATATGTCTCTGACATACTTTCAAAATACAGTCTCTCTGATGCCTATGTAATGAGAACTCCAATGGCCACAGGAAATAAGTTAGACTCAGATCCAAATGGCATACCTAAAGAGTGCACGCTCTACAGAGGAATGATTGGGTCTCTATTATACTTAACAGCAAGTAGACCTGACATAATGCATGCCACATGCCTCTGTGCAAGATATCAAGTTAACCCAAAGGAATCACATTATAATGCTGTAAAGAGGATCTTCAGATACCTAAAAGGGACCAAAAATCTTGGCCTCTGGTATCCGAAGAACTCTGGTTTTGGTCTTAAAGCTTACCTAAAAGAGTACCTCTGGGAGTTGTCAATTCCTAGGTGGTAAACTTGTCAGCTAGACCTCTAAGAAGCAGAACTATGTATCCACATCTACAGCAGAAGCCGAATACGTTGCTGCTGCTAGTTGTTGCTCCCAGGTTCTGTGGATGAAAACTCAGCTTATGGACTATGGTCACATCATATTCAAGATTCCCATCTTCTGTGACTCAAAGAGCGCCATAGCCATCTCTGCCAATCCAGTACATCACTCAAAAACAAAGCACATCGATATCCGTTACCACTTTCTGAAACATCATGTTGAATATGGGACAATCGAAATGCACTTAGTGTCTACAGAGTACCAGCTTGCAGACTTATTCACCAAAGCACTAGATGAGAAAAGATTTCTTTTCTTGGTGGGTAAGTTGGGAATGATAAACATGAGTTAAAACCTCTGTAAGTATAATTTAATCTTCTGTAAATATGTATATACATGTTTCTGTTGTTTTATTTATTTTATTTTATTTTTGTATGTAAATTCTCAATCACCAAATGTTCAATACTCAACAGAGCTTCTATAAGATTGCTCAGAACCTCTGACAGTCCTTACAGAACCTCTGAAAATCTTGATCTATGCCTAAAGCATTACTTATCAAATTTTGACCCAAGCATAGATCAAGGGGGAGCAGAAGGAGACCTTGAAATGATCTACAGAAGTTGATCATTCAAGGGGGAGCCAAATAAGAGAAGTGATCACTCATGATTCACAAAAATCAGGTATAATGCCGAGCAAGAGAGAGCCAAAAGATAAGTTTCTCAAAACAAATCCTTTTTGAAAACAGTTTTCTAGGACAAACATTTCTAAATATGTCCTAGAAACATTGTTTAAAATATTCCAAACATGTTTTGATCAAAAAATTTACGAGACTTCTGTTATGAAATTTTTAGTGTAATAGAGCTTCTGCTGAGCTCAACAGAGCTTCTGTATGCAGAATCCTCTATAAACTACAAATCTCATACAAGAACTCTACTGATCAAACGTAAATGTTCTCTTTAAGGATTTACTCGAACAAAAGGTTACAGAAGAAGGTCTTTTGGGACGAAGAGCTCATTCCATCAAAACAATGTTAAAAACAATTTTCTAGGACACAAATTTCCAAATTTGTCCTAAAAACAATGTTACAAAAAACATTTCAAACTTCAAATAATCAAAAAGATACATAAATTTTAAGTTATGAGAAATTTGAGGTCATAGAGCCTCTGCTGAGCTCAACAGAGGCCCTGCCAGAGAAAATCTCTATGATCGTAAATTTAAACTCTTTCGATGGGTTTGAATATCATCTAAAAGATCTCTTTCGCACAAATGCACACTTTGAGATTCTAAAAGGTTGTTGGTCACAGAGCTCTTTCCACCAAAGAAACTTTGCTGACCAACACAGGCTTTAAAAAAAATCTCTCGCACAGAACCTTATCCAAAACAGTTTTCTAGGACACCATCTTCCAAATATGTCCTAAAAAAATTCTTAAAACAAATAAAAACTTGGATGATCAAAAAGTTAATAGATATTTAGTTATGAGAAATTTCCTCTCATAGAGCTTCTGCTGGCTCTGACAGAGCTCCAAAACCTCTGTGAAAGCAATTTCTTCTCTAAAAATCTATCGATCCTCTCCAATGATTTTCAAATGTTTTTGGTAAATGTGCAAACAACAGAGGATACGAAGAGAGTTTCAAACCGCAGAGCTCTATCTCTACAGAGCTTCTGTCATTTTCAAACTTGGGTAAATTCTGCAACAGTAACGGCTCTTATACTGCGAGTGAAAATTATGTGGAGGAAAAGAAACACACGCGCCAAGCATTAATGGGCCGCGCACGACGTCAAGTCGTGCTCTGACACTGCTGACGTGTCACATTTTCATTGGACGTACACGGCACACGTTCTCCTGGAAAGTTGAACCCGTCGTTCACACTCAAGTACGGACTCCAAATTTTATAAACTTCCATATATTTACCTCTTCAGAATTCTAACCGTTACCATTCACTATAAAACCCAAGTTACCACTCCTCATAAAACCTTTACGAACTCTCATTTTCTTCTCCGGCGAACCATTGCAAAAACCTACAAAATTCTTATCTTTATACAAGAAATGGCCTCGTCTTTTCAAGCTATCTCCCCTGCACACTCACCGGCGAACTCCCCTGAAAACCCTGAACACTCTGAACATTCAGAAAACCCTGAAATCGCCAGAAACATAGAACAAGATAACTCCGACGATGAAGCAGACTTTGCTCCGACAACCCATCTCCAATACTTCCTTGCTCATGAACATTTTGCAAATGTTCTACCTTTAAAACACAATAATCACTACCTTGTTCCCTCAAGAACTGCTTTTGGGAAAGAACATGCTATACTTCTCCATATCTTGAAACAACATATTCTCTACCATCTTCTGTCCAAAACCGTGGACAAAATCCCTGCCAGATATATAAATCAATTCTGGCAAAGTTGCAGATTTGATCCAGAAGACCGACAGATCAAAGGCTACATCTCCAAACCCGATAAATCCGAACATCTTGAACTCAAGTTCAACAGAACGATGTTCTCTCTTGAGTTCAGCCTACCCACAAGAGGTCTTCTAGGATTAAAGACCTTTGCACAGGAACCTACAGGTGAAGAGCTCTGCAGGTTTGTCGAAATGTTGGGGTACAACGTACCACTCAGAAAGAGAAATGACTTCCGCAGAGGCAGATTACCACCTCTGTGGAATACACTCTTTTCCATACTCAACAGATGCTTAACCGGGAAAGTGGGGAGTCCAGATTAATCCTCACACCAAATACTAGCCATCATGTACGGAGTCTACTACGACCTACCTCTGGACTTCGCCACTCTCATGATGCAAGAAATGGTTAACACCATTGTAACGTCCCTAAATCCCAACATACAAATTACATATGATTCACCACAAAATAACATATCATAATCCAAATAAGGCCCCTTACATTCAACTATTAAGGTCTTTCAGTACAAAATTTTTCGAATAAAGTAAAATACATAACAACTACTAAAAGTAACTGAAATCTTCATAGACATTCAACATCCACAAAAGCTAAACATGAGAAACCCTATCATAGTCTTTTGTTTGCTCCGTGACCTGGAATACATATTTTAAAACAAAAATGAGGGTTAAACCTTGCGGTCTAGTGAGAAAAATCCCCGTTAGTTAAAGAAAACATTTGCACATAATTCACATAAGAATACCAAATATGACTCATGCATCATGTATCTTTCCACCTCTGTCTCTTTTCTTTTCCTTGGCCATATTAATTGGTAGCAAGCCAATTAATTAATTTACACCGCTGTACTAAATACAGCCAACACCACTGTCCCTTTGTACAGCCAACTTTCACCGGTCCTAAGCCCGGCCAACTAGTACTCATACAAAGTAATATTCATATAAACACTATATGTACCATATTACATTTAATCACATTTATGTATTCCATTTGAAAACATTTCAAATAAAAACTCACCTCGTGCGTTTATCACAAAATCTCTTCCAAGATAATTCACGTATGACCACCCTTTGTAGAATCTGAAATCACAAAATACCAAATATCTCTTTTAACACTAATCTTACGAAATCCTCCACCCAAGTCGCAACCCAAAATAACATGAAATCGCAATGAACAGTACCAAGTCGCAACGGTAATGAACAGTACTAAGTCGCAACCTCTTATTGCGACTTCACCCCGAAATCGCAACCCACTATTGCGACTTCACCCTAAGTCGCAATCAACTATTGCGATTCCACCCTGGTGTCGCAACCCACTATTGCGATCCCAAACCCGAATCGCAATCAACTACTGCGATTCCAAGCCAAGTCGCAAATGACCATTGCGACTTCAATGCCAAGTCGCAACCAACTGTTGCGACTTCGTTGAATGTCGCAGTCGTCTATTGCGACTTCGATGAATGTCTCAGTCTACTGTTTCATCCTAAAACCCAGATTTTTTCAGTTTACTCTATGCATGCTTATGCTACTTTGCAGATATGTTTTATACTACCATTAGAACACTATTCCCAAACCAGAATTATCATATCTATCTATAATAGCATAACCCACTTCTAAAGCTTATCTTGCAACCTCAAGAACTCTTTAATGGATTAAAACACAAATAAGGTATGGATTGTTTACCTTGATTACTTCAGATTGTTAGTAGCAATTCCAGCAACAAACTTCTTAATTCTTCCTTCTTCTTTCCTTTTAGCCTTTCTCTCGATCTCTCTCTCAATCGAATACTACACACACACACACTAGTATGTTGAGATAATACTTCCTTACTTGAGACATTGACACCTATCCTCACAAGGGAGAAGTCGGTTTTGTCAAGGAGGAGGTGTCACCTAATTACCAAATAAACCTTAAACTTGATTCACTTGTCACAATATACCCCTAGCTTCTTTTATAAAAATAAAAACCTACCCCTTAACTTCCAATTAATATTAAAACTCATCCCTAAACTTTTAAATTTCACCAAACACTAATATAAAGACTTATAAAATTCCAATTTAAATTAAATAAAATACCTGGTTATTACAACATCTCCCCCTTAAAAGAATTTCGTCCCGGAATTCGGTCAAGCAAAAAGGTACTGATACTTATCTTCCACTATTACCTCGAACTCAATCAAAGCCATAGTAACTACCTGAATAGACACTCCGCCTCTATCTATACCTCTAACACAAATAAGTAACAAAAGCACGAAAATACCAAGAACCACTTCGTACCGAAGTCATATAACACTTTAGCACGTATAGAGTTTATAGAAATATACCTGTAACCTCATCAGGACTTTCTTCCACCTCTTGTTCCGTCATCTGAAAAACGCGGCCTTGAACTCTCGGTGCTTCAAACCCTTGTACCTTTCCCGATTCAACTTCCGTTAATCTCGCTGTTGTACTACCCTGACGTGCTTTCCACTGTGGACATTCTGACTGAATATGATCAGGGGAATTGCAAACAAAACAGAATCGATTTGCGCGACAATTCTTAGCGATGTGTCCCGTCCTTCCACACTTATAACAGCTTCTAGGATCAATATAACAATTTTCTTGATGTATGCGGTTGCATTTTGGACATAGTTTTTCATTTTGTCTAAAAGGTATGTGACTATCGAACCTTTGAATTTCGTATTCCGTTGAATCATACGTCATTTCTTCCGATTTTCTTTTCCCAGCACTCTTATCCCCAACATCCCTCTTATTGTCTCGCTCCACATTTTCCGCAGCATTTACCGCTTCTGAAAAAGTATTAGGTCTCGCTGCAGTCACTAACTTTCTAATCTCTGAGTTCAATCCGAATACATACCTTTCCATCTTCATCTTTTCTGTGGCAACATAATACTCCCCAAAACGCGACTTTTCTAAGAAACGGGCAGTGTAGTCTCTTACCGATAAATTTCCTTGCTGTAGGCTCAGGAATTCCTCTTCCAACTTTCTAACTGCGGCTTGCGGACAAAACTGTTCCTTAAATGCTCTCGAGAATTCGCCCCAAGTAAAAGTTGAATATACATCAGGTCCTTCAGAGTCAATGAGGGCCTCCCACCAATACAAGGCATCCGCTTTCAACATTGTTGTTCCATATAACACTTTATCTTCTTCCGCGCATTTACTTGTTTTAAATACAGCTTCAACTTCCTTCAGCCATCGCATTGCTTTTACTGGATCTCTGTCCCCTCCATAGGTGGGTGGTTTACAGCTTAAAAACATTTTATAATCACACTTTCTTGGTGCTGATGTGACAATAGGTGCGATAGGCACCTCATTTTCAAAGGTAGGGTCTGGTATTTCCGTTTCCGTATGGTGAGTCTAGTTAAACATAGCTTGGATATTTGCCTGAAGTCTTCCCATTTCAATCGCTAGGTCGTCTCTCGTAACAAACTCTGTGCCTCGCCCCTGTACTCTGCCCCATGACCTACCTCTACCTCTTTCTCCCCCTCTTCCCCTTCCACCGGATATTGGATTAGATCTATTGGGATTTCCTTCCCCTTCTCGGTTTGTTTGTCTCGTTCCACTTGCCATTCTGTGGATTCAACAAGGTTAATATACACATAAGCACATACCCCATATAATAAAGTATTCTGGTTCAAACATGTACCTGTAAGATCATAATTACACTGGCCAGGTGTAATCTGAAATTACCTTACATGATGCTCCTTCTACCTTTTTATATTTATCATCCCAAGGTTCTATAATAACAAGGACATCCTACTTCGCATGCAGTTTAAGTCTAGGTACAGATACTAATACCTAAATCTCTTAAACTAAGGCTCTGATACCATCTGTAACGTCCCTAAATCCCAACATACAAATTACATATGATTCACCACAAAATAACATATCATAATCCAAATAAGGTCCCTTACATTCAACTACTAAGGTCTTTCAGTACAAAATTTTTCGAATAAAGTAAAATACATAACAACTACTAAAAGTAACTGAAATCTTCATAGACATTCAACATCCACAAAAGCTAAACATGAGAAACCCTATCATAGTCTTTTGTTTGCTCCGTGACCTGGAATACATATTTTAATACAAAAATGAGGGTTAGACCTTGAGGTCTAGTGAGAAAAATCCCCGTTAGTTAAAGAAAACATTTGCACATAATTCACATAATAATACCAAATATGACTCATGCATCATGTATCTTTCCACCTCTGTCTCTTTTCTTTTCCTTGGCCATATTAATTGGTAGCAAGCCAATTAATTAATTTACACCGCTGTACTAAATACAGCCAACACCACTGTCCCTTTGTACAACCAACTTTCACCGGTCCTAAGCCCGGCCAACTAGTACTCATACAAAGTAATATTCATATAAACACTATATGCACCATATTACATTTAATCACATTTATGTATTCCATTTGAAAACATTTCAAATAAAAACTCACCTCGTGCGTTTATCACAAAATCTCTTCCAAGATAATTCACGTATGACCACCCTTTGTAGAATCTGAAATCACAAAATACCAAATATCTCTTTTAACACTAATCTTACGAAATCCTCCACCCAAGTCGAAACCCAAAATAACATGAAATCGCAATGAACAGTACCAAGTCGCAACGGTAATGAACAGTACTAAGTCGCAACCTCTTATTGCGACTTCACCCCGAAATCGCAACCCACTATTGCGATTCCACCCTGGAGTCGCAACCCACTATTGCGATCCCAAAACCGAATCGCAATCAACTACTGCGATTCCAAGCCAAGTCGCAAATGACCATTGCGACTTCAATGCCAAGTCGCAACCAACTGTTGCGACTTCGTTGAATGTCGCAGTCGTCTATTGCGACTTCGATGAATGTCTCAGTCTACTGTTTCATCCTAAAACCCAGATTTTTGCAGTTTACTCTATGCATGTTTATGCTACTTTGCAGATATGTTTTATACTACCATTAGAACACTATTCCCAACCCAGAATTATCATATCTATCTAAAATAGCATAACCCACTTCTAAAGCTTATCTTGCAACCTCAAGAACTCTTTAATGGATTAAAACACAAATAAGGTATGGATTGTTTACCTTGATTACTTCAGATTGTTAGTAGCAATTCCAGCAGCAAACTTCTTAATTCTTCCTTCTTCTTTCCTTTTAGCCTTTCTCTCGATCTCTCTCTCAATCGAATACTACACACACACACACTAGTATGTTGAGATAATACTTCCTTACTTGAGACATTGACACCTATCCTCACAAGGGAGAAGTCGGTTTTGGCAAGGAGGAGGTGTCACCTAATTACCAAATAAACCTTAAACTTGATTCACTTGTCACAATATACCCCTAGCTTCTTTTATAAAAATAAAAACGTACCCCTTAACTTCCAATTAATATTAAAACTCATCCCTAAACTTTTAAATTTCACCAAACACTAATATAAAGACTTGTAAAATTCCAATTTAAATTAAATAAAATACCTGGTTATTACAACCATCGATAGAAAGAACAACTTCCAGCAAAAAAAGTCAAACACAACAGGAGCTCTACCTCCTCTACAGTTTCAAAGGATTCTAGGTGTTCTGCTAGAGCCTCTACTCTTGCTAGAAAAATGGCCAATGGAAGGGCTAATAACAAAGATGTATGCTATGAACAAAAACTCCCCAACAGAACATGCTGATGGATACCCACACTGCAGACCTCTGCCAAAGAAACTTCTAGGATATGCAAGGGACGAAGAACTAGAACTAGAATACATACGCGATCATAGGACTCCAGAACCAAGTCCTATGACACCACCGCGTCTAGGAGTCTCCATAGGTACAGAAGTATTAGATAGGTTGACAGATGAAGAATGGGCAGCTGCTTTTAAGAAGCATGAAGACAATCAAGCCAGATTCCATGCTCAGAGAAAATCCATTTACTCTGCTTCAAAGAAACAAAAACCCTCTGCCTCTACTCCTCAAAAGAAAACTCATAAGAGGAAAACCACAGAGGGTACCTCTACAAGTGTCGCAGAAGGTCATCCCTCTCCTCCACATGCCACAGAAGTTGGATCTTCTGCTCCTCCCTCTCCCCCAAAGGAAAAGAAGAAAAGAAAATCCAAAGCCTCAGAAGAAGGGGCACCTAAACCCAAGAGGAGAAAGAGCAAGAAGAAAACTGGGAAACATCTATCTCCTATGCAACCAATAGCAGAGGAAGAAGTGGCAGAAGACGTAGAGGAACAGGGAACAGAAGGAGTAGCAGAAGAACAAAACCAAGAATCCCCTCTGCAATCCCCCAATCCCCTCAACTATGCACATCACGGGGATTTCCTCCAAAACCCAGAATTCGCCCATACTCTAAACACTGCTGGATGGACTGCAGAACCCCTCTCCCATGGGTCCACGGAAGAACCTGACTTCAGAATCTCTTCTGACTTAGATGATGATGACCAAACTCCTAGGGATCATCAGGTTGAGACACCAGAAGTGCTACAGAACCCCTTCACCCAACCCGGATTTGATGCACAAAGGGAAAGTCCAAAGGAACAAATAGCTGTAGAAGACCATAACATGGACACCATGTTAGAAAATCCAACATAAGAGGTGATTGAAACGAGGGAGACAATGATAGAGGTCTCAGATATAGATTCAGATGAAGAAGAACCTGACCGAATACGAAAAGGTCTCTATCATCCACATGTGATGCAATTATACGGCTCTCATCCAATGTACGACCTCTTAGTTACTGGGGCAGGAGCTACAATAGAAGTTAGGGAAGAAGCACCAAGCCATAGGGTAGCGACATAGACTGAAACTATAGATGGTGAAGTAGTGCTTGGATGCCTAACAGAGGGAGAAACAAGAAAAGATGCCTGGATTAATAGAGGCACACAACCAAAACCAACTCCCAGTGCAACCCACACTTCTATTGCCGCCAATCTAGTGGCAGAGGGCAATATAGAAAAAGAGCAGCACGGCTCGACCCCAACCCAAACCATCTGGACAGAGGAAATTCTTTCATCCTCTGTACCAATAATAACCGGGGAAACCATTCCAGGGGAATCCTCTCTAAAGGATTCATCCTTAGTTCGTGATATATTGCCCCAAATCACACCCGACATCCTTGCAGAGGAATTTGTTTCCTCTGCCACACACACACAACTAGCTCCAAACATCTCTTCAGAGGAGATTAGAGTGCACAAAGACGGAGAGACTCTAGACAAGTCTCCGAGTCAACAGAAGGATAATCTAGTACCCACCTCTGGAGTGGATCTAGACAATGTCATTCACAGAACTTCTGTAGAGTCTGAAGCACTAGATGCTTCTGCTCGAGGATCAGAAGGAAATCCTTTCGCCCCCAACATCCAAACAAGGGCGAAAGAAGGTGTCTCAGGAACAGAGACTCACTCTGGGGATGAATGTGTTCCCCCAGAGGTTACAACGAGTTCACATGTATCAAGGGATGAGTTCCAAACCCTTGTCACCTCTGTGAACCAAACAATGAAAGAGTTGCAAAGCTCTTTCAATTCTTTTGCAGATACTACATCCAGGGCAATCCTTGATCTGAACACCAAAATGGACACCTTGTCCACAGAGATGCAAAACGCCATAACCCAGATGAAGTCCTCTGCAACACACACTGCTACTACCACTGCCACCTCTGCAGCAGCTGAATTCGGAAAAGCCGCCACCACTGCCTTTAAAGACTCTGTCAAGCACTTTCTTCTGTAACTAAAAGAGCAATCCTCAAAATCTAACGCTCTTACACCTGAAGAACTGAAGAAAGCCTTAGACGAAGTTCAAGAACAAATAACCAAAAATACTCAGGCCATGAAGCCTTCTGACTACATGACCAGAGCTCAAGTGACAGAACTCGGCCAAGGAATACTTGATCAGATGACCGAATTCATCAAAGCTTTCACCGTTGCCAACGCACACTATGTCAAAGAGTTTCAAGCTAGTGTCGGCAAAATGCGCTTCAACACAGAAGCAGAGGTTGAAACACTGCTCAGCCTCTGTGATGACTTGTGCGCAAAGATGATTGCTGCAGGGGTTGTTCCACCAAAGAAACCAGATACAACATGCAGGGCAGAGGGTATGACAGATAAACATCAAGATGATTCTGATGATGACCATCATGGTCCATCAGATCATCCTGAGGGGGAGAATCGATGGGAGAAACAAAGGGAAGAAGCTGCGAGCAGAGGTCTACCAGCTCCACCAATAGTCGCAGAACCCATCAATCAAGCACCCCCATCTCAAACCCAACAAAGAACACAACCGTCCACAGAGGAAACACCCACCTCTGTGGAAATAATCTCTGAAGAAACCCCTGCTAAAACCCAAACACCTGAAACCCAAAGCAGAAACCAAACCACAGAGACAACAACCATCTCTGTGGAATCCATTCCTGAAGAAACCCAAATACCATAAACAACCCATGTTCAAAAACAGAAGACCACAGAGGCAACACCCACCTCTGAGGAAACTCCTTATGTATTTGGAAAAGATGTCCAAATCCAAGAAGAAGTCCACCTTCTGACATCCTCCGAAGACGAACTACCTTCCCCAACACCCAAAACCAACCCAAAAACCAAAACCATTGCTCACAAAAGAAAATATCTGAGCAAAACACCTGAAACCTCTCCAACAGAACCCAAATCACCAATCAAGCCCTCTGAAACTCAAGTGTCAGAACCAACAGAGGCAATCCCCAAACCAACAGAAACATCAACAACAAAGCCCTCTGAGACTCAAGAGTCAAATCCTACAGAGGCAACCCCATCTCAACAAGCAGAACAGCCGAAAGCAAAAGACAAGGGAAAAGGAATTGTGACAGAAGAACTGCAGAAGAAAAAGCCTAAGCATCAACCTTCAACAGAAAAACTGATGAAGAGCTCTTTCGATGCGTATAAGACACCAAAGCCTGAAGAAGAAGACTCGGCTTTCGGCATTAAACCTCTGTCAGATATTCCTGTTCTGGATCCAAAGACAAAACCTTCAGAGGATCGAGTGGCACAAGTCAAGAACCAATTAGATGCTCTGCGCAGAACCTTACCTCAACCACCACCACCACAAATGGAAGAAGTGGTATATAGGTACTTATACAGCAGAATGGGCATAATGGATCAATCAGAACCAACCATTCAAGACCCTGACTTCCGTGCTGACCTCGAAAACCTCTTCACCAGAACAAAACCCAAGCCTAAACATGAAATCTTCTCAACATCCAAGATCGCCAAAGTCCTATATTGCAAATTATCAAGAACCAGAAGCTGGCCTAAACTCTCTTACAACATCTACAAGGTCAAAAGAGAGGACAGATCAGAGAACCAATTTGCAGATGCATATCTTAGGAATCTCAATCCTTATGATCTACCTGATCTTCTGGAATGGACGAAAGAGAACTTCACAACCGACGAAGTTCGCAGAGCCTACAGGGTGATAAGAAAGGCCATACGCGAAAAGCTTCTGCTATACAGCATGGTAGATTTCCAATTGGCTCGAGATCTTGGAGTGAAAAGCCTAAGCGTTCAACCACCAGAAGACTACTGCCCTCCCTCTGCTACACCAAACTCAATCATCACAAATCCAAGGGTCGGGTTAGTATTTCTAGATCCTTATGGTAAATCAAAGTTGTTCGTAGAGATGGACTGTCAGAAGTACGCAACAAGTACTTTGACAGAGTTTAGAACGATCCTAGTGGAGCACAGAGGAACAAAGCTCATGAATCAAAGTCTTGCCGACAGACTGATAGAAGTTATCGATGCAACAATCAACTTCCGAAATCTCTGCATCATCTTCTATCACGAGTTCAAACAAGAAGGACTCGACCGCAGAAGTTTCAATGACTTCAAGAATGCCAATATCTGAGTCAGTCAAACAGATCCTCTGTAATATTTTCTTTTCAATACAATCAAATGTAAATGCCTCTGGCAAAATCTAATGTGAAAAGAAAATATTCTTGTACTTAGAAAATACTTGCACTTTCAAATTTTTAATTTTCACTGCTTAGGGGGAGATTGTTAGCTCCAATCTTTCTGTTTGTAAAAGTAGTGAAAATAGTCTAAGTACAGAAGTAACCCACAGAGGCTCTGCCGAGTAGCCGAGTAACCGATAAGACAAAAGTCTTCGACGGAGGCTCTGTCGGGTTAATCAAGAAGACCGAAGTGAAGAAACAACAAGAGACTCTTCTATGCGGACAAGACCACAGAGCCTCTGTCATACTTGACAGAGCTTCTGTGGCAAAAAGAAGATTTACGCAAAAGATCTTAACAAGGACGAACATGCTTCTTACAATACCTACCATTCGAAGGTTCTAAAGATCAATCGTACAAAGGCGTGACCTGACAACTCCACGTGTCAAACTCTGATAGGTTTCCGCCTAAAGCTGAATACGGAGCATTTAATGAACGTTGTATCTACAACAGTTCCAGAATAGTGTTTTGTACCTTCCAGCTACTGTTCCAGAACAGTGTCTTTGTACCTTCAGTCCTTATTGTCCCCTTTAGGAGTAGTATAAATAGAAGGTTCATGTGAACTCTTCTATTAAGCTTTTCACAACACACACACCATTAAACTGCAGATTTGTTGTTAATCCTTTAATGTTCTTGGTGTTCTTATTATATATCAAATACAGTAATCTTTGAGAAACATATGTTATTTACTCTTTGCTTTATTTGATATTGTGTGATCTTCTACCTTACAATATCTTTCAGTTCTTAAATACGCTTTCGCACCATACAATCTGAACTAACTGAAAGTTAAGATCATTGTTTTAGTAAAACAGGAACCAACAATTGGTATCAGAGCCAAACAGATTCGAATTTGTGCTTCAATCCATTGATTTTTATCAATTTTTGAGAGATTATTGTGTTTTTGTGCAAAGTTGAGAGTTCTTCAAGTTCTTCATCTTTTTGGTTGGTTTTGGCCATTAGAGTTCTTCTACTGGTTTAAAATCGATCAAGGGTTGTTAGTAGATAATACCTGAGTGTTTTATTCCGCAAAATCACTAGGTTTGTAGCTCAGTTTGTTCATTTACTCAATTTTCGGAGTTTTAAACTTTTATTTTTCTACACTTTGTTTTGCTTCGGAAAACCACTTTCTGTTGGTTTTTTGACAAAACACCAAGCATTAAAGTTTCTCAGAATCGAGTCATGAACCTGTGTACCAAATTTCAGCTCAATCCGATCATTTTTGAAAAACATTGACTCAAGAACATTTGAATATAACTTTTATTTACTGCACACGTTTTTGCTTCGAAAAACCATTTTCTGTTAGTTTTTGGACAAAACTCGAATAATTAAAGTTGTCCATAATATCCTCGTGCACCTACCTACCAAATTTTAGCTCAATCCGACAAATTTGGGCTGAGACAGGTTAGTGCATTAAGACAAAAGACTGTGTAACAATTAATTCTTTTTCGCACAAAGTATCTGTTAACGATCTTTCAAATAACAATATGTCAAGATTAAGATTTAGTGCTGATGCTGAGGCTCATTATTATTCTAAACTCAGTACTAATTTTCGCAAAATTATTCCTAATCTTGAGAAAGAGTTGGAGGAAAAGAACAAAAGCATTCTGATTGATTCGGAAAAGATTGCTAAGCTTGAAGAATCAGGTAAACTCTTAACCTGTGAAAATCTCGATCTTAAGAGAAAATTATGTGAGTCTGAAAAGATTTTTGAAGAAGAGAAGAAAAGACGTGAACTTAAATGTTTAAAATTTTCTAATTTGGTTTCTGATTATAAAAAGCTTGTGATCTGTGAAAGAGAAAAGTTTGAAAAGGAGAAAACAATTTTTGAAACAAAGTCTGTGGAATTTTCTTGCAAAATCTCAGAATTACAGAAAACTCTTGAAAAGGAGAGAAAGAGTCTTATCTTGAAAGAAAAGAGTTTGAGAAGAAGAAGATTGAAGGATTTCAAATACATGTTTGAAAGATGATTTTGAGAGAGAAATAAAGGTTTGTAACGCTGAAATGTCCAAATTGACAAAAAACTATCTGTTTTGTCAACCAATATTATGTTGGAGAAGATGTACAAATCAGATCTTCTAAAGAAGTTTGATTTGAATCTTAAAGAAAAAGATGTTTTAGCTAAAAGACTTAAGGAATTTGACTTAGAAAACTCTCGTGTTGATAATACAGATAATCTTGTTTTTAAAAGAGTGAAAATGGTTTGGAAAGTCAAAAGCTCTACTCCTGTCAAAAATGCTCCAAAGCCTTTTGTTTTTGTTTCATCTCATCACTCATATAACTGTAAATGCTTTAATCTTCTGTTTACATTAAAGAACTATTTGTCTAGATCAAACTATGTTCAAAATGGGTCATTTCAAAAGAAAATTCCAAAGACCCAAAGTGAGAAAAGTCATAGAAAGGAACCCGGCAAACCAGCTAAACTTGGCAAACCAGAGGACCTTACAACAGATCCTAATCTTAACAGAAAAGGACCCATTTGGAAATGGGTACCAAAATGTCTTTAATCTGTTTTGCAGGTACTTGGACTCCTTAATACATCTGTTAAGGACTCACACTTCAGTGGACAATGGACTCTTAAACACTCAGTTTAAGACTCATCCTACAAAGGCAATTGATTTCGGTGCACAACAATCAAGTACTATGACAGCATGCTGACAGATTTGCGATGTTGTAGTAAATTGATCATATCTCACTGATCAAGACTCCAATTGATGCGATTCAAAAGGCCCTGGATTTAAGACACATTGATGAACATCTTTCGTGTTCTACTATTTCAGAGATTCGAAATTTAGACAGGTCATATGCATCGTTGAAGTATACAACAGTGTGCTGATGGAAAGCTGATGGACAGATCTGCGCGACTATGGTAAATCAACCATATCTTATCTGTACGAGCTCCAAAAGAGGCGATTCAAGATGATCTGAACAGATAACAAACCAATGAAATTTGTTTGAGGTTTGAGTTTTTGCAAACTCCAGATGTAAAATGGTCTAAATCAGTGTCAAATTTAGTGTAACATTTCTGTTAAGGTTCTGCCGAGCCGCGACCAAACCTCTGTCGGACGTGACCAATCTATGCCGAGCCGCAACCAAACCTCTGCCAGCTATGACCAAACCTCTTCCAATCAAGGGTAAACCAAAGTAAGAATGTATCGCACAAAATCTTTTCAAAAACAGTTTTCTAGGACACCAACTTCCAAATACGTCCTAAAAACATTGCCCAAAACGATGAAAACTTTGGATGATAAAAAATGTTTATGAATCGTTAGCTACTAGAAATTTTCTCCCATAGAACCTCTGCCGAGTTTCACAGAGCTTCAAAACCTCTGTTGGTGAAAATTCCGTGCTAACGCTCTATCGATCAGTTCCAATGCTTTTTCAAACGTTCTTGGTAAAGATGCAAGTCTAGAGAAGAATAAAAGTCAAGTCTCAGATCACAGAGCCGCGACCAACCTCTGCCGAGGAGCGACCAACCTCTACCGAGCCACGACCAACCTCTGCCGAGCCGCGACCAAACCTCTGCCGAGCCTTTGTCAAGCGTTTGTCAAGACGCGATCATTCTTTGTCGACCACTCAGACCAACTTCTGGCGACAACATAAGCTTTGGCTCAGAATTTTGCGACCACCCACTGTGGTACTGTTCACCACAGAGCCTCTGTGAAACCCGACAGAGCCTCTGTTGACTGAACCTCTGCGACCGAACCTCAGAGCCCGTAGCCCAACGTCTTAGTACTTGCTGTCAGCTTTGCGCACCTATCGTATTTTCAACAGAACTCTCTCCTCGAAGCTCCAAATTTGACGAGTCCAGATGCGTTGGATTCCTAAGACACAGATGAACAATGTTCCTGTTTTGAGATTGGTCTGAATCAGTGTTCTTCTTTTTCAGAATTCTGCTAAAGTCAGTATACATATGCTGGACAGAAAGTTGTGTTTCACTAAAATCATCATCAGAGCTCTGTGGAGTTTTTCAGAGACTCAAAAGATCAGAAGCAGTCTTGAAGATCAAAGTTCATGCAGATCATAAGGTAGACCTCTGTCAGCAGTTGATCAACCTCTGTCGACACGAGATCAGCCTCTGTCGACACGAGATCAACCTCTGTCGGCACTACGATCAACCTCTGCCGCAAAACCTTTGCCGCCAAACCTCTGCCGACCAACCTCTGCCGCCAAACCTCTGCAGACAAACCTCTGCCGACCAACCTCTGCCGCCAAACATCTACCAGAGCTTTGTTGGTTTGTCAGAAGTTGTCCAGAGCCCAAAAATTGTTTGTTTGACAGCTTTGCGCTGCTTCAGAAACATGCACACAACTTTTGACTCGGCGCTCCAAATTACACGAGTTCAGTTGCATTGGAAAGATAATTCACAGACGCACGACTTTAATGCTCTGCGTTTTCTCAAATTATGTGTGTTGATATGCCAAAAACAGCTTCAAAGTCTGCTGTAAGGTGCTGGACCGAAAGCATTGCATTTAATTCATGCTCCTTCCGCTTTCAAGAATGGTGTTCTCTCGACGTTTCTACACACAGCAGTGTAGAACCAGTACCTCATCAGAATTTATGCTTCTACATAACTCAGTGTAGGACCAGTACCTCAGATATGTTTAGTTCAGAGTTTTTTAACTGGTATTTCTAAACTCTGACCCCTTGCATTGTTTTTAATTATTAGTGTTTTTGGATATTCCTAACAAATGAGGAATCATCAAAGATGATTACCAAAATATTTTTTGATTTTACAGGATATCTAATTTCAAATGGAGCTTCAATGAGATTAAATACTCAATTTGAGGGGGGGAATGCCAATCTGACCATGTACATCCAAAGGTAAATTTCTAAATCTTTAGACTCATCATTTTTAAAGAAGACTAACTTTAAAATGATAAAACCTTTCAAAAATGGTCAAACCACTTCTAGATGCTAAATGCTTTTTCTGATATAGAAGTTGGATTTTAAATGCTTTTCTGAGACTAAAAATAGTCAGTGTGTGGAACAATACAATCTTTAGGACAACAATTTCATGGGATCAATGTGTGAGCATATATAGCACTTCTATGGATTCACTTAAACCTGTGTTTCCTACCAAAGAAGTAAACCTTGAGTGATTGAGAGGTAAAGGGTCTACATTAAAGAGTGGGGGAGACAACTCATCTGAGTTTTTCTCATTGTGCTTAAGAGGTAAAAATGAAAAGAGAGTTTGGTTAGATGTGAGCTAAATGATAAAAAGAAAGAGGGTGTGAGAACAGAGTCAAAAGAATTATACAACTCTGCACTAACTTTTTCTGAGCCGGGCAAGCCACATTACTGATTTATCACGATTCTTTGGTGATTATCATTGAAACAGGCAGTGAGCCCATGCCAACTCTTTAATTAACCCCACTAGCTACTTATTTCCTCTCAACAGGGAAATACTTCACTTTTCCACGGGAAAGCAGCATATATGCTATCTGATCTTTATTTGGAAGGTTAGATATTGAAAAGAAGGAAATTTGCCCCACCTTCACACTTCACTCATGCACATTGAGTCTGTGGACACCTGTTATGTCCAAACAGTTTACACACTTTTGAGCCTAATAGATAATATTCTATTTTTCTTCCACACAATATCACGAATCTATGTGATTCCACATGCATATCTATATGATATTGCCAGAACAGTTTGAAAAGTTTAATTTTATAATTCTACTTCTATGATAACTGGAAGTCCTATCAGAGCTTCATATTTGTCAACTCTGAACATAGGCCACACAATTATTTTAATTGTTGTGATAACAGTTGCTATGTGCTTTTGTGTTAGATGATTACCCCTGGTTACTTATTATTGTTAATGCAGATTCTCATGAGCCGAATGTGTTCGCTACTCTTCATCTCCTAGTTGTTTATCTATCATCGGTTATTACTTAAACTGGTTATACAAGCTTCCGCACATCAAATCGTTCTCTGATTGTTTGAGTTTAATCTATGGGAGATAACTGGGATCTAAAAAATAAAGCAACATTCAAGGGGGGGTAGGCAAAGATCAAGGGAGAGTTAAAAAAATAAACTAAAGCACCTGACATTGTGGAAGATCAGGAAAAGAAGACTCACAAGACTTGAATATTGACACTCCAACGCCTCTAAAGAAAGAAAGGGGGAGACTACAAGATGATGCTTTCTTTATAAAACATTAGGGGGATATTGTTAGCTTTAATTAGCCCCTAATTTATATGAATGTTTTATAAAGAAATAGTGTCAAGGACTTATTTGTATTTGTTGAGTGTCACGGGCTAAAAGTGTAAATAACCAATTGTTGTATTGGTTATAAAGTCTTGTCTTAGAGAATTTTAGGTTAAGCCTCCTAGTCTTATTTTACTTTCATACGTTAACTAAGAGAGAGAAAGCTTCAAGAGAGAGTTGTTCTTAATTCCTATATTGTAAACTCTTCTCTTTATTAGTCAATATACAAAGATTATTGCTATTATTATTATTACTTGTTGTATCTGGGTTACTACAGTGTCCTACTTTTTCACAGTTAAAGCAGATAGCAGTAGCCTTATCAACAGGGGTTGATGATCTTGGCTTGTCAGTGAGTAAAAGGGGTTTGTTCCTTCTGAGGTTACTCTTTCTAGCGAATCTCCTGAACTTATTAGCCAGGAGTGCTAGAGATTCATCAAGATCTGAAGACACAGCATCTGATGAACATTCAGAGTTAGTTTCCAACTCAATGATAGTGATAGATGATCGCTGAGTGGAAGGTGACTCTGAGAGTAAAGCAACAGGTGTGCTCTTGGAATCTTTTACAAGATTCTTCTTAAGATGACACGGCTGCTCATGATTGAGCATAGTGCCAAATAAGGTAGAGAGAGTCGTAGATTTTAGATTCTTTGATAGCTTGAGACACATTGAATAATTGTCCCAGCTTTTAGGTAAACATTCTAGGAACTTTGTCAGAATTTCAAAGTTAGAATATTCCTTACCAACGGTTTTCAGGAAGAGCCATAGAAAGGATAGATCTGGCTTTATTGTCGATAGCCACTTTCTTGTTATCTTCATCAGACCAATTGTGAGGTTCCTTAGGAATGATTCTTTCAGGAATGGCAGCTCTAGTAGTAGTGTCTGGAACTTCAGGATCAATCCCAACAGGAATATATGGGCCATTTTCGATGTAATAAGGCATAGTAGGGTCTACAACTTCTAAGAAGAGTATCATCCTATTTTTCCACGGATTAAAGTTATCTCTGGAAAATCTAGGGGGTTTTGCAAGAGTACCATTGTCAATATAGTTTGTGTTTGTGTTGGTAGCCATTATGAGAAATTACAAGGAAGATAAAAGATATTAGTATAAGCAAGATCTTGTTTATGAGTTTAAACAATCCGCTCTGATACTACTTGTTGGTTCCGAAAGGGTTATACAATTTTGTAGAAGGGGGGCGGGGGGTTGAATACAAACACACAGATTTTACTTTTCTAAATTGTTTATTGATATGTATCAAACAATTTACAACTTGTTGTGGAACAAGATTAAGGAATAAACCTAATCTAAACAAGTTAAGAGAATCACTAAGATTTCTTGCAATAGAAATAAGTTAGAAAGAAGATAAGAATATAAAGTATAATATTCTAACATAAAGTAGTAGAGAGAAGAAGATGGCCGAGCACTTCATTTCTGAAGTAGGGTTTCTTCTTATATACTGCATGCATTAAATGCATATCAGTACAACTTTACACGTGGCAGCAACTGATTGGTTGCATGGTTTGACCTTGGTAGACAACCTAGTAGCCGCATGATGAACAATGTAGAATCAGAGTTAGTTGTACGATTCTAGATAAAAAGGATGTCCGTTCAGACAGATCGTACGGAGACGTGCAAGGGGATAAGACAAAAGTAACTTGTAGAGGAAACTTCATGATCAACGTTCGTTGAACAGTTCTTTATCAGCGAGTGATAAAGTTCAGCGTTCGGTGGAGTTTTCTACTTGTAACTTCACGTTGAGTGGACAGGTCTTGGCTTCGCTGATATCCGCATCAGTTCATTAGTAGACTTGTCACTGGTTCTTTGGCTTGATCTTCGACTTTAGCGTAAAACATGGTTGATGTGAAACTTGTCTTCAGGGATCATAAGTAAACAACTAAAACTATTAGCGATCATCAACAGGACTGAACAGGCTCAGGGCTTACTGATGAACAGTATCGCTGAATGTGTAATTTAAAGAGCATGAGTTTCCTATCGGCGGTACTGTAGAGACATAGTACTTATCAGCGATAGTGAAACTCTAATACATATTGTCTACTTACAATTTTCACTAAGTGATTCTTAAAGAGTCATTATCAAATCACTTAGGGTTTGGATCAACAAGGATGATCTAGCAGGTCAGAGCACCAAGCCCCCCTCTGACTCTAGCTCCGTGTTCAACATTGCTCAAAATCTCCAAGTGTTGAATCTCTTATTTAAGCCTTCCATGTCATCACAAAGCGGTTATTTTACCTTTACACGTGGCACTACAAGATTAGTCAGTATGTTGACTTTCCTGATTTAGGCTATATATATGAGATACTGTTGGGTCCTGTTTTGCATAACAATGATGATTCTATCTAATTAGTTAAAACAATATATAATGCGGAAGCATTTTAACGAACTAACAGATATAATGAGGTAGAATAACACACAATATCAAATATATGAAGTGTAAATAACACAGATAAATAGCTCAATGATTCACTGTATTTGATATAATAAGTGTTGGTTCTATATGCTCAAGAATGATTATAAAATAATATTACCGGTAATATATGATCCTATAGGGTCACACCGAATAACAAGTAGACACCGGATTAATATTTATAAGGATTTGATTCTTGATAAATATTATTATTTTTTGACAAATATTATTAATTATATTATAGAATATAATTAATAATATTAGATGCAAATGAAAGTTTCTAGTTTATTAATTAATATGATTGGCTCATATGTAACTAGAAATAAAAGGAGGGACTTTAATGATAAAGTTTAAAATAGTTAAAATTGTGATTTTAACCATTTTAAACTAGGAGGGTTGAAAGTGATAATATGCATGGGAGGCTCAAACCTCATTGGAACCTTTTATGGTCCAATAAAAAAGCCTTGTGTGCACACCTTGTCTCTTGTCTACCTTTTATAAATGCAAGTATACTTTCAAAATTAGAGTTAACATTTTTTCTCTCTCCCTCTCCTTGTGCTCGGCCGAAACACACACATAGTGTGTCTGTTTTTGTTCTTCATTAATCAAGTCTATTGTAGAGTTGTTTATGGAGTTCTCTTTGCATCAAACATCAAGAAAGTACTAGCATACATAAAGGTGTTGGAGCTTGTTTGTGGACTTCTCTAGAGGAACCTTTCTTGAGTTCTTTCCATCTTCATCTCCTCATACAAGAAGACTTGTTCAAGGGACTACAAAGGTTGTAATTTCTACAAACCCCCTATGTATGTTTTTTTAATCTTTCATGTCCATGCAAATGGATCCTTGGTGGGTATTAAAATGTTTTTTTAATGTTGTTTATTTTAAGCTTCCGTTGCAAATATTATGTTTTTAGAAATCATGTTTTGAACAAAACCCAACAAGTGGTATCAGAGCCTCATTTGCATGCATGTTTAGATTTTTTGTTTATATGAAAAATGCTTGGTTTTTGGAAGCCATGGGTGATTTTTCATTATGTATGAAGAAGTTCATACATGGCATCTTTGGCAATTTTTATATATAATTGTTATCTTATGTGACCAAAATTTACATGCATTTTTGGTCATAAAAGTTGCCTTAGAAAAACAAAGTGTTTATTTATAATTTTATAAATGTATATAAAGTGTATAAACAAGCCAAAGACCCCTTTTTTATTTTATGGTTGTAATATTTATTTATTCATACAGTATGTAATAGTAAATAGGCATTCTTCTTTTTGTTAATTTTTATATATAAATAGATTTATGTTAGATTAGATTTATTTATATAAAATGTAACAAGTTTGAAGAATGAATACCTTTTGAAGACTTTCAAGAAGCCATGGAGTTCCTAGAAGTTTTGCATGCATTTGGATGTTCTTGCAAGTGGGAGCTTGAAGACCTCAAAAAAAAAATTGGTCATCTTGTTCCTTAGGAATGGACTTGACATTCTTGTTTGGTTCACAAGAATTGTCACTAGATTTTTGGCTTGGTTTATACACTTTCTACATTTTTTTATATGTTGATATTTTATGTTGATATTATCATGTGTGGTTGAAATAGGATTTTGCATGCTAGATAATATTTTGAACATAAAAAAAATCATCCTTTGGAGTTTGGTTTTTCAAAATATCCTTTTATTGTAAAATGATAAAATAGGAGGGATTTAAGCAATAAAGTTTAAAATAGTAAAAATTGTGTTTTAACTATTTTTATACTTGGAGGGTTAAAAGGAAATATTGCATGAGAGACTCAAACCTCATTGGACCCTTTTGTGTCTAATAGGAGTTGCATGTGGTCTTGTGCTTTTTGAATTAAAAGAGAGAGAACATTTATTTTAGAGGAAAATGAGTTTTTTTTTTTTAAATAAAAGGAGTTTTATTATAAAAACTCTTAAATTTTTTGAAATAGTAAAATGAGTTAAAATTGTGATTTTAAAACTCATCCAAACTCCATGTCTAAATAATAAAAGGTTGTTTTATTAAAAAGACTAAAATTGGTTCTAATGCGCTCAAACTCAAACTTTAATATAGGATATTAGTTTAAAATTGACCGCAACGAAATAGTTAATAAAATGGAGATTTTATTTTGAACTAAAAGAACCAATAAAAGAAAAATATGATTTTAAATAATAAGTACCATGTGATATTGGATGTATGCAATATACATGATACGATATGTTGTTTATAAAACTAGAATTATAATACATCTAAAATCCCTTTTAAAATGCAAGTTGTTAGCTCCAATATTCTGAAATATTAGAAGTATTGAAAAATGGCCAAGTACAGAAGAACTTCCACAGAAGCTCTGCTGAGTGCAACAGAAGCTCTGCCGGGCATCTCAGAAGAATCAAAGGAAGTTTGATCAAGAGTGATCAAAGACCGAGGAAACTACAGAAGGACGCTTTCAGAAGACCAAGACCGCAGATCCTCTGTTACAAATAACAGAGCCTCTGTGGTCCTCTAAAGACTAGGAAGACATTTATAAATATCTTGCTACTGTTCCAAGACCTGTTCATCAACTTGCATGGAAAAGTACTGTCAAAACACGTGTCAAGCTCTGAGTGGACTCAATAGGGCATGGTACAAAATAGACGTCTGCGCCATTTAATGCATTTACCAAAAGTACATCTGCTCCATTAAATGCGCATGGCTCAAACAACTGCTCACACCATCCAGTTTACTATTCATGCCGTAAAAGGAACAGTGACCTACTTCATAGTCTTCTAAGAGTAGTATAAAAGGAAGACTCATGTTGAGTTCTTCCTAAGAAGATATAGAACAACACACAAAAACAGAAAAACAAGAACACTTCAATCGAACATCAAGAACACATAGCTTATGCACATTTAGAGTCATATCTGTTTAAAGCTTTGCATACTCACTGTTCTTAAATCTGTTCTTGATATATATATATTCAGTAAACTTTGAGATATTGTTTCCTATTCACTGTTTATTTATATTGTGTTCTAAATCTATCAAACATATCTGTTAGTTCTTCAAATACGCTTCCGCATCAAACATAAACTCGAACTAATAGATCTGATAATCTTGTTTAAAGCAAAACGGGAACCAACAATTGGTATCAGAGAAAAACTTGGTTTTCAATATCAAGTGATCCTCGTTTAGACAAGATTTTTTTGATAGAAACTGTCTGTTCTTAACCTATTCTTCATTCCTTCAAACAGATTCTGTTTTACTGCCATTCTCGATTTATTCGATCTGGTAACATCCTAGAAACTGTTTCTTTCGTTAAAAACTTCATTCAATATGTCAAGACTAAAATTTAGTGCTGATGCTGATTTTCATTATTATTTCAAACTCAGCACAAATTTTAAGAAAATAATTCCTACTCTTGAGAAAGAATTAGAGGAAAGAAACAAGAGTATTCTTATTGACTCAGACAACATTGCCAAGCTTGAAGAATCAGGTAAACTCCTAAACTGTGAAAATCTTGAACTGAAAAGGAAACTATCTGAGTTAGAAGAGCTTGGTAAAAAGAAGAAAGAGAAGTTTGAGGAAGTTAAGACTGTTTTTAAAGAAGAGAAGAAAAGCCTTGAGCTTAAGTGTCTAAACTTTTCTAAACTGATTTCAAACTTTGAAAAACTAATAATCAGTGAAAATGAAAAGTTTGGAAAAGATAAAACTCTTCTTGAGACAAAGAATATGGAACTTTCTTTCAAAATCTCAAAATTACAGAAATCTCTTGAAAAGGAGAGGAAAGAGCAGGATTTTGAAAGAAAAGAGTCTGAAAGGGTGAAGAGAGAAGGATTTCAAACAAAGTGTTTAAAAGACAAGTTTGAGAAAGAAAGAAAGGTCTTTAAAGCTGAAATGTCAAATTTAACAAAGAGACTATCCGATTTGTCAAACAAGATTATGTTGGAGAAGAGGTATAAATCAGATATTCTAAGAAAATTTGATTTAAACCTTAAAGAAAAAGATGTTTTAGCTAAAAGGCTTAAAAACCTTGTCTTAGCAAACTCTTGTGCTAAAAATTCAAATAATCCTGTTTACAAAAAGATGAAAATGGTTTGGAAAGTCAAAAACTCTATTCCTGACAAAAATGCTCCAAAGCCATTTGTTTCTACAAAGCCTTCATCTTTTCATTCATATAAATGCTTTGATCTTCTGCTTCAATTAAGAAACCTTTTCTCTAAATCTTTCTGTGTACAAAATGGGTCATTTCAAAAGAAAAATCAAAAGACCCAAAATGAGAAAAGTCATAGAAAGAAAGTTGGCAAACCAACAGAGATTGGCAAACCAGAGGACCTAAAGACAGCTCCAAATCCTAACAAAAAAGGACCCATTTGGATATGGGTACCAAAAGTTATTTGATCTGTCTTGCAGGTACAAGGACTTTTGATCATTACAGATCAGGACTCGCTCTTCAGAGGAGATCAGGACTCCTAAACACATCAGTTTAGGACTCGCACTTTAGTGAAAAAGACTCTTAAACAAATCAGTTTAAGACTCGAGCTTCATCAGAAAAATGACTTCTGACCATTACAGATCAGGACTCACTCTTCAGCAAACAATGAACTCCTTAATACTTCTATTAAGGACTCAGGCTTCAAAATACACTATGACTCTTAAACACTTTGTTTAAGACTCATCCTTCAAAGATTCTATACTTCACAGAGCCTCTGTGGAATTGCTCAGAACCTATGACAATCTCCACAGAACCTCTGATGAGGTTGACCTATGTACTGTGCATTATTTATCTCTATTGATTCAAGCATAGGTCACGGGGGAGCAGAAGGAGACCTCAAATTAACCTACAGAGGTTGATCATTCAAGGGGGAGCCAAAGGAGGATTATGATCAACAAGAGTTTCTGTCGTCCACACTAGACACTCTAAAAGGTATGTGTCGCACAAAATCTTTTTCCAAAAACAATTTTCCAGGACAAAAATTTCTAAATATGTCCTAAAAACAATGTTTAAAACCATAAAAACTTTGAATGATCAAAAAGTTTTATAAATTATTAGTTATTAGAAATTTCCTATCACAGAGCCTCTGCTGGCTCTGGCAGAGGTCCAAAAACCTCTGTAGGATAATTTCTCTCTACTAAAGATTTAACGATCCTCTCAAATGTTTTTCAAACGTTTTTGGTAAAAGTACAAGCTTCAAGAGATAAAAAGGCAGGTTTCAAACTACAGAGATCAATCCTACAGAGGTTGTTAGATCAAGGAGGAGCGGAAAAGGAGACCTTGCTGAATCTACAGAGATTCATAAGTCAAGGGGGAGCAAAGAATGCGACAGAAGAGATCACATTCGCCGATCAAAAGGAAATAGGTTGGTATCTTGCCACAGAAGTCATAAGCCACAGAGTTCTTTCAAACAAAGAACCTCTGTAGATCACTCAAATCATTCAAATGACTTCTGCTGCACAAAATCTTTGAGATTTACAATTTTCTAGGACACCAACTTTCAAATAAGTCCTAAATACATTGTTAAAACTGATCAAAAACTTGGATGATTAAAAATGTTTATAAATTATTAGTTATTAGAAATTTCCTGTCACAGAGCCTCTGCTGGCTCTGACAGAGGTCCAAAAACCTCTGTAGGATAATTTCTCTCTACTAAAAATTTATTGATCCTCTCCGTGTTTTTCAAACGATTTTCATTAAAGATACAATCTACAGAGATAAACGTTTTTCAAATTCACAGAGCTTCTGTACACACAGAGCTTCTGTAAAGATTTCCACTTGGGAATTTCTGTATCTGTAACGGTAACTTTTCTGTGGTGAAAATTTAAAACCCACGTGTTTTTCATTTAATGTGGCCGCCCACGACGTCTCGTCGTCACTGACATTGATGACGTGTCAAGTTTTCATTGACGTACATATCACGTCGTCCTAGAAACTTGCACCACGCCGAATGAACTCGAGTGTGGATCTCAAATTTTATTAACTTTCTCACATTTTCACCGTTCCGAATTCTTTCCGTTACCACAGTATAAAACCCAAGTTAAAATCACTTTCAAAACTTTACTATTCTCTCATCTTCTCCGGCGAACTTGCTTATTTCTTTCTGAAAACCTAGAACTTTCAAAACCTACAAATGGCTTCCAGTTCCAAATCTGCTCACGTTTCACCGACGAACTCTCCGACATCCTCTCCAGTGCATTCTGAGCACTCCCACAACCCACACATCGCCACCGATGCCGACAGACACGACTCCGACGACGAGGCATCCTTCGTACCCACTACCCACCTGCAACAATTTTTCTCAAATGACCATTTCGAGCAAACCCTTCCCATTAAATCGAACAACTGTTATCTTGTTCCTTCTCCTACGACATTTGGAAAAGAACATGTCATCCTGCTAAACATCCTAGAGAACCACTTTCTTTACCCTCTTCTGAGCAAAACCGTTGAACAAATACCAGTACGTTACCTACATCAGTTTTGGCAATCTTGCCGTTATGACGCTGACAACGATTTGATCAGAGGCTACATTTCTAAACCTGACCAAAGTAAGAGCCTTGAACTGATGTTCAATCGCACCATGTTCTCATTAGAATTTGGCCTTCCAACAAGAGGACTCATGGGAATCAAAAAGTATGCACCCCAACCAACAAATGAAGAACTTGTCGACTTTCTGCACATGTTAGGGTACAACCAACAGTTGAAAAAGAGGAACGATTTCCGCAGAGCAAGACTACCTCCTCTGTGGAATACCTTATTCTCCATCCTAAATCGTTGCCTCACGGGAAAAATCGGGAGCATCGATCAAAGCTCACCTCAAATTCTCTCAATCATGTATGGTGTATACTATGATCTACCCCTAGATTATGCCACCATAATGATGCAAGAAATCATCAACACCATCGATCGCAAAATCGCCTCCCAGAAAGCCAAAATGTCTGATCACAACTGGTTACCCCCTCTGCAGTTCCAGCGAATCCTCAGTGTACTTTTCGAACCCCTACTCCTTATCCAAAAATGGCCAATGGACGGTCCCAAACCTAAGCAATTTCCTATGTCCAAGAACACCCCTACAGAACATGAGGATGGCTACCCACACATCAGGCCACTATCAAAGGTAATGTTAGGTTATGCTAGTGATGAAGAACTAGTTAGTGAGTACACACGCGTTTACAGAACTCCTGAACCCAGTTCTGTAACACCCCCGCGTATAGGAATGCCCATAGGAGGTAATGTAGTAGAGAGACTTACAGAAGAAGAATGGAAGATAAAGTTGGCTAAACACAAGGCCAACCAGAAGAACTTCAGAGATATAAGGAAAGACCTCTATTCTTCAAAGAGGAAGTCTTCTGAGGGATCTAAAGAGAAGAAGAAGAAAAAGGGAAAGAAAACCAAGACCCCTACAGATGAACAACTTGCCTCTGTTTCTGCTATCCAACAAACTCCTGCAAAACCATCTTCTCCACCCACTGAACATCCCACAGAACCCTCATCTCCACCACAAATCCAAGGTCCCTCTGCCCCTCCCTCTTCCAAAAGAAAAAGAAAGTCAAAATCTACAGAGGAGGGAGCACCAAAACCAAAGAAGAGGAAATCAAAGAAAAAGAAACCATCTTCTCCTCTACAAACAATAACAGAAGAAATCGAACCACCTCTGCAAACTCAAATCTTCACAGAGGTTCTTGATTCACTTCTGCCAAGACAAGAGACTGCAGAAGAAGAGGTGCAAATAGGTTTAGAGGATAGGGTAGAAACGTCTGGAGGAAAAGAAAATGAGAAAGGAAAAGATGCCGAAGTTGCAGAAGGCACACATCCCTCAACCCCTCCCAGTGCAACCTACACATCTGACACCGCAGGTCTAGCTGCAGAAGGTGTCATTGAAAAAGAGCAGCACAGCTCGAACCTCACCCAACCCATCCAGCCAGAGGTTACTCTTTCAACCTCTGTGCCCACAGAAGCCGGGGAATCCATTCCTAGGGAGTCTCCTCAGAGGGACTCACCTATAGTTCGTGATCAATCGCCCCAGATCACACTAGAACACCCTACAGAGGAATTCGTTTCCTCTGACACACACAATATAGGGCCAAAACTTCTTTCAGAGAGAAGTAGAGAGCACCATGACGAAGAGACTCTAGACAAGTCTCCGAGTCAACAGAAGAATATTCCGATACCCACCTCTGGAGTGGATTTGGACAATGTTCTTCACAGAACTTCTGTAGAGACTGAAACTCGGGTTTCTTCTCGAGGATCAGATGGAAATACTTCCACCCCCAACGTACAAACAAGGGTGAACGAAGGTGTCCCAGGAACAGGGACTCACTCTGAAGAAGGAGTTGTTCCTCCAGAGGTTACCCAAGAGGAACATGTTACGAAGGATGAGTTCCAAGCCTTTGTAACCTCTGTAACTCAAACATTGAATGAGTTGCAAAGCTCATTCACGTCTTTTACAGAGTCAACTTCAGGCGCGTTTACAGGATTAAATACCAAAGTGGATACCTTATCCACAGAGGTTAAAGCAGCCCTTGCAGAAATGAAGTCAACTACAGAAACTTCTGCTGCTGCTGCCATCGCCTCTGCCACTAACATTGCCAAAACAACCGCTGCAGAGTTCGAGAAAAGTGCGACCAAAGCCTTCAAAACTTCGATCGAAATCTACTTTGAAACAATGAAGAAAAATGCAGCAAGGCAAGCAGCTCAAGACACCTGCAGAACAGAAGTTACTGCTAAAAGAAGGCAGGATGATCCTGATGATGGAGCATCTGGTCATCCTGAGGGGGAGAAAACAAAGGAAACTACAGAGGCTGCTTCTGCAAAAACTACAGAGAAATCAGCAGAACCCTCTACATCAGAAACCCAGAAGGGAAAACACAGAGGCAAAACACCTCTATCTCACCAGAGGATGCACCAACCACAGAACCTAAGGTAATCAATCTTGCATCCTCATCCTCAGAACAAACTCCACCCTCACCCAAAGAACCAACACCAACCTCAAAACCAATCCCGAGCAGAACTAGAGTCAAATCCATAGCTCGAAAACCCCAAAGACCAAAACGCTCTGCAGAGTTCATTCTTCGCAGAATGGAATTTGTATCTGCTTTTCAATCAGCAAAGCGTTTTGACATTCCACCGCAAAGACCCGAAGACTCCTCACCAACAGAGACCTCACAACCCGAAGTATCAAAACCTTCAGAGGCAACAACCAAAACATCAGAGCATACAACCCCAAAACCCACAGAACCTCCAACTGTCAAATCAACAGAGGTTCCACCCACACAAATCCAAAACCCAATATCTGAAACCTCAAAGCCAAAAGATAAAGGCAAGGGAATAATGACAGAAGAAGAGCCAAAGAAGAAGATGCCAGTTGCTACAGAGAAATTGATGAAAGGTGCATTTAATGCCTTCGTCACTCCTAAACCCGAAGAGGAAGACTGGGCATTCAACTTGAATCCTCTGTCAGAAAACCCATCCCTGAATCCCACAGCAAGGTAACAGAAGGTAGAGTAGCAGACATCACTCGAAAGATGGATGAGCTAAGGAGACCAATTCCAAGATCTACTTCAACCATTGAACAAATGGAAGAACAAGTCTACAGTTATCTCTACAGACAGCACTTCCAGAGCGATCTGCCAGCTCATGTCCGAGATCAGAAGCTAAGAGAGGAATTCGATGCAATCTTCACCTCTACAAAGTCAAAACCAGTCAATCAAGTTTACTCCATTCACAAAATAAAGAAGGTAATCTATTGCAAATACTCCAAAATGAGAACCTATCCTCATACGATGTATACAATCTGGAAAGTCAAAATGTCTGACAGATCAGAGAATCAATTCTCTGATGTTGATATCCGAAACCTCAATCCCTATGACTTACCTGACCTTCTGCAATGGACTAAAGACAACTTCAATAACGACTGCCACAAAAGGTCTTATCGAGTTCTCAGAAAGGCGATGCGTGAAAAGCTCCAAATCTACAGCATGCTCGACATTCAATTAGCCATCGATCTAGGCGTAACTACTCTAAGTATCAGACCACCAGAGGATTTCTGCCCACCCAATGCCATACCAAATTCAATCATCAAAACTCCAAGGTACGGGTTAGTATTCAAGAATCCTGCTGATCATCTTAAACTGTTTGTGACAATGGACTGTCAGAAGTACACAACTCGTACTCTGAACATATTCAGAAAGATACTAGAAGAGAACAAAGCAACAGAGCTTATGGACGAAGAATCTGCTCAAATGATGATCAAAGATATTGATGCTACTCTAGGCTTACGAAATCTCTGCCTCAAATTCTATGAAGAACACAAGGAAGTAGGAAAAGACAACAGAAAGTTCAACGACTTCCCAAATGCAAAAATCTGAGTCTCTTCAAAGAATCTTTGTCAACGTTTATTTCTGTGTACTCAAATGTAAATGCATCTGGCATAAATTCCAAAATGAATGAAATAATCTTCTGAAGTATTGTTTAACCACTTCTTTACTTAGGTTAAAATGCATAAATTCAACCTTTTATTTTTCAATACTTAGGGGGAGATTGTTAGCTCCAATATTCTGAAATATTAGAAGTATTGAAAAATGGCCAAGTACAGAAGAACTTCCACAGAAGCTCTGCTGAGTGCAACAGAAGCTCTGCCGGGCATCTCAGAAGAATCAAAGGAAGTTTGATCAAGAGTGATCAAAGACCGAGGAAACTACAGAAGGACGCTTTCAGAAGACCAAGACCGCAGATCCTCTGTTACAAATAACAGAGCCTCTGTGGTCCTCTAAAGACTAGGAAGATATTTATAAATATCTTGCTACTATTCCAAGACCTGTTCATCAACTTGCATGGAAAAGTACTGTCAAAACACGTGTCAAGCTCTGAGTGGACTCAATAGGGCATGGTACAAAATAGACGTCTGCGCCATTTAATGCATTTACCAAAAGTACATCTGCTCCATTAAATGCGCATGGCTCAAACAACTGCTCACACCATCCAGTTTACTATTCATGCCGTAAAAGGAACAGTGACCTACTTCATAGTCTTCTAAGAGTAGTATAAAAGGAAGACTCATGTTGAGTTCTTCCTAAGAAGATATAGAACAACACACAAAAACAGAAAAAACAAGAACACTTCAATCGAACATCAAGAACACATAGCTTAGCACATTTAGAGTCATATCTGTTTAAAGCTTTGCATACTCACTGTTCTTAAATCTGTTCTTGATATATATATATTCAGTAAACTTTGAGATATTGTTTCATGTTCACTGTTTATTTATATTGTGTTCTAAATCTATCAAACATATCTGTTAGTTCTTCAAATACGCTTCCGCATCAAACATAAACTCGAACTAATAGATCTGATAATCTTGTTTAAAGCAAAACGGGAACCAACACAAGTCTATGCCGTCCTTTTGAGAAACACTCAATACGTCACCATGACACCCTTGTGGGATAAAGGTCACCTAACCACTTGGATTGTCTTGAGATGGATGAGGTGATTCTTATGTCCTTGTGGGAAAAAGGTCACCTAACCACATGGATGTGAGTTTCACATGTTGTTTCAAGTAGGATGACTTGATTGGGAATCTTTTGTGATAAAGGTCACCTAAGCATTAGAAACCCAAGGCATAGATGGGATCAAACATGCAAATTAACAAACAAGTTATTAAGGATCCCATAATGCTAGGAATTACATTCGATGTAATCGATAAACGTTATCTACCTTGTTGGATTAAATGGACGGGATAAAGGTCACATAACCGTTTCATTTGTTTTGCAACGTTGGATCCTAGATTTTATGCAAATTAATGTTTTTAGAAAACTAAAGGGTAACTAATTTGCTAAAAATTAATATTGAAAATACTATATTAACTTTGTTAAATTTTGTAGATGGCCCAAAATGCAAACACTACCATTAACACATCCCTAAGACCTTTTCTTTTGGAAGAAAAGTTAACCACTCAGAGCTTCCCAATTTGTTTTCAAAACACTGAGACGCATTCTCAGACGTGAAAACAAATCATATGTACTCCTCGTACCTATTCCTCAAGAACCTCCGTTTACCTCCATAGAAGCTAACGATACTTGATTGAAACATAATGATGATTCAATCGATGTATCACGTCTTATGCTTGAAACCATGGTTCCATCCTTACTAGAAAGAATGGAAACGTTTCCACTGAGGGCATTTGACATGGTAAACCGATTATGGGAATGTTACCAAATATATATGGTCCGTGAATGCTTCAATACTATTGGGGTACTTCACAAGACAAAGATGGAGGAAGGCCAAGATGTAAGCTCTTATATTCACAAAATGAGGATGCACCTTGACTATTTGGATAGACTTCGCTATCCTTATTCCAATAGGAGAGCCGTAAATGTGATCCTCAAATCTCTGACCAAAGCATTTGATGTTTTTGTCGAGAATCTGAATATAGACCTCGAGAAGATTTCAGTCCCAGAATTGCATACGATGCTAGAAACTATTGAAAGGAATCTTCCCATGGTAACAGTTACATATGTAAATATGGCAACATTGGTCATAGAAGAGGAGATTGCCCTTCTGAGAAATAAATGTTTTCTAGCGAAGAAAAGTCCTTCAGGTATCTATATTTTAGATAGAACTTTTACCATTCTATCTTGCACTTGTGTATTTGATACTAAGTGTAGAACTCACTTTTGTAATATGTTACAGAAGATCAAGAAAGGTAAGTGAGTGGATGAGAAGCAAAATGGTGATCCATATAAGCAAGGAAGCAAGATTGCATACCAAGCTTATAAGAGATTTTATTTTGAAACCTTTTGGCTTGTATTATTAAACAATGTTTGTTTCGAACAATATTTGAATTTAGTTTGACTAAATTATTATTCAGTCACATGTTTATTGATTGAGTGAAATTCACTTAACCGTTTTGGAAACGATTATATTCATATTCAAAAAATGAATTATTCCATTTCGAGAACTAGTCCTCTTAATTAAATAATAAAGTGAATCTCAAGAGCTTTCTAAAACATAGTTCTATATAAACACCATAAGACTCAAATATGATTTGAATCAAATCTAAACATAAAATAGTCAACTTAATCAAGTAAATATTAAACGCATATCTCAACTTCAAAAGTGTGGTATTTTAAAGACAAATGAAAAAGTTTTTCTTTTTAAATATGCGATCTTGATAAGTTGAATATAGCTCTTTTCTCTAATTCAAAGAGAAGGAGAAAAAGTTTTTTTGTTAGAATTGATACATGTTGATGTATATGGTCTCTCAAAACCAAGTCTAGATATGGTGATAGATAATACCTTCACTGACGATTTCAATTGTTGAAGTTTGTGGAACATAAAGATGAAGCATTTGATGTAATTCAAGTTGTTTCAAAGTGAAGATTAAGAAAACAACTCAGCAGGACCATTAAAGTCTTTTCTGATATATGAGGATAGTAACTAAACCAAGAACTCTTGGATCATCATAGAAATTGTGTACATCCAAAAGGATGAACCGAACCTTATTAAATATGGTTTGCTCTATGAGTAGAATTACTATTCCTATATCAATTCGGAATTCTGCCCTAGTTAAAGTAAACCGTACTTTTTGACACCAACCAAAAGGTAGACAAGACACCTTATAAGATTTCGTATGAAAGTTTTTTCATCCTTAGTCTTAGTTGAAGGTGTGGGTTTATGAAGCTCATTAAAGACAATAAGCTTCAAGTAAACTCAACCCAATATCTACCAAATGCATATATTGTAGAATATACTATAAATTGTTTTATATACCGATTCTACAATCCCACAAACAATAAAATTTGTTTAATGTCCCAAAGCCAAGTTCTTAGAAAGCAAGTTTTTAATGGGCAAGGCAAGTGGGAGATTTAAGGAACTTGAAGGGAATCAAGAACCTCATAACCTAATGCACTTATTGGTTGGCACTAGTTAACAAACAAAGGTTGTTGAAACTGAACAATTTGATTGATCAAAACTTAGTAAAAACACCAAGTGTTCGCAAATCTAGTAGAATCATTCAGAAACTCGAGAAATATCGATTTCTAATGACTAATGAAGAATGACGTATGATAGGTTTCTAGCAAGCCCATCAACTACTAAAGTGCTATGTCAGATTCTGAATCTGGTAAGTGGGTTAGAGTCATGAACACTGAGATACAATCCATTCATGGATCAGTACAAGTATCACAAAGCAGAAGTCTTCATTTTGACAGGAAAATTAAAAGTTTAATTTTCATCAAAATATAATATGACTCATGCATTTCCTAAAACTAGTGGGAGCGCAGTAAAATTCCTAATCTTGTATGTGCAAGACATAGTAGTATTTAGAAATTAACTTTCCGACTTAGCAAAACATCATGTTTTTGCTCGGATAGTATTTCCTTAATAAAAGACTTAGAAAACGCTAATTTTATTCTTGAAATAGAGATCTTTAAGGATTGGATCAAGACGACTTATAGGTTTTAGTCAAAGTGCATATGTTGACATCATCTTGAAAGGTTCAAGATGCAAGGGTCTAAAGGTAGTTTCTTGCAAGTATGATATAACATCATTTTGAACATGACTCATGTTCTAGCACAAAGGCTGAGCTAGATAAAATGATTGGTATTCCAAATGCTTCGGCTATTGGATCTATCATATATATCATCACATGCACTAGATCGAGTGTATCATAATGCTTTAGAGCATTAGAAGGAGATACCAACGAAATACGAGGGAAGGTCATTGGATGATTGCATAGAACAATTTAAGGTACCTATGAAGAACCAAGGAAATGTTCCTTAACTGAGGGTTGGAAGAAGATCATAGTAAAATGTTACACTGATGATAGCTTCCACAAAGATCGAGAAAGTTCTCGACCACAAAAGGGAAATGTCTTCATTATGAATGAAGAACTAGTTCGTTGAAAAGGTTCCAAGCGAAGGTAAAATTGCATAATACACTACAAAATAAGAATACACTGCTGCTTTAGAAGCTGCAAAAGAAAGATGCTTGGATGAAAGAGTTCATTGAAAACCTAGGTAGATGCCTCTGATTCAGGATCACCTAGAAATCCTTTGTGAGAATGTAGGTGCCATTACGCAAGCTAAAGGACCCTATGTCACAACAGAGTACCAAGCATCTACTCCAAACATTTACCTATATTCGGAAATAAAGTTAAAGATGGAGATATTAGTATTTACAAAGTTTACACAAATCAAGTTTCTGGAGGCTTTGGCATTCATCGTTTCAAGGAAGAGTTTGATAGAGGTTTTGAATGCAGATGTGGAGGCTTTTCCGAATTAGTGGCAGCAGATGCAGCAGAGGTAGCAGCAGTTGTTCTCATCTGGGCTAAGGGATTCTTCACCTCTGGGGATAGGTTGTCCATTTTGGTGTTCATTTCGTTTAAGGCCCTGGATGTAGTACCTGCAAAAGAATCAAAGGAGCTTTTCAACTCCTTCAACGTATTGTCCACAGAGGTGACAAGGTTTTGAAACTTATCCCTTGATACATGCAGACTTGGTGTAACCTCTGGGGGAACACATTCGTCCCTAGAGTGAGTCCCTGTTCCTTGGACACCTTCTTTCGCCCTTGTTTGTACGTTGGGGGCGGAAGATTTCCCTCTGATCCTCGAGCAGAGGCATCTTGTGCTTCAGACTCTACAGAAGTTCTGGTAAAGACATTGTCTTGATCCACTCCAGAGGTGGGTACAAGATTATCCTTAGGTTGACTCGGAGACTTGTCTAGAGTCTCTCCGTCCTTGTGCACTCTAAGATCCTCTGAAGAGTTGTTTGGACCAATAGTAGTGTGTGTGGCAGAGGAAACAAATTCCTCTGTAAGGTTGGCGATTGTGGTCTGGGGCGATGGACCACGAACTAAGGGTAAGTCCTTTTGAGAGGACTCGCCTGGAATGGATTCCCCGGATATAAGTGGCACAGAGGTGGAAGGAATTTCCTCTACCCGGTCGGTTTGGGTTGGGGTCGAGCCGTGCTGCTCTTGTTCAATATTACCTTCTGCCACTAGACTGGCGGTAATAGAAATGTGGGTTGCACTGGGATTTGGTTGGGGTTGTGTGCCTCTACTATTCTAGGCATCTTTTCTTGCTTCTGCTTCTGTGGAGCATCCAACCACTTCTTCTCTATCTATAGTCTCAACCTCTGTAGCTACCCTATGGCTCGGTGCTTCTACCCTAACTTCTGTAGTGGCTTCTGTACTAGTACGTAAAGAGTCCTACATTTGATGTGAGCAAATTAATTGTCGTACGTGGGGATGCAGAGGTCCTTCTTCTGCCTGATCATCTTCTTCATCAGAGTCCACCCCTGAGACTATGACTGGTGGGGTTTTGGTGGTGGTTTTAGCCAAATCCTCTGGACTTGCTCGTAGAACATCAAAACCAGGTTGGGTGAAGGGGTTCTGTAGAACTTCCGGAGTCTTAGACTGATTATTATGTGGGGTTTGGTCATCATCATCCAAGTCAGAAGAGATTCTGAAGTTTGGAGCTTCTGTTGAATGATGAGATAGAGCTTCTACCGTTCATCCAGAAGGGTTTAAAGAGTGTGCGATCCTAGGTTGTTGTAGGAAGATAGAAAAATCACCCTGATCTTCTGCATAATTGATGGGTGAGGGTGATTGCAGAGGTTGGTCTTGGGTTTCTTCGACCATATCTGCTTCCTCTGCGATGGATTGCAGAGGAGTGTGGGGTTTCTTAGATTTCTTCTTGCTCCTCCTTTTCTTTGGTTTGGGGGCACCCTCCTCAGAAGACTTATGTTTTCTTTTCTTTTTGTCTTTTAGAGGAGAGGGAGGTGCAGAGGATCCTGCTTCTGTTGCATGAGGAGGGGATAGTTGAGCAGCAGAGGTAGAGGTGCCCTATGTAGTTTTCTTTTGGGTTTTCTTCTTCTCTTTCTTCTTCGCAGAGGGTTTTTTCTTTGTTGCAGGGGAGAGAATCGCTTACCTCTGAGCCTGAAAGTTGGCCTGTATAAGCTGATGTTTTGCCAAAGCTGCAGTCCATTGCTCATCTGACATCCTATCTACAACCCTAGTTCCTAATCGGGCACCTAGACGCGGGGGTGTCACAGGACTCGGTTCTGGAGTCCTATGATCGCGTACGTAATCTAACTTAAGGGTCTTGTCAGTAGCGTATCCCAGAAGTTTCTTTGGCAGAGGTCTGCAGAAAGGGTATTCATCTTCGTGCTCTGTTGGGGTGTTTTTGTTCAGGGGGTACATTCTGGCCGTTGGTCCCTCCATTGGCCATTTTTTGTAGACGTAGCAGAGGCTCTAGCAGGACACCCAGAATTCTTTGATATTGCATAGGAGGTAGAGTTTCGGGCTTTCGTCCTTTCGCCTTCATGGAGGAGATTTTGCGGTCAATGGTGTTGACCATTTCCTTCATCATGAGGGTGGCGTAGTCCAGAGGTAGGTCGTAGTATACCCCATACATGATAGCCAAAATTTGGTGAGAGGTCTGATCTGGACTACCCACTTTCCCTGTTAGGCACCTGTTAAGAATAGAGAAGAGAGTATTCCACAGAGGGGGTAATCGATTTCTTCTGAAATCATTTCTTTTTCTTAGGGTTGTGTTATACCCCAACATTTCAACAAACCGACAGAGCTCTTCGTCTGTGGGTTCCCCTGCGTACTGCTTTATGCCAAGAAGACATCTGGTAGGTAGATTGAACTCAAGTGAGAACATGGTTCTGTTGAACTTGAGTTCAAGGTGCTCGGATTTGTATGGTTTCGAAATGTAGCCCTTGATTTGTCTATCTGCGGGGTCAAATATGTTTCTCATCCAGAATTGATTTAGGTATCTGGCGGGTATTTTGTTGACAAGTTTGGATTAGAGGGGGTAAAGATAGTGGTTTTCCAGAATGTGAAGAAGGATGGTGTGTGCTTCCCTAAAAGTGGTTTTTGAGGGAACCAGGTAGTAGTTGTTTGGTTTCAAAGGAAAAACACGTTCAAAGTGTTCATGGGCAATGAAGTTTAGAAGATGGGTAGTCGGAGCAAAATCTGCTTCATCGCCGGAGTGGTCTTGTTCTAGGTTTTTGGCGATTTCTTGGTTTTGGGAGTTCTCAGAATGAGATGGAGAGTTCATTGGAGCGTTGGAGGTGGAAGCCATCGGATTAATCTTGAAGAAAGAGAGTAGAAAATGGAAGTTGCATGTTTTTGCAAGGTTCGTCGGAGAGGATGAAGAGAGTAAGTTCGTAAACGTTTAGAGGTAATGGTAAGTTGGGTTTTGTACTGAAGAGAATGGTGGAATCTGAAAGGGTAAATATGTGAAAGTGAATAAAATTTGGGATCCGTAATTGAGTATATACGGCTGGTTCAACTTTATAGGAGAACGTGTGCCACACACGTCCAATGGGAGAATGCCACGTCAGAAGTGTCAGAACACGATTAGACGTCGTGTGCGGCCCATTAATGCTTGGCGCGTGGGCATATCTTCTTTATGAGTTCTGTCACTCGCAGTAAATAACCCATACTGTTACAGAATTTCCATAAAAGGTCAAGTGTCAGAGTCAACAGAGGCTCTGTGGTGGAGTGAGCTCTGTGATCTGAAACTTGTCTTTTTGTCTCCTCTGATGCTTGTACCTTTTCCAAAAACGTTTGAAAGATCATTGGAGAGGATCGATAGATCTTTAGTACAAAATTTTCATTCACAGAGGCTTTGAGGCTCTGTCGAGGCCAGCAGAGGCTCTGAGAGTGAAAATTTCTCATAACTAAAAATTTAGAGAACGTTTTGATCATCCAAAGTTTTCATTGTGTTAAACACTTTTTTTAGGACATATTTGGAAATTTGTGTCCTAGAAAACTGTTTTGGAAATGGATTTTGTTCGAGACATACTCTTAGACTGTCTAGTTTGGGCGACAGAGACTCTTTGGTGTAGTGAGCTCTTTGCCCATAAGACTTTCTTCCAGTATCCTTGTGTGTGCATTTGTACGTACAAATCCTTAAAGAAGACATTTAAGGTTGATCGACAGAGTTTCCTTATGAAATTTGCAGTTCTAGATGATCCGGCTTACAGAGGCTCTGTTGAGCTCAGCAGAAGCTCTATGACCTTAAATTTCCCATAACGGAAGGCTCGAAAATCTTTTTGATCATTTCTTGTTTGGAATGTCTTAAACAGTGTTTATAGGACGTATTTTGAAATTTGTGTCCTAGAAATTTGTTTTCAAAATGGATTTGTACGAGTTACTCACCTTTGGTTCTCCTTTGTTTGGTAAAAATACCTGGCTTCTGTAGATATGGTTGATCATATCTCTTCTTTTGGCTCCCCCTTGAATGATCAACCTCTGTAGATCAGATCAAGGTCTCCTTCTGCTCCCCCTTGACCTATGCTTGGATCAAATGAGATAAGTTGTGCACAGAACATAGGTCAAGGTTATCAGAGGTTCTGTGGAGATTGTCATATTCTGAGCAATCCCACAGAAGCTCTGTTAGTTACAGAACTTTTGATGATTAAGAATTTACATACAAAAGAGTTTAAATATATACATATTTACAAGAAGATCAAATCTTACTTACAGAGGGTTCAGCTCATGTTTATCATTCCCAACTTACCCACCAAGAAAAGGAATTTTTTCTCATCTAGTGCCTTGGTGAATAAGTCTGCAAGCTGGTATTCAGTGGACACAAAGTGCATTTCGATTGTGCCATGTTCAACATGATGCTTCCGAAAGTGATAACGAATATCGATATGCTTTGTTTTTTAGTGTTGTACTGGATTGGCAGAGATTGCTATGGCACTTTTGGAATCACAGAAGATTGGAATCTTGTATATGTTGTACCCATAGTCCTTGAGCTGAGTTTTCATCCACAGAACTTGAGAGCAACAACTAGCAGCAGCAACATATTCCGCTTCTGCTGTAGATGTAGACACACAGTTCTGCTTCTTTGAAGTCCAGCTGACTAGATTACCTCCCAGGAATTGACAACTCCCATAGGTGCTCTTTCGATCAAGCTTACATCCTCCATAATCTGAAGTTGTGTATGCCTTAAGACCAAAACCAGAGTTCTTCGGATACCAGAGTCCAAGGTTTTTGGTCCCTTTAAGGTATCTGAAGATCCTCTTTACAGCAATATAGTTGGATTCCTTTGGGTTAGCTTGATACCTTGCACAGAGGCATGTGGCATACATTATGTCAGGTTTACTTGTGGTTAAGTATAAAAGGGACCCAATCATACCTCTGTAGAGTTTGCACTCTACAGATGTGCCATTTGGATCTGAGAATAATTTATTTCCAGTGGCCATTGGGGTCTTCATTACAGAGGCATCAGAGAGACTGTATTTTGAAAGTATGTCAGAGACATATTTTGCTTGATTTATAAAAATTCCCTCTGATGATTGTTTTACTTGGAGTCTGAGGAAGAAAGTTAATTCTCCCATCATACTCATTTCAAACTCACTTTGCATGAGTTTTTCGAAATCTTTGCACTGTTGTGCATTTGTAGACCCAAAAATAATGTCATCCACATAAATCTGTACAAGCAGAATCTCATAACCTTTTCTTTTGTAAAACAAAGTAGTATCTGTCGTACCTCTGTCGTAATCATTATTGAGAAGAAAAGTTGAAAGCCTTTCGTACCATGCTCTTGGAGCCTGTTTCAGTCCATACAGAGCTTTGTCGAGATAATAGACATATTTTGGGTACTTGGAACTTTCAAACCCTGATGGCTGGTGGACGTATACTTCTTCTTGGATTTCACCAATCAGAAAGGCAGATTTTACATCCATCTGAAAGACTTTGAAACCTCTGTGGGCAGCGAAGGCTAAGAAGATCCTTATTGCTTCGAGCCATGCGACAATGGCATAAGTTTCATCGTAATCAATGCCTTCTTCTTGGCGATATCCCTTGGCCACCAATCTTGCTTTGTTTCTAATGACCACCCCATCCTCGTCCTTTTTGTTTCTGAAGACCCATTTTGTCCCTATGGCTTGTTTCCCTCGTGGCAGAGGTACTAGGGTCCATACCTTGTTTCGCTCAAACTGTAGAAGCTATTCTTGCATAGCATCTACCCAGTTTGGATCGTCTAGGGCTTCAGAGATTCTTTTTGGCTTGATCATACTGATAAAAGTTGTAAAGAAACAAAAATTAGCAGTGGCTGATCTTGTCTTGACCTTTTCAGAAGGGTCTCCGATTATAAGGCTTGGAGGATGGCTTTTCGTCCACTGTGTTGTTCTTGGAAGATGGTCATTTGAGTCATCAAGATTAACCTATGTGGTTGCACACTGCGGTTCTGGTGCAACCTCTGTTGTTGATGGTACTTATGTGCTTATGCTTGGTTCTTCAGCTTGTAGGAGGATTGGAATGAGAGTTGGAATTTGTTCCTCTGAGAAAGTAGAGACTGAGTCTTCGTTTTCCTCTGGTATTGATTCCTCTGTAGTCCCTGGAGTAGGTATTTCAGGAGCCTCTGTGGTTGAGTCCTTGGTTGTATTATCTTCAGCTTTTGTTCGCTCCCCATCAGCATGTGCATCTGTATGATTCACAGAAGAGAATGAAGTATTTAATGGACCAGTTAGAGAGATACCTGACTCAGTCTGGTTTGCAGAATATGTTTCTCCAGAGGCTCTGACGTCTCCAGCAGAGGGATCAATATCATCATGGAACATCTCTTCAAATAGAAGATTTAAGTCTTCTTCTCTTGTCTTTGAGATGCCAGAGGATTCCTTCTTTAGACCGAGTTCTGAACTGATTTGTTCAGAAGTCTTTTGAAATGAATCGTCAAAAGATACATTGATGCTTTCTACGATATATCGAGACTTCAGAAGGTACACTCTGTAAGCTTTTGAAGTGGCAGAGTATCCTATCAACTTTCCTTCATCTACTTTCACCTCAAACTTTCCTCTTGCTTCTCTATCATTTAAGACAAAGCACTTGCATCCAAATACATGAAAGAATTTGATGTTTGGTCGCCTTTTGTTGATCAAATGATAAGGTGTCTTGATGTGCCTTTTTACAATGGTTGATCGATTTTGGGTGTAGCATGCGGTTGATACTGCTTCTGCCCAAAAAGACATTGGTAATCCACATGCTGTCAGCATAGTTCTTGCAGCCTCCACAAGCGTGCAGTTCTTTCGTTCAACCACGCCATTTTGTTGTGGGGTGCGTGCAGCAGAGAAGTTCTGTGATATGCCTTCTTCTGTAAGATAGGTTTCAATGACAGAGTTTTTGTACTCTGTGCCATTGTCGCTTCTTAGTTTCTGAATCCTGCACTCATACAGAACTTGGATTCTTTTCTTTAAATTTATCAGAATGTTTGGAACATTTGATTTCTTTCTGACAAATTCAACCCATGTAAATCTTGAGTATTCGTCGATCAAAACAAGTATATATTTCTTGCCACCTAGGCTCTGTGTAGCGATTGGACCGCAGAGGTCGACATGAAGCATGTACAGAGGCCTAGTGCAAGATATATCAGTTTTGCCTTTATGGGAAGCTCTTTTGAGTTTTCCCATTTCGCAAGCAGAGCACAAATGATCTTTATTAAATTTAACACTTGGCAGACCTTTGACTAGATCGAGTTTAACAAGCTTATCTAGAGTATGAAAGTTTAGGTGGCAGAACCTGTTGTGCCATAACCAGGCTTCTTCGCTTTTACGTGCTACAAGGCAGAGCTTGTCTTCCTTGTTCTTGGCACAGAAGTTCATGAGGTAGAGATCGCCTCTTCGTTCGGCTCACAGAAGTTCGACTCCTGTGTCCTCACCTTGTAGAGAACAGAAGGTCCTTTTGAACATTATGTCGAAACCCGTATCGCAGAGTTGGCTAACACTGAGAAGATTGTGCTTAAGGCCATCCACATATGCAACTTTGCATACGGTTATGTTTTCCTTCTTAATGACTCCGTAGCCTTTTATATACCCCTTCTTGTTGTCACCAAAGGTCACAGAACCTCCATCGAGTTTATCTTTGTAGGAGGATAGTATACCTCTGTCGCCAGTCATGTGCCTCGAGCATCCGGAGTCAAGATACCAGATTGGCACATACTGCTTCTGCAAGACAATCAGAGAGTTTTAGGTACCCATATCCAAATGGGTCCAGCTTTGTTAGGGGTCTTCAAGTTTGCCTTAGCATTCTTTGATTTGGTTTTAGCTTCTTTTGAAGAACCATTTTGTTTCTTCTTACCCTTGAATTTAGTGTTCTTTTTGGGTGTAGAGAGGAAACAGTGTGGACTTGAGAAGTGTTGATTTAATCGATACATGAGATCAAAACAATGACAATAATGAATGTGCGAAGAGATTTGCTTGAACTTTTCATTGAAAACATTAAATGGGGCACAGAGGCATTACATTCTATCCTAACATTTGACTTCCTATTACAAGAAGACCTATGTAGGCTAGATTGTTGTTTGCAAAATCCTTTGTTGAGAGCAGCCTTCTGTGAGCCCCTTCTGTGGTGAACTTCTGCTGGTTTCTTCTGTTGCCATGTTAGTTTTTCTTTAATAGGCTTTAAGGGTTTTTAAGTCTTTGAACTTGTTGGATTTTGAGAGGACGTTTTCTTTTGTTGTTTGAATTTTTCAAGCTCAAGAGAGGTTTTGCCTTGTATACATATGTCAAAAAAAATATGGACAGATAGGAACTCTTGTGATTTTCTCCTTGGGAGGAATAGTTCTGTTAAGAACTCCAGAGGGTAGTTTAAAATCCTCTGAGTCATAAGGTACTATCTCTGACTTAGAGTCAGTCTCAGATTCGTCAGAGGATGAATCGCCCTTATATACAGAGGTTGAGTCACTTAGTTCTCTTTCGATAGAGGCTAGATTTTCAGAGCATGTGCCATACTCGCTTTCTTCCTTTCTTTCAGGGATATCTTCTAAGTCAACAAAAGTTTTCATCAAGGTTTCCTCAGAGAGATTTTGGCCATTTTTGAAAGTACTGGGACATTCATTAAAGTTGTTTTCACCGATTTCCAATAATTCCTTTTCAGAAATATGAGTCAGCTTTTCTTCTGTTGAAGCAGGCAAGAACTCAGGTGCCTCTGCCGATAGTTTCTTCTCAGAATCTATAGTGCAGACAAAGGCAACCTGTGATTGAGTCTTGGGATTACCAAACTTAAAGATTCCTATCTGATCTTGTGTTTTCAGATATTTCTTAGGTTTGGACGCTCTTTTGACAGAGGCTGATGATGGTAGGTCTGTGTTTTAAAACCACACATTCACCATCTTCAGAGGTTTCCTTCTGTGAGGTTCACCAGAGACTTTTCGCCTTTTGCTTACAGAGAGCAAATTTGGAAAACCGGGTTTTCTTGTACTTCCAATATGAAATAGAGAGGACAGAGACTTGTTTCTTTTGTTTCCAGTGTATGGATCTATATCACATAAGCCAATTCCCCGTCTCCCTACTTGTGTATTAATTTTCTCGTACACCTTCTGTGCATCTTGATATTTCTTTATTAACAAATCTCTTCGGAGTAAATCTTGACAGAGGACTTCTCTTTCCTTTTGAAAATAATGTTTAAGAGCTAGAATGTTCATTCTGTCAGTCTCAACGTCCATAAGTTCTTTAGATTTTGTTTTTAATGCAGAGTTAAGTTCAGAAATCTTTTCTTTTAAAGGATTTAGGTGTTTGTTCCAGTTTGTTTCAATTTCTTCCTTTTCTTGAAAGATTTTAGCCTTTTCTTGAGTGAGAAGTCTAGCTTCTCTCTCAAAGAAGGTAAGCTTCTTTTGAACACTTCCACATGTCTTTTTAAGTTCTGTGTATTCAATGTTTAGTTCAAGCAAATCAGCTTCTGCTTGACTATAGTTAGAGTCAGAAGTGGATACCTCACTATCGGAGTTGGATGAGCTGACCTCTGCCATTCCACAGAACAAGGCGTTTTTGTCGCCTTCATCAGATGATTCGTCTGACAGCCAGTTCTCCTGATTCACCATTAGTGACTTTTGAGCATAAAACTCCGCTTTCTTTTTGTAGTAAGCAGAGTCCCTCTGTGGGATGTTTGATTTGCTCCTGCAGTCAGCGGCATAATGACCTGACTTGCCACAGTTAAAACATCCTTGGTTTTGGGAACCGTTGTCAGCTTTGTCGTCCGACCTCTTTCAGTTCTACATTCATTGGCGTAGTGGCCTGGCTTACCACAGTTGTAACATACTTGGTTCTGTGGAGTGTTGCCAACTTTATCGTCTGACCTCTGTCGGTCACCACCTCTGTCAGTCGACCTCTGTTGGTCGCTACCTCTGTCGTTCCTTTCATTTGACCTTTCTCTTCCTCGATCATCTCTTCTATAGCGTTCATTACCAGACTTCTTCTGGTAACCTCTGCTGAATTCCCTTGTCAAAAGGGCTAACGATTTAGCAATAGAGGCCATTGATGTCTCTTCTTCTTCCACCACCTCCTCATCTTCACTATCAACGATCAAGATCTTCTTCTTTTTCTTTTCTTCCACTGCTTTCTCTTTTTTCGGTTTCTCTTTATCTTCTGTAGCCTTACCAACCAGCGCAAGAGGTGCACTGATTTGAATTTTTGCTTGTGCAATCTGAGGCTCTTGGGCTGTCAACGTTCCATAGAGATCTGACAGATTCCAGGAGTCTAAGTCTTGATTTGTTTGCAGAGACATAGACAACTAGAGCCATTCATCATTGAGACTCTTTAGGAACATGATATTGTTTTCCTCAGAAGTTCTGTGGATTCCGAACTTATTGCATTTGTTGAGAGTTGAACCGATCATATGTTGTCTGCAGAGGTTCTGTCGGCAGAGCTTTGAATGCGTAGTACTCGTTGATGCATTGGGCTCTGCGGTTCTTCTGAGTTTTGGCCCCACCCTCCAGTTGTTTTTCCAGTTCCTTCCACAGATCGTATGCAGATTCACACGCTTCTAAGGATTGGAAAAGGTCATTGGGTATGGCCATTATCAGAAGTCTCTTAGTCTTCTGAGCAACTTCATATTTTGCCCAATCAGGATCTGACCACTTGTCCTTGGTCTTTGGTTTCGTGTGCTCAGGGATTTCAGGAGTGTCGTCTGTGGCAGGTACACGGGGTACTGTGATCATTGGTACGAAAGGAGGATTGTTGATATAGTACATGAGTTCTTTGTCAGTACCCTCGAAGAAGTGAATCATTCGTATCTTCCATTGAGGGTACTCATCTCTGAGTAGTGTGGGTGGTTTGGTTAAAGAACCAGCGGTGAAAAAGTTGTTTGTGTTTGTCATTTTGAAAGGGTTTGAGAAATCAAGAAAAATAGGGTATGAACAGTAAACCTTCAGAGAATGAAGTGGATGTTTCTAATGATTTTCATAAGTTTTAAAACCTTTGAACAATGCACTTAAAAATGGAGATTTAACCGAAGAAACAGATTCTGTAAGTTTACCAAAGTCAAAACAAGTCGAGAATGGCATAAAAACAGATGCTGTTTTGAAAGATATGAAAAATAGGTTAAAAGTCCAAGTTTCTACCAAAAATCATTGTAAGTGAGGATCTCTAGATATAGAAAATCAAGAACTGCTCTGATACCAATTGTTGGTTCCTGTTTTGCTTAACAATGATGATTCTATCTAATTAGTTCAAACAATATATAATGCGGAAGCGTTTTAACGAACTAACTAATATAATGAGGTAGAATAACACACAATATCAAATATATGAAGTGTAAATAACACAGATAAATAGCTCAATGATTCACTGTATTTGATATAATAAGAACACCAAGAAAACCGAAAGGTTTGACAAGAAACTGCTCTAAAGGTGTGTGTGTTGTGTAAAGCTTAATAGAAGAACTCAACATGAGTCTTCTATTTATACTACTTCTAAAGGGGACAAGATCATAGATAATAAGGACCGAAGGTACTAGGATACAGTTGATGAACAGTTGTTGGAATGTACTAATACACTATTCTGTTACTGTTGATACAACGTGCATTAAATGTTCCGTATTCTGCTTTAGGCTGAAACCTATCAGAGTTTGACACATGGACTTGTCAGGTCACGCCTTGTCAGAATGATCTTCAGAACCTTCGAATGGTAGATATTGTAAGAAGCACGTTTGTCCTTGTTTAGATCTTTTGCGTAGATCTTCTTTTTACCACAGAGGCTCTGTCAAGTATGACAGAAGCTCTGTGGCCTTGTCCGTTTAAAAGAGTATTCTGTTGCTTCTTTACTTCGGTCTTCTTGGCTAACCCGGCAGAGCCTCTGTCGAAGACTTCTGTCTTCTAGGTTACTCGGCTACTCGACAGAGCCTCTGTCGACGACTTCTATACTTTCCTTATTTTTCAATACTTCTATTAACAGAAAGATTGGAGCTAACAGATACGATTGCATATCTCAGTACGCACTCAATTACCCATTCTATATCTTATGCAATCTGTAACAACCTAGAGAAAGAATTCTAGAGAGAGTTTTACAAACACACACACACACACACAGTGTGTTCTTGGTGTTCAACGTTGTAAATCTCCAGATATCTCTTCAATGCATATGACTACAATGACACTTCATTATGGTGATTTATTTCTTGTAGTTTTTTATTTGTGATCTCAGTGTGATAAACTGTTTAAGCCTCTACCCATATTTCTTAAGTTTATCATATACAAGTTGAATATGGGAACCAACACACTTCCTAGTGATGAAAAGCGTCGTTATCGCACAAGAAAGGGTTGCATTTCAACTAATGTTTTAAGTGTTTGTGTTCCCGAATATGCAATTCATATATGTTTTGCCTGGTTGGGAAGGTTCTGCGCATGATGGTACTGTGCTTCAAGATGCTATCTTAAGGCCTTGAGGTTTAAGAGTTCCTCAAGGTTCTTATTATTTGGTAGATTATGGATATTGTAATGCAAATGGTTTTCTTGCACCTAATCGGGGACAACAATATCACCTAAAAGAGTTTAGTGGCCATCGACCCACCATTTCCGAGGAGTATTTCAATATGAAACACTTAAAAGCAAGGAATGTAATTGACATATGTTTTGGATTGTTGAAAGGAAGATAGAAGATCCTTGCATCCTCCTCATTCTTCTCATTTGTGTAACACCTCGAAATTTTCATAAATAGTGTACTTTTATTTTGGAGGATGTTTAAAATAATGAAAGTTATTATTTAAAGGTTGTGTTATAAATTAAAGTTGAAGGGTCAAAGTGTAATTGACAAAAGTGTCAAGCGATTAATGAAATTTTGTTACTTGGGGGTGAGTTTTGCCAGTTGATGAAAGTGTTGGGGTATAAAGACCCAGGGTCGGCTGAGTTTGGAAATATCTCATTTTTTTTCACCTCTAAAGTCGGTTCCAAGCAGGGAGGGCATCAAATTGATTTGGTGAGGAAATTATTGAAGGGACTTTTACAATTCGATTTCCTTAAGAAGTAATATCCATAGATTGATCTGTTTTCTACTGGGTTGTTGAACTATTGGTGATTTGGGTTGAAGATTGGAGTTAATTGCTTTACAAACTCTGTTCTAGATTTCTAATCCAGGTGAGTTCATCTTCTCTTTTGTTTAAATAGATGTTTCTTTCAAATTAAGCAGTAAATTAGTATTGTTATGAGTATTGGGAATGAAGGGCTAGTTGTAAAATAAGTTTGGTGGAACAGATGTCGAGTTGGGTAGAAATCTGGTGTGCAGGTCAAAGTTACCGGACAATTTGGATAGTGTGCGGTAATTCTATTTCAGTGGTGTCCGGTAGTGAAAACGTCCGGATAAACCCATATGGGTTTAGTGTCCGGATAAACCCGGATGGGTTTAGTGTCTGGATAAACCTTAGTGCTCGGATAAACCCGGATGGGTTTAGTGTCCGGATAAACCTTAGTGTTCGGATAAACCCAGATGGGTTTAGTGTCCGGATAAACCCGGAAGGGTTTAGTGTCCGGATAAACCAGGATGGTTTTCGTGTCCGGATAAACCCGGAGGGGTTTAGTGTCTTGATAAACCCGGACTGGTTTAGTACCTGGATGACTTCGAATTCTTTTGGGTTTCCGTTAGGTTTCCAATATTACTCGGTATTCCTTTGACTTTTGATATGATTTCGATGATTTAATAATATCCGAAGATTTTCAATTTTAGTATTATGCACGGTTTTGAACGAAGTTTATACTTGATGTGACTTTTGGATTATGATTAGTTTTATGTGATGAATACATATGCAAGTGTAATGGATCTATAGGCGCTGGCATGATTTGAAACGTGGAATAGGCATAAAGTAAATTGTAATTTCCGTTGACCTGAAATGAGGGATAGGCATAAAGTAAATTGTAATTCCCATTTCGTAAGGTGATATTGAGACATGGAATAGGCAAAGTAGAATTGTTATTCATGTTGAAATGATTGAATAGGCAAGGTAGAATTTCTATTCATGTTGAAATGGTTGAATAGGCAAGGTAGAATTGCTATTCATGTTGAAATGGTTGAATAGGCAATGTAGAATTGCTATTCATGTTGAAATGATTGAATAGGCAAGGTAGAATTGCTATTTATGATGAGATGATTGAATAGGAAAGGTAGAATTGCTATTCATGTTGAGATGATTGAATAGGCAAGGTAGAATTTCTATTCATGTTGAAATGATTGAGTAGGCAAGGTAGAATTGCTATTCATGACTGAAATGATTGAATAGGCAAGGTAGAATTGCTATTCATGTTGAAATGATTGAATAGGCAAAGTATAATTGCTATTCGTAATTGACTGTAGGGAATAGGCAAAGTATAATTGCTATTCGTAATTGAGACGTGGAAACGTGAAATAGACAAAGTATAATTGTTGTTTCCGTTTTCTTTCGGTGGATTAGAAATAGGCAATATATAATTGCTATTTCTGCTTCCATTCCAAGAAAAAGTCATGGCGATTAATTGTAAGTTCTTGGACATGATCTTTAAACTAGAATCCGTGGTGATTCGTAGTGGCACTCTCGAATATGATACTATGACATATTTAGTGTTGTCATACTCATGGAATCAGGTATGATTCCCGTGATTGAAAAATGTTATTGGATCGGCAAGAAAGTTGGAATCATGTTACTTTGTACGCTTTGTTTACAGTTTTGGTTTTCAAAGCTTATAAAGATATTGATTTGAAAATTGGATGTTCTCACTAGACGTAAGCCTAATCTTTTCAAATTAAATTTTCTTACCAGGTGCTAGCACGGGAAGGGATACAAAGGGATGAGTGTCGAGGAGTGCCAGAGTTATGCTTTTGGAAATGTAGGTTGATCAGGGATTAGATTAACTGGTTGTTATGATAAAATTTTGTAAGTTTGAAATTATGATGGTAAACTCTGATAAATTTAAGGTTTAAATTTATTGTGAATTTCAGGGTGTTTCAAATTGAAATCCAAGTTCGAATTGTAATGGCATGGTGCCTCCTACACAACTCGGTTCGAAAGTTTATGAGCCATGATACCCAAGAGTCGGTCCTTGAATAAGTAGAAGAAGAAACAAACAGCGAGGATGTAAGTAACGAAGTTGAAGACAATACAAACATTAATACAACTGATGACTGGCTAGCATTTAGAAGGTCTATGGCTACCAATATGTTTAATGTATGGAGATGTAGATAAATTTTGTCATGATTGTACTTGAATCTTTAATCATGTTGTTTATGGGATTTTAGGTTGACATTATGCTTTATTATGTTGTATTTGACATTATATTTTATTATGTTGTATTTGAAATTATATTTCATTATGTTTAGAAATAGCTACACCTTTATGTGAGCGTGGAAGGGAAAAAACAAAATATATTGGAATGACGAGGAAGATGAAGCGTTGGTCAACGTTTTGTAAAAACTTGCTTTTTTTTTGGAAAAGGGGACGGAACCCCTTGGAAAACTTTATTCAAACCACAAACCAAGGACTACAAGACTAAATAAAAACCATTCCTCCTAACAAAATGCCCACTGAGGAAATGCTTAGGAAATTCACAAAGTAAAGGTCTACTACTATACCCAAAACTAACATTCGAATCCCAATTACAGATAAACCAAATGACCTCAGAATTAGACTTGGGCTTACAAGTTAACAAAAAGCCTAAACTGTTGTCCTCATGAGTCTTTTGAAGATCATTTAAGTCCACGCCATCAGCAGCAAACTCAGCCCATGCACCAATAACAGTAGAAACTTCATTTCTTCTTTCATTCCAATAACATTCCATCTAGGTAGACACTTTAATCATATCATTGGGCCAAAAGTCTACAAATTTGATAAGAAAGTTATCCCTTACATCGACCCTCGGATAAACTTGCTTGTGATCCATTATAAAAGGTAGATGGTGGATTAAAAAACGGCTACATGATTGAAGTGCATAAGAGGTTGGTCCAAAGTCTACAAATTTGATAAGAATGTTATCCCTTACATCGACTCTCGGATGAAATATATTCGAAACAAATATAATCCACTTTCTGAAATATTGGTGCAAAGTGGGTGTCAATGGGACGATGTTGAGCATAAAAGTAATTGTGAGAAGCAATGGTATCATGATTGGTGCAAGGTAAGGGCATGAAACTACTACTTTTTTAATTGTATTTTTCTTGTTCTCATAATTTCATTTTTATTTTTGTAGACTCATAAGAATGCAACCGATTTGTGGACCTTCAAGTTTCCATTTTTGCGAAATTTGGAATTGGTATGGGGTAGAGATAGAGCGTCGGGGATAAAAGCCGAGGATATATCACAAGCATGTGAGGATATTAGTAACAACAAGAATGTGTTTTTGTGTTTTTCCGATAGTGAAGGTGAAGAAGAATTTGATGCACAAGGATCTCCTAACTGATCATCTACCACTATCACATCAAAGAAGCACAAAAAACGTTCACGTAGAAGAGAAATTTACAAGAACAAGACATCACCTTCACTTCAGCATACAATTGACAAAAGGTCAGATGAATTTAATTCCATGTTTGAGTCTATTTGTGGTCAAATGATGTCACAATATGCTGATACTGCCAATGTTCTGACCGGTGCTAACAAATCTGATTCTATGAGTGATGAGAAGATGCAGGAAGTCATGAATGAACTTCTTAGCCTTGGAATATCTACTAGCGATATTGGTAAAGCTCTTGAAATTTTCTATGATGAACCTACTAAAGTTAAGGTCTTCTTTACATTGCCAACTCACATGAGAAGAGCATATGTGATTGGGTTCTTGTATCGTTTTAGTCAATGAACTTGGATCTTAAACATAATCATTTGGTAAGCATTTCGAAGTTGGTTGGCTATGTAAGCCACTTTTTGGTTTTGTATTTTGAAGTTGGATGAAATTTTTTGAAGTTGGATGAAACATCGAAATTTATTGTATTTTTCAAGTTGGGTGAAACAATCAATTGTATTGTATTTTTGAAGTTGGATGAAACATCGAAATGTATTGTATTTTTCAAGTTGGATGAAACAATTGTATTGTATTTTTGAAGTTGGATGAAACAATGGATTGTATTTTATTTTTCATTTTGGATGAAACACATTTTGTATTGTATTTTTTAAAGTTTTTGTTTAAATGATAAATTTTGATGGTTAATGTTATAAAAATGGTAGTAAAATGCTACAAAAACAAATTTTCTATTAATATATATGCTAAACTGTTGGACATAGTGTCCAGAGTCATTAATTATTGGTAATATTTCTAATAATAGCAGGGTCCTTTTGGGTTGCCCTTAAGACCCAAATAACAATCAGAATAATGAAAGGGAGTTAAAGTAGTTAGTTTATTAATTTGTCATTTGATGATAAATTAATTATAAGCTACAATATAATTAATTGGATTAATTATAGGGACTAAATGATAATTGATGATAAATTATATGATAATTATAGGGACTAAAACGCCATGCGTTACCAAACTCACCGCCTCTTGTGTGGACTAGTGGAATTACCGAAAAGGTTTGATAGGTCAATGTGACAAGTTAAAAGTATTAACTATGAAGTGTAAAACGAAAATCACGTTTTAGATATACTAAGAAATGTGAAAGTCGTATGCTATCCATGATGAAGAACACACATAATCTTATAGTTTGTTAACGGAGCGTGTGCGGTTTGCCGGCACGTTAATGTGAAACTATAGTTGAAAATGATGTGGCGCTCGTGATTCTCAAGCGTACTTGAGCCGAGGGGTCCATGTGTTTTTCCATGGTCGATTCACTATCTTGTTTGTGATCCTCGGCATCCCAGTCACAAAAGGAAGATAAGCATAATCGAGATTAACATGTCATTGACATAAGTCAATGAATCTCAAAAGACCTAGGAGTTTCATAGTGAATGAAATTAACAAATAGCATTTGTTTACCTAAAATAACCTTGTGATGTGATTACGGCATCCCTTTTCACATCATAAGATAAAATATGGATCATAGCCTTGTTAAATTTTTTGGAAAATTATTTTAAGGGTTAAATATCAAACTAACGGAAAATCTATATCTACAGATGGCTGAAAATAATCCTCCTCCTCCTCCTTCTCACTCAACATCCAACCTTACGTTACTCTCTATCCTAAGTAAAGATAAGCTAACTGGGCCAAACTACTTGGATTGGATTCGTGCCTTGAGATTTGCCTTGAGGTACGAAGACAAAGAGTATTTGCTCGACGAGGATCTTCCTATACTTAATGATGATGCAAGCCCTGAAGCAGTAACTGAATACAATAAGCAATTCGCGGAATCCACAAAAGTCGCGTGTCTCATGTTGGCGTCCATGTCCCAGAACTTCAAAAGAGTTTCGAGAACATGGGGGCGTTTGAACTAAATGAGCAGCTTTGTGAAATGTTTCAGGAGCAAGCGAGGCAAGAAAGGTTCCAAGTCGTAAAATCGCTTATGGAATGTAAGCAACAGGACGGTTCCCCTGTATGTGCGCATGTGCAAAAGATGAAAGCGTACATTGACGGGTTAGGCAATCTAGGTGTCGATTTCCCAAGAGAGCTTGCCATTGACATGGTGCTAAACTCTCTTAGTGGGGCATATAAACAGTTCATAGTGAACTTCAATATGAATAATATGGACAAGACCTTGATGGATCTCCATGGCATGTTGAGATCTGCTGAAGAAAGTATAGGTAAGACCCAAAGTGGTCACTCAACTGCTCACGTCCTGGCCATTAGGGAAGGTGGCTATAAGAAGAAGAAAGTTTCTCATCCCAAAGGGAAGGGAAAGGCTAAAGTTGTTCCACGCAACCAAGGCCTTAAGAGAAAAACTGATTCTTCTGACATACCACCCATAAGTGACCCTAAAGAGGCCATACGCTTTTACTGTCAAGGAAAGGGCCATTGGAAGAGAAGTTGCCTAAAATATCTGGAGGACTTGAAAATGAACAAGGTTAAAGGGTGTGGCACCTCAAGTTTTTTTACAATTGAACTCCATAGTACTTCGATTTCTAACTCTTGGGTCCTTGATACGGGATATGGTACTCACATTTGCGCTAATTTTCAGGGACTAAAGGGAAGTAGGACGTTGAAGCATGGAGAGCTGAATCTGATCATGGGAAACAGGATGACTGCCGCTGTTACCAAGATTGGAGATTTTGAGCTCGTGGTTGGTAGTGGTTTTTCAATAAAGTTATTAGATTGTTGCTATTCGCCAGAAATGGCTCGAAACATTATATCTTTTCATGCATTGTACAAGGATGGTTTTGAATTTCAATTTGATAATAATGATGGTTGCATTTTGGTTTATAAACATGGTTGTTTTTATTTTAAAGCCTCTCCTTGTAATGGTGTGTATGAAAGCGTGATTTGTGTTGGTAGAAATAATAATAACTTAATTCTAAATGTTGGTTCCTCCAATAGTGAATTGGATAAATCATCGTTATGGCGTCATCGTCTTGGCCACATAAACAAGAAACGCATCGCCAAGCTCCAATCGGACGGGGTCTTGGAACCATTTGACTTAAAGTCTGATGAAATATGCGAGTCTTGTTTACATGGCAAGATGACGAAAGCACCTTTCAAAGGAAAAATGGAAAGGGGTAAGGATTTATTGGACTTAATCCACATAGATGTATGTGGACCATTCAGATCTGCCACAAGAAACGGTGAAAGATACTTTGTTACCTTTACTGACGATTTCAGTATATATGGATTTATCTATCTGATGAAAAACAAATCGGACACCTTTGAAGTGTTCAAAGGATTCAAAAACGAAGTAGAAAACCAACTGGGCAAGAAGATCAAGATGCTCCGATCCGACAGGGGTGGAGAATACTTGAGTCATGAATTCTATGACTATTTAAGGGATTGTGGAATAGTTTCGCAATTATCTCCTCCCAGAACACCATAACTCAATGGTGTTGCTGAGAAAAGAAATCGAACGCTACTTGATATGGTTCGGTCCATGATGAGTCGTGCTACACTTCCAATATCGTTCTGGGGCTATGCCTTAGAAACTGCAGCTCATATCTTAAACCTCGTTCCAACTAAGAAGGCTGCAAAGACACCCCCTGAAATGTGGACTGGGACTCGTCCCTTGTTGGCACATATAAAGGTCTGGGGTTGTGAAGTCTTCGTTCGGCGCGAAACTAACGACAAGCTAGAACCTAGAGCAGAGAAGTGTCGGTTCATTGGTTATCCCTACAAATCATTTGGATATATATTTTACAAACCTTCGGAGAACAAAGTGTTTGTAGCTAGAAGGGGAGTCTTCCAAGAAAGGGAGCTCATTTCCAAAAGGGATAGTGGGAGCAGCATTGATCTTGAAGAAATTCAAGAAACAACCAATGATGAACCTATAGTTGACACTAGCCCTCAACATGAGGTTGAACCACCTATTGAGGAAACTAACATACCTCCACCACCTCTTCGTAGAACAAGTAGAGTAAGTCAACCTCCTGAGTTTTATTATGGTTTTCATATTACAAAGGAAGGAGACACACTAGTCAATGATAAAACATTTGATAGTGCGGATGAGCCATCCAACTACGAGGAAGCGATGGCAGGCCCTGAGGCTGCCAAATGGAAAGAGGCCATGGAAAGCGAGATTCAATCTATGTACGATAACCAAGTTTCGAATAGGCAAAGTAGAATTGCTATTCATGTTGAAATGATTGAATAGGTAAGGTAGATTTTCTATTAATGTTGAAATGGTTGAATAGGCAAGGTAGAATTGCTATTCATGTTGAAATGGTTGAATAGGCAAGGTAGAATTGCTATTCATGTTGAAATGATTGAATAGGCAAGGTAGAATTGCTATTTATGTTGAGATGATTGAATAGGAATGGTAGAATTGCTATTCATGTTGAGATGATTGAATAGGCAATGTAGAATTTCTATTCATGTTGAAATGATTGAGTAGGCAAGGTAGAATTGCTATTCATGATTGAATATGCATGGTAGAATTGCTATTCATGTTGAAATGATTGAATAGGCAAAGTATAATTGCTATTCGTAATTGACTGTAGGGAATAGGCAAAGTATAATTGCTATTCGTAATTGAGACGTGGAAACGTGAAATAGACAAAGTATATTTGTTGTTTCCGTTTTCTTTCGGTGGATTAGAAGTAGGCAATATATAATTGCTATTTATGCTTCCATTCCAAGAAAAAGTCATGGCGATTAATTGTAAGTTCTTGGACATGATCTTTAAACTAGAATCCGTGGTGATTCGTAGTGGCGCTCTCGAATATGATACTATGACATATTTAGTGTTGTCATACTCATGGAATCAGGTATGATTCCCGTGATTGAAAAATGTTATGGGATCGGCAAGAAAGTTGGGATCATGTTATTTTATACGCTTTGTTTACAGTTTTGATTTTCAAAGCTTATAAAGATATTGATTTGAAAATTGGATGTTCTCACTAGGCGTAAGCCTAATCTTTTCAAATTAAATTTTCTTACCAGGTGCTAGCACGGGAAGGGGTTCAAAGGGATGAGTGTCGAGGAGTGCCAGAGTTATGCTTTTGGAAATGTGTGTTGATCACGGATTAGATTAACTGGTTGTTATGATAAAATTTTGTAAGTTTGAAATTATGATGGTAAACTCTGATAAATTTAAGGTTTAAATTTATTATGAATTTCAGGGTGTTTCAAATTGAAATCCAAGTTCGAATTGTAATGGCATGGTGCCTCCTACACAACTCGGTTCGAAAGTTTATGAGCCATGATACCCAAGAGTCGGTCCTTGAATAAGTAGATGAAGAAACAAACAGCGAGGATGAAAGTAACGAAGTTGAATACAATATAAACATTAATACAACTGATGAGTGGCTAGCATTTAGAAGGTCTATGGCTACCAATATGTTTAATGTATGGAGATGTAGGTAAATTTTGTCATGATTGTACTTGAATCTTTAATCATGTTGTTTATAGGATTTTAGGTTGACATTATGCTTTATTATGTTGTATTTGACATTATATTTTATTATGTTGTATTTGAAGTTATATTTCATTATGTTTAGAAATAGCTACACCTTTATGTGAGCGTGAACGTGGAACGGAAAAAACAAAATATATTGGAATGACGAGGAAGATGAAGCGTTGGTCAACGTTTTGTAAAAACTTGCTTGTGATCCATTATGGAAGGTAGATGGCGGATTAAAAAACGGCTACATGATTGAAGTGCATAAGAGGTTAGTCCAAAGTCTACAAATTTGATAAGAAAGTTATCCCTTACATCGACTCTCGGATAAAATATATTGGAAACAAATATAATCCACTTTCTGAAATATTGGTGCAAAGTGGGTGTCAATGGGACGATGTTGAGCATAAAAGTAATTGTGAGAAGCAATGGTATCATGATTGGTGCAAGGTAAGGGCATGAAACTACTACTTTTTTAATTGTATTTTTCTTGTTCTCATAATTTCATTTTTATTTTTGTAGACTCATAAGAATGCAACAGATTTGTGGACCTTCAAGTTTCCATTTTTGCGAAATTTGGAATTGGTATGGGGTAGAGATAGAGCGTAGGGGCTAAAAGCCGAGGATATATCACAAGCATGTGAGGATATTAGTAACAACAAGAATGTGTTTTTGTGTTTTTCCGATAGTGAAGGTGAAGAAGAATTTGATGCACAAGGATCTCCTAACTGATCATCTACCACTATCACATCAAAGAAGCGCAAAAAACGTTCACGTAGAAGAGAAATTTACAAGAACAAGACATCACCTTCACTTCAGCATACAATTGACAAAAGGTCAGATGAATTTAATTCCATGTTTGAGTCTATTTGTGGTCAAATGATGTCACAATATGCTGCTACTGCCAATGTTCTGACCGGTGCTAACAAACCTGATTCTATGAGTGATGAGAAGATGCAGGAAGTCATGAATGAACTTCTTAGCCTTGGAATATCTACTAGCGATATTGGTAAAGCTCTTTAAATTTGCTATGATGAACCTACTAAATTTAAGGTCTTCTTTACATTGCCAGCTCACATGAGAAGAGCATGTGTGATTGGGTTCTTGTATCGTTTTAGTCAATGAACTTGGATCTTAAACATAATCATTTGGTAAGCATTTCGAAGTTGGTTGGCTATGTAAGCCACTTTTTGGTTTTGTATTTTGAAGTTGGATGAAATTTTTTGAAGTTGGATGAAACATCGATATTTATTGTATTTTTCAAGTTGTGTGAAACAATCAATTGTATTGTATTTTTTAAGTTGGATGAAACATCGAAATGTATTGTATTTTTCAAGTTGGATGAAACAATTGTATTGTGTTTTTGAAGTTGGATGAAAAAATGAATTGTATTTTATTTTTCATTTTGGATGAAACATATTTTGTATTGTATTTTTTAAAGTTGTGTTTAAATGATAAATTTTGATGGTTAATGTTATAAAAATGGTAGTAAAATGCTACAAAAACAAATTTTCTATTAATATATATGCTAAACATCCAAACAACATATAGGATAATGATAATGATTTCATTATTTTAAGAGTGAATTGCATTTTTGGTCCCATGTGGTTATATGTTTTCTTTGAAAGAGGGACATGTACTTCATTATCTCAAGAAGTGGTCCCTTAGTTTTGAATTTTTCTTTGAAAGTGGGATCTGACCACTAACTTCGTTAAAAAAAACCAGTTAGAGTCAGGGGCATTTTCGTCCAACCATATTTTGAATACTTTTTGCAACTTTTTTTTGTTTTTTCTTGTATTTGTAAAATCCATCAAAGTTACGGGACCACATATGTAAATAACTATAATTATATATATATATATATATATATATATATATATATATATATATATACATACATGAGGCGGGTTCAAACGAGGAGCGTAACAATTTAAGAAAACGCGAGGAGCACCGCCCATGTACTGAATCACATGTGATTCACGTACAAAATCACATGTGATTCACACCTGATCGGGGGGCTTCCGCCCATGTAGTGGATCACATGTGATTCACGCCTAAAATCACATGCGATCCGGGCGACTTCCACGCGACTCGCGAACCAGGTCGCCCGCTACCCGATTTTTTCGGGAGTAGTGGATCACATGTGATCCAGTACATGGAAGGCGCTCCTCGCGTTTCTCGTAAATAGATACGCTCCTCGTTTGAACCTTTCTCATACATACATATACATATCCATGTTTTATCACATGGACCAGACCCAATTCATCTCTAACCAAATGCTTCACTCATAAATTGGGTACTTTTTTTGAATTTTTTGATCAGTTATGCAATTAATTTCAATTTTATTTGTGGGTTAAGGTGAAATTCGGGAATGTTTGAGTGTCTATGTTTAATTTTGGGAGTTTCGCATTTTGATTATCCTATGTGATGATTAATATCAGCTTCTTTGATGGGTTAATTAGGGTTTTCTAATGATTACTTGATCATCTGCTATGCAATTAATAAATTCTAATTCTTGATTTAATGATAAATTTACATGGTTGGTCAAAGTCAAACTTTAGTAATTTCAAGTTGGAAGATTTAATGGCGTCCATCTGGTAAGACGGGGGACGAGGGGATTTCGACGGAGAAGACGGTGGGATGGTAGTGTTGGTAACCAGATGAGTCCTGAAATGGGCGGAGATGGCTACCTGTGTATCCTGAAATGGGCGGAGATGGTCAGAATGCTCCACCGCTTTAGCCGTAGATGGAGATATTAGATACATACATACATACATACATATATATATATATAGGGACCAAACACATAATTAACTTATATATTTATGGTTGGACGAAAATGCCCCTAACTCTAACTGAGTTTTTTTAACGAAGTTAGTGGTCAGGTCCCACTTTAAAAGCAAAATACAAAACTGAGGGACCACTTCTTGAGATAATGATGTACATGTCCCTCTTTAAAAAAAACAGATAACCACATGGACCAAAAATGTAATTCACTCTTCTTTTAATCAAACAACATCAATACATTGTTCATTCTCATGCATATTAATTTCTTGTTATTTTCATTTTTTCTTCCATTTTCATTTCCATGTCTGAATCAAATAGACCCTTAGTTTAATAGATAGCTTAATACAGTTACTTAATTATCAGTTATAATTATATTGAAAAACCTAAAATAATATGAAATGTCATTAATTATTATTATTATTATTATAACAATTGAAATATATGAAATACATGATAAATATATAAATCATATTACATCACTGTTAAACTTTAATAGAGAAAATGATCTTAAATCTTGTTTTTGTTTTTACTGAGTAAATTTGTGAGGTTGAAAAGAACACGACTTAAACGCATTTTATAAAAAAATGATTGTACCAATTAAGCTAAATTGTACAGATTCTGATGATTGGCCGAGCGAATAAGTCAACTTCAAAGTGGATATTAAACCAGAATAAACGACCATACAAATTTATTATAGTTTTTGACAAACCACCTCTAAATATACAAAATGTCTTTTTTTTTTTTGAAAAAGGCAATTGAATAAATAACACGAAGTTAATCAGACTAAAATCATTTAAATAACCCAACCTAATATTCTTGTTTTAAAAATCTCAATCCAATCCACCTAAAACAAAAGTGCAATCCAACGCAAACCATACAAGTTGGGTTGGATTGGGAGTCAGGCCGGTAAGGTTGATCTTTTGGTAAATCAAAATATTCACTTATGTTGGTCATATACCTTAAATACACTATTAAATGAATGACTTTTAATTTCGAACTTTTCCCTGGAAAATCTGCCGCTAAAAGGTGATTTGTCACAAAACCGTCACAAAAGTTGGTGGGTAAATTTTTGGTGGGTAATGTAAATCAGTGAGAGATTACTGAGTGATTCTCTGAGTGATCCATGAGTATTTTCTCGAAAAATATCGGATTCTACGGAACCATTGATATTTTGTGGGTGATCCTTGGGTAATCATCGATAAATATTTTCCTTGATGAATTTTGTGGGTAAAAGTCATTTGTTTTGTAGTGATATGTTGTTTTATCTAATCATAATTCTTAGAGAAAACTCTATTTTTGGTCCCTGAGGTTTAGTGATTTTTTTGAAACCGATCCCCATGGTTTCATAAGTCAAGTTTTGGTCCCTGAGGTTTTGATTTTGATCTGGATTTGGGGTCTCGTCCTTAACCCCGTTAATTGGTGGCGTTAGAGGCAGGGGCATAATGGTCATTTCACATTTCAACCAAAAACAAATTCCCTCTAACGACTAATCTCTTCGTCTTCACTGAGAGTTCAAACCTCAGTCTCTTCACTGTGTTGAGTCACACTCATCGATCAAAATTCTTCCTTTCTCGATCAAAAATCTCCTTTATCGACCAAAATCGTTCCCTGCTCAAGATACGATGGAAGAACCTGGATGGATATTAAGGAGGGATTTGGCCGAAGGATTTGACCCAAGTGATGTATATGGTAAGCTCACATGCATTTATGTTTTTCCATTTTTGGGACTGCACATTCTTCATACCTAATTATTCTGTTGATTTTTCCATACAGAGCTATACCCAACATTGTTTACAGTAAGGATGAACCATGGAGGTTGCTTTACAAGCATTACTGGAAGGAGATACGAGAATGGTAAGACTGATTATGTTGATTTGGTTAACACAGAAGGATTAAATGTAGAGGAGTTGCATTTAATGGTGATGAAATTAGGGTATGATAGACATGAAATCAAATTTTACCATTTCTTGATTCCTGAAGGTGATATGGATACTGGGTTAAGAGGATTAGGTAGTAACCAGGATGTGTTAAACCTCTTACAATATGCCCCTGCTATTAAACTTATTGATATCACCTTCAGAGGACTTGGCCACTGCACAATTTCTCTCAAAGCACATAACAGAGCAGATCAAGGTAGATTCTAATATGCCATTGAAGGCAATTCAATCCCACTTATCAGAGAAATTTGAGATCTTTGTGTCACCTGGCAAGGCAATGAGGGCAAAACAGATGGCGATGAAGAAGTTATGGGGAGACTATGGGGCACAATACCAACACCTGAGGGATTACCTGGCAGAGGTAAAAAGATGCAACCCTGACACAACAATTAAGATTGAAGTTGAGCAAGAACCGAATCCAGCTAGTAACACCAGGAAATTCAAAAGGGTATACATATGTTTAGGTTCTTTGAAGAGAGGATTCAGGGCAGGTAGAAGGGATCTGTTGGGAGTAGATGGTACTTTTATGAAAGGTCCATTTCCAGGGCAAATTCTAACAGCAGTGGGCATAGACCCAAATCAGGGCATATATCCAGTGGCGTATGCCATAGTAGAGGCTGAGAATACAAGTTCATGGATGTGGTTCTTAGAATGCCTTGGAGATGACCTTGATCTTCAAACAAATTCCAACTTCACTTTCATTAATGACAGACAAAAGGTATGAACTTATTTTCTCTGTTTGTGGTTTTCAATTGAATTGTTATTGTTTTGTAATTGAATTGTATTGTTATTGTTACATTATTTTGAAAATAGGGCATTCTTCCAGCAATTGCCAAATTGTTCCCTTCTGCTGAGCATAGATACTGTCTTAGGCATATTCATGAAAACATGAAACTTGTGTGGAAAGGGAAAGCATACAAGGATCATTTATGGCAATGTGCAACAGCCCCCACTGTCCCACAATTTAAGACTGCAATGGAAAGTTTGAGAATGTTCAATTCAGACTGCTTTGAATATTTGAACAACATCCCTCCTCAATCCTGGAGCAGAGCACACTTCACAGGTAACATATTTCAACCTGTTTATACTTTGGTAAACATATTTCAACCTGTTTATACTTTGGTAACATGTAGGTGTCACTCTGATGTGTTATTGAATAACATGTGTGAGGTATTCAATAGACAAATTGTTGATGATAGGGATAAACCAATTTATTCATGTTTGGAATACATTATAGTGTATCTAATGAAGAGGATAGTGAATGTATGCAAAGTCATAGACAGTTGTGATGGCCCACTTACCCCAACAGCAAACAAAATCTTGGAGACTGCCAAGAAAGAGGCCTCCAAATATCAAGTCTTGTTTAGTGGAGGAGATAGGTACCAGGTATGTATATTAAATCATAGGTTTTTATGTTTTGATTTAATGGTATTTACTATATATTATGCTTTGTTTTAATGGTATTTACTGAATTATAGGTTTCTGGCCCTTGGAATGACCAATGTATAGTAGATGTGAGAGAAAGGACATGTTCATGTAGGAAGTGGGAGTTAACTGGAATTCCATGCAAGCATGTTGTGGCTACAAACTGGGACATGGCAGCAAATGGTAACAATGTGTTACCTGAAGATTGGGCTGAGGATGTGTACAAAGTAAGCACATGGAGGGAAATGTATAGCTTCAAGATTGAGCCAATCAATGGAAGCCTGCTATGGGAGAAAGGTGACTGGGCAACAACTTTACTCCCCCCAACTCACCATAAACAGATTGGGAGACCAAAGAAGAAGAGAAGGAAGACAAATGAGGAGTTGTCTCAGAGGAGTGGGGACACTGGTAAACATCCTAGGAAAGGGAAGACTGTGACTTGTGATAAGTGTAAGAATCAAGGGCACAATTCCAGGACTTGTAAAGGACAAGGAGGACAATGAGGACAATTAGCTAATATGTGGTTTGTATATGGTTGAAAACAATTAGTTAATCTGTGGTTTGTGGTTGGCAGAAAACAATTACTTAATCTGTGGTTTGTGGTTTGTTGTTAGTTGAAAACAATTAGTTTTATGTTTACTCTTGGAATTGTATGTGTACCAAAACAGGTTTGTTTTTTGTTTACTTAATCTATGGTTTGGTATGGTATTGAATACAGGTTTGTTTTTGTGTTTACTCTTTGGAATTGTATGTGTACCAAAACAGGTTACATTTCTGTTATGTTGTGTACCAAAACAGAGGTTACTATTCTGTTATGTTGTGTACCAAAACAGAGGTTACATTTTTGTTATGTTGTGTACCAAAACAGGTTACATTTATGTTACAATGTTGTTGGGAACTGAAGAATTTGCTAAGTATGATTAGTACTGCCAGAACTACATTACTACTGCCAGAACAACCTTAATACTGCCAGATCAAAGTTAGTACTGCTTATGCAATGGTTACTACTGCAAGACAAAGTTAATACTGCTAGATCATTGTTAGTACTGCTGATACATTAATGCTGCTGGAACAAGGTTAGTACTGCTAGTCAAGTTAGTACTGCTAGTCAAGTTAGTACTGCTGGAACAAGTTAATGCTGCTGGAATGAGTTAATACTGCTGAAATGAATTAGTGCTGCTGGAGAATATTAGTACTGCTCATGCTGAATGAAGATTAATACTGCTGATGTGATAAGTTTGGTATGCGAGAATATTGGAGATAAAGATTGAAAATAGGTATGCTTTCAACAATGTTGTGTACCAAAAGTAGAGTTTTACTCTCTGTTATCTGTATCATGTTATGTGATGTGTTATCTTGTTTTTGGATCAACAAACAGGTACACAACATAGGTTACAGTTCTGTTATCATCAAATGTGCAAAAAACAGAGGGATCAAACCACCAAACATTACTATTAAAACATAGGGATGTCATTACAAATACTACAAAAAACAGAGGGATCAAACCACCAAACATTACTATTCTAACAACTAGGATGTCATTACAAATACTACCAACACACCTGATAAACAGGAGATGATTACAAAAGATAACCAATACACAAAACAGATCAACTCAAGGCTAAATTCATGAAATACACAAAAAAACTCCAACTCATGACCAAGAGCAGATTCAACTTCAAGATTTCCGTCTTTTTCTCTCTGACACATTCTTCAGCTTTGTGTTTGGCTTTGATTAGCCCAGGAATGATATCAATGGACCTTGAACAAATAGGTGGATCAAACCACCAAAAAAAGAACATTGGCCCTGTTAACATGAAAAACTAAATGTTATTAGCTAAACATGATTACTTTACACCATGATTGTTGAAGAAGAAGAATCGTAGCAGTGTACCATTCTTCCACAAGTGTAGAACCTTCTACCAGGATTTGCAGTGGTCCATGAGGTTCTCACAGCTGCTTCACCTCCACAATAACATAACACCATGATTGTTACCAGATTTTGAGGTTGAATCGTGAAAGGAGGAGGAAGAAGGAAGAAACAGAAAGATCACAGAAGAATGAAGTGAAGAAGAAGAAGAATATGGCGGGTTAAAATAAGAGGGAATTTGGTTGAAATGTGAAATGACCATTATGCCCCTGCCTCTAACGCCACCAATTAACGGGGTTAAGGACGAGACCCCAAATCCAGATCAAAATCAAAACCTCAGGGACCAAAACTTGACTTATGAAACCATGGGGATCGGTTTCAAAAAAATCACTAAACCTCAGGGACCAAAAATAGAGTTTTCTCTAATTCTCATTGGTAAAACTTATCCATACTTCTTGTTAAGTAGATCACCTTTAGTTATTTTTTTATAATTTGCATCTACATGTTCATATTCACTGAACATATATACGAAAGAGTTATATAGTGATGAGAAGAGATAAAAAAATACATGTATATGAAGAGGGTGATTGTGTAATTGTCTAATGTACATTTAATAAATGGCTTAACAATTATATTAAATTTTATTTGGAATAAAAGGAGTTATATAGAACACTGTGTTCATCGACTTGGGTTAATTTTCAGTTACCTTAGCTCAATTCAATCCAAATATACCAATATTTTAAAAAAATTATAAGAGCATCTCCAACAACTTTCCCATTTTAGACAAAATGGAGAATATGAGGATTTTGAGTTGTTTTTTTTTGCTCCAACAACTTTCCTAAAACTATCTTCAAAATGGAGAAAGTAGGAGAGATGAGTTTTTCTCCAAATATGGAGTTAACCCTAAAAAATGATTACTTAGTGTCAGAACTAATAGAAATCTTTGAAAAATAATATTTAGAGAGAGAAATAATATTTTAATAGATAAATACAATATTTTAATATTATAATCATTGTTTTTTTCTCCAAAATGGGGAATCAGTTGGAAATGAATGTAATTTTTTTAGCGATTTTGACATTTAGTACTCTATTTTATAATTTTTTTAAGAAAGCTGTTGGAGATGCTGTTATGGGGAAGCTGTTGGAAATGCTCTAACTCTATTAAGTATCGTATTAGTTTATTCCAAGTTGGGTTGAATAAAGCAGGCTAATCGAGTTATTATGCATCCCTAAGACTATGTTTAGTGGTGATCTCATTTTTGAGATCGTGAATAAGACAAAAACATTTGTTAAAAAAATAAATAGAAAGGAAAATTTATCAAACCAATCTCAAGCAATCCTCATCGCCGCATGAACCAAGATTGATTTGGATTGTTGATTTATTTGTAAAAGAAATTGACACATGTCATTATTTTATTGGTTGGTTTAGATTTTTATTAAATAAAACTTATTTAATTAAAAAATGACTTTAACAAATAAATTAAAAATTAAAAAATATACCAAAATTCGTGGTTTTTAATTTTCTACAAATAGAGACCAATGTTGACATATTTTCACCACACCAATTTTATGTATAAAAATTATTGTATAAAAATATACCAAAATTATATGTATAAAAAATAAAATATAATTTTTGTAAAATAATATTGTAGATTAGATTGGATTGTGGTTGGAGTATGAAAATTTTAAGATTGGATTGGAGTTGAATATTATGTAAGTAGATAAGAGAGAAAGTAATATTTTAATTTAAATTGAATTGGTTAAGATGCCATTAAACATGGTCTGACATTGAACATGGGCGGCCTACTTGACCTAGTCCTAACCAAGTGGATATACATGTGCATAGTCAAAAGAAGAAAGTTGGAACTGTTAAATATTTCAAAAAAATACGAAAAAGTGACAGATTATACTACTACATTTATTGTACTTTTGCTCTCACACACATGCATGGCGACAGGGGGTTAGGTTCAAACGCAAAGATGGTCAATTTATAAGATGGTGAAAGTTTTAATATCTTATATGATTATACAAATGATTGACACTTAATCATATATGATTAAATAGATGTTGCATTGATAACACATACTTCACCAAGTCACTTGCGTCTCTTTGTAGCGTGTTTAATTATATATGATAAAGTGTGCATATCGCATGTAATGATAGCATTATAAAACCAATGACTTTTACACATAATTTTGTTTTTTTGAAAGACAATTGCATTTCGGGGGTATTCTTGTTAGGAGTTATCAATCATACAAAAGAAATTGTGTAGAAGAGAATGAAAACGTGCAGAAATTTATAACTTTATATATATGTATATTGTTTATACAACATGAATTCACACATCAAATTCAACAAATAACGTAAACCTTACTTGTATCCGTTAGATTGTCGTCGATATCGAACCGATTGAGGCCTGCACGAAGCAGTGTCCTAAGACAAAATTTCGCCGGTGGTACGGGCGTTGTCTAGAGGATACAACAATCGTATTCAAGTGTCACACTTGAATCTATCGAACCATCATATGTTTGGCGAAGAACGAGAAGGAGAGAAACCTAGAAATTATTGAGAAAATCGTATTAGAAGTCTACCAAAACGAAAGGAAGAAGTGTGTTTATATACGTATGCCACAACAACCGAAATAAACTGTCAGGAAGTCCGCGCTACTTGCGGCGCGAGTAAAGTCGCGCGGAGATGCGCACCGCGTACTGCCCATCGAACCCAACAGAGGCCCGCACGCCTTGTTGCGCGGTCCAAGTAGCGCCGTAGTGCGCGCCAGATACTGCATGCATACCACACTCGTTCGTCAATCGTAGATTCTCGACCCCAAGGCCTAAGGCCCAATCTTTGACATTAAATATGTATATTCATGTCAAAGAGAGCCCACCAAGAACACCACACTCCAAGCCAAGCAATTAAATGATTCATTTAATGCTCAATTGTTTGAGTTTATTAACTGGTGTAGACTTTGCCTTGGCTCCTATGTGGGACTAGTTTTCTCACATCTAAACTAAGTTCCAACAATCCTGGACTTAGTCCAGACTAATCCCCTTCGACCCGGCCACGATTCGGCCCACGATCCGGCCACGATACAGCCCTCGAACCTTGATATCCTAGCGTGCTCACCCCTGGATTCGAACCCGGGGTAGAAAGGGCTTCCACCACTTTCCCCCCAGGGCCTTACCAGTAGGCTAAAACGTCTTGGATTTTACACACAAAATTTACGGAGTGAAATTTTCGTCGGTGATTACCTAGAATCACCCAAAAAATACCAATGGTTTGGTAGAATCCGATGTTTTTCGAAAAAAAAACCATGAATCACCTAGAGAATCCATGGGTAATCTGTCACTGGTTTGCATTATCCATAAAAAATTTACCCATCAACTTTTGTGATAGTTTTGTGACAAATCACCCTTTAATGACAGATTTCCCGGGGAAAAGTTCGTACGTAGATTTTTTTCCATTTAGTAGTTTATATGATCTCTAAAACTTCTCGATTTCTCGCGTGATCCTCCATATGTATGCAAAAGAAATTACACAAGTTTTATTTCAAGTGACGAGTCAAGCACATATATGTCGAATGGATCTTCATACAAATTCTTTTTATATTTGTTAAAATAAAATCTTATTGTTACATTTTTTAAATATTAATGTGAAGCATTCATATAGCGATACTGTTTTTGTAAATATTTTTGAATAAAATTCTTCAAAATGATGATGGTTGTGAAAAATGTAGTTAAATTGAGGTGGGGGAGGGTGATGGCCGATGGCTGATGAATAAAATACAGAAATGTAGGGAGACGATATGAAGAAGAAATGACAATTAGCGTAGAGGGAGGGGGGGGGGGAGGGGGAAGGGGGGGGGGGGGGGGGGGGGGAAGAGTTAAAATAATTTAATTAATTAACTAAAAATCACACTAGGTTTAATTAAAGATAATCCTATAGCCGCCATGTAATGACAACCATTAATATATTAACAAGAAAACCCAAATACGACACGAGGAAATTAAAGGTTCGTTTGACAATTGTTGAATGATATAGTAGGATGATAAATGGTGATAATGACAAAAAGACTTTTATAATAATGCAAAATGAAATATACTTTGTTTGGTAATTGTTTAGAATTAAATTAGAATGGTTAATGGTTAATGGAGACCCAAAAATATAAAATCATTCAGAGGGTTCACTACAAGAAAAATGACCTTTAGAGAAGGTTTTGTTTTGTGCTTAATAGTTTTAAAAGCTTCTTTAAAGGCTTTATAGAAGCTTTTTACTTCCGTCAAAAAGCTTCTCTATGTAATGGTAGCTAAAGGTTTTAGAGAAGGTTTTTAAGGGTGGTTTTTGGTTAGCTTTTAGATAAGGTGTTATGAGTCTTTAGATACACTTTCAAAGCTTCTCTAAAGGGTTAGTCAACTTTTTTTTAAAAACTTTCTCTAAAAGTATTTATTAGTGACGGTTTTCAAGTATTTGTGACGGTTTGTAAATGCATCTAAAGATACTTTTAGAGAAGGTTTACAAAAAAGCTTCTCTAATAGCATTGGCTTTAGTGACATTTTACTTAAACCTTCTCTAAAAATATGTTTTAGTTACGGTTTGTAAACCTTCTCTAAAAGTTATCTTTAGATACACTTTTAAAAGACTAATTCCTTCTCTAAAGAGCATATTATTATTATTTTCATCCATATTTCAACTCTATATTTAAATATAATTATATATTATAAATAATAACATTAATCAACAAAAACAACAGAATCTTAAAGCAATAAATTTTCATACATTTTTCATATAAAAGAATAATATTTCAAAACAATCCATTCAATCAATCCATACTCCATTTTCTAACATCATTCCTTAAACTCCTCTCAAAACTTAATGCTCAACCTATCACCTCCCATCTATTTCTAACTTTTTTTATATTGTCTCCTCAAGTAAAACCACGTTTGTTACTTTGCACAAATGATGAACCCCCGTCTAACTCGTCTGATTGCAAGATGTCTGCAAAGGTGGTAGCCATAATGCAATAATATCATGGGAACTGCTAACGGTGCCAATTTCCCACTTTATCTGCATAAAGTCAATAAGCCCCGAGTCTTGAGAACATTTCATTAGAAAATTGAATAATTAAAAGCTAAATATAATTTCAAGTTTAACGTTCTCTAATTTAAGGATCATAAAGTAGCAGAAGATATTAAACATGCAGTTAACCTTTTACACAAAGTTGGTAGACCAGATACCTCAAACTGAAAATATCAGCAGCGACACCATCATAATCACGCTTGCTTAAAACCTGAAGGCAAACAATGGTAAGAACTTTAGTCAAAGCATACAGATTTTCTAGAGATTTTCACGACAATGCGGTGGTGGGTTTTGGTCTGAGTACAGATGGGAATGGTGGGGGTGATGTAGTGGCGCAATTGGAGAAGGAGGAGGAGGAGTGAGTCAGGTCTGATGTGGGTGCCTCTTAGATTATGATTGATTAGGAATCGAATGCTGCTCTGTTACCATGTAGTAAGGTAAAATCTTTAGAGAGAAAAAATTTAGAAAGCAACCTATGTAACCACTTATTTTTAATCGTATTTAAAATTAGAGCGCAAAAGGCAACAAAAGCATGACCATACATGTTTTAAATAATTAACCTATGTAACCACTTATTTTTAAATCGTCAAGACTTCAAAAAGATATCTAAATTGTGTGTTTTATAAAACAACAAAAGGCAGAGACTAGCTACTTCATTCTATATATCATAACTATATAACATGTAAGAAATTTACTTGCATGATAAAGGATTTCACCAGTGAACTTACTTGTAGACTTGTCTTGGGTCTTGTCTTGACAACCCATAGAGGATTTGATACAATTGTTGTTGTAGATCCAACACTTTAAGCAAAGAAAGAAACCATATCCAGGCATTCATGTGTAAAAACATCATGGATATTAATTACAATATTAATAAATATACTACACAACAAAGAAAGAAGTCCTAATCTAGTTAGAGCCTAGCAAACTTCTGAGCTGCTCATAGATAGTAAAATGGACCATTTATAAAAGCGGAGTGAAATGAGATGTATTAAAATCTGCTAAATTGAACTGGATCGCATGCTGATAGAATCATAATCTGAACTAAGATGATACTCTAACAAGGTACTTACCTGCCCCCAATTCGAAAACCAACGATACTCGATGATCAAGCTGCAACCTTTTTAGCCGGAGTTAACGATGGTTGCAAAATCAAAACTGTTAGCTCCAACTTCTGCTAGAAGAAGTATTGAAAAATAGGCTAAGTCAAGATCGTCGACAGAGCCTCTGCCGAGACACCAAGAGCAAACCATTATGTAGAAGACTTTCAGAGGACAAGGCCACAGAGCCTCTGTCAGCCTTGACAGAGCCTCTGTGGTATGAAGACTTAGAAAAATGAAGATACTTGAAGATGAAGACAAAGACGATCGTGCCTCTCACGTGCCTCTGCTGTACGAAGATCCTGAAGATCATTCGTACAAGGCGTGTTAGCTCCAATATTCTGAAATATTAGAAGTATTGAAAAATGGCCAAGTACAGAAGAACTTCCACAGAAGCTCTGCTGAGTGCAACAGAAGCTCTGCAGGGCATCTCAGAAGAATCAAAGGAAGTTTGATCAAGAGTGATCAAAGACCGAGGAAACTACAGAAGGACGCTTTCAGAAGACCAAGACCGCAGAACCTCTGTTACCAATAACAGAGCCTCTGCGGACAACATCAGAAGACAAGGAACCAAGAAGACAAGAAGACTTCACAGAGGACCGAGCCACAGAACCTCTGCCACCCTTGACAGAAGCTCTGCAGAAGTAAACAACCAAAGACTCGGAATCCGGTGAAGACTACTCTACAGAGGAACCAGACCTCAGAACCTCTGTAACACATTACAGAGCCTCTATGGTCCTCTAAAGACTAGGAAGATATTTATAATATCTTGCTACTGTTCCAAGACCTGTTCATCAACTTGCATGGAAAAGTACTGTCAAAACACGTGTCAAGCTCTAAGTGGACTCAATAGGGCATGGTACAAAATAGTCGTCTGCGCCATTTAATGCATTTACCAAAAGTACATCTGCTCCATTAAATGCGCATGGCTCAAACAACTGCTCACACCATCCAGTTCACTATTCATGCCGTAAAAGGAACAGTGACCTACTTCATAGTCTTCTAAGAGTAGAATAAAAGGAAGACTCATGTTGAGTTCTTCCTAACACACAACAACACAAAAACAGAAAAACAAGAACACATCAATCAAACATCAAGAACACATAGCTTATGCACATTTAGAGTCATATCTGATTAAAGCTTTGCATACTCACTGTTCTTAAATCAGTTCTTGATATATATATATTCAGTAAACTTTGAGATATTATTTCCTGTTCACTGTTTATTTATATTGTGTTCTAAATCTATCAAACATATCTGTTAGTTCTTCAAATACGCTTCCGTATCAAACATAAACTCGAACTAATAGATCTGATAATCTTGTTTAAGCGTATCAGGGAACCAACAATTGGTATCAGAGCAAAGCTTGGTTTTCAATATCAAGTGATCCTCGTTTAGACAAGATTATTGATAGAAACTGTCTGTTCTTAACCTATTCTTCATTCCTCCAAACAGATTCTGTTTTACTGCCATTTTCGATTTATTCGATCTGGTAACATCCTAGAAACTGTTTCTTTCGTTAAAAACTTCATTCAATATGTCAAGACTAAAATTTAGTGCTGATGCTGATTTTCATTATTATTTCAAACTCAGCACAAATTTTAAGAAAATAATTCCTTCTCTTGAGAAAGAATTAGAGGAAAGAAACAAGATCATTCTTATTAACTCAGACAACATTGCCAAGCTTGAAGAATCAGGTAAACTCCTAAACTGTGAAATCTTGAACTAAAAAGGAAACTATCTGAGTCAGAAGAGCTTGGTAAAAAGGAGAAAGAGAAGTTTGAGGAAGTTAAGACTGTTTTTAAAGAAGAGAAGAAAAGCCTTGAGCTTAAGTGTCTAAACTTTTCTAAACTGATTTCCAACTTTGAAAAACTTATAATCAGTAAAAATGAAAAGTTTGGAAAAGAGAAAACTCTTCTTGAGACAAAGAATAAGGAACTTTCTTTCAAAATCTCAAAATTACAGAAATCTCTTGAAAAAGAGAGGAAAGAGCAGGATTTTGAAAGAAAAGAGTCTGAAAAGGTGAAGAGAGAAGGATTTCAAACAAAGTGTTTGAAAGACAAGTTTGAGAAGGAAAGAAAGGTCTTTAAAGCTGAAATGTCAAATTTAACAAAGAGACTATCCGATTTGTCAAACAAGATTATGTTGGAGAAGAGGTATACATCAGATCTTCTAAGAAAATTTGATTTAAACCTTAAAGAAAAAGATGTTTTAGCTAAAAGGCTTAAGAACCTTGTCTTAGCAAACTCTTGTGCTAAAAATTCAAATAATCCTGTTTACAAAAAGATGAAAATGGTTTGGAAAGTCAAAAACTCTATTCCTGACAAAAATGCTCCAAAGCCATTTGTTTCTACAAAGCCTTCATCTTTTCATTCATATAAATGCTTTGATCTTCTGCTTCAATTAAGAAACCTTTTCTCTAAATCTTTCTGTGTACAAAATGGGTCATTTCAAAAAAAAAATCCAAAGACCCAAAATGAGAAAGGTCATAGAAAGAAAGTTGGCAAACCAACAGAGATTGGCAAACCAGAGGACCTAAAGACAGCTCCAAATCCTAACAAAAAAGGACCCATTTGGATATGGGTACCAAAAGTTTTTTGATCTGTCTTGCAGGTACTCGGACTTCTGATCATTACAGATCAGGACTCGCTCTTCAGAGGAGAAAAGGACTTCTAAACACATCAGTTTAGGACTCGCACTTTAGTGAAATAGACTCTTAAACAAATCAGTTTAAGACTCGAGCTTCATCAGAAAAGGACTTCTGACCATTACAGATCAGGACTCACTCTTCAGCAAACAATGGACTCCTTAATACTTCTATTAAGGACTCAGGCTTCAAAGTTCACTATGACTCTTAAAACACTTTGTTTAAGACTCATCCTTCAAAGGTTCTATACTTCACAGAGCCTCTGTGAAATTGCTCAGAGCCTATGACAATCTCCACATAACCTCTGATAAGGTTGACCTATGTTCTGTGCATTATTTATCTCTATTGATTCAAGCATAGGTCAAGGGGGAGCAGAAGGAGACCTCAAATTGATCTACAGAGGTTGATCATTCAAGGGGGAGCCAAAGGAGGATTATGATCAACAAGAGTCTCTGTCGTCCAAACTAGACACTCTAAAAGGTACGTGTCGCACAAAATCTTTTTCCAAAACAGTTTTTCCAGGACAAAAATTTCTAAATATGTCCTAAAAACAATGTTTAAAAACATAAAAACTTTGGATGATCAAGAAGTTTTATGAATTATTAGTTATTAGAAATTTCCTGTAACAGAGCCTCTGCTGGCTCTGGCAGAGGTCCAAAAACCTCTGTAGGATAATTTCTCTCTACTAAAGAATTATCGATCCTCTCCAATGTTTTTCAAACGTTTTTGGTAAAAGTACAAGCTTCAAGAGATGGATAGGCAGGTTTCAAACCACAGAAATCAATCCTACAAAGGTTGTTAGATCAAGGGGGAGCGAAAAAGGAGACCTTGCTGAATCTACAGAGATTTATAAGTCAAGGGGAAGCTAAGAATACGATAGAAGAGATCACATTCGTCGATCAAGAAGAAAAATAGGTTGGTATCTCGCACTCACACAATGCCACAGAAGTCATAAGCCACAGAGTTCTTTCAACCAAAGAACCTCTGTAGATCACTCAAATCATTCAAATGACTTCTGCTGCACAAAATCTTTGAGATTTACAATTTTCTAGGACACCAACTTTCAAATAGGTCCTAAATACATTGTTAAAACTGATCAAAAACTTGGATGATTAAAAATGTTTATAAATTATTAGTTATTAGAAATTTTCTGTCGCAGAGCCTCTGCTGGCTCTGGCAGAGGTCCAATCTACAGAGATAAACTTTTTTTAAATTCACAGAGCTTCTGTACCCACAAAGCCTCTGTAAAGATTTCCACTTGGGAATTTCTGTATCTGTAACGGTAACTTTTCTGTGGTGAAAATTTAAAACCCACGCGTTTTTCATTTAATGTGGCCGCCCACGACGTCTCGTCGTCACTGACATTGATGACGTGTCAAGTTTTCATTGACGTACATATCACGTCGTCCTAGAAACTTGCACCACGCCGAATGAACTCGAGTGTGGACCTCAAATTTTATTAACTTTCTCACATTTTCACCGTTCCGAATTCTATCCGTTACCACAGTATAAAACCCAAGATAAAATCACTTTCAAAACTTTACTATTCTCTCATCTTCTCCGGCGAACTTGCTTATTTCTTTTTGAAAACCTAGAACTTTCAAACCAACAAATGGTTTCCAGTTCCAAATCTGCTCACGTTTCACCAACGAATTCTCCAACATCCTCTCCAGTGCATTCTGAGCACTCCCACAACCCACACATCGCCACCGATGCCGACAGACACGACTCCGGCGACGAGGCATCCTTCGTACCCACTACCCACCTGCAACAATTTTTCTCAAATGACCATTTCGAGCAAACCCTTCCCATTAAATCGAACAACTGTTATCTTGTTCCTTCTCCTACGGCATTTGGCAAAGAACATGCCATCCTGCTAAACATCCTAGAGAACCACTTTTTTTACCCTCTTCTGAGCAAAACCGTTGAACAAATACCAGTACGTTACCTACATCAGTTTTGGCAATCTTGCCGTTATGACGCTGACACCGATTTGATCAGAGGCTACATTTCTAAACCTGACCAAAGTAAGAGCCTTGAACTGATGTTCAATCGCACCATGTTCTCATTAGAATTTGGCCTTCCAACAAGAGGACTCATGGGAATCAAAAAGTATGCACCCCAACCAACAAATGAAGAACTTGTCGACTTTCTGCACATGCTAGGGTACAACCAACAGTTGAAAAAGAGGAACGATTTCCGTAGAGCAAGACTACCTCCTCTGTGGAATACCTTATTCTCCATCCTAAATCGTTGCCTCACGGGAAAAATCGGGAGCATCGATCAAAGCTCACCTCAAATTCTCTCAATCATGTATGGTGTATACTATGATCTACCCCTAGATTATGCCACCATAATGATGCAAGAGATCATCAACACCATCGATCGCAAAATCGCCTCCCAGAAAGCCAAAATGTCTGATCACAACTGGTTACCCCCTCTGCAGTTCCAGCGAATCCTCAGTGTACTTTTCGAACCCCTACTCCTTATCCAAAAATGGCCAATGGACGGTCCCAAACCTAAGCAATTTCCTATGTCCAAGAACACCCCTACAGAACATGAGGATGGCTACCCACACATCAGGCCACTATCAAAGGTAATGTTAGGTTATGCTAGTGATGAAGAACTAGTTAGTGAGTACACACGCGTTTACAGAACTCCTGAACCCAGTTCTGTAACACCCCCGCGTATAGGAATGCCCATAGGAGGTAATGTAGTAGAGAGACTTACAGAAGAAGAATGGAAGATAAAGTTGGCTAAACACAAGGCCAACCAGAAGAACTTCAGAGATATAAGGAAAGACCTCTATTCTTCAAAGAGGAAGTCTTCTGAGGGATCTAAAGAGAAGAAGAAGAAAAAGGGAAAGAAAACCAAGACCCCTACAGAGGAACAACTTGCCTCTGTTTCTGCTATCCAACAAACTCCTGCAGAACCATCTTCTCCACCCACTGAACATCCCACAGAACCCTCATCTCCACCACAAATCCAAGGTCCCTCTGCCCCTCCCTCTTCCAAAAGAAAAAGAAAGTCAAAATCTACAGAGGAGGGAGCACCAAAACCAAAGAAGAGGAAATCAAAGAAGAAGAAACCATCTTCTCCTCTGCAAACAATAACAGAAGGAATCGAACCACCTCTGCAAACTCAAATCTTCACAGAGGTTCTTGATTCACTTCTGCCAAGACAAGAGACTGCAGAAGAAGAGGTGCAAATAGGTTTAGAGGATAGGGTAGAAACGTTTGGAGGAAAAGAAAATGAGAAAGGAAAAGATGCCGAAGTTGCAGAAGGCACACATCCCTCAACCCCTCCCAGTGCAACCCACACATCTGACACCGCAGGTCTAGCTGCAGAAGGTGTCATTGAAAAAGAGCAGCACAGCTCGAACCTCACCCAACCCATCCAGCCAGAGGTTACTCTTTCAACCTCTGTGCCCACAGAAGACGGGGAATCCATTCCTAGGGAGTCTCCTCAGAGAGACTCACCTATAGTTCGTGATCAATCGCCCCAGATCACACTAGAACACCCTACAGAGGAATTCGTTTCCTCTGACACGCATAATATAGGGCCAAAACTTCTTTCAGAGAGAAGTAGAGAGCACCATGACGAAGAGACTCTAGACAAGTCTCCGAGTCAACAGAAGAATATTCCGATACCCACCTCTGGAGTGGATTTGGACAATGTTCTTCACAGAACTTCTGTAGAGACTGAAACTCAGGTTTCTTCTCGAGGATCAGATGGAAATCCTTCCACCCCCAACGTACAAACAAGGGTGAACGAAGGTGTCCCAGGAACAGGGACTCACTCTGGAGAAGGAGTTGTTCCTCCAGAGGTTACCCAAGAGGAACATGTTACGAAGGATGAGTTCCAAGCCTTTGTAACCTCTGTAACTCAAAAATTGAATGAGTTGCAAAGCTCATTCACGTCTTTTACAGAGTCAACTTCAGGCGCGCTTACAGGATTAAATACCAAAGTGGATACCTTATCCACGAGGTTAAAGCAACCCTTGCAGAAATGAAGTCAACTACAGAAACTTCTGCTGCTGCTGCCATCGCCTATGCCACTAACATTGCCAAAACAACCGCTGCAGAGTTCGAGAAAAGTGCGACCAAAGCCTTCAAAACTTCGATCGCAATCTACTTTGAAACAATGAAGAAAAATGCAGCAAGGCAAGCAGCTCAAGACACCTGCAGAACAGAAGTTGCTGCTAAAAGAAGGCAGGATGATCCTGATGATGGAGCATCTGGTCATCCTGAGGGGGAGAAAACAAAGGAAACAACGGAGGCTGCTTCTGCAAAAACTACAGAGAAAACTGCAGAACCCTCTACGACAGAAACCCAGAAGGGAAAACAACAGAGGCAAAACACCTCTATCTCACCTGAGGATGCACCAACCACAGAACCTAAGGTAATCAATCTTGCATCCTCATCCTCAGAACAAAGTCCACCCTCACCCAAAGAACCAACACCAACCTCACAACCAATCCTGCGCAAAACAAGAGTAAAATCCATAGCTCGAAAACCCAAAAGACCAAAACGCACTGCAGAATTCATTCTTCGCAGAATGGAATTTATATCTGCTTTTCAATCAGCAAAGCGTTTTGACATCCCACCTCCAAAACCCGAAAATTCATCACCAACAGAGTTCTCTCAACCCGAAGTATCAAAACCTTTAGAGACAACAACCAAAACATCAGAGCATACAACCCCAAAACCCACAGAACCTCCAACTGTTAAATCAACAGAGGTTCCACCCACACAAATCCAAAACCCAATATCTGAAACCTCAAAGCCAAAAGATAAAGGCAAGGGAATAATGACAGAAGAAGAGCCAAAGAAGAAGATGTCAGTTGCTACAGAGAAATTGATGAAAGGTGCATTTAATGCCTTCGTCACTCCTAAACCCGAAGAGGAAGACTGGGCATTCAACTTGAATCCTCTGTCAGAAAACCCATCCCTGAATCCCACAGCTAAGGTAACAGAAGGTAGAGTAGCAGACATCACTCGAAAGATGGAAGAGCTAAGGAGACCAATTCCAAGATCTACTTCAACCATTGAACAAATGGAAGAACAAGTCTACAGTTATCTCTACAGACAGCACTTCCAGAGCGATCTGCCAGCCCATGTCTGAGATCAGAAGCTAAGAGAGGAATTCGATGCAATCTTCACCTCTACAAAGTCAAAACCAGTCAATCAAGTTTACTCCATTCACAAAATAAAGAAGGTAATCTATTGCAAATACTCCAAAATGAGAACCTATCCTCATACGGTGTATACCATCTGGAAAGTCAAAAGGTCTGACAGATCAGAAAATCAATTCTCTGATGCTGATATCCGAAACCTCAATCCCTATGACTTACCTGACCTTCTGCAATGGACGAAAGACAACTTCAATGACGACTGCCACAAAAGGTCTTATCGAGTTCTCAGCAAGGCGATGCGTGAAAAGCTCCTAATCTACAGCATGCTCGACATTCAACTAGCCATCGATCTGGGCATAACTACTCTAAGTATCAGACCACCAGAGGATTTCTGCCCACCCAATGCCATACCCAATTCAATCATCAAAACTCCAAGGTACGGGTTAGTATTCAAGAATCCTGCTGATCAACTGAAACTGTTTGTGACAATGGACTGTCAGAAGTACACAACCCATACTCTGAACATGTTCAGAAAGATACTAGAGGAGAATAAAGCAACAGAGCTTATGAACGAAGAATCTGCTCTGATGATGATCAAAGAGATTGATGCTACACTCGGCTTACGAAATCTCTGCCTCAAATTCTATGAAGAACTCAAGGAAGTAGGAAAAGACAACAGAAAGTTCAACGACTTCCCAAATGCAAAAATCTGAGTCTCTTCAAAGAACCTCTGTCAACGTTTATTTCTGTGTACTCAAATGTAAATGCCTCTGGCATAAATTTCAAATGAAAGAAATAATCTTCTGAGATATTGTTTAACCTCTTCTTTACTTAGGTTAAAATGCATAAATTCAACCTTTTATTTTTCAATACTTAGGGGGAGATTGTTAGCTCCAATATTCTGAAATATTAGAAGTATTGAAAAATGGCCAAGTACAGAAGAACTTCCACAGAAGCTCTGCTGAGTGCAACAGAAGCTCTGCAGGGCATCTCAGAAGAATCAAAGGAAGTTTGATCAAGAGTGATCAAAGACCGAGGAAACTACAGAAGGACGCTTTCAGAAGACCAAGACCGCAGAACCTCTGTTACCAATAACAGAGCCTCTGCGGACAACATCAGAAGACAAGGAACCAAGAAGACAAGAAGACTTCACAGAGGACCGAGCCACAGAACCTCTGCCACCCTTGACAGAAGCTCTGCAGAAGTAAACAACCAAAGACTCGGAATCCGGTGAAGACTACTCTACAGAGGAACCAGACCTCAGAACCTCTGTAACACATTACAGAGCCTCTATGGTCCTCTAAAGACTAGGAAGATATTTATAATATCTTGCTACTGTTCCAAGACCTGTTCATCAACTTGCATGGAAAAGTACTGTCAAAACACGTGTCAAGCTCTGAGTGGACTCAATAGGGCATGGTACAAAATAGACGTCTGCGCCATTTAATGCATTTACCAAAAGTACATCTGCTCCATTAAATGCGCATGGCTCAAACAACTGCTCACACCATCCAGTTCACTATTCATGCCGTAAAAGGAACAGTGACCTACTTCATAGTCTTCTAAGAGTAGAATAAAAGGAAGACTCATGTTGAGTTCTTCCTAACACACAACAACACAAAAACAGAAAAACAAGAACACATCAATCAAACATCAAGAACACATAGCTTATGCACATTTAGAGTCATATCTGTTTAAAGCTTTGCATACTCACTGTTCTTAAATCAGTTCTTGATATATATATATTCAGTAAACTTTGAGATATTATTTCCTGTTTACTGTTTATTTATATTGTGTTCTAAATCTATCAAACATATCTGTTAGTTCTTCAAATACGCTTCCGCATCAAACATAAACTCGAACTAATAGATCTGATAATCTTGTTTAAGCGTATCAGGGAACCAACAAGGCGTACCCTGCACATTCAACGTGTCAACCTCTGATGGGTTACAGCCTTTGCAGAATGCGGCGCACTACATTAACGTTGTACCTGGTCTCTGACCCACGATGTTGTCTTTGTATCTTAGTACTTCTTGTCTACCTTTTGTCCCCTGTAAAGTAGTATAAATAGAAGGCTTTTGTAGAGCTGTTCTAGTAACTTTGCACAACACACACACACACACACACACACACACACACACACACACACACACCAGATTAGAGCAGATTATCTCACACACTTTCGGTGTTCTTGGTGTTTATGAAGAATTAAATAGAAGTGAATCATTGAGCTAAACTCTTGCCTTATTACTGCTTTTCCTATTTAAAATATGTGTGTGATTTCTAACGAGCATTTCTCTATAGTTCTATTAAAAACGCTTCCGCATATAAATCTGTTTGAACTATCGAGATTAATATCATTGTTGAGTCTATATTGGGATCAACAATTGGTATCAGAGCGAACTTTGATTTTCAATATCAAAGGATCCACTCTACAATGATTTCGACTCATTTTGGTAGAATTTTGGGCTGATTTTGACCTGTTTTTCACTCATTTCAATCAGTCCCTGTTTTTATGCTATTTTCGACTTGTTCGACTCTAGTAAACTAATAGGCATTGTTTCTTCGGTTAAATCTTTCCATTTAAGTGAATTGTTCAAGTTTTTTTAAAGCTCTAAACTCATTTCACAAGTCTGTCCCATCATCTGAAGTTTTTCCCGACATACTCTGTTTTCTGCCATTTTTCAAAACTGCACAAAAATGGCGAACGCTGCAAATTTCTTTACTGCTGGTTCATTAACCAAGCCCCCAACTCTGCTAAGAGATGAATACACTCAATGGAAAATCCGTATGATTCACTTCTTTGAGGGTACTAACAAAGAACTCCTCCATTACATCCATAACCCTCCTTTCGTTCCTATGGTCACAGTACCACGAGTACCAGCCACAGCAGACACTCCAGAAGTTCCTGAGTATGACAAACCAAAGTCTGTTGACAATTGGTCTCCACAGGACTAGGAGAAGTATGAGTTCGCACAGAAGGCCAAGAGACTTCGGATAATAGCCATTCCAAATGACCTCTTCCAGTCTCTGGACGCATGTGAATCTGCCCATGATCTGTGGAAAGAACTAGAGAAACAATTAGAAGGTGGAGCTAAGACTTAGAAGAACAAAAGGGCTCAATGTATCAATGAGTTCTACGCTTTCAAAACTCTGCCGTCAGAGACTCTGCAGACCACATACGACAGATTCAAATCGCTAATCAACAAGTGCAAGAAGTTCGGGATCCACATAACCTTTGAGGAAAATAACGTCATGTTCCTCAAGAGCCTAAACGAAGAATGGCTCCAGCTATCCATGTCCCTACAAACAAATCAAGACTTGGACACCTGGACTCTGTCGAATCTCTACGGAATATTGGTTGCACAATTATCTCAGATAGATCAGGCGAAAGCTCAAACTGGTGGATCCCTTGCATTGGTAGGCAAGGCAACAGAGGCAAAAGAAAAGCCTAAGAAGGAGAAAGATGTGGAAGAGAAGAGGGAGAAAAAAAAGAAGGTACTGGTGGTGGATAGTGAGGAGGAAGAGCTGGTGGATGAAGAAGAGGCAACCATGGCCTCAATAGCTAAATCTTTAGCTTTATTGACAAGAGACTTTGGCAGTAGAGGTTACCGGAAGAAGACTGGGTATGAACGTGATGGGAGAGATGATAGGAGTGAGAAGTATGAATCAGGGAACCAAGGAAGAGATGGTTCGAATAACCAACAGAGGTCAAATGACAGAGGTGGTGACCAATAGAGGTCAGGTGACTGAGCTGGAAATGCTCCACAGAACCAGGGATGTTTTAACTGTGGCAAGCCAGGACACTATGCTGCAGACTGCAGGAGCAAACCAAATCGCCCACAGAGGGACTCTGCATTTTATAAAAAGAAGGCAGAGTACTACGCTCAGAAGTCGCTCATGGTGGAGCAAGAAAACTGGTTGTTCGACGAATCTTCTGACGAATGTGAGAAGAAGAACGCCCTGTTCTGTGGGATGGCAGAAGTCAGCTCCTCAGATTCTGACAGTGAGGTATCCACTTCCGACTCTACCTCTAAAGAAACTGAAATTAATCTGCTTAAACTGACAAAAGATTACACTGAATTTAAAAAGACATGTGCTGATATTCAGAAAAAGCTTGCATTCTTTGAGAGAGAAGCCAGACTTCTCACTCAAGAAAAGGCACAATATCTTTAGAAAAGGAAGAGATTGAAACTAATTGGCATAAAACTCTAAATCCTTTAAAAGAAAATATTTCAGATCTCAACTCTGCCCTTAAAGCTAAAACAAAGGAACTTTTGGACAATGAGAGTGATAGAATGAATATTCTTGCTCTTAATAACTTCTTTCAAAGAGAAAGAGAAGTCCTTCACCAAGACCTACTCAGCAGAGGCCTTTTAATAAAAAAAATATCAAGATGCACATAAGATGTACGAGAAAATAAATACATAAATAGGAAGAAGGGGAATTGGAACCAAAAGAGACAAGTCCCTGTCTTCTCTGTTTTGTATTGGAAGTACAAGAAAACTAGGTTTTCCAAACTTACTCTCTGTAAGCAAAAGACAGAAAATCTCTGGGGAACCTCACAAGAGGAAACCTCTGAAGATGATAAATGTGTGGTATCAAAACGCGGATTTATCACCCTCAGCCTCTGTCAAAAGACACTCCAAAACTAAGAGATATCTGAAAACTCAATACCAGATAGGAATCTTCAAGTTTGGTAACCCTGAGACTCAGACCCAGGTTGCTTTTGTCTGCACTATAGATTCTGAAACGAAACTATCGGCCGAGGCACCTGAGTTTTTTCCTGCTTCTTCAGAAGAAAAACTGAAACATATTTCTGAAAATGAGTTAATAGAAATTGGCAAAAAAGTTTTTTATGAAAACCTCTGTACACCCTCTGTTGAACAAAATCTCTCTGAAGAAGTCTTGATAAATACTTCTGTTGACTTGGAAGATATTCCTGAAAGAAAGGAAGAAAGCGAGTATGGCATATGCTCAGAAAATCCTGCCTCTGTCGACAGAGATCTCAGTGACTCAACCTCTTTATACGAGGACGATTCATCCTCTGACGAATCTGAGACGGACTCAATTGAGTCAGAGATAGTTCCTTGTGAATCAGAGGGATCTAAACTTCCCTCTGGAATTCTTAACAGAACCATTCCTCCAAAGGAGAAAATCACAAGTGTTCCTATCTGCCCGGACTTTTTGGACATGTGTATACAAGCAAAAACCTCTCTTGAGCTTGAGAAAATAAAACAAGAAAAAGAAAAGTCCTTTCAAAGTTCAAAAGCTCCAAAACCTTTTAGGCCTTTTCAAGAAAAATTAACTTGGCAACAAAAAGGTAAATGGGTTGAAAATGACAAATCTTTTCCTCCTGTGACAGTGAAATCAGCAGAGGTTCACCACCACAGAAGATGGGCTCAACAGAAGGCTACTCCCAAGAGAGAATTTTCAAAACATCAATCTAGCCTAGATAGGTCTTCTTGTAATAGGAAGTATAATGCTAGGAAAGATTGTAACAATAAAGCCTCTGTACCCCTATTCAGGGTTTTTAATGAAAAGTTTAAGCAAATTTCTTCGCATATCCATTACTGTCATTGCTTTAAACTTATGCATCAACTGAACCGACACTTCTCTAGCCCTCACTGTTTCCTCTCGAAACCCAAAAAGAATGCAAAATTCAAGGGTAAGAAGAAACAAGATGGTTCTTCGAAAGAAGATAAAACGAAAACTAAGGATGCCAAGGCAACCTTAAAGACCCCTAACAAAACTGGACCCATTTGCAAATGGGTACCTAAAAAACTCTGATTATGTTGCAGAAACAGCATGTGCCGATATGGTACCTAGACTCCGGGTACTCAAGGCATATGACTGGCGACAAAGGTCTACTATCCTCATATAAAGATAAACTTGAAGGAGGATCAGTTACCTTTGAAGATAACAAGAAGGGGTATATAAAAGGCCATGGAGTCATTAAGAAAGAAAATATAACCGTATGCAAAGTTGCATATGTGGATGCCTTTAAGCACAATCTTCTTAGTGTTAGCCAACTTTGTGATACGGGTTTCGACGTCATGTTCAGAAGAACCTTCTACTCTCTTCAAGGGGAAGATACAGAAGTTGAACTTCTGCGAGCCGAACGAAAGGGTGATTTGTACCTCATGAACTTCAGTGTCAAGAACAAAAAGGACAAGCTATGTCTTGTTGCTTGTAAGAACAAAGAAGCTTGGTTATGGCATAACAGATTCTGCCATCTAAAATTTTTTACTCTAGATATGCTTGTTAAACTTGATCTAGTTAAAGGTCTGCCAAATGTCAAATTTAGCAAAGATCATTTGTGCTCTGCTTGCGAAATGGGTAAACTCAAGAGAGCTTCCCAAACAGGCAAGACTGATGTATTTTGCCTTAGGCCTCTGTACATGCTTCATGTTGACCTCTGCGGTCCCATTGCTACATAGAGCCTAGGCGGCAAGAAGTATATGCTAGTGTTGATTGATGAATACTCAAGATATCGGTGGGTGGAATTTGTAAGAAAGAAATCTGATGTTCCAAACATTCTGATTAATCTAATGAAAAGAATCCAGTATCTTTATGAGTGCAGGATTCAAAAGCTAAGAAGCGACAATGGCACGTAATTCAAAGACTTTGTCATTGAAGCTTATCTTACAGAAGAAGGCATATCTCAGAACTTCTCTGCTGCACGCACCCCACAACAGAACGGAGTGGTGGAACGCAAAAATCGCACGCTTATGGAGGCTGCAAGAACAATGCTGACAACATCTGGATTGCCCACTTCTTTCTGGGCAGAAGCTGTGTCAACCGCTTGTTTTACCCAAAATCGATCAACGATAGTGAAGAGACACATCAAAACACCATCCCATTTGATCAACCAAAGGCGACCAAATATCAAGTTCTTCCATGTATTTGGATGCAAGTGCTTTGTTCTTAACGATAGAGAAACTAGAGGAAAGTTTGATGTTAAAGCAGATGAAGACAAATTCATAGGGTACTCTGCCACTTCCAAGGCCTACAGAGTTTACCTTCTACGGACCCGATCCATTGTGGAGAGTATAAATGTCTCTTTTGACGAATCTTTTCAGAAGACTTCTGAACAAATCAGTTCAGAACTCGGTCTAAAAAAGGAATCCTCTGGCATCTCCAAGACAAGAGAAGCAGAACTAAATTTTCTATTTGAAGAGATGTTCCATGATGATATTGATCCCTCTGCTGGTGCCACCAGTGTCTCTGGAGAAACATCTTCTGTCTATGTAACACCCCGCTTACCACGACACAATATTGTCCGCTTTGCCCCACTGGCTCACGGATTTGTTCTTGGCGACCTGGCAAGGACTTCGCAAGGACTTCCCAGGAGGTCACCCATCCTTGCACTACTCCCACCCAAGAACGCTTAACCACAGAGTTCCCAAGGAACCCGCATGCTTGTGGCCCCAAAACGCGTTGTGTCTGCTAAGGCCAAGGTTTACTAATATACCCAGCATCTCTCCTGTCCACGGCCGATGTGGGATATGCCTAAGGTGTTACACACACCCCCTTAGGGACTCATCGTCCTCGATGAGGTTTGCCCCACCATCCCGAACGGCACAGGAGTGGCTCTGATACCATTTGTAACACCCCGCTTACCACGACACAATATTGTACGCTTTGCCCCACTGGCTCACGGCTTTGTTCTTGGCGACCTGGCAAGGACTTCGCAAGGACTTCCCAGGAGGTTACCCATCCTGGCACTACTCCCACCCAAGCACGCTTAACCACAAAGTTCCCAAGGAACCCGCATGCTTGTGGCCCCAAAACGCGTTGTGTCTGGTAAGGCCAAGGTTTACTAATATACCCAGCATCTCTCCTGTCCACGGCCGATGTGGGATATGCCTAAGGTGTTACAGTCTACCAGACGGATTCAGGTATATCACTAAATGGTCCCTCAAATACTTCACCCTCTTTCATTAATTGTGCAGATGCAAGTGTCGAGAGGGAGCTAGTAGAAGATGATGCAAGCAAGAATACCACTACAGATGCACTGGAAATACCGACTCTAGTTACAACAGAGGAAGTAATACCAGAGGAGAATGAGGATTCAGTCTCAATATCCTCAGAGGAATCAATACCAAATCTTATCGAAATACCACGACAAGCTGAAACACCATGTTCTAGCACATATGTACCATCGACAATAGAGGTTGCACCAGAACCATCATGTGCAACCACAGAAGTTCAACTGAATGATGCAAATGACCATCTCCCTAGGATGACCAAATGGGCAAAAAGTCATGCTCAGAGCCAAATAATTGGCGATCCTTCTGAAAAGGTCAAGACAAGATCAGCCACTGCTAATTTTTGTTTCTTTACAAACTTTATCAGTGTGATCGGGCCAAAACGAGTTTCTAAAGCCCTAGATGACCCATATTGGGTAGAAGCAATGCAAGAAGAGCTTCTCCAGTTTGAGAGAAACAAAGTATGGACCTTAGTTCCTCTGCCAAGAGAAAAACAAGCTATAGGGACAAAATGGGTCTTTAGAAACAAGAAGGACGAGGATGGAGTGGTCATCAGAAACAAGGTGAGATTGGTGGCCAAGGGATACTGCCAAGCAGAAGGAATAAACTATGATGAGACTTTTGCCCGTGTTGCACGGCTCGTAGTGATAAGGATCTTCTTAGCCTTCGCAGCCCACATAGGTTTTAAGGTTTTTCAAATGGATGTCAAATCCGCCTTTCTGAATGGACAAATTCAAGAGGAAGTATATGTCCAACAACCACCGGGGTTCGAAAGTGCTAAGTACCCAAACCATGTCTACTACCTTGATAAAGCTCTGTATGGACTGAAACAGGCTCCAAGAGCATGGTATGAGCGACTTTTAACCTTTCTCCTTGGAAATGATTTCGAAAGAGGTACTACTGATACTACTTTGTTTTATAAAAGAAAAGGTGAGGAGATTCTGCTTGTGCAGATATATGTGGATGATATTATATTTGGCTCTACCAATGCACAACATTGCACTGATTTTGAAACACTCATGCAGAGCGAGTTTGAGATGAGTATGATGGGAGTATTACACTTCTTCCTAGGACTCCAAGTCAAACAATCATCAGAGGGAATTTTTATAAATCAATCAAAACATGTCTCTGACATTCTTTCTATGTTCAAACTCTCTGATGCCTCTGTCATGAAGACCCCCATGTCCACTGGATCCAAGTTACACTCAGATCCAGGAGGAAAGTCTGTCGAGTGCAAGCTCTACAGAGGTATGATTGGGTCTCTCTTATACTTAACAACCAGTAGACCAGATATAATGTATGCCACATGCCTCTGCGCAAGATATCAAGCTAACCCTAAAGAATCCCACCTACTTGCTGTAAAGAGGATCTTTAGATACCTAAAGGGAACCAAGAATCTTGGCCTCTGGTATCTAAAGAACTCTGGCTTTGATCTCATGGCTTATACAGATTCAGACTACGAAGGATGTAAGCTTGACCGAAAGAGTACGTCTGGGAGTTGCCAATTTCTGGGTGGTAAATTAGTCAGCTGGACTTCAAAGAAGAAGAATTGTGTATCCACATCTGCAATACAAGCCGAATACGTTGCTGCTGCTAGCTGTTGTTCCCAAGTTCTGTGGATGCGAACTCAGCTAAAGGACTATGGTCTTGATATTCAGAAGATCCCCTTCCTCTGTGACTCAAAGAGTGCCATTGCGATCTCTGCCAATCCCATATAGCACTCTAAGACGAAGCATATTGTTGGTTCCCGTTTTGCTTATACAAGATTATCAGATCTATTAGTTCAAGTTTGAAGTTGATGCGGAAGCGTATTTGAAGAACTAACAGATATGTTTGATAGATTTAGAACACACACTATCAAATAAACAGTGAACAGAATAGATTTATAGCACAAAGACCCACTGTATTTAATATATCAAGAACACTTAGTACAGATTTGACGCTAATTGAGTGTAAGTGTTTTGTGTTGTGTGTTAAGTGATTGTGTAAAACTTGTAAAGTGTAAAAACGGTGATTCTTAGGAAGAACTCAACATGAGTCTTCCTTTTATACTACTACAAAAGATCTATTCTAGACAAGAGATTGTTGCTACAGGAAAGAAGAGATGGTATGAACAGTTGGAAAACTGCAAGCATTAAATGTCGCAGACGTCTATGTTGTACTAAGCCCTATTGAGTCCACTCAGAGTTTAACACGTGTTGAAGTTGGATAGGGCATGCTACCATACAAGTTGATGAACAGATCCTGGAACAGTAGCAAGATATTTCTTTAACAGTGATAAGATATTATAAGTATCTTGAGTCTTCAGTGAGGACAACAGAGGCTCTGTAATGTGTTGCAGAAGTTCTGCGGTCTGGTCCTTTGTAGAGTAGTCTTCGTTGGGTTCCTTGTCTTCTGAAGTTGTCTGCAGAGGCTCTGTTATTGGTGACAGAGGTTCTGAGGTCTTGATCTTATGTAGCGTTCTTCTGTAGTTTCTTCGGTCTTTGATCACTCTTGATCAAAACTTCCTTTACTTCTTCTTAGATGCCCGGCAGAGCTTCTGTTGCACTCAGCAGAGCTTCTGTGGAAGTTCTTCTGTACTTGGCCATTTTTCAATACTTCTAATATTTCAGAATATTTGAGCTAACAATCTCCCCCTAAGTATTGAAAAATAAATTTTGACTTTTTAGGCTAAGTTAAGATAGACAGAGGTTAAACAATACCTCAGAAGATTATTTCTTTCATTTGGAAATTATGCCAGAGGCATTTACATTTGAGTACATTAAATGAACAGAAATAAAACGTTGACAGAGGTTCTTTGAAGAGACTCAGATTTTTGCATTTGGGAAGTCGTCGTACTTTCTGTTGTCTTTTCTTCTTCATAGAATTTGAGGCAGAGATTTCTTAAGCTTAGTGTAGCATCAATCTCTTTGATCATCATCAGAGCAGATTCTTCATCCATAAGCTCTGTTGCTTTGTTCTCCTCTAGTATTTTTCTGAACATGTTCAGAGTACGGTTTGTGTACTTCTGACAGTCCATTGTCACAAACAGTTTAAGTTGATCAGCAGGATTCTTGAATACTAACCCGTACCTTGGAGTTTTGATGATCGAATTGTGTATGGCATTGGGTGGGCAGAAATCCTCTGGTGGTCTGATGCTTAGAGTAGTCACGCCTAGATCGATGGCTAGTTGAAAGTCGAGCATGCTGTAGATTAGGAGCTTTTCACGCATTGCCTTTCTGAGAACTCGATAAGATCTTTGGTGGCAATCGTCATTGAAGTTGTCTTTCGTCCATTGCAGAAGGTCAGGTAAGTCATAGGGATTGAGGTTTCGGATATCAGCATCAGAGAATTGATTCTCTGATTTGTCAGACCTTTTGACTTTCCAGATTGTATACATCATATGAGGATAGGTTTTCATTTTAGAGTATCTACAATAGATTACCTTCTTTATCTTGTGAATGGAGTAAACATGATTGACCGGTTTTGACTTTGTAGAGGTGAAGATGTCATCAAATTCTTCTCTTAGCTTCTGATCTCGGACATGAGCTGGCAGATCGCTCTGGAAGTGCTGTCTGTAGAGATAACTGTAAACATGCTCTTCCATTTGTTCAATGGTTGGAGTAGTTCTTGGAATTTGTCTCCTTAGCTTATCCATTTGTCGAGTGATGTCTGCTACTTTACCTTCTGTTACCTTAGCTGTGGGATCCAGGGTTGGGTTTTCTGACAGAGGTTTCAAGTTGAATGCCCAGTCTTCCTCTTCGGGTTTAGGAGTAATGAAGGCATTAAAGGCACCTTTCATCAACTTCTCTGTTGCAACTGGCATCTTCTTCTTTGGTTCTTCTTCTGCCATTTTTCCCTTGCCTTTATCTTTTGGTTTTGAGGTTTCAGAGGTTGGGTTTTGGATTTGTGTGGGTGGCACCTCTGTAGATTTGATAGTTAGAGGTTCTGTGGGTTTTGGGGTTGGATGCTCTGATGTTTTGGTTGTTGCCTCTGAAGGTTTTGATACTTCGGGTTGTGAGGTCTCTGTTGGTGAGGAGTCTTCGGGTCTTGGAGGTGGAATGTCAAAACGCTTTGCTGATTGAAAAGCAGATACAAATTCCATTCTGCGAAGAATGAACTCTGCAGAGCGTTTTGGTCTTTGGGGTTTTTGAGCTATGGTTTTGACTCTAGTTTTGCGCGGGATTGGTTGTGGGGTTGGTGTTGGTTCTTTGGGTGATTGTGGAGTTTGTTCTGTGGATGAGGATGCAAGAGTGATTACCTTAGGTTCTGTGGTTGGTGTATCCTCTGCTGAGATAGAGGTGTTTTGCCTCTGTTGAGTTCCTTGTGTTTCCTTCGGGGTTTCTGTTGTAGAGGGTTCTACAGTTTTCTCTGTAGTTTTTGCAGAAGCAGCCTCTGTTGTTTCCTTTGATCTCTCCCCCTCAGGATGACCATATGCACCATCATCAGGATCATCCTGCCTTCTTTTAGCAGCAACTTCTGTTCTGCAGGTGTCTTGAGCTGCTTGCCTTGCTACTTGTTTCTTCATTGTTTCAAGGTAGATTGCGATCAAAGTCTTGAAGGCTGTGGTTGCTCTTTTCTCGAATTCTGCAGCAGTTGTTTTGGCAATGTCAGTCGCAGGGGTGGTTGCAGCAGCAGCAGAAGCTTCTGTATGTGACTTTATTCCTGCAAGGGCTTCTTTAACTTCTGTGGATAAGGTATCCACTTTGGTATTTAATCCTATAAGCGCGTCTGAAGTTGAATCAGTAAAAGTCGTGAATGAGCTTTGCAACTTATTCAATGTTTGAGTTATAGAGGTTACAAAGACTTGGAACTCATTCTTCGTAACATGTTCCTCTTGGGTAACCTCTGGAGGAACAACCCCTTCTCCAGAGTGAGTCCCTGTTCCTGGGACACCTTCTTTCATTCCTGTATGATCGTTGAGAATGGAAGGATTTCCTTCTGATCTTCGAGAAGAAACAAGAGTTTCAGTCTCTACAGAAGTTCTGTGAAGAACAGTGTCCAAATCCACTCCAGAGGTGGGTATCGGAATGTCCTTCTTTTGACTTGGAGACTTGTCTAGAGTCTCTTCGTCTTTGTGCTTACTACTTCTCTCTGAAAGAAGTTTTGGCCCTATATAGTGTGTGGCAGAGGAAACAAATTCCTCTGTTGGGTGTTCTAGTGTGATCTGGGGCGATTGATCACGAACTAAAGGTGAGTCTCTTTGAGGAGACTCCCTAGGAATGGATTCCCCGGTTTTTGTGGGCGCAGAAGTCGAAAGAGTGACTTATGGCTGGTTGGGTCGGGTTTGGATCGAGCTGTGCTGCTCTATTTCAATAACTCCTTCTGCAGCTAGACCTGCGGAGTTAGATGTGTGGGTTGCACTGGGAGGGGGTGAGGGATGTGTGCCTTCTTCATCTTCGGCATCTTTTTCTTTTTCATTTTCTTTTCCTCCAGAAGATTCTACCCTATCCTCTAACCTATTTTCAGTAATTTTACCTATTTGGACCTCTTCTTCTGCAGTTTCTTGTCTTGGCAGAAGTGAATCAAGACCCTCTGTGATTGTATGGGTTTGCAGAGGTGAAGGTTGAGGTTGTTCCTTTTTGATTCCTTCTGTAATTGATTGCAGTGGAGAAGACGGTTTCTTCTTCTTTGATTTCCTTTTCTTTGGTTTAGATGCCCCCTCCTCTGTAGATTTTGACTTTCTTTTTCTTTTGGAAGAGGGAGGGACAGAGGGACCTTGGGTTTGTGGTGGAGATGAGGGTTCTGTGGTATGTTCAGTGGGTGGAGAAGATGGTTCTGCTGGGGGTTGTTGAATAGCAGAAGCAGAGGCAAGTGGTTCCTCTGTAGGGGTCTTGGTTTTCTTTCCCTTTTTCTTCTTCTTCTCTTTAGATCCCTCAGAAGACTTCCTCTTTGAAGGATAAAGGTCTTTCCTTATATTTCTGAAGTTCTTCTGGTTGGCCTTGTGTTTAGCCAACTTTATCTTCCATTCTTCCTCTGTTAGTCTTTCTACAATACTACCTCCTATGGGCATTCCTATACGCGGGGGTTTTACAGAACTGGGTTCAGGAGTTCTGTAAACGCGTGTGTACTCACTAACTAGTTCTTCATTACTAGCATAACCTAACATTACCTTTGATAGTGGCCTGCTGTGCGGGTAGCCGTCCTCATGTTCTGTAGGGTGGTTTTTAGACATAGGAAATTGCTTAGGTTTGGGACCGTCCATTGGCCATTTTTGGATAAGGAGTAGGGGTTCGAAAAGTACACTGAGGATTCGCTGGAACTGCAGAGGGGGCAACCAGTTGTGATCAGACACTTTGGCTTTCTGGGAGGCGATTTTTCGATCTATGGTGTTGATGATCTCTTGCATCATTATGGTGGCATAATCTAGTGGTAGATCATAGTACACACCATACATGATTGAGAGAATTTGAGGTGAGCTTTGATCGATGCTCCCGATTTTTCCCGTGAGGCAACGATTTAGGATGGAGAATAAGGTATTCCACAGAGGGGGTAGTCTTGCTCTGCGGAAATCGTTCCTCTTTTTCAACTGTTGGTTGTACCCTAACATGTGCAGAAAGTCGACAAGTTCTTCATTTGTTGGTTGGGGAGCATACTTTTTGATTCCCATGAGTCCTCTTGTTGGAAGGCCAAATTCTAATGAGAACATGGTGCGGTTGAACATCAGTTCAAGACTCTTCCTTTGGTCAGGCTTAGAGATATAGCCTCTTATCAAATCGGTGTCAGCGTCATAACGGCAAGATTGCCAAAACTGATGTAGGTAACGTACAGGTAATTGTTCAACGGTTTTGCTAAGAAGAGGGTAAAGAAAGTGGTTCTCTAGGATGTTTAGCAGGATGGCATGTTCTTTACCAAAAGCCGTAGGAGAAGGAACAAGATAACAATTGTTCGATTTAATGGGAAGGGTTTGCTCGAAATGGTCATTAGAGAAAAATTGTTGCAGGTGGGTAGTGGGTTCAAAGGATGCTTCGTCGCCGGAGTCATGTCTGTTGGTATCGGCGGCGGTATGTGAGTTGTGGGAGTGCTCAGAATGTACTGGAGAGAGTGGTGGAGAGTTCATCGGTGAAACGTGAGTAGCTTTGGAACTGGAAGCCATTTGTAAGTTTGAAAGTTCTAGGTTTTCAGAAAGAAATAAGCAAGTTCGCCGGAGAAGATGAGAGAATAGTAAAGTTTTGAAAGTTATTTTAACTTAGGTTTTATACTGTGGTAACGGGTAGAATTTGGAACGGTGAAAATGTGAGAAAGTTAATAAAATTTGAGGTCCGCACTCGAGTTCATTTGGCGTGGAGCAAGTTTCCAAGACGACGTTATATGTACGTCAATGAAAACTCTACATGTCAATAGTGTCAGTGATGACGAGACGTCTTATGCGGCCATATTAAATGAAAAGCGCGTGGGTTTAAATTTTCACCACAGAAAAGTTACCGTTACAGAAGTTCCTAAGTGAAAATCTTTACAGAAGCTCTGTGATTTTGAAAAAACTTTTATCTCTGTAGATTGTATCTTATGAAAATTTGTTTGAAAAACGCAAGGAGAGGATCGATAAATCTTTAGTAGAGAAATAGTCCTACAGAGGTTTTTGGACCTCTGCCAGAGCCAGCAGAGGCTCTGTTACAGGAAATTTCTAATAACTAATAATTTATAAACATTTTTGATCATCCAAGTTTTTGATCAGATTTAACAATGTATTTAGGACTTATTTGAAAGTTGGTGTCCTATAAAATTGTAAATCTCAAAGATTTTGTGCAGCAGAAGTCTTTTGAAAGATTTGAGTGATCTACAGAGGTTCTTTGGATGAAAGTAATCTGTAGCTTAAGACTTCTGTAGCAATGTGCGTGCAATTGGTTTCCGAGATGACATTCCAAAAGATCGATAGAGGTTAAATTTACGATCATAGAGCATATTTCTGGCAGAGCCTCTGTTGAGCTCAGCAGAGGCTCTATGACCTCAAATTTCTCATAACTCAAATTTTATGAAACTTTTTGATCTTTTGATTTTTGAAATGTTGTTCACAGTATATTTAGGACATATTTGACAATTTTTGTCCTAGAAAACTGTTTTCAAAAACCTAAAAGTATGAGATACCAACCTTTTGTTCTTTTAGTTTGGCGAGTGTGATTTCTTCTGTCGCATTCTTAGCTCCCCCTTGACTTATAAATCTCTGTAGATTCAATATGAAGAGGCCACAGACTTCTCTGCATTCCTTGAACGACAAGATATCGCCACTGCCTTGGACACTTCTGGTACCAGAACCCTCACAGATTAGACAACTACAAACCCCAACGTAATTGTCTCAGAAGTTGATTCTGATCTGGAAGAAGGTGACAGAACCCCTGAGGGTATTCAAGCAAACACCCCAGAAGGACCTATGAACCCAAAACTCTATGCTTCTCCTCCTGTCTTAGGGTGCATGACAGAGAAAGAAAGCTTAAAAGATGCCGAAGAGCGAAGAGGCACACAACCACAACCCCCTCCCAGTGCAACCCAAATTTCTAGCTCTGCCGGTCTAGTGGCAGAAGGAGCTATTGAAAAAGAGCAGCACAACTCGATCCCTTCCCCATCTAACCGGACAGAGGAACCTCTTTCCACCTATGTGCCACTTATATTTAGGGGAAACCATACAGAGGGAGTCCCCTCAAAAGGACTCTCCTCTTATTAGTTACCAGTCGCCCCAGATCACATCTGAAGTCCTAGCAGAGGAATTCATTTCCTCTGCCACACGTACACAACTAGGACCCCACGACTCTTCAGAGGAGCCTAGAGAGCACATTGGCGAAGGGACTCTAGACAAGTCGCCGAGCAAACTCAAGGATACTTCTGTCCCCACCTCTGGAGTGGATCAGAATAAGGTCCTTGACAGAACCTTTGTAGAGTCTGAGGCCCAAAAAGCCTCTGCTCGAGGATCATAGGGAAATCCTTCCGTCCTCAACATAAAAAACAGGGACGAAAGAAGGTATCCAAGGAACAAGGACACACTCTGGGGAAAAATGTGTTCCCCCAGAGGTTACACCAGGTCCATATGTCGCAAGGGATTAGTTCCAAACCCTTGTCACCTCTATGACCAATTCGTTGAAGGAGTTGAAAAGCTCTTTCGACACTCTCGCAGAATCCACATCCAGGGCACTAACCGATCTATGCACCAAAGTTGAGAACTTATCAACAGAGGTGAAGAATGTCAGCGCCACAATGAAAAACACTGCAACAACCTCTGCAGCTACAGCTACCTCTGCTCCTACGACAGCTTCAACCTCTTCATTTGAAGCCTCTGTCAAAGAACTCACCGAACAATTAAAGAAGGCTCGAACCCCTGCTTCTACGGGCCTTACACAAGAAGATCTCAAAAGGGCCCTAGAGCAAGGCCAAGAACAGACTACCAGAGACACTCAAGCCATGAAGCCCTCCGACTACATGACTCGAGCTCAAATCACCGATCTTGGCCAGGGGATACTCAACGAAATGACAGAGTTCATCAAGGCCTTCACCACCGCAAATGCCAACTACGTAAAAGACTTCCAGGCCAACGTGGGAAGGCTGAGATTCAATTCAGAAGCAGAAGTTGACTATCTGCTGGGCATATGTGATGACCTCTGCGCTAAGATGATAGCTGCAGGGGCCACTCAACCAAAGAAACCGTCCTCCACATGCCGAGCAGAAGGAACTTCAGGCAGAGGACAGGATGACCCTGATGATGATTCAGATGGACCATCAGGTCATCCTGAGGGGGAGAAAATAGCAAGAGCAACCAACAGAGGTTTACCAGCACCACCACCATTATCCGCATAACCATTAACCCAAGTACCACCTTCCCAAGGAACCCAACAGAAGACCACAGAGGAAGCACCCACCTCTGTGGAAACAACCCATATAACTGAAGATTTACCATCACCCACTCCCAAACCAACAGAAGAAATCCAAATCCTAACATCAACCTCTGAAGACAACCCCCTTCACCAACACCAAAACAGAGAACTGAAGAAACCCAACTACCATCCCCAATACCAGAAGCAGAACAAAAGAAGTCACCATCACCCACTTCCACAGAAGCTCAACCAAAATTCGAAACTAACCCAAGAACCAAATCTATTGCCCACAAACCAAGGAGATATCTACAAAAGCCCAAGCCAACCACCAAGGACGTCCTCCAACAGCTAAAGCAGAGACCTCTTCTAAGAGAATTTCACAGAGCAACTGAAAGGCACGAAACCACAGTTACACATAGAATCTGCAGACCCAAGGGAAAAATAGTAGATCAACTAGAGTTCTCTCCTACCCCATCACCAACCAAACCCACAGAAGAACCCCCCAACCAAAACCAAAACCAAAACCCCATCTCTAACAAAACCAACTTCAGAGGCACCCCCAACAAAAACCTCAGAAGCTCAACTGCCAAAACCAATAGAGGAAGCCACAACCAAACTTACGGCAAAAGACAAGGGAAAGGGTAAAGCGACAGAAGAACCGAAACCCAAGAAACCAAGGCATCAACCGTCTGAGAAACTGCTAAAGAGCTCATTTGATGCCTTTGTCACTCCAAATCCAGAAGAAGAAGACTGGGCCTTCAGAATTCCTCCTCTGTCAACCAACCCAATTCTAGATCCAAAGGCAAAACCAAAAGAGGATAGAGTGGCCAAACTGATCAGCGACTTAGAAGCTCTGCGCAAACCAATGCCTCCACCCATTGTGCCTCAAAGACAAATGGAAGAAGTAGTGTACAAGTACCTGTACAACAGAGCTATCAATGATCCTCTGCCACAACCGATCTTGAAACGTGATATGCTTCAGCAGATGCGAGAAGACTTCTATAGAGATAAAGCCAAACCTGTCCACCACATCTTCTCAAACTCAAGGATCACACAAGTCATCTACTGCAAGCTTTCACATACCAGAGGCACACAAATCTACTACAACCTCTACCACGTCAAAAGGTCGGACATATCTGAGACAAAATTCTCAGATGCAGATCTGAGAAACCTAAGCCCCTATGACCTACCTGAACTTCTGAGCTAGGCAAGGAAGAACTATAACCACATACTTGAAGTCTAGAGAGCATACGATGAGATCAAGAAGGCCATGCGAGAAAAGCTTCTGATCTATAGCTTGACAGACTTCCAAGTGGCCATTGATCTTGGAGTTAGAAAAATAACTCTCCCACATCCAGAAGACCAATGCCACCCCTTCACTGACATAAGACCAAACTCCATCATCATAAGTCCAAAGGTCGGGTATGTCTTTCGTGATCCTCAAGGTAATCTGAAGCTGTTCTTAGAGGTGGATTGCCAGAAGTATGCGACCAAGACGCTGCTCGAGTTTAGGGCTAACCTCTTCGAACACAGAGGATCAGAGTTCATAGATCTAACTTTCGCCAACAGATTGATAGAGGCCATTGATGCAGTCATCAACTTCAGAAACCTCTGCATCTCCATGTTTCATGAACTCAGGGATGAAGGACTCACAAGGAAAATCAACGACTTCCCAAATGCCAGAGTCTGACATCCACAACTATCTTCTGCTTACTTTTCAGTTCTTGCGCTTCAATGTAATCAAATGTAAATGCCTCTGGAATCTCAGTGAATGAAAAGTAACTTTTACAGAGGTCAAATATTCCACCTCTTGTTCTTAGCTTAGAAAAACATGCATCTTCCAATTTTTTTATTTTTCAATACTTAGGGGGAGATTGTTAGCTCCAACATCTGCTAGAAGAAATATTGAAAAATTGGCTAAGTCAAGACCGTCGACAGAGCCTCTGCCGAGACACCAAGAGCAAACCATTCTGCAGAAGACTTTCAGAGGACAAGGCCACAGAGCCTCTGTCATCCTTGACAAAGCCTCTGTGGTATGAAGACTTAGAAGAATGAAGATACTTGAAGATGAAGACAAAGACGATCGTGCCTCTCACGTGCCTCTGCTGTACTAAGATCCTGAAGATCATTCGTACAAGGTGTACCCTGCACATTCCACGTGTCAAACTCTGATGGGTTATAGCCTTTGCAGAATGCGGTGCACTACATTAACGTTGTACCTGGTCTCTGACCCACGATGTTGTCTTTGTACCTTAGTACTTCTTGTCTACCTTTTGTCCCCTGTAAAGTAGTATAAATAGAATGCCCTTGTAGAGCTTTTCTAGTAACTTTGCACAACACACACACACACACACCAGATTAGAGCAGATTATCTCACATACTTTCGGTGTTCTTGGTGTTTATGAAGAATTAAATAGAAGTGAATCATTGAGCTAAACTCTTGCCTTATTACTGCTTTACCTATTTAAATTATGTGTGTGATTTCTACCGGGCATTTCTCTATAGTTCTATTAAAAACGCTTCCGCATATAAATCTGTTTGAAATATCGAGATTAATATCATTGTTGAGTCTATATTGGGATCAACAAAAACCCTGCATAAAAACATTGACAATCGTGAATCTTGAACTATTAATCTCTAAATTTTTAACTGCAATTATACAGTTTGAATCATCATGTTTTCTTTTGGGTTTTTGTTACATTATGTAATATTTTGTTGTGCCTTTTGGACAAACAGGTAAGGAGGGACAACTTGGCATCCTGAGGTTGGGGTAAGTTCAAATGAGAACCTCGGAACCAACTATTCATGCATTTTGGAGTAAATTACGGATTTGGTCCCTGATAAGTGAATAATTTATCACATTTTCTATCACTTTTTTAAGGATTTTTTCATCATTTTAGTTTCCCAAATACCAAATTGAGTCTTTTTACTCTAGTTTTCCTTATTTTTTGAGTTTGGAGCTAAGTTTAAGAAATTTACCTTATTTGCGTGTTTGGAATGCATTTCACTGATAGTTGGTGTTAAGGACTACGACATCATAATCTTTTTGGTTGAAGTAAATAGCAATTGGATGGGAACTAAAATTAGTTGGGGATGAAGGAGGAAGCAGGGAATAATTCATGATGAAGATGCCCACTCAATTTTTTCTTATTTCCTCAATAAAATCTTAGTACTTTGTGCTATGGCATATGGTGTTGGTGTTTGATACTCAATAAACAGTAATTTAAAAGGCTATATGTCTATTGTTGAAAAACTGATCACTATCACATTTATTTTTAATTTCTACCTTTCAAATTGAGTCTTTATGTTTGTCATTTGTGTTGCTTGGGGACAAGCAACAATTCAAGTGTTGGGGTGTGATAAGTGAATAGTCTATCACATTTTCTATCACTTTTTATTAGGATTTTATCTTCATTTTAGTTTCCCAAATACCAAATCGAGTCTTTTTATTCTAAATTTCCTTATTTATTGAGTTTGGAGCTAAGTTTAAGAAATTTACCTTATTTGCGATAGTTGGCGTTGCAGCAGGATTCGCAGCATGGGACAACTATCAAGGACTACAACTTCATTGTCTTTTTGGCTGAAGTAAAGAGCAATTGGACGGGAACTAAACTCAGATGGGATGAAGGAGGAAGCAGGGAATAGTTCATGATGAAGATGTCCACTCAATGTTTTCTTGTTTTCTTAATAGAATCTTAGTACTTTGTATTAGACATTTGATTCCCATGAGTTTTACTTTATGTCACTACTTTGTACCTTAAATACGCTTTGTAGTTTGTTTATTAGTGTTTGCCTCCTAGTATAATGTAACATCCCAGGCCAACCGTACCAGATATTGTCCGCTTTGTCCGCACACCTGGACTTACGGTTTTAAAACGCGTCTAATAGAGGAGGTATCAAGTCCCTTATAAGGCAACATTTGTTCCCCTCCCCAACCAATGTGGGATCTTACAATCCACCCCCCTTGGGAGCCCAGCGTCCTCGCTGGCACACCAGTCCGGTTCCCGGCTCTGATACCATCTGTAACATCCCAGGCCAACCGTACCAGATATTGTCCGCTTTGTCCACACACCCGGACTCACGGTTTTAAAACGCGTCTGATAGGGGAGGTATCAAGTTCCTCTTATAAGGCAACCTTTGTTCCCCTCCCCAACCAATGTGGGATCTTACAATCCACCCCCCTTGGGAGCCCAGCGTCCTCGCTGGCACACCAGTCCGGTTCCCGGCTCTGATACCATTTTGTAACACCCCGCTTACCACGACACAATATTGTCCGCTTTGCCCCACTGGCTCACGGCTTTGTTCTTGGTGACCTGGCAAGGACTTCGCAAGGACTTCCCAGGAGGTCACCCATCCTGGTACTACTCCCACCCAAGCACGCTTAACCACATAGTTCCCAAGGAACCCGCATGCTTGTGGCCCCAAAACGCGTTGTGTCTGGTAAGGCCAAGGTTTACTAATATACCCAGCATCTCTCCTGTCCACGGACGATGTGGGATATGCCTAGGGTGTTACACACACCCCCCCCTTAGGGACTCATCGTCCTCGATGAGGTTTGCCCCACCATCCCGAACGGCACAGGAGTGGCTCTGATACCAAGTTGTAACGTCCCGAACGGCACAGCAGTGGCTCTTATGAAAATTTGTTTGAAAAACGCAAGGAGAGGATCGATAAATCTTTAGTAGAGAAATAGTCCTACAGAGGTTTTTGGACCTCTGCCAGAGCCAGCAGAAGCTCTGTTACAGGAAATTTCTAATAACTAATAATTTATAAACATTTTTGATCATCCAAGTTTTTGATCAGATTTAACAATGTATTTAGGACTTATTTGAAAGTTGGTGTCCTATAAAATTGTAAATCTCAAAGATTTTGTGCAGCAGAAGTCTTTTGAAAGATTTGAGTGATCTACAGAGGTTCTTTGGATGAAAGTAATTTGTAGCTTAAGACTTCTGTAGCAATGTGCGTGCAATTGGTTTCCGAGATGACATTCCAAAAGATCGATAGAGGTTAAATTTACGATCATAGAGCATATTTCTGGCAGAGCCTCTGTTGAGCTCAGCAGAGGCTCTATGACCTCAAATTTCTCATAACTCAAATTTTATGAAACTTTTTGATCTTTTGATTTTTGAAATGTTGTTCACAGTATATTTAGGACATATTTGACAATTTTTGTCCTAGAAAACTGTTTTCAAAAACCTAAAAGTATGAGATACCAACCTTTTGTTCTTTTAGTTTGGCGAGTGTGATTTCTTCTGTCGCATTCTTAGCTCCCCCTTGACTTATAAATCTCTGTAGATTCAATATGCAGAGGCCACAGACTTCTCTGCATTCCTTGAACGACAAGATATCGCCACTGCCTTGGACACTTCTGGTACCAGAACCCTCACAGATTAGACAACTACAAACCCCAACGTAATTGTCTCAGAAGTTGATTCTGATCTGGAAGAAGGTGACAGAACCCCTGAGGGTATTCAAGCAAACACCCCAGAAGGACCTATGAACCCAAAACTCTATGCTTCTCCTCCTGTCTTAGGGTGCATGACAGAGAAAGAAAGCTTAAAAGATGCCGAAGAGCGAAGAGGCACACAACCACAACCCCCTCCCAGTGCAACCCAAATTTCTAGCTCTGCCAGTCTAGTGGCAGAAGGAGCTATTGAAAAAGAGCAGCACAACTCGATCCCTTCCCCATCTAACCGGACAGAGGAACCTCTTTCCACCTATGTGCCACTTATATTTAGGGGAAACCATACAGAGGGAGTCCCCTCAAAAGGACTCTCCTCTTATTCGTTATCAGTCGCCCCAGATCACATCTGAAGTCCTAGCAGAGGAATTCATTTCCTCTGCCACACGTACACAACTAGGACCCCACGACTCTTCAGAGGAGCCTAGAGAGCACATTGGCGAAGGGACTCTAGACAAGTCGCCGAGCAAACTCAAGGATACTTCTGTCCCCACCTCTGGAGTGGATCAGAATAAGGTCCTTGACAGAACCTTTGTAGAGTCTGAGGCCCAAAAAGCCTCTGCTCGAGGATCATAGGGAAGTCCTTTCGTCCTCAACATAAAAAACAGGGACGAAAGAAGGCATCCAAGGAACAAGGACACACTCTGGGGAAGAATGTGTTCCCCCAAAGGTTACACCAGGTCCATATGTCGCAAGGGATGAGTTCCAAACCCTTGTCACCTCTATGACCAATTCGTTGAAGGAGTTGAAAAGCTCTTTCGACACTCTCGCAGAATCCACATCCAGGGCACTAACCGATCTATGCACCAAAGTTGAGAACTTATCAACAGAGGTGAAGAATGCCAGCGCCACAATGAAAAACACCGCAACAACCTCTGCAGCTACAACTACCTCTGCTCCTACGACAACTTCAACCTCTTCATTTGAAGCCTCTGTCAAAGAACTCATCGAACAATTAAAGAAGGCGCGAACCCCTGCTTCTACGGGGCTTACACAAGAAGATCTCAAAAGGGCCCTAGAGCAAGGCCAAGAACAGACTACCAGAGACACTCAAGCCATGAAGCCCTCCGACTACATGACTCGAGCTCAAATCACCGATCTTGGCCAGGGGATACTCAACGAAATGACAGAGTTCATCAAGGCCTTCACCACCGCAAATGCCAACTACGTAAAAGACTTCCAGGCCAACGTGGGAAGGCTGAGATTCAATTCAGAAGCAGAAGTTGCCTATCTGCTGGGCATATGTGATGACCTCTACGCTAAGATGATAGCTGCAGGGGCCACTCAACCAAAGAAACCGTCCTCCACATGCCGAGCAGAAGGAACTTCAGGCAGAGGACAGGATGACCCTGATGATGATTCAGATGGACCATCAGGTCATCCTAAGGGGGAGAAAAGAGCAAGAGCAACCAACAGAGGTTTACCAGCACCACCACCATTATCCGCATAACCATTAACCCAAGTACCACCTTCCCAAGGAACCCAACAGAAGACCACAGAGGAAGCACCCACCTCTGTGGAAACAACCCATATAACTGAAGATTTACCATCACCCACTCCCAAACCAACAGAAGAAATCCAAATCCTAACATCAACCTCTGAAGACAACCCCCTTCACCAACACCAAAACAGAGAACTGAAGAAACCCAACTACCATCCTCAATACCAGAAGCAGAACAGAAGAAGTCACCATCACCCACTTCCACAGAAGCTCAACCAAAATTCGAAACTAACCCAAGAACCAAATCTATTGCCCACAAACCAAGGAGATATCTACAAAAGCCCAAGCCAACCACCAAGGACGTCCTCCAACAGCTAAAGCAGAGACCTCTTCTAAGAGAATTTCACAGAGCAACTGAAAGGCACGAAACCACAGTTACACATAGAATCTGCAGACCCAAGGGAAAAATAGTAGATCAACTAGAGTTCTCTCCTACCCCATCACCAACCAAACCCACAGAAGAACCCCCCAACCAAAACCAAAACCAAAACCCCATCTCTAACAAAACCAACTTCAGAGGCACCCCCAACAAAAACCTCAGAAGCTCAACTGCCAAAACCAATAGAGGAAGCCACAACCAAACTTACGGCAAAAGACAAGGGAAAGGGTAAAGCGACAGAAGAACTGAAACCCAAGAAACCAAGGCATCAACCGTCTGAGAAACTGCTAAAGAGCTCATTTGATGCCTTTCTCACTCCAAAGCCAGAAGAAGAAGACTGGGCCTTCAGAATTCCTCCTCTGTCAACCAACCCAATTCTAGATCCAAAGGCAAAACCAAAAGAGGATAGAGTGGCCAAACTGATCAGCGACTTAGAAGCTCTGCGCAAACCAATGCCTCCACCCATTGTGCCTCAAAGACAAATGGAAGAAGTAGTGTACAAGTACCTGTACAACAGAGCTATCAATGATCCTTTGCCACAACCGATCTTGAAACGTGATATGCTTCAGCAGATGCGAGAAGACTTCTATAGAGATAAAGCCAAACCTGTCCACCACGTCTTCTCAAACTCAAGGATCACACAAGTCATCTACTGCAAGCTTTCACATACCAGAGGCACACAAATCTACTACAACCTCTACCACGTCAAAAGGTCGGACATATCTGAGACAAAATTCTCAGATGCAGATCTGAGAAACCTAAGCCCCTATGACCTACCTGAACTTCTGAGCTAGGCAAGGAAGAACTATAACCACATACTTGAAGTCTAGAGAGCATACGATGAGATCAAGCAGGCCATGCGAGAAAAGCTTCTGATCTATAGCTTGACAGACTTCCAAGTGGCCATTGATCTTGGAGTTAGAAAAATAACTCTCCCACATCCAGAAGACCAATGCCACCCCTTCACTGACATAAGACCAAACTCCATCATCATAAGTCCAAAGGTCGGGTATGTCTTTCGTGATCCTCAAGGTAATCTGAAGCTGTTCTTAGAGGTGGATTGCCAGAAGTATGCGACCAAGACGCTGCTCGAGTTTAGGGCTAACCTCTTAGAACACAGAGGATCAGAGTTCATAGATCTAACTTTCGCCAACAGATTGATAGAGGCCATTGATGCAGTCATCAACTTCAGAAACCTCTGCATCTCCATGTTTCATGAACTCAGGGATGAAGGACTCACAAGGAAAATCAACGACTTCCCAAATGCCAGAGTCTGACATCCACAACTATCTTCTGCTTACTTTTCAGTTCTTGCGCTTCAATGTAATCAAATGTAAATGCCTCTGGCATCTCAGTGAATGAAAAGTAACTTTTACAGAGGTCAAATATTCCACCTCTTGTTCTTAGCTTAGAAAAACATGCATCTTCCAATTTTTTTATTTTTCAATACTTAGGGGGAGATTGTTAGCTCCAACATCTGCTAGAAGAAATATTGAAAAATTGGCTAAGTCAAGACCGTCGACAGAGCCTCTGCCGAGACACCAAGAGCAAACCATTCTGCAGAAGACTTTCAGAGGACAAGGCCACAGAGCCTCTGTCATCCTTGACAAAGCCTCTGTGGTATGAAGACTTAGAAGAATGAAGATACTTGAAGATGAAGACAAAGACGATCGTGCCTCTCACGTGCCTCTGCTGTACTAAGTTCCCGAAGATCATTCGTACAAGGTGTACCCTGCACATTCCACGTGTCAAACTCTGATGGGTTACAGCCTTTGCAGAATGCGGTGCACTACATTAACGTTGTACCTGGTCTCTGACCCACGATGTTGTCTTTGTACCTTAGTACTTCTTGTCTACCTTTTGTCCCCTGTAAAGTAGTATAAATAGAATGCCCTTGTAGAGCTTTTCTAGTAACTTTGCACAACACACACACACACACACCAGATTAGAGCAGATTATCTCACATACTTTCGGTGTTCTTGGTGTTTATGAAGAATTAAATAGAAGTGAATCATTGAGCTAAACTCTTGCCTTATTACTGCTTTACCTATTTAAATTATGTGTGTGATTTCTACCGAGCATTTCTCTATAGTTCTATTAAAAACGCTTCCGCATATAAATCTGTTTGAAATATCGAGATTAATATCATTGTTGAGTCTATATTGGGATCAACAAAAACCCTGCATAAAAACATTGACAATCGTGAATCTTGAACTATTAATCTCTAAATTTTTAACTGCAATTATACAGTTTGAATCATCATGTTTTCTTTTGGGTTTTTGTTACATTATGTAATATTTTGTTGTGCCTTTTGGACAAACAGGTAAGGAGGGACAACTTGGCATCCTGAGGTTGGGGTAAGTTCAAATGAGAACCTCGGAACCAACTATTCATGCATTTTGGAGTAAATTACGGATTTGGTCCCTGATAAGTGAATAATTTATCACATTTTCTATCACTTTTTTTAAGGATTTTTTCATCATTTTAGTTTCCCAAATACCAAATTGAGTCTTTTTATTCTAGTTTTCCTTATTTATTGAGTTTGGAGCTAAGTTTAAGAAATTTACCTTATTTGCGTGTTTGGAATGCATTTCACTGATAGTTGGTGTCAAGGACTACGACATCATAATCTTTTTGGTTGAAGTAAATAGCAATTGGATGGGAACTAAAATTAGTTGGGGATGAAGGAGGAAGCAGGGAATAATTCATGATGAAGATGCCCACTCAATTTTTTCTTATTTCCTCAATAAAATCTTAGTACTTTGTGCTTTGGCATATGGTGTTGGTGTTTGATACTCAATAAACAGTAATTTAAAAGGCTATATGTCTATTGTTGAAAAACTGATCACTATCACATTTATTTTTAATTTCTACCTTTCAAATTGAGTCTTTATGTTTGTCATTTGTGTTGCTTGGGGACAAGCAACAATTCAAGTGTAGGGGTGTGATAAGTGAATAGTCTATCACATTTTCTATCACTTTTTATTAGGATTTTATCTTCATTTTAGTTTCCTAAATACCAAATCGAGTCTTTTTATTCTAAATTTCCTTATTTATTGAGTTTGGAGCTAAGTTTAAGAAATTTACCTTATTTGCGATAGTTGGCGTTGCAGCAGGATTCGCAGCATGGGACAACTATCAAGGACTACAACTTCATTGTCTTTTTGGCTGAAGTAAAGAGCAATTGGATGGGAACTAAACTCAGATGGGATGAAGGAGGAAGCAGGGAATAGTTCATGATGAAGATGTCCACTCAATGTTTTCTTGTTTTCTTAATAGAATCTTAGTACTTTGTATTAGACATTTGATTCCCATGAGTTTTACTTTATGTCACTACTTTGTACCTTAAATACGCTTTGTAGTTTGTTTATTAGTGTTTGCCTCCTAGTATAATGTAACATCCCAGGCCAACCGTACCAGATATTGTCCGCTTTGTCCGCACACCTGGACTCACGGTTTTAAAACGCGTCTAATAGAGGAGGTATCAAGTCCCTTATAAGGCAACATTTGTTCCCCTCCCCAACCAATGTGGGATCTTACAATCCATCCCCTTGGGAGCCTAGCGTCCTCGTTGGCACACCAGTCCGGTTCCCGGCTCTGATACCATCTGTAACATCCCAGGCCAATCGTACCAGATATTGTCCGCTTTGTCCACACACCCGGACTCACGGTTTTAAAACGCGTCTGATAGGGGAGGTATCAAGTTCCTCTTATAAGGCAACCTTTGTTCCCCTCCCCAACCAATGTGGGATCTTACAATCCACCCCCCTTGGGAGCCCAGCGTCCTCGCTGGCACACCAGTCCGGTTCCCGGCTCTGATACCTTTTTGTAACACCCCGCTTACCACAACACAATATTGTCCACTTTGCCCCACTGGCTCACGGCTTTGTTCTTGGTGACCTGGCAAGGACTTCGCAAGGACTTCCCAGGAGGTCACCCATCCTGGTACTACTCCCACCCAAGCACGCTTAACCACAGAGTTCCCAAGGAACCCGCATGCTTGTGGCCCCAAAACGCATTGTGTCTGGTAAGGCCAAGGTTTACTAATATACCCAGCATCTCTCCTGTCCACGGCCGATGTGGGATATGCCTAAGGTGTTACACACAACCCCCCTTAGGGACTCATCGTCCTCGATGAGGTTTGCCCCACCATCCCGAACGGCACAGGAGTGGCTCTGATACCAAGTTGTAACGTCCCAAAAATTACAAGGAATTTAAAATTTTAAAAATAATGCATTTCGTTACAATCAAACCATAAGTTAACAAATCTCATTACAATAAAAATAAACGTCGTTAATTAAAATTGTCAAATGAAATTTAAACAGCGGAAAAGTTATATAATTAAATCCCCATTTAAAAAGTTAAACTTAAACAGCCTTCGCCTTGCGCCCGTGTGTACCGTCATGCCCGACTGCTACTCGCACCTGAAATCATAAGATATTGGGAAGGGGTAAGCACGAAGCTTAGTGAATTCCATCACATGCGCAGATAGGAATTATATACACATCACCCCTATCCGCACATAAGCAACAACACCACAGTTACATAAAATGAGTAAACATCTACAAGTAATTATGTATCCAACACCTCGGTCCCACCGAGCCCTCGGTCCCACCGAGTTGTAATGTAACACACTCGTCACACCGAGTTCCCACAACGTTTCTTTCCACTTCCTCGGTCCCACCGAGCCCTCGGTCCCACCGAGTTGTAATGTAACACATTTATACTAAGCATTTAAACCAATCAAATATTACACACCACAAACAACTAGTTCACACCACAAAGACAGTAGTACGTACAAACTACTATGACATGCATACAACCCCTAACTACACAGTGAGAGAACTCACCTTAAAGCAACGCGAGTATCCGCAACCGCAATCACAAGCCGGCCAACTTCACTCACCTTCTCCCACCTAATTACGTGTTAACAAATGTCAAAGTGACGCCCCAACCCAAAACCACGACTACTAAATTATAACATACACATTCCAGCTTTTACTCTAAAAACACAGGTCTGTTCGGGACCTGTTTAACCCCTTGTAAACTGATAAATCCAGAAATATTAATCCATAATCACAAAGTTCCATGTCTTAGGGTTCCAGGGACATATCGCACGCGCTCTAACGATTTTTCTACAATTTATTATGGATTTTACAAAACCGGTTAACTGCACAGCGAAAAACAACACCTTTCATTACAAAACAGCGGTTTGACACTAGCTAAGGTCCGAACTGGTTTTTCCGCAAAACATAAGAAACTTACTAGACTCATAAAGGGAACTTTTGGCACTGGTTTCATCCCAATCCGACATTCCTAGCAGAAGTTATACTCGATACAAAAACAGGGACAGAAACTGCAGTTTCACATAAAATGACAAATAATGCTTAGTAACCCATTAAGCCATAGCTTAACCCAAACAGACCCGAATGAACCTTTGATGATGCAAAAAATAGGGTATTCTAAGTGCAAGTAAAAACAACCCCCAAACATACAATCAACAACCACAATGAGACCCCAAAATTTTAGCGTGGAAAACCCCTCAAAATCGAGAGTAAAAACCACGGGACTACTAGAGCCGCTTCAAATCCACTACCACCAATATTAGAGCAATACAAAGTCTTCTCTAGATTATACTAGAGGCATACAAAACCATCATACACTTGGAAATAAGCACATCAAGATGTATGAAACCAAAATAGAGCAAGAATGGAGAAAAATCACCACAAAGTTACTGCTGTGCAGAACCCCACGAAACCATGACCTCCGGACCTCAAAACCACGATCCCACCGTCCAGAATGTTGATGAAGATGTCGTGAAGCGGCGCACCAAAAATTACGACGATCCGACCGTTCAATCTCCGGGAATCAGAAGTTTTCTGCAGCTAGGTTTTCAAAATACGAAAATATTGAGCTCCATCCCTTTTTTTCTTGTTACTCACGAACACCACACCAAAAAATGATACAAGGGTTTGGTTTGGGTTGCATGGGCCGAAACTCTCACTTTTTGGCCCCTTAACAATTTTGGTCCCTCACTACATCCTTCTCGCAAACTAACTACGTCTTGACATATTTAACTATTAGGTCCAATTCGTCTAACCCCGTTAACGGAAACCATGATAAATAAAACTTTAAAAAAAATTAAAACAAAGAAATTACATACCGGGATACGGGCTTTACAACTCTCCCCCACTTGGATTAGACTTCGTCCTCGAAGTCTACGTCCGCAAACAGCTCTGGATAGCTTTACCACATCTCAACCTCGGGTTCCCAAGTCCACTCGGAGCCCTTTCTGTGTTGCCACTGGACTTTCCTCAACTAGAATCTAAATTTCTCACCCCGTCTAGAATTTCTCGAATACTTTTCTTACTAACAAAACTCCTTCACGGACATTGGAAATATGATCGGAAGAACACTCCAACAACTGAATTCATTCCTAGTCAAACGACTTCGGTTGCCTCCCAACCTTAGATGTTCCATACATCTCGATTCAACTTGCAAGCTCTAACCATCCTAAAGGTGCTCACCAACATACCCTACAGGATACTCGAATCCGATAATTCCTACCATTACTGCCGATTAACTTCCACGAGTTCTAATAGACTCCCAAAATTATTTCACACAGATCATCAAACCAGTAAACTTATAATCACCGACGCAGGTCATTCCACCATAACCATTCATCACAAATAAGCATCTCAGGGTTACTACTACCATCATCATAATTATTTTCAAATCGGCTACAAATCTCCGATTACACTAAAGGTGTTTGGTCTCAAGCCCAAAAGTCGACACCTAAATATACTACTTACTTCAAAACGGTTATTGCGCATTTATTCTCTTAATTACAAAGGGCATCCTTCCCTTAACCGACACTATTCGGCCTACCATATTAACACGTGTGGAATACCCAATCCTCCACCGTCTACTTATCCCACACGCTCGCTCTAGGAAGCCTAGTTACATTGTATCAAAATACTCCTTAACGCCTACCTCCCAGGTACGTCTCAAGGCCCGACACATCGGAACTACCTCTCAGGTAAGTGCCCAAGACTATATCCTCTCAGTGCCTACTGGAAAGTCAAGGTCCTAACACATGAATACCGGGTTCCCACCCCGAAATACTCAACCGACCATTACCAACGACTGACTGTCAACCGTGACCTGCTCTGATAACCTTGGCCTTACCAGACACAACGCGTTTTGGGGCCACAAGCATGCGGGTTCCTTGGGAACTCTGTGGTTAAGCGTGCTTGGGTGGGAGTAGTACCAGGATGGGTGACCTCCTGGGAAGTCCTTGCGAAGTCCTTGCCAGGTCACCAAGAACAAAGCCGTGAGTCAGTGGGGCAAAGCGGACAATATTGTGTCGTGGTAAGCGGGGTGTTACAAATGGGAACAAATGTTGCCTTATAATAGGAACTTGATACCTCCCCTATCAGACGCGTTTTAAAACCGTGAGTCCAGGTGTGCGGACAAAGCGGACAATATCTGGTACGGTTGGTCTGGGATGTTACAGATGGTATCAGAGCCGGGAACCGGACTGGTGTGCCAGCAAGGACGCTGGGCTCCCAAGGGGGGTGGATTGTAAGATCCCACATTGGTTGGGGAGGGGAACAAAGGTTGCCTTATAATAGGAACTTGATACCTCCCCTATCAGACGCGTTTTAAAACCGTGAGTCCAGGTGTGCGGACAAAGCGGACAATATCTGGTACGGTTGGTCTGGGATGTTACAGATTGTAAGATCCCACATTGGTTGGGGAGGGGAACAAATGTTGCCTTATAAGGGACTTGATACCTCCTCTATTAGACGCGTTTTAAAACCGTGAGTCCAGGTGTGCGGACAAAGCGGACAATATCTGGTACGGTTGGCCTGGGATGTTACAGATGGTATCAGAGCCACTCCTGTGCCGTTCGAGATGTGGGGCAAACCTCATCGAGGACGATGAGTCCCTAAGGGGGTGTTACATATAAACAGAGGGGCTCGTTTAGTTTTATAATCACCACCAATGAAGGATAGTTCACATAGCTATTCTCAATTGCTACTTTTAAGTCTTTTAATATTAAGTCTTTAAGCATTCACTACGCTACTGTTTAGTGTCATAGTATTGTCCATAGCACCTTTACAATTCTTGTCATGATGAGGTGACGTACATTGTTTTATTTGGATGACTTGATCTTTGAATGCAATACAACGTAAACTTCAGAACTCTAAGGTGTTATAAAGGATAGTAACAAATCACTTCAATCTGAATTGATTGTGAACTCTACAGGGAAAACAATAATATTTTTGTTATACCGGTTGGGTCTCCTAATTAGGAGCTGCCGGTGCTAAAACATGGTATGAACCTTGAAAGAGGGTTGTGTGAACCGATAGTGAGGTTGAGAACTAGTGCTGCAGGATCTGCTGTAACACGATTTCCATTACATAGTTGCTTACAACTCCAGCCGGTGCTTACACCCATGCTTTCTTTTAATCTGTTTTAAGAAATCATAATCACTGTTACTCACTCCAAAGATTATTCCTTCGAACCATTCTATGAAATCTCTTTTTAAGCTTGACTTGAGAATTAACACTTGTTTCAATTGTCTCTGTGGGATCGATATTCGGCTGTTAGTACCATTTTACTACTTGTTTTCAAAACGATATTGGTTTAACATGTAGACTTGTGTGTTATTCTAATGTTGATTTTAGGGATACATATTCTAGAGACCAAGTTTTTGGCGCCGTTGCCGGAGACAAGCCAAAGCAAGTTACTTTCTTTTAAGTCATTTTGACGGTGATATATTTGAACTTGATCCTGATATTGAAAGAACATTTCGAAGGAGAAGAGTACAAAGAACTTTGTCACCTATTTTTGAAACAACTGACATGGAAGGACCTGAATATGGGCCACACTAGAGGCCTGAGGCCCAAAACATCATAACAATTGCAAATTCTAAGGAGGGGAGGATTATGGACTATGTTATGCCCATGCTTGACTAGTTGCATGCTGGAATAGTTAGACCGCAGTTGGAATGTGCCCATTTGATCCAAAACCTGTAATGTTTAATATGTTACAGTCTAGTGGACAGTTTCCTGGTCTACCAACTGAGGACCCTCATGTGCATCTCAAAACTTTTATGGAAATCACTGATTGTTTTGATTTCAATGGAGTAACTGATTATGCCTTACGGCAAAAGTTATTTCTTTTTTCACTCAGAGATAGAGCAAGAGTATGGTTTAATTCTTTAGAACCTAACTCATTTGCAACTTGGAGTGATATGGTTGAAAATTTAAAAATAAATATATTTTCCACCAACAGGGAATGCTAAGGGGCTGTTGGTAGGTTTTTCATTAAGTCCTGTATGGATAAAGTTGGCCGTATAGATAAAGTTGACTGTATGGATTAGGAAAGATTGATGTTTGTTTGTTGTCCTGAATAAACTGCCTGAACGATGAAAATGACAATTTTACCCTTCTCTCCTCTTCTCCAAACGAAAAATCCGGTTATTTTGTTTTTTGCTCGATTTCGTTCGATCAAAAACAGACCCCCTTTTTGTTCGATTTGTTTTGTTCGATCAAACACAGACCTGTTCACCCTTATATAATCAAAATTTGCATTACCATCTTGTTGTATTTCAAAACCTAATCAAACACAATAGTGAAATGGTCCATTTCACGGTTCTTGTTGTATTTTGTTTTTTTGTTCGTTTTTTGTTCGATCACACACCATTGAAGAACACCAAAATGTGCTATTGCATCAAACCCAGATAAATGATTGAAGAACACCAAAATCTTTGAATCGAAAAAGAATGAATCACAAAAAAACCTAGATTTCATGAAAAACACCATTGAAGAAACACCACCCGTTTTTGTTTTTTCATAACACCAAATCGAGAAGTAAATTGACCATCTATCTTCTTGAAGATAAGAGAGCCATGAAAGAATTTATCGGATCTGTGTATTTTGACGACGTTGGCTTCAATCTCTTCTTCAGTCAATGAATCGACGTGGAATCCGACTGATATAGCAATTAGCGATTCAACGTCCAAATCCGTGGTGCAGGTAGACCTTGGTCAGTGTTGGCTGGAGCTGGTACCGGAATCTCAAGTGATTCTCCGGTGGTTGAGGGAAGGAGGGGAGGAGAATGGTTGTTTTCCTTCCTGTGAAGTGAGAGAGGTGAGAAGGGTTGTTTGGGGGAGAGTAATGTCTGAGTGGGCAAAGCAGGAGCATGGAAGCTGAGCGAATAAGTCGTGATATGTATCAATAAGTTGTTGGCAAACAGATTTTTATAGCTGACCGATTAAGATATATGGGCTATTAAGCCCATTAAGCTATTTCCAAACAGGCCCTAAGTCCAGAAATGCAATAAGCATGTTTAGACAAATGGACGATGAAGCAATTCCGGATGCTTGGGAAAGGCTTAAGGATTTGTTAAGGAAATGCCCCCACCATGGCCTACCCTACTGTATACAGCTAGAGACATTCCACAATGGTTTAACTACCTCTGCTAAAGGAATGGTTGATGCTACTGCAGGAGGAGCCTTCACCCTTAGTACCTATAATGATGGCTACGCTATCTTAAGATTTCATGTAACAATGGTCATTGGTCAGATCAACGTGCAATAGTACCTAAAAGAGCAGCAGGTATACATGAAGTAGATTCTTACACTGCACTTGCTGCACAACTAGCATCACTTACCAATATGATTAAAAACATGTATGGTGCTACTGGCAGTGCTGCAACACCTACTCCTGAATCCTTGCGTGTACAATGTGCCGTCTGCAGTGGAGAGCATACCTATGACCAATGTGATAAAAATATTGAATCTGTAAGCTATGTGCATAACAGAAATGGTCAGTTTTCATACAACTATAACTCAAATTCGAAAATCCGTCCCAATTTCTCTTGGAATAGTCCATGTTTTAATCCACCAAATGCAAAAGAATAGAGAATTTCAAACTATCAAAATCAGCCAAGCTGTTCTCAATCTCATTCTCAAAAAATCCAACCATCTTTTCAAGGAAAATAAACCCAACATGTTGATTCACCTGTTTCTTTGGAAACAGTGTTAAAAGATTTTATAAATACACCAACTCAATAATCAATCAACAAAACACAACTTTAAGGGCTTTGGAAACACAAATTGGATAGATTGCATCGAAGTAGACTTATGGGAACCTTACCTAGTGATACTGAGACTCCTAAGAACATAACCAAGAAACATGTAAAGGTTGTGTCTCTAAGGATTGGAAAGGACTTAGTTGATACCATACCAATAGAACCCCAGATTGTTAGTAAGACAGACAAAAAAATAGTGTCACAATGGTACCCCCTATCATTGTTCCATCTTCTGATAAGGTCCTTGGACCCAAATCAACTTCTGAACCTGTGTCAATACCTGATCTGTCTGAGTTTACTTTGTTACCCCCTGATGATAACAACAAGGATAAGTCCACTGCAGTTGATGCTACAACAAGTGTTGTAGCACCAACCAGCAGAACAGAAAAACCAAAAACATCAAGTGAATAGGCCATACCTACTATTCCACCCACTTCTGATCCTAAGAAGGCTGTTGTTACACCTGTACCACCTTACATTCCCAACCCCTAAAGGTTGAGGAAGCATAAGGAGGAAGAATAGTTCAAGAAGTTTCTAGATGTGTTCAAACAATTTCATATCAATATCTCTTTGGTTGAAGCAATTGAAACCATGCCTAGCTATGCGAAATTCCTTAAGGACATTTTGAGCAAGAAAAGGAAACTGAAGAATATGAAACTTTGGCTTTGACTGAAGGATGTAGTTCCCTTATGACCAACAAGCTCCCTCCTAAATAGAAAGACCTAGGTAGTTTCACAATTCCTTGTTCTATAGGAGGTAAAGAGGTTGGAAAAGCTCTATGTGATCTCGGTGTTAGCATCAATCTTATGCGTTTGTCTATCTTCTACACATTAGATATAGGAGAAGCTAGACCCACAACTATTACCTAACAGTTAGTTGACAGATCCATAACATACCCCAAATTCATATTCCCTACTGATTTCATCATTATAGACTTTGAAGCTGACAAAGACATGTCCAGAGAGGAGAGTTGACCATGAGAGTCCAAGACCAGAATGTCACCTTCAATGTATTCAACTCTATGAAATATCCAGATGAGAAAGTAGAGTGTTATGGCCTAGGCTCTATAGAATCTCTGTGTCAGGAAGAAACCTTATAAGTAATTCTAGGTACAAAGATAGAAGATGACGAATTAGAGGATGAGGAGTCTAGGGATGATGACTTGAAAGAGGATGAGTTAGAAAATGAGGAATATGATGATGATGATTTGGAAGATAGTGATGATCTACACTGTGCTCATATGTTGCAGTCTGTGGTAGCATATGAAATGTTGGAAGAAAGCACTAGGGAAAATCCCTTACCATCCACTGAAGCACCACCAACTCTTGAACTTAAACAACTTCCTGTACATCTCAAATATGTTTTTCTAAGTGACAGAGACAAATTACATCTGATAATTTCTGACACTTTGGAACAAAAACATGAAGAATAGTTGGTGAAAGTACTTCAAGCCCATACCAAAGCCATAGGTTGGACAATTTCTGACTTAAAAGGCATTAGTCCATCAATTTGTCAACACAAAATCATTTTAGAGGACACGGACTTCAGATCTGTAGAACCACAAAGAAGACTAAACCCTGTGATGAAAGAAGTAGTCAAGAAGGAAATACTTAAGTGGTTAGATGTGGGAATTATTTACTCTATATCTGGTAGTTATTGGGTAAGTCATGTTCAATGTGTCACTAAGAATGGAGGTGTGACAGTTGTAGAGAATGAAAAGAATGAGTTGATCCCAACTAGGGTAGTGTCAGGATGGAGAATCTGTATGGAATATAGGAAGCTTAACAAAGCAACCCATAAGGACCATTTTCCATTGCTGTTCTGTGGATCCGTGATTAGTGCAATAACAATGATGATCAATAATCAATAGCAATAACAATCAATGATTTCAAGTTGTCATCCATGTATTTCATTCAAGGGATTCAACACGTTTCAAAGAGTTTTTACAATAATGAATTGGAACGATTCTTGGCTTACCTAAATCTCTCACAAACAAACCTTATATACCTAGGCCTATCACAATTCAGGCACAAGCCCGTTAACCTCTAAAGCTCATTTAACAATATTAAGGCTTTTACAATCATATTCTTTTCTTTATATCACTTTCTATTTTATAGGACATTTATGGTCCTAACAATCTCCCCCTAAAGTTATATAAAGAAAAATAGTCATGAAAACATTTGGTCTTGATCTTCCCTCCTTCTTGAATCCTTGAAAAACTTTGGTGTTGCTTGTCTTAATGTCTTTCCAATCTCCCCCTTTAATAAAGCTCTTAGTCTTCATATCTTAAACTTTATCTCCAGATTCAATGAACAATTACCTCGACTGAGTGCACTAAAGACAACTTTCAGCTGTAGGAACTCAACACATCAGATAAGCACATAAGAATGATAATCTGTGAGTTACGGGATAATCCACAATGCGACTTCAGTTGAAAATCAAGAATCTGTCCTTGAACCGCGAGTTGAATACGCTTTCAGCTTTAAGAACTTGTAGAACCCATATGTTCGAAGGAGGAAATATGTAATAACCAGGTACATTATTAGTCTATTTTAATTAAATTAATTATTTTATATATAAGTTAAGTTTATTAGGTATTTAATGGAGTTATAAATGAAGGGGTGGGATTTAATTTTAAATTAGAAGTCTAAGGGTGTGTTTTGCTAATTAAGAGAAGTTTAGGGTTAGTTTGGCTATTGTGACTAAACCTTATCACCACCACCGCCCTAATTTCATTTAGAGGTATGAGGTGTCTTCCTTAGATAATATTAGTTGTATTAAGTGTGTGTGTGTGTGTGAGGGTTTCACGGCAAAGAGAAAAGAGAGAGAGAGAGAGAGAGAGAGAGAGAGAGTGAACCGAAAGAGAAGAAGAAGAAGGAAAGCAAGTGATTCAGTTAGGAAAAGTGAGGATTGAACTGAAGAAATTAAGGTAACAATCTTATACGAATCTCTTCTTTTATGTTCATAAGTTGCTAGATAAGTTTAGAGATGGGTTTTGATGAAATATGGATGTTTTGGGAAATCTGAGTATATGACTAGGTTCTATTTATAGTCTTAAACATATCTGCAAAATATCAGAAACATTCATGGTCTAAAACTGTAAATTTCTGGGTTTAGGATGAATTTAGTTAACTGAGATATTGATGAACATCATAGGTATCGCAACCTTGAGTTGCGGCATGCATGAATATCGCAACCTTGGGTTGCGACAAACTTTTGATATCGCAAGGGTCGTTTGCGACTTGTGGTATATCGCAATAGTTGGTTGCGACATGATGTATATCGCAACAGTTGGTTGCGATATGCTACTGTGTCGCAATAGTTAATTGCGATATGTGTGGTGTGTTGCGACTTGTGGTTATCACAGTAGTTGATTGCGATATAAGTCGAGGATTTTGGGATTTTAGAGATTTTAGTCTTAAAAAAAGATATTTGTATTTATGTGGTTACATATTCTGTGAAATTGGGCTGAAAGATTGGAGTACTTGAAAATAGCTTGGAAGGATTTTGGTGATAAGCAAAACAGGTGAGTTTTACTTTAAAACGTTTTTAAATTGGAATACATATATGTGTGGATTGGGAATGTGATAGATGGTGTGATTATGTGTTTATGTTTGAAATATAATATATTGAGATATTGTATTTACATGAGCATTACACTATATGAGAATACGTTGGCCGGGCTTAGGACCGGTGGTGTTGGCTGTAATATTCGTACAACGGTGTTGGCTGTAATTGTCGTACATCGGAGTTAATTTATTAGTTGGCTTGCAACCAACTAATATGGCCATGGAAAATGAGACAACAAGTACACGATGCACGAGTTTTAATTGATATTCATCTTTGGATTATGTATATGGTATTTGTGCAAAGGGTTTCAAAACTAACAGGGGTTTTCTCACTTAGACCGCTAGGTCTAACTCTCATTTTGTTTTAAAATATGTATTCCAGGTCCTGGAGCAAATAAGGACAAATGATAGGAAAATCCATGTCTAGCTTTTGGAAGATGCTTGTTTTGAAGACCGTGATATGTTTTGTACTTATAACTTCGTTATTAGTTATAATGTAAAAATGTTTGTATCGCAGTACTTGTTATGGATAAAAAGACTAGGGGACCGAAATTGAAATATGATGTATCTTTTGTGGTAAAGTGATGTCATGAAATATATGTTATTTGTATGTATTTGGAAACCGAGTTGTTACAGATGGTATCAGAGCCCTAGTTTAAGGGATTTAGGTATTCGTATATGTACCTAGACTTAAACTGCATGTGAAGTAGGATGTCCCTATTATTGTAGAACCTTGGGATGTTAAATATGAAAAGGTAGAAGGAACATCATGTAAGGTAATTTCAGATTACACCTGGCCAGTGTAATTATGATCTTACAGGTACATGTTTGAACTGGAATACCTTGTTATATGGGGTATGTGCTTATGTGTATATTAACCTTGTTTGAATCTACAGAATGGCAAGTGGTTCTCGACAAACGAATCGAGAGGGAGGAGGAAATCCTAATAGAACGAATCCAACAGTTGGGACAAGGGGAAGAGGGGGAGAAAGGGGTAGAGGCAGAACAGGCGGCAAAGTTCAACCGCGAGGTGCAGAATTCGTTACAAGAGACGACTTAGCGGCTGAAATGGGAAGATTACAGGCAAATATCCAAGCCATGTTCAACCAAACTCATATTACTGAAACCGAAATACCAGATCCTGGTCCGGAGGATGAAATGCCCATTACACAGACTGTCGTACCAGTGACGAAGAAGTGTGATTATAAAATGTTCCTAAATTGCAAACCTCCGACCTACTCAGGAGAAAGGGAACCAGTGAAATCTATGAGGTGGTTAAAAGAAATAGAAGCTATCTTCAAAACTAGTAAGTGTGATGAAGAAGATAGAGTACTATATGGGACTGCAATGTTGAAAGCCGATGTCTTATACTGGTGGGAAGCTCTTATTTCTTCTGGAGGATCTGACATATATTCTACTTTCTCTTGGGAAGAATTCGTTATAGCTTTCAGGAAACAGTTTTATCCCCAAGCAGCAGTTAAACAATTGGAAGGGGAGTTTATGAACTTGCAACAAGGGAATTTATCAGTTCGGGACTATACCGCTCGTTTTATGGAAAAGTCTCGTCTTGCGGAATACTACGTTGCCACGGAGGCAATGAAGATTGAGAGGTTTATCTTTGGGTTGAATTCAGATGTCAGAAGTCTGGTGATTGCTAAAGGACCAGAAACCTTCTCAGCCGCTGTAGACGCCGCGGAAACCGTGGAACAGGATAAAGGGAGAAACGCTAGTGATAAAGGTATGGGAAAAAGAAAGTGGGAAGGACCACAATATGATCAACAGAAGAACTGTTCATACCCAAAGACAAACAGAGCTCTGGTCTAATGAGCTCTGGTGAAGTGAAGACCTTTGTGGTGCCTAAGTCTCGTAAGAAATCCTAAGTGTCAGACACGTGTCCATACTTTCCACGTATGCCCTAAAGAAAGGAGACACACTTTCCACGTGTCATTCCAGGGTATGATAGTACACTGTCTACACTTTATCAGGGCTATAAATAGTGAGCTAGTGGAACAAACGATTGTAAGCTTTTGGAAGAATAGTTTTCCATAATTGTTAAAGCACACACTGCAGTATTCCATAGCACTATCTCCGTACGATACTGTGTCCTGTGAGATTTCCGAACACACACTTGAACGTGTTCTTGGTGTGATTCATTATCAATATACGAGCAACTTTTATACTTGTTCTTTTTATCATTATTACTGTTCTATATTTGATACTCACAGTTATTATATCGTTTACACAATCACTCACATTAATGGCTTTATTTAATATGCTTCCACTGTCTATTTTCTTACCATTATTGTGATGCAACATGAAGCTGGGAACCTACAGTTGGTATCAGAGCTTGCTTGATTTTCTTAAATCAAACAATCCAATCTACCAACGTTGATTCACTGTTGTTGATTGTGTGTGTTTTTCAAAGCTTCCTAGTATACTCTGTTTTACAGTTTACTAGTTTAAAAGTTATTATATCTCTCATTTAAGCTTTCCAGTCTAGTTTAAAGATCTTATCTACTGTTCATTACTGTTCCATTGGTTACTGTTCACTTACTTTCAGCTTATTCTCTTTCAAAATCGTTTGAAACCATAATACTCTGTTTTTCTGAAAAATGGCTAACAACATCAACGCCATTTATACTGCTGGTTCTCTGACCAAGCCTCCTACTCTTCTGAGAGATGAATATCCTCAATGGAATATTAGGATGGTTAACTTCCTTGATGGAATGGACATAGATTTAATGCGTTCTGTCACGGATGGACCTTGCAAACCCATGGTTTTGGTTCCACGTGTACCCGCAACAGAAACTATTGCTGAGATTCCTGCTTATCTTAAACCTAAAACCACCGGGTTTACTGATTATGGCCATTCCTAACGAAATATTTCATGAACTAGATTCATGTGTTACTGCTAAGGAAATCTGGGATCAGCTTCTTAATCAACTTGAGGGTGGAATTAAGACCCAAAAGAACAGAAAGACCCAATGTATAAATTAATACAATGATTTCAAAGCACTTCCTGAGGAAACCTTACAACACACCTACAACAGATTTAATGTGTTGATAAACAAATGCAAAAAATGTGGGGTTGTTAGGTCGAAGGAAGATAATAATGTTCTGTTTTTGAAAAGTTTAAATGATGAATGGTTGAATCTGTCCATGTCTTTACAAGCTAACCATGATCTAGATGCATGGTCTCTAACTGATGTGTATGGCACTCTCGCCGCACAAGAGAAGGATGTTGTCAAACAAAAGGGCAAATCCACCATTGCAGGTCCAATTGCTTTAGTTTCAGAGTCAAAGAATACCACTGAAGGAAAATCCAACAGAGAAAGTTCTAGCAGAGATAAGAAGAAAGAGAAGAAGAAGGGTAAGAAGAGTCTGGTAGCAGAAAGTGATGCTGAAGAAAGTTCATCAGAAGATGATGACATAAATGCTTTTGCTAAATCTCTTGCATTAATCACTCAAAAATTTAACAAGAGATTTGGCAACAGTGCATTTGACAGAAGAGGTAGATACGTAAGAGAAAGGAAAGATGAGAACATAGGTTATGTTGCACAACAGAACTACCAGAACAGAGCTCCACAAGATCAAAGACCGCAACCACAACCTCAACAGAAGTATAATGCTCCAGTTCCTCAGAAAACTGATGCTGCCCAACCCATCAACCAGAATGATGGACGTTGCTTTAGATGTGGCAAACCTGGCCATTTCTTTGCTAATTGTAGAGGTAAACTGGTAAAAGACCAGGATTACTGTTAGCTTTATTAGCCCCTAATTTATATAAATGTTTTATAAAGAATAGTGTCAAGGACTTATTTGTATTTGTTGAGTGTCAAGGGCTAAAATTGTAAATAACCAATTGTTGTATTGGCTATAAAGTCATGTTTTAGAGTAATTTTAGGTTAAGCCTCTATTTTCAATATTCATACATACGCAGAAAGCAAGAGAGCTTCAAAGAGAGAATGTTCATCAATCTTATCAAGTAAACTCTTCTCTTTATCAATCAATACAAAGATTATTGCTATTATTATTGTTATTTGGTATATCTGGGTTCCAACAATTGGTATCAGAGCCAAACAGATTCGAATTTGTGCTTCAATCCATTGTTTTTTATCAATTTTCGGAGTTTTATTTTGCTGCACTCTGTTTTGCTTCGGATAACTACTTTCTGTTGGTTTTTTGACAAAACACCAAGCATTAAAGTTTCTTAGAATAGTGTCACGAACCTGTGTACCAAATTTCAGCTCAATCCGATCATTTTTGAAAAATTTGACTCAAGAACATTTGAATCTTCATCCTTAACTTTTATTTGTGGCACACGTTTTTATTTCGAAAAACCATTTTTTGTCAGTTTTTGGACAAACCTCGAAGAATTAAAGTTGCCCAGAATATTCTCGTGCACCTACCTACCAAATTTCAGCTCAATCCGATTAGATTTGAAAAATTGACTCAAGTGCACAAATTCTACTTCTCACAAAATATCTGTTAACGATCATTTTTTTCAAGTAACAATATGTCAAGACTAAAATTTAGTGCTGATGCTGATTTTCATTATTATTCTAAACTCAGTACTAATTTTCGCAAAATTATTCCTAATCTTGAGAAAGAGTTGGAAGAAAGGAACAAGAGCATTCTTACTGATTCTGATAAAATTACCAAGCTAGAAGAGGCAGGTAAACTCTTAACCAATGAGAATATTGAACTGAAAAGGAAACTATTTGAGTCTGAAAAGAAGAAAGAGAAGTTTGACGAAGATAAGACTGTTTTTGAAAAAGAGAAGAAACGACTTGAACTTAAATGTTTAAGTTTTTCTAAACTGATTTCTGATTTTGAAAAACTTGTGATTTGTGAAAGAGAGAAGATTGAAAAGGAGAAAACTACTTTTGAAACAAAATCTATGGAATTTTCTTGTAAAATTTCAAAATTACAGAAAACTCTTGAAAAGGAGAGGAAAGAGCATGATTTTGAAAGAAAAGTGTCTGAAAAGTTGAAGGTTGAAGGATTTCAAACAAAGTGTTTGAAAGATAATTTTGAGAAAGAAAGAAAGGTTTTTAAAGCTGAAATGTCCAAATTGGCAAAAAGACTTTCTGTAATAACCAGGTATTTTATCTAATTTAAATTTGAAAAAATTTTATAAGTTTTATGTTAGTGTTTTATGGAGTAAGAAGTTAGGGGTAAGTTTTAATTTTTATTTGAAAGTTTAGGGTATTTATTGCCAAGTGAGATAAGTTTAAGGTTTGTTTGGTCTTTTATGCAAACCTCTTTAGCCAAAAACCGACTTCCTATTTTAGTAAGGATAAGTGTCTTTTTTTTTAAGAGAAAATATCCTAAGTATTAGTGTGTAGTGTGTTCGGTTTAGAGAGAGAGAGAAGGAAATCGAGAGAGAGATTAAGGGAAAGAAGAAGGAAGAAATAAAGAGTATGCTGCTGTAATTTAAGGACCAAACTGATGTAAGCAAGGTAACAAATCCATCCTTGTATGTGTTTTAATTTCTTAAAAGTGTTCTTGAGTTGCTAGTTAAGTTTTTGGTCGGTTTTGTTAAAAAATGGATGTTTTGGGAAGTCTAAGCTTAAAAGTACGATTTCTGGGTAAATATTAGAATGAAAGTTGTTTTTGGCTGAGCTTAATTAAAAAGACGATGAACAGTAATTTTGCAGGTTTTCGCAACAGTAGGTTGCGAGAAGTAGGGTTTTCGCAACAGTAGGTTGCGAGAAGTGAGGTTTTCGCAACATTGGGTTGCGAGTTCTATAGGTTTTCGCAACAGTGGGTTGCGAGTTCTAAGGTTTTCGCAACAGTGGGTTGCGAGTTCTTTGGTTTTCGCAACAGTGGGTTGCGAAAAGTGAGGAATTCGCAAGCTGTGGGTTGCGAAAAGTGTTAAAATTCAGATTTATTAATGAGGTGTATTCTTGTTAATTAACTATTTCTTATAGTAAAATTCAAAGATAAAAGTGGGACTTGTTGAAGAGATTTTTGGAGAACTTGGAAAAGCATTCAGGTGAGTTTTATTTTAAAAACATTTTTCAACTGGAATACATATATATGTGATTTATATATCTATATGAAATGGATATGTATGGATTGAGAATGTGATACATAATGTGATTATGTGTTTTTATTGAAATGTTTATATACATGATGGTATACTGTAATTATATGAGTATTCTGCGAGAATACGGGGCCGGGATCCGAGGTGCGGACCGGTGTGTTGCCGGGTTCCGGTAAGCGGACAGGCGTGTTTACTGTAGATGTTGTACAACAGAGTGAATTGACTAGTTGGCTTGCAACCACTAGTTTGGCCAATTGTTGAGGAATAAGGGGGAATGAGTGGATACGAATCGCAAGTCTTGGTTGGTATTTAATTACGCGTGATATATGTCTGTTTGTATAAAAAGGTTTTATTTAATTGGATTCTTGGCAAGTTTCAACTGACAGGGATTTTCTCACTGGACTATTAGGTCTAACCCTCATTTTTCTGTTTTAAAAATATGTATTCCAGGTGGTGGATCGGGTAAGGGCAAGTGAAAAGTTTATGCCGTGGATATCTCTTGTGAAGACTTTTGTGTTGATGACATAACTATGTTTTGAACCCATGACTTTGTTATTAATCAACATGTATTGTATTCCGCAAAAAATTTGTACTCGTTTATTTTGATGTTACCTAGACTTTGGGACCGAACGTGTTATATATAATGTATCTTTTGATAATATTATGGCATGAATATATGTTATTTGTATATTTGGAAATCGGGGACGTTACAAATGGTATCAGAGCCTTAGTTTAAGGGATTTAGGTATAAATATTCGTACCTAGACTTAAACTGCATGTGAAGTAGGATGTCCCTGTTATGATAGAACCTGGGGATTTCTAAGTATGAAAGGTAGAAAGAACATCATGTAAGGTAATTTCGAATTACACTTGGCCAGTATAATTATGTTTTTACAGGTGCATGTTTGAACTGGAATACCTTGTTAAATGGGGTATATGCTTATGTGTATATTAACCTTGTTCGAATCTACACAATGGCGAGTGGCACCAGACAGAGGATTCGGAGGGGAGGATGGAATCCGGGTGAAGAAAACCCACCAGTAGGAACAGGGGGAAGAGGAGGAGATCGTGGTAGAGGCAGAACTGGATGTAGAACTGGAGGTAGAACTCGGGGTGGAACAGGGGGCCGAACCGGGGGAAGAACTCAAGGTACAGAGTTTGTTACGCGAGAAGACCTGACTGCTGAAATGGGAAGGTTACAGGCTAGTATACAAGCAATGATTGAACGAAGTCGAAACAGTGAAGCTGATCCACCAGGTCCGGAACAAGAAGTCAAAATGCCAATCACCCCTACTGTTTTACCAATAACGAAGAAGTGTGATTATAAGATGTTTCTTGGTTGCAAACCCCCTACGTATTCAGGAGACCGGGATCCAGTGAAAGCAATGAGGTGGCTGAAGGAAATGGAAGCTATATTCAAGACAAGTAAGTGTGCTGAGGAGGATAGAGTACTGTATGGAACAACAATGTTGAAGGGTGATGCCTTGTATTGGTGGGAGGCTCATATGGAATCCGAAGGAGCAGACATATATTCTACTTTCCCTTGGGAAGAATTTGTTTTAGTTTTCACACAACACTTCTGTCCACAAGCAGCTGTCAGACAACTGGAAGAGGAATTTATGAGTCTGCAACAAGGAAATTTGTCAGTAAGAGACTATACCGCAAGGTTCTTAGAGAAATCTCGTTTTGCGGGATATTATGTTGCTACAGAGAAATTGAAGATGGACAGATACATCTATGGGCTCAATTCGGAGGTCAGAAGATTGGTTACTGCAACAAGGCCAGATACCTTTACAGCCGCAGTGGACGCGGCTAAAAATGTGGAACGAGATGACAGAAGAGATGCCAGTGATAGGAGTATGGGGAAAAGAAAATGGGAAGGACCACCTCACGATCCGAAGAAGCCCAGATTTCAGAAGTTCGATAACCGTGCACCTTTCCGACCAATGGAAAGACATTGTCCGAAGTGCCACCGTGTTCATCAAGGAAACTGTCAGAGTGAATCGCGGGTTTGCTATAGGTGTGGGAAGACCGGGCATGTTTCTAAAGATTGTCGCGTTACGCGGTTTTGCTACACATGTAATTCTCCGGATCATCTTCAGCCACATTGTCCACAAAGAAAAATACAACAGGGTGGATTATCAGGGAAACCAGCAAGTTCCAGCCCCGTAATTCCAAGGATAGAACCGCCGAAAGCAAGGGGTCGTACGTTCCAAATGACCGCTAAAGAAGCGGATGAAACTCCGGATGTGGTTACAGGTACATTTTTCATAAACTCTACACGTGCTAAGGTGTTATTTGATTCTGGTGCAAACCGATCCTTTGTGTCGCCTTCGTTTGCTGCTCACATGCATTTAGAGCCTAAAATGTTAAAACATGCTTTGCTGGTAGACACTGCGAATGATAATCAGGTGTCGGTAAAAGAAGTATTTGATGGCTGTGTGATTGATATAGAGGGTTATGGTGTACCAATACGATTGTTTCCTATAGCCTTGATCGAATTTGATGTGGTGGTAGGAATGGATTGGTTAGCTAAGAATCAGGCTAGCATAGTTTGTGATAAGAAGATAATTAATGTTGTTCTACCTGATAAGAGATCAGTGGTGATTTATGGTGATCGTAGCAATCATCAGTCTTGTCTTATTTCTATGATAGAAGCCCGTAAGTGTGTCAGCAAGGGTTGCCCGAGTTACTTAGCCTATGTGATAGATAGTAGGCCTGAAAAGAATAGGTTGGAAGATATTCCTATTGTTAGTGAGTTTCCAGAGGTTTTTCCTGAGGACTTGAATAGTCTCCCTCCTGATAGGCAAGTAGAGTTTGGCATAGACCTGATACCTAGAGCCGCTCCTATTGCTCGTGCACCATACCGACTTGCTCCTCCAGAGATGAAAGAGATGATGACGCAACTGCAAGACCTATCCGATAAAGGCTTCATCAGACCTAGCTCTTCGCCGTGGGGTGCACCAGTGTTGTTTGTGAAAAAGAAAGACAGCTCAATGAGAATGTGTATCGACTACCGGGAACTGAATAAGCGCACGATCAAGAACAAGTATCCACTTCCTAGAATTGATGATCTCTTCGATCAGTTAGTTGGAGCTTGCTATTTCTCCAAGATTGATCTCAGGTCTGGCTACCATCAGTTGAAGGTTAAAGAAGAAGATGTTTTAAAGACTGCTTTTCGTACGAGGTACGGTCACTACGAGTTCTTAGTAATGCCATTTGGATTGACGAACGCTCCGGCCGCTTTTATGGATCTGATGAATCGGGTATGTAGGCCTTATCTCGATAAATTTGTAATTGTATTTATCGATGATATACTTATCTATTTCCGATCCAAAGAAGATCACGCACAACATATTCGTTTGATTTTGGAGTTACTGAAGGAGGAAAAGTTATACGCTAAATTCTCAAAGTGTGAATTCTGGTTGCGGGAAGTTCAGTTCTTGGGGCATGTTGTTTCAGAGAAAGGCATTCAAGTAGATCCGACGAAAGTGGAAGCGATTGAAAGATGGGAACCGCCGAAGACGCCGACTGAAGTACGTAGTTTTCTAGGTTTAGCTGGGTATTACCGAAAGTTTATAAAGGACTTCTCTCGTATTGCTACACCTCTTACTAAGTTTACTCGAAAGAATCTAAAGTTTGAATGGAAAGCAGAACAGGATTGGGCATTCAGGATACTGAAGGAGAGACTCTGCAGCGCGCCGATTTTAGAATTGCCAGAAGGTTCAGAAGATTTTGTTTTCTACAGTGATGCTTCTAAACTAGGATTAGGATGTGTACTTATGCAGCGTGTGAAGGTGATTGCGTATGCTTCTCGTCAGTTGAAAGATCATGAACGGCAGTACCCTACACATGATATGGAATTAGCAGCAGTGGTGTTCGCATTGAAGATTTGGAGACATTATCTTTATGGTACCAAATGTCAGATTTTTACTGATCACAAGAGTCTCCAACATCTTTTCGACCAGAAAGAATTGAATATGAGGCAAAGGATATGGCTGGAATTGGTGAATGATTACGATTGTGAAATTCTCTATCATCCGGGAAAGGCGAATGTGGTGGCCCATGCCTTGAGTCGTCAGGAAAGGAGTGGAACAATAAGAGTTATTTCGATAAGGGCTGAACTTCTACCGAGTATCTTCAAAGAATTGCAAAAGTGTCAAATATAAGCGTTTCAAGAAGAACATCTGAAGTCAGAACGATTAGTGGGGTTGTCAGAATTACTAGAAAAAGATGATCGCGTGTTGTTGTGTTTGGGGAGCATAATTCGGGTGCCTCGTTTGGGTGGGTTACGCGATCGTGTACTACAAGAAGCTCATAAATCTCGTTTCTCTATTCATCCAGGTACGCATAAGATGTATAGAGATTTGAAACAATTTTATTGGTGGCCAGGGATTAAGAGAAGTGTTGCTAAGCATGTGGAAGATTGTAATACGTGCAAGAAGGAAAAGATTGAACATCAAAGGCCGTTTGGTCAGTTGCAGCGATTGGAAATACCGATGTGGAAATGGGAGCAGATTACTACGGACTTCATCACTAAGCTACCAAGGACTTCAAAGGGATTTGATTCTATTTGGGTAATTGTTGACAGATTGACGAAGTCTGCTCATTTCTTACCAATAAAGGAAACTGATTCGATGGAACGCTTAGCCAAATTATATATTGATGAAATAGTAACTCGACATGGGGTTCCAATCTCGATTATTTCTGATCGGGATAGTCGTTTTACTTCGAGATTTTGGAGAAGCTTTCAAAGGGAGATGGGGACGCAGATAAAGTTAAGTACATCATACCATCCTCAAACCGACGGTCAGAGTGAAAGAACAATCCAGACTTTAGAAGATATGCTCCGGGATTTTATAGTTGATTTTGGGGGATCGTGGGATAAACATCTACCGTTGATCGAATTTGCCTACAACAACAGTTATCATTCCAGCATTCAAGCGGCACCGTTTGAAGTATTGTATGGTAGAAAATGTCGAACGCCTCTATGTTGGAATGAAGTGGGAGAGAAACAATTAGCGGGACCAGAAATAGTCCAGCTAAATGCGGATAAGGTTACTCATATCCGAGAACGTTTGAAAGTGGCTCAAGACAGACAGAAAAGCTACGCAGATAGACGCCGGAAACCGTTAGAGTTTCAAGTTGGGGATTTCGTGATGTTGAAAGTTTCGCCTTGGAAAGGAGTCGTTAGATTTGGAAGATAGGGTAAACTTAGCCCAAGGTATATTGGACCGTTTGCAATTACAGAAAGAATTGGTGAAGTAGCTTACCGATTGGATCTACAGATAGAGTTAAGCCGTATCCACAACGCGTTTCATGTATCGAACTTTCGGAAATGTTTGGTTACGCCAGATCAGGCTGTCTCTCTACCAGATATTCAAGTTGATGAAAGGTTGAACTACGTGGAAGAACCGGAAGCCATAGTTGATCACAAAGTTAAAGAGTTGCGAAACAAAGAGATCAGGCAAGTGAAAGTTCTGTGGAAACATCATAGAGGTCAGGATGCGACATGGGAATCGGAGTCAGAGATGAGAACCAAATACCCTCATCTGTTCGCTTAAATTGAATTCCGGGACATAATTCTTTTAAGGGGGAGATGTTGTAATAACCAGGTATTTTATCTAATTTAAATTTGAAAAAATTTTATAAGTTTTATGTTAGTGTTTTATGGAGTAAGAAGTTAGGGGTAAGTTTTAATTTTTATTTGAAAGTTTAGGGTATTTATTGCCAAGTGAGATAAGTTTAAGGTTTGTTTGGTCTTTTATCCAAACCTCTTTAGCCAAAAACCGACTTCCTATTTTAGTAAGGATAGGTGTCCTTTTTTTTAAGAGAAAATATCCTAAGTATTAGTATGTAGTGTGTTCGGTTTAGAGAGAGAGAGAGAAGGAAATCGAGAGAGAGATTAAGGGAAAGAAGAAGGAAGAAATAAAGAGTATGCTGCTGTAATTTAAGGACCAAACTGATGTAAGCAAGGTAACAAATCCATCCTTGTATGTGTTTTAATTTCTTAAAAGTGTTCATGAGTTGCTAGTTAAGTTTTAGGTGGGTTTTGTTAAAAAATGGATGTTTTGGGAAGTCTAATCTTAAAAGTACGATTTCTGGGTAAATATTAGAATGAAAGTCGTTTTTGGCTGAGCTTAATTAAAAAGACGATGAACAGTAATTTTGCAGGTTTTCGCAACAGTAGGTTGCGAGAAGTAGGGTTTTCGCAACAGTAGGTTGCGAGAAGTGAGGTTTTCGCAATAGTGGGTTGCGAGTTCTATAGGTTTTCGCAACAGTGGGTTGCGAGTTCTAAGGTTTTCGCAACAGTGGGTTGCGAGTTCTTTGGTTTTCGCAACAGTGGGTTGCAAAAAGTGAGGAATTCGCAAGCTGTGGGTTGCGAAAAGTGTTAAAATTCAGATTTATTAATGAGGTGTATTCTTGTTAATTAACTATTTCATATAGTAAAATTCAAAGATAAAAGTGGGACTTGTTGAAGAGATTTTTGGAGAACTTGGAAAAGCATTCAAGTGAGTTTTATTTTAAAAACATTTTTCAACTGGAATACATATATATGTGATTGATATATCTATATGAAATGGATATGTATGGATTGAGAAAGTGATACATAATGTGATTATGTGTTTTTATTGAAATGTTTATATACATGATGGTATACTGTAATTATATGAGTATTCTGCGAGAATACGGGGCCGGGATCCGAGGTGCGGACCGGTGTGTTGCCGGGTTCCGGTAAGCGGACAGGCGTGTTTACTGTAGATGTTGTACAGCAGAGTGAATTGACTAGTTGGCTTGCAACCACTAGTTTGGCCAATTGTGGAGGAATAAGGGGGAATGAGTGGATACGAATCACAAGTCTTGGTTGGTATTTAATTACGTGTGATATATGTGTGTTTGTATAAAAAGGTTTTATTTAATTGGATTCTTGGCAAGTTTCAACTGACAGGGATTTTCTCACTGGACCATTAGGTCTAACCCTCATTTTTCCGTTTTAAAAATATGTAATCCAGGTGGTGGATCGGGTAAGGGCAAGTGAAAAGTTTATGCCGTGGATATCTCTTGTGAAGGCTTTTGTGTTGATGACATAACTATGTTTTGAACCCATGACTTTGTTATTAATCAACCTGTATTGTATTCCGCGAAAAATTTGTACTCGTTTATTTTTATGTTACCTAGACTTTGGGACCGAACGTGTTATATATAATGTATCTTTTGATAATATTATGGCATGAATATATGTTTTTTGTATATTTGGAAATCGGGGACGTTACACTTTCTCTTTTGTCAACTAAGATCATGTTGGAGAAGAGGTATAAATCTGATCTTCAAAAGATGTTTGATATGAATTTAAAAGAAAAGGAAGTTTTAGCTAAAAGGATTAAGGATTTTGACTTAGCAAACTCTTGTGCTGATCAATCAGTTAATCAAGTTTTTAGAAGAGTAAAAATGGTTTGGATAGTCAATGGCTCTTCACTAGTTCAAAATGTTCGAAAGCCATATGTTTCTGTTGAACATAACAAGATCAGCAAAGCACTTCATGAAAATCCTAACAAAATAGGACCCATTTGGAAATGGGTACCAAAAATTGTTTGATCTGTCTTGCAGGTACATGGACTCCTTAATACATCTGTTAAGGACTCAGGCTTCAAAGTTCAATATGGACTCTTAAACACTTAGTTTAAGACTCATCCGTCAAAGGCATTTGATTTCGGTGCACAACAATCAAGTAAAATGACAGCATGCTGGCAAATTTGTGATGCTGTAGTAAATTGATCATATATCACTGATTAAGACACCGATTGATGCGATTCAAAAGGCCTTGGATTCCTAAGACACAGATGAACAATTTTAGTGTTTTAAGAATTCAGAGATTCGAAATTTATAAGGGTCTTATGCATCGTTGAAGTAGACAACAGTGTGCTGATGGAAAGCTGATGGACAGATCTGCGCGACTGTGGTAAATCAACCATATCTTTGTCGTACGAGCTCGAAAAGAGGTGATTCAAGATGATCTAAATATATAACAAACAAATAAAAAATGTTTGTCTTTTGAGTTCTTGCAAAATCCAGAGGTAAAATAGTCTAAATCAGTGTCAAAGTAAGTGTAACACTTCTGTTAAGCTTCTGCCGAGCGGCGACCAAGCCTCTGCCGCACGCGACCAAGCCTCTGCCGCACACGACCAAACCTCTGCCGCACACGACCAACCTCTGCCGAGCAGCGACAACCTCTGTCGACCCGCGACCAAACCTCTGCAGAGCCTTTGTCAAGCGTTTGTCAAGCCGTGATCATTCTTTGTCGACCACTCAGACCAACTTCTAGCGACAACATAAGCTCTGGCTCAGATTTTTGCGACCACCCTCTGTGGTACTGTTCACCACAGAGCCTCTGTGAAACCCGACAGAGCCTCTGTGGACTGAACCTCTGTGATCGAACTTCAGAGCCCATAGCGCAACGTCTTAGTTCTTGCTGTCAGATTTGCGCACCTGTCGTATTTTTAACAGAACTCCCTCCTCGAAGCTCCAAATTTGATGAGTTCAAATGCGTTGGATTCCTAAGACACAGATGAACAATTCTCGTGTTTTGAGATTGGTCTGAATCGGTGTTCTTCTTGGTCAGAACCTCTGCTAAAGTCAGTATACATCTGCTGGACAGAGGTGTTTCACTAAAATCATCATCAGAGCTCCGTCGGCACTACGATCAACCTCTGCCGCCAAACCTCTGCCGACCAACCTCTGTGGTACTGTTCACCACAGAGCCTCTGTGAAATCCGACAGAGCCTCTGTGGACTGAACCTCGACTCAACCTCAGAGCCCGATTTTTGTTTACTTGCTGTCGACTTTGCGCTGCTTCAGAAACATGCGCATAACTTTTGACTCGGTGCTCCAAATTACTCGATTCCAGTTGCATTGGAAAGATAATTCACAGACGCATGACTTTGATGGTTTGCGTTTTCTCAAATTATGTGTGCTGATATGCCGAACACAGCTTCAAAGTCTGCTGTAAGGTGCTGGACCGAAAGCATTGCATTTAATTCATGCTCCTTCCGCTTTCAAGAACGGTGTTCTCTCGATGCTTCTACACACAGCAGTGTAGAACCAGTACCTCATCAGAATGTTTGTTTCTACACACAAAAGTGTAGGACCAGTACCTCAATAGATCAGACTTTGACTGGTATTTCTAATCTCTAACCCCCAGCACCATGTTTCCTTTTAATTTGAATTAACTGTGCTTCTGGATATTCCTAACAAATGTGGAATCATCAAAGATGATTACCAACACTTTTTTCTTACAGGATATCTGATTTCAAATTGAGCTTAAATGAAATTTACTGCTAAATTTGGGGGGGAGAAAACAAATCAGATCTGACCATGTAAAGGTAAAATTTCTAAACCTTTAAACTCATCATCATTTTTAGAGAAAGACCATCTTTAGAATGATAAAACCACTTCTACATGGTAAAATGATTTTTCTGATATAGAAGTTGGATTTTAAATGTTTTTCAGAGACTTCAAAGAGTCAATGTGTGGAACAATCCAACCTCTAGGTGTAACGTCCCAAAAATTACAAGGAATTTAAATTTTTTAATTAACATTTCGTATATAAAACCCATTAAATAATCCCAACATATCAGTTGCAAAATCATAAATATTGTTCATGTAACCAGAAACCAACGGAAATAATGTTAATAAATAGAACTAATAATAGCCAGCTCATCCCGCGCGCCAGTGTGTACCCGTCACGCCTTAGAGCCACTCGTACCTGAAACCACAATTTATTGGGAAAGAGTAAGCACGAAGCTTAGTGAATTCAAACACCATAAATAACACAGTTATTCCACACTACCCCTAAAACAGATAGTGACACATAAACGATCATACAGGTCTACGAACAAATCATAAACATGTATATCCACACCCACCCACCTGAAAGGCACAAGTCGGTCCCACAGACCACATGATAACATCTCCGGCCCCGCCGAATCCCCGGTCCTACCGAGTCTCTACGCCACCCGCGTATAAAATCTCCGGCCCCGCCGGATCCTCGGTCCCATCGAGTTAACATGAAAACATAGTATCAACTAGACACCCCACTATCTAGTTCCACAACACAATCACATAAAGCTACCACACACGTACTACAGCAATGATAAAACAACCGTTATTAGATATAGTGAGAGAACTCACCTCGAATGCGCGCCTAGCTTAACAATACAATTCAAGCTTCACAATTACGGTCACTTCCCAGCACCTAAACTCATGTTAAAACGTGTCAATACGAGACCCGGACCCTACGACACGACACACGCTTAAACCGTTACTAAAACTATTTTCCGTTCTCGCCAAACAGGTCTGTTCGGGACCTGTTTCGACCCCTTTAAACCCAGAAAATTCCCAATATTATTTCATGATTAGAAAGTACTCTGAGATAGGATTTCAAGGACATATTATACGCCTCCTAACGAGTTTTCTACAATTTATTACGAATTAAATACGAACGACCACAAAAACTGTCCGTTTTCGGACCAGCCGCGCCAACAGCCCAAAACAGCCTAGCTACGGGCTTAATCAGACTTTCGTCAAAACACGAAAAACCTCTCCAACTCAAATTGGGAACTTTAGGCACCAATTTCACATCAAAACGAGTTACGAGTGAAAAGTTAAGGCTTTTGCAAGATCAAGGCAGATTCCAGAAATTTTCACATGAAATGACGAATCACCGAACTTGCAACCACTTTTTCGCCCAGCTAGACACCGAACCAGTTTTCCGCTAAAACACGGAAAACGTGCCCGACCCCGAACTTGAACCGTGGGCGCCAGTTTCGGCTCAAACGGAGTTACGACGGAAAAATTATAGCCGTCGTAAAAACAGTGGCTGCACCATTTTCCACATGAATTGATGATTATAAAAACGACGGTTTTATCGAATCGGCTTAATCAATTAGGTCACGATTTTAGGTTCTACGGATTATTAAAAGGTCACGACCACGCACCACCCACTGCCACTTCCGACAGTGGTGGTCGATGGCAGCGGCGGCAGCCACGGTTGTGGTGCCGATAGCGGTTTAACGGTGGTTCGACAAGTAAAACGGCGAGGCGACCTACAAACCGAACTCGAACACTCCACACACACGACCCACGGCTGTGGACCCGCCATCACAGTCACCGGGCTGGAGGCACATGACGGCGGCAGCTGGCGGCAGCCATGGCCGCATGCGACGGCAGCGGTGGTGGTTTTTGCGGTGGTTAAACGACAACGAAACGAAACAACGACAACGGAACGGGGACTTACCTCTCGATCGAAAACGCAGCAGCAAGAACCTCGACGTTCGGCTCCTCTCTCTCTCTCTCTCTCTCTCGCGTCTTCTCCCTCTCTCGCTGCACTCTCTCTCTCTCGTCGGCGATCACAGCGGTGGTGGCGGTGTTTCCCGGCGGTGACGAAGAAAAGACGAGAAGGAAGGGGGAAGGGGTTGCAGCCGTGAGCAACAAGGAAGAAGAAGGAAAAAGATGTAGGGTTTTCTCTTTTTTTTTCTTTTCTTAGCTAATCACGAGACCAAAAACAAAAACAATATGGGGCTCGGTTCCACTGCATGGGCCGACCCCATGCTCAAACTTTGGCCTCCTTGCCACTCTAGGCCCCTCAACTAAACTCTTCTCGCAAACCACAAGATAACTGACATATTTAACAGTTAGGTCCAAAACGTCTAATCCCGCTAACGGTAACCACGTTAAATAATAGCTTAAAATTAAAGATTAATAATAAGAAAATACATACCGGGATACGGGCTTTACAACTCTCCCCCACTTGGATTAGACTTCGTCCTCGAAGTCTATGCCCGTGCATAGCTAAAGATAGTTCTCCCACATCTCAACCCCAGGTTCCCAAGTTCACTTGAGACCCCTTCTAAAACTTCTCGAATACTTTCCTTACTAACGTACTCCTTCTAGGACACTGAAATTATGATCGATAGAACACTTCACCGATTGGAATCATTCCTAGCCAAGCGACTTCGGTTGTCTCCCAACCTTAGATATTATATACCTCCCGATTCAAATCTCAAGCTCTAACATCCTAAAGTTGCTTACCAATATACCCAACTGGATACTCGGATCCGATCATTCCTACCATTAACTGTCGATTAACTCCTACGAGTTCCAATAGACTCCCAAAACTTACCTTACACTCATCATCAACCCAGTAAACTTATAATCACCCACGAAGGTCATCCCACTATAACCAGTCATCACAATTAAGCATCTCAGGGTTACTACTACCATCACCATAATTACCTTAAAATCGGCTACAATTCTCCGGTTACACTAAAGGTGTTTGGCCTCAAGCCCGAAAGTTGACACCTAAATATACTACTTACCTCCAAAAAGGTTACTGCGCATTTATTCTCTTAATTACAAGGGGCATCATTCCCTTAACTGACACTATTCGGTCTACACTAACAACACGTGTGGAATACCCCATCTTCCACCGTCTACTTATCCTCCACGCTCGCTCTAGGTAACCTAGTTACACCGCATCAAGATACACCTTAACGCCTACCTCCCAGGTACGTCTCAAGGCCCGACATATCGGAACTACCTCTCAGGCAAGTGCCCAAAATTATATCCTCTTAGCGCCTACTGGAAAGTCAAGGTCATAACACATGAATACTGGGGTCCCACCCCGAGATACCCAACCGACCATTACCAACGACTGACTAACGTGACCAAGGATCCAATGCAAAACGGTCTACCAACAACATGCCTATCCCGGAATGACTTACTCACCCAAACATGTAAATACTCAACGTGCAATAAATGCAAAACTGTGCAACAAAACAACCCATCAACAAGACTCCACATCGAGCCATTAAAACCGTGCAATTGACTCATGACCATCTCAAAGTCAAAACCGAGCAGAATGCTCCACGCTTGCTAGACCCATAAGTCAGTCAAAAACGCTTTTAAATAAAGTTTAAGCAAGCAATACTCCAAAATCAACATTAGTCCCAACTCAACACGGGTTAAACAAAAGAGTTTTCCAAAAGGACTCACATCCTTCAAATTCTCAAAATGACACATAACACTTAAAAGCGCATTTCCCAAATGGTTTACAAAATCATTTACAAAATATTTTCAACGTCAAGATTTTTAATCTCAAAAAGATCGTATGCAATAAAACTACTATTACCAGGTCGGTAGTTACGCAAAAATGGACACGCTCGTCCCACATATGAAAATCATGTTCAAAATCATCCCATTGCAGCCCAGTTTACTCACAAAACGCAAAGCGAAATAAATAATTTCTTTAAAAATGAACCGTCACGGTTCTAGTATGGATTGGCTCATGACCTGTACTTAAAATAACCACTCGACCTTACACAGGGTGCGACAAAAGTGTGCACATAATTTCAAAATCAATTCCACGACGTTTGACCCTAAAATTTCTCTTTTTAAATCATAAAATGTCGTGGCACAGGGTTCACCAACAAATTTTCCGCGCGTCGGCTAATCATACAAAACGATGAAACGGTTTACAAATATATTTTTGTTAAAACACAACTGTCTCATGTAAGTTTCAAACTTAAAGATAAAAACCAATCCGTTTCCATCATTTGAAAATATCGACTAAAATCTCATAAAATCTCAAAAGGTGGGGTTCTTTAAATTGATTTCCAAGATTTCCCCAAATGGGCACATAAACAAATGAGATATGCACCTCGTGAAATTAAACCCACACGACTCAACATGCCGTAAAACAAAACTTATTTTAACCAAATCACTCAAATAGTTTTATACAGACATCGTGGAATGTAACTTTCCGTCTCAACTCTAACATATGTGGAGGAGTTCCAATGTTAAAGTCACAAGCCGTAGTCACTTGCCCAACATTTTAAACACCACAAAACACGGATATCATCTTAATTACTCGAAAGAACCGTTGGAAAAACAACGAAATGAGACAAATTCTAACAAAGTTTGCACTCCCGTGATAAAACGATTTCATACACTTTCAAAACCATATTTCAAAATCTTGTGTGTGTGCTGAACATTTCCCAAAATTCCAAAACGCCATCCATAAAATGATCTGAAACACAAGAATTTGTTAATGCAGTCTATTTCAAAATCAAACTTTGTGCATGACTCAGTCAGCATTCTACGCCTCGACTCCTACTCCTCCAAATCTCTCCGATCCACTAACGTCATCCGGACATTTAAACCTCTTAGGCAAGTTGGGAAATTACGTCAAATAATCCCTACGAATTTTCCTCAAATCAAAGTCGGCTCTCTAAGCCTATGATTCTAGCACAATCATCCATCTTGGCTCGACACAAACATCATCCTCATCTTCACTCCAACTGATTAATACTAGAATCGTCCTTTTATTCCAACGACTACTAATTTAACCTTCGACACTACCCCAACGATAATCCCATCAAAGCAAAACAAGTACACACCTGTACTAGTAGGTTTACTATAGTCGTTCCTCCTTGTGATGGCGATTCTGGGTAAATATTACAACGAGTTATTAGCACATAATAATTCACACTAACAACGCTCACGCTCAACTCCTTGGATTCCTCGTGACTTTCCCCGACTCGAGCATTGATCCTGTGTTTCCGATAGTAGGAGCTCTACTACTACCTTCCACACCTATCATCACTCGTTCCGAGTTCCATCCGAAGCGCCCAAGTAGTTTCTCGCCGATAACTATACCCATATGCCCACACCAGCATATGTACACACTCTTCCTAGCTCCCTAGGAATAAACATAATACCCCACTACCCTTGCTAGGGCGGAACCCCCACTAACCCTGACGAGTCGCCTCGTAAACGCACAGTCGTATACAGTGGAAACCAGATAGACATTCGAATATAAGATTCTATCCTACAACGGTTGGACTCAAACAAGAGCTGCGCAATAGAACTAAATCCAACATTCTAAGGCTATTCGGTTCCTACCGCATACAACCTATAGTGCATTCGCTTAACAACCTATCAAAGTTAGCATAAGTTCCTAATAGCAAGTAACAATCATACAATACAATGTATTAAGCACCAAGCAATCTAGCATACCTACTCATATGTATACACTATTCCCAGCTCACTAGGAATTTCATCTCATCCCACTACCCTTGCTACAACGGAATCCCTGTTAGCCATAACGAGTTGCTTCGCGAATACCCAGTCGCATGCAACGTAAATCAAATAGACATTCGAATACAAGATTCTATCCTAGAACGGTTGGACTCAAACAAGAGCTGCGCATTAGAACTAAATCAAATATTCTAAGGCTATATGATTCTTACTGCATACAACCTATAGGGCCTTCACTTAACAACCTACTATAACTAGCATTGATTCCTACTAGCAAGCAGTCATCATACAGCATAGTGTCAACAACAGGCAATCTAGCATGCATACCCTATGCCTAGAAAGCAATACAACACTAAGCAATGTACCTTTCCCTCTTGGCTCCGGCTGACTGTACACACGACACCCTCGATCACCGTTCCTCGAACGGGTTTTTACTTTTTCTTTTATTTCCAAAAAGATTTAATAAAGAATTTGAAAATTTCCCAGCAGCAACTTGAGACCAAACACACCGAGGTGCGTTTGATTCACTCAAGTTGTGCTCTGATACCATCTGTAACAACCCAGGCCAACCGTACCAGATATTGTCCGCTTTGTCCACACACCTGGACTCACGGTTTTAAAACGTGTCTGATAGGGGAGGTATCAAGTTCCTCTTATAAGGTAACCTTTGTTCCCCTCCCCAACCAATGTGGGATTTTACATCTGTAACAACCCAGGCCAACCGTACAAGATATTGTCCGCTTTGTCCACACACCTGGACTCACGGTTTTAAAACGCGTCTGATAGGGGAGGTATCAAGTTCCTCTTATAAGGTAACCTTTGTTCCCCTCCCCAACCAATGTCGGATTTTACAATCCACCCCCTTGGGAGCCCAGCGTCCTCGCTGGCACACCAGTCCGGTTCCCGGCTCTGATACCATTTGTAACACCCCCCCTTACCACGACACAATATTGTCCGCTTTGCCCCACTGGCTCACGGCTTTGTTCTTGGCGACCTGACAAGGACTTCCCAGGAGGTCACCCATCCTGGTACTACTCCCACCCAAGCACGCTTAACCACAGAGTTCCCAAGGAACCCGCATGCTTGTGGCCCCAAAACGCGTTGTGTCTGGTAAGGCCAAGGTTTACTAATATACCCAGCATCTCTCCTGTCCACGACCGATGTGGGATATGCCTAAGGTGTTACACACACCCCCCCTCAGGGACTCATCGTCCTTGATGAGGTTTGCCCCACATCTCGAACGGCACAGGAGTGGCTCTGACACCAAGTTGTAACGTCCCAAAAATTACAAGGAATTTAAATTTTTTAATTAACATTTCGTATATAAAACCCATTAAATAATCCCAACATATCAGTTGCAAAATCATAAATATTGTTCATGTAACCGGAAACCAGCGGAAATAATGTTAATAAATAGAACTAATAATAGCCAGCTCATCCCGCGCGCCAGTGTGTACCCGTCACGCCTTAGAGCCACTCGTACCTGAAACCACAATTTATTGGGAAAGGGTAAGCACGAAGCTTAATGAATTCAAACACCATAAATAACACAGTTATTCCACACTACCCCTAAAACAGATAGTGACACATAAACGATCATACAGGTCTACGAACAAATCATAAACATGTATATCCACACCCACCCACCTGAAAGGCACAAGTCGGTCCCACCGACCACATGATAACATCTCCGGCCCCGCCGAATCCCCGGTCCCACCGAGTCTCTATGCCACCCGCGTATAAAATCTCCGGCCCCGCCGGATCCTCGGTCCCATCGAGTTAACATGACAAAATAGTATCAACTAGACACCCCACTATCTAGTTCCACAACACAATCACATAAAGCTACCACACACGTACTACAGCAATGATAAAACAACCGTTATTAGATATAGTGAGAGAACTCACCTCGAATGCGCGCCTAGCTTAACAATACAATTCAAGCTTCACAATTACGGTCACTTCCCAGCACCTAAACGCATGTTAAAACGTGTCAATACGAGACCCGGACCCTACGACACGACACACGCTTAAACCGTTACTAAAACTATTTTCCGTTCTCGCCAAACAGGTCTGTTCGGGACCTGTTTCGACCCCTTTAAACCCAGAAAATTCCCAATATTATTTCATGATTAGAAAGTAATCTGAGATAGGATTTCAAGGACATATTATACGCCTCCTAACGATTTTTCTACAATTTATTACGAATTAAATACGAACGACCACAAAAACTGTCCGTTTTCGGACCAGCCGCGCCAACAGCCCAAAACAGCCTAGCTACGGGCTTAATCAGACTTTCGGCAAAACACGAAAAACCTCCCCAACTCAAATTGGGAACTTTGGGCACCAATTTCACATCAAAACGAGTTACGAGTGAAAAGTTAAGGCTTTCGCCAGATCAAGGCAGATTCCAGAAATTTTCACATGAAATGACGAATCACCGAACTTGCGACCACTTTTTCGCCCAGCTAGAGACCGAACCAGTTTTCCGCTAAAACACGGAAAACGTGCCCGAACCCGAACTTGAACCGTGGGCGCCAGTTTCGGCTCAAACGGAGTTACGACGGAAAAATTATAGCCGTCGTAAAAACAGTGGCTGCACCATTTTCCACATGAATTGATGATTATAAAAACGACGGTTTTATCGAATCGGCTTAATCAATTAGGTCACGATTTTAGGTTCTACGGATTATTAACAGGTCACGGCCACGCACCACCCACTGCCACTTCCGACAGTGGTGGTCGATGGCAGCGGCGGCAGCCACGGTTGTGGTGCCGATAGCGGTTTAACGGTGGTTCGACAAGTAAAACGGCGAGGCGACCTACAAACCGAACTCGACCACTCCACACACACGACCCACGACTGTGGACCCGCCATCACAGTCACCGGGCTGGAGGCGCATGATGGCGGCAGCTGGCGGCAGCCATGGCCGCACGCGACGGAAGCGGTGGTGGTTTTTGCGGTGGTTAAACGACAACGAAACGAAACAACGACAACGGAACGGGGACTTACATCTCGATCGAAAACGCAGCAGCAAGAACCTCGCCGTTCGGCTCCTGTCTCTCTCTCTCTCTCTCTCTCTCTCGCGTCTTCTCCCTCTCTCGCTGCACTCTCTCTATCTCGTCGGCGATCACAGCGATGGTGGCGGTGTTTCCCGGCGGTGACAAAGAAAAGACGAGAAGGAAGGGGGAAGGGGTTGCAGCCGTGAGCAACAAGGAAGAAGAAGGAAAAAGATGTAGGGTTTTCTCTTTTTTTTTCTTTTCTTAGCTAATCACGAGACCAAAAACAAAAACAATATGGGGCTCGGTTCCACTGCATGGGCCGATCCCATGCTCAAACTTTGGCCTCCTTGCCACTCTAGGCCCCTCAACTAAACTCTTCTCGCAAACCACAAGATAACTGACATATTTAACAGTTAGGTCCAAAACGTCTAATCCCGCTAACGGTAACTACGTTAAATAATAGCTTAAAATTAAAGATTAATAATAAGAAAATACATACCGGGATACGGGCTTTACACTAGGACAAAAAGAGCATGGGATCTATGTGTAAGCTTTATAGAACTTCTATGGATTACTTAAACCTGTGTTTCCTACCAAAGAAGTAAACCCTGAGTGTTTAAGAGGTGAAGGGTCTACATCAAAGAGTGGGGGAGATAACTCTCTAAGTTTTTCTCATTGTGCTTAAGATGTAAAAATTGAAAAGGGAGTTTGGTTAGATGTGAGTTACATGATAAAAAGAAAGAGGGTGTGAGAACAGAGTCAAAAGAAATATACAACTCTGCACTATCTTTTTCTAAGCCGGGCAAGCCACATTACTGATTTATCACGACTCTTTGGTGATTATCATTGAAACAGGCAATTAGCCCATGCCAACTCTTGTATTAACCCCAATAGCTACTTATTTCCTTCTCAACAGGGAAATACTTCACTTTTCCACGGGGGAGCAGCACATATGCTATCTGATCTTTATTTGGAAGGTTGGATATTGAAAAGAAGGAAATTTGCCCCACCTTCACACTTCACTCATGCACATTGAGTCTGTGGACACCTGTTATGTCCAAACAGTTTACACACTTTTGAGCCTAATAGATAATATTCTATTTTTCTTCCACACAATATCACGAATCTTTGTGATTCCACATGCATATCTATGTGGTATTGCTAGAACAGTTTGAGAAGTTTAATTTTATAATTCTACTTCTATGATAACTGGAAGTCCTATCAGAGCTTCATAAATGTCAACTCTGAATATAGGCCACACAATTATTTTAATTGTTGTGATAACAGTTGCTATGTGCTTCTATGTTAGCTGTTACCCCTGGTTACTTATTGTCTTTTGAAAGCAGATCTTCATGAGCTGACTATGCTTGCTACTCAACCACCTTATCAGTTTATCTACCAACGATTTTTACTCAAGCTGGTTATACAAGCTTCCGCACTTTAAATCGTTCTCTGATTGTTTGAGTTTAATCCATGGGAGATAATTGGGATCTGAAAAGTAAAGCAACATTCAAGGGGGAGTAGGCAACGATTAAGGGGGAGTTAAAGAAAGAATTGAAGCAATTGAAATTGTGGAAGATCAGGAAAAGAAGACTCTCACAAGACTTGAAGATTGACACTCCAACGCCTCTAAAGAAAGCAAGGGGGAGACTACAAGATGATGCTTTCTTTATAAAACATTAGGGGGAGATTGTTAGCTTTATTAGCCCCTAATTTATATAAATGTTTTATAAAGAATAGTGTCAAGGACTTATTTGTATTTGTTGAGTGTCAAGGGCTAAAATTGTAAATAACCAATTGTTGTATTGGTTATAAAGTCATGTTTTAGAGTAATTTTAGGTTAAGCCTCTATTTTCAATATTCATACATACGCAGAAAGCAAGAGAGCTTCAAAGAGAGAATGTTCATCAATCTTATCAAGTAAACTCTTCTCTTTTTCAATCAATACAAAGATTATTGCTATTATTATTGTTACTTGTTATATCTGGGTTCCAACAATTACTATAAGAACAAATACAAGTACAATTATAGAGAGAGAAGGTACGTTGCTGAGATGGATAATTGGATCTCTGGTTCATCCTCTGACGATGAACCAGAGCTAGCCAACTTCTGTGGAGTCGCTGTGGATGATGAGAGTTTGGGAGAAGAGGTTGATTGGATGACTGGAGAGAAGTTAGAAAGAACGACAAAAGAAGATTTGGCTCATGCATTTGCTCTTACTATGACAGAGCCAGACAACAGAGCGCTGGAGACCACCAGACCCAGTGCCATGGAATGTTCTTCTGAATCTAAGTCCGACTCGGAGTTGGAAATGCACGTTTCTTTGCTAACAGAAGAATTTCAACTCTTAAAACAAAAGCTTTCTGAAGAGATAGAGTTAAGAAAGCTAGCTCAGAAGGATCTGTCCTTCTACAAGAGAGAGAAAACTCTCTTGGAACAGGAAAAGGAAGAAATATTCAAAGAGAAATCTGAGCTAGAGATCTTACAACAGAAGAAGGAGAGCATCTTTTTCTGAAAAGGTTAAAGAGTTTGAAAATGTTTTGAAACAAAAGTCTGAAGAGGTTAAGAAGTCTGAGACTGAAAGACTTAACTCTGTTGCTTTAAAAGATTATTTTCAAAGAGAAAGGGAGGTTTTACATTAATCCCTGGAGAGAAAAGAAATTCAAATCAAGAAGTAACAGGATGCACAAGATGTGCATATTAAGATAAACTCACAGATGGATACACAAGGTCTCAGTTTCTCTGACCTTTCTCCCTATAATGAAAAGAAGAAGACATCTCTGTCCTCTGCTTTTTGTGTTGGGAAAATCCAAGAGGATGTGATAGCTGGTACTGCTGCTTTCAAAAGAATCAAAACCTCAGATGTTTTCAAAAGAACCAGAAGACTTGACTACAGGAATTTTAGCTATGACTCCTTGAATCATGAAAAGGTTATTAAACCATCTGAAAAGTTCATTCTTGATCAAGGAAGAGCTAGAATCATACTTCCTAACTCTGTTAATAGTCTGGATCCAAAAGAGATTTTTAATTTCATCTCTTTTAAGGGACAGAAGTCTGTTACTTCTGTGGATGAGTCCTCTGTTGATAAAACACAGAGCGAGCTCAACCCTGAAGCACCAGTCTTCTCTCCTTCCTCTGAATCAATCAGAACTTCATTTGAAGAGGATATTAAAAGAATTCTTGAGGAAAATGCTGTTTCTGATGCATTAAAACCAAAGTTGAGAAAGTTTAAGTCTGCTCAAGCTAATACCTCTGTGATACCTCAGGTGTCTAACAACTCCACCAGAGCCACCAGAGACTTTCAGTGCTCTGACATTGACTCTGATTATGAGGTAGATGAATAGATTTTTTGTGGTCAAAAGAAAGTTTTGCATAAACCAAAGCAGATGCCCGCATGATGTTTTGATTTGAAAAAGGATGTCTCATTTTTCAAGAAACAATCATCATTCATACCAGTAACTGAGTTTGACAACAAAGGCTTCAAGACTCTTGCTTCTAATATAGTAGAAGTAGAGAAAAGAGAGAAAGCCAGAAATATTCCAGTGAACAACACCTCAGTTCCCTTTGCTTTTAAACCAATCAGGTTTACACCAGAACAGAAAGGCAAATGGATAGTCAATGACAGACCTATTCCCAATTATGGTGTAAATCAAAGAATTTTTTTTGGTCATGTGAGTTAGTTCCAAAGAAAAACAACTTTGTGTCAAGAGAGTTTGTTTCAAGGAACAACAGCTTTAAGAAACCAAATCAGGATAGAATGTATGGTCCTAAAGTTTTTCAGAATCAAGCACCATTCAAACAACAGTTTTTGAATAGAAACAGCAATGTGCACTAATTATCTTCATGTTCTATCAACTGCAATTGCATTCAACTATTGTTAAAACTGCAAAACCATATGAATTGTCCTCATTGTGTTCTAAATCAGACACCTCAAAGGAATAATCCCAAGACTGTTCAGAATGCACAGAAAAAGACCTCTGACACATCATCAAAAAATGAAAAGCCAGTAGGAAAGACTGTTAACACCTCAAAGCCTAACAAGAAAGGACCCATCATGCAATGGGTACCTAAAAAGAACTAATTTGTCTTGCAGAAACCTCATGTGCAGATCTGGTATTTAGATTCCGGATGCTCCAGGCACATGACGGGCAATAAGGAGCTGCTAACTTCTTTCAAGAATGAGAAATGGAGTGCAGTGACCTTCGGAGGAGACAATGGTGGGCAGATTAGAGGTTATGGTACTTTAGTTAATGGTGGTGTTTCAGTTTATGAGGTTGCTTATGTTGAAGGATTAAATCATAATCTGCTCAGTATAAGTCAACTCTATGATCATGGGTTCGATGTCAATTTTAGGAAGAAGTATTGTTCCTTGTTGCTTTCCGAGTCTGGTCAAGAACTTTTAAGAGCTGACAGAAAAGGCAATTTGTACAAAATGAACTTTAATCCAAAACAAGGAACTACAACAGAAAAACTCTGTTTAGTCTCTTTGAAAAATGAAGATGTCTGGCTCTGCATAAAAGATTTACCCATTTAAAATTTTCAAATCTTGACAAGCTCGTGAAATTGAACTTAGTGAAAGGACTGCCTTCGCTAAAATTTGACAAAGACCATCTCTGTTCTGCTTGTGAGCTGGGTAAGATGAAAAGATCTTCACACAGAACTAAGAATGATCACAATTGCCCAAGACCTTTGCATATGCTTCATGTGGATCTTTGTGGTCCAATCTCTATGCAAAGTCTGTCGGGTAAGAAGTATATTCTTGTGCTAATTGATGAATTTTCTAGATATACATGGATTGAGTTCATCAGAGTAAAATCTGATGTCCCAGAATTTCTGATAAGTTTGTTGAGAAGGATACAGGTTCTGTTAGGTCTCAAAATTAAAAAGTTGAGAAGTGATAATGGGACAGAGTTTAAGAATGTCAGAAGAAGGAATCTCCCAGAACTTCTCAGCTGCCAGAATTCCACAACAGAATGGAGTAGTGGAGAGAAAGAACAGAACTCTGGTAGAAGCCGCAAGAACCATGTTGGCCGGTTCTGTCCTTCCCATCAACTTCTGGGCAGAGGTAGTCTCAACAGCCTGTTTTACTCAAACCAGAGTTGTAATAGTGAAGAGATTTAAGAAGACTCCCGATGAACTCATCAACAACAGAAGGCCAAACATGAAATATTTTCATATTTTCAGCTGCAAGTGTTACATCTTGAATGACAGAGAACAACTGGGTAAATTCGACAAGAAGGTGGACGAAGGAATCTTTATTGGTTATTCCTTAACCTCTAAAGCTTACAGAGTCTACAATACCAGAACCCGTGTTATTCAAGAAAGTGTAAATGTGTCCTTTGATAAAAGTACATCAAGTTCCTCTGATCGAAAATCAAAAGAGGGGACACAGAATGAGCAGAAGAAACCATGTTCTTCTAAGACAAGGGAAGAAGATATCAATCTTGTGTTCAATGATTTCTTCGATGATGATGATTCCTCTGTCAACATCAACAGAGGCAATCAAGCTCAGAATTCAACAGAACAGAATCTGACAGGTACAACTTTTACTGGTCCCTCCAATACTTCACCATCTACTTCTCTGTCTACAGGTGTTATTCAGAGAAATGAGGAACCATACTCAAATGTAGGAGAACCTGAACTAGAGCCATCATCACCTCTACTAACCAATATTGGCAGAGACTCCCTATTTGAAAGCTCACCTTGACAGAGCCCTGTTGACAACTCACAGAGCAATGAGGCCACTCTCCAGAGTTGTGTGCCACAGAGCCCTAGTGCCAATCCACAGAGCTCTGATGCTGAAGAACGTCTTTTCCCATCAGAAGCACAAACCCCTCCTGTTGTCCATGCTCCCATGACAAGATGGACAAAGGATCACCCCCATCATCTTATAATTGGTGCTGCTGAAGATGGTGTGAAGACAAGATCGGCCACAATCAATGAAGCTTTCTTTGTAAATTTTCTAAGCATGATTGAGCCAAAGAAGATTTCTGAAGCCCTTGAAGATCCAAACTGGATAGAAGCCATGCAAGAGGAGCTTCTGGAGTTTGAAAGAAACCAAGTTTGGTCCTTGGTTCCACTTCCTCAAAATAAGACTGCTATTGGAACCAAGTGGGTGTTTAGAAATAAAAAGGATGAAGATGGGATTATCATCAGAAACAAAGACTGTCTGGTTGCAAAGGGATATTGCCAAGAGGAAGGTATTGACTATGACGAAACCTTTGCTCCTGTGGCTAGGCTATAAGCAATCAGAATCTTCTTAGCCTATGCTGCTCACAAGGGTTTTAAGGTCTATCAGATGGATGTGAAGTCTGCCTTTCTGAATGGCAAACTACAAGAGGAAATTTATGTCCAACAACCACCTGGCTTTGAAAGTTCAGAGTTTCCAGACCACGTTTACAAGTTAGACAAAGATCTGTACGGCCTTAAGCAAGCTCCCAGAGCCTGGTATGAAACTCTGTCCAACTTTCTGTTGACTAATCACTTCGAGAAAGGTACTGTCGATAAAACTCTATTCTTTAGAAGGTACAAAAATGATATAATTCTGGTGCAAATATACGTTGATGACATTATTTTTGGGTCTACACGGCAAGAGTATTGTGATAGGTTTGAGGATTTGATGAAATGTAAATTCAAAATGAGCATGCTGGGAGAACTTACTTTCTTCCTTGGTTTACAAGTAAAACAATCCATCAGAGGGACTTTCATAAGTCAGTCCAAATACATCTCTGATATTTTGAAAAAATATAAGCTCAACAATTCAAATCCAATGAAAACTCCTTTTGCCACTGGAGTTAAACTTGACTCTAACCTTTAAGGTGAACCTACAGATGTCAAGAACTACAGAGGCATGATAGGGTCACTTCTGTACTTAACTGCTAGCAGACCTGATATAATGTTTGCAACCTGTCTTTGTGCCATATTTCAAGCAAATCCTAAAGAATCTCATTTGACTGCTGTCAAGTGCATATTTAAATATCTGAAAGGGACTCAATTTTGGGTCTCTGGTATCCTCTTAATTCTGGTTTCGAGCTTGTAGCATATATAGATTCAGACTATGGAGGATGCAAGAATGACAGAAAGCGTACTTCTGGTAGCTGCCAATTGCTTGGAGAAAAATTGGTGAGTTGGACATCCAAGAAACGGAATTGCGTATCAACTTCTACAGCAGAAGCATAATATGTTGTTGCTGCCAGCTGTTGCTCTCAAGTGATATGGATGAAAACCCAACTCAAAGACTATGGCCTAGAGTATGGCAAAATTCCAATTCTGTGTGACTCCAAGAGTGCCATCGCAATAACAGCTAATCCAGTTCAGCACTCCAAGATGAAGCATATCGACATAAGGTACCACTTCATAAAAGACCATGTTGAAAAAGGGACGATTGAAATGTATTTTGTTTCAACCGACTTCCAACTTGATGACTTGTTTACAAAAGCCCTTGATGAGAGGAGATTTAACTTCTTAATCAGCAAATTGGGTATGCTGAACATGTCCTCCTAACTCTGTTTAAACTCAACAGAGCCTCTGATGATCATACCAGAGCTCGGTCAAATAGTTGGGTATGATAGTTCAACAGAGCTTCTGATGTTCACCAGAACTCTGTCATGCATACTTTTTCAACAAAGCTCAGTGAATCTGTTTGTATATATTTCTTGTTTTTATTTTTTGTATAAAGTTTTTTATCTTTCAAAAGGCTTAAAAGAAAATCTTTCAAATAAGCTCATATTTCAAGGGGGAGCTTATAAAGGAAATTGTGCATAGTTTTAGGGGGAGCAAGTCAAAATTCGATTTCCAAAATGACTTTGCCTTTTGAACTTCAATGAAAAATCTTTTTGAAGAAAGAGGGAAAACCTGTTCTGATGAAAACCATTTGATAACGTTAAGAACTTAACAGAACTCTGATATTTCACCAGAGCCTCTGTTGTTTCTCACCAGAACTCTGTGAAATTTCTGAGTCAGTTCTGTCTTTGTTCTTTGACTACTTTTACATCAAATACAGAATTTTAAATGTTTTTGGGTAAAGGTGAAACATCTTGGGTTACTTGAAAGAAATGGAAAAGGTTACTCAACAGAGACAAAACTGTGCTGAGCTCCACCAGAGCTCTGGAGGTTTTTCTGCCACGTCATCAGAAGCACTTCATCAGAGATGCGGGTCATTCTTTAAGCGTCAACCACTTGTCACCCGCACATATCTAACCGTGACGGTTTGCTTGCCCAAAAGATGTCAGAACCAAACCCTACGTGGCATTCTCTGATTGAAAGGCAGACCCCTAGCTGTTTCCACGTTCTACTGTAGAGGCCGTTCCACTATCTGAAACTCGAGTGCCTACAGTACATAGGACGTTAATCCAGCCACATGTTTAGGGTATAAATACCCACTCTCAGAACCCATTTCATGTTTACGCTTTTGAATCATTCAAAACCCTTCATCAATCCCTCTCAAAGATCAAAACCCTTGAGTTCTTCAAGAAACCCTATCCTGCAACAATGGCCGAACCACAACATATTGCTGAATCAAGTAGAATAGGTCCTGTTGATGCCATTGTTATCCAACCCTACCAGTTTGTTGATAACAACTACCGTTTTGATTCAAACCCTGGTCTCTACTTACCATTGTACCACATCTTTGTAGAGTTTTTAAGAAACTCTGAAGTTTTTCGAGCACTAACCATGTATGACGATAACTTACCCGAGCTTTACGTCCAACAATGGTGGACCACTTGCCAATTTATCTCGGAACAGAAAGGGGTTGTCGGAAACGTTGATGCGGGAAGAAACGCATGAGGAGGATCCATACGCATTCGTGCCAGAACCTTCAGAAGAATATTTGGGATGAAGACAAGAAGAGAATTAGGGATTCGAGCATATGAGAAACCCCCCAAAGTAGAGACTCTTCTTGATTTTGTAAAATTCTTAGGTTACAACAAAGACATAAATAGGATAGGAGAGTTCAGAAGACAAAACCTACCAACAGTGTGGAACTTGATGTTCTCCACACTGAACATAACCCTTACCTATAAGTCTGGTAGCCAAGATCAAACAAGCACGTAGATTCTACAAATCATGTATGGGTTATTCTTCAACAGAAACTTCGATTATGCCAAAATCCTTTACAAGGACCTTCTTGCTGTTGTGAATACCAAAACAAATGCTCTAGCCAGAGGTGGAGAAGTTGGAGTCCACAAGTTTTTGAAATCAATCAGGTTTCCTCGTTTTATAAGTCTGGTAATCCGAGAAGCCTTCCCATTATTGCAGTTAACTCAACAAGGAAATCCTACACCTATTTGGGTCATGTCAAAATTCCAACCCACGACTTCAGGTGAATATCCCTTCATCAGAAGAGTTCCAAGTACAATGCTTGCCCTTATTCATCCAGAACACCTCTCTATCCAAAACTATAATACTGCTGCTCAACCTCATGAACCTGAGGTGAGAACCCCAACATACTTAGGATCTGAGCCTTCATTAGAGAGTTTGATTGAGGAAATAGGAGAAGAAGTTAACAAACCAGAGGGAAGAGTACCCGAAGTGGGGTCTTCCTCTAGAGTGATGGAGGAGGAAGTACAGAACAGAGCATCCACTATGGAGGCTGTTCATGAGGAAGAAAGGGAAGCTATAGAAGAGGTGGCAGAGAGATCGCCCTCTACTGGTAGGCGTAAGGTACATGTGTTAGAGAGTGAACAAGAGGAAAATGCTATACCCCTAGGAACCGAGGGAAATGCGAGCTTAGAAGAAGATGTTCAAAATTTGAACACACATGTGAGATTCCAAAGCCCAATTCCCAGTGATGCCACATTAACTATTCCTGGTGATCAAGACCAAAGGAATATTGAAACAGAGGTGCACACCTCGAACCCTAACCAGCAAGAACCGCCAGAGGCGACTCTTCATGCCTCTGGTACGCACATACCTGGGGAATCTATTTTGGGTAATGATGTTCCTTTTCCCCAGAACATCAATAGGTCACCTCCACACGATGATTCCTCTGTGGCTCGTATAGACTTGTCACAAAATAGACCTGAGATCTTTCGCATCTCACGTAGCCTCTGTCCGACTCAGGGACAATGGGAGACCTTAGTTGAACAAGGGAAGATTTTGCTTGATCCAAACTCTTCTCATCACATCTGATTCCCTTCACCAGAAAACTGAGATGGAGGAGGAAATCGAGATCAGAATACCTGTAGATGCTTCTGTTCAAACAGTTCATCGAGGATCGGGTAGAAGTCCTCCAAGAGCCAACATAAACGCAACTCTTCAGAGAGGCACCTCTGAACTCGAGGTTGAACTGAATCCATCTGTTGGAGCCAGGGTTACCCCTGTTGAAACTGTCACAAAAGCAGAGTTCACAAGCTTCGGTGATAGTATCAACAACTCCTTGAACGAGTATAAACTTATCAATGCACAGAAGGAGGAGCTGATCCGCCAGGAAAATGTTTCTCTTAAAGAAGAACTGCAAAGATTAACAGATAAATATGCAGAGTTACAACAGAAGTATGTTGATGTCGAAAGGGTCAGAGCATAGGAAACAACAAAGACTTCGACAGAGTCTGCAGAGCTGAAGAGACTAATGATAGAGAATCATACAGCTACAATGAACATAACCTTGCCCATCCCTACAGTTATTCTATCAGAATCAAACATCAGAACCTTGACAGAGTTCATCAATAACTCTGTTAAGGAATCCATCAAAGAAGCCATGACATCATCTGCTACTCCGCTCAACACCTCCAGCCCAAACCCCAATGACTTACCCATGTTAGTTGGCCAAATGGGATAATTTTGCAAATCAGTTCTTAGGCGGATGATGACGATTTCTTCAAAGTTTGTGATGAAAGCCCAGGCAACAGAACGACATGTGCAAGCATCTCTTGACACTCACAAAGTTAACTCTGAGAGTCAGGTAGATGAGATCAGAACTGCCGCAACAGAAGTCGAAGATACATTGAGAAAGGCTGTCACCATCTTCACAGATGCAATCCTACAGACTGCCACACAGAAACGACCTGTAGAAGGAGCACCAGAAGGCGAACCATCGAGTAAATGACCTAAGTTTGTTGTTCCTGCCTCACCCAATGCTGGAATTGCATTCTCTGATGATGAAGATGATGATGATGACTTCCACGATGCACGAGAAGGTAATTCAGACAATCAGATGGGTGAGTCTGCAGAACAACAAAAAGGGCAGAAGGAGACAGAGAAAGAGAAGGAGACAGAGAAAGAGAAGGAAAAGGAGAAAGAGCCTGAGAACGAGAATGAGACAGAGGGGTCAGAGACAGAAAAGAACAAGGGGAAAGGGCAAGTAACAGAGGAAGAGGTTGGGAAAGGAGATAAGGGGATAACAGAAGAGACGACAGAGATGACTATGGTTGTGTTCGAGTACATGTTCAAAGATCGAGTCATCAAATCACCAGAACCTTCAACTCAACAACCACTAGAGATCATCATACTAGATCCCATTTTAGACAAACAATAGAAAAAATCCATAGAGAAAGTAGAGATAAGATAGAAATTAAGAATAATACTCATAGAAATCATATCTCATATTCATTGATTGAAGGTATGGAGGGGGAAATTGAAAGAACACCACACTAAACGTGAAATCGACTCTCATAAGAAACTAGTCTGTGTGTGTAAATTGTGAACTCTCTAGATTTCTCACTTAACCTAAAATAAACCTATGGACACCTTTATATAGGGCCCATTTACACAAAAGGCTTAAGCCCATAAGGCTAATTACAAAGATAACATAAATCTAATTATAAAGCCCATACAATAATTTCTTTATAAAACATTCATATAAATTAGGGGCTAATTAAAGCTAACAATCCCCCCCTAATGTTTTATAAAGAAAGCATCATCTTATAGTCTCCCCCTTGCTTTCTTTAGAACCTTTGGTGTTCCGTTCTTCAAGTCTTCAAAGCATCACGAGCTCTCCCTCAAATGTAGGCACATCTTCTTGAAAGACCGAGACAAATAACACTTTCTGTCCAGCTTTCATGTCTCAACTTCACCACTATTTTTGACCATCATGGAGACTGATTGAAAGAAAACATAAAACATGTATAATGAACTACAGCCTCTTAGCATTCCAACGAGCTATGATTCATCCATTTTGGATGAAAAACAAGTGAGTTGTGTAAGTTTTCCATCAGCTCCGCAGAACGGTCATAAAACAGAAAATTTGACTCTAAAAGATCCCGTTGAGTATGCATTCAGTACCGAGCTTTAAACATGAATAACAGAGGAGGGAGTGACATTTAAAAAATGCTTCTGAGTGGGTATGGATGGGTTGTTCAAGTTCCACCACTAGGTCCATGGTGTTTGTTTCAATATTGGACACCAAGAATTGTGAACCAATAGCAAATGTGGTTACCTGGTTAAGATTAGCTAGTGCAGAGGCATCTCTTTCTGTTTGAACCTATGGTGACAATCTCTCATCCTCACCACCCTCATTCTGTTTTTCCTCACATATTCTAACCGAGCTCTCAGAATTTTGCCCCTAATTTCTCAGAATGTTCACCCACTTGAACATCCTCCCCCTCTCTAACTTGACTAGACCCCTCACCTCTCTTCTCAGGTTGGTCCTCTTGGGTAGGGATTTGAGGTTCTTCAATTCCCACAGAGGTGCAATATGCTTTTAAAATCTCACTCTCCCTTGGTATGTAATTCCTAAGTGATCTTGGCAAAATTTTATGATTAGGATAATGCTGGATTTTAGTAACTGAAGACATCTTACCCAAGTAGAAAATAGGACCATGCTGTTCATTTGATCTTCTAGGAATGGTTATGTTTTCTTGCATTGCATACCAAATCACAATTTTCCAATACATTATGTAAGGTATGTATGACAGAGGTGTATCCTTTGTTTTCTTTTGAATAGCCTTCTGATTTTTCTCAAAAGTGTTCTTCATGTCTTCTCAAAGTATAGCAGTGTAGTCATAATGCATATTCTTCACTAAACCCTGAAAATTTTGAAGAATCTGTTTTAAACCTTGATCTGCAGAACTATTATTCCCTGACAAACACTTATTCGCCACATGAAAGAAACATGCCCAAATTGGTGGCAATTAGTTCCTTCTGAACAAACTAAGAGTCCTTAATCCTTCATTGTACCCTAACTTCATAAACTCTGCAATTAATTCTTCTATTAAAGGTGAGTCTTCAAAATCTGACCTTCTTTGCACATCATCTTTCTCTGGAAGATTTAGCATTTCTCTCAGTGCAGAGATTGATAAAGCAAATGTTACTCCTCCAATTTCAGATATAAACTTGTTTCCTTCTAACCTAAGATGTCTCCACCATTGTTGAATATACTGAACAGGGACTGTTTTGCACCTTGTAAACCATTTCCTGTAAGGATGGTATTTGAATAATTCCATTATGATTATGTGTTCAGGCTTAAATCTACTCTCCTCAAATAGTAACACACAATTGTTCTCTGACAATTTCAACCATTCGCCTTCAGGTACAACTCTTTCCACTAAATTTGGTCTATTTGACATTATCGATCCTGCAGCACTCTGTTCATGTTCAACATTCATGTTTTCCTCATCTGCATTTCCTTCTGATTCAGCCATTTGTTCATCTCCTGCATTTATTTCATCATTTCTTATTGCTTCTTCTTCAACAACTCTATTTTGCACTTCATCATTATCCGAATCGGATGAATCCATTAAAGACTTAGCAGGATGCAGAGATATTTGACTACTTCTTCAGAAACCAGACATGATTAAGAAGAAAACAAACTCAAAGAACTCTGGATTGATTCGTATCTCACTTTTTGCTCTGAAATTTGAAAGAATTTGAAAGATGGATTTTAAGATCTATTTAAAATCCGCGAAGTTGAACGGTTTGACGAAAAAATGAGGTCAAAGTTATAACGGAGTAAACACATTTGAAATGCCACAGAGGATTTAAATGAAATGCGTGGCATAATCAACCAAATACGAAGCTGACACGTGTTATTGGATAGAATATTGACACAAGTCAAAGATCTGAATAACACGCTCAGAAAATTGACTTGCCTTTATCAGAGATCTGATTATTCTACTCAGAGTTCTGAATCCATGATTCAGAAGAATTTTGCCTTGTAACCAAAATTTATTTAAAATCAACTTCTGATAAATGTAAAACCTTTAATTATTCAGAAGAGGTTTGAACAGATAGAAAAACATTTTATCATCAGAATTCTGTTCAAATAATGATGATTTGAGATATTTGAAAAAAAATCATTTAAAATCTTATATCTGAATATGATTTTTTTTTGAAATTCAGACATAGTTTGAACAAGTAATCAAAAACTTTTATCATTAAAAGCTTGTTCTTCTTAGAATGATCAGAGATAAGAAATGAAAACAAACCTTTTAAGCATCATGAAATGATTTCCAAAAGATATTAATGCCCCCCTTGACTTTAGCATGTACTTAAACATATATGAGACATAAAGATGAGATAGAAAAATAATAGAAAGAAAATAAACCACAAGATTGAAGTACTTGTATTTCTCAGAAATGAATTCTTGAAAGTTAGATTTCTGAAGTATTGACTCAGAATATCTGAACTCAAGACTCAGAAGTTCTGAACTCAAGAGTCAGAATTCTGAATACAAGATTCAGAGTTCTGAGTACACTAATCAGAAAACCTTACTTAGAAAAAATTTATCATTTAAAAAAAACAAATATAATCAATTAGTTAGATTAAGCATTCCTATTTTACATATGAGAAAATAGAACCTTTTGTGATCAAGAGGCTTTGTGAACAAGTCAGCCAATTGATACTTTGTATGCACAAAGTGCATCTCTATAGTTCCATTTTCCACATAGTCATTTATAAAATGATACCTCACATCTATGTGTTTAGTCTTTGAATGTTGAACAGGATTCTGAGTAATGGCAATTGCACTTTCTGAATCACAGTAGATGGGAATGTTGTTGAGCTGATACCCATAATCCATGAGTTGTGTTCCCATCCACAAAGTTTGAGAGCATGAAGCAGCAACAACAACATACTCTGCCTCAGCAGTTGATGTGGACACACAATTCTGCTTCTTTGATGCCCAACTCACTATCTTATCCCCCAAAAAGTGACAAGCACCATAAGTACTTTTTCAGTCCAACCTACTTCCTGCATGATCAGCATCAGTGAAAGCAGTCAATTTAAAGTCAGTTTCTTTTGGATAACATAAACCTAGATCAGGTGACCCTTTGAGATATCTTAGAATCCTTTTGACAGCCAACATATGTGATTCTTTTGGGTTAGATTGAAATCTAGCACAGAAACAAGTAGAAAACATGATATCTGGCCTACTTGCAGTCAGATAAAGTAAAGATCCAATCATGCCTCTATAGAGTTTGTTATCTACTGAAACTCTATTGAGATCAGCATCTAACTTTATGTTTGTTGCCATAGGTGTTCTCATAGAAGCACAATCAGACATTTTGAACTTTTTCAGAATGTCTCTGACATATTTTCCTTGATTTATAAAAATACCATTTGGTAATTGTTTGACTTGAAGACCAAGGAAAAAATTCAGTTCACCCATCATGCTCATTTCAAATTCAGATTTCATGATTTTAGAAAAATCATCACATAATTCTGCACTAGTAGAGCCAAATATTATGTCATCAACATAAATCTGAATAAGAATTAAATCCTCAACCTGTTTCTTTTAAAACAAAGTTGTGTCAATCTTACCTTTCTTGAACCCTGAAACTAACAAGTGTTGAGTAAGAGTGTCATACCAGGCTCTTGGTGCTTGTTTTAGACCATATAAAGCTTTATCTAAAATATAAACATGGTCAGGAAATTCTGGATCAACAAAACCTTCAAGTTGATGAACATACACCTCTTCATTAAGTATACCATTCAGAAAGGCTGATTTGACATCCATCTGATATACTTTGAAATTCTTGTGTGCAACATATGCCAAAAATATACTGATTGCCTCTATTCTTGCCACTGGTGCAAATGTCTCATCATAATCAATTCCTTCTTGTTGACAGTATCCCTTAGCAACCAATTTTGCCTTGTTTCGGATAACAACACCTGACTCTTCCTTTTTGTTTCTGAACACCAATTTAGTTCCAATGATAGATTTACCTTCAGGCTTTGGAATGAGTCTCCAGACTTTGTTTCTTTCAAATTGGAGCAATTCCTCTTGCATTACTGAAATCCAATCTGGATCCTCTAGGGCTTCATTAGCTTTCTTAGGTTCAATCACACTTAAGAAACCAGCAAACATTGCTTCATTTGTTGTAGCTGATCTGGTTTTTACTCCTGTTGATGGATCACCTATCACGTGATGAATAGGATGATCTTTAGTCCACTTGTTTGAACTAGGAAGCACATCAATCTCTGAAAAATTGTTGTTTGTATCATTCTCATCAATGATGGCTTGTAATTCTGAACTGTCGCCTTGTTCTGATATATGTGTAGGTGTCGCATCCAAGTTTGGATTCTGAGCAATGAAGTCAGAATTCCGAGTGACTTGTTCAGAGTTCTGAATATAAGGTTCAGAATTCTGAGTACAAGGTTCAGAATTTTCATCACTTGTATTTATCAAATTTGGACATTCCTCAGATGGACCTTTATCAGAAATTACAGTTGATTGAGCTACTTCTGGAGTTCTTCTTTTCATCTCTTTGACCATCTTTGGGTTTTCAAATTCTGCATAAGAATCAGAAATTAGTTCTAGAAAAGCATCCTTAAACAGTAAATTGAGTTCTGAACAAATAGGATTAGAATTTGTATCAGAAGTTATTTTTGTCTTGTTCTGCATGAGTTCTGAACAGTCTTGTTCAGAAGTCTTCATCCTGGCTTCATCAAATGTTACATTGATGCTTTCCATCATCCTCTTGGTTCTTCTGTTGTAGATTCTGAATGCTTTGGAAGTTAATGAATAACCAACAAAGTATCCTTCATCTGCCTTTTTATCAAATTTACCAAGATTTTCTCTGTCTGTAAGAACATAGCATCTGCAACCAAAAACATGAAAGAATTTGATTAATGGTTTTCTTTTATTTATCAGTTCATAAGCAGTCTTATTTAATCTTTTATTGATTAAAGTCATGTTCTGTGTAAAGCAAGCAGTTGCAATTGCTTCAGCCCATAAGAAGGTTGGAAGATTTGAATAAGCCAACATGGTTCTTGCAGCTTCAACAAGAGTCCTGTTTTTCCTTTCAACAACACCATTTTGTTGAGGAGTTTTGACAGCAGAGAAGTTGTGAGAAATCCCAGAACTTTCTAAAATATTCTGAAGAGTCTCATTTCTGAACTCTGTTCCATTATCACTTCTGATTTTCTGAACTGGAAGTTGTAAGAAAACTTGAATCCTTTTGATAAAGTTTATCAAGATAGTAGCAGCTTCTGACTTAGCTCTTAAGAATTCAACCCATGTGTATCTGGAATATTCGTCAACAATTACAAGCATATACTTCTTTCCTCCCATAGACTGAACTGAAATAGGACCACAAAGATCAGTATGAATCATTTCCAATGGTGCTTTGCAAGATGAGTCCATTTTTAATTTGTGAGAACTCTTTTTCATCTTGCCCATTTCATAAGCTGAGCATAATGATTCTTTTTCAAATTTAATCTTTGGTAAACCTTTAACCAGATGTTTTGCAACAAGATTATTCAGATCTTTGAAGTTTAAATGAGAACATCTTCTGTGCCACATCCAACATTCATTTGCAGTTGAATTTGATAAAAGACAAACATGATTTAATGTTTGTAATTTTGAAAAGTTAACCACAAATAAGTCCATATGTCTTTTGGCCTAGAAGACTTTAATGTCATTCTCATTTAAAATCACGCAACCTGTTATTTTGAACTTGATTTGACAAAGACTGTCTAAAAACTGACTTATGCTGAAAAGATTATGTTGTAATCCTTCAACATAGAAAACTTTTTGAATTGTCAGATCTCCTTTTGTTAAATCCCCATAACCTTTAACTTGACCTTTGCTGTTATTGCCAATGTTTACTGCTCCTCCAGCCTTTTCTGTGAAATTTGATAGAAAAGAGTTCTGACCTGTCATGTGTCTTGAAGCTCCTGAATCTAAAAACCACTCATGACAACCCTGCAAAAACAATCAGTTAGTTTTAGGTACCCATTTTGGAATGAGTCCTTCTTTGTTAGCTTTGTTATCTGATTTAACAAAAGTGCCTTTTACTTTCCATTCAAAATCTTTCTTTAAACACCATTTTCCTTGAACTTTTATGAAGTCAGAACATTTTCTGTTCACAAACTTGTTCAATTTCTTCTTGAAAGTTTTAAATTTGGATGTTGAAGTGTTTTCAACTTTCTTTTCTTTCACGTTAAGCTCTTTCTCATTCTTTCCTTTGATTTTAGTTTGAGGATTCACTTCTTTTATCTTTTCTTTTCTCTGAGTTTGAGGAACAGAAACATTCTTCTTTTCTGTATTCTGAATATGTTTTCTTATAAAAGAAACAGATGTTATTGTGATTTGACATTTCTGAGAATATTGAAAAGAATCACTACCACATTGAACACAAATGAGATTTTTCTTTGCAAGTAACAACAGATCTGTACCATAAGTCTTTTCACTGTTATTGCTATTTTTCAAAGTACAGGTGCATTTATTACAAAAACTATGTGCTTTTGGTACAGAAGCAGAATTCAATCCAATCTTCTCAGAGACTCTTTTCAGATCATCTTTCCTTTTGCTTTCCTCTTTTTCTGAAAAATTCAACCTGTTTGTGTTAGAGGATGAAGTAGATGATTCACTTTTTTCATATGTACTTGATTCATTAAGGAATTTATCATTATCTTTTAGAGCATTAATCTTGAAAAGATCATATTCAGCTTTCAGTTTCTCAAGCTCTGTTATTTTCTGAATAAAGACACTATTTTCTTTTAAAGCTTCTTCAAGTCTAACATCCACATCAGAGTAATCATTTTCTAGTTCATCAAAAGATTTCCTTAAGTCCTCAAGTTCTTGACTTACAAGATTAAATCTCTTTTCAAGTTCTAAAAAGTCTTCTGACTTTGTTTCAGAATATTCAGTTGACTCAGAATTCTGACTCTTTGAATCAGAATTCTGATTAACAGACTTAGACTTCTGACCTTCAGACTCTGAGATCCGACTTAAGCAATCAGAATTCTGATTAGAAGATTCAGATTTCTGACTAACTGTTTCAGAAACCTTACTAGTATCAAATATACTTTCTATGTCAGAATGTGAAAAACTTTGTTGTTTATTTTTGTAACAGACATTTAGAGAGTCATATTTGAATTTAGTGTCATTGTATCTTGGTTTCTCTTCTGTTGGTTTAGAAATTTCTTTCTTAACCTTATCTTCTGAAACATCTGACTTTTCTGTTTTTGATTAGAAACTGTTTCCTTTGTCTTTTTAGAACTTGATTTCTGCAAACTATCAGAACTTGTTATAGAACTTGCAGGTCTGATAAAAACTTCAACAATTTCTGGAATTTTTGGTTTAGGAACTTGAATCTTTTCAAAATCATACAAGTTGACTGGAGCTCATTTCAAAACAACATTTTCTTCCAATCCCAATCCCTTCTTTGGATTGTAAAACCTTGTATCTTTAAAATTGCTTGTTAGAAGATTAATGTTTCCTGAGTCTGGCCTCTTTTCAAATTAAGATTTTCTAATTCTTTGATTTTGGTGTACAAATTCTTTCTTTCCTCAAATAGCATATCAAACTTTATTTGTAAATCACCCTTTTCATCTTTAACTTTTGAAAGCTCATTTTTTTAATTCAGAAAGCTTTTTCAACAATTCAGAATTTTCAGTTTTAACTTTCTGTTTCTCAACCTCAGATTCCTCATACGTTTCTCTTATTACTTGTTTTTCAATTCTGAATTTGTTAACCAGACTTCTTTCACCTTTTATCTGTTTTCTGAGTTTATCAAATTCAGCTTTCATGTCACCAATCTGTGTCATTAAATCAATTTCAAGTGCAGAATGTACCTCAGTGGATGACTCCGAATTAGCATCTTCAAAGTCAGAATCATGCTCATTCTTCATCTTTGCCATGTAACTCTGCATCTGTGAAAAGTGAATGCAGTCATCTTCATCTGAAGTGTAGTACAACCAATTTTCCTGTTCAGCTAACATTGCCAGTTCATCATCTCTTTTCTTGGCTAGCTGAGCTTTCTTGATGCAGTAATCATAATCCTTCACAATCTTCACTTTACAATCCTTTGCATAGTGGCCAGATTTTCCACATTTGAAGCATATATCCTTTTCTTTTCTTTCTTCCTTCTCTTCTCTCTTTTCTTCTCTTCTCTTCTCTCTACCTTCTTCTCATATTTACTTTCTCCTCTTTCTTCTCTATTCTTGAAATCTGAATTTCCCTGCTCTCTCTTGTAATTTCCATGAAATTTACCATTTCCATACCTCTTGTTGAAAGTGTTAGTCAACAAAGCCAACTTCTCAGCCATTATTTTGATATCTTCATCTTCTTCTGATCCCTCTTCCTTATCAGATTCCTCCAGCTTTCGTGTCTCAGATAGATACGCAGTCTTCTTGGGTGCTTTGACGATTTTGGACTTTAACAGAAAAGCTAACTGTTCTGCAACATTTTTCTTTTCTTCAACAACAATCTTAACAGAATCTTCATGCCGATTAAGAACACAAAATAGATCATTGAGATCTTCTTCACACATATTCTTATTCATTTGCAGACTGATAGCAAACGATGACCATTCTGAATTTAGACTGTTCAGAAACTTGTAGTTTATTTCTGACTTTGTCTTTTTCAACCCATTTCTTCTCAAATCATTTAGTATGGTGCAAAATTTACTGTACGTCTGAGTCAAACTTTCTGATTCTTTTTCCTTGAACCTTTCATAAGCATTTATGCTTTGATTTCACTTTGCTTGTATTGACCTGGCAGTTCCTAACATATGTCTTTCCAGTTCATCCCACATTTCCTTAGCAGATGATCCACTGTCAATTCTGTTTAGAACTTCATTTGGGACGGCCAATGTCATCAATGTGATGGCTCTTTTGTCTATAGCATGCCTGTTTTTCTGTTCTGCTGTGTATTGATAGAAATTCTTCTTCACCCTTATAGCAGGAATTTCTGGAGTTGTCTCTGTTTTAGGAGTTGCAGTAACATCGACATAGACTTCGATAGGACCTTCTCGGATAGAAACCATCAGATTTTCATCTATGTTATCCAAGAATTGGATCATTCAGATCTTCCATTGCTGATATTCTTCAGGTATGAGAACAGGTGGCTTGGTTTCAGATCCCATGGCTAGATACTCTTATGATGACATGATTGAAAGATATTTCAACAGAGAGACAAATTTGAATTTCTTGATCGAAATTCAAGAAATGCTAAGAATTCAAGAATTAGAATTAGCAGCGGAATCGATTTTTGAACGAATCAAGAAATCTTCAAGAAATTGATCAATAACCTTCACGATCACAATCTTGAACAAATTTGTTTGTTGATTGGCTCTGATACCAATTGTAAGATCAGGATTCACTCTTACAATCAATATATCAATGTATAGAACAGTAATTGAGAAGTAATATGATCAAACCAACTTCTATTCAATGAAGAACATATTTACAGATCTTAGAGAGAGAGTATCTCAAAGATTACAAAAGATGAATACAAATATATGCAAGAAAGTTAGTTAGCGTAATAGTGCTAACCACTATATATACTCTAACAGAAATACTAAAGCTACAGTACATATATGAAAGACTAATAGGAACAATACACGTGTCCTAATTAGTTAACTAGATACAAAGTAAAGCATCTACTTATAAGTTCTGAACATGTTGTTCAGAACATCTGAACATTATTCTGATTAAGCTTCTCATAACTTCTGACTCTTCTTCTCAGACTTCTATACTTGGCAAACTTTCAGAGCAATACTTCTGAGCCTTCTTAGTTAGAAATATGACTCTTCACTTCAGAACTTCTGAGCATTCTTAGTCAGAATTCAACACTTAGTTTATTGACAAAACTCAGATCTAACAATCATTCAGTCTGAAAAACATTGATACACCAGAAGCTATGTAGAAGAAACCTTCATTTTCAATTCCTTCAATCACAAATCCACGAACACAGTTTTCATTTTTAGGCTTTCTGATTGGACAACTTAAATTGCACTTATCTTTTCCTGATTCAATGGCCAGCTGGAAATCATACACATGCATATTCCTAACATATATACCCAAAATCCTTTTGCATTCAATTTCCATCCAAGTTTCTTATGTGCTTGCAAAGAACTTTACCAGAAAGATTTGATCATCAAGGAACAGTCTATGAAAGTCAAAACTAGTCAGATTTACTTTTAAGTTTCCTTCCTTCAGAACTCCCATACTTATATACTTCAGACCATCAAACTCTTTTGTTTGGAATTCTAACACCTTTTCAATCTTTTTCTGCACAAGTAGCCTCTCATCTTGTTTTCTCAGTCTGTTTGAGGCTTCAACATACACCATCTGTACTTTTTCATCCATGAAGCCATCAATGAAGTTTTCAACATCTACATACTCATCTTATTTGCAGTATAGGTTCTCATAAGTTTCTTCTGGAAAGATATCACGATGGTAATGTCTGGCAAGTGGAGTATCACTCTGTTCAATAAGGAAATCACATAAGGGTTCCTCCAGTATTGGCAATTCAAGTCTCGAAATGATAATTGGTCTTCTGAACACATATTCCAGAGGCATGAAGTAATTTTCAACTCTATCATACTCATCATCAACAGCTGACAATTCATCCAGAAAATGCAGTTCAAATTCATCTTGAAACTTACGTGAATATCCAACTGAGTGATCTTTTTCTCCCATCAAATCAATAGGCCTCACCATTCTGATACAACTTTGAACATTCTGAACATTTAGAACCCTTACCAACTCACTGTGCATTCTCCTTATCAAAATATCGTTCATCCTTCTTTCTTCAAGCTCATAAATAAGATCACCTCCAGTATAAGGAACAATATCTGAACATGTATTCACCATAAAAGTGTCTGCCATAACTGTTTCAGAATTTTCCAACACATCCATTTCAGAAGTACTTTCCAGAACTTTATCAGCAACTACTTCAAAAGTATTTTCAACCAACACTTCTTCTGATTCCATATCCTTATTTTCAATCATCATTTCTTCTTATTCCATATCCTCAGAACTAGAACTTTGAACAACTATCAACTCAGCACTTTGCTTTTGTCGCTTATCCCCCTTTTGATGATCATAAGAATCATTATCATCAAACTTCCTTTTCAATGACTGAGTTGATTCAGTTTCTGGCACTGCTATAGACAAAGGCATGATTTGTAAAGGCCTTGATACACTAGCCAGATTTGAACTGAATGCTTGAATCAGAGAAGAGTTCATATCATCCATACTTTTCAGAAGTTCCTTTTGAAATTCTGATAACCCATATTTGATCTCCTTTTTGTGAGATTCCAAAGATCCTTTGACCTCATCAACTTTTTGTTCAACAGACTTCACTTTGCTCTCCAATGTTGTTCTGAGATTCTTAACTTCATCTTTCAAATAAGTTACTGAGTTTTCCAAGCTTTGAACCTTTTCAACCAAATGATCATTTTGTTTCTGAATCTTTTCAAATTCAGAAGCTGCTAACGGTAATCCTGGAACAACTGATGAACCAGTTTTCATGTGTTCAGAGAACTCATGGCCTGTAGGTGTCACAGAGTTACCATGTACAACAGATGCACTGTGTAAAGAGGCTTTTAAAATGTTCACCTCCCCATGGCTTCCATCCAATCCTTGACACCCAATATTAGGTACGTCTATGGATGTTGATACAGGAATACGAAATTCCTGTGATGTGCTTGTGTGAAATGAAAATTCAGGCCCAAATAGGATGTTACTGTACAATCCTGACTCAGTGTGTTGAATAATATTTTGGGATTGATTACCAAACTCCCAATGAGTAGGCAATGGTTCCCCTGTTTGAAATGAAACAGTAGCATGTTGAAGTGCTTCTGAGTGGATGGGATTGGGTTGTTCAAGTTCCACCATGCGCTCATTGGTGTTTTCTTCAATATTGGTCACCAAGGGTTGTGAACTAATAGTAGATGTGGTTGCCCGGATTAGATCAGCTAGTTCAGAATTATCTCTGTTTTCTAATTCTGGTGACATTCTCTCATCCTCACCTCTCTCTGTCTGTTTTTCAGGCTCACTTCTAACCAAGCTCTAAGAATTTTGCCTCTCAATTCTCTCAGAATGTTCTCCCACCTGAACTTTCTCCCCCTCTCTTACCGCACTTGACCCCTCACCTCTCATCTCAGGGTTTTCCTCATGGGTAGGGATCTGAGGTTGTTCAAATCCCATAGAGGTGTGTTGGTTCCGGTTTTGCTTAAACAATGATCTTAACTTTCAGTTAGTTCAGATTTAGATATGGTGCGGAAGCGTATTTAAGAACTGAAAGAAAATGTAAGGTAGAAGAACACACAATATCAAATAAACAGTATGTAAGAACAGATGAATATCTCCAAGATTACTGTATTTGATATATATTAAGAACACCAAAAATTTCAAAGGGTTAACAAGGAATCTGCAGTTAATGGTGTGTGTGAGAAGTGCAAAGCTTAATGATATATGTGTATTTTCGTGGTATTAAGCTTAATAGAAGAGCTCACATGAGCCTTCTATTTATACTACTTCTAAAGGGGACAATAAGGACTGAAGGTACAAAGACACTGTTGAGGCATAGTAGCTGGAAGGTACAAAACACTATTCTGGAACTGTTGCAGATACAACGTTCATTAAATGCTCCGTATTCAGCTATAGGAGGAAACCTATCAGAGTTTTACACGTGGAGTTGTCAGGTCACGCCTTTGTACGATTGATCTTTAGACCCTTCGAATGGTAGATATTGTAAGAAGCGTGTTCGTCCTTGTTAAGATCTTTTGCGTAGATCTTCTTTTTATCACATAAGCTATGTCAAGTATGACAGAAGCTCTGTGGTCTTGTCCGCTTAGAAGTGTCTTTTGTTGCTTCTTTACTTTGGTCTTCTTGGTTAACCCGACAGAGCCTCTATCGAAGACTTCTGTCTTCTCGGTTACTCGGCTACTCGGCAGAGCCTCTGTCGAACACTTATATACTTAGCCTATTTTTCACTACTTTCCTAAACTGAATGATTGGAGCTAACAATCTCCCCTAAGTAGTGAAAACTGAAAAATTGAAAAATACGTGGATTTTTAGGCTAAGTATATACTAAGAACACTTTTTTTTTTCACATTTGATTATGCCAGAGGCATTTACATATGATTGTATTGAAAAGAAAATATTACAGAGGATCTGTTTGACTGACTCAGACATTGGCATCCTTGAAGTCATTGAAACTTCTGCGGTCGAGTCCTTCTTGTATGAGTTCGTGATAGAAGCTGATGCATAGAGTTCAGAAGTTGATTGTTGCATCGATAACCTCTATCAGTCTGTCGGAAAGACTTTGATTCATGAGCTTTGTTCCTCTGAGCTCCACTAGGATCGTTCTAAACTCTGTCAAAGTACTTGTTGCGTACTTCTGACAGTCCATCTCTACGAACAACTTGGATTTACCAGAAGGATCTAGAAATACTAACCCGACCCTTGGATTTGTGATGATTGAGTTTGGTGTAGCAGAGGGAGGGCAGTAGTCTTCTGGTGGTTGAACGTTTAAGCTTTTTACTCCAAGATCTCGAGCCAATTGGAAATCTACCATGCTGTATAGCAGAAGCTTTTCGCGTATGGCCTTTCTAATCACCCTGTAGGCTCTGCGAACTTCGTCGGTTGTGAAGTTCTCTTTCATCCATTCCAGAAGATCAGGTAGATCATAAGGATTGAGATTCCTAAGATCTGCATCTGCAAATTGGTTCTCTGATCTGTCCTCTCTTTTGACCTTGTAGATGTTGTTAGAGAGTTTAGGCCAGGTTCTGGTTCTTGAGAACTTACAATATAGGACTTTGACGATCTTGGATGTTGAGAAGACTTCGTGTTTAGACTTGGGTTTTGTTCTGCTGAAGAGATTTTCGAGGTCAGCATGGAAGTCAGGGTCTTGAATGGTTGGTTCTGATTGATCCACTATGCCCATTCTGCTGTATAAGTACATGTATACCACTTCTTCCATTTGTGGTGGTGGTGGTTGAGGTAAGGTTCTGCGCAGAGCATCTAATTGGTTCTTGACTTCTGCAACTTGATCTTCTGAAGGTTTTGTCTTTGGATCCAGAACATGAATATTTGACAGAGGTGTAGTGCCGAAAGCCCGATCTTCTTCTTCAGGCTTTGGTGTCTTATACGCATCGAAAGAGCTCTTCATCAGTTTTTCTGTCGAAGGTTGTTGCTTGGACTTTTTCTTCTGCGGTTCTTCTGTTATAATCCCTTTCCCTTGTCTTTTGCCTTCGGCTGTTCTGCTTGTTGAGATGGGGTTGCCTCTGTAAGATTTGACGCTTGAGTCTCAGAGGGCTTTGTTGTTGATGTTTCTGTTGGTTTGGGGATTGCCTCTGTAGGTTTTGACACTTGAGTTTCAGAGGGCTTGATTGGTGATTTGGGTTCTGTTGGAGAGGTTTCAGGTGTTTTGCTCAGATATTTTCTTTTGTGAGCAATGGTTTTGGTTCTTGGGTTGGTTTTGGGTGTTGGGGAAGGTAGTTCGTCTTCGGAGGATGTCAGAAGTTGGACCTCTTCTTGGATTTGGACATCTTTTCCAAATACAGAAGGAGATTCCACAGAGATGGGTGTTGCCTCTGTGGTCTTCTGTTGAACTGTTGTTTTGGGTACTTGGGTTTCTTCAGTAATGGATTCCACATAGATGGTTGTTGTCTCTGTGGTTTTGTTTCTGCTTTGGGTTTCAGGTTTTTGGGTTTTAGCAGGGGTTTCTTCAGAGATCATTTCCACAGAGGTGGTTGTTGCCTCTATGGACTGTTGTTGGTTTCCTCGGTTTTGAGTTGGGGGAATTTGGTTCAGGGGTTCTGCGGATACTGGTGGTTCTGATAGACCTCTGTTTGCAGCTACTTCCCTTTGTTTCTCCCCTTGATTCTCCCCCTCAGGATGATCTGATGAATCATCAGAATCATCATCAGAGTCATCGTGACCCTTATCTGTTGTACCCTCTGCCCTGCAAGATGTATTTGGTTTCTTTGGTGGAACATCCCCTACAACAATCATCTTTGCGCATAAGTCATCACAGAGGCCGAGCAGTGTTTCAACCTCTGTTTCTGTATTGAAGCGCATTCTGCCGACGCTTGCTTGAAACTCTCTGACATAGTTTGCGTTGGCAGCGGTGAAAGCTCTGATGAATTCGGTCATCTGATCAAGTATTCCTTGGCCGAGTTCTGCCACTTGAGCTATTGTCATGTAGTCAGAAGGCTTCATGGCCTGAGTATTTTTGGTTGTTTGCTCTTGAACTTCGTCTAAGGCCTTCTTCAAGTCTTCAGGTGTAAGAGCCTTAGATTTTGAGGATTGCTCTTTTAGTTGTTGAAGAAAGTGCTTGACAGATTCTTTGAATGCAGAGGTTGCGGCTTTTCCAAATTCAGTTGCTGCAGAGGTAGTAGTGGTGGTAGTAGTTGACTTCATATGGGTTACGGCATTTTGCACCTCTGTGGACAGTTTGTCCATTTTGGTGTTCAGATCAAGAATTGCCCTGGATGATGTTTCTGCAAAAGATTTGAAAGAGCTTTGCAACTCCTTCAATGTATTGTTCACAGAGGTGACAAGGGTTTGGAACTCATCCCTTGATACTTGTGAACTAGTTTGGTCCCTTTGAGGTATCTGAAGATCCTCTTTACAGCATTATAATGGGATTCCTTCGGGTTAGATTGATATCTTGCATAGAGACATGTGGCATGCATTATGTCAGGTCTACTTGTAGTTAAGTATAACAGAGACCCAATCATTCCTCTGTAGAGCGTGCACTCTATAGGTATGCCATTTGGATGTGAGTCTAACTTATTTCCTGTGGCCATTGGAGTTCCCATTACAGAGGCATCAGAGAGACTGTATTTTGAAAGTATGTCAGAGACATATTTAGCTTGATTTATGAAAATTCCCTCTGATGATTGTTTTACTTGGAGTCCGAGGAAGAAAGTTAATTCTCCCATCATACTCATTTCAAACTCACTCTGCATGAGTTTTTCAAACTTTTTGCACTCTTCTGTATTTGTAAACCCAAAAATTATGTCGTCCACATATATTTGTACAAGCATAATTTCATCACTTTTTCGTTTATAAAACAAAGTGGTATCCGTCGTACCTTTGTCGTAACCATTATCGAGAAGAAAGGTAGAAAGTCTTTCGTACCATGCTCTTGGAGCCTGTTTCAGTCCATACAGAGCTTTGTCGAGGTAGTACACGTATTTTGGGTACTTAGAGCTTTCAAATCCTGGTGGCTATTGGAAGTATACATCTTCTTGGATTTCGCCATTTAGAAAAGCAGATTTTACATCCATTTGAAATACTTTAAAACCTCTGTAGGCTGCGAAGGCTAAGAAGATTCTTATGGCTTCGAGCCGTGCGACAGGGGCAAAAGTTTCATCGTAATCTATGCCTTCTTCTTGGCGATATCCCTTGGCCACCAATCTTGCTTTGTTTCTTATGACCACTCCATCTTCATCCTTCTTATTTCTTAAGACCCATTCAGTTCCTATGGCTTGTTTTCCTCGTGGCAGAGGAACTAAAGTCCAGACTTTGTTTCGTTCAAACTGTAGAAGCTCTTCTTGCATAGCATCTACCCAGTTTGGGTCGTCAAGGGCTTCAGAGATCCTTTTTGGCTCTTTTAGAAGGTTCGCCGATTAGAAGGTTTGCCGATTATAAGACTTGGAGGATGGCTCTTTGTCCACTTTGTTGTTCTTGGGAGATGGTCATCGATTTCATCAAGTTGATCTTCAGAGGTTTCTATTTGTTGTTCTGGTGTAGCCTCTGTTGTAGATTTTGCTTTCGTGCTTGATCCTACAGATTGTGGAATGATTGGAATGAGTGGCGGTGTTTTTTCCTCTGAGGAAGTATAGACTGAGTCTTCTTGTTCCTCTGTTATTGGTTCCTCTGTGGTTTCTGGAGTTGGTTCTTCAGTAGCTTATGTGGTTGTTTGTCTTGTTGTATCATCTTCTGTTGGCTCCCCCTCGGCATTTGCATCTGTATGATTATCATAGGAAGATGAATTATTTAAGGGACCAGTTAGAGAGATACCTATTGCGTTCTGGTTGGCAGAAGATGATTCTCCAGAGGTTCTGACGGCTCCAGCAGAGGGATCAATGTCGTTATGGAACATCTCTTGAAATAGAAGATTTAAGTCTTCTTCTCTTGTTTTTTAGATGCCAGAGGATTCCCCTTTTAGACCGAGTTCTGAACCGATTTGTTCAGAAGTCTTCTGGAAGGTGTCGTCAAAAGAAACATTTATGCTTTCTACGATCGTTCGAGACTGCAGAAGATAAACTCTGTAGGACTTGGAAGTTGCAGAGTATTCAATGAACTTTCCTTCATCTGCCTTTACTTCAAACTGTCCTCTTGCTTCTCTATCATTTAAGGCGAAGCACTTGCATCCAAATACATGGAAGAATTTGATGTTTGGTCGTCTTTTGTTGATCAAATTTATGGTGTTTTGATGTGTCTCTTTACGATGGTTGATCGATTTTGGGTATAGCAAGCGGTTGATACTGCTTCTGCCCAAAATGTCATTGGTAATCCATATGCGGTTAGCATATTTCTGGCGACTTCCACAAGCGTGCGATTCTTTCGTTCGACCAAGCCATTCTGTTGTGGGGTGCGTGCAGCAGAGAAGTTATGTGAAATTCCTTCTTCTGTAAGATAGGCTTCAATGACAGAGTTTTTGAATTCTGTGCCATTGTTGCTTCTCAGTTTCCGAATCCTGCACTCATACAGAACTTGGATTCTTTTCATTAAATTTATCAGAATGTTTGGAACATCTGATTTCTTTCTGACAAATTAAACCCATGTAAATCTTGAGTATTCGTCGATCAAAACAAGTATATATTTCTTGCCACCTAGGCTCTGTGTAGCGATTGGACCGCAGAGGTCGACATGAAGCATGTACAGAGGCCTAGTGCAAGATATATGTTGGTCCCGAAAGGCCTATACAAGTTTGTAGAAGGGGGGGGGGGGGGGGGTTGAATACAAACACGCTATTTTACTTTTCTAAATTGTTTATTGATAAATCATTAACAATTTACAGCTTGTTGCGGAAACAAGATTAAGGATAAACCTAAATCTAAACAAGTTGGAACACTAAGGTTTCTTGCACTAAGAAAGATATGGAGATTACTAATAAAATCCTATCTTGAGAGAGATTTGAACTTGTCCAGAGTTAGCAAGTTACTTCAAATGAAGTGAGTTCATCTCTTTATATACTGCATGCATTTAATGCAATTCAGTATACGCTTTACACGTGTCATCAGCGGATTGGTTGCATGTCATTGACCTTTGTTGACAACCTTAGTATCCGCATGAATGAACAGTGTAGTATCAGAGTGGTTGTACGATCTCAGATTTTCGGAGGTTCTTTTCTGACATTTCGTACGGTGGCGTGCAAGGGAGGTTAAGACAAAAGTACTTTGTACGGAGGACTTCATGATCAGCTTTCGTTGATTCAGCGATTATCATTTACTATTCAGCGAATGATAAAGTTCAGCGATAGCTGAAGTCTTGTACTTGATACTTCACGTTGAGTGGACAAATCTGAGTCTTCGCTGATCCGCATCAGTTCCTTAGTAGACTTGTCGCTGGTTCTTGAGCTTGATCTTTGACTTCAGCGTAGAACCTTTGTTGACGTGAAACTTGTCTTCAGGGATCATAAGTAAACAACTAACTTATCAGCGATCAACATAAGGACTGAACAGACTCAGCGCATTATGGTGAACAGTGTTCGCTGAATGTTTAATTTAAAGAGCGAGAGTTCCTATCAGCGGTACTATAAGATCTTAGTACTTATCAGCGATAGTGAAACTCTGATACATATTGTTTACATACAATTTTCACTAAGTATTTAAGAGAGGGTCATTATCAAATCACTGAGGGTTTGGATCAACAATCTCCCCCTATTTGATTATGACATAGCAACAAAGAAAATTGCTATTTAATGAAAACATAAGGATAAAAAGAACTCATAAAATATTTGTCCCTTTTACTGTTTTCTGGGATCTTTTCAATACTGATGGAGTAAAGTACATTCGCTGAAATCTTTCTTTAAATCTTTGAATCAGGTTACAATGAAGAACAGAAAGATTACAAGTACAAGCGAAATAAATTACAAGTACAGAAGGATAACTGATACAATAGAGAAAAAGGAGATTATATCAGTTTTCAAAAGGTTCTTCCTTAATGAGAAGTTCATCAAGGGTCGTCTTTTCAGTGGGAATCATCCAGTCAGGAACCGTTACACCTTGTTTTCTTTTCTTCAGCGCTTCTTGAAAGATCAAGGGTTTTAGGTGTCGTGCCTGAATGTCCTTTCTGAAGTCACACCAGTAGATAAGATCTCTGAGCTGTTCGATTGGAGTGATTGGGAGCTCAGCGATCCGTTGAAAGCATTTTCGTCTGTCGTAGTCAAGAAAGAATATTCCATAAGGATTACTGATGACTTTACCAGGGACGAAAAGTTCACATGGTGGCAGAGAGATGTCAAGGGCAGATAGATCAGGATCAGGACCAAGTACTTCAGCGCGAGAGAAACCAATTCCAGTTTCATTTCGTATGACAGGTCCTGAATTTGAATCTTGACGTTTCTTCCTTGGAGAGCCTCCTTTTCTTTTCGGCTTTAGATCAGGAACAGGAGGAATATCCACACAGGAAGATATCAAGTCGATCTGTCTGTTTATCAGCTTTTCGAAATGATTCTTGTACTTTGATTGTGATGGTTGGATAGCTAACCTCATCTCCAGCCATTCAGAGAGACCATACATTTTTACAGTGTCAGCACGAAAGGTTTCAGATGTGCCATATTCTCTGAACAGTTTGATGTCAACAATAGGTACTCCGATAGATGTTCTTCCAGAGATGAATACCTTGTTGATCTTCGCTGGACGATATCTGAAGTGAATTTTCTCTTTACACCAGATCAAGGTGGTATGAGAAACTTCAGTTTTCTTTTCCACGATCTTCTGGGCTTCTTCCCACAGCTTTCGTTGGATTTGAATGGGAACACGCTTCAGCTTGGGGTCTTTGACAGATTCTTGAGTGAGCTTGATGGCGTATTCTCTGTCTTTCTCTTCAGCTTCCTTTCTTTCAGCAATGAGGCGTTCAGCTCTAAGGTGGTCCTGATATTCAGCTTTTGAAATTCTGAACTTAGGAAGAACTGAAGGCAGTTGATCAGGCCGTAGAATGATTCGCTGATCCTCGAATCGCTTTATTATTTCTTCTCTTCTCTTTTGATCCTCTTCACTCAGCTTTTGAGGAACTGAGGAAGGTCTCTTATTGCGCGAGAGAGGTTGTTCTTCTGGTTCATCAGTCTCAGAGATCAAGTCCAAGACTGGGATTAGTTCATCAGCAGCAGCTGGCTTTATTTGTGAAGTCGCAACAGTAGAACCTTCAGTGACATCCTCAAACAGGGGAGAGGACTAGCTGAAAAGCAGCGATCTTACAGATAAGAATTGGGTAGAAGAACTTGGGTAGAAAAGATAGAAAAATAATGTGGATGTGTATATAGGTTTGGAGAACTTAGTGAGCTGTTGAGAAGTTCAGGGAAGGAAAAAGTAAAGTTTTAGTTTACCTGACAAACCGGCTTTTCAAAGAGAATCGCTAGATTTTCATCTTCAGCGAGGCCTTTGTCTTTGCTTTTCTCAGCGCCAGAGGCTGAGGGCTTTGTCTTTGTCTTCTCCCCTGATGGTTCTTTTATTGAGATTCCTTTAAGAGCTTTGATCCTTGGGGCAGGTTTGACGATAAAGAAATCATCGTCATCTTCATCATCATCATCATCCTTTCTTGGAGAGAAGGATGGTTTGTCGTCAGGGATGTCGATGTCTTCATCTTCTTCTGCTTCGGAATTCTCAGCATCTTCTTCGAGTTGCTCCCCCTCAGATACAGAGGCGAGCTTCTCGGTTCCCTCAGGGTTTTCATCTCCCTGAGGTCCAGTGGTCAGATCTTCATTCCTTTCTCCCCTGATAGATTCATCATGGGAAAGGTCTTCAGCGCTTTTGTTGTTCAGATCTTCAGCGCTTTTCTCCTTGGAATGTTCAGTGCTCTTCTCCCCCTCTTTTTCATGATGACTGGGGGAGGAATGGGCAGACTCAGCATTGGTGTTATCTCTGTCTTCTGGGCCAGAGAGTTTCACACAACCTTCAAGCTTTGCTATTCTGTCTTCTAGGCCAGAGATAGCAGGCGTGATTTTCCTCAGCTCTGTGTGATCCTCCTCTGTGAAAGATTCCAGAATAGGGACAGGGGCAGGAGCAGGAGCAGGAGCTGGACTATTTGCCTTGTTTACCAGTGTCTCGATCATCGTCTTCATAGAGCTAACGTCGGTCTTTACAGAGCCTAAGTCAGTCTTGACCTCTGACATATCACCCTCGAGTTTTTCAACCGATGTCTTCAGCGTTGTTACTTCACTGGACATGGTCGAAACTGATGTTTTGAGGCTTGTGTAGTCAGTGTAGATGTCACAGAGCACCTTGGCAAAATCGCTGAGCGTCTTATCAAGACTCTTGATGTCTTCAGTGGAAGCTTTCATCTCCACCACCGTTGTCAGCTTTGTCAAGTTCTCTCCAGCGTTTGTTACAGCTGTTGAGTTGTTGGAGAGTGTGGTGGTGAGACTGGACAGCTTTGTTTCCACGGACTTCAGCGAGGCGTTGATGTCTCCCAAATTAGGACCTGTAACATATAAGTACTTGTGAACAAAGGAAAGCTCAGAAGTTTCAGGTTTAGTTACAGTGTTTAAGGTGGGATTAGTACCTGCAGGAGGATTGATGAACTCGTCGAAGTTGCAAGTTCCTGAATAGTGTTCCATATCCTCTTCGAAAGTACGGTGAGGTATGGTGAACTCTGCAGGTCCTTTCTTCATCATTTGTTGAGAAGCATCAGCGGCGGCTTCTGGAATGATGGCATCTCCAGTGTTTGCTGGAGGAGTGTCCAAGTGAGTGGAGGGAGAAGCGAAGGTTAAGATTGGGGTTTGGGTTCTGAGTTCAGCGTTGGAATCGCTGACAATCACTTCATCAGTCTTTTGAGAGACTGAGGGAGGTTGGGTAGTTTCCAAGTTTCTAACCTCAGCGTTTGGAGACGCTGAATTCTGGATTGGAGGGATGGCTTGCACGAGTGTGGCAGAGCGTACCACGGAACTTTCCTTCAGCTCTTCAGAACGAGCTGAGGAGTCTTCAGCATGGAATTGCTGGGGTTGCTCCTTGGTTTTCTTGATCCTTTTGGAATCAAGTTGTGTGTGTGAGGGTTTCCTTTTCTTATAAGGAGAGGATGTTGTGGCCGGGGTATCAGCGATTGGTATTGTCACTGAAGGAGCCACAGAAAGCGGAGAATTTAGAAGAGAGAGAAGAGTAGAGAGACGTACCTCATTGGCGACAGGCTTGAAGTCGAGAACCTTAGGGCCAATCTGAGAAAGTTTCAGATCACCCTCTTCAGGATAGCTGTCCTTCAGGCCATATTGAAAGATGGCGCTGATGAATCGTGGGTAAGGAACCCATGCTGGTCTGTCAGCGGCATAATCGACACGTTGAATCAGGTCTTCATAAATAATGGAGGCCCAGTCAATATTTAGACCTTTCAGCAGTGCGTATCCCATGGACTGCTGAGGTTGGGCGGCTTGATCAGAAGATCCGGATTTCGCTGTCATGCAGCTGATCAGGTGAGCGAAGATGAAATTCATCTCGCTGGGCATTTTGGATTTCTTTATCAGCGTCAGTTTCTTCTCAGGCTTCTTGTCCCTTCCAATATCCCAGATATAACCCATTGCGTCAAGGAAAGCAATGATTGCTTCTCTGTCAGCATGCTTTTTGTGGTCAGGGAATGGAATGAAGGGTTTTTCTTTGGAGGCATTTGGGAAGTTTAGGGCTTTGCGGATAATTGCGGGTGTGATCTTGATGGTGCCATACTCAGTATCGCTGAGTATGCAGTCTATGGTTTTGGATGGATCTTTGGCAGAAGGTAGCTCAGTGTGTCTGGCAGAGTACCAGAACTGGGATTAGAGCCGCTGACTGGCAGGAGGTGTTATGGTCAGGGCTGTGTAGATGGGGCTGTTCTTCAGAAAACTTACAGCATCGTCCAGATGTGATACTTGCTTCCGAGGAGGAAACTCGAGAAGAGCTGAGAGGTTGTTGGCCTTAGTCCAATCGAGTTGATCCAGCTCGAACTTCACCTGGGGGGCTTTGAAGATTTCCATTTCCTCAGAGTCAGTGGAGATGGATTCAGCGGTAACATTCAGCTTTGAAGATGCCATATCACTGTATTATCAGTTCAACAAAAGATGTTAACAGATAAGAATTATCTTAATGTGGAAAGAAATTTCCGTTAAGATTTTTCGAATCTTGTCCATTTCATTCAGACAAAAAATGTCTTAATGAAGATTAGGGTTTTTCTTGATTTTAAAAGAAAAGTAAAACCCATAAAATCTTGTATTCCAGTTTCTAAAAGAAAAATGGATACGAATGAAGAACAAGTTTAAGATTTAGATTTAAAACTTGAAGAACAACCATGAAATGGTTGTGTTCATAAAACCATGAAAGAAATGATTTTATTTAAAAAAAAAAGTTCTTTTGTTTGATCTTGTTAAAACAAAGAGAAGATCGAAAACAAGTTATACGCATTTGATAAAAAATAAGAACATATTAACCTTGAAGTTTTGATGAAGAAGATGATGAACAGTTCTTGAGGTTTTTGAGAGCACAAATGCAACAGAGAATTCTTTTCTTGCGGAGAAAGATTGTTCGCGTAAAAGACAAATATAAACCAAGAGTTGTTTATATAGGGATTTTTAGAGAGAGAAAACCTTGAGCGGGAAAAGGTTTTCATCATGACACGGACACGTGTTTGCATTTGATTGGAAGTTTGAACAAAACGTGCAAACGTGTGTCAGAAAGAAATCGTGCCGAGTGTTATCCGTTGCAATGACGTCACAACTGTCCTTTCACATTCTTTTAGGATGTCTCTGAGGTTTTGAAAAACTCAGGGACTCTTTTGAAAAACATGAAGCACTGAATAGAAATATCAGTGAAGGTTTAAGGAATTTTCAAAATATCGCTGTTAAGGAAAAGATATTCAGCGATGCAATTTATTTTGAAATCTTGCATTTACATGCGATTGTCAGAGAGAGAAAACATACCTGGATATCAGTTTAACCAAGTTTATTCAGAGAGAAGATGATGAAATGGATTATAAAAGTTGATTTTATCCCGAAGCCTATACAAGAATGTATAAACGTATCGCTGATAAATGTGAACCGCTGAAGATTTTATCCTTCAAAGTTCAGCATTCCAAGCTCGCTGATGAGAAAGTTGAATCTTGTCTCATCAAGAGGTTTGGTAAACAAATCAGCTAACTGATAATCAGTTGGGATAAAAGGAAGTTCTATATCACCATTCATCACATGATCTCTGATAAAATGATATCTGATTTCTATGTGTTTTGTCTTTGAGTGTAGCACTGGATTGTTTGCTATAGCGATGGCACTTGTGCTGTCGCAGTAGATTGGAATTTTGGAGAGCTGAAGATCATAGTCTAGTAGCTGATTTCTCATCCACAAGACTTGAGAACAGCAGCTTCCAGCGGCTACATACTCAGCTTCAGCTGTGGAAGTGGACACTGAGTTTTGCTTCTTACTTGTCCAACTTACCAGCTTTCCACCCAGGAGCTGACATCCTTTTGTGGTGCTTTTCCTATCCATTTTGCAACCTGCAAAATCACTGTCTAAATAGGCGGTTAGATCGAATCCTGAGTCTTTGGGATACCAAAGACCTAGATTCGCTGTACCCTTAAGATATCGAAAGATTCGCTTTACAGCTTTCATATGGGATATCTTAGGTTCAGCTTGATATCGTGCACACAGACATGTTGCAAACATAATATCGGGTCGGCTAGCTGTAAGATACAATAGTGAGCCGATCATCCCACGGTACAGCGTGACATTGACAGGAACACCCTTTGTGTCCTTATCAAGTATCAGCGGTGGTGCCATAGGGGTTTTCATAGCTGAACTTTCAGTTAAGTCGAATTTCTTCAGCATATCTTTAACATACTTTCCCTGATTTATAAAAGTTCCTTTTTCAGTTTGCTTAATCTGAAGACCAAGGAAATATGTTAGTTCACCCATCATACTCATTTTATACTCATCTTTCATTCTATCAGCGAAACGAGTACAAAGCTCAGGGTTAGTAGAACCAAATATAATGTCATCAACATATATTTGAACTAAAATGATATGACCTTTTACTTTTCTAAAAAACAAAGTTTTGTCAATCTTACCTCGCTCAAAATTTTCAATATGGAGATAAGTAGAGAGAGTATCATACCATGCACGTGGAGCTTGCTTTAAGCCATAAAGTGCCTTGTCCAGTTTATAAACATAACCTGGACGCTTAGGATCTGAGAATCCTGGAGGTTGTTCCACATATACTTCTTCATTCAGCTTTCCATTTAGAAACGCTGACTTAACATCCATCTGATGTACAGTGAAGTTTTTGTGTACAGCATATGCTAAGAAAAGACGAATAGATTCAAGTCTTGCTACTGGAGCAAAAGTTTCGTCATAATCTATGCCTTCCTCTTGTCTGTATCCCTGAGCAACAAGACGAGCTTTGTTGCGAGTTACAGTACCATGTTCGTCCAACTTGTTTCGATAGACCCATTTAGTGCCTATCACCGTTTTGTCAGTTGGTCTACGAACAAGTTTCCAAACTTTGTTTCTTTCGAATTCAGTCAGCTCTTCTTGCATAGCGCTGACCCAGTTTGGATCTCTGAGGGCATCATCTATTATCTTTGGTTCAGTTAGAGAAATAAAGTTAACAAATAAACAAATATTACCGGCACTTCTACGAGTCTGAATACCAGCGTTGGGATCACCAAGAATTTGATCGATTGGGTGATATACAGTCCATCGCTGAGCCGGAGCATGCGTCGCTGACTCAGTCTGAACTGTAGAAACTGAAGATGAGGCTTCAGCTACTTCTGGATTATCAGCTAAGAGAGGAATGTTTGCGTTTGCCACTTCATTCACTGATTGATGAGAAATAGATGGAATTTCTGAGACATTTGGATCAACTGCAGGTATAGTGTTTATAGGAACAGCTGAGACCCAAGATGTTTCAGCTTCACTATTTTGCATATTTGGAATGATAGAAGGACCATCATTTTCTACTGTGTGAGCATGAGGAGTGGGGACATCTTCTGAATCACCAAGATGAGAAAACATCCATTGATTCAGTTCTTCTGTATCAGCGTTCGGTTTAGAGTTCGCTGAACGGGATTCATCAAACGTGACGTGAATAGTTTCTTCTACAGTTTGTCTTCTTCGGTTGAAGACTCTGAAGGCTTTGGAAACTGAGGAGTATCCAAGAAAGATTCCATCATCAGCCTTAGGATCAAAATTTCCATGGGCATCTCTGTTGTTCAGTATGAAACACTGACATCCGAAGATGTGAAGAAAGCTGATTGAAGGCTTTCTCCCATGAAAGAGTTCATAGGCTGTCTTTTTGAATCTTTTAACTATCAGCGACCTATTTTGCGTAAAACAAGCAGTGTTGACAGCTTCTGCCCAAAACTGAGTAGGCAGGTGAGAATCGCTGAGCATTGAACGTGCAGCTTCAATAATAGTTCTATTTCTTCTTTCAGCGACTCCGTTTTGTTGTGGTGTTCTCACTGACGAAAAGTTGTGAGAAATACCCTTGCTCTCAAGGAAGGAATCAAGAGAACTGTTTTTGAATTCAGTTCCATGATCACTCCTTATTGAGCGAACAATCATATTGTTCAGAGTTTCCATCTTCCGAACAAAAGTGATGAGTTCTTCAGGGGTGTCACTCTTAGAACGGAGAAACATTACCCATGTGTAACGAGAGAATTCATCAACTATGACCAGCGTATATTTCTTTCCAGCGATGGATTGTTTGTTAACGGGGCCAAACAAATCCATATGGAGTAGTTGTAGAGGAGATGACACTGAGGAAACTTGCTTTGACTTAAAGCTTGCCTTGGTCTTCTTCCCTTTTTCACACGCTGAACATAAGGACTCTTTGGCGTATGAATGTTGAGGTAGACCAGTGACTAACTCTTTGGATGAAAGAGTATTCAGTGTCTTGAAGTTTAGATGTGAGAGCCTTTTGTGCCATAGCCAGTTAACATCAGAAGATGCTTTTGAGAAGAAACAAGAGTTCTCAGTGGTTGTTGAGTCCATGTTTATAACGTAAACATTTTCCAAACGATAACCGCTGAGAGCTATCTTCTCCTTTTTGTCAGAGACAAAGCAGGATTCCTTAGTGAAAATCACTTTGTTATCCATGTCGCAAAGCTGACTGATGCTTAGAAGATTATGCTTCAGCCCTTCAACATATGCGACTCTTCTGAAGGATGTTGTACCATTTGAAAGTACACCATACCCTCGGGTATGTCCTTTTCCATTTCCACCGAAAGTCACAGAGGGACCCTTCTCTTCCTTGTATTCAACGAGCAGGTTTTTCTTTCCAGTCATGTGTCTAGAGCATCCGCTATCGAGATACCAGATACCCTTCTTAACCTGCAATACAAAGTAAGATTAGTTTTGCTTGGGTACCCACTTCACCATGTATACGCGTTTGTCAGTGGAAGTAGTTGGAATGGGTTCAGCAGTCTTCGCAGCATTTGAAGATTCAGCTTTGTCTTTCTTCACTTTGGTCAATTTCTTGACCTCAGCGGTAGGAGTCACCTTGACCTGAATTGCAACTGGTTTGGTCTTCTTAGGTGCTATCTTCACCTTAGCTATCTTATCAGCTTTGGTGGCTGTGGGACACTTACTTGCAATATGATCGGTAAGTCCATAGTGATAACATTTCCTATAACTAAAATTAGTTCTAGGACCACTTGAGTGCTGAGCTTTTAATTTGGAATTAGAAGTGCCAGCACCAAGTACACTATTGGTTTTTGAAATAGGACGAACATTCAGTTCTTCAGATTTCTTACCAAGGATATCTACTCTGAGTCTAGGAGTAGGTCGCTGAACTGATCCAGAGGTCTGATTTCTAGAACCAGATGAATGAATCACTAAGGCTTTGGAAGCATTCAGCTTAGGTACTAAGGTACCCTTCTGAGGATTTTGATAAATAACAATTCCTTTACCTTTGTCTTTAGAGACAGAGGTAGGTTTTGAATAAACCATTTTCTCCTTACCTTTTGAGGAGGTAGGAGTTTCCTCAGGGATTGGTGTAACCGACGAGGAGTACTGAGATGAAGAAGTGTCAGCTATTGAGGATACGAACGTTCCAAATTTAAGCATTGAACGTTCAGTGGTTGGTATTGGAGTATCATATTTATAACCCAGACCACGTTTATCACTCAGAGGAATCTGAGCCTTAATTATCTCAGAGATCTTTGTTGAAGAATTACACCATCCTTCAACAGTAGCTTGTTCAGCTTTTAATGCAGCGATAGCTTCCGCTCGTTCGATTTTGACTAGCTGATTTAAATGGACTTGATCTTTAAAATCTTCTTCAAATTTAGAAAGCTTTTCTATTTGAAGGTGGCAGTTTTTAAGCTTTTCAGCGAGATCAAGATTTTGGTTTTCAACCACAGCTTTGCCGTTCATGGCTTCGTATAAACTTCTAGTCAGCAGTTCGATTTTACGGAGACTATCAGCTTCATCAATATTTGCAATATTGGTAAAGAAGGAAGGTGATACCTGAATGGCAGATGTTGAAGTGGAGGGAATGTCTGAACTTTCTTCCTCTTCTTCAATCTTGGCCATGAGACATTGATTTGCTTCATCATCTTCAGAATCAGATGATGAGGCTTCTTCATCAGAAGCAGCCCAATTATAGTCAGCCATCAGGCCTTTTCCTTTCTTCTTAAAGCTTTTCAGCTTTGCATACTTTTCCTTCAGCTTTGAGTATTTGTCATCTTTATTCCTTGGAACAAAGGATTTCTTTGTAAAAGCTGAAGGTCTCATGATTTTCTTTGACCTGCACTCGTTAGCGAAATGACCTGTCTTTTCGCAGTTGAAACAAGTAGCAGTAGCCTTATCAACAAAAGCTGATGACTTAGGCTTGTCAGCTATAGAAAGAGTTTTGTTATTTCTAAACATTTTCTTCTTGGCGAATCTCCTGAACTTTTTAGTTAGGAGAGCCAAGGATTCATCATCATCTGAAGAATCAGAATCTGATGACCTTTCAGAGTTACTTTCTAACTCAGTGATAGTGACCACGGGTCGCTGAGTAGAAGGTTCCTCTGAGATTAAAGCAATAGGGGTGCTTTTGGAATCTTTTACAAGATTCTTCTTAAGATGGCTAGATTACTCATGATTCAGCAATGTGCCATATAAGGTAGCGAGTGTCATTGATCTTAGATCTTTTGACAGCTTGAGACACATGGAATAATTGTCCCAGCTTTCAGGTAAACATTCTAAAAACTTTGTCAGCACTTCAAAGTTAGAATATTCCTTACCAACCGTTTTAAGATCTATAATTAAGCAATTAAAACGTTGATGAACTTCAGAGAGAGTTTCATTCTTACCAGAAAAGAAGCTTTCGTATTGTCTTACCAGGTTGATCTTTCTTGAATCCTGGACTTCAGACGTTCCTTCATACTGAACACATATTGTGTCCCACATGGCTTTTGAGGATTTCAGGTTCATGACGGAATGGTAGACTTCGTCAGGAAGGGCCATGGATAGTATGGATCTGGCTTTTGTATCTATAGCCACTTTCTTCTTGTCTTCATCGGTCCACATGTGTATTTCCTTTGGAATCAGCCTTTCAGGAATAGCAGCTCGAGTTGCAGTGGCTGGAACTAAAGGATCAATAGTTACAGGGATGTGTGGGCCGTTTTCAAGATAGTAGGTCATAGTAGGGTCTACACCTTCTAGGAAGAGCATCATCCTATTTTTCCATAAGTTGAAGTTGTCTCTGGAAAATCTAGGGGGTTTTGCAAGAGAACCATTGTCTATATAATTTGTGTTTGTGTGGGAGGCCATTTTCAGAAAATAGCAAGGAAGAGAAATATCTTAGATTAGATCTTGTTTATGAGTTTAAACAAACCTGCTCTGATACCACTTGTTGGTCCCGAAAGGCCTATACAAGTTTGTAGAAGGGGGGGGGGGGGGTTGAATACAAACACGCTATTTTACTTTTCTAAATTGTTTATTGATAAATCATTAACAATTTACAGCTTGTTGCGGAAACAAGATTAAGGATAAACCTAAATCTAAACAAGTTGGAACACTAAGGTTTCTTGCACTAAGAAAGATATGGAGATTACTAATAAAATCCTATCTTGAGAGAGATTTGAACTTGTCCAGAGTTAGCAAGTTACTTCAAATGAAGTGAGTTCATCTCTTTATATACTGCATGCATTTAATGCAATTCAGTATACGCTTTACACGTGTCATCAGCGGATTGGTTGCATGTCATTGACCTTTGTTGACAACCTTAGTAGCCGCATGAATGAACAGTGTAGTATCAGAGTGGTTGTACGATCTCAGATTTTCGGAGGTTCTTTTCTGACATTTCGTACGGTGGCGTGCAAGGGAGGTTAAGACAAAAGTACTTTGTACGGAGGACTTCATGATCAGCTTTCGTTGATTCAGCGATTATCATTTACTATTCAGCGAATGATAAAGTTCAGCAATAGCTGAAGTCTTGTACTTGATACTTCACGTTGAGTGGACAAATCTGAGTCTTCGCTGATCCGCATCAGTTCATTAGTAGACTTGTCGCTGGTTCTTGAGCTTGATCTTTGACTTCAGCGTAGAACCTTTGTTGACGTGAAACTTGTCTTCAGGGATCATAAGTAAACAACTAACTTATCCGCGATCAACATAAGGACTGAACAGACTCAGCGCATTATGGTGAACAGTGTTCGCTGAATGTTTAATTTAAAGAGCGAGAGTTCCTATCAGCGGTACTGTAAGATCTTAGTACTTATCAGCGATAGTGAAACTCTGATACATATTGTTTACATACAATTTTCACTAAGTATTTAACAGAGGGTCATTATCAAATCACTGAGGGTTTGGATCAACAATATATCAGTTTTGCCTTTATGGGAAGCTCTTTTGAGTTTTCCCATTTCGCAGGCAGAGCACAAGTGATCTTTATTAAACTTATAATTTGGCAGACCTTTGACTAGATCAAGTTTTACAAGTTTATCAAGAGTATGAAAGTTTAAATGGCAGAACCTTTTGTGCCATAACCAGGCTTCTTCGCTTTTGCATGCAACAAGGCAAGTTTTGTCTTTCTTGTTCTCTGCATTGAAGTTCATGAGATATAGATCTCCTCTTCTTTCGGCTCGTAGAAGTTCAATTCCCGTGTCCTTGCTCTGTAGAGAGCAAAAGGTTCTTTTTAACTTTACGTCGAATCCCGTATCGCAGAGTTGACTAACACTGAGAAGATTGTGTTTAAGGCCATCAACATATGCAACTTTGCATACGGTTATATTCTCCTTCTTTATGACTCCGTAACCTTTGATGTACCCCTTTTTATTGTTTCCAAAGGTCACAGATCCACCATCGTTCTTTTCTTTGTATGTGGATAGAAGACCTCTGTCGCCAGTCATGTGCTTCGAGCATCTGGAGTCTAGATACCAGATTGGCACATACTGCTTCTGCAAGACAATAGAAGAAGCATTTTGTTTCTTCTTACCCTTGGATTTATCTTTTGCTTTGGGTACAGAGAGAAGACAGTGTGGACTTTTAAAATGTTGGTTTATTTTAAACATAAGATCAAAGCAATGACAGTATTGAATGTGCGAAGAGATTTGCTTGAACTTTTCATTAAATACATTAAATGGGGGCACAGAGGCATTACAATTTATCCTAACATTAGACTTTCTATTACAAGCAGGTTTATGTAGGCTAGATCGTTGTTTGCAAAATCCTTTGTTGAGTGCGGCCTTCTGTGTTCCCCTTCTGTGGTGAACTTCTGTAGATTTCACTGTCATAGAAGAAAAAGATTTGTTAGTTTTAGTTCATTTACAATTCTGTTGCCATGTTAGTTTTTCTTTAACAGGTTTTAAGGGTTTTAAAATCTTTGAATTTGTTGGAATTTGAGTGGACATTAACTTCTGTTGTTTGAAATTTTCAAGCTCAAGAGAGGTTTTGGCTTGTATGCACATATCCAAAAAGTCTGGACAGATAGGAATTCTAGTGATTTTCTCCTTGGGAGGAATAGTTCTGTTAAGAACTTCAGAGGTTTGTTTAAAAACCTCTGTGTCACTAGGTCCGATCTCTGACTTAGAGTCAGTCTCTGGTTCGTCAGAGGATGAATCGTCCTCATATACAGAGGTTGAGTCACTTGGTTCTCTTTCGACAGAGGCTGGGCTTTCAGAACATGTGTCATACTCACTTTCTTCCTTTTCTAAGGAACTATCTTCTAAGTTAACAAAAGTATATGTTAAGTTTTCTTCAGAGAGATCTTGATCGCTGGAAGATTTACAGAGGTTTTCTTCAGAGATATCAAGTTTTTCTTCTGTAATTCTTGGCTTGAACTCAGGTGCCCCTGTTGATAATTTCTTTTCAGAATTCATCATGCAAACAAATGCAACTTGAGTTTGAGTCACGGGATTACCAAACTTGAAGATTCCTATCTGATCTAGAGTTTTCAGATACCTCTTAGGTTTGGATTCTCTTTTGACAGAGATTGAAGGTGACAAATCTGTGTTTTCAAACCACACATTTGTCATCTTCAGATGTTTCCTCTTGTGAGGTTCCCCAGAGACTTTTTGCCTTTTACTTACAGAGAGAAGATTTGGAAATCCAGGTTTTCTTGTATGTCCAATGTGAAATAGAGAGGACAGAGACTTGTCTCTTTTGGTTCCGGTATAAGGATCTATATCACAGAAGCCAATTCCCCATCTCCCTATTTGTGTGTTTATTTTTTCGTACACCTTCTGAGCGTCTTGAAATTTTTTAATTTGAAGACCTCTTCTGAGTAAATCTTGACAGAGGACTTCTCTTTCCTTTTGAAAATATTTTTTAAGAGCTAGGATGTTCATTCCGTCGCACTCAACGTCCATTAGTTCTTTAGACTTTGTTTTCAAGGAAGAATTAAGTTCAGAAATCTTTTCTTTTAAAGGATTTAACTTTTTGTTCCAGTCCATTTCAATTTCTTCTTTTTATTTAAAGATTTTAGCTTTTTCTTGAGTGAGAAGTCTAGCTACTCTTTCATAGAAGGTGAGCTTTTTCTGAATATCTTCACATGTCTTTTTCATTTCAGTGTATTCAATGTTAAGTTTAATCAAGTCATCTTCTGCAGTATTAGAGTTAGAGGTAGAAGTGGATACCTCACTGTAGGAGTCGGAGCTGACTTATGCCATGCCACAGAATAGAGCATTCTTTGTTTCGCCTTCGTCAGAGGAGGTGTCTGACTCCCAGATTTCTTTGTTCACCATTAGTGACTTCTGAGCATAGTATTCAACTTTCTTTTTGTAGAAAGCTGCATCCCTCTGAGGGCGATTTGACTTGCTCCTCCATTCGTTGGCAAAGTGACCTGGTTTTCCACAGTTGTAGCATCCTTGGTTCTGTGTGGAGTTTCCAGCTCTGTCGTCTGACCTCTGTCGGTCACCACTTCTTTCGGTTCGGCGCTCCTTTGCGTGGTGACCTGGCTTACCACATTTGTAACACTCTTGAATCTGTGGAGTGTTGCCAGCTTTGTCTGCCGACCTCTGTCGGTCATTTCCTCTGTCATTTCTATCACTTGACCTCTGTCGGTCACCGCTTCTGTCGATTGACCCTTCTCTTTCTCGATTCTCTCTTTCATATCGTTCATTACCAGATTTCTTCTGGTATCCTCTGCTGAATTCCCTAGTCAAGAGAGCTAACGATTTAGCTATCGAGGCCAGGGTCGTTTCTTCTTCTGCTGCTACTTCCTATTCTTCTTCACTTTCCACCATCATGTTTTTCTTCTTCTTCCCTTTTCTTTCCTCTATTGCTTTCTCTTTCTTTGGTTTCTCTCTAGCCTCTGTAGTCTTACCAACCAATGCAAGAGGTGCAATGATCTGGGCTTTTGCTTGTGCTACCTGAGGCTCTTGTGCTGCCAATGTTCCATAGAGGTCTGATAGGGTCCAGGAATCTAAGTCTTGATTTGTTTGCAGAGACATAGATAACTGAAGCCATTCTTCATTCAGAGACTTCAGGAACATAACGTTGTTTTCTTCAGAGGTTCTGTGGATGCCGAACTTCTTGCACTTGTTTATTAGAGAGTTGAACCAATCATACGTAGTTTGCAGAGATTCGGTTGGCAGAGCTTTAAAGGCATAGTATTCATTTATGTATTGAGCTCTGCGGTTTTCTAGGTTTTGACTCCTCCTTCTAGTTGTTTTTCCAGTTCTTTCCATAGATCATATGCAGATTCACATGCATCCATGGACTGGAAAAGGTCATTTGGAATGGCCATAATCAGAATTCTCTTTGCTTTCTGAGCAACTTCGTATTTAGCCCAATCAGAATCAGACCAATTTTCATGGGTCTTTGGTTTCGTGTGTTCTGGAATTTCAGGTGTGTCGTCTGTGCTAGGAACACAAGGTACAATTATCATGGGAATGAAAGGAGGGTTACGGATATAATAAACCAATTCTTTGTCAGTACCCTCAAAGAAGTGAATCATTAGAATCTTCCATTGAGGGTATTCTTCTCTAAGAAGAGTGGGAGGTTTGGTTATGGAACCAGCAGAGAAGAAGTTGTTTGTACTTGTCATTTTTAGAGAGATAAATTATCCAGAAAAGGGTTTTAACAGCAGACTTTTCAGAGTATGAAGTGGATGCTTCGTATGAAGTTTTTAAGCTTAATAGTTTTAAGCTGAGCACTAAAATGGTGTTTCTAACCAGAATAACAAATTCTATAAGTTTACCAAACTTCGAATGAATCGAAAATGGCAGAAAAACAGAAACTGTTTGAATAATATGAAGAATAGGTTAAAAATCCAAGTTTCTACCAAAGATCATAGTTTTAGAGTGGATCCCTTGATATTAAAAATCAAGGTTTGCTCTGATACCAATTATTGGTTCCTGTTTTGCTTAAACAATGATCTTAACTTTCAGTTAGTTCAGATTTAGATATGGTGCGGAAGCGTATTTAAGAACTGAAAGATAATGTAAGGTAGAAAACACACAATATCAAATAAACAGTATGTAAGAACAGATGAATATCTCCAAGATTACTGTATTTGATATATATTAAGAACACCAAGAACTTCAAAGGATTAACAAGAAATCTGCAGTTAATGGTGTGTGTGAGAAGTGCAAAGCTTAATGATATATGTAAATTTTCGTGGTATTAAGTTTAATAGAAGAGCTCACATGAGCCTTCTATTTATACTACTTCTAAAGGGGACAATAAGGACTGAAGGTACAAAGACACTGTTGAGGCATAGTAGCTGGAAGGTATAAAACACTATTCTGGAACTGTTGCAGATACAACGTTCATTAAATGCTCCGTATTCAACTTTAGGCGGAAACCTATCAGAGTTTGACACGTGGAGTTGTCAGGTCACGCCTTTGTACGATTGATCTTTAGAACCTTCGAATGGTAGATATTGTAAGAAGCATGTTCGTCCTTGTTAAGATCTTTTGCGTAGATCTTCTTTTTATCACAGAAGCTCAGTCAAGTATGACAGAAGCTCTGTGGTCTTGTCCGCTTAGAAGTGTCTTCTGTTGCTTCTTTACTTCGGTCTTCTTGGTTAACCCGACAGAGCCTCTGTCGAAGACTTCTGTCTTCTTGGTTACTCGGCTACTCGGCAGAGCCTCTGTCGAACACTTCTATACTTAGCCTATTTTTCACTACTTTCATAAACTGAAAGATTGGAGCTAACAATGTGCAATAAGCTTTTAAAATCTCACTCTCCCCTGGTATGTAAGACCTAAGTAACCTTGGCAATGGTCTGTGATTAGGAAAATTGTCAAGTTTAAGGGATGAGATCATTTTACCTATATAGAAAATTGGCCCATGCTCCTCGTTTGCTCTTCTTGGAATATTAGGATCTTGCCTCATTGCATACCAAATCACCATCTGCCAGTACCTCTGATAAGGTATATATGTTAGTGGATTATCTCTTGTTTTTCCCTCTAATGCCTTCTGATTTCTTTCAAAGGTGTTCTTCATATCTTCCCATAAAATTGAAGCATAATCATAATGCATGTTCTTCACTAATCTATGAAAAATCTACAAGATTTGCCTTGATGCTTGATCTAGTGAACTGTGTTTTCCAGCAAGACACATGTTAATAATAGTGAAGAAACATGCCCAAATTGGTGGTAGTTTGTTTCTTCTGAAAGAACTTAGATTCCTCAATTCCTCATTGTATCCCAATCTCTGGTAACCTTAACATGATTCTCATAAAACTAACAGTTAGAGTTATAGAAACTCCCCCTATATTAGACACAAATTTATTTCCTTGTTGTAACGACTCGGTATCCCATAACATACATAATATATATATATATATATATATCAATTAACATTTCATACACAACGTCGTTACTTTCATAACAAAATACATGATAATTCACATTCGGTCCCAAAGTCTCAAAACTATACAATACATAAATGTAAACATATCCTATTCTCCGTCATCTATCAACCGCTTCCTATGCTTTATCCTTCCCTTTGCTAACAAAAGATCCTTGACCTGGAATACATATTTTTTAAAGGAAAATGAGGGTTAGACCAAACGGTCTAGTGAGATAATCCCTGTCAGTTTAGCAATCCTTTTTATAAAACACACTTATACCACAAAGACTTAAATACAAAATAAGACTCGTGCATCGTGTACCACTCATCCTTCACATCCTTCACATCATTCCCATGGCCATATTAGTTGGTTGCGAGCCAACAACACCGCTGTACAACAACTACAACACCGTTGTACAACAACTACAGCAAACATCCGCCGGCATAGTTCGGCAAATGCTCTCGTGTAGTGTAATGCACATATAAATACAATATATATATGTACCAATATATCATATTGTCATTTATAAAACCTTTCATCACATTCCAACCATATATATATATATCACATTTTCTTTTATAAAAACGTTACCACATTCCAACCACATATACGTCTCAATATAAACACATAATCACATCATGTATCATAATCTCAATCCGTACATGTCCATCTCATATATATATATCACATATATATGTATCCCAGTTGAAAAACGTTTTAAAGTAAAACTCACCTTGAATGCTTAAAATACTCTTCCAAGCCTTTCCCCAAGCTATCCGATCCTTTATCCAAAATTCTCAGAATCTGAAACCATTTACATACAAATATCTCCTTACCAACTTATCTATAAGACTTACTAGCAGGCTAAGAACTCTAGATACATCTATATAACTTTTATCCTCTAAAATGACCAAACAACCAAAGTTTCCGGAAACCACAAAAGAATCCGGACAACACAGACTAATCCGGACAACATAAGGAATCCGGACACCAAAGGAATCCGAATGCCATCCGGAATCTAAATCATTCGGAAACCATCCACGAATTGTCCGGACACTATCAACAAAACTACCCGGACACCACCAAAGAAACTACCCGGACACATTCATATTGTGTCCGGAAACCTCTGTCGGTTTGGTGCTTTTTACCCAGAAAACCGACTGAATTATTACCAGAAGTGTATATGATGTTTCTACTCCGATAGAACCCTTCCAAAAGCAATTACAAACACAAAATACAAAGGAACATATCTCAGATTCACTTCCAAGCACACCAATTGAAGCCTTAACCTAGCTTTTCTTCTTTTCTCCTTCTTGCTTTTGCTCCCAAAATCACACACTTACACACACTGAAATATCAGATGTTTCTGAGTTGTGAAATAGCTGAACTCCTAAAGGGGTAATATCAAACTCATTTTACAATTTAGACCTTAAACTATTCATTAATGACCAAAACACCTTTAATTCCTAACTTAACCCAAATTTACCCTAAACTTCCAACTTTAAAGTTAACTAAACTTAACGGAAAGGGGATTTAACTAACGAACTTACCCGGGGTATTACACTTGTAATTCCAAATTCTTCCCCCACTGTTGAATATACTGTATTGGTACAGTCTTCTTCAGAGTAAACCACTTTTTGAAAGGTTGATACTTCAATAATTCTATGATAATCCTATGTTCTTCCTTGAAATTGGTTTCATCAAGCACTAAGACACAATTATTTTCTACCAAATCCAGATATTCATTATCAGGTACGATCCTCTCCAAAGAAATAGGTCTAGAAGACATTACAGAACATACAACACTCTATTGGTGTTCAATATTTGCATTTCCTTCCTCTGCATTTCCTTCAGACTCAGCCATATTTTCATCCTCTGCAATTCCTTCAACACCCTGATTTCCCAAAACATTTCCTCCTATCGCCTCATCTTCTGCGACAATATTCTCAGGCATTCGAACTTCTTCATTATCTGAATCCGAATATGACATTAAAGTCTTTACAGTATGCAAAGACTGAGTAACACTTCTTCGTGCAGTAGACATGATTATCACTCAAGAAATATGAAAGAAAACAGAATCGATGAACTCAAGAGTTTTGCGTATCTTACTTTGCACTCTTAGGATTTGAATGAATTTGAAAGAGGGATTTTAAGGTCTATTTAAAATCCGCGAAGCTGAAAGGATTCAAACGGTGAAAAACTGCTTTATGTCAGAGTTATAACGGTTTCTAACACTGTGAAATACCACAAAAGAGTTTAAATGAAATGTGGTATTATCAAATGAATAAGATGCTGACACGTGTTATTTGATAGAAATCAACACAAGTTAAAGTTCTGAGTAAAACGTTCAGAGTTCTGAGAGTGCATACTCAGAAGTTTTGAGTACACAATTCAGAAGAAATTCCCTTGTAACAAATTCATTTAAATTTCAACTTCTGACATTATAAATCTTTTAATCACCCATAAGTAGTTTGAACAGATAGAAGATTGTTTTATCATCAAAATTTTGTCCATCTTTTGATGACTTGAGATTTCTGAAAATCATTTAAAATCTAACACCTGACCTTGAAAAACATTTTAAGGATTCAGAAGTAGTTTGAACAAGTGAAATAATTTATCATTGAAAGTTTGTTCCCCTTAGAATGATTTGAGATAAGAAAAGAATACAAACCTTGTAGGCATCTTAGAATGATTTCTGAAAGATATCAATGCTCCCCCTTGACTTAAGCATATACTCAAACACGTATTAGACATAAGGAATATTAAAAAAATTAAAACATAAAGAACCTAACAACAAATTGAAACACTTGTAAATTTCAGAAATGAGTTCTGAAAGATACAATCAGAAGATCTGAGTAACCTATTCAGAAGAAAAAAATATTAAGTCAAATTTCTGAAGTATTGACTCAGAATTTCTGAACATAAGACTCAGAACATCTGAGTAAGAGAGTCAGAATTCTGAGTACACTACTCAGAAAATCTAACTTAGAAAAAAAATCATTTCTGAAAAAATAACTGTAAAGCCCGTGTCCCGGTACGTTTATTAATTTATTTTAATAACTTAATTGTTTACCTTTAATTGTTTTTGGTTATTGGTTTGGTGTAAAAAAGGACCAAAATGTTAGAATTCATGTCGTTTAGTGAAGTTTGTAAGATAGGTGTAGTTGGGGGGGCTAAAGTGAAACTTTTGGAAAGAATTGCTTGGGTCACGGCCCATGGCCGGTTTCCCATTCACGTTTCTTCTTTTCTTGATAGCCAAGCAAAACCCAAATCTTTCGATAACCCTAATGCCTTTGGTCTTGTGTTATACGATTGTGGGTAGGGAACGAGAAGAGAGAGAGATAGAGAAGAAACCGAGAGAGGGTTAGAGAGAGAGAGAATCGGCGGCGAGAAGAAGGGAGTCGGGAGACTGATCGCCGGAGGGAAGGACGCCGGAGGAGGAGCGCAGCCACTGCCGCCACCGTTTTGTCGTCGAAGGTAAGTTCCGTTCTCTCGTTCTTGTTTTCTTTGTCTTTCTCGTCGGTCTTCCCCCGTGACAGCCGCGTCGCGGCGGCCTTGGCCGCTGTAGGCGGCGACTGTGGTATCACCACCGGAGATGGTGATGTAGTGGCGAGCTTTGTGGGGTTGCAGTAAGACGATCGAGAAAGAGAGAGGTCGGAGGTGCGAGAGGGTGCGGAGTGTGTTGTGTAGTCATCGCCGGAGAGCCGCCGCAGGTCGCCACCGGCGACCGCCACTGTCGGAGATGGCAGTGGGTGGCGCGTGGTGTGACCAGACCATTGTCTCTATAGAGCCCTTAACCCGTGACTTAATCGTTTAAGCCGAATCGTACAAACCGTTTTTATAAATCGTGTTTTTATGAAATTCTAAGTGTGCCGTCCAGTTTTCGTGTGACCATAACATTTCTGTCGTAACTCCGTTTGAGCCCAAACTGGCGCCCACGGTTCAAGTTCGAGGTCGGGCACGTTTTCTGTGTTTTAGCGGAAAACTGGTTCGGTCTCTAACTGGGCGAAAAAAGTGGTCGCAAGTTCGGTGATTCGTCATTTTGTGTGAAAAATTCTGGAATCTGCCACTGTTTTGTGTAGACCATAACTTTCTGCTCGTAACTCGTTTTGGGGTGAAATTGGTGCCCAAAGTTCCCTAATCGACTTGGGAAGGTTTTTCGTGTGTTGCCGAAAGTCTGATTAAGCCCGTAGCTAGGTTGTATTGGGCTGTTTGTCCAGGCTGGACCGAAAACTGGCAGTTTTAGTAACCGGTCGTATTTAATTCTTTATAAATTGTAGAAAAATCGTTAGGAGGCGTATAATATGTCCTTGGAACCCTAACTTAGAGGACTTTCTGGTCATGAAATAATATTGGGAATTTTCTGGGTTTAAAGGGGTCGAAACAGGTCCCGAACAGACCTGTTTTGTGAGAACGGAAATTAGTTTTAGTGACGGTTTAAGCGTGTGTCGTGTCATAGGGTCCGAGTCTCGTATTGACACATTTTAACATGCGTTTAGGTGCTGGAAAGTGACTGTAATTGTGAAGCTTTATTTGTGTTGATTAAGCTAGGCGCGCATTTGAGGTGAGTTCTCTCACTATATCTAATAACGGTTGTTTTATCATTGCTGTAGTACGTGTGTGGTAGCTTTATGTGATTGTGTTGTGGAACTAGATAGTGGGGTGTCTAGTTGATACTATGTTGCCATGTTAACTCGGTGGGACCGAGGGTCCGGCGGGGCCGGAGGTTTTATACGCGGGGCGTAGAGACTCGGTGTGACCGGGGATCCGGCGGGGCCGGAGGTTTTATACGCGGGGCGTAGAGACTCGGTGGGACCGAGGATTCGGCGGGGCCGAAGATGTTATCATGTGGTCGGTGGGACCGACTGGTGCCTTTTAGGCGGGTGGTTGTGGATATACGTGTTTATGATTTGTTCGTAGACCTGTATGATCGTTTATGTGTCACTATCTGTTTTAGGGGTAGTGTGGAATAACTGTATTATTTATGGTGTTTGAATTCACTAAGCTTCGTGCTTACCCTTTCCCAATAAACTGTGGTTTCAGGTACGAGTGGCTCTAAGGCGTGACGGGTACACACTGACGCGCGGGATGAGCTGGCTGATTTTAGTTTTATTTATTGAACTTTGATTCCGCTGGTTTCTGATTACTTGAACAATATTTATGATTTTGCAATTAATATGTTGGGATTATTTAATGGGTTTTTATATATGAAGTGTTTAATTAAAAATTTTAATTTTCTTGAAATTTTGGGATGTTACAACTTGGTATCAGAGCACAGCTTGAGTGAATCAAAAGCACCTCGGTGTGTTTGGTCTCAAGTTGCGGCTGGGAAATTTTCAAATTCTTTATTAAACCTTTTTGGAAATAAAAGAAAAAGTAAAAACCCGTTCGAGGAGCGGTGATCGAGGGCGCAGTGTGTACAGTCAGCCGGAGCCGAAGGGAAATGTACAATGCTTAGTGTTTTATTGCTTTCTAGATCATAGAGTATGCATGCTAGATTGCCTGTTGTTGACACTATGCGGTATGTTGAACTGCTTGCTATTAGGAATTTATGCTAATTATGATAGGTTACTAAGTGAATGCCCTCTAGGTTGTATGCAGTAAGAGACTTATAGCCTTAGACTATTCGATTTAGTTCTATTGCGCAGCTCTTGTTTGAGTCCAACCGTTCTAGGATAGATGATTGCATCCGAGGTAGCGCATGCGGGCGGGGATCACGGAGGAGCAGATCCGAGAGATGATTGCATCGGAGGTAGCGCATGCGGTCGGGGAGGCAATCCCCGAGATTATCACCGCCATACAAGATCAGGTGACGGTTCTGTTAGAGGAGCGCATTGCAGCGATTCCGCCACCTGCTGGGGGACAGCCCCGTAATCGAGAGTTCCAGTATCGGGATCTCTCTGCCTGTTCTCCCCCGGAGTTCAAGGGAGACCCGAACCCAATTTTTAGCATGCGTTGGATTTCTGATATGGAGTGTGCCTTCTTGACCTGCGGCTGCCCGGATAATCTGAAGGTCCGTTTTGCTGTGAACTTGCTTCGCGATGGGGCGAAGGATTGGTGCGCCACATCGCTGACTCTTGCCTAGCGTACTACCCTTACTTGGGAGGAGTTAGTTACTCGGTTCCGTGCCGAATACGTGCCTCCGGTAGAGATGGAGCGGATAGCGAAGGAGTTCTTGGAACTAACCCAGACCACGGAGACTGTTAAAGAAATGAACAAGAAATTTACTGAGATGGCGCTGTTTTGTCCTCAATATGCCGCCTCGGAGGAAATGAAGATGGCTCGGTATAAGGATATGTTACGTACCGAGATCAGGGAATTCGTGAGCACGGTACCGTACGCTTCTTTGTCAGCAATGATGGATGCCGCCCGGAGAAGGGAGCTGGAGTTAGAGACCCAAGCCAGAAAGAGAAAGGCAGCACAGGCGGTGACGCCAATCTCTGCGGTGCAAAAGAAGTCAAAGTTTTCTGATTCGCGCAGAAGTTCGAGGAGTGGTGGGTTTAAACCCAGGGATTCTAGTGGGAAGAAGACCGGCGGGTGTTTCAAGTGTGGGCAGTCCGGTCATCTCAGCCGGGATTGCAAGTCGCCTTTGATGATCTGCTTTAGCTGCAAGCAGACGGGTCACGCGAGGGCCAATTGTCCGAACTCGAGAGCAGCTGATGGGGGTGGTGCACAGAGGGCTCCTACAAATGCCCCACTGCGCATCACTGACGGTCGTACGGGTCAGCCGGGGACAGAGGCAGCCCGAGGTAGAGTCCACCAGCTGAAGGTGGAAGAGGCGCAGGCGACGCCTAAGGTGGTGACAGGTATGTTTTATCACCCTCTTTCTTTTCGTCCTTCCTTTTCATGCCTTGTTTTTTTATATGTTGTTAATTGTATGTTAGGTACGTTTCTAGTTAACTCGGTGCCCGCGGTTGTAATGTTTGATAGCGGGGCTACTCATTCATTTGTGTCTCGCACCTTTAGCGAGAGTTTGGGCCGAGTGGTGGGACGGTTAGGATGTCCTTTGGTAGTCGAGGTTGCCGACGATCGAACCTTGACGGTTACGGATGTGTATCGGGGATGCACGTTGGAAATCTCGGGTGTGAGGTTTCCCATTGATTTGATTCCGATAGCTATGCGAGAGCTTTGTGTGATTGTGGGCATGGATTGGATGGACGCGTTTGATGCGGAAATTGTTTGTCGCCACAAACAAGTACGGGTTCGAACCCCAAGCGGGGGAGAGTTATTGATTCAGGGAGACTCGTCAGGGAGACTCGCCCAGACGGACTACGGCAATATGTTCCGTGGCGAGGGCTCGGAGACACCTTCAGCATAGTGATCAGGGGTACTTGGCGTATGTGTTAGATACGCGTGTTGACGAGGCGAAGAAGACTGCCGTAGATGTGCCAGTCGTGAGGGAGTTTGCCGATGTGTTTCCCGACGAGTTACCGGGGATACCTCCCGAACGACAGGTGGAGTTTCGAATCGATCTGATTCCGGGTGCTGCTCCGGTGGCCAAGGCACCCTATCGCCTGGCTCCACCGGAAATGAAGGAGCTGTATGATCAGTTGCAGGAACTTCTCGAGAAAGAGTTCATTAAGCCGAGTTGTTCACCGTGGGGAGCTCCGATCTTGTTCGTGAAGAAGAAGGATGGATCTCAACGAATGTGTATTGATTACCGGGAGCTGAATAAGCTTACGGTAAAGAATCGTTATCCTCTGCCCAGGATTGACGACTTGTTTGATCAGTTGCAGGGAGCCTCGTGGTTCTCTAAGATTGACCTGAGATCCGGGTATCACCAGATGCGGGTACGAAGTGAGGATACGGAGAAAACGGCCTTCCGTACGCGGTATGGCCATTACGAGTTCGTGGTGATGCCTTTCGGGCTCACCAACGCACCAGCAGCATTCATGGACCTCATGAACAGGGTATGCAGCCCGAAGCTGGATCGCTCGGTGATCGTGTTCATCGACGATATCCTCGTATATTCGAAGACGAAAGAGGAGCACGAGGTGCATTTGCGGGAAGTTTTGGATGTTTTGAGACGGGAGAAGCTTTATGCTAAGTTCTCTAAGTGTGAATTCTGGTTACGAGAGGTCCAATTCCAAGGACATGTCGTGAATCAGAACGGTATCATGGTCGATCCGGCCAAGATCTCAGCGGTAATGCGGTGGGAAGTGCCGAAAACTCCTACCGAGGTGCGGAGTTTTCTCGGGTTAGTAGGGTACTATCGGAGATTTATCCAAGATTTCTCCAAGATTGCCTTGCCTATGACTCGACTGACGAAGAAAACTGCAGCTTTCAGTTGGGGTGGAGAGCAGCAGAAGGCATTTGAGGAGCTACGCCGACGTTTATGCGAGGCTCCTGTGTTAACTTTGCCCGAGGGTATGGAGGACTTGGTGGTTTATTGTGATGCTTCATATCAGGGGTTGGGTGCCGTGCTTATGCAACGCGGCAAGGTCATAGCTTACGCTTCGAGGCAGCTGAAGCCTCACGAAGCGAACTACCCGACTCATGACTTGGAGTTGGGAGCAGTGGTGTTTGCTCTGAAGATTTGGAGACACTATCTTTATGGTGTCAAGTGTACAATCTACACTGATCATAAGAGCCTTAAATACCTGATGGATCAGCAAAATCTTAATATGCGACAACGAAGATGGCTTGATGTGGTCAAGGATTACGACTGCGAGATACTTTACCACCCGGGTAAAGCGAATGTAGTCGCGGACGCACTTAGCCGACATCCGGTTGGGGGACCGCTGAAGGGTCTGTGTCAGCGGTTGACAGTGGTTGCACCTCTTTTGGAGTCGATAGGTGTCGCTCAGGAGGTGGCCGTGTTGGCGGAAAATGCAAAACGTGAGAGAGTTTCGGGAGAAATTCCGAAATTAGTACGGGATAGTCGAGGATTATTGACCCGATATGGTAGAGTTTGGGTCCCATTCACCGGTGGGAACCGACAGATACTATTGGACGAGGCGCATAAGTCCAAGTTTTCGATTCATCCGGGAGCTACCAAAATGTACAGAGACTTACGGGAAGGCTATTGGTGGCCCGACATGAAGCGGGATGTAGCCAAATGTGTGGAGGTATGTTTGACCTGTCGGAAGGTCAAGGCGGAGCACCAGCGACCGCACGGGAAATTGCAGCCTTTGGAGATTCCGGTGTGGAAGTGGGAGCAGATTACGATGGATTTCATCACGAAGCTTCCCAAAACTCAGCGAGGGAACGATACCATCTGGGTAATTGTGGATCGTCTGACTAAGAGCGCTCACTTCTTGGCGATTAAAGAGAGCTTCTCGGCGGATAAGCTCGCGGAGGTTTTCATCCGAGAGATTGTAACTAGGCACGGGGTGCCAGTCTCGATTTTCTCGGATCGGGATACTCGTTTCACCTCCCGGTTTTGGGAGAAGTTTCAGAATGAAATGGGTACGCGGTTGCATTTCAGTACAGCATTTCATCCTCAGACCGACGGGCAGAGTGAGCGTACTATTCAGACACTTGAGGACATGCTGCGAGCATGTGTGATTGACTTTGGTGGTAGTTGGGATCAGTATCTTCCACTAGCTGAGTTCTCCTATAATAACAGCTATCACGCTAGCATCGGTAGAGCGCCGTACGAAGTGTTGTATGGCAGGAAGTGTCAGACGCCCATTTGCTGGGGCGAGGTTGGTCACAGAGTGCTGGGGAGCACCGATGTTGTGCTAAAGACGACGGAAATGATCCAGATGGTGCGGGATCGGTTAGTCACTGCTCAGAGTCGACAACAGAGTTACGCCGATAAGAGACGATCGGACTTGGAGTTCCAAGTCGGGGATTACGTTCTTTTGAAAGTGTCACCCTGGAAAGGGGTAATCCGTTTTCGCAAGCGGGGAAAGTTGGGTCCCCGATATATCGAACCGTACATGGTCATCGCGTGTGTGGGGAAAGTAGCTTACCGATTGGAGCTACCAGAAGAGCTGAGCCTGATCCACAACACGTTCCATGTCTCTCAGTTGCGGAAGTGTGTGATGGATGAGTCTGCAGTAGTTCCCCTCGAAGATATTCAGATTGACGAGCGACTCAACTATGTGGAGAAGCCAGTAGCCATCGTCGAGAGGAAGACGAAGACTCTACGGAACAAAGTCATTTGGTTGGTGAAGGTCCAGTGGCAGCACCGAAAGGGTTCGGAATGGACGTGGGAACCAGAGACCGAGATGCGGGAGAATTACCCGGATCTGTTTGCGGGCGTGGACTTCGGGGACGAAGTCTAATTCAAGCGGGGGAGAGTTGTAAAGCCCGTGTCCCGGTACGTTTATTAATTTATTTTAATAACTTAATTGTTTACCTTTAATTGTTTTTGGTTATTGGTTTGGTGTCAAAAAGGACCAAAATGTTAGAATTCATGTCGTTTAGTGAAGTTTGAAAGATAGGTGTAGTTGGGGGGGCTAAAGTGAAACTTTTGGAAAGAATTGCATGGGTCACGGCCCATGGCCGGTTTCCCATTCCCGTTTCTTCTTTTCTTGATAGCCAAGCAAAACCCAAAACTTTCGATAACCCTAATGCCTTTGGTCTTGTGTTATACGATTGTGGGTAGGGAACGAGAAGAGAGAGAGATAGAGAAGAAACCGAGAGAGGGTTAGAGAGAGAGAGAATCATCGGCGAGAAGAAGGGAGTCGGGAGACTGATCGCCGGAGGGAAGGACGCCGGAGGAGGAGCGCAGCCACTGCCGCCACCGTTTTGTCGTCGAAGGTAAGTTCCGTTCTCTCGTTCTTGTTTTCTTTGTCTTCCTCGTCGGTCTTCCCCCGTGACAGCCGCGTCGCGGCGGCCTTGGCCGCTGTAGGTGGCGACTGTGGTATCACCACCGGAGATGGTGATGTAGTGGCGAGCTTTGTGGGGTTGCAGTAAGACGATCGAGAAAGAGAGAGGTCGGAGGTGCGAGAGGGTGCAGAGTGTGTTGTGTAGTCATCGCCGGAGAGCCGCCGCCGGTCGCCACCGGCGACCGCCACTGCCGGAGATGGCAGTGGGTGGCGCGTGGTGTGACCAGACCATTGTCTCTATAGAGCCCTTAACCCGTGACTTAATCGTTTAAGCCGAATCGTACAAACCGTTTTTATAAATCGTGTTTTTATGAAATTCTAAGTGTGCCGTCCAGTTTTCGTGTGACCATAACTTTTCCGTCGTAACTCCGTTTGAGCCGAAACTGACGCCCACGGTTCAAGTTCGAGGTCGGGCACGTTTTCTGTGTTTTAGCGGAAAACAGGTTCGGTCTCTAACTGGGCGAAAAAAGTGGTCGCAAGTTCGGTGATTCGTCATTTTATGTGAAAAATTCTGGAATCTGCCACTGTTTTGTGTAGACCATAACTTTCTGCTCGTAACTCGTTTTGGGGTCAAATTGGTGCCCAAAGTTCCCTAATCGAGTTGGGAAGGTTTTTCGTGTGTTGCCGAAAGTCTGATTAAGCCCGTAGAAAGGTTGTATTGGGCTGTTTGTCCAGGCTGGACCGAAAACTGGCAGTTTTAGTAACCGTTCGTATTTAATTCTTTATAAATTGTAGAAAAATCGTTAGGAGGCGTATAATATGTCCTTGGAACCCTAACTCAGAGGACTTTCTGGTCATGAAATAATATTGGGAATTTTCTATGTTTAAAGGGGTCGAAACAGGTCCCGAACAGACCTGTTTTGTGAGAACGGAAATTAGTTTTAGTGACGGTTTAAGCGTGTGTCGTGTCACAGGGTCCGAGTCTCGTATTGACACATTTTAACATGTGTTTAGGTGCTGGAAATTGACTGTAATTGTGAAGCTTGATTTGTGTTGATTAAGCTAGGCGCGCATTTGAGGTGAGTTCTCTCACTATATCTAATAACGGTTGTTTTATCATTGTTGTAGTACGTGTGTGGTAGCTTTATGTGATTGTGTTGTGGAACTAGATAGTGGGGTGTCTAGTTGATACTATGTTGCCATGTTAACTCGGTGGGACCGAGGGTCCGGCGGGGCCGGAGGTTTTATACGCGGGGCGTAGAGACTCGGTGGGACTGGGGATCCGGCGGGGCCGGAGGTTTTATACGCGGGGCGTAGAGACTCGGTGGGACCGAGGATTCGGCGGGGCCGAAGATGTTATCATGTGGTCGGTGGGACCGACTGGTGCCTTTTAGGCGGGTGGTTGTGGATATACGTGTTTATGATTTGTTCGTAGACCTGTATGATCGTTTATGTGTGACTATCTGTTTTAGGGGTAGTGTGGAATAACTGTATTATTTATGGTGTTTGAATTCACTAAGCTTCGTGCTTTACCCTTTCCCAATAAACTGTGGTTTCAGGTACGAGTGGCTCTAAGGCGTGACGGGTACACACTGACGCGCGGGATGAGCTGGCTGATTTTAGTTTTATTTATTGAACTTTGATTCCGCTGGTTTCTGATTACTTGAACAATATTTATGATTTTGCAATTAATATGTTGGGATTATTTAATGGGTTTTTATATATGAAGTGTTTAATTAAAAATTTTAATTTTCTTGAAATTTTGGGATGTTACAATAACAAATATACTCAATTAGTCAGATTAAGCATTCCTATCTTATATATGAGAAAAGTAAACTTTTTGTGATCAAGAGGCTTTGTGAACAAGTCAGCCAATTGATACTTTGTGTGCACAAAGTGCATTTCAATGGTTCCCTTTTCTACATAATCCTTAATAAAGTGATACCTTACATCAATATGTTTGGTCTTTGAGTGTTGAACAGGATTCTGAGTGATAGCAATGGCACTTTCTGAATCACAATAAATGGGAATCTTGTTGAGGTGATAGCCATAATTCATGAGTTGTGTTTTCATCTACAGAGTTTGAGAACAACAAGCAGCAGCAGCTACATATTCTGCCTCAACGGTTGATGTGGACACACAACTTTGCTTCATTGAATCCCAACTCACTATTTTATCCCCCAAAAAGTGACAAGCACCAGAAGTACTTTTCCTGCCCAATCTGCTTCCTGCATGACCAGCATCAGTAAAGGCAGTTAATTTGAAATCAGTTTATTTTGGATACCAAAGGCCTAATTCAAGTGAACCTTTGAGATATCTTAAGATCCTTTTAATAGCTAGCAAATGAGATTCGTTTGGATTTGATTTAAATTTAGCACAGAAACATGTAGCAAACATGATATTTGGTCTACTTGTAGTCAGATAAAGTAAAGAACCAATCATGCCCTTATAAACCTTGTTATCTACTGAAACTCCAGAGAGATCAGCATCTAACTTGACATTAGTATCCATAGGTGTTCTCATAGCAGCACAATCAGACATCTTAAACTTTTTCAAAATATATTTTAAATATTTTCCTTGATTTATAAAAATTCCATTTGGTAATTGTTTTACTTGAAGACCAAGGAAAAAAATTCAATTCTCCCATCATGCTCATTTCAAATTTAGATTTCATGATTTCTGAGAATTCATCACATAATTTTGTATTAGTAGAACCAAATATTATATCATCTACATATATCTGAATCAAAATCAATTCATCACCTTCTTTCTTTAAAAATAAGGTAGTGTCAATTTTACCTTTCTTGAAGCCAGATTCTAATAAGTATTGAGTTAGAGTGTCATACCAGGCTCTTGGTACTTGTTTCAGACCATACAATGCTTTATCTAAAACATACACATGATTTCGAAACTCAGGATCAACAAACCCTTCAGGTTGATAGAGATAAACTTCTTCATGAAGTATACCATTCAAAAATGCTGATTTAACATCCATTTGGTATACTTTGAAGTTATAGTGTGCAACATATGCCAAGAATATTTTGATTGCTTCTATTCTTGCAACTGGTGCAAATGTCTCATCGTAATCTATTCCTTCTTGTTGTGAATGTCCCTTTGCAACCAATCTAGCCTTATTTCTGACTACAACACCTGACTCATCTTTCTTGTTTCTGAACACCCATTTTGTTCCAATAATTGATTTTCCTTCAGGTTTTGGAATGAGTCTCCAGACTTTATTTCTTTCAAACTGTAGCAACTCATCTTGAATTGCTAAAATCCAATCTGGATCCTCTAGGGCTTCAGTGGCTTTCTTTGGTTCAATTATACTTAGAAATCCTGCAAACATTGCTTCATTTGCTGTTGCTGATCTGGTCTGCACTCCAACTGAGGGATCTCCTATTACTTGATGAATAGGATGGTCTTTTGTCCCTTTGTTTGAACTTGGAAGCACATCAATATCTGATAAATTGTTGTTTGTATCATTCTCAGATGTAACGGCATGTAATTCTGAACTATCCCTTTGAGGTGTAGTCTCTAAGTCCACATTCTGAGTAGAACGTGCAGAATTCTGAATAACTTGTTCAGAATTCTGAGTACCTTGTTCATAATTCTGAGTTGCATGTCCAGAATTCTAAGTAGTATGTCCAAAATTCTGAATGCCTTGGTCAGAATTCTGAATACCCGATTCAGATAAATCACTTGTATTTACCAAAATTGGACATTCCTCAGATGGACCAGCATCAGAAATTACAGTTGTTTGAACCTCTGAACTTCCCTTTTTCATTTCTTGAACCATTTTAGGATTTTCAAAATATGCATAAGATTCAGAAGTTAGTTCCAGAAATGCATCCTTAAAAATAAATTGAGTTCTGAATAGTTATGATTAGAATCTGATTCACAAGTCATATTTGTCTTATCCTTATTGAGTCCTGGACTGTTTTGTTTAGAAGTCTTTAATCTAGACTCATCAAATGTAACATTGATGCTTTCCATGATCCTCTTGGTTCTTCTGTTGTAGATTCTGAATGCTTTGGAAGTTAGTGAATAACCAACAAAGTATCATTCATCTACCTTTTTTGTCAAATTTACCAAGATTTTCTCTATCCTTGAGAACATAGCATCTGCAACCAAACACATGAAAGAATTTAATCCGTGGTTTTCTTTTGTTAATCAGTTCATAAGCAGTTTTATTTAGCCTTTTCTTTATCAAAGTCCTGTTTTGAGTAAAACAAGCAGTGGCAATTGCTTCAGCCCATAAGAAGGTTGGAAGATTTGAATAGGCTAACATGGTTCTTGCAGCTTCAACTAGAGTCCTGTTCTTTCTTTCAACAACACCATTTTGTTGAGGATTCTTAACAGCAGAAAAATTGTGAGAAATCCCAGAGCTTTGTTGTAAAGCCGTGTCCCGGTATGGATTTACTTTATCTATTTAATTATTTATTATCGTTCTCTAGTTGAATGCTTATTGACGGGAGTTATCGAGAAAGACCAAAATGATAAAGAGGGGGAAAACTATAGCTCTTTTGCAAGGTGTTGGAAAAGGAGGGACAAAAAATGTATATGTTGTAAAGGTGTTGCATGCGATCGGCCTTAAGAGACCGACCCCCCCTCCTCATTCTCGTTTTACTTGCGTCGCACCCAAAGAAAACCACAAGAAACCCTAGTTCTTCCTCCCTTGTTGCTGCCATCGCCGATCGAACCCAAGACCACCGGCGCTAGCACCGCCGCCGCTAGCGGCTGCCGGCGAGAAGGAGGAGTGCAGCGAGAGAGAGGAAGGAGCCGTCGAGTCGTGGGTTTTGCTGCTGCGTTTTTCCCCGAGAGGTAAGACCTTCGTTCTTCTTGTTTTCTCTTTCGTTGTTGTCGAAACATCACAAAACCCACCACCCCCGCCGCCGCGTACGGCCATGGCTCCAGCCGGCTGCCGCCGCCATGCACCTCGAGCCCGGTGGCTGTGATGGCGGGTCTGCGGCCGTAGGTTGTGGTTGGAGGTGTGTGTGTCGAGAAGGGTGGGGTGGATACCCTTTTCTTGTCTCGTCGGAAGGTATATCGAACCACCACCACCGCCGGTGGTGGCTGCCGCCGCCGCCGACCACCACTGCCGGAGGTGGCAGTGGGTGGCGAGTGGTTTTGTCCAGCCCTTAGTAACCTTAAAACCCGGTTGCAAACCCTAATTCGTAACCCGAATCGCGTAAACCGTTTTTGTAAAGTTATCATTTTATGTGGTGATATCGGTTCTGCCCCTGTTTTGTTTCGTTCATAACGTTTCCATCGTAACTCGGTTTGAGGCGAAATCGGTGCCCACGGTTCACATTCTGTGTCGGGAATACTTTCCGTGTTTTAGCGAAAACCTGGTTAACCCTCTAGCTAGGTGCAAAATGGTCGTTTTTGCAGCAGGTCCGAAACTTTCATCTTTGAGTTTCAGTTTTAGAAAAATCGTATAAAATCATAGGAACCTTGTTTGAACGCGTATAATATGTCCCTGGAAAGCTAAGACCCAGACCCTTTTGTTTGTGGAATTAAAATTCTGGATCAGTGGGTCTAGAGGGGGCTAAACAGGTCCCGAACAGACCTGCAGTTTAGACCGAAACGCTGAAATGTCACTCTTCTAGTCTTATGATTATTTTTAGGGTTGGGGCTTCGTGTTGACACTTTGTAGCACTTATTTAGGTGGAAAGAAGTGAGTTGGAGTTGGCGGGCTCGTTTTGCTATTGTGGATATTTGCGTTGCTTATCGAGGTGAGTTCTCTCACTACGTAGGATAGGGATCTTATGTGCATTACTGTAGCTCGTGTGTGCTAGCTATTTTTGTTGTGTGTGGTACTGGGCTGTGTAGTGTCTAGAATGGACCTTGGGTGTCGTATAAAACTCCGGTAGATCGAGAGCTCGGGGAGACCGAGAAATACGTACACGGGTGTCGTACAACTCGGGGAGACCGAGGAATACGTACACGGGTGTCGTACAACTCGGGGAGACCGAGGAATACGTACACGGTATTGTATGAGATCGGGGAGACCGATGGTTATATATATAGTATTGTATGAGATCGGGGAGACCGATGGTTATATATATAGTATTGTATGAGATCGGGGAGACCGATGGTTATATATAGAGTATTGTATGAGATCGGGGAGACCGATGGTTATATATATAGATACAGTTGTTGTTGCATGAGTTTGACTGTTTAGGATATGTTCTTAAGCTGGCATGTGTGGATTGATGGTATTTATCTGTAGATAGGGGTAGTGCTCATATGATTGCTACCCTTTGTTAGTGTTTGAATTCACTAAGCTTCGTGCTTACTCTTTCCCTATAAATTACTGTTTCAGGTTCGAGTGGCAGTAAGGCGTGACGGTACACACTGGCGCGTTGAGACTTTCGGCAATTTCATTATGATACATTATGTTATATGATTTACATTTTCCGCTGTGTTAATTGGTTGGTAATTTAACTTAACGACTTTTGGGAAAACGTTTGATTGGATTTAAATACTTATGGTTTGTTTAAAATAAAATAGTATTTTTTAAAGTTCAAATTTATTGTAATTTTTGGGACGTTACAAGTTGGTATCAGAGCATAGCTTGAGCGAATCGAACATACTTCGGTGTGTTTGAACTCAAGTTTGCGGCTCAGGATTTTCTTTTTTCCTTTTAAAATTCTTGAGAATTAAAAGAAGGGAAAACTACGTTTGAGAAACGGTGACCGGAGGCGAAGTGTGTACAGTCAGCCGATGCCAAGGGAAAAGGTAGAGTACTTAGTGTAATTTATTTCTTTCTAGAACATAGGAGTATGTATGCTAGATTGCTTGGTGCTTATTACACTGTACTGCATATTTGTTGCTTGCTAGTAGAAATTATGCTAGTTGTGATAGGTTGTTAAGTGAATGCTGTATAAGTTGTATGCAGTAGGAACCATGTAGCCTTAGAATGTTGGATTTAGTTCTATTGCACAGCTCTTGTTTGAGTCCAACCGTTGTAGGATAGAATCTTTTATTCGAAAGTCTATCTGGTTTTACACTGTATGCAACTGTGCATTCGCGAGGCGACTCGTCATGACTAGTAGGGATTCCGTCATAGCAAGGGTAGCGGGATGAGGTGAAATTCCTAGGGAGCTAGGAAGAGTGTTTGCATATGCTGGTACGGGTATATGGGTGGAACTGTCGGCAATGAACTACTTGGGCACTTTGGGACGGGACTCGAAACGAGTAAGGATAGGTGTGGAATGTAGTAGTAGAGCTCCTACTATGTGAAGCCCAGGATCCGTGCTCGAGTCAGGGAAAGTCACGGAGAATCCGAGGAGTTGAGTGTGCGCGTAGTTAGCAGGTTTAGTGTGTGCTAATAGCTCGTTAAGGAGGAACAACAATACTGACTCAGATTCTGGTACCGGAGTTACCACTGAGCTGATTCGAAAGATGATTGCGGCTAAGGTGACACACGCTACTGGGGAGGCGATCCCCGAGATTGTACCGCCATTCGTAATGAGGTAGTAGTGTTGGTAGAGGAGCGCATCGCGGCGATTCCACTCCTTGACGGTGGGCAACCCCGAGCGAGAGAGTGGTAGTATCGGGAACGGATTGGAGTGCGCATTCCTTACCAGTGGTTATCCTGAGAATTTGAAGGTTCGCTTCACGGTGAATCTGTTACGAGACGGAGCGAAAGACTGGTGTGCTACTGCTTGGACGCTTAGCGAGCGCACTACTTTGACCTGGGAGGAGTTCGTCGTACGTTTTCGGGCAGAGTATGTGCTTCCAGTGGAGATGGAGAGGATTGCTAAAGAGTTCTTGGAGCTCTCTCAGACTGCGGAGACTGTAAAGGAGATGAACCGAGAGTTCACGGAAATGGCATTTTTTCTGTCCTTTGTATGCTGCTTCTGCGGACATGAAGAGGACGCGGTACAAGAATATGTTACGTACCGAGATCAGGGAGTTCGTAAGTACTGCGCAGTATGCTTCACTTGCTGCGGTGATGGAGGCGGCCCGAGGTAGAGTTCATCAACTGAGAGTGAGAGAGGCACAAGATACGCATATAGTGGTGACAGGTACGTTCTTAGTTAACTCGGTGCCTGCTGTGGTGATGTTTGATAGCGGGGCTACTCATCCTTTCGTGTCTCACACTGTTAGTGAGCGTTTTGGGCCGAGTTGTAGGACGGTAGGCTGTCCGCTTGTGGTTGAGGTTGCTGATGACAGGACCTTGACGGGTTCTGACGTGTATCGGGGGTGCACTTTGGAGATCTCTGGTGTGAGATTCCCTATTGATTTGATTCCGATCGCTATGCGGGAGTTGTGCGTGATTGGGGGCATGGATTGGATGGATGCTTTCGATGCGGAGATTGTTTGTCGTCGCAAACAAGTGCGAGTTCGAACCCCAAGTAGGGGAGAACTGCTAGTTCAGGGCGACTCGCCCAGGCGTACCTCAGCAATATGTTCGGCTGCGAAGGCTCGGAGATACTTGCAGCACAGCGGTCAAGGATATTAAGCGTATATGATAGACACGCGCGGCGACGAAGAGAAGAAGACTGCGGAGGATGTGCCAGTTGTATGGGAGTTTGCTGACGTGTTTCCCGATGATTTACCGGGAATACCTCCCGAGCGACAGGTGGAGTTCCGCATTGATTTGAGACCGGGGTATCATCAGATGCGGGTAAGGAGTGAGGATACGGAGAAGACGGCCTTTCGTACACGTTATGGCCATTACGAGTTGTGGTGATGCCTTTCGGGCTCACTAATGCACCAGCAGCGTTTATGGACCTTATGAACAGGGTGTGTAGCCCGATGCTGGATCGGTCGGTGATTGTGTTCACTGACGATATCCTCGTGTATTCAAAGACGAAGGAAGAGCACGAGACGCATTTGCGAGAAGTTTTGGAGGTTTTGTGGCGGGAAAAGCTTTATGCTAAGTTCTCCAAGTGTGAGTTCTGGTTACGGGAGGTCCAATTCCTAGGACATGGCGTGAACCAGAATGGTATTATGGTCGATCCGGCCAAGATTACGGCAGTGATGCGGTGGGAAGTGCCGTAGACTCCCACTGAGGTACGGAGTTTTCTTGGGTTAGCAGGGTACTACCAGAGATTTATCCAGGATTTCTCCAAGATTGCATTACCAATAACCCGTTTGATGAAGAAATCTGCGGCTTTTAGCTGGGGTGAGGAGCAGTAAAGGGCTTCTGAGGAACTGCGCAGACATTTATGCGAGGCTCCAGTGTTGACTTTGCCCGATGGTATGGAGGATCTGGTAGTGCATTGTGACGCTTCTCACCAGGGGTTGGGCGCCGTGCTCATGCAGCGCGGTAGGGTTATAGCTTATGTTTTGAGGCAGTTGAAGCCTCATGAGATGAACTACCCGACTCATGACCTAGAGTTGGGGGCAGTAGTGTTTGCTCTCAAGAATTGGAGGCATTACTTGTATGGTGTCAAGTGTACGATATACACTGACCATAAAAGCCTCAAATACTTGATGGACCAGCAAAACCTCAATATGCGTCAGAGGAGGTGGGTTGACGTAGTTAAAGATTATGATTGTGAGATACTTTACCACCCGGGTAAAGCGAATGTTGTTGCGGACGCACTTAGTCGACATCCGGTTGGTGAGCCACTTCGGGGCTTGTGTCAACGGTTAACAGTGGTTGCACCTCTCCTTGAGTCGATAGGTAGTGCTCAGGAAGTGGCAGTTCTGGATGAGAATGCCAAACGCGAGAGAGTTTCAGGGGAAATTCCGAATTTTGTCCGTGATAGTCGGAGTTTATTAACGCGATATGGTCGAGTTTGGGTTCCCTTCACTGGTGGGAACAGGCAAATACTGTTGGACGAGGCGCATAAGTCCAAGTTTTCTATTCATCCCAGAGCTACGAGGATGTACCGCGACCTGCGGGATAATTATTGGTGGCTCGGTATGAAGCGGGATGTCGCCAAGTGTGTAGAGGTGTGCTTGACTTGTCGGAAGGTCAAAGCTGAGCACCAGCGGCCGCATGGGAAGTTGTAGCCTTTGGAGATACCGGTGTAGAAATGGGAACAGATCACGATGGATCTCATTACGAAACTCCCAAAGACTCCACGCGGGAACGATGCTAGTTGGGTGATCATCGATCGTCTGACCAAGAGCGCTCACTTTTTGGCCATCAGGGAGAGCTCCTCGGCGGAGAAGCTCGCAGAGATTTTCATGCGAGAGATTGTATCCAGGCACAGGGTGCCGGTATCGATTGTCTCTGTCAGGGATACCTGTCTTACCTCCCGGTTTTGGGAGAAGTTTCAGACGGAGATGGGTACGCGATTACATTTTAGCACGGCTTTTCATCCACAGACCGACGGGCAGAGTGAGCGGACTATCCAGACTCTCGAGGATATGCTTCGGGCATGTGCTATCGATTTTGGAGGTAGCTGGGATCAGTACCTTCCTTTGGCGGAGTTTTCCTACAACAACAGCTTTCATTCCAGTATCGGCATGCCGCAGTATGAGATGTTGTATGGTAGGAAGTGCAGGACGCCCGTTTGTTGGGGCGAGTTTGGCCAGCAGGTATTAGGGAGCACTGATATCGTGCTGAAGACGACTGAAATGATACAGATGGTGCGGGACCGTCTAGTTACTGCACAGAGTCGGTAGAAGAGTTACGCCGACAAGAGGCGGTCATGTTTGGAGTTTCAGGTGGAGATTAAGTTTTGTTGACGGTCTCACCCTGGAAAGGGGTAATCCGGCTTCGTAAGCGGGAAAGTTGGGGCTCCGTTGCATCAGACACTACAAGATCATCGCGCGAGTAGGAAAGGTAGCTTACCGCTTAAAGTTACCAGACGAGCTGAGTTTGATCCACAACACTTTCCACGCGTCTCAGTTGCGGAAGTGTGTAGTGGATGAGGCTGCGGTGATTCCTCTCGAGGAAATTCAGATCCACGAGCGGCTTATTTACGTAAAGAAGCCGATCGCCGTTGTCGACAGGAAGACGAGGGCCTCGCGTAACAAGGTAATTGACTTGGTGAAAGTCCAGTGGCAGCACCGATAGCGTTCCGAGTGGACTTGGGAACCCGAGGCGGAGGTGCGGGAGAACTATCCGGAGATGTTTGCAGACGTGGACTTCGAGGATGAAGTCTAATCCAAGCAGGGGAGAGTTGTAAAGCCCGTGTCCCGGTATGGATTTAGTTTATCTATTTAATTATTTATTATCGTTCTCTAGTTGAATGCTTATTGACGGGAGTTATCGAGAAAGACCAAAATGATAAAGAGGGGGAAAACTATAGCTCTTTTTCAAGGTGTTGGAAAAGGAGGGACCAAAAATGTATATGCTGTAAAGGTGTTGCATGGGATCGGCCTTAAGAGACCGACCCCCCTCCTCATTCTCGTTTTACTTTCATCGCACCCAAAGAAAACCACAAGAAACCCTAGTTCTTCCTCCCTTGTTGCTGCCATCGCCGATCGAACCCAAGACCACCGGCGCCAGCACCGCCGCCGCTAGCGGCTGCCGGCGAGAAGGAGGAGTGCAGCGAGAGAGAGGAAGGAGCCGTCGAGTCGTGGGTTTTGCTGCTGCGTTTTTCCCCGAGAGGTAAGACCTTCGTTCTTCTTGTTTTCTCTTTCGTTGTTGTCGAAACATCACAAAACCTGCCACCCCCGCCGCCGTGTACGGCCATGGTTGCAGCCGGCTGCCGCCGCCATGCACCTCCAGCCCGGTGGCTGTGATGGCGGGTGTGCGGCCGTAGGTTGTGGTTGGAGGTGTGTGTGTCGAGAAGGGTGGGGTGGATACCCTTTTCTTGTCTCGTCGGAAGGTATATCGAACCACCACCACCGCCGGTGGTGGCTGCCGCCTCCGCCGACCACCACTGCCGGAGGTGGCAGTGCGTGGCGAGTGGTTTTGTCCAGCCCTTAGTAACCTTAAAACCCTGTTGCAAACCCTAATTCGTAACCCGAATCGCGTAAACCGTTTTTGTAAAGTTATCATTTTATGTGGTGATATCGGTTCTGCCCCTGTTTTGTTTCGTTCATAACCTTTCCATCGTAACTCGGTTTGAGGCGAAATCGGTGCCCACGGTTCACATTCTGTGTCGGGAATACTTTCCGTGTTTTAGCGAAAACCTGGTTAAGCCTCTAGCTAGGTGAAAAATGGTCGTTTTTGTAGCAGGTCCGAAACATTCAGCTTTGAGTTTCAGTTTTAGAAAATTTGTATAAAATCATAGGAACCTTGTTTGAACGCGTATAATATGTCCCTGGAAAGCTAAGACCCAGACCCTTCTGTTTGTGGAATTTAAATTCTGGATTAGTGGGTCTAGAGGGGGCTAAATAGGTCCCGAACAGACCTGCAGGTTAGACCGAAAAGCTGAAATGTCACTCTTTTAGTCTTATGATTATTTTTAGGGTTGGGGCTTCGTGTTGACACTTTGTAGCACTTATTTAGGTGGAAAGAAGTGAGTTGGAGTTGGCGGGCTCGTTTTGCTATTGTGGAGATTTGCGTTGCTTATCGAGGTGAGTTCTCTCACTACGTAGGATAGGGATCTTATGTGCATTACTGTAGCTCGTGTGTGCTAGCTATTTTTGTTGTGTGTGGTACTGGGCTGTGTAGTGTCTAGAATGGACCTTGGGTGTCGTATAAAACTCGGGGAGGCCGAGAGCTCGGGGAGACCGAGAAATACGTACACGGGTGTCGTACAACTCGGGGAGACCGAGGAATACGTATACGGGTGTCGTACAACTTGGGGAGATCGAGGAATACGTACACGGTATTGTATGAGATCGGGGAGACCGATAGTTATATATATAGTATTGTATGAGATCGGGGAGATCGGTGGTTATATATATATATAGTATTGTATGAGATCGGGGAGACCGATGGTTATATATATAGTATTGTATGAGATCGGGGAGACCGATGGTTATATATATAGTATTGTATGAGATCGGGGAGACCGATGGTTATATATATAGATATAGTTGTTGTTGCATGAGTTTGCCTGTTTAGGATATGTTTTTAAGCTGGCATGTGTGGATTGATGGTATTTATCTGTAGATAGGGGTAGTGCTCATATGATTGCTACCCTATGTTAGTGTTTGAATTCACTAAGCTTCGTGCTTACTCTTTCCCTATAAATTACTGTTTAAGGTTCGAGTGGCAGTAAGGCGTGACGGTACACACTGGCGCGCTGAGACTTTCGACAATTTCATTATGATACATTATGTTATATGATTTACATTTTCCGCTGTGTTAATTGGTTGGTTATTTAACTTAACGAGTTTTGGGAAAACGTTTGATTGGATTTAAATACTTATGGTTTGTTTAAAATAAAATAGTATTTTTAAAAGTTCAAGTTTATTGTAATTTTTGGGACGTTACATTTGTAGAAAGTTCTGAAGAGTTTGATTTCTGAATTCTGTTCCATTGTCGCTCCTTATCTTCTGAACTAGAAGTTGCAATAAGACTTGAATTCTTTTGATGAAGTTAATCAATATTTTTGCAGCCTCGGATTTTGGTCTTAAGAATTCAACCCATGTATATCTTGAATACTCATCAACAATGACAAGCATATATTTCGTCCCACCCATTGACTGAATTGCCATTGGACCACATAAATCAATGTGTATCATCTCTAATGGTGACATGCATGAAGAGTCCATTTTCAACTTATGAGAACTTTTCTTCATCTTGCCCATCTCACATGCTAAACACAATGATTCCTTTTCAAACTTAATCTTTGGCAGTCCTTTAACCAAATGTTTGCTAACAAGATTGCTTAATTCCTTAAAGTTCAAGTGAGAGGATCTTCTGTGCCATAACCAACATTCATTTGCAGTTGCATTTGAAAGTAGACAAACTGGAGTTAAAGCTTGAATTTTTGAAAAATTCACCACAAATAAGTCCATGTGTCTTTTAGCCCAAAACACTTTTATGTCATTCTCAGTCAAAATTAAGCAACTTGTTATACAAAACTTGATCTAACAAAAACTGTCCAAGAACTAACTTATACTGAACAGATTGTGTTGTAATCCTTCCACATAGAATACTTTATGAATTGTTAAATCTCCCTTTGTTAAATCCCCATAGCCTCTAACTTGTCCTTTACTGTTATTACCAAAGTTTACTGCTCCTCCAGTCTTTTCTGTGAAATTTGTCAGAGAAGACTTATGACCTGTAATGTGTCTTGATGCTCCATAATCTAAAAACCACACATGACAGCCCTGCAAAAACATTTAGTTAGATTTAGGTACCCATACTGGAATGGGTCCTTCTTTGTTAGCTTTAATATCAGATTTAACAAAAGTTCCTTTAACTTTCCATTCAAAATCTTATTTTAAGCACCACTTTCCTTGTACTTTTATGATATCAGAACACTTTCTGTTCACAAAATTGTTTCTTTTCTTTTTAAAAACTTTAGGTTGAGGCTGAGAAACACTTTTAGTCTTCTTTTCTTTAGATTGAAACAATTTTTCATTCTCATTCCCTTTTGTCTGAGCTTGAGAAACCATTTCAGTCTTCTTATCTGAATTATGTTTTGCTTTAGACTTAAAAGATGATTTAGACTTTTGAGTTATCTTCTTTCGAGAAAGTAGAAATGATTGACTACCACAATGAACACATTTAAGATTCTTTCTTGCAAGAGACAACAAATCTGAATCAAAAGACTTTTTGCTTTTATTGATAGTATTCATATTACAATTGCATCTATTACAAGAACTACTAGCTTTGAGTTCAGAAGTAGTATTCAATAAGATCTCCTCAGAAATCTTTTTCAGATCATCTTTCCTTTTGCTTTCCTATTTTTCTGAAACATTCAACTTTTCAGAATTAGTAGATGATCCAGATGATTCTCCATGCTCAAACGTACTTGATTCATCATAGAATTTCTTATTTTCTTCTAATGCTTTAATCTTAAAAAGATCATACTCAACCTTTAACTTCTCAAGCACTTCTATTTTCTGAATATAAGTTTTGTTTTCTTTTAAAACTTTTTCAAGTTTAAAATCAACATCACAAAAATCATTTTCAAGTTCATCAAAACTTTTCCTTAACTCTTCAAGTTCTTGATTAACAAGGTTAAACCTCTTTTCAAGTTCTGAGAAACTTTATGAATTAGACTCAGAATTTTCAGATGACTCAGAATTCTGACTAACAGAATCAGAATTCTGACTAACAGACTTAGAATTCTGACTAATGGACTCAGAATTCTGACTAGAGGACTCAGAGTTCTGACTAACTGTTTCAGAATTCTCTTTGTTTTCAGAAACCTTGTATGCTTCAAATATATTCTCAATGTCAGTATAGGGGAAACTTGGCTGTTTATCTTTGTAACTTACATTTAGAGAGTCATTTTTGAATTTAGCATCATTGTATCTTGGTTTCTCTTCTGTTGGTTTTGAAATTTATTTCTTAACCTTGTCTTCTGAAATTTCTGATTTTTCATCCTTTGGTTCAGAAATGATTTTCTTTGCTTTTTCAGAACTTGATTTTTGTAGATTATCAGAACTTGTAATTGAACTTGCAGGTCTCACAAAGATTTCAACTATATCTGGGATTTCTGGTTTAGGAACATGTAGTTTCTCAAAATCATAAAGATGTATTGGAACCTTTTTCAAAATAACATTTTCTTCCAAACCTAATCCCATTTTTGGATTGTGAAACCTTGTTTCTTTAACATTGCTTGTGAGAAGACTTAAAGTTTGTTGAGTTTGCCCTCTTTTCAGATTAAGATATTCTAACTCTTTGATTTTAGTATATAAATTCTTTCTTTCATCAAGCAACATATCAAATTTAATTTGCAAATCAACATTTCCTTTTCTATTCTGAATTTGTTAACCATAATTCTTTCACCTTTTATCTGTTTTCTGAGATTAACAAATTCAGATTTCATATTTCCAATTTGAATCATTAAATCAATTTCAAGACTAGAGTGTACCTCAGCTGAAGATTCAGAACCTTCTTCTTCATAATATGAATCATCTTCATCACCCATCTTAGCCATATAACTTTGCATTTGTGAGAAATGAATGCAATCCTCTTCATTAGATGAATAATACAACCAGTTCTCTTGTTCTGCTAGTAATGCAATCCCACTGTCTTTGGTTTTGGCCAGCTGAGCTTTCTTTGCATTATACTCACAGTCTTTAGCAACTTTGACTCTGCAATCTCTGGCAAAATGACCAGGTTTTCCACACTTGAAACATAGATCCTTCTCTTTTCTCTCTTCCTTCTTTTCTTTCTTCTTTTCTTTCTTCTCTTCTTTATCATCTTTCTTCTTGTATCTCTCATCTGAACTCCCATGTCCACTTCTTCGGTACTTACCTTCAAATTTCTTGTTTCCATACCTTTTTTAAAAGTATTTGTCAACAATGCCAATTTCTCAGCAATCAACTTGATATCATCATCTTCATCAGATCCTTCTTCCTTCTCAGATTCCTCCTCTAACATTGGAATTTCAGACAAAAACACAGACTTCTTTGATGTTTTGGTGACCTTGGTTTTTCTTTCTGAAAGCAGAGCTAATTGATCAGAAACACTTTTCTTTTCTTCAACAACTTGCTTAACAGAATCTTCATGCTGATTTAGAACACAAAACAAGTCATTCAGATCTTCTTCACACATATCTTTATTCATTTGAAGACTTATTGCAAAAGATGACCATTCTGAATTAAGACAATTCAGAAATTTGTAGTTGATCTCTGACTTAGTCATCTTCAGCCCATTCCTCCTAAGATCATTCAATATTGTGCAAAACTTGTTGTAAGTCTGAGTTAAACTCTCACTTTCCTTTGCTTTGAATCTTTCATAAGCATTAATGCATTGATTCAGTTTTGCTTGAATAGATTTGGTTGTACCAAGCATCTGCTTCTCCAGTTCATCCCTCATTTCTTTAGCAGATGTACCACTATCAATTTGATTGAAAACTTCATTAGGAATAGCCAAAGTCAACAAGGTTACAGCTCTTTTGTCTATTGCATGTCTCTGTTTCTGCACTTCAGTATACTGTGAGAAAAGCCTTTTCACTCTGGTAGCAGGAATCTATGGTGTTGTATTAGTTGCAGGTGTAGCAGCAACATCAACATAGACTTCAATTGGACCTTCACGAATTAAGATCATCAAATTCTCATCAATATTATCCAAGAATTGGATAATTCGGATCTTCCATTGTTGACACTCTTCTGGAATTAGAACAGGTGGCTTCGTCTCAGATCCCATCGAGAGAAATTCTTTAGAAGACATGATTGTAAGATGAATTGAATCGATTCAACAGAAAGACAAATTCGAATTTCTTGAACAAAAACATAATGAATTCAAGAATTACTAAGAATTCAAGAATTACGAGTAGCAGCGGAATTCAATTGTAGAATTGAACAAGAAATCTTCAAGAACACGATCAAGAAACCCTCAAGAACACGATCTTGAACAAATTTATTTGTTGATTGGCTCTGATACCAATTGTAGAAACTAGGATTCGATCTTACAATCAAATAATCAATCAAGAACAATCAAACAGTAAAATAACATAGAATTGGATCCAAAAGCTTTGTATTCGATCAAGAACAGATTACAGATCTAGAAAAAGAATCTCTCAAAGATGACAAAGTAAATACAAAGTGATACGAAAGTTAGTTAACTTACAGTTGCTAAATCGTATATATACTGTAAAGAAAAGCTAAAGCTACAGTACATATATATGACAAACCAATAGAACAATTACACGTGTTCTAATTAGTAACAGAATATAAATGAAAATATCCTAAGACATAAGTTCTGAACAACATGTTCAGAACTTCTGAACATCCTTCTGACTAAGCACTTTAAAACATACAATTGAACACTTGGACATTTTCATCTTCATTCAGATGTTCTGAGTCTCCTACTCAGAACTCTGAGCCTTCTGTTCAGACTTCATCACTTAGTAATCTTTGCAGTATTCTATGATTAAAACTTCTGAGTCTTCTTACTCATAACTCTGAGCCTTCAGATGAGATATCAACACTTAGGCTTTTTGATAAACTTCAGTTCTAACAGTGTTTTTGCTAGCGAATATGTTTCGTGTAGTGAGCCACCGCTGATATTGACTTCAGTCTTATCGGGGTGTGCGTTATTTTGAAAAACGACTATTGTGATTAGTTGCCTTGGGAGGGAAGTAGTGCTTACGAGCCTACTGTATGATTATCTGATTTAAAGATTTTCATGTTAAATGTTATATTGGATTTTTATCTGACATAGATTAATTACTCACTAGACCGTATGGTCTAACCCTCATTTTGTTTTAAAAAATATGCATTTCAGGTGAATTTTACATTGAGATTGCTTGCTTGGAAAAAAGGCAGTTGAGAGTGGATTCAATTACCAGTTCACTAGTATTGATCGGGTATTTATATTATGTTATTAGTTGGACGATCATAGATTGGTAAGGATCTAAATCTCATGTTAAAATATATTATTGCGGTTAGAAGTGTTTCTTTCCTTCGTTGTATTTGAGATGATTATGGGAAGATTGTATTATCCGATCATTTTAGGTTATTTATTGGTTCGTTTCTTACGATTGTGGTTAAATTTTGGAACCTGAGTCATTACAGGAATACATACCTGGCAGGAGTCTCCGAGATCTGGAGGTGCGGTGTGGTTGTCCATTGCAAGACCATCTCGAGAAGACATCTAAATTTCACTTAGATGACCGTTAGACAATATCAAGAATACCCAAATGCCCCCCTTCGGCGACTTAGCACGGGGGTCCCGCTAAAAGTGAGAGTTCAAAAAGCTCCCGGATATGTGATCCGGGTGTGGTTTCCGGATAAGGAATCCAGAAAAGAGAGTCTGAATGGAAGTGTCCGGATATGAGTGTACGAGGGGAAGTCTCTAGTGCAGTGTCCGAGTGTAAGTGGAAACCGAATATAAAGTTACCGGATAGATGACCGATTATGTGATCCGGAAAGTGAGGTGTCCGGGTGTGATGATCCGGATACAACAATCGGATAGATTGTGTTCGGAAGGTAATTAACCGGATAGAGTGTCCGGACAATATTTTGTCCGGATAGTATAAGAAAACTTACCCGGGAAGTGGAGTGATCCGGGTAGCAAGCAATCCGGAATAGAGGATTTACCGGGGAACCGAAGTGATCCGGAAATGTGAGAGATCCGGGTAGGGAGTCCGGACACCTGTATGTCCGGATTAAATTCGAAAGACTTACCCAGATAGATATTATTGAGTCCGGATAGTGCGGTTGTGCGATGAAATGGAATCTAGGAACGAACTAGGGTTCACGATTTTACTCTTGAAAGATTAGTGAATGGCCAAAAACACAAAAATAAGCAAACCCAATTCGATTTTGACCTTAAACACACCCTTTAGATGAAAAATCAAGAATTTTTGCTAACCCAGACACAAAAGCTCAATAACACGATTTTTCAAATTAAAGCTTTAAAACTTTGAATTAGATTGTAAAACTTTGTAGAAACCTTAATGATGCTAGGAGAAATAGATTCGAATGATTAGAACTTAACAATTTGGCATAAACGACAAAACTAAAAATTCAAGAAACCTTAGAGTTCGATAAATACCAGGAAACTTGGATACCTTGAATCGATCGATGTCTGTCTGCTCTGATACCAATTGTGGATCCCAGATTAGTGCAATAACAATGATAATCAATAATCAATAGCAATAACAATCAATGATTTGAAGTTGTCATCCATGTATTTCATTCAAAGGATTCAACATATTTCAGAGAGTTTTTACAATAATGAATTGGAACAATTCTTGGCTTACCTAAAACTCTCACAAACAAACCTTATATACCTAGGCCTATGACTATTCAGGCCCAGGCCCATTAACCTCTAAAGCCCATTTAACAAATTAAGGCTTTTACAATTATATATTCTTTTCTTTATATCAGTTTCTATTTTATAGGACATTTATGGTCCTAACACTTTCATTGACTAAATGTTGGATAGACTTGCTGGTAAGGAATATTTGGATATTCTGGTTACAACCAGATTCCCATAGCACATGAGGACTAATAGAAAACCACTTTCACTTGTTCTTTTGGTACTTTTGCCTTTAAGAGAATGCCTTTTGGACTATGCAATGCCCCTGCCACATTTCAAAGGTGCATGATGTCCATATTCTCTGATATGATGGAAACGTTTATGGAAATTTTCATGGATGATTTTTCTGTCTACGAAACTTCATATGAAGAATGTTTGAATTTTTTTTTGAACAGAGTCTTAAAAGATGTGAAGAGACTGACTTAGTTATAAATTGAGAAAAGTGTCACTTCATGGTTAAAGAAGACATTGTTTTGGGACATTTAATTTCAAACAGGGGAATAGAATTAGATAAAGCAAAGTTGGAAGTCATTGAAAACCTTCCGTAACCTAAAAATATCAAAAGAATTGAATTAGAAGCTTCGTTAGTCATGTTGGCTTTTACAGAAGATTTCTCAAAGATTTCAAAACCACTCCGTCTGTTGATGCAACATGACTAGCCTTTTAATTTCAGTGATGAATGTAGGAAATCTTTCAACATTTTGAAGCAAGCTTTGATTATAACACCTATTGTGATCACAGCTGATTGGGAAAACCCTTTTGAACTAATGTGTGACGCAAGTGATTGGGCAGTTGGTGCAGTTTTGGGACAAAAGAAAGAAAAGATTTTTCATCGCATCTATTACTCTAGTAAAGCATTAGTTAACTACACAGTTACTGAAAAGGAATTATTGGTTGTTGTATTTGCCTTTGAAAAATTCAGATCCTATCTGATGGGGACCATGGTTATAGTTCATAAAGACCATGCAGCCATCAAATACTTGATTTCTAGAAAAGATGCAAAGCCAAGATTAATTCGGTGGGTGTTGTTACAAGAGTTTGATCTAGAAATAATAGATATGAAAGGAACTGAAAACCAAGTTGCTGACCACATATCCAGATTAGAAAAAGGAAAAGGAACTCTTGATTAGATAAATGAAACGTTTCTTGATGAACAGCTACTGGTGTTACGGCATGCTACAACACCATGGTTTGCTAATATTACAAATTACCTAGCTGCTGGGATTATTCTACCTGACTATAACATAAAACAAAGAAAGAAATTGCTTGTTGACTCAAAAACTTATCTTTGGGAGGATCTATTTCTGTTTAAGCTAGGAGCTGATGACACATCTGCAGTGCTGCAGCATTGTCATTCTGTTGCATATGGTGGACACTTTGGTGGCCAAAAAACTGCAACTAAAGTCCTCCAATCTGGATTCTTTTGTCCTACACTTTTTCATGATGCAGATAGGTTTGTCAAAAAAATGTAATGAAATTCAAATAACTGGATTTCTTTACCAAAGACATGATATGCCTCTCAATGGCATTTTCAAAGTTGAAATCTTTGATGTATGGGGAATAGATTTCATGGGACCATTTCCCATCTCTGGAAACTGTCAATACATCTTGGTAGCTGTAGATTATGTCTCTAAATGGGTAGAGGCAACAGCTTACCACAGTAGTGATGTAAAGGCAGTAATCAAGTTCCTTCACAAAAACATATTCACAAGATTTGGCACCCCTAGAGCTATAGTTAGTGACGAGGGTACTCACTTTGTGAACAATATGATGAAGGAAATGTTGGAAAAATATAATATCAGTCATACAGTTGCTACAACCACTCACCCGCAAGCAAATGGCTTAGCAGAACTCTCCATTAGAGAAATAAAGAGTATTCTACAGAAAGTGGTCAAACCTTCAAGGAAGCATTGGTCATTTAAACTAGATGATGCTCTTTGGGCTTATAGGACTGCCTATAAAACCCCACTAGGAAAGTCTCATTACAAGCTAATCTTTGGAAAAGTTTGTCACTTGCCATTAGAACTTGAGCACAAAGGCTTTTGGGCTCTCAAAGAAGTTAACATGAATATTAATGATGCATGTGAAAAGAAGAAATTGCAGATCAATGAAATAGAAGAACTCAGAAATCAATCATATGTCATGTTAAAATCTACTAGGATAAAACCAAGAAATTGCATGATAAGAGGATTATGCACAAAGATTTCAAAGTTGGTGAAAACGTTTTGTTGTTTAGTTCAAGACTTAAACTTTTTCCTGGGAAATTAAGGTCAAAATGGACTGGACCTTTTGAAATAAAGCACGTTTTTACTTATGGAGTTGTCGAACTAATTGATCCAAGAAATGGATCATCATTCAAAGTTAACGGACAAAGAATAAAATTATTTTTGGAATCAACTCCACCTACAAGATCATCTTCTGTAGTACAGCTTCAACCAATCTAACTCCATAACTTTTGAATCCCTATGTATATATTGTTGTTGTTTTATTTTGGATTTAGTTGACCTAACGTATGTAGTGTTGTGCAGAATCTGAAAATTCCGATGATGTTGCAGTATATGCTACAGCATACGGATGAGGCCCACTTCAGACAAAAATAAAAGCAAATATTTTTAATCTAGTGTTAAAAATAAGCTTGTTGCTTTAAAAACCCAGTTGTTTTAATGTACTTCTTAAAGAGAAGTGATGGTATGAATAGTGAAGATTATTCTAACCATCCCATATAAGTGATAAAGTAAAAGACAGCTTCATGATGATGCCTATAGTCTATTACTTTATTGTCTCTTAAGTACACTTCCAATTTTCTTTTTAAAAATTGAATTATCTTAATTTTTTGAAAGAAAATATTATCTAAAAACCACCTCTTTAACCTCTCCATAGTTATCAAGCTAAAAACTACCTTTTTCGGTTATACCCCACCATTTTCATCCCTCTACTTTCTTCTTCATTTTTCTGTTTCAAGAACAAACCATGTAGGAGACCAAGTAAACATGAAGAAGGGAACCAAGAAGCCAGTATCATCTCCGAAAGAAGATGATCTGATGAAAGGGCTGAGGAGGTCAAAACGATCGAAGGAAGCAACGGGTGATCAAGCGCCGAAAGAAAAGAAGAAGAAGCTGTCTGTGGAGGATTTGAAGGAACAAAAAATTGACAAAACCAAAGAGAAGAAGGTGAGTGTCAAAACCCACAACTCATCAATCGAATCAAACCACTCCCATACAAATGATGGAACCCATTCTACAAACCTAATCCAATCAGGGACTGTGAACCCTTTGTTGGAATGAAATCCTTCTTCAAGCAAATATGGCAAACACAACCTGCAAAATTAGTGGACTTGAACAAACCCGTTGATGAAGCCAAAAGAACCACTGAAAACAACCCCCATACTTTAATAAACTGTTAGATCTGTGTTTTGTCAATAAACCAAGTGTTGAATTCTGATAAGAATGCTCAAAAGTTCTGAAGAGAAGAGTCAGAGTTCTGACCAAGAAGGCTCAGAAGGAATGCTCTGATAGTTTGCTAACTATTGAAGTCTGAGAAGGAGAGTCAGAAGTTCTGAGAAGCTTAATCAGATGAATGTTCAGAAGTTCTGAACAACCTGTTCAGAACTCATAACTAGATACTTTCCTTTGTACTTAGTTAACTAATTAGGACACGTGTATTGTTCCTATTAGTCTTTCTTATATGTACTGTAGCTTTAGTGTTTCCGCTGTAGTATAAGCTAACTAATCTTTGGCATAACTTTTCCCGCATATTCTTGTATTCATATTTTGTAATCTTTGAGATACGCTCTCTCTAAGATCTGTAAATTTGTTCTTCATTGAATACAAGTGTTCTTGATCAAATTACTTCTCAATTACTATTCTATTCATTGTTATATTGATTGTAAGATTGGATCCTGAACTTTCAATTGGTATCAGAGCTTTTCAACAAACAAATTCGATCGAGATCGCATTCTTGAGGGTTTCCTGTTTGTGTTCTTGAAGATTTCTTGATCAATTCGAAAATTGATTCCGCTGCTACTCACTGTTCTTGAATTCTTAGCAATTCTTAAATTAATTGTGTTTTTCGATCAAGGAATTTGGATTTGTCTTTCTGTTGAAGCTTTCTTACAATCATGTCTTCTAAAGAGTATCTAGCCATGGGATCTGAAACAAAACCACCTGTTCTAATACCTGAAGAGTACCAGCAATGGAAAATCCGAATGATCCAATTCTTGGATAACATAGATGAAAATATAATGGTCTCTATCCGTGAAGGTCCTATCGAAGTGTATGTCGATGTCGCTGCAACTCCTGGAACAGAGACAACTCCAGAAATTCCACCTACAAGGGTGAAGAAGAGTTTTTCTCAGTATACAGCAGAACAGAAAAACAGACATGCTATATACAAAAGAGCAATTACGTTGATGACTTTGGCTGTTCCAAATGAAGTTCTTAACAGGATTGACAGTGGATCATCTGCCAAGGAAATGTGGGATGAACTGGAAAGACAGATGTTAGGAACTGTGAGGTCTATTCAAGCAAAGTTAAATCAGAGCATAAATGCCTATGAAAGGTTCAAGGCTAAAGAGTCAGAATGTTTGACTCAGACGTAGAGTAAATTTTGTACTATTCTGAATGATTTGAGAAGAAATGGGCTGAAGAAAACAAAGTCAGAAATAAATTACAAATTTCTGAACAGTCTAAACTCAGAATGGTCATCATTTGCTATAAGTCTGCAAATGAATAAAGATATGTGTGAAGAAGACCTCAATGATATGTTCTGTGTTCTAAATCAACATGAAGACTCTGTCAAGTTAGTTGTGGAAGAGAATAAAAATGTTGTTGATCAGTTAGCATTTTTATCAAAGTCCAAAGTTATCAAAGCACCCAAGAAGACTGCATATCTATCTGAGATACCAAAGCTGAAAGAATCTGACAAGGAAGAAGGATCAGAGGATGATGAAGATATCAAGATAATGGCTGAGAAACTGGCCTTGTTGACAAATACTTTCGACAAGAGGTATGGGAAGGGTAGATTTCAGAGAAATTACAAGAGGAGAAAATAAGTTTGAGAAGAAAGTAGAGAGAAGTGAAGAGAAGAAAGAAGAGAAGGAAGAGAGAAAAGAAAACAATTTGTGTTTCAAGTGTGGAAAATCTGGCCACTATGCTAAGGACTGCAGAGTAAAGATCGTGAAAGATTATGAGTACTATACCAAAAAGGCTCAGCTTGCAAAGAAGAAAGATGATGAGATTGCTATGTTGGCTGAACAGGAGAATTGGCTGTACTACACTTCAGATGAAGATGATCATATTAATTTTCCACAGATGCAAAGTTACATGGCCAAAATGATGAATAAGGATGATTCTGACTATGAGGATACTGATTCTGAGTCATCTACGGAGGTACATTCTGCACTTGAAATAAACTTAATGACACAGATTGGTGACATAAAAACTGAATTTGTTAATCTTAGAAAACAGATAAAAGGTGAAAGAAGTCTGGTTAACAAATTCAGAATTGAAAAAGAAGTAATAAGAGAACAATGTGAGGAATCTGAGGCTGAGAAACAGAAAGTTAAAAATGAAAATTCAGAATTGTTAAAAAAGCTTTCTTAATTAAAAAATGAATTTTCAAAGATTAAGTATGAAAAGGGTGATTTACAAATAAAATTTGATATGCTATTTTAGGAAAGAAAGAATTTATACACCAAAATCAAAGAATTAGAAGATCTAAGTTTGAAAAGAGGTCAGACTCAGCAAACATTAAATCTTCTAACAAGTAATGTTAAAGATACAAGATTTTACAATCCAAATAAGGGATTGGGATTGGAAGAAAATGTTGTTTTAAAAAGGGCTCCAGTCAACTTGTATGATTTTGAAAAACTTCAAGTTCCTAAGCCAAAAATCCCAGAAATTGTTGAAGTTTTTATCAGACCTGCAAGTTCTATAACAAGTTCTGACAATTTACAGAAACCAAGCTCTAAAAAGACAAAGGAGATAGTTTCTGATTCAAAAATAGAAAGGTCAGTTGTTTCAGAAGATAAGATTAAGAAAGAAATTTCTAAATCAAAAGATGAGAAACCAAAATACAATGACATTAAATTCAAGTATGATTCTTTAAATGTCAGTTACAAAAATAAACAACCAAGTTTTTCACATCATGACATTGAAAGCATATTTGATACAAGTAAGGTTTCTGAAACAGTTAATCAGAAGTCTGAAGCTTCTAGTCAGAACTATGATTCTTAGAGTCAGAACTCTGATTCTTAGAGTCAGAACTCTGAGTCTGAAGGTCAGACATCTGAGTCTGTTAATCAGAATTCTGATTCAGGTAGTCAGAAGTCTGAGTCAACTGGTTTTTCTAAAACAAAGTCAGATGATTTTTCAGAGCTTGAAAAGAGGTTTAATCTTGTAAGTCAAGAACTTGAGGATTTGAGGAAATCTTTTGATGAACTCGAAAATGATTACTGTGATGTGGATGTTAAACTTAATGAAGTTTTAAAAGAAAATAACATCTTTATTCAGAAAATAACAGAGCTTGAGAAACTGAAGACTGAGTATGATCTTTTTAAAATTAATGCTCTAAAAGATAATGATAAATTCCTTAATGAATCAAGTACATATGAAAAAGGTGAATCATCTACTTCTCCTTCTAACAAAAAGGGATTGAATTTTTCAGAAAAAAGAGGAAAGCAAAAGGAAAGATGGTGTGAAAAGAGTTTCTGAGATGAATGGATTGGTTCCTGCAACTGTACCAAAAGCACAGAGTTATTGTGATAAATGTACTTGTACTTTGAAAACCAGCAATAAAAATGAAAAGGCTTATGGTACAGATCTGTTGTTACTTGCAAAGAAAAATCTTATTTGTGTTCAATGTGAAAGTGATTCATTCCAATATTCTCAGAAATGTCCAATCACAATAACTTCTGTTTCCTATGTAAGAAATGACATTCAGAATACAGAAAAGAAAAATGTTTCTGTTCCTCAAACTCAGAAAAGAGAAATAATAAAAGAAGTGAAGCCTCATATTAAAATCACAGGAAAGAATGAAAAAAGGTTTAATGTGAAAGAAAAGAAGGCTGAAACTTCTTCAACATCTAAATTTAAAACTTTTAAGAAGAAATTGAACAATTTTGTGAACAGAAAATGTTCTGACTTCATAAAAGTTCAAGGAAAGTGGTGTTTGAAGAAAGACTTTGAATGGAAAGTCAAGGGTACTTTTGTTAAATCAGATAAAAAGGCTAACAAAGAAGGACCCATTCCAAAATGGGTACCTAAATCTAACTGATTGTTGTTGCAGGGCTGTCATGTGTGGTTTTTAGATTCAGGAGCTTCAAAACACATGACAGGTCAGAAGTCTTTTCTATCAAATTTCACAGAAAAGGCTGGAGGAGCAGTAAACTTTGGAAATAACAGCAAAGGTCAAGTTAAAGGTTATGGGGATTTAACAAAAGGAGATCTGACAATTCAAAAAGTTTTCTATGTTGAAGGCTTACAACATAATCTTTTCAGCATAAGTCAGTTTTTAGACAGTCTTTGTCAAATCAAGTTCAAAATAACAGGTTGCATGATTTTAACTGAGAATGATCTTAAAGTCTTCTGGGCCAAAAGACACATGGACTTATTTGTGGTTAATTTTTCAAAAATACAAACATTAAATCCTGTTTGTCTTTTATCAAACTCAATTGTAAATGAATACTGGCTATGGCACAGTAGATGTTCTCATTTAAACTTCAAAGATCTGAATAATCTTGTTGCAAAACATCTGGTTAAAGGATTACCAAAGATTAAATTTGAAAAGGAATCATTATGCTCAGCTTGTGAAATGGGCAAGATGAAAAAGAGTTCTCACAAATTAAAAATGGACTCATCTTGCAAAGCACCATTTGAAATGATTCATACTGATCTTTGTGGTCCTATTTCAGTTCAGTCTATAGGAGGAAAGAAGTATATGCTTGTAATTGTTGATGAATATTCCAGATACACATGGGTTGAATTCCTAAGAGCTAAGTCAGAAGCTGCTACTACATTGATAAACTTTATCAAAAGGATTCAAGTTCTCTTACAGCGTTCAGTCCAGAAAATCAGAAGTGATAATGGAACAGAGTTCAGAAATGAGACTCTTCAGAAGTTTTTAGAAAGTTCTGGGATTTCTCACAATTTCTCTGCCATCAAAACTCCTCAACAAAATGGTGTTGTTGAAAGGAAAAACAGGACTCTAGTTGAAGCTGCAAGAACCATGCTGGCTTATTCAAATCTTCCAACTTTCTTATGGGCTGAAACAATTGCAACTGCTTGCTTTACACAGAACAGAACTTTAATCAATAAAAGATTAAACAAGACTGCTTATGAACTGATAAACAAAAGAAAACCAATAATCAAATTCTTTCATATTTTTTGCTGCAGATGCTATGTCCTTAAAGACAGAGAAAATCTTGGTAAGTTTGATAAAAAGGCAGATGAAGGATACTTTGTTGGTTATTCATTAACTTCCAAAGCATTCAGAATCTACAACAGAAGAACCAAGAGGATGATGGAAAGCATCAATGTAACATTTGATGAAGTCAGAATGAAGACTTCTGAACAAGACTGTTCAGAACTCATGCAGAACAGGACAAAAATGACTTCTGATACAAACTCTAATCCTATTTGTTCAGAACTCAATTCACTATTTAAGGATGCTTTTCTTGAACTGACTTTTGATTCTTATGCAGAGTTTGAAAACCCTAAGATGATCAATGAAATGAAAAGAAGAACTTCAGAAGTAGTTCAAACAACTGTAATTTTTGATAAAGGTCCATCTGAGGATTGTCCAACTCTGATAAATACAAGTAATGAAAATTCTGACCCTGGTACTCAGAATTCTGAACCTTGTATTCAGACTTCTGAACCTCGTATTCAGAACTCTGAACAAGTCACTCAGAACTCTGACCGGTACTTGATTATCATTCGCAGTCTCTACCATTAAAGCATGATCTATCACTTTAGGCTTTAAATTCAAATAAGCAGCAAAAGAAGTAGACACAAATGATCGGTTTGCACCGGAGTCAAATAGCACTTTAGGATGAGAAGAGCTTATTAAAAAATTATCTGTAACAACATCTTGAATTTCTTCTGCTTCTTGTGCTGTTATTGTTAATGCCAAAAATCGCCCAAAATAACAAATTAAGGTTGATGTGGACTTTAATAACTAAAGAAATGGATCTCAAGACCTATCAACACAATCGCAAGGAAGAAAGTAAATAAGACGAGAGAATTGGTGACGCGGAAAACCCCAAAACGAGGAAAAACCGCGATCGACTTTGTGGGAGTCGACAGTGCACTATGATCGCCAATCAGGGGCGATAATCCTTTGGTAACAAGTGTTTTGTGTACAACAAATTACAAATAGATGTAAAAATGAGCTTAGTCGTGTGAAAAAAGTCGTGTATCGTGTGTAAGTCGTGTGAGATAAACTGCTGTCGTGCGGTTCGGACTGTTGTCGTGCGAAGTTACTTTAGCGATATTTGTTCGAATGCTCTGTAGATTGCTGTTGAGTTTGCGATGTATAATAACTTGGAAACGGATGGAACAGATAACATATGTCCTTTTCGGTTGGGGAGCAGACCTTTATAAATAGCTTCCACTGGTCATTAAATGCGTCTTGATGGTTTGCTTCGTAACCACTGTCGGGCCTTTAATGCCATTAATAGCTCGTCTGTTACTGACCGTTGTACCATGAATGCTTGTGGACCTGCATTAACGAACAAAAGAAACGGGTTTGACTGTTAACGGTTAGTGTAACGTACGACCGTCTTAAGTCTCGGACGTCGATCGTACGGAACGTACGACCATTATAAAAATGTACGACCAGATACTCGTCTGTAAATAACCTGTAAGACCCTATCTTAATACAAGAGTGGTCTTATGAAAATGTTATCTGAGTTTTCTTTCGTCGGTCGTGAGGTGTGATTTTTTACCTAAACAGTTTGCCCCCAAAATTTAAATTTTAGGCGTAAGATTCGAATTTTAAATCAGACGAAGTGGTTCGACATATGTCGCGTGGGGAGAGAATCTGGTCGAATCCCAACCGTCTTGGTTCGATTTGGATTGGAGGAAACGAAAGGGTCGTGATGTCACGACGACGTGTCAGAGGCGTAGAGTTGTTTAGGGGACATGTGTCGTCCATCGACATGATGCATGCGAAAAGGCGATGGACAGGTGTCGACCATCCAGAGGGTCGACCTAACATGATCTTTTCCATAAATAACGCGATCCTGGGGATTGTTTTATTTTTACGCTCACTTGTGTTTTTAGGAAAGGATTTCAGAGATATTTACTTGCCATCTTTTCGTGTGCCTTGAGTGTTTATAAGTTTTAGAAGGAATCTTTCTGTTCTTCTCATAGCTTTTCAAAATGACAATCGAACCAGCGAGCACCATTGTTGGTCAGGAAAGTTTAGAGGCCTTTAGGACCTTGTCCGGTATTCCAGATGTCGTTCAAATATATTCGCCGGGTCAGTTCCGACCGGCCGATTGTCCGAATGGTCATTTTGTTTTGTACGAATACCCTTTTAAGGTGGGCTTTAAGTGGCCATTTTCTCCGTTAGTTAGGGAGTTTCTGGGAAATTATCATCTTTCGCCTGCCCAAATGATGCCCCAGTTCTGGTGAATAGTCCGTGTGATCGATAGGATCACCGACGAGCGAACGAATCCATTCACAGCGGAGGACCTTCTGGCTTCCCACGTAGTCAAGGTGGACAACTACCACTGGTACAGTTTATTTTCTAAGTACAAGAAAGCCCGGGTCTTGGGGCTGAACACCCAAGTGAACTACCATGGGTGGAAGGCTCGGTACGTCTTCTGAAAGACGTAGTCGCTCGAGCTTCTGCAGGAGGACACGACATGGGTCACTGCCGGGTGGAACACCAACAGTAAGTCTTTCACTTGTCGTATCTTATTTCTGGGTCGTATGTCATGGCTGATCGTAAGTTTTTTCATTTCAGCCCTTACGTTCCCTGATGTTGGCGTGTCCAAAGAGATGGAGGCGAAGATCGAAAAATTCTGGATGTATAATCCGGATGACAAATCTTTCTTCGTCTACCGAGGTGTTAGGGACGAGGGTTCGGACGACGAGGTCGTCAAGCTGACAGGGACGGAGATCCCTATAAGAGAAGAAGCAGAGACAAGAGGAGGAAGAAGAAATAGCAGGTAACTTGTCATATATTTTACCTGGGATGTCGTATGTTTTATTTATACAACTTTCTCTGTTGTTTTGTAGGTGGTTCGGGCGATATGCCTACCCCTGATATGCAAAAGAAGAAGGCCCAACTCCTGTTGGCTCGTAAGGCCAAGGAGTTGAAGCGAAAAGCTCCCTCACCCCCGTCGTCGGGGGTAAAGAAGGTCCAAGACGGTTCACCAGAGGGAACCATCGTCGAAGGGTGGTGACCCATCTAGGGTCGCTACTGCTGATAAGACGAAGACGCCACCGGGAGTTATTGATGCGACTTCGGTGAGCGTGGCCCCTCCTCTATTCGAAGAGGTCGATCCTTCTCCCTCGCCGGCCGACAAGGGAAAATGTAAGAGGATGGAGGAGTCCACCGATGTTATGTCGGTGAATTTTACATTTCCGTCAAACTTCATGGCCGAGGAAGAGATGGACAGCAATAAGATGTTTCCCGATCTGGAGAAATTCCTCCTTCCGTCCTTTAAGGAGCGACTGGAGGACGTCACGATCGACAACATGGGACGCACGTCGCAGGGCTGACCTTCAAGGTACGTACGATCCGTCTGTCTTAAGTATTTTTGTCGTTTGTTTTCTGATGTTTGTATATTCGCGCGCTGCAGGCATTCCAAACTTCTCTTTGTCTATATGCCCATATGGATAAAATCCGTAGGGTTACCCCTGTTGCCATAGAAAAAATGCATAAGGCGCAAGAGGAAGCCCGTGTGGCAAGGGATCAGGAGGAGCTGGCGATGGAAAGGGTCGAGTGCCTTTCTGCGAAGTAGCCGAAGTCCAGGACCTTCATGCGGCGTCGTTGAGCGCGAAGGAAGACCTTTAGCGCCATCTGAGGGAGACCATTGAGAAGTCCTCTGCGACTGAGGCAGAGTTAGTAGCGACTAGGGACTCCTTGGCCGAGAGCGAAAAACAGGTCGAGGACCTGAAGTCGCTCGTCGAGGCGAAAGAGGAGAAGATCGCATCCTTAGAGGAGCGTCTCCAGTCGTTTGAGGCTCTAACCCGTCTGAGGGTTCGAGCGGCGGGGGCTAGAACCTATGGCCGGAGCCGAAGAAGAGGTCAAGACCTTCTTAGAGCAAGTCGGGGACGAGGAGGAACTCGACCAAGAAGACAAGCTTGAAGAAGAGGACCCGACTGACGCTGAGGTCGATGTGACTGGCGACGAGGAGGCCGTTGAGGACTCCCCTCTACCTTGAATTTTTTCCTTAGATTAATTTAGATGTGGGGCGACTTATAATCCATCGTGCCCCTTTACTTGCATAATTCTGATCGTGTAAATACAAATGAATATTTTGTTAGGCTTTTGTCATGTACTTCACTTTGTTGCAGATGAACAAAATAGAACGAAGGATAACAAAATTTAATGGACGTATGAAAAACTGTATAACTGAGATGTTTGTAACTGTGAAGTAATTGGGCGACTGGGGCCGAAGAAGTATTCTAAGTATGGAGTTCAAGTCACTGGACTTTTTTCTCCGACACTTAGTTTAAAGAACACCTGTGATGATTATAAGATATGTATAATGAATCATAAGATTCCTTTTGTGATATGAGTCCTAGAGACTTTGGTTTCTCATAATATAAATCGCAAAACCTGTGTCTTAATCACCATAAGACGTATGTTTTAAGTCGCAGAGACTTCATTTCTCATGATGTGAATCCTAAGAAAAGAATGACTTTGGAAGTAATCGGGCGACTGGGCCGGACATACATTCTAAACCACAGAGTTTAAGTCATAAGACTCTAACTTTATGACTCAAATTTGAATGCACCTGTTGTGATCATAAGATCTAGGTAGTGAATCGTAAGATTCGGTTTACGTCGTATGAGTCATGAGTTATGGGTCATGACTTTATCGGCCGTGACATATTTATCTTGACCTTGTAGTCTGAAAGACTTTGTCTTCTCACGACGTAGGTCGTAAGACTGATGTTCGTGCGATCTTGCAAGCCTGCAATGTAAGATTCAGGGATGGTCGTTGGTTTGACCAACGACCCTCCAATGCTTAAGTCATTAATCGTTTGTCGAAATAAATCGAAAGCAAAAAACAAATAAAGTGTGCTATAGCCCAGCTACGTGGGGTTATGGTCGTAGATTTGATACTACGTTCTCCAGACGTACGATCACTCATGGATCATTGTCGTACATGATTTCGGAAGGAGTTCCGAACATGCATAGGGTGTTACTCTGGATAAAAGAGATGACCTTTCAGTCCCGAATCTGGGAGTAGGCGTCTACTTCTATCCGTTTAGAGGAATAATTTGAAAAGACTAACAGGAAAATTTCTTGCCCTTGGGGCATGATGTAACTTACTAGCGATGTCCATTCCCTACCTTATGAAGGGTCGTGGGATTAAGGACGTATGTAAAGCTTCAGAAGGTTGGTATATCATACCCGAGTACTTTGAGTGTCGTTGACGGGCGTACCTGATGACGTTTTAATATCGGCTATTGGAGAATTACTTCTGTCATGAGGTCCGACTGCCCCCAAGTCGTGAGCTATATCCATGCCCACGATCGGTAGCTGAAAACTGAGTGTCATATGGGGTACAACATTCTGCCCCATAAGAGAATACTCGAACCTGTTTTTTCTGGCATATGGATAGGTTGCATAGTATCATGCGCAATTGCCACAATATTGGTTTCATTTTTGGGGTTTCACCGTTGCTTTGTAGCAATCACGGGCGATCTTCTGTTCGCTTTCGATTTCCTGTACTCCCCATGGCGTCGGGAATTTGATCGTCTGATGATAGGTCGAGGGGACCGCCTTCATGTCGTGTATCCAGGGTCGACCAAGTATAACGTTGTATGATGATGAACAATCAATAATGTTAAATTTTGTTTGCTTGTTGACTTCTTTATCATACACTGGGAGGATGATCTCTCCCAGAGTGTTGGTAGAATCGCCATTGAATTCTATCAGAATCGTCAATCGATGGGTGATCTCTGATTTATCAATTCACATAGCTTTGACAGTGCTTAGAAAAATGATGTTGGCCGAACTGCCCCCATCGACTAATACTCTTTTGGTCGAGCAGTTGCCAATAGTAAGTTGGATAATCAAGCCATCGTGATGTTTTTACCAACTATCCTGGAGGTCGTCCTGATCGAACGTTATTGGCATCGCCTCCAGTTCCAATTATTGTTTTCGTCGGGATGACCTAGGAATGGGGTATTCTCCTGACGATTGGCTGGCGTGCCGCTTGGCTGCCGAATAGGTTAAACCACATACGTCTGATCCACCCGTCACACAGTTGATGACTTTTTCATGGACGGGGGATTCTGGTCTTATGTTATCACCTGGCATAGATTCTTTATCGATCAAGCCCTACAGATGACCCTTGGGGACGATCCATGCTAACTCCTTTTGCAGAGCAAGGCAATTATCTGTCGTATGACCATGGTCGCTATGGAAGTCGTACCATTTGGTCTTGTCCTTCTTGACGTCATTTATATCGTTCTTCTTGGGCAATCGAAAAGACGACTGAATGCTTCTAAGAGCTTCGTCTAGCTCTTTCATCGATCCCTTGAATCCATAAGAAGAAATTTTGGGATATTGGGATAATCGAGGCGCATGATTGCTCTTTTTTTATCAAACCGAACGTTTGATATTTGGCGCGATGACGCTGACTTGACGCTCGATCTGGATTTGAAATCTGGTTTCTTGATCCCGAGCGACTTTTTGTCGGTGTAATGCTTACGACAGAAGGCTAAGTCGTTTTCGACCCTCATGTAAGCCAAAGTCCTAGCGCGGACGTCTTCAAAATTTTCTGGTGGGTACTTCGTAAGATCGACGTACAATCCTGTAGTGTTGTCGTCAAGAACACGCTTGTAGGCCTCGATGGCAGTCTTGACGTCACAATTACGAATGCTGATCATATCCGCATTAAAGCGATTGAAATAACCACGGATGGATTCTCCAGATTTTTAGCCGATGTAATACAGGTCGCTGGTCTGCTTCTCCATCTTGCGATTGCTGGCGAACTGTTGTGAAAACTGGTTGACCAACTCGGCAAAGTTGCTGATGGACTTGGGTTTGAGACTCATCAACCACTGGAGAGCAGGACCTGTATGAGTCGCGCCAAAGCTTTTGCACATGCACACCTCTTGATATTGATGCGGGATTGATACTATCCACATCAATTGTTTTTTTTTGGAAAGGAGAAAGACTCCTGGCAATAGATTAAAAAGGCAAAGGAAAACAACAATTACAATGAGAGTACGGGGCACGCGGCCAAAGAGAAAACAAAACAGTGGAACTTGGATACCGAACCGTACCAATATGTGCAATATGTTCTGTTGGATCAGTTATTCCTGAATACTTGGGCGTAAAATCAGGAATATTATACTTCTTTCGAACGTCGACAGTCGCCATCGTGTCAATGAAAGGTGACGCTTGAAATCCTGCGCGGGGCTCGACGTCGACGGGGACGACAGCGCCTGGTAGCTTGGAAAGTAACGATAGCATTTTTTTCGTTCTGATCTTCCAATAACCTAAGTCGCTGGGCGACTGGGTCGTTAGGCTCGGAGTTTACACCTGACGGCGGGTTGACCCCCTGAATTCGTGGCCGTCGCCGTATATGTACCATTCCCGTACGAAGAACCATTAGCGTCCCCGTTAAGAGGGACGAAGTATGGCAGGGCCCCATTATGCAAAGGTGGTGGTCTCTGGTGCTGAGGGGGGAAATTGTCCTTGATGAGGGTTGCTGACAAATGGCCCCGGACCTAAATTGTTGGCGAATGGCCCTGGTCCTGAGTTGTTGACGAATGGCCCTGGACCTGAATGGAATTGGGGCCTTATGATAGGTACACCCATAGTTCGGGGACCATTCTGAGGACCAAAGGAATTGCTCATCGCTGGAATCCTCAGAGAAGCGATTTCCGCGGCTGCCTTCTGATTCTGCTCATGCAGGGCTTGAATCTGACTTCGAGCCGCATTCAATTCTTATTGAAGTTGAATCATGGGATCTTGATAATTTGCCATTTACATGAAAGTAACAAAAACTTCACAAGATCGTTAGATGGGGTCCCACGGATGGCGCCAAACTGTTAATCCCAAAAATCGCCCAAAAGAACAACTTAAGGTTGATGTGGACTTTAACAACTAAATAAATGGATCTCAAGACCAATCAACACAATTGCAAGGAAGAAAGTAAATAAGACGAGAGAATTGGTGATGTGGAAAACCCCAAATCGAGGAAAACCGCGGTCGACATGTGGGAGTCGACAGTGCACTATGATCGCCAATCAGGGGCGATAATACTTTGGTAACAAGTGTTTTGTGTACAACAGATTACACATAGACATAAAAATGAACATAGTCGTGTGAAAAAGTCGTGCGTCGTGTGTAAATCGTGTGAGATAAACTGCTGTCGTGCGGTTCGGACTGTTGTCGTGCGAAGTTACTTTATAGATATTTGTTCGAATGCTCTGTAGATTGATTTTGAGTTTGCGATGTATAATAGCTTGGAAACAGATGGAACAGATAACAGATGTCCTTTTCGGTTGGGGAACAGGACTTTATATATACTTCCACTGGTCATTAAATGTGTCCTGATGGTTTGCTTCGTAACCGTTGTCGGGCCTTTATTGCCATTAATAGCTCGTCCGTTACTGACCGATGTTCCATGAATGCTTGTGGACCTGCATTAAAGAACAAAAGAAACAGGTTTGACTGTTAACGGTTAGTGTAATCATACGACCGTCTTAAGTCTCGGACGTCGGTCGTACGGAACGTACGACCATCATAAAAATGTACGACCAGATACTCGTATGTAAATAACCTGTAAGACCCTATCTTAATACAAGAGTGGTCTTATGAAATGGTTATCTGAGTTTTCTATCGTTGGTCGTGAGGTGTGATTTTTTACCCAAACAGTTTGCCCCAAAATTTTAATATTAGGCGTGAGATTCGAATTTTAAATCAGACGAAGTGGTTCGACACGTGTCGCATGGGGAGTGTATCTGGTCGAATCCCAACCGTCTTGGTTCGATTTGGATTGGAGCAAATGAAAGGGTCGTGACATCACGACGGCGTGTCAGAGGCGTAGAGTTGTTTAGGGGACAGGTGTCGTCCATCGACATGATGCATGCGAAAAGGCAATGGACAGGTGTCGACCATCCAGAGGGTCGATCTGACAGGATCTCTGCCATAAATAGCACGATCATGGGGATTGTTTTCTTTTTACGCTCACTTGTGATTTTAGGAAAGGATTTCAGAGATATTTACTTGCCGTCTTTTCGTGTGCCTTGAGTGTTTATAAGTTTTAGAAGGAATCTTTCCATTCTTCTCATAGCTTTTCAAAATGTCAATCGAACCAGCGAGCACCATTGTTGGTCAGGACAGTTTAGAGGCCTTTAGGACCTTGTCCGGTATTCTTGATGTCGTTCAAATATATTCGTCGGGTCAGTTCCGACCTGCCGATTGTCCGAATTGTCATTTTGTTATTTACGAATACCCTTTTAAGGTGGGCTTTAAGTGGCCATTTTCTCCGTTAGTTAGGGAGTTTCTGGGAATGTTTAATCTTTCGCCTGCCCAAATGATGCCTCAGTTATGGCCAATAGTTCGTGTTATCGATAGGATCACCGGCGAGTGGACGAATCCGTTCACAGTGGAGGACCTTCTGGCGTCCCACGTAGTCAAGGTGGACAACTACAACCGGTACACTTTATTTTCTAAGTACAAGAAAGCTCAGGTCATGGTGCTGAACACCCAAGTGAACGACCGCAGGTGGAAGGCTCGGTACATCTTCGGAAAGACGCAGTCACTCGAGCTTCTGCAGGAGGACACGACATGGGTCACTATCGGGTGGAACACCAACAGTAAGTCTTTCACTTGTCGTATCTTATTCCCGGGTCGTATGTCATAGCTGATCGTAAGTTTTTTCATTTCAGCCCTTATATTCCCTGATGCTGGCGTGTCCTAAGAGATGGAGGCGAAGATCGAAAAATTTCGGATGTATAATTCGGATGACAGATCTTTCTTCGTCCAGCGAGGTCTTAGGGACGAGGGTTCGGACGACGAGGTCGTCGAGCTGACAGGGACGGAGATCCCTGTAAGAGAAGAAGCAGAGAGAGAAGAGGAGGAAGAAGAAATAGCAGGTAACTTGTCGTACGTTTTACCTGGGATGTCGTATGTGTTATTTATACAACTTTCTCTGTTGTTTTGTAGGTGGTTCGGGCGATATGCCTACCCCTGATACGCAAAAGAAGAAGGCCCAACTCCTGTTGGCTCGTAAGGCCATGGAGTTGAAGCAAAAAGCTCCCCCACCCCCGTCGTCGGGGGTAAAGAAGTCCAAGACGGTTCACCGGAGGGAACCGTCGTCGAAGGGTGGTGACCCATCTAGGGTCGCTACTGCTGATAAGACAAATACGCCACCGGGAGTTATTGATGCGACTTCGGTGAGCGTGGCCCCTCCTCTATTCGAAGAGGTCGATCCTTCTCCCTCGTCGGTCGACAAGGGAAAAGGTAAGAGGACGGAGGAGTCCACCGATGTTATGACGGTGAATTTTACAATGCCGTCAAACTTCATGGCCGGGGAAGAGATAGACAGTAATAAGATCTTTCCCGACCTGGAGAAATTCCTCCTACGGTCCTTTAAGGAACGACTGGAGGACGTCACGGTCGAAAACATGGGGTCGCGCATCGCAGGGCTGACCTTCAAGGTACGTACGATCCGTCTGTCTTAAGTATTTTTGTCATTTGTTTTCTGACGTTTGTATATTCGCGCGCTGCAGGCGTTCCAAACTTCTCTTTGTCTATATGCAAAGGGTCGAGTGCCTTTCTGCGAAGTTAGCCGAAGTCCAGGACTTTCATGCGGCGTCATTGAGCGCGAAGGAAGACCTTCAGCGCCATCCGAGGGAGACCCTTAAGACGTCCTATGCGACTGAGGCAGAGTTAGGAGCGACTAAGGACTCCTTGGCCGAGAGCGAAAACAGGTCGAGGACCTTAAGTCGCTCGTCGAGGCGAAAGAGAAGAAGATCGCATCCTTAGAGGAGCGTCTCCAGTTGTTTGAGGCTCTAACCCGTCTGAGGGTTCGAGCGGCGATCATGCGTCGCCATTTGCGGGGGCTAGACCCTATGGCCGGAGCCGAAGAAAAGGTCAAGACGTTCTTAGAGCAAGTCGGGGACGAGGAGGAACTCGACCAAGAAGACAAGCTTGAAGAAGAGGACCCGACTGACGATGAGGTCGACGTGACTGGCGACGAGGAGGTCGCTGAGGACTCCCATCTGCCTTGAATTTTTTCCTTAGTTTAATTTAGATGTGGGGCGACTTATAATCGATCGTGCCCCTTTACTTGTATATTTCTGATCGTGTAAATACAAATTAAATTTTTGTTATGCTTTTGTCATATACTTCACTTTGTTTCATATGAACAAAATAGAACGAAGGATAACAAAATTTAATGGACGTATGAAAAACTGTATGACTGAGATGTTTGTAACTGTGAAGTAATCGGGCGACTGAGGCCAAAGAAGTATTCTAAGTATGGAGTTCAAGTCACATAACTTTTGTCTCCGACACTTATAACGAATCATAAGATTCCTTTTGTGATATGAGTCCCAGAGACTTTGGTTTCTCATAATATAAATCTCAAACCCTGTGTCTTAATCACCATAAGACGTATGTTTTAAGTCGTAGAGACTTCATTTCTCATGATGTGAAACGTAAGAAAAGAATGACTTTGGAAGTAATCGCGTGACCGGGCCGAACATACATTCTAAACCATAGAGTTTAAGTCATAAGACTTTAGCTTTGTGACTCAAATTTGAATCCACATGTTGTGATCATAAGATCTAGGTAGTGAATTGTAACAAAACGGTTTCCAAATAGATAACAAATAACATACATTGCCTAACATCGTTACATAACAAAGATACATCATATATCAAATAGGATCCATTAGTCTTTACAACCAAAATATGGTATTTCGTTACAACTTTTCGCTAATTACATACACGATATTTAGTAATGAAACTGTAACTACAAAACACATCTTAGTCTTCAAATCATAAGTATTCACAAAAGCTATCCACTGATTATTTCTCTTACTTGCTCTTATCCGATCCACGCCCTGTAATACATATTTAAAACAAAATGAGGGTTAGACCTAATGGTCTAAGTGAGAAAATCCCTGTTTCTTTGAAAACCCTTTGCACACCACCATTCACATAATACAAACACAATTACCAGTTATGACTCAATCATCATGTATTTTCCCATCTCATTCTCTTGGCCATATTAGTTGGTTGCAAGCCATCTAATAAATTAACTTCGTTGTACGACAATTACAGCCAACAACGCTGTACGAATATTACAGCCAACACACCGGTCCTAAGCCCGGCCAATGTATTCTCGTATAGTAGAATAATCATGTAAATACAATATCTCAATATATTATATTACATACATAAACACATAAGCATACCATCTATCACATTCCTAATCCACGCATATATGTATTCCAGTTTCAAAACGTTTTAAAGTAAAACTCACCTGTTTGCTTATCAAAAACTCTTTCTAGTCTTTTCCACAAAGAATTCTGCTTTCACCTTCGATTCACAGTATCTGAAACAAATAGATACATATATCTTTTTACCAAATAGAACACATAAGTCAAGTCCATAGTACATTAATCTTCATTCACTCCCTGTCCAATAACTAACAATACACAGGTTACTGGAAAGTCAAAAGCATCTAAACTCGCAAAATTGACCAAACAACTAAAGTTCCCGGACAACCCAAACTTCCCGGACAACACATACTATCCGGACAACACAACTATCCGGTAAACATCAACTTTCCGGATAACATAACCAATCCGAATAACACAACTATTCGGACAGCGTGAACAATCCGGGTAACATCCGGACTCCAAAGCAATCCGGACACTATCCGGTATCTCATATCAACCGGAAACTTAATGAAAAGAGAAACTTACCGTGTGAGACTCGTCCGGACACCATCGAAAAGGGACTACCCGGACACTAGCAACAAGATTACCCGGACACATTCGACCTATCCGCAAACTACTGACTGTTCATCACTTTTTACCCAGAAATCGACTGGAATTACTACCAGAAGTGAAATCAATGATTCTAATACGATAGGAACTATCTACTAGCAATTACCAACATAAAATACAAAGCAACATACCTTAATTCCTCTTCCAAGTACACCAATTTGAGCTTTAACCTAACTTTCCTTCTTTTCTCCTTCTTACTCTCTAAAAAACACACACACATACACTGGAATGATTCTGTATATTTGCAAATAATGAAAATATCTGAATATCCTAAGGGATATTATCTAACCATATTTACCCTCTAAAACTTAAGCTTTCCATTAATGACCCAAAACACCCTTAACTCCTAAATTAACCCAAACTTACCCTAAACATCAATTATAAAGTTAAATAAATTTAACAGAACTAACATTTAACTAACGAACTTACCCGAGGTATTACATCGTCCCGGAATTCGGTTAGGCAAAAAGATACGGGTACTTAGTTCTCATTTCTAATTCCGATTCCCAAGTAGCATCCTGACCCCTATGGTGTCGCCACTGAACCTTTCCCTGTCTGATCTCCTTATTCCGCAAAACTTTGACTTTACTGTCAACAATGGCTTCAGGTTCCTCCACATAATTCAACTTTTCATCAACTTGTATGTCGGGCAGAGAAACTACCTGATCTGGTGTAACCAAACACTTTCGAAAGTTTGATATATGAAACGCGTTGTGAATCCTGCTTAACTCTGGCGGAAGATCCCACCTGTATGCTACTTCACCGATCATTTATGTAATTGCAAACGGTCCAATGTACCTCGGGCTCAGTTTACCTTGTTTCCCAAATCGGATGACTCCTTTCCAAGGCGAGACTTTTAACATCACAAAATGTCCAACTTGGAATTCTAACGGCTTTCGGCGTCGGTCGGCGTAGCTTTTCTGTCTATCTTGAGCCACTTTCAATCTTTCTCGAATCTGAGTAATTTTATCCGCGGTTAAGTGAACTATATCTGGCCCCGCTAGCTGTTTCTCTCCCACTTCGTTCCAACACAAAGGAGTTCGACATTTTCTACCATACAAAACTTCAAACGGTGCCGCTTGAATGCTGGAATGATAACTGTTATTGTAGGCAAATTCGATCAATGGTAAATGCTTATCCCACGATCCCCTAAAGTCAACAATGCAAGCCCGGAGCATATCTTCTAATGTCTGAATCGTTCGTTCACTCTGACCGTCAGTTTGAGGATGATATGTTGTGCTTAACTTTATCTGCGTCCCCATTTCCTTTTGAAAATTCTCCAGAATCTTGAAGTAAAACGACTATCACACTCAGAAATGATCGAGATTGGAACTCCATGTCGAGTTACTATTTCGTCAATGTACAATTTAGCTAATCGTTCCAATGAATCAGTTTCCTTTATCGGTAACAAATGTGCAGACTTCGTCAACCTGTCGACTATCACCCAAATAGAATCAAATCCCTTCAGAGTCCTTGGTAGCTTTGTGATGAAATCTGTAGTAATCTGATCCCATTTCCACATCGGTATTTTTAATCGTTGTAACTGACCAAACGACCTTTGATGTTCAATCTTTACCTTCTTACAAGTAGTACAACCTTCCACATGTTGAGCAATGCTTCTTTTTATTCCCGGCCACCAATAGAATTGTTTTAGGTCTTTGTACATCTTATTAGTACCTGGATGGATAGAGAATCGAGATTGATGAGCTTCTTGTAGTACACGATCACGTAAACCACCCAAACGAGGCACCCAAATTCTGTTCCCGAGACACAATAACCCACGATCATCTTTCACTAGCAATGCTGAAAACCCCACTAACCGTTCTGATTTCGAATATTCTTCCTGATAGGCTTCTACTTGACACTTCTTTAGTTCGTCGAAAATGTTAGGTAGAAGCTCAGTTCGTAGTGCAATAGCTTTTATTGTTCCATTTCTTTCTTGACGACTCAACGCATCAGCTACCACGTTCGCCTTTCCCGGATGATAAAGGATTTCACAGTCATAATCATTCACCAATTCTAGCCATCTTCTTTGCCTCATATTTAATTCCTTCTGATCAAAAAGATGTTGGAGACTCTTATTATCGGTATAAATTTGACATTTAGAGCCGTAAAGATAATGTCTCCAAATCTTCAACGCGAATACAACTACTGCCAGTTCCATGTCGTGTGTAGGATACTTTCTTTCATGATCTTTTAACTGACTAGAAGCATAAGCAATAACCTTTCCACGCTGCATAAGTACACATCCCAATCCCAGTTTGGAAGCATCACTATAAACAACAAAGTCTTCGGAACCTTTCGGTAGTGACAAAATCGGTGTGCTACAAAGTCTTTCTTTCAAAATTCTGAATGCTTCATCCTGTTCCGCTTTCCATTCAAACTTTATATTCTTTCGAGTCATCTTGGTCAATGGCGTAGCGATATGAGAGAAGTCCTTTATAAACTTTCGATAGTAGCCGGCTAAACCTAGAAAACTACGTACTTCGGTTGGCGTTCTCGATGGTTCCCACTTTTCAATTGCCTCTATTTTCGCTGGATCAACTCGAATACCCTTCTCGGAAACTACGTGCCCCAGAAATTGAACTTCTCGTAACCAGAATTCACATATGGAAAATTTAGCATACAACTTCTCTTTCCTCAGCAACTCCAGGATCAAACGAAGACGTTGTGCGTGCTCCTCTTTGGACCGGGAATAGATAAGTATATCATCGATAAATACAATAACAAATTTATCGAGATACGACTTACATACCCGATTCATTAAATCCATAAAAGCAGCTGCAACGTTCGTCAGTCCAAATGGCAACAACAGGAATTCATAGTGACCATACCATGTGCAAAAAGTAGTTTTCAGTACGTCTTCTTCTTTAACCTTCAGTTGATGATAACCAGATCTTAGAACAATCTTGGAGAAATAGCAAGCTCCAACTAGTTGATCAAAGAGGTCATCAATTCTAGGAAGCGGATATTTGTTCTTGATCGTGCGCTTATTCAGTTCCCGATAATCAATACATATTCTCATCGAACCATCCTTCTTTTTCACAAACAAGACTGGTGCACCCCACGGCGAAGAACTGGGTCTGATGAAGCCCTTATCGGAAAGATCTTGTAGTTGCCTCATCATTTCTTTCATCTCTGGTGGCGCTAAACGATACGGTGCACGAGCAATAGGAGCGGCTCCAGGAATCAGATCTATACCAAACTCTACTTATCTAACGGGCGGAAGATTATTCAAGTCTTCAGGGAATACTTCTGGAAATTCACTAACAATAGGAATATCTTCCAACTTATTCTTTTCTAGCTTAGTATCTATCACATAAGCTAAATAACTCTGGCAGCCTTTGCTAACACTCTTCCGAGCTTTCATCATAGAAATAAGGCAAGACTGACTATTTTTACGATCACAATAAATCACTACCGGTCCCCTCTCAGGCAAGACAACATTGATTAATTTCTTATCACAAGCTATGTTAGCATGATTCTCGGCTAACCAATCCATCCCCACTACTACATCAAACTCTATCAAAGCTATAGGAAATAACTGAATCGGTACTCCGCACCCTTCTATATTTATCACACAACTAACAAAAACTTCATTAACTGACACTTGTTTATCATTTGAAGTATCTACCATTAAAGTATGATCTAACACTTTAGGCTTTAAACGCATATAAGCAACAAATGAAGGAGACAGGAACGATCGGTTTGCACCAGAGTCAAATAACACTTTAGCACGTGTAGAGTTTATTAAAAATGTACCTGTAACCACATCCGGAGTTTCCTCCGCTTCTTGTGATGTCATCTGAAATGCACGACCGCTTGTTCTTGGTGGCTCTAGTCTTGGTACTACCAGTCTGACAACCGCTGGTTTCCCTGGTGTACCCCCTTGCTGTATTCTTCCCCTCGGACAATCAGAATGAATGTGATCCAGAGAATTACATGAGAAACAAAACCGCGTCACTCGACAGTGTTTAACAACATGTCCGGTCTTCCCACACCTAAAACAAACCCGAGGATCAACTTGACAATTTCCTTGGTGGATACGGTTGCATTTCGGACAAGGTCTTTCCACTGGTCGGAAAGGTGGACGGTTATCAAATCGCTGAAACCTGGACTTCTTCGGATCATACTGCGGTCCTTCCAACTTTCTTTTCCCCGCACCTTTATCACTAATACTTCTCCCTTTATCTTGCTCCACGGTTTCCGCGGCGTCTACTACGGCGGAGAAAGTTTCTGGTCCTTTAGCAATCACAAACTTCTAACTTCTGCATTCAATCCGAAGATAAACCTTTCAATCTTCATTGCCTCTGTGGCAACGTAGTATTCCGCGAAACGAGACTTTTCTAGAAAACGAGCGGTGTAGTCCCGAACTGATAAATTCCCCTGCTGCAAGTTCATAAACTCTCCTTCCAATTGTTTTACTGCTGCTTGAGGACAAAACTGTTTCCTAAAAGCTATAACGAATTCTTCCCAAGAGAAGGTAGAATATATGTTAGACCCTCCCGAAGTAATATGAGCTTCCCACCAGTATAAAGCATCGCCTTTCAACATTGCGGTTCCATAAAGTACTCTATCCTCGTCAGCACATTTACTAGTCTTGAAGATAGCTTATATTTCTTTCAGCCACCACATAGCTTTCACGGGGTCCCTGTCTCCTGTGTAGGTCGTATGCTTACAACTTAGGAACATTTTATAATCACATTTATTCACCACTGGTACGACAGTAGGTGTAATGGGCATCTCCTCTTCATGAGTAGGATCTGGTCTTTCTGTCTCAGTATTATGAGTTTGGTTGAACATACCTTGGATATTGGCTTGTAATCTTCCCATTTCAGCTGCTAAGTCGTCTCTGGTAACAAATTCCGTACCGCGCCCCTGAACTCTGCCTCCAGTTCCGCCTCTACCTCTTTCTCCCCCTCTTCCCCTTGCCCCAACTGTTGGATTTGTCCTATTAGGATTTCCTCCTCCCCGATTCGTTTGTCTAGTACCGCTTGCCATTCTGTAGATTCAAACAAGGCTTCATACAGATAAGGACATACCCCATATAACAAAGTATTCCAGTTCAACATGTACCTGTAAGATCACAATTACACTGGCCAGGTGTGAATCTGAAATTACCTTACATGATGTTCCTTCTACCTTTTTATATTTAACACCCCAAGGTTCTACAATATTAGGGACATCCTACTTCACATGCAGTTTAAGTCTAGGTACAGATACTAATACCTAAATCCCTTAAACTAGGGCTCTGATACCATCTGTAACAACCCGGTTTCCAAATAGATAACAAATAACATACATTGCCTAACATCGTTACATAACAAAGATACATCATATATCAAATAGGGTCAATTAGTCTTTACAACCAAAATATGGTATTTCGTTACAACTGTTCGATAATTACATACACGATATTTAGTAATGAAACTATAACTACAAAACACATATTAGTCTTCAAATCATAAGTCTTCACAAAAGCTATCCACTGATTATTTCTCTTACTTGCTCTTATCCGATCCACGCCCTAGAATACATATTTAAAACAAAATGAGGGTTAGACCTAATGGTCTAAGTGAGAAAATCCCTGTTTCTTTGAAAACCCTTTGCACACCACCATTCACATAATACAAACACAATTACCAGTTGTGACTCAATCATCATGTATTTTCCCATCTCATTCTCTTGGCCATATTAGTTGGTTGCAAGCCATCTAATAAATTAACTTCGATGTACGATAATTACAGCCAACAACGTTGTACGAATATTACAGCCAACACACCGGTCCTAAGCCCGGCCAACGTATTCTCGTATAGTAGAATACTCATGTAAATACAATATCTCAATATATTATATTACATACATAAACACATAAGCATACCATCTATCACATTCCCAATCCACGCATATATGTATTCCAGTTTCAAAACGTTTTCAAGTAAAACTCACCTATTTGCTTATCAAAAACTATTTCTAGTCTTTTCCACAAAGAATTATGCTTTCACCTTCGATTCACAGTATCTGAAACAAATAGATACATATATCTTTTTACCAAATAGAACACATAAGTCGTACTAAAGCTAGGAACTCTAAAGAACTCCAATCCTCAAATGTTACCCCCAAACCTGAACTTAAGTCAAGTCCATAGTACATTTAGTCTTCATTCACTCCCTGTCCAATAACTAACAATACACAGGTTACTGGAAAGTCAAAAGCATCTAAACTCTCAAAATTGACCAAACAGCTAACGTTCCCGGACAACCCAAACTTCCCGGACAACACAGAGTATCCGGACAACACAACTATCCGGTAAACATCAACTTTCCGGATAACATAACCAATCCGGATAACACAACTATCCGGACAGCGTGAATAATCCGGGTAACATCCGGACTCCAAAGCAATCCGGACACTATCCGGTAACTCATGTCAACCGGAAACTTAATGAAAAGAGAAACTTACCGGGTGAGACTCATCCGGACACCATCGAAAATGGACTACCCGGACACTAGTAACAAGATTACCCGGACACATTCGACTTATCCGGAAACTACTGACTATTCATCACTTTTTACCCAGAAATCGACTGGAATTACTACCAGAAGTGAAATCGATGATTCTAATCTGATAGGAACTATCTACTAGCAATTACCAACATAAAATACAAAGCAACATACCTTAATTCCTCTTCCAAGTGCACCAATTTGAGCTTTAACCTAATTTCGTTCTTTTCTCCTTCTTGCTCTCTCAAAAACACACACACACACACTGGAATGATTCTGGATATTTGCAGATAATGAAAATATCTGAATATCCTAAGGGATATTATCTAACCATATTTACCCTCTAAACCTTAAGCTTTCCATTAATGGCCCAAAACACCCTTAACTCCTAAATTAACCCAAACTTACCCTAAACATCAATTATAAAGTTAAATAAATTTAACGGAACTAACATTTAACGAACGAACTTACCCGGGGTATTACATGAATCCTAAGATTCGGTTTACGTCGTATGAGTCATGAGTTATGGGTCATGACTTTATCGGTCATGACATATTTATCGTGACCTTGTAGTCTGAAAGTCTTTGTCTTCTCACGACGTAGGTCGTAAGACTGACGTTCGTTTGATCCTGCAAGCCTGCAATGTAAGATTCAGGGATGGTTGTTGGTTTGACCAATGACCCTCCGATGCTTAGGTCAGTAATCGTTTGTCGAAATAAATCGAAAGCAAAAAAGAAATAAAGTGTGCTATAGCCCAGCTACGTGGGGTTATGGTCGTAGATTTGATACAATGTTCTCCAAACGTACGATCACCCGTGGATCATTGTCGTACATGATTTCAGAAGGAGTTTTGAACCTACATAGGGTGTTAGTCTAGATAAAAGAGATGAACTTTCAGTCCCGAATCTGGGAGTAGGCGTCTTCTTCTGTCCGTTCAGAGGAATAATTTGAAAAGACTAACAGGAAAATTTCTTGCCCTGGGGGCAGGATGTAATTTACTAGCGATGTCCATTCCCTACCTTATGAAGGGTCGTGGGATTAAGGACGTATGTAAAGCTTCAGAAGGTTGGTATATCATACCCGAGTACTTTGAGTGTCGTTGACGGGTGTACCTGATGACGTTTTAACGTCGGCTATTGGAGAATTACTTATGTCGTCAGGTCCGACTGCCCCCAAGTCGTGAGCTATATCCATGCCCACGATCGGTAGCTGAAAATTGAGTGTCGTATGGGGTATAGCATTCTGCCCCCTTGTGGCGACTGTAAGACGATACCCGGACCTGTTTTTTCTGGCATATGGATAGGTTGCATCGTATCGTGCGCAATTGCGTCAATTTTGGTTTCATTTTTGGGGTTTCATCGTTGTTTGTAGCAATCACGGGCGGTTTTCTATTCGTTTTTGATTTCCTGTACTCCCCAGGGCGTCGGGAATTTGATCGTTTGATGATAGGTCGAGGGGACCACCTTCATGATGTGTATCCAGGGTCGACCAAGTATAACGTTGTATGTTGATGAACAATCAATAATGTTAAATTTTGTTTGCTTGTTGACTCCTTTAGCATACACTGGGAGGATGATCTCTCCCAGAGTGTTGGTAGAATCGCCATTGAATCCTATCAGAATCGTCGATCGACGGGTGATCTCTGATTTATCGATTCCCATAGCTTTGATAGTGCTTAGAAAAATTATGTTAGCCGAACTGCCCCCATCGACTAATACTCTTTTGGTCGAGCAATTGCCAATAGTAAGTTGGATAATCAAGCCATCATGATGTTTTTGCCAACTATCTTGGAGGTCGTCCTGATCGAACGTTATTGGCATCGCCTCCAGTTCCAATTCTTGTTTTGGTCGGGATGACCTAGGAATGGGGTATTCTCCCGACGATTGGCTGGCGTGTCGCTTGGCTGCCGAATAGGTTAAACCACAGACGTCTGATCCACCCATCACATAGTTGGCGACTTTTTCATGGACGAGGGATTCTGGTCTTATGTTATCTCGTGGCGTAGATTCTTTATCGATCAAGCTATGCAGATGACCCTTGGGGACGATCCAGGCTAACTCCTTTTGCAAAGCAAGGCAATTATCTGTCGTATGACCATGGTCGCTATGGAAGTCGCACCATTTGATCTTGTCCTTCTTGACGTCATCTCTATCGTTCTTCTTGGACCATCGGACAGGCGACTGAATGCTTCTAAGAGCTTAGACTAGCTCTTTCATCGATCCCTTGAATCCATAAGAAGAAATTTTGGGATATTAGGAGAATCGAGGCGCAGGATTGCTCTTTTTTTATCAAACCAAACGTTCGATATTTGGCACGATGGCTTTGACTTGACGCTCGGTCTGGATTTGAAATCTGGTTTCTTGATCCCGAGCGACTTTTTGTCGGTGGAATGTTTACGACGGAAGCCTAGGTCGTCTTCGACTCTCATGTAAGCCAAAGTCCTAGCGCGGATGTCTTCAAAATTATCTGGTGGGTACTTCGTAAGATCGACGTACAATCTTGTAGTGTTGTCGTCAAGACCACGCTTGTAGGCCTCGATGGCAGTTTTGACGTCACAATTACGAATGCTGATCATTTCTGCATTAAAGCGATTGAAATAACCACGGATGGATTCTCCAGATTTTTGGACTACGTAATACAGGTCGCTGGTCTGCTTCTCCATCTTGCGACTGCTGGCGAACTGTTATGAAAACTGGTTGACCAAGTCCGCAAAGTTGCTGGTGGACTTGGGTTTGAGATTGATCAACCACTGGAGAGCAGGACCTGTACGAGTCGCGCCAAATATTTTGCACATGCACACCTCTTGATATTGATGCGGGATTGATACTGTCCACATCAATTGTTTGTATTGTGCAATATGTTCCGTTGGATCAGTTATTCCTGAATACTTGGGCGTAAAAGCATGAATATTATACTTCTTCGGAACGTCGACAATCGCTATCGTGTTAATGAAAGGTGACGCTTGAAATCTTGCAAGGGGCTCGACGTCGACGGGGATGGCGGCGCCTGGTAGCTTGGAAAGTAACGATAGCATTTTTTCATTCTGATCTTCCAATAACCTAAGTCGCTGGGCGACTGGGTCGTTAGGCTCGGAGACTGTTCAGCCTCACTGATGATCGTTGATAACTTATGTTGTTTACTTATGATTCTTGAAGACAAGTTTCACGTCAACCATGTTCTACACTGAAGTCGAAGACCAAGCCAAAGAACCAGCGACTAAGTCTACTAATGAACTGATGCGGATATCAGCGAAGCCAAGACTTCCACTCAACATGAAGTTTGTAAAGCCCGTGTCCCGATATGGCTTTATTTTTATTTAAGTATTTTAATTATTTAAATTTTTCTTTAAGTAATTCTATTAGCGGGATTTGGCGTCAAGGACCCAAAATGAGTAAGTTTGTGATGTTCGGTTAAATGAGTAAAATCCTAAATTCTTGTGGTAAGAAGTGAATTATTTTTAAAACCTAGGGGCTAAATGTGAAAGTTGGTGAATTTGGTGCTTGGAGATCGGCCCATGATGACCGACCTCCCCTCCCCTCTTTCTCGTTTATCATTCACGGCACACATACACAATCACCACAAAAACCCTATTCCTCCTCCCCATTGCGGTTGCTGCTGCCGTCGACCAAACCACCAGCCGCCGCCCCCGTTTTTCGTCGCTAACGGCTGCCGGAGAAAGAGAGGAGCAACGAGAGAGCGAGAGAGGAAGAAGAAGCCGGTAAGTTAACTGTTGCTGCTGCGTTTTGTTAAAGAGGTAAGATTTTCTCTTCTCGTTTCTTTCGTTGCCGTCTAACCACCGCGGAACCACCATCGCCGCTGCAGCCATGGCTGCCGCCGGCATCGCCGCCGTGCACCACCGGTGCGGCGGCTGTGGCACGCGTGGTGGTGGCTGCTGGGTCGCGTTTGGGCGTAGGTGCGGCCCGAGTAGTTTTGTTGGGGTGTTCCGTCACTTCGTCGGAGTTTTTCCTTTAAACCATCACCACCGTGGGTGGTGGCCGCCGCCACCGACCACCACTGCCGGAGATGGCAGTGGGTGGCGCGTCGTTTGGTACAACATTCGTAAACCCTAAATAGCTAAACCGGTACCCCAATCGCGAAAGCATTAACCGTTTTATAAAGTTATCATTTTATGTGAAAGTCGTTTTTCTGCCATGTTTTGTATCGTCTATAAATTTGCCGTCGTATCTCGGATTGAGGCGAAATTGGTACTCACGGTTCACATTCTGTGCCGGGCACAATTTTCGTGTTTTAGCGGAAGTCTGGTTCGGCCTCTAACTAGGCGTAAAATGGCTGTTTGTACAGCAGGTCTGAATATGACAGTTTCGCGTCCTGTTTTTAGAAAATTCATAGTAAATTGTAGGAAAATCATTAGAACGCGTGCGATATGTCCCTGGAACCCTAAGCCATGGAACTAACTGATTTTGGAATAATAATTCTGGGTTGATGAGTTTAAGAGGGGCTAAACAGGTCTCGAACAGACCTGTAAATCTTAGAGTAAAAGTTGGATTTTTCGTGTGTAAGTTTATAGTTGTGACTTTGGGCTAGGACTTCGTTGTGACGTTTGATATCACTTATTTAGGTGGAAAAAGGTGAGTTGGTGTTGGCCGGCTCGTTTTGCTGTTGAGGGCATCTACTTTGCGTTAATGTGAGTTCTCTCACTGTGTAGATAGGAATTGTATGCATGTTATGGTAGTTTGTATCTACTACTGTACTTGTGGTGTGAACTAGTTGTTTGTAGTGTGTAATATTTGCTTGGGTTAAATGCTTAGTATAAATGTGTGTTACAATACAACTCTGTGGGACCGAGGAAGTGGATAGAAATGTTGTGGGAACTCGGTGGGACGAGTGTATTACAATACAACTCGGTGGGACCGAGGACTCGGTGGGACCGAGGAAGTGGATAGAAATGTTGTGGGAACTCGGTGGGACGAGTGTGTTACAATACAACTCGGTGGGACCGAGGAAGTGGATAGAAATATTGTGGGAACTCGGTGGGACGAGTGTGTTACAATACAACTCGGTGGGACCGAGGACTCGGTGGGACCGAGGAAGTGGATGGAAACGTTGTGTGAACTCGGTGGGACCGGGAACTCGGTGGGACCGAGGAGTTGGGTACATAATTACTTGTATGTTTTTACTTACATTATGTAACTGTGGTGTTGTTGCTCATGTGCGAATAGGAGTGATGTGTATATAATTTCTACCTGGGCATGTGATGGAATTCACTAAGCCTTGTGCTTACCCTTTCCTATTTTAATGTGGTTTCAGGTGCTAGTGGCTCCAAGGCGTGACGGGTACACACTGGCGCGCGTGAAGAGTTTTATAATCATGAGATTAGAGTTATTATTAAACGATTTAGTTTCCGCTGTTTATTATTACTGAGAATATTTATTATTGAATCTGCAAACGAAACGGTGTTGGATATTTAATAAGGTTTTATTTATTAAAATGCCTATTTTTAAAGTTAAAATTTATTGTAATTTTTGGGACGTTACAACTTGGTATCAGAGCACAGCTTGAGTGAATCAAACGCATCTCGGTGTGTTTGATCTCAAGTTGCGGCTATGAAATTCTTCTCTTAAAATTTTTTGGAAAAATAAAAGGAAGGAAAATCCGTTTGGGAAACGGTGATCGAGGACGCAGTGTGTACAGTCAGCCGGAGCCAAGGGAAAGGTACAATACTTAATGTATTTATTGCTTTCTAGATCATAGGAGTATGCATGCTAGATTGCTTGTACTATTTACAATGTGCTGCATGTTCATTGCTTGCTAGTAGGAATTTATGTTAGTCATGGTAGGTTGTTAAGTGAATGCCCTATAGGTTATATGCAGTAAGAATCACATAGCCTTAGAATATTTGATTTAGTTCTATTGCGCAGCTCTTGTTTGAGTCCAACCGTTCTAGGATAGAATCTTGTATTCGAATGTCTATTTGATTCACGCTGCATGCAACTGGGTATTCGCGAGGCAACTCGTTATGGCTAATAGGGATTCCGTTGTAGCAAGGGTAGTGGGATGAGATGAAATTCCTAGTGAGCTGGGAAGAGTGTTTACATATGAGTATGTATGCTAGATTGCTTTCTGGAACATAGGAGTATGTATGCTAGATTGCTTGGTGCTTATTACACTGTACTGCATGTTTGTTGCTTGCTAATAGGAGTTTATGCTAGCCTTGATAGGTTGTTAAGTGAATGCACTATAGGTTGTACGCGGTAGGAACCGAATAGCCTTAGAATGTCGGATTTAGTTCTATTACGCAACTCTTGTTTGAGTCCAACCGTTGTAGGATAGAATCTTATATTCGAATGCCTATCTGGTTTTACACTGTGTGCGACTGTGCATTCTCGAGGCGACTCGTCGTGACTAGTGGGGATTTCGTCATAGCAAGGGTAGTGGAATTGGGTGGAATTCCTAGGGAGCTAGGAAGGGTGTGTACATATGCCGGTGCGGGCATATGTGTATTGTTTTTCGGCAAGGAACTACTTGGGCACTTCGGGACGGGACTCGAAAAGAGTGAGGATAGGTGTGGAAGGTAGTAGTAGAGCTCCTACTATCTGAAGCACAGGATCCGTGCTCGAGTCGGGGAAAGTCACGAGGAATCCAAGGAGTTGAGCGTGAGCGTTGTTAGTGTGAGTTATTATGTGCTAATAACTCGTTGTAATATCTACCCAGAATAGCCATCACAAGGAGGAACAACTATAGTAAACCTGCTAGTACAGGTGTGTACTTGATTTGCTTTGATGTGATGATCGTTGGGGGGTAATGATGAAGGTTCTAATCTAGTAGTCGTGGGAATAGAAGGACGATTCTAGTATTAATCACCTGGAGTGACAATATGGATGATGTTTGTTTTAAGTAGACCATTTCGGGCCAAGATGGATGATTGTGCTAGAATCACAGGCTTATAGAGCCGACCTTGGATTGAGGAAAAACCGTAAGGATTATCTGACGTAATTTCCCAACTTGCCTAAGAGGTTTAAATGTCCGGATGACGTTTGTGGATCAGAGAGTTTTGGAGGGGTATGAGTCTAGACGTCGAATGCCGACTGAGTCATGCACAAGTTTATTTTGAAAATAAATTGCATTAACTAATTCTTGTGTTTCCAATCCTTTTATGGATTGTGTTTTGGAATTTTGGGAAATGTTCAGCACACACACAAGATTTCGAACTATGGTTTTGAAAGTACATGAAACCGTTTTATCACGGGAGTTGCAAACTTTGTTAGAATTTGTTTCATTTTGTTATTTTCCAACGGTTCTTTTGGGTAAGATGATATCCGTGTTTTGTGGTGTTTAAAATGTTGGGCAAATGACTACGGCTTGTGACTTTAACATTGGAACTCCTCCACATATGTTAGAGTTGAGACGGAAAGTTACATTCCACGATGTCTGTATAAAACTATTTTGGTGATTTGTTTAAAATGAGTTTGTTAAACAATGTTGTTTATGGTTTTACCGTGGAAAGAGATTTTTGGGATTTTGGCGTCTCATACATGATTGTGCTTTTAACAATTTGACTTTGGAGGCACAATGTATGGTGCTATTTTATTGACTTAGAGTCATTGAGTTCGTTAAGGTTCATGAAGTTTTGTTTTACGGCATGTTGAGTCGTGTGGGTTTAATTTCACGAGGTGCATATCTTATTTGTTTATGTGACCATTTGGGGAAATTTTGGGAAATCAATTTAAAGAACCCCACCTTTTGAGATTTGGTGTGAGTTAATTGGAGCATGTGTGTCATTGCAAGAAAATTTTAAGGAAGTGTTACAAGCTTGCATGTCTACCCCCAGTTAGAGATTTTATGAGGTTTTAGTCGATATTTTCAAATGATAGAAGCGGATTGGTTTCTATCTTTAAGTTTGAAACTTATACGAGACAGTTGTGTTTTAACAAAAATATATTTGTAAACTGTTTCATCGTTTGTATGACTAACTTACGCGCGTAAAAATTTATTGGTGAACCCTGTGCCACGACATTTTATGATTTAAAAAGAGAAATTTTGGGGTCAAACGTCGTGGAACTGATTTTGAAATTTTGTGCACACTTTTGTCGCACCCTGTGTAAGGTCTAGTGGTTATTTTAAGTACAGGTCATGAGCCAATCCATACTAGAACCGTGACGGTTCATTTTTAAAGAAATTATTTACTTCGCTTTGCGTTTTGTGAGTAAACTGAGCTGCAATGGAATGATTTTCAACATGATTTTCATATGTGGGACGAGCGTGTCCATTTTTGCGTAACTACCGACATGGTAATAGTAGTTTTATTGCATACGATCTTTTTGAGATGAAAAATCTTGACGTTGAAAATATTTTGTAAACCATTTGGGAAATGCGCTTTTAAGTGTTATGTGTCATTTTGAGAATTTTAAGGGTGTGAGTCCTTTTGGAAAACTCTTTTGTTTAACCCGTGTTGAGTTTGGGACTAATGTTGATTTTAGAGTATTGCTTGCTTAAACTTTATTTAAACGCGTTTTTGACCGACTTCTGGGTCTAGCAAGCGTGGAGCATTTTGCTCGGTTTTAACTTTGAGATAGTCATGGGTTAATTGCACGGTTTTAATGGCTCGATGTGGAGTCTTGTTGATGGGTTGTTTTTGTTGCACAATTTTGTATTTATGGCATGGTGAGTATTTACATGTTTGGGTGAGTGAGTCATTCCGGGATAGGCATGTTGTTGGTAGACTGTTTTGCATTAGATCCTTAGACACGTTAGTCAGTCGTTAGTAATGGTAGGTTGGGTATCACGGGGTGGGACCCCGGTATTCATGTGTTATGACCTTGACTTTCCAGTAGGCACTGGGAGGATATGGTCTTGGGCACTTACCTGGGAGGTAGTTCCGATGTGCCGGGCCTTGAGACGTACCTGGGAGGTAGACGCTAAGGTGTATCTTGATATGGTGTAACTAGGCTTCGTAGAGCGAGTGTGGAAGATACGTCGACAGTGGAAGGTTGGGTATTCCATGTGTGATGGTACTGTAGGCCGAATAGTATCGGTTAAGGGAATGGTGGCCTTTGCAATTAAGAGAATAAATACGCTGTAACCTTTTTGAGGTAAGTGGTATATTTAGGTGTCGACTTTTGGGCTTGAGGCCAAACACCTTTAGCGTAATTGGAGAATTGTAGCCGATTTTTTTTAAAAATAATTATGGTGATGGTGGTAGTAACCCTGAAATGCTCACTTGTGATGAATGGTTATGGTGGAATGACATTCGTGTGTGTTTATAAATCTGCTGATTTGATGATTCGGGTGAGATAAAATTTTAGGAGTCTTTTAGAACTCGTGGAAGTTAATCGACAATTAATGGTAGAAATGATCGGACTCGAGTATCCTGTAGGGTATATTGGTGAGGAACTTTAGAATGGTTAGAGCTTGAAATTGAATCGGGATGTATGGATCATCTAAGGTTGGGAGACAACCGAAGGCGTTTGACTAAGAATGATTCCAGTCGTTGGAGTGTTCTTCCGATCATAAATGCGGTGTACTTGAAGGAGTTTTGTTGGCAAGGAAAGTATTCGAGAAATATTTTAGGCGGTGTGAGAAATTTAGATTCCAATTAGTGAAGTCCAGTGGCAACACAGAAAGAGTTCCGAGTGGACTTGGGAACCCGAGGCTGAGATGCGAGAGAACTACCCAGAGCTATTCGCGGGCAGAGACTTCGAGGACGAAGTCTAAATCAAGTGGGGGAGAGTTGTAAAGCCCGTGTCCCGATATGGCTTTATTTTTATTTAAGTATTTTAATTATTTAAATATTTCTTTAAGTAATTCTATTAGCGGGATTTGGCGTCAAGGACCCAAAATGAGTAAGTTTATGATGTTCGGTTAAATGAGTAAAATCCTAAATTCTTGTGGTAAGAAGTGAATTTTTTTTAAAACCTAGGGGCTAAATGTGAAAGTTGGTGAATTTGGTGCTTGGAGATCGGCCCATGATGACCGACCTCCCCTCCCCTCTTTCTCGTTTATCATTCACGGCACACACACACAATCACCACAAAAACCCTATTCCTCCTCCCCATTGCGGTTGCTGCTGCCGTCGACCAAACCACCAGCCGCCGCCGCCGTTTTTCGTCGCTAACGGCTGCCGGAGAAAGAGAGGAGCAACGAGAGAGCGAGAGATGAAGAAGAAGCCGGTAAGTTAACTGTTGCTGCTTCGTTTTGTTAAAGAGGTAAGATTTTCTCTTCTCGTTTCTTTCGTTGCCGTCTAACCACCGCGGAACCACCATCGCCGTTGCAGCCATGGCTGCCGCCGGCATCGCCGCCGTGCACCACCGGTGCGGCGGCTGTGGCACGCGTGGTGGTGGCTGCTGGGTCGCGTTTGGGCGTAGGTGCAGCCCGAGTAGCTTTATTGGGGTGTTCCGTCACTTCATCGGAGTTTTTCCTTTAAACCATCACCACCGTGGGTGGTGGCCGCCGCCACCGACCACCACTGCCGGAGATGGCAGTGGGTGGCGCATGGTTTGGTACAGCCTTCGTAAACCCTAAATAGCTAAACCGTAACCCCAATCGCGAAATCATTTTATGTGAAAGTCGTTTTTCTGCCATGTTTTGTATCGTCCATAACTTTTCCTTCGTAGCTCGGATTGAGGCGAAACCGGTGCCCACGGTTCACATACTGTGCCGGACACACTTTTTGTGTTTTAGCGGAAGTCTGGTTCGGCCTCTAACTAGGCGTAAAGTGGCTGTTTGTACAGCTGGTCTGAATATGACAGTTTCGCGTCCTGTTTTTAGAAAATTCATAGTAAAATGTAGGAAAATCGTTAGAACGCGTACGATATGTACCTGGAACCCTAAGCCATGGAACTAACTGATTGTGGAATAATAATTCTGGGTTGATGAGTTTAAGAGGGGCTAAACAGGTCCTGAACAGACCTGTAAATCTTAGAGTAAAAGTTGGATTTTTCGTGTGTAAGCTTATAGTTGTGACTTTGGGCTAGGACTTCGTTGTGACGTTTGATATCACTTATTTAGGTGGAAAAAGGTGAGTTGGTGTTGGCCGGCTCGTTTTGCTGTTGAGGACATCTACTTTGCGTTAAGGTGAGTTCTCTCACTGTGTAGATAGGAATTGTATGCATGTTATGGAAGTTTGTATGTACTACTGTACTTGTGGTGTGAACTAGTTGTTTATGGTGTGTAATATTTGCTTGGGTTAAATGCTTAGTATAAATGTGTGTTACAATACAACTCGGTGGGACCGAGGACTCGGTGGGACCGAGGAAGTGTATAGAAATGTTGTGGGAACTCGGTGGGAAGAGTGTGTTACAATACAACTCGGTGGGACCGAGGAAGTGGATAGAAATGTTGTGGGAACTCGGTGGGACGAGTGTGTTACAATACAACTCGGTGGGACCGAGGACTCGGTGTGACCGAGGAAGTGGATAAAAATGTTGTGGGAACTCGGTGGGACGAGTGTGTTACAATACAACTCGGTGGGACCGAGGAAGTGGATAGAAATGTTGTGGGAACTCGGTGGGACGAGTGTGTTACAATACAACTCGGTGGGACCGAGGACCCGGTGGGACCGACGAAGTGGATGGAAACGTTGTGTGAACTCGGTGGGACCGGGAACTCGGTGGGACAGGGAACTCGATGGGACCGGGAACTCGGTGGGACCGAGGAGTTGGGTACATAATTACTTGTATGTGTTTACTTACGTTATGTAACTGTGGTGTTGTTGCTCATGTGCGAATAGGAGTGATGTGTATATAATTTCTACCTGCGCATGTGACGGAATTCACTAAGCCTTGTGCTTACCTTTCCTATTTTAATGTGGTTTCAGGTGCTTGTTGCTCCAAGGCGTGACGGGTACACGCTGACGCGCGTGAAGAGTTTTATAATCATGAGATTAGAGTTATTATTAAACGATTTAATTTGCGCTGTTTATTATTACTGAGAATATTTATTATTGAATTTGCAAACGAAATAGTGTTGATATTTAATAAGGTTTTATTTATTAAAATGCCTATTTTTAAAGATAAAATTTATTTTAATTTTTGGGACGGAAGCCTAGGTCGTCTTCGACTCTCATCTAAGCCAAAGTCCTAGCGCGGATGTCTTCAAAATTTTCTGGTGGGTACTTCGTAAGATCGACGTACAATCTTGTAGTGTTGTCGTCAAGACCACGCTTGTAGGCCTCGATGGCAGTCTTGACGTCACAATTACGAATGCTGATCATTTATGCATTAAAGCGATTGAAATAACCACGGATGGATTCTCCAGATTTTTGGACTACGTAGTACAGGTCGCTGGTCTGCTTCTCCATCTTGCGACTGCTGGCGAACTGTTATGAAAACTGGTTGACCAAGTCCGCAAAGTTGCTGATGGACTTGGGTTTGAGATTGATCAACCACTGGAGAGCAGGACATGTAAGAGTCGCGCAAAAGATTTTGCACATGCACACCTCTTGATATTGATGTGGGATTGATACTGTCCACATCAATTGTTTGTATTGTGCAATATGTTCCGTTGGATCAGTTATTCCTGAATACTTGGGCGTAAAAGCAGGAATATTATACTTCTTCGGAACGTCGACAGTCGCTATCGTGTTAATGAAAGGTGACGCTTGAAATCTTGCACGGGGCTCGACGTCGACGGGGACGGCGGCGCCTGGTAGCTTGGAAAGTAACGATAGCATTTTTTCGTTCTGATCTTCCAATAACCTAAGTCGCTGGGCGACTGGGTCGTTAGGCTCGGAGACTGTTCAGCCTCACTGATGATCGCTGATAACTTATGTTGTTTACTTATGATCCCTGAAGACAAGTTTCACGTCAACCATGTTCTACGTTGAAGTCGAAGACCAAGCCAAAGAACCAGCGACTAAGTCTACTAATGAACTGATGCGGATATCAGCGAAGCCAAGACTTGTCCACTCAACATGAAGTTTCAAGTAGAAGATTTCAGTGAACGCTGAACTTTATCATTCGCTGATAAAGAGTCATTCAGCGAACGCTGATCATGAAGCCTCCTCTACAAGCAACTATTGTCTTATCTCCTTGCACGCCTCCGTACGATTTTGTCAGAACGGACGTCCCTTTTGTCCAGAATCGTACAACCAACTCTGATTCTACATTGTTCATCATGCGGCCACTATGTTGTCTACTGAAGTCAACCCATGCAACCAACCAGAGGCTACCATGTGTAAAGTTGTAGTGGCATGCATTAAATGCATGGAGTATATAAAGGAAACCCTTCTCTTGCTGATATCTGTGTGTTAGAATATTTATTTTAAGTATTCTTATTTCCTTCTCTCTTATTTCTGGTGCAAGAAATCTTAGTGATTCTCATAGTTGGTTTAGATTAGGTTTATTCCTTAATCTTGTTCCGCAACAAACTGTAAATTGTTTGATACATATCAATATACAATTTAGAAAGATAAAAATCATGTGTTTGTATTCAACCCCCCTTCTACAAACTTGTATATCCCCTTTGGGACCAACACAAAATGATCTATGGAAACTAACATAGATACGAAGACTTCATAAGCACATTATACTTTGTCTTTACCCTTGTCTTTAAACGTTCCTTGACCTGGAATACATATTTTTTTAAACATAACGAGGGTTAAACCAATTGGTCTAAGTGAGAAAATCCTTGCAATGTTTAATAAACATTTTGTAACAACATTAAAATACAACAAATATCAGAATACCAATCATAATTCTTATGCAATGTGTACAAATCTTTCACATAGCCATATTAGTTGGCTGCGCTAAACCAACAAATCAATTAACTCCGCTGCAATAAAATACACCCAACTCCGCTGTCCTACCGTACAGCCAAACTCCACCGGCCCTAAGTCCGGCCAACGAGCAATCGTGTAGTGTAATGCTTATATAAATACAACATACATCTCAATACATCATATTCCAATCATAAGCACATCATCACACTCCACATACTTATTCATTATATAAGTATTCCAGTTTGAAAATGGTTAAAGTAAGACTCACCTGAAGAAATTACGCAATTATCACCTTCTTTTCAAAACTCGCAAGAACCTTACTTTTCCATAAACTTCACCAAATCTGAATTATACAAAATACGTATAACCATTTACCACATAAAACTCATCGACAGGCTAAGAATATTAAATAAACTTAACAGACCCTTAATACTAAACAAAAGCTTGCTATCTTAAAACTAAAACTATAACCTCAGAGCAACAATTTAAATAATAAATAAAGTCTATTCAGAATACACGCACAACCCAGATACAACTCCCATCCGAATTCGAGCTTTATCCGGATAAAACTATTATCCAGAAAATACAAAGAATCCGGATATACAACTCATCCGGAAATCACAAGGAATCTGGGTACACAATCTGGATACATATAATCCGGAAAGCAACCCAATCGGAATCCGATCCGAAGAAACATATCCGGAAACCAATCCGAAAAAACTTATCCGGAAAATGATCCGGATCAAATGCCATCCGGAAACCGGGAAATCCGATTAAACAAAATTCCGACACTATCTGGAAAATGTCATACCCGGAAAACACTAGAATCCGGGTAATATTCCATCCGAAAACTCAAGGAATCCGAGTCAAAATACTATCCGGACAATGAGCAATCCGGACAAATTGAAATCAAACCCAAACTCAAACACCGACTCATTGAGAAACAAAATCTACGATTCTAAACAGATAGAAATCTTCCACTACTCGACATGAATATAATTTGTAAAAGATTTATACCTCAAAATTATATCAGACGACTCTCTCTTGAACCATAATCGATCGATTCCTTTCTCTTCTTTCATTCTCTCTCTCTCTCTCTCTCTCTCTCTCTCTCTCCTTTTATAAAAACTTGAAATTGCTAATAAAGGTTTCTAACTAAACATAAAACGACAATTATACCCCTAAACTTATAAACCGGCATAACTCACCCTAAACTAATGAACGAAAATTAAATAAATAAAACGGAACCAAAACTTAACTTAACGAACTTACCCGAAACATTACATTCTCTCTGTAAGATGGTCTCAAATGTTTCTCTTTTAAAAACATGTACAACTATGAATGCGTCTAATGAGGATGCTTAAGGACTAAGCTAACAAACATGCTTATATACCTCCTCTAATTACAAAGCATTAACCTAAACTAGTTGATCTTACAAAGTCTTTGACTTTTACATGTTTGACTTCATTAAATCTTGAATACAATTCCTGTATAACAATCTCCCCATTTGAATTCAAGATTTAAAAAAAAGAACAATATTTGATAGTCTTTAGCTCTTTGATCTTCAAAACCTTAACACTTTTCAGCTCTTTGGTTCTTTAAACAATCTCCCTCTCTACTTTAAAAAATGAACAATATTTGAAATAGTTTTGAAGAATCTTCAAACAAACTTGACATTACATTGAACTTGTTGCTTTGACAATATTTATCTTCTCATTTGTTTATGTTGCTTTGATCTTTGTCAAAAGTCTCATCTTCTTCCAAAAATATCTTCTCGGACATGATGTTGAAACAAACTTTGTATCATTTCTTCTTGAACACTGTATCTTCTTCTTGTACTTAGAAATTCTCATTGTGATATATCTCACCGATATCTCATTATCTTAGAAATTCTTCACGTTGACTTATCTCTCCCCCATCTTTGTTATATCTCCCGCTTTTTGATGATTGTGAGCATTCTGATCATCGAAACTCCACAACAATCTTTCTTTCAATTTAGGATCAACACAAAATCACCTTTGAATAAACACGTGGTCTATTTTGAATATAAGAACCATCCATCAATTCCAATATATAATTCCGAATCTTTTCAAATTCAGAACGAGTTGTAACCCTGAATCAACAAATGAAACAGTTAATATGCTTGTAAGTAGCACATAGCCATTTAGTACAACAAATGTACTTTGGAAAAGAGCTTTTTGATGTTCACCCCCCGAGGGATTCCATTCATTCATCCAAAAATATAAATGAATCTTTATGAATGCTATGACATAAAAACATATTCTCTATGTGTACGTGTAAGGGTAAGAAATGATTGAAGCAACATATGCCTGATCAGGCACAAATTATGTAAACTGTTGAGACACAACAAGTTTTCCACGGACTGAATGTGAATGATTGAAGTGTGAAGATGGGGCAAAGTTCCTTCTTTTTCAATATCCAAATCTTTCGAATGAAGATTAAATAGCATATATGCTGCATTTTCAAGAAAAAATGAAACATTTCTTTTTTAAGAAAGAAATGAATAGCTGGTGGGGTTAAAGCAAGAGTTGGCATGGGCTTACTGCCTGTTTCAATGATGGTCTTGAAAGAATTGTGATCCAATAGTAATGTGGTTGCCCGACTCAGAAATGGTTGGTGCAGAATTTTGTTATTCTTTTAACTCTGTTATCACACTCTCTTTCTGTTTTTAATCAGCACACTTCTAACCAAACTCTCGTTGCATTTTACCTCAGCATAATGAGATTACTCAACCATATGAGTTATCTCCCTCACACTTTCATGTAACCCACTCACCCCTCAATCACTTAAGGATAACTTCTTGGATAGGAAACACAAGTTGTGGTGATTCCTTAGAAGTACATCAAGATCTCACACTGAGAAATGGTTTGAACATTTCATAAAACAATTTTCATACTCGAAATAGTGAACAACTTTTGAGTATTCTGAGATTAAGATCAAAAGATACTTACGTTCAAAAATATTTGAGTTCCCCCTCAAATCATGATAACTTGATTTAAAATCAGATAAGGTCCCCTTAACATATGCAAAAGACCTTTATCTTGACAAAATTTGCCCATTTAACAAAACTTAAATAAAAAAAATCCTTAATCAGTAAAACGAGTTCTGAATTATTAAGATTGAAACTAAATTCAGAATTCATAGTCATTTAAGACCGAGTACTGGCCTTAAATGATCAGAAGTGAAAAACGTTGAAGTACGAGTCCTAAACTGTGATGTTTAGAAGTCTAATCTCTTACTCCCACAACAAATAAGCATAAAAATTTATCAATAAGCACAGATATAATCCAAAAATTAGAAACTCACCTCCTTAAAATATATATGTAATTCGGTATATAAAGCATTAAAAGCACAAGTACTCCTTCAAAATTTGCATACTTCTCTTCTGTTTCTACTCATGTGTTTGTAGTACATCTTTTATTAAGCACTACACATGATGAACCTACAGAATAGATTAAGTAAATTTTCGTACTCAACGGAACTTGGCTCTTGGCTTGTTAGGTGGAGTTCTATTTGAAGAAACTCTATAACTACCATACCAATATTGGCATAATTTTTATTAACAAAATCATTAGTTCCACAGTAAGAACAAGAAATCTCTTTTGAGCTAACCTGAGAAAATGATTTGAAACAATATCAGGTTTAACAAAAGACTTACCATGATAAACATTGTTCTTCTTGACATTGGATTTGGGAACAGATGATTTCAGAACATCTTTTTCAGAAGTATAGCCTTTTACTCTCCAGACCATCTTCACCTTTTTAAAAAGTTGATTATCAACAAACATAGAAACATTATTATCTGAATTATAAAACAGAGGATTATAGAAGAGATTAGAAGGACAAATCTGATATGTTGAAAAATCTCTTGATTTGACAAATCTTTTATAAAAACATTTTCATGAATTGAACTAGAATGTATTTTAAAAGAACGCAGATAATCATTTGAGTTATCATAAGAAGATAAAACAATTGTATCAGGACAAACTTGTTCATATAATTCAACTTTAAAATATTTCTTTCATCAAAAATCAGTTCAACTTCTTTTGTAGATCAGATTTTACCTTCTGTTCCTTCAGAAAATTTGTTACTAACCCATATAATTTCTTTGTAAGTTTAGAAATCTCAGCCTCAAATATTTTCCATTCATCTTCAAACTTTTTTTCCAAAGTCTTTCTGTATTAGTTATCTCCGTGAAAAATGCAACATTCTTCTTCTCAAAAATATTCTTTTCATTCTCATAATTACTTTTCATACACTCAAAATCTTTTCTTTCCTTTTCCAACAACTTTTCCAAATCAGAAATTTCAGTGAAAACTCAACATTCTTTTCATCAAAATATTTTCATTTAGTTTCAATAACTATCATTTCTTTCTCAAAATTATGTCTTTCAATTATTAAAACTTTCTCAAAATCAGAAACTTGTTTTGAAGGTTTGATGTTCATTGTCTCACAGCAAATAATCTTTGTAGATCCCAGTATGATCAAGTAATAATGATTGAAAACTATTAAGTATTATTGAACGATTAACGAGAGTTACAACTATTGAATTGAAGAACAAAACTCTCTCTGATAATCTCACTTAGGTGTATAATCTCTTCTAATTCGTCTAACCTAATTCTCACACAAAACAATCTTTATATACCTAGGGCTTAATGCTTAACGCCCAAGGCCATTAACTCACTAAAGCCCATTTAACAATATAAGGCTTTCACAATAAATAACAAAACTCTATTATTTTCTTTATATCACTTTCTATTTAATAGGACATTTATGGTCCTAACAATCTTTTCTTCAAATCCTTCTTTTCAGACTCAAAACCCTTTCTAAACGAATGTTTCATCTTTCAAAAAAATGTGTCCAAAACAAAATCTTTTCTTTCAATTCAACACTTTCCTTTCCAATGCTTTTCTCTTTTCTTCAAGCTTCTTCATATGATTCTGAACAGTTGTGTTGTCTCTTTCGGCTTCAATACTTGTAATTTGAAATTCAAGATAAGAAATCGTTTTTCTGAGTTCAATGTTACTCTTCTCTAAAAGAGTCTTTTCATTTGTCAAGGATGTTTCTGCATCTTTTTCATCAGTCTTTTTAAAATTAGAAAGTTTTGTATCATAGTAATCAATCTCCCTTTGGCGATTTTTAATTCTTCTTTCAAGTTCTTCTATTCTTAAATCTATATCTTTGATTTTCTTTGCTTGTCGTCCTTCAACAGATAAGTACATATCAACCCGATAGTATGAATATGACATTTTGATGAAAATGTATCTTGATATAATCTTGTAAAAATGAAACACTAAAGTCAGATCAAGAATATATCAAAAATATGTATAGATAAGTTACCTGACAGAGTGATCGTCGATAGAAACTTGGCTTAGAAGTTGAAATTTATGCACCCTCGAAAAGTTGAAAATCAGAAGAACACAAGAAATAAAAGTACAAGGAATAAAAATGACAAAATTCATAAACTAAATGTCTAAAGACTGAAAATGACAAAAACAAAAACTAAAAAGAATATGGACTAAAAAAGAAAAAAATATGAAAGTTAAAAGTGTAGGTGTTGGAAGAAGAAGTTTTCCCAAACACAAACATGCAACGGAAGCTTATAACTTAAAAACAAAAACGAACTTCTTCTTCTAAGAGAGGATCCATTGTACAAGTGTTACTAGCAACTAAAATGAGGAAGATAAAAATCATACCCTTGATGACTTTGGAGGATTCAAAAGGAGAATCCCTCTATCTAGTTCACACCCAAAGCTCCATGTTCTTTGCAAGAGTTTTCTTTCTTCTCCAAAGCTTTTATGAAAGAAAAACTAACTTTTCTTTTGCATTTACCATACACACATTTGTGTGTGTTTTTTGGCCGAAGGGTTAAGGAGAGAGAGGAGAGAGATCGGTTATTCTCAATAATAATCAATGAGATGGAGTGTAGTCATAAATATATTTAATGACATATTGCTTTTGTGTCTAACAAGCAATCTCCATCTTACAACATTGGTCCCTAAAAAATTCCTCTATTTTCTAGTTAAACCATCACTTATGATGTGTAACAAACTTTCCCCTTAACCATGTAATTCTTGCAATTTTAGTTTGGACTTTTTGTGCGACCGAATAGAATAATGCCAATAATTAATTATTTTGTGTCAATTGGCATATCTCCAACAGACTCCCACTTGCACTTGACACAATAACTATATAGTGGCATAGGTGTGTCATCCAAGACACTATTTTTGTTATCAAAAGCAGAAGGTATGAAACAGTCCTATAGGTAAGTGATCAATTATCCTTTTGTTCTAGATATCCATATGAACGTGAGACATGGTATATTGTCAATCTTCAGACCGTTCAATATTGTATATCTCAATAGAGATTTGTGGTGACCTAAAATAGACAGCAAAATTGATCCAATATCAATTAAGTCTGAGTATGGCCATACATTTAAGTGTCAACACCAAATCATCGAGGGGCCCATGGATATCACTTTTACCATGAAGCAAAAGGAACAAATTGCTTTGACTACATAGACCTCCCCTAATCTTGTTATATTTGATCAGTCCCTTTATAGCTGCCAGTTACGGACAACGTTGGAGAATAGTCAAAACATAACATACTCTGTGTCAGGAGTCTCATGCATCTCTAAGTGTTGGTCGTTCCAAAACTTGATCTCTATCAAGATCATATGAATGTAGTTGCATCCGATGCCATATCCATCTCCATGGATAATCAACTCACACTTCATATCAGTCTTAATTTATTACTCCCTTCCTTTGGAGAATAAACGATTGTGGAGATATTTGAATAAACTAGTATTCAAAGGATGTTTATAAACATGCAAAATAGAACACAGTGATACACCAATGAAATGATTTCTCCAAGCACATACTATGATCTCAACATAATAATCACCATGTCATATGCAAATGTAAACTGTTTAAGTTCCAAAATCTCAGATCAACTAAAATATATAGTCAAGCTAAATCTCTAACAACTCTAATGCCTATAGACCTAGTATGAGTATTATGCTTAGTCTGAGGCAAGGGCTTGGTGATGGGTCAGCCAAGTTCCTACTCGAGTCAACTCTACTAATGATAATGTCCTTGTCTTCAACAACCTTCCGAACGTAATGAAATTTCTTGAGTATATGTCATGTACGCTTGTGTGACCTGGGTTCTTTAGCCAAGATGACTGCACCCTCGCTGTCACAGAAGATCTCTATGGGATTATGAGTAGTGTGAACTACGCCAAGATCCCCAATGAACTTCTTCATCCACATGGCCTCTTTTGCAGCCTCATTAACTGCAATATACTCAGCCTCTGTTGTCGAATCTGCTAAAGTGCTCTGCTTGGAACTTCTCCAAGTGACCGCTCCATCGATTAGCAAAAACACGAATCCTGATTGCGAACATGAATCATCTCTGTCAGTTTGGAAGCTAGCATCTGTGTATCCTTTTACACATAGCTCTTCCTGGCCACCATAGACCAAGAACATGTCTTTTGTCCTTCTCAGGTATTTGAGAATGTTCTTGACTGCTATCCAATGAGCTTCGCCTGGGTTGGCATGATATCTACTCGTCATGCTTAAGGCATCAAGTCTAATGATATGAGAGGAACATATATTAGAGAAATTAATGTGTCAAATTAATGAAATATCTAGGTGATTAAATCATATTTTGTTATCAAAAAATAAATTTGGGACAATGACACATATATGTTTTGACGTGACCATGTGGGACACCATGGTCATGACATAATAATTTGTGTGATGAGAAACACACATAGACACGTTCTCTTTCCTTTGAAAGACATAATGAGGCAATAACCAAATTGCAACTATTGACTTCTGCAGTACAAGAAGCAACACCACCATCGTAATATGCCCTCTCGAATACCTAGAAATTTTGTATTCCTTGATCCTTAGCCAATACGGGAATGAGACCATCCTAAAGCTAAGGACATAATACCAAGAGATTCCATTGTTACAATGAATACAAGGTGATATTTATGGACATAAACATCTAGAATGCGGGCCATTAAAGTACTTTATGGTTCTGGTTTCAACACGATGAACACATGTTGTATTATTGTCCACATGCAATGTTGCACTCCTAACAGTAGCTATACGTTTAAGGGCTCACCACCCTGATTATCTCATCAAGTGTACACGACTTGGGATGCTGGAGAATATATATCATATGGATTTGATAACTATTGCATATGTATTGGGATCAACGTAGAGTTTTCAATACCCCATGTGTATATAAAAAGGCCTTCTAGAAACTATCATCAGAAGAATATATATATATGGTAGCTAGGGCATTGGTTATGCGCACCAATTTACCCATATCTTCCTAGGGTTATACAATATTACATGCAACTTTACTTATTTGTTTTTAGACCCACTACTAGCCAACAAATATCATGCCTACCAGTTGGTAACTGGATATAAGCCTGATCCTTACATACGCATGTTTGGTTGTATTGTATATGTGCCAATTGTACCTCCACAGCGCACCAAAATGGGTCCTTAAAAACGATTAAGAATATATGTTGGATATAAACCTCCAACAATTATCCTCTATTTAGAACCTTTGACGGGTGATCCAAATATCGCATGATTTGTGGATTGTCACTTTGATGACAGTCTGCCCGTCGTTAAGGGGAGACAAGAAAAAGTATTTTCCAAGGGTTGGAACGACAGAAACTGACATGGAATGTTACCACTCTGTCTCATTTTGATCTCTAAACTTCACAACGTAAAGTTGCAGTCAAACGAATCAGATCGACACATCATACGTAAATGTTATTCCATAAGTGACAAGATCAGACATACGAGCTACTAATATACCTGTAAGGTTAAAAGTCCCCAATAGGAGCACAACGCCATTGGAAAGTGCGTTGCAATCACACATAGTGGAGGTGTGGTTAAGGTGGTAGCTAACAAATGGAAGTGATGGAAGTTGCTTGGTTCGATTAATACTATTCTTAACGAAGAGAATAGGAAGGCACATCCATTTATCATCAATACATAAAACTCTCATGAGATTATCTCTAATTATAATTATGTCCATGAATCATCACTGGAGGACACTACGAAGTTAATATTGATTCTAGAGATAAAGAAAATCTTAAATGAATTATAAGAGTACATATGAGTCAATGGACAAATCATATATACTCATTGATGATTTATTCACATATACTATTGCTCATAACATGAAAGATCACGATGACATCGAACCAAGTTCAGTTGAATAATATCAACAAAGAGCATATTGGCCTAGGTGTAAGAAACCAATGCAGAAAGAATTGTATTCTTTGACAAAGGATCGGGTATTTGGTCCGGTAGTGCTAACCCACCAAGTGTAAAGCCCGTAGGACATAACTAAGTCTTTTCCAGAAAGCGTAACGAGAAAAATAAAGCCCTAATGTATAATGTTGATCCAAACTCTCTCAGTGATTTGATGATGACCCTTAGAATTATTTAGTGAAAATTACAAATGACATCTCTATGTATTAATGTTTTGCCATCATTGATAACATACTGGGTCTGTTCAGTATCATTGATAGTATTCATTGTTCATCATAGTATTTCTCTGCAATAAATGTACATCAATGATAACATGAGCCCGTTCACTTATCACTGATGATTGTTCAATTATCACTGATGATCGCTGATAATTTCAATTGTAAGCAATGTGGTTTGCAATCCATGAAGACAAGTTTTGTCACAAAGAGTTCATCACTGACATCGAAGACGAAGCTGATGAACAAGTGATGAGTCTACTAATGATCTGATGCGGACATCAGTGAAATGAAGACAAGTCCACACATGTGACGTTTTAAGAATAAGACTTCAGCGATAACTGACTTATATCAGGTATTCTCTAATGTAAGATCAACTTAGCGATCGTTGATCATGAAGCTTATACTTCAAGAAATGTTTTTCTTATTTACTTGCACAACTCCATACGATTTTTCAGAAGGGACATGCCTTTGTCCAGTATCGTACAGCCACTCTGTCACTACACTGTTCACCATGCGGCCCAAAGCATGTTGCTAAAAGTCAGAAGCATGCGCCCAATCAGATGCTGACACATGTAAAGTCCTCCTGCCATGCATTAAATGCATCGGGTATAAATAGGAGGAATACCCCTTCAGTTTGAAGGTGGTCTCTCCCTGAACTTCTTAGTGCCTTAAAAAATATATTTATTTATCTATATCTCCTTTTCTCTCTATTTCTTGTGCAAGAACTCTTAGTGATTCTCAAGTTTGTTTAGATTAGGTTCTACTTAATCTTATTCTGCAACAAACTGTAAATTATGTTTGATTTATCAATAAAAAATTTAGAAAAACAAAGTCTTGTATGTTTGTATTAACCCCCCCCCCCCCCCCCCCCCCTTCTACAAACTATTACTTGTATAAACCCTTCGGGACCAACAACTGGTATCAGAGCAGATTGTTTAATCTCTATAAACAAGATCTTTCACATACTAATCTCTTCCTTGCTATTCTTTAAATGGCACAAAATGTAACGACCCGGTTCCCAAACATACATCAAATAACATGTATTGCATAACATTGTTTCATAACAAAAGATACATCATATAACATGTACGGTCCCTTAGTCTTTACAACCATAATAAGTATTTCATTACAAACTTTTTGCTACTTAATTTACATTATAACTAATAACAAAGTTATAAATACAAAATACTTCATGATCTTCAAAACATAAGTCTTCCAAAAGTTATTCACAATTTACCCTTTTCACTTTCTCTTACTTGATCCACGACCTGGAATACATATTTTTAAAACAAAATGAGGTTTAGACCTAGTGGTCTAAGTTAGAAAATCCCTGTCAGTTTAAAATCATTTAAATAGACACCATATACATAACACAATTTGAATACCAATTATGACTCATATGCATTGTGTACTTTCCTGTCTCATGGCCATATTAATTGGTTGCGAACCAACTAATCATTTTACTCCGCTGCACTAATATACAGCCAACTCCGATGTCCCTCCGTACAGCCAAACTCCATCGGTCCTAAGCCCGGCCAACGTGCACACATGTAGTGTAATGCTCGTATAAATATAATATACACCTCAATATATCATACAGCATACATATGTACATTATTATACTATTTATCACATTCTCAATCCACATATATGTATTCCAATTTGAAAATATTTTAAAGTAAAACTCACCTGTTTGCTTATCAAAACGTTTCCAAGCTTTTCTCAAAACGATTTGATCTTTCACCCAGAATTCACAGAATCTGAAACAATTTAAAATACAATTATCTCTTTACCAATTGAACCCATATGACTTACTAGAAGACTAAGAACTCTAGATAAATCTATCTAACTCTTATCCTCAAATGTTTCCCCCAAACCCGAACTTAAGTCGAGTCCACAATATTTCCAGTCCTCATTTATACTCTATTCAAGAGTCGACAAAACCCAAAGTTACCGTATACTCAAAAGTATCTGGAATCTCAAAAGTGACCGGACAACCAAAGTTTCCGGACACCATGAACTATCCGGACAACATACTTTCCGGATATACATTTTACCGGATATGTGAATCTTTCCGGACAACATATTCAATCCGGATGACATCCGGAAACCAAAGCAATCCGGACACCATCCGGTATCTAATTTCAATCGGAAACTATAGAAAAGAGAAACTTACCGGATATTTGACTCGTCCGGATACCTTAGCAATAGGGTTTCTGGATACTCCAACTACCGGACACTATCAAAGAGGAACTACTGGACACTATCAAATTCGTCCGGAAACCTCGATCTGTTCACTAAAATTCCTACCCAGATATTGATTGAAACCCATTTCTTTCAAACCAAATATACCAGTGCTTTGTAAATGGGTTTTCTAACCTATTCCAAACATCAATTTTATGCTTAAAACAGTTTTCATAAGAAAAGTAGAATGAACTCACCTTATGGAGATAAAACACACTTCTATTGCACAGTCAACTTTAAATCAAACAACACCCTTGATTATATCAGTTTCAATCCTTAATTTGCATCAGAATCTGCTCTTCTTCTTTCTCTCTTCTTTTCTCTCTTCTCTCTACCGAATGTAAACACACACACACACATTGAGATATCAAAATATCTCAACCCATTTTCCTCTCTTTTTGACTAAAAGAGGCGGTGGGGTGATGATGTTTCATCACTTCAACCAACTAGCCCCTCAACTATCATCAATTGCAACTTTATACCCTCCAACTTTTTAATTAAAAATAAAGTTTACCCTTTAACTCATAATTTATAAAACTTACCCAAACCTACCTTATACTAAAATTAATAATAAAATTAAATAAACCACTAACGTACCCGGTTATTACAACATCTCCCCCTTAAACGAATTCCGTCCCGGAATTCGGTTAGGCGAAAAGTTATGGGTACTTAGTTCTCATTTCTGATTCTAATTCCCAAGTAGCATCCTGCCCTTTATGATATCGCCACTATACTTTTACTTGCCTGATCTCTTTGTTCCGCAAGACTTTGACTTTACGGTCAACAATGGCTTTAGGTTCCTCCACATAATTCAGCTTTTCATCAACTTGTATATCTGGCAGAGAAATTGCCTGATCTGGCGTAACCAAACACTTTCGAGAATTTGAAACGTCAAAAGCGTTGTGGATACTGCTTAACTTAGACGGAAGGTCTAACCTGTAAGCTACTTCACCGATTCTTTCTGTAATTGCAAACGGTCAAATGTACCTTGGGCTCAGTTTACCTTGTTTCCCAAATCGAATGACTCCTTTCCAAGGTGAGACTTTTAACATTACAAAATCTCCAACATGGAATTCTAACGGTTTTCGGCGTCGGTCAGCGTAGATTTTCTATCTGTCTTTGTTGATCCAAACCCTCAGTGATTTGATAATGACCCTATCTTAAATACTTAGTGAAAATTGTAAGTAAACAATATGTATCAGAGTTTCACTATCGCTGATAAGTACTAAGATCTTACAGTACTGCTGATAGGAACTCTCGCACTTTTAGATTAAACATTCAGCGAACACTGTTCACCATATCGCTGAGTCTGTTAAGTCCTTATGGTGATCGCTGATAAGTTAGTTGTTTACTTATGATCACTGAAGACAAGATTCACGTCAACAAAGGTTCTACGCTGAAGTCGAAGATCAAGCTCAAGAACCAGCGACAAGTCTCCTAATGAACTGATGCGGATCAGCGAAGACTCAGATTTGTCCACTCAACGTGAAGTATCAAGTACAAGACTTCAGCTATCGCTGAACTTTATCATTCGCTGAATAGTAAATGATAATCGCTGAATCAACGAAAGCTGATCATGAAGTCCTCCGTACAAAGTACTTTTGTCTTAACCTCCCTTGCACGCCACCGTACGAAATGTCAGAAAAGAACCTCCGAAAATCTGAAATCGTACAACCACTCTAATACTACACTGTTCATTCATGCGGCTACTAAGGTTGTCAACAAAGGTCAATGACATGCAACCAATCCGCTGATGACACGTGTAAAGTGTATACTGAATTGCATTAAATGCATGCAGTATATAAAGAGATGAACTCACTTCATTTGAAGTAACTTGCTAACTCTGGACAAGTTCAAATCTCTCAAGATAGGATTTTATTAGTAATCTCCTTATCTTTCTTAGTGCAAGAAAATCTTAGTGTTCCAACTTGTTTAGATTTAGGTTTATCCTTAATCTTGTTTCCGCAACAAGCTGTAAATTGTTAATGATTTATCAATAAACAATTTAGAAAAGTAAAATAGTGTGTTTGTATTCAACCCCCCCTTCTACAAACTTGTTTAAGCCTTTCGGGACCAACAAGTGGTATCAGAGCAGATTTGTTTAATCTCATAAACAAGATCTAATCTAAGATATTTCTCTTCTTTGCTATTATCTGAAAATGGCCAACTCAAACACAAACACTCACTATATCGACAATGGTTCTCTTGCAAAACCCCTAGATTTTCCAGAGACAACTTCAACTTATGGAAAAATAGGATGACACTCTTCTTAGAAGGTGTAGACCCTACTATACCTTACTATCTTGAAAACGGTCCACACATCCCTGTAACGATTGATCCTGCCGTTCCAGCCACTGCAACTAGAGCTGCTATTCCAGAAAGGCTGATTCCAAAGGAAATCCATCATTGGACCGATGAAGACAAGAAGAAAGTGGCTATAGATACAAAAGCCAGATCCATACTATCCATGGCCCTTCCTGACGAAGTCTACCATTCCGTCATGAACCTGAAATCCTCAAAAGCCATGTGGGACACAATATGTGTTCAGTATGAAGGAACGTCTGAAGTCCAGGATTCAAGAAAGATCAACCTGGTAAGACAATACGAAAGTTTCATCTCTGGTAAGAATGAAACTCTCTCTGAAGTACATCAACGTTTTAATTGCTTAATTATAGATCTTAAAACGGTTGGTAAGGAATATTCTAACTTTGAAGTTCTGACAAAGTTTTTAGAATGTTTACCTGAAAGCTGGGACAATTATTCCATGTGTCTCAAGCTGTCAAAAGATCTAAGATCAATGACACTTGCTACCTTATATGGCACATTGCTGAATCATGAGCAATCTAGCCATCTTAAGAAGAATCTTGTAAAAGATTCCAAAAGCACCCCTGTTGCTTTAATCTCAGAGGAACCTTCTACTCAGCGACCCGTGGTCACTATCACTGAGTTAGAAAGTAACTCTGAAAGATCATCAGATTCTGATTCTTCAGATGATGAATCCTTGGCTCTCCTAACTAAAAAGTTCAGGAGATTCGCCAAGAAGAAAATGTTTAGAAAGAACAAAACTCTTTCTATAGCTGACAAGCCTAAGTCATCAGCTTTTGTTGATAAGGCTACTGCTACTTGTTTTAACTGCGAAAAGACAGGTCATTTCGCTAACGAGTGCAGGTCAAAGAAAATCATGAGACCTTCAGCCTTTACAAAGAAATCCTTTGTTCCAAGGAATAAAGACGACAAATACTTAAAGCTGAAGGAGAAGTATGCAAAGCTGAAAAGCTTTAAGAAGAAGGGAAAAGGCCTAATGGCTGACTATGATTGGGCTGCTTCTGATGAAGAAGCCTCATCATCTGATTCTGAAGATGATGAAGCAAATCAATGTCTCATGGCCAAGATTGAAGAAGAGGAAGAAAGTTCAAACATTCCCTCCACTTCAACATCTGCCATTCAGGTATCACCCTCCTTCTTTACCAATATTGTAAATATTGATGAAGCTGATAGTCTCCGTAAAATCGAACTACTGACTAGAAGTTTATACGAAGCCATGAACGGCAAAGCTGTGGTTGAAAACCAAAATCTTGATCTCGCTGAAAAGCTTAAAAATTGCCACCTTCAAATAGAAAAGCTTTCTAAATTTGAAAAAGATTTTAAAGATCAATTCCATTTAAATCAGCTAGTCAAAATTGAACGAGCGGAAGCTATCGCTGCATTAAAAGCTGAACAAGCTACTGTTGAAGGATGGTGTAATTCTTCAACAAAGATCACTGAGATAATTAAGGCTCAGATTCCTCTGAGTGATAAACGTGGTCTGGGTTATAAATATGATACTCCAATACCAACCACTGAATGTTCAATGCTTAAATTTGGAACGTTCGTATCCTCAGTAGCTGACACTTCTTCATCTCAGTACTCCTCGTCGATTACACCAATCCCTGAGGAAACTCCTACCTCCTCAAAAGGTAAGGAGAAAATGGTTTATTCAAAACCTACCTCTGTCTCTAAAGATAAAGGTAAAGGAATTGTAATTTATCAAAATCCTCAGAATGGTACTTTAGTACCTAAGCTGAATGCTTCCAAAGCCTTAGTGATTCATTCATCTGGTTCTAGAAATCAGACCTCTGGATCAGTTCAGCGACCTACTCCTAGACTCAGAGTAGATATCCTTGGTAAGAAATCTGAAGAACTGAATGTTCGTCCTATTTCAAAAACCAATAGTGTACTTGGTGCTGGCACTTCAAATTCCAAATTAAAAGCTCAGCACACAAGTGGTCCTAGAACTAATTTTAGTTATAGGAAATGTTATCACTGTGGACTTACCGATCATATTGCAAGTAAGTGTCCCACAGCCACCAAAGCTGATAAGATAGCTAAGGTGAAGATAGCACCCAAGAAGACCAAACCAGTTGCAAGTCAGGTCAAGGTGACTCCTACCGCTGAGGTCAAGAAATTGACCAAAGTGAAGAAAGACAAAGCTGAATCTTCAAATGCTGCGAAGACTGCTGAACCCATTCCAACCACTTCCACTGACAAACGCGTATACATGGTGAAGTGGGTACCCAAGCAAAACTAATCTTCCTTTGTATTGTAGGTTAAGAAGGGTATCTGGTATCTCGATAGCGGATGCTCTAGACACATGACTGGAAAGAAAAGCCTGCTCGCTGAATACAAGGAAGAGAAGGGTCCCTCTGTGACTTTCGGTGGAAATGGAAAAGGACACACCCGAGGGTATGGTGTACTTTCAAATGGTACAACATCCTTCAGAAGAGTCGCATATGTTGAAGGGCTGAAGCATAATCTTCTGAGCATCAGTCAGCTTTGCGACATGGATAACAAAGTGATTTTCACTAAGGAATCCTGCTTTGTCTCTGACAAAAAGGAGAAGATAGCTCTCAGCGGTTATCGTTTGGAAAATGTTTACGTTATAAACATGGACTCAACAACCACTGAGAACTCCAGTTTCTTCTCAAAGGCATCTTCTGATGTCAACTGGCTATGGCACAAGAGGCTTTCACATCTCAACTTCAAGACACTGAATACTCTTTCATCCAAAGAGTTAGTCACTGGTCTACCTCAACATTCATACGCCAAAGAATCCTTATGTTCAGCGTGTTAAAAAGGGAAGCAGACCAAGGCAAGCTTTAAGTCCAAGCAAGTTTCCTCAGTGTCATCTCCTCTTCAACTACTCCATATGGATTTGTTTGGCCCCGTTAACAAACAATCCATCGCTGGAAAGAAATATACGCTGGTCATAGTTGATGAATTCTCTCGTTACACATGGGTAATGTTTCTCCGTTCTAAGAGTGACACCCCTGAAGAACTCATCACCTTTGTTCGGAAGATGGAAACTCTGAACAATATGACTGTTCGCTCAATAAGGAGTGATCATGGAACTGAATTCAAAAACAGTTCTCTTGATTCCTTCCTTGAGAGCAAGGGTATTTCTCACAACCTTTCGTCAGTGAGAACACCACAACAAAACGGAGTCGCTGAAAGAAGAAATAGAACAATTATTGAAGCTGCACGTTCAATGCTCAGCGATTCTCACCTGCCTACTCAGTTTTGGGCAGAAGCTGTCAACACGGCTTGTTTTACGCAAAACAGGTCGCTGATAGTCAAAAGATTCAAAAAGACAGCCTATGAACTTTTTCATGGGAGAAAGCCTTCAATCAGCTTTCTTCACATCTTTGGTTGTCAGTGTTTCATACTGAACAACAGAGATGCCCTTGTAAAGTTTGATCCTAAGGCTGATGATGGAATCTTTCTTGGATACTCCTCAGTTTCCAAAGCCTTCGGAGTCTTCAACCGAAGAAGACAAACTGTAGAAGAAACTATTCACGTCACGTTTGACGAATCCCGTTCAGCGAACTCTAAACCGAACGCTGATACAGAAGAACTGAATCAATGGATGTTTTCTCATCTTTGTGATTCAGAAGATGTTCCCACTACTCATACTCATACAACTGAAAATGATGGTCCTACTATCATTCCCAATATGCAAAATAGTGAAGCTGAAACATCTTGGGTCTCAGCTGTTCCTATAAACACTATACCCGCAGTTGATCCAAATGTCTCAGAAATTCCATCTATTTCTCAGCAATCAGTGAATGAAGTGACAAATGCAAGCATTCCTCTCTTAGCTGATTATCCAGAAGTAGCTGAAGCCTCATCTTCAGTTTCTCCAGTTCAGACTGAGTCAGCGACGCATGCTCCGGCTCAGCGATGGACTGTAAATCACCCAATCGATCAAATTCTTGGTGATCCCAACGCTGGTATTCAGACTCGTAGAAGTGCAGGTAATATTTGTTTATTTGTTAACTTTATTTCTCTAACTGAACCAAAGAAAATAGATGATGCCCTCAGAGATCCAAACTGGGTCAGCGCTATGCAAGAAGAGCTGACTGAATTCGAAAGAAACAAAGTTTGGAAACTTGTTCGGAGACCAACTGACAAAACAGTGATATGCACTAAGTGGGTCTATCGAAACAAGTTGGACGAACATGGTACTGTAACTCGCAACAAAGCTCGTCTTGTTGCTCAGGGATACAGACAAGAGGAAGGTATAGATTATGACGAAACCTTTGCTCCAGTAGCAAGACTTGAATCTATTCGTCTTTTCTTAGCATATGTTGTACACAAAAACTTCACTGTACATCAAATGGATGTTAAGTCAGCGTTTCTAAATGGAAAGCTGAATAAAGAAGTTTATGTGGAACAACCTCCAGGATTCTCAGATCCTAAGCGTCCAGGTTATGTTTATAAGCTGGATAAGGCACTTTATGGCTTGAAGCAAGCTCCTCGTGCATGGTATGACACTCTTTCTACTTATCTCCACCTTGAAAATTTTGAGAGAGGTAAGATTGACAAAACTTTGTTTTTTAGAAAAATAAAAGGTCATATCATTTTAGTTCAAATATATGTTGATGACATTATATTTGGTTCTACTAACCCTGAGCTTTGTACTCGTTTCGCTGATAGAATGAAAGATGAGTATAAAATGAGTATGATGGGTGAACTAACATATTTCCTTGGTCTTCAGATTAAGCAAACTGAAAAAGGAACTTTTATAAATCAGGGAAAGTATGTTAAAGATATGCTGAAAAAATTCGACTTAACTTAAAGTTCAGCTATGAAAACCCCTATGGCACCACCGCTGATACTTGATAAGGACACAAAGGGTGTTCCTGTCAATGTCACGCTGTACCGTGGGATGATCGGCTCACTACTGTATCTTACAGCTAGCCGACCCGATATTATGTTTGCAACATGTCTGTGCGCACGATATCAAGCTGAACCTAAGATATCTCATATGAAAGCTGTAAAGCGAATCTTTCGATATCTTAAGGGTACAGCGAATCTAGGTCTTTGGTATCCCAAAGATTCAGGATTCGATCTAACCGCCTATTCAGACAGTGATTTTGCAGGTTGCAAAATGGATAGGAAAAGCACCACAGGAGGATGTCAGCTCCTGGGTGGAAAGCTGGTAAGTTGGACAAGTAAGAAGCAAAACTCAGTGTCCACTTCCACAGCTGAAGCTGAGTATGTAGCCGCTGGAAGCTGCTGTTCTCAAGTCTTGTGGATGAGAAATCAACTACTAGACTATGATCTTCAGCTCTCCAAAATTCCAATCTATTGCGACAGCACAAGTGCCATCGCTATAGCAAACAATCCAGTGCTACACTCAAAGACAAAACACATAGAAATCAGATATCATTTTATCAGAGATCATGTGATGAATGGTGATATAGAACTTCATTTTATCTCAACTGATTATCAGTTAGCTGATTTGTTTACCAAACCTCTTGATGAGACAAGATTCAACTTTCTCATCAGCGAGCTTGGAATGCTGAACTTTGAAGGATAAATCTTCAGCGGTTCACATTTAATCAGCGATACGTTTATACATTCTTGTATAGGCTCTGGATAAAATAAACTTGTACAATCCATTTCATCATCTTCTCTCTGAATAAATTGGGTTAAACTGATATCAAGGTATGTTTTCTCTGACAAAACGCATGAAAATGCAAGATTTCAAATTCTTTCATCGCTGAATATTATTTTGAAATTTCTTAAAACCCTCACTGATATTTCTATTCAGTGCTTCATATTTTCCAAAGAGTCCCTGATTTTTTCTTTCAAAACCTCAGAGACAACGAAAGAATGTGAAAGGACAGTTGTGACGTCATTGCAACGGATAACACCAGGCACGCTCTTTTTCTGACACACGTTTGCACGTTTCGTTGTCTATCCAATCAAATGCAAACACGTGTCCGTGTCATGATGAAAAACTTTCCCGCTCAAGTTTTTCTCTCTCTACTCTCTTCCTATATAAACACTCTCAAAGTTTATATTTGTCTTTTACGCGAATCAATCTTTCTCCGCAAGAAAAGAACACTGTTGCATTTTGTGCTCTCAATCTTCAAGAACTGTTCATCATCTTCTTCATCAAACTCAAGGTTATTATGTTCTTATCTATTATCAAATGCAAATAACTTGTTTTCGATCTTATCATTGTTTTACACAAGATCAAACAAAAGAACTCAAAAATAAAATCATTTTCTTTCATGGTTTTATAAACACAACCATTTCATGGTTGTTCTTCAAGTTTTAAATCTAAAATCTTAAACTTGTTCTTCTTTCGTATCCATTTTTTTTAAACTGGAATACAAGGCTTATAGGTGTTATATTCGTTTTTAAAAAAAAAAAAAAAAACAAGAAAAACCCTAATCTTCATTAAGACTTTTTTGTCTGAATGAAATGGACAAAATTCGAAAAATCTTAATGGAAATTTTCTTTCCACATTAAGATATTTCTTATTTGTTAACATCTTTGGTTGAACTGATAATACAGTGAAATGGCAACTTCAAAGCTGAATGTTACCGCTGAGTCCATCTCCGCTGATTCTGAGGAACTGGAAATCACCAAAGCTCCTCAGGTTAAGTTTGAGCTGGATCAACTAGACTGGACAAAGGCAAACAACCTTTCAGCGCTTCTCGAGTTTCCACCTCGGAAGCAGGTGTCCCATCTAGACGACGCTGTAAATTTTTTGAAGAATAGCCCCATCTACACAGTACTGACAATCACACCTCCTGCCAGTCAGCGTCTATTATCCCAATTCTGGTACTCTGCCAGACACACCAACCTACCCTCGGCCAAAGATCCATCTAAAACCATCGACTGCATACTCAGCGATACTGAGTATGGCACCATCAAGATAACCCCCGCAATAATCCGCAAAGCTCTGAAATTCCCTAACGCTACCTCAGAAAATCCTTTCATTCCATTTCCTGACCACAAGAAGCACGCTGACAGGGAAGAAATCATTGTTTTCCTTGATGCGATGGGTTACATCTGGGAGACTGGAAGAGACAAGCTACCTGAGAAGAAGCTGACGCTGATAAAGAAATCCAAGATGCCCAGCGAGATGAACTTCATCTTCGCTCACCTGATCAGCTGCATGACAGCGAAATCCGGATCTTCTGATCAAGCCGCTCAACCTCAGCAGGCCATGGGTTACGCACTGCTAAAAGGTCTCAACATTGACTGGGCCTCCATCATCTATGAAGACCTTATTCAACGTGTTGATTCTGCCGCTGACCGACCAGCATGGGTTCCTTACCCGCGATTCATCAGCGCCATCTTTCAATATGGCCTGAAGGACAGCTATCCTGAAGAGGGTGATCTGAAACTCTCTCAGATTGGCCCTAAAGTTCTCGACTTCAAGCCTGTCGCCAACGAGGTACGTCTCTCTACCCTTCTCACTCTACTTAATTCTCCGCTTTCTGTGGCTCCTTCAGCGACTATACCCCTCGCTGATTCCCAGGCCACAAAATCCATTCCTTCTAAGAAAAGGAAACAATCTCTTACCCCTCTTGATTCCAAAAGGATCAAGAAAACCAAGGAGCAACCCCAGCAACTCCATGCTGAAGACTCCTCAGCTCATTCTGAAGAGCTGAAGGAAAGTTCCGTGGTACGCTCTGCCACACCAATTCAAGCCATCCCTTCTAAACCTACTTCAGCGTCCTTAAACGCTGAGGTTAGAACTTTGGAATCTACCCAACCTTCGTCAGTCTCTCAAAAGACTGATGAAGTACTTCTCAGCGAATCCAACGCTGAACTTGAAACCCAACCCCAATTCTTATCCTTCGCTCCTCCCTCTACTTCTTTGGACACTCCTCCAGTCAAAACTGGAGATGCCATCATTCAAGAAGCCGTTGAAGCTTCTCAGCGAATGACGAAGAAAGGACCTGCAGAGATCTCCATCCCTCACGGAACTTTTGAGGGAGATATGGAACACTATGGAGGGACTCGAAACTTTGATGAGTTCGTCAACGCTCCTGCAGGTACAGATCCCACCTTAAACACTGTAACTAAACCTGAAACTTCTGAGCTTTCCTTTGTTCACAAGTACTTATATGTTACAGGTCCTTATTTGGGAGACATCAACCAGTCTCTGAAGTCTATGGAGTTGAAACTTACGGATCTCACCACCGGTCTATCAAATAACTCTACAGCTGTAACAAACGCTGGAGAGAATCTGACGAAGCTGACTACTGTGGTGGAAAAGAAGGCCTCCTCTGATGACATCAAAGACCTTGATAAAACTCTCGCCGCCTTTGCCAAAGTGCTCTCCGACATCTACACTGACTACACCAACCTCAAATCATCAGTTTCCACCATTTCCAGCGAGGTTACAACGCTGAAGAAATCAGTTGGTACACTCGAAGGTGATATGTCAGTGGTCAAGACCGACTTGGGCTCAGTGAAGACCGATCTTAGTTCTGTCAAGACAATGATCGAGACGCTGGTGAACAAGGCAAATAATCCAGCTCCTGCTCCGGCCCCTGCACCTATTTTAGACTCATTCACCGCAGAGGATCGCCAAGAGCTGAAGAAAATCACGCCTGCTATTTCTGGCCTAAAAGACAGAATAGCTAAGCTTGAAGGTTGTGTGAAAGTCTCTGGCCCAGAAGACAGAGACAACACCAATGCTGAGTCTACCCATTCCTCCCCCGCCCATCATGAGAAAGAGGGGGAGAAGAGCGCTGAACAGGAGAAGAGCGCTGAAGATCAAAATAAGAGCGCTGAAGACCTTTCCCATGATGAATCTATCAGGGGAGAGGGTAATGAAGATCGGATTACTGGACCTCAGGGAGATGAAAACCCTGAGGGAACCGAGAACCTCGCCTCTGTATCTGAGGGGGAGCAACTCGAAGAAGATGCTGAGGAATCCGAAGCAGAAGAAGACGAAGACTTCGACATCCCTGAAGCTGAACCATCCTCCTCTCCAAGGAACGATGATGATGATGATGAAGATGACGATGATTTCTTTGTTGTCAAACCTGCTCCTCGAACCAAAGCTCTTAAAGGTATTTCAATAAAAGAACCTTCAGGGGAGAAGACAAAGACAAAGCACTCAGCCTCTGGCGCTGAGAAAAGCAAAGACAAAGGCATCGCTGAAGATGATAATCTGGCGATCCTACTTGCAAAGCCGATTTGTCAGGTACACTAAACTTATTTTTCCTTCCCTGATCATCTCTGAAAAATCAGTTATCCATTCCACAAACACCATACACATCCACATTTTTTTCTATCTTTTCTACCCAAGTTCTTCTACCCAGTTCTTATTTGTAAGATTGCTGCGTTTCAGCTAGTCCTCTCCCCTGTTTGAGGATATCGCTGAAAGATCCTCTATTGCGACTTCACCAATAATTCCAGCTATCGCTGAAAGATCCTCTATTGCGACTTCACCAATACTTCACCAAGGTATTCATCTCTGGAAGAACCTCCATCGGAGTACCTATTGTTGACATCAAACTGTTCAGAGAAGATGACTCATCTGAAACCTTTCGTGCTGACACTGTAAAAAGGTATGGTCTCTCTGAATGGCTGGAGATGAGGTTAGCTATCCAACCATCAAAATCTAAGTACAAGGATCATTTCGAAAAGCTGATAAAAAGACAGATAGATTTGATATCTTCTTGTGTGGATATTCCTCCTGTTCCTGATCTAAAGCCGAAAAGAAAAAGGGGCTCTCCAAGGAAGAAACGTCAAGATTCAAACTCAGGTCCTGTCATACGAAATGAAACTGGAATTGGTTTCTCTCGCGCTGAAGTACTTGGTCCTGATCCTGATCTATCTGCCCTTGACATCTCTTTGCCACCATGTGAACTTTTCGTCCCTGGTAAAGTCATCAGTAATCCTTATGGAATATTCTTTCTTGACTACGACGGACGTAAATGCTTTCAACGGATCGCTGAGCTTCCAATCACTCCAATCGAACAACTCAAAGATCTCATCTACTGGTGCGACTTCAGAAAAGACATTCAGGCACGACACCTAAAACCCTTGATTTTTGAAGCTGCTCTGAAGCTAAAGAATAAAGGAGAAAAGGTTCCTGACTGGATGATTCCAACTGAAAAGACAACCCTTGATGAACTTCTCATTAAGGAAGAACCCTTTGAAGGCTGACAACAATCACCATTTTTCTCTATTGTATCAGTCATCCTTCAGTACTTGTAATTTATTTCGCCTGTACTTGTAATCTTTCTTATTCATATTGTAACCTGATTCAAAGATTTAAAGAAAGATTTCAGCGAATGTACTTTACTCCATCAGTACTGAAAAGATCCCAGAAAACAGTAAAAGGGACAAATATTTTATGAGTTCTTTTTATCCTTATGTTTTCATTAAATAGCAATTTTCTCTGTTGCTATGTCATAATCAAATAGGGGGAGATTGTTGATCCAAACCCTCAGTGATTTGATAATGACCCTATCTTAAATACTTAGTGAAAATTGTAAGTAAACAATATGTATCAGAGTTTCACTATCGCTGATAAGTATTAAGATCTTACAGTACTGCTGATAGGAACTCTCGCACTTTTAGATTAAACATTCAGCGAACACTGTTCACCATATCGCTGAGTCTGTTCAGTCCTTATGGTGATCGCTGATAAGTTAGTTGTTTACTTATGATCCCTGAAGACAAGATTCACGTCAACAAAGGTTCTACGCTGAAGTCGAAGATCAAGCTCAAGAACCAGCGACAAGTCTCCTAATGAACTGATGCGGATCAGCGAAGACTCAGATTTGTCCACTCAACGTGAAGTATCAAGTACAAGACTTCAGCTATCGCTGAACTTTATCATTCGCTGAATAGTAAATGATAATCGCTGAATCAACGAAAGCTGATCATGAAGTCCTCCGTACAAAGTACTTTTGTCTTAACCTCCCTTGCACGCCACCGTACGAAATGTCAGAAAAGAACCTCCGAAAATCTGAAATTGTACAACCACTCTAATACTACACTGTTCATTCATGCGGCTACTAAGGATGTCAACAAAGGTCAATGACATGCAACCAATCTGCTGATGACACGTGTAAAGTGTATACTGAATTGCATTAAATGCATGCAGTATATAAAGAGATGAACTCACTTCATTTGAAGTAACTTGCTAACTCTGGACAAGTTCAAATCTCTCAAGATAGGATTTTATTAGTAATCTCCTTATCTTTCTTAGTGCAAGAAAATCTTAGTGTTCCAACTTGTTTAGATTTAGGTTTATCCTTAATCTTGTTTCCGCAACAAGCTGTAAATTGTTAATGATTTATCAATAAACAATTTAAAAAATTAATTAGTGTGTTTGTATTCAACCCCCCCTTCTACAAACTTGTTTAATCCTTTCGGGACCAACAGTCTTGAGCCACTTTCAATCGTTCCCGAATCTGAGTAATCTTATCCGCGGTTAACTGAACTATATCTGGTCGCGCTAATTGTTTCTCTCCCACTTCGTTCCAACGCAGAGGAGTTCGACATTTTCTACCATACAGAACTTCGAACGGTGCTTCTTGTATGCTGGAATGATAACTCTTATTGTAGGCAAATTCAATCAACGGCAAATGCTTATCCCATGACCCCCCAAAATCAACAATGCAGGCCCGTAGCATATCTTCCAAAGTCTGAATCGTTCGTTGTGATATCCCAGATCTACCAATGTAACACAATCACATGTAGAGAGAATCTAGAGAGCAAAGTAGTCATCCATATATTGAATATCAAAGTACAAATGACATAGGCTTGAAAGTGTTACTCAAAGTTCTATCTAGCTATTACATGACATACCTATTTATACCCATAACATACAAGGTATAAAGGCATTTACAATACAGTATAGACTATTACAGTACATTGACTTTACAATAAATCTTGAATACAATAATGCTCTAACAATCTCCCCCTTTGGATTCAAGATTTAAAAAAAATAGCAGCAGTCTTCAGTACTTGATCTTCAAAACATTAATTCTGACCGCTTTAAACATTGAAGCTCTTACCATCTTCAAACACAGAATAATCTTCAATTTGCCTTTTGTAAAGTCAATCTTCTTAAACAAACACTTTATCAAATCATCTTCAAGTCTTGTACATGCTAATCAGATCTTTACAGCTTTAATTGTGTAGGTGAAGGAACTTTTTGTATCAAACTTTTCGAACCCAACTGAAATTTCACGAAACTTTTCGCATTCAACTGTGTAGGTGAAGGAACGTTTTGTATCAAACATAATGCGAGTTCTGTACTTCTCGCAATAAACATGATGCGAGTTATGTGCTTCTCGCATCCTGAGCATGCGAACAACAAACTTCTCGTATCCTTCAGCATGCGAACTCTGAACTTCTCGTATCCTTCATCATGCGAACTATATACTTTTCGTATCCTTCTTGATGTGAAAACTAAGCTTCTCGTATCATTCTAGATACGAACAATAAACTTTTCGCAACAAAAGATGACAAACGTTAACTTCTCGTATTCTTCATGATGCGAGTTCTTTGAAAGGTTAGTGTTCATTTTGGAATTTGATGCGAAAACTTTGACTAAACCTTTAACTGAATTTTGGTATCTTCATTACTCTGACTTTGAATTATCTTCGAACAACGAACTTTCTCGAAACATCTCGGAATGTCTTCTTGATTTTGAGAAATCATTTCTCCCCCTTAATCTTTCATTGACAAATTTCTCTTTTCTTCAGGGTATTATTTCTCCCCTGTTCTTCAATATACTATTTCTCCCCCTTTTTGATGATTGTGAGAATCATGATCATCAAAACCTTTATCAATTCCAGCACGCACTTTGTTCACCACAAGTAACATTCTCCTCCTTCTTGATCTGATAAACCGTCAATTCCAAAAGAATTTATCCGAATCTTTTCAAATTCAGATAAATATAGAGTGGTAACTTGGAAACAACGGATTAATCAGTTAAAATGCCTGTAAGTAGCACGGAGCCACTTAGTACAACGGATGTACTTTGTAAAGGAGCTTTTTGATGTTCACTCCCCCAGGGCTTCCATTCAATCATCGAAAAACCACAAAGGAATTTCTATGAACGTTATGACAAGAAAACATATTCCTTGTGTGTACGTGCTTGTGTAGAAAGAATAAAGCAACATATGCTTGAATAATAGGCTCAAAGTGTGTAAACTGTTTTGACAACAACAATTTTCCACGGACTCAATGTGCATGAATGAAGAGCGAAGGTGGGGCAAACTTCCTTCTTTTTCAATATCCAAATCTTCCGAGTGAAGATCAGATAGATTATATGTTGCGTCCCCAAGAAAAATGAAACATTCCTTTGTTAAGAAAGAAACGAGTAGCTGGTGGGGTTAAATGCAAGAGTTGGCATGGGCTGACGGCCTGTTTCAATGATGGTCACCAAAGAATGTGAACCAATCAGTAATGTGGTTTCCCGGCTCAGAAAAATGGATGGTGCAGAGTTCTCTTATTCTTTTAACTCTGTTCTCACACCCTCTTTTTGTTTTTAATCCACTAACTTCTACCCAAACTCGCATTTACATTTTACCTCAGCACAAGGAGATACTCAACCGGATGAGTAATCTACCCCACTCTTTGATGTAGACCCCTTACCCCTCAATCACTCAAGGATAACTTCTTGGGTAGGAAACACTGGTTAATGTGAATCCATAGAAGTTCTGTATGCTCACACACTGATCCCATGAAATTGTCCTAAAATGATTTGTGTGTTCAACAGTTTAGCTTGAACAAATATAAACTTCAGCATTTTGACATTGTCAATAGAATGTATGCTCCTCCGTATTTAATCATTTGAACGATGAAGAATTCTCAAAACAAGAATATTGAATGGATGAAATGAATTCGAAAGACTTGTTTGAGAATCTGACAATGTATCAATCAGATCAAATATTATGAATGTTGATCATAAAAGGATAGGGTATCAAAGAATTGAAATTTGTTTATATGAACAAATATAATCAATCTTTGAATGAAACGTTTAAGTTCTCACGCTGAAAAAAATATGTGATGCTCAACAAAATAGGAATACAAACGGGAGTATTACCATCGAAAAATTGTTTCGTTTTGAGACATGGTAATAACAAATTCAATATGAAGCTGAACCGGTGTGTATGAATATTTGAAAGTATAGAAAAGATAATACACAAGTATTAATCTTTGGAAACACACGGTTAGAAATAATGTAACGGTAATCCGAGATATATATATGTATATATATATGAAAAACATTTAAAATCGCACTTCTAAAATTCATAAAATCTGTTTGAGAATCGAGAAGTGGTTTGAACATTTAAGAAAAAATGTTTTTCATGCTTGAAAGTCGTTCTTCTTTCAAACAATCCGAGATTAAGATCAGAAGATACGTACAGTCAGAAATAGTTGTGCTCCCCCTCAAACCATGATATAATGATTTAAAATCAGTTAAGCTCCCCCTTAACTTGTGCAAAAGATCTTTATGTGTACAAAATCTGCATAAAGAACAAGACTTGGATTAAAATATCCTTAATCATAAAAACGAGTTCTGAATTACCAGGATTGAAGTAAATTCAGAAGTCATAGTCGTTGAAGGACGGGTTCTAAACTGAAATGTTTAGAAGCCATTATTTCTTTTAAGTACGGGTCCTAAAGTGATATGTTCAGAAGCCATTATCTCTTTGAAGTACGGGTCCTAAACTGATGTGTTTAGAAACCAATCTCTTGTGCTCCCCCTTGATAGCACATGTATTCTTCTTAAAAAAAATCACCGCTTCTCTTCTGTTTTCAGTCATGTGTGTGGTATATATGTAACATTCAGCACAACACATGAAGAACCTACAACACAGATTAAGCAGATTTTGGTACCCAATGGCACTTGGGTCCTAGTGTGTTAGGTGTAGATTTCTTAAAAGGAATACTGTAAGTACCGTACCAATAAGAAGTATAATCTTTATGCACAAAATCATTTGATCCACAATAAGAACAACAGATTTTCTTATGTGCCAACCTAATTAGATGATTTACGGAATGAATATGATTAGGTTTAGCAGAAGATTTACCTTTCGGCGCATTGTTCTTTTTAGCATTTGATGTGGATGCAGATGATTTTGGTACATCTTTCTTTGGAGGTGTTGTGCCTTTGACTCTCCATTCCATCTTCACCATCTTGAAGACTGGAACTTCTTTAGAATTGGAAGTATTAACTTTAGGCACATTCGGTTTGTTATCTGATTTATCAAACAAGTGATTATAGAAGACATTTGTTGTACGAATCTGATCTTTTGAGAAATCAGTTGATCTATTAAATTGTTTAGAAGGAATGTTTTTAAAGCTTGAACTTGACGTAGTTTTAAAAGAGTATTCAGAATCATTTGAATCATCAAATGGAGTCTGAAAGATAATATCAGTACTAACCTGCTTTGAGACATCAATTTTAAAAATGACGTCTTCAAGTTATTTGACTTTGTTTATCAAAACATTTTTCTCTTTAAAAATTAGATCAAATTTCTTTTGAAGATCAGATTTGATCAATTGATCCTTCATAATATCAGTTGATAAACCTGATAATCTTTTGGTAAGATTAAGAATCGCATCTTCAAAATATTTGCGTTCCGATTCAAAATCTTTTTCCAAAAACTTTCTTTTATCAGTAATCTCTTTGAAAGTTTCCATAGTTTTCTTTTTAAGGATTTTATTTTCCTTTTCAAAGAGATTTTTCTTTTCCGTTAAATCTTTTTGTTAGATCTAGAGTTTTGTCAAAAACACAACTGTTAAGATCTGATCTGAAGAATCAGAGTTCTGAGTAAGAAGACTTAGAAGTTCTGATCAGAGAATAATGAAAAGATTACAAGTATGGAAGTTGCTCAGAAGACTCAGAAGTTCTGAGTAGAAGACTCAGAAGTTCTGAGTGAGAAATCTCAAAAAGATTCTAAGTGTTGGATTCTAACAAGAAGGTTCAGAGTTCTGAGTAGGAGACTCAGAACTTCTGACTATGAAGACAAATGTTCTGAAGCGCTTATTCAGAAGTATGTTCAGAATTCATATCTTGGGATATTCTCTGTTATATTCAGTTACTAATTAGGACACGTGTAATTGTTCTATAAGTCTGTTTCTCATATGTACTGTAGCTTTAGCTATTCTCTACAGTATATATAGGAGTTAGCAACTGTAGCTAACAGAATCTTGGAGAGAATCTTTAATATAATCTTTGGTGAATCCATTTAGAGAAATTTATTGTAATATCTTGTAATTCACAGATTGTTAATAAATCATATGACCAGTTGCTGTGAATACGATCTTAATTGTTCATATTTGATTGTAAGAGTGTATCCTGGACTTTCAATTGGTATCAGAGCCAATCAACAAACAAATTCGTCCAAGAGTGTGTTTGATCGCGTTCTTGAAGTTTCTTGAAGCTAAAGATTTTGAAGATGATTTTGCTTTCCAAAACTTTAGGGGGAGAAAAGCTAAAGATTTTGAAGATTGATATGGTTTTTGTACAGAAATAACAAAAGAGAGAAATGTTATTTTAAGAAGGAGAAGAGGAAAAGAAAACTGATCGGTTGTTTCTTATAAAGAAATCTTATGAAAGCTGAAATGAAGATGAGAATTGTCATTTCAAGGGGGAGCAAAGAAAAATCAAATATATAACAGAAATCAATTTGGAAATAGTTGCTGCTGCTGATTAAAGACTGACCAGAAGTTGTTAACTTAGATTATTCAGAATTCTGAGCAAAAGTTGTCAAAGCATTCAGAAGAGCTCCTTCTGAAGATTGTTCCTGCTCTAAGAATTTGATGATGAAAAGTACAAGTGTGTTTGACAAAAAGGGGGAGATTGTTAGATCTAGAGTTTTGTCAAAAACACAACTGTTAAGATCTGATCTGAAGAATCAGAGTTCTGAGTAAGAAGACTTAGAAGTTCTGATCAGAGAATAATGAAAAGATTACAAGTATGGAAGTTGCTCAGAAGACTCAGAAGTTCTGAGTAGAAGACTCAGAAGTTCTGAGTGAGAAATCTCAAAAAGATTCTAAGTGTTGGATTCTAACAAGAAGGTTCAGAGTTCTGAGTAGGAGACTCAGAACTTCTGACTATGAAGACAAATGTTCTGAAGCGCTTATTCAGAAGTATGTTCAGAATTCATATCTTGGGATATTCTCTGTTATATTCAGTTACTAATTAGGACACGTGTAATTGTTCTATAAGTCTGTTTCTCATATGTACTGTAGCTTTAGCTATTCTCTACAGTATATATAGGAGTTAGCAACTGTAGCTAACAGAATCTTAGAGAGAATCTTTAATATAATCTTTGGTGAATCCATTTAGAGAAATTTATTGTAATATCTTGTAATTCACAGATTGTTAATAAATCATATGACCAGTTGCTGTGAATACGATCTTAATTGTTCATATTTGATTGTAAGAGTGTATCCTGGACTTTCAATTGGTATCAGATCCAATCAACAAACAAATTCGTCCAAGAGTGTGTTTGATCGCGTTCTTGAAGTTTCTTGATCAATTCGACAATTGATTCCGCTGCTGCTAACAATTCTTGAATTCGTTTCTATCATTGATTCAAGAAATTTGAATTTGTCTTTCTGTTGAATCGATATCTTACAATCAAGTCATCCAAAGATTTTCTCTCTATGCTGATTAATTCTCGAAATTAAACAGAGATCACAAGTATGTTTTCGAAATTCTTGATTGGTTTCTTGATCAAAGTGATTATATCTGCTGCATGTTGATTAGTATTCAAATTTTTTTGTTGAAAAGAAGATTTCATTAATTCATGTACTCTAACTGTTTGATGAAATGCATGTGACGGATTTGATTAATTCTTGCATGTTCTAGATATGTGTTGATTCTCATTTTTTATCATAATTCATAGTTGATATTTGAATTTGTCATTTCATCATGCCTGAGATTATTGAAGTTTTTGTGAGACCTGCAATTTCTATAACCAGTTCAGACAATTTACAAAAATTAAGTCCTGTAAAAGCAAAAGAAACAATTTCTGAACCAAAAACTGAGATTGCTCATTTAAGCAAGATTGCTAATCTTCAAGCAAAACAAGATGAAAATACAAAAGTTATAAAGATTTTGCAAAAAGAGAAATCTGGTTTTCTAAAGGATTTTGAAAAGGTTCAAGGAAACATAAAGTTGTTAGAAAAAGAGAATGTTGATTTGAAAGAGAAAGGCAATTTTAGAAGAAAGGTGTTGACAGAGTCTGAAAATAGAATCAAATCATGTGAAATGAAAATTTGTCAACTCTTAAAACAGATCTATGATTTTGAACAAGTTCTTATACTTGAAAGAGTGAAATTTGAGAAAGAGAGAAGAGACTTTCAAACTGAGAGGAAAGGTTTTGAAACAAAGTCTGTTGAATTATCTTTGAAAATTTCTGATTTGGAGAAAATTCTTGCAAAAGAAAGAAAAGAGTTTGAATGCAAGAAAAATGTTTTTCAAAAAGAAAAGATTGGTTTTGAGAAAAAGAAAACAGGAATGTTAAATGAGTTTTCTGTAAAAATCAATGAGTTGGAGAAAGAGTTAGAAGATGGAAGGAAAGAGACTGAAAAGAAGAAGGTAAATGGCTTTAAAGAAAAATGCTTAAAAGATGAGTTTGAGAAGGAAAAGGAAGTTTTTCATTTGGAGATAAGGAGGCTTATTAAGAAATTATCTTATTTATCAACTAAAATCATGATAGAGAGGAAGTCCAAATCTGATTTGCAGTCAAGGTTTGATTTGTATGTTAAAAAGTTTAGGGAATTTGAAACGAAAGTTGTTGACAAATCAAATCATAGTTCAAAAGATCAGATTCGTTCTTCTAATCTGTTTTATGATTCTGCTATTGATAAATCTTATAATTGTTCTTTTAAAAAGATAAAAATGGAATGGAGAGTTAAAGGAACAACTTCCAAGAAAGAAGTGCCAAAATCAAAAGTTCCTAATTCAAATGTCAAGAAGAACAATACATTTCAAAGAAAATCTTTTGTTAAACCTGATGTGATTTATTCTGTAAATCAATTAGTCAGAGTTGCACAAAAGAAACTTTGTTGTTCATATTGTGGGACTAATGATTTTGTGAACAAGAATTTTATTCAGCACTGGTATGGTTCTTATAGAATATCTGCATATGCTACTGCACCTAACAAACCTGGACCCAAGTTCATATGGGTACCAAAGTCAACTTAATCTGTTTTGCAGGTTATTCATGTGTAGAGCTGAATGATAATACTGACACATGACTTAAAACCGATGCTGTGCTTAAATTGAGAATCTTGACTTTTGGATACTTCAGTCCAAAACTCGATCTGAATGTGATTATGGATTTCTGATTCATACAGATCAATTTGTTGATTTTGAAGATTTTTTTGAAAAAGTTCTGTTTACTGTGGTGTAATCGAACTCATAGATGATTATCTTGATTTCAGAGGAAGTATTGACTCAAAATTTGATCTGATTGTTTCAAGATAATGTTCAAAACCCGTGATTCAACGTTTTAGGTTTTTGAACATATCAGTTCAAAACCCGTACTTAAATGACAATGGCTTATGAATAATTCAGTTCAGGACCCGTACTTCAGAGACTAAGACTTCTAAACAAATCGGTTTAGAACTCATATTTCTCAGGTGATATCCTTAACTGTCATATTTTTATGTTTCAAGGAACAAGTGGTGAAAGGTAACATTGCATTATGTTTATTTCTATTGCTTTGAATGCTTGAATCTTATCAAATTTAATTCAATGATAAGATTTTTTTTTAATTTTCATTCAATGAATAAAATGTGTGTCAAAGAGTGATTTTACAAGTATGTTGTATTATCTGAGCTATATTTGTTTCAACTTTCACTTCTGAAATAAATCAAAAGGTAAGCAAAACATGAATTATACTGAATGCTCAATGTTATGTAAATTTAGACTTATATAGAATATAATGTTCAAAAAGCCTAAATGTCAGAATGTTGGATGGAAACAAAAATATGGGGGAAGTACTACGTTTTAGTACCAAGTGATTGAGATGAAATATAAATATATATAAAATCATTTAGTTTGAAAGTTTGTACCTGTGGCCTTTCTGGTTTGGGAGAGTAAGTCCTAAGGGGTGCTTGTCACCTAGTCCCTAAGATCAACTGATCTGGGATCGGCTGACCCAAATCCTGCAATAGAACCAGATAGAAAGCCATGTTCTACTGGTACAAATGGGTTTAAGATATATCGATGTGGGCTTTCTGGTTTGGGAAATTAAGTTCCATGGGGTGCTTGTCACCTAGCACCTAAGACCAACTGGTCTGGGATATGCTGACCCAAATCCTGCTATAGAACCAGATAGAAAGTCATGTTTAACGATGTATCTTATTCTTACTAAACTTTTTGATTAAAAGATGCCAATGTGCACAAAATTAAAAGATGTCAATGAGCACAAAATTAAAAGATGCCAATGAGCACACATCTCTTGAAACTTTGGGAAAGTTCAAAGTCGCAATAAACCTGTAAATTTGTGAAAATCCTGTTTTTGGACAAATAGTGTAAGTAGAGCAAAGTATTCTTCTATGTTTTAGAATTGCATATTCTTGAAGCTAATCATATTTCGCATGCTAAGCACACCAAATAGATTTAATAAAGAGATTGAAACTGAACATTTTTAAATCGATATGCAATGATGACTTGTATTTGAATCCAAACACATGCATTTGATTTCATTTGATTGAAAAATCTAATAAATTTCATTAAGTTGGATTTCTTTTTTAAAGTTTTCAAATAATCAAATGTTAGTAGTTATCAAGTGTAGTTCAGTAAATCTTATTCTCCTTGTATAAATGTTTTCATTAAAGCACTATATTTGAAATGAATAATTTTAATGAAATATATGCATACTTTCAGGGGGAGAAAACAAATTGCTCCATAATTCTTATTTTGAGGGGGAGCAAGGTTATTCATTAAGGAGGAGAAAAAGCATAGACTTCATTCGAAGAAAAAGCATCGCTAAAGTTTTGAAAAACAAGGGGGAGAAAAGCTAAAGATTTTGAAGATGATTTTGCTTTCCAAAACTTTAGGGGGAGAAAAGCTAAAGATTTTGAAGATTGATATGGTTTTTGTACATAAATAACAAAAGAGAGAAATGTTATTTTAAGAAGGAGAAGAGGAAAAGAAAACTGATCGGTTGTTTCTTATAAAGAAATCTTATGAAAGCTGAAATGAAGATGAGAATTGTCATTTCAAGGGGGAGCAAAGAAAAATCAAATATATAACAGAAATCAATTTGGAAATAGTTGCTGCTGCTGATTAAAGACTGACCAGAAGTTGTTAACTTAGATTATTCAGAATTCTGAGCAAAAGTTGTCAAAGCATTCAGAAGAGCTCCTTCTGAAGATTGTTCCTGCTCTAAGAATTTGATGATGAAAAGTACAAGTGTGTTTGACAAAAAGGGGGAGATTGTTAGATCTAGAGTTTTGTCAAAAACACAACTGTTAAGATCTGATCTGAAGAATCAGAGTTCTGAGTAAGAAGACTTAGAAGTTCTGATCAGAGAATAATGAAAAGATTACAAGTATGGAAGTTGCTCAGAAGACTCAGAAGTTCTGAGTAAAAGACTCAGAAGTTCTGAGTGAGAAATCTCAAAAAGATTCTAAGTGTTGGATTCTAACAAGAAGGTTCAGAGTTCTGAGTAGGAGACTCAGAACTTCTGACTATGAAGACAAATGTTCTGAAGCGCTTATTCAGAAGTATGTTCAGAATTCATATCTTGGGATATTCTCTGTTATATTCAGTTACTAATTAGGACACGTGTAATTGTTCTATAAGTCTGTTTCTCATATGTACTGTAGCTTTAGCTATTCTCTACAGTATATATAGGAGTTAGCAACTGTAGCTAACAGAATCTTGGAGAGAATCTTTAATATAATCTTTGGTGAATCCATTTAGAGAAATTTATTGTAATATCTTGTAATTCACAGATTGTTAATAAATCATATGACCAGTTGTTGTGAATACGATCTTAATTGTTCATATTTGATTGTAAGAGTGTATCCTGGACTTTCACTTTTCTTTCCTTTTCCAAAATATTTTCTAATTCAGAGATTTTCACGGAAAGTTCATAACTTTTAATCTCAAAAGATTTTCGTTCAGTTTCAAATTCAGTTCTTTCTTTTTCTTGCTTCTCATTTTAAAGATATAAAACTTTTTCAAAGTCGGAGACTTGCTTCAAAAGTTTTACATATTTAAGCTTAATTTCTTTCTTTTCTTCAAGAGAAAAATTAGACAATTTTCTCTTTAGCTCAGCGTTTTCACTGTCCAAATTTTTTTCTTTATCTTGAACTTCTTTTAATTGAATTCGTAATTGTAGGATCCACTTCTCTCTCTTGTCTTCCCTACTCTTCATATCAGCGTTTTCTCTTTGAAGAGTTGTTACTTTCTCTTGAAGTTTCACGATTTGATCATGCAGATTTGAGTTGTCTTTCTTTGTTTCAAGACCTGCAATATAAACTTCAAGATCAGTAATTCTTTTAGTATGTTTAGCATTTTGTTCTTTTAAAATAGATTTTTTCATTTGAAGAAGAAAAATGTCTAAAATTTGTCTCTTCAGATTAGCATTTTCTTCCTCTTTATTTAAAACAGGAGCTGAGGGATTTGAAGTATTAGATTTAAGAGTTTGCTTCAAACCCATTTCTCTTTTTGATATTGCTAGATATAAAATCTTTCAGAAAATCAACCAGAAATTGTATGAAATACACTATAGAAAAAAAAATTATATATAAAAATTTTTCGTGAAAAACTCTTAAAGTGTATGAAATACACTATAGAAAAATTTCTATATAATTTTTTTTCTTAAAATACTTTTTTTTTAAAACACTTCTCGCAATACACTGTGATGAACAGTAACAATTCGCAATGGTCAGGATGCGAATTCTACACTTCTCGCAAAAAGAAGGATGTGAATTCTTAGAAACTCGCAATAGGCTTTATGAACAGTAACAATTCGCAATGGGAAGGATACGAATTCCACACTTCTCGCAACTTTCAAGATGCGAATTCAGCACTTCCCGCAACCTTCTGGATGCGAATTCTATACTTGTGCAAATTTTCACACTTCTCGCAATCAACTATATGCGAGTTCTAATATCTATCCATAATTCACAATCAACAGGATGCGAATTCTGCAAAGTTCGCAACTAACATAATGCGAATTCTTTGATGCGAGTTCTTCAAATCCATGCGAGTTCTTCAAATATTATCAAACTTTTTCAATTTTAGACATCAAATCTCAACCAAAATTAGTGAAACTTTCCAGAATTGTTCGAAAATGCTTTTCGAACAACTTTGTAGTTAATCACTTTCACTAATTTGACCAAGAAGAAGCGAATTTGATCAAGAAACATATCTGTCATGTTTTTTATAAAACAGTAACAAATCTTCAAAATTCGTGATGATTTGGCCAAAACTAGTTTTTGAATCCTGTTTTAATTGTGTTCAGGATCAAAAACCGAGTGTGATTATCACAAATTTCGATCGAAATGATCAAAAAATTAAGAAGATGAAGAAATCCAGATGAACAGTAAAGGATGTGTGATGCGAGCTCTTCCCAAAAACACCAAAATCTTCAAAAATCCATGCAAATTCTGATTGAATTCTCTGTTTTGCTCTGATACCAAATGTGAAATCCCAGATCTAGCAATGTAACACAATCACATGTAGAGAGAATCTAGAGAGCAAAGTAGTCATCCATATATTGAATATCAAAGTACAAATGACATAGGCTTGAAAGTATTACTCAAAGTTCTATGTAGCTATTACATGACATACCTATTTATACCCATAACAAACAAGGTATAAAGGCATTTACAATACAGTATAGACTATTACAGTACATTGACTTTACAATAAATCTTGAATATAATAATGCTTTAACATTCGTTCACTCTGACCGTCAGTTTGAGGATGATACGCTGTACTTAACTTTATTTGCGTCCCCATTTCTTTTTGAAAACTACTCCAGAACCATGAAGTAAAACGACTATCACGATCAGAAATAATCGAGATTGGAACTCCATGCCGAGTTACTATTTCATCGATATACAATTTGGCTAGTCTATATAATGAATAGGTTTCTTTTATCGGTAGAAAGTGAGCAGACTTTGTCAATCGGTCGACGATCACCCAAATGGCATCAAATCCTTTTGGAGTCCTTGGTAACTTCATGATAAAATCTGTAGTAATCTGTTTCCATTTCCACATAGGTATTTCTAAACATTGCAACTGACCAAAAGGCTTTTGATGTTCAATCTTTACATTCTTACAAGTGGAACAACCTTCCACATCCTGAGAAATACTTCTTTTCATTCCCGGACACCAATAAAATTGCCGTAGATCCTTATACATCTTATTCGTGCCCGGATGAAAAGAGAAACGAGATTGATGAGCTTCTTGTAATACCCGATCGCGTAAATTATCCAGGCGAGGCACCCATATTCTGTTTTCTAGACATAGTAACCCACGATCATCTTTTACGAGTGATGCTGATATACCCACTAACCGTTCTGGTTTCAAGTGTTCCTCTTGAAAGGCTTCTATTTGACACTTCTTCAATTCGTCGAAGATTTTAGGTAGAAGTTCAGCTCGTAGTGCAATTGCTTTTATTGTTCCGCTCCTCTCTTGTCGACTCAGTGCATCAGCCACTACATTTGCCTTTCCAGGGTGATAGAGAATTTCAAAGTCATAGTCATTCACCAATTCTAACCATCTTCTTTGTCTCATATTTAGTTCCCGCTGATCGAAAAAATGTTGAAGACTCTTGTGATCGGTATAAATATGACATCTAGAACCGTATAGATAATGTCTCCAAATCTTTAGCGCGAAACAACTGCTGCAAGTTCCATGTCGTGTGTAGGTTACTGTCGTTCATGATCCTTCAGTTGACGAGAGGCATAAGCAATAACTTTCCCACGCTGCATTAGTACACATCCCAATCCTAGTTTGGAAGCATCACTGTAAACAACAAAGTCGTTGGAACCTTCAAGTAGTGACAGTATCGGCGCGCTACAGAGTTTCTCTTTCAATATTCGAAATGCTTCATCCTGTTCTGCTTTCCAGTTGAACTTTATATTCTTTCCGGTCAGCTTGGTTAGAGGCATAGCGATACGAGAAAAATCTTGTATAAACTTTCGATAGTAGCCGGCTAAACCCAGAAAACTTCGTACTTCGGTTGGAGTTCTCGGCGGTTCCCACTTTTCGATTGCCTCTACGTGCATCGGATCAACTTGAATGCCTTTTTCTGAAACTACATGTCTGAGAAATTGGACTTCCCGTAGCCAGAATTCACATTTAGAGAATTGGGCATATAACTGTTCCTTTTTCAACAATTCCAGAATCAGACGAAGGTGTTGTGCATGCTCTTCTTTGGATCGGGAATAAATAAGGATATCTTCGATAAACACAATAACAAATTTATCGTGATATGGCTTACATACCCGATTCATTAAATCCATAAAGGCAGCCGGGGCGTTCGTCAGTCCGAAAGGCATCACTAAGAATTCATAGTGACCATACCTTGTGCGAAAAGCAGTTTTCAGAACATCTTCTTCTTTAACCTTCAGCTGATGATAACCAGATCTTAGATAAATCTTGGAAAAATAACAAGCTCCAACTAATTGATCAAATAGGTCATCAATTCTGGGAAGCGGATATTTGTTCTTGATCGTACGTTTATTCAGTTCCCGATAATCAATGCACATCCTCGTCGACCCGTCTTTCTTTTTCACAAACAGCACTGGTGCACCCCACGATGAAGTACTGGTCTGATGAAGCCCTTATTAGAAAGATCTTGCAGTTGCATCATCATTTCTTTTATCTCGGGAGGTGCCAGATGATACGGTGTATGAGCAACAGGAGCGGCTCCAGGAATCCAATCTATACCAAATTCTACTTGTCTAACGGGCGGAAGAGTAGTCAAATCTTCTGGGAAAACTTCCAGAAATTCACAAACAACAGGAATGTCTTCTAATGTATTCTTTTCTAGCTTAGTATCTATCACGTAAGCTAAATAACTCGGGCAGCCTTTGTTGACACACTTACGAGCTTTCAACATGGATTTTTCCCGCTCCTCCATTACTTGCGTTGACGCTCCCAACTATCCCGTCTTTTTCTTCGATATATTGGCATGTGGTCCACCATTGTTGGACATAGATCGCAGGAAGATGGTCATCGAATTCTGTTAGGGCTCTAAAGATATCAGAGTTTCTAAAGAATTCAATGAAGACATGATACAGGGGTAGAAAGAGTCCTGGAGTGGGATCGAATCTGTAGTTGTTGTCAGCAAAGTCGTATGGATGAACAATGATATCATTAGTGGGTTCTATTCGGCTAGAATCAGCAGAGTTTTGGGGTTCCGCCATTGTTGCAGGTTTGGGGTTTTCTTGAAGAATACTGAGGATTTGAATAAAAGAGGGAAAGGTGAAGGGTTTAGGAGGTTTAGAAATGAAATGGGTCAAGGTTATGAATATTTATAATCAGAACTTGTGGCTGGGTAATCGCCGTAGATACTGTAGGCACTCGAGTGTCAGAAGGTGGAGTGGCCTGAATTGTGTATCGTGGGGACAACTAGTGGTTTAGCTTTCAATTAGAGAGTGCCACGTGGATTTGTTCTGACCACTTTTGTGCAAGTAAACAGTCGCGGTTAGAGATGTGTGGGTGACAAGTGGTTGACGCTTAGAAATAACCCGCACCTCTAATGAAGTTACTTTTGATGACGTGGCATAAACCGACAGAGCTCTGTTGGAGATTTGCAAGTTTTGCCTCTGACGAGTGACCTTTTTTTTCCAAGTCTCCTTTGGTGTTTCACCTTTACCCAAAATCATTTAAAATTCTGTATCTGATGAGGAAATGGCCAAAGAACGAGAACAGAACTGACTATAGAAATTTTACCGAGTTCTGGTGAAAAGCAACAGAGGCTCTGGTGAAATATCAGAGTTCTGGTAGGTTCTTGACGTTATCAAAGGATTTTCATTAGAACAGGTTTTCCCTCTTTCTTCAAAAAGATTTTTCTTTTCAGAACAGAAAGCGAAGTCATTTTGATTTTTTAAAAAAATTGACTCGCTCCCCCTAAAACCATGCGCAAAACTTTATAAAATCCCCCTTGAAATATGAGCAAAAAAAACTTTTACTGAAAAAAACTATGTACAAACAGATTCACTAAGCTTCTTGAAAAAGTATGCTTGACAGAGTTCTGGTGAAATACAGAGACTCTGTTGAACTATCATTCCTAACTTTTGACAGAGCTCTGTTGGAACATCAGAGGCTCTGTTGAATTTGAACAGAGTTAGGAGGACATGTTCAGCATACCCAGTTTGCTGATTAAGATGTTAAATCTCCTTTCATCAATGGCTTTTGTAAACAAGTCAGCAAGCTGAAAGTCGGTTGAAACAAAATACATTTCAATAGTCCCTTTTTCAACATGATCCTTTATGAAGTGGTACCTTATGTCGATGTGCTTTGTTTTTGAGTGTTGAACTGGATTGGCTGTTATGGCAATGGCACTCTTGGAGTCGCATAGAATTGGAATTTTACCATACTCCAAGCCATAATCTTTGAGTTGTGTTTTCATCCATATTACTTGAGAGCAACAACTAGCAACAGCAAAATACTCTGCTTCTGCTGTAGAAGTTGATACGCAATTCTGTTTCTGGGATGTCCAACTCACCAACTTTTCTCCAAGCAGTTGGCAGCTACCAGAAGTACTCTTTCTGTCATTCTTGCATCCTCCATACTCTGAATATGTATATGCTACAAGCTCAAAACCAGAATTAAGAGGATACTAGAGACCCAAAAATTGAGTCCCTTTCAGATATTTAAAGATACGCTTGACAGCTGTTAAATGAGTTTCTGTAGGATTTGCTTGAAATCTGGCACAAAGACAGGTTGCAAACATTATATCAGGTTTGCTAGCAGTTAAGTACATAAGTGACCCTATCATGCCTCTGTAGTACTTGACATCTGTTGGTTCACCATTAAGATCATAGTCAAGCTTAACTCCAGTGGCAATAGGAGTTTTCATTGGTTTTGAATCATTGAGATTATATTTTTTCAACATATCAGATTGTTTAACTTGTAAACCAAGGAAGAAAGAAAGTTCTCCCATCATGCTCATTTTGAATTCGCTTTTCATCAAATCCTCAAACCTATCACAGTACTCTGGTTTTGTAGACCAAAAAATAATGTCATCAACATATATTTGTACCAGAAGTATATCATTCCTATACCTTTTAAAGAATAGAGTTTTATCGACAGTACCATTCTCGAAGTGATTGACCAACTTAAATTTGGACAGAGTTTCATACCAGGCTCTGGGAGCTTGCTTAAGGCCGTACAGAGCTTTGTCTAACATGTAAACGTGGCCTGGAAACTCAGAACATTCAAAACCAGGTGGTTGCTGGACATAAACTTCTTCTTGCAGTTTGCCATTCAGAAAGGCAGACTTGACATCCATTTGGTAGACCTTAAAACCCTTATGAGCAGCATAGGTTAGGAAGATTCTGATGGCTTCTAGCCTAGCCACAGGTGCAAAGGTTTCGTCATAATCAATGCCTTCTTCCTGTCTGTATCCCTTTGCAACCAGACGGGCTTTGTTTCTGATGATAATCCCATCTTCATCCTTTTTGTTTCTAAATACCCACTTGGTTCCAATGGTCGCTTTGCCTTTTGGTAGTGGAACCAAGGACCAAACTTTGTTTCTTTCGAACTCCATAAGCTCTTCTTGCATAGCTTCGATCCAGTTTGGGTCTTCAAGGGCTTCAGAAATTTTCTTTGGCTCAATTATGCTTAAAAAGTTTACGAAGAAAGCTTTATTGATTGTGGCCGGTCTTGTCTTCACACCATCTTCAGCAGCACCAATAATTTGATGATGGGGATGATCCTTTGTCCATCTTGTCATGGGAGCATGGACAATAGGAGGGGTTCGTGCTTCTGATGGGAAAAGGTGAACTTCAGCATCAGAGCTCTGTGGGTTGGCACCAGGGCTCTGTGGCACACAACTATGGAGAGTGGCCTCATTGCTATGTGAATTGCCAACAGGGCTCTGTGAAGGTTAGCTTTCGAATAGGGAATCTCTCCCAACAGTGGTCAGCAAAGGTGATGATGGCTCATTTTCAGGTTCTTTTATATTAGATTGTGGTTCCTCATTTCTCTGAATTACACCTGTAGACAGAGAAGTAGATGGTGAAGTATTGGAGGGACCAGTAAGAGTTGTACCTGTCAGATTCTGTTCTGTTGAATTTTGAGCTTGATCGCCTCGGTTGATGTTGACAGAGGAGATATCATCATCGAAGAAATCATCGAACACAAGATTGATGTCTTCTTCCCTTGTCTTTGAAGAACTTGGCTTCTTCTGTTTTGTCTGTGTCCCCTCTGTTGATTTGCGATCAGAGGCACTTGATGTACTTTCATCAAAGGACACGTTAACGCTCTCTTGAATGACACGAGTTCTGGTGTTGTAGACTCTGTAGGCCTTAGAGGTTAAGGAATAACCAATAAATATTCCTTCGTCCGCCTTTTTGTCGAATTTACCCAGCTGTTCTCTGTCGTTCAAGATGTAGCACTTGCAGCAAAAAACGTGAAAGAATTTTACGTTTGGCCTTCTGTTGTTGATGAGTTCATAAGGAGTCTTTTTAAATATTTTTACAATGACAACTCTATTTTGGGTGAAACATGGTGTTGAGACTGCCTCTGCCTAGAAGTTGATGGGAAGGACAGAGCCGGCCAACATGGTTCTGGCGGCTTCTACCAGAGTTCTGTTCTTCCTTTCCACTACACCATTCTGTTGTGGAGTTCTGGTAGCTGAGAAGTTCTGGGAGATTCCTTCTTCTGAAATATAGGCATCTATTCTTGTATTCTTGAATTCTGTCCCATTGTCACTTCTCAACTTTTGCACTTTTAATCCTAACAGAACCTGTATCCTATTCAACAAACTTATTAGAATTTCCGGGACATCAGATTTTACTCTGATGAACTCAATCCAAGTGTATCTAGAAAATTCATCAATAAGTACTAGAATATACTTCTTGCCCGACAGACTTTGCACAGAGATTGGACCATAGAGATCCACGTGAATCATATGCAAAGGTCTGGGACAACTATGATCACTCTTTGTTCTATGTGAAGATCTTTTCATCTTTCCCAATTCACAGGCAGAACATAGATGGTCTTTGTCAAATTTCAGTGGAGGAAGTCCTTTTACTAGATTTAATTTCACGAGCTTGTCAATATTTGAAAAGTTCAAATGGGCAAATCTTTTATGCCAAAGCCAGGCATCTTCATTTTTTAAAGACAATAAACAGAGCTTCTCTGTTGTAGAGTTTTGGTTAGGATTGAAATTAATTTTATAAAGATTGCCTTTTCTGTCGGCTCTTAAGAGTTCTTGACCAGACTCGGAAAGTAACAGAGAACAGTACTTCTTCATAAAATTGGCATCGAACCCATGATCACAGAGTTGACTTATGCTAAGCAGATTATGGTTTAATCCTTCAACATAAGCAACCTCAGAAACTGAAACACCACCATTGACTAATGTACCGTATCCTCTAATTTGTCCGCCATTATCTCCTCCAAAGGTTACTGCACTTCCATTTTTGTTCTTGAAAGAAGTAAGCAGCTCCTTATTCCCCATCATGTGCCTTAAGCATCCTGAATCTAAATACCAGATATGTACATGGGGTTTCTGCACGACAGATTAGTTTCTTTTAGGTACCCATTGCATTTTGGGTCCTTGCTTGTTAGGTTTGTGGGTGTTCATGGGCTTTCCTTCTGGCTTTCCATTTTGGGATGGTATGCCAGAGGGTTTCTTTTGTGCATTCTGAATAGTCTTGGGATTTTTCCTTTGAAATGACTGATTCAGAACACAGTGAGGACCATTCATATGGTTCTTTAACTGTAACAGAAGTTGAATACAATTGCATTTGATAGAACATGAAGATTGATGCAATTGTCGTTTTTATTCAAAGACTGTTGTTTAAAGGTAGCTTGATTTTGAAAAACTCTGGGACCAGATGTCTTTACGTACATTCTGTCCTGTGATTTAAAATTGTTGTTTCTTGGAGCAAACTCTCTTGACACAAAACTGTTTCTCTTTGGATTTACAATAAGTGTAGGAGTAGGTTGGTCATTGACTTTCCATTTTCCTTTCTGCTCTGTTGTAAATTGAACTTGATCATAAGCGTAAGGAACAGAGGTATAGTCCTCGTGAATAATCTTAGGTTTTCCTCTTTTCTTTTCTTCTATCTCATTAGAGGAAAGAATTATGATACCCTTATTTTTCAAATTTGGCAAAGGTATAAATCTGTTCTGTTTCTTAAAGAATGAGACGTTTTTCAGAGAACCAGATTCAACAATTGCCTTTTTAGGTTTGTGCAAAGTCTTAGGAGCACAGAAAATTTGCTCATCTACCTCAGAATCAGAGTCACTGTCAGAGCACAGAAAGTCTCTGATGGCTCTGGTAGAGGTGTTAGACTCATTGGGTATCTTAGAGTTATCAGCTCTGGTGAATTTAAACTTTCTTATCTTTGGTTTTAAAGCATCACAAGTAGCATTTTATTCAATAACTTTCAAAATATCCTCTTCAAAAGTTGTTCGTAAGATTTCAGAGGATGGAGAGAAGACTGGGACTTCAGAGTTGAGTTCTCTCTGTATTGAAGCACACGAGGATTCTGTAATGGAAGTAACAGACTTCTCCTCCTTGAAAGAATTGAAGTTAAAGATTTCTTTTGGATCAAGACTTTTGATGGAATCAGTAATCTTTATTTCTGCTCTTCCCTGATCAAGAATAAACTTTTCAGATGGTTTTGTAACCTTTTCTTGATTCAAGGAGTCATAGCTGACATTCCTTAAGCTTAGTCTTTTTGCTTTTGTAAAATTTGATATTTTGGCTCTTTCGAAAACATCAGTTCCAGAGACCACATCCTCTTGCATTTTTCCAATAGAGAAGGCAAAGGGATAAGATGCCTTTAACCTTCTTTTGTAAGGAACAATGTCACTAAAACCTAGACCTTGCTTGTCTTCTTGAGAATTGATTTTGGTATACACATTCTGTGCATCCTGGTACTTTTTGATTAAAATCTCCTTTTTCTGTAGGGATTGATGTAAAATTTCCCTTTCTCTCTGAAAATAGTCTTTTAGAGCAACAAAGTTTAAACGTTAATTTTCAGATTTAGCAACTTCTTTAGCTATTTGTTTCAAAATTTCTTCAAACTCTTTAACCCTTTTTGAAAACGTGCTTTCTTTCTTTTGTTGTAGGACTTCTAGCTCAGACTTTTCTTTGGATATTTCTTCCTTTTCCTGTTCCAGGAGAGTTTTCTCTCTCTTGTAGAAGGACAGATCCTTCTGAGCTAGTTTTCTTAACTCTTCTCCTCAGAAAACTTTTGTTTTAAGAGTTGAAACTCTTCAGTAAGTAATGACACATGCATCTCAAGTTCTGAGTCAGACTTGGATTCAGAGAAATGTACCTTGGCATTAGGTCTGGTTGTCTCCAGCGCTCTGTTGTCTGGCTATGTTACGGTCAGGGCAAATGCATGAGCCATATCTTCTTCTTCGGACTTTTCTATTCTTCCTCCGGTCATCCAATCAACTTCCAAACTTCCATCATCCGCAGCAACAATGGCTTGCTCTGGTTCATCATCAGAAGATGAATCAGAGATCCAGTTCTCCATCTCAGCAACATAGCTTCTTTCTCTGTAGTTGTACTTGTATTTATTCTTGTAATAATCTTGATCTTTTACAAGTTTTCCTTTACAGTTAGCATAGAAATGGCCAGGTTTGCCGCATCTAAAGCAGCGTCCATCATTCTGATTGATGGGTTGGGCGGCATCAGCCTTCTGTGGAGCAGGAGTATTGAACTTCTGTTGCTGTCTCTGTTTTGTCGGAGCTCTGTTGTGATGGTTCTGTTGAGGGGGTGCAACATAAGCTCTGTTCTCATCTTTTTCATATCTACCTCTTCTGTCGAATGCTCTGTTGCCCAATCTCTTGTTGAATTGTTGAGTGATTAATGCGAGAGATTTAGCAAACGCATTTATATCGTCATCTTCATCTGACGAGTTTTCTTCTGTATCACTTTCAGCTACCAAACTCTTACTCTTCTTCTTCTTTCCTCTGCTGGAACTTCCTCTGTTGGGTTTTCCTTCTGTGGAATTCTTTGATTCAGAGACTAACGCAATAGGTCCTGCAATGGTGGATTTGCCTTTTTGTTTGACAACATCCGTCTCTTGTGCGGCCAGAGTGCCATACACATCGGTAAAAGACCAAGCATCTAGATCTTGGTTAGCTTGTAAAGACATGGACAGATTTAACCATTCATCATTAAGACTTTTCAGGAACAAAACATTGCTATCTTCCTTCGACCTAACAACCCCACATTTTTTACATTTGTTTATCAAAACATTGAATCTGTTGTAGGTTTGTTGTAAGGTTTCCTCAGGAAGTGCTTTGAAATCGTTGTATTCATTTATACATTGGGTCCTTATGTTCTTTTGGGTTTTGATGCCACCCTCAAGTTGATTAAGAAGTTGATCCCAGATTTCTTTGGCAGTAACACATGAATCTAGTTCTTGAAATATTTCATTAGGAATGGCCATAATTAGAAGTCTAACTGCTTTTAGATCATTTTCCATTTTTAATGTCTCTTCATCAGTGAATCCGGTGGTTTTGGGTTCAAGGTTAGCAGGAATCTCAGCAGTAGTTTGTATTGCGGGTACACGTGGAACCAAAACCATGGGTTTGAATGGTCCATCCATGACAGAAAGCATTAAATCTCTGTCCATCCCCTCAAGGAAGTTAACCATCCTAATCTTCCATTGAGGATATTCATCTCTCAGAAGAGTAGGAGGCTTAGTCAGAGAACCACCAGTATAAATAGCGTTGATATTGTTATTTGCCATTTTTCAGAAAAACAAGGTATAATAGTTTCAACTGGATTTGAAAGAGTATAAACTGAAAGTAAGTGAATAGTAACCAATGGAACAGTAATGAACAGTAGATAATATCTTTAATCTAGACTGGAAAGCTTAAAACAGTGGTGTATTAACTTTTAAACTTTAAACTGTAAAACAGAGTATACTAGGAAGCTAAACAGTGAATCAACCTTGGTAGATTGGATGGTTTGATTTAAGAAAATCAAGCAAGCTCTGATACCAATTGTAGGTTCCCAGATTCACGTTGTATCACATTAATGGTAGTAATATAGATAGCGGAAGCATTTAAATATAAAGCCATTAAGGTGAGTGATTGTGTAAATGATATTGTAATGGTGAGAATCAATTATAGAACATGATAATGATAACAAGATCAAATAAGAAACGCTGCTCGTATATTGATAATGGATAACACCAAGAACAAGATCAATGGTGTATCCTGAAATCTCACAGGGAACAATATCGTACGGAGGTAGTGCTCGGGATTGATGCAGTATGTGCTTAAACAATTGTGGAAAACTATTCTTCCCAAAGCTTACCATTGTTTGTTCCACTACCTCTCTATTTATAGCCATGATAAAGTGAAGACAGTGTACTAACGTACCCTAGAATGACACGTGGAAAGTGTGTCTCCTAATTTTAGGGCATACGTGGAAAGTATGGACACTTTTCTAACGCTTGGGATTTCTAACGAGACTTAGGCATCACAGAGGTCTTCACTACAACAGAGCTCATAGACAGAGCTCTGTTGGTCTTCAGTTGTGAACAGTTCTTCTGTTGATCTTCTGACAGAGCTCTGTTGAGCTCTGTTAGTTTCACCAGAATTCTATTGAGTTATGTTGATCTACTTGAAGCTTTTTCTTCTAAGTCTTCTACTGCATCTCTGATGGTCTTCTGACTTGATAATATTTTCAATACTTTTACATTACAGATACTTGGGGCTAACAAGTACAATTACAGAGAAAGAAGTTATGTTGCTGAGATGGAAAATTGGATCTCTGATTCATCTTCTGATGATGAACCAGAGCAAGCCAAGTTCTGTGGAGTCGCTGTAGACGATGAAAGTTTGGGAGAAGTTAATTGGATGACCGGAGAAAGGATAGAAAGGTCTGAAGAAGAAGAAGATATAGCTCATGCATTTGCTCTTATCGAAACAGAGCCAGACAACAGAGCGCTGGGGATCACCAGACCCAGTGCCAAGGTATGTTCATCTGAATCAAAGTTTGACTTAGAGTTAGAAATGCATGTTTCTTTGCTAACAGAGGAGTTTCAACTCTTAAAACAAAAGCTTTCTGAGGAAAAATAGTTAAGAATGCTAGCTCAGAAGGATCTGTCCTTCTACAAGAGAGAGAAAACTCTCTTGGAACAGGAAAAGGAAGAAATATTCAAAGGGAAATCTGAGCTAGAGATCTTACAACAAAAGAAGGAAAGCATTTTTTCTGAAAAGATTAAAGAGTTTGAAAATGTTTTGAAACAAAAGTCTGAAGAGGTTAAGAAGTCTGAAACTGAAAGACTTAACTCTGTTGCTTTAAAAGATTATTTTCAAAGAGAAAGGGAGGTTTTACATCAATCCCTACAGACAAACGAAATTCAAATCAAGAAGTATCAGGATGCACAAGATGTGCATATTAAGATAAACTCACAGATGGATACGCAAGGTCTCGGTTTCTCTGACCTTGCTCCCTATAATGAAAAGAAGAAGACATCTATGTCCTCTGCTTTTTGTGTTGGGAAAATCCAAGAGGATGTGATCTCTGGTACTGCTGCTTTCAAAAGAATCAAAACCTCAGATGTTTTCAAAAGAACCAGAAGACTTGACTACCGGAATGTTAGCTATGACTCCTTGAATCATGAAAAGGTTAATAAACCATCTTCAAAGTTTATTCTTGATCAAGGAAGAGCTAGGATCATACTTCCTAACTCTGTTAATAGTTTGGATCCAAAAGAGATTTTTAATTTCAACTCTTTTAAGGGACAGAAGTTTGTTACTTCTGTAGAAGAGTCCTCTGTTGAAAGTTCACAGAGCAAAATTAACCCAGAAGCACCAGTCTTCTCTCCTTCCTCTGAATCAATTCGAACATCATTTGAAGAGGATATTAAAAGAATTCTTAAGGAAAATGCTGTTTCTGATGCATCAAAACCCAAGTTGAGGAAGTTTAAGACTATCAAAACCAATATCTCAATGATAACCCCAGAGTCTAACACCCTCAACAGAGTCACCAGAGACTTTCTAGCCTCTGACAGTGACTCTGACTCAGAGGTAGATGAACAGATTTTTTGTGCCCAAGAGAAAGATTTGCATAAACCTAAGCAAATGCCGGCAGGGTGTTTTGATTTGAAAAAAGGATGTCTCATTCTTTAAAAAACAAGCTAGATTCATACCGGTAACTGAGTTTGATAACAAAGGTTTCAAGATTCTTGCTTCTAATGCTGTAGAAGTAAAGAAAAGAGAGAATACCAGAAATATTCCAGAAAACAATACCTTTGTTCCCTTGGCTTTCAAACCAGCCAGGTTTACACCAGAACAGAAGGGCAAATGGATAGTCAACGACAGACCTATTCCCAATTCTGGTGTAAATCTAAGAAATTCTTTTTGGTCACAAGAGTCAGTTCCAAAGAAAAACAACTTCATGTCAAGAGAGTTTGTTCCAAGAAACAACAACTTTAAGAAACCAAATCAGGACAGAATGTATGCTAAGACATCTGGTCCTAAAGTTTTTCAGAATCAAGCACCATTCAACCAACAACTTTTGAATAAAAACAACTTGCGTCAGTTATCTTCATGTTCCATTAATTGAAACTGTATTCAATTGTTGTTAAAACTGCAAAATCATATGAATGGTCCCCACTGTGTTCTGAATCAGTCATCTCAAAAGAAGAATTTCAAGACTGTTCAGAATACACAGAGAAAGACCTCTGGCACGCCATCACAGAATGGAAAGCCAATAGGAAAGACTGATAACACCCAAAAGCCTAACAAGAAAGGACCCATCATGCAATGGGTACCTAAAAAGAACTAATATGTCTTGCCGAAACCCCATGTGCAGATCTGGTATTTAGATTCCGGATGCTCTAGGCACATGACGGGGAATAAGGAGCTGTTAACTTCTTTCAAGAACAAGATAGGAAGTGCAGTGACTTTTGGAGGAGACAATGGTGGACAGATTAAGGGATATGGTACATTAATTAATGGTGGTGTTTCAGTTTCTGAAGTTGCTTATGTTGAAGGATTAAACCATAATCTTCTCAGTATAAGTCAACTCTGTGGTCATGGATTCGATGTCAATTTTAGGAATAAGTATTGTTCCTTGTTACTTTCCGAGTCTGGTCAAGAACTGTTAAGAGCCGACAGTAAAAGCAATCTATATAAAATGAATTTCAAACCTAATCAAAACTCTACAACAGAGAAACTCTGTTTAGTGTCTTTGGAAAATGAAGATGCCTGGCTCTGGCATAGAAGATTTGCCCACTTAAAATTTTCAAATCTTGACAAGCTCGTGAAATTGAACTTAGTAAAAGGACTGCCTTCGTTAAAATTTGGCAAAGACCATCTCTGTTCTGCCTGTGAATTGGGTAAGATGAAAAGATCTTCACACAGAACTAAGAGTGATCACAATTGCCCTAGACCTTTGCATATGCTTCATGTGGATATTTGTGGTCCAATCTCTGTGCAAAGTCTGTCGGGTAAGAAGTATATTCTTGTGCTAATTAATGAATTTTCTAGATATACTTGGATCGAGTTCATCAGAGTAAAATCTGATGCCCCAGAAATTTTGATAAGTTTGTTAAAAAGGATACAGGTTCTGTTAGATCTAAAGATATAGAAGTTGAGAAGTGATAACGGGACAGAATTCAAGAACGCAAGAAATGATGCCTACCTATCAGAGGAAGGAATTTCCCAAAACTTCTCAGCTGCCAGAACTCCACAACAGAACGGTGTGGTGAAAAGAAAGAACAGAGCTCTGGTAGAAGCCGCCGGTTCCATCCTTCCCATCAACTTCTGGGCAGAGGCAATCTCAACAGCCTGTTTTACCCAAAACAGAGCTGTAATACTGAAAATATTTAAGAAGACTCCCTATGAACTCATCAACAACAGAAGGCCAAATGTGAAATATTTTCACATTTTTGGCTGCAAGTGCTACATCTTGAATGACAGAGAACAGTTGGGTAAGTTCGAACAGAAGGCGGACGAAGGAATCTTTATTGGTTATTACTTAACCTCTAAAGCCTACAGAGTCTACAACATCAGAACCCGTGTTATTCAAGAAAGTATAAATGTGTCATTTGATAAAAATACATCAAGTTCCTCTGATCGGAAATCAACAGAGGGGACACATACAGAACAGAAGAAGCAAAATTCTTCAAAAACAAGGGAAGAAGATATCAATCTCATGTTCAATGATTTCTTCGATGATGATGATTCTTTTGTCAACATCAACAGAGATGACCAAGCTCAGAATTCAACATAACATAATCTGACAGGTACAACTCTTACTGGTCCCTCCAATACTTCACCAACTACTTCTTTGTCAATAGGTACTATTCAGAGAAATGAGGTACCACAACAGAGTGAAAGAGAACCTGTACAAGAGCCATCATCACCTCTGCTAACCAATATTGGCAGAGACTACCTATTTGAAAGCTCACCTTCACAGAGCAATGAGGCCACTCTTCAGAGTTGTGTGCCACAGAGCCTTGGTGCCAATCCACAGAGCTCGGATGCTGAAGATCGTCTTTTCCCATCAGAAGCATAAACCCCACCTGTTGTCCGTGCTCCCATGACAAGATGGACAAAGGATCACCCCCATCATCTTATTATTGGTGCTGCTGAAGATGGTGTGAAGACAAGATTGACCACAATCAATGAAGCTTTCTTTGTCTACTTTTTGAGCATGATTGAACCGAAGAAGATCACTGAAGCCCTTGAAGACCCAAATTGGATCGAAGCTATGCAAGAGGAGCTTTTGGAGTTTGAAAGAAACAAAGTTTGGTCCTTGGTTCCACTCCCAAAAGGCAAAGCTGCCATTGGAACCAAGTGGGTGTTTAGGAACAAGAAGGATGAAGATGGGATTATCATCAGAAACAAAGCCCGTCTGGTTGCTAAGGGATATAGCCAAGAAGAAGGCATTGACTATGACGAGACTTTTGCACCTGTGGCTAGGCTAGAAGCAATCAGAATCTTCTTAGCCTATGCTGCTCACAAGGGTTTCAAGGTCTACCAGATGGACGTCAAATCTGCTTTAATGAATGGCAGACTACAAGAAGAAGTGTATGTTCAGCAACCACCAGGTTTTGAATCTCCAGAGTTTCCAGAGCACGTTTACAAATTAGACAAAGCTCTGTATGGCCTTAAGCAAGTTCCCAGAGCCTGGTATGAAACTCTGTCAAACTTTCTGTTGACTAATCACTTCGAAAAAGGTATTGTCGATAAAACTCTTTTCTTTAGAAGGTATAAGTATGATATACTTCTGGTGCAAATATATGTTGATGACATTATTTTTGGGTCTACACGGCAAGAGTACTGTGATAAGTTTGAGGATTTGATGAAAAGTGAATTCAAAATGGGCACGATGGGAGAACTTTCTTTCTTTCTTGGTTTACAAGTAAAACAATCCATCAGAGGGACATTCATATGTCAGTCCAAATATATCTCTGATATTTTGAAAAAATATAAGCTCAACAATTCAAATCCAATGAAAACTCCTATTGCCACTGGAGTTAAACTTGACTCTGACCTTAAACGTGAACCTACAGATGTGAAGAACTACAGAGGCATGATAGGGTCACTTCTGTATTTTACTGCTAGCAGACCTGATATAATGTTTGCAACATGTCTGTGTGCCAGATTTCAAGCAAATCCTAAAGTGTCACACTTTTATGCTGTCAAGCGCATATTTAAATATTTGAAAGGGACTCAGTTTCGGGGTCTCTGGTATCCTCTTAATTCTGGTTTCGAGCTTATTGTACACACAGATTCAGATTATGGAGGATGCAAGAATGACAGAAAAAGTACTTTTGGTAGCTGTCAATTGCTTGGTGATAAACTGGTGAGTTGGACATCTAAGAAACAGAACTTTGTATCAACCTCTACAGCAGAAGCAGAGTATGTTGCTGATGCTAGTTGTTGCTCTCAAGTGCTCTGGATGAAAACACAACTCAAATATTATGGCATGGAGTACAATAAAATTCCAATTCTGTGTGACTACAAGAGTACCATAGCAATCACAACTAATCCAGTTCAGCATTCCAAGATGAAGCATATCGACATAAGGTACTACTTCATAAAGGATCATGTTGAAAAAGGGACGATTGAAATGTATTTTGTTTCAACTGACTTCCAACTTGCTGATCTTTTTACCAAAGCCCTTGATGAAAGGAGATTTAACTTTTTAATCGGCAAGATGGGTATGCTAAACATTCCTCCTAACTCTGTTCAAAACTCAACAGAGCCTCTGATGATCATACCATAGCTCAGTCAAACAGTTGGGTAGGATAGTTCAACAGAGTCTCTGATGTTCACGAGAACTCTGTCGTGCAAATTTTTATAACAAGGTTTCAGTGAATTTGTTTGTATATTTTTTTTCCTTCTTTTGTATAAAGTTTTTTTTAACGGCTGAATAGAAAAATCTTTCAAATAAGCTCATCTTTCAAGGGGGTGCTTATAAAGGAAAAAGTGCATGATTTTAGGGGGAGCAAGTCAAAACTCTTTTTTCAAATTAAAATGACTTTGCTCTCTGAACTTTAAAGGAAGGAAAAACCTGTTCTGTTGAAAATCTTTTGATAATGTCAAGAAATTACCAGAACTCTGACCTTTCACCAGAGCCTCTGTTTTTCCTCATCAGAGCTCTGTGAAATCTCGGAGACAATTCTGTTTTTGTTCTTTGACCACTTTCACAACAAACAGGATTTTTAAGTATTTTTGGGTAAAGGTGAAATATCTTGGGATACTTGAAAGAAAAGGAAAGATCACTCAACAGAGGCAAAACTATGCAAAGCTCCACCAGAGCTCTGTTAGTTTGTTCTGCCACGTCATCAGAAGCACGTCATCAGAGATGCGGGTCATTCTTTAAACGTCAACCACATGTCACCCACACATCTCTAACCGTGACGGTTTGCTAGCACAAAAGTTGTCAGACCAAAATCAACGTGGCAACCTCTGATTGAGAAACCAACCGTTAGCTGTTCCCACGATACACTGTTCTGGCCACTCCAACTTCTGACACTCGAGTGCCTACAGTACCTACGACGTTCACCCATCCACATGTTTAGCGTATAAATATCCATTACCATGACCCATTTCTTTTCTTACGCCTTCTGATCATTCAAAAACCCTTCATCTTTCCCTCTCAAAAGTTCAAAACCTTCAAGTTCTTCAAGAAAACCCTAACCTGCAAAAATGGAAGAACAACAAAACTCCGCAGAATCTAGCCGTATTGGTCCTGTTGACCAAATAGTCATTCTACCCTACGAGTTCATTGATAGAAACTATCGGTTTGATGCCAATCCAGCCAACTATCTGCCCATTTATCACATATTCGTTGAGTTTTAAAAAAACTCAACCCTCTTTCGAGCCCTTACCTGTTACGATGATAACCTTCCAGAACTCTACGTCAGACAATGGTGGACTACATGTCAGTTCATCCCAGAACAAAAGGGAATCATTGGAAATGTTGTTTCAGGAAACCAGGGAAGAGTAGGTACTGTCAGGATTATTGTCAAGACCCTACGAAGAATCTTTCAAATGCCAATCAAAAGACAGTTAGGAATAGAAGCCTACGAGAAACCCCCAAAAGTTCCCATTCTTCTGGAGTTTATCAAATTCATAGGATACAACCATACCCTCAACAAGATTGGTGATTTTAGAAGAGGCCATTTACCCCCTATGTTGAATTTCATGTTTTCCACACTCAACAGAACCCTTACATGAAAATCTGGTAGCCAAGACCAAGCCAGCACGGAGATACTACAAATCATGTATGGTCTCTACTACAAGAGGAACTTCGACTATTCAAAGATACTCTACAAGGATGTCCTTTCGGCTGTCAATCTCAAGACCACAACCATTGCAAGAGGAGGAATTGTAGGTGTCCACAAGTTCCTGAAGGCTATCAAATACCAGTGGTTCATCAGTCTGGTCATCAGAGAAGCATTCCCAATCCTACAACTGAACCAACAGGGCAATCCAACACCTGTGTGGGTAATGTCCAGGTTCTTGGGAACTACTTCTGGAGAGTTTCCCTTCATTCGAAGATTTCCAGGTACAATGCTTTCTCTGATCCCTCAAGATCACATCTCTATCCAAAACTATAACAGTGCTGCTAAACCTCAAGAACCTGAGGTGAGATACCCAGCATACTTAGGTCCTGAGCCTTCATTTGAATCAGAAAGTGAGGTTAGAATAGAGGAAGAAGAAGAGAGACCAGAGGTAAGAGTACCCGAAGTGGGTTCTTCCTCTGCATAATAGATAGAGGAGGAAGTAGTGAACAGAGCATCCTCTATGGAGGTTATTCAAGAGGGAGTTACGGAAGCTACAGAGAAGGTAGCAGAGAGTTCGTCCTCCTCTGGTAGTAGTGAGGAAGAAGAACAGAGAGAAGAGAATCCTGAGAGTTCTATACCCGTAAGAACCGAGAGAAACGTGAGCATAGAAAAAGATGTTCGAGTGAACACACATGGCGTTTCTCTAGCCCAACTCCCAGTGCAAGCACTCCATCTTTCCATGAGGATCTAGCTCAAATGGACATTGAAACTGAGGTGCACACCTCGAACCCTAACCAGCCTATACCACTAGAGGCAACTCTTCACGCCTCTGGTACGTACGAAGCCGGGAAAGCTATTTTTGGTAGTGATGTTCATTCGCCCCAGAACATCAATAGGTCAACTACACACGATGATGCCTCTGTGGCTCATCTTACTAAGGAGGAACAACTTAGGTCTGTGGGTAACTTTCGCTTTACCCGTAGAGATTGCCTAACTCAGAGGCAATATGATAACCTAATATCACAAGGATTAACTTGTCTAGATTACAATGTTAACTCCCACGTCTACTTCAACCTCTCAGATTCTGAGGATGAGAGAATTGAACAGACCAGAACACCTGTAGTTGTTTCCCCTCAAAAGGATCATCAAGGATCGGGTGGAAGTCCTCCAAGAGACAACATCAAAACCACTCTTATGGGATGCGCCTCTGAACTCGAGGCAGAATTGGATACATGTGTTGGATCCAAGGTTACCCTCGTTGACACTGTCACAAGAGCAGAGTTCGAAAGCTTCTGTGATAGTGTCAACAACTCCTTGAATAAGTATAGACTTATCAATGACCAGAAGGAGGAGTTGATCCGTAAGGAGAATGCCTCTCTTAAAGAAGAACTGCAGCAGATCACTAATAAATTTGCTGAAGCTGAAAAACTCACAGCAGAGGCTGAACGCGTCAGAACAGAAGCGATTACAAAGCTGACGACAGAGATAGCAGATCTGAAAAGAGACAGAACAGAGGAGACAACGAAGACTTCGACAGAACTTGCTGATCTGAAGAGAATAATGGCAGAGAATCACAAGGAATCCATGAACAGAACCCTGCCTATACCTTCTGTCCTCTTATCAGAATCGAACGTCAGAACCTTGACAGAGTTAATTGTCAACTCTGTTAAGAAAGCCATCAAAGACGCAACAACATCATCTGCTACTCCACTCAACATCTCCAGCCCCAACCCCAATGATTTACCAATGACAATCGGTCAGATGGGCAACTTAAGCAAATTAGTTCTTAGCCTAATGATGACGATTTCATCTAAATTTGTCATGAAAGCCCAGGCGACAGAGAAACATGTGCAGGCATCTCTTGACACTCACAAAGTAAACTTTGAGAGTCAAGTAAATGAAATCAGAATTGCGGCAACAGAGGTTGAAGATGCAATGAAAAAGGCAGTCACAAACTTAACCGATGCTATTTTACAGACTGCTACACTTAAAAGACCTACAGAAGGAGCACCAGAAGGAGAGCCGTCACGCAAGAGGCCAAAGTGTGTTGCCGGTCCTCACCCATTGTTCAGAGACTCTCTGACGAGGATTCCTCTGATGATGAAGAAGATTTTGAAGACGCTAAGGAAGCTCAATCAGATAGCCAAATGGGTGAGTCCATAGGTCAACCAAAGGGGGAGAAGGAAAAAGAGGCTGAGAAGGAGAAGGAAAAAGAGAAAGAGAAAGAGGCTGAGAAAGAGAAGGAAATGGGAAAAGGGAAAGGCAAAACGACAGAGACGACAGAGGCAGAGGCAGAAAGAGGAGATAAGGGGACAACAGAAGAAGACATGCCAGAAATGACTATGGTGGTATTAGACTACATGTTCAAAGACAGAACCATCAAAACACCAGAAGAGTCAACTCAACAACCACAAGAGATCATCATACTCGACACCCCTCCTACATCTCCAAGAACTGAACCAGAGAGATCAATCCCAATCTTTGCTGAAGAACAACCAAGCCAAGCCCAACCTCAAGTCAAACCCCAAGTTCTACAAGAGCCCGGACGACATGTTGATATCCTCATGGCTGAAACACATCAAGAGCAGAACCCAATTCAGCCAGAACAGAACCCAGAAACATCAACCCAACACACCGAGAAACCATCCTTAGAGGAATGTTTTGGTTATCTCTATGATGACAGGGACATCATTCCTGTAAATGCCAAACCCATCAACACGTACCTCAATCCCACCATAATAAACACCATTTCTGAATCAAGGCTGAAGTTCATTCAAACAAAGTCAAATCTGAACAGAGCCATAAACATAAACTTCGGTATCCGCAGAATCTTGGACATCAAGCATAAGAAATTTCAACATGACAGAGTCGTATACCTTGAGTACACTGTTGAATCAACAGAAGGCATGAATGAATTCTTCAACGACAACGATCTTGTGCTTCTGAATCCATACGATCTGATCATACTTCACGCCTATTGCTTGAACTTCTCCGAAAGATACACACCAGCAAGAACTGCGCTACCAGAGGTTCGATTCGCCATGCAAGAGCACGTTAATCTCAGAACTCAGATTGATTTTCAGCTAGGCATAGAGTTCAAAGTTTAGAAACTGGCGGTTGCACCACCAAACGAAAACCTTGAGGGTTATGGCCACTACAGGACTGGAACAGTAGTTGAAAATCCTCCAGTCTTCATCTGCCGACAGAAGAAGATCAAGAAGGCCATCAGAATATCCGAAGCCTACAAATACTCGAGTGAGTCGCTGGTGTATCTCAAGAACATAATTCCGAATCTCCCAATAGAGAAGTGTCCAGAAGAGCAACTGAGGCTCTGCATCGAACAGATAGATCTTATGCTGGACTTCCGTGAGCTGATCACAAGATTCGACAGAATCCTAACGGGAGATAGTTATGCCTAAATGTAATTATTCTTTTACTTCATATTGTAATATCCTAAAAGAATAGTGCAAGGTTTCAACACAGGTAAAATGTTCTCTGTTCTTTTGTTTACATCTCTATATTTCTAAAAAAAAATCAATACTTAGGGGGAGATTGTTAGCCCCAAGTATCTGTTATGTAAAAGTATTGAAAATATTATCAAGTTAGAATACCAACAGAGATGCAGCAGAAGGCTCAGAAGAAAAGCAACAAGAAGACCAACAGAGTTCTGATGGAACCAACAGAGCTCAATAGAGCTCTGGTAGAAGATCAACAGAAGAACTGTTCATATCCAAAGACCAACAGAGCACTGGTCTATGATCTCTGTTGAAGTGAAGACCTCTGTGAAGCCTAAGTCCCGTAAGAAATCCTAAGTGTTAGACACGTGTCCATACTTTCCACGTATGCCCTAAAGATTAGAGACACACTTTCCACGTGTCATTCCAGGGTACGATAGTACACTGTCTACACTTTATCAGGGCTATCAATAGTGAGGTAGTGGAACAAACGATTCCTTTGGTCTTAATCACTAGGAATAGTTAATGTGGCAACACTGGGAATTGGGCTTTGGAATCTCACATGTGTGTTCAAATTTTGAACATCTTATTCTAAGCTCGCATTTCCCTCAGCTCCTAGGGGTATAGCATTTTCCTCTTGGTCACTCTCTAACACATGTACCTCACGCCTACCAGAAGAGGGCGATCTCTCTGCCACCTCTTCTGTAGCTCCCCCTTCTTCCTCATGAACAGCCTCCATAGTGGATGCTCTGTTCTGTACTTCCTCCTCCATCACTCTAGAGGAAGACCCCACTTCGGGTACTCTTACCTCTGGTCTGTTAACTTCTTCTCCTATTTCCTCATTCAAACTCTCTTATGAAGGCTCAGATCCTAAGTATGCTGGGGTTCTCACCTCATGTTCTTGAGATTGAGCAGTAGTATTATAGTTTTGGATAGAGAGGTGTTCTGGATGAATAAGGCCAAGCATTGTATCTGGAACTCTTCTGATGAAGGGATATTCACCTGAAGTCGTGGGTTGGAATTTTGACATGATCCAAATAGTTGTAGGATTTCCTTGTTGAGTTAACTGCAATGATGGGAAGGCTTCTCGGATTACCAGACTTATAAAACGAGGAAACCTGATTGATTTCAAAAACTTGTGGACTCCAACTTCTCCACCTCTGGCTAGAGCATTTGTTTTGGTATTCACAACAGCAAGAAGGTCCTTGTAAAGGATTTTGGCATAATCGAAGTTTCTGTTGAAAAATAACCCATACATGATTTGTAGAATCTTTGTGCTTGTTTGATCTTGGCTACCAGACTTACAGGTAAGGGTTCTGTTCAGTGTGGAGAACATGAAGTTCCATACTGTGGGTAGGTTTTGTCTTCTGAACTCTCCTATCCTATTTATGTCATTGTTGTAACCTAAGAACTTTACAAAATCAAGAAGAGTCTCTACTTTCGGGGGTTTCTCATACGCTCGAAAACCTAATTATGTTCTTGTCTTCATCCCAAATATTCTTCTGAAGGTTCTGGCACGAATGCGTTTTTAATCCTCCTCCTGTGTTTCTTCCCGCATCAACGTTTCCGACAACCCCTTTCTGTTCAGGGATAAACTGGCAAGTGGTCCACCATTGTTGGACGTAAAGCTCGGGTAAGTTGTCGTCATACATGGTTAGTGCTCGAAAAAGTTCAGAGTTTCTGAAAAACTCTACAAAGATGTGGTACAAGGGTAAGTAGAGACCAGGATTTGCATCAAGACGGTAGTTGTTATCAGCAAACTCATAGGGTTGGATAACAATGGCATCAACAGGGCCTATTCTACCTGATTCAGCAGAATGTTGTGGTTCGGCCATTATTGCAGGTTAGGGTTTCTTGAAGAACTCAAGGGTTTTGATCTTTGAGAGGGAATGATGAAGGGATTTGAATGATTCGAAAGCGTAAACATGAAATGGGTCCTGAGAGTGGGTATTTATACACTAAACATGTGGATGGATTAACGTCGTAGGTACTGTAAGCACTTGAGTTTCAGATAGTGGTCTGTCTTTCAATCAGAGAATGCCACATAGGGTTTGGTTATGACATCTTTTGGGCAAGCAAACCTTCACGGTTAGAGATGTGCGGGTGACAAGTGGTTGACGCTTAAACAATGACCCGCATCTCTGATGACGTGCTTCTGATGACATGGCAGAAAAACCGACAGAGCTCTGGTGGAGCTCAGCACAGTTTTGTCTCTGTTGAGTAACCTTTTCCATTCCTTTCAAGTAACCCAAGATGTTTTACCTTTACCCAAAAACATTTAAAATTCCGTATCTGATGTGAAAGTAGTCAAAGAACAATGTTAGCCCCAAGTATCTGTTATGTAAAAGTATTGAAAATATTATCAAGTCAGAAGACCATAAGAGATGCAGCAGAAGACTCAGAAGAAAAGCAACAAGAAGACGAACAGAACTCAACAGAGTTCTGATGGAACCAACAGAGCTCAACAGAGCTCTGGCAGAAGATCAACAGAAGAACTGTTCATATCCAAAGACCAACAGAGCTCTGGTCTATGTGCTCTTGTTAGGACCATAAATGTCTTACATATTAGAAAGATATATAAATAATTATATAGTTTAATTATAGAGTTTATTTAATTAATTGTAAAAGCCTTTAATCATAAATGGGCTTAGATTAGCTTGATGGGCCATGGGCCTGTGTGTTTAAGGCCTTGGTATATAAGGTTAGTGTTAACCTTGAATTAGGTTAGACGATTCATTTTCATTCATGAGAGCTTAATTGTTTAGAGAGAGATAGTTAGGATTTTCATTCTAACCTTTGTAACTATCTTGATTATTGAATATGAGAGGGATGACAAGTTAAAATCATTATCTGTTCTTGTTATTTCTCTTTGAATCGTTGTTACCTGATCAATCTGAAACTAACAATTGGTATCAGAGCCGAATCGGTGATTTGAAGATACGAAAGAGATCGAACGAAAGCGAGAAAAAGTTTAAAATTCGTAGCAATTTTTCTAGAAAAACGCAGCGATCCGTTTCGCTTATTCCCGGAGATTGAACCGTCGGATCGTCACGATTTCGGGACAGTAGCTTCAAGACATTCTGTTTTACATTCTGAACGGTTGGATTAATCGTTTGAGGTCCAGAAGTCACCCAGATAATTTTCGTAATAGTGTAGTTTTTCTTGAAGAAAATCGTTCATCAATCGGGTTTGCAAAGTTCTTTCGTTGATTTAATAATTTGTTTGCTATATCTTGATTTTTAATCGCTTTAATATGGTGTTTATCTGCGTTTACATCATGTCTCAAAAGTTTTAATCTTTCAATTTAAAATCAATTCTTGAGTTTTTGGTGTTCTTCAAGTTTTTTTTTGTGGTGATTATTGATAAATAAGATATATCTTGCTTAGAATTCGATTTGGGTGTGTTTGTTTTTGTGTTTTTGGTCAAAATCTAACCCTACAGGAGTGAAATCAAGCAACCCTATCGATTTCATAACCGAATCGCAACCACAGCCGCAGTGTCCGGGTAAGTTTTCTATTTCTCATCAAGTTACCGGATAGATTTTTTTCCCAGACAAAACTTCAACTTTCCGGTCAAACAATCCTTTCCGAATGAAATTTCTCTTTCCGGGTGAATACTCACTTTTCCGGACAATATAGTGTCCGGATATAACACTTTTCCGGGTATCTCACCTTCCGGTAAGAACATCTCTGACAGCTCACCTTAGTTGACTATTATGTTTGCTGTTTGACAATCATTTACGCTCCACACATTCTTTCCCCATATCTCTTATATTTAGTCATCTGAAGCTTGCACAGTTTTCACCACATGCATGCTAATTTGTTTTTCACTCGTTGCATACATATGAAAGCATACATACATATAAATATTGCATGAGTCTTTATTTTTTCTTGCTATATATATTCTTGTTTTTTTTTGTGTTTTCTTCCGGTAACTACCTTTGCCGGAAACTCCATATGTCCGAAAAGCTCATCCGGTAAGTAATTTTTTTTGCGAGAACCTCAATCACCGGGTAAAATATTTGTCCGGTGAGTCTCAATTATCGTTGTCCGGTAAGTCTCAAATCTCTTCATCTGGTAAGTTGATTTTTTTTGTGCACTATCCGGGGAACCAATTTTATCCGGTAAGTTCTCGTTACTTTTGTCCGGAAAGCTTCTCATTCGCGAATCAAGTATCCGACAACCTTCGTCCGGTAATTTTCTTTTTATCCGGTAAGTACACTTGATTTTTTTTTCTTTTCGGTAAGTGCACTCAATCACCCGGTAAATTTTTTATTGGTAAGTTCTCAACGGTACCCGAGTTACCGCACGTCTCGTGATCAAAAGCGTAAACAAAAGTTGTGATTTTTCTTAACGATCGATTTGAATTTTTCTTTGACGTTTGAGACTATTTGCGGCACCTTTGATCTTATTCGCGACGTTTATCATTTTTTGTGATTCATTTTGTCGCCTTGATCTAACTTGGTCTGTTTTCTTACAGGTTTCATTCTCAAAGATTGATTTCGTTCGTTCGAATTTGATAATAAAATTTAATTTTTGGAAACGAATTTAGTTCTTAAATTTGCTTCTCAATTTTAAATTTTTCGATTTTTATTCCGCATTGATTTATTCTTCAAAATAACACCGATCAACGATCATAAATTTTCAGGTAACAATGTCGTATTTCTTTAATGTGGAGTGTCAAGCAAATCAAAGACTACATCAAACGCATATCGAGAAGAAAGATGATTGGATCTACAAGTACATCAAAGAACTTAAGCAACATAAATTTCAAATCTGGAATTGTTCTGAGAAGCTGGGTAAAGCAGAAGAAAAGGCGACGTTCTTAGAGTCTGAAAACTCTGAGCTGAAAAAGAAGCTGTTTGATTTATCATCACGAGGTGATATCAAGGAGACTGAGAAAGAGCCAGCAAAACCACATCAAAAGAATATCAAGCGATCAGATGATTTGTGCAACAAATTGTAACGTCCCAAAAATTACAAGGAAATTTAAATTTTCTAAAACATATATTCCATTATAAAACAACCACATTTTTAATAAACCGTAACTCAATTAAAGTTAATATCGTCAACTCAAACAGTCAAAAGAATTTATGCAGCGGAAATATTATAAATAAAATATAAAAGTTTAAAAGTGTAAATTCCAACAATTCTCGGCGCCCGCGCTTTGTGTGTACCGTCAAGCCCGACTGCCGCTCGCACCTGAAATCACAACATATTGGGAAAGGGTAAGCTAAACGCTTAGTGAGTCCTACCACACACGTATGTAGCAACCCCACGTATATCGCTCCTACTCGCAAGTAGGTAACATCACTATCACCAGGAATATAAACCACATAATAATTAACGTATAAATACGAATCTCGGTCCCACCGAGTACACAAAAATATATTAATACAAGCTCAGTCCCACCGAGCCCTCGGTCCCACCGAGTAAGATAATATAGTTGTACTAGCTCAGTCCCACCGAGCCTCGGTCCCACCGAGTAAGATAATATAGTTGTACTAGCTCAGTCCAACCGAGCCCTCGGTCCCACCGAGTAAGATAATATAGTTGTACTAGCTCAGTCCCACCGAGCCCCTCAGTCCCACCGAGGTGTACACAAAACACAAACCATTCACATATTAATTCAACAATCACAACTATTTATCACATCCCAACTAGTTCACGTAAACACGTAATAACACGTAATAACACGTAACACAAAATAACGTTACACATGAAATTCCTAACTACGCGGTGAGAGAACTCACTTCGTAAGCGCGCCTAGCTCACGAACAACAGTTCCAGCTCCACCAATCCGGGATCACTTCCCAATACCTAAACAAATGTTAAAACGCATTAACCCGAGGTCCGAACCCTAAAACATGACGCACGAACAACTGTCGCTAAAACTACTTTTCTGTCTAACCAAACAGGTCTGTTCGGGACCTGTTCCGACCTCCCCAAACACAGAAAATCCTCAATCACATTACATCACCAGAAAGTGCTATGAGTTAGGGTTCCAAGGATATATTATACTCCTCCTAACGATTTTTCTACAGTTTAATACGGATTTTTCAAAAACGGTTCGCAGAACAGCGAAAACAGAACATTTCAGTACAAAACGACGATTTGGCCTAAGCTACGTTCCGAACTGGTTTTTGCACAAAACATAGAAACGTTACTAGACTCAAAATGGGAACTTTTGACACCGATTTCACCCCAATCCATGCCACGAGTAAAAAGTTACGGCTTACGCAATACAGTGGTAGATTACTAACTTCACATGAAATCATAAGATGGTTTTGCAAAACGACTAGGCGGTTTCGGGCCAAGACCACAGCGGTCTTAGGGTTCTCTCTCTCGATCACCCTAATCGTGCACCCACTCACACACACCACCACAGCCGTCCACCCACGGCCACCGCAGCGGCGGCGTGTGGCGGTGGTGGCTTCGCCGGAAAATGAAAAGAAAAAGGAAAAGGAACGAGGGTTTACCTTACGGCGAAGCGGAGACGTTTTCTACACTCATCCGGCGGTAGTGACAGCGGCGAAGGGTGGTTGCCGTCGTGCTCTCCCTCCCTCTCCTCTCGCCGGCGACCTCTCTCTCTTTCCCTCTCGATTTCTTTCTTTCTCTCTCTCTCTTCGATTGCTCTCTCTCTAGCTTTCTTCTTGGCCGAACACACAACAAGGGGGAATGGGGAAAAGGTTTTTGGGAGTTACTTAAGTGGAAAACGAAAGGGGTGAGGGAAGGGGATCGGTCATATGGCTGGTCCCATGCATAAGTTTGGTGCATTGACCCAAATGGCCCCTCAACTTCCTTTCCTTGCATAAAACCCAAAACGAGTTGACCCCGTTAACTTTTTGTCCCATTTCGTCTAATTCTGCTAACGAACACCAAGCTAGGGAGAAGATTTTAAAAAGAAATTAATAAAAATAATAAAGAAAAAGGCATACCGGAGTGCGGGCTTTACAACTCTCCCCCGCTTGAAATTAGACTTCGCCCTCGAAGTCTTGACCGATGAATAGCTCGGGATAATTCTCGCGCATCTCCGCTTCGGGCTCCCACGTCCACTCTGAACCCTTCCGGTGTTGCCACTGAACTTTCACCACTCCAATGACCCTGTTACGCGAGGTTCTCGTCCTCCTGTCAGAAATGGCAACCGGCTTTCCCACGTAATTAAGCCGATCGTCGATCTGAATGACTTCAAGGGGGATCACTGCAGACTCGTCCACTACATACTTCTGCAATTGGGAAACATGGAAGGTGTTGTGAATCAAGCTCAGTTCCTCAGGTAGCTCTAAACGGTAAGCTACTTTCCCCACACAAGCGATAATCCGGTAAGGCCCAATATAACGAGGCCCTAGCTTTCCTCGCTTGCGAAACCGGATCACCCCTTTCCAGGGTGAAACCTTCAACAACACATAATCGCCCACCTGAACTCCAAGTCTGATCGCCTTTTGTAAGCGTAGCTCTTCTGTCGACTCTGAGCAGTAACCAAACGGTCCCGCACCATCTGTATCATCTCAGTCGTCTTTAATACAATGTCGGTGCTCCCTAACACTCGATGACCAACCTCGCCCCAACAAACGGGCGTCCTGCACTTCCTACCGTACAACAACTCGTACGGCGGCATGCCAATACTAGAGTGATAGCTGTTGTTGTAGGAGAATTCTGCCAAAGGTAAATACTGATCCCAACTACCTACAAAATCGATGACACAAGCTCGAAGCATATCCTCGAGGGTCTGAATGGTTCGCTCGCTCTGTCCGTCCGTCTGCGGATGAAAAGCCGTGCTAAAGTGTAACCGTGTACCCATCTCTGACTGGAACGTCTCCCAACACCGGGAGGTAAAACGAGTGTCCCTGTCAAAGACAATCGAAACTGGCACCCCGTGCCTGGCCACGATCTCACGTACAAACATTTCTGCAAGCTTTTCCGCCGAGGAGCTTTCCCTGATGGCCAAGAAGTGAGCACTCTTGGTCAGACGGTCAACGATCACCCAAATGGCATCGTTCCCACGGGGAGTCCTTGGGAGTTTCGTTATGAAGTCCATAGTAATCTTTTCCCATTTCCAAACCGGGACCTCCAACGGCTGCAATTTCCCATGTGGTCAACATCCCGCTTCATGCCGGGCCACCAATAACCTTCACGCAAGTCTCTGTACATCATTGTAGCTCCCGGGTGAATCGAGAACTTGGACTTATGTGCCTCATCCATTAGTACCTACCGGTTCCCACCGAAGAATGGAATCCAAACCCTACCGTGTCGAGTTAACAATCCCCGACTATCACGAACAAAATTCGGGATTTCCCCCGACACTCTTTCCTGTTTTGCATTTTCCTCCAAGACAGTCACCTCCTGAGCGCTCCTTATCGACTCCTGAATAGGTGTAACCACTGTCAATCGCTGACATAAACCCCTCAATGGCTTACCGACCGGATGTCGGCTGAGTGCGTCCGCGACTACGTTCGCTTTACCCGGGTGGTAAAGTATCTCGCAGTCATAATCCTTGACCACATCGAGCCACCTTCGCTGACGCATATTAAGGTTATGCTGATCCATCATGTACTTGAGGCTCTTATGGTCAGTGTAGATCGTACACTTGACACCATAGAGATAGTGCCTCCAAATTTTAAGGGCAAACACTACCGCTCCCAACTCCAGGTCATGAGTCGGGTAATTCGCTTCATGAGGCTTCAGCTGCCTCAAAGCGTAGGCTATGACCTTGCCGCGTTGCATAAGCATGACACCCAAACCTTGGTGTGAAGCGTCACGGTATACTACCAAATCCTCCATGCCCTCGGGCAAGGTTAACACATGAGCCTCGCACAAACGCCTGCGTAGCTCCTAGAACGCCTTCTGTTTGTTCCTCACCCCAACTGAACGCCGCAGATTTCTTCGTCAATCGCGTCATAGGTATCGCGATCTTGGAGAAACCTTGAATAAACCTTCGGTAATACCCTGCCAATCCTAGAAAGCTTCACACCTCAGTAGGAGTCTTCGGCACCTCCCACCTCATCACTGCTGAAATTTTAGCTGGGTCGACCATAATACCATCCTGATTCACGACATGTCCTAGGAACTGGACCTCTCGCAACCAGAACTCGCACTTGGGAAAACTTAGCGTATAACTTATCTCGCCTCAATACCTCCAACACCTCTCGAAGATGCACCTCGTGCTCCTCCTTGGACTTTGAATACACCAGAATATCGTCGATGAACACAATCACCGATCGGTCCAACATCGGACTACACACTCGGTTCATGAGGTCCAGGAATGCTGCCGGTGCATTGGTGAGCCCAAAAGGCATCACCACGAACTCGTAATGACCGTACCGCGTACGGAAGGCCGTCTTCTCCGTGTCCTCACTCCTGACCCGCATCTGGTGGTACCCCGACCGTAAATCAATCTTGGAGAAACACGAGGCCCCCTGAAGCTGGTCGAGCAAATCGTCAATCCTTGGTAAAGGATAACGATTCTTTACCGTAAGCTTATTCAGCTCCCGGTAGTCTATGCACATCCGCTGCGACCCTTCCTTCTTCTTCACGAATAAGATAGGTGCTCCCCACGGCGAACAGCTCGGTCTAATGAACTCCTTCTTGAGAAGTTCCTGCAACTGGGCGTACAACTCTTTCATTTCTGGTGGAACCAGACGATAGGGTGCCTTGGCCACCGGAGCAGCACCCGGGATCAGATCGATCCGAAACTCTACCTGTCGTTCAGGAGGTATCCTCGGCAGATCCTCGGGAAATACGTCGGTGAACTCCCGTACAACTGGCACGTCTTCCGCAGACTCCTTCGCTTCCCCAACACGCGTGTCTATCACGTATGCCAAATATCCCTGACCATTATGCCGAAGGTACCTCCGAGCTCTCGCAGCCGAACATGTGGCCGTAGTCCGTCTAGACGAATCTCCCTGTACTAACAGTTCTCCCCCCTTAGGGTTCGAACTCGCACATTTTTGTGACAACAACAATCTCCGCGCGAACTTATCCATCCAATCCATGCCCACAATCACACAAAGCTCCCGCATAGCGATCGGGATCAGGTCAATAGGAAACCGCACTCCTGGGATCTCTAAAGTGCACCCACGAAACACGTCCGTGACCGTCAAGGTCCTATCATCAGCCACCTCAACAACAAAAGGATGACTCAAACGTCCTACCACTCGGCCCAAACCCTCGCTAAAAGTGCGAGACACAAAAGAGTGAGTAGCCCCGCTATCAAACATCACAACCGCAGGCACCGAGTTAACTAGGAACGTACCTGTAACCACTTTAGGCGTTGCCTGCGCCTCATCCACCGTCAACTGGTGAACTCTACCTCGAGCCGCTCCCGCCCCCGATAGACCTGCTCGACCATCGGTGATACGTAACGGGGCATTCCCATGCGCCCTCTGTGCTCCACCCCCAATAGCTACCCCTGCTCTAGGACAGTTGGCCTTTACATGGCCCGTCTGATTACAATTGAAACAGACCACTAGCGGTACCTTACAATCCCGGCTAAGGTGACTGGGTTGGCCACACTTAAAACACCCCAACAACACTCACGCTCCACTCCTTGGCTCCCTCGTGACTCTCCCCGACTCGAGTATGGATCCGGTGCTTCAGATAGTAGGAGCTCTGCTACTACCCTTCACACCTATCCTTACTCGTTTCGAGTACTGTCCCGGGACGTCCAAGTAGTTGCTTACCACAAACAAACACATATGTCCACTCCGGCATATGTAAACACTTTTCCTAGCTCCCTAGAAAAGTCGTAACAACCCACTACCCTTGCTAGAACGGGACCCCCACTAACCCTGACGAGTCGCCTCATAAATGCACAGTCGTATACAGTGAAACCAGATAGACATTCGAGTATAAGATTCTATCCTACAACGGTTGGACTCAAACAAGAGCTGCGCAATAGAACTAAATCCAACATTCTAAGGCTATTCGGTTCCTACCACATACAACCTATAGTGCATTCGCTTAACAACCTATCAAAGTTAGCATAAGTCCCTAATAGCAAGCAACAACCATACAATACAGTGTATTAAGCACCAAGCAATCTAGCATACATACTCCTATGTTCAAGAAAGCAATTTTTGCATACGTACTCATATGTAAACGCTATTCTCAGCTCACTAGGAATTTCATCTCATCCCACTACCCTTGCTACAACGGAATCCCTGTTAGCCATAACGAGTTGCCTCGCGAATACCCAGTCGCATGCAGCGTGAATCAAATAGACATTCGAATACCAGATTCTATCCTAGAACGGTTGGACTCAAACAAGAGCTGCGTAATAGAACTAAATCAAATATTCTAAGGCCATATGATTCTTACTGCATACAACCTATAGGGCCTTCACTTAACAACCTACTATAACTAGCATTGATTCCTACTAGCAAGCAGTCATCATACAGTACAGTGTAAACAACATAGGCAATCTAGCATGCATACCCTATGCCTAGAAAGCAATAAATACACTAAGCACTGTACCTTCCCACATAGCGTCGGCTGACTGTACACACTGCGCCCCCGATCACCGTTTCCCAAACGGGTTTTCCTTTTTCCTTTATTCTCAAAGATTTTAGTAAAAGAGTTTAAAACTTCATAGCCGCAACTTGAGACCAAACACACCGAGATGTGTTTGATTCACTCAAGCTGTGCTCTGATACCAAGTTGTAACGTCCCAAAAATTACAAGGAAATTTAAATTTTCTAAAACATATATTTCATTATAAAACAACCACATTTTTAATAAACCGTAACTCAATTAAAGTTAATATCGTCAACTCAAACAGTCAAAAGAATTTATGCAGCGAAAATATTATAAATAAAATATAAAAGTTTAAAAGTGTAAATTCCAACAATTCTCGGCGCCCGCGCTTTGTGTGTACCGTGAAGCCCGACTGCCGCTCGCACCTGAAATCACAACATATTGAGAAAGGGTAAGCTAAACGCTTAGTGAGTCCTACCACACACGCAGGTAGCAACCCCACGTATATCGCTCCTACTCGCAAGTAGGTAACATCACTATCACCACGAATATAAACCACATAATAATTAACGTATAAATACGAATCTCGGTCCCACCGAGTACACAAAAATATATTAATACAAGCTCAGTCCCACCGAGCCCTCGGTCCCACCGAGTAAGATAATATAGTTGTACTAGCTCAGTCCCATCGAGCCCTCGGTCCCACCGAGTAAGATAATATAGTTATACTAGCTCAGTCCCACCGAGCCCCTCAGTCCCACCGAGGTGTACACAAAACATATACCATTCACATATTAATTCAACAATCACAACTATTTATCACATCCCAACTAGTTCACGTAAACACGTAATAACACGTAATAACACGTAACACAAAATAACGTTACACATGAAATTCCTAACTACGCGGTGAGAGAACTAACTTCGTAAGCGCACCTAGCTCACAAACAACAGTTCCAGCTCCACCAATCCGGGATCACTTCCCAATACCTAAACAAATGTTAAAACGCATTAACCCGAGGTCCGAACCCTAAAACATGACGCACGAACAACTGTCGCTAAAACTACTTTTCTGTCTAACCAAACAGGTCTGTTCGGGACCTATTCCGACCTCCCCAAACACAGAAAATCCTCAATCACATTACATCACCAGAAAGTGCTATGAGTTAGGATTCCAAGGATATATTATACTCCTACTAACGATTTTTCTACAATTTAATACGGATTTTACAATAACGGTTCGCAGAACAGCGAAAACAGAACCTTTCAGTACAAAACGACGATTTGGCCTAAGCTACGTTCCGAACTGGTTTTTGCACAAAACATAGAAACGTTACTAGACTCAAAATGGGAACTTTTGGCGCCGATTTCACCCCCATCCATGCCACGAGTAAAAAGTTACGGCTTACGCAATACAGTGGCAGATTACTAACTTCACATGAAATCATAAGATGGTTTTGCAAAACAACTAGGCGGTTTCGGGCCAAGACCACAGCGGTCTTAGGGTTCTCTCTCTCGATCACCCTAATCGTGCACCCACTCACACACACCACCACAGCCGTCCACCCACGGCCACCGCAGTGGCGGCGTGCGGCGGTGGTGGCTTCGCCGGAAAATGAAAAGAAAAAGGAAAAGGAACGAGGGTTTACCTTACGGCGAAGCGGCGACGTTTTCTACACTCATCCGGCGGTAGTGACAGCGGCGAAGGGTGGTTGCCGTCGTGCTCTCCCTCCCTCTCCTCTCGCCGGCGACCTCTCTCTCTTTCCCTCTCGATTTCTTTCTTTCTCTCTCTCTCTTCGATTGCTCTCTCTCTAGCTTTCTTCTTGGCCGAACACACAACAAGGGGGAATGGGGAAAAGGCTTTTGGGAGTTACTTAAGTGGAAAACGAAAGGGGGTGAGGGAAGGGGATCGGTCATATGGATGGTCCCATGCATAAGTTTGGTGCATTGACCCAAATGGCCACTCAACTTCCTTTCCTTGCATAAAACCCAAAACGAGTTGACCCCGTTAACTTTTTGTCCCATTTCGTCTAATTCTGCTAACGAACACCAAGCTAGGGAGAAGATTTTAAAAAGAAATTAATAAAAATAATAAAGAAAAAGGCATACCGGAGTGCGGGCTTTACACAAATACATCAAGGAACTGAAGGAACTAAAATCTCAAATCTGGAATAGTTCTGAGAAGCTGGCGAAAGAAGAAGAGAGAGGTAAACTCCTGAACTGTGAAAACCTTGAGCTTAAAAATAAACTATCTACTTTTGAAGAGGAGAAAGAAAGTTTTGCAAAGGAAAGACAATTGCTTACACAAAAGCAATCTGGTTTTTCAATCAAATCTCTTGAAGAGAAGAAGAGTCTTGAACTTAGATGTATAAAACTTTCAACACAGATCTCCGACTTTGAAAAGGTTTTGTTCTTAGAAAAGGAGAAGTTTGAAACTGAACGCAAATCTTTTACTCAAAAGAATGGAGAACTTTCTTTGAAAATAACTGATTTGGAGAAAGAAGTAGACGCTCTAATCAAAGAGTCTGAGAAAGGGAAAGTTGAAGGTTTTAGGGCTAAATGCTTGAAAGATGATTTTGCAAAAGAGAAAAAGATCTTTCAGACTGAGATTTCTAAACTTACACAGAGATTATCTGAATTAGCAACCGAGATCTTGAAAGAACAAATGGTTAAATCTGATTTACAAAAGAAATTTGATTTAATTCCCAAAGAACGAAATGCTTTATCTATTAAGGTCAAGAAACTTGAAGAAAGCAAGTTCAAATGTGTTCAACCTTCTTATGCTTCAAGTTCAATTCCTACAATTCGTTCTTCCAAGAATTTCGTCAAATCAAATGATTTTCCAAAAGATCAGATTCGACCTTCCAAGTTTTTCTATAATTCTCGTGTTGATAATAAAGATAATCAATCTTTCAAGAAAGTAAACATGGTTTGGAGAGTTAAAGGATCTGCTCCTGCTCCAAAGCCATTCGTCTCTGTTAATAGTGACAAGAACAACAAAGCTTTCCACGCTAAACCTTTTTGAAAACTGAATAAGTTTACTCAGTCAATAAACTGATCAACTTATCTACACAGAAGTTGTGTTGCTCTTATTGTGGAACAAGTGAGTTTGTAAAGAAAGACCATGCTAAGTATTGGTATGGTACTTATAGTATCCCTGGTCCTCATAGGGCATCTAACCAACAAGGATCCATCAAAAGATGGATACCAAAATCCCTCTAACCTGTTTTGCAGGAATGTCATGTGCATTTAAATTCGAAGAGTCTTTTCACATGACGAGCATTCAAAGGTTAGGCCAATTTTGAGGGGGAGTACTATCGTATGGAAGGTATGTGAACTCTAACTAAATTCAAAAACCATGGCAATTCATTTTGAATAACTTACATGCGTTTGTTATTATCTAAGTTTAACTTCCATGATTGCCATGATCAAAGCTTTCTTGATTTAGTCATTTCCATGTCTCAAATGTTTGTTGACTTTTCGATGGAAATACACCCAGTTTTGAATTCCACTTTGTGTTCATAGTTCATCATTTCACATCAATGATTCAATTCTTATCTGATATATTAATTGTGACTTGTTCCTCACAATTAAACTTTCTGATCATTGTCTCACTTCTTGCAAAATACTGTGCTTACTGAGTCATTCTGTTTTGCGCTTGTTTTTGGTTCTTGAAATTCTGGTATTTCACTTATGACTTCTGATCAAATCAGATCAGAACTCGGTCTTAAATGTGTGACTTCTAAACACTTCAGCTTATAACTCGTACTTCAACTGTTTTACTAAACTGTTATACTCGATGCATGAAAGGAGTGTTAGGTCTTACATTGTTTTTATGGTCAAGCCAGAACCGGAAGGACCTACCCAAGAAACACATCCTTTATAGACAACAGTGAGGGGTCTAGATTGTTAGATGAGTTTGGAGTGAAAAGAATATGGTGAGGCTGTGACAGGACTTAAAAGAAAATTATTGGTCCTTACCAAACTGAGTCAGTTATCCGGGTAACAACACAATCTATTCATTCTCGTTCTTTGGAGATGAATATTGAAACAGACATGGACCCAGTGTCGATAACTCGTGTCACCCCACCCAGCCACTCAAGTATCTCACAACAGATGCTTGTTTCATTTATTCACGGAGGCTTAGCACATAATCTATCTATTCCTCACTCGGAGGTCTTAGATATTGAAATAGGAAGACATCAGCTCCAGTCTCCGAACTTCATATTCTATTCACTGTGTCTATTGATTTTAACTTCCGTCCCAGGTTAAATCAATTTTTGAGCCTAATTGATATAACTTATTTCTTTCACACATGCACGAGTCTTTGTGATTCCCATTGCATATCGTCGTGATATTGCCGGAACAGTTTGAGAAGTAATCTTTATGATTTTCAGTGATAACTCTGAACATAGGCCACACAATTTTTTAAAATTGTTGTGATAACAGTTACTAACGTGTTTCTGTGTTAGCTTTTTACCCCGTTCTGGTTACTTACTGTTTTATCTGGATTCTTTGCTACTCGTCACAATTGTCTTTGAACGTTCATGATGCTCTGGATGCTCCTACTTATCATGAGGGGGAGAAAGGGTACAGATTCAAAGACACGGATTATCAAGTTGAGGGGAGTTAGCAAAAGCCGAGGGGGAGTAAAGAAGACCCCACACAAAAGCTGAGGGGGAGTAACAAGACCCCATGCAAAAGCCGAGGGGGAGTAACAGTTATTTGGTCAAGTTCCGACTTTCAAAGAGCTTCAAAGTGTATCAAGTGGTGTTCGCTTCAAATTGTTTCCTCCTTCGAGCATATTGGTTCTACACGTTCTTTTAAAGCTGAAAGCTAATTCAAGGGCTTTAATCAAGAGCTTTATTCAAGGGGGAGCGGAAAAAGACATGAAGACAAGCAACGCCGAAGTGCTTCAAATATTCAAGAAGGATAGAAGATCAAGACCTGAAGGTTTCAAGACCGATTTTTATTTATATATCTTTAGGGGGAGATTGTTAGGACCATAAATGTCCTACATATTAGAAAGATATATAAATAATTATATAGTTTAATTATAGAGTTTATTTAATTAATTGTAAAAGCCTTTAATCATAAATGGGCTTAGATTAGCTTGATGGGCCATGGACCTGTGTGTTTAAAGCATTGGTATATAAGGTTAGTGTTAACCTTGAATTAGGTTAGATGATTCATTATCATTCATGAGAGCTTAATTGTTTAGAGAGAGATAGTTAGGATTTTCATTCTAACCTTTGTAACTATCTTGATTATTGAATATGAGAGGGATGACAAGTTGGAATCATTATCTGTTCTTGTTATTTCTCTTTGAATCGTTGTTACCTGATCAATCTAGGACTAACTGCTCTATTGAAGTGAAGACCTCTGTGAAGCCTAAGTCCCGTAAGAAATCCTAAGTGTTAGACACGTGTCCATACTTTCCACGTATGCCCTAAAGATTGGAGACACACTTTCCACATGTCATTCCAGGGTACGATAGTACACTGTCTACACTTTATCAGGGCAATAAATAGTGAGGTAGTGGAACAAACGATTGTAAGCTTTTGGAAGAATAGTTTTCCACAATTGTTTAACCACACACTGGAGTAATCCCGAGCACTACCTCCGTACGATATTGTGTCATGTGAGATTTCCGAACACACACTTGAACGTGTTCTTGGTGTGATTCATTATCAATATACGAGCAGCTTTTATACTTGATCTTGTTATCATTTTTACTGTTCTATATTTGATACTCACAGTTATTATATCGTTTACACAATCACTCACTTTAATGGCTTTAATTAATATGCTTACGTTGTCTATTTTCTTACCATTATTGTGATACAACGTGAATCTGGGAACCTACAGTTGGTATCAGAGCTTCTTTGGTTTTCTTAAACCAAACGATCCAATCTACCAAGGTTGATTTACTGTTGTTGATTGTGTGTGTGTTTCAAAGCTTCCTAGTATACTCTGTTTTACAGTTTAAAGTTTAAAAAGTTACCTTATCACAGTTTTACGCTTACCAGTCTAGTTTAAAGATCTTCTCTTCTGTTCATTACTGTTCCATTGGTTACAGTTCACTTTCAGTTTGAAAATCTTTGAAAACCGATATACTCTGTTTTTTTTAAATGGCAAATAACATCAACGCCATTTATACTGATGGTTCTCTGACCAAGCCTCCTACTCTTCTGAGAGATGAATATCCTCAATGGAAGATTAGGATGGTTAACTTCCTTGATGGGATAGACAGAGATTTAATGCGTTCTGTCACGAATGGACCTTGCCAACCCATGGTTTTGGTTCCACGTGTACCTGCAACAGAAACTACTGCCGAGATTCATGCTTATCTTAAACCTAAAACCACCGGGTTTACTGATGAAGATAAACTTCAAATGGAAAATGACCTTAAGGCAGTTAGACTTCTGATAATGGCCATTCCAAACGCGATATTTCAAGAACTAGATTCATGTGTTACAGCCAAAGAAATCTGGGATCAGCTTCTAAATCAACTTGAGGGTGGAATTAAGACCCAAAAGAACAGAAGGACCCAATGTATAAATGAGTACAACGATTTCAAGGCACTTCCTGAGGAAACCTTACAACAAACCTACAACATGTACAATGTTCTAATCAACAAATGTAAAAAGTGTGGGGTTGTTAGGTCGAAGGAAGACAACAATGTTCTGTTTTTGAAAAGTTTGAATGATGAATGGTTAAATTTGTCGATGTCTTTACGAGCTAACCAGGATCTAGATGCGTGGTCTCTTACTGATGTGTATGGGACTCTTGCTGCACAGGAAAAGGATGTTGTCAAACAGAAACGAAAATCCAACATTGCAGGACCAGTAACCTTGATTTCTGATTCAAAGAATCTGACAGAAGGAAAATCCAACAGAGAAAGTTCCAGCAAAGATAAGAAGAAAGAGAAGAAGAAGGGTAAGAAGAGTCTGGTAGCTGAAAGTGATACTGAAGGGAGCTCATCAGATGAAGATGACGATATAAATGCTTTTGCTAAATCTCTTGCCTTAATAACTCAACAATTTAACAAGAGATTTGGTAGTAGAGCATTTGACAGAAGAGGTAGATATGAGAGAGAAGGAAAAGATGAGAAAAGAGGTTATGCTGCACCTCAACAACAGAACCACCAGAACAGAGCTCCAACAGAATAGAGACCGCAACCACAAACTCAACAAAAGTATAATGCTCCAGTTCCACAAAAACCTGATGCTGCCCAACCCATCAACCAGAACGATGGACGTTGCTTTAGATGTGGCAAACCTGGACATTTTCTGCTAATTGTAGAGGTAAACTGGTAAAAGACCAGGATTACTACAAGAACAAATACAAGTACTGTAGGTTCCCAGATTCACGTTGTATCACATTAATGGTAGTAATATAGACAGCGGAAGCATTTAAATATAAAGCCATTAAGGTGAGTGATTGTGTAAATGATATTGTAATGGTGAGAATCAATTATAGAACAGGATAATGATAACAAGATCAAATAAGAAACGCTGCTCATATATTGATAATGGATAACACCAAGAACAAGATCAATGGTGTATCCTGAAATCTCACAGGGAACAATATCGTACGGAGGTAGTGCTCGGGATTGATGCAGTATGTGCTTAAACAATTGTGGAAAACTATTTTTCCCAAAGCTTACCATTGTTTGTTCCACTGCCTCTCTATTTATAGCCCTGATAAAGTGAAGACAGTGTACTATCGTACCCTAGAATGACACGTGGAAAGCGTGTCTCCTAATTTTAGGGCATACGTAGAAAGTATGGAAACTTGTCTAACGCTTGGGATTTCTTACGAGACTTAGGCATCACAGAGGTCTTCACTACAACAGAGCTCATAGACCAGAGCTCTGTTGGTCTTCAGTTGTGAACAGTTCTTCTGTTGATCTTCTGACAGAGCTCTGTTGAGCTCTGTTAGTTTCACCAGAACTCTGTTGAGTTCTATTGATCTTCTTGAAGCTTTTTCTTCTAAGTCTTTAGCTGCATCTCTGATGGTCTTCTGACTTGATAATATTTTCAATACCTTTACATTACAGATACTTGGGGCTAACAATTTCCCCTAAGTATTGAAAATAAATTTTTTGAAATAGAGATGTAAACAAAATGAACATAGAATATGTACCTCTGTTAGCCTTTGTACTATTCTTCTAAGATATTACAGTGCATGGTAAGAAGTAGTACATTTATGCATAGTTATCTCCCCTAAGAATTCTGTCGAATCTTCTGATTAGAGTACGGAAGTCCAGCATCAGATCAATCTGGTCGATAAAGAGTTTCTGCTGTTCTTCTGGACACTTACTTCTTGGGAAATTTTGGATTATGTTCTTGAGGTATACTAGCGACTCACTCGAGTACTTGTAGGCTTCAGCTGCTCTGATGGCCTTCTTTGTGCCCTTTTGTCGGCAGGCAAAGACTGGAGGATCTTCTACTACGGTTCCAGTTCTGTGATGGCCATAACCCTCAAGATTTTCATTTGGTGGTGCAATCGCTAGTTTCTCTACTTCAAGCTCTATGCCTAGATGATAATCAATCTGTATTCTGAGATTGATGTGCTCTTGCATAGCGAATCTGACTTCTGGTAGCGCAGTTCTGGACGGCGTGTATCTTTCTGAGAAGTTCAAGCAGTATGCGTGAAGTAAGATCAGGTCGTATGGGTTCAGAAGGACGAGATCATTGTCATTGAAGATTTCATTTCTGCCTTCTGTTGATTCCACAGTATACTCATGGTATGTGACTCTGTCATATTGAAACTTCTTGTGCTTGATGTCCAGAATTTTGCGGATACCGAAGTTTATATTGATGGCTCTGTTCTGTTTTGACTTGGTTTGGATGAACTTTCGCCTTGCATCAGAAATGGTGTTTATTCTGATTAGGTTAAGGTATGGGTTAATGGGTACGGCATTTACAGGGATGATGTATCTGTCAGCATATAGAAATGCAAATACCGTTTCTAAGGCAGGTTTTTCGGTATGAAGGGTACGGGTTTCTGGGTTCTGTTCTGTTACCATTGGGTTTGGGTCATCATGGGTTTCTGCCATAAGAGTGTCGATGTGAGCAGATTTTTGAGTAGCTTGAGGTTGGGCTTGACTTGTTTGTCCTTCAGCAGAGGATGAGTCTGTCCTCTCTGGTTCTTTTCTTGGAGAAGTAGGAGGGGTATCTAGGCAGATGATCTCTGGTGGTTCTTGTGTTGGCTCTTCTGTTGGTTTGATGATTATGTTCTTGAACATGTAGTCAAATGCCACTTCAGTCATCTCTGTCATGATTTCCTCTGTTATCCCCTTTTCTCCTTCTGCAGCCTCTGCCTCAGTTGCTTCTGTGATTTTCCCTTTACCCTTAGCTTCTTTCTCTTCTTCAACCTCTTTCTCTTTCTCTTCCTCTTTCTCCTTTTCTTTCTCCTTCTCCTTTTCCTTCTCCTTCTCCTTCTCCTTCTCCTTCTCCCCCTTTTGTTGTTCTGAGGACTCACCTAATTGATCGTCTGATTGACCTTCTTGAGCATCTTCGAAATCATCATCATCGCCAGAATCGTCAATTCGAGCTTTTGGTGAGGGCGGAACAACAAATCTCGGATCAGCTTTGTGTCTCTTGCTTAAAGGTTCATCTGTAGATGCTTCTTCTGCAGGTCTTTTTGATGTAGAGGTAGCCTGTAAAATAATATTAGTAAAGTTTGAGGCTGCCTTTGTCATTACATCTTCTACCTCTGTTGCAGCACCTCTGATCTTATCTACTTGAGCCTAAAAGTTGACCTTGTGAGTATCAAGAGACGCTTTCACATGTTGTTCTGTCGCCTTAGCTTTCATTACAAATTTTGATGAGATCGACATCATTCGGCTAAGAATTAATTTTCTGAAGTCTCCCATTTGGCCAACTGTCATGGGTAGGTCATTTGGGTTAGGGCTGGAGATGTTGAGTGGAGTAGCAGATGAGTTGGTTGTTTCTTTTATGGATTCCTTAACAGAGTTGGTAAGTATCTATGTCAAGGTTCTAACGTTAGATTCCGAAAGGATAACTGTGGGAATGGGAAGGGTTCTGTTCATCTGCGCTGTGTGGTTCTCTGTTATGAGTCGCTTTAGCTCTGCAAGATCTGTCGAAGTCTTTTTAACTTCCTCTGTTCTGACTGATCTTAGGTCGGCTATCTCTGTTGTCAGCATTGCAATTTCTTCTCCTCTGACCCGTTCAGACTCTGTTCTGAGTACTTCAGCTTCGGCATATTTTTGAGTTATCTCAGCATTTTTGTTCGAGATGTTCAGCAGTTCTTCCTTGAGAGAAGCATTTTCCTTGCGGATCAGCTCCTCCTTTTGTTCATTGATAAGTTTATACTCTTTCAAGGAGTTGTTGATACTGTCACAGAAGCTTTCGAACTCTGCTCTTGTGACAGTGTAGACAGGGGTGTCCTTGGTTCCAACACATGGATCCAATTCTGCCTCGAGTTCAGAGGCGCCTCCATCAAGAGTTGTGTTGATGTTGGCTCTTGGAGGACTTCCACCTGATCCTTGATGTTCCCTTTGAGGGGAAACAACTACAGGTGTTCTGACCAAAGTTTCCTCTTCCAGCTCAGGTTCTGAAGAAGGAAATCTGGTGTGATGAGAAGCATTTGGATCAAGCAATGTCTTCCCTTGTTCTACTATGGTCTCCCATTGTCCCTGAGTCGGACAGATGCTACGTGAGATTACAAAGATCTCTGGTCTATTTTGTGACTTGTCTATATGAGCCACATAGGCATCATCGTGTGGAGGTGACCTATTGATGTTCTGGGGCGAATGAACATCACTACCAAAGATAGCTTCCCCGGATTCGTGCGTATCAGAGGCATGAAAAGGTGCCTCTGATGGTATAGGTTGGTTGGGGTTCGAGGTGTGCACCTCTGTTTCAATAATCCTTTGGTCTTGATCACCAGGATTAGATTGTGTGGAAGCACTGGGATTTTGGTTAAGGATACCCTCAGATGTGCTCTGTTGAGCATCTTTTTCTATTCTCACATTTTCCTCGGCTCCTATGGGTGTAGAACTCTCAGGATTCTCTCTGATGTTTTCCTCTCGCTCACCACTATCAGAAGAGATTGTTTCTACCTCTCTTGTGTCATGTACTTCCTCATGGACAACCTCTCTAGGAGATGCTCTATCCTCTACTTCCTCTCTTCTAGAGGATGACCCCACTTCGGGTACTCTTGCCTCTGGTCTGTTAACTTCCTCACCAATCTCCTCACTCAAGCTCTCCAAGGAAGGCTCAGATCCTAAGTATGCTGGGGTTCTCACCTCAGGTTCTTGAGGTTGAGCAGCACTCTGATAGTTCTGGATAGAGATGTGGTCAGGGGCGATAAGGGCAAGCATTGTACCTGGAATTCTTCTTATGAAGGGATATTCGCCTGAAGTGGTGGGAAGGAAGTTGGACATCATCCAAACAGGTGTGGAGCGACCCTGATGAGTTAGTTCCAGTCTGTCGAAGGCTCTTCTGATCACCAGACTGATGAAGCGTGGAAACTTGATCATTTTCAAGAACTTGTGGGATCCAACGACTCCTCCTCTTGCGATGGATGAGGTTTTTGTGTTAACAGCCGTGAGAAGATCGTTGTAGAGAATACTGGCGTAGTCAAAGTTTCGATTGAAGAACAATCCATACATGATTTGTAGGATTTCCGTTGTGGCTTGGTCTTGACTACCAGATTTGCTGGTAAGGGTTCTGTTTAAAGTGGAGAACATGAAATTCCACATAGTGGGTAGATTATGTCGTTTGAACTCTCCTATTCTCTTCAGATCCTTGTTGTAGCCCAAAAACTTCATGAAATCAAGAAGGACAGCTGTGTTTGGTGGTTTCTCATAGGCGTCTATTCCTAGCTGTCTCTTGGTTTTCATTTTGAAGATTCTTCTTAAGGTACTTGCTCTAATGCGGATTGTTCCCGCTCCTCCATTACTAGCGTTGACGCTCCCAACTATCCCGTCTTTTTCTTCGATATATTGGCATGTGGTCCACCATTGTTGGACATAGATCGCAGGAAGATGGTCATCGAATTCTGTTAGGGCTCTAAAGATATCAGAGTTTCTAAAGAATTCAATGAAGACATGATACAGGGGTAGAAAGAGTCCTGGAGTGGGATCGAATCTGTAGTTGTTGTCAGCAAAGTCGTATGGATGAACAATGATATCATTAGTGGGTTCTATTCGGCTAGAATCAGCAGAGTTTTGGGGTTCCGCCATTGTTGCAGGTTTGGGGTTTTCTTGAAGAATACTGAGGATTTGAATAAAAGAGGGAAAGGTGAAGGGTTTAGGAGGTTTAGAAATGAAATGGGTCAAGGTTATGAATATTTATAATCAGAACTTGTGGCTGGGTAATCGCCGTAGATACTGTAGGCACTCGAGTGTCAGAAGGTGGAGTGGTCTGAATTGTGTATCGTGGGGACAACTAGTGGTTTAGCTTTCAATTAGAGAGTGCCACGTGGATTTGTTCTGACCACTTTTGTGTAAGTAAACAGTCGCGGTTAGAGATGTGTGGGTGACAAGTGGTTGACGCTTAGAAATAACCCGCACCTCTAATGAAGTAACTTCTGATGACGTGGCATAAACCGACAGAGCTCTGTTGGAGATTTGCAAGTTTTGCCTCTGACGAGTGACCTTTTTTTCCAAGTCTCCTTTGGTGTTTCACCTTTACCCAAAATCATTTAAAATTCTGTATCTGATGAGGAAATGGCCAAAGAACGAGAACAGAACTGACTATAGAAATTTTACCGAGTTCTGGTGAAAAGCAACAGAGGCTCTGGTGAAATATCAGAGTTCTGGTAGGTTCTTGACGTTATCAAAGGATTTTCATCAGAACAGGTTTTCCCTCTTTCTTCAAAAATATTTTTCTTTTCAGAACAGAAAGCGAAGTCATTTTGATTTTTTAAAAAAATTGACTCGCTCCCCCTAAAACCATGCGCAAAACTTTATAAAATCCCCCTTGAAATATGAGCAAAAAAAACTTTTACTAAAAAAAACTATGTACAAACAGATTCACTAAGCTTCTTGAAAAAGTATGCTTGACAGAGTTCTGGTGAAATACAGAGACTCTGTTGAACTATCATTCCTAACTTTTGACAGAGCTCTGTTGGAACATCAGAGGCTCTGTTGAATTTGAACAGAGTTAGGAGGACATGTTCAGCATACCCAGTTTGCTGATTAAGAAGTTAAATCTCCTTTCATCAATGGCTTTTGTAAAAAAGTCAGCAAGCTGAAAGTCAGTTGAAACAAAATACATTTCAATAGTCCCTTTTTCAACATGATCCTTTATGAAGTGGTACCTTATGTAGATGTGCTTTGTTTTTGAGTGTTGAACTGGATTGGCTGTTATGGCAATGGCACTCTTGGAGTCGCATAAAATTGGAATTTTACCATACTCCAAGCCATAATCTTTGAGTTGTGTTTTCATCCATATTACTTGAGAGCAACAACTAGCAACAGCAAAATACTCTGCTTCTGCTGTAGAAGTTGATACGCAATTCTGTTTCTGGGATGTCCAACTCACCAACTTTTCTCCAAGCAGTTGGCAGCTACCAGAAGTACTCTTTCTGTCATTCTTGCATCCTCCATACTCTGAATCTGTATATGCTACAAGCTCAAAACCAGAATTAAGAGGATACTAGAGACCCAAAAATTGAGTCCCTTTCAGATATTTAAAGATACGCTTGACAGCTGTTAAATGAGTTTCTGTAGGATTTGCTTGAAATCTGGCACAGAGACAGGTTGCAAACATTATATCAGGTTTGCTGGCAGTTAAGTACAGAAGTGACCCTATCATGCCTCTGTAGTACTTGACATCTGTTGGTTCACCATTAAGATCATAGTCAAGATTAACTCCAGTGGCAATAGGAGTTTTCATTGGTTTTGAATCATTGAGCTTATATTTTTTCAACATATCAGATTGTTTAACTTGTAAACCAAGGAAGAAAGAAAGTTCTCCCATCATGCTCATTTTGAATTCGCTTTTCATCAAATCCTCAAACCTATCACAGTACTCTGGTTTTGTAGACCAAAAAATAATGTCATCAACATATATTTGTACCAGAAGTATATCATTCCTATACCTTTTAAAGAATAGAGTTTTATCGACAGTACCTTTCTCGAAGTGATTGACCAACATAAATTTGGACAGAGTTTCATACCAGGCTCTGGGAGCTTGCTTAAGGCCGTACAGAGCTTTGTCTAACATGTAAACGTGGCCTGGAAACTCAGAACATTCAAAACCAGGTGGTTGCTGGACATAAACTTCTTCTTGCAGTTTGCCATTCAGAAAGGCAGACTTGACATCCATTTGGTAGACCTTAAAACCCTTATGAGCAGCATAGGCTAGGAAGATTCTGATGGCTTCTAGCCTAGCCACAGGTGCAAAGGTTTCGTCATAATCAATGCCTTCTTCCTGTCTGTATCCCTTTGCAACCAGACGGGCTTTGTTTCTGATGATAATCCCATCTTCATCCTTTTTGTTTCTAAATACCCACTTGGTTCCAATGGCCGCTTTGCCTTTTGGTAGTGGAACCAAGGACCAAACTTTGTTTCTTTCGAACTCCAGAAGCTCTTCTTGCATAGCTTCGATCCTGTTTGGGTCTTCAAGGGCTTCAGAAATTTTCTTTGGCTCAATTATGCTTAAAAAGTTTACGAAGAAAGCTTCATTGATTGTGGCCGATCTTGTCTTCACACCATCTTCAGCAGCACCAATAATTTGATGATGGGGATGATCCTTTGTCCATCTTGTCATGGGAGCATGGACAATAGGAGGGGTTCGTGCTTCTGATGGGAAAAGGTGAACTTCAGCATCAGAACTCTGTGGGTTGGCACCAGGGCTCTGTGGCACACAACTATGGAGAGTGGCCTCATTGCTATGTGAATTGCCAACAGGGCTCTGTGAAGGTGAGCTTTCGAATAGGGAATCTCTCCCAACAGTGGTCAGCAAAGGTGATGATGGCTCATTTTCAGGTTCTCTTATATTAGATTGTGGTTCCTCATTTCTCTGAATTACACCTGTAGACAGAGAAGTAGATGGTGAAGTATTGGAGGGACCAGTAAGAGTTGTACCTGTCAGATTCTGTTCTGTTGAATTTTGAGCTTGATCGCCTCGGTTGATGTTGACAGAGGAGATATCATCATCGAAGAAATCATCGAACACAAGATTGATGTCTTCTTCCCTTGTCTTTGAAGAACTTGGCTTCTTCTGTTTTGTCTGTGTCCCCTCTGTTGATTTGCGATCAGAGGCACTTGATGTACTTTCATCAAAGGACACGTTAACGCTCTCTTGAATGACACGAGTTCTGGTGTTGTAGACTCTGTAGGCCTTAGAGGTTAAGGAGTAACCAATAAAGATTCCTTCGTCCGCCTTTTTGTCGAATTTACCCAGCTGTTCTCTGTCGTTCAAGATGTAGCACTTGCAGCCAAAAACGTGAAAGAATTTTACGTTTGGCCTTCTGTTGTTGATGAGTTCATAAGGAGTCTTTTTAAATATTTTTACAATGACAGCTCTATTTTGGGTGAAACATGCTGTTGAGACTGCCTCTGCCTAGAAGTTGATGGGAAGGACAGAGCCGACCAACATGGTTCTGGCGGCTTCTACCAGAGTTCTATTCTTCCTTTCCACTACACCATTCTGTTGTGGAGTTCTGGTAGCTGAGAAGTTCTGGGAGATTCCTTCTTCTGAAATATAGGCATCTATTCTTGTATTCTTGAATTCTGTCCCATTGTCACTTCTCAACTTTTGCACTTTTAATCCTAACAGAACCTGTATCCTATTCAACAAACTTATTAGAATTTCCGGGACATCAGATTTTACTCTGATGAACTCAATCCAAGTGTATCTAGAAAATTCATCAATAAGTACTAGAATATACTTCTTGCCCGACAGACTTTGCACAGAGATTGGACCATAGAGATCCACGTGAATCATATGCAAAGGTCTGGGACAACTATGATCACTCTTTGTTCTATGTGAAGATCTTTTCATCTTTCCCAATTCACAGGCAGAACATAGATGGTCTTTGTCAAATTTCAGTGGAGGAAGTCCTTTTACTAGATTTAATTTCACGAGCTTGTCAATATTTGAAAAGTTCAAATGGGCAAATCTTTTATGCCAAAGCCAGGCATCTTCATTTTTTAAAGACAATAAACAGAGCTTCTCTGTTGTAGAGTTTTGGTTAGGATTGAAATTAATTTTATAAAGATTGCCTTTTCTGTCGGCTCTTAAGAGTTCTTGACCAGACTCGGAAAGTAACAGAGAACAGTACTTCTTCATAAAATTGACATCGAACCCATGATCACAGAGTTGACTTATGCTAAGCAGATTATGGTTTAATCCTTCAACATAAGCAACCTCAGAAACTGAAACACCACCATTGACTAATGTACCGTATCCTCTAATTTGTCTGCCATTATCTCCTCCAAAGGTTACTGCACTTCCATTTTTGTTCTTGAAAGAAGTAAGCAGCTCCTTATTCCCCGTCATGTGCCTTAAGCATCCTGAATCTAAATACCAGATCTGTACATGGGGTTTCTGCACGACAGATTAGTTTCTTTTAGGTACCCATTGCATTTTGGGTCCTTGCTTGTTAGGTTTGTGGGTGTTCATGGGCTTTCCTTCTGGCTTTCCATTTTGGGATGGTATGCCAGAGGGTTTCTTCTGTGCATTCTGAATAGTCTTGGGATTTTTCCTTTGAAATGACTGATTCAGAACACAGTGAGGACCATTCATATGGTTCTTTAACTGTAACAGAAGTTGAATACAATTGCATTTGATAGAACATGAAGATTGATGCAATTGTCTTTTTTATTCAAAGACTGTTGTTTAAAGGTAGCTTGATTTTGAAAAACTCTGGGACCAGATGTCTTTACGTACATTCTGTCCTGTGATTTAAAATTGTTGTTTCTTGGAGCAAACTCTCTTGACACAAAACTGTTTCTCTTTGGATTTACAATAGGTGTAGGAGTAGGTTGGTCATTGACTTTCCATTTTCCTTTCTGCTCTGTTGTAAATTTAACTTGATCATAAGCGTAAGGAACAGAGGTATAGTCCTCGTGAATAATCTTAGGTTTTCCTCTTTTCTTTTCTTCTATCTCATTAGAGGAAAGAATTATGATACCCTTATTTTTCAAATTTGGCAAAGGTATAAATCTGTTCTGTTTCTTAAAGAATGAGACGTTTTTCAGAGAACCAGATTCAACAATTGCCTTTTTAGGTTTGTGCAAAGTCTTAGGAGCACAGAAAATTTGCTCATCTACCTCAGAATCAGAGTCACCGTCAGAGCACAGAAAGTCTCTGATGGCTCTGGTAGAGGTGTTAGACTCATTGGGTATCTTAGAGTTATCAGCTCTGGTGAATTTAAACATTCTTATCTTTGGTTTTAAAGCATCACAAGCAGCATTTTATTCAATAACTTTCAAAATATCCTCTTCAAAAGTTGTTCGTAAGATTTCAGAGGATGGAGAGAAGACTGGGACTTCAGAGTTGAGGTCTCTCTGTATTGAAGCACACGAGGATTCTGTAATGGAAGTAACAGACTTCTCCTCCTTGAAAGAATTGAAGTTAAAGATTTCTTTTGGATCAAGACTTTTGATGGAATCAGTAATCTTTATTTCTGCTCTTCCCTTATCAAGAATAAACTTTTCAGATGGTTTTGTAACCTTTTCTTGATTCAAGGAGTCATAGCTGACATTCCTTAAGCTTAGTCTTTTTGCTTTTGTAAAATCTGATATTTTGGCTCTTTCGAAAACATCAGTTCCAGAGATCACATCCTCTTGCATTTTTCCAATAGAGAAGGCAAAGGGATAAGATGCCTTTAACCTTCTTTTGTAAGGAACAATGTCACTAAAACCTAGACCTTGCTTGTCTTCTTGAGAATTGATTTTGGTATACACATTCTGTGCATCCTGGTACTTTTTGATTAAAATCTCCTTTTTCTGTAGGGATTGATGTAAAATTTCCCTTTCTATCTGAAAATAGTCTTTTAGAGCAACAAAGTTTAAACGTTCATTTTCAGATTTAGCAACTTCTTTAGTTATTTGTTTAAAAATTCTTCAAACTCTTTAACCCTTTTTGAAAACGTGCTTTCTTTCTTTTGTTGTAGGACTTCTAGCTCAGACTTTTCTTTGGATATTTCTTCCTTTTCCTGTTCCAAGAGAGTTTTCTCTCTCTTGTAGAAGGACAGATCCTTCTGAGCTAGTTTTCTTAACTCTTTTTCCTCAGAAAACTTTTGTTTTAAGAGTTGAAACTCTTCAGTAAGTAATGACACATGCATCTCAAGTTCTGAGTCAGACTTGGATTCAGAGAAATGTACCTTGGCATTGGGTCTGGTTGTCTCCAGCGCTCTGTTGTCTGGCTCTGTTACGGTCAGGGCAAATGCATGAGCCATATCTTCTTCTTCGGACTTTTCTATTCTTCCTCCGGTCATCCAATCAACTTCCAAACTTCCATCATCCACAGCAACAATGGCTTGCTCTGGTTCATCATCAGAAGATGAATCAGAGATCCAGTTCTCCATCTCAGCAACATAGCTTCTTTCTCTGTAGTTGTACTTGTATTTATTCTTGTAATAATCTTGATCTTTTACAAGTTTTCCTTTACAGTTAGCATAGAAATGGCCAGGTTTGCCGCATCTAAAGCAGCGTCCATCATTCGGATTGATGGGTTGGGCGGCATCAGCCTTCTGTGGAGCCGGAGTATTGAACTTCTGTTGCTGTCTCTGTTTTGTCGGAGCTCTGTTGTGATGGTTCTGTTGAGGGGGTGCAACATAAGCTCTGTTCTCATCGTTTTCATATCTACCTCTTCTGTCGAATGCTCTGTTGCCCAATCTCTTGTTGAATTGTTGAGTGATTAATGCGAGAGATTTAGCAAACGCATTTATATCGTCATCTTCATCTGACGAGTTTTCTTCTGTATCACTTTCAGCTACCAAACTCTTACTCTTCTTCTTCTTTCCTCTGCTGGAACTTCCTCTGTTGGGTTTTCCTTCTGTGGAATTCTTTGATTCAGAGACTAACGCAATAGGTCCTGCAATGGTGGATTTGCCTTTTTGTTTGACAACATCCTTCTCTTGTGCGGCCAGAGTGCCATACACATCGGTAAAAGACCAAGCATCTAGATCTTGGTTAGCTTGTAAAGACATGGACAGATTTAACCATTCATCATTAAGACTTTTCAGGAACAAAACATTGTTATCTTCCTTCGACCTAACAACCCCACACTTTTTACATTTGTTTATCAAAACATTGAATCTGTTGTAGGTTTGTTGTAAGGTTTCCTCAGGAAGTGCTTTGAAATCGTTGTATTCATTTATACATTGGGTCCTTATGTTCTTTTGGGTTTTGATGCCACCCTCAAGCTGATTAAGAAGTTGATCCCAGATTTCTTTGGCAGTAACACATGAATCTAGTTCTTGAAATATTTCATTAGGAATGGCCATAATTAGAAGTCTAACTGCTTTTAGATCATTTTCCATTTTTAATGTCTCTTCATCAGTGAATCCGGTGGTTTTGGGTTCAAGGTTAGCAGGAATCTCAGCAGTAGTTTATATTGCGGGTACACGTGGAACCAAAACCATGGGTTTGAATGGTCCATCCGTGACAGAAAGCATTAAATCTCTGTCCATCCCCTCAAGGAAGTTAACCATCCTAATCTTCCATTGAGGATATTCATCTCTCAGAAGAGTAGGAGGCTTAGTCAGAGAACCACCAGTATAAATAGCGTTGATATTGTTATTTGCCATTTTTCAGAAAAACAAGGTATACCAGTTTCAACTGGATTTGAAAGAGTATAAACTGAAAGTAAGTGAATAGTAACCAACGGAACAGTAATGAACAGTAGATAATATCTTTAATCTAGACTGGAAAGCTTGAAACAGTGGTGTATTAACTTTTAAACTTTAAACTGTAAAACAGAGTATACTAGGAAGCTAAACAGTGAATCAACCTTGGTAGATTGGATGGTTTGATTTAAGAAAATCAAGCAAGCTCTGATACCAATTGTAGGTTCCCAGATTCACGTTGTATCACATTAATGGTAGTAATATAGATAGCGGAAGCATTTAAATATAAAGCCATTAAGGTGAGTGATTGTGTAAATGATATTGTAATGGTGAGAATCAATTATAGAACATGATAATGATAACAAGATCAAATAAGAAACGCTGCTCGTATATTGATAATGGATAACACCAAGAACAAGATCAATGGTGTATCCTGAAATCTCACAGGGAACAATATCGTACGGAGGTAGTGCTCGGGATTGATGCAGTATGTGCTTAAACAATTGTGGAAAACTATTCTTCCCAAAGCTTACCATTGTTTGTTCCACTACCTCTCTATTTATAGCCCTGATAAAGTGAAGACAGTGTACTAACGTACCCTAGAATGACACGTGGAAAGTGTGTCTCCTAATTTTAAGGCATACGTGGAAAGTATGGACACTTTTCTAACGATTGGGATTTCTTACGAGACTTAGGCATCACAGAGGTCTTCACTACAACAGAGCTCATAGACAGAGCTCTGTTGGTCTTCAGTTGTGAACAGTTCTTCTGTTGATCTTCTGACAGAGCTCTGTGGAGCTCTGTTAGTTTCACCAGAATTCTATTGAGTTATGTTGATCTACTTGAATCTTTTTCTTCCAAGTCTTCTACTGCATCTCTGATGGTCTTCTGACTTGATAATATTTTCAATACTTTTACATTACAGATACTTGGGGCTAACAAGTACAATTACAGAGAAAGAAGTTATGTTGCTGAGATGGAAAATTGGATCTCTGATTCATCTTCTGATGATGAACCAGAGCAAGCCAAGTTCTGTGGAGTCGCTGTAGACGATGAAAGTTTGGGAGAAGTTGATTGGATGACCGGAGAAAGGATAGAAAGGTCTGAAGAAGAAGAAGATATAGCTCATGCATTTGCTCTTACCGAAACAGAGCCAGACAACAGAGCGCTGGGGATCACCAGACCCAGTGCCAAGGTATGTTCATCTGAATCAAAGTTTGACTTAGAGTTAGAAATGCATGTTTCTTTGCTAACAGAGGAGTTTCAACTCTTAAAACAAAAGCTTTCTGAGGAAAAATAGTTAAGAATGCTAGCTCAGAAGGATCTGTCCTTCTACAAGAGAGAGAAAACTCTCTTGGAACAGGAAAAGGAAGAAATATTCAAAGGGAAATCTGAGATAGAGATCTTACATTCAAAGGAAAGCATTTTTTCTGAAAAGATTAAAGAGTTTGAAAATGTTTTGAAACAAAAGTCTGAAGATGTTAAGAAGTCTGAAACTGAAAGACTTAACTCTGTTGCTTTAAAAGATTATTTTCAAAGAGAAAGGGAGGTTTTACATCAATCACTACAGACAAACGAAATTCAAATCAAGAAGTATCAGGATGCACAAGATGTGCATATTAAGTTAAACTCACAGATGGATACGCAAGGTCTCGGTTTCTCTGACCTTGCTCCCTATAATGAAAAGAAGAAGACATCTATGTCCTCTGCTTTTTGTGTTGGGAAAATCCAAGAGGATGTGATCTCTGGTACTGCTGCTTTCAAAAGAATCAAAACCTCAGATGTTTTCAAAAGAACCAGAAGACTTGACTACCGGAATGTTAGATATGACTCCTTGAATCATGAAAAGGTTAATAAACCATCTTCAAAGTTTATTCTTGATCAAGGAAGAGCTAGGATCATACTTCCTAACTCTGTTAATAGTTTGGATCCAAAAGAGATTTTTATTTTCAACTCTTTTAAGGGACAGAAGTCTGTTACTTCTGTAGAAGAGTCCTCTGTTGAAAGTTCACAGAGCAAAATTAACCCAGAAGCACCAGTCTTCTCTCCTTCCTCTGAATCAATTCGAACATCATTTGAAGAGGATATTAAAAGAATTCTTAAGGAAAATGCTGTTTCTGATGCATCAAAACCCAAGTTGAGGAAGTTTAAGACTGTCAAAACCAATATCTCAATGATAACCCCAGAGTCTAACACCCTCAACAGAGTCACCAGAGACTTTCTAGCCTCTGACAGTGACTCTGACTCAGAGGTAGATGAACAAATTTTTTGTGCCCAAGAGAAAGCTTTGCATAAACCTAAGCAAATGCCGGCAGGGTGTTTTGATTTGAAAAAAGGATGTCTCGTTCTTTAAAAAACAAGCTAGATTCATATCGGTAACTGAGTTTGATAACAAAGGTTTCAAGATTCTTGCTTCTAATGCTGTAGAAGTAAAGAAAAGAGAGAATACCAGAAATATTCCAGAAAACAATACCTTTGTTCCCTTGGCTTTCAAACCAGCCAGGTTTACACCAGAACAGAAGGGCAAATGGATAGTCAACGACAGACCTATTCCCAATTCTGGTGTAAATCTAAGAAATTCTTTTTGGTCACAAGAGTCAGTTCCAAAGAAAAACAACTTCATGTCAAGAGAGTTTGTTCCAAGAAACAACAACTTTAAGAAACCAAATCAGGACAGAATGTATGCTAAGACATCTGGTCCTAAAGTTTTTCAGAATCAAGCACCATTCAACCAACAACTTTTAAATAAAAACAACTTGCGTCAGTTATCTTCATGTTCCATTAATTGCAACTGTATTCAATTGTTGTTAAAACTGCAAAATCATATGAATGGTCCCCACTGTGTTCTGAATCAGTCATCTCAAAAGAAGAATTTCAAGACTGTTCAGAATACACAGAGAAAGACCTCTGGCACGCCATCACAGAATGGAAAGCCAGTAGGAAAGACTGATAACACCCAAAAGCCTAACAAGAAAGGACCCATCATGCAATGGGTACCTAAAAAGAACTAATATGTCTTGCCGAAACCCCATGTGCAGATCTGGTATTTAGATTCCGGATGCTCTAGGCACATGACGGGGAATAAGGAGCTGTTAACTTCTTTCAAGAACAAGATAGGAAGTGCAGTGACTTTTGGAGGAGACAATGGTGGACAGATTAAGGGATATGGTACATTAATCAATGGTGGTGTTTCAGTTTCTTAAGTTGCTTATGTTGAAGGATTAAACCATAATCTTCTCAGTATAAGTCAACTCTGTGGTCATGGATTCGATGTCAATTTTAGTAATAAGTATTGTTCCTTGTTAATTTCCGAGTCTGGTCAAGAACTGTTAAGAGCCGACAGCAAAAGCAATCTATATAAAATGAATTTCAAACCTAATCAAAACTCTACAACAGAGAAACTCTGTTTAGTGTCTTTGAAAAATGAAGATGCCTGGCTCTGGCATAGAAGATTTGCCCACTTAAAATTTTCAAATCTTGACAAGCTCGTGAAATTGAACTTAGTAAAAGGACTGCCTTCGTTAAAATTTGGCAAAGACCATCTCTGTTCTGCCTGTGAATTGGGTAAGATGAAAAGATCTTCACACAGAACTAAGAGTGATCACAATTGCCCTAGACCTTTGCATATGCTTCATGTGGATATTTGTGGTCCAATCTCTGTGCAAAGTCTGTCGGGTAAGAAGTATATTCTTGTGCTAATTAATGAATTTTCTAGATATACTTGGATCGAGTTCATCAGAGTAAAATCTGATGCCCCAGAAATTTTGATAAGTTTGTTAAAAAGGATACAGGTTCTGTTAGATCTAAAGATATAGAAGTTAAGAAGTGATAACGGGACAGAATTCAAGAACGCAAGAAATGATGCCTACCTATCTGAGGAAGGAATTTCCCAAAACTTCTCAGCTGCCAGAACTCCACAACAGAACGGTGTGGTGGAAAGAAAGAACAGAGCTCTGGTAGAAGCCGCCGGTTCCATCCTTCCCATAAACTTCTGGGCAGAGGCAATCTCAACAGCCTGTTTTACCCAAAACAGAGCTGTAATACTGAAAATATTTAAGAAGACTCCCTATGAACTCATCAACAACAGAAGGCCAAATGTGAAATATTTTCACATTTTTGGCTGCAAGTGCTACATCTTGAATGACAGAGAACAGTTGGGTAAGTTCGAACAGAAGGCGGACGAAGGAATCTTTATTGGTTATTCCTTAACCTCTAAAGCCTACAGAGTCTACAACATCATAACCCGTGTTATTCAAGAAAGTATAAATGTGTCCTTTGATAAAAATACATCAAGTTCCTCTGATCGGAAATCAACAGAGGGGACACATACAGAACAGAAGAAGCAAAATTCTTCAAAAACAAGGGAATAAGATATCAATCTCATGTTCAATGATTTCTTCGATGATGATGATTCTTCTGTCAACATCAACAGAGATGACCAAGCTCAGAATTCAACATAACATAATCTGACAGGTACAACTCTTACTGGTCCCTCCAATACTTCACCATCTACTTCTTTGTCAATAGGTACTATTTAGAGAAATGAGGTACCACAACAGAGTGAAAGAGAACCTGTACAAGAGCCATCATCACCTCTGCTAACCAATATTGGCAGAGACTCCCTATTTGAAAGCTCACCTTCACAGAGCAATGAGGCCACTCTTCAGAGTTGTGTGCCACAGAGCCTTGGTGCAAATCCACAGAGCTCGGATGCTGAAGATCGTGTTTTCCCATCAGAAGCACAAACCCCACCTGTTGTCCGTGCTCCCATGACAAGATGGACAAATACTCGAGTGAGTCGCTGGTGTATCTAAAGAACATAATTCCGAATCTCCCAATAGAGAAGTGTCCAGAAGAGCAACTGAGGCTCTGCATCGAACAGATAGATCTTATGCTGGACTTCCGTGAGCTGATTACAAGATTCGACAGAATCCTAACGGGAGATAGTTATGCCTAAATGTAATTATTCTTTTACTTCATATTGTAATATCCTAAAAGAATAGTGCAAGGTTTCAACACAGGTAAAATGTTCTCTGTTCTTTTGTTTACATCTCTATATTTCCAAAAAAAAAATCAATACTTAGGGGGAGATTGTTAGCCCCAAGTATCTGTTATGTAAAAGTATTGAAAATATTATCAAGTTAGAAGACCAACAGAGATGCAACAGAAGGCTCAGAAGAAAAGCAACAAGAAGACCAACAGAACTCAACAGAGTTCTGATGGAACCAACAGAGCTCAATAGAGCTCTGGTAGAAGATCAACAGAAGAACTGTTCATGTCCAAAGACCAACAGAGCACTGGTCTATGATCTCTGTTGATGTGAAGACCTCTGTGAAGCCTAAGTCCCGTAAGAAATCCTAAGTGTTAGACACGTGTCCATACTTTCCACGTATGCCCTAAAGATTAGAGACACACTTTCCACATGTCATTCCAGGGTACGATAGTACACTGTCTACACTTTATCAGGGCTATCAATAGTGAGGTAGTGGAACAAACGATTGTAAGCTTTCCAAAGAATAGTTTTCCATAATTGTTTAAGCACACACTGCAGTAATCCCGAGCACTACCTCCGTACGATATTGTGTCCTGTGAGATTTTCGAACACACACTTGAACGTGTTCTTGGTGTGATTCATTATCAATATACGAGCAGCTTTTATACTTGATCTTGTTATCATTATTACTGTTCTATGTTTGATACTCACAGTTATTATATCGTTTACACAATCACTCACTTTAATGGCTTTAATTAATATGCTTCCGCTGTCTATTTTCTTACCATTATTGTGATACAACGTGAATCTAGGAACCTACAAACAAATACATAACTGACTCATAAATTTCACAGACTTATGGTGAGAAACAACAGAGGCTCTGGTGAAATATCAGAGTTCTGTTAAGTTCTTAATGTTATCAAACGGTTTTCATCAGAACATGTTTTCCCTCTTTCTTCAAAAAGATTTTTCATTGAAGTTCAAAAGGCAAAGTCAATTTGGATTTGGAAATCGAATTTTGACTTGCTCCCCCTAAAGCTATGCACAATTTCCTTTATAAGCTCCCCCTTGAAATATGAGCTTATTTGAAAGATTTTCTTTTAAGCCTTTTGAAAGATAAAAAAAACTTTATACAAAAACAATATATACAAACATATTCACTGAGCTTTGTTGAAAAAGTATGTAGGACAGAGTTCTGGTGAACATCAGAAGCTCTGTTGAACTATCCTACCCAACTATTTTACAGAGCTCTGGTATGATTATCATAGGCTCTGTTGAGTTTAAACAGAGTTAGGAAGACATGTTCAGCATACCCAATTTGCTGATTAAGAAGTTAAATCTCCTTTCATCAAGGGCTTTTGTAAACAAGTCAGCAAGTTGGAAGTCGGTTGAAACAAAATACATTTCAATCGTCCCTTTTTCAACATGGTCTTTTAGGAAGTGGTATCTTATGTCGATATGCTTCGTCTTGGAGTGTTGAACTAGATTAGCTGTTATTGCGATAGAACTCTTGGAGTCATACAGAATTGGAATTTTTCCATACTCCAGGCCATAGTCTTTGAGTTGGGTTTTCATCCATATCACTTGAGAGCAACAATTGGCAGCAGCAACATATTCTGCTTCTGTTGTAGAAGTTGATACGCAATTCTGTTTCTTAGATGTCCAACTCACCAATTTTTCTCCAAGCAATTGGCAGCTACCAGAAGTACTCTTTATGTCATTCTTGCATCCTCCATAGTCTGAATATGTATATGCTACAAGCTCGAAACCAGAATTAAGAGGATACCAGAGACCCAAGAATTGAGTCCCTTTCAGATATTTAAATATGCGCTTGACAGCAGTCAAATGAGATTCTTTAGGATTTGCTTGAAATCTGGCACAGACACAGGTTTCAAACATTATATCAGGTCTACTAGAAGTTAAGTACAGAAGTGACCCTATCATGCCTCTGTAGTTCTTGACATCTATAGGTTCATCTTTAAGGTCAGAGTCAAGTTTAACTGCAGTGGCAATAGGAGTTTTCATTGGATTTGAATTGTTGAGCTTATATTTTTTCAAAATATCAGAGATGTATTTGGACTGACTTATGAAAGTCCCTCTGATGAATTGTTTTACTTGTAAACCAAGGAAGAAAGAATTTTCTCCCATCATGCTCATTTTGAATTAGCTTTTCATCAAATCCTCAAACCTATCACAGTACTCTTGCCATGTAGACCCAAAAATAATGTCATCAACGTATATTTGCAACATAAGTATATGATTTTTGTACCTTCTAAAGAATAGAGTTGTATCGACAGTACCTTTCTCGAAGTGATTAGTCAACAGAAAGTTGGACAGAGTTTCATACCAGGCTCTGGGAGCTTGCTTAAGGCCGTACAGAGCTTTGTCTAACTTGTAAACGTGGTCTGGAAACTCTGAACTTTCAAATCCAGGTGGTTGCTGGACATAAACTTCCTCTTGTAGTTTGCCATTCAGAAAGGCAGACTTCACATCCATCTCATAGACCTTAAAACCCTTGTGAGCAGCATAGGCTAAGAAGATTCTGATTGCTTCTAGCCTAGCCACAGGAGCAAAGGTTTCGTCATAGTCAATACCTTCCTCTTGGCAATATCCCATCTTCATCCTTTTTATTTCTAAACACCCACTTTGTTCCAATAGCAGTCTTATTTTGAGGAAGTGGAACCAAGGACCAAACATTGTTTCTTTCCAACTCCAGAAGCTCCTATTGCATGGCTTCTATCCACTTTGGGTCTTCAAGGGCTTCAGAAATCTTCTTCGGCTCAATTATGCTTAGAAAATTTACAAAGAAGGCTTCATTGATTGTAGCCGATCTTGTCTTCACACCGTCTTCAGCAGCACTAATTATAAGATGATGGGGGTGATCCTTTGTCCATCTTGTCATGGGAGCATGGACAACAGGAGGGGGTTGTGCTTCTGATGGGAAAATACGATCTTCAGCATCAGAGCTCCGTGGATTGGTACCAGGGCTCTGTGGCACACAACTCTGGAGAGTGGCCTCATTGCTCTGTGAGTTGCCAACAGGGCTCTGTAAAGGTGAGCTTTCAAATTGGGAGTCTCTGCCAATATTGGTTAGCAGAGATGATGATGGCTCTAGTTCAGGTTCTCCTACATTTGATTGTGGTTCCTCATTTCTCTGAGTAACACCTGTAGACAGAGAAGTAGATGGTGAAGTATTGGAGGGACCAATAAGAGTTGTACCTGTCAGATTTTTGTTCTGTTGAATTTTGAGCTTGATTGCCTTTGTTGATGTTGACAGAGGAATCATCATCATCGAATAAATCATTGAACACAAGATTGATATCTTCTTCCCTTGTCTTACAAGAACTTGGTTTCTTCTGCTCATTCTGTGTCCCCTCTGTTGATTTACGATCAGAGGAACTTGATGTACTTTCATCAAAGGACACATTAACACTTTCTTGAATAACATGGGTTCTGGTCTTGTAGACTCTGTAAGCTTTAGAGGTTAAGGAATAACCAATAAAGATTCCTTCGTCCGCCTTCTTGTCGAATTTACCCAGCTGTTCTCTGTCATTCAAGATGTAACACTTGCAGCCGAAAACATGAAAATATTTTACGTTTGGCCTTCTGTTGTTGATGAGTTCATAGGGAGTCTTCTTAAATCTTTTCACTATTACAGCTCTGTTTTAGGTAAAACAGGCTGTTGAAACTTCCTATGACCATAAGTTGATGGGAAGGACAGAATCGGCCAACATGGTTCTTGCGGCTTCTACCAGAGTTCTGTTCTTTCTCTCCACTACTCCGTTCTGTTGTGGAGTTCTGGCAGCTGAGAAGTTCTGGGAGATTCCTTCTTCTGAAAGATAGGCATCTATTCTGGCATTCTTAAACTTTGTCCCATTATCACTTCTCAACTTTTGAATTTTGAGACCTAACAGAACCTGTATCCTTCTCAACAAACTTATCAGAATTTTTGGGACATCAGATTTTACTCTGATGAACTCAATCCATGTATATCTAGAAAATTCATCAATTAGCACAAGAATATACTTCTTACCCGACAGACTTTGCACAGAGATTGGACCACAAAGATCCACATGAAGCATATGCAGAGTTCTTGGGCAATTGTGATCACTCCTAGTTCTGTGTGAAGATCTTTTCATCTTACCCAGCTCACAAGCAGAAAAGAGATGGTCTTTGTCAAATTTTAGCGAAGGCAGACCTTTCACTAAGTTCAATTTCATGAGCTTGTCAAGATTTGAAAATTTTAAATTGGCAGATCTTTTATGCCAAAGCCAGGAATCTTCATTTTTCAAAGACACTAAACAGAGTTTTTCTGTTGTAGAGTTTTGGTTTTGATTAAAGTTCATTTTGTATAGACTGCCTTTTCTGTTGGCTCTTAAAAGTTCTTGACCAGACTTGGAAAGCAACAAGGAGCAATACTTCTTCCTAAAATTGACATTGAACCCATGATCACAAAGTTGACTTATACTGAGAAGATTATGATTTAATCCTTCATCATAAGCAACTTCATAAACTGAAACACCACCATTAATTAAAGTACCATATCCTCTAATCTGTCCACCATTATCTCCTCCTAAGGTTATTGCACTTCCCTTGTTGTTTTTAAATGAAGTCAACAGCTCCTTATTGCCCGTCATGTGCCTGGAGCATCCGGAATCTAAATACCATATCTGCACATGAGGTTTCTGCAAGACAGGTTAGTTCTTTTTAGGTACCCATTGCATGATGGGTCCTTTCTTGTTAGGCTTTGGGGTGTTAACAGTCTTTCCTACTGGCTTTTCATTCTTTGATGATGTGCCAAAGGTCTTTTTCTGTGCATTCTGAACAGTCTTGGGATTATTCCTTTGAGGTCACTGATTCAGAACACAGTGAGGACCATTCATATGGTTTTGCAGTTTTAACAACAGTTGAACGCAATTGCAGTTGATAGAACATGAAGATAATTGGTGCACATTGCTGTTTTTATTCAAAAAGTGTTGCTTGAATGGTGCTGAATTCTGAAAAACTTTAGGACCATACATTATGTCCAGATTTGGTTTCTTAAAGCTGTTGTTCCTTGAAACAAACTCTCTTGACACAAAGTTGTTTTTCTTTGGAACTAACTCACGTGACCAAAAAGAATTTCTTTGATTTACACCAGAATTGGGAATAGGTCTGTCATTGACTATCCATTTGCCCTTCTGTTCTGGTGTAAACCTGATTGGTTTAAAAGCAAAGGGAACTGAGGGGTTGTTCACTGGAATATTTCTGGCTTTCTCTCTTTACTCTACTTCTACTACATTAGAAGCAAGAGTCTTGAAGCCTTTGTTGTCAAACTCAGTTACTGGTATGAATCTTGATTGTTTCTTGAAAACTGAGACATCCTTTTTCAAATCAAAACATCCTGCGGGCATCTGCTTTGGTTTATGCAAAACTTTCTTTTGACCACAAAAAATATTTTCATCTACCTCAGAATCAGAGTCACTGTCAGAGCACTGAAAGTCTCTGGTGGCTCTGGTGGAGGTGTTAGACACCTGAGGTATCACAGAGGTATTAGCTTGAGCAGACTTAAACTTTCTCAACTTTGGTTTTAATGCATCAGAAACAACATTTTCCTCATAAATTCTTTGTATATCCTCTTCAAATGATGTTCTGATTGATTCGGAGGAAAGAGAGAAGACCGGTGCTTCAGGGTTGAGCTCGCTCTGTGTTTTATCAACAGAGGACTCATCCACAGAAGTAACAGACTTCTGTCCCTTAAAAGAGTTGAAATTAAAAATCTCTTTTGGATCCAGACTATTAACAGAGTTCGGAAGTATGATTCTAGCTCTTCCTTGATCAAGAATGAACTTTTCAGATGGTTTAATAACCTTTTCATGATTCAAGGAGTCATAGCTAACATTCCTGTAGTCAAGTCTTCTGGTTCTTTTTAAAACATCTGAGGTTTTGATTCTTTTGAAAGCAGCAGTACCAGAGATCACATCCTCTTGGATTTTCCCAACACAAATAGCAGAGGACAGAGATGTTTTCTTCTTTTCGTTATAGGGAGCAAGGTCAGAGAAACCAAGACCTTGTGTATCCATCTGTGAGTTTATCTTAATGTACACATCTTGTGCATCCTGGTACTTCTTGATTTGAATTTCTTTTCTCTGCAGGGATTGATGTAAAACCTCCCTTTCTCTTTGAAAATAATCTTTTAAAGCAACAGAGTTAAGTCTTTCAGTTTCAGACTTCTTAACCTCTTCAGACTTTTGTTCCAAAACATTTTCAAACTCTTTAACCTTTTCAGAAATTATGCTTTCCGTCTTCTGTTGTAAGATCTCTAGCTCATATTTCTCTTTGAATATTTCTTCCTTTTCCTGTTCCAAGAGAGTTTTCTCTCTCTTTGAATATTTCTTCCTTTTCCTTCTGAGCTAGCTTTCTTAACTCTTTCTCTTCAGAAAGCTTTTGTTTTAAGAGTTGAAATTCTTCTGTTAGCAAAGAAACGTGCATTTCCAACTCAGAGTCGGACTTAGATTCAGAAGATCATACCTTGGCACTGGGTCTGGTGGTCTCCAGCGCTCTGTTGTCTGGCTCTGTCACAGTAAGAGCAAATGCATGAGCCAAATCTTCTTCTGTCGTTCTTTCTAACTTCTCTCCGGTCATCCAATCAACCTCTTCTCCCAAACTCTCATCATCCACAGCGACTCCACAGAAGTTGGCTTGCTCTGGTTCATGGTCAGAGGATGAATCAGAGATCCAATTCTCCATCTCAGCAACATAGCTTCTCTCTCTGTAATTGTAATTATACTTGTATTTGTTCTTATAGTAATCCTGGTCTTTTACCAGTTTACCTCTACAATTAGCAGAGAAATGGACAGGTTTGCCACATCTAAAGCAACGTCCATCATTCTGGTTGATGGGTTGGGCAACATCAGTTTTCTGAAGAACTGGAGCATTATACTTCTATTGAGGTTGTGGTTGCGGTCTTTTTTCTTGTGGAGCTCTATTCTGGTAGTTCTGTTGTGCAGCATAACCTCTGTTCTCATCTTTCCATTCTCTTTCGTATCTACCTCTTCTGTCAAATGCTCTGTTGCCAAATCTCTTCTTAAATATTTGAGTGATTAATGCTATAGATTTAGCAAAAGAATTTATGTCATCATCTTCTGATGAACTTTCTTCAGCATCACTTTCTGCTACCAGACTCTTCTTACCCTTCTTCTTTTCTTTCTTCTTGTCTCTGCTAGAACTTTCTCGGTTGGATTTTCCTTCAGTGGTATTCTTTGACTCTGAAACTAAAGCAATTGGACCTGCAATGGTGGATTTGCTTTTTTGTTTGACAACATCCTTCTCTTGTGCGGCGAGAGTGCCATACACATCAGTTAGATACCATGCATCTAGATCCTGGTTAGCTTGTAAAGTCATGGACAGATTCAACCATTCATCATTTAAACTTTTCAAAAACAGAACATTGTTATCTTCCTTCGACCTAACAACCCCACATTTTTTGCATTTGTTTATCAACACATTAAATCTGTTGTAGGTTTGTTGTAAGGTTTCCTCAGAAATTGCCTTGAAATCATTGTATTCATTTATACATTGGGTCCTTCTGTTCTTTTGGGTCTTCATTCCACCCTCAAGTTGATTAAGAAGTTGATCCCAGATTTCCTTAACAGTAACACATGAATGTAGTTCTTGAAATATTTCGTTAGGAATGGCCATAATCAAAAGTCTAACTGCCTTAAGGTCATTTTCCATTTGAAGTTTATCTTCATCAGTAAACCCGGTGGTTTTAGGTTTAAGATAAGCAGGAATCTCAGCAGTAGTTTCTGTTGCGGGTACACATGGAACCAAAACCATGGGGTTGCAAGGTCCATCCGTGACAGAACGCATTAAATCTATGTCCATTCTATCAAGAAAGTTAACCATCCTAATCTTCCATTGAGGATATTCATCTCTCAGAAGAGTAGGAGACTTGGTCAGAGAACCAGCAGTATAAATGGCGTTGATGTTGTTAGCCATTTTTTAGAAAAACAGAGTATAATGGTTTCAAACGATTTTGAAAGAGAATAAGCTGAAAGTAAGTGAACAGTAACCAATGGAACAGTAATGAACAGTAGATAAGATTTTTAAACTAGACTGGAAAGCTTAAATGAGAGATATAATAACTTTTAAACTAGTAAACTGTAAAAGAGTATACTAGGAAGCTTTGAAACACACACACAATCGACAATAGTGAATCAACCTTGGTAGATTGGATTGTTTGATTTAAGAAAATCAAGCAAGCTCTAATACCAACTGTAGGTTCCCAGATTCACGTTGCATCACAATAATTGTAAGACAATTGACAGCGGAAGAATATTAAATAAAGCCTTTAATGTGAGTGATTGTGTAAACGATATAACAACTGTGAGTATCAAATATAGAACAGTAATAATGATAACAAGATCAAGTATAAAAGCTGCTCGTATATTGATAATAAATCACACCAAGAACACGTTCAAGTGTGTGTTCGGAAATCTCACAGGACACAATATCGTACGGAGGTAGTGCTCGGGATTACTGCAGTGTGTGCTTAAACAATTGTGGAAAACTATTCTTTCAAAAGCTTACAATCGTTTGTTCCACTACCTCACTATTTATAGCCCTGATAAAGTGTAGCCAGTGTACTATCGTACCCTGGAATGACACGTGGAAAGTGTGTCTCCTTCCTTTAGGGCATACGTGGAAAGTATGGACACGTGTCTGACACTTAGGATTTCTTACGAGACTTAGGCACCACCAAGGTCTTCACTTCACCAGAGCTCATTAGACCAGAGCTCTGTTTGTCTTCGGGTATGAACAGTTCTTCTGTTGGTTCCACCAGAGCTCTGTTGGGCTCTGTTGGTCTTCTTGTTGATCTTCTTCCAAGTCTTCTGCTGGATCTCTGTTGGTCTTATGACTTGATAATATTTTCAATACTTTTACATAACAGATACTTGGGGCTAACATGTTGAGAGCGACAGAATGAACATTCTTGCTCTTAAACACTATTTTCAAAAGGAAAGAGAAGTACTTCATCAAGACCTACTCATAAGAGATCTTTTAATGAAAAAATATCAAGATGCACAGATGGTATATGAAAAGATAAATACACAAATAGGGATATGGGGAATTGGCTTCTGTGATATAGATCCATACACAGGAACCAAAATAAACAAGTCTCTGTCATCTCTGTTCTGTATAGGTGATACAAGAAAACCTGGATTTCCAAACTTACTCTCTGTGACCAAAAGGAGAAAAGTCTCTGGGGAACCTCACATAAGGAAACCTCTGAAGATGATAAATGTGTGGTTTGAAAACACAGATCAACCATCATCAGCCTCTGTCAAAAGAGCTTCCAAACCTAAGAAAAATCTGAAAACACAAGATCAGATAGGAATCTTTAAGTTTGGTGAACCTGAGACTCAATCCCAGGTTGCCTTTGTCTGCACTATGGTTTCTGAGAAGAAACTATTGGCAGAGGCACCTGAGTATATGCCCGCTTCCACAGAAGAAAAACTTAAAAATATTTCTGAAAAAGAGTTAATGGAAATCGGGAAAAACAACTTTTATGAAAATCACTGTACATCCTCTTACGACCAAAATCTCTCTGAGGAATCCTTGATGAACACTTCTGTTGACTTAGAAAATATCCCCGAAAGAGAGGAAGAAAGCGAGTACAGCACTTGCTCGGAAAATCCAGTCTCTGTCGATAGAGACCAAAGTGACTCAACCTCTGTATATGAGGACGACTCATCCTCTGACGATTCTGAGACTGATTCAGTTGAATCCGGAATAGATCCTTGTGATGCAGAGGGACTTAAAATTCCCTCTAAAATTCTTAACAGAACAATGACTCCTAAGGAGATAATCACAAGTGTTCCTATTTGCCCGGATTTTGTGGACAAGTGTGTACAAACCAAAACCTCTGTGGAGCTTGAGAAAAACAAACCTGAAAAGGAAAAATCCTCTCTCTATTCAAAAGAAGCTAAACCTTTTGGGCCTGTTAAAGAAAAATTAACTTGGCAACAAAAAGCTAAACCTTTTGGGCCTTTTGCTTCTGTGACAGTGAAACCTGCAGAAGTTCACCACAGACGAAAGGGTCCACAGAAGGCTACTCCAACCAGAGAATTTTCAAAACAACAATCTAGTCAGCATAAGTCTTTTTGTAATAAGAAGTCTAGTGCTAGGGTAGATTGTAAAATTAAAGCCTCTATACCCTGTTTTAATGTTTTCAATGAAAAGTTCAAGCAAATCTCTTCGCAAATTCATTATTGTCATTGTTTCGATCTTATGTATCAATTGAACCAACATTTCTCAAGTCCTCACTGTTTCCTCTCTTTACCCAAAAAGAATGCTAAATTCAAGGGAAAGAAGAAACAAAATGGTTCTTCAACAGAAGATAAAACCAAACCCAAGGATGCTAAGACAACCTTGAATACCACTGACAAAAAGGGACCCATTTGAATATGGGTACCTAAAAATCTCCGATTGTCTTGCAGAAGCAGTATGTGCCGATCTGGTATCTTGACTCCGGGTGCTCGTGGCATGTTAGGACACTGAAGTTGACCTAAATATTAGAAAGTTTTGTAAAACAAAGGCTTTGTAAATGGGCTTGTGCTTAAGTATTGTAACAAAAGATGTAGACTATAAATAGGACTTGTTATTGTTGGTTCCGTGTGCTCAAGAATGATTATAAAATAATATTACCGGTAATATATGATCCTATAGGGTCACACCATATAGCAAGTAGACACCAAATTGATATTTATAAGAATTTTATTCTTGATAAATATTAATTAAATCTTGAAAGTATTAATGAATATGATTTATAATATTAGATGCAAATAATAAATTTTGGTTATATAAAATAATACATATGATGGATTTATTTTGTAACTAAAATTGTGAGGGACTTGAGGAGAAAGTTTAAGATAGTTAAAATATAATTTTAACCATCTTAAAACTACAAGGTTTATTTTGTGTCATTGCATGGCCTTCTTCCCTTTGATTGGTCAATTTGGGAGGAAAAGTGATGGGCATGTTCAAGTATATTTTATTAATATATTTGCTAGACAACTTACTTATAAAATAGACTTTTGACCAACACTTTTGAAACACTTGAAAAAAAGAAATCATCACACTCTCTCTCTCTCTCTCTCTCTCTCTCGGCCAAAAACACACATTTGTGTGTGTTTTTGTTATTTCTAAAATACAAGTCATTTTACACTTGAATTAGAAGTTCATCTTGCATCAAACTTCAAGAAGATACTATCATATAACAAGGTGTTGGAACTTGCTTGGTGGACTTCTTTAGAGGAACTCTTCCTTGGGTTCTTGCCAACATCATACTTGAAGAAATAGCAAAGGACTTCAAAGGTTGTATTTTCTTAAAACCCCCTATGGTTGTTTTTTAATCTTTCATGTACATGCAAATGGATCCTTGGTGGGTAATGAAATGTTTTTCATGTTGTTAAATTTTTAAGCTTCCGTTGCATATTTTTATGATCTTTGAAATCATGTTTCTAACAAAACCCAACAAGTGGTATCATAGTCACTTTTGCATGCATGGTTAAAATACTTGGTTTTTGGAAGCCATGGGTGATTTTTCATCTTGTATGAAGAAGTTCATACATGGCATCTTTGGCAAAAAAAATTGTCTATAATTGTTATTTTATATGACCAAAACTTACATGCATTTTTTGGTCATAAAAATTGCCTTAGAAAAACAAAGTGTTTGTTTATTTTGTTGTATGTATATAATGTGTATAAACAAGCCAAAGACCCCTTGTGATGTTGGTTTTTTTTAAATGGTTGTAATATTTATTTATTCATAAAGTATGTAATAATAAATAGGCATTCTTTCATTTTGTTAATTTTTGTATATAAATAGATTTATGTTAGATTAGATTTATTTATATAAATTTTAAAGAATGAAGATCATTTGAAGACTTTAAAGAAGCAAGCACATACCATGGAGTTCCTAGAAGATTTGCATGAATTTGGATGTTCCTGCAAGTGGGAGCTTGAAGACTTCAAATTTGGAATTTTTGGTCATTTTGTCCCTTAGGAATGGACTTGACATTCTTGTTTGGTTCACAAGAATTGTCACTAGTTTTTTAGCTTGGTTTATACATTTTTACTTTTAGTTGATATTTTATGTTGATATTATAATGTGTGGTTGAAATAGGATTTTGCATGCTAGATAATATTTTGAACATAAAAGTAAATCATCTTTTGGAGTTTTGGCTTTTCAAAATAACATTTTAAAGTAAAATGATAAAAATGGGTTTTAAAATAAAAGGAGTTTTATTATAAAAACTCTTAAAATTTTGAAGTAGTAAAATGAGTTAAAATTGTGATTTTAAAACTCATCCAAACTCCATGTCTAATAATAAAAAAGTTGTTTTATTAAAAGGACTAAAATTGGTTCTAATGCGCTCAAACTAGACATTAATATAGGATATTAGTTTAAAATGGACCGCAACGTAATAGTTAATAAAATGGAGATTTTTGAACTATAAGAACCAATAAAAGAAAATATTTTTTTAGTACCATGTGATATTAGATGCATGCAATATACATTATACAATATGTATGTTTGTAAAACTAGAATTATAATACATATAAAATCCCTTTTATAAACGCAAGTCTACGCCGTCCTTTTTTGAAAACACTCGCACATCACTTGTATGATCCTTGTGGGATAAAGGTCACCTAACTACTTGGATCATCTTTTGATGGCCGAAGTGGTTTCACGTTTTCTAGTGGGATAAAGGTCACCTAACCACTAGTTATGCGCCTATTCCACATGTTATTCAATTTGGATGACTTGATCGGGAATCTTTTGTGATAAATGTCACCTAAGCATTAGAAACCCGAGGCATGTGTTAGGGTAATATTTGGTTGATTAGAAGTTCAAGGGGCTAATTGTAATAGATTAAATTAGGCCTTGTTAGTGAACGGGCCGTGGGCTTGTTAACCACGGGCCCGCCTTATATAAAGCAATCTAGCCTTAGAAAAATAGGCTAGTTGTCTCATTTGCTTTCCTACACTTTTATTGTAATCCTCTCAATATTGAAAGCTAATACAGAGATGACCAGTTGAAATCGTATACTTTACTGTTTAATTGTTTGATTTCATTATCGTTGCACGGATCTGGAACTAACAATTGGTATCAGAGCAGACGGACTACATCGATTCAAAGTGCAAAATTCGATTTCTGGTAAGTTTCTTGAAAAATACGGCTGTATTCTTACTTGAATCTCAAAATTTTGATTCTGGAAAATTGATCGATTTCGCTTATTGGGTATTGTTAGCATCATTACTCTTAGTGATTCTGCAAATTTTCGTGCTCTAATTCGATCGTTTGAGTGTGTTTTTAAGCAAATTAAGATCAAAAGTTTTGAGTGTGTTCTTGAGAAAAATCATATTTTTAATCATCAAAACTTATTGTTTTTCCTTCAAAATCGATTTGGGTAGTGTTATTTTTGTGTTTGGTCGAGTTCCTAACCTTTCAGGAACGATTTTAAGCAACCCTAATCGAGTTTATCACTCCAGTCGCCGTTTCCGGATAACTGCAGACCTTTCCGGACAATCGCATTCAAATCTATCCGGGTACGTCAAAACTTTCCGGGTAAGTCTTCGAATTCCATACCCTCCGGGTATATTTGTTCCGGAAACCCAAAGTTCCCGGTAAAATAGTTTGTCCGGATAACTAACGTTTCCGGTAACCTATTTTGTCCGGATAACTCGAAGTTTCCGGTTATATTGATTTTACTCGGAAACCCATTGCATCCAGAAAGAATCTCATCCAGAAACTCTTTCCATCCGGTAAGTTTGTGCTTAATTTTTCATTCGGAAACTAGTTTATCCGGTAACCCTGAGCCACCCGGTAACCTTATTTTTCCGAATTCCCTATCCGGAAACCACCCAGATTCCATAATCCGGGACCCCCGTGCTAAGTCGCCGGAGGGGGACATTTAAGTATCCTTGATACAGTTCCACTTTGAATCGAACCATCGTCCGACGATCACTCCAGTGCAACTGAAGATGTCTCCAGTTGACGAAGAAAAGGCAACGACAAGCCAGGTATGTGATTCTATCCAACAAGATTTCATGAATCAAATGCAATCACTTACTGATCAGGCAACTTCCTTTAAGGCCACCACAAAAGAACAAAAGCTTAAGATTAGTTCACTAACCGAAAAGCTAGATGTTCAAACAAGAATAACTGAAAAACATAAGTCTGAAAATGCTATGTTAAAGGAGAAATGCAAAAATCTTTCAATAGCACCTAAAGACTTAAGGGCCAAATTATCTAATCTTCAGTCACAGTTTGATCAGTGCATGAATGAGAAAGCAGAAATTGTTTACCAATGCTCTGCCCTTCAGTTTTCAGCACAAGGAATTTGTTGCTAAAATCCTAGATCTTGAAACTAAACTCCACAAGAGAGGTCAAACTGATCAAACTATCCGTATGAATAAACCAAAGGAGTTCACGTATTTCAACAAGGACTGGGGAATCGGATACGATAACCGACATTAATTGAAAAAGGGAATTGCCAAAAGGCCTATTCTGTATGGTTTTAGTTGTCTTGGAATAGCCAAATATTATCCGGAATATGCCATTAAATGGACTGGTCCTCTTGAACCTGAAAAGGAAGAGGAAACAGAGGAATACTGTTGGTTCCCAAATACACTTAATCAAGATTAACAATCTATTAGTAGAGTTTAGAGTTTGATGCGGAAGCGTATTAAACTAACAGATATGTTTGACAGATATTAGAACGCACATATATAAAGAAAACAGTAAAGAATGAAAATGATTTCATGAACAGTTACTGTTATTCAATATATAATAACAACACGAAGAACAGATTAAGAACTGTTGGTGTGTGTGAGAATATAACACTCAGATATTTGACAATAAAGCTTGAGAGTATTAGTGATTTCTTGTGTTTTTGTCCTTAGGAAGATCTCAACATGAGACTTCCTTTTATACTACTCTTAGAAGACTATGAAGTAGGTCACTGTTCCTTTTACGACATGAATAGTTAACTGGATGGTGTGAGCAGTTGTTTGAGCCATGCGCATTTAATGGAGCAGATGTACTTTTGGTAAATGCATTAAATGGCGCAGACGTCTATTTTGTACCATGCCCTATTGAGTCCACTCAGAGCTTGACACGTGTTTTGACAGTACTTTTCCATGCAAGTTGATGAACATGTCTTGGAACAGTAGCAAGATATTATAAATATCTTCAAGTCTCAGTGAGGACCACAGAGGCTCTGTAATGAGTTACAGAGGTTCTGCGGTCTGGTCCTGATAAATCCCAGATCTCTAGCAATAAGATATGAATGTAGTGAGAGAGAATCTAGATTGATAAATCCCAAATCTAGCACAAAGTAATGAACAAGTGTAGAGAGAATCTAGAGAGCAATCTTGTCATCCATATATTGATTTCAAAGTGTAAAATGACAAATGCTTCAAGTTGTTATACAAAATAACAAAGGAACTCCTTTATATAGTAGGACATGACAAGCCCATGCCTCTACTAAGGAGAAACAGTACAAGATATTAATACTGTCTTGATAGCTACAAAAATGCCCTAACAATCTCCCCCTTAGCTATCAAGGCAGAAAGGGTCTTCTTCTACTTCGAAACCCAAGATGTGTTTCAATCCTTCGCATAGCCATTCTGAAGCTCAATTTTTCATCTATCTCTTCAATGGCTCTTGACAAAACTCTTCTAGGTCTTGAAGACATCCAATTAACTTTTCGTTCAGCATCATGTCTTTTGAGCTTTTCGACTAACTGAAGTCTTACAATTTTAAGCGTACCATCAGAATATTTTTCCAACTCATTAAACCGAATGAATATCTTGTTTGCACCATTACTGAACACAACACCAAACTCTGGTTCTCCAATCACACAATATAAAGGCATCCTCATCAATCCAGTCAATTCTTGATTTGGTCTTAATAGATTTATTCTTGGTTGATAGCTTTCCACACCCATCTGCAAATCATGACACTGTGTGAATAAAACGTGTCTTCTCAGAAATCTCTTAATGGCATTCAAAGCAAGAGTTACATTTTCCCTTCTGATCTGAAGATCTCTGAAATGATGATACAAGAACTCAAAATCTTCCATGGTTAAATGACAGAAATCAGCTTCAGTAAATCTATAATCTCTGCAATCTTGCCTTTGAACAAGAAACTCTGGATACCATAACTTGTAATACAGTCTAGCTGTTACCTCCTTTATAGACACAATCAACTTCTTGCTCCTCACCTCTCTTTTCTTTTGACACTTGTCCCTTAGAAAGTACATATATTCGAACTTGTATTCGGCTGTTTGATCTGTAATACCCAACACAGCGTAGGGATTCAAAGTTCTGATTCTGTGCACAAACAGTCTTCTTTCTTCTTCTTCTAGGAAAGGTGTTCTCAAATACAAAGTTCTTTGTCGTTGTTCAAGTTCAGTCAATTTTCTGCTCCGTGAGGATGAAGGACCAGGTTGATCAGCAGGATTAGAAGGACCAGCTTCATCATGACTAGGAATGATAGGAGGTATTGAAGATGTAGTGGATTGAGGATCAGTATCTTCGGATTTTGGCTCTTTAGATAATGGATCATGAGAATGATGTGGTTCAGATACAGGTATAGTGGTTTGAGTTGAAGTAGATTGGTTAAGGTTGATGGTTATAGGTGTAACAGAAGGTTGTTCTGACATCAAAGTGGTTGAGATATGTTCGGGTGAGTGTACAGGGCTAAAGATTATTTCTTCAGGAGTTTGTGGCCCATATATCTCTGACAAAATATCAACCTCTTCTTCATTAAATCCAACACCTTGATCTTCTGGTTCATAAGTAAATACCAAAAGTGGTTCTTCTTCCTCCTTAACTTTCCAATACCGATCATAAGCTCTTGCACTTTCATCAGCTTCTTCATCATCAGAACTAATTTCAATCAACTCCACAGATTGCACGAATCGATCAACCACTTCTCTTATCTCCTTCTCATTTACCTCAGGCTTTTCAACCGTTGGTTCTATATTCGGATCAACATATAATACGATCTGTTTTCCGCTTTGATCACCCATAGCACCTGATTCAAACATCTTAGATATTTCAGCAACAGTCGGATTCTTTTTCTGACCTTGAGAGCTTTCTGACTCAGCTCTTCTCTTCTTACTCATCTCCCCCTCATGATCATGATCATCGGGATCCTGATCATGTCTTCTTTTAGTACTCTGAGCTTGAGTCTTACACGACTGTTCCATTAATGCTTTCAACTCAACAATTGACTGCTTCATATCACTTAAAGATTTCACAACTTCAGACTTGAAAGTAGATAACTCTTTGGATAATGCTTGAAACTGTGTGGGTGTAACTGAAGGTGTAGGTGGAAGTGGATTTGGAGTAGATTGGAAATTCTGAAGTAGAGATAACAAGGTTTTACAATGCTGATCTTCAGGACTCATAGACATCAGTTTGGCATAGAATAAATCCCTTAATTCATCAACACTTTGATCCACTGGTGGTTGTTGCATAGGAGAAGACTGAGGTACTCGAGGCGGAGCCAGATAGATTTCTGGACGAGGACGTACAACTGGCTCATAAGTCATCGGTTCTTTTCCCTTCAACTGATTCTTCACACCTTGTAACTCCCGGATGAACATAGTTTCAATGTCCTTTAGGGCGCCATCGAAGTTTTCCCTTGTCACAAAGACGGGTAAAGTAACACCGGCACCACTTAGGTTTGCCGTTGACACAACAGTTGTTGCAACTGTGTGACCTACACTCAGTGTTGGCATTGTGTTAGCACTGGTAGGATTTCCACTATGTCCTTGTAGTCCTGTAAAAGAATCTACTCTGAGTGTTCCGGATGAGTCACGAAGACGCGCATCGGATGTTCCTGAAAGTGTCCTATTCAAAGAATCAAATATGTTAGGAACAGGCACTAGACTCGAACTTTGTGCAGGAAAGAAGGTCGAGGACTGGGGAGGAAGTCGCTCTGTTTCAATATCCGGAATCTCCGAACGAGATCCAGATAGTGTTTGTGCTAAAACCCCGTGAGAAATGAGACAGTTTCTTGTGAAGAAGAAGCTGAATAGCTGGCAGAGGTGTGCAATTGCGTTACTGGGCGAGTAACGACTTGTTCAACACCTGATCCCAACAAATGAGATCTGGTGGTGGATGTGGCTGCCCTTCTGGAATAGACAGTTTGGATATCTTTCACACTCTCCATATTCTTTTCTTCAGTTTCTCTCACAGACTCACATATATTTTCAACTGATACTCCCTCGGGTCTCCTTATGCCTTCCGTTCCTTCACTAACTTGAGTCGACATTAAAGGCATGTCATCAAAGTTTAAGCTTTCCACATTAATATTATCTGACATATTCAATTGTGGAAATTCAAAGATATCAGAAACGTTACCAAACCAGTTTTCTTCAGTAGTAGCATCAGCACCAATATTTCCAGCATTCCCTTGATCATCATCATTATCATCGTTGTCATCTTCATCATCATCACGATGTTCCTCCGCTGAATCAGACGCATTATCAGACTCTGTACTATCACTAGAGTACTCAACTAAAGGAGGATCCCCAATGTGTTTAGGAATTTCTCCCTCAGAATCGTGTTGTACAAGATCATCTGTATGTGTGTCCTCGGACGATGACCCTGTATCTTCAAATACAGATGTATGATCCCCACCAGTTCCCCTCTCGGTGTTTTCCCTCGACTCTCCCCGTTCAGTAGCCCGTGCATCCTGAACACTCACCGACTCCTCTCGCCTAGGGGTTGAGTCTGGGGTAGGTCCCTCCGGTTCTGGCTGGACCATAGACTCTCTATACTCGATAATGCACTCAACGTCCTGATCCGCGTATCGAAGAAATCCTTCAGGTAACGGCATCTCATAATCAAATTCAGTTTTACGAAACTGAAGATACTGCATAGCTTTCTCGGGCACAGAAGGATGATTTGCTCGTCTTGGAATTTCTCTGTTAGAACGAAGCATGCTATGAATGATAATCTGAAGAAACCTCATATATGGAACATAAGGCTTTCCCTTGTTTTGTCGGAGAAGATCTATCTTCTCATTCAGTTCATGCCAGAAAATAGTTGCATAATCTACATGAAGATCATACACTACTGCATGAAATAGCTTCAGAAATCCGACACTGGCACTATCTGTTCCGGCATGTTTAGCAGATAAGCATCTATTAATAATGGAGAAGATTGTATAGTATAACGGTGGTAGGTTCGCCTTATGGAATTCCTTCACCCGAGTTAAGTTTCCAGTGTATCCCATAGCACGTATTCCTTCAAACGTTTCTTCTTCAGATGGAAAAGGATCAAACTCAGTCTTTCCTTCTCGTGAATCAGGTTCAGGTAGCCTCAGAATCATTCTTAGTCTTTGGAAATCAAGCTTTGTGATGAAGTTGTCTATTTGGAATACAAAAATTGGTCTTCCATCTTCCATAGTTGTTGTTATTGTCTTCCATGCTTGCTGTAAATATAGCATAGGCACAACGACAATATTCGTTAATGCGTATGCTAACGGATGATTCCTGAGCACTTCCTTTATCACTGGATGAATGTTGATGTGATCAAAATCAATGTGATGATTGTTGGGAATGATCGCAATATAGTTGATCGGATGAATGATAGCATTATCTGGATGAATTCCGGCTTGGGATTGATGTACTGATCGTGTTGACGGTAAAGGTACATCGTGTGTCGGTTCGGGAAGACTCGGAATATGATCATCAAAGCCTTGAATGTGACTTTGTTCTTCTTGATTAACCATTTTACCTGTTGATAATAGTTCTTACAGAATTAGTCTTTGAAAAAAATTTGAAAGAAAAAAAAAAAATTTCTAAGTATAGAATTCGAATCATAGTGCATTCGAATTCATGATTTGTCTTTGAATATCAATTCGAATCCACAAGGGTTCGAATTCATCCAATTCGAATCCACAAGGGTTCAAATTCATCCAATTCGAATCCATAAGGGTTCGAATTCATCCAATTCGAATCCATAAGGGTTCGAATTCATCCAATTCGAATCTATAAGGGTTCGAATTCATCCAATTCGAATCTATAAGGGTTAGAATTCATCCAATTCGAATCCAAAGGCATTCGAATTCAACAGTTGAGCCCTAATTCAGATTATGACATATGAATTCGAATCTAAAGGAATTCGAATCTAAAGGAATTCGAATCTAAAGGCATTCGAATTCAACACTTGAGCCCTAATTCAAATTATGACATATGAATTCGAATCTAAAGGAATTCGAATCTAAAGGCATTCGAATTCAACACTTGAGCCCTAATTCAAATTATGACATATGAATTCGAATCTAAAGGCATTCTTTCTTAACATGTTTCATGAATTCGAAACAAGAACGATTCGAAATCATGTTCGAATTCAACAATGTTCATGAATTCGAATCAGGTATGGTTCGAATTCATGTTCATATGAACACGATGATGAACAGTAAACTTTTTGATTTTACAGATTAGCATAGTAAATGTTTACAATCAAACAAACCATTCGTATAGAATGATTCGTATTACATTTTCGAATCTGATAAGAGTAATTTCGATAGAAATGTTTACCTGATGAGGATGAATCAAGCAGATGAAGGATCGATAAAGTGGAAGATGAACAGTGTTCTCTTGAGAGTGTTTGAAACAATACCAAATAGTGAAAAGTGGGAAATAAGGTTTCGAACCCTATTTATACTCAAAAAAAATTGTACACTTGGCACACATTAGAGTACCCCACTTGGCAATCAGATAAAAATGCATGTTTCAAAACATTAGATATGGCACTGTTCATCTGTTTAACAAACAGTAACTTCTCGTATCCTTCTTGATGCAAGAACCTTAGTTCTCATATTAACTTTAAGAATCCGAAATCATCAATTCGGATGTAGGCAGATCCGAAACCATCAATTCGGATGCTAGAGGATGCGAAATCAGCTCAATTCGGATCAAGTAGGATTCGAATTCAAGTAAGTTGGAACAAGAAGGGTCCGAAATCAGGGCAATTCGAATCATGAAGGATTCGAAATCACTCAATTTGAATCATGAAGGGTGCAAAATCAGGACAATTCGAATTATGAAGGGTTCGAAATCAGGGCAATTCGAATCATGAAGGATGCGAAACCATTTATATTTTTGAACTTTTAGGTGTAAGCGCATTCCGAGAACCACTCAGAACTAAGATAACCAAATTCAGCAATATTTAGACTTCACATGATCCTTCTCCCCTGATCTTCAGTCTTTGTTCACGAATCATTGACTTGAAATATCTTTGATTTGAAAATTCTTTGACATGAAATTGAAATTAAACTTTTCTCCCCCTTTTTCGATGATGGTGAGCATCATAATCATCGAAAACCATTTTCAATTTCAGTCGTGTCTTTGAGTATTGCTAACAATCTCCTCCTTACAGAATAACCTTGCTCCCCCTCAAAATAAGAATTCTGGAGCAACTTGCTTTCTTCCTCTGAAAATATGCATAAAACTCAGTATTTGATATTGGATCAAAAATACATTTCACAAGGAAAGTCAAATTCATTGAATTTTGTTTTATGACTACTAACATTTGATCATTTGAAAGCTTTACAAAAGAAATTCAACTTAATAAAATTTAACATATATTCCAATCAGATGAAATCAAATGCATGTGTTTGGATTCAAGGACAAGACATCATAGCTTATCAAGTTATAATTGTTCAGTGTCAACCCCTTTATCAAATCTATTTGGTGTGCTAGCATGCGAAATATGATTGGCATAAAGCTTATGTATTTCTACAATATATAAGAATACTTTGCTCTACTCACACTATTTGTCCAAAATCAGAATTTTCACAAATTTACGGGTTTATCGCGACTTTGTATTTTCCCAAGTTTCAAGAGATATGTGCTCTTTGGCATCTTTTAATATTGTGCACATTTGAATCTTTTGATTTTGTGCTCATTGGCATCTTTTGATTTTGTGCGCATTGGCATCTTTTGATTTTGTGCTCATTGGCATCTTTTGATCAAGAAGTTTAGTAAGAATAAGATACACCGTTAAACATGACTTTCTATCTGGTTCTATAGCAGGATTTGGGTTAGCAGATCCCAGACCAGTTGGCCTTAGGTGCTAGGTGTCAAGCACCCCTTAGAACTTAATTTCCCAAACCAGAAAGGCCACATCCATATATCTTAAACCCATTTGTACCAGTAAAACATGGCTTTCTATCTGGTTCTATTGCAGGATTTGGGTCAGCCGATCCCAGACCAGTTGATCTTAGGGACTAGGTGTCGAGCACCCCTTAGGACTTACTCTCCCAAACCAGAAAGGCCACAGGCACAAACTTTCAAACTAAATGATATTCTATATAAGTTCGAATTTCCATCACAAAATATGAATGATATCTCAATCACTTGGTTCTTAATCATAGTGCTTCCCCCATATTTTCGTTTCCATTCATCATTCTGATAAATAGGCTTTTTGAGCATTATATTCTATATAAGTCCAGATTCACATATCTTTGAGCATTCAGCATAATTTCATTCATGTTTTGCTGACCTTTCGATTTATTTCAGAGGTGAAAGATGAAACAAATATAACTCAGATAAAACAAAAACACTTGTAAAATCATCTTTTAGCACACATTTAATTAATTGAATGAAAATTGAAAATTTTATCTCATTGAATTAAATTTGTAAAGATTCAAGTTTTCAAAGTGGTAGAAGCAAAATATAATCCAATGTTACCTTTTACCACGTTCCTTGAAACAGAAAGATGTAACAGTTAAAGATATCACCTGAGAAGTGTGAGTTCTAAACTGATTTGTTTAGAAGTCTTAGTCTTTGAAGTACGGGTCCTGAACTGATTTGTCCAGAAGCCATAGTCGTTGAAGCACGGGTTTTGAACTGATATGTTCAAAAGCCATATTTCTTTGTCTCCCCCTTAATGGTACAAATATTCTTTAAAAAAACAAATCCACCGCTTCTCTTCTGTTTTCAGACATGTGTGTGGTATGTATTTACAAATCAGTACAACACATGATGAACCTGCAAAACAGATTAAGCAGATTTTGGTACCCAATGGCACTTGGGTCCTAGTGGGTTAGGTGTAGATTTCTTACAAGGAATACTGTAAGAACCATAGCAATAAGAAGTATAATCTTTATGCACAAAATCATTTGATCCACAGTAAGAACAACAGATTTTCTTATGTGCCAACCTAATCAGATGATTTACATAATGAATAGGATTAGGTTTAGCATAAGATTTACCTTTTGGCGTATTGTTCTTCTTTGCATTTGATGTGGATATAGATGATTTTGGCACATCTTTCTTTGGAACTGTTGTGCCTTTGATTCTCCATTCCATCTTCACCCTCTTGAAGACTGGAACTTCTTCAGATTTGGAAGTATTAATTTTAGGCACCTTAAGAATATCATCCGATTTATCAAACAGAGGATTATAGAAAAGATTAGAAGAACGAATCTGACCTTTTGAGAAATCTGTTGATCTATTAAATTGTTTTGAAGGAATGTTTTTAAAACCTGAACTTGAAGCAGTTTTAACAGAACATTCGGAATCATTTGAATCAACAAATGGAGTCTGAAAGATAGAATTATGACTGGCCTGCTTTGAGACATAAAATTTAAAAATGACGTCTTCAAGTTCTTTGACTTTGTTTATTAAAACATTTTTCTCTTTAGAAATTAGATCAAATTTCTTTTGGAGATCAGATTTGATCAACTGATCCTTCATAATATCAGCTGATAAACCAGATAATCTTTTGGTAAGATTAAGAATCACATCTTCAAAATATACACGTTCCGATTCAAAATCTTTTTCCAAAAACCTTCTTTTATCAGTAATCTCTTTGAAAATTTTCATATTTTTCTTTTTAAGGGTTTTACTTTCCTTTTCAAAGAGATTTTTCTTTTCCGTGAAATCTTTTCTTTCCTTTTCCAAAAGATTTTCTAATTCAGAGATTTTCATGGAAAGTTCAGAACTTTTAATCTCAAAAAAATTTCGTTCAGTTTCAAATTTAGCTCTTTCTTTTTCGAGCTTGTCTTTTTCTAAAAATAAAACTTTCTCAAAGTCTGAAACTTGTTTTGAAAGTTTTATACATTTCAGCTCAGTCTCTTTCTTTTCTTCAAAAACTTTCTTTTCTTCAAAAGAAAAATTAGACAGTTTTCTCTTTAGATCGGCATTTTCACTGTCCAAAATTTTCCCTATATCTTTAACTTCTTTTAATTGAGCATGTAACTTTAAGTTCCACTTCACTCTCTTTTCTTCTCTACTCTTCAAATCGGCATTTTCTTTTTGAAGAGTTGTTACTTTCTCTTGAAGATTCTCGATTTGATCGTGCAGACTTGAGTTGTCTTTCTTTGCTTCAAGATCTGCAATATAAACTTCAAGATCAGTTATTCTTTTAGTAAGTTTAGCATTTGAAGAAGAAATGTCTAAAATTTGTCTTTTCAGATCAACATTTTCTTCTTCCAATGCTTTATTTAAAATAGGAGTTGAAGAATTTGAAGCATTATCTTTAACAGGAGTTTCTGATATAGGAGTTGTTTCTGATAAAATAACTTGTTGCAAAATTCCATTATTTGCCTTAGCTTTTTCAAGTGGCTTTGGAGGTGTTTTTGTTATTATGACTTGTTGCAACACTTCATTATTTGGTTTAACAGATACATGTGAATTAACAGATGTTTCTGTTATAATGACTTGTTGCAACTTTACATTTGGTTTAACAAAAACTTTTGCAATTGGAGGAATCTCCTTTTTCAGAGTTTGCTTCAAATCTTCACCACTGCTTTTAACAATAACTTGTTGTAAAACCATTTTGAATATTGCTAGAAATTGATCGTTCAGAAGATCAAGCAGACAGTGTATGAAAATACACAAAAAAATTATATAAAAATTTTTCTTGAAAAGCTCTTACAGTGTATGAAATACACTATAGGAAAAATTTCGGGATAAAAAATTTTTTCAAATTTTTTTTTTTTTTTAAATCAATGAATTCGAATGTATAAGGGTTCGAATTCAATGAATTCGGATGTATAAGGATTCGAATTCAATGAATTCGGATGAATAAGGGTTCGAAATCAATGAATTCGGATGAAGAAGGATTCGAATTCAATGAATTCGGATGAATAAGGGTTCGAATTCAATGAATTCGGATGAAGAAGGGTTCGAATTCAATGAATTCGGATGAATAAGGGTTCGAATTCAATGAATTCGGATGAAGAAGGATTCGAATTCACTCAATTCGAATGTACTTAGGTTCGAATTCACTCAATTCGAACTCAACAGGGTTCGAATTCTATACTTGGGAAAATTTAATCAACTCAAATCAATACACAAGTTCTCAATTCGAATCTAACAGGGTTCGAATTCTCTACAATTCGAATCTAATAGGGTTCGAATTCTATGAATTCGAATTCTTCTTGAGTCGAATTCTACACTTGTGATGCCAAGAACAATCCGAATTCCCTTTGAATGATCCGAATTGAGTATGAATGATCCGAATTCACCAAGAATGATCCGAATTCTGCACTTCGAACTTCAAAATCACTTAATCTGCCATAACTTCTTCAATTCTTGATCAATTGTGATGAATCTTATATCAAATTGTTCGTAATTGAAATCCGCACACTTTTTCTGTTGATTGCAATTCACAATTCGATCAATTTGAACAGATTAAGATCAAAACAGTGAATTTTTGGTTTTCGAACAAAATCTTAAAAATTGATCAAATCAGATGATTCTGTGCAGTTTTTGATGTTGATCCAAGAATTAAAGATGATCAGTAATCAATTCCGAGTTCAGTGATGCAAGAAATTGATTCAAAAGATCAAAATTTAAAAAAATCAGATGAATAGTGATGAACACCCAATCCGAATTCTTCAGCTTTAGTGTAAAAATTCTTCAATTTGGTCTTCGATCTGCTTGTATCTCTTGTTTAGCCCTGATACCAATTGATAAATCCCAAATCTAGCACAAAGTAATGAACAAGTGTAGAGAGAATCTAGAGAGCAATCTTGTCATCCATATATTGATTTCAAAGTGTAAAATGACAAATGTTTCAAGTTGTTATACAAAATAACAAAGGAACTCCTTTATATAGTAGGACATGACAAGCCCATGCCTCTACTAAGGAGAAACAGTACAAGATATTAATACTGTCTTGATAGCTACAAAAATGCCCTAACAGGTCCTCTGTGGAGCAGTCTTCGCCGGATTCCGAGTCTTTGGTCTTCTTTGTGCGTATGACAGAGCTTCTGTAGGAAGCCTCTGCTGCTTCTGTAGCTTCTTGACCTTGATTTCTCGGTAATGTCGGCAGAGCCTCTGTAAGAGGCTTTCTTCACTTAGCCTATTTTTCACTACTTCTAAATACTTCTATGATTAGGAAGATTGAAGCTAACAATCTCCCCTAAGTAGTGAAAAATAAAAATTTGAACTTGAGTTAAGTTTGGCTAAGTTAGATAAGACAGAGGTTAAACAATACCTCGAAATTTCTTTCATTTAGAAATATGCCAGAGGCATTTTACATTTGAGTACAATGAAAGATAAACTTTAACTTTGTTTGCAGAGATTGGAGGTCTGAGAATCAGATTTTGGCATCTTTGAAATCGTTGTAGCTTCTGTTGTCTCTGCCGACTTTTCTGATCTCTTTGTAGAATCTGATGCAGAGTTCTCTTAGGCGGATTGTTGAGTCTATTTCTCTGATGAAAGTATCTGCATCATCTCTATCAATTTTCTTTGTACCTCTGTATTTTACAAGGCTTGCTCTGAATTTGCTCAGAGTACTGGTTGCGTACTTCTGACAATCCATGAGTACAAAAAGTTTAACCTGGTGTTGTGGGTTTTGAAATACTAACCCAAATCTTGGTTCTCTGATGATTGAGTTGGGCACAGCGTCTGGTGGGCAGCGATCTTCTGGTGGTCGTAGATCTAGATGTTTGAGACCAAGATCCTTTCCCAGCTGAAAATCTATCATGCTGTATAGCAGAAGCTTTTCCCTCATCGCTTTTCTCAACACTTGATAGGCTCTGGTATTAGACTCTGTGTTGAAGTTGTCTTTTGTCCATTGCAGAAGGTCAGGTAGATCGTAAGGATTGATGTTTCTTAAGTCAGCATCAGCGAAGGTAGATTCTGAATTGTTCTCTTTGAAAGTCCAGGATACACTCTTACAATCAAATATGAACAATTAAGATCGTATTCACAGCAACTGGTCATATGATTTATTAACAATCTGTGAATTACAAGATATTACAATGAATTTCTCTAAATTGATTCACCAAAGATTATCTGAAAGATTCTTTCTTTCTAAGATTATGTTAGCTACAGTTGCTAACTCCTATATATACTGTAGAGAATAGCTAAAGCTACAGTACATATGAGAAACAGACTAATAGAACAATTACACGTGTCCTAATTAGTAACTGAATATAACAGATAATATCCCAAGATTTGAATTCTGAACATACTTCTGAATAAGCGCTTTAGAACATTTGTCTTCATAGTCAGAAGTTCTGAGTCTCCTACTCAGAACTCTGAACCTTCTAGTCAGAATCCAACACTTAGAATCTTTTTGAGATTTCTCACTCAGAATTTCTGAGTCTTCTACTCAGAACTTCTGAGTCTTCTTTAGTCTTCTTACTCAGAACTCAACACTTGTGTTTTTGACAAAACTCTAGACCTAACAATCTCCCCCTTTTTGTCAAACACACTTGTACTTTTCATCATCAAATTCGTAGAGCAGGAACAATCTTCAGAAGGATCTCTTCTGAATGCTTTGACAACTTCTGCTCAGAATTCTGAATAATTTGAGTTAACAATTTCTGGTCAGTCTTTAATCAGCAGCAACAACTATTTCCAAATTGATTTCTGTTATATATTTGCTTTTTCTTTGATCCCCCTTGAAATGACAATTCTCATCTTCATTTCAGCTTTCATAAGATTTCTTTATAAGAAACAACCGATCAGTTTTGAAAATTTGATCATTTGAAAATTTTACAAAAGAAATCCAACTTAATGAAATTTATCAGATTTTTCAATCAAATGAAATCAAATGCATGTGTTTGGATTCAAATACAAGTCATCATTGCATATCAAGTTAAAAATGTTCAGTTTCAATCTCTTTATTAAATCTATTTGGTGTGCTTAGCATGCGAAATATGATTAGCTTCAAGCATATGCAATTCTAAAAACATATACGAATACTTTGCTCTACTCACACTATTTGTCCAAAATCAGGATTTTCACAAATTTACAGGTTTATTGCTACTTTGAATTTTCCCAAAGTTTCAAGAGATGTGTGCTCATTGGCATCTTTTAATTTTGTGTTGATTGACATCTTTTAATTTTGTGCACATTGGCATCTTTTAATCAAAAAGTTTAGTAAGAATAAGATACATCGTTAAACATGACTTTCTATCTGGTTCTATAGCAGGATTTGGGTCAGCATATCCCAGACCAGTTGGTCTTAAGTGCTAGGTGACAAGCACCCCATGGAACTTAATTTCCCAAACCAGAAAGGCCACATCGATATATCTTAAACCCATTTGTACCAGTAGAACATGGCTTTCTATCCGGTTCTATTGCAGGATTTGGGTCAGCCGATCCCAGACCAGTTGGTCTTAGGGACTAGGTGACTAGCACCCCTTAGGACTTACTCTCCCAAACCAGAAAGGCCACAGGTACAAACTTTCAAACTAAATGATTTTATATATATTTATTGCATCTCAATCACTTGGTTCTAAAACGTAGTACTTCCCCCATATTTTCGTTTCCATCCATCATTCTGACATTTAGGCTTTTTGAGCATTATATTCTATATAAGTATAGATTTCATAACATTGAGCATTCGGCATAATTTCATTCATGTTTTGCTTACCTTTCGATTTAATTCAGAAGTGAAAGTTGAAACAAATATAGCTCAGATAATACAAAATACTTGTAAAATCACTCTTTGACACACATTTATTCATTGAATGAAAATTAAAAAAAATCATATCATTGAATTAAATTGTTAAGATTCAAACATTCAAAGCAATAGAAATAAAACATAATACAATGTTACCTTTCACCACTTGTTCCTTGAAACAGAAAAATATGACAGTTAAAGATATCACCTGAGAAGAATGAGTTCTAAACTGATTTGTTTAGAAGTCTTAGTCTCTGAAGTATGGGTCCTGAACTGAATTATTCAGAAGCCATTGTCATTTAAGTACGGGTTTTGAACTGATATGTTCAAAAACCTAAAACGTTGAATCACGGGTTTTGAACATTATCTTGAAACAATCAGATCAAATTTTGAGTCAATACTTCCTCTGAAATCAAGATAATCCTGCAAAATCAAGAGATTTTGGTAATCATCTACGATGATTCATCATTAGTTATCAAAAAAAATTCTGAGTAGTAGAGTCAGAATTCTGATTAGAAGAGTCAGAATTCTGAGTAGTAGAGTCAGAACTTCTGAGTAATAGAGTCAGAACTTCTGAGTAACAGAGTCAGAATTCTGATAAAACTATCCAGAGAAAATGCCTTAGAAAAATATTTGGATTTTGTGATTTTTGAACATTCTGAACTTCAAATCACCATAACTTGCTCAAAAATCAGAATTTTTCAACCAAAATTTGCAGGGTTGCTTAAAATGGGATTCTGAACACATTCTCTGGAAATGTTTTCTACGAAAAACACTCACATCTATGAGTTCGATAACCTCATAGCAAACAGAACTTTTTCAAAAAAATCTTCAAGATCAATAAATTGATCTATATGAATCAGAAATCCATAATTACATTCAAACCGAGTTTTGGACTGAATTATCCAAAAGTCAAAATTTTCAATTTAAGCACATCATCTGTTTTCAGTCATGTGTCAGTATGATCATTCAGCTTTACACATGAATAACCTGCAAAACAGATTAAGTTGTCTTTGGTACCCATATGAACTTGGGTCCAGGTTTGTTAGGTGCAGTGGCATATGCAGATATTCTATAAGAACCATACCAGTGCTGAATAAAATTCTTGTTCACAAAATCATTAGTCCCACAATATGAACAACAAAGTTTCTTTTGTGCAATTCTGACTAATTGATTTACAGAATAAATCACATCAGGTTTAACAAAAGATTTTCTTTGAAATGTATTGTTCTTCTTGACATTTGAATTAGGAACCTTTGATTTTGGCACTTCTTTCTTGGAAGTTGTTCCTTTAACTCTCCATTCCATTTTTATCTTTTTAAAAGAACAATTATAAGATTTATCAATAGCAGAATCATAAAACAGATTAGAAGAACGAATCTGATCTTTTGAACTATGATTTGATTTGTCAACAACTTTCGTTTCAAATTCCCTAAACTTTTTAACATACAAATCAAACCTTGACTGCAAATCAGATTTGGACTTCCTCTCTATCATGATTTTAGTTGATAAATCAGATAATTTCTTAATAAGCCTCCTTATCTCCAAATGAAAAACTTTTTTTTCTTCTCAAACTCATCTTTTAAGCATTTTTCTTTAAAGCCATTTACCTTCTTCTTTTCAGTCTCTTTGCTTCCATCTTCTAACTCTTTCTCCAACTCATTTATTTTTACAGAAAACTCATTTAACATTCCTGTTTTCTTTTTCTCAAAACCATTCTTTTTTTTTTTGAAAAACATTTTTCTTGCATTCAAACTCTTTTCTTTCTTTTGCAAGAATTTTCTCCAAATCAGAAATTTTCAAAGATAATTCAACAGACTTTGTTTCAAAACCTTTCCTCTCAGTTTGAAAGTCTCTTCTCTCTTTCTCAAATTTCACTCTTTCAAGTATAAGAACTTGTTCAAAATCATAGATCTGTTTCAAGAGTTGAAAATTTTTCATTTCACATGATTTGATTCTATTTTCAGACTCTGTCAACATCTTTCTTCTAAAATTGCCTTTCTCTTTCAAATCAACATTCTCTTTTTCTAACAACTTTATGTTTTCTTGAACCTTTTCAAAATCCTCTAGAAAATCAGATTTCTCTTTTTGAAAAATCTTTATAACTTTTGCATATTCGTCTTGTTTTGCTTGAAGATTAGCAATCTTGCTTTCAAAATGAACAATCTCAGTTTTTGGTTCAGAAATTGTTTCTTTTGCTTTTACAGGGCTTAATTTTTGTAAATTGTCTGAACTGGTTATAGAAATTGCAGGTCTCACAAAAACTTCAATAATCTCAGGCATGATGAAATGACAAATTCAAATATCAACTATGAATTATGATCAAAAATGAGAATCAACACAAATCTAGAACATGCAAGAATTAATCAAATCTGTCACATGCAAGAATTAATCAAATCTGTCACATGCATTTCATCAAACAGTTAGAGTACATGAATTAATGAAATCTTATTTTCAACAAAAAAAATTTGAATACTAATCAACATGCAACAGATATAATCACTTTGATCAAGAAATCAATCAAGAATTTCGAAAACATACCTGTGATCTCTGTTTAATTTCGAGAATTAATCAGCTTAGAGAGAAAATCTTTGGATGACTTGATTGTAAGATATCGATTCAACAGAAAGACAAATTCAAATTTCTTGAATCAATGATAGAAACGAATTCAAGATGTGTTAGGAATTCAAGAATTGTTAGCAGCAGCGGAATCAATTGTCGAATTGATCAAGAAACTTCAAGAACGCGATCAAACACACTCTTGGACGAATTTGTTTGTTGATTGGCTCTGATACCAATTGAAAGTCCAGGATACACTCTTACAATCAAATATGAACAATTAAGATTGTATTCACAGCAACTGGTCATAAGATTTATTAACAATCTGTGAATTACAAGATATTACAATGAATTTCTCTAAATTGATTCACCAATGATTATCTGAAAGATTCTTTCTTTCTAAGATTATGTTAGCTACAGTTGCTACTCCTATATATACTGTAGAGAATAGCTAAAGCTAAAGTACATATGAGAAACAGACTAATAGAACAATTACACGTGTCCTAATTAGTAACTGAATATAACAGATAATATCCCAAGATATGAATTCTGAACATACTTCTGAATAAGCGCTTCAGAACATTTGTCTTCATAGTCAGAAGTTCTGAGTCTCCTACTCAGAACTCTGAACCTTCTAGTCAGAATCCAACACTTAGAATCTTTTTGAGATTTCTCACTCAGAACTTCTGAGTCTTCTTTAGTCTTCTTACTCAGAACTCAACACTTGTGTTTTTGACAAAACTCTAGACCTAACACTCTCTTCTGACTTTGTAATGATTGTACCTGACCCTTGGATAGGTTCTTGTGAAGGAGAATCTGCAGAAGATCACCTTTTTGATTTTGTGAATTGAGAAGACATCTGCTTTGGTTCTTGGCTTTGTTCTTGTGAAGATGTTCTCAAATTCTTCTCTGATCCTTGGATCTGTCACATGATCTACTGGATGATTTGTCTGATAGGATTGTTTGTAGAGGTATTTGTATACCACTTCTTCCATCTCTTCATGTGTTGGACCAGGTCGTGGAATTTGTCTTCTGAGACTCTCCATCTGTTGAACAACTTCTGCAGCTCTACCAGTTAGAGGAATTTCTGACAGAGGCTTCAATCCATGTGCCCAGTCAACTTCTTCGGGTTTTGGGGTTTGAAAGGCGTCTAACGCACTCTTCATTAGTTTTTCTGTTGGCTTTGGCAATGTTTTCTTCTTCTTTGGCTCTTCTTTCAGTATCCCTTTGCCCTTATCTTTTGCTATTGTTGTGGCAGAACCTGTTGCTTCTGTGGGTTTTGAGGTTGGCACTTCTGTTGGTTTGATGGAGGTTGCCTCTGTGGATTTTGACGATTGTGATTTAGAGGACTTTTGTGGCGATGGTTCTGTTGGCTTGACTTTCTCTGTAACCTCTGTTGGAGGTTGTTTGATGACTTCTTCTGCGAGCTCAGTTTCTGTTGATGAAGTATTGACATTGAATCTTCTTGCCATTCTGAAAGCTAAAGTGAACCTGTGCCTTTCTTCTTCTCTCTTCACCATACGATCACTCATTGTTGTGTGCATCCTTTTCAGAATGTCAGAAGCAGAGGTCGTTGCTCTTTTTGGTTTGGTGGCAATCGACTTTCTTCTGGGTATGGTTTGGGGTGTTTCCACAGAGGTGGGTGTTTTCTCTGTGGTTTGTTCATCTGTTTCTTCCAAAATGATTACCTCAGGGGCGGTTGTTGCCTCTGTGGCTTGCTGTTCTGCTTCTGGAGTTTTGGTTTCGTCAGGAGATGATTCCACAGAGATGGGTGTTGTCTCTGTGGTCTTTTGGGTTTGTTGTTGTCGGGTCTGTTCTGGAGGTGCTTGACTCAGAGGTTCTGCGGCTATTGGTGGACCTGTAAGTCCTCTGCTTGCAGCTTTCTCTGTAGTTTTCTCCCCCTCAGGATGATCTGATGGACCAGGATGGTCATCATCATCAGAGTCATCCTGACCCTTGTCTGATGTACCCTCTGCTCTGCAGGAAGCATCGGGTTTCTTTGGCATTGTGGCTCCAGCAGCGATCAGTTTCGCGCAGACATCATCACAGAGGCCAAGAAGAGTTGCTAGCTCTGCCTCTGTTTTGAATCTCATCCTTCCTACACTTTCTCTGAAATCTTTGACGAAGTTAGCATTGGCAGTGGTGAAGGAAAGGATGACATCTGTCACTTGATTAATCACGTTCTGCCCAAGCTCTGTCAGCTGTGCTCTTGTCATGTAGTCTTTGGGTTGCATCAGCATGGTATTTCGCATGGCTTCTTCTTGAACTTTTTGTAGGGCCTTCTGTAGATCTGCAGGAGTGATGCCCGTTGACACTGAAGTCTGTTTGTTCAATTGATCAAGGAACTTGTTGATGGAGTTCTCAATCGAAGAAGGAGTAGTTGTTGCGGCAGAAGTGGTGGATGCGGTTGCAGCAGATTTCATTTGTGAGATGGCAGTTTTCACCTCTTTGGACAGGTTGTCCATTTTGGTGTTCAGGTTTAGCAGTGCCAGTGATGTTGTCTCTTCAAAAGATTTGAAAGAGCTTTGCAACTCTTTCAAGGTTTGGTTCACAAAGGTCTCAAGGGTTTGGAACTCATCCCTTGTAACTTGTGTTCCGGTGGTAACCTCTGGAGGAACACATTCGTCTCCAGAGTGAATCCCTGTTCCTGGGATACCTTCTTTCATTCCTGTTTGTACGTTGAGAATGGAAGGATTTCCTTCTGATCCTTGAGAAGAAACATGAGTTTCAATCCCTACAGAAGTACTGAGAAGAACATTGTCCAAATCCACTCCAGAGGTGGGTATTGGAATATCCTTCTGTTGACTAGGAGACTTGTCTAGAGTCTCTTTGTCTTTGTGCTCTCTACTTCTCTCTGAAAGAAGTGTGGGTCTTAATAAGTGCGTGGCAGAGGAAACAAATTCCTCTGTTGGGCATTCTTCTATGATCTGGGGCAATTGATCACGAACTATAGGTGAGTCTCTTTGAGGAGACTCCCTAGGAATGGATTCCCCGGTTTCTGTGGGCACAGAGGTTGAAAGAATAACCTCTGGCTGGATGGTTTGGGTGAGGTTCGAGCTGTGCTGCTCTTTTTCAATAACTCCTTCTGCAGCTAGACCTGCGGAGTTAGAAATGTGGGTTGCACTGGGAGTTGGTTTTGGTTGTGTGCCTCTATTTATCCAGGCATCTTTTCTTGCTTCTTCCCTAAGTTATGTGGAAGTTTCTTGCTCTGGTCGTAATTGGTCATACACTTGATGAGATCCAAATAATCTCATGACATATGGATGATAAAGACCCTTACGTATCCAGATAGCTTCTTCTTCATCTGAATCTGTCTCTAAGATCTCTATTTCTGTCTCCGTTGTTGCTAATCCCTCTTTTTGTACAACTTCGGCCCCTTTTTCTCTCTCTTCTTCCATCATGTTCTCAGAAGCCTCTGTAATTTCACCTCTGTTCCATTCAGCTTTAGTTTGTTCTATTTCTTCTGAAGCTGGGTTTGGACTTCTTCTGTGGACATCCAATCCTTGAATGAAAGGGTTTTGTAAAATAACATGGGTTTCGGCTGGTTGATTTCTGGGTGTTGTGTCATCTTCTTGCAGATGTGTGTCAATGCCAGAAATGAAGAAATCTTGTTCTTCCGGAGAGTGGTGGTCGAGAGGTTGTGTCGTCCACCCTGCTGTATTTAGGGTGTTGGCAATTTCAGGGTTCTGTAAGAAGTCGTTCAGGTCTCCTTGGTGAGCAAATCTATCTGGAGATTGATAGGGTGATTGATACCTTTCTGTAGCCATTTCTTCTTCTGCAACTTCTTCTTCAGCAATTTCCTCTTCTGCAATGGTTACCAACTTTGCAAGTGATTTACCATGCCTCTTTTTGGTTTTCCTCCTCTTAGGATTTGGTGCCCCTTCTTCTGTTGATTTTGATCTTTTTTTCTTCATTTTTGGGGAGGAGGGAGGAGCAGAGGAGCCAATTTCTGTGGCATGAGGAGGTGAGGGTTGATCTTCTGCAGCGCTTGTTGAGGTGCCTTCTGCAGTTTTCCTCTTCTTAGCTTTTGGAGTAGATGCAGAGGTTCTTGATGAAGACTTCTTTCCCATTAGTTCTGCACGTTTGGCTATAAAGCTGAGTTGAATAGCCATGTGCTTTGCTAACTTCTGATCCTTTTCTTCTTGAGTGGAAAGAGGTTTTGCTATCATTGTTCCTAAGGGGACACCTAAACGCGGGGGTGTCATAGGACTCGGTTTAGGAGTTCTATGATCGCGTATATACTCTTTCTTAAGGGATTTATTCGATGCGTATTGCAGAAGCTTCTTTGACAGAGGTCTGCAGTGTGAGTAGCCATCAGCATGATCAGTGGGGGTATTCTTGTTCATCGGGAACTGTTTGGGAGTTGGCCCTTCCATTGGCCAATTTTGGATTAGCAGCAGAGGTTCGAACAGTACTCCTAATATTCTTTGGAATTGCAGAGGTGGTAGAAAGTTGGGATCGTTCTCTTTGACCCTTTTCGAATTGTTCTTTCTGTCGATGGTGTTTATGATCTCTTGCATCATTATGGTCGCATAATCTAGTGGAAGATCATAGTAAACCCCATACATGATGCTCAAGATTTGATGTGAGCTCTGGTCAATACTGCCTATCTTTCCTGTCAGGCATCTGTTAAGAATAGAGAACAAAGTGTTCCACAGAGGTGGTAATCGGCCTCTGCGGAAGTCATTTCTCTTTCGTAGTTGGGTGTTGTACCCAAGCATTTCCACGAATCGACAGAGCTCTTCGTCTTTTGGTTGCTCTGCATAACTCTTCAATCCCAGAAGACCCCTTGTTGGTAGGTTGAATTCAAGTGAGAACATTGTTCTGTTGAACTTGATTTCAAGATGCTCAGATTTATCAGGTCTTGAAATGTACCCTTTGATAAGAGAATCGTCTTTATCAAATCGGCAGCTTTGCCAAAATTGGTTCAAATAACGGACTGGAATTTTCTTCGGGGTTCTTGATAGTAGAGGGAAGAGGACATGATTTTCCATGATGTTCAGAAGTATGGCATGGGCTTCGCCGAAAGTAGTGGGTGAGGGGACCAAATAGCAGTTGTTGGATTTGATAGGAAGAGTGGCTTCGAAATGATCCTTTGCTATAAAGTTTTGCAAGTGTGTCGTCGGAGCAAAGTCTGCTGAGTCCCCGGAATCTTGTTGTTCAATATTTCTTGCAAGGCTGGGGTTTTCAGAATGTTCTGAATGTGCAGGGGAGTGTTCCGGTGAGTTCGCCGGAGATAGTTCAGAGGATGTAGCTCGAGAAGATGAAGCCATTTGATTTTAAGAATAAGATTTTTGCAAGCTTTTTGCAGGGTTTCGTCGGAGAAGAAGATGAGAGTTTTGTAAAATGTTTTATGAGAGGGTAAGCTTTGTTTTTATAGGATGGTAAAACGGTAGAATTTGAAAGAGTAAAATATATGGCAATGGATTAAAGTTTGGAATCCGCACTCGAGTTTGAGCGGCGGGTTCAACTTTCCAAATAAAAACGTTCCATGTACGCCCAATGAAAATGGGACACGTGGGCCTTGTCAAAATATGACAGGACGTCGTGCGTGGCCCATTAATGCTAGGCGCGTGAGGTTGATTTTAGCCATATGAGTTTCACTCGCAGTAAAAGTAACCGTTATTACTACAGAGATGCCCAAGTAATCAGATTGACAGAGCTTCTGTAGTTTACAGAGGCTCTGTGATCTTGAAAATCTTTGATGTTTATCTCTTTTTCATATATCTCATTGTTATCATGACTTCTGTGGGGTTCTTCTTTAACCAAAACATTTGTAAAGGCATTGGAGAGGATAAAATTGGATTTTTGTGAAGAAACTTGCTTCGCAGAGGTTTTGTGGCTCTGTTGGAACTTGCAGAAGTTCTGTGAGGGCCAGCAGAAGCTCTATGAGAGAAAAAATCTCATAACAAAAATTTTATTAATATTTTTGATCATCCAATTTTTGATTTGGTTTAAGAGATGTTTTTCGGACATATTTGAAAGTTTGTGTCCGAGAAAACTGTTAAAAAAACGGTTTGTTCGAGAAGGTCATGGTCTGCGTTTTTGGTTTCCGAGATAACATTCCAAAAGATCGACAGAGGGTTAATTTGTGATCACATAGCATATTTCTTGCAGAACCTCTGTTGAGCTCAGCAGAAGCTCTATGACCTTAAATTTCTCCTAATTCGAATTTTGTGAAACTTTTTGAGCTTTTGATTTTTGAAATGTTATTCACAGTATATTTAGGACATATTTGACAATTCTTGTCCTAGAAAATTGTTTTCCAAAAAATTTTTGTGCGAGAGACATACCTTTTGGTTCTTCTTTTCTCGGCAGTGATATCTGACTTCTGTCGATATGGAGTCATCGACATTTTTCTTTAGCTTTCCCTTGAAAGTTTTATCTCTTTAGATCATTTCAGGGTTCCCTTCTGCTCCCCCTTGATCTAATCACCTCTGTAGATCAAGTAATTTCCTTTTGCTCCCCCTTGACCTATGCTTGGATCAAAGAATGATAAGTTTTGCATAGAACATAGGTCATGTTTTCCAGAGGTTCTGTAGGGGTCGTCAGAGGTTCTGAGTTGACTTACAGAAGCTCTGTGATTTTAAGAACTATTTAAGGTTTTAAGAATTTACATACAGAAGTAGAATCAATCAAAGCAATAAATTAAGCAATGTATTTACTTATTATTTACAGAAGATAAAGCTATACTTACAGAGGATTTTCACACCATGTTAATCATTCCTAACTTACCCACCAAGAAGTTGAATCTTTTCTCGTCTAATGCTTTGGTAAATAAGTCAGCGAGTTGATATTCTGTGGGCACGAAATGCATTTCGATTGTACCGTATTCAACATGATGTTTCAAGAAATGATACCTTATATCGATATGCTTGGTTTTTGAGTGTTGCACAGGGTTGGCAGAGATAGCAATAGCACTTTTGGAATCACAGAAGATGGGTATTTTGAACAGAATGTGGTCGTAGTCTTTTAGCTGAGTCTTCATCCATAGAACCTGAGAACAACAGCTAGCGGCAGCAACGTATTCAGCTTCTGCAGTGGATGTGGAGACACAATTCTGCTTCTTGGAGGTCCAACTGACTAGTTTACCACCTAGGAATTGACAACTCCCAGAGGTACTCTTTCTGTAGCGCATGCATCCTCCATAGTCTGAATCTGTATAAGCTTTAAGACTAAAACCAGAGTTCTGTGGATACCAGAGACCAAGATTGTTGGTCCCCTTCAGGTATCTAAAGATTCTTTTTACAGCATCAGAATGTGATTTATTTGTATTAGCTTGATAACGTGCACAAAGACATGTGGCATGCATAATGTCAGGTCTGCTTGCTGTTAAGTAAAACAGAGATCCAATCATGCCTCTGTAGAGAGTACATTCTACAGAAATACCATTTTGATCTAAGAATAACTTATTTCCAGTGGCCATTGGAGTCTTCATTGCAGAGGTATCAGAGAGATTATATTTTAAAAGTATGTCAGAGACATATTTGGCTTGATTTATAAAAATTCCCTCTGAAGATTGTTTGACTTGAAGTCCGAGGAAGAATGTTAATTCTCCCATCATACTCATTTCAAACTCACTCTGCATGAGTTTTTCAAAAATTTGGCACTCTTCTGAATTTGTAGGCCCAAAAATTATGTCATCTACGTATATTTGTACAAGCATTATCTCACTATTTTTGCGTTTATAGAATAAGGCAGTATCTGTTGTACCTCTGTTGTACCTCTGTTGTAGCCATTGACTAGAAGGAAGGTAGAAAGTCGTTCGTACCATGCTCTTGGAGCCTGTTTCAGTCCGTATAGAGCCTTTTCAAGGTAGTATACATGCCTTGGAAACTTTGAGCTTTCAAAACCTGGTGGCTGATTTACGTAAACCTCTTCTTGGATTTCACCGTTTAGAAAAGCTGATTTTACGTCCATCTGATAGACTTTAAAACCTCTGTGGGCTGCGAAGGCTAAGAATATTCTTATTGCTTCGAGACGTGCGACAGGGGCAAAAGTCTCATCGTAGTCTATGCCTTCTTCTTGTCTATATCCTTTTGCTACTAATCTTGCTTTGTTTCTGACGACCACTCCATCTTCATCCTTCTTGTTTCTGTAGACCCATTTAGTCCCAATGGCCTGTTTCCCTCTTGGCAGAGGTACTAAAGTCCATACTCTGTTACGCTCAAATTGCAGAAGTTCTTCTTGCATGGCGTCTACCCAGTTTGGGTCATCTAGGGCTTCAGAAGTCTTCTTTGGTTCTATAACACTAATAAAATTTGTAAAGAAACCAAAAATAGCAGTGGCAGACCTTGTTTTTACTGAGTCAGAAGGTTCTCCGATTATTTGGCTTGGAGGATGGCTTTTTGTCCACTGAGTTGTGCGTGGAAGATGATCATCAATGTCATCAAAACTTTCTTCAGAGGCTTCTTGTGTTTCTTCTTGTGCAGCCTTTGATGTTCTTCGTACCTTGGTAGTTGATTCTACCGTTTGTGGAATGATTGGTACGAGTGGTGGTGGAGTTTGTTCCTCTGAGGATGTATAGTCTTGGTCCTCGATCTCCTCTGTAATTGGTTCTTCTGTGGTTTGTGCAGCTTCTGTGGTCGTTTTTCTTGATGTTTCATCTTCTGCACTTTCTTCTGCTTCGGCAATTGCATCTGTAGTATTTATAGAAGAAGATGAAGCATTATTTGGACCAGTTAGAGTCATACCTGTAGGATTTTGTCCGACAGAGGATGGTTCTTCAGAAACTCTGATGGTTCCGACAGAAGGATCAATGTCATTGTTGAACATCTCCAAAAATAGAAGATTCAAATCTTCTTTTGTTCTTGAGATGTCAGAGAATTTCCCTTTAATTCCGAGTTCTGAACTTATTTGCTCAGAAGTCATTTGGAATGAATCATCAAAAGAAACATTGATGCTTTCTACAATCTTGTGAGACTTTGTAAGGAATGTTCTGTATGCTTTGGAAGTGGCAGAGTATCCAATGAATTTTCCTTCATCTGCTTTTACATCAAACTTTCCTCTTGAATCTCTGTCGTTTAAGACGAAGCATTTGCATCCGAATACATGGAAAAATTTGATGTTTGGCCTCCGTTTGTTAAGCAATTCGTAAGGCGTCTTGAGGTGTCTTTTCACAATGGTTGATCGATTTTGAGTATAACACGCAGTAGAAATTGCTTCTGCCCAAAAGTTCATTGATAATCCGCATGCTGACATCATAGTTCTTGCGGCTTCCACAAGTGTTCGATTCTTTCTTTCGACAACACCGTTCTGTTGTGGAGTGCGAGCTGCAGAGAAGTTCTGTGAAATTCCTTCTGTTGAAAGATAAGTTTCAATGACACAGTTTTTGAATTCTGTGCCGTTGTCACGTCTTAACTTCTGTATTTTGCAGTCATAAAGAACTTGGATTCTTTTCATTAGATTTATCATTATAATTGGAACATCTGATTTCTTTCTGATAAATTCAACCCATGGGAAACGTGAATACTCATCAACTAAGACAAGTATATATTTCTTGCCACCTAGGCTCTGTATTGCAATGGGACCGCAGAGGTCGACATGAAGCATGTACAGAGGCCTGGTGCAAGACACATCTGTTTTGCCTTTGTGGGAAGCTCTTTTGAGTTTTCCCATCTCACAGGCAGAACATAAATGATCCTTGTTGAATTTAACATTTGGCAAACCTTTAACTAGATCAAGTTTGACCAGTTTTTCCAATGTGTGAAAATTCAAGTGACAGAACCTGTTGTGCCATAACCAGGCTTCTTCACTTTTGCAGGCAACAAGGCAAACTTTGTCCTTGTTCTTTGAGTTGAAGTTCATTAGATATAGATCACCTATTCTTTCAGCTCGCAGAAGTTCCATACTTATTTCTTCACTTTGTAGAGAGCAGAAAGTTCTTTTGAACAACACATTGAATCCTGTATCACAAAGTTGACTTACACTGAGTAGGTTGTGCTTAAGGCCATCCACATATGCAACTTTGTATACAGAAACGTCTTCTTTCGTTATGACTCCATAGCCTTTTATGTGTCCTTTCTTGTTGTCTCCAAAAGTCACAGATCCACCATCTTGTGTTTCTTTGTACGTGGATAGTGCACTTCTGTCACCAGTCATGTGCCTTGAGCATCCGGAGTCTAGATACCAGATTGGCACATACTTCTTCTGCAGGATAATCACAGAGATTTAGGTACCCATATCCATATGGGTCCAATATTGTTAGAGTTTTTCAAGTTTGCCTTGGCATTCTTGAAATACATTTTGTTCTCTGCAGAAGAGTCAGATTGTTTCTTTGTGGGATTTGACTTTTGAATTGTCGTAGAGAGTAAACAGACTTGACTTGAAAAATGATTATTAAGTTTAGACATAAGATCAAAGCAATGACAGTATTGAATATGAGATGTAATTTGCTTGAACTTTTCATTGAACTTTTTAAACTCAGCCACAGAGGCATTACATTCTTTCTTTACATTAGATTTCCTATTACTAGAAGATCTATGAATACTCGAATGTTGTTTGCAAAAGCTCTGTTTAGGACCTGCCTTCTGTGGGTTGCTTCTGTGGTGAACTTCTTTCATCACTGTCACAGAAGAAAAAGATTTATTAACCTTGGGTTTTGAAAATCTAGAACTTATAGGATCAATAGAGGTCTTCTGTAACTTTTTAAGCTCAGCAGAGGTTTTGATATGTAGATTAAAATTTAGAAAATCTTGGCAGATTGGAATCTCTGTGAGTTTCTCTTTTGGAGAAATAGTTCTGTGAGGAACTTCAGAGGAGAATTTGACATCCTCTGTGTCACAGTGAATTATCCCTGATTTGAAATCAGTCTCTGAGTTGTCAGAGGATGAATCGTCCTCGTATACAGAGGTTTAGTCAATTCTTTCAATAGAGGCTGGATTTTCTGAGCATGTATCGTACGAGCTTTCTTCCTCTGTAGAATAGTTTTCATAGATTGCAGAGGTTTCTAATAAGATTTCTTCAGTGAGAGTTTTATCTATAGAAGATGTACAGAAATTTTCTAAAACGCTTGATTTCCATATTTCCAAAATTTCTTTTTCAATTAAATTTTTAAAGTTTTCTTCTGAAAAAATGGGTTTAAACTCAGGAGCTTCTGCTGATAATTTCTTTTCAACGTTTATCAAACAGACAAAAGAAACCTGTGTTTGGGTCTCTGGTTTACCAAACTTGAAGATACCAATCTGATCTTGTGTTTTCAGATATTTCTTTGGTTTGATACCTCTATTGACAGAGGTTGAAGATGATGAGTCTGTGTTTTCAAACCACACGTTAATCATCTTCTTATGTTTCTTCAAGTAAGGATCCACAGAGATTTTCGCCCGTTTGCTTACAGAGATTAGATTTGGAAAATCTGGTTTGTTTGTTTTTCCAATCACAAATAACGAGGACAGAGGTTTGTTTCTTTTGCCTTCAACACCTAGGGTGATATCATCATACCCTATACCTCGTCTCCCTATTTGTGAGTTTATTTTTTCATAAACTTTATGTGCATCTTTATAGTTTTTAAGCAAAACTTCTCTTCTGAGTAAATCTTGTCATAATACCTCTCTTTCTCTTTGAAAGTATTCTTTAAGAGCTCTTATGTCAGTAGTTTCGCTCCTTGAAACTGAAAGTTCTTTTGTTTTATCTTTTAAAGTATTGGTTAATTCAGAAATTTGTTTTTTTAAAGGATCTAGAATTTTGTTCCAATTCTTTTCTATTCTCTCTTTTTCCTCAAAAATCTTTGCTTTTTCTTGAGTGAGAAGCCGTACTTCTCTCTCAATGAAAGTGAGTCTTTTCTGAATACTTTGATTTATCTCTTTCAGTTCAATTAATTCAATGTTAATTCTAAGTGTTTATCATCTACAGAGGTAATACAAGAGTTGGAATTTGAAGTAGATACCTCAGAGTCAGTGCAGGAGTCGACTTCTGCCATGCCACAGAAGAGGGCATTGGCGGTATGTTCATCGTCAGAAGTAGAGTCTGACTGGAAGTCTTCTGTGTTCTCCTCAGAATGTCCTTTTGCCATTAAGGATTTTTGAGCATAATATTCGGCTTTCTTTTTGTAGAAAGCAGAGTCCCTCTGTGGGCGATTTGATCTGCTTCTGTATTCATTCGCAAAATGGCCTGGTTATCCGCAGTTAAAACACCCTTGAGGAGTGTTTCCTGTTCGATCATTGGACTTCTGTAGGTCTCCGCCTTTCTCTGATCTACATTCATTTGCATAGTGACCAGGTTTGCCGCACTTGTAGCATTCTTGCTGCGTGTGGCTTACCGAGTCATCTGACCTCTGTCGGTCATTCCCTCTGTAATTTCTATCGCTTGACCTCTGTCGGCCACTTGATTCTTCTCCTCTTCTGTCGTCTCTTCTGTTGTCTCTTCTGTCATCCTGATTGTCTCTATCATATCTTTCATTTCCGGAACCTCTTCTGTTTCCTCTGAACTCTTTTGTCAATAGAGCTAAAGATTTAGCTAGTGACGCAAGAGTTATTTCCTTTTCTGCTTGCTCTTCTTCTTCACTGTCAATTATCACCATCTTCTTCTTCTCCTTCTTCTTCTCCTCTGTGGCTTTATCATTTCTTGGTCTCTGTGCATCCTCTTTAGTTTTACTAACCAATGCATATGGTGCAATGGTTAGTGTTTTAGCCTGTGCTATCTGAGGTTCTTGTGCGGCTAATGTTCCGTAAAGATCAGAGAGAGTCCAGGTGTCTAGATCCTGATTTGTCTGTAGGGACATAGACAGCTGGAGCCATTCTTCATTTAGACTTTTTAAAAACATGACATTGTTTTCTTCAGAAGTTCTGTCAATGCCTGATTTTCTGCACTTGTTGATTAGAGAGTTGAATCTGTCGTATGTTGTTTGCAGAGATTCTGTTGCAGAGGCTCTGAATGCATGATATTCATTGATGTACTGTGCTCTTCGGTTTTTTTGTGTTTTAGCACCTCCTTCCAACTGTCTTTCCAGTTCTTTCCACAGATCATGCGCTGTTTCACATGAATCCAAGGATTGAAAGAGTTCGTTGGGTATTGCCATAATTAATGTCCTCTTGGTTTTCTGAGCAACTTCATCTTCTGCTTTATCTTCGGTTGACCACTCCCCTTTTGGCTTTGGTTTTTGATGTTCGGGGATTTCGGCAGATTCAGCAGTAGCAGGTATACGAGGTACTACTGTCATGGGAATAGGAGGAGGATTGTACAGATATTGTACTTGATTTTTTTCAGTGCCCTCGAATAAATGGACCATTCTTATTTTCCACTGAGGATTCTCATCTCGAAGGAGAGTAGGAGGTTTAGTGAGAGAACCAGTAGTAAAGAAATTATTTGTATTTGTCATTTGAAGATTTTAGAAAGAAAGTATGACTAAAGAGTTACTTCGATGAGCTTGAAGATTTTCTGGGTTTAAGCAGTTTCCAGACACAATTTTAAATCTCAATAATATCTATCACGAATCTTGATAAGTGGATCACTTGATATTGAAAATCAAGGAAGGCTCTGATACCAATTGTTGGTTCCCAGATACACTTAATCAAGATTAACAATCTATTAGTAGAGTTTAGAGTTTGATGCGGAAGCGTATTAAACTAACAGATATGTTTGACAGATATTAGAACGCACATATATAAAGAAAACAGTAAAGAATGAAAATGATTTCTTGAACAGTTACTGTTATTCAATATATAATAACAACACGAAGAACAGATTAAGAACTGTTGGTGTGTGTGAGAATATAACACTCAGATATTTGACAATAAAGCTTGAGAGTATTAGTGATTCCTTGTGTTTTTGTCCTTAGGAAGATCTCAACATGAGAATTCCTTTTATACTACTCTTAGAAGACTATGAAGTAGGTCACTGTTCCTTTTATGGCATGAATAGTTAACTGGATGGTGTGAGCAGTTGTTTGAGCCATGCGCATTTAATGGAGCAGATGTACTTTTGGTAAATGCATTAAATGGCGCAGACGTCTATTTTGTACCATGCCCTATTGAGTCCACTCAGAGCTTGACACGTGTTTTGATAGTACTTTTCCATGCAAGTTGATGAACAGGTCTTGGAACAGTAGCAATATATTATAAATATCTTCAAGTCTCAGTGAGGACCACAGAGGCTCTGTAATGAGTTACAGAGGTTCTGCGGTCTGGTCCTCTGTGGAGCAGTCTTCGCCGGATTCCGAGTCTTTGGTCTTCTTTGTGCGTATGACAGAGCTTCTGTAGGAAGCCTATGCTGCTTCTGTAGCTTCTTGACCTTGATTTCTCGGTAATGTCGGCAGAGCCTCTGTAAGAGGCTTTCTTCACTTAGCCTATTTTTCACTACTTCTAAATACTTCTATGATTAGGAAGATTGAAGCTAACAAATACAAGCGCACTCGCACCTCCAAAATGCAACTCCCATTTAGTTATGGATCGTTGAATTATTCTTATAAAAGGGACAAGAAATATCTCTCAAATGATTACTTCAACTCCTACAAGGTTGCTACGCCCAAGGATGAGGACCAAGCACCCGCAACCAAGACTGAGACGGACGAGTTTAAACTCTATGTTCCCCCTCTCATCTTGGAAGCATAGATTGTGGAGTTGGAGGAGTCGTTTGAGAAAGAAAGGTCTGTTTTTCAAAACGAAAAGAAAGCGCTAATCTCTGAGATTGAGAAACTCAATTCTGAGAAATTTGAGAACCTACAACCGGTCAACACCGAAGTTGTGGCTGATGAAGGACATGAAAACCTTCGGGAAGAAATCACGAAACTCACATCAAAGCTGGCTGCTTTGGCAACAGATGCGATGCAAGAGTATGCGAAAAATGGTCAGCTCCAAGAGCAAATTGACCAGCTCAAATCTGAGAAGCAGATTTCACCCGAGTCTTCCTCGAATTCATCTGAGACGTCTTCGTGTAAAGCTTTTATTGGTAAAATATCTACCACACAAGACGGTACCGATTCTCAAGATTAGTGTGTTAAAAGGAATTTAAACTCTGATTTTTTCCTAGCTTCCGCACCAAATTCCCCAAAGCACACTGACACTAAGTGTTCCTCGCATTCCTCACCTGATCCAAGTCCTGAAATTCAAGAGATTGATTTTTCAAAATATATGAACTCTGAAGGCAATTCTGATGGAGAGTTCGAGTCATTTCCCTTCGACAAACCTCTTCCGGGCCACACTGATTTTCTATCACCAGTAGTAAATCGACCGGTCAATTTTCTAAAGGGTGATAGTTCTCAATCAAAGACTCTGGTTGTGATTAAGATTTCCAAAAATGCTTCAAATTCTCAAGAACAATCACAGCCGAAGCAAAAGACCGGTCAACCACCTGCTAAGATTCATGTTTCCTCAAAAGTCACTAACCGCACTGTCCCTGTTGTTTCGGATAAAACCGGTCGCGCTAAACAAGAAAAACCAAAGTGGCTAAAGAAGGAACCTGTCAAAGATGCTGCATCAAAGTCTTTCCCTCCTGTCTTTAATTCTAGGATAAACAAAAACGACTGTGCTTGGAATCATAGGAGTAATTTTGTTAAAAGAGATGTTTGTGTTGTTCTAGTTGTGGTTGGAATGACTTTGATGATATCAATAACAATGATTGGTTTGGGTCATATCACATGTATAATCATACACCCAAACGCAAACCCCGTAATAACAAGAGAAAATATCATAAACAACGGGGTTCTCAAACAGAGGTTAAACCACAGCGGGAGACCAAACCCATTCCAAAACGGGCGTCTCCCACTGAGGTTAGACCGGCACTCAAGAGGCAACCTGCTACAAAACTTGTTCCTCCAAAAGGTGTAAATTCTACACCTAAGAGGCAACATGTGCCAAAACCAGTTACTCCAAACGGTGTACAATATGCACCTAAGGGGAAGTCTGAGTCAAAGCATGTTCCTCCTCGAGGTGCCAAACCTAACCCTCTGGGACCCAGGCAAATCTGGGTACCCAAGGTCTGCTAATTTTGTTTTGCAGGACGGTCATGTGTGGTACTTAGACTCTGGATGCTCCACACACATGACCGGAAGGAGGGAGCTGCTCACGATCTACAAGGAACAATATTACGAAGACGTGAGGTTTGTCTGTACCTGTGTTTTCATGAGCTGCTCATGTGTTTAGGGGGAGTATGATTAGCTATCAGGTAAGTTTACTCTACTGTTGAGGGGGAGCGTCACACACAGTTTCTCTTAAAAATGTTAAAAAGTTTTTATTTTGTGTGGATACTCCCGTGTGGATTTTAACTACTGTTCATCATTTGAGGGGGAGCGAAACAGTGTTTTTCTTTCAATGCCTAAAAGTTTTTACGTGTGTCGGACTCTCCATTGCACTATCCGAGGGGGAGCAAATTCTTCCCCATGCTCCGTTTGAGGGGGAGCGAGAGAAGGTTCGTTTCTGAAATCCATATAGCTTTATTTTTACAAAATATAAAGAATTAGGGAAATTCTTGAAAATTCCAGAAGTATGAAGGTACTTCTGAAGTCCAGGACTCTCGAAAGATCAACCTGGTAAGGCAGTATGAAAGTTTCATTTGTGGTAAGAATGAAACTCTCTCTGAAGTACACCAACGTTTTAACTGTTTAATAATAGATCTAAAACTGTTGGTAAGGAATATTCTAACTTTGAAGTGCTGACAAAGTTCTTAGAATGTTTACCTGAAAGTTGGGACAGTTATTCTATGTGTCTCAAGCTGTCAAAGGATCTAAAATCAATGACCCTTTCTACCTTATATGGCACGATGCTGAATCATGAGCAATCGAGTCATCTTAAGAAGAATCTTGTAAAAGATTCCAAAAGCACCCATGTTGCTTTAATCTCAGATTCACCTTCCACTCAGCGATCGACTATCACTGTCACTGAGTTGGAAACTAACTCTGAAAGATCATCAGACTCTGACGTTTCAGATAATGATGAAACTCTGGCATTCCGGGCAAATAATTTCAGGAGATTTGCTAGAAAGAGTAATTTCAAGAAGAATAAACCTCTTGCTATTACTGACAAGCCAAGATCATCAACCCCTGTTGATAAGGCTACTGCTACTTGCTATAACTGTGAAAAGACAGGACATTTTGCTAGCGAGTGCAGGTCAAGGAAAGTCTCTAGACCCTCAGCTTTTCCCAAGAAAAACTTTATTCCCAGGAATAGAGATGAAAAATACAAAAAGCTGAAAGAAAGGTATGCAAAGCTGAAAACCCTTAAGAAGAAAGGCAAAGGCCTCATGGCTGACTATGATTGGGCTGCCTCTGACGAAGAAGAATCATCTGACTCTGAAGATGATGATGAAGCCAATCTATGTCTCATGGCCAAACTTGAAGATGAGGAAGACAACTCTGACATTCCCTCTACTTCAACCTCTGCAACTCAGGTATCACCTTCCTTCTTTACCAATATTGCAAATATTGATGAAGCTGATAGTCTTCGAAAGATCGATCTCTTGACTAGAAGTTTATATGAAGCCATGAATGGCAAAACTGTAGTTGAAAATCAAAACCTTGATCTCGCTGAACAGCTTAAAAACTGTCACCTTCAAATAGAAAATCTTTCTAAAATTGAAGAAGATTTTAAAGATCAAGTTCACCTAAATCAGCTAGTCAAAATCGAGCGCGAAGAAGCTATCGTTGCATTAAAAGCTGAAAAAGCTACTGTTGATGGATGGTATAATTCCTCAACAAAGATCACTGAGATAATTAAGTCTCAGATTCCCCTGAGTGATAAACGTGGTCTTGGTTACAAAGCTGATACTCTAGAACCAACCACTAATCGTTCCATGCTCTTATTTGGAACTTCTGTATCCTCAGTCGCTGATACTTCATCCTCTCAGTGTTCCTCTTCTAAACCGCCTATCCCTGAGGAAATCTCTACCTTAACCTCTAAAGGTAAAGAAAAAGTTATTTATCCAAAACCTGGCTCTGATACCATTTGTAACAACCCAAAATTCTTATAAAATAAAAATTTTAAACATTTCAATCAAAATAACGGTCCCAAAGTCTACCCTGCAACAAATTTACTCTAAACTCGCAGCGGAACCCACCTCCACAACTGAGATACTACAGGAAGCCTGACGGTACTCTACAAGTCTTCACTACCTCTCGCTCTTTTACAACGACCCGACCTTCCAACAATCACATTACCCAAACAGAATTTCTTAAGGAGTTGCCAATACATCTCTAGAAGATCAACTTCTTTGTCCTTCAAATTCTCGATCACCCGGTCCCAATATTTGTTTCTGACGGTACTACAAAATCCGACTCCTCAATCATTCACATTGCTTGCGAAGACACACCAAAAGTTTCGTACTTCCCCGAGTACCTTTAATTCATTTATTATTTCCCCCAATTCCTTCTATAACTGCCATTACTTCATTACAAAATAGTTCAATTCAATCTCCTGTTGAAACACACTTGCAATCTTTTCGTCCAAACATACTACTCATCCAAATCACTCTCTCTTTTAAAGAAAACGACTCTACTCGAGGTAACACTGCCATAACCCGAATCTCTAAACGGAGACTAATCACTCCCTTCGTCGACATTACACACTATCACTCTCATATCGTTACCGCATTCTCACCACTATATAACATTCATATCAAAGGAAGAACACCCTCCTAACACAATAGCGTTCGCCTGACACAATTGCGTTTCCTCAAAGTCACACCGATCACACGTGCCTCATCAGCTACAAATCAACGGTCCAACTCACAACTATCGCTAAGCCATAATTCTACTCTATACACAAATATGTCCTTCGCTCAAATCCACCGAATGGTTCCACTAACTAGGAACTGCCACCAACGTTCGCTTGCCCTCCCACACGGAGGAGTGACCAAGCTCATTTAAACTATCTCAATTAATTGAACGTTGAACGACGCGCTCACGCGAAACATTCTCCCCGACAATACTGAGTCTAATTCCAAAGTCTCTCGACCACTGCACCACATTTGTCCACTTGCTTCCATCCTAACTTGATACATCAAAGATCCCTCAAAAGAATGACTCGTCCACAGGAACCAACTTTTAGACCGGTCGCATGGACTTAGCTTTCTCAACTCTTTAACCATGACATAAGCAACAATCCCTTATCTTATGCCCTAAAAAGAACAGTTCTTTAACTATAGTCCGCCTATTTCAATGTCTCATGACATCTTCTTACCGCGTGTCCGTCTATACTTGATCTGTCATACCGCCATCACCTTCTCTCATGCTTACACAGACTTCCCATCACCTACCGCTATAGTCTAAAAGAACGGCTTCTCCAAAATTATCATTCAAGACCTTTAGCCAAGTTCTCACAAGGTGCTTAACACCAAGAGCTACCAAGAGTTCCTAACCCTCCAACACCGCCGACCCGCTCATTGTAATTCATTACGTCCACGGAAAACTCCAACGCTCCTGACTAAACTTCACGATGAAGCACTACCGCTTACGGGTACAATATCCTGCTCGACAATCGAGTGAAGTATGAAAACCCACCCAAAATCCAATGGGGTCAAGAAGAACAAGGGTTCTCCTTTCACCCCGCTACCAACCGCAACTTAAACTCTTGTCCTCAATCTAGTATACTCGCTACCTTTGACTACTCCATTATTACGGTAATTCGTCATTACATCCAAGACTTACACGCTTCTTTGGTACCAAATGCTACCACTTCCTCACGCCACTATCGCACCACACGACTACATAGCAACAAGCTAACATGATGCCTTTACGTACGCAGAAGATGTTACTTCCTTCATGTCGCCCATAACGCAATTTCAAACGAAGCCAAAACGTTGCTCGACTTTGCCCTTCCCGGGTCTAAACGAACCACATGACAAGGTCAACTAGTCAAGGTACACCCGCTTCGATTATCCTAACCTTTCGTTCTTATATGGATCATACCCCATAAAAATCACTTAAGCAATCACGATCTCTTACTTTTGTACACTCACACAAGGTGGTCAAACGTCACGTCGGATACCTACCTTTCTCCAAACAACTTCTTACTTCCTTGTAAGAAACTCCACAAGATAAGCACACTAAAGTTACTTATCCAACACCAACCCCCCTACAACTATCCAACAAAACGGTCACTGATTCAACATCGACAAACGACATGCAATTGTCCAGTCGCCTCACGACGGACAGGGATTCTCGAAAGAATCTTCTTCTCCTAACTCCCGAACCAGTTCTCGTTCCTCGTTAACTCCTCGCAATGTACCTCCATTGTGCTAGACACCTTACACATAAGCTAATCATCCCAAACCTCAACGGACATTACATTCACCTTGGTGGCCTTCCGTTCTCCCAATACCCTCACAAGGTGTTCCTATACCAAGTCCTTAACACATTCTCGACCGACCTCACTCGATCGCCCGCAACGGGTTCATTCTCACGTTTCAATCTCCTGACAAAAGCTCCACATCAATGGGCCACATGATGAATTCATTCTTCCCTGACAATCTAGGATTCCTAACTCAACCCACTTCGTCCTACGCCTTATGACCAACTCATACCCCACCATTCTCCCTCGAGAGAGAATAGACACAAGATCTTTCTTAGCGAGATCCAATTATCAAACCATCTCAGTACTCCAACTCGAAACCGAAAACATCCCATTAAGTAATGTAACGCTACTGATTACTATTCCACCCACAGAGACGCTTTGGCCATTTCAACTTTATCACGATTAGAACTATTCTCGCATATCCCGACAATAGTTCAAACTACACTCATACCAATATTCCGAATTCACTGCCCAAGACTCCAGGTATTCACCCACTTACTCTAATGGAAACACTAAGGTTATAACTTGCCCACATCTTATTCAACTAACAATTCAACTCCCAAAGCCTTTCCTTGACTTCAATCGTAATATCCTCCCCCGACCTAGCGAGTTCATAGCCTTCATGCACAATGACACAACGATTGAAATTATTTTGCGCACTTAAAAGAAACACGATAGATGCAAAAGTATAAAGCGAGTTTGAGTATGCATGAAACATCATTACTCAAGATGAATAGTAAAACACAACGATCGCAAGGATCACTCACAGGCGCTCTTACGATAATTCGTAACCCTGTCCATCCACATCGATGCTGACACTACGATTGTCTCCAACGAAACCCTTTCGCATACGACCGGAAAATTTTTGAACGAAATTACTTACCCAAAGTGGGTCTGTCAACTCCAATACTCGTTCTTATAATAATAACAAGTCAATACTCATTTTGTTCGTAATCAAAACCTCTCAATAAAACGTTTTCAATATTTTCGTAACGAATATTCTCTCCACAAATAAAAGTGTGAAGTAATTTGTAGATCACTAAGTTCAAAGCTTTATCGTATAATAAAACAAGTTTGCCTTTACTTAAAGAAAACACACGCACGCACGCGTCAACTCACTTTCCAAACAAGTAAATTGTCATGCACGTACATGCTTTTAACATGAAAGAACTCGTGTAATAAGTTTAATGACATCATGCATGAAATTTAATATGCAATTGAAGGCTATTCACTCAAACCAAGTCAACCGTTGCACTCACTTCAACTCTTCACTGATACCTCACTAAGACCAGCAACCGCTTTCTTACTTATGCTACAACTTGTAGCACAAGTGCTCCACAACCCACCTGATCAACCGCTTAACATGATTTAACAATTGACCACTTATCTCATCTTCTACTCTTATACATTCCTCAAAACAACACTGATCTCTTGCAATCAATAACCTTGCCGCTAAGCCGATTGACTAAGGAATCCAATACTAGATTCCCCCACTCGATCTTGAATTGAAGGTTTTCAAGATGCCAACATAATTCTCACTTCCTATCCTAGAGAGTTTACCTCTAGACAGCTTATTAACATTCCAGACAACACTTCTTCTAGAAGCTACAAACCTCACATCTCAAGGGATCTCCCATGACACATCAACTATTTGCTATCAAACGCAAGGTTAGAACCTTCTACGTACTGCCATACTCAACACTCATCCCGACAATAGCGATTGATTACACCCCTGCACCTGTAGATCCATAATAGCATTGGCCAGATGCTATTTGAAGTTACCTTACAAGGGGGTTCTCACTACCATTGTCAAGATATCCTATGCTCAAGGTCCTTCCTAATGTTTTCCTATATCTCAGTTGTGTCCCACTCTACTCCACAGTTTATGTTTAGGCCCATCCGGTCACCTAAATCCCTTAAACTATGGCTCTGATACCATTTGTAACAACCCAAAATTCTTATAAAATAAAAATTTTAAACATTTCAATCAAAATAACGGTCCCAAAGTCTACCCTGCAACAAATTTACTCTAAACTCGCAGCGGAACCCACCTCCACAACTAAGATACTACAGGAAGCTCGACGGTACTCTATAAGTCTTCACTACCTCTCGCTCTTTTACAACGACCCGACCTTCCATCATCATCAAATGAAACTCCATATACGATTAATACCTGAAAATGGTTTTAAGTTTTGAAAAGCGAGGGTTAGACCATAGGGTCTAGTGAATTCCCCCGAAAATACGTTCACAAATCATTTAAAGCAAAACATTTCCTTACAAAACAGTAACGTATCAAATCATATTTTCAACAATGGTATGCACAGCGGAGAGAAGACCATGGCAAACACCCTACAACAAGTATGTAAGCCATATCTCAATAAATTCGTTATTATATTTATCGATGCTATCATTATCTACTCACGGTCCAAAGAAGAGCACGCCCAACATCTTCGTTTGATTCTGGTGTTATTGAAGAAAGAAAAGTTGTATGCTAAATTTTCGAAATGTGAATTCTGGCTACGAGAAGTTCAGTTTATGGGGCATGTAGTTTCCGAGAAAGGCATTCAAGTGGATACGATGAAAGTGGAAGCGATTGAAAAGTGGGAACCGCCGAGAACGCCAACCGAGGTAAGAAGTTTTCTGGGTTTAGCAGGCTACTATCGAAACTTTATACAAGATTTCTCCCGTATCGCTACGCATCTGACCAAGCCGACTCGAAAGAATATAAAGTTTGAATGGAAAGCAGAGCAGGATAAAGCATTCAGGATTTTGAATGAAAGACTTTGTAGTGCACCGATTCTGTCACTACCTGAAGGTTCCGACGATTTTGTTGTTTACAGTGATGCTTCTAAACTGGGATTGGGTTGTGTATTAATGCAGCGTGCAAAAGTTATTGCTTATGCTTCTCGTCAGCTGAAGGATCAGATTACTACAGAGTTAATCATGAAGTTACCGAGGACTCCGAAAGGGTTTGATGCGATATGGGTGATCGTTGATAGGTTGACAAAGTCTGATCACTTCCTACCAATAAAGGAAACCTATTCGTTGGAAAGACTAGCCAAACTGTATTTCAATGAAATAATAACTCGACATGGAGTTCCAATCTCAATCATTTCTGATCGTGAAAGTCGTTTTACCTCAAGATTCTGGAGAAGTTTTCAAAAAGAAATAGTAATTCAGATAAAGCTAAGTACATCGTATCATCCTCAAACTGACGGTCAGAGTGAAAGAACGATTCAAACTTTGGAAGATATGTTACGGGCCTGCATTGTTGATTTTGGGGGATCGTGGGATAAGCATTTACCACTGATAGAATTTGCCTACAACAACAGTTATCATTCTAGCATACAAGCGGCACCGTTTGAAGTTTTGTATGGTAGAAAATGTCGAACGCCTCTGTGTTGGAACGAAGTGGGAGAGAAACAGTTAGCAGGGCCAGAGATAGTACAGTTAACCGCGGATAAGATTACACAGATTCTAGAACGATTGAAAGTGGCTCAAGACAGACAGAAAAGCTACGTCGACCGACGCCGAAAGCCATTAGAATTCCAAGTTAGAGATTTTGTGATGTTAAAAGTCTCGCCTTGGAAATGAGACATCCGAATTGGGAAACAAGGTAAACTAAGCCCGAGGTACATTGGACCGTTTGCAATTACAGAAAGGATCGGTGAAGTAGCATACAGGTTAGATCTTCCGCCAGAGTTAAGCAGGATTCACAACGCGTTTCATATATCAAACTTTCGAAAGTGTTTGGTTACACCAGATCAGGCAGTTTCTCTACCCGATATACAAGTTGATGAAAAGCTGAATTATGTGGAAGAACCAGAAGCAATAGTTGATCACAAGGTTAAAGAGTTGCCGAACAAAGTAATCAGACAATTGAAAGTTCAGTGGAGACATCACAAAGGACAGGATGCTACATGGGAATCAAAATCAGAAATGAAAACTAAGTATCCGTACCTTTTTGTCTAACCGAATTCCGGGAAGGAATTCTTTTAAGGAGGAGATTATGTAATACCCCGGGTAAGTTCGTTAGTTAAATGTTAGTTCCGTTAAATTTATTTAACTCTTTAATAGAAGTTTAGAGTAAATTATAAGTTAAGGGTGTTTTGGTCTTTAGTGAGAAGATCAAGGGCTAAATGGGTAAATTAGGTTGATATAACCCCTTTGAGAATTCAGATATTTCATTCAGCAAAATATCCAGAATTGTGTTGGGTGTGTGTGTGTGTTTGGAGAAGGAAAGAAGAAGAAAGAAAGTTTTGGGGCTAGGGATCCAAATTGGTACACTTGGAAGTGATTTCAGGTATGTTTCCTTTACAATTTATGTGTGTAATTGCTATTAGGTAGTTTCTATCGGAGTAGAATAGTCAAATTCATGTTTGGTAATGAATCAGTCGGTTTCTGGGTTGAATTTGGGTAAACAGTCAGAGGTTCCCGGACAGGAAGAAGGTGTCCGGGTAGTCTTGTTGGTGGTGTCCGGATAATGTTCTTAAGGTGTCCGGACGGGTTCTTTATCCGGGTAAGTTCTAATTTCTTTAGTTTTCCGGATGATAAAGAGTTACCGGATAGTATCCGGATTGATATGATGTCCGGGTAGTTGGGATGTCCGGATTATTCATGTTGTCCGGAAAGTTATGCTATCCGGATTGTATGAGCTGACCGGAAAGATGTGATGTCCGGATAGTTTGGGTTGTCCGGAAACTTTAGTTGTTTGGTCAATTTTGAGAGTTTAGATGCTTTTGACTATCCAGTAACCTATGTATTGTTTGTTATTGGACAGGGAGTGAATGAGGACTAAATGTACTGTGGACTCGACTTAAGTTCGGGTTTGGGGGTAACATTTGAGGATTGGAGTTCTTTAGAGTTCCTAGCTTTAGTAAGACTTATGTGTTCTGTTTGGTAAAGAGATATCTGTATCTATTTGTTTCAGATACTGTGAATCGGAGGTGAAAGATAAATCAGTTGCAAAAGACCGGGAAGAGTTTCGTTAAGCAAACAAGTGAGTGTTTACTTAAAATGTTTTTCAAACTGGAATACATATATGTGGAATGAGTGTAATAATGTGCATACTATGTTTATATGAGTATTACACTGCATGGGTGCTAGTTGGCCGGGCTTAGGACCGGTGTATGTTGGATGTACAGAGAGACAGTGGTATTGGTTGTATTCACTACAGTAGTGTAAATTAATTAATTGGCTCGCAACCAATTAATATGGCCAAGAGAATGAGATGGAAAGATACATGATGCATGAGTCATAGATGGTATTTTTATGTGTGTTATGTGTATGATGTTTGTGCAAGTGGTTTTTAACTAACGGGGATTTTCTCACTAGACCTCAAGGTCTAACCCTCGTTTTGTTTTAAAAATATGTATTCCAGGTCGTGGATCGAGTAAGAGCAAATAAGAAGGTTAAACCGCGAATAGCTTTTGGAGGACTATGTAGTTGAAGACTATGATGTGTTTAGTAGATATAGCATGTTATTAGTAATGATGTAAATTTACTAAGTAAACGTTTGTAATGATGTATTGAATGTTTGTAAAGACTAGGGGACCGTATTTGTTATACAATGTATCTATTGTTTTTAACGACGTTATGCAATGTTTGCTATTTGAACTATGTATGGGATTTCGGGTCGTTACACTTTATAAGAGTGGTCAATCTGACCAGACTATTCATTTAAACAAACCGAGGGAAGTTAAATTTTTCAATAAAAACTGGGGTATTGGATATAACAATCCTAGATATTTAGAAAAGGCAAATTCTAATGTTCCGACTCTTTATGAGTTTAAATTTTTAAACCTTGCTAAATATTACCCTGATTGTGCTATCAAATGGCCCAACTCAGAGGATTTTGATGAGCTAGAAAAGAAAAAAAGAGAAAATACCACAAAGATGCAACTTCGGTTTTGCTATTCGCAAGAGAATAGAAAGTATGAAAAGAAACCAAAAGTTTCATTATCAAATGATTATTTTGACATTTATTCAATTTCAGCAAAATGGGAAAAACCGTTTGATGGTAAAAGATATGTCCCACCTCTGATTTTGGAATGTAAAATAATGGAACTTGAGGAAAAATTTCTTGAACAAAAGACTGCTTTTGAGATTGAAAAAGATCTTCTTTCAACTATTTACTCGAATAGTTTTAAAGAAGCTTTTCTTGACCAAGAGATTTCTTTTGATCTTGAAAGGGATGTTATTTTGACTGTTCTTTCCTATAACAAAGTGGATGTTGATTCCAAACATGAAGATATGCCTAAGTTAACTGATTCTGATGTATCCTCGTGTAACGCTTTTGTGGGAAATTCAAATTTTGTGGGTAATGAATCTGAAAAGGATTTTGTTACACCATTTACAATATTTGAAAATACAACTTTTCTTGATAATCAATTGAATCTGATGTTGAGTTTGACGTTGAATTTGATGTTGAATTTGTTTTTGAAATGAAAAGCAAATCTGAGGTTTGTGAAGATGAAAAAGCTTGTGATTTTGATTTTTCTGCAAAGTTTCCTGATCATAATGATTTTATTTTAAAAGAGGAAGAATCTCCAAGTATTTTCTGTGTAGGTGAATGTTCGAATACTAAAATGAATACTTCTGAAAATGATTATTATTCGAAGGATTATGTTAAGACATTTTATGTAAGAAAGTTTTGTAAAGCAAAGGCCTTGGGCCAAATGGGCTTTAATGTCTAATGGGCTTGGGCTTAATTGTTGTAACAAGGGAGGGGGAGTATAAATATAACTTGTAATGTAGATTTGTAAGTAACAAATCATAATTCAAAATGTAGCCTTTAAATCATATTGTGTTCTCTCTAGATTAGATTTACTTTTCAATAAAGAATTAGTTCTCTCCTACCTCATCATGTCACTAGTTCTTGAATAGTTGTAGATCATGGGTTTCACAATTGGTATCAGAGCCAAATCGACAATTTTTTCTTCGATACGATCATCGGATCTCGACAATTCCAGTGAAAATTTGCCCAATCTATACGTAAGTGTGTTATAATCTCTTATGCTTTTGAAGATCTGTTCTTTATTTGATTCCAGATCATCTCCAATATTCCAAATCAAGTTTCGACATTTTTTTGGTGATTTTCGAAATTTTCGAGAATTTTCAGTGTTCTTCGTGAAGATCTTAAGATTCAGAAAGTTTATCTTGCATGATTCGATTCTATCTACTCAAATCTGTTTCTATATTTTTTTGGAGAATGTGAAGCAATCAGATCTGAAAATCTCTTCAAAAATCAAAGAGTTTTGATTTTATAAAGTTCACAGTGAACTTTTCAAAGGTTAACGAAGGTGAAAATCAAAATCGAGTTTTGAGCGTGTTCTTGATCGATTTATCTTCACAAATGTCTTTGTTTTTGAATTTCGAGCATTCACCATCTTTCAGAATCGAAATTCGTTAAGAAATTAGTGAGATATGTGATCTGAAACTTTGCTCGCCGGAAAAACGAAGTACGCCGAAGCTACGCCGGAAAAACGTTTTTCAGCCGGAGTTTTATTAAAAATTTGGTTCAGATCTATTAGTGTACGAGTTTGGAACATGCTGCAAGTTTCAGATATGATTTTTGGTCGAAAAACAAGTGAGTTACGAATTTTTAAAGTCGACAACACCATATCGCCGGAAACTGCTACACTTCGCCGAAAAAACGTTATCGCCGGAATTTTCATCTCAGATTTGTTCTTTTTGATATTTCAATCATTTGGCAACTTTTAGACGTGAAATCCAGCAAGAATTCAGATGTTTAGAGTTGTTGGTAAACCTCGCCGGAAAAAGTGGTTATAGTCATCGGAAAAGTTTGTTACTTCGCCGGAATTAAGTTGTTGTCCATTTTTCATGATCCATGATCATTATTCTGCTATGAAAACCTCTCCTGGATGATCAATAATCATTATGGAAACAATATGGAGCAGCTTTGGTCGTGATTTTTGGAAGAAAGGTGAAGGAGAAAGTAACAGATCGTAATGGTTGGTGATGATGAATTGCACGATTGCATGATCTCGTGCTAATTGAAAATCAAGTTTTTTTGGTTTGTAACCATAATGGAACAAATAGAAGGCTGATTGGTTGTGCAATATGGAAGATATGTGGACAAGAAAATCCAACAGTACGTGAAGATTGAAAGTGAAGATGAATAGTAAACTTAACGGATCAGTTAGTGGCTAGTTAGTTTTCTAACACTTTTGGTCCAAATTCCGTTAGCTTCGTCAAAGTTCGTGGTTTTTGCTACCGAAACCCGTGTGGCATCACTCCTACATTTAGTTTGTCACACATTCATCTCTACGACATCGATTTGTGATCGATTCCTCGAAACCTCTACTGAGTATCGCGTGCTTTTTACCGTTCCTCCTTCGAGCAAATTCGGACCAAGCTCTTAAACCGAATTCCTACTCAACTCGTGGTCTAATGACGGATTCTTTGTATTAAACTGAGAATGCACTTGGTTTGTCACTCACAACTCACTCGTTATCATTTTTATGGGCTTATCGGAACGAGCTCGAGTTTCTACATTTTAGAGATGTTTTTCGTGCACTCAATCGGGGTTATGGAGTACATTGAATATTATTTTTCAAGGTTGAAAATATGATGAGTAAGAGCTACTTTCAAGGGGGAGCCTAGCCTACATTTTGAAGAAATGCACCGCTAAAGTTTTTCAAGAAAATCAAGGGAGAGACGGAGCTAAAGATTTCAAGATGATTTGCTTTCCAAAACTTTAGGGGGAGAATGTTAGGACATTTCATGTAAGAAAGTTTTGTAAAGAAAAGGCCTTGGGCCTAATGGGCTTGGGCTTAATTGTTGTAACAAGGGAGGGGGAGTATAAATAGGGCTTGTAATGTAGATTTGTAAGTAAAAATTCATAATTCAAAATGTAGCCATCAAATCATATTGTGTTCTCTCTAGATTAGATTTACTTTTCAATAAAGATATAGTTCTCTCCTACCTCATCTTGTTACTAGTTCCTGAATTGTTGTAGATCATGGGCCTCACAGATTCATCTAAAAAGACATCACAGAAAAGGCGAAGAAAAAGGAAATCGAAGAAGAGTAATTCTCATAAATCTAAATCTTTGGATTCTAAATCTTCTAGTGTTTCAGATAAATTTCTTAAAACAAAAGGAGTGAAGCAAGAGTGGCATGTGAAGCAAAAGTCATCTCCACTAGACAAGGAATTTGAGACAAACAGTTCTTCTACATTTGAAAAATAATCAGTTGCAAAAAACAAACAAAACCTTGTAAATTCTTACAAGAGTTATTCGAATAAGCAACTGATTCAATTTGCAAATGCTGAATTATGTTGTTCTGCTTGTGGTTGGGGTGATTTTATTGCTAAGTCTGATTCATACTGTTGGTTTAATTCTTATTATATTCCTCATGCGCATGCTAAAAAAATTCCAAGAAAAGGAGACAACCCAATTTCAAAAAGGTGTCTAATGTAACTAACCCAAAAGGACCCATTTTCAAATGGGTACCTAAAACTGCGTGATCTGATTGTTTGTAGACTAGTCATATTTAGTACTTAGACGCATGATGCTCTAAACATATGACTGGGAGGAAATAAATTCTGACGAACTTTAGAGAGAAAAATGGTGGACGCGTCAGGTTTGGCAACGATCAGTTTTCGCCGATTCTAGGGTATGGTGATATTGTTCAAGACAACCTTACAATCAAGAAAGTTATCTACGTTGAAGGCTTAAGACACAATCTTTTCAGCATAGGACAATTTTGTGACAAGGATTTGGAAGTGAATTTCAAGGCAACAAGTTATTGTCTATGAACCGAAGAAGGCAACGAACTTTTGGTTGGCACAAGGAAGTCCAATCTTTACACGATTAATATGTCCAATATCTAGTGTGAAGGAGATGTGTGTCTTCTGTCGAATACTTTGATTCAATAAAGTTGGCTATGGTACAGAAGATTGTTTCACCTCAATTTTAGGTATATGCAGAAATTAGTTAAGGGTGAGTTAGTCTGTGGTCTTCCTTTGTTGAAATTTGGCGCAGAACACTTGTGTGATGCTTCTGAGAAAGGAAAGATGAAAATAGTTCCTCATAAGCCGAATCCTGAACCAACAACAAAAAGAGTTTTGGAGCTATTAGACGTTGACTTGTGCGGACCGATGAAGATTCAGAGTATAAATGGTAAGAAATATGTGTTGGTGATTGTTGATGACTATTCCGGATATACGTGAGTAAGGTTTCCTCGTTCAAAGGATGAAACTTCTGACCATCTCATCAATATCATCAAATCAACACAAAATAACATGCAAATGTCAGTAAAGATTGTTCATTCAGATAATGGCACGGAGTTTAAAAACGTTATCATGGGAGATTTTTATGAATCTAACGGGATTACTCAATAATTTTCGGCTGCCAGAACACCTGAACATAATGGTGTAGTGGAACGGCGCAATAGAACCTTAGTGGAAGCAGCGCGCACTAGGTTGTCTTATGCAGATCTACCTTTATTCTTATGGGCGGAGGCTGTAGCAACTGCATGTTATACTCAGAATCACTCGATTATTCATCGTCGGTTTGGCAAGACTCCGTATGAGATTATGAACAACTGAAAACCAAACATTTAACATCTTCATGTTTTCGGCTGTAAGTGCTTTGTGTTAAACGACAAAGACAATCTCAACAAGTTCAGTCCAAAGGCGAAAGAGGGTATTTTCATTCGATATTCTTTCTCTATTGCATCATATAGAATCTACTTGAAGCAATCAAACACAGTCATTAAGAGTGTTAATGTTAAGTTTGATGAACCTGAAGAATTGGCTTCTGAACAAAACAGTTCAGGACTCGCGCTTACTGGAGTACTAGCTTCTGGACAACTTAGTTCAGAACCTGTTCCAACAACCCTCTACTTCTAAATCTCACTTAAATGATCGTGATAATTTGTTTGAATAATTTTATGATGAATATTTCGGTACTTATAATCATTCTTCGAATGTTCTTAACAGAAAAAGGTTGCATCAACACCAAATTCAATTGCAGATCAAAATCCTGAATCTGATGCAACTCAACCTACTCAAGTTATTGAGTCTACTCCTGTTAAAGAATCAATATCGAACACTGCTATACAAGCTTCTTCGAATACATCTGAGGATATCATTACTCCAACACACCTCTACATCCTTCTAGACGCAAGCTCCAGCTCACATCATGCCCTTGCCCTTTGTTGGTTCCGTTTTTACTTAAACAATGATATTTCTATCTATTAGTTCAAACAAAATATAGTGCGGAAGCGTTTTACGAATTAACAAATATGTTTTGATTGAAAGACACACAATATCAAATACGTGAAGTGGAAATAACACAGATAATTAACTCAATGATTCACTGTATTTGATATAATAAGAACACCAAGAACACCGAAGGTATTACAAGAATTCTGCTCTAATGGTGTGTGTGTCGTGCAAAGCTTAATTGAAGAGCTCAACATGAGACTTCTATTTATACTACTTCTAAAGGGGCCAAGGTGGAGACAAGAAGTACTAAGGTACAAAAACACTATCATGGAACAGTGACAGGTACAACGTTGTTGTAGTGCGCCGCTCTCTATAAAGGTTGCAACCTATCAGAGGTTGACACGTGGAGGCAGTAGGGCGAGCCTTGTACGAATGATCTTCAAGATCTTCCTACAACAGTAAACGTGAGAAGCACGATCATCTTTGTCTTGATCTTCAAGTATTCTTCTAAGTCTTTAGTCTTCATACCATAGAGGCTCTGCCAAACATGACAGAGGCTCTGTGGCCTTGTCCTCTGTGAAGAGTCTTCTGGCGATTCTTCACTTAGGTCTTCTCGGAGACTCGACAGAGGCTTCTGTCGAATACTTCTATACTCAGCCAATTTTTCAATACTTCTTAAATACTAAAGTTTGGAGCTAACAATCTCCCCCTAAGTGTTGAAAAATAAGAAATTGAAAGGTGTGTGGTTTTCTAGGCTAAGTACACGACAAGAGGTATTTGACCTCTGTAAAATATTTTCTTTTCATATAAGATTATTCCAGGGGCACTTACATTTGATTACATGATGAAAGAAAAGGTAGCAGAGATTTGTAGACTAACTCAGACGTTGGCGTTTTGGAAGTCATTGGAACTTCTGTTGTCGAGTCCTACTTCTTTGAGATCATGATAGATTTTGATGTAGAGTGTTCTGAAGTTGATTACAGATTCGATGACCTCTATCAGTCTATCTGCAAGGGCTTGATTCATGAGCTCCGTACCTCGTAGGGGCTTAGATTTCTAAGATCAACATCTGAGAATTGGTTCTCGGTCCTGTCCACTCTTTTGACCTTATAGATGTTGTAGGAAACCTTAGGTGTGGTTCTGGTGTGAAAGAACTTACAGTATATGACCTTGTCGATTTTGGAGATTGATTAGACTTGATTGACAGGTTTGGGTGTTGTTCTGGTGAAGATGTTTTTGAGCTCAGCACGAAAGTTTGGATCTTGAATGGTTGGTGGTAGAGAATCTCTGATAGTTCTGTTATAGAGATACCTGTACACTACTTCTTCCATTTGTCAAGGAGGTGCACCAGGTGGAGGCATGGGCATGTGCAGAGCGTCCATTTGTTTCTTTACCTGGGCGACCCTGTCCTCTGTGGGTTTTGCCTTTGGATCCAGAACAGGTATGTTTGACAGAGGGGTATCACCGAAAGCCCAGTTTTCTTCTTCTGGCTTTGGTGTCACATATGCATCCAAGGCGCTTTTCATTAGTTTTTCTACTGGTTGATGCTTTGGCTTCTTCTTCTCAGGTTCCTCTGTCAATATTTCCTTGCCTTTGTCTTTTGCCTTCGGCTGGAGATCTTCCTTTTATACAGAATAGGTTGCCTCTGTTTGTTTCAACAGTTGAGCTTCTGAGGGCTTAGATGGAGGTGCTTCTACTGGTTTTGATATTGGTGCCTCTGTTGGTTTTACAGGGGTCTTGGTTGGTGAGGAGGTTGGTGAGGCTTCTATAGACTTGCTCAAATATTTTCTTTTGTGAGCCAAAGTCTTGGTTCTTGTTTTGGTTTTGGGTTCCTCTGCGCTTTTTGGTGTGGTAGATGGTGATTTTGACTTTGCAGCTTCTGGTGTTTTTGGTGTTGGTGAAGGAGATTTGTCTTCTGTTGGTTTAGGTGTTGTTGGTGTTGGTTGGTCTTCATCGGAGGATGTGAGGATTTGTACTTGTTCAGTTGGTCTGGGGGTTGAAGATGGTAGATCTTCTATGGTTACATGGGTTGTGTCTGGTATTTGGATTTGGATTTCTTCAGGGGTTGTTTCCACAGAGGTGGTTGTTGCCTCTGTGGTCTTCTGTTGGGTTTGAGTTGGGGGTGCTTGGGATATTGGCTCTGCTGATATTGGCAGTTCTGGTAGACCTCTGTTTGCAGCTTGTCCCTTCTTTTCTCCCCCTCGAGATTATCTGATGAATCTTCAGAATCATCATCAGAGTCATCCTAACCCTTGTCTTTGGTACCCTCTGCCCTGCATGATGCTTCTGGTTTCTTTGGAGGAGTGGCACCTGCGGCTATCATTTTTGCGCATAGATCATCACAGAGGCCAAGTAGGGTATGGACCTCTGCTTCGGTGTTGAAGCGCATTTTGCCCACACTCCTGCGAAAGTCTTTGACATAATTAGCGTTGGCAGCAGTGAAGGCTCTGATGAATTCTGTCACTTGATCCAGTATCCCTTGCCCAAGCTCTGTCAGTTGAGCTCTGGTCATGTAGTATGAAGGCTTCATGGCCTGAGTTTCTTTCATAGTATGCTCTTGGACTTGCTCTAAGGCCTTCTTTAAGTCTTTTGGAGTCAGGCCCTTAGAAGTAGAGGATTGCTCTTTCTTCAGTTTTTCAATTAGATCTCTGACAGAACTTTGGAAAGCTGAGGTTGTGACTTTTTCGAACTCAGCAGCAGCAGAGGTAGCAGAGGTTGTTGCAGATGCATTCATCTGGGCACAGGCATTTCTCAACTCTGTGGACAGGTTGTCCACTTTGGTGTTCAGATCAGTAATGGCCGTCTTTGTTGAATCTGCAAAAGAGTCAAGAGAGCTTTTCAACTTTCTCAACGAGTTGGTCACAGAGGTCACAAGGGTTTGGAACTCATCCCTTGAGACATGTGTACCAAGTGTAACCTCTGGGGGAACACATTCGTCCACTGAGTGAGTCCGTGTTCCTTGGATACCTTCTTTCGCCCCTGTTTGTATGTTGAGGGCAGAAGGATTTCCTTCGGATCCTTGAGCAGAGGTTTTTGAGGCCTCATGCTCTACAGAAGTTCTGGTAAGAACATTGTCCTGATCCACTCCAGAGATGGGTACAAGAATATCCTTAGGTTGACTTGGGGACTTTTCTATAGTCCTTTCGTCTTTGTGCGCTCTAAGCTCCTCTGAAGAGCCTTTTAGACTTACGTGTGTGCGTGTGGCAGAGGAAATGAATTCCTCTGCAGGGGTGTCTGTTGTGATATGGGGCAATTGATCACTTACTAAAGAGAATCCCTTTGGAGAGGACTCCCTTGGAATGGTTTCCTCGGCTAAGATTGGTACAGAGGTAGAAAGAGTTACCTCTGCCCGGTCAGTTTGGGGTGGGGTCGAGCTGTGCTGCTCTTTTTCAATAACACCTTCTGCCACTAGACAGGCGGTGTTAGAAATATGGGTTGCACTGGGAGTTGGTTGGGGTTGTGTGCCTCTACTATCTTCGGCATCTTTTTGGGCTTCAGCCTCTGTCATACACCCTAACCTAATAGTTTCTCTGCTAGCCTCTATCTGATCAAAATCAACCATTTCCTCTGTGGCTATCACTAGGATTTCTATCCTAGATACTAAGGAATCATAGCATGGATGAGAGGCAACTAGGCGTTAGACAAGTGGATGCAGAGGTCCTGGTGTTTGTGTCGGGACACCTTCTGAGGTTCTGTCAATGGCCCCTATCACAGAATCTATCATGTCCTCTGTTGCTACACCTTCCTCTGGACTCTTTCTTAGAACATCATAACCGGGATGGAGGAATGGGTTCTGTAGTCTCTTGGAGTTTGGTCATCTTCATCCAAATCAGAAGAGATTCTGAAGTCTGGTTCTTCTATTGATTGATTTGAGAGGGATTCTACGTTCCAGCCAGAAGTATCTAAGGAATCAGCAATATCCTGGCGTTGGAGAAAGGTAGAGAAGTCACCATGTTCTGTATAGTTGATAGGAGTTGGGGATTGCAGAGGCTGTTTACGGGTTTCTTCTTCCATTTCAACTCCCTCTGCAATGGTTTGCATGGGAGTGTGGGGTTTCTTGGATTTCTTCTTGCTTTTCTTTCTTTTTGGCTTGGGGGCACCCTCCTCAGAAGACTTGTGTTTTCTCTTTTTATTTTAGTCTTTAGGAGGAGGGGGAGGTGCAGATGATCCAACCTCTGTTGCATGAGGTGGGGACTGTTGGGTTTGGGCAGCACTGGTAGAGGTGCCCTCTATCGTTTTCCTCTTGTTGTATGCTTTCTTCTTTTTGGGAGTGGAGGCAGAGGGTTTGCTCTTGGATGAAGAGGAGAGAATTGTGTTTCTCAGAGCATGAAAGTTGGCTTGTACTTGTTTATGCTTAGCAAAGGCCACTGCCCATTCTTCGTGAGTCATCCTATCTACAACCTTAGATCCTAAGGGGACTCCTAGACGCGGGGGTGTCACAGGACTCGGTTCTGGAGTCCTATGATCGCGTATGTATTCTAACTTAAGCTTCTCGTCACATGCATATGCCAGAAGTTTGGTTGGTAGAGGTCTGCAGAAATTGTATCCTTCCAAGTGCTCTGTTGGAGCGTTCTTTGTCATAAGGTACATTTTTGCAGTTGGTCCCTCCATTGGCCATTTTTGTAGTGGTAGCAGAGGCTGTAGAAGGACACCTAGAATTCGCTGATATTGTAGAGGAGGTAGATCTTCGGTCGTGGGTCCTTTGGCCCTCTGGGAGGAGATTCTGCGGTCAATGGTGTTGACCATTTCCTGCATCATTATGGTGGCGTAGTCCAGAGGTAGATCGTAGTATACCCCATACATAATGGTCATGACTTGATGAGAGGTTTGGTCTGGACTATCCACTTTCAGTTAGACATGTGTTGATAATGGAGAAGAGAGTATTCCACAGAGGTGGGAACCTATTTCTTCTGAAGTCGTTTCTCTTCTTCAGCGTGGTATTGTACCCCAACATTTCAGCAAATCTGCAGAGCTCTGTGTCTGTGGGTTCCTCTACGTACTTCTTTATGCCTAGAAGACCTCTTGTGGGTAGACCGAACTCAAGTGAGAACATGGTTCTGTTGAACTTGAGTTCCAGATGCTCGGATTGGTCAGGTTTGGAGATGTAGCCCTTAATTTGTCTATCTTCTGGGTCATACCTGCAGCTCTACCAGAATTGATTGAGGTATCTGGCAGGGATTTTGTTGACGATTTTGGTTAATAGAGGGTTAAGAAAATGGTTTTCCAGAATGTGAAGAAGGATTGCATGTTCTTTCCCAAATGCGGATTTTGAGGGAACCAGGTAATGGTTATTGGGTTTTAAGGGAAGAACACGTTCAAAGTGTTCATGTGCGATGAAGTTTAGAAGGTGAGTTGTCGAAGCAAAATCTGTTGAATCACCGTAGTTGTCCTGTTCTAGGTTTCCGGCCATTTCTGGGTTCTGAGAGTGCTTGGAGTGGGCTGGGGAGTTCACCGGAGTGTTTGAAGTGGAAGCCATTGATGTTTTCTTGAATAAAGTGAGTAGAAAATGGAAGTTGCAGGTATTGCAAGGTTCGCCAGAGAAGAAAGGTGGGAGTAAATTCGTAAAAAGATTAGGAAAGAATATGAACGAGGTTATATAGTGGGGTAGAAAACGGATAGAATTCCACGGTAAAAGTGAATTCAATAAACATTTGGGGTCCGCACTCGAGTTTTATAGCCTGGGAAACGTTTCAGAAGAATCGTGTGGCACGCACATCCAATGAATGTTTGCCACGTCATAGATGTCAGAACACGATTTGACATCGTGCGCGGCCCATTAATGTTTGGCGCGTGGGCGTTTGTACTTCCAGATGTCTGTGACCCTCAGAAATAACCCGCATGCTACATAATTTCCCTAAAAAGCCAAGGGTCAGAAACAACAGAGTCTTTGTAGTGGAATGAGCTCTGTGGTCTGAAACCGGCTTTTCTTTTCCTCTTTGCTTGCACCTTTACCAAAAACGTTTGAAAATACTTTGGAGATGATCGATAGAATGTTAGTTCAAAATTTTCACTCACAGAGGCTTTGAGGCTCTGTCAGAGCCAGCAGAGGCTCAATGACTGAAAATTTCTAATAACTAAGGATTCATAAAACATTTTGATCATCCAATGTTTTCATTGTTTTAAACACTGTTTTTAGGACATATTTGGAAATTGGTGTCCTAGAAAACTGTTCTGGAAAAAGGTTTTGTGCGAGACATTCTCCTTTTGGTTTACCTTTGTTCGGTGAACTTCCTGACTTCTGTGGATTTGGCTGACCACTACTCTTCTTTAGCTCCCCCTTGAATTAATAACTTATGTGGATTAATTCAAGGTCTCCTTCTGCTCTCCTTGACCTATGCATGGATTAAATGAGATAAGTAATGCACAGAACATAGGTCAAACTCACCAAAGGTTCTGTGGGAGACGTCAGAGGCTCAGAGCAATCCCACAGAAGCTTTGTTGGGTGCAGAACACTTGGTGATAACGAATTTATATACAGAAGAATCTAAATATATACATATATATACAAGAGGATCAAGTATCACTTACAGAGGGTTTCAACTCATGTTTAACATACCCAACTTACTTACCAAGAAAAGGAATCTTTTCTCATCTAGTGCCTTGGTAAATAAGTCTGCAAGTTGGTATTCAGTGGTCACAAAGTGCATTTCGATTGTGCCATGTTCAACATGATGCTTTAGAAAGTGGTAACGAATATCGATATGCTTTTTTTTGAATGTTGTACTGGATTGGCAGAGATGGCTATGGCACTTTTTGAATCACAGAGGATGGGTATCTTGAATATGGTGTAACCATAGTCTGTCAGCTGAGTTTTCATCCACAGAACTTGGGAGCAACAGCTAGCAGCAGCGACATATTCAGCTTCTGCTGTAGATGTAGACACACAGTTCTGCTTCTTCGAAGTCCATCTTACTAGTTTACCACCCAGGAATTGACAACTCCCAGAGGTACTTTTTCGATCAAGCTTGCATCCTCCATAATCTAAATCTGTGTATGCTTTAAGACAAAAGCCAGAGTTCTTCGGATACCAGAGCCCAAGATTTTGGTCCCTTTAAGGTATCTAAAGATCCTCTTTACAGCAATAAGGTGGGATTCCTTTGGGTTAGCTTGATATCTTGCACAGAGGCCTGTGGCATACATTATATCAAGTCTATTTGTTGTTAAGTATAAAAGAGACCCAATCATGCCTCTGTAGAGCTTGCACTCTACAGATTTTCCCTTTGGATCTGAGTATAACTTATTTCCAGTGGCCATGGGGGTCTTCATTACAGAGGCATCAGAGAGACTGAATTTTGAAAGAATGTCAGAGACATACTTAGCTTGATTTATAAAAATTCCCTCTGATGATTGTTTTACTTGGAGTCCTAGGAAGAAGTTTAATTCTCCCATCATACTCATTTCAAACTCACACTGCATGAGTTTTACAAAATCTTTGCACTTTTGTGCATTTGTAGACCCAAAAATAATGTCATCCACATAGATATGTACAAGCAGAATCTCGTCACCTTTTGTTTTGTAAAATAAAGTAGTATCTGTCGTACCTCTACCGAAATCATTATCGAGAAGAAAGGTTGAAAGACGCTCGTACCATGCTCTTGGAGCCTGTTTCAGTCCATACAGAGCTTTGTCGAGATAGTAGACGTATTTTGGGTACTTGGCACTTTCAAACCCTGATGACTGCTGGACATATACTTCTTCTTGGATTTCGCCATTCAGAAAAGCAGATTTTACATCCATTTAAAAACTTTGAAACCTCTGTGTGCTGCGAAGGCTAAGAAGATTCTTATAGCTTCGAGCCGTGCGACAGGGGCAAAAGTTTCATTGTAATCAATGCCTTCATCTTGGCGATATCCTTTGGCCACCAATCTGGCTTTATTTCTAATAACCACCCCGTCCTCATCCTTTTTGTTTCTGAAGACCTATTTAGTCCATATTGCTTGTTTCCCCTTCGCAGAGGAACTAGGGTCCATACCTTGTTTCTCTCAAACTGCAGAAGCTCTTCTTGCATAGCATCTACCCAGTTTGGATCATCTAGGGCTTTAGAAATGCGTTTTGGCTCGATCACACTGATAAAATTTGTAAAGAAACAAAAGTTCACAGTGGTTGATCTTGTCTTGACTTTATCAGAAGGATCGCCAATGATTTGGCTCTGAGGGTGACTCATAGTCCACTAGATAGTCCTGGGGAGATGGTCATTCGCATCATCAAGTTGACCTTCTGTGGTTGCACTTGTCGGTTCTGGTGCAACCTCTGTTGTTGATGGCACTTCTGTGCTTGAACTTGGTTCATTAGCTTGTTGGATTATTGGGATAAGATTGGAATGGGTGCCTCTGAGGATGTAGAGACTGAGTCCTCATTTTCTTCTGGTATTGGTTCCTCTGTGGTTGCTAGAGTTGGTGTTTCCAGTGCCTCTGTGGTAGTATCGTTGGTTGTTTCATCTTCTGTTGGCTCCCCCTCAACACGTGCATCTGCATGATTCATAGAAGAGGATGAAGTATTTATTGGACCAGTTAGAGATATACCTGACTCAGTCTGGTTGGCAGAAGATGTTTCTCCAGAGGCACTGGCAGCTCCGGCAGAGGGATCAATATCATTATGGAACATCTCATCAAATAGCAGATTTAGGTCTGCTTCTCTTGTGGGTGAGATGCCAGAGGATTCCTTTTTGAGACCGAGTTTTGAACTGATTTGTTCAGAAGTCTTTTGAAAGGAATCATCAAAAGTTACATTGATGCTTTCCACAAAGGTTCTGGATCGCAGAAGATAAACTTTGTAAGCCTTAGAGGTGGCAGAGTACCCAATGAACTTGCCTTCATCTGCTTTCACCTCAAACTTTCCTCTTGCTTTTCTATCATTTAAGACGAAGCACTTGCATCCAAATACATGGAAGAACTTGATGTTTGGTCGCCTTTTGTTCATCAGATGATACGATGACTTGATGTGCCTCTTGACTATGGATGATCGATGTTGGGTATAGCAAGTTGTTGATATAGCTTCTGCCCAGAAAGAGATTGGTAATCCAGATGCTGTCAGCATTGTTCTTGCAGCCTCCACAAGCGTGCAGTTCTTTCGATCAACCACGCCATTTTGTTGTGGGTGCATGCAGCAGAGAAGTTCTGTGAAATGCCTTCTTCTGTAAGATAGGCTTCAATGACAGAGTTTTTGAATTTTGTGCCATTGTCGTTTCTTAATTTCTGAATCCTACACTCATATAGAACTTGGATTCTTTTCATTAAATTTATTAGAATATTTGGAACATCTGATTTCTTTCTGACAAATTCAACCCATGTAAGTCTTGAGTATTCATCGATCAAAACAAGTATATATTTCTTGCCACCTAGGCTCTGTGTAGCGATTGGACCGCAGAGGTCAACATGAAGCATATACAGAGGCCTAGGGCAAGACACATCAGTCTTGCCTTTATGGGAAGCTCTTTTGAGTTTTCCCATTTCGCAAGTAGAGCACAAATGATCTTTATTAAATTTGACATTTGGCAGACCTTTGACTAAATCAAGTTTGACAAGCTTGTCTAGAGAATGAAAGTTTAAATGGCAGAACCTGTTATGCCATAACCATGCTTCTTCATTTTTACAAGCAACAAAGCAGAGCTTGTCTTCTTTGTTCTTGACGCTGAAGTTCATAAGATATAGATCTCCCCTTCGTTCAGCCTGCAGAAGTTCGACTCCCGTATCTTCTTCTTGCAGAGAGCAGAAAGTTCTTTTGAACATTACATCAAAGCCAGTATCGCAAAGTTGGCTAACACTTAGAAGATTGTGCTTTAGGCCATCCACATATGCAACTTTGCATACTTCAATCTCTTCCTTTTTGATGACTCCGTAGCCTTTAATATATCCCTTTTTGTTGTCTCCAAAGGTTACAGATCTTCCATCTAGTTTGTCTTTGTAAGAGGATAGTAGACCTTTGTCGCCAGTCATGTGCCGCGAGCACCCGGAGTCAAGATACCAGATCGGCACATACTGCTTCTACAAGACAATCAAAAATTTTTAGGTACCCATATCCAAATAGGTCCCTTTTGTCAGAGGTCGTCAAGGTTACCTTAGCATCCTTGGGTTTGGTTTTAACTTCTGTTGAAGAACCATTTTGTTTTCTTCTTTCCCTTGAATTTAGCTTTCTTTTTGGGCAAAGAGAGGAAACAGTGTGGGCTAGAGAAGTGTTGATTTAATTGATACATGAGATCAAAGCAATGACAGTAATGAATATGCGAAGAAATTTGCTTGAACTTTTCATTGAAAACATTAAATGGGGGCACAGAGGCATTACAATCTATCCTAACATTTGACTTCCTATTACAAGAAGACCTATGTAGGCTAGATTGTTGTTTGGAAAATCCTCTGTTGGGAGTAGCCTTATGTGGACCCCTTCTGTGGTGAACTTCTGCAGGTTTCACTGTCACAGAAGAAAAAGATTTGTTATTTTCAACCCACTTACCCTTTTGTTGCCAACTTAGTTTTTCTTGAAGAGGTTTTAAGGATTTTGCAGTCTTTGAACTTATTGGATTTTGATAAGACATGTCCTTTTGTTGTTTGATTTTCTCAAGCTCAAGAGAGGTTTTGGCTTGTATACACATGTCCAAAAAGTCTGGACAGATAGAAACACTTGTGATTTTCTCCTTGGGAGGAATAGTTACGTTAAGAACTCTAGAGGGTAGTTTAAAATCCTCTGAATCACAAGGTACTATCTCTGACTTAGAGTCCTCAGATTCGTCAGAGGATGAATCGTCCTCATATACAGAGGTTGAGTCACTTAGTTCTCTTTCAACAGTGGCTGGGCTTTCAGAACATGTGTCATACTCGCTTTCTTCCTTTTCTATGGGACTTTCTTCCAAGTCAACGAAGTATCTATTAAGATTTCCTCAGAGAGTTTTTGTTTGCCAGAGGATGTACAGAGGTTTTCATAGAAGTTGTTTTCCCAATTTCCACTAACTCCTTTTCTGAGACATGAAGCAATTTTTCTTCTGAAGTGGTAGGCTTGAACTCAGGTGCCTCTGCCGATAGTTTCCTTTCAAAGTCTATCATGCAGACAAAAGCAACATGTGTTTGAGTCTCGGGATCACCAAACTTGAAGATTCCTATCTGATCTTGAGTTTTCAGATATTTCTTATGTTTGGATTCTCTTTTGACAGAGATTGAAGGTGACAAATCTGTGTTTTGATACCACACATTTATCATCTTCAGAGGTTTCCTCTCGTGAGGTTCCCCAAAGACGTTTCGCCTTTTACTTACAGAGAATAGGTTTGGAAATCCTGGTTTTTTTGTACTTCCAATATGAAACAGAGAGGACAGAGACTTGTCTCTTTTGGTTCCAGTGTATGGATCTATATCACAGAAGCCAATTCTCCGTCTCCCTATTTGTGTGTTAATTTTCTCGTACACATTCTATGCATCTTGATATTTCTTAATTAAAAGATCTCTTCTGAGTAGATCCTGACAGAGGACTTCTGTTTCCTTTTGAAAATAATTTTTAAGAGCTAGGATATTCATTCTGTCACCCTCAACATCCATAAGTTCTTTAGATTTAGCTTTTAAGGCAGAGTTAAGTTCAGAGATCTTTTCTTTCAAAGAATTTAGGTGTTTGTTCCAATTTGTTTCAATTTCTTCCTTTTCTTGAAAGATTTTAGCCTTTTCTTGAGTGAGAAGTCTAGCTTCTCTCTCAAAGAAGGTGAGCTTCTATTGAACACTTTCGCAGGTCTTTTTAAGTTCTGTGTATTCAATGGTCAGTTTAAGCAAATCAGCTTCTGCTTGATTAGAGTAAGAGTCAGAAGTGGATACCTCACTATCAGATTCGGAGGAGCTGACCTCTGCCATTCCACAGAACAAGGCATTCTTGTCGCCTTCATCAGATGATTCGTCTGACAGCCAGTTCTCCTGATTCACCATTAGCGACTTCTGAGCATAATACTCTGCCTACTTTTTGTAGAAACCATAGTCCCTCTGAGGGCGGTTTGACTTGCTCCTACAGTCAGCAGCATAGTGGCCTGGCTTGCCGCAATTGAAACATCCCTGGTTCTGGGAAGCGTTGCCAGCTCTGTCGTCGGACTTCTGTCGATCACCACCTCTGTCATTCCTATCATTCAACCTATGTTGGTCGTTCGAACCTTCTCTTCCCTGATTTCTTGACTCATACTTCTCTCCTCTATCATCCCTTCCATCACGTTCATAACCTTTCTTCCACCACCTCCTCCTCTTCACTATCAACGACCAATACCCTCTTCTTCTTCTCCTTCTTTTCTTCCACAGCTTTCTCCTTCTTCGGCTTCTCTTTAGCTTCTGTAGCTTTACCAACAAGTGCAAGGGGAGTACTTACTTGAGCTTTTGCTTGTGCAATCTGAGGTTCTTGGGCTGCCAACGTTCCATAAAGATCTGACAGAGTGAAGGAGACGATGACTTCTTTAACGTAGTTGGCATTTGCAGAAGTGAAGGAGACGATGACTTCTGTGACCTGGTTTATCCCATTTTTCCCGAGCTCTGTTAGCTGTGCTCTAGTCATGTAGTCTTTTGGCTGCATCAGTATTGTGTTACGCATTGCTTCTGCTTTAACGTTTTGCAGAGCCTTCTGTAGATCTGTAGGTGTGAGGCTCTGTGATTTGTTGGATTGCTTGTTCATTTGTTCAAGGAAATGCTTGACTGATTCCTTGAATGCAGATGTTGCAGCTTTTCCGAATTCTTTAGCAGTAGAAGTGGCTGTAGTTGTGGCAGTTGTTTGAGGAGAAGACTTCATCTCTGTTATGGCGGATTTCACCTCTGTGGACAGATTGTCCATTTTGGTGTTCAGATTTCATAAGGCTGTTGATGTTGTCTCTACAAAAGATGTGAAAGAGCTTTGCAACTCTTTCATGGCTTGGTTCACAGAGGTGACATGGGTTTGGAACTCATCCCTTGATACTTGTGTCCCTGTTGTAACCTCTGGAGGAACACATTCGTCTCCAGAGTGAGTCCCTGCTCCTGGGACACCTTCGTTCACCCTTGTTTGTACGATGGGGGTGGAAGGATTTCCATCTGATCTTTGAGAAGAAACAAGAGTTTCAGTCTCTACAGAAGTTCTGGGAAGAACAGTGTCCAAATCCACTCCAGAGGTGGGTATCGGAATGTTCTTCTGTTGACTTGGAGACTTGTCTAGAGTCTCTTTGTCTATGTGCTCACTACTTCTCTCTAAAAGAAGTGTTGGCCCTAATTTGTGCGTGGTAGAGGAAACGAATTCCTCTGTAGGGTGTTCTGATGTGATCTGGGGCGATTGATCACGAACTATAGGTGAGTCTCTCTGAGGAGACTCCCTAGGAATGGATTCCCCGGTTTCTGTGGGCGCAGAAGTCGAAAGAGTGACCTATGGCTGGATGGGTTGGGTTTGGATCGAGCTGTGCTGCTCTTTTTCAATAACTCCTTCTGCAGCTAGACCTGCGGAGTTAGATGTGTGGGTTGCACTGGGAGGGGTGAGGGATGTGTGCCTTCTGCAACTTCGGCATCTTTTCTTGTTTCTTTCTCTGTTAAGCATCCAAGTATCACTTCATTATCAATCATTTAAGCCTCTATCGCTATCCTTTGGCTTGGTGCTTCTTCCTTAGCTTCTGTTGAAGTTCCTTGCTCTGTGACTAAGAAGTCGTACATTGGATGAGAGCCGTATAATTGCATGACATGTGGATGATATAGACCTTTCCGGATTTGGTCAGCTTCTTCTTCATCAGAATCTACCTCTGAGACATCTATACCTTCGACATCTTTTTCTTTTTCTTTTCCTTCTATTCTTTCTAAAACCTCTGTAACCTCTTCTCTATTCCACTCAGCTTCTGAGGCCTGGTTTGGACTCCTTCTATGGACATCCAGTCCCTGTTGGATGAAGGGGTTCTGTAGAATGTTAGGGGTTTCAGATGGTTGATCTCTGGGGGTTTGATCATCTTCTTGCAGATTGGTGTCAATTCCAGAGATAGAGAAGTCTTGTTCTTCTGAGGTGTGGTGGTCAAGTGGTTGTGCCGTCCACCCAGCTGTATTTAGGGTGTTGGCAATTTCAGGGTGTTGAAGAAAATCATTCAAGCTGCCTTGATGAGCGAATCGATCTGGGGATTCATAAGGTGATTGATATCCCTCTTCTGCAACTTCGACTTCTGTAGTTTCTTCTTCTGCATTATCTTCGACCCGGGTTTCTGCGACCTTTTCTTCTGCATTTCCTTCTTCTGCAGTTTCCTCTTCTGCGACGGTAACCAATTTATCAAGCTTCTTTTTGGTCTTCCTCCTCTTTGGTTTTGGTGCCCCTTCCTATGTGGTTTTCGATTTTCTTTTCTTCTTCTGTTTTGGAGAAGAGGGAGGAGCAGAGGGGCCAACTTCTGTGGCACGAGGAGGTGAAGGTTGATCTTCTGCAATGTTTGTAGAGGTGCCTTGTGCAGTTTTCCTCTTCTTTGTTTTTGGGGTAGAGGCAGAGGCTTTAGAAGAAGATCTCTTTCCCATGAGCTCGTCACGTTTGGCCATAAAACTTCGCTGGATTTCCAAATGTTTTGCCAGTTTATTCTTCTTCGATTTTGCAGAGAGGGGTTCTACAACTATTGTTCCTAAGGGGACACCTAAACGCGGGGGTGTCACAGGGCTCGGTTCTGGAGTCCTATGATCGCGTATATACTCTTGCTTAAGGGTTTTGTTCGTGGCATATTTCAGAAGCCTTTTTGAAAGAGGTCTGCAGTGGTTGTAGCCTTCTTCATGATCGGTGGGGATGTTCTTGTTCATCGGGAACAGTTTGGGAATTGGTCCTTCCATTGGCCATTTCTGCATCATTAGCAGAGGTTCGAACAGAACACCCAAGATTCTTTGGAATTGCAGAGGCGGTAGATATGTGGGATCAGTCTCTTTAGCCTTTAGGGTGTTGTTCTTTCTGTCGATTGTATTGATGATCTCCTGCAGCATGATGGTCGAGTAATCGAGTGGGAGATCGTAGTAGACCCCATACATGATGGTTAAGATCTGATGCGAGCTTTGATCAATGCTGCCTATCTTCCCTGTCAGGCATCTGTTGAGGATTGAAAACAAGGTGTTCCACAGAGGTGGTAGTCTGCCTCTGCGGAAGTCATTTCTTTTCCTCGGGTGGGTGTTGTACCCAAGCGTTTCTACAAAACGACAGAGCTCGTCGGCTGTAGGTTGTTCTGCATATTTTTTCAATCCCAGAAGACCTCTATTTGGTAAATTGAACTCCAGAGAGAACATTGTTCTATTAAATTTGAGTTCCAGATGCTCTGAGTTGTCCAGCTTTTAGATGTACCCTTTGATCTAAGAATCATCTTTATCATATCTGCAGCTCTGCCAAAATTGGTTCAAATACCTAACAGGTATTTTCTTTGGGGTTCTTGAAAGTAGAGGGAAGAGTATATGATTTTCCATTATGTGCAGAAGAATGGCATGGACTTCGCCGAAAGCTGTGGGTGAGGGGACCAAATAGAAATTGTTGGATTTGATTAGCAGTACCTTTTTGAAATGATCCTTTGCTATAAAGTTTTGAAGATGTGTGGTCGGAGCAAAGTCTGCTGTGTCGCCAGAATCTTCTTGTTCAATATTTTTGGCGAGATGGGGGTTTTCTGAATGTTCAGAATGAGTAGGTGAGTGTTCTGGTGAGTTCACCGGAGAGTGTGCAGGGGAGATATCTTGAGAAGATGAAGCCATTTGGTAAGAAGAATAGGATTCTTGCAAGCGTTTGCAGGGTTTCGCCGGAGAAGAATGAGAGTTTGTAAAGATTTTATGAGAAGGTAAGCTTGGGTTTTATATGAGTGTAAAATGGTAGAATTTGGAAGAGTAAAAATATATGGTAGTGGATAAATATTTGGAATCCGTACTCGAGTTAGAACGGCGGGTTCAACTTTCCATAGAAAACGTTCCATGTACGCCCAATGAAAAAGAGACACATAGGCCATGTCAGAGGATGACAGGACGTCGTGCGCGGCCCATTAATGCTAGGCGCGTGGGGTTGTTCTTAGACAAATGAAATTCACTCTCAGTTAAAAGTAACCGTTATTTTTACAGAAATGCCCAAGTGGCATATTGACAGAACCTCTGTGGTTTACAGAAGCTTCTGTAATTTTGAAAAACTTGATGTTCATTGCCTCATATCTCTCATTGTTATCATGACTCTGTAGGTTCTTCTTTAACCAAAACATTTGTAAAGGCATTGGAGAGGATTAATAGGATTTTAGTAAAGAAATTTCGTTTCAGAGGTTTTGAGGCTCTGTAGGAACTTGCAGAAGCTCTGTCAGGGCCAGCAGAAGCTCTATGAAAGAAAATTTCTTATAACTAAAAATCTATCAACGATTTTGATCATCCAAGTTTTGATTTGTACTCAGAAACGTTTTTCGGACATATTTGAAAGTTGGTGTCCGAAAAAAAAACTGTTATGGAAAAAGTTTTGTTCGTGAAGGTCATGGTGTGTGTATTCGGTTTCCGAGATAACATTCCAAAAGATCGATAGAGGTTAAATTTGCGATCACAGAGCATATTTCTTGCAGAGCCTCTATTGAGCTCAGCAGAGGCTCTATGACCTCAAATTTCTCATAACTTGAATTTTATGACACTTTTTGATCTTTTGATTTTTGGCATGTTATTCATAGTATATTTAGGACATATTTGACAATTTGTGTCCCAGAAAACTGTTTTCAAAAACCTTTTGTACGAGAGACATACCTTTTTGGTTCTTCTTTTCTCGGCAGTGATGTCTGACTTCTGTCGATATGGATTCATCGACACTCTTCTTTGGCTCCCCCTTGAAAGATTAACCTCTGTAGATTATTTCAAGGTCCCCTTTGCTCCCCCTTGATCTAATCACCTCTGTAGATCAAGTAATTTCCTTTTGCTCCCCCTTGACCTATGCTTGGATAAAAAAATGATAAGTTTTGCATAGAACATAGGTCATGTTTTTACAGAGGTTCCGGGGGGTCGTCAGAGGTTCTGAGCAGACCCACAGAAGCTCTGAGATATCAAGAACTATTTAAGATTGAGAATTTACATACAGAAAGAAATCAATCAAAGCATTTAAATAAAGTAGTAGAAATATATACTTATTCACAGAAGATAAAGCTATACTTACAGAGGATTTTCACGTCATATTAATCATTCCTGACTTACCCACCAAGAAATTGAATCTTTTCTCGTCTAATTCTTTGGTGAATAAGTCCGCGAGTTGATATTCTGTGGGCACGAAATGCATCTCGATTGTACCGTGTTCAACATGATGTTTCAAGAAGTGGTACCTTATATCGATATGCTTGGTTTTGGAATGTTGCACAGGATTGGCAGAGATGGCAATGGCACTTTTGGAATCACAGAAGATGGGTATTTTGAATAGAATGTGGTCGTAGTCTTTTAGCTGAGTCTTCATCCACAGAACCTGAGAACAACAGCTAGCAGCAGCAACGTATTCAGCTTCTGCCGTAGATGTTGATACACAGTTCTGCTTTTTGGAGGTCCAACTGACTAGCTTACCACCTAGGAATTGACAACTCCCAGAGGTACTCTTTCTGTCGAGCATGCATCCTCCATAGTCTGAATCTGTATAAGCTTTAAGACAAAAGCCAGAGTTCTGTGGATACTAGAGACCAAGATTTTTGGTCCCCTTTAAGTATCTAAAGATTCTCTTAACAGCATCATAATGTGATTTTTTAGGATTAGCTTGATAACGTGCACAAATACATGTGGCATGCATAATGTCAGGTCTGCTTGCAGTTAAGTATAACAGATATCCAATCATGCCTCTGTAGAGAGTGCATTCTACAGAGATGCCATCTGGATCTAAGGATAACTTATTTCCAGTGGCCATTGGAGTTTTTATTGCAGATGTATCAGAAAGGCTATATTTGCAAAGAATGTCAGAGACATATTTGGCCTGATCTATAAAAATTCCTTTTGATGATTGTTTGACTTGGAGTCCGAGGAAGAATGTTAATTCTCCCATCATACTCATTTCAAACTCACTCTGCATGAGTTTTTCAAAACTTTTGCACTCCTCTGTATTAGTAGACCCAAAAATTATGTCGTCCACATAGATTTGTACAAGCATTATTTCACTATTTTTACGTTTATAGAATAAGGTAGTATCTGTTGTACCTCTGTCGTAGCCATTGACTAGAAGAAAAGTAAAAAGCCGTTCGTACCATGCTCTTGGAGCCTGTTTCAGTCCGTACAGAGCCTTTTCAAGGTAGTATACATGCCTTGGGAACTTTGAGCTTTCAAACCCTGGTGGCTGATTTACGTAAACCTCTTCTTGGATTTCACCGTTGAGAAAAGCTGATTTTACGTCCATCTGATAAACTTTAAATCCTCTGTGGGCTGCGAAGGCTAAGAATATTCTTATTGCTTCGAGCCGTGCGACAGGGGCAAAAGTCTCATCGTAGTCTATGCCTTCTTCTTGTCTATATCCCTTGGCCACTAATCGTGCTTTGTTTCTGATGACCACTCCATCTTCATCCTTCTTATTTCTGTAGACCCACTTAGTCCCAATGGCCTGTTTCCCTCGTGGCAGAGGTACTAAAGTCCATACTCTGTTACGCTCAAACTCAGAAGCTCTTATTGCATGACGTCTACCCAGTTTGGGTCATCTAGGGCTTCGGAAATCTTCTTTGGTTCTATCACACTAATAAAATTTGTAAAGAAACAGAAATTAGCAGTGGCAGACCTGGTTTTTATCGTGTCAGAAGGTTCGCCGATTATTTGGCTTGGAGGATGGCTTTTTGTCCACTTAGTTGTACGTGGAAGGTGGTCACCAATGTCATCGAATCTTTCTTCAGAGGCTTCTTTTTGTTCTTCTTCTTCTTGTATAGCCTCTGTAGTAGTGCGTGCCTTTGTAGTTGATCCTACAGCTTGTGGAATGATTGGTATGAGAGGTGGTGGAGTTTGTTCCTCTGAGGACGTATAGACTTGGTCCTCTATATCCTCTGTAATTGGTTCCTCTGTGGATTGTGACGTTTGATTTTCAGCAGCTTCTTTGGTCGTTTTCCTTGTTGTTTCATCTTCGCGATCTCTACCTCGGCATTTGCATCTGTAGTATTTACAGAAGAAGATGAAGCATTATTTGGTCTAGTTAGAGTCATACCTGTTGGATTTTGACCGATGGAAGATGGTTCTTCAGAAGCTCTGATGGTTCCAACAGAGGGATCAATGTCATCGTGGAACATCTCAAAAAATAGAAGATTTAAGTCTTCTTTTGCTTGTGAGATGCCAGAGGATTCCCCTTTAAGTCCGAGTTCTGAACTGATTTGTTCAGAAGTCTTTTGGAATGAATCATCAAAAGAAACATTGATGCTTTCTACAACTTTGCGAGACCTTGTAAGGAATGCTCTGTAGGCTTTGGAGGTGGCAGAGTATCCAATGAATTTGCCTTCGTCAGCTTTTACCTCAAACTTTCCTCTGGAATCTCTGTCGTTTAAAACAAAGCATTTACATCCGAACACATGGAAAATTTTGATGTTTGGCCGCCTTTTGTTGATTAATTCGTAAGGAGTCTTGAGGTGTCTTTTCACAATGGTTAAACGATTCTGTGTATAACAAGCAGTAGAAATCGCTTCTGCCCAAAAGTTCATCGGTAATCCGCATGCTGATAGCATAGCTCTTGCGGCCTCCACAAGCGTTCGATTCTTTCTTTCGACTACGCCGTTCTGCTGTGGAGTGCGTGCGGCAGAGAAGTTCTGTGATATTCCTTCTGTAGAAAGATAGGCTTCAATGACAGAGTTTTCAAATTCTGTACCATTGTCACTTCTTAACTTCTGTATTCTGCATTCATAAAGAACTTGGATTCTTTTCATTAGATTTATCAAGATGATTGGAATATCTGATTTCTTTCGAACAAATTCAACCCATGTGAAACGCGAATACTCATCAATTAAGACAAGTATGTATTTCTTGCCACCTAGGCTCTGTATGGCAATGGGACCGCAGAGGTCAACATGAAGCATGTACAGAGGTCTAGTGCAAGACACATCTGTTTTGCCTCTGTGGGAAGCTCTTCTGAGTTTTCCCATTTCACAGGCAGAACACAGGTGATCTTTATTAAATTTAACATTAGGCAACCCATTAACTAGATCAAGTTTGACCAGTTTATCCAAGGTGTGAAAGTTCAAGTGACAGAACCTGTTATGCCATAACCAGGCTTCCTCACTTTTGCAGGCTACAAGGCAAACTTTGTCCTTGTTCTTGGAGCTGAAATTCATTAGATACAGATCACCTCTTCTTTCGGCTCGCAGAAGTTCCATTCTTGTGTCTTCACTTTGCAGAGAGCAGAAAGTTCTTTTAAATAAGACATCAAACCTGTATCACAGAGTTGACTTACACTGAGTAGGTTGTGTTTAAGGCCATTCACATATGCAACTTTGTATACAGAGACGTTTTCCTTCTGTATGACTCCATAGCCTTTGATGTGTCCCTTCTTGTTGTCTCCAAAAGTTACAGATCCACCATCGTGTGTTTCTTTGTACGTGGATAGTAAACTTCTGTCGCCAGTCATGTGCCTTGAGCATCCGGAGTCAAGATACCAAATTGGCACAAACTGCTTCTGTAAAATAATCACAGAGACTTAGGTACCCATATCAACATGGGTCCAATATTGTTAGAATTTTTCAAGTTTGCCTTAGAATTCTTGAAATACATTTTATCTTTTGTAGAAGAAACAAATTGTTTCTTTCTAGGTTCTGACTTTGGAGTTTGAATTTTAGTGGAGAGAAAGCAATCTGGACTTGAGAAGTGATTATTCAATTTGAACATAAGATCAAAGCAATGACAGTATTGAATATGAGACGTGATTTGCTTGAACTTTTCTTTGAATTTATTGAACTGAGCCACAGAGGCATTACATTCTTTCTTAACATTAGATTTCCTATTACAAGAAGATCTATGAGTACTAGAATGTTGATTGCAAAAGCTTTGTTTAGTTCTTGCCTTCTGTGAGTCTCTTATGTGGTGAACATCTTTCTTCACTGTCACAGAGGAAAAAGATTTGTTAACTTTAGGCCATGTTCCCTTTTGTTGCCAAGTGGGATTTTTGTTAATTTGCCTTAAAGGTTTTGAAATTTTTTAACTTTTAGGATCTACAGAGGTCTTCTTTAACCTATCAAGCTCAGCAGAGGTTTTGACTTGTAAATACATGTTCAGAAAATCTGGGCAGATAGGTATCTCTGTGATTTTCTCTTTTGGAGAAATAGTTCTGTTAAGAACTTCAGAGGAGAATTTAACATCCTCTGTGTCATAGTGAACTATCCCTGACATAACATCAGTCACTGAGTCGTCAGAAGATAAATCGTCCTCATATACAGAGGTTGATTCATCTCTTTCGACAGAGGATGGAGTTTCCGAGCATGTAACATACGAGCTTCTTCCTCTGTAAAATAATTTTCATAGATGGCAGAGGTTTCTGATAAGATCTTTTCAGCGAGAATTTTATCTACAGAAGATGTACAGAAGTTTTCTACAACGTTTGTTTTCCATACTTCCAAAATTTCCTTTTCAATTGTTTCTGTAAGTTTTTCTTCTGAAAGAGTGGGTGTAAACTCAGGAGCTTCTGCTGATAATTTCTTTTCAACATTTATCATACAGACAAAAGCAACCTGCGTTTGAGTCTCTGGTTTACCAAACTTAATGATACCAATCTGATTTTGCTTTTTCAGATATTTCTTTGGTTTGATTCCTCTATTGACAGAGGTTGAAGATGATGAATCTGTGTTTTCAAACCACACATTGATCATCTTCGTATGTTTCCTTGAGTGAGGTTCCACAGAGATTTTAGTCCTTTTACTTACAGAGAGTATGTTTGGAAAATCTGGTTTGTTTGTTTTTCCCAACACAAACAGAGAAGACAGAGGTTTAATTCTTTTGCCTTCAACACCTAGGGTAATATCATCGTACCCTATACCTCGTCTTCCTATTTGTGAGTTTACTTTTTCATAAACCTTATGTGCATCATTATAGTTTTTAAGTAAAACTTCTCTTCTGAGTAGATCTTGCCAAAGTACCTCTCCCTCTCTCTTTGAAAGTATTCCTTGAGAGCTCTTATGTCAGTAGTTTCACTCCTGGAAACTGAAAGTTCTTTTTTTTTATTTTTAACTCTGAGGATAATTCAGAAATTTGTTTTTTTAAAGGATCTAGATTTTTGTTCCAATTCTTTTCTATTCTCACTTTTTCTTCAAAAAATTTGGTTTTTTCTTGAGTGAGAAGCCGTACTTCTCTCTCATTAAAGGTGAGTCTTTTCTGAATGCCTACATTTAGTTCTTTTAGTTCAATCAGTTCAATAAGTTTAAGTGAATCATCATCTACTGAATTAGTACAAGAGGTAGAGTTTGAAGTGGATACCTCAGTGTTAGTGCCAGAGTCGACTTCTGCCATGCCACAGAATAGGGCATTGGTTGTGTATTCTTCGTCAGAGGTAGAGTCTGACTCGAAGTCCTCTTTGTTCGCCTCAGAATGCCCTTTGTTCGCCATTAGGGATTTTTGTGCATAATACTCAGCCTTCGTTTTGTAAAAAGCTGAGTCCTTCTGTGGGCGATTTGATCTGCTTCTGCACTCATTAGCGAAATGGCCTGGCTTCCCGCAGTTGAAACAGCCTTGGGAAGTGTTTCCAGCACGATCGTCGGATTTTTGTCGGTCTCCACCTTTCTCCGATCGGCATTCGTTTGCGTAATGACCAGGCTTGCCACATTTGTAGCATTCTTGTTGTATGTGGCTCATCTTGTCATATGTCCTATGTCGGTCACTACTTCTGTAGTTTCTGTCACTTGACCTCTGTCGGTCACTTCTATCATCTGACCTCTGTCGGTCACTTGATTCTTCTCTTCTTCCGTTATCTCTACTGTCACCTTGGTTGTCTCTGCCATATCGATCATTTTTTGAACCTCTTTGGTTTCCTCTGAACTCTCTTGTCAACAGAGCTAAGGATTTAGCTAATGACGCAAGAGTTATCTCTTCTTCTATCAGCTCGTCTTCTTCGCTATCAATCATCACTATCTTCTTCTTTTCCTTTTTCTTCTCCTCTGTTGCTTTCTCATTTCTTGGTCTCTCTGTAGCCTCTGTAGATTTACTAACCAATGCATATGGTGCAATGGTTACTGTTTTAGCCTGTGCTATTTGAGGTTCTTGTGCGGCTAGTGTTCCATAGAGATCAGAGAGAGTCCAGGAGTCTAGATCTTGGTTTGTTTGTAAGGACATAGACAGCTGGAGCCATTCATCATTCAGGCTTTTTAGAAACATGACATTATTTTCTTCTGAGGTTCTGTGAATGCCAGACTTTCTACATTTGTTTATGAGAGAGTTGAACCTGTCGTACGTCGTTTGCAGAGATTCTGTTGCAGAGGCTCTGAATGCATGATATTCATTTATGTACTGTGCGCTTCGGTTCTTCTGCGTTTTAGCACCCCCTTCCAACTGTCTTTCTAATTCTTTCCATAGATCGTGCGCAGTTTCGCATGCATATAAGGATTGAAAAAGTTCGTTGGGGATAGCCATTATCAATATTCTTTTTGTTTTCTGTGCAACTTCATCTTCTGCCTTATCTTCATTTGACCATTCTTCTTTTGGCTTCGGTTTTTGATTTCAGGGATTTCAGGAGATTCGGCAGTAGCTGGTACTCGTGGTACTACTATCATGGGAACAGGAGGAAGGTTGTAAAGATATTGTACTAGATTTTTTTCAGTACCCTCAAAGAAATGGACCATTATTATTTTCCATTGAGGATACTCATCAAGAAGGAGAGTAGGAGGCTTGGTGAGTGAACCAGCAGTAAAGAAGTTATTTGTATTTGTCATTGTAAATGTTCTGAATAGATAGTATGATTAAAGAGTATGAGTCTGATGATCTGGAAAGTTTTCTGGGTTTGAACAGTTCCCAGAGTACACTTTAATGGAGTTTTAACCTAGAAATGAGGAATAGGTTTAAAAAGGAATGATGTCTATCACCAATCTTGTAACAAAGAGGATCACTTGATATTGAAAATCAAGATAAGCTCTGATACCAATTGTTGGTTCCCGTTTTGTTTAAACAAGATTATCAGATCTATTAGTTCAAGTTTATGTTTGATGCGGAAGCGTATTTGAAGAACTAACAAATATGATTGATAGATTTAGAACACAATATAAATAAACAGTGAACAGGAAATAATATCTCAAAGTTTACTGAATATATATATATATATATATATATATATATATATATATATATATATATATATATATATATATATAAAGAATAGATTTAAGAACAGTGAGTAAGCAAAGCTTTTAAAACAGATATGACTCTCAAAGTATATAAGCTATATGTTCTTGATGTTTTTTATCTCTTAATTCTTGATTAGGAAGAACTCAACATGAGTCTTCCTTATATACTACTCTAAGGGGACCATAAAGCATAAGCTACTATTCAGAACGGACGGTATGAATAGTGGAACGGATGGCATGAACAGTTGGACGTGTTGTATTGCATTTAATGCAGCAGACGTCTATTATGTACTAAGCCCTATTGAATCCAATTAGAGTTTGACACATTGAAGATGGACAGGGCATGCTACCATGCAAGTTGATGAACAGGTCCAGTAACAGTAGCAAGATATTATAAATATCTTCAGGTCTTTTAGAGAGGACCACAGAGGCTCTGTAAAGTGTTACAGAGGTTATGCGGTCTGGTCCTTTGTATAGCAGTCTTCACCGGATTCCGAGTCTTTGGTCTTCTTTGTGCGTATGACAGAGCTTCTGTAGGACGCCTCTTTAGCTTCTGTAGCTTCTTGACCTTGATCTCTCGGTAAGTTCGGCAGAGCCTCTGTAAGAGGCTTTCTTTACTTAGCCTATTTTCACTACTTCTAAATAATTCTATGATTAGGAAGATTGAAGCTAACATTAACTCAATGATTCACTGTATTTGATATAATAAGAACACCAAGAACACCGAAGGTATTACAAGAATTCTGCTCTAATGGTGTGTATGTCGTGCAAAGCTTAATTGAAGAGCTCAACATGAGCCTTCTATTTATACTACTTCTAAAGGGGACAAGGTGGAGACAAGAAGTACTAAGGTACAAAAACACTATCGTGGAACAGTGACAGGTACAACGTTGATGTAGTACGCCACACTCTACAAAGGCTACAACCTATCAGAAGTTGACACGTGGAGACAGTAGGGCGAGCCTTGTACGAATGATCTTCAAGATCTTCGTACAACAGTAAACGTGAGAAGCACGATCGTCTTTGTCTTGATCTTCAAGTATTCTTCTAAGTCTTTAGTCTTCATACCACATATGCTCTGCCAAACATGACAGAGGCTTTGTGGCCTTGTCCTCTGAGAAGAGTCTTCTGGCGATTCTTCACTTCGGTCTTCTCGAAGCCTCGACAGAGGCTTCTGTCGAATACTTCTATACTCAGCCTATTTTTCAATATTTCTTAAATACTAAAGATTGGAGCTAACACCCTTACTCGAGCCCTTTACCACCTGCTTACCTAAAAAGGGGTTTTTACATTTTGAAAAGCGAGCGTTAGACCATGAGGTCTAGTGAGATGCCTCAAAATAACAACCTCGCACCACACATATCAATTAAAGAGAATTTAAATGTAATAACGCCAATTATGCCCTTAACAGTTTAATCAAACACACATATGCTAATGTTCCATGCTTTGGTCACGCACACACTAGAGACATCGTGTTAGGGCATACATCCGCCATTAATAATTACACGAAACTTATTCATTTATTCCGTATGGGACACACTCCCCCATCACAATCATAATATTACCTCTTTAGCATGCATAAATAATCCACGTAAAGACAGGCAGTTCAATATATACATGAACGAGTAAATAAATCAAGTATCGCGAAGGCTTCGGTTTAGAAAGACTCACATGGCGTCCATGCTAACACGTTCTTACTAGAAGCCTCTAATCTCTAACTGCACCTACATTTCACCCAACACACGAGAGTGAATAAGTCACCCAACAACTACTCAGAGCCAAGGCTCTCGAGACACTCCCTAACAATGCTACTAGCAACATAAAGTCTCGGACACAGGCATATCCGGATTCCAGGTACCCACATTCCGAACTCTCCCGGATTCTCACTTTCTCCGGTATCGGTTTCCGATACTGACTTCCGGATTTCAGATTCCGACTTCCGGATTCCGACTTCCGGACAATTTCCGACTTCCGGACATGCACCATCCAGATTCTTTCGGATTCCATGCGGTTTCCGGATATGGCGATTTCCGGAAAAGAAGGGTTTTACCGAACGGCCGACTCCGGTATCTCTCTACATCAATAAATCGACTCAGTGTCGATTTCAGGCCACGCCACACAAAGAGACATCGATACGAACCGATTTAGCAAGCTAATTCATTCGATTTTCCTTCACTAAACAGGTTGGGACAAAACACACAGTTGCATTCTCACGTTCTTGAGGAGGTACCAATCAAGAAATCCCAAAACCTGAGCATAAAAAAATCCACCCTAATATACCAAACATTTCCCAGCAGATTAATGGGTTAAGGAGAAGGAATTTACCTCCAAGAAAATGGTGATTCACACCTCCAAGCTTTAATTCTCCAACTTCTTCTTCTAGGTAGTAAGGTCTGCTCCACACAAGTTTGCACACAGTAGGCGCACAGAAAAATAAGGAAGGAAATTGAGGGTTTAAGGGTTTTAACCCTACTTTCCAAATTTACAAAAAGGCCACCAAACTTTTCAGCCTTCACATCTTATGCACCATTTTATTATTTGCTTCAAGAATAAACCCGGTTATTACACTAAGTGACAAAGGTACAATACGGCTAATCCTTTATTGTCTCGTTTCATGCATCGCCACTATGAGGGTACACTATTCATATGCCGCCAACTCCACCTAACTCAAGGACAAGTAGAACCTGCAGCCTCTCCCTAAGTCACACATGGACTGTACGAGCAACATGCATTAAAGGACATTGATATAAATACTTGATAATACGTCTTTTCTCGATTACGCTTATCAGCATCTTCAGGATTTTCTATGTGTCTTCTTAGTGCAAGAGTGTTTGTGTGATTTTCATCATCGAGATTCTTAGTGATCTCTTAGCAAAGTGGGATTTTTTAAATTAAGATTATAATCTTATGTTATTTCGCAAAAAATCTGTAAATTCATGTATTTGTTATTCTCTTAATCAATAAAAGAATTTGATAAGTAAAAGTTTGTGTGTGTATTCAACCCACTTCTATAATCCCTAAGAACCATGTTAACCCTCTTGGGATCAAAAATAATTCTTACAATAAGCAAACATATCTACATTAATACTTGCTAACTAAAAATCTATTAGAAAATAACAAACTTAATGAACTGCTAATGCTCAATCCCACGTGTACAGGGGCGTCCTATTAAGAGCGGAGCAGGCTATTCATGCATCCGCTCACTCGATTATTATAAGAGGAAAAAGAAATTGACGTCTGAAATGTCCACCCGCTTGATTTTAAAGGGTTCTCTCGATTATTTTGAAACCAAATTCATAACAAATATTTAACATGGGTGAGATTGTTTAGATACTTGGATAAAATTGTGAGATATGTTGTAGTTCGGATTCTTACATCTAGCAAGTATTTAAATTATGATCTTTTAAATTTCTATCTCCTAGGACAACTCGTGGGCCGTACATATTATGAATAAAGTATGACTACACACGTATACATGAGACTGATAGTGGTTGGGACATGTAGGAAATAGAAAAATAATGAATATAAAACTATTTTAAGTTATGAAAACAAACCACATAAAAGAGAGTCTAAGTAAAAACAAAACCTCATTATTGTTGACACTCGGAATTTATTAATAGCTAAAAGGACTCATAAAATAAAAATTGGAGACTGGAAGGGAATCTATGTAAAAACAAAACCTCATACCATTTTTATTCATCTTCAGTACTTTTGATGATATATTTATACATCGTATCCACATACAATAAAACTTCAAAACCTTGTCAAACATCAACATATATCATTACAAATTGCAGTTGATATATATATATATATATATATATATATATATATATATATATCTTTAGGAGAAATTAAACAAATACGTTGGCATCGATCCATCAAATATCCGCATACAGGTTCTTGGTGGCGAGCCTTTGAGCAAGCATCGTAACTCCCATGTACCTTCCAAGCATCATGAGGCTCGCTTGCGGATTAGTTCCTGGACAGTTGAGTAAAGTGGATGCGTCCATGACCCGAAGACCATCGACACCAATAACCTTATATTCATCATCAACTACTTGTCCAATTTGACACCCACCATGATAATGCCACATAGTGCCTACAGTTGCCTTGCAATATTCTTCCAAAGAGGAACTTGTATTAGCATGAACAATTTGGTTATATGGTAGTTTCATGTTAAGATCAAGAATCTCTTGGGCAGTCAAATTGCCATACGTATAGTTCGAGAATGCTTTTGATTCAGTAACTGCTAGAATGGTTTCAATTCCTTTAACACATTTCTGCAAGTCTTCGGGTTCCTTGAAGTAGTTGAATGTTACAGATGGGTTGTCGAATGGATTACGGTTTTCAATCTTTAGTTCACCCGTTGATATAGGGCCATTAACTTTCTCAAGTACAAAACCACCCATCTGCAAATAACATAAGTCGTCACGTTCAGGGACGGACCTAGAATTTTTTTCATACGGTGGCACCATATAATATAGACAAAAAATAATTACAAAAATCACGGTTTTTATCGACGTGCCTTCATCTTTTTATCGACGTTCAATATTGTCCGATGAGTTATTAGCCTAATTCCACCGTTTGTAGGGATTTTTAAGTTTTTTTTATCGATTTCGAGAGATTTTTTATGTTTTTTTTTGTTGATTTCAAGAGTTTTTTTTTTGGATTTTTTTGGTTGATTTAAAGATTGTTTTTTGGTGTTTTGGTTGATTAGGAGGTACAATTGCACTTTTTTTAAGTTTCGAAAATAATACGGTAGCACCTCTCAAAACGATACGCGCGACACGAAACTAAAAATTTTTACCCTTCACCGTAGGCACAAGAGCAGGTTCGTCTCTTGTCACATTTCTTGCACTACAAATCTACAATAATCGTAGGCTTAGCGTCCTAATATAATACTTTACCCGACCTAAGTTTATAGAACCAAATAAAAAAACCTCCTCTCTAAAGTGTTCCAATAGGTTTATACGACGTTTTTAGGTTTAAAAAAAATAAGAACGCTTTTAAAATAATGTGTCGTATTAACTATCTTATAGGACATTAGAAATTTGATGTCTATAACTTAGATATATACCTGATAGTCATACCCTTGATAGTCTGCAATATTTGCAAACACAAGATTAATGCCACCAGATTCTTCGATGTAGCTACCAAACTCGGTAATACCGACAACTTGGACTATTGATTGCTCAACGGCAATTGGAGAAGGGATGAAGATTCCGTTTCGCGGGTTATCTGACATATTTTTGCCAACTAAAGGTTGTTGAAGCACACTTTTGATATTATGGTCATCGAGTTGCTCTTTTGGGCCTATACCACTCAATATCAAAAGTTGTGGGCTACCAAGAGCTCCAGCACACACTATGACTTCATCCTTCTCTCCACCTTTTAGAAATGCCTTGTGCATATTCCCAAATGAATCTTCAAAGGCAACCCCATAAGCCACTGGCCTTGATCTTCCGGCTATGAAATTATTGCAAGTATGATTTAGTAAAAACTTACAACTTATTTGGCATAACACATTTAAATAGGACTATAATCAAATGAGAATCACGAATATATTACAAACCGCGAGAACCAATATAAAAATATTTTTACATGATTTTTTGTCTTCAAAACCTATGATTTAAGATATTGTTTCACATATGTTCGTGTTCACCTTGTAAAAATATTACATGTGGAAAAAGAATTTAGATTCACCTAGTGAAATGAAAAATACACGTAAAAAATATTCACACGGTTAAACATTATCAATGTGAAACAGTCATATTATGAAACAAATATATTTGAAGCAAAATATATTAAAACCTAGCATTGAATGAAAAAAAGTTATGTAAAAAAATATTTTTATATCGGTTCTCACGTATTTGTAACATATTTGTGGTTCTTATTTCATTTAACCTCTTAGTAAATATATGTATATATATATATACCTTTGGTCTTAAATAAGATTTTGTGAACAACTGCGTGTAGAAGAACAGAAAACCCGTCTGGGTTTGCATACTGCAGCAAATCTGCAGCTGAATGTCGCTCCCCATTTGCATCAAAGATACTACCACCAGTTTTAGTGCCAATGACATGATCATAGCTATAACCATTGTCTGGTGTGACCCCAGCTTCCACCAGTCCTGCTCGGAGTGCAGTCTGCCACCCGCCTAGAAGCGGCTCAAAAACCATTACTTTTTCTACCCATTCGTAAGAATCATCGATCAAAGTTTCATCGCTTAATCTGGCCTCAATGTTAAATAGTTCCTCCCCACGAGAGTAAAATCCCGCATTAATTGAAGTACCACCACCCAAGATACGAGAACGTGCATTCACAACACCCTCCGTAATAAATTGTTGAGAGGGAGAACTTGGTGATGTGTCAAAGAAATACGTACCAAAGTTGGCTACCTGGGTGATGTTGGGATTTCCATAGGGTGAGCCACCACGTTCAAGTAATAGAACAGAGGCGTTCGCCGATAGGGTGGTTGCCAATGGGATTCCGGTGGTACCTCCTCCAATAACGATGTAGTCGTAGAATGAAACCCTTGGAGCTTCTGTTGCTTCATGCATGAAGGTATAGTTTGGAGCTGTATAGAAACGAAAAAAAACCTATGTAAGTTTCTATCTTCTGTATCACAAACAAGTACAAATACAAATAGATACAAATACAAATAGATACAAGCAGTGGCGGATCCAGAAATTTTGGTGATGGATCAGAATTAAGGTTAAGGTCAAATGGTTGGCAAGGTAATTTAAGTGTTTGTTTAGGGTGATATACCATAACCTTTTTTTCTTCTTTCTGATGGATTCCTAGATAGACCATTCAGATGAACTTTTTCAGCCATCAAATGAGTAGAGTTAGTCGAAAAAATTAAAAGAATTACAACCACCACGTACTATCGATTTTGGATACTGGTATTTAATAAAAGTCATTTTCGTAACGAAATAATAAAACAAACAAATATATAATAATTCTACATCAAATAACATATCATAACCCTATCAATTAACAAAATTAACAAAACAAGATAACAATTAGGCATCAATTAATAATAAACTCTAGTTCTAACAATGAACAATTAGGCATCAACTAATAATAAACTATAACTCTAACAAATAACAAAAAATGATAAATTAGTCAATGGTCATCAACTAAAAATAAACTCTAATCATAACAATTAAGAAAAAAAAGTTAACAATTAGACATCAACTAATAACCTGTAACCCTAACAATTAACTATTATATATACATCAACTAACAAATCATAACCTCAATTAATATAAAAAAACAAATTATATAAAATAATTGACAATGAAACTGGGTTAAGTTTTTTTATGGGACAAACCTTATTTTGGTTAGGGTTAAGAAGGGTAGGTTCTCTTAGAAACTTAGGAACCGACCACAATGCAACATGAACGTGTTAGTCATCTTGAATAACACTTTCATATTCATCGTGAATATGTTATTCATGACGAGTATTCATCGTATAACGCGTTTTGAGCGATACCCGGGTTCCTAATTAATCACTTTTGGGTTACCAACAGAACTTTCCTCTGATTGAGATGGTGTAAATAGTTGTAGGTGCATAAAAAAATATTATGGGTAATGTAGCTTCATAATGAAAGATAGAATGTGCTTACGTAATTCTGCGACACCAAAATCAAGTAAGAAAATAATGGTAACGAGCGCAACAGCTATCATCCTCCATGACCTAGAATCAACCATCAGATTATATATGCTATAATGATATATATATATATATATATGGGTTAAGAACTTGTTCTTAACTTAATTCTGGGTGATTTGTGAAACCCTGTGATATGGAAAAGACATGAATTACTCTTCGTATTTATATAAACTTTAGCCGCCTTGCATCAACAGACGAAAGATTATAAAACAATTAGCGGTATTACTATAAAATCTCTTAGACATCAAATAGATAGGTTCCTACTACAATAAAGAAACTAAAATTCATTTGTTAATTACCAGATTAGGTCCACCATACGTAGGCTTTCTCAAAGCCATCACAAAAGTGTATCATTCTTTAATGTCCACTCACATATAGAGTCTATTATAGACATAGCTTTTATTATGCCATGAGCAAGTTCTACGTGTAGAAAGACTTCATCCGTTCATGATTCCAATAAAAATGTGCAAACTGGCAGGTTTTTGTGTACTACAAAAATATATATCATCAATATCCAACCAACAAATATCTATATTTGCAACACATTTTGAACGCCATGTACATAAAAAGTAGATGTGATGCTATAAATTTTTTCACTTATATATATTCACTCCAACAAAATCTAAGTTTATTGTACGATGTCTAAAAGTGTAATGTGTTTTAAAAGAGTGTCTTATAGAACTTAATTTTACACGACCAAAAAATAAAGCATACTATTTAAAAATGTTACAATATGTTTATAGCACGCTACTTTTGTGACATGTTTAAAATAATGTGTGTTATTAGCTATTTTATAGAAACATTTGTATTAATATGATACATTTTCAAGTAGTGTCTTAGAAAAGAACTAATACGACATTTTATTTTAAAATAAAGTTATTTAATAACAAAAGTATAAGAATCATTAATCAGACAATAAATACAAGTACAATATTTAACACAAATAGTTTAATATTTTAATAAGTGGTTTTTACCTTCTTCAATAATAAATGGCACTAATATGTACAATATTCTTCAAAAAAAAAAACAATTAGGCATTATTATTTTTTGGATATATATCTTCTAGAATTTTTATAACCAAAATAAATTATTATTTATACTACCTTATAAAGAATATTCATCAAAAGTCTTAAAAACAAGTTTTAAAAGCATATAATACCTCTATTATATACATAAAGTCTTAAGAACAACTTGTAAAGCACATCGTACTACTATCTTATACGTAAAGTCTTAAAATCTTTTAGATGTACAAGATTATATCGGCAATCTTCGCTCCCAAGAAATCGATTCTGGCTCCAAAAATGTCGATTCCTCCTCCTGAAGCTCATTCTTTCAATTTCAAACCTGTTGTGTCTACGTAGCTGGAACCATCAATGCTTCGCTCTCAAAGAGACGATTCACGTTCTTGAGGCAGAAGGATTTGGATTTAGGGTTGTGTTCAACGACAATCGTTGCTTCCCTCCTCCCTCCCCTCTAGCCTCCTTGTTGCCTCTCCTCCTATCCTCCAGTGCTTCTCCCGATTTATACTTCAATTGAACGAACACATTCTGCATTCAAAACATTAATGACAAACATCCACATTCTCTTGACCAGGTAAAGTAATATGGCTAGAGTTGTAAACGAACCGAACGAACACGAATGGAGGCTTGTTCATGTTCGTTCGTTTAACTTAACCGAACAAACGAACGAACACGAACGGTAAACGAACGAGATTTTTTGTGTTCATGTTCTTTCGTTAAGAATTTTTGTTTGTTCGTGTTCGTTTATTAAGATTTAAACGAACGTAAACGAACGAACTTAAATGAACATAAACGAACGACTTTAAATGAACATAAACGAACGAACTTAAATGAACATAAACGAACGAACCCAAATGAACAAAAAGCAACCACCGTACTCATCATTTTGTTCGTAAAAAACACCTTAACAAAATAAAAAACCGGGTTAACTTAGAAGGTATAAAAAATATATTCTAAATATCAATTTACTTGATGATTTTACACATTAATTCCATATTATATAAATATGTTTATATATATAAACAAGCATAAACGAACATAAACGAACGAACAAAAATGAACGAACCTTCACGAACATAAATGAACGAACGAGACCATTGTTCATGTTCGTTCATTTAACTAAACGAACAAAAAAACATGTTCATGTTCGTTCATTTATTAAATAAACGAACATAAACGAACATCCCGCCGAACGGTTCACGAACGGTTCGCTGAACGTTCGGTTCGTTTACAGCCCTAAATATGGCTATGTTTTGGTTTCCATTATCTGGGTTATGTTTATCTTCACAAGGATACTGCACATTCATCTCTCCAGAAGACATTCTCTTCACAAGGTAACGTGAAATGTATGCTTTTTGTAACAACTCATCCCAAACATACATCATATAACATAATATACATCTCATCATGTTAGTGCCATTATTTAGCACCTTGTATCAAGTAGAGGGTCCCTTTGGTAACATATGAATTTACTTACTATATATTATTTTTGCCTTGTATTTTTTGCATTATGTCATTCCATATTTCCAAGTACACTATTGCACTTTCTCTCCATATTCATCATCTTGTACTTTGTGGATTTATTGAATAATGAGAGGGATGACATCTTCAATAATGTTATTGTGTTGAATGCTTGTTCTGGGATCATAATTGGTATCAGAGCAATGCAATTCGTTCTGATCTAGATCCAAATCCATTTTTCATGATTTTTTAGCCTTATTGAGTTTTTCATCTTTTTCTATCATTCTGATTGATTTTGGGCATTTGAGTTCATCAAATGGATCAGAATTGATCTAGGATTGATTACTGATAGTTTCTTCAATATTGACATCTTCAATATTGATTATTGATCAAGTGAATTCATTCCGCAAATTCACATTTATTCGATCCAGATTTGATAGAAGTGGTTATTTTCATGAAAAAGTGGTTTGACACTATTTTTAGATCGAAGCTCGCACCTATGTTGGTTTTTGGATGAAACTTCGAGCATTAAAAGTGTTCAGAAACTCCTCGCGCACCTGCGTACCAATTTTCAGAAGTTTTGGACTTGATTTGAGAATTTTACTTAAGATTGATCTGATAATCATCTTTATCGCACCTGTAAGAGTCCATCATTATCGTATGAGACTTGATCTTTGTTATCGCAGAAATTTTCATCGCATAAATTTTTATCGCATCACTCAGTGTGCGATAAAACAGAAGGAGAATTTTTATCGCACCTTTGGCGTACCACAAAATCGGGTGAACAGTGTTTATCGCACCCATCTTGCGCGATAAACTTGGTAAACAGTAGTTATCGCACAGACCGTGTGCGACATCTGTGAGAGTACTTTTATCGCAAGGTGTGGTGTACGATAACTTTTATCGCAAGGGTGTTATGCGATTTGTCTGAGATAATTTTTATCGTGTGTTTGGTGTGCGACATAGTGTGGTGTGCGACAATCAGTAGTTTTCAAGACCGTTTTTCCTTTATATAACTTTAGGGGGAGATTGTTAGGACCATAAATGTCCTACATAATAGAAAGTTATATAAAGAATTATATAAAGGTTAATTAGTTTAATTAATTGTTTTTTTAGAAAGGGTATCCCAGGCACATCTTGGACTAATCCCTGGCAATTTTGAAACTTAAATATGTCTTATCAATGTTGAGGACGCCCGGGATCGAACCTTGGGTAGATGGGATATTCCACCACATCACCCAGGACGATCAACCACTACGCTACAACCTGATTGACTAAATGTGATAAATGGGCCTAGTTTGTGCTTAATGGGCTTGGGCCTTGGTAATTAAAGGCCTAAGTATAAATAGTGACGTTAGCCTTAGAAATAAGGTAAGCCAGATTAATCGTTCATTATCATTCATATCATATTATTGTAAACACTCTGAAGCTTAATGCAATATATGGACGACCAGTTGAAATCATTCTGATTGATTATATTCTATTGATTTCTATTGCGTATGCACTAATCTGGAACTCACAGGAATTACCATTAAGCGCCCGACTTATTCCTCATTTCAATCAACGGGAATTACGATTAGCGCCTGGCCTATTCCTCGTTTATCAAATCACAATACAAATTGGGAATTACCATTAAGCGCCCGACCTATTCCTCATTTCAATCAACAGGAATTACGATTAGCGCCCCGCCTATTCCTCGTTTATCAAATCACAATACAAAATGGGAATTACCATTAAGCGCCCGACCTATTCCTCATTTCAATCAACGGGAATTACGATTAGCGCCCCGCCTATTCCACGTGTTCACATAATACTAGTGCCTATGGATCCATTACACTTACTTATCATGAGTGTACATCACTTCAAAACACATAACAACTCATATCTTCCTCGGAGTTGAATTATAATCACATTCGTATTGTTAATATCATAATATATTCCATATTAAGAAAAAACGCTTAAACAGTACAACCTTACACATACACAGAAAATACCCAAGAAAGCTTGTCTGATAACTCATCCAAAACCAAGTCCGGAAAACAGTCAGGAATCATATCCGAAAATCAAATCCGGAAAACCATCTAGACACCTATCCAGAATCCGGTATAATCCGGAACCAAGTCCGATAAACACCCGGAATCCGGTAAGATATCCGGTCAACCTATCCGGAATCCGGTACCTTCCGGATCCGGTACATTTCGGACAACCATCCGGAATCCGGACTCATTCCGGTATCCGGAACCAATCCAGAACTTTTATCTGGAACCTTAACTTTCCGGGATTTTTATTTTCCGGACTATTCGTACATGTCCTCGAATTTAATTCTTATAACTCACCTCAACCCAAATTCTCAGTTGATTTCCTATCAATACATAATTATCACGACCTTTAGATAGTTGCAACCAGATATCTTATTCAATTTCAACTGTAATTATATGAAAGAAAGATGAACTCACATGGTTGAGAGTTTGTACCCAGAGTTGAATTCCAGACTTCTCAATCGATTCATAAATCCAATTCTACACCCCATCGAACAACACTTCATCAATTTCAGCCTCCTCTTTTTCTTTCTCTCTCGAATTTCTCTGGAAAATCGACTTCAGGAATCGGCAATTGAGATGTTAATCTCAATTTGACCGACTCTCCCTTTAAATATCCAAAACTTTCAATAAATGACAAAATCAACCCCCAAAGTTTCAATTTTCACAAATAACTTAAACTTTGGTCAATTACACTACGAATCCTTCCATATCAAAATATAACATAACTTTGATCATGGAAATTCAGGGTGTTACAATTTGGAACCATCGCATGCTGATATCTATGAATTTCTTGATTTGAGGAAGAACCATGGAAAGGTAGAAAATCTGCTTAAATTTTCTTTTCTTTTTAGTTGAAAACCATATATGCTGGGTTGATCCAATCCATTCTTATGGTTAAGGTTTCTATTTGTTTAGTGTCTTATAATTTTGAAAATAATCAAATTATCTTGCAGGAAGAGCAGTGGGCTTGGGATTTGTTTTAATTAAATTATTACTCAACGAGGAAGCTGCTTCTTCTTGTTCACCCACAAAAATCTGTTTGAAAAAGTTGCATCGTATTCCAGGACATATAAAGGGACGGGTCGCTTCGACAAAACATATTTTAGCCACATAAAATATACGAATGGAGCTGGAATAGGAAAAGAACAAATCAAAGGCTTTAGAGGAAGAAGTTCAGAGAATGAAAGAAGAACAATTGAAAATTCAAGAGGAGCAATTGAAATTCCAAGAGGAGCAAGCAAAATTTAAAGAGGAGCAGAAGAAATTTCAAGAGCATAACTAAATGTAGGGGAAAATGGACTTCATGATGACATAATTATCAAAGTTATCGGGGATCTCAAAACTAAGAATATCATGTTTTATTTTCGTTAGTCATTAAGTGATTTAGTGACAACAAATTGATATAACTTTGTTATACTTGTTTGGATCAAGAATTGTATTTTTTTTGGATTAAGAATTATACTTTTTGCAAATGAAATTAATTTTAGATTTATATATTTACAAATTAGGAGGTGTTAGTTATATTGTAATAGCAATTACGGTACAAATTTATGACATTTTTTTATTTATTTTTTATATTAGTGACCACATTTTTTTGTCACTAATGAAAGTTAACGGACGTTAACGGAGCCGTTATCTTGACAATTTTATCAACATAGTGACGAAATTTAGTGACCACTTTAATTTTGTCACTAATAGTGACCATTTTTGTATTTGGTCACTATTGTAAATTAGTGACAGGCCTTTAGTGACGAAAAGTGACGACTGAAATTTTAGTCACTAAACGACCTTAGTGACCAATTTTCTTTTGTCACTAATTACCATTTTTCTTGTAGTGAGTACTGAAGATTCTGTATTATTTTTCATGTTTTGAGAAAGAATTATTCAACATTTTAAAGTATTTTCCCGCATGATTTGGTTATGTAACGATAGATTTTGATAAACTTCCCGCTTCCCTCCCTCATAGGTATGCTTTTATTCTATGTTTCGGTATCAAGAAAAAGTTGCAAATTGATATGTTTTTTTGTTTCAATTAGGATATGCAATTAGTTGCTCTTGCAATCATTTTAGAAGGATCTTCTCATTGGTGAAACATGGATCTTAACTAGGGGTGAGCATCGGAATTAGGTACCCGCCATTGGAACCGGAACCGCTTCGGAACTGCCGGTTTCGGAACCGGAACCGATGTGATTGGTTTCGGTTCCGGTTCCTAAAATACGAAACCGATTAGCACTGGTTCCGGTTCTCATTTTTTTGGAACCGTTACCCGTCGGGACCGGTTTCGGGACCGGGTACCCAGAACCGGAACCGACGGGTACCTGCTATTTTTTAATAAAAATTATTTATATACTTATTATATTTAAATATTTAATGATGTGTTATTGGTTTTATTAGGTGTTTTATTCGTTTTGATCAAAACGTTTTATTTGTAAGGTCTTGACGTAAGAACACTATGTGTTATGTAAGTCGTTTTGTTGATGTCAAGATTCAATACGGCAGAGTTTCTAATTTATTTATGTAATAATTAGTTTTTATCTAATTATTTTTCATCATTTGTTGTGTTTATTTCTCTAAGTTGGCAATTTGTAGTTTGCAATGGGCTTAAAATTACATTTTTATTCTATGAAAGGATAAAAAAATAAAAACAATTGATAGCGGGTACCTAGAACCGGAACCGGAACCACCGGTTCCGGGACCGGTTCCAAAATATAGAGAACCGATATAAGCGGTTCTGGTTCCGGTTCCTTCATTCTAGGAACCGCTAGTTCCGGTTCCGATTCCGATTCCATGAAATTTAGTCGGGTACCCGGTTATGCTCACCCCTAATCTTAACCATGGAGAATGTTGGGTTGATTTTGTTAATGGTATATTAAGAGTAACCTACGTTTTTTTCGTCCGTGTGGTTTGCTAAAAATTTCTATTTTCGTATATATTGTATATATGATCCAAAAGGACCATCAAGTACCCCGCTCTCTATCGATGAACACCACCCTCCTTCCAACGACACAGTACCATCGTCTCTAGCGACAAGAAACCGGGTGGGGTGGGGGTAGGGGCTGCATGGAGAAGTTGTTGGGTTTTCTTATGGTGTTTTGGCCCATGAGGAAGGCCCATGTGTTTTGGCCCTCATATATATATTTCTTATTCAACACTATTTTATTAGGGTGTGTGTATTTTAAAATTAGCAGCCACATAGAGAGAGAGAGAGAGAGAGAAACAAGAAAAAGAAGAGAGAGCTCCATTTTCGTTTTCTTAACCCAGCTGCAGAAAACTTTTGTTTCCCGGAGATTGAACGGTCGGATCGTCGTGATTTTTGGTCAGCAGCTTCACGACATCTTCATCTACATTATGGACGGTGGGATCGTGTTTTTGAGGTCTGGTTTTCTCGGGGTTCTGCACAACAGCAATTTGTGGTGATATTTTCTCCTTCCTTGCTCTATTTTGGTTCCATACATCTTGATGTGCTTATTTCCAAGTGTATGATGGTTTTGTATGCCTCTAGTATAATCTAGAGAAGACTTTGTATTGCTCTAATATCGGTGGTAGTGGATTTGAAGCGGCTCTAGTAGTCCTGTGGTTTTTACTCTCGATTTCGAGGGGTTTTCCACGCTAAAATTTTGGTATCTCATTGTGGTTGCTGATTTTATGTTTTGGAGTTGTTTTACTTGCATTTAGAATACTCTATTTGTTTGCATCCTCAAAGTTTCATTCGGGTCGGGAAAGTTAAGCCTAACGAAGATTAGTTCCGCATTTGTTGTTACCGTTAGTGGCCGTTTTTTCCATCAGAGTGTGTTGATCCAAACCCTCGGTGATTTGATAATGACCCTCTCTTAAATACTTAGTGAAAATTGTATGTAAACAATATGTATCAGAGTTTCACTATCGCTGATAAGTACTAAGATCTTACAGTACCGCTGATAGGAACTCTCGCTCTTTAAATTAAACATTCAGCGAACACTGTTCACCATAATGCGCTGAGTCTGTTCAGTCCTTATGTTGATCGCTGATAAGTTAGTTGTTTACTTATGATCCCTGAAGACAAGTTTCACGTCAACAAAGGTTCTACGCTGAAGTCAAAGATCAAGCTCAAGAACCAGCGACAAGTCTACTAATGAACTGATGCGGATCAGCGAAGACTCAGATTTGTCCACTCAACGTGAAGTATCAAGTACAAGACTTCAGCTATCGCTGAACTTTATCATTCGCTGAATAGTAAATGATAATCGTTGAATCAACGAAAGCTGATCATGAAGTCCTCCGTACAAAGTACTTTTGTCTTAACCTCCCTTGCACGCCACCGTACGAAATGTCAGAAAAGAACCTCCGAAAATCTGAGATCGTACAACCACTCTGATACTACACTGTTCATTCATGCGGCTACTAAGGTTGTCAACAAAGGTCAATGACATGCAACCAATCCGCTGATGACACGTGTAAAGCGTATACTGAATTGCATTAAATGCATGCAGTATATAAAGAGATGAACTCACTTCATTTGAAGTAACTTGCTAACTCTGGACAAGTTCAAATCTCTCTCAAGATAGGATTTTATTAGTAATCTCCATATCTTTCTTAGTGCAAGAAACCTTAGTGTTCCAACTTGTTTAGATTTAGGTTTATCCTTAATCTTGTTTCCGCAACAAGCTGTAAATTGTTAATGATTTATCAATAAACAATTTAGAAAAGTAAAATAGCGTGTTTGTATTCAACCCCCCCCCCCCCTTCTACAAACTTGTATAGGCCTTTCGGGACCAACAAGTGGTATCAGAGCAGATTTGTTTAATCTCATAAACAAGATCTAATCTAAGATATTTCTCTTCCTTGCTATTTTCTGAAAATGGCCTCCCACACAAACACAAATTATATAGACAATGGTTCTCTTGCAAAACCCCCTAGATTTTCCAGAGACAACTTCAACTTATGGAAAAATAGGATGATGCTCTTCCTAGAAGGTGTAGACCCTACTATGACCTACTATCTTGAAAACGGCCCACACATCCCTGTAACTATTGATCCTTTACTTCCAGCCACTGCAACTCGAGCTGCTATTCCTGAAAGGCTGATTCCAAAGGAAATACACATGTGGAGCGATGAAGACAAGAAGAAAGTGGCTATAGATACAAAAGCCAGATCCATACTATCCATGGCCCTTCCTGACGAAGTCTACCATTCCGTCATGAACCTGAAATCCTCAAAAGCCATGTGGGACACAATATGTGTTCAGTATGAAGGAACGTCTGAAGTTCAGGATTCAAGAAAGATCAACCTGGTAAGACAATACGAAAGCTTCATTTCTGGTAAGAATGAAACTCTCTCTGAAGTTCATCAACGTTTTAATTGCTTAATTATAGATCTTAAAACGGTTGGTAAGGAATATTCTAACTTTGAAGTGCTGACAAAGTTTTTAGAATGTTTACCTGAAAGCTGGGACAATTATTCCATGTGTCTCAAGCTGTCAAAAGATCTAAGATCAATGACACTCGCTACCTTATATGGCACATTGCTGAATCATGAGCAATCTAGCCATCTTAAGAAGAATCTTGTAAAAGATTCCAAAAGCACCCCTATTGCTTTAATCTCAGAGGAACCTTCTACTCAGCGACCCGTGGTCACTACCACTGAGTTAGAAAGTAACTCTGAAAGGTCATCAGATTCTGATTCTTCAGATGATGATGAATCCTTGGCTCTCCTAACTAAAAAGTTCAGGAGATTCGCCAAGAAGAAAATGTTTAGAAAGAACAAAACTCTTTCTATAGCTGACAAGCCTAAGTCATCAGCTTTTGTTGATAAGGCTACTGCTACTTGTTTCAACTGCGAAAAGACAGGTCATTTCGCTAACGAGTGCAGGTCAAAGAAAATCATGAGACCTTCAGCTTTTACAAAGAAATCCTTTGTTCCAAGGAATAAAGATGACAAATACTCAAAGCTGAGGAAAAGTATGCAAAGCTGAAAAGCTTTAAGAAGGAAGGAAAAGGCCTGATGGCTGACTATGATTGGGCTGCTTCTGATGAAGAAGCCTCATCATCTGATTCTGAAGATGATGAAGCAAATCAATGTCTCATGGCCAAGATTGAAGAAGAGGAAGAAAGTTCAGACATTCCCTCCACTTCAACATCTGCCATTCAGGTATCACCTTCCTTCTTTACCAATATTGCAAATATTGATGAAGCTGATAGTCTCCGTAAAATCGAACTGCTGACTAGATGTTTATACGAAGCCATGAACGGCAAAGCTGTGGTTGAAAACCAAAATCTTGATCTCGCTGAAAAGCTTAAAAACTGCCACCTTCAAATAGAAAAGCTTTCTAAATTTGAAGAAGATTTTAAAGATCAAGTCCATTTAAATCAGCTAGTCAAAATCGAACGAGCGGAAGCTATCGCTGCATTAAAAGCTGAACAAGCTACTGTTGAAGGATGGTGTAATTCTTCAACAAAGATCACTGAGATAATTAAGGCTCAGATTCCTCTGAGTGATAAACGTGGTCTGGGTTATAAATATGATACTCCAATACCAACCACTGAACGTTCAATGCTTAAATTTGGAACGTTCGTATCCTCAGTAGCTGACACTTCTTCATCTCAGTACTCCTCGTCGGTTACACCAATCCCTGAGGAAACTCCTACCTCCTCAAAAGGTAAGGAGAAAATGGTTTATTCAAAACCTACCTCTGTCTCTAAAGACAAAGGTAAAGGAATTGTTATTTATCAAAATCCTCAGAAGGGTACCTTAGTACCTAAGCTGAATGCTTCCAAAGCCTTAGTGATTCATTCATCTGGTTCTAGAAATCAGACCTCTGGATCAGTTCAGCGACCTACTCCTAGACTCAGAGTAGATATCCTTGGTAAGAAATCTGAAGAACTGAATGTTCGTCCTATTTCAAAAACCAATAGTGTACTTGGTGCTGGCACTTCTAATTCCAAATTAAAAGCTCAGCACTCAAGTGGTCCTAGAACTAATTTTAGTTATAGGAAATGTTATCACTGTGGACTTACCGATCATATTGCAAGTAAGTGTCCCACAGCCACCAAAGCTAATAAGATAGCTAAGGTGAAGATAGCACCCAAGAAGACCAAACCAGTTGCAATTCAGGTCAAGGTGACTCCTACCGCTGAGGTCAAGAAATTGACCAAAGTGAAGAAAGACAAAGCTGAATCTTCAAATGCTGCGAAGACTGCTGAACCCATTCCAACTACTTCCACTGACAAACGCGTATACATGGTGAAGTGGGTACCCAAGCAAAACTAATCTTCCTTTGTATTGCAGGTTAAGAAGGGTATCTGGTATCTCGATAGCGGATGCTCTAGACACATGACTGGAAAGAAAAACCTGCTCGTTGAATACAAGGAAGAGAAGGGTCCCTCTGTGACTTTCGGTGGAAATGGAAAAGGACATACCCGAGGGTATGGTGTACTTTCAAATGGTACAACATCCTTCAGAAGAGTCGCATATGTTGAAGGGCTGAAGCATAATCTTCTAAGCATCAGTCAGCTTTGCGATATGGATAACAAAGTGATTTTCACTAAGGAATCCTGCTTTGTCTCTGACAAAAAGGAGAAGATAGCTCTCAGCGGTTATCGTTTGGAAAATGTTTACGTTATAAACATGGACTCAACAACCACTGAGAACTCCTGTTTCTTCTCAAAAGCATCTTCTGATGTTAACTGGCTATGGCACAAAAGGCTCTCACATCTCAACTTCAAGACACTGAATACTCTTTCATCCAAAGAGTTAGTCACTGGTCTACCTCAACATTCATACGCCAAAGAGTCCTTATGTTCAGCGTGTGAAAAAGGGAAGCAGACCAAGGCAAGCTTTAAGTCAAAGCAAGTTTCCTCAGTGTCATCTCCTCTACAACTACTCCATATGGATTTGTTTGGCCCCGTTAACAAACAATCCATCGCTGGAAAGAAATATACGCTGGTCATAGTTGATGAATTCTCTCGTTACACATGGGTAATATTTCTCCGTTCTAAGAGTGACACCCCTGAAGAACTCATCATCTTTGTTCGGAAGATGGAAACTCTGAACAATATGACTGTTCGCTCAATAAGGAGTGATCATGGAACTGAATTCAAAAACAGTTCTCTTGATTCCTTCCTTGAGAGCAAGGGTATTTCTCACAACTTTTCGTCAGTGAGAACACCACAACAAAACGGAGTCGCTGAAAGAAGAAATAGAACAATTATTGAAGATGCACGTTCAATGCTCAGCGATTCTCACCTGCCTACTCAGTTTTGGGCAGAAGCTGTCAACACTGCTTGTTTTACGCAAAACAGGTCGCTGATAGTTAAAAGATTCAAAAAGACAGCCTACGAACTCTTTCATGGGAGAAAGCCTTCAATCAGCTTTCTTCACATCTTTGGCTGTCAGTGTTTCATACTGAACAACAGAGATGCCCTTGGAAAGTTTGATCCTAAGGCTGATGATGGAATCTTTCTTGGATACTCCTCAGTTTCCAAAACCTTCAGAGTCTTCAACCGAAGAAGACAAACTGTAGAAGAAACTATTCACGTCACGTTTGACGAATCCCGTTCAGCGAACTCTAAACCGAACGCTGATACAGAAGAACTGAATCAATGGATGTTTTCTCATCTTGGTGATTCAGAAGATGTTCCCACTCCTCATGCTCACACAGTAGAAAATGATGGTCCTTCTATCATTCTAAATATGCAAAATAGTGAAGCTGAAACATCTTGGGTCTCAGCTGTTCCTATAAACACTATACCTGCAGTTGATCCAAATGTCTCAGAAATTCCATCTATTTCTCAGCAATCAGTGAATGAAGTGGAAAACGCAAACATTCCTCTCTTAGCTGATAATCCAGAAGTAGCTGAAGTCTCATCTTCAGTTTCTCCAGTTCAGACTGAGTCAGCGACGCATGCTCCGGCTCAGCGATGGACTGTAAATCACCCAATCGATCAAATTCTTGGTGATCCCAACGCTGGTATTCAGACTCGTAGAAGTGCAGGTAATATTTGTTTATTTGTTAACTTTATTTCTCTAACTGAACCAAAGAAAATAGATGATGCCCTCAGAGATCCAAACTGGGTCAGCGCTATGCAAGAAGAGCTGACTGAATTCGAAAGAAACAAAGTTTGGAAACTTGTTCGTAGACCAACTGACAAAACGGTGATAGGGACTAAATGGGTCTATCGAAACAAGTTGGACGAACATGGTACTGTAACTCGCAACAAAGCTCGTCTTGTTGCTCAGGGATACAGACAAGAGGAAGGGATAGATTATGACGAAACTTTTGCTCCAGTAGCAAGACTTGAATCTATTCGTCTTTTCTTAGCATATGCTGTACACAAAAACTTCACTGTACATCAGATGGATGTTAAGTCAGCGTTTCTAAATGGAAAGCTAAATGAAGAAGTATATGTGGAACAACCTCCAGGATTCTCAGATCCTAAGCGTCCAGGTTATGTTTATAAACTGGACAAGGCACTTTATGGCTTAAAGCAAGCTCCACGTGCATGGTATGATACTCTCTCTACTTATCTCCATATTGAAAAATTTGAGCGAGGTAAGATTGACAAAACTTTGTTTTTTAGAAAAGTAAAAGGTCATATCATTTTAGTTCAAATATATGTTGATGACATTATATTTGGTTCTACTAACCCTGAGCTTTGTACTCGTTTCGCTGATAGAATGAAAGAAGAGTATAAAATGAGTATGATGGGTGAACTAACGTATTTCCTTGGTCTTCAGATTAAGCAAACTGAAAAAGGAACTTTTATAAATCAGGGAAAGTATGTTAAAGATATGCTGAAGAAATTCGACTTAACTGAAAGTTCAGCTATGAAAACCCCTATGGCACCACCGCTGATACTTGATAAGGACACAAAGGGTGTTCCTGTCAATGTCACGCTGTACCGTGGGATGATCGGCTCACTATTGTATCTTACAGCTAGCCGACCCGATATTATGTTTGCAACATGTCTGTGTGCACGATATCAAGCTGAACCTAAGATATCCCATATGAAAGCTGTAAAGCGAATCTTTCGATATCTTAAGGGTACAACGAATCTAGGTCTTTGGTATCCCAAAGACTCAGGATTCGATCTAACCGCCTATTCAGACAGTGATTTTGCAGGTTGCAAAATGGATAGGAAAAGCACCACAGGAGGATGTCAGCTCCTGGGTGGAAAGCTGGTAAGTTGGACAAGTAAGAAGCAAAACTCAGTGTCCACTTCCACATCTGAAGCTGAGTATGTAGCCGCTGGAAGCTGCTGTTCTCAAGTCTTGTGGATGAGAAATCAGCTACTAGACTATGATCTTCAGCTCTCCAAAATTCCAATCTATTGCGACAGCACAAGTGCCATCGCTATAGCAAACAATCCAGTGCTACACTCAAAGACAAAACACATAGAAATCAGATATCATTTTATCAGAGATCATGTGATGAATGATGATATAGAACTTCATTTTATCCCAACTGATTATCAGTTAGCTGATTTGTTTACCAAACCTCTTGATGAGACAAGATTCAACTTTCTCATCAGCGAGCTTGGAATGCTGAACTTTGAAGGATAAAATCTTCAGCAGTTCACATTTATCAGCGATACGTTTATACATTCTTGTATAGGCTTAGGGATAAAATCAACTTTTATAATCCATTTCATCATCTTCTCTCTGAATAAACTTGGTTAAACTGATATCCAGGTATGTTTTCTCTCTCTGACAATCGCATGTAAATGCAAGATTTCAAAATAAATTGCATCGCTGAATATCTCTTCCTTAACAGAGATATTTTGAAAATTCCTTAAACCTTCACTGATATTTCTATTCAGTGCTTCATGTTTTTCAAAAGAGTCCCTGAGTTTTTCAAAACCTCAGAGACATCCTAAAAGAATGTGAAAGGACAGTTGTGACGTCATTGCAACGGATAACACTCGGCACGATTTCTTTCTGACACACGTTTGCACGTTTTGTTCAAACTTCCAATCAAATGCAAACACGTGGCCGTGTCATGATCAAAACCTTTTCCCGCTCAAGGTTTTCTCTCTCTAAAAATCCCTATATAAACAACTCTTGGTTTATATTTGTCTTTTACGCGAACAATCTTTCTCCGCAAGAAAAGAATTCTCTGTTGCATTTGTGCTCTCAAAAACCTCAAGAACTGTTCATCATCTTCTTCATCAACTTCAAGGTTAATATGTTCTTATTTTATATCAAATGCGTATAACTTGTTTTCGATCTTCTCTTTGTTTTAACAAGATCAAACAAAATAACTTTTTTAAAATAAAATCATTTCTTTCATGGTTTTATGAACACAACCATTTCATGGTTGTTCTTCAAGTTTTAAATCTAAATCTTAAACTTGTTCTTCATTCGTATCCATTTTTCTTTTAGAAACTGGAATACAAGATTTTATGGGTTTTACTTTTCTTTTAAAATCAAGAAAAACCCTAATCTTCATTAAGACATTTTTTGTCTGAATGAAATGGACAAGATTCGAAAAATCTTAACGGAAATTTCTTTCCACATTAAGATAATTCTTATCTGTTAACATCTTTGGTTGAACTGATAATACAGTGATATGGCATCTTCAAAGCTGAATGTTACCGCTGAATCCATCTCCACTGACTCTGAGGAAATGGAAATCTTCAAAGCCCCCCAGGTGAAGTTCGAGCTGGATCAACTCGATTGGACTAAGGCCAACAACCTCTCAGCTCTTCTCGAGTTTCCTCCTCGGAAGCAAGTATCACATCTGGACGATGCTGTAAGTTTTCTGAAGAACAGCCCCATCTACACAGCCCTGACCATAACACCTCCTGCCAGTCAGCGGCTCTTATCCCAGTTCTGGTACTCTGCCAGACACACTGAGCTACCTTCTGCCAAAGATCCATCCAAAACCATAGACTGCATACTCAGCGATACTGAGTATGGCACCATCAAGATCACACCCGCAATTATCCGCAAAGCCCTAAACTTCCCAAATGCCTCCAAAGAAAAACCCTTCATTCCATTCCCTGACCACAAAAAGCATGCTGACAGAGAAGCAATCATTGCTTTCCTTGATGCAATGGGTTATATCTGGGATATTGGAAGGGACAAGAAGCCTGAGAATAAACTGACGCTGATAAAGAAATCCAAAATGCCCAGCGAGATAAATTTCATCTTCGCTCACCTGATCAGCTGCATGACAGCGAAATCCGGATCTTCTGATCAAGCCGCCCAACCTCAGCAGTCCATGGGATACGCACTGCTGAAAGGTCTAAATATTGACTGGGCCTCCATTATTTATGAAGACCTGATTCAACGTGTCGATTCTGCCGCTGACAGACCAGCATGGGTTCCTTACCCACGATTCATCAGCGCCATCTTTCAATATGGCCTGAAGGACAGCTATCCTGAAGAGGGTGATCTGAAACTTTCTCAGATTGGCCCTAAGGTTCTCGACTTCAAGCCTGTCGCCAATGAGGTACGTCTCTCTACTCTTCTCTCTCTTCTAAATTCTCCGCTTTCTGTGGCTCCTTCAGCGACAATACCAATCGCTGATACCTCGGCCACAACATCCTCTCCCTATAAGAAAAGGAAACCCTCACACACCCAACTTGATTCCAAAAGGATCAAGAAAACCAAGGAGCAACCCCAGCAATTCCATGCTGAAGACTCCTCAGCTCGTTCTGAAGAGATGAAGGAAAGTTCCGTGGTACGCTCTGCCACACCCGTGCAAGCCATCCCTCCAATCCAGACTTCAGCGTCTCCAAACGCTGAGGTTAGAAACTTGGAAACTACCCAACCTCCCTCAGTCTCTCAAAAGACTGATGAAGTGATTGTCAGCGATTCCAACGCTGAACTCAGAACCCGAACCCCAATCTTAACCTTCGCTTCTCCCTCCACTCACTTGGACACTCCTCCAGCAAACACTGGAGATGCCATCATTCCAGAAGCCGCCGCTGATGCTTCTCAACAAATGATGAAGAAAGGACCTGCAGAGTTCACCATACCTCACCGTACTTTCGAAAAGGATATGGAACACTATTCAGGAACTTGCAACTTCGACGAGTTCATCAATCCTCCTGCAGGTACTAATCCCACCTTAAACACTGTAACTAAACCTGAAACTTCTGAGCTTTCCTTTGTTCACAAGTACTTATATGTTACAGGTCCTAATTTGGGAGACATCAACGCCTCGCTGAAGTCCGTGGAAACAAAGCTGTCCAGTCTCACCACCACACTCTCCAACAACTCAACAGCTGTAACAAACGCTGGAGAGAACTTGACAAAGGTGACAACGGTGGTGGAGAAGAAAGCTTCCACTGAAGACATCAAGAGTCTTGATAAGACGCTCAACGATTTTGCCAAGGTGCTCTGTGACATCTACACTGACTACACAAGCCTCAAAACATCAGTTTCGACCATGTCCAGCGAAGTAACAACGCTGAAGACATCGGTTGAAAAACTCGAGGGTGATATGTCAGAGGTCAAGACTGACTTAGGCTCTGTAAAGACCGACGTTAGCTCTATGAAGACGATGATCGAGACACTGGTAAACAAGGCAAATAGTCCAGCTCCTGCTCCTGCCCCTGCCCCTGTCCCTATTCTGGAATCTTTCACAGAGGAGGATCGCACAGAGCTGAGGAAAATCACGCCTGCTATCTCTGGCCTAGAAGACAGAATAGCAAAGCTTGAAGGTTGTGTGAAACTCTCTGGCCCAGAAGACAGAGATAACACCAATGCTGAGTCTGCCCATTCCTCCCCCAGTCATCATGAAAAAGAGGGGGAGAAGAGCGCTGAACATTCCAAGGAGAAAAGCGCTGAAGATCTGAACAACAAAAGCGCTGAAGACCTTTCCCATGATGAATCTATCAGGGGAGAGAGGAATGAAGATCTGACCACTGGACCTCAGGGAGATGAAAACCCTGAGGGAACCGAGAAGCTCGCCTCTGTATCTGAGGGGGAGCAACTCGAAGAAGATGCTGAGAATTCCGAAGCAGAAGAAGATGAAGACATCGACATCCCTGACGACAAACCATCCTTCTCTCCAAGAAAGGATGATGATGATGATGAAGATGACGATGATTTCTTTATCGTCAAACCTGCCCCAAGGATCAAAGCTCTTAAAGGAATCTCAATAAAAGAACCATCAGGGGAGAAGACAAAGACAAAGCCCTCAGCCTCTGGCGCTGAGAAAAGCAAAGACAAAGGCCTCGCTGAAGATGAAAATCTAGCGATTCTCTTTGAAAAGCCGGTTTGTCAGGTAAACTAAAACTTTACTTTTTCCTTCCCTGAACTTCACAACAGCTCACTAAGTTCTCCAAACCTATATACATCCACATTATTTTTCTATCTTTTCTACCCAAGTTCTTCTACCCAATTCTTATCTGTAAGATCGCTGCTTTTCAGCTAGTCCTCTCCCCTGTTTGAGGATGTCGCTGAAGGTTCTACTGTTGCGACTTCACAAATAAAGCCAACTGCTGCTGATGAAATAATCCCAGTCTTGGACTTGATCTCTGAGACTGATGAACCAGAAGAACAACCTCTCTCGCGCAATAAGAGACCTTCCTCAGTTCCTCAAAAGCTGAGTGAAGAGGATCAAAAGAGAAGAGAAGAAATAATAAAGCGATTCGAGGATCAGCGAATCATTCTAAGGCCTGATCAACTGCCTTCAGTTCCTCCTAAGTTCAGAATTTCAAAAGCTGAATATCAGGACCACCTTAGAGCTGAACGCCTCATTGCTGAAAGAAAGGAAGCTGAAGAGAAAGACAGAGAATACGCCATCAAGCTCACTCAAGAATCTGTCAAAGACCCCAAGCTGAAGCGTGTTCCCATTCAAATCCAACGAAAGTTGTGGGAAGAAGCCCAGAAGATCGTGGAAAAGAAAACTGAAGTTTCTCAGACCACCTTGATCTGGTGTAAAGAGAAAATTCACTTCAGATATCGTCCAGCGAAGATCAACAAGGTATTCATCTCTGGAAGAACATCTATCGGAGTACCTATTGTTGACATCAAACTGTTCAGAGAAGATGGCACATCTGAAACCTTTCGTGCTGACACTGTAAAAAGGTATGGTCTCTCTGAATGGCTGGAGATGAGGTTAGCTATCCAACCATCACAATCAAAGTACAAGAATCATTTTGAAAAGCTGATAAACAGACAGATCGACTTGATATCTTCCTGTGTGGATATTCCTCCTGTTCCTGATCTAAAGCCGAAAAGAAAAAGAGGTTCTCCAAGGAAGAAACGTCAAGATTCAAATTCAGGACCTGTCATACGAAATGAAACTGGAATTGGTTTCTCTCGCGCTGAAGTACTTGGTCCTGATCCTGATCTATCTGCCCTTGACATCTCTCTGCCACCATGTGAACTTTTCGTCCCTGGTAAAGTCATCAGTAATCCTTATGGAATATTCTTTCTTGACTACGACGGACGAAAATGCTTTCAACGGATCGCTGAGCTCCCAATCACTCCAATCGAACAGCTCAGAGATCTTATCTACTGGTGTGACTTCAGAAAGGACATTCAGGCACGACACCTAAAACCCTTGATCTTTCAAGAAGCGCTGAAGAAAAGAAAACAAGGTGTAACGGTTCCTGACTGGATGATTCCCACTGAAAAGACGACCCTTGATGAACTTCTCATTAAGGAAGAACCTTTTCAAAACTGATATAATCTCCTTTTTTCTCTATTGTATCAGTTATCCTTCTGTACTTGTAATTTATTTCGCTTGTACTTGTAATCTTTCTGTTCTTCATTGTAACCTGATTCAAAGATTTAAAGAAAGATTTCAGCGAATGTACTTTACTCCATCAGTACTGAAAAGATCCCAGAAAACAGTAAAAGGGACAAATATTTTATGAGTTCTTTTTATCCTTATGTTTTCATTAAATAGCAATTTTCTTTGTTGCTATGTCATAATCAAATAGGGGGAGATTGTTGATCCAAACCCTCAGTGATTTGATAATGACCCTCTCTTAAATACTTAGTGAAAATTGTATGTAAACAATATGTATCAGAGTTTCACTATCGCTGATAAGTACTAAGATCTTACAGTACCGCTGATAGGAACTCTCGCTCTTTAAATTAAACATTCAGCGAACACTGTTCACCATAATGCGTTGAGTCTGTTCAGTCCTTATGTTGATCGCTGATAAGTTAGTTGTTTACTTATGATCCCTGAAGACAAGTTTCACGTCAACAAAGGTTCTACGCTGAAGTCAAAGATCAAGCTCAAGAACCAGCGACAAGTCTACTAATGAACTGATGCGGATCAGCGAAGACTAGATTTGTCCACTCAACGTGAAGTATCAAGTACAAGACTTCAGCTATCGCTGAACTTTATCATTCGCTGAATAGTAAATGATAATCGATGAATCAACGAAAGCTGATCATGAAGTCCTCCATACAAAGTTCTTTTGTCTTAACCTCCCTTGCACGCCACCGTACGAAATGTCAGAAAAGAACCTCCGAAAATCTGAGATCGTACAACCACTCTGATACTACACTGTTCATTCATGCGGCTACCAAGGTTGTCAACAAAGGTCAATGACATGCAACCAATCCGCTGATGACACGTGTAAAGCGTATACTGAATTGCATTAAATGCATGCAGTATATAAAGAGATGAACTCACTTCATTTGAAGTAACTTGCTAACTCTGGACAAGTTCAAATCTCTCTCAAGATAGGATTTTATTAGTAATCTCCATATCTTTCTTAGTGCAAGAAACCTTAGTGTTCCAACTTGTTTAGATTTAGGTTTATCCTTAATCTTGTTTCCGCAACAAGCTGTAAATTGTTAATGATTTATCAATAAACAATTTAGAAAAGTAAAATAGCGTGTTTGTATTCAACCCCCCCCCCCCCCCCCCCCCTTCTATAAACTTGTATAGGCCTTTCGGGACCAACAGAGTGGTATCAGAGCTTTTGGTTATTATTTTGGGTTAGACTTGATTGAACGATGGAGGCTAATACAAGTAGGATGATAAGTCTTAATGGTTCTAATTATCATGTTTGGAAAGGAAAGATGGAAGACCTTCTTTATGTGAAGGATTTTTACTTGCCTGTTTTTTCGACCGACAAACCTGAGAATAAAACAGATGAAGAATGGAGTATTTTGCATCGACAGGTTTGTGGGTATATTCGACAATGGGTAGATGATAATGTTTTGAACCATATTAGTGGGGAGACTCATGCTCATACTGTGTGGAACAAGCTCGAGCAGTTATATGCTCGAAAGACTGGAAATAATAAGTTTTTTTTGATTAAAAAGATGATACAACTTAAGTACCATGATGGAACTCATATCACTGATCATTTGAATGCATTTCAGGGAATTATTAATCAGCTTGCAGGAATGGGTATCAAGTTTGAAGATGAAATCCAAGGCTTACGGATCCTTGGTACTCTACCGGATTCGTGGGAGACTTTTAGGACATCATTGTCCAACTCCGCGCCCGATGGTGTTATTTCCATGGAATTGGCTAAAGGCAGTATTTTAAATGAAGAGATGAGAAGAAAGTCACAGGGTTCCTCTTCACAATCAGATGTCTTGGTCACAGAAAGGCGGGGGAGAAGTCAGAGTAGAGGTCCAAGTAACAGAGGAAATCATCGGGCAAATTCGAAAGGAAAGTATGTTGATTTTGAGTGCTACCACTGTGGTAGGAAAGGGCACACGGTACGATTCTGCAGACAGTTGAAGAAGGAGAACAAAAGAGGCATACACAACAATCAAAAGAACAATCATAAGAAAGATGATGGTGGTAATGACAATGCTGAAATCAATACCACTGTTGAGGAGTTCTTTCTTTGTTGTGATGATGATATGGTGAACCTTGCACATGATGATTCGAGTTGGGTTATTGACACTGGTGCTACGTGTCATGTTACATCACGAAGAGACTTCTTTACATCTTACACTACAGGTGATTATGGCACTGTTAAGATGGGTAATAGTGGTCCATCAAAGGTTGTTGGAATTGGCAATGTCTGTTTTAAATTTGACACTGGGATGGAATTGGTTTTACGGAATGTAAAACATGTCCCAAATATGAGACTTAATGTGATTTCTACATGCTTACTTGATGATGATGGCTACAATAACAACTTTGGTAATGGTATATGGAACTCACTCGTGGTTCATTAATCGTGGCAAGAGGTAAGAAATGCCCATTGTTATATGTGACACATCCGAAGATCTCCAACAACATTGTCAACGCTGTGGAGAATAATGATATGACTGGTTTGTGGCATAAGAGACTTGGCCACATGAGTGAGAAGGGGATGTCTCTCCTATCAAAGAGAAATGTGTTGCCAGGTGTGCATGATGTTCATCTGAAGAAGTGTTCTCATTGTCTGGCAGGTAAGCAGAACAGAGTTTCGTTTAAGAGTCATCCTCCTTCTAGGAAGGAGAACACACTTGATTTGGTACATTCCGATGTTTGTGGTCCTATGAAGACTAGGACACTTGGTGGTTGCTATTATTTTGTCACATTCATCGATGATCATTTGAGAAAGGTATGGGTATATACCTTAAAATCTACAGATCAAGTATTTGATGTGTTTAAACAATTTCATGCCTCGGTTGAGAGACAGACTGGGAGGAAGCTTAAGTGTATTCAGACAGACAATGGAGGTGAATACATTGGGCCATTTGATGCTTATTGTATAGAACATGGTATTCGGCATCAAAAGAGTCCTCCCAAGACACCACAATTGAATGGATTAGCAGAGCGAATGAACAGAACATTGGCCGAGCGTGTCAGATGTTTGCTGTCACATGCAGGGTTGCCGAAATCCTTTTGGGGAGAAGCTTTGAATACGGCGGTACATGTTATTAATCTAACTCCTTGTGTTCCTTTGTCTTTTGATGTTCCTGACAGTGTTTGGAGCGGCAAAGATGTTTCGTACCGTCACTTACGGGTCTTTGGATGCAAGGCTTTTGTCCATATTCCCAAAGATGAAAGATCAAAGCTTGATGTGAAGACTAAGCCATGTGTGTTCCTTGGTTATGGCCAAGATGAGTTCGGTTACAGATTATGTGACTCGGTTCAAAAGAAACTTGTTCGAAGCCGAGATGTTATTTTCATGGAAGATCAGACTTTGAAAGATGTTGAGAAGGAAGACACTATTCCTCAACATAATGATAATCTTACTGATTTGGATCCAACTCCTCCTAAGCATGTTGAGACACGTGATGGAGATGGTGTTCTAAATGACGAACAAGATGGCACTGATGATGTTGATGTTCCAGAGGAAATTGAGATGGATGCAGAAGATCATCCAGAGTTACCAGTTCCAGGTATGCCATCATTTATCCCACTTAGGCGGTCTATGAGAGATCGTCATCCTTCAACACGATACTCTGCTGATGAGTATGTCTTACTCACTGATGGGGGAGAGACGGAGTGTTATGAAGAGGCCATGGAAGATGAGCACACGAAAGAGTGGGTTGAAGCCATGCAAGACGAGATGACTTCCTTGTATGAGAACAATACTTTTGAGTTGGTGAAGTTCCCTAAAGGAAAAAGAGCTTTGAAGAACAAGTGGGTCTACAAAGTGAAGACAGAAGAACATACTTCACGGCCCAGGTACAAAGCTAGATTGGTGGTTAAAGGCTTCAGTCAAAGAAAAGGTATTGACTTTGATGAGATTTTCTCACTAGTCGTGAAGATGGGATCTATCCGAGTGGTTCTTGGTTTAGCTGCTAGCCTTGATCTTGAGGTTGAGCAAATGGATGTGAAGACAGCTTTCCTTCATGGTGACTTGGACAAGGAAATCTACATGGAGCAACCTGAAGGTTTTCAGGTTAAGGGCAAAGAAGACTATGTGTGTAGACTTCAGAAAAGTCTTTATGGTTTGAAGCAAGCACCAAGACAGTGGTACAAGAAATTTGAGTCAGTCATGGGTAAGCAAGGCTACCGGAAGACTACTTCAGATCACTGTGTTTTCTTCCAGAGGTTTGGTAATGATGATTTCGTTGTCTTATTACTATATGTTGATGACATGTTGATTGTTGGCAAGAATGTAGAAAGAATTACCCAGTTGAAGTTAGAATTGAGCAAGTCTTTTGCTATGAAAGACTTGGGGCCAGCAAAACAGATTCTTGGCATTCGGATTACACGAGATAGATCTTCCAAGAAGTTGCACATGTCACAAGAGCAATACATCGAGAAGGTGCTTCGCAGATTCAACATGGAAAAAGCTAAAGTTGTTACTTCACCTCTAACTACCAACTTTAAGCTAACTGATAAAGATTGTCCCTCTTCAAAGAAGTAGATTGAAGAGATGGATCGAATTCCATACACATCGGATGTTGGGAGTCTGATGTATGCGATGGTATGCACACGACCTGATATTGCCTATGCAGTAGGTGTTGTTAGTCGTTTTCTGTCGAACCCAGGTAAGAAGCATTGGGAAGCAGTTAAGTGGATTCTCAGATATCTACGTGGTACTTCCAAATTGGGTATAACTTTTGGAAATGGGGAGCCAATGCTTGTTGGGTACACTGATTCTGATATGGCAGGAAATAAGGACAACATGAAATCCACTTCTGGATATTTGATGACCTTTGTAGGGGGAGCTGTGTCATGGCAATCAAGGTTGAAAAAGTGTGTTGCTTTGTCTACCACTGAGGCTGAGTATATGGCGGCAATAGGAGCGTGCAAAGAACTATTGTGGCTGAAACGATTCATGCAAGAGCTCAACTTTATGCAACAACGCTACATGGTTCTTTGTGATAATCAAAGTGCGATTCACCTTGCTAAGAATTCTATGTTTCATAAAAGAACAAAGCATATCGATGTGAGGTATCATTGGATTAGAGATGCTCTTGAAGACAAGATGTTTGAACTTGATAAAGTGCATACTGATGATAATGGTTCCGATATGTTGACAATGGCAAACTCTTCCTCATAGGCAAAAAGGGGGAGTTTTGTTGGGTTTTCTTATGGTTTTTTGGCCCATGAGGAAGGCCCATGTGTTTTGGCCCTCATATATATATTTCTTATTCAACACTATTTTATTAGGGTGTGTGTATTTTAAAATTAGCAGCCACACATAGAGAGAGAGAGAGAGAGAGAAGAAAAAGGAGAGAGAGCTCCATTTTCGTTTTTCTTAACCCAGCTGCAGAAAACTTCTGTTTCTTGGAGATTGAACGGTCGGATCGTCGTGATTTTTGGTCAGCAGCTTTGTCAGGATCGAATCTTAACAAGACAATAAACACTTAGAATTCAGAATTAAAGAATCTGCGGAAAAGAACTTTAATTCTCACAATCAAGAACAATGTAACAGAAAATTCACAATTTTGTATTCACTGTTTTGAATCACAATATTAACAACCAAACCTCAATCTTGTTGAACAGGCTCAACAAGACGACTTCTACTTCTCTAGAAATAGGGTTCTTACACCTTGAGGTTTATACACTCTTGAATCAATATAGAATTCTATATCACACGTATATTCTCTCTATTATCTATCTTGTGATTTTTTCTAATAGTTATCTATCAATACTATTTATACAAAAGTAATTACAAGATAACTATCAAAAGTAAATTGATCTTCTGAATCTTCGTTAAACATATCTTGATCAATTCCTTCTTTGTCTCCAAAAGTATCGCATCCCAAACTTATCAAGTCAGCAGTATTAACAATGATTTGACTTAGCAGCATTAACGACCTTCAGCAGTATTAACCTTCACAGTCTTCTAGCAGTAGTATCTCAGCTCAGCAGTAGTAACCTTGACTAGCAGTAGTAATTTGGTCTAGCAGTACTAACCGTGTCTAGCAGTAGTAACTTCGTCTAGCAGTAGTAACCTTGACTAGCAGTAGTAACCTTGTCTAGCAGTAGTAACCTTGTCTAGCAGTAGTAACGAAGAACTGGCAGTAGTAACATTGTCTTGGCAGTACTAACCATACTTAGCATATCTTCAGTTCCCAACAATCTCCCCCTAACTTGACTTTTTAGGAAAAGAAGTCAAGTTCTTCAGATGATGCTTCCAAAACCTAATCATACATGCCTAGATTAGGATTAAATCCCAGACTTTGATTGAGAATCCTTTTTACCAAGAATTTACCCATTGCTGAATCCTTGTTGCAGGTCAACTTAGCATGTAGTATTCCGTTCAGCCTCTTCATGCTGTGATTGTATATTTCATCCACCAGATAGTATTCTTGAGTCGCAGAGTCAAGGGAGATGACATATACTCCACAGTTTTCATAGAGCATCCAGTTGGTAATGGCTTGAAACTGTGTGTTTATCCTATGCTGAACCGCTTCAGGTTTGAACATTTGGCACAAGAATTCAAGTACCATTTTAGAGATTGACATCCCTTGCTCAGTCAGCATGTTTTCATATAGCCTCATCCCAACTTTGAACATCTCTTCTAAGTCTGATCTTGAGCAAGTTCTGACAATTTTTCCCCAAGTTGAAAAGACTTCAAATTTTCCATCTGCTCTTTTTATCCTAATGAACTCCTTTCTACCATCTTTCAAAGTGTCCCAAAAGATGATTTCAGGAGCCTTAGACGATATTGGTTCAGCCTGAATTGGGTTAGAGTCAACAACAGTAATGTACACATCACATTGGGCATCAGTTTGTGATTGTACATTGCTTGATTGCCTTGATGGAGTTGCCACTTCTTCTTCAGCAACTTTTGGATCAGAATTTTCTTTCACTGTTTCCTCCTGGGCCTCTTCTGCAGTTGGCTCCATCCTTGGCTTCTTTTCATTTTTCTTCTGTGAAGTTATGGGCTTGGTGCTTGGTCTTTTCTTTGACATCATCTTGGTTCTTTTAAGAGTTTTAACAGCTTCAGGAGTTGGTTCAGCTGTTTTAAGTTTTTCAGTAGCAATAACCATTTCTGCTGCTATGGCTGTTACTGCTTCTCTTAGAACATGTAATGATGCTGCTTCAACACTGTTCTTCACAATCCAGTATACTTCTTCATCAATTTCAGCTTAAGATGTAGTTACTGCTTCCTGCTCAGTTTCTGCTGCTTTTTCTGTTTGGCCTTCAGCAGCATTAACTGTTTCTGCTGCTTGTTCAAACTCAGCAGTATTAACAGTTTCTGCTGCTGTGGTTTCTGCTGCTGTTGTAGTTTCTGCTTCTTTAATAAGCTCTTCCACCTTTTCTGTCTCCCCCTTATTCTGTGCACTGGACTCCCCCTTAAACTGTGCATTATCAATTTCCATCTCAGCTTCCATCTGAACTGTCTCCCCCTCAACTTGTAGACCCTTCATATTCAGTTCTGCTTCTGATTCTGACTCTGACTCCCCCTTTTTGGGAGCATCATCAGTTGGAATTCTTCTTCTCAGCACAAATCTTGCCTTTTTCTTTCTGTGCAACAACTTGGTGACCATCTTCTTGAGCTTCTCAATTTGAGACTGTTGGTAGGTGACCACGGTCTTCAGTTGCTCAATCTCCTTCTTCTGTGACATAACATCCAAGTTGACATTTCCAATGGTTTCCATCAATTCAGCATAGTTATATCTATCCTCACCTTGTTTAGAAGTGTTTACCTTCTTTAAAGGATCCTTGGAAGTTTTAGCAGAAGCCTTCTGCCTAGCAGAAGCACTAACTGCCCCCTTGGTTTCTTGGCACCTGGGTCCTCCTAATGATTTCTCATTTAGAGTTGCCATGGGGAAGGTCTTATTTATGTTACCACTGTCCTTCTCTGTGCTAGCAGAAGTAGTGGCAGCCTTAGCACCCATATGCTCATCCTTCTCCTTAGAGAGCACCTTCTTGGGGTTGGGAGACACCCCTGTGGTTTCCCTGTTGATATTCTCAATTGGAGAATGCTCCAACTGAGGGCTTAAAGGCTTAGGGCTCTGAGTAGGTACATCAAGGGAAGGAACCTTGTGCACCTTTCTTCTTTCAAACCTTTTGGTGATTGTGGGAGTGGGTCGTTCAAGAATGGACTGAGGGATGTCTTTTGAGATGGAAGGTTGGGATTGGTCATCAGTGGGTGTGTCTAATGAGGGCCTTGACCCTGATGCCATACCTTCAATTGTGTGGGACACAACCATCATTGTAGAGAACAATGGTGTGTCAACTCCTTCCGAGTCCCTAGGAAGTCTTTTCATATTTGAAAAAACCTTCCCTTTAGGGGATTTTGGTACATATACCTCATCAAACTGAGGTAAGTCCATCAATTCCTTGTTAATAACTTCTTGCACAAACCTTGGATACATGTAAAAGCTCTTTTTGGATTCCAAGTTTGATACAAGATCATTAAAGATCATAGCTGAAAAATTATACTTTCTAGCAGTGGATAAGCAGACCAAGGCATATGCAATGGGACTGCTGAACTCACTCCATCCAGTAGTTTTCTTGGAAATACAGTGCATAAGGGTATGAACAAGAAATCTCCATTGGTTGAAAAATTTTGACTTGTAGAATTTAAAAACACCAATGGGACCTTCATACCCCATTCTTTGTAAAGTCGAATATAGGTCATCAGAAGATAGAGAGGTTATACCTGAGGCATCATCCAAGTGAAGAGAGATGCGAATAGCCTCCTCTGTGACTTTCAAGGGTTTATCACAAACCCTTGTTCGAATGGTTTTCTGCCCTTCTTCGAAACTAACAGTGGCATTCCCCCAAAATTGCGTCTGATGTTCGATATAGATGGTTGGGCTCACCGTTAGGGCATAGGAGATGTGCGAGGATTTAAGAAAATCGACGATATCGTGGAATCCCGCAGCTTGTTTCGGCTTCTGAAGCATGGCTATTTCATTGTGCTCATCAACAAACTCCATGATTCCTGAGGATTCTTGAAAGAAAACCACAAAGATTCTGGGGAGACTAGGTTAGAACGAGAGAGAAGAAGTTAATGCGAAGAGACGTTATGAACTTTGGCGGGCAAACAGGGGTATTTATATGCCCTAGATTATCAAAAGCAGTATTAATGACATAGGCAGTACTAACTACCGAGCAGTATTAACTGCAAAGCAGTATTAACTGCGAGGCAGTATTAACTACACAAGCAGTATTAACGACTGAGCAGTATTAACTACACAAGCAGTATTAACTACTGAGCAGTATTAACTACATAAGCAGTATTAACTGTGCACTAGCAGTAGAAACTCTGCACTGGCAGTAGAAACTCTGCACTAGCAGTGGTAACTCCGCACAGGCAGTAGTAACTACACTTTGCATTACCAGTCAGATCCTCAAATGTCATCTTACCTTCTGACACATCACCTTTACCACTTCTCTTACCTTCTGCAGGATTATTTCCAACAGTAACATGTCCTCCATCAATCTTTTTGAATTTTTTTTTCGAGGCAGGCCATGTTACCTGTCATGTGCCTGGAGCAACCACTATCAACATGCCAAATGCTCTTCCCCTTGAGCTGTTGGTTGCCCTGCACATCTGATAGATCAATTAGTTTTATTGGGAACCCAAGCCGAAGTGGTCTTGGGTCTCCCTTGCTCATCAAAGTACTTACATTCTGTTTTGATGAGCTTGTCAAAGTGAGGAACATCAGTGCTTGAGTACTTTGTTTTGATGATAGGTCTAGAAGCAGTACTAACTGATGCAGAAGTACTAACTTTGTTAGCAGCACTAACACTGCTTCCAGAAGTACTAGCCTTCTCAGCAGTATTAACTAACTTAGCAGTACTAACACTAGAAGCAGTATTAATTGTTGAAGAGGTACTAACTGTGTTAGCAGTACTAACACTGCTAGCAACATTATTGCTTCCTGCAGTACTAACATTGTTAGCAGTACTAACTGAGTTGGCAGTATTATCATTAGTACCTTTAGGCATCCATACTCTAACACTTTCTGTTTCTGCCTTTTTCATGTGGCTTTTGGTTTTAACTTGTTTCTTTGCCACAACTTTCCTCACAAACTTTTTATAGCCACCATTCTTTCTGTAACCACCAGGTTTTTGAAAAGATCTTTGAGCATTAAACCTTTGGTTAACAGGATTGAAATAACAGTGTTTGGCTAAATGATTTAGCTTACCACAGATGAAACAAGGTTTTGGCCTGTTAATTCTGTTCAGATCAACTCCTTGTCTCATAGCCCACTGGTTATTCCAATTTCTTTGATTACCCCTTTTGTTATCATGTTTTTGGGGCTTAAGCTCTTGAGATTTCTTACAAGAACAATGTTTACAGGTATTGGGAGCCACAACTGTGGTCTGTGTGTAATGGACTCCCTTTTCTGTTTCTTTCCTTTTTATCCCATTGATCTTAACTCCCTCTTCTGTTTCAGTCCTTTTTATCTCATTGTTCTTAACATATGGACTTTCACATTCCTCATCAGATCCTGCTTTGTCAGTCTCATCCTCAACAACTACTTCTTCTTCACAAGGATCTATATTAATCTTTAATTCAGGATCCTTCCTATCCTTGGTCTCTAACAAATCAGACTTAGGAGGTATGTAGTTGTTATTGTAGGGTGGAGGTGTGGCATTGTACCCTATCCCTACTTTCATCTTGTCATGGATTTGAGCCTTAATGATGGTATCCATGGTTTTAGAAGCACAGGTAAACTTTTCAACATCAAGTTTAACCTTCTTAAGCTCTTCTTTTAATTTCTCATTCTCCTCCCCAGACACTTTCAGCTTAATATCATACTCATTCTTCTCCCACTTCCAATAGTTAGTATCATAGTGGTGTTGAAGTTCATTAGCTTGAAAAGCTCTAATCTGTTCCTCAAACCTTTCTACAATCCTAACATAATCTTTCACATCTTTCTCTAGCCTCTTAAGGTTATCACACATACCCTGATTGTGATCCCTATATCTTTTAACAGCATCAATGCAAGCTTGAGAACAGAGTTTAGATTGTACCTCAGTGGGAATATCTGAGACTTCTGCCATGAGTGCATGATTCTGGATTGCCTCTTCTGCTTGATCACTCCAATCAAAAGTACTGTTTGATTCAATAGAATTTTCCATAATGATTGTAGAATTCTAAGAAACACAAGCTCTGATACCACTTGTCAGGATCGAATCTTAACAAGACAATAAACACTTAGAATTCAGAATTAAAGAATCTGCGGAAAAGAACTTTAATTCTCACAATCAAGAACAATGTAACAGAAAATTCACAATTTTGTATTCACTGTTTTGAATCACAATATTAACAACCAAACCTCAATCTTGTTGAACAGGCTCAACAAGACGACTTCTACTTCTCTAGAAATAGGGTTCTTACACCTTGAGGTTTATACACTCTTGAATCAATATAGAATTCTATATCACACGTATATTCTCTCTATTATCTATCTTGTGATTTTTTCTAATAGCTATCTATCAATACTATTTATACAAAAGTAATTACAAGATAACTATCAAAAGTAAATTGATCTTCTGAATCTTCGTTAAACATATCTTGATCAATTCCTTCTTTGTCTCCAAAAGTATCGCATCCCAAACTTATCAAGTCAGCAGTATTAACAATGATTTGACTTAGCAGCATTAACGACCTTCAGCAGTATTAACCTTCACAGTCTTCTAGCAGTAGTATCTCAGCTCAGCAGTAGTAACCTTGACTAGCAGTAGTAATTTGGTCTAGCAGTACTAACCGTGTCTAGCAGTAGTAACTTCGTCTAGCAATAGTAACCTTGACTAGCAGTAGTAACCTTGTCTAGCAGTAGTAACCTTGTCTAGCAGTAGTAACGAAGAACTGGCAGTAGTAACATTGTCTTGGCAGTACTAACCATACTTAGCATATCTTCAGTTCCCAACAAGCTTCACGACATCTTCATCTACATTCTGGACGGTGGGATCGTGTTTTTGAGGTCTGGTTTTCTCGGGGTTCTGCACAGCAGCAATTTGTGGTGATATTTTCTCCTTCCTTGCTCTATTTTGGTTCCATACATCTTGATGTGCTTATTTCCAAGTGTATGATGGTTTTGTATGCCTCTAGTATAATCTAGAGAAGACTTTGTATTGCTCTAATATTGGTGGTAGTAGATTTGAAGCAGCTCTAGTAGTCCCGTGGTTTTTACTCTCGATTTCGAGGGGTTTTCCACGCTAAAATTTTGGTGTCTCATTGTGGTTGCTGATTTTATGTTTTGGAGTTGTTTTTACTTGCATTTAGAATACGCTATTTGTTTACATCCTCAAAGGTTCATTCGGGTCGGGAAAGTTCAGCCTAACGAAGATTAATTCCGCATTTGTTGTTACCGTTAGTGGCCGTTTTTTCCATCAGAAGTGTGTGTTTAAAGATCGAGGGAAAGGATGGCATAAAAGGACTATTTCCTAACCTTGTAAAACCAAAGATTCTATGGTCTATTGACGTTGTTTTGTTAATTTGAACCGTTTGCGATTTACTTGACCTATTTTATTAAGCTTCTTCTATGTGCAATACATTCATCCTACTGTTTTAGATGATTAGATTTCCTTAAAGCATCTTAGGGGCTGTTTACCAAAATTTTCATTAAGTCCTGTATGGATAAATGTGTCTGTCTGGTTAAATTTTTCTGTCCGGATAAAATGTTGCTGTTGTTTACTTTTTTATCTGAATCAATAGTCTGAATAGCAGAAATGACCGATTTACCCCTGAGTCAACATAATCAAATCTGCTACTTTTTTTTAATCAATAACAATAATAGTAGAAGAATCAATAACTATAATCGACATCAAATCAGTAGCAAAAAATCACAGGAACAAACTTGTGTTGCAAATACTTGTGTAGCAAAAAATCAACAGCAACAATCTGCTACAAATGGCAGTAACAAATTCACAACAATATGTTTTAGGTATTATTATTTTTTTGGAAAGCAACCAAGATTTCCATTACCAAACCAACAACAACCATCCACCAAATAGTAAGCAAAAGTCACCCACTTAAGCTAAATTACAATAGAGGCCATCACCCAATTTAGAAACAATACCCACACAAATACAATAATTCAGTAGCTTGCAAGATGCAAACTGCAGAGCAATCACCTGCAGCAACCTACGCTGCAGTTTAAGACAGCAACCAGCGCTGCACTTTGTGACCACCTACCTGAATCAGACTTTTGGCAAGCAGCAGTAGCCGACTTATTACCTGTTGGTATCCGGATTCAACAACGCACCTCTCGGGTTGACAGCCACGCACTCCACTCAATCCTCTTCCTGCGGATTCTTGTTGGACGAAGAAGAAAGGGCAGAAAAACATACGTTCGTCAGTGGAGAAAATGGCCGTCGTCGCCGGAGAAGATGGCCACCGTCGCCGGAGAAGATGGCTGTCGTCGCCGGTGGAGAAGAGATGTGATAGAGAGAAGAGAGGTGATAGAGAGAGTCTATAGAGAGAAGAGAGGCGATAGAGAGAATATAGCAACTAGGGTGTATTTTCTGCTAAGGGTAAAATGGTCCATTTTTCATCTGAATGGGGACAACACCCATAAGATTACTGCGCGAATAAGCTGACTTCTGTCCCATTAAGTCGTAAGTAAACACCTAATATTGTCTGCGCGAATAAGCCATTTTCTCCAATAAGCCCAATAAGTCATAAGTAAACACACCCTTATTCTGTAAGATAAACTTATACCTAAGTTCTATAAATCTACTTACTGTATTATTTTATTTCCTGACTCTTTTACCTGTTTTTTATTTGTAATATGTTGTTGTATGGCTCAAGGTGGACATATTTTACCCGACCCCAACAAGATTGAAGAACGTGCTAGTGTCATTTATGTTATACATCTATATTTTGTTCTGATCATGGTTGCAGTTACGAGATTCTTTTTTCCCGTTATTTGGATTAGTTCATCAATCTTTTTTCTTTACTTGTTGTGAACTTCACTTTAGGCACCAATAATTTTGATGCAGAATAACGTTTTAATATGTTTTGACCTTCAATTACAGAAAATCAAAGCATTTGTATATATGGGCACGACCCTTCTTATGCTAGTTGACCATCATTATGCTTACAAGTATAATGTTATTTAATCTCAAAATATGAAGTGAAATAGACACCATTTCTTGGTTCTTGATGTGCTTGATACATGATCGTGTGGAAACCCCATGATCTGAATTGCAAAGTGAGAACACATGTTGGATTGCTTAAATACTTCACAGAGTTTTGGTTAATGACATAAATGCTTCTTATAGTTACTCTTTATTTATTTATTTTATTTTTTTAAGAAAACATTTGATACACAAGATAAGATAGGTAGTTGTTATGTCTATGTATGTTCCATAAATCATTAAATTAATTTTCTATAATCGATTTCTTTTCAAGTGTTCAACTACTTTACGTGTTTACACTTTGTATTCTTTTACCTCTATATGAATATTGCATCCCGCGGTATTGTGGGTATATTCATAATCAAGATTTGCTAAAAACTCAATGTGCCCTACTTGTACTTATGCTTCGTTACGTGGATATTCCTATATCTCCTTGATGATAATCCATTGGTGGCTTCTTTTTGACTTTGAACAAATTGTTCACGGTTTCACTTTTTGATATTTAGAATAAATGGATTTTTTTTTTATTTAGAAGCATCCTATTTTGTAAAGATTTAATGAATCATTATCGCTAATTATAAAACTAGATATAATTAAACAAGAAGGTATTACTGATTTATTGTTGTTAAAAGAATACTAACAATACAAATTTAAAAAGTTGCAAAATAGGGAAAAAAAGAAAAACTTTACAAAAATCTTCTAAATTTCATAGATAAGAAAATAGTAAATTACATTTTTGGTCCATATGAACGTTACTCACTATCAACTCTAGTCTTTATTGATAACAAGTTGTAGTTTGATCGCTATTTTTCACTTTTGGTTCCTTTTAGTACTAACTCTTGTTAAAAAAAAAGTAAACTACAAACTTGGTCTCCGTAGTTTGTCGAAAATAACATTTCTCTTCCTTACAATTTTGAAATCACAAGATGACTATTATAGTTTGCATAAATCCTCTGAATTTAGTCCCTCCCTCTAACGATCGTTAAAAAATACCGTTAAATGAGTGACAATTTCATCCTTTTACAAAAATTTTGTCACATTATAAAAAATCACAAAAACGAAAATTGTATTGTACTCTTTACTATCTTCTCTTTTTTATGATATTCTAATACTATTTTTGTAATAATATGAGCATCAATCAGTTGGTAACCACTCAATAATATTAACTTACAAACTAATGTTAGCCAATCAAATGCCAAAGCCATTCATTTTGTTATCATACGTCTTAGTTAATGATTTAGGGTAGTTTTCTACTTTTTTATTCTTTTTCATTTTTAATAGACGGTTACATAATCATTTTCACATTTTTAGGGAGGATAATCACGGATGTTTGTGTTATTTTACGGTCATAATATATTTTCATCCAATTCTTCTCAAGATGGATGATTCTTTTCATGGAATAAGGGCAATGGATAATCAACAAAATGACAATAGCAGTATACTTCATTCTTTTAACGCGTTCTACCTTTCTGATGCTTTGAATGATATGGAGTCCACCCGTCTCGCGCTAGTGAAGTGTTTGTCATTAAAATATCATTGATGGCCGAAATTTTTGAATCTTAGGACGTTATCCTAGAATATTTTTCATTTGAACATGATAATAATTGTAAACATCATTTGTCCAGTTCGGTTTTTATTAGGTCAAATATATTGTATCCGAGATCACAAGTCTTGAAGATATAAAGAGATGAAGATTGGTCAAAGTAAAAAGTCAACTATTCAAAGAAGGTCAAAGTTGTAGATTTTAATTGTTTTAATTTGCTTTGCAATATGTAGGGATAATTACATTGTCTTAGTTTTGTTTGTAATTCTAAGTAAGTACTTTCGTTGTTAGATTCAACTTGTAAGACTTTTGAGAGAGAATTTATATAGACTACTCTCATATAAACTTTCTCTCTTTAGAATTCAAAGTTCATATGACACGATCTAAAAAGATGTTGAATTACATTGTTACTTGTTCAAATTTGCAGTTAACAAGTGGTATCAGCAAATCGGTAGATTTGATGATCAATTTTGAAGAATTCTTGGATTTCTTGAAGAACACGATGAACACAAATGGGTTTGCGAATTTTCTCGTCGATTTGTGATTTTTTTGTTATAGTTTTTGAAATATAATTGATACTTGATAATTAATAAAATAAAGAGAAATACAATAGCTCCAAAATGTTTTTCTTGTATTGATTGACTAATTACAAAAGGAAAAGGCTATAGCTATTTATACTAATAAGGGCATCCACAATGGTAAAATATATTGAATGACTTGATGTTAATAAAAAATATAAAAGTTAATTGGTCCCACCATAAATGTACTCTCTCTTTCTCTTGCCTATTACAAACAAAGTTTCAAAAACTTGAGACTCACCAAGTCTTTGATCAGTAAACCCATCATCAAGTCCATACTCCAATGGTCAACCCATCCTCAAGTTATTCTTCAAGTCATTTGAGCTTGACCATTGGAGATGCTCTTAGCTGCCAAGAAAAGAAAGGCAACGCTATTAGAAAAAGTAGGAAACAATTCTTGAGAGGTGTACCAGAATTGTACACAAGGATGAATATTTTAATACCAGATTGTACTACTAGTGAGACATATTTGTCTGATGATTTGGCGATCCTTGTTATTGAATATCAATGGATTATTGGTGACTTGGATTCCATGTCATTAAGTAGACTTTGGATCTTCATTTCAACACGCCCCCTTAAATTGTAGTGTGGTTTTGTTAATGCCAAAAATCGTCCAGAAGGATAACCTAAGGTTGATTGTGGAGCTTAACAACTAAAGATAGAAATCGTTCGACAAAGCAATGCGACAAAGACAAAAAAAATGTAAATGAGACGCAAGATTTTGGTGACGCGGGAAAAACCTCAACGAGTAAAAAACCCGCGGACGACTATGGATGTCGGCGCTGCACTATGGTCGCCAAACAGGGGCGATGTCCTTATGTTCCAGATGTCGAGACAATGATTACAATACAAGTGAAAGAAAGACTTTAAATGTAAAGTAACAAGTGTATCAAATGTAAATGTAAGTATGTCGTGCGTAGAAACTAAGTGTCGTGCGTCGTCTGCTCGAGAGAATTCTTGTTACGAAAGTGTTTACGAAAGTTGTGTCTGGGATTCAGAGGTGCGCGAAATGATGTTTTTCCTTCGTTTATATAGCCTTCGAGTGCTTTAAATGATTCCATTAAGACTTCAGTTAACGGTCATAACGGCTGCTGAGTTTAATGCTCGTAATGGTCTTCGTCGATTATAGCCGTTGGTCATTAATGTCATTGATCCTGCATTAAACAGTGAAAACATAACAGTTGTGTAAGACGTTAGTCGGTCAAGGTCGTAAGGTTCCTTACGACGGTCGAGTGTCGTGAGTAACTTTCGATTTAAACTTTGGTCGGAAGATAAAGTGTTTATGACTTTATCTTACTATGGAAAAGTGTAACAAATGTTTTCCCTTTTTTGGTCGTGGTCGAGACTGGTAAAATTTTACCCAAACAGTTTGCCTCCAAAATTTAAAAATAGAGTGGCAAATTCAAATTTCGAATTTTTAAATTTTTGTCAGTCGGACGTCTGGGGTCATAACACGTGTCGAAAGTCGTTGGTTAGGAAACTGAATCGGTTTGAATCTAACTAAAAGGGAAGTCGAAAGTGGATAAGATCGTGACGTCATGCTGACGTACTATCGTGCTTAACAACTGTCAACGCCAGGTCTCGACGATCCGTGTGTGCATACGAAAAGGCGAAGGCACATGTCGTTCATCGAGTGACTCGACCTGACATGATCGTTTACATAAATAGTGACCCTTGGTGGATCGTTTCCAGTTTACAATTTCTGAGAGTTTAGAGAGAGATTTATTCCCGATTTCTTGCCATTCTTCAGCGAATCACTTCCAAACCTGCAAAAATCTTGATTAGACTTAGAGTTTTCGAGGTTTAGAGCGCCTATATAAGGTACGATCTCTTATTCTTTGTATGCGTCGTAAGTCTATTGCTAGAAAACCTAGGATAAACTGGGATATCTGGGGTTTTTCAGACTTACAAATCTGGTTAACGGGATTAGCCATGTCCACTGAACCTGAAAGTTCTATTCGAGATCAAGAGGATCTCAACGACCTTAGGAACCGAGCAAAAATCCCTGCGGGGATTACACTGATTAGGGCAGGTCAGATTCGACCTGATATGTGCCCATAGGGGTTCATTGTTATATACGAATACCCTTTTAAGATAGTTTTCGAATGGCCTTACTCGCCTCTGGCTAAGGCGTTTATGGTCGAGTTTGACTTAGCACCGGCCCAATTAATGCCTGTTTGGGCAAAATTTCACCAGTCTCGACCACGACTAGAAAAAGTAAGATACATATTATGAGCCATATCTTGGATTAAGATAAGGTCCCGACAAAGACCCTTGAAACCTTCGTCGCCCCTCCTAAAAGGAAGGTCTAGAGTTCCTCGCGACACTTGACCATAGTGTCGCCTATTTCTCACGACCGTCGTATAAAACCATGCGACCTCGACCAACTAACGCGCTATACGACTGTTATGTTTATTCAATGTTTAATGCAGGAGTTAACATCATTAATGGCCAACGGTTGAAACCGACAGAGCAATTAACAGCATTTAAAACAACATTCAACTCGACGTCCGTTACGACAGTTACCCAAGGCGTTTAAAACATTAATGCATCCGAAGACTATAAAAGCAAAGGCTCAAGCATCATTGGAGGGGGTGGGCTATCAACTGCGAACTATCATCGAAAACCATCTCTAAAGAACATCTGAAGTGAAGAACTCTCTCTCAAAGAAATAGCTCTCGACGCACAACATTCGCACACGACATCCAGTTTCTACACACGACGCACACTGTTTTTCATTCGAAACACTTGTTACTTTACATTTCGAAGTCTTTCTTTCATTTGTATTGTAATCTCTGTACGATCGATACCAGAAACACAAGGATATCGCCCCTGTTTGGCGATCATAGTGCAGCGACGACATCGATTGTCGTCTGCGGGTTTTTTCCTCGTTAAGGTTTTTCCCGCGTCACCAAATCTTTGTCTTATTTGCGTTTTTCTCCTTTGTCGTACGCTTTGTCAGAATATTCTTTTCTTTAGTTGTTAAATTCCACAATCAACCTTAAGTTATCCTTTTGAACGATTTTTGGCATTAACAGTTTGGCGCCATCCGTGGGACCCATCTAGAGAAAATCTTTGACAAACGTGCGTCCTACTAACAGTTTCTCGCAGTTTCCTCTGTCTTCTATTTCAGGAAAATGGCAGCCCCTGGAAATCAAGAGCACGTCATTGCCCAGACGTATCAGGAATTGGAGGTCGCACGTAATCAAATCAATGTCATGGCCGAGCAAAGTCGCAGAGCAGCCGAGGAGATCGCACGGCTGAGAAATCCCTTTGGTCCTCAGCATGGTCCTAGGCCGTTGTTAATGCAAAAAATTGCACCAATGGACAACTTAAGGTCGATGTGGACATTTAACAACTAAAGAAATGTATCTCGAGCCAAATAACACGATCGCGAGGAAAAAGTAAAAGAGACAAGAGATTTGGTGACGCGGAAAACCCTAAAACGAGGGAAAAAACCACGGTCGACTCGTGAGAGTCGACGGTGCACTATAGCCGCCAAACAGGGGCGAAAGTCCTTGTGTTACACGTGATTTGTGTACAATAATGTTACAAATGAAGTAAAATTACACTTAGTCGTGTGTAAATGACGTGTGTCGTGTGTAAATCGTTCGAAAAAGTATGCTTGTCGTGCGGCTTGTACTGTTGTCGTGCGGTTTGTACTGTTGTCGTGCGGTTTGTACTGCTGTCGTGCGAAGATGCTTTTGTGGTATTCGTGTGAATGTCTTGTGAATTACTGTGTTTCTGGTGTAGAGTTGCTAAGGATGTTGATGGAGAAAATTGGAATCCTCCCGAACTGGTTGCGACATAGACTCTTTTATAGCTTCCGCTGGCCATTAATGGTGCCTTTATGGCGCACTTTGTAACCGCTGTCGTGCTCTGAATGCCATTGATGATTGGTTTTGTAACCATTGTCGGGTCATTAATGTCATTAATGACTCGTCCGTTATTGGCCGTTTTACCATGAATGCCCGTAGACCTGCATTAATAAACAAAGGAAACGGCTGTCGACCATTAAGGGTTAGTGAAATCGTAAGACCGTCTTAAGTTCTGGACGCCGGTCTTATGGAACATACGACTGTCGTTGAAATATGTTGGTCCCGAAGGGCTATACAAGTTTGTAGAAGGGGGGGGGGGGGGTTGAATACAAACACACAGATTTTACTTTTCTAAATTGTTTATTGATAAATCATTAACAATTTACAGCTTGTTGCGGAAACAAGATTAAGGATAAACCTAAATCTAAACAAGTTGGAACACTAAGTTTCTTGCACTAAGAAAGAGAAGGAAATTACTAATAATAACCTATCTCAAGATAAGAAGGATGAACTTGTCCAGAGTTAGCAAGTTACTTCAAAATGAAGTGAGTTCTTCTTCTTATATACTGCATGCATTTAATGCATTGCAGTTTATACTTTATACGTGGCAGCAGCTGATTGGTTGCATGTCATTGACCTTTGTTGACAACCTTAGTAGCCGCATGTTGAACAGTGTAATATCAGAGTGGTTGTACGATTTCAGACAATAAGGAGGTTCTTTTTCTGACATATCGTACGGAGTCGTGCAAGGGTGGTTAAGACAAAAGTACTTTGTACGGAGGACTTCATGATCAGCTTTTCGTTGATTCAACGATCTATCATTCTTTGTCAGCGAATGATAGAGTTCAGCGATAGCTAAAGTCTTGTACTTGATACTTCACGTTGAGTGGAAAAATCTGAGTCTTCGCTGATCCGCATCAGTTCATTAGGAGACTTGTCGCTGGTTCTTGAGCTTGATCTTCAACTTCAGCGTAGAACCTATGTTGACGTGAAACTTGTCTTCAGGGATCATAAGTAAACAACTAACTTATCAGCGATCACCATAAGTACTGAACAGACTCAGAGTTTTATGGTGAACAGTTTCGCTGAATGTTTAAACTAAAGAGTGAGAGTTCCTATCAGCGGTACTGTAAGATTTTAGTACTTATCAGCGATAGTGAAACTCTGATACATATTGTTTACTTACAATTTTTCACTAAGTATATAAGAGAGGGTCATTATCAAATCACTGAGGGTTTGGATCAACAATCTCCCCCTATTTGATTATGACATAGCAACAGAGAAAATTGCTATTTGATGAAAACACAAGGATAAAAAGAACTCATAAAATATTTGTCCCTTTTACTGTTTTCTGGGATCTTTTATGTACTGATGGAGTAAAGTACGTTCGCTGAAATTTTTCTTTAAACTGTGTAAAGATTACAGAGGGAAGTGGAAAAATTACAAGTACAGCGAATAAAATTACAAGTACAAAAGATGTAGACAGATAAGGATAGAAAGAATTACAAGGCGATCCTATCCGTCAAAAGGTTCTTCCTTGATGAGAAGTTCATCGAGGGTCTTTGATGTGGGAATCATCCAGTCAGGGACATCTACTCCTTGATTCTTTTTCTTCAGAGCTTCTTCAAAAATCAAGGGCTTTAGTTGTCTAGCTTTAATGTCGCGTCTGACTTCACACCAGTGTATGAGATCTCTGAGTTGTTCGATGGGAGCGATGTGGAGCTCAGAGATACGTTGAAAGTGATGGTTTCCTTCGTAGTCTAGAAAGAATATACCATAAGGATCACTTTCAACTGTGCCAGGAATGAAAGTTTCTCCAGGTGGTAGGGAGGTGTCAAGCGTTGAGAGATCAACATCAGGGCCAAGAACTTCAGCACGAGAGAAACCAATACCTGTTTCATTTCGTATAAGAGGACCTGAATCTGAGAATTTCTTTTCCTTACCAGAGACTTTTCTTTGTTGAGGAAGAAGAGTAGAAGGAGGAATATCCACATCATAGGAAACCAGGTCGATCTGTTTGTTTAAGATCTTCTCGACATGGCTTTTGAACTTTGAGCGCGATCCCTGAATGGCTAATTTCGTTTCTAACCATTCAGAGAGACCAAACTTTTCTAAGGTAGCAGCATAGAAGGTTTGCTTGGTTTTGTCTTCTCTGTAGACATCCACTTCAACAACAGGAACGTCTGCGTACAGTCTTCCTCTGATGTTTACTTTGATAATTTTGGATGGTCTAGATCGATAGGTCAGCATTTGTTTAGCCCATTCCAAAGTCGTATCAGAGACCTTAGTCTTTTCTCTAACGATCTTTTGAGCATCATCCCATAGCTGACGTTGAACATCAATGGGAACTCTTTTCAGCTTGGGGTCTTTAATTGATCATTGAGTAAGCTGGATGGCGTATTCTCTGTCTTTTTCTTCAGCTTCCCTTCTTTCAGCGATTAGGCGTTCAGCTCTGAGGTGTTCCTTGTATTCCTTTTGGGAAACTCTGAACTTTAGAGGAACGGAAGGAAGTTGATCACGCTTCAGAATAATTCGCTGATCTTCGAGTCTCTTGATCATTTCATCTCTCTTTTCTTGATCCTCTTCACTTAGCTTTTGAGGAGCCAAGGAAGGTCTGTTTTTGTGAGAGAGCATCTGTTCTTCAGCGTTGGGAGCTGGGATTATTGTTGGTGAAGTCGCAGCTGTAGGAACTTCAGCGACATCCTCAAACAGGGGAGAGGACTAGCTGAAACACAGCGATCTTACAGGTAAGAACATGGGTAGAACAGAGATAGAGAAAGAGTGGGATAAAGTGTATGGAGGTTTGGAGAGAGTATAACTGATAAAGTGTATAGAGGAGGGATGTGGAGTAAGGAAGAGGTTAATGTACCTAACAAACCGGCTTTTTAAGCAAGATCATCAGATTTTCATATCCAGCGACACTCTTTCCTTTGCCCTTGTCAGCTTCAGATGCTGATGGCTTTGTCTTTGTCTGCTCCCCTGTAGGTTCATTTATCAGAATACCTCTAAGAGCTTTAGATATCTGAGCAGGCTTGACGATAAAAGAGTCATCATCATCATCATCATCTTCATCATCATCATTCTTTGGAGAAGAGGATGGTTCATCATCAGATAAGTCGATGGCTTCTTCATCTTCAGCTTCAGACTCAATTTCTTCAGCTTCTTCTTCGAGTTTCTCCCCCTCAGATACAGAGGTAAGCTTCTCGGTTCCCTTAGGGTGTTCATCTTCCTGAGGTCCAGCGGATGCTTCAATTGTCTTCTCACCCTCTTCATTAAAGGTGAGGTCTTCAGTCTTCTCTCCCCTGGAAGATTCATCATGGGAAAGGTCTTCAGCGCTCTTGGAGAGGTCTTCAGCGCTCTTCTCCCCCTCTTTTTCATGATGACCGGGGGAGGAATGCGATGATTCAACAACTTGTGTTGTATCCCTGTCTTCTTGGCCAGGGATCCCCACACAGATTTCAATCGCTGATAATCTGTTTTCTATGCTAGAAATGCCAGGATTGATCTTCACGAGTTCAACACAATCCGCCGTAGTAAAAGATGGAGGTGCAGGGGCAGGTGCAGGGGCGGTCGTGTTGGTCAGGATCTGCTGCAACAAAGTGTTCATAGAAGTGATGTCATTCTTCATCGTATTTACATCAGTCTTCACAGAACTCATGTCAGTCTTGACGGAGCTGACATCAGTCTTTACAGCAGACATGTCACCTTCGAGTTTGCCAACCGATGTCTTCAGCGTTGTGACTTCGCTGGACATGGTGTCAACTGACTTTTTGACGGCGACGTATTCGGTGTAGATGTCAGAGAGAACCTTGGCAAAGTCGGTGAGTGATTTATCAACCTTCTCCAAGTCAGCTTTGGAGGCATTCTTTTCGACGACAGTTGTCAGCTTTGTAAGATTCTCTCCAGCGTTTGTTACAACTGAAGAGTTGTCGAAAAGAGTAGTAGTGAGACCTGTCAACGTCGTCTCTATTGTCTTCAGAGAGGCGTTGATGTCTCTCAAATTAGGACCTGTAACATATAAGAACTTGTGAACAGAGGAAAGCTCAGAAGTTTGGGGTTCAGTTACAGTGTATAGGGTTGGTTCATACCTGCAGGAGGATTGGTGAATTCATCAAAATCTCGGGTGCCTGAGTAAAGTTCCATGTCGTCAGCTAACGTGCGTGGACGTATTGTCATCTCTGCAGGTCCTATGCCCATCATTCCTTGAAGAGTATTTTCTTTAGCTTCTGGAGGAATGACAGGTGCTTCAGTGATAACTGGAGTGGAGTCCAAATGCGTAGAGGGAGAAGCGAAGGGTAAGAATGGAGGTTGGGTACTGAGTTCAGCGTTGGACTCGCTGAGAATCACTTCATCAGTCTTTTGAGAGACTGAAGGAGGTTGGGTAGATTCCAAGTTTGTAACCTCAGCGTTTGGAGACGCTGAAGTTGGGATAGAGTGGGTGGCTTGTTCAGCTGTGGCAGAGCGTACCACTGAACTTTCCTTCAGCCCAACAAGAGGAGCTGAGGAGTCTTTAGCAATAGATTGCTGGGGTTGCTCCTTGGTTTTCTTAGTTCTTTTGGAACCAAGTTGGGTGTCAGAATGTTTCCTTTTAAGAGAAGGAATGGCGGTTGCAGCTGGGGTATCAGCGGTGGGTTTGTCCGCTGAAGGAGCTGCAGAAGTAGAAGAAGTGGGGTTTAGAAGAGTAGAAAGACGTACCTCATTTTCCATCGGCTTGAAGTCGAGAATCTTAGGGCCGACCTGAGAGAGTTTCAGGTCACCCTCTGATGGGTAGCTGTCTTTCAGGCCTTTTTGGAATACGGCACTGATGAATCGAGGATAGGGAACCCATGGAGATCTGTCAGCGATGGAGTCCACTCTGAGTACCAGGTCATCATAGATAATCGATGCCCAGTCTATATGTACACCTTTCAGCAATGCATATCCCATTGCTTGCTGAGGCTTAGCGGCTTGGTCAGAGGAGCCGGTCTTGGCAGTCATGCAGCTGATCACATAGGCGAAGATGAAATTCATCTCGCTGGGCATTTTCGATTTCTTGATAATGGTCAACTTCTTCTTGGGCTTCATGTCCCTTCCAGTTTCCCATACATAGCCCATTGCATCGAAGAATGCAATGATGGCTTCCCTGTCTGAGATTTTCTTGGGGCCAGGGAGAGGAACAAAAGGTTTTTCTTTGGTGGCCAAGGGAAGGTTCAGGGCTTTGCGAATGATGGCAGGTGTAATCTTCATAGTGCCATATTCGATATCGCAGAGGATGCAGTCAATTGTTTTTGAGGGGTCTTTGGCTGATGGTAGCTGAGAGTGTCTGGCAGAGTACCAGAATTGGGATAGCAAAAGCTGTTTGCAGGAGGTGTTATGGTCAGGGCTGTGAAGATGGAGCAGTTCTTTAGGAAGTTTACTGCATCATCTAGATGTGTAACTTGCTTTCGAGGAGGAAACTCGAGAAGCGCATAGAGGTTATTTATCTTTGTCCAATCCAGTTTGTCATTGAGAACTTGACCTGAGGAGCCTTGTAGATTTCCACTTCCTCACCAGTATCATCAGCAGCAGTGTTCTCAGCGATGGTGTTCTTGGGAATGTCAGAAGATGCCATTTTCTGTATCATCAGTTCAACCAAAGATTAACAAATAAGAATAATCTTAATGTGGAAAGATTTTCCAATAAGATGGTTCGAATTTTGTCCATTTCATTCAGACAAAATGTCTTAATGAAGATTAGGGTTTTTCTTGTTTTTGAAAAACGAAATGCAAACCAAAAAAAATCTTGTTTTCCAGTTTCCTTTGAAGATTGGGATTCTGGAAAAACGAATGAAGAACAAGTTTAAGATTTTTGCATTTAAACTTGAAGAACAACCATGAAATGGTTGTGTTCATAAAACCATGAAAGAAAATGATATCATTTTTAAGAAGTTCTTTTGTTTGATCTTGTTAAAACAATGAGAAGATCAGAAACAAGTTATTTGCATTTGGTAAATAATAAGAACATATTAACCTTTGATGTTTGAAGAAGATGAACAGTTGTTCTTGAAAATTTCGAGAGCAAAATGCAACAGTGAATTCTTTCTTTGCTTGGAGGAGAAGTTCGCGTAAAAGGAAAATATAAACCAAGAAATTGTTTATATAGAGAGATTAGAAAGAGAAAATCTTGAGCGGGAAAAGATTTTCATCATGACACGGACACGTGTTTGCATTTGATTGGCGAGTAAACGAAACGTTCAAACGTGTGTCAGAAAGAAAAACGTGCCAGGGCTTATCCGTTGTAATGACGTCACAACTGTACTTTCATATTCTTGGATGTCTCTGAGGTTTTGAAAACTAAGTGACACTTTTGAAAACATGAAGTAGTGAATAAAAATATCAGTTGGTTTTAGAAATTTCAAAGTATCGCTGATAAGGAAGAGATATTCAGCGATGTAATTTATTTTGAAATCTTGCATTTACATGCGATTTTCAGAGAGAGAAACATACCTTGACATCAGCGAATCACGTTTATGATAGAATGGGTTATACAAGCTGATTTTATCCTATTGCTGATCAAATGTGAATCACTGAAGATTTTACTCTTCAAAATTCAGCATTCCAAGCTCGCTGATGAGAAAGTTGAACCTTGTCTCATCTAGAGGTTTGGTGAACAGATCAGCTAACTGATAATCAGTTGGGATAAAGTGAAGTTCTATATCACCATTCATCACATGATCTCTGATAAAGTGATACCTGATTTCGATGTGTTTTGTCTTTGAGTGTAGCACTGGATTATTTGCTATAGCGATGGCACTTGTGCTGTCGCAATAGATTGGAATATTTGAGAGCTGAAGGTCAAAGTCCAGTAGTTGATTTCTCATCCACAAGACCTGAGAACAACAGCTTCCAGCGGCTACATACTCAGCTTCAGCTGTGGAGGTGGACACTGAGTTTTGCTTTTTACTTGTCAAACTTACCAGCTTTCCACCCAAGAGCTGACATCCTCCTGTGGTGCTTTTCCTATCCATTCTGCAACCTGCAAAATCACTATCTGAATAGGCGATTAGATCGAATCCTGAGTCTTTGGGATACCAAAGACCTAGATTCTCTATACCCTTAAGGTATCGAAAAATTCGTTTTACAGCTTTCATATGAGATATCTTAGGTTCAGCTTGATATCGTGCACATAAACATGTTGCATACATAATATCGGGTCGGCTAGCTGTAAGATACAAAAGAGAGCCGATCATCCCACAGTACAGCGTGACATTAACAGGAATACCCTTAGTATCCTTATCAAGTGTCAGCGGTGGTGCCATAGGGGTTTTCATAGCTGAACTTTCAGTTAAGTCGAATTTCTTCAGCATATCTTTAACATACTTTCCCTGATTAATGAAAGTTCCTTTTTCATTTTGCTTTATCTGAAGACCAAGGAAATAAGTTAGTTCACCCATCATGCTCATCTTATACTCATCTTTCATTCTATCAGCGAAACGAGTACAAAGATCAGGGTTAGTAGAGCCAAATATAATGTCATCAACATATATCTGAACAAGAATGATATGACCATTTACTTTCCTGAAAAATAGAGTTTTGTCGATTTTACCTCGCTCAAATTTTTCAATATGGAGATAAGTAGAAATAGTGTCATACCATGCACGTGGAGCTTGCTTTAAGCCATAAAGTGCCTTATCCAGTTTATAAACATAACCTGGACGCTTAGGATCTGAGAAGCCTGGAGGTTGTTCCACATAGACTTCTTCATTCAGCTTTCCATTTAGAAACGCTGACTTAACATCCATCTGGAGCAAATGTTTTGTCATAATCTATGCCTTCCTCTTGTCTGTATCCCTGAGCAACAAGACGAGCCTTGTTGCGGGTAACAGTTCCATGTTCGCCCAACTTGTTTCGATAGACCCATTTAGTGCCTATCACTGTTTTGTCAGTTGGTCTTCGAACAAGTTTCCAAACTTTGTTTCTTTCGATTTCAGTCAGCTCTTCTTGCATGTCGCTGACCCAGTTTGGATCTTTGACGGCATCATCTACTTTCTTTGGTTCAGTCAGAGAAGTAAAGTTAACAAATAAACATATATTACCTGCACTTCGTCGAGTCTGAACACCAGCGTTTGGATCACCAAGAATTTGATCAATTGGGTGATTTACAGTCCATCGCTGAGCCGGAGCGTGAGACGCTGACTCAACCTGAATTGGAGGAGCTGAAGATGATGCTTCAGCGACATCTGGAGTATCAGCCAAGAGAGGAATGGATGCAGTTGTCATTATATTCACTGATTGCTGAGAAGTAGATGGAATGTCTGAGACATTGGGTTCAGAAGCAGGTATAGTGTTTATAGGAACAGCTGAGACCCATGATGTTTCAGCTTCACTATTCTGCATATTTGGAATGACAGTAGGACCATCATCTTCAACTGTATGAGCACGAGGAGTGGAATATCTTCTGAATCACCAAGATGGTAAAACATCCATTGATTCAGTTCTTCGGTGTCAGTGGACGGTTTAGAGTTCGCTGAACGGGATTCGTCAAACGTGACGTGAATTGTTTCTTCAATAGTTTGTCTTCTTCGATTGAAGATTCTGAAGGCTTTGGAGACTGAGGAGTATCCAAGAAAGATTCCATCATCAGCCTTAGGATCAAACTTTCCAAGGGTATCTTTGTTATTCAGTATGAAACACTGACATCCAAAGATGTAAAGAAAGCTGATTGAAGGCTTTCTCCCATGAAATAGTTCATAGACTGTTTTATTGAATCTTTTAACTATCAGCGACCTGTTTTGCGTAAAACAAGCGGTGTTGACAGCTTCTGCCCAAAACTGAGTAGGCATGTGAGAATCGCTGAGCATTGAACGTGCAGCTTCAATAATTGTTCTATTTCTTCTTTCAGCGACTCCATTTTGTTGCGGTGTTCTCACTGAAGAAAAGTTGTGAGAAATACCCTTACTCTCAAAGAAGGAATCAAGAGAACTGTTTTTGAATTCAGTCCCATGATCACTCCTTATTGAGCGAACGGTCAAATTGATCAGGGTTTCCATCTTCCGAACAAAGGTGATGAGTTCTTCAGGGGTGTCACTCTTGGAACGGAGAAACATAACCCATGTATAACGAGAGAATTCATCAACTATGACCAGTGTATATTTCTTTCCCGCGATGGATTGTTTGTTAACAGGGCCAAACAAATCCATATGGAGTAGTTGTAGAGGAGATGACACTGACGAGACATGCTTTGACTTAAAACTTGCTTTGGTCTGCTTCCCTTTCTCACACGCTAAACATAAATACTCTTTGGCGTATGAGTGTTGAGGTAGACCAGTGACTAACTCTTTTGAAGAAAGAGTGTTCAGTGTCTTGAAATTCAGATGAGAGAGCCGCTTATGCCATAGAAATCCAACTTAATGAAATTTAACAGATTTTTCAATCAAATGAAATCAAATGCATGTGTTTGGATTCAAATACAAGACATCATTGCATATCAAGTTAAAAAATGTTCAGTTTCAACCCCTTTATTAAATCTATTTGGTGTGCTAGCATGCGAAATATGATTAGCAACAAGCATATGCAATTCTAAAACATATCAGAATACTCTGCTCTACTCACACTATTTGTCCAAAATCAGAATTTTCACAAATTTACAGGTTTATCGCGACTTTGTATTTTCCCCAAGTTTAACGAGATGTGTGCTCATTGGCATCTTTTCTTTTGTGCTCATTGGCATCTTTTGATTTTGTCATCATTGACATCTTTTGATTTTGTGCTCATTGGCATCTTTTAATCAAAAAGTTTAGTAGGAATAAGATACACCGTTAAACATGGCTTTCTATCTGATTCTATAGCAGGATTTGGGTCAGCGGATCCCAGACCAGTTGGCCTTAGGTGCTAGGTGTCGAGCACCCCTTAGAACTACTTTCCCAAACCAGAAAGGCCACATCGATATATCGTAAACCCATTTGTACCAGTAGAACATGGCTTTCTATCTGGTTCTATAGAAGGATTTGGGTCAGCCGATCCCAGACCAGTTGGCCTTAGGGACTAGGTGTCAAGTACCCCTTGGGACTTAATCTCCCAAACCCGATAGGCCACAGGCACAAACTTTCAAACCTAATAATTTTTTTATTTATTATTATTTTTTTATTTATTTTTTATTTTTTTATTTTATTTTTATTTATTATTTATTATTTTTTTTATTTTTTTATTGCATCCCAATCACTTGGTTATAAAACTTTGTGCTTCCCTCATATTTTCATTTCCATTCTTCATTCTGACAATTAGGCTTTATGAGCATCGTATTCTTTATAAGTCTAGATTTACACAATTTTGCGCATATATCAAACTTTCATTCATGTTTTGCTGACCTTTCTATTTATAGCAGAAGTGAAAGTTGAAACAAGTCTAACTCAGATATAACAAAAAACTTGTAAAATCACCCTTGGCACACATTTTATTCATTGAATGAAAATTGAAAGAATTTTCACTTCATTGGATTAAATTTGTGAGGATTCAAGCTTTCAAATTCAACATGCCGAGTTTTGATAAAAGGAAAGTGAAACTCTTTTCATCCAATGCCTTGGTGAAAATATCGGCAAGTTGATAGTCAGTAGGTACAAAATATAATTCAATAGTACATTTTTCCACATGATCTTTTATGAAGTGATATCACATGTCGATGTGCTTTGTTTTAGTATGCTGAACAGGATTCACTGAGATGGCTATTGCAGATTTGCTGTCACAATAGATTGGAATTGTTTTATACAGCAACCCATAATCTTGCAACCGTGTCTTCATCCATAACACTTGAGAACATCAAATTGCTTCGGCGACATACTCCGCTTCAGCAGTTGAAATAGACACACAGTTTTGTTTCTTTGAAGCCCAACTTATTAGCCGATCTCCCATAAATTGTACATGACCAGAAGTACTTTTCCGATCCAGTTGACTACCTCCATAATCAGCATCAGAATAAGCACACAGCTTGTAATCCGAACCCTTTGGATACCACAATCCTAAGTGAGGGGTTCCTTTCAGATATCTGAAAATGCGTTTGACCGCCATAAAATGAGATTCCTTTGGATGTGCCTGGAATCTGGCGCACAAACATGTGGAAAACATTATGTCTGGCCGACTAGCTGTGAGATACATTAGTGATCCGATCATGCCTCGATAGGTTCTGACATCAAAGTCCTTTCCATATGGATCCAGACTAATTTGCGTACCATGAGCCATTGGAGTGCCTATGGTAGTACATTTATCCATTTTGAATTTCTTCAAAATATCAAAAACGTACTTTGACTGATTGATGAAGATTCCATCAGGCAACTGCTTCACTTGAAGTCCGAGGAAAAAATTGATTTCCCCCATCAGGCTCATCTTAAACCTGGAAGCCATAAGATCAGAAAACCAAGTACATAAAGTTTTGTTAGTCACACCAAAAATAATATCATCTACATAAATTTGAACTAAGCAGATATCTTGTTCTTCACGTCGGATGAAAAGAGTTGTGTCAATGGCTCCCTTAACGAATCCGGATTTGAGCAGAAAGGTTGACAATTCATCGTACCATGCACGCGGTGCTTGTTTCAAACCATATAAAGCTTTATCGAGACGAAACACGTAATCAGGTTTAGCTTTGTTAACAAACCCTTCTGGTTGAGATACATATACTTCTTCCTTTAGTACCCCATTCAGAAAAGCTGTCTTCACATCAATCTGATATACAGTGAAGTCGCGAAAAGCTGCAAAGGCGAGAAACATTCTGTTGGCTTCTAATCTTGCTACAAGTGCGTACGTTTCATCATAATCTATTCCTTCTTGCTGTCGATAACCCTTCGCCACTAAACGAGTTTTGTTTCTCACAATTATTCCATCCTTGTCCTTTTTGTTCTTGAAAATCCATTTAGTGCCGATTACGCTTTTTCCTGGAGGCCTAGGCACTAATCTCCACACCTTCAATGCTTCGAATTCATTCAGTTCCTCTTGCATTGCTATAACCCAGTCTGGATCATTCAAAGCTTCAGAAACCTTGGTTGGTTCAATGTTGCTTAAGAAGCAAGCAAATAAGCATTCATTCGGTGTTGCAGACTTGGATCTCATGCTGACATTAGCGGACGGATCACCAATGATTTGGTGAATCGGATGTGCTTTTGTCCACTTGGTTGTATGAGGAAGTGGATCAACTGTTTCTTGAATCATTTCAAGTACTTGAGGAGGAGGTTCTGGTATATCAGATTCGCTAGAGGACACATGTATCACTTCAGGAATCGGAGGAGATATCTCAACAACATCGTCTGATTTAGATTGATGAACTGGTTGTTGAATGACACCCGGATCAACTGTTTCTCTTTCATTAGATTGAACATCTCCGGTCGTTTCAAGAAGTTGTGACGAATTCGATTCTTCAGTCACAGGTGGCACTTCTAAATCCAAGGCTACGTCTTGTATCACAGGTTCAGATGTATCATGAACTGCATCGTTATCAGAGTTTTGTGCAGCGGAATTTGAGGTAGATGCGTTCGTATTTACCTGATTAGACACAATAGGTAGAACATTGGTGTTAGTAGAAGGTAAGTCATTGTAGAAATGTTCAAATAAAAAATCAAGATCAGTAAGAGTATTAGGAGACAGAGTAGGATCCTGATTTGTCTAGAAGCTAACACTCCTGACATAGCGGGAGCAGATCCTGTGTTTCCCGAAACCATTTCTTCAGATTCATCAAATTTGACATTGACGCTCTCCACCACCTTTTTAGCTGAAGTCAAATATACTCTGTAAGCTGCTGAAGAAAGAGCATAACATTTACTGAAGTCAAATATTCCCTCATCTGCTTTCGGACTTAATTTATTCAGATTTTCTCGATCGTTTAGCACAAAACATTTACACCCAAAAGCTCGGAAATATGAAACATTTGGTTTGATACCATTCATAAGCTCGGAAATACGGTGTCTTGTTGAATCTCCGATGAATGATTGATCTGTTTTGTGTGTGACAAGCCGTAGAAACTGCTTCGGCCTAATGAGATAGAGGAAGACCTGAGTATGCGAGCATAGTACGAGCCGCTTCAACCAAAGTTCGATTGCGTCGCTCCACCACTCCGTTTTGTTCAGGTGTTCTTGCGGCAGAAAATTGTTGAGTGATCCCATTTGCTTCATAGAACGCTTATAAAGTGCTGTTTTTGAATTCCGTTCCATTGTCGGATCTGATAACCTTCACTGCCTTTTGTTTGTTAGTCTGAACAGTCTTAATGAGATTGATGAGTTGGTCGGAAGTTTCATCCTTTGATTTGAGGAACTTCACCCAAGTATAACGTGAATAATCATCAACAATCACTAGGACATACCTCTTCTTTCCAATACTTCTTGTTTTCATCAGCCCACACAAATCTACATGCAAGAGATCCAGAATATCTTTTGTACAAAATTCAGCTTTTGGTTTATGAGGAGCTTTCTTCATTTTTCCCTTCTCACAGTCATGACAGAGATGATCTTTCTCGAATCTGAGTGACGGGAGACCTTGTAACACCCCAAAACAGGGGTTAACAAAAACTTCCATAAAACGGAAGAGTGGTACTCAATACTAGAGTATAAGTATACATAAATCATTACATAACCAATAAGACGAAGATTTAGTTAATTATAACTACTATTGGACCACTAGCTTATTTGATCACTACTATAGCAACCAAATATCAAAAGAGTGCTGGTAAGTTCTATCATCAATCTTCCAGTCTTTATCTCTCTAACAATGATCCCATGCTCACAACCCCGATCTAAACCTTCTTGCCCGGAATCACTAAATCTGTAATACATAAAACACACAACAAGTGTTAGGCTTTTAAAGCCTAAGTGAGATTTACACATAGCACATAGAGCATAATCATAGCATGCAGGAATAACAATTCGATACATTCACCAATTGGATTCCATGGAGAAGGCCCATATCGCTACCAGTTACATCATAATCGAAGATATCCCATGATCGGTACCCCACGGTAGAGTCACAAGACATATCACAATGGAAAACCCCACGGTATCCGAAGGTATGAATCCATTACATTTACCCCACGGTATGTAAGGATATATCCTCCAATGCCTACTAGGTGCTCCTCCAATTATGTGAATACCAAATATGTTAATCCTAATAATATTCAAGCATATTCTACACATAACAATGGTCCAACCATTTAACATAATCAATACTACTTCCATGTAGTTCATATACATCCATATGTAATAAATCATATTCTAAATAATATCAAGCATATTTAGCACTTTAACAATGGTCCAACCATTTATCATAAACAATACTACTTCCATGTAGTTCACATACATCCACATGTATTAAATCACTTTCTATATGAATTCAATAATAAGCCACCATGTTTACAATTCAATAATAAGTCCATTTTGACTATTAAGCCATCAATTTATCATTAAGACATCTATTAAGCCCTCATCAAAATTACATCCCATTGATGTATAATCAAAGCCAAACTCTTAGCATCAACATTTAACATGACATACTAAGCCATAAATACAATTAATCCACCATGACTTACTTGAAGTCTTCTTGTTTCCCTCTCAACCATTAAGAGCTTATTCATCAAGATTTCTCATTAATCATACCAAAATCAAGATAAAAATGGTAGATAAGTATAATACAATCAATTAGGTACAAGTTACTCACCTTAATTCTTCAATTGGTATAACCCTAACTTGATGATTTGAACTCAAACACTCCAAGAAGAAAGATGAAGATATATTGCCCTAAATCAAATTTAATTGGTAAGATTCATCTTCTAATTGCTTGAATTGAATTAAGATTGAGATATAAGAGTTTACCTTAACTTCAGATGGAAAATCGCCTAAGAGGTATAGAGCAGAGCAAAATATCAGATTTTAGAGTTCTTAGATGAAAGGATAAGTGACAAGGACCAAGAGGTGGGTTTTAACCCCCTTTTAACACGTCAGGTGCTTGGCGCCAGCGCCCGCGCCAGCGCCCGCGCCAGTGCATCGGCGCCACCATCCGCGCCAGTGCATCGGCGCCACCATCCGCGCCAACCTCTGTTTGGTCATTTCTCAATTTCCACTAATTTGGCCGTAACTTCTTCGTTAGAACTCCGTTTTTGCTCCGGAAAGAACCGTTGGACTCGTATTCAAATTACCCATCCAACTAATCCATAAAATCTAATATTTAACTTTATCATCTATTTTTCATTAATTTCCTTAAGAAATAAACTTACTGATTTCTATCGGAAGTTATCAAATAACCAGTAAAATCACGGAAATTGCTTAGGAACTCAATTATAATCTAAGAAGTCAAAATATAAAGAAATATTATGACTAATATTACTTTCAAGGATTTTCCGGGTGTTACAATTCTCCCCAACTTGAAAATGATTTCGTCCTCGAAATCTATACCCTTTACAACCCAAAGTCAACCAACTCACTGTCGACCAAAATTCAATAATTCCTAACGGAAATCCACGCTCTATCCACACGGTCTATACAGAAAATTCTTCGAACAAATGTTTATTAACAAAGCCCTTACACATACGTTGTACTCATGTACAAATAAACGTTCCAACCATAGAGAAGCTCCCAACCATACGACTTCAGTCATCTCCCAACCTTAAAATGTTCTATATAACTTGATTTCAGTTTCAAACTCTAAATCAAATTAAGGTTCAATTAATACTGAGACCAACCAAATTTCTAATTTCAATTGTCCCTATCATTAACGGCCATTTACATCCAATGAGCTCTAATAGACTTCAAAATCCATTTCAATAATTAATCGTCAAACGGACAGGTTCATTTACCAATCTCAAAGATTAGTTCACTAACACCACTCATCAACAATGAGTATCTTATGGTTACTACTACCATCACCATCATTCTTTCTAAAATCAACTACAACTTCCCGATTACACTAAAGGTGTTTGGCCTTAAACCCAAAAGTTATCACCTAATTATCACCAGCCTTTGCACTTTAACCAAACCCACACATGAGTTCCATTCACAAAAAAAAAATCTAGAAGGAACAAGGATTTATCTTTCATATTTCCTGAACCTTTCTTCTTTCATCATTAACCGCTCTCCAACTCAGATTTGTAAGCCTCCTTAAAGTAACCGTTTATCATTAAACCTTTATCCGACTATTGCTTGGTCTTTCATACCGTCATCATCTACATTTAAATCTCCAGATCTCAAAATAACGTTTACGTATGCTGCTTGAAAATCCATACTCACTTTAAATTGAGCATACTCACCACTTTTGAATACTTCTATATCTACGGCACCCATCACTACATCTATGTTCCACACGTTTCTTCAGTATAAAGTATTACCATTTCCTCGCATCAATATCGTACTACACGATCACATTGCAACCAAGCACTAAGATATTATATTTCAAAGGTGATAATTCCATCGAACCTGTAGTATACTACATTCTTAGGTCCGACCTTTCTATCATTACTTCCTATGATTCAGAATCATAAACTCATTTAACGACTCACACAACCAAAATTACTTTGGATAAACTCACACTACCGCTCGGCATTCTATTCCGATTATAGCCAAATTACTACATCATCTTACCACCACATAATCCAACAGCTTCGTTGACAACTAATACTATTCATCTAGAATCCCCGAAAAGACTTCCAGCATATACTTCCTAATTCTAACTTCATAATACATTCTAGTTGACACATGTATCTTGGCAGTTGATACCTGTACTCTCTCGTACATTCTTCACATAAAGCCTTTCATTACAGACTAGGTTTCTCACAATCATTCATACACCTTTTAACCGAGTTTATTTCACTAAATATCTCCTCCCCAACTTTAGTTGAACTACCACTTTCGATTTGCTAAATAACTTGAACTTAATCGTTCATACTAACTCCTCGTGATTCCAAACCATTACTAAAACACAGTACAATCCTTCACAGATCAACATTTTCCATACCTGACTTCATTTGTGCCTAAAACTTTCTCCTTTGTAACCCATCCACATCGCAAGTAAAACACTTCTATAACACAACCGTCTTTCATAATCTTAACACTCTTACAAAGAGGTCCTTCAGCTTTTATTCTTCTTATTTAAAACTTAACAACAATTAAATCCAAAAGAATACCCAACACATTCCCATCATGCAAACTTCTATTTTAATACAATCCATGTAATCCCAACCCCCAAGCCTATGTCAAGTTAATTAAACCGACAAATACCCTTAAGACTCAACCGAGTCTAAAACCAAGCCATCTGCTCAAAGGGTCTATTGATCATTTATCAATATCAACTCATGAAATTTAAAATACATCTAATCCCACATCATGCAACACACGCTTCGAGACATGATAATCTCATGACCCCTTCATTGCTACTTTCCCAATGAAGTCAATTCCTATATGTATTTATATGTACACGTATATACAACTCTATATACTCCATAATATATATATATATATATATATATTATTTTGCCAAAGTTCATTAGTCCTAAAGGTACTAAGAATACAAGATCATCAAACGGTCCTCACACATAAGACCAATAGTTAAACCAACACTAAAAAAATGCGATTAAGCATATAACACACCAAAATTATTGCACGACCATAATAAACTTCTAAAAGCGTATTTTGACCACCTAACTTTCACTTCAGTAATAATTTAACCAAAACCTCTTCTACTCGTGATTTATTCGCCAATCACTCAAAATCCCCACATGTGGTGTTTCACAAGATATATATATTGTCCGCATTCTATAGCATTCTATAACATCCCCAGTTCACCGTACACGATAATGTCCGTTTTGTGCATACCCTCTGCATAACAGCATGCCGATACCACTCACGGTTTTGTTCTTGCCCGCACAGGCATACGCGGGACGCACCCAAACCGCACCCTGTGACAGGCAAAAGTCCTCATACATCTTACACAACTGCCGACTTTAATATCTATAGTCGACCTATCGATACATTCTTTAATCCGTTCATTAACAAGGACTGAGCCTAATCCTTTCAACATAACATAATACAATTTACATCTCATCGTCTTCATTTCAGACTTATTCGTGCAATACTAATATCACAAGATCACCATAAATTCTTATTTAACGTCGAGGGTATTTCTTTTCTGTCTCACCACACTACTCTTAGCAATTTGCTAAATCCATCACCTTGATGACTACTAATCCTTCCTCCGGACACAACCGTCCCTTGTCAACTCTATTTCTAGTTACCAAACGAGGGTATAAACCTTCTTACAACCGACTCTAAGTCCACTTTCAACTCTCCCATTGTTCACCTTTCTCTTGAACACAATTACCAAAATTACAAACATCTTCCCAAGATTTATTCCACACTTCTCCAATCTTGGAGTTCTTTCTTAACTTAAAGTGTACTACTCTACGACCTAGCGAGTTCATAGTCTTCATGCATGAAAACTTGATACATAACCCAATTCACACATTTTCTCATTTTAAATAACCACTTTTGGAATAACTTGGGCACACATGACCTCAACATTCACATGACTCCAAAGTACTGCACGACTATCTCGAGAATTGTTTGCATAATAAATTTCCGTAAATTCAATCTTTCTCAACCAAAATAAAGTTGTTACGACGAAAATAAAATAAAAATCTTTTCATGTAAAGTAAGAAATATTTTGTAACAACTCCTAAATTTCGCTGTGCAACGTAAATGGGATTGCCTTTTCTTTGAATACTCACTTGCACATACTAGCTCAACCTTGACTAAAACTTTTATTTATGCAATTGGTTTGAAATCATGAAAATTCATGTAACATACTCTAGAACACCATGCATAAAAACTTTACTCGCAATTGAAGGCTACTTACTCAACGAGGTCAATCGTCTTACTTAAGTATCTTATCATTGACATTCTACCTCCGACCGGTGGTCGTCCTTTCGGCCTTATGACGTTTTCTATTCATGCATTCCGCTATTCACATATCAACCATGTCATACTATTTTCGTCTTGGTCAAACGTTTCATATTCTATTTCTATGCGCATCAATCACCTATTAAAGGTTACCTTGGCGGACGTTCATGAGTCCCGCCAATTCTAGGTTGTCCTTCCAACCCCCAAATCATTTACCGAACTGTCCTCCAAAGGATTTTGGTGGCATAATCACCATCGTTCTACTATAACCTAAAGGGATAATCATAAGAAAATAGTTATGCACCTACCCTTATACAAAACATACTTTACTGATCGTTAGTCACCGTAATAATCTTAGAAATAAGCATGCTCGCGTAATAATATATCTATAATAACAGTAGCTAATTGAAATTGTGAACATATCATACATGAGAATCCTTGTTACTATTATCACAATACTAATTTCACGTATTTCCGTTGACTCTAAGACTATCCCGTTCTAGTATTTCTACCCAAATCTCACAAGTCATAACTTATTTCATCTCAGCTTAAGTCTAAGCATCTCATCAGCATACTTAGTTCACTTAAACTATTGCTCTGATACCAACTTGTAACACCCCAAAACAGGGGTTAACAAAAACTTCCATAAAACGGAAGAGTGGTACTCAATACTAGAGTATAAGTATACATAAATCATTACATAACCAATAAGACGAAGATTTAGTTAATTATAACTACTATTGGACCACTAGCTTATTTGATCACTACTATAGCAACCAAATATCAAAAGAGTGCTGGTAAGTTCTATCATCAATCTTCCAGTCTTTATCTCTCTAACAATGATCCCATGCTCACAACCCTGATCTAAACCTTCTTGCCCGGAATCACTAAATCTGTAATACATAAAACACACAACAAGTGTTAGGCTTTTAAAGCCTAAGTGAGATTTACACATAGCACATAGAGCATAATCATAGCATGCAGGAATAACAATTCGATACATTCACCAATTGGATTCCATGGAGAAGGCCCATATCGCTACCAGTTACATCATAATCGAAGATATCCCATGATCGGTACCCCACGGTAGAGTCACAAGACATATCACAACGGAAAACCCCACGGTATCCGAAGGTATGAATCCATTACATTTACCCCACGGTATGTAAGGATATATCCTCCAATGCCTACTAGGTGCTCCTCCAATTATGTGAATACCAAATATGTTAATCCTAATAATATTCAAGCATATTCTACACATAACAATGGTCCAACCATTTAACATAATCAATACTACTTCCATGTAGTTCATATACATCCATATGTAATAAATCATATTCTAAATAATATCAAGCATATTTAGCACTTTAACAATGGTCCAACCATTTATCATAAACAATACTACTTCCATGTAGTTCACATACATCCACATGTATTAAATCACTTTCTATATGAATTCAATAATAAGCCACCATGTTTACAATTCAATAATAAGTCCATTTTGACAATTAAGCCATCAATTTATCATTAAGACATCTATTAAGCCCTCATCAAAATTACATCCCATTTATGTATAATCAAATCCAAACTCTTAGCATCAACATTTAACATGACATACTAAGCCATAAATACAATTAATCCACCATGACTTACTTGAAGTCTTCTTGTTTCCCTCTCAACCATTAAGAGCTTATTCATCAAGATTTCTCATTAATCATACCAAAATCAAGATAAAAATGGTAGATAAGTATAATACAATCAATTAGGTACAAGTTACTCACCTTAATTCTTCAATTGGTGTAACCCTAACTTGATGATTTGAACTCAAACACTCCAAGAAGAAAGATGAAGATATATTGCCCTAAATCAAATTTAATTGGTAAGATTCATATTCTAATTGCTTGAATTGAATTAAGATTGAGATATAAGAGTTTACCTTAACTTCAGATGGAAAATCGCCTAAGAGGTATAGAGAGCAGAGCAAAATATCAGATTTTAGAGTTCTTAGATGAAAGGATAAGTGACAAGGACCAAGAGGTGGGTTTTAACCCCCTTTTAACACGTCAGGTGCTTGGCGCCAGCGCCCGCGCCAGTGCATCGGCGCCACCATCCGCGCCACCATCCGCGCCAACCTCTGTTTGGTCATTTCTCAATTTCCACTAATTTGGCCGTAACTTCTTCGTTAGAACTCCGTTTTTGCTCCGGAAAGAACCGTTGGACTCGTATTCAAATTACCCATCCAACTAATCCATAAAATCTAATATTTAACTTTATCATCTATTTTTCATTAATTTCCTTAAGAAATAAACTTACTGATTTCTATCGGAAGTTATCAAATAACCAGTAAAATCACGGAAATTGCTTAGGAACTCAATTATAATCTAAGAAGTCAAAATATAAAGAAATATTATGACTAATATTACTTTCAAGGATTTTCCGGGTGTTACAGACCTCGAACAAGTTCATTCTTGGCTAACCTGTCCATGTAAATAAAGTTGAGATGAGCCAGACTTCTATGCGACAACCAACTTTGTTTTGTGGTCACCTTTGTCACAAGATAGATATCGGAAGGAGAATTTACTGTTGAGAGATCTATGGTATAAAGATTGAATCTTCTTTTCCCAACAAGCAAATCTTTTCCGTCATTAGTTTTAATAGCAACCCTTGTTGATTTAAAACTGACTTCCAGATCCTTATCACAAAATTGCCCTATACTGAACAAATTGTGGCTTAGACCTTCAACATAACTCACTCTCTTCACTGTGATATTCCCTTGAACTAAGTCTCCGTAACCGAGAATTGGAGATGTCGCGCAATTTCCAAATTTGACTCTTCCACAATCCTTTTCTTTAAAGTTAGATAATAAAGTCTTATTGCCAGTCATATGTTTGGTGCATCCAGAATCCAGATACCACAAATGACATGGCTGCAAAAAGAAACACATTAAGGAGATTTAGGTACCCATCTAGTTGTAGGTCCCTTCTTGTTAGTTCCAAAAGACTTCCTAACAAACACATGATGTTTTCTTTTCTTTGAAAAACTTTTGTGTTTATAACATGCATTTGAATCAAACATCGGATAATGAATTTTATATGTATCAGATAAATAAACATCACCACCAAAACTACAACATGAGGAGCAACATAAACCACCATTGGCAATTCGAAACATTTGCTTTATTGAATATCTAAAAGAGTTTTTACAATTCTCTTTATTTTCAGCAAATGAACTAATTGAACAAGGGTTGTTGACTATGCTACTCTTCTCATCTGTTGAAGTATCTGGAGACAACTGCTTGACTTTCCACACTTGTCTTGGTCTTTTCTTCACAAACCTATCTGAGAAAGTAGAACAAGAAGCATCAGAATCAGTTTCAGATTTTGAATCTTGTTTCTTAGATTTCTTTGACCTTCTCCTTTTTCTATGATTCTTTTTGTGAAAATTTGCATTTATAGTAAAAGAATCATCAATTTTCTCTGTTTCAACATCTGAATTAGAAGACATTACTTTGTGCAAGAAATCAAACTTTGAAACTTTTTCATTTATACTTTCCTCAGAGTTACTCTCCTTTTCTTTTTCAGAACAGTCAAAATCAGAATCAATTTTATCATCAGAAGAAGAGCTTTTGTTAGAATTGTCTTCCATTGTATCTTTCTTGGAATCAGATTGTACAACATTTTTATGTTTTTCAAAAATATCTTGTTGAAGTTTTATTTCCTCTTCAAAACTTAAAGTCATGAAGGTCGAAATTATGTCCTTTTCAAATTCAAACAAGATATTTTGTTCTTCCAATTTAGCTTCAAGATCTAAAAGTTTACACTCTAATACTAATGGTGGAATGTATCTTTTAGTATCATATGATATTTGAGATACATTCGTTTTATTAGTATTAATAGCGTAACTATCAAAATAATCGTTTGGTAATGAAGCTTTTTCGGACTTTGTGAAATTTGAAGATTTTCTAGAAAGTCTTGATTTTCTAGAATTATGAGATTTGATGTTGTACTTTTCATTTTCACGAGTGTATACAAATGGAAGTTGCATCTTTGTTGAAAGACTTCTTTTCTCTTCTTCTAATTTTAAAGTCTCATCATCATTTGTCCATTTAATTTTAAAATGAGGAGCATATTTGGCAAGATTTAAAAACTCAAATTCATAAAGAGTAGGAACTTGTGTTTTAGCTTCTTCTAAAAAATGTGGATTTTCAAATCCAAGTCCCCATTTTTCTTTAATAGATGTGTAACTCCTTGGTTTATTTAAATAAACCGTTTGTTCGGTTTGACCTCTCAAATAAAGTTTTTCTTCTAAAACAGATATTTGTTTAGAAATATTGTCTCTCATATCGGTCATTGATTTCCAAGATTCAAGATAAGATCTGTTTAATTCTTCCAATTCTTCTATTTTCTTTACAAATTTACCTTTTGTATCTTCTAAAATCTTCTTTTCATCTTCAAGGCAAATTTGTAATTTTTCAATAGATTTTGAGTGAATATTATTCTTTTCCTTTTCAGAAAGCAGTTTTGTGCGAAGTTCATGAATGGCAGTAGTCATGATGTTCATCTGATTCACAATAAATTCATAATCAAAAGTAGAAGGTACCTCAGATTCATCAGTTGAGCTTGCATTGTCATTCTCCTCATCATCACCGACATCATCACCAATAAAGCACATGTTTTCCGCTTCATTATCAGAGTGATCTAGCCAGTATTCTTCTTCCGCTAACATAACAACACCGGTTTCCTTCTTTTCAGCCAATTCTAATTTCTTCTTGTAGTAGGCTGCATCCCTTACAACTTTCACTCTACAGTCTCGGGAGAAATGACCGGGTTTTCCACAGTTGAAGCAAACATCAGCTTTCTTTCCTTCCACCTTCTTGGTTTCCATGGGTTTTGAACCTTCAAACTTTTGTTCAAATGCCTTTGAACCACTAGCATCAGAATCAACCCTTCCTGAACTAGATGAGACTCTCAGATTATTTGACCCTGGCCTGTTGAAGTACTTCTTTTGAAAGTGCTTGGTCAAAAAGAATCATAGCTTGTTGTAGCTCTTCACCATCATCTTCAGTCTGTCCATCATAAGCATTCTCTAATAAACTCTTTTCTGCCAACTGACTAGCAATCAAAGCAATTGGATCCACACTTGTGACTTTGTTCTTTTTATCCAACTTCTCTTTCTTTTCTTTGACCCTATCTTCATCAATCATCAAAACTTCATATAGCTCTTGAATTTGCATAGTTGAGATTATTACATCATTTCTCATCCTATGACACGGTTTGCTCCATTAAGGTTGAAGAGCATTAAGAAAATTCAGATTAGCTTCCAATTCGGTCTTTGTAACTTTTATTTTCAGGAGATCATTAATAACTCCCCAAAACCGATCAAAGACACTCTTCAACGATTCCCCTTCCTTTGCCTTAAAACTCTCAAAATTGTTCATGAACCGATTCTGTGTTAACTGAGTAGCAACTGCCGATCCAAGCATAATTTTCTCCAACTGAGTCCACATTAGCATCGGGTTGTATTTGAAACAGTCAACACGATTGTAAATGTGGTTTGGAAGTGTTAGTGCATAAAATGTATTCAAGATTTAATATGCATTTGTATTAATTGTAAAGAGTCAAATGTATTTGTCAAAGTCAAAGTAAGGGCTTTAAAGGTCAAAGTCAAAGTAACTAAAGGTGATAGTCAAAGTGTATAAATAGGATTTGTAAAGAGGAAGTCATGAAGGATTCTCATTCTAGCAATTCATACGTGAGGGAGAAATAGGAAGTGTGTAGAGAGAGGGATGACTTCCTAGAGAGAGAGTTTAGAGAGAGAAAGTGGATCTCATTCTCATCTTTGTATTCTTTCTCTATTCTAATGAAGATCTCTTGAATTCTTGATTGTTACTTGATTAGATCTGGGATTACAGGAAGAGCAAGGATAAGATTCGACTTTGCTTCTTTGTCTGCTTTAGCTCTCATTGCTTCTTCAGCAGTGTATTCTTCGACCCTTTTTAATTCTCTTGAAGCAGGCACAGTTGCTGTTGCGGGAATTACTTTTATAAGGTTGCACAAAAGGACCTTCCGTAAAAGCTAACATCATGTTATCCCCATTTGGTTGTCTCTCGATAAAATCAATAAACCTGTCTTGCCATTGTGAAAATTCATTTTCATTGATTAATACCGGTGGTCTGGTATCTGTTCCAAGAGACATCTGAATATCATTCCTATACAAACTTGCTTGAAGAGTCATGATGAACAGTAACAAACAGTGAACAGTAACAGTGAACAGTAACAGAAACCACAAACGCCAAGTCTGGTTTGCGCAAGAAGTGAATGGCGCAAAGTGGAGGTTTGCGCTAGACGACCGTGGCGCAAAGTGGAGGTTTGCGCTAGAGGTGAGTGGCGCAAAGTAGAGTTAGGCGTAAAGAGGGGTTTGCGCTAAGAGGCAATGGCGCAAAATGAAGTTCTCGCAACCCGTTGATGGCGCAAAGCAAGGTTTGCGCAACCCGTTGGTGGCGCAAAGTGGACTTGTCAGAAAACTCAGAAACCAAATACGATCTGGCGCAAAGTTTGAATCTGTCCCAAACTGTCCAAAATTGATCCAAATCTCTCAAAATGCAGAAATGCACTTCCAAATTCTTCAAATTTGAAGGAAAAACAGTTTCTAACACAATCAAATAGAGCAGATTCACAGAATAACTCGAAAAAGTGCCTAAATCGGAAGAACAGATCTGATAAACTCGAACAGAATAAAAAATCGTGAAAATCCTCAAATCGAACACCAAATCTGCAAAATCAGTCCATGATCCTTGAAACAAAAATGTTCTTCTTCCAAAACCGAATCCAGCGATCACAAACTCGAATCCAAATTCACACAAACTTGTAAGAATTCAAGAAAAACAAATTTTCTTGAAAAACAAGAAACTCGATCGATTTTTCTCTGAAAATCACAAATTTGATGGATGAATTTGAGAAATCTCTGAAGAAGAACACTAGAACACTTGCTCTGATACCAATTGTTAATCCCAAAATGATCAAGCAACATGAAATTCACACAAGATCTAGAGAGAGAGTAGAGAGAGAAAATGTAATCTGATTAAGTCGGCTCTCTAAGTTTACAAGATATGAGTTATGCCCTAATTGTTCTCTCAATTGTTACAAGATTAGACTAAACAAAAGCTATTTATACCTAAGGACTAAATAAGGCAAATAAGCAACTTTGACTTTCTCACAAGACTTAATACATTGACTTTGACTTTGACAATAATATTAAATCTTGAAGACATATTTACACCTAACAAGATGTTCTCTTATGTGCAAGATACTTGTGGTGTTCATCTGACGGTCGTAAGACGACCTTAAAACGTAAGGAACCGACGGTGATCGTAAGACGATCTTTGTCAAAATGAGACGTATGGGTCGGGAGTCAATCGTAAGACGATTGGGCCGAAATAAAGCTTGGCGGCGATCATAAGATGAACGATCCAAGATAAAATTGAAGGATCTCGTGATACAGTCGTTAAAGACTTATGTTATGGCGTTCCGAGCCGATACGGTCGCTATAGACTTTTGGCCTGGCGTTTTAGAGCCGATATGGTCGTTATAGACCTATGATCTGGCGTTCGGGCCGATACGGTCGTTAGAGACCTATGATCTGGCGTTCAGGCTGATACGGTCGCTAGAGACCTATGATCTGGCGTTCGGGCCGATACGGTCGCTAGAGACCTATGATCTGGCGTTCGGGCCGATACGGTCGCTAGAGACCTATGATTTGGCGTTCGAGCCGATATGGTCGGTAGAGACCTGTGTTACGTTGTTTAAGTTTTGCTTTAGCGATAAGCGGTAAAAAAATTACCTTACTTGTGATTGTATGATTAATCTCGCGACTTGCCTTTCTTGGCGATTCAGAGATTTAAGCATGCGAGTCGCATTTAGTGGCGACGGAGAATTTTAACCTGTGTTTGTCGTGACTGGCGATCATAAAATATGTGAGTCGTTTCTTATCAACGACTATAAATTGCGCTTCAAGTCGTGGAGATTTTATTTCTCACGATGTAAATCGTAAGACTTGTGTTTAAGTCGTAGAGACTTTATTTTTCGCAACACGAGTTACAAGATTGATGTTTCTTACAATATGAATTGTAAGGAAGGAACTATTTTTTGAAATGACCGGGCGACTGGGCCGAACGTATATTCGAGATAAGTCATACGACTTTATCTTTAGAGCTTAGCTTTGGATGTACCTGTTGGATCCTGCGATTTATGCATTGACTCACAAGATTTGTTTCATAACATGTCAGTCATGAGAGGTTGACAAGCACAGTCGTAACCTAATAGTCTCTAGAGATGTCATTTCTTATGGCATGAATCGTAAGACTGACGTTTGAGCTTTCCTGCGAGCCTATAGGTTACTGTCGTGTATGATTTCGGAAGGAATTCCGAATTTTGCATAGATCGTTAGTATGGATAATTTTCTGCTCTAGGGCAGGAGGTAATTTATTAACGATGTCCGTCCTTTCCTTATGAAGGGTCGAGGGATTAAGGACATATGTAAAAGTTTTTACCTGAGTGACATCGACGTGCGTTACGTACCTGGTGGTGTTTATAGAGAATTACCTCTATCGTGAAGTCCATGTGCCCTCCAGTCGTGAAACCGAGCGCTGTATGGGATATACCATTTTATCCTTGTGGAGACTGCGAGACCAAGTCCTGTCTTTTCTGGCGTATGGATCGGTTGGTCGTGCGCAGTTTCCATAGTATTGTTCTTATTTTTGGGTTTAAAGGTTGCTTTGCAGCAATCATGGGCGGTCTTTGTTTGGGCAAAAAATCACGTCGCTCGACCGCGACCAGAACAAGTAAAACGTATGATTAAGGACTATATCTTGTATTAAGATAAGGTCTCGACAAAGACCCAGAACACCACCGTCGTCCCTCATAAAAGGTAAGTCGAGAGTTCCTTACGACGCTCGACCATAGCGTCGCCCGATCCGCACGACTATTATATAAGGACGTGCGACCTCGACCAAAGCTAACGTTCACCATGACCGTTTGTTAAGTGTTTAATGCAGGAATAAAAGTCATTAAGGAGCAACGACTATAACCGACGTAATCATTAAATAGCTGGCGACCGTAACGGACGAAGATCATTACTTCGGCGAACGTTTCCAACCGTTAAGGCCATTAAAGGAGCATTTATGGATGAAGCTAAGGACGCGAAGACTATAAATATCAAGCTCAATCAACATTTCAGGACATCTAATATCCGGCGAGTAACAACCGAAGCAATATTCAAGAACACATAAAGTGAAGAACCATTATTCTAAGTATCGCTCTCGACGCACGACAACAGCCCTCGACCAGCAGTTCACACTTTGGTTCGTACACGACAAACACCTGTTTTTACGTTCAAACACTTGTACTTTACATTTCGAAGCATTTTCTTCATTTGTATTGTAATAACTGTACGATCGACACCAGTATCCAAGGACATCGCCCCTGATTAGCGACCATAGTGCAACATCGACACCCACTGTCGTCCGCAGGTTTTTTCCTCGTTTGAGGTTTTTCTTGCGTCATCAAATCCCTTGTTTCTTTATTTTTATCCTCTTCGCACGTTTCGTCGAAAGATTCTTTCTTTAGTTGTTTAAGTCCACATCGACCTTAAGTTGTCCCTTTGGTGCGATTTTTGGCATTAACAGTTTGGCGCCATCCGTGGGACCACATCTAGAGAAAATCCTCGACGAACGTGCATTCTACTAATAGTTTCTTGGAGTTTCTTCTGTTTTCTGTCGCAGGAAAATGGCGGATAACGGGAATCCAGAACAAGCCGTTATACCAGTACACGCAAGCTTAGAAAATGCACAAAACTCCCCAGCAGCTATCGATGAGTATCATTTGGAGGAAATCGTTCTAGATCAAAGCAAACCCGATCAAAAGATTCTTGCGGGTTCATCCCTTGATCCCCACATTAAAGAAAAACTCATATCCTTTTTGTAGGAACATGCTGATTGCTTCGCCTGGTCACATGAAGATATGGTCGGTATTGACCCCAGTGTCATTGCTCATAAGCTTAACGTCGATCCATCGTTCAAACCTATCAAGCAAAAACGTCGCAAGTTCGCTCCTGAAAGAAATAAAGTAATAAATGATGAGGTCGACAACCTCCTCAAGACAGGAAAGATTCGAGAGGTAAAATATCCTGATTGGCTCGCTAACGTCGTGGTCGTAGCCAAGAAGAATGGAAAATGGAGGGTCTGTATCGACTTCACCGATCTCAATAAAGCTTGTCGAAAGGATCCATTCCCGTTACCTCATATTGACGCCATGGTCGATGCAACCGCGGGGCATGAGTTATGAACGTTCATGGACGCCTATTCTGGATACAACCAAATTTTAATGCACGTTGACGACCAAGAGAAAACTTCTTTCATGACGGATCGAGGTATTTATTGTTACAAAGTTATGCCTTTCGGACTAAAAAATGCAGGTTCTACCTACCAACGGCTGGTAAACAAGATGTTCAAAGACCATCTTGGAGACACGATGGAGGTATATATCGACGACATGTTAGTGAAGTCGAAGCAAGCGATTGATCACATTGATCACCTCAGGCAATCGTTCGACATCGTCCGGAAGTATAACATGAAGCTCAATCCGACGAAATGTTCCTTTGGCGTTAGTGCCGGGAAGTTCCTGGGTTATATGGTCACTCGTCGAGGCATTGAGGCTAACCCCGACCAAATCAAGGCCATCATTGAGATCAAATCTCCTCGAAATTTCAAAGAAGTCCAGAATCTCACCGGTCGAGTAGCAGCTCTAAACAGGTTTATCTCCCGATCTTCAGATAAATGTCATCTGTTCTATAATGTCCATGGGAAAAATAGGGGCCTCGACTGGACCAATGATCATGAACAAGCCTTGCAAAAACTCAAGGAATACATGGCGTCGCCTCCTCTGTTGTCAAAACCTCACGATCATGAGATCCTACAATTGTATTTGGCTGTCAGCCCAAATGCAGAAAGTGCTGTTCTGACACGAGAAGATGAAAAACAGCAATTGCCGATCTACTATGTTAGTAAATCTCTTCTGGATGCAGAAACCAGGTATTCCTCTATGGAAAAATTGCTCTTGTCGCTAGTCACAGCTGCGAAAAAACTGCGACACTATTTTGAGTCGCATCCCATTACTGTTGTAACTAACTTTCCTCTTAAGTCTGTCTTAAGAAAACCTGAGTTGACAGGTCGCCTGGCAAAATGGAGTATATATCTCAGCAGTTACGACATCGATTTCAAGCCCAGGACCGTGATCAAATCGCAAGCCTTGGCAGATTCATTGCTGATTTCAACCCTGAATTGGAGAAACAAGCAGAACTCGAAGTACAACTGTGGCAACTCACGACGACGTGCCTTGGATCTTATATGTCGATGGATCATCCAACATTAGAGGCTCTGGATTGGGCGTCGTCTTAAAGTCGCCACAGGGGGGGAAGATGGTATACTCGGTCCGATGCGACTTCAAAACCACCAATAACGAGGCTGAGTATGAAGCCCTGATCATGGGAATGAATATGGTCCACGACTCGGGGGCAACCGCACTGCATGTCAAGAGCGATTCCCTGCTGGTAGCAAATCAGGTTAATGGAGAATTCGCAGCCAAGGATTCAAAAATGACAACATATATAAGCGTGGCAAAAGAAATTTCCAAAAAATTTAAATCTTTTTCTATTGAACAGATTCCGCGAGACCAGAACACTCAGGCCGACGCATTGGCAAACGTTGGGTCCGCTTTAGTTGAACCAATATTTGATGTTATTCCTATGATTCACCTGGCAACGCCGTCCATTGGAAACGCAGACGTCATCCAGATCGAAGACGAAGAAGATGATTGGTCACGCGACATTCGGAATTTCCTCGTGCACGACCAACTCCCCGAAGACAAAATGGAGGCTCGAAAAATCAGATTCAAAGCATCTAAGTACGTCATGATCGAAAATAAGCTTTATCGGCGTCCATCGACGGGCTTAAATTTAAGGTGCGTCATCAGCAAAAATCAAGCCCAGAAAATCCTCCAAGAGATGCACGACGGCGAATGTGGTAATCATTCAGGTGGTCGTAGCTTGGCTAATCGTATCTCCCGACAAGGGTATTTTTGGCCGACACTGCGACAAGACGCTATCAAGTACGTCCAGAATTGCGACCCCTGTCAACGACACTCAGGTATGTCTCATAAACCTTCGGAACCTTTGCACTCGACACTTATCCCATGGCCCTTCATGAGATGGGGAATGGATATTGTCGGCAAACTACCACCCGCTCCAGGACAAAAGGTATTTCTCCTTGTACTTACGGACTACTTTTCTAAATGGGTCGAAGCGACTGCCTTCTCCCAAATTAGGGATAAAGAAGTTATTTCTTTTATCCAGACTAACATCATATGCAGGTTTGGGATTCCATCCGAAATTGTCTGCGACAATGGATCCCAATTCATAAGCGACAGGACCCAACAGTTCTGTGAAGATAGGAACATCAAGCTGACGACCTCGACTCCCAGATACCCCCAAGCCAATGGACTTGCCGAGTCGAGTAATAAGACTATTGTTGCCTCAATCAAGAAACGATTAAAAGCTGCAAAAGGAAGATGGGTTGAAGAACTCCCTTCAGTCCTATGGGCAAATCGCACGACACCCCGCACATCCACAGGACAAACCCCATTCTCTGTCGTCTACGGTTGTGAAGCCGTCCTACCAATCGAAGTTCATCTCCCGACTTCGAGGCACACTTCCATCGACCACAACTTGGTTGATTTAAGTCATGACCTCGACGTCCTTGAAGAGCTCAGAGAATCCGCCTTGATCAGGATGGCGTCGCAGAAGCAGGCAGCCGAGCGACATTTCAATAAGCACGTCAAAATTAAAGTCTTTCAAGAAGGCGATTACGTCTTCCGTCGAGTATTCCCAAACACCCAGAAGCTCAACGCAGGTAAGCTTTCTACTAAGTGGGAAGGACCTTACCGCGTCTCCGAAGTCGTTGGTAAAGGAGCCTATCGACTTCAGACCCTCGACAATCAAGAAATCCCGCGAAGTTGGAACGCGACGCATCTGAAAAAATATTTCTTTTAGAGTCGCCTTCCTCACATGCAAAGTTTTTTTACACGACAGTGAACGTCGTGAGATCGTTGGAGATCCGATGGCCGACCTCTAACGAACTTTGTCGCAGGTACGCACGACATGAGTACCCGAGTGTGTGACTTAATTGTTTTACCACAGGGGAATACATTCTGGAATTTCATCATACGATACAGTCACATGTAAGGTCTAAACGATCCCTCGATCTAAGTTTCTGGAACTTAGAAAAACTTTGTATGTTCTAACACATCGATGATATATATTTGTGTTTATTATTACAGTACAACTACATGATTTATGTTTCAACCGTAATATTGCAATAAAAGCCTAAGTCGCACGATCCTCCATTTATTTCATACTTAACGAATCTTATGATCAATATTACATTTAAAAACACGAGTTCAGCAAAAGAAGGAACTTCATTGAACGAGGACAAGTAAATACATAGTCAAAAGTCGTTGCATACCAACAACCCGAACATAAAAAGTCTAGCTCGTAAACCCAAAAATCTACCCTAGAACTAAAGAAGCACGTCGATGGCAAGCTCAGTTCAAAAACCTCGATCTTCGAAATCCTATCAATCCCAAAGAACTGATGCAAGGATCAAACGAGTATATTAGGAGTTATCTTCCAACTCCTTACGCCTCGACACTCTGAGAATGTGGCTCTTAAGATTAATGTTAAGGTTGGAGGAAGGAATATATTCTTCTCGACGATCGACCTCCACTCCAACATTTTCTCTGCCTTCACACACTTAATGAGAAGAAACAGGAACATCTGTCAAATACAGAAGGAACACGTTAGCAAAACATTCAGCTAAAGAACATCGATAACACAAGTTTTGAAAGAAAAACTTACAAGGAACGCCAGTTCGGCTAAACACAGCCCTATCTCTCCAATAGAGATCCTTTGAAAACACTCCTCAGAAACTAAGGGCTGATGTTTCCCCTGATGCGGAAGTGACTTCATCCTGACGACGACGTAGTCAAACGAGAGGGACGGCGACATCACAAAACTGATCACCATAAGTTCCTCCTCGTTCTCTCCCGTCTTTACACCCCCGCCCCTGTCGGCTGACGAAAGGGTTGACGTGGCAGAAGACATCGTCGCCAGGTGCGCAGAATACACAGACATCGTAACCAACATCGTCAACGATTCGGGTATCGCAACCCTTGATAGATCTCCAACCACCCAAGATTTGAACAAAGTCTAGATTTTAGATAAGGGCCTCATCAGAAACAGAAAACTTTTAAAGAAAATCTCTAAAGAAAGCAACCCATTGTGGTCTCTATTTATGCAGGAAATCACAACAAGTCGAGTCCGCTGATGATCAACACGCGTCCATACATATCCGAATCTTCGACACCTGTCTTTGACAGCTGGTAAGCATCATCGCGCATCAGTATGACGTCATAACTTTTCAACTTCTCGTTCAGTTAAGGAGAACCGGTATAGTTCCACGACAACCAGGTAAGTCCCTCAACCCAGGTCACAAGTCTAAGCGTTTGACAAGCAAAATTTAAAACTTAAATTTGACATTCAATTTTCAAATTTTGGGGGCAAACTGTTTGGGCAAAAAATCACGTCGCTCGACCGCGACCAGAACAAGTAAGACGTATGATTAAGGACTATATCTTGTATTAAGATAAGGTCTCAACAAAGACCCAGAACACCATCGTCGTCCCTCATAAAAGGTAAGTCGAGAGTTCCTTACGACGCTCGACCATAGCGTCGCCCAATCCGCACGACTATTATATAAGGACGTGCGTCTTCGACCAAAGCTAACGTTCACCATGACCATTTGTTAAGTGTTTAATGCTGGAATAAAAGTCATTAAGGAGCAACGACTATAACCGACGCAATCATTAAACAGCTGGCGACCGTAACGGACGAAGATCATTACTCTGACGACCGTTTCCAACCGTTAAGGCCATTAAAGGAGCATTTATGGATGAAGCTAAGGACGCGAAAACTATAAATATCAAGCTCAATCAACATTTCAGGACATCGAATATCCGGCGATTAACAACCGAAGCAATATTCAAGAACACCAGAAGTGAAGATCCATTATTCTAAGTATCGCTCTCGACGCACGACAACAGCCCTCGACCAGTAGTTCACCCTTTTTTCGTACACGACAAACACCTGTTTTTACGTTCAAACACTTGTACTTTACATTTCGAAGCATTTTCTTCATTTGTATTGTATTCACTGTACGATCGACACCAGTATCCAAGGACATCGCCCCTGATTGGCGACCATAGTGCAGCGACGACACCCACTGTCGTTCGCAGGTTTTTTCCTCGTTTGAGGTTTTTCCTGCGTCATCAAATCCCTTGTTTCTTTATTTTTATCCTCTTCGCACGTTTCGTCGAAAGATTCTTTTGTTTAAGTCCACATCGACCTTAAGTTGTCCATTTGGTGCAATTTTTGGCATTTACAGTCTTCCGTTCAGTTTTCATTTCCTGCAGCCCCCAATGTGTTGGGAATCTAATCGCCAGATTGTAGGTCGAAGGGACTGCCTTCATGTCGTTCATCCAAGGTATTTCTTTTTGTAAAGCCAAACAATTGTCTGTCGTGCGCAGTTGCCATGCATGATCACTTGGTCTTGTCCCTTTTGTCGTCCATACTTGGCCGAGACCATGCTTGTATGCTTCGATGGCGGTTTGGATGCCACAATTTCGAACGATGATCATCGAAATGACCACGGATGGACTCTCCGGGTTTTCGGGCGATGCAGCGCAGGTCGTTGGTCTGGTTCTCCATTTCGTGACTATCGTCGAATTGCAATGAAAATTGGTTGATCAACCCTGTGAAGTTGCTGATGGACTTAGGCTTGAGATTGATCAACCGCTGGAGAGCAGGACCTGTAAGAGTCGTGCCAAGGCTTTGTGCGAAGCTTAAATTTGACTTCGAGCTTCATTCCATTCTGCGTGAAGCTGAGCCGTGGGATCTTGTTGGTTTGTCATTTACTTGGAAACAACAAAAAACTTTACCAAATCGTTAGAGCGATGTGTGTATTGGCCTGAGAGTTTCTCTAGATAGGGTCCCACGGATGGCGCCAAACTGTTAATGCCAAAAATCGCACCAAAGGACAACTTAAGGTCGATGTGGACATTTAACAACTAAAGAAATGTATCTCGAGCCAAATAACACGATCGCGAGGAAAAAGTAAAAGATGTTGGTTCCTGTTTTGCTAAACTTATGATCTTAACTTTCAGTTAGTTCAGTTTGTATGGTGCGGAAGCGTATTTAAGAACTGAGAGATAATATAAGGTATAAGATCACACAATATCAAATAAAGCAAAGAGTAAATAACATATGTTTATCAAAGATTACTGTATTTGATATACACTAAGAACACCAAGAACTTAAAGGATTGACAAGAAATCTGTAGTTTAATGGTGTATGTGATGTGTAAAGCTTAATAGAAGAGTTCACATGAACCTTCTATTTATACTACTCCTAAGAGGGACAATAAGGACTGAAGGTACAGAGACACTCTTCAGGAACAGTAGCTGAAAGGTACAGGACACAGTTCTGGAACAGTTGTAGATACAACGTTCATTAAATGCTCCGTATTCAGCTTTAGGCGTAAACCTATCAGAGTTTGAAACGTGGAGTTGTCAGGTCACGCCTTTGTACGATTGATCTTTAGAACCTTCGAATGGTAGGTATTGTAAGAAGCATGTCCGTCCTTGTTAAGATCTTTTGCGTAGATCTTCTTTTTGTCACAGAAGCTCTGTCAAGTATGACAGAGGCTCTGTGGTCTTATCCGCACAGAAGTGTCTTATGTTGCTTCTTTTACTTCGGTCTTCTTGATTAACCCGGCAGAGCCTCTGTCGAAGACTTCTGTCTTCTTAGTTACTCGGCTACTCGGCAGAGCCTCTATCGAAGACTTTTGTCTTCTCGGTTACTCGGCTGCCTCTGTCGAAGACTTTTGTACTTAGACTATTTTCACTACTTTTACAAACAGAGATTTGAGCTAACAATCTCCCCCTAAGTAGTGAAAATTAAAAATTGGAAAGGGCAAGTATTTTCTAAGTACAAGAATATTTTCTTCTCATATTTGATTTTGCCAGAGGCAATTACATTTGATTGTATTGAAAAGAAAAATATTACAGAGGATCTGTTTGACTGACTCAGATGTTGGCATTCTTGAAGTCATTGAAACTTCTGTGGTCGAGTCTTTCTTGTTTGAGCTCGTGATAGAAGCTGATGCAGAGATTTCGGAAGTTGATTGTTGCGTCGATAACTTCTATCAGTCTGTCGGCAAGACTTTGATTCATGAGCTTTGATCCTCTGTGCTCCACTAGTATCGTTCTAAACTCTGTCAAAGTACTTGTTGCGTACTTTTGACAGTCCATCTCTACGAACAACTTTGATTTACCAGAAGGATCTAGAAATACTAACCCGACCCTTGGATTTGTGATGATTGAGTTTAGTGTAGCAGAGGGAGGGCAGTAGTCTTCTGGTGGTTGAACGGTTAAGCTCTTTACTCCAAGATCTCGAGCCAATTGAAAATCTACCATGCTGTATAGCATAAGCTTTTCGCGTATGGCCTTTCTTATCACTCTGTAGGATCTGCGAACTTCGTCGGTTGTGAAGTTCTCTTTTGTCCATTCCAGAAGTTCAGGTAGATCATAAGGATTGAGATTCCTAAGATCTGCATCTGCAAATTGGTTCTCTGATCTGTCCTCTCTTTTGACCTTGTAGATGTTGTAAGAGAGTCTAGGCCAGCTTCTGGTTTTTGAGAATTTGCAATATAGGACTTTGATGATCTTGGATGTTGAGAAGACTTCATGTTTTGGCTTGGGTTTTGTTCTGGTGAATAGGTTTTCGAGGTCAGCACAGAAGTCAGGGTCTTGAATGGTTGGTTCTGATTGATCCATTATGCCCATTCTGCTGTAGAGGTACATGTATACCACTTCTTCCATTTGTGGTGGTGGTGGTTGAGGTAAGGTTCTGCGCAGAGCATCCATTTGGTTCATGACTTGTGCCACTCGATCCTCTGAAGGTTTTATATTTGGATCCAGAACAGGAATATCTGACAGAGGTTTAATGCCGAAAGCCCAGTTTTCTTCTTCAGGCTTTGGTGTCATATACGCATCGAAAGAGCTCTTCATCAGTTTCTCTGTTGAAGGTTGATGCTTGGGTTTTTTCTTCTGCAGTTCTTCTGTCACAATTCCTTTTCCCTTGTCTTTTGCCTTCGGTTGTTCTGCTTGTTGAGATGGGGTTGCCTCTATAGGATTTGACTCTTGAGTCTCAGAGGGCTTTATTGTTGTTGTTTCTGTTGGTTTGGGGATTGCCTCTGTTGGTTTTGGGTGTTGGGGAAGGTAGTTCGTCTTCGGAGGATGTCAGAAGGTGGAATTCTTCTTGGATTTGGACATCTTTTCCAAATACAGAAGAAGTTTCCACAGAGGTGGGTGTTGCCTCTGTGGTCTTCTGTTTTTGAACCTGGATTGTTTATGGTATTTGGGTTTCTTCAGAGATTATTTCCACAGAGGTGGGTGTTGCCTCTGTGGAAAATTGTGTTATTTGTTGGGTTTGAGATGGGGGTGCTTGGTTGATGGGTTCTGCGATAATTGGTGGAGCTGGTAGACCTCTGCTCGCAGCTGTTTCACTTTGTTTCTCCCCTCGATTCTCCCCCTCAGGATGATCTGATGGACCATGATGGTCATCATCAGAGTCATCCTGATGTTTATCTGTCGTACCCTCTGCCCTGCATGTTGAATCTAGTTTCTTTGGTGGAACAGCCCCTGCAGCAATCATTTTTGCGCACAAGTCATCACTGAGGCCAAGCAGTGTTTCAACCTCTGCTTGTGTGCTGAAGCGCATTCTGCCGACACTAGCTTGAAACTCTTTGACATAGTGTGCGTTGGCAACGGTGAAAGCTTTGATGAATTTGGTCATCTGATCAAGTATACCTTGGCCGAGTTCTGTCACTTGAGCTCTTGTCATGTAGTCAGAAGGCTTCATGGCTTGAGTGTTTATTGTAGTTTGCTCTTGAACTTCATCTAAGGCCTTCTTTAGGTCTTCAGGTGTAAGACCCTTAGATTTTGAAGATTGGTCTTTTAGTTGCAGAAGGAAGTGCTTGACAGAGTCTTTGAAGGCAGTGGTGGCGGCTTTTTCGAATTCAGCTGCTGCAGAGGTGGCAGTGGTAGTAGCAGTGTGTGTTGCAGAGGACTTCATCTGGGTTATGGCGTTTTGCACCTATGTGGACAAGGTGTCCATTTTGGTGTTCAGATCATGGATTGCCCTGGATGTAGTATCTGCAAAAGATTTGAAAGAGCATTGCAACTCTTTCATGGTTTGGTTAACAGAGGTGACAAGGGTTAGGAAATCACCCCTTGGTACATGTGAACTCGTTGTAACCTCTGGGGGAACACATTCGTCCCCAGAGTGAGTCTCTGTTCCTGAGACACCTTCTTTCGCCCTTGTTTGGATGTTGGGGGCGGAAGGATTTCCTTCTGATCCTCGAGCAGAAGCATATAGCGCCTCAGACTCTACAGAAGTTCTGTGAATGACATTGTCTAGATCCACTCCAGAGGTGGGTACCAGATTATCCTCCTGTTGACTCGGAGACCTGTCTAGAGTCTCTCCGTCTTTGTGCACTCTAATCTCCTCTGAAGAGATGTTTGGACCGATTTGTGTGCGTGTGGCAGAGGAAACAAATTCCTCTGCTAGGATGTCGGGTGTGATCTGGGGCAATTGATCACGAACTAAGGATGAATCCTTTAGAGAGGATTCCCCTGGAATGATGGTTTCCCCGGTTATTATTGGTACAGAGGATGAAAGAGTTTTGTTAGTCCTAGATTTAATAGGTAACAACGATTCAATGAGGAATAACAAGAACAGATAATGATTTCAACTTGTCATCCCTCTCATAATCAGTAATCAAGATAGTTTACAAATGTTTGAATGAAAAACAACTATCTCTCTCTAAAACAATTAAGCTCTAATTTCTCTACTGAATCGTCTAACCTAATTCTAAGGCTAACACTAACCTTAAATACCTAGGCGTTAGACAATAAGGCATAAGCCCATTAACACAATTAACTAAGCCCATTTAACAATTAAGGCTTTTACAAGAAGATTAATTAAACTAATTAATCTAATTAATTCTAATTAAGCACTATATAATTATTTATATATCTTTCTAATATGTATGTCATTTATGGACCTAACAATCTCCACCTAAAGATATATAAATAAAAATCGGTCTTGAAATCTTCAAGTCTTGATCTTCTCTTCTTCTTGAATCTTTGAAGCACTTCGGTGTTGCTTGTCTTCATGTCTTTTGACGCTCCCCCTTGAGTAACGCTCTCGAATAAATCTCTTGAATTTGATTTCAGCTTTAAAAGAACTTGTAGAACCAGTATGCTCGAAGGAGGAAATAGATATTTGTAGCGAACACCATTTGATAAAGGATGAGAAGAATTTACCACTTGTAAGCACTTTGAAGTATTTTCGCTTTGATAAAATCTCGGAACTGATCAAATAACAGTTACTCCCCCTCGGCTTTTGCATGGGGACTTCTTTACTCCCCCTCGGCTTTTACTAACTCCCCCTCAACTTGATAATCCGGTGTCTTTGAATCTGTACCCTTTCTCCCCCTCATGATGAGTAGGAGAATCCGGAGCATCATGTATGATCAAAGACAATAGTAGCGAGTAGCAAAAAATGCAGATAAAACAATAAGTAACAATAACGGGGTAAAAAACTAACACAGAAACACGTTAGTAACTGTTATCACAACAATTTAAAAATTGTGTGGCCTATGTTCAGAGTTGGCAATGGGGTATCTCTGATAGGACTTCCAGTTATCACTGAAAAAAATATAAGAAATTAACTTCTCAAAATGTTCCGGCAATATCACGAAGATATGCAATTAGAATCACAAAGACTCGTGCATGTGAGAAAGAAATAAGTTATATAAATTAGGCTCAAAAATTGATTTAACCTGGGACGCAAGTTAAAATCAATAGACACAGTGATAAGAATATGAAGTTTGGAGACCGGAGCTGATGTCTTCCTGTTTCAATATCTAAGACCTCCAAGTGAGGAATAGATAAATTATGTGCTAATCTCCGTGAATATATGAAGCAAGCATCTGTTGAGATATACTTGAGTGGCTGGGTGGGGTGACACGAGTTATCGACACTGGGTACATGTTTGTTTCAATATTCATCTCCAAAGAACGAGAATGAATAGATTGTGTGGTTACCCGAATAACTGACTCGGTTGGTAAGGACCAATAATTCTTTTAAGTCCTGTCACAGCCTCACCATATTCTTTTCTCTCCAAACTCAGCTATTAATCTATACCCCTCACTGTAGTCTATAAGGGATGTGATTATTGGGTAGGTCCTTCCGGTTCTGGATAGACCATAGAAACGATTTAATTCCTAACACACATTCATGCAACGAGTATAGCATTTTAGTTAAAACAGTGAAGTACGAGTTCTAAACTGAGGTGTTTAGAAGTCACAACGTTTAAGAACGAGTCCTGATTTGAGGTAATCAGAAGTCATTGTTGAAAATGAAAGAATTTCAAAGAGACAAAATCAAGCGCAAGACAGAATGGCTCAGTAAGCACAGCATTTGCAAGAAATGAGACAATGATTAGAAAGTTTAATTGTTAAGAACAATTCACAATTATTATATCAGATAAGAATGAAATCATTAGCAAGAATTAGCAAACTTTGAAAACAACTGGGAATTCAAACGAGTGTATTTCCATCGAAAAATCAACAAATAGGAGAGACATGGAAATAACTAAGTCAAGAAAGTGACACGTGGCAATCATGGAAGTTAAAATTGGAAAATAACAAACGCAAGTAAGTTATTAAGAATGAATTGCCATGGTTTTTTTTTGAATGCAGTTAGAGTTCACATACCTTGCATACGATAGTACTCCCCCTCAAAATTGGCCTAACCTTTGAATGCTCGTCATGTGAAAAGAATCTTCTAATTTAAATGCACATGACGTTCCTGCAAAACAAATTAGAGCGATTGAGGTATCCATCTTGGGATGGATCCTTGTCGGTTAGATGCCCTATGACTGTGAGGACCGGGGATACTATAAGTACCATACCAATACATAGCATGGTCTTTCTTCATAAAGTCATTTGTTCCACAATAAGAACAACACAGCTTCTGTGTAGATAAGCTGATCAATTTATTAACAGAATAAACATGATCAGTTTTCACAAAAAGTTTAGCGTGGAAAGCTGTGTTGTTCTTGGCATTCTTTACAGGAACGGATTACTTTGGAGCAGGAGTGGTTCCTTTAACTCTCCACTCCATTTTTACTTTCTTGAAAGATGGATTATCTTTATTGTCAACACGAGAATTATAGAAAATATTGGTAGGTCGAATCTGATCCTTTGAAAAATCCTTTGATTTGTCAAAATTCTTTGAAGAACGAATTGTCGAAAATGAACTTGAAGCATAAGAAGGTTGAACACCTTTGATCTTGCTTTCTAAGGCATTTCGTTCTTCGAGAATTAAATCAAATTTCTTTTGTAAATTAGATTTGACCAATTGTTCCTTCAAAATCTCCGTTGCTAATCCAGATAATCTCTGAGTAAGTTTAGAAATCTTAGTTTGAAAGATCTTTCTCTCTTTTTGAAAATCATCTTTCAAGCATTTAGTCCTAAAGCCCTCAACTTTCCCTTTCTCAGACTCTTTGATTAGAACGTCTAATTCTTTTTCTAAATCAGATAGTTTCAAAGAAAGCTCTCCATTCGCTGTAGTAAAAGAATTGCGTTCTATTTCAAACTTCTCTCTTTCTGAAATTAAAACCCTTTTAAAGTCGGAGATCTGTTTTGAAAGTTTTAAGCACATAAGCTCAAGTCTCTTCTTCTCTTCAAGAGATTTGGTTGAAAGCCCAGATTGCTTTTGATTAAGCAATTGTCTTTCTTTTTCAAAACTTTCCTTTTCCTTTTCAAGAGTCTTTTCAAGAGAAGTTAGTTTGCGTTTAAGCTCAAGGTTTTCACAGTTGAGGAGTTTACCTTTCTCTTCTTCTTCAGCCAGCTTCTCAGAACTAATCCAGATTTGAGATTTCAGCTCCTTTAGTTTTTTGATGTACTTGTTGCACAAATCATCTGATTGCTGGATATTCTTTTCATGTAGTCTTTGATGTGCTTTTTTTTCAAGTGCCTTTATCTCGTCTTGTGATGGCAATTCAGACAACTTCTTTTTCAGCTCAGAGTTTTCAGATTATAAGACTGTTGCCTTTTCTTCAGATTTAGCAAGCTTCTCAGAATATTCAATTGTTTGCAATTTCAGTTCATCTCGTTCTTTGACTTTCTCACTGATAAAATCATCTGCAGACTTGATATTGAAATCATACATTCTTTTAAGGTCTTTACAATCAGGATTGAAGCAATACTTCGACATTGTTACCTGAAAATTTGATCGTTAATCGGTGTTGTTTTGAAGAATAAAACCTTGCGGAAGAAAAATCAAAAATTAAATCAGGAAAACCAATTTATAAAATAAATTCGTTTTTTAAAAAATTTAAAATCTGATTATTATAGGATTCGAACGAACGAAATCACTCTTTGAGAGTGGAATCTGCAAGATAAACAAACCAAGTTAGATCAAACACGACGAAAAATAAATCACAAAAAAATAAGCGTCTCGAGCAAGATCAAATCATCGCAAAAAGTCTTAAGCATCACACAAAAAATTTGCAAAAACAAACTTACCGGGTGTTGGACAACTTACCGGGTGAGAGAAAACCGAAACTTACCGGGTGAAGATGATTTACCGGATAGTGCGCAAAAAAAACCAACTGACCGGATAACTTGACGTGAACTTACCGGGTGAAGGAGATTCTCGCAAAACTTACCGGATGGATGAATAATCCGCACAAAACGTAACTTATCGGGTGAGATGTACTTTCCGGATACAACTTGTTTACCGGATGGATGAAAAATCTTACCGGATAAATGTGGCTTACCGGGTGAAATGGGAACTTACCGGACGATGAGATTCTTACCGGACAGAAATGGTTCCCGGATAAAATGCAATCAAGTGAACTTACCGGCTGATGATTAGGTTTCCGGAAGAAAAACAAACCAAGAACAAATTAGAACAAATAAAAACAAAAGCTATCAAATAAGAAAAATAAAACAAAACTAACTATCATGCCATGAATGTGAAATATGCATGTTATGTATAAATGGCAAGCAGCAACTCAAGGTATATGTATGTATGCTAGGGATGCACTCACGTGTGCATGAAAGAAAAGAAATTAAGAAAGTCAAAGATGTCATGCCACAGTTACATGAGGTTACTGGAAAAAAAATTCATCCGGAAAATTTGGTTTTGTCCGGAATATTTTGACCGGAAAGTTGAGTTTGGTTTTGTCCGGAATACTTTTGACCGGAAAATTGAGTTTGACCGGAAAAAATTATTTTATCCGGATAAATAAGTTTGTCCGGGTAAAATAATCTTTTGTCCGGAGAGTGACGAGAAATTAGTAAATTTACCCGGACACTGCGGCTGTGGTTGTAATTCGGATCTGGGATCGATAGGGTTGCTTGATTTCACTCCTGTAGGGTTAGATTTTGACCAAAAACACAAAAACAAACACACCCACATCGATTTTAAAGCAAAATATATCCTATTTTTCACAAATCACCACAAAAACATTTAGAACACCAAAAACTCAAGATTTGATTTTTTAAATTGAACGATTAAAACCTTTGAGATTCGATGTAAACGCAGGTAAACAGCAGATACACGCGTGTACACAATCTAGATCAAACAAACGAATTAATAAAGCAACGAAAGAACTTTTCTAACCCGATTGAAGAACGAGTTTTGATCAAGAAAAACTGTTGTATTTCGATAAAAATCTGGGAGACTTCTGGACCTCAGACAACCAATCCAACCAGTCAGAACATGAAACAAAATGTCCCGAAGGTACTGTCCAAAAATCGCGACGATCCGACGGTTCAATCTCCGGGAATAGGCGAAACGGCTCGCTGTGATTTTCCAAAAAAAATTCTGCACGAATTTTATTCCTTTTCTCGCTTTCGTTCGATTTCTTTCGTATCTTCAAATCACCGATTCGTCTCTGATACCAATTGTTAGTCCTCGATTTAACAGGTAACAACGATTCAATGAGGAATAACAAGAACAGATAATGATTTCAACTTGTCATCCCTCTCATATTCATTAATCAAGATAGTTTACAAATGTTTGAATGAAAAACAACTATCTCTCTCTAAAACAATTAAGCTCTAATTTCTCTAATGAATCGTCTAACCTAATTCTAAGGCTAACACTAACCTTAAATACCTAGGCTTTAGGCAATAAGGCCTAAGCCCATTAAACACAATTAACTAAGCCCATTTAACAATTAAGGCTTTTACAAGAAGATTAATTAAACTAATTAATCTAATTAATTCTAATTAAGCACTATATAATTATTTATATATCTTTCTAATATGTAGGTCATTTATGGACCTAACATGTTTCCTCTGTCCGGATGGTTTGGGTTGGGGTCGAGCCGTGCTGCTCTTTTTCAATATTGCCCTCTGCCACTAGACTGGCGACAATAGAAGTGTGGGTTGCACTGGGAGTTGGTTTTGGTTGTGTGCCTCTATTAATCCAAGCATCTTTTCTTGTTTCTCCTTTTGTTAGGCATCCAAGCACTACGTTACCATCTATAGTTTCAGTCTCTGTCGCTACCCTATGGCTTGGTGCTTCTTCCGTAACCTCTGTTGTAGCTCCTGCCCCAGTAACTAAGGAGTCGTACACTGGATGAGATCCGTATAATTGCATGACGTGTGGATGATATAGACCTTTTCGTATTTGGTTAGCTTCTTCTTCATCTGAATCTATCTCTGAGACCTCTATCCTTGTCTCCCTCGTTTCAATCACCTCCTCTGTTGGATATTCTAACATTGTGTCCATGTTATGGTCTTCTGCAACTATTTGATCCTTTGGACTTGCCCTTTGTGTATCAAATCCGGGTTGGGTGAAGGGATTCTGTAGCACTTCTGGTGTTTTGGATTGATTATTTTGTGGGGTTTGGTCATCATCTTCTAAGTCAGAAGAGATTCTGAAGTCAGGTTCTTTTGTGGACCCATGGGAGAGGGGTTCTGCAGTCCATCCAACAGTGTTTAGAGTATGGGCGAATTCTGGGTTTTGGATGAAGTCAGAGAAATCCCCGTGATGTGCATAGTTGAGGGGATTGGGGGATTGCAGAGGGGATTCTTGGTTTTGTTCTTCTGCTACTCCTTCTGTTCCCTATTCCTCTACTTCTTCTGCCACTTCTTCCTCTGCTATTGGTTGCATAGGAGACAGATGTTTCCCAGTTTTCTTCTTGCTCTTTCTCCTCTTGGGTTTAGGTTCCCATTCTTCTAAGGCTTTGGATTTTCTCTTCTTCTTTTGCTTTGGGGGAGAGGGAGGAGCAGAAGATCCAACTTCTGTGACATGAGGATGACCTTCTGCGACACTTGTAGAGGTACCCTATGTGGTTTTCCTCTTGTGAGTTTTCTTTTGAGGAGTAGAGGCAAAGGATTTGTGTTTCTTTGAAGCAGAGTAGATGGGTTTTCTCTGAGCATGGAATCTGGCTTGAGTGTCTTCATGCTTCTGAAAAGCAGTTGCCCATTCTTCATCTGTCAACCTATTTAATACTTTTGTACCTATGGGGACTCCTAGATGCGGTGGTGTCATAGGACTTGGTTCTGGAGTCCTATGATCGCGTATGTATTCTAGTTCTAGTTCTTCGTCCCTTGCATATCCTATAAGTTTCTTTGGCAGAGGTCTGCAGTGAGGGTGTCCATCAGCATGTTCTGTTGGGGAGTTCTTGTTCATAGCATACATCTTTGTTATTGGCCATTCCATTGGCCATTTTTCAAGCAAGAGTAGAGGCTCTAGCAGAACACCTAGAATCCTTTGGAACTGCAGAGGAGGTAGAGCTCCTGATGTGTTTGACTTTTTCTTCAGGAAGTTGTTCTTTCTGTCGATGGTGTTAACCATTTCTTGCATCATGAGAGTGGCGAAGTCCAGAGGTAGGTCGTAGTAGACTCCGTACATGATGGCTAGTATTTGGTGTGAGGGTTGATCTGGACTCCCCACTTTCCCGGTTAAGCACCTGTTGAGTATTAAAAGAGTGTATTCCACAGAGGTGGTAATCTGCCTCTGCGGAAGTCATTTCTCTTTCTTAGTGGTACGTTGTACCCCAACATTTCGGCAAACCTGCAGAGCTCTTCATCTGTAGGTTCCTGTGCAAATGTCTTTAATCCTAGAAGACCTCTTGTGGGTAGGCTGAACTCTAGAGAGAACATCGTTCTGTTGAACTTGAGTTCAAGATGTTCGGATTTATCGGGTTTGGAGATGTAGCCTTTGATCTGTCGGTCTTCTGGATCAAATCTGCAACTTTGCCAGAATTGATTTATGTACCTGGCAGGGATTTTGACCACGATTTTGGACAGAAAAGGGTAGAGAATATGTTGTTTCAAGATATGGAGTAGTATAGCATGTGCTTTCCCGAAAGCAGTTCTTGAGGGAACAATGTAGTGATTATTGGGTTTTAATGGTAGCACATTTGCAAAATGTTCATGAGCAAGGAAGTCTTGGAGATGGGTTGTCGGAGCAAAGTCTGCTTCATCGCCTGAGTTATCTTGTTCTAGGTCTCTGGCAATTTCAGGGTTTTCTGAATGTTCAGAGTGTTCAGGGTTTTCAGGGGAGTTCGCCGGTGAATGTGCAGGGGAGATAGCTTGAGAAGACGAGTCCATTTCTTGTATAAAGATAAGAATTTTGCAGGTTTTTGCAATGGTTCGCCGGAGAAGAAGATGAGTGTGCGTAAAGGTTTTATGAGGAGTGGTAACTTAGGTTTTATAGTGAAGGGTAGAATCTGAAGAGGTAAATATATGGAAGTGAATAATATTTGGGGTCTGTATTTGAGTGTGAACGACGGGTTCAACTTTCCAGGAGAACGTGTGTCGTGTACGTCCAATGTAAATGTGACACATCAGCAGTGTCAGAGCACGACTTGACGTCGTGCGCGACCCATTAATGCTTGGCGCGTGGGTTTCTTTTCCTCCACATATTTTTCACTCTCAGTAAAATAGCCGTTACTGTTGCAGAATTTCCCCAAGTTTGAAAATGACAGAGGCTCTGTAGAGATAGAGATCTGTTGTTTGAAACTCTCTTCGAATCCTCTGTTGCTTGCACCTTTACCAAAAAATGTTTGAAAAGCATTGGAGAGGATCGATAGATTTTTAGAGAAGAAATTTCATTCACAGAGGTTTTGGAGCTCTGTCAAAGCTAGCAGAAGCTCTATGAGAGGAAATTTCTCATAACTAAAAATCTATTAAACTTTTTGATCATCCAGGTTTTTATTTTTTTTAAGAATTGTTTTTAGGACATATTTTGAAGTTGGTGTCCTAGAAAACTATTTTGGATAAGGTTCTGTGCGAGTAATTCCTTTTTAAAAGCCTTTGTTGGTCAACAGAGTTTCTTTGGTGGAATAAGCTCTGTGACCAACAACCTTTTGAGAATCTCAAGGTGTGCATTTGTGCGAAATAGATCTTTTTGAGAAGACATTCATAATCGATCAAAAGAGTTTAAATTTACGATCATAGATTTTCTCTGGCAGAGCCTCTATTGAGCTCAGCAGAGGCTCTATGACCTCAAATTTCTCATAACTCCCAATTTATGCATATTTTTGATCATTTGAAGTTTGAAATGTCTTTGGCAGTGTTTTTAGGAAATATTTGGAAATTTTTTGTCCTGGAAAACTGTTTTCTAAAAAGATTTCGTACGAGTAAACGTCAAATATCTTGGTTTGTTAGCACAAGTTTTGTGGTATATGAACCCTTTTGACTTGAGACCTTCTGTATGAAATTCAAGACGATAGATCGAGTTCTTATGTAATGTGTAGTCATAGAGGATCTGTCTTACAGAAGCTCTGTTGAGCCCAGCAGAGGCTCTGGAACATTAAATTTCTCATAAAGAGAGACTCATCAATCGTTTTGATTATTTTCTTTTTGGAATGTCATAAGCAAAGTTTCTAGGACATATTTGGAAATTTGTGTCCTAGAAAACTGTTTTCTTGAAGGATTTTTATGAGATACTCACATTTTAACTTTCCTTTGTTTGGGGAAATTCTTGACCTCTGTTGATTGTGGTTGATCATAATTCTTCTTTGGCTCCCCCTTAAATGATCAACTTCTGTAGATCATTTCAAGGTCTCCTTTTGCTCCCCCTTGATCTATGCTTGGGTCAAATTTTGATAAGTAATATGGGACATAGATCAAGTTTCTTAGAGGTTCTGTAAAGACTGTCAGAGGTTCTGAGCAATCCTACAGAAGCTCTGTTTTTCTGCAGAACACTTGGTGATTAAGAATTTACATTCAGAAATAAATTAACCAGATAATAAAAGCAATGTATGTACATATTTACAGAAGATTAGATTATACTTACCGTGGTTTTAACTCATGTTTATCATTCCCAACTTACCCACCAAGAAAAGAAATATTTTCTCATCTAGTGCTTTGGTGAATAAGTCTGCAAGCTGGTATTCTGTAGTACGAAGTGCATTTCGATTGTCCCATATTCAACATGGTGTTTCAGAAAGTGGTAACGGATATCAATGTGCTTTGTTTTTTAGTGCTGTACTGGATTGGCAGAGATGGCTATGGCGCTCTTTGAGTCACAGAAGATGGGAATCTTGAATATGATGTGGCCATAGTCATTAAGTTGAGTTTTCCATTCACAGAACCTGGGAGCAACAGCTAGCAGCAGCAACGTATTCGGCTTCTGCTATTGATGTGGATACGCAATTCTGCTTCTTAGTGGTCCAGCTGACTAGTTTACCACCTAGGAATTGACAACTCCCAGAGGTACTCTTTCTGTCGAGCTTGCATCCTCCATAATCTGAATCTGTATAAGCTTTAAGACCAAAACCAGAGTTCTTTGGATACCAGAGGCCAAGATTTTTGGTCCCTTTCAGGTATCTGAAGATTCTCTTTACAGCATTATAATGTGATTCCTTTGGGTTATCTTGATATCTTGCACAAAGACATGTGGCATGCATTATGTCAGGTCTACTTGCAGTTAAGTATAACAGAGACCCAATCATTCCTCTGTAGAGCGTGCACTCTATAGGTATGCCCTTTGGATCTGAATCTAACTTATTTCCTGTGGCCATTGGAGTTCTCATTAAGAGGCATCAGAGATACTGTATTTTGAAAGTATGTCAGAGACATATTTGTCTTGATTTATGAAAATTCCCTCTGATGATTGTTTTACTTGGAGTCCGAGGAAGAAAGTTAATTCTCCCATCATACTCATTTCAAACTCACTCTACATGAGTTTTTCAAACTTTTTGCATTCTTCTGAATTTGTAGACCCAAAAATTATGTCGTCCACATATATTTGTACACGCATAATTTCATCACTTTTTCGTGTATAAAACAAAGTGGTATCCGTCGTACCTCTGTCGTAACCATTATCAAGAAGAAAGGTAGAAAGTCTTTCGTACCATGCTCTTGGAGCCTGTTTCAGTCCATACATAGCTTTGTCGAGGTAGTACACGTATTTTGGGTACTTAGAGCTTTCAAACCCTGGTGGCTGTTGGACGTATACTTCTTCTTGGATTTCGCCATTTAGAAAAGAAGATTTTACGTCCATTTGAAATACTTTAAAACCTCTGTGGGCTGCGAAAACTAAGAAGATTCTTATGGCTTCGAGTCGTGCGACAGGGGCAAAAGTTTCATCGTAATCTATGCCTTCTTCTTGGCGATATCCCTTGGCCACCAGTCTTACTTTGTTTCTTATGACCACTCCATCTTCATCCTTCTTATTTGTGAAGACCCATTTAGTCCCTATGGCTTGTTTTCCTCGTGGCAGAGGAACTAAAGTCCAGACTTTATTTCGTTCAAACTGTAGAAGCTCTTCTTGTAAATGTTGATCCAAACCCTCAATGATTTGATAATGACCCTCTCTTATATACTTAGTGAAAATTGTAAGTAAACAATATGTATCAGAGTTTCACTATCGCTGATAAGTACTAAGATCTTACAGTACCGCTGATAGGAACTCTCGCTCTTTAGATTAAACATTCAGCAAAACTGTTCACCATAATACTCTGAGTCTGTTCAGTACTTATGGTGATCGCTGATAAGTTAGTTGTTTACTTATGATCTCTGAAGACAAGTTTCACGTCTACATAGGTTCTATGCTGAAGTCGAAGATCAAGCTCAAGAACCAGCGACAAGTCTCCTAATGAACTGATGCGGATCAACAAAGACTCAGATTTGTCCATTCAACGTGAAGTATCAAGTACAAGACTTCAGCTATCGCTGAACTCTATCATTCGCTGATGAAGAATGATAGATCGCTGAATCAACGAAAAGCTGATCATGAAGTCCTCCGTACAAAGTACTTTTGTCTTAACCACCCTTGCACGACTCCATACGATATGTCAGAAAAGAACCTCCTTATTGTCTGAATTCGTACAACCACCCTGATACTACACTGTTCAAACATGTGGCTACTTAGGTTGTCATCAAAGGTCAATTACATGCAACCAATCAACTGCTGCCACGTGTAAAGTGTATACTGCCATGCATTAAATGCATGCAGTATATAAGAAGATGAACTCACTTCATTTTGAAGTAACTTGCTAACTCTGGACAAGTTCATCCTTCTTATCTTGAGATAGGTTATTATTATTAATTTCCTTCTCCTTCTTAGTGCAAGAAACTTAGTGTTCCAACTTGTTTAGATTTAGGATTTATCCTTAATCTTGTTTCCGCAACAAGCTGTAAATTGTTAATGATTTATCAATAAACAATTTAGAAAAGTAAAATCTGTGGGTTTGTATTCAACCCCCCCCCCCTTCTACAAACTTGTATAGCCCTTCGGGACCAACAAGTGGTATCAGAGCGGATTTGTTTAATCTTGTAAACAAGATCTAATCTATACTAAGATTTTCTCTTCCTTGCTACTTCTGAAAAATGACTACTAACACAAACACAAATTATATCGACAATGGTTCTCTTGCAAAATCCCCTAGATTCTCCAGAGATAACTTTAATCTATGGAAAAATAGGATGACTCTCTTCTTAGAAGGTGTAGACCCTACTATGCCTTATTATCTTGAAAACGGCCCATTTATTCCTGTAAGAATTGATGCCATTGTACCTGCCGCTGAGAATAGACCTGCTATTCCAGAAAGGATGGTACCCAAAGAAGTTCATACGTGGACTGACGAAGATAAGAAGAAAGTGGCTATCGACACAAAAGCCAGATCCATACTATCCATGGCTCTTCCTGACGAAGTCTACCATTCCGTCATGAACCTGAAATCCTCAAAAGCCATGTGGGACACAATATGTGTTCAGTATGAAGGTACTGCTGAAGTCCAGGACTCTCGAAAGATCAACCTGGTAAGACAGTATGAAAGTTTCATTTGTGGTAAGAATGAGAGTCTCTCTGAAGTTCACCAACGTTTTAATTGCTTAATCATAGATCTGAAAACTGTTGGTAAGGAATATTCTAACTTTGAAGTGCTGACAAAGTTTCTAGAATGTTTACCTGAAAGCTGGGACAGTTATTCTATGTGTCTCAAGCTGTCAAAAGATCTAAGATCAATGACCCCTGTTGCTTTAATCTCAGAGGAACCTTCTACTCAGCGACCCTCGGTCACTATCACTGAGTTAGATAGTAACTCTGAAAGGTCATCAGATTCTGACTCTTCAGATGATGATGAATCTTTGGCTCTCCTAACTAAAAAGTTCAGGAGATTCGCCAAAAAGAAAATGTTCAGAAAGAACAAACCCTTTTCAATAACAGATAAGCCAAGATCATCAGCTACTGTTGATAAGGCTATTGCTACTTGTTTTAACTGCGAAAAGATTGGACATTTCGCTAACGAGTGCAGGTCTAAGAAAGTATCGAGAAACTCAATGTTTCCCAAGAAACCCTTTATTCCCAGGAATAAAGATGACAAATATTCTAAGCTGAAAGAAAAATATGCAAAGCTGAAAAGCTTCAAGAAGAAAGGCAAAGGCCTGATGGTTTACGATTGGGCTACTTCTGAAGAAGAAGAATCGTCATTTGATTCTGAGGATGATGAAGCAAATCTCTGTCTTATGGCAAAGATTGAAGATGAGGAAGAAAGTTCAGACATTCCCTCTACTTCAACATCTGCAATTCAGGTATGACCTTCCTTCTTTACAAATATTGCAAATATTGATGAAGCTGATAGTCTCCGCAAAATCGATCTCATGACTAGAAGTTTATATGAAGCCATGAATGGCAAAACAATAGCTGAAAACCAAAACCTTGATCTCGCTGAACAGCTTAAAAACTGTCACCTTCAAATAGAAAAGCTTTCTAAAATTGAAGAAGATTTTTAAGATCAAGTGCATTTAAATCAGCTAGTCAAAATCGAACGAGCAGAAGCTATCGCTGCTTTGAAAGCTGAAAAAGCTACTGTTGAAGGATGGTGTAACTCTTCAACAAAGATCACTGAGATAATTAAGTCTCAGATACCCCTGAGTGATAAACGTGGTCTTGGTTACAAATATGAAACTAAAGAACCAACCACTGATCGTTCCATGCTCTTATTTGGAACTTTCGTATCCTCATTCGCTGATACTTCATCCTCTCAGTGTTCCTCGTCTAGACCGACTATCCCCGAGGAAATCTCTACCTCAAAAGGTAAAGAGAAAATGGTTTATCCAAAACCTATGTAAGGCCCGTGTCCCGATATACTTTTTATTTAATTATTTATAATGTGTTTTTAGCGAATTTATTTAGCGGGTTAGTTGGCAAGGACCTTAAATGTTATAAATCGGTTAGAATTAATGGAATGAACGTTTATTAATTTAGCAAGATGTGGATAGTGGAGGGGCCAATCTTGGAGAATTGAGGATTGTTGCAAGGGTCTCGGCCCATGGCTGAAATTTCTCCTCATTCTCTTTTTCCTTGCGTTTCAAGAAAGCCAACAAACAACCCTACAATCCCTTTCCTTTCTCCTTTCTTGATTGGTGCGGCCGAGAGTGTAGAAACGAGAGAGAGAGAGAGATCGCAAGAAGAGAGAGAGAGAGAATCGGCGGCGAGCAAGAGAGGAGTCGGGAGAGAGTTCGCCGGAAAGTGTGGAGGTCGCCGCCGTCGTTGTCGTGTCCGCCGGAGAAGAAGAGTGAAGGTGTCGGGTTTCGTCGTTGTGTTGTCATCGAGGTAAGGTTTCACTCGACGTTTCTTTTCTTTTCGTTTTCGTCACCGGAGGACCACCGCCGGCCGCCGCTGCCGCTGCCGTGCCGCCACTGTGGTGGCTGGGTGTTGGTGGTGGTGTGAGTCGTTGGTGCACGCGGTAGGGTGATCGAGAGGGTAGTGGTCTCGCGGTGGTTGCGGGTTGTTTTATTTCCTCGTCGATGAACCGCCGTCGGCCGCCGTCGACGACCACCACTGCCGGAGGGCAGAGGGTAGTGCGTGGCCATGTCTTATTAGTAATCACCGTAGAATCCGTTAAGCCTTGACTTAATCGTTTAAGCCGTCTCGTTAAAACCGTCGTTTTTATAATCTTCAATTCATGTGGAAAATGGTGCAGCCACTGTTTTTACGACGGCTATAACGTTTCCGTCGTAACTCCGTTTGAGCCGAAACTGGCGCCCACGGTTCAAGTCCGGGGTTGAGCACGTTTTCCGTGTTTTAGCGGAAAACTGGTTCGGTCTCTAGCTGGGCGAAAAAGTGTTCGCAAGTTCGGTGTTTCGTCATTTCATGTGAAAATTTCTGGAATCTGCCTTGATCTTGCGAAAACCATAACTTTCTGCTCGTAAGTCGGTTTGGGGTGAAACCGGTGTCAAAAGTTCCCTTTTTGAGTCTAGAAACGTTTCTGTGTTTTGTGAAAAACCCAGTTCGGGACGTAGCATGGGTCGATTTGTCGTTTTATACTGAAAGGTGCTGAATTCCGCTGTTCCGGAAACTGTTTTTGTAAAATCCGTAGTAAATTGTAGAAAAATCGTTAGGAGGCGTATAATATGTCCTTGGAACCCTAACTCAGAGTACTTTCTGGTCATGAAATAATATTGGTAATTTTCTGGGTTTAAGGGGGTCGAAACAGGTCCCGAACAGACCTGTTTAGTGAGAACGGAAAAATAGTTTTAGTGACGGTTTAAGCGTGTGTCGTGTCATAGGGTCCGGGTCTCGTATTGACACGTTTTAACATGTATTTAGGTGCTGGGAAGTGACCGTATTTGTGAAGCTTGAATTGTGTTATTAAGCTGGGCGCGCATTAGAGGTGAGTTCTCTCACTGTGTGGTTAGGGGTTGTATGCATGTCATAATAGTTTGTATGTACTATTGTTTTTGTGGTGTGAACTAGTTGTTTGTGGTGTGTAATATTTGATTGGTTTGAATGCTTGGTATAAATGTGTTACATTACAATTCGGTGGGACCGAGGCCTCGATGGTACTGAGGTGTTGGTTACATTACAATTCGGTGGGACCGAGGCCTCGATGGTACTGAGGTGTTGGATACATTACAATTCGGTGGGACCGAGGCCTCGATGGTACTGAGGTGTTGGATACATTACAATTCGGTGGGACCGAGGCCTCGATGGTACTGAGGTGTTGGATACATTACGATTCGGTGGGACCGAGGGTCCGATGGGACCGAGGTGTTGGATACATAATTACTTGTAGATGTTTACTCGTTTTATGTATCTGTGGAGTTGTTGCTTATGTGCGGATAGGGGTGATGTGTATATAATTCCTATCTGCGCATGTGTTGGAATTCACTAAGCTTCGTGCTTACCCTTTCCCAATAAACTGTGGTTTCAGGTACGGGCGGCTCCAAGGCGTGACGAGTACACACTGGCGCGCGGGAAGAGCCGGTTGCTTTATGATTTTAATAATTAAACGTTTATTCCGCTGGTTTTATTTTATAAAGATATTAATTATGTGTTTGCAAACGAAACGTTGGGATCATTTATTGAGTTGTTATCAATGAAATGTTTATTTTAAAATTTAAATTTGCTTGTAATTTTTGGGACGTTACAACTTGGTATCAGAGCACAACTTGAGTGAATCAAACACACCTCGGTGTGTTTGGTCTCAAGTTGCGGCTGGAAAATTTTCAATTTCCTTATTAAACCTTTTGGGGAATAAAAGTAAAGGGTAAAAACCCGTTCGAGGAACGGTGATCGAGGGCGCAGTGTGTACAGTCAGCCGGAGCCGAAGGGAAAGGTACAATGCTTAGTGTTTTATTGCTTTCTAGATCATAGAGTATGCATGCTAGATTGCCTGTTGTGGACACTATGCTGTATGTTGAACTACTTGCTATTAAGAATTTATGCTAACTATGATAGGTTACTAAGTGGATGCCCTCTAGGTTATATGCAGTAATAGATTTATAGCCTTAGAATATTCGATTTAGTTCTATTGTGCAGCTCTTGTTTGAGTCCAACCGTTCTAGGATAGAGTCTTGTATTCGACTGTCTATTTATTTCGCACTGCATAAAATCGGGTATTCGCGAGGTCACTCGTCATAATTAGTAGGGATTCGGTAGTAGCAAGGGTAGTGGGATAAGAGGAAATTCCTAGGGAGCTAGGAAGGGTGGATGTATATATATGCTAGTGCAGGCATATGGTTAATTATATATTTAATTGTTGTTGTATGATCGGGGTGACCGATGGTTTATTAAGTATACAATCGTGGCTGTCTAATCGGGGAGACCGATGGTTTTATATATACAGTAGTTGTATGAGTTGCCTGTTTAGGATATGTTCTTGAACTGGCATGTGTGGATTAATTATATTATGTGTATAGTTTCGGCGAGAAACTACTTGGACCCTCGGGATGGGACTCGGAACGGGCAATGATAGGCGTGGATGGTAGTAGTAGAGCTCCTACTACCGGAAGCACAGGATCAATGCTCGAGTCGGGGAAGTCACGAGGAATCCAAGGAGTTGGGCGCGAGTGTTGTTAGTGTGCGTTGTTATGTGCTAATAACGCGTTGTATTATCTACCCTGGATAGCTGACACGAGGAGAGACAAATATAGTAGATCCACGGGTACATGTGTGTACTTGACTTGCTTTGATGGGATGATCGTTGGGGTAGTGTCGAAGGCTCTAAACTGGCAGTCGTGGAATAGAAAGACGATTATAGTATTAGTCACTTGGAGTGACGATAAGGATGATATTTGTTGTAAGCAGATCTTTTCGAACCAAGATGGAAGATTGTGCTAGAGTCATAGGCTTATAGAGCCGACTTTGATTTGAGGAAAAATCGTAGGGATTATTTGACGTAATTTTCCATCTTGCCCTAAGAGGCTTAAATGTCCGGAGGACGATAGTGGATTGGAAAGGTAGAGAGGAGCATGAGTCGAGACGTTGAATGTCGACTGAGTCGTGCACAGAGTTTTTTTTTGAAAATAGGATTGCATTAACTAATCCTTGTGTTTCCAGTCCTTATATGGATTGTGTTTTGAAACTTTGGGAAATGTTTAGCACACACACAAGATTTCGAATTATAGTTTTGAAAATGCTTGAAACCGTTTTGTCACGGGAGTTGAAAACTTTGTAAAAGATTGTTTCATTTGATTATTTTCCAACGGTTCTTTCGGGTATGATGAAATCCGTGTTTTGTGGTGTTTAAAATGTTGGGCAAGTGACTACGGTTTGCGACTTTAACATTGGAATTCTTCCACATATGTTAGAGTTGAGACGGAAAGTTACATCCCGCGGTGTCTGTATAAGGCTATTTTTAGTGATTTGTCTAAAATGAGTTTGGAATTCTAGTGTCGCTTAACTTTTCGTTCGAGAGTTTGTATTACTAAGTGTTTTATTGCAAATGGTTCAGTGTGTGGATTGATTCATGCGTGACATAAGTGATGCATGGAGGAATTTTGGTAACATTTCATAAGGAATTGTTTAGTGCGCTTTTTAGTCAGATAAAGGTTTTATTGACATTTTCATGAAAATGCGATTTATCGACTTAGGGGTATGCATACTGGGGTAACCTTTGTTCTCGACATTTTGATGAACGAGTCGTGCATGAAAATGTTTTAGTTCCTTTTTGTCGAAATGAAAGACCATTTGATCCAAGGAGTGTTTTAATATTGTGAACATCATGCATACGATTACAATGTGTTATATTTTGGAAATATAAATGCGTAGATTTTTGACATTCGGTTAATTTAGAATTACCGATCATTTTTTTTTGGGAAAGTAAAAAAAAAAAAAAACTTTTGCTTTGGAGGAAACGAGTATTTTGAGCATTTTCGATAAATACATTTTTAAACTATAATGTTTTGACGTTATATGTCCCAAGTACGAAACTTGAGGAAGTGTTACAAGCGTGCATGCCTGCCCCCAGTTTGAGATTTTATGAGGTTTTAGTCGATATTTCCAATTAATAGAAGCGGGCTGGTTTCTGTCTTCAAGTTTGAAACTTACACGAGGCAGTTGTGTTTTAACAAAAATATATTTGTAAACCGTGTCATCGTTTTGTGTGACTAGCTGACGCGCGAAAAATTTGTGGCGAACCCTGTGCCACGTCATTTATGATTAAAAAAAAAGAGGAATTTTTGAATCAAATGTCGTGAAACTTATTTTGAATTATGTGCACACCTTTGTCGGACCCTGTCTAAGGTCAAGCGGTTACCTTAAGTGCATGTCATGAGTCAATCCATACTGGAATCGAGGCGGTTCATTTTTATTTCTTACATTTTGCTTTTGTGTGAGTAAACTGAACTGCAATGGGACGATTTTCAACATGATTTTCCTATATGGGACGAGCGTGTCCAGTTTTGCGTAACTATCGATCTGGTAATAGTAGTTTTATTATATACGATCTTTTTGAGATGAAAATCCTGATGTTGAAAATATTTGGTAAATGATTTTGTGAACCATTTGGGGGAAATGTGCTTGTAAGTGTCTTTTCGAGAATTTTAAGGGTGTGAGTCCTTTTGGAAAACTCTTTTGTTTAACCCGTGTTGAGTCGGGGACTAAGGTTGATTTCAGAGTATTGCTTGCTTAAACTTTGTTTAAACGCATTTTCCGACCTATGGGTCTAGCAAGCGTGGAGCATTTTGCTCGGTTTTGACTTGGAGTTAGTCATGGGCCAATTGCCCGGTTTTATTGGCTCGATGTGGAGTCTAGTTGATGAGTTGTTTTTGTCGCACCGTTTGGCCTTCTTTGCACGTTGAGTGTTTACATGTTTGGATGAGTGAGTCAATCCGGAATAGGCATGTTGTTGGTAGGTTGTTTGCTTTGGATCCTTAGACACGTTAGTCAGTCGTTGGTAATGGTCGGTTGGGTATCTCGGGGTGGGACCCCGATATTCATGTGTTTTAATCTAGACTTTCCAGTAGGTACTAGGAGGATATAGTTGTGGGCACTTACCTGGGAGGTAGTTCCGGTGTACTGGGTCTTGAGGCGTTACCTGGGAGGTAGACGTCAAGGTGTATCCTCGATACGGTGTGACTTGACTTCGTAGAGCAAGTGTGGATGGTACGTCGACGGTGGAAGGTAGATATTCCACGCGTGTTGGTAATGTAGGCCGGGTAGTATCGGTTAAGGGAATGACCTACGTGTGAGTTAACTGACTTGATTGTAGGGGATATCTACTTGTGTTAGTGTCTAGGATAATGCCACGCTTATGTTTGTTATTGTGATCGGTTGGACCGATGTTCGGCGGGTGGCCGATGTTTGTTATCGTAATCGGTTGGACCGATGTTCGGCAGGTGGCCGATGTTTGTTATTGTAATCGGTTGGACCGATGTTCGGCGGGTGGCCGATGTTTGTTGTTGTAATCGGTTCGACCGATGTTCGGCCGGGGGTCGATGTTTTGTTAATATAAGTTATTGAAAATCTTTGGAGTCTATTAGAATTCATAGAAGTTAGGCGTCAATTAATGATAGGAATGATCGTAGTCGAGTATCCTGTTGGGTATACAGGTGGGCAACTTTAGAATGGTTAGAGCTGGAGATTTGACTCGGGATGTATGGAATATCTAAGGTTGGGGACGACCGAAGTCGCTTGGCTAGGAATGATTTCAATTGTTGGGGTGTTCTGCCGATCATAATCCCAATGTCTTAGAAAGAGTACGTTAGTAAGAAAAGTATTCGAGAAGTTTTAGAAGGGGTTTCAAGTGGATTTGGGAACCTGAGGTTGAGATGAGGGAGAACTATCCGGAGCTATTCGTAGGCAGAGACTTCGAGGACGAAGTCTAATCCAAGTGGGGGAGAGTTGTAAGGCCCGTGTCCCGATATACTTTTTATTTAATTATTTATAATGTGTTTTTAGCGAATTTATTTAGCGGGTTAGTTGGCAAGGACCTTAAATGTTATAAATCGGTTAGAATTAATGGAATGAACGTTTATTAATTTAGCAAGATGTGGATAGTTGAGGGGCCAATCTTGGAGAATTGAGGATTGTTGCAAGGGTCTCGGCCCATGGCTGAAATTTCTCCTCATTCTCTTTTTCCTTGCGTTTCAAGAAAGCCAACAAACAACCCTACAATCCCTTTCCTTTCTCCTTTCTTGATTGGTGCGGCCGAGAGTGTAGAAACGAGAGAGAGAGAGAGAGAGATCGCGAGAAGAGAGAGAGAGAGAGAATCGGCGGCGAGCAAGAGAGGAGTCGGGAGAGAGTTCGCCGGAAAGTGTGGAGGTCGCCGCCGTCGTTGTCGTGTCCGCCGGAGAAGAAGAGTGAAGGTGTCGGGTTTCGTCGTTGTGTTGTCATCGAGGTAAGGTTTCACTCGACGTTTCTTTTCTTTTCGTTTTTGTCACCAGAGGACCACCGCCGGCCGCCGCTGCCGCTGCCGCGCCGCCACTGTGGTGGCTGGGTGTTGGGTGGCGGTGGTGGTGTGAGTCGTTGGTGCACGCGGTAGGGTGATCGAGAGGGTAGTGGTCTCGCGGTGGTTGCGGGTTGTTTTATTTCCTCGTCGATTAACCGCCGTCGGCCGCCGTCGACGACCACCACTGCCGGAGGGCAGAGGGTAGTGCGTGGCCATGTCTTATTAGTAATCACCATAGAATCCGTTAAGCCTTGACTTAATCGTTTAAGCCGTCTCGTTAAAACCGTCGTTTTTATAATCTTCAATTCATGTGGAAAATGGTGCAGCCACTGTTTTTACGACGGCTATAACTTTTCCGTCGTAACTCTGTTTGAGCCAAAACTGGCGCCCACGGTTCAAGTCCGGGGTCGAGCACGTTTTCCGTGTTTTAGCGGAAAACTGGTTCGGTCTCTAGCTGGGCGAAAAAGTGGTCGCAACTTCGGTGTTTCGTCATTTCATGTGAAAATTTCTGGAATCTGCCTTGATCTTGCGAAAACCATAACCTTCTGCTCGTAACTCGGTTTGGGGTGAAACCGGTGTCAAAAGTTCCCTTTTTGAGTCTAGAAACTTTTCTATTTTTTGTGCAAAACCCAGTTCGGGACGTAGCATGGGTCGATTTGTCGTTTTATACTGAAAGGTGCTGAATTCCGCTGTTTCGGAAACTGTTTTTGTAAAATCCGTAGTAAATTGTAGAAAAATCGTTAGGAGGCGTATATTATGTCCTTGGAACCCTAACTCAGAGTACTTTCTGGTCATGAAATAATATTGGGAATTTTCTGGGTTTAAGGGGGTCGAAACAGGTCCCGAACAGACCTGTCTAGTGAGAACGGAAAAATAGTTTTAGTGACGGTTTAAGCGTGTGTCGTGTCATAGGGTCCGGGTCTCGTATTGACACGTTTTAACATGTATTTAGGTGCTGGGAAGTGACCGTATTTGTGAAGCTTGAATTGTGTTATTAAGCTGGGCGCGCATTCGAGGTGAGTTCTCTCACTGTGTGGTTAGGGGTTGTATGCATGTCATAATAGTTTGTATGTACTATTGTTTTTGTGGTGTGAACTAGTTGCTTGTGGTGTGTAATATTTGATTGGTTTGAATGCTTGGTATAAATGTGTTACATTACAATTCGGTGGGACCGAGGCCTCGATGGTACTGAGGTGTTGGTTACATTACAATTCGGCGGGACCGAGGCCTCGATGGTACTGAGGTGTTGGATACATTACAATTCGGTGGGACCGAGGCCTCGATGGTACTGAGGTGTTGGATACATTACAATTCGGTGGGACCGAGGCCTCGATGGTACTGAGGTGTTGGATACATTACGATTCGGTGGGACCGAGGGTCCGATGGGACCGAGGTGTTGGATACATAATTACTTGTAGATGTTTACTCGTTTTATGTATCTGTGGAGTTGTTGCTTATGTGCGGATAGGGGTGATGTGTATATAATTCCTATCTGCGCATGTGTTGGAATTCACTAAGCTTCGTGCTTACCCTTTCCCAATAAACCGTGGTTTCAGGTACGGGCGGCTCCAAGGCGTGACGAGTACACACTGGCGCGCGGGAAGAGCTGGTTGCTTTATGATTTTAATATATAAACGTTTATTCCGCTGGTTTTATTTTATAAAGATATTAATTATGTGTTTGCAAACGAAACGTTGGGATCATTTATTGAGTTGTTATCAATGAAATGTTTATTTTAAAATTTAAATTTTCTTGTAATTTTTGGGACGTTACAACCTACCTCTGTCTTTAAAGATAAAGGTAAAGGAATTGCGTTGAACCAAAATCCTCATAAGGGTACTTTAGTACCAAAGCTGAATGCTTCTAAAGCTTTATTGGTTTATTCCTCTGGATCAAGGAATCAGATCTCTGGATCTACTCTGCGTGGGTCTATTCAGCGATCTACTCCTAGACTCAGAGTGGATGTCCTTGGTAAGAAATCTGAAGAACTAAATGTTCCTCCCATTTCTAAAGCCAAAAGCGTATTTGGTGCTGGTCCTTCTATTTCAAAATCAAAAGCTCAGCACTCAAATGGTCCTAGAACTACTTTTAGTTATAGGAAATGTTATCACTGTGGACTCACTGATCATATTGCTAGTAAGTGCCCCACAGCCACCGAAGCTGATAAGATATCTAAGGTGAAGATTGCCCCTAAGGCAAAGAAGACCACTGAGGTTAAGAAATTAACTAAAGTGAAGACTGACAAAGCTGAATCTTCAAATGCTGCGATGACTGCTGAACCTTCCATTCCAACTGCTTCCACTGACAAACGTGTACACATGGTTAAGTGGATACCCAAGAAAAACTAATCTTCCTTTATGATGCAGGTTCAGAAGGGTATCTGGTATCTCGATAGCGGAGCTCTAGACACATGACTGGAAAGAAAAGCATGCTCGCTGAATACAAGGAAGAGAAGGGTCCCTCTGTGACTTTCGGTGGAAATGGAAAAGGACATACCCGAGGGTTTGTTGTACTCTCAAATGGTATAACCACCTTTAGAAGAGTCGCATATGTTGAAGGGCTGAAGCATAATCTTCTAAGCATCAGTCAGCTTTGCGACAATGATAACAAAGTAATCTTTACTAAGGAATCCTGCTTTGTCACTGACCAAAAGGAGAAGATAGCTCTCAGCGGTTATCGTTTGGAAAATGTTTATGTAATAAACATGGACTCAACAACCACTGAGAACTCCTGTTTCTTCTCAAAAGCCTCATCTGATGTCAACTGGCTATGGCATAAGAGGCTCTCTCATCTGAATTTTAAGACACCGAACACTCTTTCTTCAAAAGGGTTGGTTACTGGTCTACCTCAACACTCATACGCCAAAGAGTCTTTATGTTCAGTGTGTGAAAAAGGGAAGCAGACCAAAGCAAGCTTTAAATCAAATAAACTTTCCTCAGTGTCATCTCCTCTACAACTACTCCATATGAATTTGTTTGGCCCTGTTAACAAACAATCCATCGCTGGAAAGAAATATACACTGTTCATAGTTGATGAATTTTCTCGTTATACATGGGTTATGTTTCTCCGTTCCAAGAGTGACACCTCTGAAGAACTCATCACCTTTGTTCGGAAAATGGAAACCCTGAACAATTTGACCGTTCGCTCAATAAGTAGTGATCATGGGACTGAATTCAAAAACAGTTCTCTTGATTCCTTCTTTGAGAGTAAGGGTATTTCTCTCAACTTATCTTCAGTGAGAACACCGCAACAAAATGGAGTCGCTGAAAGAAGAAATAGAACAATTATTGAAGTTGCACGTTCAATGCTCAGTGATTCTCACCTGCCTACTCAGTTTTGGGCAGAAGCTGTCAACACCGCTTGTTTTACGCAAAACAGGTCGCTGATAGTCAAAAGATTCAATAAAACAGCCTATGAACTTTTTCATGGGAGAAAGCCTTCAATCAGCTTTCTTCACATCTTTGGATGTCAGTGTTTCATACTAAACAACAGAGATGCAGTTGGAAAGTTTCATCCTAAGGCTGATGATGGAATCTTTCTTGGATACTCCTCAGTTTCCAAAGCCTTCAGAGTCTTCAATCGAAGAAGACAAACTGTTGAAGAAATAATTCACGTCACGTTTGACGAATCCCGCTCAGCGAACTCTAAACCGTTCGCTGATACTGAAGAACTGAATCAATGGATGTTTTCTCATCTTGGTGATTCAGAAGATATTCCCACTCCTCGTGCTCACACAGTTGAAGATGATGGTCCTATTATCATTCCAAATATGCAGAATAGTGAAGCTGAAACATCATGGGTCTCAGTTGTTCCTATAAACACTATACCTGCTTCTGAAACGAATGTCTCAGACATTCCATCTACTTCTCAGCAATCAGTGAATATAATGTCAACTGCATCCATTCCTCTCTTGGCTGATACTCCAGACGTCGCTGAAGCCTCATCTTCAGCTCCTCCAGTTCAGGTTGAGTCAGCGTCTCACGCTCCGGCTCAGCGATGGACTATAAATCACCCAATTGATCAAATTCTTGGTGATCCAAACGCTGGTATTCAGACTCGACGAAGTGCATGTAGTATTTGCTTATTTGTTAACTTTATTTCACTAACTGAACCAAAGAAAGTAGATGATGCCCTCAAAGATCCAAACTGGGTCAGCGCCATGCAAGAAGAGCTGACTGAATTCGAAAGAAACAAAGTTTGGAAACTTGTTCGAAGACCAACTGATAAAACAACGATAGGCACTAAATGGGTCTATCGAAACAAGTTGGACGAACATGGAACTGTAACCCGCAACAAGGCTCGTCTTGTTACTCAGGGATACAGACAAGAGGAAGGCATAGATTATGACGAAACATTTGCCCCAGTAGCAAGATTAGAATCTATTCGTCTATTCTTAGCATACGCTGTACACAAAGACTTCAAAGTATATCAGATGGATGTTAAGTCAGCGTTTCTAAATGGAAAGCTGAATAAAGAAGCCTATGTGGAACAACCTCCAGGATTCTCGGATCCTAAGCGTCCAGGTTATGTTTATAAACTGGATAAGGCACTTTTTGGCTTAAAGCAAGCTCCACGTGCATGGTATGACACTCTCTCTACTTATCTCCATATTGAAAATTTTGAGCGAGGTAAAATCGACAAAACTCTATTTTTCAGGAAAGTAAAAGGTCATATCATTCTTGTTCAAATATATGTTGATGATATCATATTTGGCTCTACTAACCCTGATCTTTGTACTCGTTTCGCTGATAGAATGAAAGATGAGTATAAGATGAGCATGATGGGTGAACTAACATATTTCCTTGGTCTTCAGATAAAGCAAAATGAAAAAGGAACTTTCATTAATCAGGGAAAGTATGTTAAATATATGCTGAAGAAATTCAACTTAACTGAAAGTTCAGCTATGAAAACCCCTATGGCACCACCGCTGACACTTGATAAGGATATTAAGGGTATTCCTGTTAATGTCACTTTGTACCGTGGGATGATCGGCTCACTTTTGTATCTTACAGCTAGCCGACCCGATATTATGTTTGCAACATGCTTGTTTGCACGATATCAAGCTGAACCTAAGATATCTCATATGAAAGCTGTAAAGCAAATTTTTCGATATCTTAAGGGTACTACGAATCTAGGTCTTTGGTATCCCAAAGACTCAGGATTCGATCTAATCGCCTATTCAGATAGTGATTTTGCAGGTTGCAGAATGGATAGGAAAAGCACCACAGGATTATGTCAGCTCCTGGGTGGAAAGCTGGTAAGTTGGACAAGTAAAAAGCAAAACTCAGTGTCCACCTCTACAGCTGAAGCTGAGTATGTAGCCGCTGGAAGCTGCTGTTCTCAGGTCTTGTGTATGAGAAATCAACTACTGGACTATGACCTTCAGCTCTCAAATATTCCAATCTATTGCGACAGCACAAGTGCCATCGCTATAGCCAATAATCCAGTGCTACACACAAAGACAAAACACATCGAAATCAGGTATCATTTTATAAGAGCTCATGTGATGAATGGTGATATAGAACTTCACTTTATCCCAACTGATTATCAATTAGCTGATCTATTCACCAAACCTCTTGATGAGACAAGATTCAACTTTCTCATCAGCAAGCTTGGAATGCTGAACTTTGAAGATTAAATCTTCAGCAGTTCACATTTTGATTAGCGATACGATTATACAAACTTGTATAGCCCTCGGGATAAAATCAACTTGTATAACCTATTCTATCATCTTCTCTCTGAATAAACTTGATTCGCTGATATCAAGGTATGTTTTTCTCTCTCTGAAAAACGCATGCAAATGCAAGATTTCAAAATAAATTACATCGTCGAATATCTCTTCCTTATCAGCGATACTTTGAAATTTCTAAAAACCTTCACTGAGATTTCTAAATTCAGTGCTTCATATTTTCAAAAGTATCCCTGAGTTTTTCAAAACCTTAGAGACAACCATGAATATGAAAGGACAGTTGTGACGTCATTACAACGGATAAGCCCTGGCACGTTTTTCTTTCTGACACACGTTTGCACGTTTCGTTTACTCGCCAATCAAATGCAAACATGTGTCCGTGTCATGATGAAAATCTTTTCCCGCTCAAGATTTTCTCCTTCTAAAATCTCTCTATATAAACAAATTCTTCGTTTATATTTTCTTTTTACGCGAACTTCTCCTCCAAGCAAAGAAAGAATTCACTGTTGCATTTTGCTCTTGATTTTTCAAGAACGACTGTTCATCTTCTTCAAACATAAAAGGTTAATATGTTCTTATTATTTACCAAATGCAAATAACTTTTTTCTGGTCTTCTCATTGTTTTAACAAGATCAAACAAAAGAACTTCTCAAATATGAAATCATTCTCTTTCATGGTTTTATAAACACAACCATTTCATGGTTGTTCTTCAAGTTTAAATGCAAAAATCTTAAACTTGTTCTTCATTCGTTTTTCCAGAATCCCAATCTTCAAAGGAAACTGGAAAACAAGATTTTTATTAGGTTTGAAATTTCGTTTTTCAAAAACAAGAAAAACCCTAATCTTCATTAAGACATTCTATCTGAATGAAATGGACAAAATTCGAACCATCTTATTGGAAAATCTTTCCACATTAAGATTATTCTTAATTGTTAATATTTGGTTGAACTGATAATATAGAAAATGGCATCTTCTGACATTCCCAAGAACACCATCGCTGAAAACACTGCTGCTGATGATTTTGCTGAGGAAGTGGACATCCTCAAGGCTCCTCAGGTCAAGTTCTCTCTTGACAAGCTGGATTGGACTAAGGTAAACAACCTTTATGCGCTTCTCGAGTTTCCTCCTCGAAAGCAAGTCACACACCTAGATGATGCTGTGAAATTCCTCAAGAATTGCTGCATCTCCATAGCCCTGACCATAACCCCTCCCGCACATCAGCTTTTGCTATCACAATTCTGGTACTCTGCCAGACACTCTCAGTTACCATCAGCCAAACCCCACCAAAACAATTGACTGCATCCTTTGCGATATCGAATATGGCACCATGAAGATCACCCCTGCCATCATTCTCAAAGCCCTCAGCCTTCCCATCGCAACCAAAGAAAAACCCTTCGTTCCCCTCCCTGACCCCAAGAAAAACTCAGACAGTGAATCCATCATTGCATTCTTTGATGCAATGGGCTATGTATGGGAAACTGGAAGGGATATGAAGCCCGAGAAGAAGCTGACCATTATAAAGAAATCAAAAATGCCTAGCGAGATGAATTTCATCTTCGCCCATGTGATCAGCTGCATGACTGCCAAGAGCGGCTCCTCTGACCAAGCCGCTAAACCTCAGCAAGCAATGGGATATGCATTGCTGAAAGGTCTACATATAGACTGGGCATCGATCATCTATGATGACCTGGTGCTAAGAGTGGACACCGTCGCTGACAGACCTCCATGGGTTCCGTATCCTCCATTCATCAGCGCCATATTCCAAAAAGGCCTGAAGGACAACTATCCTCAAGAGGGCGACCTGAAACTCTCTCAGGTTGGTCCTAAGATACTCGACTTCAATCCAGTGGCGAATGAGGTACGTCTTTCTACACTCTTAACTCTTCTAAATCCTTCTACTTCTTCTACTTCTGCAGCTCCTTCAGCGGACAAACCCACCGCTGATACCCCAGATGCAACCTCTATTCCTCTTAAAAGGAAACATTCTGACACCCAACTTGGTTCCAAAAGAACTAAGAAACCCAAGGAGCAACCCAAGCAATCTCCTGCTAAAGTCTCCTCAGCTCCTCCTGTTGAGCTGAAGGAAAGTTCAGTGGTACGCTCTGCCACACCTGAACAAGCCACCCACTCTATCCCGACTTCAGCGTCTCCAAACGTTGAGGTTACAAACTTGGAAACTACCCAACCTCCCTCTGTCTCTCAAAAGACTGATGAAGTGATTCTCAGCGATTCCAACGCTGAACTCAATAACCAACCTCCATTCTTACCCTTCGCTTCTCCCTCCACTCATTTGGATACAACTCCAGTTATCACTGAATCACCTGTCATTCCTCCAGAAGCTAAAGGAACGACGGAAGTAGGACCTGCAGAGATGATCATACGTTCAGGTTCTCTCGTTGACGATATGGAACTTTACTCAGGAACCCGCGATTTTGATGAATTCATCAATCCTCCTGCAGGTATACAACAACCCCTAAACACTGTTACTAAACCCTAAACTTATGAGCTTTCCTCTGTTCACAAGTTTTTATATGTTACAGGTCCTAATTTGGGAGACATCAACACGCCTCTGAAGACTATAGAGACAAAGCTGACAGGTCTCACGTCTACTCTTTCTGGCAACTCTTCAGCTGTAACAACCGCTGGAGAGAATCTTTAAAAGCTTACAACCAAAGTCGGAAAGAATGCCTCCAAAGCTGATGTGGAGAAGGTTGATAAAACAATCGGTGATTTTGCCAAAGTTCTCGCTGACATCTAAACAGACTACCTCGACATCAAGAAATCAGTTGACACCATGTCCAGCGAAGTCACAACGCTGAAGAGATTTGGTGACGCGGAGAACCCCAAAACGAGGGAAAAAACCGCGGTCGACTCGTGAGAGTCGACGGTGCACTATAGTCGCCAAACAGGGGCGAAAGTCCTTGTGTTACAGGTGATTTGTGTACAATAATGTTAAAATGAAGTAAAAATACACTTAGTCGTGTGTAAATGACGTGTGTCGTGCGTAAATCGTGCGAAAAAGTATGCTTGTCGTGCGGCTTGTACTGTTGTCGTGCGGTTTGTACTGCTGTCGTGCGAAGATGCTTTTGCGGTATTCGTGTGAATGTCTTGTGAATTACTGTGTTTCTGGTGTAGAGTTGCTAAGGAAGTTGATGGAGAAAATTGGAATCCTCCCGAACTGGTTGCGACATAGACTCTTTTATAGCTTCCGCTGGCCATTAATGGTGCCTTTATGGCGCACTTTGTAACCGCTGTCGGGCTATGAATGCCATTGATGATTGGTTTTGTAACCATTGTCGGGTCATTAATGTCATTAATGACTCGTCCGTTATTGGCCGTTGCACCATGAATGCCCGTAGACCTGCATTAATAAACAAAGGAAACGACTGTCGACCATTAAGGGTTAGTGAAATCGTAAGACCGCCTTAAGTTCTGGACGCCGGTCTTATGGAACATACGACTGTCGTTGAAATATAAGACCATGTATATGACCGTAAATGTCTTGTAAGACTTTATCTAATGTAAGAATGGTCTTATGAAAATGTCGAAAGACCAGGTCGTAAGACCACTAGATCGTAAGACTAGAGCGATATAACACCGATGACAGGAGATTTGTGGACGTAAGACCGACGAGTCGTAACTGGCGACACGTAACTGGCGACGTCAGACTAGCGACGTGCGACATGCGATCATTAGATGTAAGATGACTATTGACCCAATATGTCCTTTAATAACCAATTATCGTGGTTATTAACGTACGTCGGGGATATGACAATTATGGGTATTATCCTTCTCGGTCGAGGGTATGATTGTCGTTGATCAGGGTAATCAATGTCCACGGGTCATGTCGAGGGAATTTCCCAGGTCGGTCGAGGATGTGATTTTTTTACCCAAACAGCCGTTCGTTCAGAATCCAGGCCAAGGATCGTTCGGTCAAAATGGTCCTAGACCATCTGCACATAATTCAGGTCCAGGATAAGGTCCGTTCGCTCAGAATCAGAATCCAGGTCCATTCATGCAGAACCAACAGCCGGGGCCGTTCAACCCAAACCCCCAATTCGGGACAGTTCCTCCTCGGCATATAAGGCCACCACCCGTGCAGAATGGGTCGCAGCCATTTCAGAATGGGTCGCAGCCATTTCAGAATGGGTCGCAGCCGTTTCAGAATGGGTCACAACCATTTCAGAATGGGTCGCAACCGTTTCAGAATGGAACACAGCCATATTTTGTCCCTTTCAATGGGGACGCCAATGGATCGTCGCATGGCAATGGCACCAGTTCAGGAGTCAATCCGCAGACAGGTATGCATCCTGATCCTAATGATCCCGTCGCCCAGCGACTGAAGATGCTAGAAGATCAGATAGAGCATGTCCTATCTTTGCTCGCTAAACTGCCTGGGGCAGCTGTGACCGTCGACGTCGATCCTCGATCAGGATTTCAGCCGTCACCTTTCATTGATGAGATCGCGATCGTCGAGGTCCCGAAGAAATACATTGTTCCCACCTTCACACCCAAGTATTCGGGCGTGACCGATCCAACGGAGCACGTCGCGCAGTATAAACATCTCATGTGGACGATCTCAATCCCGCATAAGTATCAGGAGGTCTGTATGTGCAGGAGCCTCGGCGCAACTCTCACTGGTCCTGCCCTCCAATGGTTGATCAATCTCAAACCCATGTCCATCGGGTCGTTCGCCGAGTTGGTCAACCAATTCTCTCAGCAATTCGCCAGCAGTCGCAAGATGGAGAAGCAAACCAGTGATCTGTATTATGTCGTTCAGAAGACCAATGAGTCTATTCGAAGTTATTTCAATAGATTCAATGCAGAGATGATCAGTGTTCGCAATTGTGACGTCAGGACCGCAATCGAAGCTTATAAATGTGATCTGGACGACAGTTCGGGCTTATACACTGATCTGACCAAGTATCCTCCAGAAAATTTCGAAGACGTCCGACCTCGAACCCTAGCGTATATGAGGGTAGAAGACGACGCTGCCTTTCGTCCCAAGCATACCGACGACAGGAGGTCGTTGGGTGTGAAGAAGCCAGAGTTTAAAGCAAAAGCAATTTCTAAGGTAGAGCCTGTTTGGGCAAAAAATCACGTCGTACGACCACGACCAGAGCAGGTAAGACGCACACTATAATCCAAATCTTGTATTAAGATAAGGTCTCGACAAGAACCCAGAAAACATCCGTCGTCTCCCGTGAAAGGTAAGTCGTACGTCTCCCATGACGCTCGACCATAGCGTCGCCCGTCCCGTACGACCATCGCGTAAGATCACTGCACCTTCGACCAAAGATAACGTTAACCTTGAGTGTTACGTTTGTTAAGTATTTAATGCAAGAGTCAAAGCCATTAACAGCAAGAAGCCGTAACGGACGAATAGCATTATGGATAATCACTCCGGCGACCGTTTCCAGCCGTTGTAGCCGTTGATCAAATCATTAATAGAGCTAATTAATGGTACGAACACTATAAAAGTCAAGCTAAAGCCTCATTTCAAGGGACATCAGTTAACATCTAAGATACATCAGCGAACATCACCAAACAGTAGAGAAAATCATCCAAACTCATAGCAAAGAATATTCAAACTTTGGAGATCAAGTACTGAAAGCCAGAACCTTACAGTGAACTCAAGAACACTCGAAGGAAAGCTCAAGTATCGCTCTCTACGCACGACAACAACCCTCGACCAGAAGTTCACACTTTGTATTCACACACGACAAACACCTGTTTGTACATTTAATCACTTGTACTTTACATTTCGAAGTATTTCCTGCATCTGTATTGTAATCATCGTACGATCGACACCAGTACCAAGGACATCGCCCCTGATTGGCGACCATAGTGCAGCGACGACACCTCTTGTCGTCCGCAGGTTTTTTCGTCGTTTGAGGTTTTTCCTGCGTCATCAAATCCCTTGTCTCATTTATTTTTTCCTCGTCGCACGTCTCGTCGAAAGATCATTTCTTTAGTTGATTAAGTCCACATCGACCTTAAGTTGTCCCTTTGGTGCGATTTTTGGCATTAACAGTTTGGCGCCATCCGTGGGACTACATCTAGAGAAAATCCTCGACGAACGTGCACCCTACTAACAGTTTCTTGGAGTTTTTTTTGCTCTCTATTGCAGGAACAATGGCAGCCCCTGGAATTTCGCAGCAAACTATTGCTCAGATGTATCAGGAGCTCGAAGTCGCCAGAAATCAGCTCAATGCAATGGCAGAGCAGAATCGCAGAGCAGCTGAGGAGATTTTGCGGTTAAGAAATCCTCTTGGACCTCAAAATGGTCCTAGGCCGTTCGTGCAGAACCCAATTCCAAGATCGTTCGACCAGTTTGGCCCTAGACCATTTGTCCCGAATCCAGGTTCATCCACACAGAATCAACATCCAGGCCCGTTCATGCAGAATCAACAGCCAGGGTCGTTCAACCCAAATCCTCAGTTTGGGACAGTTCCTCCTCAGCACATAAGGCCACCACCCGTGAATAATGGGTCTCAGCCATTACAAGGGTCGCAGCCTTTCCATCAGGGGTCGCAACCATTTCAGCAGCCATTTCAGAATGGACCTCAATGTGAATATCAGCCACTCCACGGTGGATCGCAGCCTTTTCAGCAAGGATCGCAGCCGTTTCATAATGGACCGCAGCAATTCCCCTATGGGTCGCAGCCATATTTTGTCCCATCCAACGGGGACACCAATGGTTCGTCGCATGGTAATGGAACTAGTCCGGGGACTAATCCCTCGACAGGGGCAAATCCTGATCTTAGCGATCCCGTCGCCCAGCGTTTGAAGATGTTAGAAGACCAAAATGAGCGCATCCTGTCCTTGCTCGCAAAGTTGCCTGGGGCAGCCGTGCCTGTCGATGTCGAGCCTCGCTCGGGGTATCAGGCGTCGCCCTTCATCGACGAGATCGCCACCGTCGAGGTCCCAAAGAAGTATAACATTCCTGCCTTCACTCCCAAGTATTCGGGTGTGACCGATCCAACCGAGCATGTCGCGCGGTATAAGCAGCTCATGTGGACGATCTCGATTCCACACATGTACCAGGAAGTATGCATGTGCAAGAGTTTCGGGACAACTCTCACTGGTCCAACTCTCCAGTGGTTGATCAATCTCAAACCCAAATCAATCGGGTCGTTCGCCGAATTGGTCAACCAATTCTCCCGGCAATTCGCCAGCAGTCGCAAGATGAAAAAGCAGACTAGTGATCTGTATTATATCGTGCAGAAGACCAATGAGTCTATTCGAAGTTATTTCAATAGATTCAATGCCGAAATGATAAGTATCCGCAATTGTGACATCAAAACTGCGATCGAAGCTTATAAGCGTGGTCTAGACGATAGTTCAGGTCTATATGTCGATCTGACCAAGTATCCCCCAGAGACTTTCGAAGACGTCCGAGCTCGAACCTTGGCATATATGAGGGTTGAGGATGATGCCGCCTTTCGTCGCAAGCACACTAACGACAAGAAGTCGTTAGGCGTCAGAAAGCCAAAGTTCAAGACAAAGGTTGTTTCCAGAGTAGAGCCAGCGCGCCAAATTTCAAATGTTCGTTTCAAGACGAAAGCAGAGGCCAAGACCGCAAGATATCCTCATACGGATTCAAAGGATCTACAAAGGACCTAGTCGAAGCTCTGAAAAGTTCCCAAGCTACCATTCGATGGCCAAAGAAGTCCGACCTGGAAGATGCTAAGAAAGACAAATCAAAGTGGTGCGACTTCCATGCCGATCATTGTCATACGACAGACGACTGTATCGCATTGAAGAAGGAACTAGCATATCATTTCCCGAAAGGAAATCTCAAGGACATCATCGACGATGTCGCTGTTCCAGCTAATGGCCATTGACCGTCGACTCCCGAGCATGCAAAAGTTATCAATTGAAATTCCCTACACCATAGGGAATCCAGGAGTCGCTGGTGAGTGCTACAAGTCTACCTTGAAGCCGCGAAAATAAACTAAAGTCACAAGATCAAGCTCTCGACAGGATCGTTTCTTCTATCCCTAAATTAATATCTTTTTCACAGAGATAAGTCTACTATGGTGCCCGGGCGCACCCCAACATAGTCAGCGCAGGACAATATTCCTTCGTGTCATTCTGTCATTTAAAACCTATCTTTTCCCCCAAAAAGGAATTAGGTAATAAATGACAGGGGGCAAATAGAGAGAGAAGTCGAAATGGTACGTTCTCTAACTCTTTTTCATACAATTTTTTCCCACAAAACGACTACTGACTTAAGCATCGGAGGGTCGTTAGCCAGCCAACGACCAACCCCCGACATCGTTTTATCGCAGAATCGCACGACAGATTATCGCAGAATCGCACGACAGTAATCATTAAGTCTACTATATGACTTTAATATCGCAAGGTCGAACGACATAAATGATCAGGTCTCTAACCGTCTCTAACTTGATCATTTCTCCACAGGGGCATACGATACAAACTCATTGTACGATCTGGTCGTACGATCGCAGAGTCTAAACGACTTTACCCCTAAGTTTCTTAACTTTCATACCCTGAATGGATGCTTTAATCGCGTGTTTTTATATTTGTTTTACGTTCTTGTCATCGTATTACAATGAGTGCCTCAGTCGCATGATTTCATATGTATCTTATGTTCGACTTTATAATCAAACGTGATTCGAATAAAGCATAAGCAAAAGATATATATTCATTAAGTAACCCATTATATACATACTCGACCCCTGATTGGTCGAATGGCAAAACAACAAGGAAAGAAAAAATTCTAGACGACAGGGGGAACATCGGTCGTATCCCTGCTCGATGTCCCGACCTGAGGGCCTTCATCTGCCACTCCTCCCGCACGAATCTCCTGCAGTTCATATTGAGCATCGAAAAGTTGGATGGCCAGCTCATCGGCACGCGCCATGGCCAACTTCCCCCTATCTAAAGCCGCTATCTCCCTCTCCAACGCTGCAGCCTCCCTCTCAAGAGCAGACGCCACCAGATCTTCAACTCTTGACGTCTCAGCATGTAACGCCAAGGAAGACTGAAATGTCTGTGAAAAATAAAAGGTGCATTCAAAAACATTCGACAAAGATTACACAAGTCATGAAAGATTGACACTCACCGTGAACGCCAGACTGGCAACTCGAGATCTTATCTCTCCGGCCGGAACTCCGTGAAAACGCTCCCCGAAAGACGGGAGCAAATACTTCCCCAGATAAGGGAACGACGCCGTCCCGTCTAGGACACCATCCGCCATAAAGTCAGACGGCAATGTAAAATTGACCGTCATAACTTCGGCCGACGATCCCTCGCCCCTGTCGGCAGATATTGGGATCGATACTTGAGACACCGGTTTCGTCACCGTCGCCGGAAGCGCAGAACTTGCTGGTGTTGCGTCCATCACGCCAGGACGGCTAGATGACGCCCTCGCCTTCTTAGGCAGAACAACTCCCGGTGAGTTATCAACCCTCGATGACGGTTCCCTCAGGATTTTCCTCTTGGTTCTCTCCTCGCTCGACCCAGCTGTCGAAACATTTTCACCCCGAAGGGCACGCATAACTTGCTTCCCTCTCGCCCTAGAAACCGATTTCCTCTCGGTCGGCACTGATCAAGAAATGAAATACATCAAGCGTCAGACAGATAGAGTAAACAAAATAAAATAAAAACTACGGTACACTTACCAGTCGCCTCTTCCTGTACGTCTTCATCTCCTTCTTCTATCACGTCCTCATCCTCGTCCTCGACCGCCGATTGCCACGAAACGAAAGATCGGTCATCTACGCTAAGACTCAAGAACTTGTTGATCTTAGCCTGGGAATCCGCAGTCGGTCTCACTTCGTCAAACCGAATCTCTGAAGGCGACAAGAGGAGAATGATTTATAGAAGTCATAAAAATAAATAAAACTCAGAAACAAACGAAGCATACCTGTCTCATTCCAGTCTGACCGCATCCAATCGCTGCTGGAATCCAATGACTCGGTAAGAACGAATACATACCTCGACTTCCACCCACGATCATTGACGCCATTTCCCAAAACCGGAGCACGATCACCCCTGAACTTAGAATAAGGACTATAACGCCAGTTCTTATCCCTCTTAACTTGTTACACCGCCAAGAAATCATTCATGATCATAGGAGACTCCCATTTCGCGGACGCTCGCTCAATGACCAGCAAAACTCGCCAAAGTCGGGGCATCAATTGTCCCGGCGACACATCGAAATCCTGCATGAATGACTTGGCTAAACTAGAACACGGCTATTGAAACCCTATCTTAAAAGGATACTCATACAAAACGAGATATCCCTCAGGGCAATCTTTAGAACGAACAATCCCCGGACACCGCAACTCTACATTTGCAGGAATTTTTGCTAAACTCCTAAAAGCATCTAAGTCTACGTGATTCATGATAAGACTAGCAGGCTCCGTCGACATTGTGAATCAGAGGACAGAACAAGGTCTTATATAAACGCTCTCAACTGCGGTTTGAAGATTTGCAACGATTCGAGTAAGTTCGGACGAAGAATGCAAAGGAATCAAGGCGAAATCTCTTCCCAAATGAACACTTTGAAGAATTGCAAGAAAAGATCTGTCGTGATCTTTACTGATACCAACAATCGCATCAAATTGAATCCCTGGATGATCGTCGTGCATCCCCGTCCTTTCGCATGCCCGCCCGGATATTCGACACCTATCCTCCTCGGTAGTTGGAAAGCATCATCATACGTCAGCATGACATCACGACCTCGTTCCTCTTTCGACTTCTCATTCATTTAGAAGCGGACTAGTCTAGTTCCACGACAACCAGGTAAGTTCCTCAACCCAGGTCACAAGTCTAAGCGTTCGACAAGAAAAATTTAAAACTCAAATTTGACTTTCAATTTTCAAATTTTGGGGGCAAACTGTTTGGGCAAAAAAATCACGTCGTACGACCACGACTAGAGCAGGTAAGACGCACGCTATAATCCAAATCTTGTATTAACATAAGGTCTCGACAAGAACCCAGAAAACATCCGTCGTCTCCTGTGAAAGGTAAGTCGTACGTCTCCCATGACGCTCGAACATAGCGTCGCCCGTCCCGTACGACCATCGCGTAATGTTGGTTCCCGTTTTGCTTTAAACAAGATTATCAGATCTATTAGTTCAAGTTAATGTTTGATGCGGAAGCGTATTTGAAGAACTAACAGATAAGTTTGATAGATTTAGACCAAAATATAAATAAACAATGAACAGGAAATAATATTTCAAAGTTTACTGAATATATATTAATAACAGATTTAAGAACAATGAGTAAGAAAAGCTTCAAAATAGATATGACTCTTAAGGTGAATAAGCTTTTTGTGTTCTTATGATGGTCGATTTATGTGATTGATTGATGATTAAGGAAGAACTCAACATGAGTCTTCCATATATACTACTCTAAAGGGGACCATAAAGCATATGCTACTATTCAGACGGTACTGATGAATAGTTGAACGGATGTCGTGAAAAGTTGCAAGAACGGCATAAACAGTAAGACGTGTTGTATTGCATTTAATGCAGCAGACGTCTATTATGTACTAAGCCCTACTGAGTCCAATCAGAGTTTGACACGTCGACGTTGGACAGGGCATGCTACCATGCAAGTTGATGAACGGGTCCTGTAACAGTAGCAAGATATTATAAATATCTTCAAGTCTTTCAGTGAGGACCACAGAGGCTCTGTAATGAGTTACAGAGGTTCTGCGGTCTGGTCCTCTGTGGAGCAGTATTCACCGGATTCCGAGATATTGGTCTTCTTTGTGCGTATGACAGAGCTTCTGTAGCGCGCCTCTTTAGCTTCTGTAGATTCTTGATCTTGAGCCCTCGGTAAGTCCGGCAGAGCCTCTGTAAGAGGCTTTCTTCACTTAGCCTATTTTTCACTACTTCTAAATACTTCTATGATTAGGAAGATTGAAGCTAACAATCTCCCCCTAAGTAGTGAAAAAAAATTTAACTTCGAGTTTAGTTAGGCTAAGTTAGATAAGACAGAGGTTAACATCTTTAATTTAGAAATATGCCAGAGGCATTTTACATTTGAGTACAATGAAAGATAAACTTTGACTTGGTTTACAGGGATTGGAGGTCTGAGAATCAGATTTTGGCATCTTTGAAGTAGTCGTAGCTTCTGTTGTCTCTTCCGACTCTTCTGATCTCTTTGTAGAAACTGATGCAGAGTTCTCTTAGGCGGATTGTGGCATCAATCTCTCTGATGAAAGTATCTGCAGCATCTCTATTCATTTTTTCTGTACCTCTGTATTTTACAAGGCTTGTTCTGAACTTGTTCAGAGTACTAGTTGCGTACTTCTGACAGTCCATGCACACAAACAGGTTAACTTCGCCTTCTGGGTTTTTGAAATATTAACCCAAACCGTGGTTTTGAGATTGAGAAGACATCTGCTTTGGTTCTTGGCTTTGTTCTTGTGAAGATGTTCTCAAATTCTTCTCTGATCCTTGGATCTGTCACATGATCTGTAGGATGATTGGTCTGAAAAGATTGTTTATAGAGATATTTGTATACCACTTCTTCCATCTCTTCATGTGTTGGACCAGGTTGTGGTACTTGTCTTCTGAGACTCTCCATCTTTTGAACAACTTCTGCAGCTCTACCAGTTAGAAGAATGTCTGACAGAGGCTTCAATCCATATGCCCAGTCAACTTCTTCAGGCTTTGGAGTTTGAAAGGTATCAAACGCGCTTTTCATTATTTTTTATGTAGGCTTGGGCAATGACTTCTTTTTCTTGGGCTATTCTGTCAGTATTGCTTTGCCCTTATCTTTGGCTTTTGGAGGTGCAGAACCTGTTTCTTCTGTAGGTTTGGAGGTTGGTGCTTCTGTTGGCTTGATGGGGGTTGCCTCTGTAGGTTTTGACACTTGTTTTTTAGAGGACTTTTGTGGCGTTGGTTCTTTTGGCTTTCTTTGCTCTGTAACATCTGTAGGAGGTTCTTTGGTGACTTCTTCTGTAAGCTCGGTTTCTGTGGATTGAGGTATGTCGAATCTTCTTGCCATTTTGAACGCTAGTGTGAACCTGTGCCTTTCTTCTTCTCTCTGTGACATTCAATCAGTCATTGTATTGTGCATCTTTTTCAGAATGTTAGAAGCAGAGGTCGCAGAGGTCGTTGCTCTTATTGGTTTGGTGGCAATCGACTTTCTTCTTGGTATAGTTGGGGTTTTTTCTGTTGATTTTGTTGAAGGACTTTCTTCCAAAATGATTACCACAGGGGTGGTTGTTGCTTCTGTGGGTTGCTGATCAGCTTCTGGAATATTTGTTTCTTCAGGACTTGATTCCACAGAGATGGGTGTTGTCTCTGTGGGCTGTTGAGTTTGTTGTTGATCTTGGGTTTGTTCTGGAGGAACTTGACTGATTGGTTATGCTGCGATTGGTGGAGTTTGTATTCCTCTGTTTGTAGCTATCACCCTTGTATTCTCCCCCTCAGGATTATCTGATGGACCAGGATGGTCATCATCAAAATCATCCTGACTCTTATCAGAACTACCCTCTGCTCTGCTAGAAGCTTTGGTTTTCTTCGGTAATTCTGCTCCTGCTGCTATCAACTTTGCACAGACGTCATCACAGAGGCCAAGTAGAGTCGCAAGCTCTGCCTCTGTTTTAAAACGCATTCCTCCAACACTTTTTCTGAAATCCTTGACAAAGTTGGCATTTGCTGTTGTGAAGGAGACAATGAATTCTGTGACCTGGTTTATGACGTTCTGTCCTAGCTCTGTTAGTTGTGCTCTGGTCATGTAGTCTTTTGGCTGCATCATTGTCGTGTTGCGCATTTCCTCTGCTTGTACTTGTTTTAGGGCATTCTGTAGATCTGCAGGAGTAATGCCCTCTGTTCTGTTGGATTGCGTATTCATTTGTTCAAGGAAGTTTTTGACAGTGTCCTTGAACGCAGAAGTTGCATTTGTTCCGATTTCTTGAGCGGCAGAGGTGGCTGTAGCTTTGGCAGTAGTTTCAGCAGAAGACTTCATCGCTGAGATTGCAGATTTCACCTCTGTGGACAGATTGTCCATTTTGGTGTTTAGTTTCAGGATAGCCGTCGATGTTGTCTTTGTAAAAGATTTGAAATAGCTTTGCAACTCTTTCATTGTTTGGTTCACAGAGGTGACAAGGGTTTGGAACTCATCCCTTGATACTTGTGTTCCTTGTGTAACCTCTGGAGGAACACATTCGTCTCCAGAGTGAGTCCCTGTTCCTGGGACACCTTCGGTCACCCTTGTTTGTACGATGGGGGTGGAAGGATTTCCATCTGATCCTTGAGCAGAAGCATCTAGTGCTTCAGACTCTACAGAAGTTCTGTGAATGACATTGTCTAGATCCACTTCAGAGGTGGGTACTAGATTATCCTTCTGTTGACTTGGAGACTTGTCTAGAGTCTCTTCGTCGTTGTGCTCACTACTTCTCTCTAAAAGAAGTGTTGGCCCTAGTCTGTGTGTGGCAGAGGAAACGAATTCCTCTGTAGGGTGTTCTGTTGTGATCTGGGGCGATGGATCACGAACTTTAGGTGAGTCTCTCTGAGGAGACTCCCTAGGAATGGATTCCCCGGTTTCTGTGGGCGCAAAAGTCGAAAGAGTGACATCTGGCTGGTTGGGTTGGGTTTGGATCGAGCTGTGCTACTCTATTTCAATAACTCCTTCTACAGCTAGACCTGCGGAATTAGATATGTGGGTTGCACTGGGAGTTGGTTGTGGTTGTGTGCCTCTATTTATCCAGGCATCTTTTCTTGTTTCTTCCTCTGTTAAGCACCCAAGCACTACATCACCGTCTATTATTTCAGCCTCTGTAGCTATCCTACGACTTGGTGCTTCTTCCCTTGCTTCTGTTGAGGTTCCTTGCTCTGTGCGTAAGAAGTCGTACATTTGATGAGAGCCGTATAATCTCATGACATGTGGTTGATAGAGACCTTTTCGTATCCAGACAGCTTCTTCTTCATCTGAATCTACCTCTGAGACCTCTATCCTTGTCTCAGAAGCCTCTGTTACTTCACCTCTATTCCACTCAGTTTCTGTTAGTTCTTTTTCTTCTGAAGCTGGGTTTGGACTTCTTCTGTGGACGTCCAATCCCTGAATGAAAGGGTTCTGTAAAATAACAGGTGTGTTAGCTGGTTGATCTTTGGGTGTTGTGTCATCTTCTTGCAGATGTGTGTCAATGCCAGAGATGGAGAAATATTGTTCTTCTAGGGAGTGGTGGTCGAGAGGTTGTGCCGTCCACCCTGCTGTATTTAAGGTATTGCAATGTCAGGGTTCTGTAGGAAGTCGTTCAGATCTCCTTGGTGAGCAAATCTATCTGGAGATTGATAGGGTGATTGATATTCCTCTGTTGCCATTCCTTCTTCTGCATCTTCTTCTGCAGTTCTTTCTTTTGCGGTTTCTTCTACTTCGGGTTCCTCTTCTGCAATGGTAACCAATTTATCAAGTGATTTACCATGCTTCTTTTTGGTTTTCTTCCTCTTGGGTTTTGGTGCCCCTTCCTCTGTGGTTTTCAATTTTATTTTCTTCTTCTGTTTTGGAGAAGAGGGAGGAGCAGAAGAGCCAATTTCTGTGGCATGGGGAGGTGAGGGTTGATCTTCTGCAGCGCTTGTGGAGGTTCCTTCTGCAGTTTTTCTCTTCTTTGCTTTTGGAGTAGATGCAGAGGTTTTTGAAGAAGATTTCTTTCCCAGAAGTTCTGCACGTTTGGCTATGAAGCTAAGTTGAATAGCCATGTGTTTTGCTAATTTGTGATCCTTTTCTTCTTGAGTCGAAAGAGGTTCTGCTGTTATTGTTCCTAGGGGGACACCTAAGCGCGGGGGTGTCATAGGACTCGCTTTAGGAGTTCTATGATCGCGTATATACTCTTTCTTAAGGGTTTTATTCGAGGCATACTTCAGAAGTTTCCTTGACAAAGGTCTGCAGTGTGTGTAGCCATCTACATGATCAGTGGGGACATTTTTGCTCATTGGAAACTGTTTGGGAATTGGCCCTTCCATTGGCCATTTCTGTATCAGCAACAGAGGTTCGAATAATACTCCCAATATTCTTTGGAATTGCAGAGGTGGTAGAAAGTTGGGATCATTCTCTTTGACCCGTTTGGTGTTGTTCTTTATGTCGATGGTGTTGATGATATCTTGCATCATTATCGTCGCGTAATCGAGTGGAAGATCATAGTACACGCCATACATGATGGTTAAGATCTGATGCGAGGTCTGGTCAATGCTGCCTATCTTCCCTGTCAGGCATCTGTTAAGAATAGAGAACAAGGTGTTCCACAGAGGTGGTAATCTGCCTCTGTGGAAGTCATTTCTCTTCCGTAGTTGTGTGTTGTACCCAAGCATTTCTACGAATCGACATAGCTCGTCTTCTGTTGGTTGCTCTTCATATTTCTTCAAACCAAGAAGACCCCTCGTGGGTAGGTTGAACTCAAGTGAGAACATTGTTCTGTTGAACTTGATTTCAAGATGTTCAGATTTGTCAGGTCTTGAAATGTACCCTTTGATAATAGAGTCGTCTTTATCAAATCGGCAGCTCTGCCAAAACTGGTTCAAATATCTGACTGGTATTTTCTTTGGGGTTCTTGAGCGTAGAGGGAAGAGGATGTGATTTTCCATTATGTTTAGAAGAATGGCGTGGGCTTCGCCGAAAGCAGTGGGTGAGGGGACCAAATAGCAGTTGTTGGATTTGATTGGTAGTACCTTTTCGAAGTGATCCTTAGCTATGAAGTTTTACAGATGTGTTGTCGGAGCAAAGTCTGCTGAGTCGCTGGAATCTTCTAGTTCAATGTTCTGGGCAGGGTTGGGGTTTTCTGAATGTTCAGAATGAGCCGGTGAATGTTCTGGTGAGGTCGCCGGAGAGTGTGCAGGGGAGATAGCTTGAGAAGATGAAGCCATTTGATACTGAGAATAAGAAACTTGCAGGTTTTTGCAGGGTTTTGCCGGAGAAGAATGAGAGTTTGTAAAAGGTTTATGAGAGGGTAAGCTTGGTTTTTATAGGAGGGTAAAACGGTAGAATTCGAAAGAGTAGAATATATGGCAATGGATTAAAATTTGGAATCCGTACTCGAGTTAGAATGGCGGGTTCAACTTTCCACAGAAAACGTTCCATGTACGCCCAATGAAAATGGGACACGTAGGCCATGTCAGAAGATGACAGGACGTCGTGCGTGGCCCATTAATGCTCGGCGCGTGGGGTTATTCTTAGCCATATGTAATTCACTCTCAGTAAAAGTAACCGTTATTACTCCAGAACTTTTGTACCTTACAGAAGCTCTGTGAACTTGAAAATCTTTGTTGTTTATCCCTTTCATATATCTCATTGTTATCATGACTTCTGTGGGGTTCTTCTTTAACCAAAACATTTGTAAAGGCATTGGAGAGGATAAAATCGGATTTTTGTCAAGAAATTTTCTTCGCAGAGGTTTTGTGGCTCTGTTGTAACTTGCAGAAGTTCTGTGAGGGCCAGCAGAAGCTCTATGAGGGAAAAAATCTCATAACAAAAATTTTATTAAAATTTTTGATCATCCAATTTTTGATTTGGTTTAAGAGATGTTTTTCGGACATATTTGAAAGTTTGTGTCCGAGAAAACTGTTTAAAAAAAACGGTTTGTTCGAGAAGGTCATGGTTTGTGTTTCGGTTTCCGAGATAACATTCCAAAAGATCGACAGAGGGTTAATTTGTGATCACAGAGCATATTTCTTGCAGAACCTCTGTTGAGCTCAGAAGAAGCTCTATGACCTTAAATTTCTCCTAATTCGAATTTTGTGAAACTTTTTGAGCTTTTGACTTTTGAAATGTTATTCACAGTATATTTAGGACATATTTGACAATTCTTGTCCTAGAAAATTGTTTTCCAAAAACCTTTTGTGCGAGAGACATACCTTTTGGTTCTTCTTTTCTCGGTAGTGATGTCTGACTTCTGTCGATATGGAGTCATCGTCATTCTTCTTTGGCTTTTCCTTGAAAGTTTGATCTCTTTATATCATTTCAGGGTCCCCTTTTTCTCCCCCTTGATCTAATCTGTTACACCCCCCTTACCACGACACAATATTGTCCGCTTTGCCCCACTGGCTCACGGCTTTGTTCTTGGCGACCTGGCAAGGACTTCGCAAGGACTTCCCAGGAGGTCACCCATCCTGGTACTACTCCCACCCAAGCACGCTTAACCACAGAGTTCCCAAGGAACCCGCATGCTTGTGGCCCCAAAACGCGTTGTGTCTGGTAAGGCCAAGGTTTACTAATATACCCAGCATCTCTCCTGTCCACGACCGATGTGGGATATGCCTAAGGTGTTACACACACCCCCCCTCAGGGACTCATCGTCCTCGATGAGGTTTGCCCCACATCTCGAACGGCACAGGAGTGGCTCTGATACCATTTGTTACACCCCCCTTACCACGACACAATATTGTCCGCTTTGCCCCACTGGCTCACGGCTTTGTTCTTGGCGACCTGGCAAGGACTTCGCAAGGACTTCCCAGGAGGTCACCCATCCTGGTACTACTCCCACCCAAGCACGCTTAACCACAGAGTTCCCAAGGAACCCGCATGCTTGTGGCCCCAAAACGCGTTGTGTCTGGTAAGGCCAAGGTTTACTAATATACCCAGCATCTCTCCTGTCCACGACCGATGTGGGATATGCCTAAGGTGTTACACACACCCCCCCTCAGGGACTCATCGTCCTCGATGAGGTTTGCCCCACATCTCGAACGGCACAGGAGTGGCTCTGATACCATTTGTTACACCCCCCTTACCACGACACAATATTGTCCGCTTTGCCCCACTGGCTCACGGCTTTGTTCTTGGCGACCTGGCAAGGACTTCGCAAGGACTTCCCAGGAGGTCACCCATCCTGGTACTACTCCCACCCAAGCACGCTTAACCACAGAGTTCCCAAGGAACCCGCATGCTTGTGGCCCCAAAACGCGTTGTGTCTGGTAAGGCCAAGGTTTACTAATATACACAGCATCTCTCCTGTCCACGACCGATGTGGGATATGCCTAAGTTGTAAAGCCCGTGTCCCGATATGGTTTTTAAAATTCCTAATGTATTTATTTGATTGTCGTTAAAAGCGAGTCTTGTTATCGGGAGTTGTCAAAGGGGACCTTGAATGTTATGTGTGGCAAACCTCACACCCTTTTTACAATGTTATGGAAACTTAGGGACCAAAAGTGTCAAAGTGTTAGTGTCTAGGGGTCAAAGGTGGCCAATGGGGATTTTTGTGCATGTGGATCGGTTAAGGAAAGGGTGACCGACCCCCCCCCCCCTATCTCCTTCTTCTCGGCAGTTTCACGCAGCAAACAACAGCCCTTTGGTTCTTTGTTTGTGGTTTTCTTTTGTTTTCAATTGCCGAACAAGGATCGTGAGTGTGAGAGCCGAGAGAGATAGAAAGTGAGAGAGAAGAGTTCGTGAGTTAGAGAGGACCGGAGAAGAGAGAGAGAGTGGGTCGCCGGAGGTTTGTTTTCCAGTCGCCGGAGATCGCCACCACACCGTTCGCCGGAGAAGTCGAGGGAGGAGGAGCAAACATCGAAAAGTAAGCCGTTCCTATGTTCCGTCTCGTTTTTTTTTCTCTTCTTGTTCGTTTTTCCGGCGAGGCAACCACCGCCGCCCGCCGCCGCTACGGTGGCTGTGGGTGGACGGCGGTGGCTGTGTGCTGATGGGTATACGTGTGTTTGGGGCTGTATGGTTTTAGCAATCGAAAGTAAGAGGGAGGTGGTGCGAGAATGGGATGGTATGTGTGTGTGGGTGTGGGTGTCGCCGGAACGCCGCCGCCGCCGCCGTGCCCCACTGCCGGAGGTGGCAGTGGGTGGTGCCCGTGGCGTAACCCTAAAACCACCCTGACCGTAACCTTAAACCTTAAGCCGTTAATCCTAATCTCGAACCGTTTTATCATTTCATGTGAATTAGTGTAATCTGCCTCTGTTTCGCGTAGTTCATAACTTTCTGCTCGTAGCTCCGATTGAGCCGAAATTGGTATCCACGGTTCCAGTACGGGGTCGGCCACGTTTTCCGTGTTTTAGCGGAAAACTGGTTCAGCCTCTAGCTAGGTGAAAAAGTGGTCGTAAGTTGGTGATTTGTCATTTTATGTGAATGTCGATTTTCTGCCACTGTTTTGTCGTGGCCGTAACTTTTTACTCGTAGCTCGGATTGAAATGAAATCGGTGGCCGAAGTTCACTAATCGAGTCAGGAAAGTTTTTCGTGTTTTGTTGAAAGTCCGTTTAGGCCTGTAGCTAGGCCGTATGGGGCTGTTTATACAGCCTGGTCCGAAAAACTTCCAGCTTTCTGTCCCTGTTTTGTTTCACGCATAACTTTCGCTTGGAATGTCGGTTTGAGGTGGGACTGGTGCCAAAAGTTTCGTTTCGGAGTCTATTAAGTTTCCTCTGTTTTGCGGAAAGACGAATTCGGACCATAGCTAGGGCGAAGTTGCCATGTTGTACTGAGAGGTCCGGGTGTTCGCTGTTCGGCGACGCGTTTTTGTAAAATCTATAGTAAATTATAGAAAAATCGTTAGGACGCGTGCGATACGTCCCTGAAACCGTAAGACTTAGAACTTCGTAATTATGAATTTTAATTTCGGTATTTATCAGTTTTAAGGGGGTAAAACAGGTCCCGAACAGATCCGTAACTTTTAAGAAAAAGCTGGAATATTTAGTCGTTTGAAAGCTAGTAAACGTGTTATGGGTCGGGACTTTCCTTTGACTTTTTATACGCATTTAGGTGGGAGAAAGTGAAGAAGATTACCGTGTTGGTGTTGCGTTTCGTGAGCACGTTGCTTAGCCTTGAGGTGAGTTCTCTCACCGCGTAGTTAGGAATTTCATGTATGTCGTTATTTTGTGTTACGTGTGATTACGTGTATTTATGTGCTTACGTGAACTAGATGGGATGTGATAACTGGTTGTGATTTATTAGATTCGTATGTGGAATATATATATGCATGTGTACACCTCGGTGGGACTGAGGGGCTCGGTGGGACCGAGGGCTTTGTGGGACTAAGCTAGTACAACAATTTTTACTCGGTGGGACTGAGCTTGTATTAATTACTCGGTGGGACCGAGGGCTCGGTGGGACTGAGCTTGTATTAATGTATTTTGTGTACTCGGTGGGACCGAGGTTCGTGCTTATATAATAATCATTATGTGGTTTGATATTCGTGATGATGGTGATGTTGCCTACTTGCGAGTAGGGGCGATATGCGTGGGGTTGCTACCTACGTGCGTGACTGAATTCACTAAGCGTTTAGCTTACCCTATCCCAATGTGTTGTTATTTCAGGTGCGGGCGGCAGTCGGGTGTGACCGTACACACATGGAGCGCGGAGTGTCAAATATTATTAAACTTTCACTTATGAACCCTTGAATTTAGTTATGAAATTTTCCGCTGCATAAACGTTGTTGATGGTTTGAAGTAACGACGTTAATTTTATTTAAGACGTGAATTATTAAATCATGGTTGTTTTATAATGAATTGTATGTTTTAAAATTTTTAAATTTCCTTGTAATTTTTGGGACGTTACAACTTGGTATCAGAGCACGGCTTGAGTGAATCAAACACATCTCGGTGTGTTTGGTCTCAAGTTGCGGCTAAGAGATCTTAAAATTCTTTTATCAAAATCTTTGTTTTAAATGAAAAGAGAAAACCGTTTGGGAACGGTGATCGTGGGCGCAGTGTGTACAGTCAGCCGACGCCAGCTGGGAAGGTAAGAAACTTAGTGTACCTATTGCTTTTCAGGTATAGTGTATGCATGCTAGATTGCTTATGTGAACTGTATGGTACCGTATGCTGGTTTTGTCGCTTATAGGAACTCATGCTAGCTTTGATAGGTTGTTAAGCGAATGCACTCTAGGTTGTATGCAGTAGGAACTGAATAGCCTTAGAATATTAGATTTAGTTCTATTGCGCAGCTCTTGTTTGAGTCCAACCGTTCTAGGATAGAATCTCTTATTCGAACGTCTATCTGGTTTTACACTGTATACGACCGTGCATTCACGAGGCGACTCGTCAGGGTTAGTGGGGTTTCCGTGTTGGCAAGGGATAGTGGGTGATATGACCTTTCTAGAGAGTTAGGAAAAGTGTTTGTACGGGCTGGATTGGCTATATGTGTTTATTTGTGGTAATCGACTACTTGAATGTCTCGGGACAGGACTCGAAACAAGTAAGGATAGGTGTGAAGGGTAGTAGTAGAGCTCCTACTATCTGAAGCACAGGATCCATGCTTGAGTCGGGGAGAGTCATGAGGGAGCCAAGGAGTGGAGTATGAGCGTGGTAGGGTGAGTTATATATGCTTATAGATCTCTGAATTTTCTCTTTCTAGAATGGTCAATACAAGAAGGAACAACGCGGCGACGCCGCGAGCCGGGTCGGGGATTACTGAGGAGCGTATTAGGGAACTGATTGCTACTGAGGTTTCCCACGCGATCGGGGAGGCGATCCCCGAGATCATCACTGCTATTCGAGAGGAGGTGGTGATCCTACTGGAGGAGCGTATTGCAGCTATTCCACTGCCTGCGGAGGGTCATCCCCGTAACCGAGAGTTCCAATACCGGGATCTCTCCGCCTGTTCCCCGCCAGAGTTTAAGGGAGACCTGGACCCGATTACCAGTATGCGATGGGTATCTGACATGGAGTTCGCATTTTTGACCAGTGGTTGCCCGGACAACCTAAAGGTCCGTTTTGCAGTAAATCTACTTCGGGACGGCGCGAAGGATTGGTGCGCCTCGGCATTGACGGCTGCCGAACGCACTACCTTGACCTGGAACGAGTTTGTCACTCGTTTCCGTGCAGAGTATGTACCGCCGGTAGAGATGGAGAGAATCGCTAAGGAATTCCTAGAACTCACCCAGACAACAGAGACGGTAAAGGAGATGAACAGTAAATTCACCGAGATGGCATTATTTTGTCCCCAATATGCTGCCTCGGAAGAGATGAAGATGTCACGTTATAAAGATATGTTACGCACGGAGATCCGGGAGTTTGTTAGCACAGCACAGTACACTTCATTATCCGCCATGATGGACGCCGCTCGGAGGAGGGAGCTTGAGCTGGAGACCCAAGCTAAGAAGCGGAAGGCGGCACAGCCAGTGACGCCCATCTCGGCGGTGCCGAAGCGTTCGAGGTTCACAGATACGCGCGCGGGTTCTGGGAGTGGCGGGTTTAAGCCCCGAGATAGGAGAGTTGAGGGGTGTTTTAAGTGTGGCCAACCCGGTCACCTCAGCCGGGATTGTAAGGTTCCGTTAGTGGTTTGCTTCAACTGTAATCAGACGGGCCATGTAAGGGCCAACTGTCCTAGAGCAGGGGTAGCTATTGGGGGTGGAGCACAGAGGGCGCCTGGGAATGCCCCATTACGCATCACTGATGGTCGAGCTGGTCAGCCGTGGGCGGGAGCGGCTCAAGGTAGAGTTCATCAGTTGACGGTGGATGAGGCGCAAGCGACGCCTAAAGTGGTTACAGGTATATCCCTTTTGCTTCTTTCTTCTTGTCTTTCCGTTCCATGTCATGTATTTATTTGTGGTTCAGTTATACGTTAGGAACGTTCCTAGTTAACTCGGTGCCTGCGGTTGTGATGTTTGATAGCGGGGCTACTCACTCTTTTGTGTCTCGCACTTTTAGCGAGGGTTTGGGTCGAGTTGTAGGACGATTGAGTCATCCTCTTGTTGTCGAGGTGGCTGATGTTAGGACCTTGACGGTCACGGACGTGTTTCGCGGGTGTACCCTAGAGATCTCAGGAGTGCAGTTTCCCATAGACCTGGTCCCGATTGTTATGCGGGAACTTTGTGTGATTGTGGGCATGGACTGGATGGATAAGTTTTACGCGGAGATTGTTTGTCGTCACAAACAAGTGCGAGTTCGAACCCCAAGCGGGGGAGAACTGTTAGTTCAGGGAAATTCGTCTAGGCAGACTACGGCCATAGGTTTGGCTGCGAGAGCTCAGAGGTACCTCCAGCATAGTGGACAGGGATACCTGGCTTATGTGATGGACACGCGAGTTGGGGAAGCGAAGGAGGCTGAATAAGCTTACGGTAAAGGATCGTTATCCTTTGCCAAGGATTGACGATCTTCTCGACCAGTTGCAGGAACTTCTTGAAGAGGAGTTCATAAGTCCAAGTTCTCGATTCACCCGGGAGCTACAAAGATGTACAGAGAATTGTGTGGAGGTTACTGGTGGCTCGGCATGAAGCGGGATGTTGCTAGATGTGTGGAGGTATGTATGACCTGTCGGAAGGTCAAGGCGGAACATCAACGACCACATAGGAAATTGCAACCGTTGGAGGTCTCGGTTTGGAAATGGGAAGAGATTACCATGGACTTCATAACGAAACTCCCGAGGACTCCCTGTGGGAACGATGCCATTTGGGTGATCGTTGACCGTCTGACCAAGAGTGCACACTTCTTGGCCATCAGGGAGAGCTTCTCGGCGAAGAAACTTGCGGAGGTGTTTGTGCGTGAGATCGTGGCCAGGCACGGGGTGCCAGTTTCAATTCTCTCCGATAGGGATACTCGTTTTACCTCTCGGTTTTGGGAGAAGTTCCAGTCGGAGATGGGTACACGATTGCACTTTAGCACGGCCTTTCATCCACAGACGGACGGACAGAACGAGCGAACCATTCAGACCCTCGAGGATATGCTTCGAGCTTGTGTCACTGATTTTGGAGGTAGTTGGGATCAGTACTTACCCTTGGCGGAATTTTCCTACAACAACAGCTACCACTCTAGTATTGGCATGCCGCCATACGAGTGGTTGTACGGTAGGAAATGTAGGACGCCCGTTTGTTGGGGCGAGGTTGGGCATCGGGTGTTAGGGAGTACTGACATCGTGCTGAAGACGACCGAGACAATTCGGATGGTTCGGGATCGTTTGGTTACTGCACAGAGTCGGCAGAAGAACCTCGCGGAACAAGGTTGTTGGTTTGGTGGAGGTTCAATGGAGACTCCGAAAGGGTTCCGAGTGGACTTGGGAACCTGAAGCGGAGATGCGAGAGAATTATCCGGAGCTGTTTGCGGGTGTAGACTTCGGGGACGAAGTCTAATTCAAGCGGGGGAGAGTTGTAAAGCCCGTGTCCCGATATGGTTTTTAAAATTCCTAATGTATTTATTTGATTGTCGTTAAAAGCGAGTCTTGTTAACGGGAGTTGTCAAAGGGGACCTTGAATGTTATGTGTGGCAAACCTCACTCCCTTTTTACAATGTTATGGAAACTTAGGGACCAAAAGTGTCAAAGTGTTAGTGTCTAGGGGTCAAAGGTGGCCAATGGGGATTTTTGTGCATGTGGATCGGTTAAGGAAAGGGGGACCGACCCCCCCCCTCTCTCCTTCTTCTCGGCAGTTTCACGCAGCAAACAACAGCCCTTTGGTTCTTTGTTTGTGGTTTTCTTTTGTTTTCAATTGTCGAACAAGGATCGTGAGTGTGAGAGCCGAGAGAGATAGAAAGTGAGAGAGAAGAGTTCGTGAGTTAGAGAGGACCGGAGAAGAGAGAGAGAGAGTGGGTCGCCGGAGGTTTGTTTTCCAGTCGCCGGAGATCGCCACCACACCGTTCGCCGGAGAAGTCGAGGGAGGAGGAGCAAACATCGAAAAGTAAGCCGTTCCTATGTTCCGTCTCGTTTTTTTTTCTCTTCTTGTTCGTTTTTCCGGCGAGGCAACCACCGCCGCCCGCCGCCGCTACGGTGGCCGTGGGTGGACGGCGGTGGCTGTGTGCTGATGGGTATACGTGTGTTTGGGGCTGTATGGTTTTAGCAATCGAAAGTAAGAGGGAGGTGGTGCGAGAATGGGATGGTATGTGTGTGTGGGTGTGGGTGTCACCGGAACGCCGCCGCCGCCGCCGTGCCCCACTGCCGGAGGTGGCAGTGGGTGGTGCCCGTGGCGTAACCCTAAAACCACCCTGACCGTAACCTTAAACCTTAAGCCGTTAATCCTAATCTCGAACCGTTTTATCATTTCATGTGAATTAGTGTAATATGCCTCTGTTTCGCGTAGTTCATAACTTTCTGCTCGTAGCTCCGATTGAGCCGAAATTGGTATCCACGGTTCCAGTACGGGGTCGGCCACGTTTTCCGTGTTTTAGCGGAAAACTGGTTCAGCCTCTAGCTAGGTGAAAAAGTGGTCGTAAGTTGGTGATTTGTCATTTTATGTGAATGTCGATTTTCTGCCACTGTTTTGTCGTGGCCGTAACTTTTTACTCGTAGCTCGGATTGAAATGAAATCGGTGGCCGAAGTTCACTAATCGAGTCAGGAAAGTTTTTCGTGTTTTGCCGAAAGTCCGTTTAGGCCTGTAGCTAGGCCGTATGGGGCTGTTTATACAGCCTGGTCCGAAAAACTTCCAGCTTTCTGTCCCTGTTTTGTTTCACGCATAACTTTCGCTTGGAATGTCGGTTTGGGGTGGGACTGGTTCCAAAAGTTTCGTTTCGGAGTCTATTAAGTTTCCTCTGTTTTGCGGAAAGACGAATTCGGACCATAGCTAGGGCGAAGTTGCCATGTTGTACTGAAAGGTCCGGGTGTTCGCTGTTCGGCGACGCGTTTTTGTAAAATCTATAGTAAATTATAGAAAAATCGTTAGGACGCGTACGATACGTCCCTGAAACCGTAAGACTTAGAACTTCGTAATTATGAATTTTAATTTCTGTATTTATCAGTTTTAAGGGGGTAAAACAGGTCCCGAACAGATCCGTAACTTTTAAGAAAAAGCTGGAATATTTAGTCGTTTGAAAGCTAGTAAACGTGTTATGGGTCGGGACTTTCCTTTGACTTTTTATACGTATTTAGGTGGGAGAAAGTGAAGAAGATTGCTGTGTTGGTGTTGCGTTTCGTGAGCACGTTGCTTAGCCTTGAGGTGAGTTCTCTCACCGCGTAGTTATGAATTTCATGTATGTCGTTATTTTGTGTTACGTGTGATTACGTGTATTTATGTGCTTACGTGAACTAGATGGGATGTGATAACTGGTTGTGATTTATTAGATTCGTATGTGGAATATATATATGCATGTGTACACCTCGGTGGGACTGAGGGGCTCGGTGGGATCGAGGGCTTGGTGGGACTAAGCTTGTACAACAATTTTTACTCGGTGGGACCGAGGGCTCGGTGGGACTGAGCTTGTATTAATTACTCGGTGGGACCGAGGGCTCGGTGGGACTGAGCTTGTATTAATGTATTTTGTGTACTCGGTGGGACCGAGGTTCGTGCTTATATAATAATCATTATGTGGTTTGATATTCGTGATGATGGTGATGTTGCCTACTTGCGAGTAGGGGCGATATGCGTGGGGTTGCTACCTACGTGCGTGACTGAATTCACTAAGCGTTTAGCTTACCCTTTCCCAATGTGTTGTTATTTCAGGTGCGGGCGGCAGTCGGGCGTGACCGTACACACATGGAGCGCGGAGTGTCAAATATTATTAAACTTTCACTTATGAACCCTTGAATTTAGTTATGAAATTTTCCGCTGCATAAACGTTGTTGATGGTTTGAAGTAACGACGTTAATTTTATTTAAGACGTGAATTATTAAATCATGGTTGTTTTATAATGAATTGTATGTTTTAAAAATTTTAAATTTCCTTGTAATTTTTGGGACGTTACATAATCACCTCTGTAGATCAAGTAATTTCCTTTTGCTCCCCCTTGACCTATGCTTGGATCAAAGAATGATAAGTTTTGCATAGAACATAGGTCATGTTTTCCAGAGGTTCTGTAGGGGTCGTCAGAGGTTCTGAGTTGACTTACAGAAGCTCTGTGATTTTAAGAACTATTTAAGATTGAGAACTTACAAACAGAAATAAATTAACTTAAAGCAAAAATAAAGGAAATTTGTACATATTTACAGAAGATAAAGCTATACTTACAGAGGATTGTCACACCATGTTTATCATTCCTAACTTACCCACCAAGAAATTGAACCTTTTCTCGTCTAGTGCTTTGGTGAATAAGTCAGCGAGTTGAAATTATGTTGGCACGAAATGCATTTCAATTGTACCGTATTCAACATGATGTTTCAAGAAATGGTACCTTATATCGATATGCTTGGTTTTCGAGTGTTGCACAGGATTGGCAGAGATAGCAATGGCAATTTTGGAATCACATAAGATGGGTATTTTGAATAGGATGTGGCCGTAGTCTTTTAGTTGAGTTTTCAAACATAGAACCTGAGAACAACATCTAGCAGCAGCAACGTATTCAACTTCTGCAGTGGATGTTGAGACACAATTCTGCTTCTTGGAGGTCCAACTGACTAGTTTACCACCTAGGAATTGGCAACTCCCAGAGGTACTCTTTCTGTCGAGCATGCATCCTCCATAGTCTGAATCTGTATAAGCTTTAAGACTAAAACCAGAGTTCTGTGGATACCAGAGACGTAGATTTTTGGCCCCCTTTAGGTATCTAAAGATTCTCTTCACCGCATCATAATGTGATTTCTTAGGATTAGCTTGATAACGTGCACAAAGACATGTAGCATGCATGATGTCAGGTCTGCTTGCTGTTAAGTATAACAAAGATCCAATCATGCCTCTGTAGAGAGTGCATTCTACAGAGATACCATTTGGATCTAAGAATAACTTATTTCCAGTGGCCATTGGAGTTTTCATTGCAGAGGTATCAGAGAGGCTATACTTGGAAAGAATGTCAGAGACATATTTGGCCTGATTTATAAAAATTCCCTCTGAAGTTTGTTTGACTTGAAGTCCAAGGAAGAATGTTAATTCTCCCATCATACTCATTTCAAACTCACTCTGCATGAGTTTTTCAAAACTTTTACACTCTTCTGAATTAGTAGACCCGAAAATTATGTCATCCACATAGATTTGTACAAGCATTATCTCACCCTTTTTATGTTTATAGAATAAGGTAGTATCTGTTGTACCTCTGTTGTAGCCATTGACTAGAAGGAAGGTAGAAAGTCATTCGTACCATGCTCTTGGAGCCTGTTTTAGTCCGTATAGAGCCTTTTCAAGGTAGTATACATGCCTTGGAAACTTTGAGCTTTCAAACCCTGGTGGCCGATTTACGTAAACCTCTTCTTGGATTTTACCGTTTAGAAAAGCTGATTTTACATCCATCTGATAGACTTTAAAACCTCTGTGGGCTGCGAAGGCTAAGAATATTCTTATTGCTTCGAGTCGTGCAACAGGGGCAAAAGTCTCATCGTAGTCTATGCCTTCTTCTTGTCTATATCCCTTTGCTACTAATCTTGCTTTGTTTCTGATGACCATTCCATCTTCATCCTTCTTGTTTCTGTAGACCCATTTAGTCCCAATGGCCTGTTTCCCTCGTGGCAGAGGTACTAAAGTCCATACTTTGTTACGCTCAAACTGCAGAAGTTCTTCTTGCATGGCGTCTACCCAATTTGGGTCATCTAGAGCTTCAGAAATCTTCTTTGGTTCTATCACACTGATAAAGTTAGTAAAAAAACAAAAATTAGCAGTGGCAGACCTGGTTTTTACTGAGTCAGAAGGTTCTCCGATTATTTGGCTTGGAGGATGGCTTTTTGTCCACTGAGTTGTGCGTGGAAGATGATCATCAATGTCCTCGAACATTTCGTCAGCGGCTTCTTGTGTAGCCTCTGTCGATCTTCGTGTCTTGGTAGTTGATTCTACCGTTTGTGGAAATATTGGTATGAGTGGTGGTGGGGTTTGTTCCTCTGAGGACGTATAGTCTTGGTCCTCGATTTCCTCTGTAATTGGTTCTTCTGTGGATTGTGGAGTTTGTTTTTCAGCAACTTCTTTGGTCGTTTTTCTTGATGTTTCATCTTCTGCATGTTCTTCTTCGGCAATTGCATCTGTAGTATTTATAGAAGAAGATGAAGCATTATTTGGACCTGTTAGAGTCATACCTGTAGGATTTTGTCCGACAGAGGATGGTTCTTCAGAAATTCTGATGGTTCCAACAGAAGGATCAATGTCATTGGTGAACATCTCTAAAAATAGAAGATCCAAATCTTCTTTTGTTTTTGAGATGTCAGAGGATATCCCTTTAATTCCGAGTTCTGAACTGATTTGTTCAGAAGTCATTTGGAATGAATCATCAAAAGAAACATTAATGCTTTCTACAATCTTGCGAGACTTTGTAAGGAAGGTTCTGTAGGCTTTGGAAGTGGCAGAGTATCCAATGAATTTTCCTTCATCAGCTTTTACTTCAAATTTTCCTCTCGAATCAATGTCGTTTAAAACAAAGCATTTGCATCCGAATACATGGAAAAACTTGATGTTTGGCCGCCTTTTGTGAAGTAATTCGTAAGGCGTCTTGAGTTGTCTTTTCACAATGGTTGAACGATTCTGTGTATAACACGCAGTAGAAATTGCTTCTGCCCAAAAGTTCATTGATAATCCGCATGCATATAGCATAGTTCTTGCGGCCTCCACAAGTGTTCGATTCTTTCTTTCGACTACACCGTTCTGTTGTGGAGTTCGAGCGGCAGAGAAGTTCTGTGATATTCCTTCTGTAGAAAGATAGGCTTCAATGACACAGTTTTTAAATTCTGTGCCATTGTCACTTCTTAACTTCTGTATTCTGCAGTCATAAAGAACTTGAATTCTTTTCATTAGATTTATCTGTATAATTGGAACATCTGATTTCTTTCTAATAAATTCAACCCATGTGAAACGTGAATACTCATCAATTAGAACAAGTATGTATTTCTTGCCACCTAGGCTCTGTATAGCAATGGGACCGCAATGGTCGACATGAAGCATGTACAGAGGCCTAGTGCAAGACACGTCTGTTTTTCCTTTGTGGGAAGCCCTTCTGTGTTTTCCCATTTCACAGGCCGAACACAAGTGATCCTTATTGAATTTAACATTTGTCAAACCTTTAACTAGATCGAGTTTTACTAGTTTATCCAGGGGGTGAAAGTTTAAGTGACCGAACCTGTTGTGCCATAACCACGCTTCTTCACTTTTGTAGGCTACTAGGCAAACTTTGTCCTTGGATTTTGAAGTAAAATTCATTAGATATAGATCACCTCTTCTTTCAGCTCGCAGAAGTTCCATTCCTGTGTTTTCACTTTGTAGAGAGCAGAAAGTTCTTTTGAATAACACATCGAATCCTGTATCACAGAGTTGACTTACACTTAGTAGGTTGTGTTTGAGGCCATTCACATATGCAACTTTGTATACAGAGATATTTTCTTTCTGTATGACTCCATAGCCTTTGATGTGTCCCTTCTTGTTGTCTCCAAAAGTTACAGATCCACCATCGTGTGTTTCTTTGTATGTGGATAGTAATCTTCTGTCGCCAGTCATGTGCCTTGAGCATCCGGAGTCAAGATACCAAATTGGCACATGTTGCTTCTGCAAGACAATCACAGAGACTTAGGTACCCATAACCATATGGGTCCAATATTGTTAGAATTTTTCAAGTTTGCCTTAGCATTCTTGAAATACATTTTATCCTTTGTAGAAAGATCAGATTGTTTCTCACGAGGTTTTGACTTTAGAGTTTGAATTTTAGTGGAGAGTAAGCAATCTGGACTTGAGAAGTGATTATTCAATTTGAACATAAGATAAAAGCAATGACAGTATTTAATATGAGACATGATTTGTTTGAACTTTTCATTGAATTTATTGAACTAAACCACAGAGCCATTACATTCTTTCTTAACATTAGATTTCCTATTACAAGAAGATCTATGAATACTAGAATGTTGTTTGCAAAAGTCTTGTTTAGGTCATGCCTTCTGTGACTCTCTTATGTGGTGAACATCTTTCTTCACTGTCACAGAGGAAAAGTATATGTTAGCTTCAGGCCATTTTCCCTTTTGTTGCCAAGTGAGATTCTCTTTAATTTTCCTTAAAGGTTTTGAAAACTTTGAACTTTTAGGATCTACAGAGGTCTTCTTTAACATATCAAGCTCACCAGAGGTTTTGACTTTTAAATTTATGTTCAGAAAATCTGGGCAGATAGGTATCTCTGTGATTTTCTCTTTTGGAGAAATAGTTCTGTTAAGAACTTCAGAGGAGATTTTAACATCCTCTGTGTCATAGTGAACTATCCCTGATTTAGAATCAGTCTCTGAGTCTTCAGAGGTTGAATCGTCCTCATATACAGAGGTTGAGTCATCTCTTTCGACATAGGCTGGATTTTCTGAGCAAGTATCGTACGAGCTTTCTTCCTCAGTAGAATGACTTTCATAGATGGCAGAGGTATCTGATGAGATCTTTTCAGCGAGAATTTGATCTATAGAAGATGTGCTGAGATTTTCTAAAACATTTGATTTTAAAACTTCCAAAATTTCTTTTTCAATAGATTTTTCAAGTTTTTCTTCTGAAAAGATGGGTTTAAACTCAGGAGCTTCTACTGATAATTTCTTTTCATCGTTTATCATGCAGACAAAAGCAACCTGTGTTTGAGTCTCTGGTTTACCAAACTTAAAGATACCAATCTGATCTTGTGTTTTCAGATATTTCTTTGGTTTGATTCCTCTATTGACAGAGGTTGAAGATGATGAATCTGTGTTTTCAAACCATACATTGATCATCTTCGTATGTTTCCTCAAGTGAGGTTCTACAGAGATTTTAACCCTTTTACTTACAGAAAGTAAGTTTGGAAAGTTTGGTTTGTTAGTTTTTCCCAAAACAAATAGAGAAGACAGAGGTTTTAGTTGTTTATTTTCAACTCCTAAGGTAATATCACTGTACCCTATACCTCGTCTTGCTATTTGAGAGTTTACTTTTTCATACACCTTCTGTGCATCTTTATAGTTTTTAAGTAAAACTTCTCTTCTTAAAAGATCTTGCCAAAGTACTTCTCTTTTCTTTTGAAAGTATTCTTTGAGAGCTCTTATGTCTGTTGTTTCACTTCTTGAAACTGAAAGTTCTTTTGTTTTGATTTTTAAATCATAGGTTAGATCAGAAATTTGTCTTTTTAAAGGATCTACGTTTTTGCTCCAATATTTTTCGAATATTTTGGCTTTTTCTTGAGTGAGAAGCCTTACTTCTCTCTCATTAAAGGTCAGCCTTTTCTGAATGCTTTTATTTACTTCTTTCAGTTCATTGTTAAGTTCAAATAAATCATCATCTACAGTATTAATATTTGAGGTAGAGTTTGAAATGGATACGTCAGTGTCCGTGCCGGAGTCAACTTCTGCCATGCCACAGAACTTGGCATTTGTGGGGAATTCATCGTCAGAGGTAGAGTCTGACTCGAAGTCCTCCTTGCTTGCCTCAGAATGCCCTTTGTTCGCCATTAGGGATTTTTGCTCATAATACTCAGCCTTCTTTTTGTAAAATGCTGAGTCCTTCTGTGGGCGATTTTGTCTACTTCTGCATTCTTTAGCGAAGTGACCTGGTTGCCGCAGTTGAAACAACCTTGGGAGGTGTTTCCAGTTTGATCTTCGGACTTCTGTTGGTCTCCACCTTTCTCTGTTCTGCATTCGTTTGCGTAATGACCAGGCTTACCACATTTGTAGCATTCTTGTGTGTGGCCTACCTTGTCATCTGATCTCTGTCGGTCATTTCCTCTATAGCTTCTTTCGCTCGACCTCTGTTGGTCATCATTTCTGTAGTCTGACCTCTGTCGGTCACTTGATTCTTCTCTTCTTCCTTCATCTCTTCTACCATCATCTCTTCTACCATCATCTCTTCTACCATCATCTCTTCTACCAGAATTCCTTTGGTTATTTCTAAACTCTCTTGTCAATAGAGCCATTGATTAAGCTAATGACGCAAGAGTTATTTCTTCCTCTTTCAGCTCGTCTTCTTCGCTATCAATCATTACCATCTTCTTTTTCTCCTTCTTTTTCTCCTCTGTAGATCTCTCATTTCTTGGTCTGTCCGTAGCCTCTGTAGATTTACTAACCAATGTGTATGGTACAATGGTTAGTGTTTTAGCTTGAGCTATTTGAGGATCTTGTGCGGCTAGTGTTCCATAGAGATCAGAGAGTGTCCAGGAGTCTAGATCTTGATTTGTTTGTAAAGACATAGACAACTGAAGCCACTCATCGTTCAGGCTCTTTAGAAACATGACGTTATTTTTTCTTCCGTGGTTCTGTGAATACCAGACTTTCTGCATTTGTTTATGAGAGAGTTGAACCGATCGTATGTTGTTTGCAGCGATTCTGTTGCAGAGCCTCTGAAGGCATGATACTCGTTTATGTATTGTGCCCTTCGGTTCTTCTGTGTTTTAGCACCCCCTTCCAGTTGTCTTTCTAATTCTTTCCAAAGATCGTGCGTTGTTTCGCATGCATCTAAAGATTGAAATATTTCGTTGGGGATAGCCATAATTAATATTCTTTTCGTTTTCTGTGCAACTTCATCTTCTGCCTTATCTTCATCTGACCAGTCTACTTTCGACTTAGGTTTCTTATGTTCAGGGATTTCAAGAGATTCGTCAGTAGTTGGTACACGTGGCATAGTTATCATAGGAACCGGAGGAAGATTATAAAGATATTGTTTGAGATTTTTTTCAGTACCCTCAAAAAAATGAACCATTCTTATTTTCCATTGAGGATACTCATCTCTAAGAAGAGTAGGAGGTTTAGTTAATGAGCCAGCAGTAAAAAAGTTATTGGTATTTGTCATTTTGAGAAAAGGATAATCTGATGGAGGATTTATGAGTATGAAGATCTGAAAGTTTTTCTGGGTATAACTAATATCCAGAAATCTGGTGATGAAGAGAGAAAATAATGTATCAGAAAAAAGTTGTAAAACGAGGATCACTTGATATTGAAAATCAAGCTTTGCTCTGATACCAATTGTTGGTTCCCGTTTTGCTTTAAACAAGATTATCAGATCTATTAGTTCAAGTTAATGTTTGATGCAGAAGCGTATTTGAAGAACTAACAGATAAGTTTGATAGATTTAGACCAAAATATAAATAAACAATGAACATGAAATAATATTTCAAAGTTTACTGAATATATATTAAGAACAGATTTAAGAACAATGAGTAAGAAAAGCTTCAAAATAGATATGACTCTTAAGGTGAATAAGCTTTTTGTGTTCTTATGATGGTCGATTTATGTGATTGATTGATGATTAAGGAAGAACTCAACATGAGTCTCCCATATATACTACTCTAAAGGGGACCATAAAGCATATGCTACTATTTAGACGGTTGATAACTCTATTTTTAGAGTTATTATTTCCATTTATTTTCCACTTTATTTTGTCAATTTTAGCCATTTCACTTCTAAAACCCCCCATTCTTGGTAGGATTTACGAAAACGAGCAAAAGGAGTGAACCATGGTCTTTAATAAATTATTTGGGGAAGTTTTGGGTGTTTTCTCGATTTTTCATCCGCAGTGACGTATACAGTGCCCACTCCGGTTCCCCACTCTTCGAGCTGATCAAAAAGAAATCAAAAAGAAACTTTTAGTTGGGATCTAATTTTCTGGAGGAGGAAGGTTCAATGACAGAGAAGCTGAGATTTGGCTGTTACAAGTGTTCCTCAAGGCTTCACATCATGATTGTACCTTTGTACTTGCAAAAGTTGACTTCTAATGGACCATTGGGTAAAAAGGGCTATACATGGAGGATTGAAGTATTATCCTTTGAGCTGATTTCTGCATCTCCCTGCAGTCCTTGCACCTTGGAAAACCCTTTTTGTGTAAAGACCAACACCTTCTTCTTAGTATAAAAAGGAGTGTTGGGTCTCATTTATTACATCCATCTATCTTGCAATTTATCTAGCATTTCCTTAAGTTGTAAGCTTTCATTTACTGCAGTAACTTAGCTTTTAATTTCAGTAATTTATTTTCTGTTGTAGTTCGAAATACACAGTGCAGGGACGACTTCTCGTTCCCCACTGTGAGCAGTTAATGAAAATCACTTTCAGTTTTATTATGTGCAATTCTTCATCTTTTGTTTTCTTTACTTCGGAAATGTTAGGCTAAACATCCTTTGGGATGTAGGAAGGAGAAGTACCTGGATTTTATCAAAAATGCTTGAGTAATCTTTATACTTAGAATATTTGTTGTTTTGGTCTTTCATTCTCGATATTTACCCAAGGATGCGAACAAGCTGATCACTTGCAAGGATCTAAAGTCTAGTTCTTAACTTAGAAATAAGTAGAGCGCAGTGACACGAGCTTGAATGATGCTAGGGGATTCGAAAGAATTCTTTTGACACTTACGAAAGTGAGGTCGGCACAGTGAGCTAATCTCTGCCCACTGGAGTAGTAGGCAAGCTAATTTGTGTATTAAAAACACTTAGAGTATTTGTCTCTACACATTCCATCGAGGCCTGAAAAGGTCCATTTAGAGATTACCATTGACAAAACAACAAGTACTAAGAGTATGAGATTTTTATCTAACGGTGTGAGTATTTTGTAACCGGGCTTTTCTAGCGAAAATGTCCACCACGAATACGAGGATCACTCTAAGGACCGAGTATTTGAGATAAATTTTAGGGAAAATCCAACCTACATTCCTCCTTTTTAGCATTTAGTAAATCGTTTCAAGTAGCTATTTTACCAAACCAAACCAAAGTATTATTTTCCTCTCTAGTTGAAACTTGTAAAAGGAGCTCATGAGAACCGTATTGTCTTGATTGTCCAGTCTCTGTGGATTCGATTCTGGTATTTTACCAACTATTACTTGCTGTGACGATCATAGTGGACAGTGTACACTTGCACTTCCCACTGTGGACAGTTTGCAACCCACTGCGATTAAAACACACCTTTCGCACGTACCAAGTTTTTGGCGCCGCTGCCGGGGACTGGCGTGATTTTAAATCTCAAGACATTAGTTTTTGTTCGAGCCCGAGTAACTAGTTTTTCTAAGCTGTTCGTATTGTATGCCACGGCGACAACTCGAACATTTGGTTCCAATAGATCTCGAAATAGAAAAAACGTTGCGAAAAACACGAAGAAGCAAGAAAACAAATCGACAACCTCCTGTGATCCCCACTGTGAACATGGCTGCAGTACCGCCACCTATAGTGGAGACCACAATCACGATTGCCGATAACAAAGATCGAAAAATACGGGACTATGCTACTTCCGGAGTTGGTGATTTAAGCTCCGGAATTTTGAGACCCAATATTGTTGCAACGCATTTTGAACTCAAACCGGTGATGTTTCAAATGATCCAAGCCATGGGTCAATTTGGAGGATCGCCATCTGAGGATCCGCACTCGCACTTAAAATCTTTTTTAGAAATGACCGATTCCTTTCAATTGCAAGGTGTTAGTGATGAGGCATTAAGACTAAGGCTTTTCCCTTTTTCATTAAGGGACAAAGCAAAATCTTGGCTGAACGCACATGCACCTCACTCGATAACCACTTGGCAAGAACTTGCCGATAGATTTTTGCAAAAATACTTTCCTCCAACAAGGAATGTTAGATTTCGAAATGATATAATTTTATTTAGGCAAGAGGAAGATGAGGCTGTTTCGGATGCATGGGAACGATTTAAAGATTTACTTCGAAAGTGCCCACATCATGGCATCCCACATTGCATCCAATTGGAGACCTTTTACAATGGTCTTTCCAATGCAGCCAAAATCATCTTAGATGCAACAGCCGGTGGAACATTTACGAGTATGACTTACAACGAAGGATATCAAATCTTAGAAAAAGTGTCCAACAACAATACCGAATGGTCAAATCCGAGAGCACCCATGTCAAAGACCAACACCATAGATTCCGAAGCACTCAAAACCATGAATGCACAATTAGTGGCCTTGACAAAAATCGTTTTAAATCAAAATCGAGGCCAAGTCAATTCCGCAACCCATCTCGCTGATAACTGCTCCCTTTGTGGAGAGGAGCATGTTTTCGACTATTGTCCAGCAAACCCCGAATCTGTTAATGTCATAGGGACCAACCAAAGGAACAACCCTTATTCGCAGACTTATAATCCAGGTTGGAGAAATCATCCGAATTTCTCTTGGTCCAGTAATCAAGGACTCCAACCCCAAGGACCGAGTCACATCCAGCAAAGACCATACAATCCCCCGGGATTTCAGCAACATCACAGTGGGCAATCCCCACATCACAGTGGGCAGTCCCCACAACCATACCAACCACGATCCAACCAACCAGCTGAGGCTCAACAATCGATCGAGTCGATTCTCAAAGGTTTTATGAATCAAACCCAAGCAGCCATTAGGAATATAGAGACCCAAGTAGGACAGCTAGCCGTTGAAGTTAAGAATAGACCACCAGGAACGTTACCGAGTGATACCGAGCAAGCTAGAGTGATAGGAAAAGGACCAGAACATGTCAAGTCCATAACTTTAAGGAGTGGAAAGGATCTGAAAAATATCATTTTTGAATCTGATGATTCGCCTCAAAAACCCACTGTGAGCACCACAGTGGGCACTCCTCAAGTCACTGTGATCCCCACAGTGGGGACCGACATCCCTGATCTTCCCACTTTTGGACCTGTCCCAAAGACTACTGTTCCAAAGCCAATACCACAGCAAACTCAGATTGACCCACGAAACATTCCATTTTCCTCAAAGAATGAAGCCTAAAAATGTCGATGTTCAGTTTAAAAAATTCTTAGACATTTTTAAGCAACTTCACATTAACATACCCTTGGTAGAAGCTCTCGAGCAGATGCCAAGCTATGTTAAATTCTTAAAAGATATTTTGAACAAAAAGAGGAAGTTGGGTGAATTTGAAACTGTGGCTTTGACCGAAGAATGTAGTGCCCTCCTAACAAGCAAGATTCCACCTAAGTTAAAAGACCCGGGTAGTTTCACCATTCCATGCATTATAGGAGGACAAGAAGTAGGCCAAGCACTCTGTGATTTAGGAGCTAGTGTCAACTTGATGCCTTTGTCCATTTTTAACAAGTTAGGGATTGGAGAGGCTAGACCCGCAACCGTGACATTACAACTAGCCGACCGATCCATTGCCTATCCCAAGGGAAAAATAGAAGACGTTTTGGTCCAAGTGGATAAATTTATCTTCCCCGCCGATTTTCTTGTTTTAGATTATGAGGCCGATAAAGAAATCCCAATCATCTTAGGACGTCCGTTTCTTGCAACCGGACGTACTTTGATCGATGTGCACAAAGGAGAACTCACGATGCGAGTTAATGACCAAGAGATAACTTTTAATGTTTTCAAATCTCTCAAATATATAGACACCGAAGATTGTTTTGCCTTAAGTTCGATTTATGAAACCCACAATTTTGGCAATTTGCCCACAGTGGGGAGTACAGTTCCCACAGTGGGGATTGACAGTGAGCACTCTGAATCAGAGAGTAATGACACTTTTAAGGATGAGTGTAATGAAATGGTTGCAGCTTTTGAACCTCTGGACTTCAAAGATAGAGATGTTCAATCCCCTTCAATAGAACAACCTCCCGAGTTAGAGCTTAAACCATTGCCTTCCCATTTAAAGTATGCTTATCTCGCTAAGGATAATAAACTTCCCGTCATTATCTCTTCCAAACTTAGTGAGAAACAAGAACAACTTCTGATTGATTTGTTGATAAAGCATAAGGGAGCAATTGGTTGGACCATAGCGGACATTCGAGGGATTAGCCCCTCTTTATGTCAACATAAGATTAACTTGGAGAGTGACCACCCGGGGAAAGTCCAACCCCAAAGAAGGTTGAACCCCATCATGAAGGAGGTAGTTAAGAAAGAAGTCTTGAAATGGTTAGATGCCGGTATTATCTATCCCATTGCCAGTAGTAGTTGGGTGAGCCCCGTTCAATGTGTCCCTAAAAAGGGAGGAACAACAGTGGTCAGAAATGAAAAGAACGAACTCATTCCAACTAGGACTGTTACGGGATGGAGAATATGCATGGACTATAGGCAACTGAATCTAGCAACAAAGAAAGACCATTTCCCGTTACCTTTTATTGATCAAATGCTTGATAGATTAGCGGGAAAGGAATTTTATTGTTTTCTAGATGGATACTCCGGATATAACCAAATCCACATCGCACCCGAGGACCAAGAAAAGACCACCTTTACTTGTCCATATGGTACTTTTGCATTCCAGAGAATGCCTTTTGGTTTATGTAATGCTCCCGCTACTTTTCAACGCTGTATGATGGCCATTTTTACTGATATGATAGAAGATACCATAGAAGTTTTTATGGACGATTTTTCTGTGATCGGCACATCATTTGATAACTGTTTGAGGAATCTAGAAAAAAGTTTGGCGAGATGTGAAACCCACGACCTTATTCTAAATTGGGAAAAATGTCATTTCATGGTCGAAGAGGGCATCGTTTTGGGTCATCTTGTGTTGAAAAAGGGTTTGGAAGTTGATAAAGCAAAACTAGAAGTAATCTCCCAACTTCCCGAGCCCACAACGGTAAAAGGCATTCGCAGTTTTTTAGGTCACGCAGGTTTCTATAGGAGGTTCATAAAAGATTTTTCCAAAATAACTAAACCCCTATGTAACCTGCTGCAACATGAAAGAGAGTTTGTTTTTACCAAAGAATGTAGAAACGCATTTGAAATAATCAAAAATGCCTTAGTTACTGCACCCATAGTGACCACTCCTGACTGGTCACTCCCATTCGAAGTCATGTGTGACGCCAGCGATTGGGCTATAGGTGCAGTACTAGGCCAACGAAAAGATAAGATTTTTCATCCAATATACTATGCAAGCAAGACTTTGATCGAGGCTCAAATCAACTACACTGTAACCGAAAAAGAACTACTTGCAGTAGTTTTTGCTTTTGATCGTTTCAGGTCTTACTTAATTGGAGCAAAGGTCATAGTACACACCGATCACGCAGCCATCAAATATTTGATCAACAAGGCTGACTCTAAACCGAGGTTGATCAGATGGGTGCTGTTGCTGCAGGAATTTGACCTCCAGATCGTCGACAGAAAAGGAACGAGCAATCAGGTTGCCGATCATCTGTCCAGGCTCGAGAAGACAGTGGGCACTGTTGACCCCACTCCTGACCCCACTCCGGTAAAAGAAACTTTTCCCGATGAACAATTATTATCTACGCAACATCATAATGAAACTCCTTGGTATGCTGATATTGCAAACTTTTTAGCAAGTGGACTTAAGCCCCACGGGATGAGTGGACAACCATTCAAGAAATTTTTACACGACACACGACAATACGTTTGGGACGATCCCTTCTTGTACAAGATAGGGGCGGACCAAATATTAAGGCGTTGTGTCCATGGGAGTGAACAACATCAAATACTCCATGGTTGTCACACATCCCACTACGGTGGCCACTTCGGTGGAAACCGTACCGCAGCAAAAATTTTGCAAAGTGGATTCTTTTGGCCCACTGTTTTTAAAGACTCATTTAAATTCGTGAAAAATTGTGAGCAATGTCAACGTACGGGGAATATATCACAAAGAAATGAAATGCCTCTTAACAACATTCTAGAGGTCGAACTTTTTGATGTATGGGGGATAGATTTTATGGGACCTTTTCCAAATTCCAACAATAACTTTTACATCTTGGTTGCGGTAGATTATGTTTCAAAATGGGTAGAAGCCATTGCTTGTCACTCCAATGATGCTAACACTGTGGTGAAGTTCTTACACAAAAATATATTCACTCGCTTCGGAACACCACGAGCATTAATTAGTGACGAAGGCACCCATTTTATAAACAAAGTCATGGTCTCGGTTCTTGCTAAATATGATATTCATCATAGAGTGGCCACCGCATACCACCCACAAACCAATGGGTTGGCCGAGCTTTCAAATCGTGAGATCAAGGGAATTTTGGAAAAAGTTGTTAAGCCACACCGTAAAGATTGGTCAATCAAACTCGATGATGCTCTTTGGGCCTATCGAACAGCCTATAAAACTCCTCTGGGAATGTCTCCATTCAAATTAGTTTTTGGCAAAGCTTGCCATTTACCGATTGAATTAGAGCACAAGGCGTTCTGGGCCCTTAAAGAGCTTAACATGAGTGAGGATGCCGCGGGAATCAAAAGGAGTCTGCAAATACATGAGCTAGAGGAGTTGCGATATCACTCCTATGAGAATGCAAAGTTGTACAAGGAAAAGACCAAGATGTGGCACGATCGTCGAATCAACCATAGGGAGTTCATGGAAGGACAACAGGTACTATTGTTCAATTCCCGTCTCAAACTCTTTCCAGGTAAACTTAAATCAAGATGGACGGGACCATACACCATTGTCAAGGTGAGTCCTTTCGGAACAGTGGAGTTGAAATCCCCACAATCGGGTCAAACCTTTAAAGTCAATGGGCAAAGGGTAAAGCATTTTTTGCATGAAAGTGCCCACATCCCTGCCCACTCTCCACCTCGCTATGGTTAGAGAAATTCACCACTGTTTGTAAATAATTTATTTCAATATTGTTGTCTTTTTTTTTTTTTTTTTTTTAGTATTTTTAATTCTGCATGGTAGTTTATTTCGATGTGTGTAGGAGCATTTTAGCACTTTTTGGAACAAAGAGGTTCGCAGTGGGCAAGGATTGGTCATTGCGCTCCTCACTCTCGGTCTGGCATAGGAAAAGACGGTTTGGGAGGGACCCACGGCTGACGCACATCATGCTTTTTCTTACAAACATCAACTTTTCCTGCCACTTGTCAAAAGCCCACCTATTCCCAAGATAAACCATCATTATCTTTTTCTCTCTCTACTAACCGTCCCCAATCAACTCAAAAACCATCACCCTCAAATCAGATTTTTACTTTAACTTCCCTAAACACACCAAGTTTCTTCATCTTCTCCATTTCTCTCTCAAAGAAAACCCACAAACCTAAAACCCTTCCTAAAACCCTTGAAAAAAAAAATGGCGAGAAGCAAAAGATTGAACATCCGGCACGATGCACCCACACGAGCAGCCGTACGCCGTCGTCTCGCAGAAGAAAACCCGCCGGAAACTGTCACCGGCGATCTAAATGAACCACCACCTATTTCCAGTGACAACCCCATATTTTCCGACGATAACCCCATAACATCCGGCGTACCTGATGCGGATTCTTCTCAAATCTCCGACACTAGTGTCACCCACTTCGAAACCGAGGCATTGCTGGCCGAAGAAGAAGAGAAGCGATTGGCAGAGGAGTTTGAGAGGCGAATGTCGGTCATTCGAAAGCGAAAGGAAGAGGTTGAGAGGAGACGACGAGAAGAAGAAGAAAAGCGCAGAAAAGAAGAAGCAAGATTGAAGGCTGAACAAGCAAAGATCTTAGAGGAAGAAAGGAAAAAGGCGGAGGGAGAGATTTTTACTGAGGAACAAGAACTGCTGAGGAAAGTAAATTCTGATTATGAAGAGGAATACAGAAAGCTTGGGGATAGTATTGAGCAGAGCAGAGTGGGGAAGACTGCCCACAGTGGGGAGAGTCCTGTTCTACGAGCATTAAAGAAGAGGGGAGTGGTCACCAGGTCTACGGTGACCACGACACCGAGGAAATCAGCAAAAAGATCATCAAAAAAAGGTACTACATTCGAACCTGCTTTAAGTGCTTCTTCTGTTGAAGTTGACATTGGGGATGACCAAGTTCAAACCCTACACCCACATCACTCAACAGTGGGCACTGCTCATGCACCCAGTGGTGTGCCTAGGCAGTTCACCTCTTCAGAGGTGGCTGCCCACTACGAGTGCATCGCAGCCCAGAAGCTAAGGTTGGAAAGGGGTTTTGACCCCGAGTTTGTTGAAGCAAACTCATTTGTAAAAGATAGGATCATCGCGCAAGACTGGTCGATTTTGGCCGAGGCCAATCGACGCGCTAATGCCTCATTGGTCCGAGAATTTTATGCCGAAGCCTCTCAATCAAAGGACCCCATTGTGGTAGTTAGAGGAAAGAAAGTATGTTATAATCCAGGAGCAATCAACCGAGTGTTAGGAAGGCGTGGCCAAATGAGTGTGAGTTTACAAAGTTTTTGAAGAAAATGACCCCCGAGGATGAGGACCGTATTTTGAAAGAAATAGCTGTCGAAGGAAAGCCATGGAACAAAGACGGCCAGAGAAGGTGCCTAAACGCTAGCTCCCTCACTACCGAGGCCGCTGTTTGGTTCCAATTTCTCCGGGCCTCTGTGTCCCCAACATCGCACGATACCACATTGTCTATGCATAAATGTGCTTTGTTGTACTGCCTCCTCACTGGACGAAAAATCAACGTCGGAATTGTTATGCATGCGGCCATAGATCAAGCTCGAAACAGAAAGAAGGTAGTCTTGCCCCTTCCTTGCCTCGTTACGTTACTAATGATAGACGCAGGTGTACCCTCGGCGGTGGAGGATCAGTGGTTTGACTCCACGAGCAACATCAGCGCACAAACCATCCGCAAGATGGGAAGGTACGTCGCCACTGCTCCAGCTGAACAAACAGAAGATATCCCCACAGTGGGGACTGTTCACCCCACTGTGACCATTGCTGAGGAGCATGTTGTGAGAACGCCGCGTACACCACTCCATTCAACCGAGGCCGGATCATCAAGCAACCAAATGGGAGAGATTTTGGCAGCTTTGAAGAGGCTCACATACAGGATCGAGTTGCTGGAAAGTGAGCAGCGATATCAGAACCGGGCCACACAGAAATTTTGGATGTATACAAGAGAACGGGATGAGGTGACGGGCCTGATGATGAAAGAGGCCAACCCAATGCTAGCTGCTCAGCTCCCAGATTTTCCTGAGGATATTTGCCCAACCAATGCCAGTGATGACGAGTTTGAAGAGGATGACGCCGCCAGTTCACCAGATGCCACCCCGACCCGTTGAATGGTTTGTTAAAACTTTGGTTCCACTCTTTTGCTCTCAAAAACAATTTTAAATTTCGGTTTGTTTTATATTTTGTGCCTTTGGCTAGGCTTTTGACACTTTGCTGAATTCTTATTTTGGTTCGTAATGCATGAAATCCTATCGCTCGGTAGGTACTTTTGGGTACTAACGTATTTGTTGTTTGAATGCTTGTTTGATCTCGTTCCATTTCAAGGTACAACTTTCGGCTTCCAACTTAAAAAGGTCCCTTTTGTAAGTACGAATCTCAACTTGATACCATGAAATGATATAGGCCATTTTTCGCATCCAAACACGATCCTTTTTGTACCCCAAACCACCACCTTTGTTCATTAATTCAATGTCACAGTGGGGACACTGTGAGATTTTAAGTTTGAGGTGGGAACTTCCAGAGTGACCTCTAGTTTGCTCACAGTGAGGACACTGTGAAGTCCAAGTTTGAGGTGGGTAAGCCGTACCCCCCTCCCAAAAAAAAAGAGAAAACACAAAAATACAAAAACAGAAGAAAATCGGAGTAGCACTAACAAAATTGATGGTGTGCCTTTTCTGGACCATCAAAGTGCTCACTCCCAGAAAACGATGGTGTGCCTATTCTGGACCATCAGAATACCCACCCTCACAAAAATAGCCATACTCATTATACCCAAATAAAGCCTGAAAGTGTACGTTCTTATCATAGCAAAATACTAAACACCCACTTCTTGAAATAAAAATCTCAAAGCGAGATCTTCGGTCCATGTTTGGAAATTTTTGCCAAAACCCTTGGGAAAAGATTCAAAGCCATAAACCCTTCAAACCCAAGAAAGCCCTATTGATCAAAAGGTAAACAAGGGAAAGGTTTCGTCAAACACAAAAGTGAAATTTTCAAGTTTGGAACCGAAGGAAGTATCGAAGGAAGGAGATCAACGCCCATTCAAGTCAAGAAATATGTAAGTCCCTCAAAGATCTTTTATGCATTGTGTCTCATTTTATTTCTTTCTTTTTATTACTTGGGGACAAGTAATGATTTAAGTTTGAGGTTGTGATAACTCTATTTTTAGAGTTATTATTTCCATTTATTTTCCACTTTATTTTGTCAATTTTAGCCATTTCACTTCTAAAACCCCCCATTCTTGGTAGGATTTACGAAAACGAGCAAAAGGAGTGAACCATGGTCTTTAATAAATTATTTGGGGAAGTTTTGGGTGTTTTCTCGATTTTTCATCCGCAGTGACGTATACAGTGCCCACTCCGGTTCCCCACTCTTCGAGCTGATCAAAAAGAAATCAAAAAGAAACTTTTAGTTGGGATCTAATTTTCTGGAGGAGGAAGGTTCAATGACAGAGAAGCTGAGATTTGGCTGTTACAAGTGTTCCTCAAGGCTTCACATCATGATTGTACCTTTGTACTTGCAAAAGTTGACTTCTAATGGACCATTGGGTAAAAAGGGCTATACATGGAGGATTGAAGTATTATCCTTTGAGCTGATTTCTGCATCTCCCTGCAGTCCTTGCACCTTGGAAAACCCTTTTTGTGTAAAGACCAACACCTTCTTCTTAGTATAAAAAGGAGTGTTGGGTCTCATTTATTACATCCATCTATCTTGCAATTTATCTAGCATTTCCTTAAGTTGTAAGCTTTCATTTACTGCAGTAACTTAGCTTTTAATTTCAGTAATTTATTTTCTGTTGTAGTTCGAAATACACAGTGCAGGGACGACTTCTCGTTCCCCACTGTGAGCAGTTAATGCAAATCACTTTCAGTTTTATTATGTGCAATTCTTCATCTTTTGTTTTCTTTACTTCGGAAATGTTAGGCTAAACATCCTTTGGGATGTAGGAAGGAGAAGTACCTGGATTTTATAAAAAATGCTTGAGTAATCTTTATACTTAGAATATTTGTTGTTTTGGTCTTTCATTCTCGATATTTACCCAAGGATGCGAACAAGCTGATCACTTGCAAGGATCTAAAGTCTAGTTCTTAACTTAGAAATAAGTAGAGCGCAGTGACACGAGCTTGAATGATGCTAGGGGATTCGAAAGAATTCTTTTGACACTTACGAAAGTGAGGTCGGCACAGTGAGCTAATCTCTGCCCACTGGAGTAGTAGGCAAGCTAATTTGTGTATTAAAAACACTTAGAGTATTTGTCTCTACACATTCCATCGAGGCCTGAAAAGGTCCATTTAGAGATTACCATTGACAAAACAACAAGTACTAAGAGTATGGGATTTTTATCTAACGGTGTGAGTATTTTGTAACCGGGCTTTTCTAGCGAAAATGTCCACCACGAATACGAGGATCACTCTAAGGACCGAGTATTTGAGATAAATTTTATGGAAAATCCAACCTACATTCCTCCTTTTTAGCATTTAGTAAATCGTTTCAAGTAGCTATTTTACCAAACCAAACCAAAGTATTATTTTCCTCTCTAGTTGAAACTTGTAAAAGGAGCTCATGAGAACCGTATTGTCTTGATTGTCCAGTCGCTGTGGATTCGATTCTGGTATTTTACCAACTATTACTTGCTGTGACGATCATAGTGGACAGTGTACACTTGCACTTCCCACTGTGGACAGTTTGCAACCCACTGCGATTAAAACACACATTTCGCACGTACCAACGGTACTGATGAATAGTTGAACGGATGTCGTTAACAGTTGCAAGAACGGCATGAACAGTAAGACGTGTTGTATTGCATTTAATGCAGCAGACGTCTATTATGTACTAAGCCCTACTGAGTCCAATCAGAGTTTGACATGTCGACGTTGGACAGGGCATGCTACCATGCAAGTTGATGAACGGGTCCTGTAACAGTAGCAAGATATTATAAATATCTTCAAGTCTTTCAGTGAGGACCACAGAGGCTCTGTAATGAGTTACAGAGGTTCTGCGGTCTGGTCCTATGTGGAGCAGTCTTCACCGGATTCCGAGATATTGGTCTTCTTTGTGCGTATGACAGAGCTTCTGTAGCGCGCCTCTTTAGCTTCTTGATCTTGATCCCTCGATAAGTCCGGCAGAGCCTCTGTAAGAGGCTTTCTTCACTTAGCCTATTTTTCACTACTTCTAAATACGTCTATGATTAGGAAGATTGAAGCTAACACGTAAGATCACTGCACCTTCGACCAACGCTAACGTTAACCTTGACTGTTACGTTTGTTAAGTATTTAATGCAGGAGTCAAAGCCATTAACAGCAAGTAGCCGTAACGGACGAAGAGCATTATGGATAATCACTCCGGCGACCGTTTCCAGCCGTTGTAGCCGTTGATCAAATCATTAATGGAGCTAATTAATGGTACGGAGACTATAAAAGTCAAGGTAAAGACTCATTTCAAGGGACATCAGTTAACATCTAAGATACATCAGCGAACATCACCAAACAGCAGAGAAAATCATCCAAACTCATAGCAAAGAACATTCAAACTTTGGAGATCAAGTATTGAAAGCCAGAACCTTACAGCGAACTCAAGAACACTCGAAGGAAAGCTCAAGTATCGTTCTCAACACCCGACAACAACCCTCGACCAGAAGTTCACACTTTGTATTCACACACGACAAACACCTGTTTGTACATTTAATCACTTGTACTTTACATTTCGAAGTATTTCCTGCATCTGTATTGTAATCATCGTACGATCGACACCAGTACCAAGGACATCGCCCCTGATTGGCGACCATAGTGCAACGACGACACCTCTTGTCGTCCGTGGGTTTTTTCCTCGTTTTAGGTTTTTCCTGCGTCATCAAATCCCTTGTCTCATTTATTTTTTCCTCGTCGCACGTCTCGTCGAAAGATCCTTTCTTTAGTTGATTAAGTCCACATCGACCTTAAGTTATCTCTTTGGTGCGATTTTTGGCATTAACAGAGCCCGCACGCCCGATTTCTAATGTCAGGTTCAAGACAAAAGCAGAGGCCAAGACCGCTATCAAGTTTCCTCAGTACCCCAAGATATCCTCTTACGGATTCAAAGGGTCCACAAAGATTTGGTCGAAGCTCTGAAGACCACTCAAGCGACCATCCGATGGCCAAAGAAATCCGATCAGGACGACGCTAAGAAAGATAAGTCAAAATGGTGCGACTTTCATGTCGACCATGGTCACGCGACAGATGATTGCATAGCTCTCAAAAATGAACTAGCATATCATGTCCCGAAGGGTAATCTTAAAGATATTATCGATGATGTCGTTATATCAGCTAGCGATCATCGACCGCCAACCCCAGAGCCCGCAAAGGTCGTCATTCCATCACTGGTGGTTCTGATGTTTGTGGTCTGACGTATTCCGCGGCCAACCGTCACGCCAGTCAAGCACCCGACGATCGGCCTATCCCGCGTTCATCGAGACCCCGAGGAGATCTGGAGTTTGAGGCTATGAAGATTGTGTTCGATCAAGACGACCTCGGCGACTCGTACCAGAAGCATCATAATGGGTTGATCATTCAACTCACGATCGGCAATTGCTTAACCCGACGAGTCTTGATCGATGGGGGCAGTTCAATGAACGTCATTTTCCTTGACACCATCAAGGCCATGGGAATTGATCGTTAGGAAATCACCCGACGATCAACGACTTTGGTCGGTTTCAATGGAGAAGCGACTAGCACCTATGGAGATATCATCTTGCCAGTCTACGCCGGAGGAATCAACAAGCAGACCAAGTTCAGAGTCATCGATTGTGCGTCAGCCTATAACATCATCTTAGGTCGACCATGGATCCATGAAATGAAAGTTGTCCCTTCGACATATCATCAGACCCTGAAGTTCCCTACGCCGTGGGGAGTTCAAGAAATCAAAAGTGAGCCAAAAGTCGCTCGTAACTGCTATAAGACAACCCTGAAGACGCGAAAGTAAGCTGTCTGGCGGTCGCATGTCGAAGGCTAAGCATGACCGTAGGGTCTCAACAGGTTCGTCCTTCTATCCATGATCTTAAAACTTATGCCTCTCCTACAGTATATGCCGACTATTTTGGCCCTGTTGCACGAAAACATGGTCGACATAGGCATAGACGTTGTTCCCCGAGATCTCAGTGTCGATCCGTCATTTAAAACCTACTCTCTCCTGAAAAGAATAGGATGATAAATGACGGGGGGCAGATACCCCATCCTAAAAGGTAAAAGGTACGCTCTTAAAATTCCCTTTTCCTTCTTCCATACGATTTTTTGTCACAAACGATTACTGACTTAAGCATCGGAGGGTCGTTGGTTAGCCAACGACCAACCTCTGACATTATTTTCTCGACAGCAGAATTGCACGCCGATAGTCACTAAGTCTAAAACGACTTTAGTTTCGCAAGATCGCACGACATAAACGATCAAGTTTATCACTTTATCATCCTTCCGCAGGAATATATAACTCAAGCTCGTCATACGATCCAGTCGTATGATCGCAAAGTCTAATGATCTTTTGAATTAAATTTCTAAACTTCAAAGGATTCAATATCCTGAATGTATGCTTTGGTCGAACGTTCTTATGTTTAATTACACGCGCTATGTCTTACATTCTAAGTTGTTGCGTTGCAATAAATGCCTAAGTCGCATGATTTCTATTTTACTATACTCAGTAAATTTCATAGTTGACGTTATATTTATTTACTGAATATACAAAACACGAGTATGGCAGAAATTTCATTCCCTGAATAAATTGTCATTTACATTCAAAAGTAACTCGACCACTAACGATCAACAAGAAACAGGGAAAGATTAAAAGTTTCCTAAGGCTTAGAAGAATTGTCCGCTTCCTTCGCGCGATTAACAACCTCTAGCTCGTGCAAATCGTCATAAAGCTGAATGGCCAACTCGTCGGCACGCGCCAAGGCTGACTTCTCCCTATCCAAAGCCACCCTCTCCCTTTCTAGCGCCGCATCTTCTCTTTCAAGAGCGGACGATACCAGATCTTCAACTCTCGACATCTCGGCGTATAACGCATGGGAAGACTGGAATGTCTGTAAAATGTGAGAAGTTCGTTAAGAATTATTCGACAAAACATGCAAAACAAACAAGTCATAAAAGATTGACATTTACTGAAAACGCCAGACCGCCAACCTGAGATCTCGTATCTCTGACCGAAACTCCGTGAAAAGGCTCCCTGAAAGACGGGAGCAAATATTTATCCAAATGAGGAAACAACGTCGTCCCGTCTAGGACACCATCCGCCATAAAGTCAGATGGCAACATAAAGTTAACCGTCGTGACTCCGGCCGATGACCCCACGCCCTTGCCGGCAGACGTTGGGGTCAACACCTTGGGCACTGGTTTCGTCACTGTCGCCGGAGGCGCCGAACTTGCCAGTGTCGCGTCCATCGCGCCAGGATGGGTGGAGGACGCCCTCGCCTCCTTAGGCATGACAACTCTCGACGAATCGTCATCCCCCAAAGACGGTGATCTCAGGACTACCGTCCTTGTCTTCTTTGAGATTCCCGACCCAGCTGTTGGGGTATCCTTTCTTCTTTCCTTGCCTCGAAGGGCAAGCGCAACTTGCATCGCCTTCTTTTCGGATACCGACTTCTTCACAGTCGCCACTGCTGGAGAAATGCATAAAACATCAGACAAACAAAATAAAAGGCGAAAATAAAAACTACGACACGCTTACCAGTCGCCTCTTCCTGCTTATCTTCTCCTACTTCGACTTCTTCTTCAGAGTCCCCCATGTCCACCACCGTCCTCGTCCACGACCGTTGGCTGCCTTGCGACGAAAGATCGATCATCGATGCTATGACTCAGGAATCTTTCGATTTTGGCCTGAGAATCCTCGTTCGGCTTCACGACATCGAACTGGATCTCTGAAAGCGACAAAAGAAGAAGAATAAATAAAAAGCATAAAAAATAAACTAAACATCTATCAAAAACAAAGAACATACCCGTTTTATACCAATCAGGACGAATCCAGTCGCTGTTGGAATCAAGCGAATCAATACGTACGAATACGTACCTAGATTTCCACCCACGATCATTGACCCCGGTTTTCAAAAGCAGAGTGCGGTCACCCTTGTACTTAGAATAAGGGCTATAACGTCAGTTCTTGTCTTTCTTGACTTGGTAAGCCAGCAAGAAATCATTCATGATCATAGGCGACTCCCACTTTACGGACAATCGTTCAATAACTAGGAAAACTCGCCAAAGTTGGGGCATTAACTGCCCTGGCGACAGGCCGAAATCTCGCATGAAAGCCTTGGATAAGGCCCCACCCAAGCACGCTTAACCACAAAGTTCCCAAGGAACCCGCATGCTTGTGGCCCCAAAACGCGTTGTGTCTGGTAAGGCCAAGGTTTACTAATATACCCAGCATCTCTCATGTCCACGGCCGATGTGGGATATGCCTAAGGTGTTACACACACCCCCCCCTTAGGGACTCATCGTCCTCGATGAGGTTTGCCCCACCATCCTGAACGGCACAGGAGTGGCTCTGATACCATTTGTAACACCCCGCTTACCACGACACAATATTGTTCGCTTTGCCCTACTGGCTCACGGATTTGTTCTTGGTGACCTGGCAAGGACTTCGCAAGGACTTCCCAGGAGGTCACCCATCCTGGTACTACTCCCACCCAAGCACGCTTAACCACAGAGTTCCCAAGGAACCCGCATGCTTGTGGCCCCAAAACGCGTTGTGTCTAGTAAGGCCAAGGTTTACTAATATACCCAGCATCTCTCCTGTCCACGGCCGATGTGGGATATGCCTAAGGTGTTACACAAACCCTATTTTGAAGGGATACTCGTATATTACAAAGTATCCTTCAGGACAATTCCCAGGACGTGTACTCCCTGGACATATCAGCTCTACCCCCGCAGGGATTTTTGCTAAACACCTAAAAGTATTTAAGTCTTCCTGACTCATGATAGAACTCTCTGTTTCGATCGACATTGTTTATCAGAGAATAGAGAGAAGCAATGAAAATGAAGGTGAGAAGGTAATGCCTTATATAGGCGTGGTAAACATCGAAAATCCTAACCGAATCAGGTATCCTCACAAGTTCAGAGAATATCAGACAAGGAGTGGCAAGGAAATCAGAAGCGAAATCTCTCTCCAAATAAACTCTATGAAATCGTAAACAAGGAAAGTATTCGTCATGGTCTCTATTTACGCAAAAAATTGTGCCAGGACGAGTCCTTCGATGATCGACACACGTCCCGTCTTTTCGTATAACCACGCAGATCGCTGACACCTGGCAATGACAGCTAATAAGCACAATCGTGCGTTAGTATGACGTCACAATCTCTTTACCTTTTCAACATCTAAATCAGTTAGAATTGAACCAATTCAGTTCCCGGGCAACCAAGACACGTGTCACGATTCTGACAAGCAAAATTTAAAATCCGAATTTGTCATCCTACTTTCAAATTTTGGGGGTAAACTGTTTGGGCAAAATTTCACCAGTCTCGACCACGACCAGAAAAAGTAAGATACATATTATGAGCCATATATTGGATTAAGATAAGGTCCCGACAAAGACCCTTGAAACCTTCGTCGCCCCTCCTAAAAGGCAGGTCTAGAGTTCCTCGCGACGCTTGACCATAGTGTCGCCTATTTCGCACGACCGTCGTATAAAACCATGCGACCTCGACCAACTAACGCGCTATACGACTGTTACGTTTGTTCAATGTTTAATGCAAGAGTTAACATCATTAATGGCCAATGGTTGAAACTGACAGAGCAATTAACAGCATTTAAAACAACATTCAACTCGACGTCCGTTACGACAGTTACCCAAGGCGTTTTAAACATTAATGCATCCGAAGACTATAAAAGCAAAGGCTCAAGCATCATTGGAGGGGGCGGGCTATCAAATGAGAACTATCATCGAAAACCATCTCTAAAGAACATCCGAAGTGAAGAACTCTCTCTCAAAGAAATAGCTCTCGACGCACAACATTCGCACACGACATCCAGTTTCTACACACGACGCACACTGTTTTTTCATTTGAAACACTTGTTACTTTACATTTCGAAGTCTTTCTTTCATTTGTATCGTAATCTCTGTACGATCGATACCAGAAACACAAGGATCATAGTGCAGCGACGACATCCATTGTCGTCCGTGGGTTTTTTCCTCATTGAGGTTTTTCCCACGTCACCAAATCTCTGTGTTATTTGCGTTTTTCTCCTTTGTCGTACGCTTTGTCGGAAGATTCTTTTCTTTAGTTGTTAAATTCCACAATCAACCTTAAGTTATCCTTTTGGACGATTTTTGGCATTAACAATGCCCCAATTCTGACGAGTCATACAAGTGATCGAGCGCCTCACCAAAGACTGGGAATCTCCTCTGAATGTACCTGACCTCCTCTTGGGTTACAAAGTCAATATTGACGTATGTCGTCGCTACAGCCTGTTTTCTAGGCATAAGGGCGATCGTACCCTGGTCCAAAAGACTGCTGTTAATGACCATAAGTGGAAGACCAGGTACACGTTCGTGTGCGTATCGACGCTCGACTCTGAGAGTGGCTGGATTCGGGCAGGTTGGAATATGTCGGGTGAGTTTTTTAGCTTTTTGTCGTGTTTCGCGTGTTAGTTCCAACTTGTTTCTAACTTGTCTTTTATGTGTTGACAGATATTAAGTTCGAGGACGTGAAGCCCTATGCCAACTCTCAAGCAACGGTCGACGCATTCTTGGAATTTAGTGCTATCGAGCGGCCGTTTTTCACACGACAACTTATGGACGACGACGATGAAGACTTGGTGTATCTGGGAGAGAATCGAGGGGAGAAACGCGAGGAGGAGGAGGAAGAAGAGAAGACAGAAGTGAAAGAGGGGGAGTCGAGAGAATAGGAAGAAGAAGAGATGACTTGTAAGTGTACCTTACTTTTTCCTGCTCGACCTCGATCTTTTCATCTATGTCTGTCGTATAACATTTCCCTTTGTTGTTTCCAGGAGAATCTCAGGCGAAGGTATCGACTGCGACTACCAAAAGGGCAGCTCAAGCTGAACTTGCTCGTTGTTGATGCCAAAAATCGCACGAAAGTACAACTTAAGGTCGATATGGACTTTAACAACTAAAGAAAATAATCTTTTGATAAAGTGTGCGACAAAGACGAAAATGTAAACAATACAGAGAATTTGATGACGCGGGAAAAACCTCAACGAGGAAAAAACCCGCGGACGACTGTGGAAGTCGTCACTGTACTATGGTCGCCAAACAGGGGCGATGTCCTTGTGTTTCCGGTGTCGATCGTACAGAGATTACAATACAAATGAAATAAAGACTTCGAAATGTAAAGTAACAAGTGTTTTGAATGTAGAAACAATGTGTGTCGTGTGTTTAAACTGTGTGTCGTGCGCTGGTGTCGTGCGCCGAGAGCGATTCTTCTGTGAGCAATTTCTGTGCTCCAAGTGTTCTTTTGAGTTCGAATACTTGTGTCTGTTTTTTGATGTCTTTCGATGTCTTTCGATCTCCCTTGAAGTGAGGACTGAGCTTGGAATTTATAGTCTTCGGGCGCTTTAATTGATGTCTTGAATGTGTCATGTAACTGTCGTAACGGCTGCTGTCTTCAATGCTAGAATTGACTCTGTCGGTTATAGCCATTGTCCATTAATGATTTTAAGTCCTGCATTAAACATTGAACAAACGTAACAGTCGTGTAGCGCATTAGTTGGTCGAGGTCGCATGGTTTTATACGACGGTCGTTCGAAATATACGACACTATGGTCGAGCGTCGTGAGGAACTCTCGACCTACCTTTTAGGAGGGGCGACGAAGGTTTCAAGGGTCTTTGTCAGGACCTTATCTTAATCCAAGATATGGCTCATAATATGTATCTTACCTTTTCTGGTCGTGGTCGAGACTGGTGAAATTTTTCCCAAACAGTTTGCCCCCAAAATTTGAAAGTAGAATGCTAAATTCAAATTTTAAAATTTGTCCGTCGGACGCATAAAATTATGACACGTGTCGAAAGTTGTTTTAGTTGCTTCGGGACTAGACTGGTCCCATTCAAACTAGAGAGGGAAGTCGAAGAGGGGATGAGATCGTGACGTCATGCTGACGTACGTTGGTGCTTAGCAGTTGTATTTGCCAGGTGTCAGCGATCTGCGTGGTTATACGAAAAGACGAGGGCGCGTGTCGACCATCGATGGACTCGATCTGACACGATCGTTTGCATAAATAGAGACCACGATGGGTCTATTTTCGTTTACGATTCCAGAGATTTCCTCTTGATTTCCTTGTTGTTCTTTGCTCAATATTTTCCAAGTTTTGCCAAGATTTTCTGCTTGCTTAAAGCTTCGAGGCTTTTGAGTATCTATATAAGGTATAACCTTTTGCTCAAGTCTTCTAGGACTTCTGAATTCATCTTTTATCGTTTTTCTGCTTGTCCCGTGATGAAGGTGCCGATTATTTCTACTAGAAGAATCGCACATCCCGAGTATGTTTACAAAGACTTTGATCGTAGTGTTGAGGTTTCACTAAAGTCGAAGATGACAGCTCTGTGGGAGATGTCTTCGAGGGCGTGGATCGCGTTTGATGCGATATCGGAGGTTCTTGCACATCTGGCGATGATATCCTCTGCAACCATGTCAATCCCTTGCTAACATATTTCTTTTATTTTTACAGATGTTTCGATCTCTCCTCGTTCGATATGCGAGGACAGAGAAGACATTGCACCGGAAGTTGATCGTTGAGAGTGTCATATTCCTTCCTCCAACCTTAACCTTAATCTTAAGAGCCGTATTCTCAAGATACTGCGGACTTACTTTCATGACGCGTCATGGCGTAGGATGTCTTTCATACTCGTTTGATCCTTGCATAAGTTCCTTATTGCACTTCAGGGCCGACGAGGATTCTAAGGTCGAGAATTCGGGCAAAGATGCGGCCCAAAATCTAGCCTTAGGACAAATTTCTGTTTTACGAATTTTTCATACCTGATCGTTAGTGATCGGGTTGTCTAATGTAATTATGTTTAAGAATGAAGTTTCATGATTTTTCATTGTTCACTGCAAGTAATTGTCGGAAGTAATTTCAATTGTATGAATACACTTGTAAATCGAATACAACCGTAGATACGTGCGACTACGGCTTTTTATTGAAAGATAACGACCATAACATTAGTCGTGTAAAAAATCAAGTATACACGCGTCTAGAGCATTCATTCAGAATATGAGGCTTTTCTAAGTCGAGACACTTAGATTGTGAGCCGATTACATAATCGAATCGTGTGATGACTTTTAATCACATATCGAGTTGTGTGTGCGATTTTGGGAAGGTCACATGATAAACTTTAGTCGTGCGATCCTGCGATAGAATATCGTCAACGACCCTCCGATGCTTAAGTTAGTTACCGTCGAGGTGAAAAAATCGTATGAAAAGGGTTTAAAAGAAATACCTCTTTAGATGCGTTGCATTCCAGCTGCGTGGGATTTCTTGGTTGTCGAGGGCCTGGAGTCGATAGGCCCCTTTACCCACGACTTCAGATATACGATAAGGTCCTTCCCACTTAATGGAAAGTTTACCTGCATTGAGCTCCTGAGTGTTTTGGAATACTCGAAGGAGGACGTAGTCGCCTTCTTGAAAGACTTTGATTTTGACGTTTTTGTTGAAATGTCGCTCGACCGCTTGCTTTTGTGATGCCGTACTAATCAAGGCTGATTCTCTAAGTTTTTCGAAGGCGTCGAGATCGTATCCTAAATCGACCAAGTTGTGATCGACTGAAATATTCCTTGAAGTTGGGAATTGGACCTCGACCGGCAAGACTGCTTCGCAACCGTAGATGAGAGAGAAAGGGTTTTTCCTGTGGACGTGCGTGGTGTCGTGCGATTTGCCCACAAGACTGATGGGAGTTCTTCGACCCACTTTCCCTTCGCAGCTTTTAGCCTTTTTTCGATCGAAGCAATAATGGTCTTATTACTTGATTCAGCCAGTCAGTTAGCTTGAGGGTATCTGGGAGTCGAGGTTGTCAGCTTGATGTTTCTGTCTTTGCAAAATTGTTGGGTCCTGTCGCTTGTGAATTGGGATCCGTTGTCACAGACGATTTCGGATGGAATCCCAAATCTGCATATGATGTTAGTCTGGATACAAGAGATGACTTCTTTATCCCTAACTTGGGAAAAAGCAGCTGCTTCAATCCATTTGGAAAAATAATCGGTAAGTACAAGGAGGAATACCTTTTGTCCCGGGGCCGGGGGTAGCTTGCCGACAATATCCATTCCCCACCTCATGAAGGGCCAAGGGATAAGTGTCAAGTGCAAGGGTTCAGAGGGTTTATGTGACATACCTGAGTGTCGTTGACAAGGATCACAGTTGTGGACATATTTGACAGCGTCTTGTCGCAACGTTGGCCAAAAATACCCTTGTCGAGAGATACGATTAGCCAAACTACGACCTCCTGAATGATTGCCACATTCGCCGTCGTGCATTTCTTGAAGGATTTTCTGGGCCTGACTTTTGCTAATGACGCATCTTAGGTTTAATCCTGTTGATGATCGTCGATAGAGCCTATCTCCAATCATGATATATTTAGATGCTTTGAATCTGATCTTCCGGGCCTCCATTTTGTCTTCTAGGAGTTGGTCGTGAGTGAGGAAATTTTGGATGTCGCACGACCAATCATCCTCTTCATTTTCGATCTGGACGACATCGACGTTTTCGATGGACGATGTCGCCAGATGGATCATGGGAATGGCGTCGAATATTGGTTCGACCATAGCAGACCCGAGATTTGCTAAAGCGTCGGCCTGAGTATTTTGATCCCTCGGGATCTGTTCAATAGAAAAAGATTTGAATTTTTCGGATTTTTCTTTTGCTACCTTTAAGTACACTGTCATTTTCGAATATTTGGCTGCGAATTCCCCATTAATCTGGTTTACCACAAGGAGGGAATCGCTTTTGACATGTAATGCGGTTGCCCCCGAGTCGTAGGCCATATTCATTCCTATGATCAGGGCCTCATACTCAGCTTCGTTGTTGGGGGTTTTGAAATCGCACCAGATCGAATATACCATCTTGCCCCCCTGTGGCGACTTTAAGACGACGCCTAGTCCTGAACCCCTAATGTTGGATGAACCGTCAACATGCAAGATCCAAGGTACGTCGTCGTGAGTCGCCACAGTTGACACTTCGAGCTCTGCTTCTTTCTCCAATTCAGGGCTGAAATCAACAATGAAGTCTGCCAAGGCCTGCGTTTTAATCGCAGTCCTGGGTTTAAAATCAATGTCGTAACTACTGAGATATATACTCCATTTTGCTAAGCGACCTGTCAACTCAGGCTTCCTTAAGACAGACTTTAGAGGAAAGTTAGTCACGACAGTAATAGGATGCGATTCAAAATAGTGTCGCAGTTTTTTAGCAGCTGTGACTAGCAACAAAAGCAAATTTTCCATTGAGGAATACCTTGCTTCCGCGTCCAAGAGAGATTTACTTACATAGTAGATCGGCAATTGTTGCTTTTCATCTTCGCGCGTCAGTACGGCGCTTACTGCATTTGGACTAACAACCAAATATAGCTGCAAAACCTCATGATCTTGAGGCTTCGACAGCAAAGGCGATGACGTCATGTATTCTTTCAGTTTTTGCAGTGCTTGCTCATGATCGTCGGTCCAGTTGAAGCCTCTATTTTTCCTGAGTACATTGTAAAATAGATGGCATCTATCTGAGGATCGAGAGATAAACCTGTTCAAGCCTGCTACCCGACCAGTGAGCCTTTGGACCTCTTTGAAATTTCTTGGAGACTTGATCTCGACGATAGCCTTGATCTGGTCGGGATTAGCATCGATGCCTCGACGAGTGACCATGTAGCCTAAGAATTTCCCGGCACTGACGCCAAAGGAACATTTCGTCGGATTAAGCTTTATACTATATTCTCTAAGGATGTCGAACGATTGCGTCAAGTGCCCGATGTGATCGACAGCTTTCTTCGATTTGACCAAAATATCATCGATGTACACCTCCATTGTGTCGCCAAGAAGATCCTTGAACATCTTGTTCACCAGGCGCTGGTAGGTAGAACCTGCATTTTTAGTCCAAAAGGCATAACCTTATAACAGTAAATACCTTAGTCCGTCATAAATGCGGTTTTTCTTGATCCTCGACATGCAATAGGGTTTGATTATATCCGGAATAGGCATCCATGAACGTCAACAGTTCGTGCCCCGTCGTTGCGTCGACCATGGCATCGATATGAGGTAATGGAAAAGGATCTTTTGGACAAGCTTTATTGAGGTCCGTGAAGTCGATATAGACCCTCCATTTTCCATTCTTCTATGCTACAACCACGACGTTAGCGAGCCAATCGGGGTACTTTACTTCTCGAATCCTCCCTGTCTTGAGAAGGTTGTCGACTTCGTCATTTATCACGTTATTCCTTTCAGGAGCAAATTTTCTTCGCTTCTGCTTGACAGGTTTGAACGATGGATCGACGTTGAGTTTGTGGGAGACGACGTCAGGATCTATGCCGACCATATCTTCATGCGACCAGGCGAAACAATCAGCATATTCCTACAAAAAAGATATCAACTTTTCCCTAAGACAGGGACTGAGGGATGACCCGATAAAGACTTTTTGCTCAGGCTTGCTTGGATCCAGGACGACTTCCTCCAAGCGATAATCGTTGACTGCTTCAGGAGCATCTTGTGCATTTTCGAGCCCCTCCTATTCTGGGACAGCGGCTTGTTCTGGGTTTCCGTTATTTGCCATTCTCCTGAAACAGGGAATAAAGAAGACTACAAGAAACCGTTAGTAGGACGCACGTTTGTCGAAGATTTTCTCTAGATGAGGTCTCACGGATGGCGCCAAACTGTTAATGCCAAAAATCGCACCAAAGTACAACTTAAGGTCGATGTGGACTTTAACAACTAAAGAAAAAAGAATCTTTTGACAAAGCGTGCGACAAAGACGAAAATGTAAACGAGACAGAGAATTTGATGACGCGGGAAAAACTTCAACGACAAAAAAACCCGCGGGCGACTGTGGAAGTCGTCGCTGCACTATGGTCGCCAAACAGGGGCGATGTCCTTGTGTTTCCGGTGTTGATCGTACAGAGATTACAATACAAATGAAAGAAAGACTTCAAAATGTAAAGTAACAAGTGTTTTGAATGTAAAAACAATGTGCGTCGTGTGTTTAAACTGTGTGTCTTGCGCTGGTGTCATGCGTCGAGAGCGATTTTTCTGTGAGCGATTTCTGTGCTCCAAGTGTTCTTTCGAGTTCGAATACTTGTGTCTGTTTTTCGATGTCTTTCGATGTCTTTCGGTGTCTTTCGATCTCCCTTGAACTGAGGATTGAGCTTGGAATTTATAGTCTTCGGGCGCTTGAATTGATGTCTTGAATGTGTCATGTAACTGTCGTAACGGCTGCTGTCTTCAATGCTAGACATGACTCTATCGGTTATAGCCGTTGTCCATTAATAATGTTAAGTCATGTTAGCTTCAATCTTCCTAATCAAAGAAGTATTTAGAAGTAGTGAAAAATAGGCTAAGTGAAGAAAGCCTCTTACAGAGGCTCTGCCGGACTTACCGAGAGATCAAGATCAAGAATCTACAGAAGCTAAAGAGGCGCTCTACAGAAGCTCTGTCATACGCGCAAAGAAGATCAATAACTCGGAATCCGGGGAAGACTGCTCCACAGAGGACCAGACTGCAGAACCTCTGTAACTCATTACAGAGCCTATGTGGTCCTCACAATAAGACTTGATGATATTTACAATATCTTGCAACTGTTACAGGACCTGTTCATCAACTTGCATGGTAGCATACCCTGTCCAACGTCGACATGTCAAACTCTGATTGGATTCAATAGAGCTTAGTACATAATAGACGTCTGGTGCATTAAATGCAATACAGCACGTCTGACTGTTCATGCCACACTTGCAACTGTTCACGACATCCGTTCAACTATTCATCAGTACCGTCTGAATAGTAGCATATGCTTTATGGTCCCCTTTAGAGTAGTATATAAGGAAGACCTATGTTGAGTTCTTCCTTATCACTTATAAATCAAACATCACAAGAACACAAAAGCTTATTCACCTTAAAAGTCATATCTGTTTTGAAGCTTTTCTTACTCACAGTTCTTAAACCGGTTCTTAGTTTATATATTCAGTAAACTTTAAGATATAATATTCTGTTCACTGTTTATTTATATTTTGGTCTAAATCTATCAAACTTATCTGTTAGTTATTCAAATACGCTTCCGCATCAAACATAAACTTGAACTAATAGATCTGATAATCTTGTTTAAAGCAAAACGGGAACCAACAATTGGTATCAGAGCAAAGCTTGATTTTCAATATCAAGTGATCCTCGTTTTACAACTTTTATCTGATAGATTATTTTCTCTCTTCATCACCATATTTCTGAATATTAGTTGTACCCAGAAAAACTTTCAGATCTTCATACTCATAAATCCTCCATCAGATTATCCTTTTCTCAAAATGACAAATACCAATAACTTTTTTACTTCTGGCTCATTAACTAAACCTCCTACTCTTTCTGAAGATTAGGAATAATTTTGCAAAAATTAGTACTGAGTTTAGAATAATAATGAAAATCAGCATCAGCACTAAATTTTAGTCTTGACATATTGTTACTTGAAAAAAATGATCGTTAACAGATACTTTGTGAGAAGTAGAATTTGTGCAGTTGAGTCAAATTTTCAAATCTTATCGAACTGAGCTGAAATTTGGTAGGTAGGTGGACGAGAATATTTTGGGCAACTTTAATTCTTCGAGTTTTGTCCTTAAACCGACAGAAAATGGTTTTTCGAAGCAAAAATATGTGCAGCAAATAAAAGTTAAGGATGAAGATTCAAATGTTCTTGAGTCAAATTTTTCAAAAATGATCGGATTGAGCTGAAATTTGGTACACAGGTTCGTGACACTATTCTAAGAAACTTTAATGCTTGGTGTTTTGTCCAAAAACCAACAGAAAGTGGTTTTCCGAGCCAAAACAGAGTGCAGCAAAATAAAACTCCGAAAATTGATAAAAAACAATAGATTGAAGCACAAATTCGAATCTGTTTGGCTCTGATACCAATTGTTGGAACCCAGATATAACAAGTAACAATAATAATAGCAATAATCTTTGTATTGATTGATAAAGAGAAGAGTTTACTTGATAAGATTGATGAACATTCTATCTTTGAAGCTCTCTTGCTTTCTGCGTATGTATGAATATAGAAAATAGAGGCTTAACCTAAAATTATTCTAAAACATGACTTTATAACCAATACAACAATTGGTTATTTACAATTTTAGCCCTTGACACTCAACAAATACAAATAAGTCCTTGACACTATTCTTTATAAAACATTTATATAAATTAGGGGCTAATAAAGCTAACTAAACCTCCTACTCTTCTTAGAGATGAGTATCCTCAATGGAAAATAAGAATGGTTCATTTTTTTGAGGGTACTGAAAAAAATCTCAAACAATATCTTTATAATCTTACTCCGGTTCCTATGATAACTATGCCACGTGTACCAGCTACTGATGAATCTCTTGAAATCCCTGAACATAAAAAACCTAAGCCAAAAGTAGACTGGTCAGATGAAGATAAGGCAGAAGATGAAGTTGCACAGAAAACGAAAAGAATATTAATCATGGCTATCCCCAACGAAATATTTCAATCTTTAGATGCATGCGAAACAGCGCACGATCTTTGGAAAGAATTAGAAAGACAAGTGGAAGGGGTCCTAAAACACAGAAGAACCGAAGAGCACAATACATAAACGAGTATCATGCCTTCAGAGCCTCTGCAACAGAATCTCTGAAAACAACATACGATCGGTTCAACTCTCTCATAAACAAATGCAGAAAGTCTGGTATTCACAGAACCACGGAAGAAAATAACGTCATGTTTCTAAAGAGCCTGGACGATGAGTGGCTTCAGTTGTCTATGTCTTTACAAACAAATCAAGATCTAGACTCCTGGACACTCTCTGATCTCTATGGAACACTAGTCGCACAAGAGCCTCAAATAGCTCAAGTTAAAACACTAACCATTGTACCATACGCATTGGTTAGTAAATCAACAGAGGCTACGGACAGACCAAGAAATGAGAGATCTACAAAGGAGAAAAAGAAGGAGAAAAAGAAGATGGTAATGATTGATAGCGAAGAAGACGAGCTGATAGAGGAAGAAATAACTCTTGCATCATTAGCTAAATCAATGGCTCTATTGACAAGAGAGTTTAGAAATAACCAAAGGAATTCTGGTAGAAGAGATGATGGAAGAAGAGAAGAATCAAGTAACCTACAGAGGTCAGACTACAGAAATGATGACCAACAGAGGTTGAGCGACAGAAGCTACAGAGGAAATGATCGACAGAGATCAGATGACAATGTAGGCCACACACAAGAATGCTACAAATGTGGTAAGCCTGGTCATTACGCAAACGAATGCCGAACAGAGAAAGGTGGAGACCAACAGAAGTCCGAAGATCGAACTGGAAACACCTCCCAAGGTTGTTTCAACTGCGGCAAGCCAAGTCATTTCGCAAAAGAATGCAGAAGTAGACAAAATCGCCCACAGAAGGACTCAGCTTTTTACAAAAAGAAGGCTGAGTATTATGCGCAAAAATCCCTAATGGCGAACAGAGGGCATTATGAGGCAAACAAGGAGGACTTCGAGTCAGACTCTACCTCTGACGATGAATTCCCCACAAATGCCCTGTTCTATGGCATGGCAGAAGTTGACTCAGGCAATGACACTGAGGTATCCATTTCAAACTCTACCTCAAGTATTAATACTGTAGATGATGATTTATTTAAACTTAACATTGAACTGAAAGAAGTAAATAAAAGCATTCAGAAATGGCTAACCTTTAATGAGAGAGAAGTAAGGCTTCTCACTCAAGAAAAAGCCAAAATCTTTGAAGAAAAAGAAAAAATCGAAAAATATTGGACCAAAAATGTAGATCCTTTAAAAAGGCAAATTTCTGATCTAACATATGCTTTAAAAATCAAAACAAAAGAACTTTCAGTTTCAAGAAGTGAAACAACAGACATAAGAGCTCTCAAAGAATACTTTCAAAAAGAAAGAGAGGTACTTTGGCAAGATCTTTTAAGAAAAGAAGTTTTACTTAAAAACTATAAAGATGCACAGAAGGTGTATGAAAAGGTAAACTCTCAAATAGCAAGACGAGGTATAGGGTACAGTGATATTACCTTAGGAGTTGAAAATAAACAACTAAAACCTCTGTCTTCTCTATTTGTTTTGGGAAAAACTAACAAACCAAACTTTCCAAACTTACTTTCTGTAAGTAAAAGGGTTAAAATCTCTGCAGAACCTCACTTGAGGAAACATACAAAGATGATCAATGTATGGTTTGAAAACACAGATTCATCATCTTCAACCTCTGTCGGTAGAGGAATCAAACCAAAGAAATATCTGAAAACACAAGATCAGATTGGTATCTTTAAGTTTGGTAAACCAGAGACTCAAACACAGGTCGCTTTTGTCTGCATGATAAACGATGAAAAGAAATTCTCAGCAGAAGCTCCTGAGTTTAAACCCATCTTTTCAGAAGAAAAACTTGAAAAATCTATTGAAAAAGAAATTTTGGAAGTTTTGAAATCAAATGTTTTAGAAAATCTCAGTACATCTTCTATAGATCAAATTCTCGCTGATAATATCTCATCAGATACCTTTGCCATCTATGAAAGTCATTCTACAGAGGAAGAAAGCTCGTACGATACTTGCTCAGAAAATCCAGCCTCTGTCAAAAGAGATGACTCAACCTCTGTATATGAGGACGATTCAACCTCTGACGACTCAGAGACTGATTCTAAATCAGGGATAGTTCACTATGACACAGAGGATGTTAAAATCTCCTCTGAAGTTCGTAACAGAACTATTTCTCCAAAAGAGAAAATCACAGAGATACCTATCTGCCCAGATTTTCTGAACATATATTTAAAAGTCAAAACCTCTGCTGAACTTGATATATTAAAGAAGACCTCTGTAGATCCTAAAAGTTCAAAATTTTCAAAACCTTTGAAAATTAAAGAGAATCCCACTTGGCAACAAAAGGGAAAATGGCCTGAAGCTAACAAATACTTTTCCTCTGTGACAGTGAAGAAAGATGTTCACCACAGAAGAGAGTCACAGAAGGCAGGAACTAAACAAGACTTTTGCAAACAACATTCTAGTATTCATAGATCTTCTTGTAATAGGAAATCTAATGTAAAGAAAGAGTGTAATGCCTCTGTGGCTCAGTTCAATGAATTCAATGAAAAGTTCAAACGAATCACGTCTCATATTCAATATTGTCATTGTTTTGATCTTATGTTCAAATTGAATAAACACTTCTCAAGTCCAGATTGCTCACTCTCCAGTAAAATTCAAACTCCAAAGTCAAAACCTAGAGAGAAACAATCTGATCTTTCTACAAAGGATAAAATGTATTTCAAGAATGCTAAGGCAAACTTGAAAAATTCTAACAATATTGGACCCATATGGATATGGGTACCTAAGTCTCTGTGATTGTCTTACAGAAGCAACATGTGCCAATTTGGTATTTTGACTCCGGATGCTAAAGGCACATGACTGGCGACAGAAGATTACTATCCACATACAAAGAAACACACGATGGTGGATATGTAACTTTTGGAGACAACAAGAAGGGACACATCAAAGGCTATGGAGTCATACAGAAAGAAAATGTCTCTGTATACCAAGTTGCATATGTGAATGGCCTCAAACACAACCTACTGAGTGTAAGTCAACTCTGTGATACAGGATTCGATGTGTTATTCAAAAGAACTTTCTGCTCTCTACAAAGTGAAAACACAGGAATGGAACTTCTGCGAGCTGAAAGAAGAGGTGATCTATATCTAATGAACTTTACTTCAAAATCCAAGGACAAAGTTTGCCTAGTACCCTGCAAAAGTGAAGAAGTTTGGTTATGGCACAACAGGTTCTGTCACTAAAACTTTCACACCTTGGATAAACTAGTAAAACTCGATCTAGTTAAAGGTCTGCCAAATGTTAAATTCAATAAGGATCACTTGTGTTCGGCCTGTGAAATGGGAAAACACAGAAGGGCTTCCCACAAAGGCAAAACAGTCGTGTCTTGCACTAGGCCTCTGTACATGCTTCATGTCGACCTCTGCGGTCCCATTGCTATACAGAGCCTAGGTGGCAAGAAATACATACTTGTCCTAATTGATGAGTATTCACGTTTCACCTGGGTTGAATTTATTAGAAAGAAATCAGATGTTCCAATTATATTGATAAATCTAATGAAAAGAATCCAAGTTCTTTATGACTGCAGAATACAGAAGTTAAGAAGTGACAATGGCACAGAATTTAAAAATTGTGTCATTGAAGCCTATCTTTCTACATAAGGAATATCACAGAACTTCTCTGCCGCTCGCACTCCACAACAGAACGGTGTAGTCGAAAGTAAGAATCGAACACTTGTGGAGGCCGCAAGAACTATGCTATCAGCATGCGGATTATCAATGAACTTTTGGGCAGAAGCAATTTCTACTGCGTGTTATACACAGAATCGTTCAACCATTGTGAAAAGACACCTCAAGACGCCTTACGAATTGCTTCACAAAAGGCGGCCAAACATCAAGTTTTTCCATGTATTCAGATGCAAATGCTTTGTTTTAAAAGACAGAGATTCGAGAGGAAAGTTTGAAGTAAAAGCTGATGAAGGCAAATTCATTGGATACTCTGCCACTTCCAAAGCCTACAGAACCTTCCTTACAAAGTCTCGCAAGATTGTAGAAAGCATTAATGTTTCTTTTGATGATTCATTCTAAATGACTTCTGAACAAATCAGTTCAGAACTCGGAATTAAAGGGAAATCCTCTGACATCTCAAGAACAAAAGAAGATTTGGATCTTCTATTTTTAGAGATGTTCCAAAATGACATTGATCCTTCTGTTGGAACCATCAGAGTTTCTGAAGAACCATCCTCTGTCGGACAAAATCCTACAGGTATGACTCTAACTGGTCCAAATAATTCTTCATCTTCTTCTATAAATACTACAGAAGCAAATCCCGAAGAAGAAAATGCAGAAGATGAAACATCAAGAAAAACGACCACAGAAGCTGCTGAAAAACAAACTCCACAATCCACAGAAGAACCAATTACAGAGGAAATCGAGGACCAAGACTATACGTCCTCAGAGGAACAAACTCCACCACCACTCATACCAATCATTCCACAAACGGTAGAATCAACTACCAAGGCACAAAGAACGACAGAGGCTACACAAGAAGAAACACAAGAAGCCTCTGAAGAAAGGTTCGATGACATTGATGATCATCTTCCACGCACAACTCAGTGGATAAAAAGCCATCCTCCAAGCCAAATAATCGGAGAACCTTCTGACTCAGTAAAAACCAGGTCTGCCACTGCTAATTTTTGTTTCTTTACTAACTTTATCAGTGTGATAGAACCAAAGAAGATTTCTGAAGCCCTAGATGACCCAAACTGGGTAGACGCCATGCAAGAAGAACTTCTGCAGTTTGAGCGTAACAAAGTATGGACTTTAGTACCTCTGCCACGAGGGAAACAGGCCATTGGGACTAAGTGGGTCTACAGAAACAAGAAGGATGAAGATGGAGTGGTCATCAGAAACAAAGCACGATTGGTAGCCAAGGGTTATAGACAAGAAGAAGGCATAGACTACGATGAGACTTTTGCCCCTGTCGCACGGCTCGAAGAAATAAGAATATTCTTAGCCTTCGCAGCCCACAGAGGTTTTAAATTATATCAGATGGACGTAAAATCAGCTTTTCTCAACGGTGAAATGCAAGAAGAGGTTTACGTAAATCAGCCACCAGGGTTTGAAAGCTCAAAGTTTCCAAGGCATGTATACTACCTTGAAAAGGCTCTATACGGACTGAAACAGGCTCCAAGAGCATGGTACGAACGACTTTCTACCTTTCTTGTAGTCAATGGCTACAACAGAGGTACAACAGATACTACCTTATTCTATAAACATAAAAAAGGTGAGATAATGCTTGTACAAATCTATGTGGATGACATAATTTTCGGGTCTACTAATTCAGAAGAGTGTAAAAGTTTTGAAAAACTCATGCAGAGTGAGTTTGAAATGAGTATGATGGGAGAATTAACATTCTTCCTCGGACTTCAAGTTAAACAAACTTCAGAGGGAATTTTTATAAATCAAGCCAAATATGTTTCTGACATTCTGTCAAAATATAACCTCCCTGATACCTCTGCAATGAAAACTCCAATGGCCACTGGAAATAAGTTATTCTTAGATCCAAATGGTATCTCTGTAGAATGCACTCTCTACAGAGGCATGATTGGATCTCTGTTATACTTAACAACGAGCAGACCTGACATCATGCATGCCACATGTCTTTGTGCACGTTATCAAGCTAATCCTAAGAAATTACATTATGATGATGTGAAGAGAATCTTTAGATACCTAAAGGGGACAAAAAATCTCGGTCTCTGGTATCCACAGAACTCTGGTTTCAGTCATAAAGCTTATACAGATTCAGACTATGGAGGATGCATGCTCGACAGAAAGAGTACCTCTGGGAGTTGCCAATTCCTAGGTGGTAAACTAGTCAGTTTGACCTCCAAGAAGCAGAATTGTGTCTCAACATCCACTGCAGAAGCTGAATACGTTGCTGCTGCTAGCTGTTGTTCTCAGGTTCTATGGATGAAAACTCAGCTAAAAGACTACGGCCACATCCTATTCAAAATACCCATCTTCTGTGATTCCAAAAGTGCCATTGCTATCTCTGCCAATCCTGTGCAACACTAAAAAACCAAGCATATCGATATAAGGTACCATTTCTTGAAACATCATGTTGAATACGGTACAATTGAAATGCATTTCGTACCAACAGAATATCAACTCGCTGACTTATTCACCAAAGCACTAGACGAGAAAAGATTCAACCTCTTGGTGGGTAAGTAAGGAATGATAAACATGGTGTGACAATCCTCTGTAAGTATAGCTTTATATTCTGTAAATATGTACAAATTTCCTTTATTTTTGCTTTAAATTAATTTATTTCTGTATGTAAGTTCTCAATCTTAAATAGTTCTTAAAATCACAGAGCTTCTGTAAGTCAACTCAGAACCTCTGATGACCCCTACAGAACCTCTGGAAAACATGACCTATGTTCAATGCAAAACTTATCATTCTTTGATCGTAGCATAGGTCAAGGGGGAGCAAAAGGAAATTACTTGATCTACAGAGGTGATTAGATCAAGGGGGAGCAAAAGGGGACCCTGAAATGATCTAAAGAGATAAAACTTTCAAGGGAAAGCCAAAGAAGAATGTCGATGACTCCATATCGACAGAAGTCAGACATCACTGCCGAGAAAAGAAGAACCAAAGGGTATGTCTCTCGCACAAAAGGTATTATAAAACAGTTTTCTAGGACAAGAATTGTCAAATATGTCCTAAATATACTTTGAATAACATTTCAAAAATCAAAAGCTCAAAAAGTTACACAAAATTCGAATTAGGAGAAATTTAAGGTCATATAGCTTCTGCTGAGCTCAACAGAGGTTCTGCAAGAAATATGCTCTGTAATCGCAAATTAACCCTCTGTCGATCTTTTGGAATGTTATCTCGGAAACCGAAAACACAAACCATGACCTTCTCGAACAAACCGTTCTTTCATAACAGTTTTCTCGGACACAAACTTTCAAATATGTCCGAAAAACATCTCTTAAACCAAATCAAAAATTGGATGATCAGAAAATTTAATAAATTTTTTGTTATGAGATTTTTTCCCTCATAGAGCTTCTGCTGGCCCTCACAGAACTTCTGCGAGCAAATTTCTTGACTAAAAATCCTATTGGATCCTCTCCAATATCTTTACAAACGTTTTGGTTAAAGAAGAACCCCACATAAGTCATGATAACAATGAGATATATGAAAAAGGGATAAACATCAAAGATTTTCAAGATCACAGAGCCTTTGTAAACTACAGAAGCTCTGTCAATCTGTTACTTGGGCATCTCTGTAGTAATAACGGTTACTTTTACCGAGAGTGAATTACATGTGGCTAAGAATAACCCCACGCGCCTAGCATTAAAGGGGCGCGCACGACGTCCTTTCATCCTCTGACATGGCCTACGTGTTCTATTTTCATTGGGCGTACATGAAACGTTTTCTGTGGAAAGTTGAACCCGCCGTTCTAACTTGAGTACGGATTCCAAATTTTAATCCATTGCCATATATTTTACTCTTTCGAATTCTACCGTTTTACCCTCATATAAAAACCAAGCTTACCCTCTCATAAACCTTTTACAAACTCTCATTCTTCTCCGGCGACACCCTGCAAAAACCTGCAAGTTTCTTATTCTCAGTACCAAATGACTTCATCTTCTCAAGCTATCTCCCCTGCACAATCTCCGGCGACCTCACCAGAACATTCACCGGCTCATTCTGAACATTCAGAAAACCCCAACCCTGCCCAAAACATCGAACTAGAAGATTCCGGCGACTCAGCAGACTTTGCTCCGACAACACATCTGCAAAACTTCATAGCAAAGGATCACTTCGAAAAGGTACTACCAATCAAATCCAACAACTGCTATTTGGTCCCCTCACCCACTGCTTTCGGCGAAGCCCATGCCATTCTTCTGAACATAATGGAAAATCACATCCTCTTCCCTCTACTCTCAAGAACCCCAAACAAAATACCAGTCAGATATCTGAACCAGTTTTGGCAAAGCTGCCGATTTGATAAAGACGATTCTATTATCAAAGGGTACATTTCAAGACCCGACAAATATGAACATCTTGAAATCAAGTTCAACAGAACAATGTTCTCACTTGAGTTCAACCTACCCACACGGGGTCTTCTTGGTTTGAAGAAATATGCAGAGCAACCAACAGACGACGAGCTCTGTCGCTTCGTAGAAATGCTTGGGTACAACACACAACTACGGAAGAGAAATGACTTCCGCAGAGGCAGATTACCACCTCTGTGGAACACTTTGTTCTCTATTCTTAACAGATGCCTGACAGGGAAGACAGGCAGTATTGACCAGAGCTCACATCAGATATTAACCATCATGTATGGGGTTTACTATGATCTACCATTGGATTACGCGACCATAATGATGCAAGAGATCATCAACACCATCGACAGAAAGAACAACACCAGAAGGGTCAAAGAAAATGATCCTAAGTTTCTACCACCTCTGCAATTCCAACGAATACTGGGAGTCTTGTTCGAACCTTTGTTGCTGATACAGAAATGGCCAATGGAAGGGCCAATTCCCAAACAGTTCCCAATGAGCAAAAATACCCCCACTGATCATGTAGATGGTTACTCACACTGCAGACCTCTGTCAAAGAAACTTCTGAAGTATGCCTCGAATAAAACCCTTAAGAAAGAGTATATACGCGATCATAGAACTCCTAAACCGAGTCCTATGACACCCCCGCGTTTAGGTGTCCCCCTAGGAACAATGATTGCAGAACCTCTTTCCACTCAAGAGGAAAAAGATAACAAATTAGCAAAACACATGGCTATTCAACTTAGCTTCATAGCCAAACGTGCAGAGCTCATTGGAAAGAAGTCCTCTTCAAAAACCTCTGCATCTACTCCAAAAGCAAAGAAGAGAAAAACTGCAGAAGGCACCTCTACAAGCGCTGCAAAAGATCAACCTTCACCTCCTAATGCCACAGAAATTGGCTCCTCTGTTCCTCCATCTTCCCCAAAACAGAGGAAGAAAAGAAAATCGAAAATCACAGAGGAAGGGGCACCAAAACCCAAGAGGAGGAAAACCAAAAAGAAGCATGGTAAATCACTTGAAAAGTTGGTTACCATTGCAGAAGAAGAAGAAATCGTAGAAGAAAGAACTGCAGAAGAAGATGCAGAAGAAGGGATGGCAACAGAAGAATATCAATCACCCTATCAATCTCCAGATAGATTTGCTCACCAAGGAGACCTGAACGACTTCCTACAGAACCCTGACATTGCCAACACCCTAAATACAGCAGGGTAGACGGCACAACCGCTCGACCACCACTCCCCAGAAGAACAATATTTCTCCATTTCTGGCATTGACACACATCTGCAAGAAGATGACACAACACCCAAAGATCAACCAGCTAACACACCTATTATCCTACAGAACCCGTTCATTCAACAAGGATTGGACGTCCACAGAAAGAGTCCAAGCACAGATACAGAAGAAGAAATAGAGCAAATAGACATGTCAGAAGAAGCTATCAAAGAAAGGAATCAAAAGAACGCAACTGAGTGGAATAGAGAAAAGGTTAAGAAAATCATAGAGAAAATGGGAGAAAAAGTATAGGGAAAAGAAAAAGATGCCGGAGTTGAAGAAGGCACAAATCCCTCACCCCCTCCCAGTGCAACCCACATATCTAACTCCGCAGGTCTAGCTGCAGAAGGAGTTATTGAAATAGAGCAGCACAGCTCGATCCAAACCCAACCTAACCAGCCAGAAGTCACTCGTTCGACTTCTGCGCCCACAGAAACTGGGGAATCTATTCCTAGGGAGTCTCCTCAGAGAGACTCACCTATAGTTCGTGATCTATCGCCCCAGATCACAACAGAACACCCTATAGAGGAATTCGTTTCCTATGCCACACACACACAACTAGGGCCAACACTTCTTTCAGAGAGAAGTAGTGAGCACAACGACGAAGAGACTCTAGACAAGTCTCCGAGTCAATAGAAGGATAATCTAGTACCCACCTCTGAAGTGGATCTAGACAATATCATTCACAGAACTTCTGTAGAGTCTGAAGCACTAGATGCTTCTGCTCAAGGATCAGATGGAAATCCTTCCACCCCCATCGTACAAACAAGGGTGAACGAAGGTGTCCCATGAACAGGGACTCACTCTGGAGACGAATGTGTTCCTCCAGAGGTTACACAAGGAACACAAGTATCAAGTGATGAGTTCCAAACCCTTGTTACCTCTGTGAACCAAACAATGAAAGAGTTGCAAAGCTCTTTCAAATCTTTTGCAGAGACAACATCGACGGCTATCCTGAAACCAAACACCAAAATGGACAATCTGTCCACAGAGGTGAAATCTGCCATCTCAGCGATGAAGTCTTCTGCCGAAACTACTGCCAAAGCAACAGCCACTTGTGCCGCTCAAGAATTCGGAACAACTGCAACTTCTGCGTTCAAGGACTCTGTCAAAAACTTCCTTGAACAAATGAATACGCAATTCAACAGAGCAGAGGGCATTACTCTTGCAGATCTACAGAATGCCCTAAAACAAGTACAAGCAGAGGCAATGCGCAACACGACAATGATGCAGCCAAAAGACTACATGACCAGAGCACAGCTAACAGAGCTAGGACAGAACGTCATAAACCAGGTCATAGAATTCATTGTCTCCTTCACAACCGTAAATGCCAACTTTATCAAGGATTTTAGAAGAAGTGTTGGCAGAATGCGTTTTGAAACAGAGGCAGAGATTGCGACTCTACTTGGCCTCTGTGATGACGTATGTGAAAAGTTGATAGCAACAAGAGAAGAATTACCAAAGAAAACCAAAGCTTCTTGCAGAGCAGAGGGTAGTTCTGATAAGAGTCAGGATGATTCTGATGATGACCATCCTGGTCCATCAGATAATCCTGAGGGGGAGAATACAAGGGAGAAAGCTACGAGCAGAGGAATACAAACTCCACCAATCGCAGCAGAACCAATAAGTCAAGCTCCTCCAGAACAAACCCAAGATCAACAACAAACTCAACAGCCCACAGAGACAACACCCATCTCTGTGGAATCAAGTCCTGAAGAAACAAATATTCCAGAAGCTGGTCAGAAACCCACAGAGGCAACAACCACCCATGTGGTAATCATTTTGGAAGAAAGTCCTTCAACAAAATCAACAGAAAAACCCCCAACCATACCAAGAAGAAAGTCAATTGCCACCAAACCAAAAAGAGCAACGACCTCTGCTTCTGATATTCTGAAAAAGATGCACAATACAATGACTGATCGAATGTCAAAGAGAGAAGAAGAAAGGCACAGGTTCACACTAGCTTTCAAAATGGCAAGAAGATTCGACATACCTCAATCCACAGAAACCGAGCTTACAGAAGAAGTCACCAAAGAACCTCCTACAGAGGTTACAGAGCAAAGAAAACCAACAGAACCAACGCCACAAAAGTCCTCTAAAAAACAAGTGTCAAAACCTACAGAGGCAACCCCCATCAAGCCAACAGAAGCACCAACCTCCAAACCTACAGAAGAAACAGGTTCTGCACCTCCAAAAGCCAAAGATAAGGGCAAAGCAATACTGACAGAAGAGCCCAAGAAAAAGAAATCATTGCTCAAGCCTATAGAGAAATTGATGAAGAGCGCCTTTGATGCCTTCCAAACTCCAAAGCCTGAAGAAGAGGACTAGGCATATGGATTGAAGCCTCTGTCAAACATTCTTCTAACTGGTAAAACTGCAGAAGTTGTTCAAAAGATGGAGTGTCTCAGAAGACAAATACCACAACCTAATCCAACACATGAAGAGATGGAAGAAGTGGTATACAAATACCTCTATAAACAATCCGTTCAGACCAATCATCCTACAGATCAAGTGACAGATCCAAGGATCAGAGAAGAATTTGAGAACATCTTCACAAGGACAAAGCCAAGAACCAAAGCAGATATCTTCTCAATCCACAAGATCAAAAAGGTAATCTTCGGCAGGTTCTCCTTTACAAGAACCTATCCAAGGGTCAGGTACAATCTTTACAAAGTCAGAAGAGAGAACAATTCAGAAACCACCTTCGCTGATGCTGACCTAAGAAATATCAATCCTTATGATCTACCTGACCTTCTGAAATGGACAAAAGACAACTACAACACAGAGCCAAACACCAGAGCCTATCAAGTGTTGAGAAAAGCGACGAGGGAAAAGCTTCTGCTCTACAGCATGATAGATTTCCAGCTGGGAAAGGATCTTGGTCTCAAACATCTGGATTTACGACCACCAGAGGATCGCTGCCCACCGGACGCCGTACCTAACTCAATCATCACAGAACCACGGTTTGGGTTAGTATTTCAAAACCCACAAGGCGAAGTTAAACTGTTTGTGTGCATGGACTGTCAGAAGTACGCAACTAGTACTCTGAACAAGTTCAGAACAAGCCTTGTAAAATATATAGGTACAGAGAAAATGGATAGAGATGCTGCAGATACTTTCATCGGAGAGATTGATGCCATAATCCGCCTAAGAGAACTCTGCATCAGTTTCTACAAAGAGATCAGAAGAGTCGGAAGAGACAACAGAAGCTACAACGATTTCAAAGATGCCAAAATCTGATTATCAGACCTCCAATCTCTGCAAACCAAGTCAAAGTTTATCTTTCATTGTACTCAAATGTAAAATGCCTCTGGCATATTTCTAAATGAAAGAACTTTCGAGGTATTGTTTAACCTCTGTCTTATCTAACTTAGCCTAACTAAACTCAAGTTCAATTTTTTATTTTTCACTACTTAGGGGGAGATTGTTAGCTTCAATCTTCCTAATCAAAGAAGTATTTAGAAGTAGTGAAAAATAGGCTAAGTGAAGAAAGCCTCTTACAGAGGCTCTGCCGAACTTACCGAGAGATCAAGATCAAGAATCTACAGAAGCTAAAGAGGCGCTCTACAGAAGCTCCGTCATACGCGCAAAGAAGATCAATAACTCGGAATCCGGGGAAGACTGCTCCACAGAGGACCAGACCGCAGAACCTCTGTAACTCATTACAGAGCCTCTGTGGTCCTCACAATAAGACTTGAAGATATTTACAATATCTTGCTACTGTTACAGGACCTGTTCATCAACTTGCATGGTAGCATGCCCTGTCCAACGTCGACGTGTCAAACTCTGATTGGATTCAATAGGGCTTAGTACATAATTGACGTCTGCTACATTAAATGCAATACAGCACGTCTGACTGTTCATGCCACATTTGCAACTGTTCACGACATCCGTTCAACTATTCATCAGTACCGTCTGAATAGTAGCATATGCTTTATGGTCCCCTTTAGAGTAGTATATAAGGAAGACTCATGTTGAGTTCTTCCTTATCACTTATAAATCAAACATCACAAGAACACAAAAGCTTATTGTTAGCTTTAATTAGCTCCTTATTAAATGAATGTTTTATAAAGATATTTTAATGCTTTAGATATTTTCTTATAGATATTTACTTACATGTTTTATATAGATATTTTAGATATTGTCTAGATTTTAGATATCTTAAATATCAAATGTGTAAATGGCCCTATATAAGAGGTGTCCATAGTCTTATTTCAAGTAGTGAGAAATATGGAAAGCACACAAAAACACACATAGACTAGTTTCTTATGAGAGTCGATTTCATGTTTAGTGTGGTGTTCTTCAACATTTCTCCTCTCCATATTTAATCATCAATGAATATGAGATAAGTTTCTTTATGATTGTTCTTCATGTATATCTTATCTCTATATTTAAATATGGACTTTATATTTCTTCTATTGTTGCTCAAAAATGGGATCAACACTTATTCACCTTAAAAGTCATATCTGTTTTGAAGCTTTTCTTACTCACAGTTCTTAAACCAGTTCTTAGTTTATATATTCAGTAAACTTTAAGATATAATATTCTGTTCACTGTTTATTTATATTTTGGTCTAAATCTATCAAACTTATCTGTTAGTTCTTCAAATACGCTTCCGCATCAAACATTAACTTGAACTAATAGATCTGATAATCTTGTTTAAAGCAAAACGGGAACCAACAAGTCCTGCATTAAACATTGAACAAACGTAACAGTCGTATAGCGCGTTAGTTGGTCGAGGTCGCATGGTTTTATACGACGGTCGTGCGAAATAGACGACACTATGGTCGAGCGTCGTAAGGAACTCTCGACCTACCTTTTAGGAGGGGCGTCGAAGGTTTCAAGGGTCTTTGTCAGGACCTTATCTTAATCCAAGATATGGCTCATAATATGTATCTTCCCTTTTCTGGTCGTGGTCGAAACTGGTGAAATTTTTCCCAAACACTCGTAAGGGCAAGGAAAAGAGGAAAGTGACCTCGACCACTGAGTCAGGGGTTTTAAAGAAAACGAGGATCACGATCCCGAGGGAACCGTCTTCAAAGGCTGATGACTCATCAAGGGCCGTCACGGCTGAGAAGGCGAATGTGTCGGTCATATCACCCATGAAGACGAAGACGTCTTCTGGTGCGATCGATGCAACACCTGTCAGTTCGGCGCCTCCGGCGAAAACGGCGAAGCCTCCGTCTACCACGTCGACCCCTTCGTCGCCGACGAGGGCAAGGGTCATGCGACGTGAGAGGCTTAGGTCACGACGGTCAACTTTACGTTGCCGTTAGACTTTATGGCTGCTAATGTCCTAGACGGGACGAATTTGTTTCCTCGTCTGGGGAAATATCTGCTCCCTTCTTTCAAGGAGCGTTTCGAGGGATTCCCGATCGAGGAGACGGGATCTCACGTTGCCGAACTAGCATTCCTGGTAAGTCTTTCTTTCAAGACTTGTCTTTTCGGTGTTTTGTAACCTTTGTCGAGCGTTTACTAACATGCTACTTTATGTTTTACAGGCGTTCCAGTCTTCCCTTGCCTTGCACGCCGTGTGAAACCCAGAATCTTGCAATTAATCATGAACAATGTAGAGAGAGAATCTAGAGTGCATAAGTCATCCATGTATTGATCTTTAGAAGTACAAAGGACAAATACTATGAGTGTTACATTATTGTTACTTACAAATGAACTAGACATGCCTATTTATACCCATAACATACAAGGTATAAAGGCATTATGAACTAATACAGTACATTGACTTTACAGTAAATCTTGAATACAATAATGCTCTAACAATCTCCCCTTTGGATTCAAGATTTAAAAAATATGACAACAATCTTTAGCTCTTTGTAAAGTCAATCTTCTCCAACAGACACTCTATCAAACCATCTTCAAGTCTTGTACAAGAAAAACATATCTTTGCAGCTTTATCAGTCTTTGACAAACAGTAACTTCTCGTATCCTTCTTGATGCAAGAACCTTAGTTCTCATATTAATTTTAAGGATCCGAAACCATCAATTGGGATGTAGACAGATTCGAAACCATGGATTCGGATGTAAGAAGGATGCGAAACCATAAGGATTCGGATGCAAGAGGGTGCGAAACCATCCGTTTTGTATTAAGTTGGATACGAAACCATGGAATCCGGATGTAGAAGGGTTCGAAACCATGGGATTCGAATCAATAAGGGTTCGAAACCATGGGATTCGAATCATGTAGAGCACAAAATCAAGAAATCCGGATCAAGGCAAGTACGAAACCAACGGAAGTCGAATCAAGTTGGGTCCGAAACCATGAGAATTCGTATCAATAAGGATACGAAACCATGAGGATTCGTACCAAGGCAAGTGCGAAACCATGAGAATTTGAATCCGAAGGATAGAAGGATGTGAAATCATCTATATTGTTGACCTTTTAGGTGTAAGCACATTCCGAAACGCTCAGACCTAAGATAACCAAATTCGGCAACATTTCAGACTTCACATAATCCGAAACCAATGCAATTTTGAACAATCTTCATCTCTTTGATCTTGAATTATCTTCGACATGAAATTGAATTAAATATTTCTCCCCCTTTTTTGATGATAGTGAGCATCATGATCATCGAAAACCTTTTCCAATTTCAGTCGCATCTCTGAGTGATACTAACAGTCTCCCCCTTAATGAATAACCTTGCTCCCCCTCAAAATAAGAATTATGGAGCAATTTGTTTTCCCCCCTGAAAGTATGCATATGTTTCATTAAAAATATTCATTTCAAATACAGTGCATTAATGAAAACATTTATACAAGGAATATAAAATTCCTTGAACCATATTTTATAACTACTAACATTTGATCCTTTGAGAACTTTACAAAAGAAATCCAACTTAATGAACTTTAACAGATTTTTCAATCAAATGAAATCAAATGCATGTGTTTGGATTCAAATACAAGTCCTCATTGCATATCAAGTTAAAAATGTTCTGTTTCAACCCCTTTATTAAATCTATTTGGTGTGCTAGCATGCGAAATATGATTAGCAACAAGCATATGCAATTCAAAAACATATAAGAATACTTTGCTCTACTCACACTATTTATCCAAAATCATGATTTTCACAAATTTACGGGGTTATCGCGACTTTGTATTTTCCCTAAGTGTCAAGAGATGTGTGCTCATTGGCATCTTTTGATTTTGTGCATATTGGCATCTTTTAATTTGTGCACAATGGCATCTTTTGATTTTGTGCTCATTGGCATCTTTTGATTTTGTGCTCATTGGCAACATTTGATTTTGTGCTCATTGGCATCTTTTAATCAAAAAGTTTAGTAAGAATAAGATACACCGTTAAACATGACTTTCTATCTAGTTCTATAGCAGGATTTGGGTTAGCAGATCCCAGACCAGTTGGCCTTAGGTGCTAGGTGTCGAGCACCCCTTAGAACTTACTTTCCCAAACCAAAAAGACCACATCGATATATCTTAAACCCATTTGTACCAGTAGAACATGGATTTCTATCTGGTTCTATAGCAGGATTTGGGTCAGCCGATCCCAGACCAGTTGATCTTAGGGACTAGGTGTCGATCACCCCTTAGGACTTACTCTCCCAAACCAGAAAGGCCACAGGTACAAACTTTCAAACTAAATGATTTTTATTTGTTTATTTGATGCATCGCAATCACTTGGTTCTAAAAACATAATGCTTCCCCCATATTTTCGTTTCCATCCATCATTTTGACAAATAGGCTTTTTGAGCATTATATTTTATATGAGTTCAGATTTCCATAATTTTGAGCATTCAGCATAATTTCATTCATGTTTTGCTGACCTTTCGATTTATTTCAGAAGTGAAAGTTGAAACAAATGTAATTCAGATAATACAAAAATACTTGTAAAATCACCCTTGACACACATTTTATTCATTTAGTGAAAATTAAAAAAAATTCATCTCATTGAATTAAATTTGTGAAGATTCAAACTTTCAAAGCAGTAGAAATAAAACATAATGCAATGTTACCTTTCACCACTTGTTCCTTGAAACAGAAAGATGTGACAGTTAAGGATATCACCCGAGTAGTATGAGTTCTAAACTGATTTGTTTAGAAGTCTTAGACTTTGAAGTACGGGTCCTTAACTGAATTGTTCATAAGCCATAGTCGTTGAAGCACGGGTTTTGAACTGATATGTTCAAAAGACAAAAACGTTGAAGCACGGGTCCTGAACTGATGTATTCATAAATCAAAAACTCTTTGCTCCCCCTTAATGGTACAAATACTCTTCTTAAAAAAAATTCACCGCTTCTCTTCTGTTTTCAGTCATGTGTGTGGTATATATATTTCCAAATTAGCACAACACATGATGAACCTGCAAAAGAGATTAAGCAGATTTTGGTACCCAGCGGCACTTGGGTCCTAGTGTGTTAGGTGTAGATTTCTTAAAAGGAATACTGTAAGTACCGTACCAATAAGAAGTATAATCTTTATGTACAAAATCATTTGATCCACAATAAGAACAACAAATTTTCTTATGTGCCAACCTAATCAGATGATTTATGGAATGAATAGGATTAGGTTTAGCAGAAGATTTACCTTTTGACGCATTGTTCTTCTTGGCATTTGATGTGGAAACCTTTGATTTTGGCACTTCTTTCTTCGGAACTGTTGTGCCTTTGACTCTCCATTCCATCTTCACCTTTTTGAAGACTGGAACTTCTTCAGGTTTGGAAGTATTAACTTTAGACCCATTTGGTTTGTTATCTGATTTATCAAGCAGAGGATTATAGAAGAGATTTGTAGACAAATCTGACCTTTTGAGAAATCAGTTGATCTATTAAATTGTTTAGAATAAATGTTTTTAAAACTTGAACTTGAAGCAGTTTTAAAAGAGCATTCAGAATCATTTGAATTAACAAATGGAGTCTGAAAGATAGTATCATGACTGGCCTGCTTTGAGACATCAAATTTAAAAATGACGTCTTCAAGTTCTTTGACTTTGTTTATCAAAACATTTTTCTCTTTAGAAAATAGATCAAATTTCTTTTGGAGATCAGATTTGATCAATTGATCCTTCATAATATCAGCTGATAAACCAGATAATCTTTTGGTAAGATTAAGAATCGCATCTTCAAAATATTCGCGTTCCGATTCAAAATCTTTTTCCAGAAACTTTCTTTTATCAGTAATCTCTTTGAAAATTTCAATATTTTTCTTTTTAAGGGTTTTACTTTCCTTTTCAAAGAGATTTTTCTTTTCCGCAAAATCTTTTCTTTCTTTTTCCAAAAGATTTTCTAAATCAGAAATTTTCACGGAAAGTTCAGAACTTTTAATCTCAAAAGATTTTCGTTCAGTTTCAAATTTAGCTCTTTCCTTTTCGAGCTTGTCTTTTTCTAAAAATAAAACTTTCTCAAAGTCGGAAACTTGTTTTGAAAGTTTTATACATTTCAGCTCAGTTAGTTCCTTTTCTTTAAGAATTTTCTTTGAAGAAAGAGACTATCTTTCACGTTCAGAAAACTTTTTCTTCAAATCTACATTTTCATCTTCCAATGTTGTTCTTTTCTCTTGAACTCTTTTTATTTGCGCTCTAAGATATGAGTTCTCCTTCTCTCTCTTGTCTTCAATGCTCTTCAGATCAACATTTTCCTTTTGAAAGATTGTTACTTTCTCTTGAAGTTTCTTGATTTGATCATGCAGACTCGAGTTGTCTCACTTTGTTTCAAGATCTGCAATATACACTTCAAGATCAGTAATTCTTTTAGTAAGTTTAGCATTTGAAGAAGAAATGTCTAAAATCTGTCTCTTTAGATCAACATTTTCTTCTCCAATGCTTTATTTAAAACAGGAAATGAAGGATTTGAAGTATTAGGTTTAACAAAATTTTGGTTCAAACCTTCACCATTGGATTTAACAATAGTTTGCTTCAAACTTTCATTATTAGATTTAACAAAAGTTTGTGGTGTTGAAGGTATTTCTGTTATAAGAACTTGTTGCAAAATTTCATTATTTGGTTTAACAGAAACTTGTGGAGTTGAAGGTATTTCTGTTATAATAATTTGCTTCAAACCCATTTCTCTCTTTGGAATTGCTAGATATTGATCTTCCAGAAAATCAATCAGAAAGTGTATAAAATACACTATTGAAAAAAAAATTATATAAAAAATTTCCTTGAAAAGCTCTTAGAATGTATGAAAAACACTATAGAAAAAATTTCAGAATAATTTTTTTTTTTAACAATACGAATTCGGATCAAGAAGGATTCGAAACCAAGGATTTCGAACCAAGAAGGATTCGAAACCAAGGATTTCAAACCAAGAAGGATCCGAAACCAACAGATTTGGAACCTAACAGGGTGCGAAACCTTAAGAATTCGAACATAACAGGGTGCGAAACCTCAAGAATTCGAACCTAACAGGGTGCGAAACCACGGATTTTGGACTTAACTGGATCCGAAACCATCACTTGAATACTTCGAAAAACTTGAATGGTGCGAAATCCGTATGAATGATCTGAATCCCTCATGAACAATCTGAAACCCTCACTTTATCCCAAAAACCACTGATTCAGCCATAATTTCTTCGATTCTTGATCAATTAAATCGAGATTTGCACAGATTTGCTCGTAATCAAAATCCGCACACTTTCTTAGTTAATCACAAGATCTAATTCGATCAACTTAATCGAATTAAGATCCAAAACAGGTAAAATAGGGTTTTCGAACAAAAGTTTCTTAAAGGATCAAATCTGATGTTTCTGTGCAGTAATTGATGATGATCCAAGAATTAAAGTTGTTCAGATATCAATTCCGAGTTCAGTGATGCCAAGAATTGATCCGAGAAATCAGAAACTAGAAAAAATCAATGTCTGAATGTTAAGTGATCATATGAACAGTAAACTCTGCATGGTTCGAAATCTTCATCTTAGTGTAAAATTTCTTCAATTTGCTTCTTGATCTGCTTGAATCTTCTGATTAGCTCTGATACCAAATGTGAAACCCAGAATCTAGCAAGTAATCATGAACAATGTAGAGAGAGAATATAGAGTGTACAAGTCATTCATGTATTGATCTTTAGAAGTACAAATGACAAATGCTATGAGTGTTACATTATTGTTACATACAAATGAACTAGACATGCCTATTTATACCCATAACATACAAGGTATAAAGGCATTATGAACTAATACAGTACATTGACTTTACAGTAAATCTTGAATACAATAATTCTCTAACAATCTCCCCCTTTGGATTCAAGATTTAAAAATATGGCAGCAGTCTTTAGCTCTTGATCTTCAAAACTTTAACTTTGACCGCTTTGAACGTTTAAGCTTTGGCACTCTTCAAACTGTTGAATCTTCACAAGTTCACGTTGAACTTTGATGCTTTGATAGTCTTCAAACTCTCGTCTTTGATCAGTCTTCAGTCAAACATGAAAAATCTTTGTCTTTCACAATGTAAAGTCAATCCTCTTCAATACAATCTTCAAAAAATTGTCTTCAAGTCTTGAAACGGAGAAGATAAGGGTCCTCTGCTCACGAGAGGGGGAATGCGGCACTGGACAGGGAGAAGGCCGCTTTAGAGCATGCCGAGGCTATGTCCGCCGGACGTGCGAGGGACGAGGCCGCCGGACGTACGAGGGACGAGGCGAACTACCGTCTGACACGGTCTCTGTCCCTTATCGCCGAACAAAGGGCGGAGCTAGACAAGATTAAGGAATCCTTGGCTGCGAGTGAAAAAGAAGCCAAGGATTCCAAGTCTAGGGTGGCGGAGCTAGAGGGAGAGGTGAAAGAGCTACGGGACGAGATGAAGTCCGTCTTTGCCTTGGCTCGTGTTGATCCAAACCCTCAGTGATTTGATAGTGACCCTCTCTTATATACTTAGTGAAAATTGTAAGTACACAATATGTATCAGAGTTTCACTATCGCTGATAAGTACTAAGATCTTCCAGTACCGCTGATAGTAACTCTCGCTCTTTAGATTAAACATTCAGCGAAACTGTTCACCATAATTCTCTGAGTCTGTTCAGTACTTATGGTGATCGCTGATAAGTTAGTTGTTTAATTATGATCCCTGAAGATAAGTTTCACGTCAACATAAGTTCTACGCTGAAGTCGAAGATCAAGCTCAAGAACCAGCGACAAGTCTCCTAATGAACTGATGCGGATCAGCGAAGACTCAGATTTTTCCACTCAACGTGAAGTATCAAGTACAAGACTTCAGCTATCGCTGAACTCTATCATTCGCTGATGAAGAATGATAGATCGCTGAATCATCGAAAAGCTGATCATGAAGTCTTCCGTACAACGTACTTTTTGTCTCATCCACCCTTGCACGACTCCGTACGATATGTCAGAACAGAACCTCCTTATTGTCTGAAATTGTACAACCACTCTGATACTACACTGTTCAACATGCGGCTACTAAGGTTGTCAACAAAGGTCAATGACATGCAACCAATCAGCTGCTGCCACGTGTAAAGTGTATACTGTCATGCATTAAATGCATGCAGTATATAAGAAGATGAACTCACTTCATTTTGAAGTAACTTGCTAACTATGGACAAGTTCATCCTTCTTATCTTGAGATATGTTTTTATTAGTAATCTCCTTCTCCTTCTTAGTGCAAGAAACTTAGTGTTCCAACTTGTTTAGATTTAGGATTTATCCTTAATATTGTTTCCGCAACAAGCTGTATATTGTTAATGATTTATCAATAAAGAATTTAGAAAAGTAAAATCTGTGTGTTAGTATTCAACCCCCCTTCTACAAACTTGTATAACCCTTCGGGACCAACAGCTCGATTGACTGCCCAGGCGGCAATTATGCGGCAGCACCTGTCGGGGAAGAATCACCTCGCGTCGGCGTCGGATGAGTTGGCCTTCTATCTGGAGGATGTCGGATCCGAGAGGGATCTCGACTCAGATGATGAGAAGGATGCCGAGGAGAAGGAAAAAGATGAAGGCTCCAAGGGCGAGGCCTCAAGAAAGGACGCGACCGACGTTCCTCCTCAGTCTTAGGAAAATTTCTCTTAGTTCTTGTATTTATCACTCGACCGTTGGTGGTCGAGCCACTTGGATGTAACTGATCATTCAATGAATGAAATTTATCTTTTGTTGAACTTATGTCTTATACATTTTGTGAACAATATCAATTGTGAAATTCACTAAGTATAAAATGAATAGGAAGTCGTGCGATCTAGGAAATCGTGTAAGCAAACATAAGTACATGCGATCAAAGCATTCATTCAGAACATGAAATTCTTCTAAGTTAAAAAACATAGATCGTGATGTTATTAGACCCTATGTTCGAGCAATTAAATCGTTTGATGAACTTGAATCATGCGTCCCTGTAATAGTACAACCAAGTCATCTAGTAGACCTGACTGCTTATGTTGTGCGATCCTGCGAAAGTTTACTGAAGTCGTACAATAGACTTGGTAACTTGTGTCGTGCGATCCTGCGGTAAAACAATGTCAGAGGTTGGTCGTTGGCTAACCAACGACCCTCCGATGCTTAAGTCAGTACTCGTCGTGATAAATATAAATCGTATAAGAAAAAAGGGTTTAGAAGAAATACCTTTTAAGATGAGTTGCATTCCAGCTACGTGGGATATAGGACAACTAAGTCATCTATATCGTGGGGTTATTAGACCCTATGATCGAGCAATTAAATCGTATGATGAACTTTAATCACGCGTCCCTGTAATACTACAACCAAGTCATCTAGTAGACCTGACTGCTTATGTTGTGCGATCCTGCGAAAGTTTACTGAAGTCGTACAACAGACTTGGTAACTTGTGTCGTGCGATCCTGCGGTAAAACAATGTCAGAGGTTGGTCGTTGGCTAACCAACGACCCTCCGATGCTTAAGTCAGTACTCGTCGTGATAAATATAAATCGTATAAGAAAAAAGGGTTTAGAAGAAATACCTTTTAAGATGAGTTGCATTCCAGCTACGTGGGATATCTCGATTGTCGAGGGTTTGGAGCCGATAGGCACCTTTACCCACGACTTCTGAGATACGATAAGGACCTTCCCACTTGGTGGAGAGCTTACCTGCGTTGAGCTCTTAAGTGCTTTGGGAACACTCGTCAGAAGACGTAAACGCCTTCTTGAAAGACTTTATCTTTAACATTCTTATTGAAATGTCGCTCGACCGCTTGCTTCTGTGACGCCATCCTGATTAGTGCTGATTCTCTAAGTTCTTCAAGGGCGACGAGGTCATAACTTAAATCAACCAGGTTATGGTCCACGGAAGTATGCCTCAAGGTTGGGAGTTGGACCTCGACCGGCAAAACTGCTTCACAACCATACACCAAAGAGAAAAGGGTTTGTCATGTGGACGTACAAGGCATCGTGTGATTCGCCCACAGGACCGAAGGGGGTTCTTCGACCCACTATCCCTTTGCAGCTTTTAATATTTTCTTGATTGAGGCAGTAATGGTCTTATTGCTCGACTCTGCAAGTCCATTTGCCTGGGGATACCTGGGGTTCGGTGTCGTCAACTTGATATTGCGGTCTTCATAGAATTGTCGAGTCCTGTTGCTTATGAACTGGGATCCATTGTCGCAGATAATCTCGGACGGAATCCCAAACCTGCATATGATGTTAGTTTGGATAAAAGAGACGACTTCCTTGTCTCGAATTTGGAAAAAGGCAGCTGCTTCTACCCACTTAGAAAAATAAATCGTAAGTACGAGGAGAAATACCTTTTGCCCTGGGGCAGGTGGTAGCTTATCGACAATGTCCATTCCCCATCTCATGAAGGGCTATGGGATAAGTGTCGAATCTAAGGGTTCATAAGGTTTATAGGACGTACCTGAATATCGTTGACAGGGGTCACAATATTGAACATACCTGACGGCGTCTTTTCGCAATGTCGGCCAGAAATAGCCTTGTAGAGAGATACGATTAGCCAGACTGCGATCTCCTAAGTGGTTGCCACACTCTCCATCGTGCATCTCTTGAAGGATCTTCTGAACTTGACTTTTGCTGGTGACGCATCTCAGGTTTAAGCATGTCGATGATCGTCGATAGAGCCTATCTCCGATCATGACGTACCTGGATGCCTTGAATCTGATCTTCCAAGCTTAAATCTTGTCTTCTGGGAGTTGGTCGTGCATAAAAAAATTCGGATGTCACACGACCAATCATCTTCTTGACTTCGATCTGGACGACATCGTCATTTTCGATGGACGACGTCGCCAGGTGGATCATGGGAATGCTGTTGAATATTGGTTCGACTAGAGCAGACCCTGTTAATGCCTAAAATCGCACCAAAGGGACAACTTAAGGTCGATGTGGACTTAAACAACTAAAGAAAGAATCTTTCGACGAGACGTGCGACGATAAATAAAATAAAGAAACAAGGGATTTGATGACGCAAGAAAAACCTCAATCGAGGAAAAAACATGCGGACGACAGGGGGTGTCGTCGCTGCACTATGGTCGCCAATCAGGGGCGATGTCCTTGGATACTGGTGTCGATCGTACAGTGATTACAATACAAATGAAGAAAATGCTTCAAAATGTAAAGTACAAGTGTTTGAATGTAAAAATAGGTGTTTGTCGTGTACGAAAGAAAGTGTGAACTGCTGGTCGAGGGCTGTCGTCGTGCGTCGAGAGCGATGACTTGAGCTTTTCTTTGAGTGTTCTTGAGTTCGCTGTAGGGTTCTGGCTTTCAGTACTTGATTTCCAGAATTTGAGGGTTCTTAGCTATGAGCGAGAATATTTTTCTCTGCTGTTCGGTTATGTTCGATGATGATTGCTGATGTGTATCGAATGTTAACTGATGATCCTTGATGTGAAGACTTGGCTTGGTATTTATAGTCTTCGCGTCATTAATTAGCTCCATTAATGCTTTGATCAACGGCTACAACTGCTGGAAACGGTTGCCGGAGTGATTATCCATAATGTTCTTCGTCCGTTACGGCTGCTTGCTGCTAATAGCTTTGACTCCTGCATTGATCTTACGCGATGGTCGTACGGGACGGGCGATGCTATGGTCGAGCGTCATGGGGGACGTACGACTTACCTTTTACGGGAGACGACATATGTTTTTTGGGTTCTTGTTGAGACCTTATTTTAATACAAGATATAGCTTAGGACATGCGTCTTACCTGTTTTGGTCGCGGTCGAGCGACGTGATTTTTTGCCAAAACAGTTTGCCCCCAAAATTTAAAAATTGAATGTCAAATTTAAGTTTTAAATTTTGCTTGTCGAACGCTTAGACTTGTGACCTGAGTTGAGGGACTTACCTGGTTGTCGTGGAACTAGACTGGTTCGCCTTTAACTGAACGAGAAGTTGAAAAGGGAACGAGGTCGTGACGTCATGATGACACACGATTGTGCTTACCAGTTGTCGATTACCGGGGTCGACAATCCCTGCGGTCATACGAAGGGTCGAGAGCACGCGGTGATCATCAAAGGGCTCGACCTGGCATGATCGACTGCATAAATAAAGATTACGATGGATCTTTTCTTGGCGATTTTCGTTCGATTAAAACTTGCAAGAATCTTTGATCTAATTTAAGTTTTTCCGAGATCATATAAGATACGACCCTCCAGTTTGCGTATGCGTCGCAAGTCTATCGCTAGAAAGCCTGGAAAAAACTGGGATATCTGGGGCCTTTCAGAAGTGCAAACCCATTTAATCGGGTTGGCAATGTCGACAAAGCCTAGAAGCACCATTAAAAACGAAGAAGACCTCGACGACTTTAGAAGTCTAGCGAGGATTCCCATAGGGATTACCGTAAGCAAGGTTGGCAATGTTTTACCGGAAATGTGCCCCGAGGGGTACGTTGTTATATACGAATACCCGTTCAAAATAGGCTTTCACTGGCCATATTCGCCTTTAGTCAAAGAGTTCATGTGTGAATTTGATCTTTCGCCGGGGCAATTGATGCCCCAATTCTGGAGAGTTATCTTGATCATCGAACGACTTACCTCCAACTGGAATCCACCGATGAATGTGAGGGACCTTCTGACGGCGTATAAGGTCAAGAATGATCGGTACCGTCGCTATAGTTTGTTTTCAAGGTTCAAGGGTGATCGTACCCTGGTTTTAAATACCGCGGTCAACGACCGTGGATGAAAGAAGAGGTACGTATTCGTACGGGTGTCGACGCTGGACACTGATAGTGACTGGATTAGGGAGGGTTGGAATATGACGGGTGAGCCTTTGATTGTACGTTTTCATGTTATTCTGTTGCTCAATTGTTTTTTCGACTGATCTTCTTTTTTATGCATAGATATTGATTTCGATAAGGTAGAGCCGGGTGATGCTTTTCGGGCTAAGATCGAAAAGTTCTTGGAATTTAGTACTGAAGACCGGTCGTACGTCACGCGTCATTTGATAGACGAGGATGATGACACCGTTTTCTTGAGCGACAGAGTGAGGATGGGTCGAGAGGAGAAAGAAGAAGAGGAGGACTCTGAGAAGACTGAGGAGGATAGAAGAGTGAAGAACCAGAGGTAGAGATAATTGGTAAGTATTTTTTTGTCTTCTTTTCGCCTGACTTGGTCTTTCTCTGTTCTGAATCGTCTAATTTCTTTCTTTTACCGTACAGGTGAATCTCAAGCGCAGGCGACATCTTCTGTTGCTAGGAAGATGGCCCAAGTCGAAGTAGCTCGCGAGGCTAGGGAGAAGGACGTTTCGACAACTGGGTCGGGAGTCCTGAAGAGAAAAGAGGTCCCGATATCTGGGTCGGGCCTCTTAAAGAGGACAAAGGTGTCCGTTTTGAGGGAACCGTCGAGGGTCGCCTTGTCCAGGATGGCGAAGGCGTCGGTGGCATTTGACACGACCGGCGCAAAATCTGTGGATACTGCGCAACTGGCGACGATGTCTCCCGTCGTCCTATCCGGCCCTTCATCGGCCGACAGGGGCAAAGGCGCGCAGAAGGGAACTGTGGGGGAAACGACGGTCAACATTACGTTGCCATCGGGTTTTCTGGACGACAATGTCTTGGACGAGACGAAGTTGTACCCCCATTTGGAAAAATATTTGCTTCCGTCTTTCAGGGAGCGTTTTGACGGGGTTTCTTTCGAGAAGAAAGAGTTCCATGCAGCTGGACTCTTATTCTTGGTAAGTATTTCTTTCAAGACTTGTCGTTTGTCGTTGTCGTTGTTTTACTAATGTCGCTCATATTATGATTCTTCAGGCATTCCAAGCTTCCCTAGCATTGCAGGCCGAAACGACGAATATAGAGGTTTCAACGGCTTCTATTACCAAAGATGAAGATGCAGCGTTAGCTAAAGAGAAAGATGCTCTGGAGCATGAAAAAGCGATGTCGGTGCGCCTTGACCATGCTCTGGACGAATTGGATGCCCTCGGTCATACAAGAGATGAGATAAACTCGCGTTTGAAGGAGTCCTTGACTTTGATGCGCGACCAGATAGAGAAGCTGGAGGGGATAAAGGAATCCGTAACCGCGAAGAGGAAGGATGTCGAGGGACTCAAGGCTAAGGTGATAAATTTGAAGAAGGACGAAAATAAGTCTTTCTTTTCTTATGCTCGACTTACTGCGCGTGCGGCAGTTATGCGACGTCACATGCAGGGCATGGATCCTTTGGCTTCAGCGTCAGATGAGCTGCGTCTCTTTTATGAGAGAGTCGGGACCGAGATAGATCTCGACTTGGATGACGAGAAGGAGGTCGAGGAGGAGGTAGCTAGCGAGGGTTTTCAGGATGAGGTATCGGACAAGGTTGTGATCGATGCTCCTCCACAACCTTAGAAAAAATGTATTTGTTTGTTTGTGCTGCTCGACCGTTAGTGGTCGATTATGTACTCGATGGTTTATATAATGAACGCAACTTATGCTTTATCCAAACCATGTTTAATTATGAATTTGAACATAGGACACATAGGAAATCATGCGACTGAGGCATACATTGTAATACGATGAGTAAAACAAATATGTGAACACGCTATTAAAGCATTTTCTAAGTTAAGAGACTTAGGGGTAAAATCGTTTAGACTTTGCGATCGTGCGATTAGATCGTATAATGAGTTTGTATCGTATGCCCATATGGAGGGATGATCAAGTCACAGACTTGATCATGTATGTCGTGCGACCCTGCGAATTTAAAGTCATATAGTAGACTTAGTGATTATTGTCGTGCGATCCTGCGATAAAATGATGTCGAGGGTTGGTCGTTGGCTCATCAACGACCCTCCGATGCTTAAGTCAGTAGCTGTTTGTGAGAAAAATTTGTATGGAAAAGAGTTAGAAATCATACCTTTCTCCTTCATGGGGTATTGCCCCCTGTCATTTATTATTCTATTCTTTTGGGAAAGAAAGATAGGTTTTAAATGACAGTACGACACGACGTTCCGATGAGATACTGTCTGTGATTGATCATGTCATCGTACGACAGGGTACCATAGCGACGTTTCGACTCATTCTCGATCTTCAGGATTCCCAATGGCGTTGGGGATTTTAATTGACAACTTTTGCATGCTCGGGAGTCAACGGTCGATGGCTATCGACATCGTCGATGATATCCTTGAGATTTCCTTTCGGGAAATAATACGCTAATTCCTTCTTCAATGCGATACAATCGTCTGTCGCATGACCATGATCGACGTGGAAGTCGCACCACTTTGATTTGTCTTTTTTAGCATCGTCGAGGTCGGACTTCTTTGTCCATCGAATGGTCGCTTGAGAACTTTTCAGAGCTTCGACTAGGTTCTTAGCGGTCCCTTTGAATTCGTAAGAGGATATCTTGGGGTACTGAGTGAACTTAGTCGCGGTCTTGGCTTCTGCTTTAGTCTTGAAACGAACATTTGAAATTTGGCGCGCGGGCTCTATTCTGGAAACAGCCTTTGTCTTGAACTCTGGCTTTCTAACGCCTAACGACTTCTTGTCGTCAGTGTGCTTGCGACGAAAGGCGGTATCATCCTCGACCCTCATATATGCTAAGGTTCGAGCTCGGACGTCTTAAAAATTCTCTGGGAGATATTTGGTCAGATTGGTGTATAGACCCGAACTATCGTCCAAACCACGCTTATAGGATTCGATCGCAGTTTTGATGTCACAATTGCGGATACTGATAATTTCGGCATTGAATCTATTGAAATAACTTCGAATAGACTCATTGGTCTTTTGCACGACATAGTACAAATCACTAGTCTGCTTTTCCATCTTACGACTGCTGGCGAATTGCCGAGAGAATTGGTTAACCAATTCGGCGAACGACCCGATAGATTTGGGTTTGAGATTGATCAACCACTGGAGAGCAGGACCAGTGAGAATCGCCCCGAAACTCTTGCACATGCATACTTCCTGGTACATGTGTGAAATCGAGATTGTCCACATGAGCTGCTTATACTGCGCGACATGCTCGGTTGGATCGGTTACACCCGAATACTTGGGAGTGAAGGCAGGAATGTTATACTTCTTTGGGACCTCGACGGTGGCGATCTCGTCGATGAAGGGCGACGCCTGATACCCCGAGCGAGGCTCGATGTCGACAGGTACGGCTGCCCCAGGCAACTTGGCGAGCAAGGATAGGACGCGCTCATTTTGGTCCTCTAACATCTTCAAACGCTGGGCGACGCGATCGTTAAGATCAGGATTTGCCCCTGTCGAGGGATTGGTCCCTGGACTAGTGCCGTTACCATGCGACGAACCATTGGTGTCCCCGTTGAATGGAACAAAATATGGCTGCGACCCATAGTGGAATTGCTGCGGTCCATTCTGAAACAATTGTGGTCCCTGCTGAAATGGCTGCGATCTCGGCTGGAAAGATTACGATCCTTGCTGGAAAGGTTGCGGACCACTTTGGAATGGCTGAGAAAACGGCTGGGATCCATTCTGAAACGGCTAGGCGCCACCTTGCAATGGTTGGGATCCATTGTTCAAGGGTGGTGGTCGGATGTGCTGAGAGAGAATCTGCCCAGACTGGGGATTCGGAATGAACAAACCCGGCTGCTGATTCTGCAAGAATGGACCTGGATGCTGATTCTGCGCGGACGGGCCTGGTCCCGGACCTAGATTCTGGATGAATGGTCTAGGACCATTCTGGGGTCCAAAAGGATTCCTTAGCCGCACGATCTCTTCAGTTGCTATGCGATTCTACTCTGCCATTGCATTGAGTTGATTCCTGGCAACCTCGAGCTCCTGATACATCTGAGCGACGGCTTGCTGTGGATTTCCAGAGGCTGCCATTTTCCTGCAACAGAAAATAGAAGAAACTCCAAGAAACTATTAGTAGAATGCACGTTCGTCGAGGAGTTTCTCTAGATGTAGCCCCACGGTGTGCGCCAAACTGTTAATGCCAAAAATCGCACCAAAGGGACAACTTAAGGTCGATGTGGACTAAAAAAACTAAAGAAAGAATCTTTCGACGAGACGTGGGACGATAAATAAAATAAAGAAACAAGGGATTTGATGACGCATGAAAAACCTCAATCGAGGAAAAACCTGTGGAGGACAGGGGGTGTCGTCGCTGCACTATGGTCGCTAATCAGGGGCGATGTCCTTGGATACTGGTGTCGATCGTACAGTGATTGCAATACAAATGAAGAAAATGCTTCAAAATGTAAAGTACAAGTGTTTGAATGTAAAAATAGGTGTTTGTCGTGTACGAAACAAAGTGTTAACTGCTAGTCGAGGGCTGTCGTCGTGCGCCGAGAGCGATGACTTGAGCTTTTCTTCGAGTGTTCTTGAGTTCGCTGTAGGGTTCTGGCTTTCAGTACTTGATTTCCAGAATTTGAGGGTTCTTAGCTATGAGCTAGAATATTTTTCTCTGCTGTTCGGTGATGTTCGATGATGATTGCTGATGTGTATCGGATGTTAACTGATGATCCTTGATGTGAAGACTTAGCTTGGTATTTATAGTCTTCGCGTTATTAATTAGCTCCATTAATGCTTTGATCAACGGCTACAACGGTTGGAAACGGTTGCCGGAGTGATTATCCATAATGTTCTTCGTCCGTTACGGCTGCTTGCTGTTAATAGCTTTGACCCCTGCCTTAAATACTTAACAAACGTAACAGTCAAGGTTAACGTTAGCTTTGGTCGAAGGTGCAGTGATCTTACGCGATGGTCGTACGGGACGGGCGATGCTATGGTCGAACGTCATGGGGGACGTACGACTTACCTTTTACGGGAGACGACGGATGTTTTTTGGGTTCTTGTTGAGACCTTATCTTAATACAAGATATAGCTTAGGACATGCGTCTTACCTATTTTGGTCGCGGTCGAGCGACGTGCGTTTTTGCCCAAACTGACCCAAGGTTCACTAAAGCGTCAGCTTGAGTGTTCTGGTCCCTTGGAATCTGTTCAATAGAAAATGATTTGAACTTTTCGGTAAAATTTCACCAGTCTCGACCACGACCAAAATAGAGAAAACATCTATTACACTTTTTGATAATAAGGTAAAACCATAATACTTTATCCCCTGATCAAAGTTGAAATCGAAAGTTATCCACCTCACGACACTCGACCATGACGTCGTCTAGCTCACACGACCGTCGTATGGAACCTCGCGACCTCGACCGACTAACATGCGATATTTATGTTATATTTTCACTGTTTAAATGTAGGAATCAATGTCATTAATGATCAACGGACATAACCGACAAGGACAATGATGAGCATTAAAACCAGTAGCCGTTACGACCGTTATCAGAGATATTTATGGAATCATTCAAGATATCCGAAGGCTATAAATACAAAGGTTAAATCACCATTTCACATATCTCTGACATCTGAAAACATCCGAACTCTGAAGAACACTCGAAGCAAAGAATTCTCTCTCAAAGGATCGCTCACGACGCATGACTTACACACACGACACATAGTTTTTTCCACACGACACACCTGTTTTTACATTCGATACACTTGTTACTTTACATTTAAAGTCTTTATTTCATTTGTATTGTAATCATTGTACTCTCGACACCGGAAACATAAGGACATCGCCCCTGTTTGGCGACCATAGTGCAGCGACGACATCCAAAGTTGTCCGCGGGTTTTTTCCTCGTTGAGGTTTTTCCCGCGTCACCAAAATGTTTGTCTTATTTACATTTTTTGTCTTTGTCGTACGGTTTGTCGAGTGATTCCCATTCTTTAGTTGTTAAGCTCCACAATCAACCTTAAGTTATCCTTCTGGACGATTTTTGGCATTAACAGTTTGGCGCCCACCATGGGGCCCCATCTAGAGAAAATCTTCGACAAACGTGCGTCTTACTAATGGTTTCTTGGAGTTTCCTCTTCTCTCTATTTCGGGAAAATGGCAGCCCAAAGAAACCAAGAGCAGATCATTGCCCAGGTGCATGGGGAGCTTGAGAATGCACATGATGCTCCTGGGACAGTCGACGACTATCACCTGGAGGAAGTCATCTTGGACCAGAGCAAGCCTGACTAGAAAGTCCTTGTAGGATCGTCCCTCGATCCCTATTTAAAATACAAGCTAATATCTTTCTTGCAGGAACATGCCGATTGATTTGCCTGGTTGCACGAAGACATGGTCGGCATAGACCCTGGCGTCATTTCCCATAAGCTCAATGTCGACCCGTCATTTAAGCCCATCAAGCAAAAGCGGCGGAAATTTTCGTCTGAAAGGAGTAGGGTGATAAATGACGAGGTCGACAACCTCCTCAGGACAGGGAAAATTCGAGAAGTAAAGTACCCCGACTGGCTTGCAAATGTCGTTGTCGTTCAGAAGAAAAATGGCAAATGGAGGGTTTGTATTGATTTTACAGATCTCAACAAAGCTTGTCCAAAAGACCCTTTTCTATTGCCACATATCGATGCCATGGTCGACGCGACAGCAGGACATGAACTGTTGACGTTCATGGATGCTTATTTTGGATATAATCAGATCCTGATGCACGTCAAGGACCAGGAGAAAAATGCATTCATGACAGACCGATGTATTTACTGTTATAAGGTTATGCCTTTTGGGCTAAAAATGCAGGTTCTACCTACCAACGTCTAGTGAATAAGATGTTCAAGGATCATCTTGGCGACACGCTGGAAGTCTATATCGACGACATGCTGGTCAAGTCGAAGCTAGCAGTCGACCACGTCGAGCATTTGAGGCAGTCGTTCAACATCCTTCGAAAGTATAGCATGAAGCTCAACCCGACGAAGTGTTCCTTTGGTGTTAGTGCCGGGAAATTCCTGGGCTACATGGTCACTCGTCGAGGAATCGAGGCTAATCCCGACCAAATCAAAGCTATTATCGAGATCAAGTCTCCTAGAAATTTCAAAGAGGTCCAAAGGCTCACTGGTCGGGTGGCAGCTCTGAACAGGTTTATATCTCGATCCTCAAACAGATGTCATTTATTTTACAATGTCCTCAGAAAAAAAGGCTTCGATTGGACCGACGATCATGAGCAAGCACTGCAAAAATTGAAATAATATATTGCGTCACCGTCTTTGCTGTCGAAGCCTCACGATCATGAGGTCTTGCAGCTATATTTAGTTGTCAGTTCAAATGCAGTAAGCGTCGTCCTGACACGGGAAGATGAAAAATAGCAACTGCCAATCTATTATGTAAGTAAATCTCTCTTGGACGTCGAAACTAGGTATTCCTCAATGGAAAAACTACTTTTGTCGCTTGTTACAGCCGCAAAGAAATTGCGACATTATTTCGAATCGCCTCCTATTACTGTCCTGACTAACTTTCCTCTTAAGTCTGTCCTGAGATTGGCGAAATGGAGCACATATCTCAGTAGTTACGACATCGATTTCCAACCCAGGACAACCATCAAATCGCAAGCATTAGCCGATTTCATCGCCGACTTTAGTCCTGAGTTGGGGAAAGAAGCAGAGCTCGAAGTGTCCACTGTGGAGACTCACGACGACGTGCCTTGGATTTTACATGTCGACGGATCGTCCAACGTTAGAGGTTCAGGACTAGGCGTCGTCTTAAAGTCGCCACAGGGGGGCACGATGGTGTATTCCGTTCGATGCGATTTCAAAACCACCAACAACGAAGCAGAGTACGAAGCCCTGATCGTGGGAATGAATATGGCCCACGACTCGGGGGCAACCGTGTTACATGTCAAAAGCGATTCTCTTTTGGTCGTGAACCAGATGAATGGAGAATTTGTGGCCAAAGATTCAAAGATGACAGCGTACCTAAAGGTAGCAAAAAAAAATCAGAGAAATTCAAATCGTTTTCTATTGAACAGATTCCAAGGGATCAAAATACTCAAGTCGATGCTCTAGCAAACCTTGGATCTGCTCTAGTCGAACTAGTATTCGACAGTATTCCTATGATCCACCTAGCGATGTCGTCCATCGAAAATGACGATCTCGTTCAGCTCGAAATCCAAGAAGATGATTAGTCGTGTGACATCAGAAATTTCCTTATGCACGACCAACTTCCAGAAGACAAGATAGAAGCCTGGAAAATCAGGTTCAAGGCATCCATGTATGTCATGATCGGAGATAGGCTCTATCAACGATCATCGACAAGCTTAAACCAAAAATGCATCACCAGCAAAAGCCAAGTTCAGAAGATCCTCCAAGAAATGCACGATGGGGAGTGTGGCAACCACTCAGGAGGCCGCAGTTTAGCTAATCGTATCTCTCGACAGGGCTACTTTTGGCCAACACTATGACAAGACGCCGTCAGGTATGTCCAGAACTGTGATCCTTGTCAGCGACATTCAGGTACGTCCCACAACCCTTCCGAACCTTTGCACTCGACATTGATCCCATGGCCCTTCATGAGATGGGGGATGGACATAGTCGGCAAGCTGCCACCTGCCCTATGACAAAAGGTTTTTCTCCTCGTACTTATAGATTACTTTTCCAAATGGGTAGAAGCAGTTGCCTTTTCCCAAGTTCGGGACAAGGAAGTCGTCTCTTTTATTCAGACTAACATTATATGCAGGTTTGGGATCCTATCTGAATTTTTTTGCGACAATGGATCCCAGTTCATAAGCAACAGGACTCGACAGTTCTGTGAAGACCGCAACATCAAGTTGACGACCTCGACACCCAGGTATCCCCAGGAAAATGGACTTGCTGAATCGAGTAATAATACCATCATTGCTTCAATTAAGAAAAGGTTAAAAGCTGCAAAGGGAAAGTGGGTCAAAGTACTCCCATCGGTCCTGTGGGCGAATCGCACGACACCTCGCACGTCCACAGGACAGACTCCTTTCTCTTTGGTTTATGGTTGTGAAGCAGTTTTTCCAGTAGAGGTTCAGCTCCCAACCTCGAGGCACACTTCCGTCGATCACAATCTGGTCGATTTAAGTTATGACCTCGACGCCCTTGAAGAGCTCAAGGAATCAGCACTGATCAGAATGGCGACGCAAAGGTAAGCGGTCGAGCGACACTTCAACAAGAATGTCAAAATTAAAGTCTTTCAAGTAGGCGACCACGTCCTCCGACGAGTGTTCCAAAGCACTCAAGAGCTCAATGCAGGTAAGTTGTCCACCAAGTGGGAAGGACCTTATCGTATCTCAGAAGTCGTGGGTAAAGGTGCCTATCGGCTCCAAACCCTCGACAATCAAGATATCCCATGTAGATGGAATGCGACGCATCTGAAAAGGTATTTTTCTAAATCTTTTTTCCTCTTTCATACGATTTTTTTTCATCACGACGATTACTGACTTAAGCATCAGAGGGTCGTTGGCTAGCCAACGACCAACATCTGACATTGTTTTATCGCAGGATCACACGACATAATTGATCAGGTCTCTGACTTGATTATCCTTTCGCAGGGACACATGGTTCAAATCCATCGTACGATCTAGTCGTACGATCGTAAGGCCTAGCGACCCCACGATCTAAGTTTTTTAACTTAGAAGAATTTCATGTTCTGAGTGAATGCTTTGATCGCATGTGCTTATGTTTGCCAATACGATTCGAAGGTATAGAAGTCCTACGAACTTACGTTCTAATCGTTGTATTGTAATAGTTGCCTAAATCGCACGATTTCTTGATTCATTCCATACTTAGTGAATTTCACAATTGATACTATATCTGTCCATGACATGTATGAGTCGAAATAATACATGAGTTCATAAAGAAACATAAATTTCATATATTAAACGATTAAGTACATCCGAATGACTCGACCCCCAACGGTCGAGTAATAAAAAAAAAACTTGGAATAAAATTCCCTAAGATTGAGGAGGGTCGTCAGTCGCATCCTTGTCAAAGGCTTCGCCTTTGGAGCCTTCGTCAACCTCCTCCTCATCAACCTCCTTCTCGTCATCAGAGTCGAGGTCTCTTTCAGTCCCGACGTCCCTCAAGAAGAAGGCAAGCTCGTCCGATGCCGAGGCCAAATGATTTTTGCTCGACAGGTGTCGTCGCATAATCGCCGCCTGCGCGGTAAATCGAGCAAAAGCGAAGACAGACTTTGCCTCGTCTTTCAACTCTTTCACCTCAGCCTCCAACTTCGTCACCCTCGATTTGGAGTCTTCAGCCTCTTTTTTACTCGCGGCCAAAGACTCCTTGATCTTATCCATCTCGTCCCTTTGATCGGCGATCATGGACAAAGACTGCTTCAGACGGTGGTTTGCCTCATCCTTTGCACGTCCGACGGCCTCTAGCTCATTCAAAGCTTCATCAAGACGTTTTGACATAGCCTCTTCGCGCTCTAGAGCAACCTTTTCCCTTTCCAACGCTGCATTCCCCCTCTCGTGGGCAGAAGACACCAAACCCCTTATCTTAACCGTTTCAGCGTGCAAGGCAAGGGAAGACTGGAACGCCTGTAAAAACATAAAAGAACATATTAGTAAACGCTCGACAAAGATTAAAAACACTAAAACACAAGTTTTGAAAGAAAAACTTACCATAAACTCCAGTCCAGGGACATGGGATCCCGTCTCCTCGACCGGGAATCCCTCGAAACGCTCCCTGAAAGAAGGGAGCAGATATTTCCCCAGATGAGGAAACAGATTCGTCCCGTCTAGGACACTATCAGCCATAAAGTCCGACGGCAACGTAAAGTTAGCCGTCGTGACCTTAGCCCCTCCCGTCGTGTGACCCTTGCCCTTGTCGGCCGACGAAGGGTTCGACGTGGCAGACGGGGACTTTGCCGTTTTCGCCGGAGGTGCCGAACTAATAGGTGTTGCATCGATCGCACTAGAAGGTGTCTTCGTCTTCGCAGGCGATGCGACCGATACCTTCACCTTCTCAGGCGTAACGACTCTCGACGAGTCATCAGCCCTTGAAGACGGTTCCCTCGGGATCGTCATCCTCGTCTTCATTGAAACCTCAGACCCAGTGGTCGAGGTCCTTTGCCTCTTTTCCTTGCCCTTACGGGCGAGCTCAAGTTGAGCTGCCCTCTTGGCACTGGCAGTTGGCACCTTTCCTTGAGATTCTCTTAGAAACAACGAAGAGAAAAATGTTACACGATGGACATAAGAGAAAAGTTCGAGGTCGAGTAGAAATGAATAAAACACTTACCGGTCATTTCTTCTTCTTCTTCTCTCAACTCTTCCTCTTTCTCCTCTGTTTGGGCAAAAAATCACGTCGTACGACCACGACCAGAGCAGGTAAGACGCACGCTATAATCCAAATCTTGTATTAAGATAAGGTCTTGACAAGAACCTAGAAAACATCCATCGTCTCCCGTGAAAGGTAAGTCGTACGTCTCCCATGACGCTAGACCATAGCGTCGCCCGTCCCGTACGACCATCGCGTAAGATCACTGCACCTTCGACCAAATCTAACGTTAACCTTGACTGTTACGTTTGTTAAGTATTTAATGCAGGAGTCAAAGCCATTAACATCAAGCAGCCGTAACAGACGAAGAGCATTATGGATAATCACTCCGGCGACCGTTCCCAGCCGTTGTAGTCGTTGATCAAATCATTAATGGAGCTAATTAATGGTACGAAGACTATAAAAGTCAAGCTAAAGCCTCATTTCAAGGGACATCAGTTAACATCTAAGATACATCAGCGAACATCACCAAACAGCAGAGAAAATCATCCAAACTCATAGCAAAGAACATTCAAACTTTGGAGATCAAGTATTGAAAGCCAGAACCTTACAGCGAACTCAAGAACACTCGAAGGAAAGCTCAAGTATTGCTCTCGACGCACGACAACAGCCCTCGACCAGAAGTTCACACTTTGTATTCACACACGAAAAACACCTGTTTGTACATTTAATCACTTGTACTTTATATTTCGAAGTATTTCCTTCATCTGTATTGTAATAATCGTACGATCGACACTAGTACCAAGGACATCGCCCCTTATTGGCGACCATAGTGCAGCGACGACACCTCTTGTCGTCCGCAGGTGTTTTCCTCATTTGAGGTTTTTCCTGCGTCATCAAATCCCTTGTCTCATTTATTTTTTCCTCGTCGCACGTCTTGTCGAAAGATCCTTTCTTTAGTTGATTAAGTCCACATCGACCTTAAGTTGTCCCTTTGGTGCAATTTTTGGCATTAACAGTTTGGCGCCATCCGTGAGACTACATCTAGAGAACATCCTCGACGAACGTGCACCCTACTAACAGTTTCTTGGAGTTTTTTCTGCTCTCTATTGCAGGAACAATGGCAGCCCCTGGAAATCCGCAGCAAGCTGTTGCTCAGATGTATCAAGAGCTCGTAGTCGCCAGGAATCAGCTCAATGCAATGGCATAGCAGAATCGCAGAGCAGCTGAGGAAATCGCGCGGTTAAGAAATCCTCTTGGACCTCAAAATGGTCCTAGGCCGTTCGTGCAGAACCCAATTCCAAGATCGTTCGACCAGAATGGCCCTAGACCATTTGTCCCGAATCCAGGTTCATCCGCGCAGAATCAGCATCCAGGCCCGTTCATGCAGAATCAACAGCCAGGGCCGTTCAACCCAAATCCTCAGTTTGGGACAGTTCCTCCTCAGCACATAAGGCCACCATTTCAATGGGTCTCATCCATTACAAGGGTCGCAGCCTTTCCAGCAGGGGTCGCAACCATTTCAGCAGCCATTTCAGAATGGACCTCAAGGTGGATCTCAGCCACTCCACGGTGGATCGCAGCCTTTTCAGCAAGGATCGCAGCCGTTTCAGAATGGACCGCAACAATTCCCCTATGGGTCGCAGCCATATTTTGTCCCATCCAACGGGGACACCAATGGTTCGTCGCATGGTAATGGCACTAGTCCAGGGACTACTCCCTCGACAGGGGCAAATCCTGATCTTAACGATCCCGTCGTCCAACATTTGAAGATGTTAGAAGACCAAAATGAGCGTGTCCTGTCCTTGCTCGCCAAGTTGCCTGGGGCAGCCATGCCTGTCGACGTCGAGCCTCGCTCGGGGTATCAGGCGTCGCCCTTCATCGACGAGATCGCCATCCTCGAGGTCCCAAAGAAGTATAACATTCCTGCCTTTACTCCCAAGTATTCGGGTGTGACCGATCCAACCGAGCATGTCGCGCAGTATAAGCAGCTCATGTGGACGATCTCGATTCCACACATGTACCAGGAAGTATTCATGTGCAAGAGTTTCGGGGCAACTCTCACTGGTCCAGCTCTCCAGTGGTTGATCAATATCAAACCCAAATCAATTAGGTCGTTCGCCGAATTGGTCAACCAATTCTCCCGGCAATTCGCCAGCAGTCGCAGGATGGAAAAGCAGACTAGTGATCTGTATTATGCCGTGCAGAAGACCAATGAGTCTATTCGAAGTTATTTCAATAGATTCAATGCCGAAATGATCAGTATCCGCAATTGTGACATCAAAACTGCGATCGAAGCTTATAAGAGTGGTCTAGACGATAGTTCAGGTCTATATGTCGATCTGACCAAGTATCCCCAGAGACTTTCGAAGACGTCCGAGCTCGAACCTTGGCATATATGAGGGTCGAGGATGATTCTGCCTTTCGTCGCAAGCACACTGACGACAAGAAGTCGTTAGGTGTCAGAAAGCCAGAGTTCAAGACAAAGGCTGTTTCCAGAGTAGAGCCAGCGCGCCAAATTTCAAATGTTCGTTTCAAGACGAAAGCAGAGGCCAAGACCGCGACAAAGTTCACTCAGTACCCCAAGATATCCTCTTACGTATTCAAAGGATCTACAAAGGACCTAGTCGAAGCTCTGAAAAGTTCCCAAACTACCATTCGATGGCCAAAGAAGTCTGACCTGGACGATGCTAAGAAAGACAAATCAAAGTGGTACGACTTCCATGCCGATCATGGTCATGCGACAGACGACTGTATCGCATTGAAGAAGGAACTAGCATATCATTTCCCGAAAGGAAATCCCAAGGACATCATCGACGATGTCGCTGTTCCAGCTAATGGCCATCGACCGTCGACTCCCGAGCCTGCAAAAGTTGTCAATTGAAATTCCCTACGCCATGGGGAATCCATGAGTCGCTCGTGAGTGCTACAAGTCTACCTTGAAGGCGCGAAAATAAACTAAAGTCACAAGTTCAAGCTCTCGACAGGTTCGTTTCTTCTATCCCTAAATTAATATTTTTTTCACAAAGATAAGTCTACTATGGTGCCCGGTCGCACGCCAACATAGTCAGCGCATGACAATATTCCTCCGTGTCATTATGTCATTTAAAACTTATCTTTTCCTCCCAAAAAGAATTAGGTAATAAATGACAGGGGGCAAATAGAGAGAGAAGTCGAAATGGTACGTTCTCTAACTCTTTTTCATACGATTTTTTCTCACAAAACGACTACTGACTTAAGCATCGGAGGGTCGTTGGCCAGCCAACGACCAACTGTTAGCCTCAATCTGCCTAATCAAAGAAGTATTTAGAAGTAGTGAAAAATAGGCTAAGTGAAGAATGCCTCTTACAGAGGCTCTGCCGGACTTACCGAGAGATCAAGATCAAGAATCTACAGAAGCTAAAGAGGCGCGCTACAGAAGCTCTGTCATACGCGCAAAGAAGATCAATAACTCGGAATCCGGGGAAGACTGCTCCACAGAGGACCAGACCGCAGAACCTCTGTAACTCATTACAGAGCCTCTGTGGTCCTCACAATCAGACTTGAAGATATTTACAATATCTTGCTACTGTTACAGGACCTGTTCATCAACTTGCATGTGAGCATGCCCTGTCCAACGTCGACGTGTCAAACTCTGATTGGATTCAATAGGGCTTAATACATAATAGACGTCTGCTGCATTAAATGCAATACGGCACGCCTGACTGTTCATGCCATACTTGCAACTGTTCACGACATCCGTTCAACTATTCATCAGTACCATCTGAATAGTACCATATGCTTTATGGTCCCCTTTAGAGTAGTATATAAGGAAGACTCATGTTGAGTTCTTCCTTATCACTTATAAATCAAACATCACAAGAACACAAAAGCTTATTCACCTTAAAAGTCATATCTGTTTTGAAGCTTTTCTTACTCATAGTTCTTAAACCTGTTCTTAGTTTATATATTCAGTAAACTTTAAGATATAATATTCTGTTCACTGTTTATTTATATTTTGGTCTAAATCTATCAAACTTATCTGTTAGTTCTTCAAATATGCTTCCGCATCAAACATTAACTTGAACTAATAGATCTGATAATCTTGTTTAAAGCAAAACGGGAACCAACAATTGGTATCAGAGCAAAGCTTGATTTTCAATATCAAGTGATCCTCGTTTTACAACTTTTATCTAATAGATTATTTTCTCTCTTCATCACCATATTTCTGGATATTGGTTGTACCCAGAAAAACTTTCAGATCTTCATACTCATAAATCCTCCATCAGATTATCCTTTTCTCAAAATGACAAATACCAATAACTTTTTTACTGCTGGCTCATTAACTAAACCTCCGACTCTTCTTAGAGATGAGTATCCTCAATGGAAAATAAGAATGGTTCATTTTTTTGAGGGTACTGAAAAAAATCTCAAACAATATCTTTATAATCTTCCTCCGGTTCCTATGATAACTATGCCACGTATACCAGCAACTGATGAATCTCTTGAAATCCCTGAACATAAAAAACCTAAGCCTAAGTAGACTGGTCAGATGAAGATAAGGCAGAAGATGAAGTTGCACATAAAACGAAAAGAATATTAATCATGGTTATCCCCAACGAAATATTTCAATCTTTAGATGCATGCGAAACAGCGCACGATCTTTGGAAAGAATTAGAAAGACAACTGGAAGGGGGTGCTAAAACACCGAAGAACCGAATAGCACAATACATAAACGAGTATCATGCCTTCAGAGCCTCTGCAACAGAATCTCTGCAAACAACATACGATCGGTTCAACTCTCTCATAAACAAATGCAGAAAGTCTGGTATTCACAGAACCACGGAAGAAAATAACGTCATGTTTCTAAAGAGCCTGAACGATGAGTGGCTTCAGTTGTCTATGTCTTTACAAACAAATCAAGATCTAGACTACTGGACTCTCTCTGATCTCTATGGAACACTAGCCGCACAAGAGCCTCAAATAGCTCAAGCTAAAACACTAACCATTGTACCATACGCATTGGTTAGTAAATCAACAGAGGCTACGGACAGACCAAGAAATGAGAGATCTACAGAGGAGAAAAAGAGGGAGAAAAAGAAGATGGTAATGATTGATAGCGAAGAAGACGAGCTGATAGAAGAAGAAATAACTCTTGCATCATTAGCTAAATCAATGGCTCTATTGACAAGAGAGTTTAGAAATAACCAAAGGAATTCTGGTAGAAGAGATGATGGAAGAAGAGAAGAATCAAGTAACCAACAGAGGTCAGACTACATAAATGATGACCAACAGAGGTTGAGCGACAGAAACTACAAAGGAAATGACCGACAGAGATCAGATGACAAGCTAGGCCACACACAAGAATGCTACAAATGTGGTAAGCCTGGTCATTACGCAAACGAATGCCGAACAGAGAAAGGTGGAGACCAACAGAAGTCCGAAGATCGAACTGGAAACACCTCCCAAGGTTGTTTCAACTGCGGCAAGCCAGGTCATTTCGCAAAAGAATGCAGAAGTAGACAAAATCGCCCACAGAAGGACTCAGCTTTTTACAAAAAGAAGGCTGAGTATTATGCGCAAAAATCACTAATGGCGAACAGAGGGCATTCTGAGGCAAACAAGGAGGACTTCGAGTCAGACTCTACCTCTGACGATGAATTCCCCACCAATGCCCTGTTCTATGGCATGGCAGAAGTTAACTCCGGCACTGACACTGAGGTATCCATTTCAAACTCTACCTCAAGTATTAATACTGTAGATGATGATTTATTTAAACTTAACATTGAACTGAAAGAAGTAAATAAAAGCATTCAAAAAAGGCTAACCTTTAATGAGAGAGAAGTAAGGCTTCTCACTCTAGAAAAAGCCAAAATCTTTGAAGAAAAAGAAAAAATCGAAAAATATTGGAGCAAAAATGTAGATCCTTTAAAAAGGCAAATTTCTGATCTAACCTATGCTTTAAAAATCAAAACAAAAGAACTTTCAGTTTCAAGAAGTGAAACAACATACACAAGAGCTCTCAAAGAATACTTTCAAAAAGAAAGGGAGGTACTTTGGCAAGATCTTTTAAGAAGAGAAGTTTTACTTAAAAACTATAAAGATGCACAGAAGGTGTATGAAAAGGTAAACTCTCAAATAGCAAGACGAGGTATAGGGTACAGTGATATTACCTTAGGAGTTGAAAATAAACAACTAAAACCTCTGTCTTCTCTATTTGTTTTGGGAAAAACTAACAAACCAAACTTTCCAAACATACTTTCTGTAAGTAAAAGGGTTAAAATCTCTGCAGAACCTCACTTGAGGAAACATACAAAGATGATCAATGTATGGTTTGAAAACACAGATTCATCATCTTCAACCACTGTCAATAGAGGAATCAAACCAAAGAAATATCTGTAAACACAAGATCAGATTGGTATCTTTAAGTTTGGTAAACCAGAGACTCAAACACAGGTCGCTTTTGTCTGCATGATAAACGATGAAAAGAAATTATCAGCAGAAGCTCCTGAGTTTAAACCCATCTTTTCAGAAGAAAAACTTGAAAAAGAAATTTTGGAAGTTTTGAAATCAAATGTTTTAGAAAATCTCAGTACATCTTCTATAGATCAAATTCTCGCTGAAAAGATCTCATCAGATACCTCTGCCATCTATGAAAGTCATTCTACAGAGGAAGAAAGCTCGTACGATACTTGCTCAGAAAATCCAGCCTCTGTCGAAAGAGATGACTCAACCTTTGTATATGAGGACGATTCAACCTCTGACGACTCAGAGACTGATTCTAAATCAGGGATAGTTCACTATGATACAGAGGATGTTAAAATCTCCTCTGAAGTTCTTAACAGAACTATTTCTCCAAAAGAGAAAATCACAGAGATACCTATCTGCCCAGATTTTCTGAACATGTATTTAAAAGTCAAAACCTCTGCTGAACTCGATATATTAAAGAAGACCTCTGTAGATCCTAAAAGTTCAAAATTTTCAAAACCTTTGAAAATTAAAGAGAATCCCACTTGGCAACAAAAGGTAAAATGGCATGAAGCTAACAAATACTTTTCCTCTGTGACAGTGAAGAAAGATGTTCACCACAGAAGAGAGTCACAGAAGGCAGGAACTAAACAAGACTTTTGCAAACAACATTCTAGTATTCATAGATCTTCTTGTAAAAGGAAATCTAATGTAAAGAAAGAGTGTAATGCCTCTGTGGCTCAGTTCAATGAATTCAATGAAAAGTTCAAACGAATCACGTCTCATATTCAATACTGTCATTGTTTTGATCTTATGTTCAAATTGAATAAACACTTCTCAAGTCCAGATTGCTTACTCTCCACTAAAATTCAAACTCCAAAGTCAAAACCTTGAGAGAAACAATCTGATCTTTCTACAAAGGATAAAATGTATTTCAAAAATTCTAACAATATTGGACCCATATGGATATGGGTACCTAAGTCTCTGTGATTGTCTTACAGAAGCAACATGTGCCAATTTGGTATCTTGACTCCGGATGCTTAAGGCACATGACTGGCGACAGAAGATTACTATCCACATACAAAGAAACACACGATGGTGGATCTGTAACTTTTGGAGACAACAAGAAGGGACATATCAAAGGCTATGGAGTCATACAGAAAGAAAATGTCTCTGTATACAAAGTTGCATATGTGAATGGCCTCAAACACAACCTACTAAGTGTAAGTCAACTCTGTGATACAGGATTCGATGTGTTATTCAAAAGAACTTTCTGCTCTCTACAAAGTAAAAACACAGGAATGGAACTTCTGTGAGCTGAAAGAATAGGTGATCTATATCTAATGAACTTTACTTCAAAATCCAAGGACAAAGTTTGCCTAGTAGCCTGCAAAAGTGAAGAAGCTTGGTTATGGCACAACAGGTTCTGTCACTTAAACTTTCACACCTTGGATAAACTAGTAAAACTCGATCTAGTTAAAGGTCTGCCAAATGTTAAATTCAATAAGGATCACTTGTTTTCGGCCTGTGAAATGGGAAAACCCAGAAGGGCTTCCCATAATGGCAAAACAGACGTGTCTTGCACTAGGCCTCTGTACATGCTTCATGTCGACCTCTGCGGTCCCATTGCTATACAGAGCCTAGGTGGCAAGAAATACATACTTGTCCTAATTGATGAGTATTCACGTTTCACATGGGTTGAATTTATTAGAAAGAAATCAGATGTTCCAATTATATTGATAAATCTAATGAAAAGAATCCAAGTTCTTTATGACTGCAGAATACAGAAGTTAAGAAGTGACAATGGCACAGGATTTAAAAACTGTGTCATTGAAGCCTATCTTTCTACTGAAGGAATATCACAGAACTTCTCTGTCGCTCGCACTCCACAACAGAACGGTGTAGTCGAAAGAAAGAATCGAACACTTGTGGAGGCCGCAAGAACTATGCTATCAGCATGCGGATTATCAATGAACTTTTGGGCAGAAGCAATTTCTACTGCGTGTTATACACAGAATCGTTCAACCATAGTGAAAAGACAACTCAAGACGCCTTACGAATTGCTTCACAAAAGGCGGCCAAACATCAAGTTTTTCCATGTATTCGGATGCAAATGCTTTGTTTTAAACGACAGAGATTCGAGAGGAAAGTTTGAAGTAAAAGCTGATGAAGGCAAATTCATTGGATACTCTGCCACTTCCAAAGCCTACAGAACCTTCCTTACAAAGTCTCGCAAGATTGTAGAAAGCATTAATGTTTCTTTTGATGATTCATTCCAAATGACTTCTGAGCAAATTAGTTCAGAACTCGGAATTAAAGGGAAATCATCTGACATCTCAAGAACAAAAGAAGATTTGGATCTTCTATTTTTAGAGATGTTCCAAAATGACATTGATCCTTCTGTTGGAACCATCAGAGTTTCTGAAGAACCATCCTCTGTCGGACAAAATCCTACAGAAGATGAAACATCAAGAAATACGACCACAGAAGCTGCTGAAAAACAAACTCCACAATCCACGGAAGAACCAATTACAGAGGAAATCGAGGACCAAGACTATACGTCCTCAGAGGAACAAACTCCACCACCACTCATACCAATCATTCCACAAACGGTAGAATCAACTACCAAGGCACAAAGAACGACAGAAGCTACACAAGAAGAAACACAAGAAGCCTCTGAAGAAAGGTTCGATGACATTGATGATCATCTTCCACGCACAACTCAGTGGACAAAAAGCCATCCTCCAAGCCACATAATCGGAGAACCTTCTGACTCAGTAAAAACCAGGTCTGCCACTGCTAATTTTTGTTTCTTTACTAACTTTATCAGTGTGATAGAACCAAAGAAGATTTCTGAAGCCCTTGATGACCCAAACTGGGTAGACGCCATGCAAGAAGAACTTCTGCAGTTTGAGCGTAACAAAGTATGGACTTTAGTACCTTTGCCACGAGGGAAACAGGCCATTGGGACTAAGTGGGTCTACAGAAACAAGAAGGATGAAGATGGAGTGGTCATCAGAAACAAAGCACGATTGGTAGCAAGGGTTATAGACAAGAAGAAGGCATAGACTACGATGAGACTTTTGCCCCTGTCGCACGGCTCGAAGCAATAAGAATATTCTTAGCCTTCGCAGCCCACAGAGGTTTTAAAGTCTATCAGATGGACTTAAAATCAGCTTTTCTCAACGGTGGAATCCAAGAAGAGGTTTACGTAAATCAGTCACCAGGGTTTGAAAGCTCAAAGTTTCCAAGACATGTATACTACCTTGAAAAGGCTCTATACGGACTGAAACAGGCTCCAAGAGTATGGTACGAACGACTTTCTACCTTTCTTCTAGTCAATGGCTACAACAGAAACAGTACTACCTTATTCTATAAACATAAAAAGGGTGAGATAATGCTAGTACAAATCTATGTGGATGACATAATTTTCGGGTCTACTAATTCAGAAGAGTGTAAAAGTTTTGAAAAACTCATGCAGAGTGAGTTTGAAGTGAGTATGATGGGAGAATTAACATTCTTCCTCGGACTTCAAGTCAAACAAACTTCAGAGGGAATTTTTATAAATCAAGCCAAATTTGTCTCTGACATTCTGTCAAAATATAACCTCTCTGATACCTCTGCAATGAAAACTCCAATGGCCACTGGAAATAAGTTATTCTTAGATCCAAATGGTATCTCTGTAGAATGCACTCTCTACAGAGGCATGATTGGATCTCTGTTATACTTAACAGCGAGCAGACCTGACATCATGCATGCCACATGTCTTTGTGCACGTTATCAAGCTAATCCAAAGAAATCACATTATGATGCTGTGAAGAGAATCTTTAGATACCTAAAGGGGACCAAAAATCTCGGTCTCTGGTATCCACAGAACTCTGGTTTCAGTCTTAAAGCTTATACAGATTCAGACTATGGAGGATGCATGCTCGACAGAAAGAGTACCTCTGGGAGTTGCCAATTCCTAGGTGGTAAACTAGTCAGTTGGACCTCCAAGAAGCATAATTGTGTCTCAACATCCACTGCAGAAGTTGAATACGTTACTGCTGCTAGCTGTTGTTCTCAGGTTCTATGGATGAAAACTCAGCTAAAAGACTACGGCCACATCCTATTCAAAATACCCATCTTCTGTGATTCCAAAAGTGCCATTGCTATCTCTGCCAATCCTGTGCAACACTCAAAAACCAAGCATATCGATATAAGGTACCATTTCTTGAAACATCATGTTGAATACGGTACAATTGAAATGCATTTCGTACCAACAGAATATCAACTCGCTGACTTATTCACCAAAGCACTAGACGAGAAAAGATTCAACTTCTTGGTGGGTAAGTTAGGAATGATAAACATGGTGTGACAATCCTCTATATGTATAGCTTTATATTATGTAAATATGTACAAATTTCCTTTATTTTTGCATTAAATTAATTTATTTATGTATGTAAGTTTTCAATCTTAAATAGTTCTTAAAATCACAGAGCTTCTGTAAGTCAACTCAGAACCTCTGACGACCCCTACAGAACCACTGGAAAACATGACCTATGTTCTATGCAAAACTTATCATTCTTTAATCCAAGCATAGGTCAAGGGGGAGCAAAAGGAAATTACTTGATCTACAGAGGTGATTAGATCAAGGGGGAGCAAAAGGGGACCCTGAAATGATCTAAAGAGATAAAACTTTCAAGGGAAAGCCAAAGAAGAATGTCGATGACTCCATATCGACAGAAGTCAGACATCACTGCCGAGAAAAGAAGAACCAAAAGGTATGTCTCTCGCACAAAAGGTGTTATAAAACAGTTTTCTAGGACAAGAATTGTCAAATATGTCCTAAATATACTGTGAATAACATTTCAAAAATCAAAAGCTCAAAAAGTTACACAAAATTCGAATTAGGAGAAATTTAAGGTCATAGAGCTTCTGCTGAGCTCAACAGAGGTTTTGCAAGAAATATGCTCTGTAATCGCAAATTAACCCTCTGTCGATCTTTTGGAATGTTATCTCGGAAACCGAAAACACAAACCATGACCTTCTCGAACTAACCGTTCTTTAATAACAGTTTTCTCGGACACAAACTTTCAAATATGTCCGAAAAACATCTCTTAAACCAAATCAAAAATTGGATGATCAGAAAAATTAATAAAATTTTTGTTATGAGATTTTTTCCCTCGTTGAGCTTCTGCTGGCCCTCACAGAACTTCTGCAAGTTCCAACAGAGCCACAAAACCTATGCGAGCAAATTTCTTGACTAAAAATCCTATTTGATCCTCTCCAATATCTTTACAAACGTTTTGGTTAAAGAAGAACCCCACAGAAGTCATGATAACAATGAGATATATGAAAAAGGGATAAACATCAAAGATTTTCAAGATCACAGAGCCTTTGTATACTACAGAAGCTCTGTCAATCTGTTACTTGGGCATCTCTGTAGTAATAACGGTTACTTTTACTTAGAGTGAATTACATGTGGCTAAGAATAACCCCACGCGCCTAGCATTAATGGGGCGCGCACGACGTCCTGTCATCCTCTGACATGGCCTACGTGTCCTATTTTCATTGGGCGTACATAAAACGTTTTCTGTGGAAAGTTGAACCCGCCGTTCTAACTTGAGTACGGATTCCAAATTTTAATCCATTGCCACATATTTTACTCTTTCGAATTCTACCGTTTTACCCTCATATAAAAACCAAGCTTACCCTCTCATAAACCTTTTCCAAACTCTCATTCTTCTCCGGCGACACCCTGCAAAAACCTGCAAGTTTCTTATTCTCAGTACCAAATGGCTTCATCTTCTCAAGCTATCTCCCCTGCACAATCTCCGGCGACCTCACCAGAACATTCACCAGCTCATTCTGAACATTCAGAAAACCCCAACCCTACCCAAAACATTGAACTAGAAGATTCCGGCGACTCAGCAGACTTTGCTCCGACAACACATCTGCAAAACTTCATAGCAAAGGATCACTTCGAAAAGGTACTACCAATCAAATCCAACAACTGCTATTTGGTCCCCTCACCCACTGCTTTCGGCGAAGCCCATGCCATTCTTCTGAACATAATGGAAAATCACATCCTCTTCCCTCTACTCTCAAGAACCCCAAACAAAATACCAGTCAGATATCTGAACCAGTTTTGGCAAAGCTGCCGATTTGATAAAGACGATTCTATGCAGAGCAACCAACAGGCGACGAGCTCTGTCGCTTCGTAGAAATGCTTGGGTACAACACACAACTACGGAAGAGAAATGACTTCCGCAGAGGAAGATTACCACCTCTGTGCAACACTTTGTTCTCTATTCTTAACAGATGCCTGACAGGGAAGATAGGCAGTATTGACCAGAGCTCACATCAGATATTAACCATCATGTATGGGGTTTACTATGATCTCCCACTGGATTACGCGACCATAATGATGCAAGAGATCATTAACACCATCGACAGAAAGAACAACACAAGAAGGGTCAAAGAGAACGATCCTAAGTTTCTACCACCTCTACAATTCCAAAGAATACTGGGAGTCTTGTTCGAACCTATGTTGCTAATACAGAAATGGCCAATGGAAGGGCCAATTCCCAAACAGTTTCCAATGAGCAAAAATATTCCCACTGATCATGTAGATGGCTACACACACTGCAGACCTTTGTCAAGGAAACTTCTGAAGTATGCCTCGAATAAAACCCTTAAGAAAGAGTATATACGCGATCATAGAACTCCTAAACCGAGTACTATGACACCCCCGCGTTTAGGTGTCCCCCTAGGAACAATGATTGCAGAACCTCTTTCCACTCAAGAGGAAAGAGATAACAAATTAGCAAAACACATGGCTATTCAACTTAGCTTCATAGCCAAACGTGCAGAGCTCATGGGAAAGAAGTCCTCTTCAAAAACCTCTGCATCTACTCCAAAAGCAAATAAGAGAAAAACTGCATAAGGCACCTCTACAAGCACTGCAAAAGATCAACCTTCACCTCCTCATGCCACAGAAATTAGCTCCTCTGTTCCTCCATCTTCCCCAAAACAGAGGAAGAAAAGAAAATCGAAAATCACAGAGGAAGGGGCACCAAAACCCAAGAGGAGGAAAACCAAAAAGAAGCATGGTAAATCACTTGAAAAGTTGGTTACCACTGCAGAAGAAGAAGAAATTGCAGAAGAAAGAACTGCAGAAGAAGATGCAGAAGAAGGGATGGCAACAGAAGAATATCCATCACCCTATCAATCTCCAGATAGATTTGCTCACCAAGGAGACCTGAACGACTTCCTACAGAACCCTGACATTGCCAACACCCTAAATACAGCAGGGTGGACGGCACAACCTCTCGACCACCACTCCCCAGAAGAACAATATTTCTCCATTTCTGGCATTGACACACATCTGCAAGAAGATGACACAACACCCGAAGATCAACCAGCTAACACACCCATTATCCTACAGAACCCCGTCATTCAACAAGGATTGGACGTCCACAGAAAGAGTCCAAGCACAAATACAGAAGAAGAAATAGAGGAAATAGACATGTCAGAAGAAGCTATCAAAGAACGGAATCAAAAGAACGCAACTGAGTGGAATAGAGAAAAGGTTAAGGAAATCATAGAGAAAATGGGAGAAAAATAAAAGGGAAAAGAAAAAGATGCCGAAGTTGAAGAAGGCACAAATCCCTCACCCCCTCCCAGTGCAACCCATATATCTAACTCCGCAGGTCTAGCTGCAGAAGGAGTTATTGAAATAGAGCAGCACAGCTCGATCCAAACCCAACCCAACCAGCCAGAAGTCACTCTTTCGACTTCTGCGCCCACAGAAACTGGGGAATCCAATCCTAGGGAGTCTCCTCAGAGAGACTCACCTATAGTTCGTGTTCTATCGCCCCAGATCACAACAGAACACCCTACAGAGGAATTCGTTTCCTCTGCCACACACACACAACTAGGGCCAACACTTCTTTTAGAGAGAAGTAGCGAGCACAACGACGAAGAGACTCTAGACAAGTCTCTGAGTCAACAGAAGGATAATCTAGTACCCACCTCTGAAGTGGATCTAGACAATGTCATTCACAGAACTTCTGTAGAGTCTGAAGCACTAAATGCTTCTGCTCAAGGATCAGATGGAAATCCTTCCACCCCCATCGTACAAACAAGGGTGAACGAAGGTGTCCCAGGAACAGGGACTCACTCTGGAGACGAATGTGTTCCTTCAGAGATTACACAAGGAACACAAGTATCAAGGGATGAGTTCCAAACCCTTGTCACCTCTGTGAACCAAACAATGAAAGAGTTGCAAAGCTCTTTCAAATCTTTTGCAGAGACAACATCGACGGCTATCCTGAAACTAAACACCAAAATGGACAATCTGTCCACAGAGGTGAAATCTGCCATCTCAGCGATGAAGTCTTCTGCCGAAACTACTGCCAAAGCAACAGCCACTTCTGCCGCTCAAGAATTCGGAACAACTGCAACTTCTGCGTTCAAGGACTCTGTCAAAAACTTCCTTGAACAAATGAATACGCAATTCAACAGAGCAGAGGGCATTACTCCTGCAGATCTACAGAATGCCCTAAAACAAGTACAAGCAGAGGCAATGCGCAACACGGCAATGATGCAGCCAAAAGACTACATGACCAGAGCACAGCTAACAGAGCTAGGACATAACGTCGTAAACCAGGTCACATAATTCATTGTCTCCTTCACAATAGCAAATTCCAACTTTGTCAAGGATTTCAGAAGAAGTGTTGGCAGAATGCGTTTTAAAACAGAGGCAGAGCTTGCGACTCTACTTGGCCTCTGTGATGACGTCTGTTAAAAGTTGATAGCAGCAGGAGCAGAATTACCGAAGAAAACCAAAGCTTCTTGCAGAGCAGAGGGTAGTTCTGATAAGAGTCAGGATGATTCTGATGATGACCATCCTGGTCCATCAGATAATCCTGAGGGGGAGAATACAAGGGAGAAAACTACGAGCAGAGGAATACAAACTCCACCAATCGCAGCAGAACCAATCAGTCAAGCTCCTCCAGAACAAACCCAAGATCAACAACAAACTCAACAGCCCACGGAGACAACACCCATCTCTGTGGAATCAAGTCCTGAAGAAAAAAATATTCCAGAACCTGATCAGAAACCCATAGAGGCAACAACCACCCATGTGGTAATCATTTTGGAAGAAAGTCCTTCAACAAAATCAACAGAAAAACCCCCAACCATACCAAGAATAAAGTCAATTGCCTCCAAACCAAAAAGAGCAACGACCTCTGCTTCTGATATTCTGAAAAAGATGCACAATACAATGACTGATCGAATGTCACAGAGAGAAGAAGAAAGGCACAGGTTCACACTAGCTTTCAAAATGGCAAGAAGATTCGACATACTTCAATCCACAGAAACCGAGCTTACAGAAGAAGTCACCAAAGAACCTCCAACAGAGGTTACAGAGTAAAGAAAGCCAACAGAACCAACGCCACAAAAGTCCTCTAAAAAACAAGTGTCAAAACCTACAGAGGCACCCCCCCCCCCCATCAAGCCAACAGAAGCACCAACCTCCAAACCTACAGAAGAAACAGGTTCTGCACCTCCAAAAGCCAAAGATAAGGGCAAAGCAATACTGACAGAAGAGCCCAAGAAAAAGAAATCATTGCCCAAGCCTACAGAGAAATTGATGAAGAGCGCCTTTGATGCCTTCCAAACTCCAAAGCCTGAAGAAGAGGACTGGGCATATGGATTGAAGTCTCTGTCAGACATTCTTCTAACTGGTAGAACTGCAGAAGTTGTTCAAAAGATGGAGAGTCTCAGAAGACAAATACCACAACCTAGTCCAACACATGAAGAGATGGAAGAAGTGGTATACAAATACCTCTATAAACAATCCTTTCAGACCAATCATCCTACAGATCATGTGACAGATCCAAGGATCAGAGAAGAATTTGAGAACATCTTCACAAGGACAAAGCCAAGAACCAAAGAAGATGTCTTCTCAATCCACAAGATCAAAAAGGTAATTTTCTGCAGGTTCTCCTTTACAAGAACCTATCCAAGGGTCAGGTACAATCTTTACAAAGTCAGAAGAGAGAACAATTCAGAAACCACCTTCGATGATGCTGACCTAAGAAATATCAATCCTTATGATCTACCTGACCTTCTGCAATGGACAAAAAACAACTACAACACAGAGCCAAACACCAGAGCCTATCAAGTGTTGAGAAAAGCGATGAGGGAAAAGCTTCTGCTCTACAGCATGATATATTTCCAGCTGGGAAAGGATCTTGGTCTCAAACATCTGGATTTACGACCACCAGAGGATCGCTGCCCACCGGACGCCGTACCTAACTCAATCATCACAGAACCACGGTTTGGGTTAGTATTTCAAAACCCACAAGGCGAAGTTAAACTGTTTGTGTGCATGGACTGTCAGAAGTACGCAACTAGTACTCTGAACAAGTTCAGAACAAGCCTTGTAAAATACAGAGGTACAGAGAAAATGGATAGAGATGCTGCAGATACTTTCATCAGAGAGATTGATGCCACAATCCGCCTAAGAGAACTCTGCATCAGTTTCTACAAAGAGATCAGAAGAGTCGGAAGAGACAACAGAAGCTACAACGATTTCAAAGATGCCAAAATCTGATTATCAGACCTCCAATCTCTGCAAACCAAGTCAAAGTTTATCTTTCACTGTACTCAAATGTAAAATGCCTCTGGCATATTTCTAAATGAAAGAACTTTCGAGGTATTGTTTAACCTCTGTCTTATCTAACTTAGCCTAACTAAACTCAAGTTCAATTTTTTATTTTTCACTACTTAGGGGGAGATTGTTAGCCTCAATCTTCCTAATCAAAGAAGTATTTAGAAGTAGTGAAAAATAGGCTAAGGGAAGAATTCCTCTTACAGAGGCTCTGCCGGACTTACCGAGAGATCAAGATCAAGAATCTACAGAAGCTAAAGAGGCGCGCTACAGAAGCTCTATCATACGCGCAAAGAAGATCAATAACTCGGAATCCGGGGAAGACTGCTCCACAGAGGACCATACCGCAGAACCTCTGTAACACATTACAGAGCCTCTGTGGTCCTCACAATCAGACTTGAAGATATTTACAATATCTTGCTACTGTTACAGGACCTGTTCATCAACTTGCATGGTAGCATGCCCTGTCCAACGTCGACGTGTCAAACTCTGATTGGATTCAATAGGGCTTAGTACATAATAGACGTCTGCTGCATTAAATGTAATACGGCACGTCTGACTGTTCATGCCACACTTGCAACTGTTCACGACATCCATTCAACTATTCATCAGTACCATCTGAATAGTAGCATATGCTTTATGGTCCCCTTTAGAGTAGTATATAAGGAAGACTTATGTTGAGTTCTTCCTTATCACTTATAAATCAAACATCACAAGAACACAAAAGCTTATTCACCTTAAAAGTCATATCTGTTTTGAAGCTTTTCTTACTCACAGTTCTTAAACCTGTTCTTAGTTTATATATTCAGTAAACTTTAAGATATAATATTCTGTTCACTGTTTATTTATATTTTGGTCTAAATCTATCAAACTTATCTGTTAGTTCTTCAAATACGCTTCCGCATCAAACATTAACTTGAACTAATAGATCTGATAATCTTGTTTAAAGCAAAACGGGAACCAACACCAACCCCCGACATCGTTTTATCGCAGAATCGCACGACTGATTATCGCAGAATCGCACGACTGATTATCGCAGAATCGCACGGCAGTAATCATGAAGTGTACTATATGACTTTAATATCGCAAGGTCGAACGACATAAACAATCAGGTCTCTAACTGTCTCTAACTTGATCATTTCTCCACAGGGGCATACGATACAAACTCATTGTACGATCTGGTCGTACGATCGCAGAGTCTAAACGACTTTACCCCTAAGCTTCTTAACTTTCATACCTTGAATGGATGCTTTAATCGCGTGTTTTATATTTGTTTTATGTTCTTGTCATCGTATTACAATGAGTTCCTTAGTGGCATGATTTCATATGTATCTTATGTTCGACTTTATAATCAAACGTGATTCGAATAAAGCCTAAGCAAAAGATATATATTCATTAAGTAAACCATTATATACGTACTCGACCCCTGATTGGTCGAATGGCAAAACAACAAGGAAAGAAAATATTCTAGACGACAAGGGGAACATCGGTCGTATCCCTGCTCGAAGTCCCGACCTGAGGGCCTTCATCTGCCACTCCTCCCGCACGAATCTCCTGCAGTTCATATTGAGCATCGAAAAGTTGGATGGCCAGTGTTAATGCCAAAAATCGTACCAAAGGGACAACTTAAGGTCGATGTGGACTTAATCAACTAAAAAAGGATCTTTCGACGAGACGTGCGACGAAGATAAAAATAATTGATACAAGGGATTTGATGACGCAGGAAAAACCTCAATCGAGGAAAAAACCTGCGGACGACAAGGGATGTCGTCGCTGCATTATGGTCGCCAATCAGGGGCGACGTCCTTGGTACTGGCGTCGGTTGTACAATGATTACAATACAAATGAAGGAAATACTTCGAAATGTAAAGTACAAGTGTTTAAATGTGACAACAAGTGTTTGTCGTGTGTGAATACAAAGTGTGAACTATCTATCGAAGGCTGATGTCGTGCGTCGAGACTAATACTTGAGCTTTTCCTTCGAGTGTTCTTGAGTTCGCTGTAGGATTCTGGCTTTCAGTACTCAATCTCCAGAGTTTGAATGTTCTTTGCTATGAGTTTGGGTGATTTTCTCTGCTGTATGATGATGTTCGCTGAAGTGTATTGGATGTTAATCGATGTCCCTTGAAATGAGGCTTTAGCTTGTCTTTTATAGTCTTCACGTCATTAATTAGCTACATTAATGATTCAATCAACGGCTACAACGGCTGGAAACGGTCGCCGGAGTGATTATCCATGATGATCTTTGTCCGTTACAGCTATCGATCGTTGATGGTTGCGTCGGTTATATCCGTTGCTCTTTAATGACTTTGACTCCTGCATTAAACACTTAAACATAACGGTTAAGTGAACGTTAGTCTGGTTAAGGTCGCAAGTCCTTATGCGTTGATCATGCAGGACGTACGACATTATGGTCGAACGTCGCTAGGATATCTCGACTCACCTTTTACAGTGGACGACATAGGTCTTTATGGTCTTTGATGGGACCTTATCTTAATACAAGATGTTACTTATGACGTGCGATTTACCTGCTCTGGTCGTGGTCGTACGACGTGATTTTTTTGCCCAAACAGCCAGCTCATCGGCACGCGCCATGGCCAACTTCTCCCTATCTAAATCCGCTCTCTCCCTCTCCAACGTTGCAGCCTCCCTCTCAAGAGAAGACACCACCAGATCTTCAACTCTTGACGTCTCAGCATGTAACGCCAAGGAAGACTGAAATGTCTGTGAAAAATAAAAGGTGCATTCAAAAACATTCGACAAAGATTACACAAGTCATGAAAGATTGACACTCACCGTGAACGCCAGACTGGCAACTCGAGATCTTATCTCTCCGGCCGGAACTCCGTGAAAACGCTCCCCGAAAGACGGGAGCAAATACTTCCCCGTGAAAACGCTCCCCGAACTCCGTGAAAACGCTCCCCGTCTAGGACACCATCCGCCATAAAGTCAGACGGCAATGTAAAATTGACCGTCATAACTTCGGCGGACGATCTCTCGCCCCTGTCGGCAGACATTGGGATCGACACTTGAGACACCGGTTTCGTCACCGTCGTCGGAAGCGCAGAACTTGCTGGTGTCGCGTCCATCATGCCAGGACAGCTAGATGACGCCCTCGCCTTCTTAGGCAGAACAACTCCCAGTGAGTTATCAACCCTCGACGACGGTTCCCTCAGGACTGTCCTCTTGGTTCTCTTCTTGCTCGACCCAACTGTCGAAACATTTTCACCCCGAAGGGCACGCATAACCTGCTTCCCTCTCGCCCTAGAAACCGATTTCCTCTCGGTCGGCACTGATCAAGAAATGAAATACATGAAGCGTCAGACAGATAGAGTAAACAAAATAAAATAAAAACTACGGTACACTTACCAGTCGCCTCTTCCTGTACGTCTTCATCTCCTTCTTCTATCACGTCCTCATCCTCGTCCTCGACCGTCGATTGCCATGAAACGAAAGATCGGTCATCAACGCTAAGACTCAAGAACTTGTTGATCTTAGCCTGGGAATCCGCAGTCCGTCTCACTTCGTCAAACCGAATCTCTGATATATAGAAGTCATAAAAATAAATAAAACTCAGAAACAAACGAAGCATACATGTCTCATTCCAGTCTGACCACATCCAATCGCTGCTGGAATCCAATGACTCGGTAAGAACGAATACATACCTCGACTTCCACCCACGATCATTGAACTTAGAATAAGGACTATAACGCCAGTTCTTATCCCTCTTAACTTGGTACACCGCCAAGAAATCATTCATGATCATAGGAGACTCCCATTTCGCGGACGCTCGCTCAATGACCAGCAAAACTCGCCAAAGTTGGGGCACCAATTGTCCCGACGACACATCGAAATCCTGCATGAATGACTTGGCTAAACCAGAAAACGGCCATTGAAACCCTATCTTAAAAGGATACTCGTACAAAACGAGATATCCCTCATGGCAATCCTTAGAACGAACAATCCCCGGAAACGGCAACTCTACATTTGCAGGAATTTTTGCTAAACTCCTAAAACCATCTAGGTCTACGTGATTCATGATAAGACTAGCAGGCTCCATCGACATTGTGAATCAGAGGACAGAACAAGGTCTTATATAAACGCTCTCAACTGCGGTTTGAAGATTTGCAACGATTCGAGTAAGTTCGGACGAAGAATGGAAAGGAATCAAGGCGAAATCTCTTCCCAAATGAACACTTCGAAGAATAGCAAGAAAAGATTTGTCGTGATCTTTACTGATACCAACAATCGCATCAAATCGAATCCCTGGATGATCGTCGCGCATCCCCGTCCTTTCGCATGCCCGCCCGGATCTTCGACACCTCGGCAGCTGGAAAGTATCATCGTACGTCAGCATGACATCACGACCTCGTTCCTCTTTCGACTTCTCGTTCAATTAGAAGCGGACTAGTCTAGTTCCACGACAACCAGGTAAGTCCCTCAACCCAGGTCACAAGTCTAAGCGTTCGACAAGCAAAATTTAAAACTCAAATCGGACATTCAATTTTCAAATTTTGGGGGCAAACTGTTTGGGCAAAAAATCACGTCGTACGACCACGACCAGAGCAGGTAAGAAGCACCCTATAATCCAAATCTTGTATTAAGATAAGGTCTCGACAAGAACCTAGAAAACAGACGTCGTCTCCCGTGAAAGGTAAGTCGTACGTCTCCCATGACGCTCGACCATAGCGTCGCCCGTCCCGTACGACCATCGCGTAAGATTACTGCACCTTCGACCAAAGCTAACGTTAACCTTGACTGTTACGTTTGTTAAGTATTTAATGCAGGAGTCAATGCCATTAACAGCAAGCAGCCGTAACGGACGAAGAGCATTATGGATAATCACTCTGGCGACCGTTTCCAGTCGTTGATCAAATCATTAATGGAGCTAATTAATGGTACGAAGACTATAAAAGTCAAGCTAAAGCCTGAGTTCAAGGGACATCAGTTAACATCTAAGATACAACAGCGAACATCACCAAACAGTAGAGAAATTCATCCAAACTCATAGCAAAGAACATTCAAACTTTGGAGATCAAGTACTGAAAGCCAGAACCTTACAGCGAACTCAAGAACACTCGAAGGAAAGCTCAAGTATCACTCTAGTCGCACGTCTCGTCAAAAGATCCTTTCTTTAGTTGATTAAGTCCACATCGACCTTAAGTTGACCCTTTGGTGCAATTTTTGGCATTAACATCCTCCGTCTCCTCTCCTTCCTCCTCCTCCTCACGTTTCACTTCCCGATTCTCTCCTAGATACAGTCGTCGTCCACCAGCTGTCGTGTAAGAAACGACCGCTCAACAGCGTTGAATTCCAAGAATGCGTCGACCTTTGCTTGAGAGTTGGCGTAGGGCTTCACGTCCTCAAACTTAATATATGTCGATACACAAAAGACAGGTTAGATATAAGTTGAAAACTAGTACACGACGTGCGACAAAAAGCTATAAAATCTTACCCGACATATTCTAGCCGACCCTAATCCATCCGCTCTCAGATTCGAAAGTCGACTTACTCATAAACGCGTACCTGGTTTTCCACTTACGGTCATTTACAGCAGTCTTAAGGACCAAAGTGCGATCGCCCTTAAACCTAGAAAACGGGCTATAGCGATGACATCCGTCCTTCTTGACTTGATAACCCAAGAGGAGGTCGCACACATTCATGGGAGATTCCCATTTTTCGGTAAGGCGCTCAATCACTTGTACGACTCGCCAGAATTGGGACATTAATTGGCCCGGTGCTAAATTGAACTCGAGCATAAAAGCCTTGGCCAAAGGCGAGTAAGGCCATTCGAAACCTATCTTAAAGGGGTATTCGTATATCACGATATACCCCTCAGGACACATATCTGGTCGGGTCTGACCTGCCCGAATTAATGTAATCCGTCGCTGACAGACCTCCATGGGTTCCGTATCCTCGATTCATCAGCGCCATATTCCAAAAAGGCCCGAAGGACAACTATCCTCAAGAGGGCGACCTGAAACTCTCTCAGGTTGGTCCTAAGATACTCGACTTCAAACCAGTGGCGAATGAGGTACGTCTTTCTACACTCTTAACTCTTCTAAATCCTTCTACTTCTTCTACTTCTGCAACTCCTTCAGCGGACAAACCCACCGCTGATACCCCAGATGCAACCTTTATTCCTCTTAAAAGGAAACATTCTGACACCCAACTTGGTTCCAAAAGAACTAAGAAACCCAAGGAGCAACCCAAGCAATCTCCTGCTAAAGTCTCCTTAGCTCCTCCTATTGAGCTGAAGGAAAGTTCAGTGGTACGCTCTGCCACACCTGAACAAGCCACCCACTCTATCCCGACTTCAGCGTCTCCAAACGCTGAGGTTACAAACTTGGAAACTACCCAACCTCCCTCAGTCTCTCAAAAGAATGATGAAGTGATTCTCAGCGATTCCAACGCTGAACTCAGTAACCAACCTCCAGTCTTACCCTTCGCTTCTCCCTCCACTCATTTGGACACAACTCCAGTTATCACTGAAGCACCTGTCATTCCTCCAGAAGCTAAAGGAACGACGGAAGTAGGACCTGCAGAGATGATCATACGTTCAGGTTCTCTCGCTGACGATATGGAACTTTACTCAGGAACCCGCGATTTTGATGAATTCATCAATCCTCCTGCAGGTATACAACAACCCCTAAACACTGTTACTAAACCCCAAACTTTTGAGCTTTCCTCTGTTCACAAGTTTTTATATTTTACAGGTCCTAATTTGGGAGACATCAACACGTCTCTGAAGATTGTAGAGACAAAGCTGACAGGTCTCACGTCTACTCTTTCTGGCAACTCTTCAGCTGTAACAACCGCTGGAGAGAATCTTTTAAAGCTTACAACCGAAGTCGGAAAGAATGCCTCCAAAGCTGATGTGCAGAAGGTTGATAAAACACTCGGTGATTTTGCCAAAGTTCTCGCTGACATCCACACAGACTACCTCGACATCAATAAATCAGTTGACACCATGTCCAGCGAAGTCACGACGCTGAAGGTGATATGTCTGCTGTAAAGGCTGATGTCAGTTCAGTAAAAACTGATATGAGTTCTGTGAAGACTGATGTCAACACGATGAAGAATGACATCTCTTCAATTCAGAACTTGTTGATGCAGATCCTGACCAACACAACCGCCCCTGCACCTGCCGCTGCTCCTGCACCTGAGCATTTTACTCCGGCAGATCGTTCTGAACTCGTCAAAATCAATCCTGGTATTTCTGCTCTTCAAAACAGATTATCAACGATTGAGACTTATGTCGGGGTCCCTGGCCAAGAAGACAGGGAGAAAACCACAGCTGCTGAATCATCACATTCCTCCCCAACTCATCATGATAAAGAGGGGGAGAATAGCACTGAAGACCCTTCCAAGAGCGCTGAAGACCTTTCTGTTAGCTTCAATCTTCCTAATCATAGAAGTATTTAGAAGTAGTGAAAAATAGGCTAAGTGAAGAAAAGCCTCCTACAGAGGCTCTGCCGAACTTACCGAAAGATCAAGGTGAAGAAGCTACACAAGCTAAAGAGGCGCCTTACAGAAGCTCTGTCATACGCGCAAAGAAGACCAAAGACTCGAAATCCGGTGAAGACTGCTCTTCTAAGGACCAAACCGCAGAACCTCTGTGGCACTTCACAGAGCCTCTGCGGTCTTCAACAAAGACTTAAAAGATATTTATAATATCTTGCTACTGTTACAGGACCTGTTCATCAACTTGCATGGTAGCATGGCCTGTCCAACTGCAACGTGTCAAACTCTGGTTGGATTCAATAGGGCTTAGTACATAATAGACGTTGTTAGGTCTAGAGTTTTGTCAAAAACACAAGTGTTGAGTTCTGAGTAAGAAGACTAAAGAAGACTCAGAAGACTCAGAAGTTCTGAGTAGAAGACTCAGAAGTTCTGAGTGAGAAATCTCAAAAAGATTCTAAATGTTTGATTCTGACTAGAAGGTTCAGAGTTCTGAGTAGGAGACTCAGAACTTCTGACTATGAAGACAAATGTTCTGAAGCGCTTATTCAGAAGTATGTTCAGAATTCATATCTTGGGATATTCTCTGTTATATTCAGTTACTAATTAGGACACGTGTAATTGTTCTATTAGTCTGTTTCTCATATGTACTGTAGCTTTAGCCTTTCTCTACAGTATATATAGGAGTTAGCAACTGTAGCTAACAGAATCTTTGATATAATCTTTGGTGAATCCATTTAGAGAAATTCATTGTAATATCTTGTAATTCACAGATTGTTAATAAATCATATGACCAGTTGCTGTGAATACGATCTTAATTGTTCATATTTGATTGTAAGAGTGTATCCTGGACTTACAATTGGTATCAGAGCCAATCAACAAACAAATTCGTCCAAGAGTGTGTTTGATCGCGTTCTTGAAGTTTCTTGATCAATTCGACAATTGATTCCGCTGCTGCTAACAATTCTTGAATTCCTAACAATTCTTGAATTCGTTTCTATCATTGATTCAAGAAATTTGAATTTGTCTTTCTGTTGAATCGATATCTTACAATCAAGTCATCCAAAGATTTTCTCTCTATGCTGATTAATTCTCGAAATTAAACAGATATCACAGGTATGTTTTCGAAATTCTTGATTGGTTTCTCGATCAAAGTGATTATATCTGCTGCATGTTGATTAGTATTCAATTTTTTTTGTTGAAAAGAAGATTTCATTAATTCATGTACTCTAACTGTTTGATGAAATGCATGTGACAGATTTGATTAATTCTTGCATGTTCTAGATATGTGTTGTATTTCATTTTTGATCATAATTCATAGTTGATATTTGAATTTGTCATTTCATCATGCCTGAGATTATTGAAGTTTTTGTGAGACCTGCAATTTCTATAACCAGATCAGACAATTTACAAAAATTAAGTCCTGTAAAAGCAAAAGAAACAATTTCTGAACCAAAAACTGAGATTGTTCATTTTGAAAGCAAGATTGCTAATCTTCAAGCAAAACAAGACGAAAATGCAAAAGTTATAAAGATTTTGCAAAAAGAGAAATCTGATATTCTAAAGGATTTTGAAAAGGTTCAAGAAAACATAAAATTGTTAGAAAAAGAGAATGTTGATTTGAAAGAGAAAGGATATTTTAGAAGAAAGATGTTGACAGAGTCTGAAAATAGAATCAAATCATGTGAAATGAAAAATTGTCAACTCTTGAAACAGATGTATGATTTTGAACAAGTACTTATACTTGAAAGAGTGAAATTTGAGAAAGAGAGAAGAGACTTTCAAACTGAGAGGAAAGGTTTTGAAACAAAGTCTGTTGAATTATCTTTAAAAATTTCTGATTTGGAAAAAATTCTTGCAAAAGAAAGAAAAGAGTTTGAATGCAAGAAAAATGTTTTTCAAAAAGAAAAGAATGGTTTTGAGAAAAAGAAAACAGGAATGTTAAATGAGTTTTCTGTAAAAATAAATGAGTTGGAGAAAGAGTTAGAAGATGGAAGGAAAGAGACTGAAAAGAAGAAAGTAAATGGCTTTAAAGAAAAATGCTTAAAAGATGAGTTTGAGAAGGAAAAGAAAGTTTTTCATTTGGAGATAAGGAGGCTTATTAAGAAATTATCTGATTTATCAACTAAAATCATGATAGAGAGGAAGTCCAAATCTGATTTGCAGTCAAGGTTTGATTTGTATGTTAAAAAGTTTAGGGTATTTGAAACGAAAGTTGTTGACAAATCAAATCATAGTTCAAAAGATCAGATTCGTTCTTCTAATCTGTTTTATGATTCTGCTATTGATAAATCTTATAATTGTTCTTTTAAAAAGATAAAAATGGAATGGAGAGTTAAAGGAACAACTTCCAAGAAAGATGTGCCAAAATTAAAAGTTCCTAATTCAAATGTCAAGAAGAACAATACATTTCAAAGAAAATCTTTTGTTAAACCTGATGTGATTTATTCTGTAAATCAATTAGTCAGAATTGCACAAAAGAAACTTTGTTGTTCATATTGTGGGACTGATGATTTTGTGAACAAGAATTTTATTCAGCACTGGTATGGTTCTTATAGAATATCTGCATATACCACTGCACCTAACAAACCTGGACCCAAGTTCATATGGGTACCAAAGTCAACTTAATCTGTTTTGCAGGTTATTCATGTGTAAAGCTGAATGATCATATATTGACACATGACTGAAAACAGATGTTGTTCTTAATTGAGAATCTTGACTTTTGGATAATTCAGTCCAAAACTCGGTCTAAATGTGATTATGGACTTACAATTGGTCTCATCTTGATTATCGATTTCTGATTCATACAGATCAATTTGTTGATTTTGAAGATTTTTTTTAAAAAAAGTTATGTTTGCTATGAGGTTATCGAACTCATAGATGTGAGTGTTTTCGTAGAAAACATTTCCAGAGAATGTGTTCAGAATCACATTTTAAGCAACCCTGCAAATTTTGGTTGAAAAATTCTGATTTTTGAGCAAGTTATGGTGAGTTGAAGTTCAGAATGTTCAAAAATCACAAAATCCAAACATTTTTCTAAGGAATTTTCTCTGGATAGTTTTATCAGAATTCTGACTCTCTTACTCAGAAGTTCTGACTCTACTACTCAGAATTCTGACTCAACTAATCAGAACTCTGACTCTAATACTTGGAATTTTGAACAAGTCTCTCAGACTTCTGACTATACTACTCAGAATTCTGACTCAACTAATCAGAATTCTGACTTTGATACTTAGAATTTTGAACAAGTTACTCAGAATTCTGACTCTTCTAATCAGAATTCTGACTCAACTACTCAGAATTTGGATTTTTGATAACTAATGAGGAATCATCGTAGATGATTACCAAAATCTCTTGATTTTGCAGGATTATCTTGATTTCAGAGGAAGTATTGACTCAAAATTTGATCTGATTGTTTCAAGATAATGTTCAAAACCCGTGATTCAACGTTTTAGGTTTTTGAACATATCAGTTCAAAACCCGTACTTAAATGACAATGGCTTCTGAATAATTCGGTCAGGACCCGTACTTCAGAGACTAAGACTTCTAAACAAATCAGTTTAGAACTCATATTTCTCAAGTGATATCCTTAACTGTCATATTTTTATGTTTCAAGGAACAAGTGGTGAAAGGTAACATTGCATTACGTTTATTTCTATTGCTTTGAATGTTTGAATCTTAACAAATTTAATTCAATGATATGAATTTTTTTAATTTTCATTCAATGAATAAATGTGTGTCAAATAGTGATTTTACAAGTATGTTGTATTATCTGAGCTATATTTGTTTCAACTTTCACTTCTGAAATAAATCAAAAGGTAAGCAAAACATGAATGAAATTATACTGAATGCTCAATGTTATGTAAATTTAGACTTATATAGAATATAATGTTCAAAAAGCCTAAATGTCAGAATGTTGGATGGAAACAAAAATATGGGGGAAGTACTACGTTTTAGTACCAAGTGATTGAGATGAAATATAAATATATATAAAATCATTTAGTTTGAAAGTCTGTACCTGTGGCCTTTCTGGTTTGGGAGAGTAAGTCCTAAGGGGTGCTCGACACCTAGTCCCTAAGATCAACTGGTCTGTGATCGGCTGACCCAAATCCTGCAATAGAACCAGATAGAAAGCCATGTTCTACTGGTACAAATGGGTTTAAGATATATCGATGTGGCCTTTCTGGTTTGGGAAATTAAGTTCCAAGGGGTGCTTGTCATCTAGCACCTAAGACCAACTGGTCTGGGAGATGCTGACCCAAATCCTGCTATAGAACCAGATAGAAAGTCATGTTTAACGATGTATCTTATTCTTACTAAACTTTTTAATTAAAAGATGCCAATGTGCACAAAATTAAAAGATGCCAATGAGCACACATCTCTTGAAACTTTGGGAAAATTCAAAGTCGCAATAAACCTGTAAATTTGTGAAAATCCTGATTTTGGACAAATAGTGTGAGTAGAGCAAAGTATTCGTATATGTTTTTAGAATTGCATATTCTTGAAGCTAATCATATTTCGCATGCTAAGCACACCAAATAGATTTAATAAAGGAATTGAAATTGAACATTTTTAACTTGATATGCAATGATGACTTGTATTTGAATCCAAACACATGCATTTGATTTCATTTGATTGAAAAATCTGATAAATTTCATTAAGTTGGATTTCTTTTGTAAAATTTTCAAATGATCAAATGTTAGTAGTTATCAAGTGTAGTTCAGTGAATCTTAGTTTTCTTGTCTAAATGTTTTCATTAAAGCACTATATTTGAAATGAATAATTTTAATGAAATATATGCATACTTTCAGGGGGAGAAAACAAATTGCTCCACAATTCTTATTTTGAGGGGGAGCAAGGTTATTCATTAAGGAGGAGAAAAAGCATAGACTTCATTCGAAGAAAAAACATCGCTAAAGTTTTGAAAATCAAGGGGGAGAAAAGCTAAAGATTTTGAAGATGATTTTGCTTTCCAAAACTTTAGGGGGAGAAAAGCTAAAGATTTTGGAGATTGATATGTTTCTGCTTTACAAAACTTTAAGGGGAGAAGAAAATAGAAAATGATTGTACAGAAACAACAAAAGAGAGAAATGTTATTTTAAGAAGGAGAAGAGGAAAAGGAAACTGATCTATTGTTTCTTATAAAGAAATCTTATGAAAGTTGACATGAAGATGAGAATTATCATTTCAAGGGGGAGCAAAGAAAAAGCAAATATATAACAGAAATCAATTTGGAAATCGTTGCTGCTGCTGATTAAAGACTGACCAGAAGTTGTTAACTCAGATTATTCAGAATTCTGAGCAAAAGTTGTCAAAGAATTCAGAAGAGCTTTTCTGAAGATTGTTCCTGCTCTAAGAATTTGATGATGAAAAGTACAAGTGTGTTTGACAAAAAGGGGGAGATTGTTAGGTCTAGAGTTTTGTCAAAAACACAAGTGTTGAGTTCTGAGTAAGAAGACTAAAGAAGACTCAGAAGACTCAGAAGACTCAGAAGTTCTGAGTAGAAGACTCAGAAGTGCTGAGTGAGAAATCTCAAAAAGATTCTAAATGTTGGATTCTGACTAGAAGGTTCAAAGTTCTGAGTAGGAGACTCAGAACTTCTGACTATGAAGACAAATGTTCTGAAGCGCTTATTCAGAAGTATGTTCAGAATTCATATCTTGGGATATTCTCTGTTATATTCAGTTACTAATTAGGACACGTGTAATTGTTCTATTAGTCTGTTTCTCATATGTACTATAGCTTTAGCCTTTCTCTACAGTATATATAGGAGTTAGCAACTGTAGCTAACAGAATCTTTGATATAATCTTTGGTGAATCCATTTAGAGAAATTCATTGTAATATCTTGTAATTCACAGATTGTTAATAAATCATATGACCAGTTGCTGTGAATACGATCTTAATTGTTCATATTTGATTGTAAGAGTGTATCCTGGACTTACAGACGTCTGCTGCATTAAATGCAATACGGCACGTCCAACTGTTCATGCCATCCGTCCAACTATTCATACTGTCCTTTGTGAATAGTAGCATATGCTTTATGGTCCCCTTAGAGTAGTATATAAGGAAGACTCACGTTGAGTTCTTCCTATCCATCGATCGATCAATCGAACAATCGAAACAAGAATTCAAGAGAGAAAAACATCACAAGAACACATAGCTTTAAACACTTTGAGAGTCATATCTGTTTTAAAAGCTTTGCTTACTCACTGTTCTTGAATCTATTCTTAATATATATATTCAGTAAACTTTGAGATATTATTTCCTGTTCACTGTTTATTTATATTATGTTCTAAATCTATCAATCATATCTGTTAGTTATTCAAATACGCTTCCGCATCAAACATAAATTCGAACTAATAGATCTGACAATGTTGTATAAGCAAAACGGGAACCAACAATTGGTATCAGAGCGAAGCTTGATTATCAATATCAAGTGATCCTCGTTTTTACAAGATTAGTGATAGAAATCATTTTTTTTCTATTCCTCATCTCTAGGTTAAAACTCCATTAAAGTGTACTCTGGGAACTGTTCAAACCCAGAAAACTTTCCAGATCTTCAGACTCATACTCTTTAAATCATACTATCTTTTCAGAACCTTAAAAATGACAAATACAAATAACTTCTTTACTGCTGGTTCACTCACCAAGCCTCCTACTCTCCTACGAGATGAGTATCCTCAATGGAAGATAAGAATGGTTCATTTCTTTGAGGGAACTGAAAAAAATCTAGTACAATATCTTTACAACCTTCCTCCTGTTCCCATGATAGCAGTACCACGAGTACCAGCTACTGCTGAATCTCCATAAATCCCTGAACATCAAAAACCAAAACCAAAAGTAGAATGGTCAAATGAAGATAAGGCAGAAGATAAAGTTGCACAGAAAACAAAAAGAATCCTGATAATGGCTATCCCCAACGAGCTTTTTCAATCCTTAGATGAATGCGAAACTGCGCACGATCTTTGGAAAGAATTAGAAAGACAGTTGGAAGGGGGTGCTAAAACACAGAAGAACCGAAGGGCACAGTACATAAATGAATATCATGCATTCAGAGCCTCTGCAACATAATCTCCGCAAACAACGTACGATAGGTTCAACTCTCTCATAAACAAATGTAGAAAGTTTGGCATTCACAGAACCTCGGAAGAAAATAACGTCATGTTTCTAAAGAGTCTGAATGATGAGTGGCTTCAACTGTCTATGTCTTTACAAACAAACCAAGATCTAGACTCATGGACACTCTCTGATCTCTATGGAACACTAGTTGCACAAGAGCCTCAAATAGCACAGGCTAAAACAATAGCCATTGCACCATACGCATTGGTTAGTAAATCAACAGAGGCTACAGAGAGACCAGGAAATGAGAGAGCAACAGAGGAGAAGAAGAAGGAGAAGAAGAAGATAGTGATGGTTGGTAGCGAAGAAGACGAGCTGATAGAGGAAGAAATAACTCTTGCGTCATTAGCTAAATCATTGGCTCTATTGACAAGAGAGTTCAGAGGTAACCAAAGAAATTTTGGAAATGACAGATATAGCAGAGACAACCAGAGAGATAGAAGAGATGATGAAAGAAGAGAAGAATCAAGTGACCGACAGAGGTCAGACTACAGAAGTGACCGACAGAGGTCGAGCGACAGAAACTACAGAGGAAATGACCGACAGAGGTCAGATGACAAGGTAGGCCACACACAAGAATGCTACAAATGTGGTAAGCCTGGTCATTATGCAAACGAATGCCGAACAGAGAAAGGTGGAGACCAACAGAAGTCCGACGATCAAACTGGAAACACCTCCCAATGTTGCTTCAACTGCGGCAAGCCAGGCCATTTCGCAAAAGATTGCAGAAGTAGACAAAATCGCCCACAGAAGGACTCAGCTTTTTACAAAAAGAAGGCTGAATATTATGCACAAAAATCCCTAATGGCGAACAAAGGGCATTCTGAAGCAAATAAGGAGGACTTCGAGTCAGACTCTACCTCTGATGATGAATTCACCACCAATGCCCTGTTCTGTGGCATGGCAGAAGTCGACTCGGGCACTGACAATGAGGTATCCATTTCAAACTCTACCTCTTGTATTAAATATGTAGAAAATGATTCAGTTAGACTTAACATTGAACTGATTGAACTCAAAGAGATAAATGAAAGTATTCAGAAAAGACTCACCTTTAATGAGAGAGAAGTAAGGCTTCTCACTCAAGAAAAAGCCAAAATTTTTGAAGAAAAGGAAAGAGTAGAAAAATATTGGAGCAAATATGTAGATCCTTTAAAAAGGCAAATTTCTGAATTAACCTCTGCTTTAAAAGTCAAAACTAAAGAGCTTTCAGTTTCTAGGAGTGAAACAACTGACATAAGAGCTCTCAAATAATACTTTCAAAAAGAGAGAGAGGTACTTTGGCAAGATCTACTCAGAAGATAGGTTTTACTTAAAAACTATAAAGATGCACATAAGGTGTATGAGAAAGTAAACTCACAAATAGGAAGACGAGGTATAGGGTACGATGATATTACTCTAGGTGTTGAAGGCAAATGACTTAAACCTCTGTCTTCTCTGTTTGTGGTAGGAAAAACAAATAAACCAATTTTTCCAAACTTACTCTCTGTAAGTAAAAGGGTTAAAATCTCTGAAGAACCTCACTTGAGGAAACATACGAAGATGATCAATGTGTGGTTTGAAGACACAGATTCATCATCTTCAACCTCTGTCAATAGAGTAATCAAACCAAAGAAATATCTGAAAACACAAGATCAGATTGGTATCTTTAAGTTTGGTAAACCAGAGACTCAAACATAGGTCGCTTTTGTCTGTATGATAGATGTCAAAAAAAATTATCTGCAAAAGCTCCTGAGTTTAAACCCATCTTTTCAGAAGATAATCTTAAAAGATCAATTGAAAAAGAAATTTTGGAAGTTTTGAAATCAAATGTTTTAGAAAATCTCTGTACATCTTCTATAGATCAAATTCTCGCTGAAGAGATCTCATCTAAAACCTCTGCCATCTATGAAAGTTTTTCTACAGAGGAAGAAAACTCGTACGATGCATGCTCAGAAAATTCAGCCTCTGTCGAAAGAAATGACTCAACCTCTGTATATGAGGACGATTCATCCTCTGACGACTCAGAGACTGATTCTAAATCAGGGATAATTCACTGTGACACAGAGGATGTTAAATTCTCCTCTGAGGTTCTTAACAGAACAATTTCTCCAAAAGAGAAAATCACAGAGATACCTATCTGTCCAGATTTTCTAAAAATGTGTATACAAGTCAAAACCTCTACAGAGCTTGATAATTTGAAAAAGGCCTCTGAAAATCCTAAAAGCTCAAAATTTTCAAAACCTTTAAGGTCTGAAGCTAACAAATATCTTTTCTCTGTGACAGTGAAGACAAACGTTCACCAAAGAAGAGACTCACAGAAGGCAGGACCTAAACAAGATTTTTGCAAAAAACATCCTAGTATTCATAGATCTTCTTGTAATAGGAAATTTAATGTTAAGAACGAATGTAATGCCTCTGTGACTCAGTTCAATGAATTCAATGAAAAGTTCAAACAAATCACATCTCATATTAAATACTGTCATTGTTTTGATCTTATGTTCAAATTGAAAAATCACTTCTCAAGTCCAGATTGCTTACTCTCCACTAAAATTCAAACTCCAAAATCAAAACCTAGATAGATACAATCTGATCTTTCTACAAAAGATAAAATGTATTTCAAGAATGCTAATGCAAACTTGAAAAATTCTAACAATATTGGACCCATATGGATATGGGTACCTAAGTCTCTGTGATTGTCTTACAGAAGCGGTATGTGCCAATTTGGTACCTTGACTCCGGATGCTCAAGGCACATGACTGGCGACAGAAGTTTACTATCCACGTACAAAGAAACACACGATGGTGGATTTGTAACTTTTGGAGACAACAAGAAGGGACACATCAAAGGCTATGGAGTCATACAGAAGGAAAACGTCTCTGTATACAAAGTTGCATATGTGAATGGCCTTAAACACAACCTACTCAGCGTAAGTCAACTCTGTGATACAGGATTTGATGTCTTGTTCAAAAGGACTTTCTGCTCTCTGCAAAGTGAAGACACGGGAATGGAACTTCTGCGAGCCAAAAGAAAAGGTGATCTGTATCTAATGAACTTTTGTTCAACAACCAAGGACAAAGTTTGCCTTATAGCTTGCGAAAGTAAAGAAGCCTGGTTATGGCATAACAGGTTCTGTCACTTGAACTTTCACACCTTGGATAAATTAGTCAAACTTGATCTAGTTAAAGGTTTGCCTAATGTTAAATTTAATAAGGATCACTTGTGTTCTGCCTGTGAGATGGGAAAACTCAGAAGAGCTTCCCACAGAGGCAAAACAGATGTGTCGTGCACTAGGCCTCTGTACATGCTTCATGTCGACCTCTGAGGTCCTATTGACATACAGAGCCTAGGTGGGAAGAAATATATACTTGTCTTAATTGATGAGTATTCGCGTTTCACATGGGTTGAATTTGTTCGAAAGAAATCGGATGTTCCAATCATCTTGATTAATCTAATGAAAAGAATCCAAGTTCTTTATGAATGCAGAATACAGAAGTTAAGAAGTGACAATGGCACAGAATTTAAAAACTCTGTCATTGAAGCCTATCTTTCTACAGAAGGAATATTACAGAACTTCTCTGCCGCACGCACTCCACAGCAGAATGGCGTAGTCGAAAGGAAGAATCGAACGCTCGTGGAGGCCGCAAGAACTATGCTATCAGCATACGGATTACCGATGAACTTTTGGGCAGAAGCAATTTCTACCGCTTGTTACACACAGAATCGGTCAACCATTGTGAAAAGACACATCAAGACTCCTTACGAACTGATCAACAAAAGGCGGCCAAACATCAAGTTTTTCCATGTGTTTGGATGTAAATGCTTTGTTTTAAACGACATAGGTTCAAGAGGAAAGTTTGAAGTAAAAGCTGACGAAGGAAAATTCACTGGATACTCTGCCACTTCCAAAGCCTACAGAGTATACCTTACAAGATCTCGCAAAATCGTAGAAAGTATCAATGTTTCTTTGATTGATTCTTTCCAAATGACTTCTGAGCAAATCCGTTCAGAACTCGAACTTAAAAGAGAAACCTCTGGCATCTCGCAAACGAAAGAAGACTTGAATCTTCTGTTTTTAGAGATGTTCCACGATGACATTGATCCTTCTGTTGGAACCATCAGAGTTTCTGGAGAACCATCCTCTGTTGGACAAAATCCTACAGGTATGACTCTAACTGGTCCAAAGAATGCTTCATCTTCTTCTATAAATACTATAGATGCTAATGCCGAAGAAGAAAATGCAGAAGATGAAACATCAAGAAAAACGACCACAGAAGCTGCTGAAAAACAAACTCCACAATCCACAGAAGAACCAATTACAGAGGTAATTGAGGACCAAGACTATACGTCCTCAGAGGAACAAACTCCACCACCACTCATACCAATCATTCCACAAATGGTAGAATCTTCTACCAATGTAAGAAGAACGACAGAGGCTATACAAGAAGAAGATCCACAAGAAGCTTCTGAAGAAAGGTTCGATGACATTGATGACCATCTTCCTCGCACCACTTAATGGACAAAAAGCCATCCTCCAAGCCAAATAATCGGAGAACCTTCTGACTCAGTAAAAACCAGGTCTGCCACTGCTAATTTTTGTTTCTTTACAAATTTTATTAGTGTGATAGAACCAAAGAAGATTTCTGAAGCACTAGATGACCCAAACTGGGTAGACGCCATGCAAGAAGAACTTCTGCAGTTTGAGCGTAACAGAGTATGGACTTTAGTACCTCTGCCACGAGGGAAACAGGCCATTGGGACTAAGTTGGTCTACAGAAATAAGAAGGATGAAGATGGAGTGGTCATCAGAAACAAAGCACGATTGGTGGCCAAGGGTTATAGATAAGAAGAAGGCATAGATTACAATGAGACTTTTTCTCCTGTCGCACGGCTCGAAGCAATAAGAATATTCTTAGCCTTCGCAGCCTACAGAGGTTTTAAAGTCTATCAGATGGACGTAAAATCAGCTTTTCTCAACGGTGAAATCAAAGAAGAGGTTTACGTAAATCAGCCACCAGGGTTTGAAAGCTCAAAGTTCCCAAGGCATGTATACTACCTTGAAAAGGCTCTGTACGGACTGAAACAGGCTCCAAGAGCATGGTACGAACGACTTTCTACCTTTCTTCTAGTAAATGGCTACGACAGAGGTACAACAGATACTACCTTATTCTATAAACGTAAAACCAGTGAAATAATTCTTGTACAAATCTATGTGGACGACATAATTTTTGGGTCTTCTAACACAGAAGAGTGCAAAAGTTTTGAAAAACTCATGCAGGGTGAGTTTGAAATGAGTATGATGGGAGAACTAACATTCTTCCTCGGACTCCAAGTCAAACAAACATCAGAGGGAATTTTTATAAATCAGGCCAAATATGTCTCTGACATTGTTTTCAAGTATAGCCTCTCTGATACCTCTGCAATGAAAACTCCAATGGCCACTGGAAATAAGTTATCCTTAGATCCAGATGGCATCTCTGTAGAATGCACTCTCTACAGAGGCATGATTGGATCTCTGTTATACTTAACTGCAAGTAGACCTGACATTATGCATGCCACATGTCTTTGTGCACGTTATCAAGCTAATCCAAAGAAATCACACTATGATGCTGTGAAAAGAATCTTTAGATATCTAAAGGGTACCAAAAATCTCGGTCTCTGGTATCCACAGAACTCTGGTTTTAGTCTTAAAGCTTATACAGATTCAGACTATGGAGGATGCATGCTCGACTGAAAGAGTACCTCTGGGGGTTGTTAATTCCTAGGTGGTAAACTAGTCAGTTGGACCTCCAAAAAGCAAAATTGTGTCTCAACATCCACTGTAGAAGCTGAATACGTTGCTGCTGCTAGCTGTTGTTCTCAGGTTCTATGGATGAAGATCCAGCTAAAAGACTACGACCACATCCTATTCAAAATACCTATCTTCTGTGATTCCAAGAGTGCCATTGCTATCTCTGCCAATCCTGTGCAACACTAAAAAACCAAGCATATCGATATAAGGTACCATTTCTTGAAACATCGTGTTGAATACGGTACAATCGAGATGCATTTCGTGCCCACAGAATACCAACTCGTGGACTTATTCACCAAAGCTTTAGACGAGAAAATATTCAATTTCTTGGTGGGTAAGTTAGGAATGATCAATATGACGTAAAAATCCTCTGTAAGTATAGCCTTATCTTCTGTAAATATGTATATATTTCTAATTATTTTTGCTTTAATTAATTTATTTCTGTATGTAAGTTCTCAATCTTAAATAGTTCTTAAAATCCCAGAGCTTCTGTAAGTCTACTCAGAACCTCTGACAACCCCTACAGAACCTCTGAAAAATATGACCTATGTTCTATGCAAAACTTATCATTCTTTGATCCAAGCATAGGTCAAGGGGGAGCAAAAGGAAAATTCCTGATCTATAGAGGTGATTAGATCAAGGGGGAGCAAAAAGGGATCCTGAAATGATCTACAGAGGTAAAACTTTCAAGGGAAAGCCAAAGAAGAATGTCAATGAATCTATATCGACAGAAGTCAGACATCACTGCCGAGAAAAGAAGAACCAAAAGGTATGTCTGTCGCACAAAAGGTTTTTGAAAACAGTTTTCTAGGACACAAATTGTCAAATATGTCCTAAATATACTGTGGATAACATTTCAAAAATCAAAAGATCAAAAAGTTTCATAAAATTTGAGTTATGAGAAATTTAAGGTCATAGAGCTTCTGCTGAGCTCAACAGAAGCTCTGCCAGAAATATGCTCTGAGATCGCAACTTTAACCTCTATCGATCTTTTGGAATGTTATCTCGGAAACCAAACAGACTCACCATGACCTTCTCGAACAAAACTTTTTCCATAACAATTTTTTTTCGGACACCAACTTTCAAATATGTCCGAAAAATATCTCTTAAAACAGATCAAAAATTGAATGATCAGAAAAGTTAATAGAATTTTCTTTATGAGATTTTTTCCCTCACAGAGCTTCTGCTAGCCCTCCCAGAGCTTCTGCAAGTTCCAACAGAGCCACAAAACCTCTGCGAGTAAAAACTCTTAACTAAAAATCCTATTTGATCCTCTCCAATGCCTTTACAAAACGTTTTTGGTTAAAAAGGAACCCCACAGAAGTCATGATAACAATGAGATATATGAGAAAGGGATACACATCAAAGATTTTCAAAATCACAGAACTTCTGTAAACTACAGAAGTTCTGTCAATCTGTTACTTGGGCATTTATGTAGTAATAACGGTTACTTTTACTGAGAGTGAATTACATGTGGCTAAGAATAACCCCACGCGCCTAGCATTAATGGGCCGCGCACGACGTCCTGTCATCCTCTGACATGGCCTACGTGTCCCATTTTCATTGGGCGTACATGGAACGTTTTCCGTGGAAAGTTGAACCCGCCGTTCTAACTTGAGTTCGGATTCCAAATTTTAATCCATTACCATATATTTTACACTTTCGAATTCTACCGTTTTACCCTCCTATAAAAACCAAGCTTACCCTCTCATAAACTTTTTACAAACTCTCATTCTTCTCCGGCGAAACCTGCAAATTTCTTATTCTCAGTACCAAATGGCTTCATCTTCTCAAGCTATCTCCCCTGCACACTCTCCGGCGACCTCACAAGAACATTCACCTGCTCATTCTGAACATTCAGAAAACCCCAACCCTGCCCAAAACATTGAACTAGAAGATTCCGGCGATTCAGCAGACTTTGCTCCAACCACACATCTTCAAAACATCATAGCAAAGGATCATTTCGAAAAAGTACTACCAATCAAATCCAACAATTGCTATTTGGTCCCCTCACCCACTGCTTTCGGCGAAGCCCATGCCATTCTTCTAAACATAATGGAAAATCATATCCTCTTCCCTTTACTCTCAAGAACCCCAAAGAAAATTCCAGTAAGATATCTGAACCAGTTTTGGCAAAGTTGCCGATTTGATAAAGATGATTCTCTTATCAAAGGATATATTTCAAAACCCGACAAATCTGAGCATCTGGAAATCAAGTTCAATAGAACAATGTTCTCACCTGAATTCAACCTACCAACAAGGGGTCTTCTTGGATTAAAGAAGTACGCAGAGCAACCAACAGACGACGAGACCTGTCGTTTCCTAGAAATGCTTGGGTACAACACACCACTGAGGAAGAGAAATGACTTCCGCAGAGGCAGATTACCACCTCTGTGGAACACCTTGTTCTCAATTCTTAACAGATGCCTGACAGGGAAGATAGGCAGTATTGACCAGAGCTCACATCAGATATTAACCATCATGTATGGGGTTTACTATGATCTCCCACTGGATTACGCAACCATAATGATGCATAAGATCATTAACACCATCGACAGAAAGAACAACACAATAAGGGTCAAAGAGAACGATCCTAAGTTTCTACCACCTCTGCAATTCCAAAGAATACTGGGAGTCTTGTTCGAACCTCTGTTGCTAATACAGAAATGGCCAATGGAAGGGCCAATTCCCAAACAGTTCCCAATGAGCAAAAATATTCCTACTGATCATGTAGATGGCTACACACACTGCAGACCTTTGTCAAAGAAACTTCTGAGGTATGCCAAGAATAAAACCCTTAAGAAAGAGTACATACGCGATCATAGAACTCCAAAAACGAGTCCTATGACACCCCCGCGTTTAGGTGTCCCCCTAGGAACAATGATTGCAGAACCTCTTTCCACTCAAGAAGAAAAAGATAACAAGTTAGCAAAACACATGGCTACTCAACTTAGCTTCATAGCCAAACGTGCAGAGCTCATGGGAAAGAAGTCCTCTTCAAAATCTTCTGCTTCTACTCCAAAATCAAAAAGGAGGAAAACTGCAGAAAGCACCTCTACAAGCGCTGCAGAAGATCAACCTTCACCTCCTCATGCCACAGAAATTGGCTCATCTGCTCCTCCCTCTTCTCCAAAACAGAAGAAGAAAAGAAAATCAAAAACCACAGAGGAAGGGGCACCAAAACCTAAGAGGAGAAAATCCAAAAAGAAGCATGGTAAACCACTTGAGAAATTGGTTACCATAGAAGAGGAAGCAATCGCAGAAGAAAGAACTGCAGAAGAAGAAGATACAGAAGAAGAAATGACATAAGAGGGATATCAATCCCCCCATCAATCACCCAGATCGATTTGCTCACCAAGGAAACATTAACGATTTCCTACAGAACCCCGACATTGCCAACACTTTAAATACAACAGGGTGGACGGCACAACCTCTCGACCACCATTCCCCAGAAGAACAATACTTCTCTATTTCCGGCATTGACACACATCTGCAAGAAGATGATCAAACACCCAGAGATCAATCAGCGGAGACACCTATTATTCTACAGAACCCCTTCATTCAGCAAGGATTGGACATTCACAGAAGGAGTCCAAGCCCAACTTCAGAAGAAATAGGACAAACAGAAGCTCGGTGGAATAGAGATGAAGTAACAGAGACAAGAATGGAGGTCTCAGAGGTAGATTCAGACGAAGAAGAAGCTGTCTGGATACGAAAAGGTCTCTATCATCCACATGTCATGAAGTTATACGGCTCTCATCAAATGTATGACTTCTTAGGCACAGAGCAAAGAACTTCAACAGAGGATAGGGTAGAAACATCTGGAGGAAAAGAAAATGTAAAAGAAAAAGATGCCGAAGATGAAGAAGGCACACATCCCTCAACCCCTACCAGTGCAACCCACACATCTAACTCCGCAGGTCTAGCTGCAGAAGGAGTTATTGAAATAGAGCAGCACAGCTCGATCCAAACCCAACCCAACCAGCCAGAAGTCACTCTTTCGACTTCTGCGCCCACAAAAACCGGGTAATCCATTCCTAGGGAGTCTCCTCAAAGAGACTCACCTATAGTTCATGATCAATCGCCCCAGATCACACTAGAACACCCTACAGAGGAATTCGTTTCCTCTGCCACGCACGAAATAGGGCCAACCCTTCTTTCAGAGAAAAGTAGTGAGCACAACGACGAAGAGACTCTAGACAAGTCTCCGAGTCAACATAAGGATAATCTAGTACCCACCTCTGAAGTGGATCTAGACAATGTCGTTCACAGAACTTCTGTAGAGTCTGAAGCACTAGATGCTTCTGCTCGAAGATCAGATGGAAATCCTTCCACCCCCAACGTACAAACAAGGGTGAACGAAGGTGTCCTAGGAGCAGGGACTCACTGTGGAGACGAATGTGTTCCTCCAGAGGTTACACCAGGGACACAAGTATCAAGGGATGAGTTCCAAACCCTTGTCACCTCTGTGAACCAAACCATGAAAGAGTTGCAAAGCTCTTTCACATCTTTTGCAGATAAAACATCAACGGCCATGCTGAATCTGAACACCAAAATGGACAATCTGTCCACAGAGGTGAAAACAGCCATCACAGAGATGAAATCTTCTGCGCAAACAACTGCAACAACTACAGCCACTTCTGCTGCTAAAGATTTTGGAATTACCGCAACTTCTGCATTCAAGGAATCAGTAAAACATTTCCTTGAACAAATGAACAAGCAATCCAACAAATCACAGAGCATCATACCCGCAGATCTGCAGAAGGCTCTGCAAAATGTTCAAGAAGAAGCAATGCGCAACACAATACTGATGCAGCCTAAAGACTACATGACCAGAGCACAGCTAACAGAGCTCGGCCAAAATGTCATAAACCAGGTCACTGAAGTCATTGTCTCCTTCACTACTGCAAATGCCAACTACGTCAAAGAGTTCAGAAAAAGTGTCGGCAGAATGCGCTTCAACACAGAAGCAGAGCTTGCAACTCTTTTCGACCTCTGTGATGATGTATGTGCGAAGTTGATGGCCGTAGGAGCAGAACTACCAAAGAAACCCAAAGCTTCCTGCAGAGCAGAGGGTACTTCTGATAAAAGTTAGGATGATTCTGATGATGACCATCCTGGTCCATCAGATAATCCAGAGGGGGAGAATATAAGGGAGAAAGCTACGACCAGAGGAATACAAACTCCACCAATCGCAGCAGAACCAATCAGTCAAGCCCCTCCAGAACAAACCCAAGATCAACACCAAAATCAACAGACCACAGAGACAACACCCATCTCTGTGGAATCAACTCCTGAAGAAACCAATATTCTAGAAACTGATCAGCATACCACAGAGGCAACAACCACCCCTGTGGTAATAAACTTGGAAAAGAGTCCTTCAACAAAATCAACAGAAAAATCCCAAACCATACCAAGAAGAAAGTATATTGCCACCAAACCAAAAAGAGCAACGACCTCTGCGACCTCTGCTTTTTCTATTCTGAGAAAGATGCACAATACAATGTCTGATCGAATGTCGCAGAGAGAAGAAGAAAGGCACAGGTTCACATTAGCTTTCAAAATGGCAAGAAGATTCGATGTCCAATCTTCACCAACAGAAATAGAGCTCATAGAAGAAGTCACCAAAGAACCTCCAACAGAGGTTACAGAGCAACTCAAGCCAACAGAACCATCGCCACAAAAGTCCTCTAAAACACAAGTGTCAAAACCTACAGAGGCAACCATCAAGCCAACAGAAGCACCAACCTCCAAACCTACAGAAGAAACAGGTTCTGCACCTCCAAAAGCCAAAGACAAGGGCAAAGCAATACTGACAGAAGAGCCCAAGAAAAAGAAATCATTGCCCAAGCTTACAGAGAAATTGATGAAGAGCGCCTTTGATGCCTTCCAAACTCCAAAGCTTGAAGAAGTTGATTGGGCATATGGATTAAAGCCTCTGACAGCCATTCCTCTAACTGGCAGAGCTGCATAAATTGTTCAAAAGATGGAGAGTCTCAGAAGACAAGTACCACAACCTGGTCCAACACATGAAGAGATGGAAGAAGTGGTATACAAATACCTCTATAAACAAACCTTTCAGACCAATCATCCAACAGATCATGTGACAGATTCAAGGATCAGAGAAGAATTTGAGAACATCTTCACAAGGACAAAGCCAAGAACCAAAGCAGATGTCTTCTCAATCCACAAGATCAAAAAGGTAATCTTCTTCAAGTTCTCCTTTACAAGAACCTATCCAAGGGTCAGGTACAATCTTTACAAAGTCAGAAGAGAAGACAATTCAGAAACCACCTTCGCTGATGCTGACCTAAGAAATATCAATCCTTATGATCTACCTAACCTTCTGCAATGGACAAAGGACAACTACAACACAGAGGCAAACACCAGAGCCTATCAAGTATTAAGAAAAGCAATGAGGGAAAAGCTTCTGATCTTTAGTATGATAGATTTTCAACTGGGAAAGGATCTTGGTCTCAAACATCTAATTTTACGACCACCAAAAGATCGATGCCTACCTGACGTCGTGCCCAACTCTATCATTACAGAACCAAGATTCGGGTTAGTATTTGAAAACCCACAAGGCGAAATCAAACTATTTGTGTGCATGGATTGTCAGAAGTACGCAACTAGTACTCTGAACAAGTTCAGAGCAAGCCTTGTAAAATACAGAGGTACAGAGAAAATGGATAGATATGCTGCAGATACTTTCATCAGAGAGATTGATGCCACAATCTGCCTAAGAGAACTCTGCATCAGTTTCTACAAAGAGATCAGAAGAATCGGAAGAGACAACAGAAGCTACAACGATTTCAAAGATGCCAAAATCTGATTCTCAAACCTCAAATCTCTGCAAACCAAGTCAAAAGTTTATCTTTCATTGTACTCAAATGTAAAATGCCTCTGGCATATTTCTGAATGAAAGAACTTTCGAGGTATTGTTTAACCTCTGTCTTATCTTACTTAGCCTAACTAAACTCAAGTTAAATTTTTTATTTTTCACTACTTAGGGGAGATTGTTAGCTTCAATCTTCCTAATCATAGAAGTAGTGAAAAATAGGCTAAGTGAAGAAAGCCTCCTACAGAGGCTCTGCCGAACTTACCGAGAGATCAAGGTCAAGAAGCTACAGATGCTAAAGAGGCGCCCTACAGAAGCTCTGTCATACGCGCAAAGAAGACCAAAGACTCGGAATCCGGTGAAGACTGCTCTTCTAAGGACCAAACCGCAGAACCTCTGTGGCACTTCACAGAGCCTCTGCGGTCTTCAACAAAGACTTAAAGATATTTATAATATCTTGCTACTGTTACAGGACCTGTTCATCAACTTGCATGGTAGCATGGCCTGTCCAACTGCAACGTGTCAGACTCTGGTTGGATTCAATAGGGCTTAGTACATAATAGACGTCTGCTGCATTAAATGCAATACAACACGTCCAACTGTTCATGCCATCCGTCCAACTATTCATACCGTCCTTTGTGAATAGTAGCATATGCTTTATGGTCCCCTTAGAGTAGTATATAAGGAAGACTCATGTTGAGTTCTTCCTATCCATCGATTGATCAATCGAACAATCGAAACAAGAATTCAAGAGAGAAAAACATCACAAGAACACATAGCTTTAAACACTTTGAGAGTCATATCTGTTTTAAAAGCTTTGCTTACTCACTGTTCTTGAATCTGTTCTTAATATATATATATATATTCAGTAAACTTTGAGATATTATTTCCTGTTCACTGTATATTTATATTATGTTCTAAATCTATTAATCATATATGTTAGTTATTCAAATACGCTTCCGCATCAAACATAAATTCGAACTAATAGATCTGACAATCTTGTATAAGCAAAACGGGAACCAACACTTTTCCATGATGAATCTATCAGGGGAGAGAAGAATAAAGACCTCACCTTCACTGAAGAGGGTGAGAAGACAATTGAAGCTGAAGCAGCCGCTGGACCTCATGGAGATGAACACCCTGAGGGAACCGAGAAGGTCGCCTATGTATCTGAGGGGGAGCAACTCGAAGAAGAAGCTGAAGAAACTGAGTCTGAAGCTGAAGATGAAGAATCCATCGACTTGTCTGATCCTGAACCATCCTCTTCTCTAAAGAATGATGATGACGAAGATGACGATGATGATGATTCTTTTATCGTCAAGCCTGCTCAGAGAACTAAAGCTCTTAAAGGGATCCTGATAAATGAACCTTCAGGGGAGCGGACAAAGACAAAGCCATCAGCATCTGAAGCTGACAAAGGCAAAGGAAAAGGTGTCGCTGAAGATGAAAATCTGACGATCTTGCTTAAAAAGCCAGTTTGTCAGGTACACTAACTCCTTACTCTACATCCCTCCTATGTACACTTTATCAGTTCTCTACCTCCGCAAACCTACATACACTGTCCCATTCTTTCTCTCTCTTTGTTCTACCCAAATTCTTACTTGTAAGATCGCTGTGTTTTAGCTAGTCCTCTCCCCTGTTTAAGGATTTCGCTGAAGTTCCTACAGCTGCGACTTCAACAATAATCCCAGCTCTCAACTCTGAAGACATAATCCCAGTCTTGGATTTGATCTCTGAGACTGGTGAACCTGAAGAACAGACTCTCTCTCACAAAAATAGACCTTCCTTGGCTCCTCAAAAGCTAAGCGAAGAGGATCAAGAAAAGAGAGATGCAATGATCAAGAGACTCGAAGATCAGTGAATAATTCTGAAGCGTGATCAACTTCCTACCGTTCCTCCAAAGTTCAAAATTTCCCAAAAGGAATACAAGGAACACCTCAGAGCTGAACGCCTAATCGCTGAAAGAAAGGAAGCTGAAGAAAAAGACAGAGAATACGCCATCAAGCTTACTCAACGATCAATAAAAGACCCCAAGCTGAAAAGAGTTCCCATTGATGTTCAACGTCAGCTATGGGATGATGCTCAAGAGATCGTTAGAGAAAAGACTAAGGTCTCTGACACGACTTTGGAATGGGCTAAACAAATGCTGACCTATCGATCTAGACCATCCAAAATCATCAGAGTAAACATCAGAGGATGACTGTACACCGACGTTCCTGTTGTTGAAGTGGATGTCTACAGAGAAGACAAAACCAAGCAAACTTTCTGTGCTGCTACCTTAGAAAAGTTTGGTCTCTCTGAATGGTTAGAAACGAAATTAGCCATTCAGGGATCACGCTCAAAGTTCAAAAGCCATGTCGAGAAGATCTTAAACAAACAGATCGACATGCTTTCTTCTGCTGTGGATATTCCTCCTCTTCCTCCTCAACAAAGAAAAGTCTCTGCTAAGAAAAAGAAAGTCTCTGATTCAGGTCCTCCTATACGGAATGAAACAGGTATTGGTTTCTCTCGTGCTGAAGTTCTTGGCCCTGATGCTGATCTCTCAGCGCTTGACACCTCCCTACCACCAGGAGAAACTTTCATTCCTGGCAAAGTTGTAAGTGATCCATATGGTATATTCTTTCTAGACTATGATGGAAACCATCACTTTCAACGTATCTCTGAGCTCCACATCGCTCCCATCGAACAACTCAGAGATCTCTTATACTGGTGTGAAGTCAGACGCGACATCAAAGCTAGACACCTAAAGCCCTTGATTTTTGAAGAAGCTCTGAAGAAAAACAATCAAGAAGCAGATGTCCCTGATTGGATGATTTCCACATCAATGACCCTTGATGAACAACTCATTAAGGAAGAACCTTTTGACGGATAGGAACGCCTTGTAATTTTTTCTATCCTTTATTTGTCTACATCTTTTGTACTTGTAATTTTATTCGCTGTACTTGTAATTTTTCCACTTCTCTCTGTAATCTTTACACAGTTTAAAGAAAAATTTCAGTGAATGTACTTTACTCCATCAGTACAGAAAAGATCCCAGAAAACAGTAAAAGGGACAAATATTTTATGAGTTCTTTTTTATCCTTATGTTTTCATTATATAGCAATTTTCTCTGTTGCTATGTCATAATCAAATAGGGGGAGATTGTTGATCCAAACCCTCAGTGATTTAATGATGACCCTCTCTTATATACTTAGTGAAAATTGTAAGTAAACAATATGTATCAGAGTTTCACTATCGCTGATAAGTACTAAGATCTTCCAGTACCGCTGATAGGAACTCTCGCTCTTTAGATTAAACATTCAGCGAAACTGTTCACCATAATACTCTGAGTCTGTTCAGTACTTATGGTGATCGCCGATAAGTTAGTTGTTTACTTATGATCTCTGAAGACAAGTTTCACGTCAACGTAGGTTATACGCTGAAGTCGAAGATCAAGCGCAAGAACCAGTGACAAGTCTCCTAATGAACTGATGCGGATTAGCGAAGACTCAGATTTGTCCATTCAACGTGAAGTATCAAGTACAAGACTTCAGCTATCGTTGAACTCTATCATTCGCTGATGAAGAATGATAGATCGCTGAATCAACGAAAAGCTGATCATGAAGTCCTCCGTACAAAGTACTTTTGTCTTAACCAACCTTGCACGACTCCGTACGATATGTCAGAAAAGAACCTCCTTATTGTCTGAATTCGTACAACCACCCTGATACTACACTGTTCAAACATGCGGCTACTTAGGTTGTCAACAAAGGTCAATGACATGCAACCAATCAGCTGCTGCCACGTGTAAAGTGTATACTGCCATGCATTAAATGCATGCAGTATATAAGAAGATGAACTCACTTCATTTTGAAGTAACTTGCTAACTTTGGACAAGTTCATCCTTCTTATCTTGAGATAGGTTATTATTAGTAATTTCCTTCTCCTTCTTTGTGACAACTGTCAAATTCACATCTCAGGTTAGAACTGCGTTGGATACCTCATTTTTATGACATAGTGTACACAGTGCAATTTTAGCAGTAAACACGGTACGATAGGAAAAATTGAGAAATTTTGCCTAAGAAATCCTTGAATTAGGAAATTATCCATAAATCTCATAAAATGCCAACTTAATATATATTTATACTACAAGTATTTATGTAGTTGTTAATTTTTATATATTTCAAGTTTATTATATATATAAATACTTTATTTTATACATGTATACCTTGTATTTTAACTTTAAAAGAGAATACTTGTATTTTGATTTTTTTTAAACCATGAAGTGACTAAAATACATTTGTCACACCACACCACCCACCCACCCCCCCCCCCCCTCAAAGAGGACGGCCACCCTCTCTCTCCCTCCATATGTATGCAACACTCTTCATCATTTCACCTCACTCTCTCATTTCAATCTCTCACTAAGAGAAAGTTGTCACCTCCTTCTCTCTCCATCTTCAAATCTTCAACCTCATCTTCATATCATCTTCAAGTGTTCATCATAAACTCCAGCCCCTAAACTCTTCTTCTTCAAGAGTCCAAGGCAATCAAAGGTAAAAATAAGTGTGTTGGGTAAAATCCACATACATTCTTTCAAGACTTTTTCATCTTCTTGCATTTTAAAGTAGGATCTTCATCTTTTCTACACTTTCTTCATATCTTTTAAAATCATCTTTTATAGGTCTTAATGATTGTAGATTTACCATCATAACATCTTTTGTTAGTAAAAGATGGTGAATCCAAAATCAAACCAATGTTAAGACCAAAGATGAACATTTTAAACACATGCATGTAGTGTTCTTGGGAAATCCATCATTTTTGTTCAAGAGTCTCATGAATGGATCTTTGAAAACCATTAAAAACGTACTTAAACAAACATGGACGATCTCAAAATACTGAATTTTTAGTTGCATGTTGATGTTCTTGGCAAGAAGATCAACAATCTTCAAAATGGGTCTTTTAAAAAAGTTTTCCATGTTTGAGTTGATGGATAAATTGCATGCATTTTTAATGGATCACAAATATGTTTTGGAACTGAAAATAAGTGTATGCAAAAGAATAAGAATTTTGGTTTAAAAGTCAATTGGAGAGCACAAGGTGTTGTTTGGACCGCTTGCTGTCAGATTTCACACCCCACTTCAAAGAGTCATATCTCACTCATTTTAACTCCAAATGGAGTGATTCTTTTTCTGGAAATCATTTTATTGTGTTAAGATTCAAACCCAAGTGGTTTCATTCAAAAACTCAAAGATTTAATTTATCAGACAGTCCTCACAAAATCCGTGTACAAACAGCAAAGTCTTCTATCGGGTTTTACGTCGTGTATTATTTCATATACTTATACTCTTTCAAAAATTATGAAACTGATGCCAAAAGTTTCCTAACTCATTGAACCAACTGGACATAAAATTTCATGATCAAATTATACCTGGAAGTTACCGAAAGTTGGACACAAAGTGACATCAAATTCTGGACAGTAAAGGACAAATTATTATTTATTATTAAGGATTATTTCTAATCCCATTTCATCATTTCATGATGATATAGTGGAGTATATAAGTATATCATATATTTATGCAGTTTATTTATGCATTTTATTTATGTCTTTTATTTATTCTTTATCCCTTTTCATCTTTTATGATGAAATTATGGAATGTTCATATATATAATATATTTATATATATTTATGTATTTTATTCTTGATCTCATTTCATCATTTTATGATGAAATAGTGGAGTATAAATATATATTACATCTATATATTTATACATTTAAATATTTGTCATTTCGTTTACGACCTCTAATTTTATCGTTGTTACGATAAAATTTCGGTTTATACATATATATGTACTATATATGTTTATGTTCTTTAAAACCCTTTTCGTTACTTATTGGGACGAAATTGTGGAAACTTTAATCTAAGAAGAACAATGTATACGTTTATTACGTTATAATATTAAAACACAACAAGGCATTTTATGATGATTTGGATAGTTAGTACCGAACCTTCGAGATTGAGAACTCACTAGTGACCTTACGTTCATAAGTTTGAAGTAGGATCATCCCGGAGTACTTGTGGGAGATTCCCGGATTCTATCGCGTATCAAGTGAGTATTCACAGCCCCTTTTTCAATGTTTTACATATTTTGGGGTGAAAAGCATTTAGTTACTACAACTATTTTACACACCGATTATTTCGTTTCTTGAAAATACGAAGCTTGCTTATTTATGCTCTATGGTATCTATGTTGTTGCAAATGTTGTAAGTTTGAGTTTCTTTTGCTATCATTCAAAAGTCCCCGTTTACGTATACGTTACCCGTTAACTCATGGATTGAGCCGTTGGTAATTATGGATAACGTTATTTGGTTTGACACCCCCCTCACAAGTAGCGCTTGTTTGAGTGCATAATTATTGTTGTATTGGCGTATTGTTGGTGACAGAACATGCGCGTATGTGGAATGATTCCACCACTGTAGTAGGGGCAAAGTATGTCGGTATAGGCCGGGTAACGGGCTCAATAACTTAGCATTTTACATATGATTACCTTGAGCAAGTGGTTTTTATAACCGAATTATTTTATCCCATTTATGGATTTAAACTATTTTGCGATGGCAAACAATGTTATACTCATTAAACCTGTGAACTCACCAACTATTCATTAGTTGACACTCTCATTTACATGCTTTTCAGGAGAACATTCTTAAGGTTTGAATTTAGGAAGGCTACACGTGATGAAGCTTTTTTTACTATCTTTAAATTTTATGTTCATTTCCCTTTCGTAAAGGCAATTGTAAAAGACAAGGTTTAACCTTTGAATGTATTTTGATGGTTGTTGTAATCTTGTAACTTTTGCTATGAAACTTGAGCTGTACATTCCGTGTTTCCGATTTAGCGGGGTGTTACAGATTTGGTATCAGAGCTAAAGGTTATAGAGAATACCGGGTTTCCTTTGGAAAACTGCAACTATAACCAAAAACGGGAATGAACATTTAAATTACTAAACATGTTGCTAGTATAACTGGTTCGGGTATTGCATAATCGGTCTTTAATTAAACAAAGCCTGATCACCTATGTTTAATTAAAGAAAGAGTGATGCGAGATCGGAAATGGATATACTAGGAATATGTGTGTTTTCACACTTGATGCTTCACGTTGTATGCCTAGTAGGAGCGTAGTTATTGCCTATAGTATGCAATAGTATAGTACGTTTAGCCTTTATATTGCGCGATAGTAATGTTATACACTCTTACTTCAGTATCACTATGTCAACATCCTCATCACACTCTTACTTCAGAAATACTATGTCATCGTCATCATCATCAAGCTCACAACCTTCCTACACGCCATCAAGTGAGCGTACGTCTGACGTGGAACGAGACCCGTATGATGGGCCAAGGATGCCTCCGACTGTGGCTCCTCCATAACCCATCCCGGTAGTAATGCCACCTAGGGGTCCACGTACGAGGCAAACCGCTAGGAAGAGCGTGCCCATACCTAGACGAGTGTCTTTTAGGTCTGATCAGCGAGACGCACCGGAACCCTCACGGGTGATCGAGGGAGTGCCGAGTAACCGAGCGCCTGGCATGACCTGGACCAAAGAGCAACGCCTTAGGGACGTGGCAATGGACTTGCACGGATGTCAAGTGAGGGTCAGTCACCAGAGTCAAGTCATAACCGAGCTAGTGGAATTAAGTCACCTTTTGACCAATCGGTCGTCCGACGCCCTAAATGGAGCGAAAATAGCTCGGAGGATAGCTTTACGAGCCGAGCTAATGAGCATTGTAGTAGTGATGCTGTTGATGCTATTGGTGTTGTGGGTTTCGATTGAAGTGTATCGGGGCGGATATTGACGTGGACGGTGGAAAAATTTAGAAAATGGAACTTTTTAATTTCTAGTTGTTTCAATCTTAAATTTCAGTTTGTAATTCTATACTGATGTGCGATGCACATCAGAAATTTTGTATCAAACGGCTATTATTAATGACTTCAATGAAAAGGCATTTTTGTGTTTTAATTATATATGTGGAACATGCAATAGTTATTTATTTATTCTCCAACACTTAGAAGTTTCAAATGTATTATTTACAAAAACATCCGACTTTAATTACTCAAATTTTTAATCAACTCGATTTTTGCAATTGTGTTTTAGAAAAATGCCACCAAGAAGATCCACACGTCACACGGGAGGAAATCCTGATGATCAGAACCCCGATATCGCCCAACTCATAGCTTAACGTATCCAAGAGGCGATACCTAACATCATAGCCCAAGTTACCGTGGGTATTAATGAGAATCAAAGGAATGTTAATGTAGGAGGAGGAACTCCTAATAACACTCAAGACAATAGAGGATGTAGCTACAAAACGTTCATGACTTCCAAACCCAAGGAGTTTCATGGAACGGAAGGTGCTATAGGATTACTCTCATGGTTTGATAGTATGGAGTCAGTACTTCATATCTGTAAGTGTTCGGAGGATCGCATGGTAGAGTATGCGGCCTGTCAGTTGCAAAAGCCAGCTCTAACTTGGTGGAACATTCAAGTACAAACCCGTGGAAGGGAAGATGCGTACAAACTGACCTGGACTGAGTTCAAGGAATTGCTCATGGAGGAATACTGTCCCAAGAGCGAAGTTCAGAAATTGGAAGCTGAACTTTGGGATCTTACCATGGTTGGTTCGGGGATAGATCGCTACACCGCTCGTTTTCACGAACTTGCGAAACTAGTACCTCACATGGTTACCTCGGAGAGCAAACGGATCGACCGATATTTGTACGGATTAACCCCGGAGTTCCGAGGGATGGTTAAGTCATCAAGTCCGACCACGATCCAAGCCGCCGTAGCCTTAGCAACTAGTTTGACCCATGATGCGGTCAGAGCAGGAACTCTAACTCAGAAAGGAGTCGGTATTAAGAGAAGGCTGGAGAATCAGTCGGGAAAAGCAATTGGAAGTAGTTCAAGTGGGAACAAGAAAGTAGTGGGAAATTTTGGGATGAATGCTAAGGAAGTAGGACGTTACAGTAGGCCCCACCCAAAGTGTAACCAATGTGGTTCGCATCACGAGGGAGCCTGTCCCATCTGTAGCATCTGTAAGCAAAAAGGTCATTTAGCCCGATTTTGTAAGACGGTGAAGAATGTGAAAGAGGAAGGAAGGGTATGCTATGAGTGCGGAAGTCCAGATCACTTCCGAAACGTGTGCCCAAGGTGGAAAAGGGGACCAAACAATAACAACGCTGGGTATCAAACAAGACAAGCTAATCAGGGAAACCAAGGAGGACAAGCTCGAGGACGGGCATTCGTTTTAGGAGTAGAAGAAGCACGTCGAGACCCCAATGTAGTGACAGGTACGTTTCTTCTAAACGATTATTACGCATCCGTATTATTCGACACTGGTGCCGATAAGAGCTTTGTTTCTTTAGAATTTAGGCCTTTGATCAATCTAGAATCTAAGAAAATGCCGAATGCTTATATTGTTGAGGTTGCTAATGGATTTGAATTAGAAGCTAATGATGTAATCTTAGGCTGTACCTTGAACTTAGCTGATAAACTGTTTAGTGTTGATCTTATTCCAATTGAATTGGGGAGTTTCGATGTAGTAGTAGGTATGGATTGGTTATCTAAGCATCGAGCAGAGGTTAGTTGTTTTGAAAAGACGGTTAGTGTTGGTTCCTGTTTTGCTTATACAAGATTATCAGATCTATTAGTTCAAGTTAATGTTTGATGCGGAAGCGTATTTGAAGAACTAACAGATAAGTTTTGATAGATTTAGACCAAAATATAAATAAACAATGAACAGGAACTAATATTTCAAAGTTTACTGAATATATATTTAGAACAGATTTAAGAACAATGAGTAAGAAAAGCTTCAAAAAGGATATGACTCTTAAGGTGAATGAGCTTTTTGTGTTCTTATGATGGTCGATTTATATTTGATTGATGATAATAAAAATGATAAGTGATAAGGAAGAACTCAACATGAGTCTTCCTTATATACTACTCTAAAGGGGACCATAAAGCATTTGCTACTATTCAGACGGTACTGATGAATAGTTGAACGGATGTCGTGAACAGTTGCAAGAGCGGCATGAACAGTAAGACGTGTTGTATTGCATTTAACGCAGCAGACGTCTATTATGTACTAAGCCCTATTGAGTCCAATCAGAGTTTGACACGTCGACGTTGGACAGGGCATGCTACCATGCAAGTTGATGAACGGGTCCTGTAACAGTAGCAAGATATTAATAATATCTTTGAAGTCTTTGTTGAAGACCACAAAGGCTCTATAATGAGTTACAGAGGTTCTGCGGTCTGGTCCTTTGTGTAGCAGTCTTCTTTTGTTTCAGAGTCTTGAGTCTTCTTTAAGTCCAACAGAGGTTCTGTAGGACCCTTCTGTTGCTTCTGTAGCTTCTTGACCCTGATCTCTCGGTGAGTTCGGCAGAGCCTCTGTAAGAGGCTTTTCTTCACTTAGCCTATTTTTCACTACTTCTAAATATTTCTATGATTAGGAAGATTGAAGCTAACAATCTCCCCCTAAGTAGTGAAAAATAAAAAAAAATTAACTTCGAGTTTAGTTAGGCTACGATAGATAAGACAGAGGTTAAACAATACCTCAAAAGTTCTTTCATTCATAAATATGCCAGAGGCATTTTACATTTGAGTACAATGAAAGATAAACTTTTGACTTGGTTTGCAGAGATTTGAGGTTTGAGAATCAAATTTTGGCATCTTTGAAATCGTTGTAGCTTCTGTTGTCTCTTCCGACTCTTCTGATCTCTTTGTAGAAACTGATGCAGAGTTCTCTTAGGCGGATTGTGGCATCAATATCTCTGATGAAAGTATCTGCAGCATCTCTATCCATTTTTTCTGTACCTCTGTATTTCACAAGGCTTGCTCTGAATTTGTTCAGAGTACTAGTTGCATACTTCTGACAGCCATGCATACAAACATTTTAATTTCGCCTTGTGGGTTTTGAAATACTAACCCAAATCGTGGTTCTGTGATGTTTGAGTTAGGTACGGCGTCCGGTGGGCAGCGATCTTCTGGTGGTCGTAAATCCAGATGCTTGAGACCAAGATCCTTTCCCAGCTGGAAATCTATCATGCTGTAGAGCAGAAGTTTTTCCCTCATCGCTTTTCTCAACACTTGATAGGCTCTGGTGTTTGGCTCTGTGTTGTAGTTGTCCTTTGTCTATTGCAGAAGGTCAGGTAGATCATAAGGATTGATATTTCTTAGGCCAGCATCAGCGAAGGTGGTCTCTGAATTGTTTTCTCTTCTGACTCTGTAAAGATTGTACCTGACCCTTGGATAGGTTCTTGTGAAGGAGAATCTGCAAAAGATTACCTTTTTGATCTTGTGGATTGAGAAGACATCTGCTTTGGTTCTTGGCTTTGTCCTTGTGAAGATGTTCTCAAATTCTTCTCTGATCCTTGGATCTGTCACATGATCTGTAGGATGATTGGTCTGAAAGGATTGTTTATAGAGGTATTTGTATACCACTTCTTCCATTTCTTCATGTGTTGGACCAGGTTGTGGTACTTGTCTTCTGAGACTCTCCATTTCTTGAACAACTTCTGCTGCTCTTCCAGTTAGAGGAATGTCTGACAGAGGCTTCAATCCATATGCCCAGTCAACTTCTTCAGGCTTTGGAGTTTGAAAGGCATCAAACACACTCTTTATTAGTTTCTTTGTAGGCTTTGGTAATGATTTCTTCTTCCTAGGCTCTTCTGTCAGTATTCCTTTGCCCTTGTCTTTTCCTTTTGGCAGGGCAGAGGCTGTTGCTTCTGTAGATTTGGAGGTTGGGACTTCTGTTGGTTTGATGGGGGTTGCCTCTGTAGGTTTTGACATTTGTGATTTAGAGGACTTTTGTGGCGATGGTTCTGTTGGCTTGAGTTGCTCTGTAACCTCTGTTGGAGGTTCTTTGATTACTTCTTCTGTGAGCTCAGTTTCTGTTGTTGAAGTTTCGACATTGAATCTTCTTGCCATTTTGAACGCTAGTACGAACTTGTGCCTTTCTTCTTCTCTCTGCGCCATTCGTTCAGTCATTGTGTCGTGCATTTTTCTCAGAACATCAGAAGCAGAGGTCGTTGCTCTATTTGGTTTGGTGGCAATCGACATTCTTCTTGGTATGCTTTGGGGTTTTTCTGTTGAAGGACTTTCTTCCAAAATGATTACCACAGGGGTGGTTGTTGCCTCTGTGGGTTGCTGATCAGCTTCTGGAATATTTGTTTCTTTAGGACTTGATTCCACAGAGATGGGTGTTGTCTATGTGGTTTGTTGAGTTTGTTGTTGATCTTGGGTTTGTTCTGGAGGGGCTTGACTGATTGGTTCTGCTGCGATTGGTGGAGTTTGTATTCCTCTGCTCGTAGCTTTCTCCCTTGTATTCTCCCCCTCAGGATTATCTGATGGACCAGGATGGTCATCATCAGAATCATCCTGACTCTTTTCAGAACTTCCCTCTGCTCTGCAAGAAGCTTTGGTTTTCTTCGGTAATTCTGCTCCTGCTGCTATCAACTTTTCACAGACGTCATCACAGAGGCCAATTAGAGTCGCTAGCTCAGCCTCTGTTTTAAAACGCATTCTGCCAACACTTCTTCTGAAATCCTTGACAAAGTTGACATTTGCCGTTGTAAAGGAGACAATGACTTCTGTGACCTGGTTTATGACGTTTTGTCCTAGCTCTGTTAGCTGGGCTCTGGTCATGTAGTCTTTTGGCTGCATCATTGTCGTGTTGCGTATTGCCTCTGCTTGTACTTGTGTTAGGGCATTCTGTAGATCTGCAAGAGTAATGCCCTCTGCTCTGTTGGATTGCGTATTCATTTGTTCAAGGAAGTTTTTGACAGAGTCCTTGAACGCAGAAGTTGCAGCTTTTCCGAATTCTTGAGTGGCAGAAGTAGCTGTAGCTTTGGCAGTAGTTTCTGCAGAAGACTTCATCGCTGAGATTGCAGATTTCACTTCTGTGGACAGATTGTCCATTTTGGTGTTTAGTTTCAGGATAGCCGTCGATGTTGTTTCTGCAAAAGATTTGAAAGAGCTTTGCAACTCTTTCATTGTTTGGTTCACAGAGGTGACAAGGGTTTGGAACTCATCCCTTGATACTTGTGTTCCTTGTGTAACCTCTGGAGGAACACACTCGTCTCCAGAGTGAGTCCCTGTTCCTGGGACACCTTCGTTCACCCTTGTATGTACGATGGGGGTGGAAGGATTTCCTTCTGATCCTTGAGAAGAAACCTGAGTTTCGATCTCTACAGAAGTTCTGTGAAGAACAGTGTCCAAATCCACTCCAGAGGTGGGTATTGGAATGTCCTTCTGTTGACTAGGAGACTTGTCTAGAGTCTCTTCGTCTCTGTGCTCACTACTTCTCTCTGAAAGAAGATTTGGCCCTAATGTGTGCGTGGCAGAGGAAACGAATTCCTCTGTAGGGTGTTCTAGTGTGATCTGGGGCGATTGATCACGAATAATAGGTGAGTCTCTTTGAGGAGACTCCCCAGGAATGGATTCTCCAGTTTTTGTGGGCGCAGAAGTCGAAAGAGTGACTTCTGGCTGGATGGGTTGGGTTTGGATCGAGCTGTGCTGCTCTTTTTCAATAACTCCTTCTGCAGCTAGACCTGCGGAGTTAGATATGTGGGTTGCACTGGGAGTTGGTTGTGGTTGTGTGCCTCTATTAATCCAGGCATCTTTTCTTGTTTCTTCCTCTGTTAAGCACCCAAGCACTACATCACCGTCTATTATTTCAGCCTCTGTAGTTATCCTACGGCTTGGTGCTTCTTCCCTTGCTTCTTTTGAAGTTCCTTGCTCTGCGCGTAAGAAGTCGTACATTTGATGAGAGCCGTATAATCTCATGACATGTGGATGATAGAGACCTTTTCGTATCCAGACAGCTTCTTCTTCATCTGAATCTACCTCTGAGACCTCTATCCTTGTCTCAGAAGCCTCTGTTACTTCACCTCTATTCCACTCTTGTGCGTTCTTTTGATTTTGTTCTTTAATAGCTTCCTCTAACATTTCTATTTCCTCTATTTCTTCTTCTGCATCTTGGCTTGGACTCTTTCTGTGGACGTCCAATCCTTGTCGAATAAAGGGGTTCTGTAGGATAATAGGTGTCTCACCTGGTTGATTTCTGGGTGTTGTGTCATCTTCTTGCAGATGTGTGTCAATGCCAGAAATTGAGAAATATTGTTCTTCTGGGGAGTGGTGGTCGAGAGGTTGTGCCGTCCACCCTGCTGTATTTAAGGTGTTGGCAATGTCAGTGTTCTGTAGGAAGTCGTTCGGATCTCCTTGGTGAGCAAATCTATCTGGAGATTGATAGGGTGATTGATATTCCTCTGTTGCCATTTCTTCTTCTGTATCTTCTTCTGTACCTTCTTCTGCAAGTCTTTCTTCTGCGATTTCTTCTTCCTCTGCAATGGTGACCAATTTTTGAAGTGATTTACCATGCTTCTTTTTGGTTCTCCTCCTCTTGGGTTTTGGTGCCGCTTCCTCTGTGATTTTCGATTTTCTTTTCTTCTTCTGTTTTGGAGAAGAGGGAGGAGCAGAGGATCCAATTTTTGTGGCATGGGGAGGTGAGGGTTGATTTTCTGCAGCGCTTGTGGAGGTTCCTGCTGCAGTTTTTCTCTTCTTTGCTTTCGGAGTAGATGCAGAGGTTTTTTAAGAGGACTTCTTTCCCATGAGTTCTGCACGTTTGGCTATGAAGCTTAGTTGTATAGCCATGTGTTTTTCCAATTTCTGATCTTTTTCTTCTTGAGAGGCAAGAGGTTCTGCAACTATTGTTCCTAGGGGGACACCTAAACGCGGGGGTGTCATAGGACTCGGTTTAGGAGTTCTATGATCGCGTATATACTCTTTCTTAAGGGTTTTATTCGAGGCATACTTCAGAAGCTTCTTTGAAAGAGGTCTGCAGTGTGAGTAACCATCTATATGATCAGTGGGGACATTTTTGCTCATTGGGATCTGTTTGGGAATTGGCCCTTCCATTGGCCATTTCTGTATCAGCAACAGAGGCTCGAACAATAGTCCCAATATCCTTTGGAATTGTAGAGGTGGTAGAAAGTTGTGATCGTTTTCTTTGACCCTTCTAGTGTTGTTCTTTCTGTCGATGGTGTTGACGATTTCTTGCATCATTATGGTCGAGTAATCCAGTGGGAGATCATAGTAAACACCATACATGATGGTCAAGATCTGATGCGAGGTCTGGTCAATGCTGCCTATCTTTCCTGTCAGGCATCTGTTAAGAATAGAGAACAAGGTGTTCCACAGAGGTGGTAATCTGCCTCTGCGGAAGTCATTTCTCTTCCGTAGTTGTGTGTTGTACCCAAGCATTTCTACGAAGCGACAGAGCTCGTCGTCTGTTGGTTGCTCTGCATATTTCTTTAAACCAAGAAGACCCCTCGTGGGTAGGTTGAACTCAAGTGAGAACATTGTTCTGTTGAACTTGATTTCAAGATGTTCAGATTTGTCAGGTCTTGAAATGTACCCTTTGATAATAGAGTCGTCTTTATCAAATCGGCAGCTCTGCCAAAACTGGTTCAGATATCTGACTGGTATTTTCTTTGGTGTTCTTGAGAGTAGAGGGAAGAGGATGTGATTTTCCTTTATGTTCAGAAGAATGGCGTGGGCTTCGCCGAAAGCAGTGGGTGAGGGGACCAAATAGCAGTTGTTGGATTTGATTGGTAGTACTTTTTCGAAATGATCCTTAGCTATGAAGTTTTGCAGATGTGTTGTCGGAGCAAAATCTGCTGAGTCGCCGGAATCTTCTAGTTCAATGTTCTGGCAGGGTTGGGGTTTTCTGAATGTTCAGAATGAGCCGGTGAATGTTCTGGTGAGGTCGCCGGAGAGTGTGCAGGGGAGATAGCTTGGGAAGATGAAGTCATTTGATACTGAGAATAAGAAACTTGCAGGTTTTTGCAGGGTTTCGCCGGAGAAGAATGAGAGTTTGTAAAAGGTTTATGAGAGTGTAAGCTTGGTTTTTATAGGAGGGTAAAACGGTAGAATTCGAAAGAGTAAAATATATGGCAATGGATTAAAATTTGGAATCCGAACTCAAGTTAGAACGGCGGGTTCAACTTTCCACAGAAAACGTTCCATGTACGCCCAATGAAAATGGGACACGTAGGCCATGTCAGAGGATGACAGGACGTCGTGCGCGGCCCATTAATGCTAGGCGCGTGGGGTTATTCTTAGCCACATGTAGTTCACTCTAAGTAAAAGTAACCGTTATTACTACAGAAATTCCCAAGTAACAGATTGACAGAACTTCTGTAGTTTACAGAGCTTTTGTGAATTTGAAAATCTTTGATGTGTATCCCTTTCTCATATATCTCATTGTTATCATGACTTCTGTGGATTTCTTCTTTAACCAAAACATTTGTAAAGGCATTGGAGAGGATAAAATCGGATTTTTGTCAAGAAATTTGCTTTGCAGAGGTTTTGTGGCTCTGTTGGAACTTGCAGAAGTTCTGTGAGGGCCAGCAGAAGCTCTATGAGGGAAAAAATCTCATAACAAAATTTTATTAAAGTTTTGATCATCCAATTTTTGATTTGGTTTAAGTGATGTTTTTCGGACATATTTGAAAGTTTGTGTCCGAGAAAACTGTTAAAAAAACGGTTTGTTCGAGAAGGTCATGGATTGTGTTTTCGGTTTCCGAGATAACATTCCAAAAGATCGACAGAGGGTTAATTTGCGATCACAGAGCATATTTCTTGCAGAACCTCTGTTGAGCTAAGCAGAAGCTCTGTGACCTTAAATTTCTCCTAATGCGAATTTTGTGAAACTTTTTGAGCTTTTGATTTTTGAAATGTTATTCACAATATATTTAGGACATATTTGACAATTCTTGTCCTAGAAAACTGTTTTCCAAAAACCTTTTGTGCGAGAGACATACCTTTTGGTTCTTATGTTCTTGGCAGTTTGTCTGACTTCTGTCGATGGAGAATTATCGACATTCTTCTTGGGCTTCCCTTTGAAAGATTTACCTCTGTAGATCATTTCAGGATCCCTTTTTGCTCCCCCTTGATCTAATCACCTCTGTAGATCAAGTAATTTCCTTTTGCTCCCCCTTGACCTATGCTTGGATCAAAGAATGATAAGTTTTGCATAAAACATATGTCATGTTTTCCAGAGGTTCTGTAGAGGTCGTTTAGAGGATCTGAGTTGACTTACAGAAGCTCTGTGATTTTAAGAACTATTGAAGATTGAGAACTTACAAACAGAAATAAATTAACTTAAAGCAAAAATAAAGGAAATTTGTACATATTTACAGAAGATAAATCTATACTTACAGAGGATTGTCACGCCATGTTCATCATTCCTAACTTACCCACCAAGAAATTGAATCTTTTCTCGTCTAGTGCTTTGGTGAATAAGTCAGCGAGTTGATATTCTGTTGGCACGAAATGCATTTCAATTGTACCGTATTCAACATGATGTTTCAAGAAATGGTACCTTATATCGATATGCTTGGTTTTCGAGTGTTGCACAGGATTGGCAGAGATAGCAATGGCACTTTTGGAATCACAGAAGATGGGTATTTTGAATAGGATGTGGCCGTAGTCTTTTAGTTGAGTCTTCATCCATAGAACCTGAGAACAACAGCTAGCAGCAGCAACGTATTCAGCTTCTTGGAGGTCCAACTAACTAGTTTACCACCTAGGAATTGACAACTCCCAGAGGTACTCTTTCTGTCAAGCATGCATCCTCCATAGTCTGAATCTGTATAAGCTTTAAGACTAAAACCAGAGTTCTGTGGATACCAGAGACCGAGATTTTTGGTCCCATTTAGGTATCTAAAGATTCTCTTCACCACATCATAATGTGATTTCTTAGGATTAGCTTGATAACGTGCACAAAGACATGTGGCATGCATAATGTCAGGTCTGCTTGCTGTTAAGTATAACATAGATCCAATCATGCCTCTGTAGAGAGTGCATTCTACAGAGATACCATTTGGATCTAAGAATAACTTATTTCCAGTGGCCATTGGAGTTTTCATTGCAGAGGTATCAGAGAGGTTATATTTTGACAGAATGTCAGAGACATATTTGGCTTGATTTATAAAAATTCCCTCTGAAGTTTGTTTGACTTGAAGTCCGAGGAAGAATGTTAATTCCCCCATCATACTCATTTCAAACTCACTCTGCATGAGTTTCTCAAAACTTTTACACTCTTCTGAATTAGTAGACCCGAAAATTATGTCATCCACATAGATTTGTACAAGCATTATCTCACTCTTTTTATGTTTATAGAATAAGGTAGTATCTGTTGTACCTCTGTTGTAGCCATTGACTAGAAGGAAGGTAGAAAGTCGTTCGTACCATGCTCTTGGAGCCTGTTTCAGTCCGTATAGAGCCTTTTCAAGGTAGTATACATGTCTTGGAAACTTTGAGCTTTCAAACCCTGGTGGCTGATTTACGTAATCCTCTTCTTGGATTTCACCGTTTAGAAAAGCTGATTTTACGTCCATCTGATAGACTTTAAAACCTCTGTGGGCTGCGAAGGCTAAGAATATTCTTATTGCTTCGAGTCGTGCGACAGGGGCAAAAGTCTCATCGTAGTCTATGCCTTCTTCTTTTCTATATCCCTTTGCTACTAATCTTTCTTTGTTTCTGATGACCACTTCATCTTCATCCTTCTTGTTTCTGTAGACCCATTTAGTCCCAATGTCCTGTTTCCCTCGTGGCAGAGGTACTAAAGTCCATACTTTGTTACGCTCAAACTGCAGAAGTTCTTCTTGCATGGCGTCTACCCAATTTGGGTCATCTAGGGCTTCAGAAATCTTCTTTGGTTCTATCACACTGATAAAGTTAGTAAAAAAACAAAAATTAGCAGTGGCAGACCTGTTTTTTACTGAGTCAGAAGGTTCTCTGATTATTTGGCTTGGAGGATGGCTTTTTGTCCACTGAGTCGTGCGTGGAAGATGATCATCAATGTCCTCGAACTTTTCGTCAGCGGCTTCTTGTGTTTCTTCTTGTGTAGCCTCTGTCGTTCTTCATGCCTTGGTAGTTGATTCTACCGTTTGTGGAAATATTGGTATGAGTGGTGGTGGGGTTTGTTCCTCTGAGGACGTATAGTCTTGGTCCTCGATTTCCTCTGTAATTGGTTCTTCTGTGGATTATGGAGTTTGTTTTTCAGCAACTTCTGTGGTCGTTTTTCTTGATGTTTCATCTTCTTTATGTTCTTCTTCGGCAATTGCATCTGTAGTATTTATAGAAGAAGATGAAGCATTATTTGGACCTGTTAGAGTCATACCTGTAGGGTTTTGTCCGACAGAGGATGGTTCTTCAGAAATTCTGATGTTTCCAACAGAAGGATCAATGTCATTGTTGAACATCTCTAAAAATAGAAGATCCAAATCTTCTTTTGATTTTTAGATGTCAGAGGATTTCCCTTTAATTCCGAGTTCTGAACTGATTTGTTCAGAAGTCATTTGGAATGAATCATCAAAAGAAACATTGATGCTTTCTACAATCTTGCGAGACTTTGTAATGAATGTTCTGTAGGCTTTGGAAGTGGCAGAGTATCCAATGAATTTGCCTTCATCAACTTTTACTTCAAACTTTCCTCTTGAATCTCTGTCGTTTAAAACAAAGCATTTGCATCCGAATACATGGAAAAACTTGATGTTTGGCCTCCTTTTGTGAAGCAATTCGTAAGGCGTCTTGAGTTGTCTTTTCACAATGGTTGAACGATTATGTGTATAACACGCAGTAGAAATTGCTTCTGCCCAAAAGTTCATTGATAATCCGCATGCAGATAGCATAGTTCTTGCGGCCTCCACAAGTGTTCGATTCTTTCTTTCGACTACACCGTTCTGTTGTGGAGTTCGAGCGGCAGAGAAGTTCTGTGATATTCCTTCCGTAGAAAGATAGGCTTCAATGACACAGTTTTTAAATTCTGTGCCATTGTCACTTCTTAACTTCTGTATTCTGCAGTCATAAAGAACTTGAATTCTTTTCATTAGAATTATCAGTATAATTGGAACATCTGATTTATTTCTAATAAATTCTACCCAAGAGAAACGTGAATACTCATCAATTAGGACAAGTATGTATTTCTTGCCACCTAGGCTCTGTATAGCAATGGGACCGCAGAGGTCGACATGAAGCATGTACAGAGGCCTAATGTAAGACACGTCTGTTTTGCCTTTGTGGGAAGCCCTTCTGTGTTTTCCCATTTCACAGGCCGAACACAAGTGATCCTTATTGAATTTAACATTTGGCAAACCTTTAACTAGATCGACTTTTACTAGTTTATCCAGGGTGTGAAAGTTTAAGTGACAGAACCTGTTGTGCCATAACCACGCTTCTTCACTTTTGCAGGCTACTAGGCAAACTTTGTCCTTGGATTTTGAAGTAAAATTCATTAGGTATAGATCACCTCTTCTTTCAGCTCGCAGAAGTTCCATTCATGTGTTTTCACTTTGTAGAGAGCAGAAAGTTCTTTTGAATAACACTTCGAATCCTGTATCACAGAGTTGACTTACACTTAGTAGGTTGTGTTTGAGGCCATTCACATATGCAACTTTGTATACAGAGACATTTTCTTTCTGTATGACTCCATAGCCTTTGATGTGTCCCTTCATGTTGTCTCCAAAAGTTACAGATCCACCATCGGGTGTTTCTTTGTATGTGGATAGTAATCTTCTGTCGCCAGTCATGTGCCTTGAGCATCCGGAGTCAAGATACCAAATTGGCACATGTTGCTTCTGCAAGACAATCACAGAGACTTAGGTACCCATAACCATATGGGTCCAATATGGTTAGAATTTTTCAAGTTTGCCTTAGCATTCTTGAAATACGTTTTATCCTTTGTAGAAAGATCAGATTGTTTCTCTCGAGGTTTTGACTTTGGAGTTTTAGTGGAGAGTAAGCAATCTGGACTTGAGAAGTGTTTATTCAGTTTGAACATAAGATCAAAACAATGACAGTATTGAATATGAGACGTGATTCGTTTGAACTTTTCAATGAATTCATTGAACTGAGCCACAGAGGCATTACACTCTTTCTTTACGTTAGATTTCCTATTACAAGAAGATCTATGAATACTAGAATGTTGTTTGCAAAAGTCTTGTTTAGTTTCTGCCTTCTGTGACTCTCTTCTGTGGTGAACATCTTTCTTCACTGTCACAGAGGAAAAGTATTTGTTAGCTTCAGGCCATTTTCCCTTTTGTTGCCAAGTGGGATTCTCTTTAATTTTCCTTAAGGGTTTTGAAAATTTTGAACTTTTAGGATCAACAGAGGTCTTCTTTAACATATCAAGCTCAGCAGAGGTTTTGACCTTTAAATACATGTTCAGAAAATCTGGGCAGATAGGTATCTCTGTGATTTTCTCTTTTGGAGAAATAGTTCTGTTAAGAACCTCAGAGGAGAATTTAACATCCTCTGTGTCACAATGAACTATTCCTGATTTAGAATCAGTCTCTGAGTCATCCGAGGATGAATCGTCCTCATATACAGAGGTTGAGTCATCTCTGTAGAATGAGCTTTCTTTCTCTGTAGAATGACTTTCATAGAAGGCAGAGGTATCTGATGAGATCTTTTCAGTGAGAATTTGATTTATAGAAGAGGTACTGAGATTTTCTAAAACATTTGATTTCAAAACTTCCAAAATTTCTTCTTCAATAGATTTTTTAAGTTTTTCTTCTGAAAAGATGGGTTTAAACTCAGGAGCTTCTGCTGATAATTTCTTTTCATCGTTCATTATGCAGACAAAAGCGACATGTGTTTGAGTCTCTGGTTTACCAAACTTAAAGATACCAATCTGATCTTGTGTTTTCAGATATTTCTTTGGTTTGATTCCTCTATTGACAGAGGTTGAAGATGATGAATCTGTGTTTTCAAACCACACATTGATCATCTTTGTATGTTTCCTTAAGTGAGGTTCTGCAGAGAGTTTAACCCTTTTACTTACAGAGAGTAAGTTTGGAAAGTTTGGTTTGTTAGTTTTTCCCAAAACAAATAGAGAAGACAGAGGTTTTAGTCGTTTATTTTCAACTCCTAAGGTAATATCACTGTACCCTATACCTCGTCTTGCTATTTGAGAGTTTACCTTTTCATATACCTTCTGTGCATCTTTATAGTTTTTAAGTAAAACTTCTCTTCTTAAAAGATTTTGCCAAAGTACCTCTCTTTCTTTTTGAAAGTATTCTTTTAGAGCTCTTATGTCTGTAGTTTCACTTCTTGAAACTGAAAGTTCTTTTGTTTTGATTTTTAAAGCATAGGTTAAATCAGAGATTTGCCTTTTTAAAGGATCTATATTTTTGCTCCAATATTTTTCGACTTTTTCTTTTTCTTCACAGATTTTGGATTTTTCTTGAGTGAGAAGCCTCACTTCTCTCTCATTAAAGGTCAGCTTTTTCTGAATGCTTTCATTTACTTCTTTCAGTTCAATGTTAATTTTAAATAAATCATCATCTACAGAATTAGTACTTGAGGTAGAGTTTGAAATTGATACCTCAATATCAGTGCCGGAGTCAACTTCTGCCATGCCACAGAACAGGGCATTTGTGGGAAATTCATCGTCAGAGGTAGAGTCTGATTCGAAGTCCTCCTTGCTTGCCTCAGAATGCCCTTTGTTCGCCATTAGGGATTTTTGCGCATAATACTCGGCCTTCTTTTTGTAAAAAGCTGAGTCCTTCTGTGGGCGATTTTGTCTACTTCTGCATTCTTTAGCGAAATGACCTGGTTTGCCGCAGTTGAAACAACCTTGGGAGGTGTTTCCAGTTCGATCTTCGGACTTCTGTTGGTCTCCACCTTTCTCTGTTCTGCATTCGTTTGCGTAATGACCAGGCTTACCACATTTGTAGCATTCTTGTGTGTGGCCTATCTTGTCATCTGATCTCTGTCGGTCATTTCCTCTGTAGCTTCTTTCGCTCGACCTCTGTTGGTCATCATTTCTGTAGTCTGACCTTTGTCGGTCACTTGATTCTTCTCCTCTTCCTTTATCTCTTCTACCATCATCTCTTCTACCAGAATTCCTTTGGTTATTTCTAAACTCTCTTGTCAATAGAGCCATTGATTTAGCTAATGACGCAAGAGTTATTTCTCCCTCTTTCAGCTCGTCTTCTTCGCTATCAATCATTACCATCTTCTTTCTCTCCTTCTTTTTCTCCTCTGTAGATCTCTCATTTCTTGGTCTGTCCGTAGCCTCTGTAGATTTACTAACCAATGCGTATGGTACAATGGTTAGTGTTTTAGCTTGAGCTATTTGAGGCTCTTGTGCGGCTAGTGTTCCATAGAGATCAGAGAGTGTCCAGGAGTCTAGATCTTGATTTGTTTGTAAAGACATAGACAACTGAAGCCACTCATCGTTCAGGCTCTTTAGAAACATGACGTTATTTTCTTCCGTGGTTCTGTGAATACCAGACATTCTGCATTTGTTTATGAGAGAGTTGAACCGATCGTATGTTGTTTGTAGTGATTCAGTTGCAGAGGCTCTTAAGGCATGATACTCGTTTATGTATTGTGCCCTTCGGTTCTTCTGTGTTTTAGCACCCCCTTCCAGTTGTCTTTCTAATTCTTTCCAGAGATCGTGCGCTGTTTCGCATGCATCTAAGGATTGAAAAATTTCGTTGGGGATATCCATGATCAGTATTCTCTTTGTTTTTTGTGCAACTTCATCTTCCGCCTTATCTTCATTTGACCATTCTTCTTTTGGATTAGGTTTTTGATGTTCAGGGATTTCAGGAGATTCAGCAGTAGCTGGTACACGTGGCATAGTTATCATAGGAACCGGAGGAAGATTGTATAGATATTGTTTGAGAGTTTTTTCAGTACCCTCAAAAAAATGAACCATTCTTATTTTCCATTGAGGATACTCATCTCTAAGAAGAGTAGGAGGTTTGGTTAATGAGCCAGCAGTGAAAAAGTTATTTGTATTTGTCATTTTGAGGAAAGGATAATCTGATGGAGGATTTATGAGTATGAAGATCTGGAAGGTTTTCTGGGTACACCTAATATCCAGAAATATGGTGATGAAGAAAAGGAAAGTAATCTATCAAATAAAAGTTGTAAAACGAGGATCGCTTGATATTGAAAATCAAGCTTCGCTCTGATACCAATTGTTGGTTCCTGTTTTGCTTATACAAGATTATCAGATCTATTAGTTCAAGTTAATGTTTGATGCGGAAGCGTATTTGAAGAACTAACAGATAAGTTTTGATATATTTAGACCAAAATATAAATAAACAATGAACAGGAAATAATATTTCAAAGTTTACTGAATATATATTTAGAACAGATTTAAGAACAATGAGTAAGAAAATCTTTAAAAAGGATATGACTCTTAAGGTGAATGAGCTTTTTGTGTTCTTATGATGGTCGATTTATATGTGATTGATGATAATAAAAATGATAAGTGATAAGGAAGAACTCAACATGAGTCTTCCTTATATACTACTCTAAAGGGGACCATAAAGCATATGCTACTATTCAGACGGTACTGATGAATAGTTGAACGGATGTCGTGAACAGTTGCAAGAGCGGCATGAACAGTAAGACGTGTTGTATTGCATTTAATGCAGCAGACGTCTATTATGTACTAAACCCTATTGAGTCCAATCAGAGTTTGACACGTCGACGTTGGACAGGGCATGCTACCATGCAAGTTGATGAACGGGTCCTGTAACAGTAGCAAGATATTAATAATATCTTTGAAGTCTTTGTTGAAGACCACAGAGGCTCTGTAATGAGTTACAGAGGTTCTGCGGTCTGGTCCTCTGTGGAGCAGTCTTCTTTTGTTTCCGAGTCTTGAGTCTTCTTTAAGTCCAACAGAGGTTCTGTAGGACCCTTCTGTTGCTTCTGTAGCTTCTTGACCTTGATCTCTCGGTGAGTTCGGCAGAGCCTCTGTAAGAGGCTTTTCTTCACTTAGCCTATTTTTCACTACTTCTAAATATTTCTATGATTAGGAAGATTGAAGCTAACAGTTAGGTTACCATTACAAGGCGGAGAAACCCTAGTTGTCCAAGGAGATAGAGCTGGAAGGAGTCTGAAGATAGTATCATGTATGAAGGTCCATAAGTATTTGAGGAAGAAGTATGTTACGTTCTTGGCACAAGTAATTGAGAAGAAGTCTGAGGAAAGGCGAATCCAGGATATTCCTGTGGTGAAGGATCACCCAGAAGTATTTCCAGACGATTTGCCTGGACTTTCACCGTTTAGACAAGTCGAATTTCAGATTGATCTTGTACCCGGAGCGGCGCCTGTAGCCAAGGCCCCGAATCGCTTAGCACCTGCAGAAATGCAAGAGTTGTCGAATTAACTTCAAGAACTTTTGGATAAAGGATTCATTCGACCAAGTTCATCACCCTGGGGAGCCCCGATTCTCTTCGTCAAGAAGAAGGATGGATCATTTCGAACGTGTATCGATTATAGGGAGCTAAATAAGTTGACAATCAAGAACCGATATCCCCTTCCTCGAATAGACGATTTGTTCGACCAGTTGCAAGGTGCAACTTACTTCTCTAAGATTGATCTTCGATCGGGATATCATCAGTTGAGAGTCCGAGAGGAAGATATTCCTAAAACAGCTTTTAGAACTCGCTATGGACACTACGAGTTTTTAGTTATGACATTTGGATTGACGAACGCGCCAGCTGTGTTTATGAATCTAATGAATAGAGTATGTAGGCCATACCTTGATAAGTTTGTGATTGTGTTCATCGATGATAAAGTAATCTATTCTCAGAGTAAGAAGGATCACGAGCAGCATCTAAAAGTGATTTTAGAACTTCTCAAGGAGCAGAAGCTATATGCCAAATTCTCTAAGTGCGAATTTTTGATTCGGGAGGTACATTTCTTAGGTCACGTAATGGGGGAGAAAGGGATTCACGTGGACCCGGCTAAAGTAGAAGCCATTAAGAAATGGGAAGCCCCTAGGACTCCAACGGAAATTCGCCAATTTCTAGACTTGGCGGGATACTATCGACATTTCATCGAGAATTTTTCTATGATCGCTAAACCCCTTACCTCGTTAACCCAAAATGAGAAGGAATTCGTTTGGGAAGTTCCACAAGAGGAAGCATTTCAACTCCTAAAGAAAAGGTTGTGCAATGCACCGATTTTAGCTCTACCAGAAGGAACGGAAGATTTTGTAGTGTATTGTGACGCATCACATCAAGGATTAGGTTGCGTATTGATGCAAAATGATAAGGTGATAGCATATGCCTCGAGACAATTAAAAGTTCACGAAAAGAACTATACCACACACGATTTGGAACTCGGAGATGTGGTATTCGCTCTGATGATATGGAGACATTATCTATATGGTACCAAGTGTACTATTTTCACCGATCATAAAAGTCTTCAACACATATTTGATCAAAAGATGTTGAACATGAGGCAAAGAATATGGGTAGAACTTCTCAGCGATTACGATTGTGAGATACGTTACCCCCTGGTAAGGCCAATGTGGTAGCCGATGCCTTGAGTAGGAAAGAAAGCGTAAAACCTTCACGAGTCCGAGCGTTAGGAGCACTGGTTCAAACAAGTTTGAAAACCTGGATTTTTGAAGCTCAGATTGAAGCATTGAAACCTGAAAATCTGAAGGGAGAGACTCTTCATGGTTTAGAGTCTAGTTTTGAAACTAAGATTGATGGAATATGTTACTTTAAGGGCAGAGTGTGGATCCCAAAGGCTGACAACCTACGGGATATGATTTTTGAGGAGGCTCATAAATTGAAGTATTCAATTCACCCAGGAGCGGATAAGATGTCCAAGGATTTAAGGGAATACTATTGGTGGCCAGGAATGAATAATGATATTGCCATATATGTTGGACAATGCATAACGTGTGCAAAGGTCAAGGCGCTATATCAAAAGCCATCGGGACTGTTGCAACAACTGGAAATTCCCCAGTAGAAATGGGAGCAAATCACTCTGGATTTTATAACCAAACTCCCGAGAACTGCCAAAGGGCATGACACGATTTGGGTTATAGTAGATCGATTTACGAAGTCTGCACATTTCTTACCTATTCGGGAGGATTATAAGATGGAAAAGCTTGCCCAAATCTACATCAAGGAGATCGTTACGCGGCATGGAGTTCCAGTTTCCATTATATCGGATAGAGATAGTCGCTTTACATCCCGATTTTGGCAATCACTCCAAAAAGCGTTGGGTACTCAGTTGAACTTAAGCACGGCTTATCATCCTCAAACGGATGGTCAGAGTGAGCGGACCATTCAGACTTTGGAGGACATGCTTTGGGCATGTGTATTAGACTTTGGAGGAAGTTGGGATAACCACTTGCCGTTAGTCGAATTCTCATACAACAATAGCTATCACACTAGTATTCAGTGTACGCCATATGAAGCTCTGTATGGTCGCAAGTGTCGATCACCTCTTTGTTGGTTGGAAATTGGAGATAGACAACTATCTAGTCCGGACATTGTCCAAGAAACCACCGATAAGATCGCAATCATCAGGGATATGCTTAAAGCAGCTCAAGATCGTCAAAAGAGCTATGCGGACAATCGAAGAAAGCCTCTAGTGTTAGGACACTGAAGTTGTCCTTTATAATAGAAAGTTTTGTAAAGCAATAGCTGTGTTAAAGGGCTTATGCTTAATTGTTGTAGCAAGTGATGAAGACTATAAATAGGTCTTTACTTGTAGTTTGTAAGAAGTGAATTCATTAATACAAGATGTAGATCTCTAATCACTTTGTGTTCTCTCTAGGTTAGATTTCCTTTTCAATAAAGTTCTTCATCATCTTGTTACACAATACTTGGATTGTATGAAGATCATGGACCTAACATCTAGAATTTCAAATTGGTGATAGAGTCTTTTTAAAAGTATCCCCTTGGAAGGGAACAGTCCGTTTTGGGAAAAGAGGAAAGTTGAGTCCACGGTATGTTGGACCATTCAAGATCACGGAAAGAATTGGACCAGTAGCTTATAAGCTGGAATTGCCAATGGAGTTAAGTGCTATCCACAACACGTTTCACGTGTCGAACCTAAAGAAGTGTTTGGCTGACGAAGCAGTAACCGTGCCCTTGGAAGAAGTCCATATCAACAATAAACTGCACATCGTAGAGGAACAAATGGAAATACTCGATAGGGAAGTCAAGCGTCTTAAGAGAAGCAAAATCCCGATAGTAAAAGTCCATTGGAACACAAGGCGTGGGCCTGAATACACTTGGGAGCGGGAGGATTACATGTTACAAAAGTATCCTCACCTCTTCGCAAGCAAACCTGTTAACGCTAGTGACACTTGAATTTCGGGACGAAATTCTTCTAACCGGGGGAGACTGTGACAATTGTCAAATTCACATCTCAGGTTAGAACTGCTTTGGATACCTCATTTTATGACATAGTGTACAGAGTGCAATTTTAGCAGTAAACACGGTACGATAGGAAAAATTGAGAAATTTTGCCTAAGAAATCCTTGAATTAGGAAATTATCCATAAATCTCATAAAATGGCAACTTAATATATATTTATACTACAAGTATTTATGTAGTTGTTAATTTTTATATATTTCAAGTTTATTATATATATAAATACTTTATTTTATACATGTATACCTTGTATTTTAACTTTAAAAGAGAATACTTGTATTTTGATTTTATTTTAAACCATGAAGTGACTAAAATACATTTGTCACGCCACACCACCCACCCCCCCCCCCCCTCAAAGAGGGCGGCCACCCTCTCTCTCCCTCCATATGTATGCAACACTCTTCATCATTTCACCTCACTCTCTCATTTCAATCTCTCACTAAGAGAAAGTTGTCACCTCCTTCTCTCTCCATCTTCAAATCTTCATATCATCTTCAAGTGTTCATCATAAACTCCAGCCCCTAAACTATTCTTCTTCAAGAGTCCAAGGCAATCAAAGGTAAAAATAAGTGTGTTGGGTAAAATCCACACACATTCTTTCAAGACTTTTTCATCTTCTTGCATTTTAAAGTATGATCTTCATCTTTTCTACACTTTCTTCATATCTTTTAAAATCATCTTTTATAGGTCTTAATGTTTGTAGATTTACCATCATAACATCTTTTGTTAGTAAAAGATGGTGAATCCAAAATCAAACCAATGTTAAGACCAAAGATGAACATTTTAAACACATGCATGTAGTGTTCTTGGGAAATCCATCATTTTTGTTCAAGAGTCTCATGAATGGATCTTTGAAAACCATTAAAAACGTACTTAAACAAACATGCATGAGCTAAAAATACTGAATTTTTAGTTGCATGTTGATGTTCTTGGCAAGAACATCAACAATCTTCAAAATGGGTCTTTTATAAAAGTTTTCCAAGATTGAGTTGATGGATAAATTGCATGCATTTTTAATGGATCACAAATATGTTTTGGAACTGAAAATAAGTGTATGGGTGAGAGTCAAATCGGATTTTGCATGCAAAAGAATAAGAATTTTGGTTTAAAAGTCAATTGGAGAGCACATGCACAAGGTGTTGTTTGGACAGCTTGCTGTCAGATTTCACACCCCACTTCAAAGAGTCATATCTCACTCATTTTAACTCCAAATGGAGTGATTTATTTTCTGGAAATCATTTTATTGTGTTAAGATTCAAACCCAAGTGGTTTAATTCAAAAACTCAAAGATTTAATTTATCAGACAGTCCTCACAAAATCCGTGTACAAACAGCAAAGTCTTCTGTCGGGTTTTACGTCGTGTATTATTTCATATACTTATACTCTTTCAAAAACTATGAAACTGATGCCAAAAGTTTCCTAACTCATTTAACCAACTGGAGATAAAATTTCATGATCAAATTATACCTGGAAGTTACCCAAAGTTGGACACAAAGTGACATCAAATTCTGGACAGTAAAGGACAAATTATTATTTATTATTAAGGACTATTTCTAATCCCATTTCATCATTTCATGATGAAATAGTGGAGTATATAAGTATATCTTATATATATGCAATTTATTTATGCATTTTATTTATGTCTTTTATTTATGCATTTTATTTATTCTTTATCCCTTTTCATCTTTTATGATATATTTATATATATTTATGCATTTTATTCTTGATCCCATTTCATCATTTTATGATGAAATAGTGGAGTATAAATATATATTACATCTATATATTTATACATTTAAATATTTGTCATTTCGTTTACGACCTCTTATTTTATCGTCGTTACGATAAAATTTCGGTTTATACATATATATGTACTATATATGTTTATGTTCTTTAAAGCCCTTTTCGTTACTTATTGGGACGAAATTGTGGAAACTTTAATCTAAGAAGAACAATGTATACGTTTATTACGTTATAATATTAAAACACAACAATGCATTTTATGATGATTTGGATAGTAAGTACCGAACCTTCGAAATTGAGAACTCACTAGTTACCTTATGTTCATAGGTTTGAAGTAGGATCATCCCGGAGTACTTGTGGGAGATTCCCGGATTCTATCGCGTATCATGTGAGTATTCACAGCCCCTTTTTCAATGTATTACATATTTTGGGGTGAAAAGCATGTGGTTACTACAACTATTTTACACACCGATTATTTCGTTTTCTTGAAAATACGAAGCTTGCTTATTTATGCTCTATGGTATCTATGTTGTTGCAAATGTTGTAAGTTTGAGTTTCTTTTGCTATCATTCAAAAGTCCCCGTTTACGTATACGTTACCCGTTAACTCATGGATTGAGCCGTTGGTAATTATGGATAACGTTATTTGGTTTGACACCCCACTAACAAGTAGCGCTTGTTTGAGTGCATAATTATTGTTGTATTGGCGTATTGTTGGTGATAGAACATGCGCGTATGTGGAATGATTCCACCACTGTAGTAGGGGCAAAGTATGTCGGTATAGGTCGGGTAACGGGCTCAATAACTTAGCATTTTACATATGATTACCTTGAGCAAGTGGTTTTTATAACCGAATTATTTTATCCCATTTGTGGATTTAAACTATTTTGCGATGGCAAACAATGTTATACTCATTAAACCTGTGAACTCACCAACTATTCATTAGTTGACACTCTCATTTACATGCTTTTCAGGAGAACGTTCTTAAGGTTGGAATTTAGGAAGGTTACACGTGATGAAGCTTTCTTTACTATCTTTAAATTTTATGTGCATTTCCCTTTCGTAAAGACAATTGTAAAAGACAAGGTTTAACCTTTGAATGTATTTTGATGGTTGTTGTAATCTTGTAACTTTTGCTATGAAACTTGAGCTGTACATTCCGTGTTTCCGCTTTAGCGGGGTGTTACATTCTTAGTGCAAGAAACATAGTGTTCCAACTTGTTTAGATTTAGGATTTATCCTTAATCTTGTTTCCGCAACAAGCTGTAAATTGTTAATGATTTATCAATAAACAATTTAGAAAAGTAAAATATGTGTGTTTGTATTCAACCCCCCCCCCCCCCCCCCCCGTTCTACAAACTTGTATATCCCTTCGGGACCAACAGTAAAGAAACAAAAGTTAGCAGTGGCAGATCTTGTTTTTACCTTTTCAGAAGGTTCGCCGATTATAAGACTTGGAGGATGGCTCTTTGTCCTCTTTGTTTTTATTGGGAGATGGTCATCGATTTCATCAAGTTGCTCTTCAGAGGTTTCTAATTGTTGTTCTGGTGTAGCCTCTGTCGGTGATTTTGCTTTCGTGCTTGATCCTACAGATTGTGGAATGATTGGAATGAGAGGTGGTGTTTGTTCCTCTGAGGAAGTATAGTCTGATTCTTCTCGTTCCTCTATTATTGGTTCCTCTGTAGTTTCTGGAGTTGGTTCTTCAGTAGCTTATGTGGTTGTTTTCCTTGTTTTGTCATCTTCTGTTGGCTCCCCTCGGCATTTGCATCTGTAAGATTTACAGAGGAAGATGAATTGTTTAAGGGACCTATTAGAGAGATACCTATTTCGTTCTGGCTGGCAGAAGGTGATTCTCGAGAGGCTCTGATGGCTCCGGCAGAGGGATCAATGTCGTCATGGAACATCTCTTGAAATAGAAGATTTAAGTCTTCTTCTCGTGTTTTTGAGATGCCAAAGGATTCCCCTTTTAGACCGAGTTCTGAACTTATTTGTTCAGAAGTCTTTTGGAAGGTGTCGTCAAAAGAAACATTTATGCTTTCTACAATCGTTCGAGATCGCAGAAGATAAATTCTGTAGGCCTTGGAAGTTGCAGAGTATCCTATGAACTTCCCTTCATCTGACTTTACTTCAAACTTTCCTCTTGCTTCTCTATCATTTAAGACGAAGCGCTTGCATCCAAATACATGGATAAACTTGATGTTTGGTCGTCTTTTGTTGATCAAATGATATGGCGTTTTGATGTGTCTCTTTACGATGGTTGATCGATTTTGGGTATAGCAAGCGGTTGATACTGCTTCTGCCCAAAATGTCATTGGTAATCCACATGCGGTTAGCATAGTTCTGGCTGCTTCCAAAAGTGTGCGATTCTTTCGTTCGACCACGCCATTCTGTTGTGGGGTGCGTGCAGCAGAGAAGTTCTGTGAACTTCCTTCTTCTGTAAGATAGGTTTCAATGACAGAGTTTTTGAATTCTGTGCCATTGTCGCTTCTCAGTTTCTGAATCCTTCACTCATACTGAACTTGGATTCTTTTCATTAGATTTATCAGTATGTTTGGAACATCTGATTTCTTTCTGACAAATTCAACCAATGTAAATCTTGAGAATTCATCGATCAAAACAAGTATATATTTCTTGCCACCTAGGCTCTGTGTAGCGATTGGACCGCAGAGGTCGACATGAAGCATGTACAGAGGCCTAGTGCAAGATATATCAATTTTGCCTTTATGGGAAGCTCTTTTGAGTTTTCCCATTTCGCAGGCAGAGCACAAGTGATCTTTATTAAACTTAACATTTGGCAGACCTTTGACTAGATCAAGCTTTAACAAGTTTATCAAGAGTGTGAAAGTTTAAATGGCAGAACCTGTTGTGCCATAACCATGCTTCTTCGCTTTTGCATGCAACAAGGCAGATTTTATCTTTCTTGTTCTTTGCATTGAAGTTCATGAGATATAGATCTCCTCTTCTTTCGGCTCGCAGAATTTCAAGTCCTGTGTCCTCGCTCTGTAGAGAGCAAAAGGTTCGTTTGAACATTACGTCAAATCCCGTATCGCAGAGTTGACTAACACGAAGAAGATTGTGTTTAAGGCCATCAACATATGCAACTTTGCATACGGTTATATTTTCCTTCTTTATGACTCCGTAGCCTTTGATGTACCCCTTCTTATTGTCTCCAAAGGTCACAGATCCACCATCGTTCTTTTCTTTGTATGTGGATAGAAGACCTCTGTCGCCATTCATGTGCCTCGAGCATCCGGAGTCTAGATACCAGATTGGCACATACTGCTTCTGCAAGACAATTAGAGAGTTTTAGGTACCTATATCCACATGGGTCCAGTTTTGTCAGGGGTCTTCAAGTTTGCCTTAGCATTCTTGGTCTTTGTCTTAGCTTTTGTTGAAGAGACATTTTGTTTCTTCTTACCCTTGGATTTATAATTTTCTTTGGGTACAGTAAGATGACAGTGTGGACTTTTGAAGTGTTGGTTTAATTTAAACATAAGATCAAAGCAATGACAATATTGAATGTGCGAGGGGATTTGTTTGAACTTTTCATTGAATACATTAAATGGGGGCACAAAGGCATTACAATTTATTCTAACATTAGACTTTCTATTACAAGAAGGTTTATGTAGGCTAGATCGTTGTTTGCAAAATCCTTTGTTGAGAGCGGCCTTCTGTGTTCCCCTTCTGTGGTGAACTTCTGTAGATTTCACTGTCACAGAAGAAAAAGATTTGTTAATTTTTGTCCATTTACCCTTCTGTTGCCATGTTATTTTTTCTTTAACAGGTTTTAAGGGTTTGAAAATCTTTGAACTCGTTGGAATTTGAGTGGACATTAACTTCTGTTGTTTGAAATTTTCAAGCTCAAGAGAGGTTTTGGCTTGTATGCACATATTTAAAAAGTCTGGACAGATAGGAATTCCAATGATTTTCTCCTTGGGAGGAATAGTTCTGTTAAGAACTTCAGAGGTTTGTTTAATAACATCTGTGTCATTAGGTCCTATCTCTGACTTAGAGTCAGTCTCTGATTCGTCAGAGGATGAATCGTCCTCATATACAGAGGTTGAGTCACTTGATTCTCTTTCGACAGAGGCTGGACTTTCATAACATGTGTCATACTCACTTTCTTCCCTTTCTGAGGAACTATCTTCTAAGCTAACAGAAGTATTTGTTAAGTTTTCTTCAGAAAGATCTTGATCGCTGGAAGATGTACAGAGGTTTTCTTTAGAGATATCAAGTTTTTCTTCTGTAATATCTGGCTTGAACTCAGGTGCCTCTGCTTATAATTTCTTTTCAGAATTCATCATGCAGACAAATGCAACTTGAGTTTGAGTCTTGGGTTTACCAAACTTGAACATTCCTATTTGATCTTGAGTTTTCAGATACCTCTTAGGTTTGGATTCTCTTTTGACAGAGATTGAAGGTGACAAATCTGTGTTTTCAAACCACACATTTGTCATCTTCAGAGGTTTCCTCTTGTGAGGTTCCCCAGAGACTTTTTGCCTTTTATTTACAGAGAGAAGATTTGGAAATCCAGGTTTTCTTGTATCTCCAATCTGAAATAGAGAAGACAGAGACTTGTTTCTTTTGGTTCCGGTATAAGGATCTATATCACAGAAGCCAATTCCCAGTCTCCCAATTTGTGTGTTTATTTTTTCGTACACCTTCTGAGCATCTTGAAATTTTTTAATTTGAAGATCTCTTATGAGTAAATCTTGATAGAGGACTTCTCTTTCCTTTTGAAAATAATTTTTAAGAGCTATGATGTTCATTATGTCGCACTCAACGTCCATTAGTTCTTTAGACTTTGTTTTCAAGGAAGAATTAAGTTCATAAATCTTTTCTTTTAAAGGATTTATCTTTTTGTTCCAGTCCGTTTCAATTTCTTCTTTTTTTTTAAAGATTTTAGCTTTTTCTTGAGTGAGAAGTCTAGCTTCTCTGAATATCTTCACATGTCTTTTTCATTTCAGTGTATTCAATGTTAAGTTTAATCAAGTTATCTTCTGCAGTATTAGAGTTAGAGGTAGAAGTGGATACCTCACTGTCGGAGTCGGAGCTGACTTCTGCCATGCCACAGAATAGTGCATTCTTTGTTTCGCCTTCATCAGAGGATGTGTCTGACTCCCAGATTTCTTTGTTCACCATTAGTGACTTCTGAGCATAGTATTCAGCTTTCTTTTTGTAGAAAGCTGCATCCCTCTGGGGGCGATTTGACCTGCTCCTGCATTCGTTGGAAAGTGACCTGGCTTTCCACAGTTGTAGCATTCTTGGTTCTGTGTGGAGCTTCCAGCTCTGTTGTCTGACTTCTGTCGGTCACCACTTCTTTCTGTTCGGCATTCATTTGCGTAGTGGCCTAGCTTACCACATTTGTAACACTCTTGAATCTGTGGAGTGTTGCTTGCTTTGTCTTCCGACCTCTGTCGGTCATTTCCTCTGTCATTTCTGTCACTGGACCTCTGTCGGTCATCACTTCTGTCGTTTGGCCCTTATCTTTCTCGATTATCTCTTTCATATCGTTCATTACCAGATTTCTTCTGGTATCCTCTGCTGAATTCCCTAGTCAAGAGAGCTAAAGATTTAGCTATCGAGGCCAGGGTCTTTTCTTCTTCTGCCGCTACTTCTTCTTCTTCACTTTCTGCCATCATGATTTTCTTCTTCTTCTCCTTTCTTTCCTCTTTCTTTGGTTTCTCTTTAACCTCTGTAGTCTTACCAACCAATGCAAGAGGTGCAATGATCTGGGGTTTTGCTTGTGCTACCTGAGGCTCTTGTGCTGCTAATGTTCCATAGAGGTCTGATAGGGTACAGGAATCTAAGTCTTGATTTGTTTGCAGAGACATAGATAACTGAAGTCATTCTTCATTCAGAGACTTCAGGAACATAACGTTGTTTTCTTCAGAGGTTTTGTGGATGCCAAACTTCTTGCACTTGTTTATTAGAGAGTTGAACCTATCATACGTAGTTTGCAGAGATTCGGTTGGCAGAGCTTTAAAGGCATAGTATTCATTTATGTATTGAGCTATGCGGTTCTTCTGGGTTTTGACTCCTCCTTATAGTTGTTTTTCCATTTCTTTCCATAGATCATATGCAGATTCACATGCATCCATGGACTGGAAAAGGTCATTTGGGATGGCCATGATCAGAATTCTCTTAGTTTTCTGAGCAACTTCGTATTTAGCCCAATCAGAACCAGACCAATCTCTTGGGTCTTTGGTTTCGTGTGTTCTGGAATTTCAGTGGTGTCGTCTGTGCTAGGAACACGAGGTACCGTTATCATGGGAATGAAAGGAGGGTTACGTATATAATAAACCAATTCTTTGTCAGTACCCTCAAAGAAGTGAATCATTAGAATCTTCCATTGAGGGTATTCTTCTCTAAGAAGAGTGGGAGGTTTGGTTAAGGAACCAGCAGAGATGAAGTTGTTTGTAGTTGTCATTTTAGAGAGATAAATTATCCAGAAAAGGGGTTTTAACAGCAGATTTTCAGAGTATGAAGTGGATGCTTCGTATGAAGTTTTTAAGCTTAAAAGCTTTAAGTTGAGCACTAAAATGGTGTTTTTAACCAGAATAACAGATTCTATAAGTTTACCAAAGTTCGAATGAATCGAAAATGGCAGAAAACAGAAACTGTTTGAATAATATGAAGAACAGGTTAAAAATCCAAGTTTCTACCAAAGATCATTGTTTTAGAGTGGATCCCTTGATATTAAAAATCAAGGTTTGCTATGATACCAATTGTTGGTTCCTGTTTTGCTAAACTTATGATCTTAACTTTCAGTTAGTTCAGTTTGTATGGTGCGGAAGCGTATTTAAGAACTGAAAGATAATGTAAGGTAGAAGATCACACAATATCAAATAAAGCAAAGAGTAAATAACATATGTTTATCAAAGATTACTGTATTTGATATATAATAAGAATACCAAGAACTTAAAGGCTTGACAAGAAATATGTAGTTTAATGGTGTGTGTGATGTGAAAAGCTTAATAGAAGAGTTCACATGAACCTTCTATTTATACTACTCCTAAGGGGGACAATAAGGACTGAAGGTACAAAGACACTGTTCAGGAACAGTAGCTTAAAGGTACAAGACACAGTTCTGGAACAATTGTAGATACAACGTTCATTAAATGCTCCGTATTCAGCTTTAGGCGGAAACCTATCAGAGTTTGACACGTGGAGTTGTCAGGTCACACCTTTGTAAGATTGATCTTTAGAACCTTCGAATGGTAGGTATTGTAAGAAGCATGTCCGTCCTTGTTAAGATCTTTTGCGTATATCTTCTTTTTGTCACAGAAGCTCTGTCAAGTATGACAGAGGCTCTGTGGTCTTGTCCGCATAGAAGTGTCTTCTGTTGCTTCTTTTACTTCGGTCTTCTTGATTAACCCGGCAGAGCCTCTGTCGAAGACTTTTGTCTTCTTAGTTACTCGGCTACTCGGCAGAGCCTCTGTCGAAGACTTTTGTCTTCTCGGCTGCCTCTGTCGAAGACTTCTGTACAGAGATTTGAGCTAACAAAAGAGACAAGAGATTTGGTGTCGCGGAAAACCCCAAAACGAGGGAAAAACCGCGGTCGACTCGTGAGAGTCGATGGTGCACTATAGTCGCCAAATAGGGGCGAAAGTCCTTGTGTTACAGGTGATTTGTGTACAGTAATGTTACAAATGAAGTAAAAATACACTTAGTCGTGTGTAAATGATGTGTGTCGTGCGTAAATCGTGCGAAAAAGTATGCTTGTCGTGCGGCTTGTACTGTTGTCGTGCGGTTTGTACTGTTGTCGTGCGGTTTGTACTGCTGTCGTGCGAAGATGATTTTGCAGTATTCGTGTGAATGTCTTGTGAATTATTGTGTTTCTGGTGTAGAGTTGCTAAGGAAGTTGATGGAGAAAATTGGAATCCTCCCGAACTGGTTGCGACATAGACTCTTTTATAGCTTCCGCTGGCCATTAATGGTACCTTTATGGCGCACTTTGTAACCGCTGTCGGGCTCTGAATGCCATTGATGATTGGTTTTGTAACCATTGTCGGGTCATTAATGTCATTAATGACTCGTCCGTTATTGGCCGTTGTACCATGAATGCCCGTAGACCTGCATTAATAAACAAAGGAAACAGCTGTCGACCATTAAGGGTTAGTGAAATCGTAAGACCGTCTTAAGTTCTGGACGCCGGTCTTATGGAACATACGACTGTCGTTGAAATATAAGACCATGTATATGACCGTAAATGTCTTGTAAGACTTTATCTAATGTAATAATGGTCTTATGAAAATGTCGAAAGACCAGGTCGTAAGACCACTAGATCGTAAGACTAGAGCGATATAACACCGATGACAGGAGATTTGTGGACGTAAGACCGACGAGTCGTAACTGGCGACACGTAACTGGCGACGTCAGACTAGTGACTTAGTATAATAGCGTAGGACTAGCGATGTGCGACGTGCGACATGCGATCATTAGATGTAAGTTGACTATTGACCCAATATGTCCTTTAATAACCAATTATCGTGGTTATTAACGTACGTCGGGGATATGACAATTATGGGTATTATCCTTGTCGGTCGAGGGTATGATTGTCGTTCATCAGGGTAATCAATGTCCACGGGTCATGTCGAGGGAATTTCCCAGGTCGGTCGAGTGTGTGATTTTTTACCCAAACAGCCGTTCGTTCAGAATCCAGGCCAAGGATCGTTCGGTCAAAATGGTCCTAGATCATCTGCGCATAATTCAGGTCCAGGATCAGGTCCGTTCGCTCAGAATCAGCATCCAGGTCCGTTCATGCAGAACCAACAGCCGGGGTCGTTCAACCCAAACCCCCAGTTCGGGACAGTTCCTCCTCGGCATATAAAGCCACCACCCGTGCAGAATGGGTCGCAGCCATTTCAGAATGGGTCGCAGCCGTTTCACAATGGGTCGCAGCCGTTTCAGAATGGGTCACAGCCATTTCAGAATGGGTCGCAGCCGTTTCAGAATGGATCACAGCCAGATTTTGTCCCTTTCAATGGGGACGCCAATGGATCGTCGCATGGCAATGGCACCAGTTCAGGAGTCAATCCGCAGACAAGTATGCATCCTGATCCTAATCATCCCGTCGCCCAGCGACTGAAGATGCTAGAAGATCAGAACGAGCATGTCCTATCTTTGCTCGCTAAACTGCCAGGGGCAGCTGTGCCCGTTGACGTCGATCCTCGATCAGGATTTCAGGCGTCACCTTTCATTGATGAGATCGCGACCGTCGAGGTCCCGAAGAAATACATTGTTCCCACCTTCACACCCAAGTATTCGGGCGTGACCGATCCAACGGAGCACGTCGCGCAGTATAAACAGCTCATGTGGACGATCTCAATCCCGCATATGTATCAGGAGGTCTGTATGTGCAGGAGCATCGGCGCAACTCTCACTGGTCCTGTCCTCCAATGGTTGATCAATCTCAAACCCAAGTCCATCGGTCGTTCGCCGAGTTGGTCCACCAATTCTCTTAGCAATTCGCCAGCAGTCGCAAGATGGAGAAGCAGACCAGTGATCTGTATTATGCCGTTCAGAAGACCAATGAGTCTATTCGAAGTTATAAATGTGATCTGGACGACAGTTCGGGCTTATACACTGATCTGACCAAGTATCCTCCAGAAAATTTCGAAGACGTCCGACCTCGAACCCTAGCGGATATGAGGGTAGAAGACGACGCTGCCTTTCGTCGCAAGCATACCGACGACAAGTGGTCGTTGGGTGTGAAGAAGCCAGAGTTTAAAGCAAAAGCAATTTCTAAGGTAGAGCCTGTTTGGGCAAAAAATCACGCCGTACGACCACGACCAGAGCAGGTAAGACGCACGCTATAATCCAAATCTTGTATTAAGATAAGGTCTCGACAAGAACCCAGAAAACATCCGTCGACTCCCGTGAAAGGTAAGTCGTACGTCTCCCATGACGCTCGACCATAGCGTCGCCCGTCCCGTACGACCATCGCGTAAGATCACTGCACCTTCGACCAAAGCTAACGTTAACCTTGACTGTTACGTTTGTTAAGTATTTAATGCAGGAGTCAAAGCCATTAACAGCAAGCAGCCGTAACGGACGAATAGCATTATGGATAATCACTTCGGCGACCGTTTCCAGCCGTTGTAGCCGTTGATCAAATCATTAATGGAGCTAATTAATGGTACGAAGACTATAAAAGTCAAGCTAAAGCCTCATTTCAAGGGACATCAGTTAACATCTAAGATACATCAGCGAACATCACCAAACAGCAGAGAAAATCATCCAAACTCATAACAAAGAACATTCAAACTTTGGAGATCAAGTACTGAAAGCCAGAACCTTACAGCGAACTCAATAACACTTGAAGGAAAGCTCAAGTATTGCTCTCGACGCACGACAACAGCCCTCGACCAGAAGTTCACACTTTGTATTCACACACGACAAACACCTGTTTGTACATTTAATCACTTGTACTTTACATTTCGAAGTATTTCCTGCATCTGTATTGTAATCATCGTACGATCGACACCAGTACCAAGGACATCGCCCTAGATTGGCGACCATAGTGCAGCGACGACAACTCTTGTCGTCCGCAGGTTTTTTCCTCATTTGAGGTTTTTCCTGCATCATCAAATCCCTTGTCTCATTTATTTTTTCCTCGTCGCACGTCTCGTCGAAAGATCATTTCTTTAGTTGATTAAGTCCACATCGACCTTAAGTTGTCCCTTTGGTGCGATTTTTGGCATTAACCGTTTGGCGCCATCCGTGGGACTACATCTAGAGAAAATCCTCGACGAACGTGCACCCTACTAACAGTTTCTTGGAGTTTTTTTTTGCTCTCTATTGCAGGAACAATGGCAGCCCCTGGAAATCCACAGCAAACTGTTGCTCAGGTGTATCAGGAGCTCGAAGTCGCCAAGAATCAGCTCAATGCAATGGTAGAGCAGAATCGCAGAGCAGCTGAGGAGATCGCGCGGTTAAGAAATCCTCTTGGACCTCAAAATGGTTCTAGGCCATTCGTGCAGAACCCAATTCCAAGAACGTTCGACCAGAATGGCCCTATACCATTTGTCCTGAATCCAGGTTCATCCGCGCAGAATCAGCATCCAGTCCCGTTCATGCAGAATCAACAGCCAGGGCCGTTCAACCCAAATCCTCAGTTTGGGACAGTTCCTCCTCAGCACATAAGGCCACCACCCGTGAATAATGGGTCTCAGCCATTACAAGGGTCGCAGCCTTTCCAGCAGGGGTCGCAACCATTTCAGCATCCATTTCAGAAAGGACCTCAAGGTGGATCTCAGCCTTTTCAACAAGGATCGCAGCCATTTCAGAATGGACCGCAGCAATTCCCCTATGGGTCGCAACCATATTTTGTCCCATCTAACGGGGACATCAATGGTTCGTCGCATGGTAATGGCACTAGTCCAGGGACTAATCCCTCGACAGGGGCAAATCCTGATCTTAGCGATCCCGTCGCCCAGCGTTTGAAAATGTTAGAAGACCAAAATGAGCGCGTCCTGTCCTTGCTCGGCAAGTTGCCTGGGGCAGCCGTGTCTGTCGACGTCCAGCCTCCCTCGGGGTATCAGGCGTCGCCCTTCATCGATGAGATCGCCACCGTCGAGGTCCCAAAGAAGTATAACATTCCTGCCTTCACTCCCAAGTATTCGGGTGTGACCGATCCAACCGAGCATGTCGCGCAGTATAAGCAGCTCATGTGGACGATCTCGATTCCACACATGTACCAGGAAGTATTTATGTGCAAGAGTTTCGGGGAAACTCTCACTGGTCCAGCTCTCCAGTGGTTGATCAATCTCAAACCCAAATCAATCGGGTCGTTCGCCGAATTGGTTAACCAATTCTCCCGGCAATTCGCTAGCAGTCGCAGGATGTAAATGCATACTATTGATCTGTATTATGCCGTGCAGAAGACCAAATAGTCTATTCGAAGTTATTTCAATAGATTCAATGCTGAAATGATCAGTATCCGCAATTGTGACATCAAAACTGTGATCGAAGCTTATAAGAGTGGTCTAGACGATAGTTCAGGTCTATATGTCGATCTGACCAAGTATCCCCCAGAGACTTTCGAAGACGTCCAAGCTCGAACCTTGGCATATATGAGGGTCGAGGATGATGCCGCCTTTCCTCGCAAGCACACTGACGACAATAAGTCGTTAGGCGTCAGAAAGCCAGAGTTCAAGACAAAGGCTGTTTCCAGAGTAGAGCCAGCGCGCCAAATTCCAAATGGTCATTTCAAGACGAAAGCAGAGGCCAAGACCGCGACTAAGTTCACTCAGTACCCCAAGATATCCTCTTACGGATTTAAATGATCTACAAAGGACCTAGTCGAAGCTCTGAAAAGTTCCCAAGCTACCATTCGATGGCCAAAGAAGTCCGACCTGAACGATGCTAAGAAAGACAAATCAAAGTGGTGCGACTTCCATGCCGATCATGGTCATGCGACAGACGACTGTATCGCATTGAAGAAGGAACTAGCATATCATTTCCCGAAAGGAAATCTCAAGGACATCATCGACGATGTCGCTGTTCCAGCTAATGGCCATCGACCGTCGACTTCCGAGCATGAAAAAGTTGTCAATTGAAATTCCCTACGCCATGGGGAATCCAGGAGTCGCTCGTGAATGCTACAAGTCTACCTTGAAGCTGCGAAAATAAACTAAAGTCACAAGATCAAGCTCTCGACAGGTTCGTTTCTTCTATCCCTAAATTAATATCTTTTTCACAGAGATAAGTCTACTATGGTGACCGGTCGCACGCCAACATAGTCAGCACAGAACAATATTCCTCCGTGTCATTCTGTCATTTAAAACCTATCTTTTCCTCCCAAAAAGAATTAGGTAATAAATGACAGGGGGCAAATAGAGAGAGAAGTCGAAATGGTACGTTCTCTAACTCTTTTCATACGATTTTTTCTCACAAAACGACTACTGACTTAAGCATCGGAGGGTCGTTGGCCAGCCAATGACCAACCCCCGACATCGTTTTATCGCAGAATCGCACGACAGATTATTGCAGAATCGCACGACGGATTATCGCAGAATCGCACGGCAGTAATCATTAAGTCTACTATATGACCTTAATATCGCAAGGTCGAACGACATAAACGATCAGGTCTCTAACCGTCTCTAACTTGATCATTTCTCCACAGGGGCATACGATACAAACTCATTGTACGATCTGGTCGTACGATCGCAGAGTCTAAACGACTTTACCCCTAAGCTTCTTAACTTTCATACCCTGAATGGATGCTTTAATCGCGTGTTTTTATATTTGTTTTACGTTCTTGTCATCGTATTACAATGAGTGCCTTAGTCGCATGATTTCATATGTATCTTATGTTCGACTTTATAATCAAACGTGATTCGAATAAAGCATAAGCAAAATATATATATTCATTAAGTAAACCATTATATACATACTCGACCCCTGATTGGTCGAATGGCAAAACAACAAGGAAAGAAAAAATTCTAGACAACAGGGGGAACATCGGTCGTATCCCTGCTCGAAGTCCCGACCTGAGGGCCTTCATCTGCCACTCCTCCCGCACGAATCTCCTGCAGTTCATATTAAGCATCGAAAAGTTGGATGGCCAGTGTTAATGCCAAAAATCGCACCAAAGGGACAACTTAAGGTCGATGTGGACTTAATCAACTAAAGAAAGGATCTTTCGACGAGACGTGCGACGAAGATAAAAATAAATGAGACAAGGGATTTGATGACACAGGAAAACCCTCAATCGAGGAAAAAACCTGCGGACGACAAGGGATGTCGTCGCTGCATTATGGTCGCCAATCAGGGGCGACGTCCTTGGTACTGGCGTCGGTTGTACGATGATTACAATACAAATGAAGGAAATACTTCGAAATGTAAAGTACACGTGTTTAAATGTGATAACAAGTGTTTGTCGTGTGTGAATACAAAGTGTGAACTATCTATCGAAGGCTGATGTCGTGCGTCGAGACTGATACTTGAGCATTTCATTCGAGTGTTCTTGAAATCGCTGTAGGATTCTGGCTTTCAGTACACAATCTCCAGAGTTTAAATGTTCTTTGCTATGAGTTTGGGTAATTTTCTCTGCTGTATGATGATGTTCGCTGAAGTGTATTGGATGTTAATCGATGTCCCTTGAAACGAGGCTTTAGCTTGTCTTTTATAGTCTTCACGTCGTTAATTAGCTCCATTAATGATTCAATCAACGGCTACAACGGCTGGAAAAAGGTCGCCGGAGTGATTATCCATGATGATCATTGTTCGTTACAGCTATCGATCGTTGATGGTTGCGTCGGTTATATCTGTTGCTCTTTAATGACTTTGACTCCTGCATTAAACACTTAAACATAACGGTTAAGTGAACGTTAGTCTGGTTAAGGTCGCAAGTTCTTATGCGTTGATCATGCAGGACGTACGACATTATGGTCGAGCGTCGCTAAGATATCTCGACTCACCTTTTACAGTGGACGACAGAGGTCTTTATGGTCTTTGACGGGACCTTATCTTAATACAATATGTTACTTATGACGTGCGATTTACCTGCTCTGGTCGTGGTCGTACGACGTGATTTTTTTGCCCAAACAGTTTGCCCCCAAAATTTGAAAGAAGTATAGCAAATCCGAGTTTTAAATTTTGTCAGTCGAAAATATGACAAGTGATGGAAATTACCTTGGTTACATTGGAGCCAGACTGGTTCGTTTCTAACTGAACGAGAAGTTGAAAAGGAAACGAGGTCGTGATGTCATACTGACACATGATGATGCTTACCAGCTGTCGAGGACATGTGTCGTCGATCCCTGCGGTCATACGAAAGGACGGGGATGCGCATCGGTTATCCAGGAATTCGACTTGACATAATCGACTGCATAAATAAAGATTACGATGGATATTTTCTTGGCGATTTCCGTTCGATTAAAACTTGTCAGGGTTCTTTGACCTAATTTAAGTTTTTCTGAGATCATATAAGATACGACCTTCCAGATTGCGTATGCGTCGCAAGTCTATTGCTAGAAAGCCTAGAAAAAACTAGGATATTTGGGGTTTTTCTGAGCGTCAAATCTTGTTGACGGGCTTAGCGATGTCGACGGAGCCTAGGAGCACTATCCGGGATCAAGACGCCCTAGACGACTTTAGGGTTTTGGCAAAAATCCCTGTGGAGGTTACTGTGAGGAAAGCCGGTAATATTCGACCGGAGATGTGTACCGAGGGGTACATTGTTATATACGAATACCCGTTCAAAATAGGCTTTCACTGGCCATATTCTTCGCCTTTAGTCAAAGAATTTATGTGTGAATTTGATCTTTCGCCGGGGCAACTGATGCCCCAGTTCTGGCGAGTTATCTTGATCATCGAACGACTTACCTCCAACTGGAATCCACCGATGAATGTGAGGGACCTTCTGGCGGCGTATAAGGTCAAGAATGACCAGTACCGTCGCTACAGCTTGTTTTCAAGGTTCAAGGGTGATCGTACCCTGGTTTTAAATACTGCGGTCAATGATCGTGGAGGGAAGAAGAGGTATGTATTGATACGCGCGTCGACGCTGGACACTGATAGTGACTGGATTAGGGAGGGTTGGAATATGACAGGTAAGCTTTTGACTGTACGTTTTCATGTTATTCTGTTGCTCGATTGTTTCTTCGACTAATCTTCTTTTTTGTGCGTAGATATTGATTTCGAGAAGGTAAAGCCGGATGATGCTTCTCGGGCTAAGGTCGAAAAGTTCTTGGAATTTAGTACCGAAGACCGGTCGTATGTCACGCGTCATTTGATAGACGAGGACGATGACGTCATTTTCTTGAGCGACCGAATGAGGATGGGTCGAGAGGAGAAAGAAGAAGAGGAAGACTCTGAGAAGACTGAGGAGGAAGAGAAGAGCGAAGAACCAGATGTAGAGATAATTAGTAAGTATCCTTTTGTCTTCTTTTCGCTTGACCTGGTCTTTCTCTGTTCTGAATCGTCTAACTTCTTTCTTTTACCGTTCAGGTGAATCTCAAGCACAGGCGACATCTTCTGTTGCTAGGAAGATGGCCCAAGTCGAAGCAGCTCACGAGGCGAGGGAGAAGGACGTTTCGACAACTAGGTCGGGAGTCCTGAAGAGAAAAGAGGTTCGGACAGCTGGGTCGGGCCTCTTAAAGAGGACAAAGGTGTCCGTTCTAAGGGAACCGTCTTTGAAGACGGGTAACCCATCGAGGGTTGCCTTGTCCAGGAAGGCGCAGGCGTCGGTTGCGACCGGCACGGAATCTGTAGATACTGCGCAACTGGCGACGATGTCTCCCGTCGTCCTATCTGGCCCTTCATCTGCTGACAGGGGCAAAGGCGCGCAGAAGGGACCTTTGGGGGAAACGACGGTCAACTTTACGTTGCCGTCGGGTTTTCTGGACGACAATGTCTTGGACGAGACGAAGTAGTTCCCCCATTTGGAAAAATATTTGCTTCTGTCTTTCAGGGAGCGTTTTGACGGGTTTTCTTTCGAGAAGAAAGAGTTCCATACAGCTGGACTCTTGTTCTTGGTAAGCCTTTCTTTCAAGACTTGTCATTGTTGTTGTTTACTAATGCTGCTAATATTATGATTCTTCAGGCGTTCCAAGCTTCCTTGGCATTGCATGCCGAAATGACGAATATAGAGGTTTCAACGGCTTCTGTTACCAAGATGAAGATGCAGCGATAGCTAAAGAGAAAGTTGCTTTGGAACATGAAGAAGCGATGTCAGCGCGCCTTGACCATGCTCTAGACGAATTGGATGCCCTTAGTCATACAAGAGACGAGATAAACTCGCATTTGAAGGAGTCCCTGACTTTGATGCGCGATCAGAGAGAGAAGCTGGAAGGGATGAAGGAATCCGTAACCGCGAAGAGGAAGGAAGTCGAGGGAATCAAGGATAAGGTGATAAGTTTGCAGAAGGAGTCTGATGAGTTGAAGGAAGAAAATAAGTCTTTCCTTCGTTATGCTCGACTTACTGCGCGTGCGGCAATTATGCGACGTCAACTGCAGTGTAAGGATCCTTTGGCTTCAGCGTCAGATGAGTTGCGTCTCTTTTATGAGAAAGTCGGGACCGAGAGAGATCTCGACTTGGATGACCAGAGGGAGGTCGAAGAGAAGGCGGTTGATGAGGGTTTTCAAGATGAGGTATCGGACAAGGTCGTGATCGATGCTCCTCCACAACCTTAGAAAAAATGTATTTGTTTGTTCATGATGCTCGACCGTCAGTGGTCGATTATGTATACGATGGCTTATATAATGAACGCAACTTTTGCTTATGCTTTATCCAAACCATGTTTAATTATGAGGTCGAACATGAAATCATGCGACTAAGGCATTCATTGTAATACGATGACAAGAACGTGAAACAAATATAAAAACACGCGATTAAAGCATCCATTCAGTTAAGAAACTTAGGGGTAAAGTCGTTTAGACTCTGTGATCGTACGACCAGATCGTACAGCGAGTTTGTATCGTATTCCCATGTGGAGAAATAATCAAGTTAGAGACCTGATTCTTTATGTCGTTCGACCTTGCGATATTAAAGTCATATAGTAGACTTAATGATTACTGTTGTGCGACTCTGCGATAATCTGTCGTGCGATTCTGCGATAAAATAATGTCGGGGGTTGGTCGTTGGCTAACCAACGACCATCCGATGCTTAAGTCAGTAAATGTTTTGCGAGAAAAAATCGTATGAGAATGAGTTAGAGAACGTACCATTTCAGACTCTCTCTATTTGCCCCCTGTCATTTATTACCGTACTCTTTTTGGGAGGAAAAGATAGGTTTTAAATGACAGAATGACACGGAGAAATATTGTCCTGCGGTTGACTATGTTGTCGTGCGACGAGGCACCATAGTAGATTTATCCCTGTGGAAAAGATATTGTTAATTTAGGGATAGAAAAACGAACCGGTCAAGAGCTTGACCTTACGGCTTCAGTTTATTTTCTCTTTTGATCTCATGGATTCCCCATGGCGTAGGGAATTTCAATTAATAACTTTTGCATGCTCAGGAGTCGACGGTCGATGGCTATTAGCTGGAACAGCGACGTTGTCAATGACATCTTTGAGATTTCCTTTCGAAAAATGATATGCTAGTTCATTCTTCAATGCGATACAGTCGTCCGTCGCATGACCATGATCGGCATGGAAGTCGCACCACTTTGATTTGTCTTTCTTAGCATCGTCCAGGTCGGACTTCTTTGGCCATCGAATGGTAGCTTGGGAACTTTTCAGAGCATCGACTAGGTCCTTTGTGGATCCTTTGAATCCGTAAGAGGATATCTTGGGGTACTGAATGAACTTAGCCGCGGTCTTGGCCTCTCCTTTCGTCTTGAAACGAACATTTGAAATTTGGCGCGCTGGCTCTACTCTAGAAACAGCCTTTGTCTTGAACTCTGGCTTTTTGACGCCTAGTGACTTCTTGTCGTCAGTGTGCTTGCGACGAAAGGCGGCATCATCTTCCACCCTCATATATGCTAAGGTTCGTGCTCGGACGTCTTCGAAATTCTCCGGGGGATATTTGGTCAGGTCGGTGTATAGACCCGAACTATCGTCCAGACCACGCTTATAGGCTTCGATTGCGGTTTTAACGTCGTAATTGCGGATGCTGATCATTTCGGCATTGAATCTATTAAAATAACTTCGAATAGACTCATTGGATTTTTGCACGATGTAATATAGGTCGCTGGTCTGCTTCTCCATCTTACGACTGCTGGCGAATTGCTGGGAGAATTGATTAACCAACTCAGCAAACGACCCGATGGATTTGGGTTTGAGATTGGTCAACCATTGGAGAGCAGGACCAGTGAGGGTTGCTCCCAAACTCTTACACATGCATACTTCCTGGTACATAAATGGGATCGAGATCGTCCACATGAGATGCTTATATTGCGCGACGTGCTCAGTTGGATCGGTCATACCCGAAAACTTGGGAGTGAAGGCAGGAATGTTATACTTCTTTGGGACCTTGACGGTGGCAATCTCGTCGATGAAAGGCGACGCTTGATATCCCGAGCGAGGCTCAACGTAGACAGGCACGACTGCCCCAGGAAACTTGGCGAGCAAGGACATGACGCGCTCATTCTGGTCTTCTAACATCTTCAAACGCTGAGCGACGGGATCGTTAAGATCGGGATTTGCCCCTGTCGAGGGATTGGCCCCTGGGCTAGTGCCATTACCATGCGATGAACCATTGGTGTCCCCGTTGAACGGGACGAAATACGGCTGCAGCCCATAGTGGAATTGCTGCGGTGCATTCTGAAACGGCTGCGATCCTTGCTGGAGAGGCTGCAATCCACCTTGGGGTCCATTATGAAATGGCTGCGACCCTTGCTGGAAAGGCTGCGACCCATTATTCACGGGTGGTGGCCTTATGTGCTGAGGAGGAACTGTCCCAAACTGAGGATTTGGGTTGAACGACCCTGGCTGTTGATTCTGCATAAACGGGCCTGGATGCTGATTCTGCGCGGATGAACCTGGATTCGGGACAAATGGTCTAGGGCCATTCTGGTCGAACGGTCTTGGAACTGGGTTCTGCACGAACGGCCTAGGACCATTTTGAGGCCCAAGAGGATTTCTTAACCGTGCGATCTCCTCAGCTGCTCTGCGATTCTGCTCCGCCATTGCATTGAGCTGATTCCTGGCGACTTCGAGATCCTGATACTTCTGAGTGACGGCTTGCTGCTGATTTCCAGAGGTTGCCATTTTCCTGCAACAGAAAATAGAAGAAACTCCAAGAAACTATTAGTAGGGTGCACGTTCGTTGAGGATTTTCTCTAGATGAGGTCCCACGGATGGCGCCAAACTGTTAATGCCAAAAATCGCACCAAAGGGACAACTTAAGGTCGATGTGGGCTTAATCAACTAAAGAAAGGATCTTTCGATGAGACGTGCGACGAAGATAAAAATAAATGAGACGAGGGATTTCATGACGCAGGAAAAACCTCAATCGAGGAAAAAACCTGCGGACGACAAGGGATGTCATCGCTGCATTATGGTCGCCAATCAGGGGCGACGTCCTTGGTACTGGCGTCGGTTGTACGATGATTACAATACAAATGAAGGAAATACTTCGAAATGTAAAGTACAAGTGTTTAAATGTGATAACAAGTGTTTGTCGTGTGTGAATACAAAGTGTGAACTATCTGTCGAAGGCTGATGTCGTGCGTCGAGACTGATACTTGAGCTTTTCCTTCGAGTGTTCTTTTGTTCGCTGTAGGATTCTGGCTTTCAGTACTCAATCTCTAGAGTTTGAATGTTCTTTGCTATGAGTTTGGGTGATTTTCTCTGTTGTATGATGATGTTCGCTGAAGTGTATTGGATGTTAATCGATGTCCCTTGAAATGAGGCTTTAGCTTGTCTTTTATAGTCTTCACGTCATTAATTAGCTCCATTAATGATTCAATCAACGGCTACAACGGCTGGAAACGGTCGCCGGAGTGATTATCCATGATGATCTTTGTCCGTTACAGCTATCGATCGTTGATGGTTGCGTCGGTTATATCCGTTGCTCTTTAATGACTTTGACTCCTGCATTAAACACTTAAACATAACGGTTAAGTAAACGTTAGTCTGGTTAAGGTCGCAAGTCCTTATGCGTTGATCATGCAGGACATACGAAATTATGGTCGAGCGTCGCTAGGATATCTCGACTCACCTTTTACAGTGGACGACAGAGGTCTTTATGGTCTTTGACGGGACCTTATCTTAATACAAGATGTTACTTATGACGTGCGATTTACCTGCTCTGGTCGTGGTCGTACGACGTGATTTTTTTGCCCAAACAGTCAGCTCATCGGCACACGCCATGGCCAACTTCTCCCTATCTAAAGCCGCTCTCTCCCTCTCCAAAGCTGCAGCATGTAACGCCAAGGAAGACTGAAATGTCTGTGAAAAATAAAAGGTGCATTCTAAAACATTCAACAAAGATTACACAAGTCATGAAAGATTGACACTCACCATGAACGCCAAACTGGCAACTCGAGATCTTATCTCTCCGGCCGGAAATCCGTGAAAACGCTCCCCGAAAGACGGGAGCAAATACTTCCCCAGATGAGGGAACGACGCCGTCCCGTCTAGGACACCATCCGCCATAAAGTCAGACGGCAATGTAAAATTGACCGTCATAACTTTGGCCGATGATCCCTCGCCCCTGTCGGCAGACATTGGGATCGACACTTGAGACACCGGTTTCGTCACCGTCGCCGGAAGCGCAGAACTTGTTGGTGTCGCGTCCATCACGCCAGGACGGCTAGATGACGCCCTCGCCTTCTTAGGCAGAACAACTTCCGGTGAGTTATCAACCCTCGACGACGGTTCCCTCAGGACTGTCCTCTAGGTTCTCTTCTTGCTCGACCCAGCTGTCGAAACATTTTCACCCCGAAGGGCACGCATAACATGCTTCCCTCTCGCCCTAGAAACCGATTTCCTCTCGGTCGGCACTGATCAAGAAATGAAATACATGAAGCGTCAGACAGATAGAGTAAACAAAATAAAATAAAAACTACGGTACACTTACCAGTCGCCTCTTCTTGTACGTCTTCATCTCCTTCTTCTATCACGTCCTCATCCACGTCCTCGACCGCCGATTGCCACGAAACGAAAGATCGGTCATCAACGCTAAGACTCAAGAACTTGTTGATCTTAGCCTGGGAATCCGCAGTCGGTCTCACTTCGTCAAACCGAATCTCTGAAGGCGACAAGAGGAGAATGATATATAGAAGTCATAAAAATAAATAAAACTCAGAAACAAACGAAGCATACCTGTCTCATTCCAGTCTGACTGCATCTGTTAGCTCCAATATTCTAGAATATTAGAAGTATTGAAAAATGGCCAAGTACCGAAAAACTTCCACAGAAGCTCTGCTGAGTGCAACAGAAGCTCTGCCGGGCATCTCAGAAGAATCAAAGGAAGTTTGATCAAGAGTGATCAGACCGAAGAGACTACAGAAGAACGCTACAGAAGATCAAGAACTCAGAACCTATGTCACAAATAAACAGAGCCTCTGCAGACATCTTCAGAAGACAAGGAACCCAGTGAAGACTGCTCTACAAAGGACTAGGCCACAGAACATCTGTAACCCATTACAGAGCCTCTGCGGTCCTCACTAAAGACTTGGATATTTATAATATCTTACCACTGTTAAAGAAATATCTTGCTACTGTTCTAGGATCTGTTCATCAACTTGCATGGTAGCATGCCCTGTCCAACTTCAACACGTGTCAAACTCTGAGTGGACTCAATAGGGCTTAGTACAACATAGACGTCTGTGGCATTTAATGCTTGCAGTTTTCCAACTATTCATACCATCTCTTGATTCCTGTAGCAACAGTTTCTTGTCTAGAATAGATCTTTTATAGTAGTATAAAAGGAAGACTCATGTTGAGTTCTTCCTAACAATAACAACACACAACACAAAACACTTACACACAATTAGCGTCAAATCTGTTCTAAGTGTTCTTGATATATTAAATACAGTGGGTCTTTTGTGCTATAAATCTATTCTCGTCACTGTTTATTTGACTTTGTGTGTTCTAAATCTATCAATCTTATCTGTAAGTTCTTCAAATACGCTTCCGCATCAAACCTTAAACTTGAACTAATAGATCTGATAATCTTGTTTAAGCAAAACGGGAACCAACAATTGGTATCAGAGCAAAGCTTGATTTTCAATATCAAGTGATCCTCGTTTTTACAAAATTTGTGATAGAAACTGTCTGTTTTTAACCTGTTCTTCATTCCTACAAACAGATTCTGTTTTACTGCCATTTTCGATTTATTTGATCTGGTAACATCATAGAAACTGTTTCTTTCGTTAAAAACTTCATTTAAAATGTCCAGAATGAAATTTTGTGGTGATGCTGATTCAATTTTCTATTCAAAACTCAGCACAAATTTTCGCAAAATAATTCCTTCTCTTGAAAAAGAACTAGATGAAAAGAACAAAAGCATTCTTATTATTTCTGATAATTTTGCTAAACTTGAAGAATCTGTTAAACTCTTAAACAGTGTAAATCTTGAACTAAAAAAGAACTTATCTGTGTCAGATGAAGAAAAGAAAAGACTTGAACCAAAATGTTCAAACTTCTCTAAACTAATTTCCAATTTTGAAAAGATTGTGGTCAATGAAAGAGGAAATTATGAAGAAAAGAAAACTGTTCTTGAAACAAAGTCTATGGAGCTTACATGTAAAATCTCAGAATTACAGAATACCCTTGAAAAAAAAGGAAAGAATCTGATTCTGAAAGAAAAGAATCTGAACAGTTAAAGGTTCAAAAATTTCAAGATTTAAGTCAAAAAGATGACTTTGAAAGAGAGAGAAAGATTTTTAAAACAGAAATATCCAAACTAACAAAAGGACTCTCTAACTTATCAATTGAAATCATGTTGGAGAAAAAATGCAAATCTAATCTCCAAAAGATGCTTGAGGAAAATTTAAGGAAAAATAATAGTTTTGCTAAACGGATCAAGAAATTCAATTCAGAAAGATCTTTTAAGCCAAATATGTTTTCAAAACTTCAGACCTCAACATCAAAAATTTTGCATGAAAATAGGTTGGACAAATTAGTTAATCAAACTTTTAAAAAGGTTTGGATAGTGAAAGGCTCTATACCTGTTCAAAATGCTCAAAAAGACAAAATGCCTTTCATTTCTGGTATGTATGACAAATGCATAAAGGCGTTTCATACAATAGGACCCATACGTTTATGGGTAACCAAAACCTCTGTAAGTATAACTTAGATACTGTATATTTTGTAAATATTTTGTATTATTTTCTGTATGTAAATTCTTAAATCTACAATAGTTCTTGATATCACAGAGCGTCTGTAAGGTCTACTCAGAATCTCTGACGACCTCTACAGAACCTCTGATGATCTTGACCTATGTCCTATACACAACTTATCTTATTATGAACCAAGCATAGGTCAAGGGGAAGCAGAAGAAGACACTTGATCTACAGAGGTTGTTAGATCAAGGGGGAGCGAAAAAGGAGAACTTGCTGAATCTACAGAGATTTATAAGTCAAGGGGGAGCTAAGAATGCTACAGAAGAAATCACACTCGCCGAACTAGAAGAACAAAAGATTGGTATCTCGTACTTTTAGGTTTTTGAAAACAGTTTTCTAGGACACAAATTGTCAAATATGTCCTAAATATACTGTGGATAACATTTCAAAACTCAAAAGATCGAAAAGGTTCATAAAATTTGAGTTATGAGAAATTTGAGGTCATAGAGCCTCTGTTGAGCTCAACAGACGCTCTGCCAGGAATATGCTCTGTGATCGCAAATTTAACCTCTATCGATCTTTTTGAAATGTCATCTCGGAAACCAATTACACGAACAAAGCTACAGAAGTCATAAGTTGCAGAGTTCTTTCATCCAAAGAACCTCTGTAGATCACCCAAATCTTTAAAATGACTTCTGCTGCTCAAAATTTTTTTGATTTACAATTTTCTAGGACATCAACTTTCAAATAGGTCCTAAATACGTTGTTAAATCAAATCAAAAACTTGGATGATCAAAAATGTTTATAAATTATTAGTTATTAGAAATTTCCTGTCACAAAGCCTCTACTGGCTCTGGCAGAGGTCCAAAAACCTCTGTAGGACTATTTCTCTACTAAAAATTTATCGATCCTCTCCTTGCGTTTTTCAAACGATTTTCAAAAGATACAATCTACAGAGATAAAAGTTTATCAAAATCACAGAGCTTCTGTACCTACAGAGCCTCTGTAAAGATTTTCACTTAGGAACTTCTGTAACGGTAACTTTTTAACGGTAACTTTTCTGTGGTGAAAACTTACACCCACGCGTTCTTCATTTAATGTGGCCGCCCACGACGTCTCGTCGTCACTGACACTAATGACGTGTCAAGTTTTTATTGACGTACATATAACGTCGCCCTGAAAACTTGTCCCACGCCGAATGAACTCAAGTGCGGACCTCAAATTTTATTAACTTTCTCACATTTTCACCGTTCCAAATTCTATCCGTTACCACAGTATAAAACCTAAGTTAAAATCACTTTCAAAAGTTTACTATTCTCTCATCTTCCCCGGCGAACTTGCTTATTTCTTTCTGAAAACCTAGAAATTTCAAACCTAAAAATGGCTTCCAGTTCCAAAGCTACTCACGTTTCACCGATGAACTCTCCGCCACTCTCTCCAGTACATTCTGAGCACTCCCACAACTCACATACCGCCGCCGATACCAACAGACATGACTCCGACGACGAAGCGTCCTTTGTACCCACTACCCACCTACAACAATTCATCTCAAATGACCATTTTGAGCAAACCCTTCCCATTAAATCGAACAATTGTTATCTTATTCCTTCTTCTACGGCATTTGGCAAAGAACATGCCATCCTGATAAACATCCTGGAGAACCACTTTCTTTACCCTCTTCTAAGAAAAACCGTTGAACAAATACCTATTCGTTACCTACATCAGTTTTGGCAATCCTGCCGTTATGACACTGACACCGATTTGATAAGAGGCTATATTTCTAAACCTGACCAAAGTAAGAGCCCTGAACTGATGTTCAACCGCACCATGTTCTCATTAGAATTTGGCCTTCCAACAAGAGGACTCATGGGAATCAAAAAGTATGCCCCCCAACCAACAAATGAAGAACTTATCGACTTTCTGCACATGTTAGGGTACAACCAACAGTTGAAAAAGAGGAACGATTTCCGCAGAGAAAGACTACCCCCTCTGTGGAATACCTTATTCTCCATCCTAAATCGTTGTCTTACGGGAAAAATCGGAAGCATCGATCAAAGCTCACCTCAAATTCTCTCAATCATGTATGGTGTGTACTATGATCTACCCCTAGATTATGCCACCATAATGATGCAAGAGATCATTAACACCATCGATCGCAAAATCGCCTCCCAGAAAACCAAAATGTCTGATAACAACTGGTTGCCCCCTCTGCAGTTCCAGCAAATCCTAAGTGTACTTTTCGAACCCCTACTCCTTATCCAAAAATGGCCAATGGACGGTCCTAAACCTAAGCAATTTCCTATGTCCAAGAACACCCCTACAGAACATGAGGATGGTTACCCACACATCAAGCCACTGTCAAAGGTAATGTTAGGTTATGCAAGTGATGAAGAACTAGTTAGTGAGTACACACGCGTTTACAGAACTCCTGAACCCAGTTCTGTAACACCCCCGCGTATAGGAATGCCCATAGGAGGTAATGTAGTAGAGAGACTTACAGAAGAAGAATGGAAGATAAAGTTGGCTAAACACAAGGCCAACCAGAAGAACTTCAGAGATATAAGGAAAGACCTCTATTCTTCAAAGAGGAAGTCTTCTGAGGGATCTAAAGAGAAGAAGAAGAAGAAGAAAAAGGGAAAGAAAACCAAGACCCCTACAGAGGAACAACTTGCCTCTACTTCTGCTATCCAACAAACTCCTGCAGAACCATCTTCTCCACCCACTGAACATCCCACAGAACCCTCATCTCCACCACAAACCCAAGGTCCCTCTGCCCCTCCCTCTTCCAAAAGAAAAAGAAAGTTAAAATCTACAGAGGAGGGAGCACCAAAACCAAAGAAGAGGAAATCAAAGAAGAAGAAACCATCTTCTCCTCTGCAATCAATTTCAGAGGGAATCGAAGAAGAACAACCTCAATCACAACCTCAACCTTCACCTCTTCAAACCCAAATAATTACAGAGGGTCGTGATACACTTCTGCCAAGACAAGAGACTGCAGAAGAAGAGGTCCAAATAGGTAAAGTTACTGAAAATAGGTTAGAGGATAGGGTAGAAACGTCTGGAGGAAAAGAAAATGAGAAAGGAAAAGATGCTGAAGATGAAGAAGGCACACATCCCTCACCCCCTCCCAGTGCAACCCACACATCTAACTACGCAGGTCTAGCTGCAGAAGGAGTTATTGAAAAAGAGTCGCACAACTCGACCCCTACCCAAACCAAACAGCCAGAAGTCACTCTTTCGACTTCTGCGCCCACAGAAACCGGGAAATCCATTCCTAGGGAGTCTCCTCAAAGAGACTCACCTATTGTTCGTGATCAATCGCCCCAGATCACACTAGAACACCCAACAGAGGAATTCGTTTCCTCTGCCACGCACGAATTAGGTCCAAAACTTCTTTCAGAGAGAAGTAGAGAGCACCAAGATGAAGAGACTCTAGACAAGTCTCCAAGTCAAAAGAAGGACATTCCGATACCCACCTCTGGAGTGGATTTGGACACTGTTCTTCGCAGAACTTCTGTAGAGACTGAAACTTTTGTTTCTTCTCAAAGATCAGAAGGAAATCCTTCCATTCTCAACGTTCAAACAGGAATGAAAGAAGGTGTCCCAGGAACAGGGACTCACTCTGGAGAAGGGGTTGTTCCTCCAGAGGTTACCCAAGAGGAACATGTTACAAAGAATGAATTCCAAGTCTTTGTAACCTCTGTAACTCAAACGTTGAATAAGTTGCAAAGCTCATTCACTACTTTTACAGATTCAACTTCAGGCGCGCTTACAGGATTAAATACCAAAGTGGATACCTTATCCACAGAGGTTAAAGAAGCCCTTGAAGAAATAAAGTCAGGTAAAGAAACTTCTGCTGCTACTGCCATCGCCTCTGCCACTGACATTGCCAAAACAACCGCTGCAGAATTCGAGAAAAGTGCGACCAAAGCCTTCAGGACTTCGATCGAAATCTACTTTGAAACAATGAAGAAACATGTAGCAAGGAAAACAGCTAAAGACACCTGCAGAACAGAAGTTGCGGCTAAAAGAAGGCAGGATGATCCTGATGATGGTGCATCGGGTCATCCTGAGGGGGAGAGAACAAAGGAAACAAAAGAGGCTGCTTCTGCAAAATCTACAGAGAAAACTGCAGAACCTTCTACAACAGAAACCCCAAAGGAAACACAAGGAAAACAACAGAGGCAAAACACCTATATCTCAGAAGAGGATGCACCAACCACAGAACCTAAGGTAATCACTCTTGCATCCTCATCCACGGAACAAACTCCACCCTCACCCAAAGAACCAACACCAACCTCAAAACCAATCCCGAGCAGAACTAGAGTCAAATCCATAGCTCGAAAACCCCAAAGACCAAAATGCTCTGCAGAGTTCATTCTTCGCAGAATGGAATTTGTAACTGCTTTTCAATCAGCAAAGCGTTTTGACATCCCACCTCAAAAACCCGAAGACTCTTCACCAACAGAGACCTCACAACCCGAAGTATCAAAACCCTCAGAGGCAACAACCAAATCAACAGAACCTCTCACTGATAAATCTACAGAGGTTTCACCCACACAAATCTAAAACCCAACCTCTGAAACCTCAAAACCAAAAGATAAAGGCAAGGGAATAATGACAGAAGAAGAGCCAAAGAAGAAGATGCCAGTTGCTACAGAAAAATTGATGAAAGGTGCCTTTAATGCCTTTGTCACTCCTAAACCCGAAGAAGAAGACTGGGCATTCAACTTAAAACCTCTGTCAGAAAACCCAACCCTAGATCCCACAGCTAAGGTAACAGAAGGTAAAGTAGCAGACATCACTCGACAAATGGAAAAGCTAAGGAGACCAATTCCAAGAACTACTCCAACCATTGAACAAATGGAAGAGCATGTTTACAGTTATCTCTACAGACAGCACTTCCAGAACGATCTGCCAGCTCATGTCCAAGATCAGAAGCTAAAAGAGGAATTCGATGCCATCTTCACCTCTACAAAGTCAAAACCGGTCAATCAAGTTTACTCCATTCACAAGATAAAGAAGGTAATCTATTGTAAATACTCTAAAATGAGAACCTATCCTCATACGATGTATACAATCTGGAAAGTCAAAAGGTCTGACAGATCAAAGAATCAATTCTCTGATGCTGATATCCGAAACCTCAATCCCTATGACTTACCTGACCTTCTGCAATGGACGAAAGACAACTTCAATAACGACTGCCACCAAAGGTCTTATCGAGTTCTCAGAAAGGCGATGCATGAAAAACTCCTAATCTACAGCATGCTCGACTTTCAACTAGCCATCGATCTAGGCGTGACTACACTTAGTATCAGACCTCCAGAGGATTTCTGCCCACCCAATGCAATACCCAATTCGATCATCAAAACTCCAAGAAAAATACTAGAGGAGAACAAAGCAACAGATCTTATGGACGAAGAATCTGCTCAAATGATGATCAAAGAGATTGATGCTACTCTAGGCTTAAGAAATCTCTGCCTCAAATTCTATGAAGAACTCAAGGAAGCGGGAAAAGACAGCAGAAAGTTCGACGACTTCCCAAATGCAAAAATCCGAGTCTCTTCAAAGAACCTCTGTCAAACATTTATTTCTGTTCATTTAATGTACCCAAATGTAAATGCCTCTGGCATAAATTCCAAATGAAAGAAATAATCTTCTGAGGTATTGTTTAACCTCTGTCTATCTTAACTTAGCCTAAAATTCAAAAAGTCAAATTTTTATTTTTTCAATACTTAGGGGGAGATTGTTAGCTCCAATATTCTAGAATATTAGAAGTATTGAAAAATGTCCAAGTACCGAAAAACTTCCACAGAAGCTCTGCTGAGTGCAACAGAAGCTCTGCCGGGCATCTCAGAAGAATCAAAGGAAGTTTGATCAAGAGTGATCAGACCGAAGAGACTACAGAAGAACGCTGCAGAAGATCAAGAACTCAGAACCTCTGTCACAAATAAACAGAGCCTCTGCAGACATCTTTAGAAGACAAGGAACCCAGTGAAGACTGCTCTACAGAGGACTAGGCCACAGAACCTCTGTAACCCATTACAGAGCCTCTGCGGTCCTCACTAAAGACTTGGATATTTATAATATCTTACCACTGTTAAAGAAATATCTTGCTACTGTTCTAGGATCTGTTCATCAACTTGCATGGTAGCATGCCCTGTCCAACTTCAACACGTGTCAAACTCTGAGTGGACTCAATAGGGCTTAGTACAACATAGACGTCTGTGGCATTTAATGATTGCAGTTTTCCAACTATTCATACCATCTCTTGATTCCTGTAGCAACAGTTTCTTGTCTAGAATAGATCTTTTGTAGTAGTATAAAAGGAAAGGGTAGAAAAATATTGGAGCAAAAATGTAGATCCTTTAAAAAGGCAAATTTCTGAATTAACCTCTGCTTTAAAAATCAAAACTAAAGAGCTTTCAGTTTCTAGGAGTGAAACAACGGACATAAAAGCTCTCAAAGAATACTTTCAAAAGGAGAGAGAGGTACTTTGGCAAGATCTACTCAGAAGAGAAGTTTTACTTAAAAACTATAAAGATGCACAGAAGGTGTATGAGAAAGTAAACTCACAAATAGGAAGACGAGGTATAGGGTACGATGATATTACTCTAGGTGTTGAAGGCAAAAGACTTAAACCTCTGTCTTCTCTGTTTGTAATATGAAATACAAATAAACCATCTTTTCCAAACTTACTCTCCGTAAGTAAAAGGGTTAAAATCTCTGCAGAACCTCGCTTAAGGAAACATACGAAGATGATCAATGTGTGGTTTGAAAACACAGATTCATCATCTTCAACCTTTGTCAATAGAGGAATCAAACCAATGAAATATCTGAAAACACAAGATCAGATTGGTATCTTCAAGTTTGGTAAACCAGAGACTCAAACACAGGTTGCTTTTGTATGTATGTTAGATGTCGAAAAGAAATTATCTGCAAAAGCTCCTGAGTTTAAACCCATCTTTTCAGAAGAAAAACTTAAAAGATCAATTGAAAAAGAAATTTTGGAAGTTTTGAAATCAAATGTTTTAGAAAATCTCTGTACATCTTCTATAGATCAAATTCTCGCTGAAGAGATCTCATCAGAAACCTCTGCCATCTATGAAAGTTATTCTACAGAGGAAGAAAGCTCGTACGATACATGCTCAGAAAATCCAGCCTCTGTCGAAAGAGATGACTCAACCTCTGTATATGAGGACGATTCAACCTCTAAAGACTCAGAGACTGATTCTAAATCAGGGATAGTTCACTGTGACACAGAGGATGTTAAATTCTCCTCTGAGAATCTTAACAGAACAATTTCTCCAAAAGAGAAAATCACAGAGATACCTATCTGTCCAGATTTTCTCAAAATGTGTATACAAGTCAAAACCTCTACAGAGCTTAATAATCTGAAAAAGGCCTATGAAAATCCTAAAAGCTCAAAATTTTCAAAACCCTTAAGGCCTGAAGCTAACAAATATCTTCCCTCTGTGACAGTGAAGACAGACGTTCACCACAGAAGAGACTCACAGAAGGCAGGACCTAAACAAGATTTTTGCAAACAACATTCTAGTATTCATAGATCTTCTTGTAATAAGAAATCTAATGTTACAAAAGAATGTAATGCCTCTGTGGCTCAGTTCAAGAAATTCAATGAAAAGTTCAAACAAATCTCGTCTCATATTAAATACTGTCATTATTTTGATCTTATGTTCAAATTGAAAAATCACTTCTCAAGTCCAGATTGCTTACTCTCCACTAAAATTCAAACTCCAAAGTCAAAACCTAGAGAGAAACAATCTGATCTTTCTACAAAAGATAAAATGTATTTCAAGAATGCTAAGGCAAACTTGAAAAATTCTAACAATATTGGACCCATATGGATATGGGTACCTAAGTCTCTGTGATTGTCTTACAGAAGCGGTATGTGCCAATTTGGTATCTTGACTCCGGATACGCAAGGCACATGACTGGCGACAAAAGTTTACTATCCACGTACAAAGAAACACACGATGGTGGATCTGTAACTTTTGGAGACAACAAGAAGGGACACATCAAGGGCTATGGAGTCATACAGAAGGAAAACGTCTCTGTATACAAAGTTGCATATGTGAATCGCCTTAAACACAACCTACTCAGTGTAAGTCAACTCTGTGATACAGGATTTGATGTCTTGTTCAAAAGGACTTTCTGCTCTCTGCAAAGTGAGGACACAGGAATGGAACTTCTGCGAGCCGAAAGAAAAGGTGATATGTATCTGATGAACTTTTGTTCAACAACCAAGGACAAAGTTTGCCTTGTAGCTTGCGAAAGTAAAGAAGCCTGGTTATGGCATAACAGGTTCTGTCACTTGAACTTTCACACCTTGGATAAACTGGTCAAACTTGATCTAGTTAAAGGTTTGCCTAATGTTAAATTTAATAAGGATCACTTGTGTTCTGTCTGTGAAATGGAAAACTCAGAAGAGCTTCCCACAGAGGCAAAACAGATGTGTCTTGCACTAGGCCTCTGTACATGCTTCATGTCGACCTTTGTGGTCCCATTGCCATACAGAGCCTAGGTGGCAAGAAATATATACTTGTCTTAATTGATAGGTATTCGCGCTTCACATGGGTTGAATTTGTTCGAAAGAAATCGGATGTTCTAATCATCTTGATTAATCTAATGAAAAGAATCCAAGTTCTTTATGAATGCAGATTACAGAAGTTAAGAAGTGACAATGGCACAGAATTTAAAAACTCTACCATTGAAGCCTATCTTACTACGGAAGGAATATCACAGAACTTCTCTGCCGCACGCACTCCACAGCAGAACGGCGTAGTAGAAAGAAAGAATCGAACGCTCGTGGAGGCCGCAAGAACTATGCTATCAGCATACGGATTACCGATGAACTTTTGGGCAGAAGCAATTTCTACCACTTGTTACACACAGAATCGGTCAACCATTGTGAAAAGACACATCAAGACTCCTTACGAACTGATCAACAAAAGGCGGCCAAACATCAAGTTTTTCCATGTGTTTGGATGTAAATGCTTTGTTTTAAACGACAGAGATTCCAGAGGAAAGTTTGAGGTAAAAGTTGACGAAGGAAAATTCATTGGATACTCTGCCACTTCCAAAGCCTACAGAGTATACCTTACAAGATCTCGCAAAATCGTAGAAAGTATCAATGTTTCTTTTGATGATTCATTCCAAAAGACTTCTGAGCAAATCAGTTCAGAACTCGAACTTAAAAGAGAAACCTCTGGCATCTCTCAAACGAAAGAAGACTTGAATCTTCTATTTATAGAGATGTTCCACGATGACATTGATCCTTCTGTTGGAACCATCAGAGTTTCTGAAGATCCATCCTCTGTTGAACAAAATCCTACAGGTATGACTCTAACTGGTCCAAATAATGCTTCATCTTCTTCTATAAATACTACAGATGCAAATGCCGAAGAAGAAAATGCAGAAGATGAAACATCTAGAAAAACGACCACAGAAGCTGCTGAAAAACAAACTCCACAATCCCCAGAAGAACCAATTACAGAGGAAATTGAGGACCAAGACTATACGTCCTCAGAGGAACAAACTCCACCACCACTCATACCAATCATTCCACAAATGGTAGAATCAACTACCAAGGCAAGAAGAACGACAGAGGCTACACAAGAAGAAGATCCACAAGAAGCTTCTGAAGAAAGGTTCGATGACATTGATGACCATCTTCCACGCACCACTCAGTGGACAAAAAGCCATCCTCCAAGCCAAATAATCGGAGAACCTTCTGACTCAGTAAAAACCAGGTCTGCCACTGCAAATTTTTGTTTCTTTACAAATTTTATTAGTGTGATAGAACCAAAGAAGATTTCTAAAGCCCTAGACGACCCAAACTGGGTAGACGCCATGCAAGAAGAACTTCTGCAGTTTGAGCGTAACAGAGTATGGACTTTAGTACCTGTGCCACGAGGGAAACAGGCCATTGGGACTAAGTGGGTCTACAGAAATAAGAAGAATGAAGATGGAGTGGTCATCAGAAATAAAGCACGATTGGTGGCCAAGGGTTATAGACAAGAAGAAGGCATAGATTACGATGAGACTTTTGCTCCTGTTGCACGGCTCGAAGCAATAAGAATATTCTTAGCCTTCGCAGCTCACAGAGGTTTTAAAGTCTATCAGATGGACGTAAAATCAGCTTTTCTCAACGGTGAAATCCAAGAAGAGGTTTACGTAAATCAGCCACCAGGGTTTGAAAGCTCAAAGTTCCCAAGGCATGTATACTACCTTGAAAAGGCTCTGTACGGACTGAAACAGGCTCCAAGAGCATGGTACGAACGACTTTCTACCTTCCTTCTAGTAAATGGCTACGACAGAGGTACAACAGATACTACCTTATTCTATAAACGTAAAAACAGTGAAATAATGCTTGTACAAATCTATGTGAACGACATAATTTTTGGGTCTTCTAATACAGAAGAGTGCAAAAGTTTTGAAAAACTCATGCAGAATGAGTTTGAAATGAGTATGATGGGAGAATTAACATTCTTCCTCGGACTCCAAGTCAAACAAACATCAGAGGGAATTTTTATAAATCAGGCCAAATATGTCTCTGGCATTCTTTTCAAGTATAGCCTCTCTGATACCTCTGCAATGAAAACTCCAATGGCCACTGGAAATAAGTTATCCTTAGATCCAGATGGCATCTCTGTAGAATGCACTCTCTACAGAGGCATGATTGGATCTCTGTTATACTTAACAGCAAGCAGACCTGACATTATGCATGCTACATGTCTTTGTGCACGTTATCAAGCTAATCCTAAGAAATCACACTATGATGCTGTGAAAAGAATCTTTAGATATCTAAAGGGGACCAAAAATCTCGGTTTCTGGTATCCACAGAATTCTGGTTTTAGTCTTAAAGCTTATACAGATTCAGACTATGGAGGATGCATGCTCGACAGAAAGAGTACCTCTGGGAGTTGTCAATTCCTAGGTGGTAAACTAGTCAGTTGGACCTCCAAGAAGCAAAATTGTGTCTCAACATCCACTGCAGAAGCTGAATACGTTGCTGCTGCAAGCTGTTGTTCTCAGGTTCTATAGATGAAGACTCAGCTAAAAGACTATGGCCACATTCTATTCAAAATACCCATCTTCTGTGATTCCAAAAGGGCCATTGCTATCTCTGCCAATCCTGTGCAACACTAAAAAACCAAACATATCGATATAAGATACCATTTCTTGAAACATCATGTTGAATACGGTACAATCGAGATGCATTTCGTGCCCACAGAATACCAACTCGTGGACTTATTCACCAAAGCTTTAGACGAGAAAATATTCAATTTCTTGGTGGGTAAGTTAGGAATGATCAATATGACGTGAAAATCCACTGTAAGTATAGCTTTATCTTCTGTAAATATGTAGATATTTCTATTGCTTTACTTATTGCTTTGATTGGTTTATTTCTGTATGTAAATTCTCAATCATAAATAGTTCTTGAAATCTCAGAGCTTCTGTGGGTCTACTCAGAACCTCTGACGACCCCTACAGAACCTCTGGAAAACATGACCTATGTTCTATGCAAAACTTATCATTCTTTGATCGAAGCATAGGTCAAGGGGGAGCAAAAGGAAATTACTTGATCTACAGAGGTGATTAGATCAAGGGGGAGCAAAAAGGGACCCTGAAATGATCTACAGAGGTAAAACTTTCAAGGAAAGCCAAAGAAGAATGTCGATGAATCTATATCGACAGAAGTCAGACATCACTGCCGAGAAAAGAAGAACCAAAAGGTATGTCTCTCGCACAAAAGGTTTTTGAAAACAGTTTTCTAGGACACAAATTGTCAAATATGTCCTAAAAATACTGAGAATAACATTTCAAAAATCAAAAGCTCAAAAAGTTTCATAAAATTCGAATTAGGAGAAATTTAAGATCATAGAGCTTCTGCTGAGCTCAACAGAGGTTCTGCCAGAAATATGCTCTGTGATCACAAATTAACCCTCTATCGATCTTTTGGAATGTTATCTCGGAAACCGAATACATACACCATGACCTTCATGAACAAAACTTTTTTCATAACAGTTTTCTCGGACACCAACTTTCAAATATGTCCGAAAAACATCTCTTAAAACAGATCAAAAATTGGATGATCAGAAAATTTAATAGAATTTTTGTTATGAGATTTTTTCCCTCATAGAGCTTCTGCTGGCCCTCACAGAGCTTCTGCAAGTTCCAACAGAGCCACAAAACCTCTACGAGTAAAAACTCTTAACTAAAAATCCTATTGATCCTCTCCAATGCCTTTACAAACGTTTTGGTTAAAGAAGAACCCCAAAGAAGTCATGACAACAATGAGATATATGAGAAAGGGATAAACATCAAAGATTTTCAAGACCACAGAGCTTCTGTAAACTACAGAAGTTCTGTCAATCTGTTACTTGGGCATTTCTATAGTAATAACGGTTACTTTTACTGAGAGTGAATCACATATGGCTAAGAACAACCCCACGCGCCTAGCATTAATGGGTCGCGCACGACATCCTGTCATCTTCTGATATGGCCTACGTGTCCCATTTTCATTGGGCGTACATGGAACGTTTTCTATGGAAAGCTGAACCCGTCGTTCTAACTTGAGTACGGATTCCAAATTTTTATCCATTGCCATATATTTTACTCTCTCGAATTCTACCGTTTTACCCTCCTATAAAAACCAAGCTTACCCTCTCATAAACTTTTTACAGACTCTCATTCTTCTCCGGCGAAACCCTGCAAAAACCTGCAAGTATCTTATTCTCATTACCAAATGGCTTCATCTTCTCAAGCTATCTCCCATGCACACTCTCCGGCGAACTCACCAGAACATTCACCTGCTCATTCTGAACATTCAGAAAACCCCAACCCTGCCCAAAATATTGAACTAGAAGATTCCGGCGATTCAGCAGACTTTGCTCCGACCACACATCTTCAAAACTTCATAGCAAAGGATCATTTCGAAAAGGTACTACCAATCAAATCCAACAATTGCTATTTGGTCCCCTCACCCACTGCTTTCGGCGAAGCCCATGCCATTCTTCTAAACATAATGGAAAATCATATCCTCTTCCCTTTACTCTCAAGAACCCCAAAGAAAATTCCAGTTAGATATTTGAACCAGTTTTGGCAAAGTTGCCGATTTGATAAAGATGATTCTCTTATCAAAGGGTACATTTCAAGACATGACAAATCTGAACATCTGGAAATCAAGTTCAATAGAACAATGTTCTCACTTGAATTCAACCTACCAACAAGGGGTCTTCTTGGATTAAATAAGTATGCAGAGCAACCAACAGACGACGAGATCTGTCGTTTTCTAGAAATGCTTGGGTAAAACACCCCACTGAGGAAGAGAAATGACTTCCGCAGAGGCAGATTACCACCTCTGTGGAACACCTTGTTCTCAATTCTTAACAGATGCCTGACAGGAAAGATAGGCAGTATTGACCAGATCTCACATCAGATATTAACCATCATGTATGGGGTTTACTATGATTTCCCACTGGATTACGCGACCATAATGATGCAAGAGATCATCAACACCATCGACAGAAAGAACAACACAAGAAGGGTCAAAGAGAACGATCCTAAGTTTCTACCACCTCTGCAATTCCAAAGAATACTGGGAGTTTTGTTCGAACCTCTGTTGCTGATACAGAAATGGCCAATGGAAGGGCCAATTCCCAAACAGTTCCCAATGAACAAAAATACCCCCACTGATCATGTCGATGGCTACACACACTGCAGCCCTCTGTCAAAGAACCTTCTAAAGTATGCCTCGAACAAAACCCTTAAGGAAGAATATATACGCGATCAAAGAACTCTAAAACCGAGTCCTATGACACCCCCCGCATTTAGGTGTCCCCTAGGAACAATGATTGCAGAACCTCTTTCCACTCAAGAAGAAAAAGATAACAAATCAGCAAAACACATGGCTATTCAACTTAGCTTCATAGCCAAACGTGCAGAGCTCATGGGAAAGAATTCCTCTTCGAAATCTTCTGCCTCTACTCCAAAATCAAAAAGGAGGAAAACTGCAGAAGGCGCCTCTACAAGCGCTACAGAAGATCAACCTTCACCTCCTCATGCCACAGAAATTGGATCCTCTGCTCCTCCCTCCTCTCTAAAACTGAAGAAGAAAAGAAAATCAAAAACCACAAAGGAAGGGGCACCAAAACCTAAGAGGAGGAAAACCAAAAGGAAGAATGGTAAATCACTTGAGAAATTGGTTACCATAGAAGAGGAAGAAATCCCAGAAGAAAGAACTGCAGAAGAAGAAGATGCAGAAGTAGAAATGACAAAAGAGGGATATCAATCGCCCCATCAATCCCCAGATCGATTTGCTCACTAAGGAAACCTAAACGATTTCCTACAGAACCCTGACATTGCCAACACTTTAAATACAGCAGGGTGGACGGCCCAACCTCTCGACCACCACTCCCCAGAAGAACAATACTTCTCTATTTCTGGCATTGACACACATCTGCAAAAGAAAATGATCAAACACCCAAAGATCAATCAGCCGAGACACCTGTTATTCTACAAACCCCCTTCATTCAACAAGGATTGGACGTCCACAGAAGGAGTCCAAGCCCAACTTCAGAAGAAATAGAACAAACAGAAGCTGAGTGGAATAGAGAAGAGGCAGAAGTTGTACAGGAAGAGGGATTTAAAACATGGGAGACAAGAGTGGAGGTCTCAGAGGTAGATTAAGATGAAGAAGAAGCTGTATGGATACGAAAAGGTCTCTATCATCCACAGGGCATGAGATTATACGGCTCTCATCAAATGTATGACTTCTTATGCAAAGAGCAAGGAACTTCAACAAAAGCTAGGGAAGAAGCACCAAGCCATCAGATAGCTACAGAAGCTGAAATGATAGAAAATGATGTAGTGCTTGGATGCTTAACAGAGGAGGAAATAAGAAAAGATGCCTGGATTAATAGAGGCACACAACCAAAACCAACTCCCAGTGCAACCCACACATCTAAGGGCCCGTTTACTTGTGACTGATTAGGTCTGGCCCAACAATAAGTCTTACCCTATTAAGAGATGGGGTTGTTTACCTTAATCACTTATCAAAATAATCCTCTGACCGTTCCTCTTACCAGCCTATACACGGTCAGCAACAACTTCCACACTTACCGCAGTCAGAGTATCAATTCCTTGATTTCTTCCGATTTTATCCTCTTCTCCCTATTTCTATCGCCATTCTACACAGCTTCTGTCATCAGTCTTCTACACAGCTTCTGTTGTCGATCTCAAGTTTTCTGCCTCTCCTGCTCTTTTCTAGATTAGCAATTTCAGGTACGAACGATAGCAATTTCTTTTAGCTTGTTCAACAAATCCGATTTTAGAGTGTTTACGTGTTTGGTTTTGTATTAAACAATGTGAAATTTAGGGTTTAATTTGTTTATGTTGTCTGGGTTTTGACTTGAGATTGATGGTATACAATAGGATATTATTTTGGTTGTAGTCTGCAGCCCTATTCGCTATCTGTTATAGCAAACCCATCGCTGCACTTTTTGTGGTCAACTGGCAGCTTTCTCTTTTTCTACTTTGGATATTCTTAATTCTTATATAAATATATACTTATAAAATTTTTATAAACAGCAAAACAAATTTGTTGAGAAATTGCGGACTGCACCTCTTTCCAATCCTGAAGCAAATGGCTCCTTATCCTTTTCCAATACAGAAAGATGTGGTGATCGGCTGATCGCTTGTTTTGCAATTCATAACTTTATAAGGAAATGCAATATTCAAGACCAATTATTTACGGAGTACGATGAGAACACCATTTTTACTGCTGCTGAAGAACAACTTGAAGGGGGCAATGAAGTAGAAATCGATGAAATGCAGTGGAGTTCTCAAGACAATGAGTTTATGACTAATTTGCGTGATCAGATTGCAAATCAATTAATGTCTAATGTTTAAAATTAAGATTTGTGCGCAAATTATTATGTTCAAATTTAATTTATTTTTCTGTGTAAACATGCTTGAATTATGAATTTTGTAATCTTTTTGTCTTTTAACAATTATTCATACATAACATTTGGTAAATAGTTGCATTACTTTTAATACTTTATAATATACAGGGTTATAATGGTCATTTTTTGCCGGTCAGCACCAAATACAAAATATTTGGTAAACAGTTGTTTTCCAGACATCACTTATTCCAGACAGAGACGCTTACTCTAGTCAGACCTCTTATTCTAGACAGCGCTTACCAACATTTGTTAGTAAACAGCCCCAAACTCCGCAGATCTAGCTGCAGAAGGAATTATTGAAAAAGAGCAGCATAGCTCGATCCAAACCCAACCCATCCAGCCAGAAGTCACTCTTTCGACTTCTGCGCCCACAGAAACCGGGGAATCCATTCCTAGGGAGTCTCCTCAAAGAGACTCACCTATAGTTCGTGATCAATCGCCCCAGATCACACTAGAACACCCTACAGAGGAATTCGTTTCCTCTGCCACGCACGAAATAGGGCCAACCCTTCTTTCAGAGAGAAGTAGTGAGCACAACGACGAAGAGACTCTATACAAGTCTCCGAGTCAACAGAAGGATAATCTAGTACCCACCTCTGAAGTGGATCTAGACAATGTCATTCACAGAACTTCTGTAGAGTCTGAAGCACTAGATGCTTCTGCTCAAAGATCAGATGGAAATCCTTCCACCCCCAACATACAAACAAGGGTGAACGAAGGTGTCCCAGGAGCAGGGACTCACTCTGGAGACGAATGTGTTCCTCCAGAGGTTACACCAGGGACACAAGTATCAAGGGATGAGTTCCAAACCCTTGTCACCTCTATGAACCAAACCATGAAAGAGTTGCAAAGCTCTTTCACATCTTTTGCAGAGAAAACATCAATGGCCTTGCTGAATCTGAACACCAAAATGGACAATCTGTCCACATAGGTGAAAACAGCCATCACAGAGATGAAATCTTCTGCTCAAACAATTGCCACAACTACAGCCACTTCTGTTGCTAAATATTTTGGAATAGCTGCAACTTCTGCATTCAAGGAATCAGTAAAACATTTCCTTGAACAAATGAACAAGCAATCCAACAAATCACAGAGCATCACACCTGCAGAACTACAGAAGGCTCTGCAAAATGTTCAAGAAGAGGCAATGCGCAACACTACAATAATGCAGCCAAAAGATTACATGACCAGAGCACAGCTGACAGAGCTTGGTCAAAATGTCATAAACCAGGTCACAGAAGTCATTGTCTCCTTCACTACTGCAAATGCCAATTACGTCAAAGATTTCAGAAAGAGTGTCGGCAAAATGCGCTTCAACACAGAAGCAGAGCTTGCAACTCTATTCGGCCTCTGTGATGATGTATGTGCGAAGTTGATGGCCGCAGGAGCTGAACTACCAAAGAAACCCAAAGCTTCCTACAGAGCAGAGGGTACTTCTGAAAAAAGTCAGGATGATTCTGATGATGACCATCCTGGTCCATCAGATCATCCTGAGGGGGAGAATATAAGGGAGAAAGCTACGACCAAAGGATTACAAGCTCCACCAATCGCAGCAGAACCAATCAGTCAAGCCCCTCCAGAACAAACTCAAGATCAACAACAAAATCAACAGACCACAGAGACAACACCCATCTATGTGGAATCAAGCCCTGAAGAAACCAATATTCCAGAAGCTGATCAGCAAACCACAGAGGCAACAACCACCCCTGTGGTAATCATTTTGGAAGAAAGTCCTTCAACAAAATCAACAGAAAAACCCCAAACTATACCAAGAAGAAAGTCGATTGCCACCAAACCAAAAAGAGCAACGACCTCTGCTTCTGATATTCTGAAAAAGATGCACAATAAAATGACTGAACGAATGGCGCAGAGAGAAGAAGAAAGGCACAGGTTCACATTAGCTTTCAAAATGACAAGAAGATTCGATGTCAAATCTTAATCAACAGAAACAGAGCTCACAGAAGAAATCACCAAAGAACCTCCAACAGAGGTTACAGAGCAACTCAAGCCAACAGAACCATCGCCACAAAAGTCCTCTAAAACACAAGTCTCAAAACCTACAGAGGCAACCATCAAGCCAACAGAAGCACCAACCTCCAAACCTACTGAAGAAACAGGTTCTGCACCTCCAAAAGCCAAAGACAAGGGCAAAGCAATACTGACAGAAGAGCCCAAGAAAAGAAAATCATTGCCCAAGCCTACAGAAAAATTGATGAAAAGCGCTTTTGATGCCTTTCAAACTCCAAAGCCTGAAGAAGAGGACTGGGCATATGGATTAAAGCCTCTGACAGACATTCCTCTAACTAGCAGAGCTGCATAAGTTGTTCAAAAGATGGAGAGTCTCAGAAGACAAGTACCACAACCTGGTCCAACACATGAAGAGATGGAAGAAGTGGTATACAAATACCTCTATAAACAAACCTTTCAGACCAATCATCCAACAGATCATGTGACAGATTCAAGGATCAGAGAAGAATTTGAGAACATCTTCACAAGGACAAAGCCAAGAACCAAAGCAGATGTCTTCTCAATCCACAAGATCAAAAAGGTAATCTTCTGCAAGTTCTCCTTTACAAGAACCTATCCAAGGGTCAGGTACAATCTTTACAAAGTCATAAGAGAAGACAATTCAGAAACCACCTTCGCTGATGCTGACTTAAGAAATATCAATCCTTATGATCTACCTGACCTTCTACAATAGACAAAGGACAACTACAACATAGAGGTAAACACCAGAGCCTATCAAGTGTTCAGAAAAGCAATGAGGGAAAAGCTTCTGATCTACAGTATGATAGATTTTCAACTGGGAAAGGATCTTGGTCTCAAACATCTGAATTTACGACCACCAGAAGATCGCTGCCCACCCGACGCCGTGTCCAACTCTATCATTACATAACCAAGATTCGGGTTAGTATTTCAAAACCCACAAGGCGAAGTCAAACTATTTGTGTGCATGGACTGTCAGAAGTACGCAACTAGTACTTTGAACAAGTTCAGAGCAAGCCTTGTAAAATACAGAGGTACAGAGAAAATGGATAGAGATGATGCAGATACTTTCACAGAGAGATTGATGCCACAATCCGCCTAAGAGAACTCTGCATCAGTTTCTGCAAAGAGATCAGAAGAATCGGAAGAGACAACAGAAGCTACAACGATTTCAAAGATGCCAAAATCTGATTCTCAAACCTCAAATCTCTGCAAATCAAGTCAAAGTTTATCTTTCATTGTACTCAAATGTAAAATGCCTCTGGCATATTTTCTAAATGAAAGAACTTTCGAGGTATTGTTTAACCTCTGTCTTATCTAACTTAGCCTAACTAAACTCAAGTTCAATTTTTTATTTTTCACTACTTAGGGGAAGATTGTTAGCTTCAATCTTCCTAATCATAGAAGTATTTAGAAGTAGTGAAAAATAGGCTAAGTGAAGAAAGCCTCTTACAGAGGCTCTGCCGAACTTACCGAGAGATCAAGGTCAAGAAGCTACAGAAGCTAAAGAGGCGCCCTACAGAAGCTCTGTCATACGCGCAAAGAAGACAAATGACTCGGAATCCAGGAAAGACTGCTCTACAAAGGACTAGACCACATAACCTCTGTAATACTTTACAGAGCCTCTGTGATCCTCTTCAAAGACTTCAAAGATATTTATAATATCTTTCTACTGCTACTGGACCTGTTTATCAACTTGCATGGTAGCATGCCCTGTCCAACTTCCACGTGTCAAATTCTGATTGGATTCAATAGGGCTTAGTACATAATAGACGTCTGCTGCATTAAATGCAATACAGCACGTCCAAACTGTTCATACCATCCTTTCAACTATTCATACCATCCGTTATGAATAGTAGCTTATGCTTTATGGTCCCCTTAGAGTAGTATATAAGAAAGAATCATGTTGAGTTCTTCCTAATAACAAGAAATAAAGAGAGAAAAATATCACAAGAACACACAGCTTAAATACTTTGAGAGTCATATCTGTTTTAAAGCTTTGCTTACTCACTGTTCTTGAATCTGTTCTTAATATATATATTCAGTAAACTTTGAGATATTATTTCCTGTTCACTGTTTATTTATATTGTGTTCTAAATCTATCAAACATATCTGTTAGTTCTTCAAATACGCTTTCGCATCAAACTCAAACTTGAACTAATAGATCTGATAATCTTGTTTAAACAAAACGTGAACCAACAAGAATTCCCTCCCGGAATTCGGTCAAGCGAAAAGGTACGGGTACTTAGTTCTCATATCTGATTCTGGCTCCCAAGTAGCATCCTGCCCCTTATGGTATCGCCGCTGGACTTTTGCCAAATTGATCTCCTTGTTTCGCAAAACTTTAACTTTACGATCAACAATGGCCTCAGCTTCCTCTCCGAAAGACAACTTATCATCAACCTAGATTTCTGGTAGGGAAACTGCTTGATCTGGAGTAACCAAACACTTTCTTAAAATTGAAACATGAAACGCGTTATGGATACCACTTAATTCTGGCGTAAGTTCTAATCTATAAGCTACTTCACCGATTCTTTCTATAATTGCAAACGGTCCGATGTATCTTGGGCTTAGTTTACCTTGTTTCCCTAATCGAATAACCCCTTTCCAAGGCGATACTTTTGACATTACGCGATCTCCAACTTGGAATTAAATGGTTTTCGACGTCGGTCAGCGTAATTTTTCTGTCGATCCTGTGCCACTTTCAGTCGTTCATGAATCTGAGTAATCTTGTCAGTAGTTAATTGAACTATTTCTGGCCCAGCTAGTTGTTTTTCTCCCACTTCGTTCCAACACAAAGGAGTTCGGTATTTTCTACCATACAGAACTTCAAACGGTGTCGCTTGAATACTGGAGTGATAACTGTTATTGTAGGTAAATTCAATTAAAGGTAAGTGTTTATCCCATGATCCCCTAAAATCAACAATACAGGCCCGCAACATATCTTCCAAAGTCTGAATAGTTCGTTCACTTTGACCGTCAAATTGAGGATGATATGCAATACTTAACTTTATTTGCACCCCATTCCCCTTTGAAAACTTGAACCTTGAAGTGAAACGACAATCACGATCAGAAATAATCGATAACGGAACTCTATGTCGAGTTACTATTTCGTCGATGTATAATTTGGCTAGTCTTTCTAACGAATAGGTTTCTTTTATCGGTAGAAAGTGAGCAGACTATGATAATCTGTCGACGATCACCCAAATAGCATCAAATCCTTTTGGAGTTATTGTTAGCTTCATGCTGAAATCTGTAGTAATTTGATCCCACTTCCATATAGGTATCTTTAAAGATTGTAACTGCCCAAAAGGCTTTTGATGTTCAATCTTTACTTTCAATCACGTGTGTTAATCCAAACTCTCTCAGTGATTTGATGATGACCCTTAGAATTACTTATTGAAAATTACAAAGAACATATGTACGTATTAATGTTTTGCCATCAGTGATAACACTGAGTCTGTTCAGAATCACTGATGGTAACCATTTTTCATCATAGTATTTCTCAGCGATAAATGTACATCAGTGATAACCTGAGCCTGTTCGCTTATCACTGATGGTCGCTGATAATTTCAATTGTAAGCAATGTTGTTTGTAATCCGTGAAGACAAGTTTCCCGACAAAGAGTTCATCACTGACATCGAAGACAAAGTCGATGAACAAGTGACAAGTCTACTAATGATCTGATGCGGACATCAGTGAAACCGAGACAAGTCCACACACGCGACATTTCAAGAAGCAAACTTCATCCATAGTTGACTTACATCAGGTCTTCACTGATGGAAGTTCAACTCAGCGATCGCTGATCATGAAGCCTCCTCTCCTAGAAATGATTGTCTTATCTATCTTGCACGACTCCGTACAACCTGTCAGAGGGAACATACCTTTTCCAGAATCGTACAGCCACTCTGCCACTCACTGTTCACCATGCGGCCCAAAGCATGTCTCGCAAAAAGTCAGAAAGCATGCTCCTAACTAAATGATGACATGTGTAAAGTTCTCCTGCGATGCATTAAATGCATGGGGTATAAATAGGAGGAATACCCCTTCAGTTTGAAGGTGGTCTCTCCCTGTCTACTTAGTGCCTTAGAAAATATTTTCATTTTCTAAGATTTCCTTTTTCTCTCTATTTCTTAGTGCAAGAATACTTAGTGATTCTCAAGTTTGTTTTGATTAGGTCTTGTACTTAATCTTATTCCGCAACAAGCTGTAAATTGTTTTGATTTATCAATAAACAATTTAGAAAAACATAAATCATGTGTGTTTGTATTCAACCCCCCTTCTACAAACTTATACTTGTATAACCCTTCGCGACCAACAAGTGGTATCAGTGCATTTTGTTAAATCTCCATAAACAATATCTTGCTTATACTAATCTCTTCCTTGCTATTTTCTAAATGGCACAAAATATAAACACAAACTACAGTGATAATGGCTCTCTTGCCAAACCTCCTCGATTTAGTAGAGATAACTTTAATCTCTAGAAAAATCGAATGATGCTTTTCCTAGAAGGTGTAGATCCCACTATACCTCACTATGTGGAAAACGGATTCTATATCCCATTCATCATCAATGTTGTTGTTCCTGCCACTGCTACCACCCCAACTAGTCCTGAAAGGCAACTTATCAAAGAAGACCCCCAATGGACTAAAGAAGATAAAAAGAAGGTAGTCGTTGATACCAAATCCAGATCAATCATATCTATGGCTCTACCTGATGAGGTCTATCATTCTATCATGAACCTCAGAAGCTCCAAATCCATGTGGGACACAATCTGTGTTCAATATGAAGGTACAAATGATATACAAGAGTCCAGAAGAATAAATCTGGTAAGACAGTATGAAAGTTTCATTTGTGGTAAGAATGAAACTTTATCTGAAGTTCACCAACGTTTTAATTGTTTAATCATTGATTTTAAACTGTTTGTTAGCTCCAACTGATTAGTCTTTGAAGTATTGAAAAAGTAGGCTAAGTATAAGAACCGCAGAATACCTCTATCGGACTTCACCAAGTCTCTCCGCACGGATCAGAGCCTCTGTCGACCACTCCTCAGAAAGTCGAGCTTAACCTGAAGATGACCATCGGATCACAGATCCTCTGTGAAACTCCACAGAGCCTCTGTGTGGCCAAACTTCTTGAAGACAAAGACTTGTGCATATTCAGACCCAAAGATCTTATGCCTCTCACGTGCCTCTACCTATACGAAGATTCTGAAGATCAATAGTACAACCACAACTCTTAACCTTCCAGGTGTTACCATTTCATGGGTGACAACCTTTTTGTTGTACTATTTATGACCAACCTTCACTATATGTAGAGAGCACTACCCTGCCATTTTTGGGTACGCAACACACAACACACAAATTCTACAGTCACAATTTCTTGAGAGAAAAACCACACTGTAGTGTATGTTCTTGGTGTAATCCATATTGATGTTAATGAGAGATGACTTGTTGAGCATTTCAAATACTGTTAGAGTTATATCCATTTCATCTTGTAGTGTGTTAATCTACCATATTATCTAAACCATTTTTGTTTTGATAAACGCTTGCGCGCATATTATTAGTACTCTATTTTATGCATATTTGAGTTTAGTATATCATTGTTGAGTCAATCTGGGATCAACAATTGGTATCAGAGCAAAATTTGATTCTCAATATCAAAGGATCATCTCGGCAATGATTTTGACTCATTTGGTAGATTTTCTTGTGTGATTTTTAGTCTGTTTTTCGTTTCTGAAACTAGCCCCTGTTTTGAGTTATTTTTCAACATGTTTGAATTTGACTCATTAATAGGATCTGTTTCTGTTTCAAAATCACTCCAGTGTGCGTTGTCGATAATATAAAACCTTCTCTTCCAAGATCTAGCTAGTGTTTAAACATGTCTTACTCATAAAATCATCTGTTTTGTATTTCTTCTCTCATACTCTGTTTTTCTTCTCTTTTCACTCAAAACCCTATTTCTTCTAAAATGGCAAACGCTGCTAACTTTTTCACTGCTGGTTCTCAAACTAAGCCTCCAACTTTATTGAGAGATGAATATCCTCAATGGAAGATTCATATGATCTATTTCTTGGAGGGAGTTGATAAAGAACTTATTACCTATATAAAAAACATGTCATATGTCCCTATGGTCACTGTCCCAAGGGTACCTAAAACTGCTACTACACCTGAGGTACCCAAATATGATAAACCTAAGGACATTGATAAGTGGTCTCCTCAAGATTGGGAGAAATATGAAATGGGAAAGAAAGCCAAACGTCTACTCATCATGGAAATCCCAAATGAGCTACTTCAGTCTCTTGATGCTTGTGAATCAACTTATGATTTGTGGTTAGAACTTGAGAAACAACTTGAGGGAGGAGTGAAAACTCAAAAGAACAAAGGAGCCTAATGCATAAATGAAGATTATGCTTTTAAGGCTCTGCCAACAGAATCACTCCAAAGCACCTATGACAGATTCAACTCCTTAATTAACAAGTGTAAGAAGTTTGGTATCCACATAACCCCTGAAGAAAATAATGTAATGTTCCTCAAAAGTTTAAACGAAGAATGGCTTCAATTTTCCATGTCACTTTAAATAAATCAGGATCTTGACACATGGACTCTTACTGACCTCTTTGGCACATTAGCTGCACAAGAGAACTATGTAGTCCAGACTAAAACCCAGTTGGGTGGACCTCTGGCACTAATAGGAAAGGCCACAGAGGTTCACGACAAGCCACAGAAGGAAAAAGGTCAAGTTGAGAGTTCCAGAGGAAAGAAGAAGGGGAAGAAAGTGTTAGTTGTTGACATTGAAGAGTAAGAGTATTCGGAAGAGGACGAGGCAAATATGGCCTCAATTGCTAAATCTTTGGCCTTAATCACCAAAGAGTTTAACAGAGGTTTCAAGTAAAGGCCTAACTTCAACAGAGGTTCAGATGACATAGATAGTCGAGGTGGCAGATTTCAAAATCATATGCCACAGATGGAAAGGAAGTTTGCACCACCACAATCCTATGAGCCAAGATACCAGCGAAGAGATAAGTTTCAGGACCAACAGAGGATGTTTGATCCTAGATATCATGAGGAGAGGCAGGGAGATTACCCACAAAGGGGAATGCCAAGAGAGGAGCACAGAGCTCCAGAGAAAGCCAACGCACCAACTCCACAAAACAATGGGTGCTTCAAGTGCGGAAAACCGGGACATTATGCCGCAGAGTGCAAGAGTTAACTCAACAGAGGCAAACCACAGAGAGACTGTGCCTTCTACAAGAAAAAGGAAGAATAAAATGCACAGAAGTCTCTCATGGTTGAACAAGAAAATTGGGTATCTAATGAGTCCTCCGATGAAGGCGACAAAAATGCATTGTTCCGTGGAATGGCAGAATTAAGCGGCTCAGACTTTGATAGTAAGGTGTCCACTTCTAACTCATGTTCTAATGAAACAGAAGGAAAATTGCTTAAACTTACAAAGGAATTTCATGATTTTAAAAATAGTTGTTCTGAGATAAAAAAGAAACTTGCCTTCTATGAAAGGGAAGCTAGACTTCTCACTCAGGAAAAGGCAAAAATGGCTCTAGATAAAGAAAATCTTGAAACAGAATACTTTTTAGAAATAAAGCTTTTAAAAGAAAAAGTTGCTACTCTTAGCTTGGCATTGAAAAACAAGACCAAAGAGCTTATGGATAATGACAGTGACAGAATGAACATTGTTGCTCTTAAAAACTTTTTCAAAAGGAAAGGGAAGTTTTTCATCAGGATTTGCTTGACTGAGACCTCGTGATAAGGAAATATCAGGACTCTCAAAAGGTTCACGAAAAAGTAATACCCAAATCGGCAGAATGGGAATTGGGTTCTGTGACTTGGATCCCTATATAGGAACTAAAAGAAATAAATCCTTATACTCCCTATTCTGCATTGGGAATGTTCAAAAACCAGGATTTCCTAACTTAAATCTCTGTACACAAATGGCGCAGAACCTCTGGAGAACCTCACAAGAGGAATCCTCTGAAAATGATAAAGGTATGGTATGAAAACACAGATTTGTCATCCTCAGACTCTGTCGAAAGGGCTTCAAAACCAAAGAAATATCAGAAGACCCAAGCCCAGATTGGCCTCTTCAAATTTGGCCATCCGGAAACACAAGCCCATGTTGCCTTTGTATGCGTAATAATCCCTGAAAAGGAGTTGTGCGCAGAGGCACCTGAGTTTGTTCACTCTTCTACAGAGGTTAAGATGCATAAACTTTTTGAAAATGACTGAAAGGAAACCTTTGAAAAATGCTTCTTTGATGACCTTGAATCAACCTCTGTCGTGCAAAAGCTTTATGAAAAGGATTTATTGAAAGTTATTAAACAAAGCAAACCTGTTGAACGTCCAAATGTTGTCCCATGCATTTCAAAAGATCTAAACTCTCTCATGAACAAAGATGGATATGAATGTGACACATGTTCATATAATCTGACCTCTAACACGGTTGACACAGACTTTCTTGAGTCAGAATCAGAATATGAGGATGACTCAACCTTTGTCACTTCAGAGACCGATTCTGTCAGATCATAGATCGTATTCTGCCCGACAGAGGGAACTAAACTTCCCTCTGGCATTCTTAATAGAACAATTCCACCCAAGGAATCAAAAGCAAGAATACCCATCTGCCCAGATTTTATTAACATGTGCATACAGGCAAAAACATCTCTTGAACTAGAGAAAAATCAGAAGCAAAGAGAATTGTCCTCTCAAAATCCCAAAGTTTCAAACTCTTGTAGGCCATATCAAGAAAAATTCACATGGCAACAAAATGAAAAGTGGATACATAATAACAAATCATACTCTTCTGTGGCAGTGAAACCGACAGAGGGTTACCACAGAAGATGGGTACAAAAGAAGGCTCTTCTATAGATGAGTTTTTGCAAAAAAAAATCTAGCCTAGATAGGTGTTTCTGTAAAAGGAATTCTGATGCTAGGAGAGATTATCCAAATAAAGCCTCTGTACCCATTTTCAATGAATTCAATGAAAAGTTTAAGCAAGTTGCATCAAATGTTCATTATTGTCATTGTTTTGAGCTTATGTTCCAATTAAAACAACCTTTCTCTGGTCAATACTGCTTCCTCTCTCGGTCCAACGCTAAAAATGCCAAATTCAAGGGTCAGAAAAAGCAAAATGGTTCTCCACTCAAGGAAGTTAAAGCCAAAACCAAGGATGTCAAGGCAACCTTGAAAACCCTTAACAAAAGTGGACCAATTTGGAAATGGGTACCTAAAACACTCTGAATGTGTTGCAAAAGCAGTATGTGCCCACATGGTACCTATACTCCGGGTGCTCTAGGCACATGACTGGCGACAGAGGTCTACTCTCCTCATACAAAGAAAAACTTGGAGGAGGTTTAGTGACCTTTGGAGATAACAAAAAGGGGTATATAAGAGGCTATGGGGTAATTTCCAAAGAAGACGTAAAGGTGTCCAAAGTTGCATATGTGGAAGGCCTTAAGCATAATCAACTCAGTGTTCGTCAACTTTGTGACACAATATTCGATGTGAAATTTAAAAGAACATATTGCTCTCTGCTAGGGAAAGATACAAACATAGAATTGCTAAGAGTCGAAAGAAGAGGTGATCTCTATCTCATGAACTTCAAGGCAAAGAGCAGAAATGACAAGCTCTGTCTGGTGTCAAATAAATATGAAGAAACTTGGCTCTAGCACAACAGGTTTTCCATCTGAATTTTCATACCCTTGACAAACTTGTGAAACTTAATCTGGTGAGTGGTTTACCAAATGTTAAATTCGACCGAGATCATCTCTGTTATGCTTGTGAGATGAGCAAACTCAAAAGTGCTTCCCATAAAAGCAATTCAGATGTGTGTTGCACTAAGCCTCTGTACATGCTTCATGTTGACCTCTGCGATCCTATCTCTATACAGAGCTTAGGAGGCAAGAAGTATATACTTGTTCTAATTGATGAATACTCAAGATATACATGGGTTGAGCTTGTTCAAAAGAAGTCAGATGTTCCTCAAATCTTAATCAATCTAATGAGAAAAATCCAAGTTCTGTTTGAGTGCAAGGTAGAGAAGTTAAGGAGCAACAATGGCACATAGTTCAGAAACTCTTCCATAGAAACGTACCTTACAGGAGAAGGGATCTCACAGAACATCTCTGCTGCACGAACCCCAAAATAAAATGGCATTGTTGAACGAAGAAATCGAACGCTAGTGGAAGCCGCCAGAACTAGGCTCACTACATCTGGGTTACCTACTTCTTTCTAGGCAGAAGCAATTTCAACTGCTTCTTTAACTCAAAATCGATCCTTGATAGTGAAAAGGCACACGAAAACACCCTACCATTTGATCAACCAGAGGAAACCGAACATAAAGTTCTTTCACGTGTTTGGGTGCAGATGTTTTGTCTTAAACGACAGAGAGCACCTTGGGAAATTTGACAGAAAATCCGATGAAGGAAAGTATATTGGATACTCTACCACATCCAAAGCCTACATAATCTATGTTCTGAGGACAAGAACGATAGTGGAAAGCAAAAATGTCTCTTTTGATGACTCATTTTAGTAGACTTCTGAGCAAATCAGCTCAGAACTCGGGCTAAACAATCAACCCCCTGGCGTCTCACTCTCTCGAGAAGCATAACTAAACCTGTTATTCGAAGATGTGTTTAATGACGACGATCATCCCTCTGTGAATGGTCACAGAGCCTCTGGAGTCCAAATCTCTGCGGACCAAGCTCCTCAAGGTATATCTCTAACTGGTCCTACTAATACTTCACCCTTTTCTACTAAATATGTAGGTACAACAATCGAGGGGGGGCAAGCTGAGGATACGATCAACAAGGATTCCACGACAAACCAACAAAAAAATCCTACTCCTAGGACCACAGAGGATTCAACACCAAAGCAAAATGAGAACTCAACACCAACAACGACATAGGACTCAACCCCAACTCACATAGACATCCAAACTCAAGCTGAAAACTCAACTCCAGCCACAAGTGCAAATGAAGTACCTTCTACGACAGAGGTGATGCATGAACCATCTAGTATGCCCACCGAAGTTCAACTTGATGTAACTAGTGACCATCTTCCCAGGATGAAAAAGTGGACGAAGAATTATCCACAGAGCCAGATCATTGGCAATCCTTTTGACAAAGTGAAAACTCGATCAACCACTGCTAATTTTTGCGTAATTACAAACTTTATCAGTGTTATTGAACCTAAGAAGGTTTCTGAAGCCTTAGATGATCCAAATTAGGTTGAAGCTATGCAAGAAGAGCTTCTTCAATTTGAGCGATACAAAGTTTGGTAAAGGGCAAAACGGCAATAGGGACCAAATGGGTGTTCAAAAACAAGAAGGACGAAGATGGGGTGGTTATTAGGAATAAGGCAAGATTGGTGGCTAAGGGATACTGCCAAGAGGAAGGAATTGACTACGAGGAAACCTTTTCCCCTGTCGCACGGTTGGAGCCATCAGGATATTTTTGGCCTTCGCATCCCACAGAGGATTCAAAGTGTACCAAATGGATGTAAAGTCTGCTTTCCTCAGTGGCCAAATCCAAGAAGAAGTTTACGTCCAACAACCACCAGGATTTGAGAGTTCAAAATACCCAAACCATGTCTATTATCTGGATAAGGCCCTTTATGGACTCAAACAGGCCCCCAGAGCTTGGTATGAACGACTCTCAAATTTCCTTCTTGTCAATCATTTCGAGAGAGGTACTACAGACACTATATTGTTTTATAAAAAGAGAAAATGTGAGATTTTGCTTGTACAAATATACGTAGACGACGTCATATTTGGTTATACAAATGAGGAATATTGCAAAAAGTTTGAAAAACTCATGAAGCGTGAATTTGAAATGAGCGTAATGGGAGAATTAAATTTCTTCCTCGGGCTTCAAGTTAAACGATCAACAGAGGGTATTTTCATCAACCAGTCAAAATATGTTTCTGATATTTTGACAAAATTTAAACTCTCTGACTCTTCTGCAATGAAAACCCATATGGCCACTGGATCTAAGTTACACTCAGATCCAGAGGGAGAATTTATCGAGTGCAAACTCTACAGAGGCATGATAGGGTCTCTTTTATACTTAACTGCCAGTAAACCAGATATCATGTATGCCAGATGTCTCTATGCAAGACATCAAGCAAATCCCAAGGAATCGCACCTTTATACTGTAAAGAGGTTCTTTAGATACCTCAAAGAAACCAAAAATCTTGGTCTCAGGTATCCAAAGAACTCTGGCTTTGATCTAACGGCTTACACAGATTCAGACTATGGAGGATACAAACTAGACAAGAAAAGTACATATGGAAGTTGTCAATTTCTAGGTGGTAAATTAGTGAGTTGTACTTCAAAGAAACAAAATTGTGCGTCTACGTCTACGGTACGGTCAGACAACGGGACAGAATTCATAAACAAGACTCTAGATGATTTTCTCAAGTCATTGGGAGTGTCGCATTAATATTCTGCAGCAAGAACACCATAACAGAACGGGGTCGTTGAAAGACGAAATCGTACTCTAATTGAAGCTGCAAGAACGATGTTGTCCTATGCTGATCTTCCGTTGTTTCTATGGGCCAAAGCATTGTCAACGGCTTGCTACATACAAAATCGTTCTATCATACACCGACGGTTTGGTAAAATACCATATGAGATTATAAACAATAGAAAACCAAACATAAACTACTTTCGTGTTTTTGGTTGTAGGTGTATCGTGTTAAATGACAAGGACAACCTGAACAAATTCAATCCTAAGGTAAATGAGGGAGTGTTCATTGGATACTCATCAACCTCAAAGGCATATAGAGTCTACTTCAAAACTTCAAGAACTGTGATCGAAAGCATAAATGTCAAATTTGATAAGATAGAAGAAATGGCTTATGTGCAAAGCAGTACAGAACCCGCAATATCTGGAATTCTAGCGTCTGGACAAATTCGTCCAACATCTACTAAGTCAAACAAAGATCAAGTTTCCACTTCTAATTCTAATTCTAATACTAAGTCTAATGAACTTGATATTTTGTTTGGGAATTTTTATGATGAGTTCTTCAGAAGTAATAACTCATCTTCAAATGTGTCCGACAGGAATCAAGTTGCTCAAAATCCAGTACAAGCTACATTGTCTGGTCCTTCAACGGTACCGACATCATCTAATACTGGTGCAACGACTCCGGCATCTTCCCCAAGCAATCCATTCATGACATCTACACAAGCAATACAAACAGTGTCAACTAATGGTGCTTCTTCGTCAAATACAACTTCAAATGTTAATGACCAGGGTACTATCAACATACCTGAGGCATCTACTGACACTATTCCTGAGGCAGTGCCAATTGTCACTTCTGACAAACAACCTGCCTCACAATCGAAACCGACATTGATAATTGAGTTGAATTTTGATAAAGATCCTACCTTAGTATACCCCAATCAATATTCCATATCTGTGAATCCAATCTAATCAAGTAACAATGATAAGAACCAAGAGATCTTCAATAGATTGAGAGAGAAAGATACAAATGAGAATGATATATAGTTCCTCTCTCTAGACTCTCTCTCTAGAAAGTCATCCATCTATTACAAACTCTCACGTATGAATCTTCTACTACAAATCCTATTACAACATCCCTATTTATACTCTTGACTTTCTCACTCTAAGTAACTTGACATTGACATTTACAACCTTTACTTTGACATTTACAATGACTTTGACTCTTTACAATTATACATAAGTCTTGAATACATTTTTTCTCTAACAATCTCCCCCTATGGATTCAAGATTTAAAAATTAATGATGATAGTCTTCAGCTCTTTGTAATCTTCAAATCTTCAACACCTTATCACTTTGAACAGTCTCCCTCTTCGGTTTGAAGGAAGATCAAACTCTGAAGAATCTTCAAATAAACATTGTCTTCAGAAATCCAATCTGACTGCTTTAATCTTCAACTGGATCTTCAAAAACAAATAGTCATCAAAGTCTCGAAACACAAACTTCAAATCTTTGTAGTGTTGGTCAAAATCTTCAAACAAAATTTTCATATCTTCGAATCTTCGTAACACTGATCTTTGAAACATTGTAGCACGGATCTTTGCATCTTTGACAAATATCTTCAGTATTTGATTATGAACTGGTCTTTGAGTTTTGACTGGGTTTGAGCTTTAACGGGCTTTGAGCTTTGAAAACATTCTTGAATGAGCTTTGAAACTTTGTAGCTTTGAAAATCTTGAACTGCGTATCTTCATCTTTTGAACATTAACAAACTTTGAACTTTGAAATTTCTCGAAACATCTTGAAACATCTTGACGTTTTATCTCGAGCTTCTTGACTTTAACAAAACTACTCTTTATCTTGAAATTGAAACTTTCATATGTTCTCCCCCTTTTTGATGATTGTGAGCATCATGATCATCAAAACTCTTTTCAATTTCAGCAGTGTTTGAATATACCAGTAACAATCTCCTACTTTTGATCTGTTTATCCGTCAATTCCAAAAATATTTATCCGAATCTTTTCAAATTCAGATAAAATGAAAGTGGTAACCCTGAAACAACGGATGAATCAGTTAAAATGCATGTAAGTTGCACAAAGCCACTTAGTACAACGAATGCACTTTGGAAATGAGCTTTTTGATGTTTACTCCTCCAGGGCTTCCATTCAATCATCGAAAAACACAAAGGAATTTCTATGAACGTTATGACAAGAAAACATATTCCTCGTGTGTACGTGCTTGTGTAGAAATGATTGAAGCAACTTATGCTTGATTATTAGGCTCAAATTGTGTAAATTGTTGAGACAGCAACAAGTTTTCCATGGACTCAATGTGCATGATTGAAGTGCGAAGGTGGGGCAAACTTCCTTCTTTTTCAATATCCAAACCTTTCGAATGAAGATTAGATAGATAATATTCTGTGTCCCCAAGAAAATAGAAACATTTCTTTGTTGAGAAAGAAATGAGTAGCTGGTGGGATTAAATGCAAGAGTTGGCATGGTCACCAAAGAATGTGAACCAATCAGTAATGTGGCTGACTGGCTCAGAAAGTGGCTGGTGCAGAGTTCTCTTATTCTTTTAACTCTGTTCTCACACCCTCTTTATGTTTTTAATCCGCTCACTTCTACCCAAACTCGTATTTACATTTTACCTCAGCACAATGAGATTACTCAACCGTATGAGTTATCTCCCACACTCTTTGATTTCGACCCCTCACCCCTCAATCACTCAAGGATAACTTCTTGGGTAGGAAACACTGGTTGACGTGGATCCATAGAAGTTCTTTAATAGCTCACACTGATTCCCATGAAATTTTGTCCTAAAAATTTGTGTTGTTCAACAGTTTAGCTTGAACAAATAAATCTCAGCATTTGAATGACATTGTCATCAGAATGTATGCTCCTCAATAATATCATGAAATATTTGAGCATTTGAACTTTGAAGATTTCTCAAAACAAGGATATTGAATGAATGAAATGAATTCGAAAGACTTGTTTGAGAATCTGACAATGTATCAATCAGATCAAATATGAAGGATAATCATGAAAGATAATCATGTAAGGTTTAGGGTATCAAAGAATTGAATTTTGTTTATATGAACAAATATAAACAATCTTTGAATGAAACGTTTAAGTTCACATGCTGAAAGAATATGATGCTCAACAAACTTGAAATACGAACGAGTATTACCATCGAAAAATTGTTTCATTTTGAGACATGGTAATAACAAAGTCATTATGAAGCTGAACCGATGTGTATAAGTACTTGAAAGTATAAAAAAGATAATACACAAGTATTAATCTTTGGAAACACACGGTCAGAAATGATGTTATGATATCCGATATATATATATATATATATATATATATATATATATATATATGAAAAACTTTTAAAATAACACTTTTAAATTTATAAAATCTGTTTGAATTAGAGAAGTGGGTTTGAACATTTAGCAAAATGTTTTTCATGCTTGAAAGTCATTCTTCTTTCAAACAATCTCACGTTGAGTTTAGAAGATACTTACAGTCAGATGTTTAAGCTCACCCTCAATTTCAAATCATGATAGACTGATTAAAAATCAGATAAGCTCACCCTCAAAATCTGTAAAGAATCTTAATAAAACAAAATTAGTACAAGTAACATTCAAAGTCTAAAATAATGAAGTACGAGTTCTAAACTGATGTGTTTAGAAGTCAAATAGCTTGAAAGCTCGGGTTCTAAACTGAAGTGTTTAGAAGCCATAATCTCTTTGAAATTCGGGTTCTAAACTGATGTGTTTAGAAACCATAATCTCTTTGAAATCCGGGTTCTAAACTGATGTGTTTAGAATCCATTATTGTGTATGCCCCCCCTACAAAGAAGCATAAAAAAATATGTCAATAAGCACACGATATATCAAAAATTAGAATTACTCCCCCTGAAATTATGCATATATTTCAGCACAGGTACTCTTCTTCAAATTGCACACTTCTCTTTTGTTTTCCAATCATGTGTTCGGTATAGTTCTGACATTCAGCACTACACATGATGAACCTGCAAAACAGATTAAGTAGATTTTGGTACCCAACGGAACTTGGGTCCTGGCTTGTTAAATGTAGTTCTTTTTGAAGAAATATTGTAAGTACCATACCAAAAATGAACATTTTCTTGCTTAACAAAATCATGAGTTCCACAATAGGAACAACAAAATTGCTTTTGTGCCAACCTAGTCAAATGATTTGTAGAATAAACAGGATTAGGTTTAGCGAAAGACTTACCTTTGATAGGATTTATAAAAACCCTAAGCCGGATCTTTAAGGTCAAGAATGATTAGTTCTAGATCATGGAATAAACATATACAAATCACAACATGAACAGCGGAATTAAACGACAGATTTGTATAGCTAACAAGGTTCATTAATTTAAACATACTGATTACATACTCACGCCCCAATTTGTTGACCTAAGTTATCAACAAACGAATACTTCTTCTCAAGTATTAGGATTAAGAACCTTGGGGCTCATGCACACACATCTACACGTTTTTGTTTAAACGTGGGTTTCAAGAACATCTAATTCTATATCTCTAGGTTTCTTTATATACTAGAAACCTAGATAAACTAGAAACTAGATAAATACCAATCCTAGATAAACTAGGAATCCTAGATAAACTAGAATTTACAAGGATAACTATAAAATAAACATATTACAATTCGAACCCTTGTAAGTTGAAGTTTTGACACATCAAATCTATATGAAATATTCCTAACAATCTTCCCCTATTTGATGATGACAAAACTTAGCATCAGAATCTTCAAGTAGCTCTTCCCTTTTTTGACATAATCAAATCCAAAACTTATCAAACTTGAATCTTCCCCTTGAATGATCAACACTTCTTCTTCCCCTGAATTTATGCTAACCATCCTTGTGTCTTCGAGGTTATATCAATTACGTTGTAAAGAAAATCAACCATTATCTATTTGAAGTTGAAGTAAAAAACCAAACCTTGAGTCTTATATCCCGTAGAAACCAAGTGAACAACAACGTCATTCTCATGAATGAGGGGATCCCTGTCCTTCGACCAATCTTCTTCTCTAAGATTTCGTCAAATTGAAGTCACATTCTTCGAACAATTACGTTAATAATCTTCATAATATCACGGGTTATCTTTAACAGGTGAATGATACCTTTAAAGATATGATAAGAACACAAACTCTAACTTTCACTTCTTCTTCAAACAAACTCTAATTAATCTTCCTTTTTGTAATCAACTGATGACGATCAAAGAGTAGTCATTTAAGCATTCTTCCTCTATCGTTCATCAAACCTTCATACCTTGTGTGTGTGAATTTTCTTGAAACAAACAAAAATCATCCTCCTTTTGTCGAGCATGATCCTAACATGGTGTGTGACATGTATTCTCCATTGCATCGCGGCTTTGATTTCATGGCTTTGAGGAATTCTGAGTGAAGAACAATTTTTATCAAGAAAAAAAAACTGCTGGATTTCGAGAATTTCTGGGAGCGTTCTGGACGTCGTACGGCCAATCCAACCAGACATAATGTTAAACAATGTGTCCCGAAGCTGCTGTCCAAAAATCGCGACGATCCGACGGTTCAATCTCCGGGAATAGGCGAAACGGCCGGCTGTGATTTTCCAGAAAATTTCTGCGAAAAATCTGATTTTTCTTTCTTTCGTTCGTCTTCTTTCGTCTCTTCAAATCTTCCATTAAACCTTGTTTTTCTTCCAGATCAGAGAGCACCATGTGCTATGATACCACCTGATAGGATTTATAAAAACCCTAAACCGGATCTTTAAGCTCAAGAATGATTAGTTCTAGATCATGGAATAAACATATACAAATCACAACATGAACAGCGGAATTAAACGACAGATTTGTATAGCTAACAAGGTTCATTAATTTAAACATACTGATTACATACTCACGCCCCAATTTGTTGACCTAAGTTATCAACAAACGAATACTTCTTCTCAAGTATTAGGATTAAGAACCTTGGGGCTCATGCACACACATCTACACGTTTTTGTTTAAACGTGGGTTTCAAGAACATCTAATTCTATATCTCTAGGTTTCTTTATATACTAGAAACCTAGATAAACTAAAAACTAGATAAATACCAATCCTAGATAAACTAGGAATCCTAGATAAACTAGAATTTACAAGGATAACTATAAAATAAACATATTACAATTCGAACCCTTGTAAGTTGAAGTTTTGACACATCAAATCTATATGAAATATTCCTAACAACCTTTGTGAGCATTGTTCTTCTTGTTCACTGGATGTGTAGGAACAGATGATTTAGGAGCATCTTTTTCAGGTGAAGAACCTTTCACCTACCATACCATCTTTACAGGCTTAAAGATAGGTGTATCTGGATTTGTAGCATCACAGTTGTAGAAAAGACACTAGTACAAAAATGGCTTTTTGTGACGGTTTTGAGAAAACATGTTTGTAACGATTTGATAAAAACCGTTACTAAAAGTCACAGAAAAATTTAGATAATTGATTTAGTAACGGTTTCATAAAAAAACGTTACCATCACCAAAAACCTAGACACATAAAGCAACGTTTTAGTCAAAACGTTACTAAAGGGTCCTTTATGGTAACGTTTTAGAACGATTTTGAAAAATCGTTACTTTATGTTGTGACGGTTTTTAAAAATCGTTGCCATAGAGGACCTTTTAGTAACGCGTTTTTTTCTAAACCGTTGCTTTATGTTGTAATGGTTTTAAAAAACCGTTACCAAAACAAAAATATGTATAGCAACGTTTATCTGAAAACCGTTTCCAAAAGTAACCAAGTTCTATGCTAATGCTTTGCAAAATTCTCGTCACCAAAAGTTAGGTTTTGGCAACGGTTTTTGGGAAATTTACGTCACCATATGTCATGCTATGGTAACGGTTTTAAAATATTTACGTCAGCATATCTCAAGCTACACTGATGGTTTTGAATAACTTACGTCACCATATGTCATGTTATGGTGACGGTTTTGATTATGTTATCGTCTGTCATTCTATGGTAACAGTTTTAAAAAATAAATGTCACTGTATGTCATGTTACAGTGATAGTTTTGTTAAAAAAACAGGATTATGCACCTTACAGGGTTCGAACACTTGACACTCTCTCCATAGAAGGAATGTGTTTCCCACCATGCCAAAGCCTCAAATTTGTTAACTTCACTTCCTTTTATTTATTTACCCTTTTTCCAGTGCCATTAATTCAAAATTCAAAAAAATGGCATACTTGCTCTCCCCAAAAATCAAAAACCTGACCCTCTCTACATAGAAGGAATGCGTTTGCCACCACGCCAAAGCCTCAGATTTGTTAATTTTACCTTCTTTTATTTATTTATTCTTTTTTCACTGCCTTTATTCAAATTCCTTAGGTAACGGTCATATGACCGTTTTTCTTCATTTTGTAGACGTTTTTTTCACAAATTTAAGCACTTATCACACTATAAATAACATAGTTGGTGTATGGTGTTACATACGACGAAGACGAACGAATCGATGTTGATAACCTCGAAGAATAACATTTAAAAATTAAAAAAAAATATTTTTTGTGAAAGCCCGGCCCGAAAGCCCGGGCTTATAAAAAACAAAGAGGGCTCGGATATTTGTGCTCAAGCCTGGCCCGGGCCCGATCAAAGCCCGGGCCTTGCAATAGTGTTTCGGCCCGGTCCTTCCGAAGGCCCGGTCTGGCCCGGCCTGGCTCGATTTTTTGGCCATCTCTAACGTGCATAAATGTAATACATGCATGCATACAAACAGACAAACAAACACACACACACACATAATAAGCCACCCTTGTTATTTTGTGGGCCTTAATATGGCATGGAGTGTCTTATTGAGCTATAATGTTTCTTAATAAGCTTTTGGTGATTCTTAATAGGCTATAGTGGGTCTTAGTGGTCTTATCGAATGCAATATATACCACAAGCATATATGAGTACTGACCTGGATACAAACACGTAATAAGTAACCATTAGTGCTATTGGGCCTTGATAAGTCATAAAAGGTATTGTTGGCCTATAATGGTTCTTGATAGGATTTAGTGGTTCTTAATAGACTATGGTGGGCCTTAATGATCTTATAGAGCCCAATACATACCACATGCATACAAACACACGTAATCATCTACCATTGATATTTTTGGGCCTTAATAAGACAATGAGTGTCTTATTAGCCTACAATGGTTCTTAATAAGCTTTTGGTGATTCTTAATAGGCTATAGTGGGTCTTAGTGGTCTTATCGAATGCAATATACACCACTTGCATATATGAGTACCGACCTGGATACAAACACGTAATAAGTCAACATTAGTGCTATTGGGCCTTGATAAGTCATAAAATGTATTGTAGGCCTATAATGGTTCTTAATAGGATTTAGTAGATCTTAGTGGTTTTATCGAACCCAATTTACACCACATGCATATATGTAGTACTTACATGCATACAAACACGTAATAAGTCATCATTAGTGCTATTGGGCCTTGATTAGTCATAAAATATATTGTTGGGCTATAATGGCTCTTAATGAGCTATATGGGTATTAGTAGTCTTATCGAGTCCAATACACACCACATGCATATATGCAATACATACATGCATACAAACACGTAATAAGCCACGTTGGTTTTTTTGGTTTTATTAAGTCATAAAATGTACTATTGGACTATAGTGGTTCTCAGTAGGCTTTAATGATTCTTATAGGCAATAATGGCATTAGTGATCTTATAGAACCCAGTACATACCACATGCATATATGCAATACATACATGCATACAAACACTAATAAGTCACATTGGTGTTTTTGGGTCTTATTAAGTCATAAAATGTGTTGTTGGACTATAACAGTTCTTAGTAGGCTTTAGTGGTTCTTAATAGACTATAGTAAGTCTTAGTGACCCTACAGAGCCCAATACATACCACATGCATATATGCAGTATATAGATACATACAAACACATAATAAGTTATGCTGGTGTTATTGGACTTTATTAAGTCATAAGGTCATGTTGGACTATAATGGTTGTTAATAAGATACAGTAAGCTAATCCAAATACTTTTTTAAAAACTCATTTTCCTCACCACACAAGTAAATAAACACTTTTAAAAATAAGCATAAGGTAAAAATACAAGCAATCCCAAACACCCCTTATTAATTTTCATTTCCCTCCCCTATTTCGTTTCCCACCCTTCCTGATTATTTCCCCCTCTCTTTTTTTAGACTAGGTTAAAATTCCACCTCTTCAATTCAAACTCAGAGAACGACCAAGAATGGTGGTGCTGCAAGTCACACGAGAGATGAGAGAGCAGATGGTGCGATTAGGGCAGCAAATCGAGAGATGAGAGAAGCTGTGGTGTGGTGGCGATTAGGGTAAAATCGAGAGTGAGAGGAGGCGACGGTAGTGGAAAATGGTGATGGTGGTAGCTGGTGCCGGCGGTGACGACTGAGGTGGGGGAAGTGGCCGGGTGGATGGCAAATCAGAAACCCTTGTCTTCCCTTCTTCTCAAACCCCTCTGTCGCCTCCATTTTCCCCTACGAGCACCGTGAAATGCCTTCCAGTGAAGTCGTGAAACAGATCAGATCACAAATCTCATTTCACATCTCCTTCTTGTGTGAAATTTCCTGCTTCTCCATCGCCTGCGATTTCTGCCCCCTCCGGCGACCCTTGGCCGCTGCTCCTTCTCCATCTCCATCTCATTTCACATCTCCTTTTTGGAAAAACGATTTGGGTTTGAAAAAACGTTATTTGATCAAATAACAGGTATGTGTTTATCTTTATTGTTTGTTGTTGATTATTCTCGTTGAATTGTTTTTGTTCTTTTTCAATCTGTGGTTGCAGGGATTTCCAAATTGATGGAATCTCTGAGGTTGGGTTTATTAAGCAATTGTATATGGTTTATTTTCAGCAGCTATTGAAAATTATAGTGTCTAAATACTTACTTTGATCAGTATATATTATTCATTCATCTATGAACCATGGATGTGTCCTTTGTAAGAAAGAAAGCTGAAGGGCAAATAAATACATGTTGTTTGTACACTGAAATACATCTAGAAGCAGCCGTGGATAGTAGCTCATACGTGATTAGAGAAGAAACTGATCCTGAGAAGCAGCTTCGCCATGGAACAAAAATAACACTTTTTATTTGAAGGTAACTTGGAGTTAATCTTTCATTAGTTTTCATTTTATCCAAATAGTTTCCTTAAAACATACTTTTTTGCTTGCTTTTATACTTGATTTACATGTCATTTCACCAGGTTGTATCTTGGTTGAAATTTGACATAAAGGTAAATTTGATGTTCGAAATATTATCGACGTAAAGGTAAATTTGAAATTTGAAGGTTGTATTCAGGGATTTAAGTTGCCTATTTTGTCATTTTATTGTTCATTTATATCTGTTTACAGTAGTCTATGTGGTTTATTTCAAGGAAACGTCTTGATTTATACAAGTGTATATTTATCCTTGATGATGCTTTGATTCTTAATTATACAACATTTTAGGCTAAGTTGAACTTATATGTACGCACTCCTTTTTGTTTTGTAACAGGGGACTGATGTAAAAGGAAAGTGAGATGTCTTTGAGGTTTGAGTTTTTGTTGGTGAGCAAACCTGTTACATTAAGTTAATTATAAGCATGATGATAGTGTCTGTATTGTGATTTCTCATTATCTATACCCATAAATTTTTGAATATATCTTAAGTTAGTTATAAGCATAATGATAGTGTCTAAGGGTTATTTACTAAATCCTTCCGGTAAACGCTTACCAGTCACTTACCTTCCTCGGTGAGAATCGCTAATAACACAAATCTTCACTTGGTAAAGACAAAGCAATGCTCGCCAATCTTATACGGTAAGTGAATGTAGTGACCCTTACCCGATTAGAATTAATGCATAGAAGTTGATTTGTCTTAACCGTTGCCAAAGTTGTGGTCAAGTAGGACTGTCTTTTGGCATGAATTGGGGTGATATAATTTCTTTATGCGTTTATGCATTAATGACCCTTGGGCATGTAGCTCTTTTGGCAAAGAGGCGGAGCGACTTTGCTTAAATTTATGCATATAAATGGCAGACTTCCTAGAATCAAAAGTTTTTCCACTTTGTAACAGTTTTTATCAAAGTAATTTATTCGGTGTGGTAAATATTTTCAAACTATGGGACTGCTAAACACGATGTTAAGAAAACACGTTCTTGTAGAAATCTATTTCATTACTAACAGATATAATAGTTGAATGGAAAGGAAGATTTTGGTTATGGAATGGATTAACTAATACATTAAGGATTTTTTTTTGCAGAATTTGGAGAACTGAGCAAAATTGTTGATTTTTCTACTTGAATGGGTAGTTTGCCTTTTCTTTCATGTGCTTTTGGATGGAGTAGATATGTTACAAATATGGTGTAGAGTTTTTGTTTTAGTCCATCTTTTTTGTTGTAGATGGTAGACGTGCTAAAACTACTAACTTTAATGGACTTCCAGTAGAGCTTAATGCCATCAGTAAGGATCGTGAATCTGTTTTATGCTTTCATGTACAAGAGGACTATGATACATTTTCTTCGATACCCTTAAAAATTGAACCATTCCTTACAGAGTTATAGGGGAACTTTTTTTACTTGTTTGAGTTGGTTTCATTTGATTTTGATCACAGCGATTTTTTACCATCATTCTATTATGTGGCTCTTAGTGGTTGGCTCCCAACTTCCAGGTTCATTTTACCATCCTTCTATTCTTTGCAAACTAGTTAATAACTGTCTTAATTAATTGCTTAATTTACTTGACCATTTAAGGTTCTATTCATTAGCATTTTCACCTACATTACCATATGTATATATAATTAATGTTTTGCTGATCAAACACCTTTTATTCTAGGAATTTAAGGAACAGAGTCGGAGCATCGCAAGAAGCTGCAAGACGCGCAGCATCGCTACCTATCTTGCTCTGCCATGGTCAAGGTAATTTTACATCAGGGCCAAGTTTGCAATCACGCTATGCATTTAAACTATCTTATGTAAGAGAGTTATAATTCAATGTTTGATTGCCAAATTTGATGGTATATGTGGAATTATGAAGGAGAACCATCAACCAACACTGTCCTTTCTTTCTTGCCCTGAACATGGAAGGTGGCCTCAATTATTATTTTCTTATCCCCTCCTTAGTGTTTGACATGGCTCAGAAATTAATAAGAGTGTTTGATTACCCTTTATGAGAACATATCTCATAAACTAAAATGAGCAATACTGATTACAATGGGGGATTTTGAAGATTTTGTGGATTTTGACATCTATATTTGAATCTCATCTATACTTGTTTGTTATTATTAAATTATTGAGTAATAGTACACAACATATGTTTTTATATATAATATTTTTATACAATGTGTTTTAATGGTGTGCCTTGTAAACATAGGCAAGACCGCAAGAGCGAAGGAGGAAGCGAGACAAGACCGAGAAGCAAGGAAAGCATTGGAGGAGAAAGTGAAAAAGTTTGAAGCCTTTATGATGGACTTTGGAAGTTCCCCCGCTCCCCCTTCAGTTTAGTTTGTTTTGTATTGGGATAAAATTGAAATTTGTTTACGGATATGATATTGTATTAAATACAATAGTATTTTGTAATGGTTTTTGCCCAGGTTTTTGTACAGTTTTTATGTATTTTTAAACGTCACCGTATGTCATATTATTGTGACACTTTGAAATAATAAACGTCACTATATGTTGTATTATAGTGATGATTTTAAAGAATAAACGTCACCATATGTGATGCTACAGCGACAGTTTTGGAATGTAAACGTCTACGTATGTTATGTTACGGTGACTGTTTTGAAAAATAAACGTCACTGTATGTCATGTTATATTGACGGTTTTTGCATATAAACGTCCACATAAGTCATGCAACGACGACGATTTCGGAAAATAAACGTCACTATATGTCAAGCTATGATGACGACTTAGAATAATAAAGGTCACCATAAATTCGTGCTATGATAACAATTTTGACAAATAAACGTCACCACAAGACATGTTATGGTCACAATTTTGAAAAATAAACGTCACAAATGTCATGTTACAGTGATGGTTTTTGAATAAAAACGTCAACGTATGTCTTGCTATGATGACGATTTAAAATAAAACGTCACCGTACGTCATTCTACGGTGATGATTTTTTATAATAAGTGTCACCGTATGTGGTGCTACGGTAACGGTTTTAGAAAAAAACGAATTTTATGTACATTTAAGGTGACGGTTTTAGTCTATGGTAACGATTTTTGATGTGATTTGGTAACGTTTTCTAAACGTAACCAAAAGTGTATCAAAAGTGACGGCAAGATAGGTGACGATTTTTATGTTCATGAAAACCGTTACCGTAACGGTTTTTAACCGTCATAAAAGACCTTTTTGTACTAGTGAGATTAGAAGGACGTATCTGAAATCTTGATTTGACAGACTTTGTCGAAGAAGAATGTTCATGAACAGAACCAGAAGCAGTCTTTAACGAACAATCTGAATCAGTTGAATCAACATACGGCGATTGAACAATAGTATCGGCACTAAATTGTTCAAATGATTTAACTTTGATCTTAATTGCTTCCAATTGCTGAACTTTATCGGACAAAACATTTCTTTCTTGAACAGTCAGATCAAGTTTCTTCTGTAGATCAGACTTGATCTTCTGCTCTTGCATAGCCTCCATTGCTAAAGCAGATAACTTCCTTGTTAGCTTTGAAATTTCAGCTTTAAAGATGTTTCTTTCTTCTTCAAAACTCTTCTCGGATATTTCTTTGAAAATTTCCATGTTTTTCTTTTGAATATTCTGCTTTTCGTTTTCAAAAACATTCTTCTTTTCACCAAACTCTTTTCTCTCTTTTTCCAACAAAAATTCCAATTCAAATATTTTCTATGAAAGCTCAACATTTTTTGATTCAAAAACTTTTCTTTCAATATCAAAATTCACTCTTTTCTTCTCAGATTTTTCTTTTTCAAGAAATAAAACTTTTTCAAAATCAGAAATTTGTTTTGAAAGTTTTATGCATTTAAGTTCAAGAGTTTTCTTTTCCTTCTCAAAACTAACTCTCTTTTCATCAATCAAAGCATTATGGTCAAGAAGCCTCTTAGAGGAGTCAAATTCACAAGTTGTTCTTTTGTCACAAACCTTAGTTTTTGAATTCTCCTTGGGAACAAAGTTAGATTGAAACTTATCATCTGAATCAACAGAATGAACTTCAAAATCCTTTTTAGAAGAAGAAGAATTTTCATGAGTAAACCACGATTGTGAAGCTAATTCTTTTCGTTCTTCTCCAAAGCAACTTCCAAATCATTTACTTCTTGAGAAAGCTCACTTATTTTCTCTTCAAAAGATTGTCTTTCAATTTCAAAAACGACTTTCTCGTTCTCAAATTGTCCACGCTCAATATTGAAAATTTTCTCAAAATCAGACATCTTTCTTTCATTTGTAAAATTATTTCTTTCTTTTTCTAAAACATTTTCCAATGTCTTCACGTTCTGAGAAATTTCACTAATCTTTTCTTCAAGAAGTTTGCTTTCCTTTGTAAAATTTTCTTTTTCACTTACAAATTGATTATGCTCAGAGAGTAAAATTTGCTCAAGATCCGAAATTTTCTTTGAAAGACGGAAACACTTTTGATAAACTTTCTTTTTTTCCTCAAGAGATTTATTAAAAGAAACTGAATTTTTTTTAACTAGGGATTTTTCAAGAATGTCCTTTTCGGTTTCATACCTTTTCTCGTATTTAGAAGATTATTCTTTAACACTATTTGTAAAAATAGATGCAAGAAAATCTTTTTCCAAATCAAATTTCACTCTTTGATCTCGAATAGAATCTTCGAGTTCACAGATCCTTCCTTCTAGAATCAAAGGTGGAACATATCTTTTTGCTTCAAGAGGTTTTTCACAGTTAGGTTTAATTGTCATTCGAAAGTGTTCCATTCGGATTCTTTTGCTATTTTTCAGTCTCTAGAGTATAACAAAATGGAAGTTGCATTTTAGTTGTAGTTAATCTTTTCATGGCTTCCTCTTGTCTTATTGCTTCTTCGTTAGACCATGGAATTTCAAATTCAGGCCAATATCTAGCATACCTTAAAACATGTAAAATCATACAACGTTGGTAAAGATCGACTTACCTTTGCCAAACGTTTAGGATTTTCATAACCAAGTCCCCAATATTTGTTGACAGAACTTACTAACTTTGGTTTGTTCATGTGAATAGTTTGCTCTGTTTTGACCTCTCAAATAAAGCTTCTTTTCCAAATCTTTAATTTTGTCTAAAAACTCTATATTTTGAGTGGAAATGGCTTTCAAAGAAACTTCACTCTCACTATTCTTTTATTCTAATTCTTTGATTTTCTTTGTAAGTTCAGATATTTGAGAATCAGAAGATTTTTATCCTTATCAAGCTTTTCATCAAGAATAGTTTGATTTAGGTTTTTGTTTTCTTCTTTTTCCTATTGCAATTGAGCACTTAGTCTATCTTCTCTATCCTTACGTGGATCATCGCAACCCATAAACTCGAAGACATAATCATCCATTGTTACCTGAAAAGAAAAAAAAATGATCGTTATCAGATACTTCGTGAGAAGTAGAATTACGCACACACGATTAATCAGAGAAAAATCAATTAAAGTCAGAGAAATTTTCAAAATCAAAATTTGAAAAACAAATTATAAATTTGTTGTTCAAAAAGTAATTCCGAAAAATTAATGCGGAAAACTGGACTTTAAATCGGCAAACCTGCAAAAAAATAAGAAAAATATATCAGTTGCGAGCAAAAGCAGGTACAAATTGATAATATGGACAAGAAATGAAAGATTATGAAAAATAGGGACTAAAAATGACAACTTACGAAACTAAAACAAAAAACAAGGACTAAAAGTGTAAAATACTAACACTTATAAAAGACAAGAACTAAAAATGACACATCTAGAAACTTAAAAACTCTAGGGACTAAAAATGAAAAAATCTAAAAGTTAAAAGTCTAGGGACTAAAACCGACACAAAATGAAACACAAACTACAGGGACTGAAAAAGACAATTCCTAAATTATCTAAAAGACGTAACGGACAACTAACGGAAAGGATCAAAATCGTTAAGATGTTAACGGAAAAACTAACGAAACGTTAACTAACTGACACTAACTGACTTAGGACTAAAAATGAAACAAAATTAACAAACATAACTGAAAAACAAACAAATCTAACGGGGTTTTAACAGAAAAGGACCAAATTGGTTACAAATCTAATGGAGACTTAACGAACTTCGTTAAGTTACTGTTCACTCCTCTTCCTCAACGATCTGTCAGATTTCAGCTACGTTTTTCGGCTTTTTTTCACGTCCAAGTTGATTCATTTTGGTTTCTTCATGTTATTTGAACGTCAAGTATGCATTTGCAACAAAACAAACCAACTCATGCATTACAATTCGATGTGTGACGATGAAAGATACCAACTCCGGTGAACCACGTTTTTCCGGAAAAATTATTTCAGGCGAGAACTAAATAAGTTTCATGCGAGCAGGACAGTTCCTCGGGTAAAACTTAATCGATGAGAGTGTCTGATCGCACGAGATGTGTGCGAGAAGATGTCTGATCGCACAAACGGTATGCGATTAAAAATCCGGCAATAAATATTTCTTGATCGCACAACTCAGGCGAGAACTAGTGATCGCACAACTATTTAGGCGAGGAGCTGATCGCATGAACTCTATGTGACAACTTTGAATGCAGTATTTATGCGAGAACGATGAACTTATCGAACAAAGGTTGACCGAGAACGTTGAACACAAATTATATGAAGATTCTGGCGATGAACTGCAGTTTCCGGCGAATTGCGTTTTTCCGGCACGAATATTTTCAAAACACGAAACTTGTTCATTTCTCTACAAAATTTGAATCTGAAAATTGCTATCTAACCGAAAAATCAAATCGAGTTGATCGGTGACAATCAAATCGATCTAAAGACCTTAACTTCCACGAAGAACACCGAAGAACAAACCGTCGACCTGCAAATTTCTAAAACCTCAGAGTAGTTAGTGTTTTCAGATCCAAAGCTATCAGTTTGTTCGAAAAAATTAATCAAGCAAACCAGTAGATACAAAAACAAATCTAAACATGTTTAAACTTCAAGATCGATCAAGCTTTCTATGAAGAACACGAATATGATGCAACTGTTAAATTCAAATCTTTCAAATATCTTAATTTGTTGCTTAATCTCAAAATTAAAAGTTGTTATCAATTTCATCAACAAAAACAAACTGACCTGAGCAAACAAATCGAATCAAAAACACAAACAAAATTCCAAAATTGTAAGATTTTTCAAGAAAAGTATCAAAAAGTCAAAAACTTCTCAATTTCTTCAAAAATTGATAAAATTTCTTCAAATTAGTGCATAATCCGAACTGATTATGCTCTAATACCACTTGTGAGTCCAATCTAATCAAGTAACAATGATAAGAACCAAAAGATCTTCAATAGATTGGGAGAGAAAGATACAAATGAAAATGAGATCTAGTTTCTCTCTCTAGACTCTCTCTCTAGAAAGTCATCCATCTATTACAAACTCTCACGTATGAATCTTCTACTACAAATCCTATTACAACATCCCTATTTATACTCTTGACTTTCTCACTCTAAGTAACTTGACATTGACATTTACAACCTTTACTTTGACTTTTACAATGACTTTGACTCTTTACAATTATACATAAATCTTGAATACATTTTTGCTCTAACAATATCTCCACATCCACACTCAAAGAAGTGGACACATAGTCACCCATTAAATCAAGTAATTGGTGAGGTGTCTGAACCTGTGTAGACCAGATCTGCAACTGCAAATGAAGTTCTGTTTGCGCTCTTTCTAAGTTAAGTTGAGCCAACCACAGTTCCACAAGCATAGGAGGATCCGGATTGAAAGTGTGGACACTAGTTCCTCGACCCAAGGGTAAAACAGTCATTGGTACAAAGTGGGTCCTGAAGAATAAGAAAGATGAAGACGGTATAGTAGTGAGGAACAAAGCACGGTTAATAGCAAAAGGATACCGGCAACAAGAGGGTATAGACTACGATGAGACGTACACTCCGGTTGCTCGCTTGGAAGCAATTCAGATGTTTTTAGCATTTGCCGCCTACAAGAACTTCACAGTCTACCAAATGGATGTGAAGACTGCATTCTTGAATGGCGTACTAAAAGAAGAAGTGTACGTGTCAACCTGAAGGCTTTGTAGACAAAGATAAACCAGATCATGTGTACATTCCTTGACAAATCTCTTTACGGTCTCAAGCAAGCCCCGCGTGCCTGGTATGAAGTTTTATCCACTTTTCTACTAGGATCCGGCTTTGAGAAAGGTAAAATCGACACGACTCTCTTTACCAAGCATGAGGAAGGTGAAATTCTTCTCATACATATTTATGTTGATGATATAATTTTTGGTTCGACTAATCCTTCGTTATTTACCTGGTTCCCTAACATTATGGTGACCAGATTCCAGATGAGTATGATGAGAGAGATTAACTTCTTTCTCGGACTACAAGTCAAGCAGTTTTCAACAGGAATCTTCATTAATCAATCTAAGTACGTGTTTGATATCTTGAAGAAATTCAAGATGGAAAACTGTACATTGATTGGAACTCCAATGGCACCATGATCTAAGATCGGTCCGGATCCTGATGGTAAGGATGTTGATCTTAAGACATATAGAGGTATGATCGGGTCATTAATGTACTTAACTGCGAGTCATCCATATATTATGATTGCGACTTGTTTGTGTGTGAGATTTCAGGCTAATCCGAAGAATTCACACCTTGGAGCCGTCAAAAGAATCTTTCGATATTTAAAAGGCACACTGTACCTTGGTCGATGGTATCCCAAGGGGACAGGATACGAACTCACCGCATATTCAGACGCTGATCATGGAGGAAGTATGTCAGACAGGAAGAGCACATCCGGTCATGTACAGTATTTGGGAGACAAGCTCGTGAGCTTGGCATCTAAAAACTAGAATTGTGTATCAACATCAACCGCAGAGGCTGAATATGTAGCCGCGGCCAGCTGTTGTTCACAAGTCCTGTGGATGAAAACCCAACTCATGGACTACGGGTTCAAATATGACAAAATCCCCATCTACTGTGACAGCAAAAGCGCTATTGCCATATTTGCTAATCCTGTCCAACACACCAAGACAAAACACATAGATATCAGGTATCATTTTGAGAAAGGTACAATTGAATTAAACTTTGTTACAACTGAATTTCAACTTGCCGATCTTTTCACAAAATCCTTGGATGAAAAACGCTTTAATTTCATAGTATCCAAGCTTGGCATGTTGAACATGAAAGTTTAACTCTCTTATATTGATCATATAATAGATGGAAATATTTGTATCTCAATCTAGCTATTTTTTTCTAGATTGGTACACTTAAATTTTCATCATATTCTATTCTCAATATATGTTATTTAAGTTTTCATAATTCTGTTGTATTCCAAACGTTTATTCAACTTGTTATCTCTTTTCTTTTAATTGCTTATTTGTGATTATATATGATACTTGTGTCTGTATAAGGTGTGTTCATGGTCTCAGGGGGAGTGTATTACAATGTATATGCATAAATCTAGGGGGAGTGTGCATAACTGACACAATTTGTGAATATAGATGCCATGGGATTTACATTTGAAGACACCAAGATAAGTATTCTAAATCTGTTTTTGCACACACTCTTAAATGATGGAATATTATTTTCCAAATCTATGCATCATTTAAGGGGGAGTGAAAAACCTTGTTTTCGAAACATGAGAGCTTAATCAATTGAAAGTTGGACATCTTTCAATGTGATAAAATCTTTGAATTAGTATTTTGAAAAATGTCTAAGTGTTTATGTTATCGCACGTTGTTTTACACGATAACCAGTTTAATCGCACGTGCCTTCATGCAATAATATCCACTTATTTAATCGCACGATGCTTCATGCGATAAAACCGCGACAACCATTTTTATCGCACCTGTGGTGTGCGATTAAACCTTATGAACAGTGTTTATCGCACCCTTCGTGTGCGATTAAAATTCTCACCCTATTATCGCACCATGTTGTGCACGATAACTTTGAAGGTTTATCGTACCCTTGTTCGTACGATAACCTGACATAGTGGCACGTCAACCATTGGACCAATCTTTGAGTGCCACGTGTCACCATCCCCAGGTTCCTATTTATAGAGTGGTTCATTCAAACCGTTTTCCTTTTCTCGAACCTTTAAACCCTCTCAAACCTCTTAGCACGAATCTGAGATTTTTGAAGTATTTTGCATCCAACTCGATTCCATTGTATTCAGACTTCATTTGAGGTACACTTTTCATACTTTTCGATTCATTTTATCCGTTAAAACATTGATTTATAGTCTGTTTAGGGTTTTAGGGTCGACTTGTGTATGTGTCTTTTCATATTCATACTGTTATTCATAGTGTATGTGGTCTTAAATGTTAAAAATCGATAGGGTTATGCTTCTGGGTTCAATGCGAGTCTAGTGTGATAGGCCAACATTATTTTTGTGCGTTTTTTGAAAAATCTGGGTTGAACACTTAGAATATTTTATCGTGTTCAAGTTTATCGTACTGTACTGTGTTCTTCATGTTCATCTTTAACGCACCCTTCACGCATTCATCTTTATCGCACATGCCTGCGTGCGATAACCTTTTATCGCATACAGTTCCATGCGATAAACTGTGATGTGCGATAAAACTCTCGATGTACCATGCGATAAAAACCAGACTTAGGCATTTTTTTGACAAGTTCCATGCGATAAACTCGTAATCCCATCTCACCGATTTTCGCACCCATCAATGAACGCTCGGGATCTTGATGAGGAGTTATTACCCCAAAGGTATCATCTTGCTTTGTCTGACAATAACCATACCTTAGACCTTCGTGTTAACTTTGACTACCGCATTATCTTGGAAATAATCAATGGTCACCCACTCCTCACTGCCTTAACCAAAACCATAACCGTACCTATCATATACCTACAACAGTTTTGGAATACCATACAGTTCCATCCCGTTCATCCCCGTGGCCAACACTTTACTGCTAAAGTTGACCATTTTGACACCAAACTCACTCTGAAGCGTCTTCGCACTGTACTTGACTTACCATTCCAAAACGATTTTGATGACCAAATTCCCAAAGCCGACCTATGTGTAGATATCCGCAGTCTGGGATATCAACCTGCTGATAATGTGATGCTCACTCAATCATCAAAATTCAAACGACAGTACCTACCACGAATCTGGTAGACCCTATTCTCCATAATAAACCGGTGCATGACTCCAAAACACACGGGATTGGATAAGTACAACATTGCTACCCTACGCCTATTCCATGCCGTGGCGTTCAACAGAAAAATAGATTATGCCATCATCATCTAGAACGAGCTTATTGAACTGGTTGGCGACAAGTCAAAGCCGCACAAAGCTAGAAGATTTGTGCCTTACCAACGATTCCTTCAAATCATTATCCAAAGCATCATGGACTCAAACCCAGAGATTCCCCGACGGCCCAATGCCGAACAAGGACCAAGACAATGGATATTTCCTCAAAATGCCCTCTGAAATCAACTTTGCTCACACTGCCGTTATACCTGAAGCCATTCTAGCTTATGCCGACCAGCAGTCTCCGATTGTGAGAGAGTGTAGGTTAGAAAATGCATTAATGGTCCAGCCAGATCCGGAGGGACCTCCCTGCGATTCCCTTTTAGGTGATGAGGGTGTACAAGTTGAGCAGGTTCAAGAACAAGGGGTTCTTGAACGGGAAGAGGTGAGAGAAAATATTGTTGAGGGGGGTACAGGAGTTGAGGGTACTGCTGGTCTGGCATCCACGTCTCGAGCCACCCATACTCAAATATTTGACGATGATGTTTCTTGGGATTCCCAAGATGATGCTGATAACGTTATATCTGCCTCTGGTTTTGAAGATGAGGCCTCTACCCATCCAAAAGGAAAAGGTGATGCTGATGGTGCATCCGACTCTGACTCAGATTCAGATCACGACCCAGATGCACACTTGATAGCGAGACACATTGGTCAGCGACAAAATATTAAGAGTTCCGATGCTGATTCCACCAGGAACATCGGACACTTTAGAGATATCAGTGACATAAGTCGGGATGAGGGAGTTTTATTTGAAAATATTGACAATGTGAGACGAGAGAGTGTGAGAAAAGAATTGGGAGAGGCTGAGACAAAGTCAACAAAGGTTTTAACCAAAGACTCTTCCCAAACCGTGTCAAGTCGGGTAGCCACATCTACAGTCGACGTGCGTTTGTCGTCGTTGCGCATTGAAACAGACATAGTGGACCCAACTATGCAAAGCGCAGCCCCACCAAGCCACTCACTAGTCTCTCAACAGACTGGTGTTTCAATTTCCACAGGGGATTAAGCACAACTTTTGTCGGTAACACATTCGGTGTTTGTTGATATTGAAAGAGGTAGGCTACTTCACCGGTCACCAACCTTTATTCCGCGCACATCGAGTCTAGGGCGTTTTGGTAGAACATCTTTTCCTAGGACACGAGCGCCAGTACCACCATTTTATGGAAGCTTCCATGCTCCAACCGGAACACCCAGAACTAGGCCGCTATTCGTTGGTGCCTCGCGAGGACCGGGTGGAAGTCTTGTCATTGCTAACTCTATGCCAGCTTTGAGCACATGCCGTACAGTTGCTAAAACTGCTACGTCAACTAGTAACCTACGTGGTCCGGGTGGTAACATTACCCGTATTTCTCCTGATCAATTGTTTGAGATGCTCGGTCTGCCCCCGTATTACATCACTCTGGACTTCCGGAGAGCATCCTTGGATTCAGTCAACAATTCGTACAAGCTCCATAGAGATGAAATGCAAGAGACTGTAAACAAGCTATCAGCTAAAGTCAGCAGAGCCATCAAAGGGAAAGGTATAACAGAATCTCGATCAACTCCTGATATTCCACCATCCGATGTTCAACCTAAATCTCAACCTCCATTATCACAACCTTTACATACCATACCAACCCATCAACTCAAATCTGAACTTCTATCCTGGTTACTAGATCAAGGAGACCAAAATACCAATGAAGAAGTAGATTTGGTAGGCCTACTCTGTAAACAAACTGAGACCCACAACCAACTACCCACAACCAACGATTTCTAGAATCTCCAAGCCTCTATACAAGACATGACAAAAGCCATAGTTACCGGCTTCAAATCCTTATCTGATCGAATGGACATCTTAGAGCAAACCTGTGGTTCTCAAGCCCAATTTACACGGAAGAGAAGGCATGATGATCAGGATGACCCTGATCAACATGAGGGGGAGAAGAGAGCTAGAGTTGGAGAATCAAGTGGTGTAAATGTTGAAACTTCTGGAGGATCAGATCAGATTGTAACAGAGGGGCAGAAGGACAAGGTACTGAAAATGTCCAAGTTGATTGTGATAAAGTTCTAGCTGATGTCACACCTAGGGTTGAATAGCCTCAAGTTGGTGACAATAGAACATATGAAGAGAGGATGGCGGATGATTTGATTGCTGACTATATTTACATAGATTCCGAGGAGGAACCGGGGAGAACAACAGTTCAAATAAAAGAGGAATTGGATGACATTTTTGACACAACCGGAGCACAAGTGGTTTAATCCGACTCTAAAGATGTTAGATCTAGAGTTTTGTCAAAAACACAACTGTTAAGATCTGATCTGAAGAATCAGAGTTCTGAGTAAGAAGTCTCAGAAGTTCTGATCAGAGAATAATGAAAAGATTACAAGTATGGAAGTTGCTCAGAAGACTCAGAAGTTCTGAGTAGAAGACTCAGAAATTCTGAGTAAGAAATCTCAAAAAGATTCTAAGTGTTGGATTCTGACTAGAAGGTTCAGAGTTCTGAGTAGGAGACTCAGAACTTCTGACTATGAAGACAAATGTTCTGAAGCGCTTATTCAGAAGTATGTTCAGAATTCATATCTTGGGATATTCTCTGTTATATTCAGTTACTAATTAGGACACATGTAATTGTTCTATTAGTCTGTTTCTTATATGTATTGTAGCTTTAGCTATTCTCTACAGTATATATAGGAGTTAGCAACTGTAGCTAACAGAATCTTTTGGCTAACCTTTTAGATAACTCTTTACGCATAAATTTGTTAGATCTATTGAGAGAGAAATTCATTGTAATATCTTGTAATTCACAGATTGTTAATAAATCATATGACCAGTTGCTGTGAATACGATCTTAATTGTTCATATTTGATTGTAAGAGTGAATCCTGAACATTCAAAAGATGATAACAATCATCCGCAACAACCGAATGATCCAGGTGTAGGTACTTCTGCGCGAAATATTCAAGTATCTATAAATGGCAAGATCAAAGATCCCATCTCAGAGGCCGAAATGAGATTCTATCAGGCTCTGATTGACGATGAACCGAACTTTGTTGGAAGAGGGGAAAGGGTAAGAATCTTGACTCCTTTTCATGAAAGCGTGAGAAAGGATTTGTTTGTAAGGAACGTTCAAAGGATTGATCTGATAAATTGTATGGGATAGAGAAGTGGCAAGCTCTACATCAAACCGAATTTTTGCACGTCATGAAGAACAAAGACCTGGAGATGGACACTATTAGGTCTGATAAGGAAATTATAATGGTTTTGAAGATAGAGTCGAAGAAACTGCTGAATATCTGGTACCCACAGTTCACTGTCAGAAGATCCGATGGCAAAGAATGGTTCTTTACTGAAGCTGACTTCAAGAGTCTAAAGATAGACGACCTTTTGAACCTGTATCACACTCTAGGAAGCATCCCCGATAAGAAGATTGAATGGTCTGCTGCTTACCAGTCTGTCAAACGATTTATGAGAAATATGGTGAATTTCTCTTATCTCACCGACTTTCAGATGGCACTGGAAGCAAATCAAGCCCAAGTGAACCTCCGCAGACCCAACAAACGACTTTCAGATATCCAAGGTATCCCTGTTTACACCGTGCTAGATAAACCAGAACTCAGAGTTGTCTACTATAAACATGAGAAGATGAAGAGGTTTCTGAGAATCACTGAATTAAATAAATACTGTGATGGGACGTCTAAACTGATTCAGATCCAATTGGAGAGTAAACTCAGGCTCGGCGAGAAAGAGAAGGTCAAGCTAAAGCCGAAAGAGATGAAACTGATTAACCAAGCCCTGGAAGCCATCAAGAACCGACAAGAGTAGCGAAATGCACTGAGGCGTTTTGAAATCATCTTCGGGATCAGGAAAAGATACGTTGCTCCGATACAATCCTAAATTTGCTGCCTCTACTTTGATACAAAGGGGGGTATTGTTAGTGCCATATTTAGCACCTTGTATCAAGTATAGGGTCTATTCAATAACTTTCCTATTTACCTACTTAATATTGATTTAGCCCTTGTAATTTTCAGTGTGTCATTCCCTTATTCCAAGTACACACTCTACTTTCTCTCTACATCCACCATATTGTACTTTGAGGTTTTTATGTTTAATGAGAGGGATGACCAATTAATCTTCATTGTGATGTATTGAATGCTTGTTCTGGGGTCACAACGTCAATCTGCGGGAAATGTATTCTCAAAAGTTGACAGGTGAACGATGGTGATGATAATGAGAGCCTGATAATCTGATACATTGTGATGATTAATAGTTTACGTAAGAATCAATTGAATATTGAAGAAGATGTGAATTTAAAAAGTTTGGAGTGTCTCTGTATACGAGCTCTGAATTAGGCCACTTACATATGCAAGGAAACATTAATTATATACTTATGATAATAATACAAAATAACAAGCTAATGTACATATATACTCTAATACATAGAATGTGCTTAATCGTAGGTCCTATTTGTTAATAGCTTGATGAGTTTAATGAGAGTCACAAGTTTTCTGTCAGCTATTCGTGACTAAAGGCTTGATGTTTAGAAAACGACTTATTTGGCAAGCTTTTAGGGAACTTTATGCAGAAAGTTAAGTTTTTTTTAACCGTCCCTCTCAATTACATAAACACCTTCTTTCCATCTATAAAAAAACATCTCGTTCTATATAGACAGATTATCCATATAAGACTTATTATGGAAAACCATGTCAAAAGATCGTTAGGGTTGTTTACTACCATTAGAACATAAGTAGCTTGATCGCAAATGGGCTTAATCTTTTTGTTCTTAGTATTAAAAATATACACATAACTAAATTTTCGGCTGGGTTTGTTGCTACAAACCCATATCCCCACCCGTTGTAATTCTCAGCAGATCATTTACAAAAATTCATCAATCGTCTTTACTTCAGCAGAGGTGACATGCATGTACTATACAACAAATTCCCAGTGATATTATGAACAACCTTCTCATCTTCATGTGTTTGGAAGATGTTGAAGTGCTAATTGTACTCGCGGTTCTGCAAGTAATGAGCTGAGCCAACTTATATTACTGGAACAAACGAATCTCTTCGCCTCTTGGTGGGATTTACACTGGTTTGTTTGGTGCCTTTTCTCATCATTGCAACAAATTCATCGTAGTTGATCCGACCATCCTGCATAATGGATTCATCGATTAATTACTTGCTACATGATGTCATAATAAAGAGTTTTTGACGTGTTTTTTATTTGGTTACTTACGTTATCGGCATCAATCTCAGATACTAATTCTTTTATTTCCCTTCCGTCATTCATTCCGTATTCGCGAATAGCTTGCTCCAATTCTTCCATAGTAATGTACCTGATATCATAGAAAAGATCGGATTTTACAAACCATTCTCTCTTTCTTTAGTAGAGGAATCACTGGAACAAAATTGAGTTTATAGGAAGCTTAAATTGTTTAAATGTCCTAAGAGTGTGTCTTATGGGACCTTAAGTAGATAGGACCAAAAGATAAAGTGTTATATCTAAAAGTGTTGGAATAAGTTTAACAAGATGCTTTTGAATATGGTAACAAGTTTCATAGATTATTTTTTTAAATAATGTGTCGTAGACGGTATTTGAAAAGTACTTGTAAACGCATAAGTTCTATAAAAAGATGGGTTTATAGGCGACCTCTCTTAAGTATCCTAAAGAATAGCAAATAGGGAACTTCATTTTAAAAAGTTGACGTCCAAAAGTATTATATAAACATATTATAACACTTTTAGATAGGATGCTTTTTTTTGGTTATATAAATTTAAGCCACTATATTCGGAGGACATTTTAGGCATCTTATAAACTCGATTTTGTTACATTGAATACAAAATGTTTACTTACCCACTGTTATCTTTATCGAAGTATTGAAATGCTGTGTAAAGATGCTCTTCTCTATCTATTCTGTTCATATGCATTGTTGCTGTTATGAACTCGTCGTAGTCTATGGTTCCATTCCCATCAGCATCTGCCTGTTATATTTCATTTTTTTTTCAAATGGCCAATGAGTCCTAGTAATAAGAACTCAAATAATCAAGAAAATATTTATGGGTTATATATCTTACAGCTTCAATCAGTTGTTTGACTTCACTTTCGGATAGCTTCGTCCCTTGCTTCGAAAGTCCATGCTTTAGCTCCTCGAGGGTTATTGTTCCACTGTCATCGGTATCCATGCCTCTGAACATTTCTTTCAATCCCATGATTTCTTCCTCTGAGAGGCATCCAGCAATAACCTACTCATTCAGAAATGGTCACGAAATTAAACCTAATTGCTGAAGCTACAAAACATAGAGCTTTGGCCTTTTCAAAATCATTGAATTACATTAAAACAAAATTGAGTTTATAGAATGCTTAGAATAAATAAATGTCTTAATAGAGTGTTATATAGGACCTAAGTTTTACAGGATAAAAAAAGTCCTATCTAAAGTAAGTATATAAGATGTACATTTTTGGGCATAATAACAAGTTTTAGGAAAAAATTCAAATAAAGTGTCCTATTATCTATTTTATTGCACGCTATTTGAAAAAGTTGTCCTACAAACACAAGTGTCCTCTAAAAAGATGGCTTTATAGGACACTTCTCAAAAGCGTCATATAACATTAGCTAATATGACACTTTATTTTAAAATGTCCTAAAACAATTGTTACGACACTCAAAAGCGTTCTATAAACTTATTATTAACACCATAGATAGAACATTTTTTTTCTGGTCTTATAAAACACTCTGTTAGGACACCTATTTATTTTAGACGCATAGTGTTATATGATGGAAACATAGTACTTGTATTAATTGGATCTAGAGGGTACCCGAAGAGCAATTTTCTTGAACTTGTTCATGGCTCTAAATTGTTTTAGCCTTCCCATAACGGCATTGTCAAGTGGTTTATCAGGAGCTTCACCGTCTTCTTTAATCCATGGATGAGCTGGAGAATAAGACAGGCAATGATTTCAACGATGATGCATAATTTGTCCTAAAATTCATTTCATTTATTTCCAAAGATAACATATATATAGTTGGATTCATGCTCCTTTACGACTTACAAAGCACTTGATATGCTGTTAACCGCTGTTTGGGATCTGAATTCAACATCTTCCTAACGAGATCCTTGGCCTGCGCAGATATTGAAGGCCAAGGGTCACTTGTAAAATCGATGTGCCCACGCAAAATTGCATTAAAAATCCCATGCTCCGATTCTGTAATATCACAAAATTTTCTTCAGTTTGGTGTGCTTGTACATAGTCCTTTTTGTTTCTTCTTAGTTTCATACAATTTTGTTTCAAACCAAAACAAAACTCGTGTGTGTAACACAAAGTTTTCATGGTTAATTTGTTCAATCACTGTGATGAAACCCTCTTTATTGGACAAACTAAAACATTTATATAAGCAACTTATCTAATTATAGAACCTAAGTTTATAAGACTTAATTATAGGAATAAACGATAAATAATTTTATCTAAAAGTGTTACAATAAGTTTATAAGACGTTTTATGTGTTTTAACAATTTTCTAAGATACTTTTAAAATAAAATGCCGTATTAGCTATTTTATAGAACAATTTTGAGAACTAAGCCATAAATTATCTTTTGGGGGACACTTTATTTTTAAAGCGTTCTAAAAATCTTATTACGTCTAAAAACGTACTATAAACCTTTTGTGACATTTATAGTGTTAATTTGCTTTCATTTTCTCAGTAAAAATCTCTAGTCGTATATAAAGTACGTACCTGCCCAAAAGGGAGGAACTCCGCACAGAAGAATATATAACATCACACCAATGCTCCATATATCAACTTCGGGTCCATATTTTCTTTTCAAGACTTCAGGTGCGATATAATATGCACTCCCAACAATATCGCTAAACACCTCACCTGCATAATTTGTTAAAATTGCTTCATATCAGGCATATTACTTCTGTTTGTCTTATATTACTTTTTATGCACCATAATTTTGTTTAATTTTTACTGCTTTTGGCATCTTTTCTGGATTTCGATTTGGTGGTGGGAAAAGGGAAAACACACTACAAAATAATGACTTTTACCCACGAAAATCACCCTGGGAAATTTCCGTCGGTAATTACCCATGGATCACCAATGAAATACCAATTACTTGGTAGAATCCAATGTTTTTTTGAGAAAATACCAATGGATCACCCAGAGAATCCTTGGGTAATATGTCACTGATTTGAATTAGACACAACTTTTGTGACGAGCTTGTGACGAATCACCCTTCAGCGACAGATTTCCCAAGGAAAAGTCCCTAGGAAAAAGTCTTTGTAGTGACATTTTGAATATATTGGAGATATATATGTCACCTTGTTTGTAGAACACCGAGAGGCCGAAATCCGTAGCCTTGAGGGGAGCATTTTCGTCTTTATTCAAAAGAAGAAAGTTTTCAGGCTTTAGATCTCTATGAATAACTCCCATTGAATGGCAAGTATGAACGATTTGAACAATGGTCCTAAGCAATGATGCCGCACCCCTCTCGGTATAATAACCCTTAGCAATTATCCGATCAAACAACTCTCCACCCGCACACAACTCCATCACCAAATGTACCGAATGCTTGTCCTCAAACGCACCTTTTAGGTCAACAATATTCGGTTGGCCCGTTAAATGATGCATAATTTGTACTTCTCTCCTCACATCCTCTGTATCTTCCTTGTTCACAAGTTTTCGTTTGGCTATTGTTTTGCATGCGAATTGTTCTCCGGTTTGTTTGCTGGTGCACAAATGGGTGACACCAAACTGGCCGCGGCCGAGTTCTTTGCCGATTGTGTAAAGCGTGCGCACATCTTCCATTGGTCGTCCCAAAACAGTGCCAATAGGAGACGGTCTGCCGGATTTTGTTCTGGGAGATGGGGATGCAGTTGGAGGGGTGCTTCCCGAAGGATCGTTCTCCAAATTTTGTGCATTTTCTGAAGATTTTCCAGCATTATCAGTTGTTTCGGGTTCTTTTTGGGAACAACAGTTCCCCATTGAATCATGCGAGGGTGTCGCCCTTCGATGGGAAGAATAAAAGAGATAATAATAGGGTTTTGGAAGGGGCTTAGAGAGAGAGAGAGAGAAAGAAACAGTTAGTAAGATCAACACAGGGAGAAAAAAAGAGACCTAGAAAAAAGAGAGAGAGAGAGAGACAACGAGATAGAGAGAGAAAGAATGAAAGAAAGAGAAGGAGAGGGAAAAGAGGGAGAGAAATTGCAAAAAGGGATTAAACTGTATGGAAACCAAGAGGATTTTTGGAGCGATTGATGAGGAGGAAGTGTAGGGATGGGAATGGTCAATGCATTTTCGTTTATTCACAAGATTGAATGGTAGATTACTAACAAAAAAATCCTCAGATTATGCCTTCAACAACGTATAGATTATATTTATTCACTAACAAAGAATAGAAAATTTACTTTATTAATTTCAAATTATTACATTTTGAGTCTTAGACTACAAAATGAGTTTAATAAAACATCTAAAAAGTTAAAAGTGTTTTGATATAATAGAAAATTTTATAGGACTTGCGTTTGTAAGAACAAAAAAAGTGTCGTATACATTGTTACAGTATTTTTATAGAATGTTTTTGGACGTTCTAACTAACAAGATTTTATAATGTTCTTCAAATGAAATGTTGTATTATTATTTTATAGTATATATATTATTTGAAAAATGTCTTTAAAATATGAGTTTATAGGACTTCTTCTCAAAAGTATTATATAAAATAATTAATCCAACACATTATTTTAAAAATGTTATTAAAAACTTATTATTATGTCCAAAATCGTCATACAAACTCATTGTAACAATGTTAGATAGGACGTTTTTTTGTCATATAACGTACTTAAGTCTTATAGGAAATATTATAACGTTTAAACACTTTAGGCGGTTAATAAATCCGATTATGTTGTAATGATAGAACAAAGTTTGACTTAATTTTAATACAAATCTTGGCAAGCAATCACTAGTGCATGAAATGGTCCGTAGGCTCTTCGCTCTTGAAAATGAGAAGTTGGCGACTGTGGCTGATAGAATTAAGACTGAAGAAATATCTTGCTCTTGGCGTTGACCCATTCAAGGTGATAGAGAATCTGAAGAATTCAATCAACTGAGGGCGGTCATCGAGGACTGTTGTATAACTGACACCAACGATAGATGGATTTGGTCCTTAAACTCTGAAGGCCTTTTTCTGTCAATTCCCTGCGTGTTACCGTTGAGAAAGCTCTTTTGAGTGTGGGTGACAAGAGGACGCCATGGAATTCGATGGTTTCTTCTAGAGTTAACATTTTCATGTGGCGGGTTATGTTAGACAGGATCCCATCCCGCGACTATTTAATAAAGCTAAATGTGGAGCTCGATTATGCCCTCTATTAGGTTTGCGGATTTGTTACCACACCTGTTGTTCGAGTGTCCCATCTCATCCCTTGGCGGTTCTTCGAGAGATGGTGGTCCTTTTCATTCCCTGCTCATAGGTCACTGGAGTCGATGATCCTCGACATCATGTTCACTTTCGTTGACAACTTCTTAGGAAGACGGTGGAAGCGGTGTTTTTCACCGGTTGTTATGTGTTGTGGTGTTTCCGTATCAGGTGTGTTTTTGATATCCATCCCCCTCTGAAAGATTTTATTCTAGATCAATTTGTGGAGAAGTCGTTTTGTTAGATTTTGGCTAGGTGTAAGGGGAGTGGAAAAATATGATTGTTTTGAGCTGTTACCCTATCGATTGTGTTAGAGCCTTGTAATTCCTCCGTTTTTTTGCTAGTTGCTTGCTATCTTTAATGCTATTGAGGCTATTTAAAAAAATCGAGTGCATGAAATGGACACTCTTGTTCGCGACAGTGCATGGATATATGCTCACGGAATTTTGTTGCTTTGATTTTAAGCGATGAAACACCGGTGCATGTGTGTATATGCGTATATATATATATATATATATATATATATATATATATATATATATATATATAGTATGCTCATGATTTCAAGCCTTCAAGGAACCTTATCCTCATTCTTTGAATAGTTCTTGGTAAGCGTAATGCAATGATCATTGAGGCCAACAGGAGATATTCAGAAAAGCCATTGTTAAAATATGTTTTCTAAGATTGACTTAATGAGTTGAGACATATTACATGCCCATCCATATTTCCGTAGGGGTACACGACGGATTAAACTGCATAATGAACTTTTGGGGTAGCTCAATCGTTAAGATTTTTATGTTTGCTCCGCAGCGGTAGGTTTGCATGGATGCTAACTTCTCAGTCACGGGAGATTAATATTTGAGGTATGCACAAACTCACTCCAACATCCATTATTATACAAATTAGATTAATGGATCAAAATACATCACAAACAACTTTTAGCAACATCTCAAAAAATATTTTGGATCAAACTACAAGATCTAAAAACTTTTGCTCAAGAATACCGCAAGAACATGAACACCATGAATCCAAAAATTTCAGAAATGAAATTTAGATGTTATAACTTGAAGTTAATGATGGATTCATGTCTTAAAACACTTTTTAGAAATGATTTGCACAAAAATGTATTAAATCAAAACTCGAAAAATGTCACAACCTCTAAAAATCCTCAAATTCCTTGAATCTTGATGCGATTTTGGAAATAATTTGATGCAAAAATGATATATGATGATGGAGAAACACTTTGCAATCAAAAACTAATCCAAGTAACAACTAAAATTACAAAACCCATTCGTGTTCTTCTAGATCTTCAAAAATGACAAAAGTCTTCAGATTTTTTTATTCAAATCTCTAATTTCTACTCTGATATCAGTTATTATTCTCAGGTTTGATCAAATAACAATGAATCACAACATCATATATTGTATTAATCAATAGAGAAATGTTACATATATGAGTGATGAACTTTTTCTCTCTATTTTCTCGCTTTAGAAACTTTCTCTAAGACAAGTTTAAAGATTCTAGTTACAAACTCTTGTTAGAACTTCTTGCTTTAACACATTACAAAGCTATTTATATGAACAACATCACAAAGCATTAAACTACAACTAGAAGCTACATACTTTGACTTTCTTTGACTTTGACTTTATAATCTTTCACTTCATCTTCATCTTTTAATCTTCGATACATTGTGATCTCACATACAATAATATTTGACCTAACACTGTGACTACTTCCTTCGTGCATGGAATTCTGAAGCTGGAGAAGAATTTCAAAGAGTAAAGGATTTCAATCAAGTTGTGTGCTCAATCCCATGCCATCTAGTATCCCCCTTAATAAATTCAACTACTATATGTCAAATCCAATCACAGTGTGTAGCAGACGAGTCCATAACATGTTCTGATTTTGAGTAGTCGTGTTTTATAAAAGATTTCCATTTATATTGATGCAATGCGACTTCATCTGGTTCCTTCAAACTTCAACAAAAATGTTCCACTTGATGTGCAAGTGTTTTTCGATAGATATATAATAGAGATTACGGTTCTCAGATGGTAAATTTGCCTTTTGCTTTTTGGCTTTGGCAAATTTTCTCCACCTTACATTCTTCAACTAGTCCTATTTATACTACTAAAAGAGACATATGAAGGATCCACTATTAATTCTAATTAAGTAGACTTATTGAAATTTTATTTAAATATAGACTCTTCAACTAATCTAGAAAACCAAAAGACTTTTGACATAAATTCAATTTACTCCAACAATGCTTCCCGTAAACTGAATTAATTCTTGACTCCCAATGTAGGTTTCTTTTCATCAGAAAAGTTAACATTGCGTTGACCTTCATTAATGAACTTCATTAGAAAATGATCAAGATGGATGGACTTCATTCTTTCGTGTAAAATGGGATCCTTTGTGATAGACATACCTTGTGTCCCGCTTTGATGATTATGATCATCTCCAACATCATGACCATCATCCACTTTTACGGTTTCTTTATTTCTTTTCTTTTCTTCAACTTGTTCTTCAATTTCTTTGCAATTGTTTTTCTTTTCATGCCTACTTGTGCAACATCCAAATTATCCTTTTGGACGCGTTTTTCTTTTTTTGAGGATTCTTCATATAGAATCAAATCTTTATCATCAACGAATGCAAAGAGTGCTTGATGTTTTGCATCCTTGTTCTTAGTTTCATCACAAGAATCGCCCAACATTCTTGTTTTCTTCAGCAATGGAGACGGTGGGTCTTGTGGATATGTATCTCCTCTATCAACATCTTGCATTTCATGATAAGCACCAATAACGTTTATCACATCAATCTTGAGAGCAAACAAATTATTTTTTCCCAAACTGATTTTTGCAACAATTTGACTTTTCTTCTTCATGGTGCAAAGATTGTCAGCAAATCTAATATCAATCAAAATCTTTCTTCATTAAGTGACAAATGCTTAACAAATTACTTTGCAAATCTGGCACATAAAGTACCTCATACATTTTTTCAACTTTCCCTTTTTTGTACGGAAAGTGATTTGTCCAACTTCGTGAACTTTGTAGGTCTTAGCATCTCCAATTGCAACCTGTCCATTGTTAGTTTCGACAAGAGATGAAAACAAACTATGTTTCCAGCCATCTGTCGGCTTGCTCCACTATCCAAATACCAAATATTTTCGAAATTTCCATCAAAAGCAACTAATAAGGTTTCCACATTTTCTTCCTCATTTTTGTGCATAAAACTAACTTTGCGCTTCTTTTCAGGATATTTAAGCCAACATTATATACCTTATGTCCTAGTTTTTGACAATACGTACATTCAATATAAGGTTTGTTACCTTTGTAGGTACCTCGTTGTCTTTGAGAATCATTAGATGATCCCTGTTTCTCATCATTTTTACCTCTTCATCTTTTGGATGATTGTGAGAAACAGTTCCACTTTTTCTTTCATCGCGTCCTTGATTATCACCACGACGTCTCATGAAAGCATGTTTAGATTTCAAATCTTGATCATAGAAAGTATGAGGATTTCTTTGAAAAATTCTTGATTCATGTGCTTCCAGTCTTCCTTGTAAACTTTCCAACGCCATTGACAAAAGATCTTGTGATTCTTCAATAACTACCACCACATGATCAAATTTAGCATGTAGGCTGCCAAGAACTTTTTCAATGACTCTTTGTGTCTCAATAACTTCTCCATTTGATGCCATTTGATTTACAAGAGATGTAACTCTCATAAAATATTCTAAATTTTTTTGATCTTCTCTCATTTCCAACTTCTCAAATTCCGCTCGTAATGATTGCAAACGAACTTTTTTAACTTGATCTTGACCAGAATAAGTCCTTTCTAAAACTTGCCATGCTTTTTGTGCACTGTTTGCCTTGGAAATCCTTTCATAAACCTGGATTTCAATTGCTTGATAGATCTGGAAAAGAGTTTTCCTATCTTTTTTCCTTCTACCCTTTAAAAGAACTTTTTGTGCCTTGGTCAATTGAGATTCATCTTCGGGAGGATTTACACCTTCTTCAACAACACTCCATATATCTTGAGATTCAAGACACAACTTCATTAGATTGCTCCAATAATCGAACTTCTCTCCTTTGAAACGAGGCATAGTTAAAAAAGTATTGTTGTTGGTCATTTTCCACCTTTTTAACAAACTTGTCTCTGATACCAATTTGTAGGATCAAGTATTTGATGAGACCAGATTTTTATTTTGCTTAGAATTTGGTAAATTTGCCTTTTACTTTTTGGCTTTGGCAAATTTTCTCCACCTTATATTTCTTATGTATTTTGTGTAATTCAGATTGGTGAAGTTTGTGGAAAAAGTAAGGTTCTGACAAGTTTTCAAAAGAAGGTGCTAATTGCGTTATTTCGTTAGGTGAGTTTTACTTTTACCATTTTCGAAGTGGAATACATATATACTTAATGAGAATGTGGTAGGTAGTGTGATGATGTGCTTATGATTGAATTATGATATATTGAGATGTATGTTTTATTTATGAGCATTACACTACACGATTGCACGTTGGCCGAACTTAGGGTCGGTGGAGTTTGGATGTACGGATAGACAGCGGAGTTGGTTGTATTTAGTGCAGCGGAGTAAATTGATTAGTTGGTTTAGCGCAACCAACTAATATGGCCATGTGAAAGAGTTGTACATAGTGCATACGAGTCATGCTTGGTATTCAAATACTTGTTGTATATAAATGTTTTTTTACAAAATGATTACTAAATTGACAGGGATTTTCTCACTTAGACCAATTGGTCTAATCCTCATTTTGTTTTCAAAAATATGTATTCAAGGTCAAGGAGCAAGTAAGAGCAAAGGAAATGATAAATTATGATGTGCTCTTGAAGATTATGTGTTTAGGAAGTTTTCATGTAGAGTTTTGTATCAATAGTTTTGTTGTTTGTAATGTATTATATTATAGAAAAGCTTATATTATAACATGTATTGTATAGTTTTAGGACCAAGAGACCCTATGTGATATAATATGTAACTTTGTTATTTTATGATGAGATGTATATTGTGTTATATGATGTATGTTTGAGGCGGGGTTGTTACATTAAACCCGGTAGAATTAGCAAATTCTTTGGGCTCTGTAGTGCACAATGAATGTGAGAACTCCACAGCACTGTCATTGGCTTTGGTAGTCTAAATTGATGAACAAAAGTATATATATTCCTAAACTCTTACTCGGTCTAAAATTTTTATGTCTTATTTGCTATTCAGTCTTTGTTTGGGTTCAATTTCGGATCAATTTGTATATTTTTTTCAATTGGATGTTGCTATTTATTATGGATTTTGGCCATTTCAGTCTTAGATTGTTCTAGAACCAAAGGTTTTTCATCTCTTGAAATTTCGAACAATTCTTGGGGTATGAGTTGAAAATATGTTTTTCGTGTTTTTAGATCATCTCTTGGTTTCTTATTGGGTATTCTTTGTGGTAATCAAAGTTTTTGAAGCTTTCAGAACTCGCAGAACAAACCCTAAGCCCTGAGGTAAGATCTAATTCTAATAATTATTTTTGTATAACAATATGTTTCTTGGTTTTTAAGATACTAAGTTGGTTGCATCTTTCGTAAAGAACTTGTGCAGTACTGCCTACTTGGGGCAGGGTGGTAGTGATTTGACGGCCAGAACCATTGGTAAAGGATTGGACTTACAAGAAATTCAGGCTGGATCTGAAAAATCAAATGCAAGTGCAATTTGTGAAAAATCAACATCTTCAGTTATATATGATTGTTCATTCTAATTTTGTGCAACAATTGTCTGGAATGGATATTCTACAGTCCCTTGATTTTAAGTTGCATGTTGTTGGGTTTATTGAAATGGTTAGGATTGGAAATATTGTTTCTTTTGATTTTATGCCTTGATGATTTGTTGGTTAATGGGCAGAATCAGATGTTTTTTTTTGCAAATGGGAAAGATGGTATTGATCTATGGATACATGTTTGCTTCCTGATTTGGTATGTACAAGAGCAATATATTATCTTAATACTATTATTATCCAAAATGGTTGGAAGAAAGCATTTATATTCCTTTTGTTTTGGTCTTAGACATGGATTCAATATATAGGCTATCAGGAGGTTATTGGAAATTCTATGAACTGATATTGGTCTTCAAGTTCTGTTAGTTGCTGTTTCTTAAAAAAAAATCTATTTTTGCTGCAATGGCCGTAGGAGAGATTGCTTTTGATATGGATTTTCGTTTGTTTGTTGGCTTTGATAAGCATTTGTTGGTAGATGGAATGTATAAGTGGCATATGTGGCCCACTAGGAGGTTGAATTATGTTTTCCTAATGGTTGCAATATATGGATTTTTAAATTAGGATTTTGTGAGGTTGTGGTTACTTGGAGGATGGTGCCTATAATTGATTCCATTAGACAATGGTGGCTGTGTGATGCTAATACACCTTTATATTTGATGAAGATATAATTGGAAAAACATGCTTTTCGCTAATAATATGTAATATCTTATATCGTCTTAGGTGCTGTTTGTTTACCTCTTAATAGTTCCATTAAGAAGTCACCTCTGAATCACTAAGAGGTGAATCTTGTTTGGCAAAAATAGAGTTCGCCTTTCTCCCCCTCATGATGAGTAGGAGCATCCGGAGCATCATGCACGTTCAAAGACAATAGTAACGAGTAGCAAACGAACCAGATAAAAACATTAAGTAACCAGAACGGGGTAATCAACTAACACATAAACACGTTAGTAACTGTTATCACAACAATTTAAAAATTGTGTGGCCTATGTTCAGAGTTGGCAATAGGGAATCTCTGATAGGACTTCCAGTTATCACTGAAGAAAATTTGAAAAATTAACCTCTCAAACTGTTCTGGCAATATCACGAAGATATGCGAGTGGAATCACAAAGACTCGTGCATGTGTGAAAGAAAATAAATTCTATCAGTTAGGCTCAAATATTGACTTAACCTGGGACGCAAGTTAAAAATCAATAGACTCAGTGATTAGAATATGAAGTTCGGAGACCGGAGCTGATGTCTTCCTTTTTCAATATATAAGACCTCCGAGTGAGGAATAGATAGAGTACGTGCTAATTGTCCGTGAACATGTGAAACAAGCATCTTTTGTGAGATACATGAGTGGCTGGGTGGGGTGACATGAGTTATCGACACTAGGTCCATGTCTGTTTCAATATTCATCTCCAAAGAACGAGAATGAATAGATTATGTGGTTACCCGGATAACTGACTCGGTTTGGTAAGGACCAATTAATTCTTTTAAGTCCTGTCACAGCCTCACCATATTCTTTTCTCTCCAAACTCATCTATCAAGCTAGACCCCTCACTGTTGTCTAGAAATGATGTGTTTCTTGGGTAGGTCCTTCCGGTTCTGGCTTGACCATAGAAACAATGTAATATCTAACACTCCTTTCATGCATCGAGTATAACAGTTAAGTAAAAACAGTGATGTACGAGTTCTAAACTGAAATGTTTAGAAGTCGAAACTTTTAAGAATGAGTCCTGATCTGAAGTGATCAGAAGTCATTAAAATAAAGTCCGAGTTCTGATCTGAAGTAATCAGAAGTCGTAAAATTAAGTCCGAGTTCTGATCTGGGATAATCAGAAGTCAACTTGAAATAACAGAGTTTCAAGAAACAAGATCAAGCGCAAAACAGAATGACTCAGTAAGCACAATGTTTGCAAGAAAGAGACAATGATCAGAAAGTTTAATTGTGAGGAACAAGTCACAATTAATTTATCAGATAAGAATTGAATCATTGATGTGAACTGATGAACTATGAACATAAAGTGGAATTCAAAAACGAGTGTATTTCCATCGAAAAATCAACAAACATTTGAGACATGGAAATAACTAAATCAAGCAAGTTTTGATCATGGCAATCATGGAAGTTAAAATTAGATAATAACAAACGCAAGTAAGTTATTCAGAATGAATTGCCAAGGTTTTTGAATTCAGTTAGAGTTCACATACCTTGCATAAGATAGTACTCCTTCTCAAAATTGGCCTAACCTTTGAATGCTCGTCATGTGAAAAGAATCTGTGAATTTAAATACACATGACATTCCTGCAAAATAGATTAGAGGGATTTTGGTATCCATCTTGTGATGGATCCTTGTCGGTTAGATGTCCTATGAGGACCAGTGATACTATAAGTACCATACCAATACCTAGCATGGTCTTTCTTCACACAGTCATTTGTTATACAATAAGAGCAACACAGCTTCTGTGTAGATAAAGATTAGTTTGTTAATAGAGTAAACTCGATCAGTTTTCACAAAAGGTTTAGCGTGGAAAGCTGTGTTGTTCTTGGCACTCTTAACAGAGACAAATGACTTTGGATCAGGAGTGGTTCCTTTAACTCTCCACTCCATTTTTACTTTCTTGAAATTTTGAGTATCTGATTTGTCAACACGAGAATTATAGAAAACATTGGAACGTCGAATCTGATTTTTTGAAAAATCATTTGATTTGACAAAATTCTTTGAAGAACGAATTGTAGAAAATGAACTTGAAGCATAAGAAGGTTGAACACCTTTGATCTTGTTTTCTAAGGCATTTCGTTCTTCGAGAATTAAATCAAATTTCTTTTGTAAATTAGATTTAACCATTTGTTCTTTCAAAATATCGGTTGCTAATCCAGATAATCTATTTGTAAGTTTAGTAATCTCGGGCTGAAAAATCTTTCTCTCTTTTGCAAAATAATTTGTCAAACATTTAGTCCTAAAACCTTCAACTTTCCCTTTCTCAGACTCTTTGATTAGAACGTCTAATTCGTTTTCCAAATCGGTTATTTTCAAGGAAAGTTCTCCATTCTTTTGAGAAAAAGATTTGCGTTCTATTTCAAACTTCTCTCTTTCTGCAATTAAAACATTTTCAAAGTCGGAGACCTGTTTTGAAAGTTTTAAGCACATAAGCTCATGTCTCTTCTTCTCTTCAAGAGATTTGGTTGAAAGCCCAGATTGCTTTTGAGTAAGCAATTGTCTTTCCTTTTCAAAACTTTCTTTCTCCTTTTCAAAAACCTTTTCAAGAGTATTTAGTTTACTTTTAAGCTCAAGGTTTTCACAGTTCAGGAGTTTACCTCTCTCTTCTTCTTTCGCCAGCCTCTCAGAACTATTCCAGATTTGAGATTTGAGCTCCTTCAGTTCTTTGATGTACTTATTGCACAAGTCATTTGATCGCTTGATATTCTTTTCATGTAGCTTTGCTTTCTCTTTCTCAGTCTCCTTGATATCACCTCGTGATGATAGATCAGACAACTTCCTTTTCAGCTTAGAGTTTTCAGACTCTAATGCTGTTGCCTTTTCTTCAGATTTAGCCAACTTGTCAGAACAATTCCAGAGTTGAGATTTATGTTGCTTCAGTTCTTTGATGTACTCGTAGATCAAATCCTCTTTCTTCTCGATATGCGTTTGATGTAGTCTTTGATTTGCTTGACACTCCACATTAACACAATACGACATTGTTACTTGAAAAATTATGATCGTTAATCGGTGTTAATTTTGAAGAATCAAAAATGCGGAAGAAAATCAAAAGTTAAATTTGAAAAACAAATTTATTAAATAAATTCGTTTTAAAAATTCAAAATCTGATTATTGACTTTAAACGAACGAAATCAAACTTCGAGAATGAAACCAATCAAATCTTACTAAACACAACTTACCGGATGAAGAGAGTACTTACCGGATAAATGAGATAAGCAAAAACTTACCGAATAAAGTCTGAGGTGACCGGGCGTGAGAGAGTCCGGGAGATACTTACCGGACAAGAAAGATTGTGACTTACCGGACAAAAAAAATTTAGACTTACCGTGTGGAAAGGAACTTACCGGACGAGGAGTGCTTACCGGATGAAGGAATTGAAATCCGGATGGGACCTTTCCGGATGGAACTGAATCTCGGATAACAAAATATATTGCGGATCAAAAATATTTCTCCGACAAATATTGATGATTGAAATCTTCCTTTTCACCACATGATGCCACGTACACCACAATTGCAATTCTAATTTTAATCCAACAATTTAACAATTTATGGCCACGTCACCTTCTCTACAATCACTTATCACGCACAAATTTAAAATAATAGTCGCACAGTTTGACCATATTTTCAACGGTTGACTACAAACTTTTCCTTATTTTTGTCCGGAGACCACCTTTTGTTTTTGTCCGGAAAGAAGTTGATATCCGGAAAGAATAAGTTGGTAACCGGAAAGTGAGAGGTTACCGGAAAAATAAAGTATCCGGACTCTTTGAAAAAAATATTTTATCCGGTAACTCAAATTTCTATCCGGTAACTTTGAGTTACCAGGAAACTTTGAGTTAACCGGAAAGTTGAGATAAAAGAGACTTACCTGGAAACTGCGGCTGTGGTTGCAATTCTGATCTGGAATCGATAGGATTGCTTGATTCCACTCCTGTAGGGTTAGATTTTGACCAAAAACACAAAAACAAACACACCCAAATCGATTTTTAAGCAAAATATATCCTAATTTTCACAAACCACCACAAAAACTTGAAGAACACCAAAAACTCAAGATTTGATTTTTAACTTGAAAAATTAATACCTTTGAGTTCTTGTAATCGCAGATAGAGACTAGATTAAATCAATTAAACAATCGAGATATACCGGAAAAATATTTAATCGATGAAAGAACTTTGCAAACCCGAATGAAAAACGATTTAACCACAAATTTACTGCACTATTACGAAAATCTTTTGGATGTCTTCTGGACCTCAAACGATTAATCCAACCGTTCAGAATGTGAAGAAAGATGTCCCGAAGCTACTGTCCAAAACTCACGACGATCCGACGGTTCAATTTCCGGGAATAGACGAAACGGATGGCTGTGATTTTCCAGAAAATTTTCTGCGAATTTTCTTGCCTTTTCTCACTTTCGTTCGATTTCTTTCGTATCTTCAAATCACCGATTAGGCTCTGATACCAATTGTTAGTTCCAGATTGATCAGATAACAATATAACAATGAACAAACACACGAACAATTGATGATTTCAACTTGTCATCCCTCTCGTATTCATAAATCAAGATAGTTACAAAGGTTAGAATTAAGAACACAACTATCTCTCTCTCTCTCTAATGAATCTCTTGGATGACTAATCAATTGCTTACCTAATTCTAAAGGTTAACATAACCTTATATACTTAGGCCTTAAGCACCACGGCCCATGGCCCATTAATCTAAACTAAGCCCTTTTATGATTAAAGGCTTATTACAAATAATTAAATAAACTAATTAAGCACTATATAATTATTTATATATCTTTCTAATATGTAGGACATTTATGGTCCTAACAATTCTGTATCTTGGGGCCTCCCTTAACCATTCAGAGCCCTAATTTCATCCTGAATAATTCCCAAACAACCAGATTTCATTCTATATTATATCATAAGAGCCTCTTAATCATTCTGCCACTTAATTATTCTGCACCTAGCCATTCAACAACTACCAAACAGCCCCTTAGTTATGCTAATAATTTGTTGCATGAACATCTTATTAGATCGATGTTGTACCGCTTGATTACAATCCTATATTTCTATTCTAATAATAAACGAAGATTATTTAGCCCTTGGACTTATAGCTTAGTTGGTAAATGGGTAGAACCACTTTGCTAAGAAATACATGTTCAAGTTTGAATCCTACAGGAAACGGGTTTGAACTCCTCACATTTGATTTGAAAGTTCAAACTGTTAGTGAATTTCCAAAAACCAATCATACGATGATTGTAATTTTGAGTTTTGTTTCATGAAATTAACAAATAAATGAAAGGCATTGTCCATTTTATTATGTCTATATTATATTCTGTGTTTTAATTATTCATAATAAATAACCTTAGAACAATGTATTCTAAATGTGTAACATCTCGAATTTTCATCATATTATATTTAATATGAATGGGGTATTTTGTATTTTGAGTTAAAATTTGGATCACTTTGCAAGTTTATAATTCATGATGGGTTAAAAACATGAGAAACTAAAGTTAGAGCTAATATTGATAATATAAAAATGGGAAGGTGTGTTTGGTAATTAATTGAAAGTGGGTATAGATAAATGGGCTGAGATGGAGAAATATCTCATTTATCTTCGCTGAAGTCGGTATAGAGGATACAGAGAGAAAGAATAGAGAGAAAAGAGAGAAAGAAGAGAAGGAGGAAAAAAATCAAGCTTTTGTCTTCAAAATTTTGGGTAAGATTACAAAGATTTTGTAAGCTTGATATCAGTTACAAGATATTATCCATATCTTAATCTGATTTCATCTAGGTGCTGTTTTGAATTTGGAATCAGATTGTGCAGAGAAGTGGGTCTTACAAACAAAGGCGATTTCATTCACTTTTTGCTTAAAACCTTGTTTTCTGTCAAATTAAATGTCAAGTTTTTGACACGTGTAAAGGTGAATAACCATTTTTGGGGGACCACTTCAAATATCTTCGAAATCCTCTAAGTTTGGACATGCTTCTGATTAAAAGACTCAGAAGTGGTGGTTTGGGGTATCTGATTGGCCTACTCAGTATCAAATAGAGGTGCTTATGAGCCTTTTGAAGGACTCCTTTTTAGTTGAGTTGCTTCTAGAAGCCAACTTAGGGGCCGTTTACTTAATCACTTATCCGGGTAAGTGTTTACCAGTGAAATTCAAAACTATCACTTACTTCCCGGGTAAGATTTTAGTCCACCAAAATGGCATCGTATGCAATAATTTAGCCGGTAAGCGCTAACCGTGGTAAGAGTCGTCGCACTCACTTACCGGGTAAGACTCTCGGTCCGTGCTTTCGACTCTCGGTCCTTGCTTCCGCTCTTACCGGGTAAGATTCTTGGTCCTTGCCATATTTATCCGGTAAGCTAATGTGACTTGGTAAGCACTTACCCGGGTAAGTGTTTTGTAAACAACCCCTTAGCCTTTTCTCCTATAAGATGATTTATTTAGTTGCAATACTTTTACATGATATAGATAGGGCTTCTACACCTAACACGCAAGACAAGATTATAAGATCTTAATTAAGAGTAGCCACACTTAACTTGACCTTTGGCCTTTTCCTAGAAGATCCAGAAAATTAAGGTACTATTGGCAGAAGGTTTGGCTTTGCAGGGATACAAAGAGAAAGTATCTTATTTGTTTGTCACTTAATGACAAAAGTTTGTTTGAGTGATTGAGACACAATAGCTGGAGAAACTATGGAGGTTGGTAACATGGAAACAATAATGGGTTAAACATAACAGGTCCTGGGTTCGATCCCAGACCCCTCCACTAGCCTCAGCCCCTGACTGAGCCAAAAATGCCCCCTCACATTGGTGTCCTTGGAGGCAGGTTTCGTGTGGGGCCGGTTAGGGCTGTCGGTAATCAACGTTTTTGCCCAAATAATAGGTTAAACATAAATAATAATGGGCACGATAAATGTGGTTGATCCAGATCTAGAAATCTTTGATGAATCACTGAATCAGATGATAAAATATTGATAACTTATCAACTTCAGAAGTAATGGTGATGGTGGCAGACTGGAAGTCTTGATAACTTCAGAGGTAGTGCTTGTGGCCATGGTTAGATCGACAAATAGCAAAGGCACATGAATACTCTGAATGATGGTTGTTGATTGGAAACCTTCTAAGCCATTAGATGTTGCAAAGAGTGAAGACTCAAGAAAAATCAAATTAGCAACAGATCCATTTAGTATCTAAGTGATTGGTGCTTCAGAAAGTGGGGAGGTTGAAATCAAATGCATGTATAAAAACTGGAGCAGAGACAAGGATTAAATAAAAAATTATGGCTTTGATGTCTTTATATTCATTCTAAACTACCTTGGCCTTTCCTTGAGCTGTTCTAGGAGCAATAACATTAGAAGTAAAAGAAAGATGGAGCTTTCTTTTGTCTTTTGGCTTGATGCGCTGAATAGTGATGTTTTGGCCCGAGTTGATGGAAATATTAGTGAGGTTGGAAGTTTTACCTTCATCCCACATTGGTAGGAAAAAATAAATTAAAGGACTTTATAAGGCTTTTGTTGGGTCACCAAGATTTGAAATTGACTCACCGATGTTTTTCCCTATATCTTACTTAGAATATTTTAGCATGGTTCTTTTGTAATGACTTGTACAATATATCAATTGTTCAATGAAGTCGAAGATCAACCGAAACCAAGCTTGAAGACATTCTCATTGTGGAAATAAGAAGACTCTTCTCAACATTCATACAAGTCATTTTCAACCGATTGTGTCCTCACACATCGGTGGACATCCTCTCCACTGACCTTCTTCTCGTCGGCAGAAGCTTCCCACCGATCATGTTGCGCAAATCGGTGGGATCTTTGTTTCAATGGTTTTCTTTGCAGATGGTTTCACTGTCCAATATCAATTATATCGGTGGAATACCATCGGTGTGATTGTCTTGGAATACACATCAAGAAGATCATTTATTATGGGACAATATCCTTTGCCAGATAAAAGTGACTATTTGTCGTTTTATCCATTTTCAGTTAAAGTCCCTTTCAGCATGGGTTCGATACCTAGTACCAAGAATAAGGTGATAAAGACATCAACTTTTCAGAAGTCAACATCTTCAAGCAAATCTCCTGATGACAAGTGTCCCAAGCATTTAATGCTTATCACACTTTTTCACACTATAAAAGGAAGAAGATGTTCCCATGCAAACCATGCTTTCTGGAAATCTCCCTCAGTGCAAGAATTCTCCATATTTCTTAATAACTTTATAGCTTTGTTCTAAGTGTTCTAAGTTGTTTTGTTTAGTATACTTTGTGAAAGATTGTTAGAATAGTTTATCTGTTCTTTTCCGCAACAGTCTTTAGTTTCTATGTGTAATTCTTGATGAAAGTTTTTCAATAATAGAATTAAAATTGTGAAATATTTGAGTATTGTATTCAACCCCCCCCCCCTTCTACAATACTTGTTAAGCCATCTGGGACTAACAGCTTTATCTCTCATTAGGTCTTGAACAAGTTAATGGACTCATGGTGGGGTCATGAGTGGTAGGTCCAACCCATGCGTGTGTGGCGAAGGCCGCCGGCACAAGATTCGCATCGTCAGGAGGCGTACTTCACACTATGCGTTGGAGCCTCACCCCAAGCGCTCGAGTTCTTTAGTTACATTATAGAGAGATATAAATAAATACTGATTAATTAAAAGTTATCAGTATTTATCTACAATTTAGCAAATTAGAAAATTGGATTTTACACTTTAATAACTTGTTTAAATGAGAGATATTTATCAGTTGGAGGCACTAACCCCATCATCACAGATTATTGGGGAAAAAGATGAGGATTATGGGGGTTGATCTCAATATAAATACTCAGTTAAACCCCTACCACAAATACATCAAAAATCTGCTCTCTCTCTCTCTCTCTCTCTCTCTCTCTCTCTGTTGTTGCATACAAATTCTTCTTCCCATTTTCTACATCTACTTTGCTGCTATTTCCATGATCATTACTATTGATCATCGAAACCACGTACTGCATCTAATCCTGGGACTTTGCGACCCGAGACTCACATCATTTGGAGTGATCGTATAAAACCTTTACATTGTGTTATTTAATCCGGAGACAAAAGAAAAGAAAGGGAGGGAGAAGAAAGGAAAGAAAAAGAATTTTTTCATTTGTGTTCTCGAAAGCGAACAAAAATGGACGAAGGGAAAAGAAAGAAAATAATTATTCATGTTCTTGATAAAGAGAGAAAGGAAAGGAAATATGTCACGTTTACTGATATATCCTTAAAATATATCTTTTATAATGAAACATTGGGTAGTTTTGTAATTTTGATAATTTTAGTAATATTTTTAAATCCTTTCATTTCCTTCCCTTTCCTCCCACACTTGGGAGGAAAATTTTGAAAGGAAACTTATCATTATTTTTCTTCCGTTTCCTTTCCTTTCTCTCTTAAAACGTTTGAGAACACGAGTTTTTTTTACTTTTCTCTCCTTTCCCTCCTTTCATTTCCCTTCCTTTATAAAAAGAGTTTCAAACATGTTGGTTTTACTTTTCTGTCGTGTATTTATTTCTCGTTGACTAAGTGAACAATCTGCTTCTGCCCCTTTCTTTAACGGATCTATCGCGAAGGATAGATTCGTCTGTGTGACATTTATTGCTTCATAAATTTTAGGATTCGTTATGCATTAAGTTTATAATAATAGTTTTCAAGTTTGATAATAAAGTTTACATCTTTATAATAAAGATTAAAACTTTACAGTGGTTTAATTATTTCTAATATATTAATATTCTACAATCTTAAAGGTTTTATAAAGAAATGGAATCCGGATACTAACGCTTGATGCAACAATATTTGGTAAAATTGGACAGTTTAGATGGGTCTAATTATACATACTGGGTCGAGACTAGTGACTCTGGGGTAGTAATTTGTTAGAAGTATATTGTGATGTGTCTTATGATGATGTTTTTGATTTTTCTGTTTCGACAATTGATGTAGTTCCCATTTTATTTAATAAAATTAATTCTTTTAAATATTTTGCATGTTCTATTTCATTATGGATTAATCAAAATTGATAACAAAGATTTAGGAAAATGTGAAACTTGTTTAAAATCAAAATTTATAAAGAAACCTTTTCCGTCAGTCAAAATGGGACACGACAATTTTAGAGTTGATTCATTCTGACATTTGTGAACTAAATGGAATACTCACCAGTAGAGGTAAAAGGTATTTCATTACATTATGTGATGAGTTTTCAGTTGTTTTTTACACGTTTACTTACTACATTTAAAAGACGAAGCTTTTGATACTTTTAAACTTTATAAAGCTTAAGTAGAAAATCAATTTGAAACACGAATCAAGATACTTCGATCACACAGAGGTGGTGAATATTTCAATAGAGAATTTGATACGCTCTATGAAAAGAATGGTATCAAACATGAACGCACCTCTCCGTTTACTCCTCAACAGAATGGTTTGTTGAAACGAAAGAATCGAACTCTTTTTGGAATGGTCAACTGTATGTTGAACCAATCAGGTCTACCAAACAATCTGTGGGGAGAAGACCTACTAACTTCCTGTCACATTCACAATTGGATCACTAGTTGTGTGACTCCGACCAGTCCATACGAGCTATGGAAAGATAGGAAACCAAACCTGAACTACTTTAAAGTATGGGGTTGCATTGTGTTAGCCCCATGATCATCAACAACTCAAGTGTTTAGAGAGAGATTAGATTAAGGAAGCCATCCTCATATTAGATCTTTATCAAATAAGCTCATATGGAAGTCTCTCTCTCTCTCTCTAAGCTCAAACATCTCTCCCTCTCTCTACATTGAAGCTCTTTACATTGTGCACACTTTACGAATGGGCTAGACTACACTTTATATACTAACCACAATTACAAGGCCCAAGCCCATTTAGCTTTAAGCCCAAACCCATTATAAATACAAAGGCTTTACAAAACTTTCAACACTAACATTCTCCCCCTAAAGTTTTGGAAAGCAAAATCATCTTCAAAGCTTTAGCTCATCTTGTTGGGTCACCAAGGATTTGAAATTGACTCACCGATGTTTTCCCTAAAACTCCTACTTAGAATATTTTAGTTCAGTTCTTTGAATGACTTGTACAAGATATCAAATGTTCGGTGAAGTCGAAGATCAACCGAAACCAAGCTTGAAGACTCTCTACTTGTGGAAAATAGAAGACTCTCGGCAACATTCAAACAAGTCATCACCACCGAAATTCCTTGAAATTTCGGTGGCCTTCTCTCCACCGAATTTATAGGACAATTTCGGTGGCCTTCTTCCACCGAAGTGCATGGACAAATTCGGTGGCCCCATCCACCACCGATGACTCTTTCGGTGCTCCTCTCACCACCAAAATATACTTGTAATTTCGGTGGTCCTCTCACCACCGAAACATGCTTGCAATTTCGGTGGACTAGTCTTCTTTCCACCGAAGATTTCTCAATCTCGGTGGAAACCACTTCGGTGCTAAAAGCTCAAGACAGAAGATCATTTATTATGGGACAATATCCTCCAACAGAGAAAAGTGACAGTTTGTCTCTTTATCCACTTTCAGTTAAGGTCCCTTTTATCTGCTCAAGCTACTCTGTCTGCACCTAGTGAAAAGTGACAAGGACTTCACAGTTCTCCTGAAGTCAACATTATCAGCATATGTGAAGATGACAAGTGTCCCAAGCATTTAATGCTTGGGCACTCCTTGGCACTATAAAAGGAGAAGTGCTCTTCATGCAATTCTCACGCTTTCAAGAAATTCTCTCAGTGCAAGAAACCTTCTTTTAAGCCTTAAAACTCAATAGCTTTGCTCTCAGTGTTCTTAGTTGTTTTGTTGTATACATTGTGTAAGATTGTTAGAATAGTTTATCTGTTCTTTTCCGCAACAGTCTTAAGTTTTCTGTGTGTAATTCTTTTGAAAGTTTTTCAAATATAAGAATTAAAATTGTGAAATTTTTGTGTATTGTATTCAACCCCCCCCTTCTACAATACTTGTTAAGCCATCTGGGACTAACAAGTGGTATCAGAGCAGAAAGTTTAATCCCATAAACTTGATCTGCGATGGCTGCCTCTTCTTCTTCTACTGTTGAAAACTCTCTTCAAAACAACTTTTCAGAAAATGGGTCTATTTCAAAACCTCCTAAGTTTAATGCCAACAACTTCTCCTTGTGGAAAAGCCGCATGATGCTATTCATGGAAGGAGTGGATACTAGATATCCAACCATTCTCAAAGAGGGACCCATTATCCCCAGAGTTTGGGCTCGCTATGACACGCAGAGGCCAGGTAAAGAGACCTTTGAAAAGGAAATCTCTAGTGATTCTGATGAGGAAAAATCCAGTGCTACTGGTCGGTATATTCTCAAAAATCCTAAAAAGTATACTGATGAGGAAAAACGTTTAGTTACTCTTGACTCCAAGGTAAGAGCTATTATTGCTCTCTCTCTTCCTGATGAGGTCTACCACTCTTTGGTGAACTTTGAAACTGCCAAAGAAATGTGGACCACTCTATGTGTTCTGTACGAAGGTACAGAGGAAGTCAAGAAATGTAAAAAGATTGGTCTTATCAGAAAGTATGAACTATTTTCTTTTGAAAAAGGAGAATCTCTTCCTAGCTTCTACAATCGCTTCAACTCTCTTATTAATGATCTCAAGTTATTGGGCAGAGTCTATGATAATGAGGAAGTTTTATGCAAGTTCATGGACTGTCTCCCAGAATTTTGGGAAAACATATGTACTTGTATTAAAACTACCAAGGACCTTGAGTTCATGCCCTTAACTGTTTTATATGGTACTCTTTTCAATTTTGAGCAAACCAAGCTTCAACGGAAATCTTTCATCAAAGAAATAAAGAGCTCCTCTATAGCTCTTGTTAGTGAAAGTTCCAAGAATTCTCAAAATCTTCCTAGAATCACCTATCCTTCATCTGACTCTGACAATGACAGCCAAACAAATGTAACCCACCAAACGGAAGCATATCTTAGTGATGCTGATGATGAAGGTGAGGATATCATGGTTGAACAGTTGTCGGATGAGATGGCAATGATGGCCGGTTCTAAACACAAGTTTCGTCCCTTCAACAAATCTCGAAGTCTTAGAAAAACTTCATCTTTCAAAACTTCTTCTGACAAGTCTAATGAGGAATGCTACAACTGTGGCAAGAAAGGACATTTTGCATCTGAGTGTAGAAGCAAGCGTATCTCCAAGTCCAGATTTACTTCTTCTGACAATCCCTCTTCAAAAAGGGAAAAATCCAAACACATGCCTTTCAAATCAACCTTTCCCAAAAAGGAGTCCCCACCATCCTTCTTAAATCATCAGGAGCGTGCTGAGAAATACAAGGCCAAGTACAAGAAAGAGAAGGAAAGGAGTGAGGGTCTAGAGAGAAAAGGGAAGGGTCTCATGGCAGAAACCCACGATTGGGACGACGAAGACACCTCCGACAGTGATTCTCAGAATAGATGCTTCGTGGCCATCTCAGAAGAAATGGAAGTTTCCGAAAAGGCCACTTCTCCTATGGCTCTGGTGGCAACTGGGTGCTCCACAGCCTACGCTCAGGTACATCCCTTCAATAATATGTCTGATATTGAAAAGATCAATGCCTATGAGTCTTTAACTCAAGATTTTTATTATGTTAAAGACAGTAAGAATAGAAAATCTGCTCAAGTGAAAGAGCTCAAAGCTGAACTTGAAATTTGCATGTCTAAGCTTAAAAGGTTTGAGGAAATCAAAAATGAGCTTGAGGACTTGAAAACAATAAATCATGTGATCTCAAAAGAAAAGAACTCCCTGTTTAAGAAACTAAAAAGGGAACAAGAAGTCATCAAAAAATGGTCAAGCTCTTCCAAAAATCTTGAACAAATCTTTCAAAGTCAAATCTGTAGTTCAAACAAGTTCGGTCTAGGATTTGGAAAAACTGATGTTTGTGAGTCTACTCTTGCTCTTGTTCCCCCCACCAATGCATGTGATGATTTCTCTGATTCTAGCTCTTGTGATTCCATCTCTTTGAACTCGTTAGATCTGTGTGAAGCCTTAAAGTATGGTATATCCTTAAAGGCCAAAGACTCCTCATTGCAAATCATTGAGAAGCAAGATTCAAATGACGTTTCTAAACCCATCCATGATCAGCTCAAATTTTCGGCCATGGAGGAAGCCTCCTCCTCAAACTCTTCAAAAGCTAATCCTTCCAAAAGATCTAAACCCACCGATCTTATCCCCTTTGTGCCCACCGATCCCTCAATCAATGATCCTCCAATTCCTCTTCATGAAGTGTTAAAATCTATTCACATAGATACCTACACCGAACCTAAGCCCTCAAAGATCCCCAAAAGAGAAACTCCTGTTCACTCAAAAAGGATCTCCTGTGCCGACAAAGGAAAATCGGTGGTCAACTGCATGGCAAGCTCCCATCCTAAAAGTTTTACCCCAAACATTCCCTCTAACAACACTTATATTCATCAAATTCCTAGATCTGTGCTTTTAAGAAAATCAATCTCCAAAGATTTATCCAAAGGAATCCTTGGGTCCAAGCCTTCTGCTCTGTTCTCCTCTAACAAGGTTATAAGAACAAATGATAAAAGCCAAAACATGAAAAATGCTAAAAATGTTAAAAAGGTGTTTATCTATAGAAAATGCTATAACTGTGGTGACACTTTTCATATGGCTAAGGACTGTCCCAAGGATAGAATTGATAGATCCAAGCTTAAGGAATCATGCTCTTCTAACCCCAAAGGACCCATTACAAAATGGGTACCAAAGAACTAATATTTGTTTGCATGCAGGCTTTTGAGCACCATCAAATTTGGTATCTAGACAGCGGGTGCTCACGCCACATGACGGGAAACAAGTCTCTTCTCATCAACTATGTGCCGGGAAAAGGTCCATCTGTAACTTTTGGTGATAATTCTAAGGGTTACACCAAAGGATACGGAACTCTCTCTAATGGATCTGTAACCTTCAATAAAGTGGCTTTTGTGGACGGCCTCATGCATAACCTCCTCAGCATTAGCCAACTGTGTGATCTTGGATACAAAGTTATCTTTGAACTTTGTGTCTGCTCCGTGGTAGACAAACAATTCAATGTGGTGTTATCGGGAAGATGGATGGAAAATGTCTACGTCATAGATATGGGACAATCCAATTCTTCATCAAATGTCTGCTTTGTGTCAAATGATGCATCCAAAAGGAACTGGTTGTGGCACAAACATCTCTCTCATCTAAACTTCAAGACCTTGCATAAAATCTCCAACAAAGAGCTGGTGACGGGCATGCCAAAGTTGAACTTTGTCAAAGAGAAGCTGTGTGATGCATGTTAAAAGGGAAAGCTCACCAAAACATCCTTCAAGACGAAGCAATGCTCTTCCATCACTCTTCCTCTTCAATTGCTACACATGGATCTATGTGGACCAGTCAGCACTCCAAGTCTTGGAGGCAAAAGGTATATTCTTGTTATTGTTGATGAATTTACCAGATATACTTGGGTGTTCTTTCTCAGGTACAAAAGTGATGCCACTGAAGAAATCATCAACTTTGTCAAGAAAAATGAAGTTCTCAATGGCCAGCTTGTCCGCTCGGTAAGGAGTGACAATGGCACTGAATTCAGAAATAGTGCTCTTGAAGACTTCTTCACCGAGAAAGGGATCTCTCAGAACTTCTCTGCTGTTCGTACTCCTCAGCAAAATGGAGTGGTGGAAAGGAAAAACAGAACACTGTGTGAGGCCGCTAGATCCATGCTGAGTGAATCAAATCTCCCCACCTATTTTTGGGCCGAAGCTGTGAATACTGCCTGCTTCACTCAAAACAGGTCAGTAATATCCAAAAGACATGATAAAACCCCGTATGAAGTTTTTCATGGCAGAAAACCAAATATTGGCTTTCTTCATGTCTTTGGGTGTATCTGCTTTATTCTTAATGATCGTGAAAATCTTGGGAAGTTTGATCCCAAGGCAGATGAGGGAATATTTGTTGGGTACTCCTTATCCTCCAAAGCTTATAGGGTGTACAATCTCAGAAGAAAATGCATTGATGAGTCCATTCATGTCAAGTTTGATGATCTCAGATGTTCATCACTTTCAAGTGATGAGGATGATTTACACAGATGGATCTCATCATGTATTGGTGATATCCCCTTAGTCACTTCCACCGATATCTCCTCAATTCCCTCAAATCCATCTACCTCAAAAAACCCAGCTGGATCACTCTTTCCCACCGAAATTGATCAACCCATCTCTCACGCCGATTTTCCTATTCCCACCGAAACTCCACACCGAAGCCCTTCTTCCATCCTTAATCCCACCGAAAATCACATGGCATCCACTACCGAAAATCCCATCTTACACCAAACCTCTGATCCCACTACTCCAGTTCACTCTACTTCTCATACCCCATCACCTTTACCCCCTGCTCTAAAATGGACCAAAGATCACCCCATAGATCAAATTATTGGTGACCAACAAGCAGGTGTCCAAACTCGCAGAGGAGTTGGAAATATTTGTCTCTATGTGAATTTCCTCTCTCTCTCTGAACCCAAGAAAGTGGATGAAGCTCTATCAGATCCTTGTTGGATCACTGCCATGCAAGAAGAACTTTCTCAGTTCCAGAGAAATAAAGTTTGGAGATTGGTTCCCAAACCCAGAAACAAGACAATCATTGGAACCAAGTGGGTATTCAGGAACAAAATGGATGAAGATGGTACTGTTATCAGGAACAAGGCCCGATTAGTAGCTCAAGGATACAGACAGGAAGAAGGCATTGACTATGATGAAACATTTGCCCCTGTTGCAAGACTTGAAGCTATAAGGATCTTTCTGGCTCATGCTGCCTACCGAAATTTTAGGGTCTTTCAAATGGATGTTAAAAGTGCCTTTCTCAATGGGGAACTTGCAGAGGAAGTCTATGTGAAACAACCTCCTGGCTTTGAAGACCCAGCTCATCCTGACTATGTGTACAGACTTGACAAAGCATTGTATGGTCTCAAGCAAGCTCCACGTGCTTGGTATGACACTCTTGCCAACTTTCTTCTCAAGCATGGATATTCCAGAGGTAAAATTGACAATACTCTCTTCATCAAAGAAACCTCAGGTAATATCATTCTTGTTCAAATCTATGTTGATGACATCATCTTTGGTGCCACTGATGAATGCCTATGTGATGAGTTTGCTTCTCTCATGATGAGTGAATATGAGATGAGCATGATAGGAGAGCTTACATTTTTCTTGGGCCTTCAAGTTAAACAATCTTCAGAAGGGATTTTTATAAATCAAAGCAAATATATTCGTGACCTTCTGAAGAAATTTAACTTTCTAGATAGCTCTCCTATGAAAACTCCCATGGCACCTCCCTTGAAACTGTGTGCTGATCTAAAAGGTGAATCTGTGGATGTCACTCTTTACCGAGGTATGATAGGCTCTCTGCTTTACCTAACTGCTAGCAGACCGGATATTATGTTTGCTACCTGTCTATGTGCTCGTTATCAGGCCAATCCTAAAGAATCACATTTAAAGGCTGTAAAACGAATTTTTCGGTACCTTAAGGGCACACTGCACTTGGGTCTTTGGTATCCCAAAGACTCGGGTTTTGAACTAATTGGTTACTCAGATTCAGACTATGCAGGTTCCCAGATTGATAGAAAGAGTACTACAGGAAGCTGTCAGCTCCTTGGTGGAAAATTGGTAAGTTGGTCCAGCAAGAAACAAAACTCTGTATCAACCTCTACTGCTGAGGCTGAATATGTAGCTGCTGGGAGCTGTTGTGCTCAGATTCTATGGATGAGAAACCAACTACGGGACTATAATCAATTCTTTTCTAAAGTCCCAATTCTGTGTGATAATTCCAGTGCTATAGCTATAGCAAATAATCCTGTTCTTCACTCTAGATCTAAACACATCGATATCAGGTATCATTTCATCAGGGACCACATTTCCAAAGGTGACATTGAACTGCACTTCATTCCCACCGATTTGCAGCTTGCTGATCTTTTCACCAAACCTCTTGATGAAACCAGGTTCAACTTTCTCATCAGTGAACTTGGGATGTGCAATCTACAAGAATAAACAAGTGTTCATACTCCACCGATCTCACATCGGTGGACTCTTTTTTATCTACCTCTCTCTCATCGGTGGACAAATCTATGTGTTAAATCTTTTCTTTTCTTCTTTCTTTCCAACCACCGAATCAAAATTCGGTGGCATCTTCTCGGTCCACATTTTGGTAGAAGTTATCTAAACCCTCCCCGAAATTCTACAAATTTGGTGAAACCTTTCTACCACCGAAGCCTCATTTCGGTGATAATCTTCAAAATCGGTGAAACCTGTCCACCACCGAAGTCTCATTTCGGTGGTCATCTCCATTCGGTGATACCATTCCACCACCGAAATCCAAATTCGGTGAATCCACTCTACCACCGAAGTTCCATTTCGGTGGTAATCTCCTCAATCGGTGAAACCCTACGACTTTTTCCACCGATCCTCCACCGATCTCTCACCGATTGTCCACCGAATAATCACCGAAATGTCCACCGAAATGTCCACCGAACCATCACCGAGTCTACACCGATCCTTACGATTCCCAACGCCCACTTGTGACCACTCAATTGCATTTGTGTCAGACCTTTCGCCTATCCGCCGTTCCGTGTCCCGATTCCCCAAGAAACCTTTCATCTCATGAGTCGCATGTCCCATTTCCCCATGCAAAATCATCATCACGGTACCTTATCCTTTCACTATATATACATACCGTCCCCTACATCTTTTCCACTTCTTCCTCAAGTTTCAAACCTGCACTCTCTCTTCTCTCTCAAAAACATTTCTCTCATGGCATCTTCTCGATACCCTATTCCCACACGATTTGAAGAGCTTAAGTTTAATCAATGCAATCACGTTGCCCGCTTCGACCCGGATCCAGCTCATCAAGAGTTCTCCATAGTCGCAAAGTTCCTCACTCGCTCTCCTCTTCTTCATGCCTTTTCATGCAACCCCAAGATGAGTAAAATGCTCATTGGCAGATTTTGGTTAACATGTGTGTACGATCCCTCCAACGAAGCCATTCACGCCTCCATTCTTTCCGACGACGCCGGTGATCACGACCTCACTTTTGGAGTCGATGATGTTCGTCTCGCTCTCAAGATCGACGCCTTTTCCGACTATGAAGACATGTATTTGGACACCATACATGAAGACATTGTTCTTACCACCGGTTATGTGCTCGACGACTCCTCCAAAAGCTCCAAAGGCCCCGGTACTCTTCTTCGCAGCAAAATGGGAGGCATTTGGAATTTCTTCTTTGCCCACGTTATCCATTGCCTCTCACGCAAAACAAGTGGGCATGATCAATCGCCTTCACACGTCAACAAACTCGCTCATGCCCTCATCTTCCAAGGAAAAGTCGACTTCGCCCAATATTTCTTCTCAGAGCTTGTCGAGGTCATCAAGACTCCCAAGAAATGCTATGTTGCCTTTCCACGCTTCATCTCAATGATCATACAGCACAAACTTTCTAAGGCATTGGAGTCAGATCGCAAATCCCCTTTACCGCGCTTCTCTTATGACTGGTCTTCTCCGTGTGTAGGCACCAAAACTCTCAACGTTAAGCCTCTCGCCACCGATCGCCCATTACGACCAGGTATGATCTCTTTTGCTCTTTCTCCCGAACTACATTGGGGTGATGCGGAAATTCCCGGGTTTCAACACCTAGAAATTCCCGAGGTCCCTCCAACTGTAGTGGCCCCTACTCCCCGTTACCGAGTTACGTCGGGTGGCACTCAAAAGAAACGACGAAAGGCCACCGACACCTCCGCACCCGCTTCTCGAACTACGTCATCGAGAGTTCCCTCGGAGGCTTCCCCGGTTCAAACCCCTTCTCATAAGCGGAGGCACTCATCTTCCCCTTCGGGATCTCTTCCAAAGAGGTCCCGGAAACCATCGGCCCCTCCAACAAATCCAACTGTCGATTCTCAAAAATCGCCGGTTGTTGAACTTCATCCCTCCGGGCCAAGGGTATCCGTTTCAGACCCCACCAACTCCTCTGTTGCCTCTCAAAAGGCCTCAGTTGTACACTTGGAGAACCCTCAACAAACCTCCCCACTCGATTCTTTGGGTGGTGTAGATGACCTCGAGGTCTCTCCTCTCGAGGGTTCTGATTTTTCACTTCACAGCTTTTCACCCGATCATTTTCTGATCGATGAGATTGCACAACCCAATCAGGGTTCCCCCCCACAGACTTCACCCCCACATGATTTCTTTGCATTTCTTTTAGCGGACACTGGTTCTCCCCGAACCATCCCGTCCCCCGAAGAACATCCCATCGAGCCTCCCTCGCCGAGGCAACACTCTCCACAACGTACACCCTCACCTCCCCGACCTCCCCGAACCCTCTACACCGACGCACTCGCGCCTCACTTACGACATCCTCTTCCCGAAGTGGATCCCCTTCGATGGCACTGTTCGTTCCCCGAAATCGGTGGCCAAACTTCCCCGCACATTGACCGCACCTCTACCTTTCTTAAATCTACCATCACCTTAATCTCCCAAGCCAATTCCCGCATCTCTAACCTCGAGTCTCAGCTACCGCATCTTCTTCTTGATGCCATCACCGAAGCCCTACGCCCCATTCAAGAAAAAATATCTACCCTTTCTACCACAGTGGAGTCCCTCTCCAAACCTTCCACCGACTCACCCAATCCTGAACGTTCCCAGTGGGAAATGGATCTCGGTGACTTTGCCTTGGTTCCCCATACCACCGAAACGAGTCTGGCCTTCCTACACTCCAAGTTTGATAAGGCCTTCTATGAGTTGTGTTTCAAGTTACCGGCTGTTCCTGAGGGGGAGAAAACCGCGGCTCCACCGAAACTTCCATCCATCAAGAAACTTTCCAGTAACCAGCCTCCACCGAAACCCTCTTCACCAAAATCCTCCTCTTCACCGAAATCCTCCTCACCACCGAAATCCTCACCACCGAAACTCTCTACCTCTTCACCGAAACCCTCTTCTCCACCGAAAAATGTCTCACTCTCACCGACCCATACTGGCTCCACCGAAGCTCTTGACCTTAATGCATCAGTTGAGGGGGAGCAGTCCAGCAAAGCTCCCGAAGACAAAGGAAAAAGAACTCTTTCGGCCGAAGAATTGGCCAGAGAAGCAAAGAAGAAAAAGGATCTGGCAAGATATGGGGCTCGACCGAAGGACGCTAAAACTCTCAAACTCAAGCCTGCTTCTCAACCTATCACCACCGAACTTGGCCTCTCTGCTCAAGAAATTGAGGAAGCAAGAATAGCTCAAATCGACTTAGACAAATCCAGAGATCTGTCTCTCAAAGCTGCCGCAGAAGAAGCTACAAAAGTCAAGTCCACCGATGCCATCCAAACACAGAAATCGGTGCTCAGTGCCTTGGAACAAGAAAAGAATGAAGAAATGAGTTGGTACAAAAAGACCATGCACCACCGAAGCTATAGGTCACAAATTTCTTCAGTAAAGATTGCCACCTCCAAGGCAAACCCTCAAGACATCAGATTGATTATTAACTGGGAAGATGGTTCTATGAAGAGTGTGAAAGAAAGCCATCTCCAACTCTTCGGTCTCTCGGAATGGTATGAAATCACTCAACACCTTGTCAGGAGTCCAAATCCAAAGAAAGACATATTTGTCAAATACATTGATGGTCTAATGAATAAGATGAAGGAGATCAAAAGAAAACATAACATCACCCTCTCCACCGAAGAAAGAGCCAAACTGCAGTCTCTGAAAGACAAGATCATCCTCCCCAAAGTCAAAAATCCTCCTGACTCAGTCTTCAAGGAAATGGCAAGAGAAGGTAAAATCCCGAATGTAAACAATCTTAACCTTACCATTCCCACTTCCGTTCCCTATCCTACCACAACCTTAAGCCTCTCACCAATACCAGGATTGTTCTTTAACGACGGTCTCGGTCGTCGGGCATTCTTCAGATTTGCCCAGATATCCATCGCCGATACTATATTTCTGGAAGGCATTCACAACCTCTTTCCGAACATCCCCGAAGCTCAACCGTTCTATAGAAACTTACTGGATGAAATCAAGCGCCGCAAAACCTCAAAGAAGTAAGTTCTCTCCATTTGGTACTTGTAAAAGTTAGTGTCTCATTTTGTAAATTGTACGAGAACTTATCTTAATACAAGTATCTCTATTTGAATTTTATTTCTGTACATACTTTATCTTTCGTTACCTGTAAATACTGTACATAGTATACATACGCATACAAAAGAAAAAGATCAAAAAGAACAAAAAGAATGGTCTATGTGAAAAGAACCCAAAAGAGTAAAAAGGGTCAAAAACGCACTTACTTTTATTTACTCTTGAATATTCTAAGATAAGGAGCTCAAATTCAAATAGGGGGAGATTGTTGGGTCACCAAGGATTTGAAATTGACTCACCGATGTTTTCCCTAAAACTCCTACTTAGAATATTTTAGTTCAGTTCTTTGAATGACTTGTACAAGATATCAAATGTTCGGTGAAGTCGAAGATCAACCGAAACCAAGCTTGAAGACTCTCTACTTGTGGAAAACAGAAGACTCTCGACAACATTCAAACAAGTCATCACCACCGAAATTCCTTGACATTTCGGTGGCCTTCTCTCCACCGAATTTATAGGACAATTTCGGTGGCCTTCTTCCACCGAAGTGCATGGACAAATTCGGTGGCTCCATCCACCACCGATGACTCTTTCGGTGCTCCTCTCACCACCAAAATATACTTGTAATTTCGGTGGTCCTCTCACCACCGAAACATGCTTGCAATTTCGGTGGACTAGTCTTCTTTCCACCGAAGATTTCTCAATCTCGGTGGAAACCACTTCGGTGCTAAAAGCTCAAGACAGAAGATCATTTATTATGGGACAATATCCTCCAACAGAGAAAAGTGACAGTTTGTCTCTTTATCCACTTTCAGTTAAGGTCCCTTTTATCTGCTCAAGCTACTCTGTCTGCACCTAGTGAAAAGTGACAAGGACTTCACAGTTCTCCTGAAGTCAACATTATCAGCATATGTGAAGATGACAAGTGTCCCAAGCATTTAATGCTTGGGCACTCCTTGGCACTATAAAAGGAGAAGTGCTCTTCATGCAATTCTCACGCTTTCAAGAAATTCTCTCAGTGCAAGAAACCTTCTTTTAAGCCTTAAAACTCAATAGCTTTGCTCTCAGTGTTCTTAGTTGTTTTGTTGTATACTTTGTGTAAGATTGTTAGAATAGTTTATCTGTTCTTTTCCGCAACAGTCTTAAGTTTTCTGTGTGTAATTCTTTTGAAAGTTTTTCAAATATAAGAATTAAAATTGTGAAATTTTTGTGTATTGTATTCAACCCCCCCCCCCCCCCCTTCTACAATACTTGTTAAGCCATCTGGGACTAACACATCCCCCCCTTGATTTTCTTGAAACCAACTTTAGCGGTGCAAATCTTGAAATGTAGTCTAGGCTTCCCCTTGAATGAAGCTCTTACTCTTCTTGCTCTCAACTTTAAAATTGAGATTCGATGTGTGCCAATACCCCGACTGAGTGCACGAAAAACATCTCTAAAATGTCGAAACTCGAGCTCGTATCGTTAAGCCCATAAGAAAAATAACGAGCGAGTTTTTGCATGACAAACCATGTGCAATCTTAGTTAAAAACACCAAATCCATCGATAAACCATGAGTTGAGTAGTAGTTCGACTTAAGAGCTTGGTTCGGAATTTGCTCGAAGGAGGAAACGGTAAGAAGCACGCACTTCGGTAGGGGTTTTGAGGAATCGATTAAAAATAGATTTCGTAGAAAGAGATACGTGACACTCATAAAGATAGGAGGGATGTCACATGGGTTTCGTTAGCAAAAATCATCAATTTTGGCAAACCTAACGGCATTTGGACCAAAAATGTTAGAAAACTAACTGGCCACAAACTGAGCCGTTAGTCACTATTCATTGTCACTTTCAAATTCATGTCATGTACTGCTAAATTTTTTGCTTCCATTTAACTTTTAATTTTTGTCTTGTAATGTGGTTAGTATATAAAGTGTAGTCTAGCCCATTTGTAAAGTGTGCACAATGTAAAGAGCTCCAATGTAGAGAGAGGGAGAGATGGTTTGAGCTTAGAGAGAGAGAGAGAGAGAGAGAGAGAGAGACTTCCATATGAGATTATTTGATAACGATCTAATATGAGGATGGCTTCCTTAACCTAAACTCTCTCTAAACACTTGAGTTGTTGATGATCATTGGTTACCCTAATTTTTCTTCAGATTAGAGACAACTTTAACATTTTATTCAATAGAGGCCTTGATTTCATCGGACCTCTTAGTCAAATTGTGTTAATCAACCACCATGGTCAAAGGCAGGGTCATTGCAACATGAGCTCTGAGTTGTTCTTCAACTCCTTCTTTAGCTTACTTTAACTCCTTAAATCATGCATCAATGACAAATATATCTTTTGCATGTACCATTATGGATCATGTAATTAATTGAGCAACTACTTCTGAGAAGTATTGGATCATGCTTTCTTTGAACTCATAAAGGCCAACTTTCATAATAGCTTTTCGAGGATATGTAGGTTGAGAATTTCTATGAATCTCCTTGAAGGTTTTGTTGATATGTCTCTGATACTCTTCAGAGCCACCAATAGTTGCCTCTTTTTTTCTTTCTATTAGTAGAAGGTTCTACAATGTAACACCCTCAAATTTGGACATAACGACTAATTTAAAATTTTCAATAATACATCAAATAGAGGATAAATCCTTCTCTGTAAATTGATACTTGACAATCTCAAATAGTAAAACTATAATTGACATCAACAAATGGTAAACTGTTAGGTCACGTTAGTGGAATATGAAGTATAGGGACTATTCTTGACATTTTGTGTAAATACCTTATGGGTATAAATAGTTTTCTTAACCCTAGGTTTAGGGTTAATGATCATTGTTTAGATTTCAAAAATTACTTTGTACGGCTACTACCTATTATCTTTCTGTTCATATAAATGCAAGTGATATCTATGACGTATATGCTTATTGTGTTGATTTCATTGTGATTGCGTATTGAATCTGGGATCCACAATTGGTATCAGAGCAGAAAGACGTCTGATTCAAAGGTAAAATTCTTTTCTGATCATTCAAAAGTTTTGTCGACTGTTTCATTCATAAGATTTTTCCTTGCTTTGATTTTGGTGTAAAAACTTGAAATTGAGGCTTGAAGAATCATCTTTATTGCGTTTCTGAAATCATATCGAGGTTTGAAGTGTTTTGATTAAGCATAAATTCATCAATTTTTGAGTTTTTGGTTTCTGGGTTTGTTGCTCCCTGTTCTTGAGAAAAACTCAATATTTTGCTTCAAAGTGCTTGTTAAATCAATTTGGTCAGTTGTTTTTGCATTCCATACTTGTTTCTTTTGGTTCTAAAGTGTTTGCAGCTTTTTTCCAAGTCAAAAGTGGTGCAGAAAATCGTTTTCTAGGTTAGTTTTCGAGTTCCAGTGCATGAAAACTATTCTTGAGTTCCGGTACTGTTGAATTCCGGATCCTATAGATTTCCGGATCTTAGTGATTCCGGATCCCACATAGTACCGGATCCCATGTTCCGGATTCCACTCTCCCGGTATCGTTTTTCAATTCAAATTCCCAGTTCCGAATTTTGTGTTGCTGAATTCCGGATTCTTAAATTTCGGAACCTTTGAATTCCGGATCCCATTGAATTCTGGATCTCTCATTCCGGAACCTACTTTCCGGATTCCACCAGTTTCGGTACTTGCTTTCAGATCCGGTACGTATTTCTTTAATACTCAGTGTCATAATTCCGGATCCTTGTTGCTTTGATTCCGAATCCTTGTTGCTTTGATTCCGAATCCTTGATTCCGGAAACTTAATTCCGGATCATTGTTTTTGGATTCCGGATCCCCTACTCCGGATCCTTAATTCCGGATCTAGCCTGCTGCACACTTTATTTTCTTCCAGTTTCTATTTGTTTCTATTCTGCAGTGTTTCTTCTGTTTATTCCTGATCCTTTATAGGAATTTGATAGTTCCAGATCCGTGCAACGAACAATATGAAATCAATATATATGAACAACGGTTATGATTTCAACTGGTCATCCAATTAGCTTTCAATAATGCAGAGAGATTACAATATGTTTAGGAAAACAATAATGAACAACTAGCCTACAATTCTAAGGCTAATACACATTATATATGGCGGGCCCGTGGAAACAATCCCACGGCCCGTTCACTAACAAGGCTCAATTTAAACAAATACAATTAAGCCCCTTGAACTTGTTGGGTCACCAAAGATTTGAAATTGACTCACCGATGTTTTCCCTAAAATCCTACTTATAATATTTTAGTATGGTTCTTTAGATGACTTGTACAAGATAGCAACTGTTCGGTGAAGTCAAAGATCAACCGAAACCAAGCTTGAAGAGATTCTCTTTGCGGAATTAAGAAGACTTCTCAAGATATATACAAGTCAATGTCCACCGAATTGTGTCTTCACACATCGGTGGACATCCTCACCACCGATGGTGTCTTCACACGTCGGTGGACATCCTCACCACCGATGGTGTCTTCACACGTCGGTGGACATCCTCACCACTGATGTTGTCTTCACACGTCGGTGGACTTCCTCACCACCGATGGTGTCCTCATATCGGCCAGATATGTCCCACCGATATGTTTGGTAAAATCGGTGGGATCTTTGTGTGAAGGGTTTTCTTTGAAGATGGTTTTAAAAACCAATGTCAATTATATCGGTGGAACACCTTCGGTATTATTGTCTTGAAATACACATCAAGAAGATCATTTATTTTGGGACAATATCTGTTGCCATGTAAAATGACTTTTTGTCAACTTATCTATTTTTAGATAAGGTCCCTTTCAGCATGGGTTCTATTCCTTGTACCAAGGAAAAGGTGATTATGACATATCAACTTTTCAGAAGTCCACTGGTACGAAGCAAGTCCTCTGAAGACATGTGTACCAAGCATTTAATGCTCAATACTCTTATCCTCACTATAAAAGGAAGTAGAAGGCTCCATGCAAACCACGCTTTCTGGATATCTCTCTCAGTGCAAGAAATCTCCATATTGCTTAAAAACTTCATAGATTTGTTCTAAGTGTTCTTAGTTATTCTCAAAGAGGGACCCATTATCCCTAGAGTTTGGGCTCGCTATGAAACACAGAGGCATGGTAAAGAAACCGGTGAGAAGAAGGACTCTAGTGATTCCGATGACTCTGAGCCTTCTGACAAAAAGAAAGCCAAAAGTACTGGACGTTATATTCTAAAAAATACAAAGAAATATACTGATGAGGAAAAGCGTCTAGTTACTCTTGACTCAAAGCTTAGAGCAATCATTGCTCTCTCACTTCCTGATGAAGTCTATCATTCTCTGGTTAACTTTGAAACTGCTAAAAAGATGTGGACCACACTGTGTGTTCTGTACGAAGGTACAGAGGAAGTGAAGAAATGCAAAAAGATCTCTCTCATCAGAAAGTATGAGCTTTTCACTCATGAAAAAGGGGAATCTCTTCTTAGCTACTATAATCGATTTAACTCTCTCCTGAATGATCTGAAGTTACTAGGCAGAGTCTATGATAATGAGGGAGTTCTAAACAAGTTCATGGATTGTCTCCCTGATTTTTGGGAGAACATGTGCACTTGCATCAAAACTTCCAAGGACCTTGAGTACATGCCTTTGACTGTTTTATATGGAACTCTCTTTAACTTTGAACAAACCAAGTTACAAAGGAAATCTTTCATAAAAGAGATAAAGGGCACTTCTATTGCTCTTGTCAGTGAAAATTCGAAGAAATCTCAAAGTGTTTCACGCATCACCTATCCGTCATCAGATTCTGACAATGAAAGCCAAAGCAACTCTTCTTACCAATCGGAGGCATATCTAAGTGATGTCGATGATGAAGGCGAAGAAATGTCGGTCAACCAGTTGTCTAATGAATTAGCCATGTTGGCTGGTTTCAAAAACAAATAACGTTTTTCGAACAAATCCAAATCCTTCAGAAAACCCTTCTCTTCTACAAAAACTCCCTCGTCTGATAAAACGAATGAGGAATGATTTAACTGTGGAAAGAAAGGACACTTTGCAGCTGAGTGTAGAAGTAAGCGTGTGATGAACTCTAGAAATTCATCTTCTGACAAGTTGTCCTTCAAGTATGAAAAACCCAAAAATAACACTTTCAAATCAAACCTTGCCAAGAAAGATACCCAATCTTCTTCCAAAAATCATCAAGAAAGGGTTGAGAATTACAAAGCCAAATACAAGAAAGAAAAGGAAAGAAATGAGGGTCTCCTTAGGAAAGGAAAGGGTCTCATGGACGAAATACATGATTGGGAAGAAGAGACTTCTGACAGTGACAACAACTCTCCCATCAAGTGCTTCATGGCCATCTCAGAAGATGTGGAAGATTCTGAAAAAGCTACCTCTCCAATGGCTTTGGTATCATCTGGGTGCTTGACATCATACTCTCGGGTACATCCCTTTAATGATATGACTGACAATGAAAAGATTGATGCTTATGAATCTTTAACTAAGGATTTCTATTCAATGAAGGATGGTAAGAAAATAAAATCTGAACAAGTCAAAAATCTCACCTCTCAACTTGAAATATGTTTGTCTAAACATGAAAAGTTTGAGGAAATCAAAGCTGAGCTTGAAGATTTGAAAACCATAAATCATGTGATTTCAAAAGAGAAAAACAAACTTTTTAAGACATTAAAGAGAGAACAAGAGACTGTTGAGAAATGGACAAGTTCATCAAAGAATCTTGAGCAAATCTTTAAAGATCAAATTTCTGATAACAACAAATTTGGTTTAGGCTATTGAAAAACATGTTCTGATGTCTCTTCTCAAACTCTTGATCCTACTTCTAGAGTATGGGATGATGCCTCAGAGTCAAGTTCCTGTGACTCTATTTCCTTAAACTCTTTAGATCTAGGTGAATCTTTAAAGTTTGGAATGTTCATAAAAGCTAAAGAATCTTCGTCTGATCAAAACATAAAAAAAGAGAACTCCAATGATTTTTCAAAACCCATCCATGATCTTTTAAAGGATTTAGCGATTGATGAATTTGTCCCTCCTTCTGATCTTTCAAAATCAAAGTCTGTCAAAGGAGTTAAGCCTAACTCCACCGATGTGATTTCTCCACCGATATGTAACTTTTCAAAAGCTAAGTTTCTTCCAAGATCTGTGAGACTCACAAACTTCACCAATCTTTCTTTAAAAGGAAAATCCACATATCTTGGGAAAGAACCTTTCAAGAACACTTCAAGAAATCTTTCCAAATTCGCCTCCACCTCAAGTAATGGGACTTTAAGTTTTCCTACACACACCTCATCCTTTGGTCCTAAAACATTTCAAGTTAATGACATAAGGAAAGGAAAAGAAGAATTGCAAAAACCTAAAAAGATTTTTGTTTACAGAAAGTGTTATAACTGTGGTGACACTTTTCATCTTGCAAAGGATTGTCCAAAGGAAAGAATTGAAAGAAAAAAACCTAAGGACTCTTCCATCTTCTAACCCCAAAGGACCCACCACCAAATGGGTACCTAAGAACTAATCTGTGTATGCATGCAGGTCTTTGAGCACCATCAAATATGGTATCTGGATAGTGGGTGCTCACGTCACATGACAGGAAATAAATCTATTCTCATCAACTATGTGCCTGGAAAAGGTACATCTGTAACTTTTGGTGACAACTCTAAAGGTTACACCAAAGGATATGGAACTCTCACTAATGGATCTGTCACCTTCAATAAAGTGGCATTTGTTGAAGGCCTCATGCATAATCTTCTCAGTATAAGCCAGCTGTGTGATTTAGGATATAAAGTTATTTTCGAATTTTGTATCTGTACTGTTGTTGACAAAAACATGAATGTGGTTCTTTCCGGAAAAAGAATGGAAAATGTCTATATCATTGATATGGGACAAAACAACAGTTCATCCAACGTATGCTTTGTGTCAGATGACACAACCAAAAGAAACTGGTTGTGGCATAAATGTCTATCTCATTTGAACTTCAAAACACTCCATAAAATCTTAAACAAAGAGCTGGTGACTGGGATGCCAAAGTTGAACTTTGTTAAAGAAAAGCTGTGTGATGCATGTGAAAAAGGAAAGCTCACCAAAACATCCTTCAAGACCAAACAATGCTCCTACATCACTCTTCCTCTTCAAATGATACACATGGATCTATGTGGACCAGTCAGCACTCCCAGTCTTGGTGGCAAAAAGGTACATTCTTGTAATTGTTGATGAATTTACTAGATATACTTGGGTGTCTTTTCTCAGGTATAAAAGTGATGCAACTGAAGATATCATCAACTTTGTCAAGAAAAATGAAATTCTAAATGGGCAGCTTGTACGATCAGTAAGAAGTGACAATGGCACTGAATTCAGAAATAATGCTCTTGAAGACTTCTTTAATGAGAAAGGAATTTCTCAGAATTTCTCAGCTGTCAAGACTCCTCAGCAAAATGGAGTCGTGGAAAGAAAGAACAGAACTCTATGTGAGGCTGCTAGATCAATGCTAAGTGAATCAAATCTTCCCACCTATTTTTGGGCTGAAGCTATTAATACTGCTTGCTTTACCCAAAATAGGTCCGTGATATCCAAGAGACACGATAAGACCCCTTATGAAGTTTTTTCATGGCAGAAAACCAAATATAGGCTTTCTTCATGTCTTTGGCTGTGTGTGTTTTATTTTAAATGATCGTGACAATCTTGGGAAGTTTGATCCCAAAGCTGATGAAGGAATATTTGTTGGATACTCTCTATCCTCCAAAGCATATCGTGTGTACAATCTCAATAGAAAATGCATTGATTAATCCATTCATGTCAAATTAGATGATCTAAGATCATCATCTCTTTCAAATGATGATGATGAATTACACAGGTGGATTTCCTCATGCATAAGTGATGCTCCCATAATCCACTCCACCGATGCATCCTCCATTCCCTTGAATCCTTCTTCAAATAACCAAGTTGGATCACCTTCCTTAGTGCCTAACACCTATTCCACCGAAATTGATCATCTTCCCACCGGCATGTTTCCTCCCACCAAAACACCTTCTTCCACCGATATAATGCCTTCCACCGAATTCCAATCTGTCCACCAAATATCTGTTCCCACTCCAACATCCTGTTCCACACAAAATATTCCACCCCCTTTACCTCCTGCCACAAAATGGACCAAAGATCACCCAATAGATCAAATCATTGGTGATCAACAAGCTGGTGTTCAAACTCGCAAAGGAGTTGGAAATATTTGTCTCTATGTGAACTTTCTCTCTCTTATTGAACCCAAGAAGATTGATGAAGCTCTAGCAGATCCCTGTTGGATCACTGCCATGCAAGAAGAGCTTTCTCAATTTGAGAGAAACAAAGTTTGGAGATTGGTTCCCAGACCTCCAAAGAAGACAATCATTGGAACCAAATGGATCTTCAGAAACAAGATAGATGAAGAAGGCACAATTATCAGAAACAAGGCCAGACTGGTTGCTCAAGGATACCGACAGGAAGAAGGCATTGATTATGATGAAACATTTGCCCCTGTTGCAAGACTTGAAGCCATAAGAATCTTTCTGGCTCATGCTGCCTACCGAAATTTCAGGGTCTTTCAGATGGATGTTAAAAGCACCTTCCTCAATTGGGAACTTGCAGAGGAAGTCTATGTGAAACAACCACCTGGCTTTGAAGACCCAGCTCATCCAGACTATGTGTACAGACTCGACAAGGCTCTCTATGGTCTCAAGCAAGCTCCACGTGCTTGGTATGACACTTTTGCTGTCTTTCTTCTAAAGAATGGATACTCCAGAGGTAAAGTTGACAACACTCTCTTTATAAAGAAGACCTCAGGTAATATCATTCTTGTACAAATCTATGTAGATGACATCATCTTTGGTGCCAATGATGAATCACTATGTGATGAGTTTGCTTCTCTCATGATGAGTGAATATGGGATGAGCATGATGGAAGAGCTTACATTCTTTTTGGGCCTTCAGGTCAAACAATCTTCAGAAGGAATTTTTATAAATCAAAGTAAATATATTCATGACCTTCGGAAGAAATTCAAGTTTTCAGACAGCTCTCCTATGAAAACTCCCATGGCACCACCTTTGAAACTTCATGCTGATTTAGCTGGTGAATCTGTGGATGTTACCAAACCTCCTAAGTTTAATCCTAACAACTTTTCTCTTTGGAAAAGCCGTATGATGCTATTCATGGAAGGAGTGGATACTAGATATCCAACCATTCTCAAAGAGGGACCCATTATCCCTAGAGTTTGGGCTCGCTATGAAACGCAGAAGCCTGGTAAAGAAACCGGTGAGAAAAAGGACTCTAGTGATTCCGATGACTCTGAGCCTTCTGACAAAGATAAAGCCAAAAGTACTGGACGTTATATTCTCAAAAATCCAAAGAAATATACTGATGAGGAAAAGTGTCTAGTTACTCTTGACTCAAAGCTTAGAGCAATCATTGCTCTCTCACTTCCTGATGAAGTCTATCATTCTTTGGTTAACTTTGAAACTGCTAAAGAGATGTGGACCACACTGTGTGTTCAGTACGAAGGTACAGAGGAAGTGAAGAAATGCAAAAAGATCTCTCTCATCAGAAAGTATGAGCTTTTCACTCATGAAAAAGGGGAATCTCTTCCTAGCTACTATAATCGATTTAACTCTCTCCTGAATGATCTGAAGTTACTAGGCAGAGTCTATGATAATGAGGGAGTTCTAAACAAGTTCATGGATTGTCTCCCTGATTTTTGGGAGAACATGTGCACTTGCATCAAAACTTCCAAGGACCTTGAGTACATGCCTTTGACTGTTTTATATGGAACTCTCTTTAACTTCGAACAAACCAACTTACAAAGGAAATCTTTCATAAAAGAGATAAAGGGCACTTCTATTGCTCTTGTCAGTGAAAATTCCAAGAAATCTCAAAGTGTTCCACGCATCACCTATCCGTCATCAGATTCTGACAATGAAAGCCAAAACAACTCTTCTCACCAATCGAAGGCATATCTAAGTGATGTCGACGATGAAGGCGAAGAAATGTCGGTCAACCAGTTGTCTCATGAATTAGACATGTTGGCTGGATTCAAAAACAAATATCGTTTTTCGAACAAATCCAAATCCTTCAGAAAACCCTTCTCTTCTACAAAAACTCCCTCGTTTGATAAAACAAATGAGGAATGTTTTAACTGTGGAAAGAAAGGACACTTCGCAGCTGAGTGTAGAAGTAAGCGTGTGATGAACTCTAGAAATTCATCTTCTAACAAGTTGTCCTCCAAGTATGAAAAACCCAAAAATAACACTTTCAAATCAAACCTTGCCAAGAAAGATACCCAATCTTCTTCCAAAAATCATCAAGAAAGGGCTGAGAAGTACAAAGCCAAATACAAGAAAGAAAAGGAAAGAAATGAGGGTCTCCTTAGGAAAGGAAAGGGTCTCATGGCCGAAATACATGATTGGGAAGAAGAGATTCTGACAGTGACAACAACTCTCCCAACAAGTGCTTCATGGCCATCTCAGAAGATGTGGAAGATTCTGAAAAAGCTACCTCTCCAATGGCTTTGGTATCATCTGGGTGCTCGACATCATACTCTCAGGTACATCCCTTTAATGATATGACTGATAATGAAAAGATTGATGCTTATGAATCTTTAACTAAGGATTTCTATTCTATGAAGGATGGTAAGAAAAGAAAATCTGAACAAGTCAAAAATCTCACCTCTCAACTTGAAATATGTTTGTCTAAAGTTGAAAAGTTTGAGGAAATCAAAGCTGAGCTTGAAGATTTGAAAACCATAAATCATGTGATTTCAAAAGAGAAAAACAAACTTTTTAAGACATTAAAGAGAGAACAAGAGACTGTTGAGAAATGGACAAGTTCATCAAAGAATCTTGAGCAAATCTTTAAAGATCAAATTTCTGATAACAACAAATTTGGTTTAGCCTATTGAAAAACATGTTCTGATGTCTCTTCTCAAACTCTTGATCCTACTTCTAGAGTATGGGATGATGCCTCAGAGTCAAGTTCCTGTGACTCTATTTCCTTAAACTCTTTAGATCTAGGTGAAGCTTTAAAGTTTGGAATGTTCATAAAAGCTAAAGAATCTTCGTCTGATCAAAACATAAAAAAGAGAACTCAAATGCTTTTTCAAAACCCATCCATGATCTTTTAAAGGATTTAGCGATTGATGAATTTGTCCCTCCTTCTGATCTTTTAAAATCAAAGTCTGTGAAAGGAGTTAAGCCTAACTCCACCGATATGTAACTTTTCAAAAGCTAGGTTTCTTCTAAGATCTGTGAGACTCACAAACTTCACCAATCTTTCTTTAAAAGTAAAATCCACAGATCTTGGGAAAGAACCTTTCAAGAACACTTCAAGAAATCTTTCCAAATTTGCCTCCACCTCAAGTAATGGGACTTTAAGTTTTCCTCCGCACACCTCATCCTTTGGTCCTAAAGCATTTCAAGTTAATGACATGAGGAAAGGAAAAGAAGAATTGCAAAAATCTAAAAAGACTTTTGTTTACAGAAAGTGTTATAACTATGGTGACACTTTTCATCTTGCAAAGGATTGTCCAAAGGAAAGAATTGAAAGAAAAAAACATAAGGACTCTTCATCTTTTAACCCCAAAGGAACCACCACCGAATGGGTACCTAAGAACTAATCTGTGTATGCATGCAGGTCTTTGAGCACCATCAAATATGGTATCTGGATAGTGGGTGCTCACGTCACATGACAGGAAATAAATCTCTTCTCATCAACTATGTGCCTGGAAAAGGTCCATCTGTAACTTTTGGTGACAACTCTAAAGGTTACACCAAAGGATATGGAACTCTCACTAATGGATCTGTCACCTTCAATAAAGTGGCATTTGTTGAAGGCCTCATGCATAATCTTCTCAGTATAAGCCAGCTGTGTGATTTAGGATATAAAGTTATTTTCGAACTTTGTATCTGTGCTGTTGTTGACAAAAACATGAATGTGGTTCTTTCCGGATGCTTTGTGTCAGATGACAAAACCAAAAGAAACTGGTTGTGGCATAAACGTCTATCTCATTTGAACTTCAAAAGACTCCATAAAATCTCAAACAAAGAGATGGTGACTGGGATGCCAAAGTTGAACTTTGTTAAAGAAAAGGTGTGTGATGCATGTGAAAAAGGAAAGCTCACCAAAAAATCCTTCAAGAACAAGCAATGCTCCTCCATCACTCTTCCTCTTCAAATGCTACACATGGATCTATGTGGACCAGTCAGCACTCCCAGTCTTGGTGGCAAATAGTACATTCTTGTAGTTGTTGATGAATTTACTAGATATACTTGGGTGTCTTTTCTCAGGTATAAAAGTGATGCAACTGAAGATATCATCAACTTTGTCAAGAAAAATGAAATTCTAAATGGGCAGCTTGTACGATGAGTTCGAAGTGACAATGGCACTGAATTCAGAAATAGTGCTCTTGAAGACTTCTTTAATGAGAAAGGAATTTCTCAGAATTTCTCAGCTGTCAAGACTCTTCAGCAAAATGGAGTCGTGGAAAGAAAGAACAGAACTCTATGTGAGGCTGCTAGATCAATGCTAAGTGAATCAAATCTTCCCACCTATTTTTGGGCTGAAGCTATTAATACTGCTTGCTTTACCGAAAATAGGTCCGTGATATCCAAGAGACATGATAAGACCCCTTATGAAGTTTTTTCATGGCAGAAAACCAAATATAGGCTTTCTTCATGTCTTTGGCTGTGTGTGTTTTATTTTAAATGATCGTGACAATCTTGGGAAGTTTGATCCCAAAGATGATGAAGGAATATTTGTTGGATACTCTCTATCCTCCAAAGCATATCGTGTGTACAATCTCAGGAGAAAATGCATTGATGAATCCATTCATGTCAAATTTGATGATCTAAGATCATCATCTCTTTCAAATGATGATGATGAATTACACAGGTGGATTTCCTCATGCATAGGTGATGCTCCCATAATCCACTCCACCGATGCATCCTCCATTCCCTTGAATCCTTCTTCAAATAACCAAGTTGGATTACCTTCCTTAGTGCCTAACACCTATTCCACCGAAATTGATCATCTTCCCACCAACATGTTTCCTCCCACCGAAACACCTTCTTCCACCGATATAATGCCTTCCACCGAACTTTTGCCTTCAACCGAATTCCAATCTGTCCACCGAATCTCTGTTCCCACTCTAACATCCTGTTCCACAAAAAATATTCCACCCCCTTTACCTCCTGCCACAAAATGGACCAAAGATCACCTAATAGATCAAATCATTGGTGATCAACAAGCTGGTGTTCAAACTCGCAAAGGAGTTGGAAATATTTGTCTCTATGTGAACTTTCTCTCTCTTATTGAACCCAAGAAGATTGATGAAGCTCTAGCAGATCCCTGTTGGATCACTGCCATGCAAGAAGAGCTTTCTCAATTTGAGAGAAACAAAGTTTGGAGATTGGTTCCCAGACCTCCAAAGAAGACAATCATTGGAACCAAATGGATCTTCAGAAACAAGATGGATGAAGAAGGCATAGTTATCAGAAACAAGGCCAGACTGGTTGCTCAAGGATACCGACAGAAAGAAGGCATTGATTATGATGAAACATTTGCCCCTGTTGCAAGACTTGAAGACATAAGAATCTTTCTGGCTCATGTTGCCTACCGAAATTTCAGGGTCTTTCAGATGGATGTTAAAAGCGCCTTCCTGAATGGGGAACTTGCAGAGGAAGTCTATGTGAAACAACCACCTGGCTTTGAAGACCCAACTCATCCAGACTATGTGTACAGACTCGACAAGGCTCTCTATGGTCTCAAGCAAGCTCCACGTGCTTGGTATGACACTCTTGCTGTCTTTCTTCTAAAGAATGGATACACCAGAGGTAAAATTGACAACACTCTCTTTATAAAGAAGACCTCAGGTAATATCATTCTTGTACAAATCTATGCAGATGACATCATATTTGGTGCCACTAATGAATCACTATGTGAATAGTTTGCTTCTCTCATGATGAGTGAATATGAGATGAGCATGATGGGAGAGCTTACATTCTTTTTGGGCCTTCAGGTCAAACAATCTTCAGAAGGAATTTTTATAAATCAAAGTAAATATATTCGTGACCTTCTGAAGAAATTCAAGTTTTTAGACAGCTCTCCTATGAAAACTCCCATGGCACCACCTTTGAAACTTCATGCTGATTTAAATGGTGAATCTGTGGATGGTACCAATTATCGAGGTATGATTGATTCTCTTCTTAACTTAACTGCGAGCAGACCAGATATTATGTTTGCTACTTGTCTATGTGCCCGTTTTCAAGCCAACCCAAAAGAATCTCATTTGGTTGTGGTAAAAAGGATTTTCAGGTATCTAAAAGGTACCTTGCACCTGGGTCTTTGATATCCCAAAGACTCGTGGTTTGAACTTATTGGGTACTCAGATTCAGATTATGCAGGTTCCAAGAATGATAGGAAAAGTACCACAGGTAGCTGCCAACTTCTTGGTGGAAAATTAGTCAGCTGGTCCAGCAAGAAACAAAACTCTGTGTCAACTTCAACTGCTGAAGCTGAATATGTAGCTGCTGGAAGCTGCTGTGCTCAAATACTGTGGATGAAAAATCAACTGTGGGACTATGCTCAAGTCTACTCCAAAGTCCAAATTCTGTGTGATAATTCAAGTGCAATAGCCATTGCAAATAATTCAGTTCTACATTCCAGATCTAAGCACATAGACATCAGATATCATTTCATCAGGGACCATATCTTAAAAGGTGACATTGAGCTACACTTCATTCCTACCGACCTTCAGCTCACCGATTTGTTCACCAAACCCTTAGATGAAGCCAGGTTCAACTTTTTAATAAGTGAACTTGGCATGTTGTATTTAGATTAAAAAGAATCGTTCATCAAGTCTCAATACCTTCGGTGGTAGGGCAGGGCACCGATATAAAGATCGGCGGAGAAAAATAAAGCTGTGGTAAAAAGAGCAAGAGTTGGGGTTTAGGGGGCGACTTCGGTGTGATAGTTTACCTAGAGTAATAACGACCAAAATTCATTAAGAATCCAGCTACAATCGGTGAATGGTTTGTCTACCGAAAGCAATCACCACCGAAGACCATTTCCACCAATTGGTAATTTCCATTGGTTACAAACACCACCGACAGTGTAAGAAACGGTTTTGACTTTCGGTGCTTTACCTCTATCGGTGAGTTCTTTCTCGTTTGTATCCTCTTTAGCCACCGACGCCTAAACCATACCGAAATCTCTAAGATTTTTGAACTTATCCCTTACACTTTTGCTTACATCACCCCTAAACCCTATGTGTCAGATTCTTGACCCTTCCCATTCCTTGTAACGGCGTTTCGACCACAACTTCCCATGCCCTCATCATTACCATTTTAATTATTCTATTTTTTTTAACCTTTTCTCTCACATCCACATAACCGTTCCCTCTGAAATTTTAAATCCATAAATCTCTCCCATATATACACGACCATTCGACTCATTCATCCTCTTCATTATCTTCTGTGCTCCAGACCTGCAAGTTTTCCATTACCATCTTTTTCTACAATGGCCTCTTCCAAGAATGCAGTTCCCACATGTTTCGAGGACCTCAAGTTCAATACGTGCAATCACGTTGCTCTTTTCAAACCCGACCCATCTCATCCCGAGTTCTCTACGGTAACTAAGTTTCTCACTCGATCCCCTCTCCTTCATGCTTTTACCTGTAATCCGAAGATGAGCAAGCTGCTCATTGGTAACTTCTGGTTAACCTGTGTGTACGACCCTTCGAACGACGCTATTCACGCCTCAATTCTCACTAACGAAGATGGTGATCACGACCTAACCTTTGGGGTCGATGATGTTCGTCTCGCCCTCAAAATCGATGCTTTTCAAACCTACGACGACTTGTATGTGGAAAACTTGCATGAGGAGGTCCTTCAGGCTATTGGCTACGTAGTCGACGATTCTTCCAAGTCTTCCAAAGGCCCCGGTACTCTTCTCCACGGCAAAATGGGCGGAGTGTGGAACTTTTTCTTTGCTCATGTTATTCATTGCCTCTCTCGCAAAACAAGTGGCCACGATCAATCCCCGTCCTACATCACAAAGCTCGCTCATGCCCTGATTTTTCAAAGACATGTCGACTTCGCATAATATTTCTTCACTGAACTCACGGAAGTGATTAAGCATCCCAAAAAGTGTTATGTTGCCTACCCGCGCTTTATCTCGATGATTATTCAGCACAAGCTTGAAAAAGCTTTGGAGGCGGACCGCAAATTTTCTTCTCCACGATTTGTTTATGACTGGTCTTCTCCGGTCGTAGGTGTCAAAACACTTAATGTTGGACCACTCGCTACCGACCGCCCGTTACGACAAGGTATGATTACACTCGCTCACTCTCCCAAGCTACATTGAGGTGATGCGGAAATTCCCGGGTTTAAACACCCGGAAATTCCCGAGGTCACTCCAACTGTCGTGGCCCCTTCTTCCCGTTCCCGAGTTAAGTCGGGGGGCGCCAAAAAGAAACAACATAAGGTCTCCGACACCTCCGCCACCGCTTCTAAGACAATGCCACCGATAAAACCATCGGTGGCTGCCCCGGTCCACAAACATTCTCTCAAGCGGAGGCACTCATCTTCCCCCCGATGTCTTCTCTAAAAAGATCTCGTGCACCTTTGATCGAACCATCCCATCCACGGGACTTTCTTAAACCCACTACCAACTCCTCCGCAGTCTCTCAAAAGACTGCAGTAGTAGAAATGGAGTTCCCATCTTTTGCCTCTCCACTCACCTCTTCGGGTGGTAGAGATGACTTCGGGGACTCTCCCCTCGAAGGAGTCGACTTGGCACTGCACGACCTTTCACCCGATCAGTTTATGATCTATGAAGAAGCACAACCCGATCAGGGTTCCCCCCACCGAATCTCCCCCAAATGACTTCTTTGATTTTCTTTTGGATGACACTGGTTCTCCCCGAACAATCCCGTCCACCGAAGAAATCCCCACCGAGCCTCCCTCACCGCAGACTCAACTCACTTCCCGAAGTTCTCCCTCACCGACGAAGCAACCCACACCCCGAAGATCTATCTCACCGACGAAGCAACCCACACCCCGAAGATCTCCCTCACCGACAAAGCAACCACCGAGAACTCTCTATCCCGATGTATTGTCGGATTACCTCCCCAATCTCACTCCCAAAGAAGATCAACTCCGTCTCCGATTCCATCTCCCGGAATTCGGTGGTAATGCCTCTACAACTACTCGGTTGCCCTCTGACTATCTTGACGATGTTCAAGAGTGTGCTCGCCAATGTCGGCTCGCCGGCACACAGTTTGAATCTTTCAAGCAATCAACTCTCTCCATGCTCACACATGCCGACTCCAGAATCTCGGTGCTCGAGACTAGTTTCCCATAGATTTTGTCAGATGCTCTTGCCGACGCTCTTCGGCTATTCAATAATACGCTTGTTTCCTTATCTTCCAAGGTGGAATCCTTGACAACTTCTCATGGGGATCTTGCTATTTCTTTTGGCGCTTTCAAGGAATCCTCTATAGTCAAGGATACTGAACTCTAGAGACTTATTCAAGAGGCCAGGTCTCATCAAGATCATGACAAAAGCATCGCCGATTCTCTCAGCACTCTTCTCACCAACGCTGACAACATGCAGGAGAAATCCCAGTGGGAAATGGACTTGGGTGATTTTACTATGATCTCCAGTGACACCACTCAAAGCTTGGCTCTTCTTCACACCAAGTTTGATAGTGTTTTTAAACAGTTGGGTTTTAAGATTCCGGCTGCTGCTGAGGGGGAGAAAACTCTTAGTCAACCAAAACTGCCATCGATTAAGAGATCTATCAGCAACATGCCTCCACCTTCCACCGAAACCTCACCACAGGCCACCGAAACTCCAGCTATGTCTTCAACGAAACACGCAGGTACCACCGATCTTATCTCCACACCGACCAAATCTCCTTCAGTGGTGGAAACTAAGGCAAGGTCTGAGGGGGAGCAAGTTTCTAAGACCCCCAAAGACAAAGGCAAGAAAACCCTCACAGCTAAACAGTTGGCCGAAGACGAAAAGAAAAGCAAAGAATTAGCAAAATATGGGACTCGACATACCGATGCTCAGACTCTGAAGCTAAAACCTCCTTCTCAACAATCTAAAGAATCCAATCTCGGTCTGACTCCTCAGGAGCTTGAGGAGGCCAGACTCGCCCAAAAGGCCTTAGATGATTCTAGGGCTCTCTCCGTAAAAGTTGCAAAAGAAGAAGCTATTAAAGCCAAGTCTGCCGACCCTATTTCCACCCAAAAATCGGTGCTAAGTGCCATCGAAAAAGAAAGGAACAAAGAAATAAAGTGGTACAAAAGGACCATGCATCAACGACTTATAAGGTCCCCGATCTCAAACGTCAAAATAGCTACTGCCAAAGCCAACCCAAAGGATATCATGCTGATCATCGATAGAGAAGATGGCTCAATGAAAAGTGTGAGAGATGTCCACCTCAAACATTACGGTCTCCCCGAATGGTATGAGATCTCTCAACACTTGCTCAGAAGTGCAAACCCAAAGAAAGACATATTTGTCAAATGCATTGATGGATTGATGGAAAAGATGAAAGAGATTAAAAGAAAATACAACATAGTCCTATCCACCGATGAAAGGGCAAAACTTTAATAAATGAAAGAGGAAATCCGTCTTCCCAAAGTCAAGAATCCTACCGATAAGGTATTCAAGGAAATGGAAGCTGAAGGGGAGACTCCAAATGTAAGCAACCTAAATATGTCCATCCCCACATCTGTGCCTTATCCTACCACGACTTTGAGCCTCTCACCGATACCTAGACTGTTCTTCAATGATGGTTTTGGTCATCGGGCCTTTTTCAGATTTGCACAAATTCCCATCGCCGATACTTTGTTTCTTGAAGGCATCTCCAACCTATTTCCTTACATCCCCGAAGCTCAACCATTCTACCGAAATTTGTTGGATGAAATCAAGCGCCGACAAACTTCCAAGAAATAGTCTCTTTCTCAGTGGTACATGTAAAAGTATGTTTCTCTTTTTGACAAATGTACGGAAAACTTATCTAAATACAAGTACCTCTCTATTTGAATTTTCTTTCGGTACATAACTTTAATTTTTAAACTTGTAAATATTGTATACATACTCATACAAAAGAAAAATAGATCAAAAAGAACAAAAAGAATGGTCTATGTGAAAAGAACCCAAAAAGAGTAAAAAGGGTCAAAATGCATTTTACTTTTCAATACTCTTAAATATTCTAAGGAAGGAGCTCAAATTCAAATAGGGGGAGATTGTTGGGTCACCAAAGATTTGAAATTGACTCACCGATGTTTTCCCTAAAATCCTACTTAGAATATTTTAGTATGGTTCTTTAGATGACTTGTACAAGATAGCAACTGTTCTGTGAAGTCAAAGATCAACCGAAACCAAGCTTGAAGAGATTCTCTTTGCGGAATTAAGAAGACTTCTCAAGATACATACAAGTCAATGTCCACCAAATTGTGTCTTCACACATCGGTGGACATCCTCACCACCGATGGTGTCTTCACACGTCGGTGGACATCCTCACCACCGATGGTGTCTTCACACGTCGGTGGACATCCTCACCACCGATGTTGTCCTCACATCGGCCATATATGTCCCACCGATATGTTTGGTAAAATCGGTGGGATCTTTGTGTGAATGGTTTTCTTTGAAGATGGTTTTAAAAACCATTGTCAATTATATCGGTGAAACACCTTCGGTATGATTGTCTTGAAATACACATCAAGAAGATCATTTTTATGGGACAATATCTGTTGCCAGGTAAAAGTGACTTTTTGTCAACTTATCTATTTTTAGATAAGGTCCCTTTTAGCATGGGTTCTATTCCTTGTACCAAGGAAAAGGTGATTATGACATATCAACTTTTCAGAAGTCCACTGGTACATAGCAAGTCCTCTGAAGACATGTGTACCAAATATTTAATCCTCAATACTCTTATCCTCACTATAAAAGGAAGTAGAAGGCTCCATGCAAACCACGCTTTCTGGATATCTCTCTCAGTGCAAGAAATCTCCATATTGCTTAAAAACTTCATATCTTTGTTCTAAGTGTTCTTAGTTGTTTTATTTTGTTTTCTTTGTGAAAGATTGTTAGAATAGTTTATCTGTTCTTTTCCGAAACAATCTTTATTTCTATGTGTACTTCTTGTTGAAGACTTTTCAATAATAGAATTAAAATTGTGAAAATTTTAAGTATTGTATTAACCCCCCCCCCCCCCCCCCCTTCTACAATACTTGTTATAGCCATCTGGGACTAACAGAACTTATATTCAACATAAAATTGACCCTAACAATCTCCTTCTTTGAATCGAAGTTCGAGTTCACGCCAGTTATCAACGTATCTTTTACGGAGCGCAAAGTGTACCTCGAACATTCGGATGGCATGGCGATAGTCGATGCGTTATTCAACCACTTCTAAGGCTTTTTGAGCAGTAGTTTCATTCGGATTGGGAACATACGAGAGCCTTTGATATTCAGATTCGAAGGAGATGATTTTTCGAAGAGCATCTTGAACTTTGAAGAGCGTGCCATCGCATAATCTGTCTACCTGACTGAAGCGTAGTAATTTCTTTTCATTCTGATCGTTGATGTAGACTATCCCAAATTCAGGTTCCAGAAGCAGTGCGTTCTCGGGATACATCTTCAGTTCGGGCGCTTTTAGATTAGGCTTTAACAGGTTTACCTTCTTAGCTCTGTTCGCGATTGCCATTTGGAAGTCCGAGAGATAGGACATCATGATGGTACGGACTTGGAATCGATGAACAGCTTCGAGCGCTTTGGTTACTTGAAGCGGTCGGATAGTTCTGGTACGGAGGTCTTTCAGTATAGCATAGATGTCGAACGGTCGGAGGTGCTGGAAGTCGACTTCAGAGAATCGCCATTCATTTTCGTCTTCTCGTTGGACGTAGAAGATGGGAAACATAACTTTCAGAATTCTGCCTGTTTGGATATTCAGCACTTCGGTGATCTTATGCTTGGTTCGGACTTGGCTAACTGGTAGACACCGCTTCATTGCGTTTACGTATTGGCTTTGGTATTCCGGGTCAGAGCTGTAAATACCAAGGCAAAAAGTAGGCTCGATGGTGCGTAGCTTGTGAACGAACAGCCTTTTCATAGATTCCTCCAGGCGAGGAATACATATCGTGATCTTCTCCCATCGGATCTGTTGCTATTGAGGAGGAGGAAGATCCGAAGCTGTCGGTTGTTGTTGAGGAGATGTCGGAATATCAGCAGTTGTAGATTCGGGTCTTGCAGAAGTTTCGGCGGCTTGAGCTGAGTGAACGGGAGTTCCATACAGATTATGAAGCAGAAATTGGTCGTAGTCAACATTATCGTCTTCATCAGTTGGGAAGACCAGATTTACTTGGAGATTTACGACACTGGCGGCTTTTTCATACCATGCATCTTCGGTCTCCGGGTCGGTCTGTGTGTTTGGATCAATAAGATTGAGTATACATCCATCTGATGTATCAAAGTTGACCAAATCCTGTGTTGTTCACTCAGGCTTTTCAACCGTCGGGTCTTCGTCATCGGAGATGGCCATATCCTGTACCATCTCGACTAAAGGCAACTCGACTTCGGGTTGTTCTTCAGTTGTAGTTGCCGTAGTTGAAGGTTCCGGTTGAACCACAGTAGCTTCAGGTATGATTGGGACGGACTCAGTTAATCATTGTCTCTTGTTCTCCCCCTCACGGTGATCAGGATCATCCTGGTCATCGTGCCTTCTCTTGAGTCCGCCAGCTTGACTCTTGCAAGTGTCTTCGAGTGAGGCGACTCTGTCGGACAGCGTTTTAAGCGCTTGTTGAACGTCCTTAAGAGTCGTGTCAAGCTGGTCCAATCTAGTAGTAATGGATGACGAAGGAGCATTGACCTGTGATTTCAGAACGGAGATCAGGTCTGCTTCGGTAGAGGCGTCGGTTTCGGATTGCTGGAGCAGCTGAGCTAGAAGCATAGTTTTCAGGGTGTCCACCAAAAGATTTGGCTGAACGGGAGCCGGTGGTGGTGTCGGTGCAGTTTAAGGTTCGACCAGCTTCTCTCTACCTTTGATCAGAGTCATCAGTTTGTCGAGCTCATTGGTAAAGCGCTGTTCCATGGCCTCGCGGACGGCCTTTACGGCACCGTCCAGATATCCCTTTGACACTAAGTCGGGTAATGTAACTCCGGGATCACTTAGATTACCCATTGAGGCGTCTACCATAGAGGCAGAGCCACCTACGTTCACGGTTGGCATAGGGGTAGCCGTGGTTGGATTTCCCTCCGATCCTCGCGTTCCGCTTAAATGCGAAGAAACTACGGATGTTCCAATCAGGTCACCAAGAGCATCGATGTTCGCTTCCTCATCTTGTGTCCTAGCCGAAGAATGTTCAATAACAAGTGGCTCTAGACTCATTGGTGCTTTAAAGGAAGTCGAGACCGGGGGAGGCTGGTTGTTGGGAACTGAAGATATGCTAAGTATGGTTAGTACTGCCAGAACAACATTACTACTGCCAGATCAATGTTAGTGCTGCCAGAATAAAGATACTACTGCTAGTTCAAGGTTAGTACTGCTGAGTCATTAATGCTGCAAGAACATGATTAGTACTGCTAGACAAGTTACTACTGCTGGTACATGGTTAATACTGCTGAACAAAGTTAATACTGCTGGTATATTACTACTGCTGGAATATCATTAATGCTGCTGATTAAAAGTTAGTACTGCTGATGTCTTACGAAAACTGTTAGTACTGCTTGGGCATATCAAACATTACTACTGCTGGAAGATTATTAGTACTGCTTGAGAAGAATGAAGTTAATACTGCTTGTGATCAGAACATGGAATGCGAGATTGAAGGAGATAAAGATGGATTGATTGAAGATATACTTAAAAGAATATTCTGAAGATCAATCTTATTTTGATAGTTATCTTGTAATTATTCAGTATATATACTTGTTGATAGATAGCTATTAAGAAGAAGAGAAATAATACGATATACAAAATACAATTAGAATTCGATTGTGTTTTAGAGAGAATTAACCTCAAGGTTTAAGAACCCTATTTCTAGAGAAGTAGAAGTCGTCTTGATTGAGTTTGTTCATCAAGATTGAGGTTTGGTTGTAATCTTGTGAGTCGAAACAGTGAATACAAACAACTGTGTGTTTTCTGATATTCTGTTCATTGATTGTGAGAATTAAAGTTCTATTCCGCAGATTCTTTAATTCTGAATTCTAAGTATTAATTGTCTTGTTAAGATTCGATCCTGGCAAGTGGTATCAGAGCTTGTGTTTCTTAGAATTCGACAATTATTATGGACAATTCTATTGAATCAAACAGTACTTTTGATTGGAGTGATCAAGCAGAAGAGGCAATCCAGAATCATGCACTCATGGCAGAAGTCTCAGATATTCCTACTGAGGTAAAATCTAATCTCTGTTCTCAAGCTTGTATAGACACTGTTAAAAGGTATAGAGATCACAATCAGGGAATGTGTGATGACCTTAAGAGATTAGAAAAGGACATAAGAGATTATGTATTGATTGTTGAAAGGTTTGAAGAACAAATTAAGGCTTTTCAAGCCAATGAACTTCAACACTCATATGATACAAACTACTGGAAGTGGGAAAAGGGTGGTCTGGAGTTCCAACTGAAAGAGTCTAGGGAAGAGTGTGAGAAACTAAAAGGAGAGCTTGAGAAAGTTAAACTAGATGTAGAAAAGTTTACTTGTGCCTCTAAAGTCATGGACAACATAATCAACTCTCAAATCCATAGTAAGTTGAAACCAGGAATAGGGTACAATGCCACACCCCCACCCTATAACAACAACTACATCCCTCCTAAGTCAGACCTATTAGAAACCAAGGATAGGAAGGACTTACCTAAAGGAGCCATAGAAGTAGATCCAGTAGATAAAGTAGTTGTTGAGGAGAAGACTGAAAAAGAAGGATCTGATGAGGAATGTGAAAGTCCATGTGTTAAGAACAATGAGATGAAAAGGACTGACAAGGGAAAGGGAGTTCATTATACACAGACCACTGTTGTGAACTCTAAAACTTGTGAACACTGTTCTTGCAAGAAATCTCAAGAGAATAAGCCCCAAAAACATGATAAAAAGAGGGGAAATCAAAGAAATTGGAATAACTAGTGGGCACAAAAGCAAGGAGTTGATCTGCAAAGGATTAACAGACCAAAACCTTGTTTCATCTGTGGCAGATTGAATCACCTTGCCAAACACTGTTATTTCAATCCTATTAACCAAAGGATAAATTTTCAAAGACCTTTTTATAAATCCAATGGTTATAGGAAGCCTGCAAGGAACCATGTGGCTAAGAAACAAGCTAAATCCAAAAGCCACATGAGGAAAAAGACTGAAAAGGAATGTGTCAATATGTGGGTCTCCAAAAGCACTAATACCTCAGATAGTACTGCTGAAAAGGATAGTGCTGCTAGAAGCAATACTGCTAACAAGGTTAGTGCTGCTAGAAGCAATACTACTGCCAATACTACTGCTAGCAGTGTTAGTGCTGCTAACTCAGTTAGTGCTGCTAACTCAGTTAGTGCTGCTAACTCTGTTAGTGCTGCTAACTCTGTTAGTGCTGCTAACTCTGTTAGTGCTGCTAACTCAGTTAATGCTGCTAACTCAGTTAGTGCTGCTAACTCTGTTAGTACTGCTAACTCTGTTAGTGCTGCTAACTCAGTTAGTGCTGCTAACTTTGTTAGTACTGCTAACTCTGTTAGTGCTGCTAACTCAGTTAGTGCTGCTAACTCTGTTAGTACTGCTAACTCTGTTAGTGCTGCTAACTCTGTTAGTACTTCTTCTAAGGTTAATACTGCTTCTAGTGTTTATGCTGCTAGACCAATTATATTGACAAAGTACTCAAATTCTGCAGTACCTAAGTTTAAAAACCTCATCAAAACTCAGTGCAAGTACTTTGATGAGCAAGGGAGACCCAAGACCACTTCGGCTTGGGTTCCCAATAAAAACTAATTGATTTATCAGATGTGCAGGGCAACCAACAGCTCAAGGGGAAGAGCATCTGGCATGTTGATAGTGGTTGCTCCAGGCACATGACAGGTAACATGGCCTGCCTCAAGAATTTCAAAAGAATTGATGGAGGACATGTTACTTTTGAAAATAATCCTGCAGGAGGTAAGATAAGTGGTAAAAGTAAAGGTGATGTCAGAAGGTAAGATGACATTTGAGGATTTGACTAGTGCTGCAAAGTATAGTTACTACTGCTAGTGCAGAGTTACTACTGCTATTGCAGAGTTACTACTGCCAGTGCAGAGTTACTACTGCTAGTGCAGAGTTACTACTGCCAGTGCAGAGTTACTACTGCTAGTGCAGAGTTACTACTACCAGTGCAGAGTTTCTACTGCTAGTACATATTTTCTACTGCCAATGAGTAGTTAATACTGCTCAGTAGTTAATACTGCTTTGCAGTTAATACTGCTAGTGCACAGTTAATACTGCCAATGAGTAGTTAATACTGCTTGTGTAGTTAATACTGCTCAGTCGTTAATACTGCTTAAGTAGTTAATACTGCTTCGTGGTTAATACTGCATATGTCGTTAATACTGCTTTTGAAAATCTAGGGCAAATACTGCTATAAATACCCCTGTTTGCCCGCCAAAGTTCATAACGACTCTTCGCATTAACTTCTTCTCTCTCTCGTTCTAACCTCTTCTCCCTAGAATCTCTGTGTTTTCTATACAAATCCTCAGGAAGCACAACGATTATGGGGTTTGTCAACGAGCACAATGAGATTGCGATGCTTCAGAAGCCGAAGCAGGCCGCAGGATTTCACGACATTGTGGATTTTCTCAAATCCACTCATATTTCTTATGCCCTAACGGTGAATCCGACTATCTACATCGAGCATCAGACGCAATTTTGGGCCAATGCCACCATGGAATCCGAAGATGGGCAGAAAGTCATCCAAACAAGGGTATGTGACAAACCCTTGAAAGTTTCAGAAGAACTCCTTCGCATCACTCTTCGATTAGATGATGCCTCAGGTATAACTTCTATTCCTAATGAAGAACTATACTCAACTTTAACAAGAATGGGGTATGACGGTCCCATTGGAGTTTTTAAGTTTTACAAGTCTAAATTTCATACACAATGGCGATTCTTTGTTCAAACCTTAATGCATTGCATGTCAAAGAAAACTACTGGATGGAGTGAGTTTAGCAGTACCATTGCTTATGCCCTGGTCTGCTTGGCCACTGCCAGGAAGTTTAATTTTTCACAAATGATTTTCAATGATCTTGTATCAAACCTGGAATCCAAAAAGTGGTTTTATATGTATCCAAGGTTTGTTCAAGAAGTGATAACTAAGGAATTGACGGATATACCTCAATTTGATGAGGTATATGTGCCAAAACCCCCTAAAGGGAAGGTTTTCTCAAATATGAGGAGACTTCCTAGGGACTCGGAAGGAGTTGACACACCATTGTTCTCTACAATGATGGTTGTGTCCCACACAATTGAAGGTATGGCATCAGGGTCAAGGCCCTCATTAGACACACCCACTGATGACCAATCCCAACCTTCCATCACAAAAGACATCCCTCAGTCCATTCTTGAACGACCCACTCCCAAAATAACCAAGAAATTTGAAAGAAGAAAGGTACACAAGGTTCCTTCCCTTGATGTATCTCCTAAGAGCCCGAAGCCCTTAAGCCCTCTGTTGGAGCATTCTCCAATGGAGAATATCGAAAGGGAAACCACAGGGGTGTCTCCCAACCCCAAGAAGGTGCTCACTAAGGAGAAGGTTGAGCATGTGAGTCGCAAGGCTGCCACTACTTCTGCTAGCAAAGAGAAGGCCAGTGGTAAAATAACTAAGCCCTTCCTCACGGCAACTCAGGGTGAGAAATCATCCAGAGGTCCCAGGTGCCAAGAAACCAAGGGGGTAGGTAGTGCTTTTTCTAGGCAAGAGACACCTGCTAAAACTTCCAATGATCCTGTAAGGAAGGTAAACACTTCTAAACCAGGTGAGGATAGATACACTTATGAGGAATTGATGGACACTATTGCAAACATAAACACAGATGTGGTCAGTCAGAAAAAGGAAATTGATGAACTCAAGAAAGTGGTCCTCTATCAAAACTCACAGCTTGAGAAGCAAAGGAAGATGATCACTAAGTTGATGCACAGAAAGAAGAAAGCTCAGTTTGTCCTTAGGAGAAGAAACCCTACCAATGATGCTTCCAAAAAGGGGGAGTTAGACTCTGATCTAAACATGGAGGATGAAAAAATTGAGGGGGAGTATGAGTATAAGGTTGAGGGGGAGACTGAGGAGGCTGCAGATATTACAAAGGAAGCAGAAACAAAAACAGCAGCAGAAACCGTTACTGCTGCTGATCTTACAAAGGAAGCAGAAACAGAAGCAGAAGTAACTGAAATTTTGAAGAATCTTGTGGAGGCAGCAGTAATTGAAAGTGAGAAGAAAGCAGAATCTGTTCCTATTGTAACTAAAACAGAGATTGATGAAGAGATATATTGGATTGTGAAGGACAGTGTCGAAGCAGCAGTATTGAAGGTTATAAAAGAAGCAGTAACAGCTATAGCAGTAGAAATGGTTACTGCTGCTGAAAAACAAAAGGCAGCAGAAACTGTTAGTGCTGCTAAGAGCCACAAAGAAGAAACAGCTGAAACCACTCCTGAAGCTGTTAAATCTTTCAAAAGAACAAAGAGGCCAAGAACAAAGTCCATAGCCTCAAAGAAGAAAGATGTAAAGAAGCCAAGGGTGTATCCAACTGTAGAAGAAGCCCAGGAGGAAGCAGTGAAAGAGAAATCTGATCCAAAAGTTGCTGAAGAAGAAGTGGCAACTTCATCAGGCCAACCAAGCAATGTACAATCACTGCCAAATGCTCAAAGTGATTTGTATATTACTGTGGTTAATACTAATCCAATCCAAGCTGAACCAATATCTTCTATGGCTCCTGAGATCATCTTCTGGGACACATTGAAAGATGGAAGAAAGGAGTTGATCAGAATCAAAAGGGCAGATGGAAAGTTTGAAGTTTGTCCTACTTGGGGAAAACTTATCAGAACATGCTCTAGATCTGACTTGGAAGAGATGTTCAAGGTGGGAATGAGGCTATATGGAAACATGCTGACAGAGCAAGGTATGTCTATCACCAAGATGGTTCTTGAATACTTGTGCTTAATGTTCAAACCAGAAGCAGTTCAATATTTGATGGCAAGGAATTTTCAAGTCATTACCAACTGGATGCTCATTGAGAATTGTGGAGTGTATGTCATCTCTCTTGACAATACATTTCATGAATATTATTTGGTGGATGTTGTATACAAGCACAACATGAAAAAGTTGAAAGGAATGCTGCATGCTAAGTTGGTGAGTGACAAAGACTCTAAGATGGCAAGATACCTTGTAAAAAGGATTCTCAATCAAAGTCTGGGATTGGATCCAAATTTATGCGTTGATGATTAGGTTTTGGAAGCATCATCTGAAGAACTTAACTTCTCATCCTGAAAAGTCAAGTTAGGGGGAGATTGTTGGGAACTGAAGATATGCTAAGTATGGTTAGTACTGCCAGAACAACATTACTACTGCCAGATCAATGTTAGTGCTGCCAGAACAAAGATACTACTGCTAGTTCAAGGTTAGTACTGCTGAGTCATTAATGCTGCAAGAACATGATTAGTACTGCTAGACAAGTTACTACTGTTGGTACATGGTTAATACTGCTGGTATATTACTACTGCTGGAATATCATTAATGCTGCTGATCAAAAGTTAGTACTGCTGATGTCTTACGAAAACTGTTAGTACTGCTTGGGCATATCAAACATTACTACTGCTGGAAGATTATTAGTACTGCTTGAGAAGAATGAAGTTAATACTGCTTGTGATCAGAACATGGAATGCGAGATTGAAGGAGATAAAGATGGATTGATTGAAGATATACTTAAAAGAATATTCTGAAGATCAATCTTATTTTGATAGTTATCTTGTAATTATTCAGTATATATATTTGTTGATAGATAGCTATTAAGAAGAAGAGAAATAATACGATATACAAAATACAATTAGAATTCGATTGTGTTTTAGAGAGAATTAACCTCAAGGTTTAAGAACCCTATTTCTAGAGAAGTAGAAGTCGTCTTGATTGAGTTTGTTCATCAAGATTGAGGTTTGGTTGTAATCTTGTGAGTCGAAACAGTGAATACAAACAACTGTGTGTTTTCTGATATTCTGTTCATTGATTGTGAGAATTAAAGTTCTATTCCGCAGATTCTTTAATTCTGAATTCTAAGTATTAATTGTCTTGTTAAGATTCGATCCTGACACTGGTCTCTTGTTTCAATACCAGTACGCTCCGAGTGAGAGACCGGTAGAAGTTGTGCTTCATCCCCGTGAGAAGTTGAAACACCCGTCTTTGAGAGACGAGTGAGTGGCTGAGGAGGTTGTACAATTGCGCCGCTGGGTCCATAGCGGCTTCTTCAATACCTCGTTCCAACAGATGAGACGGGATAGAAGATATGGCTACCCAAATGACACTTGGCTGGATTCGCTCAAAAGCCTCTTTATCTTTACGACTTAATTTTTATTGGTTCGCTTTCGACCATAATTCCCTCTGTCTCACATGTTCTAATTGTTCAACTAATTCTCCCTCAGGTCTCCTTGTAACTCTCGTATCAGGCTGGGTAGTAGGGAACAGAGGTGGTATCGGTGAGTCAGATGGGATGCCTTCGATAAAGTCTGGGTTTGGTCCGATACGGGTTGGGATAAATGTTGCCCGTATGGTAAGATCCGTATCGGATTTGGTGGAGTCGGATTCCACGTTTTCAACATGTCGGGAAGGTGAAGGAGGGTCAGATAAGTAAGGCTCGGAGTCACGGTGGAGCATCGGTCGAGACGATGTGCCGGCTTCGCCTGTCGGTCGGGTGATAGGGGTTGGGGGTTGTCAGCTTGTTTCGGCTTGGGGAGTACTGGGACGCGTATCCAATGCACTGCCCACTCCGGTTCCCCTCCCATGATATCTCATCACTCCCCGCCTGGGAGCCCCTGCTGCCCGGACCCTTCCACCTTTTGTCCTAGGACCCTCACGTCCCTCAGTTCTATGTCCCTGGGGAGGTCCCTCCGGCGCTAGCTGGACCATGGGAGCATCTAACTCTCTCCTATATTCTACCACACTCGGTGCATTTGGATCCGCGTGTGCCAGTAGGGCTTCAGGTAAGGGCATGGGTATGGCGTTGGACGGGTTTCGAATCACCATGTATTGCTAGTGGAAAGGAGGACATACCGGATGGTTAAGTCGTCGCGGTATGGCTGGATTCGCGTCCATGTGTTGTCGCACAACCAAGGATAGGAAACGAGGGTATGGGAGGAACTTCTTTTGCTTCGACCCACCAATTTGTCGAATAGCTTGCACCATTTCGCGCCAGATTATCATTGCGAAGTCGACGTGTCTGTTGTAGCACACGGCATGGAATAGACGAAGGAAGTCGCCGGTGCACTGGTCTATTCCCTTCCATCTGGATGAGAGACACATGTTCAGTATGGTGAACAACATGTACCAGATGGGCGCCAAATATTTGCTGTTGAACGCCGAAGGTCGATCGAGAGCGTGGTTGTAACCGAGTGCGCGTACTTGAGCACATAGAGTCGCGTCATTGACCGCGGGGTCGTAGCGTGGATGTCCGCCGGCGGTGGCTTCGGGTAGTGACAGTAGACGCCGGAAGTGCTCATGTGTGAGCGTGAAGGGGTGGTTGTCGATCCGCGCCGTGATGGTCTGTGAATTGGCAGCCGTAACGACTTGTGCAGAGAGCCATACTTGATAGACATACAACACTGGGACGTCGGCTGTGGCAGTGAGGGCCTCACGGAGAGGGTGACCAAGTAATATGTCCACGACCACACGGTGTTGTGGCTGTGGTCGGAACTCAGTGGCGTCCAAATGATGGTTGTTGGCCTCCATCTCAATGCCATGATCAGGGGCGACCAAGGCATTATTGGCTGCTTCGTCGATAAATTCCTCTTGAGGAGGAATTTGCTCTTCAGGATGTTGTTGTTGTTCTTGATCCGCCATGTAATATCTAGAACAGAACCAAAGTTAGTATTCAAGACAGATGAACAAGTGCCGGCGCGTACCTTTGCAGAAGGTGGCTCAATCTGATACAGCTTGAGGACAGGCAGTGAGAAAACAGGTACAGGACTGACAAACACAGAGGTGTCCGGACAAATTAATGAAAAACAAAAACTTTTCGGACAACCCATGGTATCCGGACAAAAGGTATCCGGACAACACAGTTTTTCGGATGGGAAGAATGTTTCCGGACAAAATGAAGATTCCGGGAAAAATGGTTTCCGGATAACAATGGGTACCAGACAAATAGGGTACCGGACACCTCAACTATCCGGTAGTTGAACTTACCGGATAACTAGTTTTCCGGATGTTGATTGTTACCGGACAAAATATCTATATTATAAAGCTTTCCGGGCAAATCATCATTAACTTGATAGTTTCTGGGCACGAAGAGTGTGTCCTGACGACATCCAAAAGTATCAATCGAGCAAATTACACTCCCAAACATTTGTTAAAACATTCAAGGATTGTCGATGATAGCATATGTACATACAGACTCAACTAAAACGACCTGAACTACACCGATTGACTCGAAGTCGTAGAGACTCATCGTGGGTATTCAGATATGTTCAATTGACCAAATATGTGGTCGATTCGAGTGATGTATAGCACGATATGTGTGTAGGCTAAGTCAAGATGGATAAACGAAACACATACCTGATTTTGGAACTAAGAAAGAGTGAGATGCTGGGATGACGCAATATTCCGAACGAGAGAGGGAGAGTTCGAGAGGTTTAGGGTTTTGCTATTGTTACTGGATAAGTGATTTGAAGAGAATCCGGATGCCTTTTATAGCAACCCAACAATTCGGGTGGGTCTACCCGGATACCCATCCGGTCCGGAAAGCTATCCGGATTGAGGGGTGTTCGGAGACCTGTCCGGACACTTTGACAGTTTAGCAAAAATTGTCCTTTCTCTTGCAAAAAATTATATCCTTAGGATTTTGACAGAACTTTCTCTCGCTCCCCCTCAAATTGAGCATGGGGAATGCGTTGCTCCCCCTTGGATAGTGCAAAAATGTGCAATGGAGAGGCCGACACACAACAAAAACTTTTAGACATTTAAAGAAAAACTTGTGTCGCTCCCCCTCAAATGATGAACATAAGATGATATGCTCCCCCTTAGAATGTGCGCGTAGTGTGAAATGCACACGGGAGTATCCACACACAAAAAAAATATTTTCATCAGAAGAAAAAAATGTGTGTGACGCTCCCCCTCAACAATGGAGTAAACTTACCTGATACCGGTTTATGCTCCTTCTGAACACATGAACACTCGTGAAAGCACATATATAAGCAAATAAAATAGACGACAGTATGACAGATAGGAAACACACATGGAAAGAAAGGAAACAAACAAAATCTACCTAATAAATACAGAGACTCGATCTAACTGTGTAACTGATACAAGTAGAATACAAGTGTGAGAAAGTGTATGCTCAATCATCAGGAGTGTAAACACCGGATGATGAGTAGACAGTTACTCGTAGATATATGGAACTTGTAACGGGCACACAATCAGATCAAGTCTTCAGATTTAGCATACCCAACTTGGACACTAGAGTATTAAAACGTTTTTCGTCCCAGGGTTTTGTAAACAGGTCTGCTAACTGATGCTCAGTATTTACAAAGTAGAGTTCGACCGTACCTCTTTCAACGTGATCCTTAATGAAATGGTACCGAACGTCGATGTGCTTGGTCTTAGTATGTTGGACCGGGTTGCTGGATATGGCAATTGCGCTCTTTGAGTCGCAGTAAATGGGCACCTTTACGTATGTGAAGCCGTAGTCCTTGAGTTGGGTACGCATCCAAATCACTTGAGAACAGTAGCTCGCGGCGACCACGTACTCCGCCTCGGCAGTCGACGTAGAGACGCACTGCTGCTTCTTTGATGCCCAACTCACTAGGCTATTTCCCAAGAACTGCACATGCCCCGATGTGCTCTTCCGGTCTAGCATGCTGCCCGCATGGTCCGCATCAGAATAAGCGGATAACTGAAAACCTGTCTCTTTCGGGTACCACAAGCCAAGATCAGCAGTACCACGTAAATAACGAAAAATTCGTTTGACAACTATTAAATGAGACTCTTTTGGTTTTGATTGAAATCGGGCGCATAGAAAAGTTGAAAACATGATATCCGGTCTACTTGCGGTTAGATACATCAAAGAACCGATCATTCCCCGATACAGTTTAGTGTTCACTTCCTTTCCGTTAGGATCGGCGTGAAGCTTTGTACCGGGTGCCGTGGGAGTTTTCATTGGTGAGGACTGTTCCATCTAGAATTTCCTAAGAATATCCTGGATGTACTTGGCCTGGTTTATGAATATCCCGGTCGACAGTTGTTTAACTTGAAGACCAAGGAAAAAATTCATCTCACAAAGCATACTCATTTTAAAAAATTGTCCCATAAGTTTGGCAAAGTTCTTTGCATACTGAGGATTGGTAGAACCGAATATTATGTCATCGACATACACTTGTACTAAGACAATATGACCCTTTTCGTTATTGATAAATAGAGTGGAATCGATCTTACCTCGTGTGAATTCTGATTTCAGTAAGAACTCGGACAGAGTGTTGTACCAGGCTCGTGGATCTTGCTTTAGACCGTAAAGCGCCTTGTCTAGAACAAAGACATGATTAGGCTTCGAATCGTCCACAAATCCTTCTGGTTGCGACACGTATACTTCTTCCTTGATATCGCCGTAAAGGAATGCGGTCTTCATATCCATTTGGAAGACCGTGAAGTTCTTGTGCGTGGCGTATACAAGAAACATACGTATAGCTTATATCCTTGCTACCGGAGCGTAGGTCTCGTTGTAGTCAATCCCCTCTTGTTGACGGTACCCCTTGGCCACGAGACGCGCCTTGTTGTGTACGACGATGCCGTCCTCGTCCTTCTTGTTCTTGAAGATTGACTTGGTTCCGATCACCGTCTTGTGGGTTTGACGTGGGACCAGTCGCCATACCTTTAGAGCTTCGAATTGGTTGAGCTCTTAATGCATAGCTATGATCCAGTCCGGATCTTCGAGCGTTTCGCGTACGTTTGTTGGCTCGATCTTTCTCAAGAAGCCGTAGAAGAGGCAGAAATTGGCTGATATGCCGCGTGTTTGAACAGGAGTGGAGGGATCACCGATGATTTGATGTAGGGGATGAGCTTTCGTCCATCTGGTGGTGTGTGGAAGCGGCTGTTGAGTTGAATGGGAGGCATCCGGATCCACATAGCTACCGGATGGTAGATCTTATACCGCTTCAAGTGTAGCCGGTTGGTTTCTCGGAGGAGACCGGGGAGGATTCGTCACAGGTTGAATAACTTTTGGTTCTGAGAAATTCATAAGTTGATCGTTGATTGTTGCAGATGACGAATCATTAGGAGTGATCTTTGGGTTTATTACAGGTTCCTCCGGGGGGACGGTAGTATCAGTAGTCGTTGATGATGACGGTTGAGCTGTCTCTACAGTGATAGAAGGCGTGCTTGTCGAAGGTGGCGGACCGGATAGATTCGCCGAATCCTCAATATGAGCAGCCTCGAGTCGTGGTTGTGCTGAGACATGAGGGGTAGAAGCATTAAATATGTCATTATAAAAATATTTAAACAGTAAATCTAAATCTGAAAGATCAGCATTCGATGAAGATGCATGATTCGGATTTACTGTCTCTTGTGCCGATCCCGAACTTGGAAGTTCGGTAGCTAGCACGCCAGTTAAACCGGGTTCTGAACTGAGGTGTTCAGAAGCCAAATCTGCGGCTTCGTCGAATGTCACGTTTGCACTTTCGGTAACGGTTTTAGTCCGTTTGTTGTAAACGCGATACGCCTTAGCCTGCATGGAGTATCCGATGAAAACTCTTTCGTCCGCCTTTGGGCTGAATTTGCCGAGATTGTCCTTGTCGTTTAAGACGTAGCACGTGCATCCGAATGCATGAAAGTACTTGATATTCGGAATGCGTTTGGTGATGATCTCGTACGGAGTCTTGTTGAACTGCTTGTTGATGATGGAGCGGTTTTGCGTGTAACAAGCAGTAGACACCGCCTCGGCCCAAAGAAATAGCGGTAGTTTCGATTGAGAAAGCATGGTGTGAGCCGCTTCGACCAGGGTTCGGTTGCGTCTTTCCACCACTCTGTTTTGCTGAGGAGTACGTGCCGCCGAAAAGGTTTGCGAAATACCGACTGAAGTCAAGTAGTCGTTCACCGTTTGGTTCTTGAATTCCGTCCCCTTGTCGGTCCTGATAGTCTGAACTGCACTTTGAAGATTCAGCTGGATGGTCTTCAAATGGTTGATGATCAGCTCCGGAGTTTCGTCTTTCGAGCGAAGGAACTTGACCCAAGTATAGCGCGAGAAGTCATCCACCATCACCAGGACGTACTTGCGTGTTGGTCCCGAAGGGCTATACAAGTTTGTAGAAGGGGGGGGGGGTTGAATACAAACACACGTTTTTACTTTTCTAAATTGTTTATTGATAAATCAAGACAATTTACAACTTGTTGCGGAACAAGATTAAGGATAAACCTAATCTTAACAAGTCTTGAGAAACACTAAGTTTCTTGCACTAGAAAGAGTTAAAGAAACTACGAATAATAATAACTTAACAATAAGAGAGAAATAAGAAGATGGTCTGAGCACACTTCAAAACTGAAGTAAGGATCTTCTTATATACTGCATGCATTTAATGCATGGCAGTATGGCTTTACACGTGGCAGCAGCTGAGTGGTTGCATGTCATTGACCTTTGTAGATAACCATAGTAGCCGTATGGTGCACAATGTAGAATCAGAGTTGTTGTACGATTACAGACAAAAGGGATGTCCGTTCTGACAATTCGTACGGAGACGTGCAAGGGAGGTAAGACAATAGTAACATGCAGTGAGACTTCATGATCAGCTTTCGTTGAGTCAGATCTTTATCAGTGAATGATAAAGTTCAGCGATTGCTGATGTCTTCTACTTGATACTTCACGTTGAATGGACAGGTCTTGCTTCGCTGATATCCGCATCAGTTCATGAGTAGACTTGTCGCTGGTTCTTGAGCTTTATCTTCGACTTCAGTGTAGAACTTTGGTTGATGTGAAACTTGTCTTCAGGGATCATAAGTAAACAACTAACTTATCAGCGATCATCTCATAGACTGAACATGCTCAGAGCTATAAGATGATGAACAGTGTTCGCTGAATATCTAATCTAAAGAGTGACAGTTACTATCAGCGGTACTGTAAAGTCTTAGTACCTATCAGCGATAGTGAAACTCTGATACATTTTGTTTACTCACAATTTTCACTAAGTGTTTAAGAGAGGGTCATTACCAAATCACTGTGGGTTTGGAACAACAATCTCCCCCTATTTGATTATGACATAGCAACAGAGAAAATTGCTATTTAATGAAAACATAAGGATAAAAAGAACTCATAAAATATTTGTCCCTTTTACTGTTTTCTGGGATCTTTTCAGTACTAATGGAGTAAAGTACATTCGCTGAAATTTTTCTTTAAACTTTGTAAAGATTACAGAGGGAAGTAGAAAAATTACAAGTACAACAAATAAAATTACAAGTACAGAAGATGTAGACAGACAAGGATAGAAAATATTACAAGGCGATCCTATCCGTCAAAAGGTTCTTCCTTGATGAGAAGTTCATCGAGGGTCTTTGATGTGGGAATCATACAGTCAGGGACATTTACTCCTTGATTATTTTTGTTCAGAGCTTCTTCAAAAATCAAGGGCTTCAGTTGTCTAGCTTTAATGTCGCGTCTGACTTCACACCTGTAGATGAGATCTATGAGTTGTTCGATGGGAGTGATTGGAAGCTCAGAGATGCGTTGAAAGTGATGATTTCCTTGGTAGTCTAGAAAGAATATACCATAAGGATCACTTACAACTTTGCCAGGAAATGAAAGTTTCTCCAGGTGGTAGGGAGGTGTCAAGCGCTGAGAGATCAGCATCAGGGCCAAGAACTACAGCACGAGAGAAACCAATACCTGTTTCATTCCGTATAGGAGGACCTGAGTCTGAGACTTTCTTTTCCTTTGCAGAGACTCTTCTTTGTTGAGGAGGAAGAAGAGTGGAAGGAGGAATATCCACAGCAGAAGAAACCAAGTTGATCTGAGTATTTAAAATTTTCTCGACATGGCTCTTGAACTTTGAGCGCGATCCCTGAATGGCTAATTTCACTTCCAACCATTCAGAGAAACCAAACTTCTCTAAAGTAGCAGCATAGAAGGTTTGCTTGGTTTTGTCTTCTCTGAATACATCAACTTCAACAACAGGAACGTCTACGAACAGTCTTCCTCTGATGTTTACTTTGATGATTTTGGATGGTCGAGATCGATAATTCAACATTTCTTTACACCATTTCAAAGTTGTATCAGATACTTTCATCTTTTCTTCAACGATCCTTTGGGCATCATCCAATATCTGACGTTGGAAATCAATGGGAGTTCTTTTCAGCGCGGGGTCTTTCACCGATTGTTCGACAAGCTGGATGGCGAGTTCCCTGTCTTTTTCTTCAGCTTCCCTTCTTTCAGCGATTAACCTTTCAGCTCTGAGGTGATCCTGGTATTCCTTTTGTGAAAGTCTGAACTTTGGAGAAATAGAAGGAAGTTGACTACGCTTCAGGATGATTCGCTGATCTTCGAGCTGTTTGATCATTGCATCTCTCTTTTCTTGATCCTCTTCACTCAGCTTTTGAGGAGCCAAGGAAGGTCTGTTTTGGTGAGAGAGCAGCTGTTCTTCAGGTTCATCAGTCTCAGTGGTTAAATCCAAGACTGGGATTATTTCTTCAGCTCTTGGGGCTGGGATTATTTCTGGTGTAGTCGAAGGAGCTTCAGCGGGATCCTCAAACAGGGGAGAGGACTAGCTGAAACACAGCGATCATTTAAGTAAGAAGTGTTGGGGAAGAAAGATATAGAAAAGAATAGGGTTTAAGTGTATAGAGATTTTATGGATAGAAGGATTGAGATTGAGAAGGGATAGAGGAAGGATGTAGTGTAAGGGAATATGAGGTAGTGTACATGACAAACTGACTTTTGAAGCAAGATCATCAGATTGTCTTCTGCAGCAAGGCCTTTGTTTTTGCCTTTGTGAGCTTCAGACGCTGCAGGTCTTGTCTTCTCCCCTGATGGTTTGTTTATTGAAATCCCTTTGAGAGCTGTAGTCTTCTGAACATGCTTGACGATAAAGGAGTCATCATCATCATCATAATTCTTTGGAGAAGAAGATGGTTCATCATCAGAGATGTCGACAACTTCATCGTCTTCAGCTTCGTCTTCATCAGATTCAACCTCTTCAGCGTAGGGTGAGGTTACATCAGCAGCAACTTCAATGTTCTGCTCTTCGAGTTGCTCCCCCTTAGATTCAGAGGGAGGTTTCTCGGTTTCCTCAGGGTTTTCAACTCCCTGAGGTTTTGAAGAAGTAGCATCAGCTTCAGTCTATATACCCTCCCCCTCAGCATGGGGAAGGTCTTCTTTAGGCTTCTCCCCCTCTTCCACATCATGGTTGGGGGAGGTAACGGACTTTTCAGCGGCAACAGCAGTCAAAGGATTACTGTCTTCTTGGCCAGTAATTCTTATGCAGTTTTCAATCGCTGCTACTCTGTCTTCTAGGCCAGTAATAGCAAGACTGATCCTTTTGAGATCATCTCGATCGGCCTGAGTGAAATGAGAAGTTGGGGTGTTCAGGCGATCGTGCACTTTCTGAACAATCTCTTTGACCGCAGAGACCTCAGTTTTGATCGTGGAAACTTCACCCTTAAGAGAACCAACCTCTGTCTTCAATGATATGACTTCATTGGACAGAGAGGTGAAGTTTGTTGAGAGAGTGGTTGTGGCGGTTGATTTTTCAGCGAGGGCGGTAGCAAATTTAGCAATGCTACCATCCACCTTCTCCAGATCAGCTTTGGAGGCTTTCTTTTCGACCTCAGTGGTCAATGTCTTCAAGTTCTCTCCAGCGTTTGTAACCGCTGAAGAGTTGGCAGTTAGAGTGTTGTTGAAAGACTCCATCTTTGTTTCCAGGGCCGTCAGGGAGGTGTTGATATCCCCCAAATTAGGACCTGAAAAAGTTATCAACTTATGAACAGAGGAAAGCTCAGAAGTTTGGGGTTGAGAGAGAGAAGTGTGAGGGAATTTGTGTATACCTGCAGGCGGGTTGGCGAATTTGTCGAACCCTTTGTGTCCTGTAAAAGTTTAGTAGTCGTCTTCAATATTTCCCAGACGACTGGAAGTACTTGCAGGTCCTGTGGTGTGTCCTATCATCCTCTGAAAATGTTCAGTAGTACAGTCGCTGAGGATGGCGGTTGTTGAGGGGAATAGAGGAATAGATTGAGTGACCAAAGAAGAGGTGAGAGGAATGGAGGATGAGACGGTTGGATGGGTACGGGGTTCAGCGTTAGATCCGCTGAAAATCACTTCAGTCTGTAGAGAGGCTGAAGGAGGTGGGTTCATTTCCATGTTTATAACTCCAACGTTTAGAGACGCTGAAGCTGGGATGGAAGGGGTGGCTTGTTCAGTTGTGACAGAGCGTACCATGGAACTATCCATCAGCTCTTCAAGATGAGCTGAGGAGTCTTTAGCATGGGAATGCTTTGGGGGTTGCTCCTTGGTTTTCTTAGTCCTTTTGGAGCCAAGTTGGGACCATGAGTGTTTCCTTTTTCTAGAAGGAGTGGAGGTTGCAGCTGGGGTATCAGCGGTGGGGATTTCCCATGAATGAGCCGCAAAAGTAGAAGAAGGAGGATTGAGAATAGATAAGAGAGTAGAGAGACATACCTCGTTTGGCAGGGGATTTGAAGTCGAGCACCTTAGGGCCAACCTGAGAGAGTTTCAGGTCTCCTACTTTTGGGTAGTTATCCTTAAGGCCGGTTTAGAAGATGGCGCTGAGGAATCTTGGGTATGGAACCCATGATGGTCTATCAGCAAAATCTACTCTGAGCGCAAGATCGTCGTAGATTATCGAGGCCCAGTCAACATGGAGACCCTTCAGCAATGCATAGCCCATGGCTTGCTGAGGTTGAGCATCTTGATCAGAGGAGCCACTCTTCGCTGTCATGCAGCTTATCAGGTGTGCGAAGATGAAGTTCATCTCGCTGGGCATCTTTGACTTCTTGATTGCAGTCAGTTTCTTCTCGGCTTTTTCATCTCTCCCTTGATCCCAAACGTACTTCATTGCATCAAAGAATGCAAATTTGTGTTTCTCTATCAGCATGTCTCTTGGGGTCAAGGAAAGGAACAAATTGTTTATCTTTGGTGGCAACAGGGAGATTCAGTGCTTTACGAATGATAGCAGGGTTGATTTTGATGGTGCCAAAATCAGTGTCACAGAGGATGACATCAAGTAGTTTGGTAGGGTCTTTGGATGATGGTAGCTGAGTGTGTCTGGCGGTATACCAGAATTGAGATAATAGTAACTGATGAGCAGGGGGTGTTATGGTCAAGGCTGTAGAGAGGCAACAGGTTTTCAGAAAATTCATAGCATCGTCTAGATATTTGACTTGCTTTTTCGGAGGAAAATCGAACAGCGCATGGAGGTTGTTTGATTTTGTAAAAGAGATATCCTCAAGTTTGAACTTGACTTGAGGAGCCTTGGTGATTTCAAATTCCTCAGCAGCAGTAGTGTTCTCAGCAGTTGGAATACCAGTAGAAGGAGCAGCCATTTCTGTAATCAGCTCAACCAAAGATCAACAAAACAAATAGTCTTAATGTGGAAATATTTTCCAATAAGATGTTTTGAATTTTGTCCATTTCATTCAGCCAAAAATCCCTTTGAGAAAGATTAGGGTTTTTCTTGTTTTGAGAAAGAGTTACAAAACGTAGAGATTATGTGTTTTCCAGTTTTCATTTGAAGAAGGAATTCTGGAAAAACATATGAAGAACAAGTTTACGAGTTTTGATATAAACTTGAAGAACAACCATGAAGGTTGTATTCATAAAATCATGAACAGAAAATGATTTCATTTTATAAAGGTTCTTTTGTTTGATCTGTTAAAAGAAAAGAATCAGATCATAAACAAGTAATGTAGGTAAATAAAAAGAGTATTAACCTGGTTCGTCAAAAAAGAAGATGAACATTTTCTGGAAATTTTGAGAGCTTAAAATGCAACAGTAAATCTTTTTCTTGCTTGGAGGATAAGTTTTTCGCGTAAAGAGAAAAATATAAACCCAAAATGGTTTATATAGAGAGAGTAGAGAGAGAGAAAATATTGAGCGGTAAAAGATTTTCATCATGACACGGACACGTGTTTGCATTTGATTGGTAGGTAAACGAAACGTGCAATCGTGTGTCAGAAAAAGAACGTGCCACGGCTTATCCGTTGCGATGACGTCACAACTGTCCTTTCATATTTTAGGATGTCTCTGAGGTTTCGAGGGCTCAGGGACACTTTTGAAAATATGAAGCACTGAATAGAAATATCAGTGTTGGTTTAAGAAATTTCAAAGTATCGCTGTTAAGGAAGAGATATTCAGCGATGCAAGATGTTTTGAAATCTTTGAGTTCTAGGCGAACGTCAGCGAATAAGAGAGAAAACATACCTTGATATCAGCGAGTTAATTTTTGTTCAGAGAGAGAATGATAGAGTGGGTTATACAAGTTGATTTTATCCTATCGCTGATCAAATGTGAACCGCTAAAGATTTTATTCTTCAAAGTTCAGCATTCCAAGCTCACTGATGAGAAAGTTGAATCTTGTCTCATCAAGAGGTTTGGTGAACAGATCAGCTAGCTGATAGTCAGTTGGGATAAAATGAAGTTCTATATCACCATTCATCACAACATCTCTGATATAATGATACCTGATTTCAATGTGGTTTGTCTTTGAGTGTAGCAGTGGATTGTTGGCTACAGCGTGACATTAACAGGTATTCCATTTGAATCCTTGTCTAGTGTCAGCGGTGGTGCCATAGGGGTTTTCATAGATGAGCTCTGTGTTAAATCGAATTTCTTCAGCATATCTTTAACATACTTTCCCTGATTAATGAAAGTTCCTTTTTCATTTTGCTTTATCTGAAGACCAAGGAAATAAGTTAGCTCACCCATCATACTCATTTTATACTCTTCTTTCATTCTATCAGCGAAATGAGTACAAAGATCAGGGTTAGTTTCAAGCTTCTGCCTTCTTAAGCAATGCAAAAATTCATGAAAAATATGCAGACTTGTCTCAGCTTCTTCTTGTTCCATTTATCTTTTCTTCTCAGTAAGAAGAGCTAAGAGGTGTCCAGCTCCTTGATTGACACATAACATCAATCATAAACAGGTCTCACATTCTGCTACATTTGTTAATTTAAAATCTGGAGTACCAAGCTGCAAATTCTGGACAGTCTAGACAGTAGCACATACTAAAATCTTTATCCACAATACACCAAACAGCAGATCATATTCATTCTGTGTCTAAAGTAACATTTATCCATCATATTTCTAGGCTCATAAGAACACAACTCAGCCTTACAAAATGTTGAATCTGCTGCAGTTTCTCAAATCACAATTTCAACAGGATCACAACACTTGAATCACACTTTGAATTTTGATTATGCTGCACTTTTCAAACAGCAGCTCTCTGCTGAACTTGAAACATAGATCTTTAACTTTGTTTATGATGAATCAGCCATAACCACTTCTGTGCCCATCTAAAAAGCTCATATGTCATCCCTAATATTCTGTTTGGACATAAACAAAACTTTGCACATTTTATTTGCAGCTGCAAGTTCTGAACAACATTTAAACAAATCTGGAATGAAACAGAATTAACAGGTTTTAAATCTCATGCTACCTGCTGCACTTTTAAGTAGAGATAGCAGCTTAAATGCACACACAAAGCTGTCCAGTACAGCAACAACTTTCTGCCATATATCAAGACTTTCTTTGGAAGGTAATGTACGATCGAATCGGCCTGATGAGTGGACAGAATTCAACTTTAAGTCTGGATCAACATGACAACAACAAATTGATCTTATTAAATCTGCATGTTTTCAATTAAATAGTAGTTGGTGAGGCATTTTGGAATCCGTAAGAACATAGATTTCAGGTGTTGAATCTTTGAAGTTGTTCAAAATTGACACATGGAGACTTCAATTTGTAGATAGGCAGGCATATTATATGCAGGCACACTGATTTTTGAACATGACAACCAAACCTAGATTGCCTTTAAACGAATTCTTTCATAATATCCATAACATCCCATAGTCAACATGAACATATTTTACTCTTGCTGTCTCAAGATCAAATCAACAGTTTGTTCAAATCTGAAAGAACTATTCACTGTTTTAACAAAATTTAGATCTGATTAAAAATGGAAAGCCAAGCTTTGAGAAACACAAGTTGAGACCATATTGAATAACAAACGATGACATATTTGAGCATTGGTCAATCCCAAATAGATCCAAAAATTCCACAAATCAAGATCTGAATAAAAAGAGAGTCCAATCTAAGATTAAAGTAAAGCCAGATCAAAGATCAACAGCCTTGAATCCAAGATGCTATCATAGCTAAGGACTAAAGCACACAACAAGGTGAGATCAAAGATTGACCACCTACTTAGTGCTATCAAGTATTAGACCAATAAATGAAAGAGATCAAAGACACACACGTGTAATAAAACTGATATGATTTAACCAAAATGGAATTAAATCTTTACATAGGCATTTCATCAAACATGTGGTGTGCAAAATTCAGATTTTGTGTATAATCAATAAACTCTTCTAACAAACATCATCCAAATCTCATCCAAATCAAAGAATGGATCTTAAATAAGCACAAAACGGTGAATAAATCACATAAATAATATTTAAGTTTAGGCTCATGTGATTGAATCAATCTAAGCTCCAAAACATCAAAATAATCATTAAAACTTCAATTGTTGCCATAGATATCCGAATTGAAGAAAATTTTCTTCAATTGGCTATGATGCCAATTGTTACGTCTCATTTTAAGAAAACAATTAAAGAACTCCATAGAAACTATATAATATAGAAATTAACAACAATGATAATCAAGAACTCATCTCATATGATTGGATTGATAATATGGAGGGGAAATTGGAGAATACATCACACTAGCAATTTAGTCGACTCTCATGAGAGGCTCACTTAGTCTGTGTGTGAATTGTGAAGTCCTTCCCAAGTTTCTCAAACAGCAAATGAGCCATGGGCACCTATTTATAGGGCCCATTTACAAAGAATTAGCTCAAGCCCATAAAACTACCCAAAAACCCAAAATTACATTTTCTTTATAAAACAATCATCAAATTGGGGTTAATTTGGTCTAACATATTGGTTGCAAGTGGGATTTCAAAAGGCTTTGCTCAACAGAAAAGTATTGAGTATGACGATACTTTTTCTCCTGTTGTTCCTCATACATCTATTTGTGTTCTTTTGGCGATCGTGACTATTCATGATTTGGAGCTAGAATAGTTAGATGTGAAGACCGTCTTCCTACATCGATACTTGGAGGAAACTCTCTATATGAAGCAACCTGGTGGTTTCGTTGTTTAAAGCAAGCCAGACAATGTGTGTAAGCTCTAAAAGTCTCTTTATAGACTTAAACAGTCGTTTCATCAATGCAATAAGAAGTTTGATTTATATATGCTCACTCTGGATTTGAGCGAAGTGGAAAGGATACTTGTGTTGATCATAGACACATCGGTGGTGTTTTTACTTACTTACTTCTTTATGTAGATGACATGCTTATTGTGTTCAAAGACCGGTCAGAGATCGAACGTGTCAAAGACAAATTAAAGTCAGAATTTGAAATGACGACTCTTGGCGCGGCACAGACGATTTTGGGCATTAAAATCATGCGGGATAGAACGTCCCAGACATTAAGCTTGGCACGACGAGCATATATTTAGAAAATTATGAAACGGTTCAATCTTGATGGTGCCAAGACGTCTATCACTCCGAAACCGAAGCACATCAAGATCACAAGTGAAGATTGTCCAAAGGATGACAAAGAAAAGGTCGAAATGTCAAACGTTCCATATGCTAGTGCAGTCGAGAGTCTGATGTACGGCATGGTGTGCACTGGTCCCGATCTCGCTCATTTTGTCGCAGTGTTGAGTCGATTTCTCGTGAATCCTGGTCAATCACATTGGGTCTGTTAAAACGGCATTCCGATATTTGAAAGGAACCGACACACATGATATTGTATTTGGTTTGCACAATAATTTTCAAATTGTCGGATTTTGTGATTTTAACTATGCACGTGATCGAGTACGTTGGAGATCCACATCCGGTTATGTATTTACTTTAGGTGGAACATCCGTCAGTTGAAGATCACGGTTACAGTTCATTGTTGCATTGTCAACCACATAAGTTGAACTTGTCGTAGCGGTTGAGTCTGCAAAGGAAGCAGTCCATTTGAAAGAATTGATGAATGGCTTAGGCTTCGAGCAACCTACCGTACGCATTTTCTATGATAATCAGAGTGCCATCCGATTGGCATCTAATTTGGCTCTCATCTCCCGAATAAAGCACATAAAGTTGTGTGATGCATATCATATGAGATTACATGAAACGAAGATTGTCAATTTGAAGAAAGTCCTGATATACGACAACGTTGTCGATATGCTCACTAAGTCGCTATCGCCAGCTAAGTTTGAGCATTACTCAAACTTGATCTAACTTCGTTTGTGTTTGTGTCATAGGGCACTTTGCTCGAGAGAGAAAAGATATTAACCTAGGTCACAAAATGACATATTTGAAGGAATTACTTTGTTAAGTGCTTAGAGTTTTGCTTATGCTCTACCTTGTTTAAGTGGATTGTGCATTTGAGGTTACATTGTCTGCTTGTGACTTTGATGGCTGATGGCCATGCCGAAGCTCTTGACGGTTGGAATGCAATTTTTCTACCTCGTGCCAATTTACTTTGCTATTTATTTGTTATGATCAACCTTTGGAAGGAACTGTATTCGATGGATTAGGATTTGTTTCGCTATCGAGGATCACGTGCATCATGGTGGAGTTTTATAATATTAATATGTTATATTACTTTATTATTTTCGGATGCTACACGTGATGAAGAAAAAACCAAGTTTGGCCTCCAAGACTGTTAACTTGCTCCCTACTCCACGATACATGCTGTAACATCCTGAAATTTCAGTAATAGTGTTTTAATGAGAATTGGGATGTATTTGTATTTTGGTGTAACCTTGAATTATATAGAAGTTTTATAATTTATTAGAGATAAAATACAAAGGTTTGATGTTTGGTGTTATTTTGGAATTAATGAAACTAGAAGGTGTATTTGGTCAAGTGCTGAAAGTGTGTATATGGATAAAGGACTGAGATTTGAGATATTATCTCATTCTTGTGGCTGGGTCGGTCAAGAGGCAGAGAGAAAGAAAGAAATTGGGAGAAAAGAGAAAGAAAGGAAGAAAGCTAGAATTGTCTTCTAATAGGTAAGAAAATTGGTCATAATTTCTGGTAAGATTGTTGTTGTTGATAGATTATGAACGAATCTGTGTTTTGGATTGATTTACAGAATCAGTAACAACAGATTTGGAGTAGCAGATTGTGCAGAAAAGTGGGTTTTGCAAAATAAGGTGAGTTCATTTGTACTTTGCTTAAATCAGTGTTCTTATGTTAAATTGAACCGTGAAATAGTTGTATAAAGTGATTATGAACTGTATGGTTGTACTGGGAATGAGCTGAATCGAACAGACAAGAAGTTAGATTAAATTTTAGACTGCAGACCCGACTTTTCCGGATGAATCGTCGTATCCGGAAAAGTCCAATGATGAATGTTTCCGGACGCAGGAAGTATCCGGGTAAGATTTATTTTATCGCAAGAATCCGGATGAAATTAGTTACCGGATGGTATCCGGATGACTATAGAGTCCGGATGTTGTTCGGATTTGAATATTATCCGGAAAAGTAGGAATTTACCGGAAAGGATGTGTTGTCCGGGTGTTGGGATTGTCCAGGGAAATTATGGTATCCGGAAAATGGAAACGTCCGGATAAGATGGGTTATCCGGAAACTTTGGGTTGTCCGGACACTTTGTGCAGACTGGGCAATTTTCAGTTCTGTTAATTGTGAATCGTTGTGATTTAGTGATTGAGACATAATTAGTTTAGCATGAACATACGTACATTCGAAGGTTAGTATGTTAGGCTTGATGACTGTGCCAGTTTGATACTAGGCAGGTGTTTGGTATAGGTAAAGGAGATTGTCTCATACTGTATGCTATGAGGGAGGAATCTAGGAGGTATAAATATGATTTGCTCATACTTATTGTTATGAGGAATCTATATTAAATAAATACCGATACGAGTGCAAGTAGTGTAATGGATCCATAGGCACTGGAGTTTGGTAATCACATGGAATAGGAGTGTGGTATTACTCGTTTAATCGTTATTCCAGTGTGTGTGGGAAATCATGGAATAGGCGTGTGGTATTAATCGTTATTCCTGATTTCTAAGGAAGAGAGTGAGATTGACATAAGTGCTTGTGATCTCTGCTTCCTTACCGATAAATGGGCGTGTGTAATCGCGATTTATTGGTGGAGAGCATTGATCTAGAATCTGAGAAGATTCGTAGTGTGGCTCTGGGGTATGAGATGCTGATAAATGGGCGTGTGTAATCTCGATTTATTGGTGGAGAGCATTGATCTAGAATCTGAGAAGATTCGTAGTGTGGCTCTGGGGTATGATATGCTGATGGATTTGTTGTCAGTCATGGTCATGGGAATGGATGAAGTTGTGTAATGGAATAGAGTTATACGTACGGTAAGAAAAGGAGTAACCAGCTTTGTTGTAACTTGTTTAGATTGATTTTTGCAATTGAAACAAATGTTCTCACTAGGCATTGGCCTAATCGTTTTATATGATGTTTTCTTACCAGGTACAGGCTCAGGCAAATAAAGGGTTGTGGGACGAGTGTTTTTGGAATAGCAGAAGTGGCAATTAACAAAGAGGAGATTTTTGGAGGATAGCTTAGATAGTTTAAGCGAACTAAGTGTGCTGAGGAGATACTTAGACTTAAGCTGTGATGAATTAAGTTACGATATGTGAGAAAGGGGTAGAAGTACTAAGACGGGATAGTCTTAGAGTCAACAGAAATACGTGAATTTAGCACTGTAGCAATGGCAACGAGAATTCTCATGTAAAGTATGTTCGCAGTTTCAATTAGCTACTGTTATTATGAATATGAGTTACACGAGCATACTTGTTTCTAAATTGTCACAGTGACTAATGATCGGTAAAGTACGTTTTGCATGTCTATACACGTATAACCATTTCTTATGGTTATCCCTTTATGTTTTAGTAGAATGATGGTGAATACGCCACCAAGGTCCTTTGAAGGACAGATCAGTTTTGATTGGAGGTTGGAAGGATAACCTGGAATTGGCGGGACTCATGAAAGTCCGCCAAGGCAACCTTTAGTAGGTGGATTGATATGTGTGGAGATAGAGTATGAGATGATTGATCAAGATGGAAATGGTATGACATGGTGGAGTATGTGGATCATGGAATGCCAGTATAGCAAATGTTATAAGGCCAAGAGGGCGACCACTGGTCGGATGTAGAATGTCAATGATAAGTTACGTAAGTGAGACGATTGACCTCGTTTGAGTAAGTAGCCTTCAATTGCGAGGAAAGTTTTATGCCTGGTGTTACATGAGTTTTCTTGATTTCAAACCAAATGCATAAATAACAGTTTTAGTCAAGGTTGAATTAGCATGTGCGAAAGTGTATTTAAAGAAAAAGGCAATCCCATTTACGTCGCACAGTGAAAATTTTGAAGTTTTTACAAAGTATTTCTTACTTTACATGAAAAGTTGAATTGCAGCAAGAAAGCGTTGGTCAGCAAAATGTTTAATAACTAACAAGAGTATGGACCTAGTAAACATCATATAAATAAGTGAGAGAACCGACTAGTTTATTTCGTGTCGGTCAAACTTTTTCGAACTGTTGTCATACGAAGAGATTTTCAGTTAGTATATTACCGTCGTAACAACACTGTTTTGGTTGAGAAGGATTGAGTTTTCGGAAATTTAATATGCAAACGATTCTCGAGATCGTTGTGCAGTACTTTGGGGTATGTGTGCCCACGTTATTTCCCAGTAGGGTTATTTAAAATGAGAAAATGTGCGAAATGATTTTGTCATGTATAAGGGCTATGAACTCGCTAGGTCGTAGAGTATTACGTTATAAGCTAAGAAAGAACTCCAAGAGTGGAGAGGTGTTGGATAAACCTTGGGAGAAAGTTTGTAGTTTTGGTAATTGTGTTCAAATGAGAGATGAACAGTGTGAGAGTCGAAAGTGGACTTTAGTGTCGGTTGCATGAGAGTCTGTACCCTTGTTTTCGCTGACTAGGAATACAGTTGCCGAGGGACGGTTGTGTCCGGAGGAAGAATTAGGTTCAGTTAGGGACCTTAAAGTTAAGGAAGTGTCGACATGTCAAATATTGACTTTGAAGTCGATAGTTGTGTAAGGTGTATGAGACATTCCGTCTGTCATTGTGTGCGGTCTGGGTGCGTCCCGCGTATGCCTGTGCGGACAGAATCAAAACCGTGAGCGGTGCCGGTATGCTGTTATGCAGAGGGTATGCGCAAAGAAAATTTTATCGTGTACGACATAGTTAAAGATTTTTGAGTAATTGACGAATAAATTACTAATGAAAGAAGTTTCGAGTTATTGTTGCGCAAGCGAAAGATATGTAGTCAAAACACGCTTTTAATGTTTATTGTGGATGTGCAATATTTATGATGTTTTACGTTTTGAAAATGTGAACATGTGGATTGGGGGATTTTGGTAAATCCGACCATGTAAAGTTTTAAGAGTGGTAAATCTTTGTTTTGGGGCCGATGGCCAATTAAGGGATTAAAAAGGGTAAAGATTTTGGGTATCAATGTATTTTGGTTTACGTAATCGTGTGAGTGACACATGTTTAACCAAACGTTTATTTTGGCCTTAAAGGCTTGATTTATATTCAAATGAGTCCTTTAAATGTTTGTTAGTTTTAGTGACTCGAGATGGAGCCTCGGATGTGTTATATGCTTAACTGCTTTCTATTTGAACAAGTGTCGGTCTTAAGTGTAAAGACTGTTTGATAAATTGCGCGTTCTTAATACCTTTGAAACTAAGGAACCTTGGCGAAATAGATACATTGTGGAGTATGAAAGAGTTGCTTATACGCATATATATATACCTATATAAGTTGACTTCGTTGGGAAAGTAGCAATGATGGGGTCGTAGGATTACCATGCATCAGAGCGTGTGTTGCATGATGTGAGTTAGATGTATTTAATTGTATGAGTAGATATTGATAAATAATCATTGGATCCTTTGAGCGGATGGCTCGGTTTTAGACTCGGTTGAGTATTGGGAGCATTCGCCTGGTTTAAATAAGCTCGACGTAGGCTTGGGGTTGGAACTATATGAATTATATTATAATTTAAGTTTACATGAGATGAATACATTGGTTATTTCGGAGATCAGGTATGAATATTAAGCCTGGAATCAGAAGATTAAAAGTTAAAGGACCACCGTGTAGGGATGTTAGGATAGTGAAGGGCTGTTGTTTTAGATAAGTGTTTTCTTACGGTGTGGATGGTTTATAAAGGATGAAGTATTAGACACGAAAGAAGCGAGTGTATAGACTATGCCGATCCATGAGAGATTGTGCCCTGTCTATGTATTGGTTTGGAATCACGAAGAGCCAGCAGGAAACAAGTAAGTTGAAATTAATTAGAAACCGCGAGTTGTGGTTCAACTAAAGTTGGGGAGGATTATAATAGTGAAATAGACTAAAATTAATCATGCGGGAGAACATGATTGTACGTTTGAATTGTCTACAAATGACCATGAGAGACCCGGTCTGCTGTGTGATATTATGGGTGGAGAATGTACGAGCAAGTAGTGACATCAAGTGCTAAGATAAGTGTGTCAACTAGTATGTAGTTTGTAAGATGGTGTAGTGATATGGCTAATATCGGAATAGAATGGCAGAAAAGTAGTGGGTGTTTATCTAAAGAAATGTTGATTGTGTGAGTCACTAGGTAAGTAAGTTTATGTTCTTGAATCATTGGAAGTTAACGAAGATGATGGATATGTTAGTCAAAATGTGATGTAAAAGATGCAAAATCCTTAAGGGATATAAGTTGCTCCTTATGTGTGAAAGACTTGTACGAGAAAAGATTAGTTGAAGATCTAAGAATGGGTAATAACTTCGAACGGTATGTTGTTTCAAGATAACTAGGTTGATTGCCTTAAGTTAGAATTTTGGTACAACTGTTTGGTTAGGTATAGTAATGAGAAAATGTTATAAGTATGTGGAAAAAGTTGGGAGAAAGAGACAAGTAATGTTTGGAGGGTAGTACTCCATGTTAACGTGGGAAGAAATGATAGAAAGATCGGACCTAAGAATGTAGTTATACTACAGGTTCAATGGAATTATTACCCTTATTATACAACACTTTAGTATTTAGTTGCAATATGGTCGCATAGTGCAATAATGGTGTGAGGAAATGGTAGCACTGTGTACTAAAGAAACGTGTGAGTCATGGATATAACAAAGGTTTGTCGTATTTATCGGAGTATTCAAAGTGGTGAGTATACTCAATTTAAGGTGAGTATAGATTTTCAAGCAGTAGATAGTAATTTTATTTTGAGACCCGGAGATCAAGTTACGGTTAATGTCGGTATGGTAGACCAAGAAATAGTCGGGTAAAGATTTGATGATGAACAGTGACTCTAAGGAGGTTTGCAAATCCAAGTTGGGGAGCGGATACTAATGAAAGAGGTAGGGTTCAGAAAATATGAAAAGATGAATTCTTGTTCTTTCTGGACTTTTAATTGTGATTAAGTATGTAAGACTTAAAAGGAAGAGATGTACAAAATATTTCATATTGATATGATGTGATTTCTTTTACTAAAGTAAGAGTGAATGAGAAGAATTGTTGTGTGGTAGAACCAGAGGCAATTTTGGAAAGATCGGTTAGAAAGCTACGTATTGGCAAGGAAGTAGCTATGTTGAAAGTAAAGTGGAAACACCATCAAGGTGCTAATGTGAATTTAGAGTCGGAAGAGAATATGAAAGAGAGACATCACCATTTGTTTACTTGATCTTGATTTCGGGGACGAAATCATTTTCAAGTTGGGGAGTATTGTAACATCCTGAAATTTCAATAATAGTGTTTTAATGAGAATTGGGATGTATTTGTATTTTGGTGTAACCTTGAATTATATAGAAGTTTTATAATTTATTAGAGTTAAAATACAAAGGTTTGATGTTTGGTGTTATTTTGGAATTAATGAAACTAGAAGGTGTATTTGGTCAAGTGCTGAAAGTGTGTATATGGATAAAGGACTGAGATTTGAGATATTATCTCATTCTTGTGGCTGGGTCGGTCAAGAGGCAGAGAGAAAGAAAGATATAGGGAGAAAAGAGAAAGAAAGGAAGAAAGCTAGAATTGTCTTCTAATAGGTAAGGAAATTGGTCATAATTTCTGGTAAGATTGTTGTTGTTGATAGATTATGAACGAATCTGTGTTTTGGATTGATTTACATAATCAGTAACAACAGATTTGGAGTAGCAGATTGTGCAGAAAAGTGGGTTTTGCAAAATAAGGTGAGTTCATTTGTACTTTGCTTAAATCAGTGTTCTTATGTTAAATTGAACCGTGAAATAGTTGTATAAAGTGATTATGAACTGTATGGTTGTACTGGGAATGAGCTGAATCGAACAGACAAGAAGTTAGATTAAATTTTAGACTGCAGACCCGACTTTTCCGGATGAATCGTCGTATCCGGAAAAGTCCAATGATGAATGTTTCCGGACGCAGGAAGTATCCGGGTAAGATTTATTTTATCGCAAGAATCCGGATGAAATTAGTTACCAGATGGTATCCGGATGACTATAGAGTCCGGATGTTGTTCGGATTTGAATATTATCCGGAAAAGTAGGAATTTACCGGAAATGATGTGTTGTCCGGGTGTTGGGATTGTCCGGGGAAATTATGGTATCCGGAAAATGGAAACGTCCGGATAAGATGGGTTATCCGAAAACTTTGGGTTCTCCGGACACTTTGTGCAGACTGGGCAATTTTCAGTTCTTTTAATTGTGAATCGTTGTGATTTAGTGATTGAGACATAATTAGTTTAGCATGAACATACGTACATTCGAAGGGTGGTATGTTAGGCTTGATGACTGTGCCAGTTTGATACTAGGCAGGTGTTTGGTATAGGTAAAGGAGATTGGCTCATACTGTATGCTATGAGGGAGGAATCTAGGAGGTATAAATATGATTTGCTCATACTTATTGTTATGAGGAATCTATATTAAATAAATACCGGTACGAGTGCAAGTAGTGTAATGGATCCATAGGCACTGGAGTTTGGTAATCACATGGAATAGGCGTGTGGTATTACTCGTTTAATCGTTATTCCAGTGTGTGTGGGAAATCATGGAATAGGCGTGTGGTATTAATCGTTATTCCTGATTTCTAAGGAAGAGAGTGAGATTGACATAAGTGCTTGTGATCTCTGCTTCCTTGCCGATAAATGGGTGTGTGTAATCGCGATTTATTGGTGGAGAGCATTCATCTAGAATCTGAGAAGATTCGTAGTGTGGCTCTAGGGTATGAGATGCTGATAAATGTGCGTGTGTAATCGCGATTTATTGGTGGAGAGCATTGATCTAGAATCTGAGAAGATTCGTAGTGTGGCTCTGGGGTATGATATGCTGATGGATTTGTTGTCAGTCATGGTCATGTGAATGGATGAAGTTATGTAATGGAATAGAGTTATACGTACGGTAAGAAAAGGAGTAACCAGGTTTGTTGTAACTTGTTTACATTGATTTTTGCAATTGAAACGAATGTTCTCACTAGGCGTTGGCCTAATCATTTTATATGATGTTTTCTTACCAGGTACAGGCTCAGGAAAATAAAGGGTTGTGGGACGAGTGTTTTTGGAATAGCAGAAGTGGCAATTAACAAAGAGGAGATTTTTGGAGGATAGCTTAGATAACTCAATTAATCTGATTATAGTGACATGATTAGATTGATAGGTTATTCGAAGTATCCTGTATTGTAATTACACTCTTGTAACGTCCCAAAAATTACAAGGAATTTCATCTCATCCCACTACTCTTGCTACAATGGAATCCCTGTTAGCCATAACGAGTTGCCTCGCGAATACCCAGTCGCACGCATCGTGAATCAAATAGACATTCGAATACAAGATTCTATCCTAGAACGGTTGGACTCAAACAAGAGCTGCGCAATAGAACTAAATCAAATATTCTAAGGCTATATGATTCTTACTGCATGCAACCTATAGGGCCTTCACTTGACAACCTACTATAACTAGCATTGATTCCTACTAGCAAGCAGTCATCGTACAGTACAGTGTAAACAACCTCGGCAATCTAGCATGCATACCCTATGCCTAGAAAACAATAAATACACTAAGTGCTGTACCTTCCCAATTGGCGTCGGCTGACTGTACACACTGCGCCCACGATCACCGATTCCCAAACGGGCTTTCTCCGTTCATTTATTTTCAAAGATTTTAATAAGAGAGTTTAAAAAAAACTTCATAGCCGCAACTTGAGACCAAACACACCGAGATGTGTTTGATTCACTCAAGTTGTGCTCTGATACCAAGTTGTAACGTCCCAAAAATTACAAGGAATTTTAAATTTTAAAAACATGCATTTCATTATAAAACAATCACAATTTAATAATTCGTAACTCAAATGAAGTTAACGTCGTTAACTCGAACAGTCAATAAAGTTTATGCAGCGGAAATTTCATAAAATATAATCCAAAGGTTTGGAAATGAAACTTAAACAATTCTTGACACTCCGCGCCTAGTGTGTGTACCGTCAAGCCCGACTGCCGCTCACACCTGAAATCACAACATATTGGGAAAAGGGTAAGCTAAACGCTTAGTGAATCCTATCACACACGCAGGTAGCAACCCCACGTATATCGCCCCTACTCGCCAGTAGGCAACATCACCATCACCACGGATATAAATCCACATAACAATTAGCGTATAAATACGAACCTCGGTCCCACCGAGCACACCAAAAATATATCGATACAAGCTCAGTCCCACCGAGCCCTCGGTCCCACCGAGTAAAGACATTGATACAAGCTCAGTCCCACCGAGCCCTCGGTCCCACCGAGTAAAGACATTGATACAAGCTCAGTCCCACCGAGCCCTCGGTCCCACCGAGTAAAGACATTGATACAAGTTCAGTCCCACCGAGGTGTACACAAGCATACATAATTCACATACACATTCAACAGATCACAACTAGATATCACATCCCAACTAATTCACGTAAACACGTAATAACACATAATAACACGTAACACAAAATAACGATATGCATGAAATTCCTAACTACGCGGTGAGAGAACTTACCTCAAAGCAAAGCGACGCGCTCCCGAGCCGCAACACCAGCACGTCAACCTTCCTCACATTTTCCCACCTAATTACGCACTAAAAACGTCAACGGAAGGTCCCAACTCACGACACTTTTACTAGTTTAACAAAACTAAAAATCCAGCTTTTATACTAAAAACGCAGGTCTGTTCGGGACCCATTTTACCCCTGCTAAACTGATCAAACCAAAAATCTAATTCCACATTCAGGAAGTTCAAATTCTTACGGTTCCAGGGACGTATCGCACGCGTTCTAACGATATTCCTAGCACTCTATATGAATTTTACAAAAACACCTCTCATAGCAGCTAAAACAGTACCTGTCCGTATAAAATGGCAATTTGACACTAGCTATGGCCCGAACTGGTTTTTCCACAAAACATATAAAAGTTACTAGACTCAGAATGGGAACTTTTGGCACCAGTTCCATCCCAATCCAACATTCCTAACAGAAGATATACCCTATACAAAACAGGGCAGAAACTGCACGATTTACATAAAATGATAACTTTTGAACTTGAACCCAATAAGTTATCTTAATCCAAACAGACCCACGAAGAAACATGACTTACTGAATTAGGGTTAACATGGGCTGAACAAAACCATGCACCACCCACTGCCGCCTTCGGCGGTGGTGGTGGCTGGCGGTATTCTCGCGACGAACAAAACGAATCGCGACGAACAAAACGAAAAGACACGGAAAGGAAAACGAACGATTACCTCGCTGCAACTCCTCCTTCTTCTCGATTCCGGTAGCAAGCAGCGGCGTTCCTCTCCTTCCCGGCGTCTCTCACTCTCCGGCGAACACTCTCCCTCTCTCTCCTCTCGCCGGCGACCACACTCCCTTTCCCTCTCGATTTCCCTCTCTCTCTCCGGTTTCCCTCTCTCTCGGCCGAACACCACCAAAAGGGGGAGGGGGGAATGACTAAAGGGTTCTTGGGGAGTTACTAGCATGAAACCGAAGGGGAAGAGGAAGGGAGGGTCTCTTGGCTGATCCCTTGCCAAACTTTGGTGAAATGCCCCAATTAGCCCCTCAACTTTCCTTTCCTTGCAAAAACCCAAAAAGGTTGACTCATTTAACTTTTTGGTCCGGTTCGACTAACCCCGCTAATGGAAACCACATTAAATCCAACTTAAAAGAAAAGAATTAGTAAAAGAAATTACATACCGGGGTACGGGCTTTACAACTCTCCCCCACTTGGATTAGACTTCGTCCTCGAAGTCTAGACCGGCGAATAACTCGGAATAGTTCTCGAATACTTTTCTTACTAACAAAACTCCTTCAAGGACACCGAAATTATGATCGGAAGAACACTCCAACAACTGGATTCATTCCTAGTCAAACGACTTCGGTTGACTCCCATCCTTAGATGTTCCGCACATCCCGATTCAACTTTCAAGCTCTAACCATTCTGAAGGTGCTCACCAATATACCCTACCGGATACTCGAATCCGATCATTCCTACCATTACTGCCGATTAACTTCCTCGAGTTCTAATAGACTCCCAAAATTTATTTCACACGGGTCATCAAACCAGTAAACTTATAATCATCCAAGAAGGTCATTCCACCATAACCATTCACCACAAGCAAACATCTCAGGATTACTACTACCATCAACATAATTTCCTTAAAATCGGCTACAATTCCCCAATTACACTAAGGCATTTGGCCTCAAGCCCAAAAGTCGACACCTAAGTATACTATTTACCTCAAAAATTCTACGCATTTATCCTCTTTATTACAAAGGGCATCATTCCCTAACCGATACTATTCGGCCTACAGTACCCACACGCGTGGGATACCCAACCTTCCACCATCGACGTATCTTTCACACTCGCTCTACGAAGCCTAGTTACACCCCAACGCCTACCTCTCAGGTACGTCTCAAGTCCCGGAACATCGGAGCTACCTCTCAGGTAAGTGCCCAAGACTGTATCCTCTTAGTGCCTACTAGAAAGTCAAGGTCATAACACATGAATACCGGAGTCCCACCCCGAGATACCCAACCGACCATTAAGACCGAGCAATTGACCCATGACTATCACGGACAAAATTCGGAATTTCCCCCGAAACTCTCTCGCGTTTGGCATTTTCCTCCAAAACTGCCACCTCCTGAGCACTACCTATCGACTCGAGAAGAGGTGCAACCACTGTTAACCGTTGACACAAGCCCCATAGTGGCTCACCATCCAGATGTCGACTAAGTGCGTCCGTAACGACATCCGCTTTACCGGGGTGGTAAAGTATCTCAACATCCTAATCCTTGACCACGTCAAGCCACCTCCTCTGACGCATGTTGAGGTTTTACCGGTCATCAAGTACTGGAGGCTTTTATGGTTAGTGTATACACTTGACGCCATACAAATAGTGCCTCCAAATCTTGAAAGCAAACACCACCAATTCTTACATACCCTCCGGCAAAGTCAACATCGGAGCCTCGCATAACGCCTGCGTAGCTCCCCAAAGCCCTCTGCTGCTCTTCACCCCAACTAAAAGCCGCTGATTTCTTCATCGATCGGGTCATTGGTAAAGCAATCTTGGAAAAATCCTGAATGGATCTCCGGAAGTACCCTGCTAACCCAAGAAAACTCCGTACTTCAGTGAGAGTCTTTGGCACTTCCCACCGCATCACAGCCGTAATCTTGGCCGGATCCACCATAATACCATTCTGGTTCACGACATGCCCTCGAAAGTGGACCTCTCGTAACTAGAACTCACACTTGGAGAGCTTAGCATACAGCTTCTCCCGCCTCAAAACTTCCAAAACTTATCGCAAATGCATCTCATGCTCTTCCTTCGACTTCGATTACACAAGAATATCGTCGATGAACACGATCACCGATCGATCCCACATAGGGCTACATACGCGGTTCATGAGGTCCATGAACGCTGCGGGTGCATTGGTGAGCCCGAAAGGCATCACCACAAACTTGTAAATGGCCCTAACGTGAACGAAAGGCCGTCTACTCCGTATCCTCTCTCCTCACCCGCATCCGATGATACCCCGATAACTCATCGAAAAATACGTCAGCAAACTCCCGTACAACCGGCACATCCTCCGCAGTCTTCTTCTCTCCGACGCCGCGCGTGTCTATCACATACGCTAATTTCCCCTAGCCACTGCGCTGCAAGTATTTCCGAGCTCTTACACCCGAACATAACGTTGGGGTCCGCCTGGGCGAGTCGCCCTGAACTAGCATTTCTCCCCCGCTTGGGGTTCGAACTTGTACTTGTTTGCGACGACAAACAATCTCAGCATCGAAAGCATCCATCCAATCCATGCCTACAGTCACGCACAACTCCCGCATAGCGATCGGAATCAAATCAATCGGGAACCTCACACCAGAGATCTCCAAAGTGCACCCCCGGTACACGTCAGTAACCGTCAAGGTCCTGTCTTCAGCAACTGCAACCACAAGTGGACAGCCTAACCGTCCTACAAGTCGGACCCAAACACTCACTGACTATGTGAGACACGGAAGGATGAGTAGCCCCGCTATCAATCATCACCCCAGCAAGCACCGAGTTAACCAAGAACGTACCTGTCACGACTTTATATGTAGCTTGTGCCTCCTCCACTCCCAGTTGACGAACTCTACCTCAGGCCGCCTCCATCACTACAGCAAGTGAAGCATACTGCGCAGTACTCACGAACTCCTTGATCTTGGTATGTAACATATCCTTGTACCGTGTCCTCTTCATGTCCTCAAAAGCAACATGCTAAGGATAGAATAATGTAATTTCCGTAAACTTTCGGTTCACCTCCTTTATGGCCTCCGCAGTCTGATAGAGCTCCAAGAACTCTTTGGCACTCTTCTCCATCTCCACTAGAGGCACATGCTCTACACGAAACATACGACGAACTCCTCCCAGGTCAAGTAGTGCGCCCGTTAAGCGTCAAAGCAATAGCACACCAATCCTTCGCTCCGTCTCGTAACAGATTCACCGCGAAGCGAACCTTCTAGTTCGCAGGACAACCACCGGTAAGGAATGTGCACTCTATAACCGATCCCGACCCTCTTGTTCGGGGCTGTCCACCCGCAGGGGGTGGAATCTCCGCGATGCGCTCCTCCATCGACACTATTACCTCATCACGAATGGCGGTAATAATTTCGAGGATCGCCTCCTCAAAATATGCGTCACCTAGACCGCAAACATCTCACGAATCTGATCAGCAATAATTCCAGCATCAGCATCTGAATCAGCATTGTTGTTCCTCCTTAACGAGCTACTAGCACACATTAAAACCTGCTAACTACGCTCACACTCAACTCTTCGGATTCTCCGTGACTTTCCCCGACTCGAGCACGGATCATGTGCTTCAGATAGTAGGAGCTCTGATACTACCCTTCACACCTATCCTTACTCGTTTCGAGTCCTGTCCCGGGACGTCTAAGTAGTTGCTTACCACAAACAAACACATATGCCCATTCCGGCATATGCAAACACTTTTCCTAGCTCCCTAGAAAAGTCGTAATACCCCACTACCATTGCTAGAACGGAACCCCCACTAGCCCTGACGAGTCGCCTCGTGAACGCACAGTCGTATACAGTGGAAACCAGATAGACATTCGAATATAAGATTCTATCCTACAACGGTTGGACTCAAACAAGAGCTGCGCAATAGAACTAAATCCAACATTCTAAGGCTATTCAGTTCCTACTGCATACAACCTATAGTGCATTCGCTTAACGACCTATCAAAGTTAGCATAAGTTCCTAATAGCAAGTAACAAGTATACAGTACCACAAAATCCACGTAAGCAATCTAGCATACATACTCCTATGTTCTTAGAAAGCAATCTAGCATACGTACTCATATGTAAACGCTATTCCCAGCTCACTAGGAATTTCATCTCATCCCACTACTCTTGCTACAACGGAATCCCTGTTAGCCATAACGAGTTGCCTCGCGAATACCCAGTCGCACGCAACGTGAATCAAATAGACATTCGAATACAAGATTCTATCCTAGAACGGTTGGACTCAAACAAGAGCTGCGCAATAGAACTAAATCAAATATTCTAAGGCTATATGATTCTTACTGCATGCAACCTATAGGGCCTTCACTTGACAACCTACTATAACTAGCATTGATTCCTACTAGCAAGCAGTCATCGTACAGTACAGTGTAAACAACCTCGGCAATCTAGCATGCATACCCTATGCCTAGAAAGCAATAAATACACTAAGTGCTGTACCTTCCCAATTGGCGTCGGCTGACTGTACACACTGCACCCACGATCACCGTTTCCCAAACGGGCTTTCTCCGTTCATTTATTTTCAAAGATTTTAATAAGAGAGTTTAAAAAAAACTTCATAGCCGCAACTTGAGACCAAACACACCGAGATGTGTTTGATTCACTCAAGTTGTGCTCTGATACCAAGTTGTAACGTCCCAAAAATTACAAGGAATTTTAAATTTTAAAAACATGCATTTCATTATAAAACAATCACAATTTAATAATTCGTAACTCAAATGAAGTTAACGTCGTTAACTCGAACAGTAAATAAAGTTTATGCAGCGGAAATTTCATAAAATAAAATCCAAAGGTTTGGAAATGAAACTTAAACAATTCTTGACACTCCGCGCCTAGTGTGTGTACCGTCAAGCCCGACTGCCGCTCGCACCTGAAATCACAACATATTGGGAAAAGGGTAAGCTAAACGCTTAGTGAATCCTATCACACACGCAGGTAGCAACCCCACGTATATCGCCCCTACTCGCCAGTAGGCAACATCACCATCACCACGGATATAAATCCACATAACAATTAGCGTATAAATACGAACCTCGGTCCCACCGAGCACACCAAAAATATATCGATACAAGCTCAGTCCCACCGAGCCCTCGGTCCCACCGAGTAAAGACATTGATACAAGCTCAGTCCCACCGAGCCCTCGGTCCCACCGAGTAAAGACATTGATACAAGTTCAGTCCCACCGAGGTGTACACAAGCATACATAATTCACATACACATTCAACAGATCACAATTAGATATCACATCCCAACTAATTCACGTAAACACGTAATAACACATAATAACACGTAACACAAAATAACGATATGCATGAAATTCCTAACTACGCGGTGAGAGAACTTACCTCAAAGAAAAGCAACGCGCTCCCGAGCCGCAACACCAGCACGTTAACCTTCCTCACATTTTCCCACCTAATTACGCACTAAAAACGTCAACGGAAGGTCCCAACTCACGACACTTTTACTAGTTTAACAAAACTAAAAATCCAGCTTTTATACTAAAAACGCAGGTCTGTTCGGGACCCATTTTACCCCTGCTAAACTGATCAAACCAAAAATATAATTCCACATTCAGGAAGTTCAATGTCTTACGGTTCCAGGGATGTATCGCACGCGTCCTAACGATATTCCTAGCACTCTATATGAATTTTACAAAAACACCTCTCAGAGCAGCTAAAACAGGACCTGTCCGTATAAAATGGCAATTTGACACTAGCTATGGCCCGAACTGGTTTTTCCACAAAACATATAAACGTTACTAGACTCAGAATGGGAACTTTTGGCACCAGTTCCATCCCAATCCGACATTCCTAACAGAAGATATAGCTTATACAAAACAGGGCAGAAACTGCACGATTTACATAAAATGATAACTTTTGAACTTGAACCCAATAAGTTATCTTAATCCAAACAGACCCACGAAGAAACATGACTTACTGAATTAGGGTTAACATGGGCTGAACAAAACCATGCACCACCCACTGCCGCCTCCGGCGGTGGTGGTGGCTGGCGGTATTCTCGCGACGAACAAAACGAAAAGACACGGAAAGGAAAACGAACGATTACCTCGCTGCAACTCCTCCTTCTTCTCGATTCCGGTAGCAAGCAGCGGCGTTCCTCTCCTTCCCGGCGTCTCTCACTCTCCGGCGAACACTCTCCCTCTCTCTCCTCTCGCCGGCGACCACACTCCCTTTCCCTCTCGATTTCCCTCTCTCTCTCTCCGGTTTCCCTCTCTCTCGGCCGAACACCACCAAAAGGGGGAGGGGGGAATGACTAAAGGGTTCTTGGGGAGTTACTAGCATGAAACCGAAGGGGAAGAGGAAAGGAGGGTCTCTTGGCTGATCCCTTGCCAAACTTTGGTGAAATGCCCCAATTAGCCCCTCAACTTTCCTTTCCTTGCAAAAACCCAAAAAGGTTGACTCATTTAACTTTTTGGTCCGGTTCGACTAACCCCGCTAATGGAAACCACATTAAATCCAACTTAAAAGAAAAGAATTAATAAAAGAAATTACATACCGGGGTACGGGCTTTACAACTCTTGATGGTTAATTCCTTTGCTATCTATATAAGTTGAAATTTTATTGTCATAACTTGTTGTAAATTGAGGTTTAAATTGGCTTGGATTTTGGGGTGTTACACATGCTCACTAAGCTACGTAACCTAGTCCCTACTCCAAGAATTTTGGTGCCTACTCTTCCTTACTATAAATACCCCTTTGGCCCCAACATATTTTACATGTCTCGGTTTTGAGCTTCATTAGTTACAACACCCAAAAAATACTCTCCCTAGTATATTTTTCAATATACATTGGTTATGTTAAGTCGAAAGTGTTTTTGATATTCAGTGGTATTATTTAAAACTTGTTAGTTGATCGTGGATTCAAGATCCTTGTCAAGCACTCTATAAGTTTTCTTGGTGGTAATAATATTCGTGTTTTCTCTCTTTGGTGGACGTACACTATCACACTGATAGGGGAAGCATGTGATCCCAAGAGTATCAAGATATTAACTATTCTCAATAATATTTTAGAGAGAGAGTAGAAAGAGAAAGTCACAAGTGTATTCAATAAGCTCCAAGGTTACAAGTGATTACAAGAGGAAAGAAGTATTTATAGTTCTAAACAAAGTCAACACATTGACTTAGAAGCAATACAAAGAAAATTGATTACAACACATAGAAAAGTAGCATTCACATTCTCCCCCTTTGTAATCAAGCACGCACCAAAGGTCTTCTCCTTTTCCGCAACCCACGATATGTTTCAATCCTTCATATTGGTTTTCGGTAACTAATCCGTTCATCAATCTCTTCCAAAGCTTTGATCAGTAACACCCTTTTTTTGGTCGACAATCTTAACTCCTCGCGTACCTTCTCATCATACTGATATTCCTTATCCAACTGTAGCCTTATAACTTTCAATGTTCCATCAGAGTATTTATGTAACATCCCAGACTAGCCGTAGCAGACATTGTCCATTTTGTCGACACATGGACTCACGGTTTTAAAACGCGTTTGATAGAGGAGGTATCAAGTCCCTCTTATAAGGCAACATTTGTTCCCCTCCCCAACCAATGTGGGATCTTACAATCCACCCCCTTGGGAGCCCAATGTCCTCGCTGGCACACCAGTCCGGTTCCCGGCTTTGAAACCATTTGTAACATCCCAGGCCAACCGTAACAGACATTGTCCGTTTTGGCCACACCTGGACTCACGGTTTTAAAACGCGTCTGATAGAGGAGGTATCAAGTCCCTCTCCCCGACCAATGTGAGATCTTACAATTTAGCAATTTCACTAAATCTCATAAACTTCTTTTCATTCTTCTTATTCTTATCCGGAACTTCAAGAATAGTAAATAATGGAAACTGTTCCAAATCTAGGATCTTCTGATTGGGTTTCAGCATATTCACTATCGATTGATGACTCTCCATACCTAACTGGAGATCATAGTAGTTGGCAAACAAATAGTTTCGGTGCAAGAACGTCTTAATCGCTTTCAAGGCAAGCTGAACATTCTCTTTCCTGATAGTTAGATCCCTGAAGTAGTGATACAGAAACTCAAAATCATCAATCTATAGGTTGTGAAAGTTTTTTTAAGAGAAAGTGTATATCCGACCATCCTGTCTTTGAACTGTGAAAACAGGATACCAGATTTTATAAAACAACAAAGCCACAACTTCTTTTAATTGTACAATCAAGTTCTTTGAGTGAACATAGTGTGTCGGTTGAGCCTTTGCTTTCGTCAAATACATATACTCGAACTTGTATGCATCCGACTGATCATCTATTCCAAGAATAACATACTTGTTCAACCTTCAAATACAGTGAGAAAAGATCTTACATTCAGTGTCTTCAAGAAAAGATGCTCTGATTATGATAATTTCAAAACGTTCTTCGGTTGTTTAGGCTTGTGGTTGTCTAGAAGAAGATGGATCGACTTCAGATGGATTAGGCATAGATGGACCAGGTTGAGATGATCTAGGTGGAGAAGATACAACCTGTTCACGTTTAACATCAATTGGCACTAATTGCTTGAGTGTATTCAGTATTGGTTCGGATTGAGTATCTTGAACTGTAGAAACTGGAAAAGTTTGAACATTGAGCGGCTCGGGAGATTGTATAGGGTTGATATGAATGTCTGAAGGTCTTTGAACTCCGTACACCTGTTGCAAAAAGTCTGTCTCTTTCTCATTGAAGTTCAAGTCGGTTTCAGTTGCCTCAGACTTAGAAACAACTAACAACTCTTCTAATCTTCCTTCACTTTCCAAAATTTATCATACTCATCAGCATTTTTATCATCTTCATTTGAGCTAATATCCACAGTTTTCAACACACAAACTTGTAACTTCCAGAATTTTCTCTTCCCATACCGCAGGCTTTTCAGCTGTTGGTTCAGTATTAAGATCCACGTATAGTACAATTTGTCTACCACTTTCCTCTCCATGAGCTCCAGATTCAAACATTTGAGCTACTTCCTCGACAGACTCTCCAAATAGTACATTACCATAATCAACACCTTCATATAGCTTTTGCCATACCAATTGTGATCCCAAGAATATCAAGATATTATCTATTCACAATAATATTCTAGAGAGAGAAAGCCACAAGTGTATTCAATAAGCTCCAAGATTACAAGTGATTACAAGGAAATAATAACTAGTTATAATTCTAAACAAAGTCAACACATTGACTTACAAGCAATATAAAGAAATTTGATTACAACACATGGAAAAGTAGCACTAACAAAGCACGTTAAATTCCGTTGTTATTTGTTTTGAAGTTGCTATATTTGTAGTTATTATTTATATTTTGTGAGTTGTTTATCTACATTAGAGTAATTTTGTGCAACATTTAGATTATTGTTGTGTAATTGGATTTCTACAAGTTCTAGACCCTATAAATCATTTACTAGCATTTTTTGTATTTCACACCATTTCCTAACAAAGGAATCTATGCCCTTGTATTGAATAAGTGAAAACTCTTTGAGGAAGAAAACAAAATATCGAAGGAATGAGTTCACTAGCTAACATTTCTTGTATTCTATGTTTTTGATAATAATCCTTTTATTTGATATATTCTTTTGTACCTATCGAAGACTTTTTTGTAACATGTTTCTAGGACCAAGAAAATATAAACCGACAACATAGAAGAAAAATATGAGTGTTCAAATTTAGTCTCTTTACATATATTCTCAGAACTTCGAATACCTTTAAGAAGGAAAATATAGCAAAAGGTCTTTAGTTTGATTACGTCTTGTGTGCTGATTAATGTCCACCAACCAAAAACTTAGAAATCGAATGTCGCAGAAGAGAAGGGCATGTGACTATGTTTGCCATATTAGAAAAATTAAAACGGGATTCGAAACAAAACCCTGTAACATTAGAAAGATAAAATCAATATGTATATTTTGTTAAATATATATATATATATATATAGGGGTGAGTTCAAATAAAAACCAAATTTCAGTTGTAAACGTGAGGACAAACCACAGCCCTTGATTAAAAAATCGGAGATCAGATCAATGAATAAAAAACACGGTGGCAATTTTGTAAATAACTTGAAAACTATGTCCATGGCTTAGTGAATTTTTAGCGCGCAGGGGTAAAATTGGAATCAGCCCTCTTTTGTTGACTTTTTATTTTCTTTTTTAATTAAAAAACTTTTACCCCCTTAAATTTTAAAATAAATTATCTCAAAAACTACTAACATTTTAATCAAACAAATTACATCAAAAAAACGAGAATTTCGTGCTCTTCGATATGACATCCATCATGATATAGTTTTTTTTCGATTTAACCGTTTTTTAAGTGAAATCGTGTATATATGTTATATTCAGACTGAATATAACACATATTCAAACTGAATATGTGTTATATTCAGACTGAATATAACACATATTCAGACTGAATGTGTTATATTCAGACTGAATATAACACATATTCAGACTGAATATAACATATATTCAGACTGAATATGTGTTATATTCAGACTGAATATAACACATATTCAGACTGAATATAACACATATTCAGACTGGATATAACACATATTCAGTCTGAATATAACACATATTCAAGCTGATGTATTTATATCAAAGAAAGGTAAGCATGAAAATGAGGTTTGAATAAACAAAAATGGTGTAATTATTCAAAAGGTCCTCCTAAACTACCCATCATCGAGGCTCCTGATCCATATACATTCTGCTGCTCATCATCCAGTATTCTCCTCCATTAAAAGGTGTACCCCATTGACAAACATCATACTTGCACAGTTAACATTTAATGGAACATAATAAACGAAA